>CM060942.1:218235066-228235066 GCA_030765085.1 Allium cepa | reverse complement strand
TAGTAAAATAATCTTCGCTAAGTGTATCCAATAAGAACACTTAATTCTTCCTGGTTAGATAGATCAAAGATGTAGCAACCTTCACAAAATCCTTATTGAACTTTCGGTAATATCCCGTAGATCTAAAGAAACTATGAACTTTAGTTGCACTCTTCAATACAATCCAATCTCGCACCATGGCTACTTACTTGAATCAACAAAAGTCCTATGCTCGGATAGAACATGACCTAAGAATTGAACTTGACTCCCCCAAAAGCGACATTTAGAAAACTTTTCCCTCATGGAATTTTGTCTCAGCACCTCCAACTCTTCTTACAAATTTTAAATGTAATTTATGCTCTTCTTAACTTATAAAAAACACCAAAATATCATCTATGAACACCACTACAAATTTAAAGGGTGATCATAAGAAACATAGCTCATGAGAAGAACATAATATTGCAGTGCATTGGTAAGGCCGAATGTCATTACTAACCATCCATAAGATGCATATGGAGTTCTACAGGCGGTTTTCAAAATGCTATCTTTATCCATCCTTATTTAATGAAACCCCGTTATAATGTAATCATTAGAGTACAACAATCAACAGTCTACAATCAATCTAGATAGTTATAATAACTTGTCCTCACTAGTGCTGACTATTTAATCTACACACACAGCGGAATATAATCAAATATGTGATATACACCTATAATCCTCCAGCTCATCTCATGAGCTTCATAGCATCCTAACCTGAATCTATAATACTAGGTCTAATCTGAGAATTATAATAAAATAACATCCGAGTCTGTCTGGAAAGCCAGCATGCGAAAACACACTCAATTTGATTTTTTTTACTACTATCAAAATCCTTTGAAAAAAAAGGTATCTCGTAAGACCATGTCACACATAATGATGACAGGTCTTTACATTATGATAATTAAAACATTATATAAAAATCCTCCAATAATATAATAGTATCTATAGAAAGTAAATTAGAAAATAGTTGAAATGCTTGCATCTCACATTTCAACATAGTTGGGCACAATCAAAACCATACATGCTCGTGATGGATATTGGATTCTATACAATGACTACGCTACTGGGGTATTGCCCGTCAAAGTACATCTTTAGGAAAATGTACCAAGAACCTCGCTAGATCCCCTTCCAGCACTAGACTGATGGTCTACCCCTAACCGGGATAGTACCGAATATCTTATCACTCCGGTGTTCCCACCCTTATTAAGAACTCTCTTTTTAATGCACAACCATATCCATAATTTTATAATGTATATCCAAGGGTATTGAGAAAGGTGATAGCATACCCTAATTGGGTGCGACCCACTCAGCCTTCCAATGATAAGGTGCTGATAGCATTTATCCCTTCAAGTTATCCTAGGTCTGGACAAACAGAATCTCCATGACCATCGTCCCCATTATCTTTGAGATATCACAATTCATAACGCACAAACCGAATCGAAGAGGTTTTCGGATAATTAAATCCAATCTCGGTCTCTTCAGTTTTGGCTAGATTTGATAGTCGGCTATTTAACTATCAAATAACATCCATGAGCTATCACTAGGCCTTATTTTATGAATTCTCTAGACATTTACTTTCAGAATATCTTTATGAGACTTATATATTCAAATCTCTCCCGGTATTTCAATATTTGAAAACATATTCTATACTTATATCCAAAATAGGACATATTTGACCCATGTCAATACTTAGATTATTTTATTTCAATCCTATGTTATGATTCAACACTTTGAAAATATTCATAATAATAATAATCTCGTAGTTGAAATATTTCAAATCCTTCCAGTTTCATACTTAGAAAATATTTATAAGTATATTTTCCTAAATTCACTTTATTTCCAATACTTAGGTGATATTACCTTTATTTCATACTTCTTAAAATTCTTATAATCCACTTGAAATTTTCCTAACCCATTTACAACTGATTAGATAACTTTTTCGGAATTCATTAATTAGTCCCCTTTAAAATTTCCAACATCGATTATGCTCAACCATAATCCCAACTACCCATTTCTAACTTCCTTTTTATGAATTTTAATTTATTTCTGAAATTTCCATATTTAAATACTTTGGAATTTTCGTTAAGTTCTCAGAATTTCACTATAAGATTTCGCTTATAAAATCAAATCCTTTAAATAAATCCCATTTACTTATCTCGAGAGAACTTATAAATAAATTTTAAAACTCTATATATATAACACGTATTTTTAAATAATGAATTATTTTTAATAAATGTTTAAGCAATACTTGAAATAAACATCAATTACCCATTTCCAAAATTATTTTAGATAAACTAATCGACTTACAAAGCTTATTATAAAAAGTAGAATTTATTTCAATTAATATTAAATATTTGAAAAATCCACTTTCGAAGTATTTCAATACTAACTAGCTCTAAATTATATAGTTTAACAACTAAAATTTTCCTTTTAAAAAAAATTGCTATTTAATAAAAATAAATGTTAAAATTCCAATAACCAATTCAATTTATAAATTCCTCTCGATTCACTAACACATCGATTTCATTTCGATTCCCTAACCATTTCCACCTTTCAAAATAGGATCCGCTATTTTTTTGTAACCGATTTCCATATTTCGATATAAATTCACATTGTGAAATTATATTTCCAATTTATCCCGGATATCATTTCTCTTATTTATAAACATCATTTATAAATTTATAAACTCCTTTGTGTTTTACTCGTCTTCAAATATAATCTCATTTATAAAAATTCCAATTTATAAATCTATTTCTTCATAAATTTCATTTATTTCATAATTTTTTTTAATATCGATTTCAACTTCTTCCCATAAATCCAAAACATCCCTTAAAAATTCCACTGTTAAAAATCTTTTATGTAAAATCTCTAACTAGAATATTTTATGAATGGTTAAGTACAACTCCAAATCAAATTATTATTTTATCCATATCAATTTCTTTTAAAATAATCTAAATTTCGATATAAATATTTGTATATCTACAATCTCCTTTTTAAATTATTTTAAATTCAGAAATAATATTTATGATATTTAAAATACCAAAATTATGGCCAGTGCTACTGATGCAGCGCACCATGGTAAGTCGCTCCAGCGACCTAGCGAGTTACTTAGTCGCTCAAGCGACCTAGTGAATTATGCCATAAGTCGCCGCATCGATGCAGCACACGATGGTAAGTCGCTCCAGCGACCTAACGGGTTCATAAGTCGCCCTAGCGACCCTGTAAGTTTTCTAGAACCACCTAAGTTTTATCATAGCAAGATATGTCGATCGGATGAAGCAGCGAGCTACGACCTAATGACCTAGCGAGTTAGGTCGCGTATGTCGCAAAACCTTGAATCATTCCAGAAGCCATTTTCTTAGGTCGCTCAATCTAAGGTCGCTCAAGATTAAGTCTCCCTCACATGCCGCTTCCGTTAAGTCGCGTGAAGTTCTTTATGCTGTTATCTTTCTTAAGTCGCTGACTGCTTTAAGTCATTCTCCATGGTTAGGTCGCTGCATACCTTAAGTCGCTCATTCAGTTTAGGTCGCTGAAGTTTATGTCATAGGTCGCTCCTGATGTTAAGTCGCTAATATGTTGTAATTTCTTAGGTCGTATATCGTTATTCTTATGTTGTTGTTGTATGTGCTGTAACTCGTACTTTATTAAGTAGTAAGTCGCCTTTGTTAGGTCGTTAATGACCCGTGTTGAGTCATAGTTCGCGAGCACCAGTTGTTGACTTGTACTGTTGATAGGTCGTGAGTCGTGAGTTATGTGATGGTTGAGTCGCATATGTGTGGTGTTGAAATCTTCTATAAATATGGGTGTGTCGTCATTGTAAAAGGGGGTTGATTTTTGAATAAAATTTGTTTGTGTGCTTTTTGCCACTTTTGTTGAAGTTGAGTGTGATCTCTTTCTTCTTCCATCTTCGGATATTCGAGTGCGCTCGAATCAACGAACTTGAAGCCGATTCACGGAATCTCATGCGCGAGATCAATGTGAAAGAATCGTAGATCTTCTAACGCAGAATCATGCACGATCAACATGTTGAAGATAGCTAGAATTCGGTATCTTAAGAGATCAACAGATTTGGGCATTTATCTTGTTTTACTTGACACGAATTCATTTCGTGAGGAAGAAAGTTTGCGTCAATTTGTATCAGTCATTTATTAGCACGTCAAGTTTTGTCATTTCCGCTGCGTCAGTTTGGTATCAGGGCCATATCAGATCCAAGGCCGAATCAATTAAGTTCAAAACCGAGCTATGTCCTAGTGCAGAGCCGAGTTAAAGCAAGCCGAGTTAAGTCGAACCATATCGAAGTTAGATCGGAAAAGAGATTGTTTGAAGATCATGCCTCCGAGACGTGCTAATCGATTTCAAAATGTTGAAGATGTATATAGAAGACAAGAAGCTGAACAGATGGAGCAACGTATCAATGAAAAGTTTGATGAAGGTATTGGAAAGTTAGAGAAGTTGATGAGAGACATGAATCAAAGTCAAAGTAGAATTTCACCAGTTTCGTACCATAGTGGAAACAGAGTTTCACCTTCAGTTTCGAGAGAAAGAAGAATGTCACCCTAATCTTATCGAGATCGAAGAGAATCTTCGGTTTCAATGAGAAGAGAACACCATGAGTATCGAGGTGAAGAGAGAAGAACCTCACGTGGATTTGAAGATGATCCATATCGTGATGCTGAAAGACAAGGTAGAAGGGACATGTATGGTCGTAGAGATGTAGATGGACGAAATCGATATCGACATACATATGATTTAAGGGATATGGTGATAGAGGAAGTATTCATGATCGAGATCGAGGCCAAGTGCGAAATCGATATCTTGATTCAGAGAATGATCGTAAATGGGAATCAGGTATGCGGATGGAAATTCTAGAATTCAAGGGTGGTACGCAAGCAGAAGAATTTCTTGATTGGTTGTCTAATGTTGAAGAGATTTTGGAATTCAAAGAAGTGCCTGAGAATCGCAAAGTTCAGTTAGTTGCTACAAGGCTAAGGGGAAGAGCTATGGCATGGTGGCAGCAGACTAAACTAACACGGGAGAGAATGGGAAAATCGAAAGTTGTCACTTGGGAGAAGATGAGAAAGATGACGAAAGCAATTTTCTTGCCATACAATTATCAATCTCTTATGTATCAACGTTTACAGAACTTGAGACAAGGGACGAGGACAGTGAATGATTATGCATATGAATTTATCAGTTGATTGCGAGGAATGATATTATGGAAACAGAGGAACAGTTAACAGCTAGATATATTGGAGGGTTACGAATGCAGATTCAAGACATGGTGAATATGTTTAGTCCAATGTCTGTTACTGAAGCACATCAGAAAGCCTTAGCTTGGGAGAAACAAGGGAGACACGGAGGTGGTGTGTTTACAAGTTCCAATAATCAGAATAAGGGTGCTAGTAGTAATGCTAACGTTTCCAAGGCAGTTAGTAAACCAGTTGTCAAAGAAGCCGCTAAAGCAAAGGTCAATGATAGTATCAAGTGCTACAATTGTCAGGAGTTTGGCCACAAAAGTAATGAATGTACAAAACCAAAGAAGAGAACCTTAGTTGCAAAAGAATGTGAGTATGAGGATGAGGAAGCTGAAGTTGATTATTCTCAACCATCGAAGTTTGATGATGATGAAGAAGTTGTGTCGGGAGATGAAGGATGTAACTTGATGATGAGAAGGTCTTGTTTAACGCCAAAGCAAGAGAATGATTCTAGTTGGCTGAGGAGCAATATTTTTCAGTCTACATGTACTATTTTGGGAAACGTTTGTCGGTTTGTTATCGATGCGGGAAGCTGTGATAACATTGTTTCTGAAGAAGCTGTTACGAAGTTAAGCTTGAAGACTGAAAAACATCCTAGACCTTACAAATTGGCATGGTTGAAGAAAGTTGGAGAAGTGAAAGTGGGAAGGCAAGCTTTTGTTACATTTTCTATTAGGAAGAAATACAAAGATGATATATGGTGTGATGTTCTTGACATGGATGTTCGTCACTTATTGTTGGGAAGACCATGGCAATATGATAGAGCTGTACAACATGATAGCCGTACCAACAGCTATAGTTTCATGTTCGAAGGAACCAAAGTTACATTAGTTCCTAAGAAGCGTGAACAAAGTGAAAGCAAAGCAGAGAAGAAGGTGGAATCAACTAGCCAATTGTCGACGAAAGAATTTGTTGAAGAAGTGAAAGATAGTGCTGAAATGTTTATGTTGATTGGGTATGAAGCAAGTGAAGATGTTGAAATTCCTGAGGATGTTAAACTGGTGTTGGATGAATTTGAAGATGTTTTCCTATAGAATTACCCAAGGAGTTAACACCATTAAGGGATACACAACATCAAATTGATTTAGTGTCAGGTGCTGTTTTACCGCATAGGCCACATTATCGTATGAGTCCGAAAGAGCATGAAGAGTTGAGGAGACCGGTTGAGGAATTGCTTGAGCAAGGGCGTGTTCGAGAAAGTCTCAGTCCTTGTGTTGTACCAGCTTTTTTAGTGCCGAAGAAGGATGGTTCGTAGAGAATGTGTACAGATAGCAGGGCACTCAACAAAATCACTGTCAGATACAGATTTCCTATGCAAGACTTGATGATCTATTGGATCAGCTCAGTGGGTCTGTAATCTTTTCAAAGATCGATCTTAAGAGTGGTTATCATCAGATTCGTATTAGACCAGGTGATGAATGGAAGACAGCATTCAAGACTCGAGAAGGATTGTATGAATGGCTGGTCATGCCGTTTGGTTTATTGAATGCACTGAGTACATTTATGAGAGTGATGAACCAAATTTTCAGACCTTACATTGGGAAGTTTGCTGTTGTTTATTTTGATGATATCTTGATCTATAGTGCAAGCACAAAGAAGCGTATTCAACACTTGCGGAAAGTGTTAATTATTCTTCGTCGGGAAAAGTTCTATGCAGCAACGAAGAAGTGCGTGTTCATGACGCCGAGTGTTTTATTTCTGGGATATGTCGTGTCCAAGGAGGGGATACAAGTGGACCAGAGTAAAGTAGACGCAGTCAAAAATTGGCCGCAAACCAAAACTATCACAGAAGTCAGAAGTTCATTTTATCGAAGATTTATCCCACACTTCAGTAGTGTGATGGCCCTTGTTATAGATTGTATGAAAGAAGAGAAATTTTCATGGACGGAAGAGGCAGGATTTGCTTTTGAGCGAATCAAGGAACTTTTAACAACAGCACCGATTCTAGTATTGCCAGATTTTCAGTTGCTATTTGAGTCACATAAGAATGCATCGAAAGTTGGAATTGGAGGAGTGTTGAGTCAGAAGGGTCGTCCAATTGCCTGTTTCAGTGAAAACCTTTCGGGAGCAAAGATGAGATACAATACTTATGATGTGGAGTTTTATGCAATTGTGCAAGCTGTGAAGCATTGGAGATATTATTTGTTCCACAAAGAATTTGTTTTGTATACGGATCATGAAGCGTTGAAACATTTGCAAGGGCAGGATAAAATTGCAGCTAGGCATACATCGTGGATAGCTTATTTGCAGCAATTTACATTCGTCGTCAAGCATAATTCTGGAGTAACTAATCGCGTTGCCGATGCATTGAGTCGAAGGAGTAGTTTGCTAACAACTATGCGAGTAGAGGTGATGGGTTTTGATTTACTACCAGATTTGCTTACATCAGATTCTTATTTTTCCCAGATCCTAGACAAAGTCAAACAGGGAAGCAGGGATGGATATATGGTGGTTGATGGTTTTCTATTTAAAGGAAATCAACTGTGTATTCCAGATTGCAGTTTACAAATGAAGATTATCAAAGAATTGCATGAAGAAGGACATGTGGGCCGCGATCGTACTTTACAGTTGATCTCACAGTCTTATATTTGGCCGTCAATGAGAAAGGAAGTTGAAAAAGTTTGTTTATAGGTGCCATATTTGTCAAGTTTCAAAGGGGACCGCGACAAATGCAGGTTTACATTTACCGTTGCCTATACCTACTAAGCCATGGGTGGATGTTAGCATGGACTTTGTGTTGGGTTTGCCGAGGATGCAACGTGGCAATGATTCTATCTATGTGGTGGTTGATCGTTTTTCGAAAATGGTACATTTTATTGCATGTAAGAAGATGGTAGATGTAGTTAATGTCGCACAGTTATATTTCATAGAAATCTATCGTCTTCATGGGTTGCCTGAATCTATTATTTCAGATAGAGACACTCGTTTTCTGAGTCATTTTTGGATAAGTCTATGGAGAATGGTCGGGACAAAGCTGAAATTTAGTAGTGCTTATCATCCACAGACGGATGGACAGACAGAAGTTGTGAACAGATCACTAGGTAATCTATTGCAATGCCTCGTGAATGATAATTTGAAGAGTAGGGATTCCAAGCTGTGTCAAGCTGAGTTCGCACACAACCATGCAGTTAATCGTAGCACTGGGTTCGGTCCATTTCAGGTTGTTTATTCAAATTTTCCTAAAGGACCATTTGATTTATCTGTAATACCACAACAGAAAGGAGTGATCAAATGGGTTAGTGATTTGGTGAATGAATTGCAAGAATTCCATAAGGTTGTGCAAGAGCAATTGCTTAAGGCGAATGAGAAATATAAGCAATCCGCAGATAGTAAACGGCGAAATGTTGAATTAAAAGAAGGAGATTTTGTGTATGCAGTGTTGACCAGGGATCGATTTACTGTTGGAACTTACAACAAGCTAGCTGCTAGAAGGATTGGTCCTTTGGAAGTTGTAAAGAAGATTAATGAGAATGCTTATCAGTTGAGATTGCCGGATCATATCCATACTGCAGACGTTTTCAACGTCAAACACTTGATTCCATATCATGGGGATAAGTGTGTCGAAGAAGAGGATAGTGTGAATTCGGGGTCGAATTCTTGTCAACCTGGGGAGGATGATGCAGCGCACCATGGTAAGTCGCTCCAACGACCTAGCGAGTTACTTAGTCACTCAAGAGACCTAGTGAATTATGCCATAAGTCGCGGCATCGATGCAACACACGATGGTAAGTCGCTCCAGCGAACAAACGGGTTGATAAGTCGCCCTAGCGACCCTGCAAGTTTTCTGGGACCACCTGCGTTCTATCATAGCAAGACATGTCGATCGGATGAAGCAGTGAGCTACGACCTAACGAGCTACGACCTAACGAGTTAGGTCGCGTATGTCGCAAAACCTTGAATCATTCCAGAAGCCATTTTCTTAGGTCGTTCAATCTAAGGTCGCTCAAGATTAAGTCGCTCTCACATGCCGCTTCCTTTAATTCGCGTGAAGTTCTTTATGCCGCTATCTTTCTTAAGTTTGATTGCTTTAAGTCGTTCTCCATGGTTAGGTCGTTGCATACCTTAAGTCGCTTATTCAGTTTAGGTTGCTAAAGTTTATGTCGTAGGTCGCTCCTGATGTTAAGTCGCTTATATGTTGTAATTTCTTAAGTCGTATATCGTTGTTCTTATGTCGTTGTTGTATGTGCTGTAACTCATACTTTATTAAGTTGTAAGTTGCCTGTGTTAGGTCGTTAATGACCCGTGTTGAGTCGTAGGCCGCGAGCACCTGTTGTTGACTTGTACCGTAGATAGGTCGTGAGTCGTGTGTCGTGAGTCGTGTGATGGTTGAGTCACATATGTGTGGTATTGTAATCTTCTATAAATACGGGTGTGTCGTCATTGTAAAAGGGGGTTGATTTTTGAATAAAATTTGTTTGTGTGCTTTTTGCCACTTTTGTTGAAGTTGAGTGTGATCTCCTTCTTCTTCCATCTTCGAATATTCGAGTTCGGTCGAATCAACGAACTTGAAGTCGATTCACAGAATCTTATGCGCGAGATCAACGTCGAAGAATCGTAGATCTTCTAACGTGGAATCGTGCGCGATCAACGTGTTGAAGATAGCTAGAATCTGGTATCTCGAGAGATCAACGGATTTGGGCATTTATCTTGTTTTACTTGACACGAATTCATTTCGTGAGGAAGAAAGTTTGCGTCAATTTGTATCAATCATTATTAGCACGTCAAGTTTTGTCATTTTCGCTGCGTAAGTTACTATAGCATCCAATAACATATTCTATATCAGATTATCCACACAAATCATATACCACTATATATGAATTAAAATCAAAATTTTTGAGAAATCCAGTTGGATTCCTCCAATCTGTTTCTCTGCATCCACAAATGTTAGACAGCTTAAAATACCAATCCCACTTCGAAGCAGGATATCGTGGTAATATACCATTACCCGCTATTATGTGGGGTGCATAGGGTCTTATCCGCTCCAACGATGGGAATATATCAAAATACTAATATATATACTACTATATATGTAACATCCAAACTGATAACAATTTATAAATTTATCCAATCAACCAATAATAGTAATTTTTAATATAAATTAAACTAGGTAATGCAAAAATGAGTGAGGTTAACTCACCAAATTGATGCTCTATTCATTCAACCTATTAGCCAACATCACCACGCACTACCAGCTCCTCCATTCTCGGCAAAAAGCATTGCCCAAAGTTCTCTGCCCTTGCCTTGCAATCGCTAACCTACAGCCTTCACACCAAACCCTTTATTCGCACTCCAAATCAATAGCAGCCACCCCTAATCCACTTACAACGCCGACTTCACCTGCTCTAGCTGTACATATGCAGTCATCGCCTTCACATCGTCGCGACCCAATCCTTCAATCAAACGCCAACGGCCTCGTCACCCTGCCTAAACCTAAACCCTAATTGCGACGAGCCTATACCACACTGCTATCAACCTTGATGACTTACCTCTGCAGTCGCGTGCTTGCGCACGCTCGTAGCCACCAAACATCGCGACCTCGTCCAAGCACCATGACCCTACAACGCTGCTACGTGCTTCCTTTTCGTTCACGATTTGGATCACGTGGTATTCATTTATTTATATTATCAATTTTGATTTGGTTCTCTGAAAGATGAGACAGATAACATACGCGATTTACTTCCATACTCTTCTTTTTTAAGATTTTCAAATGAATTCGATTCCCACTTTTTTCTCTGAGAGACGAAGTGATTTCATTCTTGTTTTTTCTTTAATTATCTAATGTTCGTACGAATTTGATGAGAGGAAGAAAGAACGTGATTTAAAACTAGAACAAGGTGGCTACACGTACATGCTAATGGGTAGGTCTGCTACATGGTGGCGTACTAGGTCAGCTGGATAAGATAAGACTTGACGTAGTTTTTATTTTGTTTTAAAAAATATCTCGAATTATGCACTGTGAAATTTTAACCTCCTATTGAGGCATCCCGCATGGCGTTCCTAATGTTATACCCTTATTTTGAATGCCATGGAACAAGTTTTGCGACCTAACTCGATCGTATGTGGAAGATAGCTTTTTAAATCAACTATTTAAATTAAATTCAAATAAATTATTTCCAAGCATTTTCAGACCGCGCGATCAAGTGGTAAATCCAAACGCTACGAAATTTGAATCCGATAATAATTCACTATTACAGATCCAATGGAACTATTTTCGTTGAATTTCGATACTGTACCCCGGATCGCTATTTAACGCGTCGGTTAAATCAACGATTTCAAAAAAAATTACGAAATCACTTAAAATCCCAGTTTCAAAACTTATTGGTTGAATTCTAATTTAAAAAGAGTTTATATCAACCTTATAAATTATTCCGATTTCATATTTAATTTAATTCAATTAATCACCTTTTCGTATTACGATAAATCACTATATTTTGAAATTAAATGCTATATCTTGAATTCAACCAATAACTTCGTATTCAAAATGAATTTATATTTCAAACTCAACATCTAAACCATTTTAATATTCAAATTTAAACGTCGAAAAGATCGGGTTGTTACATTACTCCCCCTTTAAAAGAATTTCGTCCCCAAAATTGCTATAGCAGGAAAAATGCTCCAAACCCATTACTTATCAAAATCCCACTTAATTAAAACTCAATATTTTACCTTTCTAATTTTTTAGTTCCAACCAAAACAATTTGCTTTGATCTCTAATTCAAAACCATTTATGTTCATTGCAATTCAAAAATTGGCTTTTTAGTTAAGAAATTTTTTCAAAAGAAATTTCCAAAACTTTTATAACACCCCAAGTTTTTAAATTTTTTTGGCAGAGTCTCTTTTGTAGAAAATCCTTTTGCAATATGACAAGAGAGATAAAAATACATACATCGGCCCACACGGTCGGAAAACACAACATATATCAGTATTTATACCATTACGGTATTTAATCCTAAAAAGTGCCTTTATTTAGCATTTTTAAGCGAGCGGCTTATTTTATATGCATTTGCATGACCAAAATCTAGCCAAATGGTCTTATTGTACCTGTACTTACTCAATTTAAATACGCAAGTACCAAAACATGAAATTTTAATAACATTTCATTTATTTAACGAGTCTAACACATGAATTTCATAAGCAATGCATGCTAAACATTTATTTATAACAATTATAAGGCTCCAATACCAATTTAATTACTTTAAATCTATCATATACCCTTTCAGTCAATTCAAAACGATTTACAATCAAATTTACTTGCATTAAGTTCATTATTGCAAACATTATATTTATATCCATTCCAAATCAATTCGAAATTAATTTATTCACTTTCCACGTATATTGTATAATTTTATTTACTTCCGTTTGCGTTGAACGACAATATTTCCGTGAAAATTTGGTGATATGCTTTTAAATGAATAACCATTTTAGTTTTCAGCTATCCTAAATTGATTTCAAATCAATTTATATTCAGTTCCATTCCATTTTAAATTTATTCTCAATAAATTTAGTATCATTCCGTTCATATCCACATTCCTTATATTCAAGTCCATTTTATTAAGCTCAGGATCATTCCATGTTATTTTATTAAAAAACTAATTCACAAATTTATCTGAGCCAAGCTTCCATCCAAAAATATTAATTTATGTTAATTCGTTTATTTTCAACTAATTCAACTACAAACTTAAGTCCATTGCAATCAAACTCCGTTTCAATTTTAGAATGATTCTTATTTAATCAAATTGCATTCCATTTATTAATTAATTTAATTAGTTCATTTACTTAATCCACTTCAAAATTTAGTTCCTTACTCAAATTCACTCTCGAATTTATGATATCCAAGGCCATATTCAATTTATTTACACTTAAATTGAATTTATTTATAACTCAAGTCGTCACCATTTCAATGAAATTCCATTTATTTGGCCACATTTCCAAATATACTTAATTTGCTTATATTTTAGTTGAATTTTTTATTTATAACTCAAGTTCCATATTCATTTTCCATTTTTTCCTACATCCAGGTTAAGCTACATTCCTATATTTAACTAACTAATTATTCATCTAGTTAGTCAATTTCATTTTATAATTCAAGCTTGGATTTTTATTTATTTACTGAAATATCATACTATTCTTATTTTGATTTTACCATTCCATTTTTCCCAATTTATAAATTATATGCTTACTTCTCACATTTTCAAAATTTCTATACTCGATTGTATTCACATTTTATTTTTAACTCAATTCAATATGGTATCAATTCCAATTCAAATTTGTATTTAACTTCTCTTAAGTTAAATTTCAATTTGTTCAATCCATTTAAACTTACACAAGTTAAATTTTTAATTCCAAAATTAAATTTTCACACTTCTTCCTCTATTGTTATCATTCTCCATATGCAGTTAGTTGTATTTAACTGATTAACATTCAATCCATTCACTTAATTGTCTCATTCTTTCCATTATCACCATCACTTCATTTATTCCATTCATTTACTTTGCTTAAGTTAATTCCTACTTCATTAATGCATTCATTAATTCAATTCAAATCCAAATCGATTTTTATTTTAAAAATTATTTTAATTGACTTTATTTGAATTCCATTTAATTTCATAACTCAACTTTTAGATTTTCCTTCCTTATCTATGCCATTTTTTAAATTATAAGTTGAAAAACTTATTTTCCTTATAATTACCACTCAATACTTGAATAATAGTCCCATAATTCAAACAACCGGTTTTGGCTCAAATTATTTTGAAATCATATATATATATATATATATGTATATGTATATATATATATCACACATACACAAAATCATACCCTTTAAATTTAAACAAACTTAGTTTTTATCCAAACAATTCCTTCCGGGATTTCTAAAACAACACTTGTTTTCCAAACTAAAATTATCCACATCAAATTATTCCGGTAGCAAACCGTCACTTAGAAACTCGAAAATGAACACTGATGTTGCGGCCGTCATCACCAGAATTATTTTCCAGTGATTGAAGTGGGTTTAGTGCCTTTATTTTTCAAAATCCATTCCAGACAACTTTTATTTCAAAAATGTTTCAAATAATATTTGTAACAACCGGCATATTTTACGATTATATATTTAAATGTTATTTAAATATTACATAGTTAGTCGGATTAAAGCCCAAAATGTGACTTTTTGTAAACAGTCGAATCCAGACTCGAGACCACTTCCATTGAGTTCAAAACGACATTTACAACCTTTTCGAGTATAAACATCGATATGTTTAGAGTTGATTAGAATTTAGGAATTTTTTATTTGGGCTTTAGGTTTGGGTTTCAGCTGTCACGACCCTGACCCGATTCCAATGCCGGAGATCCAAATGTCGAATCTGGTTCGTCGGAGCTTATAACACAATTAAGTGAACAACACAGCGGATGAAAAAGAAATGAATATCATATACAACTCCAATGATACAATATCCAAATATACAACAGTGATATCAATACTATATAAGAATATCAGAGACAATAAACAACAGCGGAAAACGAATTGAAAAAAAAGATACTCCAATGATCAACTTCAACTCCAATCCAACGCTCAAAGCCAAAACTCCAAACTACTAGCTCGAACCACCATCAAGTTGCACAAAGATGAGCAAGGTCGGTAGTCCATGAATCCAAAGACCCCAATATCTAAGATATCCAAAGAATACCAAAGAGAAAGCTGAGAGATACCAAATCGATACCTATATCTACTATCTGAAAAAAACCCAACCCTAGACTGCCCTTGTGGAAAATTGTGGGCACCCAGAGTTTAGGAAAGGAACAATAAACTCCAGGTCAGTCATGGGATTGGTATGAGCAAACAAAAAACACTTTATCTTTAAAAACAAACAAAAGAATTTAAATTTGAAATCTCAATGCTTTTTTGTAAAATGAAACTACCATAAGGCGTCCCGCCACATACACCATGCAAACGCAGAATTGGAGGAGATTTCTCCTTATGATAGTCAAATATGCTTGATACGAGAAAATTTCTTTTATATTATTATTATAAGTGCACGGTGTGGAAAATCATTTCGAAAGTATAATATAAATCCTAGCAGCATAGACATTCTGAACTATGCCTACTATAGCTACCATCTAAACAGTGGTGACCACCATAAGTAAATGGAAGGTTCTACAACTAAAACCGTACAAGGTGCGTATTGTTTCTTTGAGTTTTCCAACAAATGGTCAGGCCAAGGAACTTTCCATTGCCACATGGGCACGCTTCTGGAGGGGCGCCCCAAGAACCTAACCAGATTTCTGCCAACACAAGTCTGGGTTACCTCTGTAACTAGGTAACTACAACACGAGTATTCCATCCCTGGGTCGTAACTGACCTTTATCCCGGGATTCACCAACAACCACAAAGTAATAAATTTGCAGAAACCGCATAGGTTAAGTACCTGGGCTCCATACCATGATACCACCTCTATCCAGAAGGAAATGAACACGTCCTCAGGGGGCGCTACCCCCAAATAACCTTGCTTCATTCTTCCTGTTTCGACCATTACCGGGTTGTGAGGCACGACGAAGTCTCATCGACAAAGGTCGTTTTTCACAAAAGCCATGCTTTGATCAACAATGATCAGCAGCACTTCGTATGCCACATTACCAAATTGGGAATGTATAACTAGTAACCATCAACTACATAACCTCTGAGCTCGTACGTTTCAGATAAGGGCGTTAAGCTAAGAGAATAAATCTCCATCACCAAACAGAAATGTATTTGATAGAAACCGGTTTTACATCTCAAAGTGTAATGTCAGAGACACATCCATACAAGTCTGTTCCGAGTTCGAACAGAACCGAAGGTACTTCCGAAGAATCCCTTGCAAATCCGGATAATTCATAATCATGTCCAGACTCCCGATCACAAAGGGTGATGAAGTCTCTATACCGAGGACCAGTCGGTGTAGAGACATTCGACGGGTTATCCTTTCGTTTTATAAAATGTCTGGTCTTCATCACCGGTCTTCAAATGTTATCCATATCGTCGTATCATTATTCGGAATGGGTTATATGACACAAAGGTCCTCTCCCGGCTAAACCGAATAATGTGCGCAATATTTGAAAACATATGGGTAATGGGATTTCAGTTAAATCACAGCTTAAAGCCCAAAACCTTTCATTCAAATGGTTAAAAAAAATACCATTTCCAATCTTTTAAACCAGATTCATTTCCAGAAAACTTTCAATGGTTTAAGCAATTTCCACACTTTAATTTTTTTTAAACAAGAGATTGACTTTTAAAACCCCTTTTTAATTTAAAAAACAGGGTTCACCAATCTTTAACAAAGATTCATTTATAGCCTTTCAAAACCATTCCATTTCATATTGGATTAACTAATCTGGTCTTTAAATCAAAGACTCATTTTATAGCTTTCAAAATCATTTTCACAAAACAATTCTATTACAAATCTTTTATATAAAAGATACACCATTTAAAATGTTCTTCAATTTCATATCAAAGTTTGACTATCTTTCACAAAGATTAGTTAACAGTTTTCAACACTATTTCCATTTGATTTTAAATTTTTCAACACAGATTGAAAACCCTTTCCTTATATGATAGCTACTATTAATTGAAACAAATAGTTTCGTCTTGGGAAAAACTGATTACATTTACCTGAAGTTAAAGCCATTCAAGTATAAAGTTGGGATTAAATTTTAAACTCCCAAACCAATGCTTTTTAAATGGTTAAAAACCCATATAAATACCTTTATAACCAAAATTTCCAAATCATTGAATTCAATTTCGAATATTAAAATATTTCAGATTTCAAACTAAATCAAGTTATTTAAAATAATTTTTATCTTCAAAACTCCTTTTCAATTATTTTTCAAATTCAACATAATTTCATTTCCAGAACCGTTTGGATTCAAAATTCAAACTTTAAAACCATTTCAAAATATTAAATTCAACTATCTGTGACTTAACTGATTTCCTCGTGAAATCCATATTTGTGTGTGTATAGTGTGGTCCAGGGGTTTACACACAATAGTGCGACAAAATCAACCATTACAGATTCAAATACAGCAATATATTTGATAAGCGGCATAAACTGCAACGCTTATCTTTCATTTACAGATAACACACACACACAGACATATATATATATATATATATATATATATCACAAATAAAAATTTACATTATGGATAATTAATTTCACCACAGAATAAATTACATCATAGTTCACAAAACTAAATAATTCATGTTATCACAAATCAGGGACATCAATCAATTCAAAGCACTCCATAGAATCCTAACATCCATGAGTAAGATCAATTAATTATCTGATTTGTTTAAATAAGATTAGTTACTTGTGAATAAATTTCTAATCCTAATTAATTAATCGTTAATTAATAACAAACCATTTCGATTAATTACTCTTTAATCATTAATTAACCTTTAAATAAATACATAATCCTTTGATTAATTAGTCTCAATTAATTTCAATAATTAATAAATTAATTCTTAATTAATTATCCTTAAAATAAATGATTATTCCCAATCATTTTCATAAATTAATAAATTAATTATCACTAATTACTATTGATTAAATCTTAATCACCATCATAAATTAAATCATTTCTTAATTAATTATCTTAATTAATTAACCCTTAATTGTAATTAATCAAATCTTAATTACGTTTATTAATTAATTTTTTTCTTAATTAATTACTTTAATAAATAAACCCCTAATTATTAATTAAATCTTAATTATAATAAATTGTTCTTAATTAATTAATTAATTAATGGGTTTATTCTTTAATTAATTTCAATAATTAATTACTCCTTAATAAATAATGATTTCTTAATCGCTTTAAGTTAATTAACCCTTAATTATCTTCTTTTAATTACTTATTCTTAATTAATTAATTATTCTTTAATTAATCACATTTATTAGATTAACTTTTAAGTTAATTACATAATTAATTAACCCTTAGTTAATTACAATAGGTGATTACCCTTAATCACGTATGTTAACAAACCATAATTTAATTATTTTGAGTAATTATACTTTAATTACATGATTAATCCATTTTAATCATTAATTAAAAACTTAATTACTTAATTATCTTTAAGTAATTAATTATCCTAAATTAATTAACTTTTAATTAATCAATAAATTCTCAAAACAATTAACTTTTTGAAATTTAACCTTTAAAATAAAATTCATTATTATCCTATAGGTTAACTTAAACCTTTAAGTTAATTAAAGCTTAAAAAGTTTCTTAATTACTATTTCATCACAACATTATATTTTTTTTAAATGCTTGTTAATTTATTTAACTAATATCTGATTTTAAACACCAAAACAGTTTTGAAAATATTCTCAATCTTCAATTTAAATCTTCAAAATTTTGCTTAAAATTTGTTTGTAGTTTTAATTTAAAAAAAAACTTAATCTATATTTATTTGAAGCTTTGAAAAACTAAGTTATAAATTCCTTTGAGGCCCAAACTAAAATACAAACCCGAACCCAAATTTACCCATCACACGCAAATTGGGCCGAAGCCCAAACCGAAGAAAATCAAGACCCATCACCTGATGAAAAGGCTTGACTGAAAACACGAGCTTGGACCAAACATTCCCAAGCACTCCTTCGAGATCTTCACAACGTTCAACTGCTTCGAGTCAAACACTGTACCCTTTCGAGTTCAACTCCGAGTACAACTTCATCTTTTCTGGCCTAACTTCGCCTGAGAACAGATATGCACGTATGAACGTGCACACGTGATCGGAGTGTCTTCGGTCGTGGTCGACGATACCCATTCATCACCTAAGATCCCTCCATCTCGCCTGAGCACCCAAACCACCCAATAACGGCGTTAATCAAAATTGAGCTCTTCGACCTGACTGGGACCAATTGGCCGACGGAAACTCCTTCGCCCCAACAACCTAACTCACCAGAGCCTCCGCACTTTCGTCTAAAGCAACGTCACACCATGGTGCCACCATCCCCCCACGTGAGATAAAGTCCGATACCATACTGATGACACGGCAATCAATTTACTGATGTTAACTGAAACATGGCTTAAACCCTATTTTAATTCATATCTCAAACTATGGTGAATATAAAAATCTTCTTACATTTTTCCAACAACCTATGATCATCCTAGTATAACCATGCAAAAAATCAATTTTCAAAAGGTTAGCTGATCATCAAAAATCGACCAAAAATCAAGTTTCAGTCAAACCCAAAATTCACACTTAATACTTCACTTAAAACTGAGATTCGAATTTCAAAAATCATGATTTCCCAAGCTACTTCAAGTTATGATTTGGATGAGAAAATTGTATCAATTGTGTTTTAAGATATTTATAAGTTTGTACTGTTATTTTTATTTTTCCAGAATATTACCGATATTTTTACTTGAAAATTATTTTTATAATTTAATTTGCAATGTTCTAAACATTTTGTTTTTACAGATCAGAGCCTAATTTGTGTTGTATTAGGATGATATACATTTCTAAATAGGTTTATCAACCCTTTAATGGAAAGAATCAGAGGCACATTTGCCTGGAACCAACATGCATACCTTACTTCAAATGTACAGACATGTTTTCAATCATCACAAACATTATCAAAGCGTCATACCAAGTATAAGAGGGTAAAAGGGATTAGTTTACTCCCCAACAACAGAATAGATTCAAAGCAGAAGGTTTGCTCACCTTATAAATGAAGACAAAGGCCTGGAATTTGAAATTTTGTTTTGTTTCCAGTTTTGTTTTAAAGCCTCCAGATTTTAACTTGCTTTGAATTTTTAAAACTATTTGAAACTTTGATCCAGTTTGATTGCTTCTTGTTGCTTCAGATTGTATTGTGATTTTTCAGAGTTGAAATTGTTTGATGCATCTTGCTTTTGATTTTCTTGTGCTTGATTTGTTACTCAGGTTGGCTAGCTTGCTTCAAGACTTCAAACATGAACTTCCAGGTTTGCTTAGTTGTTATTTGATTTGTTTTTGTTTCCAGATTGAAGTTGAGAGAAGCTTTTAACTTTTTAAAAAAAAACTGAAATCATACTTTCTTTTTCTTTGCTTTGATTTTACTTTTATTTATTTATTTATTTTTTATTTTTTTAAATGAAGATAAAAATCAAGTTTACCACTTGATTATTCATTTAGACTTGTACATTTATTTTAACACTTGTTAAATTCATCTTTTACACTTGTTATCATATAGGTATTTTATGTTTTTAACCTTGTTTAAAAATTAATTTTCAACTTTGTTTAAATCCTTGTATACTTTATGTTTTACATATTTATATCTTTGTGCATTTATGTTTTATATCCTTGTTTTAAATTATTTTATAAAGTTTTGTTTTTAAACCCCTATCTCATTTAATTATATTTTGTATTTTAAACCCTAAAGTATTTATATTTCATATCTTATCATATGCAAATGTTTTTACATTTCAAATTCATAAATATACAAACTATTTGTTAGGCCTTTTTAAACTTATACTTTCAAAAGATATATTCATACTCAAGCTTTATATTTATTTACATATGTTTATATTTACAACTTTATAATAAGATGAGTTTTGAAATCAAATTATACTGAATAAATAAACATATATATGGAATATATATTTTTTTAAAATATAAATTTAATTTTTAAACAACTTTTTAAAATTATTTATATTAACATAAAAATTTAACTTTCAAAATATATTACATATTTCCCTTAAAATTTAGAAAACAAATTTCTATAAAATTATATAGTTTTCAAATCCTATTTTTAGTTAAACCATTATATCTTATTGAATATTCATATTATCTTGAACTACTATTGTTATTAATAAATATTATTTGAATTTCAAACCCGTAATTCAATTTACAATCTTTTTATAATTAAGCAAGCACGATATTTATTTAAATTTAGAAAATACCCAATTAGTTTACAATTTAATTTCATTTTTTAAATTAATTACCAATTTGAATTTTATTTAAAAAAATGGGAATGTTACAGATTTCCCTCCTTAAGAAAATTTCGTCCTCGAAATTTGTAAGGGAGACAACAAAGATCAAATGATAGATAGAGAGATGAATTACCAGATCAAAATGAATATCTATTCTGCATTTGGCTTACCAAATCAGAATATCAGTAATAGATACAATAACAAATCAAGATACTCGGGTCAACAGAAATACGAAATATACAGGGGTATTGGTTAGTTCAAAAGATAACTAACCACTCGTAGAATATACTTGGACCCAACAGAATAAACAGATATATGGGTACAATCCCAAAACTTTTAGTTTAAACAAAGTATACCTATCAACCATAGCAACCAAAGCAAACAATTCATCCAAACAAACAAAACTGACCCATCTAGAGTTTGTGTCCCATGCAAATATATCAAAGCTTCTTCCTGGAGCTTCCAGGAAGACATCAAAGAATTGAAAAGACGAATCAAAGGAGATTGATAGAGAAAGTTGTTTCCGCTATTGCAGGGTATCGACCATCTGTAGTGGTACTCCCATGTCCCCAATCTCTTCCTTTTCTTGCACTCATACTCACTATCAGTGGATAGTAAGAGAATTTAATGAGGCATTCAGATGGATATCTTAGGGATATACTCATTCTAGGGTATACTGCACCCTATCTCTAATGAGCTACTTAATGTATTATACTCCTGAGCAAAAGTTTCAACCTTCAGCTCAGATACCAAAATGTCACGACCCTTACTCGACCTTCGAAAATTGGCACCGAATATGACACTCATATTCCAATGCCGCAGATCCAAATGTCGAATCTGGTTCATCGGAGCTTATAACACAATTAAGTAAACAACACAGCGGAAGAAAAAGAAATGAATATCATATACAACTCCAATGATACAATATCCAAATGTACAACAATGATATCAATACAATACAAGAATATCAGAAACAATAAACAACAGCGGAAAAGGAATAGCAAAAAGAGACAACTCCAATGATCAAACTGCAACTCCAATCCATTGCTCAAAGCCAAAACTCCAAACCACTAGCTCGAACCACCATCAAGTTGCACAAAGATGAGCACGGTCAGTTGTCCATGAATCCGAAGACCCCAATATCCTAGATATCCAAAAAATATCAAAGAGAAAGCTGAGAGATACCAAATCGATATATATATCTACTATCTGAAAAAAAACCAACCCTAGACCGCCCGTGTGGAAAATTGTGGGCACCCAGAGTTTAGGGAAGAAACAATAAACTTCGGGTCAGTCATGGGACTGGTATAAGCAAAAAAAATCATTTTATCTTTAAAAACAAACTAAATAATTTAAATTTGAAATCCGCAATGCTATTTTGTAAAATGAAACTACCAAAAGGCCTCCCGCCACACACACCATGCAAACGCAGAATTTGAGGAGATTTCTCCTTATGATAGTCAAATATGCTTGATACGAAAAAAATTATTTTATATTATTATTATTATAAATTCGTGGTATGGAAAATCATTTCGAAAGTATAATATAAATCCTAGCCAACATAGACATTCCGAACTATGCCTACTATAGCTACCATCTAAACAGTGGTTACCACCATAAGTAAATGGCAGGTTCTACAACTAAAATCGTACAAGGCGCGTATTGTTTCTTTGGGTTTTCTAACAAATGGTCAGGCCAAGGAACTTCCCATTGCCACATGGTATGCCTCTGGAGGGACGTCACGAGAACCTAACCGGATCTCTGCCAACACAAGGCCGGGTTTCCTCTGTAACTAGGTAACACGAGTATGCCATCCCCCGGTCGTAACCGACCTTTATCCCGGGATTCACCAACAACCACAAAGGAATAAATTTGCAGCAACCACGTAGGTTAAGTATCTGGGCTCCATACCATGATATCACCTCTATCCAGAAGGAAATGAACATACCCTCAAGGGGCGCTACCCTCAAATAACCCTGCTGCATTCTTCCTGTTTCGACCATTACCGAGTTGTGAGGCTCCACGAAGTCTCGTCCACAAAGCTACGCTTTTCTCAAAAGCCATGCTTTGATCAACAATCATCAGCAGCACTTCATATGCCACATTACTAAATTAGGAATGTATCACTAGTAACCATCAACTACATAACCTCTAAGCTCGTACATCTAAAAGAAGGGTGTTATGCTAAGAGAATAAATCTCCGCCATCAAACAGAAATGTATTTGGTAGAAATCGGTTTTACATCTCAACGCGTAATGTTAGACACACATCCATACTAGTCTGTTCCGGGTTCGAACACAACCGAAGACACTTCCAAAGAAGCCCTTGCAAATCCAGATAATCCCTAATCACGTCCAAACTCCCCATCACAAAGGATGATCAAATCTCTATACTGGGGACCAGTCGGTGCAGAGACATTCGATGGGTTATCCTTTCGTTTTATAAAATGTCTGGTCTTCATCACCGGTCTTCAAATGTTATCCATATCGTCGTATCATTATTCGGAATGGGTTATATGACACAAAGGTCCTCTCCCGGCTAAACCGAATAATGTGCGCAATATTTGAAAACATATGGGTAATGGGATTTCAGTTAAATCACAGCTTAAAGCCCAAAACCTTTCATTCAAATGGTTAAAACAAATTACCATTTCCAATCTTTTAAACCAAAAGATTCATTTCCAGAAACCTTTCAATGGTTTAAACAATTTGTACACTTTAATTTTTTTTAAACAAAAGATTCACATTTAAAACCCCTTTTTAATTTAAAAAAACAGGGTTCACCAATCTTTAACAAAGATTCATTTATAGCCTTTCAAAACAATTCCATTTCAAGTTGGATTAACTAATCCGGTCTTTAAATCAAAGACTCGTTTTATAGCTTTCAAAATCATTTTCACAAAACAATTCTATTCCAAATCTTTTAGGTAAAAGATACACCATTTAAAATGTTCTTCAATTTCAAATCAAAGTTTGACTATCTTTCACAAAGATTAGTTAACCGTTTTCAAGACTATTTCCATTTGATTTTAAATTTTTCAACACAAATTGAAAACCCTTTCCTTATATGATAGCAATTATTAATCGAAACAAATAGTTTTGTCCTAGGAAAAACTGATTACATTTACCTAAGTTAAAGCCATTCAAGTATAAACTTGAGTTTAAATTTTAAAATCCCAAACCAAAACTTTTTAAATGGTTAAAAACCCATATAAATACCTTTATAACCAAAATTTCAAAATCATTGAATTCAATTTCGAATATTAAAATATTTCAGATTTCAAACTAAATCAAGTTATTTAAAATAACTTTTATCTTCAAAACTTCCTTTTCAATTATTTTTCAAATTCAACCCAATTTTATTTCCAGAACCATTTGGATTCAAAATTCAAACTTTAAAGCCATTTCAAAATATTAAATTCAAATATCCGTGACTTAACCGATTTCCTCTTGAAATCCATATTTGTGTGTGTATAGTGTGGTCCTGGGGTTTACACACAATAGTGCGACAACATCAACCATTACAGATTCAAATACAGCAATATATTTGATAAGCGGCATAAACTATAACGCTTATCTTTCATTCACAGATCATAAATATATATCACATATAAAAATTTACATTATACATAAATAATTTCATCACAGAATAAATTGCATCATAGTTCACAAAACTAAATAATTCATATTATCACAAATCAGGGACATCAATCAATTCAAAGCACTCCATAGAATCGAAACATCCATGAGCAAGATCAATTAATTATCTGATTTGTTTAAATCAGATTAATTACTTATGAATAAATTTCTAATCCTGGTTAATTAATCATTAATTAATTACAAACCATTTTGATTAATTACTCTTTAATCATTAATTAACCTTTAAATAAATGGATAATCTTTTGATTAATTAGTCTTAATTAATTTCAATAATTAATAAATTAATTCTTAATTAATTATCCTTCAAATAAATGATTATTCCCAATCATTTACATAAATTAATAAATTAATTATCACTAATTATTATTGATTAAATCTTAATCACCATCATAAATTAAATCATTTCTTAATTAATTATCTTAATTAATTAACCCTTAATTGTAGTCAATTAAATCTTAATTACTTTTATTAATTAATTTTTTTCTTAATTAATTACTTTAATAATTAAACCCTAATTATTAATTAAATCTTAGTTATAATAAATTGTTCTTAATTGATTAATTAATGGGTTTATTCCTTAATTAATTTCAATAATTAATTACTCCTTAATAAATAATGATTTCTCAAACACTTTACGTTAATTGACCCTTAGTTATCTTCTTTTAATTAATTATTCTTAATTAATTAATTATTCCTTAATTAATCACATTTATTAAATTAACTTTTAAGTTTATTACACAATTAATTAACCTTAATTAATTACCTTTTAATTAATTACAATAGGTGATTACCCTTAATCACCTATGTTAACAAATAATTTAATTATTTTGAGTAATTATACTTTAATTACATGATTAATCCATTTTAATCATTAATTAAAAACTTGATTACTTAATTATCTTTAAGTAATTAATTATCCTAAATTAATTAACTTTTAATTAATCAATAAATTCTCAAAAAACAATTAACTTTTTGAAATTTAACCTTTAAAATAAAATTCATTATTAGCCTATAGATTAACTTAAACCTTTAAGTTAATTAAAGCTTAAAAAGTTTCTTAATTACTATTTCATCACAACATTATATTTTTTTAAATGCTTGTTAATTTATTTAACTAATATCTGATTTTAAACACCAAAACAGTTTTGAAAATATTCTCAATCTTCAATTTAAATCTTTAAAATTTTGCTTAAAATTTGTTTATAGTTTTAATTTAAAAAAAACTTAATCTATATTTATTTGAAGCTTTGAAAAACTAAGTTATAAATTCCTTTGAGGCCCAAACTAAAATACAAACCGAACCCAAATCTACTCATCACACGCAAGTTGGGCCGAAGCCCAAACCGAAGAAAATCAAGACCCATCACCTGATGAAAAGGCTTGACTGAAAACACGAGCTTGGACCAAACATTCCCGAGCACGCCTTCGAGATCTTCGCAACGTTCAACTGCTTCGAGTCAAACACTGTACCCTTTCGAGTTCAACTCCGAGTACAACTTCATCTTTCCTAACCTAACTTCGCCTGAGAACAGATATGCACGAGTGAACGTGCACACGTGATCGTAGTGTCTCCGGTCAGACGATAACCATCCATCACCTAAGATCCCTCCATCTCGCGTGAGCACCCAAACCACCCAATAATGGCGTTAATCAAAATCGAGCTCTTTGACCTGACTGGGACCAAAATTGGCCGACGGAAACTCCTTCGCCCCAACAACCTAGCTCACCAGAGCCTCCACACTTTCGTCCAAAGCAACGTCATACCATCGTGCCACCATCCCCCCACGTGCGATGAAGTCTGATACCATACTGATGACGCGGCAATCAATTTCCTGATGTTAACTGAAACATGGATTAAACCCTAGTTTAATTCAAATCTCAAACTATGGTGTATTTAAAAATCTTCTTACATTTTTCCAACAACCTGTGATCATCCTAGTATCACCATGCAAAAATTCAATTTTCAAAGGTTTGCCGATCATCAGAAATCGACCAAAAATCAAGTTTCAGTCAAACCCAAAAATCACATTCAATACTTCACTTAAAATTGAGATTTGATTTCAAAAACCATGATTTCCCAAGCTAATTCAAGTTATGTATTTGAATCAGAGAATTGTATCAATTGTGTTTCAACATATTTATAAGTTTGTACTGTTATTTTTATTTTTCCAGAATATTACTGATATTTTTGCTTGAATTTTTTTTTTAAAATTTAATTTACAATGTTCTAAACATTTTGTTTTTAGAGATTAGAGCCTAATTTGGGTTGTATTGGGATGATATACATTTCTAAAATGGTTTATTAACCCTGTAATGGAAAGAATCAGAGGCGCATTTGCCTGGAACCAACATGCATACCTTACTTCAAATGTACAGACATGTTTTCAATCATCACAAACATTATCAAAGCATCATACCAAGTATAAGAGGGTAAAAGGGATTGGTTTACTCCCAAACAACAGAACAGATTCAAAGTAGAAGGTTTGCTCACCTTATAAATGAAGACAAATGCCTGGAATTTGAAATTTTGTTTTGTTTCCAGTTTTGTTTTAAAGCCTCCAAATTTTAACTTGCTTTGAATTTTTAAAACTGGTTGACGCTTTGATCCAGTTTGATTGCTTCTTGTTGCTTCGTATTGTAGTTTGATTTTTCAGACTTGAAATTGTTTGATGCAGCTTGCTTTTGATTTGCTTGTACCTGATTTGTTACTCAGGTTGACTTGCTTGCTTTAAGACTTCAAACATGAACTTCCAGGTTTGCTTCGTTGTTATTTGATTTGTTTTTGTTCCCAGATTGAAGATGAGAGAAGCTTTTTAAAAAAAAAACTGAAACCATACTTTCTTTTTCTTTGCTTTGATTTTACTTTTATTTATTTATTTATTTTTTATTTTTTTAAATGAAGATAAAAATCAAGTTTGCCACTTGTTTATTCATTTACACTTGTACATTTATTTTAACACTTGTTAAATTCATCTCTTACACTTGTTATCATATAGGTATTTTATGTTTTTAACCTTTTTTTAAAATTAATTTTCAACTTTATTTAAATCCTTGTATACTTTACGTTTTACATATTTATATCTTTGTGCATTTATGTTTTATATCCTTGTTTTAAATAATTTTATAAAGTTTTGATTTTAAACCCTTACCTCATTTAATTTGTATTTTCCATTTTAAACCCTAAAGTATTTATATTTCATATCTTGTCATATGTAAATGTTTTTACATTTCAAATTCATAAATATACAAACTATTTGTTAGGCCTTTTTAAACTTACACTTTCAAAAGATTCATTCATACTCAAGCTTTATATTTATTTACATATGTTTATATTTACAACTTTATAAGAAGATGAGTTTTGAAATCAATTATACTAAATAAATAGACATATATACGGAATATATATGTCTTCTAAAATATAAATTTAACTTTTAAACAACTTTCTAAAATTATTTATATTAACATAAAAATTTAACTTTCAAAATATATTACATATGTCTCTTAAAATTTAGAAAACAAATTTCTATAAAATTATATAGTTTTCAAATCCTATTTTTAGCTAAACCATTGTATCTTATTGAATATTCATATTATCTCGAACTACTATTGTGATTAATAAATATTATTTGAATTTCAGACCCATAATTCAATTTACAATCTTTTTAATTAAGCAGCCACGATATTTATTTAAATTTAGAAAATACCAAATTAGTTTACAATTTAGTTTCATTTTTTAAATTAATTACCAAATTGAATTTTATTTTAAAAAATGGGAATGTTACATCAGCCCACTAATCCAACAAGGTAACCCAACACCTCTACCAAATACCCTAACTCCTCAACTCTTCTTTCATTCTACTCCTCATTTCCTAACATCCAAGCGAAAAAGAAAAATGGGGGAGAATGTGGGAAATTATAAATTCCTAAATCCTAGATTCTTAGGAAATTCTAATTCAAGTTCTAGAATCAAGGAGAAACTTAGGTAAGCATCCTCTTCATCATCTCCGTCTCAATCTCTCTTTAATTTTCGGAAATTCTTTTAACCTAACTTAGAAAATCTTTGAAATTGGTAATAGATTGAAAATTCTAGAGGTGTTGTTAAAGAGGAATTGGTCTCTTTTTGTTTTAAAGCTTCGCATTCCTTGTTTTTGAGTTTAAAGGTGAGCTCTTGAACCCAGATCTATGTCTATATCTTTGATGGTTTTAGGAATGAATTCCTAACATCTATTTCATGTTCGTTTTCTTTTGAATTGAATTGGATGGTGAATTCCAATTTTTGGTATTTTGAAGTCAAAATCTATGAAAATCCTACTAAGGATGTTTCGACGTGTTTTTGGAGTGTATTGAAGAGCCAATAGGGCTGGGTTGTCGCTTGGCATAAATCCCTAGCCTCCATTGCTCGTTCGATCGCTTCTGAACTGATTTGACCATTACTGGCCTAGGCTAATTCTGCCCTGAGCTTCAGCTCAGATGTCTTGGAAAACACTCAGACGTCCAGGACATCGGAATAAAAATTCCAGACTTACAGCTCAAACATCTGAGGTTTTTTCCCAAATGTCAGGGCGATCTGGAAGAAAATTTCCAGACCTCCGACTCAGATGTCTGGATAAACCACCAAACGTCTAATGCTATTAAATACACCAATTTACCTATTTTTATGTGGATTTCTATTTTAATCGATCTTTGTTGATACTGTTAGTTTTTGTAACTTATTATCAAATTCGATGGCTTCTTTTCGGAATTTATGGGAATATCTGATTGATGTATATGATATTGATTTTCATGGATTTAATGCATGACGTTGAATGTGAATTTTTGGTGATAGATTGTTTTTATAATCATTTTAGTGATTTTTCACTTTAAAATACAACGGTTTTTATACTAGTAGTAAATACTCAAACTCTTTCAAAAAAATGATTTCAACATTACTTTTTATACAAAGTTCGTTTTTAAAACCATTTTCCAATCTATTAGTGTATACAAATCTTTATCTCATTCGTACGAGAAATCCAATTAAACGAATCAGCAAAACAAGTGATATGAAACGCTTGCATTTACTTCCTCGGTTAATTCTTAGACTTGTTCGATTTAAATATTGGGATAATTTTTGAGTGGAAATCTACAATCTGTTCATAAATATTTAAGTTAAGCTAGTGATCATGGGACAAGAGGCTAAACTCATATATTAACTAGCTTAGTGTAATTTACACTTTTTATTGATCTATGATTCTCATTTTGTAATTTAGACTAGCAATATGCGATGTCTCTTTGTCCGCGTGCGGGACATTACCCCATTATGTTGAGCTTCGTCTCATCTTTTATAGGACAACAACCTATGGGTTTTACGGAATTCGGTTCATCGGTCGTACTGTTGTACCACGTCGTTGTTTCGGCTTATTTGAGTTTCAAGTTCCTCGGGCGTACCATTGTACTACGTCATTGCACCGGCTCTATGGGTTAGCGACCCACAAGATAGCATCCCGTTTGTGATACATGCGTTGGTGAGTTTTCATGCTTCCTTTTATGACAAGCCTTCCCCTTTTATGTTTTCTGGATTTCGATTTGATGATTTCTAGAATTTGTGTCTCACCAATTTTTGTTATTTGCATTGATAAGCTCTATCAATATTTGAGGTTTGGTGAATAAGCTAAAGAATGTAACATTCATTTTGGTGTATGAGAAAATTTGAGATATTATATGATTTTTGTTGTTATCATACATATTTGTCATATATTTTATCCTATCTCATCTTATATGATATTTATATTTAGATTCATTCGTTTATTATTTTTATTTTTAAATAATACTCGGGTCAGACCGAGGTGTTCAAGTGCTTCTACTTGACTTCTTATCAGGGACCTTCACTTGACTTTTGACTAACTACTTTAGCTTATTAGTTTTTGTTTTATACATTCGAGATAGAGACTCCTTTATGTATATATATTCTTTATCTAGCATTTGTACCTATTCTTTTGTGATGTAGTGGATCTTGTTTGACCACTACTTTGATGTTCACTTCTATGTATTGTATTGTTCCCGCCTTAGTGATATGAATATTGTGACTGATTTATGTTATGCTTATTTTATATTTGTTTTCGAAGGCCAGCCACTTTGTAGTACCTTGAGTTTGTATTTGACATGTCAGATTTTCCCTTGAAATGAAATGCATGACATATATCTGAAATATCGGTATTTGCATAAAGAAATTACACAGATGGTCACTCTCAACAGCATTATTCTTCGTACTAATGGATGGCACTACCTAGTAGTGTCCTTGGTTAGTGTGAGTATAGAGATAGTGTGCCACAGCTTGGTATCAGAGCCAAACTTTGGAACAATATAGAATATTATGATAGGGATTATTGTCCTAAGTCTCTATAAGGAATCGTGCCTTAGGATTTAATTCGAGTCTTAGCACTGTGCTATCCTATTTTCTTTTATGATGCCTTGTTTTATCAATCAAGTTTGTTTGATATTCATTCTTAGAGTAACAATTTTCTCTTCTTTCTTTCTTTCTTAAAGAAGAGAAATGGTTAGACCTGACCATCCTGACATCGGTCAATCCAGTGCTACACTTCAGGATGGCGTATTCATGTCCGCCCATCAGCTTTTGGATCTTGTAAAGAATGCCCAAGCTGCCGGAACCAATCCTAAGCCTATTCATCTGAAATCCGAGTTTGCATGCCCATGCAATGATCATATCAATTTGGATGGAAGGTCATTCAAGGGTTCTGAAAGCATTATAGAAGTCCAAGCTTAGCTTAGAACATGCGATCACATCTTTTCTCGCATGAATCTTATAGATCTACATCGTTCCCAAGTGGCTTCTAGCATACCCCAGGAAAGAGCATTACACTAGTATGTGCTTTTGGTTTCTGAGATTATCGAAGCAGATATTACTTGAGAGAAATTCGAGGAAAGGTACGCGTTGAAGTTTGTACCGAAAGCTGAAAAGGTAACATTAGCTCAGCGCTTTATTGACCTTGTTCATGGTGAATCTTCTGTGATAGATTATGTCACATCTTTTGAATTCCTCTCTGAATATGGGGTCAAGTATATTAACACCCCATTGAAGAAAAATCGGAGGTTTATCTATGAGTTGAATAAAAACCTTAAAAAGGATTTACTTCTGAAATTGGAAGCTTCTTTTGATCATCTTGTTGGTATCGCTCTTCGACTTAAAGAGGCCGATAAAGAAAGTGATGTTGAAGTTGTGGATGCCAAACCGAACTTCATCATCAACAAGAAGAGGCCTATTAAGTTAAAATGCCCTAATCCCAATAAGAAAGAGAAGCAAGCTACTTCTGTAGCAAAGACTCCTACCCTTAATCATGGAGAATGCTATAATTGTGGTGCTAAGGACTATTATGCAACTAGGTGACCGAAACCTCTTTATTGTCGATATTGCAAAAGTTTGAGTCATCTTATATCTTCTTGTCCCAAGCTTCAAAGTAAGAAAAAGAGAAAATTGAATGTTGTGGAAGCCCCTAGTAATACTTCTCTTGGTCAAGGTATTTCTCATCCTATCCTTGATGGCATTATTATGTTTGGTGATCATCCTAGACTAGTTCTTTTTGATATGGGTGCATCTCACTCTTTTATATCAAAAGAACTTGTTGATACTTTGTCTTTAAGAGTTATGTGCTTGATGACTTCACTGAGAATTGCAAATCCGATTGGTGGTTCCGCAGCACTCGGTTTATTTTGTAAAGATGTCGAGGTTATCATATTTGATTATGCTTTCCGAGCTGATTTTCATTTTATGTGCAACCTAGGTTTCAGAATGATTTTGGGAATAGATTGGCTTAATCATTATGAAGCCCACATCCTATGTCTCGAGAGGACTATCCATCTTCGACATCCTTAATCTATTAAGCAGATTTCTATTCTTCTTAATGATTCAGATTCCAATTCGGTGGCATCCTTATATTCTCTAAATCCACATGATGACGATAATGACGATGAGGAGGAAGTCATTTCCCTGATTCACATTGTTCATGAATTCTCGATATATTTGAGCCCTTTTAGGATTACCACCTAAGCGAGCAATTGAGTTAGAATTAATCTAATCCCTAGAGCTCAGCCTATCGCTCATCCTCCTTATCGTATGTCTAATAAGGAAAATGAGGAGATGCATAAACAATTATCCGAATTGGTAGAAAAATAGTTTATTCCTCCTAGTTCCTCTCCTTGGGGAGTTTTAGCTATCTTTATGAAGAAATTTGATGGTACACTTAGGCTTGGTGTTGACTGCCGCAAGCTTAATGATCATATAATCAAGAATAAATATCACTTACCTCGGATTGATGATCTATCTGATTAACTTTGTGGAGCTAGAGTCTTCCATCGTTAGACATAGCAATCGATTTTCATCAGCTTCGTATTGCGGAGGATAGCATTCCTTTGACGTCGTTCCGTGCTCGTCATGGATCTTATGAACGCCCTGTTATGCGAATGCTCCAGCTTATTTCATTGACCTTATGAACCGAGTTTTCAAAGACTTCCTCAATCGGTTTGTTCTCGCCTTTATAGATGATATTCTTGTACATTCTAAAACCGAGGAAGAGCATGAAAAACATCTTCGGATTGTGTTGGATGCTCTTAGGAGCAATCAACAAAAAGCAAAATTTTCTAAGTGCTACTTTCAGCAATTTCATGTGAAATTTTTAGAACATATTATTTCTGAATCCGGAATATCTGTGGATCCTTCAAAGATTGAGGCGATTTAAAATTGAAAGAGGCCGGAGAGTGTGATGGGGATCCGTAGTTTTCTTGGATTGGCGGGTTATTACCGTCATTTCATAAAAGATTTTTCTAAAATTTCCGTACCACCTACTAGTTTGAAAAAAAAGGGAGTTAAATACATATGGTCAGACAAATGTGAAGCTTCTTTTCAGAAATTAAATGAACTCCTTTCTGATGCTCTTATTCCTGTGATTCCCGAAGGGAACCAAGACTTAAATGTTTATACCGATGCTAGTCGTATTGGTTTCACCCAAAGGGAACATGTTATCGCTTATGCTTCTTGGCAATTAAAACCTACCAAGATTAGATATGATACTTATGATTTAGTGCTCGTGGCCATTGTTTTTGCCCTTAGAATTTGGCGCCATTATCTTTTGGGAGAGAAATTTGTTCTCTACACTGATCATAAATCTTTGAAGTATTTATTTTTTCAAAAGAAACTTAATTTGCATCAACAATGTTGGCTCGAATTCCTTGCATCTTATGATTTGATATTCTTTATACTCCATGAAAGGGAAATTGTGTTGCCGATACCCTTAGTCATAAGCAACAAGAGGTTGTTTCTATGATAATTTCCGAATGGAATGATCTCGAGTCTTTGTCCACTTGTGAGATTCGAGATCGTGAATTTGTTTCATGCTCATTTCTTGTTTTATATAGTCTTGAAGCTCATCCTTCTTTTTTAGATCGCATTCTTGAAGCTCAAAATATGATCTCGAATTGGCTCATTTTAGCCAAATTTTTAGGGATAGAAATATTATTGGTTTGAAAGACTCTAATAGTGATGCCCTCGGAGGTATTCGAAAATTTGGTAGACTTATTGTGCCAAATATTAGTGATCTTCGTAAAGACTTCTTAGAAGATTCTCATCATTCTAAATTTACCATTCATCCCGACAGTAGTAAAATATATGCGGACATGAAGCGACTTTATCATTGGGATGGGATGAAATCTGATGCTTCTAGCTTTATTAAGCGTTGTATGACTTGCCAACTCGTTGAGGCCGAGCATCAAAGGCTCGATGGGTTATTGAAACCTTTGGACATTCCTGCTTGGCAATGGGATCAAGTCTTCATGGATTTATTAGACGGTCTCCCCCATTCTCGTTCGAGTCATGATAGTTTATGGGTGATTGTAGATGGAGTTACAAAATACGCCCATTTAATTCCCGTTTGATCCAATCAGACCCTCTTTTGGCCAAATCCTATGTTAAAGAAATTTTTAAATCGCATGGAGTTCCTACTTCTATTGTCAGTGATCGTGATCCATTATTTACTAGTGGACTTTGGAAAGGTCCTCAAAAAGCTTTGGGAATGAAGCTTAATTTTAGCACCGCTTATCATTCTCATTCCAATGGACAAATAGAGCATGTTTATCAAACTCTTGAAGATCTAATTCATGCATCTGTTCTTGATTTTGGTGGAAGTTGGGAAAATCATATTTCTTTTGTTGAGTTTTCTTATAATAATAGCTTCCAATCTAGTATTGGTATGACAACTTTCGAGGCACTCTATGGAAGGCCATGCCGATCTCGTTCTTGTTGGCCTAAGGCCGGTGAGAAGCTGGTTTTAGGTCCAGATTTTGTTCGCGATTCCACAAAAATGATTGATCTTATTTTCCATAGGATGACAAAAGCTCAAAGTAGACAAAAATCCTATGCAGATAATCGAAGAAGGAAATTAGAATTTTCTACGGGAGATTTGATATTTATTCGTGTTTCACCTATGAAAGGTGGTGTGCGTTTTAGTCGTTCGAAAAATTAGCACTTCGATATATTGGCTCATTTCCCATCACCAGACGCATTGGTTCTGTGGCTTATCATCTTTTATTGCTAGCTTAATTTTCTGCTATTAATGATGTATTCCACGTCTCTCAACTACGGAAATGCCTTGGGGATTCCAATTCTATTCTTGAGCTCGGTGTTATTGAAGAAATTGTAGATTCATCTAATTTGACTTATGAGCAACATCCTATTCGTATCATTTCCACGGAGGTTAGAGACCTTTGTAATAAAGATGTTCCGCTTGTAAAGGTTCAATGGTCATCAAATACTAAGGATTGCTCTTGGAAATCTAGAGAATTTATTGAGCGAACACATCCACACTTACTCTGTCGTACTCCTTTAGGTGAATTTCTCACTTCAAAATTTTCTTTTGTGTTGTTATACCTTAGAGTGGTTGTTACTCTTTATTTTCTTCTTAAGTATTGCCAGGACGCATTTCTTTAAGGAGGGGAGTCTGTAAGAACCCGCATATTTTACAATTATATATTTAGATGTTTTATTTAAATATAGCGTCGTTAGTCGGATTAAAGTCCGAAATGTGACTTTTGGTAAACAGTCAAATCCAAACTTGAAACCACTTTCATTGAGTTCAAAATCGAATTTAGGACCTTTTTGAGTATAAACATCGATATGTTTAGAGTTGATTAGAATTTTGGTATTTTTTAAATTGGGTTTTGGTTTTGGGTTTCTGCCTACTAATCCAACAAGGTAACCCAACTCCTCCACCAAATACCCTAACTCCTCTATTCTTCATTCATTCTACTCCTCATTTCCTAACATTCAAGTTAAAGAGAAAATTGGGGGGAAAAGTAGGGAAATTAGAAATTCCTAAACCCTAGATTCTTAGAAAATTCCAATTCAAGTTCTAGAAATCAAAGAGAAGCTTAGGTAAGCATCCTCTTCATCTTCCCTATTTCAATCTCTCTTCAATTTTCAGAAATTCGTATAACCTAATTTAGGAAATCTTTTCATTTGGTAATAGATTGAAGATTCTAGAGGTGTTGTTGAAGAGGAATTGGTCTTGCTTTGTTTTAGTGCTTCTCATTCCTTTTTTTGAGTTTAAAGGTGAGTTCTTGAACTCACATCTATGTCTATACCTTTGATGGTTGTTAGGTATGAATTGTTCATTCGCTTTTTAATTGAATCGGTTTGGTGAATTTTTCAACTTTTGGTATTTTGAAGTCAAAATCTATGAAAATCCTACTAAGGATATTTGAACATGTTATTTGGAGTGCAATGAAGAGCCTATAGGGCAAGGTTGTCGCTTGGCATAAATCCCTAGCCTCTGTTGCTCATCCGATCGCTTCCGAATTGATTTGCCCATCAATGGCTTAGTCTAATTTTTTCCCTGAGCTTCAGCTCAGACATTTGGGAAAATACTTAGACGTCTGGGCTATCGGAATAAAAACTCCAAACTTACATCTCAAATGTCTGAAGTTATTTCCCAGACTTCTGGGCAATCTAGAAGAAAATTTCCAAATCTTCAGCTTAATGTATGGGTAAACCACCAAACGTCTAATGCTGTTAAATGCAGTCAATTCACTTATTTTTATGTGGATTTCTATTTTAATAGATCTTTGTTGATCTAGTTAGTTCTTGTCACTTATTATCGACTTCGATGACTTCTTTTTCGTGTTTCTAGTAATATCCGTTTGATGGATTTGATATCGATTTTCATGGATTTAATTCACGTTATCGAATGTGAATTTTTGGTGATATATTGTTTTTACAATCATTTCAGTGATTGGTCACTTTAAAATACAAAGATTTTTATACTAGTAGTAAATACTCAAATTCTTTCACAAAAATGATTTCAACGTTACCTATAATACAAAGCTCGTTTTTAGAACCGTTTTCCAATATATTAGTAAATACAAACTGTGACGACCCGGAATTTTTGGTATTTGAATTTAAAAATGTTTAAGTGATTTTAAATGTTTGAAAGATAGTTTGACTTGAGTTTCACATATCAGAATGAATTTGGCGATTAAATTATTGAATTTAATTTATTGAAGCTGGATAAAAATTTGAATCTTCAGTTTTAAGCTGATTAAAAAATATTTCAAAGACTTAGAAATTTTTTATTAATAATAGTGAGATTAATGGAAGCTTCAGAATTGAATTTGGAAATGCTTTGTTCAGTTTTGAAATTTTATGATTTGATATTTAAAAATAGCCCTCTGAGGCACTACCTCGGAATTCAACGAAACCAGTTTCGTTGGATCCATAATATTGTATTATTATCGGATTTCAATTTTCGTAGTGTTTGGGGCGATCGTTTGGCTGTACGATAAGAAAACGCGTTGAAATTTATATCGAAATTTAATTTAATAACTGGTTCAAAAAAAGCTATCTTCTCCATACGATCGAATTAGGACTCGAAACTTTTTCCATCATGTTCAGAATAGGGGTATAACATTATAAACGCCCAGCGGCACGCTGCGATAGGTGGTCCAGATTTTAAGTTGTGTAATTTGAGTTGATTTAGATTAAAATTTAAATCAAATTAATATAATTGCATTGCCCAGTCAAAAACAAGGTCACATCATCCATTCTTCCCTCAATTCATATCACTGTTCATTTCCCATTCAAACACGCTTCTCTCTTTTCAAAACATCACGTTCCTTTCATTTCAAACGAGCTTCTTCCTGAAACCCAGATCTTATGGCCGAAGCCTCTTCCTTGGATAAAAAAACAAAACGAAAGGAAATTTAAACGAACGAATTGTTCGTTCAATTAAAGAGGAAAAAAATAGGGCAGAGGGTGATAAGCGAAATCAAGAAGGGCGTCTCGATCATCGTAGAACCAAGCTCGCGTGGAGGAGGGTTCGAAGTAGAGGAGTACTCGCGACCTCGATCTAGGCAAGGGTTCTGGCGAATGGTAAATCGCGTTCGTCGTTTGGCAAGAAAGGAAGCAGTGTTCAGGTTGCGGCGTGGTCGTGCGATGCTTTGGGATTGGGTCACGATTTTGTGGTAGCGATGGCGACGCACGCGTGAGCTCGTGATACAGGGAGGCACGACATTAGTCAACTCGAGAAAGATTCGAGGGGTGCGCAGGCCACGAGAAACGAATCGAGCATGATTCATTCGATTGAGCTGTCGACGTTGGTGTCATGGATGATGCGCGTGTGAAGCAGCAAGTGGGTGAGATCGAATTCGTGCTAGTAGTGAGGTACAACAGTTCGTTCTCTTTTGTTTTTCTTTTACCAAGAATATATACAGAAAAAAGGGGGTTTGATTTACACTGAGGTAAATACACACATAGAGAAGGGTTTTTAATATCCAGATTTTTATGTTTATTAAAAATTTTACAGTAAGAAACTACTGTTTGTTTATTTACAAGAAATTTTTATAGGTTTTGGAAAATATAGATGTAATATGAAAAGTTAGATTTTTAAGACCTATGTAGTTTATTTTAAAAAATAAATATACATACATATTTAGCTTACCATATTATTTTTAAATAATGTATTATAGGGATCAAATTAATTCGATAAACCTATCTAATTATTTTAATTACTAAAGGATTTTTACTTAAAAGAGAAAAATAAATTGTTTAAAATTAAAAGTATTAGTTTGAAGTCAAAATTGTTATTTAATAAATTTATTAAAGGAAAATGGGTTTAAGAAATTTAATTATTAGTTTAAATTAAATAAATCTACTAAATGAAAATTGATTATTCGATTTATTTCGAATATTAATCCACTGTATAAAATTGTTTATACAAGGTCAATATCTGAAATAAATCAACTTGGAATGAAAATGGACCGCATGCTTTGTTCAAGGTAAGATCTTCTCACACAAATTTTAATAATTGAAAATTTTAGTTATTGATTGATGATTGAATTATGATAGTTAAATTTAATTGTCGATTGTGTGCTTGGATGATTAATTTATTATCAGTTATAATAGTTTAGATCCTACGCGCCGCATAATAGCGGAGGTTATTATATTAAACTCATATACCGTGATATTCCACCTCGTAGTGCAATTGGTATTATATATGTGTTTGGAGTTGTTGATTTCCCGCATTATATAGCGGACGAGACCCTATGCGCCGCATAATAGCGAATGATATTTTATAATCCCATGTACCGCTATATTCCACCTCGAAGTAGAATTGGTATTTAATTGTTGTGCTAACGTCTGTGGATGCAGGGAAAATAGGTTGGAGGGATCCAACTGGATTCCTCAAACAATTGAATTTGTTTCAATATTGTATCTTGATTATTTATAATCTGTGTGTGACTATTTGTGATCGAAACTGTTAAAGGCTAAAATTTAGCCGAATATATTTTTGGTATCGTAGGATACCATAAATAGATAAAATTGGGTTTTTTGAAATTTAGTAGATAATTTATAGTAAATAAATTTTAGAAAATTAAATAAATTCAAAATAAGGAATTTGTTTCAAAGAATAATAAATTTGGTGTTGAAATAAATTTAGAAATCAATTTTGGAAATTGATTTGGTATTTGAAAATCAATTTAGGATTTAATTCGGTGCTGAAAATGAATATTTGGAAATCGATTTGAAAATCGTATATCAATGGATATTTAGAAGTTTAAATTCACAATGGGAATTTATAAAGGAAAGGGAATTTTTTTAAAAATAAACCTTTGGCTATTTTTAAAAGTGTGAAAGGAATTTATGGATTCGAAACGTAAATTTAAAATAAATCAAGAAAGATTTATTAATTGATTTGAATGAGCCATTTTAAAATGGAAAACGTATTTTCCCTGGAAAGCTGAGTATGATTTCGAAATATCCTATAAATATGAACTGAAAATTTTTAAGGATGGTTTTAGAAAGGATACTTTGGATAAATTATTTTCTTAACTGGTTTCAAATCTTTAAAGCATGGATTTATTTAATCACTTATAGAAGGGATTATTTTAAAGATTAAAATATTAATATTTGTTTTAGAAAATGGATATTTAAATAGTTATATCCTATCTAGTAATTTTATTTAAAAATTAGTTTCAGATAGTATAATATTTTCATAACTAATATTTAAGCAAGTGTTTCAAAATAGTTTTTATTTTAAATATCTCTAAGTATATTTTGATAAGAATTTTAAATTATTTTAAAATATGTGAACTCGGTAGATTTTTAGTGGAAATAAATAAATACTTGAAAATGTAATCTGCGCAAAGAAAAGTGATTTGAATTTTTTTTTCAAAGTATTGAAATGTGGTAAGTAATTTCAAATTTGTTTTCAAATGGTTGAAGTGTGAAATATATCTTTCGAAAATATTTGAAATAAATAATTGGGGATAATTATTCAAATCTTGGTGATTGTTGTGAACGTTGACTGATAGTTAAATAATCGACTATCAATATTGGCCTTTTTATGGCATTTGAATTTCGATGCGACCGGGGGTCGGATTCCAAATGGATATCCGAAAACCATCATCGAACCTTTGTGGTTGTGATTGATCTTTTGTTTAAAAGGATCAAAGTGGACATGTGTTGTGATTTGTTTGAAATCTGACTGAACATTTATTTTTAAAAATAAGCGCTCATTATTCGGATTAGCCGGGAGAGGATTTTGTGTCACAAAACCCATTCCGAATAATGACATGATGAAATGGGATTGCACTTGAAGCTGGTGTTGAAGATCGGGTAGTATTTTCAAAAACGAAAGGATTACCCGTTGAATGTCTCTGAACCGGGTTGCTCCGGTATAGAGATTTTATCACCCTTTGTGATGGGGATTCCGGACGTGATTAGTAAATATCCAGATTTGCAAGGGCTTCTTTGAAGTGCCTTCGGATCCGTTCGATCCTGGAACGGACTTATATGGATGTGTGTCTGACATTGCACTTTGACATATAAAGCTGATTTCTATCAAATACATTTCAGTTGGTGGCGAAGATTTTATTCTCTTAGCTTAACACCCTTTTCTGAGACGTACGAGCTCAGAGGTTATGTAGTTGATGGTTATTAGTGATATACTTCCAACTTGGTAATATGGCATACGAAGTGCTGTTGATCATTTGTTGATCAAAGCATGACTTTTTGAAAAGTGTAGCTTTATGGACGAGACTTCGTCGGACCTCACACCCCGAAAATGGTCAAAACAGGAAAGATGCGGCAAGGTTGTGAGGGTCGTGCCGTTTAGGGTATGTCATTTCCTTCTGGAAAAGGGTGGTATCATGGTATGGAGCCCAGATACTTAACCTATGTTGTTGCCGCAAAAATTTATTATACTTTGTGGTTGTTGCTTTGTGGTTGAGGATCCTCGGATAAAGGTCACAAACGTCCTGGGGATGGCATACTCGAGTAGTAGTTACCTAGTTACAGAGGTAACCTGGCCTTGTGTTGGCAGAGATCTGGGTAGGATCTCGGGGAGTCCCTCCAAAGGTGTACTCATGTGGCAGTAGGAAGTTCCTTAGCCTGACCATTTGTTTGGAAATCCGAAGAAACAATACGTGCCCTGTACGGTTTTAGTTGTATAACCTACCATCGAATGTGGTGGTAACCTGCTATTGAACATGGTAGCTATGTAGGCATAAGTGTGAAATGCCTATGCTGGCTAAAATTAATATTATGCTTTTGAAATGTTTTCCACACTATGCACTAATAATAATAATTTAAAAGGATTTTGCGTATCAAGCATGTTTGACTATCATAAGGAGAAATCTCCTCCGGTTCTGCGTTTGCATTGTGTGTGTGGAGGTAGGCCTTATGGTAGTTTCATTTTCCAAAAAGCATAGTGGATTTCTTTTCCTTTCTTTGTGAAAATAACTGGTTTTAAGATCTCACACCAGTTCCACGACTGACTTAGAGTTTATTGTTCCCTTTCTAAACTCTGGGTGCCTACAATTTTCCACACAGGCAGTCTAGAGTTAGGTTATTAGTTATTCGGGAGCGAAGTCAAGAAGTTGCTATGGAGATCTGGAGGCAAGCTGGATGGCGATAGTACCACTTATACTATGTAGTGTCTGTTGCGTCTGGGTTAGTGCAAGTCAAATTTTATTGTACACAAGTTATTATAACTGCCAGTGTTTGTATTATGTCGTTGTAAACTCTGATAATGTGATGTATAAACTGATATAGTGCTTTTGTCTTAAAGATATTCATTTATCTATTGTATGTTGTTCCGCTACGAATTGTGAGATTCCGTTATAGTTTCTGTTCTTCTTCTATCTTCTTCTTCTTCTACGTCTTTCTTCTTTAAACCCGAAGACTCGTACATTTGTTCCACTTTGGGCTGAATTGTTATGGAATTTTGCCAACTCAAAAGGAGTATGGATTTGTAGGCCTTTACAGTGGTATTAGAGCATTTGGTTAAGCGACAACCTTGGCTCTGTTGGGTGTTACTCATTAGAGATAGAGTCAGTAGTACTCTAGAATGAGTTTGAGTGTAATAGTAGATATGAGTGTGTATTTGTTAGTGAATATAAAATTGTTTTATATTGTGATGATTGGTTTGTTGAGTAGTATATGGATTCTCGTCGACATAGTCTTTACACCTCTATCGATAGGGATCTCTAAACACTCGTACAGAATAATTCAGCACGATATTGTTTTAAAATTGGGTAAATGGAATATTTTTACCCAAACTATTTTCATGTATGAAAGAAACAATTTCCCATAAATTATTATAATAGTATATGGTTGCTTGTTTGTTAGGAAGTGATAATATTAATTTATTATCATTGAAATTGAATAAGAAATTGAAAATGTAACTCCAAAGTTAAGAAATAAATTCACATACAAATGGAATTTGAGAATATAAATTGTAAATGGGATCTATAATTTGAAATAGAATTCCAAAAGAATATTGGAAAAAAATGTTTTTGAAAGGATTTGAAATATTGGAAATTAAATCCCTTTTTAGTTTGAAAATGAATTTCAAAGGTTTGGAAAGTGTTTTGAAGGGATAAAAGCTCTAAACTCTTTTCGGCTGCAGGAAAATACTTCGGTGATGACTGCAGCATCATCGATGTTCATTTTCGAGTTTCCAAGAGAGGAATTGCTGCCAAATTATTTTAAATGGAAGTTGTTTGCAAACTGGATTTGGTTTTGGAAATTCAAAAAAAAAAATTGAATTGATTTCAAAAATGATTTTGAAAATGTAGGTATGACTCTGGAATCTTATTTAAAATAATTATGGAATAATAAATAAGTTAGAAAACTTAGAAAATCCAGATTTAAACTGAAATTAACTTGAGTTAATTTGAATAAAGGAAGATTTAAGTCAAATAAAAAGGTGATATGGATTCAAATGAATTTGAAATGCAAGTGAATGAAATCAAAACTAAATGTTGAAATCCGTTTTGAATTTGTAAGTAAGTGAAACTAATTGAAGAAATGACAAACTCAATATGATTTGAAATGAATTGAATTCCGTATTTATAAATGAAAGATAAGTTAAATTCATATGGAAACTGAAATCCAGTTTAAATATAAGTGGTTGTAAACCAAATGGTGAATTGAAATTTAATTGTGTTTAGGATGAACAAAAGAATAAAACTGGAATTGAAAACTGAATATTGAAAACCAATTTGAATTAGTTCGAAGTGAACTAAAGATAATAAAGGTGGAAATATAAAAAAATGGTTTGAGATTACATGAATTGGAATTTGTAATGAATTAATAAATGAAACTAATTTAAAATATTTATAATGAATCAGTTGTGAATGAAAGATAGTCGATAAAATAATTTAATATTCAGATGGTAAATTGAATCTAAATAGAACGGAAATTGTAAATTGAATACAAATGAAATTGAAAATGTAAAGTTGAATGAAAATGAATATATAACTTCAATAATGAAGTAAAGATGGTATAAGAAGTATTCAAACTTTTATAAAGAAAGGTGCAAAAAAATGATATTTGAATGTTGTAATTGGATGTTATGGCTAGGAGGATATACAGGTGTATTAAAGGAAATGGAATTATGATTTTGATTTCGAAGATAAAATTGAATTGCTCGACAAAAAGGTATGTATTTAAATTTCAGTATGAAATTTGATGATCTTCTTGTCTAGCCACTTGGCTTTCTGTTTTCTTTTTGAATCTGAGGGCCTGCGGTGCCATTTTGTAGTCGTACCGAGCTAGCAGCGCAAAGGAGACACTGGCGAATTTTTTCGAAAATATAGGGTGTTAGAAAATTTTTAAGGAATTTTGGATAATTTGAAATTTGAATTGAAAATTTAAACTTGAAATACTGAGAAAACAATGTTGTTTGGAACTTATAATTGAATTTGAAAAGTTAGTCGAATTAATGATGGGTCTGAAATAAAAAGATTTATTTTGGTAAGATGATAAAACTATTTGGATTGGGAAAAATGTTAAATTGGTTAAGGATCATTCTTCTTAACTAGTAATTTCGGGACGAAATTCTTTTAAGGGGGGAAGGATGTGACGACCGAGAATTTTTGGTATTTGAATTTGAAAATATTTAAGTGATTTTAAATGTTTGAAAGATATTTGACTTGAATTTCAGATATCAGAATGAATTTGGAAATTAAATTATTGAATTTAATTTATTGAAGTTGGATAAAAATTTGAATCTTCAGTTTTAAGCTAAATAAAAAATATTTCAAAGGCTTAGAAATTTTTTATGATAATACTAAGGTTAATGGAAGCTTCAGAATTGAATTTGGAAATGCTTTGTTCAGTTTTGAAATTTTATGATTTGAATTGATGCTTAAGCCTTCTGAGGCACAGCCTCGGAATTCGACGAAACCAGTTCCACTGGATCCGTAATATTGTATTATTATCGGATTTCAATTTTCGTAGTGTTTGGAACGATTGTCTGGCTGTAATATAAGAAATCACGTTGAAATTTATATCTAAATTTAATTTAATAACTGGTTCAAAAAAAGCTATCTTCTTCATACGATCGACTTAGGACTCGAAACTTTTTCCATCGTGTTTAGAATAGGGGTATAACATTATAAACGCCTAGCGGCACGCTGCGATAGGTGGTCCATATTTTAGGCTGTGCAATTTGAGTCGATTTAGATTTAAATTTAAATTTAAATCTAATATAATTGCATTGCCCAGTCAAAAACAAGGTCACATCTGCCGTTCTTTCCTCAATTCATATCACTGTTCATTTCGCATTCAAGCATGCTTCTCTCTTTTCAAAACATCACGTTCCTTTCATTTCAAACGAGCTTCTTCATGAAAACCAGATCTTATGGCCAAAGCATCTTCCTCAGATAAAAAACAAAATGAAAGCAAAGTGTAAACGAACGAATTGTTCGTTCGATTAAAGAGAATAAAAGGGGGAGAGGGTGATAAGCGAAATAAAGAAGGGCGTCTCGATCATCGTAGAACCACGCTCGCATGGAGGAGGGTTCGAAGTAGAGGAGTACTCACGACCTCGATCGGGGCTAGTGTAACAACCCGCATATTTATCGATTTTATATTTAAATATTTTATCTTTAGTCGGATTTTAGTCCGAAAAGCTACTTTTTGCAAACAGCCGAATTAGGACTCGAGACCACCCCCATTGAGTCCAAAATGCCATTTGCGACCTTTTTGAGTATAAGCTTCGATATGTTTGGAGAAAGTTGAATTTTGCTACTTTTCACTTAGGGTTTTGGTTTGGACTGAGCCCACTTATGTATTCAGTCCCAACCCCCTCCAACTCTTCATTACTTCATTTCTAATTCCTAACTCTTCAAGCTTTCAACAATGGTGGAAGAGAAAAAGAATTAGGAAATCCTAAGCCCTAGTTTCCATTAGCAAATCCATCTTCTTGCTCCAAACTCATGTGAACCCATTGGTAAGCATCTCCTTCTTCTTCTCCAACTCATTCTCTCTTTGATTTCAGAAAATTCCTAAACCTAATTTAGGAAATGTTTCTCTTTTAAGCTTAGATTCAAGCTTCTAGTGTTGAGATTGAAGAGGGATTTATCTTAGCTTGTTCTTAAAACTTCTCCTTCATTGATTTGGGTTCAAACGTGAGATTTTTATCTAACATCTTAGTCTATAATTATCTTCGATTGTTAGGTATGAATTCCTAACACTTATTCTTGTGCAATTGATTTTGGTTTGGATTGATTTGGTGTATATTCCAATTTTTGGTGTTTTGGTCTAATTTGTGAAAATCCTTTCATGGATATTTGGACATTGATACTTGAGGCGTATCGAAGAGCCGTTTAGGCTGGGTTGTCGTGTGACGTAATTCCTTAGTCATCGCCATTTGCTCATTCGATCGTTTCCGATATTCGTTTGGCCATTTTTGGCCTAGGTTCAGGGAATGCCCTGAACCCTTCATTCAGACGTCTGAAACGTGATATTCAGACGTCTGAATATTGTCTGGGAAGTTTTCTATTCCCAGATTCAGACGTCTGAATATATGGTTTCAGACGTCTGAATTGGCTTATTTTCAAACAGAAAGAAAATAGGCTAAAATATGCCTATTTCAGACGTCTGAAACATTTGGTTCAGACGTCTGAATCGTGTTCTGGAAATGTTTATATTTCCAGATTCAGACGTCTGAACCACTTGTTTCAGACGTCTGAAACTGTTGTGATTTTGCCTTCTTGCCTTTTTGTTTGAGAATTCCAATTTGATTCGATTCGTGATAATCCTATTTGTTGTTATCATTTATTATGACTTTGATGACTCTTTTTAGGGATTTTTGAATATCCATTTCGATGGATTCTTTATCGGTTTCTTTGGATTTTATTCACGTCTTCGAATGTGAATTTTACTGATTGATTGTTCTTACAATCTTCTTTGTGATTTGTCATTTTAAAAATATAAAGGTTTTCTATACTAGTAGTAAATAACAAAATTCTTTCATCAAAACGATTTAACACTCTTTTATTACAAAGCTCGTTTCTTAAACCATTTTCCAATCTATTAGTATATACAAGCCTTTACCTCATTCGTATGAGAAATCTAATTAAACGACTTAGTAAAACAAGTGGTACGAAATGCTTGCGTTCACTTTGTCGGTTAATTCTTGGACTTGTTCGATTGAATCCCTTGTGACAATTTTATAGTGGAGATCTACAGTTTGTTCGTAAATATTTAAGTTAAGCTAGTGGTTATGGGACATGAAGCTAAGCTCATATATTTACTAGCTTATTGTAATTGACACTTCTCTTTGATCATGACGATCATTTTATGGTTTAGACTAGCAATGTGCGATGTCTCTTTGTCCATGTGGAGGACCGTACCTCATTAAATGGAGCTTCGTCTCATTTCTTCGTGGGCTAGCAACCCATGTACTTTCTAATGTGTTTCGATTCATCGGATGTACCGTTTGTACTACGTCGATGTTTTGGCTTTTGGATTCATTGGATGTACCGTTTGTACTACATCAATGTCTTGACCATCCTTTTTATTGTGATTCCTGGATTTCGTGTGTTGATTTCTGGAATTTGTGTTTCACCAACTTTTACGGTTGGCATGGATATATATATATATATGTCATTTATTGTGGCTTGGTGAATGAAATTAGGAGTATGACATTCCTTTTGATCCTTGAGTAGGTTATTGTGATATTGATTAATCTCTTGGCGATTTTCAGTTACTTATATATCACAGCTTGGCGTTGTGATTATTATATGTTTAGTCATATCTCTTATTCTATATCATTTCATCTGATATTTATAGCTAGACTGATCCGTTTATTATTTTCTTATTAAATAATACTCGGGTCAGACTGAGATATTACAGGTGCTTCCTCATGGCTTCCTATCTGGAACCATCTTCTGACTTTTGGCTAACTACTTTAGTTTAGTAGTTTTTGTTGTATACATTTGAGATACATACTCTATGATGTATACTTATTCTTTTGTCTAGCACTTGTATCTATTCTTTTTGATATTGTGGATCTTGTTTGGCCACTACTCTGATGTACACTTTCATGTGTTATATTCATATCTATTTCCGCCTTTGTGATATGAATTGTCTGTGACTAATTTATGTTATGTTTATTTCTATATTTGTTTTCTGAAGATATTATAGCCACTGTGTAGTAGCTTTGAGTTTGTGTCGGTATGTCGGATTTCCCTCTTGATAAGAAATGCATGTTATACTATCTAACGTATCGATGCTCGCGCAAAGCAATTACACGGATGGTCGCTCCTCAACAGCCTTATTCTCCGTGCTAGTTGACAGCATTCACCGTAATGTTCTTGGCTAGCGTGGGAATAGAGGTGGGGCGTCACAGCTTGGTATCAGAGCCAAACTTTGGAACAATATGGAATATTATAACAAGGATCATCGTCCTAAGTCCATCTTAGGAGTCATGCTTTAGGATTTTATTCGGGTCTTCGTACCGTCCTATCCTATTTTCTTTTATGATTCCTTGTTTTATCTATCAAGATTGCTTGATATTTATTTTGAGAATAACTTTTTCCTCTTCTTTCTTTCTTTCTTAAAGAAGAGAAATGGTTAGACCTGGCCGTCCCAGCGCCGGTCAATCTAGTGCTACTCCCCTGGATGGAGTATTCATGTCTGCTCAACAACTTTTGGATCTTGTAAAGAATCAAGAGTTTATCTATGCTTTGAGTAAGAACCCTGAAATGGTTCTACCTTTGAAACTTGAAGTTTCTTTCAATCAGCTTGTGGATGTTACTCTTCTTCATGGAGAGGTTGGTAAAGGAAGTGTTTGTGATATTGGGACTTCCAAGAAGAGGCATATTAAGTTCTAGAGCCTTAATCCCAATAAGAGAGTGAAGCAAACTACTTTTGTAGCAAAGACTCCAATCCCTAATCGTGGAGGATGCTACAATTGTAATTCTATGGAACACTATGCGAATATGTGTCCAAAACCCCATTCTTGTCGCTATTGCAAGAAACCGGGTCATCTTTTATCTGCGTGTCCCAAACTTTTGAACAAGGACATGAGAAAGCTAAATATTGTGCAAGCCCCTAGCAACCCTTCTCTCAGTCAAGGTATTTTACATTCAATCCTTGATGGCATCATTTATTTCGTGACCTTCTTATTCGAGTTCTTTTTGATATGGGTTTCATCTCATTATTTTTATATCAAAAGAACTTGTCGATTCTTTTTCTTTGAATATTTTGGGCTTGTTGACTTCATTGAGAATTGCGAATCCGGATGGTAGATCCGCAACACTCAATTTGCTTTTTTTTAGATGTCGAGATTGTTTTATGTGACTTTTCTTTCCGAGCCGATATTTACTTTGGCTTCGGAATTGACTTTTTCTGTTAGGATTGGCTTAAATTGTGAAGCCCATATCCTATTTTTCCGAGTGGATTATTCATCTTCGACATTTTCATTCTGTCAAGCAGATTTCTATTTTTCCTTTGTGATTTTGATTCCAATTTGATGGCATCATTTTATTCCTTAAAACCCGCATGATAAGGAATGTATTATTTCTCTCAATCATATCGTTTGAAAAAATTTCTGGTATTTTTGAGTTTGTCTTAGGATTATCATCTAAGAAATCTTTTGTGTGGTGTTAAGGTCTTTTCAGTTTGACTTTACCACCGGTTTTCATTTGCTACGAGTTGCGGAAATTAGCATTCCACTTACCGCATTCCGCACTTGTTATGATTCTTATGAATGACTTATTATGTCATTCAATTTGTCCAGCTTATTTCATCCATTTTATATATCAAATATTCTATGAATATTTTGATGAGACCATTCTTTTATTTATTGAATTTTTGGATGAAAAATAGCAATTTAAAATTTTGCAAAATCTTTTTCATAAGATTTATTTAGAAGTATAACCGGATTTTTGTTCTTAAAACGAACAAAGAATATTCTTAAAGGTTTTTGAGAAACATGTTTATTATATAGAAGATGATTTTGTGATTGTATTGCCCATTTAGTGTTTTTAAGAATTTTGGTCGATGCGCTTGATCAACGTTATCGATAGGAATTTCCTAAACGCTTTGATGAGACAATCAGAAACAGTATATTAACTTGAAAATAGTAAATTTTTCTAGAAAGATTATTACATAATGATAAATGTAATTTGAAAGTTTTAACTTTTCAGGAAAGAAGATTATTTAAAAGAATTCTTTCTTTTCGATACTCTTATTCTTGTGATTCCTGGAGGGGAACCAAGACTTTGCTATTTGTACCGATAATAGTCTTATTGGTTTGGATGTCGTTCTCTTGCAAAGGAGAATGTGCTATCTCGTGTGCTTCTAAATCATTAAAAGCCGATTGATGCTAGGTATGCCACTCATGATCTAGTGCTTGCGGTTATTGTTTTCGCTTTTAGAGTTTGACATCATCATCTTTGGAGGAGAAATTTGTTCTCCACCTCGATCATAAAAGCTTTGGAGTATTTATTTTCTCATAAGGAACTTCATGTTTACACGAGTTCCTGGCATCTTATGATCTTGATATTCTTTTATTCCCGGAGGGGAAATCGTGTTGCAAATGCGTTTAGTCGTAGGCAACAAGTGGTTGATTCTTTGATGATTGTTCGAATGGAATTATCTTTTTATTAAGTTCATCAGACGTTTTGATGAACTTCGTTTTATTGAGTTTCATCTCATTTCTTTTATGGACTAGCGTATGATGTTCTTTTATGGTGTTCCATTCATTGGATGTACCGTTTGTACTACATCAATGTTTTTGCTATTTGATACATTGGATGTACCGTTTGTACTACATCAATGTGTTTGCTTTTGATTCATTGGATGTACCGTTTGTACAACATCAATGTCTTTGCTATTCGATTCATTGGATGTACCGTTTGTACTACATCAATGTCTTTGCTTTTGATTCATTGGATGTACCGTTTGTACTACATCAATGTCTTTCCTTTTGATTCATTGGATGTACCATTTGTACTACATCAATGTCTTTGCTATTCGATTCATTGGATGTACCGTTTGTACTACATCAATGTTTTTGCTATTTGATTCATTGGATGTACCGTTTGTACTACATCAATGTCTTTGCTATTCGATTCATTGGATGTACCGTATGTACTACATTAATGTCTTTGCTTTTGATCCGTTGGATGTACCATTTGTACTACATCAATGTCTTTCCTTTTGATTCATTGGATGTACCGTTTGTACTACATCAATGTCTTTGCTATTTGATTCATTGGATGTACCGTTTGTACTACATCAATGTTTTTGCTATTTGATTCATTGGATGTACCGTTTGTACTACATCAATATCTTTGCTATTCAATTCATTGGATGTACCGTTTGTACTACATCAATGTTTTTGCTATTTGATTCATTGGATGTACCGTTTGTACTACATCAATGTCTTTGCTATTCGATTCATTGGATGTACCGTATGTACTACATCAATGTCTTTGCTTTTGATTCATTGGATGTACCGTTTGTACTACATCAGTGTCTTTCCTTTTGATTCATTGGATGTACTGTTTGTACTACATCAATGTCTTTGCTATTTGATTCATTGGATGTACCGTTTGTACTACATCAATGTTTTTTCTATTTGATTCATTGGATGTACCGTTTGTACTACATCAATGTCTTTGCTATTCGATTCATTGGATGTACCGTATGTACTACATCAATGTCTTTGCTTTTGATTCATTGGATGTACCGTTTGTACTACATCAATGTCTTTGCTATTTGATTCATTGGATGTACCGTTTGTACTACATCAATGTTTTTGCTGTTTGATTCATTGGATGTACCGTTTGTACTACATCAATGTCTTTGCTATTGGATTCATTGGATGTACCGTTTGTACTACATCAATGTTTTTGCTATTTGATTCATTGGATGTACCGTTTGTACTACATCAATGTCTTTGCTATTCGATTCATTGGATGTACCGTATGTACTACATCAATGTCTTTGCTATTTGATTCATTGGATGTACCGTTTGTACTACATCAATGTCTTTGCTATTTGATTCATTGGATGTACCGTTTGTACTACATCAATGTCTTTGCTTTGGTTCATTGGGCGTACCGTTTTTGTACTATGCTGATGTCCCAAATTATTTGAGTTTCTAGTTCCTCGGGCATACCGTTTTTGTACTACGTCGTTGCACCGGCTCAATTTTCTGCTATTCTTGACGTTCCCCACGTCTTTTATCTACGGAAATGCCTTAGGGATTCCGGTTTTCATTCTTGAGCCCGGTGATATTGTGGAAATTGAAGTTTCACCAGATTTGATTTTTGAGCAACATCCTATTTGAATTATTGCTTTGAAGCTCAAACGACTTCGAAATAAAGATGTTCTTCTTGTGAGAGTTCAATGGTTCTCAAATCCTAGGGATTACTCTTGGGAATCTAGAGAATTCATTGAGCGATCCCGTTCTTGCTAACTCTTTCGTGCTCTTTATGGTGAACTTCTTATTTCAATTTTCTTTTGTGTTGATATGCTTCCATGGTTGTTACTTCTTATTTTCCTCTTAAGTATTGCAAGGACGCATTTCTTTAAGGAGGGGAGTCTGTAACAACCCGCATATTTATCGATTTTATATTTAAATATTTTATTTAAATATTTTATCGTTAGACAGATTTTAGTCCGAAAATCTACTTTTTGCAAACAGCCGAATTAGGACTCGAGACCACCCCCATTGAGTCCAAAATGCCATTTGCGACTTTTTTGAGTATAAGCTTCGATATGTTTGGAGAAAGTTGAATTTTGCTAATTTTCACTTAGGGTTTTGGTTTGGACTGAGCCCACTTATGTATTCAGTCCCAACCCCCTCCAACTCTTCATTACTTCATTTCTAATTCCTAACTCTTCAAGCTTTCAACAATGGTGGAAGAGAAAAAGAATTAGGAAATCCTAAGCCCTAGTTTCCATTAGCAAATCCATCTTCTTGCTCCAAACTCATGTGAACCCATTGGTAAGCATCTCCTTCTTCTTCTCCAACTCATTCTCTCTTTGATTTCAGAAAATTCCTAAACCTAATTTAGGAAATGTTTCTCTTTTAAGCTTAGATTCAAGCTTCTAGTGTTGAGATTGAAGAGGGATTGATCTTAGCTTGTTCTTAAAACTTCTCCTTCATTGATTTGGGTTCAAACGTGAGATTTTTATCTCACATCTTAGTCTATAATTATCTTCGATTGTTAGGTATGAATTCCTAACACTTATTCTTGTGCAATTGATTTTCGTTTGGATTGATTTGGTGTATATTCCAATTTTTGGTGTTTTGGTCTAATTTGTGAAAATCCTTTCATGGATATTTGGACATTGATACTTGAGGCGTATCGAAGAGCCATTTAGGCTGGGTTGTCGTGCGACGTAATTCCTTAGTCATCGCCATTTGCTCATTCGATCGTTTCCGATATTCGTTTGGCCATTTTTGGCCTAGGTTCAGGGAATGCCCTGAACCCTTCATTCAGACGTCTGAAACGTGATATTCAGACGTCTGAATATTGTCTGGGAAGTTTTCTATTCCCAGATTCAGACGTCTGAATATATGGTTTCAGACGTCTGAATTGGCTTATTTTCAAACAGAAAGAAAATAGGCTAAAATATGCCTATTTCAGACGTCTGAAACATTTGGTTCAGACGTCTGAATCGTGTTCTGGAAATGTTTATATTTCCAGATTCAGACGTCTGAACCACTTGTTTCAGACATCTGAAACTGTTGTGATTTTGCCTTCTTCCCTTTTTGTTTGAGAATTCCAATTTGAATCGATTCGTGATAATCCTATTTTTTGTTATCATTTATTATGACTTTGATGACTCTTTTAAGGCTTTTTGAATATCCATTTCGATGGATTCTTTATTGATTTCTTTGGATTTTATTCACGTCTTCGAATGTGAATTTTACTGATTGATTGTTCTTACAATCTTCTTTGTGATTTGTCACTTTAAAAATATAAAGGTTTTCTATACTAGTAGTAAATAACAAAATTCTTTCATCAAAACGATTTCAACACTCTTTTATTACAGAGCTCGTTTCTTAAACCATTTTCCAATCTATTAGTATATACAAGCCTTTACCTCACTCGTATGAGAAATCTAATTAAACGACTTAGTAAAAAAAGTGGTATGAAACGCTTGCGTTCACTTTGTCGGTTAATTCTTGGACTTGTTCGATTGAATCCCTTGTGACAATTTTATAGTGGAGATCTACAGTTTGTTCGTAAATATTTAAGTTAAGCTAGTGGTTATGGGACATGAAGCTAAGCTCATATATTTACTAGCTTATTGTAATTGACACTTCTCTTTGATCATGACGATCATTTTATGGTTTAGACTAGCAATGTGCGATGTCTCTTTGTCCATGTGGAGGACCGTACCTCATTAAATGGAGCTTCGTCTCATTTCTTCGTGGGCTAGCGACCCTTGTACTTTCTAATGTGTTTCGATTCATCGGATGTACCGTTTGTACTACATCGATGTTTTGGCTTTTGGACTCATTGGATGTACCGTTTGTACTACATCAATGTCTTGACCATCCTTTTTATTGTGATTCCTGGATTTCGTGTGTTGATTTCTGGAATTTGTGTTTCACCAACTTTTACGGTTCGCATGGATATATATATATATATATATATATATATATATATATGTCATTTATTGTGGCTTGGTGAATGAAATTAGGAGTATGACATTCCTTTTGATCCTTGAGTAGGTTATTGTGATATTGATTAATCTCTTGGTGATTTTCAGTTACTTATATATCACAGCTTGGCGTTGTGATTATTATATGTTTAGTCATATCTCTTATTCTATATCATTGCATCTGATATTTCTAGCTAGACTGATCCGTTTATTATTTTCTTATTAAATAATACTCGGGTCAGACTGAGATATTACAGGTGCTTCTTCATGGCTTCCTATCTGGAACCATCTTCTGACTTTTGGCTAACTACTTTAGTTTAGTAGTTTTTGTTGTATACATTTGAGATACAGACTCTATGATGTATACTTATTCTTTTGTCTAACACTTGTATCTATTCTTTTTGATATTGTGGATCTTGTTTGACCACTACTCTGATGTACACTTTCATGTGTTATATTCATATCTATTTCCGCCTTTGTGATATGAATTGTCTGTGACTGATTTATGTTATGTTTATTTCTATATTTGTTTTCTGAAGATATTATAGCCACTGTGTAGTAGCTTTGAGTTTGTGTCGGTATGTCGGATTTCCCTCTTGATAAGAAATGCATGTTATACTATCTGACATATCGATGCTCGCGCAAAGCAATTACAAGGATGGTCGCTCCTCAACAGCCTTATTCTCCGTGCTAGTTGACAGCATTCACCGTAATGTTCTTGGCTAGCGTGGGAATAGAGGTGGGGCGTCACAGCTAGGGTTCTGGCGAATGGTAAATCGCATTCGTCGTTCGGCAAGGAAGGAAACAGTGTTCGAGTTGCGGCGTGGTCGTACGATGCTTTGGGATTGGGTCATGATTTTGTGGTTGCAATGGCGACGCACGCGCGAGCTCGTGATACAGGGAGGCGCAACAATAGTCAACTCGAGAAAGAGTCGAGGGGTGCGCAGGCAACGAAAATGGAATCGAGCACGATTCATTCAATTGGGCTGTCGACGTTGGTGTCGTGGATGATGCGCGCGTGAAGCAACAAGTGGGTGAGGTCGAATTCGTGCAAGCAGTGAGGTACAACAGTTCGTTCTCTTTTGTTTTTGTTTTATTAAGAATATATACAGAAAAAAAGGGGTTTGATTTACATTGAGATAAATACACACACAGAGAAGGGTTTTTAAAATCCAGATTTTTATGTTTATTAAAATTTTTACAGTAAGAAACTACTGTTTGTTTATTTACCGAAATTTTTTATAGGTATTGGAAAATATAGATGTAATATGAAAAGTTAGATTTTTAAGACCTATGTAGTTTATTTTGAAAAATAAATATACATACATATTTAGCTTACCAGATTACTTTTAAATAATGTGTTATAGGGATCAAACTTATTTGATGAACCTATCTAATTATTTTAGTTACTAAAGGATTTTTATTTCAAAAGGAAAAAAGTTTGTTTAAAATTAAAAGTATTAGTCTAAAGTCAAAATTGTTAGTTAATTAAATTTATTAAAGGAAAATGGGTTTAAGAAATTTAATTATTAGTTTAAATTGAATAAATCTACTAAATGAAAATTGATTATTCGATTTATTTCGAATACTAATCCACTATATAAAATTGTTTATACAAGGTCAATATCTGAAAGAAATCAACTTGGAATGAAAATGGACTGCATGCATTGTTCAAGGTGAGATCTTCTCACTCAAATTTTAATAATTGAAAATTTCAGTTATTGGTTGATGATTGAATTATGATAGTTAAATTTAATTGTTGATTATGCGCTTGGATGATTAATTTATTGTCAGTTATATTAGTTTAGACCCCACGCGCCGCATAATAGCGGAGGTTATTATATTAAACTCATATACCGTGATATTCCAACTTGAAGTGGAATTGGTATTATATATGTATTTGGAGTTGTTGATTTCCCGCATTATATAGCGGATGAGACCCGATGTGCCGTATAATAGCGGATGATATTTTAGAAATCTCATATGCTGCGATATTCCACCTCGAAGTGGAGTTGGTATTTAATTGTTGGGCTAATGTCTGTGGATGCAGGGAAAACAGGTTGGACGGATCCAACTGGATTCCTCAAACAATTGAATTTGTTTCAATATTGTATGTTGATTATTTATAATCTGTGTGTGACTATTTGTGATTGAAACTGTTGAAGGCTAAAATTTGGCCGAATATATTTTTGGCATCGTAGAATACCAGAAATAGATGAAATTGGTTTTTTCGAGATTTAGTACAAAATTTATAGTAATTAAATTTTAGAAAATTAAATAAATTCAAAAGAAGGAATTTGTTTCAAAGGATAATAAATTTGGTGTTGAAATAAATTTAGAAATCAATTTTGGAAATTGATTTGGTATTTGAAAATAAATTTGGAAAACAATTTAGGATTTAATTCGGTGCTGAAAATGAATATTTGAAAATCGATTTGAAAATCATATATCAATGGATATTTAGAAGTTTAAATTCACAATGGGAATTTATAAAGGAAAGGGAATTTTAAAAAAAAAAATAAACCTTTGGTTATTTTTAAAAGTGTGAAAGGAATTTACGGATTTGGAACTTAAATTTAAAATAAATCAAGAAAGATTTATTAATTGATTTGAATAAACCATTTTGAAGTGGAAAATGTACTTTCCCTGGAAAGCTGAGTATGATTTCGAAGTAGCCTATAAATATAACTGAAAATTTTTAAGCATGGTTTTAGAAAGGATACTTTGGATAAATTATTTTCTTAACTGGTTCCAAATCTTTAAAGTATGGATTTATTTAATCACTTATAGAAGGGATTATTTCAAAGATTAAAAAATTAATATTTGTTTTAGTAAATGGATATTTAAATAGTTATATCCTATCTACTAATTTTATTTAAAAACTAGTTTTGGACTTGAATTTTTAAATGAGACATTAGTATAATATTGTCATAACTAATATTTAAGCAAGTGTTCCAAAATAGTTTTTATTTTAAATATCTCTAAGTATATTTTGATAAGAATTTTAAATTATTTTAAAATATGTGAACTTGGTAGATTTTTAGTGGAAATAAATAAATATATGGAAATGTAATCCGCGTAAAGAAAAGTGATTTGAAATTTGTTTTCAAAGTATTGAAATGTGGTAAGTAATTTGAAACTTGTTTTCAAATGGTTGAAATGTGAAATATATCTTGCGAAGATTTTGAAATGAATAATTGGGGAAAATTATTTAAATCTTGGTGATTGTTGTGAATGTTGATTGATAGTTAAATAATCGACTATCAATATTGGCCTTTTTATGGCATTTGAATTTCGATGCGACCGGGGGTCGGATTCCAAATGGATATCCGAAAACCATCATCGAACCTTTGTGATTGTGATTGATCTTTTGTTCAAAAGGATCAAAGTGGAAATGTGTTGTGATTTGTTTGAAATCTGACTGAACACTTATTTTTAAAAATAAGCGCTCATTATTCGGATTAGCCGGGAGAGGATTTTGTGTCACAAAACCCATTCCGAATAATGACAAGATGAAATGGGATTGCACTTGAAGCTGGTGTTGAAGATCGGGTATTTTCGAAAACGAAAGGATTACCCGTTGAATGTCTATGCACCGGGTTGCTCCGGTATAGAGATTTTATCACCCTTTGTGATGGGGATTCCAGACGTGATTAGTAAATATCCAGATTTGCAAGGGCTTCTTTGAAGTGCCTTCGGATCCGTTCGATCCTGGAACGGACTTGTATGGATGTGTGTCTGACATTGCACTTTGACATATAAAGATGATTTCTATAAAATACATTTCTGTTGGTGGCGGAGATTTTATTCTCTTAGCTTAACACCCTTTTCTGAGACGTACGAGCTCAGAGGTTATGTAGTTGATGGTTATTAGTGATATACTTCCAACTTCGTAATGTGGCATACGAAGTGTTGTTGATCATTTGTTGATCAAAGCATGACTTTTTGAAAAGTGTAGCTTTGTGGACGAGACTTCGGCGGACCTCACACCCCGAAAATGGTCAAAACAGGAAAGATGTGGCAAGGTTATGAGGGTCGTGTCGTTTAGGGTATGTCATTTCCTTCTGGAAAAGGGTGGTATCATGGTATGGAGCCCAGATACTTAACCTATGTTGTTGCCGCAAAAATTTATTATACTTTGTGGTTGTTGCTTTGTGGTTAAGGATCCTCGGATAAAGGTCGCAAACGACCTGGGGATGGCATACTCGAGTAGCAGTTACCTAGTTACAGAGGTAACCTGGCCTTGTGTTGGCAGAGATCTGGGTAGGATCTCGAGGCGTCCCTCCAAAGGTGTACCCATGTGGCAGTAAGAAGTTCCTTAGCTTGACCATTTGTTGGAAATCCAAAGAAACAATACGTGCCCTGTACGGTTTTAGTTGTGATTTTTTTGAAATCTGATTGAACATTTATTTTTAAAAATAAGCGCTCGTTATTCGGATTAGCCGGGAAAAGACTTTGTGTCAGAAAACCCATTCCGAATAATAACACGACGAAATGGGATTGCATTTGAAGGTGGTGTTGAAGACCGGGTATTTTCGAAAACGAAAGGATTACCTGTCGAATGTCTCTGCACCAGGTTGCTCCGATATAGAGATTTTATCACCCTTTGTGTGGGGATTACAGACTTGTTTAGTAAATATCCGGATTTGTAAGGGGCTTCTTTGAAGTGCCTTCGGTTTCGTTCGATCCTGGAACGGACTTGTATGGATGTGTGCCTGACATTACACTTTGGGATATAAAGCTGATTTCTATCAAATACATTTCTATTGGTGGCAGAGAATTTATTCTCTTAGCTTAACACCCTTCTCAGAGACGTACGAGCTCAGAGGTTATGTAGTTGATGGTTATTAGTGACATACTCCCAACTTGGTAATGTGGCATATGAAGTGCTGCTGATCATTTGTTGATCAAAGCGTGACTTTTTTAAAAGTGTAGCGTTGTGGACGAGACTTCGTCAGACCTCACACCCAGGAAATGGTCAAAACAGGAAAGATGCGGTAAGGTTATGAGGGTCGCGCCCTTTAGGGCGTGTCATTTCCTTTTGAAAAGGGTGGTATCATGGTATAGAGCCCAGATACTTAACCTATGTTGTTGCCGTAAAAATTTATTACACTTTGTGGTTGTTGCTTTGTGGTTGAGGATCCTTGGATAAAGGTCGCAAACGATCGGGGGATGGCATACTCGAGTAGTAGTTACCTAGTTACAGAGGTAACCCGACCTTATGTTGGCAAAGAGCCGGGTAGGTTCTCGGGGCATCCCTCTAGAGGCGTACCCATGTGGCAGTAGGAAGTTCCTTAGCCTGACCATTTGTTGGAAATCTAAAGAAACAATATGCGCCTTGTATGGTTTTAGTTGTATAACCTACCATGGAATGTGGCAGTAACCTGCTATTGAACATGGTAGCTATAGTAGGCACAAGTGTGAAATGCCTATGCTGGCTAAAATTAATATTATACTTTCGAAATGTTTTCTACACCCTGCACTAATAATAATAATAATATCGAAGGATTTTGCGTATCAAGCATGTTTGCATTGTGTGTGTGGCGGGAGGCCTTATGGTAGTTTCATTTTCCAAAAAGCATAGCGGATTTCTTTTCCTTTCTTTGTGAAAATAACTATTTTTAAGATCTCACACCAGTTCCACAACTGACCTAGAATTTATTGTTCCCTTTCTAAACTCTGGGTGCCCACAATTTTCCACAAGGGAGGCCTAGAGTCAGGTTATCAGTTATTCGAGAGCGAAGTCAAGAAGTTGCTATGGAGATCTGGAGGCAAGCTGGACGGCGAGACATAGCACTTATACTATGTAGTGTCCGTTGCGTCTGGTTAGTGCAATTTAAATTTTATTGTACATAAGTAATTATAACTGCCAGTGTTTGTATTATGTCGTCGTAAACTCGGATAATGTGATGTATAAACTGATATAGTTCTTTTGTTTTAAAGATATTCATTTATCTATTATATATTGTTCCGCTATGAATTGTGAGATTCGGTTATTGTTTCTGTTCTTCTTCTATCTTCTTCTTCTTCTACCTCTTTCTTCTTTAAACCCGAAGACCCATACATTTGTTCCACTTTGGGTTGAATTGTTACGGAATCTTGCCAGCTCAAAAGAGGTACGGATTTGCGGGCCTTTACACAAACCTATAACTCATTCATAGGGGAAATCCAATTAAACGACTCAGCAAAACAAGTGGTATGAAACGCTTGCGTTTACTTTGTCAGTTAATTCTTAAAATTGTTCGATTGAAATCTTGTGACAATTTTTGAGTGCAAATCTACAATCTGTTCGTAAATATTTAAATTAAGCTAGTGGTTATGGGACATAAAGCTAAACTCATTTATTTACTAGCTTAATGTAATTTCCACTTTTTATTGATCTATGATGATCATTTTGTGGTTTAGACTTTTAGCATCCCCGTTTTTAAATCAAATTTAAATTGGTAGTTTATTTTTTTGAAATTTAATTGTGAATCAGTTTGGTATTTTTCCATATTAAACAGATATTTGTTTATTAATATAAATGTATATAAATATGATTTTACATAGAATTTCTAATTTGGAAATAGAAAATAAATATTTTGAATAATATTTAATTATAAATTTAACTATGGATTAATTTGAAGATTTGAATAAATATAGATCAAAAGAATTTGATTTGGAAATTTAAATATTTTATAAACAGACTATAATTTGGAATTTGGAATTTGAAATTGAAATTCAAATACATAAATATTTATAGATTGTGAATGAATAAAATATATATTTATAAAAAGATATTATTTGTTTATTCATTTATAAATACAAATTGATCGTACGTTAATTTTTGAATTTGAAATTTAAAAAATAAAATGTATTGAGATATGAATTGGATTTAAAAATATATTTTAAAAAATTTATAAGAATTCTTTTCTAAATATACATACACACACACACACACACACACACACACGCACACATATTTGGAAATTTTATTTTGAATTGCAAAGACTATTTAAAAGTTGAATTTTATGTTTCAAAATATATATGCCTTGTGATTTGAAAAGTCATATTTTGAAATTTATACAATAATTTTTGAATTGCTATTTGAAAGTTATAAAAGTATAAAATATAGATAACAGAAAATGTATAAATATAAAACATATGTTAATATGAAAGGAAATGTTTTGTAAATATAAAGCTAAAAGGGTTTAAACTATAGATTACAAATTAATTTGAAGAAAGGTATTAAACATTAAATTCCTTATTTTTAACAAATGTAAACTATATGACGTAAAAATTTTACAAGTGTTAAATCTATATGACTTAAAAATTAACAAGTGTAAACTTATGATACAAGTGTCAAAATTAGCATTTCTCTTGAAGTTGAAATGTATACAAAAGAATTTTGTTAACTAGAAATACAAATTTGCAGACCTGAAACAAAACACAAGCAAAATCAAATACAACAATCCAACCTGATTCCAAACTAAAACAAAACAGAAGCAATGATCAAATTCCAAAACAGAAAAATAGGATTCAAACTCAAGCAAGGCAGCAATCAAAAAATCTGGAAACTTTAAACAAGTCTGAAGCATGCAAAGTGATTAAATGATTTCAACCTGAGAATCATCTAAAACAATTCAAAAATCCTAAGCAAAGCTTCAAATCAAAAATACTTCCAGATCAGGCATGCATTTCAAACCTGGAAATGTAGTTCAGAAAAACAATAAGAAATCAAATCTGGAACCTGATATCTACAGCATTTCAAAAATTCAAAGCAACCTGGAAATAAAAAAATCAAAAGCTTGAAACTGGAACAAACCAAATCTGGAAAAGCAAATGCAATTAAATAATTTCCAGATTTTCATAATATAGGATATCCACTGCTTTGCCATTTCTCAGGTGAGCAAACTAGACCTAAATACACTTTTATGTTTTGATGTTGTGATTGATTCTTGAATTAAAATAGTGAATAATGTTCTGCCTGTATGAAATTTGTGTATGCATGTGTGTATCTGAGAAATGTTCATGCATATGTTCTCCTCTGTTTGAAATTGCAAATGTGAACCCACTAGAAAAAAAATTAGTATCTTCCCATCTACTATAATTTATGAATGGAATATGTTTGTATCAATAAACATCAATCAAAGAAAAAAAATATTAAGAAGAATATATAGGTAAACTTTGCTGGAAACAGGATGACAGAAGAAAAATTTTCAAGCTGAAAATTTGATTTTTGAATTGGCAAGTTTTGATCCTACATATTGATTCATATTTCAGAAAGATCAATTTAGAAAACCGTTTCATGATTTTTAAGCTAGTATAGATCGAGAAATTCTTAGATGAACAGAAATCAAATTTTGATCAAGTTCTGGCAATCGGTGGCACGATTGGTGTAACGATTTTGGACTTTGGCCCTATTATTTTTATAAATTTTTGATCTACTTAAATAAAAGATGAACTGATCATTTTAAAATGAATAAATCTTTTAGAAATAATTGCTATTTGTTTATATAAATTTGTATTTTTGAAAGGGAAAAATTGATTTAGAACATTCAAATTAAATCCCTTAATAATATGTACAATAAAAATTTATCTTATATAATTAAATTATAATGCTTACCTTGTTAACATCTGATAAATGAATATATATAGATAATAATGTTTGAAATGAAATCAAATTCTATCAGTATAAAATATAAGTAAACCATAAAAATATAATTTAAATATTGATAGTTAAATTTTAAAATATAAACATGAATAAGTAAGCATGAATATAATTTAAATGCTGATGGCTAAAATATAGATATAAGTAAGTAAACTTATGAATATAAATTAATTTTTAACAGTTAACATACAAATAGAATTAAAATGAAAACAAGAATTAAGTGGGTTTGGTATGCATACAACATAGATTTAAATTGTAAGAACAAAGTATAAATCAAAGCACAAGAGAATAAGTCCTGACACAAACACATGTATATGAAGTTCAAGTTAAAAGTTAATAAAATAAACCTGACAAAACATATGTGTATAAACTATTTAAACCAGAAGTAATAAAATAAAATGTTTACATACAAAATTATCTTCATTTACAAGCCAAGTCTACCTACAAGTGAATACTCACATACAAAATATTTTTACACAAACTATCTTCATATACAAGATCATTGTATACCTGCAAGGAGTACTTTTACATACAAAATATCTACACACAACAAAATCATAATTATAGCAGGTTAACACAATTGGTAAACAAGGCATTTATTGCCATCAGCTCAGCATACATTTTGTTATTTCAAATATTTATAAAAGTCTGATCATGTTAAAAACAAATGCAGAAAACAGCTTGACCAATTAATACCTCCCTTGAACCTCTTGTGTTCTCTTATATATTTGTATACATCTTGTTATTTTTTTCATTTAGTAACAACTGGAGTAAACCGACGAAATAAGCATCTTCAAAAAGAAACAAAGCTCAAATTTTTATTCAAACCAAAAACAAGAAAAAAAAAGTAAAATTAAATTGAATTCAAACAGGGATCAAAGACAGTTTCAGGTTTGCAAAAGGAAAACAAGAAATGTTCTTTGTTCAGTATTTTGCAGGTGAGTAAACATCAAGTTTTAAAATTTTGAGTTTAATTAAAATCAGTAAAGATGATTCATTTATTATATAATATTGTATCTGTTTGATCTTTGAATATCATTCTGTGCATATATAGATTACTCTGTATATTGGCTTTCTCTGTTATGAATTACAGGGATTGATTATCATTCAAACTCGAATCTGCTTTCAACCGATCATTGTAAACTTTAAGTTTCAGTTAGGCAATAGGTTTAAATCTAAATTAAGATTTTTAAAAAAAGATGATTTAAAACCTGATTGTAAAATATACACTTTAGCTTTATTTTACAGGTAAGTAAGTAGAAATTGAATAAAATTGATTGATGTAAAACAATAATTCAAGTTCGCATTTTGAATCCTTACTGCAAAACATGGTTTTTAAAACAAAAACGAAAATTTTTAGTTTCATATTCGAAGATCAGTTTGCAATTGAACAAAGTTTGAATTTGGCCCATTTTCAAACAATCAATTCAATTATAAATGTTGAAATTTGGATTAAAGCACGTACAAACATCATAGATTTTGAGAAAATTGTTGAATATTTTTTCATTGAGTAAATTAAAGAAACGAACACAATTTAGGGTTTAGTTCGAGTTTTTGGACCTGACAGTAAACGAGGAGTGTTCGTCTTCATTACGTGATCGAGTTGCATGAATCTTTGGTGGATGGTTGTTTGGTGGGTTGTCGTAGTGTGGCCGAAGTTCGAGCTTCTCCAGTGGTCAGTGCGATGATGATGAGGTGGCTTTGACATTTTGATTTAGCTTCAGGTTCGAGAAAGTGACTAGATTGCGAAATCGAATTTTTGTAGGGATTCGAATTTTGATTTCGATTTTAAGGATGATTTATGACTTCCCTATGGTGTTGGAGTTTGTCGAAGCTCAGTGGCGTAGCCCTGCACGTGTACGACAGCGGCGGTGTGTATCAGCATCATTGAGGGGAGCACGGTCTCGAGTTGTTACTGGAGAAATCGAGTCGATTGCTTCGAGGTTAATTCGCGCGTTCGAATGAATTATCTGATTTGTCTTCTTAGTTTAAACTTAAGTTTTAAATTTAATTTACTGAGGAAAAAAGAAGAGAAGAAGAAGAAGGTATCGAGAAGAACAGGGGAGAGTCTCGGGGGAATAGGTGGTGCGACTCGAAGTATAACTCGAGTAAAACGCAGGAGAGTCTCGGGTTTGCTTCCTTTCAGAACTGCATATAAATTAAAATAAAAAGAAGTATAGTTAAGTAATTTGTGTTTTAGCAGGATTTTAAGCACTGTAAAAATTAAATAATTGTTTAACAAATTTAAGTTAAACTTTATACCAGTTTTGATTTTCTTAGCAATGCTTAACAATATTTTTAAACTCTTAATTATTCTAATTAAGTAATTAAGTCAAGTTAAGTATAAAATTTAATTGGCAATTAAGTTATAGTTAATCATAATTGGATTGTCAAAGTTTAAAAGAAGATTTCTTTTAAAATGTTAATTAAGATGAATAATTAATATTAATTAATCATTTTAGAAAGTAATTAAGAATGATTAGCTTTTTAATTACAATAAGAGTTTGGATTGTTTAACGTTTAAATGTTAAATAAATTGTAATTAACTACTTAAGTTAATTAATGAATGATTAATAGTTAATTAATTAAGTAATTTAATTTAATTAATAATTGATTAATTAAGCAATTAGAGGTTAAATAATGGGTAACTAAGTTATATTAATTAATAATTCAAGTTATTAATTAATGATTAGGGGCAAGTAATTAAGTAATTAAGACTTAATAATTAATGATTAATTAATTAAATAATTTGAAATGGAATATTTAATTAATTGATAACTAATAATTAATAAAACAGGGTTAAGTAATTAACTCTCCAGTAATTGATTAAATTTGAATTAATTACTATAAGAATTTAAAGATGATTGCTTATGGATAATTGTGTATGTAGAATATTTGATTTGTGATAGTTATTTGATGATATTCAGTGATGTTCTATTATATGCTTTGATATATCTATGATGGTTGTGTATGATTTATCTGTGATATACTATGTGAATTCAATTTTTGAATTAAACTGTTTAAATTAATTAAACAACTTGGCCCTTAAAATGGCGTTTGGATTTCGATGAGACCGGGATCGGGTGTCATTTATGATTATCCAAAAACCACATCGATCCAAATTAAACGATAGGTCGTGAATTCTCAAGTGAAGATCGAGATGGTGTTTTCAGAATGCAAGGGTTATCGTCGTCGACTCTAAGGGTGATTCCAAAATGAGTATAACGAGATAATGCCTTCGGTTTCGTTGGAACCCGGAACGAACTTGTGTGGATTGAATGCTTTCAGCGCATCGTCAGGTGGGCGATGAGCATTCTAAGAGATATGTTCTGTAAAGGTAATCGTAGCCTCAAGCCTCATCAACCGGGAATGTCTAAAACAGGGAATGTGCAGCAAGGTTAGGTGGGTCATGCCTAAGCAGGACGAGATATACCCCTGTCTAGATGTCCCTATTTATTTCGGCTGTGTGGGGCAGTTGATTGCAACAACTGCCGGGTTTATATTGTTTGGGACTGTTCAATAAGGAATGGTTCCGGCCTTGTGTTGTAGGGGAGTTAGGGTGGCTCCTCGGTACGGTGATCTAGGCCACGTATTGTGACGGGTGGTACCCGAGTAGCCCTGTCATTGGTGGAAACCCATTTTCCCTGCGAGACCCTATGGTTTTGATTTGTATTACCCACTTTTGTGGCTAGTAGCTGGAATTTAATAGATGCAACAATTTCGGCTATTTTCTATTTACTTGAAAACCCTAGACTCTATTATAATATCACTGGATTTCCTATAAAATGTTTCGGTTAGCGTAAGGTTAAAACTTACCCGTATTTATGTGTGGGGTGTCTTACGTGATACCTTTATTTTCAAATGTTTTCAAAGTTAAACAACTTTAAACCGTTTACTCATACCAGACCCATGTCTGACCCAGAGTTTATATTTTGTTTTTCATAAACTCTTGGGTACTCAATTTTTTATGAGTAGCCAAGTGATAGGTTTTGGTTCATTGTTTCTAAAGGAGCTTGGAGCAGAAGTCCAGATGTATATATATCTATCTAGTTCCGCTGCGTTAATTGATGTGTGCCGTATCTTTGGGATGTATGTAGTGACAGAAGTATATATGACTGTCATATGTATGATATTGTATAACTCTGATATATGTAAAACTATGTAATAGTTATGTGATGTATTATATTTTGTTCCGTTCCGCTGTGAGATTTTGATGTTGTTGTCCTTTCTTTCTATTCTTTTCTATCTCTATCCGTTTCTTTTCTTATTGATGATACATCTTTCTGTGAGTAGAAGGACGGGTCGTCACATGTGGTATTAGAGCGCTAGGTTGAGCGAATACCTAGGCTCTTGAGTGATTTCTTTCTTGAGAGAGTGTATTTGTAATTTTGATATATATATATATATATATATATATATATTTCTACCTATTTGTTGGGTTACCTGTTTAGGTTTTCCAATATAATTTATAAAGGTAGATAGGGTAGTGGTGTGTAACACGACTACCAATGGTTGGAGTTTGAATGGTTGAGGTTGGAAGTGTATCTGTCGAGACTGTAGACCTATTACTGTCTCAAGTGAGCTTTAGGTGGTAAATTAATTTCATCGATCTCTGAAGGAAATCTGTTAAGGTTCGGAGTTCATTTCTGAAGTGTAAGCTTGGTTGAGCTAGAGTTGGATCTGTCGGTTGGACGGAAGCAAGTCATGATATTTTGATACCTCAGGATGTAGTAGCTGTGTGATGAGACACAGTGACTATGGATGTCTCCGAAGATGTTTCTTTGGAACAATTTGAGGAAGTATATCTGCTTCGGTGTTGTGGCTGAGTTCAGTTGGGTATTTTTGTTTGGTTCGAGGTCCGAGTTTCTCGAAGAGCTTTGGATAGGAAGTCTTTGGGCATCTGGGTTAGCAATGTAGCTCGAAGTGTTTTGTGTGCCATTGAGAAGATTTTCTGGTTAGCAGTTTTTCTTGAGGTAATTTCAAGAGCAGTAGAGTGGTTACATTTCTTGGATGGATTGGCTCGATAAGTATTAGGCTATTTGGATTATGATGAGAGAACAGTTTCTTTGGAAACTGATTTGGATAGAATTGCTAGAGTGTCGTGTGATAATTCTGGAATTCACTTGAGTAGTCTTTTTCATGGAGTTGAGACTTCTCAAAAAAAGATTGAAGATATCGATGTGATCCAAGATTTCCTGATATATTAGAGGAAGTCAAGTGTTTGCCTCCGCACCGAGAGATAGATTTCCGTATTGATTTGATTCCAGAAGCAAACTTAGGATCTTTTGCAGAAGGGGTTGATTTGACCCAGTTTTTCTTATTGAGGTACTGCTGTGGTGTTTTTCACTAAATCGGAAGTTCACAATTTTCTAGGATTGGCTGGCTACTACAGGAAGTTTATCAAGGATTATTCCAAGATTTCTTCACATCTGACCAAGTTGACAAGGAAAGGAGCTAAATTCAAATGGACACCCCAGTGTGAAGAAGCTTTTCAAGAGTTGAAGACAAGGCTAATCAGTGCACTAGCGCTAGCTATTCCGAATGGGAAAAGAAAATTTGAGGTTTATACTGATGCTTGTATAATTGGACTGGGATCAGTGTTGATGCAGAATGAAAGAGTAATTGCGTATGCGAGTCGACAAATTAAGACCACACGAAAGGAACTATGCTACGCACTATCTTGAGTTGTTAGCCATTGTTTTTGCTTTGAAGATTTGGAGACATTATCTCTTGGGAGAGAAGTTTGAGTTATTCACGAATCACAAAACATTAGAATATCTTTTCTCTCAAAAGGATCTTAATCTGAGGCAGTATCAATGGGTCGAGTTTCTGGCATCATATGATTTGGATATTTTGTATACCCCGGGAAAGGTGAATGTTGTGCCTGATGCTCTTAACAGGAATGCAGTTTTGTCTCTTTTGGAAGTTGTTCCATCTCTCCAGGACAGAATCATAAGTAAGCAAATGGAGGATAGATCTTTTGAGGAACTGATTCCTGGAACTAAGGATGGTCGGTATTTTGATTTCAAGGTGGATGATCAAGGGGTTTTGAGGATTAATGGTCGTTCGTGTGCGCATAAGATTGTGATAATCCGAATTTTTGGACATCTGTATTTGATTAACGAACTAGGTTAATTAATAGAACATTGATTTAGAAATTGAACAAATAAATATAATGATAAATATTTATTAGATATTCCTTTTAGTATAATTTTTTTAAATTTTTTTTGCAAAAATCATTATTTTCAAATAAATGTAATGTGTGTTTGTTTAGATATATATATATATATATATATATATATATATATATATATATATGAGTAAATTTAAAGTTATTTTGAATATGAAACTGAAAAGTCAAAGATAAATATCTTAAAGAAATTGGATTTTAATAACTGGATAAATATTGGTAATCTCCTAATATAATTACTTCAAATTTATATATTGAATCTGTGTTTGTTTAATATATATTTTTTTGAGTTGTTTTTAAATTTGAATTAGTATTGAATTATATAAATAAATGAATTGTAATTCCAATTGAATTTGAATTTGAGTCTGAATTAGAAACTTGAATTTAAAATCTAAATGAATTTAGGTAATTTATTTAGTGAATATTGGGTGTAAAACATTTTCTTTAAAATTAGAAAATATAATTTAAAATTCAAACATAAGGCAAATTTGGTTTACAAAGAGCTAAAAATAACTCTCAAGCATATGAATATATGATACATTAAATTTGATCAAAACTATGTAGGGAAATATTCAATTAAGATTTAAAATCATTAGTAATAATAAGTAATTAATTTATAAATAAAATCTAATAGCATTTGGCAATTTAATTATGAGAAATACACTTGTATACATAATAATACAAGTTTGGACATGTGTAAGTAAATGGGACTTATGCAAAATAACAAGTGGAAAAACTTTGTTTTAAAAGAAATTGAGTTTATAACTAATGTGCTTTTGAAAAGCCTGTTTAATTTTCTTTAGATCAGATCTTGTTTAGTTCTTCTTCTTAAAAAATATATATAGAAATCCGAAAAACAAAAGAAAACAGAAACCTAGAAACAAATTCAAGTTGCAACAGTGATTAAACTCAACTCTAAGCTGCTGTTAACTCCGCTTTGCTAACGACCTAAGAGATAACACGAGTTAACAACCTAAAAGTATAACGACTTAGCGAGTTAAGGTATTGAGTGACTTAACGACTTAAAGAAGCCACGACTTAACAGTTTAAGAGGATGAACGACTTAAGGGACTGACGACTTACCAACTTAAGGAAGCTACGACCTAACGGCCTAAGAAAATAGACCAACTCAATACCATAAAGAAGTTGCCGACTCAGAGTACTTTACGACCTAAGGCATCCACGACTTAAGGTTTCTACGACTCAAGGGAAACAGCAACTCAACGGACCAAGAAGTCTACGACTTAAAGCCTCTGCGACTTAAGATATGTCATGTCTCAGGGGAGGCGCACGAGTTAAAGAGCCTGCGAGTTAAAAGCTTACGAGTTAAGGAACTAACGACCTAACAGAATTAAGACCGAAGCGACTTAGGGAATGTCACGACTTAAGAAAGTCCACGACTTTAAGACGTTACGACCTAAGACTTAGAGAACAAGTTCAATACCATGCTGTAATAAGATGACTTGTAGACGACTTACGACCTAGTTTAAGTCGTACACGACCTACAACCGCAGAGCCAAGATTTTAGTACTGCCTCACTTTAAACCGTGACCTCTTAACTCGCGAACGAGTTAGGACTTGTATCCAAATGAACAAATAAAAGCTCAGAACCACTTCACTTACTCCACTGCCTGCTGACTATTGAACCTTGAGTCGAATGCGACTTACGACTCTCCATGAATCGTGCACGACTCATGACTTGAGTGAAAAACTGCCGCCCAGAATCACACCTATAAATACGCGACCACCTCCAACATTCAAGGGACTTTTGGCTCATTCTTTCCAAACACCGATACTCTGCTACATTCCAAACTAACTCAACACTCAAAGCTTTCAAGACACGTAGAACGCTATCAACAACTTCAAGAAGAAATCTCATGCATCCGACATGGATTTGAGGACTTTCACTTACATTGAAGTTTAAGCTACTCGTTCAAAGTGTTTAGTAGTTCAAAGTGTATTGTACTTGGGAAGAATTGTATCAACTTGTAACAAAATCATCAATAAAGATATTCAGAGTGGACGTAGGCAAACTATTGAGCCGAACCACTATAAAATCGTTGTCATTTCCTGCTTTTTCTGTGGTTTTCTGCTTATACTCTGTTCCCGAATCATCGGGTGGTGCTTTCACAACTACACTTTACACACCGGGGTGTTAGTGTTCAAATTTTAGCGTTAACATTTTTGGTGCTTTCATTGAGAGCGGAACTCAGGCGAATTATCATCATTGCTCCACGAAAGTTTGTTGAAGTAATCTCTCTGAAGACAAGAAGTTTATCTGAAATCATGGCTCCGGGGAGAAGGAGTAGATCTGTTAGATCTAGAAATGTTCAAGAGGGAACCTCCGCTTCCCCAATGCCTAATCAAGCCACTCCACCTGTTGGGGTTACAAAAGCGGAGTTGGATGCTGTAATCTTAGGGCTGAACCAGCAGATAAATGCCCAAAGTGCACAATTGGAGGCTCAGAATGCCCAAAATGCCCTAATTTTGAATAAGTTGAACGATTTGCTTAGGTAAACCGTCAACCAACGGGTAATGAAAGGAACTTTGCTGGCAACATTCATGAAGCTGAAGAAAGAAACATTCCTGAGAGGGCTGCCAGCCCATTTGAGCGGACATTTCCTGAAGTTGGTGGATCTAAAGCTCGAAATGATGAGGGGTATCTTTCTGAAATGGTTCGACAAATCATGAAAGAAAGCATGCAAAGGAATGAAGACGAGAAGGAATGGGGTTTCGCTCCAAGTAAAACCCCGTTTACCGAAAGGATCTTAAAGGCTGAGTTCCCAAGGAAGTTCGTCCCTCCAACTATCCCAGCTTACAAGGGAACAAGTGATCCGAACGAATTCTTGTATAAGTATGATTGGCACATGACAGGTGCTAGAGCTTCTGATGAAATAAAGTGTCGATATTTTCCTGTATATTTGGAAGGTGTAGCTCTGTTTTGGTTCACCAAGCTACCAATTCGGTCTATAGATCAGTTTTCTGACCTAACCCGGAAATTCATGGAGCTGTTCAGACTATATGCTTCAAAAGACAAAGATATCATGTCGTTGTCAAGTTTAGAACAGAATCCAGGGAAACTATCAGATCTTTCTTGAATCGCTTTAATATAGCGCTGGCCGAGGTAGACAATGCAGAACCACGGATGATCTTGACCTATCCGATGAGGGCCATCAACAAGTCGAGCGAATTTGGAAAATGGCTTAACATGAATGAACCAAATTCCCTTGAAAAATTCTACAAGAAAGCAGATGAGTTCATACGCCTGTAAAGCCGTCCTGTACCGGTAAAGGCAGTATTGGAAAAAGATGAAGATAACATTGCTGCTCCACGCAAGAATGAATCTGTAGGACAGAAAAGGGAAAATAACGATGGGAAGAAACAGAAAAATCTGAAGAAGCCTCGTTCCTTCAAGTCATCGGAATATACCCCTTTATCAGATACGCCGGAGCGCATTTACCTTGCCACTAAAGATTCTGTCGATTATCCTAAACCTCCCGTTTTGAGAACCGGGAAAAAAGCTGTACAAAGCGGGAAGTTTTGCCGCTTCCATAATCAACCCGGTCATGATACCGATGAATGCCGCCAATTGAAAATTTTGATTGAAGAATTGATAAGGGAAAACAAGCTACAGCAATTTGTGGAAAAGAATAGCAGCAATCCCGCTTCGTCTAGTCAGGGGCAACGAGCTCCTACTCATCAACCCAGGACAAGTGAGAAGACTGCAGGGCATGAATCCGAAAGGCCTGTTATCAATGTCATTACGGGAGGACCTCACCCAGCAGGCAGGAGCTGGGGTGAGATGGAAAGGTATACCCGGGCTTTGAAGTATGTACCGGCCGAAGAAGATGTCTTTGTTTTGGAAGGTGCTACGCCCCTGAAGCAACAAAGAACTTTCAATGATGATATTGTGTTCAGAGCCAGGGATTCCACAGGTGTTGAAGCTCCTACCTTGGATCCCTTAGTCATCTCGGCTGGTATCGGGCCAGCTATTGTCAGAAGAGTTCTCATTGATTGTGGCGCATCCTGCAATATCCTCTTCAAGAAAACATTCGACCAAATGAAGATCCCTATGGCTGATGTGCAAGCCTCGTCGCAGAAAATCGCTGGCTTCACTGGGGAGCCAAATCAGCCGATAGGAACCGTTGATTTGCTTGTAGAACTTGGAGAGGGAGAAAGAAAAGTAGTCCGCAAGCAAACTTTTGTGATTGTCGACGAATTTTCTGCTTATAATGCTTTCCTTGGCCGTCCAACTCTCGCAGCATTCAAAGCTGTTCTGGCCCCATGGTGCCTCACCATTAAATTCCCCACAGACAATGGAGTGGGAGTTATGAAAGGGGATCAAAATGCTGGGCGGGAGTGTTATCTGACAGAGCTACGAGAAACAAGGAAAAGAGAAATGGGAAAGGATGCGGCAACCCCAGTCCGCATCAAAGAACCAGCCTTGTAGCAATTACAGGGCGGACCCTGCACTGGCGAACACAGCGGAGCACGGAAAGAGATGTATCCTAGAAAAGCCAGTGCAGGGGAGAATAGAGTGGTACCAGTGGAAACGACAGTACCAGTACCTGTTGACCCAAAGGACCCAAACAAGGTGTTGAATGTGGGTTCACAACTTAATGTGTCAATTCAGAATATCTTAATATCTTTTTTAAAAGCAAATTTGGATGTTTTTGCTTGGACTCATGCCGATATGTGCGGAATATCCCCAGAAGTTGCAATACACGCTCTGAATATTGATCCAAAATTTACACCTGTGAAACAGAAAAGGAGAACTCAAGGTCCAGAAAGGTCAGCAGCATTAAAAGAAGAAGTTGATCGGCTCATGGAGAATAACTTTATCAAAGAATCTACCTATCCGAATTGGGTTTCAAATCCAGTGCTGGTTAAGAAAGCCAATGGAAAATGGAGAGTGTGCATCGATTTTTCAGATCTAAACAAGGCCTGCCCCAAAGACTGCTTCCCGTTACCCAGGATCGATCAACTGGTAGACGGAACAGCGGGACACGAATTGTTATCTTTTATGGATGCCTACTCCGGATATAACCAGATCAAGATGCATGAGCCAGATCAGGAGGACACGAGCTTTATCACCGATGTTGGTCTTTACTGCTATAGAGTTATGCCCTTTGGGCTGAAGAATGCGGGGGCAACCTACCAAAGACTTGTTAATTCTATGTTCAAACTGCAATTGGGCAAGACTATGGAAGTCTACGTCGATGACATGTTAGTAAAGTCTAAGAAAGCAGTGGATCACATAGATCACTTAGCAGACATGTTCGCAGTCCTCCGAAAATATGGAATGAAGCTTATCCCTTGAAAATGTTCATTTGGAGTGGAATCCGGAAAGTTCTTAGGTTTCATCGTGAGCGTTAGGGGCATTGAGGCTAGTCCAGCTCAAATTACCGCCTTAAAGGAAGTCAAAGCTCCTAGAACGAAGAAGGAATTGCAAGGTTTCAATGGAAAAGTCGCCGCCTTGAGTCGGTTCATTTCCAAAGCCACTGATAAATGCATCCCATTCTTTGACGCCCTAAAGAAAGGAAAGAAAAACTTTGATTGGACTCCCGAATGCCAAAAAGCCTTTGATGAATTGATTCGCCATATGGAAACGCCTCCAATACTTTCTAGGCCTGGCGATGGTGAGGATCTTCTTATATACTTGGCAGTATCATCTCACGCTTTAAGTGCAGCGCTGATACGAGAAGACAAGAGGATTCAACATCCGGTTTACTATATCAGCAAAAGACTCACTGGGGAAGAGATGAATTACTCCAAGTTGGAAAAACTCGCCTATTGCCTACCGATTGCATCGAGGAAGTTGAGGCAATTTTTTCAAGCTCATCCTATCAGAGTCCTCACTGATCAACCTTTAAAGCAAGTCCTATTTCGCCCTGAGACTTCGGGTCGTCTTCTAAAGTGGAACATTGAACTTAGTCAATATGACATCACTTATCATCCCCGAAAGGCAATCAACGGACAAGCTTTAGCGGATTTCATCGCATAATTCACATATAAGGGTAACAGTGAGGAGGAAACGATCGATGATTTCCCAACCCAATGGAAGTTATATGTTGATGGCGCGAGAAATGACTACTGTTCTAGAGCTGGAGTTGTACTTGAGACCCCTGAAGGTCGGTCATTATGCTACGCACTGAGATTGGAATTTCCTTCAATGAACAATGAAGTAGAATACGAAGCTCTTATCGGTGGCTTGAGAATTGCTAAGGAACTAAACATCCGAGCATTACAGATCCTCAGCGATTCTCAGCTTATTGTATGCCAATTCAAGAAGGAATTCCAAGCGAAAGGGGGAAATCTGCCTGCCTACTTGTTAAAGGCTTGGGAACTCCTGTGTGACTTCGTTCATTACACGATAAGTCATATTCCTCGAGAAGAAAACACGAAAGTAGATTCTCTCGCAAAGTACTCTAGCACAGGCGAAGCTCAATTTCTGGGGTTGACTCCAGTAGAAGTCCTGTCGGCTCCAAGCATTTATGAGATGGATATTGATTGGATCATGAGCGTGTCTCAAGAGCAAGAATCATGGATGACTCCAATAACAGAATATCTGCTCAATGGCTCTTTACCGGAAAATTCAAAAGAACGACAAAAGCTACTGAGGAAAGCCTCTCGCTATATAGTCCAGGATGGCCAATTATACAGACGGGGATTCTCAATGCCGTTACTTCGATGTGTATCTAGGGAAGAGTCTAAAACAATCCTAGCTGAGGTGCATGGGGGAGAATGTGGTGATCATTTAGGTGGTCAAACTTTAGCAAAGAAGATTCTCCGATACGGATATTTTTGGCCAGAAATTAATCGAGATGCAGCAGACTATTCTCGAAAATGTGACAGATGCCAAAGATTCGCAAAAATTCCTAGAGCACCTTCCACTGAACACACAGATGGTCAGCCCATGGCAGATGGTCAGCCCATGGCCGTTTGCAATATGGGGGATAGACCTTGTAGGACCGTTACCAACTGCCAAATCTGGAATCAAATATGCCATTGTTGCAGTAGATTATTTTACTAAATGGGCAGAAGCTGAACCACTGGCTACCATCACCTCTAAAAAGATGATAAGTTTTGTGACTAAAAGTATCATTTGCAGGTATGGTGTGCCTCAAAAGATAAATGGCACTCAATTCGAAAGTGAAGAATTCCAATATTTTTGCAAACGATTCAAAATCCGAAAAAGCTTCTCAGCAGTAGCTCATCCGTAGGCAAACGGGCAGGTGGAAGCAGTAAATAAAATTATCAAGTCAACCATCAAGAAGCAACTTGAAAGAGCAAAAGGTGGTTGGGTCGATAAGCTACCGCTAGCACTATGGGCATACAGAACTACCCACAAAACTGCGACTGGGCATACTCCGTTTTCATTGGCATACGGGTCAGAGGCAATGATTTCGGTAGAAACAGAGGTCCCTTCACATAGAAGAATCCATTTCAATCAAGCGGAGAATGAAAACTACAGCTTGAGGCGCTAGATCTCCTTGATGAAAGAAGAGAAGAGGCTGAGCTCAAAATCACAGCTCATCAGCAAAGGATAGCCAAACATTTCAATTCCAAAGTTCGCCAACGCAGCTTTGAGATTGGAGATCTAGTCTCAAAGAGAATTATGACGGCGACAGGTGTGTTTGGGCCAAATTGGGAAGGACCATATGTCATAGGTCAGAAGCTTCTTGATGGCACATTCAAACTCACTACTGTCGAAGGAGATCAAATTCCAAGGGCTTGGAACAACAATCACTTGCGCCCATACTTTACTTGATAGCTTTGTTGAAATATTATAAAAAGAATTATGAATGTATGATTCCTGTAATTGAAAGCGATTGTAAAACCGATGCAAGTGAATAATGAAAGACTATAAGTGGATGTAGGCCCAAATTCTTGGCCGAACCACTATAAATCTTGTGTTTCTTATTATTATTACATGTTTTCTTTATTTTCGATATGAAAAGTACATTAAATGTATTGCTGAAATGTCGATTTGAATTTTTGCAGACAACGAAAATAAAACTTGCACATTACAAGACCAAGTGATTCTGGTTATCATTCAGCAAACAAATTTCGAGTCACAAAAGCACAAAAGTCCCGAATTCAAATCCTAGATAGGAAGTGCTTCAATTGAACGGCCAATGATTTTGCCGGAAATGGGCCATTGCTCATAGGTTGAGATCGTTTGAACAAACAAACATCCAATTAAGAAGCTTATGCCCGTTCTCGTGAACTTGCCTAACAATGAAGTACGCTTCCTTGGATTAAACAAACTACTTGTAAGAGAAGGGAGTGCAAGCTTGAAAAGAAAAAATAGAGAATCGCTGAAAAGGCATAAGCAAGTGGACAAGGAACAACTAAAGCCCTCTTCGGAGGCACTAGTCCTCTTCAGAGGCACAACTCTTCGGAGGATAAAGACCTCTAACGAGGCATATGCCGCAAAAAAGAAAGTTCTCTACTCAACCAAAAAAGATTGGAGAAGTCATGACCCTCCAACCATGAGAGAGTAACTTCCAGGCAATCCTCGAAGGCACATTTCACCAGGAGTTGAAGTGTGACAACCGCTCTTCGGAGTTTCACTTCACCGGAGTTGAAATGTAAAACAAAATAAAAGCCCTCTTCGGAGGCCCATTTCACCAGAAGTTGAAGTGCAACAGCCGCTCTTCGGAGTTTCACTTCACCGGAGTTGAAATGTAAAACAAAATAAAAGCCCACTTCGAAGGCCCATTTCGCCAGGAGTTGAAGTGCAACAGCCGGTCTTCGGAGTTTCACTTCACCAGAGTTGAAATGCAAAAAAAAAAAAAGAGAGAGCCTCTCCCAAGGGGCAGAAACAAAAAGACCTCTTCCCAGAGGCACAATAAGACAGAAAGACCTCTTCCTAGAGGCAGAAATGAAAAGACCTCCTCCCGGAGGCACAATCAAGCAGAAAGACCTCTTCGGAGGCACACGTTTCACCAAGATTGAAATAAAACTTCCAGGTGTTGAAACGTGAAAGAGTCTTCCTCAGAGGAGCAACTTTTCAAAGTAAAAAAAAAAAAAAAATCCTCATCAAAGGCACACTTTAACTTCCAAAGGAAGAATGAATTACTTATTCTAGAAAATTCTCTTCCTCAAAAAGAAGTTGAAGTACCTTTCAAATATCCACTTTACCACATAGAAGATTTCATTCAGTAAAATGTGTAAATGCACAAAGTAAAAAGTGATATCTTCGAAGGATGAAGCATAGAAACTTGTTTGTAGTCTTTTTTTTTTAAACGAAATAATATTCCTCCAAATGTGGAATAATTATTCTCTAAAAAATAAAAGTACAAGTTCCTCATAAAATAAAATATTACAATGAGCTTATGGTATAGGGGCAACATGGTATAACTACATCGGTAAAATTGCGCTCAAACAATATATACCACAAGCTCACTGCAATATCGCACTGCAATATCGTACAAAGAAACTTGTACAAAAATGAATAATAAATGCATTCTCAGATACAGACAGAAGTTTGTACAAAGAAAAAGAATCATTTTATTCAACATTATTAGAATTTTATACAGGTACAGGTCCCAAAGTAAAAAGCAAAAGAAAAGCTGGGGGCCGGTACCCGCACAATCCCCGACCAATACATCCAAAAAAACGAAAAAGCTAAAAACTGGAATCTTCATTTCTTCTTGCCACCCTTGGACCCTTTACCCGGCCGGATGGTTAGCTTCTCGGGTCGATCTATAGGCATGAGAGAAGAAGGAGAAGGAGGTACAACTGGTTCAACTTCCGGTTCCTCTTCAGTAGCAGTAATACTCTTCCTCCTCCTCTTTGATGTTCCGTGCTTCTTTCTCCTCTTTGAAGAAGATTCACTTCCTGGAGTAACAAGTTTAGACAAAATTATGTCATCAGAAGGAGTCCGCTCCGGGGATATCTCACCTCCCTCAAATCCTTCGTCCTTTTGCTCTTATGAAGCAGCTGGGTCATCCAAGCCCTGGAGGGCACCTATTATTTCTTCCTGTGATCCCGGGTGAAGAGTAGGAGTGATTGGGGAAGGCAGAGGAATAGTAGCTGGAGGTGAAGAAGTTTGAATGACGCTCGGTGCTTTCTCTACAAAGGAAAAGTCAAAAATATCAGTAATTCCCATAAAAAGAGGAGACAATGGCTCGTCGAGATTCAAGAAGTAGTCAAAAAGCTCATCAAGCTCGTAAGAAACAGATGAGCAGTCTACTTGGGCAAGATTGTCAGTAGGGTTACCTGCAGAAGTCGGTTCCCTGACGTCAACTTCGTAAGCCTGTGCCTCAGCACTCTCGCCGCCTTCATCTCCACCTTGTATGCTTGTGATCTCGGTGGTAACTTTAGTAGGAAATGGGGAATGAGAACTAGAACCGATAATGTCAATTTCGGCTGAAGGAGAAGGTTGAATTGGAGAAGTTGAGATGATTTTTCCTGAATATTCTCCTGCCGCTGTTTCGGCCCTTAATTTTGCAAGCTGTTCTCTACCCCTGGCGAGAGCGGCACGAGCATCATCATCAAGATAATGCTCCTCAAGAGCTGACTCAACATAGCCAGCGCCGTTACCACCGAGCATATCAAGTGCGGCCTCCCAAACTTCAGCCAGAGTAATTTCATACTTGGGGCCTAGAAAGGCGAGGCTACCGCGCCCCAAGATGCTATGCAGGTAAAAATCAAATAACGTTGAGCTGATATTGGTCCTCGTCGCCTCGTGAGATTCTTCAGCTGCAATTTTGCCGGCAACGGCCTCATCACGCTCCATTTCAGCTTTAGAAAGTTGAAGCTTAAGCATTTGAATCTCCGCCTCTTGGGAGCTGTTTTTCTTCCGAAGCTCCTCAATATCAACAACATAGCCCTCACTAATTCTTTTCTGCACTTCAAGCCTGTCTTCGGCATCCCTTTGGCAGGCATGAGCATCCCTCACTTGTTTTAGGAGCACTTCTTCTTTTTGAGAATAGGAAGTAGAGGAAGCAGCAAGCTCTTGTTTCAGTTCTTCAACTTTTTCTTCAAGCTCTTCATTGTAAGAAGCAATGCTCCTCCTCTCAGTGTCATGTTTCTCAAGAACTTTTTGCCACTCGGCTTTATCGTTTTCCATAGTGAGCATGGCCTCTATGTTCGCACGATTAACCCTTTGGAGCTCGTCAACAAGTTTTTGCCAGTTCGACATCCTCTCAATATCAAGCTTGACGGCATCGAGGTTTCGTAACATAGCAGACTTATCAATGGGGACCAAGTCAAGGTCAAACCTTACTCCCTTCAGACACCACTGTGGAAACCGACTCTGCAAAGTGGCCGGACCCGGTCCGACTTGGAATTTGGGCCTGCTAATTATTGTTTGGATGTCTGTCTTCCCGAGAGCGGGAGAGCCGAAAGGAATATCAAGCGAGGCAGGGGCAGTAACCTTTTCAGGAGTTGTAGAGGTGTGCTTCTCACCATGTCGAGCTCGCTTGCTCGAATCTTCAACCATATGACTTTTTTCTCTGTCATCATGGGATTTTCTTTTATGGGAATCGTCGCCTCTCAGCGAAGAATCGTGGAGCTCTTCCCTCTCTCTTCTTTCATAACGCTCCTCTTGAGCCCTCTTTTCTTGAGCCTTTCGAGCGGCTCTTTCTTCATCAGATTCTCTGTAAGAGGGGAGGTAACGCCTGTAATCATACTGGCTACGCCTCCCGTAGCGCTGGAAATCATCATAGTAGGATCCGCTGCGCCCCATCGGAGGATCTGAAATAAAAAAGAGCTAAATCTTATAATTCTTCAAAGTACAAAAAGTCAGAAGTATAAAAGTGCCGAAAAAATTCTAAGTGTGTGTGACGTGCAAACTACGCGCATCAAACTACGAACCACTCTTTAATTGAGGAGTGGTTGTCGGTGTAATAGTTAGCGTCAACTCTTGAGTCGACGGAGTCTGTTGCAGGATAGAAGTCGCTTCAACTAATGAAGAAGGAACCCCGGTAGTGATAGGATCATCTTTAAAGATCTCTTGCGAGGTGGCAAAGAGGTCGCTCAGCCCTTCGAAAGTATCGTCCCTGCTCTGCTTGGCAAGGCTAGTTTTTCCGGCCTCTTCGCGAGATTTCTGTGACAGTCGGGGAGATCCCTGGGGCTCTTCTTCCTCAATAACTGGGGCAAGTTCGACAGACGGCCCCGCAACATCAACAGAAGTGGAGCACTTCACTAGCGAAGCCTCAGGAGCAGGTCCTTTTGGTATGGATGTGTCAGTAGAAACCAGGGCATCTGATGCTTTAGGTGGGGAGTCTGGAACCTCGCAGGGGTGTGTGGAGCGAGAAGGGTGAAGAAGTCCGAATTGGTGAAGGAATTCGTCGTTCAGCAAAAATCTCATATCCCGCTCTTCAACCGGAACAGCTACAAGCCTCTCCAGAGTTGGCTTGTGACTGGGATCTTTACAAGGAGGGGGGAGGGCTGAAATAAAAAAAAAATGATGATGAAGTTAAAACTTGGCAATTTGAACTTCAAAAAATTTAGAGTATAGAGGAGCAAAAGGTAGATGATCCTACTTCCTTCTCTCCACACAGCATAAAACCCCGGGGGGCAACGACATAGAAAAATTGAATCAAAAACCCATGAGCGCTGTCAGGAAGACCGATGATCAATTTACGATTTCGAGCACTTCTCACGACAGTAATAGAGGGGTGATCTTTAGTCCTGGTGAAAGAGCATAGGAAGCAAATCTCATCAAAGCTTGGGAATCGATCAAGCGTCCTCCTAAACAGTACACACAACCCTATTAAAATGGCACAACCATTGGGGTGTAATTGGGATGGGGCGATGGCCAATTGACGAAGAAGTTGTTGGAAAAAGTCATTGAAAGGAGGAACGCCCCCACTCAGGCACATTTGTCGATTGACTGTTACAAAGCCAGGGGGTGCTATGTCAGCAGTGTTACTTCTTTCGGGAAGAATGGCATCTGATTCAGCAATGCCAAACTGAGCGCACAATTGGCGGAAAACTCTGTACGATAAAGTAGAAGAGGCTCTTTCGGGAGGATTGACCAGAGGAGCCGGAATTACAGTTGCCTCTCCAGCCTGAACCGTTGTATCTTCTTCCTGAGAAGTCATTCTACACAAGCAACTGGATATTCAAATGTGAAGGTGCACGTTTCCTAAAAGTGTGAAGTGTCGTGCAAAACTAATAAAAATAGCAAGTAAATATAACTGGAATTAAACTAGTCGATGATTGATCGATTACAAAATTTCAAAACTTGTTAATATAAAGTTCAAGCATAATATTAGTGCAGGCTGGTCAGTTTCAATTGACTATTTCAGTGTTGCTTTAATATTTTGCTTGAAATTGATGAAAGCACTTCGTTCACACAATTTATTTGAGTTAATTATCTGTTATTAACTAATCTGTCATTTGACGTGGGCAGTCGATGGCAGTATATTTGTCCCATTTTTCTGCAAGTGTTGTGTTTAACAGGTTGATAGCATTAAAGTTAGAATAATCTGTAAAGAAACGCAACAAAGTTCAAGCAGTATATTCTGGCATTTCAAATTGGAAGTACAATCAAGTTTTTTCGACATCTTGAAGTTTAAAAATTTTTGTTCAAGCCATTTAGTCACAGTCCAAAAATCCTTTAAGCCCTAAGTCGTTCACAACCTAACAGAGGGATGAAATTTGCTTAGGAAACAATTCGGCAGTAAAAGATTGTCCATGTGCTGAGTCATCCACGACCTAAAGGATAAGTCGTCCACGACCCAAAGGTTAAAGTCGCAAAGCTTCAAATCAAGATAGTATGAATCCGGCTAAGTCCTAAGTCGTCAGGAAATTAACACGACCTAAAAGTTGAGTCGTGTATAACCAAAGTCGGTCGATTCGAAAGCAAGCTAAGTCGTAAGAATTTCAAGTTATCCCCTCAACCAGCTAACCCCTCTCCAACCCGATACCCGTTATCGCCTAAATAACATTAAACCATCATCCCCTCAACTAAGCCTGTTATCCATTCACCCCATCAACTCATCAAACATCGATCCAAATCATCATGAAGCCGCCATAAGTCTAGTGCGGTGCTGTAATCTTATGAATCGTGATGGCAACGTAGCTAACGGTGATTGTAATCGATCGCAACTTGACTCAAAAACTAGGCAAGGCGTGCAAAGATGATTTGGGGTCAGGGGGTAAAAGATTGGTGTTTCAGCAATAGTCGCAGTTGGTTTAGGGATCAAGTTCACTTACAATGTAATGGAAAAAATGAACTGTTGATCGATTATCTTGGATTTGCCTTCGAAAACTTGAAAAGTCGCTAATGGCGGAAAAGGATATTGAAGCAGTAAAGAAGGAGGAAACGGGTTAATAGGCTATATAGAGGAAGAAGAGGAAAGTGAATGGACGCACGGGTTAGCCTATCCCTTAGGTCGCTCACGACCTTGCAGAATTAAGTCGAAGCACACAACCTACGACCTAGGTGTATACTTCGAGGGGCAAATGTTAACTCCGCTTTGCTAACGACCTAAGAGATAACACGAGTTAACAACCTAAAAGTATAACGACTTAGCGAGTTAAGGTATTGAGCGACTTAACGACTTAAAGAAGCCACGACTTAACAGTTTAAGAGGATGGACGACTTAAGGGACTGACGACTTGCCAACTTAAGGAAGCTACGACCTAACGGCCTAAGAAAATAGACCAACTCAATACCATAAAGAAGTTGCCGACTCAGAGTACTTTACGACCTAAGGCATCCACGACTTAAGGTTTCTACGACTCAAGGGAAACAGCAACTCAACGAACCAAGAAGTCTACGACTTAAAGCCTCTGCAACTTAAGATATGTCATGTCTCAGGGGAGGCGCACGAGTTAAAGAGCCTACGAGTTAAAAGCTTACGAGTTAAGGAACTAACGACCTAACAGAATTAAGACCTAAGCGACTTAGGGAATGTCACGACTTAAGAAAGTCCACGACTTTAAGACGTTACGACCTAAGACTTAGAGAACAAGTTCAATACCATGTTGTAATAAGATGACTTGTAGACGACTTACGACCTAGTTTAAGTCGTACACGACCTAAAACCGCAGAGCCAAGATTTTAGTACTGCCTCACTTTAAACCGTGACCTCTTAACTCGCGAACGAGTTAGGACTTATATCCAAATGAACAAAGAAAAGCTCAGAACCACTTCACTTACTCCACTGCCTGCTGACTCTTGAACCTTGAGTGGAATGCGACTTACGACTCTCCATGAGTCGTGCACGAATCATGACTTGAGTGAAAAACTGCCGCCCAGAATCACACCTATAAATACGCGACCACCTCCAACATTCAAGGGACTTTTGGCTCATTCTTTCCAAACACCGATACTCTGCTACATTCCAAACTAACTCAACACTCAAAGCTTTCAAGACACGTAGAACGCTATCAACAACTTCAAGAAGAAATCTCATGCATCCGACATGGATTTGAGGACTTTCACTTACATTGAAGTTTAAGCTACTCGTTCAAAGTGTTTAGTAGTTCAAAGTGTATTGTACTTGGGAAGAATTGTATCAACTTGTAACAAAATCATCAATAAAGATATTCAGAGTGGACGTAGGCAAACTATTGAGCCGAACCACTATAAAATCGTTGTCATTTACTTCTTTTTCTGTGGTTTTCTGCTTATACTATGTTCCCGAATCATCGGGTGGTGCTTTCACAACTACACTTTACACACCGGGGTGTTAGCGTTCAAATTTTGCGTTAACAGCTGCAAGATGTAAACTCCAACAAGCAAGATTTCAAACTCAATTTCAGTAAATCAACTCAAACTATGACAATCAAAACAACAATTAACTATTTAGTGGAAATTCATCTAGATCCATGTTCAATTACTTTCCAGATCTTTGTTCAACCTCTCTGTCTTCTTCTTATAGAGGTGAGTAAACTACTATCTGAATTTAACCTGTTTTTATATGTGCATGGATGTGATAACTTGTGGAAACAATGATGGATAGTATACATGCATGTTGATAGAGGTGATTTTATATATACCTATGCATATGTTTGTATGTAAAAAAATATATACATATAACTTTGATTAAAATTTGGAAGTGTCTTGCTTCTCTGTTGTCTTCAAACAGAGGTGGGTAAATCATGGAGTTTGGAATGTCTTAAGGTTGTAGGTGACGATTCTTGAAAATATGATAAGTATTATGTTGTGCATGTCATTAAAAATGAAATTGAGTATAAATGTGGATGATAATCTTTAAGTATATGCCTGGAACAGTCATAACTTGCCTCTGTTTGAATACTGCAGGTTTAAAACTTGATTTAAAATTTCAAATTATTAATCTAAAATGATTTCTGCGACTTGTTCCTTAATAGGAGATATTCGAGTTAATATGACATAATTTTTTTTAAAAATAAATCTGAGTAAAATGTTGGTCAATGTTCCCAAACTTAAATACTACAGTGAAAATCCCTTTATAACTTAAATTTTGATTTTTAATCTTTATGCATTGATTATATACACAGATTCATTATCAAAAATGATGAATTTTAAAGCAAATTTGTAAATTTTTTAGTTGTTGTACATTGAGAAATTGTGTGTTGATCGAATTTTGGTCTTGGGTAAAATTCTGGAGATCGACGTTATAGGGTTGGCCGAGACCTTGGTTGAGGCAAGCTTGGGGTTCGGGGTGTATGGGAAAAATAGAAGAAAGGTTAAATTTGTACTTTGGTGGTGCGGCGAGGTGTTGTTAGGGTTTAACGATGGGTTCAGGTGACAATAGTTTGAGTGGATATTGTAACTTCGTTAGTGGAATCGAGGGAATCGCGATAGGGGGATTAGGAACTGGAAGTCGAGGAGGAGCCGCGGTGAAGACGGCGAGGTACCTTGAGGCGAGGAACGTCGAAGATGGGTGGATTTTCGGTGACGATGGGTTTCCAAGATATGGGTATTTGGGTGTTTTCGATTCACGATCGAATTGAAGTATTGGGGTGATCGCGTCTGGTTGCGAGGGTCACCAGCGAAATGTTGAGGTGGGTGACGATGGTCGGAGCGCCGTTGGTCGCCGGTGTATGTGCACACGAGCACAGGCGTATCAGTGGGTGTGAACGAAGTTAGGGTTCGGGTTGAAGCTCAGGGACATTTGAAATTTTCTCGGAGCAGCAGCATCTCGTAGGGTCTCGGGGAAAATTGAGGTCTTGCTCGGGAATTTTGTTTAAAGGCTCGGGTTAGTCTTATTTTAGCAGCAGGATTTTAAGATCTAAAATATTCGTACTGTTTAGTTTAAAGTAAGTTATATATATTCAAATATATAGATTTCTAGATGGTTTTTAATGAAGAATAAAGTAAATTAAGTATTTATCTCAAATTAGTAAAGGTTGAGATTCATTAAGAATAATAAGTTTGTGAAATAAATCAAAAGTAAGTTACTTATTGTACTTAAGAATAATTTATTAATGAAGAAGTTAGTGAAGAGATAATGAATGTATTTGAGGGAAGAATCATTAATTAGAAATTAAGTGATAATTAATTAATTAATGTAATTAATTTAAGTTAAGTAAGTGATGTAATTAATTAAGAGTAAGTAATTATAGAATGAGATTAATCAGGGTGATTAATAAATATAGATTAAGTATAATTACTTAAGGTAATTAATATAGTATAAATATTTAGTGAGGTAATTAATGGTAATTACAGGATATAATTAATTGAAGATTGATTCAATAATGAAGTAATTAGAATTAAGATAATTTGTGTAATTAATCAAGGGATTAATTAAGAAATTAATCAAGGATCATTAACTAATATAATTAATGATGTGATTGAGGATTAAATTGGTTAAGGGAAAAACTAACTAAGAGTTAGTTAATTAATGAGTTTGATTAATTATAAGATAATTATTCAAAGTAAGTGATTGTAGAATGATTAATTTGTGTAATTAATTAAGAGTTAATTACTTATTGTAACAATTATTCAAGGATGATTAATTAAGAAGAGTACTTAAAAGATGATTGATCAATTGGTTTATAATTAATCAATGTTAAGTGAAGGTAATATAGGTGATCAAGATTAGAAAGTAATTTAATTAGAGTTAAATTAAATAAATTTTCTGAAGTGATCAATCTTTCTTGAGAATAATTGAATGAGGTTAAAAGCCTTGAATTGGTTGATAACTCTTTTATGAAATGCTCTGTGATATGATATGTCTGGGTGAACAATGATAATGTGGTTATCTATTAAAGATAAATTGCTATGTAAAGGTGATATCCTTTATTTAAAATTAAATTTTATTTTACTTGAATAACTGGGTAAAGATGGTCTTGAATACGAAGAGACAGAATCGGGTATTAGAAATACCCGAAACCATTTTGATTCAATATAGATTGAAATATGAATTAATAAATAGGAATGGAATGATTTAATTGGATTGGACCATTTAATCTAAGTTTGGTGCTTAGAAATTTATGTGCAAAATAGATGATGTCCATAACAACTTGTGGAGTTGTTAATTGATATAAGTTATCTCGGGTTTATTTAAGTTGTATGCTTTTGTATTTCGTGTTAGATGAGTTTACTCACGTTGCTTTCCAGCCTGACCCGGGTGTTACTTTGGTGTAATGCTCGGGTCAGACCGAGTATTACAGACTTGCAGGTAAGGACGTTCTGGAGTTCAGGAGGAGAGCTGAAGGACATGAACGTATAGAGTGTTTATCCGCTGTTATATATATTGTTATTTATTTAGGACAAGTTATTTTAAACTGTCCACTGTTGTGAAATTGTTGTAACTCTGATGTAAAATGTAAATATACTGATACAGTTCTGCTTTGTAAACTGTTATTTATTTGCTATTATATTTTATCCGCTGCGAATGTGAGATTGTGTGTTTCTTTTCCGTTCTTCTTCTTCCATCTTTTTCTTCTTTTATCTAACTATTTGGAATTTTCGGGATCGAAATTTCCGGGTCGTTACATTTGGTATCAGAGCTGAAGGTTAAGCGAGAACCTTGGCTCTGTTGGGATTACTCATCAAGGATAGGGTAAAAGGTACCCTAGAATGAGTTGAGTATATATATGAGAGAGTGTACTTGTTATTTTCTTATATAAAGGTTTTTAAATGATTTCAAAAGTAAAAGTATCTTATATAAGAAATAGATTATCTATTATATAAAGGAAATTGGTTGTTGCATTAATTAAATTAAAAGTAATAGTAAGAATTAAGTGGTAATAGAATTACAACCAAATTGAAAATTAAATTAAAGACAAGTTTGAAATGGATTCAAACTAAAATTGAAATCTTGAATTGGAGAAGTATTTCAGAATAAGATGAATTAGAATTGGTTTCAAACCAGAAAATAGAATGGATATTGTGTTTAATAATGGGATGATTGTTTTTCAATAAACAATAAAATGTTTTAAGGAAGTAACCATTTAAAAAGAAAATAATTTGTAAATGTGAAAGGATATAAATAAAAGTGGGTTTCAAATTGTGAAGCCCTGAATTCTAAGTATAAAATTTTGAATTGGTTTCAAAACTTTAAAGGAAATAATATTATTCAAACTACTTTGAATATGACCTTATTTTAAAAATAAGAGTTGTTTGAAAATTTAAAAGAAATTTGTTTTGAATTAAAAACCAAAGGTGGTTTGAAATATACTCTAAATGGTGAGTATGGAATTTGGAATAAGATGTGATACTCAAAGTGACAAGTTTTTTAACTTAATAAGTGGGAAGATTATTTATGAAAAGTTCAAAATTTGGAATGGAAGATTCAAATTGGGTAGGATTGACTGGATTAAGTGGATTGAGCTTAACTTGGGGAAAAAATAAATATGTTGGAATATTCAACCTGATTTGTAAATTTAAAGATGAAATTAATATTTAACTTGAGGAGATAAATGGTTGATTGAAATTGAGAGTTTGTGTGATCTCATGTTGGGTTTGAGATCTAGAAAATTGATTTAAAAAAAAATCAACAATTGAAGTATTAACTCGAATTTATATAATTCGAGATGGTTTAAATTTGAAATTTGAATCAGTTCAAATTGAATTTGATTTCAATTAATTAAAATTGTGATTGAAGATGCATGAGTATAAGATTCAAATGGAAAATTTGAATTGAAATTTGATTCAAATAATTTGGAATTGTAATTAAAGTTTAATAATTATAAATTCAAATGGAATTTGAATTGAGTTTGGGAGGAAATCAAGAATAATTCAACTTGATTTGGAAATGGAGTTTGAAATTGGGATTAGTTCAAATTGGAGTTGTAATGAATTGAAATTGGAACTAGTTCAATTGAAATTTATCTGAATTAGAAGAATTTGAGATCAAAGTTGAATAAAGTGAAATTTGAAAAGAAACTGAGGTTAATTCAACTTGAATTGGGGTTGAATCAATTTCAATGGAAATTGAAGTTATTTAAATTGGAATTTGGTCAATTTAAATGGAAGTGGAAATTTAAATTGAATTGATGAGAATGGAGATTGGGAAGTGAGCAGTTTTGACTCTAGACTATTTTTAATATAAATTGTTTTAATATAAACCTATTTTTCCAAGCTATTCATTATATATACAACCTTTCTTTTGAAAGCCAAACTATATTATACTTGTTTTACAATTATTTTAGAAACTGTTTAACAATTTTCCAACTGTTTATAAATTAATTACTATATTTCAACTGTTTTACAAAACTAATAACTATCTTACTATTATTTTGCGATTACCTAAAATTTCTGTAATTATTTAACTATTTCCTAACTATTTTACAAACTAGTAATTATTTTCCAACTACTTATCTATTTTCAAATTTTTCAAGCTATTTTCTAAATAAACTGGTCGGAGTTCAAACTGTTATTGGTTAAATACCCAATCGAGATAAGAATAAAGGTGATAATCCAAATGGATTGAAACAATTGTGAGTAAGCGAATGAAAATCAAAATGAATGTGAATAGAAATGGAATTGATTTGGCTAATAACCAATAAAGATAAATACGTAGGGTGTACGTATGTTATTCTATTCGCATAATGATTTGATCCAGATTCAAGCACAAGATTTCAAGATAGTATGTCGATCCGAGTTGGGATTTTTCACTCAATTTTCAACGGCGAACCTGGATATGGATTGTTGATTGGTTCTGGATATTCTCTATCATAGTTATGACTATGTAAGGAGAATGACGGTTTCTTAGATCTGAATCCGCACTAGGAAGTCGGGTGGACGATACTAGTTCGGAAATGGAATTGTGTGATCGAGTGAGTGATCAGATTGGTATAGCGTACGAATGACATGTGTACATCGTACAGATTTGAATAAAATTGATACTGGTATTTGTGGATTAGATATGTGAAATGGTTTTTGAAATGAAAGTTTTATTTTGTGAATTATATAATGAAGTAAAGTGGAAAATTGGATATTTCTATGGTTGAATTTTTGTTTATAGAAGTAAGTGATATGGTAAGTGGTTTTGTAAAGAGTAATCAAATTTGATTATTTGATTTTGAATAAACAAAGCTATATATCTTTGTCATATAAGATAAATATCCCCTTTATGAATCTATTGCCAGAAGAAAAGGGTTTTTGAATATGTTTGAAGTATAAAAGGAGTTTTATACAAGTTTGAAATGATCCAAAGTTTTAAAAATTATATATCTCTCTATATATAAGGGGTCTTATGAGGATTTTAGAAAAGATTTTGGGAACTATTGGGTTTGGAAAGGCTTTTGATTTTTGGGTAAAATCAATATGAGAATTTGAAAAGCCTAGTTTGAGAATTATCGATTTTGGAATAATCGATTTTGTGTAAAGGAGCTTTGTATGAGATCATACTAGGTGTATGATTTAAAGATACTATATTGTATAGTATAAAATGTTTTGATGATGGCTCTGTGGAAAAAGGCGCTCCCTTGAAATGAACTTCTCAGGAGTGCCACCGGGTGGTGCTGCCTTGAGCCCCAAGGGGGGGTTCTAAAGTTGATCCTGTGAGGAGTCCGGATAAAACTAGTTCCTGGGGATTATGAGTAGAGTATACCATAGCGGAAGTCATATGTGCCGCTGAGAGCCAACAGTCTACATTTGATTTTATATCGGTAGACTGCGCCCTATGGTATAACATAGCGAAAGTCGTGTGCGCCACTGAGAGCCAACAGTCTGTGTTTGATTTTATATCGGTAGACTGCGACCTATGTAGGAGTTGAGAAGTTTCATTTCGACAGCGAATATCAGAGGCCGCTGAGAGCCTGCAGTTACATGGACTTTTGCTATGATGGCAACGTAACCCTGGATGTGACTGTGATCTGTTGTGTGGGTTCCATGGCGTAATCGAGAGGCCGCTGAGAGCCTGCAGTTACATGGACTTTTGTTGCGATGGCAATGTAACCCTGGAATGTAACTGTGACCATGGATGGGGGTGATGATTTCCAGAGCATTCTCACCAAAGATATATCCTCTATTTTCAAAAACTGTTTTCTATATTTTCAATAAAATTATTTTCCAAGTATTTTCACTAGATGTTAAAAATGGGTTTACTGAGTACTTCTAGATTTTCAGTCTTACGCCTGATCAATGTATGACTGAATTTCTATGAGAACAAGGATGGACTGATGGATACATCGAGTTATAAAAAGTATTTTCATAAAAAAAACTATTCTATAAAATTGGGTAAATTTTAAAAGTGTTTTAAAAATGATCAAAGAATGATTTTTCTGATAAATAGTATTTTAGTATAAAAAATTCTAGTTTCGTTCCTTTTCGAGGACGAAAAGATTCATAGGGGGGAGGAATGTGATAATTCGAATTTTCGGACATCTGTATTTGATTAACGAACTTGGTTAATTAATAGAACATTGATTTAGAAATTGAACAAATAAATATAATGATAAATATTTATATTTGGATAAATATTTATTTAATATTCCTTTTAGTATAATTTTTTAAAATTTTTTTTTTGCAAAAATCATTATTTTCAAATAAATGTAATGTTTGTTTGTTTAAATACATATATATGAGTAAATTTAAAGTTAATTTGAATATGAGATTGAAAAGTCAAAGATAAATATCTTAAAGAAATTGGATTTTAATAACTGGATAAATATTGGTAATCTCCTAATATAATTACTTCAAATTTATATATTGAATCTGTGTTTGTTTAATATATATATATTTTTGATTTGATTTTAAATTTGAATTAGTATTGAATTATATAAATAAATGAATTGTAATTCAAATTGAATTTGAATTTGAGTTTGAATTAGAAACTTGAATTTCAAATCTAAATGAATTTAGGTAATTTATTTAGTGAATATTGGGTGTGTTAACTCCGCCCTGACCATAACTCACCGATCTAGTGCATCAAGAGGTTCCGACCTAACAGTTAGAAGCGTGCCGACCTAAGGCTCAACAGGGGGTGCCGACCTAAGGCCTAAGGGTTATGTCGACTTAACACCTCAACATAAATACCGACCCAACAGCCTTAGCTCATTGCCGACCTAAGATGAATGGTGACTCAATGGTTACCGACTTAATGACTCAGAAGGGACAGCGACTCAAGGGAGACCGACTTAAGATTCAAAGGGTTACCGACCTAGTAGGATTGAGAGGCATACCGACTTGAGAAATACCGAGTCAAAGCTAAAACAGTTGCCGACCTAACGTGGGTACTGGCTTAAGACTCAGAAGATACCGACTCAGTGACTTGACCGAGTTACCGATCTAAGGCCCTACCAAGCTGGCGACCTAGAATAGTTGCCGACCCAAGTCACAACCGATCCAGCTCCCCGGTTATCTCGTTCACGATCCAGGACTTATCATTTGGACCGTGACTTGCGACCTACCAAGTTAACTCGTCCACGACCTAATATAAGCCCGATGCCATGTTACTGAGAAGAGGTGGTGTTGACTCGGAGGCGACCTTAGACCGGTCACGACTCACCTTAAGTCGGCTGCGGCTTAACTTGAGTCGGCCATGGTTTAGGACTTGGCAAAAATTTCAGAATCAGAACTCTCTATAAATAGGCACCCATCTCCAACATTCAAAGGACTTTTGGCACATTCTCTTCATACACCGTTACCTTGCTACATTGAGAACTTCATCAACACCTAGAGCTTTCAAGATTAGAGGAATTCATCAAAGAACTCCACGAAGAAACCACACATCTTCAACATGGATTTAAGGACTTTAATCGACATTGAAGCTTAAGACTTGTTCCAAATCACTTGTAATTTGAAGTATATTGTATTTGAGAAGAATTGTATCATCTTGTAACGAGATTATTAATAAAAGTACTTAGAGTGGACGTAGGCTACACCCTTAAGCCGAACCACTATAAAATTGTTGTTGTTTACTGCTTTTCCGCTATTACCTGCTTGTAATTCTTTCCCGATCTATCGGGTGGTGCTTTCACAACTACACTTCACACACCGGGGTGTTAGCGTTCACATTTTAGCGTTAACATTTTTGGTGCTTTCACTGAGAATTGAACTCAGGAAAACTGTCATCATTGCTTCACAGAGATTTGAAGAAAGAATTTCCTTAAAAACCAGAAGTCTATCTGAGATTATGGCTCCTGGAAGGAAAAGTAGATCCGTCAGATCTGGAAACATTCAAGAGGGAACCTCCGCTTCCCCTGTACCTAATCAACCCACTCCGTCTGTTGGAGTTACGAAAGCGGAGTTGGATGCTGTGATTCTAGGGCTAAACCAGCAGATAAACGCCCAAAATGCACAATTAGAGGTTCAAAGTGCCCAGAATGCTCTGATTCTGAATAAGTTGAACGATTTACTTGGGGCAAACAATCAACCAGCTGGTAATGAAAGGAACTATGCTGGCAACATTCATGATGTTAGTGAAAGGAATGCTCCTGAAAGGGCTACTAGTCCCTTTGAGCAGGCAGTTCCTGAGGCTGGTGGATCTAGAACTCGGCATGATGAGGAATATCATTCTGGAATGGTCCGGCAGATCATGAAAGAAAGTATGCAAAGGGTTGAAGATGAGAAGGAATGGGGTTTCGCCCCAAGTAAAACTCCGTTTACTGAAAAAATCTTGAAGGCGGAATTTCCAAGGAAGTTTGTCCCTCCGACTATTCCAGCTTACAAAGGGACAAGTGATCCGAATGAGTTCTTGTATAAATATGATTGGCACATGACAGGTGCCAGAGCCTCTGACGAAATAAAGTGTCGATATTTCCCCGTATACCTGGAAGGTGTGGCTCTACTATGGTTCACCAAGTTGCCAGTCCGATCTATCGATCAGTTTTCAGACTTGACCAGAAAATTCAAGGAGCAGTTTAGACTATATGCTTCGAAGGCCAAGGACATTATGTCACTGTCGAGTTTAGAGCAGAATCCTGGTGAGTCTATCAGATCCTTCTTGAACCGCTTTAATATAGCACTGGCTGAGGTGGACAATGCTGAACCACGAATGATATTGACTTATCTGATGAGGGCTATTGATAAGTCAAGCGAATTTGGGAAATGGTTAAATATGAAGGAGCCAACCTCTCTCGAAAAGTTCTACAAAAAAGCAGATGAATTCATTCGCTTGGAAAGTCGTCCTTTACCAGTAAAGATAGTGTTGGAGAAAGCAGAAGACAACACTGTCGCTCCACGCAAGAATGAATCGGTGGGGCAAAAAAGGGAGAATAATAATGGGAAGAAACAGGGTAATCTGAAGAAGCCCCGATCCTTCAAGCCATCAGAATATACTCCATTATCACATACGCCGGAGCACATCTACCTTGCCACTAAAGATTCCGTCGATTTCCCTAAACCTATCCCTTTGAGAACCGGGAAAAAAGCCATACAGAGTGGGAAATTCTGCCGCTTCCACAATCAACCCGGTCATGAGACTGATGAATGCCGCCAGTTGAAAAATCTGATTGAAGAGTTGCTAAGAGAAAACAAACTGCAGCAATTTGTGAAGAAGAATAGCAACAATCCTGCATCGTCAAGTCAGGGGCAACAGGTTCCTGTTCATCAGCCTAGGACAGGTGAGAAAGCTACGGGACATGAATCTGGAAGGCCCGTTATCAATGTCATTACAGGAGGGCCTCACCCAGCTGGCAAGAGCTGGGGTGAGATGGAGAGATATTCCAGGGCTTTGAAATATGCTCCAGCCGAAGAAGACGTCTTTGTTTTAGAAGACAATACGCCCCTGAAACAACAGAAAACTTTCAGCGATGATATTGTTTTCAGAGCCAGAGATTCCACAGGTATAGAAGCTCCTACCCTAGATCCCTTGGTCATCTCAGCTGGTATTGGACCAGCCATTGTCAGAAGAGTCCTCATCGACTGCGGAGCATCATGTAATATCCTCTTCAAGAAGACATTTGACCAGATGAAAATCCCTATGATCGATGTACAAGCCTCATCACAGAAGATCGCTGGCTTCACTGGGGAGCCAAAGCAACCAATTGGGACCATCGATCTGCTTGTAGAACTTGGGGAAGCAGAAAGGAAAGTGGTCCGCAAGCAAACATTTGTGATTGTCGATGAGTTTTCTGCTTATAATGCTTTTCTTGGCCGTCCAACACTCGCAGCATTCAAAGCTATCCTAGCCCCGTGGTGCCTCACTATTAAATTCCCTACTGGCAATGGAGTAGGAGTTATAAAAGGGGATCAAAATGCTGCGCGAGAGTGCTATTTGACAGAGCTGCGAGAGTCAAGAAAAAGAGAAATGGGAAAGGATGCGGCAACCCCAGTCCGCATCAAGGAACCAGCCTTGTAGCAATTACGGGGCGGACCCTGCACTGGAGAGCACAGCGGGGCACGGAAAGAAATGGATCCCAGAAAAGCCAGTGCAGGGGAGAATAGAGTGGTACCGGTGGAAACGACAGTTCCGGTACCTGTTGACCCGAAGGACCCAAATAAGGTGTTGAATGTGGGTTCACAGCTTAATGTGTCAATTCAGAATATCTTGATATCTTTCCTGAAAGCAAATCTGGATGTCTTTGCTTGGACTCATGCCGATATGTGTGGAATATCTCCAGAAGTTGCAGTACACGCTCTGAATATTGACCCAAAGTTTACGCCAGTAAAACAGAAAAGAAGAACCCAAGGTCCAGAAAGGTCAGCAGCATTAAAAGAAGAAGTCGATCGACTCATGGAAAACAACTTCATCAAAGAATCTACATATCCGAATTGGGTTTCAAATCCTGTGCTGGTCAAGAAAGCTAATGGAAAATGGAGAGTGTGCATCGATTTTTCTAATCTAAACAAGGCTTGCCCAAAAGATTGCTTCCCGTTACCCAGGATCGATCAACTGGTAGACGGAACTGCGGGACATGAATTGTTATCTTTCATGGATGCCTACTCCGGTTACAACCAAATCATGATGCACGAGCCGGATCAGGAGGATACAAGCTTTATCACAGATGTTGGACTTTATTGCTACAGAGTTATGCCCTTCGGATTGAAAAATGCAGGGGCAACCTACCAAAGACTTGTTAATGCTATGTTCAAACCGCAATTGGGCAAAACTATGGAAGTCTACGTCGACGACATGTTAGTGAAGTCCAGGAAAGCAGCAGATCACATTGAACACTTAGCAGAAATGTTCGCAGTCCTTCGGAAATACAGAATGAAACTTAACCCTCTGAAATGTACATTTGGGGTCGAGTCCGGAAAGTTCTTAGGTTTCATCGTCAGTGCTAGGGGCATTGAGGCTAGTCCAGCTCAAATTACTGCCTTGAAAGAAGTTAAAGCTCCTAGAACGAAGAAGGAATTGCAGAGTCTCAACGGAAAGGTCGCCGCCCTGAGTCGGTTCATTTCCAAAGCCACTGATAAATGCATCCCATTCTTTGACGCCCTGAAGAAAGGAAAGAAGAATTTTGAATGGACTTCCGAATGCCAAAAAGCCTTCGATGAGTTGATCCGTCATATGGAAACGCCTCCAATACTTTCTAGGCCAGGCAATGGTGAGGATCTTCTTATATACTTGGCAGTATCATCTCATGCTCTAAGTGCAGCGCTGATACGGGAAGACAAAAGGATTCAACATCCGGTTTACTATATCAGCAAAAGACTCACTGGGGCAGAGCTGAATTACTCCAAGTTGGAAAAACTCGCCTATTGCCTACTGGTTGCATCAAGGAAACTGAGGCAATATTTCCAAGCTCATCCTATCAGAGTGCTCACTGATCAACCCCTAAAGCAAGTCCTATTTCGCCCTGAAACTTCGGGTCGCCTTCTAAAATGGAACATTGAACTCAGTCAATATGACATCACCTATCACCCCGAAAAGCAATCAACGGACAAGCTTTAGCTGATTTCATTGCAGAGTTCACAGAGAAGGATAATGGTGAGGATGAAACGATCAATGATTCCCCAATCCAGTGGAAGATGTATGTTGATGGCGCAAGAAATGACTACTGTTCTGGAGCCGGAGTGGTACTTGAAACTCCTGAAGGTCGATCATTATGTTATGCACTAAGATTGGAATTTCCTTCAACAAACAATGAAGCAGAATATGAAGCTCTTATTGCAGGTCTGAAAATCGCTAAAGAGCTAAACATCCGAGCATTACAGATCTTCAGTGATTCTCAGCTTATTGTATGCCAAGTCAAGAAGGAATTTCAAACAAAAGGTGGAAACTTGCCTTCCTACTTGTCAAAGGCTTGGGAATTCCTATGTGAACTCGATCACTATTCAATAAGCCACATTCCTCGGGAAGAGAATATGAAGGCAGATTCCCTCGCAAAGTATTCAAGTTCTGGTGAAGCTCAACTATTGGGATTGGTCCCTGTAGAAGTCCTTTCAGCACCAAGTATAGACGAGATGGATATTGACTGGATTATGAATGTATCTCAAGAACAAGAGTCATGGATGACTCCAATACTGGACTACCTACTCAGAGGTTCTCTGCCAGAAAATTCGATAGAAAGACGAAAGCTACTAAGGAAAGCCTCTCGCTATGTAATTCAGGATGGCCGATTGTATAGACGGGGATTCTCAATGCCATTGCTTCGATGTGTATCCCGGGAAGAGTCCAAAACAATCCTAGCTGAGGTGCATGGAGGAGAATGTGGTGATCATTCAGGTGGTCAAACATTAGCAAAGAAAATTCTCCGATACAGATATTTTTGGCCAGAAATTAATCGAGATGCTGCAGATTACTCCCGAAAATGTGACAGATGCCAAAGATTTGCCAAAATTCCTAGAGCACCTTCTACCGAACTCACACAGATGGTCAGTCCATGGCCGTTTGCGATTTGGGGAATGGATCTCATTGGGCCGCTACCAACTGCCAAATCAGGGATTAAATATGCTATTGTTGCAGTTGATTACTTTACTAAATGGGCTGAAGCTGAACCATTGGCTACTATCACTTCTAAGAAAATGATAAGCTTTGTGACCAAGAATATCATTTGCAGATACGGTGTGCCTCAGAAAATATTCACAGACAATGGTACTCAGTTTGAAAGCGAGGAATTCCAGGATTTTTGCAAACGATTCAAAATCCAGAAAAGCTTTTCGGCAGTAGCTCATCCGCAGGCAAACGGGCAAGTGGAAGCAGTGAACAAGATCATCAAATCAACCATCAAAAAGCAACTCGAAAGAGCAAAAGGTGGTTGGGTCGATAAACTACCACTTGCACTATGGGCATACAGAACTACTCACAAAACTGCAACTGGGCATACTCCTTTTTCGTTAGCATACGGATCGGAAGCAATGATCCCAGTTGAAACAGAGGTCCCTTCACACAGAAGAATCCATTTCAATCAAGCAGAAAATGAAAAGCTACAACTTGAAGCGCTGGATCTCCTTGATGAAAAGAGAGATGAAGCTAACCTCAGAGTTGCAGCTTATCAGCAAAGGATAGCTAGACATTTCAATTCCAAAGTTCGTCAACGCAGCTTTGAAATTAGAGATCTAGTCCTGAAAAGAATTGTGACCGCAACAGGTGTGTTTGGGCCAAATTGGGAAGGACCGTATGTAATAGGTCAGAAGCTTCTTGACGGCACATTCAAACTCACCACTTTTGATGGAGATCAAATTCCAAGGGCATCGAACAGCAACCATTTGCGTCCATACTTTACTTGAAAATTTTGTTGAAACATTGTAAAAAGAATTATGGATGTATGATTCTTGTAATTGAAAGCAATTGTAAAACTGATGCAAGTAAATAATGAAAGAATATAAAGTGGATGTAGGCCCAATTTCATGGCCGAACCACTATAAATCTTGTGTTCCTTATTATTATTACATGTTTGCTTTATTTTCGATATAAAAGTACATAAAATGTATTGCTGAAATGTCGATTTAAATTTTTGCAGACAATGGAAATAAAACTTGCGCATAATAAGACCGAGTGATTCTCACCATCATTCAACAAACAAATTTCAAGTCATAAAGGCCCCGAATTCAAATCCTAGATAGGAAATACTTCAATTGAACGGCTTATGATTTCGATAGAAACGAGCCCTTGCTAATAAATTGAGATTGTTTGAACGAACAAACATCCAATTAGGAAGCTAGTGCCCGTTCTCACGAACTTGCCTGACAATGAAGTACACTTCCTTGGATTAAACAAGCTACTTGCGAGAAAAGGGGAATGAAAACTTGAAAAGAAAAAAGAAAAGGATCGCTGAAAAGGCATAAGCAAGAAGACAAGAATACAACCAAAAACCATCATTGGCGGCACAAGTCCTCTTCGGAGGCACAACTCTTCGGAGGATAAAGACCTCTAATGGGTCATATGCCACAAAAAAGAAAGTTCTCTACTCAACAAAAAAGATTGGAGGAGTCATGACCCTCCAACCATGAGAGAGTAACTTCCAGGCGATGAAAACCCTCTTTGAGGCACATTTCACCAGGAGTTGAAGTGTAACAGCCGCTCTTCGGAATTTCACTTCACCAGAGTTGAAATGCAAACAAAAGAAAGACCTCTTCGGAGGCACATTTCACCAGGAGTTGAAGTGTAACAGCCGCTCTTCGGAATTTCACTTCACCAGAGTTGAAATGCAAACAAAAGAAAGACCTCTTCGGAGGCACATTTCACCAGCAGTTGAAGTGTAACAGCCGCTCTTCGGAATTTCACTTCACCAGAGTTGAAATGCAAACAAAATAAAGACCTCTTCGGAGGCGCAATTAAGAAGAAAGACCTCTTCGGAAACCTACGTTTCACCGAGATTGAAATAAAACTTCCAAGTGTTGAAACGTGAAAAGGATTTCTAAGGCATAACTCTTTGGAGGTACACGTTTCGCCGAGATTGAAATAAAACTTCCAAGTGTTGAAACGTGAAAAATCCCTCCTCAGAGGTACAACTTTCTACATATAAAAAAAAAAAAAAAAAGAACCTCATCAAGAGCATACTTTAACTTCCAAAGGAAGAGTAATTTGCCTATTACGGAGAATGATCTTCCTCAAAAAAAAAAAGGGGGGGGTTAAAGTACATTCAGAGGTCCGCTTTGCCACATAGAAGAATTCACTTGGCAAAATATATACATACGCAAAAAGAGAAAGTGATTTCTTCGAAGGACAAAGCGTAGAAACTTATATGAAGGAAGTTGCACTCTACGAAAATTCTTCTCGAGAATGAAGTAATTATTCTTTAGAAAACGAGAGTGCAAGTCCCCTTAAAGTATACGATATTGCAGTAAGCTCATGGTATAGGGGCAACATGGTATAGTTACATACAAAGCGGTATAACTATGTCGGTAAAGTACGCTCAAACAACATACCACAAGCTCACCGCAACATCGTATAAATAAAACTTGTGCAAAAAAAAAGAACTTATGCAAAAATGAATAATAAATGCATTCTCAAATTCAAACAAAAGTCTGTACAAATAAAGAATCACTTTATTCAATTGCAGATATTGCAGATACAGGTTTCAAAATAAAAAAGCAGGGGCCGGTGCCTGCACAACATCCGACCATTACACAAAAAAAGGAATCAAAAAGCTCAACTCTTCATTTCTTCTTGCCGCCTTTAGACCCTTTACCCGGCCGAGTGGTTAGCTTTTCGGGTCTTTCAGGTTGGTCTGAAGGCATAAGGGAAGAAGGGGAGGGAGGTGCAACTGGCGCAATTTCCGGTTCCTCTTCAGTGGTGATAATTTTCTTCCCCCTCCTCTTCGATGTCCCATGCTTCTTTCTTCTCTGCGAAGAAGACTCACTCCCCGGAGTAACGAGAGCGGACAAAACTACGTCGTCAGAAGGAGTCCGCTCCGGAGAGATCTCGCCTCCTTCGAGTCCCTCATCTTTTTGCTCCTGCGAGGCAACAGGGTCATCCAAACCATGAAGAGCCTCAATTTTCTCCTCTTGTGACCCAGGTTGTGAAGCAGAAGGAGGAGTCACCTGAAGAGATGGAGGAGGAATAACCAGAGAAGGCGAAGTCTGCACGGCACTTGTTGTTTCAACTGCAGAAGAAGAAAAATTGAAAATGTTAGTGCCTTCCCGAAAGAGGGGAGATATGGGTTCATCGAGATTCAAGAGGTAATCGAGAAGCTCATCAAATTTTTGAGGAATAAGCAGGCAATCCACCTGAATCGGACCAATGTCGAAATTACCTGAAGATGTTGGCTTCGTCAGTTCAATCTCATAATTCTGAGCCCCAATGTCCTCCAAAGCCTCTTCATCAGTAGGGGTGATTACCCTAGTTCTTGTAGGAGGCGGCAAATGAGCACTAGGGCCTGTAATGTCCACCTCGGGAGAAACTAGAGGACGTTCGGAGATGGTAGGCGGTACTTCTTTTTCAGAACGCTCCTCTTCCGCCATCCCGGCCCGCGCTCTGGCAAGCTGCTCCTTACCCTTGGCAAGAGCGGCACGGGCTTCGTCATCAAGATAATGCTCTTCAAGGGCTGACTCAGCATATCCAGCACCTTTACCACCGAGCATATCAAGTGCTGTCTCCCAAACTTCAGCCAGTGTGATTTCATACTTGGGGCCTAGAAAGGCAAGGCTTCCACGCCCCAAGACGCTGTGCAAGTAGAAGTCGAATAATGTTGAGCTGATGCTGTTTTTGGTCGCCTCATGAGATTCTTCAGCTGCGATCCTGCCGGCGACAGCCTCATCACGCTCCCTTTCAGTTTTGGCAAGCTGAAGCTTAAGCATTTGTATCTCCGCCTCCTGGGAGTTGTTTTTCTTTCGGAGCTCAGCAATATCAGTAGCATAGCCTTCACTGATTCTTTTTTGTACTTCGAGCCTGTCTTCGGCATCCCTTTGGCTAGCGTGAGCATCTCTCACTTGTTTCAGGAGCACTTCTTCTTTTTGAGAATAGGAAGTAGAGGAAGCAGCAAGCTCATGTTTCAATTCCTCGACTTTTGCTTCAAGCTCCTCATTGTAAGAAGCAATGTTCCTCATTTCAGTGTCGTGTTGCTCAACGACCTTTTGCCATTCGGCCTTATCGTTTTCCATAGTAAGCATGGCCTCTATGTTGGCACGGTTAACTCTTTGAAGCTCATCGACAAGCTTCTGCCAGTTTGACATCCTCTCGATATCAAGTTTGACGGCGTCGAGATTTCGTAGCATGGCAGACTTGTCGATGGATACCAAGTCTAGGTCGAACCTCACTCCCTTAAGGCACCATTGAGGAAACCGGCTCTGCAGAGTGGCAGGACCCGGTCCAACTTGAAATTTGGGCCTGCTAATTATCGTTTGAATGTCTGATTTCCCAAGAGCGGGAGAGTCAGAAGGAATGTCGAGCGAAGCAGGAGTGGTAACTTTCTCAGGAGTAGTAGAGGCCTGCTTTTCACTGTGACGGGCTCGTTTGCTTAAGTCTTCACCCATGTGACCTTTTCCTCGATCGTCATGAGATTTTCTCTTGTGGGAGTCATCGCCTTTTTGCCAAGAATCATGGCGCTCTTCTCTCTCCCTTCTTTCACGACGTTCTTCTTCAGTCCTCCTTTCAAGAGCCTTTCGGGCAGCCCTCTCTTCATCCGACTCTCTGTAAGAAGGAAGGTAACGCCTGTAATCATACTGGCTACGCCTCCCGTAGCGCTGGAAATCGTCATAGTACGAGCCGCTGCACCCCATAGGAGAATCTGGAATTAAAATAATAAGCTTTAGAAATCTTTAAAGTACAAGAAGATAAGTGCATAGAAGTGATGAGAAATTCTAAGTGTGTGTGTTGTGCAAACTACGCGCATTAATCTACGAACCACTCTTTATTTGGGGAGTGGTTGTGGGTGTAATAGTTAACGTCAACTCTTGAGTCGACGACGACTGTTGCAAAATAGAAGTAGCTTCAACTACTGAAGAAAAAATCCCGGCAGTAGTAGGGTCATCTTTGAAGATCTCTTGTGAAGTAGCGAAGAGGTCGCTCAATCCTTCGAAGGTATCGTCCCTGCTTTGCTTGACAGGACTGGATTTCTTAACCTTTTCACCAGATTCTTGTGAATGGTGAGAGGATCCCTGAGGCTCTTCTTCCTCGATAACCAGGGCAAGTTTACCAGATGGCCCCGCAACATCAACAGAAGTGGAGCACTTCACCAGCGAAGATTCAGGAGTCTTTATCGGAGAATCGGGGACTTCCGTTGGAACTTCATGAGCATGCATAGAGCGAGAAGTGTGTAGAAGCCCATGTTGATGTAAAAATTCATCCCTCAACAGAAATTTTATGCTCCTCTCTTCTGTGGCCACGGCACTCAACCTCTCAAAAACTTGCTTATGAATTGGGTCTCTAGAAGGGAGAGGAAGTGCTGAAAGGAACAAAGAATGAAATTAGCAACTGAAAGTTCGGATCTCGAAAAAGTTTCAAAACGGAAAAAATAGAAACACTAATCTTACTTCCTACTCTCCAGATGGCATAAAACCCTGGGGGACAGCGAGCAAAGAAAAACTGGTTCAAAAATCCATGAACACTTTCAGTAAGATCGGAAATGAGCTTGCGGTTTCTGGCACTTCTCACAATAATGAGGGAAGGATGATCTTTACTCTTTGCAAATGAGCACAGATAACGAATTTCTTCAAAACTTGGTAGGCGATCAAGAGTTCTTCTAAACAAAACACATAACCCCGTCAAGATGGCATAGCCATTGGGATGAAGTTGAAACGGAGAGATTGTCAACCGAAGGAGAAGAGTTCGAAGAAAGTCGTTAAAAGGAGGAATCGCCCCACTTAAGCACATTTGGCGATTGACTGCAACAAAACCATAGGGAGGATTGTCAGCAGTATCACTTGGCCCAGGGAGAAGAACATCACTTTCAGCAAAGCCAAATTGAGTGCGCAGCTGGATAAACGCTCTCGAAGTTAGAATAGTCGAGGTTCTCTCCGGAGGATTCTCTATGGGAACAGCTATCGGAAAAGTTTCTTCCTCTTGAGTTACCACTTCTTCTTCTCGGTGGGAAGTCATTCTACATAAACAACTGGGTATTCAAACATGAAGGTGCACGTTTCCTAAAGTGTGTGAAGTGTTGTGTAAAATCAATCAAGCAGTGAACAAATATAACTGGAATGAAAACTAGCAAGCATTTGTTAGTTATGAAATTCAGGGACTATTGTTTTAAGCCTAAATATGCAAGTAAGATGTTGATGCAGATAAATCAGTTCAGATTATTGATACTTTGCATTAATGTTTAACTTGAATTGATTGATTCACAAACATTTCATGCAATATAATTAAGTTGCTTGTCTTGTCTTGACTAATCTGTCATCTGACATGGGCAGTCAATGGCAGTATTTTCGCCTTGGTTTTCTTTGTTTGTTATTTTCAGCAGGTTAGCAGCTTATAAGTTAATGCGATCTGTGAAACAATACAATGAGATTCAAGCAAATTTAAAGTTGGGGCAGTTCAAAGTTTAGGCAACTTAGTTTGGCAGTTCAAATTAGAAACTCAAAGTGGATCTATGCTCTCAAAAAGTCAGCATGCCCAAAGCTTAAGTGTTAACTCGGTCACGGTTTAAGAGCCAACTCGGTCACGGTTTAAGAGCCAACTCGGTCACGGTTTAAGAGCCAACTCGGTCACGGTTTAAGAGCCAACTCGGTCACGGTTTAAGGGTTTAACTCGGCCACAGTTTTAAGGCTTAGATCGGCAGAAGGTTAGGTCGGTAGATCTCCCTCAAGTGCTAGCACGGCCACGATTTAAGGATTGGGTCAGCCAAAAGCCAAGCCCCCCAAATCACCAGGTCGTATCTAAATCAATACCTCGCCCCGCTCAACCTGTTAACCCGTTAGCTACTCCCTCAACCAAAAAATTCTCACTTCATTTATCCTATCTCATGCATTCGGATCATCCAAGACATCAACTCGAAACCTCTGCAAAGTCAGCGCCTTGCAATCCTAGCACGAATCAAAATCAGCTAGCTTAAATCAGTAAACCATATTCATCGTCCCATCGATCAGTCGAAATCGAACCAAGCAACCTAAACTTCACCAATCACGAAAACAATGGTATTCTTGATGGAGCATCACGCAAAGAGGCGATTCGTGTTTGAGCGACAGGATTCATGAATCGACAGTAATCTACAATCGAAAAAGGGATAAAATCACTTACGCAATGGATGGTAAAGGTTATTGGTGATTAGTTGGAAGGAAATTGCTTCTAGGAATTTGAGAATACTTTAATGGCGGAATCAGGCAAGTGAGTAAGTGACGAAGAAAGAAGAAGAAAGTTAACTTATACCCTGCAGTGGAAAATTTGGAGCAACACATACGGTCTAACTGTTAGGTCGCATACGACCTACCGACATAAGAGGGGACGGGTTAAGGGCTATCGAAGCACACGACCTAATATTTAGGCGTATACTTCGAGGGGCAAATGTTAACTCCGCCCTGACCATAACTCACCGATCTAGTGCATCAAGAGGTTCCGACCTAACAGTTAGAAGCGTGCCGACCTAAGGCTCAACAGGGGGTGCCGACCTAAGGCCTAAGGGTTATGCCGACTTAACACCTCAACATAAATACCGACCCAACAGCCTTAGCTCATTGCCGACCTAAGATGAATGGTGACTCAATGGTTACCGACTTAATGACTCAGAAGGGACAGCGACTCAAGGGAGACCGACTTAAGATTCAAAGGGTTACCGACCTAGTAGGATTGAGAGGCATACCGACTTGAGAAATACCGAGTCAAAGCTAAAACAGTTGCCGACCTAACGTGGGTACTGGCTTAAGACTCAGAAGATACCGACTCAGTGACTTGACCGAGTTACCGATCTAAGGCCCTACCAAGCTGGCGACCTAGAATAGTTGCCGACCCAAGTCACAACCGATCCAGCTCCCCAGTTATCTCGTTCACGATCCAGGACTTATCATTTGGACCGTGACTTGCGACCTACCAAGTTAACTCGTCCACGACCTAATATAAGCCCGATGCCATGTTACTGAGAAGAGGTGGTGTTGACTCGGAGGCGACCTTAGACCGGTCACGACTCACCTTAAGTCGGCTGCGGCTTAACTTGAGTCGGCCACGGTTTAGGACTTGGCAAAAATTTCAGAATCAGAACTCTCTATAAATAGGCACCCATCTCCAACATTCAAAGGACTTTTGGCACATTCTCTTCATACACCGTTACCTTGCTACATTGAGAACTTCATCAACACCTAGAGCTTTCAAGATTAGAGGAATTCATCAAAGAACTCCACGAAGAAACCACACATCTTCAACATGGATTTAAGGACTTTAATCGACATTGAAGCTTAAGACTTGTTCCAAATCACTTGTAATTTGAAGTATATTGTATTTGAGAAGAATTGTATCAGCTTGTAACGAGATTATTAATAAAAGTACTTAGAGTGGACGTAGGCTACACCCTTAAGCCGAACCACTATAAAATTGTTGTTGTTTACTGCTTTTCCGCTATTACCTGCTTGTAATTCTTTCCCGATCTATCGGGTGGTGCTTTCACAACTACACTTCACACACCGGGGTGTTAGCGTTCACATTTTAGCGTTAACAGGGTGTAAAATATTTTCTTTAAAATCAGAAAATATAATTTAAAATTCAAACATAAGGCAAATTTGGTTTACATAGAGTTAAAAATAATGCTCAAGCGTATGAATATATGATACATTTAATTTGATGAAAACTATGTAGGGAAATATTCGATTAAGATTTAAAATCATTAGTAAAAATAAGTAATTAACTAATAAATCAAATCTAATAGCATTTGGCAATTTAAGAATTATGAGAAATACACTTGTATACATAATAATACAAGTTTGGACACGTGTAAGTAAATGGGATTTATGCAAAATAACAAGTGGAAAAACTTTGTTTCAAAAGAAATTGAGTTTATAACTAATGTGCATTTGAAAAGCCTATTTAATTTTCTTTAGATCAGATCTTGTTTAGTTCTTTTTAAAAATAAATATAGAAATCAGAAAAACAAAAGAAAACAGAAACCTGGAAACAAATTCAAGTTGCAACAATGATCAAACTCAACTCTAAGCTGCAAGATGTAAACTCCAACAAGCGAGATTTCAAACTCAATTTCAGTAAATCAACTCAAACTGTGACAATCAAAATAGCAATCAACTAATTAGTGGAAATTCATCTAGATCCATGTTCAGTTACTTTCCAGATCTTTGTTCAATGTGACGCCCCAGCTCTATACCCACGCTAGCCAAGAACACTACAGTGTAGTGCTGTCAACTAGCACGGAGAATAAGGCTGTTGAGGAGCGACCATCCATGTGATAGCTTATCACACGGTGGCTATAAATAATCTTCGAAAACAAACATAGAAATAAGCATAACCCAAATCAGTCACAGACATCCATATCACAAAGGAGGAAGAAGATATGAATATATAACTAACACATGAAAGTGTACATCAGAGTAGTGGTCAAAAAGATCCACAATAATACAAAAGAATAGCAACACGTGCTATACAAAAGAATACAACTATGAGTCTATGTCTCAAGTGTATACAACAAAAACTGCTAATCTAAATAGTTAGCCAAAAGTCAGAGTAGCAAATCCCGGGAAGAAGTCAAGCAGAAGCACCTGTAACATCTCGGTTTGACCCGAGTATTATTTAAGAAAATAACAAACGGATCAGTCTAGCTACAAATATCAGATGACATGGTATAAAATAAAAGATATGGCATAAACATAAAATATCCATACTGACATACTACTATAAGTATGCAAATGATGATCAACAGAAGATCAATCAATAAGAGATAAATCGATATCACAAGAATCTTCTCAAAGATGCAAAGAGGGCATCATACCCTAAACTTGTACTCATAACAAGTCAATGACATAAATTCCAAAAATCAACACAAGAAATCCAGAAATCACCGAAAAAGGGAAAGAGGCCTATCACATGACGGTCCGAAGACCATGGAGAGCTACCCCATATGGGTGAGTCGGAATCACCCAGATGAGGTCTAGGCTAACCAAAAAGCAAAAAGGGTATGTGTGAGTGTAATCACACAAATGGTGTCTAGCCTAACCTCGCAACAAAAAGGTATGTGTGAGTGGAATCACACAAATGGTGTCTAGACTAACCCTGCGGACAAAGAGATATGTGTGAGTCGGAATCACACCCATGAGGTCTACTCTAACCTTGCAAACAAAGAGACATCGCACAAATGCTAGTCTAAATCATAAAATGATCGTCATGATCAACGAGAAGTGTCAATTGCACTAAGCTAGTAAATATAAAAGTTTATCTTCGTGTCCCATAACCACTTGCTTAACTTAAATATTTACGAACAAACTGTAAATCTTCACTAGAAAATTGTCACAAGAGGTTCAATCGAACAAGTCCAAGAATTAACCGACGAAGTGAACGCAAGCGTTTCATACCACTTGTTTTACTAAGCCATTTAATTAGATTTCTCATCCGAATGAGGTAAAGGTTTGTATATACTAGTAGATTGGAAAACGATTTAAGAAAAGAGCTTTGTTATTGAAAATAGAGTTGAAATCATTTTGTTGAAAGAGTTTTGATATTTACTACTAGTATTGAAACCTTCATATTTCTAAAGTTGTTATCCCGCCTTTTTAACAAGGCCGTGATACCATAAAATCGACCGAGAAGCCAAAGATAGTTTGTCTCGAAGAATGGTCAACTCGGCATCTCAACAAAGCAAGTTCTGTTGAATGTTTTTCAGATAAGATCCCCTACGGAGGGGGGGTCCAGGGGGGTGGCAACACCCCAAGGTAGGGGTGCGGGGGCAATGCCCCCGCTACGGGGTTCGACCTGCCCAGTCAGGTCGCGGGGGTCCAGGGGGCAGCGCCCTCAGCGGGGTGCGGGGCAGCGCCCCGGCCAAAACGGTACGACCTAGTGAAGACCTAAAGGAGGATAGGATCGAGTGACCTATTGGTTGCGACCTAAGGGTGTTCGTGAGTTAGCAGAAACGAGCGACCTAGCAGAGGTGAGCGACTTAAGGGACTCGCGACCTAACAATAGAACGGGCCAAGCGACCTAACGTTTTAAGGCCGAACGACCTAATTAAACTCGCGACCTAAAAATGACAAGGCCGAGCGAGTTAAGGGGATTGTGCGACCTAGGGTACACGCGACCTAAGGGAAACTTGCGACCTAACATGGCCGAGCTAAGGTGAGGTGCAACTCAACCAGGTAAGCGACCTAAGGGAGGCGAGTGACCTAAGGAACTCACGAGTTAGAAGAGACGAGCGACCTACGAGTTAAAGGGGTCGAGCGACCTAGAGGTGTTCGCGACCTAGTGGTCGAGCGACTTATGGGGGTACGCGACCTAAAAATATAAAGGCCTAACGACCTAAAGCCAAAGACGACCCAAATTGGTTGCGAGTTAAAATGTTCAAGCGACCTAAGGATTTAAAGGCCATGCGACCTACGGGAGTGGGGCTAAGGCCAAAGGGGAACGGCCCAGTATCTAGCTACCTAACGATGTAGTGGCAAGCAACCTACGACCTAAGACCTAACGACCCACGACCTAGCGACCTAACTCCGAAGCGAACAACCTAAGGCATGCGAACGAGTTTAAGGCCAGAAATGAGCTATTCTCTGGGTGACTTTTCAACAACGAACGACCTAGCATAGGCAGAACGACCTAAGTGCAGAAATTCACCAAGAACAATAAAATTTGTAGTTTTTCGCCAATCCAATTCAAACCAAATACAAATGTACATGCTAAAGTGATGGGAATTCATTCCCAATAGTCCAAGATAGTTATAGACAAGAATGTGAGATAAAAATCTCACCTTTGCACCAAATTTATGAAGAAAAGCTTGAAAGCAATGGAGAAGTAATCACAAGCTTGAATCCAATATCTTCTTCTTGAATTTGGAATTGAATGTTGGATTTGCAAGAGAATTTGAGCTTGGAATATTAATTTCCCCTTCCACTCACCATAAACGCTAAAGCTTGGTTGTTAGAAAATTTATGAAGAGTGAGGAGAAGGAGAGAAGTGGGTTTGAGTTATAATGGCTAATCTAACCCAAAGTCCAAAGCGGGAAAAGTAAGTGAAATTCTACTAACTCCAAACCTATCAATGTTTATACTTAAAAAAATTGTAAACGGCATTTCGAACTCAATGGAAGTGGTCTCGAGTCCTAATTTGACCATTTGCAAAAAAGTAGCTTTTTGGACCAATATCCGATTAACGACCAAATATTTAAATATAAAATCGATAAATATGCGGGTTGTTACATTCAACCTCTCTGTCTTCTTCTTATAGAGGTGAGTAAACTACTATCTGAATTTAACCTGTTTTTATATGTGCCTGGATGTGATAACTTGTGGAAACAATGATGGATAATATACATGCATGTTGATAGAGGTGATTTTATATATACCTATACATATGTTTGTATGTAAAAAAAATATATAACTTTGACTAAAACCTAGAAGTGTCTTGCTTCTCTGTTGTCTTCAAACAGAGGTGGGTAAATCATGGAGTCTGGAATGTCTTAAGATGTAGGTGACGATTCTTGAAAATATGATAAGTATTATGCTGTGCATGTCATTAAAAATGAAATTGAGTATAAATGTGGATGATAGTCTTTAAGTATATGCCTGGAACAGTCATAACTTGCCTCTGTTTGAAAACTACAGGCTTAAAACTTGATTTAAATTTTCAAATTATCAATCTAAAATGATATCTGGGACTTGTTCCTTAATAAGAGATATTCGAGTGTATATGACATAAATTTTTTTAAAAATAAATCTGAGTAAAATGTTGGTTAATATTCCCAAACTTAAATACTACAATGAAAATCGCTCTATAGCTTAAATTTTGATTTTTAATCTTTATGCATTGATTATATACCCAGATTCGTTACCAAAAATGATGAATTTTAAAGAAAATTTGTAAATTTTTAAGTTGTTGTATATTAAGAAATTCTGTGTTGATCGAATTTTGGTCTTGGGTAAAATTCTGGAGATCGACGTTATAGGGTTGGCTGAGACCTTGGTTGAGGCAAGCTTGGGGGTTGGGGTATATGGGAAAAATAGAGGAAAGGTTAAATTTGTACCGTGGTGGTGCGGCGAGGTGTTGTTAGGGTTTAATGATGGGTTCAGGCGATAATAGTTTGAGTGGATATTGTAACTTCATTAGTGGAATCGAGGGAATCGCGATAGGGGGATTAGGAACTGGAAATCGAGGAGGAGCCACGATGAAGATGGTGAGGTACCTCGAGGCGAGGAACGTCGAAGACGGGTGGATTTTCGGTGACGATGGGTTTCCAAGATATGGGTTTTTGGGTGTTTTCGATTCACGATTGAATTGAAGTATTGGGGTGATCGCGTCTGGTTGCGAGGGTCACCAGCGAAATGTTGAGGTGGGTGAGATGGTCGGAGCGTCGTTGGTCGTCGGTGTATGTGCATACGAGCACAGACGTATCAGTGGGTGTGAACGAAGTTAGGGCTCGGGTTGAAGCTCAGGGACATTTGAATTTTTCTCGGAGCAGCAGCATCTCGTAGGGTCTCGGGGAAAATTAAGGTCTTGCTCGGGAATTTTGTTTAAAGGCTCGGGTTAGTCTTATTTTAACAGCAGGTTTTAAGATCTAAAATATTCATACTGTTTAGTTTAAAGTAAGTTATATATATTCAAATATATAGATTGCTAGATGGTTTTTAATGAAGTTTTAAGATGTAAATAAAGTAAATTAAGAATTTATCTCAAATTATTAAAGGTTGAGATTCATTAAGAATAATAAGTTTGTGAAATGAATCAAAAGTAAGTTACTTATTGTAATTAAGAATAATTTCTTAATGAAGAAGTTAGTGAAGAGATAATGAATGTACTTGAGGGAAGAATCATTAATTAGGGATTAAGTGATAATTAATTAATTAATTTAATTTAATTAAGTGATGTAATTAATTAAGAGTAAGTAATTATAGAATGAGATTAATCAGGGGTGATTAATAAATAGATTAAGTATAATTACTTAAGGTAATTAATATAGTATAAATATTTAGTGAAGTAATTAATGGTAATTGCAGGATATAATTAATTGAAGATTGATTCAATAATGAAGTAATTAGGATTAAGATAATTTGTGTAACTAATCAAGGGATTAATTAAGAAATTAATCAAGGATCGTTAACTAATATAATTAATGATGTGATTGAGGATTAAATTGGTGAAGGGAAAAACTAACTAAGAGTTAGTTAATTAATGAGTTTGATTAATTATAAGACAATTATTCAAAGTAAGTGATTGTAGGATGATTAATTTGTGTAATTAATTAAGAGTTAATTACTTATTGTAATAATTATTCAAGGATGATTAATTAAGAAGAATACTTTAAAGATGATTGATTACTTGGTTTATAATTAATCAATGTTAAGTGAAGGTAATATAGGTGATCAAGATTAGAAAGTAATTTAACTAGATTTAAATTAAATAAATTTTCTGAAGTGATCAATCTTGCTTGGGAATAATTGAATGAGGTTAAAAGCCTTGAATTGGTTGATAGCTCTTTTATGAAATGCTTTGTGATATGATATGTCTGGGTGAATAATGATAATGTGGTTATCTATTGAAGATAAATTGCTGTGTAAAGGTGATATCTTTTATTTAAAATTAAATTTTATTTTACTTGAATAACTGGGTAAACATGGTCTTGAATACGAAGAGACGGAATCGGGTATTAGAAATACCCGAAACCATTTTGATTCAATATAGATTGAAATATGAATTAATAAATTAGAATGGAATGATTGAAGTGGATTGGACCATTTAATCTAAGTTTGGTGCTTAGAAATTTATGTGCAAAATAGATGATGTCGATAACAACTTGTGGAGTTGTAAATTGATATAAGTTATCTTGGGTTTATTTAAGTTGTATGCTTTTGTATTCCGTGTTATATGAGTTACTCACGCTGGTTTCCAGCCTAACCCGGGTGTTACTTTGATGTAATGCTCGGGTCAGACCGAGTATTACAGACTTGCAGGTAAAGACGTTCTGTTGTTCAGGAGGAGAGCTGAAGGACATGAACGTATAGAGTGTTTATCCGCTGTGATATATATATATATATATATATATATATATATATTGTTATTTATTTGGGACAAGTTATTTTAAACTGTCCAGTGTTGTGAAATTGTTGTAACTCTGATGTAAAATGTAAATATACTGATACAGTTCTGCTTTGTAAACTGTTATTTATTTGCTATTATGTTTTATCCGCTGCGAATGTGAGATTGTGTTTTTCTTTTCTGTTCTTCTTCTTCTATCTTTTTCTACTTTTGTCTAACTATTTGGAATTTTCGGGATCGAAATTTCCGGGTCGTTACAAATATAATGGATTGAGGCAAGAAGTCTTAGCTGAGTGTCATCGCTCTAGACTGAATATTCACCTAGAATCTCTTGGATGTATAAAGATATGAGAAGAATTTTCTTGTGACTGAGCATGAAGAGGGATGTAGCTGTTTTCATTAATAGTTGTGCTATCTGTCAGCAAGTTAAAGGAGATCAGCAGAAGTCAGCCGGTTTGTTGCAGCCCTTGGAAGTCCCAGAATGGAAATAGGAGATGATTTCGATGGATTTCATCGACTGTTTGCCAAGAACTAAGAAAGGAAAAGATGGTATATGGGTTATTATGGATCGTTTAACTAAGAGTGCTCATTCTATACCAGTTAAGGCAACTCGTACTACAGTTTCTCTAAAAGAGATTTTCTTGAGGGAGATATTCAGATTTCATGGTGTTCATGTTAGCATAATAAGTGATCGTGATCCTATTTTCACCAGCAAATTCTGGGAGGCTCTGCAATCAGCTATAGGAACGAGTTTGAGATTGAGTTCAGTCTATCATCTTTAGATAGACGGACAAACGGAGAGACTGAATCGTATTCTAGAAGATATGCTGCGAGCTTGTGTTTTGAATTTTTGGTGGATCTTGGGAAGACCATCTTCATTTGGTAGAATTCTCCTATAATAACAGTTACCAAGAATATATTAAGATGGCTCCTTATGAAGCCTTATATGGAAGACCATGTAGATCCTCATTCTATTGGATAGAGTCGAAAGATCGTCTTATGCTTAGGCCAGATTTGATTCATGAAGTTTCTGCTAAAGTTGAGCTTATCAAGAAAAGGATGAGAGCTTCTTAGGACCGTCAGAAGAAGTACGCGGATAAGAAAAGTAGACAATTGGAATTTGAGATTGGTGATTTTGTTTTTGTTAAAGTTTCCTCGATTAAAGGAATTATTGGATTCGAAAAGACGGGAAAACTTGCCCCGAGATATATTAGTCCATTTCAGGTGTTGGAAAGGATTGGTGCGGTAGCTTACAGGATTGAATTGCCAGAATGGATGTCTGGAATTCATAATGTATTCCATGTGTCCCATCTAAGGAAGTTTGTTCATAATCCATCATCGGTTGTAAAACTAGTAGTCCAGAAAGATTTGGAAGTCGAGCTGAATTTGACTATTGTCAGGAATCCAGTTCGGATTGTTGATCAAGATGAGAGGCAACTCATGGAGTAAGGTACTGAAGCGTGTCAAGGTGCAGCGGAGCGAGGATCCCAGAAATTGTACCTGAGAAAGTCAAGATAGTTTCAGGAAAGCTTATCCGAATTTGTGTCCAGATAACTAGTGATATTTGTTAGGACAGATTATTTGGTTGTTTGCTAAGGTATGAATGATATGTATGATATGGTTGGTATAACAGCTTTTGAATTACCTTTGTTTTAAATTTCGGGGATGAAATTCTTTTAAAGGGGGAGGAATGTAACGAACCTAGATTTTGGCCCTATTATTTTAATAAATATTTAATCTAATTATATAAAAAAATGAACTGATCATTTTAAAATGAATAAATCTTTTAGAAATAATTGCCATTTGTTTATATAAATTTGTATTTTTGAGTGGAGAAAATTGATTTAGAACATTTAGATTAAATCTCTTAATAATATGTATAATAAAAATTTATCTTTGTTAACTCCTCTTTTTCATGAATCAACGATGTAACGAGCTAGATATGGCAGCGACCTAACGACCTAGAGTATGAACGAGTTAACTTAAACGCGACTTAACGACCTAACTCCACAACCGACCTAAAGATAAGACTGTCCTAACGACCTAATGGTGCAGCAAGCATTACAACCTAACGAGGTACAGAACCTAAAGAATTAGATGGTCCAGCGACCTATGACTCAACGGGTTAACGGCTTAAGTGAAGGCACGACCTAACTACATAAGGGAGTAAGCGACCTAACACATAAAGCGGCTCAGCAAGATAAACGACCTAAAGGCTAAATGGACTGAGCGATCTAGCGTACCAACGACCTATGGACTGAGTTGACCTAGCGACCTAAAGGTATACGCGCCCTAGCGAGTTTGTAAGGGGAGCGACCTAACAGGGATAAAGTTCTGCGACAAGCTAAGGCATTATGATCTAACAACCTAGCAACCTAGCGAGCTATACAAAGCCGAGGTAACTTGTCTTCCTTAAGTTGTTCCTTCCCTAGGTCTCCCACGATCTAAGACTTGTTCGTTTAATCAAAGGTGCTTCTGTTAGGCCATAAACCATGTCTACTAAGTTGCCCACGATCTACGACCCATACATAAGTCGCTCTCGACCTAAACATACCAAAGGAGTTTCCTATGCCGCTTACTACCTAGGTCGGCCATGACCTATGACTTGCCAGTTTATCCGGAATGATCAAGTGTTCCTTGTATAAGCCATAGATAACTCCCATTAGGTCGCGGACGACTTACGACCTAACCAAGGTCGCTCGCGACCTACGACCTAAAGCCGAGCTCTCCTATAAATACGGTGCTAGTTCCAACATTGAAGGGATCTTTTTTGGCTCATTCCTGGAACGCCGATACTCTGCTGAGTTCTCGACTCACTCGACACTTCAAACATGAAAGGCATCTCAACTAACTTCAAGATGAAATCTAACACAATCAACATGGATTCACAGAATTCTTCTACATTGGAGTTCTAGTTGTTTGTCTCATCAGTATTGTAGTTGAAGATTGTTGTAAAGTTGTAATTGATTCAGTAATAAAGAGGATTAAAGTGGACGTAGGCTTAATCTAAAGCCGAACCACTGTAAAATTGTTGTCTTTTACTGCTTTCTCTGGACTTTCTTACTTGTTTCTAATTCCCGTATTCGCGGGTGGTGCTTTCACTTAACCTCTACATACACTGGGGTGTTAGCATTCAATTTTTAGCGTTAACATTTTTGGTGCTTTCACTGAGAAAATCGAACTCGGGCTATCTTCGTCATTGCTTCGCAAATGCTTGTGGAAAGAGTCTCTATCAAAACCAGAAGTCTATCAGAAATAATGGCTCCTGAAAGAAAGCGTGGATATACAAGACCTAGTAATGTCCATGAAAATACTGCTACTTCTCCTTCGTCAAGTCAAGTAGCACCAAGTGCCAGAATTACACGAGCAGAGTTAGATGCTACAGTATTTGGATTATACCAGCAGATGGAAACTCAGAATGCTTTAATACTTGAGAGGATAAATGCGTTGCTCGGAGCAAACCGTCAACCGGTGAATAACGAAGAAAACCTTGAAGATGATATTCATGATCCTGAGGAAAGGAATATTCCACCAAAAGCAGCTAGCCCCGCCAAAGAAACACCTCCTCAAGCTGGAGGATCGAGACCACAGCCAACTCTCCGCAAACGTTTGTCCCGACAAACTTCCAAGAAAATGGCCGAAGTCTGTCCTGTAGATACTTTAAATGATGAGGAATATCTTTCGGGCATGGTGCAAAAAATCATGAAAGAAAGCATGCAGAGAGATGAAGATGAGAAGGAATGGGGATTTGCTCCGAGCAAAACTCCGTTCACTGAGAAGATTCTAAAGGCAGAATTCCTAAGGAAGTTTGTTCCTTCGACCATCCCGGCTTATAAGGGAACAAGTGACCCCAATCAATTTCTGTATAAGTATGATTGGCACATGACTGGTGCTAGAGCGTCTGATGAGATCAAATGCCGGTACTTTCCGGTATACTTGGAAGGAGTGGCTCTGCTCTGGTTCACAAAACTTTCGGTCTGATCCATAGACCAGTTCGCTGATTTGACTCGGAAGTTTAAAGAGCAATTCAGGTTGTACGCTTCAATGGCAAAGGATATTATGTCACTATCAAGCTTGGAACAGAATCCTGGTTAATCTATCAAGTCTTTCTTGAACCGCTTCAACATAGCTTTGGCTGAAGTGGACAATGCAGAGCCACGAATGGTCTTAACATACCTGATGAGGGCAATTGACAAATCAAGCGAATTTGGAAAGTGGCTGAAGATGAAAGAACCGAATTCACTTGATAAATTCTATAAGAAAGCTGATGAATACATGCGCTTGGAAAGCCTTTGGGCACCAGTTAAAGTGGCAGAGGTTAACGATAATACTACTGCCCCTATCAAAAAGGAATCCGGAAGTCAGAAAAGGGAGAATAATGGTGGGAAGAAACAGAAAGATATGAAGAAATCTCGCTTTTTAAAATCTTCAGATTTCACTTCTTTGACTGACACTCCGGAGAATATCTTCTTTGCTACCAAAGATGCGGTAGAATATCCTAAACCGCCTGAGATGAGAGTTAACAAAAAGGCTGCTCAAAGTGGGAGATTCTGTCGGTTTCATAATCAACCCGGTCATGATACCAACGAATGTCGCCATTTGAGAAATTTAATTGAAGAACTATTGACAGAGAACAAGTTGCAGCAATATGTTAAGAGAAGTAGAAATGACCCAACTTCGTCTACTAATGGTCAGCAACTTCCTGCTCATCCATCTGGCTCGGGTGAGAGGAATATTGTGCATGAATCAGAAAGGCCTGTTATTAATGTGATTACAGGAGGACCTCACCCAGCAGGCAGAAGCTGGGGCGAGATGGAAAGATATGCCCGTGCCTTGAAATACGCACCAACAGAAGAAAGTGTTTTTGTGCTAGAAGATGCTGCACCTTCAAAGCAGCAGAAAACTTTTAATGATGATATTGTTTTCAGAGCCAGGGACTCTATGGGCACTGAAGCTCGGACCATGGATCCCTTGGCCATCTCTGCAGGCATTGGGCCGGCTATTGTGAGAAGAGTGCTTGTAGATTGTGGCGCTTCTTGCAATATTCTCTTCAAAAATACATTCGATCAAATGAAATTCCCAATGGCTGATGTTCAAGCCTCATCTCAGAAGATTGTTGGATTCACTGGGGAACCGAAGCAGCCCATTGGAACTATCGACTTGTTCGTAGAGCTTGGAGAGGGGCAGAAGAAGGTAGTTCGGAAACATACTTTTGTAATTGTTGATGAATTATCTGCCTACAACGCCTTTTTAGGCCGACCAACTCTTGCGGCTTTTAAAGCAATTCTCGCCCTGTGGTGCCTCACTATGAAATTCCCCACGGATAACAGAGTTGGAGTTATTAAAGGGGATCAGAACGCTGGATGAGAATGTTATCTAATGGAGCTGCGTGAAGCAAGGAAAAGAGAGATGGGAAAAGATGCGACAGCCCCAGTCCGCATCAAAGAACCAACCTTGTAGCAATTACAGGGTGGACCCTGCACTGGCGAGCATAGCGGGGCACGAAGAGAAATGGATCCCAGAAAAGCTAGTGCATGGGAGAATAGAGCGGTGCCAGTAGAAGTAACGGTACCAGTACCCGTTGACCCGAAAGATCCGAACAAAGTGGTGAATGTGGGTTCGCAACTTAATGTGACGGTTCAAAATTCCTTAATATCATTCTTGAAGGCAAATATGGACGTATACGCTTGGACTCATGCTGATATGTGCGGAATATCCCCAGAAATTGCAGTACATACTCTGAATATTGATCCGAAGTTTACACCAGTAAAACAGAAAAGAAGAACCCAAGGTCCTGAAAGGTCAGCAGCGTTAAAAGAAGAGGTTGACCGGTTTATGGAGAATGGTTTCATCAGGGAGTCTACTTATCCGAATTGGGTTTCAAATCCAGTACTGGTTAAGAAAGCTAATGGGAAATGGAGAGTTTGCATTGACTTCTCAGATTTAAACAAAGCCTGCCCTAAAGACTACTTCCCATTACCCAGGATTGATCAGTTGGTGGATGGAACAGCAGGGCACGAATTGTTATCTTTCATGGATGCTAACTTCAGATACAACCAGATTATGATGCATGAGCTGGATCAGGAGGATACGAGCTTCATCACCAATGTTGGTCTCTACTGCTATAGAGTCATGCCTTTTGGACTTAAGAATGCAGGGGCAACTTACCAAAGACTCGTCAATGCTATGTTCAAACCGTAGATTGGCAAAACTATGGAAGTTTATGTTGACGATATGTTGGTGAAGTCAAAGAAAGCTGTAGACCATATGGACCACTTGGCGGAAATGTTTGCAATCCTCCGAAAGTATGGAATGAAACTTAATCTTTTGAAATGTTCGTTTGGGGTGGAGTCTGGAAAGTTTCTAGGTTTCATTATGAGTGCTAGGGGCACTGAAGTTAATCCTACTCAGATTGCTGCCTTAAAAGAAGTCAAAGCTCCTAGAACGAAGAAGGAATTGCAAAGTCTTAATGGAAAAGTCGCTGCCTTGAGTCGATTCATTTCCAAAGCTGCTGATAAATGCATTCCATTCTTTGATTTACTGAAGAAAGGAAGGAAAAATTTTGACTGGACTCCTGAATGCCAGAAAGCTTTCGATGAGTTGATTCTTCATATGGAAACACCTCCAATACTTTCTAAGCCAGACAATGGTGAAGATCTTTTTGTATATTTGGCGATCTCATCTCATGCTCTCAGTGCAGCGTTGGTACGGGAAGACGCAAAAATTCAGCGCCCAGTCTATTATATCAGCAAGAGATTCACCGGGGCAGAGATGAATTATTCAAAATTGGAAAATCTCTCTTATTGTCTACTGATTGCATCCAGAAAGTTGAGGCCGTATTTCCAAGCTCATCCTATCAAAGTCCTCACTGATCAACCTTTAAAGCAAGTCCTGTTTCGTCCTGAGACTTCGGGTCGCCTTCTGAAGTGGAATATTGAACTCAGCCAATACGACATCACTTATCATCCCCAGAGAGCAATCAATGGACAAGCTTTGGCAGATTTTATCGCAGAATGTACAGATAAGGGTGACAGTGATGAAGAAGTGACTGATAATCCCCCGATTCAATGGAAATTGTATGTAGATGGTGCAAGAAACGATTACTGTTCCGCAGCTGGGGTTGTGCTTGAAACCCTTGAAGGGTGGTCGTTGTGCTATGCATTGAGATTGGAATTCCCTTCGACAAACAATGAAGAAGAATATGAAGCTCTTATTGTCGACTTGAGAACTGCTAAAGAGTTGAATGTCAAAGTGTTTCAGATCTTCAGTGATTCACAGCTTATTGTATGTCAAGTCAAGAAAGAGTTTCAGACTAAAGGAGGAAATCTGCCTGCTTATTTGTCAAGAGCTTGGGAACTTCTCGATGATCTTGACCATTATACGATAAATCATATACCCCGGGAAGAGAACATGAAGGAAGATTCTCTCGCAAAGTACGCAAGCACTGATGAAGCTCAATTATTGGGATTAGTTCCTGTGGAAGTCCTGTAATCCCCAAGGGTTGATGAGATGGATATTGACTGGATCATGATTATATCTCAAGAGCAAGAATCATGGATGACTCCGATAATGGAATATCTGCTCAAGGGTTCTCTACCAGAAAGTTCAAAAGAACGACAGAAGGTGCTAACAAAAGCCTGCAGATACATAATTCAAGATGGCCGATTGTACAGGCGGGGATTCTCAATGCCATTACTCCGATGTGTGACCAAGGAAGAAGCTAAAACAATTCTAGCTGAAGTATACGGAGGAGAGTGTGGAGACCATTCAGGTGGTCAAACTCTAGCAAAGAAAATCCTCAGTTATGGGTATTTTTGGCCAGATATTAATCGTGATGCTGCAAGCTATGCCCGAAAATGTGACCGATGTCAGAGATTCGCAAAGATCCCAAGAGTACCTTCCACTGAGATAACATAGATGGTCAGTCCGTAGCCATTTGCTATTTGGGGAATAGATTTCATCGGGCCTTTTCCAACCGCCGAATCCGGAATCAGATATGTTATTGTTGCTGTTGATTATTTTACTAAATGGGCTGAATCTGAACCATTAGCTACTATTACCTCTAAAAAGATGATAAACTTTGTAACTAAGAATATCATTTGCAGGTATGGTGTGCCTTAAAAGATAATCACAGACAATGGAACCCAATTCGAAAGTGAAGAGTTCCAAGATTTTTGCAAGCGATTCAAGATCCAGAAAAGCTTCTCAGCAGTGGCTCATCCATAGGCAAACGGGCAAGTGGAAGCAGTAAACAAAATTATCAAATCAACCATCAAAAAACAGCTGGAAAAAGCGAAAGGTGGTTGGGTCGATAAGCTTCCACTAGCACTATGGGCATATAGAACTACCCACAAAACTGCAACCGGGCACACTCCATTTTCATTAGCATATGGATCGGAAGCAATGGTTCCAGTGGAAATAGAAGTCCCTTCACATAGAAGAATTCATTTCAACCAAGCTAAAAACGAATAGTTGCAACTTGAAGCACTTGACTTCCTTAATGAAAAACGGGAAGAGGCTCAGCTCAGAATTGCAGCCCATCAGCAAAGAATTGCCAGGAATTTCAATTCCAAAGTTCACCAACGCAGCTTTGAGATTGGAGATCTAGTCTTGAAAAGGGTCATGATAGCAACAGGAGTGTTTGCGCCAAACTGGGAAGGGCCATATGTCATAGGCCAAAAACTTCTTGATGGCACTTTCAAACTGACAACTGTCGAAGGAAATCCAATTCCAAGAGCTTGGAACAGCAATTATTTGCGTCCATATTTTACTTAAAAGCTTTGCTTAAGTCTGTAAAAAGAATTATGAATGTATGATTCTTGTATTGAAAACAATTGTAAAGCCAGTGCCAGTGAATAATAAGAACTATAAAGTGGATGTAAGCCCAGTTCTTGGCCGAACCACTATAAATCTTGTGTTCTCTACTGCTTGTTTTATTTCGATATATAAAGTACTTCAGTTGTATTTCTAAAATGTCGATTTAATATTGCAGGCTATTAAAACAAAGCTTACCCATCATAAGACCAAGCGATCCCTAACATCACTCAACAAATGAATATCTAGCCACAAAAATTCCAGATTCAAATCCTATATAAGAAGTGCTTCAAGCAAACAGTTAGTGGTTCCGCCAAAAATAGACCCTTCCTAACTAATTGTGATCGTTTGTGCAAACAAACATTCGATTAATTAGCCTGTGTCTATCCCTACGAACTCATTTAACAATGAAGTACACTTCTTTGGATAAAATAAGCTACTTGCAAAAGAAAGGAATGTGCGCTTGGAAATGATAACAGGAAACCGTTGATGAGCAAATGGCGAAAAGACATGGGCGAGCAGGCAGCAAACAGCAAAAGACCTCCTCGAAGGCACAAGCCCTCTTTAGAGGCACAACTCTTTGGAGGATAAAGACCTCTAATGGGACGTGCCAGAAAAGGAGAGTCCTCCTTCTTAACAGAAAGTTGTGGACTGATCAGTGGCACAGGACACTCGTTAACTAGCTGAGAACGTTTGTGCAAACACACAATCCAAGTAACTTGTGTCCGCCCCGTGAATCCATCCAACCGAGAGAAGGAAACTCCAAACTTCCAGGCAACAGCCCTATTAGGAGGCACGCATTCTGCCGAGATTCGAAATAAAACTTCACAAATGCTGGAATGTGAAAAGCCCTCTTCGGAGGCCCATTTCACCATGGTTGAAATGCTAAAAGACCTTTAGTGGGACTAGCCAGGAAAAGGAGAGTTCTCTTTCTCGATAGAAAGTTATGGACCGACAGGTGGCATAGGACACTCGTTAACTAACTGAGAACGTTTGTGCAAACAAACAATCCAAGTAACTTGTGTCCGCCCCATGAATCCATCCAACCGAGAGAAGGAAACTCCAAACTTCCAAGCAAAAGCCCTACTCAGAGGCACACATTTCACCGTGATATGAAATAAAACTTCACATGAGTCGAAATGTGAAAAGCCCTCTTCGGAGGCCCGCTTCCCAGCGGACAGGGAAAAGATAAAAGCCTCTCCCCAGAGGCAGAAACAAAAAAGCCCTCTCCCCAGAGGCACAAATGAAAATCCCTCTCCCCGGAGGCACAAACAAAAAGCCCTCTTCCTAGAGGCATATCAAACAAAAAGCCCTCTTTCCAAGAGGCGCAATCAAATAAAAGCCCTCTTCGGAGGCACAAGCAGGTCGAAGCCTTTTTTCGGAGGCCTACTGTACCACGAAGGAAAATTCACTTGCCAAAATAAAAGTGACTTTCTCCAAAAGTGAATTGTAAAAACTTCGCGATTAAAAAAGAGAAAACTTCTCCAATATGAGGCGCATTCTACTAAATCATAAAAATATTTCCTTAAAACGGAAATATTATCCTATAAAGTACAGATGCAAACCTCCTACAAGTGGAAAAGTTGTTCTCTAAAGAATGAGCACAAGTCTTCTCGAAACAGAAGAGTTGTTCTCCAAAATTCTGCCAATGTGAAAGAGATTGCAATAAACCATGGTATGGGGGCAATATAATATAGTCGCAAAAATAAAAACAATGCTCAAGCAACATACCATAGGTTTACTACAACATCACACGGGGATAATAAAGACACTTGTATAAAAAAAGGAATAAATGCATTCTCAAATACAGACAGAAGTTTGTACAAGTAAAAGAATTATTTTATTCCATACCATAAAAAAATTTATACACGCGCAGGTTTCAAAACAAAAGAAGGCGGGGACCGGTACCCGCACAATCGCCGGTCAACATAAGTCTTTGTATATACAAGCAAAAAGCCAAAAAGCAAGGTGAAAAGCATAAGTCCTAAACCGATCATTCTTCTTCCTACCACCTTTCGAGCCTACGCCTGGCCGGACGATCAGTTTTTGAGGCCGGCTTGTGAGAGTAGGGGAAGAAAGAGGAAGAGGCGCAATTGGACGTTCTTCTGTTTTTTCCTCGCCAACATAAACTTCTTTCCTTTTCTTTGAGACTCCACGTTTCCCCCTCTTCTTAGAAGAAGATTCACTACCCGGAGAGAAAAGAGTGGATAATGTTATGTCATCAGAAGCAGTCTGCTCCGGAGTTCTCTCCCCTTCTTCAGGTTCTTCGACCTTTTGTTCTTGAGAAGCAACAGGATCGTCCAAGTCACGAAGAGCTTCTATCTGCTCTTCTTTTGACCCCGGTTGAGAGATAGAAGGGGGAGTAATCTAAAGAGGCGGAGAGGAAACAGCTGGAAGAGGGGAAGTCTGAACAATACTTGGTGCTTTCTCTACAGGAGAAGAAAAGTTAAAGTCAGTATTCCTCATAAAAAGAGGGGATAATGGCTCATCGACACTTAAGAAATAAGCAAGAAGCTCATCGAACTCAGTCGAAGCGAACAAGCAGTCCACTTGATCGAGATCAACATTGAGGTTACCTGGAGAAGTAGACTTCACTATGTCAACTTCGAAGTCCTGCGCTTCAGCGCTTTCTTGAGCCTCATCTCCAGTGTGGGCGGTGGTACTTTCAATAACGGCTTTAGCAGGAGGAGGAGAATGGGAACTGGAGCCAGCAATATCGATATCGGCTGAAACTAAAGGTAGAACTGGGTCGGTTGAAATTTTCTTTCTTAAATGTTCTCCTTCGGTCGTTTCAGGTCTCTCTTTGTCAAGTTGCTCCTTTCCCCTAGCAAGAGCGGCACATGCATCATCATCCAGGTAGTGCGCTATTAAATCTACACGGCATACCCGGCTCCTCCAAACATATCAAGTATGGCCTCCCACACTTTGGCCAAAGTGATTTCATATGCCGGCCCCAAAAACTTAAGGCAACCGTACCCCAGGACACTGTGGATGTAAAACTTGAATAAAGTGGAGCTGACTTCAGCTTTGGTTGCCATATGAGATTCTTTGGCCACATCATTGCCGGAAACAACTTCATCACGCTCCTTTTCAGCTTTAGAAAGTCGAGTTTTCAGCAGTTCAATCTCCAGGTTTTGGGCGTTGGTTTTCTCTCAAAGTTGAGCAACATCAGCCCGGTAGTTTTCTACAGCTTGTTGCTGGGCTTCAAATTTAGCTTTGGCATCTCTCTGTGCCGCGTGAGCATCTCTCACTTGTTTCAGAAGCACTTCTTCTCTCTGAGAAAAAGAAGTGGAAGAAGTGGCGAGATCTTCCTTAAGTTTTTCGACCTCTGCTTCAAGCTATTTATTATAAGTAGCTATGCTCCTCATTTCCACGTCATGCTGCTCAAGAGTTTTCTGCCATTCGGATTTGTCGTTTTCCATTGTTAGCATGGCCTCAAGATTTGCACGATTTACCCTCTGAAGCTTGTCGACAAGCTTCTGCCAACCTGACATTCTCTCAATGTCAAGTTTCACGGCATCAAGGTTGCGCAGCATAGCTTTCTTGTCAATCGGGACCAAAGCAAGGTCAAAGAGCACTCCCTTCAAGCACCAATGCGGAAACCGACTTTGAAGAGTGGCCGGGCCTTGTCCAACCTGGTATGAGGGCCTGCCAATAATTGTTTGAATATCAGTACGAGTAAGGGCGGGAGATTGAGAAGGTGCAGGAGTAGCGGGCCTTTCAGGAAGTTCGGATGTCGGCTTTTCGCCATGTTTGGCCCTTTTACTAGCATCTTCATGGATGTGGCTTTTCCCCTTATCGTCACGGGATTTCCGTTTATGAGAATCATCTTCCCTCTGGGAAGAGTCATGTTGCTCATCTCGTCTTTCATGGCGTTCTTCATAGGCACGCCTTTCACGAGCTTTCCTCGCAGCTCTTTCTTCGTCAGTTTCCTAAGAGGCAGGAAGATACCTCCTGGGGTCATAAGCACCACGCTTCCCATAGCGCTGGAAATCGTCGTAGTAGGAGCCACTTCTTCCCATTGGATAATCTGAAAATGAAGAAAAGATAAACTCAGAAATTTTGAAAGCAAGAGAGTTGAATGCATATAAGTGCTGAAAAGTCCTAAGTGTGTGTAACGTGCAAACTACGTGCGTCGAATCACGAACCACTCCTGGGTTGGGGTTGATGATGGATCTAACAGCCAGTGTCAACTCTTGGGCTGATGGAGTTTGTTGCAGAACAGATGTCGCTTCGACTGCTGAATAAGTAACTTTAGCAGTGATAGGATCATCTTTAAAAAGCTCCTGTGAAGTAATCATCAGGTCGCTCAACCCCTCAAAAGTATCATCACCGCTGTGACTAGCAGGACTCGTTCTCTCAGCTCCTTCGTCACCAAAATTCCCGGGTTGTTGAGGAGGCTCCTCTTCTTCGATGACCGGGACAAGTGCATGTTTGACGGATGACTCCGCAACATCAATTGAAGTAGAACACTTTACCAAGGAAGCCTCAACAATATGTTCTTTCGGTGCAAGTTCTCCAACGGGAACTGGGGCATCCGATGTTTTTACTGGGGAGTCGGAGACTTCATGAGCTTGGATAGAACGAGAAGGGTGAAAAAGCCCATATTGGTGCAGAAGTTCATCTTTAAGCAAAAACTTAATACTTCTTTCTTCAACCGGCACGGCACTTAATCTATCAAAAGTCGTCTTGTGACTGGGATTTCTAGAGGGAGGAGGAAGTGCTGTAAAAGAAAAGAATGAAGTTAGCACTCAGCAATTCGGATCTTGAAAAACTGAAATGGAGAGAACGGGAATGAGCAATCTTACTTCCTTTTCTCTAGATGGCATAAAACCCTAGGGGGCAGCAAACGAAGAAGAATTGATTCAGAAAACCGTGAGCACTTTCGGAAAGATCGGTGATAAGTTTACGATTTCTGGCACTTCTCACGAGTATAAAAGAGGGGTGGTCTTTATTCTTTGCGAACGTGCATAAGTAACAAATTTCTTCGAAGCTCGGAAGACGGTTAAGTGTCCTCCTGAATAAAACACACAATCCCATCAGGATGGCGTAGCCATTGGGATGTAGTTGAAAGGGTATGGCACCACAAAGGCACATCTGACGGTTGACGGCGACAAAACCGAGAGGTGGCCTGTTGGCAGTATCATTTGGGCCAGGAAGTATAGCATCCGCTTCGGAAATCCCAAATTGAATACGTAATTGATTGAATGCCCGCTGACTCAGGGTAGTTGGAGTTCACTCCGAAGGATCGACCAATGGGTCGGCTATCGGGAAGACTCCTTCGGATTGCTCGATTATCCCTTCTTGAGAAGACATTCTGCACAAGGAACTGGATATTCAAATGTGAAGGTGCACGTTTCCTAAATGTGTGAAGTGCTGTGCAGAACTAATAAAATAACAAGAAAACATAACTGAAATTAAACTAATTAATAGTTGTCAGTTAAAAAGCTTCAGGGGTTGTTGTTTTAAGTTCAAGTACAGTGTTGAAGCAAACAAATTAGCTTTGGTTGGTTAATTCAACATTGCTTTAATACTTCACTTGAGTTTATTGATTCACAACATTTCATATAATTTTTTTAAATTTATTATCTTTTATCGACTAATCTATCATTTGATGTGGGCTGTCAATGGCAGTATATTCGTCCTGTTTTCTGCAAATGTTGTATTTAACAGGTTAATAGCATTAAAGTTAAAATAATATGTAAAAAAGTACGACGAGTTCAAGCAGTTCTTCAAGCTGTTCAAGTTGGAAATTCAGTCAAGTTCTGTCAAAGCTTTGCAAATGTCCAAGGCGAACTTTCTTAGGTCGCATTGTTCAAGTTAAAGAGTTCAAGGCATAGAACTTCAAGGAAAGGCAATGTAAATTAGGTTAAGTATTAGGTCGTTCAGACATTCTCATGACCTAAAAGCTTAAGTCGCAGGAAGTTAAGCCACAGCAAGTGTCCAAGTGTTAGCTCGTCTGCGACTTTAAAATTGTGTTCTAAAGGTTAGCTCATTTGCGACTTAAAAGTTATGTTCTAAAGGTTAGCTCGTCTATGACTTAGAAGTTGTGATGCAAAGGTTAGCTCGCTCAAGTCATGATGCGACCTAAAGGTAGGTCGTTAAATAGGATGATTCGTCCAGAGTAATGGGTCATGCATCATAGTTCGCAAGGCCCTTAGGTCGTCTGACTCATTAGGTCGCTCTAAGAGTATTTCAGTAATATGCCTAGCTTTCTTCCATCAAGAAATCCTAAGTCTTATCCTCCACTCACATGCTGCCACGTATTCATCTCCCCTACCTCACCGAAGTATCACAGCAAAGCCTAAAACCTACTAACCCGATAACCATCTCCTTGTCTCCTCCAAACTCCCAAAACATCCTCAAAAACCCCTAATCGATTCTACAAATTTTACATTCACCAAGATAACTCCATGAAACCCTACGCCGATTCACTTTTTAAAGCAATTGCCAACGATTCAACAATAATCGAAAGGCGAATCAGGACATAATCTTATAGCATGGTGGCGAAAATGATAAGAATTACCTTTGTTTGATGTTGGAATCAACAATTGGGGATGAAAAAGAGGAGATTTTGCGATTATCTTCTGAGCTTGAATGACAACAATGGCGGTAAAGGAATAGGTGATAAAGTGAGGGGAACGAAGCGACTTACAGTTTATAAAGGAAACAGAGGAAGAAGGTGATTGGGTGCGCGAGTTAGCAATCTTCTTGAGTCGCTTACGACCTAGCAGAGTTATATCGAAGCATACGACCTATAACCTAGGCATATGCTTCGAGGGGCAAGTGTTAACTCCTCTTTTTCACGAATCAGCGATGTAACGAGCTAGATATGGCAGCGCCTAACGACCAAGAGTATGAACGAGTTAACTTAAACACGACTTAACGACCTAACTCCACAAGCGACCTAAAGATAAGACGGTCCTAACGACCTAATGGTGCAGCAAGCATTACGACCTAACGAGGTACAGAACCTAAAGAATTAGATGGTCCAGCGACCTATAACTCAACGGGTTAATGGCTTAAGTAAAGGCGCGACCTAACTACTTAAGGGAGTAAGCGACCTAACACATAAAGCGGCTCAGCAAGATAAACGACCTAAAGGCTAAATGGACTGAGCGATCTAGCGCACCAACGACCTATGGACTGAGGTGACCTAGCGACCTAAAGGTATACGCGACCTAGCGAGTTAGTAAGGGGGGCAACCTAACAGGGATAAAGTTCTGCAACGAGCTAAGGCATTATGATCTAACGACCTAGCGACCTAGCGAGCTATACAAAGCCGAGGTAACTTGTCTTCCTTAAGTCGTTCCTTCCTTAGGTCGCCCACGATCTAAGACTTGTTCGTTTAATCAAAGGTGCTTCTGTTAGCCCATAAACCGTGTCTACTAAGTCTCCCACGACCTACGACCTATACATAAGTCGCTCTCGACCTAAACATACCAAAGGAGTTTCCTATGCCGCTTCCTACCTAGGTCGGCCACGACCTATGACTTGCCAGTTTCTCCTGAATGATCAAGTGTTCCTTGTATAAGACGTAGACAACTCCCATTAGGTCGCGGACGACCTACCCAAGGTCGCTCGCGACCTATGACCCTAAGCCGAGCTCTCCTATAAATACGGCGCTAGTTCCAACATTGAAGGGATCTTTTTTGGCTCATTCCTGGAACGCCGATACTCGGCTGAATTCTCGACTCACTCGACACTTCAAACACGAAAGGCATCTCAACTAACTTCAAGAGGAAATCTAACACAATCAACATGGATTCACATAATTCTTCTACATCGGAGTTCTAGTTGTTTGTCTCATCAGTATTGTAATTGAAGATTCTTGTAAAGTTGTAATTGATTCAGTAATAAAGAGGATTAAAGTGGATGTAGGCTTAATCTAAAGCCGAACCACTATAAAATTGTTGTCTTTTACAACTTTCTTTGGACTTTCTTACTTGTTTCTAATTCCCATATTCGCGGTTGGTGCTTTCACTTAACCTCTACATACACCGGGGTGTTAGCGTTCAATTTTTAGCGTTAACAATCTTATATAATTAAATTAAATTGCTTACCTTGTTAACATCTGATAAATGAATATATATATATATAATAATGTTTGAAATGAATCAAATTCTATCAGTATAAAATATAAGTAAACCATAAAAATATAATTTAAATATTGATAGTTAAAATATAAAATATAAACATGAATAAGTAAGCATGAATATATTTTAAATGTTAATGGCTAAAATATAGATATAAGTAAGTAAACTTATGAATATAACTTAATTTTTAACAGTTAACATACAAATAGAATTAAAATGAAAACAAGAATTAGGTGGGTTTGGTATGCATACAACATAGATTTAAATTGTAAGAACAAAGTATAAATTAAAGCACAAGAGAATAAGACCTGACACAAACACATGTATATGAAGTTCAAGCTAAAAGTTAATAAAATAAACCTGACAAAACATATGTGTATAAACTATTTAAACTAGAAGTAATAAAACAAAATGTTTACATACAAAATTATCTTCATTTACAAGCCAAGTCTACCTGCAAGTGAATACTCACATGCAAAATATTTTTATACAAACTATCTTCATATACAAGATCAGTGTATACCTGCAAGGAGTACTTTTACATACAAAATATCTACCCACAGCAAACTCATTATTATAGCATGTTAACATAATTGGTAAACAAGGCATTTATTGCCATCAGCTCAACACACATTTTGTCATTTCAAATAATTATAAAAGTCTGATCAAGTTAAAAACAAATGCATAAAATAGCTTGACCAGTTAATACCTCCCTTAAACCTCCTGTGTTCCCTTATATATTTGTATACATCTTGTTATTTTATTCGTACAGTAACAACTGGAGTAAACCAATGAAATAAGAATCTTCAAAAAGAAACAAAGCTCAAATTTTTATTCAAACCAAAAACAAGAAGAAGAAAAAGTAAAATTAAATTGAATTCAAACAGGGATTAAAGACAGTTTCAGGTTTGCAAAAGGAAAACAAGAAATGTTCTTTGTTCAGTATTTTGCAGGTGAGTAAACATCAATTTTTAAAATTTTGAGTTTAATTAAAATTAGTTAAGATGATTCATTTATTATATAATATTGAATATGTTTGATCTTTGAATATCATTCTGTGCATATATAGATTACTCTGTATATTGGTTTTCTCTGTTATGAATTACAGGGATTGATTATCATTCAAACTCGAATCTGCTTTCAACTGATCATTGTAAACTTTAAGTTTTCAGTTACATAAGAGGTTTAAATCTAAATTAAGATTTTTAAAAAAAGCTGATTTAAAACCTGATTGTAAAATATACACTATAGCTTTATTGTACAGGTAAGTAAGTAGAAATTGAATAAAATTGATTGATGTAAAATAATAATTCAAGTTCATAGTTTGAATCCTTACTGCAAAACATGATTTTTAAAACAAAAACGAAGATTTTTAGTTTCATGTTCGAAGAGCAGTTTGAAATTGAACAAAGTTTGAATTTTGCCCATTTTCAAACAATCAATTCAATTATAAATGTTTAAATTTGGATTAAAGTACGTACAAACATCATTGATTTTGAGAAAATTGTTGAATATTTTTTTCATTGAATAAATTAAAGAAACGAACTCAATTTAGGGTTTAGTTCGAGTTTTTGGACCTGACAGTAAACGAGGAGTGTTTGTCTTCATTGCGTGATCGAGTTGCATGAATCTTTGGTGGATGGTTGTATGGTGGGTTGTTGTAGTGTGGCCGAAGTTCGAGCGCCTCCGGTGGTCAGTGCGATGGTGATGATGTGGCTTTGACGTTTTGATTTAGCTTCAGGTTCGAGCAAGTGACTAAATTTCGAATTCGAATTTTGATTTCGAGTTTAAGGATGATTTGTGACTTCCCTATAGTGTTGGAGTTCGTCGGAGCACGATGGCGTAGCCGTGCACGTGTACGGCAGCGGTGGCATGTATCAGCGTCGTTGAGGGAAGCACGGTCTCGAGTTGTTACTCGAGAAATCGAGTCGATTGCTTCGGGGTTAGTTCGCGCGTTCGAATGAGTTGCCTGATTTCTCTTCTTAGTTTAAACTTAAGTTTTAAATTTAATTTACTGAAGAAAAAAAAGAGAAGAAGAAGAAGGCTGCGAGAAGAACAGGGGAGAGTCTCGGGGGAATAGGTGGTGCGACTCGAAGTATAACTCGAGTAAAACACAGGAGAGTCTCGGGTTTGCTTCCTTTCAGAACTGCATATAAATTAAAATGAAAAGAAGTATAGTTAAGTAATTTGTGTTTCGGTAGGATTTTAAGCATTGTAAAATTAAATAAATGTTTAACAAATTTAAGTTAAACTTTATACCTGTTTTGATTTTCTTAGTAATGCTTAACAATATTTTTAAATTCTTAATTATTTTAATTAAGTCAAGTTAAGTATAAAATTTAATTGACAATTAAGTTGTAGTTAATAATAATTGGATTGTCAAAGTTTAGAAGAAGATTTCTTTTAAAATGTTAATTAAGATGAATAATTAATATTAATTAATCATTTTAGAAAGTAATTAAGAATGATTAACTTTTTAATTACAATTAGAGTTTGGATTAATTAATGATTAGGTGATAAATAAATTATAATTAACTACTTAAGTTAATTAATAAATGATTAATAGTTAATTAATTAAGGAATTTGATTAAGAATTAATAATTGATTAATTAAGCAATTAGAGGTTAAATAATGGGTAATTAAGTTATATTACTTAATAATTCAAGCTATTAATTAGTGAATAACGGCAAGTAATTAAGTAATTAAGACTTAATAATTAATGATTAATTAATTAAATAATTTAAAATGGAATATTTAATTAATTGATAACTAATAATTAATAAAACAGGGTTAAGTAATTAACTCTCCAGTAATTGATTAAATTTGAGTTAATTACGATAAGAATTTAAAGATGATTGCTTATGGATAATTGTGTATGTAGAATATCTGATTTGTGATATTTATTTGATGATATTATGTGATGTTCTATTATATGCTTTGTTATATCTGTGATGGTGGTGTATGATTCATCTGTGATATACTATGTGAATTCAATTGTTAAATTAAATTGTTTAAATTAATTAAACAACTTGGCCCTTAAAATGGCATTTGGACTTCGATGAGACCGGGTGGCATTTATGATTATCCGAAAACCACATCGATCCAAATTAATAGGTCGTGAATTCTCAAGTGAAGATCGAGATGGTGTTTTCAGAATGCAAGGGTTATCGTCGTTGACTCTGAGGGTGATTCCAAAATGAGTGTAACGAGATAATGCCTTCGGTTTCGTTCGAACCCGGAACGAACTTGTATGGATTGAATGCTTTCGACACATCGTCAGGCGGGCGATGAGCATTCTAAGAGATAGGTTCTGTAAAGGTAATCGCAGCCTTAAGCCTCATCAACCGAGAATGGCTAAAACAGGGGATGTGCAGCAAGGTTAGGTGGGTCATGCCCAAGCAGGACGAGATATACCCTTGTCTAGATGTCCCTTTTTATTTCGGCCGTGTGGGGCAGTTGATTGCAACAACTGCTGGGGTTATCTTGTTCGGGACTGTTCAATAAGGAATGGTTCCGGCCTTGTGTTGCAGAGGAGTTAGGGTGGCTCCTCGGTACGGTGATCTAGGCCACTTACTGTGACGGGCGGTACCCCAGTAGCCCTGCCATTGATGGAAACACATTTTCCCTACGAGACCCTATGGTTTTGATTTGTATTACCCACTTTTGTTGCTAGTAGCTGGAATTTAATAGATGTAACAATTTTGGCTATTTTCTATTTACTTGAAAACCCTAGACGCTATTATAATATCACTGGATTTCCTATAAAATGTTTTGGTTAGCGTAAGGTAAAAACTTACCCGTATTTATGTGTGGGGAGTCTTACGTGATACCTTTATTTTCAAATGTTTTCAAAGATAAACAACTTTAAACCGTTTACTCATACCAGAACCATGTCTGACGCGGAGCTTATATTTTGTTTTTCATAAACTCTTGGATACTCAAATTTTTATGAGTAGCCAAGTGATAGGTTATGGATCATTGTTCCTGGAGGAGCTTGGAGCAGAAGTCCAGACGTATACATATCTATCTAGTTCCGCTGTGTTAATTGATGTATGATGTATCTTTAGGATGTATGTAGTGATAGATGTATATATGACTGTCATATGAATGATATTGTATAACTCTGATATATGTAAAACTATGTAATAATTATGTGATGTGTTATATTTTGTTCCGTTCCGCTGTGAGATTTTGATGTTGTTGTCCTTTCTTTCTATTCTTTTCTATCTCTATCCCTTTCTTTTCTTATTGATGATACTTCTTTCTTTGAGTAGAAGGGCGGATCGTCACAATTGGTCTTGTGATTGAATTTGAAGCATGCTTATAGATCAAAGATTATCCGAAAAATGGTGGAATAAATTCTAGATCGCCAGAGATGATGGACGATATAAAAATAGGGCTTTGGGACCTCGTTTGAATGATGTTGTATTCAAGGTCACTGCACTGTCAAAGGTGAATCGGACTTCGCCGCAGGGGTTGGAATCGAAGATCATGTGGTTGACGATGTTCTGGGTGGGCACGCAAGTTTTCAAGCGAACGCTGGCGGCGCTACGTGAAGTTATTATCGACCAGGTTATGTTTAGGTGTTGCTCGATTGATCAAATACGATTTTTAGGTCGAATTTGTCGAACTGGGTAGTTAAGTTATGGGGTCGAGAATGACTTATGCGTAGTCGCGATGTTGGTCGGAGAACGTTCCAATGATCGTGCACGTGCACCCACATATGCATGTATCAGCTGTTGTTCGAAGTTTTGGGAAAGAAAGAACGCTCTCGGGTCCAAATTCAAGAAAGGTATGGGTTCGACTCGTAGAAAATGGAACGCGAGTGGTTCGAAGTAAGGCTCGAGAAAAATTACAGGTTGCTTCGGGATGGACTCGTGTTATCTCAAGTTAAGGCAGTGAAAGGTTTTGAACAAATCAAGTTTTAAATTTTGAATTAATCAAGTTCTGAATTATCTTTCAAAAAAAAATTATCTTTTAAATGATAAATATTGTATTGTTAGTTGGAATTAGCTAAAGACTTTAAAAAGAATAATTTTAATTAATCAAATTTTAAGTGCTTGATATGTATATACTTTTATTTATTAACTTTTAAGATTATTCAGAATGAAATTTAGTAGTTCAGTTAAGAGATTAATTATGAAGATAAAATGTTTTTTATTAAGTGACTTGAGAATATAAGTAAACTTGTTGGATAATGATAAATTTATATAAAGGTTGTTTAACCAAGTGATCAAAGAATAATTGTATTAAAAGATAATTAATTTATGCAATTAATTAAGGTAATTAATTTGAGGATCATTAATTAATTAAAAGTTAATTAGCTAATGTAGGATCTAGATTAACCCTAGAGGGGGGTGAATAGGGTTATAGAAAATTTTCTCGAATTAAACGCAAAAACAAACTGCAGAAAAGTAAATATGCTAAAAAGTAAATCACACACAAAATTTACCCAGCTTCGGCAACCCCTACATTCCCAGATTTCTATTAGAATTAAACAGTCTCCCGCTTACAAACACTCTAACAAACTCGCAAACCCTGCTACCGCCTATAGAGTTTTGCAAACTCGCAAACCCTGCTTACGGAACTAATCCTAACTAGACAATCTGACACAACCTAAATCCAAGGTGGTGATTTACCAAGATTTGATTCGAAAAAATATAGACTTCAAAAAAAATTAAGAGAAAAAATAAGTAAAAGCTTAAGTACACATTTTTTCCTTAAGCAAAACAACCCGACCCAAAAATAAACAAAGCACGGCCACTTCCCTCTTTTGTTTTATGATGCAATTTTAGGGTTCTGAAAAAAATGGCGGCTTTGTCTTTGTTGCTCAAAATTAGGGCTTTCTCAGATTCGATTCTCTGGTTTGTATGTTGCCTTGCTCGACCGAGTGTGTTGCTCGTTGCTTCTCTGTTGATCGACTGCTTGCCTCAAGATTGCGAATTGCCTTGGTAAGTTGTTCGTACCTTTTGCCTTATCAGGATTTAATTTGATTGTTCTTGTTAGCTCCCCTTAGCCGATGATGAACTTGGGTGAATATTTATATGGTTTCCGAGACCCTAGAATTTGTTCGTATCACTTTCCTTTCTAAGGATGTGATATTTTTTTTACTTCCTTGATTCACACGGTCTTTACTTTGAGGCGTTCGATTTTTCCTTGATCGATACGTCAGAAACTTTCCTATTTTACTTGGATTTGATTTTTGACTTTTTCCATTTTTATACATACTTGATTTAATTTGACGATGTTGATTCTTTGGTCTACATTTACATTTCTTCTGGCTTCAAGTATAGTCTACATTGCATATAGATAATCTCGAGTTCATCCCTGTCTTCGGCTTTGACCTTTTCTGATGAGTTGATTTCAATGTGATCTTGCTTTTTTCACTGTGACTTTGGTTCTTTATATTGTTCGAACTTGTTCATGTGATTCTTAGCATTTGGTATTGCTTCGACCAATGTCTTGCATTCACTCCAAATATTGTTGATGCTGGGTTGTATTGAGCTTGACATGCTTCATGTTGCCTTCATGTGCTGTTGACATGTGCATTTGTCTTTGTGGTCTGCACTTGCACACTGCTGCTTGTTGCACTTGTGTACTTCATATACATGTGTGTCTGTGCTTGTTGTAGTTCGGTTACTTGTGTACATACTTTGTCAAATTCATTTGCATTGTGTTGTTTGGTGATTGTTTTGCTACTGCATATTTGATGTGTGGTCAGACCAGGTTTATTTGATAGCCTTGGTCTTTGTTGTTGTAGCATGCACTGTTTATTTCCACTAGTTCATTGTTATTTTGTTATTGTTGCATTATAGTTGCATCACTGTATGTAGCTCATTGAAGTGTTGCATTGTTGATGCGCTTTGAGTTGCAGTGTTTCATTTCTGGTTGGTCTGACTTGAACTGATCATTGAAGTAAGTGTGTCTGGCCATGTTGTAGATGTTGATGTTGTACAATGTTCGATCTGGCAGTATTTTGCTTCATGTGTTTGATTTGCTACTGAGTTCATTTGCATGATGTTGAGCATTGGATTTCATTGTGCATATATGCAGCTTGTTGAGTCTTTGATATTGGTCTGGAGTACATTGTTGGTTATGTTCATTCTGCTTTGCCTGGATTGTGTACATTTGTGCACTTGTTTGCTCATGAACATATGATGGCGTTTGGTCTAGACTTGAGTTCTTGTTTGATTGTATCTTGACCCTTTGTTGTTTGGTTGATGTGCATGTCACTGTTGCATTACTGACTTCAGATTTGGTTATCTACTTTGGCTTTGATCAGTTGGAGTGACATTTGTTCTGGTTTGAGCCTGATTTTGTTTAGCATACTTGGTGGTCATTTTGTACTTCTGGTCTTTGTTTGGTTCTTGATCATTTCATGCTGATTTTTGAAATTTCACTTGAGTTGAATCCATTTTCAAAACTCGGGTTTGACCTTGTGCTCACTTGTCCCTGTAACGTTATCAAGTGTATATATCTATGTGCACGGCCTTGTGGCATGTACAGTGATACACTGTGCATGTCACATTGCTCGTGTATGATGAATTCAAATGTAAATGATGACGAACAACCCAAATAACCGAGGCAAATAATATTTTCAAAATCCATATTTTATTTTATATTGCAAAAATATTTCTTTTTCAATTTTACTGCGTTAGTGAATATTTTTGCAGATTGCTCAGATGTTGGATTCTAACTGGAACGAAGTTGAAGATAAACTACGAGTGTGAGTTATATGTAGTGAGGAATTTATGTAAATTGAATTAGAATCAAAATTCTATATGTATAGTGAGAGCTTTAATTTGTACTATTCAAAATTGTAATAAATATTTGTTTGAATAAAATTTCTGTTTGAATTCAAATTCTGCGTAATTTATTTTATTCAACAAATGGTAACAAATATTTATTCAATCTATGAAAAATAAAATAGTACATTAACAAATACATTTAAATGAATAAATATATGTTTATTATCATCAAACAAAAATCATATAAGCGCATATTGAATGGTTAATACAAATGACTAAGGGATAATTAATTAATTAAGGGTTAATTAATTTCATCAATTAAGGATAATTAATTAAATGATAATTAATTAAGGTTGATTAATTATGTAATTAACCTAAAGGGTAATTTTAATTAATGTGATTGATTGAGGACTAATTAATTAATTAAGGGTAATTAACTAAGATGGATAATTAAGAATTAATTCATTAATTAATACAAATGATTTGTAATTAATTTATCAGGGTTGAGAAATTAATTCATGAGTAATTAATTTAGGATTAAACAACTAATTGATCCTGTTTATAAATGATCATTGAATGCTTGGATTGATTACAAATGTTTGTATTGTATGAAATGCCTCAAATTGTTTGTTATCTCTGGATTGTAATATTCTGTTATGTGAATTGAGCTGTGTGTAATTTATTTATTTATTCATTCATTTTATCTTTGATACATTTATCTGTGAATCTGTGTATAAAGGTAAGCGTTATAGGAATATACCGCTTATCGATACTGATATGATTGAATCTGTGGTGATTGATGTTGTTGCACTATTGTGTAAAACCCCTGGACTACACCACACACACACAAATATGGATTGCACGAGGAAATTGGTTAAGTCATAGATTTTTGTAATGGTTCTAAAATTGATTTTTGAATCTAAATGGTTTTGGAAATTTAATTAGATTAAATTTGAAAAGCTTTTGTAAAGAAGTTTTGAAGATGAAAGTTATTTTGAATAACTTAATAAAGTTTTGAGATTTAAATAATTTGATTTGAATTTGAATTCAATATTTGAAATTGAATTCTATGATTTGGAAACTACGGTTTAAAAAGGTTATACAAGGTATAAAGGTTTTTATATGGGTTTTAAACTATTTAAAAATTATTGTTTTGGGAATTTAAATTTAAACCCAAGTTTTATACTTGAATGGCTTTAATTTATGTAAATGTAATCAGTTTTTCCCAAAACGAAAACTATTTGTTTTCAAATAATAAAAGCTTTCATATAAGGAAAGAGTTTTCAAATTGTGTTAAAAGGAATTCAAGTTTTTGAAATGAAAATAGTTTGAAAGCTATGAATAAATCTTTATGGAAAATGGTTGAACTTTGTTTGAAACTGAAGTGCCTTATGTATAAAATATTTGAAATGGGAATTGTTTTGAAAGATATGAATGAATCTTTGGAAATGGTTTGGAAAACTATGGTTTTAGTCTTTGATTTAATGATTGGATAAGTTAATCCAATTTGAAAAGGAAATTGTTTTTGAAAAGCCGTGAATGAATCTTTGTGAAAGATTGGTAAACTTTGTGAAGTGAATCTTTTTATTTAAAGATTGAAAATGGTAATTTTTTTAAACCATTAGAAAGAAAGGTTTGGGTTTTAAAGTTGTAACTTAACTGAAATCCCAATATCCATATGTTTTTAAATATCGCGCTCATTATTCGTTTTAGCCGAGAGGGGACTTTGTGTCATATAACCCATTCCGAATAATGATATGACGATATGGATAGCTTTTGAAGACCGGTGGTGAAGATCGGTTATTTTCGAGAACGGAAGGATAACCCGTCGATTGTCTCTGCATTGAATCGCGCCGGTATAGAGATCTCCATATGTGATGGGGAGTCCGATCAGGATTGTGAATACCCTGATTGCAAGGGCTTCTTCGGAAGTGCCTTCGGTACTGTTCGAACCTAGAACAGATTTGTATGGATGTGTGTCTGACATTGCACTTTCAGATGTAAAACCAGTTTCTATCAAATACATTTCTGTTTGGTGGCGGAGAATTTATTCTCTTAGCTTAACACCCTTCTCTGAGACGTACGAGCTCAGAGGTTATGTAGTTGATGGTCATACGAAGTGCTGCTGATCATTTTTTGATCAAAGCATGACTATTGTGAAAATCATAGCTTTGTGGACGTAACTTCGTTGAGCCTCACAGCCCATAATGGTTGAAACAGGAATCGTGGAAGCAAGGTTATTTGGGGGTAATTCCCCCTGAGGGTACGACCATTTTCTTCTGGATAAAAAGTGATATCATGGTATGGATCCCAGATATTTACTTATGTTGATTTTGAAAGAGGTACCATGGTATGGAGCCCAGATACTTTGTTGTGTGGTTGTTGGATTGAGGGCCCTCGAACAAAGGTCGGTAACGACCGGGGGATGGCATTCTTGTGTCAGTAGTTACTTCCGGGCAGGGGTAACCCGTCCTTGTGTAGCAGAGATCCGGTAGGTTCTCGAGGACGTCCCTCCAAAGGCGTTCCATATTGTGTTGGAAGTTCCTTTACCTGACCATTTTTTGGAAATACAATCATCCAATACCCGCCTTGTATGGTTTTTGTTGTAGAACCTGCCATTTAATATGGTAGCTATAGTAGGCATACTATAATGGTACGTATGTTGGCTAGGTTTAATATTGTACTTTCGAAATGTTTTCTGCACTATGCACCAGTAATAATATCAAATGGTTTTTGCGTATCAAGAATTTTTGACTGTCATAAGGAGAAATCTCCTCTAAGTTTGCGCTTGCATTGTGTGTGTGGCGGGAGGCCTTATGGCAGCTTCATTTTTAAAAAAAGCATTGTGGATTTCAAATTTTAAAATCTTTTGTTATTTGTTTCAAAGATAAACCTGTTTTTTTCCTAACACCAACCTCATGACTGACCTTGCTTAATACAATGTGATAGGGGTTCTCGCTTCGCGTTTGGTGGCGAACGGGAGACTGTTACCCCTACATGTCCCCGGGGAGGGGTTGGCTAACCGGTTAGGTTTTGTGTCGAAAGGCTGGCCGTAAAAGCAAGGGTAGGCTACCATTGCATGCCACGGTGGTGCTGGGATGGTAGAAAAGCCTACTAGTCAAGAGTGGCCGCTGTCGATGGTTGAAAAGCCTAGACCGTTAGATTTGGTATCAGAGCTGAAGGTTGAAATTTTAGCTCAGGAGTATAACACATTAGGTAACGCATTAGAGAGAGGGTGAAGTATACCCTAGAATGAGTATATCCCTAAGATATTCGTTCGAATGCCTCAGTAAATTCTCTTACTATCCACTGATAGTGAGTATAAGTGCAAGAAGAGGACGAGATAGGGGATAGGGAAGTACCACTACAAATGGTCAATACCTGTAACAACAAGAAAAAAACCTTTTCTTTATCAATCTCCTTTGTTAATCATCCAATTTCAAAATTCTTTGATGTCTTCTTAGTAACTGCAAGGAGAAGCTTCGGTGTGGTGATGGCCTTGTGAATCGTTGAAGAAAAGATTCTAGTTCCTATCTCATATTCTTTTCATTAATTCCCTATCAGCATTTCATTTTAACTTCAATGAATTTGAAATTTTATTTGAAATAAATTGGTTAACAAATATGAAGATTGATTAATTTGTATCGATAAAAACGATTTCGATTAAAACCAAACTTGAAATTCAATTCTGATTTCTTGTGAGTATCAAAGTCCGAAGAGGACAAGTTAATATATACTTTGGGATGTTCCGTCTTGAGTTTGGAATCTATATCTAGTGTTTGAGAATTGTGGAAGATTAAATCCAATTATCTATCATTTGGGTCTCGATATATTCTACGAATGGTTAGTTATTTTTTCGAACTTACCAGTGCCCTGTATATTTTCGTAGATTTGATGACCTTAGTATCTTGTATAATATTGAATGAGTTTAATCTCGTATCATTGATATTCTGATTTAGTAAGCCAAATGCAGAATAGATTTTTAGTTTGATCTGGAAACTGTTTCTCTATCTTTGTGTATCTATCCATTCTTTGTTATCTCCCTTTCAAATTTCGAGGACAAAATTTTCTTATGGGGGGAATCCGTAACATCCCCGTTTTTAAATCAAATTTAAATTGGTAGTTTATTTTTTTGAAATTTAATTGTGAATCAATTTGGTATTATTCCAAATTAAATAGATATATGTTTATTAATTTAAATGTATAAAAATATGCTCCTAAATAGAATTTCTAATATGGAAATTTAGAAAATAAATATTTTGAATAATATTTTAATTATAAATTTAATTATGGATTAATTTGAATATTTGAATAAATATAGATCAAAAGAATTTGATTTGGAAAATTAAATATTTTATAAATAGACTATAATTTGAAATTTGAAATTGAAATTCAAATACATAAATATTTATAGATTGTGAATAAATAAATATATATTTATAAAAAGATATTGTTTGTTTATTCATTTATAAATACAAATTGATTGTATGTTAATTTTTGAATTTGAAATTTAAAAAAATAAATGTATTAAGATATGAATTGGATTTAAAACTATATTTTAAAAGATTAATAAGAATTCATTTTCTAAATATATACATATATATATATATCTATATACATATTTGGAAATTTTATTTTGAATTGCAAAGACTACCTAAAAGTTAAAACTTATGTTTCAAAATATATATTTCTTGTGATTTGAAAAGTCATATTTTGAAATTTATACAATAATTTTTGAATTGCTATTTGAAAGTTATAAAAGGATAAAATACAGATAATAGAAAATGCATAAATATAAAACATATGTTAATATGAAAAGAAATGTTTTGTAAATATAAAGCTAAAAGGGTTTAAACTATAGATTATAAATTAATTTGAATAAAGGTCTTAAACATAAAATTCCTTATTTTTAACAAATGTAAACTATATGACATAAAAAAAATTACAAGTGTTAAATCTATATAACATAAAAATTAACAAGTGTAAACTTATGATACAAGTGTCAAAATTAACATTTATCTTGAAGTTGAAATGTATACAAAAGAATTTTGTAAACCAGAAATACAAATTTGCAGACCTGAAACAAAACACAAGCAAAATCAAATACAGCAATCCAACCTAATTCCAAACTAAAACAAAACAAAAGTAATGGTCAAATTCCAAAAAAGAAAAATAGGATTCAAACTCAAGCAAGGAAGCAATCAAAAAATCTGGAAACTTTAAACAAGTCTGAAGCATGCAAAGTGATTAAATGATTTCAACTTGAGGATCGTCTAAAACAATTCAAAAATCCTAAGCAAAGCTTCAGATCAAAAATACTTCCAGATCAGGCATGCATTTCAAACCTGGAAATGTAGTAGAAAAACAAAAAGAAATCAAATTTGGAACCTGATATCTGAAGCATTTCAAAATTCAAAGCAACCTGGAAATAAAATAATCAAAAGCTTGAAACTGGAATAAAGCAACTCTGGAAAAGCAAATGCAACTAAATCATTTCCAGATTTTCACAATACAGGATATCCTCTACTTTGCCATTTCTCAGGAGAGAAAACTAGACTTAAATAAACTTTTATGGCTTGATGTTGTGATTGATTCTTGAATTAAAATAATGAATAATATTCTGCCTGTATGAATTTATGTATGCATGTGTGTATCTGAGATATGTTAGTGCATATGTTCTCCTCTGTTTAAAATTGCATATTTAAACTCACTAGAAGAAAAAATTAGTATCTTCCCATCTAAATGAATTTAAGCTATGATTTCTGAAATGAATATGTTTGTATTAATAAGCACCAATCAAAGAAAAAAATTATTAAGAAGAATATGTAGGTAAACTTTCCTGGAAACGGGATGACAGAAAAAAACTCAAGCCGAAAATTGGATTTTTAAATTGGCAAGTTTTGATCATACAGATTGATTCGTATTTCAAAAAAATGAATTTAGAAAGCCGTTTCATGATTCTTGAGCTAGTATTGATCGAGAAATTCTTAGATGAACAGAAATCATATTTTGAAAAAGTTCTGGCAATCAGTGGAACGATTGGTCTTGTGATTGAATTTGAAGCATGCTTGTAGATCAATGATTATCAGAAAAATGGTGGAATAAATTCTAGATAGCCAGAGATGATGGACGATACAAAAATAGGGTTTTGGGACCTCGTTTGAATGATGTTGTATTCGAGGTCACTGCGCTGTCAAAGGTGAATCGGACTTCGCCGCAGAGGTTGGAATCGAAGCTCAAGTGGTTGATGATATTCTGTGTAGGCTCGCAAGGTTTCAGGCGAACCCTGGCGGCGATACGTGAAGTTTTTGTCGACCAGGTTGTGTTTAGGTGTTGCTCGATTGATCAAATTCGATTTTTAGGTTGGATTCATCGAACTGGGTAGTTGAGTTCATCGATGGGGTCGAGAGTGACTTATGGGTGGTCGCGATGTTGGTCGGTGAACGTTCCGATGATCGTGCACATGCACCCACATATGCGTGTATCAACTGCTATTCGAAGTTCTGGGGAAGAAAGAACGCTCTCGGGTCCAAACTCGAGAAAGATATGGGTTCGACTCGAAGAAAATAAAACGTGAGTGGTTTGAAGTAAGGCTCGAGAAAAATTGCAGGTTGCTTCGGGATGGACTCGAGTTATCTTGAGTTGAGGCAGTGAAAGGTTTAAAACAAATCATGTTTTAAATTTTAAATTAATCAAGTTCCGAATTATCTTTAAAAAAAAATATCTTTTAGATGATTAATATTGTATTGTTAGTTGGAAATAGCTAAAGACTTTAAAAGGAATTATTTTAATTAATCAAATTTTAAGCGTTAGATATGTATATACTTTCATTTATTAACTTTTAAGATTATTCAGAATGAGATTTAATAGTTTAGTTAAGAGATTAATTATAAAGATAAAATGTTTTTTTATTAAGAGACTTGAGAATATAAGTAAACTTGTTGGATAATGATAAATTTATATAAAGGTTGATTAACCAAGTGATCATAGAATAATTATATTAAAAGATAATTAATTTATGTGATTAATTAAGGCAACTAATTTGAGGATAATTAATTAATTAAAAGTTAATTAATTAATACAAATGACTAAGGGATAACTAATTAACTAATTGAGGGTTAATTAATTTAATCAATTAAGGATAATTAATTAAATGATAATTAATTAAGGTTGATTAATTGTGTAATTAACCTAAAGGGTAATTTTAATTAATGTCATTAATTAAGGACTAATTAATTAATTAAGGGTAATTAATTAAGATGGATAATTAAGAATTAATTAATTAATTAATTAATACTAAATGATTTGTAATTAATTTATCAGGATTGAGAAATTAATTCATGAGTAATTAATTTAGGATTAAACAACTAATTTATCCTGTTTATAAATGATCATTGAATGCTTGGATTGCTTATGAATGTTTATATTGTACGAAATGCCGTGAATTGATTGTTATCTCTGGATTGTAATATTCTGTTATGTGAATTGAGCTGTGTGTAATTTATTTATTTATTCATTTTATCTGTGATACATTTATCTGTGAATCTGTGTATAAAGGTAAGCGTTATAGGAATATACCGCTTATCGATATTGATATGATTGAATCTGTGATGATTGATGTTGTTGCACTATTATGTAAAACCCCTGGACTACACCATACACTCACAGATGTGGGTTGCACGAGGAAATTGGTTAATTGATAGATTTTCAAAATGGTTTTAAAATTGAATTTTGAATCTAAATGGTTTTGGAAATTTAATTAGATTAAATTTGAAAAGCGTTTGCAAAGAAGTTTTGAAGATGAAAGTTATTTGAATAACTTAATAAAGTTTTGAGATTTAAATGATTAGATTTGAATTTGAATTCTATGATTTGGAAACTATGGTTTAAAAAGGTTATACAAGTTATAAAGGTGTTTATATGGGTTTTTAACCATTTAAAAAGTATTGTTTTGGGAATTTAAACTTAAACCCAAGTTTTATACTTGAATGGCTTTGACTTATGTAAATGTAGTCAGTTTTTCCCAAAACGAAAACTATTTGTTTTCAAATAATAAAAGCTTTCATATAAGGAAAGATTTTCCAAATTGTATTAAAGGGATTTCAAGTTTTTGAAATGAAAATAGTTTGAAAGATATGAATAAATCTTTGTGGAAAATGGATGAACTTTGTTTGAAATTGAAGTATCTTTTGTATAAAAGATTTGAATGGGAATTGTTTTGAAAGATATGAATGAATCTTTGGAAATGGTTTTGAAAACTATGGTTTGAGTCTTTGATTTAAAGATTGGATAAGTTAATCCAATTTTAAAAGGAAATTGTTTTTGAAAAGCCGTGAATGAATCTTTATGAAAGATTGGTAAACTTTTGAAGTGAATCATTTTGTTTAAAGATTGAAAATTGTAATTTGTTTAAACCATTTGAAAGAAAGGTTTTGGGCTTTAAAGTTGTGACTTAACTAAAATCCCAATATCCATAAGTTTTTAAATACCGTGCTCATTATTCATTTAGCTGGGAGAGGACCTTGTGTCATATAACCCATTCCGAACAATGATACGACGATATGGATAGCATTTGAAGACCGGTAGTGAAGACCAGGTATTTTCCAGAACGAAAGGATAACCCGTCGATTGTCTCTACACTGAGTCGCTTTGGTATAGAGATCTCCATATGTGATGGAGAGTCCGATCGGATTGAGAATGCCTGGATTGCAAGGGCTTCTTCGGAAGTGCCTTTGGTCCTGTTCGAACTGAACAGACTTGTATGGATGTGTGTCTGACATTACACTTTGAGATGTAAAACCAGTTTCTATCAAATACATTTCTGGTTGGTGGCGGCGAATTTATTCACTTAGCTTAACACCCTTCTCTGAGACATACGAGCTCCGAGGTTATGTAGTTGATGGTTACTAGTGATACATTCCCAATTTGGTAGTGTGGCATACGAAGTGCTGCTGATCATTTGTTGATCAAAGCATGGCTTTTGCGAAAAGCGTAGCTTTGTGGATGTAACTTCGTCGAGCCTCATAACTCGATAATGGTCGAAACAGGAATCGTGGCCGCAAGGTTATTTATAGATAGCCCCCCCTGAGGTTATGGCCATATCCTTCTGCATAAAAAGTGATATCATGGTATGGAGCCCAAATATTTACTTATGTTGATTTTTGAAAGTGGTACCATGGTATAGAGCCCAGATACTTTACTATATGGTTGTTGGATTGAGGGCCTTCAGATAAAGGTCGGTAACAGCCGGGGGATGGCATACTCGTGTTAGTAGTTACTTTCGCTCAGGGGTAATCCGGCCTTGTGTAGCAGCGATCGGGTTAGGTTCTCGGGGACATCCGTCCAAAGGCGTTCCATTTTGTGTGGGAAGTTCCTTTGCCTGACCATTTATTGGAAATCCAATCATCCAATACGCTCCTTGTACGGGTTTAGTTGTAGAACCTGCCATTTAATATGGTAGCTATAGTAGGCATGCTATAATGGTACATATGCTGGCTAAGATTAATACTATACTTTTGAAATGTTTTCTGCACTATGCACTAGTAATAATATCAAAAGGTTTTCGCGTATCTAGCATTTTTTATTGTCTAACAAGAAATCTCCTCCAAGATTGCGCTTTCATTGTGTGTGTGGCGGGAGGCCTTATGACAGTTTCATTTTCAAAAAAAGCATTGTGGATTTCAACGTTTAAAATATTTTGTTGTTTGTTTTAAAGATAAACCTGCTTTTGTTTGCTAACGCCAGTCCCATGACTGTCCCAGAGTTTATTGTTTCTTTCCTAAACTCTGGGTTCCCATAATTTTCCACACGGGCAGTCTAGAGTTGGGTTTTTCAGATAATCGAGTAATAGGAATAGAGTCGATAGCTTTTAGCCTTTGGATTTTGGCGATAGCTTTTCGGGATCGTATTTGCCTAAGCCAACATGATGGGGGTTCTCTCTAGCTTTGCATTGGAGATCTTTGTAGTTTGGCATTGAAGACATTATCTTTCCGCTGCAATTGCCTAGTTTGCTTTATCTTCTACCGTTGTTTCTTTCCATTGCTATTTCTTGTTCCTCTGATGTATATTGATATTCAGTTGTATCTGATATTGTATCAAATGTCGTATATCAATGATATTATTCATTTTCTTCCGTTGTGCTGTTATGCTTAATGTGTTATAAGCTCTGACGAACCAGATTCGACGTTTGAATCTGTGGCATTTGAATATAGGTTATGTATTCGGTGCCGATTTTCGAAGGTCGAGTCAGGGTCGTTAGAAGACTAATGAAATGCGATGTCTCCTTGTCCGTGTGGGGGATAGTACCCCATTATGTTAAGCTTTGTCTCATTTTTTGTTGGCTAGCGACCTACGAGTTTTATGGAGTTCGGTTCATCGGGGATACCGTTGCACTACGTCGTTATTCCATCCTATTTGAGTTTCAGGTTCCTCGGGTGTACCGATGTACTACGTCGTTGCACTGGCTCTATGGGTTTGCGACCCATGGGATAGTGTCACTTTTGTGATACACGTGTTAGTTTTCATGCTCCTATTTATGATACGCCTCCCCTTTTTGTATTTGTTGGATTTCTAATTGATGATTTCTAGAATTTGTATTTCACCAATTTTTATGATTTTCATTGATAAGCTCTATCAATATTTGAGGTTTGGTGAATAAGCTAAAGAATATAACATTTTTTTGGTGTATGATAAAATTTGAGATATTATATGATTTTTGTTGTTATCATATATATTTTTCATATCTCTTATCTTATCTCATCTTATATGATAGTTATAGCTAGACTGATCTGTTTATTATTTTTCTTCTTAAATAATACTCGAATCAAGCCGAGGTGTTTCAGGTGCTTCTACTTGACTTCTTATCAGGAACCATCACCTGACTTTTGGCTAACTATTTTAGCATAGTAGTTTTTGTTTTTATACATTCGAGGTAGAGACTCCTTGACGTATACATATTCTTTTGTCCAACACTTGTACCTATTCTTTTATGATCCAGTGAATCTTGTGTGGCCGCTACTTTGATGTTCACTTCTATGTGTTATATTCATATATGTTTCTGCCTTAGTGATATGAATATCTATGACTGATTTATATTACGCTTATTTTATATTTGTTTTCGAAGGACATATATCCACTGTGTAGTAGCTTTGAGTTTGTATTGATATGTCAGATTTCTTGTTGAAATGAAATGCATGACATACCATCTGACATATCGATACTCGCACAAAGAAATTACACAGATGGTCGCTCCTCAACATCCTTATTCTCCACACTAATTGACAGCATTACCCAGTAATGTCCGTGGTTAGTTTGAGTATAGAACTAGGGTGTGACAATATTATTATTCATTTCAAAATACTATGGAAAATATTTCCAAAAACCTTCAGGATTTAATTTTCAAAATTTTTGGTTTGAGTAGACTTTTAGTTTTAACTCATTTGCAAAATTCATACTTATACAATTTAATTTTGGTTTTTATAAAACATTTCCAATTTGATGATCTTATTTTGATTAGTGACATCCAACACATCAATATAATTTTAGAAAATTATTTCTTTTATCTCAAAAATATAATTTTGTTAAAATTATTTTATTTACCCACTTCATAACAATACTATGTCAGTTTACCTGTTTAAGTGTTTAGAAACTCCTATCGATTTAGTGGCGTCCCACTATTCGACCAGAATTTATATGCCACTCAACATATAAATCAACATTTACAAAACCATTTTTATTCACTAACAAAAACACACTCATATTTATTGTTACACACAAACTCATTCTAGGGTACTACTAATCCTATCTTTAATGAGTAATCCCTACCAAAGCTAACATTCTCAACTTCAGCTCTAATACTAAGTGTAGCGACCCGGGATTTTCAACACTTGAAAATCGACTTCAATACGTTCACTTTATTACATGTCGAATATTCAAGAGCTAGAAATATTGATTGCTAGAGGTAAAGAAGGAAGAGGTAGAAAAAAATGGAACAACAATTCAAAATCTCAAAGTCGCAACGGAACAAAATAAAATATATGATAATAGATTTTTATACAAAGAATCTGTAGTTGTTAATATATATACACACACATACATACAAAATCATCATATTACAACAATCAACAATAAATCTGGACAGTTATAATAACTTGTCCTCACCGGTGCTGACTATTCAGTCTACTCACACAGCGGAATATAGTCAAATATGTGATATACGCCAGAAATTGTGATAACCCGGAATTTGAACAACTGTTAGTTTGATAATTAACTGGGTAAATTAATAGAAATACTGATTGTTAAGAATGAAACAAATAAATTTGATAATTAATATTCATATCTGGGAAGATAATTATTTGATAATCTCCGGATATGATTATTTAAAATAAAAAAATACTTATTATCTTCAACCAAGATTTAATTTGTGTTTGTTTAATATATTTATGAGTTAATTTAAATTGAATTTGAATTTGTTATTTAAAATCCAAAAGAATAAATATAGATACGATTACTTTTAGTAAATAACTAAGATTTTAAAATCATTCTCTTTTAAAGTTATATATGCATAAATACTAGAAAATATATGAATATAAATTGTTAAACATAAATTGAAAAAAAAAATGTGTGTTTATCTAAAATTGGAAATATAAAATTTAATTTGTATATGTATACAACATTTAAAATATGATACATGAAATGTGTCAATGCGAAATATAAATATGAAGTAATAGAGAAACATTCATATACCTATAAAAATACAAATGTAAGAATTTTAGAAATGTAATTTAACATTTGTAAGTTAAAGTTTATGTGCATTAAACATGTGTAGCTTAGGTTAACAAGTGGCAAGAATAATCTTCAGCCCAAATCTGAAATCAACATGCAAACCAAATTCTAAATTTCTTTGATCAATTTTTCAAAACAGAAATGATTGTTAAAAGCAAATCTGTAAATTCCCAAAGAAACCAAAACTGAAAACAATGTTTCCCCTACCCAAATCAAATACAATTATCAGAAATTCATCTCCTAAACTAGAATTCAAGTATTAACCTAAAATCATTTTGAAATTCATAACCTGCAAGCAACAGAAACCCATGCCTGCATGTTTTTTTTCCTTTCACCTGGTAGCATGCATACCAATGAAATCAGAAAAGGAGCAAGAAGCAAAACTTGAAAACAAATTCCTCAAACTTAAGAATGAAAATCTGGAAGCCTGTTGCAGATTTTCTAAATGCAAGCTTGTAATATTCTCCACTTATATCATCTTCAAGTTTTCAAAGAAATCATAGCTTCCATTTGTTATAAATAAAGGATTTCCAGTTCAAAACAGCAAGCTTCCAGAGATCAAACAACCTCTTATTTTCAGAGTTCAAAATAAAGCAATTCTAATTTTTTTTTTTAGCGCAAGATTCACTGTTTTCAACACAGGTGAGTGATCTGCCCTGACTCTTTAAAAAAAATGTGTCTGTGAGTAACTTTAAATACTCAAATTACTAATTAGGTTGCATGCTATTATATTTTTATATAAATAAGTATTGTTTGTGTTGATAAAAGTCTGATGCGAAATTTATGTGTGTGCATGTTGTATCACTTTGTTCTGTTCTGTTTTCCAAGAAGAACTTTGATTCCAATCCTTATCATTAATTAAGTTTCTGATAAAATGAAATTTATAGAAGGAAGTAGATTGATTTTCGTTAGTTAAGATTTAAATTTTAAGCAAGTTAAGATATGAATTGTGGTCTCTGGAAACATCAGTGCATGATGATTTTAACTAAAATCCAAACATATTGATTTTACAATTTAGTATCATAAATCAAAAGCATCAACTAAAGCTTGATTTTTAAATCAAGAATTGAGATTTTTAGAATTAGGATGAAGGTGCAGTTGGGTTTTGACTGGAATTGGGTTTGCTGGTGATCTATGAATAATGGAGGCTTGGGGTTCTTCCAGATGATGGAAGAGGGATAGGAGAAGCTAGGAAAAATCATAGTTGATGATGGAATTCATGGTGAAAGTTGCGGCAGTGGAATCCTTTCTAGAACCCTAGTTTTAATTTAGCTTAAGAAATCGAGCACCCTGTCTTCTACAATGGATCGAGTGTAGCAAGTTCGTGGGGGAGGGTAGATGGGCCGTAGTCGTAGACGATGTCGAAGTTTCAGATCGTTTAGTGGTCGGAATTTTGTCAGTGGCGTGTTGACAGGTTTTAGGGAAGTTCATGTTGATGGGTTCCAGGTTTTTATTTGAACTCGCATTCAAATTTAGGGTCAGCTAAGATAATCTGGTGGTCAGGTTAGGGGTTTGGATGATGTTTGGGATGGAGAAGATCATCGTTGATGATCGAGGATGATCATCGGCACAGTGCACATATACGGTGCACTGTTAATTGATGAAGTCGTTTGGTACTGAAGTGAATCGTGTAAATTTGGGTTGGACTCGAAGTCATTGGGAAGTTACTCGGGGAAGTTGGGTAAGAGACTCGAAGCAAATTTTGTGATGTTCTCGGGATGGACTTGTGTTTTCAGGTTATACAGAAACCTATAGTTTCTGTTTTTATTTTATTTTTAAAAAAAAAACCTGAAGCCTTTCAATGTTAAGAAATTATTAAGCCTGGTTTTAAACTCAAGTTGAATTTTAGAATTCAAGTTTAAATTTAAATCTCAGTTTTAAATAAAAATAAAGTTTTAAAACTTGAACTTATTTAATTATTTTATTTTGGTTAGTAGTTTAAACTTTTCAAAAATGAAGTTGTAAAATATGATCAAGTTTAAGGATAAATTTAAATCTGGGAATTTAAATATGAATTTCAGTTTTGAATTTAAAAGAAGACTTAAATTTGAAAGATTTAAACAAAATGTAAATTTAATTTATTTAATTTTGAAATGAATTTAGTTTCAAAACTCTTATAAATTTCATTTCTAAGATAAGCCCTTGTTTGTCTTAAAATTTTAAAAGGGTTTTTAAAATTATTTAAACTTTGTTTAAATTTAAATGATATTCATTTTAGATTTCATATTTGAAATGAAATTCCAAAGTAAGTTCAAAAGTAATATGTTTGCAAATAAATTTGTTATTGACAATTTAAACATAATTTAGGAATGTTTTATCTTAGAATCTAGAGAAGATTTAATGTTTTGAAATTAATTTAATTAATGGAATAATTAAGGAATAATTTGTTAATTTATTTAATTAATTGATTTAGGTTTAATAAATATTGATTAAAGGTTAATCAATTTGAAATTTAAGATCATTAATTAGATCATTAATTAATTATTAAAGATTTCTTAATTAAGCAACTAATTTATAATCAAGGTTAATTAATTAAATAATTAGACTTTAATTAATGAATAATTAAAGATAATTTTAATATGTGGTTAACGATGGTTAATCTAAGTTAATTACTTAATGGAGTAATTAAAGAATGGTTAACATAAGTAATTTAGAATTTAATTACTTAATCTAATTAATGGAGTTTAATGTGATTAGATTAAATTAATTAATTAAGTTTAATTAATTTTAATCACTTGATGATTTGATAATAATTACTTAATGTAATTGATGAAGTATAATTACTTAGTGAAGTAATTAATTATAATTACTTAATATAATTGGTGGAAGATGGAATTGTGAAAGTAATTTGGATCAAATTATTTTGTATAATTAATCAAAGGATTAATTAGAGATAATTAAGGAGTAATTAATTTATTTGATGAAGTAATTTAAGGGTAAATAATTTTTGATGTTAATAATCAAGGGTGATTAATATTTATGGTTAGCAATTAATTTAATGAAATAATTAAAGGTTAATTACTGTATTGGGTTAAGGATAATTAATTTGTGAAATTAATTGAGGGTTAATTACTTAAAGGTAATTAAAGGATAAATAGAATGATATTGGAAGCCTTTCATTAATAGTTATTCCTAATATGTGGATTGTGATGCTATGTGATAGGATGTGTTTGATTTAAACTATGAAGATGTGGTTATCTATTGATGATGAAGTATTGTGACATCCTGTATTAAAAGTAGAATTGTATTTCACTTGAATAATCTAAGTTAAGTTGGCAATGGTTTCGAAGAGACCGGGGTCGGGTATTAGTAAATACCCAAAACCACTTCGATTCCTTATAGATTGATATGTGAAACCTTTAGGCTGGCTTGAGATGATTTAAGTAAATTGGACCTTTTAATCTAAGTTTTGATACTTAGAAACTGATGTGTGGAATATGTGATGTCTATAACAACTTGTGAAGTTGTAAATTGATATAAGTTACCTGGGGTTTATATATGTTGTCTGCTTTTGAAGTTCATGTTAGATGGGTTTACTAACGCTGGTTTCCAGCCTGACCCGGGTGTTACTTTGATGTAATGCTCGGGTCAGACCGAGTATTACAGATTTTCAGGTAAGGACGTTCTGGAGCTCAGGAGACGAGCTGGATAGCAGGATCGTATGGAGCGTACCCGCTGTATATATTATGGTTGTATAATTAGGACATCTTGTTTAAACTATCCAGTAATTGAAATGGTTGTAACTCTGATGTATAATAATATAAATTTATTGATACAGTTCTTCTTTGTAAAACTGTAATTTTTGTGATATTATATTTTAATCCGCTGTGAATGTGAGGTTTTTGTGGTATGGTGTTTCTGTTCTCTTCTTTTTCTTCTATCTCTTTCTTCTTTTCACTAACTATCTGGAATTTTCGGGATAGAAAATTTTGGGTCGTTACATTTGGTATCAAAGATGAAGGTTGAGAGAGAACCTTGGCTCTGTTGGGATTACTCATTAAGGATAGGGTAAGTGGTACCCTATAATGAGTTGAGTGTATAAATATGAGAGAGCGTACTTGTTATTTTCTTATATAAAGGTTTTTGAAATGATTTCAAAAGTAAATGAATCTTATATAAGAAATAGATTATCTATTATATTAAGGAAATTGGTTGTAGTATTAATTAAGTTAAAATTAATAGTAAGAATTAAGTGGTAATAGAATTACAACCAAATTGAAACTAAATTAAAGACAAGTTTGAAATGAATTCAAACTGAAGTTAAAATCTTGAAGTTGAAGAAGGGTTTAAAAATAAGATAAATTAGAATTGGTTTCAAACGGAAAATAAAATGGATATTGTGTTTAATAATGGGATGATTGTTTTTTTCCTTTCAATAAATAATAAAATGTTTTAAGGAAATAACCATTTAAAAAGGAGAATAAGCTTGTAAATTAGGAAGGATATTAATTAAAGTGGTTTCAAATTGTGAAGTTCTGAATTCTAAATTTAAACATTTGAATTGGTTTCAAAATGTTAAAGGAAATTTTATTATTCAAACTATTTTGAATATGATCTTAAAATAAGAAATGTTTGAAAATTTTAAAGAGAATTTGATTTGAATTGAAATCAAAGGTGGTGTAAAATTTTAAAAGTGTAACTTGGTATGTAAGAGAAATTAATATATATATATATATGTGTGTGTGTGTGTGTGTGTGTGTGTGTGTGTGGATATGCATAATATCAAAGGTGGTTTGAAATAAACTCTAAATGGTGAGTTTTAAATTTGGAATGAGATGTGGAAACCCAAAGTGATAAGTTTTTGAACCTATAGATGGGAAAGTATTTTGGAATTTGAATGAGAATTCAAATTGTGTAAATTTGACTGGATTAGGTAAAATTGAATTTAACTTGAAAGAAGTTAAATAAGTTGGAATGATCAACCTAATTTGGAAATTTGAAGATGAAAATAAGATTTAACTTGGGAAGTTAAATGGTTGATTGGAATTGAGAGTTTGTGTGATCTCAAAATGGGTTTGAGATCTAGAATTTGAAAATGAATTAGATGATATCATCCTATTGTTATTAATATTCTTTAAATTGTGAATTGGATTTGTTTTAATGATGAGAAGTGAAGTGTGGTAATATATCCATCATAGAGATAATTTAAAACGGAATTTTGAGAATTTGACTCAAAATTAAATTGTTTAAAGGTTTGGATTATTGATAAAAAAAAATAAAGGTTAATTTGACTTGTGGTATAATATATTAGGTTTGAACTGTGAATTGAATTGTTTAAAAACTTTAAAGGTAAATTGATTTAAAGGAATTAAATCAACAATTGAAGTATTAACTCGAATTTATGTAATTCGAGATGGTTTATAGTGAACTGGAATTTGAAGTTGGTTCAAATTGAATTTGATTTGAATTAATTGAAATGGTGATTAAAGTTGAATAGTATAAAATTCAAATGGAGTTTGAATTGAATTTGGAAGGAAATCAGGAGTAATTCAACTTGATTTGGAAATGGAGTTTGAAATTGGAATTAATTTAAACTGGAGTTGAAATGAATTGATATTGGGACTAGTTCAATTGAAATTTATTTGAATTAGTAGAATTTGAGATCAAGGTTGAATAAAGTTAAATTTGGAAAGAAATTGAGGTTAATTCAACTTGAATTGGGGTTGAATCAATTTCAATGGAAATTGGAGTTATTTAAATTGGAATTGGGTCAATTTAAATGAAGTGGAAATTTAAATTAATTTGATGAGAATGGAGATTGGGAAGTGAACAGTTTTGACTCTGGACTATTTTATTTTAATATAAAATTGTTTTAATGTAAACCTATTTTTCCAAGCTATTTATTATATATACAACCTTTCTTTTAAAAGCCAAACTATCTTATATTTATTTTACAATTATTTTTGAAACTGTTTAGCAATTTTCCAACTGTTTTATAAACTAATTACTATCTTACTATTATTTTGCAATTATTTAAAAATTTCTATAAATATTTTTACTATTTTCTAACTATTTTACACTTATTTTACAAACTAGTAATTATTTTCCAACTACTGATCTATTTTTAAAATTTTCAAGCTATTTTCTAAATAAACTGGTCGGAGTTTAAACTGTTATTGGTTGAATACCCAATCAAGATAAGAACAGAGGTGATAATCCAAATAGATTGAAGCAAATGTGAGTAAGTGAATGAAAATCAAAGTGAATGTGAATAGAAATGGAATTGATTTGGCTAATAACCAATAAAGATAAATGCGTAGGGTGTACGTATGCTATTCTATTCGCATAGTGATTTGATCCAGATTCGAGCACAGAATTTCGAGATAGTTATATCGATCCGAGTGGGATTTTTCACTCGATTTTTGACGGCGAAACTGGATATGGATTGTTGATTGGTTCTGGATATTCACTATCATAGTTAGACTATGCAAGGAGAATGACGGTTTCTGATCAAGAAACCAGATCTGTGTCCGCACTAGGAAGTCGGGTGGACGATACTAGTTTGGAAGTGAAATTGTATGATCGAGTGAGCGATCTGATTGGTATAGCGTACGGATGATATGTGTACATCGTACGGATTTGAATGAAAATGATATTGAGAAGAGTTATCAAATTTGAATATTTGATTTTGAGTAAACAAAGTTAAATATCTTTGTTTTATGAAATGAAACTCCCCTTGATAAATCTTTTGCCAGAAGAAAAGGGTTTTTGGAAATGTTTGAAGTATAAAAGGATTTTATACAAGTTTAAAATGATCCAAAGATTTTTATCAAGGATTTTATATATATTTATATATATAAAGGATCATATGGGGATTTTGGAAAAGGGTTTTAGGAACCTTTGGATTTGGAAAGGCTTTTGATTTTTGGGTAAAATAAATATTGAATTTAGAAAGCCTAGTTTGAGAATCATCGATTTGGGATAATCGATTTTGGTATAAAAGAGCTTTGTATAAGATCATATTAGGTGTATGATTTGAAGATACTATATATGTATAGTATAAAATGTTTTGATGATAGCTCTGGGGAAAAAGGCGCTCCCTTGAAATGAAGTTCTCAGGAGTACCACCGGGCGGTGCTGCCTTGAGCCCAAGGAGGGGTTCTAAAGTTGATCCTGTGAGGAGTCCGGACAAAACTAGTTCCTGAGGATTATGAGTAGAGTATACCATAGCGAAAGTCGTGTGTGCCGTTGAGAGCCTGCAGTTACATGGACTTTTGCTGCGACGGCAACGTAACCCAGGATGTAACTGCGACCTATGGTATAACATAGCGAAAGTCGCGTGTGCCGCTGAGAGCCAACAGTCTGCGTTTGATTTTATATCGATAGACTCGACCTATGTAGGAGTGGAGAGGTTTCATTTTGACAGCGAAAATCAGAGGCTGCGGAGAGCCTGCAGTTACATGGACTTTTGCTGCGATGGCAACGTAACCCTAGAATGTAACTGTGACCATGGATGGGAGTGATGATTTACAAAGCATTCTCACCAAAGATATATCCTCTATTTTCAAAAACTGTTTTCTATATTTTCAATAAAATTATTTTTCAAGTATTTTCACTGGATGTTAAAAACGGGTCTGCTAAGTACTTATAGTATTTCAGTCGTACGCCCGATCAACGTATGACCGAATTTATATGAGAACGAGGATGGACTTGTTGAGGCATCGAGTTGTAAAAGTATTTTTATAAAAACTATTTTGGCAATATCATATAGATTTTAAAGATGTTTGAAAAATGATCAAAGAATATTTTAACTGGGTTTTAAATATTTAATAAAATCTGCTTTCGTTCCTTTTCAAGGATGAAAAGATTCAAAGGGGGGACGAATGTGATAACCCGGAATTTGAACAACTGTTAGTTTGATAATTAACTGGGTAAATTAATAGAAATACTGATTGTTAAGAATGAAACAAATAAATTTGATAATTAATATTCATATCTGGGAAGATAATTATTTGATAATCTCCGGATATGATTATTTAAAATGAAAAAAAACTAATTATCTTCAACCAAGATTTAATTTGTGTTTGTTTAATATATTTATGAGTTGATTTAAATTGAATTTGAATTTGTTATTTAAAATCCAAAAGAATAAATATAGATACGATTATTTTTAGTGAATAACTAATATTTTAAAATCATTCTCTTTTAAAGTTATATATGTATAAATACTAGAAAATATATGAATATAAATTGTTAAGCATAAATTGAAAAAAAAATGTGTTTATCTAAAATTGGAAATATAAAATTTAATTTGTATATATATATACAACATTTAAAATTTGATACATGAAATGTGTCAATGCAAAATATAAATATGAAGTAATATAGAAACATTCATATACCTATAAAAATACAGGTGTAAGAATTTTAGAAATGTAATTTAACATTTGTAAGTTAAAGTTTATGTGCATTAAACATGTGTAGATTAGGTTAACAAGTGGCAAGAATAATCTTCAGCCTAAATATGAAATCAACATTCAAACCAAATTCTAAATTTCTTTGATCAATTTTTCAAAACAGAAATGATTGTTAAAAGAAAATCTGTAAATTCCCAAAGCAACCAAAACTGAAAACAATGTTTCCTCTACCTAAATCAAATACAATTATCAGAAATTCATCTCCTAAACCAGGATTCAAGTATTAACCTAAAAGCATTTTGAAATTCATAACCTGCATGCAACAGCAATCCATGCCTGCATGTTTTTTTTCCCTTTCACGTGGAAGCATGCATACGAATGGAATCAGAAAAGGAGCAAGAAGCAAAACTTGAAAACAAATTCCTCAAACGCAAGAATGAAAATCTGGAAGCCTGTTGCAGATTTTCTAAATGCAAGCTTGTAATCTTCTCCACTTATATCATTTTCAAGTTTTCAAAGAAATCATAGCTTCCATTTGTTATAAATAAAGGATTTCCAGTTCAAAACAGCAAGCTTCCAGAGATCAAACAACCTCTAATTTTCAGAGTTCAAAATAAAGCAATTCCATATTATTATTTTTAGCAGAAGCTTCTCTGTTTTCAACACAGGTGAGTGATCTGTCCTGACTCTTTAAAAAAAAATGTGTCTGTGAGTAACTTTAAAATCTCAAATTATTAATTAGGTTGCATGCTAGTATATTTTTATATAAATAATTATTGTCTGTGTTGATAAAAGTCTGATGTGAAATTTATGTGTGTGCATGCTGTATCACTTTGTTCTGTTCTGTTCTGTTTTCTAAGAAGAACTTTGATTCCAATCCTTATCATTAATTAAGTTTCTGATAAAATGAAATTTATAGAAGGAAGTAGTTTGATTTTCGTAAGTTAATATTTAAATTTTAAGAAAGTTATGATATGAGTTGTGGTCTCTGGAAACATCAGTGCATGATGATTTTAACTAAAATCCAAACATATTGATTTTACAATTTAGTATCATAAATCAAAAGCATCAACTAAAGCTTGATTTTTAAATCAAGAATTGAGATTTTTAGAATTAGGATGAAGGTGCAGTTGGGTTTTGGATGGAATTGGGTTTAATTGGGTTTGCTGGTGATCTATGAATAATGGAGGCTTGGGGTTCTTCCAGATGATGGAAGAGGGATAAGAGAAGCTAGGAAAAATCATAGTTGATGATGGAATTCATGGTGTAAGTTGCGGCAGTGGAATCCTTTCTAGAACCCTGGTTTTAATTTAGCTTAAGAAATCGAGCACCCTGTCATCTACAATGGATCGAGTGTAGCAAGTTCGTGGGGGAGGGTAGATGGGCCGTAGTCGTAGACGATGTCGAAGTTTCAGATCGTTTAGTGGTCGGAATTTTGTCAGCGGCGTGTTGACAGGTTTTAGGGAAGTTCATGTTGATGGGTTCCAGGTTTTTATTTGAACTCGCGTTCAAATTTAGGGTCAGCTAAGATAATCTGGTGGTCAGGTTAGGGGTTTGGATGATGTTTGGGATGGAGAAGATCATCGTTGATGATCGAGGATGATCATCGGCACAGTGCACATATACGGTGCACAGTTAATTGATGAAGTCTTTTGGTATTGAAGTGAATCGTGTAAATTTGGGTTGGACTCGAAGTCATTGGGAAGTTACTCGGGGAAGTTGGGTAAGAGACTCGAAGCAAATTTTATGATGTTCTCGGGATGGACTTGTGTTTCCAGGTTATACAGAAACCTGTAGTTTCTGTTTTAATTATTTTTTTAAAAAAAAAACCTGAAGCCTTTCAATGTTAAGAAATTATTAAGCCTGGTTTTAAACTCAAGTTGAATTTTAGAATTCAAGTTTAAATTTAAATCTCAGTTTTAAATAAAAATAAAGTTTTAAAACTTGAAATTATTTAATCATTTTATTTTGGTTAGTAGTTTGAACTTTTCAAAAATGAAGTTGTAAAATATGAGCAAGTTTAAGGTTAAATTTAAATCTGGGAATTTAAATATGAATTTCAGTTTTGAATTTAAAAGAAGACTTAAATTTGAAAGATTTAAATAAAATGTAAATTTAATTTATGGAATTTTGAAATGAATTTAGTTTCAAAACTCTTATAAATTCATTTCTAAGATAAGCCCTTGTTTTTCTTAAAAATTTAAAAGGGTTTCTAAAATTATTTAGACTTTGTTTAAATTTAAATGATATTCATTTTAGATTTCATATTTGAAATGAAATTCCAAAGTAAGTTCAAAAGTAATATGTTTGCAAATAAATTTGTTATTGACAATTTAAAATAATTTAGGAATGTTTTATCTTAGAATCTAGAGAAGTTTAATGTTTTGAAATTAATTTAATTAATGGAATAATTAAGGAATAGTTTGTTAATTTATTTAATTAATTGATTTAGGTTTAATAAATATTGATTAAAGGTTAATCAATTTGAAATTTAAGATCATTAATTAGATTATTAATTAATTATTAAAGATTTCTTAATTAAGCAACTAATTTATAATCAAGGTTATTTAGTTAAATAATTAGACTTTAATTAATGAATAATTAAAGATAATTTTAATATGTGATTAACGATGGTTAATCTAAGTTAATTACTTAATGGAGTAATTATAGAATGGTTAACATAAGTAATTTAGAATTTAATTACTTAATCTAATTAATGGAGTTTAATGTGATTAGATTAAATTAATTAATTAAGTTTAATTAATTTCAATCACTTGATGATTTGATAATAACTACTTAATGTAATTGATGAAGTATAATTACTTAGTGAAGTAATTAATAATAATTACTTAATATAATTGGTGGAAGATGGAATTGTGAAAGTAATTTGGATCAAATTATTTTGTATAATTAATCAAAGGATTAATTAGAGATAATCAAGGAGTAATTAATTTATTTGATGAAGTAATTTAAGGGTAAATAATTTCTGATGTTAATAATCAAGGGTGATTAATATTTATGATTAGCAATTAATTTAATGAAATAATTAAAGGTTAATTACCGTATTGGGTTAAGGATAATTAATTTGTGAAATTAATTGACGGTTAATTACTTAAAGGTAATTAAAGGATAAATAGAATGATATTGGAAGCCTTTGATTAATAGTTATTCCTAATATGTGGATTGTGATGCTATGTGATAGGATATGTTTGATTTAAACTATGAAGATGTGGTTATCTATTGATGATGAAGTACTGTGACATCCTGTATTAAAAGTAGAATTGTATTTCACTTGAATAATCTAAGTTAAGTTGACAATGGTTTCGAAGAGACCAGGGTCGGGTATTAGTAAATACCCAAAACCACTTCGATTCCTTATAGATTGATATGTGAAACCTTTAGGCTGGTTTGAGATGATTTAAGTAAATTGGACCTTTTAATCTAAGTTTTGATACTTAGAAACTGATGTGTGGAATATGTGATGTCTATAACAACTTGTGAAGTTGTAAATTGATATAAGTTACCTCGGGTTTATATATGTTGTCTGCTTTTGAAGTTCATGTTAGATGGGTTTACTCACGTTGGTTTCCAGCTGACCCGGGTGTTACTTTGTTGTAATACTCGGGTCAAACCGAGTATTACAGATTTTCAGGTAAGGACGTTCTGGAGCTCAGGAGACGAGCTGGATAGCAGGATCGTGTTGAGCATACCCGCTGTATATATTATGGTTGTATAATTAGGACATCTTGTTTAAACTGTCCAGTAATTGAAATGCTTGTAACTCTGATGTATAATTATATAAATTTATGGACACTGTTCTTCTTTGTAAAACTGTAATTTTTGTGATATTATATTTTAATCCGCTGCGAATGTGAGGTTTTTGTGGTATAGTGTTTCTGTTCTCTTCTTTTTCTTCTATCTCTTTCTTCTTTTTACTAACTATCTGGAATTTTCGGGATAGAAAATTTTGGGTCGTTACAGAAATCCTCCAGCTCATCTCCTGAGCTCCATATCATCCTAACCTTAATCTGAAATATTCGATCTGATCCAAGCATTATAATAAAATAACACCTGAGTCAATCTGGAAAACCAGCATGAGAAAACACACTAAATTTTAAGTTTTACTGTTATCAAAATCCTCTGAAAACAAAGGTACCTCGTAAGACTACGTCACACATGAACACGACGGGTTTATACCTTACGATAACCAAAATATTTTACATCAAAATCCACTGATATTATAATAGTGTGTATAGAAAGTAAATTAGAAAATAGCTGAAATGTTTGCATCTTACATTCCAACATAGTTGGGCACAATCAAAACCTTACAGGCTCGTAGTGGATATAGGGTTCCATACAATGAATGGGCTATTGGGGTACCGCCTACCATAGTACACCTCTAGAAAAATGTACCGAGAACCTCGCTTGAATCCTCTACCAACACGAGACCGGCCTATCCCTAACCTGGATAGTACCAAATATGTTATCACCCCGGGTTTCCCATTCTTATCGAGAGCTCTCTTTTTCATGCACAACCATATCCATAATTTTATAATGTATATCCGAGGATACCTTGAAAGGTGGTAATATACCCTAATTGAGTGCGACCCGCTTAGCCTTGCTGCATCTCCCCTGTTTTAGTCATTCTCGATTAATTAGGCTTTAGGCAACGATTACCTTTCAAGGAATTTATACTTAGAATGCTCATTGCCCTCCAAATACAATGAGCTAGTCGCATTTATCCATACAAGTTATCCTAGATTTGGACAAACCGAATCTCTAAGACCACCGTCCCAATTATCGCTGAGGTATCATAATTCGTAATGCACAAATCGAATCGAAGTGGTTTTCGGATAATTAAATCTGATCCCGATCTCTTCAGTTTTAGCCAGATTTGATAGTCAGTTATTTAACTATAAAATAACATCTATAAGCAGTCACTAGGGATTACTTTATAATTTTTCCAGACATTTATTCTCAAAATATCTTAATAAGATTTATATATTCAAATATCTCCTAGTATTTCAATATTGAAAAAAATTCGACACTTATATCCGCAACATGATATTTTCGACCCATCTCAATACTTCGAATATTTTCTTTCAATTCCATTTTATGATTTAACCCATTAAACATATTCCTAACAATAATAATCTCGTCGTTAAAGTATTTCAAATCCTTCCAGTTTCATACTTAGAAAATACTTATAAGTATATTTTCCTAAAATCACTTTATTTCTAATACTTAGGAAATATTCCCTTTATTTCATACTACTCAAAATCCTTATAATCCACTTAAAATTTTCTTGACCCATTTATAACGGATTCGATAAGTTTTTCGAAATTCATTAATTAGTCCCCTTTAAAATTCCAACATCGGTAATACTCATCTATAATCTCAACTACCAATTTCTAACCTCTTTTTTATGAATTTTAATTCATTTCTGAAATTTATGTATTTAAATACTTTGGAAATTTCCTTAAGTTCTCAGAATTTCACTATAAGATTTCACTTATAAAATAAAATCCTTTAAATAAACCCTATTTACAAATCTCGAGAGTATTTATAAATAAATTTCAAAACTCTATATATATAATACATATTTTTAAATAATAAATTAATTTAAATAAATGTTTAAGTAATATTTAAATAAACATCAATAACTCATTTCCAAAATCATTTTAGAGAACTAATCAATTTACAAGGTTAATTTAAAAAGTAGAATTTATTTTAATTAATATTAAATATTTGAAAAATCCGCTTTTAAACTATTTCAACGCTAACTATCTCTAATTACATAGTTTAATAAATAAAAATTTCCTTCTAAAACAAACTTTCTTCTTAACAAAAATATATTTTAAAATTCCCATAACCAATTCAATTTATAAATTCCGCTCGATTCACAATACGTCGATTTCATTCTGATTCCCTAACTGTTTCCACCTTTCAAAATTGGATCCACTATTTTTTCTCAAACAGATTTCCATATTTCGATATAAATTCACACTGTGAAATTATATTCCCAATTTATCCCTTGATGTCATTTCCTTGTTTATAAACATCATTTATAAATTTTTAAACTCCGTTGGGCTTTACTTGTCTTCGAATATAATCTCATTTATAAAAAGTCCATTTTATAAATCTATTTCTTCATAAATTCCACTTATTTCATAAATCTACTTTTAATATCGATTTTTACTTCTTCCCATAAATCCAGAATATCCTTTAAAAATTCCACTGTTAAAAATCCTTTATATAAAAATCTAATTAAAATTTTTTACGAATGGTTAACTACAATTCCAAATCAAATTATTATTTTATCCAAATCAGTTTCTTTTAAAATAATCTAAATTTTGATATAAATATTTTTATATCCTAAATCTCCTTTTTAATTTTTTTTTCAAATTCAAAAATAATATTTACGGTTACCAAAATACCAAAATTAAGGCCAGTACTACTATAGCATCTAATAACATAATCTATATCAGATTATCTACACAAATCATATATTACTATATATGAAATTAAAATCAACATTTTTGTGGAATTAAGCTGGATCCCCCAACCTGTTTCCCTGCATCCACAGATGTTAGACAACATAAAATGCTAAAATGCCAATCCCGCTTCGAGGCGGGATATTGCAGTAATTTAGGGTCATCCTGCGAAGGGCATAAGGTCTCATCCGCTCCAACGGCGGTAATATATCCAACTGCTAATATATATAATACTATATATATAACATCTAAACTGGTAATAACTTATAAATTTATCTACCAACCACTGATAAATTCTTTTTTATATAACTTAAACTCAGTAATCCAAAATTGTGTGAGGTTAACTCACCAAATTGAAGCTCCATTCGTTCAACCAATAGCGATATCACCACGCACAGCCAGCTCCTCCATTGCCGGCAAAAAGCATTGCCCAAAGTTGTCTGCCCTTGCCTTCTAATCAGCACCTCCAATCGCTTACCTACCATCACACCAAACCCTTTACTCGCACTCCAAATCAACAGCAGCCACCCCTTTTCCACTTACAACGCCGACTTCACCTGGTCTCGCCGTACATGCGCAGTCATCGCCTTCACATCATCGCAACCCAACCCTCCAATCAAACACCAACAGCCTCGTCACACAGCCTAAACCCAAACCCTGATCGCAACAAACCTGAACCACGCCGTTGTCAACCTCCATGACTCACCTCAGTAGTCACGCCCTTCCGCGTGCTCATAGCCAACAGACATCGTGACCTCGTCCAAGCATCACGACCCTACAGTGTTGCCACGTGCTTCCCTTTCATTCACAATTTCGATCACGTGTTATTTATTTATTTTTATCAGTGAGTTCGATTTGGTTCTCTGAAAGACGAGAAGGATAGCGTAAGGGATTGGCTTCCACACACTTCTTTTTTAAGATTTTCAAACGAATTAGATTCCCTTCTTTCTCTGAGAGACGAGTATTACATTCAAAAGAAAATAATACACGGGTCAGTCTAATTCAAACTCAGTTAAATAAAGAAATCGGATAACGATAAATATAACACGTAATAGTGTTAAACAACAAATCAGCAAAATTAAACCAAATCAGAATACGATTCAGAATGTTGAATTGAATAAACAAAACAGTTCAAACCATTGAAATATCAATTGAATAAACAAAAGAGTTCAAACCATTGAAATATCAATTAAAATATTAATTCGGGTAGGGCTGCAGTACACGCACGCGTGCACTGCCTCGCCACTACAGCATATGGAAAATGCTAAAGATCAATAAATCAAAACAAAATAGAATATCACAAAACCATACCGTGTGGCTGCAGTTCACGCTTGCGTGCACTGCCTTGCCACTACAGTGATGATGTACCCAATAAATACCGTGTGGCTGCAGTTCACGCTTGCGTGCACAGCCTTGCCACTATAGTATAAATTACACAAAAGCTCAGCGAATCAAAAGCAACTGATACTAACACAAAATCAAGTTTGAATTATACGACTCAAACTCGACTGGTCGGTGTCATCACAAAACATAAATGCACATGCAAGGCTACTGTATATATGCTGCAGTAATATCCATGCAAAAGTAACACCAAGAAATCCAACAAGGTCGGGCTGGGCAACAATAATGACCACTAAATTCACATCACCGCTCAAATGTACCTGAAGCCATTTTCAGTGACACAGCCCCAATGAAACCAACACCGTGCAACTGACTAGCAAAAATAAACAGTGACAATATGATGCACACATGAATGCAACATTTAACTGCTACAACAAGTGCACAAAGATGTCGAAGTCATGTGACTTCAACACAAATACAAAATCCAAGCAGTAATTGACAATTAAATCATGCTGCAACATGTGCATAAAGACAAACAGGTAGCAACAGTTTTTAAATACAAAGATAATGTAGTCAAAGTAACATGGGGTGATACCCGACCACACAATCAAGCAATGACAAATGCATATAATCATGCAATGCAAAACAGTGCAGACTATATCAAGTCGAACAATGTCCAAACTGCTATCAAAACATCAAGTCAGAAATACAGAAAATTCAAAGAAACAGGAATAAGCAACATAGTGGCTTTCAAGAACTTACTGACCTATTTCAAGATCACAGCATGACTTCTTTTTAATATATAGTACCAAATGTAAAGAAACAAGACTCAACATGAATGGTCGTGCAATACTCATATGACCATCAGTTTACAGCATACAAGTGAATCATAAACCAAATACACAAATATACATCATATAAGCAACTGTAATACTGGACAGTGCAAGTGATACAACAGTCAATCTAAATGACCGAGGTAAACACGATCAGTGTCAAGGCCGAAGCAAGTCAAAATTCATGAAATCAGAGAGTGGAGTCAAAAATCATTAAAAACAGTTCAATATCAATTTAATGGTGATGGACGAAGTCACAGGGACAAAATCAAGCAAGTGCAGTGTGACACAATGGTTGAAAATGAACAAGTGCCTGAAACAAATTTCAATATGCAGCAATCTCAATCCAAGGCCGAAGCCATTAGAATTCATCGACTATCCAAAATCATACAATGGTACAGTTCGAACTGTAGCATAGTTCAAAAATATCACCAACGTTTGAGAAATTAAGTGATCGAAGTCAACAAGTGACAAGGGTACAGAGGTATAGCAGTTTAAATAATATCAACAAAAGTATCAAGGCCGACATTAACAAGTCAGTGCCAAGACCGATCCATCAAAATCGAAACAGGCTGAGTAAGGCAATTCAAATATACACAGATCAGAAAGTATCAACATCAAAACAACAGGAAGTGGCTCGGATAATTCAATAAGTGATTTCAAAGGATTTTAGACGAACTTAATTAACACCGTCTCCAAATCGAAATCAAAGCCGATGATACAAGAACGAGAACGAATTCGATTAACATCAACAAAAACCCAAACAAACCCAGTAATCACGAAACATCGATCACCAAAACAAAATCGCGTAAAAAACAGAGAAACCAACTACATTCGAACAGAATAGAACGACCAACGCAAATACGGAGATGAATAGATGTGAGTGAAGAAGCCACTCACCTTTCTTTCGACGCGCAGAACCTAGCAACCGAGTTCATGAAGTCGGCGACCACGAATTAGCTTAAAACCCTAATTTTTGAGGGGCGAACGAGAGGGAGATCGAGCTGCCATTTTATCTTCTTCGTTGGTTTTAGGTTTTTGGGTTGCGAAATGTAAAAATGGGTAGGGGAGGGAACGACATCGAGAGTTTTAAAGGAATATTGGGCCAAGGTTAAATTTCCAAAGCCCACTCAACAATTTAACCAATATTTGTTAAGGAATTTTAACCCAATAAAACTCTAACTATAAATTAGCTAGCACGGTAATCATTTAATGACGATATTAAATCGATGCAGAAACCCCGGGTTGTTACATTCTTCGCCCACTCTCAACCATCACTGATGCACGTTGATACATGTGCATATGTACACGAGCTCCGGCGACTTTCGATCATCACCGGTATCTCCAGCTAACCACCTTCGACCTCGACAGTTAACTCGAACATTCAGAAAAAATCGAACTCTTTGAAATCAGAATTCGAACTATCTGCTCCACCAGGAACCCAACCCATTTCACCCAAATTCACTCTGCATGGCCACCTCTGGCCACCGAAGATCTTGCAATCACCCCCACAGCTGCTTCACCATCTCACTCATCTTCTCTCGAAGTCTGATCTACTCCGGTTCGCCCACAAATCCCCAAAACAATCGCGTTGCCACCCATACACGCCCGGCCCTTAAACCCTAAACTGCTTTCTCTTCACCACCATGATCCACTATAAATTCCTCAAATAATTTTCCAGTGATCATCAACATGTAAGGCCCCTTCGACATTCATCTCGAATTGCATCCCTCTGTCGAGCGACGGCAAGTGGTAAAAAGGCAAATTCTGGTTAACTCCAGATTTCCCATTGAATACAAATTTAAAAGTTTTGAAATGTTTTTCTAAAATCATCATTTTCTACTACTGATCAAATTATGAAACCCAAACTTGAATTCGTAAGCATTGATTTTTTCTGTTTGAATGTGTTTACTGAAATCCATTTTCCCGGATAAATTTCTCAATAATTTTACTTGTTTTTATTTTTAGAATTTGTATTACATCAACGCGAACCAATTGCTTTTAAACATCACAGGAAAAAAAAATCAAGGGAAGAGGATTTAGAATTTTTAACTTGATTTTTAAAGTTTCAAACTAAGAACAGAGCCCTATTTCATATTTTCATACACATATACCCAGCGTTTGTATGCATATATAAACATGTAAGCAAATTCACATCATCACTCAAACATACTTCATATCATACTTCAACGGATCATCAAGATAAGCAAGTTTAGGGACTTATATATAAGAAGAGAAATTTGCTCATAGTGAATGGAAGAACAGAGAGGAACAGTTGTTTTTTCCTTATGCTTTGCTTGTTCTTTTGATTTTTTCTGAACCTGCGTAATTTTTTAGTTGCCTTGCTTTTGAATCTTCCTGACTTGAAATTGTTTGCTTGATTTGTTGTTCTTGAACTCCCCTGCCTGATTGCAGGTTCTTATCTTTCCAGATTTTGGTTTTGATCTTGATTCATAGCTTCAGGTTGAAGATTTCAGGCTCTTTTTTTTCGGTTTTAACTTTAGCGTTGAGTTTGTGATGTTCAAAATCTCTTTATTTTTTTCCAGGAATTGATGAGGCTTATAGGAGAAGCTTCTATGATTTTTTTCTTTTGTTTATTATTATATTTTTTTGCTTACCCTTGTTACATGAAGTGAAAATTGTGTTTATACCTTTAATTCAAATTGTTTTGTAAATTTTTGTTTTAAACCTTTATGTAAATGTAATTCCATATGTATCTTTCATATGCCTTCATTCTAAAATGTTTATGTTTTCTTTAATATTTATATTTACACAACTACAATTTCCATTGTTTTTCACATTTAATTTTTTTTAGTTGGTTCAACATGTTTATATACATATATTTCATACATTTTCATCCATAAATACTTTATTACTTATTTTTGTACAACTTTTTAAAAGAAAGGGATGATTTAAATATTTTGATTACATATTAACAAATGATCAGTCTTATTTATATATTTATATATATAAGAAGATTAAATCTTAAAAATAATATTTTGAAATTAGTGCATTAATTCTTTTGAAAATTAACACATCTTCCAAATATACTAATATAGTTAAAAATATACAGAACAAACTATCATTAACCTTTTAAAGCTTTTAAATTCTATTTATTTCCAATACCTTTATTTTTAATTTCAAAATTTGTTTATAAAATACTCATTCTTATTATTTCAAATCAAATTGCTACTTGTAATCTAAATCTTACTTATTTATTCTAGAAATTTTCTAATTAATTCATAAATAAATTCACAATTTAATTCCAAAATCAAATTAATTATCAAATTAAACATGATTAATTTTCAGGAATGTTAGAGGTTCCCCTCCCTTAAAAAGAATTTCGTCCCCGAAATTTGCTAGTGAGGCAAGAAAGAATAGATGATAGATAACAAAATGATTGATCAGATCAGATCGAAATATTTATTCTGCATTCGCTTTACCAAATCAGAATATCAACAAATATGAGAATCAACTCATTCAATTATGAAACAATTGGGTTATCTGATCTACGAAATATACAGGGGTATTGGTTAGTTCGAAGGGATAACTAACCGTTCGTAGAATACATCGAAACCCAATGAAACGGACAAAAATAGATTCGACTACGATCTCTGATTCAAGATTTAACTCATTTGCGAATTGTTGAGAAATAAAACTATGAGTAGTTCTCATGTCGAACAAACTTGAAAATTTAATCGTAAACGAGAAAGTTGCCTTATAAAATTTCTTTTCCTTAATCAGCTTTTGAGGTTGAAGAATCATCTTTGATTGCATACACCCTTGTTACTAGAGCTTTCTTCTTTGCAGGGCAGTCCTTGATCCTGTGTCCCGGCTTGCGGCAGTAATAACATCCCGTGGATTCTCGATCTGGCCTCATAAATGGCTCTCTCATTCCTAGCTTCCAAGGATTCTTACATTTATCCGAGTAATGGCCTTTCTCCAAGCAATTTAGACAAGTAACATCTTTCACCTTTTTCTTCTGTATATTCTTCTTTCCTTTGCCTCTCTTTGGTTTCTTTCCGCCAAACTTCCTTTTCCACCAATTTAAATTACTTGTACCTCCATTCTTCTCTAGAACTTCTTGCTTATCCAGGGTATCGTATCTATAACCCATATCAATCAATTAAAAAAACGATCCTTTACGTGCGTAGTCATCCTCTCGTGGAATTCCTTGTTCATTCTCCGAATAAACTTTTCATTCTTCTTTAACGGTGTATTCACCAATTCTAAACTAAACCGAGATAATTCATTGAATTTATTTAAGTATTACTCAAATGATAAGGTTCCTCACTTCAAATCCAAAAACTCCTGGTACATTCTAGAGATACCAGCAGACGGCATATATCGCTGCTCGAACACTTCCTTGAAATGACTCCAAGTAAATTCATCAGCCGGCTTATCCAACGTAACTGTTTCCCACCAAACTAAAGCCTCTTCCTCGAGTTGCTAAGAAGCTATCAATCGCTGGGAATATCTGTTATTGTAGGGCTTTGACCAGTTGAGGTGGTATTTCCCTGTCCCATATCTCGTCCTCTTCTTCCACTCATTCTTACTATCTGTAATAGTAAGAAAACCGATTCAGACATTCGGACGAAATATCTTAGAGAATAACAACAGATAAAGGGAATAGACTAAGAAATTTGGATTTTGGTTTCGCTTGTTACACTCATTCTAAGGTATACTTCACTCTATCTCTAATGAGCCATCTAATGTGTTACACTCTGTAGCTAAAGTTCTTACTCAACCTTTAGCTCTGATACCAAATGTGACGACCCAAACTCAATGTCCGACAAACAACATCGAGTCCGTATCGCCGGAGCTTGCAATAACATTAGATGATAATAATACAGCGGAAATAAAAGATGATATCATTGATACAACATGAGTACAATATCCGATACATCAATTTGATACAATGATAATCATCAACATCAGAGAATATAAAACACAAAATACAGTGGAACACAACAAAATATGAGATAAGTCTTCAACAGAATCCAATACTGCAACTCCAATCCAAAACTCCAAAGTAAGAGCTCCAAGACTTCAATCTCGATCCACCATCATGTTGCACTAAGCTAAGCGAGTGCAGTCGTAGACTCCATGTAACGACCCGAAATTTTCTAACCCGAAAATTCCAGATCGTTATGAAAAAGAAGAAGGAGATAGAAGAAGAAGAACAGAAACACCAAACATCTCACAATCGCAGTGGATAAAATATAATAATAAATAATAACAGTCTACAAGAGAATATTATAACTGTCAGTTACATTCTAATACATCATAGTTTCACATTATATACAGTCACTGAATATTTAAAATTATCATATCTCAGGGTAACAATAATATAAATACAGCGAAAATACTTCATACGCTCATGCCATCCAACTCGCCTCTTGAGCTCTAGAACGTACCTACCTGAAAATCTGTAATACTTGGTCTGACCCGAGCATTACACCAAAGTAACACCAGGGTCAGGCTGGAAACCAGCGTGAGTAAACTCAACTAACATGGAATACATGCATACAACTTATATAAACCCGGGGTATCTTATATCAATTTAACTAATTCACAATTTGCTCGAGACAACACTTATTTCACATATAAATTTCTAAGTACCAAACTTGGATAAAATAATCCAATTCACTTAAATCATTTCATTCCTACCTATTGATTTCTCAAATCAATTTGAAAAAAATTCGAAGTGGTTTCGGGTATCTCCCAATACCCGATCCCGGCCTCTTCACGTATCATACCATCCTATCCCAAGTTATCCAACATGATAAACACAACCTTACATATCAGAGATATCAATACATTCGAAGCGTCCAATACCAATCAATCATTCATGAGCAAATTTTATCGCTTCCAAATTATTCAATTGATTCTAATTGAATTTTCTAACCTCCAATCACTTAGATTCTTCATTAATTAATCCCAAACCAATTAATTAATCAACTCTTCCATATTCATTCATCCTAAATAATTCACCCTGGATTAATTACCTTTTAATTTTATTCAAGTAATTATCTTTAATTCATTTCACGATATTAATTATTCTTAATCCAAATCAATAAGTAATCTTAATTAATTGCATAAATTCTTAGTTTTTATATTAATTAATTCTTCATAAGTCACTTATTATGGATTAATCAATTTCAATTTATAAATCTTTAATTATATCATAAATTATAAATTAATGATTTCCAATTGTGTATTTTTTTTTAATTAATTCTTTTCATCTAAATTAATTGCACTAATTAAACCACAGTGTTAATCATACTTGATTTATCTCCAACTGAAATCATCTATCCTTTTATTTACTTAATTAGACGAATCAATTTATACTTAATTAACCATCTTAATTAATCCCTTGACTAATTACACCAATAATTATATTTTATTAATTTCATTGAGTAATTATCTATTAATCATCAAATGATTATTCTGAATTACTTGCACTTAATCAGTTAACTTAAAACTTAATTTATTAATTCAAACCCTTCATTAGTAAATTAATTAACCCAATTATTAATTAATTTGAATTAAATAAATTTTCCATTTTTTTTACCCCACTAATTAAACGAATCACAAATCATTAAGCCCTTGTCAACTTTAAGATGAAACATTTCCTTATTTATGACTTAAGTTTAAAACAATTTAAAACCTAAATATTTCGAGTCAAACCATAATTAACTCGAAAAACCAACCAAAAATCCCAGGTTACATCATCATCAGTGCATATCCAATCAATTTAATCATGCAGCCAAATACATAAATTTAACCATTTAAATTTTAAACAATATCCAACAGAGTGAGATTTACTCACCTTTAATTCTGCCGTTTGAAAATCCTCCCAAACTGGCTTGTTTCCATGATTTTACACCTTGAATAAACATCATACAATTTCTTAATATTTAAATTAACCAAACATTTAATTTCCCATTCAATAAATTTAAATTTGAACTTCCCTTTAATAAATTACTTAGTGATCGAAATAATTAAATGTGTTAATTAACAATTCATCACCATAATGCATTATCCTCAATTAACAGTACGTTCTAACATGCATATTGTTTTATTTCATTTATAAAAGCCTACTGTTGAAGTCAATAAACTTACGAACGACATAAACTAATCTATATAAGTTTTTAAAACTGATTTTATATGAACTCTCATATTATTATTTTTATTATTCAAAAACCTATACACTTATTGTCCCATATATATATAACTGATTTCAAAATAAAATTATTTAAACCTTATGTTAATTTACTATTTGAAATCAGTAACTCTAATCTTACCCTTCTTTTTTTTTAGAGAAAACAAATCAAAGCTTTTAAAAATAAATGTTCATTATTATCATAAATATTTGCCTGCACATAATAATTCAAATCAGTGAAAAAAACAACAACAGGAGATATACCTGTAACTAAACCCTCGAAATCATCTATAGCCGAAACCCTAGGTTGAAGCCGAGCGCGAATACGACCACGCCTTGCTCGAAGCTGCGACCAACGAGCACGGTTTCCCTCCCCCCTCTTCGCGCTTCAATCGTGACTACTGTCGATCGACTCCACCTATAGATCCCCAAACAGCGACCCATACCAAACTAATCGAAGCCCTAACCCACTCAAACGGTCGCGACTTCGGCTAGACTTCACGAACCCGAGCTAGAGTACCCTGCGTCGCGATTATGGAGCCGAAGACGAAATGGCGAAGAATAATTTCTTTTTTTTTTAAGAGCAGAATCGGCCTCGGCCATTGATTTCATTTTTTTTTAGAGTACGATCTAGTGAGAGAGTAAAGAGGGGAACGGAATGAAATAGAGGTTGGTGGAAGGCTTCCAGAATACACATGAAAATATTATAATAGAATATTGAAAATATCTCGCGTTGTATAACGCGAAATCCAGAACCCCGAATCAGAGATGCTGACCGACATTTAAAAGGTTTTATCCGCATTCCGAACACAATGAAACGTGTTTCGGAGGCAATTTGATTGTACGCGCGAGTTACGGAAATAAACGATCAAATTTAAATTGAATCGATTAAAATAGTTCTAAGCGTTTTGAGCTGCCAGGGTCATACGACAACTCCGATTGCTACGAAAATTGAATTCCGATAATAACTAACTATTATGAATCCAATGGATCTGGTTTCGTCAAATTCCGAGACTGTGTCTCGGAAGGCTATTTTTAAATTCTAAATTAAACGATATATTATTAAAATTGAGCAAGTTAACTTCAAATTTAAATTTAACTATTCTATTACCTTCAGTATCATCATTATAGATTTTATAAGCCTTCAAATTATTTTAAACAGGCTTAAAAACTTCAGATTCAACAATTTACCCAATTTCAATTATTAAATTCAATATTTAAACTATATAATTCAATGATTTAATTATCAAGTAAATATTGATATCTCGAATTCAAGTTAAAATTTACTTTTAAATATTATAAAATCAATTAATTATTCCAATTAATTCGTTAAAATTTCTGAATCGTCACATTCTTCCCCCCTTAAAAGAATTTCGTCCTCGATATTACAAGTTAGGGAGAATGAACCAATACCCGTTTACCTCTTTCCAAAACTCACTATTCAACATCCTAGCAACTATCTTTTATTAAAAACCTATTATCACATCAACCAACTTCTCAAAACTTTTCATAGTTTCAAATCATATCCCTTTGCTCAATTATCTAAATATCAATTTTAAATCAAATTTTGAATTATCAAAATTTTCTCAAAATTTTTCTTACTCTCTAAATTTCCGAAAATTTTTGCCAGCGTCTCCTTTGCGCGGCTAGCTCGGTACAACTACAAAAGGCCTCTACGGGCTCCCAAATTCCAAAAGAAAACAAAAGCCAAGTGGCTGCATCAAAAACCCAATCCAATCTCATCCAGAAATTTAAATACGTACCTTTTTGTCGGGCAATACAAATCTATCTTTTGGAATCAAATCCAGTTTTCTTTTCCCCTTTTAATACCTGCATATCTTGTTTAGCAACAATATTCAATCGAAACTTTACAAATCATTTTATACATTCTCTTATATAGGTTTTCATATTTACTTCTATTCAAATTCGTTTTTCCCGTTTTAATATGAATTCAACTTATTTCAATTTTGAATATTAAATTTTTATTTTTCATTTATAACTGAGTCTTATTAGTTCCATCTACTAATCTATTTCAGTTTCACATTTAAAATTGTTTAATTGCTTAACAAAAAAAAATTCAAAAATTTTCTAACTCCCAAAATTTTCGAAAAAATTGGCAGAGTCTCATTTGTACGGAGGAGCTTTTGCAATTTGGCAAGAGATATAAATATGTATACATCGACCCACACGGTTGGAAAAAGCAAAAACAATTCATATTTTCTATTTTTATTGCATAGGCGTACCTTATTTAGCATTTTAAGCAAGTAGCTTATTTATTTTAGCAATTAGTGCAATCCAAATCCAGCCAAACGACCTTTAGGTACCTGTACTTACTCAATTTAAACATATAAGTACTATATATATGAATTTTATAACATTTCTCTTACTTAAACAACTATAACACTTCAATTCTAAGAGAAAATGCATTCAAAATAACTTACATGAGCAATTTATATGTTTTTCAAAATTAATTCAATTGTTTTCCACCGATTTATACACCATTTCATTTAATTCCAATGGTTTGCAACTCAATTTCTTACCTTCCATTGATTTTTAATCCAAACAAGCATATATTCTCTTCAAATGATTCAAAATCAATTTCATTTAATCTCTATTGACTCATAGACTTTTAATTATTTTGTTTACGTCAAACGAAAATTTATTTTATGCAAATTTGGCATTATTCTCTTAATAGGGTATTCTATTTTAGTTTATAGCTACTTTAAATAAATTTTCAATTCATTTTACATTTAATTCCATTTCATTTCTAACTTATTCACCGATCATTCATTTAGCTCGACACATTTCATTCTTGTATACTACTAGCCATTCCCAAATTAATTCAATCCAAGATTTTATTTAATGTGCTTTCACCGTTATTCGAAGCCAAGCTTCCATAAATTTAAACTTAAGTTAATTTACTTTAATTTATTCCAACATAAACTTAAGTGTACTTTTATTTGATTCTCATTTATTCAAATTCCGTTAAATTCAGTTAGCTCATCCCTTTTAAATTTTAATTTTAATTCACCTTTTCAATTTATTAAAATAATATCCAACCACATACTTACCTCATTTATACTTCAAATTAATATACCACCAAATTTAAGTTCAGTCTGATAATCCAATTCCAATCACAACTTTGATTTAGTTTTTATTCAATCAGACTTCATCCATTTATTATTTAACTTAATTAACCCATTTCAAATTTTTAATTCAACTACTTAATACATTTGCGAATTTATTTTATTTATACAAAGTCATTCTCAATTTATTTCGATTCACTTGAGTTTTATTTGCAACTCAAACCATGTTTATTATAATCCATTTTCATTTCTTTCGACATTACTTCCATTATAACTAATTTATATTCAAATCACACTTGAATTTTATTTGTAATTCAAACCGTCACATTTCAGTCCGACTCTATTTTATTTTTATTTTACAACATCTCTTCTTATTTAATTCATTATTATATCTAAGTTGAATTCTATTTAAATTCGAATTCATTCCCAATCCCATTATCAACTTACAATCCATTTGTTTAACCAAGTTAAATTTTCATTAACATACTATATCAAATAATTATTTATTAACTTACTTCTAACCTTTAATTCAAAAATCACCTCATTTAAATTTCCAGTTTGGATTTCCCTTTTATTTTTCCCAAAATTCCAACATTTATATTTAAAAATTTTAGAAATGCTTTTAAATTCACATCATACTTAATAAAATTGCTCTTTACACCAACTCGATGTCTCAACCAATCCATCCTTGTTCTCACAGAAATTCAGTCATACGTTGTTCAGGCGTAGGACTGAAAATCTATAAGTACTTGGTAAACCCGTTTTCAACACCCAGTGAAAATACTTGGAAAATAATTTTATTGAAAATATAGAAAATAGTTTTTGAAAATAGAGAAAATATCTTTGGTGAGAATGGTTTGAAAATCAACACCCCCATCCATGGTCACAGTTACATCCAGGGTTACGTTGTCGTCGCAGCAAAAGTCCATGTAACTGCAGGCTCTCAGCGGCCTCTGATTTTCGCTGTCGAAATGAAACATCTCCACTCCTACATAGGTCGTAGTCTGCCGATATAAAATCAAACGTAGACTGTTGGCTCTCAGCGGCACACACGACTTCCGCTATGTTATACCATAGGTCTCAGTTACATCCTGGGTTACGTTGCCATCATAGCAAAAGTCCATGTAACTGTTGGCTCTCAGCGGCACACACGACTTCCGCTATGGTATACACTACTCATAATCCCTAGGAACTAGTTTTGTACGGACTCCTCACAGGATCAACTTTAGAACCCCCCTTGGGGCTCAAGGCAGCACCACCCGGTGGCACTCCTGGGAAGTTCATTTCAATAGAGCGCCTTTTTCCCCAGAGCCATCATCAAAACATTTTATACTATACATATAGTATCTTCAAATCATACACCTAGTATGATATCATACAAAGCTCCTTTACACAAAATTGATTATCCCAAAATCGATAATTCTCAAACTAGGCTTTCCAAATTCATTATTGATTTTACCCAAAAATCAAAAGCCTTTCCAAATCCAAAGGTTCTCAAAACCTTTTCCAAGATCCTCATAAGATCCTTTATATATATATATATATATATATATATATATATATATATATATTTAAAACTTTGGATCATTTCCAACTTGTATAAAAAAATTATACTTCAAACATGTAACGCCCCACTCCGAGACCCACTCTAGTAAAGAGTATTACGGAGTAATACCGTCTACTAGAACGGAGAATAGAGTATAATGGAAGCGACCATATGTAATCAAGCTATAACTATCTACTGAATACGTCGAATAGGTGGTTTTCTTTTCTCAAGTGGTTCGACATATCCAATAGATATTTATAACGAAACTACAATGGCTAAGGAAAAAAGGTTCAGAACAAACATAATACTAAATGATAACATCATCATCACAGAACAGTCACATAACAGTCACAGAACATAGGTACAATATATCGTCAATACAGATCCAAGTATCAAAAGGTGGGTACAAAGCCACCGCTCACACATGTGAGTCAAAAATATGTACATAAGAGTCTGAAATAAAAGAGTAGCGGAATAGTGGACAAATAAAAGCACTATCTATCAGCATAGCAGATAATGTCCAAGCGGAAGCACATAAGCTAAGTCCAGAGACCTAACCTGAAACAACTCGGTCTGACCCGAGCGAAAACACTGGGGTCAGGCTAGCTAAATAATCAATAATAACTGAGATATATATAATAATGCAGTACATAAATAAAACAATACTTCTCCAAAGAGAAGAGTAATATGGACTACATGAATATAATGACGATCCCTAATCATCAATAAACAGTAAAAATCTCCAAAGAGAATACAAACACCAAAGTGTTAAATAAATAAAATTGCCTCATATCATCGGCATAGCCAAAGCTGTATAAAGTTGCCCATAGGCAATAATCCCAAGAGTGACCAGAGTTAATAATCAATGCCCAAGCAAAGATCGATGCTCCAAAGAGCAATAGGGATATAATGAAAAATCAATGAAATCGAATACAGAAATGCAGTGTCCAGAGACACTGTGAATCCACAAGGTAATCGTACTTATATCGTATGGTTCTATAGAACCAACACCGAATGGCGATACTCGAATGGATATAAAAATCATTAGATAATACAAATATTGCACATGCACCGACCATAGTCGTTGTTGCCAAGTACTGTAGAGTTGTGATCGATCACTTGCACAGATGCGGAACGCGCGAGACGGCGAGATCCTTCCCAGAAGGATAAAGGCCCAGAGGCGCACGCCGAAAAATAAATTGCTCCATAGAGTAGGTGTCCAGAGACGGTTGCCCAGAGGCGTGGTGACCCAGAGGTCCAGTACTGGCCGCCCAGAGGCTAATGTGTCACTAACTTCTTGGAGAGGAACCCGTAAAGTGTTAACAATGAGTCTCATACCCCACGTTCGCACTAAACGGTTTACTAACCAATAGCAAGCTCACACTCCAAACAATAAAAAGTCCACCTCGTATCATCGGTAAACTAGACCCAAAGGTCAAAACGATCAACCGAATAGGTCGGGGATTAACCGGAAAGAAAATACACACGGTTCCATAGGCCGAAGATTTCCTAACCGTTTAAGCACCTTTCCACTTCGCTCGACGTGCTAAAAAGTGAGTGTGAGATTTTTATTATAGAAAATAATGGTGCGAAACGGATTTTTAATTGGTTTGAAATCACTTTAAAACGGTCTTTTGAAAAGTCTCCTATTATGGAGTAATTAATTTAATAATTAAAAATAATATTATATAATAATTTTCAAAAGCCATTTTGGAGTGAAAAATCCTTTTAAATCCTTTTTATAAACCTCGTGTACGAGATCCAGGGACAAATCTCAAAGATATCGACGAAAACTAGAAAATCATCAAAAATATTCTAAGTGTTTGAAACCATTCAAAAACTGCTGCGACCCAAGTTCGGCAATTTATTTGGACCAGTAAACTATGTCCAAATGGCTTGAAAACTAGTAGGCATGTAGTCCGACATCCCTACTTTAAGATACAAAAAGAATTTCTGGATTCCGAGTTGAGACGAAGTGGCAGCGACGTCTCAAAGTTGAACCCAGAAAAAGATTCACACTGTTTTCCAACAGCGACCAGAGTCTAACTTTGGCACGAAAATCAAAGTACCAACAAACTCCAATGTTGCCCCAATTTTCCAGAGATGGAGTTCGAAACTCCACCTTTCCAACGAGTCCAAAAACGTTGGATTTCGAACACGGATGTGACCGTGGCGATGTCACAAAGTTTCAGTCCCAAAACTGAAAACAGAAAGCAACATTTTCATTTTTCAAAAAAATTTTTTTTTTTTTTTTGGGGCCCCCAGCCCGCTTGGGCTGAGGAGACTTGGGCCCGCCCCCAGCCCGCGCGGGCTGGGGGAAACCCCCCCAGCCCACGCGTGCTGGGGGTCTAGGGCCCGCCCCCAGCCCACTCGGGCTGGGGGTACTGGCCCCTCCCCCCAGCCCACGCGGGCTGGGGGACTTGGGTTTCCCCCCCAGCCCACGCGGGTTGGGGGACTTGGGTCCCCCCCCTAGCCCACGCGGGCTGGGGGTCTTGGGCCCGCCCCCAGCCCACGCGGGCTGGGGGTACTGGCCCTCCCCAGCCCACACGGGCTGGGGTCTTACGGCCCGCCCCAGCCCGCATGGGCTGGGGACTTGTGGCCAGCCCCACTAGGGCTGGCCTGCTCCTGGCTAGCCCAACTGGGCTAGCCTGCTTTGTTTGGGCTGCAACCTGGGTGCAGCTCAGACCCATTTTTCAGCCTGTTTTCAGGCAGTGCAATTCCAGCCTGTAGAAAATGCAGTTTTTGAGGGTTTTAGGGTGTTTTTTTCAAGTTTTGGCATCAAAATTTTCACCAAAATTATAGTAGCAATAATTACTAATAAATAGTAATTACCTTAATGAAGCAAAGGATCAAACACTTAGAGTGCAACAATCAAAGCAAGACAACTCCTCACCCCAAGTAAAGATCAAGAGACTTCAAGGAGCCAAAATCACAAAAACAAAACAATGATTACAACCAAATGGGAGAGATTAAATAAGGATTAAATAAGGATTAAATAGGCTTAGGGATTAAGAGAGATTGCATTACCTTCCTTCTTCTTCTTTTTTCTAGGATTTAAACTAATTATGAAGAGAAGATGGAGCTTCTAAAGGGAGACCATTAATTTTGTTTAGATCTTGGTTTTAGGAATTTATGAAGAGGAGGAGGGTTAGGGTTATGAGTTTAAGATATTATATAGGAGGGAGTTAGGCTAATGGGTTATGGTAATGGGGTTTTAAAACCCATTAGGTCTTAGTTTATATTCTAAGTTATCATGTGAACCAAAATCCTAAGAGGCATCCTAATATTAATTAAAACCATATAATTATCTCATTTGGCCCATTAACCCATAATATTTTAATTTGCAAACCAATTGCAAAAATTTAAATTCCCAAAAATTTGTTTAGCCCCCTTTTTAACTTAAAATCATAATTTTCAACTTATCATTCGGTAATTGCAATCTCAGGGTTGTTACAGACTCCCCCCTTAAGAAAATTGCGTCCCCGCAATTCCTAAAATATAGAAGTTGTCTATAACATCTAATCCACAAAAGGAATAAAGAATATAAAATATAGATGCTCACCCGTTCCGGAAGATGAAAGAAAACCAGGATAAGTACGCTCGATGAATTCTCTGGTCTCCCAAGTGCAGTCCTTAGGATTAGACGACCATTGAATCTTCACAAGCGGAACCTCTTTGTTTCGACGACGTCTGATCTCCGAATCAAGCACACGAAGAGGTTGCTGCTCTATAGATAGATCGGGTGAGATCTCCAAATCAGGTACGATATGAGGCTCGATAATAGAATCAGGATTGCGCACACACTTGCGAAGCTGAGAAACATGGAACACATCATTTATTCAAGAGAAATGAGCAGGTAGAGCCACTCTATAGGCGACAAGGCCGATGCGTTCCGTGATAGGAAACGGTCCAATATAGCGAGGGGCCAGTTTCCCTGTAGAACTGAAACGTACAACCCCTTTCATGGAGAAACCCGAATGAAGACAGAATCGCCAATGGAGAACTCAAGAGGCTTCCTACGGTTGTCCGCGTAGGATTTCTGGCGGTCCTGTGCCTCTTTCATTCTCTGACGGATAAGCACGATCTTCTCAGAAGATTCCCGAACTGAATCTGGACCAAGAATGAGCTTCTCGCAAGACTCTAACCAACAAGCAGGAGAGCGACATGGCCTTCCGTAGAGAGCCTCGAAAGGTGCCATGCCGATACTAGACTGATAGCTGTTGTTGTAGGAGAACTCTACAAGCGGTAAGTGATCCTCCCAACTACCTCCGAAATCCAGAATACAACAGTGCAAAAGATCCTCTAAAACACGATTCACCATCTCCGTCTGACCGTCGGTCTGAGGATGATAAGCAGTCGAGAGATTCAGCTTTGTGCCCAAAGCTGACTGTAGGCACTTTCAGAAGTGACTAGTAAAGATAGTGTCTGGATCACAGACGATAGAGCTAGGAATGCCATGAAGTCGAATGACTTCCTTCACATAGAGCTTGGCCAACTGAGGTGCAGTCCGAGTGGATTTAATCAGAATAAAATGAGCCGATTTGGTCAAGCGATCAAAAATAACCCAGATAGAAGTATGGCCTGACCTCGATCGAGGCAGACCGTCAATGAAATCCATGGATATCTGATCCCATTTCCATAATGGAATCTCTAAAGGCTGAAGAAGACCAGATGGACGCTAATGCTCGGCCTTGATCTGTTGACAAGTCATGCAACTACTCACATAACTTGCCACATCTCTCTTCAAACCCTCCCAATAATATAGCCGGCACATATCGGCATACATCTTACTCGAACCAGGATGTATAGTGTACTTAGTGCGATGGCACTCGTCCAGAATGTCACGCCTAAGTAGTAAATCAGATGGTACAACAATACGGTTCTTCCTACGAAGACACCGATGAAAATCAAGAGAATAATCCAGCAATGTCTCATCACTGGATCCCGACTCGAGAAGATGAATAAGATGCAACAAGTCTGGATCCTGCCGCTGAGCATGGGCAATGCGATTCAATAAGATAGGACGAGCTTCTAAGCTGAATAATAAGACCGGAGAATCAGAAGATGGAGCTCGATCTCTAATATCACACAAAGATAGGGTCTCAAGAATATCCCACTCGGCAATCATCATAGAAACTACCGCCGAGTGCTTGCGACTAAGCACATCTGCAACACGATTACCCTTGCCAGGGGTATACTGAATATCTAAATCATATGAGGCGAGAAAATCAAGCCATCGCTGCTGCCTCATATTGAGATCTCTCTGGCTGAAAATATACTTCAGAGACTTGTGACGGTGTAAAGAATGAAGCGTTCGCCTAATAGAAAGTGACGCCACGTCTTCAAAGCAAAGACGATAGCTGCCAAGTCAAGATCATGAGTCGGATAGCGAACCTCATTCGGCCGTAGCTGCCTAGAAGCATAAGCAACTACCCGATCCTTCTGCATAAGCACAGCACCGAGGCCACTACCACAAGCGTCGGTGTAAACAACAAGATCCTGGTTACTCTCAGGAACCACAAGAATAGGAGTATGAGTGAGAAGTTCCTTCAGTCGCTGAAAGGAAGCTTCACACTTATCAGACCAAATAAAGCGAACACCCTTACGAGTCAGCGTCGTAAGGGGAAGTGCAACTCGAGAGAAATCCTTGATAAACCGACGGTAATAACCCGCCAGACCAAGGAAGCTGCGAATATCATGAACGTTCTCGGGCTGCTTCCAATTCTGAATAGCTTCGATCTTTGCAGGATCGACAGAAATACCCTCAGATGATACAATATGGCCCAAGAACTTGACCTTGCTCTCCCAAAAATGGCACTTGGAGAGCTTGGCCTTAAGCTGATGCTGACGAAGAGTATCCAAAACGATCCGCAAATGATGAGCATGCTCTGCCTCGGATCTAGAATAAATAAGAATATCGTCGATGAAAACCAGAACGAATCTATCGATGTATTCCCGGAATACTCGATTCATAAGATCGACGAAGAAAGCTGGTGCGTTCGTCAAGCCGAATGGCATGACCAACCACTCAAAAGAACCATAACGAGTGCGGAAAGCGGTAAGAGGGATGCTATCTTCCGCAACTCGAAGCTGATGAAATCCGGTGGCAAGGTCGAGCTGTGAAAAGACCTTCGCACCGCTCAACTGATCAAACATATCGTCTATCCGTGGCAATGGATAATGATTTCTGATGGTCAACTCATTAAGCTTGCGATAGTCAATGCAAAGCCTAAGAGAGCCATCGGGCTTCTTAACGAAGACGACAGCAGCACCCCATGGCGAAGAACTGGATCGAATGAACTGCTTCGCCTCAAGCTCAACTAACTGTTTCCTGAGTTCCTCATTCTCCTTAATAGACATCCTCGTGGGAGGACGCCCAACAGGGTGGGAGCCTGGAATGAGATCGATGCGGAACTTAATGGCCCGCTTTGGCGGCAGGCCTGATACTGGCTCGAATATATCGGGGAAATCCCGAACAACAGGAATACAAGATATGTCCAAATCCTCATCTCGTGAATCAAAAGAAAATAAAGTAACATCAGAAATCCCAACATCCTGAAGAACAATAGCTAACGGAGAGAACGAATCAGGGTAATGAATGAATAATATCCACTCCGAACAAATAATTTTGGCGTTGTGCTGAACGAGCCAATCCATGCCAAGAATCATGTCAAAGCCCAAATACTCCATAACGTGCAGATTCGCACGGAAAGAAAATCCACAAAGATCAATATCTAAATTCTCACAAAGCAAGCTAAGGGTCGTGGATCCGCCAATGGGATTCACAATCCTTAGTGAAGAAACCAAACAAGTAACATCCAAAGATTTAGTTAAGCTCGATTCAAAGATAGATAATTCATTAAGGAATATTACGGAATATAATAGATTCCTACACATATTCCTAACTTATTTATCTAACGGTGGATATGTTCAATTTGGATCGTATTATAACGTATTGTACTACGTGTTTGTTCTGTGTTTGTTATGCTTAATTCTGAACCTTAGCTCTGATACCAAGATGTAACGCCCCACTCCGAGACCCACTCTAGTAAAGAGTATTACGGAGTAATACCGTCTACTAGAACGGAGAATAGAGTATAATGGAAGCGACCATATGTAATCAAGCTATAACTATCTGCTGAATACGTCGAATAGGTGGTTTTCTTTTCTTAAGTGGTTCGACATATCCAATAGATATTTATAATGAAACTACAATGGCTAAGGAAAATAGGTTCAGAACAAACATAATACTAAATGATAACATCATCATCACAGAACAGTCACATAACAGTCACAGAACATAGGTACAATATATCGTCAATACAGATCCAAGTATCAAAAGGTGGGTACAAAGCCACGGCTCACACATGTGAGTCAAAAATATGTACATAAGAATCTGAAATAAAAGAGTAGCGGAATAGTGGACAAATAAAAGCACTATCTATCAGCATAGCAGATAATGTCCAAGCGGAAGCACATAAGCTAAGTCCAGAGACCTAACCTGAAACAACTCGGTCTGACCCGAGCGAAAACACTCGGGTCAGGCTAGCTAAATAATCAATAATAACTGAGATATATATAATAATGCAGTACATAAACAAAACAATACTTCTCCAAAGAGAAGAGTAATATGGACTACATGAATATAATGACGATCCCTAATCATCAATAAACAGTAAAAATCTCCAAAGAGAATACAAACACCAAAGTGTTAAATAAATAAAATCGCCTCATATCATCGGCGTAGCCAAAGCTATATAAAGTTGCCCATAGGCAATAATCCCAAGAGTGACCAGAGTAATAATCAATGCCCAAGCAAAGATCGATGCTCCAAAGAGCAATAGGGATATAATGAAAAATCAATGAAATCGAATACAGAAATGCAGTGTCCAGAGACACTGTGAATCCACAAGGTAATCGTACTTATATTGTATGGTTCCATAGAACCAACACCGAATGGCGATACTCGAATGGATATAAAAATCGTCAGATAATACAAATATTGTACATGCACCGACCAGAGTCGTTGTTGCCAAGTACTGTAGAGTTGTGATCGATCACTCGCACAGACGCGGAACGCGCGAGACGGCGAGATCCTTTCCAGAAGGATAAAGGCCCAGAGGCGCACGCCGAAAAATAAACTTCTCCATAGAGCAGGTGTCCAGAGACGGTTGCCCAGAGGCGTGGTGACCCAGAGGTCCAGTACTGGCCGCCCAGAGGCTAATGTGTCACTAACTTCTTGAAGAGGAACCCGTAAAGTGTTAACAATGAGTCCCATACCCCACGTTCGCACTAAACGGTTTACTAACCAATAGTAAGCTCACACTCCAAACAATAAAAAGTCCACCTCGTATCATTGGTAAACTAGACCGAAAGGTCAAAACGATCAACCGAATAGATCGGGGATTAACCGGAAAGAAAATACACACGGTTCCATAAGCCGGAGATTTCCTAACCGTTTAAGCACCTTTCCACTTCGCTCGACGTGCTAAAAAGTGAGTTTGAGATTTTTATTATAGAAAATAATGGTGCGAAACGGATTTTTAATTGGTTTGAAATCACTTTAAAATGGTCTTTTGAAAAGTCTCCTATTATGGAGTAATTAATTTAATAATTAAAAATAATATTATATAATAATTTTCAAAAGCCATTTTGGAGTGAAAAATCCTTTTAAATCCTTTTTATAAAGTCTGTGTACGAGATCCAGGGACAAATCTCAAAGATATCGACGAAAACCAGAAAATCATCAAAAATATTCTAAGTGTTTGAAACCATTCAAAAAATGCTGCGAACCCAAGTTCGGCAATTTATTTGGACCAGCAAACTGTATCCAAATGGCATGAAAACTGGTAGGCATGTAGTCCGACATCCCTACTTTAAGATACAAAAAGAATTTCGGGATTTCGAGTTGAGACGAAGTGGCAGCGACGTCTCAAAGTTGAACTCAGAAAAAGATTCACACTGTTTTCCAACAGCGACCAGAGTCTAATTTTGGCACGAAAATCGAAGTACCAAACGAACTCCAATGTTGCCCCTATTTTCCAGAGATGGAGTTCGAAACTGAAAACAGAAAGCAACATTTTCATTTTTCAAAAAAAAATAATTTTTTTTTTTTTTGGGGCCCCCAGCCCGCTTGGGCTGGGGAGACTTGGGCCCGCCCCCAGCCCACGCGGGCTAGGGGTACTGGGTCCGCCCCCAGCCCACGCGGGCTGAGGATCTAGGGCCCGCCCCTAGCCCACTTGGGCTGGGGGTACTGGTCCCGCCCCCAACCCACGCGGGCTGGGGGACTTGGGTTTCCCCTCCCCCCCCCAGCCCACGCGGGCTGGGGGTACTGGGCCCGCCCCCAGCCCACGCGGGCTGGGGACTTGGGTCCCCCCCCCCCAGCCCACGCGGGCTGGGGGTCTTGGGCCCCCCCAGCCCACGCGGGCTGGGGGTACTGGGCCCGCCCCAGCCCACACGGGCTGGGGTCTTGCGGCCAGCCCCACTAGGGCTGGCCTGCTCCTGGCCTGCTCCTGGCTAGCCCAACTGGGCTAGCCTGCTTTGTTTGGGCTGCAACCTGGGTGCAGCCCAGACCCATTTTTCAGCCTGTTTTCAGGCAGTGCAATTCCAGCCTGCAGAAAATGCAGTTTTTGAGGGTTTTAGGGTGTTTTTTTCAAGTTTTGGCATCAAAATTTTCACCAAAATTATACTAGCAATAATTACTAATAAATAGTAATTACCTTAATGAAGCAAAGGATCAAACACTTAGAGTGCAACAATCAAAGCAAGCCAACTCCTCACCCCAAGCAAAGATCAAGAGACTTCAAGGACCCAAAATCACAAAAACAAAACAATGATTACAACCAAATGGGAGAGATTAAATAAGGATTAAATAGGATTAGGGATTAAGAGAGATTGCATTACCTTCCTTCTTCTTTTCTTTCTAGGATTTAAACTAATTATGAAGAGAAGATGGAGCTTCTAAAGGGAGGCCATTAATTTTGTTTAGATCTTGGTTTTAGGAATTTATGAAGAGGAGGAGGGTTAGGGTTATGAGTTTAAGATATTATATAGGAGGGGGTTAGACTAATGGGTTATGGTAAGGGGGTTTTAAAACCCATTAGGACTTAGTTTATATTCTAAGTTATCATGTGAACCAAAATCCTAAGAGGCATCCTAATATTAATTAAAACCATATAATTATCTCATTTGGCCCATTAACCCATAATATTTTAATTTGCAAACCAATTGCAAAAATTTAAATTCCCAAAAATTTGTTTAGCCCCCTTTTTAACTTAAAATCATAATTTTTAACTTATCATTCGGTAATTGCAATCTCAGGGTTGTCACAAAACATTTTCAAAAATCCATCAGAATGAGATATGCTCACTTATTCTCATTTTCCTTTAATCCCCATTTGGATTATCACTTCAATTCTTATCTCAGTTGGGTATTTAAATCAATAACAGTTTGAACTCCGACCAGTTTATTTTTAGAAAAATAGTTTGAAAATTGAAAAATAGACAAGTAGTTGAAAATTAATTATTAGTTTACAAAAAAGATATAAAATAGTTAACTAATTGTAAAATAGTCGAAAAATAGTTGAATTGTTTCAGAGATTTTAAATAATTGCAAAATAGTTGTAAAATAGAAATTAGTTTGTGAAATAGTTGAAAAATAGTAATTAGTTTAGGAAACAATTGAAAAATGTTTAAATAGCTCCAAAAATAATGGTAAAACAAATATATAATAAGTTAGCTTTAAAAAGAAAGGTTGTATATATTTAATAGCTTAGAAAAATTAAGTTTATATTAAAACAATTTATTTAAAATAGTCAAGAGTCAAACTGTTCACTACCCCAACAATCAAATGCACACTTCCATTTGATTTTAATCTTGTTCAACTTTAATTATAATTTTAAATTATTCCAATCAATCTGAATTATTATCAATTAAACCCTTTTCAAATTCAAATCATTTCAATATAATCCAATTTAATTTCTCATTTAAATTTTTAAACTTATACATCTTCAATCACCAATCTACTTAATTCAAACCAAATTCAATTTCAGTCTTGAATTTAAACTATCTCAAATTATATAAATTCGAGTTAGATTCTCAAAGATTGGTTTAACCTTTAAACCAAATTAACTTTTATTTAAAGTTTTTAATCAATTTAATTTCTGAGTTCAGTTCTCAAAATTCCATTTTAAATTATCTTTACTTATGTATTTCAAGGTTCAAATAAGAATTCAATACAATTTTATTTTAAAAATTTTAATTTATTTTTCAACTTTTATCTTCCAGTTTGAAGCCAGTTCTTAAAAAAGTTTAATTTACAATTTAATTATTCAAATTTATTTTATTTATACGATACCGTTCTCAATTTTAAAGATTTTCACTAACAATAGGAGGATATCATCCAATTTATTTTAAAACGTCCATCTATTTTCAAATTTTAAATCTCAAACTCGTTTGAGATCACACAAATTCCCAATTCAAATCAACCATTTATCTTTCCAAGTTAAATTCCAATTTCGTCTTGAAATTTCCAATTCTGGTTGCCTTTTTTCTACACTTATTTTACTTCCCCAAAGTTAAACTCCAATTTACTTAATCCAATCAACCTTACTCAATTTGAATTCCCGCTTCAACTTCAAAATTCTTTCCCTCTTATAAGTTCAAAACTTATATCACTCTGAGTTTTTACATCACAATTCAGGGAAAATCAAAACTCAACCTCTTAGAGTTTATTTCAAATTATATTTGATATCATGTATATCCATACAATACATATTTATTTCTTGGCCCTCCCAGCCATGTTTTAAAATTTTAAACCACCTTTGGTTTAAATTCAAATCAATTTGTAAACAACCCATTGTTTGCAATAAGTCCCAGTTACCCAAATAATACGTATTTATTATTTTTCATTACTTTGAAAAAAATTCCGAATTCTAGACCAGATTTAAAATTCCATTTTCAATCCATTAAATTTTAATTTGGTTGTATTTCTATTTCTACTTAATTTAATTCCAATTTAAGACTTCAATTTCAGTTTGAATCCATTTCAGACTTATCTTTATTTAATTTTAGTTTGGTGGTATTATATTACTTCTTAATTTAATTCTAATAATTTAACAACCAATCACCTTAATATCTACTAGAAGGAAATATTGCTTTATATATCAAAAATATATTTTTATAAAAATCATTTAAAATCTTTATATAAGAAAATAACAAGTACGCGCTCATATATATATATATATATATATATATATATATTCTCAACTCATTCTAGAGTACTACAGACTCTATTAAATGAGTAATTCCCACCAGAGCCAAGGTTCTCGCTTAACCTTTCAGCTCTGATACCAAATGTAACGACCTGAAATTTTCTAACCCAAAAATTCTAGATCGTTATGAAAATGAAGAAGGAGATAGAAGAAGAAGAACAGAAACACCAAACATCTCACAATCGCAGCGGATAAAATATAATAATAAATAATAACAGTCTATAAGAGAATATTATAACTGTCAGTTACATTCTAATACATCAGAGTTTCACATTATATACAGTCACTGAATATTTACAATTATCATATCTCAGGGTAACAATAATATAAATACAGCGAAAATACTCCATACGCTCCTGCCATCCAACTCGCCTCTTGAGCTCTAGAATGTACCTACCTGAAAATCTGTAATACTCGGTCTGACCCGAGCATGACAACAAAGTAACACCCGGGTCAGGCTGGAAACCAGCGTGAGTAAACTCAACTAACATGGAATACATGCATACAACTTATATAAACCCTGGGCATCTTATATCAATTTAACTAATTCACAATTTGCTCGAGACGACACTTATTTCACATATAAATTTCTAAGTACCAAACTTGTATAAAATAATCCAATTCACATAAATCATTTCATTCCTACCTATTGATTTCTCAAATCAATTTGAAAAAAATTCGTAGTGGTTTCGATTATCTCCCAATACCCGATCCCGGCCTCTTCGCGTCTCATACCATCCTATCCCAAGTTATCCAAAATGATAAACACAACCTTACATATCAGAGATATCAACTCATTCGAAGCGTCCAATACCAATCAATCATTCATGAGCAAATTTTATCGCTTCCAAATTAATTCAATTGATTCTAATTGAATTTTCTAACCTCCAATCGCTTAGATTCTTCATTAATTAATCCCAAACCAATTAATTAATCAACTCTTCCATATTCATTCATCCTAAATAATTCACCCTGGATTAATTACCTTTTAATTTTATTCAAGTAATTATCTTTAATTCATTTCACGATATTAATTATTCTTAATCCAAATCAATAAGTAATCTTAATTACTTGCATAAATTCTTAATTTCTTATATTAATTAATTCTTCATAAGTCACTTATTATGGATTAATCAATTTCAATTTATAAATCTTTAATTATATCATAAATTATAAATTAATGATTTCCAATTGTGTATTTTTTTTAATTAATTCTTTTCATCTAAATTAATTGCACTAATTAAACCACAGTGTTAATCATACTTGATTTATCTCCAACTGAAATTATCTATCCTTTTATTTACTTCATTAGATGAATCAATTTATACTTAATTAACCATCTTAATTAATCCCTTGACTAATTACACCAATAATTATATTTTATTAATTTCATTGAGTAATTATCTATCAATCATCAGATGATTATTCTGAATTACTTGCACTTAATCAATTAACTTAAAACTTAATTTATTAATTCAAACCCTTCATTAGTAAATTAATTAACCCAATTATTAATTAATTTGAATTAAATAAATTTTCCATTTTGTTTACCCCACTAATTAAACGAATCACAAATCATTAAGCCCTTGTCAACATTAAGATGAAACATTTCCTTATTTATGACTTAAGTTTAAAACAATTTAAAACCTAAATATTTCGAGTCAAACCATAATTAAATCGAAAAACCAACCAAAAATCCCAGGTTACATCATCATCAGTGCATACCCAATCAATTTAATCATGCAGCCAAATACATAAATTTAACCATTTAAATTTTAAACAATATCCAACAGAGTGAGATTTACTCACCTTTAATTCTGCCGTTTGAAAATCCTCCCAAACTGGCTTGTTTCCATGATTTTACACCTTGAATAAACATCATACAATTTCTTAATATTTAAATTAACCAAACAATTAATTTCCCATTCAATAAATTTAAATTTGAACTTCCCTTTAATAAATTACTTAGTGATCGAAATAATTAAATGTGTTAATTAACAATTCATCACCATAATGCATTATCCTCAATTAACAGTACGTTCTAACATGCATATTGTTTTATTTCATTTATAAAAACTTACTGTTGATTTAAATATTAAGTCAATAAACTTACGAACGGCATAAAATAATCTATATAAGTTTTTAAAACTGATTTTATATGAACTCTCATATTATTTTTTTATTATTCAAAAACCTATACACTTACTGTCCCATATATATATAACTAATTTCAAAATAAAATTTTTTAAACCTTATGTTAATTTACTATTTGAAATCAGTAACTCTAATCTTACCCTTCTTTTTTTAGAGAAAACAAATCAAAGCTTCTGAAAATAAATGTTCATTATTGTCATAAATATTTGCCTGCACATAAAAATTCAAATCAGTGAAAAAAACAACAACAGGAGATATGCCTGTAATTAAACCCTCGAAATCATCTATAGCCGAAACCCTAGGTTGAAGCCGAGCGCGAATGCGACCACGCCTTGCTCGAAGCTGCGACCAACGAGCACGGTTCCCTCCCCCCTCTTCGCGCTTCAATCGTGACTACTGTCGATCGACTCCACCTCTAAATCCCCAAACAGCGACCCATACCAAACTAATCGAAGACCTAAACCACTCAAACGGTCGCGACTTCGGCTTGACTTCACAAACCCGAGCTCGAGTACCCTGCGTCGCGATTATCGAGCCGAAGACGAAATGGCGAAGAATAATTTCTTTTTTTTAAGAGCAGAATCGGCCTCGGCCATTGATTTCATATTTTTCTTAGAGTACGATCTGCTGAGTGAGTAAAGAGGGGAACGGAATGAAATAGAGGTTGGTGGAAGGCTTCTAGAATACGCGTGAAAATATTATAATAGAATATTGAAAATATCTCGCGTTGTATAACGCGAAATCCAGAACCCCGAATTAGAGATGCTGACCGACGTTTAAAAGGTTTTATCCGCATTCCAAACACAATGAAACGTGTTTCGAAGGCAATTTGATTGTACGCGCGAGTTACGGAAATAAACGATCAAATTTAAATTGAATCGATTAAAATAGTTCTAAGCGTTTTGAGCTGCCAAGGTCATACGACAACTCTGATTGCTACGAAAATTGAAATCTGATAATAACTAACTATTACGGATCCAATGGATCTGGTTTCGTCAAATTCCGAGACTGTGTCTCGGAAGGCTATTTTAAATTCCAATTTAAATGATATATTATTAAAATTGAACAGATTACCTTTAAATTTAAATTTAACTATTCTATTACCTTCAGTATCATCATTATAGATTTTATAAGCCTTCAAATTATTTTAAACAAGCTTAAAATTTCAGATTCAACAATTTACCCAATTTCAATTATTAAATTCAATATTTAAACTATATAATTCAATGATTTAATTATCAAGTAAATATTGATATCTTGAATTCAAGTTAAAATTTACTTTTAAATATTTTAAAATCAATTAATTATTCCAATTAATTCGTTTAAATTTTCGGATCGTCACACTCCAAAGACTCCAAAATGTATCAAACAGAAAGCTGAAGGCTACCAAAATGATATCAACTACCAAACTACCTGAAAAACCAAACTCTAGACTGCCCGTGTGGAAAATTGTAGGCACCCAGAGTTTAGGAATGGAACAATAAACTCCGAGTTAGTCATGGGACTAGTGTGAGCAAAAAAAATTTGGTTTCTTAAAACAAACAAAAGAATTTAAATTTTTCAAACCCGCAATGCTTTTTGAAAAAAGGAAACTACCATAAGGCCTCCCGAGACACACACCATGCTATCGCACACTTAGTTCCTTATGATAGCCAAATATGCTTACTACGCAAAAATCCTTTTTGATATTATTATTAGTGCATAGTGGAAAATATTTCGAAAATATAATATTAATCTTAGCCAACATAGGTACCATTATACTATGCATACTATAGCTACCACCTGAAGTGGCAGGTAATACAACAGCAATCGTAAAAGGCTCGTATTGGATGATGGGATTGCCAACAAATGGTCAGGCTAAGGAACTTCCTATTGCCACATGGAAACGCCTCTGGAGGGACGCCCCGATTACCTATCCGGATCTCTGCCAACACAAGGCCGGTTAACCCCTTCCCGGGAAGTAAAACCTAAGATATGCCACCCCCGGTCGTCCGCGACCTTTATCCGAGGATCCACTACACCAACAACATCACACAGTAATGAATATACTACAGTGCCCACATGAGTAAGTATGTGGGCTCCATACCATGATACCACCCTTTTCCAGAAGGAATGGTCATACCCTAGGGGAGCTACCCCTGAGACCTTGCCGCATCTTTCCTGTTTTGACCATTACCGGTTTGTGAGGCTCGATTAGGTCTCGTCCACAAAGCTATGCTTTTTCACAAAGCCATGTTTTGATCAACAAATGACCAGCAGCACTTCGTATGCCATATTACCAAATTGGGAAAGTATCACTAGTAACCATCAACTACATAACCTCTGAGCTCATACGTCTTAGAGAAGGGTGTTAAGCTAAGAGAATAAATCTCGCCACCAAACAGAAATGTATTTGATAGAAACCAACTTTACATCTCAAAGTGTAACGTTAGATGCACATCCATACAAATCTGTTCTGGGTTCGAACAGAACCGAAGGCACTTTCAAAGAAGCCCTTGCAAATCCGGGTATTCACAATCCCGATCGGACTTCCCATCACTTAGGAAATCTCTATACCGTAGCTACTCAATGCAGAGACAATCGATAGGTCTTCCTATCATTCTCGCAAATACCCCGTCTTCAACACCAGTCCTCAAATAACAACGACATATCATTATTCGAAATTGGTTACATGACAATAGTCCTCTCTCGGCTAAATCGAATAACGAGCATAAATTTAAAAACACATGGATATGGGATTTCAATTAAGTCACAACTTTAAAATTCAAAACTTTCTTTCAAATGGTTTAAACAAATTACCATTTCAAATCTTTGAACAAAAAGAGTTATTCCACAAAGTTCACCCACTTTCACAAAGATCCATTCACAGATTTCTAAATAATTTCCGTTTCAGTTAGATTAGTTCATTTAATCTTTAAATTAAAGATTTAACTTATAGCTTTCAAAACCGTTTCCTAAGATTCATTCATAACTTGGAAAACCATTTCAATTTAAATGTGAAATTCCTTTAATACAAATTGGAAATTAATTTCCTGTATGAAAGCTTTTGTCAATTGAAAACAACGGTTTTTGTTTCTAAAAAATCCGATTTCATTTATACAAGTTAAAACCTTGGGTTAATTCAAATTCCCAAAGCAACACATTCTAAAATGGTTTAAAACCATATAAACTCGTATAACCCTTTTACAACATAAATTCTCAATGTAGACTTCAATTTTAATTTTGAATTCAGTTTTAGATCAAATTTCAAAATTAGATTATGTTATTCAAAAATAACTTTTATCTTTGAAATTCTTTTTCAAAAGTTTTCCATTTCAAAAGCAATCCATTTCCAAAACCATTTGGATTTAAAATTCAATTTTAAAATTATTTCAAAAAACCTGTGACTTAACCAATTTCCACGTGAAATCCATATTTGTGTGTGTATAAGTATAGTCCAGGGGTTTAACACAATAATGCACAACATCAACCATCACAGATTCAATCATATCAATATCGATGAGCGGTGTAACCCATAACGCTTATCTTCATTTACAGATTCGTAGATAAAATAAATTTATCAATCACAAAGGTTCACCATTACGATTCGATGTGGGTTTCGGATAACCAACTGGAATCTGACTCCCTGCCGCATCGAAATTCAAATGTCGTTTTACGAGTCAAGGATTTTTCATATTCATACAACAGTATATTCATCACAGTTACAATAGCTCAGCACAAAGCATTACATAGCATCACATCAAATATATCAATCCATCACACAGCATTCAATAACAATCAAACATCTCCAATTGAGATGAATAAATCGTGTGGTTTTTAATTTATCAACCACATATTACTTTCATTAGTAATCTTTAGTCAATGATTAATTATCATTAACTACAATTGATTAAGTCTTAAATATCTTCATTAATTAATCATTTATTTAATTAATTATCTTAATTAATTAACCCTTAATTGTAATTAATTAATCATTCATAAATAAATAAATTAACTTTTAATAAACCTTAAATTAGTCAAGATAAATCCTTATCTTAACTGATTACTTAATTACAACATTTAAAACTCATTAATTAAAATAAATTATCATTAACAAATAATTCAATTTTAAACCTTTAAGTTAATCCATAATCAAAACATTCTTATCTTTTAATTAGCTTCTTAATTAAGCAATTTAATCTTATAAAAATAACTTAAATTAAAGGTAAACCATTTACCTTACTTTATCACTTGCTTAATTACATTACTCTATGTTCCTTGTGAAAACACTTAAAGATTTAATTATCATAATAATTGCTTAAAACCCAAAACAATTTTGACTTCAAAAATCGAATCTTTGAAAACTTATTATTTTTTTCCCAAAGAAAACTTGTTTATAAATGATCATCAGTCTTATAAACCGCTTCGTCATTAAATTTGAAAAGTTGTTAAGATTTTTCTTTTACTTTTATAGCTTGGATTTCCTTTGCTTTTAAAATCTGGACAGAGGTTTTTTTTTCTTTTTTTAAAATTTTAAAACTATACATATTATTTTTCAAAACCTGCTGTGACGAGCCCAACATAAATTCGCTCGAGAACAGCTTCGAGTAAATTAATCAAATTCCCGTGCTTGGCTTCGAGCTTCTTTGTCCCCTCTCAACCATCACTGATACACGTTGACACATGTGCATATGCACACGAGCTCCGGCGACTTTCGACCATCACCGGTACCTTCAGCTAACCACCATCGACCTCGGCGGTCAACTCGAACATTCGGAAAAAATCGAACTCGTTGAAATCAGAATTCGAACTATCTGCTCCACCAGGAACCCAACCCAGTTCACCCAAATTCACTCTGCGTGGCCACCTCTGGACACCGAAGATCTTGTGATCACCCCCACAGCTGCCCCACCATCCCACTCATCTTCTCTCGAAGTCCGATCTACTCCGGCTCGCCCACTAATCTCCAAACCAATCGCGTTGCCACCCATACACACCCGGCCCTTAAACCCTAAACCGCCTTCTCGCCACCACCATGATCCACTATAAATTCCTCGAACAATTTTCCAGTGATCATCAACATGTAAGCCATCTTCGACATTCATCTTGAATCGCCTCCCTCTGCCGTGCGACGGCAATTGGTAAAAAGGCTAATTCTAGTTAACTCTAGATTTCACATTAAATACAAATTTAAAAATTTTGAAAAGTTTCCCTAAAATCATCATTTTCTAATACTAATCAAATTATGAAACCCAAACTTGAATCCGTAAGCATTGATTTTTTCTGTTTGAATATGTTTACTGAAACTCCCTTTCCCGGATAAATTACTCACTAATTTTGCTTGTTTTTATTTTTAAAATTTGTATTACATCAACGCGAACCAATTCCTTTTAAACATCACAAGAAAAAAATCAGGTGAAGAAGATTTAGAATTTTAACTTGATTTTTAAAGTTCGAAACTAAGAACAGAGCCCTATTTCATATATTCATACACATATACCCAGGCATTTGTATGTATATATAAACGTGTAAGCAAATTCACATCATCACTCAAACATACTTCATATCATACTTCAACGGATCATCAAGATAAGCAAGTTTAGGGACTTATATATAAGAAGAGAAGTTTGCTCACAGTGAATGGAAGAACAGAGAGGAACAGTTGTTGTTTCCTTATGCTTTGCTTGTTCTTTTGATTTTTTCTGAACCTGCTTAATTTTTGAGTTGCCCTGCTTTTGAATCTTCCTAACTTGAAATTTTTTGCTTGATTTGTTGTTCTTGAACTCCCCTGCCTGATTGCAGGTTCTTATCTTTCCATATTTTGGTTTTGGTCTAGATTCATAGCTTCAGGTTGAAGATTTCAGGCTCTTTTTTTTTCTGGTTTTAACTTTGGCGTTGAGTTTGTGATGTTCACGATCTTTATTTTATTTTTTTCAGGAATTGATGAGGCTTATAGGAGAATCTTCTATGATTTTTTTTCTTTTGTTTATTATTATATTTTTTTATTTACCCTTGTTACATGAAGTGAAAATTGTGTTTATACCCTTAATTCAAATTGTTTTGTAAATTTTTGTTTTAAATCTTTATGTAAATGTAATTCCATATGTATCTTTCATATGCCTCCATTCTAAAATGTTTATGTTTTCTTTAATATTTATATTTACACAAATAAAATTTTCATTCTTTTTCACATTCAATTTTTTTAGTTAGTTCAACATGTTTATATATATATATATATATATATATATATATATATATATATATATATATTTCATACATTTCCATCCATAGATTCTTTATTATTTATTTTTGTACAACTTTTTAAAAGAAAGGGATGATTTAAATATTTTGATTACATGTTAACAAATGATCACTCTTATTTATATGTGTATATATATAAGAAGATTAAATCTTAAAAATAATATTTTGAAAATTAGTACATTAATTCTTTTGAAAAATAACACATCTTCCAAATATATTAATATAGTTAAAAATATTTAGAACAAACTATCATTAACATTTTAAAGCTTTTAAATTCTACTTATTTCCAATACCTCTATTTTTAATTTCAATATTTGTTTATAAAATACTCATTCTTATTATTTCAAATCAAATAGCAACCTGTAATCTAAATCTTATTTATTTATTCCAAAAAATTTCTAATTAATTCATAAATAAATTCGTAATTTAATTCCAAAGTCAAATTAATTATCAAATTAAACATGATTAATTTTCAGGAATGTTACATGTATATTTAGCATCTGTGAGGACAATTTATTATAATTGTCCGGTATTAGGTTGTTGATTTGTTGTACTCTTATGATGTTGTGTATAAGTAACAATTATACTTCTTTTGTATAAAGACATGTTATTATTATCTATTATATATTGTTCCACTACGATTGTGAGATTTTGTGTTGTTGTTTCTCTTTTCTGCTACCTCTTCCTTTTCTTTTCCCCTAACTATCGGGTTTTCCGGCATTCAATTGCCATGCATGTAATATAGCGGAATTATTAGGTTCGATTTACGAGCATCTAAAATCTTGGCTGTTGCATTTGGTATCAGAGCTAAAGATTAAGCGAGAACATTAGCTTTGATGGGGTAACTCATTAGAGACTGAGTTAGTAGTATCCTAGAATGAGTTTGAGTGTATTAATAGATATGAGCACATATTTGTTAGTGAATATAAAAAAAAATTATATTGTGTTGGTTGATTTGTCAAGTGGCCTGTGGACTCTGGCTAATACGTGTAATTAACGTTATTGATAGAGATCTATAAACACTTGAACAGAACAACTCGACATTGTATTGTTTTGAAATTAGGGTAAATGAAATAATTTTCCCTAGATTATTTTTTATATATGACGAAAATTATTTTTCATAAATTGTTATAGTTGTATATGGTGTGCTTGGTTGTTAGGAAATGATGATATTAAACTGTTATCATTTGTTGTTGTGGTAATTGAACAAAAGTTGATATTATAACCAAAAGTTAAGAAATAGTTACTGTAACAAAATAGGATTTGTAAATGTGATTTATAATTTGAAGTGAAATGAAATTCCAGAAGTATTTTTAAATATGACTTGTTAAAAGGGTTTGAAGGTTGGGAATTTAGGAATTTAATTTAAAAAAATTAAAAAGGGAGTTTGAATGTGAAATATTTAAATAGAGTTTTTGGATTAATTAAAATAAATTGATTGGACAAAATAATTGGTTTTTGAATTTGTACTTAACTACTTTGGGATATTGTAAATACGAAAATATAAAAAGTTTTATAAACTGAGATTTAGATAGATTGGAGAATAGATGGGAATTTGTAAATAAGTATAAAATTTATTATAATGGATCTTAAATAAGATTTTTAAATTACAAAATAGAAGTAAAATGAGATTTGGTTGCTTTGGGTTATAGTTCGGTTTATTTAAGAAATCGATTATAAATGGAATTTAACTTAAAAATCAATTTATGACGGATTTAAGTGATGTGAAACCATTATAAACTGGAATTTATATCTGTGAGATTTATAAACTATGTTTGTAAATAAAGTAAAGTGATTATCAGTTGATAAATTGAAGATATAAATTCATGGTAAGAATTTTTAATGAGATGGGTAAATTGGTTTAAAAATAAATGATAGATTTACTTTTTGAAATGTGAAAAAGGGGATTTACGAACTTGGGACGTAAATCAATTGGTGATAAATCGAGAGAGGTTTATAAATATTAGATTGGCTATATTAGAATTGAAAAATATATTATCGAGAAGTTGAGAGTGTTTTAAAAAGAGGATTTTTAATTATTAAGCTAGGTAATTTAAAAATGTTTTAGCATTAGAATACTTACAAAAAGTTAGTTATTTAAATATTTTTAAATTGTGAAGATGAATTATAAGTTTTATAAACAAGTCTTCTAAATCGATTAGGATTTTATTAATAAATCAGAATTAATTATTGTTTCAAAGTTATAAAATTATTTTAATTGTTTAAAAGTATATTTAATAATTAAATAAGTTTTCGGAAAGCAACGGTAACTTTCATCGCGAAATCAGAGGCAGAGATTGCCTGCAGTTAAGTTTGGATTTCTCTAGAATAGAGACATAATCATTGAGCTACGAATCTATGGTTAATACCGCATGGTGCTTTCCATATCTATTTTAAAAAGTTTTCAAATATTGTTGAAGGGAATTATTTGTGTATATACATATTTCGGTGAGATAAGTATATACTTTTGAATAAAGAGATTTAATTAAGGAACTCGAAACTTACAGAATTCGTTATAAACGAGTTAAGAAATTTACAATATAAATTGTGAAGAGTTTTTGAGAAAACAGAAATAAATGGAACTTTCCTAAGTGTTAGGAAGTAAGGGATCTAGAAAATATATTTTTAAATATTTTTCTATGTATTGAAATAAGAGATGGTTTGAAATATCCTAATATGGATATAAGTATTTGAGTTGTCTCAAATATTGAAAATGTGCACGGGATTTGAATATATATATATATATATATATATATATATATATTATAAAGATATTTTGAAAATAAATTTTGGAAAATTATAATATGGGCCTAGTGACTGCTTATGGATGTTATATTGATAGTTAAATAACCAACTATCAAGTATTGGCCAAATTCGTTAATCGTTTCGAAGAGACCGGGATTAGATTTAATTATCTGAAAACCACTTCGATCCGATTTGAGAGTTACGAATAAATATCATGAATATGGTAAAGATGGTGATTCGGTATGTCTAGGCCTAGGACAAGTTGTATGGATGAATGCAATTACATCGTTATTGGAGGACGATGAGCATTTAAGTGAAATTATTCTTGAAAGGTAATCGTAGCCTCAAGCCTCCTCAACCGACATGACTGAAAATCAGGGGAGATGCGGCAAGGCTAAGTGGGTAATACCCAATTAGGGTATGTTATCACCTTTCTAGATGCCCATGGATATGTTATAAATTATAGATATGATGTGCATGGAAAAATAGCTCTTGATAAGAGTGGGAACACCTAGGGTGATAACATATTCGGTTCTATCCAGATAAGGTTAGGGTGGCCTTATGTTGTAGGGGATCTTGGCGAGGTCCTCGGTACGTTTTCCTAGATGTTTGCTGTGATACGTGGTACCGCAATGCCTAGTCACTATATGGAATACAGTCTCCAATAAGCACCATGCGATATAGATTGTGCTGAACTATGCTGAAACGTGAGATGCAAGCATTTCAGCTATTTTCTACTTATTTTCTATAAACATTATAATAATATTAGTTGATTTTTTGATATAAAATGTATTGGTCATCGTAAGGGAAAAACCCGTCATATTTATATGTGACGTGGTCTTAAGAGATACCTTTGTTTTTCAAATGATTTTGAAAATAGTAATAATTCAAATTAAGTGTGTTTTCTCACGCTAGTTTTCCAGAGTGACTCAAGTGTTATTTTATTATAATGCTCGGATTAGACCGAGTATTACAGATTCAAGATATGATGTTATGGAGCTTAGGAGACAAGCTGGACAATGAAGACATATCACACGTAATTGATTATATTCCGCAATGTATTGTTTGCTGTATATTCAGCATTTGTGAGGACAAGTTATTATAATTGTTCGGTATTGAGTTGTTGATTTATTTTACTCTGATGATGTTGTGTATAAGTAACAGCTATAGTTCTTTTGTACAAAGACATGTTATTATCTATTATACATTGTTCCGCTGCGATTGTGAGATTCTATGTTGTTGTTTCTATTTTCTTCCACCTCTTACTTTTCTTTTCCCCTAACTATCATGTTTTCAGGTATTCGTTTGCTCGACATGTAATACAATGGACGTATTAGTGTCGATTTTCAAGCATCGAAAATCCCGGTCGTTACATTTGGTATTAGAGTTGAAGGTTAAGCGAGAACCTTGGCTTTGATGGGGTAACTCATTAGAGATAGGGTTAGTAGTACCATAGAAAGAGTTTGAGTGTATTAATAGATATGAGCGTGTTTTTTTAGTGAATATAAAAATATTTCATATTGCGTTGGTTGATTTATTGAGTGGTTTATGGATTTTGGTTAATACAAGTAATTAACGTTATTGATAGGGATCTCTAAACACTTGAATAGAACAACTCGACATGATAATATTTTGAAATTGGAGGAAATGAAATAATTTTCTCTTTTTTTATATACAACTATAATAAGTTTTCATAAATTATTATAGTTGTATATGGTGTGCTTGGTTGTTAGGAAATGATAATATTAAACCATTATTATTTGTTGTTATGGTAATTGAATAAAAATTGATATTATAATCAAAAGTTATGAAATAATTTCATATAACAAAATGGGATTTGTAAATGTGATTTATAATCTGAAATGAAATGAAATTCCATAAATATTTTTAAATTTGATTTGTTAAAAGGGTTTGAAGGCTAGGAATTTGGGAATTTAATTCCAGTTGGTTTTGAAATGTTTTTAAAAGTGTCGGGAAATAATAATGATGTTATTTGGAAAATATTTTTTGACTTGCAATATGTTTAAAATGGTTTTAAAATGAATAGAAAGCACTGAAATCACTTCGGTCGCTGGAAAATAATTTCGGTGATGACTTCAGCATCGTCGACATTCATTTTCGAGTTTCCAAAGGAGGAATTGCTACAATTGGGTTTTGTTTGGAAAACTAGTTTTGGTTTGAAATGTAAAAGAATAATTTGATATACCATGGGATCTTCTGTGTATACATAAGTGATTTCAAAAATGATATTGAAATATTTAAGAAATGGTTTAAACTCTAGAGCTTCGATATAAAATGTTTTATGGAATATGAGTAAGTTTGATAACTTATAAAAAAATTGAAATTTGATTTTTGGGAATGGAATTTAACTTAAGTTACATATAGCGTGAACTTAGAAAATTTTGCTTAAGTTAAGCTGGATGGAGTAATTGTTGGAAATGGAATTTGTTCAGATTGAAATGAACTAATGAAGGGAACTAATTAAACTAAATTAATTAGAAAATTGAATATGTTTTGAGATATGGTTGATAAAATTCAATATTCAAAATTAAGAGATAAATTAAGTTAAATGGAAAAATGAAATTAAATATAAACTTAAGATGTGAAGTGGTAATAACCACAAGCAGTTTGTATGAAATGTGTATAATAGACTTAAGAAAATTAATGGTGAAATTCTTAAAAGAAATTGGTATCAAATAAATATACTAAGTAAATATTTGAATGCAGATGAAATAAGGGATGTGAATAGTGGTTTGAGAATGATCAATGGTAAATGGAATGAATGCGAATAAAAAGAATCCGATATAGCTAAAAATCAATTGGAAATAAATATGTAAGTTGTATGTATATTATTTTGTTCGCATACGGTTTGATCCAGATTTGAGCATAGAATTTCGAGATAATTTATATCAATCTGAGTTAGGATTTTTCACTCGATTTTTGAAGGCGAACACTAGGTATGGATTTTTGGTTGATTTTGGAATTCTCTATCATAGTATACAGCTATTCTTGGAGAATGACGGTTTGTAATCAAAAAACCAGATCTGAGTCCGCACTAGGGAGTTGGGTGAATGATACTGGTTCGAAAGTGAAATTGTGTAATCGAGTGAGCGATTAGAGTTGAGATTGCGTACGAATGGTATATGTACATCTTACGGGTTTTGGTGAAAAAAATACAGAAATTGAAAGCCCTAAATAAAATGATTTTGAAATATGTGATTGGATAACACTGGTAAGTATGGTGCTGGAAATTGAAAGCTAACCTGATGCCTTTGGTTTCATAAGTACAAATTGGATTGCCCAATAAAACGGTATGTGTTTCAACTGTTGTTTGAAATTGATGATTTTGTGATTGAGCCACTTGGCTTTTTGTTTTCATTTGATGATTTGAGCCAGTAGTGGTGATTTGTAGTTGTTTGGGTCTAGCCGCGCAAAGGAGACGCTAGCGAATTTTTTGAAAATTTAAGGAGTTAGAAAATGTTGAAGAAAATTTTTAATTGCTAAAATTGGATTTGAGTTAGAATATGAAATTGTTGAGTAGATAATATTATTTGGAATTTATGGATGCATTTGAAAACTAGTAAAGCTGATAGTGTGGTTTTAATAAATTGATTTTGGAAAGTTGTCCCAACAGATTGATTTTGGAAAGTTGTCTCAACAGATTGATTTTGGAAAAGTTAATGGGTTTTGGACCATTCTTCTTACCTTAGTAATTTCAAGGATAAAATTCTTTTAAGAGGGGAGGAATGTAACGACCCAGAATTTTGGTTATTTGAGATTGGAATATTTAATTGATTTTAAATATTTGAAAGTCAATTTTTAACTTGGATTTCAAATACAATGATCTACTGCATAATTTAATTATTGAGTTTAATAAATGGAAATTTGGGTAAATAGTGAAATTTTGAGTTTTTAGCTTGATAAAAATAATTTAAAGGTCTATTAAATTTATATTAATAAGAATAAAGGTAACGGAGCATTTAAAATGAATTTAAAAGTGACTTGTTCGATTTTAAAAATAATTCGTTTAAATTAACGAGTGAAAATAGCTTTCCGAGGCACAGTTTCAAAATTCAACGAAACCAGTTCTATTGGATCCATAATAGTATATTATTATCGAATTTCAAATTTCGTAGCTTATGGAGTTATCGTTTGGTCGTACATGATAGAAACATGCTGAATTTAATATTGAAAATTCAATATAATAATTGGGCCCAAAAAGCTATCATCTCCATACGATCGAATTAGGACTCAAAACCTATTCCATCGCATTCGAAATAAGGATATAACAATATAAATGCCCGGTGGTACGCCTCGTTAGGGCTTCGAAATTTTAAGCTATGTTATCGAGATGGTTTGATAATTTAAATAATATATATATATATATATATATGAATATGTATATATATGTATATATATATATACATTTGATTGATTTGACCATATTCACATCAACTTCCCTACTTTCTTTTCCCAGCCACCCTATTACCTATTTCACCTCCAAAAGACAAGTTTCCTCTTCTTTTAAAATGCATGCAAGTTATAGGACAATGATGAGAAAAAAATAAAAACATGGCAACCTTAAAAAAATAATTTCTCACAAGATAACTGATGGAAAAAAATCCCAAATTTGCTTCTAAAATCTAGTTTTCGAATTCTCTTTGATTCGTTGTGCTTTATTTATGGTGTGATGACATTTTGTACGGATCGACTGTGGAGGTTCAAACTAGGGTTTGGTTTTTCACGGTGTACGCGTATATCAGAGTGTCGAGGCATGGGGGATGGGCTCCGGGGCGCAGCGTTGGTCAACGTTTGGTGGAGTGCGGTGGTGTTTTGGGTGGTCATGGCTTTTAGGGAAGATGATAATGTCGCGATGAACGTAGATGGGTATCGAAGTTTGCCAGTGGGGTCGAGCGTATTGGGAATGAGAGGAGAAACTCATCGACGATGTTCATTTGTGGTTTTGGCAAGGCATTCTCGATATCATAGTGCAGCGTGCATGGTTTGTTCGAGTTATTCATGTATAGGCGAGACATAAAGGGGGAAGAAGATGAAACGGTAATGGGCCGGGTTTTGAATTGTGTGGTATGGGCTTTGTTTTTAAAAATTAAAGTACAGTTATATAAATTGTTAACTTAAGAATTCCAATTCGTATAGATTGCATATCTTAGGTCCAAATGACACATGGTTGTTGCATTGTGTTTGCATTGGTGAATACAACACATAGGAACTGGTTCGGATGAATTTAGAGCTTGCATAATTTTCAGATAAACTCAAAAGCATACTAGCTTAATTGAAACCAAAACGCGAAAGCAACAAATAAATTCAAAGTGAGTAAATCTCACTCATTTTTGGATTGCTAGTTTAATTTAAACGCTGAAAAATTTAAATTATTAGCTGATTTGATGATTTGATAATTATTATTATCAGTTCGATGTTATAATATATATAGTAATATATATATATATATTGGTGGTTGGATAGATTATTCCCGCCTATTTAACGGGTGAGACCTTATGCGCCCCGCATAATAGCGGATAACCCTATATACCGCGATATCCCGCCTCGAAACGGGTTGGTATTTTTATGTTGTATTAACACCTATGGTTGCTGGGAAATAGGCTGGAGGGATCCAACTGGATTCCTCAAAAAAGTTGAATTTATTTCATATTCGGTGATACATGATATGTTTGAATAATCTGTGATAGATTATAGTGTGATTGAATTTATTGGATGCTATAGTGGTAGTGGCCTAGATTTTGGTAATTTAAAATACCATAATTATATTTATTGAAATTTGAAAGAAATTAAAAAGGGATTTTGAAAGTGAAATATTTAAATAGAGTTTATGGATTAATTAAAAGAAATTGATTGGATAAAATAATTGGTTTTTGAATTTGTACTTAACTACTTTGGGATATTGTAAATAGGGAAATATAAAAAGTTTTATAAATCGAGTTTTTAGATAGACTGGGAGAATAGAAGGCAATTTGGAAATAAGTATAAAGTTTGTTATAATGGATCCTAAATAAGATTTTTAAATTACGAAATAGAAGTAAAATTGAGATTTGGTTGGTCTGGAGTATAGTTTGATTTATTTAAGAAATTGATTTATAAATGGAATTTAACTTAGAAATAAATCCAAAAAGGATTTAAGTGATGTGAAACCGTTACAAATTGTAAATGAAAACAGTGAGATTTATAAACGATGTTTATAAATAAAGTGAAGTGATTATCAGTTGATAAATTGAAGATATGAATTCATAAGAATTTATAATGAGATGGAAAAATCGATTTAAAACTAAACGAATTTACTTTTAGAAATGTGAAAAAGGGGATTTACGAAATTGGGACGAAAATCAATATGTGATAAATCAAGAGAGATATATAAATATTAGACTAGCTATATTGGAATTGAAAAATATATTATTATCGAGAAGTTGAGCGTGCTTTAAAAAGAGGATTTTTAATTATTAAACTAGGTAATTAAAAATGTTTCAGCATAAGCATATTTTCAAAAAGTTAGTTATTTAAATATTTTTAAATTGTCAAAATGAATTATAAATTTTATAAACAATTGTAAATCAATTAGAATTTTATTAATAAATCAGAATTAATTATTTTTCAAAGTTATAAAATTATTTTAATTATCTAAAAGTATATTTAATTATTAAATAAGTTTGGAAAGTAATGGTATACTTTCATGGCGAAATCTGAGGCAGAGACTGCCTATAGTTAAGTTTGGATTTCTCTAGGATAGAGGCGTAATCATTGAGCTGCGAATCCATGGTTGATACTGCATGGTGCTTTACATATCTATTTTAAAAAGTTTTCAAATATTTTTGAAGGGAATGATTTGTGTATATAGTTATTTCGGTGATATAAGTATATACTTTTGAATAAAGAGATTTAATTAAGGAACCCGAAACTTATAGAATTCGTTATAAATGAGCTAAGGAATTTACAATATAAATTGTGAAAGGTTTTGATAAAGGAGAAATAAATGGAACTTTCTTAAGTGTTAGAAAGTAAAGGGTTTAGAAAATATATTTTTAAATATTTTTCTATGTGTTGAAATAAGAGATGGTCTGAAATATCCTGATATGGATATAAGTATTTGAGTTGTCTCAAATATTGAAAATTTAGAGGGGATTTGAATATATATCTTATAAAGATATTTTGAAAATAAATTTTAGAAAATTATAATATGATCCTAGTGACTGCTTATGGATGTTATATTGATAGTTAAATAATCAACTATCAAGTATTAGCCAATTTCATTGATCATTTTGTAGAGATCGGAACCAGATTTAATTATCCAAAAATTATTTCAATCTGATTTGAGCATTTCGAATGCATATCGTGAAGATGGTGATTCGGTTTGTTCAGACCCAGACAACTTGTATGGATGAATGCTATCAAAACATCATCATTGGAGGACAATGAGCATTCTAAGTGAAATTGTTCTTGAAAGGTGATCGTAGCCTCAAGCCTCATCAACTGAAAATCAGAGAAGATGCAGCAAGGCCAAGTGGGTCACACCCAATTAGAGTATATTATCACCTTTCCAGATACCCTTGGATATATTATAAATTATTGATGCGGTGGTGCAAGGAAAAAGAGCTCTCGATAAGGGTAGGAACACCTAGGATGATAACATATTCGATTCTATCCAGGTTAGGGATAAGGCCGTTATTGTATTGTAAGGGATCCCGGTGAGGTGCTTGGTACATTTCATTAGATGTGTACCATGATAGTGGTACCCCAGTGCCTAGTCATTATATGGAATCCAATTTCCAATAAGCGCCGTACGGTTTTGATTTGGCCCAACTATGCTGAAACGTGAGCTGCAAGCATTTCAACTGTTTTCTATTTATTTTTTATAGACACTATAATAATATCAGATGATTTTGATATAAAATGTTTTGGTTACCGTAAGGGAAAAACCCATGGTGTTTATGTGTGACGTGGTCTTACGAGATACCTTTTTTTGAAAGGATTTTGAAAATGGTAATAATTCAAATTCAGTGTGTTTTGTCACATTGGTTTTACAGACCGACTCGGGTGCTATTTTATTATATTAATCGGGTCAGACCTAGTATTACAGATTTAGGATTGGATGCTATGGATCTCAGGAGACGAGCTGGATGACAAAGACGTATCACACGTACTAGATTATATTCCGCTGTGTATTGTATGCTGTTATTCAACATTTGTGAGGATAAGTTATTATAACTGTCTGGTATTGAGTTGTTGATTTATTATACTCTGATGATGTTATGTACAAATAACAGTTATAGTTATTTTGTGTAAAGACATATTATTATCTATTATATATTATTCTGCTACGATTATGAGATTCTATATTGTTGTTTCTCTTTTCATCTACTTCGTTTTCTTTTCACCTAACTATCAGGTTTTCCGGCATTCGATTGCTCGGCATGTAATACAATGAATATATTAGTGTTGATTTTCAAGCGTCGAAGAATCCCGTCCGCTACACCTTCACAACTTCCTAACGCATTATGTTTGCTTCCCTTTAGCTTCAACTTATCGTGCTCTCCTCAACATAAGCTAAATAATCAAACAAAATAAAGGATGAAAGACTCACAGGATCTCCTTTCCATATCGCCTTTGGGATCTTCATACTTATGGCAATGGAGGGTGTATGATTGGAGAAATAAACCATATTTGATATAGCCTTTTCCCAAAAACTAGTTGTCAACCATAACTCATAACTTTGTCTCCATTAATGTCTGAACCATCCGCTTAACTAATAGGGAATCACCATGAGATCAAAGCTCGGTTAAAACTCCTTTGGACCCATAATAGTCAGCGGTCTCATATAATGTAAAATCACTACTATTGTCTAATCTATGAACCTTAATCTTCTTTCAAGACTACCTCTATGCCAAGGTCTTCTATTAACGAAATTTGATAAATATTTCGACTTTGGTCTTCATAAAATGGGCCATGATCTTCTGTTACAAATCATCCACAAATCAAATGAAGTATCTAGCCTCGCTTGATGATGGTACTGGTACATGCCCTTAAATATTTGAATGGACACACTTTAAAATCTTTTTTACTATTTGCCTCTTACCAAATGAAACATCTCTCTACCTTCCAAAATAACAATCCCTGAAAAATCTTAATTTTGAGTGACACAAACCCAATCAAACTCTGCTTTTGTAACACTATAAGGCTCTACTCATCAACATGGCCCAATCCAAGATGCTTCAATCGACTAGAATTTATACCAAAATTTGAAAAAATTACTGATTCTCCTCTGATAGTCTCTACATGAAGCAAATAAACACCCTTAATCATTACTAGTGAACCCTTCATTTCTATCAGTTTCTCGCTATATACAACATATCTCAAATCTCTTTATTAAAAGCTCTTACAGACAACAAACTCTAATGAAAATTCAAAACATGCATGGCATATGTGACCGTTCTAAAAACACCATCAAACATCTAAATCTTCACAAACCCTCTGCAAATTGTGACGATCCAGAATTTTGAACATTTTAAAATGAAATATTTAATTGATTTTAAATATTTGGGAGTTAATTTAAACTTTAATTTCAAAAACATCTGGTTATTCGGCAATAAAATTTCTGAATTTAGTTATTGAAACTTGGGAAAAATATTAAATCCTAAGTTTTATGCTTGTTAAAAATATTTTCAAGGCTTAGAAAATTTATATTGATAATACTGAGGATAATGGAAGCTTCAGAACTGGATTTGAAAGTATTTTGTTCAATTTTGAATTTACATCATTTAAAAATCGATATTTAAAAATAGCCTTCTGGGACACAATCTCGGAATTCAACGAAACTGGTTCCATTGGACCTGTAATATTATATTATTATCGGATTTCAATTTCATAGTGTTTGGAGTGATCATTTGGCCATACGATAAGTAAACACGCTGAAAATTATATTGAAATTTAATTTTATAATTGGGTTCGAAAAGCTATCTTCTCCATACGATCGAATTTAGACTCGGAACCTTTTCCGTTGCATTCGGGATTGGGTTAAACAATATAAACGACTGGCGGCATGCCACAATTGGAGGTCGAGGTTGTGAGTTGTGTGATTTTAACAATTTAAACTTGAATTTGAATTTAATGTGTATATATATAGTTGTTTAATATAATGTTTTCACAGGACAGGTGATATACGTTTCTCCTTTTCAACACTTGGCATCTATATTGACACACGTTGTTTTAAGAAAAAATATATATGAAATTTATCTTTGTTAAGAAAAAAAACAAAAAATAAAAAACATCTTCGTTCGAAAATCAAATAGCAATGGCCGATACCCATTTCTTTTCTCCCCTAAAAACATATTCAAATCGATTTTGAAAACTCTCTTCTCTTGGTTCGATTCCCTTCTCCCGAAATCAAAAAAACTTTTTTCCATACATAGAAAAATAAAGAGCCGCGTTCGAAATAAAATCGACAATCGCGATGCATGCAATCGCGTATGGAGGGGAAGCAAGAGCAGTGTCGCATCCTATAGGGACGCAGCGGTGCAATTGAAGGTCGTGGCTTGTTTGGCAAAGGCTGTAGCCTGGGGAAAGGTCGCGCAAGGCGGTGGTGTGAGATTGGCCGTGAGGCCGTGGAAGAAAGGCATGGGCAACAGCATTCGATTATTAGGGTTTGGCGAGGTCGCGTCGATCCACTTGCACGCGTGCGAGAATCGAGTTGCACGAAGGCGAATTGTTTGAGCCAAAAAGTTGTGATATCGATCAGGGCATGTGGAAGCGCCGCATCAGTTCGTTGAGATGGTGCTTGTTCTCTGATTTGTTGAAAGGTAATTTTATCTATTTATTTATTTATAGAATATGATTGTAGGTGAAAGAAAAAAATATAATAATATGTAAGGTTTTAACAGAAGTTTAAATTCAGGGAGAAAGAAAATATAATATAAATACAAATTTCAAGTTTACTTTTAGGTATTCAAAGTATTGAATTATGGTGAATAATAGGTTTAATTAACATATTTAATTTTTTTGTTACCAATGATTATTTAAAAAAGGGAATTTAGTTTTAAATTTAATTTTTAGTTAAATAAATTTATTAAAAGAAATTGGCTTGAAATAAAATCATGGAATAATTAAAATTACCAAACGAAAATTGATTATTAGATTATTTCGAATATTAATGAATTGTATAAATGTTTATATAAGGTCAAAATCTTAAAGGAAGCAAGCCGGATTGGAAATGGGTTGCATGCGTAATTAAAGGTGAGATCTTCTCACTCAATTGGAATTTCCAATTTAATTTTAAATAGTTAAATTTAAATTTGTTGATTGTGTGCTTGGATGATAAATTATTATTAGTTGTATTGGATTAGACCTTATGCGTCGCATAATAGCGGAGGATATTGTATAAACCCATATACCGTGATATTCCACGTCGAAGTGGAATTGGTATTATATATGTATTTGGAGTGATTGATTTCCCGCATAATAGCGGATGATATTATATTGATCACATATACCGCGATATTCCACCTCGAAGTGAAATTGTTATTTAATTATTGTGCTAACGTCTGCGGATGTTGGGAAACAGATTGGAGGGATCCAACTGGAATCCTCAAATATTTGGATTTGTTTCAATATTATGTGTTGATTATTTATAATCTGTGTGTGATCATATTTGTGATTGAAATCGTTGAGGGCAATATTTTAGCCGGATATATTTTTGGTATCGTAGGATACTGAAAACAAATAAAATAGGATTTTTGAAAATCAAGTTGAAAGTTTATAGTATAATTTATTTTTGAGAATTGGATAAATTTAAAAAAATGAATTTTAATAGGATAAAATTTTATTTTTAAATCCTATTGAATTAATTCTGAAAATATGGAAAACGATTTTAATAAATGGATTTCAATTAATATTATTCAAAAGTTGAAGAATTTATTTTAAAATACGGAATTTAAATAGTTTGGAAGAGATAAAGGGATTTGTTTTAAATGAAAATAAATTTAGAAATAAATTCGAAAATTGATTTGGTGTTAAAAATGAATCTTTGGAAAATCAATTTAAAATTTGATTTGGTGTCTTAAATAAATTTTTGGAAATCAATTTGGAATTTGATTTGGTATTTGAAAGTGAATATTTGAAAAATGATTTGAAAATCATATATCAGTGGATATTTGAAAATTTAAGTTTACAATGGGAATATTATAAAGGAAAGGAATTTTGTTTTAAAAATAAATGTTGGTTTATTTTTAAAAGTGTGGGAACAAATTTACTGATTTGGAACGTAAATCAAAACAAATCGAGAAGATTTATTAATTGATTTAAATGGACCATTTTGAAATGGAAAGAGAATTCTTCCGTGGAAAGCGGAGTATATTTTTAAAGTTGCTTTTGAAGTATAAACTAAAAGTTCTAGAAATTTATTTGAAAGAATATTGTTGGAGAAATTATTTTTGGGAATTGTTTTAAATCTTTAAAGTAAAGATTTATTTGATTAATTATAGAAGGGATTATTTTAAATATTAAATTGATATTTGATTTAGAAAATAGTTATTTAAATATTTATACTTTGTCTACTAATTTTAGTCTAAAATTAGTTTGGACTTGAAGTATTATATGAGGTATTGGTATAATATTTTCATATCTAATATCTAAATAAGTATTTAGAAATAGTTTTATTCTAAATGTTTCCAAGTATATTTTGGATAAGTATTTTAAATTATTTTTTAAAGTATTTGGACTCAGCATATTTTCAGTGGAATTAAATAAATATTTGGAAATTTATTCCACGCGAGGAAGGTGATTTGAAATTTGTTTTCAAAGGATTGAAGTGTGAAAAGAGATTTGAAATTTGTTTTCAAAAGATTGAAAGGTGAAAAGTGATTTGAAATTTGTTTTCAAATGGTTGAAGTGTTAAAATAATATCTTACGAAGATATTTTGAAAATAATTAATTGGGGGAAAATTATTTAAATTTGGTGATTGTTGTGAATGTTGATTGATGGTTAAATAACCGACTATCATTATTAGCCCTTAAACTACGTTTGAATTTCGATGCGACCGGGGGTCGGATTCCAAATGGATATTTGAAAACCACATCGAATCTTTGTGATAGTGATGGATCTTTTGTTTAAAAAGATCAAAGTGGAAAGTTGTTATGATTTGCTTGAAATATGAATGTAACACTTATTTTTAAAATAAGCGCTCGTTATTCGGATTTGCCGGGAGAGGACTTTGTGTCATAAAATCCATTCCAAATAATGATACGACGAAATGGGATAGCATTTGAAGACGGTGTTGAAGACCAGTTATTTTCGAAAGCGAAAGGATTACCTGTCGAATGTCTTTGCACCGAGTTTCTCCAGTATAGAGATTTTATCACCCTTTGTGACGGGGATTCCATACGTGATTTGTGAATATCCAGATTTGCAAGGGCTTATTTGAAGTGCCTTCGGTTCCGTTCGATCCCGAAACGGACTTGTATAGATGTGTGTCTGAAGTTACACTTTAAGATGTAAAGCTGATTTCTATCAAATACATTTCTGTTGGTGGCGAAGAATTTATTATCTTAACTTAACACCTTTCTTTGAGACGTACGAGCTCAGAGGTTATGTAGTTGATGGTTATTAGTGATATATTCCCAAATTGTTAATGTGGCATATGAAGTGTTGTTGGTCATTTGTTGATCGAAGCATGGCTTTGTGAAAAGTGCAGCTTTGTGGATGAGACTTCGTCGGACCTCACACCATAAAAATGGTCAAAAAGGAATAATGTAGCAAGGTTATGAGGATCGCGCCCTTTAGGGTTGTCATTTCCTTCTGGAAAAGTGTGGTATCATGGTATGGAGCCTAGATACTTAACTTATGTGGTTGCTGCAAATTCATTACTTTGTGGTTGTTGCTTTGTGGTTGAGGATCCTCAGATAAAGGTCGCAAACGACCAAGGGATGGCATACTCGTGTAGTAGTTGCCTAGTTACAGAGGTAACCCGGCCTTGTGTTGGCAGAGAGTTGTTTAAGTTCTCGGGACGTCCCTCCAGAGGCGTAACCATGTGGTAGTAGGAAGTTCCTTAGCCTGATCATTTATTGGAAACCCCAAAGAAACAATACGTGCCATGTACGGTTTTAGTTGTATAACCTGCCATGGAATGTGGCGATAACCTGCTATTGACATGGTAACTATAGTATGCATAAGTGCGAAATGTCTATGCTGGCTAAGATTAATATTATACTTTTGAAATGTTTTACACGCTATGCACTAATAATAATATCAAAGGATTTTGCGTATCAAGCACATTTGACTATCATAAGGAGAAATCTTCTCCAGTTCTGCATTTTCATTGTGTATGCGGCGGGAGGCCTTATGATAGTTTCATTTTCCAGAAGGCATAGCGGATTTCTTTTCTTTCTGAAAATAACTGTTTTTAAGATCTCACGCCAGTCCCATGACTGACCTGGAGTTATTGTTCTCTTTCTAAACTCTGGGTGCCCTTAATTTTCTACACGGGCAGTATAGAGTCAGGTTATCATTATTCTGGAGCGAGATCCAAAAAGTTGCTGTGGAAATCTGGAGTTCAAGCTGGATGGCGAGACGTACCATTTATACTATGTAGTGTCTGTTGCGTTTGGGTTGGTGCAAGTCAAAATTTCTATGTAAGCAAGTTAAAATAACTGCCAGTGTTTTTTTGTGTCATTGTAAACTCTGATAATGTGATGTACAAACCGGTATAGTGCTTTTGTTTTAAAGATTATTCATTTATCTATTATATATGTTCCGCTGCGAAATGTGAGATTTTGTTGATGTTTCTGTTTCTTCTTCTTTAACCCTAACAATTCAGTTTTCCGGCATTCGATTGTACAACATTTGATACAGTGGATGTATTGATGTCGACTTTCGGACGTCGAAAAAACGGATTGTTGCAGATTGGTATCAGAGCATTTGGTTAAACTAAAATCTTGGTTCTGGTGGGGATTACTCATTAGAGATAGAGTCAGTGGTACTCTAAAATGAGTTTGAGTGTAATAGTAGATATGAGCTCGTTTTTGTTAGTGAATATAAAATTGTTTTATATTGTTTGATTGGATTGTTGAGTGGGATATGGATTCTGGTCAATACGAGTAATTAATGTTACTGATAGGGATCTACAAACACTTGAATAGAACAATTCGACACGATATTATTTTAAAATCGGGTAAATGAAATAATTCTACCCAAACTATTTTCATATACAAAGGAAATAATTTTCTGTAAATTATTATAGTACATGGTTGCTTGGTTGTTAGAAAGTGATAATATTAAATTATTATCATAAGCGAAAAAAATTGAATAAGAAATTGAAATAATAATCAAAAGCTAAGAAACAAATCCACATACAAGTGGGATTTGTTAATATAAATTGTAAATATGATTTATAATTCGAAATAGAATTCCAGAGAAATATTTGGAAAGAATTGAAAGGATTTAAAAAATTTGAAATTTGGAAAAGACTAAATTCCGTTGGAGTTTGGAAATGGTTTTCAAAGGTTTTGGAAAAATGTTTTTGAAAGGATAAAAGCACTAAACTCTTTTCGGTCGTTGGAAAATAATTTCGGTGACGATTGCAGTATCATCGGTGTTCATTTTCGAGTTTCCAAGAGAGGAATTGCGGCCAATTATTTTAAATGGAAGTTGTTTGCAAACTGGGATTGGTTTTTGGAAATTGAAAGTTAATTTGAATTGATTTCAAAAAAAAGATTTTGAAATGCTGGAAAGACTCTGGAATCTGATAAAAATAGTTATGGAATGAAATTTATTAAGGTGGAAAATAAAATCTATGAATGAATAAATTTACAATTGCAATTAAATGAAAGCGAAATTGAATACTGAAATTCATTTCGAATTTGTAAGTAAATAGAACTGGAATTGGAATCGAATTTGGTTTGTGATAAAAAAAAGCTAAGTATTGAAATAAAAAAAATTAGTAAGTGAAACTAATTGAAGTAATGACAAAGGAAAAATATGGTTTGAAATGAATTGAATCTAATATTTATAAATAAGAGGTGAATTGAATTATATGGAATTGGAAATCCAGTTTAAATAAAAATATAGACAAACCAAAATGGTGAAGTGAAATAATATAGGAAGTATGTAAAATATTTGTATCAAACTTAGGAAACGAATGGTGTAATTCTTAAGTAAATTTGATATTGAAAATATACAAAGTTAATATTCGAATGAAGACTAAACTGGAAATTTTGAAACAGCGATTATGAATAAGTGTATTGAAATGAAAATCAAAATGTGAACAAAAGAAAAGTAAATTGATAAAGTTAATAATCAATTAGGAATGAATATGTAGGATGTACGTATATTATTTTATTCGCATAGCGATTTGATGCAGAACTCGAGCACAGAATTTCGAGATAATTATATCGATCTGAGTTGAGATTTTTCACAGGATTTTCGACGACGAACCAGGATATGGACTATTGGTTGATTTTGAAAATTCTCTATCATAGTTTATGGCTATGCAAGGAGAATGATGGTTTCTGATCAATAAACCGGATATGAGTCCGCACTAGGAAGTCGGGCGGACGATACTAGTTCGGAAGTAAAATTGTGTGATCAAGTAGCTATCGGATTTGGTATTGCTTACGAATGATATAAGTACATTGTACGTATTTGAATAAATTAAACATTGAAACTTTTGTGAAGAATGTGCAAATGATAAGCAGGATATACAGGTGTGTTAAAGGCAAAAGATAAATTGGGATTTGATTTCAGAAGATAATTTAATTTGCTCGGAAAAGGTATGTATTTGTATTTCTATATGAAATTTTATGATTTTCTTGTCTAGCCACTTGGCTTTTCGTTTTCTTTTTGAAATCTGGGGGGCCATTGTGGCATTTTGTAGTCGTACCGAGCTATCCACGTAAAGAAGACGCTGCCGAAATTTTTCAAAAATATGGAAAGTTAGAAAAAAATTGAGAAAATTTTTGATGATTTAGAATTTGAATTTGAATTGTTAAGAGAACAATGTTGATTGGAATTTATGAAAGGTTTTGGAAAGTTAGTAAAATTGATAATGGATCTTTAATAAAAAGATTCATTTTGGCAAATTGATAAAACTATTTGGTTTTGGAAAAATGATAAACAGGTCAAGGATCAATCTTCACTAGTAATTTCAGGATGAAATTCTTTTAAGGGAGAATAATGTGAGGACCTAGAATTTTGAACATTTGAAATTGAAATAATTAATTAGTTTCAAATATTTGGGAGTTAATTTAAACTTGAATTTCAAAAATATCTGGTTATTCGGCAATTTTTGAATTTATTTATTGAAACTTCGGTGAAATATTAAATCCTGAGTTTTATGCTTGTTAAAAATATTTTCAAGGCTTATGAAATTTATATTGATAATAATGAGGATAATGGAAGCTTTAGAATTGGATTTGAAAGTACGTTGTTCAATTTTGAATTTATATCGTTTAAAAATTGATATTTAAAAATAGCCTTCCGGGGCACAGTCTCGGAAATCGATGAAACCATTTCCATTAGATCCGTAATATAGTATTATTATCGAATTTCAATTTCGTAGTGTTTATAGTGATCGTTTGGTCGTACAATAAGTAAACGCGCTGAAAATTATATCGAAATTTAATTTAATAATTAGGTTCAAAAAGATACCTTCTCCATACGATTAAATTTGGACTCGAAACCCTTCCATTACGTTCGGGACTGGTGTTAAACATTATAAACGACTGGCGGCACACCTCAAATGGAGGTCGAGATTGTGAGTTGTGTGATTTTAGCAATTTAAATTTAAATTTGAATTTGAATTTAAATTTAATGTATATGTATAGGTGTTTAACATAATGTTTTCACAAGACAGATAATACACATTTCTCCTTTTCAACACTTGGCATCTCTCTTGACACGCGTTGTTTCTAGAAAAAAAATATATGAAATTTATCTTCTTTAAGAAAGAAAAACAAACGAGAAAAAAAGGCCTTCATTCGAAAATCAAACAAAAATGGCCAATACCCATTTCTCTTCTCCCCTAAAAATATATTCAAATCGATTTTGAAAACTCTCTTCTCTCAGTTCGATTCCCTTCCTTCTCCCGAAATCACAAAAAATCGTTTTTATATAAAAAATAATATAGAGCCCCTTTCGAAATCAAATCGGCAATCGCGATGCCTGCATTCGCGTATGGAGGGAAAGCAAGAGCAGTGTCGCGATCGTATGGGGACGCGGTGGTGTAATTGAAGGTTGTGGCTTATTTGGCGAAGGCTGTGGTCTGGGGAAGGGTCGCGCAAGGCGGTGGTGTGGGATTGGCCGTGGGGCGGTGGAAGAAAGGCATGGGAAACAGCGTTTGATTATCAGGGTTTGGCGAGGCCGCGTCCATCCACTTGCGCGCACGCGAGAATCGAGGTGCACAAAGGCGAATTGTTTGTGCCAGAAAGTTGTGATGTCGATCGAGCCTGGGCATGTGGAAACGCCGCATCAGTTCGTCGCTATGTAGTTAATGCGCTCGGTAGATTCAAAGGGGTGGAGGTGCAAAAAGTCATAGCGGAGATACAGCGAGGATATAGCGGGATATAGCAGATGACTCTAAAATGGCATATAAAACTCGTACTTAATGTTTTTACAAATATATAAATGGTAATTAAATGAAAAATTATCATTCAATTGAATTATAAATAATACATAAATAATTTTAAATAAAAACATGTGCAGATATACTTTAAATAAACGAAAAACTGTTATATAACATAATTGAATTTGGTAGAATATTTGAGTATTTTCATTTCTGAAAATATATTAAAAAATTAAATCAAATAAATCAGTTTCATAATTTTATAATGTATAAATGTAATTTTTCAATTCATTTTATTAAAAAAGATATAGCGGAATATAGCGGAAATAACGGGATATAGCAGAAATAGCGGTGATTAAAGCGGAAAGGCTATATTTTGGGGCTATATGAAAAAATCGTAGCGGTAGAAATCCGCTATTAGATATAGCGGGCTCGTAGTGGGGTAATAGCAGGGCATTAACTACACAGGTTCGTCGAGATGGTGGCTTTGTTCTCTGATTTGTTGTAAGGTAGTTTTATCTATTTATTTATTTATTTATAGAATATGTTTGTAGATGAAAGAAGAAAAATATAACAATAATATGTGAGGTTTTAACAAAGTTTAAATTCAAGGAGAAAGAAAATATAATAAACATATACAAATTTCACGTTTAGTTTTAGGTATTCAAAATATTGAATTATGGTGAATAATTGGTTTAATTAACATATTTAATTTTTTTTTGTTACCAAAGATTACAAAAAGGGAATTTAGTTTTAAATTTAATTTTTAGTTAAATAAATTTATTAAAAGAAATAGGTTTGAAATAAAATCATTGAATAATTAAAATTACCAAACGAAAATTGATTATTCGATTATTTCGAATATTAATGAATTGTATAAATGTTTATACAAGGTCAAAATCTTAAAGGAAGCAAGTTGGAATGGAAATGGATTGCATGCGTAATTAAAGGTGAAATCTTCTCACTCAATTGGAATATCAAGTTTAATTTTAAATAGTTAAATTTAAAATTGTTTATTGTGTGCTTGGATGATTAAATTATTATCAGTTGTGTTAGACTAGACCCTATGCGCCGCATAATAGCAGAGGATATTATATAAACCCATATACCGCAATATTCCATCTCGAAGTGGAATTGATATTATAAATGTATTTGGAGTGATTGATTTCCCACATTATATAGCGGATGAGACTCTATGCACCGCATAATAGCGGATGATATTATATTGATCACATATACCACGATATTCCACCTTGAAGTGGAATTGGTATTTAATCATTGTGCTAACGTCTATGGATGCAAAGAAACAGGTTGGAGGGATCCAACTGAATTGCTCAAATATTTGGATTTGTTTCAATATTGTGTGTTGATTATTTATAATCTGTGTGTGATCATATTTGTGATTGAAATCGTTGAAGGCTATAGTTTAGCCGAATATATTATTGGTATCGTGGGATACCAGAGATATATAAAATTAGATTTTTGAAATTCTAGTTGAAAGTTTATAATAAAATTTATTTTTAAGAATTGGATAAATTTAAAAGAAGGAATTTTAAAAGGACAAAGTTTTATTTTTGAATCCTATTGAATTAATTCCAAAAATATGGAAAAGGATTTTAATAAATGGATTTCAAGTAATATTATTCAAAAGTTGAAGAATTTATTTTAAAATACGGAATTTAAATAGTTTGGAAGAGATAAAGGAATTTTAGAAATAAATTCGGAAATTGATTTGGCGTTTAAAAATGAATCTTTGGGAAATTAATTTGAAATTTGATTTGGTGTCTGAAATAAATTTTTGGAAATCAATTTGGAATTTGATTCGATGTTTGAAAGTGAATATTTGGAAAACGATTTGAAAATCGTATATTAGTGGATATATGAAAATTTAAATTCACAATGGAAATTTTATAAAGGAAAGGGAATTTTGTTTTAAAAATAAATGTTGGTTTATTTTTAAAAGTTTGGAAAGAAATTTACAGACTTGGAATGTGCATTAAAATAAATCGAGAAGATTTATTAATTGATTTAAATGGACCATTTTGAAATGGAAAGAGAATTCTTCCCTGGAAAGCCGAGTATATTTTTAAAGTAGCTTCTGAAGTATAAATTAAAAGTTCTAGAAATTGATTTGAAAGAAAATTGTTGGAGAAATCATTTTTGGGAATTGTTTTAAATCTTTAAAGTGAAGATTTATTTAATTAATTATAGAAGGGATTATTTTAAAGATTAAATTGATATTTGATTTAGAAAATAGTTATTTAAATATTTATACTCTATCAACTAATTTTATTATAAAATTAGTTGGACTTGAAGTATTATAGGAGGTGTTGGTATAATATTTTCATATCTAATATTTAAATAAATATTTAGAAATAGTTTTATTCTAAATGTTTCCAAGTATATTTTGGATAAGTATTTTAAATTATTTCTTAAAGTATTTGAACTCGGAAAATTATCAGTGGAATTAAATAAATATTTGAATATTTATTCCATGTGAGGAAGATGATTTGAAATTTGTTTTCAAAGGATTGAAGTGTGAAAGGTGATTCGAAATTTGTTTTCAAAAGATTGAAAGGTGAAAAGTGATTTGAAATTTGTTTTCAAATGGTTGAAGTGTTAAAATTATATCTTGCGAAGATATTTTAAAAATAAATATTTGGGGAAAATTATTTAAATATGGTGATTGTTGTGAATGTTGATTTATAGTTAAATAGCCGACTATCAATATTGGCCCTTAAACGTTGTTTGAATTTCGATGCGACCGGGGTCGGATTCCAAATGGATATTCGAAAACCACATCGGATATTTGTGATAGTGACGGATCTTTTGTTTAAAAAGATCAAAGTGGAAATTTGTTGTGATTTGCTTGAAATCTGAATGTAACACTTATTTTTAAAATAAGTGCTCGTTATTCGGATTAGTCGGAAGAGGACTTTGTGTCATAAAACCCATTCCGAATAATGATACGACGAAATGAGATTGCATTTGAAGACGGTGTTGAAGACCGAGTATCCGAAAGCGAAAGGATTACATATCGAATGTCTCTGCACCGAGTTGCTCCGGTATAGAGATTTTCTCACCCTTTGTGATGGGGATTCCGGACGTGATTAGTGAATATCCGAATTTTCAAGGGCTTCTTTGAAGTGCATTCAGTTCAGTTCGAGCCCGGAATGGACTTGTATGGATGTGTGTCTAACGTTAGACTTTGAGATGTAAAGCTGGCTTCTATGAAATACATTTCTGTTGGTGGCGGAGAATTTATTCTCTCAGCTTAACACCCTTCTCTGAGACGTACGAGCTCAGAGATTATGTAGTTGATGGTTACTAGTGATTTATTCCCAAATTGGTAATGTGGTATACGAAGTGCTACTGATCATTTGTTGACCGAAGCATGGCTTTGTGAAAAATGTAGCTTTGTGGACGAGACTTCGTCGGACCTCACACCTTGGAAATGGTTAAAATAGGAAGAAAGCGGCAACGTTATGAGGGTCGCGCCCTTTAGGGTATGTCATTTCCTTATGGAAAAGGGTGGTATCATGGTATGGAGCCCAAATACTTAACTTGTGTGGTTGCTGCAAATTCATTACTTTGTGGTTGTTGTTTTGTGGTTGAGGATTCTCGGATAAAAGTCGCAAACAACCGGGGGATGACATACTCGTGTAGTAGTTATTTAGTTACAAAGGTAACCCGGTCTTGTGTTGGTAGAGAGCTGGTTAAGTTTTCGAGACGTCCCTCCAGAGGTGTACCCATGTGGCAGTAGGAAGTTCCTTAGCCTGACCATTTGTTGGAAATCCAAGAAAACAATACACACCCTGTACGGTTTTAGTTGTATAACCTGCCATGGAATGTGGCGGTAACCTGCTATTGAACATGGTAACTATAGTAGGCATAAGTGCGAAATGTCTATGCTGGCTAAGATTAATATTATACTTTCGAAATGTTTTCGACACTATGCATTAATAATAATAATATCAAAGGATTTTGCGTATCAAGCATGATCATAAGGAGAAATCTCCTCCAATTCTGCGTTTGCATTGTGTGTGTGGCGGGATGCTTATGGTAGTTTCATTTTCATAGCGGATTTCTTTTCTTTGTGACAATAATTGTTTTTAAGATCTCACACCAGTCTCATGACTGGCCTGAAGTTTATTCTTCCCTTTCAAAATTCTGGGTGCCCATAATTTTCCACACGGGCAGTCCAGAGTCAGGTTATCATTATTCTGGAGTGAGATCGAAAAAGTTATTGTGGAAATCCGGAGTTCAAGCTGGATGGCGAGACATACCACTTATACTATGTAGTGTCTGTTGCGTTTGGGTTGGTACAAGTCAAAATTTCTATGTAAGCAAGTTAAAATAACTGTCAGTGTTTGTATTGTGTCACTGTAAACTCTGATAATGTGATGTATAAACCAATATAGTGCTTTTTTTAAAAGATTATTCATTTACCTATTGTATTTATTCCGCTTCGAAATATGAGATTTTGTTGTTTCTGTTTCTTCTTCTATCTTCTTCTTCTTTAATCTTAACGGTTCGGTTTTCCAGCATTCGATTGTACGGCATTTGATACAGTGGATGTATTGATGTCGACTTTCGGACGTCGAAAAAACGGGTCGTTACACCAATCATACGACAAGATGCGTTGCTCCTCATAAGAACTACTTCTCCATCATACTGCATATATGTAATAAAATAACTTCAATCAGGTGTCATTTGGGATGAGGCACTCGAATCAATCAACGGTGCAACCAAATGAACTTACAATGGCTGAAAGTACTTATGTATCACTGTCATTGTCCAAACTATCTACAATCATTTTTGTCGTTGAAGCTTTCTTCTTCCTAAGAACTAGACACTCATGGCGATAGTTCCCCTCCTTAAGATAATAACAAGTACCTTTTCTAAGACCTCTAAACTATGACATAAAATATATTTTTTGTCACCAACCTTTCTGAACTGATAAAGCATCCCATTATCCATGGTCCCACTAACTTCCAACCGACTCATTCATACTCATTATGCTACTCTTCCTTAACAACATACTAGCTTATGGAATCTCTTTCATTAACCATAGATTTGATAATTACTCCATACTTCAAAGGTATTGAACATAACAAAATCACTACTTGTGCCTCAACAGTAGTTTTCACTTATGGTGCCTTTAAATTCTTAAATAATGTATTAAAAGTATCTAGATGCTCAAAAAGTATGGTATTTTGATTAATCTTAAATGTATAAAGTTGTTGCTGAAGAATAATGGGGCCAGTGAGAGATTTATCTTAACATGCATCCTTCAATGCATCAAATAGATACTTCTCTCGGTTGATTTGAGAAAACTCCCCTAAAGGCCTCATCAGAAAGACACTGAATTGTTGTAAGTGCATCTTCCTTTATCTCTTCTAATGCTTTGGCTAAGGTTTTTCAACTATCATGATTAAAAACTACCTTAAAAGATTTTTGTTTTCCATCTTCAAACTCCATCTCCCAAAATCTTCTTCCCCATCGAATCTATTCACGATGTAATTTTTTATCTCCTTTGATCTAGCCCTGAACTACCAGTCTCCAACAGTTCCCTTGCTCTAGTACCAACTGTTTGAAATTTAGGTCTATCCAAATCCCTAATTTATATGGAATAAATAAACATCTATGGTCCACAATCATTCATTAGAAAACAAATAAATCACATACAATGAATAATGGTAATATAATCACATAAAAAAGGAATCAAACAATCTGGACCTAATTTTAATTATTATTTCAAACTAAGGAGATTACAATTAGATGTTGATTACTTGATAAAGAAATTAAATATCGGACCACTAACTTGAATTACTGGAGAAATTAATTGGCTGGGGGAACCAAATGTCGTGGATTGACGAGATCTTCAAAAGCCTTTAACTATAATGTAGGAAACATTGTTAGTAGAACAAGTAACAGTAAGAAACTGAGTAAACATCAAAATTAAGCCAAAAGGCGTTGAGTTGTCATCGCTAGTCAAACAAACTTCCAACCCCCAATTTTGTACAAAAAATATTCTATCTGAGATACAACAATTTGATAAGCTTCAGAGGTACATGGCAGCCGATTGCCAATCATATGGTAATTGACTTGCAAGCCTCATGAGCAATATGTTTTCTTTCTGCTTCCATCTTTAGATTTTCCATACTATAGTTTTTCATGGTTGTTCATTGCCAATGGCCCAATTTTGTGGTTTGCCATGACTAAGCCTGAAAAATGAACTATTTTGATTCACTTAGAAACTAATTTCTTCAAACTAACATATTTTCAGCTCTGTACTTCCAAACAGCACGTCGTATTCTCCATTGCATTGTTGAAACACTCCTCTTTGATTTGATAGATATTGTGTCACGTAATTTTAACATGATAATCCCAACATTAAGTACTTTATAATAAACAATTGAATGATGATTTAATCATAACGTATGATGAAGTAAAGATGAAATACATAGTGTGGGTGATGAGATACTCAGTGTTTGGAGGATGATAAGTCGTTGTCCCATAGAATTTGGATATCTGAATGATATTTTTGAAAGAAGTTTGGAGAAGAACATGAAGGTTTAGTTGAGAAAATGAATGGGCTAAGAAGCAACTTATATTGTTTAACTGAAGAAAAAAAATATTATTTAATAGAATCAGTACGTGTTGGACGTGTGTAAAGAAAACTGAAAGTAAATTTATTTATCGTGATATAATGAACATATTCACGGATAATAAACGATAAACGTCAGCTTTAATTTTGAAACTTATAACGATCCAGAATTTTAATCGCTTGAATTTGGAACATTTAATTGATTTTAAACTTTGGAAAGTTAATTTTTATAAGGAAAGTAACTTGAATTTCAAAAATTATTTTATAATTAAATTGTTGAATTTAATAATTGAAATTTTTTAAATAATTGAATCTTGGGTTTTAAGTTGAACAAAAATGATTTCAAAGCTTATTTAAACTCTATTTAACAAGAATGGAGAGAGTAAAACTTTCAATGTAAATTTAAACATGGTTGATTTGGTTTTATAATAATTCGTTTTAATTAACATGTAAAAATAGCCTTTGGGGGCACTGTCTCCGATTTTGACGAAACCAGCTTCATTGGTTTAGTAATAGTGAGTTGTTGTAAGATAACGAAGTTTGTGATAATCAGACGTGTCGTTTGGTCATGCGAGATCGAAACACATGTAAATTAATTTCAGAAATTTAATATAATAATTGAGTTTGAAAATCTTTCTTCTGCATACAACATAAGTAGGCCTCAAAATAAGTTCCATTATGTTCGAAATAGGGGTATCACATATAGAATGCAATGCGGCATACCCTGATTGGAGTTTAGAATTTTCATATGTTTAAAGTTTGATATTTTAAATTTAAATAATATAAATGTAAAATATGCTTACACCATAACTTTACCATGCCGTACCCTACCTTAAGCCCATACCCCCATGCCCTAACCATACCATCCTTTCCTTATTTATATCAAGTTCAAACCAGAGAATGCCTTTTCTCTTTCAAAATTCAAATAGCGGAATCCAACTATCATTATTCACCGGCGCCATTTTGGATGAAATCGGGCAAAGTCGCCAACTAAAGTAATGTTGCCGACGTCGAGACGAAGCAAATGGACGGTTGGATGGGGGTAGATCGATGTGTGGTGGCCACAGTTGGAGATGGACGATGAATTTGAGTTCGACGTTTTACGGCCACTCGAGAAGTTTTTGGGGTGAAGCCTTCAACTAGTAATAGGTAGGGGAGTGGCAGGGCTACCTTCGGCCAAAGTATGGTGGCCAACAGCAGTGAGCGGCGGCGGCAATTTGCAATTGAACGTAAAGTTCGTTATGGGTTTTTTGGCGAGCTGGGTCGTCGATGGGGGATGGGTCGCGTGGGATTGGAGTCGACATGGATGGGGCTTCCCTCTGGTGAAGTATGGTCGGCGGCGGCGAAGTAGAGGAGTGGCGCCATCAATTTAAACATTACGCGTGACTATAGAAGTATGAACACAAGTGGGAGGAAGAAAGGGGGAAATTGTAATTAAATAATATTTAAATCTTTAGTATGTATTTATATTATTTAATGTTATAAGTCTTATAAAATTGATAAATCCTTCATACAAGGTCGGATTCGGACGTCGTTTGTTGCGTTGCGCTCGTATGGATGAAAGCTTTGCGATGGAACTATTTTGGGTGAATTGGGAGACTGCTGAGATTTGGGGTCGTTCGATTTTAGTTCCAAACCAGAACGCCTCTACGGCAACAGAAAATTTATGTGAGTTAAACTCACCTTTTTGGTTAACTAGTATGATACATAGTTAATAATAAAAATGTTGAATGATCGTTTGGATGATTTACAATATTTATTAGTTGGTTTGGATATATTCCCCCTAGAGCAGATGAGACCCTATTACGTTCCCGTGTAAGAGCAGAGATGACCCTTGTATACGAATTCCGCCTCGAAGCAGTTGATTTCTTTTATTTGATTATATAACGTTTGTGGTGTAGGGAAACGGGTTGGAGGGATCCAACGAGATTCCTCGCTATTGTTGAATTGTTTCAATAATATTTCTTTTATATGCATTATTGAAAGATGAACCAGATTGTGGATGTTATGGTTATAACATTGTAATATATTTGAAATCTAAAACCTAGTAGTAATAAAAAAATCAATATTGATATTGGTTTAGCGTTGGGTAGCTATTGGCCGTAACATAGAATTTTGAAATACTATAAATTGCCATTGAGTTGGAATTGGTTTTGAGACGGGAAATGATTTTAAATCTAAAATTGGGTTTCGAAAAAATATTGTTTTAGAGTTTTTTTATTATAAATATCGTTTCAAGTTATTTAATTATAAATATTGTTTTTAAAGTTATTTATTTATAGTTAATATTGTTTTAAAGAATTTATCAAACGTTAATATAATTTGAAAGGCCAATTATTTCAAGAATAATCATGGCTTGAAATTAATAACAAAAATTATTAATAAGGTTTTGGAAATAAATTATTATTATTTATAAAAAGGGTAAAGATTAATTATTATTGTTTCTTTAACAATATTTTGCAATTATTAATCAGTATTTTTAAAGATGCTTTAAAGTTGATAGTTTTCATGTATTTATAATGTTTATTGTTAATAATTATTATCATATAATGGTGTTTTGAAGTAAAAAATTATTAATTATTTACAAATCTTTTCGAGACCCATAAATAGAGTTGTAAGACTTGGATTTTAAAGGAGTTTATAAATGGTCTGAAGATTTAAGGGATGGTTACTTAAAAGGTGAAAGAGTTTTATAAATGGATAGATATTTAAATGGTTTTATAAATGAGTTTAAGGAATGAGTTCATTGACTTTTAAGAGGATGTTTTTCAATGATAATTTGCTACGTGACAAGTGTTAGTTGATGGACTTGTTTTATTAAAAGGTGGTTTGGGAAAATAAATAGGTTTATAAATTTATAAAGGATTTATAAATGATTTTAGGAAATGTACAAAAAGAGTTTATAATTGATTGAATTTTATTAAAGGATTGTAAATGGTTTTTCCAGAGATTTATTAAATGGTTTATAAAGGGTTTTGGAGAGTTGTAAGGAATTTATAATTGATTTGAGGATCGAGTGAAAGAAAATCTTTCTAAATTTTGTAAATATACTTAAACCGTAGAGATAAGTATATGAGTGCATTTTCTAAGATGCGATGTGTAATGTGGATGAATATACTTATACCGCTGAGATAGGTATATGAATATTTTTTAAGTATTGAAAATATGGGGATATGTAGATATACCTTTGTAAAAATATTTTACTACAAGGAATTTACAAGTGATATAATTTATGAAAGATTTATTACGGAGGCAAGTGACTGCTTATGTCCTTAACCAATGTTGGTTTTTCCTTTGAAAATAAGTACTAATTTGGATGTGTGTTTGTTGATAGTTAGATAATCGACTACCAAATGTGGACCCAAATGTAACTTTGCAAATATTTAGGAGAAACTTGCGGGGTATATGGCACAATCATCTTCGATGATGCAGTACTGAGCGTGTAAATCTCGTTACGTCCTTCTAGGACAAATTATAAGAATATCTGTCAACTAACGATTAAGAGGTGATCTCTGATTTTATGTTTGACTGTTTATTTCCTAAAGAGCCGAAGTTGAGTTTATCGGGAATTATCGAATGTTGTTTCGAGGAGATCGGGATCAGATATGTCATCTGAAAACCACCTCGATCCAACAAATGCGTTTTGAAGTGAAGACATCTGGAAGATGTGGGATTTAGAGACGGAGTTCTCAAGGGTTTCGTTTAGTCCTAGAAGGAACTTACATGGATGAGTGCTGCTACTACATTGGTTGCCTAGCGGGCAATATTAACATTCCAATATGGTTTCCTAGGAGGAAATGGTAACAGCGTGGCCTGTTCGAGCCTCATCACTCGAAAAAATGAATAAAGCAGAGAGATGCGACAGGGCTAAGTGGGTCGCACCAAAGTAGGGTATGATCATTCCAAATCTAGAGCAATATTCATGTATGTTTCAGGATCCCATTGTGTGGTCGTTGATTGCAACCAAGGGGTGATCATATTCGATGTTAACCGAAAATGAGGTAGTGTCGGTCTTGAGTAGCAGAGGTGCAATGTGTTGTAACCTCCCGTACATTGGATCTAAAGGTATACGGATTCGGCGGGTAGATCCTTACCCTTTCAAAGTTGGAAATCCTTATCTACTACGAGCCTTGGATTTTGAATGTAGAACCTAATATGCTGGAATTCAATTAACGTAACAATTTTGTATATTAGACGCTATTATAATATCAAAGAATTTTCTATAAACATTTTTGATTATCGTTAGGTAAAAACCCGTCCACATTTATGTGCAGCGTAGTCTTACGAGATACCATTGATGTTTGAAAACTTTCTATAACTTTAAAAGTTGGGTTGGATGTGTTTTTCTTACGTTGGTTTTCTAGATTGACTTAGGTATTATTTTATTATAATGTTCGGATCAGACCGAACATATTTATAGATTGCTTTGGATGCATTGAAGCTCGGGAGACAAGGTGGAGGCCTTCAAGTCGTATTCTAGTATATATTTATTTTCGCTGTTTTGTTGTTGAAATTATTAGTAATTATGAGGACATATTGTTTTAATTGTCCAGGCCAATGATTGTGATTATTGTTATACTCTGATGGATATATGTATATAACAGTTTCCTTTTTTAAAGATCAATGATATTATATTATATATTGAGCGATTGTGAAATCCTAGGTTGTTTAGTTCTTTTCTCTTCTTCTTCTTTCCTTCTTCTTCCCTCTTTCTTTCCTCTTTCTTTCCTCATAATTATTAGTCTTTCCGTCCAATTTCGATTGGACTTGTGTGGTTTATTGTCAGCTTAAATTGTGTGAAAAAACGGGTTATTACAAAACTAAAACTATTTCGTGATATATGAATTTTAGATTAAATTAAAACCCAAAATTTTGAGAGAAATGACATTGTAAGTTAAGTCGGTATGAAGTAGGATAAAATGGATTTGCTAAATGACGTAAGGAAGCCAATGACAAAAAGGTCCTTAAATACTCATGTTTAGTGGAGAATAACATGTACATTTCAAAATCTTTAAACGGAGGTATTCCCAACAGATAAATGAGTAATAAGTACAAAGAAGTGAGAAATTTGTTGAAGAATGTTAGGAGTATGTAAAATAAACATTTAACTGCTAGAAAACAATTCTATTTAATTTCCCAAATTATGAGGAAAAGGAATATAAAATGTTGCATGTTAAAACTACTTATAAATAGGAATGGATGGAAAACTGAACTCTGAACATTGTATTTTTAGAATATTACCCTCTAAGTATAGATTACGCGTTGGTTACAGTTATATCAGATCTGTTTGAATTTTTGGCTACCTTTGTGGTCTGTTAGTATTATTCAAATTTATGTAAATAACACTATGACATATAATGACCGTGAATCATAGTGGTCTCACTGGTTTGATGTTTGACTTGTAACTAATGACTATGGTTCAACCACTGACGATCATTGGGTTCCATATAATTTACAAAAGCATTGTGACAGAACAATGAAGACAGAAGTACGATTAACAACCATATGCCAAAGCAGAATGAAGAATATGCGTGTGTATTTTCATACTTCATCAGGAAGACGGCGAATGATGCTCATATGAAGCTTTATCAATATAATATACCCATTTTTTGTTTTCCTAAGAGAAAAAATCACAATAAAATCTCAAAAGTCATAATTAAGTACATGATAAGACTATTAACTTCTAATGTAGAAAATAATTGAAGTCTACAAGAATTGGAGGAGTTGTAGCATCTACTCACCTGAACTCAAGTGATAGAACGCAGCATCATCAAAACATAGGACATTAAAAGTCATAATACTCATACATCTTCAAACTCGCTATCCTCATCTTCATAATCAGAGTAATCATCTCCATCGTCATCGTCGTCATCGTCCTCTATTCTTGGTTCTAACAGACTCTTCATGTCAAAAGAAGGTTCCTCTTCCATTTCTTCAATACCAATAGAATCATAACCCATCCTTTCTTCAAACTTAGCATCGCTGCAATTGAGTAGCCATCCTAAAGAACACTTCAACTCTTTCTTCACAATCATTTCATTCCTAGGCTTTATAGTATTCTCAAGGCTATAAGTAAAGTAAGCAGGAAACTCAACCAAATCCTCTAGATCCCTATCCATTTCCATCTTAAAATACTCAAAGCTTGACTTCATTACATCAACATTCAAAGCTAGTATCTGTGGACATGCAACACACATCTTGCTAACTTGCTTCAAAGAAAATCCACACCTTTTCAAAAACTCAACATGCTTAAGTACATTAGCACGACCAAGACTCACAGTTTGAGGCATTCTTTCAATCATCCTTCCAAGTTCCTCACGACCCGTTATCAACATATTAGATTCAAGCAAACATAACTGTGTCTCGAGCTTCGTTTTCAGTTCAAGTCCTAACATTTCAGGGTACTGTGCGATAACTGAACTCAAGGACTCTCTCCTAACACAATATTCCAAGAGACATTCAACATTAGGCTTAACTAAATCCTCAAGCCTAAACCCAAGAATATGAGGACTCTTTTCTATAAGTCTAGCTACAGCGAGCCTGGGCAACCCTATTGACTCTAGATATTCAACATAAGGCTTTATAACACGTGCAACTCGCATACCCAGAATCTCTGGGTATTTAGTAAGAACCCTACCGAGTTCTCGCCTTCCAACTCCTATTCCAATCAAATATGCAACTGAAGTGCTCATAGTTCCCTCTAACTTGAATCCGAGAATTTCTGGGTACCTTTCCAAAACCAAAGGAATATCTATAGGTCTTATATCCATGCCTTGTAAATAGCTCACAACTGGCTTTAAATCAACCACCACACTTGAATGTAGCACTTGAGGGTACCTTCTTAAGAAGTCAGTGACCATTGATTTACGGATACCTAAACTAGCCAAATAATCCAGAACTGGGATTATGTTTTTCTTCACACTACAGCCTAAAACCAATGGGTAATTGTTGATATCATCTATAGTAAGACCCAACGAATGCAAACAATCAATTCTCTCTTTCATTACATCAATTGTGACTGGTAGCTCGAGTCCATCTAGCTCGTCAGGGACAATACCAAGACTTCGTAAGAATTCATAGACTTTTACCCGATTCGCCGCTTTGTCTTTTTTCATTTCGTGCAAGCTTGGTCTGGAGTATAATGAAGGTGAGGAATAAGGGTTTTGGGTTCTTCTTCCATGAATTGGGGTAGTTGAAGAAGAAGTAGCGTAAGCAGCTCTACTAAATTTCGCAGCGAGATCCAATTCATGGTGATTGAAGCCAAAAGTTAGAATTTTGATAGAGGGTTTTTGATTAGTGATGCATCCGAAACATAGAATCGAAGGTTTTGGGATTGTTGGACTTGTAATTAACTTCATAATTTTGAAGTCGATAATCTCCGGGGTTTTCACTAAAGGAAAGAGAAGAAAGTCGTAGCTTAGGTAATCTAATTTGGTTGAGCCGAAGAAAAACGGGAGCCGGATCTGGCCATCTGGGCCTGGACCCGGAGCCCGGCGATGAAGTTTGGGTTTTCATTTTGAGGGCCCTGCTAGCTTAACAAGGTCTATAAAAGGATTACAGCAATTTATCCTGTCAAACTTTCCACTATGTTTGATCCATTTGGATCAATTAGGACATATCGTCTGATTAAATAGTAAAATATACATCACAACATTCGTAATAAAATATTGAACAGACCTTTTTTTTTTATTGAACTATAGAACTGACCCCTTTTCTTTCCTTTTATCGTATTACCACTAATTCATAATTAAATATAAATGGTACCAAAAAATGGTGGTCGTTTTGTCATTACGCATATTAAGATATGAGGTGCAAGTTACAAAAAGCGTGTAATCCTTACTTACCCACATGCATAAAACAATGTTCTTTTGTATTTTCATTTATTATTTCAAGAAATTCAAAATGAGAAGTGTAATGAAAACATAGTTAGAAATTGTTATAAAAAAAATGGACTTGCCTGTATAGTATTTAAAACATCTTCAACAATAAAATTCACTTGTATGTGTTTGAGGATGCAAAATAAAAGAATTGTTACATAATCATATGATAGAAACTAGTTGTTCTTTATTGGTTCTTCCCCAAGGCAGGCTCTTCAGTCCTGCTTTCCTTAGGCAACTTGTGAAAAAAAAATGACTTAATTTGTTACTTTCAGAATCGTACCTGCACCAACCCATGCAATACTTTGGTTGCCCTAGTAGGTGAGCTAAAGGTAACTATGCAAATGGTTTATATATTATCCTTCATATTTTTTCTACATTTGCTTTTGAAATCACCAGCTAAGATTGCCCTGTCGAGGGGGTTGCCCAATGCGGTCGACTAGCTCGCCTAGCCCTACAATTGGGCATGTTCTACTGGCAACAAGTAGAGAAAACTAATTATAATTAATGATATTGTTAACCATAAAATATTCAGAAGAACGAAGGTATGAAAGAAGGGTCACGAGAGCATGAGGAAAGATCAAAAAGCACCAAGATGTTTTAGTTAATTGTACCTTCTAACAAGGAGCTTTCGACGAAGTCCAAGGCTATCTTTCAAAGTCCATAGGCAGAATGATACTTCAAAAATCCACCTTTCGACTAGGTCGAGAGGACTTTCAACAAAGGCAAAGGAGAAGAAGTTCAAACCAAACCTTTCGAATGGGTTGAAAGGATGCAATCATCAGAATTCATTAGCATTAAACCTTTCGAAGGAGCCGAAAGGTTCCATCTCTTAATGTATACGAATTTCTTACCTTTCGAAAAGAATGAAGAGGTCAAAGAAAGTGTGAGCTATTCCATAACGACATTTTCGAAAGTATAGTAAGCCTTTCGAACCAATTGGAGCACGTCCAGAATACCTTTCGACAAGGTCGAAAGGTTTCCATGAAGAAAGTAATACTCCAAGTCAGCAAAGAATGGTAGACAACCTTTCGAAAACATTGATGGGAAGCACAACACTCGACAACAATCAAGTGAGAAACAACCTTCCGACAAGATCAAAGGATTCAGAACAAACAAGTGAAGAACAACCTTCCGACAAGGTCAAAAGGTTCACAGTAATTAGGAGGAGAGCTACCTTTCAATAAGGTCGAAGGGAAAACAATAGTAGGGACAAGGAAAGCCTTTCGACGACATTGAAAGGTTTATGAAAGCTTTAGAAAGGCAACCTTCCGATAGAGTCGAAAAGTTCATGTAGACATCAGAAAAGCAACCTTCCGTCAAAGCCGAAAGGTTCATGAAAGCATTGGATAGACAAACCTTCCGACATCGTCGAAAGGTTTAGAATGTCATACAAAGGGTAAACCTTTCGACAAAGATGAAAGGTTTGTAGTTGCATATAAAAAAAATACCTTTTGTACAAGTCGAAAGCATGGAGTCGAAAGGAAGACTACCTGTGTCTTTAAATAGGACAAGGTGATCATGTTTTGGGGAGGGGATTTCTATCATGCTAATCTTGTAACTTTTAAATCAAAGCATTATTACCCTAATGGAGTATGAGAAGTTTTTTCTTAGATATTAAGTGAAGTACTTGGGTTTGTTAATTATCTTACTGTTTGCTTAAATCACTGTTAGTTTAACTCGTATTTTTCAATCCCATCGGAAGGTTTTTTTCGACCAGGTCGACAACACTCCTATGCAAATGATAACTACAACCTTTCAAAGCCTTAAACCTTACAATCTAAACCTTTCGATAAAGCCGAAAATTTACTTAGATCAACATCCACTAATACCTTCCGAAACTATTGGCTCAATTGTTTAAGTCTTTCGACAAGGTTGGAATCTAATCAATATCAGTTATTAAACCTTTCGTCAAGGTCGGAAGCCGCTAATTGTTCACCAAAAAAGACTTAATCTAATCAAAAAAGGCCTTGTGAAGACTTCAAACAAACTCAATAAAGTCGAAAGGTCACCTCGCCCAAATTCTAATTCTTTCGACGATAATAGAAGGTCTGATACAAAACATATCAACCAAATTAGTTAAACTGAAAGTCAACCATAAGAAGGAATCACATCCTTTGTGCTCCAAAGAAGAAATTCATCCTTCTTATCATATCTTTTGGGTGTTGACAAGAAATCTTGTTAACATTTTGGCTCTATATAGTGGGCTCGAACCTTCGATTTCTTATAACTTTCATCTCCGATCAATTGAATAAAGTATGGTAAAAGCTAAGAGTGGTAACAACAATCCCAACGAAGAGACTACATCGCTGACGACCTTTAAAGGTCACATGGACTCAAATCCTAACTTAGGCAATATAGAAGTAAGGAAAATTTCAATCCTAGTAGAATTGAAAAGAAATGTGATTAAGGTTTAGAATCAATGGCCATAAAGGATAGAAGTAAAGGAGTGTTCAGAGAGAGCTCCAACCCGAAAATCCATAAAGGTTGTGGAGAGAGAAGATAAAGTGCGACTCCAAATGAAATAAGAAATCTAGGGTGAAACCAAGATAGTCGGGTAAGTAAATCACTTGAACAGTCGGATAGCTTTATCCAAGAAGACAACAGGAGTAGTCTCAAAAATGAGACCAACCAAAATGAAAATCTACACTATATGATGGTAAATGCACTTGGAGGAAAAGAAATTTATGAACCTGAAGAATACGTTATCCTACAAAAATCCCCTTTTTTCGAAGAAATAATGGCGACAAATCTTCCTCCACACATTCAAATTCCTTCACTGAAATTTGATGGAACAACTAATCCAGATGACCAACTTGTTGTTTTTGAAAATTGGATGAACTTATACAACGTTTCAGAGGCAGTTCTCGTAAAATTTTAACCATTACATTCCAAGGAGCAACTATTAAATGGTATAGGAGTCACTGAATGGAAACCATGTATTCTTAAGAATAATTTACTTGCGACTTCGAAGCTCAATTCGCTATATTCAAAGATACAACTATGGACTTTAGTTTGTTAGCAACCATCAGACAGAAACTGTAACATCCCGGAATTTTGTTAAAATTAAATTCGTTAAATTGTTAGAACTTTTAAATTTAATTTGAGAATTTCAAAAGAAATAAAATATTGTAATAAAATCACATAGTTATTAAATGTTAATAACTAAAACAGCTTTTCTTTTTAACAAAGTAAAATAAGAAATTGTCTTAAAACCATTAAATGAAATATGGGTTATAAATTTAAATATTGATAGATGAGCTTTTAATAGAAATAAAATTGTTAATGTATGTTATGATAAAATTATAAAATTTAAATCACATAATTATAATCTAATATTTGGCCAAATAAACAAATAAACAAATAAACAAATAAACAAATAAACAAGAAAACAAGAAAACAAAGAAAACAAAAGGGAGAAACAAGAATAAATAAATGTGGAAACACACACTTTCATTTAGCAGTAAACCAAGATAACAAAAGAGTATGAAGAAATATAAACTGTAAAAGAAAACAGGACTTAGGCAAAGAAAAAATCTACAAAATAAATGAAGTAGTACTTACACAACCATAAAATAAGGTGGCTGTAACATACAAAGGAAACAAAGAAAATGCAAAAGAGTAAAGCATTTAAACAAAATAGTACTTACAAAAATCAAACAGCACATTGCATACATACTTACATTTAATGCTATACACATCAGCCAAATTTAAAGTAAGATTTCCTGTATAAAACATACAAGGAAACACTACATCACATGCTTCATTTAATGCTCTCAAATACACCCATACACAAGTACGACCGAAAAGAAAAAAAAATATTGCTTCAGCACAACACAAGGAGCCTGCACATCTCCTTATATAAGTGTGTATCCTCCAAATTTGATCAAAACTTTTACTGAAGAAAGAAAGAAAAAGATAAGCAAAGAACAGAAAATAAAAGAAAAAGCAAAACATCACTTTATCTTCAAAATTTGGAAACAAACTACTGAAGAAAGAAGAGGAGAAGAAGATCAAAATAGTTTTTCAAAACAGGAATATTTACAGGTGAGTAAACTCTTTTAAAAACAAATTTAATTATATCTGTAGTTGAAATCTTTATGCATTTGCTATGGTATGAATATATGTTACATAAATATTGTTAAGTTTGTATGTTGGAAGTGTGAAGTTACCAGGGAATTCAAGTGACTGTAAATATCCATCCTCTCTGTTTGAATTTCTGAAGTGGTTTTCTTAAAAAAAAAATCAAATCTTCCAAACTAGACCATGTTTGAACTTGATATTTGAATGAAAATTGTATGTTAATGTTTGTTGATAAATTTAAAAATAGTTCTGTAAATTTAAATTTAAAAATTATCTTTAAAAACGAAAAACTACAGTGAATACCAAATCATGTGATAAATTTGAGTATCTTAAATTATCAATTGGATTACATAACTTGAATTGTTATTGCAAATTGTGATTTTTAAAAACAAAATGGAAAATTTAAGTTGCGTATGTTATGTGCTGTTCACAGTTGAACAAAATTAGCACTTTGATCGATTTCTGGAAATCAAAGAAGTATTGGATGTAGTAATTTCGTTTAAAGATGGTTTGGAACTCAACAATATTTGGAAAAATATTGAAAAAATTATCTATTGAAAGAATTTTGGGGACGAGTTCAATTTAGGGTTTAACCCTAAATTTTTCAGTGGGTTGAACGCGTGATGATTTCAACAACTAGGGGCGATCGAGTAGCAAACGCTCTTGGGAAATGATAGTACGAACTGTCGAAGTGCTATGGCCGAAATCGTGGGTTTTCTGGTGGTCGAGGTTATTGTGGCAACGTGTTTCCAGGTTAAGGGTGGTTCCAGATTCACACTTCCAGGTTTCGAACTTTAAAGCTCGATTTTGATTTGGAATGGATGTGGAGTTCGGGTGTTCGAAAATTGTATGAGTGGATGATCATTTACTTGAGGGTGGCTGGAGATTCGACCCACGATGGCGAACTTGGCCGTGCATGTGCACGCTATCGCTTGTGTCAGGAAGACCGGTGGTGAATGACGCGAGATGATTCGCGGGTAAGGGTGGTGGTTACTTCGGGTTCTACTCAAGGAAGCAAGCAGGTTGCTGATAATTCCATTTTAAACTTAGGCTTAAATTTAATTTACAGGAAAAAAAAAATAAGAAGAAAGGGGTACAGGGAGACTCGGGGAAAGATGGGGAATACACGGGGTTGAACTCGAAGTTTTCTGGGTTTGCTCGGGTTTACTTCGAATATGGGTTTGGACCCAAATAAAAGTTTAACCTTTACTGTTACCAGGTTTTAAGGCAGTGAATCTTGACTATATTGAGTTAAAGGCTTATAACTAATTTTATAAACTAAGTGGATACTCACTAATCTAATTAATATTTTAAATAATTAAATTTAAAATAAGAATTTATGATTATTAACATCAAACTTTTTATAACTATAATAAATTGATTCTTAAGATATAAAGGAGATTTTTCAAATAATAATTAAGGTGAATAATTTTTATTAAATTTATGATTTTGAAAGAAATCAAGAAGGATATACAATTTATAATTAAATTGATAAATAAACAAATAAGTGTTCAAATTTAATTGTAATTGAGAATTTGTTATTCAAATTAATTTAAGTTGATTAATCAAGAAAATTAGCAGTTAATTTAAATAACTAATTTTGAAACAATAAATCGGGCTAATTAATATTAAATTTATTGATCCAAATTTTTATCATTGATTTAAAATAATTATGTGGTAAATTTATTTAAACCACATTTGGAAATAAATTAACTATTGTTATGCACTACATTGATATTTCTGTTCTGTTTGTGATACTGTGTGATATAAATTGCCATGTACCGTACTATGATTGTGGTTTGTTTTGTATTGATGTAAAAACCCTGTTGCCCGTAAAACGGCATTTAAACTTCGACGCGATAGGAAATCAGATTTCAGTTTGTTATCCAAAACCCACATCGAACTTGTAAATTTTTATGAATGACATATCCACATGTTTTTAAAATTGACGCTCACTATTCGGTTTAGCCGAGAAAGGACCTTTGTGTCGTATAACCCATTTTGAATATGTGATTCGACGTTATGGATAGCATTTGAAGACCAGTGTTGAAGACCGGGTATTTGCGAGAGCGATATGATGGCCTGTCGAATGACTCTGCATCGAGTTGCTCGGTATAGAGTTCTCCATATGTGATGGGGAATCCGATCGGAATTGTGGACATCCGGATTGCAAGGACTTCTTTGGAAGTGCCTTTGGTTCTGTTTGAACCCAGAACAGACTTGTATGGATTGTATGTCTGACATTACAAATTGAGATATAAAGCAGGTTTCTTTCAAATATATTTCCGTTGGTGGCGGAGAATTTATTCTCTTAGCTTAACATCCTTAGAGGTTATGTAGTTGAAGGTTATCAGCGATATATTCCCAATTTGGTAATGTGGCATGCTGAGTGTTGCTGATCATTTGTTGATCGAAGCATGGCTTTGTGAAAAGCGTAGCTTTGTGGACGAGACTTCGTCGAGCCTCACACCCTGGAATGGTGGAAACAGGAAAGATGCGGCAAGGTTATTGGGGGTAGTACCCCTTAGGGTATGTGCATTTCCTTCTGGATAGAAGTGGTATCATGGTATGCAGCCCAGATACTTAACTTATGGTGATATCGCAGATATATATATATATGTATATGTATTACTTTATGATTTGTTACTGGGACCCCCGGTTAAAGGTTGGTTACAACCGGGAGATGGCATACTCGTGTCAGTAGTTACCCAGTTAGGGGTAACCCGACCTTGTGTTGGCAGAGATCCGGTTAGGTTCTCGGGTCGTCCCTCCTGAGGCGTACCCATGTGGCCCAGGAAGTTCCCTAGCCTGACCATTGTTTGAAATCCAAAGAAACAATACAAACCCAGTACGGTTTTTGTTGTAGAACCTGCCATTTAATATGGTAGCTATAGTAGGCATAATATAATGGTACCTATGCTGGCTAAGATTGATATTCTACTTTTGAAATAATTTCACACCACGCACTAGTAATAATATCAAAGAAATTCTTTTCGTATTAAGTATATTAAACTATCATAAGGAGAAATCTCCCCCAAGTGTGCGATTGCATTGTGTGTATGTCGGGTGACCTTATGGTAGTTCCATTTTTAAAAGCATACCGAAATTTCTTTTATGAATCTAGTTTCTTTAAAAGTAACTGTAGTTTTTGTTTACTCATACTAGTCCCATGACTGATCCGGAGTTTATTGTTTATTTCTTAAACTTTGGGTGCCCATTATTTCCACACAGGCAGCCTGGTAGCAGGTTTCTGTATTTTGGAGTAGCTATATTTTGGAGCTCTTATCTTGGAGTTATCTTGGGAGCTTTTGGAGATTTCAGGTGTTTAGCTTTTGGGAGTTCGTTATCGCCTCTTTCATTTGAGGACTTTTGGATATATGATCACTGTTGTATTATCATGATGTTGTATTTGGAGTTGTGTCGTATGTGTTATATACTCTGTTGTAGTATGGATATTATGTTGATGTTGTAACTGTGATGATATTTATGATATTGATTCTATTCCGCTGCTTTATATTCATCTAATTGTTGTTATAAGCTTCGGCGATGCGAATTTGATGTCGTTTATCGGACATCGAGTTTGGGTCGTCACAAGTGGTATCAGAGCTGTTGGTTGAGTAAGAACTTTAGCTATGGAGTATAACACATTAGATGGCTCATTAGAGATAGGGTGAAGTATACCCTAGAATGAGTATAACCAAGACTGAAATTCTAAATTTTATTAATCTATTTCTTTTACTGCTGATATTCCTTAAGATATTTCGTTCGTGTATTTAAATCAATTTTCTTACTATTACAGATAGTAAGAAATGAGCGGACGAAGGGGAAGAGTTAGGGGTCAAGGAGGTGCCACAGCACCTGATCAAGATCCCCCAACGGCAATAGCGGCAGCTCAGCAACAGCCAAATCTGGCTGACTTATATAAGAATTTCTCGAGACTTGGTGGTAAGCCGTTCAACGACAAAGAGTCGATTGTTGAGGCTCAAGCCTGGATAAGATCGCGTGAGAAAATCTTCAGAGAGCTAAAATTGGAAGACGATCAGAAGAGACTCATAGCTTCTTGGCAACTTCAAGATGAAGCCTCGGCCTGGTGGGAGACAATCACGGTAGATAAGCCAGAAGACGAGTTTTCTTGGGAAAAATTCAAAGAAGTGTATTTGAGAAGTGATATTTGCCATCAGCCGGAATTTCTCGAATGTATCAGGAATTTATGGACCTGAAGCAGGGAAGTTTATCGTTCGAAGAGTATCTGAACAAATTTAATGAATTGTCTCGTTTTGGTCCCGAATTGGTGAATACGCCTTTAAAGATGAACGAGAGATTCATTTGCGGGATGAATATGAAATTCCACGAAAGAATAACGGGTCACGTTAAGGAATCTTTTTTTAGATTTAGTTGATATCGGGTACAGATACGTTACCCTTGATATACAAGAAGCTCCGGTGGAGAAAGGAAATTCAGGCAATCAAAATTGGAAGAAGCGGAAATTTAGAGGCAAGAAACCATGGCAGGGCAATGAGAAGAAGAAGAGCATTCAGGGAAGCGCGGCAGAAAATGTAACTTGTTAGAACTGCAAAGAAAAGGGCCATTATTCAAATAGCTGCCCAAAACCGAAGAAGCAAGTTAAAGAATGCTATAATTGTCACAAGCCTGGACGTGTTGTTAAGGATTGCCCAGTGATGAAGCCAGCACAGGTGGCAAATGTTTATGCGATAAAGAAAGACCCTTCAACTTCGAAAGCTGATAAAGGAAAAGGTGTTTTGGAAGGTAACCTTACTATTTATAATAGAACTGTTAGAGTTTTATTTGACACAAGAGCTTCACATAGCTTTATCTCTCAACAAACCGTAAATGAATTAGGACTTGAAAATAAATTTGTTAACGATCCTATTTGCATGAAAAATCCGGTTGGAGGTCCCGCAAATCTTTGTTTATATTGTAAGAGAGTTCCTATTTCATATGCTAGCTATCAATTTCCTACCAACCTTTTTGTCCTCGAATTTGATGAATTTGAAATCTTACTCGGTATGAACTGGTTATCGAGATACGAAGCTATATTGGGTTGTAATAATCGGGCAGTTTTAGTCAAAACAAGTTTTGGAAATTTTATTGAAATCTCTTATGAGGATCCGAGTCCAAGGAGAGATAGATTAATGTATACTTTGGGATATCCTGAACCCAGTTTGCAGTCTATACCTGTTGTTCGGGAATTTTCCGACGTATTTGAAGAAGTGAAATCTTTACCTCCTCACCGAGAAATAGAGTTCCGAATTAATTTAATACCCAATGCCCGTCCTATTGTTCATGCAAGTCACAGGGTGGCACCCAGGGAAAAGATTGAATTGGTTCATCAAACTGTTGAACTACGAGCAAAAGGATTAATTCGACCCAGTGTTTCTGAATGGGGCTCAGCCGTCGTATTTGTTGCTAAATCGGACGGATCTTTGAGATTGTGTGTAGATTACCGCGATCTAAATAAACAAACTCTCAAGAACAAATTCCCTCTACCAAGAATTGACAATCTATTCGACCAACTTCATGGCGCTCGTTTCTTTTCAAAAATGGATCTAGCCCAAGGATTCCATCAACTATGAATCGTCGAAGATTGTGTCCATTTGACCGCTTTCAGAGGTCCTGATATGTTTTATGAATGGTTAGTTATGCCTTTCGGGATAGCCAATGCTCCAGCATACTTCGTAGATCTTATGACTCGTGTGTTTCGGGAAGTTTTGAATAAATTTGTGCTTGTATTCATTGATTATATTTTGATCAATTCTAAGACTAAAGAAGAGCATGCCGAACATCTTAAAATCGTATTGGAAATATTGAGAGAAATGTTCTATATGCAAAATTTTCCAAATGCCACTTCTGGGTCAAAGAAGTCAAATTCCTTGGCCATATTGTTAATGAAGAAGGAATTTCGGTAGATCCTAGCAAAATTTCCGCTATTCTTGAATGGAAACGACCTACTACTCCAAAAGAAGTTTGAAGCTTTTTGGGTTTAGCAGGCTATTACCGGAAATTCGTTCAAGATTTTTCTAAGTTGGCTAGCCCAGTGACTAAGCTAACAATGAAAAATGCAAAGTTCATTTGGACTCCAAAATGTGAAGAAGTTTTTCAGGAGTTGAAAAAGAGATTGACCACTGCTCCTGTTCCCACTATTGTTAACGGGAACCAATTCTTATCTGTCTATACTGATGCATGTGGTGATGGGGTAGGTGCAGTATTAATGCAAAATGGAAAGGTAGTTGCCTATGCGAGTAGACAATTATGTCCGCATGAGAAAAACTACCCAACACACGATTTGGAACTTTTGGTTGTTGTTTTCCCCTTAAACATCCGGCGACATTATCTTCTGGGTAAGAATTTTCAGTTTTCTTAACAATTTATGAAACTAACTTAACTAAAGAAATATACTTAATAAACTCTCTTTGTTTTAGGTGAAAAATTCGAATTATTCACCGACCACAAATCTTTGAAATATCTGTTCACTTAGAAAGATCTAAGTTTGCGACAACAACGTTGGTTGGAATTTATGGCATCGTATGACCTGGATATTCTGTGTACGCGGGGAAAAGCCAATGTAGTTGCAGACGCCTTAAGTAGGAAGCACACTATTCTCGCATATCTTGTTATTACTCCTACTCTCATTGAAAAAATCGCCAACAAGAAAACAGAAGACTAGTTTCTTCAGGAAATATATGGGAGAATTCGTCGAGGTGAAGATTCCAGTTTTGCAGTTGATAATAATGGGGTTATAAGTTTAAAAGGCAGGATTTGTGTCCCTGACATCCCAGAACTGAAACGTGAAGTATTGGACGAATGCCACAAGGCCAAACTCAGTATCCATCCAGGAGTCAACAAAATGTATCGTGATATTAAAAGAACTTTCTGGTGAAAGACGATGAAAAGAGACATATACTTGTCAGCAAATCAAAAGCGATCAAATGAAAGTAGCCGGTTTACTTCAACCTTTGAAAGTACCGAAATGGAAGTGGGATCAGGCATCGATGGATTTTATTGACGGATTGCCACGAACCATGAAGGGAAATGAAGCAATTTGGGTTATAGTGGACCATCTAACCAAAACTGCTTACTTTATTCCAGTGAAATCCACTCGGACTGTAGCAAGCTTGGAAGGTATATATATAAAGGAAATTGTTCGCCTTCATGGTATTCCCAGCAGTATAGTAAGTGATCATGACCCGATCTTCACCAGTAGATTTTAGAAGGCATTCCAAGACGCTTTGGGAACGAAATTAAATTTCAGCATTGCTTATCACCCGCAATCTGATGGACAGACTGAGAGGGTCAACCGAATTCTAGAAGTCCTACTGCGTGCTTGCGTTCATGATTTTGGTGGTTCTTGGGAGGACCATTTGCATCTGATTGAATTCTCATATAATAACAGCTATCAGGCCAGTATAGAAATGGCTCCTTTCGAAGCTTTATATGGTCGTCCGTGTCGATCACCTACATGCTAGATCGAATCCGGTGACAGACTCGTCCTTGGACCAGACATGATCAAAGAAGCCACTGAGAAGGTAGATTTTATTCGAAAGAAGTTATTAACTGCCCAAAACCGTCAGAAGAGCTATTATGATCGCCGGAGAAGAAATTTGGAATTTCAAGTTGGAGATTCTGTATTTCTGAAAGTATCTCCGATGCGGGGTTTATTAAGATTCGGGAAAACTGGAAAGCTAGCACCTCGTTATATTGGTCCTTTTCCTATTCTGGAAAGGATTAGTCCTCTAGCATATCGAGTACAACTACCCAGCTGGTTGTTTGGCGTGCGTGATGTGTTCCACATTTCTAATCTTCGGAAATTTGTGCACGATCCAGATGATATTATTGAAGAAGCTCCTCAGCAGGATCTAGAGATCACTCCTAACTTGGCAGTTAAAAGAGAGCCGATAAAAATTGTAGATCGTGATGAGAAGCGATTGAGGAACAAAGTTGTGAAATTGGTCAAAGTTCAATTGAGTGGCGATCCAAAGGACTGTACTTGGGAGACTGAAGATAATATGAAGAAATCATATCCCAATTGCAGAATAGACCAAAACAGTTTTTCAAAACAGGAATATTTACAGGTGAGTAAACTCTTTTAAAAACAAATTTAATTATATCTATAGTTGAAATCTTTATGCATTTGCTGTGGTATGAATATGTTACACAAATATTGTTAAGTTTGTATGTTGGAAGTGTGAAGTTGCCAGGGAATTCAAGTGACTGTAAATATCCATCCTCTCTGTTTGAATTTCTGAAGTGGTTTTCTTAAAAAAAAAATTCTTCCAAACTAGACCATGTTTGAACTTGATATTTGAATGAAAATTGTATGTTAATGTTTGTTGGTAAATTTAAAAATAGTTCTGTAAATTTAAATTTAAAAATTATCTTTAAAAATGAAAAACTACAATGAAAACCAAATCATGTGATAAATTTGAGTATCTTAAATTATCAACTGGATTACATGACTTGAATTGTTATTGCAAATTGTGATTTTTAAAAAAATGGAAATTTTAAGTTGCGTGTGTTATGTGCTGTTCTGAGTTGAACAAAATTAGCACTTTGATCGATTTCTGGAAATCAAAGAAGATTGGATGTAGTAATTTCGTTTAAAGCTGGTTTGGAACTTAATAATATTTGGAAAAATATTGAAAAAATTATCTATTGAAAGAATTTTGGGGACGAGTTCAATTTAGGGTTTAATCCTAAATTTTTCAGTGGGTTGAACGCGTGATGATTTCAACACCTAGGGGCGATCGAGTTGTAAATGCTCTTGGGTAATGATAGTACGAGCTGTCGACGTGCTATGGCCGAAATCGTGGGTTTTCTGGTGGTCGAGGTTATTGAGGCGACGTGTTTCCAGGTTAAGGGTGGTTCCAGATTCACACTTCCAGGTTTCGAACTTTAAAGCTCGATTTTGATTTGGAATGGATGTGGAGTTCGGGTGTTCGAAAATTGTATGAGTGGATGATCATTGACTTGAGGGTGGCTGGAGATTCGACCCACGATGGCGAACTTGGCCGTGCGTGTGCACACTATCGCTTGTGTTAGGAAGACCGGTGGTGAATGACCCGAGATGATTCGCGAGTAAGGGTGGTGGTTACTTTGGGTTCTACCCGAGGAAGCAAGCAGGTTGCTAATAATTTCATTTTAAACTTAGGCTTAAATTTAATTTACTGGAAAAATAAATAAGACGAAAAGGGTACAGGGATACTCGGGGAAAGATGGGGAATACACGGGGTTGAACTCGAAGTTTTCCGGGTTTTCTCGGGTTTACTTCGAATATGGGTTTGGACCCAAATAAAAGTTTAACCTTTACTGTTACCAGGTTTTAAGGCAGTGAATCTTGAATATATTGATTAAAGGCGTATAACTAATTTTAATAAACTAAGTGGATACTCAATAATCTAATTAATATTTTAAATAATTAAATTTAAAATAAGAATTTAAGTTTATTAACATTAAACTTTTTATAACTATAATAAATTGATTCTTTAGATATAAAGGAGATTTTTCAAATAATAGTTAAGGTGAATAATTTTTATTAAATTTATGATTTTGAAAGAAATTAAGAAGGATATACAATTTATAATTAAATTGATAAATAAACAAATAAGTGTTCAAATTTAATTGTAATTGAGAATTTGTTATCCAAATTAATTTAAGTTGATTAATCAAGAAAATTAGCAGTTAATTTAAATAACTAATTTTGAAAAAATAAATCGAGTTAATTAAGATTAAATTTATTGATCCAAATTTTTATCATTGATTTAAAATAATTATGTGGTAAATTTATTTAAACCACATTTGAAAATAAATTAACTATTGCTGTGCACTATATTGATATTTCGGTTCTGTTTGTGATACTGTGTGATGTAAATTGCCATGTACTGTACGATGATTGTGGTTTATTCTATATTGATGTAAAAACAAGGTTGCCCGTAAAATGGCATTTAAACTTCGATGCGCCAGGGAATCGGATTTCAGTTTGTTATTCGAAACCCACATCGAACTTGTAAATTTTTGTGAACGACATGTCCACATGTTTTTAAAATTGACGCTCACTATTCGATTTATCCGTGAAAGGACCTTTGTGTCGTATAACCCATTTCGAATATGTGATTCGACGTTATGGATAACATTTGAAGACCGGTGCTGAAGACCGGGTATTTGCGAGAGCGATAGGATGACCTGTCGAATGACTCTGCACCGAGTTGCTTCGGTATAGAGTTCTCCATATGTGATGGGGAATCCGATCGGGATTGTGGACATCCGGATTGCAAGAACTTCTTTGGAAGTGCCTTCGGTTCTGTTTGAACCCAGAACAGACTTGTATGGATTGTATGTCTGACATTGCGAATTGAGATATAAAGCAGGTTTCTTTTAAATATATGTTCGTTGGTGGCGGAGAATTTATTCTCTTAGCTTAACACCCTTAGAGGTTATGTAGTTGAAGGTTATCAGCGATATATTCCCAATTTGGTAATGTGGCATGCTGAGTGTTGCTGATCATTTGTTGATCGAAGCATGGCTTTGTGAAAAGCGTAGCTTTATGGATGAGACTTCATCGAGCCTCACACCCCGAAATGGTCGAAACAGGAAAGATGAGGCAAGGTTATTGGGGGTAGCACCCCTTAGGGTATGTGCATTTCCTTTTGGATAGAAGTGGTATCATGGTATGGAGCCCAGATACTTAACTTATGTTGATATCGCAGATATATATATATATATATTACTTTGTGATTTGTTGCTGGGGACCCTGTTAAAGGTTGGTTACAACCGGGAGATGGCATACTCGTGTCAGTAGTTACCCAGTTAGGGGTAACCCGGCCTTGTGTTGGCAGAGATCCGGTTAGGTTCTCGGGTCGTCCCTCCTGAGGCGTACCCATGTGGCCCAGGAAGTTCCCTAGCCTGACCATTGTTTGAAATCCAAAGAAACAATACGAACCCAGTACGGTTTTTGTTGTAGAACCTGCCATTTAATATGGTAGTTATAGTAGGCATAATATAATGGTACCTATGCTGGCTAAGATTGATATTCTACTTTCGAAATAATTTCATACCACGCACTAGTAATAATATCAAAGAAATTCTTTTCGTATTAAGTATATTAAACTATCATAAGGAGAAATCTCCCCCAAGTGTGCGATTGCATTGTGTGTATGTCGGGAGGCCTTATGGTAGTTCCATTTTTAAAAGCATACCGAAATTTCTTTTATAAATCTAGTTTCTTTAAAAGTAACTGTTGTTTTTGTTTACACATACCAGTCCCATGACTGATCCGGAGTTTATTGTTTATTTCCTAAACTCTGGGTGCCCATTATTTCCACTGGGCAGCCTAGTAGCAGGTTTCTATATTTTGGAGTAGCTGTATTTTGGAGCTCTTATCTTGGAGATGTCTTGGGAGCTTTTGGAGATTTCAGGTGTTTATCTTTTGGGAGTTCATTATCACCTCTTTCATTTGAGGACTTTTGGATATATGATCACTGTTGTATTATCATGATGTTGTATTTGGAGTTTATCGTATGTATTATATACTCTGTTGTAGTATGGATATAATGTTGTTGTTGTAACTGTGATGATATTTATGATATTGATTCTGTTCTGCTGTTTTATATTCATCTAATTGTTGTTATATGCTCCGACGATGCGAATTTGATGTCATTTACCAAGGGAGTTACTTGGTGAATATTTGAATAGATTTAGCATAGAAGCATTAAGAGTAGAAAGTATCACTGATGGGGAAAAACTCATGCCAGTTCGATCGAGTTTGATTGAATTAACCCCTTTTGAAGGACCTTTATATAAATGGATGCAGAGACCTGCAATGTTTCTTTCTCCGAGCAGAGAAATTTATTCAATTAGACGAGATGCATCATGTTAAGAGTGAATCCCATCGAGAATTCAAAGAAGAGAAATCTGATTCTCAAACGCTTTGACAAGATGCTAAGGGAAAGCGAAAACCCGAAAGTAAGTCAAAGAAATAATTCTAAAAATGAATTGTATTGTCCTATGCAAACCCCTCTCCTATATATACACTAATATGAAAAGGAATGAGAATTTTATTGCACCACAAAAACTTCGGAGTGCCCCAGAACCAAATAAAGGAGGAAGTTATTGCGAATACCACAAGACAAATGGACATGAAACCGATGAATGTCGTGTTCTATCAGAGAAAATACAAGGCATGATCAAGGCAGGGTTCTTGCAAGAATTCGTTAAAAGAACCTGAAGGACATCTTTTTCGAGCTGAGAGGAAAGCAACTCAGCAAAATATAAATGCAAATCTCTATCGAGACATGAGGATTCACGGCATTAACTCAACTATAAACTTCCTCTTTCTCTTTTCATATCTTTTTAAATCAATTTATATTTCCATTTATACTTGAATTTGTATTGATCATGTACTGATTAAAATTCGAGTGCTATTACAGGTAAAAACAAAATCTAACCAAACCACTCAACGAACCTTTAGAACACGACAAACTCCAGAATACTTAAAGAGGACAACTCACACGCTCGACGCGGGATAATTACCAACAATTCAGTCAACATAACACAAGGCATTCCTGTAAGAAATGTTGAATCACTGCTAAACTTTATTCCAATTTAGGAGAAAATCCATACATATCAGATCTATTTTAGAAAATGATTTCAAAAGGAAATTTCTCAAATTATATCCTTTTAAGAAAACTATTTTCAATCACCCCATGGCCCAGGGGGAAACTAATATTTATTTATCCCAAAAGCAGATTTATGCATTTAGTTTGAGATATTATATTGCATTAATAATTGTGCTCAAAAGGACTTCAAAATGATAAATTTCAATGTTTCAAAGTTTACTATAATCCGGGCGAGATAAGCCCATTCTTAATTTTACAAGAAAGATTTTGAAAGTGCAAGAGTTTATTGGAACTCAAACTAGAGAATCCTATTCTCGTCTAAAAGGCTGTTGATTCATGAATCATAACCTCCTAGTGTCCCATTTGAGATTCGTGCCTCTATTATGAGAATAGCAAGAAGGTTATTAAAAAAAACCATATTAAGGGAAAACTTCTTTTATTAAAAGGATTCATGAGTCCAAACTATTTTTCAAAAGATAAGCCCTCAATATACTAAAGGGGGTTAATTATAAAGTTCTTTCTCTTAAAGGAGACTCCATTTTGATCGGCTAAAAATTATTTTCATATATAAATACTTTAGCCTATAATGTTATTTCATAGCACCTCCTAGAAGGAGAGACATACTACAATGTTATTCTGTGGCACCTCTTAGAGGGAGGGACATAAGCCTACGACGCTACTCCGTAGCATCTCCTAGAGGGAGAGATAGAACCCCTAACTTCAAAACCATCTCTTAGGGGATGGGTCAAGGTGGTGTATAGATCTGTTCCTTCGAGTTAAGTGAGGATTGTTGTTTTAGTGGAATTTCAGAAGGAGTCTGGGACTGGACGTAGGATGGTGCTCCGAACCAGTATAAAAATATCTGGTGTCATTTTACTATACTGCCTTATATTCCGCACTATTTACAGTGTTATTATCATCATTATACTCTATAGTATCATATATCCATATTACACGTTCCATAGTGCACTTTCATTTGGTATCAAAGTCTGGGATTCTAGAGATCGTAACAATATCCTAGAATAATAGCTAGAAAATGAACCGGTCGAAATACAATAGGCTATCAAAGCCACCAGTGAGGACTACAGAATGGTACTTTCTGATATACCAATTTCAGGAAAAGATAATAATGAATTATTTAGTATAAGCAATAAGATTTCAAAGCTTAATTTTATTATTTTAGAAAAGATGAAATTTGTTGAACTTCAAAATAAGAAATTGAAAAATGAGAAGTTAGATTTAGAAAACCAACTTGGTGTTTTAAAGAACAATTTTGAGGCTCCTACAGATTTTATAGATGAATAAAATACCATATTTGAAAAAGAGAGAGAAAAATTTTCAAAAGAAAATTTTGATTTGAAAAGAAAAATGATTTATTACTGTAACATCCCAAAATTTATCAATTTAAATTTGGTAATTTATTTGAACTTTTGGAATTTAATTTGAAAAGTTTCAAAACAAATAAAATAAGTGATAATTTATATGAATAAAATTCAATTTCTTTTGAGTTTAAAATTTGAAATAATTTTTTTTAAATCATTTGAATTTAAATTTTATATATATGTGAATATATATATATATATATATATATATGTGCATATATGAGTAGATATGAATTTATATGTTGAATTTGACTTTGAATTTAAATTTTAAGTAAATGCTTTACTAAAATAATTTGGGTTTATAAATATATATCTAGTAATTTATTTAATATGTATTTAATTTCAAAACATTCTCTTTTAAATAATATGTATTAATATAAAGCAAATATCTTTAATGGGAAATGTAAGTTTAAAATACAATTTAAATAATGTAAAATATTATTTTAATAAAAATTTACAAGTGTTGACTATGTAATGATTATAGAGACAAGTGTTTAACATGTAGAAAAAATTAAACAAGTGTTACTATATCATTTTTATTTTTTTTATAGAAATTCATAAAGAAGGAAATATAGTTTTTAAGCCCTTTTATCTTCTTCTTCTTAATCTTTTATTCATTTCAAAACCTGTACAATCTTTAAACCAGAGAAAAAAAATCATCAAAACAAGCCATCAAAGCATAACCTCCTCCACATTTTAAATCAAGGAAAAAAATTCCAGAAAAAAAACCTATAACCCCTTTTTCTTCAAAATCTCAAGTCAGAAAGGGAATTTCAAGATCATTTTAAAGTCCTCAAAAAAAATTCGACATCAGTAGGAGTCAGCTTCAACAAATAAATAAGAAGCAGGATTAACTCAAATAAATTGCAAACTCAAGTTTCAAGTTACAGACCAAAGTTTCTCTGTTTCCTTAAGAACAAAACTGTAAGTAAGTTTGGATTTTAATTCGTTGTTGAGAAATTAAGTAAGAAATCCATTAGAGATTACGAAAAATTATATTAACAAGTTGCAGATAACAAAAATTCAAGATCAAGTTAAGAAAAGAAAAACAGTTCCAGGTTTTCAAATTTTTTTAAAAACCAAACAGAAAGCTCTTTGCTCAACTCCACAGGTGAGTAAACTCTCTGATTTATACCTGAACTTGTTGCTGTGAACAATATTGAAGTTTGAATGATAAAATGCGTGTTTGCATATATATATTTATACATGAAAATGAAATGCATGTCTGTGCACATCAAAATGAACCCTGTTCTATCCCTACAGGTTCCAAACCTGTCTCAAAAATCCGAAAGCTCTATATCAGATTGTTTTCAGGCTTTGAAATCAAAAAGAAATATGTTTGTATGATTATGCTCCAAGTTTTAAAAACAAATTTAAGTACATCAAACAAAAGTCTTGTCTGGAAATACAAGAATACAGGCAAACCCAATATAAACAGAAAATTCAGCAACCATGATTCCGAATTTTGAATATATAAATTGAATTGTCTTTGAAATTAATGATTTTTAAAAATGAAATTAATTTTTTTTTATCAAGTATTCGTTGAGAAAGAGGGGGATGAATGGAATTGCTATTTTCTCAGAGTTCTGGCGATCGATTGGACGATGGACTTCGTGTTTGTAACTAGAGCTAGCCAGAAGGGCGTAGATTAAGGAAAAATGCTGGATTAAATTCTTGAACAACATGGATGTTGATTTTGATCGAGTTAGAGTTTATGATTTAAAATGAGTCGAGGTTGGAAATGAGATCACTACATCGTCCTTAGGCCATTAGAGACCATCGGACCGGGACCATCAGGAGCATCGGAGGCTGGCGGAGCTTTGGATGGTGTATCGTGAATTCTGATGATCAGAAGAGAGAGAGCGAGGCGATCAATTGGGGCTCAAGTTTGTCCAGGTTTGGGTCTGGTGGCTTGAATACGAAATCGCGATCGTTTCGAAATTTTGAGTGTCTGTGAGGTTCGAGAGCATCGTCGTGGACATGTCGATGACCAAAGATTCAAACTGTAGGGGTCGGAGTGATTGTGCATGTGCACATGTATGGGGTTGTGTCAGGATGCAGCAGTTTGGGGAAGAAGGGGGAAACTCGAAGCTACTCTCAAGAAGTGGAGGTGATAGCTCGGGTATGGACTTGAAGCAAAATTCTGAGCCACGGGGGTTTGTGCTTAGACAAATTCGAAAGAAAAAAAATATAGATAGCACACAGGTAGTTGATAACTCGAAGCAAGTAGTAAAATGATTCGTGGAAGACTCAAAGTACTCTCAGGGGTTTAACGTAAAAAACAGTTTTGCTTTAAAAAATATATATTAAAGTTCAAACTTTTAAACAATTTTAAAAAATCATATTTTAAATGATAATTTTGATTTGAGTTTAAAACTAATTAATGTTTTTAAGTAAGGCATTTTTAAATTTTAATTTAATTTTATTACATTATTTTATAAAACTATTTATATTAGTTAAATAATGTAAATGAGAATGATAGTTAAGATAAAATGCTATGTACACTAATTTTAATCTCTTAAGTAAATTTATGTAATAAGGATGATTTATTTAACATGGTTTACAAGATAATCACAATGATTAACAATGGTAAGAAGATTTATCTTTTAAATTTATTAAGTAATTAATGATTTACTTAAGTGATAAATGATTTACTTGAAGAATAAACTATTTAAATTAATTACTTAATATTTAAAGATTAATTAAGTAAAAGTAATGAAGATTAAATTAATTAACAATTAACGATTAATTAATTAAGATAATTAATTAAGGAATAATTAATTACTAAAAGTAATTAAGATTTAATTAATTAACAATTAAGGATTAATTAATTAAGATAATTAAGGAATAATTATTTAATGAAGACGATTAAGATTTAATTAATTTTAATTAAGGATAACTAATCATTGATTTAAGCTAATTAATGAAAGTAATTATGTGATTAATTAATTTAAATCACACGATTGATTCATCTTAGTTATAGATGATTGATAACTATTGAATGCTGTATACTAGTTGACATCTCTGATATGTAATCGTGATGCTATGTGATATGAATTGCTTTGTGATGAGCTGTGATTCTATGTTGAATATATTTCTGTGTGAAAATGAAAAACCCTTTAGCCCGTAAAACGGCGTTTGAATTTCGATGCGACAGGGAGTCAGATTCCAGTTGGTTATCCAAAACCCACATCGAACTTGTGAATCTTTATGAATGACATATCCACATGTTTTTAAATTGATGTTCACTATTCGATTTAGCCGAGAGAGGACCTGTCATATAACCCATTCCGAATAGTGATACGAGGAAATGGATAGCATTTGAAGACGGTGGTGAAGACCCGGTGTCTTCGAGAATGATAGGATAACCTGTCGAATGACTCTGCACTGAGTTGCTTGAGTATAGAGTTCTCCAAATGTGATAGGGAGTCCGATCGAGACTGTGGATGCCCGGATTGCAAGGGCTTCTTTGGAAGTGCCTTTAGTTCTGTTCGAAGCCGGAACAGACTTGTATGGATTGTGTGTCTGACATTACATTTTGAGATATAAAGCAGATTTCTTTCAAATACATTTCTATTAGTGGCGGAGAATTTATTCTCTTAGCTTAACACCCTTCTCTGAGACATGCGAGCTCAGAGGTTATGTAGTTGAAGGTTATTAGTAATATACTCCCAATCTGGTAATGTGGTATGATGAGTGCTGCTGATCATTTGTTGATCAAAGCATGGATTTTGTGAAAAGAGTAGCTTAATGGATGAGACTTCGTAAAACGTTACAACCCGGTAATGGTCGAAACAGGAAGGATGCAGCAAGGTTATTGGGGGTAGCGCCCCTTAGGCTATGTGCATTTCCTTCTGGATAGAAGTGGTATCATGGTATGGATCCCAGATACTTAACTTATGTTGATATTGCAAATATATTGCTTTGTGATTGTTGTTGTCGAGGCTCCGGATAATGGTTGGTTAGAACCGGGGGATGGCATACTCGTGTCAGTAGTTACCTAGTTACAGAGGTAACCCATCCTTATGTTAGCAGAGATCCGGTTAGGTTCTCGGGGCGTCCCTCCAGAGGCATACCCATGTGGCCCAGGAAGTTTCTTAGCCTGAACATTTGCTGGAAATCCAATTACCAATACGAACCCAGTACGGTTTTAGTTGTAGAACCTGCCTTCTAATATGGCAGCTATAGTAGGCATACTATAATGGTATGTATGCTGGCTAAGATTTATATTATACTTATGAGATGTTTTTCACACTATGCACTAATAATAATAATATTAAAGAGTTTTCTCGCATAAAGCATATTTGATTATCATAAGGAGAAATCTCCCCCAAGTATGTGATTGCATTATGTGTGTGCCGGGAGGCCTTATGGTAGTTTCATTTTCCAAAAGCAAGAATTGTTTTCTTTTAAAAAAATTTGTTTTGTACAAACAATTGTTTTTTGTTTGCTCATACCAGTCCCATGACTGACCCGGAGTTTATTGTTTCCTTTCTAAACTCTGGGTGCCCATAATTTCCATTTGAGCAGCCTAGAAGCAGGTTTCCGTGTTTTAGTGCTAGCTGGATTTTGAAGTCTTTTGGTTTGGAAGCTATCGGATTTTGAAGCTTTTTTCTTGTAGATATTTTGGAAACTTTTTGGATCTCATGGTGCTTAGTTTGGATGTTCGTTATCGCTTTATTTCTTTGAAGACTTTCTTGAAGTGTGATCTTGTTGTTACACTATGAAGTTCTATTTTGAAGTTGTGTAATATGTATATAAATACTCTGATGTTGGTGATGATGTTGTGATGGATATTGTGATGATGTGGTATCTATGATGTTGTTTTATGGCCGTTCATTTTGTTTTTGCTGTTTATATTCGTCTAATGTTGTTATAAGCTCTATCTGAACTGGAGTCGACGTTTGAATCTCCGGCAGTCGAATACAAGTGAGGATTTGATGTCGATTTTTGAATGTTGAATTTTGGGTCGTGACAAGCGGTATCAGAGCTAAAGGTTGAGTAAGAAGTTTAGCTATGAAGTATAACACATTAGGTAGCTCATTAGAGATAGGGTGAAAAATACCCTAGAATGATTATAACCAGAGACCAAAACCCTAAATTTTCTTGGTCTATTTCTTTAAACTGCAGATATTCCTTAAGATATCTCGTCCACATATCTAAATCAAATTTTCTTACTAATTACAGATAGTAAGAATAAGCGGGCGAAGATTAAGAGCTAGGGGTCAAGAAAATGCCACAACAGCTGATCAAGTTCGCCCAACAGCAGAAGCAGCAATACCTACTCAACATCAACCGAATCTGGTTGATTCTCGAGACTCGGTGGTAAGCCATTAACTGGCAAAGAATCTATTGTTGAAGCTCATGCTTGGATTAGATCGAGTGAAAGAATTTTTAAGGGGCTAAAGTTAGAGGACGATCAAATGCGACTCAATGCTTCTTGGCAACTCCAAGAAGAAGCCTTAGCCTGGTAGGAAATAGTCACTGTAGATGAACCAGAAGAAGAGTTTACTTAGAGTCGATTTAAGGAAGTGTTTGAAAAGCGCTATATGCCATCGGCAGGAATTTTCCGAATGTACCAAGAATTTATGGACTTAAAGCAAGGGAGTTTGTCATTTAAGGAGTACTTAAACAAATTCAACGAACTATCCCGTTTCGGTCCAGAGTTGGAAAACACACCTCTAAAGAAAAATGAAAGGTTCATTCGTGGGATGAACAAAAAGTACCACGAAAGGATGACAGCACACGTCAAAGAATCTTTTTCTGATCTTATCGATATGGGGTATAGGTATGCCACACTGGATATACAGGAAATTCCAAGGGAAGGAGGAAATTCAAGTAATCAGAATTGAAAAAAGAAAGTTTGGGGCAAGAAACCACATCAAGGCAAGGATAAGAAGAACAATCAAGGAAATCTGGCTAGAGATATAACTTGTTGCAATTGCCAAGAAAAGGTCCATTATTCAAACAGCTGCAAAAACCCGAAGAGGCAAGTAAAGAAAGAACAACCTGTGAAGACTGTTCAGGGAGTTAGAGAGTGTTATTATTGTCACAAGCCTGGACATGTAGTTAAGAATTTTCTGGTGATGAAGCAAGCACAAGTGGCAAATGTCTATCCAATAAAGGAAGACCCTTCAACTTCTAGGACAGATAAAGGAAAAGGTGTTCTAGAAGGTAACCTTAATATTTATGATAAAGTTGTTAGAGTTTTATTTGACACGGAAGCTTCACATAGCTTTATCTCCCAACAAACCGTAAATGAATTAGAACTTAAACCTGAATTTGTTCACGACCCTATTTGCGTGAAGAATCCGATTGGAGGTCCCGAAAATCTTTGTCTGTATTGTATGAAGGTTCCTATTTCATATTCTTGCTATCAATTTCCTATCAACCTTTATATTCTCGACTTTAGTGAATTTGAAATCTTACCCGAAATGAAATGATTATCGAGATACGAAGCTAAATTGGATTGTAATAATCAGACAATTTTAGTCAAAACAAACCTTGGGAATTTTATTGAAATCTCTTGTGAGGATCCGAGTCCTAAGGGAGATAAATTGATGTATACTTTGGGATATCCTGAACCCAGTCTGGGGTCTATACCTATTGTTCGAGAATTTTTCAACGTATTTGAAGAAGTAAAATCCTTACCTCCACACGGAGAAATAGAATTCAGAATTGATTTAGTACCCAATGCTCGTCCTGTCGTTCATGCAAGTCGCAGGATGGTACCCAGGGGAAGAATTGAATTAGTCAATCAAACTCGAGATTTGCTAGGAAAAGGATTGATTCGCCCTAGTATTTTCGAATGGGGTTCGGCTGTCGTGTTTGTGGCTAAATCGGATGAATCTTTGAGATTGTGTGTAGACTACCGCGATCTCAATAAACAAACTCTCAAGAACAAATTCTCTTTACCTAGGATCGATGATCTATTCGATCAACTTCATGGCGCTCGATTCTTTTCTAAGATGGATCTAGCTCAGGGATTCCATCAGCTGCGAATAGCCGAAGACTGTGTTCACTTGACCACTTTCAGGGGTCCAAACATTTCTACGAATGGTTAGTCATGTCTTTCGGACTAACTAATGCTCAAGCATACTTCGTAGACCTAATGACCCGTGTATTCTGGGAAGTGTTGAATAAATTTGTATTGGTGTTTATTGATGATATTCTAATCTATTCCAAAACCGAAGAGGAGCATGCTGAATATCTTAGAATTGCTTTGGAAATATTGAGAAGGAATATCATATTCGCTAAATTTTATAAATTTCACTTTTGGGTCAAAGAAGTCAGATTTCTCGGCCATATTGTAAATGAAGAAGGAATCTCTGTTGATTCGGGCAAAATTTCTGCTATTCTAGACTGGAAGCGACCCACTACTCCTAAAGAAGTTCGAAGTTTTTTGGGTTTAGTAGGATATTATAGAAAGTTTGTCCAAAATTTTTCCAAGTTGGCCAGTCCATTAACTAAGCTAATGATGAAGAATGCTAAATTCGATTGAACCCTAAAATGTGATGAAGTTTTTCAGAAGTTGAAGAAGAGATTAACCACCGCTCCCATTCTCGCTATCATTAATGGTAACCAGGGTTTATCTGTCTATACTAACGCTTGTGGTGATGGTTTGGGTGCAGTACTAATGCAGAATGGGAAGATAATTGCCTACGCGAGTAGACAATTACGTCCGCATGAGAGGAATTACCCAACTCATGATCTCGAACTTCTGGCAATTATTTTCGCTTTGAAAATCCGGCGACACTATCTACTAGGTAAGAATCTCTTTCAGCTTTACTAAAATTTAAAATTTTAACTTAACTTAAAATATATACCAAACAAAATTTTCTTGTTCTAGGTGAAAATTTTGAATTATTCACCGACCACAAACCTTTGAAATATCTCTTCACCGAGAAAGATTTAAATCTACGGCAACAACGATGGTCAGAATTTCTAGCGCCATATGACCTAGGTATTCTATATACGCCCGGGAAAGCCAATGTAGTTGCTGATGCTTTAAGCAGGAAGCATGCTATTCTTGCTCATCTTGTTGTCACTCCCACTCTTCTTGAAAAAATCGCCAACAAGCAAAATAAAGACAAGTTTCTTCGAGATATTTATTGGAGAATCCTTCGAGCCGAAGATACCAGTTTTGAAACCAATCATAGTGGAGTTATTAGATTGTAAGGCAGGTTGTGTGCGCGCCAGATATCCCAGAATTAAAGCATGAAGTTTTAAATGAATGTCACAAGTCTAAACTCAGTATCCATCCAGCACTTAATAAGATATATGGAGATATCAAAAGAACTTTCTGGTGGAAGATAATGAAAAGGGATATATCTATATATGTGAGTCATTGTCCTACTTGTCAACAGACTAAAAGCGATCAGATGAAGATGGTGGGTTTACTCCAGCCTTTGGAGGTACCCAAGTGGAAATGGGATCAAGTATCGATGGATTTCATCGATGGGTTGCCCTGCACTTGAAAGGGGAATGAATCAATCTGGGTTATTGTGGACCGTTTGACGAAGACAGCCCACTTTATACCAGTGAAATCTACCCGCATATCGGCAAGTTTAGCTGAGTATATGTGAAAGAAATTGTCTGTCTCTACAGTATACCGAGCAGTATAGTGAGTGATCGTGACCCGATCTTCACTAGTAGATTTTGGGAGGCATTTCAAGCCGTATTGGGAACAAAACTAAATTTCAGTACTGCTTATCACCCACAGTCTGATGGGCAGAATGGAAGGATAAATCGAATATTAGAAGCACTTTTGCAAGCTTGTATTATCGACTTTGGAGGTTCATGGGAAGACTATTTACATCTAGTTGAGTTCTCATATAATAATATCTATGAAGCCAGTATCGAAATGGCTTCTTTTGAAGCTTTATATGGTCGTCAGTGTCGACCACCGGAATGCTGGATTGAATCTGGTGATAGACTCGTTCTTGGACTAGATATGATTAAAGAAGCCACTGAAAAAGTTGATTTTATTCGAAAGAAGTTAATAACTGCTCAAAGTTGCCAGAAAAGTTATTATGACCGCAGAAGAAGAGCTTTAGAATTTCAAGTTCGAGATTCCGTTTTCTTGAAAGTGTCTCCAATGCGTGGTGTGTTAAGATTCGGGAAGACTGGTAAGCTGGCACCATGATACATTGGTCCTTTTCCTATACTAGAAAGGATCGTTCCTCTGGCATATCGAGTGCAGCTACCTAGCTGGTTATCTGGCGTACACGACGTGTTTCATGTTTCACATCTGTAGAGCTACGTGCACGATCCTGATAGTATTATCGAAGAGGCAGAATAGTAGGAACTCGAGATCACACCAAATTTAACAGTTAAAAGAGAACTAATAAAGATTGTGGATCGTGATGAAAAGCAATTAAAGAACAAAATTGTGAAACTGGTTAAAGTACAGTGGAGTGGCGATCCAAAGGACTGCACTTGGGAAACTGAAGATAGTATGCAGAAATCATATCCCAATTGCAGAGTAGATATCTCGGCTTAAATTGGTAAGCCATTTCTCTATCCTTTTTCTGATTTTGTATATTCTTTGTTTCCTTTTCTCTCTCTTTCAAATTTCAAGGGCGAAATTTTCTTAAGGGGGGGAAAATCTGTAACATCCCAAAATTTATCAGTTTAAATATGGTAATTTATCTGAACTTTTGGAATTTAATTTGAAAAGTTTCAAAACAAATAAAGTAAGTGATAATTTATAGGAATAAAATTTCAATTTCTTTTGAGTTTAAAATATGAAATGATAAATGTTTTTAAAATCATTTGAACTTAAATTTTATATATGTGTGAATATATATATATGTGTGTGTGTGTGTATGTGCATATATGAGTAGATTTGAATTTATATGTTGAATTTGACTTTGAATTTGAATTTAAATTTAAGTAAATGCTTTAGTAAATTAATTTGGGTTTATAAATATATATATCTGTGTAATTTATTTAATATGTATTTAATTTCAAAATATTCTCTTTTAAATAATATGTAAATATAAAGAAAATATCTTTAATGGGAAATGTAAGTCAAAATACAATTTAAATAATGTAAAATATTATTTTAATAAAAATTTACAAGTGTTGAGTAAGTAATGATTATAGAGACAAGTGTTTAACATGTAGAAAAAATTAAACAAGTGTCATTATATCATTTTCATTTTTTTAAAAAGTCATAAAAAAGGAAATATAGCATATAAGCTCTTTTATCTTCTTCTTCTTACTTCTTTATTCATTTCAAAACATGTACAATCTTTAAACTAGAGAAAAAAAATCATCAAAACAAGCAATCAAAGCATAACCTCCTCAATATTTTAAATCAAGGAAAAAAATTCCAGAAAAAAAACCTGTAACCCCTTTTTCTTCAAAATCTCAAGTCAGAAAGGGAATTTCAAGTCCTCAACAAATAATTCAACATCAGAAGGAGTCAACTTCAAAAAATAAATAAGAAGCGGGATCAACTCAAATAAATTGCAAACTCAAGTTTCAAGTTACAGACCAAAGTTTCTCTGTTTCCTTAAGAACAAAACTGTAAATAAGTTTGGATTTTAGTTTGTTGTTGAGAAATTAAGTAAGAATCCATCAGAGATTGAACAAATTTATATTAACAAGTTGCAGATAATAAAAATTCAATATCAAGTTAAGAAAAGAAAAACAGTTCCAGGCTTTCAGATTTTTTTAAAAACCAGACAGAAAGCTCTCAGCTCAACTCCGCAGGTGAATAAACTCTCTGATTTAAAATTGAACTTGTTGCTGCGAACAATATTGAAGTTTGAATGATAAAATGTGTCTTTGCATGTATATATTTATACATGAAAATGAAATGCACGTCTGTGCACATCAAAATGAACCCTGTTCTATCCCTACAGGTTCCAAATCCTGTCTGAAAAATCCAATAGCTCTATATCAGATTGTTTTAGGCTTCGAAATCAAAAAGAAATATGTTTGTATGATTATCCCCTAAGTTTTAAAAACACATTTAAGTAAATCAAACAAAAGTCTTGTCCAGAAATATAAGAACACAGGAAAACCCAATATAAACAGAAAATTTAGGAACCATGATTCCAAATTTTGAATATATAAATTGAATTGACTTCGAAATTGATGATTTTTAAAAGTGAAATTAAATGTTTTTATCAAGTATTCGCTGAGAAAGAGGAGGAAGAGCGGAATGTTTATTTTTTCGAAGTTTCGGTGATCATAGGACGATGGACTTTGTGTTCGTAATCAGAGCTAGCTAGAAGGGCGTAGAGTTAAGGAAAAATGCTGGATTAAATTCTTGATCAACATGGAAGTTGATTTTGATCGAGTTAGGGTTTAGGGTTTAAATTGAGTCGAGCTTAGAAACGAGATCACTGCATCGTCGTTAGGCCATCGGCGATCATCGGACCGGGACCATCAGGAGCGTAGGAGGCTGGTAGAGCTTTGGGTGGTGCATCGTGAATTCTGATGATTAGAAGAGGGAGAGTGAGGCGATCGATTGGGGCTCAAGTTTGTTCCAGATTTGGGTCTGGTGGCTCGAATACGAAATCGCGATCGTTTCGAAATTTTGAGTGTTTGTGAGGTTCGGGAGCATCATCGTGGACGTGTCGATGACCAGAGGTTCGAACTATAGCGGTCAGAGTGATTGTGCATGTTCACATGTATGGGGTTAGTCAGGAGGCAGCAGTTTGGGGAAGAACGGGGAAACTCGAAGCTACTCTCAGGAAGTGGAGGTGATAGCTCGGGTATGGACTCGAAGCAACATTCTGAGCCACATGGGTTTGTACTTAGACAAATTTGAAAAAAAATATAAGGCACAGGGGTAGATTTTGTTAATAACTCGAAGCAAGTAGTAAAATGATTCGGGGAAGACTCGAAGTACTCTCAGGGGGTTAACCAACAAAGCAGTTTTTCTTTAACAAATAAAATATTAAAGTTCAAACTTTTAAACAATTTTAAACAATCATTTTTAATGATAATTTTGATTTAAGTTTAAAACTAATTAAAGTATTTAGGTAAGGGGTTTTTAAATTTTAATTTAATTTTGTTACATTATTTTATAAAACTATTTATATTAGTTAAATAATGTAAATGAGAACGATAGTTAAGATAAAATGCTACGTACACTAATTTTAATCTCTTAAGTAAATTTATGTAATAAGGATGATTTATTTAGCATGGTTTACAAGATAGTCAGAATGATTAACAAAGGTAAGAAGATTTATCTTTTAAATTTATTAAGTAATTAATGATTTACTTAAGTGATAAATGATTTACTTAACGAATAAACTATTTAAATTAATTACTTAATATTTAAAGATTAATTAAGTAAAAGTAATGAAGATTTAATTTATTAACAATTAAGGATTAATTAATTAAGATAATTAATTAACGAATAATTAATTAATAAGAGTAATTAAGATTTGATTAATTAACAATTGAGGATTAATTAATTAGGATAATTAATTAAGGAATAATTAATTAATGAAGGTGGTTAAGATTTAATTAAATTTAATTAAGGATAACTAATCATTGATTTAAGATAATTAATGAAAGTAATTATGTGATTAATTAAATTAAATCACACGATTGATTCATCTTAGTTGTAGATGATTGTTAACTATTGAATGCTGTGTACTGATTGATATCTCTGATATGTAATCATGATGCTACGTCATATGAATTGCTTTATGCTGCGCTGTGATTCTGTGTTGAATATATTTCTGTGTGAATATGAAAAAAAATCTTTGGCCTGTAAAACGGAATTTGAATTTCGATGCGACAGGGAGTCGGATTCCAGTTGGTTATCTGAAACCCACATCGAACCTGTGAATCTTTGTGAATGACATATCCACATGTTTTTATTTTGACACTCACTATTCGGTTTAGCCGGGAGAGGACCTTTATGTCATATAACCCATTCTGAATAGTGATACGAGGAAATGGATAGCATTTGAAGACGGTGGTGAAGACCCGGTGTCTTCGAGAACGATAGGATAACCTGTCGAATGACTCTGCACTGAGTTGCTCCGGTCTAGAGTTCTCCATATGTGATGGGGAGTCCGGTCGGGATTGTGGATGCCAGATTTCAAGGGCTTCTTCGAAAGTGCCTTCGGTTCTGTTCGAACCCGGAACAGACTTGTATGGATTGTGTGTCTGACATTACATTTTGAGATATAAAGCAGATTTCTTTCAAATACATTTCTGTTGGTGGCAAAGTACTTATTCTCTTAGCTTAACACCCTTCTCTAAGACATATGAGCTCAGAGGTTATGTAGTTGAAGTTTATCAGTAATATACTCTCAACCTAGTAATGTGGCATGATGAGTGCTGCTGATCATTTGTTGATCAAAGCATGACTTTTGTGAAAAGCGTAGCTTTGTGGACGAAACTTCGTCGAACCTCACAACCCGGTAATGGTCGAAATAGGAAGGATGCAGCAAGGTTATTAGCGGTAGCGCCCCTTAGGATATGTGCATTTCCTTCTGGATAGAAGTGGTATCATGGTATGGAGCCCTGATACTTAACATATGTTGATATCGCAAATATATTGCTCTGTGATTGTTGTTGTTGAGGCCTTGGATAAAGGTTGGTTACAACCGGAGGATGGCGTACTCGTGTCAGTAGTTACCTAGTTACAGAGGTAAACCGACCTTGTGTTGGCAGAGATCCAGTTAGATTCTCGGGGCTTCCCTCCAGAGGCGTACCCACGTGGCCTAGGAAGTTCCTTAACCTGACCATTTGTTGGAAATCCAATTACCAATACGAACCCAGTATGTTTTTAGTTGTAGAACCTGGCATCTAATATGGTAGCTATAGTAGGCATACTATAATGGTACATATGCTGGCTAAGATTAATATTATACTTTCGAAATGTTCTCACACTATGCACTAATAATAATAATAATAAAGAGTTTTCTCGTATAAAGCATATTTGATTATCATAAGGAGAAATCTCCCCCAAGTGTGCGATTGCATTGTGTGTGTGCCGGGAGGCCTTATGGTAGTTTCATTTTCCAAAATTATGAACGTTTCTTTTAAAATAATGTTTTGTTCAAACAGCTATTTTTTTTTTACTCATACCAGTCCCATGATTGACCCGGAGTTTATTGTTTCCTTTTTAAACTATGGGTGCCCATAATTTCCACATGGGCATCCTAGAAGCAAGTTTCCGTGTTTTAGTGCTAGCTGGATTTTGAAGTCTTTTGGTTTGGAATCTATCGGATTTTGAAGCTTTTGTCTTGGAGATATTTTGGAAATTTTTTGGATCTCAAGGTGCTTAGTTTGGATGTTCGCTATCGCTTTATTTCTTTGAAGACTTTCTTGAAGTGTGATATCTTGTTGTCCCACTGTGAAGTTCTATTTTGAAGTTGTGTTATATGTATAAAAATACAGTGATGTTGGTGATGATGTTGTAATGGATATTGTGATGATATGGTATCTGTGATGTTGTTTTATGGCAGTTCATTTTGTTTCCGGTGTTTATATTCGTCTAATTTATTATAAGCTCCATCCGAACTGGAGTTCGACGTTCGAACCTCCGGCAGTCTAATACAAGTGAGGTATTTGATGTTGATTATTGAACGCTGAATTTCATGTCGTGACAATTACAATCTTCTTTAGATAATTCGAAATCTCAAAATTTTCTTCTCAAAAATGAGAACTGCACGTTAAAAAGGAGAATTCTGAATTAAATGAGAAAATTGGTAATTTGGAAAATAGTAATATTTCTTTTGAAAATAATTATTATGACTTTAAATCTAGATTTTATAAACTTAACACAGAAGTCACAAAATTTAATAAAGATCAAAACGATTTAAACATGATTTTATCTAGTTCTAGACCTTTATATAATATAAGTGGTTTAGGGTATAATAAAACTAATCATCGAAATAGCACAGATACACATTCATGTATGGTAAAAATGTAAGTGCTACTACTAAATTTCTTGTAAAATCTAAATCTAATTTTGATAGAAATTCAAATACTGCTATGACCAATAATAATTTCTTTAGAAGTACAAAATCATTGACGGGAAATATGAATAAAAATTATCTAAGTCTTGCGGTTCCTATTATAAGGAAAAATAGAGAAAAATACATCGACGATTATTTTGATATGGTAGTTAATAATGAAAATTATATTTTTAAAGGTTCAACCGCACCCAAATGGGTATGTTTCCTAAAAATAAGGAAACTTCAAGAACCTTGGGTGTCGAATGCTTTAAATGTTAAATTTTTTCTGATACCTTAGATTAAAAGTAGTAGTTATTTTGTTCTATATTTTTTACATTCTTTATTCCCTTTTGTCAATGAAAGAGGGGAGGGGGGAAATATTATTGCTAACATTAAGAATGCAGGATATAGAGCATCAAAGATTCAGGGGAAGTAAGTATTTATGCTATATACATACAGTCGAAATGTATATCTATTTGTAGGTTGTCATCAATCAAAAAGGGAGAGAATGTCGAAACTTGGTTTTGATTCATGACACGAAGCTATCACTACTACATACAGATTTGACGACTGCTATGACAAAAAGAGACAATGAGAAGAGGCTCTAAAACTTGTGCATCAACTATAGTATTTGTTTTTAAGTCTCAGGTCAATATTGTTAAAATCTCTCTTCGATTATCTATATATTAGCTTATATATTTAATCATTATATTTACCAAATATATAAGCATACATTTGAAGCATAAAAGTGATTTTTATACTTATGTAAATTGTGTGTACTACATAAATTTAACCAGGTCAGTCGACTGACCCTGTGAACCAATCGACTGACACTGGGTATTTTGTACAGCATGCACAGTTACATAAATATATGAATTTAAACTTAAAATTATTTTGAATATTCAATCGACTGACCCAGTGGATCAGTTGACTGAATTTCTACAACAACTATTTTTTGAGAAGACACGACTTTTTATGAAGAGTTACGAGCTTCTATGAAAAGATTTGGACGCAACACTTCAATCGAAACTCTTCATCAATAGTCGCTGCTTTCTAACCTTTATAAATACAAACTCCAACTTGATTCCAAATAACTTACAAAAAAAGACTTACTCACTACCGAATCACAATTGAATTCTCTATCTTTCTGATCTAACTTTCCGAAATCTATTTGCTATTATACTTTCAATTATTCTGCATTAAAGCAATACTATACCTTTCTATTCTTTGTATACTTCAAATATATATATATTTATACTTGAGGAGAAGATTATAGGAAGGGTGTACTACAAGTGGCAAATCCGTGTTATCAGAACACACATAAGTCAGAACTATTTTCTATAATTGTTGAAGTCCTATTTTACTGCTTAGGCGAGTGAAGTCCTCTTCGGCTGTTGAGGCGGAATCAAGTTCTGCTGCTCAGGTCCCCGTTCATTTGCTTAGGGGTGTATAGATCTGTTCCTCCAGGTTAAGTGAGGGCGATGTTTTTGTGAAATTCCAAAAGGAGTCTGGGACTGGACGTAGGACAGTGCTCCAAACCAGTATAAAAATATCTGGTGTCATTTTACTATACTGCTATTTATTCCGCACTATTTACAATATTATCATCATCATTATACTTTGTATTATCATATATCCATATTACATGATCCATAGCACACTTTCATATTAGATGTGACATTGATATATGTTGAAAGTTGAATATTTTTAGTGATAACATTAGTTAGCGCTATAGTAACTGTTGGTCTTGTTATAGCATTTTGAAACATATTAATTGTTGTTTTGATTTGGAAATGGTTTGAATTCAAGAAATGAATTTAAATCTGACACTTTTAGAATTTCTATGATATTTTACATAAAATAGGTTTTTGAATTTCTCTATTTTACTTCAACCTCTTTCATTATTCTTTTCTAATATATGTGTATAAATATAAATGTTTTAAAATTATTTTGGAAAGTATTTATCTTTATAGAAAAGTTTTTATAATACTGAATGTTAATTTTAGAGGAAATAAAAGGAGTTTATCTTTTATTTTAAAGTGATTTTGTTATTAAAAGAAAGTAGAAATAATTTGGAAAAAATATTTCTTAAGTGTTGTGTATAAGATGTTGTATAAAAGGATATATTTATAAATGTTATTTTATAAATAAAAGAATAGTTTTATAAATAGTATTTCATAGATAAAAAGGATAGATTTATAAATAACATTTTAAAAGGGAAAATGATACCATTTTGAGGAATTGGATAATAAATCACATTTGTGGATTTATAGTAATAAATAAAATGACCATTTGATAGAAAGTATTTAGTCCTATCTTGAAAAAAAGATTTATTTTAAGTATATGAGATTTATAAAGAGGATTTTTATAATTATACTTAAATATTTTACAAAAGGGATTCATAAATGATAATTTATAAAGAAAATTTATAAATATAGTTTTATAAAAGATATTATAAATCGATTTTGTAGACGTAAAAGAGGTTTATAAAAAAGAATTTGATAAAATAAATTAGATTTGAATTCTATAAATGAACATTTTGAAATTATGGTGGTATGGAAACTACTCTTTCATACTTATAACCAAATTTCGAGGTATGCAAAATCGTCTCTATATTGGGAATTAAGAATGTGGGTCGAGGCAAGGTTAGTTTTCTAACCTGTTCGATTTTATTGTTAATCGAGGAAAATTATAGAAATCGAAAAGTGGTGTTAAGTATATTCAGTCTAGTTTCTATAATATCCTTTACTTACACCAAAAGTGTTCTCATTTTATTTTTATCAATGTTTAAATGAAATTTGTTTTAATCTAATTAAGTATGGTTTTAGAAATGAAATATTTCTTAAGATTTGTGAATACACTTAAACCATTGAGATAAGTGTATGGGTACATTTTCTAAGTGTTGAAAATGTAGCATTTTGTGAACATACTTATATTGTTGTGATAAGTATATGGAAAAGTTTGAAAGTGAAATGTTTTTTGAGTACACTTATACAGTTGAAATAAGTATGTCAATATTTTTTCAAGTATTAAAAAGAGTAGAGAAGGTTTTGTGAATATCTTTGTAAAATTATTTTGATTATTTACAAAGTGATTTTAATTAATGAAAGGATTAATTAAAGAGGCTTAGTGGTTGCTTACGTGCTTAACCATGCTTGGTTTACATGTAAAATTAAATCTCTGAATTGATTGGTTGCTAATTTAATAGTTAAATAACCGATTATCCAATCTTAGCCAGTTTTTAAACTGTCATTGCTGCTTTAGAGAGACTAGGATTGGATAAACGTAAGTTATTTGAAACCCACTTCAAACCGACATATGTGTTCGAATTGAAGACATCTCGAAGATGATGGAATCAAAGGTAGAGTTCTTTGTAGTTCAAGGGCTACTTGTTACTAATCCTGAGGTTGATTGCAAAAAGGATGTAGTAGAAGTGGCACATTCGGTTTGTTCATATCCTTAACTACTTCTAAGGATGAATGTTGGTAGTGCATTATTGCCTGAAGGGTAGTGTTAGCATTCCAAGTGTGATTTGCTAAAAAGGTAAAATGTAGCCTCAAGCCTCAACAACCTGGAATAACTAAAAAATGGGATATGCTTCAGGGCGATGTGGGTCGCACCTCTTAGGATATGAGCATCACTCTTCTCAATCACTATTTATGGATTTGCTATGTGCATGGGAGATCATGGGAAAAGGTTGTAAAGCAATCCGGGTGATGACATATTCGGTACTATCAAATAGGGGGTAGACCGAACCTAATTTGCAAGAGGTCCATTGTGGCTTTCATTACATTTTCTAGAGGTATACGATGGCAGGCTGTACGCCAGTAGCCTTATCATTGTACGTAATCCATTCTCTTATACTTTCCTTTAAGGACTTAGTTGCATACCAATTATACTAGAATTTAATTAATCCAACAATTTTGGCTACGATTCCATATTTATTTTAAATCCTAGACATTAATATAGTATCACAAGATTTCCTATAAATTGTTTGGTTAACGTAAGGTAAAAACATGCCCATGTTTATGTTCGACATGGTCTTATGAGATACCCTTATTTTGGATAACAATAAAATCCATACATATGTGTTTCTCTTGCTAGTTTAACAGACTGATCCGGGCATTATTTTCTTATAATGCTCAGGTCAGCCCAACCGTATTTAAAATTTAGTTATGGATGCTTTGGAGCTTCAGGAGTCGAGCTAGATGCCTCCAAGACATATTCATTTATATTTTATTTCCACCGCATTGGTTGTTTATATTTAGCATTTTTGAGGGCAGGTCGTTATAATTGATTGGTTAGTTTACTATGATTGACGTGTGTATATTACAGTTTTCTTTTGTAAAGTCTATTGTATATTATATATTAATCATCACGATGCGAGATTCTATTTTGTCTTTTCTTTCATTTTCCCACAACAATCTGCCTTCCCAACACTTGGATTCCTTACGCCTGAATATCATGGATGTATTAGTGTCGACTTTTGAAGGTCGAAAAGGCAAGTCATTATACACGATTTTCTTTTCCTTATCAATACCAATGGTGTATTCAAGCTAGGTACTGCTTAAAATGCATAAGATGAGACCACTTGAGTAGAGGTCCTCTGAGGTAATAGATACTCTGGCCTCATGTGGCCGAACTGATTACAATTACAATACTTGACCTTCATATAATCAATCTTGCACTCCTTTGCGAAATGTCCTTTCTTTCCACACTTACTGCAATGCATATCCTTCTTTTTTATCTTTCCTTTAGGTCTAACTCCTCTCTTGCACTGATTCTACTGCTGTGCTTTTCCTCCAGTCTTCTTGGGTTATTTCTATGTTTCCTCCTTAGAGCCAGTATTCAACAAGTTCATCTCCACTAAACCTTCATATGTAGCACCCAGTGAATATGACCTAGAGCTAAATCTTCAAGGGTTGGTTCGGCCATTCAGCAAGCTTCGGACCTTTATTATGTGGTTATTGATCAACTCTATCTTGAACCTAGCCAACTAGTTGAATTGATTGACATACTCTTTTATTGACATATCTCATTGCTTCAGATGAATAAACTTCTCTAACTGCACTCCCTCTTTAGCTCTATACAGAAGCGTTATCTCAAAATGTCTCTGAAACTCCCCACAAGTGATCTCTCCTCTATCAGCCTCTACTTCAACTACCTTCCACCAACTTAAGGCCTCCCCAATAATGATCAAGTGGCTAGCTGCTTCCTCGCCTTAACAGCAAGACCCACCAACCCAAAATTCCTCTTACAATTATGAATCAACGTCAAAGAATCTACATACGACTCAATCCCCACATACTACTTTTCGTCAAGGCTTGAAAAATCCTTACATAACTTAGCAAAATCAACGACGGATGGGTGGGTAGGAACTGCACTTGTCTCTCTCCCCGTAGGTCCTCTAGATGGATTTAGCTCGGCTTGCCCCATAGCCTGAAGATACCATAGAACCAAATCGGGACATTCACTCTTGGAATCTCAACTATGTTGCCTGAGCCTTAACCTTTGGGATCACTTGTATTTTATCTGAGATTTTAAGAGTTTATTAGCAACTTTTCTCAACTAGCATAAGCAAGAATAATAGAGATCATGCTTGTATAAAAATTTTGGAATTTTTTTTGACTTTTATCTAGTGCATATACATATATATACTTTGAAAATTCATTTTAAAAACTTCTAGTAAAAACATACTAAATAATAACATTTTTTTTCAAAAAACTTTCAAGTACTCTCTCTTAATACACCCCTATCCCTAAGGAATTTTAAACTAGGCTCTAATAACAAATGTGACATTTGCACGCTTAGACATACCGATCCAAAGCCTAGGTACATTTTGATCTTGCACCGATGCCAAGAAGTATGAGCTATCGGATTTTTATAACATTACAAAGACTAAGAATAAATAGGTATGATCTAAGATAACATTAAACTTCCAGAACTCATAGCAGAAAGAATAAAATATAAATATAGAAAATAAAAATTTCAGAAAATATCTCAACTCATCTTACTAAAACAGTACAGTCAAATGTAGAGTACATAGAAATACAACAAATACTCTGATAAAATACAAAGTACCGATAAGATAAACAATTACCTAGAAAGTAAATAAAAGGGTATGCAACTCAAGTGATGAGCTCATCTCTCCACACACTGAAATCAATCCAATCACATGCTGTCCTATGATCAAGTTTGGTGAATTATTGCATGTGACGACCCAGAAATTTCGAGACCGAAAATTTCCAGATAGTTACTGAAAAGAAGAAAGAGAAAGAAGAAGAAACAGAAAACTAAAACTCAGAATCTCACATTCGCAGCGGATAAAATATAATAGCAAATAATAATAACAGTTATACAAAGAAAACTGTATCTGTCGTTTATGTTTATATACATCAGAGATTACACATATAAATACTGACACAGGACTTACAATTCATCTCACCGATATACCGAAATAGAATATAGCGGAAACACTTTTTGCGTTCATGCCATCCAGCTTGCCTCCTGAGCTCCAGAACGTTCCTACCTGAAAATCTGTAATACTCGGTCTGACCCGAGCATTACATCGAAGTAACACCCAGGTCAGGCTGGAAACCAGCGTGAGTAATCCCGAATGACAAGAAATACAATTGCATAAAACTTAAGTGAATAACAGGGATAACCCGTACTTTTCTACGAGTTTTCATCTTATTAAAACCGTCATTCACTTATCTCGCAAACAAATCAATATGTACCCTTAGTTTTTGTGGTCCTAATTTTACTTAAATTATTCCATTCCAGCCTATAGATTTTGCATATCAAATCTATAAAGAATTATTGTAAATTACAAATCGAAGTGGTTTCGGTTATTTTCTGATACCCGACCCTGGTCTCTTCGATTTCCAATGTTATCCCTTAAACCAAGTTGTTTGTCTTTAAACGATACAATTTATATTCAGAATTTCAAATTCCTAATCATCTATCTCAATAGATAACTCACAACATCATAATTCAACCCAAGTCTTCTATATCACAAAGCATCATAAATCACATATTAGCGATATCAAATAATCTAAGTCATTCAGTATGTCTTAATCATTTGTAACAAGATAAATTGTATCATTACTAATTAATTTAAATTGCTTTTTAAATCCTGCTTACCCAACATTAATTAATTACAAACCATTAATTAATCCTTATTTAATTATCAATCTAAATTAATTATTCTCTTATTACAATTTGAATTAACGCCTAACAAATTTATCATTTAATTACTTAATTTATACGAAGTCACTTGAGCCCTCTTTTTTTCTCTTTTTTTGTAAATTAAGTTTATTACAAAATTTTAAGCACTTCCTAAAATATTAGGAGACGTCTAGGAATTTATGAACTGGGATAATACTTTGTTTGAAAATGTTTACTGGAGACTTATTTTAAACTTTTACTTGCCTTAAAGGTTTGATCATTACTATTACCAGAAACTTGTCCAATCTCCACTTACAAGAACATACACAACTTATTGAATCCATCTTATATAAACTAGTAGTACAGACATTACATTAATTCTCTCTATCACATGGTTTATATTTACTTTCTTAATTCATGCAAACACAGCACACTCTACATTTATTTTATACATCAACATAAGCATTGGTACCTCATCACTCACGCACTCAGATGAGTTCCAGGACAGTCCCCAACATTCATGCAAGTTGTCATACTTCATCAAGGCACGGTTTATTTGCATATATATACATATATATATATATAATGTGGCAGTTGTTAATTAAAACTTAAATAAAGTTAAAACAATTTATAAACTGTTAGTCCCTACATTTACCATATGAACATCTTCACAGGCAGACCTTGAAACTAATAAATTGAATATTAGAAAATTCTTACAATTTCAACCATACACCGTGATAATAGTTAATATCATTAATTTAGTTATATTTGGCATTGGCCTTTTATCATCTGAATGACTACTTGGGTGAGAGCCAGATGCATATAATCATATAACTTAATCAAACTAAGAACTTACAGGAAATTATGTCCCCCACATCTAGTTTATTATGTTTGCTATAGATGACCGCATTATAGTTCATATCCATCTCCAGTAAACATGTAATGGATAGTGAAATGAAATAAAAATTATCCATAATCTAAAAAGAAAAGAAGAAAGAAGTAAATGAATCCTTCATACATGCTAAAAGTAGAACATATAACGATAATTTCCATCGCAGCATACCTAAAACACAAGTAATAATATTAAATTACAGGCCCAAACAAGGTAGACTTAGCACTATTGCTCTCTTATCAAATATAAACAATCGAATGCCTAAAGACATCTGGAAACAAGGGTACACTTTACTTTTTCATTAATTACTGTAATCTAGAAACCACCAAACATATCACATTAATCTCAAATCACCGTATACAAGCTTATACTAAATTCATTTCCTTATGCATAATAATGGACATATGATATTATCAGTATTACAAATGTACTTCATACACTTGATTTTGAAATGATGGAGCTGCAGCTGGGGAAACAAAAAGGACAAGGGACAAAAGAATGAAAGCTAGAGAATAGAAATGCTTGGAGCTTACTAATAAAAATTCACCAAGTCTGTAATTGCGAGAAATAGTTATAAACACGTATAACTCAAACAATCTAAGCCAGTTTGTTCCCTTATCCAATAGCTTACTCACTGATGGATTTCCAGCATAGCCTTTTTTTCACAGTTAACAAGATATAAAATTTATGCAAGCCACGTTTTTGCTACAAACTTCGTATTTCATAAAGGTTCCAGAAAACAAAATCAACAGAATTTAATCTTAGGCTCGGCATCTTAACAATACCAATTCCAAAACTCAGCAATCATCCAAATTTATCAAGACTTATTACTGTTATGAAGATGTGCAAAATTTTAGAAATTCTCGAGTATTACTCACTAGATTGTTGTAGCAGGAACCAAATCCTCGATCACTATGCTGCCATGCCCATCTGTCCCAACCTAATCTTGCCGCTGCTATTACGACTGCCACCATCATGCCGGTAACTCCCTCAGTCGCCATCAATTCGTCACTTACCAAACATCACGCGCCTCCAAGATGAGTTCTTCCTCCCCGTTCACCTTGCCTTCACCTCGAACTCGATGACGCAACCGTCTCACTTATGAGTTTCCGTTCACCCTTGCAACTCAAATCGACTAGAAAATAAAATTGGGATTTTTGGGATTTAAGTGTAGATGAAGAAGGGCATAGATTAGAAAGTAATCTACTCTCAGCAAAGATGAAGATTTGCTTATGCGGTCGCTTAGGAGTTTGGATAGAAAGCTAGGTTTAAATTTCTCTCGGCCCTGGGTTTAGAAGAAAATAAAAGAAAAAGGAACGAAAAGGGAGAGGTGCGAAAATGAATATGTACTGACGTGTTTGTTGTTTTTTTTTAAAATACTTTTATATTGATATTACAATTTTGAGTAAATAAATTTGCCATTTGTAATTTGCATGCTATACTAAGCTTACACTTGTCTTTATACATGTGTTAAAATATTTACACTTGTGTTTCTTTGAATGCATCTATTATTTTAAATATTTTTGAAAATCTTTTATTTGCAATTTCTATTTGGTAAATACATTTCTTAATTTATTCTTGTAAAATCCTTATAAAGAATATATTAGATAACTACTTATCTACCATTTAAAATCAAACATACATTCTTATTAAATCCAATTTATTTTAAGATATTTATCTTTGATTTCCAATCTCAACATTCAAACTTAATTTAAAATCTTATATATTTATTTTTAATCAAACACATATCTAATTTGTTTGAATCATTATAAGTTTTTTTTTCCTATTATATAATTATCTTAGGAGATTCCAAATAAATATCCATTATCAGATTTATTTATTCAGTTTACAATTCAGTATCTATTAATTAATCCAACTATACTATCAATTACAGGTGTCTAAAAATTCAGGTTATCACATTGCACGTTTAATATATAGTGATTAAGTGCAGTTGAATTTAATTATACTCTGTGTGAATTAGGGTGCTCTACAAGTATCTTTATATTCCTATAGTCCTTCACTTTATGGTTTTTATTTGATAAACACATGCACTGACTACTAGTACATGCACTTATATGGGATCGAACTACGGATCGAACCTCAATAACTAATAACCATCCACCGCTACTGGAGCTACTCAACATACGGTTATCCGACAACTTTCTCGTATGGTACTGCATTTAATATTACGACTACGGGTAAATATCTCGCACATGTTTCCCTACTATTTCGACATAGGAAAGAATTTCACACAACTATGACTACACGTAGCCAAACTGTGCATTGAGGGGGGACCAGAAATGTTGACTCGTCGGTGTCTCTAATAGTCTGCATTTGTGTCTACCTCTCAATGGTAGCTTACACCTCTTAGTTCATGTTCCAGGATCTACCAATAACACAGTATCACGTCGTGTCTTAATCCATGCATGCCAAGGAACTCCCATTTGTGTCGGGCCTTTATACTTCGTCACATATCAGTTAGTGCTATGTGTCAACTGTAGAACTTCCTATGAGTGCCATATATGATAGAATCGCCCCTAGTCGAATAATCGACCCTACATTGGGTAAAGAACATTTACCTAACCCTACAACGTTCTAGCATTGTCTTATAGGTATCTAGCTTCCGTACTACTTCTAACACTCATACACACACACACACACACTTATATATATAATATAAATAATCAACTATTGCTAAAAACTTGGGCCGTAGGTCAGTGTTTAGATTACACATCTAGGTCATTTATCGATCGACCTCTATACTCTACTAGTCGCTTGCATTCGACCATTGAGTGAGAGCGGTTGACCAATCATAGGGTAAATTTTAGGGTTTTGCTTATAGTTTATTCGAATTTTGTTATTAGTTTCATCGGTTCTGGGACTTCGATAGTGAAGCCTTACTTTCAATTTACGGTAATACAATCTTTACAGTTTACCCTACTTCTTATTCAATTTAAATTCATATATTTACACAAGTTTAAATTGATTAGTACTTGATCTAAACATAGATATATTTAGTCTAGGTCAATTCCTATTAAACAGGTTCACATCTTTCTAATTTAGCATCAACTTCAAATATGAACAACTAAGGTTCACAGTTAAAATACTAACATCCTAGATAAAATAGTGTAAACCAAAATTAACTGCAATTAATCGCCTTATTAAAAATGTTTCCACTCGGCTTGGGTCTAAGATCTAGTCCTATCCTATGATTGGAATTTGATACTCGTAGTTTTCCCCTTCCTTAATCCGATTCTATCTTGTCGTATTCTTATTATTTTGTTTTTGAAGAAATTTTGTAAGTGAGAGAGAAAAGATTTTGGATAGAGTTTCACTATACCAACCTCTCCAAGACTAATCTCTTAATCTATGCTTATAGCCCTACTACTAGCATATATGGTACCAACCTTACTGACATAGCGCTGAGCCAACGCTTACCATCCCATTTAGCTTGCCCAATGCAATTAAGGGAATGCACACTTTGTAACTTAACACCAACCTTTTGAGGATTGAAGTAGACCTTATTTGGCCCTCTAACACATCAACTGAGGCGAAGCCTGCTTTGGCATTCCTTTCACATATACGGGAACATATATTCCCATGGATCCTAAAGTTAGAGACGTCTCACATTAGTATAATATATACACAACTGCTGATAATCCCTTTCGATGGGTAGACATCTATTGTGTAACACTAATGACCTTGCAATCCAACCCATACTAATGACTACGTTATTTTAAATTTCTAAGTTATTGACCAGATTCAATAATTCACATCCATCATAAACACATACTTGAGGCTATATAATTTTACTTAATTACTACGCCGTCAATGTTCAGCCGGTTATTTTTACGTGGCTTAATTCTTGTTCCAGTGATGCCATTTAATGTCATTTACTGCTTACTTCTAATTTAATATACTAAATATCTTTTACTTCTTAAATTCAACTTAACACTATCAGGAATACCTTAATGTTCCTTTTCAACTATTAACACTCTTTATTTGATTATTATAACTCTTAGTTACTCATTTCATCGCTTTACTTACACTTCATTGTTTTTTTTACTTAATTTGCATATGTTAGATTTACAATTAAATTTTTGTTATTATCTCCACTAGCTATACTTTGGTTTATACTTAATGATTTTTGCATTATACTTGTGTTATATTTGGGATCATAAGGAATTATCTTTCTGTTATCAATGAAATAGTCGGTACAAAATACGGTAAACGTCTTTGTTATTTTATCTCTTTCTCTTAGGCATGTTCTTTGTTATTTCAAATGATACATTATTATTCATAATTATAAAAGTGGATAATTTATAGAAATTTACAATGTAATACATTTCATTCCATTGAATTAAAACATTACACAAATTGTCACGACCCGACTTTCCACTCCTGGAAAATCGCGTCATGAATTAAGAAAGAAAGGGATAGAAAAGAGAATAGAAAGATGAGAAGAAAGAAACAACATCAGAATCTTACACAGCGGAATGAATAAATTATATTAATAACATAAATATTACATAGTTTACAACAATATCAGAGTACACAGATATTCAACACATACTAGACAATTATAAATACCTGTCTAGTTACACATCTCAATACATCACAAAGACAACAACTCAGAGAACGCACAGCGGAAAACTTTATATATATCTACATGCAGAAACCTTCTGCTCCATTGCTCCTCCACAATTCGTCAAAGCTAATCCTGAATCCTAACCTGAATTCCCTTGACTACTCATAAAAATTTGAGTACCCAAGAGTTTATGAAAAACAAAAATAAACTCCGGGTCAGACATGGATCTGTGTGAGTAACAGGTTAAAGTTGCTTAACTTTGAAAAACCTTGAAAGGAAAAGGTATCACGTAAGACTTCCCACACATAAACATGGAAAAGTTTTTACCTTACGCTAAGCAAAACATTTGATAGGAAATCCGATGATATTATAATAGTGTCTAGGGTTTTCAAGTAAATAAGAAATAGCCGAAATTGTTACATGATTAAATTCCATCTACTAGCCACAAAATTGGGTAATACAATCAAAACCGTTGGCACTTATTTGATTTTGGATTCCATACAATGGCAGGGCTACTGGGGTACCGCCCGTCACAGTACGTGGCCTAGATCAACGTACCGAGGATCACTCCCGACCCCCTGCAACACAAAGCCGGACCCATTCCTTACTGAATAGTTCCGAACAAGACAACCCCGTGGTTGTAGCTAGCAACCACCCACACAGCCGAATATAAAGGAACTTCTAGACAGGGATCAATCTTGCTCTCCAGTGGGTGCGACCCACGAAGCTTTGTTGCACCTCCCCTGTTTTAGCCATTCCCGGTTGATGAGGCTTGAGGCTACGATTATCTTTATAGGACATATCACTTAGAATGCTCATCGTCCACCTGACGATGTTCTGAAAGCATTCAATCCATACAAGTTCGTTCCGGGTTCGAACGAAACCGAAGGCATTATCTCGTTACACTCATTTTGGAATCACCCTCAGAGTTAACGACAATAACCCTTGCACTTTAATTCACCATCTCGAATCTATAAGAACTAATTCCGTCAAACTCATTACAGAATCACCCATAGAGTTATACTGACTCATATCCTTACACCTCGAGTCTTCACAAAGCTCCACTTCGATACATGACCTAACGTTATTTGGAATCGATGTGGTTTTCGGATATCCAAATATGGAAAACCGATCCCGGTCTCATCGAAAACCAAAGCGTGTCTTTTAAGGTCCAAGTTATTTTAAAGTTTAAAACAATACAATTATAGTATCTATATACACACAGATAGATAACTTATAAATCATAACTGATAATCAATCATTATCACATAACAGGTAATTCACATCATCAATATCATATAGATATACCATATATCACCATCACAATAGATAACTTATGTTATCATCACAATACAACCAAACATCCATACCACACAATATCATTAATCTCATTACTGAGATCACAAAGCATCCAATACAATCAAGTTCAACCATTCATCCATAAGCAATGATTTACTCATCATCCTATAATTAATTTAAAATGAATTAAATTAACTATCTCTAATTAATTTAAAATGAATTAAATTAATTACTTCATCTTTAATTAAATTAAATTAATTACTTCACCAAATTAAATCTTGCTTACTCAATCATTTAATTGATTACAATCAATTAATTAATCATTCAAAATAAATTACCTTAATTAATCACTCTTGATTAATTACTCTTAATTACATTCATGTAATTATCCTAAATTAATTTCACAAATTAATTAACCTCAAACAAAATAGTAATTAACCTTTAATTACTCAATTAATTAATCATAATTAATTATCCTAATCCTTAATTAATTATATTATTTAATTACCTATTATTAATTAATTAATCGTAATTAATCAACTTTAATTACATCATTAATTAAAAAAATTAATGATCCTAATTAATCCTTAAATTAATTACTCTAAGTAATTAACTAACTTAATTACTACATTAAACCAAATTAATTATCCTTAAATTAATTTCTTAATTAATCCCTTGATTAATTACTAAATAATTAATCCAAATTATCTCATACTCAAACATCTCCTTAATTACAATCTGTAATTATTAAACAATTACTTAACTAAGTAATTCCAAATTATTAATTACATAAAGTAATTATTTATAAAACTCAAGTGTTTATAATTAATTAAACTTAATTAATTAAAAATAAACAATCACATTAAATTAAATTAATTACATTAAGTAATTAATTCCTTAATTACTTTATCAAGTAATTATACTCAAACCATTTACAATTGATTATTATTAAATTAATTAATCTAATTAATTATAAAAAAAATTAACTACATTAATTAATTGTTAAATAATCATGGTTAATGACCTTCACTTACCATTCTTCAAATTATTTTTAATTGTTAAATAATCATGGTTAATGACCTTCACTTACCATTCTTCAAATTATTTTATAAAGTAATTAACCTAAATTAATTACCATTTAAATTATCTTTATTCATTTACAAATTAAAGTTAATTATAAAGTTAATTAACCTTAAATAAAAACTTAATTACATAACTATTATTCATTTATCATTAATTAATAACTTAATTAATGATCTTAATTTCAAATTGATTAATCATTAATCAATTATTAATTCCAAATTTAATCAATTAATTAAATTAATTAATTAATCTTAATTACCTGTTAATTAATTTTAAAACATAAATCTTAATCAAATTTTCCAAAATAAAACATAACTTAATTATGTTTAAAACAATTTAATTTAAAACAAAGTACTTATGAAATTACTTTTAAATTTCAATTTAAATTCAAGTTTAAAACTTATCAAAGTTTTTTTTTAAAAATTTTAAAACTTTTTAAGTTGCAAATCAAACAAATGGTATGGAAAATTTTAAAGTTAAAGTCATTTCAAAACTTTCAATAATTTAAATTTCCATTTTAATTTGAAACTTCAAATTTTAAATCTTCTTTAAAAATTTAAAACTGCATTTCAAATTTTAATTTTGAATTTCCAGATTTAAATAACTTTAAATCTACTCACATTTTTAAAATCTTATTATCAAAATGTTTAAACTATCTTATCAACATGATATAGTTAATAAAGTTTAAATTTTTAAACTTAAGTTTCTTAATAAAGTTTAAATTTTTAAACTTAAGTTTCTGTTTAAAAACTGAAATTTAAATTCAAGTGAGAAATTAAACTTGCTTTTAAATTTGAACTTAAATTTTTCTCAACCATAAACTGCAGATTTAAAAAAAAAAATTTAATCCAGATTTGCAGAAAACAGAAAACAGGTTTCAACTCTAACCTGGAATTTAAATTCAAATTATTAATTCAAACTTGAATTAAATTTTAAACCTAAACTTTATTTAAAACCTATAACTACAGATTTAAATTTTGACAAACCCAGATTTTAAAAGTTTAAAACCCAAATTATAAAAACAAACACAGTTTACTGTGTAACTGTAAACTACAGTTTGACCCGAGTAAACAGAATTTTTGCTTCGGGTTAAAAGATTGCCTGCTTCGATTCATATATCCACTTACTTCGAGCCAATTACCGACTACCCTGCAACATCCAAAACCCCAATATACATCACCAGAACCTCATCGCCGTGCATATGCACGGCGACTCCAGCCAACGTTGATTGCTAAGAATGATCGCTACACACCAAAATCCCATCCTACAACCCATTACGATCATCCAAATCAAACTATATCCACGAAGTCAGATTTTACCCCAATATACAAACCTGTAAAACAGAATAACAGGTTTTTGTCAAAACCTGTCAGTGGTCATTTCAACTTGCTCTGATCACTTGCAGATCCACTCCTCCGCCCTCGAGCTACTCATCACACCAACTACCCATTCATCAAAAACTAGCACACTCGATCCATCCATCTCTCCTCACTGGCCAAATCTTTAACCCTTACTAAAACTAGGGTTCAATTATAAAAAAAATCAAATCTGCAACCAATCTAATAATCTTTATTCTCATTTCAGATTTTTATATGGACTTATGATCCTTCCTTTATAACTCAGAAAGATCCCGAGTTATCTTAAATCACAAATTGCAAGAATTTGCTCACATTTTTTTTTCCTTTTTAAGAACAAACTACATATGAACTATACTCTAAATTCTAATACTTGATTTTTTTTTTAAAAACAATTTCCAGTAAAGGCTTTTAGTTACTGAAACTGGATATAAGTATTAATATGATCTGTTTTTGATCAAGATCAACATACAGGGGTGTTACTTATGTTTACAGAGATAACTCACTGTATTTTAATTCTCCTAAAATTTTAAACCTAAACTTAAGAAAATAAGTCACATTACTTTATAAAGTTGAATTCTAATTTCTGATAAACAAACCCCTTTAATTATTCTAAAACACAGATATAAAATCTCAAACTAAATCAATTGGTAAAAGATTCTTTTTAAATAGGGTGTGAATCTGGGAACACTTCACAGCAAAATTAACATGCATAAAGAATCATAATTGCAGCAGACATTTCATGAGCACACAAACTTAATTTTTATCTCAAGCATTTAATCAAGCAACCCAAATATAGTTTAATATTTTATTTGTTACTCACCTTATTATGCAGAGCTTTGTTGAATTTTTGAATTTGCAGAAAACAACAGAAATGCAGGCTTATAAAAATGCAGGTGCTTCCTTTGTTGAAATCTGAGTTGAACTCCTGATGAAATGCCCATGATCACAGCCTAATCACTTGCATGCAGGAAGAATGCAGTTGCTAAATCCTCAAATTATATGCAGATGCTATCAACCCAGATTCAAACAGAATGCAAATAATATGCAGGCCCTTTATTTGAAATTTTCAGAAGAGGGTGGATTTTATTTGGAGGGGAACATTCAGATTGCTTAGATTTGAGGATATGCAGATTTGAGTATGGAAGGTTTTCAGGATTTTGAAGAGGGTATTTGATTTTAATATGCAGGTTTCACTTGATTTGAAGAATGCAGATTTGGGATTTGAATATGCAGATTGTAGATGAGTCAAATGCAGATTTTAATCTTTTATTTGAAATGCAGATTTGTTTTTAATATGAAGATGATTCAGATTTTAAAGGATTTTAAAGATTTTTCTTTGATGAAGGAAAATAAAAGTGAAATATGAATGAAGATGTAAACTATGCAAATGTATTTCAGATTTAATAAAAGAAAAGAAAAATTTAGAACAAAATTTAACACTTGTCTATTTTTTAACACTTGTCAATATGAATGCATATGAATTTAACACTTGTTATCTTTTAAAAGTAGTTAATACTAATTACAAATTAATGTATGTATTTTAGCTTAATTTAAATTTGTTAGTTTATTTTTAACATATGTATAAATTTACAAATGGAAATAAAAACAAATCATGTTAATAAATGAACTTATACATATCAAAAATTAAGACAATCAAACAATTTAAAATTTTATACTTGTTAAATTTAAATTCAACTAAATTCAAAATCAAATATTTTTTTCAAATCAAGTTATACATATAAATTCAATTTGAAATAAAACATTACAAATCTTATTCAAAATTTATTTATAAAGTTAATACAATGTTAGTATTATTTTTATAACTCTCTTATTATTAAATAAAAATCATTTTACAAAATATTCATTTTATTAAGCCATAAAACCAATTTGTTGAATATATTCTAAATTTAAAACAAAACCAATTTATTTTAAAATATGAACCATATATTTATATTGAAAATAGAAATCAATTTATCATTTAAAAGATAAAATAACCAGTTTAAATAATTATTGAAGAAGATTATTAAATTTATCTGAATAATCATTAACAGATTATCAATATCAATTTAATTTTAACTACAGATTATTATATTGATATTGTCAAAAATTCCGGGATGTTACACAAATCCTAATACAATTTATAAGAACATCTAATTCATGCTAACACATATAATTCAACTAACAAACCTGGAATTATTATATAATCTCATTAATGAATTATTTCATAAATTTAATGACTACTTTCACGCATACTTTCTAGATTCAAGTATATGTAATGTTTAATCAAAGATAAAAATTCAAAGAATATGTTGGTATAGTCCTCAAATTCATTACATATGCATATTTAATCATACAATTCCAAAATTTACATTTAGGCATACATGGAATAGATTTACAACAATATACGTCCAATATTATACAAAAATGTATAATTCCCACTCATCGCCAAGCTTCCAAATCTCCATGTCTAAATCCTATTATTCCTGTTTGACTCTCTTTCTTATTACCAAAATATGTATCGGAAGCATATACATACGTTGGCTTTGGCGATTCGATTCCATCCTATTCTTCTTCTTTATTATTCTCCACTTATATATCAATACAGTTTATATTTTATACATATTTTAGAATTTATGGAGATAAGAAAATGGTAGAGGTTCGCCGTTGGTTTAAGAAATGTGAAAAGGAAAGTGAAGGGTTAGGCCTGTATTTATAGGAGTTCCAATTAATGTTAGCCGTAAGATTAGATTATGTTAAATTCAAATTGTTCGGCCTATGTTCAATACATAGCTGTTGGGCTACCAATGGACTGCTCCTCTTTTATCGATCGACCGCTAAAGGTCGACCAACCCCCATAAGGGTCGACTAGTTGCCTATAGCATTAATTGTTGATTTTCGTGTGTTTTGTTCCCTAATAGAAATGAATTGGTCGATCTGATTTAACATTAATTCTTCCTTAAGCGGTAAGTAACTGTTAGTTAACATTAATTAATTATATTTATTTCCTTAGTTGCATATATATAATTAATCCCGATTCAAAATCTTCAATGTTGATAACTTCTCAATTTGAACTCCGATGATAAAACTTTATATATGAAAATTGATCAGAAAGCTACGTATACAATATTGTAAGACTGTAGCCAAATTCTAAAGTTTGGGAAAACTCTATCGTATGCATTAACAATTATTAATTAATTACGTTTTGAATTAATAATCATTCAATTTATGTGGTGTTACATTGCCCCCTAAAAGAATTTCGTCCTCAAAATTCCTCAAGGACTAAATCATGTAACATAATGCACAATCATTTTAAGCTACCCAACCAATTAGTGCGCAACTAATTTTATAGCCAATCAAGCACAAATGCTAGATGTATCACAATAAGTATGATATGTATGCTAAATAATCCTTAATCGATGCCTCCTTTATGAATGCATTCTTTATATTTTTTCGAAAATATGGTGTAAATAACTTATACATACCTCCAGTTTTATGTGTATGCAAGTTTTAAAAATCAAAAATTTTGTTTTCAAACTCATATTTTCCCACTACTAATAGAAGTATAGTCCATTCAATTCCTACCATCCAGTACCTAATACATAATTTTATAACATCCAAAATTTTAAAAATCCAGTTTTCTAAATCTATATTCTTAAGGAAAGGGGTTTAGATGGACAATTCCATATTTTCATCATCCTCTTGTGCATCTAATTTGTTGTACCTTGAAACCTTCTCTTTTACCCTGGTTTATTTTTCTAACATTTCCAAGTACAGTCTGTATAAGCAAAATTTAATTTAATTTTTTTAGAAATAGAGTCATTTCAAAACAAGTTTTGTTCCCTTATCAAGAGGTATGGAAAAAAAATTCCAAAGCTAGAATAGCTTTTTCCCTTGTCGTTAACTACGTTAACATACTTTCATTTTTGGCGAGTAGTAAAATTCATATTTTCAAACCCGTCGACTTTTTCTACGCTAAACATGTGGCAATTCAGGAACTAAAGTTTTTTCTCTTTTCGTTTAAAATCATTTTCAATTCTATAAGTAGCAGAAAAAATTCCAAATAGAAACTCATTTTTCAAAACTTTCACAAAAATATTTTATTTTTAAAACAAAGATTTTTGAACAAAAAAATTTCAAAAGTATTTGTTTCTAACTTTCAAAGCAAGTTAAGCCACATCCCACACAATCAGGATTTAGTCAATGGGTTAATGCCTACCATTGACTCTTTTCTACTATACGGTTTTCAAATTTGGACAGCTTTTCCTTTTATTTTAGAACAACAATCATCATATATGTTCATTTCTAAATTTCAGCTTTTAAGACATACGGATAGTGATCCATGTTTTTGCAATCTTATTTCCCTACCTTAGCTTGATAAAATTTACCTCCTAAAGTTTTAACATTTTGTGTGACTTAACTTTATTTTGTTTTAGTAGCTAATTAAGCAATTTTCCAAATTTATTTTATAAACTTCCAACTTTTTATTATTATTTTTCTTTTCTTTTGCACCAGTTATGTGTCTTACAACATCCCCTAATATGAGGTCTGAAACTAAGCATTACAAATACTGTAGTCATCTATAGAATTAATTTTCGATGAAAAATGTAGCCACATTATTATAACATAATATCAGAAGCATAAAAAATATAAAAAATTTGAAACACAATTTTAAAGAAAACTTTCACATTTTATTTCAAAGGCATGTTTTCATATTCAGCGCATAATCCCGAACATTACCTAGTTTCAAACAAAATATAATTATTGCAAAATACTCCAAGAGCGACATATGAAGATGCCTCCTTAGTTGCTCAGATTTACTAAATAAAAAGCTACATCTACTTTCAATATATTCATACATCAACTGACACAACACAGTGGTTAATAGTAATAATTAGACTCCTACATAGCTAGCTTTACCTCATGCACATCTTCGAAAGCTTTATTTATCCAAAACCCTCCGAACCTGTAAACCCTAACTCTCGACCTACTGAAATAAAATTTTGAGTAATCGAAAGTTTAAGGGGAAGACATAAACTTCAAGTCAAACAAAAACCCTGGTTTGAATAATAATATATCATCTTGGTTTATAGATATCTAAGGTGATCATGCCATTGAGCAGAATGAGTTTTCCTCTCACTAATATCCCTTCTAAAATATGTCTTTTCCAAATTAAATTCCTAAAATTAAACTGGTTAAAATAGAAAATAAAAACAATATTATGCATGCATGCAACATGGTTAATCATGACCTGTCTGCCAAATAAATGGACTATCCATCTCAAAGTTTAGTTTTCATAGGGTGACTACCAACCTATATGGAAGAATCGGGCCTAACAATATATCAAATGTTCTAACTTACTACCTGAGGAAAACTGGATGGTCTATCAGAAACTTACAATTTCTAAGGTTAACTGATCCTAATGGTTTTACGGGTTCACCAATAGCCTAATTCATCTTTATATATTCCTTTATGTGCGTAAACTTACTTTTAGTCTTACCCTTGACAAAACCATATACATTGGAATTTTGGATTTATATTAGCCAGGGGCTACTGGATAAAGTATAGGATGCAACCCTACACCAGTCCCATCTGGTTTTCTAATCTCTAAGTCAATTCGTCCTATCATAATTTATCAAAAGGTGATAAGAACACTAATCTTTTTAGTAAATTTTGAGCTAAATACTCTTTTAAATTCCTTAAATACATACTTCTTATAAATGATTTAACCCTTGAAATCATACTTTTAGAAAACAAGGAAAATATTGCCCTTTACTTTATCCGAAATAATTATGTTATGATATATGCTTTACAAGACAATATTGATGAACTTATAAGTCAATTGGAGGTCTTCGCTCCTTAGAACATAGGCCGTAAGGCCTAAACAACAAAACCTTATGTATTGATAAACCTCGGCGCCGTTATCACAACATGGGGACATCTCCCCTCTTTAATATAAAATATGTTAAAGTTTTTGATTTATAAACATAAAGGTAAATAGTTGAAGTCAACCACTTTGTATAGAATATTATAAATCATTAAAAGAATAAGGTTGAAATAGATAAATCCTAGCACCACATCCTTAAGGAAAATAAGCGGCCTCATTAGAGCCGAAGCCAATATGTGCAGCATCATAGCCCTTTCTGAAAACAGGCAAAAAAGAATGAAGGCGGCAAAGGATAAAGTCGAAATGGTAAAATGTAGCATGATATAGCCGATAAGAAAAGCGACATCGTTATTGCCTTCTTTAGAACATGCGGTAAGGAATTGATTCATAATCGATGAAACGAGACTTCCTAGCCTTCGAAGTCATCATTAAAATATGAAGCTCAATTATTGCCACTATAAGATACTTTGAAAATATTGGGATCGATGATATTATACATAGGCGGCAACATGCCTACATATATAGTTAAGTTACGCGGCAATGTCATCGCCAAAGAGCATGATGTCGACTTTAATGTTCGACTTCGCACTTTAACCAAACTGATCCATTCCACACTAACTACAGTTAGTGTCATATGATCACACTTAATTAAAGATCGATGCCTATAGAGGTGGAGTGGTGAAGTGTGGCATCATGACTATTGGCGTAGCACTACCGTAATTTATATGAAAACTATTTCATACTAATAAAAGTAATTTCTTATCATCAACCCTCGGAGTTTGCCAAATTCCTATTGGTTACTAATTAATTTATCAAAATCCTTTTCCAGAAAATTGCCATAGAGCAGATTTTCCATTTTAAAAGTAATTTTCAACCCTTACATTTTATTTTAATATTTTAATATACCAATTATTAGCCAAATTTATGGTCAACGTCCCAAAGATTTTCCAGCCAATGTGATTAGCCTGGTTTGACTGAAGGGCTTGATATCCTTAAGAATTGCCTTTGTAATTTGCTTGTATATATCTTTCGAACCAGACCTTTCGACATCGTTGAAAAGTTTGGTACTTACTTGAGTTTGATTCCTTTCATCTTAGACGGATCCGTATATGGTCTCCTTTCTTGGGTTAGATTGGATTATTCTGAGTTTATCCTTTTAAGGGTGGAAGCTACTTTAAGGTTTAAGCTGGTTATCAAATTCCTTATCGAATATGCAGCAGCTTTCGTCCCTGTCGAAAGGTTTGACCGCTTGTATAAAGTTGGATTCAATCTAGTAGAAAGGTATATGAATGATTCACTTTAATTTTGCCCTTGTCGAAAGGTTTGGTGACTTGGATTATAATGTCGAAAGGTTATAGGGATTGTTATAGCATAAGAGATGTCAACCTAGTCGGAAGGTTTGGGGCTCTAAGTTAATCACTCTAGAAGGTTGAAGTTAGAGTTTGAAATAGACGTATATGTATTATCAATCTCGTCGAAAGGTTTAGCCCTTTGATTTAATGATTTCGGAAGGTTTTAGTGTCTTTTGAACCAATTTGGTTGTCAACGTAGCCAAGAGATTCTGACTGGAGAGTTGAAGGCTTCGAAGGGTTGAAGTAGTTTCTTATGACAGAAAGGTTGTTGATCTTGTCGAGAAAAACTTCCAATGAAGTTAATCCTGAAAACAAGAGTTAGTCCAGCAAAGATTCAAGTAAATAGAATTGTAATTAACTAAGTTTAAGACTTCCCACTTTATCCAAGAAAAAACTTTATTTATTAAATTCCCCAAATCAACATTCATTTAGGGTTACAATGCTCTAATTAAGAAAATACAAGATAAGAATGCTATTTTGAACCTTCCGCCTTTGTCGGAAGGTTTGTTATTCTTATGCCTCCATGATCCTTCCGCCATTACCGAAGGGTTAGTCTTCTTTATGCTACTTTGAACCTTTCAACCTTGTCGAAAGATTGCTCTTCTTTTGGTTGTTGTGAGCCTTTCAACGTTGTCAGAAGGTTGCCCTTCTTCAATGATGTCGACAGGTTGTCTTTCATCCTTTTTTGACTTGTGAGTGTTGCTTTCTTCATAAACTTTCACCATTGTTGAAAGGCACTTTGGATGTGCTTCAAATGGTTTGAAAATTTTATTATGCTTTCGAAAAGATAGTTAAGTACTTGCTCACACTTGCTTTGACTTCTTCATCCTCTTCAGAAGGTAAGAACACTTTGAATGTAGAGAGATGAAACCTTTTGAATCCTTCGAAAGGTTTGAGACTCCTATACACTGTTGACTGCATCCCTTCGACTCTTCTGAAAGGTTTGAATTGAACTCCTTTTCTTTAATCTTTGTTGAGAGGCCTTTCGTCTTAGATGAAAGGTTGATTTATAGTGTAATATTCCCCCCCCATTCAAAGGGATGTTCTTGACTTTTCAAGTCTAATTTGTCGACAACTACAAAATTTTCCCACCTCTTGGCCTTCCAGCGCTGATCTGGAACATCCATTTAAACATTGATCTAGCGGCTGAGAATTTGAGCGACTTTTCTTATATAATACGCTTCTTCTCTTTCTACCTCTTTTACTTGAAATCAAAAGTTATCATGCATTAGTAAAAGATTTATCTAAAATTTCTTGAATCTCATTTCAAAACAATAAGGCAATCTCTTGAATTTGACTCATAAATTTTAGTCTAAAATTCACCCTTATCGGCTTTCAGTTGAATTTCCAATTTTATATCCAAAATATAGATTCCATTTCAACTTGATTTTTCTTAAATTTTTTCCACTTAAATCCATTTTCAAATTAATAAAACCTATTTTTCTTTTAATCCAAAATCCTTAAATTTTGCATTATGTTTTCAATCCTGGATTTTTTATTTGATAATTTCTGTACTTCTTTGAAATCGAATTCGATTGATTCTGGAAAAAACCAGTTTTGTTAATGATTTATTTTACTTGTTCTTCAAGAACAATTTGAAAATTGCATTTATTATTGGGTTTGGGTTTGGTTAAACCCAATATGATAACCTGGATCCTACTTATGTCAAATTTGATTACACAAAGTGACTTTTCTGCCCGTATGCAAGAGATTGAGGCAACAACAATGAATTTGCCCTCTTTGTACCTTTCGATGGGTTGAAAGGTATTATGACACCGATTTTATCTTTGTTGTCGAATTAAATCGAATTTTTCGAAAGGTTTGATGATTAAATGATCTATTCTTTTGATAACAAGATCTCAACAAGGTTAAGGAGTTTCAAGCCTTTCGACTACCATATTTCGGCAAGGTTGGAACTTTTTAACCTTATAACTGCTTCAACCCATCTCTTTTGAAACGTTAAAGTACACATAAATTAAACCTGAGATCTTTCGCCTTTGATGGGTTGAATGCATTTTAGTAACATTTATCTTATCTTTTGACAATATCAACAATATAAAAAATTTTAACTTAAGAACCTGAAGGTTTTGTTATAAACCTTTCAACTTTGTTGAAGGTTTTTTGTTATATATCTTGCAACTTCATTGAAAGCTTTTCCTATAAACCTTTCGACTTTAGTGGTAAGACATGGCTTGATAATATTAACTAGGCCTTTTATTGACATCATTAGCATTATTATTTTACTTTAGAACTTTGAATTATTAGTTTTGACCATGTCTAAAGGTCTTGCTATTTATCCTTATGTTACATTTGAAGTACATCTAGGCTTTCATAGAGCTTTCGACATTGTAAAAAGGTGATGAATAGATTAATGTTTTATCTTTTCCTTTTGAATTTGTCGATAGCCTGAGGAATTCATATTATTAACTAGTTACTCCTTATGCCCTCGATAGTGTTGAAGTACAATAGATTTGGCTGATGCTCTCTTCTTTCCGATACTATCGAAAGCTTGGGATGCTAACCTTTCAACTTTGTCGAAAGTTTGAATTGTTGACCTTTCGACGCTGTCAAAAGCTTAAACTACTTAGTATTTTCACCATTTTAAGTTTTCATGTATTTTTTTACGCTTGAGCTATTTAAGTTAAAAAGATTATAAATAATTAAGAGTTTTAACTAAAACGTTTTCACCTGTCAGAATCATGACTTCTCCTAAGGTCGAAGTTATTGTCATGCATTCTTTTATTGTATCTCGAGATGAAGTCAATGCTATTCCTAAATATTTTGGCATTACTGGGATCGAAGCCATCCCTCCACGACCAATTGATACTATTGATAACCCTCCAAAAGGGTATCTCACTTATACAGCTATCCACATCTAGCAAGGTGGTTTTCTTCCCTTTCTTGAGTTCCTGCTTTCCTATCTATCTCATGTTGGAGTTGCTCTGATACAATTATCTTCGAATGTTTACATTCACCTCCTATCCTTGGAAATGCTGGCATTGGAATCTAGGCTTCCATCACTTGATGCTGAAGTCTTGAACTTTCCAACCAAGTTGGTAAGGACAGGTAATCTCAACAAGCAGATTTTCAAAGTGAATGCGTACAAGAAGCTTATTTTAGATGGCATTAACAATTTCAAGGACTGGGAGATTCAGTTCTATTTCGTCAAGTGCTTTGCTGGTGTTCGTGGGACTTTTGCCTTCCCTTAAGTTTGTTTCAATGTCATCTTCATTTTTCTTCATGTTTTTTGTGAACTAACCTTTGATCTTTTTTGGGTGAAACTCTATAGAAACTTAGCGATGCAAACTAAAGATTCAACAATTCTTTAACTGCTGCTCCAAAACAACTTAGTAGTAGGTTGACGATCCTATCCCTTTCGAACCAATGGAAACATTCTCTGTTTCCAACTGGCCGAAGGATTCTTAGCACTCTGCCAGCCATTATGCACAGTTCTCGAGGAAATCGGTTCTTCTCCTCAGGCGATGTTGAAGATTTTACTTCACTGTCACCCATCCGTATTGAAATTTCAGGTATACTGTTAGATTATTATTTTCCTCTTTTTGTCTATGTAATTCTTGAATGGCTCTGACTGATTTTATATCTACTTGAATTGGTTTTAGCTCCCTCAAAGGCCATTGTTTCTTCAAGTGATGCTGCTCTTCCTCTACCATCTTTAGTTGTGACATCAATCTTGGAGGCTTTTGCTAGATCTAAGAGTTCCTCAAAAAGGAAACTTATAGTCCGTCCCAACGATGCTCCTCCAGCAAAAATAGCGAAGATCACTGACGTGGGGGAGGAAGAATGTATGTCTCTTGTAAAAGTTTCAAAGAGCCCAACTATTGAGGCTTCAAAAGAAATAGTGGAGGCATCTCCACCTTCACCTGCTCCCTTTCCTCGTATTACCATTTCAGACTCTCCGACTGCATTAGCACTGATGCAACTTGCTCATTTTGAAACTTTTTATAAGACTCATACCTTTCCGGAGTTGTCATCTTCCGCTCCTATGTCAATTAATTTTGACGAACTCTTCGAGCTCATTGTTCATTCAAAATCCTTCACTTATTCCTCTCTACCATCTTTTAGCCCATACCTGATAGAAAACCACTGCTCTCTCATTGAGCAACAACTCTTGGTAATCTCTTATCCAATTAAACTTATTATCATTGGATCTTTCAAATTGGTAATCTGTGGTTTTTATCTTGTTGCAGACTTCAGAAACTGGATTTCTCTTAATGAACGTGTCTCCAAGCTCTCATATGGACCCTCTAAGCAACTTGAGGAGAATGTTGAATTGAAAAGTCAGATAGCCTCATTGATGGCTACTCAAAATACCACTTCCTCTGAACTAGAGCGAATTAAGGCTTCCTTTGCTAGGGCTGAGAGTGATCCAGAAGCAGAGGGCTTGCCCTAAAAGACTCAGAATGGAGCTAGCCCTAAAAGACTCAGAAGACGAGAAAGCTTGTTTTATTTCCAAGAATACTCTGTTAAATGATAAATTCAAAAAGTCCAGAGCTTCACTTAAGCTACCTGTTCAAACCCTTTCTGACTTCCAAAACATGTCGCTCTAACTTTGTCGACACCACCTTGGGGCCCATGATGTTGAATTATTACGGAGATGCCCAAACGATTGCCTATGACGACAATTGTGACAAATGTAACGACTTTGTTTTTCTTCACTTGACCCAAATCTGGCCAAAAGAGTTATGGACAAAATTGAGCGAGCTTGGCAGGGTTTCGAGCCCGAAGGTAAAGAGGAGACTGTTGATTTCAAGGAAGCTCTTTCTTTTGATATCTCTTCTTTTGACATTGAATCGGGTTCTAAAGAGGTGGATGATAAGGATAAATATCCTAAGGAGAAGGAAGGTGATGACGGACACAATTAGGATGGTGATTTTGATGATGGTAATGATGATAATCCATTTGGGGGCCAAGGCCATGGCAAAGATAGGGAGCGTTCCGATGCTTCAGGGATGGATCGTGGAGATCAAAATAAAGCTCCCAAACCAGAGCAATCCCCCTCAAAATTATGGCACTAACATCCCTTGGTTCAACCGCTCCTCCAAAGGAGGAAACTGCTCCCACACATTCCAAAGATCCACAAGAGAAGGAACAAGCTCCCCAGGCTTTCATTTTAGTTTCATAAGTATGGAATTCTCTATATAAACGTCTTATACTTCAAAGATAATAATTAGCGATAAATCATCTATCTTAGATAAAGAAGAAGTAAAAACTTCCTTATAGTAAAAAACTTGAGAGCTAACGGGCGGAAATTAACAAGTGACATAGGGAATTAGACAAATTAATAAAGGAACAATGTTCTATCTCAAAAATATCATAGTTTGGACATGAGCACTTCCGTTATAGCATCTTTTAAATATCAGAGGGTGGCTCTTTATTAAAGAAAGCATGTCATCGGTATAATGTCCTCTTAAAAGCAAATAGAGAATTAATAACTCTATGCTTGATGATGATGGAAGAGAGAGACATTTTAGTTAATTTTTTGTATAAAGTATATCATAGAAATTCTATTATAGATTTTTCATACTTAGGTGAATTCAGTGGGGGTTTAGTCGGACGTTTAGATGAATTTGGTTCTCACCCACGTCCTGGAACTTACTGGGATTTACCGTGGGTCAAACTGATTCCTCAAGATCTCCCTGTAGAAAACTTAAGTATTATAAGGATAAATTTGTTTCTGAATTCTTTTCTACGTCTAATTTGTGTGAACCAGATGAATGACTGTAAATATGTGACAAGTAATTGATTTACAAATTCATGTTTTGGTTATGCTTTCTATTCTTAGCTTATTTTTACCATGCTATTTTGGAATACCGGTTCCTTAGGACAGGTTGTCCAAAGAGACCACTTAAGTCAGCATGTTAACCTGAGGAGAATTTACTCCAAAAATGGACCAATTTTAAGGACTTCGAAGTTAGCAAGATATTGCTTTTTTCGGGATTTTTAAAAATTAAACTTGGAATAATCCCTTCTCTGCTTCGAATTCCTTGATAAATGAATGGAATAATTCTTAAAAGAAATCAGAAAATTCCGTTCCAAATTGATTTGCGACCATGGCAGTCCACCAGCCGAAAAATGGGATTATAATGAATGTCTAACGGTTATAACTCCTGAAGGAGTAATTTTACCTTTTGACTTAATAGTCATGCTTTCAACAAATACCTTAGGCACAGTAAGAGACATGGTCTCTCAAATTTAGATGTGATGATTGTTGTATCCGTTGACTTTGCTTCTATTGTTAGTTGTAATCCATTACTACATTAATAAAGATATATTATTATTATTTCAATTTTGGTTTTTATTTATTTCCTTTCTTTAAATAGGAGCCATAATCTTCTACAACTTCTCTTGCTCAAAGCTTAATATCCCATGTTGATGTAATCAGAGAGATATTATTGAAAGGAAGTGGACAAAATGTGATTCAAGATGAAGTACTATTGGAAATTTTTGGTGGTAATGTTAAAGCCATAAAGTGGCACAAAAGATACCTTATCCAAAAAACCATAGCTATAAATCATAAGGATCGCATTGACTATCTTGAGGCTAAGATTCAGAGAAAAGATGAGGCGATTATTTTTCTTAAACAACAAGTGAGGTCGAATCCTACAATCGATTTCGATGAATAAATGTCTAAACCTATCTAGAGGATAAGTGATTTAGAACTAAAATTGGAAGATAGTCAAGCCCAGTTCACCTCTCTAGGATTTATTGTAGGGAAAAAGTCTCCAAACATTGACTTTTCGGTCCCTCAAGCATGACCTCCAATTATCAAGCTTACTAGGTCAAAACTTCTCATAGCTCAGAAATTTCCGACCACGCTGAACCCTCCTCCACGTCTAGATGATAATGTAGTTAGAAACTGGTATCAGAGGGTGTAGTTTGAAATTGTCAAGTATTTCAATGAGCCATGGAAGTTAGAATATTCTCAGACTATCAATGACTATGCTGCTAAGAACCAAAAGCTTGAGCATAATATTTATTTTCTTCAAAAGCATATCAGAAAGGGAAAACAAGGCCCTTAGGACTGCAAATAAGGCCTTTAACCGTGCTTTGAAAACCAACATCGAGGCAATTGATGATGATAATACAATTAGAAGAAAGGAGAAAAATCTTAAAGAAGTTCTTCGCGCAGTAATTAACCATGTAGTTTATCCCTTAGTGGCGGAGACCCTTAATAAAGCATCTCAAGATTTGTAATTTGTTCATGTATTTGGGCTATGTAAATTTATTTTGAACATTACTTCGTTGTTTGTAAATGACTACATAACTCATGTAAATTATGGAAATTTTGTAAATATCACCTGATTTGTGATCCTTTTCTACGGTGCAATCTTTGATATACCTTTGAATTGCCCATTCAGCAACCTTTGTGTTTTTGAACCTTTTATCATTCTGACTTTCCTAGGAAACATGTAGCGAACAATACTTTTAATTGTTAGCTTGAAATTGACATATTCGTATATGTATACCATTTTCCTAGATTAGAAAATCATCTTGCCAATTGTATGAAAAGTAATTTATTCAAAATATTAAGATCTCTTCTTTAATCATGATGAGAAATGATCATAGGTCTAGCTCGCTCCACTTATTTAGAATGCATAAATCCTATTAGAAGTAGATCTCGCCTTATCGTGTGACAATGAATGTTAAAACATAAATTTCATTAAATGAAGAACCTGATTCAGGGGTTCATGTTTAAATTTTTGAAGTACTAACTTTCTCACCCATCGTTTTGACATAGTTAGGAGCCCCAAGTTCCCCATTCGGCGGTCTTAATTGTGTTCTTTTTGTTAATATTCTTTGGCGCGAATTCGAGCACTTTGAGACGAATAGAACTCCAAAAATAGTGACCATAGTCTAGGGCTTAATTAAACAACAATCTTGATATCCAGATTCATGTATAATATATTAGCAATTGATAATGACTCAAAACCCAGATTTGGGTATTCAGATGACAAGATTTTAATATAGAAGACCAAAAACCCATGTTCGAGCTTTAATGGTGAAGTTTTGAAATGAGTATCACAGAACCCGGATTCGGGTATTTGATTTTGAAATTCATATATGTGAGAAACTTAAATCCCAGAATACCCTTTTTGGTATTGGATGATAATACGTTATAAATCCATATCTTCCAATTTGGTATTAATAATAGAAGACCGGGAGAATGTTTTTGGCCATAAGTGTCAAAAGACCACGAAACCAATCTGGAAATAAGTAATAGAGAACCAAAGAATCAATCTGGCAATAAGTAATAGATATCCAGAAAACCAATCTAGTAATAAGTAATAACGGACCAGAAGATCAGTCTGCCAATAATTAATAGAAGAATTGAAAACCAATCTGGTAAAAAGTATTAGAGGACCAGAATATCTGTGTGGCAATGAGTAATAGAAGACCAAAAAACCAATCTAGGAATAAGTAACAGAAGTCCAGAATATCATTTTTAGTAATAAGTAATAGAAGACCGGAATACCAATCTGGCAGATGTTCATGAGAAGAAGTCAGTGAATTCTTTCTGATTCTCCTATCGAATATGCCATCTTTAGGCTTTAATGATACTTTGCATGCATTTTCTTTCCCAGTCCCAAGTCTCTTTTTTTGGCCTATTTCAGACAAGGACTCTTTGTCCAAGTCTTGTGCTTATTTAAGCAAGTGCCACTTTAGGCGGTGCCGATTCTTAGCAGTTGCCCATTTCAAGCAGGGACTTTTATTAGTCCGTTGAACATTTCATTCGGGCTTCCAGTGCGCTCGGCCAGCTTATTCTCAAGCAGAGCTTGAGGACTTACCTAATCTCCCTTCAAGAGGCGCCTTAACTTGGCCATATTGTAACGAGGCTAAGAGCTTGTTCGATAACTTGGCCAGGCCATAGCGTGCGGGACCAAGGGATTACCCATTCTCCCTTCAAGAGGTGCATTATCCTTGCTATAGTATGACACGGATAAGGGCTTATGCTGCATTAACCTGTCCATTTCTAAATTCAGCATGGCAAAAGGCTTACGTCCTCCCTCCAAGAGGTACCTTGACTTGGCCTTCTGGGTACGACCAAGGGTTTTCTACCATTATTGGTATCCTACCATTTTAGGTAGTCCAAGTTTAAGGCGAATTTTGCTCTTGACCATGTAGACTTATCTTATTTTGACAATAGGAATTTTTTTCCATAACTTGTTCAATCTTGTACGAACTTCTTAAGTTTTCCTTGTCTTAGAAAATGTAGGACCATCTTTTCAAGTGTCTTGCATTGATTTGTACCATGTCCATTTATTAGATGAAAGTTGTAATATAATTCCTTAAGTTTCTTTTCAAATCCTGCTTCTTTTTCCGAGAAGGCCAATAATTCAGTTCTTCTTTGGTTCGGATATAGATTTCTTCGATCGAGGCAGTAAGATTATATTCTTTAAGAAGTCTTAAATTTTGAGTCATCTTTAACTGTAATCTAATTCTTTTGTGACTTGGTTGAAGTACCTTTTCTTGAGGAGTATGTTTTCTTTTCATTATTCATTGATCCTCTTTCAAGTGTCTATCTTTGAAACTTAAGATTTCGGTTGGAAATTTCTTGGTAATCTTTATATTTCCACTCAGTAATTACTTTACTATCCTCAATTCTTCGATTGTGGATTTTTCTATACGTTCTTGGGTTTCCCTTGAATTGTGTGCCTTATTTATAATCTTACTCCAGTTATATGCAAAACTGTCATAGTCCTTTATCATTTCCTTTCCAAAGATAGTCCTATGGAAATATGAATGAATGGTCCTTCTTATTGGTAGAAATAGGTTTTCTTTCCTTGAATTTTCTGTTTCAAGAGCAAAGATTGGGGTTGATCCCAAATGGAATGGGTTGATACTCCATTTTAAAGGGTCATAGGGTATAACTTGTCTTTTCCTCTTAATGACTTATAAAGCTTGAAGCTGAAGGGTTCTCCCTTCAAGAAAGTGAGAATTATTATCCATTTGATGATTAGACTTTACTTCTAGAGGTTCCATGGACCCTTAAACCGACTTTTCCTAGCAAAAACTTTCTCTTGTTTCGAACATTGAATCCATTCCTTATCCACTAAATGCAATTAGAAGAATTATATGTCTTGTACCCATAGTAGATCCTTTCTTGTTCAAAATGACGAGTTGATAAGCCTTAAGAGATTTATCCTAGAAGAGTGGATGGGGAATTCAACAAGGTCGGAGGTTCGAGCCCTCCTTTTAGCGCCAAAATGTTAAACAAATTTATGGTCAACACCCCAAAGATTTTCCACCTAGTTTTATTAGCTAATTTGACTGAAAGGCTCGATATCCTTAAGAAATTCCTTTGTAATCTGCTTGTATATATCTTTCGAATTAGACCATTCGACATCGTCGAAAGGTTTGGTACTTACTTAAGTTTGATTCCTTTCGTCTTAGACAAATTCGTATGTGTTCTCCATTTTTGGGTTAGATATTTGAATTTATCCTTTTTAAGGGTGGAAGCTACTTTAAGGTTTTGGCTGGTTATCAAATTCCTTGTCAAATATGAGCAGCTTTCATCCTTGTCGAAAGGTTTGATTTTTTGTATAAAGTTGGATTCAACCTAGTCAAAAGGTATGTGAATGATTTCCTTTAATTTAATCCTTTCAAAAGGTTTGATGACTAGGGTTATAATGTTGAAAGACTATAGGGACTGTTATAGCATAAGAGCCGTCAACCTAGTTGGAAGGTTTAGGGCTCTAAGTTAATCACTCTAGAAGGTTGAAGCAAGTGTTTGGATTAGTGTATTATCATTCTTGTCGAAAGGTTTAATCCTTTGATTTAATGATTTTGGAAAGTTTTAATGTCTTTTGAACCAATTTGGTGGTCAACTTAGCTGAAGGTTTTTGATTGGAGAGTTGAAGGCTTCGAAGGGTTGAAGTAGTTTTTTATGACAGAAAGGCTGTTGATCTTATCGACAAATACGTTCCGATGAAGTTGATCCTAAAAACAAGAGTTAGTCCAGCAAAGATTCAAGTAAATAGAAATGTAATTAACCAAGTTTAAGACTTCCCTCTTCATCCAAGAAAAAGCTTTATTTATTAAATTCCCCAAATCAATTTTCATTTAGGGTTACAATGCCCTAATTAAGAAAATACAAGATTAGAATGAGAAAATCCGATCCCTTAACTGCACCCCTTGGGTCTTATTTATAGATGCAGACGGCCCTCATTTCGGTTTCATGCTCTCGTTTGGATTGGAAGGTCTCCCTTTTATATGCCGCCTTAAACCCTTCGTCTTCATTGAAAGGTTTGCTTTTTCATCTGCTATTTTGGACCATCCACGTTCGTCGGAAGGTTTGTTATTCTTATGCCTCCATGATCCTTTTGCCTTTATCAAAGGGTTTGTCTTCTATATGCTATTATGAACCTTTCAACCTTGTTGGAAGGTTGCTCTTCTTTTCGTTGTTGTGAGCCTTTCGCCGTTGTCGGAAGGTTGCTCTTCTTCAATGATGTAGATTGGTTGTCTTTCATCCTTTGTTGACGTGTGAGTGCTACTTTCTTCATAAACCTTTCGCTATTGTCGAAAGGTACCCTAGATGCGCTTCAACTGGTTCGAAAGGCTTATTATGCTTTCAAAATGGTCGTTAAGTACTTGCTTACACTTGCTTTGACTTCTTCATCCTCTTTGGAAGGTAAGAACACTTTGAATGCTGACAGATGAAACCTTTTGACTCCTTCGAAAGGTCTGGGACCGCTACACACTATTGACTGCATCACTTCGACTCTCTCGAAAGGTTTGAACCGAACTCATTTTCTTTAATCTTTGTTGAGAGACCTTTCATCTTAGACAAAAGGTTGATTTTCATTGTAACTCCCATTAAGCTTTTCTAGCTAGAATAATTCATAATAAATCGTAAATACTTGGGAAAAATCCCCAAAAATCGTAATAAATCAAATTTATTATATCTTTTAACATCTAAAAATTTTAAGGCCAAAATTTTTATGTAATTATGTTTAGTAATTAGAACCCTAAATAATCCATTTTCTACACTTAGAAAATTCTTACTTTATCAAAAAATTATGAAATTTAAAACCCATTTATAAAATAATGTTTCTAACATCATATCAAAGTTTTCAGTCGTTTAGGTGTCCTAAGATAGGTTTTCCAACTCAAATATAGCAATAAATTCCATAAAAAATCGTATAAATTCATCAAATTAAATATATTCATCCAATCATTTAAAACAGGCATAATAACATCAACATATTCAGATTATACTTAAAAATGAAAATAGCAATTAAAACGTGAGATGCATAACTATTTTTACCTTGAATGGTATAAGAAGTTGAGAGATGAATGCTGATTGATTTCCCATAACCATTGATCTTATTTTCCCTATACTTCTTCTTGAATCCTCTAGCCATGGCTGGCCTTAGCTTTTAATTTCGTTTGTATAAACGTAAAATGAATGAGAAGAAAGGCGGTGGGATTTTTTAAGGAAATACAACCCTTTTCCTTTTTTACCCTTGTTATGTATTCCTCCTTCTTATCAATGTTCTAATTAATTACGTTAGTTCATTCATTAAGGCACAACCTCTATTAATTATCAAATATCAATCTTGTTAACCTTTTACATTATTTAATTTTGTTTATCCAATTAAATATCCCGAATAGTGTTAATTAGAATTAGGGTCATTACAAACTCCCCTCCATAAAGAATTTGTTCTTGAAATTACGATAAGGTACATACATCAAACATACAAATGTAGAGGTAAAACATACCATCAAACAAATCAAGGTAAGTGTCCCTAATCCTACTCTCCATTTCTCATGTACAGTCTCTCTCATCGTCACTTCACGGAACTTTCACTAATATGACTCTCTAGTTTTTTAGTTTCTTCTCATCTCTAGCTATAATATGCACTGGATGTCTAACTATAATCATGTCCGGTTCCACTACTAAATCTTCCAATGCAGTTGGAGCGATATAAGTCTTTGGATTTCGAACACGCTTCCTTAGATGAAAAATATAAAACACATTATGGACACCTATTAAATTATCCGGTAACTCTACTCGGTACGTGAGTTTTCCGGTCCTCTCTATAATAGGAAATGGTCCAACAAACTTGGTGACGTTTTCCTTGATTTGCCAAATCTTGTTACACCCTTCATCGACGATTTCTTAACAAAAATATGATCTCCAACTGAGAACTCTAAGTCTTTTCGTCTTTTATCTACATAACTTTTCTGCCTAGACTGAATTTCTTTCATTCTAGCTCGAATCCACTCAATCTTCTCTGCAGCTTCTCTCACTAATTCTAGACAAAGAACTAATCTGTCTTTGGTCTCTAACCAACTTTCTGGTGATTTGCATAGCCTTCCATGCAAAGCTTCGAAAGGCTTCATTCATGTACTAGTTTAATAACTATTATTTTGAGGCTCGAAACTAAGCGCTACAAATGCGACAGTCATCTATAGTATTAATGTTCGGTTATAAAGTGCGATTATCTTATTATGTCATAACATTAGAAGCACAAGAATATGAAATATTTGAAACACAATTCTAAAGCAATATTTCACATTTCATTTCAAGGCATAGTTTTGTATTCAGTACATAATCCCAAACCTTTCGCAGATCTAGATTAGTATAATTATTATATAGTACTCCAAGAGCGACATATGAAGATACGCCATTGGTTAACAGAGTCACCAAATAGACATATACATCTACTGTCAATACATGCATGCAACAAGTGGCATAACATATTGGATGGCAGTAATAGGTAGACTCCTACTTAGCTAGCTTTGCCTCCTATACGTCTTCAGAAGCTTTATTCGTCCAAAACCTACTTAACCTATAAACCCTAATACTCGACCTACTCCAATAAAAAAATTTGAACACTCAAGTGTTTAAGGAGAAAACATAAACTTGGAGTCAGATAAAAAACCTAGTGTGAATAATAATATGCCATCTTGCTTTATAGTTATCTAGTAAGAGCATGTCGTTGAGTGGAACGGTTTCCCTCTCACTAATATCCTTTTTAAAATAAATCTTTTGCAAATCAAATTTCTACAACCTAGCTGGTTAACATAGACAATAAAAAAAATACTATGCATTTATACAACATGGGTAATCATGACCAATCTATCAAATCATTTGACTGTCCATTATAACGTTCAATTTTCACAAGGTGACTACCGTCCTATATGGCTTATTCAGTCTACTAGATATACCAAATGTTCTAACTTACTACGAGAGGAAAATTAGATGGTCTGTCAGGAACCTATAATTTCTAGGATTGACCAATTCTAATGGTCTTTTGGGCTCATCGGTAGCTTAACTCGTCTCTGTATGTTCCCTTTTATGCGTAAACCTACTTGCAGTCTTGCCCTTGACAAATCTCCACTCATTGGAATTTTGGACTTATATTAGTTAGGAGCTGCTAGCTAAAGTATAGGATGTGACCCTACACCAGTCCCATCTGGTTTTCTAATCTTTGAGTCAATTCATCCCATCATAATTTTTCAAAAAGTGATAAGAACATTAATCGCTTTAGTAAAATTCTAGGCTAGATTCCCTTTTAAATTCCTTGAAAACATACTTCTATATAAATGATTTACCCCTTAAAATCAGTACTTTCAAGACAAGTAAAATAAGGCCCCTTACTTTATCCAACATGGTATATTCTTTGCAAAAGAATATTGATGAATTTCGAAGTCTATTGGCAGTCTTTAATCCTTAGAACATAGGCCATAAGGCCAAAACAAAAAACTTTATCTTATATATTAATGAACCTTGAAAACGCTGAGTCAACATAGGCCATAAGGCCTTAATGAAAATAAGCAATTACATTCAAGCAAAAGTCAATATGAGCGACATGATAGCTCTCTTGGAAAATAAACAATATGGAATGAAGGCAGCGAGGGATAAAGCGAAAATGGTAAAATGCGGCACTATATATCTGATAAGAAAAGTGGCATCATTATCGCCTTCTTTAAACCATGCGGCAAGCAATAGGTTCAGAGTGGATGAAATGCGACCTCCTTGCCCTTTGAAGCCATTACTAAAATATGCAGCTCCATTATTATCGCTATAATTTACATTGAACACGTTGAGATTGGCGATGTTATGCATGGGCGGTAACATGCCTACTTATATAATTAAGTTATGCAGCAATGCCATTGCCGAAGAGCACAAAGTTGACTTTGTTGCTAGGAGTTTGCACTTCAACAAAACCAAGCATTCCACACTAACTACAGTTCATGTCATATGTATCACACTTGATTGATGTCAAAGTCCATGGAGGCAGAGTGGTGAAGTCCGGCATCATGACTATCATCGTGGCACATCATACTTTATATGAAAATTGTTTACATACTATTAATATTAATTTCTTCTCACCAACCCCTATTGTTTGTCAAAATCTTATTTGTTACTAATTACTTTATCAAAATCCTTTTCTAGAAAACTGCCAAAGAGCAGATTTTACATTTCTAATATACTTTGCAACACTTACTTTTTTTAACATACTAATTAAGCTTTTCTAACTCAAATAATTCATAATAAACCATAATTACTTGGAAAAAATTCCCAAAAATCATAATAAATCCAATTTATTATATCTTGAACATTTAAAAATTTCAGGGCGTAAATTTTTATTTAATTATTTTTACTATTTAGAACCCGAAATAATCTATTTTCTACATTTAGAAAATTCATAATAAATTCATACTTTATCAGAAAATATGAAATTTAAAACCCGTTTTTGAAATAACATTTCTAACATCATAGCCATTTGTGTGTCATATAATAGGTTTTCCAACTCAAACATACCAATAAATTCCATTTCAAATCATATAAAATTCATCAAATAACATATATTCATCCAATCATTAAAACGTGGCATAATAACACCAAAATATTTAGATTTAAACTTAAAATTGAAAATAATAATTAAACCATGAGATGCATAACTATTATTTACCTTGAATGACATAAGAAGGTTGAAGTTTGAGTGTTGGTTGATATCTCCTAACCTTTGATCTCGTTTCCCTAACTTTACTTCTTCTTGAATCCTCTAGCAATGGCGAGCGTAAACTTTCAATTTTTTTTAAAATAAGTATAAAATGAGTGTGGGAGAAAGGAGGCAGAGTTTTGTATTAGGAAATGTAACCCTTTTCCTATTTTACCCTTCTCATGAATTACTTCTTCCTATTAATGTTCTGATTAATTCCATGAGTTCATTCATTAATACACAACCCCTATCAATTATTATATCTCAATCTCTTTAATCTTTTACATTATTTTATTTAAAGTATCCAATTAAATATCCTTAATAGTATCATAGGCAATCAAGGACTCACCACCTTAACAAATTTCATCCTTGAAATTACGATAAGGTACATATATCAAACATAAAAATATAGAGGTAAAACATATCATTAAACAAAGAAGATTAAGTGTCCCTAACCCTGCTCTCCATTTCCAACGTACAATTTCTCCCAGCGTCAGTTCAGTGGATTTTCACTAATCAAACTATCTTATTCCTTACCTTCTGCTCATCTCTAGCCACAATACGCACTAGATGTCTAACTATAATAATGTCCAGTTCCACTACAAAGTCTTCATTGCAATTGGAGTGATAGTAGTCTTTGGATCTCGAACATGCTTCCTTAGATGAGAGTATGAAACAAGTCATGGATACCTTCCAAATTAATCGGTAACTCTACTCGGTAAGCGAGTTTCTTGATCCTCTATATAATAGGAAATGGTTCAACAAACCTAGGTGCTAATTTCCCTAGTTCCAAATCTTACTACCACTTGCATTGAGGATGTCTTAATGAAAACATGATCTCCAACTGAGAACTCCAAATCCTTTCACCTCTTATCTGCATAATTTTTCTGCCTAGACCGAGCTTCTTTAATTCTAGCTCGAATTAACTCAATCTTCTCCACAACTTCTCTCGCTAATTCTAGACCAAGAACTAATCTATCTCTGGTCTCCGACCAACATGCTAGTGATTTTCATAACCTTCCATATAAAGCTTCGAAAGGCTCCACTCCTATACTAGTTTGATAACTGTTATTATAGGAAAACTCAACCAAGTAAATTGCCTTCCCATGATGTACCAAAATTCAGTACACAAGTGTTAAGCAAATCTTCTAGTACCTTATTGACACTCTCAGTTTGCACATCTATTTGAGGGTGATAAGCTATACTCATCTTAAGCTCGGTACTTAACACTTGCTATAGAGTCATCAAAAATTCAATAGTGAACATGACATCTCTGTCACTAACTATACTATTAGGGGTCTCATGTAGTGTAACAATGTTCTTCATGAACAATTTAGCTAAAACAGATGTTGTCTTGGTTGACCTGACAGGAATGGACCGTGCACTCTTGGTCAGTCTATTCACTATGATCCAAATACTTTCATTTTCCTTATTTGACCTTGGCAACCAGTTAATAAAATCCATGGATATGGAATCCCATTTCCATACCGGTATATCTAAAGGTTGAAGTAATTCACTTGGTTTTTGATGCTTGGATTTTTTTTGCTGGCAATTCAGACATTACTCTATCCATAAGCCTACATCCCTTTTCATACCTCCCTAGAAGAAACTTCTCTTCATATCCTAAACATCTTTGTTCTCCCAAGATGAATAGTATACTTCGATCGATGAAACTCTCTGAAAACTTCCTTCTTTAGGTCACTAACATCTGGAACACACAATTCACCCTTCTTTCTTAAACAGCACTTTGGATTAAGTCCAAAATCCTTCAGATCATCCATCTCACTTCCATTTTCGAGCCTTCTAATCCATTCAGCTATTACTGGATCAGCCCTCTATTTAGAAGCAATATATCACAATACTGGTGGAACTTCTAAACAAGATAATATGGCAGCTCTGAATAGAACTAGTAGTCGATCTCAACCGCACACTAAAAGTAGTCAATGCTTCTAGATCCTTTCACTCTGCCAACTTAGCTAACACTGCATTTTGATGTTTTCTGCCAAGTCCATCCGCAAACTTATTTCTTTTCCTTAGTGTATACCCAATACTGAAATCATAAGCAGCCATAAACTCTAACAATTTCTGCTGTCTCTTGTTCAACTCCTTCTGAGATAATAAGTAATTAATGACCTGTGATCCATATGCGACTTGAATTGTTCTAACAAAAGATAGCGTCTTCGCACCTTCAAACCAAATATTACAGCAATTAACTCTAAGTCATTTGTTGGATATCTAATTTCACGTGGTCTGAGCTATGGAAAAGTGTAGGCAATTACTTTACCCCTCTACATTAACATAACTCCTAGTCTTGTTCCACACGCATCAGTATACACCGCCAAATCTTGATTCCCATCTGGAACAACTAACACAAGCACATTTTTCAATAAATGTTTTAGCTCTTGGAATGCCTCCTTAAATTTATCTATCCAAATATACCTTACATCCTCCCTTGTCAGCTTACTCATCGATGCTACTATACGGGTGAAATCCTTGATCAGCATTCGGTAATAGCCAGCTAATCCTTCTAAGGGAAGACCTATCCAATAGTCCAAGTAACTTCATTTGTACCCGCTTTTATTGGAAGCTAACTTCGTACTGCCAAAGATGAGAGTGAAAAGATGATGGCATGGAATATAGCTTCTACACGTCCCAAATCTCAGGACAACATATTAGCACATGATGGCCTTTACCCAATTCACTGAATACCACCTATGAAGCATAAGTGGGCTTTTGCACCAGTGGTATATTCGGTTGAAACTTTTGATCTTGGGGACGATGTAATGCTGAATGATGCAGGACACCAGGCAGGCTTGGTCCTGCATGTTGTACTTTTTTCCAGATGCCTACTTCACTATGGAAGAGTTGCTGAAGAATAGCTGGATAGGAGGTCCCGATGTCCTCCAAATCATCTCCAGCTATAGAGATGTGAAGAATACATCTTACCGGCTCCTTAGTCATTGTAATCTCCACACCTTTCAATTCGGACACGAAGCTGTTGCCGTCCTCGATAAATGAATACTCAAGGTTAGCATCGAATAGTCGCATACATCGTAGGTAACATTCCCCTTCAAATGTCACATGGCTAAGGATGGGCAACAATCTTCTAGCCACGAACAAACCCTCCAAAACATAAGCGGCCCAAACTTCATCAGTGGCCCTTGTAGAAATGCAAATTCGCCATCGCTTTATACCTTTTTATCTTTTCTTCATCGTTCTGCAGCCACGCGATCACTTGCGGGGCCAAATTTGGATAGCGAGAGGAGATGCTGCTTCACAGAGGGGACATGATTTGGTTTGGAGGGGAGTTTTAGCTCTGTATCTAGGGGCTAAATTGGGTGTGGCACCGTTCATTTTTGGAATCATCGTCGTTGCTCGATTTTGTGGGGGAAAAGGAGAAGGCCAGAGATGGTAAAAATGAAAGTACGAGAGAACGAAGGGGAAGTTCGACCTGGACATGAATTTATGTTACGTTCGAGGTACAAGTCATGCCTGAAACCCATAACTGATCGACCGCTTATCCTAGAGTGGTCGACCGCTATAAGTCGCTGGTTGACCCAATTGATTGATCGCTTCTGGACTATTTGGGCCATACTGGACTAGACCATTTCCAGGCTGGGTCAAATAATAACTATTTATTATAACTATTTTTTTCCATTCTGCTTCCATCTTCTTCATCTTCGCCTTGATTATTCTAAAAAAATTCGTACCTATCCATAGTAGTGCATTCGCCTAGCAGTTTGCTTTCGGGTTCTTGTCTTCTTTCCCATTTTTTCTCTATTTAAAGCTAGTACCAATTACTATTGTCCACCCCTAAAAAGACTTTTAAAACAAACAAAAAATTATCTTTGAAAAACCAATGAGATATATATATGCTTTACTTCTTTTCAAAAGAAATATCTCTTTATTAAAACCCATTTTTACTAAAATTTTCGGTATAAACAAATTTTTTATTTCTGCAAAAAATTCATTTAATTATAAGTGGATATTTAATTCTACTTTTAAATAAATTTCTTGAAAATCATTTCAAATATGCTTTTATTTCAAGCCTTTTATTAAATTCTTTCATACTCTTTTGGACATTTTCTTCTTTTCTACTTACTTTTTGACTTATCTTCCCCCAAGTATTAAAAATCGAATTATTGTCCTAGAGTGACTTCTACATACCTTACTTGGGGAACCTTAAATCCTTACTTTTGGATATCTACGACATGTAGAGTTTTTCTTTCCTTTTATCTAGATCTAACATACATCATCAATCAGCAATCCTCTAAGCAACCCTAACCATTAGGCAATCTAGGCCCAATAAGGGAGTCAAGCACCATCCAGCTTCAAGAGATCCTTCTACATGTCACATTCACGATCTTCTTATGCCAATTTCATCCAGCACGACCTATCTTCTATAGGGTGATTGGGATAGGCGTATATCTTCAACATCATCTATTGTTCCCACTCATAATAGCATTGTGCATCTTTTCAAAATATAGTTGCAACTACTTCTATAATCGGAACTAGAAAAGTTTGATGTATAATATGCATATATATATATATATATATATATAATTAAAAATATGTTGACTAAGCTTATTTTAATTTCTATGGTTGATTAACCTAAGCTCAGATACGAATTATAATAACTGACACCTTAGTGGGCCTGAACTTTTACTTAGTCGAAAACCCTAGTCTACTAGACTATAGATCGTTGGTGTTGGTATCTTGCAAATAAATAAGAGCATATCAGAGCACTATCAATAAAAACTCACAGTTGAATATTAAAGTATAATAAATCATATAATTACTGACCAAGACTAATACCTCTGAAATCCAGTACCATTATTAATGTTGAGCATGCATACAGAAATCTTTCCTAACGTCATTCCTGCACAGTACCTATCCCTCTAGCTCTATCCTGCGGGTTGTACTGAAGATGGGTTAGAACAACTTTCTAGTAACTACTAAATTACATATGCCACTGCCTTCATTTTTAATCCTCAAAATTCGAAACTTATACATTCATGACATTCACGTGCCGATCATCGAAGTGTCGAAAAGTCGGATCGTTGGAGTGGAAGAAAATAAAAGATAGAACATAATCTTACAACCTGTAGAGTAATCTATAATATATCAATGAACCTTGCAAAAAAATTTTTGTATACATACATCAATTAGAGTACAATTACCCTATCATCATCCCTTGGACAGTTATACCTTACATTTGCTAATAAATGCAAATAAGAAATAAACAACGGAAGATAAAAGAAAATACGGGAGTACGTCTGGAGGATCTTGCTCTCTCTTCTAGCTCCAAGTGTCCAGCTAAATCTAAAAAATTTTCTCGGGCTAACCCAAGTGTAACGATCCCGATTTTTAAGCTAAATTTAAATTGTTAATTAATTTAATTTTTGAATTTAATTGTAAATTAATGGTGAGTTAATTTGAATTTTTCTAAATTTTATAAAGGTATGTGTTTGGTTTGTGTTTATATATATATATATAATTTGAAAATATGAATTTGAAATTCAAATGTTAATATATTAGAATTTAATTGTGGATTAATTTGAAATTTTGAATGAATAAATATATCAAAAGATTGTAAATAAAATTAATTGATTTGAAATCAAATAGATTATAAATAGAATTTTTTTGGAATTTAAGAGAAATAAATGATAAATGGAATATAAAGATATATTTATAAAAAGGTATTTGATTATTTATTCATTTATAAGTACAAACTGATTATATATTAAATTTTGAATTTGGATTTAAGATGTAAAATTAGATTTGAATATAAAATTAGATTTGATAAAAAGATTTAAAAACATAGGAACATATAAACAATAGTTGTATATTCATGAATATAAAATGTAAAAACTTTTACATATATATACATATACATATATATTTGTATGTAATTAATTAGAGGATTTAAAATACAAATTTCAAATTTTATGAAACAAGGGTTTAAAACAAATTTAGAAAATATTTATAAATTTATAAATGTATTTATTTATTAAGAAAATAGATTTAAAAACTTTTAAAATCATTTAAAAAAAATAAGAATAAATTGTTACAAGTGTTAAAATTATAAACCTCTTAAGTACATGTGTTAACATAAATGTACAAGTGTAAGTTTATTTTAAGCTAAATGAGACAATTGCCAAATTGATTTAAATTGAAATTTAATATCATGTTTAAGAAAATCTGTTCATTCCATTTTTTTACTCTCCATCTAAAAATAAGAAAACAAGAATTATCTCAAAATCAAAAGGAAAGTAAAACCAGACCTGAAACAAAAGGAAAAAAATCAAAAGCCTGAAACCTGAATATATTTCAAAAATTTGATCAAAGGCAAACAACCTAAAGCCTGAATACATTTCAAAACTCATCAAGGCAAAGCAAAAAATAACCATCAAAAAGCATAGGGATCAAAGCAGAATCAAACTGAAACAAGAATTTGAAACCTGAAAGTTTTTAAATCTCAAACTGTAAAACCTGGGAATAAGAATTGAACATCATCAAGCAAGTTACAGATCTAAAGGGCAGGATCAAATCCAAGTTCCAGTTTCATTTTTAAAAGTTGAGTTCTCTGTTCCAATACCTACAGGTGAGCAATTTTAATTTTTAAAGCCATTCTTTGAATACAGTGCTTGAGAATCAATGAGCAAACTTGACCCGTTTAAGCTTGAATCTTTGATATGCTTTGATGTTTATTTTCTGTTGAAATGAATGTGATGAACATGTATCTGCATGTGTTCATAAGTATGAATTGTGGTATGCATGACTGTGTATATGCCTATATGCTTCTCTATTGTCCAACAGATAGAAGTTCTTCATAGTGAAAATCATATCTCAAGTTATAAACATGTTTAAGAGATAAAATTTAAATAAAAATTATCCTAGTGATGCAATACAGATAAGAAAATGATTTCAAATGAATTCATCAGATATTTTCTTATAAAATGATAAATGGCAATAAAAATAAAAATAAATCAAGAATTTGATGATCATAAATATGTGTTTGGATTATGCTATCTGATTCAGGTTGTAAAAACATGAATTTAGAAGTTCATTTCATAATTTTTAAGAGTGTCATCGTCGAGCATGAGTGAGTTGAACAGAAAATTCATTATCGTCAAATTTCGTCGTTCGTCATCGAATTATGGGCCGTGGTTCTTGGCCAAGCTAGCTGAGGCAAAGATTGGTTTGGGAAAAATGGCTGGAGTTGTTCTAGCTCATCGAGGTGATGGCGGCGAGGAGATTTAATTCCTAAACCTAGTTTGGGCTGTGATTGGGAATTTGATCAGGGTGGCTTCGATCGTGCGTCGAGTTGCAAGCGATTTTGGGTGATGGAAGTAGGTACGTTGTCGAAGACGTGGCCGGAGTGGTTGATGTTCTGGTGGTCGGAGACGTGTGGGCGAGGTTGTTTCCAGGTTTGGAGTGGTGTTTCTTGTACGTTTCCGGGTTTGAACAACTTGATTTTGATTTCGCACGGGTGAAGGAGTTCGGATGGTCGAAAGTTGTTGCATGGATGTTGGCTGATGTGATGAAGCCATTTGAGGTGACTGGAATTGGTCGGCGATCACATGCACGTGCATGGTGCCATGATCTGGAATTTGTGAAGAAGGGTGTGTGTAGGGATCGAACGCGAGTTTTCTCGGGTGTTACTCGAAGTCTGGTGATGTTCGGCTCGAAGCAAATTAGGATGGGGCTCGGGTAATGTTGTACAGGGTTATAATAGGAATCTGTCCTATTTCCAGATCCTGAGAATTGAATTTTAAAATTTAAATCAAGTTTAAATATAACTTCAAGTATAGATTGAAACTTGGTTTATGAATAAAGAGAAGAAGAAAAAACTGAATGTAAATTTCAATTCAAAGTTTAAACTGAATGTAAAAATCAAAGTTAAAAATAAATTCAAGTGCAGTTTTGAAATTTAGTTTGGAAACAAATTTTTAAATTTTAAATTTGTTAAATAACTTAAAAGTGTTAGGTAAGTAAGTGTATTTTTAAAACAAAAAGCATTTGAATTTCAAAATGGAATTTGAAATTATCAAGAAGGAATTTAACAGGTTGAATTAAGTTTGGAACCTGGATTAAGGTCGGAATTTGAATTCCAAAGTTTTGAAATTAAATAAATTTTCATAACTTTAAATGTTTAAATAAGTTTTAATGCTAAAATATACTTTCCATATGTGAAATTGAAATAGAATTCGATTATAACTCTTTGAAACTTTCTTTTGCGGTAAAAGTATTACTTAAACATGTGAATTCAGAAGTTTAAAATTTGGTTTTAAACTATATAATAAAAATCAATTGGTATTCATTTTAATCTTGAAGTTTAAAATGAATTTAAAAGTGAATTAAGTATAGATGTTTCAACATATTTGCAAGTGATAATAAAATCACTAATAGGAATAAGATTTGTCTTAAGTTAATGAAAATATAATAATGATTTATAATTCATTAATTATTAAGTCAATTAAAATGAATGATTTATTTATTTAATTAATTAATGATTTGGATTAATTAAATAATTAAGAGTTTGAATTAATTAAGGTAATTAATTTGAGAATAATTAATTTATTAAAGGTTAATTAATTAATGAAAGTGATGTTGAAATAATTATTAATTAAGGAGTAATTAATTAGTTATTGTAATTAACTAAGGAAAATTAATTAAGGATTAATTATTAATTAAAGAATAATTAATAATTAATTAAAGGGTAATTAATTAATGCGATAAATTAATTAAAAATTAATTAATTTATGAAGGTGATTAAGGGATGATTATTGGTTAAGGGTTAATTAATTATTGTAATTAATTAAGAATAATTAATTAAATGGTTTGTAATTAATTTAAATTAATTAACTAATATTCTGATTTAAATTAATCAGATAATTAATTGATATTACTTATGGATGTTTGGATTGGATGATTTAATTGTTTGATATCCCTGATATATGATGCTTTGCGTTATGAATTATCCTGATTTGTGTTGTGATCTGTAATGTAATTTATTTATCTGTGATGTAATTTATTATCTACGATGAACTTATATTATTCATCCATGATATGTAAATAAAGATAAGGGTTATAGATTATACCGCTTATCGATATTTTTGTGTTTGAATCTGTAATGTTTGATGTTGTTGCACTATTATGTGTAAAAAAAACCCTAGACTACACCATACACACACAAATATGGATTTCACGAGAAAATTGGTTAAGTCACGGCTATTTGAATTTAATATTTTAAAAATGGTTTTAAAGTTTGAATTTTGAATCCGAATGGTTTTGGAAATGAAATAAGGTTGAATTTGAAAAGTATTTGAAAAGGAGTTTTTGAAGATAAAAGTTATTTTAAATAATTTGATTTAGTTTGAAATTTGAAATATTTTGATTTGAGTTTGAATTCAATATTTGAAAAAGGAATTCAATGGATTGGAAACGAGTTTGAAAACTATTAAACCTTTGATTTAAAGATTGAATGAGTTAGTCCAAACTGAAATGGAAATTATTTTGAAAGCTATGAACGAACCTTTGTGAAATATTGATAAACTTTGTTTTGGAATCGAAGGGGATTCTAAATGGTGTATCTTTTATATGTAAAAGATTGAAACGGGAATTGTTATGAAAATTATGAAGGAATCTTTGGAAATTATTTTAAAAGCTATGAAATAAGTCTTTGATTTAAAGACCAGATGAGTTAATCCAATTTGCAATAAATAAATCTTTGTTAAAGATTGGCGAACCTTGTTTAAAATTGAAAGAGGTCTTAAAAGTGAATCTTTTGTTTAAAAGATTTAAATGTGGAAATTGTTTAAACCATTGAAGGTTTTTGAAATGAATCTTTTTGTTTACAATATTGGAAATGGTAATTTGTTTTAACCATTTGAATGAAAGGTTTTGAGTTTTTAGTTGTGACTTAACTGAGATCTCATTATCCATATGTTTTTAAATATTGCACTCATTATTCGGTTTAGCCGGGAGAGGACCTTGTGTTATATAACCCATTCCAAATAATGATACGACGATATGGATAGCATTTGAAGACCGGTGGTGAAGATCGGATACTTTCCAAAGCGAAAGGATGACCTGTCGAATGTCTCTGCACTGAATGGCCCCGGTATAGAGATTTGAGCACCCATTGTGATAGGTAGTCCTGACGTGATTAGAAATTATCCGGATTGCAAGGGCTTCTTCGAAAGTGCCTTCGGTTCTGTTCGAACCCAGAATAGACTTGTATGGATGTCTGACGTTACACTTTGAGATGTAAAACCTGTTTCTATCAAATACATTCTTGTTTGGTGGCGGAGATTTATTCTCTTAGCTTAACACCCTTCTTTGAGACGCAGAGGTTATGTAGTTTATGGTTATTAGTGATACATTCCCAATTTGGTAATGTGGTGTATGAAGTGCTGCTGACCAATTGTTTATCATAGCATGGCTTTTGTGAAAAGTGTAGCATTATGGACGAGACTTCGTCGGACCTCACACCCCGGAATGGTCAAAACAGGAAGAATGCAGCAAGGTTATTGGGAGTAGCGTCCCTTAGGGTATGTGCATTTCCTTCTGGTGGTAACATGGTATGGTGCCCAGATAATTAGATTATGTGGATATCGCAAATATATATTACTTTGTGATTGTTGGTATTAAGGATCCTTGGATAAAGGTTGTTTACAACCGGGGGAAGGCATACTCGTGTCAGTAGTTACCTATTTTTGCAGAGGTAACATGGCCTTGTGTTGGCAGAGATCCGGTTAGGTTCTCGGGGCGTCCCTCTAGAGGCGTACACTTGTGACAATGGGAAGTTCCTTGGCTTGACCATTTGTTGGAAAACCCAAAGAAACAATACGCGCCCAATATGGTTTAGTTGTATAACCTGCCATGGAATGTGGTGGTAACCTGCTATTGAACATTGTAGCTATAGTAGGCATAAGTGCGAAATGCCTATGCTGGCTAGGATTTATATTCTACTTTCGAAATGATTTTTTTCTACACTTTGTACTTATAGTAATAATATTAAAGAAATTTTCGCGTATCAAGCATGTTTGACTATCATAAGGAGAAATCTCCTCCAATTCTGCGTTTGCATGGTGTGTGTGGCGGGAGGCCTTATGGTAGTTTCATTTTCCAAAAGCATTGCGGGTTTCAAATTTAAATTCTTTTGTTTTTTTTTAAAGATAAAATGTTTTTGTTTTCTCATACCAGTCTCTTGACTGACTCGAAGTTTATTGTTCCCTTCCTAAACTCGGGGTGCCCACAATTTTCCACACGGGTAGTCTAGAGTTGGGTTTTTCAAATTGTAGGTATCGATTCGGTAGCTTTCAGCTTTCTCTTTGGAATTCTTTGTAGTCTTCGGATTCATGGACTGGACTTGCTCAGCTTGGTGCAACTTGATGGTTGTTCGAGTTATCTATGGAGATTGCTGATACTGGTGTTTCTTATGGAGTTTCAAGTTCTATTTGTTTTCGCTGCCGGTTCATTGAGTTTTTCTGCTGTAGCATTGTTATCTTGTATCTCTGATATTGATTCATATTGTATCATTGTTGTATCGAATGTTATATATCAATGATATTCATTTCCTTTTCTTCCATTGTGTTGTTATACTTGATTTGTTATAAGCTTCGGCGAATCAGATTCGACGTTGGGATGTGCGGCATTTGAAAATGAGTGTCGTATTCGGTATCGATTTTCGAAGGTCGAGTCAGGGTCGCTACATTTGGTATCAGAGCTGAAGGTTAAAAACTTTAGCTTAGGAGTATAACACCTTAAGTAACTCATTAGAGATAGGGGGAAGTATACCTTAGAATGAGTATATCCCTAAGATATCCGTTTGAATGCCTCATTAAATTCTCTTACTATCCATTGATAGTGAGTATGAGTGCGAGAAGAGGATGAGATAGGGGACGGGGGAGTACGACTACAAATGGTCGATACCCTGCAATAGGGGAAACAACTTTCTCTACCAATCTCCTTTGATTCGTCTTCTCAATTTTTCGATGATTTCTGGCAGCTCCAGGAAAAAGCTTTGATATTTTTTGCATGGGACACAAACTCCAGATGGGTCATAATTGTCTGCATTGGTTGCTATTTAAAAGGTTTTGGGATTGCATCCATATATCCGTTTATTCTGTTGGGTCCAGGTATACGAGGGGTTAGTTATCCTTTGAACTAATCAATACCCCTGTATATTCGTAATTCTGGTGACCCGCGTATCTTGATTCGTTCTTGTATCCATTATTGATATTCTGATTTGGTAAGATAAATGCAAAATAGACACCCAATTTGATTTCGAAACTGTCTCCCTGTCTTTGTGTGTGCGTCTTTCGTTGTCTCCCTACTTTCAAATTTCGAGGACGAAATTTTCTTAAGGGGGGAAACTGTTACGATCCCGATTTTTAAGCTAAATTTAAATTGTTAATTAATTTAATTTTTGAATTTAACTGTAAATTAATGGTGAGTTAATTTGAATTTTTTGAAATTTTATAAAGGTATGTGTTTGCTTGTGTTTATATATATATAAATATAATTTGAAAATGTGAATTTGAAATTCAAATGTTAATATATTGGAATTTAATTGCGGATTAATTTAAAAATTTGAATGAATAAATATATCAAAAGATTGTAAATAAAATTAATTGATTTGAAATCAAATGGATTATAAATAGAATTTGATTTGGAATTTAAGACAAATAAATGATAAATGGAATATAAAGATATATTTATAAAAAGGTATTTGATTATTTATTCATTTATAAGTACAAATTGATTATATATTAAATTTTAATATCATGTTTAAGAAAATCTGTTCATTCCATTCTTTTACTCTCCATCTAAAAATCAAAAAACAAGAATTATCTCAAAATCAAAAGAAAAGTAAAACCAGACATGAAACAAAAAGAAAAAAATCAAAAGCCTGAAACCTAAATATATTTCAAAAATTTGATCAAAGGCAAACAACTTGAAGCCTGAATACATTTCAAATTTATCAAGGCAAAGCAACAAATAATCATAAAAAAGCATCAGGATCAAAGCAGAATCAAACTGAAACTAGAATTTGAAACCTGAAAGTTTTTAAATCTCAAACTGTAAAACCTGGGAATAAGAATTGAACATCATCAAGCAAGTTACAGATCTAAAGGGAAGGATCAAATCCAAGTTCCAGTTTCAGTTTTAAAAGTTGAGTTCTCTGTTCCAATACCTACAGGTGAGCAACTTTAATTTTTAAAGCCATTCTTTGAATACAGTGCTTGAGAATCTGTGAGCAAACTTGACCCGTTTAAGCTTGAATCTTTGATATGCTTTGATGTTTATTTCCTGTTGAAGAAATGAATGTCATGAACATGTATCTGCATGTGTTTATAAGTATGAATTGTGGTATGCATGACTGTGTATATGCCTATATGCTTCTTTGTTGTCCAACAGACAGAAGTTCTTCATAGTAAAAATCATATCTCAAGTTATAAACATGTTTAAGTGATAAAATTTAAATAAAAATTTATCCTAGTGATGTAATACAGATAAGAAAAATGATTTCAAATGAATTCATCGGATATTTGCTTATAAAATGATAAATGGCAGTAAAAATCAAAATAAATCAAGAATATAATGATCATAAATATGTGTTTGGATTATACTATCTGATTCAGGTTGTAAAAATATGAATTTAGAAATTCATTTCATAATTTTTAAGAGTGTCATCGTCGAGCATGAGTGAGTTGAACAGAAAATTCATTATCATCAAATTTCGTCGTTCGTCGTCGAATTATGGGTCGTGGTTCTTGTCGAAGCAAGCTGAGGCATAAATTGGTTTAGGAAAAATGGCTGGAGTTGTTCCAGCTCATTGAGGTGATGGCGGTGAGGAGTGTAACGTCACGGATTTTGCCCGCTCGAAAATCGACATCCATACATCGAATCGTATTCGAATGCCGTAGATTCGACCGTTCAAATCCGATTCGCCGGAGCTTATAACAACATTAAGTATAACAACACAGCGGAATAAAAAGAATAATACACGGATATACAATATCTGTTACAACTGAATGATACAATGAATATCAATATACATCAGAGATACAAGAAAATAGCAGCGGAAAAGAAATATAGATAATGCTAGCAGCGGAACAAATAACTCTAAGATAGTCTTCACCGAAGAACTCCAAATATGAACTCCATCTCCAAGAACCAATCCAGCAATAGCTCGAACTCCCCATAATAATGCACCAAGCATAAGCAAGACTGGTGCGAACCAAAGACTGAACTAAACTTCAGATAATCCACTATATCTAATTATCTGAAAAACCCAACTCCGGACTGCTCGTGTAGAAAATTTTGAGCACCCAGAGTTTAGGAAAGGAACAATAAACTCCGGATCAGTCATGGGACTGGTGTGAGCAACAAAAACAGTTTATCTTTAAAAACAATCAATAAGAGAATTTTAAAGTAAATTCGCAATGCTTTTTGAAAATGAAACTACCATAAGACCACCCGCCACACACACAATGCAAACGCAGACTTGGAGGAGATTTCTTCTTATGATAGTCAAATATGCTTAATACGTAGAAAATTTCTTTGATATTATTATTATAAGTGCACGGTGCAGAAAAGCATTTCGAAAGTAGAATATTAATCTTTGCCAGCATAGGTACCATTATATTATGCCCGCTATAGCTACCTCCTGAGGAGGCAGGTTCTACAACTAAAACCGTACAAGGCTCGTATTGTTTCTTTGGATTTCCAACAAATGGTCAGGCCAAAGAACTTCCCATTGCCACATGGAAACGCCTCTGGATGGACGTCCCGAGAACCTAACCGGATCTCTGCCAACACAAGGTCGGGTTACCCCTAACTGGGTAACTACTGACACGAGTATGCCACCTCCCGGTTGTAACAACCTTTTACCGGGGCCCCAACATCAAATCACAAAACAACATATATATAAGTTTGTGATGTCCACATAAGTAAGTATCTGGGCTCCATACCATGATACCACTTCTATCCAGAAGGAGATGTACATACCCTAAAGGGGCGCTACCCCCTAATAACCTTGCCGCATCTTTCCTGTTTTGACCATTCCGGGGTGTGAGGTTCGACGAAGTCACGTCCACAAAGCCACGCTTTGGTACAAAGCCACGCTTTGGTACAAAGCCATGCTTTGGGTCAACAAATGATCAAAGTAATGATCACAAAGATAAATGATCAAACAAATGATCCTATCACAAATGATCAAACAATGATCATTTCACAGCAACACTTAGCATGTCACATTACCAAATTGGGAATATATCGCTGATGACCTTCAACTACATAACATCTGAGCTCGTACGTCTCAGAGAAGGGTGTTAAGCTAAAAGAATAAATTCTTCGCCACCAACAGAAATGTATTTGAAAGAAATCTGCTTTATATCTCAAATTGTAATGTCAGACACACAATCCATACAAGTCTGTTCCGGGCTCGAACAGAACCGAAGACACTTCCAAAGAAGCCCTTGCAATCCGGATAATCCCTAATCACGTCCGGATTTCCCATCACATATGGAGATCTCTATACCGGGGATCAGCCAGTGTAGAGACAATCAACAAGAAACCCTTTCGTTTTCTAAAATATCCGGTCTTCACCACCGGTCTTCAAATGCTATCCATAACGACGCATCACATATTCGGAATGGGATATATGACACAAAGTCCCCTCCCGGCTAAACCGAATTGTGAGCGCAACATTTAAAAACATATGGATATGGGATTTCAATTAAGTCACAACTTAATAATTCAAAACTTTCTTTCAAATGGTTTAAACCAATTACCATTTCAAATTCTTTTTACAAAAAGATTTATTTCACAAGTTCACCCAGTTTCTCAGAGATTCATTCCTGTATTTCAAAACAATTCCATTTCAATTGGATTAATTCACTAAATCTTTAAATTAAAGATTTATCCTATTGATTTCAAACTATTTCCAAATATTCACTTTTAAAAATTTGTTTTCAAATATTCATCAATAACTGGGAAAACTTTTCAGTTTAAACTTGAAATCTGTTTGATACAATTTGAAATTCATTTCTTTTACGAAAGCTTTTTATCATTTAGAAACAACAATCTTATTTCGGAAAACCCAATTTCATTTATACAAGTTATAACCTTTGGGTTAATTCAAATTCCCAAAAAATAATACTTTAAAAATGGTTTTACTCGTATATAACTAGTATAATATCGTTAATCCCAAGTTTCAAATCATAGAATTCAATTTCAAGTATTGAATCCAAATTTAAATCAAAATATTTAAATTTTCAAAACTTAATCAAGTTACTCAAAACAAATTTCATCTTTGAAATTCCATTTCAATTGCTTTTCACTTTAAACCCAATCTCATTTTCAAACCAATTGAATTTAAATTTTCTATTTAAAATCGTTTCAAAATCTGTGACTTAAATCGATTTCCTCGTGAAATCCATAATTGTGTGTGTGTAAGTGTGGTCCAGGGGTTTAACACAATAAAAGTGCCATATCATCAATCATCACAGATAAAAACACAGAAATATAGTTGATAAGCGATATAAACTATAACGCTTATCGTCCATTCACAGATTCACAGATAATATACAAATGCAAATAAATATACATAGCTCAATCTACAGAACAAAATATCACAAATCAGATAGGATAATCAATTCAAGGCATCACATATAATACGATCATTCATAAGTAATTCAAGCATCCAATAATCATTTATAAACAGGATTTATTTATCGTTTAATCCTATGTAATTCAATTTACCTCCAATTAAATTAATTACTAATGAATTTATTATCCAATTCTGATTAGATTATTTTCATTAAGTAATTACATTTAAATCATTTATAATTGATTATCTAATTTATTTAATCCAATAAATCATTAATATTAATCACTTTAAATCAATTACTTAATAATCCTTAGTTAATTATCCTTATTAACTAATAATATTTCTTAATCACTTTCTTAAGAAATTATCTTAGATTAATTCATTATTAATCATTTCTAATTATCAATTAATCTAAATTATTTACTTATAAATCAATTCTTTAATTCCCTTATAAACTAAATCATTTTATTACCTTAATTATCTCTAAGATCATTAATTCCTTTATTAATGATTTCATAAATCATTTAAGTGTATTTTTAAACATTACACTTTTATGTTTAAATTTAAATCCATTTGAATTTAAGATTCAAAATGATTAACCATTTAAACATCAATCAAATTTAAATTAAGTTTATAATCCTTTTTAAATCAATGTAAAGAACATTTATCACTTATCATATTAAGGAATTGTTTGAAAACCAATTTCATTCTTTTAAAATCTACTTTAAGTTTAAACCTTGTTTTAAACATTTAAATATTTAAACTTTTATTTCAAATTTAGGATTCAAAAATGAATTTGAATCCATAATTCAAAATGGATTTAAACTTTGTTTTAAATCTAGTACACAAATTTAAATTTCACTTAAATTTGTTTTAAATCTCAAAATTTGCTGCCAGGTTATTTAAACGAACCCGAGGCAAATAAAACTGCTTCGAGTCATCATCCCTTCTGCTTTGAGTCAAATACTCGAATTGCCCGAATCAACTCGAGACCAAACATCATCAAACAAAACACTTTTTTTATAAATAAAACAATTTTAAAATTTTAAAACCTGATTTATTTACAAACTAGGTTCCAGACAACTTGAATTTATTATTAAAACTTTGATTTAAAACTTAGTTTAAAACTTTGTTTAAAATATTTTATAATTTGAAATTAAATTAAATTGAAAAACTTACTGGAGACAGTTTTAAACTCTGTTCAAAATATTGGAGACAAACCCAAGATTATGCAGACATTCCCAAATCAACTTCTTCCCAAAACGCTTACTTTCCCTGACATGATGTGCACGCTGTGCACGTTCACAAGCGCCGCCACCCTCCGATCATCATCGCGACCATCATCGACCAACACTCGCACCCCCACGACCCCAAACAACGACCCAGTTCGACGCTTCCAGGCGCGAATCAAAATTTGAACCCATCGACCCAAAATTGGAAACCTGGAACAACTCGAGCACATCACCATGAACCTGTCAACACGTCGCGTCCCCTCCTCCGACAACCGGAGCACCAGCACCACCGGCCCCCACTTCGTCATCGACCCCTCTTCAAATCCCCACAAGCACGTCAAGCTCGATCGCCCATTGAAAACAACCGAGACCAAAATCTGAACCATAGTAAAACTAGGGTTACAAACAGAATTTCGTCGCCAACGCCACCGCGCCCCACTGCACCGCCTTCCACCATTTTTCCCATCATCCTCGATCACCCCTCCATCAACACGAAGAACCCCGAGCATCCCGAACCGCTTGATCACCCGAGAATGGACAAAGTCCCATTTTTGTTCAACTCAAATTTTCTCATTCAATACTTAACAAAAAATTGTGATGTTAACTTTAAAATTCATGATTTAGTATAAGGTTTTAGTTTATATACCTGAATTAAGAAATCTTAAAGCTTGAGTTTTTACAAAACTTAAGTTCTATACTGTTCTTTTGGATTTTAAGAGATGTCAGATTTTTAGTTTACTTAATTAGAATTTTAAATAAATAATACATATTGATACAAACAGTTTTCGATTAAATCTTACATCCTAATAAAGGTTTGTTCAAGAGATTGTTTTTATTTTTTTATTTCTTTTTTAAGTCAGTAGCCTGGAAAACAGAATACCACACATACACATACTAGTTTATATTCGCATATACACAGAGAAGAATACCCTTGAAAATTTTCACATAACATGACTTATTCCAGATATTGTTCGAGCATCAGATTCATATACTTAAGGTCAAAATGTTACTCACCTTTAAGTTGAAGACAGAGACCAGTAAAACCTGGATTCGCAGAGAAGCAAGAAAAGGATTTTATTTGACTCAGATCTGAATTTTGATGTAGTTGAGACCTGAAATTGTAGCTTGAATTCACTTGCATGTTTCTGATTTTGATCTTAGGCTTTAAGTTGTATTTAGTTTTGAAGTTGCCTTAAGCTTTCAAATTTGCTTTAAATGAATGAACTGGGTATAAGAAGATGATGCTGCTTCAGACTTTCATAACTTGATGGACGAAATTGAAAGGAGAAGCTTATATTATTTTGTACAAGATTTTTTTCTTTGCTTGCTTTAACCAAACAAGTTTTTTTGGCTGAGATGTTTTATAATATTTCGGACTGACAATTGTTCATGCTAGCATTAAATGCATGAGGCAAGTTGCACTACTACTCTTTACCATACTTGTATATAATAAGGCCTGACAGCTTTGTTGCTTCACTTTTTTTTTATACTTTATTTGTTTTGCTTTTCATTTGCTCGGCTGAGAATCTTCTTTTGTATGCTAGAGGATATGGTTGCAGTGATTTTGTATTACTTTTCTTTTCCTTTTTGTTTAAGTGTATCTTATGTTTCCATGCTTATATTACTTTCTTTACTTGTCTGCATACTCTTTTGCCTGGACACATGCTTTGTTTGCCTTGGTTTTGCTTTTATACTTCTTATCTTTGCTTGTACAGGAAATGTGATTTTATTTTCTTTGCTTTATCAACAAGATCTCGGCTGAGATGATGTTGCTATAGTCCTTTGTGTCTTCTTACTTGATTATGTATTTTTTTTATACTTGTTTCGGCTGAACATGTTTTTGAGATAACATGATGGCTACTTTTACAAGCTTCTATACTCTTATATATATATATATATTTGTATTTCTTTTGAATTTGTCTTGTATTTTCTTTTCTTTTACTTTGCTTTTAATAACATAAATAAATTTCTATTTTATATAACATGATATTAGAATTTATCTAACATCTTTACTTTATATTTTATAATTCAAGATATTTAATTTAATTATCAATTTAAAATAAATTAAAATTCGAGATCGTTACAAGGAGATTTAATTCCTAAACCTAGTTTGGGCTGTGATCAGGAATTTGATCGGGATGGCTTCAATCGTGCATCGAGTTGCATGCGATTTTGGATGATGGAAGTAGGTACGTTGTCGAAGACGTGGCCTGAGTGGTTGATGTTTCGATGGTCGGAGAAGGTTGTTTCTAGGTTTGGAGTGGTGTTTGTTGTTCGTTTCCAGGTTCGAACAACTTGATTTTGATTTCGCGCGGGTGAAGGAATTTGGATGGTCAGAAGTTGTTGAGTGGATGTTGGCTGATGTGATGAAGCCATCTGAGGTGACTGGAGTTGGTCGGTGATCACGCACACGTGCATGGTGCCATGATCTGGAATTTATGAAGAAGGGTGTGTGCAGGGATCGAGCGCGAGTTTCTCGGGTGTTACTCGAAGTCTGGTGATGTTCGGCTCGAAGCAAATTAGGATGGGGCTCGGGTAATGTTGTACAGGGTTATAATAGGAACCTATCCTATTTCCAGATCCTAAGAATTGAATTTTAAAATTCAAATCAAGTTTAAATATAACTTCAAGTATAGATTGAAAACTTGGTTTATGAATAAAGAAAAGAAAAAAAAAACTGAATGTAAATTTCAGTTCAAAGTTTTAACTGAATGTACAAATCAAAGTTGAAAATAAATTCAAGTGCAATTTTGAAATTTAGTTTGGAAACAAAGTTTTAAAATTTAATTTTGTTAAATAACTTAACAGTGTTAGGAAAGTAAGTGCATTTTTAAAACAAAAGGCATTTGAATTTCAAAATGGAATTTGAAATTGCCAAGAAGGAATTTAACTGGTTGAATTAAGTTTGGAACCTGGATTAAGGTCGGAGTTTGAATTCCAGAGTTTTGAAATTAAATAAATTTTCATAACTTTAAATGTTTAAATAAGTTTTAATGCTAAAATATACTTTCCATATGTGAAATTGAAAGAGAATTCGATTATAACTCTTTGAAACTTTCTTTTGCGGTAAAAGTATTACTTAAACATGAGAATTCAGAGGTTTAAAATTTGGTTTTAAATTTTATAATAAAAATCAATTGGTATTCATTTTAATCTTGATGTTTAAAATGAATTTAAAAGTGAATTAAGTATAAATGTTTCAACATATTTGTAAGTGATAATAATATCACTAATAAGAATGAGATTTGTCTTAAGTTAATGTAAATATAATGATGATTTATAATTCATTAATTATTAAGTCATTTAAAATGAATGAATTATTTATTTAATTAATTAATGATTTAGATTAATTAAATAATTAAGAGTTTATATTAATTAAGGTAATTAATTTGAGAATAATTAATTTATTAAAGGTTAAATAATTAATGAAAGTGATGATGAAATAATTATTAATTAAGGAGTAATTAATTAGTTATTGTAATTAATTAAGGAAAATTAATTAAGGATTAATTATTAATTAAAGATTAATTAAAAGGTAATTAATTAATGTGATAAATTTATCAAAAATTAATTAATTTATGAAGGTGATAAGGGATGATTATTAATTAAGGGTTAATTAATTATTGTAATTAATTAAGAATAATTAATTAAATGGTTTGTAATTAATTTAAATTAATTAACTAAAATTAGTGACTAATCTGATTTAAATTAATCAGATAATTAATTGATACTACTTATGGATGTTTGGATTGGATGATTTAATTGTTTGATATCCCTGATATATGATGCTTTGCGTTATGAACTTATATTATTCGTCTATGATTTGTAAATAAATATAAGCGTGATAGATTATACCGCTTATCGATATTCCTGTGTTTGAATCTGTAATGGTTGATGTTGTTGCACTATTGTGTGCAAAAAACCCTTGGACTACACCAAACACACACAAATATGGATTTCACGAGGAACTTGGTTATGTCACAGCTTTTTGAATTTATTATTTTAAAAACGATTTTGAAGTTTGAATTTTGAATCCGAATGGTTTTGGAAATGAAATAAGGTTGAATTTGAAAAGTATTTGAAAAGGAGTTTTTGAAGATAAAAGTTATTTTAAGTAATTTGATTTAGTTTGAAATTTGAAATATTTTGATTTGAGTTTGAATTCAATATTTGAAAATGGAATTCAATGAATTGGAAACGAGTTTGAAAACTATTAAACCTTTGATTTAAAGATTGAATGAGTTAGTTCAAATTGAAATGGAAATTGTTTTGAAAGCTATGAACGAACCTTTGTGAAAGATTGATAAGCTTTGTTTTGGAATCGAAAGGGATTCTAAATGGTGTATCTTTTATATAAAAGATTGAAACGGGAATTGTTATGAAAATTATGAAGGAATCTTTGGAAATTATTTTAAAAGCTATGAAATAAGTCTTTGATTTAAAGACCGGATGAGTTAATCCAATTTGCTATAAATAAATCTTTGTTAAAGATTGGTGAACCATGTTTAAAATTGAAAGGGGTCTTAAAAGTGAATCTTTTGTTTAAAAGATTTAAATGTGGAAATTGTTTAAACCATTGAAGGTTTTTGAAATGAATCTTTTTGTTTAAAAGATTGGAAATGGTAATTTTTTTTAACCATTTGAATGAAAGGTTTTGGGTTTTAAGTTGTCACTTGACTGAGATCCCATTATCGATATGTTTTTAAACATTGCGCTCATTATTCGGTTTAGCCGGGAGAGGACCTTGTGTCATATAACCCATTTCGAATAATAATACGACGATATGGATAGCATTTAAAGACCGGTGATGAAGACCGGATACTTTCGAAAGCGAAAGGATGACCTGTCGAATGTCTCTGCACCGAATGGCCCCGGTATAGAGATTTGAGCACCCATTGTGATGGGTAGTCCGGACGTGATTAGAAATTATCCAGATTGCAAGGGCTTCTTCGGAAGTGCCTTGGGTTATGTTCGAACCTGGAATAGACTTGTATGGATGTGTCTGACGTTACACTTTGAGATGTAAAACCGGTTTCAATCAAATACATTTCTGTTTGGTGGCGGAGATTTATTCTCTTAGCTTAACACCCTTCTCTGAGACGTACGAGCTCAGAGGATATGTAGTTGATGGTTACTAGTGACATTCCCAATTTGGTAATGTGGCATATGAAGTGCTGCTGATCATTTGTTGATCAAAGCATGGTTTTTTTGAAAAGCGTAACTTTATGGACGAGACTTCGTCGGACCTCACACCCTGGAATGGTCAAAACAGGAAGAATGCAGCAAGTTTATAGGGAGTAGCATCCCTTAGGGTATGTGCATTTCCTGCTGGTGGTATCATGGTATGGAGCCCAAATACTTAACTTATGTGGATATCCCAAATATATATTACTTTGTGTTTGTTGGTATTGAGGATTCGCGGATAAAGGTTGTTTACAACCGGGGGATGGCATGCTCATGTCAGTAGTTACTTATTTTTGCAGAGGTAACCCGGCCTTGTGTTGGCAGTGATCCGTTTAGGTTCTCGGGGCGTCCCTCCAGAGGCGTACCCATGTGGCAATGGGAAGTTCCTTGGCCTGACCATTTGTTGAAAAACCGAAAGAAATAATACGCGCCCAGTATGGTTTTAGTTGTATAACCTGCCATGGAATGTGGTGGTAATATGCTAATGAACATGGTAGCTATAGTAGGCATAAGTGCGAAATGTCTATGCTGGCTAGGATTTATATTCTATTTTCGAAATGATTTTTTTCTACACTTTGCACTTATAGTAATAATATCAAAGAAATTTTCGTGTATCAAGCATGTTTGACTATCATAAGGAGAAATCTCCTCCAATTCTGCGTTTGCATGGTGTGTGTGGTGGGAGGCCTTATGGTAGTTTCATTTTCCAAAAGCATTGCGGATTTCAAATTTAAATTCTTTTGTTTTTTTTAAAGATAAAATGTTTTTGTTTGCTCATACCAGTCCCATGACTGACCCGGAGTTTATTGTTCCCTTCCTAAACTCTGGGTGCCCACAATTTTCCACACAGGTAGTCTAGAGTTGGGTTTTTCAAATTGTAGATATCGATTCGGTAGCTTTCAGCTTTCTCTTTGGAATTATTTGGAGTCTCCGGATTCATGGACTGGACTTGCTCAGCTTGGTGCAACTTGATGGTGGTTCGAGCTATCTATAGAGATTGCTGATATTGGTGTTTCTTATAGAGTTTCAAGTTCTGTTTGTTTCCGCTGCCAGTTCATTGTGTTTTTCTGTTGTAGCATTGTTATCTTTTATCTTTGATATTGGTTCATATTGTATCATTGTTGTATCGAATGTTGTATATCAATGATATTCATTTCTTTCTCTTCCGTTGTGTTGTTATACTAAATGTGTTATAAGCTTCGACGAACCAAATTCGACGTTTGGATCTGCGGCATTTGAATATGAGTGTCGTATTCGGTGTCAATTTTCGAAGGTCGAGTCAGGGTAGCTACATTTGGTATCAGAGCTGAAGGTTGAAACTTTAGCTTAGGAGTATAACACCTTAAGTAACTCATTAGAGATAGGGGGAAGTATACCCTAGAATGAGTATATCCTTAAGATATCCGTCTGAATGCCTCAGTAAATACTCTTACTATCCACTGATAGTGAGTATGAGTGCGAGAAGAGGACGAGATAGGGGACAGGGGAGTACGACTACAAATGGTCGATACCCTGCAATAGCGGAAACAACTTTCTCTATCAATCTCCTTTGACTCGTCTTTTCAATTCTTTGATGAATCCTGGCAGCTCCAGGAAGAAGCTTTGATATTTTTGCATGGGAACCAAACTTTAGATGGGTCAGAATTGTTTGCTTTGGTTGCTATGGTTGATAGGTATATTTTGGTAGTTTAAATTAAAAGGTTTTGGGATTGCATCCATATATCTGTTTATTCTGTTGGGTCCAGGTATACGAGGGGTTAGTTATCCTTTGAACTAATCAATATCCCTGTATATTCATAGTTCTGGTGACCCGAGTATCTTGATTCGTTCTTGTATCCATTATTGATATTCTGATTTGGTAAGTCAAATGCAGAATTGATACCCAGTTTGATTTCGAAACTATCTCTCTGTCTTTGTATGTCCGTCCTTTATTGTCTCCCTGCTTTCAAATTTCGAGGACGAAATTTTCTTAAGGAGGGGAAACTGTAACGATCCCAATTTTTAAGATAAATTTAAATTGTTAATTAATTTTATTTTTGAATTTAATTGTAAATTAATGGTGAGTTAATTTGAATTTTTCTAAATTTTATAAAGGTATGTGCTTGGTTTGTGTTTATATATATATATATTTATATAATTTGAAAATGTGAATTTGAAATTCAAACGTTAATATATTGGAATTTAATTGCGGATTAATTTGAAAATTTGAATGAATAAATATATCAAAATATTGTAAATAAAATTAAGTGATTTGAAATCAAATGGATTATAAATAGAATTTGATTTGGAATTTCAAAGAAATAAATGATAAATGGAATATAAAAATATATTTATAAAAAGGTATTTGATTATTTATTCATTTATAAGTACAAATTGATTATATATTAAATTTTAACATCATGTTTAAGAAAATCTGTTCATTCCATTCTTTTACTCTCCATCCAAAAATCAGAAAACAAGAATTATCTCAAAATCAAAAGAAAAGTAAAACCAGACCTGAAACAAAAAGAAAAAAATCAAAAGCCTGAAATCTTAATATATTTCAAAAATTTGATCAAAGGCAAACAACCTGAAGCCTGAACACATTTCAAAATTTATCAAGGCAAAGCAACAAATAACCATCAAAAAGCATCAGGATCAAAGAATAATCAAACTGAAACAAGAATTTGAAACCTAAAAGTTTTTAAATCTCAATCTGTAAAACCTAAGAATAAGAATTGAACGTCATCAAGAAATTTACAGATCTAAAGGGCAGGATCAAATCCAAGTTCCAGTTTCAGTTTTAAAAGTTGAGTTCTCTGTTCCAATACCTACAGGTGAGCAACTTTAATTTTTAAATCCATTCTTTGAATACAGTGCTTGACAATCTGTGAGCAAACTTGACCCGTTTAAGCTTGAATCTTTGATATGCTTTGATGTTTATTTGTTGTTGAAGAAATGAATGTGATGAACATGTATCTGCATGTGTTTATAAGTATGAATTATGGTGTACATGATTGTGTATATGCCTATATACTTCTCTGTTGTCCAACAGACAGAAGTTCTTCAAAGTAAAAATCATATCTCAAGTTATAAACATGTTTAGGTGATAAAATTTAAATAAATATTTATCCTAGTGATGTAATACAGATAAGAAAAATGATTTCAAATGAATTCATCAGATATTTGCTTATAAAATGATAAATGGCAGTAAAAATCAAAATAAATCCAGAATTTGATGATCATAAATATGTGTTTGGATTATACTATCTGATTCAGGTTGTAAAAATATGAATTTAGAAATTCATTTCATAATTTTTAAGAGTGTCATCGTCGAGCATGAGTGAGTTGAACAGAAAATTCATTATCGTCAAATTTCGTCGTTCGTCGTCGAATTATGGGTCGTGGTTCTTGGCGAAGCTAGCTGAGGCATAGATTGGTTTGGGAAAAATGGCTGGAGTTGTTCCAGCTCATCGAGGTGATGGCGGCGAGGAGATTTAATTCCTAAACCTAGTTTGGGCTGTGATCGGGAATTTGATCAGGGTGGCTTTGATCGTGCATCGAGTTGCATGCGATTTTGGGTAATGGAAGTAGGTACGTTGTCGAAGATGTGGCCTGAGTGGTTTATGTTCCAGTGGTCGGAGACGTGTGGGCGTGGTTGTTTCCAGGTTTGGAGTGGTGTTTCTTGTTCATTTCCAGGTTCGAACAACTTGATTTTGATTTCGCACGGGTGAAGGAATTTGGATGGTCGGAAGTTGTTGCGTGGATGTTGGCTAATGTGATGAAGCTATTTGAGGTGACTGGAGTTGAGCAGCGATCACGTGCACGTGCACGGTGCCATGATCTGGAATTTGTGAAGAAGGGTGTGTGCAGGGATCGAACGCGAGTTTTCTCGGGTGTTACTCGAAGTCTGGTGATGTTCGGCTCGAAGCAAATTAGGATGGGGCTCGGGTAATGTTGTACAGGGTTGTAATAGGAACCTATCCTGTTTCCAGATCCTGAGAATTAAATTTTAAAATTTAAATCAAGTTTAAATATAACTTCAAGTATAGATTGAAAACTTGGTTTATGAATAAAGAAAAGAAAAAAAATAAATTTAAATTTCAATTCAAAGTTTAAACTGAATGTAAAAATCAAAGTTAAAAATAAATTCAAGTGCAGTTTTGAAATTTAGTTCGGAAACAGAGTTTTAAAATTTAAATTTGTCAAATAACTTAAAAGTGTTAGGTAAGTAAGTGTATTTTTAAAACAAAAAGCATTTGAATTTCAAAATGGAATTTGAAATTGTCATGAAGGAATTTAGCAGGTTGAATTAAGTTTGGAACCTGGATTAAGGTCGGAATTTAAATTCCAGAATTTTGAAATTAAATAAATTTTCATAACTTTAAATGTTTAAATAGGTTTTAATGCTAAAATATACTTTCCATATGTGAAATTAAAAGAGAATTCGATTATAACTCTTTGAAACTTTCTTTTGCGGTAAAAGTATTATTTAAACATATGAATTCAGAAGTTTGAAATTTGGTTTTAAACTTTATAATAAAAATCAATTGGTATTCATTTTAAGTCTTCAAGTTTAAAATGAATTTAAAAGTGAATTAAGTTTAAATGTTTCAACATATTTGTAAGTGATAATAGATCACTAATAAGAATGAGATTTGTCTTAAGTTAATGAAAATATAATGATGATTTATGATTCATTAATTTAAGTCAATTAAAATGGATGATTTATTTATTTAATTAATTAATGATTTGGATTAATTAAATAGTTAAGAGGTTAAATTAATTAAGGTAATTAATTTGAGAATAATTAATTTATTAAAGATTAATTAATTAATGAAAGTGATGATGAAATAATAATTAATTAATGAGTAATTAATTGGTTAGTGTAATTAATTAAGGAAAACTAATTAAGGATTAATTATTAATTAAAGATTAATTAATAATTAATTAAAGGGTAATTAATTAATGTGATAAATTAATTAAAAATTAAATAATTTATGAAGGTGATTAAGGGATGATTATTGATTAAGGGTTAATTAATTATTGTAATTAATTAAGATTAATTAATTAAATGGTTTGTAATAAATTTAAATTAATTAACTTATATTCGTTCTTGTATCCATTATTGATATTCTGATTTGGTAAGCCAAATGCAAAATAGATACCTAGTTTGATTTCGAAACTGTCTCTCTATCTTTGTGTGTCCATCCTTTGTTGTCTCCCTGCTTTCAAATTTCGAGGACGAAATTTTCTTAAGGGGGGAAACTGTAACGATCCCGATTTTGGAGCTAAATTTAAACTGTTAACTAATTTAATTTTTGAATTTAATTGTAAATTAATGGTGAGTTAATTTGAATTTTTTTAAACTTTATAATGGTATGTGTCTAGTTTGTGTTTTTGTGTGTGTGTGTGTATAATTTGAAAATGTGAATTTGAAATTCAAATGTTAATATATTGGAATTTAATTGCAGATTAATTTGAAAATTTGAATGAAAAAATATATCAAAAGATTGTAAATAAAATTTATTGATTTGAAATCAAATGGATTATAAATAGAATTTGATTTGGAATTTAAGAGAAATAAATGATAAATAGAATATAAAGATATATTTATAAAAAGGTATTTGATTATTTATTCATTTATAAGTACAAATTGATTATATATTAAATTTTAATATCATGTTTAAGAAAATCTGTTCATTCCATTCTTTTACTCTCCATCTAAAAATCAAAAAATAAGAATTATCTCAAAATCAAAAGAAAAGTAAAACCAGACATGAAACAAAAAGAAAAAAATCAAAAGCCTGAAACCTAAATATATTTCAAAAATTTGATCAAAGGCAAACAACCTGAAGCCTGAATACATTTCAAATTTATCAAGGCAAAGCAACAAATAACCATAAAAAAGCATCAGGATCAAAGCAGAATCAAACTGAAACTAGAATTTGAAACCTGAAAGTTTTTAAATCTCAAACTGTAAAACCTGGGAATAAGAATTGAACATCATCAAGCAAGTTACAGATCTAAAGGGAAGGATCAAATCCAAGTTCCAGTTTCAGTTTTAAAAGTTGAGTTCTCTGTTCCAATACCTACAGGTGAGCAACTTTAATTTTTAAAGCCATTCTTTGAATACAGTGCTTGAGAATCTGTGAGCAAACTTGACCCGTTTAAGCTTGAATCTTTGATATGCTTTGATGTTTATTTCCTGTTGAAGAAATGAATGTCATGAACATGTATCTACATGTGTTTATAAGTATGAATTGTGGTATGCATGACTGTGTATATGCCTATATGCTTCTCTGTTGTCCAACAGACAGAAGTTCTTCATAGTAAAAATCATATCTCAAGTTATAAACATGTTTAAGTGATAAAATTTAAATAAAAATTTATCCTAGTGATGTAATACAGATAAGAAAAATGACTTCAAATGAATTCATCAGATACTTGCTTATAAAATGATAAATGGCAGTAAAAATCAAAATAAATCAAGAATTTGATGATCATAAATATGTGTTTGGATTATACTATTTGATTCAGATTGTAAAAACATGAATTTAGAAGTTCATTTCATAATTTTTAAGAGTGTCATCGTCGAGCATGAGTGAGTTGAAAAGAAAATTCATTATCGTCAAATTTCGTCGTTCGCCGTCGAACTATGGGCCGTGGTTCTTGGCGAAGCTAGCTGAGGCATAGATTGGTTTGGGGAAAATGGCTGAAGTTGTTCCAGCTCATCGAGGTGATGGCGGCGAGGAGATTTAATTCCTAAACCTAGTTTGGGCTGTGATCGGGAATTTGATCGGGGTGGCTTTGATCGTGCATCGAGTTGCATGCGATTTTGGGTGATGGAAGTAGGTACGTTGTCGGAGACGTGGCCAGAGTGGTTGATGTTCCGGTGGTCGGAGACGTGTGGGCAAGGTTGTTTCAAGTTTTGGAGTGGTATTTCTTGTTTGTTTCCTAGCATTATAAGAAAAATACGCTCGGATCAGTCCGGCAAAACCAACATAAGAAACACAATCAAATGGATTCCAAATATTTTATAAAACCTTTCAAAATTAAGGTATTTCGTATGACTACACCACACATAAACATAGATGGGGTTTTTATCTAATAATAACCAAAATATTTTTATAGAAAATCCAATGATATTATAATAGTGTCTAGGGTTTAGAGTAAATATTGAATCATAAGCGAAATTGTTACATTAATTAAATTCCTACATAATAGGAATATAACTAAGTTTGAAAGGCACTTATTGGAGAATGGATTTCCATATAATGACAAGGCTACTTGGGTACCGTCTGCCATAGTACACCTCTAGAAAATGTACCTAGGACGAAAACCTTTCAACCCGTATGATTCGGGACCGGCTTATCCCTTATTGGATAATACTAAATATGTCACCACCCCGGTTGCTTTGCAACCTTTTCTCGAGAGCTCTCATGCACAACCAAATCCATATATATATATATATATATATATATATATATATATATATATATATATATATATATATATATAACGGTGATGCCATACCTAATGGTTGAAAACCACATACCCCTAAAGCATATCCCTTGTTTTAATCATCCCCGGTTGATGATGCTTGTGGCTACATTTTACCTTTTAGATAGCAATCCCACTTGGAATGCTAACACTGCCCTCCAAGCGACAATGCAATGCAAGCATTCATCCATACAAGTTTTCAAAATATGAATAAATCGAAGGCACTACATCTACTACATCCTTTTTCGGAATCACCACTAGGATTAGTAGCAAATATCCTTGCACTTCAAAGAGTTCATCTTTAATATTATTAACTTCAAGATGTCTTCAATTCAAATGTTTGAATTGGTTCGAAGTGGTTTACGGATAATTCATACTTATCTGATCTTTGTCTCTTCAAACCAATATTCGATAGTTTTTGATAAACTCAACTCCTATTCTTTAGAAATAGAAAGATAATGCATAAGAGCGGGGATCACCCCTTAACCATTTAAGTGAATGGATTTCCTTATCATTTGTTCTATGTGAACTCATGAGTTTGTATGTACAGTGTAGAATCCCCAATGATAGCTATTCCATATAATTCTCATGTTTTCTCCTATATATTTCTAGATTTAAAAATTGCTCCAGATTTGATAGTCGGTTATTTACTATCAAAAAACAAACAATCAAACATTTATTTAATTCCATATGAGATCCACTAAGCCTCTTATTAGTTAATCTTTCATTATTTATATCTCTTTCAATTATTTGATTTAAAATACTTTCACAAAAGATATTTTCACAAACCTCGTATACTCTTTTCAGTACTTGGAAAACATTTATATACTTATCTCATCGGTATCAGTATATTCACAATCCATTTAATTTTCAATACTTGGAAAATATATCCATACACTTATTTCAACGGTATAAGTGTATTTATAAAATTGAAGGAAGATTTTCTCTTTTTCAAATTCATATTTAAATGGGCCAAAATAAAAATCATTTAAAACATTTCTTACTATAAACCAAACCACTTATCTTTTGCTATTAAGTATGGAAAGAATATTTCCATACCACCAAAATTACGAAGGATTAATTATCAAAAAAAATCTCATTTCTTTTATAAATTCTTTTTTCTGTAAGTCCATTTCATAATTACAATAGATCCCCAAATTAGTTTATAAAACTTCTTTTATAAATCTCTCAAAATGATTAATAAAATTATTTTTTATTTATTTTATAAACCTTCCCTTATAACTTCTTTATAAAAATCCTTTACAAAATATCATTTGCCAAATATCATTTGAAATCTCATTTAAATATGTCCTTTTATTAAGTAAAATCCCTTTTATAAACAAATCATCATTTGTAAATACCTTTATTTAATTAATTGATTTCCTTTAAACATCATAATTGAATAATTAATTAACTTTTGATGCTCATTAATAAATAATTAACCAAATTATTTTAAAACAACATTTATAAACACTTAACCTCAAATTGTTATAAAACTTAAGTTATTTTAAATCCATAACTTTACAAATTCGAAAAGTGGCTAGGCTACCACAATGGTACTAAATCAACTTACCATTTAATTCAATTTGACTTTTCAAGTCACATATTATTTACATAAGTAAGCATATATGTAAATAAAATCAATAACTAACCATCAATAGTTAACGCATCACTTTCTCAATATTAATTAGCTGGCATGTGAAAATATGTCCAATTTAATATAAGAGAAAAATAGAGATTTATTCTATTAAACATATAACACCAATAATTCACAAAATTTATTTATAGCAGAAAGGTGTTTATTCTGCATAATAGATGTCCAAAATAATCTATTCAATATTTGTTTGGCTACATAATGGCATAGACAAAAGGATCCCTCGTATTTAAACTATTCTTTGAAAAAGAAAGCTGCTTTTTAAACAAACCGATCCTTGGAAATAAAATAATTTAAAATTAAACCTTTATTTAATTAATTTAAAATAATTTTGAAACTATATAATAAAAAATCTTAATTAAATGTTAACTTGATAAGTAAAAGTAAGAATTAAACCCTACTTAATTACTAATTATTAATTAATAACTAAACCTTAGTTGACTAAAGTGTGCATAAGCCATCTACAACCACTTATCAGTTGACATCGACCAACTACAACCCCTTTGGCTGCAATCGACCATTTACAACCACTTTTGGCTGGTATCGACCGCTTGAAATACATTTTTGAGTTGATAGTTATGCTGGTTATTACTTAGTGAAGAGAAATAGGTGTTCTTTGAAAAGGAGTAGTTTGGAATATATTTTCAAGAAGGTCCTTGAAATCGCGTAGTTTATAAATTACCTTATTTTCAAAGAGTTTGAAGGAAAAGATTAAACTTAACGAAGAGAGATATCAATTAGTGTGTGTGTATGAGTTTGAGAAAAGAGACTAGGCTTAGTAAAGTGAATACCTTTCATTAATCTCGTCAAATTAGCAGGAGGTCTTCACCTAAACCGGGTAAAGCGAAACTCTACACTGATCTCGTTAGCTCAATGACAGAGTTTTGATTTATAAATTCTACGCATAAATATGCCATGTAAAATTTCTTAACAAGAGAGAACATACGGAAAGTGATACCGTGGATGCTAAGATATGGGTGTACTTCTTATGAAGAGACTTAGTGAATTGGATTGTACTGAATAAAAATTTCACCAGAAGGGGATAACCAAGACCTACCAATCAAATCTTCAAGACTTCTAAAACCATAAAACATTTTGCGGATGGGAAGTAATTGAGATGTACGTTTCAATCTTTCGTAGAAAAGTTCCATATTCATTCATTTGGAAGAGTTACATGAACTTGTCCTGGAGTCAGGGAAACATAACATGGTAACATGAAGGTTCCGAAATGAGATATTTAACTTAATGTTAGCAGACTCTGAAATGACCTGCCTTTCATTCCAAAGAAAGACGCATCATTATTAAGAAAGAAAGGGATAGAAAAGAGAAAAGATAGAGAAGAAAGAACAAAACAACATCTGAATCTCATAGCGGAACGAATAAATTATATTAATCACATAAGTATTACATAGTATCATCATACATCAGAGTTACACAGATTATACATCACATACTAGACAGTTATAAACACCCGTCTAACATACAACTCAGAATACAACTCAATAACGACACAGAGATCAACACAGCACAATCACTATATATCTACAATGTTGAAGCCTCCTGCTCTATTTCTCCTCCAGAGTTTGTCGAAGCTAACCTGAATACTTGGCTACCTGTAAAAATTTGAGTACCCAAGAGTCTAATAAAATAAAAAATAAACTCCGGGCCAGACATGGGTCTAGTGTGAGTAACAGGTTAAAGTTGCTTAACTTTGAAAAGCCTTTGTAAACAAAAGGTATCTCGTAAGACTTCCCGCACATAAACGTGGAAATTTTTTTACCTTACGATAACCAAAAACATTTGATAGTAAATCCAGTTATATTATAATAAGGTCTAGGGTTTTCAAGTAAATAAGAAATAGATGAAATTGTTACATGATTAAATTCCAGCAAACTAGCCACAAAGTGGATTATACAATCAAAACCGTAAAGGGCACGTAGGAAGAATGGGTTTCCATCAATGGCGGGGATACTGGAGTTCTGCCCGTCACAGTACGTGGTCTAGATCACCGTACCGAGGATCCACCCTAAATCCCCTGCAACAAAAGGCCGGAACCATCCCTTACTGGATAGTCCCGAACAAGACAACCCCGCAGTTGTTTGCAACCAACTGCCCACACAGCCAAATAAAAAGGGACCTCTAGACAGGGGGAAATATTGTCCTACTTGAGCGCGACTCACTTGGCCTTGCTGCACCTCCCCTGTTTTAGACATTCACGGTTGATGAGGCTTGAGGCTACGATTACCTTTATAGAACACATCTATTTTAGAATGCCCATCGTCCACGTGACGATGTTCTGAAAGCGTTCAATCCATACAAGTTCGTTCGGGGTTCAATCGAAACCAAAGGCACTATCTCGTTACACTCATTTTGGAATCACTTTCGGGGTTAACAAAAATAGCTCTTGCACTCTGAATCTTCATCTTCACTTGATATTCACAACCTATCGTTTAATTTGGATCGATGTGATTTTTGGATATCCAAATTTGAAAACCCGATCTCGGCCTCATCGAAATCCAAAAAGCCGTCTTTCAAAGCCAAGTTGTTTTAAAGTTAAAACAATTTAATTCATTATCTATATTCACATAGATAGATAATTCCCATTATCACAAATAGATAATCCACATCATCACAATTCAACTCAAGCATCTCATATCACAGATCGGCACATTTCTTATATCAAAGATAACAAACAATCCAAGGCGTTCAATACCAATCGGTTATTCATAAGCTATAATCTATTAATCACACTATCTCTAATTAATTTAAAATAAATTAAATTAATTATTTTCATCACTATAAATCTTGCTTACTTAATCATTAATTAATTACAAACCAATTAATTAATTATCCTTTAATTATCCATCTTAATTAATCATCCTTGATTAATTATTCTCTAATTACATTAAGTAATTAGCCTTTAATTAATTACACAAATTAATTATCCTTAACCAAATGCAGTAATTAACCTTTAATTACTTTCATTAATTAATTAACTATAATTAATTACATTAATCCTTAATTAGTTACGTTAATTAATTAATCTACAATCACTTATATTGATTAATTATCCTTAATTAGTCAACCCTTAATTACTTCATTAATTAATGATTCATTAATTACTTCCTTAATTTATTATTCTTCTAATTAATCACATTTAATAATTAATCTTTGATTAATTACATTCATGATCCATTAGTTACTTCCTTAATTTATTATTCTTCTAATTAATCACATTTAATAATTAATCTTTGATTAGTTACATTCATTAATCAGCCTTGATTAACCACATTAAGTAATTAACTACCCTTAATTAATTACATTACTTAATTAATTACTAAATAAATTTTATTAATTATTTCTTAAATTAATTACACTAAGTAATTAATTCTCAATTACTTCCACCCATGGTTTTAAATCTCCTATATCTCGCCCGAGATCTCATTTTCACATTTAAACGAGACGAGACATCAAATCTCCTCCATATCTCTCTCGACACTCATCTCGTCCGAGATATTCAAATCTCGCCCGATATATGGATAAAAATCTCAATCCGAGATCTCACTCCAAGTTATAAATTTTTCTTATTTTCCATAATAATTTTTATTGTCATATTGATTCAAAAGAAGCTACTAAATCCAATTATAATTTACCGACTTCTTGAACATATTCTTTACTTTTTAGCTTAATGAGTCATAGCGAAAGGTTTTACTTCTTTATTATGTTCAAATAAAAGGATATTATTCAAACATTACCAAATCAATTAAGCTAGTCAAGCTACTACCCTTCTAAAAATATTTCTTTTTCCATGTAATCAAGTATGTTACCATTTTTATTTTTACTAAGAAAGTTATAATCGTTAAATAAATTTTTGATACATCAATTTTAAACACATAAGTACATCCGAGATATTCACGAGATGCATTATAAGTCCCGAGATGTCAATCCGAGATGTACACCCGATATGTACTCATCTCATCCGAGATCTCTCCCGATAGGAGATAACTTGTGTAAAAATTCTGAGACGAAACGTGACCGAAATCCGATATTTAAAACCTAGCTTCCACCAAGTAATTATCCTTTTTATTAATTACACAAAGAAATTAAACCCAAAACTACTTCCATTCTTCAATTAATTACATCCAGTAATTAAATTAATTACTTCACTAAGTAATTACACTTTATAAATCACATTAAGTAATTATACTTATCAAATCATCAAGTGATTATCTTAAATTAATTAAACTAATTGATTAACTTAAACTAATCACATTAACTTAATTAATTACATTGAGTAATTAATCCTTTTAATTATTTTCATTAAGTAATCATACTTAACCAATACCACTAATGATTATCCTCAATTAATTAATCTTATTAACTATCTTAAATTAATCACATTAATTAATCATTTCATAATCCCTAGTTAATGATCTTTACATTAACTATTAACAATTCTTTAATTACTTCTCTAAGTAATTAAACTTTAATTAACCACAATTAATTACAAATTAATTAATTTTTAATAACCAATTAATTCATCTCTAATTACTAAATTAATTAAGTGCCTAACTGTAACTTAATTAAACTTTAATTACTTGATTAATTAATCCCTAATCATTAATTAATAATCTATACTTATGTAATTAATGATCCTTAATTTCAAATTAGTTAACCCTTAAATTAATTAATTTAAAACCCTTAATTATTAAATTAAGTAATCCTTAATCATAAATTAATTAAATTAATTAATTACCCTTTAATTGCCTTACTAATTTTATTAATCTCAAATCATTAAATCTAAATTAACTATTAAGGTAAGTCATTATCTTTATTTATTTCCTCATTATGATAAACATATATGTTACACATTTTATCCTTTACTTAATTACATCTATAATCAATCTTTAAAAATAACTTAGTCATTTAACTTGCAAATTTAAGTTAAACAAATTTATATAACTTCCCATTCAAATGTTAAAGAAAACTTTTATAAAAGGATTTTATAAAAATAAAGTTTTAAACATTTTCTTGGAAAACTAATACATTTAAAAATATACTTTAAACCTTTAAACTTGTTCAAACATTTTGATTTTTATAAAACTTATTTATTTCAAAACTAGGATACAAAAATTTATTTTGAACCCATAATTAAAAACTTGATTTAAAACTCCATCAAGCTAAATACTAAAATCTGGAAATCCTTATACTTCAAAAAACATATTCTTCTTAGTTTTGAAACCTGTATTCTATTTTAATTTAAATTTAAAAACTGAACAAAGTTACATCAAAAATCTTAAAACAGGAACAAACCAAATGACCCAAGCCCAAACCCTCAAAACCTCAAGCCAAACTCACAAATCTTTGAGCATCTCACGCAAATGACTCGAGAAAAACTCGAGTACCTTTCTTCTTCGATCCCAAGCTTCACCAGATAAACATAAATGCACCGTGCACATGCACGGTGGCTCCGACCATCTCTGGTCAAACGTCGCGACTTTCCCACCGTCGACGACCACAACCTCAGACGAACCAAACCCCAAACTTCTTCGATTCTCACTCGAAATCGAATTCGAGCATCCTAGCACAAACCTGGAACAAGAACTCAATCTGGAAAACCCCTTGACCTTACGCCTCTGATCAACGGAATGCCTGAGCCTCTGGCCATGACCTTGCCAACTTCCCTGGTACCATTTCCCAGAGTCTGGGGGAACTCGATCCACCAGAGGCGCCGAGATGGCCTAGTTCCAAACTTAGACAAAAAATAGGGTTTAAGAACAAATCTGATCACCGCCGCCACCACAGTAACTTGCTCATTCATTTGACATTTTTGCCGACCTCTTCGATCATCCCTCTACCTCTAAAGAAGACCGCGACTTACACGATAACTAGATCGCTAGAGACAACCCAAAACACCAATTTCTGATCAACTCGAACTGCTCCCTCATCCTAATACTAAAAAATTGTGATTTTATTTTTTAAAAATCATGTTTTTGGTAAAGGATTCAGTTTATATTCCTGGATTGATAAACTAAGATGTTTGAAACTTTAACAAAACTCAAGCTTTCCTGTTCTTTTGGTTTTCCAGAGCGAATTCCAATTTATTTTCACTTAAATATAATTTTAGACTTTAATCTATGATGAAACAAACAAATTTGGTTTAAAGCCTAAGTCCTAACAAAAATTAGATCAAGAGATAATGATTTTTGTTTAAAATCTTGGTCTTGAAAACAAAGAACAACGATGACACAGGTGACAGACATGCACACACACATCTATACATTCATATATATATATATATATAGCTCACTTATATATATTCACACAAACATACTTATTACAGAGATTAACATGCAACTAGATAAATACTTAAGCTTTTAAGAAAAATGTTACGCACCGGTTTAAAAATGATGAACAGAGCCATTTTGAAAAAGCTTTTGAAAACTTGAGTGCTGAAGAAAGCTTCTTTGATTTTTGAAAATTGGTTGTTATGATCTGGAAACTTATTGCAGAGATTACTTAGTTTGAAAACAGAGAGGTTCTTGCTTTGATTTTGAGCTTGCCCTTGATTAAATCTCAGGTTTGCTTGTAGGCTTTGTTCTTGATATTGAAAATGTACAGGTTTCTGGTTTGAATGTTGAAAATGATTTACACGCTTTGATTTTTTAGATTAGTTTTTTGTTGGAGGAAGAATTGATTACAGATTTTGTTTTGAGAAACTTGTTTGAGTTTATCTTGGTTTTGAATTGAAGAGGAAGATCGAAAAATAATAAAAGAGAAGGAACAATTTTTATATAGGCTGAATTTGTAATTTATTTAAAATAAAAGAAAAAACAAAAATAATAAATGACACTTGTTTAAACATTCAACATTTGTCATTTGTTATCGCTTATCATTTAACACTTGTTAAAATCAAGTCTTATATATTTACATTTGTCATTTAATTAATTAATATTTATTTTAAATGTTAATAAAAAGCTTTTATACTTAATTTATAAATTCTTATGTAAATGTGTGTGTGTGTGTATTACTTTAAAGAAAATATAATAAAATCAATTACATATAAATAAAATTTTATACATATATTTTAAAATCCAAAACATTTTAAATATCTATCTTTTGTATTTCAATTTTAAATCCGAATTCAAATTCAAATTAAATTTTAAAAATCCAATTTAAAATTAACTTATATATTACATATATAATCAACACATTCAATTGAAAATAATAATTCCATTTTCTTAAAAATCTATTTGTATCTAACACATTATTAATATTGTTTAAAAATAACAATTTTCCAATTTTAAAATAATTTATAAAAGAAATTATCTCATTATTTATAAATTATCTATTTTACTAAATGAATTAATGTATCATATATTTTATGTGTTTGTGAATTAAACTTTAAACTTTATATATATATTTTCAAATCTTATTTATCGAGCAATATTTAAAAAAGAAAGTAAAACAAATCTTTATGTTAATTTTATTTAAATTTAAACTTAAGCTTAAAAATATTTTAAACAATCAACATTTACCTTAAGTATTTTAAAACTATATGGTTAACTATTTAAATAATCTTTGAAAAGTTTTATATTAAATTTAATCATAATTTCCAAATTACCATAGTATATTAGAATTTGAAAACATGATTTTGTTTATTAAATTCAAATTAAAGCTTTTATATTTACAATATATACAAATATATATACATTATGAATAGAAAACGTTCTATTTGCATCAAAAGATAAAATTTACCAATTAAATATTTATTTGCTTTTAAAAGAATAAACTCGCCAATTAAAATTAAAATATAAAAGAAAATTATCAAATCAATTTAATTATTAATACAGATTATTAAATTGATATGCTCAAAATTTCGGGTCATCACATTCCTCCCCCCTTAAAATAATTTTGTCCCCGAAATTTAAAATCAAAGATAATTTAATAACCCATCAAAGATTTTAAAACAGCAAGCATCTTATCAACCATATACTAGCAACCATAGCAACCAATTCGCTTGATCAAACAAATCTAATGGTCCTTACACAAATCAGGATAGAGCTTCCTAACACTATCTAGAGTTTCCCAGGTACAAACACTAGAATACTCGCTCTACTGAATCCAAACTAGCTACGCTACAAGCTCCAGAGCTTCTATTCATCTAGATCTATAAACTGTACATGATATCAGGCCACAGTCAAGTCCTTCTCAACTACCAAATACTTCTGAACTGCTGGTTTTATAACCAGAGATGGATCATACACGTACTCCCTCAGAGATACGTGAAATTCATTGAATCCCAGTCTTCCAAACTAGAAATTCAACCCTATAGACCGAACACTTATCCTCTCAAGAATACAGAAAGATCCAATATATCCCTAAGCTAGCCTCCTAGTCTTACCAAATCTTATAGCTCCTTTGATCGGAGAAAATTTATCCGAAATCAAATCTTCGACTTCGAACTCCATATTCCTCCGTCTCTTATCCACAAAACTCATCTGCAGATCCTGGACTGCCTTCATCCTTCCTGATCAGCTCAACCTTCGCTGATGCCTCTCGAAACAAACTGGACCAATAACAACCCAACAAAATGATCCTCCCAAGATCAATCAAAATCAAGAACACAAACTCTACTTCAAAACCATGAGTAGAAAATTACTTCTTCCATCCTGAAAGACGAAAAAGGTGCATTTTCTAATCTCGCCTTCAAATCCTGAAAACTTCCTGTGGAAACCTTCTAATCCAAGAAAACTACGAACTTCCAAGGAGTCCAGGATTGCTTCCACTCTAGAAAAACTGCTATGTTGCTTCCATTGCATGACTCTGATCTGGAGTAGATGAGAATGCCGATGATGAACACGAGCACAAACTTGTCCAATACATCCCAGAAAATACGGTTCAACAGATCCATAAAAAGAAAACTTAGAAGTTTCATTAAATCCTGCGCTGCTTCACCCAAATCCTCTTTCTAAGAGCCATCCTTCTACTAAGCTGAACCATCGGTATCGCTTCTGGAATCCTAGTCGATATGAAAACTCAATCTTCAGATGCTAAGGCAAATCTTGACTTCTACGAAGACATCCGGAAAAATCTCTGACAACTCCAGTAACTCCTATATTCCCTAGAGATGCCTCGATTCTATGCAAAAGATTACTCAAGAGAACACTCAACTATCGCAAGTTACTTTTGCGATAAACCCAACCTAATTTCCAAAGACACTGTTCTCTCTTTACCAATCAGAACAACTTATGCTTATCAAGATAATCCATCAAAGAAATGGATCCACTCTGCTGCTTCTGAACTCCACTTCTAGAAAACTGCTTAGCCAGATGACTTTCTTGCCGGCACACAGAACACCTCTGAGCTACAACGCTGCCGCAAATGCCAAAGGCTTCCTATCCAAAGCTCTTCGAATCTCAAAGATATATCATCCAATCCCACACAGAGCCTTGAGATGGGAATTCCACAAGAAAATCGAGCCTCAAACCAAACACAAACACTCTGCTGAAATCAATCTCATCACTGATGCAGACATACTTCCTTAAACTTGCTTCAAAAGAAATATCTTCGGAAACATCCATAGTCACCTCGTCTCACCACGCAGCTGCTTCTTCCTGAAGTTGCCAAGATACCATCACTAGCTTCCTTCAGAGATTGGTGAAATTCTTATACCACAACAAAGTTCACTCGAGATGGTATTGGGTCTACAGCCTCGGTAGACATACTTCCAACCTCAACCCTCAGACTCCTTCCATTGGTAGTCATGCTACACACACCGCTACCCTTACTACCTTATGAACTCACATTGGAAAACCCGAACAGGTAACCCAACAAATAGGAAGAAATATATATATATATATATATATATATATATATATATATATATATATATATATATATATATATATTAAAATTGCAAATACGCTCTCTCAAGAAAGAAACTACTCTAAAGCCTAGGAATTCACTCAACCTAGCGCTCTGATACCAAATGAAACAACCGGCCTTTCATTCCATAGAAAGACGCATCATTATTAAGAAAGATAGGGATAGAAAAGAGAAAAAATAGAGAAGAAAGAACGAAACAGAATCTGAATCTCATAGCGGAATGAATAAATTATATTAATCATATAAGTATTACATAGTATCATCATACATCAGAGTTACACAGATTATATATCACATACTAGACAGTTATAATCACTTGTCTAACATACAACTCAACAACGACACATAGATCAACACAGCAGAACCACTATATATCTACAATGATGAATCCTCCTGCTCCATTTCTCCTTTAGAGTTTTTCAAAGCTAAACTGAATCCCTTGGCGACTCGTAAAAAATTGAGTACCCACGTGTTTAATAAAATAGAAAATAAACTCCGGGTCAGACATGGGTCTGGTGTGAGTAACAGGATAAAGTTTCTTAACTTTGAAAAGCCTTTGAAAACAAAAGGTATCTTGTAAGACTTCTCGCACATAAACATGGAATTTTTTTTACCCTACTATAACCAAAACATTTGATAGGAAATCCAATTATATTATAATAAGGTCTAGGATTTTCAAGTAAATAAGAAACGGCTGAAATTGTTACATGATTAAATTCCAACTACTAGCCACAAAGTGGGTTATACAATCAAAAACGTAAAGGGCACGTAGGAAGAATAGGTTTCCATCAATGGCAGGGCTACTGGGGTACCTCCCATCACAGTACGTGGTCTAGATCATCGTATCACGGATCTACCCTAAATCCCCTGCAACACAAGGTCGGAACCATCCCTTACTGGATAGTCCCGAACAAGACGACCCCGTAGTTGTTTGCAACCAATTGCCCACACAGCCGAATAAAAAAGGACCTCTAGACAGGGGAAAATCTTATCCTACTTGAGCGCGACTCACTTAGCCTTGCTGCACGTCCCCTGTTTTAGCCATTCCCGGTTGATGAGGATTGAGGCTACGATTACCTTTATAGAACACATCTATCTTAGAATGCTCATCGTCCACCTGACGATGTTCTGAAAGCATTCAATCCATACAAATTCATTCGGGTTTGAACGAAACCGAAGGCACTATCTCGTTACACTCATTTTGGAATCACCCTTAGAGTTACGAACATAGCCCTTGCACTCTGAATCTTCATCTTCACTTGAGATTCACGACCTATCGTTTAATTTGGATCATGTCGTTTTCAGATATGCAAATTTGAAAACCCGGTCCCGGTCTCATCGAAATCCAAAACGCCATCTTTTAAAGCCAAGTTGTTTTAAAGTTAAAACAATTTAATTCAGTATCTATATTCACATCGAAAGATAATTCACATTATCACAAATAGATAATCCACATCATCATAATTCAACTCAAGCATCTCATATCATAGATCAGTACATATCTCATATCAGAGATAACAAACAATCCAAGGCATTCAATATCAATCAGCCTTTCATAAGCAATGATCTATTAATCACACTATCTCTAATTAATTTAAAATAAATTAAATTAATTATTTTCATCGCTATAAATCTTGCTTACTTGATCATTAATTAATTACAAACCAATTAATTATCCTTTAATTATCCATCTTGATTAATCATCCTTGATTAGTTATTCTTTAATTACATTAAGTAATTAGCCTTTAATTAATTATACAAATTAATTACCCTTAACCAAATACAGTAATTAGCTATTAATTACTTTCATTAATTAATTAACTATAATTAATTACATTAATCCTTAATTAATTACATTAATTAACTAATCTACAATCACTTATATTGATTAATTATCCTTAATTAATCAACCCTTAATTACATCATTGATTACATTAATTAATGATCCCTTAATTACTTCCTTAATTAATTATTCTTCAAATTAATCACATTTAATAATTAAACTTTGATTAATTACATTCATTAATCAGCCTTGATTAACCATATTTAGTAATTAACTACCCACAATTAATTACATTACTTAATTAACTACTAAATAAATTTTATTAATTAATTCTTATATTAATTACACTAAGTAATTAATTCTTAATTACTTCCACCAAGTAATTATCCTTCTTATTAATTACACAAAGTAATTAAACCCAAAACTACTTCCATTCTTCAATTAATTACATCCGGTAATTACCCATTAATTACTTCACTAAGTAATTACACTTTATAAATCACATTAAGTAATTATACTTATCAAATCATCAAGTGATTATCTTAAATTAATTAAATTAATTAATTAACTTAAACTAATCACATTAACTTAATTAATTACATTGAGTAATTAATCATTTTAATTACTTTCATTAAGTAATCATACTTAACCAATTCCACTAATGATTATCCTTAATTAATTAATCTAATTAATTATCTTAAATTAATCCAATTAATTGATCATTTCATAATCCCTAGTTAATGATCTTTACATTAACTATTAATAATTTTTAATTACTTCTCTAAGTAATTAAACTTTAATTAACCACTATTAATTACAAATTAATTAATTTTTAATAACCAATTAATTCATCTTTAATTATAAATTAATTAAGTGCTTAACTGTAACTTAATTAATCTTTAGTTACTTGATTAATTAGTTCCTAATCATTAATTAATAATCAACACTTATCTAATTAATGATCCTTAATTTCAAATTAATTAACCTTAATTTAATTAATTTACAACCCTTAATTATTAAATTAATTAATCCTTGATCATAAATTAATTAAATTAATCAATTACCCTTTAAGTACCTTATTAATTTTATTAATTTCAAATCATTAAATCTAAATTAACTTTTAAGGTAAATCATTATCTTTATTTATTTCCTCATTATGTAAACACATATATTACAACATTTTATCCTTTACTTAATTACGTTTATAATAAATCTTTAAAAATAACTTAATCATTTAACATGCAAATTTAAGTTAATTTTTTTTATATAACTTCTCATTCAAATGTTATAGAAAACTTTTATAAAAGGATTTTATATAAATAAAGTTTTAAACATTTTCTTGGAAAACTGATCCATTTAAAAATATACTTTAAACCTTTAAACTTGTTCAAACATTTTGATTTTTATAAAACTTATTTATTTCAAAACTAGGATACAAAAATTTATTTTGAACCCATGCTTAAAAACTTGATTTAAAACTCCATCAAGCTAAATACTAAAATCTGGAAATCGTTATACTTCACAAAACATATTCTTCTAAGTTTTGAAACCTGTATTCTGTTTTAATTTAAATTTAAAACCTGAACAAAGTTACTTCAAAAATCTTAAAACTGGAACAACCCAAATGACCCGAGCCCACACCCTCAAACCCCGAGCCAAACTCACAAATCTTCGAGCATCTCACGCAATTGACTCGAGAAAAAGTCGAGTACCCTTTTTCTTCGATCCCAAGCTTTACAAGATAAAAAAATGCACTGTGCACATGCACGGATGCTCCGACCATCTCTGGTCAACGTCGCGACTTTCCCGTAATCGACGACCACAACCTCGGATGAACCAGACCCCAAACTTCTTCGATTCTCACTTGAAATCAAATTCGAGCATCCTAGCACAAACCTGGAACAAGAACTCAACCTGGAAAACCCCTCGACCTCACACCTCTGATCACTGGAATGCCTGAGCCTCCGGCCACGACCTCGCCAACTCCCCCGCTACCATTTCCCAGAGTCTGGTGGAACTCGATCCACCAGAGGCACCGAGATGACCTAGTTCCAGACTTAGACAAAAACTAGGGTTTAAGAACAAATATGATCGCCACCACAGTAACTTGCTCACTCATCTGACATTTTTGGCGACCTCTTCAATCATCCCTCTACCTCCAAAGAAGACCGCGACTTCCTCGATCAACTAGATCGCCAAAGACAACCCAAAACACCAATTTCTGATCAAATCGAACTGCTCCCTCATCCTAATACTAAAATTAGTGATTTTATTTTTAAAAATCAAGTTTTTGATTAAGGATTCAATTTATATTCCTGGATTGATAAATTAAGATGTTTGAAATTTTAACAAAACTCAAGCTTTCTAGTTCTTTTGGTTTCCATAGCAATTTCCAATTTATTTTCACTTAAGTATAATTTTAAACTTTAATCTGTGATGAAACAAACAAATTTTGTTTAAAGCCTAAGTCCTAACAAAAATTAGATCAAGAGATAATGATTTTTGTTTGAAATCTTGGTCTTGAAAACAAAGAACAGAGATTACACAGGTGACAGACATGCACACACACATATATACATTCATATATATATATATATATACACACACACACACACAAAAGCTCACTTATATATATTTACACAAGCATACTTATTCCAGAGATTAACATGCAACCAGATTCATACTTAAGCTTTAAAAAAAATGTTACTCGCCAGTTTAAAAATGATGAACAGAGCCTTTTTGGAAAAGCTTTTGAAAACTTGAGTGCTGAAGAAAGCTTCTTTGATTTTTGAAAATTGGTTGTTATGATCTAAAAACTTGTTGCAGAGATTACTTAGTTTGAAAACAGAGAGGTTCCTGCTTTGATTTTGAGCTTGCCCTTGATTATATTAAATTTTTATATATATTTTTTCAAATCATATTTATCAAGCAATATTTAAAAAAGAAAGTAAAACAAATCTTTATGTTAGTTTTATTTAAATTTAAACTTAAGCTTAAAAATATTTAAAAATTAACATTTACCTTAAGTATTTTAAAACTATATGGTTAACTATTTAAATAATCTTTGAAAAGTTTTATATTAAATTTAATCATAATTTCCAAATTACCAAAATATATTAAATTTGAAAACATGATTTTATTTGTTAAATTCAAACCAAAGCTTTTCTATTTACAATGTATACAAAACCTATAGGAGGATATTTTCTGAATCCATTTTAAAACTGTTAATAGATATTACAAAACAATTCTTGTTTAAGAAAGTTGTTTTAGAATTGTTAATTTTATTTAATGTCATATTTTGAAACTGCTTTATTTTGCAGGATAAGGTTGAAAAAGCAACAGGTGAAGGAGGAAGTGATGGAGTTGTTCAAGAAATGATTTCTGATAGAAAGTCGCACGGTCCACCTTGGCTTATAGGACGACACACAAAGTCTGCAGAAGTTTCAAAATATGCCCCAACAACAAGCACATACATACAGGAGCTGACAACGAAGATAAGGGAAAATATCGCTGACGAAGTCGAAGCAAAGTTGAGCCAGAAGGTCCAAAATGAATTTGTTGCAAAGGTGAACCAAAAAGTGTCGCCTTTGCACTTTTTTAGCCTAAATCAACATTTTTTGGCACTTCCTGCATGACTTCTTGGTGTTGCAGTATGCAATCTATGGCGTAGTGTATAGACCATTCATTCTTCATAGTTTCAATCAACTGATGATAATTCTGTTCACAAATATGAGATATACGATAAATAGGTTCACATACAGTGGGTATGTGTAGTAGAGGTGAGCCCAACATATACAAGCAACATTACGTTATCTAGCGACTAGTGATGAACCCAAAATTATAAATCATAATTTTTATTTAACACATAAAAAATTTCAGTACTATTGTTTATCGGAGTATGAAAATTACAAAAATATGTGATAATAAAAAATAGGTTTTAGTAGTTTTGTATATAATATGGATTATTTATTTAATTAAACATTAAATACATATAATTCATTATGCTAAGATACACGCAACATATACAACAATCTTAACTAAAACCAAATGGAAAATTTGGAGTACCAATTGACGACCTTAAGTGAGTATATATATACAAATTGCGCAAGAAAGAAGAATGTGTTAACCCGCCTTTTAGCAAGGACAGATTTAACCGAATGGATTTTGTAATCATCAAGGTAGGACGTCCGTAAAGGTGATTATTTAGATTAGAGGTCAGTTATATTTAAAGCTATCCACGATAATCAGACAGATTCAGATGGATGACACTCAAAAAATGTCTAAGTATGGAGCTAACACTCCTCCAAGGGATCGGTACCTATCCATGGTTTTTGTCTCGAACTGATTGAGATCGATATTGAATGATAAGGAAACCCTTGTGAGGCCACATTTCAAATTCTAAGACATTTGGAGTCCGTCTGCTCAAGATATTAGCAAACTACTTCATATATAAAATAGGATTGGTATAGGAGGGATCGGGAAAGGAGGGAACGGTATAGGAGGGACTGGTATAAAAGGGATCGGCTAAACTCAATTTTGCACCAACAATCGGTCAATAACTCAAAATATACACATGCTATCAACATGAAACTTGGAGTACAAGCTTACTACAATATGCGGAACACCCTATAGGATCTCATTCCAATTGGAGTAAGTTGGACGGATCGGAATAACTTCCTTTAGAGGGATCGGTAGAAATCAAAATTCAAGCAACACTACTTCACGGAAAATGCGATATTTCACAAACCACACATCGGAATTACACGGAATTTAAGGAGTAGGTAGCTAACATAAGGGAGCAGCCCTCATAGGGATCGTATCCTATTTGGGCATACTAATTGGGAACCCTATTATAGGCCCCGTTGGGCCTGGAAATTTTTGGGTGGCCTCATCTTGGTCTCCCGAACCTTCTACCGAAATGTCAGTCTGACCCATTCAATTTTCCACCTATAAATACGGTAGGTATTATGTCAAAAAAGGTAGCTTCTGGATCTTTTTCCTACTTCTCTTTATCTTCAACCTAGGATAACTTTGCTAATTTCGTTCCTGAGTTTCAGATTGTAACTGTAAACAAAATACAATATAATAAAAAGTATTATTCTCCAGTGTACGTAGGCCGGATTTTGTCAAACCACTATAAATCTTGTATCTTGTTACTTACTCTCATTTTTAATTTTTTTTCTTCATATTATATTCTCTATAGTAGATGTTACCTGAGATCTATAACTCGATATTGGTGCATTCATACAATTGGGTATTGGTCGCCAATTTTGACGCCAACATAATGCAAAAGGTCAAACATTGAAATTTTTGTATAATAAGGTAAATAGTAATTACATTAATAAACCACACATATTGAATCCAATATATTAAGAATAATATTCAAATGATAAAACTTTTCCCCAACTATCATTTTCTTTACCAATATTTTATCCAACTGAAAGTTAAAGGCACACAAAATTAATTCGTACAAAAAAATAAATCAAATTGTACCATTTGGCTTCACTTTTACTTTCCCTAATGGATACACACAACACATTTTTTAATATAATATGTTTTCAAAATTGAATGACAAACCAAAGTAATATAATAAGCTTCTTTAAGTAAATAATCTTTAAAATTTGTAGGAAAATGAAAAGGCGATATGCCAACTATTTTTCCATAGAGTGTAATTTACTAAATTCAAGTGAAAATATTATGTGTGTCCATATTTGCATGCTTGCGTTTATAAAGGTCATTAACTAGATACTTTTTGATTTAACATAATTTTTAATGGATAATAAGATATAATATATTAAACATGAATGAAAGTAATGAGAGTTGCTTAATAATTATAATAGTATTAGATGTTAGAAACTGATCGAGAGAAATATCTAATTACTGATAAAATTTGTAAAGCCAAAGTTTAATGAAACTCATGCAAGAATCTTCCATAAAACATATTTTAAATTAGTGGAAATCAGAATAGTTGGAATATACGCAAGAAATATATGCCAGTTGAGAATAATTGCGTAAATACTGAAGTTTATAGTTATTGGAATTATAATCCGCCCCTTATTTTCAAATTCCAAATGTGAAAATCACTTCCAAAAACGTGTTTTAAATTACATCCTTATTTTTAACTTTTGGAACTTTTTTTTTGAAAATTAAATTTGAACAGTAACTACATCTTTCTTTAATTAAAATATTTTTTTGTATTGCCAGTACTTGAAGATTTCTCTTAAAATATTTATAGAAAACTTCACAAATATTGGCAGGTTTCTCTATAAATATTTGTAGTCCATATTTGTATATTTCTCGGTAAACATTTTTAGAGTTCTCTGCAAATTATTTGCATACATTTCTAAAAATATAAGTAGAGTTTTCTACAAATATGCCAAAACATAAAAATAATAGTTTTTATTAAACCTTGTTTTCGAGGAGGGAATGTTGTGTATTTTAAAAGTTAAAGCGGATGTTTCACAAAACTTCTCTTATAATTTTTTATGCCACTAATGATAGCATATCAATGGACTTTAATTCTTAAATATATAACTTATGCTAAAAATATTGCGAATTCAAATCATGCCAGAAACTTCCATTTACAAACTTCCTTCATTATCCATGCAAAGGTAATGAAAAAAAAATTCATTTTCATATCGTTTCTAACATTTCCATTTTTAACCCTGCTAGAACAAACAAAAAAATTTGTATGCTTCCATTATCATATTCCACATGAATAATTATTTTAGAATATATTGAAATTTCTAGCAATTAGAGTATATAGTAAATTGCATACCAATTGATAAGTGGAATAATTGCTAAAAAAAGAGAAATTGATAATATATGAAGGAAAACTGGATCAGAATTGCAATAGAGAGGGATGGAAAGGATTATATTGGCTTCTAATTTAAAATGTATAAACTATACAAAATATTCTCACTTATTCAACATCCTTGTAGTCTAGCTTATTACTATATATTATTGATTATGAGATCTTATAGTTCATTGTTGAACAAAAACTAATATTATGACGTGGGTTTAAATATTTTGCATAACATTTTAAAATAGATGTTATTTATGACTTCTTGTAAAATATCTAATTACTTTATATAAATAAATGGATACAACATCAAATCTTCTAAAAATTATGAGATTGATCCCAATCATTTGTTTGTCTAATTCATTGTATAAGGTAAAAGATAATCACATAATTAATTACCTAGCATATGAATTCAATCAACACATTAATTAGGGAAATTTTAATAAATGGGACAGAAATTTAATGAAATAACAGATGTATATATTTATAAATACACTAATTGGCTCATATTTCATATATTTTCGATATGATTATTATTTATTTGAAATACATAGGAATTCGGAAATTAATTAATTTTCAACCAAAATTGATTCATTAATTGTCAATTTTCAACCAAAATTGACAAGCACCATTGTCCAAGTGGTTAATTGATTCGGCTTTGGTGTAGGAGGTCACAAGTTCGAAACTTGCTTTCGAACATTTATTTGACATGGGATATGTTGTCCCAATGATTTGTTGCATATAAAGTACCAGTTCAAAAAAAAAAAAAAAAAACATGCCTTTATATAAGCACATGAAATATGTTCAAACTTAAAGCCACGGAGTAATTTCTATTACAAGTTAATCACATCAAATATGATGAAATCTTGTGTTTTCTTCTTTCTTTTTGCTCTTTTTCTCTTCAATGTAAACATAGGTAGAATACATTTTTTATTTATAGTTTTCTTTTACAAAATAAACCGAATTCAATAATGAAAAGTCAAGTGACTATCGACTCATGCTTCTATCATTTCAAAAAAATTTCAGGTACTGCTTGTCGTGGAGATGTAGATTTGAAAGGGAAAGATTGCACTATTCCACAATGCGTAGGAATCTGTCAAAAGATGCATGGAAATGCTGTTACTTCTGTCACTTGTGAAGTACCTAAAAAATGCACTTGCTTCTATAATTGCTAAATGAGTGAAAGACCCGAACTTTTATTTCGTATCAGTATTATTAATAAAATCCGATGAAATTTTAAGTGGCTTTATGTATTTTCTTTTTGGTATTTGAATTTGAAGCATATTTTTTGTGTTTTTATTTCTTCTATTATCATATTGATAGAAATTTTCCATTAGTTATAATTTAGATATGAAATAAGTATTGTGATTAATCTAGAATATGCCTGAACTAATTTGTATGTTGGAGTATAGTAAAAGTTCATCTTTCACCGAAAATAAAGATGCATGCATACAAGATATATATATATATATATACATATATATGTATATATATATATATATATATATATCAAAATTTGATCATTATCGAAAATTATGCATTAAATAAGAAAAAGGTCATATTGTGTAGGATAAAGCAACTATACATTTCAAAATTCATCATGAGCTAATGGCGCGATCATCTTAAAAGGTATAATGATCATGGCAAGTTTTTGTTATTTTGGGTCTTGATCGTAAGCGACCATTTTAATCCTATAAATGTTATCTAAAACTAGAGTAAAAGATAATAACTTAAATAATCACTACAATAAAAAAGGTTTTGGTATAGAAAATACCTTAATTCTTCTATAGAAAATAAAGTAATGAAAAACAATGAGTTCATAAAAATTACATATAGTAAGGAAAAGAAAGCAACGAGAAAGAAAATTTAACAAATAATGATTTAGTTAAAGGTGAAAAAAGTTTATAAAAAATCTTATAGCTATAAAATGAGAAAGTTAAACTAACGTGAGATGTTGATTTATCTATAAATTTATGATGAATTTGATATCACGTGAGGAACCTTCTAATTTTTTTATGTGCCCGCACTTAATTAATTTGTATTTACTGACTCTAGTTTGAAAATTTGGCTATTCTCTGTAGAGTACTCCATGGTCGTTTTGAAAAACCTATCACTAGTCTAATAAACTACTAATAAAATGCTACTTTATGCATTGGAAAATCATAGAAGATTTAAATAGCATCATCTACTCCATCATTGGCACACCAACTTTGTAACATTCCTGAAAATTTATCAAGTTTAAATTGGCAATTTAATTTATTTTTGAAAATAAAATGAGAATTAATCAGAAAATTTTCTAGAATAAATAAATAATTTTGATCATAAACAGAAATTTAATAAGAAATTTAAGTATAAGTAGCTTAAAAATAAATATTGGATTTAGGAACATAAGATGTATATTTATATAAATGAATTACAAAATAGAAATTTGAGATTTATAAGATTTCAAAATAAAATGTATTAAAAATAAATTAGAAATTAAAAACTTTTAAAAAAAAAAGTTGAACCTTGTATTAATATAAATTTATGAATAAATAAAAAATTGTATGAATGCACATTGTGTTAATATAAATTTTAAATAAATGTATAAACATGTTGAACAAAAATTTAATGTAAGTACATATACATGAGTTTATATTTCAAGTTGAGATTGAAAATTTAATTTTTTATTTGAAATAGATGTTTTTAAAGGCAAGTAGCATTTTTAAAAAAAAAAGGTTATTAAGATGTAATATATATGTTAGTTAAATTCTTTCAACATTGAACATGTATGTATACATTCAAAAGAATAAAGATATACATTATTTTTAAAAGTGTATAAGTTATAAATATAAAATTTATAAAATTCTTTTTGCTTCATAATATCAACATGTGAGGGTGGAGTAGAAGAATTAACAAGATCTAAAGCTTAAGATTGTTTTTAACAAGTGGCATAAAAACATCATTTCCTTAATAAAATAATTAAATAAAAAAAAATGAGAAAAATTTTTCACTTCCCCATATGAAATCATATAATGTCTCAGCCAAATCTCTGAAAAAGTAAACAGTGAGAGAGATTTGTGTATCAAAGTTCAACTCCAAAGGAAACAACTCAGTTCAAACCAAAGGAAAAAAATATTTCTCAAACTGCAAATCCGATCTGTTTGCAATGCAAGATTAAGCAAGTCTTCAAGTTTTCCACCCTACAAACAATTTTGAAGTAAGCAAGATCAAGGCTCAGCAATCAAAAGGAATTTCCAGATTTTTCAATTTCAAGAAGATCACAGGCTTTTTCTCTGATTTTATATAATATAAAACAAAAATTGAAAACAAGATAAAGATCAAAGACCTAATCCATCTCTGGATTTCAACAGCAGAGAGAAAAAAAAAGAGAGAAGCTTTCTCTATGAATAACAGTATTGCAAACTTTTCAGGAAACAAATCAAACCAATTCAAAACATTCAAGCATTCAAGTGTAATTCAACCTGGAGCAAGTTGAAAATCTGAAAATAAACAAACTTCAGGAGTAAAGCAAACCAAGAATTCAAGAAGCAAAAGCAAACAAGTGCAGTTTCTATGGAATTAAATAAAAGTAAGTAATTTTCTTAAAGATTCAAATTAGATGTTGTTAATCAGTGATAAACAGTTGAAAACAAAAATCAAAAGTGCAGATTCAACTAGAAAGCAAATGCTAAGTGAAGTCTGCAACCTGGGAAGAATAAATCCAATTGAAGCTTTAAACAAATTTAAAACTGTAAGTAGAATTGATTCTTTTGTTTGTTATTGATAAGGTAAACAAGTGAATACAACAGGAGATTGAGCAAACTTTTGTATTTACAAATTTTTGCAGAACTAACCATCAAAAGGAAATTAAAGAAAATAATATTCAGGCTTGATTCCCCTTTGTTTCTTCTCTGTTGCAAAACTTCCAGGTGAGCAACTTCCCCTTTAAAGCCTGATTTTGTTGGTACATTGTGATGTTATGATGATTGTTTGATTTTGTGATGGTGATGAATGAATACCAATGTGTCTGTATATGCTCATATATATGCAAGTGTTATTGCATGTCCCTGTTGTTAGCTTACAGGTTAAAAGAAATTAACTTCAAAACCTATCCAATTTTCTTAGGGATCTAATATCTAAATGGAAACTGGTTGTTAAACTAAAATTCCCACTTTAAAAAAATGACTTCAAAACAAGTTATGTTAAGTAATTAGTTTAGAAAAGTAAAATGAAAAAAAAAAAGAGTTCCTGGGCAAACTTAAATTGTTCTCTGTCTCTGCTTCTACAATGTGAGCAAACTCCACCTCTTTTATTTTGAAAAACTAGCGAGTAAACCTTTTTAATCTGGAATATTTGGTGTTGTTTGTGTTGATGCTTGAGATAAATAATGAAGTATTTATATGCATGCAAGTTATGTGAATATTTATACGCAAATAGAACTGTGCATGCTTAGTATCAGGTTTTTGCTTCTGTCTGGGAACAACCTGTTCGAAATTCAAACTCTTTCAACCCTGATATTTGTTAGATCTTAGGATTCGAATAAATTTTATTGATTGAACCTGTTGTAAGTTTTAAAAAAACAAATCAGAGCAAGAAAAAAAAAATTAAGTTCCTCTGAAAAAAAAATATACAGGAAAACAAGCATAGGTTGCAGATCCAACCATGGTGAACTTTGATTTCAAATATGTTAATTTGAAGGCTTTTGAAAATAATGGTTTTTGAAAGTTAAATCAAAAATTTTAAGCAAACATTAACAGAGTAATGTAAGGATAAACAAAATTGAGTCTTTTGGTAATTCCTGATGATCGACAACGCACTAAGTCTCGCGATCATGAGTGAGTGTAGCTAGGGGATAGGGTTGCTAGAGAAAAATACTCAAAATAATTTCAGATCACCGTGGACGGTGGACGAGAGTGATTTAGGGTCTAAGCCCTAAAATAGGACGGGGTCAGAATTGTTGCCATCGCGACGCCCCTTGTGGATCGAGTGCCACCAGACCGGGGGAGATCGAAGCGTTGGATGTCAAGGAAGCTTTGGGTGTACTGGCGTGACCGCTGATGGTCGGCGTGGGCAGAACGAGGCGATTCATTCGGTGATAGTTTCATTCCAGGGGATGCTCAAGTAGCTCGATTTTGATTCTCGATTGTAACTTGATTTCTGGATCGCGTGTATGGTTGTCATGGTCGCTTTCGATTTGTAGGTGGTGGCGAGATTAATTGGAGGTGGCTGGATGTACGTGCATCATGCACCGTGCACGTTGGAACCCGGATTGGAGTTTGGGGAAGATGAAGAAATGATGGAAAGCAACGCGAGTAGATGCTCGAGAAAAGTAGGTGAATGCTTTGGTTCATGCTCGAGTTTGTAAGTTAGGTACCTGATGTTTCCATTTGAACTTAATTCAACTGAAAAAAAGAAGCAGAGCGTACGCGAGTGGGAGAATGGGATGTCTCGTGGATGATGGAAGGAAACTCGAAGCATTTCTCGAGTGAAGCCGGTTAAAATTTCGGGTTATATTGTGAGCAGGTTTAAGCTTTACATATTTAAAGATAAAAATATTTAACAAGTTTTAGTGTTAATAAAGTAATAAATGTTTGAATACTTTGAGTTAAGAATTTGTTTCAAATTAAAATTAACCAAGTGAATATATTAGAATGTTTTTAAAATATAAATTTATGTTTTAATTAAGTAAATAATTTAAGTTAACTGTTAAAGTTAATCAACATTAAAGTTTTTATAATTAATAATAATTTATTTTCAAAGTCTAAAGAAGATTTTTTTTTAAATGTTAATTAAGACAAATTATTATTTATTAATTGTTTAATAAGGGTAGTGAAGAATGGACAATTAATTTTAAAAATTGTAAGTAACTAAGTGATTAGGAATTGGTCAATTTGAAATTGAAGACTAAAGATGGATTAATCTAATATTTAGGGTTAATTATTTTAAAGTATAATTAATTAATGGGGTTAACTAATTGAGGTAATTAAATTAAGAACAATTCATTAAAGGTTAATTAACTTAAGGTAATTAAGAAATCATTATTTATTAAGGAGTATTTAATTGAGGGATTAACCTATTAATTAAATCAATTAAGGATTAATTAATTATTGTAGTAAATTAAAGAATAAGTAATTAAGATTAAATTAATTACAATTAAAGGTTAATTAATTAAGATAATTAATTAAGTAAATGATTAATGAATAAAGGAGGGTTAAGACTTAATTAATTGTAGTTAATTTTAATTAATCATCGATTTAAAGATTACAAATAGAAGTAATTATGTGGGTAATAAATTTATAACCACATGGTTTATTCATCTTAATTTAAAGATGTTTGATTGTTATTGGGTGTTTTGTGATGGATGGATATGTTTGATAAGTGATGCTTTGTGCTAAGCTGTTATATCTATGATGTATATATTGTTGTGCAAACCCTGTGACCCGTAAAACGAAGTTTGAAATTCGATGCGGCAGGGAGTCGGATTCCTGTCGGTTATCCGAAACCCACATCGAATCATATTAGTTAATCTTTGTGAATGATATTTTACTTTATCTATGAATCTGTGAATATAGATAAGCGTTATGGGTTATACCGCTTATCGATATGATTGAACCTGTGATGATGATGTTGTGCACTATTGCGTTTAACCCCTAGACCACACCTATACACACACAAATATGGATTGCACGTGGAAATGGGTTAAGTCACAGATTTTAAAAATCGTTTTAAAATTGAATTTTTCCAAAATAGTTTTGGAATTAGAATTGAAGCTTTTGAAAATGAGTTTTCAAAAATAAAAGTTATTTGAATAACTTGATTGAGTTTTGAAATTTAAATAAATTAATTTAAATTTGAATTCAATATTTGAAATTGAATTCTATGACTTGGAAACTATTGTTTAAAAAGTTATTCAACTTACAAATCGGTTATATGGGTTTTAAACCATTTTTTTTAAAGGTGATGTTTTGAAATTTAAATTCAACTCAAGATTTCAACTTGTATAAATTAAATTTGCTTTCTCATAAGAAATGGACTTCCAAGTTGTGTTAAAAGGATTTTCAAGTCTAAAAAGGAAAATTGTTTTCCAAGTTATAGATAAATCTTTGGAAATGGGTTTGAAAGCTATAAATCTTTAATTTTAAAGATTTAATTTGGGTTAATCCAAATTTAATGGGAATTGTTTTGGAATATATGGGTAGATCTGTGTGAAACTGGGTGAAACTTTGTGAAATAAATCCTTTTGTTTAAAGGTTTAAAATGGTAATTTGTTAACCATTTGAAAGAAAAGTTTTGGATTTTATAAGTTGTGACTTAACTGAAATCCCATATCCATATATTTTTAAATATGGCGCTTACTATTCGGTTTAGCCGGGAGAGGACCTTGTGTCATATAACCCATTCCGAATAATGATATGGATAGCATTTGAAGACCGGTGGTGAAGACCGGGTATTTGTGAGAATGATAGGATAACCTATCGATTGTCTCTGCACCGAGTAGCTACGGTATAGAGATTCCCTAAGTGATGGGAAGTCCGATCGGGATTGTGGATACCCGGATTTGCAAGGGCTTCTTCGGAAGTGCCTTCGGTTCTGTTCGAACCCGGAACAGACATGTATGGTTGTGTGTCCGACATTACACTTTGGGATATTAAACTGATTTCTATCAAATACATTTCTGCTTGGTGGCGGAGAATTTATTCTCTTAGCTTAACACCCTTCTCTGAGACGCACGAGCTCAGAGGTTATGTAGTTGATATTTATCAATGATGTATTCCCAATTTGGTAATGTGACACGCTGAGTGCTGCTGTGTGATGATGATTATTTGTTGATCATTTGTGATCAAAGCATGGCTTTTGTATAAAGCGTAGCTTTGTGGACGAGACTGCATCAGGACCTCACACCTCGGAAATGGTCGAAACAGGAAAGATGCGGCAAGTTTATGAGGGTCGCGCCCTTTAGGGTATGTCATTCCCTTATGGAAAAGGGTGGTATCATGGTATGGAGCCCAGATACTTACTCATGTGGATACTGCAGATCTATTACTTTGTGATACTTTGTGGTTGTTGTTGCGAGCGCTCGTATAAAGGTCCCAAAGGACCGGGGGATGACATATTCGTGTAGTAGTTACCTTGTTACAGAGGTAACCCGGCCTTGTGTTGGCAGAGATCTAACCGTAACATTAGTTCTCGGGACGTCCCGCCAGAGGCGATCCCATGTGGCAGTAGGAAGTTCCTTAGCCTGACCATTTGTTGGAAATCCAATCAAAACACTACGCGCCCTGTACTGTTTTAGTTGTATAACCTACCATGGAATGTGGCGGTAACCTGCTATTGAACATGGCAGCTATAGTAGGCATAAGTGCGAAATGCCTATGCTGGCTAGGATTTATATTATACTTTCGAAATGATTTTCTACACTTTGCACATTATTATAATAATATCAAAGAATTTTCTCGTATTAAGCATATTTGACTATCATAAGGAGAAATCTCCTCCAAGTCTGCGTTTGCATTGTGTGTGTGGCGGGAGGCCTTATGGTAGTTCATTTTCTAAAAAGCATTGCGGTTTTTTTTTAATTTAAATTCTTTTGTTTGTTTTAAAAGACCAAATGTTTTTGTTTGCTCATACCAGTCCCATGACTGACCTGGAGTTTATTGTTCCTTTCCTAAACTCTGGGTGCCCACTATTTTCCCACACGGGCAGTATAGAGTTGGGTTTTTCAGATAGTCAGGTTTAGTAGATTATCTGGAGCTAGTTCAGTCTTTGGATTTGAACTGCACTTTCTTATCCTTGTGCATCGTGATTTGGGAGTTCAAGCTATTGCTGGATTGGTGTCTTGGAGATGGAGATTACTGATGCTGGAGTTCTTCCTTGAAGACTATATTGGAGTTTTTGTTCCGCTGCCAGTGTTATCATTATCTTTCCGCTGCTATTCTTGGTATCTCTGATAATGTTGATATCTATTGTACCATTCATGTTGTACCAGTTATTGTATCAAATGTTGTATATTGATATATGCTATTCATTTCTTCCGCTGTGTTGTACTTAATGTGTTATAAGCTCCGGCGAAACAGGTTCGACGTTTGGATCTGCGGCATTTGAATACGAGTGTCGTATTCGGTGCCGATTTTCGAAAGTCTAGTCAGGGTCGTTATAATTGGTATCAGAGCTGATGGTTAAAACCATAGCTCAGGAGTATAAAGCATTAAGTAGCTCATTAGAGATAGGATGAAGTATACCCTGGAATGAGTGATCCCTAGGATATCCGTTCGAATGCCTCAGTTAATTCTCTTACTATTCACTGATAGTAAGTATGAGTGCGAGAAGAGGGCGAGATAGGGGACAGAGGAGTACCACTACAAATGGTCAATACCCTGCAATAGCGGAAACAACTTTTCTCTATCAATCTCCTTTGATTCGATTCTCAATTCTTTCTATTGCTTCGTGACAGCTACAGAAAGGAGCTTCGGTGTGATGGTGGCCTTACGAATCGTTGCAGGAAATTCTTACTTTGTATCTTCATCCGTTTCTTATCAGCTTTTCGTTCTAAACTCTAATAAATTTGAAATTGAAATTGAAAATTTTAAATAAGTTAGAGATTTTAAATTAAGTTAAATTGGTTAACAAATATGAAGCTAAATTTGAATTGAATCAATAAATCGATATAGTATAAAAAACAAATTCGAAATTCTATTGTAATTTCTTGTGTATATCAAAGTCGAAGAGGTACAAATTGGTATATACTTTGGGATATTCCGACCCGATTTGGAATCCCTATCTAGTATTTGAGGAATTGTTGAAAATTAAGTCCATCTATCTTTTCTTTGGGATCCGATATATTCTATGAATGATTAGTTATCCCTTCGAACTAATCAATGTCGTTGAATATTCGTAGACCGGTGGACCCGAATATTTTGTGTAATATTGTATGAGTTTGTTCTCATATTGTTGATATTCTGATTTGGGAAACCAAATGCAGAATAAATATCTCGATTCTGATCTGATCAATTATTTCTTTATCTATTATCTTTTCTTTCTCGTCTTCCTTGCAATTTCGAGGACGAAATTCTTTTAAGGGGGGAAATCTGTAACATTCCTGAAAATTTATCAAGTTTATATTGGCAATTAAATTTATTTTTGAAAATAAAATGAGAATTAATTAGAAAATTTTCTAGAATAAATAAATAATTTTGATCATAAACAGAAATTTAATAAGAAATTTAAGTATAAGTAGCTTAAAAATAAATATTGGATTTAGGAAAATAAGATGTATATTTATATAAATGAATTACAAAATAGAAATTTGAGATTTATAGGATTTCAAAATAAAATGTATTAAAAATAAATTAGAAATTAAAAACTTTTAAAAAAAAAGTTGAACAAACAAAATAAAAAAATAAAAAAATGTATGATTGTAAATTGTGTTAATATAAATTTTAAATAAGTGTATAAACATGTTGAACAAAAATTAAATGTAAGTACATATACATGAGTTTATATTTCAAGTTGAGATTGAAAATTTAATTTTTTATTTGAAATAGATGTTTTTAAAGGCAAGTAGCATTTTAAAAAAAAAAGGTTATTAAGATGTAATATATATGTTAGTTAAATTCTTTCAACATTGAACATGTATGTATACATTCAAAAGAATAAAGATATACATTATTTTTAAAAGTGTATAAGTTATAAATATAAAATTTATAAAATTCTTTTTGCTTCATAATATCAACATGTGAGGGTGGAGTAGAAGAATTAACAAGATCTAAAGCTTAAGATTGTTTTTAACAAGTGGCATAAAAACATCATTTCCTTAATAAAATAATTAAATAAAAAAAATTGAGAAAAACTTTTCACTTCCCCATATGAAATCATATAATGTCTCAGCCAAATCTTTGAAAAAGTAAACATTGAGAGAGATTTGTGTATCAAAGTTCAACTCCAAAGGAAACAACTCAGTTCAAACCAAAGGAAATAAAAAAATTCTCAAACTGCAAATCCGATCTATTTGCAATGCAAGATTAAGCAAGTCTTCAAGTTTTCCACCCTACAAAAAATTTTGAAGTAAGCTAGATCAAGGCTCAGCAATCAAAAGGAATTTCCAGATTTTTCAAGTTCAAGAAGATCACAGGCTTTTTCCCTGATTTTATATAATATAAAACAAAAACTGAAAACAAGATAAAGATCAAAGACCTAATCCATCTCTGGATTTCAACTGCAGAGAGAAAAAAAAAAGAAGCTTTCTCTGTGAATAACAGTATTGCAAACCTTTCAGGAAACAAATCAAACCAATTCAAAACATTCAAGCATTCAAGTGTAATTCAACCCGGAGCAAGTTGAAAATCTGAAAATAAACAAAGTTCAGGAGTAAAGCAAACCAAGAATTCAAGAAGCAAAAGCAAACAAGTGCAGTTTCTATGGAATTAAATAAAAGTAAGTAATTTTCTTAAAGATTCAAATTAGATGTTGTTAATCAGTGATAAACAGTTGAAAACAAAAATCAAAAGTGCAGATTCAACAAGAAAGCAAATGCTAAGTGAAGTCTACAGCCTGGGAAGAATAAATCCAATTGAAGCTTTAAACAAATTTAAAACTGTAAGTAGAATTGATTCTTTTGTTTGTTATTGATAAGGTAAACAAGTGAATACAACAGGAGATTGAGCAAACTTTTGTATTTACAAATTTTTGCAGAACTAACCATCAAAAGGAAATTAAAGAAAATAATATTCAGGCTTGATTCCCCTTTGTTTCTTCTCTGTTGCAAAACTTCCAGGTGAGCAACTTCCCCTTTAAAGCCTGATTTTGTTTGTACATTGTGATGTTATGATGATTGTTTGATTTTGTGATGGTGATGAATGAATGCAAATGTGTCTGTATATGCTCATATATATGCAAGTGTTATTGCATGTCCCTGTTATTAGCTTACAGGTTAAAAGAAATTAACTTCAAAACCTATCCAATTTTCTTAGGGATCTAATATCTAAATGGAAAGTGGTTGTTAAACTAAAATCCCCACTTTAAAAAAATGACTTCAAAACAAGTTATGTTAAGTAATTAGTTTAGAAAAGTAAAAAAAAAAAAAAGTTCCTGGGCAAACTTAAATTGTTCTCTGTCTCTGCTTCTACAATGTGAGCAAACTCCACCTCTTTTATTTTGAAAAACTAGCGAGTAAACCTTTTTAATCTGGAATATTTGGTGTTGTTTGTGTTGATGCTTGAGATAAATAATGAAGTATTTATATGCATGCAAGTTATGTGAATATTTATATGCAAATAGAACTGTGCATGCTTAGTATCAGGTTTTTGCTTCTGTCTGGGAACAACCTGTTCGAAATTCAAACTCTTTCAACCCTGATATTTGTTAGATCTTAGGATTCGAATAAATTTTGTTGATTGAACCTGTTGTAAGTTTTAAAAAAACAAATCAGAGCAAGAAAAAAAAAATTAAGTTCCTCTGAAAAAATATATACAGGAAAACAAGCATAGGTTGCAGATCCAACCATGGTGAACTTTGATTTCAAATATGTTAATTTGAAGGCTTTTGAAAATAATGGTTTTTGAAAGTTAAATCAAAAATTTTAAGCAAACATTCGCAGAGTAATGTAAGGATAAACAAAATTGAGTCTTTTGGTAATTCCTGATGATCGGCAATGCACTAAGTCTCGCGATCATGAGTGAGTGTAGCTGGGGGATAGGGTTGCTTGAGAAAAATACTCAAAATAATTTCAGATCGCCGTGGACGGTGGACGAGAGTGATTTAGGGTCTAAGCCCTAAAATAGGACGGGGTCAGAATTGTTGCCATCGCGACGCCACTTGTGGATCGAGTGCCACCAGACCGGGGGAGATCGAAGCGTTGGATGTCAAGGAAGCTTTGGGTGTACTGGCGTGACCGCTGATGGTCGGCGTGGGCAGAACGAGGCGATTCATTCGGTGATAGTTTCATTCCAAGGGATGCTCGAGTAGCTCGATTTTGATTCTCGATTGTAACTTGATTTCTGGATCGTGTGTATGGTTGTCATGGTCGCTTTCGATTTGTAGGTGGTGGCGAGATTAATTGGAGGTGGCTGGATGTACGTGCATCATGCACCGTGCACGTTGGAACCCGGATTGGAGTTTGGGGAAGATGAAGAAATGATGGAAAGCAACGCGAGTAGATGCTCGAGAAAAGTAGGTGAATGCTTTGGTTCATGCTCGAGTTTGTAAGTTAGGTACCTGATGTTTCCATTTGAACTTAATTCAACTGAAAAAAAGAAGCAGAGCGTACGCGAGTGGGAGAATGGGATGTCTCGTGGATGATGGACGGAAACTCGAAGCATTTCTCGAGTGAAGCCGGTTAAATTTTCGGGTTATATTGTGAGCAGGTTTAAGCTTTACATATTTAAAGATAAAAATATTTAACAAGTTTTAGTGTTAATAAAGTAATAAATGTTTGAATACTTTGAGTTAAGAATTTGTTTCAAATTAAAATTAACCAAGTGAATATATTAGAATGTTTTTAAAATATAAATTTATGTTTTAATTAAGTAAATAATTTAAGTTAACTGTTAAAGTTAATCAACATTAAAGTTTTTATAATTAATAATAATTTATTTTCAAAGTCTAAAGAAGATTTTTTTTTTAAATGTTAATTAAGACAAATTATTATTTATTAATTGTTTAATAAGGGTAGTGAAGAATGGACAATTAATTTTAAAAATTGTAAGTAACTAAGTGATTAGGAATTGGTCAATTTGAAATTGAAGACTAAAGATGGATTAATCTAATATTTAGGGTTAATTATTTTAAAGTATAATTAATTAATGGGGTTAACTAATTGAGGTAATTAAATTAAGAACAATTCATTAAAGGTTAATTAACTTAAGGTAATTAAGAAATCATTATTTATTAAGGAGTAATTAATTGAGGGATTAACCTATTAATTAAATCAATTAAGGATTAATTAATTATTGTAGTAAATTAAAGAATAAGTAATTAAGATTAAATTAATTACAATTAAAGGTTAATTAATTAAGATAATTAATTAAGTAAATGATTAATGAATAAAGGAGGGTTAAGACTTAATTAATTGTAGTTAATTTTAATTAATCATCGATTTAAAGATTACAAATAGAAGTAATTATGTGGGTAATAAATTTATAACCACACAGTTTATTCATCTTAATTTAAAGATGTTTGATTGTTATTGGGTGTTTTGTGATGGATGGATATGTTTGATAAGTGAAGCTTTGTGCTAAGCTGTTATATCTGTGATGTATATGTTGTTGTGCAAATCCTGTGACCCGTAAAACGAAGTTTGAAATTCGATGCGGCAGGGAGTCGGATTCCTGTCGGTTATCCGAAACCCACATCGAATCATATTAGTTAATCTTTGTGAATGATATTTTACTTTATCTATGAATCTGTGAATATAGATAAGCGTTATGGGTTATACCGCTTATCGATATGATTGAACCTGTGATGATGATGTTGTGCACTATTGCGTTTAACCCCTAGACCACACCTATACACACACAAATATTGATTGCACGTGGAAATGGGTTAAGTCACAGATTTTAAAAATCGTTTTAAAATTGAATTTTTCCAAAATAGTTTTGGAATTAGAATTGAAGCTTTTGAAAATGAGTTTTCAAAAATAAAAGTTATTTGAATAACTTGATTGAGTTTTGAAATTTAAATAAATTAATTTAAATTTGAATTCAATATTTGAAATTGAATTCTATGACTTGGAAACTATTGTTTAAAAAGTTATTCAACTTACAAATCGGTTATATGGGTTTTAAACCATTTTTTTTAAAGGTGATGTTTTGAAATTTAAATTCAACTCAAGATTTCAACTTGTATAAATTTGATTTGCTTTCTCATAAGAAATGGACTTCCAAGTTGTGTTAAAAGGATTTTCAAGTCTAAAAAGGAAAATTGTTTTCCAAGTTATAGATAAATCTTTGGAAATGGGTTTGAAAGCTATAAATCTTTAATTTTAAAGATTTAATTTGGGTTAATCCAAATTTAATGGGAATTGTTTTGGAATAAATGGGTAGATCAGTGTGAAACTGGGTGAAACTTTGTGAAATAAATCCTTTTGTTTAAAGGTTTAAAATGGTAATTTGTTAACCATTTGAAAGAAAAGTTTTGGATTTTATAAGTTGTGACTTAACTGAAATCCCATATCCATATATTTTTAAATATGGCGCTTACTATTCGGTTTAGCCGGGAGAGGACCTTGTGTCATATAACCCATTCCGAATAATGATACGACGTTATGGATAGCATTTGAAGACCGGTGGTGAAGACCGGGTATTTGTGAGAATGATAGGATAACCTATCGATTGTCTCTGCACCGAGTAGCTACGGTATAGAGATTCCCTAAGTGATGGGAAGTCCGATCGGGATTGTGGATACCCGGATTTGCAAGGGCTTCTTCGGAAGTGCCTTCGGTTCTGTTCGAACCCGGAACAGACTTGTATGGTTGTGTGTCCGACATTACGCTTTGAGATATTAAACTGATTTCTATCAAATACATTTCTGCTTGGTGGCGGAGAATTTATTCTCTTAGCTTAACACCCTTCTCTGAGACGCACGAGCTCAGAGGTTATGTAGTTGATATTTATCAGTGATGTATTCCCAATTTGGTAATGTGACACGCTGAGTGCTGCTGTGTGATGATGATTATTTGTTGATCATTTGTGATCAAAGCATGGCTTTTGTATAAAGCGTAGCTTTGTGGACGAGACTGCATCAGGACCTCACACCTCGGAAATGGTCGAAACAGGAAAGATGCGGCAAGTTTATGAGGGTCGCGCCCTTTAGGGTATGTCATTCCCTTATGGAAAAGGGTGGTATCATGGTATGGAGCCCAGATACTTACTCATGTGGATACTGCAGATCTATTACTTTGTGATACTTTATGGTTGTTGTTGCGAGCGCTCGGATAAAGGTCCCAAAGGACCGGGGGATGACATATTCGTGTAGTAGTTACCTTGTTACAGAGGTAACCCGGCCTTGTGTTGGCAGAGATCTAACCGTAACGTTAGTTCTCGGGACGTCCCGCCAGAGGCGATCCCATGTGGCAGTAGGAAGTTCCTTAGCCTGACCATTTGTTGGAAATCCAATCAAAACACTACGCGCCCTGTACGGTTTTAGTTGTATAACCTGCCATGGAATGTGGCGGTAACCTGCTATTGAACATGGCAGCTATAGTAGGCATAAGTGCGAAATGCCTTTGCTGGCTAGGATTTATATTATACTTTCGAAATGATTTTCTACACTTTGCACATTATTATAATAATATCAAAGAATTTTCTCGTATTAAGCATATTTGACTATCATAAGGAGAAATCTCCTCCAAGTCTGCGTTTGCATTGTGTGTGTGGCGGGAGGCCTTATGGTAGTTCATTTTCTAAAAAGCATTGCGGTTTTTTTTTAATTTAAATTCTTTTGTTTGTTTTAAAAGACCAAATGTTTTTGTTTGCTCATACCAGTCCCATGACTGACCTGGAGTTTATTGTTCCTTTCCTAAACTCTGGGTGCCCACTATTTTCCCACACGGGCAGTATAGAGTTGGGTTTTTCAGATAGTCAGGTTTAGTAGATTATCTGGAGCTAGTTCAGTCTTTGGATTTGAACTGCACTTTCTTATCCTTGTGCATCGTGATTTGGGAGTTCAAGCTATTGCTGGATTGGTGTCTTGGAGATGGAGATTACTGATGCTGGAGTTCTTCCTTGAAGACTATATTGGAGTTTTTGTTCCGCTGCCAGTGTTATCATTATCTTTCCGCTACTATTCTTGGTATCTCTGATAATGTTGATATCTATTGTACCATTCATGTTGTACCAGTTATTGTATCAAATGTTGTATATTGATATATGCTATTCATTTCTTCCGCTGTGTTGTACTTAATGTGTTATAAGCTCCGGCGAACCAGGTTCGACGTTTGGTTCTGCGGCATTTTAATACGAGTGTCGTATTCAGTGTCGATTTTCGAAAGTCGAGTCAGGGTCGTTATAAACTTATCTTTTGATTCGCACACAAATATAAGTCCTCTTACGTATAAAAAACATTATTTTCAATTTTAGGTTGAAAGAAAACATCTATTAATTTTTTTGAGATGTTATTTTGTAGAAATGGTAATCTTACAACAGAATAAACATATAATTTTCTGTAGATGTGATATTTTGAAGAGATGAATTTTTATAGATTGATACTCATACTACACATTGAACATTTATAGTTGTCTGCATCATTTGGAATAGTGTAGCTTAAGATATGATAGGGGCGCTAAAGAAGGATGTCAGTGAATCTTTCTTGCCCATATTTATCTGTATGTATGTGTATAATACATTATAATGTGTATGTAACTTAGCCTACTAATTTAAAAGCGTAAAAATATGCCTTTTATTAGCTAATTCTAACAAGCAGTCTCCCATATAATAAAAAAAAACTTGTTTTATGTACATATATAGAAAATATAGAGAATAATTAGGATATAATTCTAAAAAAAGAGTTACGTAATTTTGAAAAAGGTTAGAAAAATTACTACAAAACCTAGTTATTTCAATCGTGGTGCTCATATATTCTAAAATAAAAGCAAATATTCTTATACATCTAGACATTATTAGAAGCCATCTTCGCTAAGTCTTTTAATTAAACCGTCATCCTGATTCAACAAACTCCCACCATCATCACTCCGTAAAAGAACAAAACCAAAAAGGAAGCCAACTGAAAACGTGTAAATTAAATACGAACAGACGGAGAATTGTTTTTCCCTTTTCCATTTTTTCTCACCTCTACTACACATACACACTGTATATGAAGCTATATATCGTATATCTCATATTTGTGAACAGAATTATCATCAGTTGATTAAAGCTATGAAGAATAGATGGTCTATACACTACGCCATAGATTGCATACTGCAACCCCAAGAAGTCATGCAGGAAGTGCCAGAAAATGTTGATTTAGGCTAAAAAAGGGCAAAAGCGACACTTTCTCGGTGATGCATTTTGTTGCGTTGCCGTAGAGTCAAAGGCAATATCTTTGCGGCCCTAGGGTAACATCGGTTCTGTTGTTGCCACAGGTACCAAATTTACTAAAAAGTAGGCCCCACAATCTAGGCCCCAACATGTGGGCCTACATTGTGGGGTCCACCAATTCTGTGGCCCACCTTTACCGTCCAATGGCAATACTTTGCCAGTTTATTACCACATTCAGCATCACATACTGCAACATTATATCATATCTATGGCAACGGCTTTTGCAATTTAAATTGGAAATGCACTACGACATTATACTACTGCAACATTATATCATATCTATGGAAACATTACACTGCAACATTATATAATATCTAATGGCAGTATGTTAACGCTTAAATTTGAACGCTAACACCCCGGTGTGTGAAGTGTAGTTGTGAAAGCACCACCCGATAGATCGGGAAAGAATTATAAGCAAGTAATAGCGGAAAAGCAGTAAACAACAGCAATTTTATAGTGGTTCGGCTTATGGGTCTAGCCTACGTCCACTTTAAGTACTTTTATTGATGATCACGTTACAAGTTGATACAAATCTTCTCAAGTACAACACACTTTGAATTACAAAAGACTTAGAACAAGTAGCTCAAACTTCGATGTTGACAAAAATCTTCAAATCCATGGTGGATGTAGATGATTTCTTCATGAAGTTCTTTTAGACGTTCTTTGAATCTCAAAAGCTTTAAGTGTTGAAGTAGTCTGGAATTCGGCAGAGTAACGGTGCTTGAAATTGATTGACCAAAAGTCCCCTTCATGTTGGAAATGGTCGTGTATTTATAGGGGTTTTCGGTCTTAAGTCGTGAGTCGTACCCGACTCATGGGTTACTCGTGGCCGAGTCAGGTTGGGTCGTGGACGACTCACCATGTTGAGCTCAAACTCGCCTTCGGTCTTCTGAATATAGCACAAGTTCTAACCCGTTCACGAGTCATCCTTTTTTAGTATGGACATCACAGCAGTGGACTACGACTTAGTGACCTTAGGTCGTGGACGAGTCATGGTGAATTGTCTCGTATGATAAGTCGCGGGCTTGTTAGCGGTTCATGGTAGGTCGCGGCCGACCTACTGGATTTGACTCTCGGCTTGGTCCAATGTTATGCTCCTGTTCGAATGAACGATACAAGTGATAAGTCGTTCCCGAGTTAACCAAACATGACTTCCTTTGTGCTAGCATGAGTCGTACACGACTCATCATAAATCGTAAGTCGTCAACGACTTATGTGTTGTTGACCCTTCCTTCCAATGTTTTGAGTCGTTACTCCTTTAGGTCGCATAGCTTTCCTAGGCCGTTCAACCGTAGCCATTGTTAGGTCGCAACATGTTTTAGGTCGTAGGTCGTTCATTTCCTTAAGTCGTGCCATCCTTAACTCGTAAGGTTCCTTAACTCGTAAAAGCCTTAAACCGTGGAGGCCTTAAGTCGGAGACTGCTTAACTCGTAAGTCCTTCTAGAACTGTTTGCTGCCTTAAGTCGTAGGTTGTAAGCTTCCTGAGTCGTAGTTCTTAGGTCGCAGGCTCCTCAACTCATAGATCTTACCTTGTGGGCTCTTATCTCGTGGACTCTTTAACTCGTTGGTGAAACGGGATTAACACTTGCCCCTCGAAGCACACGTCTTAAGCCGTAAGTCGTGCGCTTCGACTCATCATAACCCGTGCCGATTCAAGTTCCAATGTCTCCAGGTATAAAAACGCTTGAGTCGTTTCTCCTCTCCCACTTCTTATCTCACAGCCGCATCCACCATTAGAGACTCTCCAACCTCTCAAAAGCAAATCTGAGCTTACTGATCATTAATCCATCCTTTCCTCCACATCGCGTAAGTCATTCTGAACTTCAATCCAACCACGACCATCGCTAAGGCATAAATTTTCGCTTCTTGTTCCCAAATCACCGCCGTACGTCGTACTCGGGCTTTGAATTGAGTTGTGAACGATTCTGACCATTGTTGGCTACGTTGTTGTTGTGATCCTTTAGATTATAACATCGCGTTTGATTCGCCGTACACTTGAAGCGATTCGAATTGGTTTTTTGGGTGCTTTCTGATGATGTGAGGAGAAGATGATGAATTACAATGTCTTGATTTGACTGGCCCGTGGGTTCGGAGGAGATGAGGAAGTTCTTAACAGGTTAACGGGTTAGAAAGGAGTTGACTGGTTGAGGAAATGACTTAGGATCTCACGACTTAGTTGGTTTTGCTTTTCGGCCACTGATTCTGAAATACCTTGCAATCTCAACCGTACACGACTCAATGCTTTTAGCCATAAACCACAGACGACTCAAGCTATAAGTCGTGAACGACTTAAGCCATAGGCCGTGAATGATTCAAACCATAAACTGTGAACGACTCAGCACTTGCTACTTTCCCGTGACTCATCCTTTAAATGGTACACGACTTAAACCATAAGCCGTGTACGACTCAGCAGCTTCCATGCGACCCAGTAGCCTTTACTATTGACTTTAATCCGACCTAGCAAGTTTTACGACTTAAGCCATGAGTCGTAACCGAGTTAGAACTTAGAAGGTTTCTTGTTGCTTCGATCTGGAGCCTTCCCCCTGTTCTTTGACTTACGACTCATAGTACTGCCGACTTATAACATCAGCGATTTAGAGTTGGAACAACCTAACTTAACTTGCCTCACTTTCCTTAGGTCGTAGCCGAGTCATCCAAATAACCAATGACTTAGCTTAACCCGTACAAAGAATTCTTGAGTCGTTGACAACTTAACACTTGTAAATTTTGCTTGAACTTTGAACTGTTGATCTTTGCTGCATTCTTTTACAGATTACTTCAACTTGTAAGCTAATAATCTGTTAATACAACATTCACAGAAAACTGGGACGAATATACTGTCATTGATTGCCCAAATCGAACGACAGATTAGTTAATGATAGATGATTAACTTAAATAAATCGTGTGAACGAAGTGCTACCGATTTCAAGTGGAATATTAAAGCAGCACTGGATTAGTCAATTGAAACTGACCAGCCCGTATTAATATTATGCTTGAGCTTTAAATAACAAGTTCCGAAATTACCATAGTCAATCAATCGTCAACCAGTTTAATTCCAGTTATCTTTACTTGTTATTATTATTATTTTTTTATTAGCTTTGCACGACACTTCACACTTTTTAGGAAACGTGCACCTTCGCATTTGAACATCCAGTTGCTTGTGTAGAATGACCTCTCATCAAGAAGAGCCGATGGGCCAGGCTGAAGATGTCTTTCCAGTAGCCATCCCTATAGACAACCCTCCGGAGAGAACATCCACAACTTTGAATCAGCGGGTATTTAACCAACTGCGCGTCCAGTTTGGCATTGATGATGCTGACATCTTATTTCCGGGGCCAAATGACACTGCTGACAATCCTCCCTACGGCTTTGTTGCAGTCAATCGCCAAATGTGCTTAAGTGGGGCGATTCCTCCTTTTAACGACTTTCTCCAACAGTTCCTGCTTCGGTTGTCTATCTCTCCATTCCAATTACACCCCAATGGCTACGCCATTCTGATGGGGTTATGTGTTCTATTCAGGAGAGTTTTGGATCGATTACCAAGCTTCGGGGAGATCTTCTATTTTTGCTCATTCACGAAAACTAAAGACCATCCCTCCATCGTGGTTGTAAGAAGCGCTCGAAATCGCAAACTTATTACTGATCTCTCCGAAAGCGCTCACGGATTTTTGAATCAGTTTTTCTTTGTTCGCTGCCCTCCAGGGTTTTATGCCATCTGGAGAGTGGGAAGTAAGATTTCCTGTCTCTACTTTTTCCGTTTTGAAACTTTCTCGAGATCTGAACTCTCAGCTGCTAATTTCATTCTTTTCCTGTTTTTAGCACTTCCACCCCCTGCTAGGGACCCAAGTCTTAAGCAAATTTTTGAAAGATTAAATGCCGTGCCGGTAGAAGAGAGGAGCATAAAGTTTCTGCTAAACGATGAACTTTTACATCAATACGGACTCCTCCATCTCTCTCGCTTTACTCGGCCTCGTGAAGCTCCAACGGAGGTTCCTGATTCTCCGGTGAAAACTCCTGATCTTCCGATCTCCACTAAAGAGCACATACGAGGAGAAATTTCTGCAGAAACCTTATTAGTAAAGTGCTCTACTCCCAGAGACGATACGGGACCCTCCGAAAAGCCCGCACTTGCTCCCATTATTGAAGAAGAAGAGGAGCCCCTTTCCCAAACCAGGGAGAGTGCTGACAAAGGAGATGATGGAGGGAATCAGGTTGGGCATGCCGGTGATGACGTCTTTGGGGATTTAAGTGACATAATTATTACTTCCCAAGAGCTCTTTAAAGAAGACCCTGCTCATGGTAAAGCTATACCTCCGACGATTGAAGCAACATCTGCCCTCCAACAGACTCTAACTCCTTCATCTCAAGAATTGTCATCAACAGTGAAATCTATCACTTCCCCCCAACAGAGGAGTGGTTCGTTAGTCCAACGCGAGTAGCTTGCACTTCACACACAACTAAGGATTTTCCAGCACATTTATGCACTTATCTTCTTATACTTTAGAGATTTCTAAAGCTTATCTTTTCTTATTTCAGATTCTTCAATGACACGCGGCGGATCGTATTATCAGGATTTCCAACGCTACGGGGGGCGTGGTCAATATGATTATCGGCGTTACTTTCCTTCCTATAGAGAGTCTGACGAAGAGAGGGCTGCTCGAAAGGCTCGTGAAAGGAGGGATGCAGAAGAGCGTTATGACAGAAGGGATAGGGATGAGCACCATGATTCTCTGCAAAGGAGTGACGACTCTCACAAAAGGAAATCTTACGACGACCGAGGAAAAGGTCATGTAACTGAAGATTCAGGCAAACGAGCTCGACATGGTGAGAGACATACTTCCACTATTCCCGAAAAGCCTACTGCCCCTGCCCCTCTTGACATTACTTCCGACTCTCCTGCTCTTGGGAAGGAGGACATCCAGACAATAATAAGCAGGCCTAAATTTCAAGTGGGACCTGGCCCAGCCACTTTACAAAGCCGTTTTCCACAATGGTGCTTAAAGGGTGTGAGATTCGACCTAGACTTGGTCCCCATCGACAAGTCTGCTATGTTGCGCAATCTTGATGCAGTCAAGCTCGATATCGAGAGGATGTCAAACTGGCAGAAGCTTGTTGATGAGCTTCAAAGAGTTAACCGTGCCAACTTAGAGGCCATGCTCACCATGGAAAATGATAAGGCTGAGTGGCAAAAGGTCCTTGAGCAGCACGACACCGAAATGAGGAGCATTACTTCCTACAACGAGGAGCTCGAAGCAAAGGTTGAGAAGTTGAAAGATGAGCTTGCTGCTTCCTCTACTTCATATTCTCAAAAAGAAGAGGTGCTTCTCAGACAAGTTAGAGATGCTCATGCCAGTCAGAGGGACGCTGAGGACAGGCTTGAAGCACAAAAAAGAATCAGTGATGGCTATGTCTCTGATATTGCTGAGCTTCAAAAGAAAAACAACTCCCAGGAGGCGGAGATACAAATGCTTAAGCTTCAGCTTGCCAAAACTGAAAGGGAGCGCGATGAGGCTGTCGCCGGCAAAATCGCGGCCGAAGAATCTCATGAGGCGACCAAAAACAGCTTCGGCTCAACATTATTCGATTTCTACTTGCATAGCGTCTTGGGGCGTGGAAGCCTCGCTTTTCTCGGTCCTAAGTATGAAATCACTTTAGCTGAAGTGTGGGAGGCCGCTCTTGAGATGCTTGGTGCTGAAGGTGCCGGTTACGACGAATCAGCCCTGGAAAGGCATTATTTTGATGATGACGCTCGCGCTGCCCTTGCCAAGGGAAAGGAACAACTTGCCAAACTAAGAACTGAAGTGACGGAAGGGGACCGGCTGGGGAAAACCACTTCAACTACTCTAGTCTAGCCACCTTCTTCGTCTGAAGTCGACATTATTGGTTCCAGTTCCCATCTCGCATCTCCCACCAAAGTTACCACTGAGATTACAAGCATACAAGGTGGAGACGAGGGTGATGAGAGCGCTGATGCGCAAGCTTATGAAGTCGAAATCAGGAAACCAGCTTCTCCAGGTAATTTCACTGTTAATCTCGCTACTGTCAATTCTGCTCAAGCGGGTTACTCATTTATTTCGCATGAGTTTCATGAGCTCCTTGGCTATTTTCTCAACCTTGATGAGCCTTCATCTCCTCTCTTTACTGACTTCATTGGTGAACCTTCATCTCCTCTCTTTACTGACTTTAACCTCTTTTCTTCTGTAGAGAAAGTACCAAGCATTGCTCAAACTTCTACTCCTCCGGTTATCCATCCTTCATCTCTTCAGGCGGCGCCTCCTTCTGCCTCGCAACCTGGATCACAGGAGGAACAAATAGAGGCTCTTCACGGCTTGGATGATCCCATCGCTTCGCAAGAGCAGAAAGATGAGAGACCTGAGGGAGGTGACATATCCCCGGAACGGACTCCTTCTAACGACATTGTTCTATCAAAACTTGTCACTCCGGGGAGTGAGTCTTCCTCACAAAGGAGAGAGAAGCGTGGGACATCAAAGAGGAGGGGGAAGAAAATCACCGCCATTGAAGAGGAGCCGGAAGTTGAACCGGTTACACCTGCCTCTCCTACTTCCCTTATACCCACTGGCCGACCTGAAAAGCTGGTTATTCGACCGAGTAAAGGGTCCAAAGGAGGGAAGAAGAAGTGAAGATTTTAGCTTTTTGCCTTTTGTATTAACTGGCCGAGAGTTGTGCGGGTACCGGCCCCCGCTTTTATTTTGAAACCTGTATCTGCATTATAGTTGAATGAAATGATTCTTCGTTTGTACAAACTTCTGTTTGAATTTGAGAATGCATTTACTATTTATTTTTGCACAAGTTTGTTTATATAATATTGCAGCGGGCTTATGGTATGTTGTTTGAGTATTACTTTACTGATGCAGCTATACTACTATACCATGTTGCCCCCATACCTTAAGCTTGTTGCAATATTTTATACTTCGAGGGGACTTGCACTCTTATTTGTTAAAGAATAATTATTTTATTCTTTAAAGAAAATTTTTATTGAGTACAACTCCCTTCGTATAAGTTTTTACGCTTTGTCGTTCGAAGAAATCACTTTTCTCTTTTGCTTATGTGCATATTTTACCAAGTGAATTCCTCTATGTGGTAAAGCGGACCTCTGAAGGGTACTTTAACTTCTTTTCTTTTTACGATCATTTTCCATTTGAAAGTTAAAGTACGCTTTTGATGAGGATTTTTTTTTTTATACAAAATTGTACCTCTGAGGAGGGATTTTTCACGTTTCAACACTTGGAAGTTTTATTTCAATCTCGGTGAAACGTGTACCCCCAAAGAGTTGTGCCTTCGAAGAAAGCCTTTTCACGTTTCAACACTTGGAAGTTTTATTTCAATCTCGGTGAAACGTGTGCTTCCAAAGAGGTCTTTTTTCTTGATTGTGTCCCCGGGAGGGGGTTGTACCTCTAAGGAGGGATTTTTTTACGTTTCAACACTTGGAAGTTTTATTTCAATCTCGGTGAAACGTGTACCCCCAAAGAGTTGTGCCTTCGAAGAAAGCCTTTTCACGTTTCAACACTTGGAAGTTTTATTTCAATCTCGGTGAAACGTGTGCTTTCAAGAAGGTCTTTGTTTTTGCATTTCAACTTTGGTGAAGTGAAATTCCGAAGAGCGGTTGTTACACTTCAACTCCTGGCGAAATGTGCCTCCGAAGAGGGCTTTTATTTTGTTTACATTTCAACTCTGGTGAAGTGAAATTCCGAAGAGCGGTCACAACACTTCAACTCCTGGTGAAATGGGCCTCCGAAGAGGGCTTTTATTTTGTTTACATTTCAACTCTGGTGAAGTGAAATCCCGAAGAGCGGTTATAACACTTCAACTCCTGGTGAAATGTGCCTCAGAGAGGGTTTTCATCGCCTGGAAGTTACTCTCTCATGGTTGGAGGGTCATGACTCCTCCAATCTTTTTTGTTGAGTAGAGAACTTTCTTTTTTGTGGCGTATGACCCATTAGAGGTCTTTTATCCTCCGAAGAGTTGCGCTTCCGAAGAGGACTTGTGCCGCTGATGGTAGCTTTGGTTGTTCCTCTGTTCACTTGCTTATGCCTTTTCAGCGATCCTCTTTTTTTTTATTTTTTATTTTTCAAGTTTTCATTCCCCTTTTTCTCACAAGTGGCTTGTTTAATCCAAGGAAGTGTACTTCATTGCCGGGCAAGTTCGTGAGAACAGGCACTAGCTTCCTAATTGGATGTTTGTTTGTTCAAACAATCTCAATTTATCAGCAAGGGCTCGTTTCTATCGAAATCATTAGCCGTTCAATTGAAGTATTTCCTATCTAGGATTTGAATTCGGGGTCTTTGTGACTTGAAATTTGTTTGTTGAATGATGGTGAGAATCGCTCGGTCTTATTATGCGCAAGCTTTATTTCCATTGTCTGCAAAAATTTAAATTGACATTTCAGCAATACATTTTACGTATTTTTATATCGAAAACAAAGCAAACATATAATGATAATAAGGAACACAAGATTTATAGTGGTTCGGCCATGAAATTGGGCCTACATCCACTTTATATTCTTTCATTATTTACTTGCACCAGTTTCACAACTGCTTTCAATTACAAGAATCATACATTCATAATTCTTTTTACAATGTTTCAACAAAATTTTCAAGTAAAATATGGACGCAAATGGTTGCTGTTCCATGCCCTTGGAATTTGATCTCCATCAACAGTGGTGAGCTTGAATGTGCCGTCAAGAAGTTTCTGACCTATTACATACGGTCCTTCCCAATTTGGCCCAAACACACCTGTCGCAGTCATAATTCTTTTCAGGACTAGATCTCCAATTTCAAAGCTGCGTTGACGAACTTTGGAATTGAAATGTCTGGCTATCCTTTGCTGATGAGCTGCGACTCTGAGGTTAGCTTCATCTCTTTTTTCATCAAGGAGATCCAGCGCTTCCAGTTGTAGCTTTTCATTTTCTGCTTGATTGAAATGGATTCTTCTGTGTGAAGGGACCTCTGTTTCAACCGGGATCATTGCTTCTGATCCGTATGCTAATGAAAAAGGAGTATGCCCAGTTGCAGTTTTGTGAGTAGTTCTGTATGCCCATAGTGCAAGTGGTAGTTTATCGACCCAACCACCTTTTGCTCTTTCGAGTTGCTTTTTGATGGTTGATTTGATGATCTTGTTCACTGCTTCCACTTGCCCGTTTGCCTGCGGATGAGCTACTGCCGAAAAGCTTTTCTGGATTTTGAATCGTTTGCAAAAATCCTGGAATTCCTCACTTTCAAACTGAGTACCATTGTCTGTGATTATTTTCTGAGGCACACCGTATCTGCAAATGATATTCTTGGTCACAAAGCTTATCATTTTCTTAGAAGTGATAGTAGCCAATGGTTCAGCCTCAGCCCACTTAGTAAAATAATCAACTGCAACAATAGCGTATTTAATCCCTGATTTAGCAGTTGGTAGCGGCCCAATGAGATCCATTCCCCAAATTGCAAATGGCCATGGACTGACCATCTGTGTGAGTTCGGTAGAAGGTGCTCTAGGAATTTTGGCATATCTTTGGCATTTGTCACATTTTCGGGAGTAATCTGCAGCATCCCGATTAATTTCTGGCCAAAAATATCCGTATCGGAGAATTTTCTTTGCTAGTGTTTGACCACCTGAATGATCACCGCATTCTCCTCCATGCACTTCAGCTAGGATTGTTTTGGACTCTTCCCGGGATACACATCGAAGCAATGGCATTGAGAACCCCCGTCTGTACAATCGGCCATCCTGAATTACATAGCGAGAGGCCTTCCTTAGAAGCTTTCGTCTTTCTATCGAGTTTTCTGGCAGAGAACCCCTGAGTAGGTAATCCAGTATTGGAGTCATCCATGACTCTTGTTCTTGAGATACATTCATAATCCAGTCTATATCCATCTCGTCTATACTTGGCGCTGAAAGGACTTCTACAGGGACCAATCCCAATAGTTGAGCTTCACCAGAACTTGAATACTTTGCGAGGGAATCTGCCTTCATATTCTCTTCCCGAGGAATGTGGCTTATTGAATAGTGATCGAGTTCACATAGGAGTTCCCAAGCCTTTGACAAGTAGGAAGGCAGGTTTCCACATTTTGCTTGAAATTCCTTCTTGACTTGGCATACAATAAGCTGAGAATCACTGAAAATTTGTAATGCTCGAATGTTTAGCTCTTTAGCGATTTTCAGACCTGCAATAAGAGCTTCATATTCTGCTTCATTGTTTGTTGAAGGAAATTCCAATCTTAGTGCATAACATAATGATCGACCCTCAGGAGTTTCAAGTACCACTCCGGCTCCAGAACAGTAGTCATTTCTTGCGCCATCAACATACATCTTCCACTGGATTGGAGAATCATTGATCGCTTTTTCCTCACCATTATCTTTCTCTGTGAATTCTGCAATGAAATCAGCTAAAGCTTGTCCGTTGATTGCCTTTCGGGGATGATAAGTGATGTCATATTGACTGAGTTCAATGTTCCATTTCAGAAGACGACCCGAAGTTTCAGGGCGAAATAGGACTTGCTTCAGAGGTTGATCAGTGAGTACTTTGATAGGATGAGCTTGGAAATATTGCCTCAGTTTCCTCGATGCAACTAGTAGGCAATAGGCGAGTTTTTCCAACTTGGAGTAATTCAGCTCTGCCCCAGTGAGTCTTTTGCTGATATAGTAAACTGGATGTTGAATCCTTTTGTCTTCCCGTATCAGCGCTGCACTTAGAGCATGAGATGATACTGCCAAGTATATAAGAAGATCCTCACCATTGCCTGGCCTAGAAAGTATCGGAGGCGTTTCCATATGACGGATCAACTCTTCAAAGGCTTTTTGGCATTCGGGAGTCCATTCAAAGTTCTTCTTTCCTTTTTTCAGGGCATCGAAGAATGGGATGCATTTATCAGTAGCTTTGGAAATGAACCGACTCAAAGCGGCGACCTTTCCGTTGAGACTTTGCAATTCCTTCTTCGTTCTAGGAGCTTTAACTTCTTTTAAGGCGGTAATTTGAGCTGGACTGGCCTCAATGCCCCTAGCACTGACGATAAAACCTAAGAACTTTCCGGATTCGACCCCAAATGTACATTTCAGAGGGTTAAGTTTCATTCTGTATTTCCGGAGGACTGCGAACATTTCTGCTAAGTGTTCAATGTGATCCACTGCTTTCCTGGACTTCACTAACATGTCGTCGACGTAGACTTCCATAGTTTTGCCCAATTGCGGTTTGAACATAGCATTAACAAGTCTTTGGTAGGTTGCCCCTGCGTTTTTCAATCCGAAGGGCATAACTCTGTAGCAATAAAGTCCAACATCTGTGATAAAGCTTGTATCCTCCTGATCCGGCTCATGCATCATGATTTGGTTATAACCGGAGTAGGCATCCATGAAGGATAACAATTCATGTCCCGCAGTTCCGTCTACCAGTTGATCGATCCTGGGTAATGGGAAGCAATCTTTGGGGCAAGCCTTGTTTAGATCAGAAAAATCGATGCACACTCTCCATTTTCCATTAGCTTTCTTGACCAACACAGGATTTGAAACCCAATTCGGATATGTAGATTCTTTGATGAAGTTATTTTCCATGAGTCGATCAACTTCTTCTTTTAATGCTGCTGACCTTTCTGGACCTTGGGTTCTTCTTTTCTGTTTAACTGGCGTAAACTTTGGGTCAATATTCAGAGCGTGTACTGCAACTTCTGGGGATATCCCATACATATCGGCATGAGTCCAAGCAAAGACATCCAGATTTGCTTTCAGGAAAGATATCAAGACATTCTGAATTGACACATTAAGCTGTGAACCCACATTCAACACCTTATTTGGGTCCTTCGGGTCAACAGGTACCGGAATTGTCGTTTCCACCGGTACTACTCTATTCTCCCCTGTACTGGCTTTTCTGGGATCCATTTCTTTCCGTGCCCCGCTGTGCTCGCCAGTGCAGGGTCCGCTCTGTAATTGCTACAAAGCTGGTTCCTTGATGCGGACTGGAGTTGCCGCATCCTTTCCCATTTCCCTTTTTCTTGACTCTCGCAGCTCTGTCCAATAGCATTCTCGCGCAGCATTTTGATCCCCTTTTATAACTCCTACTCCATTGTCAGTAGGAAATTTAATAGTGAGGCACCACGGGGCTAGGATAGCTTTGAATGCTGCGAGTGTTGGACGGCCAAGAAAAGCATTATAAGCAGAATATTCGTCGACGATCACAAAGGTTTGCTTTCGGACCACTTTCCTTTCTCCTTCCCCAAGTTCTACAAACAGATCGATGGTTCCTACTGGTTGCTTTGGCTCCCCAGTGAAGCCAACGATTTTCTGTGATGAGGCTTGCACATCGATCATAGGGATTTTCATCTGGTCAAATGTCTTCTTGAAGAGAATATTACATGATGCTCCGCAGTCAATGAGGACTCTTCTGACAATGGCTGGTCTAATACCAGCCGAGATGACCAAGGGATCTAAAGTAGGAGCTTCAATACCTGTGGAATCTCTGGCTCTGAAAATAATATCATCACTGAAAGTTTTCTGTTGTTTAAGGGGCGTAGTGTCTTCTAGCACAAAGACGTCTTCTTCGGCTGGAGCATATTTCAAAGCCCTGGAATATCTCTCCATCTCACCCCAACTTTTGCCAGCTGGGTGAGGTCCTCCTGAAATGACATTGATAACGGGCCTTCCAGATTCATGCCCCGTAGATTTCTCTCCTGCCCCAGGCTGATGAACAGGAGCCCGCTGCCCCTGACTCGACGATGCAGGATTGTTGCTATTCTTTTTCACGAATTGCTGCAACTTGTTTTCTCTTAGCAACTCTTCAATCAGATTTTTCAGCTGGCGGCATTCATCAGTTTCATGACCTGGTTGATTGTGGAAGCGGCAGAATTTCCCACTTTGTATGGCTTTTCTCCCAGTTCTCAAAGGGATAGGTTTAGGGAAATCAACGGAATCTTTAGTAGCCAGGTAGATGTGCTCCGGTGTATGTGATAATGGAGTATATTCTGATGGCTTGAAGGATCGGGGCTTCTTCAGATTACCCTGTTTCTTCCCATTACTATTCTCCCTTTTTTGCCCCACCGATTCATTCTTGCGTGGAGCGACAGTGTTGTCTTCTGCTTTTTCCAATACTGTCTTTACTGGTAAAGGACGGCTTTCCAAGCGAATGAATTCGTCTGCTTTTTTGTAGAACTTTTCGAGAGAGGTTGGCTCCTTCATATTTAACCATTTCCCAAATTCGCTTGACTTATCGATAGCCCTCATCAGATAAGTCAATATCATTCGTGGTTCAGCATTGTCCACCTCAGCCAGTGCTATATTGAAGCGGTTCAAGAAGGATCTGATAGACTCACCAGGATTCTGCTCTAAACTCGATAGTGACATAATATCCTTGGCCTTCGAAGCATATAGTCTAAACTGCTCCTTGAATTTTCTGGTCAAGTCTGAAAACTGATCGATAGATCGGACTGGTAACTTGGTGAACCACAGTAAAGCCACGCCTTCCAGGTATACGGGGAAATATCGGCACTTTATTTCGTCGGAGGCCCTGGCACCTGTCATGTGCCAATCATATTTATACAAGAACTCATTCGGATCACTTGTCCCTTTGTAAGCTGGAATAGTCGGAGGGACAAACTTCCTTGGAAATTCCGCCTTCAAGATTTTTTCAGTAAACGGAGTTTTACTTGGGGCGAAACCCCATTCCTTCTCATCTTCAACTCTTTGCATACTTTCTTTCATGATCTGCCGGACCATTCCAGAAAGATATTCCTCATCATGCCGAGCTCTAGATCCACCGGCGTCAGGTACTGCCTGCTCAAAGGGACTAGTAGGCCTTTCAGGAGCATTCCTTTCATTAACATCATGAATGTTGCCAGCATAGTTCCTTTCATTACTGGCCGGTTGATTGTTTGCCCCAAGTAAATCGTTCAACTTATTCAGAATCAGGGCATTCTGGGCACTTTGAGCCTCTAATTGTGCATTTTGGGCGTTTATTTGCTGGTTTAGCCCTAGAATCACAGCATCCAACTCCGCTTTCGTAACTCCAACAGACGGTGTGGGTTGATTAGGCACAGGGGAAGCGGAGGTTCCCTCTTGAATGTTTCCAGATCTGACAGATCTACTTTTCCTTCCAGGAGCCATAATCTCAGATAGACTTCTGGTTTTTAAAGAAATTCTTTCTATAAATCTTTGCGAAGCAATGATGAGAGTTTTCCTGAGTTCAATTCTCAGTGAAAGCACCAAAAATGTTAACGCTTAAATTTGAACGCTAACACCCCGGTGTGTGAAGTGTAGTTGTGAAAGCACCACCCGATAGATCGGGAAAGAATTATAAGCAAGTAATAGCGGAAAAGCAGTAAACAACAGCAATTTTATAGCGGTTCGGCTTATGGGTCTAGCCTACGTCCACTTTAAGTACTTTTATTGATGATCACGTTACAAGTTGATACAAATCTTCTCAAGTACAACACACTTTGAATTACAAAAGACTTAGAACAAGTAGCTCAAACTTCGATGTTGACAAAAATCTTCAAATCCATGGTGGATGTAGATGATTTCTTCATGAAGTTCTTTTAGACGTTCTTTGAATCTCAAAAGCTTTAAGTGTTGAAGTAGTCTGGAATTCGGCAGAGTAACGGTGCTTGAAATTGGTTGACCAAAAGTCCCCTTCATGTTGGAAATGGTCGTGTATTTATAGGGATTTTCGGTCTTAAGTCGTGAGTCGTACCCGACTCATGGGTTACTCGTGGCCGAGTCAGGTTGGGTCGTGGACGACTCACCATGTTGAGCTCAAACTCGCCTTCGGTCTTCTGAATATAGCACAAGTTCTAACCCGTTCACGAGTCATCCTTTTTTAGTATGGACATCACAGCAGTGGACTACGACTTAGTGACCTTAGGTCGTGGACGAGTCATGGTGAATTGTCTCGTATGATAAGTCGCGGGCTTGTTAGCGGTTCATGGTAGGTCGCGGCCGACCTACTGGATTTGACTCTCGGCTTGGTCCAATGTTATGCTCCTGTTCGAATGAACGATACAAGTGATAAGTCGTTCCCGAGTTAACCAAACATGACTTCCTTTGTGCTAGCATGAGTCGTACACGACTCATCATAAATCGTAAGTCGTCAACGACTTATGTGTTGTTGACCCTTCCTTCCAATGTTTTGAGTCGTTACTCCTTTAGGTCGCATAGCTTTCCTAGGCCGTTCAACCGTAGCCATTGTTAGGTCGCAACATGTTTTAGGTCGTAGGTCGTTCATTTCCTTAAGTCGTGCCATCCTTAACTCGTAAGGTTCCTTAACTCGTAAAAGCCTTAAACCGTGGAGGCCTTAAGTCGGAGACTGCTTAACTCGTAAGTCCTTCTAGAACTGTTTGCTGCCTTAAGTCGTAGGTCGTAAGCTTCCTGAGTCGTAGTTCTTAGGTCGCAGGCTCCTCAACTCATAGATCTTACCTTGTGGGCTCTTATCTCGTGGACTCTTTAACTCGTTGGTGAAACGGGATTAACACAGTACATACTAAATTCTTAAGCACCTATGTCAGGGTTTGCTTATTACAGCCAGTACATTCATATTCATAGTTACAGTACATTCATACTAAATATCTAATGGCAGTACGTTCATATTCATAGTTACAGCCAGTACGTACTAAATTCTACTTACCAACAGTACAGTCATATTTGCGAGCCTCCAGTGCTACCAGTGCCTCCAGTGTCATCGCTGCATACGGTCGCACAAAGATCCCCAACATCAATTTGCATGTCAGGTTTTGCCTCGCCTAATTTCATAAGCACCCATGGCAAGTCCTCCCAAACATTTTGGTTCACCTTCGCATCAATTCATTTTGGACCTTCTTGCTCACCTTTGCTTCGACTTCGTCAGCGATACTTTCCCTTATCTTCGCAGTCAGCTCCTGTATGTATGTGCTTGTTGTTGGGGCATATTTTGAAACTTCTGTAGACTTTGTGTGCCGTCCTATAAGCCAAGATGGACCGTGCGATATTCCATCAAACATCATTTCTTGAACAACTCCATCACTTCCTCCTTCACTATTGCTTTTTCAATCTTATCCTGCAAAATAAAGCAGTTTCAAAATATGACATTAAATAAAATTAACAATTCTAAAACAAGTTTCTTAAACAAGAATTGTTTTGCAATATCTATTAGCAGTTTTAAAATGGATTCATAAAATATCCTGCTATAGGTTTCAACAAAACAGGATCTAATTCTACAAAAATGTCGATGCACAAAATGAAGCATATTTTTGACATCTGATTGAAGAGAAAATTCTTACAATTCTGTACTTCATTACTGATGTATCAGTCTTGTACACCTTTCTTTCATTCCGCTTGCGAGTTTTAACAAAAAGTTCTCCATCCGATTCGTTGGACTGATACAAATTGAATGAAAAAAGTAAGACAGTAAAAGGATATCAAACCAATTTTTCCAGAACATATATCACTATTCAATTGAGAAATTATACTCAAAGTCAAAGCAAAACAAAGGTAAATATGATCGCCTTTACATAAAAACAAATCTCGGTTCAAATGAAGAACAGAAACCACACGTGCACACAAGCAGGCTATATAATCTGATCTGTCACATTAATCATCCAGCAAATGTTTTTATTTCAATTATAATGTATTAATTTTATTGTATCTGTTTATTATTTTTGCATTTTAACATTAATTTACGACTCAATAGCTATTAATAACATTTGCTAAAAAAGTACATAAAATCTATAAAAATATAAATGAGCCTTTCTTTTCCCCCTTTGGCATAGAAAACTCAATTCTTCTTTTCCAAACCAGTGTTCGTCATGCTCATGCATTTGTATGCATTTGGTCAATATACGTCTGCAAGTTAGATGCATATTAAACATTAAATATGAGTCCAATCCATCTTTGTGGAAATTAAGTAATTTGTAAACTATTGGATACACTCTTAACTCTTAAGCATATGGATGTCCAGTTGATGCTCGTCTTTTGTCTGTTGTATGTTGATGGCTTTACTGCCTTGCTAAGCTTAAATCGTTTTAGTATAATATATATGTTCATGGCTCGTGGATTAATCACGGGATAATCTTTGTTTTGCATTAGAATCTAAGATGAATCATGGGATATTTGTTATCTCTGTGCTTACAGTCAATAATCTGAAAGCAAAGACATATGGAATATTTACTACGCAAATTTTCCTTAGCTCAGCCTTGAATTTTGCAAAACTGATACATCACTTGATACTATGCTTGAAAAAGCTCTGATATTGTTGCTACGTATGTTGTGATTTTAAACTTGTTGTTTCCTTATTTTTGCACTTGTAAGCGGCTTGAGAACTAACTGTTGCTCCATTTTTGCATCTGTGAGTTGCTCGAGACTTTTAGCTTGTGTGCACTTATGGTTTCTGTTCTACATTTGAACCGAAATTTGTTTTTTTGTAAAGGCGTTCATATTTACCTTAGTTTTGCTTCGACTTTGAGTATAATTTATCAATTGATTAGTGATATATGTTCTGGAAAAATTGGTTTGATATCCTTTTGCTGTCTTACTTTTTTCATTTAATTTGTATCAGTCCAACGAATCAGATGGAGAACTTTTTGTTAAAACTCGCAAGCGGAAAGAAGGAAAGGTGTACAAGACTGATACTTTAGTAATGAAGTACAGAATTGTAAGAATTTGATTTTCTCTTCAATCAGATGTCAAAAAAATGCTTCATTTTGCGCATCGACATTTTTGTAGAATTAGATCCTGTTTTCTTGAAACCTATAGCAGGATATTTTCTGAATCCATTTTAAAACTGTTAATAGATATTGCAAAACAATTCTTGTTTAAGAAACTTGTTTTAGAATTGTTAATTTTATTTAATGACATATTTTGAAACTGCTTTATTTTGCAGGATAAGATTGAAAAAGCAATAGTGAAGGAGGAAGTGATGAAGTTGTTCAAGAAATGATTTCTGATGGAAAGTCGCACGGTCCATCTTGGCTTATAGGACGGCACACAAAGTCTGTAGAAGTTTCAAAATATGCCCCAACAACAAGCACATACATACAGGAGCTGACAGCGAAGATAAGGGAAAATATCGCTGACGAAGTCGAAGCAAAGGTGAGCCAGAAGGTCCAAAATGAATTTGATGCAAAGGTGAACCAAAAAGTTCGGGAGAACTTGACATGAGTGCTTAAGAAATTAGGCGAAGCAAAAACTGACATGCAAATTGATGTACGGGATCTTTGTGCGACTGTATGCAGTGGAGGCACTGATGGCAATGGAGGCTCACAAATATGACTGTACTGCTAATAAGTAGAATTTAGTATGTACTGGCTGTAACTATGAATATGCATGTACTGCCATTAGATATTTAGTATGAATGTACTGTAACTATAAATCTGAATGTACTGGCTGTAATAAGCAAACCCTGACATGGGTGCTTAAGAATTTAGTATGTACTGCCATTAGATATGATATAATGTTGCAGTATAATGTTGCCATAGATATGATATAATGTTGCAGTAGTATAATGTCGCAGTGCATTTCCATTTTAAATTTCAAAAGGCGTTGCCATAGATATGATATAATGTTGCAGTATGTGATGTTGAATGTGGTAATAAACTGGCAAAGTGTTGCCATTGGACGGTAAAGGTGGGCAACAGAATTAGTGGGCCCCACAATGTGGGCCCACATGTTGGGGCCTAGATTGTGGGGCCCACTTTTTAGTAAATTTGGTACCTGTGGCAACAACAGAAACGATGTTGCCCTAGGGTCGCAAAGATGTTTCCTTTGACTCTACGGCAACGCGGCAAAATGCAACACCGAGAAAGTGTCACCTTTGCCCTTTTTTAGCCTAAATCAACATTTTTTGGCACTTCCTGCATGACTTCTTGGTGTTGCAGTATGCAGCATATGGCGTAGTGTATAGACCATTCATTCTTCATAGCTTCAATCAACTAATGATAATTCTGTTCACAAATATGAGATATACAATAAATAGGTTCACATACAGTGGGTATGTGTAGTAGAGGTGAGCCCAACATATACAAGCAACATTACGTTATCTAGCGACTAGTGATGAACCCAAAATTATAAATCATAATTTTTATTTAACACATAAAAAATTTCAGTACTATTGTTTATCGGAGTATGAAAATTACAAAAAAATGTGATAATAAAAAATAGGTTTTAGTAGTTTTGTATATAATATGGATTATTTATTTAATTAAACATTAAATACATATAATTCATTATGCTAAGATACACGCAACATATACAACAATCTTAACTAAAGCCAAATGGAAAATTTCGAGTACCAATTGACGACCTTAAGTGAGTATATTTCTACAAATTGCGCAAGAAAGGAGAATGTGTTAACCCGCCTTTTAGCAAGGATGGATTTAACCGAATGGATTTTGTAATCATCAAGATAGGACATCCGTAAAGGTGATTATTTAGATTAGAGGTCAGTTATATTTAAAGCTATCCACGATAGTCAGACAGATTCAGATGGATGACACTCAAAAAATGTCTAAGTATGGAGCTAACACTCCTCTAGGGGATCGGTACCTATCCATGGTTTTTGTCTCGAACTGATTGAGATCGATATTGAATGATAAGGAAACCCTTGTGAGGCCACATTTCAAATTCTAAGACATTTGGAGTCCGTCTGCTCAAGATATTCGCGAACTACTTCATATATAAAATAGGATCCGTATAGGAGGGATCGGGAAAGGAGGGAACGGTATAGGAGGGACTGGTATAAAAGGGATCCGCTAAACTCAATTTTGCACCAACAATCAGTCAATAACTCAAAATATACACATGCTATCAACATGAAACTTGGAGTACAAGCTTATTACAATATGCGGAACACCCTATAGGATCTCATTCCAATTGGAGTAAGTTGGACGGATCGGAATAACTTCCTTTGGAGGGATCGGTAGAAATCAAAATTCAAGCAACACTACTTCATGGAAAATGCGATATTTCACAAACCACACATCGGAATTACATGGAATTTAAGGAGTAGGTAGATAACATAAGGGAGAAGCCCTCATAGGGATCGTATCCTATTTGGGCACACTAATTGGGAACCCTATTATAAGCCCCATTGGGCCTAGAAATTTTTGGGTGGCCTCATCTTGGTCTCCCGAACCTTCTACCGAAATGTCAGTTTGACCCATTCAATTTTCCACCTATAAATACGGTAGGTATTATGTCAAAAAAGGTAGCTTCTGGATCTTTTTCCTACTTCTCTTTATCTTCAACCTAGGATAACTTTGCTAATTTCGTTCCTGGGTTTCAGATTGTAACTGTAAACAAAATACAATATAATAAAAAGTATTATTCTCCAGTGTACGTAGGCCGGATTTAGTCAAACCACTATAAATCTTGTCTCTTGTTACTTACTCTCATTTTTAATTTGTTTTTTCTTCATATTATATTCTCTATAGTAGATGTTACCTGAGATCTATAACTCGATATTGGTGCATTCATACAACTGGGTGTTGGTCGCCAATTTTGACGCCAACAGAATGCAAAAGGTCAAACATTGAAATTTTTGTATAGTAAGGAAAATAGTAATTACATTAATAAACCACACATATTGAATCCAATATATTAAGAATAATATTCAAATGATATAACTTTTCCCCAACTATCATTTTCTTTACCAATATTTTATCCAACTGAAAGTTAAAGGCACACAAAATTAATTCGTACAAAAAAATAAATCAAATTGTACCATTTGGCTTCACTTTTACTTTCCCTAATGGATACACACAACACATTTTTTAATATCATATGTTTTCAAAATTGAATGACAAACCAAAGTAATATAATAAGCTTCTTCAAGTAAATAATCTTTAAAATTTGTAGGAAAATGAAAAGGCGATATGCCAACTATTTTTCCATAGAGTGTAATTTACTAAATTCAAGTGAAAATATTATGTGTGTCTATATATGCATGCTTGCGTTTATAAAGGTCATTAACTAGATACTTTTTGATTTAACATAATTTTTAATGGATAATAAGATATAATATATTAAACACGAATGAAAGTAATGAGAGTTGCTTAATAATTATTATAGTATTAGATGTTAGAAACAGATCGAGAGAAATATCTAATTACTGATAAAATTTGTAAAGCCAAAGTTTAATGAAACACTTGCAAGAATCTTCCATAAAACATACTTTAAATTAGTGGAAATCAGAATAGTTGGAATATACGCAAGAATTATATGCCATTTGAGAATAATTGTGTAAATACTTAAGTTTATAATTATTGGAATTAGAATCCGCCCCTTATTTTCAAATTCCAAATGTGAAAATCACTTCCAAAAACGTGTTTTAAATTACATCCTTATTTTTAATTTTTGAAACATTTTTTTTGAAAATTAAATTTGAACTGTAACTACATCTTTCTTTAATCAAAATAATTTTTTGTATTGCCAATATTTGAAGATTTCTCTTAAAATATTTATAGAAAACTTCACAAATATTGGCAGGTTTCTTTATAAATATTTGTAGTCCATATTTGTATATTTCTCGGTAAACATTTTTAGAGTTCTGTTCAAATTATTTGCATACAATTCTAAAAATATAAGTAGAGTTTTCTACAAATATACCAAAACATAAAAATAATAGTTTTTATTAAACCTTGTTTTCGAGGAGGGACTGTTGTGTATTTTAAAAGTTAAAGCGGATGTTTCACAAAACTTCCCTTATAATTTTTTATGTCGCTAAACATAGCATATCAATGGACTTTAATTCTTAAATATATAGCTAATGCTAAAAATATTGCGAATTCAAATCATGCCAGAAACTTCCATTTACAAACTTTCTTCATTATCCATGCAAAGGTAATGAAAAAAATTCATTTTCATATCGTTTCTAACATTTCCATTTTTAACCCTGCTAGAACAAACAAAAAAAATTGTATGCTTCCATTATCATATTCCACATGAATAATTATTTTAGAATATATTGAAATTTCTAGCAATTAGAGTATATAGTAAATTGCATACCAATTCATAAGGGGAATAATTGCTAAAAAAGAGAAATTGATAATATATGAAGGAAAACTGGATCAGAATTGCAATAGAGAGGGATTGAAAGGATTATATTGGCTTCTAATTTAAAATGTATAAAATATACAAAATATTCTCACTTATTCAATATCCTTGTAGTTTAGCTTATTACTATATATTATTGAATATGAGATCTTATAGTTCATTGTTGAACAAATACTAATATTATGACGTTGGTTTAAATATTTTGCATAACATTTTAAAATAGATGTTATTTATGACTTCTTGTAAAATATCTAATTACTTTATATAAATAAATGGATACAACATCGAATCTTTTTAAAATTAAGAGATTGATCCCAATCATTTGTTTGTCTAATTCATTGTATAAGGTAAAAGATAATCACATAATTAATTACCTAGCATATGAAATCAATCAACACATTAATTAGGGAAATTTTAATAAATGGGACAGAAATTTAATGAAATAACAGATGTATATATATTTATAAATACACTAATTGGCTCATATGTCATATATTTTCCATGTGATTATTACTTATTTGAAATACATAGAAATGCGGAAATTAATTAATTTTCAACCAAAATTGATTCATTACCAATTTCAACATGCCTTTATATAAGCACATGAAATATGTTCAAACTTAAAGCCACGGAGTAATTTCTATTACAAGTTAATCACATCAAATATGATGAAATCTTGTGTTTTCTTCTTTCTTTTTGCTCTTTTTCTCTTCAATGTAAACATAGGTAGGTTACATTTTTCATTTATAGTTTTCTTTTACAAAATAAACCGAATTCAATAATGAAAAGTCAAGTGACTATCGACTCATGCTTCTATCATTTCAAAAAAATTTCAGGTACTGCTTGTCGTGGAGATGTAGATTTGAAAGGGAAAGATTGCACTATTCCACAATGCGTAGGAATCTGTCAAAAGATGCATGGAAATGCTGTTACTTCTGTCACTTGTGAAGTACCTAAAAAATGCACTTGCTTCTATAATTGCTAAATGAGTGAAAGACCCGAACTTTTATTTCGTATCAGTATTATTAATAAAATCCGATGAAATTTTAAGTGGCTTTATGTATTTTCTTTTTGGTATTTGAATTTGAAGCATATTTTTTGTGTTTTTATTTCTTCCATTATCATATTGATAGAAATTTACCATTAGTTATAATTTAGATATGAAATAAGTATTGTGATTAATCTCGAATATGCCTGAACTAATTTGTATGTTGGAGTATAGTAAAAGTTCATCTTTCACCGAAAATAAAGATGCATGCATACAAGATATATATATATATATATATATATATATATATATATATATTTCAAAATTTGATCATTATCGAAAATTATGCATTAGATAAGAAAAAGGTCATATTGTGTGGGATAAAGCAACTATACATTTCAAAATTCATCATTAGCTAATGGCACGATCATCTTAAAAGATATAATGATCATGTCAAGTTTTTGTTATTTTGGGTCTTGATCGTAAGCGAACATTTTAATCCTATAAATGTTATCTAAAACTAGAGTAAAAGATAATAACATAAATAATCACTACAACAGAAAAGGTTTTGGTATAGAAAATACCTTAGTTCTTCTATAGAAAATAAAGGAATCAAAAACAATGAGTTCATAAAAATTACATATAGCAAGGAAAAGAAAGCAACGAGAATGAAAATTTAACAAATAATGATTTAGTTAAAGGAGAAAAAAGTTTATAAAAAATCTTAGAGCTATAAAATGAGAAAGTTAAACTAACGTGAGTTGTTGATTTATCTATAAATTTATGATGAATTTGACATCACGTGAGAAACTTTCTAATTTTTTTATGTGCCCACACTTAATTAATTTGTATTTATTGACTCTAGTTTGAAAATTTGGCTGTTCCCTGTAGAGTACTCCATGGCCATTTTGAAAAACCTATCACTAGTCTAATAAACCACTAATAAAATGCTACTTTATGCATTGGAAAATCATAGAAGATTTAAACAGCATCATCTACTCTATCATTGGCACAACAACTTATCTTTTGATTCGCACACAAATATAAGTCCTCGTACGTATAAAAAACATTATTTTCAATTTTAGGTTGAAAGAAAACATCTATTAATTTTTTTGAGAAGTTATTTTGTAGAGATGGTAATCTTACTACAGAATAAACATATAATTTTTTGTAGATGTGATATTTTGAAGAGATGAATTATTATAGATTGATACTCATACTATACATTGAACATTTACAGTTGTCTGCATCATTTGGAATAGTGTAGCTTAAGATATGATAGGGGTGCTAAAGAAGGATGTCAGTGAACCTTTCTTGTCCATATTTATCTGTATGTATGTGTATAATACATTATAATGTGTATGTAACTTAGCCTACTAATTTAAAAGCATAAAAATATGCCTTTTATTAGCTAATTCTAACAAGAAGTCACCCATATAATAAAAAAAACTTGTTTTATGTACATATATAGAAAATATAGGGAATAATTAGGATATAATTCTAAATAAAGAGTTACGTAATTTTGAAAAAGGTTAGAAAAATTACTACAAAACCTAGTTATTTCAATCGTGGTGCTCATACATTTTAAAATAAAAGCAAATATTCTTATACATCTAGACATTATTAGAAGCCATCTTCGTTAAGTCTTTTAATTAAACCGTCATCCTGATTCAACAAACTCCCACCATCATCACTCCGTAAAAGAACAAAACCAAAAAGGAAGCCAACTGAAAACGTGTAAATTAAATACGAACAGACGGAGAATTGTTTTTCCCTTTTCCATTTTTTCTCACCTCTACTACACATGCACACTGTATATGAAGCTATATATCGTATATCTCATATTTGTGAACAGAATTATCATCAGTTGATTGAAGTTATGAAGAATAGATGGTCTACACACTACGCCATAGATTGCATACTGCAACACCAAGAAGTCATGCAGGAAGTGCCAAAAAATGTTGATTTAGGCTAAAAAAGGGCAAAGGGACACTTTCTCGGTGATGCATTTTGTTGCGTTGCCGTAGAGTCAAAGGCAACATCCTTGCGGCCCTAGGGCAACATCGGTTCTGTTGTTGACACACGTACCAAATTTACTAAAAAGTGGGCCCTACAATCTAGGCCCAACATGTTAGCCTACATTGTGGGGCCCACCAATTCTGTGGCCCACCTTTATCGTCCAATGGCAATACTTTGCCAGTTTATTACCACATTCAACATCACATACTGCAACATTATATCATATCTATGGCAACGCCTTTTGCAATTTAAATTGGAAGTGCACTGCGACATTATACTACTACAACATTATATCATATCTATGGAAAGATTACACTGCAACATTATATCATATCTAATGGCAGTACATACTAAATTCTTAAGCACCCATGTCAGGGTTTGCTTATTACAGCCAGTACATTCATATTCATAGTTATAGCACACTCATATTAAATATCTAATGGCAGTACATTCATATTCATAGTTACAGCCAGTACGTACTAAATTCTACTTACTAACAGTACAGTCATATTTGCGAGCCTCCAGTGCTACCAGTGCCTCCAGTGCCTCCAGTGTCATCGCTGCATACGGTCGCACAAAGATCCCCAACATCAATTTGCATGTCAGGTTTTGCCTCGCCTAATTTCGTAAGCACCCATGGCAAGTCCTCCCAAGCATTTTGGTTCACCTTTGCATCAATTCATTTTGGACCTTCTTGCTCACCTTTGCTTCGACTTCGTCAGCGATACTTTCCCTTATCTTCGCAGTCAGCTCCTGTATGTATGTGCTTGTTGTTGGGGCATATTTTGAAACTTCTGTAGACTTTGTGTGCCGTCCTATAAGCCAAGATGGACCGTGCGATATTCCATCAAACATCATTTCTTGAACAACTCCATCACTTCCTCCTTCACTATTGCTTTTTCAATCTTATCCTGCAAAATAAAGCAGTTTCAAAATATGACATTAAATAAAATTAACAATTCTAAAACAAGTTTCTTAAACAAGAATTGTTTTGCAATATCTATTAGCAGTTTTAAAATGGATTCATAAAATATCCTGCTATAGGTTTCAACAAAACAGGATCTAATTCTACAAAAATGTCGATGCACAAAATGAAGCATATTTTTGACATCTGATTGAAGAGAAAATTCTTACAATTCTGTACTTCATTACTGATGTATCGGTCTTGTACACCTTTCTTTCATTCCGCTTGCGAGTTTTAACAAAAAGTTCTCCATCCGATTCGTTGGACTGATACAAATTGAATGAAAAAAGTAAGACAGTAAAAGGATATCAAACCAATTTTTCCAGAACATATATCACTATTCAATTGAGAAATTATACTCAAAGTCAAAGCAAAACAAAGGTAAATATGATCGCCTTTACATAAAAACAAATCTCGGTTCAAATGAAGAACAGAAACCACACGTGCACACAAGCAGGCTATATAATCTGATCTGTCACATTAATCATCCAGCAAATGTTTTTATTTCAATTATAATGTATTAATTTTATTGTTTCTGCTTATTATTTTTGCATTTTAACATTAATTTACGACTCAATAGCTATTAATAACATTTGCTAAAAAAGCACATAAAATCTATAAAAATATAAATGAGCCTTTCTTTTCCCCCTTTGGCATAGAAAACTCAATTCTTCTTTTCCAAACCAGTGTTCGTCATGCTCATGCATTTGTACGCATTTGGTCAATATACGTCTGCAAGTTAGATGCATATTAAACATTAAATATTAGTCCAATCCATCTTTGTGGAAATTAAGTAATTTGTAAACTATTGGATACACTCTTAACTCTTAAGCATATGGATGTCCAGTTGATGCTCGTCTTTTGTCTGTTGTATGTTGATGGCTTTACTGCCTTGCTAAGCTTAAATCGTTTTAGTATAATATATATGTTCATGGCTCGTGGATTAATCACGGGATAATCTTCGTTTTGCATTAGAATCTAAGATGAATCATGGGATATTTGTTATCTCTGTGCTTACAGTCAATAATCTGAAAGCAAAGACATATGGAATATTTACTACGCAAATTTTCCTTAGCTCAGCCTTGAATTTTGCAAAACTGATACATCACTTGATACTATGCTTGAAAAAGCTCTGATATTGTTGCTACGTATGTTGTGATTTTAAACTTGTTGTTTCCTTATTTTTGCACTTGTAAGCGGCTTGAGAACTAATTGTTGCTCCATTTTTGCATCTGTGAGTTGCTCGAGACTTTTAGCTTGTGTGCACTTATGGTTTCTGTTCTACATTTGAACCGAAATTTGTTTTTTTGTAAAGGCGTTCATATTTACCTTAGTTTTGCTTCGACTTTGAGTATAATTTATCAATTGATTAGTGATATATGTTCTGGAAAAATTGGTTTGATATCCTTTTGCTGTCTTACTTTTTTCATTTAATTTGTATCAGTCCAACGAATCAGATGGAGAACTTTTTGTTAAAACTCGCAAGCGGAAAGAAGGAAAGGTGTACAAGACTGATACTTTAGTAATGAAGTACAGAATTGTAAGAATTTGATTTTCTCTTCAATCAGATGTCAAAAAAATGCTTCATTTTGCGCATCGACATTTTTGTAGAATTAGATCCTGTTTTCTTGAAACCTATAGCAGGATATTTTCTGAATCCATTTTAAAACTGTTAATAGATATTGCAAAACAATTCTTGTTTAAGAAACTTGTTTTAGAATTGTTAATTTTATTTAATGACATATTTTGAAACTGCTTTATTTTGCAGGATAAGATTGAAAAAGCAATAGTGAAGGAGGAAGTGATGAAGTTGTTCAAGAAATGATTTCTGATGGAAAGTCGCACGGTCCATCTTGGCTTATAGGACGGCACACAAAGTCTGTAGAAGTTTCAAAATATGCCCCAACAACAAGCACATACATACAGGAGCTGACAGCGAAGATAAGGGAAAATATCGCTGACGAAGTCGAAGCAAAGGTGAGCCAGAAGGTCCAAAATGAATTTGATGCAAAGGTGAACCAAAAAGTTCGGGAGAACTTGACATGAGTGCTTAAGAAATTAGGCGAAGCAAAAACTGACATGCAAATTGATGTACGGGATCTTTGTGCGACTGTATGCAGTGGTGACACTGGAGGCACTGATGGCAATGGAGGCTCACAAATATGACTGTACTGCTAATAAGTAGAATTTAGTATGTACTGGCTGTAACTATGAATATGCATGTACTGCCATTAGATATTTAGTATGAATGTACTGTAACTATGAATCTGAATGTACTGGCTGTAATAAGCAAACCCTGACATGGGTGCTTAAGAATTTAGTATGTACTGCCATTAGATATGATATAATGTTGCAGTATAATGTTGCCATAGATATGATATAATGTTGCAGTAGTATAATGTCGCAGTGCATTTCCATTTTAAATTGCAAAAGGCGTTGCCATAGATATGATATAATGTTGCAGTATGTGATGTTGAATGTGGTAATAAACTGGCAAAGTGTTGCCATTGGACGGTAAAGGTGGGCAACAGAATTAGTGGGCCCCACAATGTGGGCCCACATGTTGGGGCCTAGATTGTGGGGCCCACTTTTTAGTAAATTTGGTACCTGTGGCAACAACAGAAACGATGTTGCCCTAGGGTCGCAAAGATGTTGCCTTTGACTCTACGGCAACGCGGCAAAATGCAACACCGAGAAAGTGTCACCTTTGCCCTTTTTTAGCCTAAATCAACATTTTTTGGCACTTCCTGCATGACTTCTTGGTGTTGCAGTATGCAGCATATGGCGTAGTGTATAGACCATTCATTCTTCATAGCTTCAATCAACTAATGATAATTCTGTTCACAAATATGAGATATACGATAAATAGGTTCACATACAGTGGGTATGTGTAGTAGAGGTGAGCCCAACATATACAAGCAACATTACGTTATCTAGCGACTAGTGATGAACCCAAAATTATAAATCATAATTTTTATTTAACACATAAAAAATTTCAGTACTATTGTTTATCGGAGTATGAAAATTACACAAAAATGTAATAATAAAAAATAGGTTTTAGTAGTTTTGTATATAATATGGATTATTTATTTAATTAAACATTAAATACATATAATTCATTATGCTAAGATACACGCAACATATACAACAATCTTAACTAAAGCCAAATGGAAAATTTCGAGTACCAATTGACGACCTTAAGTGAGTATATTTCTACAAATTGCGCAAGAAAGGAGAATGTGTTAACCCGCCTTTTAGCAAGGATGGATTTAACCGAATGGATTTTGTAATCATCAAGATAGGACATCCGTAAAGGTGATTATTTAGATTAGAGGTCAGTTATATTTAAAGCTATCCACGATAGTCAGACAGATTCAGATGGATGACACTCAAAAAATGTCTAAGTATGGAGCTAACACTCCTCCAGGGGATCGGTACCTATCCATGGTTTTTGTCTCGAACTGATTGAGATCGATATTGAATGATAAGGAAACCCTTGTGAGGCCACATTTCAAATTCTAAGACATTTGGAGTCCGTCTGCTCAAGATATTAGCGAACTACTTCATATATAAAATAGGATCGGTATAGGAGGGATCGGGAAAGGAGGGAACGGTATAGGAGGGACTGGTATAAAAGGGATCCGCTAAACTCAATTTTGCACCAACAATCAGTCAATAACTCAAAATATACACATGCTATCAACATGAAACTTGGAGTACAAGCTTATTACAATATGCGGAACACCCTATAGGATCTCATTCCAATTGGAGTAAGTTGGACGGATCGGAATAACTTCCTTTGGAGGGATCGGTAGAAATCAAAATTCAAGCAACACTACTTCATGGAAAATGCGATATTTCACAAACCACACATCGGAATTACATGGAATTTAAGGAGTAGGTAGATAACATAAGGGAGCAGCCCTCATAGGGATCGTATCCTATTTGGGCACACTAATTGGGAACCCTATTATAGGCCCCGTTGGGCCTAGAAATTTTTGGGTGGCCTCATCTTGGTCTCCCGAACCTTCTACCGAAATGTCAGTTTGACCCATTCAATTTTCCACCTATAAATACGGTAGGTATTATGTCAAAAAAGGTAGCTTCTGGATCTTTTTCCTACTTCTCTTTATCTTCAACCTAGGATAACTTTGCTAATTTCGTTCCTGAGTTTCAGATTGTAACTGTAAACAAAATACAATATAATAAAAAGTATTATTCTCCAGTGTACGTAGGCCGGATTTAGTCAAACCACTATAAATCTTGTCTCTTGTTACTTACTCTCATTTTTAATTTGTTTTTTCTTCATATTATATTCTCTATAGTAGATGTTACCTGAGATCTATAACTCGATATTGGTGCATTCATACAACTGGGTGTTGGTCGCCAATTTTGACGCCAACAGAATGCAAAAGGTCAAACATTGAAATTTTTGTATAGTAAGGAAAATAGTAATTACATTAATAAACCACACATATTGAATCCAATATATTAAGAATAATATTCAAATGATATAACTTTTCCCCAACTATCATTTTCTTTACCAATATTTTATCCAACTGAAAGTTAAAGGCACACAAAATTAATTCGTACAAAAAAATAAATCAAATTGTACCATTTGGCTTCACTTTTACTTTCCCTAATGGATACACACAACACATTTTTTAATATCATATGTTTTCAAAATTGAATGACAAACCAAAGTAATATAATAAGCTTCTTCAAGTAAATAATCTTTAAAATTTATAGGAAAATGAAAAGGCGATATGCCAACTATTTTTCCATAGAGTGTAATTTACTAAATTCAAGTGAAAATATTATGTGTGTCTATATATGCATGCTTGCGTTTATAAAGGTCATTAACTAGATACTTTTTGATTTAACATAATTTTTAATGGATAATAAGATATAATATATTAAACACGAATGAAAGTAATGAGAGTTGCTTAATAATTATTATAGTATTAGATGTTAGAAACAGATCGAGAGAAATATCTAATTACTGATAAAATTTGTAAAGCCAAAGTTTAATGAAACACTTGCAAGAATCTTCCATAAAACATACTTTAAATTAGTGGAAATCAGAATAGTTGGAATATACGCAAGAATTATATGCCATTTGAGAATAATTGTGTAAATACTTAAGTTTATAATTATTGGAATTAGAATCCGCCCCTTATTTTCAAATTCCAAATGTGAAAATCACTTCCAAAAACGTGTTTTAAATTACATCCTTATTTTTAATTTTTGAAACTTTTTTTTTGAAAATTAAATTTGAACTGTAACTACATCTTTCTTTAATCAAAATAATTTTTTGTATTGCCAATATTTGAAGATTTCTCTTAAAATATTTATAGAAAACTTCACAAATATTGGCAGGTTTCTTTATAAATATTTGTAGTCCATATTTGTATATTTCTCGGTAAACATTTTTAGAGTTCTGTGCAAATTATTTGCATACATTTCTAAAAATATAAGTAGAGTTTTCTACAAATATGCCAAAACATAAAAATAATAGTTTTTATTAAACCTTGTTTTCGAGGAGGGACTGTTGTGTATTTTAAAAGTTAAAGCGGATGTTTCACAAAACTTCCCTTATAATTTTTTATGTCGCTAAAGATAGCATATCAATGGACTTTAATTCTTAAATATATAACTAATGCTAAAAATATTGCGAATTCAAATCATGCCAGAAACTTCCATTTACAAACTTTCTTCATTATCCATGCAAAGGTAATGAAAAAAAATTCATTTTCATAACGTTTCTAACATTTCCATTTTTAACCCTGCTAGAACAAACAAAAAAAATTGTATGCTTCCATTATCATATTCCACATGAATAATTATTTTAGAATATATTGAAATTTCTAGCAATTAGAGTATATAGTAAATTGCATACCAATTCATAAGGGGAATAATTGCTAAAAAAGAGAAATTGATAATATATGAAGGAAAACTGGATCAGAATTGCAATAGAGAGGGATGGAAAGGATTATATTGGCTTCTAATTTAAAATGTATAAAATATACAAAATATTCTCACTTATTCAATATCCTTGTAGTTTAGCTTATTACTATATATTATTGAATATGAGATCTTATAGTTCATTGTTGAACAAATACTAATATTATGACGTTGGTTTAAATATTTTGCATAACATTTTAAAATAGATGTTATTTATGACTTCTTGTAAAATATCTAATTACTTTATATAAATAAATGGATACAACATCGAATCTTTTAAAAATTATGAGATTGATCCCAATCATTTGTTTGTCTAATTCATTGTATAAGGTAAAAGATAATCACATAATTAATTACCTAGCATATGAAATCAATCAACACATTAATTAGGGAAATTTTAATAAATGGGACAGAAATTTAATGAAATAACAGATGTATATATATTTATAAATACACTAATTGGCTCATATGTCATATATTTTCCATGTGATTATTACTTATTTGAAATACATAGAAATGCGGAAATTAATTAATTTTCAACCAAAATTGATTCATTACCAATTTCAACATGCCTTTATATAAGCACATGAAATATGTTCAAACTTAAAGCCACGGAGTAATTTCTATTACAAGTTAATCACATCAAATATGATGAAATCTTGTGTTTTCTTCTTTCTTTTTGCTCTTTTTCTCTTCAATGTAAACATAGGTAGGTTACATTTTTCATTTATAGTTTTCTTTTACAAAATAAACCGAATTCAATAATGAAAAGTCAAGTGACTATCGACTCATGCTTCTATCATTTCAAAAAAATTTCAGGTACTGCTTGTCGTGGAGATGTAGATTTGAAAGGGAAAGATTGCACTATTCCACAATGCGTAGGAATCTGTCAAAAGATGCATGGAAATGCTGTTACTTCTGTCACTTGTGAAGTACCTAAAAAATGCACTTGCTTCTATAATTGCTAAATGAGTGAAAGACCCGAACTTTTATTTCGTATCAGTATTATTAATAAAATCCGATGAAATTTTAAGTGGCTTTATGTATTTTCTTTTTGGTATTTGAATTTGAAGCATATTCTTTGTGTTTTTATTTCTTCCATTATCATATTGATAGAAATTTACCATTAGTTATAATTTAGATATGAAATAAGTATTGTGATTAATCTTGAATATGCCTGAACTAATTTGTATGTTGGAGTATAGTAAAAGTTCATCTTTCACCGAAAATAAAGATGCATGCATACAAGATATATATATATATATATATATATATATATATTTCAAAATTTGATCATTATCGAAAATTATGCATTAGATAAGAAAAAGGTCATATTGTGTAGGATAAAGCAACTATACATTTCAAAATTCATCATTAGCTAATGGCGCGATCATCTTAAAAGATATAATGATCATGTCAAGTTTTTGTTATTTTCGGTCTTGATCGTAAGCGAACATTTTAATCCTATAAATGTTATCTAAAACTAGAGTAAAAGATAATAACTTAAATAATCACTACAACAGAAAAGGTTTTGGTATAGAAAATACCTTAGTTCTTCTATAGAAAATAAAGGAATGAAAAACAATGAGTTCATAAAAATTACATATAGCAAGGAAAAGAAAGCAACGAGAATGAAAATTTAACAAATAATGATTTAGTTAAAGGAGAAAAAAGTTTATAAAAAATCTTAGAGCTATAAAATGAGAAAGTTAAACTAACGTGAGTTGTTGATTTATCTATAAATTTATGATGAATTTGACATCACGTGAGAAACCTTCTAATTTTTTTATGTGCCCACACTTAATTAATTTGTATTTATTGACTCTAGTTTGAAAATTTGGCTGTTCCCTGTAGAGTACTCCATGGCCATTTTGAAAAACCTATCACTAGTCTAATAAACTACTAATAAAATGCTACTTTATGCATTGGAAAATCATAGAAGATTTAAACAGCATCATCTACTCTATCATTGGCACAACAACTTATCTTTTGATTCGCACACAAATATAAGTCCTTGTACGTATAAAAAACATTATTTTCAATTTTAGGTTGAAAGAAAACATCTATTAATTTTTTTGAGAAGTTATTTTGTAGAGATGGTAATCTTACTACAGAATAAACATATAATTTTTTGTAGATGTGATATTTTGAAGAGATGAATTATTATAGATTGATACTCATACTATACATTGAACATTTACAGTTGTCAGCATCATTTGGAATAGTGTAGCTTAAGATATGATAGGGGCGCTAAAGAAGGATGTCAGTGAACCTTTCTTGTCCATATTTATCTGTATGTATGTGTATAATACATTATAATGTGTATGTAACTTAGCCTACTAATTTAAAAGCATAAAAATATGCCTTTTATTAGCTAATTCTAACAAGCAGTCACCCATATAATAAAAAAACTTGTTTTATGTACATATATAGAAAATATAGGGAATAATTAGGATATAATTCTAAATAAAGAGTTACGTAATTTTGAAAAAGGTTAGAAAAATTACTACAAAACCTAGTTATTTCAATCGTGGTGCTCATACATTCTAAAATAAAAGCAAATATTCTTATACATCTAGATATTATTAGAAGCCATCTTCGTTAAGTCTTTTAATTAAACCGTCATCCTGATTCAACAAACTCCCACCATCATCACTCCGTAAAAGAACAAAACCAAAAAGGAAGCCAACTGAAAACGTGTAAATTAAATACGAACAGACGGAGAATTGTTTTTCCCTTTTCCATTTTTTCTCACCTCTACTACACATGCACACTGTATATGAAGCTATATATCGTATATCTCATATTTGTGAACAGAATTATCATCAGTTGATTGAAGTTATGAAGAATAGATGGTCTACACACTACGCCATAGATTGCATACTGCAACACCAAGAAGTCATGCAGGAAGTGCCAAAAAATGTTGATTTAGGCTAAAAAAGGGCAAAGGGACACTTTCTCGGTGATGCATTTTGTTGCGTTGCCGTAGAGTCAAAGGCAACATCCTTGCGGCCCTAGGGCAACATCGGTTCTGTTGTTGACACACGTACCAAATTTACTAAAAAGTGGGCCCTACAATCTAGGCCCAACATGTTAGCCTACATTGTGGGGCCCACCAATTCTGTGGCCCACCTTTATCGTCCAATGGCAATACTTTGCCAGTTTACTACCACATTCAACATCACATACTGCAACATTATATCATATCTATGGCAACGCCTTTTGCAATTTAAATTGGAAGTGCACTGCGACATTATACTACTGCAACATTATATCATATCTATGGAAAGATTACACTGCAACATTATATCATATCTAATGGCAGTACATACTAAATTCTTAAGCACCCATGTCAGGGTTTGCTTATTACAGCCAGTACATTCATATTCATAGTTATAGTACATTCATATTAAATATCTAATGGCAGTACATTCATATTCATAGTTACAGCCAGTACGTACTAAATTCTACTTACTAACAGTACAGTCATATTTGCGAGCCTCCAGTGCTACCAGTGCCTCCAGTGCCTCCAGTGTCATCGCTGCATACGGTCGCACAAAGATCCCCAACATCAATTTGCATGTCAGGTTTTGCCTCGCCTAATTTCGTAAGCACCCATGGCAAGTCCTCCCAAGCATTTTGGTTCACCTTTGCATCAATTCATTTTGGACCTTCTTGCTCACCTTTGCTTCGACTTCGTCAGCGATACTTTCCCTTATCTTCGCAGTCAGCTCCTGTATGTATGTACTTGTTGTTGGGGCATATTTTGAAACTTCTGTAGACTTTGTGTGCCGTCCTATAAGCCAAGATGGACCGTGCGATTTTCCATAAAAAATCATTTCTTGAACAACTCCATCACTTCCTCCTTCACTATTGCTTTTTCAATCTTATCCTGCAAAATAAAGCAGTTTCAAAATATGACATTAAATAAAATTAACAATTCTAAAACAAGTTTCTTAAAAAAGAATTGTTTTCAATATCTATTAACAGTTTTAAAATGGATTCATAAAATATCCTGCTATAGGTTTCAACAAAACAGGATCTAATTCTACAAAAAAGTCGATGCACAAAATGAAGCATATTTTTGACATCTGATTGAAGAGAAAATTCTTACAATTCTGTACTTCATTACTGATGTATCAGCCTTGTACACCATTCTTTCATTCCGCTTGCGAGTTTTAACAAAAAGTTCTCCATCCGATTCGTTGGACTGATACAAATTGAATGAAAAAAGTAAGACAGTAAAAGGATATCAAACCAATTTTTCCAGAACATATATCACTAATCAATTGAGAAATTATACTCAAAGTCAAAGCAAAACAAAGGTAAATATGATCGCCTTTACATAAAAACAAATCTCGGTTCAAATGAAGAACAGAAACCACACGTGCACACAAGCAGGCTATATAATCTGATCTATCACATTAATCATCCAGCACATGTTTTTATTTCAATTATAATGTATTAAATTTTATTGTATCTGTTTATTATTTTTGCATTTTAACATTATCTTATGACTCAATAGCTATTAATAACATTTGCTAAAAAAGTACATAAAATCTATAAAAATATAAATGAGCCTTTCTTTTCCCCCTTTGGCATAAAAAACTCAATTCTTCTTTTCCAAACCAGTGTTCGTCATGCTCATGCATTTGTACGCATTTGGTCAATATACGTCTGCAAGTTAGATGCATATTAAACATTAAATATGAGTCCAATCCATCTTTGTGGAAATTAAGTAATTTGTAAACTATTGGATACACTCTTAACTCTTAAGCATATGGATGTCCAGTTGATGCCCGTCTTTTGTCTGTTGTATGTTGATGGCTTTACTGCCTTGCTAAGCTTAAATCGTTTTAGTATAATATATATGTTCATGGCTCGTGGATTAATCATGGGGTAATCTTTGTTTTGAATTAGAATCTAAGATGAATCATGGGATATTTGTTATCTCTGTGCTTACAGTTAATAATCTGAAAGCAAAGACATATGGAATATTTACTATGCAAATTTTCCTTAGCTCAGCCTTGAATTTTGCAAAACTGATACATCACTTGATACTATGCTTGAAAAAGCTCTGATATTGTTGCTACGTATGTTGTGATTTTAAACTTGTTGTTTCCTTATTTTTGCACTTGTAAGCGGCTTAAGAACTAACTGTTGCTCCATTTTTGCATCTGTGAGTTGCTCGAGACTTTTAGCTTGTGTGCACTTATGGTTTCTGGTCTACATTTGAACCGAAATTTGTTTTTTGTAAAGGCGATCATATTTACCTTAGTTTTGCTTTGACTTTGAGTATAATTTATCAATTGATTAGTGATATATGTTCTAGAAAAATTGGTTTGATATCCTTTTGCTGTCTAACTTTTTTCATTTAATTTGTATCAGTCCAACGACTCAGATGGAGAACTTTTTGTTAAAACTCACAAGCGGAAAGAAGGAAAGGTGTACAAGACTGATACTTTAGTAATGAAGTACAGAATTGTAAGAATTTTATTTTCTCTTCAATCAGATGTCAAAAAAATACTTCATTTTGCGCATCGACATTTTTGTAGAATTAGATCCTGTTTTGTTGAAACCTATAGGAGGATATTTTCTGAATCCATTTTAAAACTGTTAATAGATATTACAAAACAATTCTTGTTTAAGAAAGTTGTTTTAGAATTGTTAATGTTATTTAATGTCATATTTTGAAACTGCTTTATTTTGCAGGATAAGGTTGAAAAAGCAATAGGTGAAGGAGGAAGTGATGGAGTTGTTAAAGAAATGATTTCTGATAGAAAGTCGCACGGTCCACCTTGGCTTTTAGGACGACACACAAAGTCTGCAGAAGTTTCAAAATATGCCCGAACAACAAGCACATACATACAGGAGCTGACAGCGAAGATATGGGAAAATATCGCTGACGAAGTCGAAGCAAAGTTGAGCCAGAAAGTCCAAAATGAATTTGTTGCAAAGGTGAACCAAAAAGTTCGGGAGAACTTGACATGAGTGCTTAAGAAATTAGGCGAAGCAAAAACTGACATGCAAATTGATGTAGGTGATCTTTGTGCGACTGTATGCAGTGATGACACTGGAGGCACTGATGGCACTGATGGCAATGGAGGCGCACAAATATGACTGTACTGCTAATAAGTAGAATTAAGTATGTACTGGCTGTAACTATGAATATGCATATACTGCCATTAGATATTTAGTATGAATGTACTGTAACTATGAATCTAAATGTACTGGCTGTAATAAGCAAACCATGACATGGGTGCTTAAGAATTTAGTATGTACTTCCATTAGATATGATATAATGTTGCAGTGTAATGTTGCCATAGATATGATATAATGTTGCAGTAGTATAATGTCGTAGTACATTTCCATTTTATATTGCAAAAGGCGTTGCCATAGATATGATATAATGTTGCAGTATGTGATGTTGAATGTGGTAATAAACTGGCAAAGTGTTGCCATTGGACGGTAAAGGTGGGCCACAGAATTAGTAGTCATGCAGAAACGATGTTGCCCTAGGGTCGCAAAGATGTTGCCTTTGACTCTACGGCAACGCGGCAAAATGCAACACCGAGAAAGTGTCGCCTTTGCCCTTTTTTAGCCTAAGTCAACATTTTTTGGCACTTCCTGCATGACTTCTTGGTGTTGCAGTACGCAATCTATGGCGTAGTTTATAGACCATTCATTCTTCATAGCTTCAATCAACTGATGATAATTCTGTTCGCAAATATGAGATATACGATAAATAGGTTCACATACAGTGGGTATGGGTAGTAGAGGTGAGCCCAACATATACAAGCAACATTACGTTATCTAGCGACTAGTGATGAACCCAAAATTATAAATCATAATTTTTATTTAACACATAAAAAATTTCAGTACTATTGTTTATCGGAGTATGAAAATTACACAAATATATGATAATAAAAAATAGGTTTTAGTAGTTTTGCATATAATATGGATTATTTATTTAATTAAACATTAAATACATATAATTCATTATGCGAAGACACACGCAACATATACAACAATCTTAACTAAAACCAAATGGAAAATTTCGAGTACCAATTGACGACCTTAAGTGAGTATATTTCCACAAATTGCGCTAGAAAGAAGAATGTGTTAACCCGCCTTTTAGCAAGGATAGATTTAACCGAATGGATTTTGTAATCATCAAGATAGGACGTCCGTAAAGGTGATTATTTAGATTAGAGGTCAGTTATATTTAAAGCTATCCACGATAGTCAGACAGATTCAGATGGATGACACTCAAAAAATGTCTAAGTATGGAGCTAACACTCCTCTAGGGAATCGGTACCTATCCATGGTTTTTGTCTCGAACTGATTGAGATCGATATTGAATGAAAAGGAAACCCTTGTGAGGCCACATTTCAAATTCTAAGACATTTGGAGTCCGTCTGCTCAAGATATTAGCAAACTACTTCATATATAAAATAGGATCGGTATAGGAGGGATCGGGAAAGGAGGGAACAGTATAGGAGGGACTGGTATAAAAGGGATCCGCTAAACTCAATTTTGCACCAACAATCGGTCAATAACTCAAAATATACACATGCTATCAACATGAAACTTGGAGTACAAGCTTACTACAATATGCGAAACACCCTATAGGATCTCATTCCAATTGGAGTAAGTTGGATGGATCGGAATAACTTCCTTTGGAGGGATCGGTAGAAATTAAAATTCAAGCAACACTACTTCACGGAAAATGCGATATTTCACAAACCACACATCGGAATTACATGGAATTTAAGGAGCAGGTAGCTAACATAAGGGAGCAGCCCTCATAGGGATCGTGTCCTATTTGGGCACACTAATAGGGAACCCTATTATAGGCCCCGTTGGGCCTGGAAATTTTTGGGTGGCCTCATCCTGGTCTTCCGAACCTTCTACTGAAATGTCAGTCTGACCCATTCAATTTTCCACCTATAAATACGGTAGGTATTATGTCAAAAAAGGTAGCTTCTGGATCTTTTTCCTACTTCTCTTTATCTTCAACCTAGGATAACTTTTCTAATTTTGTTCCTGAGTTTCAGATTGTAACTGTAAACAAAATACAGTATAATAAAAAGGATTATTCTCCAGTGTACGTAGGCCGGATTTAGTCAAACCACTATAAATCTTGTCTCTTATTACTTACTCTCATTTTTTTGATTTTTTTTTTCTTCATATTATATTGTGACGCCCCACCTCTATACCCACGCTAGCCAAGAACATTACTGTGAATGCTGTCAACTAGCACGGAGAATAAGGCTGTTGAGGAGCGACCATCTATATAATTGCTTTGTGCGAGTATCGATATACCGGATAAAAATATAACTTTTCATCTCAAGAGGAAATCCGACATACCGACACAAACTCAAAGCTACTACACAGTGGCTATAAAGGTCTTCGGAAACAAATATAGAAATAAACATAACACAAATCAGTCACCGACAATTCATATCACAAAGGCGGAAATAGATATGAATACTACACATGAAAGTGTATATCAGAGTAGTGTCTAAAAAGATCCACAATATCATAAAAGAATAGTTACACGAACTACAAAAAGAATAACTATACATTATGGAGTCTATATCTCAAATGTATACAACAAAAACTACTAATCTAAGTAGTTAACCAAAAGTCAGAGGAATCAATCCCAAGAGAGAAGTCAAGCAGAAGCACCTGTAACATCTCGGTCTGACCCGAGTATTATTTAATAAGAAAATAATAAACGGATCTGTCTAGCTATAAATATCAGGTGAAACGATATAGAAAAAGAGATATGACTAAACACATAATAATCATTATGCCAAGCTGTGATATATATAAGTAATTGAAAATCAACAAGAGATTAATCAATATCACCAAATCTACACAAGAATCAAAGAAATGTCATACTCCTTATTTCTTTCACCAAACCACAAATATTGACGATAATATCAACGTCAATCACAAAAGTCAATGACACACAAATTCACCAATGCACAAATATTGACGATAATATCAATGTCAATCACAAAAGTCAATGACACACAAATTCACCAATGCACAAATATTGATAAAACTTATCAATGGAAATCACGAAAATTGGTGAAACACAAATTCTAGAAATCATCTCAAGAAATCCAGAAATCACAAAGGGGGGGAGGCCTATCACAAACGGGAGCATAAAGCCCACCAACACGTGTATCACAAACGGAATGCTAATTCCATGGTGGCTAACCATCACAAATTGAGCCGAAGCTCCACAAACGGGCTGAAGACCATGGGTTGCTACCCCACCAAATTGAGTCGAAACTCCACAAAACGGGGTTTAGTCTCCCTCGCAGACAAAGAGACATCGCACATTGCTAGTCTAAATCACAAAGATGATCGTCATGATCTTCAAGAAGTGTCAATTACACTAAGCTAGTAAATATATGAGTTTAGCATCATGTCCCATAACCACTAGCTTAACTTAAATATTTACAAACAAATTGTAAGTTTCCACTAGAAAATTGTCACAAGAGATTCAATCGAACAAGTCCAAGAATTAACCGACGAAGTAAACGCAAGCGTTTCGTACCACTTGTTTTACTAAGCCGTTTAATTAGATTTCTCATACGAGTGAGGTAAAGGTTTGTATATACTAATAGATTGGAAAACAGTTTAAGAAAACGAGCTTTGTAATAAAATAGTGTTGAAATCATTTGAAGAAAGAGTTTTGATATTTACTACTAGTATAGAAAACCTTTATATTTTTAAAGTGACAAATCACAAAGAAGATTGTTAGAACAACCAATTACTAAATTCACATTCGAAGACGTGAATAAAATCCAAAGAAATCGATATCAAATCCATCAAAGTGGATATATCTAAAATTCCCAAAGAAAAAGTCATCAAAGTCATAATAGATGATAACAACAAATAGGAAACAGCACGAATCGATTAAAGTTGGAAATTTACTCACAAATAGCCAAAATAGGAAAATTAGGCAAAACAGGGGATTCCAGACGTTTGAAGGGTGCATTCAGACGTCTGGTTTCGTCTTCTGGAAAAACCCAGCAAAACAGACCAGAAGTCTGATTTTGCGAACCAGACGTCTGAAACCATTCAGACGTCCGAAACTGAGGGTCAGACGTCTGAAATCGGTTTCTGACTTACTTCCAACTGCCATATGTTTAAATTTTTCACTCCAGGTACAAACCAGACGTCTAAGCTTTGTTACCAGACGTCTGGTCACCTGGTCTGGGCAATAATTTGCCTAGGCCAAAGTGGCCGAAACGTATCGGGAGCGATCGGACGAGCAACGACGACTAAGGATTTATGCCTAGCGACAACCCGGTCTTAAAAGCTCTCCGAAACACCTCTTAAAGCATGATCAAACATCAAAGTTATGATTTTTAGAGAATTGGCTTCAAACACCAAAAATGGAAGTATTCACAAAACCAATCCAAATCAAAAGCAATTGCACATGAATAAATGTTAGGGATTCATACCTAACAACAAAGATAGACATAGACGTAGATGTGAGATTAAAAATCTCACCTTTTCACAAAATCAAACAAGAAGAAGCTTGAAAGCGAATGGAGAATCAACCTCTCTTCAACACAACCCAATTGAGCTTGAATCTAAGCTCAAAAACAAGAACATTCCCAAAATTAGGTTTAGGAATTTCTGAAATTGGTAAGAGAATAAGTTGGAGAAGAAGAAGAGAAGCTTACCAATGGGTTCTTCTTGAGTTTGGAGCTAGGAATTTGATTTGCAAGAGAAACTAGGGTTTTGGAGTTTTTAATTTCCAATCTCTCCCACCATTAATGTTATAAAAACTGAAAAGAGAAGAGAATGAGGGTGAGTGGGGGAAGAGTGGCTCAGATTTGAGCATAAGTTAACATAGGGCCGAGCCCAATACCAAACCCAAAGTGAAAAGTAGCAAAAATCAATTTTCTCCAAACATATCGAAGCTTATACTCAAAAAGGTCGCAAAAGGCATTTTAAACTCAATGGGAGTGGTCCCGAGTCCTAATTCGACCGTATGCAAAAAGCAGCTTTTCGGACTAAAATCCGGCTAACGATAAAATATTTAAATAAAATATTTAAATATAAAATCGATAAATATGCGGGTTGTTACAGACTCCCCTCCTTAAAGAAATTGCGTCCTCGCAATCATAAGGAATAAATGAACAAAAAGTAACAACCGTAAAAGCATATTCAATCACAAAAGAAACTTGAAATAAGAAGTTCACCTCAAAGAGCACGAGAAAGTAAGTCCGGATGTGTTCGCTCGATGTACTCTCTAGATTCCCAAGAACAATCCTTAGGATTTGAAGACCATTGAACTTTAACAAGCGGAACATCTTTATTTCGAAGTCGTTTGACCTCCGAAGCAACAATTCGAATAGGATGCTGCTCATAAGTTAAGTTAGGCGAAACTTCAATCTCTTCCACAACACCGGGCTCAAGAACAGAATCAGAATCTCGAAGACATTTCCGAAGTTGAGAAACGTGAAACACGTCATGGATAGCAGAAAATTGAGCTGGTAATAAAAGGCGATAAGCCATGGAACCAATATGTTCAATGATAGGAAATGGCCCAATATATCGAGGCGCCAATTTTCCCGATCGACTGAAACGTACAACACCTTTCATAGGTGAAACACGAATGAACACAAGATCTCCCTCAGAAAATTCTAACTTCCTTCTCCGGTTATCGGCATAGGATTTTTGTCTACTCTGGGCTTCTTTCATCCTATGACTAATAAGATCAATCTTTTTTGTGGAATCACGAATAAAATCTGGACCTAAAACCAGCTTCTCACCGGCCTCAAGCCAACAAGAAGGAGATCGGCATGGCCTTCCATCGAGTGCCTCAAAAGGTGCCATACCAATACTAGATTGGAAGCTATTATTATAGGAAAATTCAACAAGTGAAATATGATCTTCCCAACTTCCACCAAAATCAAGAACACAAGCACGAAGAAGATCTTCAAGAGTTTGATTCACACGCTCGGTTTGTCCATCGGACTGGGGGTGATAAGCGGTGCTAAAATTAAGCTTCGTTCCTAAAGCTTTTTGAAGACTCTTCCAAAATCCACTAGTAAACAATGGATCATGATCGCTAAGAATAGAAGTAGGAACTCCATGCAATTTAACAATTTCTTTGATAAAGATTTTGGCCAAAAGAGGAACGGTTCGATTAGATCGAACGGAAATAAAATGGGAGGATTTAGTAAGTCTATCAACGATCACCCATAAGCTATCATGACCCAAATGAGAACGGGGAAGGCCGTCAATAAAATCCATGGAAATTTGATCCCACTTCCAAATAGGAATTTCTAAAGGTTGCAATAACCCACCGGGCCTTTGATGTTCGGCTTTAACGAGTTGGCAAGTCATGCAACGCTTAACGAAGTTAGCGATGTCAAGTTTCATTCCCTCCCAATAATAAAGTCGCTTCATATCCGCGTACATTTTACTACTACCGGGATGAATGGTGAATTTAGAACGATGTGAATCTTCTAAAATATCTTTACGAAGATCACTAATATTTGGCACGATGAGTCTACCAAATCTCCGAACGCCGCCACGAGAATCGATATCAAAGTCTTTCAACCCTTCAATATCAATCTTATCCTTACTATTTTGGCTAAGAAGAGCCCATTCGGGATCTAGCCTTTGAGCTTCAAGAATGCGGTCTAAAAGAGAAGGATGAGCCTCAAGGCTACATAAAACAAGAGATGAACATAAATCGGATACGCGGTCTCGACTCTCACAAGTGGATAAGATCTCGAGATCGTTCCATTCGGATATCATCATAGAAACAACTGCTTGTTGCTTATGGCTAAGAGCATCGGCGACACGATTACCCTTACTGGGGGTATAAAGAATATCAAGATCATAAGGTGCAAGAAACTCGAGCCATCGCTGTTGACGCAAATTAAGTTCCTTCTGAGAGAATAAATATTTCAAGGACTTATGATCGGTATAAAGAACAAATTTCTCTCCTAAAAGATAATGACTCCAAATACGAAGGGCGAAAACAATAGCCGCGAGCTCTAAATCATGAGTGGCATATCTAGTCTCAGCAGGCTTCAATTGCCTAGAAGCATAAGCAATAACACGTTCTCTTTGCATAAGAACGGCACCCAAACCAACGCGACTAGCATCGGTATAAACAACGAAATCTTGATTCCCCTCGGGAATAACGAGAATAGGAGCATTAGAAAGAAGTTCTTTTAATTTCTGAAAAGAAACTTCACATTTGTCCAACCAAATGTATTTAACTCCTTTCCTCGTCAAACTAGTGAGAGGCACGGCAATCTTAAAAAAGTCTTTGATAAAACGACGGTAATAGCCCGCCAAGCCGAGAAAACTATGAATATCTGTCACACTCTCCGGTCTCTTCCAATCTTGAATCGCTTCAATCTTTGAAGGATCCACGGAAATTTCGGTTTCGGAAATAATATGACCGAGAAATTTCACACGAGATTGCCAAAAGTGGCATTTAGAAAATTTTGCCTTTAATTGGTTACTCCTAAGAGTTTCCAACACAATCCGAAGATGTTTTTCATGCTCCTCTTCGGTTTTTGAATACACAAGAATATCATCAATAAAGATGAGAACAAATCGATCAAGAAAATCTTTGAAGACTCGATTCATAAGGTCAACGAAATAAGCCGGGGCATTCGTCAAACCAAATGGCATGACAAGCCATTCATAAGATCCATAACGAGTACGGAATGATGTCAAAGGAATACTATCCTCTGAAATACGAAGCTGATGAAATCCAGTAGCTAAGTCTAATTGTGAAAAGACCTTAGCACCACTAAGCTGATCGAATAGATCATCAATCCGAGGTAAAGGGTATTTATTTTTGATAGTAAGATCATTAAGCTTGCGGTAGTCAACGCAAAGCCTAAGTGTCCCATCGGATTTCTTCACAAAAATAGCCGAAGCTCCCCAAGGCGAGGAACTAGAGAGAATAAATTGCTTCGTCTCTAATTCGGATAATTGTTTACGCATCTCCTCGTTTTCTTTATTGGACATACGATACGGAGGACGAGTGATAGGTTGAGCTCCAGGAATAAGATTAATTCTGAACTTAATTGCTCGCTTAGGTGGTAATCCTAAAACGGGCTCGAATATGTCGGAAAATTCACGAACGACGTGAATAAGAGAAATAATATCACCCTCATCATCATCATCGTCATCACGAGGATTTAAAGAATATAAAGATGCAACCAAGCTAGAATCTGAGTCTTTAAGATTAATAGAAATCTGCTTAACAGATTGAGGATGTCGAAGATGAATAGTCCGCTCAGGACATAGGATATGAGCTTCATAACGGTTAAGTCAATCCATTCCCAAAATCATTCCAAAGCCTAAATAACGCATGACATGCAAATCGGCTAGGAAAGGAAAATCACACAAAATAATTTCGACATCTTTACACAATAAACTGATTGTTGCGGATCCACCAACCGTATTCGCAATTCTCAAAGAAGTCATCAAACACAAAACATCCAAAGAAAAAGCATCAATAAGTTCTTTTGATATAAAAGAATGGGACGCACCCATATCAAAAAGAACTCGAATAGGATGATCACGAAATAAAATAATTCCATCAAGGATAGAATGAGGCATACCTTGACCACGAGATGTGTTGCCAGGGGCTTGAGCAACATTTAACTTTCCCTCCTTCCTGCCCTGAAGCTTGGGGCATGAAGATATAACATGTCCGAGAACTTTGCAGTAGCGACAAGAGAGAGACTTTGGGCACTTGTTCGCATAATGGTCCTTCGAACCACAATTATAGCATTCCCCACGACCAAAGGAAGAATTTTTTGCCACGGAGGTTGCTTTTTTCCCTTTTTATTGGGATAAGGACCTTTAAATTTGTTTGGCCTCTTCTTGTTATTGTTGAAGTTTGGTTTGGAACCCACCACTTCAACATCATTCTCTCTATCCGCCTCTTCAAGACGAAGAGCGATATCAACGAGTTGGTCGAAAGAAACTTCTAATTTTATAAGTAATGGCTTCTTGAGACTTTTGTTTAAGCCATAAACAAATCTCTGATTCTTCTTCAGAGGGGTGTTGATGTATTCAACCCCATATTTGGAAAGCGACTCGAAGGAGGCGACGTAATCAGTCACGGAGGACTCACCTTGAACAAGGTCTATAAATCGTTGAGCCAATGTCACTTTCTCAGCTTCTAGCACGAATTTTAATTCGAAGCGTTCCCGGAATTGCTCCCAGGTGAGATCCGCTTCATTAATCTCAGAAATAAGAAGCTCGTACCAGTCCAATGCTCTTTCTCGGAGCATACTAGAGGCCACCTGAACTCGGTGAAGGTCAATAAGATTTATGCGCGAAAAGATGCGATCGCAAGCTCTAAGCCAAGCTTGGACTTCAATAACAGTTTCGGAACCTTTGAATGGCTCCCCATCCAAATTGGTGTAATCGCTGCACAAGCGTGCAAATCCCGACTTTGGGTGAGTAGGTTCCGGGTTAGCTCCAGCTGCTTGAACATTAGTTACCAAATCAAGAAGCTGTTGAGCAGTCATAAAAACTCCATCCTGGGGTGGAGTGCTAGATGGCACGGCTCTGGGGCGGCCAGGTCTAGACATTTCTCTTCCTTTAGAAAGAAAGAAGAGGAAGAAGAAGGTTATTCACCAAATTGAATATCAAGCAATCTTGATAGACAAAACAAGGAATCATAAAAGAAAATAGGATAAGACGGTATGTAGACCCGAATAAAATCCTAAAGCACGACTCCTAAGATGGACTTAGGACGATGATCCTTGTTATAATATTCCATATTGTTCCGAAGTTTGGCTCTGATACCAAGCTGTGACGCCCCACCTCTATACCCACGCTAGCCAAGAACATTACTGTGAATGCTGTCAACTAGCACGGAGAATAAGGCTGTTGAGGAGCGACCATCTGTATAATTGCTTTGTGCGAGTACCGATATACCGGATAAAAATATAACTTTTCATCTCAAGAGGAAATCCGACATACCGACACAAACTCAAAGCTACTACACAGTGGCTATAAAGGTCTTCGGAAACAAATATAGAAATAAACATAACACAAATCAGTCACAGACAATTCATATCACAAAGGCGGAAATAGATATGAATACCACACATGAAAGTGTATATCAGAGTAGTGGTCTAAAAAGATCCACAATATCACAAAAGAATAGTTACATGAACTACACAAAAGAATAAGTATACATTATGGAGTCTATATCTCAAATGTATATAACAAAAACTACTAATCTAAGTAGTTAACCAAAAGTCAGAGGAATCAATCCCAAGAGAGAAGTCAAGCAGAAGCACCTGTAACATCTCGGTCTGACCCGAGTATTATTTAATAAGAAAATAATAAACGGATCAGTCTAGCTATAAATATCAGGTGAAACGATATAGAAAAAGAGATATGACTAAACACATAATAATCATTATGCCAAGCTGTGATATATATAAGTAATTGAAAATCAACAAGAGATTAATCAATATCACCAAATCTACACAAGAATCAAAGAAATGTCATACTCCTTATTTCTTTCACCAAACCACAAATATTGACAATAATATCAACGTCAATCACAAAAGTTAATGACACACAAATTCACCAATGCACAAATATTGACGATAATATCAATGTCAATCACAAAAGTCAATGACACACAAATTCACCAATGCACAAATATTGATAAAACTTATCAATGGAAATCACGAAAATTGGTGAAACACAAATTCTAGAAATCATCTCAAGAAATCCAGAAATCACAAAGGGGCAAGGCCTATCACAAACGGGAGCATAAAGCCCACCAACACGTGTATCACAAACGGAATGCTAATTCCATGGTGGCTAACCATCACAAATTCAGCCGAAGCTCCACAAATGGCCCGAAGACCATGGGTTACTACCCCACCAAATTGAGTCGAAACTCCACAAAACGGGGTTTAGTCTCCCTCGCAGACAAAGAGACATCGCACATTGCTAGTCTAAATCACAAAGATGATCGTCATGATCATCAAGAAGTGTCAATTATACTAAGCTAGTAAATATATGAGTTTAGCATCATGTCCCATAACCACTAGCTTAACTTAAATATTTACGAACAAATTGTAAGTTTCCACTAGAAAATTTTCACAAGAGATTCAATCGAACAAGTCCAAGAATTAACCGACGAAGTAAACGCAAGCGTTTCGTACCACTTATTTTACTAAGCCGTTTAATTAGATTTCTCATACGAGTGAGGTAAAGGTTTGTATATACTAATATATTGGAAAACAGTTTAAGAAAACGAGCTTTGTAATAAAATAGTGTTGAAATCATTTGAAGAAAGAGTTTTGATATTTACTACTAGTATAGAAAACCTTTATATTTTTAAAGTGACAAATCACAAAGAAGATTGTAAGAACAACCAATTACTAAATTCACATTCGAAGACGTGAATAAAATCCAAAGAAATCGATATCAAATCCATCAAAGTGGATATATCTAAAATTCCCAAAGAAAAAGTCATCAAAGTCATAATAGATGATAACAACAAATAGGAAACAGCACGAATCGATTAAAGTTGGAAATTTACTCACAAATAGCCAAAATAGGCAAATTAGGCAAAACAGGGGATTCCAGACGTCTGAAGGGTGCATTCAGACATCTGGTTTCGTCTTCTGGAAAAACCCAGCAAAACAGACCAGACGTCTGATTTTGCGAACCAGACGTCTAAAACCATTCAGACGTCTGAAACTGAGGGTCAGACGTCTGAAAGTGGTTTCTGACTTTCTTCCAAATGCCATATGTTTAAATTTTTCACTCTAGGTACAAACCAGATGTCTGAGCTTTGTTACCAGACATCTGGTCACCTGGTCTGGGCAACAATTTGCCTAGGCCAAAGTGGCCAAAACGTATCGGGAGCGATCGGACGAGCAACGACGACTAAGGATTTATGCCTAGCGACAACCCGGTCTTAAAAGCTCTCCGAAACACCTCTTAAAGCATGATCAAACATCAAAGTTATGATTTTTAGAGAATTGGCTTCAAACACCAAAAATGGAATTATTCACAAAACCAATCCAAATCAAAAGCAATTGCACATGAATAAATGTTAGGGATTCATACCTAACAACAAAGATAAATAGACATAGATGTGAGATTAAAAATCTCACCTTTTCACAAAATCAAACAAGAAGAAGCTTGAAAGCAAATGGAGAATCAACCTCTCTTCAACACAACCCAATTGAGCTTGAATCTAAGCTCAAAAACAAGAACATTCCCAAAATTAGGTTTAGGAATTTCTGAAATTGGTAAGAGAATAAGTTGGAGAAGAAGAAGAGAAGCTTACCAATGGGTTCTTCTTGAGTTTGGAGCTAGGAATTTGATTTGCAAGAGAAACTAGGGTTTTGGAGTTTTTAATTTCCAATCTCTCCCACCATTAATGTTATAAAAACTGAAAAGAGAAGAGAATGAGGGTGAGTGGGGGAAGAGTGGCTCAGATTTGAGCATAAGTTAACATAGGGCTGAGCCCAATACCAAACCCAAAGTGAAAAGCAGCAAAAATCAACTTTCTCCAAACATATCGAAGCTTATACTCAAAAGGTTGCAAACGGCATTTTAAACTCAATGGGAGTGGTCCCGAGTCCTAATTCGACCGTATGCAAAAAGTAGCTTTTCGGACTAAAATCCGACTAACGATAAAATATTTAAATAAAATATTTAAATATAAAATCGATAAATATGCGGGTTGTTACATATATTCTCTATGGTAGATGTTACCTGAGATCTATGACTCGATATTAGTGCATTCATACAACTGGGTGTTGGTCGCCAATTTTGACGCCAACAGAATGCAAAAGGTTAAACATTGAAATTTTTGTATAGTAAGGAAAATAGTAAATACATTAATAAACCACACATATTGAATCCAATATATTAAGAATAATATTCAAATGATAAAACTTTCCCCCACTATCATTTTCTTTACCAATATTTTATCCAACTGAAAGTTAAAGGCACACAAAATTAATTCGTACAAAAAAATAAATCAAATTGTACCATTTGGCTTCACTTTTACTTTCCCTAATGGATACACACAACACATTTTTTATGTACACAACACATTTTTTAATATCATATGTTTTCAAAATTGAATGACAAACCAAAGTAATATAATAATCTTCTTTAAGTAAATAATCTTTAAAATTTGTAGGAAAATGAAAAGGCGATATGCCAACTATTTTTCCATAGAGTGTAATTTATTAAATTCAAGTGAAAATATTATGTGTGTCTATATATGCATGCTTGCGTTGCGTTTATAAAGGTCATTAACTAGATACTTTTTGATTTAACATAATTTTTAATGGATAATAAGATATATTATATTAAACACGAATGAAAGTAATGAGAGTTGCTTAATAATTACTATAGTATTAGATGTTAGAAACAGATCGAGAGAAATATCTAATTACTGATAAAATTTGTAAAGCCAAAGTTTAATGAAACACATGCAAGAATCTTCCGTAAAACATATTTTAAATTAGTGGAAATCAGAATAGTTGTAATATACGCAAGAAATATATGCCAGTTGAGAATAATTGAGTAAATACTTAAGTTTATAATTATTGGAATTAGAATCCGCCCCTTATTTTCAAATTCCAAATGTGAAAATCACTTCCAAAAACGTGTTTTAAATTACATCCCTATTTTTAATTTTTGAACTATAACTACATCTTTCTTTAATAAAAATATTTTTTTGTATTGCCAATATTTGAAGATTTCTCTTAAAATATTTATAGTAAACTTCACAAATATTGGCAGGTTTCTCTATAAATATTTGTAGTCCATATTTGTATATTTCTCGATAAACATTTTTAGAGTTCTCTGCAAATTATTTGCATACGTTTCTAAAAATATAAGTAGAGTTTTCTACAAATATGTCAAAACATAAAAATAATAGTTTTTATTAAACCTTGTTTTCGAGGAGGGACTGTTGTGTATTTTAAAAGTTAAAGCGGATGTTTCACAAAACTTCCCTTATAATTTTTTATGTCACAAAAGATAGCACAACAATGGACTTTAATTCTTAAATATATAACTAATGCTAAAAATATTGTGAATTCAAATCATGCCAGAAACTTCGATTTACAAACTTCCTTCATTATCCATGCAAAGGTAATAAAAAAAAATTCATTTTCATATCGTTTCTAACATTTCCATTTTTAACCCTGCTAGAACAAGCAAAAAAATTTGTATGCTTCCATTATCATAGTCCACATGAATAATTATTTTAGAATATATTGAAATTTCTAGCAATTAGAGTATATAGTAAATTGCATACCAATTCATAAGTGGCATAATTGCTAAAAAAAGAGAAATTGATAATATATGAAGTAAAACTGGATCAGAATTGCAATAGAGAGGGATGGAAAGGATTATATTGGCTTCTAATTTAAAATGTATAAACTATACAAAATATTCTCACTTATTCAACATCCTTGTAGTTTAGCTTATTACTATATATTATTGATTGTGAGATCTTATAGTTCATTGTTGAACAAATACTAATATTATGATGTGGGTTTAAATATTTTGCATAACATTTTAAAATAGATGTTATTTATGACTTCTTGTAAAATATCTAATTACTTTATATAAATAAATGGATACAACATCAAATCTTTTAAAAATTATGAGATTGATCCCAATCATTTGTTTGTCTAATTCATTGTATAAGGTAAAAGATAATCACATAATTAATTACCTAGCATATGAAATCAATCAACACATTAATTATGGAAATTTTAATAAATGGGACAGAAATTTAATGAAATAACAGATGTATATATTTATAAATACACTAATTGGCTCATATTTCATATATTTTCCATATGATTATTACTTATTTGAAATACATAGAAATGCGCAAATTAATTAATTTTCAACCAAAATTGATTCATTACCAATTTCAACATGCCTTTATATAAGCACATGAAATATGTTCAAACTTAAAGCCACGGAGTAATTTCTATTACAAGTTAATCACATCAAATATGATGAAATCTTGTGTTTTCTTCTTTCTTTTTGCTCTTTTTCTCTTCAATGTAAACATAGGTAGAATACATTTTTCATTTATAGTTTTCTTTCACAAAATAAACCGAATTCAATAATGAAAAGTCAAGTGACTATCGACTCATGCTTCTATCATTTCAAAAAAATTTCAGGTACTGCTTGTCGTGGAGATGTAGATTTGAATGGGAAAGATTGCACTATCCCACAATGCGTAGGAATCTGTCAAAAGATGCATGGAAATGCTGTTACTTCTGTCACTTGTGAACTACCTAAAAAATGCACTTGCTTCTATAATTGCTAAATGAGTGAAAGACCCGAACTTTTATTTCGTATCAGTATTACTAATAAAATCCGATGAAATTTTAAGTTGCTTTATGTATTTTCTTTTTGGTATTTGAATTTGAAGCATATTTTTTGTGTTTTTATTTCTTCTATTAACATATTGATAGAAATTTTCCATTAGTTATAATTTAGATATGAAATAAGTATTGTGATTAATCTAGAATATGCCTGAACTAATTTGTATGTTGGAATATAGTAAAAGTTCAACTTTCACCGAAAATAAAGATGCATGCATACAAGATATATACATACATATATATATATATATATATATATATATATTTCAAAATTTGATCATTATCGAAAATTATGCATTAAATAAGAAAAAGGTCATATTGTGTAGGATAAAGCAACTATACATTTCAAAATTCATCTTTAGCTAATGGCGCGATCATCTTAAAAGATATAATGATCATGGCAAGTTTTTGTTATTTTGGGTCTTGATCGTAAGCGAACATTTTAATCCTATAAATGTTATCTAAAACTAGAGTAAAAGATAATAACTTAAATAATCACTACAACAGAAAAGGTTTTGGTATAGAAACTACCTTAGTTCTTCTATAGAAAATAAAGGAATGAAAAACAACGAGTTCGTAAAAATTACATATAGCAAGGAAAAGAAAGCAACGAGAAAGAAAATTTAACAAATAATGATTTAGTTAAAGATGAAAAAAGTTTATAAAAAATCTTAGAGCTATAAAATGAGAAAGTTAAACTAACGTGATATGGTGATTTATCTATAAATTTAGGATGAATTTGATATCACGTGAGAAACCTTCTAATTTTTTTATGTTCCCATACATAATTAATTTGTATTTATTGACTCTAGTTTGAAAATTTGGCTTTTCTCTGTAGAGTACTCCGTGGCCGTTTTGAAAAACCTATCACTAGTCTAATAAACTACTAATAAAATGCTACTTTATGCATTGGAAAATCATAGAAGATTTAAACAGCATCATCTACTCTATCATTGGCACACCAACTTATCTTTTGATTCGCACACAAATATTAGTCCTCTTACGTATAAAAAACATTATTTTCAATTTTAGGTTGAAAGAAAACATCTATTAATTTTTTTGAGATGTTATTTTGTAGAGATGGTAATTTTACTGCAGAATAAACATATAATTTTCTGTAGATGTGATATTTTGAAGAGATGAATTTTTATAGATTGATACTCATACTATACATTGAACATTTATAGTTGTCTGCATCATTTGGAATAGTGTAGCTTAAGATATGATAGGGGCGCTAAAGAAGGATGTCAGTGAACCTTTCTTGCCCATATTTATCTGTATGTATGCGTATAATACATTATAATGTGTATGCAACTTAGCCTACTAATTTAAAAGCATAAAAATATGCCTTTTATTAGCTAATTCTAACAAGCAGTCTCCCATATAATAAAAAAACTTGTTTTATGTACATATATAGAAAATATAGGGAATAATTAGGATATAATTCTAAAAAAAGAGTTACGTAATTTTGAAAAAGGTTAGAAAAATTACTACAAAACCTAGTTATTTCAATCGTGGTGCTCATACATTCTAAAATAAAAGCAAATATTCTTATACATCTAGACATTATTAGAATCCATCTTCATTAAGTCTTTTAATTAAACCGTCATCCTGATACAACAAACTCCCACCATCATCACTCCGTAAAAGAACAAAACCAAAAAGGAAGCCAACTGAAAACGTGTAAATTAAACACGAACAGACGGAGAATTGTTTTTCCCTTTTCCATTTTTTCTCACCTCTACTGCACATACACACTGTATATGAAGCTATATATCGTATATCTCATATTTGTGAACAGAATTATCAACAGGTGATTGAAGCTATGAAGAATAGATGGTCTATACACTACGCCATAGATTGCATACTGCAACACCAAGAAGTCATGCAGGAAGTGCCAAAAAATGTTGATTTAGGCTAAAAAAGGGCAAAGGCGACACTTTCTCGGTGATGCATTTTGTTGCGTTGCCGTAGAGTCAAAGGCAACATCTTTGCAGCCCTAGGGCAACACCGGTTCTGTTGTTGCCACAGGTACCAAATTTACTAAAAAGTGGGCCCTACAATCTAGGCCACAACATGTGGGCCTACATTGTGGGGCCCACCAATTCTGTGGCCCACCTTTACCGTCCAATGGCAATACTTTGCCAGTTTATTACCACATTCAACATCACATTCTGCAACATTATATCATATCTATGGCAACGCCTTTTGCAATTTAAATTGGAAATGCACTGCGACATTATACTACTGCAACATTATATCTTATCTATGGAAACATTACACTGCAACATTATATCATATCTAATGGAAGTACATACTAAATTCTTAAGCACCCATGTCAGGGTTTGCTTATTACAGCCAGTACATTCATATTCATAGTTACATTACATTCATACTAAATTTCTAATGGCAGTACATTCATATTCATAGTTACAGCCAGTACGTACTAAATTCTACTTACTAACAGTACAGTCATATTTGCGAGCCTCCAGTGCTACCAGTGCCTCCAGTGCCTCCAGTGTCATCGCTGCATACGGTCGCACAAAGATCCCCAACATCAATTTGCATGTCAGGTTTTGCCTCGCCTAATTTCATAAGCACCCATGGCGAGTCCTCCCAAACATTTTGATTCACCTTTGCATCAATTCATTTTGGACCTTCTTGCTCACCTTTGCTTCGACTTCGTCAGCGATACTTTCCCTTATCTTCGCAGTCAGCTCCTGTATGTATGTGCTTGTAGTTGGGGCATATTTTGAAACTTCTGTAGACTTTGTGTGCTGTCCTATAAGCCAAGATGGACCGTGCGATTTTCCATCAAAAATCATTTCTTGAACAACTCCATCACTTCCTCCTTCACTATTGCTTTTTCAATCTTAACCTGCAAAATAAAGCAGTTTCAAAATATGTCATTAAATAAAATTAACAATTCTAAAACAAGTTCTTAAACAAGAATTGTTTTGCAATATCTATTAACAGTTTTAAAATGGATTCATAAAATATCCTGCTATAGGTTTCAACAAAACAGGATCTAATTCTACAAAAATGTCGATGCACAAAATGAAGAATATTTTTGACATCTGATTGAAGAGAAAATTCTTACAATTCTGTACTTCATTACTGATGTATCAGTCTTGTACACCTTTCTTTCATTCCGCTTGCGAGTTTTAACAAAAAGTTCTCCATCCGATTCGTTGGACTGATACAAATTGAATGAAAAAAGTAAGACAGTAAAAGGATATCAAACCAATTTTTCCAGAACATATATCACTAATCAATTGAGAAATTATACTCAAAGTCAAAGCAAAACAAAGGTAAATATGATCGCCTTTACATAAAAACAAATCTCGGTTCAAATGAAGAAAAGAAACCACACGTGCACACAAGCAGGCTATATAATCTGATCTGTCACATTAATCATCCAGCAAATGTTTTTATTTCAATTATAATGTATTAATTTTTATTGTATCTGTTTATTATTTTTGCATTTTAACATTAATTTACGACTCAATAGCTATTAATAACATTTGCTAAAAAAGTACATAAAATCTATAAAAATATAAATGAGCCTTTCTTTTCCCCCTTGGCATAGAAAACTCGATTCTTCTTTTCCAAACCAGTGTTCGTCATGCTCATGCATTTGTACGCATTTGGTCAATATACGTCTGCAAGTTAGATGCATATTAAACATTAAATATGAGTCCAATCCATCTTTGTGGAAATTAAGTAATTTGTAAACTATTGGATACACTCTTAACTCTTAAGCATATGGATGTCCAGTTGATGCCCGTCTTTTGTCTGTTGTATGTTGATGGCTTTACTGCCTTGCTAAGCTTAAATCGTTTTAGTATAATATATATGTTCATGGCTCGTGGATTAATCACGGGGTAATCTTTGTTTTGAATTAGAATCTAAGATGAATCATGGGATATTTGTTATCTCTGTGCTTACAGTTAATAATCTGAAAGCAAAGACATATGGAATATTTAATACGCAAATTTTCCTTAGCTCAGCCTTGAATTTTGCAAAACTGATACATCACTCGATACTATGCTTGAAAAAGATCTGATATTTTTGCTACGTATGTTGTGATTTTAAACTTGTTGTTTCTATATTTTTGCACTTGTAAGCGGCTTGAGAACTAACTGTTGCTCCATTTTTGCATCTGTGAGTTGCTCGAGACTTTTAGCTTGTGTGCACTTACGGTTTCTGTTCTACATTTGAACCGAAATTTGTTTTTTTTGTAAAGGCGATCATATTTACATTAGTTTTGCTTTGACTTTGAGTATAATTTATCAATTTATTAGTGATATATGTTCTGGAAAAATTGGTTTGATATCCTTTTGCTGTCTAACTTTTTTCATTTAATTTGTATCAGTCCAACGAATCAGATGGAGAACTTTTTGTTAAAACTCGCAAGCGGAAAGAAGGAAAGGTGTACAAGACTGATACTTTAGTAATGAAGTACAGAATTGTAAGAATTTTATTTTCTCTTCAATCATATGTCAAAAAAATGCTTCATTTTGCGCATCGACATTTTTGTAGAATTAGATCCTGTTTTGTTGAAACCTATAGCAGGATATTTTCTGAATCCATTTTAAAACTATTAATAGATATTGCAAAAAAATTCTTGTTTAAGAAAGTTGTTTTTGAATTGTTAATTTTATTTAATGTCATATTTTGAAACAGCTTTATTTTGCAGGATAAGGTTGAAAAAGCAACAGGTGAAGGAGGAAGTGATGGAGTTGTTCAAGAAATGATTTCTGATAGAAAGTCGCACGGTCCACCTTGGCTTATAGGACGACACACAAAGTCTGCAGAAGTTTCAAAATATGCCCCAACAACAAGCACATACATACAGGAGCTGACAGCGAAGATAAGGGAAAATATCGCTGACGAAGTCGAAGCAAAGGTGAGCCAGAAGGTCCAAAATGAATTTGTTGCAAAGGTGAACCAAAAAGTTCGGGAGAACTTGACATGAGTGCTTAAGAAATTAGGCGAAGCAAAAACTGACATGCAAATTGATGTAGGGGATCTTTGTGCGACTGTATGCAGTGATGACACAGGAGGCACTAATGGCAATGGAGGCTCGCAAATATGACTGTACTGTTAGTAAGTAGAATTTAGTATGTACTGGCTGTAACTATGAATATGCATGTACTGCCATTAGATATTTAACATGAATGTACTGTAACTATGAAACTGAATGTACTGGCTGTAATAAGCAAACCCTGACATTGGTGCTTAAGAATTTAGTATGTACTACTATTAGATATGATATAATGCTGCAGTGTAATGTTGCCATAGATATGATATAATGTTGCAGTAGTATAATGTCGTCGTACATTTCCATTTTAAATTGCAAAAGGCGTTGCCATAGATATGATATAATGTTGCAGTATGTGATGTTGAATGTGGTAATAAACTAGCGAAGTGTTGCCATTGGACGGTAAAGGTGGGCCATAGAATTAGTGGGCCCCACAATGTGGGCCCACATGTTGGGGCCTAGATTGTGGGGCCCACCTTTTAGTAAATTTGGTACCTACGGCAACAACAGAAACGATGTTGCCCTAAGGTCGCAAAGATGTTGCCTTTGAATCTACGGCAACACGGCAAAATGCAACACCGAGAAAGTGTCGCCTTTGCCCTTTTTTAGCCTAAATCAACATTTTTTGGCACTTCCTGCATGACTTCTTGGTGTTGCAGTATGCAATCTATGGCGTAGTGTATAGACCATTCATTCTTCATAGCTTCAATCAACTGATGATATTCTGTTCACAAATATGAGATATACGATAAATAGGTTCACATACAGTGGGTATCTGTAGGAGAGGTGGGCCCAACATATACAAGAAACATTACGTTATCTAGCGACTAGTGATGAACCCAAAATTATAAATCATAATTTTTATTTAACACATAAAAAATTTCAGTACTATTGTTTATCGGAGTATGAAAATTACATAAATATGTGATAATAAAAAATAGGTTTTAGTAGTTTTGTATATAATACGGATTATTTATTTAATTAAACATTAAATACATATAATTCATTATGCTAAGATACACGCAACATATACAACAAGCTTAACTAAAACCAAATGGAAAATTTCGAGTGCCAATTGACGACCTTAAGTGAGTATATTTCTACAAATTGCGCAAGAAAGAAGAATGTGTTAACCCGCCTTTTAGCAAGGATAGATTTAACCGAATGGATTTTGTAATCATCAAGATAGGACGTCCGTAAAGGTGAATATTTAGATTAGAGGTCAGTTATATTTAAAGCTATCCACGATAGTCAGACAGATTCAGATGGATGACACTCAAAAAATGTCTAAGTATGGAGCTAACACTCCTCCAGGGGATCGGTACCTATCCATGGTTTTTGTCTCGAACTGATTGAGATCGATATTGAATGATAAGGAAACCCTTGTGAGTCCACATTTCAAATTCTAAGACATTGGAGTCCGTCTGCTCAAGATATTAGCAAACTACTTCATATATAAAATAGGATCGGTATAGTAGGGATCGGGAAAGGAGGGAACGGTATAGGAGGGACTGGTATAAAAGGGATCGGCTAAACTCAATTTTGCGCCAACAATCGGTCAATAACTCAAAATATACACATGCTATCAACATGAAACTTGGAGTACAAGCTTACTACAATATGCGGAACACCCTATAGGATCTCATTCCAATTGGAGTAAGTTGGACGGATCGGAATAACTTCCTTTGGAGGGATCGGTAGAAATCAAAATTCAAGCAACACTACTTCACGGAAAATGCGATATTTCACAAACCACACATCGGAATTACACGGAATTTAAGGAGTAGGTAGCTAACATAAGGGAGCAGCCCTCATAGGGATCGTATCCTATTTGGGCATACTAATTGGGAACCCTATTATAGGCCCCGTTGGGCCTGGAAATTTTTGGGTGGCCTCATCTTGGTCTCCCGAGCCTTCTACCGAATTGTCAGTCTGACCCAATCAATTTTCCACCTATAAATACGGTAGGTATTATGTCAAAAAAGGTAGCTTCTGGATCTTTTTCCTACTTCTCTTTATCTTCAACCTAGGATAACTTTGCTAATTTCATTCCTGAGTTTCAGATTGTAACTGTAAACAAAATACAATATAATAAAAAGTATTATTCTCCAGTGTCGTAGGTCGGATTTAGTCAAACCACTATAAATCTTGTATCTTGTTACTTACTCTCATTTTTAATTTGTTTTTTCTTCATATTATATTCTCTATAGTAGATGTTACCTGAGATCTATAACTCGATATTGGTGCATTCATACAACTGGGTGTTGGTCGCGAATTTTGACGCCAACAGAATGCAAAAGGTCAAACATTGAAATTTTTGTATAGTAAGGAAAATAGTAATTACATTAATAAACCACACATATTGAATCCAATATATTAAGAATTATATTCAAATGATAAAACTTTTCCCCAACTATCATTTTCTTTACCAATATTTTATCCAACTGAAAGTTAAAGGCACACAAAATTAATTCGTACAAAAAGATAAATCAAGTTGTACCATTTGGCTTCACTTTTACTTACCCTAATGGATACACACAACACATTTTTTAATATCATATGTTTTCAAAATTGAATGACAAACCAAAGTAATATAATAAGCTTCTTTAAGTAAATAATCTTTAAAATTTGTAGGAAAATGAAAAGGCGATATGCCAACTATTTTTCCATAGAGTGTAATTTACTAAATTCAAGTGAAAATATTATGTGTGTCCATATTTGCATGCTTGCGTTTATAAAGGTCATTAACTAGATACTTTTTAATTTAACATAATTTTTAATGGATAATAAGGTATAATATATTAAACACGAATGAAAGTAATGAGAGTTGCTTAATAATTATTATAGTATTAGATGTTAGAAACAGATCGAGAGAAATATCTAATTACTGATAAAATTTGTAAAGCCAAAGTTTAATGAAACACATGCAAGAATCTTCCATAAAACATATTTTAATTTAGTGGAAATCAGAATAGTTGGAATATACGCAAGAAATATATGCCAGTTGAGAATAATTGAGTAAATACTTAAGTTTATAATTATTGGAATTATAATCCGCCCCTTATTTTCAAATTCAAAATGTGAAAATCACTTCCAAAAACGTGTTTTAAATAACATCCTTATTTTTAATTTTTGAAACTTTTTTTTTGAAAATTAAATTTGAACTGTAACTACGTCTTTCTTTAATCAAAATATTTTTTTGTATTGCCAATACTTGAAGATTTCTCTTAAAATATTGAAAGAAAACTTCACAAATATTGGCGGGCTTCTCTATAAATATTTGTAGTCCATATTTGTATATTTCTCGGTAAACATTTTTAGAGTTCTCTCCAAATTATTTGCATACATTTCTAAAAATATAAGTAGAGTTTTCTACAAAAATGCCAAAACATAAAAATAATAGTTTTTATTAAACCTTGTTTTCGAGGAGGGACCGTTGTGTATTTTAAAAGTTAAAGCGGATGTTTCACAAAACTTCCCTTATAATTTTTTATGTCACTAAAGATAGCATATCAATGGACTTTAATTCTTAAATATACAACTAATGCTAAAAATATTGCGAATTCAAATCATGTCAGAAACTTCCATTTACAAACTTCCTTCATTATCCATGCAAAGGTAATGAAAAAAAAATTCATTTTCATATCGTTTCTAACATTTCCATTTTTAACCCTGCTAGAACAAACAAAAAAATTTGTATGCTTCCATTATCATATTCCACGTGAATAATTATTTTAGAATATATTGAAATTTCTAGCAATTAGAGTATATAGTAAATTGCATACCAATTCATAAGTGGAATAATTGCTAAAAAAAGAGAAATTGATAATATATGAAGGAAAACTGGATCAGAATTGCAATAGAGAGGGATGGAAAGGATTATATTGGCTTCTAATTTAAAATGTATAAACTATACAAAATATTCTCACTTATTCAACATCCTTGTAGTTTAGCTTATTACTATATATTATTGATTATGAGATCTTATTGTTCATTGTTGAACAAATACTAATATTATGACGTGGGTTTAAATATTTTGCATAACATTTTAAAATAGATGTTATTTATGACTTCTTGTAAAATATCTAATTACTTTATATAAATAAATGGATACAACATCAAATCTTTTAAAAATTATGAGATTGATCCCAATCATTTGTTTGTCTAATTTATTGTATAAGGTAAAAGATAATCACATAATTAATTACCTAGTATATGAAATGAATCAACACCTTAATTAGGGAAATTTTAATAAATGGGACAGAAATTTAATGAAATAACAGATGTATATATTTATAAATACACTAGTTGGCTCATTTGTCATATATTTTCCATATGATTATTACTTATTTGAAATACATAGAAATGCGGAAATTAATTAATTTTCAACCAAAATTGATTCATTACCAATTTCAACATGCCTTTATATAAGCACATGAAATATGTTCAAACTTAAAGCCACGGAGTAATTTCTATTACAAGTTAATCACATCAAATATGATGAAATCTTGTGTTTTCTTCTTTCTTTTTGCTCTTTTTCTCTTCAATGTAAACATAGGTAGAATACATTTTTTATTTATAGTTTTCTTTTACAAAATAAACCAAATTCAATAATGAAAAGTCAAGTGACTATCGACTCATGCTTCTATCATTTCAAAAAAATTTCAGGTACTGCTTGTCGTGGAGATGTAGATTTGAAAGGGAAAGATTGCACTATTCCACAATGCGTAGGAATCTGTCAAAAGATGCATGGAAATGCTGTTACTTCTGTCACTTGTGAAGTACCTAAAAAATGCACTTGCTTCTATAATTGCTAAATGAGTGAAAGACCCGAACTTTTATTTCGTATCAGTATTATTAATAAAATCCGATGAAATTTTAAGTGGCTTTATGTATTTTCTTTTTGGTATTTGAATTTGAAGCATATTTTTTGTGTTTTTATTTCTTCTATTATCATATTGATAGAAATTTTCCATTAGTTATAATTTAGATATGAAATAAGTATTGTGATTAATCTAGAATATGCCTGAACTAATTTGTATGTTGGAGCATAGTAAAAGTTCATCTTTCACCGAAAATAAAGATGCATGCATACAAGATATATATATATATATACATATATACATATATATATATATGTGTGTATATATTTCAAAATTTGATCATTATCGAAAATTATGCATTAAATAAGAAAAAGGTCATATTGTGTAGGATAAAGCAACTATACATTTCAAAATTCATCATTAGCTAATGGCGCGATCATCTTAAAAGATACAATGGTCATGGCAAGTTTTTGTTATTTTGGGTCTTGATCGTAAGCGAACATTTTAATCCTATAAATGTTATCTAAAACTAGAGTAAAAGATAATAACTTAAATAATCACTACAACAGAAAAGGTTTTGGTATAGAAAATACCTTAATTCTTCTATAGAAAATAAAGTAATGAAAAACAATGAGTTCATAAAAATTACATATAGCAAGGAAAAGAAAGCAACGAGAAAGAAAATTTAACAAATAATGATTTAGTTAAAGGTGAAAAAAGTTTATAAAAAATCTTAGAGATATAAAATGAGAAAGTTAAACTAACGTGAGATGTTGATTTATCTATAAATTTATGGTGAATTTGATATCACGTGAGAAACCTTCTAATTTTTTTATGTGCCCACACTTAATTAATTTGTATTTACTGACTCTAGTTTGAAAATTTGGCTGTTCTCTGTAGAGTACTCCATGGTCGTTTTGAAAAACCTATCACTAGTCTAATAAACTACTAATAAAATGCCACTTTATGCATTGGAAAATCATAGAAGATTTAAACAGCATCATCTACTCTATCATTGGCACACCAACTTATCTTTTGATTTGCACACAAATATAAGTCCTCTTACGTATAAAAAACATTATTTTCAATTTTAGGTTGAAAGAAAACATCTATTAATTTTTTTGAGATGTTATTTTGTAGAGATGGTAATCTTACTACAGAATAAACATATAATTTTCTGTAGATGTGATATTTTGAAGAGGTGAATTTTTATAGATTGATACTCATACTATACATTGAACATTTATAGTTGTCTGCATCATTTGGAATAGTGTAGCTTAAGATATGATAGGGGAGCTAAAGAAGGATGTCAGTGAACCTTTCTTGCCCATATTTATCTGTATGTATGTGTATAATACATTATAATGTGTATGTAACTTAGCCTACTAATTTAAAAGCATAAAAATATGCCTTTTATTAGCTAATTCTAACAAGCAGTCTCCCATATAATAAAAAAACTTGTTTTATGTACATATATAGAAAATATAGGGAATAATTAGGATATATTTCTAAAAAAAGAGTTACGTAATTTTGAAAAAGGTTAGAAAAATTACTACAAAACCTAGTTATTTCAATCGTGGTGCTCATACATTCTAAAATAAAAGCAAATATTCTTATACATCTAGACATTATTAGAAGCCATCTTCGCTAAGTCTTTTAATTAAACCGTCATCCTGATTCAACAAACTCCCACCATCATCACTCCGTAAAAGAACAAAACCAAAAAGGAAACCAACTGAAAACGTGTAAATTAAATACGAACAGACGGAGAATTGTTTTTCCCTTTTCCATTTTTTCTCACCTCTACTACACATACACACTGTATATGAAGCTATATATCGTATATCTCATATTTGTTAACAGAATTATCATCAGTTGATTGAAGCTATGAAGAATAGATGGTCTATACACTACGCCATAGATTGCATACTGCAACACCAAGAAGTCATGCAGGAAGTGCCAAAAAATGTTGATTTAGGCTAAAAAATGGCAAAGGCGACACTTTCTCGGTGATGCATTTTGTTGCGTTGCCGTAGAGTCAAAGGCAACATCTTTGCGGCCCTAGGGCAACATCGGTTCTTTTGTTGCCACAGGTACCAAATTTACTAAAAAGTAGGCCCCACAATTTAGTCCCCAACATTTGGGCCTACACTGTGGGGCCCACCAATTCTATGGCCCACCTTTACCGTCCAATGGCAATACTTTGCCAGTTTATTACCACATTCAACATCACATACTTCAACATTATATCATATCTATGGCAACGCCTTTTGCAATTTAAATTGGAAATGCACTGCGACATTATACTACTGCAACATTATATCATATCTATGGAAACATTACACTGCAACATTATATCATATCTAATGGCAGTACATACTAAATTCTTAAGCACCCAGGTCAGGGTTTGCTTATTACAGCCATTACATTCATATTCATAGTTACAGTACATTCATACTAAATGTCTAATGGCAGTACATTCATATTCATAGTTACAGCCAGTACGTACTAAATTCTACTTACTAACAGTACAGTCATATTTGCGAGCCTCCAGTGCTACCAGTGCCTCCAGTTCCTCCAGTGTCATCGCTGCATACGGTCGCACAAAGATCCCCAACATCAATTTGCATGTCAGGTTTTGCCTCGCCTAATTTCATAAGCACCCATGGCAAGTCCTCCCAAACATTTTGGTTCACCTTTGCATCATTTCATTTTGGACCTTCTTGCTCACCTTTGCTTCGACTTCGTAAGCGATACTTTCCCTTATCTTCGCAGTCAGCTCCTGTGTGTATGTGCTTGTTGTTGGGGCATATTTTGAAACTTCTGTAGACTTTGTGTGTCGTCCTATAAACCAAGATGGACCGTGCGATATTCCATCAAAAATCATTTCTTGAACAACTCCATCACTTCCTCCTTCACTATTGCTTTTTTAATCTTATCCTACAAAATAAAGCAGTTTCAAAATATGACATTAAATAAAATTAACAATTTTAAAACAAGTTTATTAAACAAGAATTGTTTTGCAATATCTATTAGCTGTTTTAAAATGGATTCATAAAATATCCTGCTATAGGTTTCAACAAAACAGGATCTAATTCTACAAAAATGTAGATGCACAAAATGAAGGATATTTCTGACATTTGATTGAAGAGAAAATTCTTACAAATCTGCACTTCATTACTGATGTATCAGTCTTGTACACCTTTCTTTCATTCCGCTTGCGAATTTTAACAAAAAGTTCTCCATCTGATTCGTTGGACTGATACAAATTGAATGAAAAAAGTAAGACAGTAAAAGGATATCAAACCAATTTTTCCAGAACATATATCACTAATCAATTGAGAAATTATACTCAAAGTCAAAGCAAAACAAAGGTAAATATGATCGCCTTTACATAAAAACAAATCTCGGTTCAAATGAAGAATAGAAACCACACGTGCACACATGCAGGCTATATAATCTGATCTGTCACATTAATCATCCAGCAAATGTTTTTATTTCAATTATAATGTATTAATTTTTATTGTATCTGTTTATTATTTTTGCATTTTAACATTAATTTACGACTAAATAGCTATTAATAACATTTTCTAAAAAAGTACATAAAATCGATAAAAATATAAATGAGCCTTTCTTTTCCCCCTTTGGCATAGAAAACTCAATTCTTCTTTTCCAAACCAGTGTTCGTCATGCTCATGCATTTGTACGCATTTGTTCAATATACATCTGCAAGTTAGATGCATATTAAACATTAAATATGAGTCCAATCCATCTTTGTGGAAATTAAGTAATTTGTAAACTATTGGATACACTCTTAACTCTTAAGCATATGGATGTCCAATTGATGCTCGTCTTTTGCCTGTTGTATGTTGATGGCTTTACTGCCTTGCTAAGCTTAAATCGTTTTAGTATAATATATATGTTCATGGCTCATGGATTAGTAATCTTTGTTTTGCATTAGAATCTAAGATGAATCATGGGATATTTGTTATCTCTGTGCTTACAGTCAATAATCTGAAAGCAAAGACATATGGAATATTTACTACGCAAATTTTCCTTAGCTCGGCCGTGAATTTTGCAAAACTGATACATCACTTGATACTATGCTTGAAAAAGCTCTGATATTGTTGCTACGTATGTTGTGATTTTAAACTTTTTGTTTCCTTATTTTTGCACTTGTAAGCGGCTTGAGAACTAACTGTTGCTCCATTTTTTCATCTGTGAGTTGCTCGAGACTTTTAGCTTGTGTTCAATTATGGTTTTTGTTCTACATTTGAACCGAAATTTGTTTTTTTGTAAAGGCGTTCATATTTACCTTAGTTTTTCTTTGACTTTGAGTATAATTTATCAATTGATTAGTGATATATGTTCTGGAAAAATTGGTTTGATATCCTTTTGCTGTCTAACTTTTTTCATTTAATTTCTATCAGTCCAACGAATCAGATGGAGAACTTTTTGTTAAAACTCGCAAGCGGAAAGAAGGAAAGGTGTACAAGACTGAAACTTTAGTAATGAAGTATAGAATTATAAGAATTTGATTTTCTCTTCAATCAGATGTCAAAAAAATGCTTCATTTTGCGCATCGACATTTTTGTAGAATTAGATCCTGTTTTGTTGAAACCTATAGCAGGATATTTTCTGAATCCATTTTAAAACTGTTAATAGATATTGCAAAACAATTATTGTTTAAGAATTTTATATAATGTCATGTTTTGAAACTGCTTTATTTTGCAGGATAAGGTTGAAAAAGCAACAGGTGAAGGAGGAAGTGGTGGAGTTGTTCAAGAAATGATTTCTGATGGAAAGTCGCACGGTCCATCTTGTCTTATAGGACGACACACAAAGTCTACAGAAGTTTCAAAATATGCCCCAACAACAAGCACATACATACAGGAGATGACAGCGAAGATAAGAGAAAATATCGCTGACGAAGTCGAAGCAAAGTAGAGCCAGAAGGTCCAAAATGAATTTGATGCAAAGGTGAGCCAAAAAGTTCGGGAGAACTTGACATGAGTGCTTAAGAAATTAGGCGAAGCAAAAACTGACATGGAAATTGATGTAGGGGATCTTTGTGCGACTGTATGCAGTGATGACACTGGAGGCACTGGAGGCACTGATGGCACTGATGGCAATGGAGGCTCACAAATATGACTGCACTGCTAATTAGTAGAATTTAGTATGTACTGGCTGTAACTATGAATATGCATGTACTGCCATTAGATATTTAGTATGAATGTACTGTAACTATGAATCTGAATGTACTGGCTGTAATAAGCAAACCCTGACATGGGTGCTTAAGAATTTAGTATGTACTGCCATTAGATATGATATAATGTTGCAGTGTAATGTTGCCATAGATATGATATAATGTTGCAGTAGTATAATGTCGTAGTACATTTCCATTTTATATTGCAAAAGACATTGCCATAGATATGATATAATGTTGCAGTATGTGATGTTGAATGTGGTAATAAACTGGCAAAGTGTTACCATTGGACGGTAAAGGTGGGCCACAGAATTAGTGGGCCCCACAATGTGGGCCCACATGTTGGGGCCTAGATTGTGGGGCCCACTTTTTAGTAAATTTGGTACCTGTGGCAACAACAGAAACGATGTTGCCCTAGGGTCGCAAAGATGTTGCCTTTGACTCTACGGCAACGCGGCAAAATGCAACACCGAGAAAGTGTCGCCTTTGCCCTTTTTTAGCCTAAGTCAACATTTTTTGGCACTTCTTGCATGACTTCTTGGTGTTGCAGTACGCAATCTATGGCGTAGTGTATAGACCATTCATTCTTCATAGCTTCAATCAACTGATAATAATTCTGTTCGCAAATATGAGATATACGATAAATAGGTTCACATACAGTGGGTATGTGTAGTAGAGGTGAGCCCAACATATACAAGCAACATTACGTTATCTAGCGACTAGTGTTGAACCCAAAATTATAAATCATAATTTTTATTTAACACATAAAAAATTTCAGTACTATTGTTTATCGGAGTATGAAAATTACACAAATATGTGATAATAAAAAATGGGTTTTAGTAGTTTTGTATATAATATGGATTATTTATTTAATTAAACATTAAATACATATAATTCATTATGCTAAGACACACGCAACATATACAACAATCTTAACTAAAACCAAATGGAAAATTTCGAGTACCAATTGACGACCTTAAGTGAGTATATTTCTACAAATTGCGCAAGAAAGAAGAATGTGTTAACCCGCCTTTTAGCAAGGATAGATTTAACCGAATGGATTTTGTAATCATCAAGATAGGACGTCCGTAAAGGAGATTATTTAGATTAGAGGTCAGTTATATTTAAAGCTATCCATGATAGTCAGACAGATTCAGATGGATGACACTCAAAAAATGTCTAAGTATGGAGCTAACACTCCTCCAGGGGATCGGTACCTATCCATGGTTTTTGTCTCGAACTGATTGAGATCGATATTGAATGATAAGGAAACCCTTATGAGGCCACATTTTAAATTCTAAGACATTTGGAGTCCGTCTGCTCAAGATATTAGCAAACTACTTCATATATAAAATAGGATCGGTATAGGAGGGATCGGGAAAGGAGGGAATGGTATAGGAGGGACTGGTATAAAAGGGATCCGCTAAACTCAATTTTGCACCAACAATCGGTCAATAACTCAAAATATACACATGCTATCAACATGAAACTTGGAGTACAAGCTTACTACAATATGCGGAACACCCTATAGGATCTCATTCCAATTGGAGTAAGTTGGACGGATCGGAATAACTTCCTTTGGAGGGATCGGTAGAAATCAAAATTCAAGCAACACTACTTAATGGAAAATGTGATATTTCACAAACCACACATCGGAATTACACGGAATTTAAGGAGTAGGTAGCTAACATAAGGGAGCAGCCCTCCTAGGGATGTATCCTATTTGGGCACACTAATTGGGAACCCTATTATAGGCCCCGTTGGGCCTGGAAATTTTTGGGTGGCCTCATCTTGGTCTCCCGAACCTTCTACCGAAATATCAATCTGACCCATTCAATTTTCCACCTATAAATACGGTAGGTATTATGTCAAAAAAGGTAGCTTCTGGATCTTTTTCCTACTTCTCTTTATCTTCAACCTAGGATAACTTTGCTAGTTTCGTTCCTGAGTTTCAGATTATAACTGTAAACAAAATACAATATAATAAAAAGTATTATTCTCCAGTGTACGTAGACCGGATTTAGTCAAAACACTATAAATCTTGTCTCTTGTTACTTACTCTCATTTTTAATTTGTTTTTTCTTCATATTATATTCTCTATATTAGATGTTACCTGAGATCTATAACTCGATATTGGTGCATTCATACAACTGGGTGTTGGTCTCGAATTTTGACGCCAACAGAATGCAAAAGGTCAAACATTGAAACTTTTGTATAGTAAGGAAAATAGTAATTACATTAATAAACCACACATATTGAATCCAATATATTAAGAATAATATTCAAATGATATAACTTTTCCCCAACTATCATTTTCTTTACCAATATTTTATCCAACTTAAAGTTAAAGGCACACAAAATTAATTCGTACAAAAAAATAAATCAAATTGTACCGTTTGGCTTCACTTTTACTTTCCCTAATGGATACACACAACACATTTTTTTAATATCATATGTTTTCAAAATTGAATGACAAACCAAAGTAATATAGTAAGCTTCTTCAAGTAAATAATCTTTAAAATTTGTAGGAAAATGAAAAGGCGATATGCCAACTATTTTTCCATAGAGTGTAATTTACTAAATTCAAGTGAAAATATTATGTGTGTCTATATATGCATGCTTGCGTTTATAAAGGTCATTAACTAGATACTTTTTGATTTAACATAATTTTTAATGGATAATAAGATATAATATATTAAACACGAATGAAAGTAATGAGAGTTGCTTAATAATTATTATAGTATTAGATGTTAGAAACAGATCGAGAGAAATATCTAATTACTGATAAAATTTGTAAAGCCAAAGTTTAATGAAACACATGCAAGAATCTTCCATAAAACATATTTTAAATTAGTGGAAATCAGAATAGTTGGAATATACGCAAGAATTATATGCCAGTTGAGAATAATTGAGTAAATACTTAAGTTTATAATTATTGGAATTAGAATCCGCCCCTTATTTTCAAATTCCAAATGTGAAAATCACTTCCAAAAACGTGTTTTAAATTACATCCTTATTTTTAATTTTTGAAACTTTTTTTTTTGAAAATTAAATTTGAACTGTAACTACATCTTTATTTAATCAAAATAATTTTTTTTATTGCCAATATTTGAAGATTTCTCTTAAATATTTATAGAAAACTTCACAAATATTGGCAGGTTTCTTTATAAATATTTGTAGTCCATATTTGTATATTTCTCGGTAAACATTTTTAGAGTTCTCTCCAAATTATTTGCATACATTTCTAAAAATATAAGTAGAGTTTTCTACAAATATGCCAAAACATAAAAATAATAGTTTTTCTTAAACCATGTTTTCGAGGAGGGACTGTTGTGTATTTTAAAAGTTAAAGCGGATGTTTCACAAAACTTCCCTTATAATTTTTTATGTCACTAAAGATAGCATATCAATGGACTTTAATTCATAAATATATAACTAATGCTAAAAATATTGCGAATTCAAATCATGCCAGAAACATCCATTTACAAACTTCCTTCATTATCCATGCAAAGGTAATGAAAAAAAATTCATTTTCATATCGTTTCTAACATTTCCATTTTTAACCTTGCTAGAACAAACAAAAAAATTTGTATGCTTCTATTATCATATTCCACGTGAATAATTATTTTAGAATATATTGAAATTTCTAGCAATTAGAGTATATAGTAAATTGCATACCAATTCATAAGTGGAATAATTGCTAAAAAAAGAGAAATTGATAATATATGAAGGAAAACTGGATCAGAATTGCAATAGAGAGGGATGAAAAGGATTATATTGTCTTCTAATTTAAAATGTATAAACTATACAAAATATTCTCACTTATTCAACATCCTTGTAGTTTAGCTTACTACTATATATTATTGATTATGAGATCTTATAGTTCATTGTTGAACAAATACTAATATTATGACGTGGGTTTAAATATTTTGCATAACATTTTAAAATAGATGTTATTTATGACTTCTTGTAAAATATCTAATTACTTTATATAAATAAATGGATACAACATCAAATCTTTTAAAAATTATGAGATTGATCCCAATCATTTGTTTGTCTAATTCATTGTATAAGGTAAAAGATAATCACATAATTAATTACCTAGCATATGAAATCAATCAACACATTAATTAGGGAAATTTTAATAAATGGGACAGAAATTTAATGAAATAACAGATGTATATATTTATAAATACACTAATTGGCTCATATGTCATATATTTTCCATATGATTATTACTTATTTGAAATACATAGAAATGCGGAAATTAATTAATTTTCAACCAAAATTGTTTCATTACCAATTTCAACATGCCTTTATATAAGCACATGAAATATGTTCAAACTTAAAGCCACGGAGTAATTTCTATTACAAGTTAATCACATCAAATATGATGAAATCTTGTGTTTTCTTCTTTCTTTTTGCTCTTTTTCTCTTCAATGTAAACATAGGTAGAATACATTTTTTATTTATAGTTTTCTTTTACAAAATAAACCGAATTCAATAATGAAAAGTCAAGTGACTATCGACTCATGCTTCTATCATTTCAAAAAATTTCAGGTACTGCTTGTCGTGGAGATGTAGATTTAAAAGGGAAAGATTGCACTATTCCACAATGCGTAGGAATCTGTCAAAAGATGCATGGAAATGCTGTTACTTCTATCACTTGTGAAGTACCTAAAAAATGCACTTGTTTCTATAATTGCTAAATGAGTGAAAGACCCGAACTTTTATTTCGTATCAGTATTATTAATAAAATCCGATGAAATTTTAAGTGGCTTTATGTATTTTCTTTTTGGTATTTGAATTTGAAGCATATTTTTGTGTTTTTATTTCTTCTATTATCATATTGATAGAAATTTTCCATTAGTTATAATTTAGATATGAAATAAGTATTGTGATTAATCTAGAATATGCCTGAACTAATTTGTATGTTGGAGTATAGTAAAAGTTCAACTTTCACCGAAAATAAAGATGCATGCATACAAGGTGTATATATATATATATATATATATATTTCAAAATTTGATCATTATCGAAAATTATGCATTAAATAAGAAAAAGATCATATTGTGTAGGATAAAGCAACTATACATTTCAAAATTCATCATTAGCCAATGGCGCGATCATCTTAAAAGATATAACGATCATGTCAAGTTTTTGTTATTTTGGGTCTTGATCGTAAGCGAACATTTTAATCCTATAAATGTTCTCTAAAACTATAATAAAAGATAATAACTTAAATAATCACTACAACAGAAAAGGTTTTGGTATAGAAAATACCTTAGTTCTTCTATAGAAAATAAAGGAATGAAAAACAATGAGTTCATAAAAATTACATATAGCAAGGAAAAGAAAGCAACGAGATTGAAAATTTAACAAATAATGATTTAGTTAAAGGTGAAAAAAGTTTATAAAATATCTTAGAGCTATAAAATGAGAAAGTTAAAGTAACGTGAGATGTTGATTTATCTATAAATTTATGATGAATTTGATATCACGTGAGAAACCTTCTAATTTTTTTATGTGCCCACACTTAATTAATTTGTATTTATTGACTCTAGTTTGAAAATTTGGTTGTTCTCTGTAGAGTACTCCATGGCCGTTTTGAAAAACCTATCAGTAGTCTAATAAAATACTAATAAAATGCCACTTTATGCATTGGAAAATCATAGAAGATTTAAACAGCATCATCTACTCTATCATTGGCACACCAACTTATCTTTTGATTCGCACACAAATATAAGTCCTCGTACGTATAAAAAACATAATTTTCAATTTTAGGTTGAAAGAAAACATCTATTAATTTTTTTGAGATGTTATTTTGTAGAGATGGTAATCTTACTACAGAATAAACATATATTTTTTTGTAGATGTGATATTTTTAAGAGATGAATTATTATAGATTGATACTCATACTATACATTGAACATTTACAGTTGTCTGCATCATTTGGAATAGTGTAGCTTAAGATATGATAGGGGAGCTAAAGAAGGATGTCAGTGAACCTTTCTTGCCCATATTTATCTGTACGTATGTGTATAATACATTATAATGTGTATGTAACTTAGCCTACTAATTTAAAAGCATAAAAATATGCCTTTTATTAGCTAATTCTAACGAGCAGTCTCCCATATAATAAAAAAACTTGTTTTATGTACATATATAGAAAATATAGGGAATAATTAGGATATAATTTAAAAAAAAGAGTACGTAATTTTGAAAAAGGTTAGAAAAATTACTACAAAACCTAGTTATTTCAATCGTGGTGCTCATACATTCTAAAATAAAAGCAAATATTCTTATACATCTAGACATTATTAGAAGCCATCTTCGTTAAGTCTTTTAATTAAACCGTCATCCTGATTCAACAAACTCCCACCATCATCACTCCGTAAAAGAACAAAACCAAAAAGGAAGCCAACTGAAAACGTGTAAATTAAATACGAACAGACTATCAACTTGAAACTTGGAGTACAAGCTTACTACAATATGTGGAACACCCTAAAGGATCTCATTCCAATTGGAGTAAGTTGGACGGATCGGAATAACTTCCTTTGGAGGAATCGGTAGAAATAAGAATTCAAGCAACACTACTTCACGGAAAATGCGATATTTCACAAACCACACATCGGAATTACACGGAATTTAAGGAGTAGGTAGCTAACATAAGGGATCAGCCCTCATAGGGATCATATCCTATTTGGGAACACTAATAGGGAACCCTATTATAGGCCCCATTAGGCCTGGAAATTTTTGAGTGGCCTCATCTTGGTCTCCTGAACCTTCTACCGAAATGTCAGTCTGACCCATGCAATTTTCCCCCTATAAATACGGTAGGTATTATGTGAAAAAAGGTAGCATCTGGATCTTTTTCCTACTTCTCTTTATCTTCAACGTAGGATAACTTTGCTAATTTCGTTCCTGAGTTTCAGATTGTCACTGTAAACAAAATACAGTATAATAAAAAGGATTATTCTTTGGTCGACGTAGGCCGGATTTAGTCAAACCACTATAAATCTTGTCTCTTGTTAATTACTTTCATTTTTAATTTTTTTTTCTTCATATTATATTCTCTATAGCAGATGTTACCTGAGATCTATGACTCGATATTGGTGCATTCATACAAGTGGTTTTTGGTCGCCAATTTTGACGCCAACAGAATGTAAAAGGTCAAACATTGAAATTTTTGTATAGTAAGGAAAATAGTTATTACCTTAATAAACCATACATATTGAATCCAATATATTAAGAATAATATTCAAATGATAAAAAAATTCCCCAACTATCATTTTCTTTACCAATATTTTATCCAACTGAAAGTTAAAAGCACACAAAATTAATTTGTACAAAAAAATAAATCAAGTTGTACCATTTGGCTTCACTTTTAGTTTCCCTAATGGATACACACAACACATTTTTTAATATCATATGTTTTTAAAATTGAGTGACAAACCAAAGTAATATAATAAACTTGTTTAAGGAAATAATATTTAAAATTTGTAACAAAATGAAAAGGCGATATGCCAACTATTTTTCCATAGAGTGTAATTTATTAAATTCAAGTGAAAATATTATGTGTGTCTATATATGCATGCTTGCGTTTATAAAGGTTATTAACTAGATACTTTTTGATTTAACATGATTTTTAATGGATAGTAAGATATAATATATTAAACACGAATTAAAGTAATGAGAGTTTCTTAATAATTATTATAGTATTAGATGTTAGAAATAGATCGAGAGAAATATCTAATTACTGATAAAATTTGTAAAGCCAAAGTTTAATGAAACACATGCAAGAATCTTCTATAAAACATATTTTAAATTAGTGGAAATTAGAATAGTTGGAATATACGCAAGAAATATATGCCAGTTGAGAATAATCGAGTAAATATTTAAGTTTATAATTATTGGAATTAGAATCCGCCCCTTATTTTCAAATTCCAAATGTGAAAATCACTTTCAAAAACGTGTTTTAAATTACATCCTTATTTTTAATTTTTGGAAACTTTTTTTTGAAAATTAAATTCGAACTGTAAATACATCTTTCTTTAATCAAAATATTTTTTTGTATTGCCAATATTTGAAGATTTCTCTTAAAATATTTATAGAAAACTTCACAAATATTGGCGGGTTTCTCTATAAATATTTGTAGTCCATATTTGTATATTGCTCGGTAAACATTTTTAGAGTTCTCTGCAAATTATTCGCATACATTTCTAAAAATATAAGTAGAGTTTTCTACAAATATGCCAAAACATAAAAATAATAGTTTTTATTAAACCTTGTTTTCGAGGAGGGACTGTTGTGTATTTTAAAAGTTAAAGCGGATGTTTCACAAAACTTCCCTTATAATTTTTTATGTCGCTAAAGATGGAATATCAATGGACTTTAATTCTTAAATATATAACTAATGCTAAAAATATTACGAATTCAAATCATGCCAGAAACTTCCATTTACAAACTTCCTTCATTATCCATGCAAAGGTAATGAAAAAAAAATTCATTTTCATATCGTTTCCAACATTTCCATTTTTAACCCTGCTAGAACAAACAAAAAAATTGTATGTTTCCATTATCATATTCCACGTGAATAATTATTTTAGAATATGTTGAAATTTCTAGCAATAAGAGTATATAGTAAATTGCATACCAATTCATAAGTGGAATAATTGTTAAAAAAAGAGAAATTGATAATATATGAAGGAAAACTGGATCAGAATTGCAGTAGAGAGGGATGGAAAGGATTATATTGGCTTCTAATTTAAAATGTATAAACTATACAAAATATTCTCACTTATTCAACATCCTTGTAGTTTAGCTTATTACTATATATTATTGATTATGAGATCTTATAGTTCATTGTTGAACAAATACTAATATTATGACGTGGGTTTAAATATTTTGCATAACATTTTAAAATAGATGTTATTTATGACTTCTTGTAAAATATCTAATTACTTTATACAAATAAATGGATACAACAGCAAATCTTTTAAAAATTATGAGATTGATCCCAATCGTTTGTTTGTCTAATTCATTGTATAAGGTAAAAGATAACCACATAATTAATTACCTAGCACATGAAATCAATCAACACATGAATTAGGGAAATTTTAATAAATGGGACAGAAATTTAATGAAATAACAGATGTATATATTTATAAATACACTAATTGGCTCATATGTCATATATTTTCCATATGATTATTACTTATTTGAAATACATAGAAATGCGGAAATTAATTAATTTTCAACCAAAATTGATTCATTATCAATTTCAACATGCCTTTATATAAGCATATGAAATGTGTTCAAACTTAAAGCCACGGAGTAATTTCTATTACAAGTTAATCACATCAAATATGATGAAATTTTGTGTTTTTTTCTTTCTTTTTGCTCTTTTTCTCTTCAATGTAAACATAGGTAGAATACATTTTTTATTTATAGTTTTCTTTTACAAAATAAACTGAATTCAATAATGAAAAGTCAAGTGACTATCGACTCATGCTTCTATCATTCCAAAAAAATTTCAGGTACTGCTTGTCGTGAAGATGTAGATTTGAAAGGGAAAGATTGCACTATTCCACAATGTGTAGGAATCTGTCAAAAGATGCATGGAAATGCTGTTAGTTCTGTCACTTGTGAAGTACCTAAAATATGCACTTGCTTCTATAATTGCTAAATGAGTGAAAGACCCGAACTTTTATTTCGTATCAGTATTATTTATAAAATCCGATGAAATTTTAAGTGGCTTTATGTAATTTCTTTTTGGTATTTGAATATGAATCATATTTTTTGTGTTTTTATTTCTTCTATTATCATACTGATAGAAATTTTCCATTAGTTATAATTTAGATATGAAATAAGTATTTTGATTAATCTAGAATATGCCATAACTAATTTGTATGTTGGAGTATAGTAAAAGTTCATCTTTCACTGAAAATAAAGATGCATACATACAAGATGTACATATACATATATATATATTTCAAAATTTGATCATTGTCGAAAATTATGCATTAAATAAGAAAAAGGTCATATTGTGTAGGATAAAGCAACTATGCATTTCAAAATTCATCTTTAGTTGATGGCGCGATCATCTTAAAAGATATAATGATCATGGCAAGTTTTAGTTATTTTGGGTCTTGATCGTAAGCGAACATTTTAATCCTATAAATGTTATCTAAAACTAGAGTGAAATATAATAACTTAAATAATCACTACAACAGAAAAGGTTTTGGTATAGAAAATACCTTAGTTCTTCTATAGAAAAAAAGGAATGAAAAACAATGAGTTCATAAAAATTACATATAGCAAGGAAAAGAAAGCAACGAGAAAGAAAATTTAACAAATAATGATTTAGTTAAAGGTGGAAAAAGTCTAAAAAAATCTTAGAGCTATAAAATGAGAAAGTTAAACTACCATGAGATGGTGATTTATCTATAAATTTATGATGAATTTGATATCACGTGAGAAACGTTCTAATTTTTTTTATGTTCCCACACTTAATTAATTTTTATTTATTGACTCTAGTTTGAAAATTTTGGCTGTTCTCTGTAGAGTACTCCCTGGCCGTTTTGAAAAACCTATCACTAGTCAGATAAACTACTAATAAAATGCTACTTTATGCATTGGAAAATCACGGTAGATTTAAATAGCATCATCTACTCTATCATTGGCACACCAACTTATCTTTTGATTCTCACACAAATATAAGTCCTCTTACGTATAAAAAAAAATTATTTACAATTTTAGGTTGAAAGAAAACGTCTATTAATTTTTTTGAGACTTTATTTTGTAGAGATGGTAATCTTACTATAGAATAAATATATAATTTTATGTAGATGTGATATTTTGAAGAGATGAATTTTTATAGATTGATACACATACTATACATTGAAAATTTATGGTTGTTTGCATCATTTGGAATAGTGTAGCTTAAGATATGATAGGGGCGGTAAAGAAGGATGTCAGTGAACCTTTCTTGCCCATATTTATCTGTATGTATGTGTATAATACATTATAATGTGTATGTAACTTAGCCTACTAATTTAAAAGCATAAAAACATACCTTTTATTAGCTAATTCTAACAACCAGTCTCCCATATAATAAAAAAACTTGTTTTATGTACATATATAGGAAATATAGGGAATAATTGTGATATAATTCTAAAAAAAGAGTTACGTAATTTTGAGAAAGGTTGGAAAAATTACTACAAAACCTAGTTATTTCAATCGTGGTGCTCATACATTCTTAAATAAAAGCAAATATTCTTATATATCTAGACATTATTAGAAGCCATTTTCGTTAAGTCTTTTAATTAAACCGTCATTTTGATTCAACAAACTCCCACCATCATCACTCCTAAAAGAACAAAACCAAAAACGAAGCCAACTAAAAACGTGTAAATTAAGTACGAACAGACGGAGAATTGTTTTTCCCTTTTCAATTTTTTCTCCCCTCTACTACACATACGCACTGTATATGAAGCTATATATCGTATATCTCATATTTGTGAACAGAATTATCATCAGTTGATTGAAGCTATGAAGAATAGATGTTCTATACACTACGCCATAGATTGCATACTGCAACACCAAGAATTCATGCAGGAAGTGCCAAAAAATGTTGATTTAGGCTAAAAAAGGGTAAAGGCGACACTTTCTCGGTGATGCATTTTGTTGCGTTGCCGTAGAGTCAAAGGCAACATCTTTGCGGCCCTAGGGCAACATCGGTTCTGTTGTTGCCACAGGTACCAAATTTACTAAAAAGTGGGCCCCACAATCTGGGCCTACATTGTGGGGCCCACCAATTCTGTGGCCCACCTTTACCGTCCAATGGCAATACTTTGCCAGTTTATTACCACATTCAACATCACATACTGCAACATTATATCATATCTATGGCAACGCCTTTTGCAATTTAAATTGGAAATGCACTGCGACATTATACTACTGCAACATTATATCATATCCATGGAAACATTACACTGCAACATTGTATCATATCTAATGGCAGTACATACTAAATTCTTAAGCACCCATGTTAGGGTTTGCTTATTACAGCCAGTACATTCATATTCATAGTTACAGTACATTCATACTAAATATCTAATGGCAGTACATTCATATTCATAGTTACAGCCAGTACGTACTAAATTCTACTTACTAACAGTACTGTCATATTTGCGAGCCTCCAGTGCTACCAGTGCCTCCAGTGCCTCCAGTGTCATCGCTGCATATGGTCGCACAAAGATCCCCAACATCAATTTGCATGTCAGGGTTTGCCTCGCCTAATTTCATAAGCACCCATGGCAAGTCCTCCCAAACATTTTGGTTCACCTTTGCATCAATTCATTTTGGACCTTCTTGCTCACCTTTGCTTCGACTTCGTCAGCGATACTTTCCATTATCTTCGCACTTAGCTCCTGTATGTATGTGCTTGTTGTTGGGGCGTATTTTGAAACTTCTGTAGACTTTGTATGCCGTCCTATAAGCCAAGATGGACCGTGCGATTTTCCATCAAAAATCATTTCTTGAACAACTCCATCACTTCCTCCTTCACTATTGCTTTTTCAATCTTATCCTGCAAAATAAAGCAGTTTCAAAATATGGCATTAAATAAAATTAACAATTCTAAAACAAGTTTCTTAAACAAGAATTGTTTTGCAATATTTATTAACAGTTTTAAAATGGATTCATAAAATATCCTGCTATAGGTTTCAACAAAACAGGATCTAATTCTACAAAAATGTCGATGCACAAAATGAAGCATATTTTTGACATCTGATTGAAGAGAAAATTCTTACAATTCTGTACTTCATTACTGATGTATCGGCCTTGTACACCTTTCTTTCATTCCGCTTGCGAGGTTTAACAGAAAGTTCTCCATCCGATTCGTTGGACTGATACAAATTGAATGAAAAAAGTAAGACAGTAAAAGGATATCAAATCAATTTTTCCAGAACATATATCACTAATCAATTGAGAAATTATACTCAAAGTCAGAGCAAAACAAAGGTAAATATGATCGCCTTTACATAAAAACAAATCTCGGTTCAAATGAAGAACAGAAACCACATGTGCACACAAGCATGCTATATAATCTGATCTGTCACATTAATCATCCAGCAAATGTTTTTATTTCAATTATAATGTATTAATTTTTATTGTATCTGTTTATTATTTTTGCATTTTGACATTAATTTACGACTCAATAGCTATTAATAACATTTGCTAAAAAAGTACATAAAATCAATAAAAATATAAATGAGCCTTTCTTTGCCCACTTTGGCATAGAAAACTCAATTCTTCTTTTCCAAACCAGTGTTCGTCATGCTCATGCATTTGTACGCATTCGGTCAATATATGTCTACAAGTTAGATGCATATTAAACATTAAATATGAGTCCAATCCATCTTTGTGGAAATTAAGTAATTTGTAAACTATTGGATACACTCTTAACTCTTAAGCATATGGATGTCCAGTTGATGCCCGTCTTTTCTCTGTTGTATGTTGATGGCTTTACTGCCTTGCTAAGCTTAAATCATTTTAGTATAATATATATGTTCATGGCTCGTGGATTAATCACGGTGTAATCTTTGTTTTGCATTAGAATCTAAGATGAATCATGGGATATTTGTTATCTCTGTGCTTACAGTAAATAATCTTAAAGCAAAGACATATGGAATATTTACTATGCAAATTTTCCTTAGCTCAGCCTTGAATTTTTCAAAACTGATACATCACTTGATACTATGCTTGAAAAAGCTCTGATATTGTTGCTACGTATGCTGTGATTTTAAACTTGTTGTTTCTTTATTTTTGCACTTGTAAGCGGCTTGAGAACTAACTATTGCTCCATTTTTGCATCTGTGAGTTGCTCGAGACTTTTAGCTTGTGTGCACTTATGGTTTCTGTTCTACATTTGAACCGAAATTTGTTTTTTTGTAAAGGCGATCATATTTACGTTAGTTTTTCTTTGACTTTGAGTACAATTTATCAATTGATTAGTAATATATGTTCTGAAAAAATTGGTTTGATATCCTTTTGCTGTCTAACTTTTTTCATTTAATTTGTATCAGTCCAACGAATCAGATGGAGAACATTTTGTTAAAACTCGAAAGTGAAAAGAAGGAAAGGTGTACAAGACCGATACTTTAGTAATGAAGTACAGAATTGTAAGAAATTTATTTTCTCTTCAATCAGATGTCAAAAAAATGCTTCATTTTGCGCATCGACATTTTCGTAGAATTAGATCCTGTTTTGTTGAAACCTATAGCGGGATATTTTCTGAATCCATTTTAAAACTGTTAATAGATATTGCAAAACAATTCTTGTTTAAGAAACTTGTTTTAGAATTGTTAAACTTATTTAATGTCATATTTTGAAACTGCTTTATTTTTGCAGGATAAGGTTGAAAAAGCAACAGGTGAAGGAGGAAGTGATGGAGTTGTTCAAGAAATGATTTCTGATGGAAAGTCGCACGGTCCATCTTGGCTTATAGGACGACACACAAAGTTTGCAGAAGTTTCAAAATATTCCCCAACAACAAGCACATACATACAGGAGCTGACAGCGAAGATAAGGGAAAATATCGCTGATGAAGTCAAAGCAAAGGTGAGCCAGAAGGTCCAAAATGAATTTGATGCAAAGGTGTACCAAAAAGTTCGGGAGAACTTGACATGAGTGCTTAAGAAATTAGGCGAAGCAAAAACTGACATGCAAATTGATGTTGTGGATCTTTGTGTGACCGTATGCAGTGATGACACTGGAGGCACTGGAGGCACTGATGGCACTGATGGCAATGGAGGCTCGCAAATATGACTGTACTGCTAATAAGTACAATTTAGTATGTGCTGGCTGTAACTATGAATATGAATGTACTGTAACTATGAATATGAATGTACTGGCTGTAATAAGCAAACCCTGACATGGGTGCTTAAGAATTTAGTATGTACTGCCATTAGATATGATATAATGTTGCAGTGTAATGTTGCCATAGATATGATATAATGTTGCAGTAGTATAATGTCGTAGTACATTTCCATTTTAAATTGCAAAAGGCGTAGCCATAGATATGATATAATGTTGCAGTATGTGATGTTGAATGTGCTAATAAACTGGCAAAGTATTGCCATTGGACGGTAAAGGTGGGCCACAGAATTAGTGGTCCCCACAATGTGGGCCCACATGTTGGGGCCTAGATTGTGGGGCCCACTTTTTTGTAAATTTGGTACCTGTGGCAACAACAGAACCAATGTTGCCCTAGGGTCGCAAAGATGTTGCCTTTGACACTACGGCAACGCGGCAAAATGCAACACCGAGAAAGTGTCGCCTTTAACCTTTTTTAGCCTAAATCAACATTTTTTGGCACTTCCTACATGACTTCTTGGTGTTGCAGTATGCAATCTATGGCGTAATGTATAGACCATTCATTCTTCATAGCTTCAATCAACTGATGATAATTCTGTTCACAAATATGAGATATACGATAAATAGGTTCATATACAGTGGGTTTGTGTAGTAGAGGTGATCCAACATATACATGCACCATTACGTTATCTAGCGACTAGTGATGGACCCAAAAATATAAATCATAATTTTTATTTAACACATAAAAAATTTCAGTACTATTGTTTCTCGGAGTATGAAATTACACAAATATGTGATAATAAAAAATAGGTTTTAGTAGTTTTGTATATAATATGGATTATTTATTTAATTAAACATTAAATACATATAATTCATTATGCTAAGATACACGCAACATATACAACAATCTTAACTAAAACCAAATGGAAAATTTCGAGTACCAATTGACGACCTTAAGTTAGTATATTTCTACAAATTGCGCAAGAAAGAAGAATGTGTTAACCCGCCTTTTAGCAAGGATAGATTTAACCGAATGGATTTTGTAATCATCAAGATAGGACATCCGTAAAGGTGATTATTTGGATTGGAGGTCAGTTATATTTAAAGTTATCCACGATAGTCAGATAGATTCAGATGGATGACACTCAAAAAATGTCAAGGTATGGAGCTAACACTCCTCCATGGGATCGGTACCTATCCATGGTTTTTGTCTCGAACTAATTGAGATCGATATTGAATGATAAGGAAACCCCTGTGAGGCCACATTTCAAATTCTAAGACATTTTGAGTCCGTCTACTCAAGATATTAGCAAACTACTTCATATATAAAATAGGATCGGTATAGGAGGGATCGGGAAAGGAGGGAACGGTATAGGAGGGACTGGTATAAAAGGGATCCGCTAAACTCAATTTTGCACCAACAATTAGTCAATAACTCAAAATATACACATGCTATCAACATGAAACTTGGAGTACAAGCTTACTACAATATGCGAAACACCCTATAGGATCTCATTCCAATTGGAGTAAGTTGGACGGATCGGAATAACTTTCTTTGGAGGGATTGGTAGAAATTAGAATTCAAGCAACACTACTTCACGGAAAATGCGATATTTCACAAACCACGCATCGGAATTACATGGAATTTAAGGAGTAGGTAGCTAACATAAGGGAGCAGCCCTCGTAGGGATCGTATCCTATTTGGGCACACTAATAGGGAACCCTATTATAGGCCCTGTTGGGCCTGGAAATTTTTGGGTGGCCTCATCTTGGTCTCCCGAACCTTCTACCGAAATGTCAGTCTGACCCATTCAATTTTCCACCTATAAATACGGTAGGTATTATGTCAAAAAAGGTAGCTTCTGGATCTTTTTTCTACTTCTCTTTATCTTCAACCTAGTATAGCTTTGCTAATTTCGTTCCTGAGTTTCAGATTGTAACTTTAAACAAAATACAGTATAAAAAAAAGGATTATTCTCCAGTGTACGTACGCCGGATTTAGTCAAACCACTATAAATCTTGTCTCTTGTTACTTACTTTCATTTTTAATTTTTTTTTCTTCATATTATATTCCCTATAGTAGATGTTACCTGAGATCTATGACTCGATATTGGTGCATTCATACAACAGGGTGTTGGTCGCCAATTTTGACGCCAACAGAATGCAAAAGGTCAAACATTGAAATTTTTGTATAGTAAGGAAAATAGTAATTACATTAATAAACCATACATATTGAATCCAATATATTAAGAATAATATTAAAATGATAGAACTTTTCCCCAACTATCATTTTCTTTACCAATATTTATACAACTGAAAGTTAAAGGCATACAAAATTAATTTGTACAAAAAAAATAAATCAAATTGTACCATTTGGCTTCACTTTTAGTTTCCTTAATGGATACACACAACACATTTTTTAATATCATATGTTTTCAAAATTGAATGACAAACCAAAGTAATATAATAAGCTTATTTAAGTAAATAATCTTTAAAATTTGTAGGAAAATGAAAAGGCGATATGCCAACTATTTTTCCATAGAGTGTAATTTATTAAATTCAAGTGAAAATATTATGTGTGTCTATATATGCATGCTTGCGTTTATAAAGGTCATTAACTAGATACTTTTTGATTTAACATGATTTTTAATGGATAATAAGATATAATATATTAAACACGAATGAAAGGAATGAGAGTTGCTTAATAATTATTATAGTATTAGATGTTAGAAACAGATCGAGAGAAATATCTCATTACTGATAAAATTTGTAAAGCCAAAGTTTAATGAAACACATGCAAGAATCTTCCATAAAACATATTTTAAATTAGTTGAAACTAGAATAGTTGGAATATACGCAAGAAATATATGCCAGTTGAGAATAATTGAGTAAGTACTTAAGTTTATAATTATTGGAATTAGAATCTGCCCCTTATTTTCAAATTCCAAATGTGAAAATCACTTCCAAAAACGTGTTTTAAATTACATCCTTATTTTTAGTTTTTGGAAACTTTTTTTTTTGAAAATTAAATTTGAACTGTAACTACATCTTTCTTTAATCAAAATATTTCTTTGTATTGCCAATATTTGAGGATTTCTCTTAAGATATTTATAGAAAACTTCACAAATATTGGCAGGTTTCTCTAAAAATATTTGTAGTCCATATTTGTATATTTCTCGGTAAACATTTTTAGAGTTCTCTGCAAATTACTTGCATACATTTCAAAAATATAAGTAGAGTTTTCTACAAATATGCCAAAACATAAAAATAAAAGGTTTTATTAAACCAGGAAATTATTGTCAAGGACAAAATTTCACAGCTTTTTAGCCTCAAGGACGGACCTTCAATATTTTATCCTGAAGGACAACTTTCTGTAGGTATCAGTTTTTAGTTATTGGTAGCAGTTTTTAGGTATCAGTTTGTAGTTATCGGTAGCAGTTTTTAGGTATCAGTTTTTAGCTCGGTATCAGTTTTGTTGTCCTTATGAATAATTTTGAAAAATATTTGTCCTTGTGAATAATTTTTAGAAGAATGTTTGTCCTTGTGGTAAAAATATCGAGGTCGTGTCCTTGAGGCAAAAAATATAGAAATTTTTGTCCTTTAAAATAATTCCCTCGAGGAATGACTGTTGTGTATTTTAAAAGTTAAATCGGATGTTTCACAAAACTTCCCTTATAATTTTTTATGTCACTAAAGATTTCATATCAATGGGCATTAATTCTTAAATATATAACTAATGCTAAAAATATTGCGAATTCAAATCATGCTAGAAACTTCCATTTACAAACTTCCTTCATTACGCATGCAAAGGTAATGAAAAAAAAAATTCATTTTCATATCGTTTCTAACATTTCCATTTTTAACCCTGCTAGAACAAACAAAAAAGTTGTATGTTTCCATTATCATATTCCACATGAATAATTGTTTTAGAATATATTGAAATTTCTAGCAACTAGAGTATATAGTAAATTGCATACCAATTCATAAGTGGAATAATTGCTAAAAAAAGAGAAATTGATAATATATGAAGGAAAACTGGATCAGAATTGCAATAAAGAGGGATGGAAAGGATTAAATTGGCTTCTAATTTAAAATGTATAAACTATACAAAATATTCTCACTTATTCAACATCCTTGTAGTTTAGCTTATTTCTATATATTATTGATTATGAGATCTTATAGTTCATTGTTGAACAAATACTAATATTATGACGTGATTTTAAATATTTTGCATAACATTTTAAAATAGATGTTATTTATGACTTCTTGTAAAATATCTAATTACTTTATATAAATAAATGGATACAACATCAAATCTTTTAAAAATTATGAGATTGATCCCAATCATTTGTTTGTCTAATTCATTGTATAAGGTAAAAGATAATCACATAATTAATTACCTAGCATATGAAATCAATCAAAACATGAATTAGGGAAATTTTAATAAATGGGACAGAAATTTAATGAAATAACAGATGTATATATTTATAAATACACTAACTGCTCATATGTCATATATTTTCCACATGATTATTACTTATTTGAAATACATACAAATGCGGAAATTAATTAATTTTCAACCAAAATTGATTCATTACCAATTTTAACATGCTTTTATATAAGCACATGAAATGTGTTCAAACTTGAAGCCACGGAGTAATTTCTATTACAAGTTAGTCACATTAAATATGATGAAACCTTGTGTTTTCTTCTTTCTTTTTGCTCTTTTTCTGTTCAATGTAAACATAGGTAGAATACATTTTTTATTTATAGTTTTCTTTTACAAAATAAACTGAATTCAATAATGAAAAGTCAAGTGACTATCGACTCATGCTACTATCATTTCAAAAAAATTTCAGGTGCTGCTTGTCGTGGAGATGTAGATTTGAAAGGGAAAGATTGCACTATTCCACAATGCGTAGGAATCTGTCAAAAGATGCATGGAAATGCTGTTACTTCTGTCACTTGTGAAGTACCTAAAAAATGCACTTGCTTCTATAATTGCTAAATGAGCGAAAGACCCGAACATTGATTTCGTATCAGTATTATTAATAAAATCTGATGAAATTTTAAGTGGCTTTACGTATTTTCTTTTTGGTATTTGAATTTGAAGCATATTTTTTGTGTTTTTATTTCTTCTATTATCATATTGATAGAAATTTTCCATTAGTTATAATTTAGAAATGAAATAAGTATTGTGATTAATCTAGAATATGCCTGAACTAATTTGTATGTTGGAGTATAGTAAAAGTTCATCTTTCACCGAAAATAAAGATGCATACATACAAGATATATATATATATATATATATATATATATGTATATATTTCAAAATTTGATCATTGTCGAAAATTATGCATTAAATAAGAAAAAGGTCATATTGTGTAGGATAAAGCAACTATAAATTTCATAATTCATCTTTAGTTAATGGCGCGATCATCTTAAAAGATATAATGATCATGGCAAGTTTTTGTTATTTTGGGTCTTGATCATAAGCGAACATTTTAATCCTTTAAATGTTATCTAAAACTAGAGTAAAAGATAATAACTTAAATAATCACTACAATAGAAAAGGTTTTGGTATAGAAAATACCTTAGTTCTTCTATAAAAAAAAGGAATGAAAAACAATGAGTTCATAAAAATTACATATAGCAAGGAAAAGAAAGCAACAAGAAAGAAAATTCAACAAATAATGATTTAGTTAAAGGTGGAAAAAGTCTTAAAAAAATCGTAGAGCTATAAAATGAGAAAGTCAAACTAACGTGAGATGGTGATTTATCTATAAATTTATGATGAATTTGATATCACGTGAGAAACCTTCTAATTTTTTTTTGTGCCCACACTTAATTAATTTTTATTTATTGACTCTAGTTTGAAAATTTTGGCTGTTCTCTGTAGAGTACTCCCTGGCCGTTTTGAAAAACCTATCACTAGTCTGATAAACTACTAATAGAATGCTACTTTATGCATTGGAAAATCACAGAAAATTTAAACAGAATCATCTACTCTATCATTGGCACACCAACTTATCTTTTGATTCTCACACAAATATAAGTCCTCTTACATATAAAAAAACATTATTTACAATTTTAGGTTGAAAGAAAACGTCTATTAATTTTTTTGAGATGTTATTTTGTAGAGATGGTAATCTTACTACAGAATAAACATATAATTTTATGTAGATGTGATATTTTGAAGAGATGAATTTTTATATATATTGATACTCATACTATACATTGAACATTTATAGTTGTTTGCATCGTTTGGAATAGTGTAGCTTAAGATATGATAGGGGCGCTAAAGAAGGATGTCAGTGAACCTTTCTTGCCCATATTTATCTGTATGTATGTGTATAATACATTATAATGTGTATGTAACTTAGCCTACTAATTTAAAAGCATAAAAATATGCCTTTTATTAGCTTATTCTAACAAGCAGTCTCCCATATAATAAAAAAACTAGTTTTATGTACATATATAGAAAATATAGGGAATAATTAAGATATAATTCTAAAAAAAGAGTTACGCAATTTTGAAAAAGGTTAGAAAAATTACAACAAAACCTAGTTATTTCAATCGTGGTGCTCATACATTCTAAAATAAAAGCAAATATTCTTATACATCTAGACATTATTAGAAGCCATCTTCGTTAAGTCTTTTAATTAAACCGTCATCCTGATTCAACAAACTCCCACCATCATCACTCCGTAAAAGAACAAAACCAAAACGGAAGCCAACTCAAAACATGTAAATTAAATACGAACTGACGGAGAATTATTTTTCCCTTTTCCATTTTTTCTCACCTCTACTACACATACGCACTGTATATGAAGCTATATATCGTATATCTCATATTCGTGAACAGAATTATCATCAGTTGATTGAAGCTATGAAGAGTAGATGGTCTATACACTACGCCATAGATTGCGTACTGCAACACCAAGAAGCCATGCAGGAAGTACCAAAAAATGTTGATTTACGCTAAAAAAGGGCAAATGCGACACTTTCTCGGTGATGCATTTTGTTGCGTTGCCGTAGAGTCAAAGGCGACATCTTTATAGCCCTAGGGCAACATCGGTTCTGTTGTTGCCACCGGTGCCGAATTTACTAAAAAGTGGGCCCCACAATCTAGGCCCCAACATGCGGGCCCACATTGTGGGGCCCACCAATTCGGTGGCCCACCTTTACCGTCCAATGGCAATAGTTTGCCAGTTTATTACCACATTCAACATTATATACTGCAACATTATATCATATCTATGGCAACGCATTTTGCAATTTAAATTGGAAATGCACTTCGACATTATACTACTGCAACATTATATCATATCTATGGAAAAATTACACTGCAACATTATATCATATCTAATGGAAGTACATACTAAATTCTTAAGCACCCATGTCAGGGTTTGCTTGTTACAGCCAGTACATTCATATTCATAGTTACAGTACATTCATACTAAATATCTAATGGCAGTACATTCATATCCATAGTTACAGCCACTACATACTAAATTCTACTTATTAACAATACACACATATTTGCGAGCCTCCAGTGCCATCAATGCCTCCAGTGCCTCCAGTGTCATCACGGCATACGGTCGCACAAAGATCCACAACATCAATTTGCATGTCAGGTTTTGCCTCGCCTAATTTCATAAGCACCCATGTCAAGTCCTTCCAAACATTTTGGTTCACCTTTGCATCAATTCATTTTGGACCTTCATGCTCACCTTTGCTTCGACTTCGTCAGCGAAACTTTCCCTTATCTTCGCAGTCAGCTCCTATACGTATGTGCTTGTTGTTGGGGCATATTTTGAAACTTCTGCAGACTTTGTGTGTCGTCCTATAAGCCAAGATGGGCCGTGCGATTTTCCATCAAAAATCATTTCTTGAACAACTCCATCACTTCCTCCTTCACTATTGCTTTTTCAATCTTATCCTGCAAAATAAAGCAGTTTCAAAATATGACATTAAATAAAATTAACTATTCTAAAACAAGTTTCTTAAACAAGAATTGTTTTGCAATATCTATTAACAGTTTTAAAATGGATTCATAAAATACCCTGCTATAGGTTTCAACAAAACAGGATTTAATTCTACAAAAATGTCGATGCACAAAATGAAGCATATTTTTGACATCTGATAGAAGAGAGAATTCTTACAATTCTGTACTTCATTACTGAAGTATCGGTCTTGTACACCTTTCTTTCATTCCGCTTGCGAGTTTTAACAAAAAGTTTTCCATCCGATTCGTTAGACTGATACAAATTGAATGAAAAAAGCAAGACAGTAAAAGGATATCAAACGAATTTTTCCAAAACATATATCACTAATCAATTGAGAAATTATACTCAAAGTCAAAGAAAAACAAAGGTAAATATGATCGCCTTTACATAAAAACAAATCTCGGTTCAAATGAAGAACAGAAACCACACGTGCACACAAGCAGGCTATATAATCTGATCTGTCACATTAATCATCCAGCAAATGTTTTAATTTCAATTATAATGTATTAATTTTTATTCTATTTGTTTATTATTTTTGCATTTTAACATTAATTTATGACTCAATAGCTATTAATAACATTTGCTTAAAAAGTACATAAAATCTATAAAAATATAAATGAGCCTTTCTTTGCCCCTCTTGGCATAGAAAACTCAATTCTTCTTTTCCAAACCAGTGTTCGTCATGCTCATGCATTTGTACGCATTTGGTCAATATACGTCTGCAAGTTAGATGCATATTAAACATTAAATATGAGTCCAATCCATCTTTGTGGAAATTAAGTAATTTGTAAACTATTGGATACACTCTTAACTCTTAAGCATATGGATGTCCAGTTGATGCCCGTCTTTTGTCTGTTGTATGTTGATGGCTTTACTGCCTTGCTAAGCTTAAATCGTTTTAGTATAATATATGTTCATGGCTCGTGGATTAATCACGGGGTAATCTTTGTTTTGCATTAGAATCTATAATGAATCATGGGATATTTGTTATCTCTGTGCTTACAGTTACTAATCTGAAAGCAAAGACATATGGAATATTTACTACGCAAATTTTCCTTAGCTCAGCCTTGAATTTTGCAAAACAGATACATCACTTGATACTATGCTTGAAAAAGCTCTGATATTATTGCTACGTATGTTGTGATTTTAAACTTGTTGTTTCTATATTTTTGCACTTGTAAGCGGCTTGAGAACTAACTATTGCTCCATTTTTGCATCTGTGAGTTGCTCGAGACTTTTAGCTTGTGTGCACTTATGGTTTCTGTTCTACATTTGAACCGAAATTTGTTTTTTTGTAAAGGCGATCATATTTACTTTAGTTTTGCTTTGACTTTGAGTATAATTTATCAATTGATTAGTGATATATGTTCTGGAAAAATTGGTTTGATATCCTTTTGCTGTCTAACTTTTTTCATTTAATTTGTATCAGTCCAACGAATCAGATGGAGAACTTTTTGTTAAAACTCGCAAGCGGAAAGAAGGAAAGGTGTACAAGACTGATACTTTAGTAATGAAGTACAGAATTGTAAGAATTTTATTTGCTCTTCAATCAGATGTCAAAAAAATGCTTCATTTTGCGCATCGACATTTTCGTAGAATTAGATCCTGTTTTGTTGAAACCTATAGCAGGATATTTTCTGAATCCATTTTAAAACTGTTAATAGATATTGCAAAACAATTCTTGTTTAAGAAAATTGTTTTAGAATTGTTAATTTTATTTAATGTCATATTTTGCAACTGCTTTATTTTGCAGGATAAGGTTGAAAAAGCAACAGGTGAAGGAGAAAGTGATGGAGTTGTTCAAGAAATGATTTCTGATAGAAAGTCGCACGGTCCATCTTGGCTTATAGGACGACACACAAAGTTTTCAGAAGTTTCAAAATATGCCCCAACAACAAGCACATACATACAGGAGCTGACAGCGAAGATAAGGGAAAATATCGCTGATGAAGTCATAGCAAAGGTGAGCCAGAAGGTCCAAAATGAATTTGATGCAAAGGTGAACCAAAAAGTTCGGGAGAACTTGGCATGAGTGCTTAAGAAATTAGGCGAAGCAAAAAACTGACATGCAAATTGATGTAGGGGATCTTTGTGCGACTATATGCAGTGATGACATTGGAGGCACTGGAGGCACTGATGGCACTGATGGCAATGGAGGCTCACAAATATGACTGTACTGCTAATAAGTAGAATTTAGTATGTACTGGCTGTAACTATGAATATGCATGTATTGCCATTAGATATTTAGTATGAATGTACTGTAACTATGAATCTGAATGTACTGGTTGTAATAAGCAATCCCTGACATGGGTGCTTAAGAATTTTGTATGTACTGCCATTAGATATGATATAATGTTGCAGTGTAATGTTGCCATAGATATGATATAATGTTGCAGTAGTATAATGTCGTAGTACATTTCCATTTTAAATTGCAAAAGGCATTGCCATAGATATGATATAATGTTGCAGTATGTGATGTTGAATGTGGTAATAAACTGGCAAAGTGTTGCCATTGGACGGTAAAGGTGGGCCACAGAATTAGTGGGCCCCACAATGTGGGCCCACATGTTGGGGCCTAGATTGTAGGGCCCACTTTTTAGTAAATTTGGTACCTGTGGCAACAACAGAAACGATGTTTCCCTAGGGTCGCAAAGATGTTGCCTTTGACTCTACGGCAACGCGGCAAAATGCAACACCGAGAAAGTGTCGCCTTTGCCCTTTTTTAGCCTAAATCAACATTTTTTGGCACTTCCTGCTTGACTTCTTGGTGTTACAGTATGTAATATATGGCGTAGTGTATAGACCATTCATTCTTCATAGCTTCAATCAACTGATGATAATTTGGTTCACAAATATGAGATATACGATAAATAGGTTCACATATAGTGGGTATGTGTAGTAGAGGTGAGCCCAACATATACAAGCAACATTACGTTATCTAGCGACTAGTGATGAACCCAAAATTATAAATCATAATTTTTATTTAACACATAAAAAATTTCAGTACTATTGTTTATCGGAGTATGAAAATTACACAAATATGGGATAATAAAAAATAGGTTTTAGTAGTTTTGTATATAATATGGATTATTTATTTAATTAAACATTAAATACATATAATTCATTATGCTATGATACACGCAACATATACCACAATCATAACTAAAACCAAATGGAAAATTTCGAGTACCAATTGATGACCTTAAGTGAGTATATTTCTACAAATTGCGCAAGAAAGAAGAATGTGTTAACCCGCCTTTTAGCAAGGATAGATTTAACCGAATGGATTTTGTAATCATCAAGATAGGACGTCCGTAAAGGTGATTATTTAGATTAGAGGTCAGTTATATTTAAAGCTATCCACGATAGTCAGACAGATTCAGATGGATGACACTCAAAAAATGTCTAAGTATGGAGCTAACACTCCTCCAGGGGATCGGTACCTATCCATGGTTTTTGTCTCGAACTGATTGAGATCGATATTGAATGATAAAGAAACCCTTGTGAGGCCACATTTCAAATTCTAAGACATTTGGAGTCCGTCTGCTCAAGATATTAGCAAACTACTTCATATATAAATAGGATCGGTATAGGAGGGATCGGGAAAGGAGGGAACGGTATAGGAGGGACTGGTATAAAAGGGATCCGCTAAACTCAATTTTGCACCAACAATCGGTCAATAACTCAAAATATACACATGCTATCAACATGAAACTTGGAGTACAAGCTTACTACAATATGCGGAACACCCTATAGGATCTCATTCCAATTGGAGTAAGTTGGACGGATCGGAATAACATCCTTTGGAGGGATCGGTAGAAATCAAAATTCAAGCAACACTACTTCACGGAAAATGGAATATTTCACAAACCACACATCGAATTACACGGAATTTAAGGAGTAGGTAGATAACATAAGGGAGCAGCCCTCATAGGGATTATATCCTATTTGGGCACACTAATTGGGAACCCTATTATAGGCCCCGTTGGGCCTGGAAATTTTTGGGTGGCCTCATCTTGGTCTCCCGAACCTTTTACCGAAATGTCAGTCTGACCCATTCAATTTTCCACCTATAAATACGGTAGGTATTATGTCAAAAAAGGTAGCTTCTGGATCTTTTTCCTACTTCTCTTTATCTTCAACCTCGGATAACTTTGCTAATTTCGTTCCTGAGTTTCAGATTGTAACTGTAAACAAAATACAGTATAATAAAAAGTATTATTCTCCAGTGTACGTAGGCCGGATTTAGTCAAACCACTATAAATCTTGTATCTTGTTACTTACTCTCATTTTTAATTTGTTTTTTCTTCATATTATATTCTCTATAGTAGATGTTACCTGAGATCTATGACTCGATATTGGTGCATTAATACAACTGGGTGTTGGTCGCCAATTTTGACGCCAACAGAATGCAAAAGGTCAAACATTGAAATTTTTGTATAGTAAGGAAAATAGTAATTACATTAATAAACCACACATATTGAATCCCATATATTAAGAATAATATTCAAATGATAAAACTTTTCCCCAACTATCATTTTCTTTACCAATATTTTATCCAACTGAAAGTTAAAGGCACACAAAATTAATTCGTACAAAAAAATAAATCAAATTGTACCATTTGGCTTCACTTTTACTTTCCCTAATGGATACACACAACACATTTTTTAATATCATATGTTTTCAAAATTGAATGACAAACCAAAGTAATATAATAAGCTTGTTTAAGTAAATAATCTTTAAAATTTGTAGGAAAATGAAAAGGCGATATGCCAACTATTTTTCCATAAAGTGTAATTTACTAAATTCAAGTGAAAATATTATGTGTGTCTATATATGCATGCTTGCGTATATAAACGTCATTAACTAGATACTTTTTGATTTAACATAATTTTTAATGGATAATAAGATATAATATATTAAACACGAATGAAAGTAATGAGAGTTGCTTAATAATTATTATAGTATTAGATGTTAGAAATAGATCGAGAGAAATATCTAATTACTGATAAAATTTGTAAAGCCAAAGTTTAATGAAACACATGCAAGAATCTTCTATAAAACATATTTTAAATTAGTGGAAATCAGAATAGTTGGAATATACGCAACAAATATATGCCAGTTGAGAATAATTGAGTAAATACTTAAGTTTATAATTATTGGAATTAGAATCCGCCCCTTATTTTCAAATTCCAAATGTGAAAATCACTTCCAAAAACGTGTTTTAAATTACATCCTTATTTTTAATTTTTGAAACTTTTTTTTTTAAATTAAATTTGAACTGTAGCTACATCTTTCTTTAATCAAAATATTTTTTTGTATTGCCAATATTTGAAGATTTGTCTTAAAATATTTATAGAAAACTTCACAAATATTGGCAGGTTTCTCCATAAATATTTGTAGTCCATATTTGTATATTTCTCGGTAAACATTTTTAGAGTTCTCCGCAAATTATTTGCATACATTTCTAAAAATATAAGTAGAGTTTTCTGCAAATATGCCAAAACATAAAAATAATAGTTTTTATTAAACCTTGTTTTCGAGGAGGGACTGTTGTGTATTTTAAAAGTTAAAGCGGATGTTTCACAAAACTTTCCTTATAATTTTTTATGTCACTAAAGATAGCATATCAATGGACTTTAATTCTTAAATATATAACTAATGCTAAAATATTGCGAATTCAAATCATGCCAGAAACTTCCATTTACAAACTTCCTTCATTATCCATGTAAAGGTAATGAAAAAAAAATTCATTTTCATATCGTTTCTAACATTTCCATTTTTAACCCTGCTAGAACAAACAAAAAAATTTGTATGCTTCCATTATCATATTCCACATGAATAATTATTTTAGAATATATTGAAATTTCAAGCAATTAGAGTATATAGTAAATTGCATACCAATTCATAAGTGGAATAATTGCTAAAAAAAGAGAAATTGATAATATATGAAGGAAAACTGGAAAAGAATTGAAATAGAGAGGGATGGAAAGGATTATATTGGCTTCTAATTTAAAATGTATAAACTATACAAAATATTCTCACTTATTCAACATCCTTGTAGTTTAGCTTATTACTATATATTATTGATTATGAGATCTTATAGTTCATTGCTGAACAAATACTAATATTATGACGTGGGTTTAAATATTTTGCATAACATTTTAAAATAGATGTTATTTATGACTTCTTGTAAAATATCTAATTACTTTATATAAATAAATGGATACAACATCAAATCTTTTAAAAATTATGAGATTGATCCCAATCATTTGTTTGTCTAATTCATTGTATAAGGTAAAAGATAATCACATAATTAATTACCTAGCATATGAAATCAATCAACACATTAATTAGGGAAATTTTAATAAATGGGACAGAAATTTAATTAAATAACAGATGTATATATTTATAAATACACTAATTGGCTCATATGTCATATATTTTCCATATGATTATTACTTATTTGAAATACATAGAAATGCGGAAATTAATTAATTTTCAACCAAAATTGATTCATTACCAATTTCAACATGCCTTTATATAAGCACATGAAATATGTTCAAACTTAAAGCCACAGAGTAATTTCTATTACAAGTTAATCACATCAAATATGATGAAATCTTGTGTTTTCTTCTTTCTTTTTGCTCTTTTTCTCTTCAATGTAAACATAGGTAGAATACATTTTTTATTTATAGTTTTCTTTTACAAAATAAACCGAATTCAATAATGAAAAGTCAAGTGACTATCGACTCTTGGTTCTATCATTTCAAAAAAAATTCAGGTACTGCTTGTCGTGGAGATGTAGATTTGAAAGGGAAAGATTGCACTATTCCACAATGCGTAGGAATCTGTCAAAAGATGCATGGAAATGCTGCTACTTCTGTCACTTGTGAAGTACCTAAAAAATGCACTTGCTTCTATAATTGCTAAATGAGTGAAAGACCCGAACTTTTATTTCGTATCAGTATTATTAATAAAATCCGATGAAATTTTAAGTGGCTTTACGTATTTTCTTTTTGGTATTTGAATTTGAAGCATATTTTTTGTGTTTTTATTTCTTCTATTATCATATTGATAGAAATTTTCCATTAGTTATAATTTAGATATGAAATAAGTATTGTGATTAATCTAGAATATGCCTGAACTAATTTGTATGTTGGAGTATAGTAAAAGTTCATCTTTCACCGAAAATAAAGATGCATGCATACAAGATATATATATACAGATATATATATATATATATTTCAAAATTTGATCATTATTGAAAATTATGCATTAAATAAGAAAAAGGTCATATTGTGTAGGATAAAGCAACTATACATTTCAAAATTCATCTTTAGCTAATGGCACGATCATCTTAAAAGATATAATGATCATGGCAAGTTTTTGTTATTTTGGGTCTTGATCGTAAGCGAACATTTTAATCCTATAAATGTTATCTAAAACTAGAGTAAAAGATAATAATTTAAATAATCACTACAACAGAAAAGGTTTTGGTATAGAAAATACCTTAGTTCTTCTATAGAAAATAAAGGAGTGAAAAACAATGAGTTCATAAAAATTACATATAGCAAGGAAAAGAAAGCAACGAGAAAGAAAATTTAACAAATATATACACTATAAATAGAAAATATTTTATTTGCCTAAAAAGATAAAATTTACCAATTAAATATTTATTTGCTTTTAAAAGAATAAATTTGCCAATTAAAATTAAAATATAAAAGAAAATTATCAAATCTATTTAATTATTAATATAGATTATTAATTGATATTGCCCAAAATTCCGGGTCATCACAAACTCAGTCAACTTCCCTTTCTTTATAAATTCTCGACTACATAAGAGAGCTTTCGACACTTATCTATTTTGTGTCCATTTACTCGATGATAGATACAGTAGTTATTTCCTTTTGAATCTTTTATGGTGGAAAGGGAAAAGTTGGGATAATGGATCTCTCCACAGGTCCGCAGAAAGATCCGAGTTAGGTTCTAGTTGAAGGGAGTAAGAACTTGATCACGTTTTAATTTCTTTCGAGACTCACCACCTTGAATGAACATTTTGGTCCTCTTATTAGAGGGATCCAAACCTTCATATTTTAGCAACTCAATGGAAAGACCTTTAACTTCATCATTTCGGGCTTTAACGATTTTTTTGAGTTGGGCAGATTCACAGAGGGATTCCTGAAGTTTTCTTGAAAGTTGCATGATCTGAGAAGCTTGGAGTTCATAGATAGGATCATATTCTTGACCATTTTCCTTCTTCGAAAGGAGAGCGACCAGTCATTCGTTGTTGTCTTCTTCAATGAGTTGAACGTGAAGATTGAGGAGCAGCTCTGAGGTGACTCTTTTATTTTCGAGACTAGACATAACTGGTTGAAAGAATCTGTTGGATCTCCGAAAGAAAAAGAAATGTAGAGGTTCGGGCCATCCTTCTAGCGTCAAAAATATTAGTGCAAAATTTCGTCTACACCAATACCCGAAGGTCTGAAGGCCTAACTCGTGACATTGGTTTGATTATGGGTTTTGGATATAAGAATATCAAGACAAGATGTTGTATTACTAGAGCCACTATATGTTGAACTACTAGATTGAGACAACGTATGGGAAGGAAGTAATGTGTTGAAAGTAAATAGCACCGAGAGTCGATATGGGCCGGAAGTCTCTACGTCCTTTGTCCTTTCCTTATTTAGTTACTCATATATAGCCGAAAAGCTTATTACATTGAATCTATGCATTTCCGCCAGTAATGAGTTTTTGATTAGAGCTCTAATATAGAAAATTTCTATCTAGTTTTTGTTTTTTACATGCTAGAAGATCCTCTGTACTTCGGAATTGCCGCATATTTATAGTCATCATGTCGTGATGATATTAGTTGAGCGCCTTCTCTTTGGATTGATGATCTGGCTGACTATGAGCGGTTTTGATTCGAACGTGTGTCATCATCTGATTGAGTATGACTTGACGTAATTGTTGACATAACACTTATATATATAGATTTTGGATATCTTTCATTCATCTTGACCGTTGGTCACGGCGTGGGCTATCTAAGCCATTGATTGTTGTTGTTTGTTGAATTATTTTAGGCTTTAGCAACTGATGCTCTCGGTCAGGCTTCTTACCTTAGCTGAATTATGATCTGGGCCTGGCCTCAGATTGCATATTTTGTTAGAAACCAAAAGATAGATCTCAGAATTACAAGTCAATGTGTTTTCCTTTTGAATATTAGTAATTTGTACTTTGCGGAAATATGATGCAACAAACATCAATTATTTTTATTGATCCATTGTCTTTTGCTTTTAGAAAACAAAAAATAAACTAACATATGTTTAGCTATCCAAAAGATCGTTTAAACTTCAACTGCTAGAAGGAAAACAAGCTGAAGAAACCTCAATTTTCCTGTTCAATTCACCATTAATCTATCTTTCTTTAGATTGTGGTACATAAATCTTCAAGTGAACTAATTGAAAAGACAACTTAAAACTGATTTTCGTCTCTGGGCAGTATGTTTTTAAATTCGGTCTGAAGGACAATCCACTTCACCACTGACATCTTCTACAACCCCCACAAACCACTCCATCGTCGCCCCATCTCACCGCATTACCTTCCATTGCCATAGACGACTCCCCACCTCACCTTGTCTCCACTCCATCACCACTGATGAAGCACTTACCTTGAGTCGCGGCCGACTCATCACTCCCTTGAGTCGCGACCGACACATCGCGTTGCCGCCCTTCACCCACGACTCAAATTCCACCACGGTCCACGACTCAGACTTCCCCCGCGACTCACGTCCTAACTTCCATCTCCATTTTAAATCAACACCGCAACCTACGACATATCCCCACCGCGACCCAAGAACTAACCACCTCCGCGACTTACGGCACATCCCAAATTCCCCTTTCTCCCCGCGACCTCACCCTACACCGGTTCCAGCAAGTGAGTCGCGAACGACCTTGCCTAATCTATAAGTCACGATCGATATATGAAGAGTTTCAGTGAAGTTGAATTTGGCATCACCGCCTTCTATTAAGTCGCAAGCGAGACATTGTTAAGTCGCGAATCTTTGTTGAGTCGTTTGCAAGTTATCCATAAGTCGCGGCCATTTCTTAATTACTGAAGTTCCATTAAGTCGTTACCGAGACATGTATGAGTCGTGTGAAGGAGTTGAGTCATCTAAGTTGAGTCGAAGCCGAGATAACAAGAAGTCACCGTATTTTCTTTAAGTCGTGGCTCGTAGGGTTTAAGTCGCTGCATTTTGTTAAGTCGGGTACTGTTTGTGTTGTAATTTCTTAAGTCATTTGTGTTGTGTCATAATCCCTATAAATAGGGATGTAATGTCAATGTAAAGGGAGTTGAAGATGGAATAAAAATTTCTTGTTGATTGCTTTGTGCTTTCTTCTCTAATTGGTAGTCGAGTGAAATCTCCTATCTCCACCTACGTCATTCGAGTGCGCTCGAATCTTCGTTTGTGAAGCCGATTCACGGAATCAAGTGCGCTTGATCAACGTCAAAGAATCGTAGATCTTTGTTTCTCGGTATCGTGCGCGATCAACGAGACGAAGATAGCTAGAATCCGGCATCTTTGGATCAATGGATTTGGGCATTGCAGTATTTTCAAATCACCGATTGTTACATTTCATCAATTGAAGTTTGTTTTGAAATATCCGCTGCGTCAGTTTGGTATCAGAGCGAGATTGCAAGGAGTTTGCATCATTTGGAGATTTGGGTTTCGAGAAGTTGAAGTTTAGAGATCGAATTTGCAAATTGTCGAGAAGTTTGGAGTTTGAAGTTTGTGTTCGTCGTGTTCATATTGAAGTTGCAACAAGAGGAGAACTTTCGATCCATTTCATTTCGGATCAAAGTTGAAAAGGGTTTTGAGCCAAGAGTTGAAGCATCACTTTTCTATTATTGTTGAAGGAAGGTCGTGTATACTTTAAAAGTAGCCGAGCCTTGTGAAGTTGTTTTGAAGTTTGAAGCCAAGCTAAGGAACCGTGACTAGTTTGATTTTGTGTTGAAGTTTTGATTTGTTGAAGTTTATTGTTTAAAGATTTTGCGAAGTTCAATCATGCCACCGAGACGAGCTCAACGTCATCGCAATATTAATGCCTTGTATGGAAGAGAAGAGGCCGATGAAATGGAGCAACGAATCCACGAGAGCTTTACTGAAAAGTTGAACGAAGGAATTGGTCAATTAGAGAGAATGATGCTTGAAATGAATCAAAGTAGAAGAAGAATTTCACCTGAATCAAACCGTGGGGGTAGTAGAGTTTCATCACATTCAGAACGGGAGAGGAGAGAAAGTCAAGAGCATAGAAGTGTTGATAATCGAAGTAGGAGGAATGTTGATGATCGGGATCGAAGGGATGTTGGTAGTAGGAGTGGTGGTAGAGATGTTGGAGGACGTGAACGACAACGATATACTTCAGATTTTGATGAGGAATTTGTTGGTGACAGAGGGAGTATGCATCGAGATAGAGAACAAACACGACGTCAGTATCGAGATGTAGATGATGATCGTCGATGGGAATCGGGAATGAAGATGGAGATTCCGGAGTTTAAAGGTGGGATGGTTGCTGAGGAGTTCTTAGACTGGTTATCTAATGTTGAAGAAATCTTTGATTTCAAGGAAGTGCCGGAGAATCGTCGAGTGAAGTTGGTTGCTACTAGATTGAGGGGAAGAGCATTGGCATGGTGGCAGCAAACTAAACTTACACGAGAACGGATGGGGAAGTCGAAGGTTGTTGAGTGGGATAAGATGAAGAAGTTGATGAGATCTACTTTCTTACCTTACAACTATCAATCACTTATGTACCAGAGGCTGCAGAATCTGAGACAAGGGACAAAGTCTGTTAGTGATTATGCTGATGAATTTTACCAACTCATTGCCAGGAACGATATTATGGAGACTGAAGAACAGTTAACTGCTAGATTCATTGGGGGATTGAGAATGCAGATCCAGGATATGGTTAATATGTTTGATCCAAGATCTGTAGCAGAGGCACATCAGAAAGCGTTAGCTTGGGAGAAGCAGGGAAGGCGTGGAGGTGGTGTGTTTACTAATTCTAACAATCAAGTGAAGGGGGCCAGTGGAAGTTCTAATGTTCCTAAACCTGTCAGTAAGCCAATTGTGAAGGAGGGTGAGAAGGCGAAGGTTAATAGTGGGTTCAAATGTTATAATTGCCAGGAAATGGGTCATAAAAGCAATGAGTGTCCGAAGCCGAAGAAGAGAACAATGATAGTTGAAGCTGAGGATGAGGATGAAGAGGCTGAATGTTCTAATTCCTTACCGGTTGAGGAGGAAGACTTGTTATCGGGAGACGAAGGATATTCACTGATGATGAGGAGGAGTTGTTTGACACCAAAGCAAGAGGAGGGAGACAGTTGGTTGAGGAATAACATATTTCAGTCTACTTGTACTATTCTTGGAAGAGTTTGTAAATTCGTTATTGATGCTGGGAGTTGCGATAACATTATCTCTACAGAGGCAGTAAAGAAGTTGGAATTGAAAACCGAGAAGCATCCTAAACCGTACAAGTTAGCTTGGTTGAGGAAAGGAGGTGAGGTGAAAGTCGGAAGGAGAGCTTGTGTTAAATTTTCAATTGGGAAAAAATACAAGGATGAAATTTGGTGCGATGTTGTAGACATGGACGTATGTCATCTGTTGTTGGGCAGACCATGGCAGTTTGATAGAGCAGTTCAACATGATGGTCGTGCTAATAGCTATAGTTTCATGTTTGAAGGCACTAAAATTACTTTAGTTCCCAAGAAGCAGCAACAGAAAGAAAGCAAGCTGGAGGAAATTGAAGAATTGAAAACTCTGTTAACTTTGAAGGAGTTTGTCAAGGAAGTCGAAGAAGAACCTGAAGTGTACTTGTTGATTGGACGAGAGTGTAACGAAGAGGTGGAAATTCCAGAAGAAGCAAAACCAGTTTTGAAAGAATTTGAGGATGTATTCCCAGAGGAGTTGCCTAAGGAGTTGCCGCCACTGAGAGACATTCAACATCAAATCGATCTTGTTCCGGGAGCAGTATTACCGCATAGACCACATTACCGAATGAGTCCAAAGGAACATGAAGAGTTACGAAGGCAGGTGGAAGAGTTGCTAGAACAGGGACGTGTTCAGGAAAGCTTGAGTCCTTGTGCAGTGCCAGCTTTGTTGGTGCCGAAGAAGGATGGAACATGGAGGATGTGCACAGATAGTAGAGCTTTGAACAAGATTACTGTTCGCTACAGATTTCCTATGCCGAGGTTGCATGACTTGCTAGATCAGTTGAGTGGAGCTACTATCTTTTCGAAGATTGATTTGAAAAGCGGTTATCATCAAATTCGGATTAGACCTGGAGACGAATGGAAGACAGCCTTCAAAACGAGAGAAGGGTTATACGAATGGTTGGTTATGCCATTTGGTTTGTCAAATGCACCTAGTACATTCATGCGGGTGATGAATCAAATCTTCAGACCATTCATTGGGAAGTTCGTCGTGGTTTATTTCGATGATATTCTGATTTACAGCAGGAGTACGGAGGAGCATGTTCAACATTTGAGGGAAATATTGAATATTCTTCGTGAGGAACAATTTTATGCTGCTACGAAGAAATGTGTGTTTATGACGCACAGTGTTTTATTTCTGGGTTATGTTGTTTCAGGAGAAGGTATTCAAGTTGATCAGAGTAAAGTTGAGGCAGTCAGGAATTGGCCACAGCCAAAGACAATTACGGAAGTGAGAAGTTTTCATGGGCTAGCGTCATTCTACCGAAGATTCATTCCACACTTCAGTAGCATCATGGCTCCAGTTACTGATTGCATGAAGGGTAAACAGTTTTCGTGGACAGAAGAAGCCGGGATTGCTTTTGAACGAATCAAAAAACTGTTGACGACAGCGCCAATTCTTGTTTTACCTAATTTTCAGTTGTTGTTTGAGCTACACACTGATGCATCAAAGGTTGGGATTGGAGGAGTGTTGAGTCAGCAGGGGAGACCTATTGCATATTTCAGTGAAAAGTTATCAGGGGCAAAGATGAGATACAGTACATATGACGTTGAATTCTATGCTGTTGTGCAAGCTGTTAAGCATTGGAGACACTACCTATTTCAGAAGGAATTCGTTCTTTACACTGATCACGAAGCTTTGAAACATTTACAGGGGCAGGATAAAATTTCTGCGAGACATGCATCATGGAATGCTTATTTGCAGCAATTTACTTTTGTTGTTAAGCACAAATCTGGGGTGACGAATCGGGTAGCTGATGCTTTGAGTAGGAGGAGTCATTTGTTAACAACATTGAAGGTTGAAGTGACGGGATTTGAATTATTGCCAGAGATGATTGAAGAAGATCCTTACTTTGTGAAATATGTTGAGAAAGTCAAGGAAGGGAGTACCAATGAATTTATGTTGGTTGATGGATTCTTGTTTAAAGGAAATCAGTTATGTATTCCAGAGGGCAATTTGAGAATGAAAATTATCAAGGAGTTGCATGAAGAAGGTCATGTGGGTAGAGATCGTACATTGCAGTTGATTTCTCAATCTTACTTCTGGCCGTCGATGAGGAAAGAGGTTGAACGATTTGTGGAGAGATGCCATATTTGCCAGGTTTCGAAGGGAACAGCATTGAATGCAGGGTTGTATATGCCGCTACCTGTACCGTCTAAGCCATGGGTTGATATCAGCATGGATTTCGTTTTGGGTTTTCCTAGAACTCAGAGGGGGAATGATTCTATATTTGTTGTAGTGGACAGGTTTTCGAAGATGGCACATTTTATAGCCTGTAAGAAGACAGCGGATGCAGTTCGAGTGGCTCAGTTGTTCTTTAAAGAAATCTATCGTTTACATGGGTTGCCAGAGTCTATTGTTTCCGACAGGGATACCAGATTTTTAAGTCATTTTTGGCTTAGTTTGTGGAAGATGGTGGGAACGAAGCTGAATTTTAGTAGTGCTTATCATCCGCAAACAGATGGGCAAACAGAAGTGGTGAATAGATCGTTGGAAAACATGTTACGATGTCTTGTGAAAGATAATTTGAAGAGTTGGGATTTAAAGTTGTGTCAAGCTGAATTTGCTCACAATCATGCAAATAACCGAAGTACAGGATTCAGTCCATTTCAGATTGTATATTCAAATTTACCCAGGGGACCGTTGGATTTGGCAGTAGTATCACAACCAAAGAAGACAGTTAAACGAGCTGCTGATTTTGTTGATGGGTTGACGGAATGCCATAGAATCGTTCAGGAACGATTGGAAAAGACAAATGAGAAGTATAAACAAAAGGCGGATAAGAAACAAAGAGGTGTAGTCTTCAAAGAAGGTGATTTGGTTTACGCGGTTTTGACAAAAGATCGTTTTTCGGTTGGAACTTACAATAAGTTGAAAGCACGAAAGATTGGTCCAGTAGAAATTTTGAAGAGGATCAATGATAATGCATATCGATTAAAGTTACCGGAAAATGTTCATACTTCTGATGTTTTCAATGTCAAACATTTAATTCCATATTGTGGGGAGGATTTCATCGAAGTTGACGAGAGTGTGAATTCGAGGACGAATTCTTTCCAACAAGGGGAGGATGATGAAGCACTTACCTTGAGTCGCGGCCGACTCATCACTCCCTTGAGTCGCGACCGACACATCGCGTTGCCGCCCTTCACCCACGACTCAAATTCCACCACGGTCCACGACTCAGACTTCCCCCGCGACTCACGACCTAACTTCCATCTCCATTTTAAATCAACACCGCAACCTACGACAAATCCCCACCGCGACCCAAGAACTAACCACCTCCGCGACTTACGGCACATCCCAAATTCCCCTTTCTCCCCGCGACCTCACCCTACACCGGTTCCAGCAAGTGAGTCACGAACGACCTTGCCTAATCTATAAGTCGCGATCGATATATGAAGAGTTTCAGTGAAGTTGAATTTGGCATCACCGCCTTCTATTAAGTCGCAAGCGAGACATTGTTAAGTCGCGAATCTTTGTTGAGTCGTTTGCAAGTTATCCATAAGTCGCGGCCATTTCTTAATTACTGAAGTTCCATTGAGTCGTTACCGAGACATGTATGAGTCGTGTGAAGGAGTTGAGTCGTCTAAATTGAGTCGAAGCCGAGATAACAAGAAGTCACCGTATTTTCTTTAAGCGTGGCTCGTAGGGTTTAAGTCGCTACATTTTGTTAAGTCGGGTACTGTTTGTGTTGTAATTTCTTAAGTCATTTGTGTTGTGTCATAATCCCTATAAATAGGGATGTAATGTCATTGTAAAGGGAGTTAAAGATGGAATAAAAATTTCTTGTTGATTGCTTTGTGCTTTCTTCTCTAATTGGTAGTCGAGTGAAATCTCCTATCTCCACCTACGTCATTCGAGTGCGCTCGAATCTTCGTTTGTGAAGCCGATTCACGGAATCAAGTGCGCTTGATCAACGTCGAAGAATCGTAGATCTTTGTTTCTCGGTATCGTGCGCGATCAACGAGACGAAGATAGCTAGAATCCGGCATCTTTGGATCAACGGATTTGGGCATTGCAGTATTTTCAAATCACCGATTGTTACATTTCATCAATTGAAGTTTGTTTTGAAATATCCGCTGCGTCAGTTTGGTATCAGAGCGAGATTGCAAGGAGTTTGCATCATTTGGAGATTTGGGTTTCGAGAAGTTGAAGTTTAGAGATCGAATTTGCAAATTGTCGAGAAGTTTGGAGTTTGAAGTTTGTGTTCGTCGTGTTCATATTGAAGTTGCAACAAGAGGAGAACTTTCGATCCATTTCATTTCGGATCAAAGTTGAAAAGGGTTTTGAGCCAAGAGTTGAAGCATCACTTTTCTATTATTGTTGAAGGAAGGCCGTGTATACTTTAAAAGTAGCCGAGCCTTGTGAAGTTGTTTTGAAGTTTGAAGCCAAGCTAAGGAACCGTGACTAGTTTGATTTTGTGTTGAAGTTTTGATTTGTTGAAGTTTATTGTTTAAAGATTTTGCCAAGTTCAATCATGCCACCGAGACGAGCTCAACGTCATCGCAATATTAATGCCTTGTATGGAAGAGAAGAGGCCGATGAAATGGAGCAACGAATCCACGAGAGCTTTACTGAAAAGTTGAACGAAGGAATTGGTCGATTAGAGAGAATGATGCTTGAAATGAATCAAAGTAGAAGAAGAATTTCACCTGAATCAAACCGTGGGGGTAGTAGAGTTTCATCACATTCAGAACGGGAGAGGAGAGAAAGTCAAGAGCATAGAAGTGTTGATAATCGAAGTAGGAGGAATTTTGATGATCGGGATCGAAGGGATGTTGGTAGTAGGAGTGGTGGTAGAGATGTTGGAGGACGTGAACGACAACGATATACTTCAGATTTTGATGAGGAATTTGTTGGTGACTGAGGGAGTATGCATCGAGATAGAGAACAAACACGACGTCAGTATCGAGATGTAGATGATGATCGTCGATGGGAATCGGAAATGAAGATGGATCCGGAGTTTAAAGGTGGGATGGTTGCTGAGGAGTTCTTATACTGGTTATCTAATGTTGAAGAAATCTTTGATTTCAAGGAAGTGCCGGAGAATCGTCGAGTGAAGTTGGTTGCTACTAGATTGAGGGGAAGAGCATTGGCATGGTGGCAGCAAACTAAACTTACAGGAGAACGGATGGGGAAGTCGAAGGTTGTTGAGTGGGATAAGATGAAGAAGTTGATGAGATCTACTTTCTTACCTTACAACTATCAATCACTTATGTACCAGAGGCTGCAGAATCTGAGACAAGGGACAAAGTCTGTTAGTGATTATGCTGATGAATTTTACCAACTCATTGCCAGGAACGATATTATGGAGACTGAAGAACAGTTAACTGCTAGATTCATTGGGGGATTGAGAATGCAGATCCAGGATATGGTTAATATGTTTGATCCAAGATCTGTAGCAGAGGCACATCAGAAAGCGTTAGCTTGGGAGAAGCAGGGAAGGCGTGGAGGTGGTGTGTTTACTAATTCTAACAATCAAGTGAAGGGGGCCAGTGGAAGTTCTAATGTTCCTAAACCTGTCAGTAAGCCAATTGTGAAGGAGGGTGAGAAGGCGAAGGTTAATAGTGGGTTCAAATGTTATAATTGCCAGGAAATGGGTAATAAAAGCAATGAGTGTCCGAAGCCGAAGAAGAGAACTATGATAGTTGAAGCTGAGGATGAGGATGAAGAGGCTGAGTGTTCTAATTCCTTACCGGTTGAGGAGGAAGACTTGTTATCGGGAGACGAAGGATATTCACTGATGATGAGGAGGAGTTGTTTGACACCAAAGCAAGAGGAGGGAGACAGTTGGTTGAGGAATAACATATTTCAGTCTACTTGTACTATTCTTGGAAGAGTTTGTAAATTCGTTATTGATGCTGGGAGTTGCGATAACATTATCTCTACAGAGGCAGTAAAGAAGTTGGAATTGAAAACCGAGAAGCATCCTAAACCGTACAAGTTAGCTTGGTTGAGGAAAGGAGGTGAGGTGAAAGTCGGAAGGAGAGCTTGTGTTAAATTTTCAATTGGGAAAAAATACAAGGATGAAATTTGGTGCGATGTTGTAGACATGGACGTATGTCATCTGTTGTTGGGCAGACCATGGCAGTTTGATAGAGCAGTTCAACATGATGGTCGTGCTAATAGCTATAGTTTCATGTTTGAAGGCACTAAAATTACTTTAGTTCCCAAGAAGCAGCAACAGAAAGAAAGCAAGCTGGAGGAAATTGAAGAATTGAAAACTCTGTTAACTTTGAAGGAGTTTGTCAAGGAAGTCGAAGAAGAACCTGAAGTGTACTTGTTGATTGGACGAGAGTGTAACGAAGAGGTGGAAATTCCAGAAGAAGCAAAACCAGTTTTGAAAGAATTTGAGGATGTATTCCCAGAGGAGTTGCCTAAGGAGTTGCCGCCACTGAGAGACATTCAACATCAAATCGATCTTGTTCCGGGAGCAGTATTACCGCATAGACCACATTACCGAATGAGTCCAAAGGAACATGAAGAGTTACGAAGGCAGGTGGAAGAGTTGCTAGAACAGGGACGTGTTCAGGAAAGCTTGAGTCCTTGTGCAGTGCCAGCTTTGTTGGTGCCGAAGAAGGATGGAACATGGAGGATGTGCACAGATAGTAGAGCTTTGAACAAGATTACTGTTCGCTACAGATTTCCTATGCCGAGGTTGCATGACTTGCTAGATCAGTTGAGTGGAGCTACTATCTTTTCGAAGATTGATTTGAAAAGCGGTTATCATCAAATTCGGATTAGACCTGGAGACGAATGGAAGACAGCCTTCAAAACGAGAGAAGGGTTATACGAATGGTTGGTTATGCCATTTGGTTTGTCAAATGCACCTAGTACATTCATGCGGGTGATGAATCAAATCTTCAGACCATTCATTGGGAAGTTCGTCGTGGTTTATTTCGATGATATTCTGATTTACAGCAGGAGTACGGAGGAGCATGTTCAACATTTGAGGGAAATATTGAATATTCTTCGTGAGGAACAATTTTATGCTGCTACGAAGAAATGTGTGTTTATGACGCACAGTGTTTTATTTCTGGGTTATGTTGTTTCAGGAGAAGGTATTCAAGTTGATCAGAGTAAAGTTGAGGCAGTCAGGAATTGGCCACAGCCAAAGACAATTACGGAAGTGAGAAGTTTTCATGGGCTAGCGTCATTCTACCGAAGATTCATTCCACACTTCAGTAGCGTCATGGCTCTAGTTACTGATTGCATGAAGGGTAAATAGTTTTCGTGGACAGAAGAAGCCGGAATTGCTTTTGAACGAATCAAAGAACTGTTGACGACAGCGCCAATTCTTGTTTTACCTAATTTTCAGTTGTTGTTTGAGCTACACACTGATGCATCAAAGGTTGGGATTGGAGGAGTGTTGAGTCAGCAGGGGAGACCTATTGCATATTTCAGTGAAAAGTTATCAGGGGCAAAGATGAGATACAGTACATATGACGTTGAATTCTATGCTGTTGTGCAAGCTGTTAAGCATTGGAGACACTACCTATTTCAGAAGGAATTCGTTCTTTACACTGATCACGAAGCTTTGAAACATTTACAGGGGCAGGATAAAATTTCTGCGAGACATGCATCATGGAATGCTTATTTGCAGCAATTTACTTTTGTTGTTAAGCACAAATCTGGGGTGACGAATCGGGTAGCTGATGCTTTGAGTAGGAGGAGTCATTTGTTAACAACATTGAAGGTTGAAGTGACGGGATTTGAATTATTGCCAGAGATGATTGAAGAAGATCCTTACTTTGTGAAATATGTTGAGAAAGTCAAGGAAGGGAGTACCAATGAATTTATGTTGGTTGATGGATTCTTGTTTAAAGGAAATCAGTTATGTATTCCAGAGGGCAGTTTGAGAATGAAAATTATCAAGGAGTTGCATGAAGAAGGTCATGTGGGTAGAGATCGTGCATTGCAGTTGATTTCTCAATCTTACTTCTGGCCGTCGATGAGGAAAGAGGTTGAACGATTTGTGGAGAGATGCCATATTTGCCAGGTTTCGAAGGGAACAGCAACGAATGCAGGGTTGTATATGCCGCTACCTGTACCGTCTAAGCCATGGGTTGATATCAGCATGGATTTCGTTTTGAGTTTGCCTAGAACTCAGAGGGGGAATGATTCTATATTTGTTATAGTGGACAGGTTTTCGAAGATGGCACATTTTATAGCCTGTAAGAAGACAGCGGATGCAGTTCGAGTGGCTCAGTTGTTCTTTAAAGAAATCTATCGTTTACATGGGTTGCCAGAGTCTATTGTTTCCGACAGGGATACCAGATTTTTAAGTCATTTTTGGCTTAGTTTGTGGAAGATGGTGGGAACGAAGCTGAATTTTAGTAGTGCTTATCATCCGCAAACAGATGGGCAAACAGAAGTGGTGAATAGATCGTTGGAAAACTTGTTACGATGTCTTGTGAAAGATAATTTGAAGAGTTGGGATTTAAAGTTGTGTCAAGCTGAATTTGCTCACAATCATGCAAATAACCGAAGTACAGGATTCAGTCCATTTCAGATTGTATATTCAAATTTACCCAGGGGACCGTTGGATTTGGCAGTAGTATCACAACCAAAGAAGACAGTTAAACGAGCTGCTGATTTTGTTGATGGGTTGACGGAATGCCATAGAATCGTTCAGGAACGATTGGAAAAGACAAATGAGAAGTATAAACAAAAGGCGGATAAGAAACGAAGAAGTGTAGTCTTCAAAGAAGGTGATTTGGTTTACGCGGTTTTGACAAAAGATCGTTTTTCGGTTGGAACTTACAATAAGTTGAAAGCACGAAAGATTGGTCCAGTAGAAATTTTGAAGAGGATCAATGATAATGCATATCGATTAAAGTTACCGGAAAATGTTCATACTTCTGATGTTTTCAATGTCAAACATTTAATTCCATATTGTGGGGAGGATTTCATCGAAGTTGACGAGAGTGTGAATTCGAGGACGAATTCTTTCCAACAAGGGGAGGATGATGAAGCACTTACCTTGAGTCGCGGCCGACTCATCACTCCCTTGAGTCGCGACCGACACATCGCGTTGCTGTGACGACCGCCCATGACTCCCGCACCAAAACAATGGAATAGCGCGCTGAAAGGCGTGCCAGGTAGTCATGGACGATAGTCAGGGTAAAATAAAACAGCAAACTCTATCGTACAACTCACAGCGCATGGATAAAATACAATAGAGAAATATATAGTGAAGCTCCATAACAGAAAAATCATCATATAAGCATCGTAGTAGTTTTATACAAACATGAATCATCCATACATCAAAGCCTCACTACAAACACTCAATCAGATATAACAGCGGAACACCCAGTACATATAGTAGGAAAACTAGTATGCAAAGCCTCCTGCTCGTCTTCGTCATGATCAGCGTAGATCTCTAAGAACAGCACCTGTCACCTGCTACCTAGTCTGCCCATCCCAACATGGATGAACAGCCCAAGGTAATAAGAGGAGACATAAAACCTTGAGTCAGACAAAGTCTTAGTGAGCAGTAAATCAACTATCAAACATACCAAAAGAGCATAAGGGATAAAAGGAATAGGAACCAAACCATCCCACTCCACCTCTTTCTACAGTGATAGCCCCCAGACACACACCAAGGAGAAGTAAGCATAACACAGCAGACAATTAAGGTAAAGCAATAATCACTCGAGTCAAGGGCGATGTTTTCCAAATACAAACCCCCAAGGCCTAAACCAAGATCAGATAAGCACCTAGAAAATACCGCTCTTGAGACCGAATGATGATACAACCAAACGTCCAAACATCCATGACTCTGGCTATCACTGTTATCCTTGCTTCGATTTCACCGTTGATTAAATGACCATCCGTCAAGGGCTAATGGTAACCCCGGTTCCAGACATAACTCTGCACACTGCCTTGTGCCTAGGACTTATCTACTTTGCCCAGAGTACTCGACTACCTACCTGTAGTCTTTTGGTTGTCCCGACTACCTACCTGTAGTCGTTATGGGCACCCCATGTACTCTTGCTTTTGAGCATGCTAGAACCTTCAACAACGATGAGATCCAAGCCTCCTAGTCATCCTTCTTGACGACTATCCTCATACTAGCTCAAGCTACCTCTCGAGCAATCCATTATCAACCAACTCGAACCATCCCTCGAGTTATCAACATGCTTGGAATGATCCCTGCCTGGATTACGCCAAGTCTACATCACATCATACTTCGCTTTATTACACCATAGCAAAGTCTCAACTCAACAACATGGTTTGCCTCATCGCATCATGGCAAAGTTCCATCTCAACATCATTCAATCCATACATATGAGCTTCCACATCCGCCACATATGCTTTTAGCAGCTTTCACCATTCAAGAGCCTCTTCTGTAGCTTTTGAATCATCTTTGACCCTACTTGTCCAAATCTATCAACTAGATAGCTCATTCACAACAATCAATCAAGGCAAACATTAATCCAAACAAATAAGTATTCAATCAAGATCTAATTAGGCATTCATAACTACAATGGCAATTTCGTAAATAAATGAGCATAGAACTAACATACATGAATCATGGGTTTTTAGCATAGATCTAGCAAATATAAAACACGGGTTTTGTTTCTATAACTTAATAAGTGAGCTTGCATAGGTAAACATCTTCACAAACAATGGATCTATACTTGGATCTAAGGAAAATGCACAAAAATCACTATCTACAACACTCCAACAAACCACCAATCCAATATACTCCTTTGGGTCCGCGTGAGAGATAACTACCACTCACCAAATCACCTAAACACCTCAAAAACTAAACACTTCAGATCTGGACAGCGAAGATCAAGGCTTGATCCGGCGAAATCTTGCTTAAAACGATGAAATCTAGCTTCGTTGGATGGAGATCTTCAACTTTGTCTCTTGGATCTTCAATCTCGATCTTCGATCTTGGATGGATGTTAGAATTAGATTGGAATGGAGAAAAGAAGATGAAGAAATGTTGTAGTCGAGTTCCCAAAGTGGCAGCACTTCGTCGCTTCAAAAACCGGTGCCAAAAAATGAGCCAAAGCCCTCTATTTATAGACTGAAATCACCCTTAAGTCGGCCGCCCCTTAGGTCGTCCCCGACCTATCACTTGCCAACCTAACACTCACGCCGACTTATCCCCATGGCCGACCTAACTACAAAGCCGACCCTACGACTCAACATCCTACCGACTCAACGACCCAACACACACACACGGCAAAGCACGCACACGACCTAACACATTGCAACTGCGCGACCTATCGGCTTAACGAGATGCCGACCTAAAGCACATACCGACCTATCACTATGGTCTGCCCTAACCCCTAGCCGACTTACGACTTAATACAAGTGCCGACCCAACGACTCAACACACACTGCCGACTTAACACTCATGCAACCTAACTAGATACGGAATAGCCGACCTAACTTCATAATGTCGCTCCACCGACCTATCTCCTCTCATTAAGTCGGCAACTCTCGGCTAACTACTAGGTCGCTCCAAAGTCTTAACTCGCCTACTGCCTAAGTCGGTAGCCTCCTTGGGTCGGTCCATTACTTAAGTCGGCCAATAACTATAGGTCGGTCACCATCTTAACTCGGTCAGCGTACTAAAGTTGTTACTCGTGTACGATCTAACTCGGCTAAACCTATGAGTCGGTCACAACTCAACGCTTAAACACACGAGTTACTCTCCATACGACTCAGGCTAGAGATAACATAAACAACATTAACGACCTGTAAATTCTACGATCTATCAACACGTAAAATACGGGTCGTTACATTCTCTCCCCCTTAGGAATTTCGCCCCCGAAATTCCAAACAAACAATAGCAATCAAAGATATTCCGCATGCCTACCATTCAAAGCAATCAACAAACCATGCAACCAATTCTAGCCTAGCATGCAGAATTCTAAGACTTAGAACAAGCTACAAATTCATGAGATGTCACGACACTTTAGGGCCATACCTCGAAGAGTCCAGGATGAGCTGCCTTCATCCTCTCTTCCTCCTCCCACGTACAGTCGTTAACATCATCACTCCATTGTACCTTGAGCAACGAAATCGTCTTCCTCCTAAGCTGTTTCGTATCGGTTTCAACAATACGAAGCGGCTTACGAGGTCTCGAAACAACTGGATCAACCTCCAAGTCTTCACAGCTATCAGCAGAAACCACAGTACTTGGGTCATGCACACACCTCCGTAGATAAGATACATGAAAAACATTGTGCACACCCGCCATCTTTTCCGGTAACTCCAATCTATAAGCAAGCTTTCCAATTCGCTCGATAATCGGGAATGGTCCAACAAATCTCGGAGTTAACTTTCCTTTCTTCCCGAATCTAATAGCACTCTTTAATGGAGAAATCTTCACAAAAACCATCTCACCTACGACGAATTCCAAATCCTTTCGACGATTATCGGCATAACTTTTCTGACGATCTTGGGCTGCTTTCATTCATTGCCGAATGATCTCTATACAATCCGAAGTCTGTCGAATCATCTCTGGCCCAAGTATCAACTTTTCTCCAGTTTCCAACCAACATGTCGGAGAGTTACACGGTCTTCCATACAATGCCTCATATGGTGCCATACCAATACTCGACTGATAACTGTTATTATAAGCAAATTCCACCAAATGAAGATGATCTTCCCATGATCCTCCGAAGTCCAAAACACAAGCTCTGAGAAGATCTTCCAAAACTCAATTGACTCTTTCAGTCTGACCATCTGTTTGAGGGTGATAAGCTGTACTCAAACACAACTCGGTTCCCAAAACTTCCTGGAAGCTCTTCCAAAATCTACTAGTGAACAATGGGTCTCGATCGCTCACTATACTCTTCGGAATACCATGGAATCGAACTATCCACTTAACATACAACTCAGCCAACTTCGATGCAGTCCTAGTTGATCGAACAGGAATGAACCTTGCACTCTTGGTCAAACGATCTACTATGACCCAAATTCCTTCATTTCCTGCTCTTGTCCTAGGTAGACCATCGATAAAGTCCATCGACACTTGCTCCCACTTCCATGTAGGAACTTCTAATGGCTGAAGTAATCCACTGGGCTTCTTCTGCTCAGCTTTCACTAACTGACAGTTCATACACTTGGAAATAAAATTTCCAACATCCTTCTTCATGCCTTCCCAGTAGTAAGTTCTCTTCATATCCCGATACATCTTATTTCCACCTGGATGAATTGTCAACTTCGAGTGATGACCTTCCTTCAGAACTTCATCTCTCAATCCATCTACATCGGGAACAACCAATCGTCCTTGCTTCCGAAGCCAACCCTCTCGATCGACCTCGAATCCCTTATCCTTCTCTGGGTCCAATCCAGATTCCAAATCTCGGATGATCTTGACAAGCTTATCGTCTCGCTTTTGGCTCTCACCAATTCTTTCCACAAGAGTAGGTCTTATCGATAAGTTTGCCAACATCTCAGGTTCTAATTCACATCTGGGCCTGAAATCAAATCCAGCCAAATACTCGAGACTCTTCCATTCCGAAAACATGGCTCCCAATCCTGCATGTCTTCGACTTAACGCATCAGCCACTACGTTACCTTTTCCCGGAGTATAGGCTATGCCAAAATCATAAGATGCTAGAAACTCTAGCCACCGTTGCTGTCGAAGATTCAAATCCTTTTGGGAGAACAGATACTTCAACGACTTATGATCTGTAAACAACTCGAATCTAACTCCCAATAGATAATGTCACCACATCTTCAAAGCAAACACAATTGCCGCTAACTCCAAATCATGAGTCGGATAATTCCTTTCATGCGGCTTCAGTTGTCGACTAGCATACGCAACAACTTTATCCTTCTGCATTAGCACTGCTCCAAGTCCAGTGCCACATGCATCGGTGTAAACCACCATCTCTTCATTCCCACTTGGAATAGTCAAAACAGGAGCACTTGTCAGTCGCTCTTTCAGGATTACGAAAGCTTGCTCACACTTGTCATCCCATCTGAACACTTGGTTCTTCTTCGTCAATCCTGTCAACGGTGCAGCTATCTTGGAAAAGTCTTTGATAAACCGACGATAATATCCTGCTAATCCAAGAAAACTCCTCATATCAGATGCATTCTTAGGTCTAACCCAATCCTGGATTGCTGCCACCTTAGCGGGATCAACCGCTATTCCTTTTCCAGAGATAACATGGCCTAAGAACCTCACTTCACTCTTCCAGAAGTGACACTTCGAAAACTTAGCCTTCAACTGATGTTTCCGCAAGATTTCCAAAACAATTCTCAAGTGCGTCTTGTGCTCTTCCTCAGTCCTGGAGTAAACCAAAATATCATCCACGAACACAAGCACGAACTTATTCAACTGATCTCTGAACACTCTATTCATAAGATCCACAAAATATGCTGGCGCGTTAGTCAATCCAAACGGCATTACCAGCCACTCATAAAAACCGGATGGTGTCCTGAAAGCAGTCTTCGGCACACTATCCTTAGCCACTCTCAACTGGTGAAATCCCGTTGCCAAATCCATCTGAGAAAACACCTTGGCCTCGTGAAGCTGATCAAACAAGTCATCTATTCTCGGCAATGGATACTTGTTCTTCTTAGTCAACTTATTCAGCTCACGATAATCCACACACAACCTCAACGATCCATCCGCTTTGGTTGCGAACACAACTGGTGCACCCCATTCGGACACACTTCTCCGAATGAATCCTTTCTGCAAAAGGTCATCAACCTGCACCCTCAACTCTAGCTGCTCCCTAGGCGCCAACCGCCTAAGAGGCATCACAACAGGTCTGGCTCCCTCAACTAGATCGATACAAAACTCGATCTCCCTATGCGGCGGCAACCCTTTGACTTCGTCAAAGACATCCTCGAATCCATTCACAATAGGCACTGATGACAGTCCATCCCGTGGAACAACCAGCGAATACATGAAGCTCATGAAGACGCCTTCCTCATTCTTACATCGTATCACAACCTTTCGCCCTTCCACATTCCCGACTGTCACCTCAAGCCTCTCACAATCAATCCTTGCCGCATACTTCTTGAGCCAGTCCATACCCAAAATAATTCCGAACCCCGCAAAGTTCAGAACAAAGCAATCACAATCAAACGAGCAATCATGACTCGACACAACCAGACCACGGCATATCATACACAAACATGACGAACCCCCAACCGGATTAGTCACAACCAATGGCCTATCAACAATATCCGGTTTCAAACCTAACCGGCCTACCAAATCATTACAAACAAAAGAATGCGACGCTCCAGTATCAAACAACACTCTAACTGGAACACCACAGATAGAAAGAGTACCTTGAACCACCACACTCTTCCCCTTCTCTTCAGCGGTAGGAGCTTTTGAAGATGACGGCACAACTCCCAAAGCATAAGCTTGCACAATTTGCCTATCTTTCCTCGGCTCTGGGCAATCCTTCTTGATATGTCCCAGCTTATCACAGTTATAACACTTTTCCGACACCTTGGGATTCTTACAATCTTTGTAAAGATGGCCCTTCTGTTGGCAGTTATAACAAGTCACTTCGCCTTTCGGCTTCTTCTGGCCATCCTTACCCTTCTGCTGCTGCTGCTTCCTCCTCTTATTGCCACTCTGGTGTGGTTTAGATTCTTCCTTGGTTACAGCAACAACAGAACTTTCTTTAGGAAACAAACTCTCATGCCTGAGGGCTTTCTCCACAAGCTTCTCAAATGGATCGTCCAGATGATCCACCAACTGTCTCCCAAGATAAGCATCCAAACCAGTCACAAACTTCTCATTCTTCTGATAAGGAGAATCAATATACGATCTAGCATACTTGGACAAAGCTTCGAACTCAGAAATATACTCAAGAACTGGTCTCCCACCTTGCTTGAGCTCTACAAACCTCTTGAACAAAACAGACTTCTGAGCCGTAGAGATGAACTTGGCTTCAAATCTAACTTGGAATTGCTCCCAAGTGATCTCTTCTTCTGGAGTATCGATGGTGATAGAATTCCACCAATCCGCAGCTCTCCCTTGAAGCTGTCTCGATGCAAGCTTCCTCTTAGTTGCATCCTCAATCCCTAAATCACCAAAGATTCTTCGACATGCATCAATCCATCTCTGCACCTCAATGGTCGACTCCGTCCCCAAGAAAGCTTTTCCTCCAAGAGCAGTATAATCCTTACAAAGCTTAGCAAAATCCACCGGCCTTGGAGCTTGGACTCGAACTCCCACATCCACTGATGATCCTGAAACTGGTATCCTTCTCATGATCGAAGTCATCATCGCTTCGAACATAGTTCCATAATCAACAGCTCCTTCATCAGCACGGCTTTCCCTTGCAGCTGGTCTCCCTCTTCGACTCATCCTTAATATCTGCAATAAGAATGATTAGAACACCTTAAGAAACAACTGCATAAGGAGTTCAAATCCTTCTAAGCTACTATATTATATATAGTAATCATCCATCAAAATACAATTACGTCTCTCATACGTAGTTGCGTCAGCGAGCGTTGGCTAAAATCGATTAACCAAAGCTCTGATACCAAATGTGACGACCGCCCATGACTCCCGCACCAAAACAATGGAATAGCGCGCTGAAAGGCGTGCCAGGTAGTCATGGACGATAGTCAGGGTAAAATAAAACAGCAAACTCTATCGTACAACTCACAGCGCATGGATAAAATACAATAGAGAAATATATAGTGAAGCTCCATAACAGAAAAATCATCATATAAGCATCGTAGTAGTTTTATACAAACATGAATCATCCATACATCAAAGCCTCACTACAAACACTCAATCAGATATAACAGCGGAACACCCAGTACATATAGTAGGAAAACTAGTATGCAAAGCCTCCTGCTCGTCTTCGTCATGATCAGCGTAGATCTCTAAGAACAGCACCTGTCACCTGCTACCTAGTCTGCCCATCCCAACATGGATGAACAGCCCAAGGTAATAAGAGGAGACATAAAACCTTGAGTCAGACAAAGTCTTAGTGAGCAGTAAATCAACTATCAAACATACCAAAAGAGCATAAGGGATAAAAGGAATAGGAACCAAACCATCCCACTCCACCTCTTTCTACAGTGATAGCCCCCAGACACACACCAAGGAGAAGTAAGCATAACACAGCAGACAATTAAGGTAAAGCAATAATCACTCGAGTCAAGGGCGATGTTTTCCAAATACAAACCCCCAAGGCCTAAACCAAGATCAGATAAGCACCTAGAAAATACCGCTCTTGAGACCGAATGATGATACAACCAAACGTCCAAACATCCATGACTCTGGCTATCACTGTTATCCTTGCTTCGATTTCACCGTTGATTAAATGACCATCCGTCAAGGGCTAATGGTAACCCCGGTTCCAGACATAACTCTGCACACTGCCTTGTGCCTAGGACTTATCTACTTTGCCCAGAGTACTCGACTACCTACCTGTAGTCTTTTGGTTGTCCCGACTACCTACCTGTAGTCGTTATGGGCACCCCATGTACTCTTGCTTTTGAGCATGCTAGAACCTTCAACAACGATGAGATCCAAGCCTCCTAGTCATCCTTCTTGACGACTATCCTCATACTAGCTCAAGCTACCTCTCGAGCAATCCATTATCAACCAACTCGAACCATCCCTCGAGTTATCAACATGCTTGGAATGATCCCTGCCTGGATTACGCCAAGTCTACATCACATCATACTTCGCTTTATTACACCATAGCAAAGTCTCAACTCAACAACATGGTTTGCCTCATCGCATCATGGCAAAGTTCCATCTCAACATCATTCAATCCATACATATGAGCTTCCACATCCGCCACATATGCTTTTAGCAGCTTTCACCATTCAAGAGCCTCTTCTGTAGCTTTTGAATCATCTTTGACCCTACTTGTCCAAATCTATCAACTAGATAGCTCATTCACAACAATCAATCAAGGCAAACATTAATCCAAACAAATAAGTATTCAATCAAGATCTAATTAGGCATTCATAACTACAATGGCAATTTCGTAAATAAATGAGCATAGAACTAACATACATGAATCATGGGTTTTTAGCATAGATCTAGCAAATATAAAACACGGGTTTTGTTTCTATAACTTAATAAGTGAGCTTGCATAGGTAAACATCTTCACAAACAATGGATCTATACTTGGATCTAAGGAAAATGCACAAAAATCACTATCTACAACACTCCAACAAACCACCAATCCAATATACTCCTTTGGGTCCGCGTGAGAGATAACTACCACTCACCAAATCACCTAAACACCTCAAAAACTAAACACTTCAGATCTGGACAGCGAAGATCAAGGCTTGATCCGGCGAAATCTCGCTTAAAACGATGAAATCTAGCTTCGTTGGATGGAGATCTTCAACTTTGTCTCTTGGATCTTCAATCTCGATCTTCGATCTTGGATGGATGTTAGAATTAGATTGGAATGGAGAAAAGAAGATGAAGAAATGTTGTAGTCGAGTTCCCAAAATGGCAGCACTTCGTCGCTTCAAAAACCGGTGCCAAAAAGTGAGCCAAAGCCCTCTATTTATAGACTGAAATCACCCTTAAGCCGGCCGCCCCTTAGGTCGTCCCCGACCTATCACTTGCCAACCTAACACTCACGCCGACTTATCCCCATGGCCGACCTAACTACAAAGCCGACCCTACGACTCAACATCCTACCGACTCAACGACCCAACACACACACACGGCAAAGCACGCACACGACCTAACACATTGCAACTGCGCGACCTATCGGCTTAACAAGATGCCGACCTAAAGCACATACCGACCTATCACTATGGTCTGCCCTAACCCCTAGCCGACTTACGACTTAATACAAGTGCCGACCCAACGACTCAACACACACTGCCGACTTAACACTCATGCAACCTAACTAGATACGGAATAGCCGACCTAACTTCATAATGTCGCTCCATCGACCTATCTCCTCTCATTAAGTCGGCAACTCTCGGCTAACTACTAGGTCGCTCCAAAGTCTTAACTCGCCTACTGCCTAAGTCGGTAGCCTCCTTGGGTCGGTCCATTACTTAAGTCGGCCAATAACTATAGGTCGGTCACCATCTTAACTCGGTCAACGTACTAAAGTTGTTACTCGTGTACGATCTAACTCGGCAAAACCTATGAGTCGGTCACAACTCAACGCTTAAACACACGAGTTACTCTCCATACGACTCAGGCTAGAGATAACATAAACAACATTAACGACCTGTAAATTCTACGATCTATCAACACGTAAAATACGGGTCGTTACAGTTGCCGCCCTTCACCCACGACTCAAATTCCACCACGGTCCACGACTCATACTTCCCCCGCGACTCACGACCTAACTTCCATCTCCATTTTAAATCAACACCGCAACCTACGACAAATCCCCACCGCGACCCAAGAACTAACCACCTCCGCGACTTACGGCACATCCCAAATTCCCCTTTCTCCCCGCGACCTCACCCTACACCGGTTCCAGCAAGTGAGTCACGAACGACCTTGCCTAATCTATAAGTCGCGATCGATATATGAAGAGTTTCAGTGAAGTTGAATTTGGCATCACCGCCTTCTATTAAGTCGCAAGCGAGACATTGTTAAGTCGCGAATCTTTGTTGAGTCGTTTGCAAGTTATCCATAAGTCGCGGCCATTTCTTAATTACTGAAGTTCCATTGAGTCGTTACCGAGACATGTATGAGTCGTGTGAAGGAGTTGAGTCGTCCAAATTGAGTCGAAGCCGAGATAACAAGAAGTCACCGTATTTTCTTTAAGTTGTGGCTCGTAGGGTTTAAGTCGCTGCATTTTGTTAAGTCGGGTACTGTTTGTGTTGTAATTTCTTAAGTCATTTGTGTTGTGTCATAATCCCTATAAATAGGGATGTAATGTCATTGTAAAGGGAGTTGAAGATGGAATAAAAATTTCTTGTTGATTGCTTTGTGCTTTCTTCTCTAATTGGTAGTCGCGTGAAATCTCCTATCTCCACCTACGTCATTCGAGTGCGCTCGAATCTTCGTTTGTGAAGCCGATTCACGGAATCAAGTGCGCTTGATCAACGTCGAAGAATCGTAGACCTTTGTTTCTCGGTATCGTGCGCGATCAACGAGACGAAGATAGCTAGAATCCGGCATCTTTGGATCAACGGATTTGGGCATTGCAGTATTTTCAAATCACCGATTGTTACATTTCATCAATTGAAGTTTGTTTTGAAATATCCGCTGCGTCAGTTTGGTATCAGAGCGAGATTGCAAGGAGTTTGCATCATTTGGAGATTTGGGTTTCGAGAAGTTGAAGTTTAGAGATCGAATTTGCAAATTGTCGAGAAGTTTGGAGTTTGAAGTTTGTGTTCGTCGTGTTCATATTGAAGTTGCAACAAGAGGAGAACTTTCGATCCATTTCATTTCGGATCAAAGTTGAAAAGGGTTTTGAGCCAAGAGTTGAAGCATCACTTTTCTATTATTGTTGAAGGAAGGCCGTGTATACTTTAAAAGTAGCCGAGCCTTGTGAAGTTGTTTTGAAGTTTGAAGCCAAGCTAAGGAACCGTGACTAGTTTGATTTTGTGTTGAAGTTTTGATTTGTTGAAGTTTATTGTTTAAAGATTTTGCGAAGTTCAATCATGCCATCGAGACGAGCTCAACGTCATCGCAATATTAATGCCTTGTATGGAAGAGAAGAGGCCGATGAAATGGAGCAACGAATCCACGAGAGCTTTACTGAAAAGTTGAACGAAGGAATTGGTCGATTAGAGAGAATGATGCTTGAAATGAATCAAAGTAGAAGAAGAATTTCACCTGAATCAAACCGTGGGGGTAGTAGAGTTTCATCACATTCAGAACGGGAGAGGAGAGAAAGTCAAGAGCATAGAAGTGTTGATAATCGAAGTAGGAGGAATGTTGATGATCGGGATCGAAGGGATGTTGGTAGTAGGAGTGGTGGTAGAGATGTTGGAGGACGTGAACGACAACGATATACATCAGATTTTGATGAGGAATTTGTTGGTGACAGAGGGAGTATGCATCGAGATAGAGAACAAACACGACGTCAGTATCGAGATGTAGATGATGATCGTCGATGGGAATCGGGAATGAAGATGGAGATTCCGGAGTTTAAAGGTGGGATGGTTGCTGAGGAGTTCTTAGACTGGTTATCTAATGTTGAAGAAATCTTTGATTTCAAGGAAGTGCCGGAGAATCGTCGAGTGAAGTTGGTTGCTACTAGATTGAGGGGAAGAGCATTGGCATGGTGGCAGCAAACTAAACTTACACGAGAACGGATGGGGAAGTCGAAGGTTGTTGAGTGGGATAAGATGAAGAAGTTGATGAGATCTACTTTCTTACCTTACAACTATCAATCACTTATGTACCAGAGGCTGCAGAATCTGAGACAAGGGACAAAGTCTGTTAGTGATTATGCTGATGAATTTTACCAACTCATTGCCAGGAACGATATAATGGAGACTGAAGAACAGTTAACTGCTAGATTCATTGGGGGATTGAGAATGCAGATCCAGGATATGGTTAATATGTTTGATCCAAGATCTGTAGCAGAGGCACATCAGAAAGCGTTAGCTTGGGAGAAGCAGTGAAGGCGTGGAGGTGGTGTGTTTACTAATTCTAACAATCAAGTGAAGGGGGCCAGTGGAAGTTCTAATGTTCCTAAACCTGTCAGTAAGCCAATTGTGAAGGAGGGTGAGAAGGCGAAGGTTAATAGTGGGTTCAAATGTTATAATTGCCAGGAAATGGGTCATAAAAGCAATGAGTGTCCGAAGCCGAAGAAGAGAACAATGATAGTTGAAGCTGAGGATGAGGATGAAGAGGCTGAATGTTCTAATTCCTTACCGGTTGAGGAGGAAGACTTGTTATCGGGAGACGAAGGATATTCACTGATGATGAGGAGGAGTTGTTTGACACCAAAGCAAGAGGAGGGAGACAGTTGGTTGAGGAATAACATAATTCAGTCTACTTGTACTATTCTTGGAAGAGTTTGTAAATTCGTTATTGATGCTGGGAGTTGCGATAACATTATCTCTACAGAGGCAGTAAAGAAGTTAGAATTGAAAACCGAGAAGCATCCTAAACCGTACAAGTTAGCTTGGTTGAGGAAAGGAGGTGAGGTGAAAGTCGGAAGGAGAGCTTGTGTTAAATTTTCAATTGGGAAAAAATACAAGGATGAAATTTGGTGCGATGTTGTAGACATGGACGTATGTCATCTGTTGTTGGGCAGACCATGGCTGTTTGATAGAGCAGTTCAACATGATGGTCGTGCTAATAGCTATAGTTTCATGTTTGAAGGCACTAAAATTACTTTAGTTCCCAAGAAGCAGCAACAGAAAGAAAGCAAGCTGGAGGAAATTGAAGAATTGAAAACTCTGTTAACTTTGAAGGAGTTTGTCAAGGAAGTCGAAGAAGAACCTGAAGTGTACTTGTTGATTGGACGAGAGTGTAACGAAGAGGTGGAAATTCCAGAAGAAGCAAAACCAGTTTTGAAAGAATTTGAGGATGTATTCCCAGAGGAGTTGCCTAAGGAGTTGCCGCCACTGAGAGACATTCAACATCAAATCGATCTTGTTCCGGGAGCAGTATTACCGCATAGACCACATTACCGAATGAGTCCAAAGGAACATGAAGAGTTACGAAGGCAGGTGGAAGAGTTGCTAGAACAGGGACGTGTTCAGGAAAGCTTGAGTCCTTGTGCAGTGCCAGCTTTGTTGGTGCCGAAGAAGGATGGAACATGGAGGATGTGCACAGATAGTAGAGCTTTGAACAAGATTACTGTTCGCTACAGATTTCCTATGCCGAGGTTGCATGACTTGCTAGATCAGTTGAGTGGAGCTACTATCTATTCGAAGATTGATTTGAAAAGCGGTTATCATCAAATTCGGATTAGACCTGGAGACGAATGGAAGACAGCCTTCAAAACGAGAGAATGGTTATACGAATGGTTGGTTATGCCATTTGGTTTGTCAAATGCACCTAGTACATTCATGCGGGTGATGAATCAAATCTTCAGACCATTCATTGGGAAGTTCGTCGTGGTTTATTTCGATGATATTCTGATTTACAGCAGGAGTACGGAGGAGCATGTTCAACATTTGAGGGAAATATTGAATATTCTTCGTGAGGAACAATTTTATGCTGCTACGAAGAAATGTGTGTTTATGACGCACAGTGTTTTATTTCTGGGTTATGTTGTTTCAGGAGAAGGTATTCAAGTTGATCAGAGTAAAGTTGAGGCAGTCAGGAATTGGCCACAGCCAAAGACAATTACGGAAGTGAGAAGTTTTCATGGGCTAGCGTCATTCTACCGAAGATTCATTCCACACTTCAGTAGCGTCATGGCTCTAGTTACTGATTGCATGAAGGGTAAACAGTTTTCGTGGACAGAAGAAGCCGGGATTGCTTTTGAACGAATCAAAGAACTGTTGACGACAGCGCCAATTCTTGTTTTACCTAATTTTCAGTTGTTGTTTGAGCTACACACTGATGCATCAAAGGTTGGGATTGGAGGAGTGTTGAGTCAGCAGGGGAGACCTATTGCATATTTCAGTGAAAAGTTATCAGGGGCAAAGATGAGATACAGTACATATGACGTTGAATTCTATGTTGTTGTGCAAGCTGTTAAGCATTGGAGACACTACCTATTTCAGAAGGAATTCGTTCTTTACACTGATCACGAAGCTTTGAAACATTTACAGGGGCAGGATAAAATTTCTGCGAGACATGCATCATGGAATGCTTATTTGCAGCAATTTACTTTTGTTGTTAAGCACAAATCTGGGGTGACGAATCGGGTAGCTGATGCTTTGAGTAGGAGGAGTCATTTGTTAACAACATTGAAGGTTGAAGTGACGGGATTTGAATTATTGCCAGAGATGATTGAAGAAGATCCTTACTTTGTGAAATATGTTGAGAAAGTCAAGGAAGGGAGTACCAATGAATTTATGTTGGTTGATGGATTCTTGTTTAAAGGAAATCAGTTATGTATTCCAGAGGGCAGTTTGAGAATGAAAATTATCAAGGAGTTGCATGAAGAAGGTCATGTGGGTAGAGATCGTACATTGCAGTTGATTTCTCAATCTTACTTCTGGCCGTCGATGAGGAAAGAGGTTGAACGATTTGTGGAGAGATGCCATATTTGCCAGGTTTCGAAGGGAACAGCAACGAATGCAGGGTTGTATATGCCGCTACCTGTACCGTCTAAGCCATGGGTTGATATCAGCATGGATTTCGTTTTGGGTTTGCCTAGAACTCAGAGGGGGAATGATTCTATATTTGTTGTAGTGGACAGGTTTTCGAAGATGGCACATTTTATAGCCTGTAAGAAGACAGCGGATGCAGTTCGAGTGGCTCAGTTGTTCTTTAAAGAAATCTATCGTTTACATGGGTTGCCAGAGTCTATTGTTTCCGACAGGGATACCAGAATTTTAAGTCATTTTTGGCTTAGTTTGTGGAAGATGGTGGGAACGAAGCTGAATTTTAGTAGTGCTTATCATCCACAAACAGATGGGCAAACAGAAGTGGTGAATAGATCGTTGGAAAACTTGTTACGATGTCTTGTGAAAGATAATTTGAAGAGTTGGGATTTAAAGTTGTGTCAAGCTGAATTTGCTCACAATCATGCAAATAACCGAAGTACAGGATTCAGTCCATTTCAGATTGTATATTAAAATTTACCCAGGGGACCGTTGGATTTGGCAGTAGTATCACAACCAAAGAAGACAGTTAAACGAACTGCTAATTTTGTTGATGGGTTGACGGAATGCCATAGAATCGTTCAGGAACGATTGGAAAAGACAAATGAGAAGTATAAACAAAAGGCGGATAAGAAACGAAGAAGTGTAGTCTTCAAAGAAGGTGATTTGGTTTACGCGGTTTTGACAAAAGATCGTTTTTCGGTTGGAACTTACAATAAGTTGAAAGCACGAAAGATTGGTCCAGTAGAAATTTTGAAGAGGATCAATGATAATGCATATCGATTAAAGTTACCGGAAAATGTTCATACTTCTGATGTTTTCAATGTCAAACATTTAATTCCATATTGTGGGGAGGATTTCATCGAAGTTGACGAGAGTGTGAATTTGAGGACGAATTCTTTCCAACAAGGGGAGGATGATGAAGCACTTACCTTGAGTCGCGGCCGACTCATCACTCCCTTGAGTCGCGACCGACACATCGCGTTGCCGCCCTTCACCCACGACTCAAATTCCACCACGGTCCACGACTCAGACTTCCCCCGCGACTCACGACCTAACTTCCATCTCCATTTTAAATCAACACCGCAACCTACGACAAATCCCCACCGCGACCCAAGAACTAACCACCTCCGTGACTTACGGCACATCCCAAATTCCCCTTTCTCCCCGCGACCTCACCCTACACCGGTTCCAGCAAGTGAGTCACGAACGACCTTGCCTAATCTATAAGTCGCGATCGATATATGAAGAGTTTCAGTGAAGTTGAATTTGGCATCACCGCCTTCTATTAAGTCGCAAGCGAGACATTGTTAAGTCGCGAATCTTTGTTGAGTCGTTTGCAAGTTATCCATAAGTCGCGGCCATTTCTTAATTACTGAAGTTCCATTGAGTCGTTACCGAGACATGTATGAGTCGTGTGAAGGAGTTGAGTCGTCTAAGTTGAGTCGAAGCCGAGATAACAAGAAGTCACCGTATTTTCTTTAAGTCGTGGCTCGTAGGGTTTAAGTCGCTGCATTTTGTTAAGTCGGGTACTGTTTGTGTTGTAATTTCTTAAGTCATTTGTGTTGTGTCATAATCCCTATAAATAGGGATGTAATGTCATTGTAAAGGGAGTTGAAGATGGAATAAAAATTTCTTGTTGATTGCTTTGTGCTTTCTTCTCTAATTGGTAGTCGAGAGAAATCTCCTATCTCCACCTACGTCATTCGAGTGCGCTCGAATCTTCGTTTGTGAAGCCGATTCACGGAATCAAGTGCGCTTGATCAACGTCGAAGAATCGTAGATCTTTGTTTCTCGGTATCGTGCGCGATCAACGAGACGAAGATAGCTAGAATCCGGCATCTTTGGATCAACGGATTTGGGCATTGCAGTATTTTCAAATCACCGATTGTTACATTTCATCAATTGAAGTTTGTTTTGAAATATCCGCTGCGTCAGTTTGGTATCAGAGCGAGATTGCAAGGAGTTTGCATCATTTGGAGATTTGGGTTTCGAGAAGTTGAAGTTTAGAGATCGAATTTGCAAATTGTCGAGAAGTTTGGAGTTTGGAGTTTGAAGTTTGTGTTCGTCGTGTTCATATTGAAGTTGCAACAAGAGGAGAACTTTCGATCCATTTCATTTCGGATCAAAGTTGAAAAGGGGTTTGAGCCAAGAGTTGAAGCATCACTTTTCTATTATTGTTGAAGGAAGGCCGTGTATACTTTAAAAGTAGCCGAGCCTTGTGAAGTTGTTTTGAAGTTTGAAGCCAAGCTAAGGAACCGTGACTAGTTTGATTTTGTGTTGAAGTTTTGATTTGTTGAAGTTTATTGTTTAAAGATTTTGCGAAGTTCAATCATGCCACCGAGACGAGCTCAACGTCATCGCAATATTAATGCCTTGTATGGAAGAGAAGAGGCCGATGAAATGGAGCAACGAATCCATGAGAGCTTTACTGAAAAGTTGAACGAAGGAATTGGTCGATTAGAGAGAATGATGCTTGAAATGAATCAAAGTAGAAGAAGAATTTCACCTGAATCAAACCGTGGGGGTAGTAGAGTTTCATCACATTTAGAACGGGAGAGGAGAGAAAGTCAAGAGCATAGAAGTGTTGATAATCGAAGTAGGAGGAATGTTGATGATCGGGATCGAAGGGATGTTGGTAGTAGGAGTGGTGGTAGAGATGTTGGAGGACGTGAACGACAACGATATACTTCAGATTTTGATGGGGAATTTGTTGGTGACAGAGGGAGTATGCATCGAGATAGAGAACAAACACGACGTCAGTATCGAGATGTAGATGTTGATCGTCGATGGGAATCGGGAATGAAGATGGAGATTCCGGAGTTTAAAGGTGGGATGGTTGCTGAGGAGTTCTTAGACTGGTTATCTAATGTTGAAGAAATCTTTGATTTCAAGGAAGTGCCGGAGAATCGTCGAGTGAAGTTGGTTGCTACTAGATTGAGGGGAAGAGCATTGGCATGGTGGCAGCAAACTAAACTTACACGAGAACGGATGGGGAAGTCGAAGGTTGTTGAGTGGGATAAGATGAAGAAGTTGATGAGATCTACTTTCTTACCTTACAACTATCAATCACTTATGTACCAGAGGCTGCAGAATCTGAGACAAGGGACAAAGTCTGTTAGTGATTATGCTGATGAATTTTACCAACTCATTGCCAGGAACGATATTATGGAGACTGAAGAACAGTTAACTGCTAGATTCATTGGGGGATTATGACACCAAGAATTCATACTGCAACACCAAGAATTCATGCAGGAAGTGCCAAAAAATGTTGATTTAGGCTAAAAAAGGGCAAAGACGACACTTTCTCGGTGATGCATTTTGTTGCGTTGCCGTAGAGTCAAAGGCAACATCTTTGCGGCCCTATGGCAACATCGGTTCTGTTGTTGCCACAGGTACCAAATTTACTAAAAAGTGGGCCCCACAATCTGGGCCTACATTGTGGGGCCCACCAATTCTGTGGCCCACCTTTACCGTCCAATGGCAATACTTTGCCAGTTTATTACCACATTCAACATCACATACTGCAACATTATATCATATCTATGGCAACGCCTTTTGCAATTTAAATTGGAAATGCACTGCGACATTATACTACTGCAACATTATATCATATCCATGGAAACATTACACTGCAACATTATATCATATCTAATGGCAGTACATACTAAATTCTTAAGCACCCATGTTAGGGTTTGCTTATTACAGCCAGTACATTCATATTCATAGTTACAGTACATTCATACTAAATATCTAATGGCAGTACATTCATATTCATAGTTACAGCCAGTACGTACTAAATTCTACTTACTAACAGTACTGTCATATTTGCGAGCCTCCAGTGCTACCAATTCATTTTGGACCTTCTTGCTCACCTTTGCTTCGACTTCGTCAGCGATACTTTCCCTTATCTTCGCACTTAGCTCCTGTATGTATGTGCTTGTTGTTGGGGCGTATTTTGAAACTTCTGTAGACTTTGTATGCCGTCCTATAAGCCAAGATGGACCGTGCGATTTTCCATCAAAAATCATTTCTTGAACAACTCCATCACTTCCTCCTTCACTATTTCTTTTTCAATCTTATCCTGCAAAATAAAGCAGTTTCAAAATATGGCATTAAATAAAATTAACAATTCTAAAACAAGTTTCTTAAACAAGAATTGTTTTGCAATATTTATTAACAGTTTTAAAATGGATTCATAAAATATCCTGCTATAGGTTTCAACAAAACAGGATCTAATTCTACAAAAATGTCGATGCACAAAATGAAGCATATTTTTGACATCTGATTGAAGAGAAAATTCTTACAATTCTGTACTTCATTACTGATGTATCGGCCTTGTACACCTTTCTTTCATTCCGCTTGCGAGGTTTAACAGAAAGTTCTCCATCCGATTCGTTGGACTGATACAAATTGAATGAAAAAAGTAAGACAGTAAAAGGATATCAAATCAATTTTTCCAGAACATATATCACTAATCAATTGAGAAATTATACTCAAAGTCAAAGCAAAACAAAGGTAAATATGATCGCCTTTACATAAAAACAAATCTCGGTTCAAATGAAGAACAGAAACCACATGTGCACACAAGCATGCTATATAATCTGATCTGTCACATTAATCATCCAGCAAATGTTTTTATTTCAATTATAATGTATTAATTTTTATTGTATCTGTTTATTATTTTTGCATTTTGACATTAATTTATGACTCAATAGCTATTAATAACATTTGCTAAAAAAGTACATAAAATCAATAAAAATATAAATGAGCCTTTCTTTGCCCACTTTGGCATAGAAAACTCAATTCTTCTTTTCCAAACCAGTGTTCGTCATGCTCATGCATTTGTACGCATTCGGTCAATATATGTCTACAAGTTAGATGCATATTAAACATTAAATATGAGTCCAATCCATCTTTGTGGAAATTAAGTAATTTGTAAACTATTGGATACACTCTTAACTCTTAAGCATATGGATGTCCAGTTGATGCCCGTCTTTTCTCTGTTGTATGTTGATGGCTTTACTGCCTTGCTAAGCTTAAATCGTTTTAGTATAATATATATGTTCATGGCTCGTGGATTAATCACGGTGTAATCTTTGTTTTGCATTAGAATCTAAGATGAATCATGGGATATTTGTTATCTCTGTGCTTACAGTAAATAATCTTAAAGCAAAGACATATGGAATATTTACTATGCAAATTTTCCTTAGCTCAGCCTTAAATTTTTCAAAACTGATACATCACTTGATACTATGCTTGAAAAAGCTCTGATATTGTTGCTACGTATGCTGTGATTTTAAACTTGTTGTTTCTTTATTTTTGCACTTGTAAGCGGCTTGAGAACTAACTATTGCTCCATTTTTGCATCTGTGAGTTGCTCGAGACTTTTAGCTTGTGTGCACTTATGGTTTCTGTTCTACATTTGAACCGAAATTTGTTTTTTTGTAAAGGCGATCATATTTACGTTAGTTTTGCTTTGACTTTGAGTACAATTTATCAATTGATTAGTAATATATGTTCTGAAAAAATTGGTTTGATATCCTTTTGCTGTCTAACTTTTTTCATTTAATTTGTATCAGTCCAACGAATCAGATGGAGAACATTTTGTTAAAACTCGAAAGTGAAAAGAAGGAAAGGTGTACAATACTGATACTTTAGTAATGAAGTACAGAATTGTAAGAATTTTATTTTCTCTTCAATCAGATGTCAAAAAAATGCTTCATTTTGCGCATCGACATTTTCGTAGAATTAGATCCTGTTTTGTTGAAACCTATAGCGGGATATTTTCTGAATCCATTTTAAAACTGTTAATAGATATTGCAAAACAATTCTTGTTTAAGAAACTTGTTTTAGAATTGTTAAACTTATTTAATGTCATATTTTGAAACTGCTTTATTTTTGCAGGATAAGGTTGAAAAAGCAACAGGTGAAGGAGGAAGTGATGGAGTTGTTCAAGAAATGATTTCTGATGGAAAGTCGCACGGTCCATCTTGGCTTATAGGACGACACACAAAGTTTGCAGAAGTTTCAAAATATTCCCCAACAACAAGCACATACATACAGGAGCTGACAGCGAAGATAAGGGAAAATATCGCTGATGAAGTCAAAGCAAAGGTGAGCCAGAAGGTCCAAAATGAATTTGATGCAAAGGTGTACCAAAAAGTTCGGGAGAACTTGACATGAGTGCTTAAGAAATTAGGCGAAGCAAAAACTGACATGCAAATTGATGTTGTGGATCTTTGTGTGACCGTATGCAGTGATGACACTGGAGGCACTGATGGCACTGATGGCAATGGAGGCTCGCAAATATGACTGTACTGCTAATAAGTACAATTTAGTATGTGCTGGCTATAACTATGAATATGAATGTACTGTAACTATGAATATGAATGTACTGGCTGTAATAAGCAAACCCTGACATGGGTGCTTAAGAATTTAGTATGTACTGCCATTAGATATGATATAATGTTGCAGTGTAATGTTGCCATAGATATGATATAATGTTGCAGTAGTATAATGTCGTAGTACATTTCCATTTTAAATTGCAAAAGGCGTAGCCATAGATATGATATAATGTTGCAGTATGTGATGTTGAATGTGCTAATAAACTGGCAAAGTATTGCCATTGGACGGTAAAGGTGGGCCACAGAATTAGTGGTCCCCACAATGTGGGCCCACATGTTGTGGCCTAGATTTTGGGGCCCACTTTTTTGTAAATTTGGTACCTGTGGCAACAACAGAACCAATGTTGCCCTAGGGTCGCAAAGATGTTGCCTTTGACACTACGGCAACGCGGCAAAATGCAACACCGAGAAAGTGTCGCCTTTAACCTTTTTTAGCCTAAATCAACATTTTTTGGCACTTCCTACATGACTTCTTGGTGTTGCAGTATGCAATCTATGGCGTAATGTATAGACCATTCATTCTTCATAGCTTCAATCAACTGATGATAATTCTGTTCACAAATATGAGATATACGATAAATAGGTTCATATACAGTGGGTTTGTGTAGTAGAGGTGATCCAACATATACATGCACCATTACGTTATCTAGCGACTAGTGATGGACCCAAAAATATAAATCATAATTTTTATTTAACACATAAAAAATTTCAGTACTATTGTTTCTCGGAGTATGAAATTACACAAATATGGGATAATAAAAAATAGGTTTTAGTAGTTTTATATATAATATGGATTATTTATTTAATTAAACATTAAATACATATAATTCATTATGCTAAGATACACGCAACATATACAACAATCTTAACTAAAACCAAATGGAAAATTTCGAGTACCAATTGACGACCTTAAGTTAGTATATTTCTACAAATTGCGCAAGAAAGAAGAATGTGTTAACCCGCCTTTTAGCAAGGATAGATTTAACCGAATGGATTTTGTAATCATCAAGATAGGACATCCGTAAAGGTGATTATTTGGATTGGAGGTCAGTTATATTTAAAGTTATCCACGATAGTCAGATAGATTCAGATGGATGACACTCAAAAAATGTCAAGGTATGGAGCTAACACTCCTCCATGGGATCGGTACCTATCCATGGTTTTTGTCTCGAACTAATTGAGATCGATATTGAATGATAAGGAAACCCCTGTGAGGCCACATTTCAAATTCTAAGACATTTTGAGTCCGTCTACTCAAGATATTAGCAAACTACTTCATATATAAAATAGGATCGGTATAGGAGGGATCGGGAAAGGAGGGAACGGTATAGGAGGGACTGGTATAAAAGGGATCCGCTAAACTCAATTTTGCACCAACAATTAGTCAATAACTCAAAATATACACATGCTATCAACATGAAACTTGGAGTACAAGCTTACTACAATATGCGAAACACCCTATAGGATCTCATTCCAATTGGAGTAAGTTGGACGGATCGGAATAACTTTCTTTGGAGGGATTGGTAGAAATTAGAATTCAAGCAACACTACTTCACGGAAAATGCGATATTTCACAAACCACGCATCGGAATTACATGGAATTTAAGGAGTAGGTAGCTAACATAAGGGAGCAGCCCTCATAGGGATCGTATCCTATTTGGGCACACTAATAGGGAACCCTATTATAGGCCCTGTTGGGCCTGGAAATTTTTGGGTGGCCTCATCTTGGTCTCCCGAACCTTCTACCGAAATGTCAGTCTGACCCATTCAATTTTCCACCTATAAATACGGTAGGTATTATGTCAAAAAAGGTAGCTTCTGGATCTTTTTTCTACTTCTCTTTATCTTCAACCTAGTATAGCTTTGCTAATTTCGTTCCTGAGTTTCAGATTGTAACTGTAAACAAAATACAGTATAAAAAAAAGGATTATTCTCCAGTGTACGTACGCCGGATTTAGTCAAACCACTATAAATCTTGTCTCTTGTTACTTACTTTCATTTTTAATTTTTTTTTCTTCATATTATATTCCCTATAGTAGATGTTACCTGAGATCTATGACTCGATATTGGTGCATTCATACAACAGGGTGTTGGTCGCCAATTTTGACGCCAACAGAATGCAAAAGGTCAAACATTGAAATTTTTGTATAGTAAGGAAAATAGTAATTACATTAATAAACCATACATATTGAATCCAATATATTAAGAATAATATTAAAATGATAGAACTTTTCCCCAACTATCATTTTCTTTACCAATATTTATACAACTGAAAGTTAAAGGCATACAAAATTAATTTGTACAAAAAAAATAAATCAAATTGTACCATTTGGCTTCACTTTTAGTTTCCCTAATGGATACACACAACACATTTTTTAATATCATATGTTTTCAAAATTGAATGACAAACCAAAGTAATATAATAAGCTTATTTAAGTAAATAATCTTTAAAATTTGTAGGAAAATGAAAAGGCGATATGCCAACTATTTTTCCATAGAGTGTAATTTATTAAATTCAAGTGAAAATATTATGTGTGTCTATATATGCATGCTTGCGTTTATAAAGGTCATTAACTAGATACTTTTTGATTTAACATGATTTTTAATGGATAATAAGATATAATATATTAAACACGAATGAAAGGAATGAGAGTTGCTTAATAATTATTATAGTATTAGATGTTAGAAACAGATCGAGAGAAATATCTCATTACTGATAAAATTTGTAAAGCCAAAGTTTAATGAAACACATGCAAGAATCTTCCATAAAACATATTTTAAATTAGTGGAAATTAGAATAGTTGGAATATACGCAAGAAATATATGCCAGTTGAGAATAATTGAGTAAGTACTTAAGTTTATAATTATTGGAATTAGAATCTGCCCCTTATTTTCAAATTCCAAATGTGAAAATCACTTCCAAAAACGTGTTTTAAATTACATCCTTATTTTTAATTTTTGGAAACTTTTTTTTTTGAAAATTAAATTTGAACTGTAACTACATCTTTCTTTAATCAAAATATTTCTTTGTATTGCCAATATTTGAAGATTTCTCTTAAGATATTTATAGAAAACTTCACAAATATTGGCAGGTTTCTCTAAAAATATTTGTAGTCCATATTTGTATATTTCTCGGTAAACATTTTTAGAGTTCTCTGCAAATTACTTGCATACATTTCAAAAATATAAGTAGAGTTTTCTACAAATATGCCAAAACATAAAAATAAAAGGTTTTATTAAACCTTGTTTTCGAGGAATGACTGTTGTGTATTTTAAAAGTTAAATCGGATGTTTCACAAAACTTCCCTTATAATTTTTTATGTCACTAAAGATTTCATATCAATGGACATTAATTCTTAAATATATAACTAATGCTAAAAATATTGCGAATTCAAATCATGCTAGAAACTTCCATTTACAAACTTCCTTCATTACGCATGCAAAGGTAATGAAAAAAAAATTCATTTTCATATCGTTTCTAACATTTCCATTTTTAACCCTGCTAGAACAAACAAAAAAGTTGTATGTTTCCATTATCATATTCCACATGAATAATTGTTTTAGAATATATTGAAATTTCTAGCAACTAGAGTATATAGTAAATTGCATACCAATTCATAAGTGGAATAATTGCTAAAAAAAGAGAAATTGATAATATATGAAGGAAAACTGGATCAGAATTGCAATAAAGAGGTATGGAAAGGATTAAATTGGCTTCTAATTTAAAATGTATAAACTATACAAAATATTCTCACTTATTCAACATCCTTGTAGTTTAGCTTATTTATATATATTATTGATTATGAGATCTTATAGTTCATTGTTGAACAAATACTAATATTATGACGTGATTTTAAATATTTTGCATAACATTTTAAAATAGATGTTATTTATGACTTCTTGTAAAATATCTAATTACTTTATATAAATAAATGGATACAACATCAAATCTTTTAAAAATTATGAGATTGATCCCAATCATTTGTTTGTCTAATTCATTGTATAAGGTAAAAGATAATCACATAATTAATTACCTAGCATATGAAATCAATCAAAACATGAATTAGGGAAATTTTAATAAATGGGACAGAAATTTAATGAAATAACAGATGTATATATTTATAAATACACTAATTGCTCATATGTCATATATTTTCCACATGATTATTACTTATTTGAAATACATACAAATGCGGAAATTAATTAATTTTCAACCAAAATTGATTCGTTACCAATTTTAACATGCTTTTATATAAGCACATGAAATGTGTTCAAACTTGAAGCCACGGAGTAATTTCTATTACAAGTTAATCACATTAAATATGATGAAACCTTGTGTTTTCTTCTTTCTTTTTGCTCTTTTTCTGTTCAATGTAAACATAGGTAGAATACATATTTTATTTATAGTTTTCTTTTACAAAATAAACTGAATTCAATAATGAAAAGTCAAGTGACTATCGACTCATGCTTCTATCATTTCAAAAAAATTTCAGGTGCTGCTTGTCGTGGAGATGTAGATTTGAAAGGGAAAGATTGCACTATTCCACAATGCGTAGGAATCTGTCAAAAGATGCATGGAAATGCTGTTACTTCTGTCACTTGTGAAGTACCTAAAAAATGCACTTGCTTCTATAATTGCTAAATGAGCGAAAGACCCGAACATTGATTTCGTATCAGTATTATTAATAAAATCTGATGAAATTTTAAGTGGCTTTACGTATTTTCTTTTTGGTATTTGAATTTGAAGCATATTTTTTGTGTTTTTATTTCTTCTATTATCATATTGATAGAAATTTTCCATTAGTTATAATTTAGAAATGAAATAAGTATTGTGATTAATCTAGAATATGCCTGAACTAATTTGTATGTTGGAGTATAGTAAAAGTTCATCTTTCACCGAAAATAAAGATGCATACATACAAGATATATATATATATATATTTCAAAATTTGATCATTGTCAAAAATTATGCATTAAATAAGAAAAAGGTCATATTGTGTAGGATAAAGCAACTATAAATTTCAAAATTCATCTTTAGTTAATGGCGCGATCATCTTAAAAGATATAATGATCATGGCAAGTTTTTGTTATTTTGGGTCTTGATCATAAGCGAACATTTTAATCCTTTAAATGTTATCTAAAACTAGAGTAAAAGATAATAACTTAAATAATCACTACAATAGAAAAGGTTTTGGTATAGAAAATACCTTAGTTCTTCTATAGAAAAAAAGGAATGAAAAACAATGAGTTCATAAAAATTACATATAGCAAGGAAAAGAAAGCAAAAAGAAAGAAAATTCAACAAATAATGATTTAGTTAAAGGTGGAAAAAGTCTTAAAAAAATCTTAGAGCTATAAAATGAGAAAGCCAAACTAACGTGAGATGGTGATTTATCTATAAATTTATGATGAATTTGATATCACGTGAGAAACCTTCTAATTTTTTTTTGTGCCCACACTTAATTAATTTTTATTTATTGACTCTAGTTTGAAAATTTTGGCTGTTCTCTGTAGAGTACTCCCTGGCCGTTTTGAAAAACCTATCACTAGTCTGATAAACTACTAATAGAATGCTACTTTATGCATTGGAAAATCACAGAAAATTTAAACAGAATCATCTACTCTATCATTGGCACACCAACTTATCTTTTGATTCTCACACAAATATAAGTCCTCTTACATATAAAAAAACATTATTTACAATTTTAGGTTGAAAGAAAACGTCTATTAATTTTTTTGAGATGTTATTTTGTAGAGATGGTAATCTTACTACAGAATAAACATATAATTTTATGTAGATGTGATATTTTGAAGAGATGAATTTTTATGTATTGATACTCATACTATACATTGAACATTTATAGTTGTTTGCATCGTTTGGAATAGTGTAGCTTAAGATATGATAGGGGCGCTAAAGAAGGATGTCAGTGAACCTTTCTTGCCCATATTTATCTGTATGTATGTGTATAATACATTATAATGTGTATGTAACTTAGCCTACTAATTTAAAAGCATAAAAATATGCCTTTTATTAGCTTATTCTAACAAGCAGTCTCCCATATAATAAAAAAACTTGTTTTATGTACATATATAGAAAATATAGGGAATAATTAAGATATAATTCTAAAAAAAGAGTTACGCAATTTTGAAAAAGGTTAGAAAAATTACAACAAAACCTAGTTATTTCAATCGTGGTGCTCATACATTCTAAAATAAAAGCAAATATTCTTATACATCTAGACATTATTAGAAGCCATCTTCGTTAAGTCTTTTAATTAAACCGTCATCCTGATTCAACAAACTCCCACCATCATCACTCCGTAAAAGAACAAAACCAAAACGGAAGCCAACTCAAAACATGTAAATTAAATACGAACTGACGGAGAATTATTTTTCCCTTTTCCATTTTTTCTCACCTCTACTACACATACGCACTGTATATGAAGCTATATATCGTATATCTCATATTCGTGAACAGAATTATCATCAGTTGATTGAAGCTATGAAGAGTAGATGGTCTATACACTACGCCATAGATTGCGTACTGCAACACCAAGAAGCCATGCAGGAAGTGCCAAAAAATGTTGATTTACGCTAAAAAGGGCAAATGCGACACTTTCTCGGTGATGCATTTTATTGCGTTTCCGTAGAGTCAAAGGCAACATCTTTATAGCCCTAGGGCAACATCGGTTCTGTTGTTGCCACCGGTGCCGAATTTACTAAAAAGTGGGTCCCACAATCTAGGCCCCAACACGCGGGCCCACATTGTGGGGCCCACCAATTCGGTGGCCCACCTTTACCGTCCAATGGCAATAGTTTGCCAGTTTATTACCACATTCAACATTACATACTGCAACATTATATCATATCTATGGCAACGCATTTTGCAATTTAAATTGGAAATGCACTTCGACATTATACTACTGCAACATTATATCATATCTATGGAAAAATTACACTGCAACATTATATCATATCTAATGGAAGTACATACTAAATTCTTAAGCACCCATGTCAGGGTTTGCTTGTTACAGCCAGTACATTCATATTCATAGTTACAGTACATTCATACTAAATATCTAATGGCAGTACATTCATATCCATAGTTACAGCCACTACATACTAAATTCTACTTATTAACAATACACACATATTTGCGAGCCTCCAGTGCCATCAGTGCCTCCAGTGCCTCCAGTGTCATCACGGCATACGGTCGCACAAAGATCCACAACATCAATTTGCATGTCAGGTTTTGCCTCGCCTAATTTCATAAGCACCCATGTCAAGTCCTTCCAAACATTTTGGTTCACCTTTGCATCAATTCATTTTGGACCTTCATGCTCACCTTTGCTTCGACTTCGTCAGCGAAACTTTCCCTTATCTTCGCAGTCAGCTCCTATACGTATGTGCTTGTTGTTGGGGCATATTTTGAAACTTCTGCAGACTTTGTGTGTCGTCCTATAAGCCAAGATGGGCCGTGCGATTTTCCATCAAAAATCATTTCTTGAACAACTCCATCACTTCCTCCTTCACTATTGCTTTTTCAATCTTATCCTGCAAAATAAAGCAGTTTCAAAATATGACATTAAATAAAATTAACTATTCTAAAACAAGTTTCTTAAACAAGAATTGTTTTGCAATATCTATTAACAGTTTTAAAATGGATTCATAAAATATCCTGCTACAGGTTTCAACAAAACAGGATTTAATTCTACAAAAATGTCGATGCACAAAATGAAGCATATTTTTGACATCTGATAGAAGAGAGAATTCTTACAATTCTGTACTTCATTACTGAAGTATCAGTCTTGTACACCTTTCTTTCATTCCGCTTGCGAGTTTTAACAAAAAGTTTTCCATCCGATTCGTTAGACTGATACAAATTGAATGAAAAAAGCAAGACAGTAAAAGGATATCAAACGAATTTTTCCAAAACATATATCACTAATCAATTGAGAAATTATACTCAAAGTCAAAGAAAAACAAAGGTAAATATGATCGCCTTTACATAAAAACAAATCTCGGTTCAAATGAAGAACAGAAACCACACGTGCACACAAGCAGGCTATATAATCTGATCTGTCACATTAATCATCCAGCAAATGTTTTAATTTCAATTATAATGTATTAATTTTTATTCTATTTGTTTATTATTTTTGCATTTTAACATTAATTTATGACTCAATAGCTATTAATAACATTTGCTTAAAAAGTACATAAAATCTATAAAAATATAAATGAGCCTTTCTTTGCCCCCCCTGGCATAGAAAACTCAATTCTTCTTTTCCAAACCAGTGTTCGTCATGCTCATGCATTTGTATGCATTTGGTCAATATACGTCTGCAAGTTAGATGCATATTAAACATTAAATATGAGTCCAATCCATCTTTGTGGAAATTAAGTAATTTGTAAACTATTGGATACACTCTTAACTCTTAAGCATATGGATGTCCAGTTGATGCCCGTCTTTTGTCTGTTGTATGTTGATGGCTTTACTGCCTTGCTAAGCTTAAATCGTTTTAGTATAATATATGTTCATGGCTCGTGGATTAATCACGGTGTAATCTTTGTTTTGCATTAGAATCTATAATGAATCATGGGATATTTGTTATCTCTGTGCTTACAGTTACTAATCTGAAAGCAAAGACATATGGAATATTTACTACGCAAATTTTCCTTAGCTCAGCCTTGAATTTTGCAAAACAGATACATCACTTGATACTATGCTTGAAAAAGCTCTGATATTGTTGCTACGTATGTTGTGATTTTAAACTTGTTGTTTCTATATTTTTGCACTTGTAAGCGGCTTGGGAACTAACTATTGCTCCATTTTTGCATCTGTGAGTTGCTCGAGACTTTTAGCTTGTGTGCACTTATGGTTTCTGTTCTACATTTGAATCGAAATTTGTTTTTTTGTAAAGGCGATCATATTTACCTTAGTTTTGCTTTGACTTTGAGTATAATTTATCAATTGATTAGTGATATATGTTCTGGAAAAATTGGTTTGATATCCTTTTGCTGTCTAACTTTTTTCATTTAATTTGTATCAGTCCAACGAATCAGATGGAGAACTTTTTGTTAAAACTCGCAAGTGGAAAGAAGGAAAGGTGTACAAGACTGATACTTTAGTAATGAAGTACAGAATTGTAAGAATTTTATTTGCTCTTCAATCAGATGTCAAAAAAATGCTTCATTTTGCGCATCGACATTTTCGTAGAATTAGATCCTGTTTTGTTGAAACCTATAGCAGGATATTTTCTGAATCCATTTTAAAACTGTTAATAGATATTGCAAAACAATTCTTGTTTAAGAAAATTGTTTTAGAATTGTTAATTTTATTTAATGTCATATTTTGCAACTGCTTTATTTTGCAGGATAAGGTTGAAAAAGCAACAGGTGAAGGAGAAAGTGATGGAGTTGTTCAAGAAATGATTTCTGATAGAAAGTCGCACGGTCCATCTTGGCTTATAGGACGACACACAAAGTTTTCAGAAGTTTCAAAATATGCCCCAACAACAAGCACATACATACAGGAGCTGACAGCGAAGATAAGGGAAAATATCGCTGATGAAGTCATAGCAAAGGTGAGCCAGAAGGTCCAAAATGAATTTGATGCAAAGGTGAACCAAAAAGTTCGGGAGAACTTGGCATGAGTGCTTAAGAAATTAGGCGAAGCAAAAACTGACATGCAAATTGATGTAGGGGATCTTTGTGCGACTGTATGCAGTGATGACATTGGAGGCACTGGAGGCACTGATGGCACTGATGGCAATGGAGGCTCACAAATATGACTGTACTGCTAATAAGTAGAATTTAGTACGTACTGGCTGTAACTATGAATATGCATGTACTGCCATTAGATATTTAGTATGAATGTACTGTAACTATGAATCTGAATGTACTGGTTGTAATAAGCAATCCCTGACATGGGTGCTTAAGAATTTTGTATGTACTGCCATTAGATATGATATAATGTTGCAGTGTAATGTTGCCATAGATATGATATAATGTTGCAGTAGTATAATGTCGTAGTACATTTCCATTTTAAATTGCAAAAGGCGTTGCCATAGATATGATATAATGTTGCAGTATGTGATGTTGAATGTGGTAATAAACTGGCAAAGTGTTGCCATTGGACGGTAAAGGTGGGCCACAGAATTAGTGGGCCCCACAATGTGGGCCCACATGTTGGGGCCTAGATTGTAGGGCCCACTTTTTAGTAAATTTGGTACCTGTGGCAACAACAGAAACGATGTTTCCCTAGGGTCGCAAAGATGTTGCCTTTGACTCTACGGCAACGCGGCAAAATGCAACACCGAGAAAGTGTCGCCTTTGCCCTTTTTTAGCCTAAATCAACATTTTTTGGCACTTCCTGCTTGACTTCTTGGTGTTGCAGTATGTAATATATGGCGTAGTGTATAGACCATTCATTCTTCATAGCTTCAATCAACTGATGATAATTTGGTTCACAAATATGAGATATACGATAAATAGGTTCACATATAGTGGGTATGTGTAGTAGAGGTGAGCCCAACATATACAAGCAACATTACGTTATCTAGCGACTAGTGATGAACCCAAAATTATAAATCATAATTTTTATTTAACACATAAAAAATTTCAGTACTATTGTTTATCGGAGTATGAAAATTACACAAATATGGGATAATAAAAAATAGGTTTTAGTAGTTTTGTATATAATATGGATTATTTATTTAATTAAACATTAAATACATATAATTCATTATGCTATGATACACGCAACATATACCACAATCTTAACTAAAACCAAATGGAAAATTTCGAGTACCAATTGATGACCTTAAGTGAGTATATTTCTACAAATTGCGCAAGAAAGAAGAATGTGTTAACCCGCCTTTTAGCAAGGATAGATTTAACCGAATGGATTTTGTAATCATCAAGATAGGACGTCCGTAAAGGTGATTATTTAGATTAGAGGTCAGTTATATTTAAAGCTATCCACGATAGTCAGACAGATTCAGATGGATGACACTCAAAAAATGTCTAAGTATGGAGCTAACACTCCTCCAGGGGATCGGTACCTATCCATGGTTTTTGTCTCGAACTGATTGAGATCGATATTGAATGATAAAGAAACCCTTGTGAGGCCACATTTCAAATTCTAAGACATTTGGAGTCCGTCTGCTCAAGATATTAGCAAACTACTTCATATATAAATAGGATCGGTATAGGAGGGATCGGGAAAGGAGGGAACGGTATAGGAGGGACTGGTATAAAAGGGATCCGCTAAACTCAATTTTGCACCAACAATCGGTCAATAACTCAAAATATACACATGCTATCAACATGAAACTTGGAGTACAAGCTTACTACAATATGCGGAACACCCTATAGGATCTCATTCCAATTGGAGTAAGTTGGACGGATCGGAATAACTTCCTTTGGAGGGATCGGTAGAAATCAAAATTCAAGCAACACTACTTCACGGAAAATGGAATATTTCACAAACCACACATCGAATTACACGGAATTTAAGGAGTAGGTAGCTAACATAAGGGAGCAGCCCTTATAGGGATTGTATCCTATTTGGGCACACTAATTGGGAACCCTATTATAGGCCCCGTTGGGCCTGGAAATTTTTGGGTGGCCTCATCTTGGTCTCCCGAACCTTTTACCGAAATGTCAGTCTGATCCATTCAATTTTCCACCTATAAATACGGTAGGTATTATGTCAAAAAAGGTAGCTTCTGGATCTTTTTCCTACTTCTCTTTATCTTCAACCTTGGATAACTTTGCTAATTTCGTTCCTGAGTTTCAGATTGTAACTGTAAACAAAATACAGTATAATAAAAAGTATTATTCTCCAGTGTACGTAGGCCGGATTTAGTCAAACCACTATAAATCTTGTATCTTGTTACTTACTCTCATTTTTAATTTGTTTTTTCTTCATATTATATTCTCTATAGTAGATGTTACCTGAGATCTATGACTCGATATTGGTGCATTAATACAACTGGGTGTTGGTCGCCAATTTTGACGCCAACAGAATGCAAAAGGTCAAACATTGAAATTTTTGTATAGTAAGGAAAATAGTAATTACATTAATAAACCACACATATTGAATCCAATATATTAAGAATAATATTCAAATGATAAAACTTTTCACCAACTATCATTTTCTTTACCAATATTTTATCCAACTGAAAGTTAAAGGCACACAAAATTAATTCGTACAAAAAAATAAATCAAATTGTACCATTTGGCTTCACTTTTACTTTCCCTAATGGATACACACAACACATTTTTTAATATCATATGTTTTCAAAATTGAATGACAAACCAAAGTAATATAATAAGCTTGTTTAAGTAAATAATCTTTAAAATTTGTAGGAAAATGAAAAGGCGATATGCCAACTATTTTTCCATAAAGTGTAATTTACTAAATTCAAGTGAAAATATTATGTGTGTCTATATATGCATGCTTGCGTATATAAACGTCATTAACTAGATACTTTTTGATTTAACATAATTTTTAATGGATAATAAGATATAATATATTAAACACGAATGAAAGTAATGAGAGTTGCTTAATAATTATTATAGTATTAGATGTTAGAAATAGATCGAGAGAAATATCTAATTACTGATAAAATTTGTAAAGCCAAAGTTTAATGAAACACATGCAAGAATCTTCTATAAAACATATTTTAAATTAGTGGAAATCAGAATAGTTGGAATATACGCAACAAATATATGCCAGTTGAGAATAATTGAGTAAATACTTAAGTTTATAATTATTGGAATTAGAATCCGCCCCTTATTTTCAAATTCCAAATGTGAAAATCACTTCCAAAAACGTGTTTTAAATTACATCCTTATTTTTAATTTTTGAAACTTTTTTTTTTTAAATTAAATTTGAACTGTAACTACATCTTTCTTTAATCAAAATATTTTTTTGTATTGCCAATATTTGAAGATTTGTCTTAAAATATTTATAGAAAACTTCACAAATATTGGCAGGTTTCTCCATAAATATTTGTAGTCCATATTTGTATATTTCTCGGTAAACATTTTTAGAGTTCTCCGCAAATTATTTGCATACATTTCCAAAAATATAAGTAGAGTTTTCTGCAAATATGCCAAAACATAAAAATAATAGTTTTTATTAAACCTTGTTTTCGAGGAGGGACTGTTGTGTATTTTAAAAGTTAAAGCGGATGTTTCACAAAACTTTCCTTATAATTTTTTATGTCACTAAAGATAGCATATCAATGGACTTTAATTCTTAAATATATAACTAATGCTAAAATATTGCGAATTCAAATCATGCCAGAAACTTCCATTTACAAACTTCCTTCATTATCCATGCAAAGGTAATGAAAAAAAAATTCATTTTCATATCGTTTCTAACATTTCCATTTTTAACCCTGCTAGAACAAACAAAAAAATTTGTATGCTTCCATTATCATATTCCACATGAATAATTATTTTAGAATATATTGAAATTTCTAGCAATTAGAGTATATAGTAAATTGCATACCAATTCATAAGTGGAATAATTGCTAAAAAAAGAGAAATTGATAATATATGAAGGAAAACTGGATCAGAATTGAAATAGAGAGGTATGGAAAGGATTATATTGGCTTCTAATTTAAAATGTATAAACTATACAAAATATTCTCACTTATTCAACATCCTTGTAGTTTAGCTTATTACTATATATTATTGATTATGAGATCTTATAGTTCATTGCTGAACAAATACTAATATTATGACGTGGGTTTAAATATTTTGCATAACATTTTAAAATAGATGTTATTTATGACTTCTTGTAAAATATCTAATTACTTTATATAAATAAATGGATACAACATCAAATCTTTTAAAAATTATGAGATTGATCCCAATCATTTGTTTGTCTAATTCATTGTATAAGGTAAAAGATAATCACATAATTAATTACCTAGCATATGAAATCAATCAACACATTAATTAGGGAAATTTTAATAAATGGGACAGAAATTTAATTAAATAACAGATGTATATATTCATAAATACACTAATTGGCTCATATGTCATATATTTTCCATATGATTATTACTTATTTGATATACATAGAAATGCGGAAATTAATTAATTTTCAACCAAAATTGATTCATTACCAATTTCAACATGCCTTTATATAAGCACATGAAATATGTTCAAACTTAAAGCCACGGAGTAATTTCTATTACAAGTTAATCACATCAAATATGATGAAATCTTGTGTTTTCTTCTTTCTTTTTGCTCTTTTTCTCTTCAATGTAAACATAGGTAGAATACATTTTTTATTTATAGTTTTCTTTTACAAAATAAACCGAATTCAATAATGAAAAGTCAAGTGACTATCGACTCATGCTTCTATCATTTCAAAAAAAATTCAGGTACTGCTTGTCGTGGAGATGTAGATTTGAAAGGGAAAGATTGCACTATTCCACAATGCGTAGGAATCTGTCAAAAGATGCATGGAAATGCTGTTACTTCTGTCACTTGTGAAGTACCTAAAAAATGCACTTGCTTCTATAATTGCTAAATGAGTGAAAGACCCGAACTTTTATTTCGTATCAGTATTATTAATAAAATCCGATGAAATTTTAAGTGGCTTTATGTATTTTCTTTTTGGTATTTGAATTTGAAGCATATTTTTTGTGTTTTTATTTCTTCTATTATCATATTGATAGAAATTTTCCATTAGTTATAATTTAGATATGAAATAAGTATTGTGATTAATCTAGAATATGCCTGAACTAATTTGTATGTTGGAGTATAGTAAAAGTTCATCTTTCACCGAAAATAAAGATGCATGCATACAAGATATATATATACAGATATATATATATATATATATATTTCAAAATTTGATCATTATTGAAAATTATGCATTAAATAAGAAAAAGGTCATATTGTGTAGGATAAAGCAACTATACATTTCAAAATTCATCTTTAGCTAATGGCACGATCATCTTAAAAGATATAATGATCATGGCAAGTTTTTGTTATTTTGGGTCTTGATCGTAAGCGAACATTTTAATCCTATAAATGTTATCTAAAACTAGAGTAAAAGATAATAACTTAAATAATCACTACAACAGAAAAGGTTTTGGTATAGAAAATACCTTAGTTCTTCTATAGAAAATAAAGGAGTGAAAAACAATGAGTTCATAAAAATTACATATAGCAAGGAAAAGAAAGCAACGAGAAAGAAAATTTAACAAATATATACACTATAAATAGAAAATATTTTATTTGCCTAAAAAGATAAAATTTACCAATTAAATATTTATTTGCTTTTAAAAGAATAAATTTGCCAATTAAAATTAAAATATAAAAGAAAATTATCAAATCTATTTAATTATTAATATAGATTATTAATTGATATTGCCCAAAATTCCGGGTCATCACAAACTCAGTCAACTTCCCTTTCTTTATAAATTCTCGACTACATAAGAGAGCTTTCGACACTTATCTATTTTGTGTCCATTTACTCGATGATAGATACAGTAGTTATTTCCTTTTGAATCTTTTATGGTGGAAAGGGAAAAGTTGGGATAATGGATCTCTCCACAGGTCCTCAGAAAGATCCGAGTTAGGTTCTAGTTGAAGGGAGTAAGAACTTGATCACGTTTTAATTTCTTTCGAGACTCACCACCTTGAATGAACATTTTGGTCCTCTTATTAGAGGGATCCAAACCTTCATATTTTAGCAACTCAATGGAAAGACCTTTAACTTCATCATTTCGGGCTTTAACGATTTTTTTGAGTTGGGCAGATTCACAGAGGGATTCCTGAAGTTTTCTTGAAAGTTGCATGATCTGAGAAGCTTGGAGTTCATAGATAGGATCATATTCTTGACCATTTTCCTTCTTCGAAAGGAGAGCGACCAGTCATTCGTTGTTGTCTTCTTCAATGAGTTGAACGTGAAGATTGAGGAGCAGCTCTGAGGTGACTCTTTTATTTTCGAGACTAGACATAACTGGTTGAAAGAATCTGTTGGATCTCCGAAAGAAAAAGAAATGTAGAGGTTCGGGCCATCCTTCTAGCGTCAAAAATATTAGTGCAAAATTTCGTCTACACCAATACCCGAAGGTCTGAAGGCCTAACTCGTGACATTGGTTTGATTATGGGTTTTGGATATAAGAATATCAAGACAAGATGTTGTATTACTAGAGCCACTATATGTTGAACTACTAGATTGAGACAACGTATGGGAAGGAAGTAATGTGTTGAAAGTAAATAGCACCGAGAGTCGATATGGGCCGGAAGTCTCTACGTCCTTTGTCCTTTCCTTATTTAGTTACTCATATATAGCCGAAAAGCTTATTACATTGAATCTATGCATTTCCGCCAGTAATGAGTTTTTGATTAGAGCTCTAATATAGAAAATTTCTATCTAGTTTTTGTTTTTTACATGCTAGAAGATCCTCCGTACTTCGGAATTGTCGCATATTTATAGTCATCATGTCGTGATGATATTAGTTGAGCGCCTTCTCTTTGGATTGATGATCTGGCTGACTATGAGCGGTTTTGATTCGAACGTGTGTCATCATCTGATTGAGTATGACTTGACGTAATTGTTGACATAACACTTATATATATAGATTTTGGATATCTTTCATTCATCTTGACCGTTGGTCTCGGCGTGGGCTATCTAAGCCATTGATTGTTGTTGTTTGTTGAATTATTTTAGGCTTTAGCAACTGATGCTCTCGGTCAGGCTTCTTACCTTAGCTGAATTATGATCTGGGCCTGGCCTCAGATTGCATATTTTGTTAGAAACCAAAAGATAGATCTCAGAGTTACAAGTCAATGTGTTTTCCTTTTGAATATTAGTAATTTGTACTTTGCGGAAATATGATGCAACAAACATCAATTATTTTTATTGATCCATTGTCTTTTGCTTTTAGAAAACAAAAAATAAACTAACATATGTTTAGCTATCCAAAAGATCGTTTAAACTTCAACTGCTAGAAGGAAAACAAGCTGAAGAAACCTCAATTTTCCTGTTCAATTCACCATTAATCTATCTTTCTTTAGATTGTGGTACATAAATCTTCAAGTGAACTAATTGAAAAGACAACTTAAAACTGATTTTCGTCTCTGGGCAGTATGTTTTTAAATTCGGTCTGAAGGACAATCCACTTCACCATTGACATCTTCTACATCACCGCATTACCTTCCATTGCCATCGCCGACTCCCCACCTCACCTTGTCTCCACTCCATCACCACTGATGAAGCACTTACCATGAGTCGCGGCCGACTCATCACTCCCTTGAGTCGCGACCGACACATCGCGTTGCCGCCCTTCACCCACGACTCAAATTCCACCACGGTCCACGACTCAGACTTCCCCCACGACTCACGTCCTAACTTCCATCTCCATTTTAAATCAACACCGCAACCTACGACATATCCCCACCGCGACCCAAGAACTAACCACCTCCGCGACTTACGGCACATCCCAAATTCCCCTTTCTCCCCGCGACCTCACCCTACACCGGTTCCAGCAAGTGAGTCGCGAACGACCTTGCCTAATCGATAAGTCGCGATCGATATATGAAGAGTTTCAGTGAAGTTGAATTTGGCATCACCGCCTTCTATTAAGTCGCAAGCGAGACATTGTTAAGTCGCGAATCTTTGTTGAGTCGTTTGCAAGTTATCCATAAGTCGCGGCCATTTCTTAATTACTGAAGTTCCATTGAGTCGTTACCGAGACATGTATGAGTCGTGTGAAGGAGTTGAGTCGTCTAAGTTGAGTCGAAGCCGAGATAACAAGAAGTCACCGTATTTTCTTTAAGTCGTGGCTCGTAGGGTTTAAGTCGCTGCATTTTGTTAAGTCGGGTACTGTTTGTGTTGTAATTTCTTAAGTCATTTGTGTTGTGTCATAATCCCTATAAATAGGGATGTAATGTCAATGTAAAGGGAGTTGAAGATGGAATAAAAATTTCTTGTTGATTGCTTTGTGCTTTCTTCTCTAATTGGTAGTCGAGTGAAATCTCCTATCTCCACCTACGTCATTCGAGTGCGCTCGAATCTTCGTTTGTGAAGCCGATTCACGGAATCAAGTGCGCTTGATCAACGTCGAAGAATCGTAGATCTTTGTTTCTCGGTATCGTGCGCGATCAACGAGACGAAGATAGCTAGAATCCGGCATCTTTGGATCAACGGATTTGGGCATTGCAGTATTTTCAAATCACCGATTGCTACATTTCATCAATTGAAGTTTGTTTTGAAATATCCGCTGCGTCAGTTTGGTATCAGAGCGAGATTGCAAGGAGTTTGCATCATTTGGAGATTTGGGTTTCGAGAAGTTGAAGTTTAGAGATCGAATTTGCAAATTGTCGAGAAGTTTGGAGTTTGAAGTTTGTGTTCGTCGTGTTCATATTGAAGTTGCAACAAGAGGAGAACTTTCGATCCATTTCATTTCGGATCAAAGTTGAAAAGGGGTTTGAGCCAAGAGTTGAAGCATCACTTTGCTATTATTGTTGAAGGAAGGTCGTGTATACTTTAAAAGTAGCCGAGCCTTGTGAAGTTGTTTTGAAGTTTGAAGCCAAGCTAAGGAACCGTGACTAGTTTGATTTTGTGTTGAAGTTTTGATTTGTTGAAGTTTATTGTTTAAAGATTTTGCGAAGTTCAATCATGCCACCGAGACGAGCTCAACGTCATCGCAATATTAATGCCTTGTATGGAAGAGAAGAGGCCGATGAAATGAAGCAACGAATCCACGAGAGCTTTACTGAAAAGTTGAACGAAGGAATTGGTCGATTAGAGAGAATGATGCTTGAAATGAATCAAAGTAGAAGAAGAATTTCACCTGAATCAAACCGTGGGGGTAGTAGAGTTTCATCACATTCAGAACGGGAGAGGAGAGAAAGTCAAGAGCATAAAAGTGTTGATAATCGAAGTAGGAGGAATGTTGATGATCGGGATCGAAGGGATGTTGGTAGTAGGAGTGGTGGTAGAGATGTTGGAGGACGTGAACGACAACGATATACTTCAGATTTTGATGAGGAATTTGTTGATGACAGAGGGAGTATGCATCGAGATAGAGAACAAACACGACGTCAGTATCGAGATGTAGATGATGATCGTCGATGGGAATCGGGAATGAAGATGGAGATTCCGGAGTTTAAAGGTGGGATGGTTGCTGAGGAGTTCTTAGACTGGTTATCTAATGTTGAAGAAATCTTTGATTTCAAGGAAGTGCCGGAGAATCGTCGAGTGAAGTTGGTTGCTACTAGATTGAGGGGAAGAGCATTGGCATGGTGGCAGCAAACTAAACTTACACGAGAACGGATGGGGAAGTCGAAGGTTGTTGAGTGGGATAAGATGAAGAAGTTGATGAGATCTACTTTCTTACCTTACAACTATCAATCACTTATGTACCAGAGGCTGCAGAATCTGAGACAAGGGACAAAGTCTGTTAGTGATTATGCTGATGAATTTTACCAACTCATTGCCAGGAACGATATTATGGAGACTGAAGAACAGTTAACTGCTAGATTCATTGGGGGATTGAGAATGCAGATCCAGGATATGGTTAATATGTTTGATCCAAGATCTGTAGCAGAGGCACATCAGAAAGCGTTAGCTTAGGAGAAGCAGGGAAGGCGTGGAGGTGGTGTGTTTACTAATTCTAACAATCAAGTGAAGGGGGCCAGTGGAAGTTCTAATGTTCCTAAACCTGTCAGTAAGCCAATTGTGAAGGAGGGTGAGAAGGCGAAGGTTAATAGTGGGTTCAAATGTTATAATTGCCAGGAAATGGGTCATAAAAGCAATGAGTGTCCGAAGCCGAAGAAGAGAACTATGATAGTTGAAGCTGAGGATGAGGATGAAGAGGCTGAGTGTTCTAATTCCTTATCGGTTGAGGAGGAAGACTTGTTATCGGGAGACGAAGGATATTCACTGATGATGAGGAGGAGTTGTTTGACACCAAAGCAAGAGGAGGGAGACAGTTGGTAGAGGAATAACATATTTCAGTCTACTTGTACTATTCTTGGAAGAGTTTGTAAATTCGTTATTGATGCTGGGAGTTGCGATAACATTATCTCTACAGAGGCAGTAAAGAAGTTGGAATTGAAAACCGAGAAGCATCCTAAACCGTACAAGTTAGCTTGGTTGAGGAAAGGAGGTGAGGTGAAAGTCGGAAGGAGAGCTTGTGTTAAATTTTCAATTGGGAAAAAATACAAGGATGAAATTTGGTGCGATGTTGTAGACATGGACGTATGTCATCTGTTGTTGGGCAGACCATGGCAGTTTGATAGAGCAGTTCAACATGATGGTCGTGCTAATAGCTATAGTTTCATGTTTGAAGGCACTAAAATTACTTTAGTTCCCAAGAAGCAGCAACAGAAAGAAAGCAAGCTGGAGGAAATTGAAGAATTGAAAACTCTGTTAACTTTGAAGGAGTTTGTCAAGGAAGTCGAAAAAGAACCTGAAGTGTACTTGTTGATTGGACGAGAGTGTAACGAAGAGGTGGAAATTCCAGAAGAAGCAAAACCAGTTTTGAAAGAATTTGAGGATGTATTCCCAGAGGAGTTGCCTAAGGAGTTGCCGCCACTGAGAGACATTCAACATCAAATCGATCTTGTTCCGGGAGCAGTATTACCGCATAGACCACATTACCGAATGAGTCCAAAGGAACATGAAGAGTTACGAAGGCAGGTGGAAGAGTTGCTAGAACAGGGACGTGTTCAGGAAAGCTTGAGTCCTTGTGCAGTGCCAGCTTTGTTGGTGCCGAAGAAGGATGGAACATGGAGGATGTGCACAGATAGTAGAGCTTTGAACAAGATTACTGTTCGCTACAGATTTCCTATGCCGAGGTTGCATGACTTGCTAGATCAGTTGAGTGGAGCTACTATCTTTTCGAAGATTGATTTGAAAAGCGGTTATCATCAAATTCGGATTAGACCTGGAGACGAATGGAAGACAGCCTTCAAAACGAGAGAAGGGTTATACGAATGGTTGGTTATGCCATTTGGTATGTCAAATGCACCTAGTACATTCATGCGGGTGATGAATCAAATCTTCAGACCATTCATTGGGAAGTTCGTCGTGGTTTATTTCGATGATATTCTGATTTACAGCAGGAGTACGGAGGAGCATGTTCAACATTTGAGGGAAATATTGAATATTCTTCGTGAGGAACAATTTTATGCTGCTACGAAGAAATGTGTGTTTATGACGCACAGTGTTTTATTTCTGGGTTATGTTGTTTCAGGAGAAGGTATTCAAGTTGATCAGAGTAAAGTTGAGGCAGTCAGGAATTGGCCACAGCCAAAGACAATTACGGAAGTGAGAAGTTTTCATGGGCTAGCGTCATTCTACCGAAGATTCATTCCACACTTCAGTAGCGTCATGGCTCTAGTTACTGATTGCATGAAGGGTAAACAGTTTTCGTGGACAGAAGAAGCCGGGATTGCTTTTGAACGAATCAAAGAACTGTTGACGACAGCGCCAATTCTTGTTTTACCTAATTTTCAGTTGTTGTTTGAGCTACACACTGATGCATCAAAGGTTGGGATTGGAGGAGTGTTGAGTCAGCAGGGGAGACCTATTGCATATTTCAGTGAAAAGTTATCAGGGGCAAAGATGAGATACAGTACATATAACGTTGAATTCTATGCTGTTGTGCAAGCTGTTAAGCATTGGAGACACTACCTATTTCAGAAGGAATTCGTTCTTTACACTGATCACGAAGCTTTGACACATTTACAGGGGCAGGATAAAATTTCTGCGAGACATGCATCATGGAATGCTTATTTGCAGCAATTTACTTTTGTTGTTAAGCACAAACTGGGGTGACGAATCGGGTAGCTGATGCTTTGAGTAGGAGGAGTCATTTGTTAACAACATTGAAGGTTGAAGTGACGGGATTTGAATTATTGCCAGAGATGATTGAAGAAGATCCTTACTTTGTGAAATATGTTGAGAAAGTCAAGGAAGGGAGTACCAATGAATTTATGTTGGTTGATGGATTCTTGTTTAAAGGAAATCAGTTATGTATTCCAGAGGGCAGTTTGAGAATGAAAATTATCAAGGAGTTGCATGAAGAAGGTCATGTGGGTAGAGATCGTACATTGCAGTTGATTTCTCAATCTTACTTCTGGCCGTCGATGAGGAAAGAGGTTGAACGATTTGTGGAGAGATGCCATATTTGCCAGGTTTCGAAGGGAACAGCAACGAATGCAGGGTTGTATATGCCGCTACCTGTACCGTCTAAGCCATGGGTTGATATCAGCATGGATTTCGTTTTGGGTTTGCCTAGAACTCGGAGGGGGAATGATTCTATATTTGTTGTAGTGGACAGGTTTTCGAAGATGGCACATTTTATAGCCTGTAAGAAGACAGCGGATGCAGTTCGAGTGGCTCAGTTGTTCTTTAAAGAAATCTATCGTTTACATGGGTTGCCAGAGTCTATTATTTCCGACAGGGATACCAGATTTTTAAGTCATTTTTGGCTTAGTTTGTGGAAGATGGTGGGAACGAAGCTGAATTTTAGTAGTGCTTATCATCCGTAAACAGATGGGCAAACAGAAGTGGTGAATAGATCGTTGGAAAACTTGTTACGATGTCTTGTGAAAGATAATTTGAAGAGTTGGGATTTAAAGTTGTGTCAAGCTGAATTTGCTCACAATCATGCAAATAACCGAAGTACAGGATTCAGTCCATTTCAGATTGTATATTCAAATTTACCCAGGGGACCGTTGGATTTGGCAGTAGTATCACAACCAAAGAAGACGGTTAAACGAGCTGCTGATTTTGTTGATGGGTTGACGGAATGCCATAGAATCGTTCAGGAACGATTGGAAAAGACAAATGAGAAGTATAAACAAAAGGCGGATAAGAAACGAAGAAGTGTAGTCTTCAAAGAAGGTGATTTGGTTTACGCGGTTTTGACAAAAGATCGTTTTTCGGTTGGAACTTACAATAAGTTGAAAGCACGAAAGATTGGTCCAGTAGAAATTTTGAAGAGGATCAATGATAATGCATATCGATTAAAGTTACCGGAAAATGTTCATACTTCTGATGTTTTCAATGTCAAACATTTAATTCCATATTGTGGGGAGGATTTCATCGAAGTTGACGAGAGTGTGAATTCGAGGACGAATTCTTTCCAACAAGGGGAGGATGATGAAGCACTTACCTTGAGTCGCGGCCGACTCATCACTCCCTTGAGTCGCGACCGACACATCGCGTTGCCGCCCTTCACCCACGACTCAAATTCCACCACGGTCCACGACTCAGACTTCCCCCGCGACTCACGACCTAACTTCCATCTCCATTTTAAATCAACACCGCAACCTACGACAAATCCCCACCGCGACCCAAGAACTAACCACCTCCGCGACTTACGGCACATCCCAAATTCCCCTTTCTCCCCGCGACCTCACCCTACATCGGTTCCAGCAAGTGAGTCACGAACGACCTTGCCTAATCTATAAGTCGCGATCGATATATGAAGAGTTTCAGTGAAGTTGAATTTGGCATCACCGCCTTCTATTAAGTCGCAAGCGAGACATTGTTAAGTCGCGAATCTTTGTTGAGTCGTTTGCAAGTTATCCATAAGTCGCGGCCATTTCTTAATTACTGAAGTTCCATTGAGTCGTTACCGAGACATGTATGAGTCGTGTGAAGGAGTTGAGTCGTCTAAGTTGAGTCGAAGCCGAGATAACAAGAAGTCACCGTATTTTCTTTAAGTCGTGGCTCGTAGGGTTTAAGTCGCTGCATTTTGTTAAGTCGGGTACTGTTTGTGTTGTAATTTCTTAAGTCATTTGTGTTGTGTCATAATCCCTATAAATAGGGATGTAATGTCATTGTAAAGGGAGTTGAAGATGGAATAAAAATTTCTTGTTGATTGCTTTGTGCTTTCTTCTCTAATTGGTAGTCGAGTGAAATCTCCTATCCCCACCTACGTCATTCGAGTGCGCTCGAATCTTCGTTTGTGAAGCCGATTCACGGAATCAAGTGCGCTTGATCAACGTCGAAGAATCGTAGATCTTTGTTTCTCGGTATCGTGCGCGATCAACGAGACGAAGATAGCTAGAATCCGGCATCTTTGGATCAACGGATTTGGGCATTGCAGTATTTTCAAATCACCGATTGTTACATTTCATCAATTGAAGTTTGTTTTGAAATATCCGCTGCGTCAGTTTGGTATCAGAGCGAGATTGCAAGGAGTTTGCATCATTTGGAGATTTGGGTTTCGAGAAGTTGAAGTTTAGAGATCGAATTTGCAAATTGTCGAGAAGTTTGGAGTTTGAAGTTTGTGTTCGTCGTGTTCATATTGAAGTTGCAACAAGAGGAGAACTTTCGATCCATTTCATTTCGGATCAAAGTTGAAAAGGGGTTTGAGCCAAGAGTTGAAGCATCACTTTTCTATTATTGTTGAAGGAAGGCCGTGTATACTTTAAAAGTAGCCGAGCCTTGTGAAGTTGTTTTGAAGTTTGAAGCCAAGCTAAGGAACCGTGACTAGTTTGATTTTGTGTTGAAGTTTTGATTTGTTGAAGTTTATTGTTTAAAGATTTTGCGAAGTTCAATCATGCCACCGAGACGAGCTCAACGTCATCGCAATATTAATGCCTTGTATGGAAGAGAAGAGGCCGATGAAATGGAGCAACGAATCCACGAGAGCTTTACTGAAAAGTTGAACGAAGGAATTGGTCGATTAGAGAGAATGATGCTTGAAATGAATCAAAGTAGAAGAAGAATTTCACCTGAATCAAACCGTGGGGGTAGTAGAGTTTCATCACATTCAGAACGGGAGAGGAGAGAAAGTCAAGAGCATAGAAGTGTTGATAATCGAAGTAGGAGGAATGTTGATGATCGGGATCGAAGGGATGTTGGTAGTAGGAGTGGTGGTAGAGATGTTGGAGGACGTGAACGACAACGATATACTTCAGATTTTGATGGGGAATTTGTTGGTGACAGAGGGAGTATGCATCGAGATAGAGAACAAACACGACGTCAGTATCGAGATGTAGATGATGATCGTCGATGGGAATCGGGAATGAAGATGGAGATTCCGGAGTTTAAAGGTGGGATGGTTGCTGAGGAGTTCTTAGACTGGTTATCTAATGTTGAAGAAATCTTTGATTTCGAGGAAGTGCCGGAGAATCGTCGAGTGAAGTTGGTTGCTACTAGATTGAGGGGAAGAGCATTGGCATGGTGGCAGCAAACTAAACTTACACGAGAACGGATGGGGAAGTCGAAGGTTGTTGAGTGGGATAAGATGAAGAAGTTGATGAGATCTACTTTCTTACCTTACAACTATCAATCAGTTATGTACCAGAGGCTGCAGAATCTGAGACAAGGGACAAAGTCTGTTAGTGATTATGCTGATGAATTTTACCAACTCATTGCCAGGAACGATATTATGGAGACTGAAGAATAGTTAACTGCTAGATTCATTGGGGGATTGAGAATGCAGATCCAGGATATGGTTAATATGTTTGATCCAAGATCTGTAGCAGAGGCACATCAGAAAGCGTTAGCTTGGGAGAAGCAGGGAAGGCGTGGAGGTGGTGTGTTTACTAATTCTAACAATCAAGTGAAGGGGGCCAGTGGAAGTTCTAATGTTCCTAAACCTATCAGTAAGCCAATTGTGAAGGAGGGTGAGAAGGCGAAGGTTAATAGTGGGTTCAAATGTTATAATTGCCAGGAAATGGGTCATAAAAGCAATGAGTGTCCGAAGCCGAAGAAGAGAACTATGATAGTTGAAGCTGAGGATGAGGATGAAGAGGCTGAGTGTTCTAATTCCTTACCGGTTGAGGAGGAAGACTTGTTATCGGGAGACGAAGGATATTCACTGATGATGAGGAGGAGTTGTTTGACACCAAAGCAAGAGGAGGGAGACAGTTGGTTGAGGAATAACATATTTCAGTCTACTTGTACTATTCTTGGAAGAGTTTGTAAATTCGTTATTGATGCTGGGAGTTGCGATAACATTATCTCTACAGAGGCAGTAAAGAAGTTGGAATTGAAAACCGAGAAGCATCCTAAACCGTACAAGTTAGCTTGGTTGAGGAAAGGAGATGAGGTGAAAGTCGGAAGGAGAGGTTGTGTTAAATTTTCAATTGGGAAAAAATACAAGGATGAAATTTGGTGCGATGTTGTAGACATGGACGTATGTCATCTGTTGTTGGGCAGACCATGGCAGTTTGATAGAGCAGTTCAACATGATGGTCGTGCTAATAGCTATAGTTTCATGTTTGAAGGCACTAAAATTACTTTAGTTCCCAAGAAGCAGCAACAGAAAGAAAGCAAGCTGGAGGAAATTGAAGAATTGAAAACTCTGTTAACTTTGAAGGAGTTTGTCAAGGAAGTCGAAGAAGAACCTGAAGTGTACTTGTTGATTGGACGAGAGTGTAACGAAGAGGTGGAAATTCCAGAAGAAGCAAAACCAGTTTTGAAAGAATTTGAGGATGTATTCCCAGAGGAGTTGCCTAAGGAGTTGCCGCCACTGAGAGACATTCAACATCAAATCGATCTTGTTCCAGGAGCAGTATTACCGCATAGACCACATTACCGAATGAGTCCAAAGGAACATGAAGAGTTACGAAGGCAGGTGGAAGAGTTGCTAGAACAGGGACGTGTTCAGGAAAGCTTGAGTCCTTGTGCAGTGCCCGCTTTGTTGGTGCCGAAGAAGGATGGAACATGGAGGATGTGCACAGATAGTAGAGCTTTGAACAAGATTACTGTTCGCTACAGATTTCCTATGCCGAGGTTGCATGACTTGCTAGATCAGTTGAGTGGAGCTACTATCTTTTCGAAGATTGATTTGAAAAGCGGTTATCATCAAATTCGGATTAGACCTGGAGACGAATGGAAGACAGCCTTCAAAACGAGAGAAGGGTTATACGAATGGTTGGTTATGCCATTTGGTTTGTCAAATGCACCTAGTACATTCATGCGGGTGATGAATCAAATCTTCAGACCATTCATTGGGAAGTTCGTCGTGGTTTATTTCGATGATATTCTGATTTACAGCAGGAGTACGGAGGAGCATGTTCAACATTTGAGGGAAATATTGAATATTCTTCGTGAGGAACAATTTTATGCTGCTACGAAGAAATGTGTGTTTATGACGCACAGTGTTTTATTTCTGGGTTATGTTGTTTCAGGAGAAGGTATTCAAGTTGATCAGAGTAAAGTTGAGGCAGTCAGGAATTGGCCACAGCCAAAGACAATTACGGAAGTGAGAAGTTTTCATGGGCTAGCGTCATTCTACCGAAGATTCATTCCACACTTCAGTAGCGTCATGGCTCTAGTTACTGATTGCATGAAGGGTAAACAGTTTTCGTGGACAGAAGAAGCCGGGATTGCTTTTGAACGAATCAAAGAACTGTTGACGACAGCGCCAATTCTTGTTTGACCTAATTTTCAGTTGTTGTTTGAGCTACACACTGATGCATCAAAGGTTGGGATTGGAGGAGTGTTGAGTCAGCAGGGGAGACCTATTGCATATTTCAGTGAAAAGTTATCAGGGGCAAAGATGAGATACAGTACATATAACGTTGAATTCTATGCTGTTGTGCAAGCTGTTAAGCATTGGAGACACTACCTATTTCAGAAGGAATTCGTTCTTTACACTGATCACGAAGCTTTGACACATTTACAGGGGCAGGATAAAATTTCTGCGAGACATGCATCATGGAATGCTTATTTGCAGCAATTTACTTTTGTTGTTAAGCACAAACTGGGGTGACGAATCGGGTAGCTGATGCTTTGAGTAGGAGGAGTCATTTGTTAACAACATTGAAGGTTGAAGTGACGGGATTTGAATTATTGCCAGAGATGATTGAAGAAGATCCTTACTTTGTGAAATATGTTGAGAAAGTCAAGGAAGGGAGTACCAATGAATTTATGTTGGTTGATGGATTCTTGTTTAAAGGAAATCAGTTATGTATTCCAGAGGGCAGTTTGAGAATGAAAATTATCAAGGAGTTGCATGAAGAAGGTCATGTGGGTAGAGATCGTACATTGCAGTTGATTTCTCAATCTTACTTCTGGCCGTCGATGAGGAAAGAGGTTGAACGATTTGTGGAGAGATGCCATATTTGCCAGGTTTCGAAGGGAACAGCAACGAATGCAGGGTTGTATATGCCGCTACCTGTACCGTCTAAGCCATGGGTTGATATCAGCATGGATTTCGTTTTGGGTTTGCCTAGAACTCGGAGGGGGAATGATTCTATATTTGTTGTAGTGGACAGGTTTTCGAAGATGGCACATTTTATAGCCTGTAAGAAGACAGCGGATGCAGTTCGAGTGGCTCAGTTGTTCTTTAAAGAAATCTATCGTTTACATGGGTTGCCAGAGTCTATTATTTCCGACAGGGATACCAGATTTTTAAGTCATTTTTGGCTTAGTTTGTGGAAGATGGTGGGAACGAAGCTGAATTTTAGTAGTGCTTATCATCCGTAAACAGATGGGCAAACAGAAGTGGTGAATAGATCGTTGGAAAACTTGTTACGATGTCTTGTGAAAGATAATTTGAAGAGTTGGGATTTAAAGTTGTGTCAAGCTGAATTTGCTCACAATCATGCAAATAACCGAAGTACAGGATTCAGTCCATTTCAGATTGTATATTCAAATTTACCCAGGGGACCGTTGGATTTGGCAGTAGTATCACAACCAAAGAAGACGGTTAAACGAGCTGCTGATTTTGTTGATGGGTTGACGGAATGCCATAGAATCGTTCAGGAACGATTGGAAAAGACAAATGAGAAGTATAAACAAAAGGCGGATAAGAAACGAAGAAGTGTAGTCTTCAAAGAAGGTGATTTGGTTTACGCGGTTTTGACAAAAGATCGTTTTTCGGTTGGAACTTACAATAAGTTGAAAGCACGAAAGATTGGTCCAGTAGAAATTTTGAAGAGGATCAATGATAATGCATATCGATTAAAGTTACCGGAAAATGTTCATACTTCTGATGTTTTCAATGTCAAACATTTAATTCCATATTGTGGGGAGGATTTCATCGAAGTTGACGAGAGTGTGAATTCGAGGACGAATTCTTTCCAACAAGGGGAGGATGATGAAGCACTTACCTTGAGTCGCGGCCGACTCATCACTCCCTTGAGTCGCGACCGACACATCGCGTTGCCGCCCTTCACCCACGACTCAAATTCCACCACGGTCCACGACTCAGACTTCCCCCGCGACTCACGACCTAACTTCCATCTCCATTTTAAATCAACACCGCAACCTACGACAAATCCCCACCGCGACCCAAGAACTAACCACCTCCGCGACTTACGGCACATCCCAAATTCCCCTTTCTCCCCGCGACCTCACCCTACATCGGTTCCAGCAAGTGAGTCACGAACGACCTTGCCTAATCTATAAGTCGCGATCGATATATGAAGAGTTTCAGTGAAGTTGAATTTGGCATCACCGCCTTCTATTAAGTCGCAAGCGAGACATTGTTAAGTCGCGAATCTTTGTTGAGTCGTTTGCAAGTTATCCATAAGTCGCGGCCATTTCTTAATTACTGAAGTTCCATTGAGTCGTTACCGAGACATGTATGAGTCGTGTGAAGGAGTTGAGTCGTCTAAGTTGAGTCGAAGCCGAGATAACAAGAAGTCACCGTATTTTCTTTAAGTCGTGGCTCGTAGGGTTTAAGTCGCTGCATTTTGTTAAGTCGGGTACTGTTTGTGTTGTAATTTCTTAAGTCATTTGTGTTGTGTCATAATCCCTATAAATAGGGATGTAATGTCATTGTAAAGGGAGTTGAAGATGGAATAAAAATTTCTTGTTGATTGCTTTGTGCTTTCTTCTCTAATTGGTAGTCGAGTGAAATCTCCTATCCCCACCTACGTCATTCGAGTGCGCTCGAATCTTCGTTTGTGAAGCCGATTCACGGAATCAAGTGCGCTTGATCAACGTCGAAGAATCGTAGATCTTTGTTTCTCGGTATCGTGCGCGATCAACGAGACGAAGATAGCTAGAATCCGGCATCTTTGGATCAACGGATTTGGGCATTGCAGTATTTTCAAATCACCGATTGTTACATTTCATCAATTGAAGTTTGTTTTGAAATATCCGCTGCGTCAGTTTGGTATCAGAGCGAGATTGCAAGGAGTTTGCATCATTTGGAGATTTGGGTTTCGAGAAGTTGAAGTTTAGAGATCGAATTTGCAAATTGTCGAGAAGTTTGGAGTTTGAAGTTTGTGTTCGTCGTGTTCATATTGAAGTTGCAACAAGAGGAGAACTTTCGATCCATTTCATTTCGGATCAAAGTTGAAAAGGGGTTTGAGCCAAGAGTTGAAGCATCACTTTTCTATTATTGTTGAAGGAAGGCCGTGTATACTTTAAAAGTAGCCGAGCCTTGTGAAGTTGTTTTGAAGTTTGAAGCCAAGCTAAGGAACCGTGACTAGTTTGATTTTGTGTTGAAGTTTTGATTTGTTGAAGTTTATTGTTTAAAGATTTTGCGAAGTTCAATCATGCCACTGAGACGAGCTCAACGTCATCGCAATATTAATGCCTTGTATGGAAGAGAAGAGGCCGATGAAATGGAGCAACGAATCCACGAGAGCTTTACTGAAAAGTTGAACGAAGGAATTGGTCGATTAGAGAGAATGATGCTTGAAATGAATCAAAGTAGAAGAAGAATTTCACCTGAATCAAACCGTGGGGGTAGTAGAGTTTCATCACATTCAGAACGGGAGAGGAGAGAAAGTCAAGAGCATAGAAGTGTTGATAATCGAAGTAGGAGGAATGTTGATGATCGGGATCGAAGGGATGTTGGTAGTAGGAGTGGTGGTAGAGATGTTGGAGGACGTGAACGACAACGATATACTTCAGATTTTGATGGGGAATTTGTTGGTGACAGAGGGAGTATGCATCGAGATAGAGAACAAACACGACGTCAGTATCGAGATGTAGATGATGATCGTCGATGGGAATCGGGAATGAAGATGGAGATTCCGGAGTTTAAAGGTGGGATGGTTGCTGAGGAGTTCTTAGACTGGTTATCTAATGTTGAAGAAATCTTTGATTTCGAGGAAGTGCCGGAGAATCGTCGAGTGAAGTTGGTTGCTAATAGATTGAGGGGAAGAGCATTGGCATGGTGGCAGCAAACTAAACTTACACGAGAACGGATGGGGAAGTCGAAGGTTGTTGAGTGGGATAAGATGAAGAAGTTGATGAGATCTACTTTCTTACCTTACAACTATCAATCAGTTATGTACCAGAGGCTGCAGAATCTGAGACAAGGGACAAAGTCTGTTAGTGATTATGCTGATGAATTTTACCAACTCATTGCCAGGAACGATATTATGGAGACTGAAGAATAGTTAACTGCTAGATTCATTGGGGGATTGAGAATGCAGATCCAGGATATGGTTAATATGTTTGATCCAAGATCTGTAGCAGAGGCACATCAGAAAGCGTTAGCTTGGGAGAAGCAGGGAAGGCGTGGAGGTGGTGTGTTTACTAATTCTAACAATCAAGTGAAGGGGGCCAGTGGAAGTTCTAATGTTCCTAAACCTATCAGTAAGCCAATTGTGAAGGAGGGTGAGAAGGCGAAGGTTAATAGTGGGTTCAAATGTTATAATTGCCAGGAAATGGGTCATAAAAGCAATGAGTGTCCGAAGCCGAAGAAGAGAACTATGATAGTTGAAGCTGAGGATGAGGATGAAGAGGCTGAGTGTTCTAATTCCTTACCGGTTGAGGAGGAAGACTTGTTATCGGGAGACGAAGGATATTCACTGATGATGAGGAGGAGTTGTTTGACACCAAAGCAAGAGGAGGGAGACAGTTGGTTGAGGAATAACATATTTCAGTCTACTTGTACTATTCTTGGAAGAGTTTGTAAATTCGTTATTGATGCTGGGAGTTGCGATAACATTATCTCTACAGAGGCAGTAAAGAAGTTGGAATTGAAAACCGAGAAGCATCCTAAACCGTACAAGTTAGCTTGGTTGAGGAAAGGAGATGAGGTGAAAGTCGGAAGGAGAGGTTGTGTTAAATTTTCAATTGGGAAAAAATACAAGGATGAAATTTGGTGCGATGTTGTAGACATGGACGTATGTCATCTGTTGTTGGGCAGACCATGGCAGTTTGATAGAGCAGTTCAACATGATGGTCGTGCTAATAGCTATAGTTTCATGTTTGAAGGCACTAAAATTACTTTAGTTCCCAAGAAGCAGCAACAGAAAGAAAGCAAGCTGGAGGAAATTGAAGAATTGAAAACTCTGTTAACTTTGAAGGAGTTTGTCAAGGAAGTCGAAGAAGAACCTGAAGTGTACTTGTTGATTGGACGAGAGTGTAACGAAGAGGTGGAAATTCCAGAAGAAGCAAAACCAGTTTTGAAAGAATTTTAGGATGTATTCCCAGAGGAGTTGCCTAAGGAGTTGCCGCCACTGAGAGACATTCAACATCAAATCGATCTTGTTCCAGGAGCAGTATTACCGCATAGACCACATTACCGAATGAGTCCAAAGGAACATGAAGAGTTACGAAGGCAGGTGGAAGAGTTGCTAGAACAGGGACGTGTTCAGGAAAGCTTGAGTCCTTGTGCAGTGCCCGCTTTGTTGGTGCCGAAGAAGGATGGAACATGGAGGATGTGCACAGATAGTAGAGCTTTGAACAAGATTACTGTTCGCTACAGATTTCCTATGCCGAGGTTGCATGACTTGCTAGATCAGTTGAGTGGAGCTACTATCTTTTCGAAGATTGATTTGAAAAGCGGTTATCATCAAATTCGGATTAGACCTGGAGACGAATGGAAGACAGCCTTCAAAACGAGAGAAGGGTTATACGAATGGTTGGTTATGCCATTTGGTTTGTCAAATGCACCTAGTACATTCATGCGGGTGATGAATCAAATCTTCAGACCATTCATTGGGAAGTTCGTCGTGGTTTATTTCGATGATATTCTGATTTACAGCAGGAGTACGGAGGAGCATGTTCAACATTTGAGGGAAATATTGAATATTCTTCGTGAGGAACAATTTTATGTTGCTACGAAGAAATGTGTGTTTATGACGCACAGTGTTTTATTTCTGGGTTATGTTGTTTCAGGAGAAGGTATTCAAGTTGATCAGAGTAAAGTTGAGGCAGTCAGGAATTGGCCACAGCCAAAGACAATTACGGAAGTGAGAAGTTTTCATGGGCTAGCGTCATTCTACCGAAGATTCATTCCACACTTCAGTAGCGTCATGGCTCTAGTTACTGATTGCATGAAGGGTAAACAGTTTTCGTGGACAGAAGAAGCCGGGATTGCTTTTGAACGAATCAAAGAACTGTTGACGACAGCGCCAATTCTTGTTTTACCTAATTTTCAGTTGTTGTTTGAGCTACACACTGATGCATCAAAGGTTGGGATTGGAGGAGTGTTGAGTCAGCAGGGGAGACCTATTGCATATTTCAGTGAAAAGTTATCAGGGGCAAAGATGAGATACAGTACATATGACGTTGAATTCTATGCTGTTGTGCAAGCTGTTAAGCATTGGAGACACTACCTATTTCAGAAGGAATTCGTTCTTTACACTGATCACGAAGCTTTGAAACATTTACAGGGGCAGGATAAAATTTCTGCGAGACATGCATCATGGAATGCTTATTTGCAGCAATTTACTTTTGTTGTTAAGCACAAATCTGGGGTGACGAATCGGGTAGCTGATGCTTTGAGTAGGAGGAGTCATTTGTTAACAACATTGAAGGTTGAAGTGACGGGATTTGAATTATTGCCAGAGATAATTGAAGAAGATCCTTACTTTGTGAAATATGTTGAGAAAGTCAAGGAAGGGAGTACCAATGAATTTATGTTGGTTGATGGATTCTTGTTTAAAGGAAATCAGTTATGTATTCCAGAGGGCAGTTTGAGAATGAAAATTATCAAGGAGTTGCATGAAGAAGGTCATGTGGGTAGAGATCGTACATTGCAGTTGATTTCTCAATCTTACTTCCGGCCGTCGATGAGGAAAGAGGTTGAACGATTTGTGGAGAGATGTCATATTTGCCAGGTTTCGAAGGGAACAGCAACGAATGCAGGGTTGTATATGCCGCTACCTGTACCGTCTAAGCCATGGGTTGATATCAGCATGGATTTCGTTTTGGGTTTGCCTATAACTCAGAGGGGGAATGATTCTATATTTGTTGTAGTGGACAGGTTTTCGAAGATGGCACATTTTATAGCCTGTAAGAAGACAGCGGATGCAGTTCGAGTGGCTCAGTTGTTCTTTAAAGAAATCTATCGTTTACATGGGTTGCCAGAGTCTATTGTTTCCGACAGGGATACCAGATTTTTAAGTCATTTTTGGCTTAGTTTGTGGAAGATGGTGGGAACGAAGCTGAATTTTAGTAGTGCTTATCATCCGCAAACAGATGGGCAAACAGAAGTGGTGAATAGATCGTTGGAAAACTTGTTACGATGTCTTGTGAAAGATAATTTGAAGAGTTGGGATTTAAAGTTGTGTCAAGCTGAATTTGCTCACAATCATGCAAATAACCGAAGTACAGGATTCAGTCCATTTCAGATTGTATATTCAAATTTACCCAGGGGACCGTTGGATTTGGCAGTAGTATCACAACCAAAGAAGACAGTTAAACGAGCCGCTGATTTTGTTGATGGGTTGACGGAATGCCATAGAATCGTTCAGGAACGATTGGAAAAGACAAATGAGAAGTATAAACAAAAGGCGGATAAGAAACGAAGAAGTGTAGTCTTCAAAGAAGGTGATTTGGTTTACGCGGTTTTGACAAAAGATCGTTTTTCGGTTGGAACTTACAATAAGTTGAAAGCACGAAAGATTGGTCCAGTAGAAATTTTGAAGAGGATCAATGATAATGCATATCGATTAAAGTTACCGGAAAATGTTCATACTTCTGATGTTTTCAATGTCAAACATTTAATTCCATATTGTGGGGAGGATTTCATCGAAGTTGACGAGAGTGTGAATTCGAGGACGAATTCTTTCCAACAAGGGGAGGATGATGAAGCACTTACCTTGAGTCGCGGCCGACTCATCACTCCCTTGAGTCGCGACCGACACATCGCGTTGCCGCCCTTCACCCACGACTCAAATTCCACCACGGTCCATGACTCAGACTTCCCCCGCGACTCACGACCTAACTTCCATCTCCATTTTAAATCAACACCGCAACCTACGACAAATCCCCACCGCGACCCAAGAACTAACCACCTCCGCGACTTACGGCACATCCCAAATTCCCCTTTCTCCCCGCGACCTCACCCTACACCGGTTCCAGCAAGTGAGTCACGAACGACCTTGCCTAATCTATAAGTCGCGATCGATATATGAAGAGTTTCAGTGAAGTTGAATTTGGCATCACCGCCTTCTATTAAGTCGCAAGCGAGACATTGTTAAGTCGCGAATCTTTGTTGAGTCGTTTGCAAGTTATCCATAAGTCGCGGCCATTTCTTAATTACTGAAGTTCCATTGAGTCGTTACCGAGACATGTATGAGTCGTGTGAAGGAGTTGAGTCGTCTAAGTTGAGTCGAAGCCGAGATAACAAGAAGTCACCGTATTTTCTTTAAGTCGTGGCTCGTAGGGTTTAAGTCGCTGCATTTTGTTAAGTCGGGTACTGTTTGTGTTGTAATTTCTTAAGTCATTTGTGTTGTGTCATAATCCCTATAAATAGGGATGTAATGTCATTGTAAAGGGAGTTGAAGATGGAATAAAAATTTCTTGTTGATTGCTTTGTGCTTTCTTCTCTAATTGGTAGTCGAGTGAAATCTCCTATCTCCACCTACGTCATTCGAGTGCGCTCGAATCTTCGTTTGTGAAGCCGATTCACGGAATCAAGTGCGCTTGATCAACGTCGAAGAATCGTAGATCTTTGTTTCTCGGTATCGTGCGCGATCAACGAGACGAAGATAGCTAGAATCCGGCATCTTTGGATCAACGGATTTGGGCATTGCAGTATTTTCAAATCACCGATTGTTACATTTCATCAATTGAAGTTTGTTTTGAAATATCCGCTGCGTCAGTTTGGTATCAGAGCGAGATTGCAAGGAGTTTGCATCATTTGGAGATTTGGGTTTCGAGAAGTTGAAGTTTAGAGATCGAATTTGCAAATTGTCGAGAAGTTTGGAGTTTGAAGTTTGTGTTCGTCGTGTTCATATTGAAGTTGCAACAAGAGGAGAACTTTCGATCCATTTCATTTCGGATCAAAGTTGAAAAGGGGTTTGAGCCAAGAGTTGAAGCATCACTTTTCTATTATTGTTGAAGGAAGGCCGTGTATACTTTAAAAGTAGCCGAGCCTTGTGAAGTTGTTTTGAAGTTTGAAGCCAAGCTAAGGAACCGTGACTAGTTTGATTTTGTGTTGAAGTTTTGATTTGTTGAAGTTTATTGTTTAAAGATTTTGCGAAGTTCAATCATGCCACCGAGACGAGCTCAACGTCATCGCAATATTAATGCCTTGTATGGAAGAGAAGAGGCCGATGAAATGGAGCAACGAATCCACGAGAGCTTTACTGAAAAGTTGAACGAAGGAATTGGTCGATTAGAGAGAATGATGCTTGAAATGAATCAAAGTAGAAGAAGAATTTCACCTGAATCAAACCGTGGGGGTAGTAGAGTTTCATCACATTCAGAACGGGAGAGGAGAGAAAGTCAAGAGCATAGAAGTGTTGATAATCGAAGTAGGAGGAATGTTGATGATCGGGATCGAAGGGATGTTGGTAGTAGGAGTGGTGGTAGAGATGTTGGAGGACGTGAACGACAACGATATACTTCAGATTTTGATGGGGAATTTGTTGGTGACAGAGGGAGTATGCATCGAGATAGAGAACAAACACGACGTCAGTATCGAGATGTAGATGATGATCGTCGATGGGAATCGGGAATGAAGATGGAGATTCCGGAGTTTAAAGGTGGGATGGTTGCTGAGGAGTTCTTAGACTGGTTATCTAATGTTGAAGAAATCTTTGATTTCGAGGAAGTGCCGGAGAATCGTCGAGTGAAGTTGGTTGCTACTAGATTGAGGGGAAGAGCATTGGCATGGTGGCAGCAAACTAAACTTACACGAGAACGGATGGGGAAGTCGAAGGTTGTTGAGTGGGATAAGATGAAGAAGTTGATGAGATCTACTTTCTTACCTTACAACTATCAATCAGTTATGTACCAGAGGCTGCAGAATCTGAGACAAGGGACAAAGTCTGTTAGTGATTATGCTGATGAATTTTACCAACTCATTGCCAGGAACGATATTATGGAGACTGAAGAACAGTTAACTGCTAGATTCATTGGGGGATTGAGAATGCAGATCCAGGATATGGTTAATATGTTTGATCCAAGATCTGTAGCAGAGGCACATCAGAAAGCGTTAGCTTGGAAGAAGCAGGGAAGGCGTGGAGGTGGTGTGTTTACTAATTCTAACAATCAAGTGAAGGGGGCCAGTGGAAGTTCTAATGTTCCTAAACCTGTCAGTAAGCCAATTGTGAAGGAGGGTGAGAAGGCGAAGGTTAATAGTGGGTTCAAATGTTATAACTGCCAGGAAATGGGTCATAAAAGCAATGAGTGTCCGAAGCCGAAGAAGAGAACTATGATAGTTGAAGCTGAGGATGAGGATGAAGAGGCTGAGTGTTCTAATTCCTTACCGGTTGAGGAGGAAGACTTGTTATCGGGAGACGAAGGATATTCACTGATGATGAGGAGGAGTTGTTTGACACCAAAGCAAGAGGAGGGAGACAGTTGGTTGAGGAATAACATATTTCAGTCTACTTGTACTATTCTTGGAAGAGTTTGTAAATTCGTTATTGATGCTGGGAGTTGCGATAACATTATCTCTACAGAGGCAGTAAAGAAGTTGGAATTGAAAACCGAGAAGCATCCTAAACCGTACAAGTTAGCTTGGTTGAGGAAAGGAGGTGAGGTGAAAGTCGGAAGGAGAGCTTGTGTTAAATTTTCAATTGGGAAAAAATACAAGGATGAAATTTGGTGCGATGTTGTAGACATGGACGTATGTCATCTGTTGTTGGGCAGACCATGGCAGTTTGATAGAGCAGTTCAACATGATGGTCGTGCTAATAGCTATAGTTTCATGTTTGAAGGCACTAAAATTACTTTAGTTCCCAAGAAGCAGCAACAGAAAGAAAGCAAGCTGGAGGAAATTGAAGAATTGAAAACTCTGTTAACTTTGAAGGAGTTTGTCAAGGAAGTCGAAGAAGAACCTGAAGTGTACTTGTTGATTGGACGAGAGTGTAACGAAGAGGTGGAAATTCCAGAAGAAGCAAAACCAGTTTTGAAAGAATTTGAGGATGTATTCCCAGAGGAGTTGCCTAAGGAGTTGCCGCCACTGAGAGACATTCAACATCAAATCGATCTTGTTCCGGGAGCAGTATTACCGCATAGACCACATTACCGAATGAGTCCAAAGGAACATGAAGAGTTACGAAGGCAGGTGGAAGAGTTGCTAGAACAGGGACGTGTTCAGGAAAGCTTGAGTCCTTGTGCAGTGCCAGCTTTGTTGGTGCCGAAGAAGGATGGAACATGGAGGATGTGCACAGATAGTAGAGCTTTGAACAAGATTACTGTTCGCTACAGATTTCCTATGCCGAGGTTGCATGACTTGCTAGATCAGTTGAGTGGAGCTACTATCTTTTCGAAGATTGATTTGAAAAGCGGTTATCATCAAATTCGGATTAGACCTGGAGACGAATGGAAGACAGCCTTCAAAACGAGAGAAGGGTTATACGAATGGTTGGTTATGCCATTTGGTTTGTCAAATGCACCTAGTACATTCATGCGGGTGATGAATCAAATCTTCAGACCATTCATTGGGAAGTTCGTCGTGGTTTATTTCGATGATATTCTGATTTACAGCAGGAGTACGGAGGAGCATGTTCAACATTTGAGGGAAATATTGAATATTCTTCGTGAGGAACAATTTTATGCTGCTACGAAGAAATGTGTGTTTATGACGCACAGTGTTTTATTTCTGGGTTATGTTGTTTCAGGAGAAGGTATTCAAGTTGATCAGAGTAAAGTTGAGGCAGTCAGGAATTGGCCACAGCCAAAGACAATTACGGAAGTGAGAAGTTTTCATGAGCTAGCGTCATTCTACCGAAGATTCATTCCACACTTCAGTAGCGTCATGGCTCTAGTTACTGATTGCATGAAGGGTAAACAGTTTTCGTGGACAGAAGAAGCCGGGATTGCTTTTGAACGAATCAAAGAACTGTTGACGACAGCGCCAATTCTTGTTTTACCTAATTTTCAGTTGTTGTTTGAGCTACACACTGATGCATCAAAGGTTGGGATTGGAGGAGTGTTGAGTCAGCAGGGGAGACCTATTGCATATTTCAGTGAAAAGTTATCAGGGGCAAAGATGAGATACAGTACATATGACGTTGAATTCTATGCTGTTGTGCAAGCTGTTAAGCATTGGAGACACTACCTATTTCAGAAGGAATTCGTTCTTTACACTGATCACGAAGCTTTGAAACATTTACAGGGGCAGGATAAAATTTCTGCGAGACATGCATCATGGAATGCTTATTTGCAGCAATTTACTTTTGTTGTTAAGCACAAATCTGGGGTGACGAATCGGGTAGCTGATGCTTTGAGTAGGAGGAGTCATTTGTTAACAACATTGAAGGTTGAAGTGACGGAATTTGAATTATTGCCAGAGATGATTGAAGAAGATCCTTACTTTGTGAAATATGTTGAGAAAGTCAAGGAAGGGAGTACCAATGAATTTATGTTGGTTGATGGATTCTTGTTTAAAGGAAATCAGTTATGTATTCCAGAGGGCAGTTTGAGAATGAAAATTATCAAGGAGTTGCATGAAGAAGGTCATGTGGGTAGAGATCGTACATTGCAGTTGATTTCTCAATCTTACTTCTGGCCGTCGATGAGGAAAGAGGTTGAACGATTTGTGGAGAGATGCCATATTTGCCAGGTTTCGAAGGGAACAGCAACGAATGCAGGGTTGTATATGCCGCTACCTGTACCGTCTAAGCCATGGGTTGATATCAGCATGGATTTCGTTTTGAGTTTGCCTAGAACTCAGAGGGGGAATGATTCTATATTTGTTGTAGTGGACAGGTTTTCGAAGATGGCACATTTTATAGCCTGTAAGAAGACAGCGGATGCAGTTCGAGTGGCTCAGTTGTTCTTTAAAGAAATCTATCGTTTACATGGGTTGCCAGAGTCTATTGTTTCCGACAGGGATACCAGATTTTTAAGTCATTTTTGGCTTAGTTTGTGGAAGATGGTGGGAACGAAGCTGAATTTTAGTAGTGCTTATCATCCGCAAACAGATGGGCAAACAGAAGTGGTGAATAGATCGTTGGAAAACTTGTTACGATGTCTTGTGAAAGATAATTTGAAGAGTTGGGATTTAAAGTTGTGTCAAGCTGAATTTGCTCACAATCATGCAAATAACCGAAGTACAGGATTCAGTCCATTTCAGATTGTATATTCAAATTTACCCAGGGGACCGTTGGATTTGGCAGTAGTATCACAACCAAAGAAGACAGTTAAACGAGCTGCTGATTTTGTTGATGGGTTGACGGAATGCCATAGAATCGTTCAGGAACGATTGGAAAAGACAAATGAGAAGTATAAACAAAAGGCGGATAAGAAACGAAGAAGTGTAGTCTTCAAAGAAGGTGATTTGGTTTACGCGGTTTTGACAAAAGATCGTTTTTCGGTTGGAACTTACAATAAGTTGAAAGCACGAAAGATTGGTCCAGTAGAAATTTTGAAGAGGATCAATGATAATGCATATCGATTAAAGTTACCGGAAAATGTTCATACTTCTGATGTTTTCAATGTCAAACATTTAATTCCATATTGTGGGGAGGATTTCATCGAAGTTGACGAGAGTGTGAATTCGAGGACGAATTCTTTCCAACAAGGGGAGGATGATGAAGCACTTACCTTGAGTCGCGGCCGACTCATCACTCCCTTGAGTCGCGACCGACACATCGCGTTGCCGCCCTTCACCCACGACTCAAATTCCACCACGGTCCACGACTCAGACTTCCCCCGCGACTCACGACCTAACTTCCATCTCCATTTTAAATCAACACCGCAACCTACGACAAATCCCCACCGCGACCCAAGAACTAACCACCTCCGCAACTTACGGCACATCCCAAATTCCCCTTTCTCCCCGCGACCTCACCCTACACCGGTTCCAGCAAGTGAGTCACGAACGACCTTGCCTAATCTATAAGTCGCGATCGATATATGAAGAGTTTCAGTGAAGTTGAATTTGGCATCACCGCCTTCTATTAAGTCGCAAGCGAGACATTGTTAAGTCGCGAATCTTTGTTGAGTCGTTTGCAAGTTATCCATAAGTCGCGGCCATTTCTTAATTACTGAAGTTCCATTGAGTCGTTACCGAGACATGTATGAGTCGTGTGAAGGAGTTGAGTCGTCTAAGTTGAGTCGAAGCCGAGATAACAAGAAGTCACCGTATTTTCTTTAAGTCGTGGCTCGTAGGGTTTAAGTCGCTGCATTTTGTTAAGTCGGGTACTGTTTGTGTTGTAATTTCTTAAGTCATTTGTGTTGTGTCATAATCCCTATAAATAGGGATGTAATGTCATTGTAAAGGGAGTTGAAGATGGAATAAAAATTTCTTGTTGATTGCTTTGTGCTTTCTTCTCTAATTGGTAGTCGAGTGAAATCTCCTATCTCCACCTACGTCATTCGAGTGCGCTCGAATCTTCGTTTGTGAAGCCGATTCACGGAATCAAGTGCGCTTGATCAACGTCGAAGAATCGTAGATCTTTGTTTCTCGGTATCGTGCGCGATCAACGAGACGAAGATAGCTCGAATCCGGCATCTTTGGATCAACGGATTTGGGCATTGTAGTATTTTCAAATCACCGATTGCTACATTTCATCAATTGAAGTTTGTTTTGAAATATCCGCTGCGTCAACCACCGCCTAATTTCATTGCAACCTTAGCTGCAACCCTAAAGTTCGTCACCATATTTCAACCAAGCCCAAATTATATGCACCACCTTTGTCGTCGTAGCACACCAGCACATCATACCAAAATCCTATGTGACAACCCAACATCGGCGATGACTTCAAAAAACTACCAGCAAAAGGAATGTTGAATTAAAGTAGCATCATATGAACATAATGCTATATTAAAATAGCATTAGATAAATTAAATAGCATTCATTTTCACGACTCAAAAAATGTTGAATGAAACAAATATTATATATACATAATGCTCTATTCAGTTTTACAATTCAAACAATGCTAAATTAAACCAGCACTAGATGAATTAAAAAAATTCATTTTCACAATTTAAGAAATGCTAAAAAAAACTAGCATTATACGTATATAATGATATTTAATTTTACAGTTCAAAATAATACTAATTCAAGTTAGCATTTTCTGTTCATTATGTCATTAAAAAGAAAAAAAACAAACAGCCAACGTCACCGCCATACCTCTATCAGACTTCATTAATGCATCACTCACGAATTCCCATGGCATCTCCTCAAAACACGAACTCTGCCGCCACTAGCCCATGTTTGTCAACGCAGCCGCAATCTACACTCGCCGCCTTCACCGTCTGCACTCAGCCCAAATCCATTGACAATTAAGTTTTGTCTTGGTAAAACGTTTTGTTCCGCTTTTTTCATTCAGAGAAAACCTAGGCTATTTCCCCCATAATTAGAAGAATGGAACAACTCAACGAACTTTCAGCAAGCAAACACAGTGAAGGTTTCAGTTAGTGAACATGACAACCAAACAGCAGCATTTAATCCACTGCTGAAGTTGGTCCCAGTAACAATTCCCATTAACAAGACAAAATCTGATACATTGTCCTTATTCCATTTAGAAAAAAACGTAGAAGAATAAGAATTTATGATTGTATAGCTAGATTTAACTAGCCTAATTTAGTCATCAAAATATTTGTAAAACATGACTTGCATATGTTGCCGGTCTTATATGCGTTGCCAAATTGTACAACATAGAATGTCTCCACACGAGTTTTACTACTGTATATACGCATATTACATCGAGTCTTGAATACTCATATTACATGTCAGCAAATATTCACCAAAAACAGTGACATTTTTAAACCCAGCCAGTACAGATAAAACCTGATCCAATCTTTATGCTCCTCATTTGCACATCTTTACTTACTAGTGTGTCCACCTCCAAAAAGAATAGACCACAACCACAGTTATAATCATCCCAGTGTATGCAATCCACTTATCGGCGCGATGTCTTCTCTCTATGAGCTTCAATACCGAGTTGGACAGTCCAACCGTGTTGAGGATGTCCAATGCACGCCTTTGCGCCCTCTGCTCATAATGCAATAAAATTAGCGGCAGTTAGGATTCGTTCTTTATTTTCAAGTTTGATACACTAAAAACCCGATAGAAAAACAGTTCTAAATTACACCCTAAATTAATTTCCTGTTTTTTTCTTTCGAAAATCAAATTTGCACTCGATCGCAGGTTTCTATGAACAGAAATATTTTTCTTTTTGGAAATATTTGTAGTTCGATTGAAATTAAAATCAGAAGTATTTTTCATAGTAGATTCTTGAGGAAGAACGGCTGTGTATTTTGAAATTTGAAGATGGTAGAGGTGAAACCCAGTACACGAGGCTTTCGCACGATAGCGGACTTTACAGAGGTCAACAATGTATGCAGCATTTCTCTCGCATTGTGAAGATGTTGTTTCCGGACTCGAACCTGAACGTTTAGTTCACCATGCGGGTGACCTAATCGTTGCACCAAGTTTGAAGATGGTGTTTTTACACAAATTCCCGTGCAATTACATTTCACACATCATAATCTTATTCTTTGATAAGATTTTATGCTTTAATTCTATTTTTTTCTTTTGACTTACCTTAAGCCGATCTCTCTGTTCAGCATATTTGGAAAGCACAGCTACTCCAGTAGCATAGGCTTCTTCAATCATCATATGTGAATTACGAGCCGACTCAATTGCACGTGCCTCATCATCAAATATTCTCAGCACATGTTCACCCTCTCCATTCTGCACAAGTCGTTACATCAGATATTCATGTAAACAATGAAAGAAAAAACTTAGATACAAATGTCTGTCAAAACCTTGATGCAACTCTCCTTAAACTATGCAATGTGCACTGAAGGACAAACGAAATTTTTCATTGAATAAAATCGATATAAATATGTGTTTTTTTTTCAGTACACGTAGTGGAATTTAATGGACGCCGCATTAAAATTTTGATCCAGATGTGTGCATCAAAGTATCACTCGGTAAACAATATATCATCAAACAACAACATTTGGAACTATCAAAAAGCAAATTGACATCCGAAAGCTTCTTAGATACATACCGCTCTTTGCATTAATTCGGCCCTCTCTTTAGCTTCTTGCATCCGCTTCTGCTGGCGATACAATAGCTTGTTCAAATTTTCTTTCAGAGTGAGTGCCTTCTCTGAAACTTGTTCCACTTTTCTACAGTGAAAATAACAAGAATCTTGGTTATTTATAAATAAACTTTACAACAATTGTTCCCTTCTGGGCATTGGTATAGCTCAAACAAGTTTGGCCAAAGTTTGCCTTTAAGGGTCGAAATAACAAAACGAAAATAGCATTCATAAATGGTATGAGAGAGCATATCATCACAAACTTGATGGCTCCAGCATAACTCACGCTATCAACAAACTAAAATTATACATACCATGCCTGAAACTTTAGCAGCCATGACAAAATGTACACTCTTTTAGGCTGCAAAAGTTTTGAGTGTGGTCTGTACGTATTTTTTGAAAGCTAAAGTTTTGGGTGTGGTCTGTATATCTTTTAGACTACTGAAAATATTTCTGAAAAAAGTGCTCACATAGACATCCGTTGGCATTTCTACTTTACTGGTAAGATGCGGTAATCCATCTTCATAAATAACCCAACAATTGCATCTAACCTAGTTATCCTAAAAAACGCCTAATCTACAAATACCATTATCATTTTGTTAATGTGAGACTTAGGGCTGGCCAATTAGAACCGAGAATCGCAAAACCGAACCGACCCAAAAAAATCTGAATCCAAACTGAACCGACCCGAAAAGATCTTAATCCTAACCCGATCGGATCTAATTGCCACCCCTGGTGAGACTTCACTCGCTAGGGATGTTACCACTACCCAAGATTTTCAAAATGAATCAGACCGAAAAGTTCAATATTTAAACTGAAACTAGATTAAAATCGAGAACCATAGATTCAAACAATTCATGTTTTCAGGTGTAACTGAGAAGATCCAATTTAAAACGGATTCCAAATTGATAGCACCGTTTGGTTTGTAATTCCAAATTTGGATTTTTGTAACAGTCGAAATGCATTGGATTTCCAAAATGATCAACTTTGAAAATGATGTGTGCATTGTATTTTCCCCCTTTTGGGAAACATAAAAAACAGAACAAACTCTTCACTTTTTCTCCTCTCTTTGTTGTCAAGACTAGGATTTTTCCACCCTCTTTCTCTTCCACGGCTTACATATTGAAACCGCAAAACATAATGCTCAAAGTTTATACCAAATGGACCTGTATATTCTAGAAATTTTTGGACCTGTGTATTGTAGGAATTTTTAATCATTGCCACTATCAACTTAAGAAAATCGGTAATGTGGCTAGTGCACTGTTAAGTTCACAACCTCATAAAACATACATGTGATATGCCATCAGCTAAGTTCACAACCTCATAAAACATACATGTGATATGCCATCAGCTATTGCACAATCCACAAAGACATTAAGCTTACATTGTGTTACGAACCAAAATTTCAGTGAACAAACTCTTATATCAGCTGAAATCATCCACAGTGGTTCTTTTTTTCAAAAAGTTAATATTACAATCAACTTATCCAAAATGCACGTTTTCTCCTCAAAAGAGTGGCATTATGAGACCGATAGTTAAACTTCAAATTTTAGTGTTTTTCAAAATAGGTAAAGGTTATATTTTCTCCATGGTGTTACAAAAAGTTCATGCAATGTTTGATGTTATTTATAAAGGTAATCAAAATTGCATTATAGCCTTTAATTTGGTCAACCTTTGAAAAACACGCTCACGTTGGAATAAGAAATTAAAACCCGTCTTCATCCAAAAAACCAATGAATATTTTTTTTAAAAAAAATTCACACTTTCACTTGACCTGTGGCAGAAGTTGTTGACGGGTAGTATAATATTTTTATTTTGTAAATCTAACAAACAGTTAAGAAATGTTACTATGTTTGCTCCCAATCAACAACATTACTTTACACCACATAAAGGATTGGACTCATGTTACCTATCAAAAGAAAACATTGAATTCTTTAAAATATTGACAGTTCTAGCACTTTTACATACGATATAGTCCTGCGACACATAATACCAAACCACACCCATTCAAACAAAAATCAACATACTTCGAGGAACAAGGCTTGACCAATATACTTGAAGTAAAAGAAGTAGGGTATGGTATCTATGTTTTTTTTTACTTTGCTGGCGCCATTTGTTACAAGTGCGCAAGGATCCTCTGAATTTCATAACCAAATATTTAAAACAAAAAAATATTGAATAAAAAGATAAGCAATAAAATAATGTACATCTTACCACACCAAAGAAGATACGCAAAAACAATGATTGTTTATTTATGCCCGAAGTAGTCAGCGAAAATCCAAGTAACGAATTATTTAAGTAATTGATGCACTCTCACTGCTAGACAATAACCATTAGATGTAAAAATGCACAAGCAAAATTCTTACTCGACTATAAAGTGCCACATGTAAGGTATTTTTCATCATAAACAGAAACACGATTTTCACACAAATAAGTCGACACTGACCATTGTGCTGACTGAAATTTTAAATAATTGTTTCCATTCTGTTAGCTTATGTAATAGTTTACGCTACTAATTCCTAAACACCAAATTATATCATCTTGGAATAGAGCAACATATGATGGTCTTTAGGTTATCCAATTCAACGTAAAGGTTCATTACTCCACATTATCTTCCAAACATTTCATGTTTGTTCAATTTTCACCCCTAAAGGTGGCAAAATGTTGTTGGTAAGGGGCCATTTTATGCTTCCAATAAATAATCATATTCTGGTGAGTGCATAGAGCAGATATAGGTTTAATTAGCATCTCTAGTAAAGAAAGAAACAAAAGTTTTGACCCTAAATTTTCAGATGGTTTACATTTAAAGGACGATATAGTATTTGTTTCATTTTTTCCTAGTGATATCAACCGAATATGTGTTTAACTATTTCAAATATTGTCATCGGCCAAAAGTCGATTCAGGTAGCATAATCTCAAACATACTGAATCCACATGCAAAATAACACCAACTCCAAGCTAACACAAAAACTAAAAGAAAAGTTCGACATTCAATCGAAAAAGGAAAAAAGACAATCCTTCACACATACCTGCGCCAAAGATCCCGTTGTCCTTTAGATCCAAGAGATCGAGAAAGGCGATCCATCTCAGCGCACAAAGATTCGACCTGAGATATGTCATTTTTGATTCCAAACGCGAGTTCAGGCGAATCTAATCCGAATCCAACCGACGGACCTGACGAATACGACGATGAAGAAGAATTAATTGATGCTGATTCGAATCTTTCCAGTTTGTCGAATTCATTGGTTGCTTTTACAAGTATTTTGCTTGCTTGTTTGTGCAGATCTGAAATATTTACTCCTCCTCCAGTTAAATCCATTTAATTCTGATCGACTAAGAAATTGAAATCGGATCATGCAGATAACTTCATTCAGCAAATTATGTTAATTAGTGAAATAATAGCTGGGCCTAATCGGGTGGGCCGAGACGTTTCAAATAGTGGCGAGGACGGCTTGAAGGTGCGTTATTGGGAAATGAGAATTTGAAGCGGGAAGTGAAACGTCCAAGAGGAATAGCATTGAAAAAAAAAGCATTTAAAATAGTTATTTAATTGTTTAGTTATGAATAATTATTTTTATTATCAAATATTTAATTAAAAAGATTGCAATTAAATGGACGATTTTTGTTAAATACTAGTACCTCGAAATACAGATACAAATACACTACTGCATAATTTTTTCTAAAATTCTCTGTTGATATATCAATAACCATCTAAGCATCTCTGTTACTTAAATTTTTCGCAAATAAGAATACAGTCTAATTAAGGTATCTAAGCTTAATCTGCTTCGGTCTGGGCCGGTTTTGGTCCAGCTCAGTCTGCCGCAAGCTACTGAGAATCGAAAATAGGCCAACAAGTCTCACTCGACTATCGTTCTGGTTCACTACAAAAGAAGCACTGTTTAGCGACGGCTAATAGCCGTTGGCGGCCGTTGCTAGCCATCAGTAAAAGCCGTTGCAAAATATCTCGTTGCAACTAAAGAAAGCAACGCCCTTAGCGACGACTCCGTTGTTCATTTTACAACGGCTTGTAACGGCTAAGTGTCCACGTGAAAGCAACCGTTGGGGTTGTTGGTTTTCCGGGTTGTTGAAGCAAAGCGTTGCAATATTGCCGTTGCTAGCCGTCGCTATGTTTGACCATAGGGTCGTTGCTAGCCGTTGCAAAACTGGAATATATTAGCTGCCACATTGCAGCACCTTCATCCCTCAATCCCAATCAATCCAAATAATATAATTCCATCATTTCACACATATAATACCATTCCATCATACCATATAATCAATATCAACACAACCAAATCATCATATATTGCGTATTCCAACATATATTCACAAAATCATATAAGAAAATCAACATAACCTAATATGAAAATCCACGAAACCAAACCACATAACTAAATTAAACGACCAGTACATATCAAGTGCCAAAGTATCAATCACAACAACCAAAATACCAAATCCACGAAAACACTAAGTATCAATCACAACATCCAAAGTACCAAATGTCAAACCCATCATAATATGTACATATATATATAAAGCGTACCCATCAAAACAAACCAACTAAGCATCGTCGTCGTCGTCATCTGCACCTCCTTCCCCGGACATTGACCCATGCTCCTGATAGAAGGCAGTAATACGCTCATCTATCTACGTCGCCAACTGACTCTTCCGCCAATCATTGAGTTCATCCAATTGTGTTTGCATCCGAGCAATCTCTTCCTCATCTATGGACTCCTATATGCCCTTTGGAAATTAAGAGCCTGTGAAATAATTCAAGTGAATAAGAAGTTCATGGCATACAATAACAATAAGAAAACTCAAGTTATTGGTAATAAACTCAAGTGAATAAGAAGTTCATGGCATATAGGTTTCTACTGTGTAAACGTTGAGTACATACCATATTGCCGAAACTGTAACGCCTGTTTCGACTTGTCGGTTCAATGATTGAATCGCGTATCCAATTAGACTCATCAACCGTAAGCGACTCCCATCCACTCGCTTGTATCGCTCGTGCATGCTCTGCTTTATATCTCTCCTACAATTACGAACAGATATTTGACACAATTGTTATACAATTTACTTATTTACCGTGAAATAAACGAATATGAAATATTTTCATTACAGAAATAAACATATTTAGCATTACAGAAGCAGCCTTGTCGTCCGACAATCATATGAAATATTCCCATCCTCATCTGTATGCTCCACTGCATGTGTGACTCTGAAAACCTCAGCCGCTGTAGGCTCCCTTCATACTTTACCCACTGAATATATACAAGAATAGATTATATTGATAACTTGCATGAGTATAGACAAGAATAGATTATATACAGGAATAGAATATATGGTAAAGAGACACTAGTAAATATATACATCAATAACATAAATATTGGTTAACTAATTTACCAATTCCCACCTATGTTGTTGGAAGGATTTCGAGCCACCACGATGTAGAACGAGGTTTTTGTTCCTATTAGCCTTGTTTCTTGCCGATAATTCCTATTAATTTATACACGCTATTAAGTAAAATAATTCAACACATTTAAATGTAAAAATATAGTGACAATATAACTTACTTTGAATGCTTTAGATTCCCAATATTGTTGGAATCCAGCCCAAATATCATCCCCCATCCAACTTGGCTTTTTCCCTGAACTCCTAGCCCTTGACAGAGTCTCTCTGTAATTTTTTCGCATTTTTTATTCCAATGGTTTATAAAAACATCCATATCCTATGGATCCACATGTACAGCTGCATGCATATTGAATTATCATACGTGTTATGTAAAAGAGATTATATAATTGAAAAACAATCAGCGGAACAGAATACGTAAAACTGATACCATAAGGCATGATGGCATATTGTTTTTGGTTTCATATAAGGCATAATTATATATTACAAAGTTGTACTTACCATAAGATCATCCCATATTGCGCTTTTTATATGTGTTGGAATGTTATCCCACTGAGGCCAACACCGGAACATCCTACTCTTGTATGCTTCCTTCGATACTTGTAAAATGAACTCGGACGTCTCCACCTCGAACCCTCTGTAGAAATGTTGATGTATGTATTCAATATATTTCATATAATATAATTCAAATAAGTTTGTTACATACCCAAAACTTTTCGGAACTATCTCCGCAACTCGATGGAGATCTGGCTCAGAGCTACTCGGACCTGCTCCAAGTGAAGGTGACTGAGATGTACTATGTCGATTACGTCGCCTATTAGACATATCTAGCACAAACACAAATATAATATCATACACTGCTTAAAAAAGAGTACTGATAACATAAGCATCACATAATCATCAATCAATATCACATTAATCATTAATCATTGCATAATCATCACATAATTATTAATCAAGTGATAATCATCATATAAGCATACTCTGCACATAATCATCGTAAAAAGCATACATGAAAAGAATAATGCATAACTCAGAATGATACAGATCATATATAGTCATCATTATTATTACATAGCTCAGAATATTACAGAACATAGTCATTATTGTTAATACATAGCTCATAATTTACAACAAGCGATGCCATCTATGATCAGTCTTCGTCATATTCTGATTTAGACTTAGTCTCGTACTCTATATCATTTTCTTCGATACTTACAAATGCATCTATTAAAACATTCGATCCATGAGTCAACAACCCTACATCAATGTCACTATTTCAGTATATAGCTCGAGAACCGCTTGATGCGGTGCTTCATCTAGAATATTATTTCCATCAAATGTATATCTTGCCTTCGTTTTAAAAACAGCCCACCGGTCTGCTTTATCTTTTTTAAAGACGGATATGGATCAAAATAAACTTGTAAAGCTTGCTTAGCTAATACAAAAGGATCATACTTATAGTAATGCGACGTATGCCTTATTTCAATTAGCTTATAATCTTTGTGGACGTTAATTCCAGAGCCAGGAATATTGCTAAACCAGTTGCATTTGAATAAAACAACTTTCTCTGCAGGTTGTATATAATATGTCAACTCTAAAACTTGTGTTAAGACGTCGTAAAAATCTTTTGTATGCTCCTCTGGATCATCACTTCCTTTGACAAATACACCACTGTTATATGTTAATTTTTCAGCCCCGTATACTTTGGTGTTGAATTTAAATCCATTGACGAAGAATATTAGATAAGTCTTGACATTTCGTTATGGTCCGACAGCAAGATGTCGTAATCCTTCGTCAACAACAAAGTTTTCTGTATCATGAACGTAGTTTGAAAACCATCCAACAAATTGTTTATTGAGATCGCCAGATGGATGTTGTGATTCGTATATGCTGCAAAGATGTATTATATTTCTTTATAATTAATATATACATGTATAATTGAATTATATATGAATTCATAATTACCTGACAAACGGTGCAACTTCAGCACAATTTAGAAGAACGTATGTGTGTGCCACATGGTAATCTCTATCATCTAACCATATTTCCACACATTTTCCAGCAGGTCTTCCATGTTGTCTGAAAATAGATAATATTGTTTGAAAAGAATCCTACTCAATAGTTTCTTCATTATGGGGAACATTTAATAACGATAAGTTCACATCGTTACTAAAGTAATGTGAGAAAAAAAAATGAAGCTTCTTCTTCAAGGTATGATTTGCAAATTGAACCTTTTACTCGTGCTTTTTGTCTAATTTTTTTCTTCAAATGATTCAGGTACCTATAACAAAATTAATTAAATTTATATGGTGGTACAAAAAAAGAAATTAATTAAATTACCTATCAAATGGATACATCCATCCATATTGCACAGGACCATGAAGGAGTGCTTCAGATAGAAGATGAACAGGTAAATGCTCCATTACATTAAAAAAACCAGACAGAAATATTTTCTCCAGTTTGCATAGAAGTACAGAGACTTCTTCTTCAAGTTTACGTATACAATCTACCTTTAACGTCGTAGAACAAAGCTATTTATAAAACATACTTGTTATAACACTTCATATTTTTGCAGGTGGTAGTTTTTTGAAAATCACGGGAAAAAAATACTCCATCATAATGTGGCAATCGTGACTTTTCATCCCACTCAATTTGCTGTTTTTAAAGTCAACACATCTACGGAGGTTAGAAGAAAACCCATCAGGACATCTAAGTCCTTCCACCCACTTAGAATGAGTTTTACTTGCTTATTGCCTAGCTCATAGCATGCTTTGGGTTTCTTATTATCGTCGTATAATTGAAGTTCGGGCCGCTTACAGAAGTGTAATATATCACGTCTTGAATTCGCATCGTCCTTGGTTTTTCCCTTCACATTCAAAATTGTATTAAACACGTTGTCACATGTTTTTTCTGTTGTGCATGACGTCAATGTTATGCCAGAGTAGGAGATTTTTCCAATATGGTAACTCCCAGAATAAACTTTGCTTGCACCAGTTATGAATGTCCGATTTACCTGGAATTTCAACCTGTACTCCAGTTTCATGTATCTTTGGGTAGTCTTTTAAAATTTCATATACCTCTTCACTTGTCCAAATCTTAGGTGGTATCATACTCTCTACTCTGCTAGCTTTAAGTTGTTTTTATCCGTTCTAAATTGATGATTGATATGTAGAAAACACCGATGACAGTCAAACCAAGAAACTTTCTTTCCATACTTTAATGAAAATGCTCGTGTTTCATCTATACAATAAGGACAAGCTAGACGTCCAGATGTGCTCCAACCTGAAAGCATGCCAAACGCGGGAAAATCACTAATAGTCCATAATAAAGAAGCAAACATACGAAAATTCCTTTTTCTCAAAATGTCATACGTTTCAACTCCTTCATGCCACAGTGTTTTCACCTCATCGATTAGTGGTTATAGATAAACATCAATTCCTTGTGTCGGATTATCGAAACCGGGGACGACAATCGTTAGAAACATATATGGAGTTTTCATACGCATCCATGGAAGTAAATTATAAGGAGTAATAATAATAAGCCATGATGAATATTTACCACCAAACTGAGAAAATGATGAAAATCCATCCGTACATAAGACAAGCCTAACTTACTGCTCTCTGCCGTAAATTCAGGATAAGTCCTATCGAAATGTTTCCATGCTTCTCCATTATATGGATGTATCAAAGTTCTTTCTTCTGGTGTTCTCACACTATACCATCGCATATGACATGCTGTAGCAGAAGATGCATATAACTGTTGACGTCTGGGAGTGATGGGTAAATAATGCATCCACTTATATGGAACTTCTTTTCCTTTATTTTTTCTTGGTTTATATCTTTCCTCATTACATATTCTGCATTTAGTAAGATGAGCGTCTTCTTTCCAATACAGCATGCAAACTTTTACACATGTATCTATCTTCTGGTACGGCAATCCAAAAGCAGACATAATTTTTTTATTTTATAATGACTATCACACATCAAATTATTAGGTGGCATGTGTCGTTTTGCAGTTTGTAAAGCTACTGTAAATGCAGCTTTTGTAAGATTAAATTTCGATTTCATAGCGATGTATTCGGTAGTTGCAGATAATTCGGTTCCGCTTGTACATCCATCCCACAATGGCCTCTTAGTAGAATCCAATAAATCATAAAAAAATTTAGCTTCCGCGGTTGGCTCTTTGTCAACATTTTCATTCCCATCATCACCTTGGTCAAAGGTAGAAAACATTGATCGTGCAGCATCTTGCACCATGTTTTCTATAGGGTTGGTCATAGTATTATCGTCCTCTAACACTAGAGGATTAGGTGTAGGTTGAACCCGTTCTCCATGACGATCCCATAAGTAATAATTCAGCACAAAATCAAATTTGTACAAATGTACTTCTACTATATCTGGTTTCCAATGCTTCAGATGTTTGCATTTACTACACGGACAACGAATGTCTACGTTATTTCAATTATTAGATTGAGAAAATCTAACAAATACGTGTACACCATTATAGAAATGTTCTTTTATTGATCCTTTCATACCTTTTCGAGGTTCATGCATCCAACTACGATCGAGAAAATAATCGAACATATTTCCTTATTTGTAAAATGTAGGTTAGAAGATTGAGTAACACACTTCATATTAAAGTCTTGTAAAAATTCATTTATAACCCTTTACTATTTTAACAAATTCAAAAAAATACTGCATTCAAATTTTCAATTCTTAAGTTTATTGTTTTTTTACTTTGACGGCCGGTTATCCTACTTTCCATTACAAACACAATAACGTAATCATATTTTATAAATCATTTCGGGTTAAACGATTCTAAAAAAATTCGACAGCACTTCCATTTATTCCGTGTATCGTACATAAATGCATGTACACAGGGAAAAAAGGAAGTGCCATCGAAATTTTCTGAACCGTTTAAACTAAAATGATTTATAAAATATGATTACTTTATTGTGTTTGTAACTTGTCCAAATACTAGGACAAATCCAACAAATGTTGTATCAGATGAGTATAGATGTCCGTTCTATGGAAAAACGAATATCCATATAACAATCATATACAACACTTGTCAGACGGGGCCAAAAATTCTCTAAGGGGTTCACATAAATAAAGAACTAATTGAAAAATATGAATATTGAAGTAGGTCTGTAGTAAAATAATGATCTTAATTTTTTTAGTAATGTAGCCAAATAGAATTCGTTTAATTATGAATCAAAATCCATGGGAACTATCGGTAACTCAGAAAATATGCCTTATCTCACAAATCGGAACTATGAGTTACTATTTTAACAACTACAAAAACTATTTTATAATTCATTTAACTATTTAAATATTTATTAATTAAATCTAAAAATTTAAAACGTAGTTTAACTTTTGTTTAACTACATAAATTTTAAACATATTATTCAATAATCATGGACTATTTTTTGGATTTTAAATTAGCCATAATTTTTAACAACATATTAAACAATAATTCACTAATTAATACCACCAAATCAACACTAGCTATCATCACCTAATATGCAATAATCACCATTTTCAAACACATAATCAACTAGTTTTCTAAATTAGGTTTACCATTATATACCCAATTGAAATAATAAACTATATATCATAAACTAATAACATATATTCATCAATTCCAAACCCCTAAATCATCCAATTCCAAATCCCTAAATCATAAACTAATTTAATTTAAACCTAAATTAAACAGAATAATGGAAAATAGGAGACACCGGCAAGTTTGGAGAGGTTGAGATTAGCGATGGAAGGTTGCGACGGCTCCTGGTTGCGGAGGGCGGCTGCTGGTTGTGGGGTGCGGCGGATCTGAGTGGATTTGGGGAGAGGGAAAATAAAAATGTTTTCTCTCGACAGCAGGTTTGTATAATGCGATAAGCGACGGCTAGCAACGACCGCTTTTTTTAGCCGTCCTTAGGCTATGTCGCTTTCTGAAGCCTTTCTAGTAGTGGTTGGACCCTTGCCAATCCATCCTCTCAGTTGCACTCAGGTCGGCCCTCGCCCGGTGCATCCCAAAGCAACGACCAACAATCAGCTTGTCAAGCAAAGCATCCACACTATTCAGACCGGCACTCATCGTCCGGCCCTCCCTTATGACCAATTGGCTCTCAGATAGCCTGTCCACTCGTGCATCTTCCTCAAATTGTGCGTCGATCAATGCATTTCTAGATCACCTTAGGCACGGCCTATTGCCAACCAGCTCTGGTGCAACCCCGCAAGCAACCCTATAATTGGTCCTCTATATCATTCTTAGTAGTGCAGCCAGACTTGTCCAACTCGATCTTCTCCTTCATCACTACCCTGCAATTTCCACCTCTTTCAATATCCTTTGGAAAAGATTGGTCTGCTTGGTCTGCCTCGCAACCTCAACATGCGGGAAAGGCCGATAAAGAAGTATAATCAACTGTATCATCTTCTCCCACATAGCATGTTGTGCAACATGCTACCACTATGCATGAACATTACATGAACGGTAAGAGCATGGCATGTATCTTACATGTTCTTTTCCTACTAATTTTGATCTCAGCCATTTATTCCCTTCACTTCAACATCTGCCCCTCATTAATCAAATATACAGCTCGGCGCCTTTCCAGCCGGTTTTACGGCATCATCTAAACTGTCCTAGCATCAGTTTCAACCGCTATAAATATTCCATGCATGACAACTCTAAAAGGGTTTTTGGTCACCACCCATAAAGGGTCGACTATTCGGTTATTGGCCGCCACTCGCTAACGATCGACTAGTCGGTTGTTGATCATCACCTGCTAATGGTAGTTTTATTCGTAAGACACATCAGTCAATCACAATCTCACGTCCTTGTCATAACATCAAGCATCGGATTCTCGCAGATGCTCATCGTCTACAGTTCTAAGCTCAATAAGCCCTCAAGATTAGTAGCAACATTACTCTTGAGCCGCTCCTTTTATATATTTGTATCTCTTGTAATTACATTGTAATTCCTTATAATTGTAAGAGATCTATATAATAAGAGAATTTCACTATGGACTTACCCAGCTCTAACAAACCACTTTATACCTTATGTCATTTACCCATTTAATAGTCATCTTAGCTTTTAAACCAGACGATTAGCAAGTGACATTCGCTTTTCATGGTGCAATTCAGAGGTCCAAGAAAAATATAGCCAACATTCAAGCACTAGAAGGAAGTCCGAACCTCCGATCTTATGGTTAGTAGCCTCATGTACATGCACTTTTCGCACTTGAGATCCCACATATAGTATGAACTATGGAAATGGCGAGTGCAGTCACGATCACCCCTTCGATCACCGGATGGACCCCTAGCATGGGGAATGAGCCTCATACCGCTCACCAAGCATACCCCTACGACGTGCCCTAGTTGATCGGTCTTATAACTAGACTAAGGGGCAAGATGGACGTTTTTGGTGATCTTAGTCTCTGCCACGCTCCTTCTTGGAAAATCCCTAAGACTTAGCACTCATGTCAGTATCCAGAGCAACCCCCCTATAGGCTGCCAAGTGAGTCCCTCCCTCATCTTCGCCCTCAAAAGTTATCGAGAGCAACCAGATGTCCGTTCGCGTATCTAAGGGCATCCGAGATCAGCAGCTAATGACTCTCTCAAGCTTACTCTCAAGCCTACAACCTCCTGTGAAGAGAGCAGTGAAGTCTTTAGATCCCACATTGTTTAGTACTGCTACCGAGGCTATCCAACGAGGATGAGTCTTCACGTGCTCATTACCTTTTTTGGCGACCGCCGCCCTCCGTTGTCTCGGACCGTGCAAGCTGTCGCTCACCTTATTGTCGGTAGGCTTTCAACGAGGATGAATTATCGAGAATTCATTTCCTTACTGGGGAATGCCTAAGTTATCCAAAGAGGATGAGTTTTCATTCGCTCATTACCATGTTTAGGGACCGCCGCCCTTCGCTGCCCAGGACTGCATGAGCTGTCACTCCTATCCTAGCTGGCAGGCTATCCATGAGGATGATTATCAAGAATTTGTTTCCTTGTTTGGGAATGCCCAGGCTATCTAACGAGGATGAGTTTTCATGTGGTAATTAACTTGTTTGGGGACCGCCACTGTTCGCTGCCTAGGACCGCATAAGCCGTCGCTCCCCTCTTGGTAAGCAGCCTATCCATAAGGATGAATTAACGAGAATTCATTTCCTTGTTGGGGAATGCCCATGCTACCCAACAAGGATGAGTATCCATGTGCTCATTACCTTATTTGGGGATCGTCCCCCTTTTCCGTTCTGGACTGCATGAGCCGTCGCTCCCCTTCTAACCGATATGCTATCCATGAGGAGGAATTACTGAGAATTTAGTTCCTTGTCATGTACTTCCAGGCTATCCAGCAAAGTTGAATTGAAATGAATTCATTTATTTGTCTGGGGACCGTCCCTGCCCTAGGCATCTGTACGAGACATCTTACCCTTATGCACCAGGGTGCATCAACGACTGGATGTGCATTCGCAATGGTCCATATCCCTCATTCATGATGTCGCTCATCCTTCGAATAGGATGGGAAACTACTGTCTAGATCGGTGTTGTTATCTCAAGTGACATTGAAGTGGGACATCTGTAATAATGAGAATAAGTCGGTCAGCCTCCACTTGCAGCAGCCACCTAAGGGAATATTTAAGTCTATAAACGCTTAGGTTTAAATTGGGACCACCTACCATAAAAGCAATAAACATATAAGTTCACTTTTAACCATTTCTGTTTATTAAGTTCTTATGAACGACGGCGCCAACCGCCCATCTCACAATTATCACTCCATCATACAAGAGTGTTAGAGCCAACCATGCACCCTCAATCGAGTCGGACCCTACAGTCTAAGAAACAGTCCCCTGGCATACTATAGTTCTTATAGTCTCTCGAGGGAATCGTCCACCACTATGCACATGATTTCTTGTCGCCTAGGAGAACCTATAGGCAAGCATGCATTCTCACTCAGCTTCAGTGCCACCCGCCACTCAACAATTGGCATGCACTCAACTCATATAAGCGAATAACCGGGTCAGCCTATCGCATGACAATCTTGCTACTTAGCACGTTTTAAATTGAGTTTTTTTATTGATAGTCATACAAGAACGCCTTGGAAAATGCATCACCCGTAAGAGCCACCTATCCCTCCAGCGCTTAGGTATGATTTGGGACCGTCCATCGGTAAAGCAATACGGTAAGGCTCAACTGTCACACACTAGCTTAAGAATCTAACAAGCACCCAGGCGACATGAGTAAACCCGCTTCCGATTCCCTCAACCTGTCCGAATAGGCAACCAAAGAAGTTTGGTCAGACCAACGCAAAAGACTGCTAGCTATTCGAGATATGCTACCCTACAGGTCGAAATCAAGAACAAACTAGTATAGCTAATTTCTCAAACAAAAAGTTTACAACAAAGAATTTGTTTTATTCAATTAAATAGTGTGCAAGGGCATAATTCCCACTCCAATGGGCTTACAACAGTTTCCAATTGCTAATTGGTTGAAAAGAAGAAAAGGGAAAGGGAAGAAGAAGAACGTCAACAATGCTCTTTAAAGGATAGCATCCCATGCTCTTATCACCACCCAAAAAGCACCCAGTAGGGGAAACAATCAAGAGCTTGCTGAAGAAAATCAAGCAAGCTCTCATCTTTGAAGCACTTCATATGCTTTGACTGATCTAGAACTCATTGAAGAAGGAGTGTGCTGCCACCAACAATACCTTTACATCAAATCTCAAAAGATATAGCGAAGAGCTCCCAGGCAGCCTCGTCGAGGGCTAGACCAAGACGTTACCAGTGACATCTGAATCCGAGGCACCAACCCGTACTCCTTCCAAAGGGGTGTAGAAGCGTTTGAACTGACCCGAGGTCAGGAAAATAGGACTACCAAAGCAAGAAAGCACCGTAGCCTAGCCCAGTTCTATAGCTCAAGACTGACATTCGATCAATGTCAGAACTTTAGCTAGGGGATATGGGTCCCAACCAAAGGCAAGGTCCATCTCACGTAGCCAAAATCCAAGAGCAGTGGTCTAAGACGCCATTGACAAACACAGTTTGACAACCGAGAAGGCTATCTTGCTTCTAAACCCTGCTAATCCGAGAAAAATACCAAACTAGTTTGATAAAAAACCAAACGCTCAAGAGAAATGCAAAAGAAGAAGTCGGTGAAAGCCAACTATTTTTTATTAAGAGAAAACTATGTAGTGTTGAAATCTGTAGAAGGAATTACATTGTTAAAGCTCCATGGGTTTGAAGTGGAAGGGGAAGATGTATTTATAAGTCTTTACCTTCAATTGTAGTCACTTTAATCGAAAAGGAAAAAGAAATCTCCACTGTTCAAAGATGATAAGTGCTATGTCACACCACATGCGTGGGAAAAAAGGCACATTCTACCACATCTCGGGAAGCACAACCATCATTGCTAAAAGCACAAGGCCACGTAGATAGTGCATTAATTGCATAATAGTACCATCAATTGATGGAAGTTTTCTAGATTTAAAAAGCATGCCTTCGCTCACAGGCACGGGCTTAGAGGGCAAAATGTTACTTAAATTTTTAGTAAATAAGAGGAGGGGTTAATCAAGGTATCTTAGTTAATCCATTTCAATCCGGGACGTTTAGGCCTAGTTAGCCTACCATAAGCTACTCGAGAATTAGAAACAAGCCAGCAAGTCTCCTTCGATTGCCATCTTGGTTGGACCTCCGTCAACCTGTCCTCTCCATGGAAATTTAGGTCGGGCCTCAGCCACTGCATCTCGAAGCAACAACCAATAGCTAACTCGTTAAACAAAGCAAGGCATCCACATTACTCGGCTATGTCCCCATCATTCGCCCTCCACTTATGACTAGCTGGCTCTTAGAGAGCCCATCCACTCGAGCACCTCACTCGGCCCACTATTGATGAATGCATCTGTAGATCGCCTTGGGCATGGCCTATCACCAACCCAGCTCCGATTCAATCCCCCTAAGTATCCCTACAAATTGTCCTCGGTATCATTCTAAGTAGTGCGGCACGTGTTTGGTTCGGTCCATTCAATAACACTACGTCTGGCAATTTCCCCCTTTTCCATATCCTAAGGAAATGGATGAACTTTGTAGCCTGCCTCGCCACCTCAACATGCGAGCAAGGCCGATAAAGAAGTATAACCAAGTGTGTCCTCTTACGACAAAGAGCATGCTATATAATATGCCACTACCATGCATGAACATTAACTGAACACCATGTAGTTAAATCTGTGCTAAAGCCGCGCTAAATCCTCACTATAGCTCATAGCACTCTTGGACCACTATGCTATTTCGATTTAGCGCTATTAAACAGTTGACTCGTTTTAAGCCTCGCTATTTTCCACTACATTCGCTAAATTAAGGCATCTTTGCACCCGCTTTAGCAACATTAATATAAAAATGTGGATTTGACTAGTTCTCTTTTAAATTAAATCAACAAAGTTAGGCAAATACCTAATTTTAAGGCACAAATTCTCAATTTAAGTTAGAAGTCCATTGTAGTCACCAAATCCGAACTACATGAATCATGATATTCTTTGATTTTATCACATAAGATTAAACAATATTTCTTTTCCTTACACAAAAGATGTAAGAATGAGAATAAATTAACTTTAAATGTTTGGTTTTATATCTAATGAAGCTTATTTTCATGCTCACTATTTTTCGTTATATCCCACTTTTACTTTTTGCACCTCCACCGTTATAGAACCACTAAGTGCTTTAATTACTTACCTTGAATAGAAAGAGCAAGGTTTGTATCTTACATGGTCTTTTCCTATTGATGTTTACCTCAGCCATTGATTCCCTTCACTTCGTTGGTTGCCCCTTATTAATCAACTCTATGATGTAGTGCCTTTCCAATCGGTTTTATAGCATCATCATCTCAGCCATCTCAAAATCTTCAACTACTTCAAATACCCTATGCATGGCAACTCCAAATGGGCTATTGATCTCCACCCATCAAGGGTCGACTATTCGGTTGTTAGTCACCACCTGTCAAGTGCCGACTATTCGGTTGTTGTTCGCCACCCGCCATGAGTCTATTTATTTGAATAATCCATTAGTCAGTCATGGTCCTACGTCCTCTTATTATCATCAAGCAGTAGATTATCAGTAGCTCGCTATTTATAGTTCTATGCTTAATAAGCCTTTAGGATTAGCAGCATGATTAGTGTTGAGCCGCCCCTTTTATCTTGTTGTATCTCTTATAATTCCCTATATTTATTAGATAATCGTATATAAGAGGTATTCATAGTGAACATAGGTAGCTCTATCGAACCACTCTATATCATGTATCATCTACCCATTAAATACTCACTTAGCTCTTAAACTAGACAATTAGCAAATAACTTTTACTTTTCATGGTGCATTATGAGGTTAACGAAAAATACCGCCAATAGCTTCGGTCTTGTTCAATAGCGCATGGATAGCTAAGTAATCAGACACTCAGTCTATCAAAACGTAGGTGACTTCTCATTCTTCAAATGAATCATTCTATTTCCATGCAGTCGTACACCAAGAAATGGTGTATGTCATCTTCACTCACGCGAAGAACGTGCACTCGACTAGTGTCTTCGAGAAGTAGAAGTAATAGAAGAATGATGTGGATGTGAATAAGTCTAGGGATGCGAAGTAGTCCAAGGAGGGCGAGGAGTGTGGAATTCAGTATCATCACCTAAGAGAAAGTTGGCACACACACATACACATACATATATGCATGCGCTGAAGTGGACTGCCCCACGTGGAGTCATCAACACTATGTACATGTAGGAGGAAGTTCCAATACAGCCTTAAAACATCCCGATCAACTCCATGAATTTCAAGAGGCAAGGGGAGGGGCAAAATTTGAAATTATTGCAGTGTTTATCCGCTATGTTCGACCACTCTTCATTTTCACCTACACCGCCCTTCTCCATTGAATCCACCTTCAATCTACATCAATTAGCTCCAAGGGTTCCCGTTGCACTTTAAGTTATCCCACTTATTCTTCATTTGGCTAGCGGTTTAGTCCATGTCCATCCACGTGTTAAACTACTCAATAGTAGTTTCATAACAATAGCCAACATTTCTGCAATGAGAGCCGATGTTAGAGTAGCATATGTTTATGAACATCAACGTCCATTCAGTGGTCTAGTCCACGACACTTATAGTAGATGAGCCAATGGGTTTGCTAGTCGACATTCAATAAAAAAATAAAAAAAATGGGAAAAATAAAGAAGGTAGATAGAAGTATGAAAAATATGATTAATATGAAATTTACATTAACAAGTCGAAGTTGTATAAAGCAAAAGACCTTGAATTTTCGGTTTGGAGGTGTGTAGAGGAGAGTTTGAGGAGAAAAAAGAAGGGGAAGGGAGTTTTTTATACTGGCTTAATTGATGAATTTTTAAGCAATTAACCATTGGCGCCTATGCGTCAGGCACCAATGGATCATTTCCAACGGTTCACGTGAAAGAACCATTTTCACGGTCCCTATCCTTAATGCATCAGACTTGTTGGACATGACGCTAACTTGATCAGAGTTGTTTCTAGCTACGTACACGCCCTAAGTCAATCGTATTAATTTACTAATTTGAAACTAGCTAAAATGCGAATATTGTACTATTTAGTGTATAAAAGTTATATGACTGTGATCACCATATCAAGACAGTCAAAATGATCAGAAGCATAAGATGTTTCATTACATGACAAGTGAAGAAGGTGATGACACATGTAAGCATGAGAAAAGGAGATTTTATGTACAAATGGCTAGGGGGTATACTATGGTGTCACTTAAGTGGAAAAGTGTCCATATACCTATTTTTAAAAGACATGCCTAGACGTGTCTCAAAGAAAAATGAATAAAATAATCTTGAAAGATGGCTACAAAAGGAGACATTTTAACATAAGAGTTCCATACTTCCATTTCTTAAAAACAAGTAGGTTTATACTAAAAGTTGCAATCCTATCATCACGTTTCGACAGAGTTTAAAAGAAGGCTATTGTTGTTGGTGCAATGTGATAATTGTAGGAACATGATCGGCCCACAGCGGAAGTTATAGGTGAATTTCAAAAAAGTTCCATTATGGGATCTTTATTGTGCATATAAAGTCTAATTTATTTATAATATTTCTAAATTTTATTTAAATTTATAAATTATATAGCTTTATTTAATTTATATATTAATACATATAAATATACATATATTTATCATATACATATATGTATGTATGTACACGTATAACATGATAACCTGTGCAAGATATAACATATCTGTATATAAATGTTGGAATTACATTGCGACGGACACATTAGCTCATCCTATGTGCAATATATGTAAGTATATAAACTATTACTTATATACAAATATTACAAGCATATATAAATGCATACGTTAAGTTTGTTTAAACAATTTTATGTAAATGTAAAATATTTAAAAATATATAATTTAAAAATAAAACATTAATAATATATATGTATATTATTATAATACATCTACTTAAATATAAATAAGCTATTTAATAAAATAGTGTATATATATATATATTTTCTTATTAAACCATGAACAATATACATACCAATATATATAATAATGAAACAATTTTTTTTATTTAAAATAGTATACACACATAAATATGGTTATAATATATAAATATATATTGGTTGATTAACGAAATAAAGTTCATTTTATATATTCCAAAATCGCGTGTACAACACAAAAATAAATTTTATTATTAATTTTATTATTTTAAAATAAATTTTTGATTGAATTTTCATTTGAAATTACAAAAAATATTAATAAAAATTGTTTTTCCAAACATTTTTGCAAATTTTAATTTTCCAGTAAACCATATATGATATTTTAAGTTTGAAAATAATTTCCATGTTTTTTCGATCAAATATTATTTTTTATTCATTCATTATTTTTTGGCTTATTATAATAGTAATTCCTAGAAATAGCAAAAAAAAAAAATTATTTTTTGGTCGAGAGCGTATCTTATGATAAGTTAATTTTATAAAATTTAAAAAAATAATTTTTTGTAACTTATTTTATTTTATATGATCTATTTATATAGTATACCAATTTAAATAATATTAAACAATAATTATAAAAATTAATTTTTGCTATTAAAAATTACTATTGTTGTATAATTATGTGTATAAAATTATACAATCAATCTTAACCATAGAATCATATTATAATTAAATGTAAACTTTATATGTATAATCAAATAATATATATATATATATTAATAAAATAATAATTAATTTATATGAAATACACGGCTGTACAGATCTGATTTATATAAAACGAATTGGTTTTTTTTAATTTATAAGAGTATACGTACCTATAATCAAACTAACATGCGACAACATTAATACATATCAGAATCATCACCTAACTAATAATATAATAATAACATATACACATAGTGAAATTTTATTCAGAAAATTATAAACTACAATTCTGTGGAAATAATAACTAAGAACCAAAGCCTTGAATTATACCTTGAATGGTTGAACTCTCTCATTTGAAACCTTTTCCGACTCGGCAGATTGCTAGTCCTCGAACCATCGACCTTCAGCTATCAGATAGCAACTGAATTGATTTGAGCTTAGAATATTAGAGAGATGGGAGAGGGTAGGTTGGCCAGCAAAGAAATGCGGATAAAGGCTCCAAAAGGATCCTTATCAAATGAAGGAATATATGTTTAAGTAGAGGAAGGAAATGATAGAATTTTGGATCATATCTTTTACTCAATCTCCTTCCATCTCAGCCACTCATTTTCACTCCTCTTTAGCCCATCAAGTAGCCTCCTCTAACACCTTTATTCTTGCTGATCCTATCAGCCCTATGTTTGGCTATAACATTTTGAGCCTGAATGAATATTTTGCATTTCAAATCTAGTTTAAAGCGCTAATCGATATCATATATCAATTAATGTATTTACAACTTTTATAAATACATTTAATATTCATCTACCAAATATAAATCAAATCAATAAATTTTTTTTCATGAATATTATTTATTTAATTAATTTATGATAAGTGTAGACTAATTAAATCGCTTGGTCAAAGGAGAATTCATCATTTCTGTTATATGACTCGCCGGGTGTAAATTTGGTAGAGATTAATATCGAACTATTCGAATATTAACATTCACACATTACTTAGCAGGTGGTGTGACATTTTGATCAAATTTATCACTTACTTGGTTTCAGTAAAATCCAGTTTTACCTTTTTAAGTGTTACCCGATTGTGACTTTTATTTTACACCAATTCTCATTGTAAAAAATATATCACTTTGTACTTATGGAATTTTGTAACGGTCAAAATTGTAATATCGTCCATATTCAACCCTATAGTCTAAACATAAAGTCATTGGTTCAATGATAATAATTGTTATTAACTAAAATGCTCTGGCCAGAGACTCTGACTATGAGTTGACCGTGATACTAACCCCATATAACTGAGGAGTCAAATCCTTTCTTGAAATGTACTTCACTTTCAATACTTCCACTCGATCGAACTATAGTCACTTGATGGACGCCATGCCATAATTTGATTTATCAAAGCAGAGCTTCCATATTGAAGGTCTATGATATCCTCCATTCGAGAGAACTGTGTAAATTTGTTACATCGATATTTTCTGTTTGAACTTAGTTCTACTAACCAACAGAAAACTATCAAGTGAGTCGTTTCATAGTTATCCAATAACTATCAGTACATAACCTCTAAGTGCCTCTAGCAGTCATGAGTAATGCACCAGTTAACATTTAGATAGCATTACGTACTCTAGTCTCAGTGGATACATCGATATCCAATCTTGATGTATCTTGACTAGGAACATTTAAAACGGTATATTTATTTTCATTGTGATAAATTACTCACAGTTACAACACTTTGCAACTACTATCACAAAACATACCATTTGTGGATTTTCTATTAAATATACTTTTAATTAAATTAATTAATTAATATAACACATTATGTCAAGTATATAATAGAAAGAAAACGCCTTTGTTTCATACAAGATTGGTCAATGAGTTATATATATGTAACAAATTATATAACTGTCTCTAGAGCATACCCTAATTCTATCAATCTCCCCACGTGCACTTGGGGTCAATTATGAAATCTTATTCCAAATTCTCCAATTGTTTTATCAAAACTTGTAATGACCCAGAATTTTTATTAATTAAAATTTGAATATTTAATTAATTTTAAATATTAATAAGTTAATTTATAAGTCGAATAAATTTTATTTCGAATAATTGGATTTAATTGAATAATTAAATCGATAATTTAATATGTAAAATACAGAAATAATTGAGAATTGGGTTAAATATGATTGAAAATGATTTGTAAAATTTTATTTTATCATATTGAAGTTAGAATGATATTTTAGAACTTTTAAAATCGAATTAAAAGTAAATTTGTGAAAATTGAATATTTTAATATTTAATTGACTAGTGAAAATAGTCAATTTTTGAACAGTCTCAGAATTCGACGAAACTAGTTCCATTGGATCCGTAATAGTTTGTTATTATCGGATTTCAATTTTCGTAGCAATCGGAGTTATCGTTTGATCGTGGCAGCTCGAAACGCATCGAAATTGTTTTTAATATTAATTTGGCGAGTTAAAATAGCCATTTTTCAAAAATTCTCGGATTTCGACGAAACTATTTTCATCGGATCCGTAATGTGATATTATTGTATGGTTTCAAAATTTCATGTCAATCGGATTTATCGTTTGTTCGGTGCAAGCTAAAACGCCTAGAAAATCGTTTAATCGGTTTAAATTTAAATCGAACGTTTATTGCCATAACTCGCACAGATGACCGAATTAGCTTTCGAAACCTATTCCATTGTGTTCGGAACGCGGACCCTAGAAACGTCGGCCACCGCGCGTAAATCGGATTCCGGAAAACCCGGATGAATAGTGTTCAACAATTTCCTATAAATAGACCATCCTCTCTTCACAAATTAAAAAAAAACCCTAATATTCTACAGCCCCCGCCACCAACAATCAATGGCTGAAAGTTCATAACCTTCTCCTCCAATTTTCTCTCAATCTACACATTAATTTAAGAAATTATCAACTACAAAGGTGTAGAGCTCTCCGAGCTCGATACATCTATACGGTGATGTCTGGGTTTTGTTACATGGATCGTCGTCAATCAGAGCTGGAAGGTGCTACGAACGCGCACGTTTTTCTGTGCACCTGGGCGACCGAGCTCGCCGTTCCTCCTGGCGATGGTGTAGCGTGGGGTGGCGCTTCATTTGCAATTATTGATCGAGTTCTCGTCGAGTGAAGTGGTCGCGACCTGGGGAGCTTCGAACGTGACTATGGGTGCGGCTTCGTTCTAAAGCACTGGGAGATGGAAGGAAGGGGCAATGGCCCAGATACTTCAAAAAGAAGATCAACGGCTGTAAATGACTTAGGTTTAAAAATTTAAAATAATGTTGTAAATTATATATATATATATATATATATATATATATATAAATTCGTAAAACTTTGAAAAATCATATCTTTTTCATACGAGGTCGAAAACGCGCGAAACCAGTTGCGTTGGAATCGTATGGACGAGCACTACGCTATGGAGTTGGATTGGAGTCGTTTGGAGTTGGTGAGAATTTCGGGTAAAATTAAACGTCCTTTAATTTTATTCGAAATAAATCGCTAAAAAGAAATTGAAATCAAGGTGAGAACTTCTCACTCAATCGAATCAGTTTCGATTTTAATTTTAAATAGTTAGATTTAAAATTCTTGAATGCATGTTTGAATGATGATTGTTATCTATTGATTGTTAAAATAGACATTATGCGCCGTTAGTAAGCGGATGTTATTTATTAAAAACATATACCGCGAATATTTCATAAACAGTGAAATTGGTATTATATATAATAGCAATATATATATATTGGCATATGTATATATTGCAGTTATTGATTTCCCGCATTGTATAGCGGATGAGACCCTATTGCGCCGTCTATTAAGCGGATAATATTTTAAATCCCATATACCGCGATAATTTCGTACTGGAACGGAATTGGTATTGTGCTAACATCTTTGGATGCAGGAAAACAGGTTGGAGGGATCCAACTGGATTCCTCAACAGTATTTATTTGATTATGGATATTTTGATATTCGTTGATTATCATATACGATATATGATGTCGTTGTTGTCGTGATTGACTATTTGGTGTGTAGCATCATTGGACCAAATTTTGGAATTTTAAAAGGATTTTTAAAGTGATTTTTGAAGATGGTGAAATTATAAAGGAGTTTAAAGTTGTTTTAAAATAATAATATAAATTAATTTATATAAAAGATTTATAAATTGATAATTTATAAATTAAAATTTTTGAATTATAAAACGAGTTTTTATAAGTGTTAGAATGAATTATAAATGAATTTCATAAATGAATGAAATTTATAGGATTATAAATGATGAAGTTATAAATGGAATTTTATAAGCAGTATGTTTATAAAATTTGTAAAGTTATTTGAAGAATAAGTTTTGGGTAAATAAATGAATCTTATAAGTTATAAGATTTATAACTTGGGAAGTTTAAAAAGAACGATTTTGTAAAATAATCGTTTTATAAGCATTTAACTTATAATGTGAACTTTTGGTGTATAATTGAGTTATAAATTGGAATAGCTTTATAAAGGAGATTTATAGAAGGAAATTGTTATAAAATAAATAGAAATGGAATTTATAAACATTGTTTTATAAATCCGCAAACGACTTATTTTGATAAGTAAATGTTATAACTTATTTATGGAATTATATTCACGTTTTAGACAGTGAATAATCCTTTAAGATAAAATGTATAAAAGTGATGAAATTGGTTAACAAGTATATTCACGTTTTTGAATAGTGAATAATATGTTAAAGAAAATGCTTTGGATTTGGTGTTTTAAATAGAATTAAAACGATCTAACGATGTTTTACGCAACATTCGTTTTGGCCCAAATAAATATGTTTAAGAGAATGATTTCCTTAAAGAATGAAATATATACTTAATTTCGATTTAAGTATATTGAATATTTTCAAGTGTAGAAAATAAAAAGACTTGTGAATTACTTATTAAGTAAGTATGGAAATGTTTTCCAATATAAAGTGAATATTTTGAGAATTTATCTTTTTGAAGATAAATTGAAATGAATAATTGAAATTGTATATGCATAGATATTTAGAATATAAATTCACTATGGAATTTATAAAAGAAAGGGGAATTTGTTTAAAAATAAATATTGATTTATTTTTGAGGTATTGAAATTATATATATCTTGTAAAGATATTTTTGGGAAATAAATAATTTGGAAAATTATTTGGAATTTGGTGATGTGTGCATATCCATTGATAGTTCAATAACCGACTATCAATATTTACCTTTGAAAGGTATTTGTTGTGATTTGCTTGAATTTGAATGCACACTTATTTTTAAATTATTGCGCTCGTTATTCGGATTACCCATTCCGAATAGTGATACGACGTAATGGATAGCATTGAAGATCGGTGTTGAAGACTGGGTATTTGCGAGAGCGATAGGATGACCTGTCGATTGACTCTGCACCGAGTTGCTCCGGTATAGAGTTCTCCATATGTGATGGGGAATCCGATCAGGATTGTGGATATCCGGATTGCAAGGACTTCTTTGTAAGTGCCTTCAGTTCTGTTCGAGCCCGGAACAGACTTGTATGGATTGTGTGTCTGACATTACAAATTGAGATATAAAGCAGTTTTCTTTCAAATATATTTCTGTTGGTGGCGGAGAATTTATTCTCTTAGCTTAACACCCTTCTCTGAGACGTACGAGCTCAGAGGTTATGTAGTTGAAGGTTATCAGCAATATATTCCCAATTTGGTAATGTGACATGCTGAGTGTTGCTGTGAAATGATCATTTGTGATAGGATCATTTGTTTGATCGTTTATCTTGGTGATCATTTCTATGATCATTTGTTGACCCAAAGCATGGCTTTTGTATAAAGCGTGGCTTTGTGGACGTGACTTCATCGAGCCTCACACCCCGGAATGGTCAAAACAGGAAAGATGTAGCAAGGTTATGAGGGGTAGCTCCCTTTAGGGTATGTGAATTTCCTTCTGGAAAAGGGTGGTATCATGGTATGGAGCCCGGATACTTACTCATGTTGAAACACTTTATTTATGATTGTGTGATGTTGATGACGAGCGCTCGGTTAAAGGTCCCAAAGGACCGAGGGATGGCATACTCGTGTCAGTAGCTACCCAGTTAGGGGTAATCCGGCCTTGTGTTGGCAGAGATCCGGTTTGGTTCTCGGGGACGTCCTTCCAGAGGCGTTCTCATGTGGCAATGGGAAGTTCCTTGGCCTGACCATTCGTTGGAAATCCAAAGAAACAATACGATCTTGTACGGTATTAGTTGTAGAACCTATCATTCACTTATGGTGGTGCCCCACTGTTTGGATGGTAGCTATAGTAGGCATAGTTCGGAATGTCTATGCTGGCTAAGATTTATATCTTTATTTTCGAAATGATTTTCCTACACTATGCACTAGTAATAATATCAAATGTCTTTTAATGCGTATCAAGCATCTTTGACTATCATAAGGAGAAATCTCCTCCGATTCTGCGTTTGCATTGTGTGTGTGTGCGGGAGGCCTTATGGTAGTCTCATTTTTAAAAGCATTGCGAATTGACTTTAAAAATATTCCTCTATTTTGATTTTAAAGATAAATAAACTGTTTTGAGTTCTCACACCAGTCACATGACTGACTCGGAGTTTATTGTTTTCCTTCCTAAACTCTGGGTGCCCACCAATTTTCACACGGGCTGTCAAGAGTTAAGGTTTATCAGGATATTCTGGAGTTGCTGGAGGCAAGCTGGATGGCATGGCGTATTTACTAGTATATAGTATTTCTTTTCCGCTGTTTGTTGTTGTACACTCTGATGATGTAATGAAATGAAATGTCTTGTAATGTAATAACTGATATAGTTCTTTGTTTAAAGATTATTCATTTATCTATTATATGTTGTTCCGCTGCGATTGTGAGATTCTGATATTGTTCTGCTGTTTTCTTCTCTTATATCTCTTTTTTCTATCTTTTTCTCTCTTCTTCTACTTTTTTTCTTTTTCTTAAACATTGAGAATTCGTATTTCTGTTCATCTTGAGTTAATCTATGGAGATTAGTTTATATTCAAGGAGTACGGATTTGCGGGTCCTCACAAAACTAATTGGGTCAGTCTCTCAGTGAACATGTATGATATTATTCTTTAATCATCTACTCTATCACTTAACTCTCTTCAATGCTAATAAACTACCTTTATCATGTGAACAATTTGGAGTACTTTTCTTAACTTCCAATGAGCTCTAAGTTCTATTAGAACTATATCCTGACATTGTTATCACATAAATTTTTTTTGGGATTCTCAACATTTGGAATCACTTTGCTTGGTTATAAATTTATGCATTTATATTTATGTATATTGTTTTTTTATTGCGGCATTATTCGAGGCGATGTACTTGGCCTTTTTTTATTGAATCATCCACATTCTTTCATTTGGAACATTTCTTACTTAAAAATTCTTAACTTGAATTTATTATTGGCATAATGTACTCAGTATCACTTATGAAATTATAAATCTGAATACTCCTTAAGGATTTCATCGTTTCTATAAACAATTCTTAAGTATTTCATAAATACACGAGAATACTTCAAATAACCATTTAGTGACATCAATTTGGATTTTATATTAGCTCTACGTATCAAGTACATAAATAAATCACGATGTTGCAGACAATATAACATGTATGATAATTCCTATTACCAATGCTTACAGAATTCATCTTACATCCATATTAAACATTTTAATAAAGTGTTCTTTCATATCGATTTGAGACATTCCCAATATCTTTTATACTTACTATAAAAGATATTATTTACAAATCCAACATTGAGCATTAAAACAACTGAGTCTGGTTCTAACACTATACATTGTTAAAAATCAACAATGTGTTGTTTACTTATTGTTTAGATATATCAATATATCTTTAACATTCTTTCTTTTGAATACATGCTTACTCTGGTTTTGACTGAAAATCAAACTATTTGACATTTCTGTCAAAATACTTACTCAACTTTGACGCTTATAAAACGATAATTTCATATCATTTTTTGTATCATATCCAAAAACTCACAACCTCTATATCACTCCTACTAACTTCGAGACATTTTGATTGTTATATGCAAATAGTCTATTCTAAATCATTACTTAGAACTTTCTATTTCAACATATATACCAAAACACTAAGTCTTTTTAAGCGATAATCTCATGAGTAAATCCAAAATTACTTGATCACATTGAATGTTGAATTTACTAAACTAATTTAAGCAATTAAAATTTATGAGAATATTCTTACCAACATTGCTCATTTAATTCCAACTACATTAGTTTTGCTTAGAAAGACACAATCGCAGCCAATGTATCGCATCCATTTGTTTACGTCTACCAAAATCATATTTTGATAACGAACTTGGAATTCTTTCAGATATGCGCATTATACCATATCATAGAGTTGATAATATTAATGGTTTAAGTAAACAATGGAGGATTATATGTTTTCAAAATTGATATGAAACTCATGGTTTCTCTTAGATATGCGAGAATACTCTCTATTGTGATATGTTCATTGAGGGTTTATAAACTCATTTTACCTATTATATTCGGTTTTATCTTTGGATCGTATCTAATTCCATTTTACTACCAATAATTTCTTGTTTGTACCAAAATTAGGCACAACACTCTTCGAAAGTGTTTGAAGAGATAAAATGAAGGAAGTAAATGTAAAAAGAGGATTATCTAACAAACACGCCAAATTATAATCAGAAAGTAGCAGAGAAACACAAGATTTAGAGTGGTTCAGCATGTTGTCTAGGTCCACTATGAAATGATTGTTCTTTATTAGACTTTTCTTGCCGGTTACTGTGGATTACAACAGAGAATTTTGTGTACAACAGTGAATTTCGAATACAACAATGATTCCGGTAGAGTCAGGACGTCGAGGAGCCAAAGTCCTTTTTCCATAGGTTCTGGGCTGCTATTTATAGGCATAGGCTGCAAATATCTCGCTCAGATCTCGGAAGACTTCTTCTTACACGTGAGTGGCCCCACGCGATCGATCCCATGTCATCTGCACTCGGTCCGTGATCGATATGAATGAATTTCGTATCAATCAAGATTTGATCCAATCGAGTCGAAATTGAGCATGAACATTCTTTAGGTTGTACGTAAGCCTTTGTGAAAATTTGGTGGCATTTGGATTTGTAGATTGTGAGTTATGATCGATGCAAGTTTGGGCATTTCAGTTGTTGTTCTCTTCGTATCGATGTTGTTCGTATCGATAATTTCACATCGACGATTTTGCACGTGACGCCAGTTGATGTGGCGCTTGCTTTTAGGATCGATCTACATTTTATGCCGAACGATCGAGTCTTTCCTATGGATGCGCCTTGTTTGTATCGACCCGGGCTAGCCTTGTTCGCGTCGATCCACTACTCTGTTCGTATCGATCATTGCCGCTTCTGTTCGTATCGTTGATCACAGGCTACTTCATATTGATGACTAGAGGCTGCTTTGTTTCCATTCTTATGTAAACTCATTGTATCGACCCTCTAGGTACAACTTTTTGTCGATGATAGTTGTGTATTTCTATCGATCACTGTGGGCCACTTTGTATCAATGGAAAGCCTTGAGTTCGTATCGTTGCCCTTAGCTGACCGATACGAAATGGGTAGGCAGGGACCGATACGAAATGGGTAGGCAGGGACCGATACAAAGATGGCAACAATTTACCAAGTGGATTAGGAATGATGTTATTGGTTGATGGATACAAAAAGAGTGGTTTCCGATGGATACGAAGTGGTGCACTCGATGGATACGAAATAATATTTGTTGATGGATACGAACAGCTGAAGCTTGATGGATACGAACAATAGATAATTGATGGATAAGAAGAACACTACTCTCCTGATCGACACAAAACCGTATGCATCCGATCAATTCGAACCAAATCGATATGAAGTTGGGTTTTCTCTGATTGTTTGATGGATATGAACAAGGTGACCGCTTGAATTGCATCGATCATATCTTAAGCATACGAACTCGGACGGACTTGAAACTTGGAACGTTAGCTTCATAACTTTGTTTGTCTTGTCATATCAATTTTAGCTTGATCCGTACTCAGTCAAAATTCACCGACATCCATAGCTAACCTGTTCATAATTGGCAATCAAGGAGAATTATCTTTGGTTTTCAATCGATTCCTCGGTGTCACGGCCTTGCCAAAAGGCGGGATAAATTTCCCCCCAAAGTAAGTCTTGTGAGAACATGACATGCTTTGAAAAGATGCAATCTTCATCCTGAATAGTCTTATCTGACTTGTCTGAATGGTTGTCGTCTTTTCGTCAAAAGCTGTGACCTTTGATTGGTCCATAGAAACATAAATCTTGATTGCCAATTATTGTACCGCATACTATTGTAACTGAGTGTTGTATGATCGTGATCTATTGTTTATTGTTGTAATCATCACCAGATGAGTATTCTATTCCTGTGAATTTTTTAAAAGGGGATATTAATTCAACAGATATGGATGTATGTATGCTAACCTGACTCTCGTTAACGTTTATATGTTCACTAGTCGTTGTCACTTTTCTTGTATTGAATTCTGTATCGATCCTCTCCTGAATTGGTTTGGAATCCAATTTGTAACAACGCTTGATGGTTGTTTTGGAATATCCCTTCGTATCGATCTTCTCCTGGATCGATGTAAAATGTCGAAAGATTGTTTTTGTATCGATGTTGATCAACACAAATTTAGTTGTTGTTTTAATGTAGTTGTACTCGATGGATATGAACTCATACGGTCTTCAAAATGATGGACGCGAAATTGTCATTTTGTATCGATGATATGAAGCTTAGGCCTCCAAGCTTATTGATACGAAATGACACTTCGTATCGATGAAATCCAGTGATTCAAGCAAGACTTCATTGGGAGTTTTGTATCAACGAGACTTGAACCGAGGGATACAAAACTGGGGATAATCTGCTGATGGATACGAAGGGTTAACCGTGGTATTGTTTCGAGTTGATGGATGCGAAGGTTGCTCTTCACATCAATGAAATCTTAATAGATACGAAACGACCGTTTCGTATCGATGAAATCATGTGGCTCCAGCGCAGTCTGGCTGTTACTTCCATATCGATGGATTGATAGATTCGAAAAGCTCCACCCATTGTCAACCGTAGACGGATACGAAGAAAGCTCTTTCGTATCGTCCTATTCCTGATTGTTTCAATCGATTCATTATCAATGGGATACAAATCGTTTTTTTTCACATTCGAGGCCATATGAATATGCTTAGTACTTAGCCAAATTTTCTACTTGTCATTGTTTTCTTTTGGCATTCACATCGCTCCATACTTCACAGAATCGAGAAACTGTTCTTGCTTTCGTATCGAGCTGAACTCTACTCCTTCCAACTAATTACCAAAGAGAGGTAAATAAAACATGAATTTGTGTCAAAAAACAATGAGACTTGGAATTTCATGCCGTCCTACTTGCCTCCATAATCGATTCTGACTAAGTGGTGGCTGGAGACGATCGACATGAGGTCGAGAAGGGAGGGGGTGGCACCCGTGTGGTTTTAAAGAAGACGAAGTGTGGAGGGCAGCATGACTTCAATTTCGTATCGGTGAAAGAAAGGAGAAGACTTGGCTTTGTACCGATTTGGGGCATAAGTTTCATATCGATGAAAAATGGATTGATAAAATGGTGAATTTCGTATCAATCTGGAGTGGTACTAGTTCATATCGATCGAAGTCGATCGATACTAAATCGAATGGCCTCTAACAGAAACAAAACCTGCAACAAGCAATCGATACGAACTTCATGGTTTTAGATCGGTGTGAACTTCATGGTTTGAGATCGGTACGAAACCAGCAAATGTTTGATCGATGCGAAATGAAAACTTCAAATCGATGCAAACTTCGTTGCAACTCGATCGATGTAAAGCCGGTGTGACTTGATCGATACGAAATCAAAAGTGTTCTGATCGATACGAAATGATAGCTTCGAGTCAATACGAAGTCAATAAGCTACTGACCGATACAAAATTGGAGTTTCTGAACGATACGAAAATAAGACCTTTGAAATGAATGATCCGAGCTTTGACTTTGATGGATACGAACTTCATGAAAATTTCGAACATTTGACTTCGTCGAGCTTTGGCCTTGCACAATTTGACTTAACTGCTAAACTGCATATTTGACTACCTTTTGAAGCTCGTCAATGGAATTGTAACTTAAAAAAATATTAACAAACTTTAACTCGGATCGGTCTCTAAAGTCTGAATGGCATGGTTGTGATGGTCAGCGATGACGGCCATTCAAGTTGAATTTCGAAGTCTCGTCGTTTTAACATTCCTCGAATTTTTGTAGAATTTCTTTAGTATTACACAACACTTCATTGCACAACACATTCACGCACTTCACACTGGGGAACATAAGGGCTTATTATCATCTAATGATGGTTTTTGATAAGTTGATTAGTTATGGAATCCACGAGTTCTCAACAGTAGGAAATTCAAAGTCGGTGTTCTCCAATAATAGAGCTATCGCCCATCGAAGCCGAAGTAATTCATCCAGCTCCAGATGAGCTGCCAGGAGCAACTTTTCTTATGAATCCATAAGACTCTATGCTATCCAATGTCTTTGAAGGCATGTTGGGACGAATATTCCTAAGGCACGGTCTATCATTAGCCAATATTTTGTTACCCAGACAAAGCGACTGACCACATGCTCCCCTGGAAGGGTTTACTGCTTTCAATCGTCATTCGTGCACCGCGGGAACACTTCCTGTAACAACCCGCTATTTTGGACTGTTCTCATCCGCACATGTCGGACTTGAATAATTCAAAATACCAAATTGTTAATTTAAATTTGGCAAAACTGAGCATATACAGTAAATAAATAATCACAGAGTCACAGACACAGAGTAACAATATACATCGGAAGTAAAAGATAGTAGTTCATGAAGCCACTATAAATAATAGAGTTAAATAAGTTACAATAGAAGTCTTGAATACAATAGTCAAATACAAGAATCAGAATACATCACAGGAATCAACTGAACATGTGAAAGCTGATAGATAGCTGGATCACCAGGCGAAGCTCCAACTCCAAAGGTGAGTCTCGAATACTGGTACACTCAGTCTGACCTGAGCGTAAAGCAAAACACAAAACACTCGAGTCAAGATTAACATTCTTATGTCAATAAATCCAACTCAAGTGAAATAACAATTGAAATAAAAGTAGCTCAAAGGATGTTGGAATAAGCATTCATTGAGGATCCGTTAAACTATCTACTATGTAGTAGTGTACGCTAAATAGATAATGTCTATAAGTAATATAAAGTATCAAAATAGTTTTAAGGCGTTACCATTATCCCCCTTAACACATTTTTATAAGCGTTATAGTCTATACAGCACTGTAAACTCCACCATAAACTAATGGGATATCAGGGAGTACTCCATAGGTATAACACAAAACAAATTCATAGTGGTCGCATATATAGGGATACAAGTGTGACAAGGCACATGAGGAAATACCCAAGGTAGTGAAACTACCGTTTGCCTGATCCGGACTGGTGAAAACGCATCGTCGCAACGATCACAACAACGTGAAACAACACTCCCAAAAGTACGAGGGTGCACCAATCAATAACAAGTAATGAGTAGTATTCGAAGAAGTGTGTTCGCTCGAGGTGGCTAACCCCATTTGGCCCGGCACGACTCCTGTTTTAGTCATTTCCAATTTGACACAAGTGTCAAGGCTATCCATTATCGTTCTCTTTCTTCAGCCATCGTGTACATCATTCCAACCAATTCATTCTGGATCACACTCCACGTATGGTTATTAAAGTGGTTTTCGGTTTAGACAGAGAGTATGCCCATAACCGATTCCGGTTTCTTTAATAACTTTCGTAATTATTACACCGATTGGTCGTTTAATATATTTCAAACTAAATCAATTTCAATTTCAATTAGAAATTGGTAAACCAACATTCCATTTGTCTTTCTAAAACAATTACCATAATTTACGCTTCAAAACTTCCAAATTACAATTTCAAACTCTTATAATTCAATTTCATTTTTATTTAAACAATTCAAATATTGATTCAAGTTCGAATATAAATTTCATTCCGTAATTATTTAATTTAATTTAATTTAACATTCAAATCAATTTAAAATTTATTCATCGACTTTATTCAATATTCGTTAAGTTAAATTTATCATTTAAAACAATTTCTATTTAAATTCCAATTCATGAAATCAATTACTTAAGTTCAATTCCATTATCTCAAAACCTACAATTTGAATTAAATTAAATTCGTCAAATCAAATTCTTTAAAATCACAAGTCTTACGTTAATTTCAATAAATCACATTTTATTTCTTGTTAAAGAAATTCAGTTTCACTTATTCATTAAATTAGTTACAAATTTCAAAACTCGATTAATAAAGAACTAAATTTACATATTCAAGAAGTTCAATTTCACTTATTAACTTACTTAAATAATCTTCCTAAAATTTAATAAATAAAGAAACCCAATTTCATTTATTAACGAAGTTCAAATTCACTTATTAAAGAATTCAATTTTATTTAATTATTTAATAATTCAGTCTCATTAATTATCAAATAATTTCAAATCTTAATTATTGCTAAATTCAAATCTTAATTATTAATCATTTCAAAATTTAATTATTAATAATTTCAAAACTTAATTATTATTAATTTCAAACTTAATTATTAATAATTTCAAAACATAATTATTAATAATTTCGAAACTTAATTATTAATCAATTTAAATTTTAAACAATGTTCTTTCGTCAATTACTACGTTAATATTTGTTTCAAATTTCAAATATTAACATTTTCCTTCCATTTAAATGTAAATTCCAATTTTATTTCAAAACCTTATTTTATACAAATAAAATCTTTATTTTATTTAAATCGGCTTATTGACCAATCGGGTTAATTTAATTATCTATCCTAAGTCAAGTTATTTGGGTATTTATCATTTCAACCCGATTCCATTTCAATTCAAAAATTAAGCATAGCAAAGGAAACTTGCAGTGTGATAACTGGGATGGTGTCAAAGTAAATAAACAAGCAATAACTACAATCAATAACAATCCAATAATTAATTCAAATAATCCCGAAATAATCGTATTAATTCACATTGTTGTTTGTGTAAATTAATATAATTATTTCTAGAATCTACACTATCATTTCATGTAGATTAAAGATTATTACATAAATTATTTATACGGTTCTACACTTGACATCAATTATTCAATTTCGTACTTCATCAATTAATACAACCTAAATTCAAATGGTTCGAGGGTAATTAACCATTTTCTACGTGTCAAATAATCAAACATTTAAGAGGTCATATTTTACAAATTTAACTAATCAAATTCAACATTTAACTATTCTATACCAAATTCAATTGCATACTATTTAACACTTTAACAATAACAATTTAACGTCCAATATAAGCATCAACAATCAATCAATTATCAGCTAAACTATATTATCATCGCATAAATAATTAACAGATAATGGCATCAGATGTCATAGGTGAACATATACAGGTAATAGCATATATAACAGTGAAATTAACTAACAGCAGCATATTTCAATTTGTCGTTTCAATTGAAATCAAATTTAATAAATAAAAGAATACTAATCGTGAGTGATTGCTCACCTTTCGAGGCTAAAGAAGATGGTTAATGGAGTTGAGTTACGAAATCCAGGCACGAATTACGAAGCAAGACACGATGGTCATGGGTTCGTCGGACAAGCCGATAAATAGGAGTTGACGAAGTCAGATCGCCACTTAATCGATGAAGAAAATAAATAAAATGAACATATATAATTATATATAACTATATACATATACTATATTCAAATGCATAACAGATTTTATATATATATTTATATAAAAAAATTCAAATAAAAACACATAGAAAAATCAAACATTATATACACATCATATATATACATTTACGTGCAAACTTATATAAGCAGACAGATATAAGACTAAGATATAATTCCTACTATGTTAAAAAAACACATTGTATAGGTTAAAATAGCTTAATTTATATTCGTGAACTCAACAGCCCTATATGTATCTTATAAATATAAATATATATATACCATACTCAACATACGTACAAATTAACATCTATTCCCTTTTTTTTATAAAATTACAGAACAACCTTAAAGTGTATAAAATATTTAACCGCAATATTAATAACCCAATATATTGAAGTGTAACGCAAACCCGTATATAACAACATCTTAAACAGCAATTAAACTTATTATATTTCATAACCAGTTAAAACTTGCATATGAAATATTCATATATTTATAATACCGTAGCCATTAAAACATATACCAGACTTTTATAACTATCCTATACTTTACATACCTAAATATGAAAATCAAAATGTCTACATGCAAATTGTATGGATGCTATTATGCCAGTTCTCATGATACATGAAACCAATTTTACAAACTTTGATGTTGTAGTAAGACAAACATAAAGATCAAATTTAAATATAGTAACAAATATATTTACAAAATACATAACTTATGTGTGAAATTAAGTAACAGGTAAAAACTCAAAACCTGATATGTATTAAAATCGGGATCTGAAAGAAAAGTCATTTTGTTTGAAAATGTTTATTTACAAAACCAATATATACCTATCTTACTTTGTACCGTAAAATAATATTCTTTTATAGAATGATCTACTGTGTAACTTTATATATATCATGTATAATAAACACTAAATGTATATACTAACAAGAGTATCTGACACACGCTATATATATAACATATATATGAAATAAGATAGCAAGATACTATAGAAGAAAACAAACAAAGCAAAGAATAGGGCACGCACAGTCAGCTTCGAGCAAAGTAGGGAAAAACTCGGTCATTGCTTGCGTGAGAAGGCTGAAGGGGTGCGTGGGTTCAAGGTGTTTTCCTACGCTACTACGTGTGCTGAGGCAGTTAGGTTGAATGGTAGAGCAAGGGAAGGTTGACAGGTTTGCAAAGTGGGTTGGATGCGCGTGAGGTTTGGTCTGGATCGGCTGGGTGTGGGAGGTGGAGGGGGGTGCGGCAGATAAGCCGGCATGGGTTGGCTTCGGCAGTTGGAGCTGTGGCAAACATCCTCGTGGTTTGCTGGCTTCGGTGAGGAAAGGAGGGGGGAAGGTAAGGGGTGGTTCGGCCAGGGTCGAACTCAAGTGATCGGCACTTGCGGGGTGGGGCCGAGGCCAGCGGCGAAGGTAGTGGATCCGAGTGAGGGGACGCACGGCTGAGAGGCTTACTGTGAAGGAGTGGGCTTGATCGAAGAAAGAACAGGTGATTTCAAGGCTCATGAAGGTGGAGTGTATTTTTGCTTAGCATAATATTTTTTCCAAATAAAATAGGAAACATACCCAAAAGTGAAAGGGGATTTTTTTTTTGAAGAATGAGGAACGAAACAGAGAAGAAAATGAACCGATTTTGGGATAAAGGTATTGATGAATAGGGAACAACTAAAGTTCATAATTAAGTTCAGAAAATATTAATAGTCCCGAGGCTATTGGTTGTCACAGATGAGAAATGAATGGTCACCTTGGAAAGCCAAATATACGGAATCGATACGGGAATCGTTCCGTACATTTCGTCATCTCCCGGACTCCGAAATACGTAAACAAATATTCCATAAAGGTCAATGCGACGAGAGATCAAAACGGAATATGGATATCAGTGGTACGATTGAATTATAAAATTCAAATTTTCTACTAGCGGAAAATGCAAGAAAATCGTAGAAAAATAAGATCGACGGAGCTTAAGAAGTTCGAATATTGAAAAATGAAAAATGTCATCTTGCTCAGAAGATTTAAAAAATTTCTATGTAAAAATATTTGGGTTTCGAAGACGTTTTATTTTCATCGATTTTTAACCGATTTACTTTTAAATTGAAGTAAATCTGCGTACGAAATAAACTTTCATATTTTCAGACGAAAATTTACTGGTTGCTATGTTTAACTGGACGCATTCCAAATATCAAATTTATATTTCAAAATTTTATCGTTTGCAATTCCCCAAAATTACAATTAAATATATTGATAAATCAAATAAAATTTATCGAAAATTTACGGTTCGTTACACTCTCCCCCACTCAAAACTTTTCGTCCTCGAAAAGGGAGAAGGTAGGAGAATAGAAACAATCAAAAGAAAATAGGTTGAAAACAGAGTAAAACAATTAATTCAAACCGTATAAATTTCAATTTACCTTAATTAATACTCAATATTTGATTTAAAATTTAAGGTATTTCAATAAGTTGATTTAACTTCAATTTATTAATATTTGGTAGCAAAAGATATCTTCAAAATAAAATTCTATTTATCTATCTTATTTATTCATTGTTTTATTATCCAATTATACTCCATTAACAATTTTCTATTGAATAATCATTTATCATAATCATGTTTTATTTAACAAATTTAATTCTTCTTTGTTCCAAATTATTATTAAATTTTCTCCACTTAATATCCTATTACATATATTAAGTATATTTACGTTTATTATAACCACTCAGTTTATTTATAAATTCATTTAACATCATTTTATACTGTATAATATTCAATTACATAGTTAATTTTTGGAAATTTAGGTAAGTTATATATAGTGAAATTGAGTATTATCCAAATAATTTTTTTTCAATTCAGTTATTTCAAGTTAAGTATTTATATAAAAAGAATTTGGCTTCATTTATAATTGAAAATCATCCTTTGCCCAAATTTAAGAATTAATTTCCAATTAACTTCAATAATTTAGAGATAAAATGAATATATATATATATATATATATATATATAAATACATACATACATTCATACATAACATATCAAAACAAATTTAAAATTTAATATATATTATAAGTCAAGTCAAGTTTAGAAATTCAAATCAGATTATTTTTCTCAACAAACTGTAGCAAAGCTACAGAATAGTCTTTCCACTTTGAAGCTCGAAAATGAATGTTGATGATGCGACCGTCATCACCGAAATTATTTTCCAACGACAAAAGAGGAGAGCACTGATTTAAACATTTAAAATTCTTTGAAACGGTTTCTATTTATAAATATTTTAAATACTATACATTTTAAACTTTAAAACCATAGTTCGAAATTTATCGAAAATTAAATTCTCAAATTCCTAATTTACACTCATTTCAAATTCCAAATCAAATTATAACCAAGTTTTATAAATTCATTTATCTATATGTTAGTAAATCAATGGTTTACAAACAATAAATGAAAATCAAATAATTATTTAGTTAACCAATTTATTTAACAATTATCAAAAAATTTTGTTATATATATATATATAATATAATCATACACAATTTATTTCGTTTACCAAATTTGAAAACAATATTATGTCAGTTTGTTCTGTTCAAGTGTTTTGAAAATCCTATCGATAGCGTTGATAAGACGAATCGATCGAAAATCCAAATCAATATTAACAACTCAAACAACACAATATATAAAACATTTTTAAATATTAATTTACAAATGCACTTCCTCGCTCGACGATACAAGAAGGGATTCCAAAGAAGTATAGAAATTCAAATTTTGATGAAATCAAATCAAAGAGAATTCTGATTCGATAACAAGTTCGAAACAGAAGATAAGATTATTCAATTAACACAATCAGGAGATGGATAAGCTTATTAAATTCATGGGCAACCTTAACCGGGTCGTCCGTAACTTCAAGAATAAGATCGATATTGAACTCCGAGGTAAATCAACAGTCGATCTCAAGAGATAGAATTCAGGCATAGCAGGAAATAGACAACATCGTAAATCGCGGATACAAAAATCTCCGGTAAATCGATGCCTATTGTAAAGGAGTTTCACCCATTTACAAATTATTAGAAGATTGGCGAGACCGCCGATTCATTATAAAGATCATTCAAAGTGGAGTTATGGGATACTTCGGAATTAAAAGAACACGAATAGTGAGGGACAAGAATGAATTTCAGAAGCGAGGAATGTTCCGAAAATTCAAAGGAATTGAGTTGAAAGGAAGAGATAGAAACTCGAATGAGAGTGATTCTGTAAATACATTTACCCTATATGCTGAGTTTTGCCTAGAGCTACCAAAGCTCTGATAACAACTGTAACAACCCGCTATTTTGGACTGTTCGCATCCGCGCATGTCGGACTTGAATAATTCAAAATACCAAATTGTTAATTTAAATTTGGCAAAACTGAACATATACAGTAAATAAATAATCACAGAATCACAGAAACAGAGTAATAATATACAGCGGAAGTAAAAGATAGTAGTTCATGAAGCTACTATATATATAACAGAGTTAACTAAGTTACAACAGAAGTCTCGAATACAATAGTCAAACACAAGAATCAGAATACATCATAGGAATAACCTGAACATCTGAAAGCCGATAGATAGCTGGATCACCAGGCGAAGCTCCAACTCCAAAGGCGAGTCTCGAATACTGGTACACTCAGTCTGACCCGAGCATAAAGCAAAACACAAAGAACTCGAGTCAAGATTAACATTCTTATATCAATAAATCCAACTCAAGTGAAATAACAATTGAAATACAAGTAACTCAAAGGATGTTGGAATAACCATCCTTTGAGGATCCGTTAAACTATCTACTATGTAATAGTGTACGCTAAATAAATAATGTCTATCAGTAATATAAAGTATCAAAATAGTGTTAAGGCGTTACCATTACCCCCCTTAACACATTTTTATAAGCGTTATAGTCTATACAGCACTGTAAACTCCACCATAAACTAGTGGAAAATCAGGGAGTACTCCATAGGTATAACAAAAAACAAATTCGTAGTGGTCGCGTATATAAGGATACAAGTATGACAAGGCACATGAGGCAATACCCAAGGTAGTGAAACTACCATTTTCCTGATCCGGACTGGTGAAAACGCATCGTCGCAACGATCGCAACACCGCGAAACAACACTCCCAAAAGTACGAGGGTGCACCAATCAATAACAAGTAATGAGTAGTATTCGAAGAAGTGTGTTCGCTCGAGGTGGCTAACCCCATTTGGCCCGGCACGGCTCCTGTTTTAGTCATTTCCAACCACTTCATTCTGGATCACACTCCGCGTATGGTTATTAAAGTGGTTTTCGGTTTAGACAGAGAGCATGCCCATAACCGATTCTAGTTTCTTTAATAACTTTCGTAATTACTACACCGATTGGTCGTTTAATATATTTCAAACCAAATCAATTTCAATTTCAATTAGAAATTGGTAAACCAACATTCCATTTGTCTTTCTAAAACAATTACCATAATTTACGCTTCAAAACTTCCAAATTACAATTTCAAACTCTTATAATTCAATTTCATTTTTATTTAAACAATTCAAATATTGATTCGAGTCCGAATATAAATTTCATTCCGTAATTATTTAAATTAATTTAATTTAACATTCAAATCAATTTAAATTCATTCATCGACTTCATTCAATATTCGTTAGGTTAAATTTATCATTCAAAACAATTTCTATTTAAATTCCAATTTATTAAATCAATTACTTAAGTTCAATTCCATTATCTCAAAACCTACAATTTGAATTAAATTAAATTCGTCAAATCAAATTCTTTAAAATCACAAGTCTTACGTTAATTTCAATAAATCACATTTTATTTCTTGTTAAAGAAATTCAGTTTCACTTATTCATTAAATTAGTTACAAATTTCAAAACTCGATTAATAAAGAACTAAATTTACATATTCAAGAAGTTCATTTTCACTGATTAACTTACTTAAATAATCTTCCCAAAATTTAACAAATAAAGAAACCTAATTTCATTTATTAACGAAGTTCAAATTCACTTGTTAAAGAATTCAATTTTATTTAATTATTAAATAATTCAATCTCATTAATTATCAAATAATTTCAAATCTTAATTATTGCTAAATTCAAAACTTAATTATTAATAATTTCAAAACTTAATTATTAATAATTTCAAAACTTAATTATTAATAATTTCAACTTAATTATTACTAATTTCAAACTTAATTATTAATAATTTCAAAACTTAATTATTAATAATTTCAAAACTTAATTATTAATCAATTCAAAATTTTAACAATATTCTTTCGTCAATTACTACGTTAATATTTGTTTCAAATTTCAAATATTCACATTTGCCTTCCATTTAAATGTAAATTCCAATTTTATTTCAAAACCTTATTGTTATACAAATAAAATCTTTATTTTATTTAAATCAGTTTATTGACCAATCGGTTTAATTTAATTATCTATCCTAAGTCAAGTTATTTGGGTATTTATCATTTCAACCCGATTCCATTTCAATTCAAAAATCAAGCATAGCAAAGGAAACTTATAATGTGATAACTGGGATGGTGTCAAAGTAAATAAACAAGCAATAACTACAATCAATAACAATCCAATAATTAATTCAAATAATCCCGAAATAATCGTATTAATTCACAATGTTGTTTGTGTAAATTAATATAATTATTTCTAGAATCTACACTATCATTTCATGTAGATTAAAGATTATTACATAAATTATTTATACGGTTCTACACTTGACATCAATTATTCAATTTCGTACTTCATTAATTAATACAACCTAAATTCAAATGGTTCGAGGGTAATTAACCATTTTCTACGTGTCAAATAATCAAACATTTAAGGGGTCATATTTTACAAATTTAACTAATCAAATTCAACATTTAACTGTTCTATACCAAATTCAATTGCATACTATTTAACACTTTAACATTAACAATTTAACGTCCAATATAAGCATCAACAATCAATCAATTATCAGCTAAACTGTATTATCATCGCATAAATAATTAACAGATAATGGCGTCAGATGTCATAGGTGAACATATACAGGTAATAGCATATATAACAGTGAAATTAACTAACAGCAGCATATTTCAATTTGTCGTTTCAATTGAAATCAAATTTAATAAATAAAAGAATACTAATCGTGAGTGATTGCTCACCTTTCGAGGCTAAAGAAGATGGTTAATGGAGTTGAGTTACGAAATCCAGGCACGAATTACGAAGCAAGACACGATGGTCATGGGTTCGTCGGACAAGCCGATAAATAGGAGTTGACGAAGTCAGATCGCCACTTAATTTATGAAGAAAATTGATAAAATGAACTTATATAATTATATATAACTATATACATATACTATATTCAAATGCATAACATATTTTAAATATATATTTATATAAAAAAATTCAAATAAAAACACATAGAAAAATCAAACATTATATACACATCATATATATACATTTACGTTCAAACTTATATAAGCAGACAGATATAAGACTAAGATATAATTCCTACTATGTTAAAAAACAAACACATTGTATAGGTCAAAATAGCTTAATTTATATTCGTGAACTTAGCAGCCCTATATGTAGCTTATAAATATAAATATATATACCGTACTCAACATACATATAAACTAACATCTATTCCCTTTTTTTTATAAAATTACAGAACAACCTTAGAGTGTATAAAATATTTAACCGCATAATAACCCAATATATTGAAGGGTGTCGCAAACCCATATATAACAAAATCTTAAACAGCAATTAAACTTATTATATTTCATAACTAGTTAAAACTTGCATATGAAATATTAATATATTTATAATACCGTAGCCATTAAAACATATACCAGACTTCTATAACTATCCTATACTTCACATACCTAAATATAAAAATCAAAATGTCTACATGCAAATTGTAAATGCAAATTGTATGGATGCTATTATACTGGTTCTCATGATACATGAAACCAATTTTACAAACTTTGATGTTGTAGTAAGACAAACATAAAGATCAAATTTAAATATAGTAACAAATATATTTACAAAATACATAACTTATGTGTGAAATTAAGTAACAGGTAAAAACTCAAAACCTGATACGTATTAAAATCGGGATCTGAAAGAAAAGTCATTTTGTTTGAAAATGTTTATTTACAAAACCAATATATACCTATCTTACTTTGTACTGTAAAACAATATTCTTTTATAGAATGATCTACTGTGTAACTTTATATATATCATGTATAACAAACACTTAATGTATATACTAACAAGATTATCTGACACACGCTATATATATAACATATATATGAAATAAGATGGCAAGCTGCTATAGAAGAAAACAAACAAAGCAAAGAATAGGGCACACACAGTCAGCTTCGAGCAAAGTAGGGAAAAACTCGGTCATTGCTTGCGTGAGAAGGCTGAGGGGGTGCGTGGGTTCAAGGTGCTTGCCTACGCTGCTACGTGTGCTGAGGCAGCTAGGTTGAATGCTAAAGCAAGGGAAGGTTGACGGGTTTGCAAAGTGGGTTGGATGCGCGTGAGGTTTGGTCTGGATCGGCTGGGTGTGGGAGGTGGAGGGTTGTGCGGCAGATAAGCCGGCATGGGTTGGCTTCGGCAGTTGGAGCCGTGGCAAACATCCTCGTGTTTGCTGGCTTCGGTGAGGAAAGGAGGGGGGAAGGTAAGGGATGGTTCGCCCAGGGTCGAACTCGAGTGATCGGCACTTGCGGGGTGGGGCCGAGGCCAGCGTCGAAGGTGGTGGATCCGGGTGAGGGGACACAAGGCTGAGAGGCTTGCTGTGAAGGAGCGGGCTTGATCGAAGAAAGAACAGGTGATTTCAAGGCTCATGAAGGTGGAGTGTATTTTTGCTTAGCATAATATTTTTTCCAAATAAAATAGGCAACAGACCCAAAAGTGAAAGGGAATTTTTTTTGAAGAATGAGGAACGAAACAGAGAAGAAAATGAACCGATTTTGGGATAAAGGTATTGATGAATAGGGAACAACTAAAGTTCATAATTAAGTTCAGAAAATATTTATAGTCATGAGGCTATTGGTTGTCACATATGAGAAATGAATGGTCACCTCGGAAAGCCAAATATACGGAATCGATACGGGAATCGCTCTGTACATTTCGTCATCTCCCGGACTCCGAAATACACAAACAAATATTCTGTAAAGATCAGCGCGATGAGACGATCAAAACGGTATATGGATATCAGTGGTACGATTGAATTATAAAAATTCGAATTTTCTACTAGCGGAAAATGCAAGAAAATCGCAGAAAAATAAGATTGGCGGAGCTAAAGAAATCCGAATTTTGAAAAACGAAAAATGCCATCTTGCTCAGAAGACGATTTAAAATTTTTCTATGTAAAAATATTTAGGTTTCGAAGACGTTTTATTTTCATCGATTTTTAACTGATTTACTTTTAAATTGAAGTAAATTTGCGCATGAAATAAACTTTCATATTTTCGGACGAAAATTTACTGGTTGCTATATTTAACTGGACGCATTCCAAATATCAAATTTATATTTCAAAATTTTATCATCTGCAATTCCCTAAAATTACAATTATTATATTAATAAATCAAATAAAATTTATTGAAAATTTACGGTTCGTTACACTTTCTCCGTTCAACCAGTATATTCGAGAAGTATTGGCCTTCTTCGGAATTTCCCCCTCACAACTACACCCCAACGGATACGCGCTGCTGAGTAGTTCGTCCCTTGTATTCATGGAGCATCTTTTCCGACCCCCGACTCCAATCGAAATTAAATACCTATTTAATGTTAAGAGTCGGGGAGATAGTACATCGTTCACATTCCTGGAGGCAGTTAGGAACTGTCAAGTGGTGATGTGTTCTTGAACTACGCACAGCTATTTTAAGACATAATGGTTCTATGTCCGACGCTCTCCAGGATTCAACAGTCGATGGTTAGCCAGACATAAGTGACATAATTTTCTTTGGTAATCCACGAATTTGTTGTAACCGACGTTGAATCTCATATCTTCATTCCCTTTACAGTTGTAATTCAACGACCTGAAGGTGCACATTTTAAAGAAATAGCATGGGTCCTTCAAGAAGTGCCAAGTGAAATGAGGGACATAGACTCAGTGCTAATAGATAGAAACTTGTGGACCGTTGGGATGATCAAGCGAAATCATAGCATAAGACTTAAAGGAATGCTGATGGCGGCTCCAGTGAAATAGGCTAAACGTATAGCGCCCGAGATCGTAACAACTGAAGAGGGTGAGGAAGAAAATACGCCCACCAATGATGAACCCGTAGCCGGGTCTTCTGGCAGCTTTCAAAGTCTCGAGGGAAAGGATAGAAGGCAAGGCTGTAGCGCATAAGCATCACAAATTTTCGAGATGGAAATCTGTAAATCGTGTCTTTTCCTGTTCTCGGTATTTGAATTATGGAGACTCCTCCCCCTCAAGTAGAGAATCCCTTCGAAGGGCTTGCTGATATCCCAATCCCAGACTATGTGTCACTTCAACATGACACTGGATTGGAGGAGCTTCAAAGTGCTCTAGACTTAAGTGAGTCTCTTCCCACAAGCGTGGCCGACATTTCCGGTTGGTCGGGGGGTTGCACATACATATACACTTCACGGCACTACACGATTTCCGATTATAAGTTGCTTACTTCATGAGATTACTAGCTCTGTTCTTCTTTCTTCTTTATAGATACAATGACTAGAAGAGAATCTATATTGGGAAGTCTCCGCTCTGCCTGACAATCATCTAGCTCCTACTATGAGTCTGTAGGAGGAAGGCTACAAGAGACCGCGATTGCAGTTACTCTAGTCAAGAACGCCTCGAGAGGGAGAGGAATAGAGATGATAGATATTGATCCCGATCGCGATCTCCTTCTCGAGTCCCTACACAACCTTCAGGCCTTGGAAAACAACCAGTAGAGCCTCATCGCCAAAAATCATCTTCTTAAACCTCCAAGCCTAAATCACAATGTCGCAGATATGAGGCTGAAACACCCACTGTAGCTAAGCAAGCTATCACTGAGCCCACTAGGGAAGGAGCTATTAGAATTGCTCAGTCGAGGAAAGATTTTCCAAATATATGCTTTGACGGCTTCATCTTCCCCACTCACTTAAAAAGAATTCCATCGGAAGCAGAAACACAATGCATGGTTACATTCTTGACATCTATATCCAGTACAAGGAGTGGGTAAAGCAGCAGAAAAAGCATTAAAGTTGGCCTTTAAGCGGGCAAATACCATTGAGAAATTAGAGACCGAGCTCGCTCAAAAGGCGCATTATTCAAGTACTTAACAACGAAGCCGAGTCTTCTCGAAAATCCAAAATTGAGGCCACCCAAATGGCTTGATGAGGCGAACTTGGCAATGGAGAGGATGTGAAAAACACATTTTGCCTTGATGGAGGAGACGGGCCACCGAAATACCACTATCACAGCCAAACGGGACGCTGCTCTGAAAGAACTTAATGAGCTCAAAGACAATTTTTTGAAATCATCAAGATGCGGGATGATGTAAATAGTGTAGCCTAGGAGGCATGTGAACAGGCCGTAGGGCTTTTGGGGCGAATGTGATGCGGCAACGACTATGGTCCACGAGGTGGAGACTAAGGTTGAGGAGAAAGTCCAAATGGCGAAGTCTATGCTAGAAGCTAACATTGAAGATATCCTCATTACTTATAATGCTAATATCTTGAAACATAGGAACCTAGCCTAGCTCGATAATTATCCGATACATCTATACAATGCCTGAGGCCAATTAGTAGAAGATGAGAAGGATGCCCATCAGGGTGAATCGGTTGATGAATTCAAGCTTGAGAACCAGTGCTGAATAAAGACGAAAGGAAAGTTCTCCATGATGCCATGATTTCACTTGAAAAGGAGAAACTTCGTGCTCCGCACTCGAAGGTCGGAGAAGGTTCAGGTGTCAAGAACCGTGACATAAGTCCTGATGCTCTTGTGCCGACTCAACGTGAACTGACGTCTGTAGCTGATTCTCAATCCGTTTCTGCTTACAATCCGGATCATCACAGTTATCTCAAGTTAACAAGCAAATTTTTGAGGTTGTTCAACCGCCAACGATTCGAACCGAGGAAGGTACTCTAAACATTTTGTATGCTTGTTCACGATCCGGAGCTTCACTCAAAATATTTAATAACAGCTTTTCTTTGTCTCTTTCCAGTGATTGGAGCCACATCGATTGCACCTTCTGTAACTCAAGAATTGCATCATGTGCAAGAGGCGATTATTACGGAAGCAGCCATGATATTATCCACTACACCGATAGATGATGTACAAGGGAGCACACTTTCATTCGATGAACAAATGATGGAGGAACTTCTCAGTCGTCATAGTGACCCTTTTTCGGATTTTCTGTTTGTCATGAGTGGAAATGCACCTACAACCAGCTCCTCCGGCCTAACCGCAAGCATTTTCGACGATGCACAAACACTTCATGAGGAAGAAATTATAGCCGAGATAAATGCTGAAATTGAAGCAGCTGCCCGGGCCAGCAGCTTCGAAAGTGGAATGGCAGTCCCTGTTCCAGCCTTGTTACAAATGATATCTCCTGGTGGCACTATTGTCGACACCAGCATGCCTATTCTGCCTCCTGTAGTGGACCCGACCCCTTTGACTCTGCCTGCTGGAAGTATTCCCATACATTTGAGTTCGAAGGACGAAATCGATATAATTCCCCCCAAAGGAAATTAGCTGCCGAAAGGCAAAGAATCAAAGAGGAAACTCAGTGGTAGCTCTAGCAGGTCTATGCCGAAGAAGAAACCAAGAAATGAGAAAGATTAGATATGCTTCTTCAGCTCACTTTTGAGTGGATAGGAATTTCTTTAGCTTTTGTTGGCCATGTATAGATGCGGGTTCGGCCCCTGCTAGTTGGATTTTTGGAAATAACTTGTACATAAATTCCTTCCATAAATAGTTGAAATGAAATTTTATTTTCTTCAACTCAATTATCGTTTATTTGCTTAAGTCTTCCAGCATTTGAATTCTTGTTCAGTAAACTTGTGAAGTTTCGACCTTTGGATCGGGTTTTGAGTTTATTTGTTAAGTCCTGGAATCACGGCTACGAGCCGTGACTAGACATTAAGCTGAATTCCAATGCTGTCCCGCTTCAGTCAGTGATCGACACTTAAGTTCTACCCTTAATTTCAGGGATGAGTTGTAAAGATTGGCTAGCGGTTTCATTTCTCCTCAAATACATCGAGCTTAACGTCGTTGAATTAATGCTGAAACAAGTGAGGGTCGAGTGGTCGAATCACACTCACTCACTTATTGAAGATCACGTCCATACTTCGAGGATTTGCATTTATGGATCGGCGGTCTGTCATGCCTGTTTATGTTTTAAGTAAATGTCCATGCTCCAGGGACTTTAGTTATTTTATGGGTGGTCAGTTAGACCCGAGTTATGTTTATACTCTGACCACACTCTGAGGAATCAGAGTTGTGTTATTGATGATCGATTCATATTCGGTTTGTGTTTAAACTCTAATCCACCCTCTGGGGATTTCGAGTTAGTCGATGTTTATTCTCCAATCCGTGCTCTAGGGACTTAGAGTCCATTGCGCGACGCACTCTGGAAATCCAAAGTTAGTCGACGTTTGTACTCCAGTCCCCACTTTAGGAACCTAAAGTTAGCCGATAGATGGCCAGTCACATCTATTTAGGATTTAGGATTTCGTTCTCACTTCGAGAATGACGAATCTATTAGGATCATGGATGGTCAGTTCACATCCACCCGAAGTTAACAAGTGAATTCGTAAGAAGGACGGATCCATCCTCCTCAAACTTGGTCAAGATACAGGCGAAATCGTCATGTAGACGGATCTACCCTCTTCGATACCACATTTATTAGTTTATACTCTAGCTCGCTCTCTGGGAGACTGGAGTTAGTTAAAGGATTATCGTGTCTCAATCCTTTTTTGATTTTCCTCCAATCTCGGGTTTCATTTAGCGAGTAACCGATCGCATCACAGTTACTTCCTATTTGAATAAACCCCATCGTCGGGTGGAATTTAGCTCTCCGTGCACAGTGGTAGTTGAATGACGCATTCAATAAATCACAGCTCTAGCTCGAAGAGATTGCATTTCATTACCGAAATAGGAGAATATGGAAAATTCAGTTGCCTTATTACAAATTCAAATTTCAAAATGCAGAAACAAATTGCAAATGAAAAGTAAACTGAATAATTAAAGCCTGTCATATGTAGTAGCGATGAAGGCTTTCGCTGTTCCAGGCTCTTGGCAGAGTAAGACCGTTAACAGTCAACAATTTAAATGTACCATCTCCGAGCTTTCGTTCAATCACATATGGTCCTTCCCATATTGGTTTCATGTGCGAAGGAACCGAGTAGATTCTTTTGAGGACGAGACCGTCGAGTTCGAAAGTTCGGGGCCGGACCTTGGCATTGTATAATCGGGCAACTCAACTTCGGTATGCAGCTGCCCTCAAATCAGCCTCTTCACACTTCTCATCCAATAAATCCAAGGATTCAGCAAGTAATATGGCATTTGTACTCAGATCATAATAAGTCACATGATGAGAAGGTACTTCCATCTCGACTGGAATAACGGCTTCTGAACCGTAGGAAAAAGAGAATGGAGTGTGTCCGATTGCGGACTTATGGGTTGCTCGGTAAGCCCATAGAGCCATGGGAAGTTCATCAACCCACTTGCTCCTGGCCTTTTCCAGTCGTTTCTTCAGAATAGACTTTATAACTTTGTTCACAGCTTCAACCTATCCATTCGCTTGAGAGTGTGCAACTGTAGAGAATTTCTTCTGAATGTGGAATCCTTGACAAAAATTCTTAAATTCAACACTGTCGAATTGGGTTCCGTTATCAGTGATGATGGTATGTGGAAGACCAAATCAACAGATAATGTTGCGGACTACAAAGTTGATCACCTTCTTCGTCGTGATTATAGCAAGGGGTTCAGCTTCAGCCTACTTGGTAGAGTAATCAACTGCGACGATGGCGTACTTTGCACCACCTTTGGATAGAGGTAGAGAGCCAATAATATCGATGCCCTATGCTGAAAACGACGATGGGCTGACCATCTGAGTTATTTTGATAAGTGGGGTCCCTAGGAATCTGAGCGTGTTTTTGACATTTTTCACATTTTCTAGCGCAATCTGACGCATCATGATTCACGGTCGGCCAGTAGTACCCTTACCAGAGTACTTTATTAGCTAAGGCTTTCCCCACGGTGTGATCGCCACATTATTCCTTCGTGTACATCATGTAGTACTCGTTTAATTTCATCGTAAGCGATACACTGGAGAAAAGGAACAGAGTATCCTCTTCTATATATGACTCCACTCTGAATAGTGAACCGTGAGGCTTTTCATAGAACTTGCATCTTTTCACTCCTGTGCTCTGGCGGTGTTCCATGCTCGAGATAATTTCGGAATGGAGTCATCCATGACTCCTTATCAAGAACGACCTCAAATGCCCAATCTGTCTCCATCTTGTTAATGCTCAGGGAAGATAACGTCTCCATGGGAACAAGTCCCTTTTGTTATGCCTAACATGTACTGGCTAACCTTGCTAATGAATCGACTTTCTGATTGCGCTCTCGGGGTATGTAGTAGATGGTATAATAATCAAACCGATTTAATATTTCTTGAACCCGAGCTAGGTAAGCAGCCAGTATTCGGTCCTTTGCCTGGTACTTCCCCCGAACTTGACACACGACCAGTTGAGAATCATAAAAAATCTCCACAGCAATGATTTTTAAACTCGGGCAAGTCTCAACCCAACAAGTAGGGCTTCATATTCATCTTCTTTGTTGGTCACATGAAGATCAAACTTCAAAGAACAGCATATAGATCAATCTTCTGAAGTTTTAAGTACAACCCAAGCACCTGAGAAACGGTCATTTGATGCGCCATCAATATGCATCTTCCAGATATATTTGGGAGATTGACTGGTTTCAGGAAAGCCCTCTGGGATGGTAAATTCAGCTATGAAATCTGCTAGGACTTTTCCTTGAATGGCTCGCCCTGGAGTGTAGGTGATATCAAATTGACTTAACTCGATATTTCACTTGAGTAACCTACCAGATGTCTCAGGCCGCTTAAGGACCTGTCGTAACGGCTGGTCGGTGTAAACGATAATAGGATGAGCCTGGAAATATGGATGGAGTTTCCTTGAGGCAATAACTAGACATTAAGCTAACTTTTCTAGGTTCGGATAATTTCTCTCAGCTTCGGTTAGTCGTTTACTAATATAGTAGACCGGTTTTTGTACTCGGTATTCCTCCCCAATTAGGGCAGCGCTGATTGCGTTTTCTGATACCACCAAGTAAAGGTACAATTTCTCGTGATCGATAGGATTTGAAAAAATAGGCGATTTAGAGAGATGTTGAATTAATGCTCGGAATGCGCCCTTATATTCCATGGTCCATTCAAAGTTCTGTTTTCCTTTTCGGATTAGATCGAAGAAGGGAATGCATTTGTCAGTGGATTTTGAAATGAACCTGCGTAATGCTCCTACTTCCCCATTGAGGCTCTAGACTTGCTTTATGGTTCTTGGAGGCTCAAGATTTCTGATCGCCCAGATTTTTTCGGGATTGGCTTCAATTCCTCGAGCTTTGACGATAAACCCAAGGAATTTTCCGGATGCGACCCCAAAGTGACATTTCAACAGATTGAGATTCATTCTGTAGTCTCGAAGGATATTAAACACTGATTCTAGGTCTTTAATATGATCAGTGGAAAATCATGATTTCACTAGCATGTCATCCACGTATACCTCCATGGTTTTCCAATTTGGTTGGCAAACATCCGATTAACTAATCGTCGGTAGGTTGCACTGGTGTTTTTGGGTCCAAAAGGCATAACTTTGTAGCAATAGAGTCCCTGATCGGTCACGAAACTGATATGCTCCTGGTCGAGCAAGTGCATGGGTATCTGGTTATAGCTTGAATACGCGTCCATAAAGGATAGGAGTTCATGTCCAGCTATTGAATCTACAAGCTGATCGATTTGAGGAAGTGGAAAAATAGTCTTTGGCGCAAGCTTTATTCAAGACTAAATAGTCGACACACGTTCTCCATTTCCCATTTGGCTTTCGGATAAGTACAGGGTTAGATACCCATTCTGGATATAATGCATCTCGAATAAATCCATTCGATTTAAGCTTATCTACCTCTTCCTTAAGGGTGGCAGACCTCTCTGGATCAATACCACGCATTTTTTGTTTGACTGGGATGTACCACGGGTCAATGTTTAATGTGTGGCTCGTGATGTCCAGGAAGATTCCACACATGTCAGAATGTGTTCAGGAAAATACGTCGAGGTTTTCCCGAAGAAATTCAACCAGTTCCTTTTGCATTTGTTGGCTTATTTGAGATCCAATCTTTATCATTCTAGGATCGTCACTATCATCAATTGGGACATCGATCGTCAGTTCGGCTGGAGAATCTTGACTGTCTTTACTTTCATCCTTACTTTCGTTATTTCTCGGGTCAAGATTTCTTTGGAATTGGTTGGGGTGCCCGGGCCTGGCCCAGGCATCAATTGTCAATTTTCAACAAAATGGACGCAGAGAGATTCCTCTACGCTCTTTCCTTTCTCCTTTCGTTGCGCCTCACGCAGCTCAGCAACATAACAAGCTCTCTCAACTGCCTGATTTCCTTGAACGACTCTAAATTCACGATTGATGGAGAACTTTAGAGTCAAATACCATGGGGCAATGGTAGCTCTGAACTCAACTAGGGCCGGTCGTCCCAAGAAAGCAATGTACGGCAAGTCGACGTCCAACATAACAAATTGTAATATCCGAACTCCCCGCTGTTCTCTAGTTCCTAACTCCACTAGCAATCCCATCACTCCAGTGGGTATGGTTGCACTCCCGTTGAATCCGTGAATGCGAGACTGATAAGGCTTCAAATCTTTAGCTTCCATTTTCATTTGGTCATAGGCTCGCTTAAACAATATATCACAGAACTTCCACTATCGACTAAGATCCTCTTCATCCAAGCTGGAACTACTTGAGATGATATGACAAGTGGATCAATAGTAGGGGCTTCGACCCAATCAGCATCTTTATCTCGAAACACGATGTCGTCAGTCATCGTCTTCTGTTGTTTGGCTGGAGCCCCATCTTCCAAACTTCTACTACACTCGAAGTTCGCATGCCTATTAGAACTAGCATACGACTCCATTTCCATCCAGCTTCGGTCTACTGGATGAGGACCACCACTAATAGTATTTATCACTAACCTCCTGCTAGTACGAGCAGGCTCCTCCTGTCTTGCCTGATTTGGTACATGATTTTGATTTGATGGGCCTGCACCTCCAGATTGCGGTGCTTGCACAAACTGCTCTAACTTCCTTTCTCTTATCAACTTTTCAATGAGATCCTGCAAGTGACGGCACTCATTCATGTTATGGCCGTAGCTATCGTGGAATCTACAAAACTTTCCTATCTAGATTTGTTTCTCTGATATGATGGTTTTGGGGCACGTTTCTTATATTGAATGGTGTTACAAGTCTGTAAGTACACATTCTCCAGTGACATATTCAAAGGAGTATAATTATCAAACATGGGAGTCCTACATCGCGGACCATGATTCTGATCCTATTTCTTATTTTGATCTCCATTATCTCTCTACCGATTCTTCTTATTTTGAATATTCAATTGCACTTTTCCGGAGCTCTCCCCGGATTGTTTAACAGCTACATTACCTTGAATTCCTTCCACACTAGGCTCGGCGTCATCCTTTTCCTAGACTGTTTCACATCCTCCCTTCTCAATAATTGGGATGCCTTGGAATAGAAACGGTCTAATGACACAGGAGATTTTCCGATCAACCAGTTGTCGAATTCAGAATCGGGATCAATCCCCTTAGTTAGTGCCATCAGAATTGAGTTACAATTGGGATTTCTAATCTCAACACACGCAACATGAAATCTCTCTAGATAACGTCCGAGTGTCTCTCCAAAAGCCTGAGTGACGCTGGACAAGGTATTAACATCCTTCGACCTCGTTACATGCATTCGAAACTTCTCAAAAAACTTTGTCGCCAACTGATCAAAACATGAGATAGATCGAGGTGGTAGATGGGTAAACCACATGGTAGTTATGCCTCCAAGAGAGATTGGAAAACTTCGGCATTTAGCTGCATCATCAGCTCATGCAGCATTCATCAACCATTCGTACTTTAGAATATGCTGATTAGGATCTGAGCTTCCTTCATAGACGGTTAGAGTTGGCATCTTGAATCACCGAGGTGGTTCAGCATAGAGTATGTCATTAGTGAAAGAGGTATGACTCCGAGAGATTCCTTAGTCGTTATTAGTGAGACCTTGACTTTCACGGATCATTTGACGTATCATCATCGGTATATCTAGCATTTGGACATTTTAAGCACGTTGGGCCAAGGTATGGTCGGGTTCCATAATGCGAGGCTAGGCCGGACGTGGTCGACGGTCCAGGTCTCGCTCCCTTGGTTCTAAGTCTTTAGGGATATAAGGTTTGGGAGTACGTTGACGTTGGATCAGATCGGTCCAGTTTCGAGCATCAGCTCCCGGTTCAATAGCAGTGGTGGTAGTGCAGTGGTCTGTAACATGGTATAAAACATACCTCCTCGGGTGGAAGGTCCAGTTTGATGGCTGGTTGACAGGCCAACTCTTGGTTGCTCGAGGCTCAATGCGTGCTGATGTCCAGTAGCTTGGGTATAACTCTCATCTAGCCATGGGCGCATGGATCTATGATGATAGTCTAAAGAAGCTGAACTCTCAGTAGATGAATAGGAAGCCTGATGCCTCATGGATATCTTATGCCTTTGGCGATTCAGCTGATTGGTCAATTCTGCTTTGTCACTCAGCTGTTGAGTAAGTTGCCGATGGCTCTTTGTCAGCTCTTATAAAAGCATTTGAACTCTTCCCTAGTGATAGGGCCTTGCGAATCTGATGGTCCAGTAGCATTTTGATCAGTTGGAGGCAGTTGTACGGGATTCTATCTATCCCGACCTTCTGGATTTGCAATAGTAGAAATGGACCTTGTGTTTACCATGATGAATAGCGAAGCAATTTTTAAACCTGATGCAAATATAAATTGGATGGAAGAGCTTTGAACTTGAGATCTGGATCTTCTCCTTAGATTTATGCAATCTGATATCGATAGTAGATCCAACGAGCATGAGAAAAACTGTTTTTTCTCGGTAAAAGCACCAAAGTGTTTGTACCAAAATTGGGCACAACACTCTTCGAAAGTGTTTGAAGAGATAAAATTAAGAAAGTAAATGTAAAAAGAGGATTATCTAACAAACACTCCAAATTATAATCAGAAAGTAGCAGAGAAACACAAGATTTAGAGTGGTTCGGCATGTTGCCTACGTCCATTATGAAATGGTTGTTCTTTATTAGACTTTGCTTGGTGATTATAGTGGATTACAACAGAGAATTTCGAGTACAACAGTGAATTTTGAATACAACAATGATTCCGACGGAGTTTGGACATCGAGGAGCCAAAAGTCCTTTTTCTATAGGTTCTGGGCTGCTATTTATAGGTGTAGAACGAATTTCGTATCGATCAAGAGTTGATCCAGTCGAGTCGAAATTGAGCATGAAATTCTTTAGTTTGTACATAAGCTCCTGTGAAAATTTGGTGGCATTTGTGTTTGTAGATTGTGAGTTATGATCAATACAAGTTTGGGCTTTTTAGTTGCTATTCTCTTCGTATCGATGCTGTTCGTATCGGTAATTTCGTATCGATGATTATGCACGTGATGCCAGTTGACGTTGCGCTTGCTTTTAGAATCGATCCACATTTCGTGCCGAACGACCGAGCCTTTCCTATGGATGCTCCTTGTTTGTGTCGACCCGGGCTAGCCTTGTTCGCATCGATCCACTGCTTTGTTTGCATCGATCATTGCTGCTTCTGTCCGTATCGATGATCACAGGCTACTTCGTATCGATGACTGGATGCTGCTTCATATCCATTCTTATGTAAGCTCTTCATATCAACCCTCTGGATACAACTTCGTATCGATGCAGTTGTGTATTTCTATCGATCACTGTGGGCCACTTTGTATCAATGGAAAGCCTTAAGTTCGTATCGTTCCCCTTAGCTGACTGACACGAAATAGGTAGAAAGGGATCGATAAGAAGACGGTAGTAGTTGACCAAGTGGATTAGGAATGGTGTTACTGGTTGATTGACATGAAGAGAGTGGTTGTCTGATGGATACGAGGTGGTGCACTCGATGGATACAAAATAATATTTGTTGAGGGATACGAACAACTGAAGCTTGATGGATATGAACAACAGATAATTGATGGATACGAAGAACACTGTTCTCTTGATCAACATGAAACCATGCGCATCCGATCGATTCGAACCAAATCGATACGAAGTTGGGTTTTCTCTCGTTGTTTGATGGATATGAACAAGGTGACCGCTTGAATTGCATTGATTATATCTTCAGCATACGAACTCGGACGGGCTTGAAACTTGGGACCTAAGCTTTCATAGCTTTGCTTATCTTGTCATATCAATTGTAGCTTGATTTGAACTCGGTCAAAATTCATCGACATCCATAGCTAACCTGTTCATAACCGGCAATCGAGTGGAATTATCTTCGGTTTCCAGTCGATTCCTCAGTGTCACGGCCTTGCCAAAAGGCGAGATAACCTTTCTCAAAGAAATCCCTTCAGTATGAAGTGGTATTTCTTGAAACAACAATCGTTTCTTGGTGCGATGGAATAAGTATTTTGTAAATTTTCTAATTTATAAAACTTATTTTTTTCAGTTTACAAAACTTATGTTCAAAACATAAATATGTCATCGAATGACAGTCCTTCCCAAACTCCTTTTGGGGAGCTTCAATCAAGATCCCTCACGAATAGTTATTACGTGCAGACTTTCAACTTATACAACCTGCCAACTCCTTAACCTAGGATATGTTGGGGTTTCTTATCAACCCATATCTTGTATGATTTTGTAAACTATTATTTAGATGAAATAATATTGACCTTGTGTACTACTCTTAAGTACATGATGTTATGGAATGAAATTAACTCAACTTCACACATAATTAATCGTACTTTGTCCAACAAAGTTTGATTGCTCCTTATCGATACATCATTATGTATCACATGGAGGATTGACTTTTGAGATTGACTCTTTACTAATTTTTAGGTACGTTCAAAACTCTTTCTAATATGCTCAGCCATTCAATCAAATCGAATCATTTACATCACATGTTACATTATTTACTTCTATTATTAATTATATGGGCTTATCATTGACTTATACATGCAAATCAAATACACACGCCCATGACTATGATAAATCGTTGATGAATATGATGACATACATGGAACCATTTTGGTATTAATAGACTTACAAATGCATATATCTATATGTATGAATCCGAAGAGTTCATCAACTCTTATGATACTCCCACTAAATGGGTGCATAGCACTAATTGTTTAAGTTATAATTAACCAATAAAATACGATTCATAATCATATAATAAAATTATTTCTCAAAACTATAGATTAGACTATAACTCAAAAATAATTGTAAAGAATTTTAGATACTTCTGCATTTTATAAAACATCACTTTTGTTATGAAAAAAAACCATATTGTAGTTGTATTTCATTATGAATATTTATAATATTCACATTGAAATATAATAATGTCTACTTTTAAGTCGGCACTGAAAAATTATCATTATTTCATAAATAATGTTTGGCTTGTTTTAGGAAAATATTTTTTGTAACTTGATGCAATCAATAAGTGTTATATGGCATATCACTAGTTCCTCCATTACTATAAGAGCTTACTAAAGTCAGAGGTCCATCTTTCACTTAGTATAAATTATTTATTTCATATACTGTAACTAGTTTACAACGGTGAGTTCTTTGATCAAATATCTTGAACTAAAAGAAATAAATCTCATAAAAAACAATTTCTATATCAAAATACATTTTGGAATAGAAATAGTGTTTCTCATTCCAATATTAAGTATCAATTATTAATATTACAATTCTCGTTTCCGATGTTTTTTAATGTAGCACTATTGACTATTCACTCTCTTCATCCTAACTGTACCTTAAATCATACCTACTCTTGTATGTTCGTTTTTCTTTTAAATGGTCAAACCATTCAAGAAAATACCATTACTACAACATCAAAACAAACTCTTTACAAAAGCACACTCGATTATCCTTAACATTTAAGGACATCAAATATGTTGCACTTGGCGTAAACTGATCAAACTGAAGTTTCAATGATCGAGTTCTTAGATCTATATTGTAGTTTTGGTCTTGTGTTACATTTAAGACAACACAATCCTTTTGTAATTAATCAAATTAAATACTCGATCTCAAAGTACTATTCATTGGCTTATTTCGAATGAACCAACTTCATCGAAGTATCATACATTACAAATGTGATTGTTCCCCATATGACACATATATGCGATAGTATATAAATCAAATATTCATAATCTCTTATTGCATTTAGACTTCAAAACTCATAGAATGCAATACACGGCCTCAACAAAATAAACACTTAAGCGACCAAATTATGAACATATTTTGTAGTTTTAGAATTAAGCGCTTACATGGGTGTTGAAACATTAACATGCAATAAGTACTTATTATTAAGTATATGTTATATTTCTATTTGTTAATCTTTAATTTAGTCAATTTGTATATCTTAATTAATAAACGTTTTATCAATCATTTTAAATGCACAAATTTATCGAGTAGATTATTATAACATTATATAGCATATGTTCTTAAAAATATTAGAAAGTTAAATCTTATCATTTTAGTTTTCTAATAAAGCTTCCACCAGTCTTTATGTTTTACTAAACCCTAAGCGAAACAAAGAAGCGACGTTGTAAAAATCACTAGGCGGATGCTAGCTAATAAGTATGGACTAGGGACTAAATGTCCAGACAGGGATTAATCGAGGATTAGTCGAAGCTAGGCGTTTTAGATAAACTTATGTGTTTTCGATAAAATTTTAGTATTATGTTTAGTATTAACCGATCCAAATGAGATAGCATGGATTTTGATTGGTTTGGAAGGAACCATGTAGACAAAATCACTTGAAACAAACATTTTAATGCTTATAAGAGGCATCAAGTCTAAATTGGTGCATAGATGGTGCCTATAAACATGTTTATTTACTTATATAATGTAGTAAGTCTTATCTAGGAAGACTATGCAAATACCTTGGTGGTAAGGCTAGAATAGCGCCTAGGTAGGAGCCTAGAAGAATTTTTACAACAGAGCATAGAAGTCTTTCAACTTCACTAGTGGGTATTAGGACTCGTATGCCTTGGGATTCTAACCTTGAGAAAAGCTCAACAAATCAAAGGCCCATGCACAATAGATAATTCTTATTGGTTGTATTACATACAACTCCTAACCCATGGTTCCTTATCCTAATCTCGCCTTTACCTTAAGGAAAACTCAGCAAGTAAAGTGGGAGTATTCACTTGGACCTATCATTTTGCGACGGCCTAATTATAATGCGCATACCTTGATGAAAGCTCAACAAATATGTATAGTAATCTTACCTTGTCTATTTAATATATTAATTTTATTACACATAACATCCATATCTTGGGGAAAGCTCAATAAATAAATAGTGTGTAAGTAATATATTAATATATGAATTATAAAGACCAACTTTATATTAATGATTCATAACCGTTAGTATATTATATCGAGTGATATCGACTTATGGAATAATGTATTTCTTATGAATACCCTCATGATTCAAGCATTTGACACATCAAAATTCATGGTATACATACATTTACGTATATATTTACTCCTTAAGTCTATTTAGGGTGTCTTAATGTTCCATCTTTAGTTATGCATATATATTATATACTTTTTATTATTATATAACTTTTATATTTCGTATTACTTATAATAGTCTTATGTCGTATTAAGTAAATCTTATTTAATTAATTAATTTTTTAATTAATTTTATATTACCTTAATATAACATTTATATTGAATATGTATTATGTACTATAACGTTTATAGTATAACATATATGTCATATACAATTGTACATTATTTAATTTGTTAACGTTTTTATTTATTTATTTACATAAACAATTTTAATCAAATTGTATTAACTTTAAAATTCACTTCTTATATGTACATGTATAATTATGTTATTTTAAACATTTTTAAAATAACAAAACATGTATCATAATATATAATACACACATATATTATTTATTAATTAACTTATTTAATTAATTTATTTTATCAAATATTAATAAAATTTTAAATTAATTTATTTTAAGTTTCACACATTTTGAAAATTTTATTATATTATGACATTTATAATATGTTTATATTTTATTTTAAATTTAACTTTTAAGTTAAAAATCTTATATTTTTAATTTCAAATAATTTTGAAAATTAGCCCAAGGCCCGATTAAGATTAAATCTTTTTTATTAGGAACAACCTTTGGGCTCGCATACCTATTTAGTCCAAGAAGGTAGGGTGGTACGGCAAAATACTTATTACCCGGACACAATCATTCGACATTATCTTTATAGCCACCCTACTATATGAGCTGTGGGCTTAATAGTTAACCCTAAAATGACTAATTTAGATTGCATTTGCTATTAGGCTCTAAAACTGTTGTTGAAACTGGGCTAGCCAACAAAGGAAGTTATAGGTGAATTTAAAAAAATACCTTATTAGATATTTATTAGGCTTATAAAGTTTGATTAATATAGAACATTTCTAGATTTTATTTAAATAATATCTCTTATTTTATTTAAATTTATAAATTATATAGTTTTATTTAATTTATATATTAGTACATATAAATATACACATATGTGACATATACATATATGTATGTGTGTGCATGTGTAACATGATAAGTCGTGCAAGGTATAACATTCACATGTATAGATGTTGGAATTTGCATCGTAACATACACGTTATATAATTCAATATGTAATGTATGTTGTCTAAATATACGTGCTTATATAAACTATTAGTTCTATATAAATATTATAAATATATATGTATATAAATGTTTATATTAAGTTTGTTTAAATAATTAAATATAAATTCAAAATAATATATATATATATATATATATATATGTATGTATAAAATTTATATAAAATATTAGTAATATATATTCATATATTATAATATATCAACTTAAGTATGAATAAGTTATTTAAATATTAAAATAATATGTATATGATGTTTTTATTAAACCATGAATAATATATATATGTATATATTATTTCGTAGCCCCTTTTAGCTTCGTTTCTAATTAATGGCGTCTTATGTTCCTTCGTCTCTAGTTCAAAATTGAGTTTGCTCCTTTTAGCTTCCTCCGCTTCCCGCAACCTCCTGCCCCTTATGCCGGCTTCGCCTAACCTTCCTCTCCTTCCCTTTCCCCCTTCCTATTCGCCCTCATCCACCAGATCTGGAAGAGTTTTAAGGAATGGCCTTCTACGCCATCTCGCCTACTGCCTCCTCTGTTGTCAGACCATGATTTCCCTCCGCTGCCCCCATTTCCTACATCCCCCTCCGCTGAAATAAGCTCGAGCCTGCGTACTGTGGTTGCATCACCTATGCCTGGTGATGTTTGTCTTCCTAATATTGGTATTATGCCGCCGTGTGTGTCTGAGCATGTAGTCTCTTGTGTTGTTGGGCTGGAGTCTATTTCATCTGGCAGTGAGATGCTTGTTGCATCTGCGGATCGTTTGTGCTTTGCTCGATGCTCCCCTGTGCTCGACTAAATGCGGATGAGAATAGTGCACCCATTCTTATAAATAAGATTTATGCTGAATTTAACCAGGCTACTGCCGCAGATAATCCCATTGCTGAGGAGCCTCCCGGTCCTGCTGCTCCTTCCCTGACCTGTACGAAATCTTGGTCTTCGCTATTCACTTCTCTGCCCTGTAATACGGGAGACTACTGTCCGATTGAATTTGAAATTGAAGAGAAAAATGGAGTGATGATCCCTCCTCCTATTGTTATGCAAGCCGGTTCGGACTATTGGTCAGAATACTTGGTTGGATTCTTTCTTGACCCTTCTCATCGCTTGCACGAGGCGACTTCGGTTTGTCGTCGGGCTTGGAGGCTTCGTGGCGAACTTCTTGTTAGGCTGGTTAACTCCATGTATTTCCTCTTGTTCTTCCCTGCCGACGATCGCTGTCGAGTTCTTGAGGCCGAGCCTTCTTTTTTTGGTGGGCAACCTTTTATTATTACTCCTTGGTCTCCTACAGTTGCTTGTGCTCGTGAGCAAGTCCTCTCTATCCGCATTTGTTTTTACTTTTTCCATATTCCCTCTGCTCTTCAACCATTACTTGGTTTGAATTAGCTAGCTTGTAATGTAGGTAAATTGAAATGTTTTGACTTTGCATGAGATAAACCGATGTTCGCTAAGGCTCTGATTGAGATATCCCCTACTAAGCCACTTCCCTCATCTATTCCTGTTCAGCTTCCTGTTGGCCACATTGTGGAAGTCCGTGTTCGCTATGGTTGGGTTCTAGATATTTGTTCCTCCTGTCATTCCTTTGGCCACCAGGCTATCGCCTGCTCACATTCTGTTATTACCACGGCTGCTCCTAAGATCCCTCTTCCTAGGCCTCCTCTCAGGAAATGGGTTCCGAAGGTATCTTCTTAGGTTGCTTTGCCTCCTGCAGCTCCTATTTCTGTCCCAGATCCGCCTACATGGTCTGATGCTTGGCCCGCTTCCCCTAATTTGTCTGTGGCTCCTGATGATGTTTATGTGGCTCCTGATGATGTTTTTGTGGGTCCTATTGATGTTCCAGTTCCAGTTCCGCAACGTATGCCAGTTGTTTGGGACGAGTCCGAGAGATGTTGGGTTGATCACATTTCTGATATGAGATTGAACCCCTTTGATGACTCCTATTTTCGATTTGTTTCGGATGATCTTTTGGACCTTCGACGCCTTTATTACAGGCCTTCTAGTGACTCCTAGTTCTCGATTTGGATGGTCCGTATGCGGTTTTGAATTCTGTCTTGCTTGCCGATTCTTCTTGGGATCGTTCTTCTTTCATTTACTCGTCTGATGCTGTGGATTATGATCCATGTCTTGCAATCGTTTTCTGCCCCTTTGTTGGTCTTTTTGGAAATGTCCCTGTAGTTTCTTCCCAAGTGATTTGGATAATGGAGCTTCTGCCTCTTCGAAGGAGACGTAGTCTATGTGTTTTTTATTTTGTAGTTGTGGCATGTTTGTCACGCTCCAGTGTTCTAATTTCCTTTTCACAGCAGTTAAGGTGTTTTTACCTTACTCCTGTACCTAAAGTTTTTATTACTTCGTAATAAAAAGTGGACGGTCCACTATAAAACCGGTTGACCTTGCCAAAATTGAATAATATATGTACCAATAGATAATGATGAAATAATTATTTTGATTTAAAGTTATATATATACACACACATACGTACAAATAGTTATAACACACACATACATAAATATAGTTATAATATATATATTGAGAATTCTTTTTTATAAATTCCAGATCATGTGTATATAACAATTTATTATTAATTTTTATTTTAAAATATATTTTTAATTGAATAGTACTTCGAAATTATATTAAAAAATTAATAAAATTTCTTTCAGAAACATTTTTTCAAATTTAAAATTTCCAATAATCACATATGATATTTTGAAGTTCGAAAAAAATTCCACAGTTTATGGTCTAATTTTATTTTTATTAATTTATTAATTTTTGACCTATAATAATAATAATAATTTTTAACAATAGAAAAAATGATTTATTTATTTATTTTATTCTCTGGTCAGAAACTTATCTTATGATATGTTAATTTTGTAAAATTTAAAAAATAGTTTTTCTAACATATATTATTTTATATGATTTATTTATGTAGTATAATTATTTAAATAATAATTAGTAATTGTAAAAATTAAGATTTTTTTTCGAAAATTACTATTGCTATATACTTATAAATTATATGATTGATTTTAACCATAGAATCATATTGTAATTAAATATAAACTATATATGTATAACTAAGTAATATATATGTATACACACACATATAAATTAATAAAATAAGATACATAAAATAAGTGGCTGCACAGATCTAATATATATAAAAAATTGATTTTTTTTATATTTATAAGTGTATACATACATATAACCAAACAAACTTGTGACAGCATTAATAAATATCAAAATCGTCATCTAACCAATAATATAATGATAATAATGTATATACATAGTGAAATATTATTCATATGTCATAAAATATAATTTCATGTAAATCATACTTAAGAACCAAATTTTGAAGCACACCTTGAAAGAATGAACTCTTCCTATTGAAACCTTTTCTGATTCGGTAGATTACCAGTCCTTGAACCATTGACTTTCTGCTATCAGATAACAAATGAATTGATATGATTTGAGCTTAGGATATTAGAGAGATAGGAGAGGGTAGGTTGGCTTGCAAAGGAATGTGGATTGATGCTCCAAAACGATCCTTATCAAATAGACGAAAAGATGTTTAAATAGAGGAAGGAAAGGAGAGAATTTAGGATTATATCTTTTACTCAATCTCTATCCATCTCAGCCACTCATTTTTGCTCCTCTTTAGCCCATCAACTAGCTGCCTCTAACCCTTTGTTCCAGCCGATCCTATCAGCCCCATGTTGGGCTCTAAACCCATTTAGAGCCCAAATGAATATATTGCATTTTAAATGTAATTTAAAGTGCTTATCAATATTGTATATCGATTAATGTATTTATAACTTCCATAAATACATTTAATATTCATCTATTAAATCAAAATCAAATTTATAAACAATATTTCATAAATATTATTTGATTTGATTAATTTATAATAATCATAAACTAATAGAATCATTTGGTCAAAGAAGAATTCATCATTTTGGTTATGTGACTCATCAGTTGTAAATTTGATCAGCGATTATATCGAACTATTGGAAAATTAACATTGACACTTCACTTAGAAGACAGTGTGACATTTTGACTAAATTTCTCGCTTACTTGGTTTTGGTAAAATCCAGTTTTACTTTATTAAACGATATCCGGTTGTGACTTTTATTTTACACCAATTATCTTCGTCAAAACTATATCATTTTGTACTGATAGAATTTGATAATGGTTGAAATTCCCATATCATCCATATTCAACTCTATAGTCCAAATGTAAAGCCATTGGTTCAATAATTAACCGAAATGATCTCGCCGGAGACTTTGATTTTGGGGTGACTTGAATTGACCGTGACATTATTCTCATACAATTAAGGAGACAAATTCTCTCTTGAATAGTGCTTCACTTCCAATACTTCCAGTCGATTGAACTATAGTCACTCGATGGACGCCATTCCACCATTTGACTATAATTAAAGTGGTGCTTTCATGTTGAAGATCCATTGTATTGTCAAGTCTAGAAAATTATGTAAATTAATCACTTTGATATTTTCTGTTTGACCATAGTTATATTAACCAACAGAAAACTATCGTGTAAGTCATTTCATAATTATTCAATAACTATCAATACGTAACCTTTTAGTAGACCCAACAATCATGAGTAATGCATTGACCAATATTTGGAAAGCGTTATATACTCTAGTCTCAACAGATACATCGATATCCAGTCTCGATGCATCTTCACTAGGAACATTTGAAATGGTATATTTATTTTCATTGTGGTAAATTACTTATAGTTACAACACTTTGTAACTACTATCAAAAAGCATACCATTTATGGATTTTATATTATATTTTTAATTAAAATAATTAGTTAATATAACACATTATATCAAGTATATAATAGAAAGAAAACACTTTTATTTAGAACAAGGTTGGTCAACGAGTTGTATATATGTAACAAATTACATAATTTTCTCTAGAGCATATGCCTAACTCTATCAATAATGATCGACTAGTTTACTAAGTTATATTTGAACCTCCGTTTTTGTTCCAACCTAAAGAAAGGTAAACATGCCTAAACCTAGATGTTTATAAAATGATATTGGTGCACATATGTTAACATGTTTTAATGTTGAATGTATTCAATATATATGTTAAATGTTAACTGCTAAAAAGACATCAAAAATAAGTGTTATGTTCACCTTTGTTAAATTAATGGCCAATGTATGCGAGTTATGTTATATTGAAATGTTATTCAATATATGCATGTTTACCCTGACATCAGTAGATTGATGTGTTGGCATTAAACCGAGTGCTTTATAATTGGTAAGTAATATGCAAATATCATAGAACTAACTAGTATGATTATTGCTTAACACATATTCATAAAATATATTAAAAGAACCCTATTGTAAAGGGGTTCATACGTATAATGTGACGATACACATTTCGGAAGGTTTAAATCGACAATAATCCACACATGTCTAACTTAAACAATCCGAAACATAGATAATCATTAGGGTTAATCAAGAAAAATAAGAAAAGAAGAAGAAAACAAATATAGAAGCTCGCAGTGGAATGACAGAATATAATAATCAAATAAACAGTTCATGAAGCTGTTAACTATACATTGATTATAATTTATACAGCATTTATCAAAGTTATATATATATATATATATATATATATATATATACAACAGGAATAAATAAACAATGTAGTAGACAACATGATGCAGGAATGATAATAATTATAATATACTAAACTTTCGCCTTCGTCCTTCAAGAAATGATCTTCAATGCGTTGAAATACTCAGGGTTGACCCGAGCGTAATAAAAAGACAAAACATTCGAGTTAGGACTAAAATATCCTTATGTAAGTCAAATAAATATCGCATATAATATGACTGTAATAACATCAGAGATGTTTACGGGATTTCACATCTCCTATCCAGTGTATAACGTGCGTACAATAACTCAAGAGATGTTACAGGATTTTCCATCTCTTAAGGATCCATTAAATATTTATACGTAGTAATATACTCTATATATGTATTGTCTATCAGTAAAGTATAATACTGAAAATAGCGTTAAGGCATAAATCATATCCCCCTTATAACATTTTATATAAACATTGCAGTCTGTACGGTACTGTAAACTCCACCGTAAACTAGTAGGCTATTAGGGAGCACTCCATAGGTACAACATAAAACAAAGTCGTAGTAGGCGCAATTAGGGATAATATGACAAGGCATACGAGGCTACGTCCACGGTAGGATTCTACCAGATGTTTGAATCAGGCTGGTGGTAACGCATAGCCACAACTACCACCCGCCTTCAACAACATTCTCGTAATCAAAGGTGGCCACCAATCAATCACAAAGTAAGAGATATAGTATCAAAGAAGTATGTCTGATCGAAGGAGCGACCTCACTTGGCCTAGTTGGCTCCTATTTTAGTCATATAATTAAAACCCAAAGGTCAAGGCTACGTTTCTTACCTCATTCCGATAGCGCTTGCCAAACCATCCTACTTCATTATAGATTCTCCACCACGTACACAGTTGTTAAAATGGTATCGGTATTGACAGAGAGTATGCCAATATTCGACCCCGGTCTCTTTAACAAACAATCGGTATATTTTTCACACCGTAGTCATTTTATAGAACATACTTAAATAATTTAAGTTACATCGAATTCTAAATATTAACTTCAAATATATTTATCATTTAAAATCACTTAACTTGTACAATTAAATTTATTGATATTAACAAAAGTCAAATTATTAAGTTTAATTTCTCAAATCAATTTATTAAAAGTCATAATTATATTCTCGAAATTACGTGATAATAAAAATTAATAAAATCTTAAACTTAAACCTATCTTTCTTAAAATATATTTATGAAAGTTAAAAATATATATATAATTATATAATTAAATTTAAATTTTATTAAAAATAAATTTCTAAATAAATTTTAAAACTTACATTAAAATTAAATTTTAAATTAAATTGTTTATTAGATTAAGTATTTATATTATATTAAATAAAAATATTTTAAATTAAACTTTTATATTAAATTAAATAAAAATCTAATTATTTTATTAATTAAATATTTATTTTATAATAAATCAAACATTAAATTAATTTTTAAAACTAAATAAAATATCTAATTTTAATCTTAAAATTTAAACTCAAAAACCCATATTTATATATTTTAAACTTTAAATACATAATTAAATTTTAAACTTAAATTTTAAACCTTTTATTTGATCAAATTAAATATAAATTTAAAAACTTAATTCTTTAAATTTTTTTTTTTAGAACATTTCAAATAGACTAACGGTGTCTGTATATAGTGTTCTACCCTACGGCCAAGTGAATAGTTATTTCAATTTTAATTATAGGGATTGTTGGGTACGTTTCTACCACCCACCGAATCAAAGCGAACCAACTCGAAATAACATGCCGAACCAACCAGAAGTAGCATGCTGAACCAACTCGAAGTAGCCACCACCGAATCAACCTACCAGACCAAGCCACGCCTTCACCACCGAACCATCCCTTCTCCAAGCTACTACCGAACCGGGTGCCTGCCGAGCCAAATAGGATCACCTATCACCTACCACTGAATCACCTATCACCGGATCAACCATCACCTACCACCGAATCACCTATCACCGAATCAACCATCACCTATCACCGGATCAAACCCCGCTTCCATGCATAGCCGAACCATCTCACCTCCATGACCAAGCCGGACCAACCACCACCGAACCAGGGCCTTGCCGATCCAAATTTGCCAGGCCAGATTGCTCCAGCCCAGGCCCACCAACAGCTATATACATCGAGGACCCCTGCCCTCAGCCTCACTCTATAAATAGAGGGGCAGGGGTACAACAATGGGGGACAAGTTTGAGAGCTCAAGCATGGATAGAACTATTAAACAACTTTCAATTACTTGTAATCAAAGCTTTGTACTTGTAATCTGAAGAGAAAAGGAGAATAACATATAAAGTGGACGTAGGCACGTTCTGGCCGAACCACTATAAATCTGTGTGTCTTTTACAGTTTAGTCCTTGCTTTTTATATATTTGCGTAAATCACCCAAATCACTAGAAACAACATAAAATCAACTAATTCATACGACTTGGAGGTGTTTGCCCATTTTTTGTGCAAACATTTTTGGTGCTTTCACTGAGAGCTCGAGCTAGAAGCTTCAAGCTTCTCCCACTCAACCTTTTCCCTAGCAGCATCGCTCATTGCTTGGGAAACATGCCTCCCAGGCCGAGGAAAGATATTAGCAAAGGAAAGAACGTCGCAACTAGCAATATCTTAGATCCAGTAATCAGAAATCAAGACAATCGTTCGGTTCCTACAGCAAATGGAAATCAGGCAGATCCGACAGCCACTGCTACGGAACAACCAATTACAAGGACGGATCTGGACAGGGTTGTGGCTGAAGTAACTAACCACTTCGCATCTCAACAAGAAGCCTTGGTGGACCAACTCATGTCACGCTTAAGGGACGTTGAAGAATCCAACCGCAACACTGAGTCATGGGGTGAGTCCCGGTCTGGAGGATCTGGGAGACGACAAAGGTCTTTCTTCTTCGAAGAGGTTAACAACAGAAACAGCAATGGTAGGAGCCGAGCACGGACTCAGCCCGAATTCCGACCCGAGGAAACACTTGGAACCGAACCCAACGGGGGAGGTTCCAGGCAGGGGTCAGATGTAGCTGAGCCTGTCATGCTACCTAACCATGGAAACACCAGTAGACGGGGCCGAGCTGGAGTCCAGCCCGAAGTTAGACCCAAGGAAGTGCTGAGAACAGAACCCAGCAGGGGAAGATCAAGGCAACGACCAACTGTGGCTGACCCCAGGATGCCCCCGGAAGACCAGAGACAGCCATTGGAGAATGTTAGGAGTGACAGACAATACCATCCCTACAGGTCGTCTGGACGGAATCAATCCCGCAAGGAAGAACCAAGCTCATTTCTATCCGCTCCAAGTTCTGATGAAAGGATAACACGATTATTCAGAGAGTGCGTCCAACGGGAACAAAGGGATCGGGGGTTCGGTGCTAGGGTAACCAGCCCCTTCACCTGCAATATTGAAACTGCCATCACCCCCTGGGAATGGAAAATGCCAACAATGGAACCTTACAAGGGAACCTCTGACCCCGTTGTACACTTGCAGAGATACACACAACATATGCTAATGAGCGAAGTAACAAAGGGAGTGTTGTGTAAACGCTTTCCACTATTCTGGGCAGATTAGCTACCTCCTGGTTCTGCCATCTGCCCCAAGGATCCATCAGCTCATGGGAAATGTTGAAAAAAATGTTCATCAGCCAGTTCCGCATTCATGTGGAACAACCCAAGGACGCTTATTCCCTATCTAATATCAAACAGAAACCCGGAGAGATAGTGCAACAATATCTAACCCGATTCAATGCCGCGGCGGCCGCAGTCCAAGATGCCGACGAGAAACTTATCCTAATGGCCCTCTGCAGTGGTGTACATCCGGATACTAAATTTGCTAGAAGACTAACCAAGGAAAAACCAGCTACTTTACCTGATTTCTTCCATGAAGCTGGAAAGTATATGAGACTTGAAGACGCTGCCACTGAGAGGCAGTCAGGGCAACAAGCTAAGACAGCTCCAGACAGGGTTCCCGCTGCAACAAAGGATGTTCGAAGAAGTGACTCTAGAGATAATGCTGGGGGCAAGAAGGGAGAAAAGCGCTTATATCGGCCGGGACCAAGATTTGACTCTTACACTCCTTTGAATGAAACAATCGAAAACATCTTCCTGGCCACTCAAGACGAAGTTAGATACAAGTGCCTCCCGCAAAAGAAGAAGTTAGATAACACACTCAAGTCTGGAAAGTTCTGCCGCTTCCACGAATCCCATGGACATGACATCAATGAATGCCACCATCTCCAGGACTTGATTAAAGAACACATCAGAAGGAAGAGACTGGAACGCTATGTAAAAAGCCAGGACAGGACTCCGGCTCCCACCAATGAAAACCCAGGGCTACCCCTCCTAGAAGTAGGCGGAGGAAATCGCAACACCAGCGGCTCTAGTCAAGAGAAGATAGTGGTCCATACCATATCAGGAGGATCACACATCGCCGACAGAAGCTGGGCAGAGATGGAAAGATACGGTAAGTCACTTAGAAACGATGAAGGCTACGTTAATTCTGTTATGGAAGAACGCCACCCGAAACGGAAAGAGAATGACGACACATTCAGTAGGCGTGATCTAGATGGAAGGCAGTACCCACACATGGATCCTATGGTCATCTCTGCCTGGTTCGGTCCAGCCAAAGTTTTCCGAATTTTAGCAGACACTGGAAGCTCGGTAAATATCCTATTCAAGCATGCTTTCGACAAGATGAAGCTGTCAATGAAGGATGTGTCTCCCTGCAACAAACCACTACATGGTTTCACTGGAGATGCGAAGATGCCCCTCGGGCAACTGGACCTCTTTGTTGAAATAGGAAGTCATCCCCGCTCCGTTGTGCAAAAACAAACATTTGTACTAATAGAGAACCACTCGGCCTACAATGCCTTTTTAGGAAGACCAGCCTTGTCTGACTTCCAAATTGTCCTAGCCCCATGGTGCCCGAAGATGAAATTTCCAATAGATAACGGGATAGGAGAAATAGAGGGAGATCAAGACGCCGCTCGAGACTGCTATGTAACCGAACTTCGCAATAACCGCAGAAAAGATAAAAGGAAAAATGCAGAGACTGCTCTCTGCATGAAAAGCTTGGAAGCATAGCAATTAAAGAAAGCCCCTCCTCTTCGATATACCAGTGATCCTTTTAATGAATTAGACCCTAGGGACAAAGTGGAGGAGGCCACCGCCGAGCCTGCAGAGGCTATGAAATTCGTAGCTGTAGACAAACATGACTCAAGTAGACTATTGAAAATCGGATCTCAACTAAAAGAAGAATTAAAGGATCAACTCATTGATTTGCCACAACATGGATGTATTTGCATGGACGCACGCTGACATGATAGGAATCTCCCCATACGTAGCATGCCACGTACTGAACATCGATCCCACCAAGGTGCCAGTAAAGCAGAAAAAGAGAAGCATGGGGGCAGAATGATCAGCAGCTCTCGAGGAAGAAGTAAAGAACCTACTTGCCAATAACTTCATACGAGAACCATCTACCCAGAATGGATCGCCAACCCAGTGCTGGTAAAGAAGGCTAGTGGGAAGTGGCGAACATGCATCGACTTCTCCAACTTAAATGACGCTTGTCCGAAGGACTGCTTTCCACTCCCCCGAATCGATCAGCTCGTGGACAGCACAGCCAGACACGAACTCTTATCCTTTATGGATGCATACTCAGGATATAACCAGATCCCTATGCACGCCCCCGATCAAGACCACACCAGTTTCATCAGTGACCGGGGATTGTACTGCTACAGAGTAATGCCTTTTGGACTTAAAAACGCCGGAGCTACTTATCAGCGCCGCGTCAACAAGATGTTTGCGAAACTAATAGGACAAACTATGGAAGTTTATGTGTATGACATGCTGGTAAAATCGAGGAAAGCCAACGATCATATAAACCACCTGGAAGAGATGTTTCAAGTACTTCGCCAATATGGAATGAAGCTGAACCCTCTAAAGTGCTCCTTCGGAGTATCGTCGGGAAAGTTCTTGGGATTCATCGCCCATGCCAGGGGAATTGAAGCAAACCCCTAACAAGTTCGGGCTTTGCAAGATATCAAGATACCATCCACTCGAAGAGAGATGCAAAGCCTAAATGGGAAAGTGGCCGCCCTAAGCAGGTTCATCTCTAAAGCAACCAACAAATTCATCCCTTTCTTTGAAGCTCTAAAGAAAGACAAAGGAAAGTTCGAATGGACTGACGAATGCTCGACAGCCTTCCTTAACTTAATCGAACGCCTCCAGTGACCACCAGTACTCTCAACTCCAAATGAAGGCGAGGAACTGTACCTATACCTTGCTATATCGTCCCATGCTTTAAGCGCCGCTTTGGTGAGAGAAGACAACCGCGCGCAGCGTCCCGTATACTTTGTAAGCAAGAGATTTACAGGGGCAGAAGCTAGATACCCTAAACTTGAAAAGCTAGCATACTGTTTACTAATCACATCACGTAAACTGCGACACTATTTCCAATATCATTCCATCAGAGTTTTAACCGATCAACCGCTAAGGCAGGTACTCCATCGCCCCGACACTTATGGGCGACTACTTAAGTGATGCATTGAACCGAGTCAATATGATATCACCTACCATCCTCGCACCGCTATCAAGGGGAAAGCCATAGCTGATTTCATTGCCGAATTCACTACTAATTTAGGTATGGAGCAATCTGAAATAGCAGAAAATACAAAGTGGAATCTCTTCGTAGATGGAGCATCAAATGAACAAGGCTCGGGGGCAGGTGTTGTGATAATCACCCCCAGGGGAAGGAAGCTGCACTACGCCCTAAGGTTGGAATTCGCTGCCACCAACAATGACGCAGAATACGAAGCAGTGATAGCCAGATTAGAACTTGCCCTGGAGATTGGAGTCGGTTCTTTGTGTCTCCATAGTGATTCTCAACTTATTGTAAATCAGATACTGGGAGAATTCCAGACTCGAAGAGAACGACTCACAGCATATCTAAAGAAGATCGAGCTGCTGCTCAATCAATTGGATCACCATTTAATCAAACACATTCCTCAAGAAGAGAATTAGGAGGCCGACGAACTGACAAAACAAGCTAGCATGAAGGACGACACTGCTTCCCGAATATAACCATCTCAAAACAACTGGCCCCGAGTTATGAGCCAATGAATATGATAGCTGCAATCGAAGAGGAAACTTGGATGACTCCTATCCGGAAGTACTTACAAAGTGGCACACTGCCCAACGGGCGTAACGAAGCTAAGAAAATCGTAAGGAAAGCTTCCCGCTACACATTACAAGAAGGTATCCTCTATCGGCGCGGCTTCTCTAATCCCTTATTAAGGTGTATCGCTGGAAGGGAAGCCAGGGAAGTCTTGTCCAACATCCATCAAGGAAGTTGCGGAGATCACACCGGAGGGAAGACTCTAACAAAGAAAATACTCCGATACGGATATTACTGGCCCACCTTAAACAAAGACGCCCTAGACTTCATCAGGAGATGTGACAGATGTCAGAAATTTGCTAAAATTCCTCGACTACCAACAAACGAGATTACTCAAATGACCAACCCTTGGCCCTTTGCAGTATGGGGAATTGATTTGATTGGCAAATTGCCGACGGGCCGAGGCAGAGCCAAATATGCTATAGCGGCAATTGACTATTTCACCAAATGGGTGGAAGCGGAGCCTCTAAATAAAATATCTTCGGCAAAAGTTATTAACTTCTTGATCAAAAATGTTTTATGCAGGTATGGGGTTCCACTCAAAATCATATCGGACAATGGACTTCAATTTGACAGCGAGGAATTCACCGACTAGTGCCAAGAGCACGGAATTCACAAAAGCTTCTCATCTGTGGCTTATCCCCAGGCAAACGGACAAGTCGAAGCTGTCAACAAAATCCTCAAAACTCTAATCAAGAAGAAACTTGAAAAGTCAAAAGGCGCTTGGGTGGATGAACTTCCTACGGCACTTTGGGCCTACCGCACATCTTACAGAACATCAACAGGGCATACTCCTTTCTCTTTGGCATACGGATCGGAGGCCATGCTCCCAGTTGAAACTGTAGTGCCTTCCCACCTAGGATCCTCTACAACCCAGATGAGAACGAAGAACTCCTCCACATGTCTTTGGATCTAATTGAGGAGAGAAGAAACCATGCAGCACTCAAAGCAGCAGCTCACAAGCAAAAAGTGGCAGCATAATACAACTCCAAAGTCAAGCACCGCAGCTTACAAGAAGGAGATCTTGTCCTCAAGCGGATCTTCCCGCGCCCTGGAGCGCTAGATCCAATCTGGGACGGACCCTATGTAATTCATAAAGATCTCCACAACGGAGCTTATATTTTTTCAACAGTGGACGGAGAGGTGTTCCAGAGGGCATGGAACATCCAACACCTCCGTCGATACTTTTCTTAACTTGTAATGCCCATATGAAGTGAATTAACAAAGAGAATCAGTGGACGTAGGCATTTTCATGCCAAACCACTTTAAAAATCTTGTCTCATGTTAACTTGTTCCTTTATGTCTTGGCTACTTGTTGAGTTTTATCCTTTTCTGTTGAACAAAATCCTGCATTTCCATTCAAGACGCATCATAGCGCGGCTTCAGCTGGACAAGACCTAACAGGTACTATACGAATCTATGCACTCGCCCATGATACACTTTTGCTCCAGCATCCCTCTGCTGCGGGTTAACTCATTGCTCGCGACTGCCCTTAAAGCCAACTGTAATGAGCCGATTATAAGCCATCAAGAAGGCCGACTATAGCCGATGGCAGCTCATTACGGCGTTCGGCTCGCCGGAAACTGTGAACCTACTTTAAGCCCCAACATAAGGTGTGGCCAGCCAGGGGTAGTTTACGGTTGACGATCGACACCCACGCTAGCCGGCCACAGTAAATCGAATAATACCCACGATTACGGGCCATAATGGCTTGGGTAGTTACTGTGCGCGATCTCGGCTTCGATATGTCTTAAGTACGGCTGTGGTAAAAAAGATAAACTCCCCGTGGAGGCGTAAGATGGGTGACAAATGTCTCCAAGACCCACAGCTAGGGAAAGTGACTATAAAACCCGTTTGCCACGAACTTAAGCATATCGACGGCCTTCCGTGATTGGAAGTTTTACTATTTGTTATATTTCCATTTTATTTATAAAAACTTTCCTCCTATCCTCCATAACGATCCCTAAAGTACATGACACAGAATAGGAGATGCCCGTCGATGGAAATAGGAACTCACAACTAGATGACATGACACTCAACTGCATTCCATACTCAGCTACACAAGACATTCAAAGCTACCATATACAGCTAAAACTTGAAGGGCGGTACTTTCTTCTCTTGTATATAAATACGTAGCTATAATTTATGCGTACATCACACTAACGTTACTAAACATAAGTTATAGTTTAGGCAAGAACTTAGCATTAAACACAATTGAGTCACTAGCACGTATACAGCTATATTTCTTATGCAGCACATCAAAATAACGACAGCATTCAAATACGACAGAATCAGCTTATGTTATGAGATTATATAAGAATAAAATCATTCGCTACAACGACATAATTACAGCCTGAAAGTACATTAATGCTTTGGACTAGTTTATACAGGAATGCCGAGTAGGCCAAAAAATAATCAGTTGCAGCAGGGCTCCGCCTCTATCCTGCTCGCCCTCCGGGATCTACTTGACCGCAGGGTCAGAACTCCCAGCATGCTGGCCAGGGGTCCCGCCTGTCCTATTCGGGGAAAGAATCCATCAGATAAATGATACGCAATCAAGTTAAGGAAAGATTGAGAGGGTAGACTTACCAACATCTTCTCCCTGATCATCATCACCTAGCTGCACGCCTACCTCATCCGTAGCGAGCAGCCGCATGCCCTCCTTAACCGCCACCTTCTCTTCCTTAGTGAATTGGGCCGTAACCACATCCATCCTGAAAGCCGCACCACCTTACTTATCCGCATCGGCCTTAGCCTCCTCCAAAGCCCGAAGATATATCCTAGCCATGACCCGGGGATAGTCGTTCATCCAGGACAGGTTGCCCTGCTTCCAAGTTCGGAAATACATGTCCTAGAGCATCTCATCCATCATCCCCTCGTTCTCCTCAAACTCCCTCATCCGGGCCTTGGAAGCCGAAAGCCTTGCGACGGCAGCATCTCTCTCCAATCGGTGTCTCGAGCAGTCAGCCTGAAGGGATTTCCGCATCGCCTCCATCTCCTCCCTCAGCTTGGCTTGATCAAGCTCTACGGCCTCAAGCCTCCCTGATAACTCCTCTATCTACTCAAGATCCGCTCTCCGAACCTCATCCACAGTGGCAATGACCATATCGATTCTTTCCTTGCAGGTGGCCTCCATCTTTCGCAGCTCAGCTCTGCTTGCCTCCTCCATAGTCTTCTTTAGCCGTCTGGAGGCCGCCTCATGCTGGGAGATTTGAATGGCCTGATCGACAAGCTGTTTGGCCTGATCGGAAACCATTAGCCGCAGCCGAATGTTAGCACTTCCGATTTCCTCTCCAGCCTTGACCAGTCGGGCGTGATGCTCCATCAACTTCTTGGTCTCTCTAGCCACCCGATCGATGTTTGCCTTGGCCTCGTCCCCCATAGTCACAATCCGAGATCCAAAGACTTAGCCTCGTCAAGCATCCTTACCATAGGATTGCGGGGCAGGTGGTGCTCACCGGTAGCCTCATCGAAAGAAATATCATGAGAACTCGGGTCCAGATCTGGATGACCCGCAAAAGGGTTACAATCCAAGCTGGGACGATCAATACGAGTAACGGAAGGATTCTCTGATGGATGCGGAGATGGTATGGACCCAGTATCTTCCTTCGTGATGTCATGAATAGGCTGGGTTGGGGGCTGAGGTTCAAGTGAAGGTTCAAACATGGAACGCCTCCTCTTTCTCTTTTGGATATCCTCTTCAATAACTCCGAGAAGAGGACGGTAGCCGACTACACCCCCGGAACGACCAGTCGAAGGCTTCGGTTTAGCAGAAGCTTTGAAGAGTTTGAATTGCTCGAGGCGGTGCCGAATGTCTGATGTCTTGGCTGCCTTACTCGTTCCTGTAATAAAAACCAAGAGTTACAAGCATGCATGAGACTGTAATTCAAGAAACATAAGAAGTTAAAAAAGGAGTTAAGAATTCACCTTGAACCGCCGGAGTTGCCGTAGCTGAAATACCCAGTCCGGGCCTTATCAGACTTCTTCGGTTTCTCCACCAAGGTCGGCCCTTCCTCCAACCCCTCAAAGGCTTGACGGAAAGCATCATCCGTCCACTCTTGAATCTCACCCGCTTGCCCAGAAGTCAAGGCACCAACGCTACTACCACTCTGCCCTTCGCCACCGTTACCACCGTCACCCTCTCCATCACCTCCGCTCTCCTCCTCGCCTCTTTCCTCCTCTTCACTTTCCTCCTCCGGAACATCTGGACACGTGCTGGGAGAGGGTCCATCATATTTCTTAAGCTTCTTCCCCCCGACGACTGGAGATATCGAGAAGGGCCTCCTCTTGCTACTCTTTGTCGTGGCCCCTCCTTTGGCTTTGGCAGCTCTTTCCTCAGCCGTATCCCTCTGCTTGACCACGGACTGATGTGGTAGGATTAAGCTGTGTTCCAGGAGGGTGGCATTCCTAATTAAGTAAGAAGCTGACCTATCCTTTCCTGAGATGGCCTCTATCTCCGCAGCCATCTGTACCAGGCGATCATTCTCCACGATCGCAAAGCCACCTGTCGCTAGCAAGAAACAGAAGCATATAAGAAGAAGCATTGCAGTCGGGATGGAGAAATTACAAATGACATTCAACTTACAGCCAGAAGTGAAAAGGAGAAAAGAAACAGTCGTCCTTGACGAAGAACCATTCCTTCTTAAACATGGTGAACTTCGAGTATAAGTCCAAGACCGGCTTGAAGAACACGGCCGATTCCAAACTGATGTATGGGGACCCCTTCTTATAACCTCTCAAATTATATAGGTACCGAATCTCCCGGTGGGAAGGGGGCGCCCGTACTTCCTCTGGAAAATGATGAACAAACACACCAGGATAGCATAGGAGTAGGGCTGAAGCTGGAATGGAGCCACCTTCAAGTAAGTAAGGAAACTAACTGTCCAGGCATTGATTGGAGGAATGGCCCCACACATGCAATGGTATCTGCTGTAGGCAAAATATCCTTCGGGAGGATCATACGACATAACTCCCTTTCCTGGCAACAACATGCGCTCCCTATCGATTCCAAAGGAGCGGGAGATGACATCAAGCTGCTCCCCTTTAAGGGAGCTCGGAAAGAAATCAGGAGGAGAGTTCAGAAGCTCTTGAGGACCATATGCGTCCATTAGTGATCTCGGGGTAGGTCCCTGTCGTCCCGGTCCTGGCTGGGCTGGGGGTACCACAGGGGACTCTCCTCTGTCTATAGATTTTCTCTTTTCTGATCGAGTTCCAACTTTGTGAGACATTTATCTGCAAACACAAAAGCAAAAGCACGTTGTTAGGACGAAGGATGAAGAATATGAAGCAAGCAAGTTTCTCGGGTTCATTCGGGATCAAGTTCATTCGGTATCGTGTCCACTCGGTATCGAGTCCATTCGGTATCGAGCCCGTTCGGTACCATGACCATTCGGTATTTAACTCGTTCAGTAAAACAAGAAACATTGAGGAGTCATTCGGCGGGGGAAAACTTGCCTGGTCCGGCAGCTAAGATTGATTCGGCACGTGTTGATTCGGCAGTTCAGAAGATGGCTCGACTATCTCAATCAGTAGGAAAAGACGAAGGCCTGTGGTTTCTACTTATAGGGGAAGGGTGTATAACCGAACCGGCCGGTTCGGTTCTCAGGCCGAATATGGATGTCAAACTGAAACAAAGCACGTCATATGTTAAACATATGCCCTACTTTGGGGGGCAAATGTTGGGTACGTTTCTACCACCCACCAAATCAAAGCGAACCAACTCGAAATAACATGCAGAACCAACCATAAGTAGCATGTCGAACCAACTCGAAGTAGCCACCACCGAATCAACCTACCGGACCAAGCCACGCCTTCACCACCGAACCATCCCTTCTCCAAGCTACTACCGAACCGGGTGCCTGCCGAACCAAATAGGATCAATCATCACCTACCACCGAATCACCTATCACCGGATCAACCATCACCTACCACCGAATCACCTATCACCGAATTAACCATCACCTATCACCGGATCAAACCCCGCTTCCATGCATAGCCGAACCATCTCACCTCCATGACCAAGCCGGACCTACCACCACCGAACCAGGGCCTTGCCGATCCAAATTTGCCAGGCCAGATTGCTCCATCCCTGGCCCACCAACAGCTATATACATCCAAGACCCCTGCTCTCAGCCTCACTCTATAAATAGAAGGGCAGGGGTATAATAATGGGGGACAAGTTTGAGAGCTGAAGCACGGATAGAATTTTCAAACAACTTTCAATTACTTGTAATCAAAGCTTTGTACTTGTAATCTGAAGAGAAAAGGAGAATAACATATAAAGTGGACGTAGGCACGTTTTGGCCGAACCACTATAAATCTGTGTGTCTTTTATAGTTTAGTCCCTGCTTTTTATATATTTGCGTAAATCACCCAAATCACTAGAAACAACATAAAATCAACTAATTCATACGACTTGGAGTTGTTTGCCCATTTTTTGTGCAAACAGGGATGGATATATATGTCATTTCATACTAAATCAAAGTGTTATAGGTATATATCATTTCATCCTATTTCTTAATTTATTCAAAATAATTTAAATAACAGTTCTGTACACTATTAAATAATTTATAAGGCGATGACAGGATATATATAAAATAAATAAACATCCAAATCATCCAAAATCTCAACAAGTTACCATTCATCACAAATAATTAGCCAAAAAGTCAATAAATCACATCAATTAACCAATTATCAATAATCGAAAATTTTACTAGCAGCTTAATTCTAATTACCATTTAACTATTAATTTAAAATTTCTAACATATATATTTCTATATCGATTTCCATATCAATTAAATTCACCAAACAACAATCAATAATTTAAATCACTTCAGAATTTCAATTTAACGAACGTAAAAATATTCTAGTACATTGTGAGTGTATAAAACACTCATCTTCTATTTGAAACTGAAAATATTTCCAACTTCAAATAAATTTGAACCAACTCCATGATGTAGCCTTCGTCGACATGAATCCACTACTGTTCATTTTGTTCAAAACGGTCCTTATTTGGAAAAGATATGGATTTTTAAACATTTGAGATAATTAACATTTTAATAAACTAAATAAAATAAAATATAAAAAGAAATGTTACCCTTCTTCTCCAACTCACGCATGCTTCAAGAACCCATTATCGCGTTCGAGAGCATCACGCGCATGCTGCTCGAGATGATCAGACCACGATCAGAACGCATCCATGCGCACACCTCCACCTCCTCCGAGATCGCCTGAGATCTCGTCAATGCCGCTACTTTGTTCTTCATGAAATTCGAGGAAAACCCACACAAATAAATCAAGATCCTAGCTAGTATAAGATGATTCGAATCGATTCCACCATTATATGTGTAGAGCTCGTCGAGCTCTACAACTTTGCTTTTGGAAGCTTTTGATTTCGTTGAACAGATTGGAAGAAATTGAGGCAAGAAGACAGAGAGAATTTGACCATTAAACAATAGTGAACGATAGCGGTAGCTATATGTAGATTAGGGTTACGAATGAATAAATTAATGCGTCTTATTATATAATTTTCCCACCCAATTGACCCACGAAAATTCCGAACTTCAAACGAAGCATGTCGCTTGGCATTCATAACGTTTTACTCCCAAACATAATGGAACATGTTTCAAGGCTTAATTCAAAATCATATTCAGAAGATAAATTTTTAAAATTAAATTATTTTAATTAATTTCGAAATTAATTTCTACGCATTTCAAGCTCGCATGGCCAAACGACAAGTCCGATCACCACGAACTTGAAATCCTACATTAATTCACTATTATGGATCCGATGAAACTGATTTCGTCGAAACCGATACAGTAGCCAAAATGGTTATTTTTACTCGTTATTTAAAATATAAAATTTCCAATTTCTAATTATTCACTTTATTTCAATTTTAAGTTTAACAATCTTCATAGTTGTTTAAATAAAATTTAAATCAACTTTAAAACAATTTCATTAATATTGAATTCAATATTCAATTATTTAGATAATTTCGAATATTAAATTTAAATAATTCGGTTATAAAGTAAATGACATTAATAAATCATAAAATTTTGATTGAATTTTAATTATCAACAGTTGTTCTATTTTCATCTACATAATTAAACATTTATTATTCAAGTGTAGTCATTGATTACAAACACATCCAATATCTAAAATTTCGTTTTCATATTTGTTATTGCCAAAATCTTTGAAATTGTTTATTTCAAAATCTTATCAAATTTCATATTCAATAAATTACATTAATACATTATTAAATTTTTTATTTTACCTTTTTTATCCAATAATAACATTAAGTTTAATAATTTAAGATAGTTAAAAGTACGGGTCGTTACATATAAATTATTAAAATTATCCTTTAATTTGTTGCATAGAAATAGAAGAACCTTTCAACTATATGTGACGGCCAGTTAAGAAGGAATATAGCATGATTCAAGGTTCTTAAGTGAAACATTATATGATCCTAGAAAAATATTTTCATTATCACCTCCAAGTAAGCATTTTACAACCAGTTGATAATAAGTAAAGTAATAATTGTTAACCAAAAAATTGGTGTAGCACCCCAAATGATAGTATTTGAAGGGATAACAATTCTTTGTCATAGAATCATATCTGAAAGTAGAAAAATAAATAGATAAATAGAAAATTCTAAGAAGAACGGCAAGAAAGACAAGAGAACAAACTTTTATAGTGGTTCGGTTATACCATCATCCACCTTGATAATACTTTATTGCTTGATTCGATCTAGGTCTACCAAAATTACAAGTATAACTCAAAATTATATTTCAAAGTTGGTAATGAAAGATTCTGCCTAGATATGAATAAGCAAAGTGCCAAACGTCCCTTTTCTATTGAATGTAGCCTCCAATTTATAGCTGTAGCAGGTTATAATTGGGCTTTTGAGCCATCAGATCGAACTAGAAATCGTCAATCAATTAGACATGTGGTATTAGGAAAGAAACTGACCAAATCCCAAATTCAGATGGATCGGTAACGATCCATTCATGGATCGGCAATGATCCATGTCTTTGGTCTATCTTTATGTATTCTCTCATATCTCTCGAGTCAAGATTCTTCGATTCTTGATTCGATCTTTTTTTGATGCTTCTAAGCTTGTTCCTTCAAGCATTCGTTGAGAATGTTGTCTTTGTGGAGGGACTCTACAGATTGGTAGTGATCCATTGAGTTAGTCAAATCTCTCTATTTTCTTCCTTGTATTCATATCTTTATCATCTTCAAGAGCTTGGGGAAAAATGTCAATGGATCTATCAATCCGTCTAGGACCGGTACTGATCCATTGACGGATCTATATAAATCCATGGAAATTACTAATTTACCTCCTCTTCTTTGCTTTCTCTTCAATCATATTTGATCCTGGCATTCTTTAAACATGTTGTAGTCAGATTCCATCAAACTATCCATGGAAAATATTTCAAATAATGGTTACCCCACTAAAATATGCTTTAGTGAACACAAAGTGTGCTTTGAACCAAGATAAAAGACTGAAGTCAAAACTCCGTAGGCGCTTCCGTTACTTGAATCATTTTCATGGAACAATGACTTTTCATTAAGAATCCAAACACTTCACTTCCATATAATCATCAAGTCATGTCCTTTCATTAAGTATAAATATTATTGTTTTACAGTCTAAAAAGTTCATTCATTCCATTCATCACTTAGAATCATCGAAGAGTTTCCTTTGTCTATGGTTAGGTGGATGCATCCCATTTCCTTTTTCTTTTCCATAATTTTTTTCCTTATTCTTTTCCAATATGGTTTGATTGAGTGAATCGGTACTGATCGCTAAATTCTCATTACACAAAAGCAACGCCTAAAGAATTTTTGACTTCATCTTGCAATCATGCTCAAACTCATTTCTTTGCTCTAGCGTTCGCCCTATGGTTTCAACTTTAAGCATCGACTTCCATTAATCCAACCTTCGTAGATTCTCTCATGGGTGATCCAAGGTAAACTTTCCCATTGCATCCTTTGGCTGCTATGACCATGCTCCTTCGATCTAACTATGATGCCACCATCATTCCTCCCCTCGATTGACACTGATCTATTTCAACTAGCATGACGATGTTGAGCTAGCCATGATGTTGTGGAAATGGAGGGAAGGTTGGGTTGGCTATGTTCGAGAGGGGAAATGGATTGGCGCAACATAGGATTCGATTATGGTCTAGATCAATTCCAATTTAATTCCATGAAGTTATGGTCACAGTTTGAAGAAGTACAACATTAATTTATCCCAGTACACAAGTCTCATCAACATTTGTGTTTATTGGTCGAGAAATCTTCGGTCTTTAAAGGTTGCACCATCTCTTGGGATATACCAATGGAGAGTCTCAGTTCTAATCCTTTTTGGGTTCATCTGGTGTTGCAAACATAATTCTTATGTTAATGGTTTCTATTTGACACATGGTTCCATCTGATAAAGTCATGGGTGTGCCTTGTTGGGTTTAGTTCATTTTAAAGCAGATGAAATTGGGTAAATCTTAGAAAAAACTCTAAGTGGATCATAATGGACCTGTATGAATAACTTGTTAGCATTCAAATCTAGTTAAAATTTTAAGTTAATGTTTTATTTTAATTTAAATGTGTTTAAGTGATATGTACATAAATTTACATCTTTCACATTCAATATATGAAATTTCTACAATTACTAGTTAATAATAAGGTATTCGTCTAATTTAGTGTTTTTCTGTTTCTCAAATATAAGGTGCTTTGTGTTTCTTCATTTTAAATATGTGGAAGGTCACGTCCGTATACATGACATGATAAGATAACTGTGATATACATATACATATACATGTACATGTACATATACATATACATGTACATGTACATATACATATACATGTACATGTACATATACATATACATATACATATTAACATTATGATATTATAAAAAATTCAAAGCATATGAAAATTGTACGCGTACATAAATTTCCAAAGGATAAGAACAAAGATATTTATGTCAAAGTTGAAGAGCAATAAGGTAACTGATAATGTCAAAGAATAGCATGCCATGAATCGTCGATATGTATGCAACATAAAAACTAACTAGGTAAAAGTAACGTCGAAAGGCTGCAATTTTGAAAGCACACAATGCCTCCTTTAATCAATAAAGAATAATAGACAATGTCATAGGTCATAAATGAAGCTGGCAATACCAAACGCCATCAATGCTGCATACTGCTTATAAGGTTAAATGAATGATATAGTGCCAAATAAACTGTAAACAATGCCGCATGTTAGTAAGGGAATGACGACATTGGAAAGCTTTATGCCAAAAGCCATCAATGTTATAATATTATGATATAGCATTGATGCCACATCACATTAATGTCGTATTCCTTAATGAAGCACTTCTTCCATATAGCCAAAAGAATCAATGTTGCTCTGGATTGATACCGCATCTCTCTAATGTTGCTTTATTTTAATATCACCCTTCATATTAATGCTGACTCCTGTCGATACTACTTGTCACTAATGCCATCTCTTATTAATGTCGCTTATCATTGATGCCATATATATTATCAATGCGCCTGTTACTAATGCCGCTTGTCATCAATATCGCCTATCATCAATGCTGTCTATTATCAATGATGCGTGTTATTAATGCCGCCTGTCATCGATACCGCCTATCATCAATGTTGTCTATTATCAATGCTGCGTGTTATTAATGCCGCCTGTCATCGATACCGCCTATCATCAATGCTGTCTATTATCAATGCCGCTTGTCATCAATACTGCCTATTATCAATACCGTTTATCATCAGTGCCAATCATTGCCAATATTGCCATTTATCAATGTCGTCGCTTATTGATGTCGTACCATAATAATTCCACACTTCATCAGCCTTCAAAGGAGGCCACATATCCTCAACACAATGTTGATATTGAATGCCATTAATGAAGACTATCATGGCAAGATGGATGCTAAGCACCAAGTTCACATTGAGCAAGTGGATGCTTAAGTATGACGCTATGCGCCATCAATACGAATAAAGTTGGGGGTTGGGTATGCCGCATGGACACATAGCAACCATGCCGCATCCCTTAACTCATATAAATAGAAATCAAGGGACATTAAGAAGGGGCGATTACGTCTTTTTTCTACTCTTAAATTATACTCCTATAACCGTAAATTGATTTAGGAAAAACTCTTATTTGATTGAAAATATGAAAATCAAGGTGAGTTAATGCTCCAAATGAAGAAGAATACAAACAATGACATTAGAAGAAAATGTTATTCCTAACTTCAACTTAGGAAGCATAGACCCTGGGTAGCCATCAGAACTAGCAATGCCTACTGGTAGAAAAGCTTAGATTAAAGATCTAACACATCAAGTAGCAATGATGCAAGACTTTTTAGAAAAGATCCTTGCACAACAATCTTCCAAAACTTCCAAATTCATCAAAAGGTTCGAAGTTGAGTCTGTGGAAATGAATCTGGATGCTTCTTTGTTTAAGAGTAAAAACAAACTAATTATAACTCCATAAAAGAGAAAAGGTGACCAAAAGGCTAGAGCAACCAAGCACTCTCCAAGATCATTGGAAGATAACAAAGTTAAAGCGGATTGCTAAGGATGATTGGTGTCGAAGTCCAAGAAATAATCTAGAAGTTTAACAACCGAAAGATATAAATCTTTTAGGAGCAATTACCATAGCGTTGAAGCTTATCCAAGAGATATGGCTAAGAAAATAGCGAAGGACATGCTTAATCTTAAAGGAAAAAGAACTTCTGATGAGAGGGTCAATATAACCATCAAATAGCTCTCTTCCTAAATGAAATCATATCTACCACATCCAAATTATATCCTGAAGACACAATGGGGTACTGACCCTGATGATCACTTAATGGTACTCAAAAGTTAGATGTACCTTTACAATGCATTCCTTTTGGTGCATTGCAAAAATTTTCCTACTACCTTCCAAGGCACTACGGTTAAGTGATATAGGCATTATCTTGAAAAAAATATCTACCCTTGGAAACGATTTTGTTACTTGTTCTCGATACAATTTTGTATTTGCAATGACCCCATAATTGACTATAGCATACTAGCCAATATTAGATAGAAGCCGAAAGAGTTATTGGTTAATTATCGTAGGAGGTTCAACGTAGAGGCATTAAAGGCAAAGGATATGACTGATATGGATAAGTTGATGGATGTGCGCTCAAGGCGGATTGAGCAAACTCCATTCTGGAAAGAACTCTATATTCCTGGCTATAGAGATTTACAAGATCTCCATTTCTAAGCTGATAAATCCATCCGTTGGATGAAATGTATCAGGCAAAGAAGAAAGCTCAGACAAAAAGAGAAATGGGAAAAGCCGGCTTTAACCGCCATAACAAGAAGTCGAGATGGAAAATTCTAGAAATTCTAACTATGTCGTTTTGAACAAGCCAATATCTTACATTTACGCTACAACGAAAGAAAAGTTAACTTTTCAGTTTCCTACAAAGCTAAAATCAATCCCCAGCTAAAGAAAGGAGGCGACTATTGCACTTACCATAAAGTAAATGGACATAAAACAGATGAATGTCGTGTGTTAGCAGGTATAATCCAAAATTTGATTTTTGCTGGACATGTAAAGAAATTCATCAAGGATGGACAGAAAATTGCTTATTCTGAGGGTGGTCACTAATAGCTCTCAAACAACGCTGTGAATTTTGTAGATTGTGAAAGTTAGCTAGATTTCATTCCACCCTTCGACATAATCGATGTAATCCATTTAGGACCACATTTGGCTGAAAATAGCGAAGGTGCTAGGAAACGCTATATTAGAGAAGTAAAATATGGAATTTCTCTATCCAAGAGGAGCCACCTCTAAAGAACCCTAGGTTTCATATTAAGGTTCACAACTTGACCATTACTGCACAAGAGCTGAGAGGGGTTCGTCATCCCTACAATGACCCACTTATCATCACCTCTCAAATTGGGCTCTCTGTAGTTGCAAAGATTCTTGTGGATATTGGAAGTGTGGTCAATGTGATCTTCAAGCATGCCTTTGATCAGAGAAGCTAGTGCAAGCCTTGAGCCTATTTTTGTATTCAACAACAAAGGATCAACCCGTGTAGGGCAAATAAAGTTGCTAGCACAAATGGGGGTTCTGTCGCACTCCAAGACTTTTAAAACTCATTTTGTCATCATTAATTAGCCTTCTTAGTACAATGCCTCCTTTGGAGGGCTAGCTCTAGATGAGGTTGATGCTTTTGTTTCACCAATATACTTGATGGTGAAGTTCTTAACCAAAAGCGGTTGAGCAAAAATAAGGGAAAAACAATTTATCTCTCGTGAAATATATTTTTCCACTCTTGATCAATATAAACGAGGCCATCTTTCTTGTTATGACTTGAAGCAAAGTAAATATCTAAGGATCAAAATTACATAGCCTTTGGTTGAGGGTATTTCAACAAATCAACCATAGCAAAAACAAGAGCCTGTGGTGAAGTTAAACATGCTCTTAGAATATGCAAACTTATCGGAAGATGAAATCTAAGGTGAGGAGACCATCACTGAATTAGATTGTAGAGGTGAACGGGAAAGAATGAGGCCCATAGAGAACCTTAAGGAGATATGTTTGGATCCTGTTGATCCAACAAAGACTATAAATATTGGAAAAGAGTTGGATAACAAACTTAGGGGAGAACTAATTCAATTTCTTCCATCCAGCAAAGACGTGTTCACCTGATCCATACAGATATAATTGGAATAGATCCGACCGTTATGTCTCATGCTTTAATTATAGACCCAAATATCACACCTATTTGGTAGAAGAAAAGATAGTTTGATAAAGTTTGATCTAATGCCCTGAAAGAAGAGGTCAAGAGATTTCTCGAAAATGAATTCATCAGGGAAGTACTCCACCCGAAATAGTTAGCCAATCCATTGCCAGTCAAAAAATCTAATGGGAAGTGGAGGATGTGAATCGATTATACTAATTTTAATAAGGCATGCTTGAACGACTGCTATCCCTTCCAAGAATAGACCAATTAGTTGATGCAACAAGTGGATACCAACTTTTTTCCTCCATGGATGCTTATTCTGGGTACAAACAGATTCCAATGTTCAAAATAGATGAGGAGAATACTAGTTTTGTAACGTTTTAGGGAATATATTATTATAAAGTAATTCCTATCGGGTTGAGGAATGCCATGGTAACATACCAAAGATTGGCTAATAGAATGTTCGAAGAACAGACACGCCAAAACATGAAGGTATATGTAGATGATATGCTAGTTAAATTTCAAGCGGAAAGCAACTGTCTGAATGATCTTGAGGAATTGTCCGGGGTATTACAGTAATGCCAGATGAAGCTCACCCCACAAAAATATTCCTTTCAAATTCAGTTTGGGAAGCCTTGTGATATACAGTTAGTGCTATGGGAACTGAACTAACCCCGAGATTCACGCTATCAAGGATATGGCAGAAACCAAGACAAGTAAAGATGTAATAAGCTAAAAGGGGAGGGTAGCAGCGTTGAATAAATTTATCTCCAAGTGTAACAACCCGAAATTTCAAACCCGAAAATTCCAGATAGTTATGAAAAAGAAGAAAAAGATAGAAGAAGAAGAATAGATACACCAAACATCTCACATTCGCAGCGGATACAATATAATAAATAATAACAGTTTACAAAGAATATTATATCTATCGATTACATTTAATTTACATCAGAGTTTCACATTATATACAATCACTGTATATTTACAATTATCAAGTCTCAGAAAATAATAATATAGATACAGTGGAAATACTCTATACGCTCCTGCCACCCAGCTCGCCTCCTGAGCTCCAGAACGTACCTACCTGAAAATCTGTAATACTCGGTCTGACCGGAGCATTACACCAAAGTAACACCCGGGTCAGGCTGGAAACCAGCGTGAGTAAACCCATCTAACATGGAATACTAAAGCAAACAACTTATATAAAACCCGGGGTAACTCGATTTAATTTACAAATTCACCATATGTGATAGACATCATTTATTTCTCATATAAATTTCCTAAATACCAAAGATTTAGATTAAATAGTCCAATTCCTTTAATCACTTTACCCCAACATATCAATAAAAATTCCAAGTGGTTTCGGGTATTTCCTAATACCCGACTCCTGATCTTTCCGAATCCAATTTCATCTTAGAAATAAGCCATTTAAGCTTAAACTATTCTAGTATCAACCCAGAATTTATCACAAATAGACAATCCATGCTAAACAGTTCAATCCAAACGTAGCATCTTAAACCACATATCAGCGATATCAAATAATCCAAGACATTCAATATACTTTAACCGTCAATAAGCAAGATTAGTTTGTCATACCATCTCTAATTTATTTAATATAAATTAAATTGATTACTTAATCCACATTAACCCTGCTTAATCAGTATTAATTACTTACAACTATTAATTAATCATTCCCTAACTTCCTCTTTAGATTCCTTAAGTAATTTGCCTTAAAATAACACAAATCGATTTATCCTTTCATTTATCACCTATTAATTCTTAATTACCTTCATAAGTAATTTACCTTAAATTTTTTTTATCAAGTAATTATTCCATTGCTATTATTATTTAAACTTTAATTATAAATTTTTATCCTTTAATAACTAATTAGATCTATTTAAACCTGAACAAGTTAGTCCTTCACTTACTTCCATTAAGTGATTCTCTTTTAAGTAACTATTCCTCTAGTTACTTATAATAATTAATTTCTACCTATAAATTAATTAGTCTAAATTTAATTAACTTATAGCCCTTAACCCATAATTAATTAACTCTTTACCATAACTTGATTAGTTTCTCCTTAATTGCTTAATTACTAAATAAATAAATAAATAAATAAAAATCTTAATCACGCAAACCCAGATTAATTAAAAGTTAAGTTAATTAATCAATTTCTTAATTATATCACTTTAAAATCTTATTCTATAAATCTGGTATTTAATTATCATTAATCTATAATTTAACTTAAGATCTTTACGTCTAAATTACAATAAACATTTATTTCCTTAATTTCTTCTTAACCACCCTTTTTAATAAGTTTCAAATCTGACGTACCTGCTTAGTTTAAATAAAACATACATCTTAGATTAATATATATTAAACAACATCATTATTAAAGAAGGGTTTAAGCAGTAAATTTAAAACTTGATTCTGTTAAATTTTAAACGTGGAGTATATTCTCAAATTTGACTCGAGATAAACTTGGGAAACTCACCAAAATGCTGACGACATCTCCAAAGCTGCTCGACCAAAATTAGATCGGCGACTCCTCAAGTTGAATTGCCTCCTCCATCGCGCGATAGCCAAAAGCCGCAAGCCTCCCACTGTTGATTATCGTGAGCTACCCACAACGCAGCGCCACCGCTCGAGCTCGCGCCTTTTATCAAACTAGCGACTCCAGCCATCTATTTTGTCGTACACGAGACAAGCACCTAACGAGATATTCCTACCCAGTTCGACCGAGCACGCGACACCCGAACCCTAGCCACTGACCGATAGAAAGAGACAACACATGGCTTCGACCCTCGAACAATCATTTCCCAAATCGAAAATGAAACCCCCAGAAATCGCGAGCCCTAATATCTATTCGATACTTAAAGAAGATAGGGAAGCCATAATATGTTTTCTTCTCCGAGATTGCTTCAAATGGTTTGAACGAAGGCTCGGCTGAATTTTTAAAATTTATTTTGTTTTTTTTTTATAAGAGTTCAGTTTCGATTTTCTCTGGTTAAAGATTTGAGAGGAGAACGCAAATAAATATTGGTTTAGGAAATAGCTTCTCGGATACGCTTGTTGACTTGTAAAAATATCTTGTTTTGTAAAAAAAAATCTTTGCTAATTTATTTTAAATTTTTATTGTCTTATATAAAACTTCCAAAATGCTACATCGTTTGCTACTTAAAATTTCGAACTCCTTTAAAGGAATGCCGCAAGGCGATTATAAAGCTTTACCCGTATTCCAAACACGATGGAACGTGGTTCGGAAGTTAATTTAATCGTATGTGGAAGTTAGCTTTATAAATCGATTTAAAATATTAACTTATCGATTTTAATTTCAACGCGTTTCTCATCCGTACGAGCAAACGGTAAATCCAAACGCTACGAAAATTGAAATCCGGTAATAACTAACTATTACGGATCCAATGGAACTAGTTTCGTCGAATTCCGAGACTGTGCCTCGGAAGGCTATTTTTAAATATCGATTCAAACGATATATTATTAAAATTGAACAAATCACCTTTAATTTACATTTCAACAATTCTATTATCTTCAGTGCTATCAATATAAATTTTATAAGCCTTCAAATTATTTTAAACAGGCTTAGAATTGCAGATTCAATAATTTACTCAATTCAATTATAGAATCCAATATTTAAACTATATAATTTAATAAGTTTAATTACCCACTAAATATTGATATCTTGAATTCAAGTTAAAATTAACTTTTGAATATTTTAAAATCAATTAAATATTCCAATTTAAATTGTTAGAAATTCTGGGTCGTCACATTCCTCCCCCTTCGAAGAATTTCTTCCCCGAAATTACTAGTTAGGAAGAATGGAACCATATCCGTTTACTTCCTCCCCAAAACTCACTATTCAATATCCTACCAACTATCCTTTATTAAAGACCCATTATCATATCAACCAACTTCTCAAAACCTTTCGTAGTTTCAAATCATATCCATTTGCTCAATTATCTATATTTCAATTTTAAATCAATTTTTGAATTATCAAAAATTTTCTACCTCTCTAAATTTCCGAAATTTTTTGCCAACGTCTTCTTTGCGCGGCTAGCTCGGTACAACTACAAAAGGCCTCTACGGGCTCCCAAATCCAAAAGAAAACAAAAGTCAAGTGGCTACATCAAAAACCCAATCCAATTTCATCTAGAAATTTAAATACGTACCTTTTTGTTGGGCAATACAAATTTATCTTTTGGAGTCAAATCCAATTCCTTTTCCCTTTAATACCTGCATATCTTGTTTAGCAACAATATTCAATCGTAACTTTACAAATCATTTTATACATTCTCTTATATAGGTTTTCGTATTTACTTATATTCAAATTCGTTTTTCCCGTTCAATATGAATCAGCTTATTTCAATTTTGAATATTAAATTTTTATTTTCCATTTACAACTGAGTCTCTTCAGTTCCATCTACTAATCTATTTCAGTTTCATTAAAATCGTTTAATTGCTTAACAAAAATTTTCAAAATTTTTCTAACTCCCAAAATTCCCGAATTTTTTTGGCAGAGTCTCCTTTGTACGGAGGAGCTTTTGCAATCTGACAAGAGATATAAATATATATACATCGACCCACACGGTCGGAAAAAGCAAAAACAGTTCATATTTCCTATTTTTAATGCGTAGGCGTACCTTATTTAGCAAGTTAAGCAAGTAGCTTATTCATATTGTCAATTAGTGCAATCCAAATCCAGCCAAACGGCCTTTAGGTACCTGCACTTACTCAATTTACACATATAAGCACTATATATATGAAGTTTACAACATTTCTCTTACTTAAATAACTATAACACTTCAATTCTAAATGAAATGCATTTGAAATAACTTCCATGAGCAATTTATATGTTTTCAAATCTAATTTCCATTGCTTTCAACCCATTCATAAGACATTTCATTCAGTTTTAATGGTTTACAACCCGATTGCTTACATTCAACTCATTTTTAAGCGAAACAATCTCATATTCGCTTCAATTGCTCTTAAAATCAATTTATTTTCTTTCACTCGCTTTTCTTTCCTTGCATTCAATTTAAGTAATGTACAACTCACTTACTTACCTTCAATTCATTTCTAATTCCAAACAAACTCATATTCATATCAATCAATTCAAAAATCAACTATATATTTGCTTCCACTAATTCATAGGATTTAATTACTTTGGTTTACGCCAAACAACAATTATTGTTATGCAATCTCGACGATATTCGGTTAATAAAGTATCTATTTTAGTTTATAACTATTTCAAATTAATTTCCAACTCATTTCGAATTTAATTTAATTTCATTTCTAATGTATTCACCACCATTTATTTAGCTCGACATATTCATTCTTGTATACTACTAGCCATTCCCAAATTAATTCAATGCAAGCTTTTATTTAATGGACTTTCACATCTATTCAAAACCAAACTTCCATAAATTTTAAACTTAAGTGAATTTACTTTAGTTTATTCCAACATCAAACATAAGTTTGCTTCTATTTGATTCACATTTAAGCAATTTCCATTAAATTTTCAGTTAGCCCATTCATTTTAAATTTTAATTTTAATTCACCTTCTCAATTTATCAAAATAATATCCAACACATACTTAACTCATTTGCGAATTTATTTTACTTATACAAAGCCATTCTCAATTTATATCTCTTCACATGGGTTTTGTTTGCAATCCAAACCATGACTATTATAATTCACTTCCATTAGATAATATTCATATGACACCACTTCCTTTATATCCAATTTATTTGCAAATTTCATCACATATCATTTAAATCACACTTGAATTTTATTTGTAATTCAATCCATCACATTTTTAAATCCAACTCTATTTTATTTTATTTTACAACATCTCCTCTTATCTAATTCATTATCAAGTCCAAGTCAAATTCCATTTAAAATTCGAATTCATTATCAAACTCCATTATTAATTTACAATCCATTTATTTACCAAAGTTAAATTTTATTAACATCCTCAACCAAACAATTATTTAATCAATAAGCTTATTTCCAACTTCTAAATCAATATTTGATTTTAATTACAAAATCACTTCATTAAAATTCTAGTTTGGATTTCCTTTTATTTCCCTAAAATTTCAACATCTTTATTTAAAAATTTTAGAAATGTTTTTAAATTCACATCAGACTAATAAAATAGCTCTTTTATAAAAATACCTTTTATAACTCGATGTCTCAACCAGTCCATCCTTGTTCTCATAGAGATTCGGTCATACGTTGATCAGGCGTAGGACTGAAAATCTATAAGTACTTGGTAAACCCGTTTTCAACACCCAGTGAAAATACTTGGAAAATAATTTTATTGAAAATATTGAAAGCATTTTGAAATAGAGGAAATATCTTTGGTGACAATGCTCTGAAAATCACCACCCCCATCCATGATCACAGTTACATCCCAGGGTTACGTTGCCGTCGCAGCAAAAGTCCATGTAACTGCAGGCTCTCCGCGGCCTCTCGGTTACGCCATGGAACCCACACATCAGATCACAGTTACATCCAGGGTTACGTTGCCGTCACAGCAAAAGTCCATGTAACTGCAGGCTCTCCGCGTCCTCTGATTTTCGCTACCGAAATTGAACTTCTCCACTCCTACATAGGTCGCAGTCTACCGATATAAAATCAAACGCAGACTGTTGGCTCTCCGCAGCACACACGACTTTCTCTATGTTATACCATAGGTCGCAATCTACCGATATAAAATCAAACGCAGACTGTTGGCTCTCAGCGGCACACACGACTTCCTCTATGGTATACTCAACTCATAATCCTCAGGAACTAGTTTTGTCCGGACTCCTCATAGGATCAACTTTAGAACCCCCCTGGGGCTCAAGGCAGCACCACCCGGTGGTACTCCTGAGAAGTTCATTTCAAGGGAGCGCCTTTTTCCCCAGAGCCATCATCAAAACATTTTATACTATACACATATAGTATCTTCCAAATCATACACCTAATATGATATCATACAAAGTTCCTTTACACAAAATCGATTATCTAAAAGTCGATAATTCTCAAACTAGGCTTTTCAAATTTCAATATTGATTTTACCAAAAATCAAAAGCCTTTCCAATCCAAAGGTTCCCAAAACCTTTTCAAAAATCCTTTTCTTCCAACAATAGATTCAACAAGGGAAGATTCATCTTGTATATCAAAAATATACAACTTTGTTTATTCAAAACCAAATATCTCAATTTAATTTCTCTTTCCAATATCAATTTCATTCAAATCCGTACGATGTGCACAAACTATCCGTACGCTATACCAATCTGATCGCTCGTTCGATCACACAATTTCACTTCCGAACTAGTATCGTCCACCCGACTTCCTAGTGCGGGCACAGATCTGGTTTCTTGATCAGAAACTGTCATTCTCCTTGCATAGCCATAACAATGATAGAGAATATCCAGAACCAATCAACAATCCATATCCAGGTTCGCCGTCGAAAATCGAGTGAAAAATCCCAACTCGAATCGATAACTATCTCGAAATTTTGTGGTCGAATCTGGATCAAACCACTATGTGAACAGAATAATATTCGTACATCCTACGTATTTAACTTCATTGATTATTAGCCAAATCAATTTCCTTGCTATTCATATTCACTTAAATTTTCATTCACTTATCCACATTTACCATAGCCACCATTTGGATTATCACTTCAGTTCTCATCTTAGCTGGGTATTTTACCAATTACAGTTTGGACTCCGACCAGTTATATTTAGAAAATAGCTTGAAAATTTTAAAATAGATAAGTAGTTGAAAAATAATTATTAGTTCGCAAAATAACTGTAAAATAGTTAACTAATTGTGAAATAGTTGGAAAATAGCTAAAAAGTTTCAGAAATTTTAAATAATTGCAAAATAGTTGTAAAATAGAAATTAGTTTGTAACATAGTATTTAGTTTAGAAAACAATTGAAAATGGTTAAATAGCTCCAAAAATAATCGTAAAACAAGTATATAAAATAATTTGGCTTTAAGAAAGAAAGGTTGTATATATTTAATAGCTTAGAAAAATAAGTTTATATCAAAACAATTTATATTGAAAATAGTCAAGAGTCAACTCTTCACTTCCCCAACAATTCAATTTAAATCTCCATTTAAATTGACCCAATTTTAATTCAAATAACTCCAAATTCCATTAGACTTGATTAATTCCCAATTCAAGTTGAATCAATCTTGATTCCTTCCCCAATTTAAATCAAATTCTAGTTGATTTTAATCCTGTTCAATTTTAATTATAATTTCATATTATTCCAATCAATTTGAATTATTATTAATTGAACCCATTTCAAATTCAAATCATTTCAATATAATCCAACTTAATTTCTCATTTAAATTTTAAACTTATACATCTTCAATCACCAATCCAATTAATTCAACCAAATTCAATTTTGAACTAATTCAATTTCAATCTCGAATCCAAACTATCTCGAATTATATAAATTCGAGTTAAATTCTCAAAGGTTGGTTTGACCATTTAAACCAAATTAACCTTTATTAAAAGTTTTTAATCAATTTAATTTCTGAGTTCAATTCTCAAAATTTCATTTTAAATTATCTTTACCTATGTATTTCACGATTCAATACAATTTTATTTTAAAATTTTAATTTATTATTCAATTTTATCTTTCAGTTTTGAAGCCAGTTCTTAAATCAGTTTATTTTACAATGCAATTATTCAAATTTATTGTATTTATACAATTCCATTCTCAACTTTATGATTTTATTAACAATAGGATGATATCGTCCAATTTATTTTAAGACGTCCATCCATTTTCAATTTTTAAATCTCAAACCCGTTTGAGATCACACACATTCCCGCTTCAAACTTCAAAATTCTTTCCCTCTTATGAGTACAAAATTTATATCACTTTGAGTTTTTATATTACATTTCAGGGGGAAAAAAAAATCAAAACTCAACCTCTTAGAGTTTACTTCATTATTTTAAATTATCCTTGATATCATGTATATCCACACATATATACATATTTATTTCTTGGCCCTCCCAGCCATGATTTAAAACTTTAAACCATCCTTGGTTTTAGATTCAAATCAAACTTCAAACAACCCATTGTTTTCAACAAGTCCCAGTTATCTAAATAATTCTTATTTATTATTTTTCATTACCTTGGAACTAATTTTCAAATTCAAGAACCAGATTTAGAATTTTAATTTCAAACCATTAAATTTTAATTTGGTTGTATTTTTATTTCTACTCAGTTTAATTCCAATTCAAGACTTCAATTTCAGTTTGAATCCATTTCAAACTTATCTTTATTTAATCTTAGTTTGGTTGTATTATATTACTTCTTAATTTACTTTTAATAATTTTACAACCAATCACCTTAATATTTATTAGAAGGAAATATCGCTTTATATTTCAAAATATATTTTTATATAAAATCATTTAAAATCTTTTTATAATAAAATGACAAGTACGCGCTCATATAGATATACTCAACTCATTCTAGAGTACTTTAGACTCTAGTTAATGAGAAATCCCCACCAGAGCCAAGATTCTCGCTTAACCTCGCTCTGATACCAACTGTAACAACCTAAAATTTTCAAACCCGAAAATTCCAGATAGTTATGAAAAAGAAGAAAAAGATAGAAGAAGAAGAACAGATACACCAAACATCTCACATTCACAGCGGATAAAATATAATAAATAATAACAGTTTACAAAGAATATTATATCTATCGATTACATTTAATTTACATCAGAGTTTCACATTATATACAATCACTGTATATTTACAATTATCAAGTCTCAGACAATAATAATATAGATACAGCGGAAATACTCTATACGCTCCTGCCACCCAGCATGCCTCCAGAGCTTCAGAACGTACCTACCTGAAAATCTGCAATACTCGGTCTGACCCGAGCATTACACCAAAGTAACACCTGGGTCAGGCTGGAAACCAGCGTGAGTATCTAACATGGAATACTGAAGCAAACAACTTATATAAAACCCGGGGTAACTCGATTTAATTTACAAATTCACCATATGTGATAGACATCATTATTTCTCATATAAATTTCCTAAATACCAAAGATTTAGATTAAATAGTCCAATTCCTTTAATCACTTTACCCCAGCATATAGATTTCACATATCAATCAATAAAAATTCCTAGTGGTTTCGGGTATTTCCTAATACCCGACTCCCGATCTTTCCGAATCCAATTTCATCTTAGAAATAAGCCGTTTAAGCTTAAACTATTCTAGTATCAACCTAGAATTTATCACAAATAGACAATCCATGCTAAACAGTTCAATCCAAACGTAGCATCTTAAACCACATATCAGCGATATCAAATAATCCAAGACATTCAATATACTTTAACCGTCAATAAGCAAGATTAGTTTGTCATACCATCTCTAATTTATTTAATATAAATTAAATTGATTACTTAATACACATTAACCCTGCTTAATAAGTATTAATTATTTTCAACTATTAATTAATCATTCCCTAACTTCCTCCTTAGATTCCTTAAGTAATTTCCCTTAAAATAACACAAATTGGTTTATCCTTTCATTTATCACCTATTAATTCTTAATTACCTTCATAAGTAATTTACCTTAATTTTTTTTATCAAGTAATTATTCCATTGCTTTTATTATTTAAACTTTAATTATAAATTTTTATCCTTTAATAACTAATTAGATCAATTTAAACCTGAACAAGTTAATCCTTCACTTACTTCCATTAAGTGATTCTCTTTTAAGTAACTATTCCTCTAGTTACTTATAATAATTAATTTCTACCTATAAATTAATTAGTCTAAATTTAATTAACTTATAGCCCTTAACCCATAAGTAATTAACTCTTTACCATAACTTGATTAGTTTCTCCTTAATTGCTTAATTACTAAATAAATAAATAAATAAAAATCTTAATCACGCAAACCCAGATTAATTAAAAGTTAAGTTAATTAATCAATTTCTTAATTATATCACTTTAAAATCTTATTCTATAAATCTGGAATTTAATTATCATTAATCTATAATTTAACTTAAGATCTTTACGTCTAAATTACAATAAACATTTATTTCCTTAATTTCTTCTTAACCACCCTTTAATAAGTTTCAAATCTGACGTACCTGCTTAGTTTAAATAAAACATACATCTTAGATTAATATATATTAAACAACATCATTATTAAAGAAGGGTTTAAGCAGTAAATTTAAAACTTGATTCTGTTAAATTTTAAACCTGGAGTATATTCTCAAATTTGACTCGAGATAAACTTGGGAAACTCACCAAAATGCTGACGACATCACCGAAGCTGCTCGACCAAAATTAGATCGGTGACTCCTCAAGTTGAATTGCCTCCTCCATCGCGCGATACCCAAAAGCCGCGAGCCTCCCACAGTTGATTATCGTGAGCTACCCACAACGCAGCGCCATCGCTCGAGCTCGCGCCCTTTATCAAACTAGCGACTCCAGCCATCTATTTCGTCGTACGCGAGACAAGCACCTAACGAGAGATTCCTACCCAGTTCGACCGAGCACGCGACACCCGAACCCTAGCCACTGACCGATAGCAAGAGACAACACATGGCTTCGACCCTCGAACAATCATTTCCCAAATCGAAAACGATACCCCCAGAAATCGCGAGCCCTAAAATCTATTCGATACTTGAAGAAGATAGGGAAGCCATAATATGTTTTCTTCTCCGAGATTGCTTCAAATGGTTTGAACGAAGGCTCGGCTGAATTTTTAAAATTTGTTTTTTTTAATATAATAGTTCTGTTTTGATTTTCTCTGGTTAAAGATTTGAGAGGAGAACGCAAATAAATATTGGTTTAGGAAATAGCTTCTCGGATACACTTGTTGACTTGTAAAAATATCTTGTGTTGTATAAAAAAATCTTTGCTAATTTATTTTAAATTTTTATTGTCTTATATAAAACTTCCAAAATGCAACATCGTTTGCTACTTAAAATTTCGAACTCCTTTAAAGGAATGCCGCAAGGCGATTATAAAGCTTTACCCGTATTCCGAACACGATGGAACGTGTTTCGGAAGTTAATTTAATCGTATGCGGAAGTTAGCTTTATAAATCGATTTAAAATATTAACTTATCGATTTTAATTTCAATGCGTTTCTCATCCGTACGAGCAAACGGTAAATCCAAACGCTACGAAAATTGAAATCCGGTAATAACTAACTATTACGGATCCAATGGAACTGGTTTCATCGAATTCCGAGACTGTGCCTCGAAAGGCTATTTTTAAATATCGATTCAAACGATATATTATTAAAATTGAACAAATCACCTTTAATTTACATTTCAACAATTCTATTATCTTCAGTGCTATCAATATAAATTTTATAAGCCTTCAAATTATTTTAAACATGCTTAGAATTTCAGATTCAACAATTTACTCAATTCAATTATGAAATCCAATATTTAAACTATACAATTTAGTAAGTTTAATTACCCAGTAAATATTGATATCTTGAATTCAAGTTAAAATTAACCTTTGAATATTTTAAAATCAATTAAATATTCCAATTTAAATTGTTAGAAATTCCGGGTCGTCACACCAACCATCGACAAATGCATTCCATTCTTTGAAGTGATAAAGAAGAAGAAAAATTTTGAATGAGGGGAATATTGTCAGAAATCCTTCAAGAAATTGGAAGACCATCTTGTGAGGCCATCAATCTTGTCCAGTCCCATAGACAGGGAGAACCTTTACCTTTATATGGCGATTTTTAAACATGTCATTTGTTCTATTCTGGTAAGAAAAGACAAGGGAACTCAACTTCCAGTATATTACACAAGAAGGAGGCTCGAAAATGCAAAAACTGGATATCTTTTTATATATAAATTAGCATACTACTTGATGCTCACTGCACGAAAACTAAGAGCCCACTTTCAAGCACATTCGATCAAGTTTTTAACCAGCTTCCCACTCAAGCAATTTTTAACAAACCCAAAACGTCAGGAAGACTAGTAAAATGGGGAGAAGAACTTAACCAATATGATATTGAATTTCTACCCCGAGTGGTAAACAAAGGACAAGCCCTAGTTGATTTGTTAATGAATGTACATGGTTTATTAAAGAATAATCAAAAAAGGAGAAGGATCTAAAGCCTAAATGGCAATTGTTCATGGATGGAGCTTCAAAGGAACAAAGTGTTGGAGCAGGATATGCGATTATTACCTCTGATGGACATCATATACACTATGCAATGAAGTTGGAATTTCTAGCCACTAATAATGTATCAAAATACGAACTAATGGTGATAGGACTCACCTTGTCCATATAGTTAAAAATCACTAGAATCGAATGTTTTAGTGATTCTTAACTAATGGTAAATCATGGAATCAAACATATCAGATAAAGGATACCATGTTAGTCATGTATGTCAAAAAGGTGTTAAAACTGTTAGCCTAATTTAAATATTTCTCCATACACCAAGTACCGAGGGGAAAGAATTCTCAAGATAATTCTTTGGTTAAATAAGCTAGCTCACGAGCAGCACAAGAAACGCAAACTATATGGTAGGCTAGCAACCAAACTCCAGTATAGAAGAGAAGGCACTCAAATAAAGAAATGAGTCCATGGTATTGACCAGATTTCAAGTCTTAACGCAAGCGGAAGAGTAGTCGGAAAATGGAAGCAAAACCCTCCAAGAGAAATTTTCTCATCCACAGATGAATGACTAGTATAAAAACAATTAGATGATGTCCGTTGTTGAATACTTGATAAATAGGAAATTGCCAATAGAGAAAGAAGAAGTAAGAAGAATAAAACACCAAGCTCCAAGTTTGTCTTAATGACTAAAAAACTCTATAAGAAATGATATTCACTCCCTTACTTAAGATGTGTTGATCCGAAAATAGGAGCGAAATTGTTAAGAGAAGCCTACGAAGGGTTATGTGTAGACCATTCCAACTGCATAAAGTTAGCAAGAAGATTATGAGATAAGGCCTTTATTGGCCTCGGATGTCTAGTTTGCCATCGATTATGTAAAAAGATGTGAAAAATGCCAAAAGTTCTCTAAGATTTTACATTTGCCTCCTAGCGAATTGACTTCGATCTCAAGCCTATTGCCTCTTGATGTACGAGGAATTGACCTAATCGTACCACCACTATATCCAAAGGAGGAGCTAAATATGCAGTGGTGGCCATTGACTATTAAGAAAAACCGCTTTCGAATATCATATCTAGGAAGTTCTCAAGTTCGTGATCAAAACTATCATTACCAGATTTGTAGTTCCACACAAGATAATATCCGATAATGGAACTCAATTTGAAAGTGAAGAATTTACACAATTCTATGATGGAAATGAAATCATCAAGAGCTTTTCGTCCGTAGCGCATCTTAAAGCTAATGGAACCATTAAGGCCGCTAAGAAGACTGTTAAGACCATTCTCGAGATACGATTATAGGAGGCTAAAGGAAATTAGGTAGAAGATCTACCTCTTGTACTTTAAGCATATAGAACTTCCACTAAAACTGCCACAAGACGTACCCCTTATTCCTTAATGTATGGGTGCGAATCCACGCTCCCGATTGAGGTTGAAGTACCTTCTCATCAAAGGATTGCATATGAATTTGATCCAAATCAAGAATTAAAGAAAGAATACTTGGACTTAATCAATAAGTTACAAGATGATGCAGCCGTATAGACGGCTGATTATCAATGAAGAATATCCAAATATTACAACTCCAAAGTAAGAGGGAGACCGTTTCAAAAAAGGAGATTTAGTGGCAAATACTAAGAATCTAACCAACGGATCACTTAGGCCACATTAGGAAGGAACCCTAATCATAAAGTAATTCCACCTAGGACTTATAGACTACGTCGACCTGATGGCAACGTAATAACGAGAACATGGAATTTCGAATATTTACGGCCATATTTTCCAACAATGCACGAATAAAGATGTTAAGACAAGAGCAACTACTAGATCAATCATGGAAGGAGGAAGACACTCCTTAGATAATGGAAAAAGCCTTTGTCCCCGTCAAGATGGCCTAGTTAAAGCGCCTTCTAGAGGGAGGCCAGAGTAAGCCTTTGGTACCATCTGAAAAAGCCTAACCAAAGCATTTGTAAGCTCTTAGTCTTGCCTATGTGGCCTGGAAAAGGCACCTCCTAGAGGGAGGATGAAGTAAGCCTTTGACACCACCTAAGACAATTAGGTTAAAGCACCAACCCGCCTTCTGTACCACCTATATGGCCTGACTGAAACACCTCCTAGAGGGAAGGTGGAGTAAGCCTTCGACACAGCCTAAGATGACCAGGTCCAAGCATCGACCTTCCTTCAGTACTGCCTATAATGCATAACAAAAGACCTCTTAAAAGGAGGATGCAGTAAGCCTTTGGCACCACCTAAGATGGCCAAGTCAAATCCCCGACCCGCCTTCAGTGTAGCCTATAAGGCCTGACTGAAGCACCTCCCAGAGGATGGATAGAGTAAGCCTTTAACACCACTTAAGATGGCTAGGTAAGAGCATCGATCCGCCTTCAGTATCACCTATAAGGCCTGATAGTGAGGGGATGGAGTAAGCCTTTGACCCTGCCTAAGAGGGCCAGCTAAAACCACCAAATTGGCCTTCGGTACCGCCTACAAGGCTTGACTAAAGTGCCTTCGAAAGGGATGTCATGTAAGTCTTTGATTCTATTCAAAGATAGCAAACCAAATGTATCGGACGAGAACCTAAACCATCACCTAAGATGGTGATAAGCGATTTGACCCAAGTTGAGATCATCACCTAAGATAAAATCAAACAATCTTCTAGAAGAAGATCCATGAAATATGAGTCTCTTTTCCTCCAAAACAAAAGCAATCTTCTAGAGGAAGAACCAACAAAGAAAGCCATTTGCATCCCAAAGTAAAGTCAATCAAACTTCTAGCAAAAGATCTACCAAATATAGTTTCCTCACAATCTGAAATGTGATTTTTCCAAATGGAAGCATTATTTCCAAAAGAATTTTTTGGTCTTCTATTAATATTGCTAGATGGATATTTCGGTCTTCTTTTATTATTTTCAAATGGATTTTATAGTCTTCTTCTATTATTGCCAGTTGAATTTTCTGTTCTTCTATTATTATCGTAGAAGAATTTTCTAGTTTTCTTCTGTTATTGCTAGATGGATTTCCAGTCTTTTATTATTATTACGTGAAGGATTTTCTAGTCTTCTCTTATTATTGCCAGATGGATATTCTGGTCTTCTTCTATTATTGCCGGATGGATTTTCTGGTCTTCTTTTATTGCCAGATAGATTTTTATGGTCTTGTTCTATTATTACTAAATGGATTTTCTGGTCTTCTTCTATCAGTGCTACATGGATTTTCTGGTCCTCTTCTATTATTGCTTGCCAGATGAATTTTTTGGTCTTCTCTTACTATTGCCAGAAGGTTTTTCTAGCCTTCTCTTATTATTACTAGATGGATTTTCTGGTCTTCTTCTATTACTTCCAGATAGATTTTCTGGTCCTTTGCTATTATTGCTAGAAGGATTTTCTGGTGTTTTCTTAATATTGCCAAATAGATGTTCTGGTCTTCTTCAATTATTGTCAAATGGATTTTCTTATTGTCAAATGGATTTTTTTGGTCTTTTTCTATTATTGCCAGATGGATTTTCTAATCTTCTATTACTATTGCCAGATGGATTTTATTGTCTTCTATCGCCAAATGGATTTTTAGGTCTTCTATTCTTATTGCCAGATGGATTTTTTGGTCTTCTTCTATTATTGCCAGATGGATTTTCTGGTCTTTTATTATTATTGTCGTATGGATTTTCTGGTCTTCTATTATTATTGTCAGATGGATTTTCTGGTCTTCTTATATTATTGCCAGATGGATTTTCTGGTCTTCTTCTGTTATTGCCAGATGGATTTTCTGTCTTCTTCTATTATTATCAAATGGATTTTCTAGTCTTCTTCTATTATTGCTAGATGGATTTTTTGATATTCTATTACTATTGCCAGATGGATTTTATGGTCTTCTATCTTTATTGCCAGATGGATTTTCTTTTCTTCTATTCTTATTGCTAGATGAACTTTCTGATCTTCTACCATTGTTGTCAGATGGGTTTTCTGGTCATTTCTTATCGTTCTCGGATAGATTTTCTGATCTTCTATTACTATTAGAAATTTTTTCCAATCTTCCATTATTATTGGAAGAATTTTTTGGTCTACTATTATTGCCAAACAATTTTCTAAACTTCTATTCAGGATTAGTGTTATGGCTAAATGAGTTACTGGTCTTCATACTATGACTTGGTAAATTAAAATCGCCATATGATTTCCAATGCTTTTATTCGGGAAGTTACTAATATCCAATACTTAAAACAATCTCAATTTATACGAACGAACATGGGAAATTTCATAAATTAAAGAATTCATAACTCAAATGAATATGAGAAGGATTGTTAAAGATTTAAACTAAGGTTACAATAAAATAGACATTTGTTTTGTATTATGCAGAAAAACAGGAATATAAATAAAACCTTATAGGGACCGATGATATAAAGGAATTGTTGATTTTACACTAAAGTGTAAAAATCTACTTTTATACAAGGAGGTGGGAATATATTATCGATATAAGTTCCAAAAGATAAGAGCAAAGACATTTCCATAAAAATTAAAGAGTAATAAGGTAATTGATAGTGTCGAAGAACAGAATTTTGTGAATCGTCAATATGTCAACAGGCATCATACGAACTAACAAGGTAAAAGTAACGTCGAAAGGCAGCAATGATGAAAGCACACAATGCCGCCCTTCATCAGTAAAGAATAGTAGGCAATGCCACAGGTCATCAAAGATGGCAATACCCGATGCCATCAATGTCGCATACCATTATAAGGTTAGAAGAATGATATGGTGCCAAAGAAAACGGAAATAATTCCGCATGTTAGTAAGAAAATGACGACATTGGAAAGCTCTATGCCAAAATCTATCAATATTATAATAGATGACATAGCATTGATGCCACATCACATCGATGCCTTATTCCATCAATGGCGTACTTCTTCCATATTGCTGGAAGAATCAATGCCTCTTTGGATTAATACGGCATCTCTCCAATTTTGCCTTATTGTAATGTCACCCTTCAAAGTAATTCCATCTCCTATCAGTACTGCTTGTCACCAATGTCGTCTATTCTTAATGTCGTTTATCATCAATGTCGTCTATTATGAATGGTGCCTGTTATTAATGTCCCTTGTCATCAATATCACCTATTATCAATGCCGCCTGTTATTCGTGCCACTTGTTATCAATGCTAATCATTACCAATATCGCCACTTGTCAATGTCGCTGCTTATTGATGTAGTCCTATAATAATGCCACAGTTCACTAGCCTTCAAAGGAGGCCACATATCCTCAATACAATGTTGGTATTGAATGCCATCAATTAAGACTATCTAGGCGGGATGGATGCGAAGCGCCGAAGTTCACCATTGAGCGAGTGGATGTTGAAGCGCCATCAACACAAATAATGTCGAGGCTCTTGCGTGGCATATAGACACATGGCATCCATGCGGCATCCCTCAACTCCAATAAATATGGACCAAGGGACATGAAGATGGGGGCGATCATTTCTTTTTCTACTCTCAAACTAAAATCTTGTAACCCAAAGTTGATTCGGGAAAAACTCCGATTTGATTGTAACTATATTTGATTCATATAAATAAGGACTTGGACATGCTTATTACCTTAATTGTGTGATTTGGACATTATTAGACATGAATATGCATATAATGAAGCTCTTTGGAACCAAAATAAATTGTGATACAATTATAATCACATGAACTTCGGTCTAAATAAACGTTTATAAGCATAGTCTTCATCTTGCCTACTACATTTGGACATCGGACTATGAACAAAAGGACCGCCTGCCTAGTTCGTTAACATGCTTAATGGACTACTATGCATATTTATAGCCTATTTTTCCTATCCTTTGATCATGTATCATGGGCTTTCAAATATCTAATTCAAAAAGAACATATAGGCGTTCGAATATCGTATTCAAAAAGACTATATGGGCCTTCAAGTTTCTTGTTCCAAAAGCGCATGGGCATCATGGAATCATTCCTTGATAATATCATCTTGTACTTAGCCTTGAATACTAAGTTTTTTCTTGATTCTTTAGCACCATTTGGATAACACCAACTAAGTCATGCATAGTCGTGTCATTAAATGTGTGAAAAATAAGTTCTGGCTTATCATACTTGGCTTCATGGGCGCTATACCAATTTTGGTCTAACATATATAATTACTAGGATTTGCAACTAATGTATGCACATGCATAGATATAAACAACTACATGATTCATACATCAAATTCAAAATGATAATCCTAAGACTCTTAACATTCCAATGGTTTATTTTCAACCAATAGGACTAATTAACAATGACTTAACTATAATCAGTAATGATATGTATGTATGTATGTATGTACTTGTATATATACTCCATTTTAGAATTAATTTTGAAACTAATATGTATATATAATTAATAAAAAACAAAATATATTTGTTTAATTTATGCACATGTTAACTAGTAAAATCAAAATTTTGTTTTATGTTCATGTATACAAATCATAAAATCCAAAATAACTTTTATTAACATTCCAAAATCATATTTATATATAAGTCTAATTTATGTATGAAAATCAAAAATCCAAAATAATTTTATTCTACATTCCAAAGTCCTAGTTTACACATATAAGTACAAAAAATAACATGTGCATACAAACCAAACAATTAAAATTTAAAACCATTAAATTGCAGTGAAGAAAGGCTGAATATTATGTTAATATGATTTGTACAATAAACTATTAATAATGTACTTTCGTTAGGGCTTAACTTTATAATATATCGATTCATGTACACATAGTATATTTTATTAATTATTGATTTTAACAGTTACATAAATTTTTTATAAATAAGAATTATCATTATATGTTGGGTATAGGCATCATGAAATCAAAGGAAATAAAACATATACCAATTTTGTGATCCTGCTACTTGTCATACCTTGATCTATGTATGTCTCCTGGAAATCTAATTCCACCTTCTTGATTTTGCAAGGATCAAAGAACCATCACTATTGAAAGAGTGGAAGCTTTCAGATTTCTTGAATGGAGCAAGGGTTGGCGTTATCATGTGCAGGTTAGGTTTTTTTCATTTTCATCAAGAAGAAAAGGAAGGAGTTTAAAATATTATTTATAGAAGAGTTATTAGGAAAGTTATCTACCACTAATGACTGGCAAAATTCAAAGATAAAGAAACCCCTTCACCTCCATAATGTGGTCACCCCCTTTTTCTCTCTCCTTCATTTGTTATTTGTTTGCATATTTAAATTCATTTAAATATGTATTAATAGCGTATATTAATACGTGCATATATAATGTTTATACATGCACCTAAATAATTGTTAAAGGCATTGGGGAAATTTATAAGAACCACTAAAATTACTAAAGGCGCTCGAACTATTAAAAGGAGCACATAATCAATGTCTTATACATGAAGTAATTATAATACATTATAAACTAACTAAATCGAGTGGTATTTTGGAGACTACACATATTTAGTTGTGTAAACTTAGAGGTATGAATTAAGTCAGCAATTTATATAGAGATATTAGAATATTAACTCCACACATCACCTTAGTTGATCGTATGATAGTTTTGTTGAATTTATCACTTATAGGTCTTTTCGATAAAAATATATTAGATAGATTTAAGCAACAACTTTAAGCAACAATATATTATAAGCATGTTCTCTTCACTATCGCTATATCACTTTCAATATATGGAGTTTGGTCATGGTCAAACTCCAACAAAATCTACATATAACTATTTAGTCCATCTCCAAAGTTAAATAAAAACATTTATTATCAAATGATACGCTTCGGCCAGAGACTTTAGACTTTAGGCTGATCATAATTGATCGTGGTACTAACCTCTCATCATAGAGAAGACGTATTCTGTAACACCCTTATCTCTATACCCATACTATCCAAGAGTATTACTAAGTAAAATTGTCAGATAGTATGAAGAATGAGGCGATATGGGATACATATGTGAATATTCCCTTAGACTAACACTGGTACATATCTTATACCATATAAAAATCGTCACAAATTTACACGGTCTTGAAAAATGCAATAAACATGAGTATCTCCAGGATAGAACAATACACAATATATAATAAATATCAAAAAGAACACTGAGACAATAACATAGCGATAATATTTAAAAAAGAAAAATATACGTAGACCCAATGTATGCATCAAATATTTACTACCGCCAATACATCCAATGCCTAAATATAATATACATCTCACTAGTATACGTACATAAAATGACATTATATAATGATAGCTTAGCCTCCATCTATGTCCAATATCTACAAACCGATCATCTAGTCCCTAAACCTGGAATGTCTCGGGTTAATCCGAGTGTTATAAATAACACACGAATAGACTATGTCTATTATAATATACTTCAATAACATATAATGATAAAAATGTATATGATATAATAGTGACGGCATAATCAGCATCAAAATATCTCTAAATAGCATCCAACGTAAAACCATGCACAAAAGTGTCATCATCCATAGAAATCAAGTCAATAAGAAATCATGAAAACAAAATCAAATGGGTGAATCATCTAAACATTAATCATCATCTATTTATAAGAAATAATCAAATAAAACAAAGCTAACACAATAATGCCCAAAATAGATGCAAATGGACATTCCCATGTTTTTCAACACAAATGGCATCACCTACCTCAAAAATATAAATGGGTAACCCACTTAATTGAATCTAGGTGGCAGAACCTGCCTATGTTAATATAATGGTGAATTCATGCCAAAGAAGGTGACAGGAATTGACTGTATGACAGACTCAGTGCCCAAGTAGAGTCATATCTCAACATGTGGGTTACCCAACCTATACCCATACATAGGTGAGGTGTATAAGTAGTATATGTCCATCTATCACTTCGTTGGAATCATAAGGAGACTAGTGCATGTCTGCCGCTCTAGGAGCACGTAGGTTACCCACTCGGATCCACTCATATAGTCTTCTGTTTCCCCCATGGAAATCGTGAATATATCCACTAATGTGCTCGTCAATGCAAGGACTTTTAGTCATGACTTGGTTCCTACCCTTTTTAATGGTAACAGACTGCTGACCTAGGTGACACAATAGGAAAAGTTTTAGCCACCGTATAGTACTCAAAAAACCCAGTGATGCACATCAAATATATATACGTAAAGGTGTCATAGATCTAGGGCGCGACCCTATGATCAGCCCGTCAAAGTTGATTCTGGCAATCTGCTTCACTCCATACTAATAGCCAGGAGTACATCATGATATATAAACACATAGTATCTACATAAATAGGTATCCAACTTAACTCAAGTCCATGAGCTTGGTTAACACCATGAGCATTGCCTTACGTAAGTATAAACATCATCCATATTAATGTCCTTTGAGTGCTATCTACTTACAATGAATAATCACATAAGTATCACAATGGCGTCCCATACCACCACGTGTTACTAGTATGCTTATTCAATGCTCATAAACTACACTCAAACCACACAATATCTCTATGCAATAAGTTCGATGAATAACAAGAAATGTGTTACCGAAAGTCCAAGAACAAACGGTATCACTAATCCATTTCCATTTATTCAAATTTTTCCTTACATAGAAATGAAAACACATATACACTATAAAAGTAATTATATAAATATATACTATATTCGAAAGAACAAATAATATTTTCTACGATAAAGTATACATTATTAAATAAATAATATATAGTTATGTTCAAATGGATAAATAAACACTAAAGAATAATTTCACTGGTCCATAATATAAATTTTGAATCATTAACATAAGACCATTTAGTAATTTAAAAATAAGAATTTTATTAAATCTTCATAATTTTTCACCTAAATAATATTATTAACTAATCCATTAAATTATTAGACATCTTAAATAATATTTACAACTATCTATCAAATATAAGTATGAAGTAAGAAACTATGTTTAGATTTTATTTATCTTATTTTAATTTCATATAAATTTATTTTATAAGTACACATAAGTGATGATCGGTTGCTGCCATCGGTGACCAGTAGCGGTCGATCGGTTAGCACATAGGGGGTTGATCGATTAAGCTACTGCCATCTCATTTTCCTATGTCTGTATCCATCTACTTAGGCCATCTTCTTCTCTTACCTCACTATTACCATTTACAATTCAATGCATGCACTTATACTCCATCTATACCAATAAATAATCCTACCCAAGTTCATCAATTTAACCAATATCAATCAATTTAAAGTGATAGGGGATGAATATTATGTAACAGTAAGGGGATGATATGAATGCATAGATACAAATCCATCTTGTCAGACATCTCATTATCAATATAAACATAGCAGTGAGCAAGATTAATCACCTTGACTATGAAGAACACAATTGCTATGCTAATTTCGTTTTGCTCTTCTCTTTGCTTTACTTTTTTCCTTCTACTATAAGTTTCCCCTTTTCAATAGGATTACCCAAAACTTGAATTCAGTTTGCTAATTTTGTGCAGTAGTTTGTTACGAAGCTTAGATTTGCTTATGGGATTTATTTTGATTTTATTTTAATTTTCAAAGTGATGGAGTATGGTTTGGTTTTAGATTTTCTAAAGAAAGGAAAATGAATGTATAGGGTTTTATTTATAGATGAGAGTGAAACATCTAGAGAAAAGAAGAGTATAGAGTTGAAAAATCATGAAACGAAGGATTTGGATCTTTGGCAAAGTAGGAGTTTAGGCTTTGCTTGTTAAGTAATTCAATTTTCTTATTTTCATTTCTTTTCTAGTTCATGAAACACTTGTACATTAAAGCCCACTTACAAATCAAAATCACCACACTAAGTTTCTTTCTAAAAAAATCACATTACTATCTATTTTCTAAAATTATTTTCTATAATTTATTTATTTAATTAATTCGTTTTATTTAAATTCACTTACTAAATAAATTCAAATTCCTTTAATAAAATACTTCCTATCATAAAAATAAATCTCAAAGTTATAAAATTCAATTTAACATTTCATTCCAAATAATTAATTTACATTTCCATATTTCAAAATACCCAATTTAATTACCCCAATGTCTATTCCTTTCATATCAAGTCCTAGTCATTTAAATAAAATTCTTCATCAGATTTCCCAACCATTCCCATAGTTACATATTTATTAATTCAGCACACATTTAATTCATTAATTATTACTATTAAATTATTAGTTTATTGCTTCACGAAAATGTGTCATTACATATTCTCTGTTGAATAGTGTTTCACTTCACATTTCAATTTAGACTCAACTATAGTCATTCAACGATTGTTGTGTAATGATTTTACTAAGACTAGTGGAGTTTTCATGTCGAACTTCAATGGTATTCTCAAATCGAATGAACATTGTAACATCGCCACACTAAGATTTCCTACTTGACCCTAGTTATTATCAACCAACAAATATTCTTGGTTGAGTAATTCTGTAGTCATCCAATAACTATGAGTACGTAACCTATTAGCGCCCCCAACCATCATGAGTAATGCATTGCCTAATATTTAGAGAGTGGTACAGACAACGATCTCAATGGATGTGTTAATATCCTTTTTTTAAACATTTTAACCAACAACTTTTAAAACAAAGTATTTTTTACTTATGATTAGATACTCATGAGTACAACATTTGTAACTGCAATCGTATAATACTTTGTTCAAGGATTTTCTATATATATATTAAATATATAATGATTACTTAATAATTTATTTATATCATTATATATAATGGAAACAAACACCAAAAGCATACTTTATTTTAAATGAGATTAGTTAAATTCTAGGATATATAATAAATTGCATAATTGCTCCTAGGGCATACTCCATTATCCTTCATGTCCAGGGGCAATTATGTAATTTATTACTTAACTTAATTGTTATATAAGAATTTGTTTAAAATGAAGTTGGTTTTTGGATTTATTTTATATCTTGTGTATCGTTATATAGAAGTACATATAATGAATTAATACATTAGACACATATAAGTAGATCATTCTTATGAGAAGCATTTATCCATTACAGGCACGAATGTGTTCGTAGTAATGAGTATTGCATCGGTATCTAAATGCTTACTCCTTAAATGTTCCTAGCCAAGATGTATTGATAAAAGGACATCGATAAATCCATTGAGATAGTGTACATAATGCTCTCCATATGATAGATAGTGAATTACTCATTGCTGTTGGGGGAACCAGGGGATACATACTCGTGGTTGTTTGGAATGATCATTGAATGAATTGACAAGAGTCATCTATAAGTTAATGCAGTTCATTCAAAATAGAAGATCTCATAGTAATGACATCCAATGGTCTTCGAATTTGAGAGTACTATCGATCTTAAGTAGGTAAGATGTACTTCTGACTATAGTCAAACATATGGCATGGCGACCATGTTATGACCATAAACGAGTACACGTTAAACTACTTGAAGTAAAACACTACTCAAGAGAGAATTAGTCACCTTTATTGTACAAAGCTAGTATCGTCGTAATTAATAGTAAGCTTAAAATCGAAATCTCAAGCCAGAGTAAATTGATTAATAGATAATTTTTATCGAATAAAATCAAGGACTTTAAAGTAATCTACGTAATTAAATACATCTATTAGTTGTGTAGTGACCCATAATTTCAAACACATCGTCTTCGAATATTGAAACGTTTTGAAATATAGTTAAGTGTTATAAATGGGATTTTATAACCGTATTAAACATTGATTAATTAATGAATAATGATAAGAAACTTGTTTAAAAAATTATTTAAAAAATATATTCTTCAAAGAAAAATTGGTAATGTGACCGAAAATCGATTTATCGGTAAACAAATTTTCGATCGATATAAGTTGTTCAAACTCTTTTATACTTGTCTACATATCAAATGAATACATTAGAAACTAATTAGTACACTTCTCTTCATAAAGACGAAAGTTTCCAAGATGATAAAAGATATTATTTTTTTAAGGGTATAAGAGTATTTTGCTAAAGGAAGTGATGTAAAGGAAACGTGATGGGCATACAGAGATGTAGCCTTTCATTGCATGGTGGGAGGGGGGAGGTGTTGCGAATGAGTGCAAGCTTAGGCAACACCATTATAAACCTACAAAAGGAGGGCCATTTCCCTTTGAATTCATACCATATTTCTTGCAAAAAATTATAACTCTTTTCAAGTCTTTCTCTATTCAAAATTCCTAAACAAAGTAATTTCAAATCTCATCCAAATCAACTCAAATTTAGACTAGAGCCTTACTACAAGATTACAACACTTCTACGAAGTTAGATCATAAAGAAGTGAAGCCAACTCCTCCCCTCATCATAGGCCGTGAGCATAGAGTCCATTTTGGGCTAAATTGAAGGTGCAAGAAAAGAGGAGAAAGGGAAGAAAAGTTGGTTGCAAGGTAAGGTTGGACTTGGGTGCTTGGATCTTGGTTGTTTGTTAATTAAAAGGTAAGCTAACTCACCTCTTTAAATGGAAATATAACCCGTAACTTTCTCTTTTCGATTATGTTTAAGTTGTTTGAATTGATATTGACATATGTTGAAATATTGGTTTTGATTCTTGCTTTGAAACCAAGTGGCATATGTAATCCATATGTATATACTTGAATGGACTTTAATGGACTTTTTTAACTTGTGTAATAGCCTTGAAACAAAGCACGTAGGTTGTAGATGGACTTTTGCTTAGATTGAACTCGAATTTGAAAGTGCACTTACAGCGATAGGCGCTATGGATGCACTTAAGAATTACCTTGTTTTTGGTGGTTTCTATGGAACTTTGTAGAGAGATTTTAGGGGCTTCTCACCATATTATTATATTTTATATGTATTATTGCTTCCATAAAAGTTTGAACAGTATGAAGTTAAGCAACATTTCGAAAAGTGACCAAAACTTCCCTTTTGCAATGATACCTCATTTAGCCTTGATTTTTGGGCTTTAAAGGTTTGAAAAGGTATTTAAATTTAAGTATTCATTTCATATTTTTAAAAGTTTTTACTAACTCTTAGTAGAATATTTTAAAAGTTATTTGATATTTTTATGAATTTTTAAGAATTAGTCATGAATTTCAGAGAAGATGTTTTATTTATAAATATATAGAAAACATGTTTTTCCAAATCTTTTAGTAAATTATAAAGTTATTATTTTCAAGAAATATTTAGAATAAATGGTTTAAAATCTACTATAAGTATTATGAAGTATTTTAAAAGAATTATTAAGTATATATAGTTTAGAAAATGCGTTGACTATTTTATATCTTATGTGATAAATATCTTCTAAAAATGGTTTATTTAATATCATCTTTTATAAATAAATTACTATACATATATATCATCTTAAGAATGGTTTTAAAAGTATAAAAAAAGTTTGGAAATAGGTTAGGAATTGATTGATGGCCAAATGGTTGATTGTTTAAATTACTTGTTTAAAAAGTAATTAACTATGCTTAACACTAAAAGCCGACGAAATAGGCTTACCTATTTCTAAAAGTTAAGATTGATGTTTGATTGGGGATATGAGCATCAGAGATCTTACCGACCGGCTTCCCTCTTGCCTGATGAATAGTTGAGTCGAGAATGTCAAAAACGTATTAATCTTGTTGATTACTTAGTTGTTTATGGAAATCATTGATACTATATTTAACACTAAAAGCCGATGAAGTAGACTTATCTATTTGTGATATTCAAGAATGAAGTGCTTAGGAAAGGCTTTGATATGCAACCAGTGCTCTAACTTACCTTGTTTCACTCTTGGACGAGGAATAGTTATGTTGGAAACGAGTTATGTATATGAATATTAATTTGTACAAGCAATTGTTTTTGACTAGATAGTCGATTAGTCGACTATCAAACATGACCAAATATGACTTAAGATGTATCGAAAGGCTTCGCGATTCATACCAATAAGAACCCTTGGGGAGAAGCATTAGTAGAAATGTCTCTCGCTTTCACTTTCTTTTGAAAGAACCATAATTGAGTTTACCGAAAATACATCGACTAGTTTTGCATAGTCTAGGATAGTTAAGTGTTTTACTTACCCAATACCACATTAAAGCCAGTATACGGATTCTATGTTTTTGAAGCAGATGCATAGGAGAATCTATGTTGTAACAACCCTGTATTTTGTGATTATTTTAATTGTATATTTTGATTATTTTAATTTGATTTCTGATTTAAAAACTTTATTTTATTTATTAAAATGGAAAATTTTGTTTATTTTAAATATAATTTTGATTTTGATGTAAATTATAATTCCAAACATAAATAAATAAAATATTTTCCAGAAATGTGAATTTTTGTCAATATGGTCAAACTTTGAATTTTAATTTAAAATTTTAAAATTTTAACTTTTGAAATTTATCTCTCTTGTATGAAAGTAAATAAAATTTTAAGTATAGTGCTTTTCATTTCGTTGAAATCTGGTTAATATCGTGAAAGTTATGCTTTTTAAACTATTGTATGTAAATTGTTTTATTTAACAAAATTGTTTATTTTAATTTATATAAATAATATTTTTGTTTCTCATGTCATGTACTAATTTATGTTTACATGCGTAACATGACATGTTATGGATATATATTTTATTTTAAAACATTTTAAAAGTGTAGTGAAATTTTACAATGTTAGTCATATTTTGTTTACAAGTTTAATTCTAGTTTCAATTAAATAAAGTATCTTCTTTATTTATTTTCTATTTTTCCTAAAACAATTTATTTATTTTCAGTTCTACTTTATTTTTTGATCTTTTTATTTTATTTAATTAATTTATATTTGTTTATATTGGATTAAAAGAATTGGAAATTCAAAGAGACAAACCTTTTAAAACGTGTGACTTTTCATTATCCTATGCCTCTTCATTGTCTTGACTTTTCATTTGTCTTTCTAGTCGTGCATTTCTTATTGTTTATCACGTGAAAAACTTCTCATTTCCTTCATTCTGACGACCATTTACTTCTTAAAAGAATTGCAATCTATGGCTTCCTTCTCCCTTACTTTCTTCTTCATTTCCTTTGATTTTTGCCTTGCTCCTCACTAGCTTTGCTCGGCCACCATCCACCTTCACCTCCACCAACCACCAACATCATCTCCTCCTTATTATCCACTACCTACAACCTCCCCTTCCTCTAATCAGACAAGGCCGTGACCATCAAGTGAGCAAGCAACACAAAAACTTTGCAAAAACTCCAAACAATGCCTAGCCAAGCCATGTATTCCCATCACCTTCATGTTTAGCCTTGGCCACCACCTCTAACACCACCACCACTTGCTGCCATGACCTCTAGCCATGATCATCATCCTTTGACCTGACCTGTAGTGGCATGGCCGAGTCCAAATGTTGGCATAGGCCGAGCCTATGTTGCACCAAAACCTTCCATCCTTTGACCCCTTGCATACTTTTTCCTCTCCATGCCTTTGCCTTCCATTTTCGTGTCCATAGCCATGTCTCATGACTCATGGCCGAGTATACATGACCTAGTCTGAGCCTAGGTGTGGTTAGATCAAACCCATTTGCATTTTGGCCAAGCTTATGTTGTCTTGTACAAGTCTTTTGCTCCTAAGGTTTGGTTGTCTCTCTTGTTTTGCAAACAAAGGTTGTTGACTTTATTTATATATTAATATTTATATTTTTGCTTATGTATGTTATATTTTGTGTTGTTTACAAGGCTCTCCATCCATTCAAATCTAATCGTGCTTGTCGTGCTTTTGAAATCGTTCTTGAGTGTTGTTTTGGATCTCTAGCTTTGATAAAGGTGAGTCCTTCTCACTCTGACATTATTACTTATGAAAAAGTAAATGGATGACAAGTGATTAGTAACTAAAATGTTATGCATATATTACTCCATGTTATTGCCATGTTAACATTGTTAATTATCACCTGACCTATGATAAATGACAGAATATTGTGACATTGACATATTAGAATATTTGTTTGAATTGTTTATGTATATGCTCATTGCAAGTTCCCTGTTAGAATAGATTCACTATGTGTTGAAAGGGTACATGCTCGAACGGGCACTAGAATAGGGAAAATCATTATGAGCTGAAATGATAGGCTCACGTGACTTTTATTTTATTTTATTTGACTTGGGATTGCGGGTTTGAAATGATAGAATCCGGGTTTTCTTTTTAAATTGCGGATTGAAATGATACATATCTGTATCACTTGACCTAGGATAGAAAATTATATACAGACCCCGTGGTATATTTTAAATGATTTTTTTTGAAATATGTATTTGAAAGTATGAAATTATGATTTAAATATTTTTCTTATATTTTAAGAAAGTTAAATATTTAAATTGAATTTAAGTATGTAAATTTGAAGTAAATGTGATTTTTGTCTTTAAATTATATTTTAAAATGTAAGTTAATAATGGAAATTAAATTTAAAGTTTTGAATGATATTTGAAGTAAAATGTTAAGTTTTGTTAAATTTATAAGTTAACAAACAGTGAAATTTTGACTTAACAAATGAATTGAGTTTTAAATTGGATATTTGATTTTAAAATTTTATTGTGATAAATCATATGTTAAAGTGATTTAAATGTGAAATTTTAAAGCCTAAAAATATGATTTATAACTTTAGAATAACAAAAATTAAAGTTTTAATGTTTCTGAAAGTTATAAAAAAATCTGGAATTTTATTGATAGCATTTCCAAAAATGCTATGGTTTTACGATGGCATTTGTTAAATGCTATCATTTCTGAAATTTAACTAAGTTTTGAAATAATTAAATACTTATGACGACATTTTTTTAGTGCTGTTGTTTTGGAATTTAACTATGTTTGAAATAACTAAATATCTATTACGGCATTTTATAAATGTTGTTGTTTTTGAACTGAACTATTTTGGATACTAAATATCTACTATAGCACTTTATAAATGTCGTCGTTGCTAAAATTTGATAATGTTGAAATATTATAGATTTTAACACTATTTGAGTTATATTTTAAAAGTGCTGAAAGATTTAGCTTTTGGAATTGATTATTTGTGAAATTTGAGGAGTTTTGAATATATTTTAATATTTAAATTTGAATTTTTTGGGATTTAAATTGAATTTGAATTTAAGTAGTGTTTACTTTGTTATGTGTTAAATGGAATGAAATGTAATGAGATAAATGAATTTTGAATGGAATTTTGAAATGTGCTTTGTAATGATATTTGAAATAATAAATGAATGACATAATTGATTTTTAAAAAGGTATTTAAATTTGAATATTTGATTTGAATTCAAATAATGATTTGATAATGAGGTTTTGAAATGAAATGATTTGATTTTTTTTAGTATAAACTATTTTGAATTGGCCACGGCGTTATAATAATGATTGGATTTTAAAGAGACCGGGATCCGAAGTTTTCATACTCTCTACCAACTCCGAAAACTACTTTAACAACCGTGTACATGGTGGAGTATCCAGAATGAAGTAGGATGGCGGCGACGTTCTTGAGGTATATTACGTGGACCTGACTCTCATGAGTTGGCATAAGATGGCTAAAACAGGAGCGATTCCAAGCCAGTGAGGTAGCTCCTCTTATCGGACACACTCCTTCGATACCATTCCATTATATTCTAACTTTGGGATTGATTCGGTGGCCACTTATTTTTGATTTTGGGAGTGTGGCTCGAGGTGGGCGGTAGCTGCGCGCTATGCGTCCCTACCAGTCCGGATAATAATTGGTATATCTATCCTAGCATTGTCTTGTGTGCCGTGTCACCTACCCTATCGTGCATTGTACGAGTTTGGTTTTCTCTCATAGCCCGTGTGGTATCCTCTGGTGGCTTCCCGATCAGGAGAAACCATGATACTGGATGGACTACTGGGACTATTACGTGGTAAGGGCTATATGGGTAACCCCTTAACGTCATTTGAAAGTAAGTTTATTTTAATATAGACAGTATTATAATAGCAAAATATTACTACATAGTAAATAGTTTAACAGATCTTTAAAGGATGGGCGATCCCAAGCATCCATTTAGTTACTGATGCATTTTGTTACTGTTCACTTGAGTTGATTTACAGTTCATAAGCGTATATGTCCTGACTCGAGTGTTTTGTGTTTTGCTTTACGCTCGGGTCAGACCGAGTAATTTAGCATTCAGGACTCACCTTCGGAGTTGGAGCTTTGCTTAAAGATCCAGCCATCTATTTTGCTTTCAGCATCCAGTGATTACTGTGATGTATTCTGATTTGTGCCTGATGTATCTTGTTACTCTTCTGTTGTGTCTTCTTTAACTCTGATGTACCTTATATATATATATATATATATAGTAGCTTCATGAGCTACTACCTCTTTTACTTCCACTACATTATTATTTACTCTGTGTCTGTGATTATGTGATTATTTATTTACTGTATCTGATGAGATTACCAAATTTTATTTACAACGTGGTATTTGGAGCAATTCAAATCCGACATGTGCGGATGCGAGTGGTTGAAAACATCGGGTCGTTATAGTTGGTACCAGAGCTTTGGCTCTAGGTAAACTTAGCATATATAGTAAAATTATTTACAGAATTATTTTCGTTCGAGTTTGAATCGCTTCCTCTTCGATTCGAATTTACTTGAATTTTAGAATGTTTCCTGCGGTTCCAAAATCCATTCATGTCTCTCACTATTCGTCTTCTTTTGATTGTAGGGTATCCCATAACTCCACTTCGAATGATCTTTATAATAAGTAGGTGGTCTCGCCAATCTCAAATTGATTTGTAAAGGGGTGAAACTCCTTTACAACAGCATCGATTCACGAAAGATTTTGTATCCTCGGTTTAGATGCTAGTATCTCTTATTATCCCAAATTCTATCTCAAGAGACCGAATGTAGATTTACCCCAGAAATCCACATCGATCTTATTCTTTAAGTCACGATTGACCCGGTTAAGGTTGCCTGCGATTTATATAAGCTTATCCAACTCCCTATTTTGTTATTTAATCATCTTGTCTTTTATTTCCAAACTCTCTTCAAAACATTTTGAATTGTACTTGTAAATCTATATTTAATGTTTCATATATTGTGTTGTTTGAGTTGTTGATGTTGATTTGGGCTCCTGATCGATTCGTCTGATCAACGCTATCGATAAGATTTCCAAAATACTTTAACAGAGCATACTGACACAATAAGGTTATTCAAATTTAGTGACGAAAAAAATATATTTGTAACTATATTATAAATTTTTTTGGATTTTTTTATTGAATTGGTTGTTTAGAAATAATAATTGATTTTACATATCATTATCTCTTGTTTCATATATAAATAATTGAACTATAAAACATGGTTATAAATTTATTTGGAAATTTAAAATGAATATGAACAAGAATTGAGAATTTAATTTCCAATGGTTTCAAACCTTGTATTTTAAGTTTTAAAAGGATATACTATTTAAAATATTTTATAATAGAAATCTGTTTCCAAACAATTTTAAAGTTTAAAATTAGTGCTTTTCTCTTTGTCGCTGGAAAATAACTTTAGTGATGACTGCAGCATTATCGACATTCATTTTCGAGTTTCGAAGTGAAGAGACCGTTCTGTAGTCTTACCACAGTTTTGTTTTACGGAATTTAATTGATTTGAATTTCTAAAATATGACTGGATTTATAACATATGCTGATATATGATTTGAATTTGAATGGATATAGAGTATATGTGCATTTATTTATCTCTGAATAGTTTGGAATTTATCGGAAATTTAATTCCTAAATTTTATCTTGAAGGACAAGTATAATTTCAAGATTTAGATAAATATTCCAGCTTGAAATGATTGAATTGGAAAGTTTTATTTGTATAATACGCAATATCATTCCAATATAACTTACCTAAATTATACAGAAGTTGAATATGTAATTGGATGATTTACAGTATGAAAAGATTTTATAAATTAAATTTGAGTGGTTATAATAAATGTTATGCACTTAAATTTTAGTTATAAAAAGATTAGCAGAGGTAAATAGAGAAAATTAAAGGGGGTAATGGAATAATTTACAATATAAAATGATGTTAAAGGAACTAAGAATAAATTAAAGAAGTTATCATAAGTGTAAATATATTTAACATAGGTAAGAAAACATATTGAGAGGAATAAATTTAATTTTAATTAGGAATAAAGAGGAATTAAACTTATTGAGTACATTATGAGTATAATAAATGATTTTTTTTCAAATCCATGATTTCAGAGATTGTTTATTTAAGATAATTAGATGATAAGATAATGAAATTAGAGATGGTTAAAATTTATTTAACTTACGTAAAATTAATTTTCAATTTAAGTTAAAATTTTCATGGTTTCAAATTTATTATCTTATTTTGTTTTTCAAACTATCTTTTGGTTGTCCTTATTTCCCTCATCTTGCTACAAAAAGGGGAAACTATTGCTTATACCAGTCGGTTTGGAAACCTTTCTATAATCTTTGATACTCATTTTGAATTTGAGCACTGCTGGCCATCCAAAGACCGTCGGTCAAGTGAAAAGGGTGAATCGGATTCTAAAAGATTTTTTTCCTTTCGTGCTTGTGTTCTTGATTCTAGAGGATCTTGGAAAGATCATCTCCACCTTGTTAAACTGACTAATAACAACATTTATCAGGTTTAATTTCAATCTTCTTGTCATCTTGTCTTAATCCTATTTCATTCTATCTTTTTCTGTGTTTTCCCGTACCTTATACCTTTTAAGGGACGAAAAGTTTTGAGTGTAGAAGAGTGTAACAACCCTGTATTTTTTGATTATTTTAATTGTATATTTTGATTATTTTAATTGGATTTCTGATTTAAAAATTTATTTTGTTTATTAAGATGGAAAATTTTGTTATTTTAATTATAAATTTTGGTTTTGATGTAAATTATAATTCCAAACATAAATATATAGAATATTTTCTAGAAATGTGAACTTTTGTCAATATGGTCAAATTATGACTTTTAATTTAAAATTTTGAAATTTATCTTTTTTGTGTGAAAGTAAATAAAATTTTAAGTATACTGCTTTTCGTTTCGTTGAAATCTGATTAAAATTATGAAAGTTATGCTTTTTAAACTATTGTATGTAAATTGCTTTATTTAACAAAATTGTTTATTTTAATTTATATAAATAATATTATTGTTTTTCATGTCATATTCTAATTTATGTTTATACGTGTAACATGACATGTTATGGATATATATTTTATTTTAAAAATTTTTAAAAGTGTAGTGAAATTTTCCAATGTTAGTTGAATTTTGTTTACAAGTATAATTCTAGTTTCAACTAAATAAAGTATTTTCTTTATTTATTTCTATTTTTCCTAAAGATATTTATTTATTTTTAGTTCTACTTTATTTTTGTTTGACCTTTTATTTTATTTACTTAATTTATATTTGTTTATGTTGGATTAAAAGAATTGGAAATTCAAAGAGACAAAGCTTTTAAAACGTGTGACTTTTCATTATCCCATGCCTCTTCATTGTCTTGACGTTTCATTTTTCTTCCTGGCCATGCATTTCTTATTGTTTATCACGTGAAAAACTTCTCATTTCCTTCATTCTCATGACCATTTCATTCTAAAAAAAATTGCAAGCTACGGCTTCCTTCTTCCTTACTTTATTCTTCATTTCCTTTGATTTTTGCCTTGCTCCTCATTAGCTTTGCTCGGCCACCATCCATCTTCACCTCCACCGACCACCACCATCATCTCCTCCTCATCATCCATGGCCAACAACCTCCCCTTCCTCTGTCCAGACCAGGCCGTGACCACTAAGTTAGCAAGCAACACAAAAACTTTGCAAAAACTCCAAACAATGCCTAGCCTAGCCATATATTCCCATCACCTTCATGTTTAGCCTTGGCCACCACCTCTAACACCACCGCCACTTGCTTCCATGACCTCTAGCCATCACCATCAGCCTTTAACCTGACCTGTAGTGACATGGTCGAGCCCAAATGTTGGCATAGGCCGAGCCTACGTTGCACCAAAACCTTACATCCCTTGACCTCTTGCATACTTTCGCCTCTCCATGCCTTTGCCTTTCATTTTCATGTCCATAGCCATGCCTCAAGACTCATGGTCGAGCATACATGACCTAGCCCAAGCCTAGGTATGGTTAGATCAAGCCCATTTGGATTTTGGCCATGCTTATGTTGTCTTGTACAAGTCTTTTTCTCCTAAGGTTTGGTTATCTCTCTTGTTTTGCAAACAAAAGATGTTGACTTTATTTGTATGTCAATATTTATATTTGTGCTTATGTATGTCATATTTTTATTGCTTATAAGGCTCTCCGTCCATTCAAATCTAATCGTTCTTATCGTGCTTTTGAGATCGTTCTTGAGTGTTGTTTTGGGTCTCTATCTTTGATAAAGGTGAGTCCTTCCCAGTCTGACATTTTTGCTTATGAAATGGTAAATGAATGACAAGTGATTAGTAACTAAAATGTTATGCATATATTATTCCATGTTATTACCATATTAACTTTGTTAATTATCACCTGGCCTATGATAAATGACAGTATATTATGACATTGACATATTAGAATATTTGTTTGTATTGTTTATGTATTTGCTCACTACAAGTTCCCTGTTAGAATAGAATCACTATGGGTTAAAATGATACGAACCCAAACAGACATTAGAATAGGAAATACCATTATGAGCTGAAATGATAGGCTCAAGTGATTTTTATTGTATTTTATTTGACTTGGGATTGCGGGTTTGAAATGATAGAACCCGGGTTTTCTTTTTAAATTGCGGATTAAAATGATACATATCTGTATCACTTGACCTATGATAGAAAATTATGTACAGACCCCGTGGTATATTTTAAATGATTTTTTTGAAATATGTATTTTAAAGTATGAAATTATGATTTAAATAATTTTCTTATATTTTAAGAAAGTTAAATATTTGAATTGAATTTAAGTATGTAAATTTGAGGTAAATGTGGTTTTTGGCTTAAAATTATATTTTAAAATGTAAGTATATAATGGAAATTAAATTTAAAGTTTTGAAATGATATTTGAAGTAAAATGTTAAGTTTTGTTAAATTTATAAGTTAAGAAACAGTGAAATTTTGACTTAACAAATGAATTGCGTTTTAAATTGGATATTTGATTTTAAAATTTTGTTGTGATAAATCATATGTTAAAATGATTTAAATGTGAAATTTTGAAGCCTAAAAATATGATTTAAGTTTAAAATAACAAAAATTGAAGTTTAAATATTTCTGAAAGTTATAATAAAATCTGGAATTTTATTGATAGCATTTCCAAAAATGCTAGGGTTTTACGATGGGATTTGTTAAGTGCTATCATTTCTGAAATTTAACTAAGTTCTAAAATAACTAAATACTTATGACAGCGTTTTTTTAGTGCTGTTGTTTTAGAATTTAACTATGTTATATCTATTACGGCATTTTATAAATGCTGTTGTTCCTGAACTGAACTATTTTGGAAACTAAATACCTATTGTAGCACTTTATAAATGCTGTCATTGCTAAAATTTGACAATATTTTGAAATATTATAGTTTTTAACACTGCTTGAGTTATATTTTAAAAGTGCTGAATGATTTAACTTTTGGAATTGATTATTTGTGAAATTTAAGGAGTTTTGAATATATTTTAATATTTAAATTTGAATTTAAGCAGTTTTTACTTTGTTATGTGTTAAATGGAATGAAATGTAATGAGATAATTGAATTTTGAATGGAATTTTGAAATGTGCTTTGTAGTGATATTTGAAATAATAAATGAATGACATAATTGATTTTTAAAAAGGTATTTAAATTTAAATATTTGATTTTGAATTCAAATAATGATTTGATAATGAGGTTTTGAAATGAAATGGTTTGATTGTTTTTAGTATAAACTATTTTGAAATGGCCATGACGTTATAATAACGATTGGTTGTTAAAGAGACCGGGATCGGAAGTTGTCATACTCTCTGCCAACTCCGAAAACCACTTTAACAACCGTGTACGTGGTGGAGCTTCTAGAATGAAGTAAGATGGTGGCGACGTTCTTGAGGTATATTATGTGGACCCGACCCCGGTAAGTTGGCATAAGGTGGCTAAAACAGGAGCGATTCCGGGCCAGTGAGGCAGCTCCCCTTATCGGACACACTCCTTTGATACCATTCCATTATATTCTAACTTTGATATTGATTCGGTGGTCACTTTTGATTTTTGATTTTGGGGGTGTGGCTTGAGGTGGGCAGTAGCTGCGTGCTATGCGTCACCACCAGTCCGGATAGTAATTGGTATATCTACCCTGGCATTGCCTTGTGTCCTGTGTCACCTACCCTATCGCGCCCTATGCGAGTTTGGTTTTCTCCCATAGCCCGTGTGGTATCCTCTGGTGGCTTCCCGATCAGGAGGAACCATGATACTGGATGGACTACGGGGACTATTACGTGGTAAGGGCTATATAAGTAACCCCTTAACGCTATTTAAAAGTAAGTTCATTTTACTATTGACATTATTATGGTAGCGAAATATTACTACATAGTAAATAGTTTAACGGATCCTTAAAGGATGGGCGATCCCAAGCATCCTTTGAGTTACTGATGCATTTTGTTACTGTTCACTTGAGTTGATTTAAAGTTCATAAGTATGTATGTCCTGACTCGAGTGGTGTGTTTTGCTTTACGCTTGGGTCAGACTGAGTGATTCAGCATTCAAGACTCATCTTCGGAGTTGGAGCTTTGCTTGAAGATTCAGCCATCTATTTTGCTTTCAGTATCCAGCGATTACTGTGATATTCTGATTTGTACCTGATATATCTTGTTACTCTTCTATTGTATCTTATTTAACTCTGATGTATCTTATATATATAGTAGCTTCATGAACTACTATCTCTTTTACTTCAGCTGCATTATTATTTACTCTATGTCTATGATTATGTGATTGTTTATTTACTATATTTGATGAGATTGCCAAATTTTATTTACAACGCGGTATTTTGAGAAATTCAAGTCCTACATGTGTGGATGCGAGTGGTTGAAAATATCGGGTCGTTACATATGTGGTGATTCAAAATTTGTTTGAGATGCTCAAATCCACGTAGTGCATGATCTGTTCGAGATATTGGAATCCATTTGGGTATTTGTGTTCTATTCGAGTAATGAAGACTCGTGTGAGAGATGTCGAGCGTGACCTCAACATCAGAAATGACAAAAAAAAGATGTCATCCCGCCTTTTGGCAAGGCTGTGATATTAAAGATTTGGCTAAAAGGATGGTTATCATGATTAAAGATCGGTTGTATTCGAAACTATGGATGATAATCAGACGGATAGCATCCAGGAATTAGGTAAGCATGGAATTAGCACTTCCCCTATGCAATGGATAAGATCAATGGAGTGGAGTATGGATCAGATCAGATTAATATGGCTATGGATCACTTAGATTGACAGTTCAACTGAACGATTATCGCTTAATAACTCAACGATCAACGCATCAACTCAGCAAACGACTTTGGAAACAGGAAGTAGGAGTCATAGAGGACCCACCCTATAGATCGCCTAGTGCCATTTGGCAAGGACCCCCATTCGAGGACGATCTATCCAAAGGGGTGTGATGGTTTGTTATTTGGTGGATCGGGTCATCTTGGTCAGAAAGTTCTAACGGATTTTCAGCCCGATCCATATGCGGCTTCCCCTATAAATATAGTAGGCATGGCACATTGCAAGGGACCTTCTTTCTAATCTCTTCACCTTCTACCTAGGCTGTACTCCACCATTTTTACTCTTGATTTTCATGGATTTTAATTGTAAACAACATCATAAATCAATAAAAGGCAAATTTTTAGCGTGAATGTAGGCTGAAGTTAGCCGAACCACTATAAATCTATGTCTCTATTCACTTTCTTGATATTTTTAATTTATTCTCTTTATATTTATTTCTCCTGTAACAACCCGAATCTCAGTGGATCCGGATTTTTTGTAAAAATGCTAAAACCTAGGCCGCATCAAAGTCCGAGTTAAGTATTAGGTATCCTACAAATAGGCAAAGACAAATATATCAGAGCTTAAGTAAATATCTCACAGTGGAACTGACTAAAATATAATAGTAAGTAAATACCCACCAAGATAATAAATCTTTCTAAACAAGTGTCTCAAAGCTAGAGAGTCTCTGCCATCTACCTAACTTGTGGGATGTTTGAGGAGGGAGTCAGAACTAAAGTACTGGTGAATGAACAAATTATACACTTGTAAGCTTAATTCTACATATACCGTTTTATTTCCATTTTCTGTTATTTTAAATTTATTGGGTTTATATTACTCTTGCCTCTGTGCGTGAATTGTACACATCAACTCCGTAGTATATTAAAACCTAATAACAAATATATATGTAGCTATATGCTCGATGACCGCATCGGTCTTAGGTACATAGTACGTTTCTTATCCTACTTGAAATGGACTCCATCGTCTTGCTCCTATAGCGTCCTGTAACCACATCTGTTAAGGACAGCTTCATCATGCCTACAATATAGATGTTCTATCGTCTACTATGACAATGTAAAACTACGTCCGCACTAGCCCATGCTAATGCTCGAATATCCATAATGTATCATCCAATGCGTACCTTGAGGACTATACGCAATCGTTCTGTCTACTCCCTGAATCCCGCCAACAAGGTCTACCTCATACGGAACTCGGTCGGGGATTTTCTATATCTGTAAAGGGCAGCTTCGTTAGGCCTACAATACAGGTATTCTACTTGGTCTGTCTCTTTTCTCATCGTGGCTATTGCCTCACGCATCGACTTCTCAACTAATCGAAAGACCTCTAAAGAGCTAAAAGATTGTTCCCTAATGCAAACAATCTAAACATCCAATTGGTTGCGCCCTTCCTCCAATGTCTCGATAGTGAAAGAATCATTGGCATGTTGGTTCAACTCTAGTCTTTCTTGAACTCGTTCTTGATTGGTGATTGCTTGATCTCTGCATGCGACTATCCTTTTGGGTCCTGCCCACTAAAACCTACTCGCAACTCAGAGTACGGTGTCATATGAATATCCTACTCCATTCATCAACCTTTTGACTGCCTACAATGGTCCGCTTCGTCAGGCCTGCAACGCAAATGCAGTCAAGGCATACTCTCTTGATGGAGCACTACAAACCTGCGTCTAGGGGTGCTTCTTCGTTAGGCCTACGTCAGAGAATCATCCTAGAGTACCCTCATGTCCTTTGAAGTCTCATACTTCCTTTTAGACCAAATTAACTAAGTTGGACGTGTTATTTCTATGCTAAAAATCTATGATGAACTGCTTCATTAGGCTCTTCATCCTTTGGGCTGTACAAACGCACCGTAACATAAAGCTTAGACTAACGTTTAATCTTTTATTATGTGTTTAGTTTCTTTTCTAATTCTGTTGGCTACTTATTTACCCTAATCAACAAAAGCGTGTCCCAACTTCACCTAACTGTTGTGAGACCATCTGTTACTGACTGAAAGGGAATGCTGTTGGTGTGTGCCTTTCTTCTATGTTTGCTTACTAACTTAGTGTAAGTTTTAATATATTCCTTTTCTGTCTCTAATTATAACCTATGTTATAATTATACCTGCAATTGTTACTTCTATATTATTTTATAATCTATATATGTTGTAAATGTAATTGCAAGTGTCTTTTTTTATTCTAGTCTGTCTTCTTTTATTATGATATTGTATTCTCCTTAGTTCTCTTATATTATATATGACAATCTTGGCTAGGGACTACATCCGGTTGTCACAAATTTACTTATCATAATAACTGCTTTACTTTTATTTTACTATCTGCGTAGTAAATGCAGATCTACGCATATTTCTGTTTATTATTTCTAGTCTTGTCAAATAATTAACTTGATTTCTTCTTTAATTTCTTTAACTCTTCACTTTATTCTCTTTTATTCTAGGAAGTAGTTCGATTCTATTTGGTTAATTACAAAAACAGTGCTAAAAATCCATTTCCATATTTTAATACTAAATAATGCTATAAACAATAACTCATAATTGCAAGATATTTCTTCTATTATCTCTTTAATTGTTGAATAATGCAAATTACAGAAATGTCTCTATTGTACACTAATTCCCTTTTTCTTTCTTTTATTCTTGCAATAACTTTTATCATTATTCTTACGATATTAAACTATGGAAATGTGCTCTTTTTTCTAAAGCAACCAACAAATCTATCACTAACATCCAAATCAAGTTATTAAAATTTTCCCTTTTTAATTTATTTCTCCCATTTTAGCTTAATTTACTTTAAATTTCGTACTTTTAGGCTTATGTCTTTCTCTATAACTGTTAAGCCTAATATTATTCGTATTTAATTGGATTCTTGCCTTTCTTTTCCATATGAATAATAATTAAATACAAGCTCTCTTATAGAATTTACAGTTTCAACATAACTAATTAGCAGAACTAATTACCGAAATAAATGCTGAATTAAAATATTTAACGTCAATCTAATGATAATATATCATAAATGTAAAAGATATATAATTTAAATTTTCTCACCTGTCGTCCTTAGCTTTGCTCCATGGCCTTCCTGGATCCCCTTCTAAGGCGTCTAATATTTTTATTAAAAAGATATTCCCCTAGAAATATTTTCTATTTAGAGTTAAGCCTCAAGCAATGAACCCAACAGGGAGAAATTTTATTGTACGAGAATAGCTAGGTCTTGGGCCCTATTTATAGTGGTGTTTTGGGATCTCAGACCATCGGTTTTTAAGATTGAATTTGGTGCAACCACGTCAAAAGCTAGCTGCGATTATTGGATCCAGAAACAACGCTCGAGATTGCGTGAAAACCAAATTATTAACATTACTGTTGCCTATTCATTCTGATTAATTTCCATCAATTGCAAATTTAATTCCCTTTATAACACATGTTTATTTTGAAATTCAAACGTTGCTAGTTAATGTAAATTAATTTTCTTTAATTGCTAATTTGATTAACATTGCCTACTAATGATAATTAATTACCTTTAATTGCTGATGTCAATTAATTTCCTTTACGACACGCATCTATTTTGAAATTCAAACGCGCATTATTTCTAGAATTTATTTGTGTATATATTTATAAACAAATATATTCACGCACATTTACACGTATAACTATTTTTCGATACGGAACTTCGAACGTCAATAACTTTTTCATACGAATTTCGTTCAAGGCATACTTTATATGTAAATTAATCAGAAAATCGCCATGAATACAATGGTATAAGTTTCGAGGCCATATTGTGAAAATTCCAAAAATGCTCATTTTCATTGTTTATAATTATTTTGGTTATTTAGTAATCTAAAAATGCAGGGTGTTACATTCTCCCACCCTTTAGGAAATTTCATCCCCGAAATTTGAGAAGGGTAAAACTATGTAATTCTCTGCATCAATCACATCCATTTTATGTACATCCAATTTTAGCAACCATCCGTGTCTTATGAAAAGTTTCATTCAATATAAATTTTATGCATGTACATGAATGTTTAAGTGGTACCTCCTATATGAATGCTTTTCATCATTAAAAATTTATTTTAAAGCATGATGCATGCACCCTAAATATACTTGCAATTTTTATATGAATGCAATCTTTTGAAAACTCAAGAAGTTTTTCATCCAATTTTTCCTACACTTCTACTAAATTGGGGTGTAGTTCAACGAATTTTACATCCAAACCCTACCACACAACTTTTAACATTAGAATTTCAGAAAAATCTAATTTTTCAAACTCGATTTCTTATGTCAGAAATAAGGTAGAAAACGGAAAACCTTACGTTTACCGTTTACTATTGTGCACCTCTTTCCCCTACTTGGAACTTATGCCGCTATTGTATAAAACTCCCTATTTTCTTTTCCAAGCACGGTTTACATAGGAAAAACTTTCCTTTTCAAACTTTTTCCCAAACTTAATTTGTGGGGAAAATGTATTTTTCTTTTGCAGTTCTCATTTATTTTTATTGACATTTCTATTGCCTTCTTTAAATTTATTGTTTTCCTTTTAGTTACCCTTTTTGACTTTTCTTTTAATATAGCAGCTAAACACAACTATCATCTAGGGTTAGGTGGCCTAGCACCATGTCAACTCTGACACAGAAAGGTCCTACTCTAGGAATCCAAGTAGCTCATATGCTCCTCCTACCGTCTATTACTTTTTACTAACTAATGATGTATTACTCACGATGAGTAAGATCTATTCATCTCTTCCTTTCCATACTCAAAATGGAATAACCAAGTCTCATTTACTGCAAGGAACAAGAATTTTAATCTATGCAGTCTCTATCCAAGGGCAACTAAGTTTAAGGAAATTTTCTCTTTACCTTTACTTTTCATTTTTGCCCAACTAAGGTCTATTTATCCCAATCACGTGTGTCTACTTTCTTACTAATATCACTTCACTATTCTTCTATAATCTACACACATGAAGCAACACTCCTAGGTTCTCACTAGTGTCCTATGCACTTTACAGGAACTTTATTATTACTACTAAAAGTAATCACTGCTATAGTCTTACACTTTTCCCATCACACCTAGGAAATGATTCCTATTCACTCCATATTTAAAAGTTTGGTTTGGTATTTATAGTTTTTTCAAAAATTAAAGCTTTTAAATTTTTGAAACATCAAATCCCGAATTATTGCCTTTAAAAGTGTTACTTTGAAGTTTCTATTAAATTTAAAGGTACTTCCCAAACCTAGAGGGAAAAACTTACAAATTCTGAGTTCAAAGCTTGTTCCTCTTTTCCTTTTGAAGACATTAATAGCTTTTCATAAAAAAAATTGGATTTTAAATTTAACTACTTACTAAGTTTTTCTCTTCCATAACTTATTTACTTTTTCACCCAACCATTTTTCTTTAAAACAAGCCTTGCATGTGTTTAGAACAATTTTCTTTTCTTGACTTCTAAAAATGTCCTCACATGTTTTTAAAACCTCTTCATTTCATAGATTTTCAAATTTACAAAAACTGGAGTAGATAAGAACAATTATTCTATCAAAAATCCCTTAACTTTTCTACTCTTCCAATTACCTAACTTGGAGGAGATTCTAATTTAACACAAATGGTGATTTTTTACAAAGGAAGGCAACCCATGCACAATATCAATGGAAAAATATGAAATTTTCATTGCATAGCTTTCCTACTAAGGCTTTCTATAATATTCCTCATAATTAACACTGACTCTAATTATTACACTTCTTATTACACCTAATGGTTTTATACCTTAGTGTATTGGAACTACTTTCTCTTATAAGAAACCATTAATACTAAAACCTTCTATGAATTCTTTAAAAGAGGATTTCATGTTTATGTGAAATTACAGGGATCTTATTTTATATTTTATCGAAATATGCTATATAAAATATGATTCTTTCCATATCTTGTACATCTGTTTCACGCATTCCTTATAACTTGCACAAAACATCTTTATTTGTGATTTTGTTTCATAATTTTTTTTATCATTATTCATTTTATTCCAATAGATTAAAATATGTTTAATTTATATTCACTTAAAATAGACATTTCCTATGAAATTTATTAATTTTCTAATATTTGACTTGCATCTTTTTTAGGAGAATTCATTTTCAAAACCGTTTTAACATTTTCATAACTAGAAAAAAATTCATATACTTATTTAAATAATAAGTGTACCTACAAAATACTTTATTTCTATACTTAAAAATTATCTTCAAAACACATTTTAGTTTGGGTGAAAACAGATGTTGCGTAAAACACTATTACTCCAACTAAAAATACTAGTATATGGATTAAATTAAAATATATATTAATAAACCCTATATGCTATGTAAAATCATTTCTTTTGGGAGTCACCTACTATAAAAATAGTGTTATAATATATGATTCCTTTATTTTTCATGAAAACTTCTATTACAACAATAAATGTTGTAAGCTACGTTTTTTATACTTAATACACTCTAGGTTTTTATATTTAAATTCTTTGTTTACCTACAAATAAACAAGCGAGTGATGCATGCTATATAATTCTTCAAAAAGAATTTCACTTTTAACAAAATTTACATCATATTAAAACCAATTTAAATTTTGTACCGCCTTTTAAAAAAACCCAATATTTACTTCTTCAAACATATTAACAATTATATTCTTCAACTTTTAAATTCCAAAAAGTTTTGTTTTATTGGGTAAGACATAAAGTGGATTTTCTTCTTACTACCCTAGGAATATTCTTCCTAAACTTTGGAAAACTCATTCCCTTACTAAAATCTCTTATGCCTTCCAAAATAAAAATACTCTCCCTATTATACCTAGGGAACTTTCCCACTTCTTATGATATATGAATACTAATCTTCTCTCAAAACATAGCTTATTATACACTATAAATTGGTAATAACTTAGGGCTCAACACTCTTGGGTCATCCTAAACTATGCATAAATGTATTTCTAAAAAAATTTCAAATGTTAAAATCTATAATTAAGGACTATTTGGATTTTAGTACATGATATATTTATATTTTATTCAAAAATACAATACAAATACGTTCACTCATATTTTCTAATTTACGTAGGATCTACTAACCTAAGATCTGATACCAAATGTAACAATTTGAATTCTAGTGGGTCCGGATTTTTTTGCCAAAATGCCAACACCCAAGCTTACTGAAGCCCGAGTTGGGTGTCTGGTATTCTGCAAATAGGCTAAGACAAATATATCAGAGCTCAAGTAAATATCTCACAGCTGAACTGACTAAAATATAATAGTAAGTAAATACTCACCAAGATAATAACATTTTATAAACAAGTGTCGAAAAGCCGGAAAGTCTCTGCCACCAACCTAACCAATGGGATGTATAAGGAGGGGGTCAGAACTAAAGTTCTGGTGAATGAACGAATTATGCACTTCTAAGATTAATTCTACATATACTGTTTTATTTCCATTTTCTGTTATGTTAGGTTTATTGGGTTTTTAATACTCTTGCCTCTTTGCATGAATCGTACTCATCTACTCCCGAGTAGAGTAAAACCTAATAACAAATATATCTGTGGCTACATGCCCAATGACCGTATCGGTCCTAGGTACTACCCTTAGTACCTTCCGTGTCCTCCTCGAAAAGGACTCCATCGTCTTGCTTCTATAGCGTTCTGTAACTACATCTGTGAAGGACAGCTTCATTAGGCCTACATCCGACGTCTACCATAAAAACATAAAACTGCTTCTGCACTAGCCTATACTAATGCTCGGACATCCACAATGTACCATCCAGTGCGTACCTTGAGGACTATACGTAATCATTCTGTCAACTCCCAAAATCCAACCAATAAGGTCTGCCTTGTACGGAACTCAGTCGAGGATTTTCTATATCTGTAAAGGACAGCTTCGTTAGGCCTACAATACAGATATTCTATTTGGTATGTCTCTTTTCTCATCGTGGTTATAGCCATACACAGCCACCCCTCAACTAATCGAAAGACCTCTAAATAGCTACGTGGCTGTGCCCTACTGCAAACAATCTAAACATCCAATTGGTTGTGTTCCTCATCCAATGTCTCGATAGTGAAAGAGTCATTGGCCTATTGGTTTAACTCTAGTCTTTCCCAAACTCTTTCTTAATTGATGATGGCTTGATCTCTGCATGCGACTATCCTTTTGGGCCTTGCCCACTAAAACCTACTCACAAGTTAGAGTACGGTGTCATACGAATATCCTACTCCATTCATCAACCTTTTGACTGCCTACAAAAGTCCGCTTCATTAGGCCTGCAATGCAAAAGTAGTCGAGGCATACTCTCTTGATGAAACACCTGCAGACCTGCCTCCAGGTATGCAGCTTCATTAGGCCTACCCCATAGGGCCATCCTAGAGTACCCTCACGTCATGTCGAAGTTTCATACTTCCTTCTAGCCTAAATTAACTAAGTTGGACGTGCTATTTCTGTGCTAAAAATTTGTGATGAATTGCTTCGTTAAGCTCTTCATCCTTTGGGCTGCTCATAAAGTATCTTACCATTTTATTAGACCCTACATCTAATCTTTTATTATGCGTGTAGTTTACTTTTCGAATTCTACTTGCTACTTATTTACTCTAATCAGCATAAGCGTGTCCCAGCCTCACCTAACTATTGTGAGACCATTAGTTCTTAACTGAGAGGGAATGCTATTGGCATGGGCCCTTCTTCTATGTCTGCATATTAACTTAGCATAAGTTTAAAAATAAGCCTTTTCTGTTATCTCTAATTATAACCTACGTTATAATTTTACTTGCAATTGTTACTTCTATATTCTTTTATAATTTACATGTTATAAGTATAATTGCAAGTGTCCCTTTTCTATTCTAGTATGTATGTTTTTCATTATGATATTGAATTCTCTTTAGTTCTCTTATATTATATGACAATCTTGGCTTGGGACTACGTCCAACTGTCACAAATTTACTTATCATAATAACCGCTTTACTTCTACTTTACTATTTGCATAGTAAATGCAGATCTAGGCACATTTCGGTTTATTATTTCTAGTCTTATCAAAAAATTAACTTGATTTCTTCTTTAATTTCTTTAACTCTTCACTTTATTCTCTTTTATTATAGGAAGTAGTTCTGTTCTATTTGGTTGGTAAAAAAATTGTGCTAAAAATCCATTTTCATATTTTAACCGAAATAAGGCTATAAAAAATAACTTGTAATTGCAAGATATTTCGTTTATTGTCTATTTAATTATTGGATAATGCAAAATACAAAAATGTCCCTATTTTACACAAATTCCCTTTTTTTATTCTTGCAATTACATTTATTGTTATTCCTACGATAATAAACTATGGAAATGTATTCTCTTTCCTATACCAACCAACTAATCAATCATTAGCTTCCAAACTAAGTTGTTAAAATTTCCTATTTTTAATTTTTTCCTTCCGTTTTAGCAAAATTTACTATGAATTTCTTACTTTTAGGCTTACGCCTTCCTCAATAACTGTTAAGCTTTAACGACTCGTAATTTCGCTACTTCGAAAATGAGAGATTTCATTCATTTTGAATTCAAAAGGAATTTAAAACTTAAATAAATATGTTATATATAGTAAATAATTATCTACTCTTATAGTTAATAATTAAAAAGAAAAAATTTGATTTTAGAACAAATCAACAAAAGTTAAGTTTTGTTAATTATAAATAAAGACTTAAATAAATGGACTTAAATACTTATTTGATAAGTTAAATCATATTAAAACATCTAATAAAGATAATAAAGGTATATTAATAGATTAAAAAGTATGTTAATAATCATTTTATAAAAATAACCAAAATTTGTCGTATTTTGTCAATTTTACATACACTATAAAGTTAGAGATTTTGATATTAATTAAATATGATTTTAAAATATAAAGAGACATGTTTTAATTTATTTAAAGAAGTAAAAAGTTTATCTTAAAGTTTGGTTTACTTCAATATATAGCTTAACAAAAACGTCAAATTTTGACCGTAAAATTTGTCGACAAAAACACCATCTTTAACCAAAACAAATTGTTGTCAAGTTTTTGCAACATGATATTTTTCCTAACATATATATGAACTTAACAAACTATGTTACATGTTACATTTAACAAATGCACTTTGAAGTCAAAGTTTACAAGTAATTCAAAAGGTAACATGATTTGACATAAACCTATATACAAATCTATACTAAACCACATCATTACTTTATTTCTTATCTCATTGATGCTCAAGTCTTATCAATTATGGAAAAGAAGAAAAGGGATATTCATGTAATTTGAAAACAAAATCATTTCATAAGTACATAAATCAAACCCTAACATCATTTCACATTTAATACCATTTCTTCTCAACTAAGCAAAGTCCAAATCAAGGGTACAAAAGGTAAATTAAAATTCAAAAAGTAGAGAAGGGTATTGTAGTCATTTTCCATCCAAAGCTCAAGTATAAATAAACATCCACACCTTCCATTTTTTCAAAGAATCATTTTCTGCTTTCTTCCATAAGCTCTTTTTCTCCATCTTATTCCACTTCCATATCCGTGGCATCCAACCACTCTTCCACTTTCATAACTTCATCCATTTTCTTCCACCACCTCAACCAAGCACCACTACACCAACACCATCCCTCAACCCCTCGGCCAAACACCCTACCCACTCCTAAAGCCCACGGCCAACCTCCACCACCCCATACCCGACCTCCACCCACCACCTATAGCAAGGCCGGGCCCTCCAAACCACCTACCCGCCTCAAAACTCATGCACACCCCACCTACCCGCCTACCCAAAGCCCCACACACCCCATAGCCTAGGCCGTACACTCCAAACCCCCTCTTAAGCCCATGGCCATATATAAAAAAAGGCAAAAAAAGAAAAGAGAGAGGAAAACGAAAGCGGTTTGAAAGGAAAATAAATTAATGTGATAATTCGAGACGTTCGAAAAAAGCGCATTAGTACGAGAAGCACGTTAGCCCACAAAAAGAGTGACGGAGTGGATATAATTGTGAGAAATTCTCATCGCTTTTGAATTCATATTTTAGTTATGTTAAAATAATCATATGTATACCCTTATGACATGAATGTTTATACCAAATTGATTGGAAATATGGATGTTTGATAGTTGTTAGATAATTAAATTGTGATAATATATTCCGTTAGGGTATTAATAGTGAATGTTGGATTTGAAATCATATGTTATGTAAATGGTTGAATGGGTGTTATGTTAGTGATAAATAATGGATATTGGTTATATTCATTTTGATTTAATGATCTCTTTGCTAATAAGACCATATTTTAGTGATATGAGATATTTTGAAAAAATAATTCTCTTTTCAATTAGAAGTAAAACTAAAGTAAAAATAAAAAAGAATTTGATAATTGAAGTGAAACGGGATTAAAAAGGACAGTTAAAATGAAATTGAAATTGAGATGAATAATGAAATTGAAATTGAAACTGATTTTGAAAAATTAAAGTTGAGATTAAGATTGAAATGAAGTTTAAATTGAAAATAGATTTGAAATCTAAGTTTTAATTGAGTTTAATTTGAAGTTAGAATTGAAACTGAATTAAAATTGGAATTTAAAATTTAATATTAAAATAATGGGAATATAATTATATTACAATATGAAAATGGTGAAAGATCTTTTCTAAATACTATAAATAGTGAAAATATTGATTTAAAATGATTTATAATGATTTTATAAGTAACAGAATTCAATTTGAATAAATTATTTCAAATGTTGAAAAATAAGTTAAAACTAGGTGCGTAGGGCAATGGAGTTTGCGATTTCGCGCCGAAAGGTTCAAATAAATATGTAAAGTGGAATATAACTTGAAATTCTTCAAGATAAGAAAATTCTGGACTATTGTATCCATATTTTCTAAATGAAGAAAGAAAATCAAAGTTTCGTTGAGTAGATTTTGGTTAAGTCCAAATCAATTTTCTAGAAAAAATCATGCTAGTGCAGTTAAGTGAGCATAATAGGAAATCCATTTAATGAACGTTTTAAATTTTGAAAAATATGGAATAAACTTGATAAATCTATTTAAATGGTTTAAAAGAGATTTGGATTGGAAAATATGAATTTTCAAATGTATAAAAGTTGATTTAATCAAATAAGCTTATATAGCACTTTCCGCAGCACTTTTATGCTGCAAATTGTATAACCTTTTAAATATGAGTTTAATGTAACGATTTTTCCTGAAATCAATTGTGAATGTTTCTAAAAGGAAAATTAAGCATTTTTGAAAGATAATTTGGAATATTTATAATCAATTCCAAAATAAAATGGGTAACCGAGTATGCGGAAACAACTAGTACATTTGTCCCGCTTGTAAGATCTGGAAAGATAAAACAAGGTGTTTAACTAAGGTTAGGGATGAAGCAACTAGTGCTCTGAACTTACCTGGACTATGTTTTCTTTTCTTAGGTGAGGGGTGGAACAAATCAAAAGGAAAGCCCAGATGCTCTAAAATAAAAAGTCTCTGTTGAGTTTTCCAAAATAAAATAAGATTGGTTTTATCCAAAATTTAAGCAATCACAAAAATGAATGATTTCTGTGATCCTATTTACTCAAAAATGTTTACTAAGATTGATTTAGGGCTTATCATAAACGATGTCTTGAATAGCATTGTTTTTGACCCGCCTAAAAGTTAAGAAATTTGGATCGAGAGTTAAGTGAGGATAAATTGAAATATTATCCAAAGCAAAAGAATGAATTTCTTAGAATTTTTCTAAGTCAAAAGAAAGAGATTTCAAAATCATCCGAAAAAATTAAAGTGAAAAGAGACTTAATAATTCCTGTGTACTCATATTGACTTTTTATCGATAATTGGGTTTCAAAGGAACCAAGGTCGGATTTGGGTGATTCCTATCCGAAAACCACTTCGAACCAATGTATACATTCGAATGTGAAGACATGTTAAAGATGATGATTATTGAAGACTGTAGATCTTCATAGCGTGGGACTACTTGTTGACTTGCTCTGGGTCGCACCCATTATAGAGTTATATATATCAGTGGTCTCCTCATTGTGGAGATTTTTTGGATTGCAAGAACTACTCGCTACTGGTGGTAGTAGGAGAGTGCCTTAGGTTTGTACTGTTCCTAGACAACTTGTATGGACGTTTGTCTAACATTGCAATTCTAAAGATTACGTACACTGGTTTTTACAAACGTACATCAGTGGTGGTGAGAAGGCAACTTCTCTTAGCTTAACACTCTCCTTGAGATGCACGATCTCAAGGGTTGTATTTTTGTGGAAGGAAATTAGTAGTTAACGGAAAAGGAAATATGACACTCAGAGATGTTATATGTGCTATGTGAAAAGGTAATCGATGCCTCAAGCATCATCAACCGAAAATGACTAAAATAGGATTAGATGTAGTAAGGCTAATTGGATCATTCCCAAATAGGGTATGGTCATCCCTTTCTATATATATTGCTTCCCCCTATGAAGTTCAGGATGTAAATTAATGTGGTGTATGGAAACGAGTGCTCGGTTAAAGGTCGACAATGACCGGTGGATGACATATTCGGTACTATCTAGTTACAGAGGTAGGTCGGTCATGTGTTGGTAGAAGATCCTTTGTGATGGTCCTCGGGACATCCATCTAGAGGTGTACCCATTCGGAAGGTAGATCCTTCACCTGGCCATTTATATGAAAATCCATCCTCCAATAAGAACCTACGGTTTCGTTTGTAGAGCCTAGTATGTTGAAATTTAACAATGGTAACAATTTTGGCTAAGATTAATAAGTTTATTTGCAAATGTTTTCAAAGAATATCATTAGAAATAATATCAAAGGTTTTGATAAAAGTGTTTTAGGTTTCATAAGGTAAAACCGTCCGTGTTTATGTGTGGGCATGGTCTTATGAGATTATGTAATAAGCACTCAGGTTAGTGTAGGGAATTTCTGTTTGTATGTTTGGCATCATTTGTTTTAGTGTTTTTATGATACCGACCTTCTTCTTTTCTATCATCGGTAGAAATAAGCTAGGATGTTTCAGGAGAATGAAATAATTCCTTCATCAAACCCTCATTTCGAGAAAGAAATTCTTTTAAGTCGGGGAGAATGTAACGACCCATAATTTCGCTACTTCGGAAATGAAAGATTTCATTCGTTTTAAATTTAAAAGGAATTTATAACTTAAATAAATATGTTATATATAATAAATAATTATCTATTCTTATAGTTAATAATAAATAGTATAAATGGATTTTAGAACAAATCAACAAAAGTTAAGTTTTGTTAATAATAAATAAAGGCTTAAATAAATGGATTTAAATATTCATTTGATAAGTTAAATACTATTTAAAGCATATAATAAAGATAATAAAAGTATATTAAAATATTTAAAAGTATGTTAATAATAGTTTTACAAAAATGGCCAAAATTTGTCACATATTGTCAGTTTTACATATACTATAAAATCACAGATTTTGAATTAATTAAGTATGATTTTAAAATATAAAGAGACATGTTTTAATTTATTTAAAGAAGTAAAAAGTTTATTTTAAAGTTTGGTTTACTTCAATATATAGCTTAACAAAAACGTCAAATTTTGACCGTGAAATTTATCGACAAAAACACCATTTTTAACCAAAACAATTTGTCCTCAAGTTGTTGCAACATGATATGTTTTCTAACATATATATGAACTTAACAAACTATGTTACATGTTACATTTAACAAATGCACCTTGAAAAGTCCAAGTTTACAAATAATTCAAAAGGTAACATGATTTTACATAAACCTATAAACAAGTCTGCACTAAACAACATCATTACTTTATCTCTTATCTCATTAATGCTCAAGTCTTATTAATTATGGAAAAGGAGCAAAATGATATTTATGTAATTTGGAAAGTAAGAAAAGGAGGCAAAATCATTTCGTAAGTACATAAATCAAATCCTAACATCATTTCACATTTAATACCATTTCTTCTCCATTATGTAAAGTTCAAATCAAGTGTAAAAAAGGTAAATTAAAAGCCAAAAAGCAGAGAAGGGTATTGTAGTTATTTTCCATCCAAAGCTCAAGTATAAATAAACATCCATACCTTCCATTTGTTTACAAAATCATTTTCTACTTTCTTCCTTGAGCTCTTCTTCTCCATCTTCTTCCACTTCCATATCCATGGCATCCAACCGCTCTTCACTTTCATAACTTCATCCATTTCCTTCCACCGCCTCAACTAAGCACCACTACACCATCACCATCCCCATCCCTCAACCCCTCGGCCAAGCACCCTAACCACCCCTTAAAACCCACAGACAAGCTCCACCACCCAACACCCGACCTCCATCCACCACTTATAGTGTAACAACCAGGTATTTTCAACAATTCGCATCCGCACATGTCGGACTTGAATTGCTCAAAATACCGCATTGTAAATAAAATTTGGCAAATCTCAGGACATACAGTAAATAAAAATCATAGAACACAGACACAGAGTAAGAAATGCAGCGGAAGTAAAAGAGATAGTAGTTCATGAAGCTACTATGAAAATATATCAGAGTTAAATAAAATACAACAGAATAAATAAAGTAAAACAGAAATCTCAAGATGATAACCAAGTACAAGCTGAATAGAACAACAGAACTAGAATAGATAAAACTAGATAAGCAGATGATTTCCAGCGATTCCAATCTCCAGAAAGTGGAATCCAAATCTGTGAATAATTCAGGCTGACCCGAGCGTAAATAAAATACAAACACTCAAGTCAGGACAATATATACTTATATAATGTAAACCAACTCAAGTGAACTGTAATAAAGTACAAGTAACTTAAAGGATGCCTGGGACCGCCCATCCACTAAGGATCCGTTAAACTATGTACTATGTAGTAATATTTCGCTATTATAATAATGTCTACAGTAAAATAAACATACTTTTAAATAGCGTTCCGGGCTACCCATATCACCCTTCACACATAATAGTCCCAGTAGTCCATCCAGTATCAACATATCTCTGAGAGACTACCCCAAATACTCCATAGGCTACGGGAGAAAAACAAACTCGTAGTAAAGGCTCGATATGGTAGGTGACACGGCATACAAGGCAATGCCAGGGTTGATATACCAATTACGCACACGGGCTGGTGGTAACGTAGCAGCCACATACGCCCACCTCGGAACACACTCCAAACCAAAATCGAAGGACGGCCATCTAATCAATCACAAGTAAGAGTATAGTATCGAAGTAATGTGTTCGATCGGAGGAATGACCTCACTTGGCCCAAGATCGCTCCTGTTTTAGCCACCTTATGCCAACTCACGGGAGTTGAGTTCACGTAATATAACACAAGAACGCCGCCACCATCCAACTTCATTCTGGAATCTCCACCGCATACACGGTTGTCAAAGTGGTTTTCGGTATCGACAGAGAGTATGTCAGATATCCAATCCCGGTCTCTTTGCCAACAAATCGTTATTATAACCCGTAGTTATAATTTAAAATGGTATTTATACTTCAGAACAGAATATCATTTCAAATCCAAATCTTTATCAAAATAAAGATTAAATTAATTACAAACCATTACAAAAACATCATATCTTTCCAAAACTTCATGTCAAATAATTTCAATATATTAAAATATGATATCCTTACAAAACTTAATTTCCAATCATTTTAATATATCAAAATATCATATCTTTACAAAACTTCATTTCAAATCATTTCAATATATTAAATATCATATCTTTACAAAACTTCCTTTCCAGTCATTTTAATATATTAAAAAATTATATCTTTTCAAACTTCCTTTCAAATCATTTCAATATATCCAAATATCATATCTCTACAAAACTTCATTTCAAATCATTATTCATTTCATTCAATTTAAAATACCATTTCAATTCAATTTCGAAACTGTTTATATTTCAAAAAATCATTTTCAATCATTAAACTGAAGTTATTATATTTAATAATTAAATTTCCAAAATTTTCAGCTTTCAAAGTTCATTTATTCACTTAAGTTTATCAAAATAGTGAAAATTCACTTTTCGTAGCATTTAGAAAATGCTACGGAAAGTTACATTCAAAACAGTTCATTTAACTAAAGACAGCATTTTAAAAATGTTGTAATAGGGTTTACTTAAATTTCAAATAAACCTAATTAAATTCAACAATTATAGCACTTACAAAAATTGCTATAATAGCCTTTAATTCAATTTAGCTTTTTTGTTCATTATCATCAACTACAGCATTTACAAATGCTGTAATATCATTTACATTGTAATTAATAGCATTTCAAAAATGCAGTTAGTTAACTTCAAATAGTCGATATAATTTCACAACCAATTATAATTTTATTTAAAACATTTTTTAACTTATAAAATCATACATTTTCACATTTATAAATAACATTTAATTCTCCTTAAGTTCAAGATTTTATAAAGTTAAATTTCAGTTCAAAAATCAAGATTTAATAATTATTCACTTATTAAATTTCAACATTAAATTTTAAATTCATTGAATTGAATTTCAACTTAACACCTAAGTTTAAATTTCAAAATATAAGTTAATTTCAATTTTATTTATTTAACTTAAAAATTCACTTTTAAGCCAAATTCACAAATTCCCATTTGGTTATATTTCAAAATTTCAACTTAAATAATCATTCCTTTCACTTTTTAACTTTACTCAAAAATCATTAATATATTATAAAATCAAATTCATTTTAAATTCAAATTATCATAAATTTATCATAATTTCATATTTAATTTAATTTTCAATTATAACTAAATTAAAATTTCCAAAATAACTTACATTCAGATTTTCTAACTTTTCCATAATTTATTTAACTTATAAATTCCTAGAAAATCAATAATACTTTACAAAATATTTTTTTATTAAGTTTAAATCAAAATATAGTAATATTTATATTTCTAAAATATTTTAAAATTTTTAGAAAAACATATTTTAACTACGGGTCTGTATATATTATTTTTTACGCTAGGTAAAGTGATACGGGTAATATATCATTTCAACCCGTAATTTACAAAGAAAATCCGGGTTTTGTCATTTCAAACCCACAGTCCCAAGTAAATGAAATAAACTGAAAATCGCTCAGGCCTATCATTTCAGACCATAACAATTTTCCCCTATTCTAAAGTCCGTTCGGGTATGTATCATTTCAACCCATAGTGATTCTAATCTAAAGGGAACTTGCAGTGTGATAAATTGATAAAAATAACAGAACAACATAATATAACAGGTGTTTAAGCATGGGTGAACATTGTATAATCATAACATAGAAGATGTGATATGGTTGTGCATTTTTACAGATTCAAAAGAGGTCAGTTTACTAGTTATATATGTACATATTGTCAGGTGAGAATATCTCACAGGTTTGAGCTGGAGACACAACGATGAATGTGTTAACGCTAAAATTTGAACGCTAACACCCCGGTGTGTAAAGTGTAGTTGTGAAAGCACCACCCGATGATTCGGGAACAGAGTATAAGTAGAAAACCACAGAAAAAGCAGTAAATAACAACGATTTTATAGTGGTTCGGCTCAATAGTTTGCCTACGTCCACTCTGAATATCTTTATTGATGATTTCGTTACAAGTTGATACAATTCTTCCCAAGTACAACACACTTTGAACTACTAAACGCTTTGAACGAGTGGCTTAAACTTCAATGTAAGTGAAAGTTCTCAAATTCATGTCGGATGCATGAGATTTCTTCTTGAAGTTATTGATAGTGTTGTACGTGTCTTGAAAGCTTTGAGTGTTGAGTTGGTTTGGAATGTAGCAGAGTATCGGTGCTTGGAAAGAATGCGCCCAAAAGTCCCTTGAATGTTGGAGGTGGTCGCGTATTTATAGGTGTGATTCTGGGCGGCAGTTTTTCACTCAAGTCATGAGTCGTGCACGACTCATAGAGAGTCGTAAGTCGCATTTGACTCAAGGTTCAAGAGTCAGCAGGCAGTGGAGTAAGTGAAGTGGTTCTGAGCTTTTCTTTGTTCATTTGGATATAAGTCCTAACTCGTTCGCGAGTTAAGGGGTCACGGTTTAAAGTGAGGCAGTACTAAAATCTTGGCTCTGCGGTTTTAGGTCGTGTACGACTTAAACTAGGTCGTAAGTCGTCTACGAGTCATCTTATTACGGCATGGTATTGAACTTGTTCTCTAAGTCTTAGGTCGTAACGTCTTTAAGTCGTGGACTTTCTTAAGTCGTGACATTCCCTAAGTCGCTTAGGTCTTAATTTTGTTAGGTCGTTAGTCCCTTAACTCGTAAGCTTTTAACTCGCAGGCTCTTTAACTCGTGCACCTCCCCTGAGACATGACATATCTTAGGTCGCAGAGGCTTTAAGTCGTATACTTCTTGGTCCGTTGAGTTGTTGTTTCCCTTGAGTCGTAGAAACCTTAAGTCGTGGATGCCTTAGGTCATGAAGTACTCTGAGTCGGCAACTTCTTTATGGTATTGAGTTGGTCTATTTTCTTAGGCCGTTAGGTCGTAGCTTCCTTAAGTTGGTAAGTCGTCAGTCCCTTAAGTCGTCCATCCTCTTAAACTATTAAGTCGTGGCTTCTTTAAGTCATTAAGTCGCTCAATACCTTAACTCGCTAAGTCGTTATACTTTTAGGTTGTTAACTCGTGTTATCTCTTAGGTCGTTAGCAAAGCGGAGTTAACATTTGCCCCACGGAGCATACACCTAGGTCGTAGGTTGTGTGCTTCGACTTAATTCTGTAAGGTCGTGAGCGACCTAAGGGATAGGCTAACTCGTGCGTCCATTCACTTTCCTCTTCTTCCTCTATATAGCCTATTAACCCGTTTCCTCCTTCTTTACCGCTTCAATATCCTTTTCCGCCATTAGCGACTTTTCAAGTTTTCGAAGGCAAATCCAAGATAATCGATCAACAGTTCATCTTTTCCACTACATTGTAAGTGAACTTGATCCTTAAACCAACTGCGAGTATTGCTGAAACACCAATCTTTTACCCCCTGACCCTAAATCATCTTCGCATGCCTTGCCTAGTTTTTGAGTCAAGTTGCGATCGATTACAATCACCGTTAGCTACGTTGCCATCGCGATTCATAAGATTACAGCACCACACTAGACTTATGGCGGCTTCATGATGATTTGGATCGATGTTTGATGAGTTGATGGGGTGAATGGATAACAAGCTTAGTTGAGGGGATGACTTGAAATTCTTACGACTTAGCTTGCTTTCGAATCGACCGACTTTGGTTATACACGACTCAACTTTTAGGTCGTGTTAATTTCCTGACGACTTAGGACTTAGCCAGATTCATACTATCTTGATTTGAAGCTTTGCGACTTTAACCTTTAGGTCGTGGACGACTTATCCTTTAGGTCGTGGACGACTCAGCACATGGACAATCTTTTACTGCCGAATTGTTTCCTAAGCAAATTTCATCCCTCTGTTAGGTTGTGAATGACTTAGGGCTTAAAGGATTTTTGGACTGTGACTAAATGGCTTGAACAAAAGTTTGTAAACTTCAAGATGTCGGCAAAACTTGATTGTACTTCGAATTTGAATTGCCAAAATATACTGCTCGAACTTTGTTGCGTTTCTTTACAGATTATTCTAACTTTAATGCTATCAACCTGTTGAACACAACACTTGCAGAAAAATGGGACAAATATACTGCCATCGACTGCCCACGTCAAATGACAGATTAGTTAATAACAGATAATTAACTCAAATAAATTGTGTGAACAAAGTGCTTTCATCAATTTCAAGTAAAATATTAAAGCAATACCGAAATAGTCAATTGAAACTGACCAGCCTGCACTAATATTATGCTTGAACTTTATACTAACAAGTTCTGAAATTTTGTAATCGATCAATCATCGACTAGTTTAATTCCAGTTATATTTACTTGCTATTTTTATTAGTTTTGCACGACACTTCACACTTTTAGGAAACGTGCACCTTCACATTTGAATATCCAGTTGCTTGTGTAGAATGACTTCTCAGGAAGAAGATACAATGGTTCAGACTGGAGAGGCAACTATTATTCCGGCTCCACTAGTCAATCCTCCCAAAAGAGCCTCTTCTACTTTATCGTACAGAGTTTTTCGCCAATTGTGCGCTCAGTTTGGCATTGCTTAATCAGATGCCATTCTTCCCGAGAGAAGCAACACTGCTGACATAGCACCCCCTGGCTTTGTAACGGTCAATCGACAAATGTGCCTGAGTGGGGGCGTTCCTCATTTCAATGACTTTTTCCAACAACTTTTTCGTCAATTGGCCATCGCCCCATCCCAATTACACCCCAATGGTTATGCCATTTTAATGGGGCTGTGTGTACTGTTTAGGAGGACGCTTGATCGATTCCCAAGCTTTAACGAGATTTTCTTCTTATGCTCTTTCACCAGGACTAAAGATCACCCCTCTATTACCGTCGTGAGAAGTGCTCGAAATCGTAAATTGATCATCGGTCTTCCTGACAGCGCTCATGGGTTTTTGACTCAATTTTTCTATGTCCGTTGCCCCCCGGGGTTTTATGCTGTGTGGAGAGAAGGAAGTAAGATCATCTACCTTTACCTCCTTTATATTTTGAGTCTTTTGAAGTTCGAATTGCCGAGCGTTAACTTCGTCATCATTTCTTTTCTTTTATTTCAGCGCTTCCCCCTCCTTGTAGAGATCTCAGCCACAAGCCAACCCTGGAGAGGCTGTAGCAGTACCGGTTGAAGAACGGGATATGAAATTTTTGCTGAACGACGAATTCCTTCACCAGTTCGGACTTCTTCACCCTTCTCGCTCCACACACCCCTGCGAGGTTCCAGACTCCCCACCTAAAGCATCAGATGCCCTGGTTTCTACAGACACATCCATACCAAAAGGACCTGCTCCTGAGGCTTTGCTAGTGAAGTGCTCCACTTCTGTTGATGTTGTGGGGCCATCTGTCGAACTTGCCCTGGTTATTGAGGAAGAAGAGCCCCAGGGATCTCCCCGTCTGTCACAGAAATCTGGCGAAGAGGCCGGAAAAACTAGCCTTGCCAAGCAGAGCAGGGACGATACTTTCGAAGGGCTGAGCGACCTCTTTGCCACCTCGCAAGAGATCTTTAAAGATGATCCTATCATTACCGGGGTTTCTTCTTCATTAGTTGAAGCGACTTCTATCCTGCAACAGACTCCGTCGACTCAAGAGTTGACGCTAACTATTACACCCACAACCACTCCTCAATTAAAGAGTGGTTCGTAGTTTGCACGTCACACACACATAGAATTTTTTCGACACTTTTATGCTTCTGACTTTTTGTACTTTGAAGAATCCTAAGATTTAGCTCTTTTTTATTTCAGATCCTCTGATGGGGCGCAGCGGATCCTACTATGATGATTTCCAGCGCTACGGGAGGCGTAGCCAGTATGATTACAGGCGTTACCTCCCCTCTTACAGAGAATCTGATGAAGAAAGAGCCGCTCGAAAGGCTCAAGAAAAGAGGGCTCAAGAGGAGCGTTTTGAAAGAAGAGAGAGGGAAGAGCGCCACGATTCTTCGCTGAGAGGCGACGATTCCCATAAAAGAAAATCCCATGATGACAGAGGAAAAAGTCATATGGTTGAAGATTCGAGCAAGCGAGCCCGACATGGTGAGAAGCACACCTCTACAACTCCCGAAAAGGTTACTGCCCCTGCCTCGCTTGATATTCCTTCCGGCTCTCCCGCTCTCGGGAAGACAGACATCCAAACAATAATTAGTAGGCCCAAATTCCAAGTCGGACCGGGTCCGGCCACTTTGCAGAGTCGGTTTCCACAGTGGTGTCTGAAGGGAGTAAGGTTTGATCTTGACTTGGTCCCCATTGACAAGTCTGCTATGTTACGAAACCTCGATGCCGTCAAGTTTGATATTGAGAGGATGTCGAACTGGCAAAAACTTGTTGACGAGCTCCAAAGGTTTAATCGTGCGAACATAGAGGCCATGCTCACTATGGAAAACGATAAAGCCGAGTGGCAAAAAGTTCTTGAGCAACATGACACTGAGATGAGGAGCATTGCTTCTTATAATGAAGAGCTTGAAGCAAAAGTTGAAGAACTGAAACAAGAGCTTGCTGCTTCCTCTACTTCCTATTCTCAAAAAGAAGAAGTGCTCCTAAAACAAGTGAGAGATGCTCATGCCAGCCAAAGGGATGCCGAAGACAGGCTTGAAGTGCAGAAAAGAATTAGTGAGGGCTATGTTGCTGATATTGAAGAGCTTCGGAAGAAGAACAGCTCCCAAGAGGCGGAGATTCAAATGCTTAAGCTTCAACTTTCTAAAGCTGAAATGGAGCGTGATGAGGCCGTTGCCGGCAAAATTGCAGCTGAAGAATCTCACGAGGCAATGAGGGCCAACATCAGCTCAACATTATTTGATTTCTATCTGCATAGCATCTTGGGGCGCGGTAACCTCGCCTTTCTAGGTCCCAAGTATGAAATTACACTGGCTGAAGTTTGGGAGGCCGCACTCGATATGCTCGGTGGTAGCGGCGCTGGCTATGCTGAGTCAGCTCTTGAGGAGCACTATCTTGATGATGATGCTCGTGCCGCTCTCGCTAGGGGGAGAGAACAACTTGCAAAATTAAGGGCCGAAACAGCGGCAGGAGAATATTCAGGAAAAATCATCTCAACTGCTCCAATTCAACCTTCTCCTTCAGCCGAAATTGACATTATCGGTTCTAGTTCTCATTCCCCATCTCCTACTAAAGTTACCACCGAGATCACAAGCATACAAGGTGGAGATGAAGGCGGCGAGAGTGCTGAGGCACAGGCTTACGAAGTTGACGTCAGGGAACCGAGTTCTGCAGGTAACCCTACTGACAATCTTGCCCAAGTAGACTGCTCATCTGTTTCTTACGAGCTTGATGAGCTTTTTGACTACTTCTTGAATCTCGACGAGCCATTGTCTCCTCTTTTTATGGGAATTACTGACATTTTTGACTTTTCCTTTGTAGAGAAAGCGCCGAGCGTCATTTAAGCTTCTTCACCTCCAGCTACTGTTCCTCTGCCTTCCCCAATCACTCCTACTCTTCACCCGGGATCACAGGAAGAAATAATAGGTGCCCTCCGGGGCTTGGATGACCCAGCTGCTTCACAAGAGCAAAAGGACGAAGGATTTGAGGGAGGTGAGATATCCCCGGAGCGGACTCCTTCTGATGACATAATTTTGTCTAAACTTGTTACTCCAGGAAGTGAATCTTCTTCAAAGAGGAGAAAGAAGCATGGAACATCAAAGAGGAGGAGGAAGAGTATTACTGCTACTGAAGAGGAACCGGAAGTTGAACCAGTTGTACCTCCCTCTCCTTCTTCCCTCATGCCTATAGATCGACCCGAGAAGCTAACCATCCGGCCGGGTAAAGGTTCCAAGGGTGGCAAGAAGAAATGAAGATTCTAGTTTTTAGCTTCTTTTTTTTTTTGATGTATTGGTCGGGAATTGTGCGGGTACCGGCCCCCAGCTTTTCTTTTGCTTTTTACTTTGGAACCTGTACCTGTATAAAATTCTAATAGTGTTGAATAAAATGATTCTTTTTCTTTGTACAAACTTCTGTCTGTATCTGAGAATGCATTTATTATTCATTTTTGTACAAGTTTCTTTGTACGATATTGCAGTGCGATATTGCAGTGAGCTTGTGGTATATATTGTTTGAGTGCAATTTTACCGATGTAGTTATACCATGTTGCCCCTGTACCATGATCTCATTGTAATATTTTATTTTATGAGGAACTTGCACTTTTATTTTCTAGAGAATAATTATTCCATACTTGGAGGAATATTATTTCGTTAAAAAGTACAACTTTCTCCATACAAGTTTTTACGCTTCAACCTTCGAAGATACCACTTTTTCTTTTGTGCAAATACACATTTTATCAAGTGAATTCTTCTATGTGGTAAAGCGGGCCTCTGAAGGGTACTTTAATTTCTTTTTTGAGGAAGAGTATTTTCCAGAATAGGCGAATTATTCTTCCTTTGAAAGTTGGAGTGTGCCTTTGATGAGGGCTTCTTCACGTTTCAACACTTGGAAGTTTTATTTCAATCTCGGTGAAACGTGTGCCTCTGAGTAGGGCCTTTGCCTGGAAGTTTGGGATTTCTTTCTCTCGGTTGGACGGATTCGCGGGAGTGTATCGACCGATCATTCCGCAACTTTGTATTGAGAAAGATCTCTCTTTTTTTGGTTAGGCCCGCTCGAGGTCTTTGACTTGGACTCTAAAGAGTAGCATTGGACCCTAAAGAGTAGCGTTTGGACTCTGAAGAGTAGCGTTGGACTCTGAAGAGTAGTTTGAACTCTAAAGAGTGGCATTGGGTCTCCGAAGAGAAGCATTTGGACTCTGAAGAGTAGCGTTGGACTCTGAAGAGTAGTTTGAACTCTAAAGAGTGGCATTGGGTCTCCGAAGAGAAGCATTTGGACTCTGAAGAGTAGCGTTGGACTCTGAAGAGTAGTTTGAACTCTAAAGAGTGGCATTGGGTCTCCGAAGAGAAGCATTTGGACTCTGAAGAGTAGCGTTGGACTCTGAAGAGTAGTTTGAACTCTAAAGAGTGGCATTGGGTCTCCGAAGAGAAGCATTTGGACTCTGAAGAGTAGCGTTGGACTCTGAAGAGTAGTTTGAACTCTATGATTTGTAGGAATCGCTTCGCTTTGTGATGTGTTGGATGAGCAAGCATTATTCCGATAACCTGCAATACTAAATCGAGATTTTTAGTAATATTTGCTTATTGAAATGATACAGGCATTTTAAAGGCATCAAAGAATACAAGATTTATAATTGCTCATTACTGGTTCACATCACATTTGCAGTGGTTAACAACACAAGAATTATTCATTCATCATCATTTTACAAAGTTAAGCAACACTATTAAGTAAAATACGGGTGTAAATGAATGTCATCCCATGATTTTGCGATTCACGTGTCAGTCAATGACCAGCTTCTCGGATTCTTGCTCCGTAGTTTTGTTGCTTGAACCAGGTCGGTAAGGAGGACACGGTTGCCCCTGAGCGGACGAGGTTGGGTCAATTTTGTCTTTCTTCACATATTGTTGAAGTTTATTCTGTTTTAGCAATTCTTCAATCACACTTTTTAACTGGCGACATTGATCAGTATCGTGAACAGGTTGGTTGTGAAATCGACAGAATTTCCCATTTTGCACTGCCCCTCTTCCCATCTCAGGTGGTTTAGGGTACTTGATAACATCCTTTATTGCCAAGAAGATTCTTTCTGGTGTATCAATTAAGGGGGTGAAGTCTGAAGGATTAAAACGTCAAGGTTTCTTCTTGTTTCCCTGCTTCTTTCCTTCATCACTTTCCCTTTTCTGGTTCCCAAATCCTCTATTGTTAGAGAAGACATCGTTATTCTTAATTTCGGCCACCACTGCTTTTTCTGACATCGAGAGATTTTCTAGGCGTATGAATTCGTCGGCCTTTTTATAAAACTTTTCGAGTGCGTTTGGTTCCTTCATTTTAAGCCACATCCCGAATTCACTTGACTTATCGATGGCCCGCATTAAGTATGTGAGGATGATTCGGGGCTCTGCGTTGTCTACCTCGGCTAAAGCTATATTAAAACGGTTCAAAAAAGACTTGATGGGCTCTCCGGGCGATTGTTCTATACTAGACAGTGACATTATATCTTTTGCCTTTGACGCATACAACCTGAATTGTTCTTTAAATTTTCGGGTTAAATCGGAGAATTGGTCTATGGATCGAACCGGTAGCTTGGTGAACCAAAGTAAAGCCACCCCTTCTAAATATACTAGAAAATATCGGCATTTAATCTCATCCGATGCTCGTGCCCCAGTCATATGCCAATCGTATCTGTATAGAAATTGGTTAGGGTCACTTGTCCCTCGATAGGCTGGGATGGTAGGAGGTACAAATTTCCTGGGAAACTCCGCCTTTAAAATCCTTTCGGTAAACGGAGTTTTACTTGGAGCGAAACCCCATTCTCTCTCGTCTTCATCCCTTTGCATGCTCTCTTTCATGATTTGTCGAACCATTTCAGAAAGATACCTCTCATTATTTCGAGCTTTAGATCCACCAACTTTAGGAAGTGTCTGCTCAAGTGGGCTGCCAGCCCTCTCAGGAACGTTCCTTTCTTCAGCATCATGAACGTTGCCAGCAAAGTTCCTTTCATTACCCATTGGTTGATGGTTTGCCCCAAGCAAATCGTTCAACTTATTCAAAATTAGGGCAATTTGGGCATTCTGAGCCTCCAATTGTGCACTTTGGGCATTTATCTGCTGGTTCAGCCCTAAGATTACAGCATCCAACTCCGCTTTTGTAAACCCAACAGGTGGAGTGGCTTGATTAGGTACCGGGGAAGCGGAGGTTCCCTCTTGAACATTTCCAGATCTAACAGATCTACTCCTTCTCCCCGGAGCCATGATTTCAGATAAACTCCAAGTCTTCAGAGAGATTACTTCAACAAACTTTCGTGGAGCAATGATGATAATTCGCCTGAGTTCAGTTCTCAGTGAAAGCACCAAAAATGTTAACGCTAAAATTTGAACGCTAACACCCTGGTGTGTAAAGTGTAGTTGTGAAAGCACCATCCGATGATTCGGGAACAGAGTATAAGCAGAAAACCACAGAAAAAGCAGTGAATAACAACGATTTTATAGTGGTTCGGCTCAATAGTTTGCCTACGTCCACTCTGAATATCTTTATTGATGATTTCGTTACAAGTTGATACAATTCTTCCCAAGTACAACACACTTTGAACTACTAAACACTTTGAACAAGTGGCTTAAACTTCAATGTAAGTGAAAGTTCTCAAATTCATGTCGGATGCATGAGATTTCTTCTTGAAGTTGTTGATAGCGTTCTACGTGTCTTGAAAGCTTTGAGTGTTGAGTTGGTTTGGAATGTAGCAGAGTATCGGTGCTTGGAAAGAATGAGCCCAAAAGTCCCTTGAATGTTGGAGGTGGTCGCGTATTTATAGGTGTGATTCTGGGCGGCAGTTTTTCACTCAAGTCATGAGTCGTGCACGACTCATGGAGAGTCGTAAGTCGCATTCAACTCAAGGTTCAAGAGTCAGCAGGCAGTGGAGTAAGTGAAGTGGTTCTGAGCTTTTCTTTGTTCATTTGGATATAAGTCCTAACTCGTTCGCGAGTTAAGGGGTCACGGTTTAAAGTGAGGCAGTACTAAAATCTTGGCTCTGCGGTTTTAGGTCGTGTACGACTTAAACTAGGTCGTAAGTCGTCTACGAGTCATCTTATTACGGCATGGTATTGAACTTGTTCTCTAAGTCTTAGGTCGTAACGTCTTTAAGTCGTGGACTTTCTTAAGTCGTGACATTCCCTAAGTCGCTTAGGTCTTAATTCTGTTAGGTCGTTAGTCCGTTAACTCGTAAGCTTTTAACTCGCAGGCTCTTTAACTCGTGCACCTCCCCTGAGACATGACATATCTTAGGTCGCAGAGGCTTTAAGTCGTAGACTTCTTGGTCCGTTGAGTTGCTGTTTCCCTTGATTCGTAGAAACCTTAAGTCGTGGATGCCTTAGGTCGTGAAGTACTCTGAGTCGGCAACTTCTTTATGGTATTGAGTTGGTCTATTTTCTTAGGCCGTTAGGTCGTAGCTTCCTTAAGTTGGTAAGTCGTCAGTCCCTTAAGTCGTCCATCCTCTTAAACTATTAAGTCGTGGCTTCTTTAAGTCGTTAAGTCGCTCAATACCTTAACTCGCTAAGTCGTTATACTTTTAGGTTGTTAACTCGTGTTATCTCTTAGGTCGTTAGCAAAGCGGAGTTAACAGAATGCATGAAAGGGAACCGTATAAGCAAGATAACACGACACAGAGATGAGTGGAAGAGCCAAAGTATCAAATCCCTTGAATACAAGTCACACAAAACAATAATAATAACATAAGTTTTCTAATGCAAAATATGATAGAATTAGATAGAATCAACTGCACGAATCAAAGCAGAATTGCTTTGCACTTGCTTCCAACAACCTTCAGGTTCAATCAACATAAACAAGTAGAAAAACAATGGAAAAAGATTTTTTTTTTACCAAACTCATGGAGATTATGGAGGCCGAATTTTTTTTTCAGATGGGAAGAGAAATGTTTTACGTGAATGAGAAAAAAAAATAGACGGCTGAAAAAATGAGGAGATGTGGCCAATTGAATGAAAAGTAAGGTTGAAATGTGAAAATATGGGAGATAAAGAGCCATTGGAAACAAAAACTCAAAACCTTTTCACATTACCTTTATTTATTTATATAAGTTTAAATTACTGAGAAAAATCATAATTTCAGTAAATATTTCGAAAATGCAAAAAAATAAAAAATATAAACAAATAATTATTAATTATATAAGGTAAAAATAAGAAAATAGCACAAAATTGCAAACTAGTCTAGAAAAATGGAAAATAAACAGAATGAACTTTGGAAAATTTATATGGACTTGTAAAAATATTTATAACAAAGATAATAACATAAAAATGCATTCACAAATAAATATATAAATTTTAATTTAAATATAATTTAAATGAAGAAAATAGCAAAGAAAATAGAAACTAGGCTTTAAAAATAGAAAATAAATTTAATAAGCTTTGGAAAAATTCAAACATCACTTTAAAAATATTTAAAAGTCAAAATATACATAATGTAACATAAATAACAAAATTAGAATAAGATTTATCAAGTAAAAATATCATTTATATAAATTAAAACAAAGAATATTGTTAAATAGCCCTATATACACACAATATTGTAAAGGGTATAACTTTCACAATTTAAATCCAATTTCGACGAAACGAAAAGCAATATTCATGATATTAAATCTATTTTCATAATAAAAGAAAAAAAATTAAAGAATTCAAATATTTAAATTTAAAGTCAAAGTTTGACCAGTTTTGGCCACAATTCCAATTTTCCAGCAAAATATTCAATTTATACCAGTTTGAAATTAAAATTCATACAATAATCAAAATTTATATTTAAAAATGAAATGTTTGAAATAAAACAAGTTTAAAATAATTTAAAAATAAAAATAAAGTCAAATTTAAATTATATGCAAAAAAACTAGGGTTGTTACACTCTCCCCCACTCAAAACTTTTCGTCCCCGAAAAGGAATGAGGTACGGAAAAGTACAGAAAAAGATAAAGTGAAATAAGATTAAGACAAGATGAAAAGAAGATTGAAATTATACCTGATAACTATTGATATAGGTAGGTTTAACAAGGTGGAGATTATCAAAGATTATAGAAATATTTCAAGGTAGAAAAATTATTGAAAAATGCCTACACCAGCCTGAAGCAAGATAAGGAAAATAAGGATAACCAAAAGATAGTTTGAAAAACAAAATAAGATAATAACTTAGAAACCATGGAAATTTCAACTTAAATAAATAACTAATTTTTTTTTGCACAAGTTAAATAAATCTTAACTATCTCAAGTTTTATTATCTTCTCTTCTAATCATCTTAAATTAACAATTTCTAAGATCATGGACTTGAAAAATAATCATTCATTATACTCATAATGTACTTAATAAATTTAATTCTTCTTTATTCCTACTTAAAGTTAAATTTATTCCTTTCAATATATTTTATCGTCTATGCCCCTTATACTTACTCTTATTAAAACTGCTTTAATTTATTGTTAGTTCCATTAACATCATTTTATATTGTAAATTATTCAATTAACCTTTTATTCTATTACTTCCTGTTAATCATTTTATAACCTAAATTTAAGCGTATTACATTCATTTTAACCATTCAAATTTTATTTATAAAATCTTTTTTTTATATTGTATATTATCCAATTACATTGTTAACTTCTGTATAATTTAGGTAAGTATATTTAAATGCAATTGAGTATTATACAAATAAAACTTTCTAATTCCCTCATCTCAAGTTTGAATCATTTATCTAAATTTCTCTTTTTATAATTGAAATGATTCTTTAAGATAAAGTTTAAGAATTAAATTTCTGATTCCTTCAAGCCAATTAGAGATAAATAAATATATGTAAATAATATGTCAAATCAATTAAAATCGTATATCTATATAAATCAAATCATATCTTAGAAAATTCAAATCAATTAAATTCTCAAAACAAAGCTGTAGCAAGACTACAGAACAGTCTCTTCACTCCGAAACTCGAAAATGAATGTCGATGATGTCGCGGTCATCACCGAAGTTATTTTCCAGCTACAAAGAGAAAAGCACTAATTTTAAACTTTAAAATTTCTTGGAACAAATTTCTATTAGAAAATGCGTTAAATATATACCCCTTTTAAAACTTTAAGCACAAGGTATGAAACCATCGGAAATTAAATTCTCAAATTTCTTGTTTTAACTCATTTTCGTTCCCAAATGATTTTATAAATAGCTATTTATAAATTCATTTATAGAACAATAAATGATAAATCAAGTATTATCATTTCAAATGATCAATTTGAATCAATTTATTAAGTTCCATAAATTTACTTATATCAAAATTTATTTCATTAACCAATTTTTTCAAAATAATATTGTGTCAGTTTGTTCTGTTAAAGTGTTTTAGAAATCTTATCGATAACGATCAGACGAATCAATCGGAAACCCAAATCAACATCAACAACTCAAATAACACAATATATAAAACATTTTAAATATTAGTTTACAAATACACTTCAAGAATGATTTGAAGATAAATTGGAAACAAATATGAGATGATTAAATAACAGAATAAGAGGATGGATAAGTTTATATAAATCGCGGACAACCTTAACCGGTCAACCGCGACTTAAAGAATAAGATCGATGTGGATTTCTAAGGTAAACCAACATCCGATCTCAAGAGATAGAGTTTTAGGATAATAAGAGATACTAGCATCTAAATCAAGGATATAAAATCTCTGGTGAATCGATGCTAATTGTAAAGGAGTTTCTCCCTTTACAAATGAATTTTTGGAGATTGGCGGGACTGTCAATTCACTATAGATCTCATTCGAATTGGTGTTATGGGATACTCCAGAATCAAAAAGAGGTGAATAGTTAGGGACACGAATGAATTTTGGAACCGCAGGGAAGGTTCCAAAATTCAAATGAAATTTGAACTAAAGAGGAAGAGATTCAAGTTTGGATGAAAGTGATTCTGTAACTAAATTTACCATACATTCTAAGTTTTTCCTCAAAGCCAAAGCTCTGATACCAACTGTAACAACCAGGCATTTTCAATCATTCGCATCCGCACATGCCGGACTTGAATTGCTCAGAATACCGCGTTGTAAATAAAATTTGGCAAATCTCAGGACATACAGTAAATAAAAATCACAGAACACAGACACAGAGTAAGAAATGCAACGAAAGTAAAAGATATAGTAGTTCATGAAGCTACTATGAAAATCTATCAGAGTTAAATAAAATACAACAGAATAAATAAAGTACAACAGAAGTTTTAAGATGATAACCAAGTACAAGCTGAATAGAACAATAGAACTGGAATAGATAAAACTAGATAAGCAGATGATCTCCAGCGATTCCAATTTCCAGAAAGTGGAATCCAAATCTGTAACAACCCTGGTTTTAGCGATTACCTGAGAGTATTAAATTATAACTGCATTGCCTAGCTCTTTATATGATAAATATGTTATAATCAGTGAATTACTGAAGCTGAAAGTAAATTAGTCATAACTTTCTCGTTTTAAATCCGATTTTGATAATTTTAGATGTTTTGGAAAGTTTAAATCATGTACTACAACTCTCCTGTATTGAGTTTTCTGTAGTTTTGAGATTTGCTATATCAAAATCGAATTTTTCTACTGTAATTCCGAGAGCAAAACCAATGTTTGCTCTGTGCTTAAGGCTGAAAGTAAATTAGCCATAACTTTCTCGTTTTTGATCTAAATTTGATAATTTCGGATGTTCCAAAAAGCATAAATCATATGCAACAACTTTTATGTTTTGAGTTTTCTTTAATTTTGAGGTTAGCTATGTCAAAATTTGATTTTTCTACTGCTAACCCGAGAGTAAAGTCAATATTTGCTCTGTGCTTGAAGCTGAAACTAAATTAGACATAACTTTCTCATTTTCGATCGGATTTTGATAATATTTTATCTTTCGGAAAGCATATTTCATGTACTACAACTTTCATGTTTTGTATTTTCTGAAATTATGAAGATAGCTATGTCAAAATCGAAATTTTCTACTGTAATCCCGAGAGCAAAATCAATATTTTCTCTGTGAAGGGCTAAAACTAAATTCGCCATAACTACTTGGTTTCTTAACCGATTTTGATGATCTTAGTCATTACGGAAAGATTAGAAACTAATATAAAACTTTCGTTTTATATGTTTTGCCAAATTTCAAAGTTATCTATTCTAAAATTACAATTGTTTGTCGCTGTCCTGCAAATGCATAAGTTCAGGCTGAGTTTGATGTTTGTTTTTAGTAATTTGACCATAACTTTCTTGTTTCAAATCAAAATTTAGAAATTTTAGATGTTCTGAAATCCTTGTGAAATATGCCACAACTTTTCTGTTTTCAGTTTTGAATGAATTTGAGGTCAATATAGTGAATAACTGACATTTTTATCGCTGGCCGTTGTTGATAGCCAGTGCACATAAATTTTTCTAAGTAGTATTTCACTCATAACTTATTCGTTACTGATCGGAATAACAAAATTTTTGATGTTCTATAAACCTTATGATGTAGGCTACAACTTTTATGTTTTGAGTTTAGTAGGATTTCGAAGTTTACCTGTTGAAAAATTGACGTTTTCACTACGGGCCTGTCATTGACAGCCACAATATTTATATTTGTCTGCTTTCGACGATTCCATTTGCATTCTTTGCGAATTTTTTTTATGAAATTTGATGCTAATATTTGATCATTTTGTCTAGCAATGGACTAATCCAGTTAGGATGAGATTTGAATTTAAATTAATTTAAATTCGATTTAAATTTGAATATCGGTTTAGGCCGATTAAATTGCAAATTGATGTTTTTATGAGTTTTTTTAAAAAAAAAAGATTCCAAGTAAATTCCAGAAAATCTTCTAACATCATGGTTGGAGAATAAATGTTTTTATGTATTTTTAGAGGTTTTTAAACAATTATTCATTATTTTTAACGCTTTTAAAAATTATTAAAATCCTTTTTAATGATGTGTTTTCTCTCAAAATCTTTTAGATAAGTTTCTAAAATTTGTTTTATAACCCCGTTTTCTCAAGTAAAATCCTTTATAATTAATTTTATTCATTTTAATTATTTTGATGCTTTTTCGGACGTATGAGGAAGTAAATTAAACGGTTTAGTAAAATTACGAGGTATGGGACTCGTGAATTTATTTTATCGGTTAATTTCGGACTTGTACGATCGAAACTCTTTCGATGAACTGTTAGAGGTGACTTTGTTGAGTTTTGTGAGTCCGTTTGGATTTGACATCCAATCGGGCAATCGATTGTTGAGGTAACCTTATTCTTGGCTCTTCAGTTATCCTTCCACGAGGATATTCACTAAGGAATGAGATGACTTTCTAGATTATTCGAGTTTGATTGAGTTTATCATTCAGCTTCGTTTGTGTGTTCTTTTCATATACTCAATCAATGTTATCCTTTAGCATTACTCCGACTGAAGTAGTGATTCGTGGATTGTTTCTTCTTCTCCTTCGAGAATAATATCTTTCTTATCCTGTATCTTGATGATTTTTGGGAGTGGCTTGTGACATCGTAAGATTGACGAACACTCTATCTCCTTCTATTGATTTTGAGAATCGAGTATTCTGCGAATATCTCGATGCATTCTCTTAATGTTCTTTGGTTTGAGTTTTGAAGCTATATAAATAAGAGTTTTAAAAAGAAATTTGAGCTTTGAGAAAGAAAAAAATATCAAAGAATATTTTGGGAATATATTTACAATGAGATTTGTAATTAAAGATGTAAATTTGGTATTTACTTTAAAATAGAGAAATATGTTAATAAATTGTTTTAAAAATATAAATAATCTTTTATTTTGAGTGTAAAACATTTTATTATCATGAATATAAAGTTTTATAATTTTTAGAGATGAAATGTAGCTTTAATTCATAATTTGATTTGTGAAAAAAACATTGTTAATATGTAATTAGTGGCTAAATTATGAAGTTAAGCTAATTTTCTTTTAATTTGGACCTTAGCCCATTAATTAAACCTAACTTAGCCTGCTAACCTAAGAGGTGAGAATGAGAAAATAGAATAGGTACGTACATTTTTTTTTCACTTTCTTCCTCAAGTTTCCAGAACGCAGAATAATGGCTGAAATATTTTCCTCTTCAAATCTTATGAAAAATCCATCAAATTAAAAGAAAAATTGATGATTTAAAATGAGATTCTAAACTCCAAACTCAGGTAATCGATTTCTAAAACCCCTCTCCATATCAACATCTAATTTACAGTGATATTTTTTAATTTTTCTTCTCTATTTGGTTTGCATGTTTCTTTCTTGAGTTTTGTCAGGTTGTAGAAGCTCTGTACATGGCTAAAGCTTGCATCTTTGGCATCTAAATCGTAGTTTAATCTTCATGAAGGCAGAGTGAGTTTTATGAAGGTTCTGATGTTTTATGATGTTTTCTAATGTGGAACCAACTAACGATTAGTAAACCATTAGGGGAGAACGTATAGTATGGGATATACGTTCTCGCCTTTTGGGTTCCTATTCGAATAGTTGAGACACATTCAAGATGTTACTAGTACTAGATCGAGTACGATTGGTGTCACCACGATGTTCACGATGTTATTACTCAACTCCAATCACCATGAAGTTTTTACTCGGATTTGTGACTGGGTGTCATTAAGATGTTCCGACTAGTCAATCACGATGTTATGATGTTTATGTGACCCCAAGTCATCACGATGTATGGTACCAAATTACTAGTACTAGTCAAGATGTAAAGCACGTGCTGTTTTCCATGAAGTTTAGATGTTTCGTTTTCACTGTTTTGTTGATGATGCTTTATTATAGCCTTATGTAAGAAAAGGGCTTATTTATATACATGGTTTTATGGTGATTTCGAATATGATGTTTTGAACTCTTTTCGGGTTCTATCAAGATGGATTTGAGACATTATATATATTTATACCAATGAGATGAGGTATAAATTATGGTAATGCTTTTATGATGAGTGTTGATAATAGATTTAAGATAGATTTATATTTGTACCAATGATATGAGGCACAAATGATTATGGAGATTCCTTTATAATGAGGGTAATGATGGATTTGAGATGTATTTATATTTATACCGATGAGATGAGGTATAATAATTAAGAAGTTTCTATTAGATGGTTTATTTATGATGGATTCTTGAAGTTTAATTATCTTATGAAGATTTACTTTATGGTCCATATCCTCACCCATTTCATTCGGTTATATATATAATTAGATAAACCATGTCTATCTAATATACATATTGTATTCCTCTATGCAATTATGATGAACCATTGATGTATCACTCTAGAGATAACTTGATGACCTATATCATTCCATTGGTAATGATGGAATGGTTTTCCCCTTATCTCTTATCATCACCTTTACTAATGATAAGTTCTAGCTAGCATGACCCGTGTGTTTCCACTCGGGTCAGACCGAGTTGTTTCAGGTATCATCTATTGGGCTTAGCTTGAAGTTGATGTTGGATATCAGCTCTTCTTTCTCTTGAGTAGTTTATTTCTTCCACATACTCTGATGTTTTTACATTTGATTCGATGTATATGGTGTGGTCGTGTACCACCTTTATTGTATTCATATTGTATTGTACTAAACATGTATCGGTGTATATGTATATATATGATGTTGGTTACTGTTCTGTGATGTGATTTACATTCAGTTATTGTATTTTGTTCTGATAGATCCGTTATCCACCTATAGTTTTGGATTAAGCATTTACTGGGATGTCGATCCACTTGAGTTGAAGAAAAGTATATTGCATTTATCGACGTATTCAATAGATGTTTAAGACAAAATTATAGATGGTCGCCCTTAACCAACCCTATTCTCTGCTTTAGTAGACAGAATTACTTGTTAATTCTCTTTGCTAAGGTGGGTCTCGGGGTGGGGCGTCACAAAATCTGTGAATAACTCAGGCTGACCCGAGCGTAAATAAAATACAAACACTCGAGTCAGGACAATGTATACTTATATAATGTAAACCAACTCAAGTGAACTGTAATAAAGTACAAGTAACTTAAAGGATGCCTGGGACCGCCCATCCTCTAAGGTTCCGTTAAACTATTTACTATGTAGTAATATTTCGCTATTATAATAATGTCTACATTAAAATAAACATACTTTTAAATAGCGTTCCGGGCTACCCATATCACCCTTCACACATAATAGTCCCAGTAGTCCATCCTGTATCAGCATATCTCCGAGAGACTACCCTAAATACTTCATGGGCAACGGGAGAAAAACAAACTCGTAGTAAAGGCTCGATATGGTAGATGACATGACACACAAGGCAATGCCAGGGTAGATATACCAATTACGCACACGGGCTGGTGGTAACGTAGCAGCCACATACGCCCACCTCGAAACACACTCCAAACCAAAATCGAAGGATTGCCATCTAATCAATCACAAGTAAGAGTATAGTATTGGAGGAATGTGTCTGATCGGAGGAATGACCTCACTTGGCCCGAGATCACTCCTGTTTTAGCCACCTTATGCCAACTCATGGGAGTTGGGTTCGTGTAATATACCTCAAGAATGTCGCCACCATCCTACTTCATTCTGGAATCTCCACCGTGTACATGGTTGTCAAAGTGGTTTTCTGTATCGACAGAGAGTATGCCAAATATCCGATCCCGGTCTCTTTGTCAACCAATCGTTATTATAACCCGTAGTTATAATTTAAAATGGTATTTATACTTCAAAACATAATATCATTTCAAATCCAAATCTTTATCAAAATAAGATTAAATTAATTACAAACCATTTCAAAAACATCATATATTTCCAAAACTTCATGTCAAATCATTTCAATACATTAAAATATAATATCTTTACAAAATTTCATTTCCAATCATTTTAATATATCAAAATATCATATCTTTGCAAAACTTAATTTGAAATCATTTCAATATATTAAAATATCGTATCTTTACAAAACTACCATTCCAATTATTTTAATATATTAAAAAATCATATCTTTACAAACTTCCTTTCAAATCATTTCAAAATATCAAAATATCATATCTTTACGAAACTTCATTTCAAATCATTATTCATTTCATTCAATTTAAAATGCCATTTCAATTCACATTTCAAAACAGTTTATATTTTAAAAAATCATTTTTAATCATTAAAATGAAGTTATTATATTTAATAATTAAATTTTCAAAATTTTCAGTTTTCAAAGTTCATTTATTCACTTAAGCTTATCAAAACAGTGAAAATTCACTTTTCGCAGCATTTAGAAAATGCTACGGAAAGTTACATTCAAAACAGTTCAATTTAATTAAAGACAGCATTTTAAAAATGTTGTAATATGGTTTACTTAAATTTCAAAAAAACTTAGTTAAATTCAACAATTATAGCACTTACAAAATTGCTATAATAGCCTTTAATTCAATTTAGCTTTTTAGTTCATTATCATCAACTACAACATTTACAAATGCTGTAATATCATTTGCATTGCAATTAATAGCATTTCAAAAATGCAGTTAATTAACTTCAAATATTCAATATAATTTCACAACCAATCATAATTTTATTTAAAACATTTTTTTAACTTATAAAATCATACATTTTCACATTTATAAACAACATTTAATTCTCCTTAAGTTCATGATTTTATAAAGTTAAATTTCCATTCAAAAATCAAGATTTAATAATAATTCACTTATTAAATTTCAACATTAAATTTTAAATTCATTGAATTGAATTTCAACTTAACACCTAAGTTTAAATTTCAAACCATAACTTAATTTCAATTTTATTTATTTAACTTAAAAATTCGCTTTTAAGCCAAATTCACAAATTCCCATTTGGTTATATTTCAAAATTTCAACTTAGATAATCATTCCTTTCACTTTTTAACTTTACTCAAAAATAATTAATATATTATAAAATCATTTTAAATTCATTTTAAATTCAAATTATCATAAATTTAACATAATTTCATATTTATTTTAATTTCCACTTATAATTAAATCAAAATTTCCAAAATAACTTACATTCCAATTTTATATCTTTTCCATAATTTATTTAACCTATAAATTCCTAGAAAATCAATAATAATTTGCAAAATATTTTTTTATTAAGTTTAAATCTAAATATAGTAATATTTAAATTTCTAAAATACTTTAAAATTTTTAGAAAAACATATTTTAACTACGGGTCTGTATATAATTTTCTACGCTTGGTAAAGTGATACGGGTAATATATCATTTCAACCCGTAATTTACAAAGAAAATCCGGATTTTATCATTTCAAACCCGCAGTCCCAAGTAAATGAAATAAATTGAAAATCCTTCGGGCCTATCAGTTCAGCCCATAAAGATTTTTCCCTATTCTAAAGTCTGTTCGGGTATGTATCAATCAACCCATACTGATTCTAATCTAAAGGGAACTTGCAATGTGATAAACTGATAAAAATAACAGAATAGCCTAATATAACAGTAACATATGATATAACAGGTGTTTAAGCATGGGTGAACATCATATAATCATAACATAGCAGATGTGATATGGTTCTGCATTTTTACAGATTCAAAAGGGGTCAATTTACTAGTTATATATGTACATATTGTCAGGTGAGAATAACTCACAGGTTTGAGCTGGAGACACAACAATGAATGCACGAAAGGGAACCACACAAGCACGATAACACGACACAGAGATGAGTGGAAGAGCCAAAGTATCAAATCCCTTGAATACAAGTCACACAAAACAATAATAATAACATAAGTTTTCTAATGCAAAATACGATAGAATAAGATAGAATCAACTGCACGAATCAAAGCAGAATTGCTTTGCATTTGCTTCCAACAACCTTCAGGTTCAGCCATAAGATGTACTATAGGTCTAAGGTAAGGTTTGGATTAGGTTTTGGTTGGGTATGGTCGACCTACACTTGGTTGTTGATGGTGCAAAGGTGGGTAGTGGTGAAAACAACACAAATATACATAAACAATGCTAGGAATGAATGCATAAATCATCTCCAAAGACCTTGCACTTGCTTTCAACATCATATGCTTCAGATATAGGCCAGAAATGCATGGCTAAAGCAAGGACAAAGATCTGGTTTGGGTTCATAAGAGGTCAGCCAAACCTGTATGCGATGGAGCAAAAGTGATGATGCATGAGATATGTGCAAGGATTACAACTACAATGCAAAATATCATGAATTCAAGGCAACATTGGCTCGGCCCAAGCAAGATCAGGCACGGCCATCTCTGTAGTGGGCTGGAGGATAGTGTGGCAGAGGGTTTAAGGTCATCCATGGGTGGTGGAGGTGGAGTTGGTGGCGGCCAAAGAAAGGTTGAAGATGATGAAGGCATAGGTGTTGGCTATGGTACACATAAGTGAAGTTTGTGTAGATTTAGGTGGAGTTTGATCAACTATTGAGCTCGACTAGTGGCTTGGGGCTGGAGAGGAGGTGGTGGGTGGTTCAAGTGGTGGAGGGACGGCCATGGTGGCTGGAGTGAGGGGCTGAACCTGAAGTAGAAGTGAAGGCAAGTACAATCAACATAAACAAGTAGAAAAACAAGAAGAAAAACAATGGAAAAAGAAAAAAAATTACCAAACTCATGGAGGTGATGGAGGCCGAAATTTTTTTCAGACGGGAAGAGAAATGTTTTATTTGATGAGAAAAAAATAGACGGCTGAAGAAATGAGGAGATGTTGTCAATTGAATGAAAAGTAAGGTTGAAATGTGAAAAGGTGGGAGATAAAGAGCAATTGGAAACCAAAAGTCAAAACCTTTTCACATTACCATTATTTATTTATATAAGTCTAAATTACTGAGAAAAATCATAATTTCAGTAAAGATTTCAAAAATGCAACAAAATATAAAATATAAATAAATAATTATTAATTATATAAGCTAAAAATAAGAAAATAGCACAAAATTGCAAACTAGTCTAGAAAAATGGAAAATAAACAGAATGAACTTTGGAAAATTTATATGGACTTGTAAAAATATTTATAAAAAAGATAATAACATAAAAATAAAATGCATTCACAAATAAATATATAAATTTTAATTTAAATATAATTTAAATGAAGAAAATAGCAAAGAAAATAGAAACCAATAAGCTTTGGAAAAATTCAAACATCACTTTAAAAATATTTAAAAGTCAAAATATACATAATATAACATAAATACAAAAATTAGAATAAGATTTATCAAGTACATTTATATAAATTAAAACAAAGATTATTGTTAAATAGCCCTATATACACACAATATTGTAAAGGGTATAACTTTCACAATTTAAATCCAATTTCGACGAAACGAAAAGCAATATTCATGATATTAAATCTATTTTCATAATAAAAGACAAAATTGAAGAATTCAAATATTTAAATTTCAAATTTAAAAGTCAAAGTTTGACCAGTTTTGACCACAATTCCAATTTTTCAGCAAAATATTCAATTTATACCAGTTTGAAATTAAAATTCATATAATAATCAAAATTTATATTTAAAAATGAAATGTTTGAAATAAAAAAGTTTAAAATAATTTAAAAATAAAAATAAAGTCAAATTTAAATTATATGCAAAAATCTAGGGTTATTACATATAGCCCAGGCCGAGCCCTCCAAACCACCTACCCACCTCAAAACACATGCACGCCCCCATCTACCTGCCTACCTAAAGCCACACACACCCCATAGCCTGGGCTGTACACTCCAAACCTCCTCTTAAGCCCACGGCCACATATAAGAAAACAAAAGAAAAAAAGAAATGATAGAAAAACGAAAGCGTTTCGAAAGGAAAATAAATTAAGGCGAGAATTCGAGACGTTCAGAAAAAGCGCATCATCTCGGAAAGCACGTTAGCCTACAAAAAGATTGACGGAGTGGATATAATGGTGAGAAATCCTCATCGCTTTTGAACTTTTATTTTTGTTATGTTAAAACAATCACACATATACCCTTATGACATATGAATGTTTATACCAAATTGATTGTTAATATGGATATTTGATTGTTGGTTAGATATTGAATATATCCCGTTCTGGTATTAATAGTGAATATTGGATTTGAAATCATATGTTATGTGATTGGTTGAATGGATGTTATGTTAGTGATAGATAATGGATATTGGTGATGTTCATTTTGATTTAACGATCTCTTTGTTAATAAGACCATATTTTAGCGATATGAAATATTTTGGAAAAATAAGTCTCTTTTGAATCAGAAATGAAATTAAAGTAAAAATAAAAAGGAATTTTAAATTTGAAGTGAAACGGGATTAAAAAGGATAGTTAAATTAAAATTAAAATTGAGATGAGCAGTGAAATTGAAATCGATTTTGAAAACTTAAAGTTGAGATTAAGGTCGAAGTGAAGTTAAAATTGAAATTAGATTTGAAATAAAAGTTTTAATTGAGTTTAATTTAAAGTTAGAATTGAAATTGGAATTTAAAGTTTAATATTAAAATAATTGGAATATAATAATATTGTAAAATGGAAATGGTGAAAATTAATTTTTAAATACTTTAAAAAGTAAAAATATTGATTCAAAATGATTTATAATGATTTTATAAGTAATAGAATTCAATTTGAATAAATTATTTCAAATATTGAAAAATAAGTTAAAACAAGGTGCGTCGCGCAACGGTTGTTCGAGATTTCACGCCGAAAGGTTCAAATGAATGTGTAGAGCGGAATATCGCTCGCAATTCTTCGAGATAAGAAAATTCCGGACTATTATATCCATATCTTCTAAACGAAGAAATAAAATCAAAGTTTCATTGAGTAGACTCTAAATTAAATCCAAATCAATATTCTAGAAAAAATCGCGCTAGTGTAGTTAAGTGACCATAACAAGAAATCCGCAGTGAACGTTTTAAATTATGGAAAAATATGGAAAAAAAATTGATAAATCTATTTAAATGGTTTAAAAGAGATTTGGATTGGAAAATATGAATTTTCAAATGTTTAAAAGTTGATTTAATCAAATAAGCTTATATAGCACTTTTTACAGCACTTTTATGCTGCAAATTGTATAACTTTTTGAATATGAGTTTAAACATAACAATTTTTCTTGGAATCAATTGTGAATGTTTTTAAAAAAAATAGTTAAGCGTTTTTGAAAGATAATTTGGAATATTTACAATCAATTCCCAAATAAAATTGATAACCGAGTATTCGGAAACACTAGTACATTTGTCCCGCCTTCGAGATTTGGGAAGATAAAACAAGGTGTTTAACCAAGGTTAGGGATGAAGCAACTAGTGTCCTGAACTCATCAAACCTGTATTTTCTTTTCTTAGAGGAGGGGTGGAATAGATCGAAAGGAAAGCCCGGGTGCTTTAAAATAAAAAGTCCTTATTGAATTTTCCAAAACAAAGAAGATTGGTATTATCCAAAATTTAAGCAATCTCCAAAATGAATGAATTCTATGATCCTATTTACTCAAAAATGTTTGCTAAGACTGATTTAGGGTCTATCGTAAAAGATGCCTTAAATAATGTTGTTTTTGACCCGCCTAAAAGTTAAGAAATTTGGATCGAGAGTTAAGTGTGGATAAATTGAAATATTATCCAAAACAAAAGAATGAATTTCTTAGAATTTTTCTAAGTCAAAAGAAAGAGATCTCAAAATCAACCGAAAAGAATTAAAGTGAAAAGAGACTTAATAAATCCTATATACTCATATTCACTTTTTATCGATAATTGGATTTCGAAGGAACCAGGGTCGGATTTGGGTGATCCCTATCCGATAACCACTTCGTACCAATGTATATGTTCGAATGTGAAGACATGTTGAAGATGATGATTATTGACGACCGTGGATGTTCATAGTGTGAGGACTACTTGTTGACCTGCTCCGGGTCGCACCCACTAATATAGCAGTGGTCTCCTCGTCATGGAGATTTTTCGAATTGCAAGGATTACTCGCTACTAGTGGTAGTAGGAGATTGTCTTCGGTTTGTCCTGTTCCTCGACAACTTGTATGGACGTTCTTTTTTAAAGATTATGTACAATGGTTTTTACAAACGTACATCAGTGGTGGTAGAGAAGACAACTTCTCTTAGCTTAATACCCTCCTTGAGACATACGAGCTCAATGGTTGTATTTTTGTAGAAGGCGATTAGTAGTTAACGAAAATGGCAATGTGGCACTCAGAGATGTGATATGTGCTATGTTAAAAGGTAATCATGCTTCAAGCCTCATCAACCGAAAATGGCTGAAATCGTATTAGATGCAACTAGGCTAAGTGGGTCATTCCCAGTTAGGGCATGGTCATCCCCTTCTAGATATATTTCTTTCCGCTATAACGCTCGGGATGTAAATTAATGTGGTGTATGGAAACAAGCACTCAGTTAAAGGTCGGTAACGACCGGGGGATGACATATTCGGTACTATCTAGTTACAGAGGTAGACCGGTCTTTTGTTGGCACATGATCATTTGTGATGCCTCGGGGCATCCATCTATAGGTGTACCCATTCAAAAGTTAGATCCTTCACCTGATCATTTGTATGGAAATCCATCTTCCAATAAGAACCTAAGGTTTTGTTTGTTGAGGCTAGTATGCTGGAGTTCAATAATGGTAACAATTTCGGCTAAGATTAATAAGTTTATTTGCAAATGTTTTTGAAGAATGTCACTAGAAATAATATCAAAGGTTTTGATATAAAAGTGCTTTAGTTATCATAAGGTAAAAACCCGTCCGTGTTTATGTGTGGGCGTGGTCTTAGAGATACTCTTTCTTTTCAAAGGATTTTTATTCAAAGGCTGATACTGACACTGTCATTCATTATTGAGTTTTTCTCATGCTGGTTTATCAAGTCTGATCTGGTTATTTTCAATACTCGGGCCGGATCCGAATAGTTTCAGGTTTAGTCAAAGACGGTTGGAGTTTCCAAAGGAGAGCTGAAGGTATTCGTCTACGTATGAACATATTCTATTATCCGCTATACGTAGTTTGTTTTAGTTGATGTTTGTCAACAATTGTAAGGACAAATGTTTATAACTGTCCAAGCTGAATTTAGGTTGGACTCTGATATATGTATTTAAAAGTTTTCCTCTGTAAAGATATTTGTTCAATATTATATTTATTTCATTCGAGTAAGATTCTGTTCTATCTATTTTTCTTTATTACCCTTGATCATCCAAACTTCCATGCGACTTGGGTCTGACATGAGTGTTTTATTGTCGGCTCAAAGTGTACAGAATTTTGGGTCGTCACATAAGCCTAATATTATTCATGTTTAATTGGACTCCCATCTTTCTTTTCCATATAAATAATAATTAAATATAAGCTCTCTTATAGAATTTACAGTTTCAATATAACTAATTTGCAGAACTAATTACTAAAATAAATGCTGAATTAAAATATTTAATGGGAATCTAAAATGTAAAAGGTATATAGTTTAAATCCACTCACCTGTCGTCCTTAGCTTTACTCCATGGCCTTCCTGGATCCCCTTCTAAGGTTTCTAATATTTTTATTAAAAAAATATTCTCCCTAAAAATATTTTCTATTTAGGTTCAGCCTCAGGCAATAAATCCAATTAGGAGAAAATATGATTGTGAGAGAATAGCTAGGCCTAGGGTCCTATTTATAATGGTGTTTGGGGATCTCGAACCATCAGATTTTTAATATTGAATCTGGTGCAACCATGTCACAGGCTTGCTGCGAATCGTTGGATCCAGAAAACAACGCTTGAGATTGTGCGAAAATCAAATTACTAAACATTAACTTTTAACCGTTGTCTGTTCATTCTAATTAATTTCCATCAATTGAAAATTAAATTCCCTTTATAACGCATGTATATTTTGAAATTCAAACGTTGTTAATTAATGTAAATTAATTTCCTCTAACTGCTGATTAGATTAACATTGCCTACTAATGTTAATTAGTAACCTCTAATTGCTGATGTCAATTAATTTCTTCCATGACGCGCATCTATTTTGAAATTCAAATGTGCGTTATTTCTAGAATTTATACGTGCATATAGTTATAAACGAATATATTCACGAACATTTACACGTATAATTATTTTTTAATACGAAACTTTGAACGTCAATAACTTTTTCATACAAAGCCGTTCGAGGCATATTATATATGTAAATGAATCAGAAAATTGCCACGAACATAATGGTATAAGTTTTGAGGCCATATTCTAACAATTCCAAAAATCTTCATTTTCACCATTTATAATTATTTTTGGTTGTTTAATTATCTGAAAATGTAGAGTGATACATCTCTATTGTGTTATGTTTGTGATTAGATATTGGATAATTGGTGCTTTTGCACTATTTGGTTGTTGGTGGCCATTTTCGCCATCAACATTTTGGTGCTTTCACCGTGAAGGACTAGCACACGCTGATTTGGAAATGATTTGGAGCTTGGATTTGGATTAATGGTAAGGCAATCAGCAAGGAGACCAGTGGCAGATAAAAGTCACCATGAAGGGAGTCAAGAGGCTTCCTAAGGAGCTGGAGCTAATAAAACCTCCATCTATATCACTAGGGAGGAGGTGGAGACGATGATGGATGCTATACATGAGAGGATGATGAAAATGCAAGAGGAGATGATTCGAAATTTCCTAAGGAAAATTGAACAAGATGGAGCACAAAACCAAGGGATTAGAAAAGTAGGAAACGCTAGAAATATGGATCAAGGAGTTGGAGCAGTAGGAGCTGTGCAAAATCAGAACTGGGATCATGGAAATAGAGAAAATGGACTAAGGAACGGAGTGGAGAAACCGGAGAATGTCCCTAGCCAACACAGACCGATCTGCATCGACCCTCCCATATGGATCGACGTCGATCGATTAGGGCTCGGGGGCATGTCCTCGAGTTTGGCTGGATCGATTCAAGGCGTGCCTGTTGTTAGTGCTGCGTAGTTTGGTGCGAATCGGAATGCGGATGCTAGCCCAGAGGAATATGTCCCGAAGTACCTACGCGGAGTCAGGAGGCAGGTTGGAGGTGTGGATTGGAGACCACTTATGGATGAGAATGAAAAGATAGCTGAGATGGCTAGTCAGATAGTGAGAGGTAGATTGCCCAATAGGTATTTGGAGTGTTATCCCGCCTTTGGGCAAGGCCATGTATGACGATCCGCAAATCTGTACCCTTTTAATCGACAATATTCCACACATGTTCGACCCAAAAAGCACTGACTGATGGAAAGTCAGGAAAATGGAAAGAAGAGAGAAGAAGAGAAGAGTAGAAAGAGAGAAAATAGAACCAAGCAGAACAAAACAGAAATTCATATTGCAGCTGAAAACATATAATATCATATTAATAATCTTTACTAAACTGAAACTGTATATACATATATCAATTAGAATTCAGCAAGCAATCACTAATCGTCAGCCTGAATAGTTATAATAAGATGTCCTCACAATTATAGAGAATATAAACAACAATTAAGCGATGGATAATCGAAACAGATACGTGTATACGAAAATGAACATCTCCAGCTCTTCTGGTGAAGCTCCAAAAGCATCAAATCTGAACCTATAAATATACTCGGTCTGGCCCGAGCATTGAAAAAGAAGAACGCCCGGATCAGTCTGGTAAACCAGCGTGAGAAACACACTCAACTGAATTTATTAAATTACCAAATTTTTCTTTATCAAAACAAAAGTATTTCGTAAGACACGCCCATGCATAAACACGGACATTTTTTACCTTACGGTAACTAAAACATTTCATATCAAATCCTCTTATATTATACTAGTGTCTAATATATATATATATATATATATATATATATATAATAATCTAAATACCCGAAATTGTTACCATTATTAAATTCCAGCATACTAGGTTACAAATAAAATGGCAGGTATGTAGTGGATTTTGGATTTCCATACGAATGTCCAGGTGAAGTGACTACCTTCCGGCAGTACATCTATAGAGGAAAATACCGAGGACCATCACAAAGGATCCTCTACCAACACAAGACCGACCCACCTCTATAACTCTATAGTATCGAATATATCATCCTCTGGTCGTTGCCGACCTTTTCCGAGGGCCCTCGAAGCATACAAACCGCAATAATCAGATACACAATGTCATAGTGTGTAAAGATATATCTAGAAGATGATGATGATACCCTACTTAGGAGCGACCCACTTAGCCTCATTGCATCTAACTCTGTTTTGTTAATTTTCGGTTGATAAGGCCTGAGGTAATGATTACCTTTCATAAATCACATATCATATCACTTTGAACGCCACTCGGCCATTTCTGTTGATTACTAATTGCCTTCCACAAATATACAACCCTTAAGCTCATACGTCTCAAGGAGGGTGTTAACCAAAGAGAAGTTTCCTTCTCCACCATCACTAATGTACGTTTGTAAAAAACAATGTATGTAATCTTTAGAAATACAATGTCAGACAAACATCCATACAAGTTGTCCAGAAACAAGACAAACCAAAGGCACTTTCCCACCACATCCTATCCAGAAATCCCTAGGATCAGTAGCGAATAGTCCTAGCATTGGATATTTCATAGCGCAGAAAATACTGCTACTAGATGTATATTGAGATTTTAACCCAAAACGATCAACAAGCAGTCCTCCAGTATGAAAATCCTGAATATCAGTATCATCAATAATCTGCACAATCGAACGCATATACATTGGTCCAAAGTGGTTTTTAGATAAGTCTAATCCCGGTCTCTTCGCACCAACAACGCAAAAGCAATTCTTAATCTCACACAGAAACTAAGTCTCATAGACTTATCATGTCTCCAACTTTCAACTTGCTATCCTTCGACCAAGAAGGAAGCTCGATAGATTGGAGTAATACTCCACACTACAAAAACCAACATCCTCAACACAAATGACAATCAAGCGTACACAGATGGCTACATACTAAGTGTACGACTAAATAGTTCCCACATCAAGTCGAGGAACTAAAATGGCCAAATTTCATAGTCGGTTATTTAACTATCAAAGCAAACAAACAAATATTTAACACCATATGCAATCACTAGGCACTTTTAATTAATCTTTTATTAATTACACCACTTTCCAAATATTCATTTCAAATTATCTTTTAAAAAGATATATTCTCAAAACCGCTTCAACTTCTATATTGGAAAACATTTCCATATACGTATTTAATAATAGGTAATTCAGAAATCAATTTATTTTCAACACTTAGAAAATATTACATATACTTAAATCAGGAAATATACTTAAATCAAGATGAAGTATATATTTATTCTTTAAAGAAAGCATTCTTTTAAACACATTTATTCGGGTCAAAACAAATGTTGCCTAAAACATCGTTACGACAACCCAAAATCATTTATATAGAGATTCGATAATTAGATAGATATATAAATCCCATATACTGGACAAAACATCTCCTTTCGAAAATCATTTCCTATAACAAGAATGTTATAATCCGTTATTTCCTTATTTATCGAAAACGTCTATATCAACAATGAATGTTGAAATCTTTGGTTTCGATACTTAACAGATTTTAAAACATTTTTATATCATTTAACTCCATTTAAAAGATCCCTTCCAAAACATATATTTAATTTAAAATATTATTCACTGTCCAAAATCATGAATACAATTCATTTACCAAATCCAATATTTCTACACATTTTATTAAAGGATAACCCACTATTCAAATCATGGGCATTGCTCCTTTTACCATATTCATTAATTCAACATATTTATTAAAGGATTATCCACTGTACAAAGTTATGGATGAAATTCCTTTAATAAACTTTTATATTTAACTTATCAAAATAAGTCGATTTCGGATTTATAAAATGATGTTTATAAATTCCATGTATATTTTATAAAAAATTCCAATTCTAAAATCCTTTTTTATTAACCAATTCCATTTATATCCCATTTACATGCCAAAATCAAAATTACAAGTTAATTTCTTATAAATCATTTAATTAAAAATTCATTGTTATCCCGCCTTTTAGCAAGGCTGTGATACCAAAAGATTAACTGGAAACTAAAGATAGTTCTCCTCGTTTGCCAGGTATGTACGGGTCGGCTATGGATGTCGGTAAATTTCGTCGGAGTCCGGATCGAGCTACAATTAATATGGCATAACAAGAAAACCAATGGAAGTCAACATTTCAAATTTCAAGTCAGTCGGAGTTAATATGCATAAGAAATGATCGATGCAAGTCAAGCAATGCTCTTATTCGTATCCATGGGATCACCTTCTTCGTATCGCTTTCATTTGTGTCCATCTCCTTGCAGGCCTCGTTCGCATCCTTCCACTTCGTATCGATCGACATCCATCCACTTCATATCGATCGAAATCCATCCACTTCATATCGATCGACATCCGTCTACTTCGTATCCATCGACGCCCATACACTTCGTATCGATCGACAGCAACATGAGAGCCCATTTCATATCGATCAAACCCCAAACAAGCTTCATATCGATCGACCATAGATTTATACGAAAGCAACACTTCCCATCGATACAAAATGGGACACATGACATTGATACGAAGTGGACTGCAAGCGATCGATACGAAGTGTAATACAAAAAATCAACACGAAGTGAGATACGGCGGATCAATGCGAACAAGGTCATGTTAGGTTGATACGAACGAGGCGTATACATCGAAAAGATTTGATTGTTCGGAATGAAAAATGGGCCGATCCAAAAATTTAGCGCCATGTCATCGGGCATCGTGTGCTCCCATCAATACGAAAAGGACCGATACAAACAAAATAGTAGTCGAAAAACTCAAATTTGCATCGATCATAACTGACAACCTATAAGTCCAAATGCCATCAAATATTCACAGGAGCTTACATACAACCTGAAGAATGTTCATGCTAAATTTTGACTTGATTGGATCAAATCTGGATCGATACGAAATTTGTTCGTTTCGATCGTGGACCGAGTGCAGGTGACATGGGATCAATCGTGTGGGTGCACGCACGTGCCAAAAGAGGTCTCTCGAGATCCGAGCGAGATATTTGCATCCTACGCATATAAATAGCATCCCAGAGTCTACAGATAAGGGACCTTCGGCTCTTCTACGTCTAGACTCTACCAAGATTACTCTTGCACTTCAATTCTACTGCTGTAACACATTGTAACCAATGAACAAAGATTAATAAAAATCAGCTATTTCATAGTGGACGTAGGCCAAACGCTAAACCACTCTAACTCTGTGTGTTTCTGTGTGATTCTTTTTAAATTTTGAGTGTTCTTCACATTTACTTGGTCTACATATTTATTATCTGTGATATGTGATTGTAAACAGGTGCTTTCATAGACAATTGGGCATTTGTGACCATTTTCGGCGCAAGCATTCATTCCTTTTATAACATCATCAATTCATAAATCTGTAAATCTTATTTACTTATAAAACCTAATTATAACTTCATTTTAACACTTATAAAACTCCTTTACAATTCCATCATTTTGATTTATAAAATATCGATTTTATAAATCTTATATATAAAACCATTTACAATAAGTACAAAATCCCAATTTAAACTATTTTACAAATAAATCAACTTCATATTTCAAAAATCACATTCTGATTATATTTCATAAAAATCAAAAAATTTATAACATAAAAATTATAACATTTATTTGTTTAAAATAAATTCATTTCTTAACAATTCAACATTTAATAGAACATCTATTTTCAAAATCACTTGAAAATCCTTTTTAAATTGAAATCACACTTTAACATTTTAAATTATCAAAAATAGGCCCAATTCTGCTACAGCACCAAATACATCAATCACGGCATCCAAAACATCATATATCACATGATAACAGCATATATCGCAATATTTGTAAATAAAATCAATACAGGTGAGAAATCTAGTTGGATCCCTCAAACCTGTCACCTGCAACAAATATACATATTAGAATATGTGTACAATGTCCGCTTTGAGGCAGATGCACGTACAAAGGGTCATCCTCTCATACACGGGAACGTATAGGGTCTCATCTGCTCCAATGGGATGGAATATATCAAAATACTAATCAATATATAGACAATATATCATATATCATCTAAACAATCATCAATCATCATAAATAAAATTATTCCTCACTTGCACAAAAATATCACCGAGTAAGAAAGAGTAAGTTGTACTCACATTGGTTCCAATAGCAGTTGTAGTGTTTTATTCCGAATAAAACTAAACGAGCGTTTAATTTTACCCAAAATTTACACTAGCTCCAATCAACTCCAAACTAGCTCTAAAATGTAGTGCTCGTTAATACGGACCCAATGCTACTTGTTTCGTCAAAAGAGACCTCGTATGAAGAAGTTATGACATTTTAAAGATTACACAAATTATTATATATATATATATATAAATTACAAAAAAATTATTTTTAAACCTAGATTCTATCAGTGCCGCACATTTTTCTTTATGCGATTTAGGCCGCCTGCATTATTTTCTCCCTCACCAGGTTATAGGTGTTCAAACAACCCAATCGGCCGCCACTTCTTCTCCAATTTCCATGACCTCTACGATCAGAGAAACCACGATCAAGCTCCATCATTACGTGCCCCAAAGCCAGCTTCACCATCACATTGAACGGCTTGAAGCTTGGTCATGCTAAGCCCACGAATTTTCACTTCGAATGCAAATCGAATGCGTTGAATTTTCCGTCGATTCACAGCTCGAAATCCAATCTTGACCGTTGATCTTGTAGATCTCGACGTGCTTGGCGTTTTTGCAATTGGAAGTTTTTCGTATAAGTCAATGGATCGTGAGAAAAAAGGGAAGAAAATCAGCCATTTTCGACCATTGGCTTCATAGTGGCGGCTAACCCGAGCTGCTCTAGTTTTGTGAAAATTAGAAAATAACGAGGCCTTATATAGAAAATTTCGCGACACTATTCACCGCCAAATTTTTCGAACTCCAGTCGAAGCGTGCCGCATAGCGTTTATAATGTTTTAGCAATATTTCAAACACAATGAAACATATATCGAGAGCCAATTCAATCGTATTTGGAAGTTAGGTTTTTGAATCGACTATTTAAATTTAAAATTTCACTTAAACAAATTTCTAGGACTTTTAGCTTGTCCCGGACAAACCATAAATCTGATTGACACGAAACTTGAAATCCTTCTATAATATAACATTACGGATCCAGTGAAACTGGTTCCGTCGAAATCCGAGACTATATGAAAAATGGCTATTTTACACATTAATTAAATATTAAAATATTCAATTTCTACAAATTAACTTTTAATTCAATTTCAGAAGCTTACTAACATCATTCTAATTCAAATATAATTTAATTCAACTTTATAAATCATTTTCATTCACATTAAATTCAATTCAATTTCTAATTATTTCAGCAATTTCAAATATTAAATTAAAAGTTTAATTATCCAATTAAATCACTATATTTAAAATATAAGTTATTCAACTTATAAATTTTACTCGTGAATATTCAAAATTAATTAAATATATGAATTTCAAATGACTGAAATTCTAGGTCATTACATTCTTCCCTACTTAAAAGAATTTCGTCCTCGAAATTACCAAATAAGAAAAAGTCATAAAATCCATTAATTTTTCAAAAACAATTCGATCACATTAGATATCAACATCATTTAAACATTTTAACTTTTCCAAAATCCATTAGTTAAACTTCTTATAAAACTTTCCTAAGTTTTCAAATCCATTCATAATTATCTTTTCAAAACCAACTAATATCGTTTAGCTTTCAACTCAATATCAAAATTTTAGTTGTCATAAATATTTTTCCAAAATTCTTAAAAAATCTCTAGTGCCTCAAATTTTCAAAAAAAAATCGTAAGCATCTCCTTTACATGGTTCGATCGTAGTAGGATCATAACATATATATATATATATATATATATATATATATATATATATATCAAATATACATCTAATCTTCGTGGATGAGGCATCTTGTATGGAAAAAAGTGTATAAATACGATATGTAATCCGAGATATGTACCATATATATTATTAGTGAGCATATACTGCTAATATAGCGCGAAAGCGAGCTCCAAATGCGAAGCATATGCCATCTGCACCTAGTAAAACACTCAATAAACAATGAGAAATATATATATATATATATATATATATATATATATATATATGAAAGTAATATCAATACACAACATATACCAATACAACAACTCTATATGCCAATCTAGCAAATGAAATCAAAAGCAACAAATCCAACCATCAAACAACCATCATCCAACTAACATCCAACAAACCAATATCTATCCAATCAATCCATAACCAAATCAATATAAATTCACTGCTCATTAATATTCAATGAATTGGTTTTTTCAATTTAAATCACATTTGATTCTTTAACATTGGATTTTTCTAACATTCATTTATTCAAATTCAATTAGTTTACATTCGTTAATTTACATTCATTTTAGTTCATTTTCAGTTTAATCAAATTCAGTTCTATCTAAATTTACTTCACTTTCAATTTAGATTCACTTATTTATAGCTTTCAATTTCATTAACTCAACATCATTAACACTTAATGAATTCCTATACAATCAACTAACATCCATTTAACAACCAATGCACATCCAACATTACCAAATTAATTTGATTTACTTCGTTAACCTTCAATTTGGTTCAACACGTTTAATTTAAAATTGGTTTAATATCTAATTGACTTTCATGCAATTCCTAATTTCATTAGCTTTTAATGAATTAACATTTACATCCATTATTCCATATTTTATCTACTAGTCTACTTCATTAGTTCAATTCATTCATTAATTCGATTGCTAATTCATTTAACAACTAAAGTTGAATTTCCTTATATAACTCAAATTCATGTTCATTAATTACTTCATTTCATTAACTTCTTATTATTCAACTTTACTTTGCATATTCACTTTATTAATTCATTTTGATATCAAATTCAACTTCATTCAACATTACTTAAGTTACGTTTCATTTCATTTTCACTTGCATTAATTTTCACTATACAATTTAAGTTCGTTTCTAATTTAATTCAAATACTATTTTAGTAAACTTTTATTTAAGTCAAATTTCCTATCACTTAATCAAATTTAGATTTTATTTTGCTTTAAAAAATTGTTTAACCATTTTAACAATTGGTTTTACTTAAATTTTCCCATTTTATAAGTTATACAACTTATTTATTCAAACTTCCAAATTCATCTAGTCCAGTTCACTTACCACTTAAGTTTAATTTTTATTCCAATAATTTATCTAATCTAGTTCAAATCCAATTCACTTTATTTAACTTTCCTATTGTTAAATTTCAAATCATATGTTTTATTATGCTAACTCAAATTTATTATTTCATATTATAAGTCCAAAACTTGTTTTACTTATATTTATCAATTTCAACATGGATTTTAAATTCAAATTAGTTTATCACAAAAAAACTTCAATCTTAATTTACAATTGGTAGCAAATCAATCACATAGAAACTCGAAAATGATACTGATGATGCTGCAGTAATCACCCTTATTATTTTCCAGCAACAGTAGTGAATTCAGTGCTTTATATTCTTCTAAAAATCCTTTTTATTTTTTATAAATCACATTTATAAACCTTCGTACTTATCTAATTTCACTGTTTTACTTTACTTATACAAGATTCATTCCAAATTTATTTGTCTTGTCTATATTTATAATAATATAACCACTTTAACTTTGAAAAACAACTTTCAATACAAACGAGATTCAAATTTTCAAACTCTTAGTTTAAATTCATTTTTATTTGTAACTCGTATTTATAAATATATTCATATAGTTTCACTTCATATATATAAGATATTTCACAATTGTAAATCATATTAATTACAATTCCATACTTTATAACTCATTTTCTTATTCAATTTATTCTTTAACAGTTGTTGTTTTATTTAGATTATTCAAACAGCTTTTATTAACTTATATATTTTTACATTTTCAAACAACCAAACAATCGGTTTATATACACTTTAATAGTTTTGGAGAAATTAGTCCTTTATATATAAAATACAATCAAGTTAAAATTATTTTATTTACTCAATTTAAAATGATACTCTGTCGACTTGCCTCATTTAAGTGTTTGGAAATCCCTATCGATAACATCACTCCCCACGCACCGACCAGAATTCACAAACAACTCAACGGATAAGTAAACACAATATAAAATATTTTATATCCACTAACAGATATGCACTCATATAGATAATACACTCAAACTCAATCTAGGGTGCTACTATCCCTATCTATACATAGTACACATCAAAGCTTAGGAATATACAAAATCTGAGCTTTGATACCACGTGTGACGACCCGTAAATCTGTACCCTTTGAATTTACAATAATCCATACATGTCCAACCCAAAACGCAAGGACTGATGAAAATCAGGAGAAAGAAAAGAAGAGAGAAGAAAAGAAAGAGAGAAGATAGAACCAAGCAGAACAATACAGAAACTCACATCACAACGGAAAACATATAATATCATATTAATGATTTTTACAAAATAGAAACCGTATATACATATATATGAATCATAGTTCAACAATCAATCACTAATCATCAGCCTGAACATAACTTGTCCTCACAATTGCCGATAATATAAACAACAATTAAGAAACGGACAATAAAAACAGATACGTGTATACAAAAATGAAGATCTCCAGCTCTCTCACTGAAGCTCCAAAAGCACCAAATCTGAACCTGTAAAGATACTCGGTCAGACCCGTGCATTGAAAGGGAAAAATGCTCGGATTAGTCTGGTAAACCAGCGTAAGAAACACACTCAACCGAATTTATTAAATTACCAAACTTTTCTTTTATCGAAACAAAAGTATCTCGTAAGGCACGCCCATGCATAAACAAGGACATATTTTTACTGTACGATAACTAAAACATTTCATATCAAATCCACTTATATTATACTAGTGTCTGGTGTATATATAATAATCTAAATAGCCGAAATTGTTACCACTATTAAATTCTAGCATACTAGGCTCTACAAATAAAATGGCAGGTATGTAGTGGAGTTTGGATTTCCATACAAAAGTCCAGGTGAAGGGACTACCTTCAGGCAGTACATCTCTAGAGGAATATACCGAGGACCGTCACAAAGGATCCTCTATCAACATAAGACTGGCCCATCTCTATAACTAGATGGTAACGAATATATCATCCTTAAATCATTACCGACCTTTTCCGAGGGCCTTCAAAAAAATACAAACCACAATAATCAGATACATGACGTCATAGCGTGTAAAGATATATCTAGAAGAGGATGATCATACCCTACTTGGGAGCGACCTACTTAGCATTGCTGCATCTAACCATGTGTTGGTCATTTCCGATTGATGAGGCTTGAGGTAATGATTACCTTTCACAAATCACATATCACATCACTTTGAATGCCACAGGGCCATTTATTTTGATTACTAATTGTCTTCCACAAAAATATAACCCTTGAGCTCAGACGTCTCAAGGAGGGTGTTAAGCTAAGAGAAGTTGTCTTCTCTGCCACCAGTGATGTACGTTTGTAAAAACCAATGTACGTAATCTTTAGAAACGCAATGTCAGAAAAAGATCCATACAAGTTGTCCAGGAACATGACAATCCAAAGGCACTTTCCTACCACATCCTATTGGGAAATCCTTAGGATTAGTAGCAAATAGTCCTTGCATTGGGTACTTCGTAATACAAAAACTACTACTACAGGATGTATATTGAGATTTTAACCCCAAACAATTAATAAACAGTCCACCACTTTGAAAATCCTGAATATCAATATCATCAATAACTTGCACAATCGAACGCATGTACGTTGGTCCAAAGTGGTTTTCAGACAAATCTGATCGCAGTCTCTTTGCACCAACAACGCAAAAGCATTTATCAACCTCACACAGAAACTAAGTCTCATAAACTTACCACGTCTCCAACTTTCAACTTGCTATCCTTCGGCCAAGAAGGAATCTCGATAGATTGGAGTAATACTCCACACTATACAAATCAACATCCTCAACACAAATGATAATCAAGCCTATACAGATGGTTATGTATTAAGTGTACAACTAAATAGTTCCCACATCAAGTCGAGGAACTAAAATGGCCAAATTTGATAGCCGGTTATTTAACTATCAAAGGAAACAAATAAATGTTTAGCACCATATGCAATCACTAGGCCCTTTTAATTAATTACATCACTTGCCTAATATTCACTTCAAATTATCTTTAAAAAAGATATATTCTCAAAACCGTGTCAACTTATATGTTGGAAAACATTTCTATATACCTATTTAATAATAAGTAATTCACAAATCAATTTATTTTCAACACTTAGAAAATATTACATATACTTAAATCGGGAAATATACTTAAATCGGGATTAAGTATATATTTATTCTTTAAAGAAAACATTCCCTTAAAAACATTTATTCTGATCAAAATGAATATTGCGTAAAACATCGTTACGACAACCATTAGTATAGGGATTCGATAATTAGATAGATATATAAATCCTATATACTGGATAAAACATCTCCTTTTGAAAATCATTTACTATACAACAATCCATTATTTCCTTATTTCTCGAAAACGTCAATTTCAACAATGAATGTTGAAATCCATGGTTTCGATGCTTAAACGCATTTTAAAACATCTTTAAATCATTTAACCCCATTTAAAATATCACTTCCAAAACATTTATTTAATTTAAAATATTATTCACTATCCAAAATCATCAATACAATTCATTTACCAAATCCAACATTTCTATACATTTTATTAAAGGACGATCCGCTGTTCAAAATCATGGATATAGCCTCCTTTACCAAATTCATTAATTCTACATATTTATTAAAGGATTATCCATTGTCCAAAATTGTAGATGAAATTCCTTTAATAAACTTTTATATTTAACTTATCAAAATAAGTCGATTTCGGATTTATAAAACAATGTTTATAAATTCCATATATATTTTATAAAAACTTCCATTTCTAAAATCCTTTTTATTAACCAATTCTTTATATCCCATTTACATGCCAAAATTCAAATTATAAGTTAATTTCTTAGATCATTTATTTACAAATTCATCCTTTTTATAACATCATCAATTCATAAATCTATAAATCTTATTTACTTATAAAACCCAATTATAAATTCATTTTAACACTTATAAAACTCTTTTATAATTCCATCGTTTTGATTTATAAAATATCAATTTTATAAATCTTATATATAAAACCATTTATAATAAGTACAAAATTCCAATCTAAACTATTTTACAAATAAATCAACTTTATATTTCAAAATCACATTTTTGATCTTATTTCACAAAAATCATAATTTTTATAACATAAAAATTAAATAAATTCATTCCTTAATAGTTCAAAATTTAGTAAAACATCTGTTTTCAAAATAACTTGAAAATTCTTTTTAAATTGAAATCATCACTTTAACATTTTGAATTATCAAAAATAGACCAAATTCTGCAATAGCACCAAATACATCAATCACGACATCCAAAACATCATATATCACAATATCTGTAAAATAAAATCAATACTGATGAGGAATCCAGTTGGATCCCTCCAACCTGTCACCTGCAACAAATATACATATTACAATATATGTACAATGTCCGCTTCGAGGCAGACGCACGTACAAAGGGTCGGCCGCTCATACACGAGAACGTATCGGGTCTCATATGCTCCAATAGGCAGGAATATATCGAAATACCAATCAATACATAGACAATATGTCATATATCATCCAAACAATCATTAATCATCATAATAAAATTATTTCTCACTTGTATAAAAATATCAGTGAGTCAGAAAGAGTGAGTTGTACTCATATTGGTTGCAATGGCAGTTGGAGTGTTTTATTCCGAGTAAAATTAAACGAGCATTTAATTTTACCCAAAATTTACGTTAGCTCCAATTAACTCCAAATAAGCCCTAAAATGTAGTGCTCGTCTATACGGACCCAATGCAACTTGTTTCGTCAAAAACGGACCTCGTATGAAGAAGCTATGACATTTTAAAGATTATACGAATTATTATATATATAAATTACATATTTTATTTTATATTTAAACCTAGATTCCATTAGAGCTGCACATTTGCTTCACGCGATCAAAGCCGCCTGCATTATCTTCTCCCTTACCAGATTATACATGTTAGAACAACCCAATCGACCGATACTTCTTCTCCAATTTCCGCGATCTCTACGATCATCGAAACCACGATCAAGCTCCATCGTTACGTGCCCCAAAGCCAGCTCCACCATCACCTTGAATGGCTCCAAGCTCAATTGTGCCAAGCCCACGAATTTTCATTTCGAATGCAAATCGAACATGATGAATTTTCCATCGATCCACAGCTCGAAATCCAACCTTGACCGTTGACTTTTAGATCTCAATGTGCTCGGCGTTTTTGCAGTTGGAAGTTTTTCATATAGGTCGATATATTGTGAGAAAAAGTGGGAAGAGAATCAGCCATTTTCTGCCGTTGGTTTCATAGTGGCTAACCCTAGCTGCTTAGGTTTTACGAAAATTAGAAAATAACGAGGCCTTATAAAGAAAATTTCGCGAGATTATTCATCGCCAAATTTTTCGAACTCCAATCGAAGCATGCCGCCTAGCATTTATATTGTTTTACCCCTATTTTAAACAAAATGAAATATATATCGGGAGCCATTTTGATCGTATTTGGAAGATAGTTTTTCGAATCGACTATTTAAATTTAAAATTTCACTTAAACAAATTTCTACACGTTTTAGCTTGTCCCGGACAAACCGTAAATCCGATTGACATGAAATTTGAAATCCTATAATAATATAACATTACGAATCCAATGAAACTAGTTTCATCGAAATCCGAGATTGTATGAAAAATGGTTATTTTACACGTTAATTAAAATATTCAGTTTCTACAAATTAACTTTTAATTAAATTTCAAAAGTTTACTAACATCATTCTAATTCAAATAGAATTTAATTCAACGTTATAAATCATTTTCATTCACATTGAATTCAAATTCTAATTATTTCAGCAATTTCAAATATTAAATTAACAGTTTAATTATCTAATTAAATCACTTTATTTAAAATATAAGTTATTCAACTTATAAATTTTACATGTAAATATTCAAAATTAATTAAATATATGAATTTCAAATGACTTAAATTCTAGGTCGTTACACCATGACACCAAAGTCCAGGCTAGAGACCGTCGACAATCCGTCCCAAGATCGGTCATCTACCGGTCACGTTGGTTATATGCAAACTTGGTCAGAGCCCGGATCCAGCTACAACTAGCATGGTATGACAAGAAAATATACGGAATTAAACATGCCAAATTTTAGGTCAATCGGAGTTCGTATGCACAAGATATGGATCGATCAAGATCCATGTTAGACACGTAGATTTCGTATCCATCAACCCATATCCATCATTTCGTATCCATCCTATCAAAACGAAATAAGCACGTGCGCATCACTCAGCATCCATCATTTGTATCCATCAATTTTTAATAGCTTTCACTACTTCACGGATTGATTGTAGTCAACTCATTCAATAGCTATACATTTTGTATCGATCACGTCAACCAGCGGCTATATGTTTTGTATAGATCAGATAATCGATCGATACGAAAAGAGGGTTCAAGGATCGATGTGAAGGAGAGAGTTCAGCATCGATACGAAGTCAAAGACACATCATCAATGCGAAGAGCTTGGAATCAGATGGATATGTAAGCCACATTCAAACCAAAGGAAACAGCTTATAAGTATGAAATGTGAATCTCCGGCACCACGTCATCAACATGAGATGATCGATACGAATTGTATTGATACGAAGAGGACCGATACACAATTGATCGATATGAAGCCTTTAGCCTTCCTAGCAAACAACCTTGGATCGATCATATCTCCCAAACTACAAGTCCAAATACCATGAAACTTCCACATGAGCTTGCATATCAACTCGAGAACCATCATGATCGATCGCAGCTCAATTGGGCCATTTCTTGATCGATACAAAGCATGCATGGATCAATTAGGGATTGCTCCCAAACGACTCCAAATCGATCATGAGGGCCCACATACATATGAGAAAGGATATTTCAAGATTTGAGGCATATATTTCCAGCTCTACACCTATAAATAGCACCCCCACGCCAACTAAAAGAGTACTGTTGAAACTCCTACGTTGTTACTCTGCTGAACTTCTATTGCAACTTGAGTGCTAGCTATTATAATGTTGTAAATCAGTTGAGAATCATTAATAAACGACGAACTCTTCAAAGTGGACGTAGGCTACAATGCCGAACCACTATAAATTCTTGTCTCTTTCTATTACTACTAACTTTTTTTGGTGTGATTGTTGGATTAGCCTCATTTTTCATTTAATTTCTTCATTCTAATCTCTTCAATTACATCCGATGAGTGTTGTGCCCAATTTTGGTACAAACATTTTGGTGCTTTTACTAAGAAAACTCTGCTTTTCTCTGATTTTGTGGATCTTATGTCATTGTTGGATTGCTAAAATCCAAGGAGGAGATCCAGATCTAGCTTCCAGTGGTTCCTTCTATTCTATTCAGATTGCTCCAGATCCAAGAAGAACCACATTCAACATGGTGCGCACTAACATATTTTCTAGATCTAAAGAGCTCCTTCTCCGAGCTCTCAAAAAGCTCATACTCTGAGCTCTTCAGAAAACTCCAACTCTCGATTTTCATATCCAGGAAATATGATGATTTTTGTATCCATGTTTTTATATCCAGAAAATATGATGATTTTTTTATCCATGTTTTCGTATCCAAAAATTATAATGGTTTTCGTATCCATGTCTTCGTATCCAGAAAAGATGACTATTTTCATATCCAAACTTTCGTATCTATCAGTTGGGCTACTTTCGTATCCATCCCTAGATGCCACTTTCGTATTGATCTAGTTATGCAACTTTCGTATCGATCCTTAGATGCCACTTACGTATCGATCCTCAGATGTCACTTTAGTATCGCTCCAGTTGTGCAACTTTCGTATCGATCCTCAAATGCCACTTTCGTATTGATCCAGTTGTGCAACTTTTGTATCGATCCTGCAATGCCACCTTCGTATCGATCCAGTTGTGAAACTTTCATTTTGATCCTCAGAAGCCACTTTCGTATCGATCCAGTTGTGCAACTTTCGTATCGATCCTTCGACACAACTTTCATACCAATCCAGTTGTGCAACTTTCGTATCAATCCTTAGACACAACTTTCATATTGTTCCGGATGTGCAACTTTCGTATTGATCCTCAAACACAACTTTCGTATCGATCTAGTTGTAACTTTCGCATCGATCCTCAGATACAACTTTCTTATCGATCCAGTTGAGCATCTTTCGTATTGATCCTCAAGCACAACATTCGCATCGATCGGGATGTCCACTTTTTGGATCGTTCAATTTCACCAACATTTGTATCGTTCCCCAAGTTACCTTAACCCTAGCTGCAACGTTGTTCCCTTATATAGTGAATTCAAAACTCACCTTAATAAAGGAACATTCTATCCACTCTCCTGATTATTCCTTGAATAAACAGGACATAGGGGATTAAACAGCAGATGCTAGATTGCTATCAAGGAGTGGGCAAGGAACTACCGTTCAAACGGTGCTCCCAGAAGCTAGAGTACCAAGCTAATATGCCAAGGACTAGTGGTTACTATATCATTCTTCCAAGGTGGATCGCAACTTACCCTAATTGACTAGCTTTCAAATGCCTAAATTGACAACTATGGTACAATGGCTAATGTGACAATTGCCTTACACTGTCTACTCTGCCACTTAAAGCATAGCTAGTCACCGTTGAACCATCTTCAAATGCCCGCATCTTGATCATGTCGTCTCCGTATGACTAGAAGCATGCATACAACCTGAAGGGGACTTCCTTAATGCCTTATATGGTTCTCCTGCCTAGATGAAAGTTTAGGACAATCACCAATCTGTGAGCCCATCTTAACCAACCCACCATCCAATCGGCGTTACCAACCACTCAAACGTTGGACAATCATGCATACATTGTTCACCAATATTACAAGATCCTGTAGCTAGAAAATGGACATGATAATGACGATTGGGGTATCTATCCTAGTCGAGACCTACTCATTCAAACCATTCTACACGCAAAATTTCCAGCAAAAATTCAACATGCTAACCATGTCGGTGTACTATGGAAGTACAACCCTGACACTACCTCATGAAGTGAGAATGGTGCATGGATTCCACCAAGACTGATGAATGCCATCAAATGAAGATGCCTTCCCCCCATTCCTCAAAGAAGACAGCTAATCATGGTTAGACATACCAATTCAAATTCTCATATTACTGATGGGAATAAAGAAGCAAGTAATCAACAAATTGTTCAAAGTCCATAGCTAGTTGCTGCTAATACTCATAAATGAATTCATCACAAGAGCTATTTCTAGACTTTGATAAGAGAACTAGTGGTTAGCTGCTAACAACTGCACCAACATATCTAGGCCAATATTGAGTTGATAAACCATATGAAGGATCAACATGGCGAGATAAGGAGGGAACCTACTCCATAATCTAAATCGGAAAAATCCTCTTCTTTATATGGCTACCGTGGATGCCAGCGCCATAAGGCTGCTTCGGAAAGGAAAGCTTCAACAATATATGCAATCCCCATAAAACGACGAGTAGGGAATGCTTGACCCCTATCAATCGAGAACTATGATTAAATTGAACCACCTACATTAGACTTCCAACTGAGAAGAGCTAGACCGAAGTGTAATAGGGAGCATACGATGCTGCTTAACTTATCAATGAGATTTAATCCGATCCTTTTGAATTATTTTTATTTCAATTTCATTTATGTTACAAAATATGACCAACTTGGATTAAACTACTTGCAAATTGTGTAGGTAGCTAAGTACTCAAGGTTGGGTGCCAAATAACCTCCACGGACTATGATCAGTCATTGAGGTATCATCACGATGAGCATGATTCAACCTCTCATCACCTATTATATGCCCCTGACTGGGAGGCAAGTCATCAAAGCGGAATAGACTAACAAGGTCGGGACTTCAATACAAAGTGGATGCTACCGACCATCCACTCATCCGCCTATGCAATTTAATTAGAGATCTAAGAATGACTTGAAGTGATATATCGCAGCAATGCACTCCTCATCTCGTACTTGAAGCTCGCAAAATACTTATGCTTCTTTCGATGCCCATTAAGATCGAAGCCACACCAGGCGTGGACGTGACCGTCCATGCAGCAAATCCTACATTAGACACTTGGGGTTGTTTGGGAACACAAGTCTAAAGTGGATATAATTTGACCATTTACTCTCCAGCTTGCATCTGTGATTCGGCAAGACAATCGTGCCTTAAATCGTCTTCGTCAAGGCTCCAATTTATAATCATCATAGACTGACTGCCAGCTCGCTAAGCATTAGGACATATCATTTCAACTCTCTTCCCCAACCTAACCGAAAGAGCGTGAAGTATCAAGTGGACGCGACTCGACTATCCACTCTCCAATTCTTTCCATTAACACTGGCGCCAAAGACATGACTCTAAGTGGATGTGGTGCAACCATCCACTCTTTTGCCCAAACTCAAAGTTCTCCATAGCATTATTCTTACTCCTTAAGCTTAGCAGAAGCAGAATCTAAATCAAAGATGACGCGGTACGACTGTCCATGTATCTGCTCCTATTCAGGATGCAAGGGGCAGTTTGACAGCCCAAGCTTAAATTGAACGTAATCCAACCATCCATCGAGGTGGATGGATCCGTCCATCCACAACCTCGCTTATTTCCAAAGCTCGAGGAGGATGGATCTATCCATCCACGACCTCGCTGTCCAGTTTAAGGAGGATGTGATCCATCCATCCATGACCTTAATTAACTCTTATCCTCAGAGTGTGGGTAGGAGCATCTTTCCTAAACATATGTGATCGACTGTCTGTTAAAAAACTCCAAATTCCCAAAAGTACGAACTTGAGTATAAACATTGATGGGTGTGACTGACCACCCATCAACTAACTCTGGTCCCAAGAGCACGGACTGGAGTATAAACCCCAAGTGGGTGTGATTGACCAGCCATCAACTAACTCTAGTCCAGAGAGCATGGACTGGAGTATAAATACCAAATGGATGTGATTGACCACCCATCAACTACCTCTAGTCCCGAGTGCGTGGACTAGAGTATAAGCACCAAATGGGTGTCACTGACTACCCATCAGCTAACTCTAGTCCCGAGAGCGCGGGCTGGAGTATAAACACCAAATGGGTGTGACTGACCACCCATCAACTAACTTTGGTCCGAAGAGCGTGGACTCGAGTATAAACACACCCATCGACTAACTTTGGTCCCGATAGTGCGGACTGAATTATAAACACCAAATGGGGGTACCTAACCACCCATCAGCCAATTCTAGTCCTCAAATCATGGTCTAAAATATAAATACCAGAAGGGATGCGATTCGACTGTCCATCTATCGACTTTGATTCCTCAACAAGTTCTATAGTATAAAAAGTGGATGTGGTTTGACCATCCGCTTTCCAACTCATCCCCTAACTTGGTGGCACACTTATCACACAAAATTGGATGCGATCCGACCATCCAGCACTAAGCGGGTGCGACACGACCGTTCATGCATCAACTCTTATCCTTGGCACGGGACCCATAACATAAATTTATAAGGACGCACTCCAACCCTACAAGATAAAATTTCTTCCTTGATTCGACATGGAGGCGCAAATTCGAAAAACGGGTCTAGCTGGACGTCCTATTCTAAATGGATGTGATTACCTATCCTATTGCAAATGAACGTAACATAACCATTCATCTGCTAACTCTCGCATATGATACGATAGGTTATGCATGTGACATGGATGGATGTGACCCAACCACCTGCCAATCAATTCCTTCCTACAATTTAGTGGGAGAAATATGAAATTAAAGTTGTTGTCATGTGACCGACCACACTTCGACTTTTGCCCGTGACTGGGGCCAGAGGAATTGACTGAGGAAAACGTGGTCTGACCATTTTCTAAAAAAACTCATAGTCTCCATAGTTTGGACAGGGGTATAAACATCAAATAGGTGTGATTAATGGCCCTTAAACCGACTCTACTCCCCAAAGTGCAATTATGAGCATAGACAGACGAATAAATGTGATTTGACAATTCATTCGCCAACTCTGACCTAAACTCGGCATGAGGAGTATAAACTCACTATAGATGCAATTAGACCGTCCATAAACAAACTCTGCTAACCAAAGACTGGAGGCAGAAGTACAAATCGCTGAAAGAAGAGAAAGGTGACTCACTACTTCTCCAGATTAGCGTCCTTTACAACTTAAGGCAATGACTACAAGGAGGCCTTAACGCTAACTAATCAGTACAGGTGACCAATTATACTATACCGCTTGATCGATGGGCAAAATCGATGTATACTTTTCATGTCATACCATTGGATCGATAGGCAATGAGGTCCAACCTTTTTACATTATGACGTTGAATCGACGGTCAATATCGATCCACATCAACCACAAATGGCAGTGACCCAAACGTCCTTCAAACAACTCCGATCACCATAGCATGGATAGGTTAATAAACTATGGATGAGTGTGACTTGACGATTCATTTTCCATATACCTTCATTGATCTACCAGGAGGAGTATGAAACTAGATGAGCATGACCCAACTACACCAGAGTCAACTTTATCCCATAAACAAATGGGAGAATATAAATCCAACTGGCTGTGACTGACCGTCCGACTCCGGATGAATGCGATGCGACCATCCTTGCCCTAATTCTTACCCTTGGTTCGACAATCGAAGCATCAACCCCATATTGGATATGATATAACCATCCATTCTCTAGTCCATCCTAGAGTATGGCAACACCTGCAACAAAGGTGGACGTGATTGACCATCCAATATCCAGCTCATGCCCAAAATTCGACAGAGCATCAAAGTATTCCGCCAAGAAGGAAGACCAAAATATGATGTAGGGTAGGCACAACTCAGCATTCCATAAATTAACTTGGTCCCATGGTTTGATGGGAAAGAATATGAGATTAAAGTGGAAGTAACTTGCCTTATCACTCATCAATATATGTGCCAGACTTGGGGACACGAGCGAGAAGATAAGATGAATGTGATTCGACTATTCATCAATCAACTCTGGTTCTTAAAGCTTGAACTACAGTATAAACACAGTTGGGATGAGACTCGACAGTGCGCATGATGCATCCACCAACTCAAGACTGGGGGCAAAATAGTGATTATCCAAGAGTTGACTATGACAATTCGATCCTATGACCCATTCCTGATATTTATAACCACTCAAGGTTACGGCCGAAAGGATGCCTAGAGATAGAATCATCAGATCGATGCTCGGACTTATAGGCAACTAATCATCATTCCTTACAACGAGCAGTGAATCTTGAGTAATTGATGGAGAGCGCATTACTTGGAAACACAAGCAGATTCAAACTCAAAGTTGGAGCCAGCTATGTAGCTACATGCGATACAAGGCTAAACTCCATTAAGCCTTTGGTTCAACATGCCTAAAAGGCTGATTATTAACCATTGAAAATAAGCATATGAAGTGCCTACAACCCATCACGAGCATTGAATATCAGATCACAACTTAGTGCAATGATGATGAAAGAGATAACTGCTTGGCTCCAAGTGAATCTTGATGTGTTCGCTTGGACTCAATCTCTTGTATGTATGCGGACTCTCGATAGCCATTGAGAACCCTGCATTAAATGTTGACCTAAGGCATGTCTCGATGAATAAAAATGATACACGTGGATCCAAAGAGATCTGCTGCACTTAAAGAGGAGCCGAATCTACTTAAAACCAATGGGTTTATCCATGATGTCGTCTACCCAAAATGAATATCTAATCTTTATGTATGAGAGAAACAAAGGGAGAGTGGCAATGTACGCCGATTACTCAGATTTGCATGAGGCATGACAAAGCACAATTTTCCACTTCCAAGGATCAGCCAACTAGTGGACTCGACCATCGGACATGAATTACTCACATCTATGGACGTAAACTCCAGATACAAGCAGGTATTGAAGCATGTCCTAGACCAAAAATACAATAATTTCATCACTGACTTAGGACTATAGTGCTATGTTGCAATACTCGGATTTAAACTTAAGGACACTAGTGCTACTTACCAAAAGACGGTTAAAAGATCGTTAAAAAATCAGATCAGTCGATCAATGAAAGTATATATGGTTAATATGCTTGTGAGATTACGACTATCAAACAACCATATCAATGACTTGGCAGAGATATTCAGTGCTCTCCAAAAAAATGGAGAATGAAATTCAATCCTTTGAAATGATCTCAGCATAGCATCAGAAAAATTCTTGGGTTTCATCATCAATTCTTTTGGAATTGAGGCTAATTTCCATTAAATTTTGACAATTAGAGACATCCATGTAACGAGGACAACCAAGAAGGTGCAGAGCCTAAGTCGAAAGGTTACAGTCCTAAGCTAATTCAACTTTAGGGCCATATACAAGTGTATTCTATTCTCCAACCTTCCCAAGAGAGGGAAGATAACTTTTGAATGGACTAACAACAGTGTTGATGCAATTCCAACTCTGATAGATCGCTCAAAGAGACCTCCCATTTTACCAAAGCCATTGGATACATCAATTAGGCCGTGCCAACATGCCATAATCATCACACTGCTATGTGAAGAGAAACTAATCCAAAGACCAGTATATAATAAAAGCTAGCTATTGATAAGCTGACCCGTTAACATCTATATCGACCAGTTGTTACGATAGGTCCTATAGCAACCTTAGATGTCCGGAAGGTTACTCAAATGGAATATCGAGCTAAGCCAATTTGATATCACTTATCTCACTCGGAGAGGTATCCATAGTCAAACATTAGCATACTAAATATCTGAATTCACTGCATTAGAGACTATCCAAAGAGCAGTGGAGAACTGTCTAATCGATTATGAATGTACACAGATGGAACTTCCAGTAATCGATTTTCAAGCATCGGAGTTGCATTAATGACTCCTGAGGAACGATCGATCTACTACACCCTGAAAGTCGACTTGCCTACAACAAATAATGAAGCTAAGTATGAAGCCTTGGTCTCCACATTCAAACTTGCAAGAAAAATACCTATGCGATTTCTAGTTAGTGGAAGGCCAAGTCAGGGAAGATTATTTGACTAGGGAGCAACGTCTTGCTCCTTATCTCAGCTGGGTCCAAGAGCTACTAGCTGACTTCGAATATTACACCATTACACACATCCTCAAAGAACAAAATGAAAAGGCCGAGTCAATGGCCAAGCTAGCTAGTTCTGGGGATGCATGACAAATAGACTTTGTCCCTGTCGAAATACCTATTATTCTAAGCATTGGTAGATGAAGATCGACCAAATTTTAGAGACGAAGCCAAAAAAGGAGTCATGGATGACTCTTATCAAGGATTATCTACAACTAGGAATAATGGTGGAATGAGAAATGGCTTATCCTCCACGAAGCTGTCCCATGAGTTAACACCTGTAAATTTCATATCCATCGATACGAAGCACACTTTATATAAGCCCATTTCATATCGATAACCTTTGATACGAAGTCTACCTTAATGCATGCCAAATCGATCCAGGAGAGGATTGATACGAAAAAAGGGGATCAAAACAACCGTTGATCGTTGTTGCCACTCAGGTTTTACGTCGATCCAGGAGAGGATTGATACAAAAATCAGTTCTAAAGAAACCATCAATCGATGGCAAGGACCTCTTTTCACCAAGATTCGTCAAATAAAAGAGTGGAAAAAGAACTTGACAACGACCCGTGAACGTGCAAGCATAAATGGGAGTTAGGTTAAAATACGTGCATGTATTCCATATTAACATTTGATTTTCAAAGTTAACAAGAAATAAATACTTGACTGGTAACAACCAGAACAATGAACAACAAATTGCTAGCACTCGACCTACAGTAACAATAAAAACTGCATGATCATTTACAATCTACAACTCAACATTTATACCACTGGAATTCTACCAAAGGTCACATCACTTGATGAAAGAACAACAAATGTTAAGCAAATCGGATAGAACTTTTTCAGAATAAAGGTTGTAGCTTTTCAAAGCATTTCATGTTCACACAGGACGTAGTTTGGAAGGCAAATGTTATCCCGCCTTTTAGCAAGGCCGTGACACCAAAGACTTGGCTAGGATAGAAGACAATCCATCTCAAGATCGGTCAGCTACAGGTCCGCGATGGATGCAGGAAAACTTGGTCCTAGTCTAGATCGAGCTACAACTAGCATGGTATGACAAGCAAAGCTATGAAAGGGAACATTCCAAATTTCAAGTCAGTTGGAGTTAGTATGCTCAAGATATGGATCGATCAAGATCCACATTAGATATGTAGATTTTGTATCCGTCAACCCACATCCTCATTTTGTATCCATCCTATCAAAATTAAATGATCACGAATCCATGACTCAGCATCCATCATTCCTATCCATTAGTTTTCAATAGCTTTCATCACTTCCCGGATTGATCATAGTCAACTCGTTAATCCGCTATACATTTCGTATCGATCACATCAACCAACAGCTATATATTTTGTATAGATCAGCTAATCGATCGATATGAAGAGAGGGGTCAAGGATCGGAACGAAGGAGAGAGTTTAGCATCAATACGAAGTCAAAGGAACGACATCAATTGAAGAGCTTAGAATCAGATGGATACGAAAGCCACATTCAAACCAAAGGAAACGGTCTATAAGCATGAAATGTGGATCTCCAGTGCCACCTCATAAAAACGAGATGATCGATACGAATTATATCGACATGAAGAGGATTGATACGCAATTGATCGATATGAAGCCTTTAGCCTTCCTAGCAAATTCAATCTTGGATCGATTATATCCCTCAAACTATAAGTCCAAATGCCAAGAAATTTCCGTAGGAGCTTGAATGTCAACTCAAGACCCACCATGATCGATCGCAGCTTAATTGGGCCATTTCTTGATCGATACAAAGCATGAATGGATCGATCCCAAATGACTCCAAATTGATCATGTGGGCCTACCTATGTATGAGAAAGGGTATTTTGAGATTTGAAGCAAATATTTCCTACCATACACTTATAAATAGCACCCATATGCCAACTAAAAGAGGACTTTTGGAACTCCTACACTTTTACTCTGTTGAAACTCTATTATAACTTGAGTGCTAGCTATTATGCTATTGTAAATCAGTTGAAAATCATCAATAAACAACAAGCTGTTCAAAGTGGACATAGGCTATAATGCCGAACCATTGTAAATTCTTGTATCTTTCTATTGCTTCTGACTTTTCTAGGCGCGATTGTTAGACTGGCCTCATTTTTCATTTAATTTCTTCATTCTAATCTCTTCAATTACATCCGACGAGTGTTGTGCCCAATTTGGTACAAACATAGAGGATGTCAATCGGAGTCCATTTGCTCCAAATATCAGAATTACAAGGAACCCACCGGAGTTTAAGCTACCAACGCTAGAGGTATATGATTGAAAGTTGATCCTACTACGCACATGATGAGGTATATCTAGCATATGGTGGCGTTGAGGGCATCGGAAGAGGTTATGGAAAGATGTTTTTCTTTATACTTGAATGATTTGGGCTGTGCTTTGGTTTTAGACAACTGGAGAATGGATCAATCAGGAAATGGAACGAGCTAGTGGACAGGTTTATGAAACAATTTTGGTTTAACATTTCACAACCCAAGAATGTGATGACATTGACGACACTAAAACAAAGGACTGAAGAGTCCTTGAGGAGCATTTTAACACGATTCAATGTGATAATGGCTTTGGTGGATTAGCTGAATCGATCAATCGTTTTAATGGCAGCGGTATTAGGGACTTTAGATGAAACATATCTTAATATTTCACTAGTGCGGATCAACAAATGGACCTTGAGGAGTTCTTCCACGAAGCAAAGAGGTCCTATGGCAAGAGGATGCACAGGCCAAGAAATAAGAGGTAAATATTGTGAGAGGCGAAGGATCATCTTGAGAAGGATACAAGAAGGATAAGGGAAAACAGAAAATAGACGATGGATGTGATGGATCAAGAAGGAAATGGAAGGAACGGGTGCCGAAGTTCTCCTTTACACTGATTTGATGGAAAACTTGGAACGGATTCAACTAGACACTAAGGGCAACTCCCTTATCAGAAACTGGCAAGGAGAGATCCCACGAAGCGTGTGTTGGGACTGGACAAGCCCATAGCGGAAGTTATGGGTGTATTTCAAAAAATTTACCCTATTGGATCTTTTATTGGGCCTATGAAATCTAACTAAATTAGAATGTATTTAAATTTCATTTAAATAAAATCATTTATCTTATTTAAATTCAAATATATTAAGATATTAAATTAATTTTATTTGATTTAGTTTATACATAAATATATCATATACATATATATGTGGGTGCATGTGTAACATAATAATCCATGAAAGATATAATATGCCCATATGCAGATGTTGAGATTTACATCGCAACGACATATTAGCTCATTTGGTATGTCATGTATGTTGTCCAAATATATGCATATATTTGTGTTACAAAATACATACACACACATATGTATGTATAAATATATTATATATAATATATGAACATAAAACATTTATATATAGATAAATGTATGTATAGAAAGAGACAGAATAATTATTAAAAATTATTTATAATTCAAAATTAACTTAGTTTTGAAAACGTAATAATTTTAGTATTTTAATTTGTATATATTATGAATAAAATAATGTTTTCATCCATAAATAATTAACATAAAATAATCTATTGATGAAAATTCAAATTTTACAATTTTTGAAAACCTAGGATCATAAAATAGAGCTTAGAAAAAATCTGAAGATTTTTCAAAGTTTTGAAATATTATTTTTAAAAACAAATACATTGATTTCGGCAATAATTATAATATAAAATAATATGTTATTAAAAATTCAAATTTTAAAAAAAATCTAGGATCATGAATGAAAGGTCACAAAAAAATTTGAAGAATTTTTCAATTAAATTATTTTTATAATAAATCATGAACATTTTTTTCGAAATAATATTAATTATTAAAAATAATAAAATTTATTGAAAAATTCCTAAATTTTTTCTATATGTTTCTAAAATGATATAATATTTTTTTAATTATAGAATTGAAATTTTAATGTAATAATTATTTTATATATAATAAACAATTCAAAAATTCAATAAATGTTAATTTAACTAAGTGAATATATCTATGATAATTAATTTTCGAATTTTTAAATTAATATTACATACAAATAAGTGTACCAAAAAATTTAAATCATATATATATATATATATATATATATATATATATATATATCTTATATATGCATATATGCTATTATGAGAGAGAAATATACACTAATATATATATACACGAATTTATTAATAAATATGTATAAAATAATTATTAATGACAAAAATTGATTTTGTATAGTAAAAAACGTTTGTCTATACATAAGTCAAATAGTATAGTAAACAAATTATGCACATAACCAAACTGATTTGTGACAACCACATCTACTTACAAAAATCTCACCTAACTAAACATATAGTAGCAATATATATAAACAGATATGAAATTGCTCATTATAGGATCATAGAACATTATTTAATTACTATAATATGAATTAAAATTACCAATTAGTGATGCCTTTGATTCCACATTGAAGCAATGACTTACCTTCCCTTTACTATTCTTGATTCGTCACATTGCAAGTAAGAAATCACCGACCTTTAGCTATCGAATAGTATTATTTTAATTTGAAATATATTTCAGAATTTTTAAGTGGACTGAGAGTAATGTTTTAATCAGCAATGTAAAAGGTAATGGAAGCCAAAGTTCATCATTATTTTAGAGATACAAATATATATAGGGTTGTATTAGAAAGAAACGAGGAAAACCTTTTTGCCCATTCTCAGTTGATCTCAACCATTATCTCCAAGCCAATTCCCTATGTTTTAGCCACCCCTAGACCTTTCCAAAACCGAAATTTTGCAGTCCTAATGATGGGCGTTAAACCCATCTAATCCCAAGCCAAAATACAATGCAATTAATCTAATTTAATCGCTTGTCGATATTGTAAATCGATCGATATATTTATAACTGTTATACATATATATAACATTGTTTATTTCTCAAATCATATTCAGATTTTATAATTAATATTTCATTAATATTAATTAATTTAATCAATTTATAACAAATATAAACTAATTAAATCGTTCATTCTTAAGGGAATTCATCATTTATGCTATGTTACTCTTGGGTGTAAATTTGGTCAGTGATTAACATCGAACTATTCTAATGTTAACGTTCACACGTCACTTAGCAGGTGCTATGACATTATAGCCAAATTTATTGCTTACTCATTTTCGATAAAAATCTAATTTTTTTAATAAGCATTACCCGGTTGTGACATTGTTTACACCAAATCTGTTCGTCAAAACTATAGCACTTTGGACTTATGGAATTTTATAATGGTCAAAATTCTAACCTCATCCACATTCAACTTTATAGTCCAAATACAAAGTCCTTGGTTCAATAATAACAATTATAATTAACCAAAATGCTCTGGCCAGAGACTTTGACTTTGAGTTGACTTGAGTTTACCGTGATACTAACTGCATATAACCGAGGAGATGAATCCTCTCTTGAAAAGTGCTTCACTTCCAATACTTCCACTCGAACCAACTATAGTCACTCGATGGAAGCCATGCCATGATTTGGCTATAATCAAAGCAGAGCTTTCATATTGAAGATCCTTAGTATTCTCAAGTCGATAGAACCGTCTAAAGCAGTCACATCGATATTTTCTATTTGACCTTAGTTATATTATCCAACGGAAAAATATCGAGTGAGTCGTTCCGTAGTTATCCAATAACTATTAGTATGTAACCCCTAGGTGCCCCTAGAGGTCAAGAGTAATACACTTCCCAATATTTGGAGAGCGTTGCGTACTCCAATCTCACCATATACATCGATATCTAGTCTTGAGGCATCTTGACTAGGAACATTTAAAATGATATATTTGTCTCATTGTGATAAATTACTCATGGTTACAACACTTTGTAACTACTATTAAAAAATATACCATTTATTGATTTTTCTATTAAATATACTTTTAATTAAGTTAATTAATTAATATAATCACATTATATCAAGTACATAATAGGAAGAAAATACCTTTTATTTCGAATAAGATTGGTCAACGAGTTAGATATATGTAACAAATTACATAATTGCCCCTAGGGCATACCCCTAACTCCATCAGCAGGAACGTAGGTCTTGAAAGTACTACCTATTCTATGAACTAAATGGGCATACTATAGATGAATGCAGTCACTTGAAGGACATAGTTGAGGAACATGTCAGGAATGGCATGCTGCCACACTACATGAGGACATGGACAATGACAGCGGAACGTAAGCGGCCAACGTCCACATCAAATGGGAATGACCTTAGATCGAGGTCTCGAATCGTCGTTTCCTGATCGGGATGGTGTGAAATAAATAAATAATAAACTTTATAATAAAATAGCTAAGTCACTTACATATGTACGGGACCAAGGATGGTTAGGCAAGCTCTGAGACGATGATAAACCATTAAGCCTAGAGAGGCGATATTTGGTTTTCTTTGGTTTTGGATTTCTCACTGTATGAACTCAAATTTAATAATTTAATTTAAATCTGCATGAATGCGATGAACTAAACAGGTCGCAGTTGTCCCGATCAGAAAGACGGGGTAATATCTGTAAGGTACGAGTCCCTTCGTCGGCGAGCGGTAGGATAGTCTCGTACTCCATGGATTAAACCCTCGACCACAGAGTTGAGGTCGGAGAAAGGAAGTTAGTATGGAATTGATCATGTTATCCCTGAACGGAGAGTCAGGGAACAGAGTGTAATAAGTGAGTTGCTTCATCGGAGAGCGACAGGGTCGACTTTCTTATTATTGTTCCCCTTTCACCCGAGAGTCATTGGATGGGGTCCAAAAAGGCTTCAAAGAGACCATGAACTGTCTAGGAAGGCCATTAAATTGCTTTATGTTCAGGGACATTGAACTAGAGTGCAGGAAGTAACATCGCTTCGTCGGAGAGAGACATGATCAGCTTACTTGTCGTTGTTCCCCATTCACTGGAGAGTGACAGGATGGGGTTCAACAAGTGCTTGGAGAGACTATAGTTGGTCCAAGAGGATTATGACATCACAATATGCCCGAAAGGACCAGTATGCAAGGGGTAAGTTGTTTCGTGGGAAAGCGACAGGATTAGCTGCATTAGTTCGGGTTTGTGATTTCGAGATTGTTTGCAGGTGATTGTGTTCGAGATTGATTTCGAGATTGATTTTAAGAAATCAGGAACTAGTGAGGAGATTGATTTCGAGATTCGAGATGATAATAGAGAATTTTTTGTGGATGGTTGGCGGGTTATAGTTGAAGGTCGAAGGTGGGTTGTGTTTGCGGGATGGTGATGCACTGTAGAATTTATGTGCGTAAGGTTGATTGAAATTGCTGGAAGCAAGTAAGTGATGGTTGGCAATGGAGAAGCAGTAGATGGAAAAAAGGTTAAAGTACTTCTCTATGTAGTTGACGTAATGATTAGCTGGTTGTTTTGGAGTGAAGGCAGTAGGCTGGGGATGGCTATGTAGATGAATGAAGTAGTGAACATTGGATAGTGGTTGTGCAAAGGAGTGGCAAAGGTGTAGCTTGAAGTGTGGTTGCTGGTATGTGGAGGATATGTGGTCGTAGGTTATAGGGTGTGCGGATTTGAAGAAGTAGCAATTTTAGGTTCGAAGAAGTAGCAATTGAGTTGTGGTTGAGGAGATGCTATTGTTCAAATTAGGTGCGTAGAAGTTGAACATAGAGTGGCAAGACAAGTGGAATGGTGAGGAGTTTGGAGTTTGTATGGTTGTTTGTAGTAGTAAAGGATGAAGTTTAATGGATGGCAGGCAGTTGATAGATGGTGAATGTTATATGGCAGAGGCAAGTGAGTAGGGTCATTACTCTTTCTAATACTCACCGTTTCCTCTAAAACAAAAGAAATTTAAGCAATTAGTTTGTGAAGATAAGGAATCAGAGGTTCGGGCCCTCCTTTTAGTGCAAAAATGTTAACATATTTCTTCATCAACGCCTAGAGTGTTGTAAAAGAGGACTTTGTTAAAATATGCTAATGTGATCCTAGGTTAAGGAGCTAGGATGGCATAAGCCCATTGTCAAATCTATGACGATCTCATGCGTATCCAAAAGTCATCAAGTTAATGTGCAAGTCACAAGCAGAATAAAGTCAATATTCTATGCAAGTTGTAAGTCATAGACAACTCAATTCACAAGTTATGAGTCGAAGTCAAGTTGATATATTAGTTGTTAACAAATTTATTTGTTAACTCCAAAAGTGAATAGGAACTGAATCTGATCAAAGTAGGACTTCGTCGAAGCTATTCGATGTTGTAGGTTGAGGCGTGCATGGTTTCAAGTTTGTAACAATTCTTTGTACTATAATCATTATCACATCGAATGTCAAGTATGATTCAAATTAATATGCAATGCAATGTTTAAGTCACAATTCAAGGCTCCTTTGGTCAAATACGATATGCAATTGCGTGATATTTGATTCCTTAAGTGTTACAATCGGAAAAAATCTCCATATCAATTTAGGGTTTACAAAGATGAAAATGTATGTAGGAAGAGAATCCAATCCACCCCCAAAAAAGAAACCATAGGTCCATATTTATAGGGGAAAAGTAGCATGGCTTTCGACGCCGATAAGCTTCAGCAATAGCTTCAGCGATGGTGTTGGCAACGGCTTTAGCGACTTTAATATTGTTATGCACTAGGCTTACTTGATGACAATAGGAGAATGTTGACGCCACTTTAGTTGTGATGGTCATCGATTAATGATCCTTCGCTAAATTATAGAGAGATGCCCCTAAAGTGCTACAAAGTGCGGTGTTGCTATAATGCAATGCTAACATCCTCCATGGTTGTCGATGGTGAGCTTGTCTTGGTTATAATAGGTGAATAGAGGCACCACTAGAGCATTGCATCAATAAGGTGCGATATGGGTTGCGTCGACATTCATCGATGGCTTAAGATGTTGATTTTATTCAGTACTCTTGCTTCTTTGATTACATGCGATGTTGTAAACATATTTTCCTACTCCTTCGATGCTAATTTATCCTTATGTTCCTGTCCTTGATCATTGGGGCATAATTATATTGCTGGTGGCATTTCTTTTGGAGTGATGATGGCAGACAAAGTGAACGAAGAGCAGCTCTTCATTATGAAAGGCGGTGTCAATGCTCTAAAATGCTAGGCCTTACTGGCGCTAAAGATCTTCTTGTCATTTCGTGGTTCTTCGACTTCATCCGTCATAGATCTTACATCAGTGTCAACACTAACTCCTTTCTACTTTTTTAGCAAACATCGTAGTATAGCTTCGATAACCATGATGCCTGGCATCATCATGTAGTGTCATTAATAACTTGGCCTTGTTAATATGTATGCTACTTGGTTGATGATGTCGAAGTGTAGCAATCTTGAATAAGGGTGATACCGAGAATGAGTGGCATTGATGAGGAGCGCCATTAACGTATGGTGAGGTCAATAATCTCCTTTTGGGATTAACACGTGATTATCTATCTTAACATTGCCCTTATGTGATTTATAATAGTTGTTATTGCAAAGGCTTAGACACGTCTCGCAATGAGGTTTGATCTCATCTCCCTAAAACTTTAAATCGAAAATCATATCCTTCTAAGTAATTATGTAGATAACATATACTATATTTAGAAAGCTAGTACATGTTTATTAAAAACATATTAAAGGCTATAAACATAAATTTAAATATACTTGTAATTTGATTTTAATATATTGATTTTAGCCAAAATAATAGATTTGTTCTTTAGAATGTAACTGTTAACCCGCCTTTTGTCAAGGCAGTATACAGCGGATTTACCCCAACAGTTTCACAATTATCAAGGTCGATGAGTGTAGAGCGATGATTGTAGGGCCTAGTAGTGAAGTACAGGGATCGGCATAGCTTGGACCGACATGATTTGGTGGAAGGCAAGGGATCGGCATAGCTTGGATCGACATGACTTGGTGGAACCCCAGGGATTGGCATGGTAGGTTATACGAGAGATCATGGTAGTGTATGGATCGGTATGGTCGAAATAAGGAGGGATCAACATCTTGGAGGGTTTAGCATATCACATGAAAGAGAGGGATAAACATGCGGCATCTTGGAGGGTTCTCGATACTATATGAAAGAGAGGGATCGACGTATGCCATCTTGGAGGGTTCGACATTGATATGAAAGAGAGGGATCGACATGCGCTTACTTGAAGGGTTCGGCATGGATGAATGTAGAGGGGTTCGTATTATTTTTTTGGTTTGGAAAGTCATACATCAACTCGTTGGCAAGGGATTGGCATATGTCAAGAACTAAGTGCACTCTTGAATTCAACAATCAATAACTTGAGCTTTCTTATTCCAAATGACATAAAACTTAGGGATTAAGCATATTTCATCTTGAGGAATCCACCATAGGAGTCGCTGCCTAGGAATAAACCAAGGAATGGATCGGTACCGATACCTCCTCATGGAGATTTGGACCTAGTGACCCCTATAGTGGGCCCATATGGATAAGGAGACCCTATAACCAAACTTCGCCTATAAATACAACGGGCGGGGCTTCAGAAAAGGGGTCTTGATTCTGCTTCTCTTCATCTTCTGCCTAGGCTACACTCTGCCATTTTTATTCTTGAATTTCACCTATTTGTAACTGTAATCAACAGTATAAACTAATAAAAGAGAAATCTTTGGAGTTGACGTAGGCCGGGGTAAGTCGAATCGTTATAAATCCGTGTCTCAATTTACTTGCTTTCTGATTGTTTTAATTTCGTTCCTCATTTATTCCTCTTCATATCTCTATGATTGGATTGGATTTTGGTGCTTTCATATAATTGGGTATTGGTCGTCAATTTCAACGCCAATATTTTGGTGCTTTCACCGAGAGTGACTTATGCTACCAGAAAGGAGCCGTTATGCAAGGAGTCAGGAGGCTTCCTCAGGAGCTGGAGCTAACCAAGCATTTATCTACATCACCAGGGCTGAAATGGAAACGATGATGGATGTTATCAGAAGAGGAGGTTGAAAAGATAGGAGGAGATGATGCGGAATTTGCTCTAACAGATTGGACGAGATGGAGCGCAAAATCAAGGAGTTAAAGCAGCAGGAATTGCTGGAAATCAAAACCAGGAGCATGGAAATGGGGCGAATAGGCAAAGGAGTGGAGTAGAGCAGCCGAGGGCAGTCCCCTGCCATCTAAGAGGGATCGGCACCGATCCCTCCAAAGGGATCAGTGTCGATCCCCAAAGGCTGGGGGGCATGCCCCTAGGTCTGGGTGATCGTGATGCAAGAGGACCTGCGATCAATCCCATGGAGCCTGGTGCGAATGGGAATTTGGGTGCTCGATCGAAGGAATACATCTTAGAGTTCCATCAAAGACTCAGGGGGTGGCTTGGGCATGATGGTAGGAGGCTACCCTTAGAAGACAATGGCAGGTTTGCGAAGATGATAAAGTGAGCTATGCATGGAGGATTAGTGAATAGGGATCTCAAGGGTGTAAATAGAAGTCCATTCGCTTTAAATATTAGGCAAGATAGGAATCCTCCGGAGTTCAAATTACCAACGCTTGAGACATATGATGGAAAAACGGATCCCGTTGTTCATTTGGCGAGGTACATAAGACAAGTACTAGGTGCATCGGATGAAGTAATGGCATGATGCTTCCCCTTGTACTTAACAGATATAGTCGTACTATGGTTCAGACAGTTGGAAAGTGGCTTCAATGGCACATGGATGGAATTGATCGAAAGATTTATGAGGCAGTTTAGAGTTCACATCTCGAGATCCAAAAATGTGATGAGTTTGCCAAAACTGAAACAATGGATCGGAGAGTCCCTGAGGAGTTTCCTAACATAGTTTAATGCCGCAGCAGCATCGGTGGATCGTCCAAATCCATCCATGGTTTTGATGGCAGATGTATCTGGAATTGCTGATGGCATAGAGTTCAAGGATTCACTGGCATGGGATCCGCCTATGGATCTCGGAGAGTTTTATCATGAAGTAGAAAGTTTCCTGCGAAAGGAAGATGCATGAGCAAACAAATCGAAGGTGAATGCAGTGCAAGGTGGAGGTCCATCCGAGGAAGGTTCAAACAAGGATAAAGAAAAACGGAAAGTAGAGGATGGCTTTAATGGATCGAAGCGTCCACGAAGGGAACCGAGATTCACCTCTTTCATGGAATTGACTGAAACATTGGAACGAATATTTCTGGATACTAGGGTGAAGGTCCCCTATCAAAAGCCAATAAGGAGAGAGCCTACAAATAATGAAAAGAAATCAAAAAGATATTGTCTGTTCCATGAGATGATCGGGCACAGTACAAACAATTGTAGGCACTAAAAGGATGAGATTGAGAGATATATTCAGAACGACAGACTGTTACAACATGTGAGCACTTAGGTCGACGCAATGGAACAAAAGCAACCACCATCTGCATTGAACGAGAACTGCCCAGGACCGAGGCATCAACTATCATCAAGTGTTTTGTGGGGAACACGCATGCCTTACTATATGAAACTTCAGAAAAGGGGTTTTGATTTTGCTTCTCTACATCTTCTACCTAGGCTATACTCTGCCATTTTTATTCTTGAATTTCATCGATTTGTAACAGTAATCAGCAGTATAAACTAATAAAATAATCTTTGGGGTTAACGTAGGCCGGACTCAGCCGAACCAATATAAATCTATGTCTCAACTTACTTGCTTTCTAATTATTTTAAAAATTTTCCACATTTATTTATCTTCATATTTCCATAACTAGATTAGATTTTGGTGCTTTCACATAATTGGATGTTGATGGTCAATTTTGACGCCAATAGTAACATTAATTTCAAATCAAGATGAGGAAACTATACAAACATAAAATTTCGATAATAATGATACAACTAAAAATAAATATTAATATAGGATGTACCTTCTAGATCTAGCCTACTAATGACACCTTAGCTTTAAAATCACGTACATTTTGATTTCATTTGATGTTTTAATTTGTTTGGGAAGGAAAATTTTGGACCAAGAGGCTTAGCGGCCATGAAAAATGTGAGAACGAGAAAAAAATAAAGAAGGAAAATTAATCATGGGATTTTGTTTTAATGGAAAGAATAGAACCTTTCCAGTTCTCCTTATTAAAACTTCCCATCTTTAATTCACATTCGATTTTCGATCATGTCACCTCATCCCTTATAAAGCATGGACGACCATACCCTTTCCCATAACCGGGGAAAAGTTTCCTAGTTCCTATTTAAGTAATTAGCTTTTTTTAAACCTCATTTAAACATATATCGATATCGTATATTGATATGTGTATATATAACTTTTATATGTACAATAAAATAATCACTATCAACACACATACAAAAAATTAGCAATTAAAATTCCTAAAATATTGATTAATTTATACCACTATATAAACTAATTAAATTGCAAGGTTTTTGAAGAATTCACAAATATGGTGGTGAGACTCAAAGGTGTGAATCCAGATAGCAATTAATTTTAAAAAATTCAAATATAAACGTTCATATATCACAATAGCCAGCGATGTCGGCCAAATTCATCGCTTATAGATCTATTCGAATAGTCCAATTTCATGTTTACCTAAGCGGTACCATTTAGCAGCGATGATTTACAAGCGTTCTCTACGTCAAAACCATATCGCTTTAAAATATATATAATTTTCCATTGGTCAACCAGTACTATCCACATTCAACTCTATTAGTCTATAAATATATCCTTGGTTCAATAATAATATTTTTTATTAACTTTACTACTTTGGCCAGATATTTTGACTTTGAGCCAACCGTAGTTGACCATGATACTAAATTCATATAATTGAGGACACAAATTCTCTATTGAATTGTGTTTCACTTCTAATGTTTCAACTCAGACCCAATTATATCGCTGGATGAATTGTCATGCCATGATTTAACTATAATCAAAATGAAATATTCACATTGAAGTTCCATAGTATTTTCAAGTCGAGGAAACTGTGCAATATTGTCACCCTCCTATTTGACCTCGTTGTAATTGACAAACAGGAAACTCTAAGACGAGTCATTCCATGATTATCCAATAACTACAAGCACGTAACCCCATGACGCCCTCAGCAGCCATGAGCAATATACTGCCTAACATTCAAAGAGTGTTACGCACTTTGGACTTAACGGAATTATGGATATATTTTTCTTGAAACATCTTGACCAAGCAATTTAAAATAAATTATCATTTTTTTGTGATTAATTACTCACAATTGCAACTATTTGCTACTACAATCACATAACATTTTATTTAATGATTTTCTTATTATACGCTTTAAAGTAATTACACAACTATTATATCACAATATAACAAAGTATATATGCGATGTCCCATAGTTGAAGGCCCAAACTAACAGCTATGGATGGTGCAGTCATCCGTAGTTATTAATCCTTGACGACCAAATATGGTAATGTTAGATACATTGACATAACAGAAACACATGGATATGGAGAAATTTAAAATCAACAAACAACTTTCTCATTTCATTTCAAAACATTTCAAATTCATTACATAATCCCAATAGAGAACCACATTTAAAGAAAATATATTTATTACAACATACGCTAGGAGCGACATATGAAAATACCCCTTGGATGATCAGAGTATATATATGCAATTAAACGACTTTTCCTTTACAACAACACAGCGGAATCAAAATAAAAGTGAACTCTAGATAGCCGTCATGCCTCCTACACGTCTTCAAAAGATTATTCATCTAAAGAGGTGCTTGAAAAACTCAACTCTCAAAATCAAATGAGTACCCCGAGAGTTTAAGGGGAAAACATAAACTTTGAGTCAGACATAAAGCATGGTATGAATAATAATCTACCATCTCAAACTATTTAGATATCTAGTGAGACCATGCCGCTAAGCGGAATGGGTTTTCCCCTCACTAGTACCCTAAAACCTTTATAAAATCATATACTGTGCTCCTGCATCTACAATGGTTAAAACAATTCAAAAAAATATGATCATACGCAAACAAGTAAATCAATTTTGGATTTCCCATCCCAATTAATTCTGACTAACTATCTCATTTATAGTTTCTAGGGTGACTGTTAACCTATTAGTTTTCATGGGCTTACTAATAACATGTTCAGTGTTTGTGGACTCCCTGTCCAATTTCATAGTTTCAATGGGTTTACTATGAACCTGTCTACCTGACAACTTCTTTTATATATGGTTTTCATGGGTTTACCATAAACTTGTCTCCCTAACAACTTCTATAATCAATATTTTAGCATCCTATATTTGTCTTCCCAACCTCCTGGATGCAATTCTACTCATTAAAGAGTTAACTTAATTTATATTCACTACTGGATCAACCTAGCTGGTTATTCTACCCTTTCTCCCCAAAATACAGTTATAGGTCCATTACAATATGAATTATATTTATGAAGAAGTAAACATAATAACATAATAATACCGATACCCAAGGTTTAACATCCTTGAAATCCTTTTACATATACTTGGTTAATCCCTTTAACCTATTAATCAAGAAAACTTCTTCAAAAACTCCTTACTTAAAGTTATTTCAAAACTCTTTTATTATGCTATGGTTTTCGTTTAAAATGAGATTGGGTTATTTGTTTGAAAAATTCAGGCTTTCGAAACCTTAAAACGTTATTTTCGAACCCCCTAGATAACCTCCTTTGAAAGCATAGAACACTTATCTTCAAAACATTACATATAAACCTTTCGAAGCTCCTTAAATCATCCCTTTTGAAACTAAAATATACCTTTTCGAAAGTATCTAAACATTACTTCATAATCCTTAAACATAGCTTCAAAACCAATGAAATGCCCCTTTCGAAACCATTGGTTTTACTCAAAAACAACTTTTGGGTCAGAGTTAATATATATGAATGTATCCCTTTCGAAACCTTTAATCTTCATATAAAATTGTTTAGGGAAAGTTTGATCGCGTCGGCACCATCCTTTTGAAAGCTTCAAAACATTTAAATGAAGCACTGAAGGATAGCATTGAAACCCACTTTCAAAGCAATTGTCTTCAAAACCCTTGAAGTCTTTCGAAGGCGTTTAGGAAGTGGCTTAGTATAAGTTTAAAACAACGGCTACGCTTCGAAAGCATTGATGACTTCAATATACTCGAAAGGCAAAAGAACTGTAGAAAGGTTTCGATTTGGTCGAACCCACCCTTTTCGAAAGCATTGGATTTAAAACTAAGTAACTCCTTCGAAAGCTACAATTTAATAAGAGGTGGAAACCTCTTTCGAAAGAAATTTAGAAAGACCTTTTGAAAGCATCTATTTTGATCCCTTTGAAAGCATTTAGCAAAACAAAGGTAGGCACTAACATCTAAAAGCAAAGCAAAGGTTTCGTTCCCATCGGAAGCTATGTTTCAACATTATGCTTTCCTCCTTTCTTCAATACACTACGTACCAATGTTGTACCTTGTGTATTAGTTTCGGCTCTTGATTAAAGGTGGAAGCTATGAGTCGAAAGGTGCTTCTAATAGAGGCGAAACCTCCTTTTCTAGGTAAGAGCTGATTAATACCAAGTAAAGCAAATACTTTCTAACTAACTTGCCTAATTGTAAACATGTGATTGGTTGCCTCAACTTTTCAAATTCTTTACCAAAATAACTGCCGCATAATTTCAGATCTAAACCAAGAATTTAACAAATAAGCTCTTCCATTAAGCAAAACAATTAAGTCATTTAGGTCCTCCTTTAAAAATAATTTAATTCTTATAGTAAATCACTTAGGAAAATTCCCAAAAAAAATCTCAGAATTCACTTTTAATATGTTATCAAACATATCTAAATTTTAGACCCAAATTGTTAATATAATTTTTGGAATAAATTTCTAAACCCAATTAAACATATTTTCCTTTGAAAATTCATAATAATCTACCCAAAGCTTGGAAAATTATAAAAATTAAAAACCAACTCCAAATTCATGTTTTACATAACACATAAATTCCTCATATCATTCGAAATCAATTATAATTGGTTTTTCCCTTTAAACCGTGTAAAATCATATTTAAACAATTTGTTTAAATCTAACATGTTATGATCCAAGCATATCATCATCCAAATCATCATAAAAATGGACTTAATCATAAACCCCAAAAAAAATGATTATATAATAAAATAGAGATAATATAGATTATTATTCATCTTGATTAGGATAAGGAGATTGGATTGAGATTAAGATTAAGATTTATTCCACTTGCTTTAATTCTAAGCTTTACTTGAATTATTCTTCTCCTAGCAATGGTCGACTCTAAGTTCTTCTTCTCTTATGTCTTTAAGTTTTGTGAAAATGAGAAATGAATGTGAATGGAGGGTAAGCTGTGGATATATGAGGGTTATGGCAATAAGGTTATTTCCCAATATGATTTTATGTAAATTAATTTGCTTATAAACCATTCTTAATCCCATTCATCTAATTAAGTGAACGGTTCTGCCATATTGTATAACTATATACTCCATTAGCCGACATTTCTCTATCATTGATAAACTGCTTTTATTATATGGAAGTTTTGGAGCATGTGTCTGGACATCTTGTGCAACGATCCGCCTTTCTACCGCTGAATGTCGACACTAATACATCCATGATATCCACGTGCTAAGCACCCAAGTGCTAGAAAGACAGAAAGTTGGGGTAAAAGAAAAGGAAATTAAATAGAACAAGAAAGAAGAACACAATATCATAATCTCACATGCGGGATGATAATATATATAATATCTCAAAAGGTCTTTATCAAAAAGAAAACTTTCACATACATACATCATTCAGAGTAAACTAACATATCATTAGCCTGGACAATTATAATAACCTATCCTCACAAATGTTGATAGAAACAAGTCAATTAATATAATGGGAAATAAGTACGGTAGGAAATTATCCAACTTCTCGAGAGCTCCAATGAACCATAGCTAAATCCAAAACATACTCGAGCTGACCCAAGCTTTAAGAAAATAACACCCAGATTAGTCTGGTAAACTAGCATGAGAAACTCAAATCATATAGATTTATCGTATCTTAAAACCCTTTAAAAAAAGGGCATCTTATAAGACCATGCATCGATTAAACACGAACAAGTTTTTACCTTACGATAACCAAACCATTTCTGTTATAGAATCTAGTGATGATGGAATAATGTCTAAAGTGTGAAATATAAATAGTCACATAGCTGGGATGTATGTGAGTGTACATCACAGCAAAACTAGGTATACAATGACAACCACAAAGGTATGCTCATTGATTGTGAAGGATTCCACATAGATCTCTTCGAGGGAGCCGAATCCAAATTACTGAAAAGGATCGGGATATCCTTCCGAAGTGTCTTACATCTCTAGTGAACGTACCATAGGAAAATCATGTTGGTCTTGCTAAGACCTGATGCATCGCTCCCGCATGCATATCCCAATAAGTTCCTCTAGAAATGGAGTCGTATGGACCCTATGATTTGCCGACCCTACTGGCTATGTCTCATATCTCTAGTTTTAGTCATATGTGATGATGAGGAGATGTTCGACATTCAATCCTACGAGTTACCACTTGAACAGATCTTCCACATGAGCTCCAGCTCGAATAGATCACGAAATCGCAGATGGATTTCCATATCTCAACGGATCTTCGAACCACACAAGGATTCCTCAACCGATCACAAAATCACACATGGATTCCCATACCTAACTAGGTCTCCGAAACACACATGGATCCCCACATCCTCAATAGATCACAAATAACTATATATGTTCAACCATCTTAAACTGGTCTCGAATATCCACATGGATTCCACCATTACGAAGCAATCATGAACCAATCACGAACCTCTACTAAAGCATATAAAACGTATATGGTTTGGAGTGGTTATGGTCTTAAGTAATCTCATATTAGTACACTCTCCAACTTACCAAGTGCTCTAAAACTAATCAATCGATTTCCAGTGTGACGCGCCACCTCTATACCCACGCTAGCCAAGAACACTACGGAGTAATGCCGTCAACTAGCACGGAGAATAAGGCTGTTGAGGAGCGGCCATCTATGAAATTGCTTTGTGCGAGTACCGATGTGCCAGATTAAAAATATAACTTTTCATCTCGAGAGGGAATCCGACATACCGACGCAAACTCAAAGATACTACACGGTGGCTATATGTAATCTTCGAAAACAAATATAGAAATAAGCATAACACAAATCAGTCACAGAAGTTCATATCTCAAAGGCAGAATCGGATATGAATATTAAACATAGAAGTGTACATCAGAGTAGTGGTCAAACAAGATACACAATATCATAAAAGAATAGTTACAAGTGCTACACAAAAGAATAAGTGTACATTAACGAGTCTATATCTCAAATGTATGCAACCAAAAACTACTAATCTAAGTAGTTAGCCAAAAGTCAGGATAATAATCCAAGATGAGGGGTTAAGCAGAAGCACCTATAACATCTCGGTCTGACCCGAGTATTATTTAATAAGAAAATAATAAACGTATCAGTCTAACTATAAATATCAGATGAAATGATATAAAATAAGAGATATGACAAAAACGTACGATAACCATAAAGCAACACTGTGATAAGTATGTAATTAAAAATCAACTAGAGATTAATCAATATCACAAGAATTTCTCAAAGATCACAAAGAATGTCATACTCTTTATTTTTATTCACCAAACCATAAATATTGACAATTATGTCAATGCCAATCACGAAAGTTAATGACACATAAATTCAGCTATGGACAAATATTAATAAAACTTATCAATATAAATCACGAAAATTGGTGAAACACAAATTCCAGAAATCATCAATGGAAATCCAGAAATCACAAAAAGGGGGAGGCCTATCACTAAACGGGAGCATGAAAACTCACCAACACATGTATCACAAAACAGAACGCTATTTCATGGTTGCTAACCATTAATTTTGAGCCGAAGCTCCACAAAATAGTCTGAAGACCATAGGTCGCTACCCCACCAATTTGAGCCGAAGCTTTAAAGAAACGGGGTTTAGTCTCCCTCGTAGACAAAGAGACATCGCACTTTGCTAGTCTAAATCACAAAAACGATCAATATCGATCATCAGGAAGTGTCAATTACACTAAGCTACTAAATATATGAGCTTAGCTTCATGTCCCATAACCACTAGCTTAACTTAAATATTTACGAACAAATTGTAGATCTCCACTCGAAAATTGTCACAAGAGATTCAATCGAACAAGTCCAAGATTTAACCGATGAAGTGAACGCAAGCATTTCATACCACTTGTTTTGCTAAGTCGTTTAATTAGATTTCTCCTACGAGTGAGGTAAAGGTTTGTATATACTAGTAGATTAGAATACGATTTAAGAAATGAGCCTTGTAATAAAATAGTGTTGAAATTGTTTTGATGAAAGAGTTTTGATATTTACAACTAGTATTGAAACCTTCATACTTTTAAAGTGACAAATCAAAGAAATGATTGTAGAAACAATCAATCACCAAAAATCCACATTCGAAGACGTCAATTAAATCCAAAGAAATCGATACCAAATCCATCAAAATGGATATTCCCAAAAATTCCAAAGAAGATGTTATCAAAGCCAACAAGGTGATAACAACTAGTCGGAGAAAGAAGAATCGATTATAAAGTGGAAACTGAGAAAAATAGGCATAAATAGGCAAAACGGGGAAAATAGGAGCAGCTCGGTCGACTGACTCAGAGGGTTCAGTTGACTGAACACAGGCCCAGAAAATTCTCGGGTTTCAGTTCAGTCGACTGACTCAGAGGGTTCAGTCGACTGACTCAGAGGGTTCAGTCGACTGAACACAGATTCTGAAAATTCTCGGCTTCAGCTCAGTCGACTGACTCAGAGGGTTCAGTCGACTGAACACTGTTTTCCTGCATTCCTAACCTATTTTAATTGAAGTGCAAACTCTCTCAATTTGCAATCGGGTGAGTAACGGGCGCTAAGCGTTTACGCCAATCGACAACCCGACCCTATAGGCTCCTCGATGCATCACCAAAAGCATAATCAAACATCAAAGTTATGATTTTTAAAGATTTGACTCCAAAACACTAAAAATTGGAATATACACCAAAGCAATCCAAATCAAAAGCAGTTGCACATGAATAAGTGTTAGGAATTCATACCTAACAACAAGGATAAATATAGACATAGATGTGAGATAAAAATCTCACCTTTAAACCCAAAACAATGAAGAAGAAGCTATAGAGCAATGGCAAGAACAATCACACTTCAATTCCAACCCAACAAGCTTGAATCTAAGCTTAAAAGAAAAACCTCTCGTAAGTTAGGTTTAGGAATTTCTGAAATTGAAAAGAGAATGAGTTGGAGAAGATGAAGAGAAGGCTTACCAAAGCTTCTTCTATGAATTTGGAGTTAAAGCTTGGATTTTGCAAAGATGATTAGAGCTTGGAGTTTTAATTTCCCATTCCTCTCTCCATTGTTGCTAAAGCTTGAGTATTAGGAAAATTATGAAGGAATGGAGAGAAGAGGGGGTGAAGCTTGGGTTGTATGGGCTGAAACCAAACCAAAGCCCTAAGTGAAAAAGTAGCAAAATTCTTCTACTCCGAACATATCGAAGTTTATACTCAAAAAGGTCATAAACGTCATTTCGAACTCAATAGGGGTGGTCTCGAGTCCTAATTCGACTGTTTGAAAAAAGTAGAATTTCGAACAATAATCCGACTAACAATGAATTATTTTAAATAAAATATTTAAATATTCAATCGTAAAATATGCGGGTTGTTACAGACTCCCCTCTCAAAGAAATTGCGTCCTCGCAATCTTAAGAAATAAATGAACAAAAGGTAACAACCATAAAAGCATATCAACACAAAAGAAGAAATTTGGAATAAGAAGTTCAACTCAAAGAGCACGCGAAAGTAAGTCCGGATGTGTTCGCTTGATGAATTCTCTAGATTCCCAAGAACAATCCTTAGGTTTTAAGGACCATTGAACTTTCACAAGAGGAACATCTTTATTTCGAAGGCATTTAATCTCCGAAGCAATGGTACGAATAGGATGTTGCTCATAAGTCAAATTAGGTGAATCCTCGATTTCTTCTGCAATACCGGGCTCAAGAATAGAATCGGAGTCTCGAAGGCAATTTCGTAGTTGAGAAACATAAAACACGTCATGAATAGCAAAAAACTGAGCCGGTAATAAAAGGCGATAAGCCATGGAACCAATATGTTCGGTGATGGGAAATGGACCAATATATCGAGGTGCTAATTTTCCCGATCGACTGAAACGCACAACACCCTTCATAAGTGAAACACGAATAAACACAAATCTCACACAAAAAATTCCAGTTTCCTTCTTCGGTTATCGGCATAGGATTTTTGTCTGCTTTGGGCTTCTTTCATCCTATGACGAATAAGGTCAATCTTTTCTGTTGAATCACGAATAAAATCTGGACCAAAAACCAGCTTCTCACCGGCCTCAAGCCAACAAGAAGGAGATCGACATGGCCTTCCATAGAGTGCCTCGAAAGGTGCCATATCAATACTAGATTGGAAGCTATTATTATAGGAAAACTCAACAAGAGAAATATGATCTTCCTAACTTCCACCAAAATCAAGAACACATGCACGAAGAAGATCTTCAAGAGTTTGATTCACACGCTCGGTTTGTCCATCGGACTGTGGATTATAAGCGGTGCTAAAATTAAGCTTCGTTCCCAAAGCTTTTTGAAGACTCTTCCAAATCCACTAGTAAACAATGGATCACGATCACTAACAATAGAAGTAGGAACTCCACGTAATTTAACAATTTCTTTAATAAAGAGCTTGCCAAAAGAGGAACGGTCCGATTGGACCGAATGGGAATAAAATGGGTGGATTTAGTAAGTCTATCAACTATCACCCATAGGCTATCGTGACCCGAACGAGAACGGGGAATGCCGTTAATAAAGTCTATGGAAATTTGATCCCACTTCCAAATTGGAATCTCTAAAGGTTGCAATAACCCACCGGGCCTTTGATGCTCGGCCTTGACAAGTTGGCAAGTCATCCAACGCTTAATAAAGTTAGCAATATCAGATTTCATTCCATCCCAATAATAGAGTCGCTTAATATCCGCATACATTTTACTATTACCGGGATGAATGATAAATTTAGAACGATGAGAATCTTCTAAAATATCTTTACGAAGATCACTAATATTTTAGCACGATAAGCCTACCAAATTTTCGAATGCCGCCAGGAGAATCAATATCAAAGTCTGTCAAACTTTTAATACCAATTTTATCCCTACAACTTTGGCTAAGAAGAGCCAATTCGAGATTTAGCTTTTGAGCTTCAAGAATGCAGTCTAAGAGAGAAGGATGAGCCTTTAGGCTACATAAAACAAGAGATGAACATAAAACGGACATACGATCTCTAATCTCACAAGTGGATAAAGTCTCGAGATCATTCCATTCGGATATCATCATGTAAACAACCGCTTATTGCTTTCGGCTAAGGGCGTCGGCAACATGATTTCCCTTCTCGGGAGTATAAAGAATGTCAAGATCATAAGATGCAAGGGACTCGAGCCAACGTTGTTTACGCAAATTAAGTTCCTTTTGAGAAAATAGATACTTCAAAGATTTATGATCGGCATAAAGAATAAATCTTTCTCCCAAAAGATAATGACGCCAAATTTTAAGGGTGAAAACAATAGCTGCAAGCTCTAAATCATGAGTGGCATATCTAGTCTCGGCAAGCTTCAATTGCCTAGAAGCATAAGCAATAACACGTTCTCTTTGCATGAGAATGTCTCCCAAACCAACACGACTAGCATCGGTATAAACAATAAAATCTTGATTCCCCTCGGGAATAACAAGAATAGGAGCATCGGAAAGGAGTTCTTTTGATTTCTGGAAAGAAGCTTCACATTTGTCCGACCAAATGTATTTAACTCCCTTCTTTGTCAAACTAGTAAGAGGCATGGAAATTTTGGAAAAGTCTTTTATGAAACGGCGGTAGTAACCTGCCAATCCAAGAAAACTACGGATCTCCGTCACACTCTCCAGTCTCTTCCAATTTTGTATCGCTTCAATCTTTGAAGGATCCACGGAAATTCCAGATTCGGAAATAATATGACCAAGAAACTTCACACGAGAGTGCCAAAAGTGGCGTTTAGAAAATTTTCTTTCAATTAATTGCTCCTAAGAGTTTCCAACACAATCGAAAGATGCTTTTCGTGCTCCTCCTCGGTTTTAGAATACACAAGAATATCATCAATAAAGATGAGAATAAATCGATCGAGGAAGTCTTTGAAAACTCTATTCATAAGGTCAATGAAATAAGTCGGAGCATTCGTTAAACTAAATGGCATAACAAGCCATTCATAAGATCCATAACGTGTACGGAACGTTGTCAAAGGAATGTTATCCTCTGTAATACGAAGCTGATGAAAGCCGGTTGCTAAGTTTAATTATGAAAAGACTCTAGCACCACTGAGTTGGTCAAATAGATCATCAATCCGAGGTAAAGTATATTTATTCTTGATAGTAAGATCATTAAGCTTGCGGTAGTCAATGCAAAGCCTAAGTGTACCATCAGATTTCTTCATAAAAATAGCCGAAGCTCCACAAAGAGAGGAACTAGAGCGAATAAATTGCTTCGTCCCCAATTTGGATAATTATTTGCACATCTCCTCATTTTCTTTATTGGACATACGATAAGGAGGACGAGTAATGGATAAAGCTCCAGGAATTAGATTAATTCTGAATTCAATTGCTCACTTAGGTGGTAATCATAAAACGGGCTAAAATATGTCGGCAAATTCACGAACAACGTGAATAAGAGAAATGACATCTTCCTCATCATCATTATCGTCATCATGAGGATTTGAAGAATATAAAGATGCAACCAAGATGGAATTTGAATCTTTAAGATCAATAGAAATCTGCTTAACAAATTGAGAATGTCGAAGATGAATAGTCCGCTCAGGACATAGGATTTAAGCTTCATAGCAGTTAAGCCAATCCATTCCCAAAATCATTCCAAAGCCTAAGTAGCGCATAACATACAAATCGGCTCAGAAAGAAAAATCACACAAAATAATCTCGACATCTTTACAAAGAAAAATAGTAGTTGCGGATCCACCAACCGAATTCGCGATTCTCAAAGAAGTCATTAAAGCAACAACACTTAAAGAAAAAGATCAATAAGTTCTTTTGATATAAAAGAATGGGACGCACCCGTATCAAAAAGAACTCGAATAGGGTGATCACGAAACATAATAATGCCATCAAGGATAGAATGAGAAATACCTTGACCACGAGAAGTGTTACTAGGAGTTTGCACCACATTAAGCTTTCCCTCCTTCCTGCATTGGAGTTTGGGACATGCGGATAAATAATGGCCCGAACTTTTGCAATAGCGACAAGCAAGGGGGTTTGAACACTTATTAGCATAATGGTCTTTAGAACCACAATTGTACCATTGCCTACTACTAGAGGTAGAAGTCTTTGCCACCGGAGTTGCTTGCTTCCCTCTCTTATTGGGATAAGGACCTTTGAACTTACTAGACCTTTTCTTGTTGTTGAAGTTTGGTTTGGCACCCATAACTTCAACGTCACTCTCCTTATCTGTCTCTTCAAGACGAAGAGCGATATCAATGAGTTGATCAAAAGAAACTTCTAATTTTAGAAGTAATGGCATCTTGAGATTTTTGTTCAAGCCATAGACAAATCTTTGGTTCTTCTTCAATGGGGTGTTTATGTATTTGACCCCGTATTTAGAAAGTGACTCGAATGATGCGACATAGTCTGCCACGGAGGATTCACCCTGAACAAGGTCTATGAAACGACGAGCCAATGTCACCTTCTCAGCTTCTGGAACAAACTTTAATTCGAATCGTTCCCAGAATTTCTCCCAAGTAAGATCCGTTTCATTCATTTGAGAAATCAGAAGCTCATACCAGTCTAATGCTCTTTCTTGGAGCATACTAGAGGCCACCTGAACTCGGTGAAGATAAATAAGATTCATGCGAGAAAAGGTTCGATCGCATGTTCTTAACCAATCTTGGACCTCAATAATAGTTTCAGAACCTCCGACTGGCTTCCCACCCAAGTTGGTATAATCGTTGCACAAACGTGCAAATCCAGACTTAGGGTGAGTAGGCTCTGGATTGGGTCCAGCAGCTTGAGAATTCTTCACGAGATCTAAAAATTACTGAGCAGACATAAATACTTCATCCTATGGAGTAGCACTAGATTGACCGGCGCTGGGACGGCCAGGTCTAACCATTTCTCTTCTGTAAGAAAGAAAGAAGAATAAAAAGGTTATTCACAAAATGAATATCAAATAATAATGATTGATAAAAAAAGGTATCACAAAAGATAATAGGATGAGACGGTATGAAGACTCGAATCAAATCCTAAGGCACGACTCCTAAGATAGAATTAGGATGATGATCCTTGTTAAATTATTCTACATTGTTTCAAAGTGTTGGCTCTGATACCAAGTTGTGACGCCCCACCACTATACCCATGCTAGCCAAGAACACTACGGAGTAATGCCGTCAACTAGCACGGAGAATAAGGCTGTTGAGGAGCGACCATATGTGAAATTGCTTTGTGCGAGTACCGATATGCCAGATTAAAAATATAACTTTTCATCTCGAGAGGGAATCCGACATACCGACGCAAACTCAAAGCTACTACACGGTGGCTATATGTAATCATCGGAAACAAATATAGAAATAAGCATAACACAAATCAGTCACAGAAGTTCATATCTCAAAGGCGGAATCAGATATGAATATTACACAGATTTGTACATCAGAGTAGTGGTCAAACAAGATCCACAATATCACAAAAGAATAGTTACAAGTGCTATACAAAAGAATAAGTATACATCAATGAGTCTATATCTCAAATGTATACAACCAAAAACTACTAATCTAAGTAGTTAGCAAAAAGTCAGGATAATAATCCCAAATGAGGGGTCAAGCAGAAGCACATGTAACATCTCGGTCTGACCGAGTATTATTTAATAAGAAAATAATAAACGGATCAGTCTAACTATAAATATCAGATGAAATGATATAAAATAAGAGATATGACAAAACGTATGATAACCATAAAGCCACACTGTGATAAGTATGTAATTAAAAATCAACTAGAGATTAATCAATATCACAAGAATCTTCTCAAAGATCACAAAGAATGTCATACTCTTTAATTTTATTCACCAAACTATAAATATTGACAATTATATCAATGCCAATCACGAAAGTTAATGACACATAATTTCACCAATGGACAAATATTAATAAAACTTATCAATATAAATCACGAAAATTGGTGAAACACAAATTCCAGAAATCATCAATGGAAATGCAGAAATCACAAAAAGGGGGAGGCCTATCACTAAACGGGAGCATGAAAACTCACCAACACGTGTATCACAAAACAGAACGCTATTCCATGGTTACTAACCATTAATTTTGAGCTGAAGCTCCATAAAACAGTCCGAAGACCATGGGTCGCTACACCACCAATTTGAGCCGAAGCTCCATAGAAACGGGGTTTAGTCTCCCTCGCAGACAAAGAGACATCGCACATTACTAGTCTAAATCACAAAAATGATCATTATCGATCATCAAGAAGTGTCAATTACACTAAGCTAGTAAATATATGAGCTTAGCTTCATGTCCCATAACCACTAGCTTAACTTAAATATTTACGAACAAATTGTAGATCTCCACTCCAAAATTGTCACAAGTGATTCAATCGAACAAGTCCAAGATTTAACCGATGAAGTGAATGCAAGCATTTCATACCACTTGTTTTGCTAAGTCATTTAATTAGATTTCTCATACTAGTGAGGTAAAGGTTTGTATATACTAGTAGATTAGAAAACGGTTTAAGAAACGAGCCTTGTAACAAAATAGTGTTGAAATCGCTTTGATATTTACTACTAGTATTGAAACCTTCATTTTTTTAAAGTGACAAATCAAAGAAATGATTGTACAAACAATCAATCACCAAAAATTCACATTCGAAGACGTGAATTAAATCCAAAGAAATCGATACCAAATCCATCAAAATGGATATTCCCAAAAATTCCAAAGAAGATGTTATCAAAGCCAACAAGGTGATAACAACTAGTCGGAGAAAGAAGAATCGATTAAAAAGTGGAAACTGAGAAAAATAGGCACAAATAGGCAAAATAGGGAAAATAGGAGCAGCTCAGTCGACTGACTCAGAGGGTTCAGTCGACTGAACACAGATCCAAAAAAATCTCGGGTTTCAGTTCAGTCGACTGACTCAGAGGGTTCAGTCGACTGAATTCAGATCTTGAAAATTCTCGGCTTCAGCTCAGTCGACTAACTCAGAGGATTCAGTCGACTGAACACTGTTTTCCTGCATTCCTAACCTATTTTAATTGAAGTGCAAACTCTCTCAATTTGCAATCGGGCGAGTAATGGGCGCTAAGGGTTTACGACAATCGACAATCCGGCCCTATAGGCTCCTCGATACATCCCCAAAAGCATAATCAAATGTCAAAGTTATGATTTTCAAAGATTTGACTTCAAAACACTAAAAATTAGAATATACACCAAAGCAATCCAAATCAAAAGCAATTGCACATGAATAAGTGTTAGGAATTCATACCTAACAACAAGGATAAATATAGACATAGATGTGAGACAAAAATATCACCTTTAAACCCAAAACAATGAAGAAGAAGCTATAGAGCAATGGCAAGAACAATCACACTTCAATTCCAACCCAACAAGCTTGAACCTAAGAGTAAAAGAGAAACCTCTCCTAGGTTAGGTTTAGGAATTTCTGAAATTAAAAGGAGAACGAGTTGGAGAAGATGAAGAGAAGGCTTACCAAAGCTTCTTCTATGAATTTGGAGTTAAAGCTTGCATTTTTCAAAGATGATTAGGGCTTGGAGTTTTAATTTCCCATTCCTCTCTCCATTGTTGCTAAAGCTTGAGTATTAGGAAAATTATGAAGGAATGGAGAGAAGAGGGGGTGAAGCTTGGGTCTAAAGGGCTGAAACCAAACCAAAGCCCTAAGTGAAAAAGTAGCATAATTCCTCTAACTCCATACATATCGAAGTTTATACTCAAAAAGGTCGCAAACGTCATTTTGAACTCAATGGGGTGGTCTCGAGTCCTAATTCGACTGTTTGCAAAAAGTAGCTTTTCGGACAATAATCCGGGTAACGATGAATTATTTTAAATAAAATATTTAAATATTCAATCGTAAAATATGCGGTTTGTTATATCCAGGGAATATCAACCTTGGTTTTGTGGTAAATAAACAAACATACCTAAGAGCGGAGACCACCTTCTAACCATTTAAGCAGAAGGATTTCCTAACCATTATCCTAGAAAGGAGAAACGAGTGTATAAGTACATTATAGTATCACCGAACATAACTGTACCATATAACCCTCAGGTTACTTCTAGATGTTTCCAGAGTATATTTGGTCAAATCAAATGATAACGAAGATAATAACATAAGGGAAACCAATTCCTATATATTGTCCATAAGAAAGTAACACACAAAGAACGATCGAACAAAAAGCACGATCAAGTCATATAATCAACTTATACTCCTTTTTTAATTAATCTCCCTTCATTAATTAAAAACCTCTTTCATTAGTAAAACTCATTTTACTCAGTAAAACTGTTTCATAAATGAAACTCCATTTTTAAATTAATAATTAAACTACACTATGTAATTAAAAATGTTACTATTCATTTTCAACACAATTCAATACTTCCCAAAAGCATGCATATACTTATCTCAACCGTATAAGTATATTCAAAAATCAATTTCAAAGGGATTAAGACAAATGTTAGTCAAACACTGTCACTACAAACCCAAAATTATTTCACTTATGATCATCTTTATAACATTCTTTTAAAGATCTATTTACGTTCATAAATATAGTTAAAACGGGTGAAAGGCAAATGTTACTAAAGTTTTTCCGCAACACCCAAAACCAATTCATACTCGTTATTCTCTTTTAGATTCCATAATTAAAGATATAATTATTTTCCTAAACTCATTTTCAATATTTTAATGCTTTAACATATTATCCAAGAGTTTAAAAAAATGCCACTAAAACATTGTTTACTACAAACTCTAAAACACTTACCATTCTATTATCTTTAAATTCCATTTTAAAGATCTAATCACTTTCCAAAACTATAGTTAAATGGGATAAAACAAATGTTGCACAAACATCATTACAGTAAACCAAAATCACTTTTATTCTTACCATTAGCTTTGTATTATCCATTTAAAGCTCTAAGTACATCCCTATTTGTTAAACAAGTTAATGTACTCCTTTACTCAATTTATAAAATAACCCATTATAACATAAGTGTTATAATCTAAAAAGATCGTTTAAATCCGTTTACAAAATATTAAAATTTCTTTTTAAAACTTATATATATTAAATACCTTTAAAAGACAAATATTTACATATACTAATTTATTTGTAAAACTATGATGTTTAATAAATTACTATAAACCATTTGTAGATTATCATAATATAAAATCCTTTTATTTCTTCAATAAAATCTTTAACAATTTCTAAAACCATTTATTATTAAAAATATACTTATAAAATACTTATACATATTTTAAAACCTATTATTTAAAATCCATTTAAAAACCTGTTTTATAACTTGAAACCATCATTTTGAAAATGCACAAATGCTTTTCAAAAATATATTTACACCTTGATAATTTCGCATAATAAGTACACTAATAGTTCTTATTAATTAGATATGAAAAAGCCTTAGGATGTCTTCCAAAGTTAAATTTAAAATCGCAGATCACAACAATTTCTGAGTGCATCCATTGCGACCTTTTTGTTTTTAACAATTTTCATTTTCAATTTTCATAAATGTCTAAACAAATCCATTTATGTCAAACGCACCCAAACGTATGTAAAACAACCTAATATATATGTACATATATATATATATATATATATATATATATCCACAATTTACCATAATTTATCCAATTTGACATATGTCAAATACCAAGGATTTCAAAGCATGTTTATAATGACTGTATCATTTCTAACATTTATAACACAATATCACTTTTCACAAAGCAATATCAAACATGTAAATAGTGTGTCTGGGCACGATACATGTTTATAGAATCAATGGGAGATTATACTGCAATTTAATGTTCACTTGTTTCACAAAACAAGTCAGGGTCCAAAAGTAATAACTTGCAATCCGTTATATAGTTTATACTTTTAATACAATAACAATCATATATACAATAATTATACAAGCAACTGCTAAGTAAAACTCACATAAGTTCTCGTTAATGCTTTCGCGTTTTCGAATAGTCCAAAATCACTAAAATTCCTACTAGGTCCAAACTCGACAAATTGAACTCTATTGCGTGGATAATATCTATACGAATGCAACAGCGAAGAAGACGCCCCGATCAGACTTCGTACGAGCAAGATATGATTTTTATAAGATTTGATATTTTTAAAACATTGATTAATTAATTAAAACACTTAACCTTAGTTTCCTCTGTAAAACATTTTCTCATCCACTTTAATTCATCTTCCACCCACCTCTATCAGATATGCATAACCTATCACCCCGCATGCACTATTTGTATTTATATGGAGCTAGGCTCAATAGTTCGCCGAACAAACTTCTCTAAACGTCTCATCTTCCCACGCCGATTTCGCCAACCCAATTCCATCACCTTCGGTTTGGCTGATAAAAATCCAACCGCAAGCTCTCAATCATTCCTGGCCATGTCGCGATTTACCCCCAACCACCATTCGACCTCCTATCACCTCCAAAAGCCTCCTTGCACCACCATGACTCCACCTACAGTCTCGATTTCACCCCTGATGCCCCGCTACTCTGACTAACCTACTACTCAAACAACGACAAATCAAATGTCACGATGGCCCACTCCTTACCGCACCACCCATCGACGCCTCCAACCAACTCGTCTTCGAACAACAAGTGCAACGCTGCATCCATTGCCTATCTCTACCCACAGCCGTCATAGCTCGCAACCTAGCCTCGACCATACCAAGTCCAACACTATCGACCTTAATCGCACCCTAAACGAGGCACACCATCATGAAGTCTCGCCTTTATGAAGCTCATGTATCCAACGGCAGTCGATTTCATTACCTAAATCACTTGAATTAATTGATGAAAGAATTAAAAGTGGTGGCGGCTAAGTTTCAAAAGAGGAGAAGGAGGAAACTGATAATTAAGTTATAATGGTGTTGATGTTTGTTTATAGAAAGATAAAAATAATATTATATTCTCATTCATTTTCATTGTGTATTTCAAGCCCACATGATCACATAGGACGTCCGATCGTCACGAAACTTGTCGGCCTATAATAATTCACTATTCCAGATCTAATAGCGCTAGTTTCGTCAGAATCCGAGACAGTGCCCCGGAATGATATTTTACACATTAATTTAAATGAATTATTATTAAAGCAGTTTAATCACTTTTAATATATTAAAAGTTTACTATCATCATTCTTGTTTAAATAGAATTTAAATAAGCATTTGAAATCATTTTATTCGCATTAAATCCAAGATTCAGTTATTTAAATAATTTTAATATTTAATTATAAACTATTCGAAAATCCAGGTCTTTACATTCTTCCCCCTTTAAAAGATTTTCGCCCTCGAAATTCCGACACGAGCACAAAACAACAATCACACATCAATACCTAGCAGTATTGCGAGCCAAGAAACAATTGTATCACGGTAATATACGAAACTGCGATTACTAACACTCAAAACACTTGGTTCGCCCAAGTTTAGAAACCTCTCATTGCACAAGGATGACAACCAATCCACTCAGTGTTACTTTATGCTCAACACCTTAGGTATCACCCAGTCGATCACTCATGCTACCTCAAGCAATTCGAGGAGTCATTCCCTAAACTCTCCACAAGCCAATAAACATAGCATAAAATTATATTTAAAGCCCAAATGCATATATCATCCGTGTTTGATATCAATCTAATTACCAACTTGATCACATAGACTTCACTTCCGAACTATTATATCTCGCCCGACCTCTCTAGCGCCGACTCCAATCCTGTTCCTTGATTAAAAACTTCTATTCTCCTTACATAGCCATATACTATGATAGAAAATTGCAGGATTATGTCAAGAATCTGTTCAAGTGTTCGCCATCTAGAATCGAGTGAAAAATCCTAACTCGGACCAATATGAATCACCTCGAAATCCTTATACTCGAATCCTAGTTCGACAACTGGCATGCGAATAAAATGATCCATGTACAACTTACGTACTCTAGTTAATTGGTTTCCTTAATTACACCAATCATTTTCCATCTTAGTTAACATTTAATTATCACTTAGTATTTCTCATGTAATACTAAAATCACTTACGAATCATTTCATAAAATTTTGCTTCAAACTATTAAGCATTTTATTATTTAAATTCATATCCGTATAATACTACACTACACCCTTAGAATACATACTAAATTATCCAATTAATTCTACTCAACATGAATATTCAATCAATTTAAAACTTGTTTAAATTCTACTATCTTTTGAGATTAAGTGTTATATAAAACTTAACTTTTATAAACACTTAGCTTCAAATTTGTTTTTGTACAAATTTCGAAGTTTTTGACTGTCCAAAGTCGTTTGAAAGTTCCATTTTTTTCAACAAATAAAAATCACTGATCAACATATCAAATAAGATGTATAAACAAACGTACTCTAATGCATAAGCTATATGTGTCCACAATATAAATTAACTGGAATTGAGAATTAAACACCCGATTACATTTTAAATCATTTTGAAATATATACACACACACACACACACACTTATAACTTTTGTATACCAAATCATATTTTCGAGATTTAAATCAAAATCCGTTCTACCAAAATAACTCTGTTGCAAATCACAACTATAGGCTTCCAGCACATTGAAATTCGAAAATAAACACTAAAGATACTGCAGTCATCATCAGATTTATTTTTTGACGATAAAAGTGAGTTCAATACATCCAAACCATTAACCAAAATCATTTTCAAAATGGTATCAAATACTTCATGAATATCATTAAGTACCATAGTTTCAATTCCTTAAACCAATTCCTAAATATTTGCTTCCAAATAATACTAGTATTATTTTCCAAAACCTTAGAAAATCGGCTTCTAAAACACCAAGATTTAAGTTCTCAAATTCTCAGTTCAAATCCTTTTTGTATTTATAAACTATATTTATAAACCATAATTATATAAGTCACTTCCTACATAAATTATCATCGAGGTGTCCACCTTGTTTTGGTTATAATAAACAGCTTTCGTTAAAATAAAATTTTAACCCAACATTACCATCGAACGCCTTATCGTTAAACGTGAAACTTAGTTCACTAGGTATTCGTTCCCCATAAGTTACTATCCACACAACCATGCAGTGAAAAGGTAAACTACTAATAAACTGGTTGTGTGCAACAAATCAAACAATAAATGATAATAATAGAATATCATTATTCCCTAATAAACAAATACATCATAAATAACTATCCCAATTTATGAAAATTATTCTTTTATATAAAATATATTCTAAGGTAAATTTATTTCATTTACCACTTTCAAAAAAAATACTATGTCGGTTAGCCCTGTCCAAGTGTTTAAAGATCCCTGTCAATAACAATCGCAACTCTTAGTGATCAGAATCCATAAGCCACTCTACAAACCAATTAATACAATATAAAACATTTTTATAACAATAACATACATGCACTCTCGTATATATACACTCAACTCATAATAAGGCATTCCATTACACTATCTCTCAATGAGTTAGACCCAACAAAGCCAAGGTTCTTGCTTAACCTTAAGCTCCGATATTAAATGTAACGATTCGTCTTTTTGACCCTTGGATGTAGATACGAATCACTATGCCACAAAGTGAATCGGACAATAATGATCACATAACATAAGGTAGATTTTCTATTATCCCGCTTTTTAACACAACACAAGAAATAACAAGCTGTTGTCTGAAGAGCCCCAAAAATCTTTCATTTATTGTCCGAATAGCCCGTGAAATCTCTATGAACATGCTTGTTATTCATACAACATTTTATTTGTCGTTTGATTTAAGTTATCAAAATTTTTAGTTTTGGCTCCATCTTCTCCCCCTCAATTATTTCATAGGCGCTCTTTTTATTTTGTTTCCCCTATGTATTCATTAATTATTCCACCCTTCTTTTCCTTTCTTTTTCTTGTGTATCTAGAGAATCAAATGATGAAACCTTTTTAACCCCTATTTATTGTATTTTGATTGTGCCGATTGATCCTCTTTGTCGATTGATTACGTGCTCGATTCTTTGGATGAGGAAACCTATTTGGTAGCTTCTTTGTCTAGTAAGATTGATCTGTAATTTGGTATGGACTCTCTGATTTTATTTACTAATTTTACGCTTTATGCTCGACTATTTGGCAATGACGATTTTGGGTGGAATTTATAGGGATTGAAACCCTATATTTCTGTTTTGGTATTTTGGTTTGAATATTTCTACTAACTAGTTCAATTTCACTTTGTGCTGATTTGCTTTATGCTCGACTACTGCAATGTGTTGCCTTGTTTTTCTTTTAGTTCAATTTGGTTTTGATCATACCTTGGATTTTTGAAACTTGCTGAGACTTGCAATTTGGTTTAATTTGGTTTATGTTTAACTTTTGTTTAGTGCCTTATGCTCGACTATCTAAAACTTGCAATGTGTTGCCTTCTATTTCTTGCAATGACTAGTTCATTTTGGTTTCGGACCTGACTAATTGCAATATGTTGCCATTTATATGCTACCTTGTTTTGAACTTCCATGTATATACATACATATGTACGTACGTACATATGTATGTATGTATGTATGTTTGAATGTTTATGGCTCTGCAATGTTTTAATTTGTGGCACTGTCTTGTTTTGGGAAGTTAAGTGCAACTGGTTTCATTTCTGACTAATTTTGTCTTCGACTGATTTTGTTTGAGTTTTATGATAATTTCTAAAGTGCTTTTCCACTTGCATGAACTTTTGCACACTTGCACTTGAACTATATACTTCATGATGGCTGCACTATGTACACATGCATGCATGTGTATGTATATATGTGTCATGCCATTTCTTATTTTTATGTATAGCTATATGTGAAGCTTTGATACATGTTTGCTTTCCCATGTTTATTTATCTGCACTTGTACTCCTGTGTATGTCTTTGTTTTTGATTTTCTGGTCTTGCCTTGCACTTGCTATTCAATTTGTGACAAGGCGGTGCACACTAGTATATACTTATATGTTCTTGTACATACTTGTATGTGCTTGTATATACTTGTATGTACTTGTATACTAGTATACGCTTGTATATATTTGTATGTTCATATGTACACTCAAGCTTCTATATAATTGCTTCAACACTTGTTCTTTTGCCTGAACTTGTTTATGTGCACTTGTATATACTTGCTCTATAGTTTGTTCCAGTGCATTGCCCATGTCGCACTTGAGTTGAATTGTTGAATTTTTTACTGCATATACATGTATGCTTTGAACTTGCACTTGTTGCACTTGAGCACTTGCACTTGAATTGTTTACCGCATATATATATATATATATATACACATATATATATATATATACGTACGTACGTACGTACGTATGTATCTGTATGTATGTATGTATACCTATGTTGCACATGAGCACTTGCACTTATTTGCTGCATATACGTGCATATTATGAACTAAAGCATCTATGGTTTGCTGTTTGGTTAAAAACTTACGTTCTCATTGTTTACCTTATTTATTTTGATGCTAATTTATGGCACTTCCTTGTTCAATTTATGGTACTTGTTTAATTTGAGCCTTGTTTATATACGAGCTTGAGCCATTTTTAGCTTGAACCAATTGTTGAATTGTTTTGCCTGAGCTTGTTTGCCTCACTTTACTCTATGGTTTATTCCACTTTGCTCTTCTAGTTTAATACTGGGTTTAGCTTTGTTCATGCTTTCTTCAAGGCCTTGCACACTGAACTTATTTGTGCACTTATTTATAGCCTATGGACTTGAACCATTTCCTTGTTTTGAACTGTGTTACTGAACTGTTTTTATTTGTACACTTATTTGTGCATTTATTCATGGTCTACGAAGTTATTCAAGGCAGTGCGCACTGGATTTATTTTTTTAATGGATATTTATAGGAATTTGACTTACTAATCTAATTTCCATTTTGTTTCTTTTTGGATTACTAATCTAAGCTTATGCACTTGTGTTCGCTGCATTGTATTCTGGTCCTCACTTTCTTTTGAACTGTCCATTTGGTGATGTTCGCTGCACTTGTGTTTGTTGCACCATATTCTGGTCTTCACTTGTATTCCCTGTACAATATATACATGCATACATATGTATGAATATATATGTGACTATGTAATGTTGAATGCCTTATGTACATTGCATGGTTTAACCTGTGCACACTTGTCCGTAAGATTTGATTGAGACTAGACATTGTGATATTCACAGTGATATGTTGTGCATGTCATAAGTTGACCATGCATATATATATTTGTCCCTATCTAAAACATAAAGAAAAACAACCCCATAAACCGAGGCAACATTAATATTCAATTTTATTTTTGCAATTTAGGTTTGTTTCTTTTTCCATTTTACTGTGTTGTTTATTCGACAGGTACAGGAGATGGCTAAACGCAAGCTGGAGCAAGAAAATCAAGATTAACATCAAAAATAAACTCATGTGAGTGTGAGTAAAAGAGATGTTGTATATAAGAGTGTATAGAAATGTTGTATATATGAGAGTGATAGTAAAAGTTGTATTTGAAAATGTATGTAGAGCGATAGTGAAAGTTGTATTGTATTTGAATTTGATTTAAAATAAAATATTTGTTTAAATAAAATATTTGGATTTCATTTTGTGAACAATTATTCGTATCAGTCAATATTTATATATTGTATAATAAAAATTTATATAAATGGTACTATAACATTAGATAACATACAATTTTCTGTCGTGCTAGTGCATATCAGACGATGGGGCATCTCTATGGTCTGATGTGTGATGAGACGGCACAGGATTTAATGATAGATAGATATGCAATCAAACAACGGAGCATATCCATCGTCTAATTCCTTTTTTCCCATAGTGAATACGTCCATGGTATCCACATGCCAAGCACCCAAGTGCCAGAAAGACAGAAAGTTAGGGTAAAAGAAAAGGAAAAGAAACAAAACATGAAAGAAGAACATAATATCAGAATCTCACATACGGAACGATAATATATAATATCTCAAAAGGTCTTGATCAAAAAGAAAACTTTGACATACATACATCAATCAGGGTAAACTATCTATCATCAGTCTAGATAGTTATAACAATATATTTGTGATGACCCGGAATTTCTAACAAATTTAATTTGAATAGTTAGTTGATTTTAAAATATTTAAATGTTAATTTTAACTTGAATTTTAGGATATCAAAATTTACTGTGTATAGCTTAAATATTGAATTTAATAATTTAAATTGGGTAAATTGTTGAATCTGAGATTCTAAGCCTGTTTAAAATATTTTGAAGGCTTATAAAATCTATAATGATGATACTGAAGATAATAGAATGGTTGAAATTTAATATAAAGGTACTTTGTTCAATTTTAATAACATATCGTTTAAATTGAATTTAAAAATAGCCTTCCAAGGCACAGTCTCGGAATTCGATGAAACCAGTTCCATTGGATCCGTAATAGTTAGCTATTATCGGATTTCAATTTTCGTAGAAATCGGAGTTGTCGTTTGACCCTGTCAGCTCGAAACGCTTAGATTTATTTTAACCGATTTAATTTAAAATCAATCGTTTAATTCCGTAACTCGCACGTACGTTCAAATTAGCCTCCGAAACACGTTCCATTGTGTTCGGAACGCGGGTAAAACCCTAAGATCGCCTAGCGGCATTCCTTAAGAGGAGTTCGGAACTTTATGGTAGCAATTACGAGGGCATTTTAGAGAATTTTATAATATAATAAATTTAACGTACGTTAGCCAGAGATATTTTCATTTACAAGCGTACTCGAGAAGCTTTCCCAATTGATATTCTATCTTCGTCCTCCTCAGACTTTCAAAAAGAACTCAACTTATAAAAAAAATGGAAATGAAATCAATGGCCGGCGAATCTATGTTTACCCCTCTTCAATTCGATTCCCTCTTTCCCCTCTTTTATAAAACTCGACCTTACGTTCTTCCTTCCAGATAAAAAAAAATTAAATTACGACCGATCCTTTCTTCCTTAGTCACGCGCATGGGAGTCGACGCCTCGTTCGATGGTGGGTTCGTCTCGTCCGAATCCTGGAGGCGAAATCGAAGCGAGATAGGGTGGAACTCGTTCTTGAGTTTGGGACGCTTGGCCGAATCGACGAGATCTGGTCTCGTTCCAGAAGTGAGGGGCGACACGTGGAAGGGTTGTTCGCGAATTGGGGGTGTGCGAACGGCATATGGGGGTAGCGCGGGCTCGTGGTGGAGGCGGCGACTGTTGCGGTTGCGTGCGTAGGTAGCTGTGATGGAGTGGGTTCGAACCAGTCGCTCGTGGTGATGGAGGCTGTAAGGTAATTGTGTTTGTTTTGATTTAGCTTGATTTAATAAATATGTTTATGCAGAGAAAAGATATATTTTATTTTGATAAGTTTATTTTAAAGGAAGTGGTTTTGATGATGAAACTATTTTGAATAACTCATTTAATTATTTGGACTACTAAGGACAATTTGTGGAAGAAAAATTATTAGTGTTTAAAAGAAAAATTAAATGAAAGTACAAAGTAAATTAAATAAATAAATGGTAGTTAGTTGTTCGATTAATTCACTTGTTAATAAATCATATAAACTTTTTATACAAGGTTAAAAATCGAGAAGGAGGCAAGTTGGATTGGAATGGATGCTAATAAAATGAAAAGGTGAGTAAACCTCACGCTTCTGAATTTTTATTTAAATTTAAATGATTGGTTGAATGATTGAATTGGATTGATGTGCCATATTATATAGTACTATATAGTACATACTGGAATGATTGATATTCTGTGATGAATATTTTGAAAATTTGACTGCTGATTCTGTGGTTGCTTGAATATATCGGTACCCTAAGTTATCGAAATATATAAATTGGATTTTCGAAAGAAATATAAGGGAGATTAAATGGATGATTAATTAATTCAGTTAATTAATGATTTGGATTGATAAATTTAGCAATTCAGGGTTTGGATTACTTAATGAAAGTTTAAGTTAATTAATGAAGTGAAATTTGATTTATAATAATCATTTGGTGGGTTAATAATTAATTACTTAATGTAATTAATAAAATAGAATTACTTTGTGTAATTAATTAAGAGATTAATTGAAATAACAAATTACAGAGTGATTAATTTATTTATGAAGCAAATAAGAAGATAGTTAATTTCAGGTTGAGGGTGATCGAGAATGATTAACATTGTTGTCGAATTAAAGTAAAATATAATTGGAAATCATTAATTTATGTAATTAACGTTGTAAAGAAGATCGATTAATTATGATTGATTAATCCATAACAAGTGACTTGTGAGGAATCAAATTTATATAAGCCATTAAGGGTTAATGAAATTAATATAGTTACTTATTGATTTTTGGGTTAAGTGAAATTAATATCGAGAAGTTTATCAAAGATAGCCGCTTAAATGTAATTGAAAGATGATTGATCCAAGGTGAATAATTTAGGTGAATGGATAGGGAATAGTTGATTGATTAATTGATTTGGAATTAATTAATGTAGGAATCTAAGTGATTGAGGTTTGAAATTCAATTAGAATCAATTTAATTGATTTGTGTGGTTAAGCTTTGCTTATGGATGATTGAATGATATTGGATGTTTTGAATGAATTGATATCTCTGACACGAAATGTTGTGTATTTCATTTGGATAATTTGGGATTTGGATAACATGAGGTCCGAGGAGACCGGGATCGGTTATTAGGAAATAGTCGGAACCAATTCGGATTAAAAAATAAATTGATGTGAATAAATAGACTAAAATGAAATGATTTAAATGAATTGGATTATCTCGTCTAAGTTTGGTACTTAGAAATTGATGCAAGAAAAAGTGTTGACTATAGAAAAATTGTGAATTTATTAAATTGATATAAGTTACTCCGGGTGTATGTAAGGTGTTTGTTTTGGTATTCCATGTTAGTTGGGTTTACTCACGCTGGTTTCCAGCCTGACCCGGGTGTTACTTTGGTGTAATGCTCGGGTCAGACCGAGTATTACAGATTTTCAGGTAAGTACGTTTTGGGAGCTCAGGAGGCGAGCTGGATGGCAGGAGCGTATAGAATATTTCCGCTGTATTTATATTATTGTTAATTTGAGACATGATAATTGTAAATATTTGGTGACTGTATATAATGTGAAACTCTGATGTATATTAAATGTAACAGGCAGATATAATATTCTTTTGTAAACTGTTATTATTTATTATTATATTTTATCCGCTGCGAATGTGAGGTGTTTGGTGTTTCCGTTCTTCTTCTTCTATCTCTTTCTTCTTTTTCATAACTATCTGAAATTTTCGGGTTCGAAAATTTCGGGTCGTTACATTTGGTATCAGAGCTGAAAGGTTAAGCGAGAACCTTGGCTCTGGTGGGGATTACTCATTAAATAGAGTTCATAGAACTCTAGAATGAGTTGAGTGTATATATGTATGAGCGCGTACTTGTTATTTTCTTAAATAAAGGTTTTAAATGGTTTTATATAAAATATATTTTGAAATATAAAGCAATAGTTCTTTCTAATAACTATTAAGGTGATTGGTTGTTAAATTATTGGAATTAAAATTGAGAAGTAATATAATACAACCAAACTGAAATTTAATAAAGATAAGTTTGAAATGGATTCAAACTGAAATTGAAGTTTAGAATTGGAATTAAATTAAGTAGGAAACAAAAATAATATAACTAAATTAAAATTTAAGTGATTGAAAATGAAATTCAAAATCTAATCCCGGAATTTGAAATATAGATTGGAAATGAAATTTATAAGTCGAAATAAATTTCATAAATAAATGAGATTATAATTTGAAATAGAATGCCAGAGAATAATTGAAAATAAAGTAAGATGAAAATTCTAGAGTAATATTTAAATATGAATTGGATGGATTGGGGATTTGGAATTTTTGGGAAATTTTAAATTTCCTTTGGATTTGAAAGTGGTTCCCAGATGTTTTGGAGAAATAATAGTATTATTTCAAAAATATTTTAGGTGTTGAATTTGAAATCTGGGAGATTTGGAGTTAAAAATATTTGGAAATGTTTTTAGAAAAGATAAAAGTATCGAACTCTTTCGGTCACTGGAAAATAACGTCGGTGATGACTGCAGCATTATCGATGTTCATTTTCGAGTTTCTAGAAGAGAAATTGCTACCAAATTGTTTAAAATTGGAATTGTTTGTAAACTGGATTTGGTTTTGAAGTTCAAAGGGATAAATGAATTTGCCAAAGAATTTTGGATATCGTTGAATTCTAAGGTGATATTGGAATTTTGGAAATTTGTTTAAAACTCTGGAATCTTGATTAAAATGTTTATGGGATAATAAAATATATTGGCCAAATAAAATGTATAATTCTGAGTTAAAAGCAAAATGTGAACGTAATTGATTATAAATAGAAGATGTAAAATTGAAGTTATACTTAAAGTTGTACAAATTTAAAAACCTAAATGGAATTTGATTTGAAGTTAGAAAGGGGTTGTGAATCAATACAATTTGAATTGGGAATGAATCAAGTCCAATGGAAATTGGAGTAAATTAAATTGGAATTGGGTTAATTTAAATGGAGTGGAAATTTAAGTTGAATTGTTGGGGAAGTGAACAGTTTGACTCTGGACTATTTTCAATAAAAATTGTTTTCAAAATAAACTTATTTTTCTAAGCTATTAAATATATACAACCTTTCTTTCTTAAAGCCAAATTATTTTATACTTGTTTTACAATTATTTTGGAACTATTTAACCATTTTTCAACTGTTTTCTAAATTTATTACTATATTTCAACTATGTTACAAATTAATTACTAATTTGCAGCTATTTTGCAATTATTAAGATTTCTATAACTATTTAACTATTTTCCAACTATTTTATAATTAGTTAACTATTTTACAATTATTTTGCAAACTAATAATTATTTTTCAACTACTTACCTATTTTTTTAAAAAAATTCAAGCTATTTTTCTAAACTGGATGGAGCTCAAACTGTTATTGATTAAAGTACCCAACTGAGATAAGGATAGAAGTAATAATCCAAATGAGGATTAATGTAAAGGTGAATAAGGAATATGAAATGGTTCTTTTGAACCGAAAGAATATTTTGGAGAAATATGAAATGAATAAAGATGGAAATTGGATATTTCTATGGTTTTTTAGAGTGTTTGGAGTATAAAAGGTGTTTTATACAAGAAAGTAAGGATCCAAAGTTTTTAAAAAAAAATTATATATATATCTCAATATGTATAAAGGATCGTTTGAGGATTTTGGGAAAGGCTTTTGATTTTTGGGAAAAATCAATATTGAGTTTTGGAAAGCCTATTTTAAGAATTATCGATTTTGGGATAATCGATTTTTGTGTAAAGGAGCTTTGTATGATATCATACTAGGTGTATGATTTGAGGATACTATATGTATAGTAAAAAGTGTTTTGATGATTGCTCTGGGGAAAAAGGCGCTCCCTTGAAATGAACTTCTCAGGAGTGCCACCGGGTGGTGCTGCCTTGAGCCCAGGAGAGGTTCTAAAGTTGATCCTGTGAGGAGTCCGGACAAAACTAGTTCCTGAGGATTATTGGATAGCGTAAGTCGATGGCGTTGATGCCTACAGAGGCATTTGGGTTATGCTATGACGATAGTGTAACTCGATGTCGCTGCGATCTACTGTGGGGACCATAGCGGAAATCGTGTGGAGGATGAGTGTCAACGGTCTACACTTGATTTTGCCGGGAAGGCAACGCAACATCGGTAGACTGCGATCTATGGTCAAGTGGAGTGGAGAAGTTTCATTTTGGCAGCGAAATTCGATGGCGCTGATGCCTACAGTTATATGGGTTTTTGCTGTGATAGCTACGTAACCTCAGTTGTAGCTGCGATCTGTCGTGGGTTCCATGGTGTAATCGTGGGGCGCGGAGGCCTACAGTTATCTGTGGATTTTGTCGGGATGGCAACGTAATCATTGGGTTAACTACGACCATGGATGGGGGTGATGATTTTCAGAGCATTATCACCAAAGATATTTCCTCTATTTTCAAAAACTATTTTCTGTATTTTCAATAAACTTATTTTCCAAGTATTTTCACTGGGTGTTGAAAACGGGTTTACCAAGTACTTATAGATTTTCAGTCCTACGCCTGATCAACGTATGACTGAATTTCTGTGAGAACAAGGATGGACTGGTTGAGACATCGAGTTATAAAAGTATTTTTATTAAAAACTATTTTAATAGTAATATCTGAATTTAAAATCATTCCTAAAATTTTTAATATTAAGATGTTGAAATTTTGGGAGATTAAAAGGGAAAATCCAAACTGGAATTATAAAATAAAATTTGAACTCGTGAAATTTAATAAAGTGATTCTGTAATAAAATTGAATCTTGTTATAGAATTGGAGTAAGCTAATTAACAAAATAATTACTTGATTGAGTATGTTAATAAAATTTAACTCGGTTAAATAAAATGGATTGTAAGTTAATAATGAAGTTGGAAATGAATTCGAATTATAAATAGAATTCGACTTGGATTTGATAATGAATTAAATAAGAAGAGATGTTGTAAAAAAATAAAATAAAGTTGGCTTGAAAGGGTGATGGTTTGACTTGCAAATAAAATTCAAGTGATTGGTATAATATATAGTGTAATTTGCAAGTAAATTTTGATAAAATGGAAGTGTTGTTGAATGAAATAAAGCAATTATAATAGCAATGGTTTGGGTTGCACACAAAACCCAAGTGAATAAAAATAAATTGAGAATGACCATGTATTAATAAAATAAATTCGAAATTGAATTAAATAAGTAAATTTAAAATGGGTTACTGGGATTATAGAATAAATGGATGAAATCTGATTGAAAAAAAAAAATCAAATTTGTGATTGGAATTGGATTATCACACCGAACTTGAGTTCGGTAGCATATCAATTTGAAGTATAAATGAGTTAAGTATGTGTTGGATATTATTTTGATAAATTGAGAAGATGAATTAAAAATTAAAATTAAATGGATGGGCTTATTGAATTTATGGAAGTTGATTAAATGAGAATCAAATAAAAGTAAACTTAATTTTGATGTTGGAATAAATTAAAGCAAATTAACTTAAGTTTAAAAATTTATGGAAGCTGGAATTTGAATAAGAATAAAAGCCCATTAAATAAAAGCTTGGATTGAATTAATTTGAGAATGGCTAGTAGTATTCAAGAATGGAATATGTCGAGCTTAATAGAATGGTTGTGAATAAATTAAAATGGAATAGAATTAAATAAAATTGTGTCGGAATCAAGTTAAATTGGTTATAAAGCTCTGGTAATTATTTATTCACATGGATATCATCAATTTGCATAAAAATGAGTGTCGTTTGTCGTAAACAAGATTTAATTAAATTCTATAAAATAGTGGATGCAAATATAATTGATTTTTAAATCAATTGAAGTGAATATGAGCTTGATTGGATTATAAATTAAATGTAAGTAGTTGAGTTGTAAACCAATAAAATTTGAACGAAATGATATATGTTTAATTGATAGAAAGCAATTGAATTAGTTTTGAAAACATATAAATTGTTTATGGAAGTGTTTGGTGCTTGATGTTTACTAACGCATGTGTTTAGCTATTAGAAGTGAGTGAAATGCTAATAAATTTTCTATATATGGCACTTACATATTCAAATTGAGTAAGTACGGGTACCTGAAGGCCGTTTGGCTGGTTTGGATTGCGCTAATTGCTAAAATAAGTAAGCTGCTTGCTTAAAATGCTAATAAGGTACGCCTACGCAATAAAAATAGGAAATATGAACTGTTTTTGCTTTTTCCGACCGTGTGGGTCGATGTATATATATTTATATCTCTTGTCAAATTGCAAAAGCTCCTCCGCACAAAGGAGACTCTGCCAAAAAAAATTTGAAATTTTTGGGAGATAGAAAAAAAATTTGAAAATTTTTGGAAAAATTTTTGTTAACGACAAAACAATTTCAATTGCAAATTTAAAACAAATTAGTAAATGAACTAATATGAATCAGTTATACGTGAAAGATAAAACTAATTTGAATTCATATGAAATGAGAAAGATAATTTGAATTGAAGTAGGTATGATGCATATGGGAGGAAATGTATAATGATTGGGAAGGTTACGATTGGATATTATTGATAAACAAGATATGCAGGTGTTAAAAAGGGAAAAGGAATTGGATTTGATTCCAAAGGATAATTTGTATTGCCCGACAAAAAGGTACGTATTTAAATTTCTAGATGAAATTGGATTGGGTTTTTGATGTAGCCACTTGGCTTTTGTTTTCTTTTGGTATTTGGGAGCCTGTAGAGGTCTTTTGTAGTAGTACCGAGCTAGCCGCGCAAAGGAGACGCTGGCAAAAAAATTTGGGAATTTAGGGAGTTAGAAAAATTTTGAGATAATTTTGATAGTTCAAAAAAAATTAGGTTTTAAATTGACATTTAAATGATTGAGAAAAAGGGGTATCGTTTGATACTGTGGAAGAGTTTGGGAGGTTAGTAAGAATAATAAGGGGGTTTTATGAAAGATAATTGGTAAGTTGTAGAACTGTTTGGTTTTGGAAAAAAGTAGACAGGTATGGGACATTCTCCCTGATTAGTAATTTCGGGGACGAAATTCTTTTAAGGGGGGAGGAATGTGATGACCCGGAATTTCTAACAAATTTAATTTGAATAGTTAGTTGATTTTAAAATATTTGAATGTTAATTTTAACTTGAATTTTAGGATATCAAAATTTACTGGATAATTAAATCATTGAATTGTATAGCTTAAATATTGAATTTAATAATTTAAATTGGGTAAATTGTTGAATCTGAGATTCTAAGCCTGTTTAAAGTATTTTGAAGGCTTATAAAATCTATAATGATGATATTGAAGATAATAGAATGGTTGAAATTTAATATAAAGGTACTTTGTTCAATTTTAATAATATATCGTTTAAATTGAATTTAAAAATAGCCTTCCAAGGCACAGTCTCGGAATTCGACGAAACCAGTTCCATTGGATCCGTAATAGTTAGCTATTATCGGATTTCAATTTTCGTAGAAATCGGAGTTGTCGTTTGACCCTGTCAGCTTGAAACGCTTAGATTTATTTTAATCGATTTAATTTAAAATCGATCGTTTAATTCCGTAACTCGCACGTACGTTCAAATTAGCCTCTGTAACACGTTCCATTGTGTTTGGAACGCGGGTAAAACCCTAAGATCGCCTAGCGGCATTCCTTAAGAGGAGTTCGAAACTTTATGGTAGCAATTACGAGGGCATTTTGGAGAATTTTATAATATAATAAATTTAACGTACGTTAGCCAGAGATATTTTCATTTACAAGTGTACTCGAGAAGCTTTCCCAATTGATATTCTATCTTCGTCCTCCTCAGACTTTCAAAAAGAACTCAACTTATAAAAAAAAATGGAAATGAAATCAATGGCCGGCGAATCTATGTTTACCCCTCTTCAATTCGATTCCCTCTTCCCCCTCTTTTATAAAACTCGACCTTACGTTCTTCCTTCCAGATAAAAAAAAAATTAAATTACGACCGATCCTTTCTTCCTTAGTCGCGCGCATGGGAATCGACGCCTCGTTCGATGGTGGGTTCGTCTCGTTCGAATCCTGGAGGCGAAATCGAAGCGAGATAGGGTGGAACTCGTTCTTGAGTTTGGGACGCTTGACCGAATCGACGAGATCTGGTCTCGTTCCAGAAGTGAGGGGCGACACGTGGAAGGGTTGTTCGCGAATTGGGGGTGTGCGAACGGCATATGGGGGTAGCGCGTGCTCGTGGTGGAGGCGGCGACTGCTGCGGTTGCGTGCGTAGGTAGCTGTGATGGAGTGGGTTCGAACCAGTCGCTCGTGGTGGTGGAGGCTGTAAGGTAATTGTGTTCGTTTTGATTTAGCATGATTTAATAAAATATGTTTATGCAGAGAAAAGATATATTTTATTTTGATAAGTTTATTTTAAAGGAAGTGGTTTTGATGATGAAACTATTTTAAATAACTCATTTAATTATTTGGACTACTAAGGACAATTTGTGGAAGAAAATTTATTAGTGTTTAAAAAAAAATTAAATGAAAGTACAAAGTAAATTAAATAAATAAATGGTAGTTAGCTGTTTGATTAATTCACTTGTTAATAAATCATATAAACTTTTATACAAGGTTAAAAATCGAGAAGGAGGCAAGTTGGATTGGAATGGATGCTAATAAAATGAAAAGGTGAGTAAACCTCACGCTTCTGAATTTTTATTTAAATTTAAATGGTGAAATTTAAATGATTGGTTGAATGATTGAATTGGATTGATGTGCCATATTATATAGTACTATTTAGTACATACTGGAATGATTGATATTCTATGATGAATATTTTGAAAATTTGACTGCTGATTCTGTGGTTGCTTGAATATATCGGTACCCTAAGTTATCGAAATATATAAATTGGATTTTCGAAAGAAATATAATGTAACGTCTCGAAAATTTTCGACTTTCGAAAATTCAACATCGATAATCACTTTATCGACTGCCGAGAAATCGAAGGCCGGAAACCCGAAATGTTATGGTTTAAGAAAAAGAAAAGAGAGAGAAGAAGAGAGATAAAGAGAGAAAATAGAGGGAAAAGAAAATAGAAGAACATAAAAAATAGAACGGAACAGCAACAGAATCTCACAAATCGCAGCGGAACAACATATAATAGATAAATGAATAATCTTTAAACAAAGAACTATATCAGTTATTATATTACATCACATTTCATGACATCATATCATCAGAGTGTACAACATCATACAACAACAAACAGCGGAAAAGAAATACTATATACTAGTAATACGCCATGCCATCCAGCTTGCCTCCAGCAACTCCAGAATATCCTGATAAACCTTAACTCTTGACTGCCCGTGTGGAAATTGGTGGGCACCCAGAGTTTAGGAAGGAAAACAATAAACTCCGAGTCAGTCATGAGACTGGTGTGTGAACTAAAACAGTTTATTTTTCTTTAAAATCAAAATAGAGGAATATTTTTAAAGTCAATTCGCAATGCTTTTAAAAATGAGACTACCATAAGACCTCCCGCCACACACACAATGCAAACGCAGACTTGGAGGAGATTTCTCCTTATGATAGTCAAAGATGCTTGATACGCATTAAAAAGAAAACATTTGATATTATTACTAGTGCATAGTGTAGAGAAAATTCATTTCGAAAATAAAGATATAAATCTTAGCCAGCATAGGTACCATTATAGTATGCTTACTATAGCTACCATATTAGATGGCAGGTTCTACAACTAAAACCGTACAAATCTCGTATTGTTTCTTTGGATTTCCAACAAATGGTCAGGCCAAGGAACTTCCCATTGCCACATGGAAACGCCTTTGGAAGGACGCCCCGAGAACCCAACTGGATCTCTGCCAAACAAGGCCGGGAACCCCTTTTCCCAAGGGATATTACAAACCCTCAGATATGCCACCCCCGGTCCTTTGGGACCTTTAAACGAGAGCTCTCTAACCAACATCACACCATAATAATAAGTGTTTCAACATGAGTAAGTATCTGGGCTCCATACCATGATACTACCCTTTTCCAGAAGGAATGGTCATACCCTAGGGACGCTATCCCTGAAAACCTTGCCGCACAATTCCTTTTTCGACCATTACCGGTTTGTGAGGCTCGACGAAGTCTCGTCCACAAAAACACACTTTATACAAAAGCCGTGCTTTGGGTCAACAAATGATCATAGAAATGATTACAAAGATAGACGATCAAACAAATGATACTATCACAAATAATCAACACAATGATCATTTCACAGCAACACTTAGCATGTCACATTACCAAATTGGGAATACATCGCTGATAACCTTCAACTACATAACCTCTGAGCTCGTACGTCTCAGAGAAGGGTGTTAAGCTAAAAGAATAAATTCTCCACCACCAACAGAAATATATTTGAAAGAAATCGGCTTTATATCTCAACTTGTAATGTCAGACATACTATCCATACAAGTCTGTTCCGGGCTCGAACAGAACCGAAGGCACTTACAAAGAAGTCCTTGCAATCCGGATAATCTCTAATCACGTCCGGACTTCCCATCACATATGGAGTCTCTACCGTAGCTACTCGGTGCAAAGACAATCGACGAGTTGTCCTTTCGCTTTCAAAAAGATCCGGTCTTCAACACCGGTCTTCAAATGCAATTCATAACGACGTATCACATATTCGGAATGGGTTATACGACCCCATGGTCCATTCCCGGTTAACCCGAATAGTGAGCGCTTATTTAAAAATAAGCGTGGCATTCAAATTCAAACAAATCACATCAAATACCCATTCAAAGGGAAATATTGATAGTCGGTTATTGAACTATCAATGGATATGCACACATCACCAGATTCCAAATAATTTTCCAAATTATTTATTTTCCAAAATATCTTTACAAGATATAAAATTTCAATACCTCAAAAATAAATCAATATTTATTTTCATACAAATTCCACTCTCTTTTATAAATTCCATAGTGAATTTTCACTCTAAAATATTCATGAATATAAGACTTCAATTCGATTTCTAATATTCATTTTCAATTTATCTTCAAAAAGATAAATTCAAAATATTCACTTAATATTGGAAAACATTTCCATACTTATTAAATAAGTAATTCACAAATCTTTTTATTTTCTACACTTGGAAAATATTCAATATACTTAAATCGAGATTAAGTATATATTTCATTCTTTAAGGAAATCATGCTCTTAAACATATTTATTTGGGCCAAAACGAATGTTGCGTAAAACATCGTTACGACGTCCCAAAATCACTAGTATAGGGATTCGAATTTAAGATAGATATATAAATCCCAATACTATACAAAACATTTCCTTTCGGAAATCATTTACTATAACAACAGTGTTATAGTCCACTATTTCCTTTTATTTCTCGAAAACGTCTATTTCAACAATAAATGTTGAAATCTATGGTTTCGAATCTTAACACATTTTAAAACATCGTTAGATCGTTTTAATTCTATTTAAAACATCAAATCTAAACATTTTCTTTAATATATTATTCACTATTCAAAAACGTGAATATACTACGTTAACCAATTTCATCATTTCTATACATTTCATTTTAAAGGATTATTCACTGTCAAAAACGTGAATATAACTCCATAAATAAGTTATAAAAATTAACTTATCAAAATAAGTCGTTTGCGGATTTATAAAACAACGTTTATAAATTTCCATTTCTATTTATTTTACCACAACTTCCTTTATAAATTCCTTTATTAACCTATCTCAATTCATATCTCAATGATATACTAAAAGTTCATATTATAAGTGAAATACTTATAATTTATTTGTTTGCAAAAATCGTTCCTTTGAACTTCATAATTATAAATCTTATAACTTATAAGATTCAATTATTTATCCAAAACCATTCTTTAAATAACTTTTCAAATTTTATAAACCTACTGCTTATAAAATTCCATTTATAACTTCACCGTTATAATCCTATAGATTTCATTCATTTATGAAATTCATTTACAATTCATTCTAACACTTATAAAACTCGTTTTATAATTCCAAATATTTTAATTTATAAATATCAACTTATAAATCTTTTATATAAATCAATTTATACTATTATTTTAAAACATCTTTAATCCCTTTTATAATTCCATCATTTTGATTTATAAAATAATTGAATCTCATAAATCCTATATTTAAACTTTTCACAATAAGTTCAGAAATCCCGTTTTAACTATTTTATAAAATCATTAACCCCATATTGTCAAAAATCAGTTTTTAACTATATTTCTCAAAAATCATAATTTCTATAACAATAAAAATTATAATGTTTATTTATTTAAAATGAATCAATTCTAAAAATATTTTACAAACGTATACTTTCAAAAATCACTTTGAAATCGTTTCAAAATTCCAAAATTTGGTCCAATGATGCTACACACCAAATAGTCAATCACGACTACAACGACATCATATATCGATATGATAATCCATCAAATATCAAAATATCTGAAATCAAATAAAAACTGTTGAGGAATCCAGTTGGATCCCTCCAACCTGTTTTCCTGCATCCACAAACATTAGCACAATACCAATTCCGCTCCAGTACGGAATTATCGCGGTATATGGGATTTAAAATATTATCCGCTTAATAACGACGCAATAGGGTCTCATCCGCTAAAAAAATGCGGGAAATCAACAACTGCAATATATACATATGCCAATATATATATATTGCTATTATATATAATACCAATTTCACTGTTTATGAAATATTCGCGGTATATGTTTTTAATAAATAACATCCGCTTACTAACGGCGCATAATGTCTATTTTAACAATCAATAGATAACAATCATCATTCAAACATGCATTCAAGAATTTTAAATCTAACTATTTAAAATAAAATCGAAACCATTCGATTGAGTGAGAAGTTCTCACCTTGATTTCAATTTCGTTTTAGCGATTTATTTCGAATAAAATTAAACGAACGTTTAATTTTACCCGAAATTCTCACTAACTCCAAACGACTCCAATCCAATTCCATAGCGTAGTGCTCGTCCATACGATTCCAACGCAACTAGTTTCGCGCGTTTTTGACCTCGTATGAAAAAGTTATGAATTTTCAAAGTTTTACACAATTTAATATTTACAAATTTTATAACATAATTTATAATTTCAACCCACACTAGTTCATGGCCGTCGATTTCAACTTGGAGACATCAGGGCCATTCGTCCTTCATCCTCTCACGCGCACGAAAGAAGTTTGCAGGAACATGAACGCAACCCATTCATCAAAAATAGGGTTCCATCTTGCTCCTCCAATACTCGACAATAATTCGATCAGGAACCTCCATTTTGAAGCCCCCAACATGCTCAACCTTCGGCTACCACCACCTGCAACTCGGCCACCCCCTCCTCCTTGAAAGTCGCGCGCAACACGGTGACTTCGTGGTCACTTTCTGGCTAATTTCGTCGACTATAAACCATCATAGCCGTATGGATCTGAAGATCGTTGTGTGCTCTTCAACTTTGATGTTGAACGTTCTTTGAATTGATGAATGGATTTGGAATTTTCGAGAGGAGAAGATCTTTAAATTTCGGCCATTGGTCTGTTGGTGACGGCGGCTGTAGGATTAGGGTTAGGTTAAATTTTTTTTATTTTCTTGTGAATGGTGGGCTATTTATAGGAAATAAAACGACACTATTCATTCTGAAAATTCCGAACTCCGATTCACGCGCCGTCACCAGCGTTTCTAGGGTTTACCCCGCATTTCGGACACAATAGAACAGGTTTCGGAAGCTAATTCAGTCATCTGTGTGAGATATGGCAATAAACGTTCAATTTAAATTAAACCGATTTAAACGATTTTCTAGGCGTTTTAATTTGTACCGGACAAACGGTAAATCCAATTGACACGAAATTTGAAACCTTACAATAATATCACATTATGGATCCGATGAAACTGGTTTCGTCGAAATCCGAGACTTTTTGAAAAATGGCTATTTTAACTCGCCAAATTAATATTAAAAACAATTTCGATACGTTTCGAGCTGCCACGATAAAACGATAACTCCGATTGCTACGAAAATTGAAATCCAGTAATAAAAAACTATTACGGATGCAATGGAACTTGTTTCTTCAAATTCTGAGACTGTTCAAAAATTGACTATTTTCATTAGTCGATTTAATATTAAAATATTCAATTTTCACAAATTAACTTTTAATTCGATTTTAAAAGTTCTAAAACATCTTTCTAACTCCAATATGATATAATAAAATTTTACAAATCATTTTCAATCATATTTAACTCAATTTTCAATTATTTCCATAATTTAACATATTAAATTATGGATTTAATTATTCAATTAAATCCAATTATTCGAAATAAAATTTATTCGACTTATAAATTTCACTTATAAATATTTAAAATTAATTAAATATTCAAATTTAAATTAATAAAAATTCTGGGTTGTTACAATCTTCCCCTCTTAAAAGAATTTCGTCCTCGAAATTATCAAGTAAGAAAAGTTACAGAATCTATTAACTTTCCCAAAATCCATAGTTAAACTTCTTACAATATTTTACTAAGTTTTCAAATCATACTTAGTTATCTTTTTAAAAACAACTACTATTGTTTAACTTTCAACTCCAAATCAAAGTCTAAGTTTTCAAAAATTTCCAATTTTCTCAAATTTTTCTAACGCCTTAAATTTCCGGAAAAATTCGCCATAGTCTCCTTTGCGCGGCTCGATCCGGAAAAAAAAATGACAGTATATATATCACAAATATACATCTCATCAAGTAATGAGGCATCCCGAAGGGAAAAAGGTATAAAAGTACGGTATGTAATCCGAGATATGTACCTTATATTTTATTAGCAAGCATATACGGCTAATATAGCGCGAAAGCGAGCTCCAAATGCGAAGCAAACGCGATCCGCACCTACTAAACACTCAACAAACAACATGAGAACATGCATATATGAAAATAATCTCAATATACATCATATAGCAACATAATAACTATATATGTCAACATAGCCAATGTAGTAAAAGCAATATATTCAACCATCAACCAACTAGCATTCATAACCAATAAATATTCATTTATATTCTCATTAATATTCAATGAAATAGGTTTTCAATTTAATCACATTTGATTCATTAACAGTGGATGTTCTTACTAACATTCATTTTCAATTAGTTTATATTCACTAATTCATATTCAAGTTGGTTCACTTCCAATCAAATTCAATTTTATTTAAGATTCATTTAACTTCCAATTGAATTCCAATTACTTTAGCTTCCAATTTCATTAACTCAATTTCATTAACACTTAATGAATTATATACAATCAATCAACTAACAATCATATAACAACCAATGTATATCAATTGCAACCAAATTCCTTTGCTTATATTCATTCAATTTGGTTTAACACCATCACTTTCAATTGGTTTAATTAACTGATTTTCATTCAATTATTCAACTTCTAATAACATTAGATTTTAATGAATTAACACTCAACTCATTATTTCATATCAATTATTTTCATTCAGTTGATTAACATTTAATCCATTAATTCAATTCAATTACAAAGTTGAATTTCATTTATATAACTTAAGTTCATATCCATTACTTAACTTTATTAATTTACTTTGATATCGAAATCAACTTCATTCAACATCTCTTAAGTTATATTTCCTTTTTATAACATCACTTTGTTTTACTTAACTTAAATTCCACTTATAAATCAATTTAGATTCCAATTCTAAGTAAATTTCCATTTAACTTTAAATTCATTTTTATTTATAACTCATATTCATAAATATATTCATATAGTTTCGCTTCTCATATATATAAGTTTATTTCACAATTGTAAATCACTTTAATTATAATTCAATTCTTATAATTCTTTTGCTTATACAATTTTTTTTTATTCAGATTATTCAAACAACTAAACAATCAACTTATATACACTTTAATAATTCTGAAAAATTATTCCTTTATATAAAAATATCAAGGTAAAATTATTTCATTTACCCAATTTAAAACAATATCGTGTCGGTTTATCTTGTTTAAGAGTTTAGAAACCCCTATCTACGATAGTTAGCTAGACTAGATCGACCGGAATCTATAAACAATCAACCGATAAGTCAACACAATACAAAACAATTACATATTCACTAACAAATACGCTCTCATAGCTATTATTACACTCAACTCATTCTAGAGTACTACTGACTCTATCTCTAATGAGTAATACCCAACAGAACCCTGGTTGTCGCTTAACCATATGCTCCGATACCAGATGTAACGTCCCGAAAATTTTCGACTTTCGAAAATTCAACATCGATACTCACTTTATCGACTGCCGAGAAATCGAAGGCCGGAAACCCAAAATGTTATGGTTTAAGAAAAAGAAAAGAGAGAGAAGAAGAGAGATAAAGAGAGAAAATAGAGGGAAAAGAAAATAGAAGAACATAAAAAATAGAACGGAACAGCAACAGAATCTCACAATTCGCAGCAGAACAACATATAATAGATAAATGAATAATCTTTAAACAAAGAACTATATCAGTTATTACATTACATCATATTTCATTACATCATATCATCAGAGTGTACAACATCATACAACAACAAACAGCGGAAAAGAAATACTATATACTAGTAATACGCCATGCCATCCAGCTTGCCTCCAGCAACTCCAGAATATCCTGATAAACCTTAACTCTTGACTGCCCGTGTGGAAATTGGTGGGCACCCAGAGTTTAGGAAGGAAAACAATAAACTCCGAGTCAGTCATGAGACTGGTGTGTGAACTAAAACAGTTTATTTTTCTTTAAAATCAAAATAGAGGAATATTTTTAAAGTCAATTCGCAATGCTTTTAAAAATGAGACTACCATAAGACCTCCCGCCACACACACAATGCAAACGCAGACTTGGAGGAGATTTCTCCTTATGATAGTCAAAGATGCTTGATACGCATTAAAAAGAAAACATTTGATATTATTACTAGTGCATAGTGTAGAGAAAATTCATTTCGAAAATAAAGATATAAATCTTAGCCAGCATAGGTACCATTATAGTATGCTTACTATAGCTACCATATTAGATGGCAGGTTCTACAACTAAAACCGTACAAATCTCGTATTGTTTCTTTGGATTTCCAACAAATTGTCAGGCCAAGGAACTTCCCATTGCCACATGGAAACGCCTTTGGAAGGACGCCCCGAGAACCCAACTGGATCTCTGCCAAACAAGGCCGGGAACCCCTTTTCCCAAGGGATATTACAAACCCTCAGATATGCCACCCCCGGTCCTTTGGGACCTTTAAACGAGAGCTCTCTAACCAACATCACACCATAATAATAAGTGTTTCAACATGAGTAAGTATCTGGGCTCCATACCATGATACTACCCTTTTCCAGAAGGAATGGTCATACCCTAGGGACGCTATCCCTGAAAACCTTGCCGCACAATTCCTGTTTCGACCATTACCGGTTTGTGAGGCTCGACGAAGTCTCGTCCACAAAAACACACTTTATACAAAAGCCGTGCTTTGGGTCAACAAATGATCATAGAAATGATCACAAAGATAGACGATCAAACAAATGATCCTATCACAAATAATCTACACAATGATCATTTCACAGCAACACTCAGCATGTCACATTACCAAATTGGGAATACATCGCTGATAACCTTCAACTACATAACCTCTGAGCTCGTACGTCTCAGAGAAGGGTGTTAAGCTAAAAGAATAAATTCTCCGCCATCAATAGAAATATATTTGAAAGAAATCGGCTTTATATCTCAACTTGTAATGTCAGACATACTATCCATACAAGTCTGTTTCGGGCTCGAACAGAACCGAAGGCACTTACAAAGAAGTCCTTGCAATCCGGATAATCTCTAATCACGTCCGGACTTCCCATCACATATGGAGTCTCTATACCGTAGCTACTCGGTGCAAAGACAATCGACGAGTTGTCCTTTCGCTTTCAAAAAGATCCGGTCTTCAACACCGGTCTTCAAATGCAATTCATAACGATGTATCACATATTCGGAATGGGTTATACGACCCCATGGTCCTTTCCCGGTTAACCCGAATAGTGAGCGCTTATTTAAAAATAAGTGTGGCATTCAAATTCAAACAAATCACATCAAATACCCATTCAAAGGGAAATATTGATAGTCGGTTATTGAACTATCAATGGATATGCACACATCACCAGATTCCAAATAATTTTCCAAATTATTTATTTTTCAAAATATCTTTACAAGATATAAAATTTCAATACCTCAAAAATAAATCAATATTTATTTTCATACAAATTCCACTCTCTTTTATAAATTCCATAGTGAATTTTCATTCTAAAATATTCATGAATATATGACTTCAATTCGATTTCTAATATTCATTTTCAATTTATCTTCAAAAAGATAAATTCAAAATATTCACTTAATATTGAAAAACATTTCCATACTTATTAAATAAGTAATTCACAAATCTTTTTATTTTCTACACTTGGAAAATATTCAATATACTTAAATCGAGATTAAGTATATATTTCATTCTTTAAGGAAATCATGCTCTTAAACATATTTATTTGGGCCAAAACGAATGTTGCGTAAAACATCGTTACGACGTCCCAAAATCACTAGTATAGGGATTCGAATTTAAGATAGATATATAAATCCCAATACTATACAAAACATTTCCTTTCGGAAATCATTTACTATAACAACAGTGTTATAGTCCACTATTTCCTTTTATTTCTCGAAAACGTCTATTTCAACAATAAATGTTGAAATCTATGGTTTCGAATCTTAACACATTTTAAAACATCATTAGATCGTTTTAATTCTATTTAAAACATCAAATCTAAACATTTTCTTTAACATATTATTCACTATTCAAAAACGTGAATATACTACGTTAACCAATTTCATCATTTCTATACATTTCATTTTAAAGGATTATTCACTGTCAAAAACGTGAATATAACTCCATAAATAAGTTATAAAAATTAACTTATCAAAATAAGTCGTTTGCGGATTTATAAAACAACGTTTATAAATTTCCATTTCTATTTGTTTTACCACAACTTCCTTTATAAATTCCTTTATTAACCTATCTCAATTCATATCTCAATGATATAGTAAAAGTTCATATTATAAGTGAAATACTTATAATTTATTTGTTTGCAAAAATCGTTCCTTTGAACTTCATAATTATAAATCTTATAACTTATAAGATTCAATTATTTATCCAAAACCATTCTTTAAATAACTTTTCAAATTTTATAAACCTACTGCTTATAAAATTCCATTTATAACTTCACCGTTATAATCCTATAGATTTCATTCATTTATGAAATTCATTTACAATTCATTCTAACACTTATAAAACTCGTTTTATAATTCCAAATATTTTAATTTATAAATATCAATTTATAAATCTCTTATATAAATCAATTTATACTATTATTTTAAAACATCTTTAATCCCTTTTATAATTCCATCATTTTGATTTATAAAATAATCGAATCTCATAAATCCTATATTTAAACTTTTCACAATAAGTTCAGAAATCCCGTTTTAACTATTTTATAAAATCATTAACCTCATATTGTCAAAAATCAGTTTTTAACTATATTTCTCAAAAATCATAATTTCTATAACATTAAAAATTATAATGTTTATTTATTTAAAATGAATCAATTCCAAAAATATTTTATAAACGTATACTTTCAAAAATCACTTTGAAATCGTTTCAAAATTCCAAAATTTGGTCCAATGATGCTACACACCAAATAGTCAATCACGGCTATAACGACATCATATATCGATATGATAATCCATCAAATATCAAAATATCTGAAATCAAATAAAAACTGTTGAGGAATCCAGTTGGATCCCTCCAACCTGTTTTCCTGCATCCACAAACATTAGCACAATACCAATTCCGCTCCAGTAGGGAATTATCGCGGTATATGGGATTTAAAATATTATCCGCTTAATAACGACGCAATAGGGTCTCATCCGCTAAAAAAATGCGGGAAATCAACAACTGCAATATATACATATGCCAATATATATATATTGCTATTATATATAATACCAATTTCACTGTTTATGAAATATTCGCGGTATATGTTTTTAATAAATAACATCCGCTTACTAACGGCGCATAATGTCTATTTTAACAATCAATAGATAACAATCATCATTCAAACATGCATTCAAGAATTTTAAATCTAACTATTTAAAATAAAATCGAAACCATTCGATTGAGTGAGAAGTTCTCACCTTGATTTCAATTTCGTTGTAGCGATTTATTTCGAATAAAATTAAACGGACGTTTAATTTTACCCGAAATTCTCACTAACTCCAAACGACTCCAATGCAATTCCATAGCGTAGTACTCATCCATACGATTCCAACGCAACTGGTTTCGCGTGTTTTTGACCTCGTATGAAAAAGTTATGAATTTTCAAAGTTTTACACAATTTAATATTTACAAATTTTATAACATAATTTATAATTTCAACCCACACTAGTTCATGGCCGTCGATTTCAACTTGGAGACATCAGGGCCATTCGCCCTTCATCTTCTCACGCGCACGAAAGAAGTTTGCAGGAACATGAACGCAACCAAGAACCCATTCATCAAAACTAGGGTTCCATCTTGCTCCTCCAATACTCGACAATAATTCGATCAGGAACCTCCATTTTGAAGCCCCCAACATGCTCAACCTTCGGCTACCACCACCTGCAACTCGGCCACCCCCTCCTCCTTGAAAGTCGTGCGCAACACGGTGACTTCGTGGTCACTTTCTGGCTAATTTCGTCGACTATAAACCATCATAGCCGTATGGATCTGAAGATCGTTGCGTGCTCTTCAACTTTGATGTTGAACGTTCTTTGAATTGATGAATGGATTTGGAATTTTCGAGAGGAGAAGATCTTTAAATTTCGGCCATTGGTCTGTTGGTGACGGCTGCTGTAGGATTAGGGTTAGGTTAAAAAAAAATTTATTTATTTTCTTGTGAATGGTGGGCTATTTATAGGAAATAAAACGACACTATTCATTGCGGAAATTCCGAACTCCGATTCACGCGCCGTCACCAGCGTTTCTAGGGTTTACCCCGCGTTCCGGACACAATGGAACAGGTTTCGGAAGCTAATTCGGTCATCTGTGTGAGATATGGCAATAAACGTTCAATTTAAATTAAACCGATTTAAACGATTTTCTAGGCGTTTTAATTTGTACCGGACAAACGGTAAATCCAATTGACACGAAATTTGAATCCTTACAATAATATCACATTACGGATCCGATGAAACTAGTTTCGTCGAAATCCGAGACTTTTTGAAAAATGGCTATTTTAACTCGCCAAATTAATATTAAAAACAATTTCGATACGTTTCGAGCTGCCACGATAAAACGATAACTCCGATTGCTACGAAAATTGAAATCCGATAATAACAAACTATTACGGATCCAATGGAACTAGTTTCGTCAAATTCTGAGACTGTTCAAAAAATGACTATTTTCACTAGTCGATTTAATATTAAAATATTCAATTTTCACAAATTAACTTTTAATTCGATTTTAAAAGTTCTAAAACATCTTTCTAACTCCAATATGATATAATAAAATTTTACAAATCATTTTCAATCATATTTAACTCAATTTTCAATTATTTCCATAATTTAACATATTAAATTATCGATTTAATTTTTCAATTAAATCCAATTATTCGAAATAAAATTTATTTGACTTATAAATTTCACTTATAAATATTTAAAATTAATTAAATATTCAAATTTAAATTAATAAAAATTCTGGGTCGTTACATATAAGGGAGATTAAATGGATGATTAATTAATTCAGTTAATTAATGATTTGGATTGATAAGTTTAGCAATTCAGGGTTTGGATTACTTAATGAAAGTTTAAGTTAATTAATGAAGTGAAATTTGATTTAGAATAATCATTTGGTGGGTTAATAATTAATTACTTAATGTAATTAATAAAATAGAATTACTTTGTGTAATTAATTAAGAGATTAATTGAAATAACAAATTACAGAGTGATTAATTTATTTATGAAGCAAATAAGAAGATAGTTAATTTCAGGTTGAGGGTGATCGAGAATGATTGACATTGTTGTCGAATTAAAGTAAAATATAATTGGAAATCATTAATTTATATAATTAACGTTGTAAAGAAGATCGATTAGTTATGATTGATTAATCCATAACAAGTGACTTGTGAGGAATCAAATTTATATAAGCCATTAAGGGTTAATGAAATTAATATAGTTACTTATTGATTTTTGGGTTAAGTGAAATTAATATCGAGAAGTTTATCAAAGATAGCCACTTAAATGTAATTGAAAGATGATTGATCCAAGGTGAATAATTTAGGTGAATGGATAGGGAATAGTTGATTGATTAATTGATTTGGAATTAATTAATGTAGGAATCTAAGTGATTAAGGTTTGAAATTCAATTAGAATCAATTTAATTGATTTGTGTGGTTAAGCTTTGCTTATGGATGATTGAATGATATTGGATGTTTTGAATGAATTGATATCTCTGACACGAAATGTTGTGTATTTCATTTGGATAATTTGGGATTTGGATAACATGAGGTCCAAGGAGACCGGGATCGGGTATTAGGAAATAGCCGGAACCACTTCGGATTAAAAAAAAAATTGATGTGAATAAATAGACTAAAATGAAATGATTTAAGTGAATTGGATTATCTCGTCTAAGTTTGGTACTTAGAAATTGATGCAAGAAAAAGTGTTGACTATAGAAAAATTGTGAATTTATTAAATTGATATAAGTTACTCCGAGTGTATGTAAGGTGTTTGTTTTGGTATTCCATGTTAGTTGGGTTTACTCACGCTGGTTTCCAGCCTGACCCGGGTGTTACTTTGGTGTAATGCTCGGGTCAGACCGAGTATTACAGATTTTCAGGTAAGTACGTTTTAAGAGCTCAGGAGGCGAGCTGGATGGCAGGAGCGTATAGAATATTTCCGCTGTATTTATATTATTGTTAATTTGAGTCATGATAATTGTAAATATTTAGTGACTATATATAATGTGAAACTCTGATGTATATTAAATGTAACAGGAAGATATAATATTCTTTTGTAAACTGTTATTATTTATTATTATATTTTATCCGCTGCGAATGTGAGGTGTTTGGTGTTTCCGTTCTTCTTCTTCTATCTCTTTCTTCTTTTTCATAACTATCTGGAATTTTCGGGTTCGAAAATTTCGGGTCGTTACAATATCCTCACGAATATTGATTGAAAGAAGTCATGTAATGCAGTGGAAAATAAGTACGGCATGCAGTCATCCAGCTCCTCTCCAAGAGCTCCAATGAATCATAGCTAAATTTGGAACCATACTCGAGCAGACCCGAGCCTTAAGAAAATAACACCCTAATCAATCTGGTAAACCAGTGTGAGGAACTCAAATCACATAAATTTATCATGTCTTAAAATCCTTCAAAATAAGTGCATCTAGTAAGATCATGTCGCTAATAAACACGAATGGGTTTCTACTTTACAATAACCAAATCATTTCTATTATAAAATTCAGTGATAATAGAATAATTTCTAAGGAGTGAATTATAAATAGCCATATAGTTGCGATGTATGTGAGCGTACATCACAATAATAATAATAGGCGTACAATCACAACCGCTAGGTACATTTGCTAATTGTGTAGGATACCATGTAGATCTCTTGGGGGAGCCGAATCCAAACTATTGCACAAGGATTAGAGATATCCTTCCGAAGCATCGTATATCTCTAGTGAATGTACCTTAGGAAAACCATGGCTGGTCTTACCAAGACCTGATGCATCGCTCCCACATGCATATCCAAATACATATCTCTAGAAATGATGTCGCATGCACCCTATGGTTTTTCTAACCCTACTGGCTATGTCTCTTATCTTTCGTTTTAGTGATACCCACTAATGAGGCTACATCCAGCGTTTCATCCCGTGAATCACCACTCGAATAGATCTTCCACATGAGCTTCAGTTCGAATGGATCATGGAACCAAACATGGATTCCCATATTTCAATAGACCTTGGAACCGTACATGGATTCCTCAATAGATCTCGGAATCACACATGGATTTCCACACCTCAAAAGCTCTCCAAATAACACATGGATCTCCACATCCTGAGTAGATCATGAACAACTAAATGTGTTCAAGCATCTCAAACTAATCTCGAATCTACACATAGATTCCAGCATCATGAACCAATCATAAACCAATCACGAAGCAACTATGAAGCAATCATGAACCACTTCTAAAGCATAGATATGTGTACGGTTTTGGAGTGGTTACGATTTCAAGTCATCTCATATAAGTGCACTCCCCAACTTACCGGGTGCTCCAAAAATCAATTGATCGATTTCCTAGGAATGTCACCCCCATTCTATGCGATATAAATAAAAATACATAATAATGGAGATCACTTCCTAACGGTTTAAACAGATGGATTTCCTTACCATTGTCCTAGAAGAGCAAAACGAGTTTATACGTACAATATATTATCACCAAAGATAACTATACCATATAGTCCTCTTGTTTCTTCGAGATATTTCTAGAGTATGTTTGGTCAAATCAAATAATAATAAACATAGGGGAAACTAGTTCCCGTATACTGTCCATAAGTAAGTAGCACACAAAGCACGATCGAACAAACTTGAACGATCAAGTCACATAAACATCTTCTACTCCTTTTTATTTAATCTTTCTTTATTAATTAAAAACCTCTTTTATTAGTATAACTCATTTTACTCAGTGTTCTCTTTCATAAATGAAACTCCATTTTTTAATTAAATAATTACAAAAATTACTATTCATTTTCAACATATTTCAATGCTTTCCAAAAGTATTCATATACTTATCTCAACCATATAAGTATATTCACAAATCAATTTCAAAGGGTTTGAGACAAATGTTACTCAACACTATCGCTGCAAACCAAAAACTATTTCACTTATGATTATCTTTAAAACATTCTTTTTAAAGTTCTATTTATGTTCATAAGTATAATTAAAATGGGTTAAAGGCAAATGTTACTAACACATTGCCATAACAAACCCAAAACTTATTAATATACGTTATTTTATTTAAATTCCATTATTAAAGATATAAGTATTTTCCCAAACTCATTTACAATATTTGAACACTAAACTAATATCCAATGGATAAAAAAAATGCTACTAAACATTATTTACGACGAATCCCGAAACACTTACTATTCCATTATCTTTAAATTCTATTTTAAAGGTCTAATCACTTTCCAAAAGTATGGTTAACGGGTTTAAAAAAATGTTGCACAAACATCGTTATATAAACCTAAAATCACTTTTATACTTTCCATTAGCTTTTGAGTATCCATTTAAAGCTCTAAGTACATCCCTATTTATTAAAGAAGGTAATATACCCCTTTACTCAATTTATAAAACAATCCATTATAACATAAGTGTTATAATCTAAAAACTCCTTTTAAATCCCTTTACAAAATATTAAACTTCCTTTTTAGAACTTATATATATATATATATATATATATATTAAAATAACTTTAAAAGATCATATATTTACAAGTACTAATTATCTGTAAAACTAAGATGTTAATAAATTACTATAAACCATTTGTATAATATTATAACATAAATTCCTTTTATTTCTTTAATAAAATTTTAACAATTTCTAAAACCATTTATTTCCAAAGATACGTTTATAAAATACTTATACATGTTTTAAAACCTTTTATTAAAACCCATTTAAAAACTTGTTTTATATTTTAAAACCATCATTTTAAAAACACAAAATTGATTTTTAAAAATATTTTTAAACCTTGATAATTTCTCATAATAAGTAAACTAATAGTACTTATTAATCGGATATGAAGAAGAAATAGCATATCTTCTAAAGTTAACTCAAAAATCGTAGATCATAGCAATTTCAAAGTGCATCCATCGCGACCTTTTTGCTTCTAATATTTTCCATTTTCAATTTCCAAAAATGTCCAAACCAATCCATTTATGTCAAACACGCCCAAGCATGTGTAGAACATCCTAATATACATGCATGTATATATTTCCACAATTTATCATAATTTATCCAATTTAACATATGTCAAATATCAGGGATTCCAAAGGATGTTTAAAATGACTATATAATTTCTAACATTTATAACTCACTATCACTTTTCACAAAGCAATATCAAACATGTAAATAGTATGTCTAGGCCACGATACATGTTTACGAAATCAATAGGAGATTATACTATAATTTAATGTTTCACTTGTTTTACAAAAAAAGTTAGGGTCCAAAAGTAATAACCTGTAGTTCGTTATACAATTTATAATATTAATACCATAAGATTATAATAATTGTACAATCAACTGGTGAACAAAACTCACTCAAGCTCTGGTTAACGATTTAGCATTCCAAATAATCTAAAATTTCCTCTAGCCCAATCTCGACGAATCCAACTCCATTGCGTAGATAATCTCGATATGAATGCAACGACGCCTCAATCGGGCCTCGTATGAGCAAGATATGATTTATATAAGATTTGATATTTTTAAACATTAATTAATTAATTAATTAAAAAACTTAACCTTAATTACCTTTTTAAAATACTTCCTCATCCATTTTAGTTCATCTTTCTCTCGCCTTTATAAAATATGCATGACCCACACCCAACATGCACAAATCGTACTGATACAGAGCTAAGCTCGAACGGTTTGCTGAACAAACTTCTCCAAATTTCGCTCTTCCCATGCTCGACGTGCTCGATCAAATTCCATCACCTATGACTTGGCCGATCAAAATTCAATCTCAACCCCTAAATCATGTTTGGCCATGAAGCGATTCACCCTCGATAAACATTTGACCTCCAACCATCGCCAAAAGCCTCCGTAGACCACCACAACTCCGCCCTAGTCTCAATTTCACCTCCGATGCCTCGCTTCTTTGATCGACCTACTGCTCAAATAACGAAAAATCAAATGTCATGATGGCCCATTCCTTACCGCACCACCCATCGACGCCTCCAACTAACTCGTCTTCGAACAACAAATGCGACGCCGCCCATTCCATCACTTATCTCCACCCATAACTGTCGCAAGTCGTAATCCTCGCCTCGACCATACCAAATCCAACACTATCGACCCTAACCGCACCTTAAACGAGGCATACAATCGCAAAGCCCGCACCTCTACGAAGCTCACGAATCCAACGACAACAGATTTCATTGCACAAATCACTCGAATTAATTGATGGAATAATTAAAAGTGGCGGTGGATCTATTTTAAAAAAGGAGAAGGAGGGAACTGGTAATTAGGTTATAAGGGTGTTTACGTTTATTTATAGGAAAATAAAATTAAAATTATATTCTTTTTTATTTTCGTTGTGCCTTTTGAGTCCGCACGATCACACAGCATGTCCAATTGTCACAAAACTCATCGATGTACAACTATTCATTATTTTGGATCCAATAGCACTAGTTTCTTAAAAATTTGAGATGGTGCCCCGGAATGATAGTTTCACACATTAATTAAAACGAATTATTATTAAAGAAGTTCAATCACTTTTAATCTAAATTAAAAGTTTGTTATCATTACTCTTATTTAAACAGAATTTAAATAAGCATTCGAAATCATTTTTATTCACATTAAATCCAAGGTTCAATTATTTGAATAATTACAATATTTAATTATAAGCTGTTTAAAAATTCGATCTTTACATCTTGCGAGTCCTAGATCCTTTTGTGATCTTTATAGCAACTGTAACGATCCCGAATATGAATCAAATTTAAATTGGTAATTAAAATAAATTTTTGAATAAAATTGTGAATTAATTTGAATTTTTCAAATTTAATAAAATATTTGTTTATTTGGGTATTGATTTTAAATTTAATTATGTCTTTGAAATTCTAAATTAAATATCTTATAAATAAAAATTTGGATTTGAAAACTATATAATTTTATACTAATAGAAATTTGTTATCTAATATTAATATACATATGTGTGTTTATTTATACATATGAAAGAAGTTTGTAAATAAAGAATTGATTTGGTAATTCAATAAGTAAATAGTTTATAAACAAAATTAAAAAAATTTGATTTAAATACTTTATATTTTGGAAGCTAAAATACATATCTATATGTGATTTAATTATCAATGTATAATTAAAATTTTAAAAACATCCTTTTTTAAAAGTTGTGTAAATATAAAATATGAATGAAAATGTAAAGTTATGTATATATTTAAACTATTTAGAAAATGTATTACATAAACATATGTAGATATAAAACATTAAGTAATTTATAAAAGAAAGGGTTTAAAAATATAAATTAAATAAAAGTTTAACAAAGGGCTTAAAATATAAATTGTAAACAAACTAAAGTAAAGGATTTTAATAAAATTTACAAATAAATTTATCAAAAAGGACTTATACACAATTTAATCAAAAGTGACATTTGTAAATTGATAATATCATGAATTTAACAAGTGTTAATAAAATGAACAAGTGTCATGATTTTAAATTTTATTTTCAAAATAAAAAGATAAAAAAATAAGTCATATAAACATATCTACTCCCTCCCTTCTCATTTTTTTCCATACATTTCAAAACTAAAGAAACAAGATTTCAAAACCTGAGGGATTAAAACATGCAAATCAAAGTGTTCTCAGTTTTAAACCTGTAAGCCTATATTAGAAAAGAAATCAAAGCAAAATCTAGATCAAACAACATCTTCAACCTGAGCATGATTCAAACTATTTCAACATAAATTTAAATCGAATCCGAAGCAACTCAATGATCACGCAAAAGTTAAAATTCAACAGCAATTCGACTTTAACAAATCATCAGCTTCAAATCAAAAAGCATTTCCAGATTTTTGAATCTAGAACTTGTGTTCTCTGATCAAAGCCAAAATCTGGGAAAACAGGAAAAGGAAATCAAAGAATAAGATCAAACAACAAAAGCCTGAACAAGCATAGATTCAGCAAATTCGTGTAGCAAAGCAAAGAAGACATCGTGTTCAAATGCAACAACTAAGTAGCAAATTCAAGTTCAGGATCCAAATCAAAGAAAGAAGAAAAACATATGTTCTCTGTCTTTACAAATCCAGGTGAGTAAACTTAATTTTGAAAAACTAAATCTCCTGGATAGCCTAATATGATTGATAGTAGTGATGTAAATATAGTTTGCATTGATGAATCGTATGGTTTCTTGGACAAACAAGTTTTAAAATATACTGTATGTATATATACATACCTCTGTTGTGTAACAGGTTCTATAAATTGAAATAAAAATTCATATCTTCCAGTTTAAATCATTTCAAATTATGATTACTGAAAGGAAATTGTTTATAACAATGTAAAGTCATTTCTAAAAATAATATTAGGTAAAAATATTAAGTAAATATTGTGAAAATAATAATTTACGTTAAAATTTAAAAGTATGACAAAATTCGACTTAAATGAATTATTGTTTCATTTATTTAATCTGCTTTGTAATTAAAAACTATGATTTTTAAAGTAGTTTCAAGATTTTTAGTTTTGATTTAAGGTAGTATTTGCAAGTTGAATGGGAAATGGTAATTAGTCGATTTCAAATGAATGACGAGGAGAAAGACGTCGGGCATGGAGCTGGTGGTTGCTGGAGGTCGAGTGATTATAGGATAAATAGTCACAAAATGTATTGGTCATCGTAGCAACCAATCGACGTTGAACTAGGGTTGTATCTCGTTGTTTAGTTGTCGATATTTAGTGGCTTCTGCAATGTCGGCGTTGGATCGGAACCCATAGGAAGTGGCTAGATCGTTGAGACGCGTCAATGAGCAGCTCTGGGTGGATGGGCGAGTTTTTCGATGGCCAAGTTCGTCGGGGCGAGGTGGTTTTGTCATCAAGGTTGGGTTTCAGGTGGTAATTGGAACGCTCGATTTCGATTTGCTATCGAATTCTTTGATTTGGGTGTTTGTAGTGACTTAAGGTGTCGTCGACGACTCGTTGACGATGGCATGGTTGATCGGACAGGCCGGCTGCGCACGTGTACGCATGATGAAACGTGTCTGGGTATTGATTTGATCGAAGAAGAAGAATTGGCTCGAAGTCGTGCCCGGGGAAAATCTGCATTGGCTCGGTTTGCTGTTCGAAGTCGCACGCAAGTGTTTTGAATTGTATAACAGGTTTTAAATTTAAAACCACTACAACAAAAAGTGTCTTTTATAGCGGCATATAGCCGCTATTAATCACAACCATAGCGGTTTGATAAGCATTGTAAATCGACATGTTATAAAAAACTGTTGAATATTTATAACACAAAATATGCCGCTATGGTTGAGCTTGGTTTTATAACGCAAATTCGCCGCTATGGTACATTAATTCAATAGCTCATTATAGCCGCTATAATACAGCTAAATCTCAACGGAACTGGAAATCTTTATAACACCGTTTTGACGCTATAAAATATTTATTCAATAGCAGCCATTTCATGCTATTAAATCAACATGTTATAGTATTGATAAATTCTTTTACAGCTCATATATGCCGCTAAATTCTTTTAGCTTTATAATACATAATCAAAAGATTATTCTCAAGTATTTTACAAAGATACGTAAAAACATATACATAAATTAGATCATCACATAGATTGTTGATGAAAACCGGAGAATGCATCAGATTGTGGGATGCTTCAATGTAGGGCTTACTGATGTGTACACGGAGTGGATTGCTTGGAACATGATAGCAAGTGAAAATTGCTTCGAGCTGTGCTTCAACTAAAATGGAAGACTGATGATAAATGGTCTTGTGCAGATGAAAGGCATAAGGTATTAAAGCAAGAGCGACCAAGCAAGGATGTGAAGTTTTTCTTCAGCCGATGTAAACGCTAGGCGCATGAACTAGACTTCCTTGTGAAAATATTGAACATAAGATGAATGTGCAAAATAAAAATGCAAAACACTTGCACAAGACTGACCAAGCTCAGTATAGGATCTAAGACAGAATAGGCATGAGAATCCGGCAGTGGTTGAGTTGCATTGGAGATGATGTGCGAATTTAGGCTGTCACGGCATGTGAATTGGTGATTGAATCTAGGTAGTAGCACACGAGCTATAAACTCCATGGTACAAGAGTGGTACCTAAGTTTTAATTATAAGAAATCAATTTATACGTTTCAAAATTCAAATATGGGAAAACATATATGGTCCTGAAAACATATATGATCTTGACATGGAACTACAAAGCCCTGATGCAATTTCTATAATTACAAGTTATATTGGCAAACTAACTCAACTTGATGCAATTACTGAAGAAATAAAAATAACTAAGTTTTCTAAGGTACTGGTTGAAATAAATGTACAGCCCATATTACCAACATCAACTCCTATATTAATGCATTTTGGAACCAAAAAGGAGTACATGGTACCTTGTGATTATATGTACCACCTAAATTTTCCATATGTAAGATATACAACTATAGGGATTAGGGACTCATATATAATCTGAACAAGTTAAAGCAAAGTGGATCCCTAAAATGATAGACAACCCTGATGAAGACACTGCACAATAGAAAGAAAAAAATGAAAACTGGTTCAACGATATATGGCAAAGTAATGCAAAAAGGGACAATAATGGTTCATTGCATGACCAACCTGAATGCTCCTATCAAAACAATAGTACTGAAGAACCAGACTCATTGAATTTTCTAGATGACAAATTGCTCAATGAAATTTTAAATGATGATAATAGTTGAGACCACTGCAGATATAGTTAAAGATGAGGTACCTGACATAAATGCTATTAAAGACATGTCAGATTATGTAACCATAGCAAGGAATATTTGGTTGCATTTGATAGTAATTGGACAATCTACACAACCAGGATATTTTGAAGAAATTTAAATAACATATGGATAGTTCTTGGTTATAGAAATCGACGAATTGTATATATACACTCATATTTCTCACAATTCAAACATACTGAATAGGGTGACATGGCAAATAATGTATGATCTTAGGTAAGTAAACTCTACAACTCCAGAAATATACCAGTTTTTTTTTTGTAGAAAACCGATAGCAAATGAAGTAAATGTAACAAAAAAAACAAAAAAATTAAATTAAGAAAAAACTATTGTAAGCTTCCAACCACTGATGATAGGATAGTTAGAACAAAAAGGTAATTTGTTTAATTATATTGTCATTTCATCTTTACAAGTAGAAAAAAAAGAAAATTTAAGCGGAGTTGCTTAAACAAGAGTTCGCATTGTTTTTTTTTAGCCTCGTTTTTTTTTCATTTTTGATATATTTAAAAAAAGAAGGGGGGAGGGTTTGAATATAGATCACAACAAGGTTAATAAAGCAACAAGAACAAATTTGAGGAATCTGACAAGCAGCAAACAAAAATAAATAAAGAGAGGAGGCTGAAGAATGTGTAGCGTATCTAGCAACATGGGAACATGAAAAAAAGACAAATCCAACATAAATCAAAGAAAAGTGAACAAGTAATAGCAAATGCAGTTTTGAGTTGGTAAGTATTATAGCAGCATTATATACATAAAGCGTGAAAATGCGATAAGTAATAGCAAAAACTGTAACATACTTAGCAATAAGAAAGATAGATGAAGACAAGCACCTTTGTCCAAGTGGTTAATTGATTCGGCTTTGGTGCAGGATGTCACAAGTTCGAAACTTGCTTTCAAACGTTTATTAGACATGGGATATGTTGTCCCAATGATTTGTTGTATATAAATTACCAGTTCAAAAAAAAAAGATAGATGAAGCTAAGAGACTTATATCCTTGTTTTTTTTTGATAATGCGTAAGGAACCGCAATAAAAAATACTGTCAGAAAGCATTGCATATTTGCTTTCTTTGTTTCTTTTAACTAGGCCAAATGGTGATGTCACTTAGCATCACCTTTGATGATACAAATTGACACGTCACAAACTCAAGAAGTCACAGTTTGTCACAAGTCATTGCTACCTGTATATTATCTACTTAATTGATTCATTTTAATATATTTGTGCGCATTCAGTTTTTGAACATCATTTACTAACTTGTTTCTACATGACAGGAAGAAGCATAGACATGCACATTGACATGACAACAAAAACATAACCAAGTTCACAAAAAATTTCAATTCTAACCTGCTTCTTCCCTGCTTTTGAACTCCATATATTAAGTAAGAACGTCTTTAAGCTCTTTAATAATTACCTATATTAAAAAAAATACAACGATTAATAGAAAAACAATGTGCTCATTTATTTATGGTTATTCAATTCAATTAAATGTAGGAAGGAAAGATGATTTAGAGTTGTAAACATAAGCATAATAAATGGAGTAAACAATATGAATATGGGAACTTTTACATTTCATGGTACAACAAATAAAGTAGGAATTAAAATCTGGCAGGTAACACATTCTTTGAATTTTCATAGGAAGGCCAAGGATATGCTAAAAATATAATGATCCAGAGCTTAATGTTTTTTTAAGAAACGGATGTATTAAATGTTTTTTTAAAGGGTTTGAACAATATTTTGATCACTTTTATTTGAATAGTAAACATATGCACATTCAAACATAAAACTGTACTATAATGAATCTCTTAACACATGAAGAAAATTAATGCAAATCAGTTCCTTAGTGATGGATGTTGTACCTAATCATCTTTCAATTTTGGGCGATATTTAAAGGCTGCATGCAAGTGGCCAAAGACAATATCAAATCACATATAACAATAATACTGCAACAAAAATATCTCTGTTATGAAATCCAGAATACTAGCACAAAGCTAGAAAAAAATCTAAGACTGGAATAAGACAACAAAAAACAAAGCAACACACTATTTATCTATTTTTTGATAAATTAGCACAGTAATTAACGCTAAAACTACAAAATACAGTAAAATGATAAAAAATTGTATGGCATGTTCTCATATTCTCCACATAATAGCTAGTGGAGCATTGAAATAATGATAATATCAATAGTTCCCGAGATGAAAACAGAGCAAATAACAAGATTCGGTGCACCAATGTGATTAGCCATCCATCTGCCTTTTCTATCAATCATCGTACACTTGTCACGTTAAATGATTTAATGATTTCTCATCTTTGTTTATTATTACATTAGATTCTACAATTTGGCCAATTCTTGATCACCTCCTTCTATTATTATTTAATACTTTCAGATTTACACATGTCATAATTTTTTTTATGTTCAATATGTATTGGGTAAATAAAGATAATTTACCTGAGTTATCCAGATGCAGATAGTACCAATTCCAAATTTTTATAGATGCAAAAGTAAATGAATGGATAAGATTTAGTGGCTACATGAGTTCACAAACGTTTAGTGATAGGTGGTCTCATCCCATAAAACTGAACTCAGAAAATCTAACAAACAAAATGAACATATCTCCAGGTAAAAGTGAACGATTTCAAATGCATTTGGTTTTTCCTTCTACTAGGATATCCAATTTTCTTTTGTTATTTTTTCTAACTCAGATTAAAGATAATTGGTATATTAACATTCAAATATTGGATCTGCAAGCAACACTAGATGTAAATCTTTAAAAATAGAAATACAGTCATACTGTCATAGAAAAAATCGTTCATTTAGAAGTGTTTTTTCCATCCAGTTCACTTCAAATTGCAGTATTTTTTTTCTTTTATAATTTTTCATTTAGCTAATTGTGTATGTATATTATACACAACCCAAAATAATGGGTGATCTATTCATTTAATGTAGTTATAACAGCAATTTTATCATCAAAGGAAATTAATGTTTACAGTTTTGATCTCAATTTTTGTATGAGCTCCGTCCTTAGAATTCTACCAACAGTAGACCTATGATGCTGATTATCCTGTTTGCATAATGTTTGGACTACTAATGCAACAAGTATTTTATTCAAATCGTAAAAACAAGTATTTCAAGATAATGAAAAAAACGAAAGAAAACGAATCGAAGACATACCTGCGGCAATGAGATTCAGGCGACAACAGAGCTGAACGATGGAGGAGAGCATGGATACTACGACGTGGATAGAAGGGAAGCAGTAGGAGGTGGTGATGAAGGTAGGGACGTATGGGCTGCATGAGATTTTGATGAAGATCGCTAGGGTAAGGATGGGAAAGCGACTAAATTTTGGGGAAAGTTGGATTAGATTACGGTTTTGGAAGGGAATCCGTTATTCGGAAAGCGGGAATGAAAATAATTGGGGAGCTGGCTCTGGCAAAGAGCGTTACCTAACAAATTGCTGGTTAAAATTAACAAATTAAAACAAACAATAACACTATGAAATAAAGCGTTATCTATTGGCGTTATAAAAATATATTTTTCTTGTAGTGAACTAAACAAGATTTTAAAAGGAATAGGGAAAGAAGAAGAAAATGATCTGACTCGGGTTTGAGTAGGGTAAATGAATGATAGTCTCGGGTTTGACATACAAAACAGTTTTAACTTTAAAACCAGATTTAAATTTTAAAACATTTTTAAACCTGTGTTTTTTAAAATAATTGTCTTGATTTAAAATTGGATAATTAAGAAAGTTATGTTTAAAGTAATTAAGTCCTTTGATTATGTGATCAATATTTATAATTAATTCTTAAATTATTTTTAATTAAAGAGTTCGTCAAGATAAAATGTTGTTTTAATTAACCTTAATCTCTTGAATAAAATTATGGTTGATAACGATTAATTATTAGGTTTATTAATTAGATTTTAATGATTTATCATTAAATTAATTAAGTATATAAGTAATCGCCCTAAATTAATTAAGTATATAAGTAATCTAAGGACGATTAAAGATTTAATTAGTAAATAATTAAAGTTAATTAATTTATAATTAAGGATTAATTAATGATTTATTAATGAAGGTGATTAATATTTAATTAATTAGTAATTAAGGATAAATAAATAACTAATTAAGGATTAATTAATTAAAGGTTAATTAAATAATGTAATTAATTAAGGATAATTAATTAAAAAATAATTAAATAATTAAGGGTTAATTATTTAATGATTAAAGATTGATTCATTTATTAATTAAGGTTGATTAATTAATAATTTAAAATTAATTAATTTATTATTAGAGATTAATTAATTAAAATAATTTGTAATTAGATAATTAACCTGGATTAGTGATAACCTTGTTTCAATTAATCAGATGATTAATTAACCTTACTTATGGACGGTTAGATTGTATGGAATGTTTGAATTGTTTGATATCCCTGATGTGTACTGCTTTGTGATGTGAATTATTTTGATTCAAGCTGTGATGAATGTAATTTATTTATCTGTGATAAAATTATATTATTAATGTGTGAATCTATGAATGAAGATAAGCGTTATAAGTTTATACCGCTTATCTATAATTGCTGTGTTTGGATTGTAATGATTGATGATGTTGCACTATTGTGTAAAACCCCTGGACTACACCTTACACACAAATATGGATTGCACGAGAATATTGGTTAAGTCATAGATATTTGTAACTAATATTATGAAATGATTTTAAAGATTGAATTTTGAATCCAAGATAGTTTTGGAAATGGAATTGGGTTAAATATGAAAAGCTTTTGAAAAGGAGTTTTGAAGATAAAAGTTATTCTGAATATCTTGATAAAGTTTTGAAATTTTAAATAGTTTGATTTGAATTTAAATCCAAGATTCAAAATTGAATTTTATGTTTGGAAACTATGGTTTAAAAAGGATATACAGGTTATAAATGTGTTTTAAACCATTTCAGAAGTATTGTTTTGGGAATTTATATTTAACCCAAGCTTATAATTTAAAGGAAATAACTTGTGCATATTTGATCAGATTTCTCCGAAACAAAAAGTATTTTTTTTCAATTAATAATAGCTATAATATATAAAAAGGATTTCCAATTTATGTTGAAAGGATTTCAAGTTTAAATGAAAATGGTTTTCCAAGTTATGAATGAATCTTTGTGAAAGCTATGAATTGAGTCTTTGATTTAAAGATTGGATGAGTTAATCCAATTTGAAAGGGAAATTGTTTTGAAAGCTGTAAATAAATCTTTGTGGAAGATTGGTGAACTTTATGAAGTGAATCTTTTTTTTTAAAGATTTGAAAATGGTAATTTTTTAAACTATTTGAAAGAAAAGTTGGGTAATAAGTTGTGACTTAACTGAGATCCCAATATCCATATGTTTTTAAAATATTGCGCTCATTATTCGGTTCAGCCAGGAGAGGATCTTATGTCATATAACCCATTCTGAATAATGATATGGCGTTATGGATTGCATTTAAAGACCAGTGGTGAAGACCAGTATTTTCAAGAATGAAAGGATTACCCGTCGAATGACTCTGCACTGAGTAGCTACAGTATAGAGATCTCCATATATGATGAGAAATCCGATCGGGATTGTAAATACCCAGATTGCAAGGGCTTCTTTATGAAGTGACTTTGGTTCTGTTCGAACCTGAAACAAACTTGTATGGATGTATGTCTGACATTACACTTTGTGATGTAAAGCTAGTTTCTATCAAATACATTTATGTTTGGTGGCGGAGAATTTATTCTCTTAGCTTAACACCTTTCTCTGAGACGTACGAGCTCAGAGGTTATGTAGTTGATGGTTACTAGTGATACATTCCCAATTTGGTAATGTGGCATACGATGTGCTGCTAATCATTTGTTGATTGAAGCATGGCCTTTGTGAAAAGCGTAGCTTTGTGGAGGAGACTTCGTCGAGCCTCACAACCCGAAAATGGTCGAAATAGGAATGTTGCGGCAAGGTTTTTAGGGGTCGTGCCCCTAGGGTATGTCCATTTCCTTCGGGATAAAAAGTGGTATCATGATATGGAGCCTAGATATTTAACAGTGTGGTTGTTGCTATTTGTTGGTGAATCCCGGGATAAAGGTCGGTAACGACTGGGGATGGCTTACTTGTAGGTGTTACTTCTGGGCAGGGGTAACCCGACTTTGTGTTGGCAAAGATCTGATTTGGTTCTTGGGGGCGTCCCTCCAGAGGCATTCCATTCGGTAAGGAAGCTCCTTAGCCTGACCATTTGTTGGATATCTAAAGAAATAATACACACCCTGTACGGTTTTAGTTATATAACCTGCCATGGAATGTGCTGGTAACCTGCTATTGAACATGGTAGCTATAGTAGGCATATAATAATGGTTGTATGCTGGCTAAGATTAATATTATACTTTCAAAATGTTTTCTGCACTATGCACTATTAATAATATCAAAAGGATTTTGCGTATCAAGCATGTTTGACTATCATAAGGAGAAATCTCCTCCAATTGTGCGCTTGCATTGTGTGTGTGGCGGGAGACCTTATGGTAGTTTCATTTTCCAAAAAGCATTACGGATTTCTTTTAAAATCTTTTGTTTTGATTTTGATAAAGATAAACTGTTTTTGTTTTCTCATACCAGTCCCATGACTGACCTGGAGTTTATTACCTAAACTCTGGATGCCCACAATTTTCCACATGGGCAGTCTAGAGTTAGGTTTTTTAGATAATCAAATAGTAGATCTAGATTCGATAGCATCCAGCCTTTCGATTTGGCGATCGCATTTGTTTCCCTTGGATCGCATTTTCTATAAGTTCAGCATTGATGGTGGTTCGAGCTCGTGGTTTGGAGCTTTGGCAATGGAGTCGCTATATGTTGGAGTATCTATCTTGAGGACTTTTGAAGATGTTATCTTTTGGAGTTATCTCTTTCCGCTGCTGTATCTTGTTTCTGATATCGATATCTCAATTGTATCATTGTTGTATTGAATATTGTGTATCAATGATATTATTCATTTTCTTCCGCTGTGTTGTTGTACTTAATGTGATATAAGCTCCGGCGAATCAGATTCAAACGTTTGAATCTGCGGCATTCAAATACAAGTGAAGTATGGATGTCGATTTTCGAACGCGAAATTCTAGGTTGTCACATTTGGTATCAGTGTCGAAGGTTGAAACTTTAGCTCAGTAGTATAACACATTAGGTAGCTCATTAGAGATAGGGTTATAAAATACGCTAGAATGAGTATATCCCTACGATATTCGTCCGTGTGCCTCAGTAAATTCTCTTTCTATCCACTGATAGTGAGTATGAGTGCAAGAAGAGGACGAGATAGGGGACAGGGAAGTATCATTACAAATGGTCAATACCTGCAACAACAATGAAAATAATCTTTTCTCTATCAATCTCTTTTGACCATCATTTGATTTCAAATTCTTTGATTGCTCCGTGGCAGCACCGGGAAGAAGCTTTGGTATGGTGATGACCCTGCAAATCGTTGTAGAAAAGGTTCTAATTCCTATTTCGTATTCTAATCATCTGTTTCCCTCGGCTTTTTTTTAACTTTAATAAATTTGAAATTTTAATTGAAATGAATTGGTTAACAAAATATGAAGATAGATTAATTTGTATCGATAAAACAATTTCGATTAAAACCAAATTTGAAATTCTATTGTAATTTCTTGTGAGGATCAAAAGTCTAAAGGACAAGCCATTATAAACTTTAGGGTATTCCGACCTGAGTCTAGAATATGTATCTAGTGTTTGAGAATTGTGGAAGATTGAATCTATTTGTCTATTATTTTGGGTCTAGATACATTCGACGAATGGTTGGTTATCCCTTCAAACTAACCAAGCCCCTGTATATTTTCATAGATCTAGTGACCCGAGTATCTTGTGGAGTATTGAACAAGTTGTTCTTGAATTTATTATTGATATTCTGATTTGGTAAGCCAAATGCAGAATAGATATTCAGTCTGATCTAGAAAGATATTTCTCTATCTTTCATCCATTCTTTTGTTGTCTCTCTAGCAAATTTCGGGGACGAAATTTTCTTAAGGGGGGAATCTGTAACAATCCCGGTTTTGAATCAAATTTAAATTGGTAATTAAAATAAATTTTTGAATAAAATTGTGAATAAATTTGAATTTTTCAAATTTAATAAGATATTTGTTTATTTGGGTATTGATTTTGAATTTAAATGTGGCTTTGAAATTCTAAATTAAATATCTTATAAATAAAAATTTGGATTTGAAAACTATATAATTTTATACTAACAGAAATCTGTTATCTAATTTTAATATACGTATTTGTGTTTATTTATACATTTAAAAGAAGTTTGTAAATAAAGAATTGATTTGGGAATTCAATAAGTAAATATTTTATAAATAAATAAATAAATAATTGATTTAAATACTTTATATTTTGGGAAGCTAAAATACATATCTATATCTGATTTAATTATTAATGTATAATTAAGATTTTAAAAACATACTCTTTTAAAAGTTGTGTAAATATAAATGTATGAATGAAAATGTAAAGTTATGTATATATTTAAATTAATTAGAAAATGTATCACATAAACATACATAAATATAAACATTAAGTAATTTTTAAAAGAAAGGGTTTAAAAATATAAATTAAATAAAAGTTTAACAAAAGATTTAAAACATAAATTGTAAATAAATTAAAGTAAAGGATTTTAATAAAATTTATAAATAAATTTATCAAAAAGGACTTAAACACAATTTAATCAAAAGTGACATTTGTAAATTGATAATATCATGAATTTAACAAGTGTTAATAAAATGAACAAGTGTCATGATTTTAAATTTTATTTTCAAAATAAAAAGAGAAAAAAATAAGTCATATAAACACGTTGACTTCCTCCCTTCTCTTTTTTTCCATACGCTTCAAAACTAAAGAAACAAGATTTCAAAACCTGAGGGATTAAAACCTGTAAATCAAATATTCCCAGTTTTAAATCCGCAGGCTTGTACCAGAAAAGAAATCAAAGCAAAATCCAGATCAAACAGCATCATCAACCTAAGCATGATTCAAACTATTTCAACATAAATTCAAATCGAATCTGAAGCAACTCAATGATCAAGCAAAATTTTAAATTAGCAATAATTCGACTTTAACATATCATCAGCTTCAGATCAAGAAGCATTTCCAGATTTTTGAATCTGGAACTTGTGTTCTCTGATCAAAACCAAAACCTGGGAAAACAGGAAAAGGAAATCAAAGTATATGATCAAACAACAAAAGCCTGAAACAAGCATAGATTCAGCAAATTCATGTAGCAAAGCAAAGAAAACATCAAGTTCAAATGCAACAACTAAATAGCAGATTCAAGTTTAGGATCCAGATCAAAGAAAGAAAGAAAAATATGTCCTCTGTCTTTACAAATCCAGGTGAGTAAATTTAATTTTGAAAAACTAAATCTCCTTGATTTCCTTATATGATTGATAGTAGTGATGTAAATAAAGTTTGCATGGATGAATCGTATGGTTGCTTGGATAAATAAGTTTTAAAATTACTTTATGTATATATACATACCTCTATTGTGTAACAGGTTCTATAAATTGAAATAAAAATTCATATCTTCCTGTTTAAATCATTTCAAATTATGATTACTGAAAGGAAATTGTTTATAACAATGTAAAGTTATTTCTAAAAATAATAGTAGGTAAAAATATTAAGCAAATATTGTGAAAATAATAATTTACAGTAAAATTTAAAAGTATGACAAAATTCGACTTAAATGAATTATTGTTTAATTATATAATCAGCTTTGTAATTAAAAACTATGATTTTTAAAAATAGTTTCAAGATTTTGGGTTTTGATTTAAGGTAGTATTTGCAAGTTGAATGGGAAATGGTAATTCGTCGATTTCAGACGAATGACGAGGAGATAGACGTCGGGCATGGAGCTGGTGGTTGTTGGAGGTCGGGTGATTACAGAAAAATAGTCATAGAATTTATTGGTCATCGGAGCAACCGTTCGACGTTGAACTAGGGTTGATCTTGTTGTTTGTTTGTCGATATTTTAGTGGCAGTTGCAACATCGGGATTGGATCGCAGCCCATTCGGAAGTGGCTAGATCGTTGAGTCGTGTCGAGGAGCAGCTCTGGGTGAATGGGCGAGTTTTCTGGTGGCCAAGTTCGTCAGGGTGAGGTGGTTTTTTCATCAGGGTTGGGTTTCAGATGGTAATTAGAACGCTCGATTTCGATTTGCTATCGAATTCTTTGATCTGGGTATTTGTAGTGACTTAAGGTGTCGTCGACGACTCGTTCACAATGGCATGGTTGACCGAAGGTGATCAGGCCGGTTGCACACGTGCACGCGTGATGATACGTATCTGGGTGTTGATTTGATTGAAGAAGAAGAATTGGCTCGAAGTCGTGCTCGGGGAAAATTTGTATTGGCTTGGGTTGGTGTTCGAAGTCGCACGCAAGTGTTTTGAATTGTATAACAGGTTTTAAATTTAAAACTAAACAAGATTTTAAAAGAATAGGGAAAGAAGAAGAAAATGATCTGACTCGGGTTTGAGTAGGGTAAAAGTAAGGGATAGTCTCGGGTTTGACCTACAAAACATTTTTAACTTTAAAAACTAGATTTAAATTTTAAAACATTTTTAAACCTATGTTTTTAAAAATAATTGTCTTAATTTAAAATTTGATAATTAAACGGTTAAGAAAGTTATGTTTAAAGTAATTAAGTCCTTTGATTATGTGATCAATATTTATGATAAATTCTTAAATTATTTTTAATTAAAGAGTTAATCAAGATAAAATGTTGTTCTAATTAACTTTAATCTCTTGAATAAATTTATGGTTGATAATGATTATTTATGAGGTTTATTAATTAAAGATTTTAATGTTTTATCTTTAAATTAATTAAGTATATAAGTAATTTAAGGATGATTAAAGATTTAATTAATAAATAATTAAGGTTAGTTAATTTATAATTAAGAATTAATTAATGATTTATTAATGAAGGTGATAAAGATTTAATTAATTAATAATTAAGGATAAATAAATAATTAATTGAGGTCTAATTAGATAAAGGATGATTAATTTAGGGTTAATTAATTAATGTAATTAATTAAGGATAATTAATTAAAGAATAATTAAATAATTAAGGGTTAATTATTTAATTATTAAAGATTGATTCATTTATTAATTAAGGTTGATTAATTAATAATTTAAAATTAATTAATTTATTATTAGAGGTTAATTAATTAAAATAATTTGAAATTAATTAATTAACTTGGGTTAGTTATTAATTTGGTTTCAATTAATCAGATGGTTAATTAACCTTACTTATGGATGTTTGGATTGCATGGAATGTTTGAATTGTTTGATATCTCTGATGTGTAATGCTTTGTGATATGAATTGTTTTGATTCAAACTGTGATGAATGTAATTTATTTATCTGTGATAAAATTATATTATTTATCTATGAATCTGTGAATGAAGATAAGCGTTATAAATTTATACCGCTTATCTATAATTGCTGTATTTGGATTGTGATGATTGATAATGCTGCACTATTGTGTAAAACACCTGGACTACACCTTACACACATAAATATGGATTGCATGAGGAAATTTGTTAAGTCATAGATATTTGTAATTAGTATTATGAAATGAGTTTAAAGATTGAATTTTGAATCCAAGATAGTTTTGGAAATAGAATTGGATTAAATATGAAAACCTTTTGAAAAGGAGTTTTGAAGATAAAAGTTATTTTGAATATCTTGATAAAGTTTTGAAATTTAAATAGTTTGATTTGAATTTAAATTCACGATTTAAAATTGAATTCTATGTTTGGAAATAACAGTTTAAAAAGGATATACAAGTTATAAATGTGTTTTAAACCATTTCAGAAGTATTTTTTTGCAATTTATATTTAACCCAAGCTTATACTTTAAAGGATATAACTTGTGCATATTTGATTGGATTTTTCCGAAACAAAAAGTATTTGTTTTCAATTAATAATAGCTTTCATATAAAGAAAGGATTTCCAATTTGTGTTGAAAGGATTTCAAGTTTGAAATGAAAATGGTTTTCCAAGTTATGAATGAATCTTTGGAAATGGTTTTGAAAGCTATAAATTGAGTCTTTCATTTAAAGATTGGATGAGTTAGTCCAATTTGAAAGGGAAATTGTTTTGAAAGCCTTGAATAAATCTTTGTGGAAGATTGGTGAACTTTTTAAAGGGAATCGTTTTGTTTAAAGATTTGAAAATGGTAACTTGTTTAAACCATTTGAAAGAAAAGTTTTGGGTAATAAGTTGTGACTTAACTAAGATCCCAATATCCATATGTTTTTAAAATATTACACTCATTCTTCGGTTTAGCGGGAAAGGACCTTTTGTCATATAACCCATTTCGAATAATGATACCACGTTATGGATGTCATTTGAAAAGAGGTGGTGAAGACCGGGTATTTTCAAGAATGAAAGGATTACCCATCGAATGACTCTACACTGAGTAGCTACGGCATAGAGATCTCCATATGCGATGGGGAGTCCGATCGGGATTATGAATATCCAGATTGCAAGGGCTTCTTTGTGAAGTGCGTTCAGTTCTGTTCGAACCCGGAACAGACTTGTATGGATGTATGGATGATTGTCTGACGTTACACTTTGAGATGTAAAGCTGGTTTCTATTAAATACATTTCAGTTTGGTGGCGAAGAACCTATTCTCTTAGCTTAACAACCTTCTCTGAGACGTATGAGCTCAGATGTTACGTACTTGATGGTTACTAGTGATACATTCCTAATTTGGTAATGTGGCATACGAAATGCTGCTGATCATTTGTTGATCGAAGCATGGCTTTTGTGAAAAGCGTAGCTTTGTGGACAAGACTTCGTCGAGCCTCATAACCCGGATATGGTCGAAACAGGAATGTTGTGGCAAGGTTTTTAGGGGTCGCGCCCCTAGGGTATGTCCATTTCCTTCTGGATAAAAATGGTATCATGGTATGGAGCCCAGATATTTAACTATGTGGTTGTTGCTATTTGTTGGTGAATTCCGAGCTAAAGGTCGGTAATGACCCGGGATGGCTTACTTGTAGGTGTTACTTCTAGGAAGGGGTAACCCAGCCTTGTGTTGGCAGAGATCCGATTTGGTTCTTAGGGGCGTCCCTCCAGAGGCGTTCACATTCGGTAAGGAAGTTCCTTAGCCTGACCATTTGTTGGAAATCCAAAGAAACAATGCACACCCTGTATGGTTTTAGTTGTATAACATGCCATGGAATGTGGTGGTAACCTACTATTGAACATGGTAGCTATAATAGGCATAAAATAATGGTTGTATGTGTTGCGACTTTTCTATTGATTAGAAAAGCACAAATTTTAATAAATTCTGCAAGCGCACAGGCGTGTAGTATGCAGGTCGAACACAGGGAATTGTATTTTAAAACAATTAAAATCCATAGTTAAATCTTAGGCGTGTTAAAAGAATTCGACGGTGAATTTTGAACAGAAAATAAAAACAATAATATACTTCGAATCGATTTCGAAACAAATCGAAATTGCAACCAAAATATAGAATTGTAAAAAAAAATCAGAACAGAAATTGAAATTGCGGAAAAGAAGATAACGGAGCAAACAACTGAAATAATTATTAACTAACTGAAAAGAGTGCAGAAAATAACTAAGAACAAGAATAAATAAATTGCTAAATCTAATCAACAATCCTACGTATTCTGTTCGAAAATAAAAACAGTGCTGAATTTAAATCTAAACTTGAAGAAAAGTGATGAGGTGAGAGATGATTTCAAGGTGTTGTATAATGCTGTATATATAGGCTTTCAACCCCTAAAATCAGTCCATCTTTTTAGCAATAGGACCGGTTCTATTCTTAGTATTTGCCAAGATAATTGTATTGACTGGGTCCATTCCTTGAATTGGTGAAGAGTCAAGTTGCCACGTCATTGCTTGAAATACTTTTATATGTGAATTGGTCCAAATTCATACGTAAGCTACTTTTGAATGTGTCCTATTTTGCTTCATATCATGGCTATGTATTATGCTACTTTTTAGGAGGAACTGGTCATTTGCTTGAATTGGTGAAAGAGAACATATATACGTTCACATCATTGCTTGAATTGGTCCATATTGCTTTGATATATTTCAATGCTCAAAATGTTGCACTCTTTGCTGCGTGATTTTTGAACCAATGGACGGCATAACCGATTAATTTCAACGTTGCACTTTGGAATCAATAATCTGCAAAACCATAACAAAATACCCGTATGATACCGCTTTATTAAAATAAAAATATATGAAATAAACGGTTTAAATTGCAGAGAAATACATTCATCAAATACCCCCACACTAGAACTTTATTCGTCCTCGAATAAGCAAGAAAATAAAACTAACTAAATCCTTTTTCGTAGGAAACACGATTGCATTGAGCGTATGCAACAAGCCGTTAAACCTCTAGGTGTCCCTAGTAGGACGAATGGTGTCTCGTGAGGGTTTTCAGCGGATACTACCCACAAAATCCAAATGCAGTATGTGATGATTCTAATGTACTACATGAATGCAAAATTCTACACAAATGGAGACTCGATTTACTTCAAAATAGTTGCAACAAAATAATGTATATCAGTTTTAGTCAACTTCTTCAAATTTTTGGTTCCTCACTAATCACATTTCAATGTAACTCAAGTTTTCATACATTAGATTCTAGTTTGGCCAGTTGTTTCGGTCGATAGCATAATGCAGCCATGAAATAAATTCTTCACTGTTGATCACAGTTTTTTTCAAAATGGTATTTTTCATTTCCATTTGTATAACAAACCAAATCAACAAAGTCAAGAAGTGTTTGGGTTTCAAAGCTTAGTCTCTCTTTACTAGTTTTTTTTTTCTTCTCTTTTTTTTTTACACCTATCCTTTGGACCAAGGTATACCACCCATGCACTGCCTCGCGGGCTTACGTGAGAGTTGGGACAGAGCTTGGCGGATTGTGCAAACCGACGCTGACTATGTCAGAAAAGGTCGGTAATCCTTAGGTGATTATTTATTTAATTATTTATACACCTAACTCAGAATGCTGAGGCCAGATATACCATCCATGCACTGCCTTGCGGGCTTACGTGAGAAGAGTATAGAGTGTGGCGAGTGCACACACTTTCAGAAGTGTGCACACCTATCGACTGTAGGTGTTTCTTATTAGTTTTTTTTTTTTGAGAAGAGCTAAAGAGTGTTATGCAAATCAACTTAGCACCACTTAACTTTAATGATTTGAGATGTCGACGCATGTACGTTAAATCTGCCATTTTTTTTTAAACAAGGACTACAGTTTAGAAAAGATTTTATAACCATCACCTATGAATCCCCCTATATACTAACCTCACTATTATCGCTTGTAATTCAACTTTTCATTATATTTTACATTTGAAATTAGTGATTCACAAAAATCTTCATCAATTGACTTCAACTGCTTACTTACTTTCTCTTGACTAATTAAAAATAAATCGAAGTCCTAAAAATATTGGGAAATGAAAAAAAAATTGAAAGGAAATTTGAAAACAAATAATGAGATGATTTTTTTAAAAAAAAATGATGCTACACTATGAAATACGAACAAACAGAATGAGATATGCGTCCCCCCCACACTGGAATGAGACAGTGTCCCAACTGTCAAATAGAATGCAAATGCAAAATAGAAGGAAAAAAACTAAAAAAAAATACAACCTGATATGTGCAAGATAGTGAGCGGCTCATGCCGAATAGCTAGGTTCGTGAAGATCCACGAACTCATCGTCCTCGTGCTGTTCAAACTCTAGAAATGGCTTCAAGCGTTGTCCATTGACCTTTGAAATGGAACCGTCCCTAGGATTTTCAATTTCAACTACGCCATAAGGGTATACTGTTTTCACAATATATGGACCTGTCCAACGGGATCTCAATTTTCCCGGAAATAAATGAAGTCTGGAATTATATAAGAGAACTTTCTGACCTACTTCGAATGTCTTACGAAGTATGGATTTATCATGATAGAATTTGGTTTTCTCTTTATAAATCTTTGCATTTTCGTACGCTTCATTTCTTAGTTCTTCTAATTCTGACAATTGTAATTTACGATGCGATCCGGCTTTTTCTATGTCAAAATTAAGGTATTTGATTGCCCAAAGTGCGCGGTGCTCGAGCCCAACGGGTAAATGGCATGCTTTTCCAAAGACTAATCGGTATGGTGACATTCCTAGATTGGTTTTATAAGCTGTGCGAAATGCCCAAAGGGCGTCTATCAATTTAGATGACCAATCTTTTCTGTTGGAGTTAACTGTCTTTTCAAGAATTTGTTTAATTTGTCTATTGAAAATCTCAACTTGACCGTTGGTCTGTGGATGATATGGAGTAGATAGTTTATGAGTGATAGAATATTTCTTAAGAAGTGATTCAAAAGCACGATTACAAAAATGAGAACCGTTATCACTTATAATGGCTCGAGGTGTGCCAAAACGGGAAAATATGTTTTCTTTCAAAAATTTGACAACAACTTTATTGTCATTCGTTTTGGTAGGAATGGCCTCAACCCATTTAGACACGTAATCTACTGCAAGTAGGATGTAGAGATTTCCAAAAGAATTAGGAAGAGGACCCATGAAATCGATGCCCCAAACATCAAAAATTTCGATGACAAGGATCGGATTTAGGGGCATCATGTCACGTTTGGAAATACGACCTGTTTGTTGACATCTAGCGCATTTGGAGCAAAATTCGTGGGCGTCACGAAAAAGAGAAGGCCAATAAAAACCGCACTGTAACACCTTGGCAGCAGTTTTCTTTGCTCCAAAATGTCCTCCACATGCTTGATTATGTGAAAAAGAGAGGATGCTATGGAATTCATGTTCTGGGACACATCTGCGAATGATTTGATCGGTGCAATATTTGAAAAGATAAGGATCGTCCCAGTAAAAGTTTCGAACGTTGGAGAGAAATTTTTGTTTATCTTGTTTTGACCAATGGGAAGGTGTTTCATTTGTGACAAGATAATTTACGATGTCCGCGTACCATGGTGCACTAGAGAGTGAAAGAATTTGTTCATCGGGAAAATGATCGTTGATTTGAGAGTTATCATAGTTTTCATGCACTATACGAGAAAGATGGTCAGCTACGACATTTTCAGAACCCTTTTTATCTCGTATTTCTAGGTCAAACTCTTGAAGAAGGAGAATCCAACGGATTAAGCGGGGTTTGGTATCCTTTTTCGTGAGTAAATACTGCAAGGCGGCATGATCGGTGTAAACTATGACCTTAGAACCTATGAGATATGATCTAAACTTATCGAGGGCAAAGATAACTGCTAAAAACTCTTTTTCTGTGGTTGAGTAATTCAATTGAGCTTCATTAAGAGTTTTGCTAGCATAATAGATGACTCGAGGAAGTTTATCGATTCGTTGACCTAAGATGGCTCCAATGGCATAATCAGAAGCGTCACACATAAATTCGAAGGGCAAAGTCCAATTTGGAGGTTGGATGATAGGTGCAGTGGTCAAGATCGATTTGAGGGTTTCAAAAGACGTTTCACATTCATTGGAAAATTCAAATTTAACGTCTTTAGCCAGAAGATTCGAAAGAGGTTTTGAAATTTTTGAAAAATCTTTAATGAACGTCCTATAGAATCCTGCATGGCCGAGAAATGAGCGAATGTCCTTTACGGACCGTGGCGGAGGAAGGCCCACAATAAGATCAACTTTAGATTTGTCAACTTCTAGGCCATTTTTAGAGACAACATGACCTAAGACTATTCCTCGCTTAACCATAAAATGACATTTTTCCCAATTAAGAACAAGAGATTTCTCCTTACATCGCTTTAAGACACGTTCTAAACGAAGGAGGCATTGATCAAAAGATGACCCATAAATTGAAAATCGTCCATGAATATTTCTAAGAAATCTTCCACCATATCAGAAAATATACTCATCATACAACGTTGAAAGGTAGCGGGAGCATTACAAAGACCGAAGGGCATGCGACGATAAGCGAAAGTTCTGAAGGGACATGTGAACGTTGTTTTGTGTTGGTCCTCTAACGCAATGGGAATTTGATTATAGCCGGAGTAACCATCAAGAAAACAATAGTATTCATGACCGACGAAGCGTTCGAGCATTTGATCAATGAAGGGAAGGGGAAAATGATCTTTTCTTGTTGCTGCATTGAGTTTTCGATAGTCGATGCAAACGCGCCATTTTGTTTTGACCTTTGTCGGAACAAGTTCGTTATTCTCATTTGTTGTCACAGTGATTCTAGACTTCTTTGGTACAACTTGTACCGGACTTACCCAAGTACTGTCAGAGATAGGGTAGATAATGTTATTGTCTAAACATTTGATAATTTCTTCCTTTACCACTTCTCTCATATTAGGGTTTAACCGCCTTTGAGCTTCGCGAGTGGGTTTAGCCTCGTCGACTAAATGTATTCGATGTTCAATAATTGATGGACTAATTCTCTTAAGGTCAGCGATTACCCATCCTATTGCCTCTTTATTTTCTCTTAAAATTTTCAAAAGTTGTTCTTCTTGGTCCTTAATGAGATCGGATGCCAAGATTACAGGGAATTTTTCCGAAGAATCTAAGTATGCGTACTTAACATCGTTTGGAAGAGGTTTGAGGTCTAATTTAGGGCGTTCTTCTTTTGAGGCTTCAGTAGACATCAACTGATTGAATTCTAGTGAATTATGAAAAGAGCATAGCATATCATTTAATTCATAAATGTATTCATCTTCATTTAAATTGGAATTAAAATGATCTAGGCACATGTTAAGAGACTCCGTAATATCACTAAAATCATTTTCTAAAATTGTTTGGATCATGTCAACTTCTTCTGTTTCAAAATCCCTTGGTTGTCTGTTAAGATTGAAGATATTTAGTTCAATGGTTAGGTGCCCAAAGGAAAGTCGGAGTTGACCATTCCTACAATTTATGATAGCATTTGATGTTGCTAAAAATGGACGACCTAATATCAAAGGAATCTGACTATTGGGATTTGAGACAGGTGCAGTCTCTAGGACTATGAAATCGACTGGGAAATAGAATTGCTCGATTTGTATCAAAACATCTTCAACTGTGCCCAATGGTTTTTTGACAGATCGATCAGCTAGTTGAATTGTGATGTTTGTAGGTTTTAATTCCCCTAGTCCAAGTTGACAGTACACAGTATAAGGCAAAAGATTCACACTCGCTCCAAGATCGAGTAAGGCATGACTAATGTGAGTGTTACCGATTTTACAACCGATCGTAGGACAACCGGGGTCCTTATACTTGATTGGGGAGGTATTTGAAAGAACAGGGCTAGTGTTTGCAGTTAGAAATGCAGTCTTAGGAACGTTAGTGGCACGTTTTTGAGTACATAGCTCTTTCAGACATTTGGCATATTGAGGAATTTGCTCGATGGTATCAAGAAGTGGAATATTGACTCGAACTTGTTTGAAGATTTCAAGAATTTGGTCAAAATTAGCGGGCTTCTTCTTTTTGTTGAGTCTATGAGGAAATGGAGCTATGGGTTTATGGACTCGTTCGGAAGTTTTTTCATTCGAAGAAGAAGGTGTTATATTAGAGGGTGAAGATAAGGGAGCTGGAATGTTGGGGTTGCCAACATCAGAAGGTGAAGAGTGGTCGGGATTGCCAACCTTAGATGAAGAATTAGAATCGTTTTGATTGACAGCCGTGGTTGTCGACTGAGTTTTAGAATTTGGAACATGGGAAGATTTAAGAAGGATGTCGGGGTTGCCAATGTTGTTGTCTACCTTCTTTCCAGACCTTAATGTGGTGACAGCATTAACCGGATTTACATTTGCGTCCTCACAAATATTTACTCCTCGAGAGTTATACTTTGGATTCACCTCGGTTTGACTAGGCAATTTACCTTTCTCATTGATTTTCATGAGATCCTTCATCATTATCAACATTTGTTCATTTTGTTTGGTAATTTGCTCAATTCTTGCATCTTGGTTAGTGATTTGTTCATTTTGTTTAGAGAGTTGTTTTTCCAGTCGAGCAATTTTTTGTGAAGGCTGAGAAGGTTGGGTTGATGGATTGAAATTAGGATGCCTGTATGGTTGATTCGAAGGTTTTGTTTGAGAAGCGGGTTGAGAATTTTGAGCATTAGAGGTTGGGGCTCGATAATTCGGATTTGGTATCATTGGATACATATGTGATGGATTAGCCACATTGTTAGGATTTGACCATGAAAAATTGGGGTGATGCTTCCAGTTAGGATTGTATGTGGATGAATAAGGACTATTTTGAGCTATAGCATTGATTTGGTCTTGTGTGTAGTAATGAGGTAGTCTTTCTCCTTCTTGAGGAATTTGGGCATCTATAGGAAGATGTGATGGGTCAATGGCATGTACTCCTCTGTGTGGAGTACGAATTGGAACACGAATTGTTTCCCATTGCATATCCTTTTCCGAATATTCTTCTAGAAATTCCCAAGCTTCCTCGTCTGTCTTTGCCATGAATTCTCCTCCGCACATTGATTCAAGTTGGGATCTTGTTTGATAGTTAAGCCCTTCATAAACGATTTGGCACAAAACGTGCTTAGGGATTGCATGATGTGGGCAACTATATAACAATTGATTGAACCTTTCAAAATATTTTGAAAAAGTTTCTCCTTCATTCTGGGAGAATTGGTTGATTTCAGTTCGAATTTTAAGAGTTTTGTGGAAAGGAAAAAACTTTTTCAAAAATATAGTAACGAAATTGTCCCAACTCTTAATTGAATTTTTAGAAAGAGAATTAAGCCATCTTTTCGCACTTTCTAGAAGTGCGAATGGAATAAGTCTTAGCTTGATGGATTCATTAGAAAGTTGCTGCATTTTAGTTGTAGAAGCATATAACTCAAATTCACTAAGAAATTCATATGCATTTTCAGATCCAGTGAATTTTGGTACCCCTTGGATAAAAGAATGTTTTAGCTCAAAATTATTTCCTTCGGCAGGTGGAAATGAAATAACCGAAGGTTGAACAGTCCTTGTTGGATAACATCGGTCTCTAAGGGATAATGGTCGGTTCTCATGAAATTCATTATTTCCAACATGTGATTTAGGTGATAATTTCGGTGAATTGTGGTGTGAACTGTGTTGTGAACTGTGTTGTGAACCGTGATTGCTCATATTTGTTTGATTTGAAATTTCCGTTGATTTGTTTAATGAAATATTTTGGCTTTCTAAACGGTTAAAATTATTTCTTGCCCAAACGCGCATAAACAAATCAAGGTGTAACAGCCAAAAGTAAATTAAATCAGTTTTCAGTTGGGCACCTGTAGAGTTGAAAAATACTTACAGAGGTGTATGATAGTCCGTCCAATGCAGCTGAGTAGCGCTAGCGAATGGTTGAGATTTACCGAGTTGGAGCTGTCTGTGTTGAAATAAATGTTTGCTATCTGAGTTGAAGTTTTCTCCGTGTAGGTGAATGCTCGTGAAAGGCACAAAACTAAGCTGCTGACAGAAAATATATGAAAACAGTCACATGCAGAAAATTTAAAACATGCCCAATAAAATAAATTTAAGTAGAATCAATGTGTTGAATGCAAAATGAAACTGCTATGACACTGCTATGTTACGTGAGTAAACGAATGTATGCAAGCTCATGTGTAGGAGATAGTTACGTGAATATGAAAACTAAACTAACTAATGCATGCAAGAATGTGAAAGTGGAACTACAAGTAACCAAACTAACATACGTGAAAACAATGCAGTGAAAAAAAATGTTTTTTTTTAATTAATTTATGCAAACTAACGTGAAAATGTGAAAGTGGAAGTGCAACTAAAAATGTGTACTGGCACACGTGAATAACTGTGAAGACGTGGGGATTATGCAAACGTGAAAGCAAGATGTTGTGAAGGAATGATTTTTTTTAAAAAAATATGCAGAAACGTAAAAGCAAGATTATGTGAGGTATGCGTGAAAATATGCAGAAACGTGATTCGTGATTGAAGATTATGTGAGGTATGCGTGAAAGATTATGCGAAAATATGCAGATTATGTGAGGTATGCGTGAGATGCAGATTATGTAAGGTATGCGAAAGGAACCCAAAAAAGAAAAAAAACGAATTTTTTTTTTTTAAAGTAAAACGCTACTTTGGCGAAATGAACCGAAAAACGAAAAAAAAAACGTTTTTTTTTTTTTGAAAACTAATGCAATAAAATAAAATAAAATAAATTAACACGAATAGACTTAAAAACGAAAAATCGAAAATCTCAAAATAGCAACTCCCCGGCAACGGCGCCAAAAACTTGTTGCGACTTTTCTATTGATTAGAAAAGCACAAATTTTAATAAATTCTGCAAGCGCACAGGCGTGTAGTATGCAGGTCGAACACAGGGAATTGTATTTTAAAACAATTAAAATCCATAGTTAAATCTTAGGCGTGTTAGACGAATTCGACGGTGAATTTTGAACAGAAAATAAAAACAATAATATACTTCAAATCGATTTCGAAACTAATCGAAATTGCAACCAAAATATAGAATTGTAAAAAAAAATCAGAACAGAAATTGAAATTGCGGAAAAGAAGACAACGGAGCAAACAGCTGAAATAATTATTAACTAACTGAAAAGAGTGCAGAAAATAACTAAGAACAAGAATAAATAAATTGCTAAATCTAATCAACAATCCTACGTATTCTGTTCGAAAATAAAAACAGTGCTGAATTTAAATCTAAACTTGAAGAAAAGTGATGAGGTAAGAGATGATTTCAAGGTGTTGTATAATGCTGTATATATAGTCTTTCAACCACTAAAATCAGTCCATCTTTTTAGCAATAGGACCGGTTCTATTCTTAGTATTTGCCACGATAATTGTACTGACTGGGTCCATTCCTTGAATTGGTGAAGAGTCAAGTTGCCACGTCATTGCTTGAAATACTTTTATATGTGAATTGGTCCAAATTCATTCGTAAGCTACTTTTGAATGTGTCCCATTTTGCTTCATATCATGGCTATGTATTATGCTACTTTTTAGGAGGAACTGGTCCTTTGCTTGAATTGGTGAAAGAGAACATATATACGTCCACATCATTGCTTGAATTGGTCCATATTGCTTTGATTTATTTCAATGCTCAAAATGTTGCACTCTTTGCTGCGTGATTTTTGAACCAATGGACGGCATAACCGATTAATTTCAACGTTGCACTTTGGAATCAATAATCTGCAAAACCACAACAAAATACCCGTATAATACCGCTTTATTAAAATAAAAATATATGAAATAAACGGTTTAAATTGCAGAGAAATACGTTCATCAGTATGCTGGCTAAGATTAATATTATACTTTTGAAATGTTTTATGCACTATGCACTAATAATAATATCAAAAGGATTTTTCGTATCAAACATGTTTGACTGTCATAAGGATAAATCTCCTTCAATTTTGTGCTCGCGTTGTGTGTGTGGCGGGAGGTCGTATGGTAGTTTCATTCTTCAAAAAGCATTGCGGATTTCTCTTGAAATCTTTTGTTTTGCTTGTGATAAAGATTAACTAATTTTGTTTTCTCATACCAGTCCCATGACTGACCTGAAGTTTATTATTCCCTTCCTAAACTCTGGGTGCCCATAATTTTCCACACGGGCAGTCTAGAGTTGGATTTTTCAGATAATCAAATAGTAGGTGTAGATTCGATAGCATCTAGCCTTTGGATTTCGCGAGCGCATTTGTTTCTCTTGGATCGCATTTGCTACAAGTTCAGCATTGATGGTGGTTCGAGCTCGTGGTTTGGAGCTTTGGCAATGGAGTCGCTATATGTTGGAGTATCTATCTTGAGGACTTCTGAAGATATAATCTTTTGGAGTTATCTCTTTCCGCTGCTGTATCTTGTCTTGATATTTGTATTGATATCTCAATTGTAGCATTGTTGTATTGAATATTGTGTATCAATGATATTATTCATTTTCTTCCGCTGTGTTGCTGTACTTAATGTGTAATAAGCTCTGGCGAATCGAATTCGAACGTTTGAATCTGCGGCATTCCAATACGAGTGAAGTATAGATGTCGATTTTCGAACGCGAAAATCCAGGTCGTCACAGCAACATTGTTTTGATAAATAAAGTCGTGGGATTCTCAACAATTGGAATCACCTCCGTCTTAGTTATAAATTTTTGCAATTATATTTATACAACTTTCATTGCAGCACTATTCAAGGCGATATACTTAGCATTTTGGTTGAATCATCCACCACTGCACGTTTGGAACCTTTCCAACTGAAAGTTCCTTAATTAAGGTTGAACATGAATTTAGGATTGATGATATATATTTAATATCACCTATGAAGTTTAAGTCTGAAAACTCATTCATAAGAAGTTCATTGTTTTTTTAGAAGATTCTCTACTATTTTGTATATATTTGAGAATACTCTTAACTGCAGTTCAATGATATTAAATTGTATTTGATATTCGCACAATGCATCAAATACCTAAGCAAAATACAATATTTTAAATCATAGCATATATGATAATTCCTATTTCCGATGCATAAGAAATCTCTGTCATATGCTCCGTATTAAACATATTAATATGGTGTCTATGAATATCGTTCAGGATAGTCCCAACACCTTGTATGCTTGCCATAAAACATATCATTTTTAAATCTTACATCATCATCCAAACTGAAATTAATTTTAGCATAAGTATATCATTAATAGTCAGTATTATGCTGTCTTACTTATAGTTTAGAAATATCTTTGTATGCTTTATATTCTTTCTTACAAACATATGCTTCTTCAGCTTTTCGATTGAAAAGCAAACTATTTGATTTCTTTATCAAAATATTTGCTCAATTTTGATGATTGTCAAATGATACTATCTTATAAGTTCTTAGACCATATAAGAAAACCCACAAATTCATTTATCTCTTCCATTGATATTGAGATATCTTCATTATCATGTACAAACAGTCTATCCTGAATCATTATTTAAATTTTTGATTCAACAATAATGTACAAAAACTCAAAGTCATATTGAGAGGTAATTTTGAAAGTGGAATATAGATTAATTCAAGCACGTTGGTTGTTGAATCTATTACGTCAATGTCAATGATTCAAATTTACAAGTTTACATTCACTATTATTGCTTACCTTACTTTAGCTACACTGGTTTTTCTTTGGAAACATAACCGTGGTTTATGGATCATATCCTTTCAGATACAACCATCAGAATGATATTTTGATAGTGGGCATAAAATCTACTCTAAATCTTAGTCCCATGTCATATAGTAGAGTATGTACTTTTTACAGCTAATTGTCAATTGAGGAAATTATTGTTATTAACAATTTCCTTTCATATGCGAGAATTCTTGTTAGATATTCTAATGAGTTGTTTTTAAGGCTAAGTTACTTTCTTTTCATCTTATATTGGTTTCAATGTTACAGTGTATGGAGCATATCCAATACTTAAATAAAACCGATTCAATTTTGAGTTTACGAAACTTATATTCATAACATTATTAGTCAACCTTTGTTGGTTGGTGCCAAACTCATTTGGAGTGATTCACACAAGATCCCCTATGATCAAATTTATGTGAAGCCTCTCGACTCACACAATCTATCGACTTTTTGACCTAGGAAATATAGGGGTTTCATATAAATTCATATCTAATATGATTTCATAAATAGTTCTTTAGATGAAATTAAATTTAGCATATGTATTTACTTTTAAGTACATATCCATATAGAAAGAATTTAATTCAACATCACTCATCATTAATCGTACTTTGTCCAACAAAGTTTTATTACTCCTTATCAATACATTATTATATATCAGAGGAGGAGTGAATTTAAGATCGAATTTTATTCACTTTTAGAAACTTTAAGAATTCTTTCCATTATACTCACATATTCGATCAAATTGAATTGTATTATTACCTTTACGTGTTATGTTTATATACTTATGTTTTATATCCTATGAGCTTATCATACATATAATACTTTTGTATGAAACACACATGTTCATATCTATGATAATTCATCGGTGAATTTAACAAAATAAGCGGATTTGTTTTAATGTCATTTGACCTCGGACCAAATACATCTGTGTATATCAATTTGAAAAGCTCATTAACTATTTTTCCACTCCCACTAAATGAGTTTTTTCCGTTAACCTTTTGACAGACAATTCATGAGTATCACATAATTCATAATCATATGATTAAAAATTATTTCTCAAGGTTATGGCTTAGTCCATAATTCCAAAATAATTTTAGAAAATTTTAGAAAATCAGTATTTTCTATATCCGGTGCATCTCTATTGTTATGAAAAAATACCATCATTATAATAGATTTATTTCATAATGTATATTCATAATATTCATACTAAAATAAAACTATATCGATTTTCAGTCAATATTGAAAACTATTATTATTTCACTAGTAATATTTGGTGTACATATACAAAAGCAATATTTCATAACTTGATGCATCCATAAATTAGTGTCATATAGCATGCTCCCGTTATTTCCTCCATTACTATAATGATTAACGAAATACAAAGATCCATTCAACCATTTATTATGCCATTTATTTCATCTAGAATAACTAGTTTAAGTTAAGATTTTTAGATCAAATATATTAAACTTAAAGAAATAATTTTTATAGAAAACAATTTTCTATAATAAAATTACATTTTGAATATAGATCAAATTTATCATTCATTAAGTACCTACTTAGTATTTAATACAATTATCATTTATGATGTCTCTTCATGATGCAGAAGTAATAATTCACTCTCTTCATGCCACCCTATGTCACATCCAATCTTAGACATTCACTTTCCTTTCCCAATTGTCAAACCATCTAAAAGGAAACTCTTACTATAAGATTGTACTGAATTCTTTAGAAAAATGCATTCAGGTAGCATTTTAAGGATATTAAATAGATTCACTTAAGTAAATCGATCAAACTAACATTTGAGTGATCAAATTCCTAGGTCTTGGCATATGTTGCTTCTAACACAACAAGATCCTTATTGTATTCAATCGTATTGAACACGTGATCTTGAACAATGGTTTACTTGCTTATTTTGAGTGAAATATTTTCATCGAGATTTCATATAACATGAACATGACCATTCACCATACAACCTTTTGTGTGTGCTTGAATATGGATCAAATATCAATATTCTTGTATTTCTTTATTCTTCAAAACACATAGTAGATAGTACAAATTCTTGGAAAAATAAACACTTAAGTGACCAAGATACGAACGAATTCGATTAGTAGTTGTATAACTTGTCTCTAACTTGGGTCATCTAGTGGCATCATTCCATGGGATATATTGGTAAGAATATTTTACATTTCTTTGTCAATCCTAATTCATTTCATTAGTATATTTCAGTTCATAAACAATTTTTTCAACTAAATTAGTTGCATAAATTTATTAAGGTAGATAATTTCAATTTTGTATAGCATGTGTTATTACAATACTGGAATGGTCAAAATTTAATCATTTCATTTTTCTAATAAGGCTCCCACTAGATTTTCTATATTCCTCGAAACCTAAGAGAAATATAAAAATCTTTCGTTTTCACTAATGAGTGTTAGTACTATCTTCGCTTGGGATTCTGACATTGAGTTTAGTCAAAATCATAGGCCCTTGAGGGATGATAACTATTTACCAGTTGTACCACATACAACTCCTATCTATGGTCTTTGTCCTAATCTCAACATTTGATCTTGAGTTTGCTCAACAAATCAAGAAAGATTATGCACTCCTACCCATCATTTCTCAATGGCCTAAGTATGAAACATGTACCTTGAGTTCGCTTAACAAATACATACATGTGTCTTACCTCGTTAAGGCAATATATTAATAGTACTACACTTAATAGTTCTAGCTTAAATTTTCTCAATAACTAGTTGTATGCAAGTAATCTATCAATATATAGATGATAGTATTAAAGATTCACAATCTTTGATATATTTGAGTAATATCTTTACAGGCAATGCAGAATATTACTATTTTGCATAGGCGAGCCGGATTATAGTGGTTGTACACTTTTAATAATTATAATAGTAGTGAGGCAAATTCACCTCAACAACTAGATAACTTACACATGTGCAAATCATATATGCGACCTTACTGTGGCATCACACATGGTGCAAACATATGACAGTAGGCAGCACTAGGCGGTCCCACATGTCTTGAAAAAGCTTCATATAACAATCACATAATCGCTCCTATAAACAAATTACAACAATAAAATCACAAAAGAACATAATGCTCGTACTAAAATAATACATGAACACACACATTCCACCATAATTATTCACACACCAAGCAAAGCAGGTGTAAGGAATAATCAGATCATTTTTCCAGAAAGCACCAGAGAAATATCAAAAACAAGAAAGCATCAGGGCACAGGTACTAAATTCACTACATCAAACTCACGAAAAGGAATCAATAGCCACAAACCACAGTCCGTACATGAAGAATGGACATTCACCACCAACAAAAGGAAACGCGCATTAGCAATCAGAGCGAAAATGCCATGACTACGGCTCCACCAAATAAAAATAATGAAACCTTACAAAACTTGACATGAACAATATCGATTTAAGGAATAGTGTATTTCTTATAAAATACCCTCGCGGTTGAAGTGTCGAACACATCTAAAATTACGATATACGTACCATACGTATGTATTTATTCCTAAAATCTATTTTGGATTTATTCGAGTTCCACTTATACTTTGTACATATATAATCATATATGTTTAATTTGTTTGTAATTATTACAATTTAATTAACTTATACAATATTTACATTTATCTTATTAATTAAATCAAATTTAATTAATTTTAACTATCAATTTAATTCACTAATTTAGTTAAATGTTATTTGAAATTTCATAAATTTTATTTTATTCATCTTAAACTATTTAACAAGAATATTTATCTATAACCATTATAGTTACATATATATATCGAATATATATTAATTAACTATTTAAATAATCAATAATTTAATTAAACATTTTTGTAAAATATTTTATAAAATTTTGAAATTTTTTCTAGTTTTTTTAATAGAAGAGTGTTCCTTAATATGAGAAGAGCACTCAATATTTATTGATATATTAACTGAAAATCAAACCATCAACAAGCCTGATGGGTAGCGTCGCATAGAACAAAAAAAGTGAAATAGGAGATCTTTGCAAAGATAATCAGTTAGCTACCAAAGTTGCTAATTAACTAATGAAGCACTTAAATACAAATAAAAGATACCAATCAACACTTATTGTATATATTGAAGGGCTGACGCATGAAACTTATATATTGAGCTGAAGCACGAACAGTGATAGATGATGCATGAAGATTGATTGTTGTTGTCATGAAATCTTCTGCATGTTGAATGCTGATGCAAATAGAGCTTGAATGAGTTGAACATGCTTAACAGTGAGAGTGGTGAAACAACAGTTTACAGATAAAGAATTGCTGTGAATGGCCTTGGACATGTACCATAACTTGCTGAAACTGCAGGAAGCTTGGTTGTAGCAGAAACTATGCAAAGGAGTGACGCTTTGCCACTGAAGGCCGGAGTAAAGAATTGCACAAAGAATGATGCATAATGGAGGGTGGAAGACTGACAAGGAAAATTACAGTCGGATGGAATTAGCTGCATCCTAAGGCGTCGGTTGGTGATGTTGAGGATGAAGTGTAACGAGCTATGGTATGAGTTATCTAAAAGCTTGAAGCATGATCTTGGAAAGAAGAATTTAAATATAGGAAATTTATTTTTCAGTGATGTGATAGAGCAAAAGAAGCGGTTGGTTAATGCTCGATATAGAGACATCCATTATCTTCATACGGTCTCTCCAACTTGATGGTCTGCTAAGCTGGCTCGTCCAGTGAGAAATACATCAAGCAATGAAATATAAATTAGCTATATAGTTTTATATGAATTGTTGAATATTCTCTGCTTTCGTTGGTAGATGAACCCCAACATGTAACAGAATAGGAAGTATCTAACATTTGTCCAATATGGTTTTGTATTTAAATCTATAACTGGTCCAATATTCATATGGAGACGTGTAACGCCCCGCTCCGAGACCCACTCTAGTAAAGAGTATTACAGAGTAATACCGTCTACTAGAATGGAGAATAAAGTATAATGGAAGCGACCATATGTAATCAAGCTATAACTAACTACTGAATACGTCGAATATGTGGTTTTCTTTTCTCAAGTGGTTCGACGTATCCAATAGATATTTATAACAAATTACAACGGCTAAGGAAAATAGGTTCAGAACAAACATAATACTAAATGATAACATCAACATCACAGAACAGTCACATAACAGTCACAGAACATAGGTACAATATATCGTCAATACATATCCAAATATCAAAAAGTGGGTACAAAGCCACCGCTCACACATGTGAGTCAAAATATGTACATAAGAGACTGAATAATCAGAGTATCAAAATAGTGGACAAATATAAAGAGTTATCTATCAGCATAGCAGATAATGTCCAAGCGGAAGCACAGAAAGCTAAGTCCAGAGGCTTAACCTGAAACAACTCGGTCTGACCCGAGCGAAAAACACTCGGGTCAGGCTAGCTAAACAATCAGTTAATAAACTGAGATAAATAATAATGTGGTACATAAATAAAACAGTACTTATCCAAAGAGAATAGTATTATGAACTACATGAATAAAATGACGATCCCTAATCATCAATAAACGGTAAAAGTCTCCAAAGAGAATATCAACACCAAAGTGTTAGATAAATAAAATCGCCTCATATCATCGGCGTAGCCAGAGCTATATAAAGTTTCCCATCGGCAATAATCCCAAGAGTGACCAGAGTCTGTAATCAGTACCCAAGCAAAGATCGATGCTCCAAAGAGAAATAGGGATATACTGAAAAATCAATGAAATCGAATACTGAAATGCAGTGTCCAGAGACACGGTGAATCCACAAGGTAATCGCACTTACATCGTATAGTTCCATAGAACCAACACCGAATGGCGGTACTCAAATGGACATAAAAAAAATCATCAGATAATACAAGTATAGCCGGTGCACCGACCAGGGTCGTTATTGCCAAGTACTGTAGAGTTGTGATCGATCTCTCGCACAGATGCAGAACGCGCGAGACGGCGAGATCCTTCCTAGAAGGATAAAGGCCCAGAGGCACATGCCGAAAAAATGCTCCATAAAGCAGGTGTCCAGAGACGGTTGCCCAGAGGCATGGTGACCCAGAGGTCCAGTACTGGCCGCCCGTAGGCTAATGTGTCACAAACTTCTTGGAGAGAAACCCGTAAAGTGTTAACAATGAGTCTCATATCCCACGTTCGCACTAAATGGTTTACTATCCAATAGCAAGCTCACACTCCAAACAATAAAAAGTCCACCTCGTATCATCGGTAAACTAGACCCAAAGGTCAAAACGATCAATTGAATAGGTCGGGGATTAAACGGAAAGAAAATACACACGGTTCCATAGGCCGGAGATTTCCTAACCGTTCAAGCACCTTTCCACTTCGCTCAACGTGCTAAAAAGTGAGTGTGAGATTTTTATTATAGAAAATAATGGTGCGAAACAGATTTATAATTGATTTTGAAATCACTTTAAAACGGCTTTTGAAAACTCTCCTATTATGGAGTAAATAGTTTAATAATTAAAAATAACATTATATAATAATTTCGAAAGCCATTTAGGAGTGAAAAATCCTTTTAAAATAGTTCATAAAACCCGTGTACGAAATCTAGAACCAAATCTCAGAGAAATCGATAAATCAGAAAATCACTGAAAACTAATATTTGTGTTGAAAAATATTCCGAATGGTTGTGAACCAAAATTCGACAATTTCTGATTAGCAATTGAAGCCCAAAGGTTCATTGCAGAAACAATCAATTTGAAGTGGTTGCACCAAAATGGTGCAACCCAGACTCGGTTGCACCAAAATGGTGCGACCGGTAGGTCGGAACCCGGCTGCACCAAATGGGTGCAGCCCATTTTTTTTTTTAGAAGCTGGATGCACCACATGGTGTAGCCCATTGATGTGAACCAGGCTGCACCATGCGGTGCAGCTGGTTCAGTCCAGCCCCAGCTCGCATGGGCTGGGGAGAATTTGCAAGCCCAGCCCGCATGGGCTGGGGAGAATTTGCAAGCCCAGCCCGCATGGGCTGGGGAAAATGGGGTAAGCCCCAGCCCGCCTGGGCTGGGGGAAACAGCAGGCCCGCCAGCCCGCGCGGGATGGGGGAAACAGCATGTTAACGCCGAGCGACTCAAGGAGCTTACGACTCATGATAGTTACCGACTCATGTAAAGGAGCGACTCAGTGGCTTTAGCGACTTAAAATGCTTTGCGACCTAGTGTGTTAAGATGCGAACGACTCATGATATGCGACTCATTGAGTTATCATGAGCTAGCGACTTAGGAATGAAGCGACATAGTACTCAGCGACTTACCAGTAAAGCAACTTAGCGACTCAATACTTCTAGCGACTCATGAGTGAAGTGGTTCAACGACTCAGTGGCCCACCGACTCATGGCACACCGGCTTAGCGACTCATCGTATGAAGCACTTGGCGAGACATCAATGAAGTACTGACAAATGCTTCAACTACAACCCAAAGACATGATCTACGACTTATTATGAGTCGTTTCCGACTCATGCCTCATCGCGATGAGTCGCGTGCGACCTAACACTTAGAGAAAAAGTGATGCCGCTTCTCATAAGGTGTGAGCCGGTACTCGTAAGCAAAGAGGAGTTAAGGGGTGATACTTATCTCATGACTCGATGACTCGTGACTCGCGAACGACCTATTGAGCAATATGAGTCGCATACGACTCATAGGGGGGGCGACTCAACTCCGAGAATTTCTATAAATAGGCAGCCACCTCCAACATTCAAAGGACCTTTTTGCTCATTCTCTTCAAGCGCTGATACTCTGCTGCATTCCAAACCAATTCAACACTTGAAGTTCTCGAGACACTAAGAACGCTACAAACAACTTCAACAAGAGATCACGTACATCCAACATGGATTCAAAGACTCTCATCTCCATTGAAGTTTAAAATACTTGTTCTAAGTTTCTTGTAGTTAAAAGTGAATTGTACTTGGGAAGAATTGTATCAACTTGTAACGAGATCATCAATAAAAGTACTTAAAGTGGACGTAGGCTGTACCCATAAGCCGAACCACTATAAAATTGCTGTTGTTTACTGCTTTTCCGTTATTACTTGCTTGTAATTCTTTCCCGATCTATCGGGTGGTGCTTTCACAACTACACTTCACACACCGGGGTGTTAGCGTTCAAATTTAAGCGTTAACATTTTTGGTGCTTTCACTGAGAATTGAACTCAGGACAACTGTCATCATTGCTTCACAGAGATTTGAAGAAAGAATTTCCTTAAAAACCAGAAGTATATCTGAGATTATGGCTCCTGGAAGGAAAAGTAGATCTATCAGATCTAGAAACATTCAAGAGGGAACCTCCGCTTCCCCTGTACCTAATCAACCCACTCCGTCTGTTGGAGTTACGAAAGCGGAGTTGGATGCTGTGATTCTAGGGCTAAACCAGCAGATAAACGCCCAAAATGTACAATTAGAGGCTCAAAGTGCCCAGAACGCTCTGATTCTGAATAAGTTGAACGATTTACTTGGGGCAAACAATCAACCAGCTGGAAATGAAAGGAACTATGCTGGCAACATTCATGATGTTAGTGAGAGGAATGCTCCGGAAAGGGCTACTAGTCCCTTTGAGCAGGCAGTCCCTGAGGCTGGTGGATCTAGAACTCGGCATGATGAGGAATATCTTTCTGAAATGGTCCGGCAGATCATGAAAGAAAGTATGCAAAGGGTTGAAGATGAGAAGGAATGGGGTTTCGCCCCAAGTAAAACTCCGTTTACTGAAAAAATCTTGAAGGCGGAATTTCCAAGGAAGTTTGTCCCTCCGACTATTCCAGCTTACAAAGGGACAAGTGATCCGAACGAGTTCTTGTATAAATATGATTGGCACATGACAGGTGCCAGGGCCTCCGACGAAATAAAGTGCCGATATTTCCCCGTATACCTGGAAGGCGTGGCTTTACTGTGGTTCACCAAGTTGCCAGTCCGATCTATCGATCAGTTTTCAGACTTGACCAGAAAATTCAAGGAGCAGTTTAGACTATATGCTTCTAAGGCCAAGGACATTATGTCACTATCGAGTTTAGAGCAGAATCCTGGTGAGTCTATCAGATCCTTCTTGAACCGTTTCAATATAGCACTGGCTGAGGTGGACAATGCTGAACCACGAATGATATTGACTTATCTGATGAGGGCTATTGATAAGTCAAGCGAATTTGGGAAATGGTTAAATATGAAGGAGCCAACCTCTCTCGAAAAGTTCTACAAAAAAGCAGATGAATTCATTCGCTTGGAAAGCCGTCCTTTACCAGTAAAGACAGTGTTGGAAAAAGCAGAAGACAACACTGTCGCTCCACGCAAGAATGAATCGGTGGGGCAAAAAAGGGAGAATAGTAATGGGAAGAAACAGGGTAATCTGAAGAAGCCCCGATCCTTCAAGCCATCAGAATATACTCCATTATCACATACACCGGAGCACATCTACCTGGCCACTAAAGATTCCGTCGATTTCCCTAAACCTATCCCTTTGAGAACCGGGGAAAAAGCCATACAGAGTGGGAAATTCTGCCGCTTCCACAATCAACCCGGTCATGAGACTGATGAATGCCGCCAGTTGAAAAATCTGATTGAAGAGTTGCTGAGAGAAAACAAACTGCAGCAATTCGTGAAGAAAAATAGCAACAATCCTGCATCGTCGAGTCAGGGGCAACAGGTTCCTGTTCATCAGCCTAGGACAAGTGAGAAAGCTACGAGACATGAATATGGAAGACCCGTTATCAATGTCATTACAAGGGGGCCTCACCCAGCTGGCAAGAGCTGGGGTGAGATGGAGAGATATTCCAGGGCTTTGAAATATGCTCCAGCCGAAGAAGACGTCTTTGTTTTAGAAGACACTACGCCCCTTAAACAACAGAAAACTTTCAGCGATGATATTATTTTCAGAGCCAGAGATTCTACAGGTATTGAAGCTCCTACTTTAGATCCCTTGGTCATCTCGGCTGGTATTGGACCAGCCATTGTCAGAAGAGTCCTCATTGACTGCGGAGCATCATGTAATATCCTCTTCAAAAAGACATTTGACCAGATGAAAATCCCTATGATCGATGTGCAAGCCTCATCACAGAAAATCGTTGGCTTCACTGGGGAGCCAAAGCAACCAGTAGGAACCATCGATCTGTTTGTAGAACTTGGGGAAGGAGAAAGGAAAGTGGTCCGAAAGCAAACCTTTGTGATCGTCGATGAATATTCTGCTTATAATGCTTTTCTTGGCCGTCCAACACTCGCAGCATTCAAAGCTATCCTAGCCCCGTGGTGCCTCACTATTAAATTCCCTACTGACAATGGAGTAGGAGTTATAAAAGGGGATCAAAATGCTGCGCGAGAATGTTACTTGACAGAGCTGCGAGAGTCAAGAAAAAGAGAAATGGGAAAGGATGCGGCAACCCCAGTCCGCATCAAGGAACCAGCCTTGTAGCAATTACAGAGCGGACCCTGCACTGGCGAGCACAGCGGGGCACGGAAAGAAATGGATCCCAGAAAAGCCAGTACAGGGGAGAATAGAGTAGTACCGGTGGAAACGACAGTTCCGGTACCTGTTGACCCGAAGGACCCAAATAAGGTGTTGAATGTGGGTTCACAGCTTAATGTGTCAATTCAGAATATCTTGATATCTTTCCTGAAGGCAAATCTGGATGTCTTTGCTTGGACTCATGCCGATATGTGTGGAATATCCCCAGAAGTTGCAGTACACGTTCTGAATATTGACCCAAAGTTTACGCCAGTTAAACAGAAAAGAAGAACCCAAGGTCCAGAAAGGTCAGCAGCATTAAAAGAAGAAGTTGATCGACTCATGGAAAATAACTTCATCAAAGAATCTACATATCCGAATTGGGTTTCAAATCCTGTGTTGGTCAAGAAAGCTAATGGAAAATGGAGAGTGTGCATCGATTTTTCTGATCTAAACAAGGCTTGCCCCAAAGATTGCTTCCCATTACCCAGGATCGATCAACTGGTAGACGGAACTGCGGGACATGAATTGTTATCCTTCATGGATGCCTACTCCGGTTATAACCAAATCATGATGCATGAGCCGGATCAGGAGGATACAAGCTTTATTACAGATGTTGGACTTTATTGCTACAGAGTTATGCCCTTCGGATTTAAAAACGCAGGGGCAACCTACCAAAGACTTGTTAATGCTATGTTCAAACCGCAATTGGGCAAAACTATGGAAGTCTATGTCGACGACATGTTAGTGAAGTCCAGGAAAGCAGCGGATCACATTGAACACTTAGCAGAAATGTTCGCAGTCCTTCGGAAATACAGAATGAAGCTTAACCCCCTGAAATGTACATTTGGGGTCGAATCCGGAAAGTTCTTAGGTTTTATCGTCAGTGCTAGGGGCATTGAGGCTAGTCCAGCTCAAATTACCGCCTTAAAGGAAGTTAAAGCTCTTAGAACGAAGAAGGAATTGCAAAGTCTCAACGGAAAGGTCGCCGCTTTGAGTCGGTTCATTTCTAAAGCTACTGATAAATGCATCCCATTCTTCGATGCCCTGAAAAAAGGAAAGAAGAACTTTGAATGGACTCCCGAATGCCAAAAAGCTTTTGAAGAGTTGATCCGTCATATGGAAATGCCTCCGATACTTTCTAGACCAGGCAATGGTGAGGATCTTCTTATATACTTGGCAGTATCATCTAATGCTCTAAGTGCAGCGCTGATACGGGAAGACAAAAGGATTCAACATCCAGTTTACTATATCAGCAAAAGACTCACTGGGGCAGAGCTGAATTACTCCAAGTTGGAAAAACTCGCCTATTGCCTACTAGTTGCATCGAGGAAACTGAGGCAATATTTCCAAGCTCATCCTATCAAAGTGCTCACTGATCAACCTCTAAAGCAAGTCCTATTTCGCCCAGAAACTTCGGGTCGCCTTCTAAAATGGAACATTGAACTCAGTCAATATGACATCACTTATCATCCCCGAAAAGCAATCAACGGACAAGCTTTAGCTGATTTCATTGCAGAATTCACAGAGAAAGATAATGGTGAGGAAAAAGCGATCAATGATTCTCCAATCCAGTGGAAGATGTATGTTGATGGCGCAAGAAATGACTACTATTCTGGAGCCGGAGTGGTACTTGAAACTCCTGAAGGTCGATCATTATGTTATGCACTAAGACTGGAATTTCCTTCAACAAACAATGAAGCAGAATATGAAGCTCTTATTGCAGGTCTGAAAATCGCTAAAGAGCTAAACATTCGAGCATTACAAATTTTCAGTGATTCTCAGCTTATTGTATGCCAAGTCAAGAAGGAATTTCAAGCAAAAGGTGGAAACCTGCCTTCCTACTTGTCAAAGGCTTGGGAACTCCTATGTGAACTCGATCACTATTCAATAAGCCACATTCCTCGGGAAGAGAATATGAAGGCAGATTCCCTCGCAAAGTATTCAAGTTCTGGTGAAGCTCAACTATTGGGATTGGTCCCTGTAGAAGTCCTTTCAGCGCCAAGTATAGACGAGATGGATATAGACTGGATTATGAATGTATCTCAAGAACAAGAGTCATGGATGACTCCAATACCGGATTACCTACTCAGAGGTTCTCTGCCAGAAAACTCGATAGAAAGACGAAAGCTACTAAGGAAGGCCTCTCGCTATGTAATTCAGGATGGCCGATTGTACAGACGGGGATTCTCAATGCCATTGCTTCGATGTGTATCCCGGGAAGAGTCCAAAACAATCCTAGCTGAAGTGCATGGAGGAGAATGTGGTGATCATTCAGGTGGTCAAACATTAGCAAAGAAAATTCTCCGATACGGATATTTTTGGCCAGAAATTAATCGGGATGCTGCAGGTTACTCCCGAAAATGTGACAAATGCCAAAGATATGCCAAAATTCCTAGAGCACCTTCTACCGAACTCACACAGATGGTCAGTCCATGGCCATTTGCAATTTGGGGAATGGATCTCATTGGGCCGCTACCAACTGCTAAATCAGGGATTAAATATGCTATTGTTGCAGTTGATTATTTTACTAAGTGGGCTGAAGCTGAACCATTGGCTACTATCACTTCTAAGAAAATGATAAGCTTTGTGACCAAGAATATCATTTGCAGATACGGTGTGCCTCAGAAAATAATCACAGACAATGGTACTCAGTTTGAAAGCGAGGAATTCCAGGATTTTTGCAAACGATTCAAAATCCAGAAAAGCTTTTCGGCAGTAGCTCATCCGCAGGCAAACGGGCAAGTGGAAGCAGTGAACAAGATCATCAAATCAACCATCAAAAAGCAACTCGAAAGAGCAAAAGGTGGTTGGGTCGATAAACTACCACTTGCACTATGGGCATACAGAACTACTCACAAAACTGCAACTGGGCATACTCCTTTTTCGTTAGCATACGGATCGGAAGCAATGATCCCGGTTGAAACAGAGGTCCCTTCACACAGAAGAATCCATTTCAATCAAGCAGAAAATGAGAAGCTACAACTTGAAGCGCTGGATCTCCTTGATGAAAAAAGAGATGAAGCTAACCTCAGAGTTGCAGCTCATCAGCAAAGGATAGCCAGACATTTCAATTCCAAAGTTCGTCCACGCAGCTTTGAAATTGGAGATCTAGTCCTGAAAAGAATTATGACTGCGACAGGTGTGTTTGGGCCAAATTGGGAAGGACCATATGTAATAGGTCAGAAGCTTCTTGACGGCACATTCAAGCTCACCACTGTTGATGGAGATCAAATTCCAAGGGCATGGAACAGCAACCATTTGCGTCCATACTTTACTTGAAAATTTTGTTGAAACATTGTAAAAAGAATTATGAATGTATGATTCTTGTAATTGAAAGCAATTGTGAAACTGATGCAAGTAAATAATGAAAGAATATAAAGTGGATGTAGGCCCAATTTCATGGCCGAACCACTATAAATCTTGTGTTCCTTATTATCATTATATGTTTGCTTTGTTTTCGATATAAAAATACATAAAGTGTATTGCTGAAATGTCGATTTAAATTTTTGCAGACAATGGAAATAAAACTTGCGCATAATAAGACCGAGCGATTCTCACCATCATTCAACAAACAAATTTCAAGTCACAAAGACCCCGAATTCAAATCCTAGATAGGAAATACTTCAATTGAACGGCTAATGATTTCGATAGAAACGAGCCCTTGCTGATAAATTGAGATTGTTTGAACAAACAAACATCCAATTAGGAAGCTAGTGCCCGTTCTCACGAACTTGCCTGGCAATGAAGTACACTTCCTTGGATTAAACAAGCTACTTGCAAGAAAAGGGGAATGAAAACTTAAAAAAAAAAAGAGAGAGGATCGCTGAAAAGGCATAAGCAAGTGAACAGAGGAACAACCAAAGCTACCATCAGCAGCGCAAGTCCTCTTCGAAGGATAAAAGACCTCTAATGGGTCATACGCCACAAAAAAGAAAGTTCTCTACTCAACAAAAAAGATTGGAGGAGTCATGACCCTCCAACCATGAGAGAGTAACTTCCAGGCGATGAAAACCCTCTCTGAGGCACATTTCACCAGGAGTTGAAGTGTTATGACCGCTCTTCGGGATTTCACTTCACCAGAGTTGAAATGCCAAAAAATAAAAGCCCTCTTCGGAGGCCCATTTCACCAGGAGTTGAAGTGTTATGACCGCTCTTCGGGATTTCACTTCACCAGAGTTGAAATGCCAAAAAATAAAAGCCCTCTTCGGAGGCCCATTTCACCAGGAGTTGAAGTGTTATGACCGCTCTTCGGGATATCACTTCACCAGAGTTGAAATGTAAACAAAATAAAAGCCCTCTTCGGAGGCCCATTTCACTAGGAGTTGAAGTGTTATGACCGCTCTTCGGGATATCACTTCACCAGAGTTGAAATGTAAACAAAATAAAAGCCCTCTTCGGAGGCACATTTCGCCAGGAGTTGAAGTGTAATAACCGCTCTTCGGAATTTCACTTCACCAAAGTTGAAATGCAAAAACAAAATAAAGACCTTCCTGAAAGCCCACGTTTCACCAAGATTGAAATAAAACTTCCAAGTGTTGAAACGCGAAAAGGCTTTCTTCGAAGGCACAACTCTTTGGAGGTACACGTTTCACCAAGATTGAAATAAAACTTCCAAGTGTTGAAACGTGAAAAATCCCTCCTCAGAGGTACAACCCCCTCCCGGGGACACAATTAAGAAGAAAGACCTCTTCGGAAACCTACGTTTCACCGAGATTGAAATAAAACTTCCAAGTGTTGAAACGTGAAAAGGATTTCTAAGGCATAACTCTTTGGAGGTACACGTTTCACCGAGATTGAAATAAAACTTCCAAGTGTTGAAACGTGAAAAATCCCTCCTCAGAGGTACAATTTTGTATAAAAAAAAAATCCTCATCAAAAGCGTACTTTAACTTTCAAAGGAAGAGTAATTTACCTACTATGGAAAATGATCGTAAAAAAAAAAAGAAAAAGAAAAGAAGTTAAAGTACCCTTCAGAGGTCCGCTTTATCACATAGAGGAATTCACTTGGTAAAATATGCACATAAGCAAAAGAAAAAAGTGATTTCTTCGAACGACAAAGCGTAGAAACTTATACGAAGGGAGTTGTACTCTACAAAAATTTTCTTTAAAGAATAAAATAATTATTCTTTAGCAAATAAGAGTGCAAGTCCCCTCAAAGTATAAAATATTGCAGCAAGCTTAAGGTGTGGGGGCAACATGGTATAGTAGTGTAGCTGCATCAGTAAAGTAATACTCAAACAACATACCATAAGCCCGCTGCAATATCATATAAATAAACTTGTGCAAAAATGAATAATAAATGCATACTCAAAATTCAAACAGAAGTTTGTACAAACGAAGAATCATTTTATTCAACTATAATGCAGATACAGGTTTCAAAATAAAAGCGGGGGCCGGTACCCGCACAACTCTCGGCCAGTTCATACAAAAGACAAGAAGTTAAAGTCTTCACTTCTTTTTACTGCCTTTGGACCCTTTACCCGGCCGAATGACCAGCTTTTCAGGTCGACCAGTGGGTATAAGGGAGGAAGGAGAGGTAGGCGCAGCTGGCCCAACTTCTGGCTCCTCTTCAGTGGCAGTGATTATCTTCCCTCTCCTCTTTGATGCTCCTTGCTTCCTTCTCCTCTTTGAGGAAGACTCACTTCCTGGAGTGACAAGTTTAGATAGAATTATATCGTCAGAAGGAGTCCGCTCCGGAGACATGTCACCTCCCTCAAGTCCCTCATCTTTCTGCTCTTGCGAAGCAATGGGATCATCCAGGCCATGGAGAGCCTCTATTTGTTCCTCCTGTGATCCAGGCTGCGAAGCAGAAGGAGGAGCCACCTGAAGAGATGGGGGAGGGATTACCGGAGAAGTAGAGATTTGAGCAGTGCTTGATACTTTTTCTATAGAAGAAAAGAGGTTAAAGTCAGTAAAGAGAGGAGATGAAGGTTCACCAATGAAGTCAGTAAAGAGAGGAGATGAAGGCTCATCAAGGTTGAGAAAATAGCCAAGGAGCTCATGAAACTCATGCGAAATAAATGAGTAACCCGCTTGAGCAGAATTGACAGTAGTGAGATTAACAGTGAAATTACCTGGAGAAGCTGGTTTCCTGATATCGACTTCATAAGCTTGCGCATCAGCGCTCTCATCACCCTCGTCTCCACCTTGTATGCTTGTAATCTCAGTGGTAACTTTGGTGGGAGATGCAAGATGGGAACTGGAACCAATAATGTCGACTTCAGACGAAGAAGGTGGCTGGACTAGAGTAGTTGAAGTGGTTTTCCCCAGCCGGTCCCCTTCCGTCACTTCAGTTCTTAATTTGGCAAGTTGTTCCTTTCCCTTGGCAAGGGCAGCGCGAGCGTCATCATCAAAATAATGCCTTTCCAGGGCTGATTCGTCATAACCAGCACCTTCAGCACCAAGCATCTCAAGAGCGGCCTCCCACACTTCAGCTAAAGTGATCTCATACTTGGGACCAAGAAAAGCGAGGCTTCCACGCCCCAAGACGCTATGCAAATAGAAGTCGAATAATGTTGAGCCGAAGCTGTTCTTGGTCGCCTCATGAGAATCTTCAGCTGCGATTCTGCCGGCGACAGCCTCATCACGCTCCCTCTCGGTTTTGGAAAGCTGAAGCTTAAGCAGTTGTATCTCCGCTTCCTGGGAGTTGTTTTTCTTTTAAAGCTCAGCAATATCAGAAGCATAGCCCTCGTTGATTCTTTTCTGCACTTCAAGCCTGTCCTCAGCGTCCCTCTGACTGGCATGAGCATCTCTAACTTGTCTGAGAAGCACTTCTTCTTTTTGAGAGTATGAAGTAGAGGAAGCAGCAAGCTCATCTTTCAACTTCTCAACCTTTTCTTCGAGCTCCTCGTTGTAGGAAGTAATGCTCCTCATTTCGGTGTCATGCTGCTCAAGGACCTTTTGCCACTCAGCCTTATCATTTTCCATGGTGAGCATGGCCTCTAAGTTGGCACGGTTAACTCTTTGAAGCTCATCAACAAGCTTCTGCCAGTTTGACATCCTCTCGATATCAAGTTTGACGGCGTCAAGATTTCGTAGCATAGCAGGCTTGTCAATAGGAACCAGGTCAAGGTCGAATCTCACACCCTTTAAGCACCATTGTGGAAAACGACTTTGTAAAGTGGCTGGGCCAGGTCCCACTTGAAATTTAGGCCTGCTTATTATTGTCTGGATGTCCTCCTTCCCGAGAGCAGGAGAGTCGGAAGGAATGTCAAGAGGGGCAGGGGCAGTAGGCTTTTCGGGAATAGTGGAAGCATGTCTCTCACCATATCGGGCTCGTTTGCCTGAATCTTCAGCTACATGACCCTTTCCTCGGTCGTCGTGAGATTTCCTTTTGTGAGAGTCATCACTTCTCTGCAGAGAATCATGGTGCTCATCCCTATCCCTTCTGTCATAACGCTCTTCTGCATCCCTCCTTTCACGAGCCTTTCGAGCAGGCCTCTCTTCGTCAGACTCTCTATAGGAGGGAAAGTAACGCCGATAATCATATTGACCACGCCCCCCGTAGCGTTGGAAATCCTGATAATATGATCCGCCGCGTGTCATTGAAGAATCTGAAAAAAGAAAAGATAAGCTTTAGAAATCTTTAAAGTATAAGAAGATAAGTGTATAAATGTGCTGGAAAATCCTTAGTTGTGTGTGAAGTGCAAGCTACTCGCGTTGGACTAACGAACCACTCCTCTGTTGGGGGGAAGTGATAGATTTCACTGTTGATGACAATTCTTGAGATAAAGGAGTTAGAGTCTGTTGGAGGGCAGATGTTGCTTCAATCGTCGGAGGTATAGCTTTACCATGAGCAGGGTCTTCTTTAAAGAGCTCTTGGGAAGTGACGATTATGTCACTTAAATCCCCAAAAACGTCATCACCGTCACGCCCAACCTGATTCCCTCCATCAGCTCCTTTGTCAGCACTCTTCCTGGTTTGGGAAAGGGGCTCCTCTTCTTCTTCAATTATGGGAGCAAGTGCGGGCTTTTCGGAGGGTCCCGTATCGTCTCTTGGAGTAGAGCACTTTACTAGTAAGGTTTCTGCAGAAATTTCTCCTCGCATGTGCTCTTTAGTGGAGATCGGAAGATCAGGAGTTTTCACCGGAGAATCAGGAACCTCCGTTGGAGCTTCACGAGGCCGAGTAAAGCGAAAGGGATGGAGGAGTCCGTATTGATGTAAAAATTCATCGTTTAGCAGAAACTTTATGCTCCTCTCTTCTACCGGCACGGCATTTAATCTTTCAAAAATTTGCCTAAGACTTGGGTCCCTAGCAGGGGGTGGAAGTGCTAAAACAGGAAAAGAACGAAATTAGCAATTGAGAGTTCAGATCTCGAGAAAGTTTCAAAACGGAAAAAGTAAAGACAGGAAATCTTACTTCCCACTCTCCAGATGGCATAAAACCCTGGAGGGCAGCGAACAAAGAAAAACTGATTCAAAAATCCGTGAGCGCTTTCGGAGAGATCAGTAATAAGTTTGCGGTTTCGAGCGCTTCTTATAACCACGATGGAGGGATGGTCTTTAGTTTTCATGAATGAGCAAAAATAGCAGATCTCCCCGAAGCTTGGTAATCGATCCAAAACTCTCCTAAATAGAACACATAACCCCATCAGAATGGCGTAGCCATTGGGGTGTAATTGGAATGGAGAGATAGACAACCGAAGCAGGAACTGTTGGAGAAAGTCATTAAAGGGAGGAATAGCGCCGTTCAAGCACATTTGGCGATTAACAGCAACAAAGCCAAGAGGGGGCCTATCCGCGGTGTCATTTGGCCCCGGAAATAAGATGTCAGCATCATCAATGCCAAACTGGACGCGCAGTTGGTTAAACACCCGCTGATTCAAAGTTGTGGATGTTCTCTCCGGAGGGTTGTCTATAGGGATGGCTACTGGGAAGACATCTTCAGCCTGGCCCATCGGCTCTTCTTGATGAGAGGTCATTCTACACAAGCAACTGGATGATCAAATGTGAAGGTGCACGTTTCCTAAAAGTGTGAAGTGTTGTGTAAAACTGACAAAAATAAACAAGTAAATATAACTGAAGTTAGGCTAGTTGGCAGTTGATTGACTACCAAATTTCAGGACTTGTTAATTTAGAAATTCAGGCATGGTGTTAGTGCAAACCAGTCAATTTCAGTTGACTGTTTTGACATTGCTTTAGCATTCTACTTGAATTCGGTTATCTAGAGCACTTCGTTTACACAATTTGTTTAAGTTAATTGTCTATTATTAACTAATCTGTCATTCGATATGGGAAGTCAATGGCAGTATATTCGTCCCGTTTTTCTGCAAGTGTTATATTTAACAGGTTATCAATATTAAAGGTAGCATAATCCAGCGGCAAAGCATAACATAGTTATTGGAGTTGTCACAGCAATTCAAACTTCAGGATAGAAACATAAGCTAGTTCTGTCAAAATTTCAAGTTCCCAAAGTCGCTTAAAACTCAAGGCAATCTAAATCAAGTTAAGAGACACAAGGCACGACACCATGCATCCAAACCTAAAGTTGCTCATAGCTTAACAGGAAGATCACTGCATCAGTAAGTCGCATTGTATGAGTCAAGGGGTCTCGGTTCAAGGGCATGCGGAATTCTCTAAGTCCTAACTCGGCAGCGACTCAGGATGTCTCGGCCACGACTCATGGCTCCTAGCTGACTCGACCAGCGACTCAAAACCTAATTTGCTAACTCGTGGAATTCCTCGCCACGCCTCATCTCACAGCCCCCCTTTCTCTGCCTCAATCCGCTAACCCGTTAGTGCTAAGGCAACAAAAATCTATCACATTCCCAATGGAACCCATCATCCGTCCATACCAACAAATCACCCGAAAAACAATCTGAAATGTTTCGCATCGATCTTAAATTCAATGCATTGCTAAGCTCGCGTATCGGATAGTAATCTAGAATCGATTATAACAATTCGAAGTGAAGCGCAACGCATGAAAACAAACTAAAGCCGAAAGATGAGAATTTGTGATTCAACGTTGATTATTATGGATTAAGATCGGATTTGCTTACGAAGTATAATGGTTGGGATGAATCGGAGAGTAACAGGGTTGAATTCGCCTTCGGAAATGAGATTGGAAGATTCGTTAATGGCGGCACAAGGTGTTGAGGCAATGATTAAGTGAGGAAGAAGAGCAACGCATTAGCTTATATACAAGACAGGGGAGAATAAGAAAGGACTCACGAGTCATAAGCCGCCTTGAGTCGGTCACGACTCAAGAAGAAAGTCGAAGCACACGACTCATGATCTAAGCGTATACTTCGAGGGGCAATTGTTAACGCCGAGCGACTCAAGGAGCTTACGACTCATGATAGTTACCGACTCATGTAAAGGAGCGACTCAGTGGCTTTAGCGACTTAAAATGCTTTGCGACCTAGTGTGTTAAGATGCGAACGACTCATGATATGCGACTCATTGAGTTATCATGAGCTAGCGACTTAGGAATGAAGCGACATAGTACTCAGCGACTTACCAGTAAAGCAACTTAGCGACTCAATACTTCTAGCGACTCATGAGTGAAGTGGTTCAACGACTCAGTGGCCCACCGACTCATGGCACACCGGCTTAGCGACTCATCGTATGAAGCACTTGGCGAGACATCAATGAAGTACTGACAAATGCTTCAACTACAACCCAAAGACATGATCTACGACTTATTATGAGTCGTTGCCGACTCATGCCTCATCGCGATGAGTCGCGTGCGACCTAACACTTAGAGAAAAAGTGATGCCGCTTCTCATAAGGTGTGAGCCGGTACTCGTAAGCAAAGAGGAGTTAAGGGGTGATACTTATCTCATGACTCGATGACTCGTGACTCGCGAACGACCTATTGAGCAATATGAGTCGCGTACGACTCATAGGGGGGGCGACTCAACTCCGAGAATTTCTATAAATAGGCAGCCACCTCCAACATTCAAAGGACCTTTTTGCTCATTCTCTTCAAGCGCTGATACTCTGCTGCATTCCAAACCAATTCAACACTTGAAGTTCTCGAGACACTAAGAACGCTACAAACAACTTCAACAAGAGATCACGTACATCCAACATGGATTCGAAGACTCTCATCTCCATTGAAGTTTAAAATACTTGTTCTAAGTTTCTTGTAGTTCAAAGTGAATTGTACTTGGGAAGAATTGTATCAACTTGTAACGAGATCATCAATAAAAGTACTTAAAGTGGACGTAGGCTGTACCCATAAGCCGAACCACTATAAAATTGCTGTTGTTTACTGCTTTTCCGTTATTACTTGCTTGTAATTCTTTCCCGATCTATCGGGTGGTGCTTTCACAACTACACTTCACACACCGGGGTGTTAGCGTTCAAATTTAAGCGTTAACACAGCAGGCCCCCCAGCCCGCGCGGGTTGGGGCAAAAAGCAGGCCCCCCCAGCCCGCGCGGGCTGGGGCAAACAGCAGGCCCCCCAGCTCGCGCGGGCTGGGGGAAATAACAGGCCCCCTCCCCAGCCCATGCGGGCTGGGGGAATAGGGACGCGCGCCAGCCCACTAAGGGCTCGCCTGCTACCGGCTAGCCCAACCGGGCTAGCCTGCTGTGCCCGGGCAGCAGCCTGGTTGCAGCCCAGGCCTGCCCTGGTGCACTCAGTCCACTGTTTCAGCCTGTTTTTATGCTGAAACATTCCAGCCAGTTGATTTTGATGATTTTTGTGATTTTGGGGTGTTTTTTCAAGTTTTTGGCATCAAATTTCACCAATATCAATCACTAACTACCATATAATGATTACTACACTATATTAAAGGAAACAAAGGGCCAAAGCTTAGCATTACCTTATGAAACAATATCACAAACACCTTATGTGCACACCCAAAATGAAAGTAAAGATGATCAAAGAGCTATGATTCACATGTTACATAATAAAACATGTGTTACTAAATGATTACTGAAATCAAAAGAGGATTAAACACATATTAGAAGAGGTTTTTAGCAATATACCTCTCTAGAAAGCAACAAAGACCACTATAGCATCAACCAAAATTAGCAAAAGATGATTAGGAGGCTATAAGATCAAAAAAAACACATAAAACATGTGTTACCAAATAAATTTCAGAAATTAGAAAGATATAAAAATGGATTTGAGGAGGGTATTTGCATTACCTTTGCATAGAATGACTTGCATAAGCTAAAACTAGAAGGAGATGAAGATAGAGGCCATTTTTGTTAAGAAAGATTTAGCAAATGATTAGGGTTTTGATTAGGGATGAATGAATGAGGTTAGGAGAGTTTGAGATAATTTATAGAGGAGGTTTAGGGTGGGTTATTGGGTTAAGTTTAGTAACCCAATAAGAAGAGAGTTATTTACATGTTTCCAAAAATTAGTCTAAGTGTTCATATATGTTTATAAAACTCATTTTTCTTATCCAATCCCGTTTTAAAATCTCTCCTAAAATATTTAACTTTCAAAAAATAACATTTTATCCTCATTTTAAAATCCCATATTTCCCATTTAATTAAAATAGCCTTTTTCAAATAATTTTGTTATTCCAAATCCTTTTATGCTTCATTAAAATAAATAAAAATCCTAACTTTTATTTATTAATCGGTAATGCAAATCCCGGGTTGTTACAGACTCCCCCCTTAAGAAAATTGCGTCTCCGCAATTCCTTAAGATAGATGTCGTCTATAACGTCAAATCCACAGAAGAAGTGATAGAGATAAAATAGAGAATTTTTACCCGCAGAAGAAGATGGGAGGAAGCCAGGATAAGAGCGCTCGATAGATTCTCTGGTCTCCCAAGTGCAGTCCTTAGGATTCGGTGACCGTTGAATCTTCACGAGTGGAACCTCTTTGTTGCGAAGGCGTCTAACCTCTGAATCAAGCACACGAAGAGGTTGCTGCTCCAAAGATAAATCAGGTAAGATCTCTAAATCAGGCACGACATGCGGCTCAATGATAGAATCAGGATCGCGAACACACTTACAAAGCTGAGAAACATGGAACATGTCATGCATTCCGAAAAAATGAGCAGGTAGAGCCACACGATAAGCAACGGGGCTGATGCGTTCCGTAATAGGAAATGGTCCACTATAGCGAGGAGCCAACTTCCTTGTAGAGCTGAAACGCACAACCCCCTTCATAGGGGAAATCCGAATGAAGACAAAATCATTAGTGGAGAACTCAAGAGGCTTCCTACGGTTGTCCGCGTAGGATTTCTGGTGGTCATGTGCCTCTTTCATTCTCTGACAGATAAGAACAATCTTTTCATAAGATTCCCGAACTGAATCTGGACCAAGAACAAGCTTCTCGCCAAATTCTAACCAACAAGCAGGAGAGCGACATGGCCTTCCGTAGAGAGCCTCGAAAGGTGCCATGCCGATACTAGACTGAAAACTGTTGTTGTAGGAGAACTCTACAAGCGGTAAGTAATCCTCCCAACTACCTCTGAAATCCAAAATACAACAGCGCAAAAGATCCTCTAAAACACGATTCACCCTCTCCGTCTGACCGTCGGTCTGAGGATGATAAGCAGTCGAGAGATTCAGCTTTGTTCCCAAAGCTGACTGTAGGCACTTCCAGAAATGACTAGTGAAAATGGTGCCTCGATCACATACAATAGAGCTAGGTATGCCATGAAGTCGAACGACTTCCTTCACATAGAACTTGGCCAACTGAGGTGCAGTCCGAGTGGATTTAATCGGAATGAAATGAGCCGATTTGGTCAAGTGATCAACAATAACCCAGATAGAAGTATGGCCTGACCTCGATCGAGGCAGACCGTCAATGAAATCCATGGATATCTGGTCACATTTCCATAATGGAATCTCTAGAGGCTGAAGAAGACCAGATGGACGTTGATGCTCGGCCTTGATCTGTTGACAAGTCATGCAACCACTCATATAACTTGTCACATCTCTCTTCAAACCCTCCCAATAATATAGCCGGCACATATCGGCATACATCTTACTCGAACCGGGATGTATAGTGTACTTAGTGCGATGGCACTCATCCAGAATGTCACGCCTAAGTGATAAATCAGATGGCACAACAATACGGTTCTTCCTTCGAAGACACCGATGAAAATCAGTAGAATAGTCCAGCAATGTCTCATCACTGGATCCTGACTCAAGAAGATGAATGAAATGCAATAGGTCTGGATCCTACCGCTGAGCATGGGCAATGCGATCCAACAAGATTGGACGAGCTTCCAAGATGGATAATAAGACAGGAGCATCTGAAGATGGAGCTCGATCTCTAATATCACATAAAGATAGAGTCTCAAGAACATTCCACTCGGCAATCATCATAGAAACAACTGCCGAGTGTTTGCGACTGAGCGCATCTGCAACACGATTCCCCTTGCCAGGGGTATATTGAATATCTAAATCATATGAGGCGAGAAACTCAAGACATCGTTGCTGCCTCATGTTGAGATCTCTCTGGCTGAAAAGATACTTCAGAGACTTATGATCGGTGTAAAGAGTGAAGTGTTCGCCTAATAGAAAGTGACGCCACGTCTTCAAGGCAAAGACGATAGCTGCCAACTCAAGATCATGAGTCGGATAGCGAACCTCATTCGGACGCAGTTGCCTGGAAGCATAAGCAACTACCCGATCCTTCTACATAAGCACAGTACCGAGCCCGCTACAACAAGCATCAGTGTAAACAACAAGATCATGGTTACTCTCTGGAACCACTAGAATAGGAGCATGAGTGAGAAGTTCCTTCAGTCGCTGAAAGTAAGCTTCACACTTATCAGACCAAATAAAGCGAACACCCTTACGAGTCAGCGTCATAAGGGGAAGTGCAACTCGAGAGAAATACTTGATAAATCGACGGTAATAACCCGCCAGACTAAGGAAGCTGCGAATATCATGAACGTTCTCGGGCTGCTTCCAATTCTGAATAGCTTCGTTCTTGGCAGGATCGACAGAAATACCCTCAGATGATACAATATGGCCCAAGAACTTGACCTTGCTCTCCCAAAAATGGCACTTGGAGAGCTTGGCCTTAAGCTGATGCTAACGAAGAGTATCCAAGACGATCCGCAAATGATGAGCATGCTCTGTCTCAGATCTAGAATAAATAAGAATATCGTCCATGAAAACCAGAACGAATCTATCGATGTATTCCCGGAATACTCGATTCATAAGATCGACGAAGAAAGCCGGTGCGTTCGTCAAACCGAATGGCATGACCAACCACTCAAAAGAACCATAACGAGTGCGGAAAGCGGTAAGAGGAATGCTATCGTCCGCAACTCGGAGCTGATAAAATCTGGTGGCAAGGTCGAGCTGGGAAAAGACCTTCGCACCGCTCAACTAATCAAACATATCGTCTATCCGTGGCAATGGATAACAATTTCTGATGGTCAACTCATTAAGCTTGCGATAGTCAATGCAAAGCCTAAGAGAGCCATCGGGCTTCTTAACGAAGAACACAGCATCACCCCATGGCGAAGAACTGGACCGAATGAACTGCTCCGCCTCAAGCTCAACTAACTGCTTCCTGAGTTCCCCATTCTCCTTAATAACGATTTCTGATGGTCAACTCATTAAGCTTGCGATAGTCAATGCAAAGCCTAAGAGAGCCATTGGGCTTCTTAACGAAGACCACATCAGCACCCCATGGCGAAGAACTGGACCGAATGAATTACTTCGCCTCAAGCTCAACTAGCTGCTTCCTGAGTTCCTCATTCTCCTTAATAGACATTCTCGTTGGAGGACGCCCAACTGGGTGGGAGCCTAGAATGAGATCGATGCGGAACTCAATGGCCCGCTTTGGCGGCAGGCCTGATACTGGCTCGAATATATCAGGGAAATCCCGAACAACAGGAATACGAGATATGTCCAAATCCTCATCTCGTGAATCAAGAGAAAATAAAGTAATATCAAAAATCCCAACATCCTGAAGAGAAATAGCTAACGGAGCAGACGAGTCAGGATGATGAAGAAATAATATCCGCTCCGAACAAATGATTTTTGCATCGTACTGAGCGAGCCAATCAATGCCAAGAATCATGTCAAATCCCAAATACTCCATAACGTGCAGATTCGCACGGAAAGAAAATCCACAAAGATCAATATCTATATCCTCACAAAGCAAGCTAAGGGTCGTGGATCCGCCGATGGGATTCACAATCCTTAGTGAAGAAACCAAACAAATAACATCCAAAGATAAAGTATCTACTATCTCCTTTGATACGAATGAGTGAGAGGCACCTGTATCAAAGAGAACTCTACAAGATCTACCATGAAATAAAATTGAACCTTCGAGAACGGAAGGATGTGTACCTCGAGGCTGAGCTGAAGATGTAGGAGCCTTGGCAGCATTAAGCTTGCCAGATCTAGGAGGTGCAGTAGGACAAGTGGAGATCCTGTGTCCCTCCTACTTGCAGAAGGTGCAATAGAAAGGTTTGGGACACTCTCGAATAAAGTGATCAGGAGAACCACAGTTGAAGCATTTCTTCGGAGGACGTGTCCCACTAGGCTGAGCAGGAGTCTGGGACTGAGAACGAGTCTGAGGATGAGTCTGAAAAGTAGAACTGCCAGTCTTCTTCTTCTTGTTCCAAGGCTAGGTCTTCGGAAATAGACCCCGCTTTTGATTGGGGTTTTTAGAACCCTCACCATCTCCATCACTGTCTCTCTCACGCTCAACCGCTTCAAGGTGAAGCGCTGCGTCAACTAGCTCATCAAAAGGGAGCTTAAGCTGGAGCATATGTTGTTTCTTCAAATATTTCTTTAGGCCTTCTACAAATTTGAGATTCTTCTTATAAGGAGTGCTAATGAACTCGAGGCCATACTTAGACAGGGCCTCGAAAGATGATGAATAGTCAGCAACAGAGGTCTTTCCTTGCTTAAGGTCAATAAAGCGGCGTGCAAGGGCTATCTTCTCGGACTCGGGGACAAACTTGAGCAAGAAGCGCTCTCGGAACTGGTCCCAAGTGAGAGTGGCCTCATCGGTCTCAGAAATAAGGAGCTCGTACCAATCCAAGGCACGGCCATCAAGATGGCTAGAAGCTACAAGAACTCTGTCATGGTCAGGAAGGGTCATGCGAGTGAAATTACGCTCGCAAACTCTGATCCAAGCCTGGACGTCAAGAATAGTCTCGGAGCCATTGAACGGCTTCCCTCCAAGATGAATAAAGTCGCTGCAGAGGCGCGCAAAAGCAGACTTGCGCGGTGCATCAGAAACTGGTGCAGGAGATTGAGAGTGCGGCTGAGAGTTACGAACCAGCTCCATGATTTGGTCCGTGGTCATGTATACGCCCTCTGGATGAGGGTTGCTGGACTGTCCTGCAACAGCAGAACGGAGGTTCCTAACTCTCCCAACCATACTGAAAGATAAGGTAAGATTTAGTTAAGAACGATTCAAAGATAGATAATTCATTAAGGAATATTACGGAATATAACAGATTCCTACAACTATTCCTAACTTATCTATCTAAAGGTGGTGATGTTCAATTTGGATCGTATTGTAACGTATTATACTACGTGTCTATTCTGTGTTTGTTATGCTTAATTCTGAACCTTAGCTCTGATACCAAGCTGTAACGCTCCGCTCCGAGACCCACTCTAGTAAAGAGTATTATGGAGTAATACCGTCTACTAGAACGGAGAATAGAGTATAATGGAAGCGACCATATGTAATCAAGCTATAACTAACTACCGTATACATCGAATAGGTGGTTTTCTTTTCTCAAGTGGTTCGACGTATCCAATAGATATTTATAACGAAATTACAATGGCTAAGGAAAATAGGTTCAGAACAAACACAATACTAAATGATAACATCATCATCACAGAACAGTCACATAACAGTCACAGAACATAGGTACAATATATCGTCAATATAGGTCCAAATATCAAAAAGTGGGTACAAAGCCACCGCTCACACATGTGAGTCAAAATATGTACATAAGAGACTGAATAATCAGAGTATCAAAATAGTGGACAAATATAAAGAGCTATCTATCAGCATAGCAGATAATGTCCAAGCGGAAGCACAGAAAGCTAAGTCCAGAGGCTTAACCTGAAACAACTCGGTCTGACCCGAGCGAAAAACACTCGGGTCAGGCTAGTTAAACAATCAGTTAATAAACTGAGATAAATAATAATGCGGTACATAAATAAAACAGTACTTCTCCAAAGAGAAGAGTATTATGGACTACATGAATAAAATGACGATCCCTAATCATCAATAAACGGTAAAAATCTCCAAAGAGAATATCAACACCAAAGTGTTAAATAAATAAAATCGCCTCATATCATCGGCGTAGCCAGAGCTATATAAAGTTGCCCATCGGCAATAATCCCAAGAGTGACCAGAGTCTGTAATCAGTACCCAAGCAAAGATCGATGCTCCAAAGAGCAATAGGGATATACTGAAAAATCAATGAAATCGAATACTGAAATGCAGTGTCCAGAGAAACTGTGAATCTACAAGGTAATCGCACTTACATCGTATGGTTCCATAGAACCAACACCGAATGGCGGTACTCAAATGGATATTAAAAAAATCATCAGATAATACAAGTATAGCACGTGCACCGACCAGGGTCGTTATTGCCAAGTATTGTAGAGTTGTGATCGATCACTCGCACAGATGCGGAACGCGCGAGACGGCGAGATCCTTCCCAGAAGGATAAAGGCCCAGAGGCACATGCCGAAAAACTGCTCCATAGAGCAGGTGTCCAGAGACGGTTGCCCAGAGGCGTGGTGACCCAGAGGTCCAGTACTGGCCGCCCGTAGGCTAATGTGTCACAAACTTCTTGGTGAGGAACCCGTAAAGTGTTAACAATGAGTCCCATACCCCACGTTCGCACTAAACGGTTTAATATCCAATAGCAAGCTCACACTCCAAACAATAAAAAGTCCACCTCGTATCATCGGTAAACTAGACCCAAAGGTCAAAATGATCAATCGAATAGGTCAGGGATTAACCGGAAAGAAAATACACACGGTTCCACAGGCCGGAGATTTCCTAACCGTTCAAGCACCTTTCCACTTCGCTCGACGTGCTAAAAAGTGAGTGTGAGATTTTTATTATAGAAAATAATGGTGCGAAACAGATTTATAATTGATTTTGAAATCACTTTAAAATGGATTTTGAAAACTCTCGTATTATGGAGTAAATAGTTTAATAATTAAAAATAACATTATATAATAATTTTGAAAGCCATTTAGGAGTGAAAATTCCTTTTAAAATAGTTCATAAAACCTGTGTACGAAATCTAGAACCAAATCTCAGAGAAATCGATAAATCAGAAAATCACTGAAAACCAATATTTGTGTTGGAAAATATTCCGAATGATTGTGAACCAAAATTCGACAATTTCTGATTAGCAATTAAAGCCCAAAGAATCGTTGCAGAAACAATCAATTTGAAGCGGTTACACCAAAATGGTGCAACCCGGACTCGGTTGCACCAAAATGGTGCGACCGGTGGGTCGGAACCCGGCTGCACCAAAAGGGTGCAGCCCATTTTTTTTTAGAAGCCGGCTGCAGCACACGGTGCAGCCCGTTGCTATGAACCAGGCTGCACCATGCGTTGCAGCTGGTTCAGTCCAGCCCCAGCCCGCATGGGCTGGGGAGAATTTGCAAGCCCAGCCCGCATGGGCTGGGGAAAATGGGGTAAGCCCCAGCCCGCTTGGGCTGGGGGAAATAGCAAACTCCCCCAGCCCGCGTGGGCTGGGGGAAACAGCAGGCCCCCCAGCCCGCGCGGGCTGGGGGAAACAGCACGCCCCCCCCCCCCCCCCAGCCCGCGCGGGCTGGGGGAAATAACAGGCCCCCCCAGCCCATGCGGGCTGGGGGAATAGGGACGCGCACCAGCCCACTGAGGGCTGGCCTGCTACCGGCTAGCCCAACCGGGATAGCCTACTTCGCCCGGGCAGCAGCCTGGGTGCAGCCCAGGCCTGTCCTAGTGCACTCAATCCACTATTTCAGCCTGTTTTCAGGCTGAAACATTCCAGCCAGCTGATTTTGGTGATTTTCTGTGATTTTGGGGTGTTTTTTCAAGTTTTTGGCATCAAATTTCACCAATATCAATCACTAACTACCATAGAATGATTGCTACACTATATTAAAGGAAACAAAGGGCCAAAGCTTAGTATTACCTTATGAAGCAATATCACAAACACCTTATGTGCACACCCAAAATGAAAGCAAAGATGATCAAAGAGCTATGATTCACATGTTACATAATAAAACATGTGTTACTAAATGATTACTGAAATCAAAAGTGGATTAAACACATATTAGAAGAGGTTTTTAGCAATATGCCTCTCTAGAAAGCAACAAAGACCACTATAACATCAACCCAAATTAGCAAAAAATGATTAGGAGGTTATAAGATCAAAAAAACACATAAAACATGTGTTACCAAATAAATTTCAGAAATTAGAAAGGTATAAAAACGGATTTGAGGTGGGTATTTGCATTACCTTTGCGTAGAATGACTTGCATAATCTAAAACTAGAAAGAGATGAAGATAGAGGCCATTTTTGTTAAGAAAGCTTTAGAAAATGATTAGGGTTTTGATTAGGGATGAATGAATGAGGTTAGGAGAGTTTGAGATAATTTATAGAGGAGGTTATTGGGTTAAGTTTAGTAACCCAATAAGAAGAGAGTTATTTACATGTTTCCAAAAATTAGTCCAAGTGTTCATATATGTTTATAAAACTCATTTTTCTTATCCAAACCCGTTTTAAAATCTCTCCTAAAATATTTAACTTTCAAAAAATAACATTTTATCCTCATTTTAAAATCCCATATTTCCCGTTTAATTAAAATAGCCTTTTTCAAATAAATTTTGTTATTCCAAATCCTTTTATGCTTCATTAAAATAAATAAAAATCCTAACTTTTATTTATTAATCGGTAATGCAAATCCCGGGTAGTTACAAGATGGAACAGTACTGTTTATACAAGACCATAAATATCCAATAATGTACATATTGTAGTAAATTGACAATCATAAAAAAGATGTGTAGTAGTTTTAGTGGCTAGGTTACAAAAATAACATGGGTTGTGGTTAAAATAATTGGTTAGTTTAAAAATTAAATTGTTAATTATATATAATTTATTATGTAAGACAATCCACATGTGAATCTTAACTTTAGGTGCGGGCATCCATTTCCCAAAGAGGATTAAAAAATGAAAGATATTAGCATCTGTAACGACCCGTAAATTTCATGGATTTATTTTGGTTGAATTAATGAGTTTTGTAATTAAATTTAGTAGAAATAAAAACTTTATAAACAAATATTGAAATGAACGCTAAATTAAATTATATAAATGGTGACTTAAAACCTATTTACTAGCAATTTGAAGTATTATACCTGGGTATAAACTTCATTTAAAGGGAATTAACTAATATGTTAATGTAAATTAAAAAAATATTGGAATAAATGATAATTCCATTCATACTTGTAAGCATTTATTATAAGTTGCATGTTGAAATGGTTGATTGAATTGGAATTTAAATTTTAATTTAAATGAAAAAAATATAAAGGTTTACAATAACGGAAATTTAGGTAATAAGGTTAGAACAAGTTGATAAGTAATAACCAAAATAAGAGAATGGTATTAATGTAAATAAAGTTGAAACAAATGGGATATAGAGAAATAAATGTAAGCATTTAATAAATTAATTAATGTGGATTTCAATAAATGGTAATTGAATAAAAGTCAACGTTCTCTAAGTAATCATATTACTTGCTAGAAAGTAATACGTAATTGATTGAATGTGATTACGAAATATAAAATTTGTGTATACACGGGATTTTTAACAGTAATTGTTAAGTAATAAACCTATAAAGGCATGTAAAGGAAATAGGTAACAATCTATATATTATTTATTTTATTTAGTATGTTAAATAAAGGTTGGAATTCAAATTGCAATTAAAAGAGATTAGGTAGTACGTTATTAGGAGGTAGGATAACAACTGTTATAAATTTCCTAATTAATTGGTCAATGAATTTATTTGTAATAACGTTCATTTAAATGTTGAGTAATTATAATGTCGTTATTGATTTTAAGTGTTACTTTAATAATTATGATTAATTGAGAAATTAATACGAGAAGTATGTAAATAACTATGAAAGTAACACGTTATAAATTGATTATGACCTAAACTTAAGTGTAAGTTAAAGGTTGAAATTGAATCTAATCCATTTAATTGGAAACTTATTAAAATAAATTGGATTCAATATATAATAAAGGGGTTATTTTAAGAAATTGAAATAAATTATATAATGATGAATTAAGTTACTTTAAATCGAGATGGGAATTGGTTTAAAGAATTTTAAATTTATAAGTAAATTAAGATGATAAAATTTATGTATTATAGAATTTGAATGTTTAATAGTGAGTTAATTTATTTTATTTATAATAATTGGATTTTTGCAAATGAATGAAATCAAATATTTAACTATTACGTTAATTTAAAAATTAAGTTGAAATTTGGAAATATTAAAATCCAATGGTAAACCCTTCTATTTGAAATTATGAATGAAATAATTATGGGTAAATTCAATTTAATGGAAATTTTGAAAATTTATCTATAATTTTTGAATCTTATGAAATTGAAGATTTCTATTGATTAATCTTTAAAAAATTGACTTTTAAAATTTGTTAAATCATTGTAAATGTTTGAAAATTATAAAGTGATAAAGATTGCAAAGTTCAGAATTTTTAACGAGAAATTTGATTTAATTAATTTATTTTAAATTTATTTAATTAATATAAAAATAGCCATTTTGGTCACGGACTCGGATTTCAACGAAACTAGTTTCATCGGATCCGTAATAGTGAATTATTGTAGGGTTTCAAGTTTCGTAGCGATCGGACTTGTCGTTTGATCGTACGAACGCGAAACGCCTTGAAATCGATTTAATTGAAATCAATTTGAAAATATTGATTTCAGCATAACTTCTTTATACGATGGAATTTGAACGTGAAACTTTTTCCATCGCGTTCAAAATATTTCAAAACACCTATTTTGATATATGGGTTTATCAAATTTCGTTCCGAGGTCAGAACGGGCTTTTTGGGCCACGTTAGCGTTAGCACGTATATCCAACCCGATCCATCTATTCAAATTTCTAACCTACCTTTATAAACCCAGTTATAAACCCTAGCCTCCATCTATTCTCATTTGTTTGTGCGTTCATTTCCTCGGCTCCTCCTCTTTCCAATGGCTGCAAACCCTAGATCCAAATTTAAATTTCAAAAATCAAATCCAAAGCCAAAAATTCAAAGTCCTCGGAAAAATTTAAAAAAAATATATGTTGTAGATTTCATCGATACGAATCTGCACGTAGTTTCTGTTTTTGCAATCGATGCACGAATCATCCTGAAAACTCAATCAAAGTTCAAAATTCGCGAAGCATACGTGTCTTTTTGGGCGTTTTCGATTGGGGCAGAAATCGAGCAATTGGTTTCTGGGTTTTGGGGAGACAATGATGCCGAGGGGTATAGTGGTGGTCATGTCGACGATGGTTGGCTGTAGAGGCCTAAATTGGCGATTTAGGGTTAAAATTTGAAGCGGCGGCTAGCGGCGTTATTGGCGACCGGACCTAGGTCATGGCGATCGGCTCGACAGGGCTTCAACGCGGTGGTGATCGGCAGAGCGACGGGGGCCGGTGGAATTGGTAAATCGCAGTCAAAGGGGCACGGTCAACGGTTTTGTTGGGTTCGGTTACGTAGATGCGCGCCTGGATGAGAAGCCCTGTAGACGACGTGGCGCTAGTGAGAAGGTTTTTGTGTTTTGTTTTCTTTTAATTTAAATTAAATTTCACTCGTTCTAACAACGATAACTTTCGCATACGATGTTAGATTTACGTGCGGTTTTCTCCACTGAGAACGTAATAAAATTCCGGACTTGATGACGCTGGTTTGGACGAATTCTGAGATGGTCGAATTTTTGGGTTTAAGTTGAATCTAAATTCAATTTAAATTCAAAAGGTGAGTGTTTTAATCCACTCACAACTTCTAAGATTTCTTATGTTTGTTAAATTGATTTAAGATATGAGTAAAAATTTATTTATGACTGTTTTGCATATTTTATTCATCATCTCAGTTAAGTCGCACTTATTTGATTTAACTGTTAATTAAATTTATTTTTGCACATAAATTAACAGTTAAAATTTATTTATTTTGCATATAAACTGCTAGTTAAACAGTTATTAATTTATTTATTTTATTTTTTGAATATAAACTGTTCGTTGATACCTGTTATATTTTATATGCTCTATTGATGTTTGTTTAAATTGATGATGATTGCAATAAATTGGGATATGATTGATATTGGGTGAATGGATGATGTGTTCTATATTATATAAACTGCAAGTTATTATGCATTTTCATTTCATTCGGGATTGCGGTTTGAAATGATATACAACCGCTTTTTTATTTTCAAATTGCGGATTGAAATGATAAATATCTGTATCACTTGACCATAGGATAGAAAATTATATACATGCACCACGGACTATATATATAAATATTTTGAAAATGGTTTCTATGGTTTGGATAGGATATGGTATAATAAATATTAATTTTTGATCTTATATAAAATCTTATTTTATATATACATATATAGTCAAATCTTTGAATTTAAGCTATGTATAAATTTGTTAAACAAAAATAAATGATTTGAATAATGGAGTTTGGTAAATTTATATTATATGATTAAGTACAGGTTTAAGATATTGTATATATATAGAGTTTTAAATGGTTCAAATCAATTAAGATTGGAAAAAAAATTGGAAATTTATTTGGAATTGAACTTATTTAAAAATTAAACTCCACAAGTCGGTGTAAACTTATTGAACTTGAAAATTTTAATGGTATGATATTTATAACTGGATTTTATTCAAGATAAATTAAATGAGTATTTCTAGTAAATAATTTGAAGGAAATATTTAATTGGTAGAAATTTGAGTTTTATTTTATAGATCTATTCTGTGAATATTTCAAACTAAAAAAAATAGAACAATAAATTGTTGAATAGAATTTCCAACCTTAGTTTTGAAATTTGTTAAATACTCAAAGTTTGAATATATTGAAATCGAAGTGTTTATTTGAAACTGAAAGGGAATCTAAATTTATGGGGTTTAGACCTAAAATTTTAAATGAATAAAATTATGAAGTCGCAGAAATCATTTATAAAATTATTTTAAATTCAACTATTTTATTCTATATATTGTTGAATATCCAAACCATTCAAGTTTTAGAAGTTATGGTTTTAAAGCTATGAATTTCGAAGTATTATGTTTTGAAAGTTATAAATTCAAATGTTTGGTTTTCAGATATTTTAAATTTTAAAGCAGTATGATTTTGGAAAAGAAATATATTTGAAATAAAAATGATATTATTGATTTAGGTTTTATAAAAATAATATCAAAATGAGTTGTTTTGGAAATGGAAATGATATCGTATTTATGGGTTTTGAAATGGATAAAAAATTGGTTTTGAAGTATAAACTATTTTAAAGACCACGGTGTTATAATAACATTTGGTTGTTGAAGAGACCGGGATAGGAAGTTGTCATACTCTCTACCAACGCCGAAAACCACTTTAACAACTGTGTACGCGGTGGAGATTCCAGAATGAAGTAGGTTGGTGACGGCGTTTCCTGTAAGGTAAATACGTGGACCCAACTCCCGTGAGTTGGCATAAGGTGGCTAAAACAGGAGCGATTGACGGGTTAATATGGTAGCACCTTTGATTGGACACTTCCCTTCGATACTATACTCTGACTTTGGATTGATTCGGTAGCTACCTTCACTTTTGATTTCTTTGATTTGGGGGAGTTTGTTCGAGGTGGGCGGTAGCTGCACGCTACGCGTTACCACCGACCCATAAGCATAATTGGTATATCTACCCTGGCATTGCCTTGTTGTGCCGTGTCACCTACCCTATCGTGCCTTGTATGAGTTTGGTTTTCTCCCGTAGCCCATGTGGTATCCTCTAGTGGCTTCCCGATCAGGAGGGATTATGATATTTGATGGACTACTGGGACTATTATTGTGTTAAGGGGGAGATTGGGTAACTCCTTAACGCTATTTAAAAGTAAGTTTATTTTACAAATAGACACTATTATAATAGAGAAATATACTACATAATAAATAGTTTAACGGATCTTTAGGAGATGTGAACCCCGAGCATCTTTTAAGTTACTGCACTCATATTTATTTCAGTTGATTTAACTTACATAAGATCTTTTAGTTCTGACTCGAGTGTTTTGTCTTTTCAATTCGCTCGGGTCAGTCTGAGCATTTCAGGACCGAAGACTTTAGCTCTGGAGGACGAAGACAGAGATGATTATTATTATTATTTTATTTTCTACTACACACTGTATTCTGCTGCATTGTTATTATTGGTATGTGTACTCTGATAAATGTTGTAAGTATCATCAAATGTTTTGTAAACAGCTTCATGAACTGTAAATTTGATTATTATATTTTATCCTTCCGCTGTGAGATTCTGTTTTCTTTTATTTCTTCTTATTTTTCTTATTTACCCCATAATAATCCGCCCTTTTGTATGGTTTGAATTTGCACTTGTGTCGATTTAAAGCGTGCGAAAAGGCGGGATGTTACAGCGTGGTATCAGAGCTTTGGTTTAGCGATAAATCTTAGCTTTGTGGGGTCTGACTCTTTATTAATAGGGTAGTAATACCCTATGGGAGTCGCTGAGTATATATATTTGAGAGAGCGTATTTGTTAGTGTTATAAAAAGTTTTAATATTGTGTTAATCTGTTCCGTTTTGTATTTATAGATTCTGGTTGATGCATGGGACGCTATGATATCAATAGGGATTTCTAAACACTTAATAGGACAGACCGACATAATATTTGTTTTAATATAGGTGAATGAAATGATTTTGCCTACTATATTTTCTATATATAAAATAAAATAATTTGATATCTATATTTGGCTGCAAAAGATTGGTTTTTTGGTAATAAAGTGTATAAATAATAATAGATATAAGATTGAAAAAAAATGAAATTTGGAAATTTAGAACTTAAGATCCGAGGTTTTGAAATTTTTGAATAAATTTTGGAATATAATAAATTTGTTTATAAGTATTTTCTGATATAAATATTTAATATAATTCGGAAAAATTGTTTTAAAGAAGATTTTGGAGAAAATAAGTTTGTACTTTCCTCTCTGTCAGTGATGGCGGACGCATCATCGACTTTCATTTTCGAGTTTCGAAGGGCGAAGGCCACTGTAGTAGTTTTACTGCAGATTCATTTTGAAAAATATATAAATTTTGAATTGTTTAAATATAACTAGATATATATAAGTTATAAGAATATATTTATCTATTATTTTAAAATAAATTGCAATTTAAACCCGGTATTAAATTCTTACATTTCCATTAATTAATTGTTTCAATTATAGTAGTGAAATGAAAGTTAAGTAATTATTAATTGAAACCTCTAATTTAGGTAAGAGATTTAAGGCTAAGTTATCAAGGAAATAAAAAGGAAGTTGAAATTGTAACTTATAAGGAAAAGGTAAAAATTTATTGAACAATGAATTAATTAAAAGAAATGGGAAAACTTGTATAACTTTCAATTACATTCTTAAAGGCATATATATAACTTACCAAAATATATAAAAAGTTGAAAATGTTAATAAGAAAATGTAATAGATATTATACAAGTAATTAACTTGAGGTAATGAAAATAATTAATGGAATTCCTTAATAAATCAGAATTGATGTGTAGTTGTATAAACTTAAGTATAATTGAACGCTGCTAATTAAATATAATGGAAAGTAGGTATTGTAAGTAAGCAATTATAAACTTAAGTGAATAGATTGAGGTTAATTCTAAATAAAATAAGAAACATTTTGACTATAAACTTAGGTTAATGAATTTACCTACTAAGAATTCGATTGAATAGGAATAAAATAACTAAATGGATAAAAAGAAGAAACTACCTAACATTAAAATGAAAAAAATTGAATATTGTAAGTAATAAATGAAAAAATTTAAGTAATCACTGAATGAATGAAAGAAAGGAAATCAAACAACAAAGGTATGAAATGAAATTAATAATAAGTTAAATTGATTGTTTTTTGGATTTGTTGTTGTTTAGTTGATGGTTGTTGGGCAAGAATACTTTAAAATTGGATTTGGATGAATGAATAATCTATTTAGTTTTATCTAAGACTATTGAGTAAATGATGCGCTAGTAGTTTATTCTTCATTCCGTACAATTTAAAAGTTTTGAACCCGAACAACTATTTGTTTGTTTGATTGAATGGTTATTTTGTATTTGTTGTGTATGCTATTTGTTGAGATTGATGGTTGTTGTATTGATTTGTTGTTAGTGATTGAAACCACATAATTATTTCACTTTATATAAATTGTTAACCCTTTGGATTTTATAAGTGAAATGCAGGTTATGGAAGCAACTGCTAACGCGTTTGGTTCCATAAATTAAACGTAAATTGTCCGACAATTAGGTACGTTTTCAGATTACGGTATAATGCTATTATATTATTTTCCTGAGTGGGGATATATATTATTTTGAAAATATATGTTATAATTGTTATATTTGATATTATATTTTCTCCCGAGCCTCTCCGTACAAGGGTGACTCTGCCGAAATTTTTCGAAAATTTTTGGACTTAGAAATTATTTTGAAAATGTTCTTCCAAACTTTATTTATTTAAGCATAAAAGGATATAATGATTATAAAATGGGTATATTTTATTTAAAGTAATAAATTTTGTAAATTATTGTTTATAAGTTAATATTTTGAATAAGATGTACTGTTTATTTAATTCTTCCTTGTCCCTTCTTTTTCCTTTTTGGAGACGAAAAGATTGGAGTGGGGAGAGTGTAACGACCTGTAAATTTCGTGGATTTATTTTGGTTGAATTAATGAGTTTTGTAATTAAATTTAGTAGAAATAAAAACTTTATAAACAAATATTGAAATGAACGCTAAATTAAATTATATAAATGGTGACTTAAAACCTATTTACTAGCAATTTGAATAAATTTCAATAAATGAAATGGGGTAAGTATTATTCCTGGGTATAAACTTCATTTAAAGGGAATTAACTAATACGTTAATGTAAATTAAGAAAGTATTGGAATAAATGATAATTCCATTCATACTTGTAAGCAGTTATTATAAGTTGCATGTTGAAATGGTTGATTGAATTGGAATTTAAATTTTAATTTAAATGAAAAAAATATAAAGGTTTACAATAACGGAAATTTAGGTAATAAAGTTAGAATAAGTTGATAAAGTAATAACCAAAATAAGAGAATAGTATTAATGTAAATAAAGTTGAAACGAATGGGATATAGAGAAATAAATGTAAGCATTTAATAAATTAATTAATGTGGATTTCAATAAATGGTAATTGAATAAAAGTCAACGTTCTCTAAGTAATCATATTACTTGCTAGAAAGTAATACGTAACTGATTGAATGTGATTATGAAATATAAAATTTGTGTATACACGGGATTTTTAACGGTGATTGTTAAGTAATAAACCTATAAAGGCATGTAAAGGAAATAGGTAACAATCCATATATTATTTATTTTATTTAGTATGTTAAATAAAGGTTGGAATTCAAATTGCAATTAAAAGAGATTAGGTAGTACGTTATTAGGAAATAAAGGTAGGATAACAACTATTATAAATTTCCTAATTAATTGGTCAATGAATTCATCGTAATAACGTTCATTTAAATGTTGAGTAATTATAATGTCGTTATTGATTTTAAGTGTTACTTTAATAATTATGATTAATTGAGAAATTAATACGAGAAGTATGTAAATAACTATGAAAGTAACATGCTATAAATTATTATGACCTAAACTTAAGTGTAAGTTAAAGGTTGAATTTGAATCTAATCCATTTAATTGGAAACTTATTAAAATAAATTGGATTCAATTTATAATAAAAGGGTTATTTTAAGAAATTGAAATAAATTCTATAATGGATGAATTAAGTTACTTTAAATTGAGATGGGAATTTCTTTAAAGAATTTTAAATTTATAAGTAAATCAAGATGATAAAATTTATGAATTATAGAATTTGAATGTTTAATAGTGAGTTAATTTATTTAATTTATAATAATTGGATTTTTGTAAATGAATGAAATCAAATATTTAACTATTACGTTAATTTAAAAATTAAGTTGAAATTTGGAAATATTTATGTGATAATTTTAAATCCAATGGTAAACCCTTCTATTTGAAATTATGAATGAAATAATTATGGGTAAATTCAATTTAATGGAAATTTTGGAAATTTATCTATAATTTTTGAATCTTATGAAATTGAAGATTTCTATTGATTAATCTTTAATAAATTGACTTTAAAAAATTGTTAAATCATTGTAAATGTTTGAAAATTATAAAGTGATAAAGATTGCAAAGTTCAGAATTTTTAACGCGAAATTTGATTTAATTAATTTATTTTAAATTTATTTAATTAATATTAAAATTTCCATTTTGGTCACGAACTCGGATTTCGACGAAACCAGTTTCAGCTTATCCGTAACAGTGAATTATTGTAGGGTTTCAAGTTTCGTAGCGATCGGACTTGTCGTTTGATCGTACGAACGCGAAACGCCTTGAAATCGATTTAATTGAAATCAATTTGAAAATATTGATTTCAGCATAACTTCTTTATACGATGGAATTTGGACGTGAAACTTTTTCCATCGTGTTCAGAATATTTCAAAACACCTATTTTGATATATGGGTTTACCAAATTCAGAACGGGCTTTTTGGGCCACGTTAGCGTTAGCACGTATATCCAACCTGATCCATCTATTCAAATTTCTAACCTGCGTATATAAACCCAGTTATAAACCCTAGCCTCCATCTATTCTCATTTGTTTGTGTGTTCATTTCCTCGGCTCCTCCTCTTCCCAATGGCTGCAAACCCTAGATCCAAATTCAAATTTCAAAAATCAAATCCAAAGCCAAAAATTCAAAGTCCTCGGAAAAATTTGAAAAAAATATATGTTGTAGATTTTATCGATACGAATCTGCACGTAGTTTCTGTTTTTGCAATCGATGCATGAATCATCCTGAAAACTCAGTCAAAGGTCAAAATTCGTGAAGCATACGTGTCTTTTTGGGCGTTTTCGATTGGGGCAGAAATCGAGCAATTGGTTTCTGGGTTTTGGGGAGAGAGTGATGCCGAGGGGTATAGTGGTGGTCATGTCCACGATGGTTGGCTGTAGAGGCCTAAATTGGCGATTTAAAATTTGAAGCGGCGGCCGGCGGCGTTATTGGCGACCGGACCTAGGTCATGGCGGTTGGCTCGGCGAGGGCTTCAACGCGGTGGTGATCGGCAGAGCGATGGGGGCCGGTGGAGTTGGAAAATCGCGGTCAAAGGGGCTCGGTCAACGGTTTTGTTGGGTTAGGTTACGTAGATGCGCGCCTGGACGAGAAGCCCTGTAGATGACGTGGCGCTAGTGAGAAGGTTTTTGTGTTTTGTTTTCTTTTAATTTAAATTAAATTTCACTCGTTCTAACAACGATAACTTTCGCATACGATGTTAGATTTACGTGCGGTTTTCTCCGCTGAGATCGTAATAAAATTCCGGACTTGATTACGCTGGTTTGGACGAATTCTGAGACGGTTGAATTTTTGGGTTTAAGTTGAATTTAAATTCAATTTAAATTCAAAAGGTGAGTGTTTTAAACAACTCACAACTTCTAAGGTTTCTTATGTTTGTTAAATTGATTTAAGATATGAGTAGAAATTTATTTATGACTGTTTTGCATATTTTTTCATCAACTCAGTTAAGTCGCATTTATTTAATTTAACTATTAATTAAATTTATTTTTGCACATAAATTGACAGTTAAAATTTATTTATTTTGCATATAAACTACTAGTTAAACAGTTATTAATTTATTTTTTTATTTTTTTTGAATATAAATAGTTCGTTGATACCTGTTATATTTTATATGCTTTATTGATGTTTGTTTAAATTGATGATGATTGCAATAAATTGGTTGATGATTGATATTGGATGAATGGATGATGTGTTCTATATTATATAAACTGCAAGTCATTATGCATTTTCATTTCATTTAGGATTGCAGTTTAAAATGATATACAACCGCATTTTTATTTTTAAATTGTGGATTGAAATGATAAATATCTGTATCACTTGACCATAGGATAAAAAATTATATACAGGCACCGCGGTCTATATATATGTATAAAATTATTTTGAAAATGGTTTCTATGGTTTGGATAGGATACGGTTTAATAAATATTAATTTTTGACCTTATATAAAATCTTATTTTATATATACATATATAGTCAAATTTTTGAATTTAAGCTATGTATAAATTTGTTAAACAAAAATAAATGAGTTGAATAATGGAGTTTGATAAATTTATATTATATGATTAAGTACAGGTTTAAGATACTGTGTGTGTATATATATATAGAGTTTTAAATGGTTCAAATCAATTAAGATTGGAAATAAAATTGAAAATTTATTTGGAATTGAACTTATTTAAAAATTAAACTCCACAAGTCGGTGTAAACTTATTAAACTTGGAAATTTTAATGGTATGATATTTGTAACTGGATTTTATTCAAGATAAATTAAATGAATATTTCTAGTAAATAAATAGAAGGAAATATTTAATTGATAGAAATTTGAGTTTTATTTTATAGATTTATTTTGTGAATATTTCAACTAAAAAAAATAGAACAATAAATTGTTGAATAGAATTTCCAACCTTAGTTTTGAAATTTGTTAAATACTCAAAGTTTGAATATATTGAAATCGAAGTGTTTATTTGAAACTGAAAGGGAATCTAAATTTATGGGGTTTAGACCTAAAATTTTAAATGAATAAAATTGTGAAGTCACGGAAATTATTTATAAAGTAATTTTTAATTCAACTATTTTAGTCTATATGCTGTTGAATATCCAAACCATTCAAGTTTTAGAAGTTATGGTTTTAAAGCTATGAATTTCGAAGTATTATGTTTTGAAAGTTAGAAATTCAAATGTTTGGTTTCCAGATATTTTAAAATTTAAAGCAGTATGTTTTTGGAAAAGAAATATATTTGAAATAAAAATGATATTATTGATTTGGGTTTTATAAAAATAATATCAAAATGAGTTGTTTTGGAAATGGAAATGATATCGTATTTATGGATTTTGAAATGGATAAAAAAAAAATTTGGTTTTAAAGTATAAACTATTTTAAAGACCGCGGTGTTATAATAACGTTTGGTTGTTGAAGAGACTGGGAACGGAAGTTGTCATACTCTCTGCCAACTCCGAAAACCACTTTAACAACCGTGTACGCGGTGGAGATTCCAGAATGAAGTAGGTTGGTGACGGCGTTTCCTGTAAGGTAAATACGTGGACCCAACTCCCGTGAGTTGGCATAAGGTGGCTAAAACAGGAGCGATTGATGGGTTAATAAGGTAGCACCTTTGATCGGACACTTCCCTTCGATACTATACTCTGGCTTTGGATTGATTCGGTGGCCACCTTCACTTTTGATTTCTTTGATTTGGGGGAGTTTGTTCGAGGTGGGCGGTAGCTGCGCGCTACGCGTTACCACCAACCCGGAAGCGTAATTGGTATATCTATCCTGGCATTGCCTAGTTGTGCTGTGTCACCTACCCTATCGCGCCTTGTACGAGTTTCGTTTTCTCCCATAGCCCGTGTGGTATCCTCTAGTGGCTTCCCGATCAGGAGGGACTATGATATTGGATGGACTACTGGGACTATTATTGTGTTAAGGGGGAGATTGGGTAACTCCTTAACGCTATTTAAAAGTAAGTTTATTTTACAAATAGATACTATTATAATAGCAAAATATACTACACAGTAAATAGTTTAACGGATCCTTAAGAGATGTGAATCCCGAGCATCTTTTAAGTTACTGCACTCATATTTATTTCAGTTGATTTAACTTACATAAGATCTTTTAGTTCTGACTCGAGTGTTTTGTCTTTTCAATTCGCTCGGGTCAGTCCGAGCGTTTCAGGACCGAAGACTTTAGCTCTGGAGGACGAAGACGGAGATTATTATTATTATTATTATTATTATTTTATATTCTACTACACACCGTATTTCGCTGCGTTGTTATTATTGGTATGTGTACTCTGATAAATGTTGTAAGTATCATCAAATGTTTTGTAAACAGCTTCATGAACTATAAATTTGATTATTATATTTTATCCTTCCACTGTGAGATTATGTTTTCTTTTATTTCTTCTCGTTTTTCTTATTTACCTCATAACAATCCGCCCTTTTGTATGGTTTGAATTGGCACGTGTGTCGATTTAAAGCGTGCGAAAAGGCGGGATGTTACAACACCTGAAAAAATTAGGAACTTGTACATGGATTTAGACGTGTAAACTTTTCTCTTATCCCAACACCAAACCAACAGATCAAGTTGATCATCCAATCTAATATTATTGGTAGTATTAATAAGTTTTGTATATTGGTTTAAAATAGTTCCAATCAGATTTTGGATAAATGAAATATTCCATTTAAATGTTTTGACCAGTCTATATATGTCAATAATAAGATCATTCATAAGTTAGAAATCAAGTATAGATCTAGGAACTCATGTTTAAATGCAATGGAAGTAGCCCAATAATCATTCCAGAAGGATGTTTTGTTTCCAAAGTAGATGTTAAAATTGAGCCCAATTCAAAATTTGTGATAAATGTTTGAATTATTCTTCAAGAAATAGGAAAATAATGTAGCATAGGGTTAGTAAAGGTTTATTGAACCATTATAATAAAAGTTGTGAACTATTTCTCTCCTTATTATACCTGAAAACCTGTTTAGTTTAATTTCTTAAAACAATTTTAAGAAAATTAACACTTTTAAAATTATTAACTACAACCTTTATAGCTTTTATTTTTTATATATACCGTAATATATGTGTGTGTGTTGTGTATGTATACATATATATTAATAACACTTTATTAATTATTTATCAAATAAATTATTTATTTAGTTAAACATTTTGATCAATTATTTTAATAAATTTCAAAAATTTATTTAATTTACCTCAAAAACTTTTAAGGTAAACTATTAGTCATATAACTTTACAGATATATACATATATTAATAATTATTTTTTTATTAATTAACTTTTTAATTAACTATTTATCTAACTAAACATATTAATTAAATATTTTAAAAAAATAAGAAATATGGAATTAATCTCTCAAAATAATTTTGAAAAAGTTTAATTTTATTTTGTAACATTTATAAAACTTGCTTTTATATTTTAAACTTAACATTTAAATTTAAACTATATTTTAAATTTTAAAATCTTAATTTGATCAATAGCCAAGGAGGGGAGAATACCTTTTGGTCAACCTCAAGCATAGACGCTACTATTTTAGACAACCATCAGAAAGAAAAGGTTAAAAGTTAGCCCATAATGTCAGCTAATTATGTTACATAGACCATACGAACTCTGACACCATTGTAGGAACCCAGTCCGTTTCATAGTAGGTGAAATGGGTACATTTCAAAAATAATTATTCATTTGGATCTTAATAGACCTATGAAGTCCATTAACTAGTATTAGATCCATTATGATTATTTAATTAAACATATTTTATTTGTATTTTTTAATCCAATTAATTAAATATATTTGTTGTGAATATATAGTGAAGAGAGGTAGAGCAGGGTATAGACGGCCATAGACAAAATATCAAATCAAATTTAAATAAATAAAAATGAAGGTTTTGCTTCATTTAGAGAAGGATACCTATTCATTTCTCTTTTTTTTTAAATTTCTTTAATATTCAACCCAATAATTGGACCACATCCTTCTATGTGTGGCTAACCAAATGATTTATATATGGACTATGCATCTAATATTTATGCACACAATTATTAAAAATACGCATAGGGTATAGTATGATGATGTTACAAACAATGACAAGTTAATATATACATGTGTAAATTTTGAGATTTATCTTTAATATTCAACCCAATAATTGGACCACATCCTTCTATGTGTGGCTAACCAAATGATTTGTATATGGACTGCTGCATCTAATATTTATGCACACAATTATTAATAATACGCACAGGGTATAGTATGTGATGTTACAAACAATGACAAAGTTAATATATACATGTGTAAATATTGTGATATATATCTATTATGTATATATTCTCCACACACGCAGACGCACACACGCGCGCGCACACACATGCACGCGCGCACACACACATATATATATATTGATTGCCTCAATTTAATTGATTAGCAAGGATATATATATATAATATTTCTAAAGCATATCTTAATAAAATAAAGGTCAATTTGATAATATTTAACATAGATTGATTGAACAAAAGTTATAAATTGTAGATTAAAAGATATAAGTTTAACTTGTAGCATATAATTACATTCAGATCTAGATAAGTAACTAATGTAAAATATCTCTAATTGACATTGTCTTCGTATTATTATATATGTGTGTGTGTTAAACTATTTTAATTCATTTACAAGCACATAAATGTAAAAACAAACACACATACACAAATATATATATATAAGAAATTACATAAACAAACTATAATGACTTGGAATTTTATTGCTTTGATTTTGAAATATTTAATTAATTTTAAATATTCAATTAATGGTTTTAAATAAAACGAAAATCAATTAGTGATAAATTGACTTGATTTTTAATGATGAACTTTTATTGGTGTTTATAGGGTTTTTCCATATATTTTTAATTTGAAAAATATTTAAAATTTTGTTTGACATATTTTACGGAAAACGCTGGTATTTTTGAAATTTTATAAAATTAGTTAACCAGTATATTTTATTGTTCTTTTCTGATTGCCTCATATTGTTGTGCACGATCGTATTTTTATTTTTGTCATTCACAGTCTATACGTGAACGTAAAATTATGTAGCAAAGTATCACAAAACTTTATTTTAAAAAAAAATCAAATTAAGTCAAATTCAAACTTTTCAACTAGCTTTAATGTTGATTTGAGTTGGGTGAGATGGTTATCTTGAATTTTGGATTTTGGTTTGCTTGAGTTTGAAGTAATGTGCTGAAGTATGCATATCCACTCAATATTTACTTCATTTTTCACTTCTCCATTTCTCTTTCTTTTCTCCTTCTTTGTTTTATATCTTCTCTATACTAGTGAAAACTAAGAAAACAACTCCTTTATTAAACTTCAAAATATAAAATCTCCCAATCTATTCACTTTAGCCAAATCTTCCAACTGCAAAGTCGTTTGATTTCACCTCTGGTATTTTCTTAAAATAGTCCCTTGAAGTTTTGTCGAGTGTGGTGGCGGGAATTCTTCAGTTACAGTGGATGTCGAGAAATGAATAAGATTCGACGATCACGAAATGCTGAATGGATGATATGAGTGTGTTCGTATCATCGAGTAGTGATTTTTAGTGGTGATCGTAGAATTTTTAGTGTCCTAGGGTGGTCATGGCAGCGAGATGAACGTTTTTCGATCATCTTGGAAATTCCAACGACATGATGGACTAGAGGAGGAATGGTAGTGCTGGGAGGAAGCTTCAGAGATAGCAGAGATGTTAGAGGTGGCGGCATCAACTTTGATGGTTGGAAGAGCTCCGACGACCTAGGTTTAGTGTGTTTTTAAGTGTGTCTTTGGGCTTCTTGATGGTGGTGGGAGTGATCCATGAAGGTGGGGATAGGTGTGGCGGAGCTAATAGGGGCAGTTGCAGTAGCTGGTTGTGGGTGAGGTGGCGGTGATGGGAGTTTAAATGCGACTGATGCGTTTTCAATTTGACGAAAGCATGGATGAAATTCACCGGGGGCACCGGAGACATGATGATAAGGTCCCTTGGTTCGAGCTCGTGATTAGGAGTTTGCGGAGGGTGGTGGTTCGTTGATGGGTGGTGGCGGTTGCCATGTCACGTGCACATTCGTGTACAGGGAGTTGGGTTTGAGGGTACATCGAATTGATTTTGGGGAAGAAGGGGTGGCACCGCAGATAGCAGGTTTTGGATGGAGTTTGGGCCTTGGCCCTATTTAAGTTTAGAGTAAGAATACATATTTTGTTGATTTAATTACTATTTAAATATTCTTAACTTTAAAAATGTGTGTCTCACTCATTTTAAACCCGTTTGACCCATAGATTTTTACATTAGACTCATATTAACGAGTACAACACTATAATATAGATAGCTGATAGTTTTGAATTATAAAATAATGATAAACTAATGGTGGTAGAATATAATCACGTTGATTCAAATAATTTCGTAGTTAGATAATTTTATTTCATTACTGACATTCAATTAGTAGAATAAAACACTGTTCTGCTATATTTAATTTGAATAGTTTATTTTAGACATCTATTTAGCAGAGTAAATCTCGGTTCTGCTGTTATATAGTTTGGAAAATTATTTATATGTCAGTTAATTAATATGTGGATTAATTAATATTATATAAGTAATGTGTCAGCTATCGATTGTTAACTGTTAATTTTTATTTACATAAATGCTTTCTTATGTAAATACCAATAATATGACTTGAAAAGTTAAATTAAAGTAAATGGTAGCTTGTTTAAGTACCATAGTGGTCGCTAAGCTTCTTTCTGAAGTTGAAATGATATTGATTTAAATTAACTTCAACTTAACAATATTTTGAAGTAAAATGTTTTCTATATCTATAATGATTTAAAATATAGAAAGAAAGGGAGTTTTATAAAAGGGTATATAAGTATTTTAAAAGTAGTTTTATAAATATTTTTAGGGATTTATAAAAGGAGTTTTAGCAAGGTATAGGAGGTTATATACTTTAGATATTTGGTGAATTCTTTTCAAATGTGTTTAACAAAAGTTTGCATGCATTTAAAAAGGAGATTAAAGTTTAAAATATAATTTTAAGAATCTATTTTGAGAACTCTTTTCAAATATGACTCGAAACAGTAACCACTTTAAATCGATTTACTTGTTCTATGTTTTGAAAGCAGTTGTGAAGTGAACTGTTAAAGAGTCACACTGTCTATCATAAGGTTAAGTCCAAGAGAGAGGTCAGCATTAACATTTCTAATGATGCTATTATATGGTATTGTCTATCTTATGGGTGATCCCAAAAGAGGATGACGTTAGCATTCTTTTGAGAACTTATGCTGGAATCTACGGAGAGATTCATGAACTGTTTGAGATGCTGGAACCCTTATAGAGATTCAAGATCTATTTGAGATGTTGGTCTGTTTGAGATATAGGAATCCGTGGAGAGATTCGAGATATGTTTGAGTGATGAAGGCTCATGTATTTTGATGTTGAACGTGATTTCAACACTGAAGTAACAAAAACCAAAGTAGGATGCATAACCAAATAGTTTGGCTAACCCATGCATATATCACTCTATTCTAGAGATACTTTCGAACTCGGTGTCATATGTTAGGGCATGAACTGGCTATGTTTATTCTATGGTATATTTTATCTAGAGAAATATGCTACTCAAAAGGATATCTCTGACCCTTGTCGGGAAGCTCGTTCTCGATGTACTGAAGGCACCTCCAACAATAACCCATATATGTAAACGAACCTTGGCAGTTTGATTATACACTCAATATTATTGTGGTGTGACCAATGTAATCATAACGACTAGCTTTTGTTTTATATTCTACATCATATACATTATCTATTATATAGACATATGTACTTATAAAATGGTTGGCTATTTTGAGGGTAAAACTATTCCCATGATTTAGTTGGTCTCGAAGGGTGCTACTATGTGGGCATATGTTTCTTGAATTTCTCATACCAGACTATTGTCTAACTCATTGTTTGATTTTTTTCCTTAATTCCTCGAATGTTCTTTCAAGCAGTTTGAGAAAGGGATATTTTAGTTAGATATTCTATGGAGCTCAAGGAGACAAGCAGGATATTTTACCTACTATAGTATTCATATTTCCACTACATTATCAGTATGTATATATCAACAATTGTGAGGATAGGCTGTTATAACTGTCCAGACTTATGATAGAACTTAGGATTGTAACTCTGAAATGCTATGTATCTTAGATTGACACTTTGTAGTGACTTTTTGATATTATATATTACTTGCTCTGCTGTGATTTTTTAGTTGGAAATTCAATGGAGCTCAATGAGACAAACTAGATATTTTACCTACCATATATACTATTCTTATTTCCGCTGCACTACTAGTATGTATATATCAGCAATTATAAGGATATGTTGTTATAACTGTCCAGAATGATGATAGTACTTAGGATTGTAATGTTGAAATTCTATGTATCTTAAAGTGGCACTTTATACTGATTTTTGATGTTATATATTATCTTTCTACTTCGAGATTATAATGTTTTGCTCTATTTTCCTTGTTCAGCTTCTTTTTATTTACCCTAACAAGTCGTCTTTCCAACACTTGGGTGTTCGACATGTGCATACCATGGATGTACTAATGTCAACGTTTGGGGGTCCACAAAAGGCACATTACAACAAAATAGGCTAATTACAACTAGAGCCATATGATAGTTGTAATAAAGGGTTTTTAACAATTAGTATGTACTGTCGGCTATATTAAAGGGTTTTTAACAATTGGTTTTTTCTAGCAGTTATAATAAACGTATTTTTGATAACTGAATTTTCCTACCAGTTGTAGTAAATGTATTATAACAACTTTGTTTTACTATCAATTGCAATAAACGTATTTTTAACAACGGTTGTTTTAGTCAGATGTAATAGAGATCTATAACAACTAAATAATTTTGATCGTTGAAAATATTTATTTATAACTATTGTCCTGCTCATAAGTTTTAAGTGATTATGTAACCACTTTTAAGTAAACGTTGTTAATTACAAACAAAAATCTGAGTGAACACAAAGGTTTCCGCTTGGATATTTTAAGTAATAACAAATAATTAATACTTACTTAATAACTTATAAATATTAATTTATAATTAATAATTATAAACGACAACTTATGTCATTATTTATAATTTTGATATAATTAATGATTATGAATAAATAATTTATAATTACTAATTTTATCAATAATCAATAATTATTTTTATATTTAATAATTTATTGTAGTTATTTACATTATAGTTATTTACTACTAATTAGTAAATTATGGTCAATATTTATTAATTACATTTAATAATTAATAACTATATTTAATAATTAATCATTATTATTAAATAAATAATAATTAAATTTTAATAATTAATATTTAATAATTAATATCTTACATTTAGTATTTAATTAATTTAGAACTTTAATAAATAATATTTAATAATTCATTATAGTTTAATAATTAATAATGAAGTAATAATTAATTTATTGTTTGACAGTATATTCAATAGTTAATGATTAATAATTATTAATAATTAATAATATATACGTAATAAGCAGTATTTAATAATCAATATTCAATCATAATTAAGAAGTAATAAGCAACAATTGATAATTAATAATTAACAAATAAGAAGTAGTTTTTAATAATTAAGAATAATATTTAGTAACTAATAATTAATAATTACATAATATTTAATAATTAAGAAGTAATACTTGTTATACTTATTTTATATTTACGAATAATAATTAATAAAAACATTTAGTATTTCTTAAATTTTAAAATTTTCTTATTAAATTTTTCTAAATAAATTAATAATTGATAAATAAGAAGTAATAAATAATAATCCTTCCATATGAAATAAAATCATGTTTTTAAAATGGGTAATTTTCTACAGGATCTCTTATAAAATTTCATGATTTCATGTTTAATTACTTCGCTAATACTAAATTAATAATGTAAACAGGAAAGGTTCATGGATCATTAGCGCGTGCAAGGAAGGTGAGGGGCCAAATACCGTAAGTGGCAAAGCAGGACAAGAAGAAGAAGCTGAGAAGCAGGGCATACAAGCGCATGCAATACAATCATCGTTTCATCACTACAGTTGTTGGATTTGGAAAGAAGAGAGGAAAAATTCTTCTGAGAAGTAGATAAGCTGAATTTTTTACCTTTCCTTTGCTGAAATTCGATTACTTGTTTTGATTTTAGATGTTGTTTTCAGAAACATGCTATTGGTTTGAGCTAATAATGTTGTTTGATAACTATTTTGATTAAACCCTTTTGGACCTCTTTTGTGGGGTTTATTTAGTTGAAATGAAGTCATGCAGTCCTTTGTATTTTATTGTTGTAGTACCAAATAGAGGATTCTTGATGCTCACATATGAAATTCTTTGCAATATCTCAACAAATCATATGTTTATCAAATATCATACTTTTAAGTTGTGCATAAAACTCAGTTGTTTTGCAATGGCAGGTGATGTAGTGTTACAACTGTTTATTTGCAGTGGGTGAAGTTGGAAGTTGAGGCAGTGCAAAAAAAATATTTATTGTAGTGGTACTATTACATGTATATTATAATATATAAGTTGTAGTTAATTGTTTTTTTTTATTATTGCATTTATTTTGCAATTAGCATTTACAGATATAAAAGAACCTGTTGCAATATAACATATTGCAACTACTTTTGACCGTTGTGAAAAATGCTTACTGCAACAGTCACTTGCAACTACTATAAACAATTACAAAATGTAATCAACCTACTACAACTTTGTATTGCCAGTTGTAATAGGCCTATTACAACTGGCATTGCCAGCTGCGTTTTATTGTAGTGGCGGATCGATATAACTAGTATCGGAGCAAGGTTAAGCGAGAAAATTGGCTTTAGTTGGATATAACTCAATAGAGATAGGCTAAGTGTTGTCCTAGAATGAGTTGAATATATTATATATACAAGAGTGTATTTGTATTAGCATCGATGTTTAAGGATCGAAAACGATGGGTCGTTACATTCATAAATTACACTAAAATACCCATTTGTAAAAGTCATATGCATAAACTTCTGAAATTCATCCTTTAAATCCATTGCATGGAGGCACAAGAACCTTTCAACTTAGACATGAAATTATATATGTAAAGGCTCATTGGGAATGGATATAGCATGATTCAAGGTCCTAAATGAAATATCGTGTGGTGCTGTAAATAATTTTCCAAATCACCTCCAAGCAAGCATTTCACAGTCAGTTGATAATAAGTAAAATAGTTACTATTGTTAACTTGGCATTTATGTTGTGGATATGCATTACCTTTACGATGCTTCATATGTCAAGACTAGATGCTTCTCGTCTCTCTATCGCAACGCACATTATTAGTTAAAAATCTACATATGTAATGATTTCACGGATAGAAATGCAAGATTTAACCATGGACTTATAAAATGCGGTTGAGAGAAATTTTGTTATGTTAAAAAAGGGTTTTCCATTCTAAATAAATTGTCTTCATATGAGTTTTCTGTTCAGAAAGATATAGCATTTACATATGACAATACATAATTTTTTACGTGCTATTCGAGGAAACAGAATAAGATGATGATGATGAAAATGAAAATAATGAAACGTAAAACACAGTCCATAAATGAGAACAGCCGTTGCTTCCAGCAAGTCACAATGAAATATTTTCAGCTTGATCACGAGAGTTCACCAATAATGTACGTAACAAAATTGCCAACTATCTCTAATTAGTGTCATTGATAAAATATGTAATTAAATTATATAATAAATTATCTTTTTAGGTATGATTTTGATGTTTAGGTATAAATCTTTGAGATATTTCTATTTACACTTTTTAGTTGCTTATTATATACGAGTTGAGAAAAGAACTATTTTATTTGGTAAATTCTTAACCAAAAGGTTAAAAATAAAATAAAAACAAACTTCTTTTCAACATTCATCAAACTTTCATGGGTTTTAAAACATTCAAGGGTTTTAATACATTTAGCCAAATAGAATTTGTCGTTATTTGTTTCGATCATTCGGTTCGGCGTGGAGCTTCTACTCTTCCGCTCTCCTCTAATGCTCTTCCGTCTCATTGTCTTCTTCTCCGTTCCAAATCTCAAATCTAGGGTTTACCACGTCAGAGCTTACCATTCCCGATCCGTTCTCGAAACTCTAATTCTTTCTCAGTACAGTAACCACAAATTCCACAACCTTTTCTCCTCGTCAATAACCTCTACTTCCTTCCTCTCCGCCGCCTCTCTCTCCCTCTTCTCCCGGTCCCACCCAAACGTGCCTCAACTCGAAGGCACCCTCATCGGATTCGAATCCATATGCAATCGGATACGGTCCCAACATAGCTTCGACATTCAGTCCAACTGCGTCAAGCTCCTCCCTTCTCGACAAAAAGGTGAATCTCTTATTTTGCCAAATCTTGATTTAAAAGTTTTGATTGAATCCGCTCGAATCGCTTTGGAAATAATTTATGATAAGCGATTCGCTACCTTTTCCTACTGCGGCCGTCCTGGACTGGGACGGCACACCGCCGTTAGGTACTTGAAGAATTCCGTCAAGAATCCCAATTGGTGGTTTAAGGTTGCTTTCAAGAAACAAGCGTTTGGGGAGAAACATTTGAATAAACTGATTGATGTGATTGGTGATAAAATAGTCGATGCTGAGTTGGTGAAATTTGTTGATGGGTTGTTCAGGAACGAGGTTGTTACGATTGAGCTTGGGGGCATTTCAAATGCAAAAGGGTTTGTGGAGGAGTGCGATTTGAATAAAATTTTGATTAATGTGTATTTTGATGGGTTAGACAGACTGATACAAGAAATAAGAGAGGAGGTTCATAAGAAGAACCCTAGGATGGATGAAGCTGGTGTTTTGCATAAGCCAATTAGGGTTTATGCAGTGAGGTATTTGGATGAGATTTTGGTTGTTTCTTCTGGGGGTAAGTTGTTTACTATGAACATACGGGATAAGTTAATAAAGTATGTAGAGCGTGAATTAGAATTGAAAGTCGATAATCAGAAAAGTTCGATTCATAGTGCAGTTGTGGAGAAGATTGATTTCATGGGGTTTGAGTTGCAAGCTGTGCCGCCTAATGTGCTTCATCCACCTATGTCGGAGAAGGCTATGAGAGCGAAAAAAAAGTATTTGAAGAGGAAAGCTGCCAAGAGCTTGGAGTTGAAGAATGCTAGAGAGACAATCAGGAAGAAGTTGGGGATGAAAATATGGAGTCATGTGTTTAAAAAGTTGAGAAGATGCGATGGATTTAAATTTGATTTTACAATTGAAACCGAGGTAAGAGAAATTTTTAAAAGTTGGGGAGATGAAGTAGTGCAAGAGTTTTTTAAGTCGAAAGATGCATGTCGTGATTGGCATAGAATTCTTACTTCTGGGGATTTCTTTTCTCTTAAAAGAATAAGGGATCAGCTGCCTACAGAACTGGTGGATTCATATGATGATTTTCAAGAGAAGGTTAATGAATACATGATGCCTGTGAGCAGTGCTAAATACATAAAGGAGTACGATAGTGAAGAAGAAGAGGAAGAGAGGATATATGCTAAGAGAACAGTTGAAGATTTAACGGAGCTCCGTATGAAAGTAAATGCACCAATTGAACTTATAAGAAAAGCCGTAAAATTGGCTAAAATCACCAATGCCATGGGAAGGCCTCGGCCGATAAAAATACTTCTTTCCTTAGACGATGCTGACATAATCAAATGGTACGCCGGAGTTGGACAAAGGTGGTTAAACTTTTTTTGTTGTTGTAGAAACATTAAGATGATCAAAACAGTTGTGAATTATCACCTACGGTTCTCATGTTTTTTGACACTAGCTGAAAAACATGAATCGACAAAACGACAAGCCATTCAACACTATACGAAAGATCTTAAAGTTAGTGATAAGAATGGAGTGGATGAAGTTTATTTTCCTACAGAGAGGGAAATAAAAATGCTGGGCGATAGAGAATTAGTAGACCCTGCTCCTGTGGATGGTGCATTGGGGTTTGTTTTGGTTAGACTAGCAGTTGATGGGCCCTCTCATCCCTGTTTGGCTCATTTTTGTTCAAGGACCGATACTGTTCTGTATCGGGTCAGATTGTTGCAAAACCGTCTAAATGTGGATCCATTAAAAGAGAAAAAGTGGGTGCCAGGAATGGGTTTCATTCACGAGAGTTTGAACAAAAAGTGTGTGTCTCTTTGTTCAAATCATTCCAGTGAACTGTTGTTGGGAAGAATTAGCTTTCGGGATATTGATTGTACTTCATTTTTGAACGTTGAGTGAGTAGTATTTGAAACTTTTTTATGTTGCATCACCATTGAGAATCTTCGGTAGCAAACGAGGTAAAAAATTTCAATCTTAAGGAATTAATAGATGATGTTGTTGACATAACTTTAAAAGAATGTCGGTGCTGAATTCAATTTAATTTTTTTTCAAAGTTTGTCCCTTTTTCTAATTCTTTATTTAATATACATATTCTTATACGTTTAGATTTTGATTGTATCTATTTCAAACTTATATCATTTACTGAATTTAGCCAATATAATCTTCCCACTATAATTTTTGGAAACTTGCATGTTTAATTGATCCATTTTCCTAAATTTAACACTTATATTTTTTATTTTTCATGTTTGGTTAGCCAACTTGAACGGTAAGTATAAGATTCTTTGAAGTACGTGCATCAATGATAATTTTGTCTTCAAATGGAATTTAAAGAAGAGGAAAACTTTTGATTTATGAAGTAATAAACCAATTGCCTTTCTTTCACTTTTTAACAATAATTAACATTCAAATAAGTATGGTAGTCTATAATTATGGTAATCTATTGTGCACAAATAAGATAATAATTAAGGTGGGACGGTGGGAGTTACTAATAATTGGGTAAGGATACAAGAAGTTTTACACTATTGCTGGTAAGAATACAACTTAGGGCTGTCAACGGATGCGGATATGGCTGTGAACTGGTAATCCTTTGACCGGTGAAACCAAAAGTTTAGAACAAGTTATATATATATTTGATTAGTATTTGAATATACCTTGAGTATGAGTATGATTGATATTTGTTATTTGCATGACATATTATATTTTTTTCTTCTATTCTGCTATGTCTATGTAATAATTAGGTTAAAGAGTTATGAAAAGAGATTTAAATTGAGCTTAATGGAGAATTTTTCATGAACCATTTGAAGAGAAATATGCATCAGGGGATGGAAAAAGTTTCATAGACAAAAATGTCATTTGTGAAGTAGATGCTTGAAGTGGTTATTAGGGCTGCTACGGTTGAACCATCAACCATTCAACCGTATCAACCATTTATGCAATTACCATCTATAACGGTAACGTTATGGTAACGGTTGAAGAATTAAATAACCGCGACTAACCATCCAACCATACATATTTTTTGTATAATATTTAACATTAAGATATCAAAATTAGCAATTTTAATTAAAGGAATAACTTGTACATTAATAGTATGCACCTTCATGAATTAATAACATGCATGTATATTGGACGTTTTATAAATAAATAAATTTGCAAAAAGCAGTTAGAGTTATATAAATTTGTAACCAATAATGCATATAATTAAAAATATAGGTACAACATGCTTCAAAATTAAAAATATAACGGTTAACCATTATAAACGGTTGCGGTAACAGTTATAAAAATTTATAACCGTCAACAACGGTTACGGTTGATGATGATAATGAAGATTACCGCAACCGTAACCCCTCTAATAGTTATGTGCATATTTTAATTTCTATGACAATTGTGGCTCATGAAATTAACATTAACTCCACGATTAGTAATATGACACGGATTCCTCTTGGAATTATTAGAACTGATCTCATAGCATGTTAATTCGTAAAAAGATTACTCGAATGCATTGTTTATTTTAATTTATAGTTCAAGTTAGGAATGTTCATTTCATATTTTAGCTTAATATATGTGTCAAAATTAACATTTACAATAGTAGAAAGGGCAATTACTCCTACAGCATTAAGCGACGGCTTCCGACGGACCGTTGAAAGCCGTTGGAAACCGTCGGAAATTCCCGAATTACAGGGCTCAGCCGATTTCGAGTCTAGTTTTCGAATCCTTCCCGGCTGTGTAATCAACATCTATTACTCTCTAATTCGGGTATAATATCTTATTTTCGCTAAAAATCTAATTTTTACCCTAAATCTAGATTTGCATAAGTTGTTAAACTAGAGCTAATTAGTGATTGCAATTGTTTTTAATAGTGTAATAATGGTTTATGTCATCCCATGATATACTTATCTCATATGTTATCGTGTGTGTATATGTAAACGTTGTATATGAGTTGTTTCTATCATTGTATTGTGTTAATTGGAATAAGACATGAGTCGTATAACATCTTGACTTGTGCAACAATAATGAATACACGAGTCTAAAAGAAATTTGATTGTACTGTGAAATGACAACAATTACTAAAGCAGCCTTACTCGATGAAATACGCGGAACAAATGTGCTAAATTAATATTTTTTTAAATGTATAAAATAATATATATATTTTTTATAAAATACTTTTTTTAGTCCCTTAGAGAGTTTTTGGCCCCATTCCGACGGGTATTGTACGTGATCGTTATATAAATAATCTTTTTGTCACAAAACGGCCATTTTTGTTCATCTGGTACAATGCTTATTGGATTTGTCCCTGTATTGGACAAGTTATAAACACAGTAAACAATTACATTTCGTACATTATTTCGCTTCAACGGTTTATAAAATTTCGCCGTCACTTTTCTTTTTTGTTTTCTGCATACAAACATTTGTGCGCAATGCAGGAAATAAAAGGGAAGTGCTGCCTAAATTTTGTTGAATCGTTAAAATGAAATAATGTACGAAATGTAAGTGTTTACTGTGTTTGTAATGGAAAGTATGATGACAGACCGAAAAAAGATAACTATAAACCAACATTTGTTGTATTCCTAAGTGGGGTAAAATTGACGCATATAAGTTTTTGTATTGATACGTTGAAAAATAAAATGTAATGGAACATATGACCAATATTTACTTTTGAATTTATGACATATTTTTTCAAATAGAAAAAATGATCGATTATTTTATTGATCGGAGGAGGTGGATGCATCAAAGAAGAAGGTTGAAAGACTCAATAAAAGAAGACTTTTATATCGGTATAAACGTATTTATTGAATTTTCTTTAAGTAATAACGGAAACGATGTAGTAGGTGTATACATTTGAAGTATTTGTTACCTGATATTGTGAAAGTCTGTGCAAAAAAGGTTTCATGCCAGAATATTATGTTTGGGATCATCATGGAGAAGTTGTAGCAAATACTTTTGCAGAGTATGAATTGGACATTGCTGGTAATGAAATTTTTACGACGAACCGTATAGAAAATATTGTTGAAGATGCAGTATGATCAATGTTCCCTGTGGTTAAATTGACGACGATGATGAAAATATTGAAGAATCAAATATTGAAGCCAAAAAAACTTATGATTTACTGGATGCTGCTAAGAAACTTTTTTGAGATGGTTGTGAAATATGACACACTGCCTCTATACTCACACTAACCAAGGACACTACTGGGTAATGCCGTCAATTAGTACAAAGAATAAAGCTATTGAGGAGCGACCAACAGTATAATTGATTTGAGCGAGAACCGATATGTCAGATAGTATGTCATGCATTTCATTTCCAGAGGAAATCCGACGTATCCAATCCAAACTCAAATCCACTACATAGTGGCTAAGTGACTTTCGAAAACAAATATAAAATAAGCATAACATAAATCGGTCATAGATATACATATCACTAAGATGCAAACAAATAATTTGATTTGTGAATAAGATTTTTGAATCCGATGGAAATTTATGGACACAATGGGTTAATCATAATTTGATTGGTCATAAAAATTTTTGGACTATGCAAATTCCACAAAACTGCAGTTGGAGTTGGAGAAGTATTCTTAGGCTTAGGCAAACTTTTATCCCTCTCATACAATGTAACTATGCTCTAATTAAAGGTTTATCATTTTGGCATTCTCCATGGGCTAGACAATGTTTGATTTTAAGTTCTGTTGTTGATTATAATCTCAGAAACAACTCTGGTATACCTGATTTGGCTATTGTTGATGAATTTATATAGGGTGATACTATTGTTTTACCATATTCTAGCTCTTTTCAGCTTAGAAATCTTTGGAATGTTATTAGCAGTAATCCCATCAAGAATAATGGAAATGTTTTGATCTGGTCAGACAAAGTTAAGCCTCATTCTATTAGGTATGTGTATAAATCACTCTGTGGAGTTGGTTCATATTTCCCATGGCATTCAAGAATTTGGAATATTGGTGGAAGTGCTAAAGAAAATTTACTGCTGTGGAAAGTGATGGCAAATGCATTAAATACTAAAGATAAGCTATGTAGATTGGGTGTTATATCAGAGGATATTTGTGTTTTCTGCAGATCAGAACCAGAAACAAATACACATTTATTTTTTGAATGCACGTTTGTATATCAGATTTGGTATAGGCTTTTGTTAAATGGTGGATTTTATAAGCCTTCACCAGTTAGTGCTATTGAATGGTTTAATGTGTTTAAAGCAACTAGATGGAAGACCAGAATGACCAAACTGCTCCTTAAGCTACTGAAGAGGTTGATATATGCAGTTTGGACAGAAAGAAATAATAGAGTGTTTGGTATTGCTACTAAAAATTCTTCACAACTCTATAATTTGATTCATGGTAGTATTCTTAAAGATTTGAAAACAGACAGTAATTGAAGCTTGCTTGTATTTCTTAGTAGAGCTGCAGATGGTTATACTCTTAGATTGTATATTATTAACTGCCTGGATACTCACTTGTCAATATGCTGTCATTACTTGAAGTATGAAGTATCTATCACTGCTGGCATGAGAGCAACTGGATAGCCTGTTACTGAGCATGAATCTGTATAACAGATTGTTGTATCACTAGTTTGTTTCAGTTCATTTTGAGTTAGTTGTCACTTTGTGTATTTTGTGTCTGCATTATTGTTATTGAATGTAGTCAAGTGCGGGTTTGTAACTGATTGTATCTTGTAGCATTGTAATGGTGTGTTGTAATTCTGATTAAGTCAATAAAATGGGCTCAATGCTCTTTGCTGTTCAAAAAAAAAAGATGCAAACAAATATGAATATAACACATAGAAGTGAACATCAAAGTAGAGGTCATACAAGATCCACTACATCACAAAACAATAGATACAAGTGTTAGACAAAAGAATAAGTAAACATCAAGGACTCTCTATCTCGAATATATAAAAACAAAAACTACTGAGCAAAAGTAGTTAGCCAAAAGTCAGAAGCTAGTCTCTGCTAAGAAGTCAAGTGGAAGCACCTTAAACACCTGGGTCTGACGCGAGTATTATTTAAGAAAAATAAAATAAACGGATCAGTCTAGCTATAAAATATCATACAAGACGAGACATGATAAGAGATATGACAAAAATATATGATAACGATAATGTCATACTATGACAAGTATATATTTGATAACAATGGAAATCATACAATATCTCAAATTTCCTCAAATATGCAAAAAGAATATCATATTCTTTAGCTTATTCACCAAATCTCAAATATTGACAAAACATACCGATGCAAATTGCAAAAATTGGTGAAATACAAATTTCGGAAATCAGTAATTAGAAATCCAGAAAACACAAAGGGGAGGCCTATCACAAACGGAAGCATGAAAACTCACCAACACGTGTATCGCAAACAGGACGTTATCCCGTGGTCGCTAACCTATAAAGTTTGAGCCGAAGTTCCACCAAAATGCCTGAAGACCATGGGTCGCTACCCCACCAAATTGAGCCGAAGCTCCACCGAAACGGGGTTTAGTCTCCGATGCAGACAAAGAGACATCACACATAGCTAGTCTAAATCACAAAATGATCATCATTGATTGATAAGTGTGAATTACACTAAGCTAGTAAATAAATGAGTTGAGCTTCATGTTCCCTAACCACTATTTTAACTTAAATATTTATGAACAGATTGTAGATTTTCGCTCAAAAATTGTCACGAGAGTTCAACGAACAAGTCCAAGAATTAACCGACGAAGTAAATGCAAGCGTTTCATACCACTTGTTTTGCTAAGTCGTTTAATTGGATTTCTTATACGAATGAGGTAAAGGTTTGTATACTAATAGATTAGAAAACGGATTTAAAAATGAGCTTTGTATTAAAAGTAATGTTGAAATCATTTTTATGAAAGAGTAAGAGTATTTACTACTAGTTTAAAAACCTTTGTATTTTATAGTAACAAATCACAGAAATGACTATAAAAGCAAACTATCACCAAAAATCGACATTCGACGACGTGAATTAAAACCATGAAAATCGATATCAAATCCATCAAATGAAAACATCAAAAATCCAGAGAAGAAATCATCAAAATCGAAATTGATTGACAAGACTATTTGGATGATCAAAGATCAATAAATTTTGAAAATCAACTCAAAAACGGGCAAAATAGGCAAAAGTGAATGGAACTAGACATCTGGTAGGTTTAGCCAGACGTCTGAACCTGGGTTTTGGAAGTTCATATTTTTTCTTTTTCTTTTTTGAAGCCTCCCAGACGTCTGACTAGATTTAACCAGACGTCTGGTCCTAAGCTCTAGAAATTTATTGTAACAAACCATATATTTTACGATTGATTTAAATATTTTATTTAAATATAGCATCGTTAGTCGGATTTAAGTCCAAAATACTACTTTTGCAAACTGTCGAATTGGGACTCGAGACCCCTTCCATTGAGTCCAAAATAGCGTTTGCGACCTTTTTGAGTAAAAACGTCAATATGTTTGGAGTTGAGTAGAATTTTGACACTTTCACTTAGGGCTTTGGGTTTGGGTTTCAGCCTACTAACCCAACTCATCTTATATCCTAACTCCACCCCCTCTCCTCTTCATTCATTCTTTTATTTTCCTAACACTTCAAGCTTTAGTAAAAATGGGAGAAGATATTAGAAATTAAAATGCTAAGCTCTAGTTTCCTTTGCAAATTCAAGTTCTAACTCCAAAATCAAAGAGAAGCTTAGGTAAGCATCCTCTTCTTTTTCTCCATCTCAATCTCTCTCCAATTTCAGAAATTTCTTATAACTCAACTTAAGAAATATTTGCTTATGATCTTAGATTGGAGCTTTTAGAGTTGAAGTTGAAGAGTAGTTGATCTTCCCTTTGTTTTCAAGCTTCTCCTTCATTGTTTTTGAGTAAAAGACGAGTTGTTGAACTCACATATATGTCTATATCTTTGATAGTTGTTAGGTAGTGATTCGTAACATCTATTCCTTGTCCATTTGCTTTGGATTGAATAGGTTTTATGAATATTCCAATTTTGATGTTTTGAAGTCAAATCTTTAAAAATCCTAGCTTTGATGTTCGAACATGTTTTTGGTGGTGTATCGAAGAGCCTATAGGGCTTAGTTGCCGATTGGCATAAACCCCTAGTGCCCATCGCTCGTCCGATCGCAAACCGTTTGGATTTTTGCCCTTAGTAGGGCTAGGCTGAAAATACTGGAAATTGCAGTTCAGTCGACTGAAGTAGGAAGTCATTCGACTGAACCAGAACCTAGAAAATTTCTTGGGCCAGTATCAGTCGACTGACCACTCTGGGTCAGTCGGTTGAGCCTGGAAGCTGAAAATTTCCAGGCATGTTTCAGTCGACTGACCACCCTGGTTCAGTCGACTGAACCTGGAAACAGAAAGTTCCCAGGTATTGTGTCAGTCGACTGACCACCCTGGTCCAGTCGACTGAATCTGCTGTCTCAGCCAATTTTGCCTTTTGTGTGGATTTCTAGTTTTTAATTGATTCTAGTGGATCCGATTTGTTGTTATCACCTATGTTGGCTTTGATAACTTCTTTTTTTGGGATTTCGGGAATATCCATTTTGATAGATTTTGTATCGATTTCTTTGGATTTGATTCACGTCTTCGAATGTGAATTTCTGGCGATTGATTGCTTCTACAATCATTTCTATGATTTGTCACTTTAAAATGCAAAGGTTTCTATACTAGTAGTAAATATCAAAACTCTTTCATCAAAACGATTTCAACACTATTTTAATACAAAGCTCGTTTATTAAAACCGTTTTCCAACTATTAGTATATACAAACATTTACCTCATTCGTATGAGAAAATGTAATTAAACGGCTTAGAAAACGAGTGGTATGAAACGCTTGCGCTTACTTCATCGGTTAATTTTTGGACTTGTTCGATTGAAATCTTGTGACAATTTTCGAGTGGAAATCTACAATTTTTTAGTAAATATTTAAATTAAGCCAGTGGTTATGGAACATGAAGCTAAACTCATTTATTTACTAGCTTAGTATAATTCACACTTTTTATTGATCAATGATGATCATTTTGTGATTCAGACTAGCGATATGCTATGTCTTTTTGTCCATGTAGGAGACCATACCTTGTTTTATTGAGTTTTGTCTCATCTCTTTTATAGGCTAACGACCTATGGGTTCTTTGGAGTTTCGACTCATTTTTGTGGGCTAGCGACCCATTGTTCTTTTATGGAGTCCGGTTCATCGGACGTACCGTTGTACTACGTCGTTGTACCATCTTATCAGGTTCATCGGACTACCGTTGTCTACGTCATTGTTCCGAATTATTTGAGTTTCAGGTTCCTCGGACGTACCGATATTGTACTACGTCGTTGTACCGGCTTTATGGTTAGCGACTATGGGTTAGCAACCCGTTTGTGATGCACGTGTTGGTGAGTTTTCATGCTCCCGTTTATGAGAGGCCTCCCCCTTTGTGATTTATGGATTTCTAATTGATGTTTTCTAGAATTTGTTCCAATTTTACGGTTGGCATTGATATATGTGTCAATATTTCTGGTTTGGTGAATAAAATAAAGAATATGACATTTTTTTTGACCTCTGAGATTCTTGAGATATTGTATGATTTTTGTTGTTGTTAAATGTATACCTTTCGTGGTATGACATTATTATTATCATACGTTTTTGTTATATCTCTTATTCTATCTTATTTTATCTGATATTTATAGCTACACTGATCCGTTTATTATTTTCTTATTAAATAATACTCAGGTCAGATTGAGATGTTACAGGTGCTTCTGCTTGACTCCTTATCTAGGACCATCATCTGACTTTTGTCTAACTACTTTAGATTTGGTAGTTTTTGTCATTATACATTCTAGATAGAGACTCCTTGATGTATACATATTCTTTTGTCTAGCACTTGCACCTATTCTTTTGTGTCGTAGTGAATCTTGTATGACCACTACTTTGATGTACACTTTTATGTGATATATTCATATCTGTTTCCGCCTTTGTGATATGGATATCTGTGACTGATTTGTGTTATGCTTATTTCTATATTTGTTTTCGAAGATCACATAGCCACTGTGTAGTAGTTTTGAGTTTGTATTGGATATGTCGGATTTCCTCTTGAAATGAAATGCATGTTATACTATCTGACATATCATTTCTCGCACAAAGCAATTACACGGATGGTCGCTTCTCAACGGCCTTATTCTTCATGCTAGTTAACGGCATTAGCTCGTAGTATCCTTGGCAAGCATGAGTATAGAGGTGGGGCGTCACATTTATTTTCGTTTTGATTATTTATTTATTTTTCTTAGAAGCCGCTACCAGACGTTTGGAAATTTCAACCAGACGTCTGGTTGTGTAACGACCCAGAATTCCTGTAATTTGAAATTCGGATATTTAATTGATTTTTAAATATTAACAAGTAAAATTTATAAGTCGAATAAATTTTATTTCGAATATCTAGATTTAATTGAATAATTTAAATCGATAATTTAATATTCGAAATTACAGAAATAATTGGAAATGGTGTTTAATGTGATTAAATTTGATTTATAAAGCTGTATTTAATCATATTGGAGATAGAATGATGTTTGTGAACTTTTAAAATCGAATTAAAAGTTAATTTGTGAAAATTAAATATTTTAATATTTAATTGACGAGTTAAAATAACCATTTTTCAAACAGTTTCGGATTTCGACGAAACCAGTTTCATCGGATCCGTAATGTTATATTATTGTATGGTTTCAAATTTCGTTTCAATCGGACTTACGGTTTGTCCGGAGCAAGCTAAAACGTGTAGAAATCGATTCGAGTGAATTTTGAATTTAAATAATTCGATTCGAAATCGTATCTTCCAAATTTTATCGAATTAGCTCCTGATATATATTCCATTGCGTTCGGAATGGGGGTAAAACATTATAAACGCCAGGCGGCACGCTTTGTTTGGAGTTCGGAAAAATTTCGGGTGAATAGTGTCGCGTAATTTTCTATATAAGGACCTCATATCTTTGTTTTTGCTCAAAACCCTAACCCTAGTTACAGCCGCCGCCTCCTTCATTTTAATGGCCGAAATTGGCTGATCTTCTTCCTCTTATTTCTTCAAATCCACACTTCAATTCGAGAAACTCCCAACTACAAACTTGTAGACAACGACGAGATCGACATATTTAACGGTCATGATCGAAAAAGAAGAGATGATCGATGGCAATCCTTGCTCAAAGGTGCCACATTCGGCATAATTTTCGAGACCAAATACAGGGCTGAGCATGGCCGGCCTCTGGCGGAGGGTGGAGTACGAGATGGGCTTTCCCTTGGAAGTCTCCGATCGTCGTGAAGTCGTGGATATTGGGCGTGCTAATCTATGGTTTTGAACGTGTATTTGGGTTCTTCGGTCGCGTTTACCTAATGGGGAAGAGATAGATGCGCATGGCCACGATTCATCTCCTGGAATGCATGGCCGAGATCAATTTGGGATTAAAATATAAAATTAAATTGTAAATCTATATTATATAAATTCGTGTCATCTTTGTAACGCGATATCTTTTTCATACGAGGTCTGTTTGGGACGAAACAAATTGCGTTGGATTCGTATTCGCGAACACTACGCAATGGAGCTGGATTGGAGTTGATTGGAGCTAGTGAAAACTTTGGGTAAAATTAAATGCGTGTTTAATTTTATTCGAAATAAAACGCTGAAACTATTATTGGAAGCAAGGTGAGAACTTCTCACTCAATCGAAATTGTTTCGATTTAAATTTTAAATAGTTAAATTTAAAATTGCTTGATTGTGTGTTTGGATGATAAATTATTATCTATTGTATTGAAATAGACCCTATACGCTGTATATTAAGCGGATGTTATTTATTAAACACATATAACGCGATATTCCATCTTGAAATGGAATTGGTATTATATATGTACTTGGAGTTGATTTTCCCGCATTATATAGTGGATGGGACCCTATTGCGCCGCATAAAAGCGGATAATATTTTATATAAACCCATGTACCGCGATATTCCGTATTGAAACGGGAATGGTATTGTGCTAACATCTGTGGATGCAGGGAAACAGGTTGTAGGTATCCAACTGGATTCCTCAACAGTATTGATTTATTTACAGATATTGTGATATATTCTGTTATCATATGATATATGATATTTTGGATGCCGTGATTGTTATATTTAGTGCTGTTGCAGTATTGGGCCTATTTTGGAAAATTAAAAGTGTTAAAGCGATGATTTTCAAATTTAAAAGGATTTTAAAGTGATTTTTGAAAATATACGTTTTATTAAAATTTTGAACTGATTCATTTTAAATAAAAAAAACGTTATAATTTTAATGTTATAAAAATTATGATTTTTGAGAAATATAGTTGAAATGTGATTTTTTTTGAAACATGGGGTTAATGATTTTATAAAAATAGTTTAAATAGAGATTTTTAAAATTATTATAAAAGCTTTATATATAAGATTTATAAAATTGGATTTTTATAAATCAAAGTGATGAAATTATAAAGGAGTTTTAAAAACGTTTTAAAATGATATTAAAAATGGATTTTCATTGAAGAATAGAATCTACGATTTGTGAAGTTATAAAATGAATGAATTTGTAAATAGAGAATTATAAGTAATTTACTTATAATTTGAATTTTGGCGTGTAAATGGGATATGGATAGAATTTGTTAATAAAGTGATTTTATAAGTTGAAGTTGTTATAAAATATAAATGGAATTTATAAACATTGTTTTATAAACCCGAAATCGACTTATTTTGATAAGCTAATTATTTTAGCTTATTAAAGGAAGCATATCCACGATTTTGGACAGTGGATAATCCTTTAAATAAAATGTGTAGAAAGGCTGAATTTGGTTAACGAAGTATATTCACGATTTTGGATAGTGAATAATATATTAAGGAAATGTTTTGTGAAGTGATATTTTAAATAGAATTAAAATGATTTAAAGATGTTTTAAAATGTATTCAGTATCGAAACCATGGATTTCAACATTCATTGTTGAAATAGACGTTTTCGAGAAAACAAGGAAAAGATGGACTATAACACTGTTGTTATAGTAAATGATTTTCAAAAGGAAATGTTTTATATGGTATTGGGATTTATATATCTATCTAAATTTTGAATCCCTATACTAGTGATTTTGGGTCGTTGTAACGATGTTTTACGTAACATTCGTTTTGACCCAAATAAATGTGTTTAAAGAGAACGTTTTCCTTAAAGAATAAAATATATACTTAATCGTGTTTTAAGCATATTGAATATTTTCTAAGTATTGAAAATAAATAGATTTGTGAATTACTTATTATTAAATAACTATGGAAATGTTTTCCAATATGAAGTGAAATGTTTAGATATTTTATCTTTTAAAGATAAATTGAAAGTGAATATTTGGAATCGATTTGAGAATCGTATATTAATAGATATTTTGGAAATGCGAGTTCACCATGGAATTTATAAAGGAAAGGGAAAATTGTTCAAAAAAAAAACATTGATTTATTTTTGAAGTGTGGGAAATTATATATCTTGTAAAGATATTTTTGGAAAATAAATAATTTGGGAAATTATTTGGAATTTGGTGATGTTGTGCATATCTATTGATAGTTAAATAACTGACTATCAATATTTACCTTTAAATGGGTATTTGTTGTGATTTGCTTGAATTTGAATGCTACACTTATTTTTAAAATAAGCGCTCGTTATTCGGTTTAGCCGGGAGAGGACCTTTGTGTCGTAAATCCCATTCCGAATAGTGATTTGTCGTAATGGATAGCATTTGAAGACTAGTGTTGAAGACCGGATATTTTCAAAAACGGAAAGATTACCGTCGAATGACTCTGCATCGGCTGATCTCCGATATAGAGATTTTATCACCCTTTGTGATGGGAAGTCCAGTCGTGATTAGTGAATATCCGGATTGCAAGGGCTTCTTTGGAAGTGCCTTCGGTTCCGTTCGATCCTGGAACTGACTTGTATGGATGTGCGTCTGACGTTACAACTTGAGATGTAAAGCTGGTTTCTATCAAATATATTTCTGTTGGTGGCGGAGAATTTATTCTCTTAGCTTAACACCCTTTTCTGAGACGTACGAGCTCAGAGGTTATGTAATGACATATTCCCAAATTGGTAATGTGGCATACGAAGTGTTGTTAAGCATTTGTTGATCAAAGCGTGGCTTTTATGAAAAGTGTAACTTTGTGGACGAGACTTCATCGGACCTCACACCCCGGTAATGGTCAAAACAGGAAAGATGCGGCAAGGTTATTAGGGAATCGCGCCCCCTTAGTGTATGTCATTTCCTTCTGCATAGAGGTGGTATTATGGTATGGAGCCATGATACTTAACCTATGTTGTTGCTGCAAACTTATTATTTTGTGATTGTTGGTGAATCCCGGGATATAGGTCGGTTACGACCGGGGGATGACATATTCGTGTCAGTAGTTACCCAGTTAGGGGTAACCCAGCCTTATGTTGGCAGAGATCCGGTTAGGTTCTCGGGGCGTCTTTCCAGAGGCGTACCCATGTGGAAATGGGAAGTTCCTTGGCCTGACCATTAGTTGGAAATCCAAAGAAACAATACGAGCCCTGTGCAGTTTTAGTTGTATAACCTGCCATGGAATGTGGCGGTAACCTGCTATTGAACATGGTAGCTATAGTAGGCATAAGTGCGAAATGCCTATGCTGTCTAAGATTTATATTATACGTTCAAAAGGTTTTCCACTGTGCACTTATAGTAATAATATCAAAGAAAATTTGCGTATCAAGCATGTTTGACTATCATAAGAAGAAATCTCCTCCGATTCCGCGTTTGCATTGTGTGTGTGTGCGGGGGGCCTTATGGTAGTCTCATTTTCTAAAAGCATTGCAAATCGAATTTAAAATATTTCTTTGGTTATTTTTAAAGATAAATTGTTTAAGTTCTCACACCAGTCCCATGACTAACCTGGAGTTTATTATTCTCTTCCTAAACTCTGGGTGCCCACCAATTTTAACACTGGCAGTCTAGAGTGAGATTATCAGGTCATTCTGAAATTCAGGAGTTGCTGTGGAGATCAGGAGCAAGTTGGATGGCATGGCGTATCACTAGTATATAGTATTTCTTTTCCACTGTTTGTTGTTGTAAACTCTGATAATGTAATGTAATGTGATGTAATGTAATAACTGTTATAGTTTTTTGTTTTAAAGATTATTCATTTATCTCTTATATGTTGTTCCGCTGCGATTGTGAGATTCTGATATTGTTCTGTTGCTTTTCTTTCTTCCTTCTTCTATCTTCTACTTCTTCTTTAACCCTAACAGTGCGGTTTTCCAGCCTTCGATTGCTCGGCAGTTGATACAGAGGACGTATTGATGTCGACCTTCGTGGTCGAAAATCGTAAACGTTATATTTGGTATTAGAGTATTTGGTTAAGCGACAACCTTGGCTCTGTTGGGTGTTACTCATTAGAGATAGAGTCAGTAGTACTCTAGAATGAGTGCGAGTGTAATAATAGATACGAGCGCGTATTTTTTAGTGAATATAAAATTGTTTTGTATTGTGTTGACTTATCGGTTGATTGCTTATAGATTCTGGTCGGTGCAGTTTAGCTAACTGTTTCGATATGGGTTTCTAAACTCTTAAATGAGATAAACCGACATAGTATCATTTTAAATTGGGTAACTGAAATAATTTTACCTTGATTATATTTTATATATAAAGGAATAATATTTCAGAAATTATTGAAGTGTATATAAATTGATTGTTTGGTTGTTGAAAATGTAAGAATATATGTAAGTTAAATAAAACATATTGGAAAAGATTAATTGTATAAGCAAATGAATTATTAAGTATGGAATTATAATTAATGTGATTTACAATTGTGAAATAATCTTATATACAGTAAGTGAAACTATATGAATATATTTATAAATATGAGTTGTACATAAAAATGAATTTGGGCTATGAATTTGAAATTTTTGAATCCCATCTATTTTGAAAGTTGTTTTTCAAAATTAAAGATGTTATATTATTAAGTAAGATAAATCAATTTGGAATATTCTTATGTAAGTGAAATGGAATAGTCGAATTCTATAAGTAAAAGATTTGTAAATATGATTTATGAATAAAAAGAAATTTTTTGAAAGAATATTAAGCACTGGATTCACTACTGTTGCTGGAAAATAATAAGGGTGATGACTGCAGCATCATCGGTATTATTTTCAAGTTTCTGTGTGATGGATTTGCTACCATACTAAATTGAAAATTGAAGTTTGGCTGTGATAAACAAATTTGAAATTAAAATCCAAGTTGTAATTGTTGAATGTAAGTGAATAATAAAATGGTTAAAAAAATTTGTTAAGCAAAACCAGATATGAATTTGAATAAGTGATGAAATTTTAGCTTTGGTAAAGTTAAATAGAATTTACATAGAATTGGAAACTGAATTGGATTTAGAAGTGGAAATTTAAGTTAAGTTAAACAAATGATGTTTGAAATGGAATATAACTTAAGTAATGTTGAATGAATTTGATTTTGGTATCGAAGCAAATTAATAAAGTGAAGTGATGAATATGAACTTGAGTTATGTAATGAAATTCAACTTTTGTGGTTAGATGAATTAGCAATTGAATTAATGAATGAATTGAATGTAAATCAATTGAATGTAAATAAATTGATACGAATAATGGATGTAAGTGTTAATTCATTAAAGCTAAATTAAATGTGTTGAACCAAATTGAATGTAAAGTAAAGAAAATTGAATGAATTTGCTTGTATTGAATATACATTGATTGTTAGATGATGGTTGGTTGATTTTATAGAAATTCATATAAAATCGAATAAATGAAAATGAAAGCTATAAATCATTGAATTCAAATTGGAAGTAAGTAAATCTAAATAGAATTGAATTTGATTTGGAAGTGAACAAACTTGAATATAAATTAGTGAATGCAAACTAATTGAATATGAATGAATGCTAGTTTGTTGAAGGTTGAATTTATTGCTTTTGATTGCATTTGCTTTATTGGCACATATTGTTGTTGGTATATATTGTATATTGACATTATTTTCATATAAACATGTTTCTCATTATTGTTGAGTGTTTAGTAGGGGTGGATTGCGCTTGCTTCGCATTTGGAGCTCGTTTTCGCGCTATATTAGCCGTATATGCTCGCTAATAATATATAAGGTACATATCTCGGATTAAATATCGTACTTTTACACTTTTTTTCCTTGCAGGATGCCTCATTACCTTGATGAGATGTATATTTGTGATATATATATATATTGCCTTTGGATCGAACCGCGCAAAGGAGAATATGGCGAATTTTCTGAAAATTTAAGGCGTTAGAATATTTTTGAGAAAAATTGGAAAATTGTGAAAACTATAACTTTGATTTTGGAGTGAAAAGTTAAATGATATAGTTGGTTTTGAAAAGATAACTAAGTATGATTTGAAAACTTAGTAAAGTTATTGTGAGAAGTTTAACTATGGATTTTGGAAAAGTTAAAATGTTTAAATAAATTTGAAATTCAATTCGAACGAATGGTTTTGAAAAATTAATAGATTCTGTAATTTTTACTTACTTGGTAATTTCGAGGATGAAATTCTTTTAAGGGGGGAAGTTTGTAACGACCCAGAATTCCTGTTGTTTGAAATTCGGACATTTAATTGATTTTTAAATATTAACAAGTAAAATTTGTATGTCAAATAAATTTTATTTCGAATATCTAGATTTAATTGAATAATTTAAATCGATAATTTAATATTTGAAATTACAGAAATAATTGGAAATGGGGTTTAATGTGATTAAATTTGATTTAAAAAGTTGTATTTAATCATATTAAAGTTAGAATGATGTTTGTGAACTTTTAAAATCTAATTAAAAGTTAATTTGTGAAAATTGAATATTTTAATATTTAATTGACGAGAGTTAAAATAGTCCTTTTTCAAACAGTCTCGGATTTCGACGAAACCTGTTAATCGGATCCGTAATGTTATATTATTGTATGGTATCAAATTTCGTGTCAATCGGACTTACGATTTGTCCGGGGCAAGCTAAAACGCGTAGAAATCGATTCGAGTGAATTTTGAATTTAAATAATTCGATTTGAAATCGTATCTTCCAAATTTGATCGAATTGACTCCCGATATATATTCCATTGCGCTCGGAATGGGGGTAAAACATCATTTGGAGTTCGGAAAAATTTCGGGTGAATAGTGTCGCGTAATTTTCTATATAAGGACCTCATATCTTTGATTTTGCTCAAAACCCTAACCCTAGTTACAGCCACCGCCTCCTTCATTTTAATGGCCAAAATTGGCTGATCTTCTTCCTCTGATTTCTTCAAATCCACACTTCAATTCGAGAAACTCCCAACTACAAACTTGTAGACAACAACGAGATCGACATATCTAACGGTCATGATCGAAAAAGAAGAGATGGATCGACAGCAATCCTTTCTCAAAGGTGCCATGTTCGGCACGATTTTTGAGACCAAATACAGGGCCGAGCATGGCCGGCCTCTGGCCGAAGGTGGAGCACGTGATGGGCTATCGTTTGGAAGTCTCTGATCGTCGTGAAGTCATGGATATTGGGCGCGCTAATCTAGGGTTTTGAACGTGTAATTGGGTTCTTCGGTCGCGTTTACCTGATGGGGAAGAGATAGATGCGCACGACCACGATTCATCTCCGGGAATGCACGGCTGAGATCAATTTGGGGTTAAAATATAAAATTAAATTGTAAATTTATGTTATATAAATTCGTGTAATCTTTGTAACGCGATATCTCTTTCATACGAGGTCTGTTTTGGACGAAACAAATTGCGTTAGATTCGTATTCGCGAACAATACGCAATGGAGCTAGATTGGAGTTAATTGGAGCTAGTAAAAATTTTGGGTAAAATTAAACGCGCGTTTAATTTTAATCGAAGTAAAATGCTGAAACTATTATTGGAAGCAAGGCGAGAACTTCTCACTCAATCGAAATTGTTTCGATTTAAATTTAAAATGGTTGAATTTAAAATTGCTTGATTGTGTGTTTGGATGATAAATTATTATCTATTGTATTGAAATAGACCCTATACGCCATATATTAAGCGGATCTTATTTATTAAACACATATACCGCGATATTCCACCTTGAAATGGAATTGGTATTATATATGTACTTGGAGTTGATTTTCCCGCATTATATAGCAGTTGAGACCCTATTGCGCCGCATAATAGCGGATAATATTTTATATAAACCCATGTACCGCGATATTCCGTATTGAAACAGGATTGGTATTTTGCTAACATCTGTGGATGCAGGGAAATAGGTTAGAGGGATCCAACTGGATTCCTCAACAGTATTGATTTATTTACAGATATTGTGATATATTCTGTTATCATAATATATATGATGTTTTGGATGCCGTGATAGTTATATTTAGTGCTGTTGTGGCATTGGGCCTATTTTGGAAAATTAAAAGTGTTAAAGTGATGATTTTCAAATTTAAAAGGATTTTAAAGTGATTTTTGAAAATATACGTTTTATTAAATTTTTGGATTGATTCATTTTAAATAAATAAACGTTATAATTTTAATGTTATAAAAATTATGATTTTTGAGAAATATAGTTGAAATGTGATTTTTTTTGAAATATAGGGTGAATGATTTTATAAAAATAATTTAAATATAGATTTTTAAAATTATCATAAAAGCTTTATATATAAGGTTTATAAAATTGGATTTTTATAAATCAAAGTGATGAAATTATAAAGGAGTTTTAAAGACGTTTTAAAATGATATTAAAAATGGATTTTTATAAAGAATAGAATCTACGATTTGTGAAGTTATAAAATGAATGAATTTGTAAATAGAGAATTATAAGTAATTTACTTATAATTTGGATTTTGGCATGTAAATCGGATATGGATAGAATTTGTTAATAAAGTGATTTTATGAGTTGAAGTTGTTATAAAATATAAATGGAATTTATAAACATTGTTTTATAAATCCGAAATCGACTTATTTTGATAAGTTAATTATTTTAACTTACTAAAGGAAGCATATCCATGATTTTGGACAGTGGATAATCCTTTAAATAAAATGTGTAGAAAGGTTGAATTTGGTTAACGAAGTATGTTCACGATTTTGGATAGTGAATAATATATTAAGGAAATGTTTTGGGTAGTGATATTTTAAATAGAATTAAAATGATTTAAAGATGTTTTAAAATGTATTCAGTATCGAAACCATAGATTTCAACATTCATTGTTGAAATAGACGTTTTCGAGAAAATAAGGAAAAGATGGACTATAACACTGTTGTTATAGTAAATGATTTTCGAAAGGAAATGTTTTATATGGTATTGGGATTTATATATCTATCTAGATTTCGAATCCCTATACTAGTGATTTTGGGTTGTTGTAACAATGTTTTACGTAACATTCGTTTTGACCCAAATAAATGTGTTTAAAGAAAACGTTTTCCTTAAAGAATAAAATATATACTTAATTGTGTTTTAAGTATATTGAATATTTTCTACGTATTGAAAATAAATAGATTTATGAATTACTTATTGTTAAATAAGTATGGAAATATTTTCCAATATGAAGTGAAATGTTTAGAGATTTTATCTTTTAAAGATAAATTGAAAGTGAATATTTGGAATCGATTTGAGAATCGTATATTAATAGATATTTTGGAAATGTGAATTCACCATGGAATTTATAAAGGAAAGGGAAAATTGTTTAAAAAAAATGAACTTTGGTTTATTTTTGAAGTGTGGGAAATTATATATCTTGTAAAGATATTTTTGGAAAATAGACAATTTGGGAAATTATTTGGAATTTAGTGATGTTGTGCATATCAATTGATAGTTAAATAACCGACTACCAATATTTGCCTTTAAATGGGTATTTGTTGTGATTTGCTTGAATTTGAATGCTACACTTATTTTTAAAATAAGCGCTCGTTATTCGGTTTAGCCAGGAGAGGACCTTTGTGTCGTAAATCCCATTCCGAATAGTGATATGTCGTAATGGATAGCATTTGAAGACCGGTGTTGAAGACTGGATATTTTCGAAAACGGAAGGATTACCGTCGAATGACTCTGCATCGGCTGATCTCCGATATAGAGACTTTATCACCCTTTGTGATGGGAAGTCCGGTCGTGATTAGTGAATATCTGGATTGCAAGGGCTTCTTTGGAAGTACCTTTGGTTCCATTCGATCCCGAAACGGACTTGTATGGATGTGTGTCTGACGTTACAACTTGCGATGTAAAGATGGTTTGTATCAAATATATTTCTGTTGGTGGCGGAGAATTTATTCTCTTAGCTTAACACCATTCTCTGAGACATACGAGCTCAGAGGTTATGTAGTTGATGATTACTAGTGATATATTCCTAAATTGGTAATGTGGCATACGAAGTGCTGTTGAGCATTTATTGATCAAAGCGTGGCTTTTATGAAAAGCATAGCTTTGTGGACGAGACTTCGTCGGACCTCACACCCTAGTAATGGTCAAAACAGGAAAGATGTGGCAAGGTTATTAGGGGATCGCGCCCCTTTATTGTATGTCATTTCCTTCTGGATAGAGGTGGTATTATGGTATGGAGCTCTGATACTTAACGTATGTTGTTGCTGCAAACTTATTATTTCGTGGTTGTTGGTGAATCCCGGGATATAGGTCGGTTACGACCGGGGGATGGCATATCTATGTCAGTAGTTACCCAGTTAGGGGTAACCCGGCCTTGTGTTGGCAGAGATCCGGTTAGGTTCTCGGGGCGTCTTTCTAGAGGCGTACCCATGTGGCAATGGGAAGTTCCTTGGCCTGACATTAGTTGGAAATCCAAAGAAACAATACGAGCCCTGTACAGTTTTAATTGTATAACCTACCATGGAATGTGGCGGTAACCTTTTATGGAACTTGGTAGCTATAGTATGCATAAGTGCGGAATGCCTATGCTGGCTAAGATTTATATTATACCTTCGAAAGTTTTTCTACTGTGCACTTATAGTAATAATATCAAAGAAAATTTGCGTATCAAGCATGTTTGACTATCATAAGGAGAAATCTCCTCTGATTCTGCGTTTGCATTGTGTGTGTGTGTGTGCGAGAGGCCTTATGGTAGTCCCACTTTCTAAAAGCATTGCGAATCTAACTTAAAATATTTCTTTCGTTATTTTTAAAGATAAACTGTTTAAGTTCTCACACCAGTCCCATGATTGGCCTGGAGTTTATTGTTCTCTTCCTAAACTCTGGGTGCCCACCATTTTAACACGGGCAGTCTAGAGTCAGGTTATCAGGTCATTCTGGAATTCAGGAGTTGCTGTGGAGATCAGGAGCAAGCTGGATGGCATGGCGTATCACTAGTATATAGTATTTCTTTTTCACTGTTTGTTGTTGTAAACTCTGATAATGTAATGTAATGTGACATAATGTAATAACTGATATAATTCTTTGTTTTAAAGATTATTCATTTATCTATTATATGTTGTTCCACTGCTATTTTGAGATTTTGATATTGTTCTGTTGCTTTTCTTTCTTTTTTCTTCTATCTTCTACCTCTTCTTTAACCCTAACGGTATGGTTTTCCGGCCTTTGATTGCTTGGCAGTTGATACAGAGGACGTATTGATGTCGACCTTCGTGGTCCAAAATCGTAAACTTATAGGTTGCCTGGGCTGGGCAAAAATTTGCCTAGGCCATTGATGGCCAAATCAACCTGGAAGCAATCGAACGAGCGATGAAGGTTAGTGATGTATGCCAAGCGACAACCTAGCCTTATAGGCTCTTCGATCACCACAACTAACATGTCCAAACATCCATAGTAGGATTTTCATAAATTTTGACTTTAAAACCAAAAAATGAAAAATTTACCAAACCAATTCAAATCAAAAGCAAATGAACATAAAATAGATATTTGGAATTCACACCTAACAACAATGAGAGCTATAGACATAGATGTGAGTTCAAAAATCCATCTTTAATATTCAAAAACAAGAAATGAGAAGCTCTAAAACAAGCTTAGACCAATTCCTCTTCACTACACCTCTAAAATCTTCAATCTAATAACAAAGGCAAAGTTTTTCCTAAATTAGATTATAGGAAAAAGCAAGAATTGAGGAGGTATTGAGATGGAGAAGATGAATAAGATGCTTACTTAAGCTTCTCCTTGATTTTGGAACTTGAATTTTGATTTCCTAAGAGAACTAGGGTTTAGAAATTTCTTATCTCCTCTGTTTTCCCTATTTTCATTTAGCTTGAGTGTTAGGAATTATTATGAGTAGAATGAATGAAGTGGAGAGGAGTTAGGGTTTTTGGTAGAAGAGTTTGGCTTAGCTTACTGGGTTAATGGGCTAGAATCCAATCCAATACCCAAATGAAAATAGCAAAATCCTAATCAACTTCAAACATATCGATGTTTATACTTAAACAAGTTGTAAACGTCGTTTTGAACTCAATGGAAGTGGTCTCGAGTCTGGATTCGACTGTTTACAAAAAGTCACATTTCAAAATTTAATCAAACTAACGATTCTATATTTAAATATAACATTTAAATATTTAATCGTAAAATATGCGGGTTGTTACAGACTCCCCTCCTTAAAGAAATTGTGTTCTTGCAATATTTAAAAAGAAAATAAAGAGTAACAACCAATCTAAGGCATAACAACACAAAAGAAAATTTTAAAGTGGGAAGTTCACCATAAGGAGCATGAGAGAATAAGTCTGAATGTGTTCGCTCGATGAATTCTTTGGATTCCCAAGAAGAATCCTTAGGATTTGAGGACCATTGAACTTTCACATGCGGAACATCTTTATTTCGAAGGCGTTTAACCTCGTAGCAATGATACGAATAGGATGTTGCTCATTTGTTAAATTATGTGAAACTTCAATTTCTTCAATAACACCGAGCTCAAGAATAGAATTGGAATCTCTGAGGCATTTTGGTAGTTGAGAAATGTGGAATACGTCATGAATAGCAGAAAATTAAGCCGGTAATCAAAGGCAACAAGCCACGAAACCAATGCTTTTAGTGGTGGGAAATGGGCCAATATATCGAGGTGCTAACTTTCCCGATCGATTGAAACTCACAACACCCTTCATGAGTGAAACACGAATGAATACCAAATCTTCCAAAGAAAATTCCAAATTCCTTCTTCCGTTATCGGCATAGGATTTTTGTCCACTTTGCGCTTCTTTCATGCTATGACGAAGAAGGTCAATATTTTCTATGGAATCACAAATAAAATCTGCGCCTAAAACCAGCCTCTCACCGTCTTCAAGCCAACACGAAGCAGATCGTCATAGCCTTCCGTAAATTGCCTCGTACGGTACCATACCAATAATCGATTGGAAGCTATTATTGTAAGTAAACTCGACCAGGGAAATATGATCTTCCCAACTTCTACCAAAATCAAGAACACATGCATGAAGAAGATCTTCAAGAGTTTGATTCACGCGCTCTATTTGTCCATCAGATTAAGGATGATAAGTGGTGCTACAATTAAGCTTCGTTCCCAAAGTTTTTTGAAGACGCTTCCAAAACCACTAGTAAATAATGGATTACGACCGCTAATAATAGAAGTAGAAACTCCATGCAATTTACCATTTATTTAACATAGAGTTTAGCCAAAAGAGGTACCGTGCGGTTGGACCGAACGGGGAGAATATGGATGGATTTTGTTAGTCTATCTACTATTACCCATAGACTGTCATGACCTGAACGAGAACGGGGAAGACCGTTAATAAAGTCCATGGAAATTTGATCCCACTTCCAAATGAGAATGTCTAAAGGTTGCAACAACCCACCGGGCCTTTGATGTTGGACTTTTACGAGTTGGCAAGTCATACAACGCTTATTGAGGTTAGCAATATCAGACTTCGTTCCATCACAATAATAATGTCACTTTATGTCCGCATAAATTTTACTACCGAGATGAATGGTAAATTTAGAATGATGAGAATCTTCCAAAGTGTATATACGGATATCACTAATATTTGGCACAATAAGTCTACCAAATTTTCGAATGCCTCCACAAGCATTGATTTCAAAGTCTTTCAAGCCATCAATATTTCTATCCCTACAACTTTGGCTAAGACGAGCTAATTCGGGATCATGCTTTGGAGCTTCAAGAATGCGGTCTAAAAGAGATGGATGAGCCTCAAGGCTACGTGAAACAAGATACGAACATGAATCAGACTCACGATCTCAAATCACATAAGTGGACAAAGTATCGAGATCATTCCATTATTACATCATCATGGAAATAGCTGCTTGTTGCCTACGACTAAGGGCACTGGCAACACGATTTCCCTTTTCAGGAGTATAAAGAATATCAAGATCATAAGTTGCAAGGAATTCGAGCCAACGTTGTCGACGCAAATTAAGTTCCTTTTGAGAGAACAAATACTTCAAAGATTTATGATCGGTGTAGAGAACAAATTTCTCTCCCAAAAGATAATGACGGCTAACTCTAAGGGCGAAAACAATGGCCACGAACTCTAAATCATGAGTGGCATATCTAGTCTCGGCGGGCTTTAATTGCCTAGAAGTATAAGCGATAACACATTTCCTTTGCATGAGAACGGCTCCCAAACCAACACGACTAGCATCGGTATAAACATTCAAGTCTTGGTTTCCTTTGGGAATCATAAAAATATGAGCCTTGGAAGGGAGTTCTTTTAATATCTGAAAAACAACTTGACATTTGTTTGACCAAATATACTTAACTCCCTTCTTTATCAAACTAGTAAGAGGTACAGAAATTTTAGAAAAGTTTTTTATGAACCGACAGTAATAACTCGCCAATCCAAGAAAGTTACGAATTTCCATCACACTCTCCGGTCTCTTCCAATTTTGAATCGCCTTAATCTTTGAAGGATCCACGGAAATTCTAGATTCGTAAATAATATGTCCTAAAAATTTCACACGGGATTGCCAAAAGTGGCACTTAGAAAATTTTCTTTCAATTGATTGCCCCTAAGGGTTTCCAACATAATTCGAAAAAATGTTTTTCATGCTCTTCCTCGGTTTTAGAATAAACAAGAATATCATCTATAAAGATGAGAACAAATTGATTGAGGAAGTCTTTGAAAACTCGATTCATAATGTCAACGAAATAAGCTGAAGTGTTCATTAAACCAAATGGCATAACAAGCCATTCATAAGATCCATAACGAGTACGGAACGACGTCAAAGGAATACTATCCTCTGCAATTGAAAGCTGATGAAAACCAGTTGCTAATTCTAACTATGAAAAGACTCTAGCATCGCTAAGTTGATCGAATAGATCATCAATCCGAGGCAAGGGATATCTATTCTTAATGGTAATATCATTAAGCTTGTGGTAGTGAACACAAAGCCTAAATGTACCAACGGATTTCTTTACAAACATAGCTAAAGCTGCCCAAGGAAAATAACTAGAACAAATAAACTGTTTTGCTTCCAATTCTGATAATTGTTTACAAATATCCTCATTTTCCTTATTGGACATACGATAAGGAGGACGAGTGATAGACAGATCTCCAGGGATTAGGTTCGCTTAAGTGGTAATCCTAAAACAGACTCAAATATATCGAGAAATTCACGAACAACGTGAATGAGGGGAATGACATCTTCCTTATCATCATTATTGTCGTCATGTGGATTTAGTTAATATTTGGAATATGAATCTTTAAGAACAATAGAAATTTGCTTAATAGATTGCAAATGTTGAAGGTGGATAGTCCTTTTTGGACATGGGATTTGGGCTTCATAACGATTAAGCCAATCCATTCACAAAATCATTCTGAAACCTAAGTAATGCATAACATGCAAATTGGCACAGAAAGCATAATCACATAAAATAATTTCAACATCCTTATAAAATAAACTGAGTGTTGCAGATCCACCAACCGAATTTGCAATTCTTAATGAAGTCATCAAGCCCATAACACTCAAAGATATCAACAAGTTCTTTTGATATAAAAGAGCGAGATGCATCCATTTCAAAAAGAACTCAAATGGAATGATCACGAAACATAATAATGTCATAAGGACAGAATGAGAAATACCTTAATCAAGAGAAGTGCTACTGCAGGCTTGCATAACATTCAACTTTCCCTCTTTCTTTCTTTGAAGTCAGGACATGAAGATATATAATGACCCGAACTTTTGCCATAGAAACAAGTAAGGGCTTCGGACACTTATATTTTCATAGTGGTTCTTAGGTCCACAATTGTAGCATTCTCCACGATTAGGGGTAGGAGTCTTTGCTACCGAAGTTGTTTGCTTCCCTTTCTTATTAGGTTTAGGTTTGAACTTATTATCGGGATGTCTCTTCTTATTATTACCGAAGTTCTATTTGGCACCCCTAACATCACCATCACTTTCTTTATCGACCTCTTCAAGTCAAAGAGCGATATCGACAAGCTAATCGAAAGGAACTTCTAGTTTCATAAGTAAAGCCTTTTTGAGATTCTTATTCAACCCATAGATAAACCTCTGATTTTTCTTCAACGGGGTATTAATATACTCGACCCTATATTTAGAGAGGGATGCAAACGATGTGACATAATCCGTCATAAAAGATTCCCCTTGAACAAGGTCAATAAAACGTCGGGCTAAAGTTACCTTTTCAGCTTTGGGCACAAACTTTAACTGGAACCTTTCCCTGAATTGCTCCAAGTAAGATTTCTTCAATAATTTCTAAAATCAAAAGCTCATACCAATCTAATGTTGTCTCCTGCAGCATGCTAGAAGCCACTTGACTCGATGTAGATCCACAAGATTCATGCGAGAAAAGATGCGATCACATGTTCTATGCCAAGCTTGGACTTCTATAACGCTTTCGGAACCCTTGAGTGGCCTTCCACCCAAATTGATATAATCACTGGACAAGCGTGCAAACCCGATGTTAGGATGAGTAGGCTCTAGAATGCATTCGGCGGCTTGGGCATTCTTTACAAGATCCCAAAGTTGTTGGGCAGACATGAATACGCCATCATGCGGGGTAGCACTGGAGTAACCAGCGTTAGGATGGCTAGATCTAACCATTTCTCTTCTTTAATAAAGAAAAAAGAGGAAAAAAATTATTTGCAGAATGAATATCAAACAAACTTGATTGATAAAACAAGGCATCGTAAAAGAATATAGGATAGAATGGGTCTGAAGACTCGAATTAAATCCTAAGGCACGATTCCTAAGAGAGACGTTGGACAATGATTCTTATCATAATATTCTATATTTTTTCGAAGTTTGGCTCTGATACCAAGCTGTGGTGCCCTACCTCTATACTCCAATTAACCAAGTACACTACTGGGTACTGCCGTTAATAAGTACAAAGAATAAGGCTGTTGAGGAGCGACCAACTGTATAATTGATTTGAGCAAGAACCGATATGTCAGATAGTATGTCATGCATTTCATTTCAAGAGGAAATTCAACATATCCAATCCAAACTCAAATCTACTACACAGTAGCTAAGTGACCTTCGAAAACAAATATAAAATAAGCATAATATAAATCAATCAAAGTTATACATATCACTAAGGCGGAAACAGATATGAATATGACATATAGAAGCGAACATCAAAGTAGTGGTCATACAAGATCCACTACATCACAAAAGAATAGGTACAAGTGCTAGACAAGAGAATAAGTATACATCAAGGAATCCCTATCTCGAATGTATAAAAAAAAACTAGTGAGCTGCAGTAGTTAGCCAAAAGTCAGAAGCTAGCCCCCGCTAAGAAGTCAAGTAGAAGTATTTGAAACACCTCGGTCTAACCCGAATATTATTTAAGAAGAAAAATAATAAACGGATCGATCTAGCTATAAATATCATACAAGATAGGATAGGATAAGAGATATGAAAAAAAAATGATAACAATAATGTCATATTGTGACAAGTATATATTTGGTAACAATAAAAATCATACAATATCTCAAATCTCCTCGAATATCCCAAAAGAATATCATATTCTTTAGCGTATTAACCAAACCTCAAATATTGACAAAACATATCAGTGTAAATCGCAAAATTTGGTGAAACACAAATTCCAAAAATCAATAATAAGAAATCAAAAAAACACAAAGGGGAGGCCTATCACATACGGGAGCATGAAAATCACCAACACGTGTATCACAAACGGGACGCTATCCCATGGTTGCGAACCCATAAAATTTAAGCGGAAGCTCCACCGAAACGGGATTTAGTCTCACACATAGACAAAGAGACATCGCACATCGCTGGTCTAAATCACAAAATGATCATCATTGGTCGATAAGTGTTGTAACGTCCCGCAAATCCGTACTCCTTGAGTCAACACTATTCTACAACAATCAACTCAAGTTGCACAGAAATACGAACCATTTGGGTTAAAGAAGAAGAGGTAGAAGAAGAAAATAGAAAACAACAACAGAATCTAACCATTACAGCGGAATAAAATATAATAGATAATAAATAATCTTTACTCAATTCAAATATATATGTTCATATATTACAATCATCAGAGTACATCAATCACAGTTTAACAACGACATACAAATGGATACACAGCTACTCAACACAGCGGAATATATATATAAACAAGTACGAGGATACATATCGTCATCCAGCTCGTCTCCTGAGCTCCACAGCGTCATATCCTGTATCCTATAATACTCGGTCTGACCCGAGCATTACAGTTAAATAATACCCTAGTCAGTCTGGAATACCAGCGTGAGAAAATCACACTCAATTGATTATTAAAGTTTCAAAAATCCTTTGAAACAAAAGCATCTCGTAAGACACGCCACAAATAAACATGTCGGGTTTTTACCTTACGATAGCTAAAACAATTTTTATAGAACTCCTCTGATACTATAAGAGGGTCTATATACAAATACTTATAAAATAGCTGAAATTGTTACATTATTAAATTCCAGCTACTAGCCACAGAGTGGGTAATACAAACAAAACCGTACAAGGCTCGTAGGGAGAATAGATTTCCAACTAATGACTAGGCACTGGGGTACCACCTGTCACAGTACGGGGCCTAGATCACCGTACCGAGGAGTACGCCCGCTCCCCTGCAATACAAGGCCGGGACTACCCCTTACTGGATAATCCCGAGTGAGATCACCCCGCGGTTGGGATCAGCAACCGCCCACTAAGCCGAAATAATAAGGGACATCTAGACTGGAATGACCTCACCCTGCTTGGGTGCTACCCACCTAGCCTTACTGCATAACCCCTGATTTTCAGTCATTCCCATTTGATGAGGCTTGAGGCTAAGCGTTACCTTTATAGAACATATTCCTTAGAATGCCCATCGTCCACCCGACGTTGTTTCGCAAGCATTCATCCATACAAGTCTGTCCCAGGTTCGAACGGAACCGAAGGCACTATTCCTACTACATCCATTTTGGAAATATCCTCAAGATTAGTAGTGACTAGCCCTTGCACTTCACTGCTCCATCTTCGAATCCACACGTGTTTCCACGAAACATACAAACCGGATCGAAGTGGTTTTCGAGAAATAAATCTCGATCCCGGTCTCTTCGAAACGATCAAGGCATTTGTCCAATATTGATAGTCGGTGATTTAACTATCAATTAATATTCACAAACATCCATCCAACAATAAATAATTTCCCAAATTATTTATTAACCTCAAAATATCTTTACAAGATATATTTCTATTTTCAATCCTTTGAAAACAGTTTCGAAACCATCTTTCTTTTCAGAATAAACTTTCCCAAATATTTTCTATCTCCTCTGAAATCACCAAGCACAAAAATAGATTTTTAAAATAATTTAAAATACTTTACCTTGAAATATATACTTTAAAACATTTAAGTTAAAACTACTTCAATAATTCGTAAGAAAAATACATATTATATGAATATTTGAAAATAGGGTTACTTAATAAATATAAAACTAGATTTATACTTTTAAACAAAATACTAAGTCACCTTTAAATAATTACTACTACAATAGATTAAAGGAAATACTTACTTTAGAATTTAAATATTTAGAAATAATAAATTATCCAAAACTTGCTTTTTAAAAGACAACTTTAAAACCTTTAACTTATATTTAAAAATTTACTTTAAAAACGTACTTGGTTATCCAGAGAAAAATTCCAACTTCAATCACTTAAATCAATTTCCCAAATTGATTCCCAATTTACTCCATTTGAAATAAGTTTCTTTAATTTCTCAATTCAATTCAAAATTCATTAATTATGGGCTTTAACAGTAATGTTATTAATTTCTGTTTGATTTTAAATCTTTAACTGCAATATACAAATTTCAGATCTTATCCTAATTCCTTCTTTATTCTTTTAAATATTTTCAATCTTAAATTTTAAATAAATGTTTGTTCTTTTTAAAAATAATCATACTAAAGTTTAAAATTCATTAATCTCCTGATTATTCAAGATTTCCATTCTATACTCAAGATTTATTTATCAGAATCTTAAAGTCACTTTATTTCTTTTCCAATTCATTCTTAAATTTATTCAAATTTCAATAATTATTTTACTTATGAATTCACTTCTCTTATTCCCTTTCCAAAAATCCAATTTATATATTTTTGATAATTTATTATACCCAAATATATCCAATCAAATCATAACATTCAATTATTCCAATATGATTTATCATAGCATATCAAATAATCACATCAGAGACCATTAAATAATTTTAATTAAATATTGACGGATCCAGCCGGATCCCTCTAACCTGCGTCCCCTACATCACAGACGTTAGCACAATACAATATTCCAATCCCAAAATATCATACTATAACACATTAATTCAACTCAACCATTCAAATAATTATTCAAATTATCAATTAAATTTTAAATTGAAAATTTTGCTGAGTGAGATTAACTCACCTTATTCCGTTTGTTTGCAGTCCACTTCAATTCTGTCTTGGTTTCCCGGTTTATAACCTTGTATAAACATTACATAATTTTTTATCAACATTCGAGTCAGTTGGAACAACTAAATTTCCATTTATAACTTGATTAACCCGTGATTTTATTTTTAAACAGGTAAATTTATTTTAAACTAATTCCCTTAAGATAATTAATTTCCGGTAACTACAACTAAAAATTTAATTAGTTAAACACATTAATCACCCACACATTATTTTTCCCATTTAATAATCTAATTAACTAAGAATTTTCTTTGACCAATTTCCCTCTAGATAAATTGTTTCTGATGACCAAAATAATTGAACAAGTGAGTTAAATGAGTTAACCCCATAATCCATTATTTTAAAAATAAATTTAGTCAGTTAAAAATGTGTGCGTAAAATATTAAAGTCAAATAAATAAATTGTGTGTGTATATATGTATATATCTGCCAAAATTACCTTTCTTTTCTTCCGGTAGATATGTATTAAGAATCAAAACAAATATAGGTTTTAATCCTTACTGAAATCATTTTCTTTTTTGGAAATAATAACAAAATTTTACTTACTGCATATATTCACATGTATTAATTATAAATAAATAAAAACAACATATCGATACCTCATCGGCTATCGCTCGAGTCGCCTTGCACTTCATACGCGACTCCGCAGTCAAACCCTATATAGCCATCAACACACGCACAACAAGCAGACCCCCAAATCGCCACATCGCCTCTGCCCTCTCGACCCCGGCCTCCCCGTGCACATCCATCCACGCGCGATAGCTTGCCAATCGCCGCCTCGACCTGCCGCCATCCAAACCCTAGCGACCCCCCTTCTGAACACGAGATGCCCTCGCCTAGGGAGCGCGCACGACTCCCTATCAATTCGAGATCGTCCGCTTCCCTCCCCTTTATGTTCGCCACTAGTTTGTTTTTTTTTAAATTGAGTGTTTTGGGGTTTGAAAAGAAGAAAGGGGTCCGGGCCCTATTGTTGCTCTTTTCTTTTATTATACACGACTTACAGCTTCCCCTTGAAGCTTCTTTTATTTATCAATTTATTATATATTTTATTTTATTTTTCCGATTTTGATTTTCAGTAGGAATTGAACTTGCCTGTCTTTTTAGAAGAGAAAGGAAAACACGGATTTTAAGTTAAAAGAAGTGGCGTATAAGAGGAGCTTGACTAAGTAAATTTCATTAAATTATTATCAATTTAGTTTTCAGCGCATTATTATATCGTACACTCACACACTAACTCTAATCAATACGAAATTTGAAATTCGATAATAATTCAATATTACGGACCCAATGGAACTGGTTTCGTTTAATTCCGAGACTGTGCCTCGGAAGGCTATTTTTAAATTCAATTTAAACGATAAAATTTCAAAACTAAACAAACCAGTGCTAATTTCAATTTTACAACTTCTATTATCTTCAGTGTTATCAATATAAATTTTACAAGCCTTCAAATTATATCCAACAGGTTCAAAACGTCAGTAACAACATTTAGCTCAACTTCCAATTATTTAATTTAAAATTTTAATTATCAAATAATTTGTGATATTCGTGATTCAAGTTAAAATTACTCTATTGAATGTTTAAAATAAATTAAATATTCCATTTTAAATGCTCGAAAATTCCGGGTCGTCACATTCCTCCCCCTTAAAAGAATTTCGTCCCCGAAATTTACTAGTTAGGGAGAAATGATACAATACCAGTTTACTTTCCTCAAATCCAAACAGTTTAATTAACTTGCCATAACATATCCTCTCTATTATAGTCCCACTATTACTTCAACTAATTTCCAAAACCTTCCATAGTCTCCAAATAACTTTATTTATTCAAATATTATCACCTGCTCATTCATTCAAATTAGAATTCAAAACTAAATTTTGAATTATCAAAATTTTATCAAAAATTTTCTAACTCCCTAAATTTTCGAAAAAATTCGCCAGCGTCTCCTTTGCGCGGCTAGCTCGGTACAACTACAAAATGGCTCTACGGCCTCCCAAATCCAAAACGAAGACAAAATGCCAAGTGGCTCGATCCAAATCCCAATCAAATTTCACACCAAATTTAAATACATACCTTTTTGTCGAGCATTTCAAATTTATCTTCTGAAATCAAAATCAATTCCCTTTACCTTTATATTACCTGCACATCTTACACAGCAATAGGTCCAATCACAATATTCAAAAACATTTATCGACTCACTTACAGATGTCAATATCTATTAACTCACGTACTAACTTAGATTATATTTGAAATATCAATTTCTAATTGCGTATGCCTCATCCTTACTTAAGCTAGTATAAGCACTTATATGTTTCTTATATTTATTTTCATCTTACCACTTTAGTTTATATCCATTTCTATTCACATTGATTCTTTCATTTCCATACGAATGCAATTTATCTTTAACTTTAAATATTGAGTTTTTGTTTTCCATTTATAACTAATTCATATCATTACTTTAAATTAATTTCATTTACAAATTTATTTCAATTTTCAGTTTGAATACGTTTGCCGTTAACAAATTTTCCAAAAATTTTCGAAAAATTTTCTAACTCTCAAAATTTCTGAATTTTTTTGGCACAGTCTCTTTTGTACGGAGGAGCTTTTGCAATTTGACAAAAGAGATAAATATATATACATCGACCCACCCGGTCGGAAAAACCAAAAACAGTTCATATTTCCTATTTTTATTGCATAGGCGTACCTTATTTAGCATTTTAAGCAAGCGACTTATTTATTTAGCAGTTAATGCAACCCAAATCCAGCCATACGGCTTCCAAAAACCTGTGCTTACTCAATTTAAACATGTAAGCGACAAATATACAAAGTTTATAGCATTTCACTTAATTTCAGTAGTTAAACACATGTATAATATAAACAATATACACTAAACACTTCCAAAAGAAAATTAATAAAGTTCCGATACAAATTTAGTTGTTTTCAACTAAATCACCCATCAATTTCATTCTACTTAAATGGTTTACACTTCATTTCTTACATTCTATTCATTCTAATCCAAACAAACACATATTTATCTCAATTGATTCAAAAATCAATTTCATTGCTTATATGAACTCAAAGAATTTTATACAATCTCATTTGCGTCAATGACGACCATTTTTATGCACATTCAATGATGTTCACTTAATAGAATATCCATTCTATTTTATAACTACTTAAAATTAATATCAATTCAATTTATACTTTATTCTGTTTCATTTCCAATGTTCCAACATAATTCTTAATTGTTGACAACCAATTCATATATCGTTCCACTTAATCCGAATGGTTAACAACTCACAAACTTACATTTAATTTATTATTAAGCAAATCTGAACTCATATCTAATTCAATTGATCTCAAAATCAATTCTTTTACTTCCATCCATCCATGGCATTTTAATAACTTCCATTTACATCCAACGATAATTTATTCCATGCAATTCGACGAGATTTATGTGAATAAATAAGTATTTATGTTTATAACCAATTTAAATTGATTTCAACTCAATTTATACTTAATTCTATTCCATTTTCAAATTCATTCACAATCCATATATTCTTATTTCCATTTCATTTCAGATTGAAATTCATTCACTTGCATTTCATTTTATTAACCAAACTAGTTTATTCAAAACCATTAACAACTTAGGTTCATCTTCATTACCTATTAAATTATATTCACAGTCCACTCATTTATACTTCATTTCTTATCCACATTCATTTAAATCCATCCTATTAAACTTGAAACATTCTATTTTCTTATTATCTCAAGTTATTTCAATTCCTTAATAATTTTAAATTGTTTACAATTATTTGTTCTAGAATTTCATTCCATTAATATTATTTATAACTCACCGAATTTTATTTCGATTAAAAATTTATTTTCACTTGATTTAAAACCAATCCAATATTATTAAACTTTGTTTTAGGTTGAATTCAATTCAACTCTCTTCCATTTTTTTAGTTTTAAGTTAATTTACTTCAATTTATTCAAATCCTTTTTTTCTATACTTAAGTTCATTTCATTTTGCAAATAAATTTCTCTTTTCAATTTAACTTGATTCTATTTTAATCCAATCCCATTTCAAACTACAAATTTATTTGATTAGTTATTATACATTTTAACTTGTTAGATTCAGCTTATTCAATTTACTACAAGACCATTTCCAATTTATTTCCACTTATTTGGATTTTATTTGCAATTTAACTATTACTATTTCAATCCAATTTCATTTTTATTCGATACATTTCAATTATATCTAATTTGTTAACACTTCGAGTTAAATTTTTAGTTATAACTCAAGTTCTGATCCCACCATTTACTTTTAATTTACCATCCAATTTATTAACTTACAATTCAATTTCATTTACTTTACTATCGATCCAAGTCGAATTTGATTTATAACTTGAGTCTTATTTTCCAACTTCATCATAAACTCACAATTCAGCTTCTATTTAACTATAATAGGTTCCACTTACACATTTCATTAACAAAATAGTTCTTCCCTTATTTATAATCCAACACATGAATTTTAATTCCAAATATCACTCCATTTAATTTACTTAGTTCAATTTAGTTTATAATTCAAGTTTTGATTTTTATTTTATTCTCCAATTCATCAAACAATATTTATTTTTAACTCAAGCCTTATGCTTATTTACAACCCAAACATATTTTATTTTATGGATTTTTAGTTCTTTTACACGTTATTCTTATTTATTTATTTCAATTCCAATCCTTAACCCACTTATTTCCATTTATTCAGGTAAGAATCTAATTCCATTTGATAAATCAATTGGATTTTTATTCCAATTCAATTTTGTTATAACTCGGATTTATTTAATCTCAATGATTTCAACTTAATTCGAATACAACTGGATTTTATTTTCAGCCTACTCAATTACTTCAATCCAGTTAAATTTTATTTCCCAATCCATGTTAATTTCATTTTTAACTTTTCCCTTTAAATTTAAATTCCAACATTCAAAAGCTTATATTTCCTTCCTGATTCAAAACTCATCTCAATTTATAAGCTTACAATTTATAAGCTTACAATTTATAAGCTTACAATTTATCTCATCAGGATTTTTAAACTCCCGGCTTTGGTTTCAAATAATGTTGAAATCTTCAACATCTCAAATCACAATTCTCAAAAGTTAAACCAATCCTGTTTTATTCCCAACAAATTTCCTTTGAAAATTCAAAAACAAACAGGTTTTTCCTGAACAAATCAATTTGGCAGTAATACGTCACTTAGAAACTCGAAAATGAATACTGATGATGCTGCGCAGTCATCACCAGGATTATTTTCCAACGACTGAAGTGAATTTAATGCTATTTCCCTTCCCAAAATTATTTGAAACAATTTGCTTCCAGAAATACTTTTAAAAAAATAATGCTATTATTGTCTTCAAAACACTTCGAAAAAATTTTCCAAAATCTTCGAGGTTTTAAATTTCCAATTTAATTTGAATTCAATTTTAATTATAACCCAATTATATAATTTATGCTCATATAATTTAGTTCCATTTGATCATACAAGTAATTCCAATTTTTATAATTTTATTTGTTTAAAATATGATCATCCAAACATCCAAGTTATATAATAATTTAAGAAAATATTTCCTTTATATCAAAATATATTTTGGGTAAAATTATTTCATTCACCCACATTTAAAAATAATACCGGGTCGATTGTTCTATTCAAGTGTTTAGAAACCCCTTCGATACAGTTGTCCAGACTGTGCCGACGAAGGTTCATATGCCACTCAATAAACCAATCAACACAATATTAAAACAATTTATATTCACTAACAAATACGCGCTCATATTTATTAATACGCTCAAACTCATTATAGAGTACGTCGGACTCTATTTTAAATGAGTAATTCCCACCAGAGCCATGGTTATCACCAACCTAAGCTCTGATACCAACTGTAACGTCCCGCAAATCCGTACTCCTTGAGTCAACACTATTCTACAACAATCAACTCAAGTTGCACAGAAATATGAACCATTTGGGTTAAAGAAGAAGAGGTAGAAGAAGAAAATAGAAAACAACAACAGAATCTGACCAGCGCAGCGGAATAAAATATAATAGATAATAAATAATCTTTACTCAATTAAAATATATATGTTCATATATTACAATCATCAGAGTACATCAGTCACAGTTTAACAACAACATACAAATGGATACACAGCTACTCAACACAGCGGAATATATATATAAACAAGTGCGAGGATACGTATCGTCATCCAGCTCGTCTCCTGAGCTCCACAGCGTCATATCCTGTATCCTATAATACTCGGTCTGACCCGAGCATTACAGTTAAATAATACCCGAGTCAGTCTGGAATACCAGCGTGAGAAAATCACACTCAATTGATTATTAAAGTTTCAAAAATCCTTTGAAACAAAAGCATCTCGTAAGACCACGCCACAAATAAACATGTCGGGTTTTTACCTTACGATAGCTAAAACAATTTTTATAGAACTCCTCTGATACTATAATAGGGTCTATATACAAATACTTACAAAATAGCCGAAATTGTTACATTATTAAATTCCGGCTACTAGCTACAGAGTGGGTAATACAAACAAAACTCGTACAAGACTCGTAGGGAGAATGGATTTCCAACTAATGACTAGGCACTAGGGTACCACCTGTCATAGTACGGGTCCTAGATCACCTACCGAGGAGTACGCCCGCTCCCCTGCAATACAAGGCCGGGACTACCCCTTACTGGATAATCCCGAGTGAGATCACCCCGCGGTTGGGATCAGCAACCACCCACTAAGCCGAAATAATAAGGGACATCTAGACTGGAATGACCTCACCCTGCTTGGGTGCTACCCACCTAGCCTTGCTGCATAACCCCTGATTTCAGTCATTCCCATTTGATGAGGCTTGAGGCTAAGCGTTACCTTTATAGAACATATTCCTTAGAATGCCCATCGTCCACTTGACGATGTTTCGCAAGCATTCATCCATACAAGTCTGTCCCGGGTTCGAACGGAACCGAAGGAACTATTCCTACTACATCCATTTTGGAAATATCCTTAGGATTAGTAGAGACTAGCCCTTGCACTTCACTGCTCCATCTTCGAATCCACACGCGTTTCCATGAAACGTACAAACCGGATCGAAGTGGTTTTCGAGAAATAAATCTCGATCCCGGTCTCTTCAAAACGATCAATGCATTTGTCCAATATTGATAGTCAGTGATTTAACTATCAATTAATATTCACAAACATCCATCCAACAATAAATAATTTCCCAAATTATTTATAACCTCAAAATATCTTTACAAGATATATTTCAATTTTCAATCCTTTGAAAACAGTTTCAAAACCATCTTTCTTTTCAGAATAATCTTTCCCAAATATTTTCTATCTCCTCTGAAATCACCAAGCACAAAAATAGATTTTTAAAATAGTTTAAAATACTTTACTTTGAAATATATACTTTAAAACATTTAAGTTAAAAATACTTCAATAATTCGTAAGAAAAATACATATTATATGAATATTTGAAAATAGGGTTACTTAATAAATATAAAACTAGATTTATACTTTTAAACAAAATACTAAGTCGCTTTTAAATAATTACTACTACAATAGATTAAAGGAAATACTTACTTTAGAATTTAAATATTTAGAAATAATAAATTATCCAAAACTTGCTTTTTAAAAGACAACTTTAAAACCTTTAACTTATATTTAAAAATTTACTTTAAAAACGTACTTGGTTATCCAGAGAAAAATTCCAACTTCAATCACTTAAATCAATTTCCCAAATTGATTCCCAATTTACTCCATTTGAAATAAGTTTCTTTAATTTCTCAATTCATTTCAAAATTCATTAATTATGGGCTTTAACAGTAATGTTATTAATTTTTGTTTGATTTTAAATCTTTAACTGCAATATACAAATTTCAGATCTTATCCTAATTCCTTCTTTATTCTTTTAAATATTTTCAATCTTAAATTTTAAATAAATGTTTGTTCTTTTTAAAAATAATCATACTGAAGTTTAAAATTCATTAGTCTTCTGATTATTCAAGATTTCCATTCTATACTCAAGATTTATTTATCAGAATCTTAAAGTCACTTTATTTCTTTTCCAATCCATTCTTAAATTTATTCAAATTTCTATAATTATTTTACTTATGAATTCACTTCTCTTATTCCCTTTCCAAAAATCCAATTTATATATTTTTGATAATTTATTATCCCAAATATATCCAATCAAATCATAACATTCAATTATTCCAATATGATTTATCATATCATATCAAATAATCACATCAGAGAACATTAAATAATTTTAAATAAATGTTGAGGGATCCAGTCGGATCCCTCCAACCTACGTCCCCTGCATCACATACGTTAGCTCAATACAATATTCCAATCCTAAAATATCATACTATAACACATTAGTTCAACTCAACCATTCAAATAATTATTTAAATTATCAATTAAATTTTAAATTAAAAATTTTGCTGAGTGAGATTAACTCACCTTATTTCGTTTATTTGCAGTCCACTTCAATTCTTTCTTGGTTTCCCAGTTTATAACCTTGTATAAACATTACATAATTTTTTATCAACATTCGAGTCAGTTGGAACAACTAAATTTCCATTTATAACTTAATTAATCCGTGATTTTATTTTTAAACAGGTAAATTTATTTTAAACTAATTCCCTTAAGATAATTAATTTCCAGTAACTACAACTAAAAATTTAATTAGTTAAACACATTAATCACCCACACATTATTTTTCCCATTTAATAATCTAATTAACTAAGAATTTTATTTGACCAATTTCCCTCTAGATAAATTGTTTCTGATGACTAAAATAATTGAAAAAGTGAGTTAAACGAGTTAACCCCATAATCCATTATTTTAAAAATAAATTTAGTAAGTTAAAAATGTGTGCGTAAAATATTAAAGTCAAATAAATAAATTGTGTGTGTATATATGTATATATCTGCTAAAATTACCTTTCTTTTCTTCCGGTAGATATGTATTAAGAGTCAAAACAAATATAGATTTTAATCCTTACTGAAATCATTTTCTTTTCTGGAAATAATAACAAAATTTTACTTACTGCATATATTCACATGTATTAATTATAAATAAATAAAAACAACATATCGATACCTCATCGGCTATTGCTCGAGTCGCCTCGCCCTTCATACGCGACTCCGCAGTCAAACCCTATATAGCCATCAACGCACGCACAACAAGCAGACCCCCAAATCTCCACATCGCCTCTGCCATCTCGACCCCGGCCTCCCCGTGCACCTCCATCCACGCGCGATAGCTTGCCAATCGCCGCCTCGACCTGCCGCCATCCAAACCCTAGCGACCCCCCTTCTGAACACGAGATGCCCTCGCCTAGGGCGCGCGCGTGACTCCCTATCAATTCGAGATCGTCCGCCTCCCTCCCCTTTACGTTCGCCACTAATTTGTATTTTTTTTAACTGAGTGTTTTGGGGTTTGAAAAGAAGAAAGGGGTTCGACCCCTATTGTTTCTCTTTTCTTTCATTATACGCGACTTACAGCTTCCCCTTGAAGCTTCTTTTATTTATCAATTTATTATATATTTTATTTTATTTATTTATTTATTTTTCCGATTTTGATTTTCAGAAGGAATTGAACTTGCCTGTCTTTTTAGAAGAGAAAGGAAAACAAGGATTTTAAGTTAAAAGAAGTGGCATATAAGAGGAGCTTGACTAAGTAAATTTCATTAAATTATTATCAATTTAGTTTTCAGCGCGTTATTATATTGTACACTTACACACTAACTCCAATCAATACGAAATTTGAAATCCGATAATAATTCAATATCACGGACCCAATGGAACTGGTTTCGTTTAATTCCGAGACTGTGCCTCGGAAGGCTATTTTTAAATTCAATTTAGATGATAAAATTTTAAAACTAAACAAACCACTGCTAATTTCAATTTTACAACTTCTATTATCTTCAGTGTTATCAATATAAATTTTACAAGCCTTTAAATTATATCCAACAGGTTCAAAACTTCAGATTCAACATTTAGCTCAACTTCCAATTATTTAATTCAAAAATTTAATTATCAAATAATTTGTGATATTCGTGATTCAAGTTAAAATTACTCTATTGAATATTTAAAATCAATTAAATATTCATTTTAAATGCTCGAAAATTCCGGGTCGTCACAAGTGTTAATTAAACTAAGCTAGTAAATAAATGAGTTTAAATTCATGTCCCATAACCACTAGCTTTATTTAAGTATTTATGAACAAATTGTACATTTCCACTCGAAAATTGTCAGGAGAGTTCTATCGAACAAGTCTAAGAATTAACCTACGACGTAAGCGCAAGCGTTTCATACCACTTGTTTTTCTAAGTGGATTTCTCATACAAATGAGGTAAAGGTTTGTATATACTAATAGATTCGAAAACGGATTTAAAAACAAGCTTTGTATTAATAGAATGTTGAAATCATATTTGTGAAAGAGTTAGAGTATTTACTACTAGTATAAAAACCTTTGTATTTTAAAGTGACAAATCACAAAAATGATTGTAAAAACATTCTATCACCAAAAATCCACATTCGAGAACGTGAAATAAGATCATGAAAATCGATATCAAATCCATCAAATGGAAACATCAAGAATCCAAAAAAGAAACCATCAAAATAGGTATTGATTGACAATAACTATTTGGATGGTCAAAGATCGATAAAATTTGGAAATCCACTTAAAAATAGGCAATATAGGCAAAATTAAACATAACCAGATGTCTGGTAAGTTTAGGCAGACGTCCGAACCTAGGTTCTAAAAGTTCATTTTTTTTATGAAGCCTTCCAGACATCTGGCTGGGTTAACCAGACGTCTGGTCCTGAGCTCTAGAACTTTATTTTCGTTTTTATTGTTTATTTATTTTTCTCAAAAGCCCCTGCCAAACGTCTAGAAATTTCAACCAGACGTCTGGTTGCCTGGGCAGGGCAAAAATTTGCCTAGCCATTGATGGCCAAATCAACTTGGATGTGATAAACAAGCGAAGGAGGCTAGGGATGTATGCCAAGAAACAACCCAGCCCCTATAGGCTCCTCAATACACCACAAATAGCTTGTCCAAACATCCATAGTAGGATTTTCATAAATTTTGACTTCAAAACCAAAAATTGGAAAATTCACCAAACCAATTCAGATCAACAGCGAATGAACATGAAAAAGATGTTAGAAATTCAAACCTAACAATAATGAAAGCTATAGACATAGATGTGAGTTCAAAAACTCATCTTTAAAATTCAAAAACAAGAAATGAGACGATCTAAAACAAGCTTAGACCAATTCCTCTTCACTACACCTCTAGAACCTTCGATCTATTATCAAAGACAAATTTTTTTCCAAATTAGGTTATAAGAAAAATCAAGAACTGAAGAGGGATTGAGATAGAGAAGACGAAGAGGATGCTTACCTAAGCTTCTCTTTGATTTTGGAACTTGAATTTGGATTTCCTAAGAGAACTAGGGATTAGGAATTTCTAATCTCCTCTTTTTTCCCCATTTTTTATTTAGCTTGAGTGTTAGGAATCATTATGAGTAGAATGAATGAAGTGGAGAGGAGTTAGAGTATTTGGTAGAAGAGTTTGAGTTAGCTTAATATGTTAACCAACCTAAAGCCCAAATGAAAATACCAAAATCCTAATCAATTCCAAACATATTGATGTTTATACTTAAACAAGTTGCAAATATCCTTTCGAACTCAATGAAAGTGGTCTCTATCCGGATTCGACTGTTTACAAAAAGTCACATTTCAGAATTTAAGCCAACTAATGATGCTATATTTAAATAAAACATTTAAATATTTAATCGTAAAATATGTAGGTTGTTACATAAAAACGAACCCACCTATCAGTAACCGTAGAATACATTGCAATAAAGTCAAAATACAACATCATCGAAGCCAGATTTACAGCCGTTATACAAGCTGCAAAAAGACATATGCCGTCCGATAACGAAAATTAATATGAAGTTAAAAAACTTATGTTGACTTTCGGTTTACCTAATCAGAAAATAGATACATGTTTAAATGGCGGCTTGTTGTTTTGGAAAGAAGATATAAATCTTAGGAATTATGAAATATGTAACTAGGAAAGATACAAACAAAGAAAAAAGAAGGAAAATGAAGTTTCATACAAGCATATGCATTACTTAACCATCACTCCTAGGCTTCAAAGATAATACGCATCTTCTGTAACTACATCTCATACGAGATGGCATAGTGTGAGAATGGAGGAAGAGGGTACGTTGACACATCCAGCCGATGGAGAAGCATGAAAGCATTTCAACAAAACTTATTCCAATTTTGCAACGAAGAGTCGTAATGTTAGACTAAGATTATGTGCGGATGCTTTTTCATCATTTTCTAAATTTGGTGCTAAATATTCATCTTAGTCCATTATCATCACACCTTATAATTTACTTCCGTGGATGTGTATGAAACTACAATATATGTTTCTTACTGTTGTCGTACCTGGCGCCTAAGATTCGACACAAAAAATCAATGTTTATTTACAACCGTTGATTGTGGATTTAAAAACACTATGGAATGAAGGAGTAATTATTTTGGTAGTTATGTAATTATGCAATTGATGCAATTATGGAGATTATGCCGTTGATGTAATTATACAATTGATGTAACTACGTTGAATTCTTGGTGTATTATGAAATTGATGAGATTTATTTTGCTAGTTATGTAATTTATGTCATTTATGAAACCGAATCTGTTTATCATTACTTACATCTTTTATGGCATTACCATTTCTGTCATTTATTTAGCAATTTATGTTTAAAATGCATTGCATTCTGCTTATCGTCAGAATATTAGACCCAATCTCAATCAGGTATACTTTGCACTTTATGTGCTATGTCATTTAACTATAAATATATTTCATTATCATGTTATTGTTCTCTTCTAAAATGATGTGTCCATGACAGGTATCATGTCATCCAGGAGGAGGAGTTCTTTCCGCTCTTCAAGAGGCGATGGCAGTGGTCCATTGCAACCGCCACAGCAATCTGTCGTGACTTTAGTACCTAGAGCCGAGTGGTAAGTATTAAAATTTTTTCAGTATCTTAAATATTTTGTGTACGATATACTAGTCTGTATCATATTTAACACAGAGGGTTTGAAATACAACATTTGGCTGTATTTCTATCGGTTTCGAGGGAGGCATACAAGAGTAGGATGTCGGCTTGTCGGCCGAAGTGAGATAATATCCCTTCCCACATTCTCGAGTGTAATTGGCAGGATTTCATTAGAAATATAATCTTCTGTTTTCCATTCTTAATTTTTTTTGTCGCTTATTTATTGTTCACCTTTTATTGTTTAATTTTTGGTTGCTTGTTTATCATGAAACACAGGCTGCCGTGGACATACAATCAGATGACCTGCAGTTGGTACGACATTACTGGATGTAGATGATGAGGAAGAACTACAGGGATTCTATGTCGACAGTGAAGCATGAAAGGCAGAAGCCAAACTAGACGGGGACGAGTGTATGAGAATGGTGGCTGAAACATTGGGATAGTGACGACGCGAAGGTAAGTGTACTAAACATTTATTAATTATTTGATTGATACATAAATATCAAAAAATATTTGGTAAGTAAATAATGTATTAAATCTAAATGTACAAGCAGAGTCAGAAAGAAACTCTGTAAATAGGAACAAAAATTCCTTCACTCATCGAGGAGGGTTGAAGCCGTTCCAGAAGTATCGTCAGGAGTTGGTAAATATATTAAATACGAATTGTAAAAAGTTATTGTGCTATATAATTTTGAATATACAATAACAGTACATAATAATCAATTTCAGGAAGCTGAGGCGTAAAGTCCTGTGTCGTATATGGATGTGTTTACCCGTACGCATGCCATCGAGCATGCAAATCCGGACAGGACAATTTCATATACATGGCACAATGATAAATTGAGCAAGAGCCATGTAAGCATATTTTAGTTTATGTACTATTAATTGTTAAATTATAATGAATTAAGATATCATGATATTAATTTTAACTGTGTTTTTGTCTGTTCATGCAAACAAGGTTTATGGAACAACGCCAGAACTCTTAGAGGATACCGATCGATAGCAGCCCACGACGGATGTGGAGGACATTATTTTTGAGTCAATCATGAATCCACCGTCATGGAACATGCGCTATGTCATTGGAAATCAAGTGGTAATGAATAATATAACAATTTAATAATCTATTAGTTCTAAAGAACTTCACATCGCTTTAGTTTCAGTAATAAGTTTATAGATATAAAAATTAACACATTACGTTTTAACTTTGATAGTAAGATTATAGACTAAATTAAATAAGTGTTGCAGGTAAGCAGACAGAGGCAAGCCAGCCAACCGACCAGTGCTGATATCGATCTAGCAGAGGTCGAAGAGTTAAGAGCTAGGGTGTCGCAACTAGAAGATCAAAACCATCGCCAAACCATCGAGATGACACAGTGCTGGATCAGCGTATTGCTGAGTACATGCAACAATATGGTGGCTGGTTTTCATCTTCTACTGGTATGGGAGGTTCTGGAGCCGATTGATCGGAGTGATAGGTATATTTTTTGGTTTTGTGCCATTGTTTTGTAAGTTTGGATAATACATCGAGTTGGTGGATTCGAACTGTTGTGTATATTGTTTGATGATACACTTGGTGGTAGTGATTCTGACATTGGAGAGTTGATTATGAGGAGTTGGTGAAGCATTGATGTATATATTGTACAATTAGACGTATGTGAATTATGGTAGTGAAGTTTGGTTTGATTTTACATGAGTTGGGTTGGATTTTATATGAATTGGGTTTGATTTATGTCTTTGTGATATTTGATTATCTTTCTATGGATTGATTTCATGTTGAATGTCCGAGTTGGATATATTAAGTTAGGTGAAAGATATTGTATTTAAGAATTATGGATGGAAGGCCAAATCGTAGCTGAAATACAATTTTTTTTGCAGTTTTCCCGGCGGCTTCCGACGGCATGTCGGTCAAAATTTACCAACATGTTCTGACTGCTACAGGCGGCGAAATTCCGACGGCTTCCGCCATAAAGCGTAATCGTCCACGTGGCTTTCAATGGCCGTCGAACTGTCGTCGAAAGCCATCGAAAAATGCTCTATTTCGTGTAGTGTTACAATTATACATTTTGTTTTATTTTATTTTTATCAGTGCGCAAAGAACGGGTTAAAATCTAGTCATGATTTTTGATGTTTCTCCTATACAACGGATTGAGTTGGTATGAAATTTGATGCCCAAACATAAACTTGGTTGAGAGCTCAATACATGAAGCAACGAAAATTCCTTGCCTGTAGCACCAGTAAGAAAGCCTAGGTCTAGGCTTAAACCTGTAGAAGCTTTCCAAGTTATATCATGCCAAAATTCCAATAAACTAAACCATTTTGTCCATTGTGAGGTTTATAGTTAGAACAACATCTTAAGTAACACTAAAAAGTTCTATTATATCCTTTGTCTATCAATTTCTAGATGGCATGCAAATTTTAGTAGTGAGCAACCTTGAAGGTTGAATAATTCATTCATTCCAAAGTAAACTTGTATAAAATGGATTCACTGTAATTTGCTAGTACAACCGTATACATAGTGAAGAACCGAATTTTCGATTGTATTATTACGAAAGAAAATAGATTAGATGTAGTTTTTTTAATTAGTTTTAGTTAAATATCAAATGTTGATAACATCTAAAAAAATTAAGCAGAAGAGATTTAAGAAGACATTTGTGAAGAGAACAAAGTAAATAGAATTAGAGAGACTCAAGAAGACACGTTAAAAACACGTTTTTTGTTCTTTAAGTTCACACAGTTTGGTTTTGCATGCCTACGATTAACAAACCTCCCTAACGGTCGGTTTTTCATTAATTATTATTATTATTTTCAAATTATTGGACACATTAAGGATGATGAAGGAAAGAAACAGTGATTTATTTAACGCTAGGTTTATTCATATATTTTGCTTTACACACATCCATTATTAGCACAAAATATTTTACATTTTTTTTATTTACATACACCCTGAAATTTCCAATTTTACCTATGCATGGTTCTTTTATGTACTATGAACTAAAGCTATGTTCATTGCAAATTCAAGCATCCCCTTTCCTACTGTAGAAAAAAAGGAAGAAAAATAATTTTTTACCAATTTTTCAAATTTTGCTTCATAATCATAATATTTATCTATTATCTAACCCTAATTCAATTTCTTTTTTTCAATTTTCATTGCTAGTAAAAAAAATTTTTTTCTAAACCTAAATCAGTTTCCTTTTCTTAATTTTCATTGATAGATAATATAGAATTTAATTTACTATATTTTACTGGTTTAATTAAGATTTAAGTGTATTCAACAGTATAAGGTAAAATAATTAAAACTTACTACTATTGTAAGCAAGGGTATTTTTATCTTTAATTTCTTTTACAAAAAGTTCAGTGTACGTAAAGCGAATTTCAATGCATAAATGGAATTAGCCTTTACTTAATCCATGTTGTACCATAAAGATGACCAAGTATGGGTGGCTTTTAGGCGACTCAGAAAAGAAATTCATTGATATATCCTTTGGTATTTGATCAGGAATCGTTAATCTGTATGATTATAAGAATGGCCAGCATGAAGTGATTCTACGCAAACTTTGATATAGTTTTCATGCTCTATAAGATTAACGAGTGTGAACCCGTGCTATGCATACGTGGGTTAGTATATAATTCTATTAACAGTGTATCTTTTAGATTTTATATATGAAGATAAAAGCAGAAACTTATGAGATGTAAATTTTTGGATTAATTTTTCATGAATACTACTAATAAAAATGTGTGATAAATCCTCTTAAATAGTCTTGGAGAATATAGAATATAATTAATATTTAGAGCATAATGCCTTTATATATAAAAGGTTACATCAACTATTAATTATTCCTAACTTGGTCATCACTATATTACTAAGCATGTCATTTAATTAATTTTCAAATGTAATTTACAATGGTTCAACATAGTTTTATCAAAATTTTAACATATAAATTTAAATATATATGTAATTTTGTTTGATAATAGTGTTCCAAACCTAGAGTAAAGAAATTATGGTCGAAAAGGGATAGTAATTAAGTTTGGCTTAGTGAAACAACATTTTCATTATTACACATCTCGACATTACACAATACTAATTAAATTAGAGACAATATTGCAGTAGTTTTCAAACATCGTGTTCTTTAATAAATATAGCATAATATGATATGAGAAAATATATGAAATGAGCAATCAAATTTTGTATTTTTTGTATCTAGAGCATCATTTTGGTTTACATATCATGCAATAATTTGTTAACTAATAATTATGTATGTAGCACTTATTGTATTATTCTTACTATATTTATGTTCTTAAAAAAAATTACTGGTTAACTATGCATATTCCAACATTGATGATTCCAACTAATTAAACATTTTCCTTGTTTGTTTTAAATAATCTGAATAAGAGCTGCACAACAGGATTTAATAAATGTTGATTTCTGAAATATACAATGAAGTAAAATTAAAAATTAGTTTTAATCTATCAAAAAAATAAAATGTTATATTGATCTAAAAGTGGATACCAATTGATTAGCATTAATGAGGATTATGATGATTTAGCGGACAATTATGATTTGAGGTCAGGGGTTGGATGTTGTGGTGTTCGTGGACAAATTGGATTAGAGGTTGGACAAGAAGTATTTATGTAATGTTTAGTTTTTTAATTTATTTTACATAATTATTAACTAATTATTATCAATTAATTTATAGTATTGAATATGAAGTATTACTAATTATTCATAAAAATTCAAAAAATAGGAATTACAAGTCAGACATGATTAATACGTGTTATAAAAATGCTACATTTTTTGAGTCCAAAGGCAAATCATTAAACCGCCGACGTATCAATTATGTCAGACTTATCTAAGATAAGTCGGACGTAATTCTTGCTAACCGCTTTTTTGTTAACGTTTCTGATGTCCATGAATGGGGACTTAGTACGTAATTGTTCCCTAATAAGATAAATATTAATAAAAGAGAATTACTTATAATAATTCTCAAATTATTTTGAATTGGAATCAAATGAAATTAGCAAAAATTTATTCATTTTTAACAAAATTCTTTTCATTTGGATTAGCCTACTTGTAAACATTATTATTAACTCATCTTCAATTCGTAGTGATTTATAAACAACTCCACACTGTAAAAAAATCAAACCAATATAGCATAAACAATATAGAAAATAAAAAATAATTGCTTGTTCCATAAGATCTCCAAATATTCAGTATTAACCATGCATTAAATAGAAAAATATGTACTACTTACGAACATTTCATGGTCATTGAAGCATTATTATAGAATAATGTATTACCGTAGATTAAGATGGATAATATCTAATATTACAAAAAATAAGTCTACATTGTGTAGAACAAAATAGAATATTTAGATAAAAATTAAGTTTATAAAATGCCTATTCAGAACTAAACTTTCAACATACTTTTCTTAAAATACAATATTGAAATTTATTATTTGACTATTCTTTGACATCATAGATGATATTTTCCCTACTTGATTTTATTAAATACTTGTAGTTCAAAAATGAAAATACATCAGTTTTATCTCAGATTACACTCAATTAACGATTCTTTGATATACATGTGTAGTAAACCAATTATGCCTTATAAATTTACGACGAAAATGAAATTCATGATTATGCTAAACAAATACAAAATAGATTAAAGAATTTATTGTGTACTAATTATCTTCGATGCTAACTTACGAAATTGATTTGTCATAAATATAATCGTATTAATTTTTAGACAATTTGATTGAATTCTATTATAACATCAAACAATCGAATTATAAAATAAACATACTACTGTTATAAACAAATAAGAATATGTTTTAAAGAAATAAGAGAAGAAGCCATTAGAGTAAAAGAATGGAGATATTTTATTCATTCAGAGATTGGTTATATCAGGTTGATTCATACAATTACATTACACAGGCTCCTTTATATATAGGCATTGGAGCATGAGATGGAACATATTCCATGATGTGGGACTAATAGAAAAATACAAAAGCATATTCACTTATATATTTACATATATTATAACACTCCCCCTTGAATATGCGTCTTCAAAATCTTGAATGCTCGGATAATTTGAAAATTTCTGTTTCGAAACGTGTATGATGATTGCTCCCCCTCATTATTATCTTGCTTGCATTTATCGATTCAATCGATATAGATTTGCCTCATTAAAAACCTCTATTAGAAAAACCCAGTGGGAAAAAACCTTGAACGAGGAAAAGAGTGCAACTTGTGAAATCATAAATATCATACTAAAAATGATATTTCTTATAAGAGTTTGATACTTCAGGATCAAAATAATGCCTCATTAAAACCTTACTAAGAAAAACCCAATGGGAAAAATCTTAGTGAAGGAAAAAGAGTACAATGACATATTTTATTTTCTTATTTCTTTAAATAAAGCTTGATACTTCTGGATCAAACTAATGCCTCATTAAAACCTTACTAAGTAAAACCCTATGGGAAAAATCTTAGTGAAGGAAAAAGAGTATAATATAGTATGTCATATTTCAATAATTTACTGCATCAGATAGAGTTTGATACTTCTGGATCAATTTAATATGTCAGTAAAAACCTTACAAAGGAAAACCCAATGGGAAAAACCTTAGTCAAGGATAAAAATATAATTTAACTTAAATAACATATTTGAGATGTTATTTCTTGAAAAGACGTTTGATTCTTCTAGATCAAGATAATGCCTCATTAAAACCTTAATAAGAAAAACCTAGTGGGAAAAATCTTAAATAAGGAAAAAGAGTACATTATAGCTTATTTCAAATGTTACAGGGAGTTAATACTTCTGGATCAAGATAATGCCTCGTTAAAACCTTACTAATTAAACCCAGTGGGAAAAATCTTAGTTATGGAAAAAGAGTGCATTATAAAATACTTATGGATGCTCCCCCTGATTTAAAATTTTCCTCTGAATTCATATTCGTCTTTCGATAACTCAAATCGGTTATAGATACTTCTGGATCTATAAATATGAATCTCATTAATAATACAATTTATTAATAGTTTCCTTCGATACAATCAAATTTTCTAAGATTGTTTCTTCCAAATATGGTTTGCATTTTATGCATTTGTATGCTACTTTTATGAAACACACTTCATGTGCTTTCATTAAATATTTTTTTTGCTTCAAATTAGTTTTGTGCATTGCAACTATACATTCTTTCATGAATATTAAAAATTTCATTACAACATTACTAGAAAGCAGGAAGTAATCTACTCATCTTGATGTATCAAGATTTTCATTACAACAATACTTAGAAGAAATTTGTAATCTACACTTCATGTCTTTTTTCATTCTTTATAACTACAAAAGTTATATATATTCTTCAGGAATTTGTATACTTTAATAAGTATTTGCATATTGCAACTACCACTTCAATGGATATTAAGAGCTTCATTACAACGATACTTAAAAATAGGTTGAAATTTACTCTCCTTGTTCTTTGCATTCTTTATAACAATGAAAGTTATTTTTATTCTTCAGGAATTTATATACTTTCATTGTTTAATATGATTTTAAACCACATTTATACCTTCAGGGTATATTAAGCATTTCAAGTACTTTCGGTACTTTGTGGACTACATGTCCATATTTCTCTACTATTAAAGGATTCATGATGGCCAGTCATGTTTTCCCCTAATTCAAGATTCTTAATCTATTTATAAATATAAGCGTTTTATTATTTACAAATTTATCATCGATGATTATTTCTTGTCAGTTCTAGACATGATTTATTGAGATCTCTTTAATTATCATGTTTTAGGTACCTAACCCACTTCTAGGGTTATTTGAGAATCATGTCATGGATCTCTTTCAGAGCATCCTTATGTGTTTCTTCAAGAACACTCACCTACTTTATTTGGCATCTTTATCACTTACTCCAAAAATATTTTGAACTGACTTTTGAACCATATTTCAAATGTGGTTTACAAATTTTGATCCTTCAGGGATTCAAATCAATATTGGAGAAAGTCTACTAGGGATATTACTGATAATTTATTCAAGTTACTTAATATTTTGCATCATTGTATATTTTAACAAATATTTAACATTGATGATCAAAATGAGCTTGTATCCCTTTATCCTCCCCCTCAATGTTGACAAACATTGTCACATTAAATAATAATCATCTTTGGATTCTCATTTTGATCCACTATGATATTGCTACTAGCAAATACACCATACATATTAATAATAGGAGGATAATTCTTTTATTCATTGATAAGATGCATTCAATTGATATTGATTATTAGAGTTTGTTCTCATTCGGTGATCTAAGCTATTGGAGGAATTTACTTATTGTGTAGATCTTTTGAATACATACATGACTTCAGGTCATTCAATATTTATGTTGATTGAATTTTAAATCACTAAATAATATCTATGCATAATCACTAAATAATAGCTTATCAAAAACTTCAGGTTGTTAGCTAAATATTTACATATATGGATGTATACGTGCGTCCACGTATCACATGTATATTGTAAAATTTTCATATTCTTTCTCATTTGAATTAGTGATTTTTGGAACAAACTATTACAAGGATCAAAACTATTAATTTCTATTTATAAATCAATGTCAATGCAAACCTGTCAAAACCGCATGATAATGTTCAAAACGTTTGGTTTGAAACCATATCGAACTTCTGGTTCGAACAAAATATAACACAACTTCAAGTTGTTAAGTTTTATTCCTCAATTATATCTCAAATATCAATTTTGAACACTAAGTATGATTACTTATCAAGGAGTAATTTTTAATTGCATATAGACATTTCTACACATCTCTATTGAGAGTTCTGTAAAAAAAAATTACAGCAAAAATAATAATAGTATCTTCTAGATGCTTGGAATCTTACAGATACATATTTCCTCTTAGCTCTCAAACTTTTAGGATCTAATCTAAGCTAAATTAGGATCCTTTATAATCAAATTTATGTACACTTATTTGGTTTAATAAAATTACCAAATATATAAATAAATCTCTTCTAAAGATATGTTATCATTTTCAAATTTATAAATCTCTTCTAGAGATATATTAGTATCACCACTTCTGGAGTGAACTTTCTCTTCTAGATATATATTTATATATGCACTATTTGAATGCCATATCAATATACACTGTTTATTTTATACATATTACATAATTACTACTTTTACAGTAGCATAAAATATTCATGTTGGAGATTTTTGTTGTAATTGCTTTTAAAATGGCATATCAAACTTTAAATACAGTGACAAAATTAGATTCACCGACTGAAAGTAAGATGCAAGAGATAAAACCACTACTTCTGGAGTGTAACATTGGTATACAATATCATTATTCTTTTTTTTTTGAATAAATTATTATTATTACTAAAAAAAATTATATCATTATTCCTTGATATATCTCTAATATTACTATTGAACATTAATTATGATTGTTTATTAGAAAATATATACTAACTTATAATTATATATAAACATCTCCTCTAGAGAGTTCAGTAAAATAGATATATTTACAACATAAATAAGAGTATCTTCTGGACCCTTGAAATGTTATAAAAATAAGAAATTATAATGGTTGCACATAACGATTTGTTCAAGACCGTATTTATATAGCTTTAGTGAAAATTATGATACGACATATAGATTATCTCTTCAGGAGCATATATAAAGATATTTCTTCAAGAATAGTTGTGCATATAATATTTGATTCATCGTAAGTTCTGAAAAGTAAAAGGTTACATATCACTATTTGTCGAATGGAGCTACGGGTCCATGACAATAGACGATTGAATTTTGGATAATTTATTATCACATTTGACAATATTTTATAGGCAATTCTTTTATAGTGCTATACGATGATATAATATCACTTCTGGGGATATTTCATAAACACCGCTTCTAGAGTGGTACATATCACTTCTAAAGATACTTTATATGCATTGTTTTTGGCATGTCATCAATAATCAATATCTTTTTCTACATAATTGACATAATTCTACAACATCTCTTCTAGGATGTTTGGATTTTGAAATATAAAAATCATAAAACATCTCTTCAAGAGTATGTCATATGGATTATCTCTTCTGGAGAATATTAAAATGTACTTCTTCAAATATATAGTTTGGCAAACACACCCAAAGATTATCAAAACTTGGCTTTTACCAACTTCAAACTGATTTATTGAACTGAAATAAAATAAAATCCACATAGCAGACTTCAGGCTGCTATTATTGGTCAATTCGACCATATCATTTATTACTGCACTTAGATTTTCATCGTTAATGAAGTTTCCTTCATCTTCGAAGAAATGATCTAACTTCAGGTTAGTATTACTAGACAATCCTTTCACATAATTTTAAAATAAAATTCCTATAACATCTCTTCTGGGATGTTAGATTTTGCAATATAAATATAAATAAATCTCTAAAGCATTGTCAGAAAATCTTTTCATAATTCAAGACTTCAGGTCTTGGACTTTGAGTTATACAACTTCTGGTTGGAAAAAAAAATCTTTGCACAACTTCAGGTTGTTCAAACTCATTTTTTTTTATGATTAAATTTTCTGATCCTCGTTTTTTTTATTTAGAACTTATGGTTCTTTATTTTGAGGAAACTTGTAATTCATTGATTTATGGAAACTCAACCTTTTATCTACAGGTTCTCAAATTTTATTTTTCTTTTCCCTTTTTTTTCTAAAAGAAAATATCGAAAGATATTAAGCTTATCATGTAAGCTTTTATTAATGTTTCCATTCACTTCAGATGTGCTAAATCAAAATCAATGTTAGATCTAAACTTAGATCTTCTAAATACGTATTATCTTTATATTTGTTTCTCTAAAAAACAATAAAATATTTCTTCTGGAAATATAAATCATATATCAAAATAATTTTCAAAGCCTTCAATCAAATCTAAATCAAATCAAAATGTTTCCAAAATAAAAACTTCATTTACCAACCATGATTGATTTCTCAAATCCATATCCAAACTAAATGCAATCAAATTCAATAAATTTGTTGAAGCAACAATATCAAATTTTGTCAAGTTCAAACTTGCATTCCAAAATAAATGAACTATAAAACATAAAAATAAGCATGATATTGAGATCAACAATATAATATGATCAGAAAAATAGCAACAACAAACAAATTAGATCTGAAATATAATAACCAACAAAATAAGAATTAGATCTCAAAGTTTAGATCTATATATAAGATATAAAATTATAAGACTAGTATAATAAAATCTAAAAAATAATACAATAGATTTAGATCTGAAGAAGTAGATCTAGAATGGAATGAGATATATAAAAAATAATAATTTGGAAGATTATATCAATCATAATAGAAAAATAACTTACCGTTTTGAGATCTATAATTAGATCTGGAGAAGATTAGATCTGATTTCATAATAAATTATCAAATTGTAGATCGTGCTGATAACATGTTATAAACAAATAAGAATATGTTTTAAAGAAATAAGAGAAGAAGCCATTAGAGTAAAAGAATGGAGATATTTTATTCATTCAGAGATTGGTTATATCAGATTGATTCATACAATTACATTACACAGGCTCCTTTATATATAGGCATTGGAGCATGAAATGGAACATATTCCATGATGTGGGACTAATAGAAAAACACAAAAGCATATTCACTTATATATTTACATATATTATAACAACTACCAACTTATAGAATTAACTAAATTACACATACTTTATATTGATTTAATTTTTTTTAAATAAAGCATTTAGCTTTAAAGCTAAAAATATTAAAATAACTAAACCTACCATTATTTTCGAAACAGAAAGCATAGATGGGAATTAGTAATTGACCTATAACCATTAGACCTTCTATATTTTGTATCTAGAGCAACATTTAACTTTATAAATCGTGCAATAATTTTTTGAATAATAATTATATTTGTATATAGCATATATTGTATTATTTTTACTATATTAGGCCTTTTCAAAAAAATTGACTTGTTAACTTTGCATATTTTTAACTTTGATGATTTCAACTACTTGAACATGATCCTAGTTTGTTTGAAAATGTATAAGTAATACGAATGATAGCTACACAACATGTTTAATAAAAGTGCACTTTAGAGAAATAAAATTAATTAATTAAAAATTAGTCTTAATCCATCATAAAAGTAAAATGCTATATTGACTACAAGTACGCTAATTGATTAGGATTAATAAAGATTATTATGTAACTGTTCTCTAACAATAAATTTCTATAAAGGATAATTAAGTGTAATAATTCTCAAATTAGTTTGAATTCGAAATAAATGAATTCTATCAAATTATTTCTTTTAAATACAGTTGTTTCCATTTGAAGTTAGTTTACTTGCAAACATTATTAATTACGTATCTTTAATTTGTAATGATTGATAAATATCTTCAAATTGCAAAATAAAACCAAAACAATATAGCATCGAATAATCTTTCTAGAAAATAAAAAGATAATTGCTATTATGCTCCATAAGATCTCCAAGAATTTAGTGTTAACCATGCATTAGATAGGAAAATGTGTGTTATTTATGTACATTTCTTGGTCAATGAAGCAGCATTATAAGAAAATATATTAAATCGTAGGATAATTAAAATGGATAATATCTAATATTACAAAAATGAGTCTAGGCCGAGTATAAAAAATAAAATATTTAATTAAAAATTAAGTTCATATAACACCTTTCTAAAACTAAATTTTCAACATAAAGTTACATACGGTAGACTGAAAAATGTAATATTTATACATTTATATTTCTCTTCTCGAATACGACATTAAAATTTATTATTTGACCATTCTTTTACTTCATAGATGATATTTTCTCCAACTTAATTTTCTTGATTACGTATGTTTAAAAATGGCAAAACATTAATTTTGTCTTAGATTATACATAATTTAAGATTGTTTGGTATACATGTATTAGTAGACTAATTATGCTATTCAAAATATGCAAAGGAAATAAAATTCATGATCACATTAACGAAACACATCTCAGATGAACGTTGATGTAAATTAAAACTTAAGAAATAAAAAATAGTTCAACATCAAATATCAAGGATTTTGTAAAAAAAGATCTATAATATCGATGTATTAATCAATCCATTAACCCCCTACACAATATGGAGGAAACCAGGTTGATAATGATACAGATTAAGACTAAATAATAAGAAAGTATAAGATTTTTCCTAACTTGAATTTTGTATACACTTATATTTCAAAATAAAAAAATCACCTCTACCCATTGTGTATTATAAAAAGTTTGAGATTATTTTATATGTGTGTGTGTGTGTGTGTTATTAAGCCAATTATTCCCTACAAAATGAATGAATGAAATGAAAATCATAATCGTAATAAATGAATACAAATAAGGTGAACATCGATGTAAGTAGAAAACTTAAGGGAAAAAAATAATTAAGCTTCATGTATTTTAGATTTTACAAAATAACCAAAGATTACATAATATCTATGCATTAATAAATTCAACAACCTTCTAAAAATATAAAGGAAACCATATTCATATCCATACAAATTGTTGCAAAAACAAGAAGAAAATAATTTTTTGAACATAAATTTGAAGTTAAAATCTGTGATAATATATTAGAGCTAAAACAAGAAATTCAGCCTTAAATTAAATGATAATAAGATATGAATAAAAATCAAACCTTTAAATCCAGCTTGACAGATCAGTAAGCAAGTTTTTTAGGGGCTTTCAGACAATTTTTCCATGAAAACTACAACACCAAGCAACAGATAAAACACAATCTCTACAGAACATGATTAAAATTGTAATTTTTTAAACGAATAGAAATTAGAGAACTAATGATGAATTCAACCAAATTATAGTTAGAAAAAATAAAGAGATTGACTAAAAATTATTTCGATAGAATCATTAAGTTGATTTAGACTGAAAATATATAGTTTAATTTTTTTTGAATTGTAGTATATGTATGAAACTGATACATGGGAAGAGATAAGATAATGAAAAAAATTAAATGGGAAGAATGTAAAAGAAATGATAGGAAACAAATGACGAGTGAAAAAATTGCAATGGTAACATGGAGAAGTGGAAAAAATCTCCATTAGATTATAAAAAAATAATGATTATGAGTTTATCAAAAGAGATAAACTTACATTAGATTATTTTATCAAAAATAATAGCGATAACATTAATTGTCATAGACAAGCACCATTGTCCAAGCGGTTAAGTGATTCGGCTTTGGTGCGAGAGGTCACAAGTTTGAAACTTATGTAGCATGATTCGAAGGTTTATTGACCTATGATATGTTGTCCCAGTGACATGTTATATATAAAGTACAAGTTCAACAAACATCATTAATTGCCATATTAATGATGGTTGTTTTGTGAAAGACTGAAAAATTTTAGGGTGTCTAAAAGGAAAATTGTACCAAAAATCAAGGAGAATGCACTGTTCAGCTTGAGAGTAAACGGGAGATAAAAATACTAAGAGTTCTATATTCTCTTTCTTATATAATAGAATAGATTTGCAAAACATGGGCCACTAAGGGTTAGTTTTGATCAAAACTAGTAACCAGTTGCCAGATATATTTCACAATCTCTAAAACCTGGCAATTTCTAATAGTTGCATAATCCTTTGCAACATCATCAATGTTTTTCAATGAATTACTAAATGGATTTAGTATTACAATCGTAAGCTAGGTAGTATTTACTCTCCTTTCTGTAACACCCCTACCTTATAGTAAATACTATTTTTTTCCTCTTTTTTTGTCAAACTTGGCTATAAATTATGGCCGTTGATTGTCAAAACGTCATTTTAACGTCCAAGAACGAGTATTGGTTTGTCTGAGAAGTGGGTTCATGAGAGAGGAGGAAGAAGAGAAAAAAGAATGTATGGATTGATTTGCAAGTTTCAATTGACAGGGTTCCTCTTTTTCCTTCTTTTGAGCTTTCGTTGTTACAGTACACACTTAGCGACTCCATGTGTTTAGTATAGACCTGTTAATTTTTGACCCAACACGCCAAGCCAACTCAATACCCCTATTACTAAATAGGTAGTGGGGTCAGACCTTATTTTAATTGTAATTATTTTGGTTCCAACCCATTATGCTTAGTAAAATCAATAATCTTCCCTAACCGTTGGGAAACATCCAAATTTGAGAGAGACTAATTTCATTAGTAGTATTTATGAGTACCTCATAATATCCAACATCCGATTCCCACACCCATATATAGGACTATCAATGGATTTTTTTGGATGCAAACTGTGTCATATTTGCATGCACATTCAAAATTATATTTGGGTATTGGATATCCGATAATACAAACAGATATCATATAATTATTTTATCAACGATCGATAAATTAAAAAACATATGCAGAAAATTTATTTTAACATAAATCTTTTTTCAATCCTACTGATTATAAAAGCGTCCAAAATCAATAAATATGACGATAACAAATAGTTTTGAGCAGTTATTATGTACAAAATACATATAATATAAACTATTAACTTAATAAATAAATACATATCTTTCATTGTGTTTAAATACGTATCAAAATTAGATATAATTTTTACAAAACCCGGACGGATAATTTATGGATGCGAATGCATTCTGATGTGCATTCATATCCATTTTACCGTATATCGAATATTTATCCAATTTTCGGATATGGGTTTTCGAATATTCATCGAGATCCTTGCCTGTATATTTCTACACCCTTTATAGCCGATCGTTCTAGCGATAATCTGGTGAAAATTACATCTAAGATTGTCTGAATTTGTACAACCCACGAAATCCAATTGTATCCCTATTCCTCGGTCTTACGTTCTTTATCCTCCTTAATTCAAAAGCAACTGCATAAATTATCCTCGACCTCTTCCGTTTTCATCATAATTTCTTGAAATACGAATAAACATGATGAGTCAAACCATCTTAAGATCAGAAGATAATAGATTTTACATAAAACTTTAGGGCCCATTTGGTTTATTTTGGGTTTTGGATTTTCAACATTAATTACAGAATATGAAAAGAGTGGAAGGACGACGGAGGGAATAGAAGAAAGATGGATGGACGCCAGAACGATTAATTATTTCTCGTGCTTCCGTTATTTTTCAAAACACGAAAAATAAAAAATTATTTTTTATTTTGTATGTTAACTTTTCTACATTGATCGTTTTTTCACAATATACATGCGTCGTTCATACGTTCGTATGGATGAAAGCCCAAAACTAAAAGCGCAAATCAACCGCAGCATTAGATTTTTGTTCTCCAAATTCTAAGTATTTGTTTCGAAGTTTCTACTAATTACGTTGTGATTCCTTAAATTAAACATTTATAACAGTTTTTTAAATTTTATTTTGAAAAATCTTTAGTGGATTGTTGTTCCAGTTTTGATTCTTTTGTTTTGGTGGCAGCTCCCTAACTAACAAGAAACAACACGACACAAACGGTTATTGCATGTGTGAGATTTATGATAATTATTTGATGTTTCTCCTATCCAATTTATTTCCAAATTTTTTTTGATAGTGGCTAATCTTATCTGTTGTATCAATGGATTGTGTTAGTATAAAATTTGATGCCAAAGACAAATTAGTCGAGAGCTCAATACGTCAAGCAACGTTGAATATCTTCCCTGTAGCACCAACATGAGCGCCCTAGTTAGGCTTACACCCATGGAAGCTTTCCAAGTTATATCATGCCAAAATTCTAGTAAACTCAACTAATTTGTCCATCAGGAGGTTTATAGGTAGAAAAACATCTTAAATAATACTAAAATGTCCTATTTGTATCTTTTTGTCCATCAATTTCTAGATGGTATGCAGATTTTAGTAGTGAGCAACCCTCAAGTTCGAGTAGTTCATTCCAAACTAGACTTTAAAATTCAATTAACGATAATTTCTATTACAACCGCGTAAACAGTGGGGAATTCGATTGTATTATTTTGAAAGAAAATAGATAAAGTGTAGTTTTATGTTAGTTTCAGTTAAATATCAAATTATAACAGCATTTAAAAAAATTAAATAGAAGAGATATAAGGAGACATTTGTGAAGAGAATAAAGTAAATAGCATTGGAGAGACTTAAGAAGACACGTTAAAATGCCTTTTCTGTTCTTTTAAGTTCATACAATTTGATTTTTCTAGCCTACGGCTAACAAATCTCCCTAGCGGTCGGTTTGATTAATTATCACTTTTATTGTCAAATTATTGGACAGTGTGAGGATGACGAAAGAAAGAAAGGATGATTTATTTAAGGCTCATTCTATTCATACATCCTATTTTTGTTTACACGCATCCAATATTAGCACAAAACGTCGTACACATTTTTTTACCTTACATACACCCTGAAATTTCCAATTTTACCCTTAGTTAACTTTTAATATTTTACAGTTTCATTTCTCTTCTCTTTGAAAATTCATGTTCAAACCCAAAGAGTAATCGCACAGTGTAATGAAGCAACCGAGAGGAAAAAATTCATTCGTAGTGGAGCAACTAGTATGAAAAAAATGTATTTCTAACGGGACTGTTACAAGAGAAAAATAAAATCCTAGTAGGCTTTGTGCATGGTTCTTTTATGTACTGTGAACTGAAGCTGTGTTTATTGCAAATCAAGCACCCTCTCTCCTATTGTAGAAAAAAGGAAGGAAAACAATTTTTTAATTTATTTTTCAAATTTTTCTCCATAATCATAATATTTATCTATTATCTAACCCTTAATCAATTTCTTTTTCCTAATTTTCGTTCCTAGACAATATAGAATTTAATTTACTATATTTTATTGGGTTAATTAGGGTTTAAGATTATTAAGCAATAAAAAGTTAAAAAATAATTAGAAAATACTACTTAATACTATTGTAAATAAGAGTACTTTTGTCTTTAATTTCTTTAAAATTAGTCCGGTGTATGTAAAGAAATTTTCGGTACATAAATAAAATTAGCCTTTGCTTTCATGTCGTACAACAAACATGACCAAGTATGAGTGGCTTTTAGATGACTGAGAAAAGAAATTTATTGATATATCCTTTGATATTTGGACAGTCTATATGCTTATAAAAATGGATAGCATGAAGTGATCCTAGGCAAACTTTGATACAGTTTTCTATGCATCACCTCATTATGTTAAGAAAATCAGAACATATAATTGACATCATAGTGAAATATAGATATAGAAAAAATGAGGGGCAGTCAATCCTTACTCTACGCTTTATTTTTGCAGCATCTCCAATCCCCTTGATTTCAACTATATGTTCTAAATTAAATAATATAACTTTTCTCACTTGTCACATCGGAAGAGAGAAGTACATTATTTAAATCGGAATATGTAGCTGAAATCAGGGTATTTGAAGTGTGGCAAAAATGGGTGTAGCTGATTTTAGCCATATATATACATATGCATATGTACATATGTATATATACATATGCATATGTACATATGTATATATACATATGCATATGTATATATGTATATATGATTAACATACATTAATTAATTAATGAAAAAATAAATAAAATATGATTTATTTAAACTAACTATAACGTGTGTTACGACACGCGCTTCCTGCGTGACAATAGCACACGCTTCATAGGTAAATTGATTTTTTTTTTGCATATTATATGTGTTTAACGTATTCAAGAGAAATGATTTTCATACATATTTAGATATTTTTTTGACTTGGAATCATATGTTGCTAGTTTGAATTTTTATTTGTAAGTTGCATCGTTTAATTTTTTGTTACTTTGCATTTTTGTTTTATATTATCAATTAATAAAGAGTGAAAATGTATAGGAAGTTTTTTGTTAGATCATATTTTTAAAAGATATTAAGTTTGGTAATATATGTAAAAGAGCGTTATGCATTAGTAAAAATGTATATTTGTCATATCCTATTATTAAGTGATATTAATATTTTTTAATATATAAGATGTGACGCCCCACTCCAAGAGCCTCGTTAACAAAGAGTATTACATAGATAATACTGTCGGCTAACGCAGACAATAGAGTATAATGGAAGCGACCATGTGTAATCTTACCTTAACTATTCACTAAATACGTCGAAAAGTAGTCACATTAAAATTCGACCTATTCAATAAATATTTAAGGCAAAACTACAATGGCTATAGGATCTATCAGAAGAAAATATAACAACTCAAATGTAAATCACATCACAGAACAGTCGATCATAATATACACATAAACGGATACACAACAGAGTATACAAAATAATACATGTCAAGTGGTACAGGAGACCACAATATACAGACGAGACAAAAATATAAATATCAGAGTTACAACAGATAAGGACCACAAAAGACGCTACAACAAAATGAAGCTAGAGAATAGTCCATGCGGAAGCAAAATAGGCTAAGTCCAAAAGTACCTAACCTGAAACAACTCGGTCTGACCCGAGTATAAATTACACGGATCAGTCTAGCTAAACAAATCAGTTAAATAAACTGAACAACAATAAACCTGCAAGGTTACAAAGCATAATAGATATCTCTAAAAGAGATACACAATCATCTAACGAAAGATGAATCATATAGATCAAGCCTCATATCATCGGCAACATATAGAAACAAAGGATAAGAATATCCCAAAGCAAGCCATAAGGCAAACAACAAATACCGATAATACGAGTTCCACAAGGTAGACGCTATATTTCGTGCGGCTCCAAAGAACCAATACAGAAAAGCAATACCTAGGGAATATACATATAAATGAAACATCATGAGCGGTGGTGAGTAAACCACTCCGTTATCTCTTGAGCGATGGTGAAGAAACCACTCCAATATCTCTTGAGCGGTAGTGAAGAAACCACTCCAATATCTCTTGAGCGGTGGTGAAGAAACCACTCCAATATCTCTTGAGCGGTGGTGAAGAAACCACTCCAATATCTTTTGAGCGGTGGTGAAGAAACCACTCCGAAAGCAATACTAAAGACAACAGCCAACCCCATATATTTTTCGAGTCGGGGCAAAGGGCCAACTCCAAAGGCGATATTTAAAGGAAACAACCCAGAGGAGACAGTCCGAAGACACTATCCCAAAGGCAGCATGTGCCACAAACTCCCAGAGAGGAATCCGAAAAGTGGTAACGTGAGTCCCATAACCACCCGTTCGCACTAAACGGTTTACTATCCGTTAGTTTATTTCACACTCAAAGCAGTACAAATTTACCTCATATCATCGATAAACCAAATCCGAACGTCAAAACGATCAATTGAATAGGTCGGGGATTAATCGAAAGGATAAACGCACAGATTCATGGTCCGTGTTTTGCCCAATCATTTAATCACCCTTCCACTTCGCTCGAAGTGCGAAATTTTGTGTGTGTGTGTATTATAAATAGAATTTATAATTTGGAGAAGGGAGCTTTTAATACGATTTGGAGAGATTATTTATAAAACCCGTGAATGAAGTCAAAACAAATCATCAAAGTCAATCGTGAATGATAATCACAAACCAAGTCGACAAACATCGATAATCAATGAAATATCAACCAAGAATAGGCAAAACAGGGGATTCCAGACGTCTATAGGGTGCATTCAGACGTCTGGTTTCGTCCTCTGGAAAATCCCAGCAAAACAGACCAGACGTCTGATTTTGCGAACCAGACGTCTGAAACCATTCAGACGTCTGAAATTGAGGGTCAGACGTCTGAGAGTGGTTTCTGACTTTCTTTCAACTGCCGTGGCTTATTATTTTTCACTCCAGGTTAAAACCAGACGTCTGAGCTTTGCTTCCAGACGTCTGGTCACCTGGTCTGGGCAACAATTTGCCTAGGCCAAAGTGGCCAAAACATATCGGAACGAATCGATCCAACTCCACAGCAATAGACATGAATCGAGGTTAGAATTTCATATCCAACCACAGCAAAAGCAACATACTTAGATGTGAGTTACAAAAACTCACCTTTTAACCTCACAAACAAAGATGATGAAGAAGCACAAAAGCAAGGAATCAACCAACCACACTCCACTTCAACACTACAAGTTTCAATCTAGAATCAAAGCAAGCATTTCCTAAGTTAGGGTTAGGAAAATTACTGAAATTGAAGAGGAGAAGAGATAGAGAAGATGGAGATAAACTTACCAATGGATTCTCTATGAATTTGGAGCAAGAAATCAAGATACAAAGGAGAACTAGGGCTTGCTAATTTCTAATTCCTCTTCCTTTCCCCCATTTTCAGTTCTAAGCTTAAGTTTTAAGAAATGAATAAGTGAATGAGAGAAGTGGCTAAGCTAGAGGATTAGTTAAGCTAGTGGGCTGAACCCAAACCCAAACCCAATAGAAAAAAGTAGCCAAAATTCACAAACTCCAAACATATCAAAGATTATACTCAAAAAGATTGCAAACGCCATTTTGGAACTAATGGAGGTAGTTCGAGTTCCAATTCGGCCATTTGCAGAAAGTAACATTTCGGACCAAAATCCGACTAACGACGCTATATTTAAATTAAACATTTAAATATAAAATCGCTAAATATGCGGGTTGTTGCAGATCTCCCCTCCTTACAAAATTGTGTCCCCGCAATTTCTAGAGATGATATTTGTAACAACTACATAAATACAATCAATCAAAAGTAAAGAAAATTAGCTTGAGATGAAAAGACATACTCACCGTTTCAAAGCAAGGAAAGAAAACCCGGATAAGATCGCTCAATAAATTCTCTGCTTTCCCAAGTACAGTCATTGGGATTAGCGGACCATTGAACTTTAACGAGCGGCACGTCCTTGTTCCAAAGGTGTCGCACCTCCGTTTCAAGCACGCGAATAGGTTGCTGTACAATCGATAAGTCCGGTGAGACCTCAAGCTCTTGCAAATCAGGAGAAGTAATAACAGAATTCGACTCCCGAAGACATTTCCGAAGTTGCGAGACGTGAAACAAGTCATGAATGCCAGATAAATGAGCTGGAAGTGAAACTCTATAAGCCACAGGGCCAATACGTTCAGTAATAAAAAACGGTCCTATATAACGAGGAGCCAATTTTCCAGTCGTACTGAAACGCATAACCCCCTTCAAAGGAGAAACACGAATAAAAACAAGATTGCCGATCGAGAACTCGAGAGGCTTCCTACGGTTGTCCGCGTAGGATTTCTGGCGACTCTGTGCCTGTTTCATTCTCAACCGAATAAGATCAATCTTCTCAGAAGAATCACGAACAAAATCTGGACCAAGAATAAGCTTCTCACCAGATTCTAACCAACAAGAGGGTGATCGACATGGCCTTCCGTATAAGGCTTCGAAAGGAGCCATACCGATACTAGATTGAAAACTATTATTGTAGGAGAACTCTACAAGAGGTAGATGATCCTCCCAACTACCACCGAAATCAAAGATACAAATACGGAGAAGATCTTCAAAAATACGATTCACCCGTTCAGTCTGTCCGTCAGACTGCGGATGATAAGCTGTAGAAAAATTAAGCTTTGTTCCCAAAGCTTGCTGAAGACTCTTCCAAAAATGACTCGTGAATAAAGGATCACGATCACTCACAATAGAACTAGGAACACCGTGAAGTCTCACGATTTCCTTGACATACAACTTAGCCAAATGCGAAGCAGTTCTATTAGACTTAATAGGGACAAAATGAGCAAACTTGGAAAGGCGATCAACAATAACCCAAATGCTAGAATGGCCCGATCTCGAACGAGGTAGGCCGTCAATGAAATCCATAGAAATCTGATCCCATTTCCACAATGGAATCTCAAGAGGTTGAAGAAGACCCGAAGGACGCCGATGCTCAGCCTTAAAACGCTGACAAGTTATGAAATTGCTCACATAACTCGCCACATCGCGCTTCATGCCTTCCCAATAATAAAGACGACGCATATCGGCATACATCTTGCTACTACCGGGATGAATGGTATATTTAGAACGGTGACAATCATCAAGAATGTCATGCCTAAGTGCAAGATCAGAAGGCACAAAAAGACGGTTCTTCTTACGAAGACACCTATGAGAATCAATGCTAAGATCTTGCAACGCCTCACCACAAGATCCAGACTCACAAAGTTGAATAAAATACAACAAATCAGGATCACGCCGTTGGGCATCGGCAATACGATCCAATAAAATAGGTCGAGCTCCCAAACTAAATAATAGAATAGGAGAATCAGAAGATGAACCTCGATCACGAATTTCACAAAAAGATAGAGTCTCAAGAATATTCCATGCGGCAAGCATCATATAAATAACAGCTGAATGTTTGCGACAAAGCGCATCAGCAACACGATTACCCTTACCAGGGGTATACTGGATATCAAAGTCATAAGAAGCAAGAAACTCGAGCCAACGCTGTTGCCTCATATTGAGTTCCTTCTGAGTGAACAAATACTTCAAAGATTTATGATCGGTATAGAGAATGAAGCGCTCGCCCAATAAATAATGTCGCCAAATCTTCAAGGCAAAGACAATGGCGGCTAACTCAAGATCATGAGTGGCATAGCGAACTTCATTCGGACGTAGTTGCCTAGAAGCATAAGCAACTACTCGATCCTTCTGCATAAGAACAACACCGAGACCACTACCACCAGCATCGGTGTAGACAACAAGATCATGATTCCCTTCGGGAACCACTAGAATAGGAGCATTTGTGAGAAGTTCCTTCAATGATAGAAAGGAAGCCTCACACTTGTCGGACCAATCAAAACGAATGCCTTTCCGAGTAAGGCAAGTGAGAGGAAGCACAACACGGGAAAAATCCTTGATGAACCGACGGTAATAACCGGCCAATCCAAGGAAACTACGAATCTCATGAACATTTTCAGGCCTCTTCCAATTCTGGATGGCTTCGATCTTTGAGGGATCGACAGAAATGCCATCGGAAGATACAACATGGCCTAAGAACTTAACCTTATTCTCCCAAAAGTGGCACTTGGAGAATTTGGCTCTAAGCTGATGATGACGAAGAGTACTCAAGACAATTCTCAAGTGATTAGCATGCTCAGCTTCAGACTTAGAATAAATAAGGATATCATCAATGAAGACAAGCACGAACTTATCAAGATATTTCAGGAATACCCGATTCATGAGATCGACAAAGAAAGCAGGAGCGTTCGTCAAACCGAACGGCATAATGAGCCACTCAAAAGAACCATAACGGGTGCGGAAAGCGGTAAGAGGTATGCTATCCTCCATGACTCGTAACTGATGGAAACCTATGGCAAGGTCAAGCTGAGAAAAGACCTTAGCACCACTCAATAGATCGAACATATCATCGATCCTAGGCAAAGGATACCTATTTCTAATGGTCAACTCGTTAAGCTTGCGATAGTCAATGCAAAGCCTAAGAGTTCCATCAGACTTCTTCACGAAGACGACCGCGGATCCCCACGGAGAAAAACTGGACTGAATCAACTGCTTGGACTCGAGCTTTAAAAGCTGCTTCTTGAGTTCCTCATTTTCCTTTGTAGACATCCTCGTGGGAGGACGACTAACTGGCTGCGCGCCTGGAATGAGATCAATGCGGAACTCAATTGCCCGTTTGGGTGGCAAACCCGATACAGGCTCAAAAACATCAGAAAAGTCACAAGCAATAGGAATACGAGATACATCATCACCATCTTGCGAATCAAGAGAATACAAAGCCATCTCGGAATTATCCACATCCCGAAGAACAAGAGATAACTGAGAAGGCAAATCAGGATGACAAAGATATAAAATTCTCTCGGAACAAAAAATCCTGGCATCGTACCTCACTAGCCAGTCCATACCAAAAATCATATCAAAATCCAAATGAGAAACAACGTGCAGATTCGCACGGAAAGAAAAGCCACATAAAACAATCTCAATATCATCACAAAACAAGCTAAGGGTCGCGGATCCCCCAATAGGATTCGCAATCCTTAAAGAAGTAACCATACAAGAAACATCCAAAGATAAATCATCAACGAGCTTCTTAGATACGAAAGAATGTGAAGCACCCGTATCGAAAAGAACTCGAATACTATGATCATGAAATAGAATAAAACCTTCCAAAATAGATGGAGATATACCTTTGGATTTAGAAGGACCTCCAGAAGCATTCGCTACATTTAACTTGCCAGATGAATAATTATTCGGAGCAATGGGACAAGTGGAACTACGATGACCTTCCCTCTTACAGAAGAGAGGCTTTGGACAAGCTCGAATAATATGATCCGGAGAACCACAATTGAAACACTTTCGAACGAAAGGTGTTCCGGAAGACTGAGGCTGAGAAGTAGGACCACCAGTCTTCTTCTTCTTAGAAGGAAAAGGCTTCTTCTGAATTGGAAACGGCCTCTTGTTGGGGTTCTTAGAAACCTCAACATCTACATCACTATCACCCTCCTTCTCGATGGTCTCGAGGTGAAGTGCCGAATCAACCAATTCCTCGAAAGAAAGCTTAAGCTGGAGCAACAAAGACTTCCTAAGATATTTCTTAAGACCAAAAACAAACTTCAAATTCTTCTTGTAAGAAGTGCTGATAAATTCAAGACCATACTGAGATAAAGCCTCGAATGATGCGACATACTCAGAAACAGAAGATTTCCCTTGCTTCAACTCAAGGAAGCGACGGATCAATAAAACTTTTTCAGATTCAGGAACGAACTTGAGTTCAAATCGTCCCCGAAACTGGGTCCAAGAAAGAGTAGACTCATCAATCTCGGCTACAAGAAGCTCATACCAATCAAGAGCACGCTCTTGTAATAAGCTAGAAGTCACAAGAACTCGATCATGGTCAGAAAGATCCATGCGAGAGAAGATACGCTCGCACGTGCGAAGCCAAGCTTGGACTTCAAGAACGGATTCGGAACCCTTAAACGGTTTTCCTCCAAGATGAGCAAAATCACTGCACTGACGTGCAAAAGCAGACTTGCGAGGTGGAGACACTCGAGGAGGAACGGGAGGCTGAGTGCTCCTAAACAACTCCATAAACTGATCGGCAGACATATAAACGCCATCCGGATGTGAGCCACTAGATTGCCCAGCATCCGAACGTCGACCTCTGCCTCTTCCAGACATAAGCTGAAAGTCAAGATAAGGAAAAGATTATTCATAAGGTAGATATTTCAATATGGGATACTACGGAATAATCCTAGACGTATTCCCAAATACTATCTAGCCTTGATGGAATAAAGAGACACGATGATTTAAAGATTTGTATCACTTGTACACTTTGATGTACCATAATATGTGCATCTATTCTGTTTTATCATATTTTGTTCTGAACTCAGCTCTGATACCACGCTGTGACGCCCCACTCCGAGAGCCTCGTTAACAAAGAGTATTACATAGATAATACTGTCGGCTAACGTAGACAATAGAGTATAATGGAAGCGACCATGTGTAATCTTACCTTAACTATTCACTAAATACGTCGAAAAGTAGTCACATTAAAATTCGACCTATTCAATAAATATTTAAGGCAAAACTACAATGGCTATAGGATCTATCAGAAGAAAATATAACAACTCAAATGTAAATCACATCACAGAACAGTCGATCATAATATACACATAAACGGATACACAACAGAGTATACAAAATAATACATGTCAAGTGGTACAGGAGACCACAATATACAGACGAGACAAAAATATAAATATCAGAGTTACAACAGATAAGGACCACAAAAGACGCTACAATGAAATGAAGCTAGAGAATAGTCCATGCGGAAGCAAAATAGGCTAAGTCCAAAAGCACCTAACCTGAAACAACTCGGTCTGACCCGAGTATAAATTACATGGATCAGTCTAGCTAAACAAATCAGTTAAATAAACTGAACAACAATAAACCTGCAAGGTTACAAAGCATAATAGATATCTCTAAAAGAGATACACAATCATCTAACGAAAGATGAATCATATAGATCAAGCCTCATATCATCGGCAACATATAGAAACAAAGGATAAGAAAATCCAAAAGCAAGCCATAAGGCAAACAACAAATACCGATAATACGAGTTCCACAAGGTAGACGCTACATTTCGTGTGGCTCCAAAGAACCAATACAGAAAAGCAATACCTAGGGAATATACATATAAATGAAACATCATGAGCGGTGGTGAGTAAACCACTCCGTTATCTCTTGAGCGGTGGTGAAGAAACCACTCCAATATCTCTTGTGTAACGTCCCGAAAATTTTCGACTTTCGAAAATTCAACATCGATACTCACTTTATCGACTGCCGAGAAATCGAAGGCCGGAAACCCGAAATGTTATGGTTTAAGAAAAGAAAAGAGGTAGAAAAGAAAAGAGGTAGAAAAGAAGAGAAAATAGAGGGAAAAGAAAATAGAACATAGAACAGATAGAAAATAGAACGGAACGGAAAACAACAGAACAACATCAGAATCTCACAATTCGCAGCGGAACAACATATAATAAATAATGAATAATCTTTAAACAAAGAACTATATCAGTTATTACATTTCATACATTACATTTCATTACATCATATCATCAGAGTATACAACAACAACAACAACAAACAGTGCAGCGGAAAAAGAAATACTATATACTAGTAATACGCCATGCCATCTAGCTTGCCTCCTACAACTCCAGAATATCCAGAATATCCTGATAAACCTTAACTCTTGACTGCCCGTGTGGAAATTGGTGGGCACCCAGAGTTTAGGAAGGAAAACAATAAACTCCGAGTCAGTCATGTGACTGGTGTGAGAACTCAAAACAGTTTATTTATCTTTAAAATCAAAATAGAAGAATATTTTTAAAGTCAATTCGCAATGCTTTTAAAAATGAGACTACCATAAGGCCTCCCGCACACACACACAATGCAAACGCAGAATCGGAGGAGATTTCTCCTTATGATAGTCAAAGATGCTTGATACGCATTTAAAAGAACATTTGATATTATTACTAGTGCATAGTGTAGAGGAAAATTCATTTCGAAAGTAGAATATAAATCTTAGCCAACATACGACCATTATCGTATGCCTACTATAGCTACCATCCAAACAGTGGGGCGCCACCATAAGTGAATGATAGGTTCTACAACTAATACCGTACAAGTCACGTATTGTTTCTTTGGATTTCCAACGAATGATCAGGCTAAGGAACTTCCCGTTGCCACATGAGAATGCCTCTGGATGGACATCCCCGAGAACCAAACCGGATCTCTACCAACACAAGGCCGGGTTACCCCTAACTGAGTAACAACTGACCGAATATGCCATCCCCGGTCCTCTGGGACCTTTTCACCGAGCGCTCGTAATCAATTCACACAATCATAACAAAGTGTTTTCAACATGAGTAAGTATCTGGGCTCCATACCATGATACCACCCTTTTCCAGAAGGAAATGCACACATCCTAAAGGGCGCTACCCCTCATAACCTTGCCGCATCTTTCCTGTTTTGACCATTCACGGGGTGTGAGGCTCGACGAAGTCACGTCCACAAAAACATACTTTATACAAAAGCCATGCTTTGGGTCAACAAATGATCATAGAAATGATCACAAAGATAGACGATCAAATAAACGATCCTATCACAAATAATCAACACAATGATCATTTACAGCAACACTCAGCATGTCACATTACCAAATTGGGAATATATCGCTGATAACATTCAACTACATAACCTCAGAGCTCGTACGTCTCAGAGAAGGGTGTTAAGCTAAAAGAATAAATTCTCCGCCACCAACAGAAATATATTTGAAAGAAATCTTCTTTATATCTCAATTTGTAATGTCAGACATACAATCCATACAAGTCTGTTCCGGGCTCGAACAAAACCGAAGGCACTTCTTACGAAGCCCTTGCAATCCGGGTATTCACAATCCCGATCGAATTTCCCATCACTTAAGGAGATCTCTATACCAGGAGCTACCCAGTGCAGAGACAATCGATAGGTCATCCTATCGCTTTCGCAAATACTCGGTCTTCAACACCGATCTTTAATGCAATTCACAACGACGTATCACATATTCGGAATGGGTTATACGACCCCATGGTCCTTTCCCGGTTAACCCGAATAGTGAGCGCTTATTTAAAAATAAGCGTGGCATTCAAATTCAAACAAATCACATCAAATACCCATTCAAAGGGAAATATTTATAGTCGGCTATTGAACTATCAATGGATATGCACACATCACCAGATTCCAAATAATTTACCAAATTATTTATTTTCCAAAATATCTTTACTAGATATATAATTTTCACACTTCAAAAATAAATCAATATTTATTTTTTAAACAAATTCCACTTCCTTTTATAAATTCCATAGTGAATTTATATTTCAAAATATCAATGAATATTCGATTTCAATTATTCATTTCAATTTATCTTCAAAAAGATAAATTCTCAAAATATTCACTTTATATTGGAAAACATTTCCATACTTATTTAATAAGTAATTCACACATTTTATTTATTTTCAACACTTGGAAAATATTCAATATACTTAAATCGAGATTAAGTATATATTTCATTCTTTAAGGAAATCATTCTCTTAAACATATTTATTTGGGCCATAACGAATGTTGCGTAAAACATCGTTACAACGTCCCAAAATCACTAGTATAGGGATTCGAAATTAAAATAGATATATAAATCCCAATACTATACAAAACATTTCCTTTCGGAAATCATTTACTATAACAACAGTGTTATAGTCCACCATTTCCTTTTATTTCTCGAAAATGTCTATTTCAACAATGAATGTTGAAATCTATGGTTTCGAATCTCAACACCTTTTAAAACATCGTTAGATCGTTTTAATTTTATTTAAAACATCACATTCAAAACAGTTTCTTTAACATATTATTCACTATTCAAAAACGTGAATATACTACGTTAACAATTTTCATCCTTTTATTCCTTTTATTTTAAAGGATCATTCACAGTTCAAAAACGTGAATATAACTTCATTTATAGGTTTCAACAATTTACTTATCAAAATAAGTCATTTGCGAATTCATAAAACAACGTTTATAAATTCCTTCATTATCCTTTATTCAATTCATAACTCAATTATATACCAAAGGTTCATATTATAAGTTAAATATTTATAAAACGATTATTTTACAGAATCGTTCTTTTAACTTCCCAAATTATAAATCTTATAACTTATAAGATTGTTTATTTATCCAAAATTCATTCTTTCAATAACTTTATAAATCTTATAAACCTACTGTTTATAAAATTCCATTTATAACTTCACTGTTTAAAATTCTATAAATTCCATTCAATTATGAAATTCATTTCCACTTCATTCAAACACTTATAAAAACTCGTTTTATAATGTCCATATTTCAATTTATAAATATCCATTTATAAATCTCTTAATATAAATCAATTTATATTATTCTTTTAAAACGTCTTTAATCTCCTTTATTATTTCACCATTTTGATTCATAAAATAATTAAATTTTATAAATCTATATTTAAACTTTTCACAATAAATTCTAAAATCCAATTTAAACTATTTTATAAAATCATTAATCCCATATTTTCAAAAAATCAGTTTTTAACTATATTTCTCAAAAATCATAATTTTTATAACATTAAAAATTATACGTTTATTCATTTTAAAATGAATCAATTCCAAAAATATTTTATAACGTATACTTTCAAAAATCACTTTGAAATCATTTTAAAATTCCAAATTTGGTCCAATGATGCTACACACCAAATAGTCAATCACGACAACAACGATATCATATATCGATATGATAATCCATCAAATATCAAAATATTTGAAATCAAATAAATACTGTTGAGGAATCCAGTTGGATCCCTCCAATCTGTTTTCCTGCATCCAAAAACATTAGCACAATACCAAATTCGCTCCAGTACGAAATTATCGCGGTATATGGGATTTAAATATTATTATCCGCTTAATAACGGCGCAATAGGGTCTCATCCGCTAAACAAAAAATGCGGGAAATCAATAACTCCAATATATACATATGCCAATATATATATATATATATTGCTATTATATATAATACCAATTTCACTGTTTATGAAATATTCGCGGTATATGTTTTTAATAAATAACATCCGCTTACTAACGGCGTATAATGTCTATTTTAACAATCGATAGATAACAATCATCATTCAAACATGCATTCAAATATTTTAAACCTAACTATTTAAAATAAAATCGAAACTGATTCGATTGAGTGAGAAGTTCTCATCTTGATTTTATTTCGTTTTAGCGATTTATTTCGAATAAAATTAAACGGACGTTTAATTTTACCCAAAATTCTCACTAACTCCAAACGACTCCAATCCAATTTCATCGCGTAGTGCTCGTCCATACGATTCCAACGCAACTGGTTTCGTGCGTTTTCGACCTCGTATGAAAAAGTTATGCATTTTTAAACTTACACGAATTTTATATTCATAATTTACAACATATTAAATTAAATTTAAACCTATAACAGTTCCTAGCCACTGGATCCATGCTTCTTCTCATCATCACCGTTCGTTCACCATCTTCTCCATACGCGACTCCCTCTACAGGTCAAGGCCGAACCAAGAACCCATCCTCAAAAATTAGGTTTTGACTTTACTCCGCCCACAAGCATCGATACTCCATCATACCACCGCCATCTCGAAGCCCTTCACCACCACAACACTCGGCTCCAACCTCGGCACACTCGGCCCCCTGTAGCACATCGACGTGCATGCGCAACTTGTTGCAATCGGCCCCTCCTATCTCCCAATTTATAGCTCCAAACACGATCTCAACCGTTGATCTCCAAGCTCTCGTCGTGCTCTACCACTTTGTAGTTGATCACGAAGCTTGAAAGTGAATGGATCGAGAGATAATCGAGGAAGAACGTTGAGCATTTCTGGCCATTGAATATTAACTGGCGGCTATAAGCAATTAGGGTTTAGGTTTTGTTATTTTTTTATTTTTTTGATTTTAAGGTGTATTTATAGAGAATTTTCGAACACTATTCATCCGAAAATCCCGAACTCCGATTCACGCGCCGTAACCAGCGTTTCTAGGGTTTACCCCGCGTTCCGGACACAATGGAACAGGTTTCGAAAGCTAATTCGGACATTTGTGCGAGTTATGGCTATAAACGTTCAATTTAAATTAAACCGATTTAAGCGATTTTCTAGGCGTTTTAATTTGTACAGGACAAACGGTAAATCCAATTGACACGAAATTTGAAACCTTAAAATAATATCACATTACGGATCCGATGAAACTGGTTTCGTCGAAATCCGAGACTTTTTGAAAAATGGCTATTTTAACTCGCCAAATTAATATTAAAAATAATTCGATGCGTTTCGAGCTGCCACGCTCAAATGATAGCTCCGATTGACACGAAAATTGAAATCCAGTAATAACTAACTATTACGGATCCAATGGAACTGGTTTCGTTCAATTCTGAGACTGTTCAAAAATTGACTATTTTCACTAGTCGATTTAAATATTAAAATATTCAATTTTCACAAATTAACTTTTAATTCGATTTTAAAAGTTCTAAAATATCGTTCTAACTTCAACATGATAAAATAAAATTTTACAAATCATTTTCAATCATATTTAACTCAATTTTCAATTATTTCCATAATTTAACATATTAAATTATCGATTTAATTATTCAATTAAATCCAATAATTCAAATAAAAATTTATTTGACTTATAAATTCACTTATTAATATTTAAAATTAATTAAATATTCAAATTTTAATAAATTAAAATTCTGGGTCGTTACAATCTTCCTCCCTTAAAAGAATTTCGTCCTCGAAATTAACTAGTAAGAAAGTTATAGAATTCATTAACTTTCCAAAATTCATAGTTAAACTTCTTACAATACTTACTAAGTTTTCAAAATCATACTTAGTTATCTTTTCAAAAACAACTACTATTGTTTAACTTTCCATTCCAAATCAAAGTTAAAGTTTTCAAAAAATTTCCAATTTTCTCAAATTTTTTCTAACGCCTTAAATTTTCGGAAAAATTCGCCATAGTCTCCTTTGCGCGGCTCGATCCGAAAAAAAAATGACAGTATATATATCACAAATATACATCTCATCAAGTAATGAGGCATCCCGCAGGGAAAAAAATTGTAAAAGTACGGTATGTAATCCGAGATATGTACCTTATATTTTATTAGCGAGCATATACGGCTAATATAGCGCGAAAGCGAGCTCCAAATGCGAAGCAAACGCGATCCGCACCTACTAATCACTCAACAAACAACATGAGAACCATGCATGTAGACAATAGTATCAATATACAACATATAGTAACATAATAACTATATATGCCAACATAGCAAATGCAAACAAACAACAAATGCAATATATATTCAACCATCAACCAACTAGCATTCAACAAATTCATATTCATTCATATTCTCATTAATATTTAATGAAATAGTTTTCAATTTAATCACATTTGATTCTTTACAGTGGATGTTTACTAACATTCAATTTCAATTAGTTTATATTTACTAATTCATATTCAAGTTGGTTCACTTCCAAATCAAATTCAATTCTATTCAAGATTCACTTAACTTTCAATTGAATTTCAATTACTTTAGCTTCCAATTTCATTAACACTTAATGAATTATATGCAATCAACTAACAATCATATAACAACCAATGTATATCAATTACAACCAAATTCCTTTGCTTATAATTGGTTTAATTAAATTGATTTTTATTCAATTATTCAACTTCCAATAACATTAGATTTTAATGAATTAACACTTATATTCATTATTTCATATCAATTTCATTTACATTCAATTGATTAACATTCAATCCATTAATTCAATTCAATTACAAAGTTGAATTTCATTTACATAACTTAAATTCCCACTTGTAAATAAATTCAGATTTCAATTCTAAAGTAATTTCCATTTAACTTTAAATTCACTTTTACTTACAACTCATATTCATAAATATATTCATTAGTTTCACTTCTTACATATATAAGTTTATTTCACAATTGTAAATCACTTTAATTATAATTCAATTCTTATAATTCATTTTCTTATACAATTATCCTTTTATTTAGATTATTCAAACAACTAAACAATCAACTTACATACACTTTAATAATTTTGAAAAATTATCCCTTTATATATAAAATAAAATCAAGGCAAAATTATTTCATTTACCCAATTTTTTAAAACAATATTATGTCGAATTGTTCTATTCAAGTGTTTAGAGGTCCCTATCAACAACGTTAATTACTCGTATTAACCAGAATCTATATACCACTCAACAAACCAATCATCACAATATAAAACAATTTTATATATTCACTAACAAATACGCTCTCATAGCTATTATTACACTCAAATTCATTCTAGAGTACTATTGACTCTATCTCTAACGAATAATACCCAACAGAACCAAGGTTGTCGCTTAACCATAAGCTCCGATACCAAATGTAACGTCCCGAAAATTTTCGACTTTCGAAAATTCAACATCGATACTCACTTTATCGACTGCCGAGAAATCGAAGGCCGGAAACCCGAAATGTTATGGTTTAAGAAAAGAAAAGAGGTAGAAAAGAAGAGAAAATAGAGGGAAAAGAAAATAGAACATAGAACAGATAGAAAATAGAACGGAACAGAAAACAACAGAACAACATCAGAATCTCACAATTCGCAGCGGAACAACATATAATAAATAATGAATAATCTTTAAACAAAGAACTATATCAGTTATTACATTTCATACATTACATTTCATTACATCATATCATCAGAGTATACAACAACAACAACAACAAACAGTGCAGCGGAAAAAGAAATACTATATACTAGTAATACGCCATGCCATCTAGCTTGCCTCCTACAACTCCAGAATATCCAGAATATCCTGATAAACCTTAACTCTTGACTGCCCGTGTGGAAATTGGTGGGCACCCAGAGTTTAGGAAGGAAAACAATAAACTCCGAGTCAGTCATGTGACTGGTGTGAGAACTCAAAACAGTTTATTTATCTTTAAAATCAAAATAGAAGAATATTTTTAAAGTCAATTCGCAATGCTTTTAAAAATGAGACTACCATAAGGCCTCCCGCACACACACACAATGCAAACGCAGAATCGGAGGAGATTTCTCCTTATGATAGTCAAAGATGCTTGATACGCATTTAAAAGAACATTTGATATTATTACTAGTGCATAGTGTAGAGGAAAATTCATTTCGAAAGTAGAATATAAATCTTAGCCAACATACGACCATTATCGTATGCCTACTATAGCTACCATCCAAACAGTGGGGCGCCACCATAAGTGAATGATAGGTTCTACAACTAATACCGTACAAGTCACGTATTGTTTCTTTGGATTTCCAACGAATGATCAGGCTAAGGAACTTCCCGTTGCCACATGAGAATGCCTCTGGATGGACATCCCCGAGAACCAAACCGGATCTCTACCAACACAAGGCCGGGTTACCCCTAACTGAGTAACAACTGACCGAATATGCCATCCCCGGTCCTCTGGGACCTTTTCACCGAGCGCTCGTAATCAATTCACACAATCATAACAAAGTGTTTTCAACATGAGTAAGTATCTGGGCTCCATACCATGATACCACCCTTTTCCAGAAGGAAATGCACACATCCTAAAGGGCGCTACCCCTCATAACCTTGCCGCATCTTTCCTGTTTTGACCATTCACGGGGTGTGAGGCTCGACGAAGTCACGTCCACAAAAACATACTTTATACAAAAGCCATGCTTTGGGTCAACAAATGATCATAGAAATGATCACAAAGATAGACGATCAAATAAACGATCCTATCACAAATAATCAACACAATGATCATTTACAGCAACACTCAGCATGTCACATTACCAAATTGGGAATATATCGCTGATAACATTCAACTACATAACCTCAGAGCTCGTACGTCTCAGAGAAGGGTGTTAAGCTAAAAGAATAAATTCTCCGCCACCAACAGAAATATATTTGAAAGAAATCTTCTTTATATCTCAATTTGTAATGTCAGACATACAATCCATACAAGTCTGTTCCGGGCTCGAACAAAACCGAAGGCACTTCTTACGAAGCCCTTGCAATCCGGGTATTCACAATCCCGATCGAATTTCCCATCACTTAAGGAGATCTCTATACCAGGAGCTACCCAGTGCAGAGACAATCGATAGGTCATCCTATCGCTTTCGCAAATACTCGGTCTTCAACACCGATCTTTAATGCAATTCACAACGACGTATCACATATTCGGAATGGGTTATACGACCCCATGGTCCTTTCCCGGTTAACCCGAATAGTGAGCGCTTATTTAAAAATAAGTGTGGCATTCAAATTCAAACAAATCACATCAAATACCCATTCAAAGGGAAATATTTATAGTCGGCTATTGAACTATCAATGGATATGCACACATCACCAGATTCCAAATAATTTACCAAATTATTTATTTTCCAAAATATCTTTACTAGATATATAATTTTCACACTTCAAAAATAAATCAATATTTATTTTTTAAACAAATTCCACTTCCTTTTATAAATTCCATAGTGAATTTATATTTCAAAATATCAATGAATATTCGATTTCAATTATTCATTTCAATTTATCTTCAAAAAGATAAATTCTCAAAATATTCACTTTATATTGGAAAACATTTCCATACTTATTTAATAAGTAATTCACACATTTTATTTATTTTCAACACTTGGAAAATATTCAATATACTTAAATCGAGATTAAGTATATATTTCATTCTTTAAGGAAATCATTCTCTTAAACATATTTATTTGGGCCAAAACGAATGTTGCGTAAAACATCGTTACAACGTCCCAAAATCACTAGTATAGGGATTCGAAATTAAAATAGATATATAAATCCCAATACTATACAAAACATTTTCTTTCGGAAATCATTTACTATAACAACAGTGTTATAGTCCACCATTTCCTTTTATTTCTCGAAAACGTCTATTTCAACAATGAATGTTGAAATCTATGGTTTCAAATCTCAACACCTTTTAAAACATCGTTAGATCGTTTTAATTTTATTTAAAACATCACATTCAAAACAGTTTCTTTAACATATTATTCACTATTCAAAAACGTGAATATACTACGTTAACAATTTTCATCCTTTTATTCCTTTTATTTTAAAGGATCATTCACAGTTCAAAAACGTGAATATAACTTCATTTATAGGTTTCAACAATTTACTTATTAAAATAAGTCGTTTGCGAATTCATAAAACAACGTTTATAAATTCCTTCATTATCCTTTATTCAATTCATAACTCAATTATATACCAAAGGTTCATATTATAAGTTAAATATTTATAAAACGATTATTTTACAGAATCGTTCTTTTAACTTCCCAAATTATAAATCTTATAACTTATAAGATTGTTTATTTATCCAAAATTCATTCTTTCAATAACTTTATAAATCTTATAAACCTACTGTTTATAAAATTCCATTTATAACTTCACTGTTTAAAATTCTATAAATTCCATTCAATTATGAAATTCATTTCCACTTCATTCAAACACTTATAAAAACTCGTTTTATAATGTCCATATTTCAATTTATAAATATCCATTTATAAATCTCTTAATATAAATCAATTTATATTATTCTTTTAAAACGTCTTTAATCTCCTTTATTATTTCACCATTTTGATTCATAAAATAATTAAATTTTATAAATCCTATATTTAAACTTTTTCACAATAAATTCTAAAATCCAATTTAAACTACTTTATAAAATCATTAATCCCATATTTTCAAAAAATCAGTTTTTAACTATATTTCTCAAAAATCATAATTTTTATAACATTAAAAATTATACGTTTATTCATTTTAAAATGAATCAATTCCAAAAATATTTTATAACGTATACTTTCAAAAATCACTTTGAAATCATTTTAAAATTCCAAATTTGGTCCAATGATGCTACACACCAAATAGTCAATCACGACAACAACGATATCACATATCGATATGGAAATTCATTTCCACTTCATTCAAACACTTATAAAAACTCGTTTTATAATGTCCATATTTCAATTTATAAATATCCATTTATAAATCTCTTAATATAAATCAATTTATATTATTCTTTTAAAACGTCTTTAATCTCCTTTATTATTTCACCATTTTGATTCATAAAATAATTAAATTTTATAAATCCTATATTTAAACTTTTCACAATAAATTCTAAAATCCAATTTAAACTATTTTATAAAATCATTAATCCCATATTTTCAAAAAATCAGTTTTTAACTATATTTCTCAAAAATCATAATTTTTATAACTTTAAAAATTATACGTTTATTCATTTTAAAATGAATCAATTCCAAAAATATTTTATAACGTATACTTTCAAAAATCACTTTGAAATCATTTTAAAATTCCAAATTTGGTCCAATGATGCTACACACCAAATAGTCAATCACGACAACAACGATATCATATATCGATATGATAATCCATCAAATATCAAAATATCTGAAATCAAATAAATACTGTTGAGGAATCCAGTTGGATCCCTCCAACCTGTTTTCCTGCATCCAAAAACATTAGCACAATACCAATTTCGCTCCAGTACGAAATTATCGCGGTATATGGGATTTAAATATTATTATCCGCTTAATAACGGCGCAATAGGGTCTCATCCGCTAAACAAAAAATGCGGGAAATCAATAACTCCAATATATACATATGCCAATATATATATATATATATTGCTATTATATATAATACCAATTTCACTGTTTATGAAATATTCGCGGTATATGTTTTTAATAAATAACATCCGCTTACTAACGGCGTATAATGTCTATTTTAACAAGCGATAGATAACAATCATCATTCAAACATGCATTCAAATATTTTAAACCTAACTATTTAAAATAAAATCGAAACTGATTCGATTGAGTGAGAAGTTCTCACCTTGATTTTATTTCGTTTTAGCGATTTATTTCGAATAAAATTAAACGGACGTTTAATTTTACCCAAAATTCTCACTAACTCCAAACGACTCCAATCTAATTTCATCGCGTAGTGCTCGTCCATACGATTCCAACGCAACTGGTTTCGCGCGTTTTCGACCTCGTATGAAAAAGTTATGCATTTTTAAACTTACACGAATTTTATATTCATAATTTACAACATATTAAATTAAATTTAAACCTATAACAGTTCCTAGCCACTGGATCCATGCTTCTTCTCATCATCACCGTTCGTTCACCATCTTCTCCATACGCGACTCCCTCTACAGGTCAAGGCCGAACCAAGAACCCATCCTCAAAAATTAGGTTTTGACTTTACTCCGCCCACTAGCATCGATACTCCATCATACCACCGCCATCTCGAAGCCCTTCACCACCACAACACTCGGCTCCAACCTCGGCACACTCGGCCCCCTGTAGCACATCGACGTGCGTGCGCAACTTGTTGCAATCGGCCCCTCCTATCTCCCAATTTATAGCTCCAAACACGATCTCAACCGTTGATCTCCAAGCTCTCATCGTGCTCTACCACTTTGTAGTTGATCACGAAGCTTGAAAGCGAATGGATCGAGAGATAATCGAGGAAGAACGTTGAGCATTTCTGGCCAATTAATATTAACTGGCGGCTATAAGCAATTAGGGTTTAGGTTTTGTTATTTTTTTATTTTTTTGATTTTAAGGTGTATTTATAGAGAATTTTCGAACACTATTCATCCGAAAATCCCGAACTCCGATTCACGCGCCGTAAGCAGTGTTTCTAGGGTTTACCCCGCGTTCCGGACACAAATTGGAACAGGTTTCGAAAGCTAATTCGGACATCTGTGCGAGTTATGGCTATAAACGTTCAATTTAAATTAAACCGATTTAAGCGATTTTCTAGGCGTTTTAATTTGTACAGGACAAACGGTAAATCCAATTGACACGAAATTTGAAACCTTAAAATAATATCACATTACGGATCCGATGAAACTGGTTTCGTCAAAATCCGAGACTTTTTGAAAAATGGCTATTTTAACTCGCCAAATTAATATTAAAAATAATTCGATGCGTTTCGAGCTGCCACGCTCAAACGATAGCTCCGATTGACACGAAAATTGAAATCCGGTAATAACTAACTATTACGGATCCAATGGAACTGGTTTCGTTCAATTCTGAGACTGTTCAAAAATTGACTATTTTCACTAGTCGATTTAAATATTAAAATATTCAATTTTCACAAATTAACTTTTAATTCGATTTTAAAAGTTCTAAAATATCGTTCTAACTTCAACATGATAAAATAAAATTTTACAAATCATTTTCAATCATATTTAACTCAATTTTCAATTATTTCCATAATTTAACATATTAAATTATCGATTTAATTATTCAATTAAATCCAATAATTCAAATAAAAATTTATTTGACTTATAAATTCACTTATTAATATTTAAAATTAATTAAATTTTCAAATTTTAATAAATTAAAATTCTGGGTCGTTACATCTTGGGCGGTGGTGAAGAAACCACTCCAATATCTCTTGAGCGGTGGTGAAGAAACCACTCCGAAAGCAATACTAAAGACAACCGCCAACCCCATATATTTTTTGAGTCGGGGCAAAGGGCCAACTCCAAAGGCGATATTTAAAGGAAACAAGCCAGAGGAGACAGTCCGAAGACACTATCCCAAAGGCAGCATGTGCCACAAACTCCCAGAGAGGAATCCGAAAAGTGGTAACGTGAGTCCCATAACCACCCGTTCGCACTAAACGGTTTACTATCCATTAGTTTATTTCACACTCAAAGCAGTATAAATTTACCTCATATCATCGATAAACCAAATCCGAACGTCAAAACGATCAATTGAATAGGTCGGGGATTAATCGAAAGGATAAACGCACAGATTCATGGTCCGTGTTTTGCCCAACCATTTAATCACCCTTCCACTTCGCTCGAAGTGCGAAATTGTGTGTGTGTGTATTATAAATAGAATTTATAATTTGGAGAAGGGAGCTTTTAATATGATTTGGACAGATTATTTATAAAACCCGTGAATGAAGTCAAAACAAGTCATCAAAGTCAATCGTGAATGATAATCACAAACCAAGTCGACAAACATCGATAATCAATGAAATATCAACCAAGAATAGGCAAAATAGGCAAAACAGGGGATTCCAGACGTCTGTAGGGTGCATTCAGACGTCTGGTTTCGTCCTCTGGAAAATCCCAGCAAAACAAACCAGACGTCTGATTTTGCGAACCAGACGTCTGAAACCATTCAGACGTCTGAAATTGAGGGTCAGACGTCTGAGAGTGGTTTCTGACTTTCTTTTAAATGCCGTGGCTTATTATTTTTCACTCCAGGTTAAAACCAGACGTCTGAGCTTTGCTTCCAGACGTCTGGTCACCTGGTCTGGGCAACAATTTGCCTAGGCCAAAGTGGCCAAAACATATCGGAACGAATCGATCCAACTCCACAGCAATAGACATGAATCGAGGTTAGAATTTCATATCCAACCACAGCAAAAGCAACATACTTAGATGTGAGTTACAAAAACTCACCTTTTAACCTCACAAACAAAGATGATGAAGAAGCACAAAAGCAAGGAATCAACCAACCACACTCCACTTCAACACTACAAGTTTCAATCTAGAATCAAAGCAAACATTTCCTAAGTTAGGGTTAGGAAAATTACTGAAATTGAAGAGGAGAAGAGATAGAGAAGATGGAGATAAACTTACCAATGGATTCTCTATGAATTTGGAGCAAGAAATCAAGATACAAAGGAGAACTAGGGCTTGCTAATTTCTAATTCCTCTTCCTTTCCCCCATTTTCAGTTCTAAGCTTAAGTTTTAAGAAATGAATAAGTGAATGAGAGAAGTGGCTAAGCTGGAGGATTAGTTAAGCTAGTGGGCTGAACCCAAACCCAAACCCAATAGAAAAAAGTAGCCAAAATTCACAAACTCCAAACATATCAAAGATTATACTCAAAAAGATCGCAAACGCCATTTTGGAACCAATGGAGGTAGTTTCGAGTTTCAATTCGTCCATTTACAGAAAGTAACATTTCGGACCAAAATCTGACTAACGACGCTATATTTAAATTAAACATTTAAATATAAAATTGCTAAATATGCGGGTTGTTACATAAGAGATATGTTTTTGGAAGTTGACTCTAATACTAGAAAAGCGTTACACTAAAACTATTATATTTAAGTCCTAATGGCACGCGCACCGCATGTGAATTTAAATAATACAAACAACATATGTTTCAGAAATGCAAGAATACATATGTAACATAAAAAGGCATGATTCGCAAGTGCAAATTGACATACAAATGACATGCATGAAAGCGAACTTTTAAGTATAAAATTATAATTAAAATGAAGATTTATTACATTTTGATGATTGTTATTCTATTAGCTTGTATTATTTATAAAAAAACTAAAAACTAAAATGTAAATTATGCGTCAAGCATCACAAAAGGAAATAACCAATGAAAAAGATGTCAATTTGTTCTATTGAAGATACTAGCACATTCTTGTATACAAGATTTCTAGTGTAGATATCGGATTGTCCTTCAACTTCACCATTTTTTACTAAATTTTTGGTGCTTTGATTGAAAATACTCTTGATAATGCTACGTAAAGTTGATCATGGCTAAATACATTTTGAGGTAAGTAGATTCCAACATTTGGAATTGTTTGCCCTTGAGCTTTGTTAGTAGTTAAAGCAAAATTAGTCTTATAGAGAAATATTTACATAATAAAGTAAATGGTAAATGGGTATCTTCGGAGAGCTTCATAGGTATTCTTGGGAAGAAAACCCAAGTTCCAGCAAAGTGACCGTTGGCAATCTCTGCATCTATGATGTTTCTGTGAAGTCCATGATATATAAGTCGCGTAACATTTCACAGCCAATTTTTTGGATCGAAGTTTCTTAGTAGCATAATTGGTACACCTTTCTTTAAGACCAATTTATGTGGGGTAAACCACTCAGATTTATTGAATTCAAATATTCAAACTGGTTCAGATTTCTTATACGTTTTCCACAAAATTGAAAGAGTGGTAGACATGATGAAAACCATGAAAAAGATTTATAACTTGACCATTTAACATATCCACGTTTTCATTAAGTGGGGTTGTCAAAACCCTTGTAATAATTTATTTTGTATTGAATGCATTGACATTTAAGTTTTGAAAAGTGGAATTTATTGGAGTAGTTTTTGATTTTTCATCTTCCTATGATATAACCATTTCTTATTGGGTTTTTATCATGTTCTAACATATATGTGGCTTACTTCCATCACCTACTTGTGATAGGAAATCTGCATAGAATGAATCTTATTTTGCCCTCATATCTTAAGTGAGATGGAGTACTTCTACATGTTTCTACGATAATTGTCCAACTATGCACGCATCAATTATTTCTAATATTGTGTAATTTTGTACAACTGATAAAACTTGTCTAAAGTCCCTCCAATGATTATAACTTTACCTCCAATTGACATGTCATTTCCCCATATGCCTTTAAAGTTTTATATGGTGCTTCAAAGCATATTTGTGGATCATTATAGCTTCATCCAAAATAAGAACAGCCACTAATCTCATAAGTTCAGTCACTTCAGACTGTTTAGAAATCGTGCACATTGATGTTGAAGTCGAATTGATTAGGATATTAAACCGCGAATGTGATGCTCAACCACCTGTAATATTGTTGCGGCTACCCACGATGTAGCTTTTGTAAGTGCAATTAAACCATCTTTTCTAAGTTTTGCAAGTATTGTTCGATAAGGAAAGGCTTTTTCGTCCCATCAAGGCCATCTATGAAAAAGATTTTGCCTTCCTTACTGTAAACTGCATTAGTAATTGTAGCATATGCATATTTTTAACATTCATTTAACTTTTCAGTAAATGTAAGGTCCTCTTTAAGCGTTACAATATAATATTTTTTCTCTATTAATTTTAAAGTATGGAAACTATCATCTACATCATTCGTAATACTTGGAAGATTAAAAGTAGATATTAGTTTACAATGGTTCATTATTAGATCATTAAGATCATGTAGAAGATGATTTTCAAGTATGGATCGAGCCATTGTACTTGAAATTAGATAGTCTTCAATCATATGAAAGAAAAATCATCCTTTAATTTTCTCACCCTCGTTGATGCATAATAAATTAAGATCATTACAAATAATATTCTTAAAGATGATGACATTCGCATGTTTGATGCTTCGAGAAAACATGTCCTTATACTTTGGCCTTCTTCAAGTAATCTCATCATTTTCATTGCTTGCTGAAACGCTGGGCATTTGATACCATCGACGGTTAGAAGATAGTTAAATGATGTTGATCCTTTTATATAATTCAAAAGAATTTGCAAGAAGTGACGTTCTCCTTCTGATGGAGAAGCATTGTAAATTCATCCTGTGGCCTTTTAATGTGATTTCTTCATCATCACTTTTTAATATCTAATATCCAGGTGTATTTCTCTGAAAATTCACAGTATAGAAAATGCCTTACTTCTGAATCTTATGAGTTTATGTTGAAGAATTCAATTAACATTGATTAGAAATGTTCTCATCCAATAAAACATCGAACACTGTTTGGTTAGCATGCATGGCCGACCCTTACCTAAGCAACAGAAGCAGCTGCTTTGGGCCTTCAAATTTCAAGGGAACCAAAAAAAATTCTGTGTTATTATATAATAAAAGATCCCATGAAGATAAGATGCAGCCGTATAGAGAAAAATAGGAAAATCATGATATGGCAACAGTGCGGAAGAAGAATAGGCTAGAGGCAAAGGTAAATAATCTATAGTCAGCAATCCTCATTAATTTCTGATTTTTCTCTCAATTTCCTTAAATTTTCCTTTGCTTGCATATTTGGATCCAAGGTTAGAGTTTTTGTATTTGTTTTAGTCAAGTTTATAATTGATTTTGGTAACTTCTAGTTTTTATCATCTACGTTTAGAGCATGTGTTGCATATTTATAAATGGTTATGAACAGACTAAATTGAATCAGTAGTATTATCAAATGGAGCATTATTATTTTTTTCTGTAGGCATAAAGAAGAATTTAGCTTAAAAATAGTAGTGATATAGTAATGAAATCTAATACGATTCAATTGAAAAAGAAGCAATTAAGCAAATTTGCAGGTAAATACGTGTATAATACCTGTGCCTAACAATATAAAATTTATTCTCCACCAAAACAAGAAACATAATTTTGGATCCTTTTAGTTAGACCAAATGGGTCGATATTCAAAATGGTACATGAAGCAACCTGAAGCTTTGTGTTTTCAAAGCGTTTAGAATGTGCAACAAATATTCATTACTAATTTACTCTTTATGTTTTCAAAAATTTTAATTGCAACCATGAATATAGCATCTTTGTGTTTTTGAATAGTGAATAGTAGAGAATCAACATTGTTGTATTCCTTTTAACTCCAAAGAGGAGATCATATCCTCTTTATCTATTGTTGATAATTTACATAACTTATTTGATGCTTTGTTTTTTCATCACACTAGACATGTTAAAGGGCCTTAGTTTTTAATTGGCTTTAGGCATCAAAACTCTTAGGACCGGCCCTATTAGCATGATAAGTCACTTATTGTCTGCTTGAAAGGTGTATCTATAGACATTGAACTGAAGGATACATTGCATGCAATGAGAATTCAAAAATTCTCCAAAAGGCCTCTTAGGGTCATAACCACCTTGCATTAAAAAACATTTGAATCTCATCATTTTCAGACGGTTGGATGAATTTCCATTGTCACACGGTCCAGACCTTTATATACATACTTGTATAAATATTAGACATACTTGATACTACTACAAACTTCAACATTTATGTGACAATAATACCTTTTCCTCGGCCATGGGTTATACGAAACAACCCGACGATCATCCATTATAATATCACCATCATTATCTAATGCGATGTTTATACCATTGTCCCGCCTTCAATAAATAGGGTATAAATCATTACTTTGAATGGTACATGATGAAAATTGCTTAGGATATTTTTTTGCAACTTTCGTCTTTCATACATGAAGCATTTGGTTGTTGTCCTCCACATGGCCCATAAAGCATCTATTTAATGACAGCATTGTACAATTCTAGTTCTTTATCACGATTCGAGATTCCAGCTCTTATAGTAGCATCATAATCATTTGGGCTGTGTAACTTATTTTCGCTATCTATAATAATAAGCATACGAGCATGAGGTAGTCATGTTATTTGAAACTCGCATGAATATGTGTTGCAACCAATCCAAGAATTTGTTTATCGTAGATATCATGCGTTAATTTTCATATTTGGTATGAAAAATACTAGTAGTAAGATCTAGGCGGTCTTAGGAAGTTTGTCCATGTAATAATTTTGAAGTGATTTCGACCTATGTAGGATTGCACGTCATTGTAGTGAAAAAATCAGGCTTTCTAAACTTATGTACTAAAGCCATTACGTCTTGATAACATTGGTACATATTACGTGACTTCCATTGAATGAAAAGGGTGATATTAATCTCATGCCTATGTTACTTATATCAAAAAAATAGTTTGATATAAAATTATCTATATGTGTTTATGTGCATGTATGTATGTGTATATGTATATGTTTTATAAATAGACCAAAGAGAAGGGTAAATGTCATACTTATATTATTTTCTCCAACATTCAATGCATCTTAAAGTCCTACATACAATTCTTATCTAATACGATGTTATTGTTGATGAAACCATCTCATTCTACCACTCTCGGTTTTCACATAACTATTCATGATATATTGTTGTAATAAACGTCCTCCATGTAAAAAGAGAGAAGTATCTTTTACGCCGAATCTAAAGTTTAAGTTGATTAGAAATAGCAAATAGAATATATATATATATATATTCTATTTATATATATGTGTGTGTGTGTGTGTGTGTGTGTGAGATAATTACTTAAGTTGATTAGAACTGCTAGTTCTTGATGCCCATTCTATTTATGTTTGACTTCTAGTTTGAATCAAAAGCATGAAATCATTTTCATCGATTGTTTTTAAATTCATGTCCAACAATCAATTGCTTTTTATCATATGATGATGCTAGTTATAAACTTATAATTGTACAAATGTAGATGTACTTGGTATCTGTAAAATATAAGCATAAAACTCACGACATGTAAAAGAAGTTCCATTTACATTATGGCTATTAAGGTCTCGGTCATAAGTTTCATAAGGTAGTAGGAGAGGATACTGCAGAGGATCATAACAACCATGTGTTTCTGGAATTCACATAAGCTGACACGTCATCGTATGTAGAACAAAATCCTTACCATTTATAAGACTTGTCTCATCCTGACCAACTATCATTGCAGAAACTTGTGCAGATGTAGGAAGTACATATTATTGGTGCAATGGTTTTTCTTTAATTATAAATTTATAATTATGGCTCTAGGAATTGTGAAACTCAATGAAGTATTGAGAAAAATCATTATTCTCATCCAATATATAGGTTGTATCCTTTCCTTCCTCTATTCAAGTCTTTATTTTCAATTATTTGATTTTCAATTATTTGATTTTCAATTTCATGATCAATATCATATATATATATATATATATATATATATATATATATATATATATAGTTGTAGAAATCTAGGTCTACTTCTTTAGGAAGTAGGCTCCTAATATTGTGATATATACATCATTGAGCATAGAAAGTGTAAATACTAGCTCTTACACTTATTAGGTTTTCATCGACATGCACCCCCACTGAAGTGAATGAAAATATGTTGTCATATGATCGAATATTTCTTTTGGAATGTATACAATCAGCATCTGTATCCTGTTGAGCTCCAAGAGCTAACTTGGTGAATGCATTAAGGGGGGTATGGTTCTTCCATTTGAACAACACAATGATCCACTCTCGTTTTGAAATAATTTTGCCAAATAATGTTGACAAAATGTTGGTTGTTGCAATAAATGTTTATGAATCCTAGTATGATCTTTGAAATTTTTTACAATGTTATTAGTTCTAGCATTTTTTCTCATGGTTTGATGCCTTTGCAGATGATTATTATTTTATAATTATCATCTCTGCTCCTAGTTAGATCGTGGTATATCATCTGTAATATATTCTATATCCTCAACAGTGTAGTTTCTATTTGTTCTCTTTGTATTCTTGGGTTTCTTTCTTGTTAGTAACTATGAGATTCATTACTTGTAGTATTTATATTTCTTCCTAAAGATGCATTTTGGGATCTTTCTCTTCTTCGTCGATACATTTCATGATGTCGAGCTAGATAATTTTCTCTTTGTTCTTGAGTCATAGCTCTCCTTCATTCTCTATCTCTCATATGACACATTTCTCTTTGTTCATCACTTAAAATATATGTTCTACTATTTTGTCTCATTTGACTATTCATCTTTGATATACAGCCGACTGAAAAATAAATATGGCTATATTATTAATTTTTTAATCTTGAATATTTTGTTTCACATAGCAGTTGATGGTACTTATTAAGGTAACAACAATTATAACAGTAAAAATATTAGAATAGAAATTGAATTCCAATACCACATAAGGAATAATGTAATTATACTATTTCAAACGTTAGTATAAGTTAAACTTTATTTCAAAGATGGAGCACATAAAAATAGAGGCTATATGGTGACTTCCGTGTTAATAGTAAGAGCTGCAACACCTAAAAAGTACTACTAATATATATTAATTTTTCTATTATTACTCATTATAGTTTATTCAATAGTTTTCATAACGATCACCATCCATTTTCCTTCATAAATTTTACCTGTAAAAGCATGAAGAGAAAACTGACAAGATAATAAAATAAAATAAAATTATTTTTTCCAAATTTTTTATTGATATATCACTTACCACTTCAGAAGTAAATTTATCATCCTAAAAACCATCTATTGAGAGAGATTTTTTTTTCAGCATTTGTTTTCTTCTGAACATGTGCACTAACATTTGTTGAAGATTCTTCTGTAGATATATCATCTTTTTGAGTCAACCTTTACTTATCATAGTGTATCGATTGTTTGGATGGTACATTATATTGTATGTGCAACTTAATGGAAGGATGATAATGATTCTTATTATAGGTACGTGTAAAGTACTTTTGTAAATAGAAAATACTGATTTGAATGATACTACGAAGTAAATATAAATCATTTTTTGAAATACTTCAAAAAAAATTACCTTATTGCCAAGAAAGATCTCAAATATGATGCAATTTCCTAAAATAGAATAAGTTATTTTGTTGAAAAAATATATTATCATGTTAATTTAGAAATGCAAAATATGATGGCAAAGCATAATAAAAGATATGGCTATTGGTGCAATAATGATATTATTAGGATAGTTCCAATGAGAAGAGAATGCAATAAAGTAAAAGCAATGGAAATAATTTGTTATTTTCATGTAGCGGTACCAGAGTATCACGTGCCAATATAATTGTGTACCCTTGCCTATACACGTGCGAAATGCTCGCTTTTAGTATTATATTATTTCCCTTTGCCTTCATATATGTGTTCATTTATTTTCTATATACATGACATGTTCTATCTATACATTCACATATTCATATTCTTTTTGCATGATAAAGTGAGTAGTTTTCCATGTTTTTTAGTATACATATATAATAAATAAGTACACCTTTGATGCATGCATTACATAATGCAATTGTTCATGAAACCATATGCATAAACTTTATGTCAGTCCAATTAATGGGGACGGTATGTATATATTCTTATCTATTGGAGCTAGTAATTACGTAAAACACGCAAGTTATTATCAGGGCCGGTCCTAGTTATTTTGGTACCTAAATCCAATTGCAAAACTAAGGCCCTAGTGAGTTACTCTAGTCTTCTTTTTCTAACCCTTTTAGCGAGTCCAGATTCTTATTTACGCATTTCCAAACATTATAAAAGTAACATCGACTAATATTGTATATTAACTATTATTATAATAACAAAAATAATTAAATTATGAACGTCTAATCTACTAGTTATCAAAAATATTTTCAATGCTAATTTGAAGCAAAAATTCTTTTTAACTAATCGATTACATTATAAAAATTTAACCATAAATTCTTATCTATAACCTGTATGTTAACTAACCATTAAAAAATAATCCCCACTGACCAAGAACAATCACATAAATTCTCCTAAACAATATCATAAACAATTAGCACAAATTTTGTGGTGTTGAGTAAAAATGTAAGAACGTTGCAGCAAAATAACAAATGCTTCTGTTACATTAGTGGACTCATATGTTGAAGAATATAAATCTCCATGAATTCAAAGTTCACAATTCTGTCTTCTTACAGACATTGAATAAATTCATACTAGTTAAAGATCGATTTATATAGTGCAAAGCTTGATACTATCATTTTGTAAGTTCAAATTTCTAATACCCAAGCCAACAAAAATGCTGAGGCCGTAAAATGAAACTACTTGTCATTTGTGACCAACAATGATTTAGCTTCATCTGTAGATCTATTAACTTCTCCCAGCTCTAATTTGATTTTCTTAAAAGTTGTTCGATGCTCACAATCTTCTAATAAGCCATTCAGCTTCTGTGTCGCATGCATTTGTTTCTCTCTTAACCCTTCCAAATTCATAATCTCTGAATGACTGAATCAACAAATAACAGTTAATCTCAAATTAGTATTTGAATGTTTAAACGTACAAAATACAAATTCCAAACTATTAGTACCAGAATGACTAAATCTGAATCAACTGAGATGGAGCCGAATAAAGCTTTCCCTAGCTAGTAGTTGATGATTGTTGGCCAAGATGAATTGAATTTGAATCTTGTCCCCTAGATGCGGCCATTATCGAGATAAAGCTTACCTAGAGAAGATGGAGCCACCTAGTTGGATGTTGGTCACCACCTTGACTGAGTCACCTCGCCCTTGTTCATGAATCACACATTCGATTTTGCAATTTACTTTTATAGGTATCGCATGGTCGGTGCTTCTTAATTTGATGCCCTAGATGCTTCAGGACCCTAAGCGGTCGCTTCTTTTGCTTTGGGGAAGGGCCGAGACTGGTTAATATAATATGAAGTATGTAAAGCAAGGGAGCAACTCACGTGTATACATTGGAAGATGAAATTCAAATGAAATAAATATATCTCAATGGTTACACAGGCAAATAAAAGATTAATTAAATGCAAGCTAACCATTCAATGCACGCGAAGCGTAGAATATATAAAGTATATATATAACATCATGAATGAACGTATGTAAGAATTACGTACATGAAACACGGAACAAATAATGTAACGACCCGCCTTTTTGGACAATTTAAACCGACGATCAAATACACACGTCGATTCCAAACCATTCAAAAGGGCAGATGGTTATTGGGGTAAATAAGAAAAGAAGAGGAAAGAGAAATAAAAGAAAGGAAACAACACAGAATCTTGCAGCGGAACGATAAAATATAATAATCAAATAAACAGTTCATGAAGTTGTTTACTATACTTTGATCATTATTTATACAACATTTATCAGAGTTATACATATACAACAGAACAAATAAAATAATGCAGTAGCTAGCATGATGCAAGGGTAATAATAGTAATAGTATACCAAATCTTCGTCTTCATCCTCCAGAATAGATCTTTAAAAATCTGAAAAACTCAGGACTGACCCGAGCGTAATGAAAAGACAAAACACTCGAGTCAGGACTAAAATATCCTTATGAAAGTTAAATCAATCGTAAATAAATATGAGTGTAACGGCGTCAGAGATGTTTATGAGGTTTGACATCTCATATCCAGTGTCAACATGCGTGCAATAACTCAAGAGATGTTACGGGATTTTCCATCTCTTAAGGATCCGTTAAACTATCTACTATGTAGTATTGTACGCTAAGTAGATAATGCCTATCAGTAATATAAAGCATCAAAATAGCGTTAAGGCGTTACCATAATCCCCCTTAACACATTTTATAATGCCATAGTCTATACAGCACCGTAAGCCCCACCGTAAACTGGTGGTTATCAGAGGGTATCCCATAGGTATAACACAAAACAAAACGTAATGGTCGCGAATAGGATAATCAGCATGACAAGGTACATGAGGCGATACCAACTAGGATACTAGTAGTTGCGTGATCCAGACTGATGTTGAGCATAGCCAGCAGCTACCCCAACACCTCGAAACAACACTCCCAAATCAAGGGGTGCACCCAAATCGAATCACAAATGTAATAGATATGGTATCGAAGAAGTGTGTCCGCTAGAGATGGCGAACCTCAATGGCCCGGCGCGGCTCCTAATTTAGTCATGTCAGGGGTCATCCAATAATCGTTCTCTATCTTCAGTCAACGCGTTCACCAAACCATCCACTTCATTCTGGATCAACACTCCGCGTATTATAGTTATTAAAGTGGTGTTCGGTATCGACAGAGAGAATGTCCATATCCGATCCCGGTCTCTTTAATAACTACGTATTATTACACCGATGGCTCTTTTACATTTCAAATCGATTCATAATTGATATCAAAATATCATATTCGCTTCAAAAATCAAATCCCTTTCAAATATCATCATAGCTATTCAAAATGTAAGATTCCCTTTCAAAAATCATTTTCGTCTCAATATCTCATTTCGATTTCAAAATCATTTCGAATTTCAATTTAGGTTGCAACTTCATTTAACCCAATTCGTATTTAAATTCAAGATTTAAACATAAACATTTCACCTTATTGACCAGCTTGAAATTTTAGAAAAATAGTTTAAGTAGTTTTAAAAGTAGTTTAAATAATTAAATAGTTAACAATACTTAAAATCTTTAAATGGATTTCAAATAGATAAATTTATTTAAAATAATTTAAATTGGGTTAAGTAGGTTTAAAATAGATTAAAATAGTTTAAGTATTTAAAATGGTTTATATAACCGAGAAATTTGGAAACAAAATGAAACATCTTCAAAACCAAACCATTTCAATTATAACTTCCCAATTCAAAACAATTTCAATTTCCCTTCTACCGATTCAATTTCGATTTCGATTCAATCAACGTCAAACTTTGACTTCAAATTTATTCAATTTTATACTCACTTTCAATTAATTCAATTTCAATTTATATCGATTTAGAGCTTGATTTTTCAAAATATCAATTTATAACACTCACCAAATTATCCTTCAATATTCAAATTTAAATCCAAATTTCAAATATGATTCAATTCCAAGCTCGATTTCAAAATATCATTTTTATATCACTTTTACTTAGTAACATTCAAAGCTCGAATTAAGGTTAAATCTTTAAACAAATCAATTTTCGAAATTCAATCATATCCCGATTTTAAATTCCAAAGTCTCCACTTTAATTATTTAACAATTTCTTTTAACCAAAATTTATTTCAACATTCCAAACTCAATTTTTCAATAAATTCGATTTCTATAAATTGATTTCTATTTATAACTTTTAAATCAAACATTTATATAAATTTCAAATCGACGATTTTAAAAATTATTAATTTAGCCGATTCGGTGTCCGTATATAATTCTCTATCCTATGACCAAGTAATTATTTATTTCAATTAAATGTCAGGGATGAATATATATCACTTAAATCAATCGCAGTGTCATATGTATGCATAACAGTATATATATAAGCAAATAAACATCCAAACATTTAAATATCAACCAATAGTGTCCATCGAAATACATCATCCAATAGGCAATACAGTTCATGGCAATTTCATAGTTATCAATATCAGGTAATTTAATCGCAATTCAATTTTAATTTCAATTTAACTGTCAATTTAATTTTCAACGATTAATTCAAATGACAATCTATATGACAATTAAATTTTATCAAACAACGACAAATAAAATCATAACACTTCATAATGCCAAATTTAACTAGCATAAAGATATTTAGTACGCTGTGAGCATCATAAAACACTCACCTTGATTTCAATGTAGTTCCAGCGTTTTAATTCGAATAAAATTAAACGTGCTTTAATTTTACCCGAAATTTTCACTAGCTCCAAACGATTCCAATCCAGCACCATAGCATAGTGCTCGACAAAACGATTGCAATGCAAGTCGTTTCGTAATTTTTCGACCTCGTATGACAAAGATATCGCATTTCAAAGATTGTATAATTTAAAATATAATAAAATTTAAAATTTTCTTTATCAATTTTGAACCTTAGATAATCACAGCCGCTCATCCCCATGCCCTAGGATCCAGGCCGCACCCTTCATCATCTCCAACGTGTACAGGCAAAGGAACCCATCACGCACGTTCGAACCCTAGATGTCGTGACCACCACACTCGACGAGACAACGATCAGGTGACTTCAAATCGAAGCCCCTCGCGCGTGGCACTATCGCGCCTAACCCCATAGCATCGGCCCTCCCCTTGCTTCGTATTCTGCGCGTGAACTGCAGCCTTACGCGGCCCAATAACTCCCTCTACACTGCATCAATCACGATCATAGCCGTTGAAGTTGTAGTTCGTGATGTGCTCTACACTTTCCTAGTTGGAAGTTTTTCGATTCGATTAGCGGATTTGAAGAAATCGAGGGGGATAGAAGAGTGTTTTCTGGCCATTGATTAAATATGAACGGCGGCTGTAGCAAAACCCTAGGGTTTTGGTTTCTTTTGCAAAGTGAAATAATATCGTGCTTATATAGAAATTCTGACGAACACTATTCATTCCGGATTTTCCAAACTCCGATTTACGCGGGGCGACCGGCGTTTCTAGGGTTTATCCCGCGTTTCGGACACAATGGAACAGGTTTCGGAAGCTAATTGATCATCTGTGCGAGTTACGGCAATAAACGATCAATTTTAAATTAAACCGATTAAACGATTTTCTAGGCGTTTTTGCTTGCCCCGGACAAACGATAAATCCGATTGACACGAAATTTGAAATTTTACAATAATATCACGTTACGGATCCGATGAAACTGGTTTCGTCGAAATCCGAGACTATTTGAAAATGGCTATTTTAACTCGTCAATTAAATATTAAAATATTCAGTTTTCACAAATTTACTTTTAATTCGATTTTAATAGTTCTACAATATCATTCTAACTTTAATATGATAAAATAAAATTTTACAAATCATTTTTAATCATATTAAACCCGTTATTCAATTATCCAATAAATTCAATTGTAAAATCTTATTAACTCAATTATAATCCCAATATAACTTACATTCACTTTGGAAACCAATTTGAATCATATTAAATCAAATTTCAATTATTCACTCTATTTTCATATATTAAATTATAAATTTCAATATCAAATTAATCATATCAAATTCAGATTAAACAAATTTGATTATTCTTAAATCACTATCTTTTGAAATATTCAAACGAACTTATAAAATTTAACCTTTAAAACCAATTCACATCTTAAAACCCTATTTTCATTTTACAGTTATTCAATTATTCAATAAGTTTTAAATATTTACTTTAAACAATTTACCTGTTCAATATTCAATTATTTGATTTTAAATTTATTTTACTTATCAATAAATTACTCTAATATACCCAATGAATTCAACATTTGTTATCCTATCCAACTATTGATTTCAAAGGCATTCACTAAGTAGCATTTATTTTTCAATACTTATTACTATTCAAATCTTCGAAACCAATCTATTAAAATTTGTACTTCTACCTAAATCATTCACAATTCTTATTCTCTTATTTACGTTTGTTTTTTTTCCATATATTCCCTTATAACCAAGTTATAACATTTTGAGTCAATTCAATTAGATTGGAACTCCATTCAATCTATAAATAATTATTTGGATAATCATTGTTGCAATTCATTCCAGTTATTATTATTCCAAACGAATTACAATTTTTTTCTAACATTAAATCACGAAATCTTATTAAATTAGCTATTTTAATTATCGGAAATTTACGGGTCGTTACACTCTCCCCCACTCAAAACTTTTCGTCCTCGAAAAGGAAAAAGAAGGGAAAAAGAACTAAGTATAGAATTCAACACTAGATATATTTTATTCAAAGTTACCAACTCCTAAAACAATGAAATTCCATTTATAAAGTCATAACTACGCTTCCACTAAGTTACTCCGAACGGCTTTCTAACTTTAAAAGTTAGTTATCAAACAAGATAAAAAAAATTAACTTGAAAAATTTTCTAACACCCGGATTTACGGAAAATTTCGGCAGAGTCTCCTTTGCGCGGCTCGATCGGAAAAAAAATGACAGTATATATATCACAAATATACATCTCATCAAGTGATGAGGCATCCCGCAGGGAAAAAAGTGTAAAAGTACTGTATGTAATCCGAGATATGTACCTTATATATTATTAGCGAGCATATACGGCTAATATAGCGCGAAAGCGAGCTCCAAATGCGAAGCAAGCGCAATCCACACTTACTAAACACTCAACAAACCATGAGAAACATGCATATATGAAAATAATATCAATATACACAATATAGCAACATAACAACTACATGTGCCACATAGCAAATGCAGCAAATGCATCCACCAAATCAATTATCATCAAACTATCATCCAACAAATCCATAACCAATCAATATAAATTCACTTCTCATTAATATTTATAGACTTGGTTTTCAATTTTAATCACGGTTGATTCATTAACGTTGGATTTTACTAACATTCATTCTCAATTCAATTAGTTGACATTCACTAATTTATATTTACATTAGTTCACTTCCAATTTGAATCAAATTAAATTCTATTTAAATTCATTTAACTTCCAATTTGATTTCAATGATTTATAGCTTTCAATTTCATTAACACTTAATGAATTATATACAATCAACTAACAATCATATAACAACCAAATCATATAATTTTAAAAGAATCATTTTATATTTGGCATCATAAATTTCCAATATTAACTTTAATTAAGTCCATAAGCCATACATATATCATCCATGAGCAATATCAATCTAATCGCTTATTCGATCACACAATTTCACTTCCAAATTAGTATCGTTCACACGACTCTCTAGTGCGGACTCAGATTTGGTTCCTTGATTGGAAACTGTTACTCTCCTTGCATAGCCATATACTATGATAGAGAATTCCAGAATCAAATTAAAAATCCATATCTAGGGTTCGCCGTCGAAAATCGAGTGAAAAATCCTAATTTGGATCGATATAAATCATCTCGAAATTTTGTGCTCGAATTTGGATCAAATCGTTATGCGAATAAAATAATATACATACAATCTCACGTATTACCTTCCAATGGATTTCTATCCAATTTATCTATACTAAATTATTTTATTGACTTCTATTTTTTTTCCACTTAATTACTCACAATCCATTGTTCAGTTAGTATATTCATTTCTTTACATAGCATATTTTTTTAACATTATCCTTTCTTAAACATCATATCAAAGAATTTGCTTACTCATGTTCATTTTAAACATTCTATATAATTTAATTAAACTCAATTTCCTTTCCCAATTGATTCTTAGCTATACCAAATTCTTTTGTTTACAATTACTCCATATGCATAGTTTCAATTAATACAAATTTTTTTGTGGAACATTTTATTAATCATCACTTTAGTTTATAGTCATTTCATAAAAGTCTAACTTCTCATATATGACTTTTCTTAGTTTATAGTTATCTCAAAAGTAACAAATTTATCTTTACATTTTTTTCTTTTTTTGTTGCAAATTCATATTTAATTTTACAACCAGTTTACAAAGACATTGCTTGACTCAATGGCCTTTTCTTAAGTTCACTTACTTGTTCCATTTATCCATTCATCATTTCATGCTATATTTAAGTTTTTATAATTTTTATCACAACCAAATTTTCCATTTATATACATTTTAATTCCTTTTGAGTTTTCCTACTTGTATACTTAAATTATTTCCAGGTTCTGTTTAGTTGTACAATATCTCATTACATATCCAAAACATCATTTCAACTTCTTAATATTTGGTAAGTCATATTATATGTTATTAGAATGCAAATTTGGCATTATACAAATTTATAGAATTTCATTTTACTTAATTAGAATGTTCACAAATTTGATTTATTTAAAACCTCTTTACCTTTCAACTTTAAAGGTACACTACAACTCTAAAGTTTTCCCAAAACATAAGCTTAGATATCTTAATCCTCTTATTTTACAAATTTTGGTTATTCACAATTCATTCAAATAATTTGAAAATTACTAATTAACATAACTTAGAAATTTAAATGCCCGGTTCTTTTCAAATCGTTTGAAATAAACATATACACTTATATCTTTAATATATCAAATCATACCTTTGTAGTTTAAACCAAAACCCATTTACCCAAAATAATTTCGATAAAACAAAGCTTCTTAGAAGTCTCCCCCACTTTGAGACTCGAAAATGAACATCGATGATGCTGTGCAGTCATCACCGAAATTATTTTCCAGCGACAGAACAGAGGAGTACTGAATTCATTCCTTCCTTTAAAAATCCTTTCAAAATATTTCCATAAACAATTTCCAACTAATATTACTATATATTTCTTCAAAGCTTTTGAAAACCATTGTCAAAACCTCCAGGTCTTAAATTCAATATCTCCAATTTAAATCTATTTTAATTTATAAGTCACCTTTATAAAATATTCTTATAGGATTTTCTTTCTTAAAACATTTCACAAGTGTTTTATCATTGTTCAATTTTGTAATTCACCCTATTTATTAAATTACAATATCCGATTAATGATAATTACCAATATTTTAATTCCTAACAACCAGGTAAGCTAGATAGGTCACAATAATTTCTGAAAATTTTTCTTTATATACAAAATATAATTAGAGCAAAATTATTTCATTTACCCAATTTAAAACAATACTATATCGAATTGTTCTGTTTAAGTGTTTAGAGATCCCTATCAATGACGTTAATTACTCGTATTGACCAGAATCCATAAGCCACTCAACAAATCAACCGACACAATATAAAACATTTTATATGACTAACAAATATGCTCTCTCATATATATACACTCAGCAACTCATCATAGGGTATAACTACCCTATTTATAAAGAGTCAGACCCTACAAAGCTAAGGTTATCGCTAAATCAAAGCTCTGATACCAACTGTAACGACCCGCCTTTTTGGACAATTTAAACCGACGATCAAATACACACGTCGATTCCAAACCATTCAAAAGGGAAGATGGTTATTGGGGTAAATAAGAAAAGAAGAGGAAAGAGAAATAAAAGAAAGGAAACAACACAGAATCTTGCAGCGGAACGATAAAATATAATAATCAAATAAACAGTTCATGAAGTTGTTTACTATACTTTGATCATTATTTATACAACATTTATCAGAGTTATACATATACAACAGAACAAATAAAATAATGCAGCAGATAGCATGATGCAAGGGTAATAATAGTAATAGTATACCAAATCTTCGTCTTCATCCTCCAGAATAGATCTTTAAAAATCTGAAAAACTCAGGACTGACCCGAGCGTAATGAAAAGACAAAACACTCGAGTCAGGATTAAAATATCCTTATGAAAGTTAAATCAATCGTAAACAAATATGAGTGTAACGGCATCAGAGATGTTTACGGGGTTTGACATCTCATATCCAGTGTCAACGTGCGTGCAATAACTCAAGAGATGTTACGGGATTTTCCATCTCTTAAGAATCCGTTAAACTATCTACTATGTAGTAATGTACGCTAAGTAGATAATGCCTATCAGTAATATAAAGTATCAAAATAGCGTTAAGGCGTTACCATAATCCACCTTAACACATTTTTATAATGCCATAGTCTATACAGCACCGTAAGCCCCACTGTAAACTGGTGGTTATCAGAGGGTACCCCATAGATATAACACAAAACAAAACATAGCGGTCGCGAATAGGATAATCAGTATGACAAGGTACATGAGGTGATACCAACTAGGATACTAGTAGTTGTGTGATCCGGACTGATGTTGAGCATAGCCAGCAGCTACCCCAACACCGCGAAACAACACTCCCAAATCAAGGGGTGCACCCAAATCGAATCACAAATGTAATAGATATGGTATCGAAGAAGTGTGTCCGCTAGAGATGGCGAACCTCAATGGCCCGGCGCGGCTCCTAATTTAGTCATGTCAGGGGTCATCCAATAATCGTTCTCTATCTTCAGTCAACGCGTTCACCAAACCATCCACTTCATTCTGGATCAACACTCCGCGTATTATAGTTATTAAAGTGGTGTTCGGTATCGACAGAGAGAATGTCCATATCCGATCCCGGTCTCTTTAATAACTACGTATTATTACACCGATGGCTCTTTTACATTTCAAATCGATTCATAATTGATATCAAAATATCATATTCGCTTCAAAAATCAAATCCCTTTCAAATATCATCATAGCTATTCAAAATGTAAGATTCCCTTTCAAAAATCATTTTCGTCTCAATATCTCATTTCGATTTCAAAATCATTTCGAATTTCAATTTAGGTTGCAACTTCATTTAACCCAATTCGTATTTAAATTCAAGATTTAAACATAAACATTTCACCTTATTGACCAGCTTGAAATTTTAGAAAAATAGTTTAAGTAGTTTTAAAAGTAGTTTAAATAATTAAATAGTTAACAATACTTAAAATCTTTAAATGGATTTCAAATAGATAAATTTATTTAAAATAATTTAAATTGGGTTAAGTAGGTTTAAAATAGATTAAAATAGTTTAAGTATTTAAAATGGTTTATATAACCGAGAAATTTGGAAACAAAATGAAACATCTTCAAAACCAAACCATTTCAATTATAACTTCCCAATTCAAAACAATTTCAATTTCCCTTCTACCGATTCAATTTCGATTTCGATTCAATCAACGTCAAACTTTGACTTCAAATTTATTCAATTTTATACTCACTTTCAATTAATTCAATTTCAATTTATATCGATTTAGAGCTTGATTTTTCAAAATATCAATTTATAACACTCACCAAATTATCCTTCAATATTCAAATTTAAATCCAAATTTCAAATATGATTCAATTCCAAGCTCGATTTCAAAATATCATTTTTATATCACTTTTACTTAGTAACATTCAAAGCTCGAATTAAGGTTAAATCTTTAAACAAATCAATTTTCGAAATTCAATCATATCCCCATTTTAAATTCCAAAGTCTCCACTTTAATTATTTAACAATTTCTTTTAACCAAAATTTATTTCAACATTCCAAACTTAATTTTTCGATAAATTCGATTTCTATAAATTGATTTCTATTTATAACTTTTGAATCAAACATTTAAATAAATTTCAAATCGACAATTTAAAAAATTATTAATTTAGCCGATTCGGTGTCCGTATATAATTCTCTATCCTATGACCAAGTAATTATTTATTTCAATTAAATGTCAGGGATGAATATATATATCACTTAAATCAATCGCAGTGTCATATGTATGCATAACAGTATATATATAAGAAAATAAACATCCAAACATTTAAATATCAACCAATAGCGTCCATCGAAATACATCATCCAATAGGCAATACAGTTCATGGCAATTTCATAGTTATCAATATTAGGTAATTTAATCGCAATTCAATTTTAATTTCAATTTAGCTGTCAATTTAATTTTCAACGTTTAATTCAAATGACAATCTATATGACAATTAAATTTTATCAAACAACGAAAAATAAAATCATAACACTTCATAATGTCAAATTTAACTAGCATAAAGATATTTAGTACGTTGTGAGCGTTATAAAACACTCACCTTGATTTCAATGTAGTTCCAGCGTTTTATTTCGAATAAAATTAAACGTGCGTTTAATTTTACCCGAAATTTTCACTAGCTACAAATGATTCCAATCCAGCTTCATAGCGTAGTGCTCGACAAAACGATTGCAACGCAAGTCGTTTCGTAATTTTCCGACCTCGTATGACAAAGATGTCGCATTTCAAAGATTGTACAATTTAAAATATAATAAAATTTACAATTTTCTTTATCAATTTTGAACCTTAGATAATCACAACCGCTCATCCCCATGCCCTAGGATCCAGGCCGCACCCTTAATCATCTCCAACGCGTACAGGCAAAGGAACCCATCACGCACGTTCGAACCCTAGATGTCGCGACCACCACACTCGACGAGACAACGATCAGGTGACTTCAAATCGAAGCCCCTCGCACGTGGCACTCCCACGCCTAACCCCATAGCACTCATCCCTCCCCTTGCTTCGTATTTCGCACGTGAACTGCAGCCATACGCGGCCCAATAACTCCCTCTACACTGCATCAATCACGATCATAGCCGTTGAAGTTGTAGTTCGTGATGTGCTCTACACTTTCCTAGTTGGAAGTTTTTCGATTCGATTAGCGGATTTGAAGAAATCGAGGGGGAAAGAAGAGTGTTTTCTGGCCATTGATTAAATATGAACGGCGGCTGTAGCAAAACCCTAGGGTTTTGGTTTCTTTTGCAAAGTGAGATAATATCGTGCTTATATAGAAATTCTGACGAACACTATTCATTCCGGATTTTCCGAACTTCGATTTACGCACGGTGACCGGCGTTTCTAGGGTTTATCCCACGTTCCGGACACAATGGAACATGTTTTAGAAGCTAATTCGATCATCTATGCAAGTTACGGCAATAAACGATCAATTTTAAATTAAACCGATTAAACGATTTTTTAGGCGTTTTGACTTGCCCCGGACAAACGGTAAATCCGATTGACACGAAATTTGAAATCTTACAATAATATCACATTACGGATCCGATGAAACTGGTTTCTTCGAAATCCGAGACTGTTTGAAAAATGGCTATTTTAACTCGTCAGTTAAATATTAGAATATTCAATTTTCACAATTTTACTTTTAATTCGATTTTAAAAGTTCTACAACATCATTCTAACTTTAATATGATAAAATAAAATTTTACAAATCATTTTTAATCATATTAAACCCGTTATTCAATTATCCAATAAATTCAATTTTAAAATCTTATTAACTCAATTATAATCCCAATATAACTTACATTCACTTTGGAAACCAATTTGAATCATATTAAATCAAATTTCAATTATTCACTCTATTTTCATATATTAAATTATAAATTTCAATATCAAATTAATCATATCAAATTCGGAATTTAATTATTCAACATTTGTAATATTAAATTTTAAACAAATTTGATTATTCTTAAATCACTATCTTTTGAAATATTCAAACGAACTTATAAAATTTAACCTTTAAAACCAATTCACATCTTAGAACCCTATTTTCATTTTACAGTTATTCAATTATTCAATAAGTTTTAAATATTTACTTTAAACAATTTACCTGTTCAATATTCAATTATTTGATTTTAAATATATTTTACTTATCAATCAATTACTCTAATATACCCAATGAATTCGACATTTGTTATCCTATCCAACTATTGATTTCAAAGGCATTCACTAAGTAGCATTTATTTTTCAATACTTATTACTATTCAAATCTTTGAAACCAATCTATTAAAATTTGTACTTCTACCTAAATCATTCACAATTCTTATTCTCTTATTTATGTTTGTTTTTTTTCCCATATATTCCCTTATAACCAAGTTATAACATTTTGAGTCAATTCAATTAGATTGGAACTTCATTCAATCTATAAATAATTATTTGGATAATTATTGTTGCAATTAATTCCAGTTATTATTATTCCAAACGAATTACAATTTTTTTCTAACATTAAATCACGAAATCTTATTAAATTAGCTATTTTAATTATCGAAAATTTACGGGTCGTTACAAATAACAAGAAAATATGAAGGCAAGTATTAATATATTTATTATGGAGGCCTTGATATATATATATATATATATATATATATATATGATGCAAAACAGATAGAGCTACGTTGTGAAAAAAACGGACACAAAAATGCGATGTAATGAGAAGAAAAAAGAAAACGAAGAAAAGGGCATGTTCGCATGTGGGTAAACAATAGGGTAAGGTACCTATTAAGGGCACTCTAGTAGAAATGATCAAAGCGATACCCAAAGCTTAATGCTTGGAGGCTAGGACTTTCCAAACTTCGTATTATAAAAAAAAGATCACTTATTACATGTTTAGTTTTTTTTAATGTAACATTATGAAAACATGCCAAATGAATAGTTTCTTTGTACGTTGATAACATACTTTCAGTTCGAGCTTTAGGCCAAATGATATAAATATCTGTACGGGGTGAGCAAAACGAATAACAATGAAGAGCGTGGCATGGGGAAAGTGATGAAGTAGTAGACGAAGTTGGATTGATTCTAAATGGCAAAGTGAAGTGGGAAAGAAAATTGGATATGATATTTATAGGGCTCGTAGCATTTTCTGGAATTCTATATTTAGGGATGAAGATTTGAATCTCTCCTTAGTAGTAAGGCTTCAGTCTAATATTAACCATTATTAACTTTTAATGTTTTGCAATTTCATTTCTCCTCTCCTCTAGAACTAATATACAAACCTTAACGGAAATCGCACCGTGTAATGGAGCAACCGTAAGGAAAAAATACATTCCTATTGGGGCAACTACCATGAAAATCTGTATTTCTAATGGGACTGCTATGAAAAAAATAAAATCCTAATAAGCTCTATGCATGGTTCTTTTATGTATCGTAAACGAAGCCATGTTCAATGCAAATTCAAGAACCCCCTACCCTACTTTAAAAAAAAGGAAGGAAAATAATTTTTCTTACCTACTTTTCAGATTTTGCTCCATAATCAAAATATTTATCTATCATCTAACCCTAAACCAATTTATTTTTCCCAGTTTTCATTGCTAGATAATATTTCTTTAATTCTAACCCTAAATAAGTTGTTATCCCAATTTTCATTGATAGATAATATAGAATTTGATTTATTATATTTTATTAGGTTAATTAGGGTTTAAGTGTATTAAGAAGTAAAAGTAAAATAATTAAAACATAACGCTTACTACTGTTATAAATAAGGGTATTTTTGTCTTTAATTTCTATTAGAAAAAGCCTGGTGTATGTAAAGCGAATTTCAGTGTATAAATAGAATTAGCCTTTACTTAATCCATTTACATCAATATAACCAAGTACGAGTGGCTTTTAGGTGACTCAAAAAAGAAATTCATTGATATATTCTCTGATATTTGGTCGGGAATCGATAGTTTGTATGATTATAAGAATGGCCAGCATGAAGTGATTCTATGTAAACTTTGATATAGTTTTCTTGCTTATTTGATGTTATTTGCCAATACTGTTATTGTGAATCAATATTAAATGCTGTGTTGTTCAATTCTGTTGTATTTCTTGCTTTGATGTAATTTGTAGATTTTGCGCTATCTCGTTCAGTTTTTTTGAACTTTTTGATTCAAGTTACCATTTCTTGGTCCAGTTTTGATTGCTTACATCAACTTTTTATGTTTTGGTGCAGTTTATTGACTACTTGGTGCAGTTTTTGATAGAGTTGGGGATATGCTCTAGGGACAATTATGTAATTTATTACATATATCTAGCTCGTTGAACAATCTTGTTCATAATAAAGGTTTTTCTTCCTATTATATATTTGATATAATGTGATTATATTGATTAATTAATTTAATTAAAAGTATATTATAGAAAATCCATTAATGGCATATTTTTTGATAGTAGTTACAAAGTGTTGTAATCCTCAGTGATTTATCACAATAAAACAAATATACCATTTCCAATATTCCTAGTCAAGATGCTTCGAGACTGGATATTGATCTATCCATTGAGACTAGAGTGTGTAACGCTCTCTAAATGTTGTGTGGTGTATTACTCATGACTGCTGGGGGCACCTATGGGTTATGTGCTGATAGTTATTGGATAACTATGGAACGACTCACTCAATAGTTTTCTATTAGTTAATATAACTAAGGTCAAATAGAAAATATTGATTCGACTGATTTACACAGTTCTCTCAACTTGAGAGTACTATAGATCTTCAATATGAAAGCTCCACTTTGATTAAAGTCAAATCATGGCATGGCGTTCCATTGAGTGACTATAGTTGGGTTGAGTGGAAGTATTGGAAGTAAAGCACTGTTCAAGAGAGGGTTCGTCTCCTCGTTTATACGGGGTTAGTATCATGGTTGACTGAAATCAACTCAAAGTCCAAGCCTTTGACCAAATCATTTTGGTTAATAATAATTTTTATTATTGAACCAAGGACTTTGTGTTTGGACTATAAAGTTGAATGTGGATGACATTGGAATTTTGATCATTACAAAATTCCATAAATCCAAAGTGATAAAGTTTGGATGAAGAGAACTGGTGTAAATATTTGTCACTATTAGTTATGGCTTATAATAAGTAAAATAGAATTTTACCAAAAATGCATAAGTGTTGAATTCAGAATGTCTTGCTAAGTGACGTGTGAATGTTAATAATTGAATTGTTCAATATTAATCGCTGGCTGAATTTAAACCATTGAGTCGCACAACCGTATTGATGAATTCTCCCATAAACCACATGATTAATTAATTTATAAAAAGTTGTAAATTAATTAGTATTAAAGAAATATTAATTATTATTTATCTTATTTGATGGTTGAGAGTTATTTATAACTAGTTGAATGCAACCATAAAAGTTATATTTACGCGCACTGATATATAATATCATTGTAAGTAAATAAAAAATAATTACATGTGTTGATTTATGGAATCTTATGTCATTTGATGGCATGTGATTTTCAGCCATACTTGTAAAGAAATAGGAGCGAAAAGAGAAATTTAATTAAGAGGGTTAATTGGAGAAGTTTTAATTAAAGAATAAGAAGGTTTCCCTATTTTAAATAAAACATATTATCTAATTTATATTATTAGAAAGCTTTTATTGAATTCCATATATACATATTTGGATCTACTTTTATGCGTCCATATAAAATTTATGTTTCTTTACACATGTTGTCATAGTATGAAATCATTTCTCTTTTTAATTAAGACAATAATATCTGCATACAATTCATTTTTTACCTTTTATATTCTTTCATTATGGTACCTATTGATTGTCATTAGTATGTTGCATTAATTAAGTTTACTAAATAGGGAACTGTATCAATCTCTCTTGTCATCCCTTACTTATTTCCATTTTAATTCCTATGCAATAATCATTCAAATTGTTCTTGTTATTCTATGTATACATATCAATTACCATTAACTATGCATAGTCCCTATATGTTGCACTTGCATAATATTTACTGTGAATATATTTACAATTCATGTTATATTTAGATTATTCATTAATGTTATTTTATTGATCAATTATCTAATTAAGGGAAGAAAATGAAAAGTTTCATTCTCTAACTAAATTTATGATATCTCAATAATTGAATAATTTAAGTAGAAGGAAATGAAAAGCTTCATTCTCTAAATAAATATATGCTTCTTCATTAATTGAATAACTAAGAGAAAGGTAATGGTACATTTCCTTCTCTAGATAAATTTGGAAAGTAAATGTTAAATACAAATTTGTATATAAGAGTATATTTGATATACTCTAACTTACATATATACTAAATTAAAGTGAAACTTTACTTATAAAGTTAAATAAAATATTGATTGTATTTAAAGGAAACTTAGAAAAGTTCTAAGTATATTTAAACTTCATAGGCCCATTAAAGTTCCAAAATGACTAATTTTTTTGAAATTTACCCATTTCTTCCGCTATAGGCTAGCCAGGTTTCTTCAGTTTTTGAGCTTTGATATAGTTTTTTAGCTTTTGATACTAAGTTTCCATACCATGTTTGCTTTGTTTTTTGCTACAACTTTTATAAATTAGTTTTGGTTGGATTGAACGTTTAATCATGGATTAAATTGAGTTAAACCGCTTATCAAACATGTTAAATAAGTTGGGTTTTGTTTTAAATCAACTGGGTCTAATTTAATATCTTTGCCAACCCATTAACGATTCAACCCAACTTGTTTGACACATCAAGTATACATGTATATTTATATATATGAAAATATTTTTCAAGTGGATTTTAAAATTAAAAACGGTTACATATATAAGGAGTGGTCAATGACACTTCAAATAATGCAGTAAGCTTGTATTCCATTGATTTCCACCACACAATCTAAATTAAATAATTTGACTTTCGCGCTCTTCCCACTAGCCATGTTATTTAATTTAGATTGTGTGGTGGAAAACAGAGGGTTGTAGAGGTGCTGTGAAAACAAGGGTGCAATTGAGCGCTCCTACACACATACATACACATATATATGCGCTAATATTCATATACATACATACATACATGTGTGTGTGTGTAAATATGTGTGGGCAAGAATCTGCAATGCCTCATTTTTGCTACACCCCTATTCCTATTGGTTTCTACAATAATTTTTAATTTAAACAATGTACTTTCTCTCTCTTATCAACTCATATTTAATAAATTGTAATGTATGGTTGATAACAAAGCGAAATATAGATATAGCAGAAATGAGGTGTAGCCAATCCTTACTATACACCTCGTTTTCGCTACACCTCTAATCCCGCTGATTTCAGTCATATGTTTCGAATTAAATAAAATAATTTCTCTTTTTTAATCACTTTGAAAGAGAGAAGAAACAATATTTATTCGGAACATGTAGCTGAAATCGAGGCATTTAAAGTATAGAAAAAATGAGATGTAGCCGATTTTAGTCATATATATGTGTATGTATGTTATATATGTATGTATGTATGTATGTATAACATACATTATGTAACGTCCTACTATTTCGAACCATTCACATCCGCACATGTCAGACTTGAGTTGCTCAAAATATTAGATTGTTAATTTATACTTGGCAAAACTCAACATATACAGTAAATAAATCAATCACAGAATCACAGACACGGAGTAATATAACAATAAGCAGCAGAACAGATAAATAGTAGCTCATGAAGCTTCTATATAAACATCAGAGTCTAAAATAAATACAACAAAATATCTCAAATACAATGTAGTCTCGAATACAAACAAAGGATAAGTCTGAACAAAATCACGGATAACTGAAAGCTGAATAGACACAGATGGATCTCCAAGTGAAGCTCCAACTCCAAAGGTGAATCTCAAATGCTGTGACACTCAGTCTGACCCGAGCATAAAGCAAAACACAAAACACTCGAGTCGGGATTAACATTCTTATATAAATAAATTCAACTAAAGTGAAATGTCAAATGAAATACAAGTAACTTGGAGGATGTTTGGGATTTCCATCCTCTAATGTCGTAGTATATGCAGATACTATAAACTTCACGCATAAGTGGGCTATCAAGGAGCACTGCATAGGTACGTTACAAAAAAACTCGTAGAAGACGCGATAGGGCATGCGACAAGGCACTCGAGGCAATGCCAGGGTAGATATACCGTTTGCGGATCCGTACTGGTGGTAACTCATAGCAGCTACTACTGCCCACCTCGTGACATGCTCCCAAATCAAAAGGTGCACCCAATCAAATCACAAAAGCAATAGAATGGTATCGAAGAAATGTGTCCGATAGGAGGAATGACCTCAGTTGGCCCAGCGTAGCTCCTGTTTTAGTCGCATCAAGCTGACTCACGGGACTCAGGGTTATGTAAATACCATATAGAATAGTCATCAAACCATCCTACTTCATTCTGGAATCTCCACCACGCACACAGTTGTTAAAGTGGTTTTCGGTATTGGCAGAGAGTATGACAGTATCCGATCCCGGTCTCTTTAACAACCAAACGTTATTATAGCACCGTGGTCATTTCATTTCAAATAGTTCATAATTCATATAAAAATATCATATCATTTCAAACCATATCAATTAGGTATTATTATGCACTTTAAATCGTATTCATTTCCAAAATCGTAAATTTTTGGAAATCATAACATTTGGAAATCATACCACTTTTGAAATCATAACGCTTTTGAAATCATAACACTTTTGACTTAAACAATTTAGATAATGAAAATAGTATATATATTTAAAATAGTTATAAATTAAAAATAGTTTATATATTAAAATAATTTATATATTAAATTTTTTTTTATACATTAAAGATATTTTATATAATAAAAATAGTTTCCTCCAATTTGACAAATCGATTCAAATCATCTTAAGTTCCAAAATTCAATTTAAATCAATTCCAGTTCAACCATTTCAATTTAAAGTTAAAAAATTCAAGTTTAAATATTCAAACATTTATGATATAAATTTCATTTATGTTTTAACATTTAACCTTAATTTTTATTCAAATTAGAAAGTACGCACTTTAATGACAATTAAATAAAATCTCAATTTGTAAATTTAAATTAACATTAAATATTCAGCCTCAATCTTATTTAAAATTGAGAATATTCATTTAATTACTTTTCATCAAATTAAGTTATAAATCATATCTTTCCAAACCTCAAATCAATAAGTCTAAATCAATGCTTATTTAAATTCAATTATTAACAAAAATTTAAATTCCAAGTTAACATTAATTTATCTTTTCGAGCTTTATTATTAAAGTTATAAATCTATTTTAAAATATTAATATAAATTTTTAAATAAATATTTGAAACCATATTATATGCCAATTAAATTAATTTTTATTAAATTAGGTCTTATTGTTAAATTTATTTATGTAAAATCTTATTTTATACATGTTTGAAAATAATAAATTTAAATAAAATTTAATAATAGGATTCCAAACATACTATTTTAAAAATCTAAAATTTAAACCTTAATAGAAATAACATTTATATATATATATATATATATATATATATATATATATATATATATATATATATATATATATATATATTATCGTAAAATCAATGTTAAATAAAACCACATATTTCCTTTTAAACCTTGGAAACCATTTTTGAAATATCTATAGGCCAACGGTGCCTGTATATAAATTTTCTATTCTATGGTCAAGTGATACAAATATTTATCATTTCAATCCACAATTTAAATATCTATGTATATATCTTTTCAACATGCAATCCCAAATTCATTGTTAACGAAAATTGCTTGGGTTTATCATTTCAACCCATAACGATTTCCTACTATTCTACAAGATCGTTCGGGTATGTATCATTTCAACCCATAGGGATTCTATACTAACAGAGAACTTGCAGAGTGATAACATATATGAAATAATATAACATATAACAATAGGCATATATCATCAATGATAAAATAAAAACAGATCATGGTGTCAGATGTCACAAGTGAATAGTTGCAGATAATGACATATCATATATGGTAAATAAATAATTAATAGTTCAATTTAACAGTATATTTCAATTATCGTTTCAAATGAAATCAAATCTAATGCATACAAGAACATTAATCGTGAGTGATTGCTCACCTTTCGAGGCTAGAGATGAACGAGGATGAGAAGAGTTACGAATCCAAGCACGAATTCCAAAGCAAAGCAAGATTGGCACTAATTCGACGAACAGAGCTGATAACAGGAATCGATGAAACAAATCAAATTAGCCTGATATAAGTTAAAACAAAATGAATATTATATATATATATATATATATATTTCTTTAAAGTCAATATAAAATTTGAAAACCCAAACTTATGTATACTCATATATATAAATTAATATATAAACATATACAAACTCACCTGGATTAAAATCAATATACATACATATTATATTTCAAAATCAATATTTAATTTAAAACAAATAAATTTAAAATTTATAAATATCAATATGCATTTCAAATTTCAAAAACAACACTTTAAGCAACCTTTTAAAAAAAATCAGTTAAAATTAAACTACATTATCATTCAGATACATTAAAATAAAATGCAAATACACTTATATAAATCTATATGTATAACTAACCAGATCATGTACACTTACATAAATCTATACATGAACAACAAAATGATCACTAGACCATACTGCACATTTTGCCATACTCCTATGCGGAAAAACTGCCACGGTCATGAGCCATGGTAACTTTACCACGGTTTTGAATCGTGGTAAAATAAATTACAATGGTTTATGGCCGTGGAAATTTAGCGTGCATTGAGGTAAATCAACATACACAACCATACATTTCCAATAATTTACCGCATTCAGCTCACCGCTTAGTTTTTTTCTTAATATTTCTACAAAGCCATGCTAACGATGTAAGCGGTACATAGTTCTTATCCTCGCTGTACACATGGACTTTTACATCAGGTTTTTGTTTGTATATACAGGTTTGAACACTTGCTTCTACTATTGTATATTTTAGATTCTTAAACGTTAAGGCCCCCTCTCAAAACATGGCATTTTCTCTCCATTTCGTCAGTTTTCTAAATTTTTTACCTCCATTTGTTCTTGAACCACAACTAGCTGTGGTTTTACCTTATAATATACAGAATGCCATGATTTGATAAGCGCATGAGTATGAAAAAATGAGGGGATTGTCAGCGATTTAGACATTATGGTTGTGCATATACTAATTTATATGTGTGTATGTATAATGCTCTTAATAAACAGTTCTGCGTGTGAAATTAAGAATAATCCCCTAAAGCTTTCATATGTATATCAATGTGTTGGTTGCGATCCCTTTCATCTTCAAAGTTTTGGAAGAGCAGTAGGTAAGGTATACCTGTGAATTTATGACAATGACCTCTCCCTTTAAAATCAAATATATTTATAGTTTCTATATTTGTTATGATACTAGAACACTAGCGTAAAATATTTGCCAGGATAAGGTCCAGTTGTCTCACAAGAGTGCAGCGACTATGGAAAGAAATACAATATGGGCAGGCTTATATGGTCAGCTCCAATGCATGATCAGGACTGGGTACTTTCCATATTAGGAAATGTTAAAGCTATGAAAGATAAATATACTGTTTATGACAAAATTTCATCCATTTTAACGAATACATTTGAGGTACAGAGATTTCAGCTTCCATTTCAGTTTATTCTTTCAGTGCAAGCAGCTAGAATTCAGAAATTTTGCTTCATATTGCTTGTTTGACAAGCTAATAGACTTATCTATAGGCATTACTACTAACACTCCACTTTTGGATATGAGAAGGTTATTTAATAAAAGAAATTTTACTTCAACGGGTACTAATAAATATGGCCTCCTCATAAAATTACAATTTAGATTGACAAATTTGTCCATTTCTTTTTTTATCCTAATTCCTTTGATCTTCATTAATCTTTTTCTTTAGTCTTTAAAATGAATCAATAATCAATGGAGAAATCAAACTCATATGCATATGAAATTACAAACAATAAGGTGATTTTTATAAAAAAAATCTAGGATTTTATAGGTAGTGGTCTAATGTGTTCGTTGATTAGAAAAATCAATGTATAACTGATATTTGAAATAAAGTTCAGAAGGGGATGACCGAAATGAATATTTTAATTTGACAGCCCCTTGCCATTTTGCTTCTTTTATTTTGGCAGTCTATTGTCGATTCTCTGGTTTTATCCCTGCATATAATTTCATACAATTTTTTAAATTAAAATTTAGTTTAAGTTCAGTTTTTCCTTAGAATATTTGATTCTTATCATTTTTTTCATTTTTATAAAAGCGGGAAGAGCGGAAGGTCTACTATGGATGTTTAATTTTTACTATAAAGGCTTGAAGTTTTAACTAAGGTAAAAAGGAGAAAATGTGCGAACTTTGATTAAAGGCTATGTACCCCTAATATTAATATTATGAAATAATGAAGTGCTCGTATAATTTGACCTTTTCATATCCAAAATTGGAGTGTCAGTAACAATACCTTATCTAAACAGATAACACAATTCGTTAAATGAATGATGGCTTTTCTTTTTGTTTTTCTCTTGGTTAACAAGTAATACAATTGTTATTACTACCAATGGACCTTTTTTTCCTTTTCATGTAAGCTTTCTCCTCTAATCACCTTCTCCTAAATTATGAAAATAGTGTTAGGCTGCAATAAAAAAATTCAACTGCTGATCTTCATTATCCACAACATTTTTTATTTTTTATTTTTGAAACTTCTACATTTGGCTAGAAATTGGCAAGATGACCAAATTAGTAAAAGAAAGAAGAAAACATTCAAATGTGAATTGACTATCGATTCTAAAGCCTGGCCAAAAAAATGCCTAACATATAATAATGTTTTTATATTTTTGATCCTCTCATCATTGTTTCTTTATTATGCATATCAAGTCACTACTAGTTTAAAACTTTGAATACATGCGAAACATTATTTCCTTTGTAGTTCATCCAAATATGTAATTATAGGCCAGGTATTTTATTTAGCTAATGTTTGTACCGAATTGTTTGCCTTGTTAAGTACATCAGAGTTGTGTTTTTTCTTCACCATGCAGCTTCTTATGTTATTGTTTTGATTACCATGCAAGAACTGCATGATATCCCTATGATTGTCAGTCTACACAGCTTATGCAGCACATTTACATGCACTTCTCCATCTGCTGTTATATTGCGATCTGCAGTTATTAATGCTGGTTATCGCATATCAGGCACTCATGTTAATCCACTTGGCTTCAAAACTGATGCCCCTAGCATGTCATTTGGGATATCATGCGCTGTTGGGTACTCATCTTCTCCTAAATATTTTCAATGTTTTACATCAACGCTTTGTCACTGCTGCTCTTATATCTTATTGGCCCACTTCATGAACATCTCCCAACTCATAATAGCTTCAATTATTTACCCAATCAACGGATTGTAACACACAATTATTTTATTTACATATTGTTATGTTTGAGTATTTCTTTTTTCCATAGAAGCATATGTAACAACCTACCATGAACAAGAAACTTGAGACGAATACAACTTCTTGTCGATGTTTAGATGCAAGAAGGAGCAAATGAAAACTAAATATTTAAAAAAAGGAAGAAATGAATTATTTAATAATACTCTATAAATTCACATGCTTAAAATCATAGGTTCAACTTTACAACCGAAAGAGTTTTAATAGTAATTCCTTTTATGGCATGAACTATAATTTTATTTGCTATCCAAACTAGCAGCTAAAACTTTATCAGATACTAATAACTTCATTTATTACATAAACCATAATTTGAATCACTATCTAAAGTGCTAGTACTTGAAACTTCAGTAAATAGATATCTACTTCATCACCCAAACCACAAATATTTCACATTAAAATAGAAATACTCCATACATTATTTAGATGGGGATTGCAAACAAAACTAGAATAATTACTTTATTATTTCACATTTACATGCCCATGTGAGAGTATATTTTCAAATCTTAAACGATATCATCGTTTGTGCTAATAAACTCTATTACCTTCCAATTATGCCAAAGAATAATAAATAATCATGCTTAACTTTCTAAATTTTGAGTTGCACATTTCATGATTAATTAATAAAATTGTGGTTTAAGCGCTTTATAATGAATCAAATTTGATATTGATGTGTGTCATATAGCGAGATTTTTATTTTTTAACATATGAAGCTAACTTTCTTTTCCATGGCAATTCTAGAATCACATTTGGATTAATAAGTGATCTTTCATTTAGGTCATCTCCCAAAAAACAAGATCATGAATTAATATTAACTGAAGCAAATTCAAGATTTTTGAAAGTTGCCCACTAAATGCCAACATTTTAGACTTTCCACTAAAAATGGAACATTAAGTTCTAAGTAAAATGATAAAAGATAACTTACCCATAGACCCATCAAAACTGACCCTAACCCACTTAACCTAAAATTAAAAGGGTTGGGTCCAGCCCGTTTATTTTTTTTTCATCCAACCCGTTTACAACTGCCAGGTAAAAACTCTCGTACCAACCCAATAAAGCTTACTCGTCCAAACCCATCCAACCCTAATTTCTGCTGAGAAAAAAAAGGCGATCTCCTTTCGTTCCACAACCCTAAATTCTACCTTTAATCAGTCTAAGAGAAAAATCCATACCTCAACAACCCTAACTTTGAATTCGAGTGACTGAAGAGTGCGAGCTCAGATTTGTAAACCCTAGGTAAGTAAGTTCTTGCGATTTTGTCTAATTTTCATGTCAAGGATTTTATTCAATTTAGAGGTTCAATTTTCTCATTCTTCAAATCTATAGACCTTCTGTTTAGGCTTTAAATAATGTATTTCTCTATTAGTGTCGCGATGTTATTTTATGCTAGCTTCGTTTGCCTGTAGAATATGTTTGACCAATAAATTTGTAGAGACCCAGGTAGAAACTGTAGAGACAGTACGTTTTATTGTTCGTTCAGTGTGACTATATCTTGTGACGCCCCCACCTCTATACCCACGCTAGCCAAGGACACTACAGGGTAATGCCGTCAACTAACATAGAGAATAAGGCTGGTTAGGAGCGACCATCTATAGCCTTGCTCTAACTATCTATTGAATACATAGACAATAGACATACCAAGCAGGTCGACATACCCAATGAATACTTAAAAAAAACCATAGGTGGTTGGAGGATCTATCAGAACAAACTATAACAACTCAAATGTAATATACATCACAGAACAGTAGATCATCATATACACATATATTGATACATAACAGAGTTAACAAACTGATACACGTCAAGTGGTATAGCAAACCACAATATACAAACGAATTCAAAATAATACATATATCAGAGTTACAATAAAAAGGACTACACAAAAAGCTTTAACAAAAAGGAACAGGCTGGATAGTCCATGCGGAAGCAAAATAGGCTAAGTCCAAATGCACCTAACCTGAAACATCTCGGTCTGACCCGAGTATAAAATATACGGGTCAGTCTAGCTAAACAAATCAGTTAGATAAACTGAACAACAATAACCTACAAGGTCACAATGTATAACAAATATCTCTAAACGAGATAACACAATCATCTAACAAAAGATGAATCATATCATAACAAGCCTCATATCATTGGCAACACAACAAACAAAGGATATGAATATCCCAAAACAAGCCAAAAAGGCAATAACAAATACTAATGAAGGTAACACAAGTTCCACAAGGTAATCGCGACATATCGTGCGGCTCAAAAAGACCAACACTGAAGGGCGATACCTAGGGAATATACATATTAATGAAACATCATAAAATTTGCACGTGCTCAGTACTGTATAAACAAGGATCCATAAGCCTGAAGGCTCCAAACCCAAATATCACTCGAGCGGCTCATAAAGACCAACTCCGAAAGCGACACTATTAGGGCAACAAACTCGAAGGCACAAACCGGAAGGTACAAACCCAACGGTAACATACCCGAAGGCAACAAACCTGAAGGAGACAGTCCGAAGACACTATCACAAAGGCAACAAACCGTAGTGGTGAAGGTCCGGAGACCCAGTACTGGACACCACTAACTGACAGAATGTGTCACAACTCTCGAAAAGGAATCCGAAAAGTGGTAATGTGAGTTCCATAACCACTCTTTCGCACTAAACGGTTTACTATCCGCCAGTCAATTTCACACTCAAAGCAGTACAAAGTTTACCTCGTTTCATTGGTAAACCAGACTCAACGGTCAAAACGTTCAAACGAATAGATTGTGAATTAATTGAAAATATGAACGCACGTGTTCATTACACGCGTTTTATCTAATCATTTATTTCTCCTCCCACTTCGGTCGGAGTGCGAAATTGCGTGTGTTTTAAATAGAATTTATGAATTGGAAAAGGGAGCTTTTAATACGATTTAGAGGGATTATTTATGAAAACCCGTGAATGAAGTCAAAAATAAGTTATCAAAGCCAAAGATGCAATAACAACCACTAAGAACCAACTTGAATCGATAAAATTTGGAAAACCAATCAAAATGAGCAAAAATAGGCAAAACAGAAAAAATAGGAGCAGGTCGGTCGACCGGACTTCCTGGGTCGGTTGACCGGACCAGAGGCAGAGAAGTGCTCGGGGTAGCAGGTTGGTCGACCGGACTTCCTGGGTCGGTCGGCCGGAGCCTAAATTCCTCCACTTCCAAAACAGAGGCAGGGAAGTGCTCAGGTAGCAGGTCCGTCGACCGGACCCTGAGTTCGGTCGGCCGGAGCCTAAATTCCTGCACTTCCTGCCCTATCTAATGAATGCCAATCCTTTCCAAATCAAAAGCAATAGCACATGAATACTTGTTAGGAATTCATACCCAACATCAATGAAATCAAGAGAAGTAGATGTGAGTTCAAAACTCACCCTTTTTACGCACAAACAAAGATGAGAAGCACAACACAAGAAGGAGATTAACCACTCTTCACTTTAACTCTACAAGCTTCAATCTAAGAATAAAACATATATTTTGCCAAATTAGGTTTAGGGAACTTCTGAAATTGAAGTGGAGAAGAGTTGGAGAAGATGAAGAGGAGGCTTACCAATAGCCTCTCTTTGATTTTGGAGCAAGAATTCAAGTTGCAAGAAGAAACTAGGGCTTGGAATTTCTAATTTCTCTTCCTTTCCCCCATTTCAGTTTTAGCTTGAGTTTTAGAATGGAAAATGAGTGAATGGAAGGAGGGGGACTGAGTTAGGGTATTTAGTTAGTTAGTGGGCTGAACCCAAACCCAAAACCCAACTAGAAAAAGTAGCAAAATTCAACTTACTCCAAACATATCAAAGCTTATACTCAAAAAAATTGCAAACGCCATTTTGGACTCAATGGAGGTGGTTTCGAGTCCTAATTCGACCATTTGCAAAAAGTAACATTTCGGATCCAAAAATCCGACTAACGACACTATGTTTAAATAAAACATTAAAATATATAATCGTTAAATATGCGGGTTGTTACAGACTCCCCTCCTTACAAAATTGCGTCCCCGCAATTCCTAGAGAAGATACTTGTAACAACTACATACATACAACATTCAAAAGAAAAGGAAATAAGCTTGAGACGAAAAAATATTCTCACCATTCCTAAGCAAAGATAGAAAACCCGGATAAGATCGCTCGATATACTCTCTGGTTTCCCAAGTACAGTCATTGGAATTAGCGGACCATTGAACTTTAACAAGCGGCACGTCCTTATTTCGAAGGTGTCGCACCTCCGTGTCAAGTACGCGAATAGGCTGCTGTACAATAGATAAGTCCAGTGAGACCTTAAGCTCTTGCAAATCAGGAGAATCAATAACAGAATCCGACTCCCGAAGACACTTTCGAAGTTGAGAGACGTGAAATACGTCATGAATGCCAGATAAATGAGCTGGAAGTGAAACTCTATAAGCCACAGGGCCAATACGTTCAGTAATAGAAAATGGTCCTATAAAGCGAGGAGCCAATTTCCCAGTCGTACTGAAACGCATAACCCCCTTCAAAGGAGAAACACGAATAAAGACAAGATCACCAATCGAGAACTCGAGAGGCTTCCTACGACTGTCCGCGTAGGATTTCTGACGGCTCTGTGCCTCTTTCATTCTCAACCGAATAAGATCAATCTTCTCGGAAGAATCACGAACAAAATCTGGACCAAGAATAAGCTTCTCCCCATATTCCAACCAACAAGAAGATGATCGACATGGCCTTCCGTATAAAGCTTCGAAAGGAGCCATACCGATACTAGACTGAAAACTATTATTGTAGGAGAACTCTACAAGAGGTAGATAATCCTCCCAACTACCACCGAAATCAAAAATACAAATACGAAGAAGATCTTCCAAGATACGATTCACCCGTTCAGTCTATTCGTCAGACTGCGGATGATAAGTTGTACTAAAATTAAGCTTTGTTCCCAAAGCTTGCTGAAGACTCTGCCAAAAATGACTCGTGAATAAAGGATAACGATCACTCACAATAGAACTAGGAACACCGTGAAGTCTCACGATTTCCTTGATATATAACTTAGCCAAATGCGAAGCAGTCCTATTAGACTTAATAGGAACAAAATGAGAAGACTTAATGAGGCGATCAACAATAACCCAAATGCTAGAATGGCCTGATCTCGAACGAGGTAGGCCGTCAATGAAATCCATAGAAATCTGATCCCATTTCCACAATGGAATCTCTAGAGGCTGAAGAAGACCCGAAGGACGCTGATGTTCGGCCTTAATACGCTGACAAGTTATGCAGTTACTCACATAACTCGCCACATCGCACTTCATGCCTTCCCAATAATAAAGACGACACATATCGGCATACATCTTACTACCACCAGGATGAATGGTATACTTAAAACGGTGACAGTCATCAAGAATGTCATGCCTAAGTGCAAAATCAGAAGGCACAAAAAGACAGTTCTTCTTGCGAAGACACCCATGAGAATCAATGCTGAAATCCCGCAACGCTTCATCACAGGATCCAGACTCGCAAAGCTGAATAAGATGCAACAAATCAGGATCACGCCGTTGGGCTTCGGCAATACGATCCAATAAAATGGGTCGAGCTCCCAAACTAAATAATAGAATAGGAGAATAAGAAGATGAACCTCGATCACGAGTTTCACAAAAACATAGAGTCTCAAGAATGTCCCACTCGGCAAGCATCATGGAAATAACAGCCGAATGTTTGCGACTAAGCGCATCAGCAACACAATTACCCTTTCCAGGGGTATACTGGATATCAAAGTCATAGGAAGCAAGAAACTCGAGCCAACGCTGTTGTCTCATATTGAGTTCCTTCTGAGTGAACAAATACTTCAAAGATTTATGATCGGTATAGAGAATGAAGCGCTCGCCCAATAAATAGTGTCGCCAAATCTTCAAGGTAAAGACAATGACGGCTAACTCAAGATCATGAGTGGCATAGCGAACTTCATTCGGACGCAGTTGCCTAAAAGCATAAGCAACTACCCGATCCTTCTGCATAAGAACAGCACCGAGACCACTATCCCAAGTATCGGTGTAGACAACAAGATCATGATTCCCTCGGGAACCACCAAAATAGGAGCATTAGTGAGAAGTTCCTTCAATGTCTGAAAGGAAGCTTCACACTTGTCGGACCAAATAAAACGAATGCCTTTCCGAGTAAGGCTGGTGAGAGGAAGCACAACACGGAAAAAATCCTTAATGAACCGACGGTAATAACCCGCCAATCCAAGGAAACTACGAATCTCATAAACATTCTGTAACGACCCGCTGCTCTGACCGCCTCTAGTCGGTAATTAAACCAACTAGAAATGTTCAAATGACGGATTGTTATTTAGTTTATAACATTTAAACAGAATTAGTCACAGAATCACAGAAACAATAATATATTTTATAAACGAACTTTTTTTCTTTTATATACAAATATCAGAGTTATACAATGAATTACATTTTATACAGCAGAACAATTTTTATTAAGTACAAGAAAAATTTTCTGAAAAGCTTTAGTGAAGTGCTTTCCCCTCTCTCTCTAACTTCGCTGCCTGAAAATCTTCAAGCTGAAAAAAATACTCGGTCTGACCCGAGCGTTTTATGCAAAAAACAAAAACACTCGAGTCAGGATTAATCTTTATTCAAGTAAATAAATTTGCAATGAACTGAATAAAATAGTAACAGCAGTAAAGCATGAACATGTGTGGACAATGGTTAAGGTCGAGGCATAGCGATGAATGGATGAAGAGACCAGCAGTGAATACAACAAACACAGAGGCAACAGTGATGAAAGTTACAAACAGAGACTACAAGGCAGTGAACACTTGAATGCATCAATAACAAATTGCAAGACCTCAAGTGTACATGGAACAATGCAACACAGTGACCATTATCACTGACTCAATTAAACAAGACACATACTGCAGTGGACAGACCAAAATGCAACAGGATGAACCGCAAAGCCAAACAAGTGCAGGTGAACAAGTGATACCAGCTACAAATAAGCAAAGACCATATGGTCAGTGCACAAGAACAAGGCCCAACAAAATCACAAACCAAGTGCAACTGGAAATAACAGCATGCAATGCATGACTACAACTACAAAGGTTCAAGGCTGAGACAAACCCAATGCACCAATGCAACAGCATACGAGGTGCAGACAACTCGACTCAACAGCAATGCATGACTACAACTACAGAGACCATAGTTACTACACAACACAGCAGCAATCAAGATGGTGGAAAATGTATACAAGTGATACATGAACCAGAACAGAGTTTTTTTTTCCACTTTGAATAACATTCACTGTTGTTTTATACTTACAGTGAGATTTTCAAAATTTAATTTAACTTAAACCAAATTTTAAAACATGCTGTGTGACATAACAACAAGTTTTACTTAAATTCTAAGTACTAACATCAAAGAGTTCAAGAGAATATGAATTTTGATCCAAGTTTTAAGCTTGAAAACTGGTAACGGAGATAACAATGGGACATGTACATATATATATACAGGAAATCATCACATTCATTCCAAGTCTCATCATGCAACCATAATTTTTACTTTGGATTTAAAGAGTGAAGTTACTCAAATTTCACATGCAAACACATCACACAAAATTCTTTCAAGTACCACTAAATTGTAACAGATCTTAGTCTTAAGTTTATTTAAAGTTTTGTCCACATTAGTTTGAAAACAGAGGAGCCAATTAGCATCAATCAGGCATACAAAAACATATGGTGGTGCAGACTACAAATGAGTGCAAACAAAATAAACCAAATGCAACAGTTATACCAACATAATGCAACAATGAAGCACTGAAGTATGCAGACCAGCACCAGGGTTAAACATATATGGATAGAGTGGAATCAAGTCAAAGCATACCAACACAGGTAAGACAAGAACCAGTTTTAAGTGTTTGCAAAAAAATTCATTAATAAGTCCAAACATAGTGCCACAACTTGTAACAATAGTATGGAAATTTACAGAAAGGTTGGGCTTACATTTTTTTTCAGTAAAAGAAAGAAAATTTCAAAACTTACTTAGTTTGTTACTAAACATGGTGCAAGTTTAAGGCACAAAACCAGAGATTAAAAAGTACACAGTCAACATGCAAAACAAAATATTCATTCATATATCTAGGATGCAATACAACTTTAACTCCCTACATCTCAGCAACCAAAGATTTAAAAGAACAAAGGTTTACTCACAGCTTTAATTACTGAAATGTGGCACATGGTTAAACAACATTTTTTTCCTTAACTGTTTGCTTTTATTTCAGAAACAAAAGGGGAAGAGAGAGATTTGGGTTATAATATGGTTTACCTTGTACTTCTGAAAATAAATGCAACTCAGTTCAATGACCCATAGTTTTTACTTTGATTGGTTGCTGAAAACACATAGTATATCCAAACCATAGATTATCATTCAAAGCCTGGCATGGTTTGCACTGTAACACAGAGTGTTACAGGTAACAGAAGAACAAAAATCAACATTTACAGGGAAAGAAAACTTAAGCATAGCAACCATTCACAAGCCAAAATGATTCACATTCATACATGTATATTATCACTTATACAAAACAATTCCAGGTACCAAACCAAAAATCACAACACACACTAGGCCTAAGTCATTTATTTACAGGTAAACAGAGAAAAAAGGATTTGGTTTGCTAATTCGATTTCAGGTTGTAAAAGAATCAAGCCTTTGATTTTCAAGCTTTGCCTTAAAACTTTTAAAAACTGCAGTTTCCCCAAGCCAAAATCCCATACTATATTCAAGATTTTTTTTTCTTTCTTTAGTTTGAAAAGTACAAACTGGATTGAGCTTATCTTTAAGCATACACACAAGTGTGCAGTGTATTTCAAATCAAAAATCCAGTTAAAACAACCATGCAACCATTAGTCACAATTGAACATACATTTATCAAAGCATACTTCGATATTAACTCGAACTTCCACCTAAATAACCAAGTTAAGAAGTTTACTCACAAGTATTAATTTTCTTTACTACATTTTCCTTAACTAGATTTAAAGATCCATCACATGCAGCAACAACAAACAAGCAAAGTTTTTGATATAGCATCTGTTCTTATCAGATTTTAATGATAGCATCTGCTCTCAACAGTTTAAAATTCAAGCAATCGAGCAAATGATAGCAAATAACACCCAACAAACATACATGCAGAGACTTATCTGTTCTTATCAGTTTTAAAACAAATTTACCGAGCAAATGGTAGTAAACAACACCAACAACCATACATGCAGAGACTTATCTGTTCTTATCAGTTTTAAAAGCAAATTAAATGAGCAAATGGAAGCCAAATAACACCAAATCATAGCATGCAACCAAGCACCCAATTCAAACAAATTTAAAAAACTTGAATAACGATTAATCGTGAGACAACTCACCTTTGTCGAAGAGAATACGAAAGCCCAAATTTTTTTTTCAAAGAGGACGAACGAGCCAAGCAACGAAAAGAAGCAGCCGAAGCAAGCTATATGGAGTCGGTCGATCGACTGAGCAAGAGGGAAATCACCCAATCGATCAACGACGGTAGCCTTAATATTCTTTACAAGCCCTAATTTTTCAGATCGAAGGAAGAGAGGAACAGGCCGCCACCATTATTTTCTTTTTATTCTCGTTTGATTTTGTTAGGTTAGGGTTACGAATCGAATGGAGAAATGAGGGAATGGGTATACTTAATCACGGCACCAATATCAAATGTGGGCCGGTATTATTTTCAAAGCCCACTTAACCCTTAACAAAAATTTTGAAAGGAATTTAAATAAATTTACAAACTCCAAGCTCAATTTTTTTTTTAAATTCAAATATGTTCTTCATATTAACTTGAAATATTCAAATAACTTCACAGTTTCAAATCAAAATGTAATTCAATTATTAATTTTACATAAGTAATAATCCTTAAATCCAAATTATTTTTCTAAGTCATTAGTTTGAATTTAAAATACAAATTCAATATTCAATTTCAACTCCAAAGTCAAATTTAAATTTTTATTCAACTTTTTATAGACTAAATTTTAAAATTTAATCGCCAAATTCACAGTTATATTGGGAATTCAATTTAAATTATCATTCAAATATTTAAAATTAATTAAATATTTTCAATTTAAATTGTTCAAAAATTTAGGATCGTTACAATCTCCCCTCCTTAAAAGAATTTCGTCCCGAAATTACAAGTAAGGAAAAATGATTATTAAAATTTCACTAATATTTATACCCTACTCAATTTTATCAAGTTTGAAACTTATTAAAAATAAATAAATAAGTATAGGATTCATTCTATTGGTTTTGTCTCATTAGCTTTGTTAATTAACTCATCATTTTGTACAATCAAGACGCAAAAGTCTTTTACTAAAGTTTTCAACTTAAAAACTCAAATTTTTAAATTTGAAATTCTTCATTTAAGAAATTTACATAGTATAACTTTTCCAAAGCTGTGGACTTTCAAAACATTTCAAAAATCCTCTTCCTTAGTTCATTAGGTTGGAATTTATGTTACTTTAGTTTCAGATTATTGATTTTCTATTTAAAGTTTGAAAATACTTGCTAACTCGAAATTTAACAAGTCTATTGTCGTTCTTAAAGACATTAGGCATACGCTGGCCAGGCGCAGGACTAAAAATCTCCAAGTACTAAATATACTTGCTTCAATTCCCAGTGAAAATACTTTTAAAAATCTTTTAAAAATGGATATGGAAAGCACATTCCCCCATGGATCACAGTTACCCGGCGGTTACGCTACTATCCCAGTAGAATCGCTTGTAACCGTAGATTTCTCATCTCTCTTGAATTTCGCCATGGTTGTTGCCATAGATCGCGGTCCACACGGCGGTTACGCTACTATCCCGGTAGAATCGCTTGTGACCGTAGGCATCTCGCCCCTCGAATTACGCTTTGGCATCTAGATTGCAGTTTACACGGCGGTTGCGCCACTATCCCAGTGGAATCGCTTGTAACTGTAGGCATCTCGCCCCTTAAATTACGCTAGTCACTCCAACTAATGGAAAACAAATGGCCAGTCCAACTAATGGAAAACAAATGGACAATCCAACTAATGGAAATCAAATGGTGAATCCAACTAATGGAAATCAAATGGTCAATCCAACTAATGGAATTCTACGTCGCTACGATCTTCAAATGGACACTCATCTCGAGTTCCAACAACCTTCACAAATTTTAAATGGAAGGTACTTTTCCATATCCTCAATTTGGAAAACATAATATCATACATACATATATAATATTTCATTTCACAGTTCGTACATATCATACTCATGTACTTACATAAGTTTTCCACAACAATTTCTTTCCAAACTAATGGTTTTTCGAATTTATCGTATTCTCATATATACGTTCTGAAAACCTCAATATCTCATGCCCATAACAAATAGAGGATTCATAAATTTTCCATTTCATTATCCATTTAAAATTTTCCTCTAAGTCGATTTGGAAATTTAAGGTTATCTCAAACCTAATTCACATTCATAATCCAATTTATTATCGACTTTACACTCAATTTGGATTTCATGTTACATTGTCAATTCTCAACACATAATTGATGTCTATCGATATATAACCTCTGAGCTCGTACGTCTCAGAGAAGGGTGTTAAGCTAAGAGAATAAATTCTCCGCCACCAACAGATATATATTTAATAGAGATCAATTGCTATGTCGTCAATTCACAATGTTAGACATACAATCCAAATCGACCATTCAAAATTCAAAGTTGAACTAATTGTTCATATTTTCCAAAAATAATATCTTTACAAGATATATTTTTCACGCTTCAACCATTTGAAAACAAATTTCAAATCATTTTTCACCTTTCAATCTTTGAAAACAAATTTCAAAGCAATTTCCTTAAACGGAAACATTTCCAAATATTTATCCATTTTAAACTTGAAATGGTTCATATAAATCAATCAAATAAATCCTTACCGATTTATTTTAAACTTACGTTCCAAATCCGAAAATTTGTTTTCACATTTCAAAAATAAATCAATGTTTATTTTTAACAAATTTCCCTTTCTTTTATAAATTCCATAATGAATTTACATTTCCAAAATATCTATGAATATACGATTTTCAAATCGATTTCACATATTCATTTTCAATTTATCTTTAAAAGATAAAATCTCAAAACATTCACTTTTCACTTTATCTTTAAAAGATAAAATTTCAAACCTTTCATTTCATATTGGAAAATATTTCCATACTTATTTAATAATAAGTAATTCACAAATCCATTTATTTCCAACACTTGGAAAACATTCAATATACTTAAATCATAATCAAGTATATATTTCATTCTTAAAGGAAATCATTCTTTAAACACATTAACTTGAGTCAAAACGAATGTTGCGTAAAACATCGTTACGACGACCCAAAATCACTAGTATAGGGATTCAAATTTAAGATAGATATATAAATCCCAATACTATATAAAAACATTTCCTTTTGGAAACCATTTACTATAACAACAATGTTATAGTCCACCGTTTCCTTTTTATTTCACTCAAAAACGTCTATTTCGACAATGAATGTTGAAATCTATGATTTCGATCCTTAACACATTTTAAAACAACTTGAAATGGATTAACTTCACTTTCTGCACATTCAAATTCAAATTCATCACTGAATCTATTAAATCTATTATGGATTTTCATGTTGACAAATTTTAATTTGAAATCTAAATCTCATTTGAACTTTGCATTTGCTTTCTATTTCCAAAATAGTCAACTAGTTCTTTAGTAAACCATTTATCGACTTGGTTTCATTAGATTTATATCTCCATATTAACTATTTTAGACATTAGTCTAAACTTGGAATATAAGCTTTTACATCAAAACTGGTTTGATTCATACAGTTAAGTTGACAAATAAATTTCCTATCAAAATTTTGCAATCCTTATTAGCGAAGGTTGGATTATTCAATCATTTTCCCAAGACATATCCGTTTTATGTAATAATATATTCACTGTCCCAAAATTGTGAATAAAATTCCCATTTAACTTTTTATTATCACAATATTCAACTTAAAAGATAATTCGCTGTCCGAAATCATAGATATAACTCCTTTAATAAGTTATAACAATTTACTTATCAAAATAAGTCGTTCGCGGAATTTATAAACGATCTTTACAAATTCCATTTCTATTCATAAAACTTCGATTTATAATCTCCTTTTATCACTTCAATTCAATTTATATAACTCAGTTATATACCAAAACTCCATATTATAAGTTAAATACTTATAATCCATTTATTTACTAAATCGTTCTTCACAACATTTGAAATCAATTTTTCAAAAGAATTCAGAATCAAATTTCCAAGTTATAGTTCAACAATTCTCTTGGTTATAACCAAATTAACATGTCCTTTTATTCTCCAATTATTTCGGAGATATTCAAAATATTTGGTTTAAACCAATTCATCAATTCACTTAACTCATATTTCATTTTTCATAAATCTCAACAATTCGATAATGAGTTTTCAAATGATCGAGACTCAAATCTAAGGAGACCTCACCGAAGAGAACTATCGCAAACCTAAATTTAGAGAGGGGAATTTTCAAAAATAATTCTAATTTTCAAAATACTTTTTATTTTAAAGAAAACAATTTTAAACTTCTTTAGATTTGAAAACACTTTCTTAAAGTGATTCTAGTAACTATTCATATTAAACGCCATAAACTAAGCTTTGTGTAAACCAAAGCTCTGATACCACTTTTGTAATGACCCGTCGCTCTGACCGCCTCTAGTCGGTAATTAAACCAACTAGAAACGTTCAAATGATGGATTGTTATTTAGTTTATAACATTTAAACAGAATCAGTCATAGAATCACAGAAACAATAATATATTTTATAAATGAACTTTTTTTCTTTTATATACAAATATCAGAGTTATACAATGAATTACATTTTATACAGCGGAACAATTTTTATTAAGTACAAGAAAATTTTTCTGAAAAGCTTCAGTGAAGTGCTTTCCCCTCTCTCTCTAACTTCGCTGCCTGAAAATCTTCAAGCTGAAAAAAATACTCGGTCTGACCCGAGCGTTTTATGCAAAACACAAAAACACTCGAGTCAGGATTAATCTTTATTCAAGTAAATAAATTTGCAATGAACTGAATAAAATAGTAACAGCAGTAAAGCATGAACATGTGTGGACAATGGTTAAGGTCGAGGCATAGCGATGAATGGATGAAGAGACCAGCAGTGAATACAACAAACACAGAGGCAACAGTGATGAAAGTTACAAACAGAGACTACAAGGCAGTGAACACTTGAATGCATCAATAACAAATTGCAAGACCTCAAGTGTACATGGAACAATGCAACACAGTGACCATTATCACTGACTCAATTAAACAAGACACATACTGCAGTGGACAGACCAAAATGCAACAGGATGAACCGCAAAGCCAAACAAGTGCAGGTGAGCAAGTGATACCAGCTACAAATAAGCAAAGACCATATGTTCAGTGCACAAGAACAAGGCCCAACAAAATCACAAACAAAGTGCAACTGGAAATAACAACATGCAATGCATGACTACAACTACAAAGGTTCAAGGATGAGACAAACCCAATACACCAATGCAACAGCATACGAGGTGCAGACAACTCGACTCAACAGCAATGCATGACTACAACTACAGAGACCACAGTTACAACACAACACAGCAGCAATCAAGATGGTGGCAAATGTATACAAGTGATACATGAACCAGAACAGAGTTTTTTTTTCACTTTGAATAACATTCACTATTGTTTTATACTTACAGTGAGATTTTTAAATTTTAATTTAACTTAAACCAAATTTTAAAACATGCTGTGTGACATAACAACAAGTTTTACTTAAATTCTAAGTACTAACATCAAAGAGTTCAAGAGAATATGAATTTTGATCCAAGTTTTAAGCTTGAAAACTGGTAACAGAGATAGCAATGGGACATGTACATATATATATATATATATATATACAGGAAATCATCACATTCATTCCAGGTCTCATCATGCAACCATAATTTTTACTTTGGATTTGAAGAGTGAAGTTACTCAAATTTCACATGCAAACACATCATACAAAATTCTTTCAAGTACCACCAAATTGTAACAGATCTTAGTCTTAAGTTTTTTTAAAGTTTTATGCACATTAGTTTGAAAACAGAGGAGCCAATTAGCATCAATCAGGCATACAAAAACATATGGTGGTGTAGACTACAAATGAGTGCAAACAAAATAAACCAAATGCAACAGTTATACCAATATAATGCAACAATGAAGCACTGAAGTATGCAGACCAGCACCAGGGTTAAACATATATGGATAGAGTGGAATCAAGTCAAAGCATACCAACACAGGTAAGACAAGAACCAGTTTTAAGTGTTTGCAAAAATTTTCATTAATAAGTCCAAATATAGTGCCACAACTTGTAACAATAGTATGGAAATTTACAGAAAGGTTGGGCTTACATTTTTTTTCAGTAAAAGAAAGAAAATGTCAAAACTTACTTAGTTTATTACTAAACATGGTGCAAGTTTAAGGCACAAAACCAGAGATTAAAAAGTACACAGTCAACATGCAAAACAAAATATTCATTCATATATCTAGGATGCAATACAACTTTAACTCCCTACATCTCAGCAACCAAAGATTTAAAAGAACAAAGGTTTACTCACAGCTTTAATTACTGAAATGTGGCACATGGTTAAACAACATTTTTTTTCCTTAACTGTTTGCTTTTATTTCAGAAACAAAAGGGGAAGAGAGAGATTTGGGTTATAATATGGTTTACCTTGTACTTCTGAAAATAAATGCAACTCAGTTCAATGACCCATAGTTTTTACTTTGATTAGTTGCTGAAAACACATAGTATATCCAAACCATAGATTATCATTCAAAACCTGGCATGGTTTGCACTGTAACACAGAGTGTTACAGGTAACAGAAGAACAAAAATCAACATTTACAGGGAAAGAAAACTTAAGCATAGCAACCATTCACAAGCCAAAATGATTCACATTCATACATGTATATTATCACTTATACAAAACAATTCCAGGTACCAAACCAAAAATCACAACACACACTAGGCCTAAGTCATTTATTTACAGGTAAACAGAGAAAAAAGGATTTGGTTTGCTAAGTCGATTTCAGGTTGTAAAAGAATCAAGCCTTTGATTTTCAAGCTTTGCCTTAAAACTTTTAAAAACTGCAGTTTCCCCAAGACAAAATCCCATACTATATTCAAGATTTTTTTTTCTTTCTTTAGTTTGAAAACTACAAACTGGATTGAGCTTATCTTTAAGCATACACACAAGTGTGCAGTGTATTTCAAATCAAAAATCCAGTTAAAACAACCATGCAACCAATAGTCACAATTGAACATACATTTATCAAAGCATACTTCGATATTAACTCGAACTTCCACCTAAATAACCAAGTTAAGAAGTTTACTCACAAGTATTAATTTTCTTTACTACATTTTCCTTAACCAGATTTAAAGATCCATCACATGCAGCAACAACAAACAAGCAAAGTTTTTGATATAGCATCTGTTCTTATCAGATTTTAATGATAGCATCTGCTCTCAACAGTTTAAATTCAAGCAATCGAGCAAATGATAGCAAATAACACCCAACAAACATACATGCAGAGACTTATCTGTTCTTATCAGTTTTAAAACAAATTTACCGAGCAAATGGTAGCAAATAACACCAACAACCATACATGCAGAGACTTATCTGTTCTTATCAGTTTTAAAAGCAAATTAACCGAGCAAATGGAAGCCAAATAACACCAAATCATAGCATGCAACCAAGCACCCTATTCAAACAAATTTAAAAAACTTGAATAACGATTAATCGTGAGACAACTCACCTTTGTCGAAGAGAATACGAAAGCCCAAAAAAAAATTTTCAAAGAGGACGAACGAGCCAAGCAACGAAAAGAAGCAGCCGAAGCAAGCTACAAGGAGTCGGCCGATCGACTGAGCAAGAGGGAAATCACCCAATCGATCAACGACGGCAGCCTTAATATTCTTTTACAAGCCCTAATTTTTCAGATCGAAGGAAGAGAGGAACAGGCCGCCACCATTATTTTCTTTTTATTCTCGTTTGATTTTGTTAGGTTAGGGTTACGAATCGAATGGAGAAATGAGGGAATGGGTATACTTAATCACGGCACCAATATCAAATGTGGGCCGGTAGTATTTTCAAAGCCCACTTAACCCTTAACAAAATTTTTGAAAGGAATTTAAATAAATTTACAAACTCCAAGCTCAAAATTTTTTTTTAAATTCAAATATGTTCTTCATATTAACTTGAAAAATTCAAATAACTTCACAGTTTCAAATCAAAATGTAATTCAGTTATTAATTTTACATAAGTAATAATCCTTAAATCCAAATTATTTTTCTAAGTCATTAGTTTGAATTTAAAATACAAATTCAATATTCAATTTCAACTCCAAAGTCAAATTTAAATTTTTATTCAACTTTTTATAGACTAAATTTTAAAACTTAATCGCCAAATTTCAGTTGCAATATATTTACTGAATAAGAAATATTGTTAATAGAAAATAGCTATTAATGTATAATTTAAAGATTTATATAATTTTATTTCAAGTGTTGTAATGAACGTTATTTGCTGCTTTGATTTATTAATAACAATAACATTCCATAACAATTTATCCCATGGTAACAGACAATATTAGAAAGACAGAGCCTTTACTACATATTGTGTTTTAGCATTGTCATTAGCAATCCAATGCATCGGTGAAAATAAAACAAACAATATTTGCAAGAATATACAACTGCAATTAGTATACACTATACATTTGTGTAGCCATCTTAGGAAAAAAATCACAGGCTTTGTGTTGATTATAGCAATTAGCAAGAAAACCATATGAAACATATATACTACTATAATTTTAATATATTGGTGGGTCATCTGCATCCATATCATTTCCAAAGTTGCTACTGACATCACCATATACATACATCAAAGTTCAAAACAAAATTTCAAATTTCAACATTTAGTAAGACTTCATTATCTAACTTAAACTTCTCATAAGAAAACAAGACATCAAAACTACTCAAGTATGCCTTCGCAATCCTCCCTGACATAACTAACATTCTCAACTAAACACAAGAGCTCAGAGTACTAAAGTGTGTAGAATTTGTTTATTTGATCGAATTTAAGTAAAGCAAAGTAATCAAAATTCGAGGATGCAATCTAATGTAGCAATTATTTGATACTATGTAACCAAAAATAAAGAACAAAAACTGAAAAAAGAAGTAATTAACTTTAATTGATTGCCTTTAAACATCATAAATGAACAATTAATTAACTTTAAACCATCGTTAAAGTAATTAAATATCTTTACACAAGTCATTAATAAAATAATTAATTAACTAATTTCAACCATAACTAAAATGATTGATTTTTTTTGGCAAGGCCAGCCCTTTTTTATTGTGGACCGTCCACTTTTATCACAACAAAAGTAATAAATACGTATTAAAAACAGGAGTTAGGTCGATTGTCTGAATGACTAAACTTACTCAAGCACCACGTATGGTGCAACATACAAACCAGGTTGCAAAAGAAAATGCATATAAGCTCCATGCTGGAAGCAACTCGTAGAAACAAACGTATCTAACAAACATAGATACGATAGGACACTACTATCTATGAAAATTGACCCAAACCAACTACAAATTTCCAACACAGCTAGCTAAAAAATATAGCCTAAGCTAGCATTCAGAAGACAACCAGATTGCCAACAAGCAACAGAACATATTTCATAGAGATGCAAATTTCAAAGATGGCCAGGGAAGACCATAACCAAATGCAGCAACAAAAAATTTGCAAAACAAAAATTAAACCATAATCATCACCTAGATCAAGTAGAGATTACCGATACCAAATCTAGTAAAAAAATGCATAAATTTCCAAAGCAGGCATCACCAACAAACGAGTGTAACACTGCGACATGACAATAGAAACATGAAGCCAGAAACATAAAACAGACAAGTAACCAACAGAGGCATGACACAACTAAAATGCATATACAACGATTCAAAATGTATTGGTTAACGCGTTACCTTCTGACATTTAGTTGTTATGTATAAACATTGCAAAGCTACACTGGGAAACATCCACATGAATTTAGGCCACAAACCAAAAGGAATTCTGTAAGCCAAACTGTTTCCAAAAAATTTGCCATTACAACGGCGCTATTTTGTAGCACCGGAGTAATGTATATGCATTACCCCTCTCCTGATACTTGGCTTGCGCCATTAACAATAAATTTGGTTCCTGATACTTGATGTCAGTAAAGAGTCTGATCATTTGCTTCCATTTACATAATTCTTCATTAATGAACCCTTTGGTTGAACATCATCAAAAACTTTAAGCAAGTACTTTTTTTCTAAAAATCCAAAATATACGTATTGCCACTATCACACGATGGTAAACCTACAATAATACATAAATCAATATCAAATATTATGTCAGATCATCCAAAAGGACGTCATGCATCCAAATGAATTCAACATCAGGTTATAGCAGGTCAACAGTTGCCTCCCTGAGCAACTCTCGACTGTTCTTTACCTTCTGCTGATGTACAGAAAATCACCCTACAGTTGCTGCTGTTACATCAGGCAATTCACTTGCTTGGAATGTTTGCCCTTGCACCTTCAGCCATCCTCTCATAGTCTAATGGCTTACATTTACAATTTCTATCTTGGTTTTACAAATTTCTTTTTGTTACAAAAAAAACGTAAACTATGCACATTTCTGTTCACATCCTTACTCTTGCCCCTGCACACCAATGCACCATCACAGCGCACTATCTCTGCTGGCTCATACAGCAGCTACCCTCTGCCACCTCCCAATATAAATTCCTTACTGCCTGTCATTATCTCTTTAAACTCCAAACATTCCACTGTTATCACCTAACAACAGTCATAACTTCATCACCCTGTCATACCACACAACTGCTACCCTCATTCATCTAAATCACAACAAACTTGCATTGCCAACATACATTCTATGCACTTCTGTGCATCAAAACAGTGCACACAATGACTCAAACTCACCTCACTAACCATACCCTACTTCCTCTCCAATATCACCCATTTACCACTTTAACCATCCAACACATCACAGTACAAACATCATCCTCATACAAGACTGTCACCATAACCAAATCTCTCCATCATCATAACAGTTACATCACCATTCTCACAACACCAGTTCCCTACCATATTAACTGCCTCTGCCTGCAAGAAATTTCCCCACATCCATCTCTTTCTCCTCTGCTCCACTGACTTGCCATTACCACATCTGTTACTCCCTCAACCTGATCAACAACCCATCAACAACCCACCTACATCATTCAACAACCCCTTGACATCCTCACTTGCTACATATCATTCTGCATCAAACCACCTCTTATAACATCTACCCATTTCTTTCCATCCCACACATACATCCCAAACCACTGCCTCATCCCATAAAAAATTCACCAATCCTTCCTCTGCCTTAACTGCCTCCAGCCTCCTCGCTGGTCACCACCAGCCTGCACATCCATCCCCAACTGCAACTACTAACCAACCATTATACAACAAGTTTACTACTTCACATTCAACTGCATTACCACCTAAGTGGATGAATAAGTGTATGATATCACATATCCTTTGCTGTAGATAATTGATATATAAATAGCAGTCTTCAAATACCATACTATCCACACTCAAATCTACATAACAGTATAAAATAAAATAATAGAAGACTAAATGAAAAGATTAAAGTAAATTATAAGAATTCAAATATTTTATACATCCTTTATACTTGTTAAAAATCATAGGTTAAAGATCATAGTAAATTTACAAGCTGCAAATTCAACTTACCACAACTTAAAATCCAAAGGAAGGATTCAACTGAATCTATTGCCGTTATAAAAATTACAATATACATACCACTCCATTATAATTTTCACCAGTCCTCATCCAAAAGTTTGTATTATATAAACAACTCCTCACAAAAAAGTGCCTATATTAACAACAGATAATAAAAATATAGACTAAATCATGGTTTAATGCATAAGTTGTTCAACTGAAGAAGTCATGTGTGCTTCATACCAAAAATAAGCATCAAGTACAAATGGAAAAAAAATTACACAAGTTGAATGCTAATATACAACAAGGATGAAAGATAATGATTTATGGATTCCCACACATCAAACACTTTCTGAACAAGATCAATTCATAATTTCGTGACATGACAATAAAATTTCAGGCTGATTCTTTTTGTTATATTTTAAAAGAACCTATGGGCATGCAAAGTTGAAAGCAAGAATCCTTGTGTGAGATAACGACCAAAATATTAACAAAATCCAGAATAAGAATCAATAAAAATCAGTGAATTCTTACTCGATATAACAATCTAATCAAAGTCAGAGGAGTAATCAATCGAATTAGGTGGCGAAGTTGTGTGTCACAGCATAATTGGAAAACAGAGCAGCAGAGGAAGGCGAAGCGCGATGCGGTTACAGGACCTTCAGGGAACTGCGAGTGGGTGAAGATGAGATTGGACGTGTTGGAGGGAGTTCAAAGCGGAAAGGGGTTGAAATCAAAATGACTTCGGGGCAAATTGAAATTGAGGAAGAGGGAAATGGGACTTCTTTTAACCTACGGGGGAAATGAAACCGCGTTAAGGCGGAAAACCAAAATGTTTTTGTCAGCGTTAAACCCTAAATAAACAATACTACGAATACATTTCTACAGCTTTCAATGTTTGAACGCTGAGAACGAATGCTGTCGAAACTAAATTTTGTTGTAGTGATTCAATTTAAATAATCATTCAAATATTTAAAATTAATTAAATATTTTCAATTTAAATTGTTTAAAAATTTAGGATCGTTACACATTCTCAGGCCTCTTCCAATTCTGGATGGCTTCGATCTTTGAGGGATCGACAGAAATGCCGTCGGAAGATACAACATGGCCTAAGAACTTAACCTTATTCTCCTAAAAGTGGAACTTGGAGAATTTGGCTCTAAGATGATGATGACGGAGAGTACTCAAGACAATTCTCAAGTGATTAGCATGCTCAGCTTCAGACTTAGAATAAATAAGGATATCATCAATGAAGACAAGGACGAACTTATCGAGATATTCCAGGAATACTCGATTCATGAAATCGACAAAGAAAGAAGGAGCATTCGTCAAACCGGATGGCATAACGAGCCACTCAAAAGAACCATAACGAGTGCGGAAAGCGGTAAGAGGTATGTTATCCTCCGCGACTCGTAACTGATGAAAACCCGTGGCAAGGTCAAGTTGAGAAAAGACCTTAGCACCACTCAATAGATCGAACATATCATCGATCCTAGGCAATGGATACCTATTCCTAATGGTTAACTCGTTAAGCTTGCGATAGTCTATGCAAAGCCTAAGAGTTCTATCGGATTTCTTCACGAAGACGACCGCGGATCCCCATGGAGAAAAACTGGACTGAATCAACTGCTTGGACTCAAGCTCTAAAAGCTGCTTCTTGAGTTCCTCATTTTCCTTTGTAGACATCCTCGTGGGAGGACGACTAACTGGCTGCGCGCCTGAAATGAGATCAATGCGGAACTCAATCGTCCGCTTGGGTGGCAAACCCGAAACAGGTTCAAAAACATCAGAAAAGTCATAAGCAATAGGAATACGAGATATATCATCATCATCTCGCGAGTTAAGAGAACATAAAGCCATTTCAGAATTATCCACATCCCGAAGAACAAGTGATAGCTGAGTAGACGAATCCGGATGTCGAAGATACAAAATTCTTTCCGAATAAATAATCCTGGCATCATATCTCACTAGCCGGTCCATTCCCAAAATCATATCAAATCCCAGACAAGATATAACGTGCAGATTCGCACAAAAAGAAAGCCACATAAAACAATCTCAACATCATCACAAAGCATACTAAGGGTCGCGGATCCCCCAATAGGACTCGCAATCCTTAAAGAAGTAACCAAACAAGAAACATCCGAGGATAAATCATCAACGAGCTTTTTCGATACGAAAGAATGTGATGCATCCGTATCGAAAAAAACCCGAATACTATGATCATGAAATAAAATAGAACCTTCCGAAATAGATGGAGATATACCTTTGGGCTGAGAAGGACCTTCAGAAGCCTTAGCAGCATAAAGCTTGCTAGACTTGGCACCAGCCGGAATAGTAGGGCAAGTGGAAACACGGTGTCCTTCCTTCTTGCAATAACGGCAGAAGAGAGGCTTGGAACAAGCTCGAATCATATGATTTGGAGAACCACAATTGAAACACTTCCGAACGAAAGGTGTTCCAGAAGACTGAGGCTGAGAACTAGAACCACCAGTCTTCTTCTTCTTAGAAGGAAAAGACATGGTCTTCTGGAATGGAAACTGCTTCTTGTTGGGGTTCTTGGAAACTTCAACATCATCACCACTATCACACTCCTTCTCGACGGGTTCAAGATGAAGCGCAGAATCAACCAACTCCTCAAAAGAAAGCTTAAGCTGGAGCAATAAAGACTTCTTAAGATATTTCTTAAGACCGGAGACAAACTTTAGATTCTTCTTATAAGAAGTGCTAATGAATTCAAGACCATACTTAGATAAAGCCTCGAATGATGCAACATACTCAGAAACAGAAGATTTCCCTTGCTTCAACTCAAGGAAGCGATGGGTCAATAAAACTTTTTCAGATTCAGGAACGAACTTGAGTTCGAATCGTCCCCGAAACTAAGTCCAAGAAAGAGTAGACTCATCAATTTCGGCTACAAGAAGCTCATACCAATTAAGGGCACGCTCTTGTAATAAGCTAGAAGTTACAAGAACTCTATCATGATCAGAAAGATCCATGTGAGAGAAAATACGCTCGCACGTGCGAAGCCAAGCTTGGACTTCAAGAACAGACTCGGAGCCTTTAAACGGCTTCCCCCCAAGATGAGCAAAATCACTACACTGACGTGCAAAGGCTGACTTGCGAGGTGGAGATATTCGAGGAGGAACTGGAGCCTGAGTGCTCCTAAACAATTCCAAAAACTGATCGGCGGATATATAAACGCCATCCGGATGTGAGCCACTGGATTGCACAGCATCCGAACGTCGTCCCCTGCCTCTTCCAGCCATACGCTGAAAGTAAGATAAGAACAAGATTATTCACAAGGTAGATAATTCAAGATGGAATACTGCAGAATCTAAATGCATTCCTAAACATATTCCCACATTCTATCTACCACCAAGGCACAAAAGAAATATAGAGGCATGATGGTTCAAAGATTAGTATCACTTATACACTTTGATGTACCGGAATATGTGCATTTATTCTGTGTTTATCGTATTTTGTTCTGAAACTCGCTTTGATACCAAGCTGTGACGTCCCACCTCTATACCCACGCTAGCCAAGGACACTACGGGGTAATATCGTCAACTAACATGGAGAATAAGGCTGGTTAGGAGCGACCATCTATAGCCTTGCTCTAACTATCTATTGAATACATCGACAATAGACATACCAAGCAGGTCGACATACCTAATGAATACATAAAACAAAACCATAGGTGGTTAGAGGATCTATCGGAACAGAATATAACAACTCAAATGTAATATACATCACAGAACAGTAGATCATCATATACACATATATTGATACATAATAGAGTTAACAAACAGATACACGTCAAGTGGTATAGCAAACCATAATATACAGACGAATTCAAAATAATACATATATCAGAGTTACATCAAAAAGGACTACACAAAAAGCTTTAACAAAAAGGAACAAGCTGGATAGTCCATGCGGAAGCAAAATAGGCTAAGTCTAAATGCACCTAACCTGAAACATCTCGGTCTGACCCGAGTATAAAATACACAGGTCAGTCTAGCTAAACAAATCAGTTAGATAAACTGAACAACAATAACCTGCAAGGTCACAATGTATAACAAATATCTCTAAAAGAGATAACACAATCATCTAACAAAAGATGAATCATATCATAACAAGCATCATATCATTGGCAACACAACAAACAAAGGATATGAATATCCCAAAACAAGCCAAAAAGGCAATAACAAATACCAATGAAGGTAACACAAGTTCCACAAGGTAATCGCTACATATCGTGCGATTCAAAAAGACCAACACCGAAGGGTGATACCTAGGGAATATACATATCAATGAAACATCATAAAATTTGCACATGCTCAGTACTGTATAAACAAGGATCCATAAGCCCGAAGGCTCCAAACCCAAATATCACTCGAGCGGCTCATAAAGACCAACTCCGAAAGCGACACTATTAGGGCAACAAACTCAAAGGCACAAACCCGAAGGTACAAACCCGAAGGCAACATACCCGAAGGCAACAAACCTTAAGGAGACAGTCCGAAGACACTATCCCAAAGGCAACAAACCGTAGTGGTGAAGGTCCGGAGGCCCAGTACTGGACACCACTAACTGGCAGAATGTGTCACAACTCTCGAAAAGGAATCCGAAAAGTGGTGACGTGAGTCCCATAACCACTCGTTCACACTAAAGGTTTACTATCCGTCGGTCAATTTCACACTCAAAGCAGTACAAAGTTTACCTCGTTTCATCGGTAAACCAGACCCAACGGTCAAAACGTTCAAACGGGGGAATTAATTGAAAATATGAACGCACGTGTTCATTGCACGTGTTTTATCTAATCATTTAATTCTCCTCCCACTTCGCTCGGAGTGCGAAATTGTGTGTGTTTAAATAGAATTTATGAATTGGAGAAGGGAGCTTTTAATACGATTTAGAGGGATTATTTATGAAAACCCGTGAATAAAGTCAAAAATAAGTTATCAAAACCAAAGATGCAATAACGACCACTAAAAACCAACTTGAATCGATAAAATTTGGAAAACCAATCAAAATGAGCAAAAATAGGCAAAACAGGAAAAATAGGAGCAGGTCGGTCGACCGGACTTCCTGGGTCGGTTGACCGTACCAGAGGCAGAGAAGTGCTCGGGGTAGCAGGTCGGTCGACCGGACTTCCTGGGTCGGTCGGTCGGAGCCTAAATTCCTCCACTTCCAAAACAGAGGCAGGGAAGTGCTCAGGTAGCAGGTCCGTCGACCGGACCCTGTGTTCGGTCGGTCGGAGCCTAAATTCCTGCACTTCCTGCCCTATCTAATGAATGCCAATCCTTTCCAAATCAAAAGCAATAGCACATGAATACTTGTTAGGAATTCATACCCAACATCAATGAAATCAAGAGAAGTAGATGTGAGTTCAAAACTCACCCTTTTTACGCACAAACAAAGATGAGAAGCACAACACAAGAAGGAGATTAACCACTCTTCATTTTAACTCTATAAGCTTCAATCTAAGAATAAAACACATATTTCCCCAAATTTGGTTTAGGGAACTTCTGAAATTGAAGTGGAGAAGAGTTGGAGAAGATGAAAAAGAGGCTTACCAATAGCTTCTCTTTGATTTTGGAGCAAGAATTCAAGTTGCAAGAAGAAACTAGGGCTTGGAATTTCTAATTCCTCTTCCTTTCCCCCATTTTCAGTTTTATCTTGAGTTTTAGAATGAAAAATGATTGAATGGAAGGAGAGGGACTGAGTTAGGGTATTTATTTAGTTAGTGGGCTGAACCCAAAACCCAACTAGAAAAAATAGCAAAATTCAACTTACTCCAAACATATCAAAGCTTATACTCAAAAAGGTCGCAAACGCCATTTTGGACTCAACGGAGGTGGTTTCGAGTCCTAATTCGGCCATTTGCAAAAAGTAACATTTCGTATCCAAAAATCCGACTAACGACGCTATATTTAAATAAAACATTAAAATATATATAATCGTTAAATATGCGGGTTGTTACATATCTAGTTTAATTTGTGATGACGTTTTATTTTATTTTATTTTTAAAAAAGTCACCAATCGAGATAAAAGAAGATTGACAATTAGACCCCAGGTAGAAACTGTAAACTAGCAGCCGAATATGTGAATGGGTATGTTAAAAGTTAAAACGCATTAAAAGGCCCGTACAAAATTAGAAATGTTATTGTATGGCAGCCGGCTGCAGTATGGCTTATCATATGCCACATATGATACATCAGCCTAGGTACATATGCACCATTCCATCATAATTGGACCACTTTATCATATCATCTGGTTTGAGTGAAAGATGCTTTGTCTATTACACATGCTCAAGTACTAAAAAATTAAAATGGAACGTGATTAATAGTATAAAGTTGGATACAAGTAAAGGAGACTCGGAAAATTCCAAATAGTAGGTAAGTTGGCAAAGTTACATGTGAAGTGCATAAAATGCCCACAATAAAAACAAAGCAAAAGAGCGAAAAATAATGCGTACAAAAGAAGTAGAAATCATATCTCACTAGGCTGCACATTTAAATGCATGGCTGTAATAATAATGCTCCCCTTCTAATGCCTCAAATATGGTCTCATAGTTGAGGTTGATTAGAAAAATTGTAGAGACAGTACGTTTTATTTGATATCAAACATTGGAAATTTGTGTAACAGTCATTAATTATTCGTCAAATATTGTTTAATAATGCTGAAACACACTTTTTGTAAGATATTGTCGCGGACATTGTTAATTGATTAGATACAGCTTACATTAAATCTGATCGTACAGCTTTAAATATTGTATTTCTCTGCTAGTGTCGCGATGTTATTTTAGCGGATATTGACAGAATTTTTTATATAAAGAAGAATAAGACAGTGTAGCTCTCGAGTTTGGATGCTGTGATATTTTGGTAATTCAGACTATTGTTTGTGTTTTGTAGTATGTGATAATTATCTTCGCGGTTAATGATAATTGACTTTAATTATTTATTATTGTTGGCTTATATTTAGTTAAATGTCAGGGTGAAAATTTGATGTATACCAAAACCAGTGAGGCATTTATGATCACATTTATGCCTTGGACTATTACATTAGAAACCATATAAATGATCCTTAATGAGTTTCTAAATTGGACTTGTTTGAGACCCAACTTGTTGGTTTCAAATTTTGTTCTGGTAAATTAGAGACTTGATATTGTATCAGTTTATGTGTTATTTTAATTATTAATCGTTCTTTGTTGTATTTTCTTTAATAATTTTATTTTTCATTTTGAATAATACAGATTATTTTTCTAAATTGGACCATACGATGATTATACTGATTGGGAAATTTCAGTATCATTCAAGTCTAGATGTCTAATTTGGATCTTATATAACGATACCAATGGTAATGATGGTAAGGGTTCGTTGACTAATCCCAGGAATAAGGTTCCCAGAAGTAGAGTTTAATGTTGCATCCACCTGTATGTTTTTTATTCTTTTTTTAGTTTGCTTTTATCATTGTCATTTGTAATGAATTTGCACGTTAATTTATTTTAATAAACAATTGGAATTAATTAACACCAATTTTAATACCTACTAATTCTAGTTTAAATAATGTAATAAAAACATCAAATAATTATTCTTTTTCCAAGCTCTTTTGGATCCAAAAAAGGCATACTTCTTCAGCTTCCATGCTCTTTTCTTGACTCGTTCAAATACCATTTTCATGTGTTTTTTCTCTTCATCACAAAAGCACCCATATTTTTTGTCTTATAACAAATAAACCACAATCAATCAATAGAATACGTCCATTATATAAAACATACAATGTTTGTTCTACTAACGGTCTAAAACCTAGTATATTAACATTCAAACACATTACTGCAAAATGCATTGTTGTTGTTTTCGGAATACAATTAGGTTGTTTGAGTATATGAAAATGTGGCCTTAATATTGAACAGTCATTTTACAGACTAAACAAAACGACATCGAACAAAGTCACAAAATTCTCTTTTTTATTTTTGCCACCGACAAAATGGGTTTCATAGTTTCAATACTGAAGTAAGAAAATGAATGATTCCCATAAAAGTGAATAAAGTTAAAGCAGTCGTCAATGCACCTGTCCATTTAATCATTATTGTCAGTTTTGCTATTGATGTGAGATGTCAATTTCTTATCACGGCTGATGTTGCTAGATAATCCTATAATTTGTAAGAGGACAACCTTTTATAACGTGAACAAAATGTTGCATACATTTAAGTATAAAATATTTCAGCACTAACTGAAAATTTTATATAAATCTTCATTGAGGCACATTGTCCGCATTTTGTCCGCAACTAATATTTTCTTGTGATTTTCAAGTGGTAGATTATGGATTCAATCGAGCATGATAACGCTGCTATGGAGGATTTGGAGAATGAACCTGATTCGGTAAATAGTTCCGTCGGAAAAAGCGAGTTAGGAGTACTCATTCTGAAGTTTGGGAGTATTTTCAAAAGAATGAAGTCGTGGAAGGGGAAAAGCAAACATGTTATTGTAAGGAATGTAAGAAGTCATATATTTAGGGAGGTAAGTACGGTACTTCCAATCTAAGAAAACACATATCAAGATGTTCCATGATAAGTGCTAAAGCATTGCAACAAAATCAAACAATTTTTAATCAAAATAAATATAGAGAGTTAATGGCCAAGGTAATTATTAGACACAATTTGCCATTTATGTTTGTTCATTATGAAGGCATTCGTGATATACATTCATATCTTAACAATAGAGTTCTATCTGTTTCGAGAAATACCTCTCGTACCGATGTTTTGAAATTATATGAAAAGGAAAAATCTAAGCTTAAATGTTTTTTGAAAACATGTACGGGGAGGATAAGTTTGACTATTGATTTATGGACATCGGTTAATACGGATGGCTATATCACACTAACGGCTCATTTTATTGATAATGAATGGAGACTACAGAAAAAATTGTTAAGTTTTTGTCTTATGCCACCACCACATTCCAGAGCCGCTATTTTTGGAAAAATATCCAGTCTTTTACTTAGTTGGGACATTGAAGATAAGATATTTGCTTATATATTAGATAACGCTTCTTCTAACGATAAATTTGTGGAGCTACTAGAGTCTCATCTTACATATCGTGAAGCCTTGATTGCAAACGGAGAATATTTGCATGTGCGATGCGCGGCACATATTTTAAATTTAATGGTACAAGATGGTTTAAAATGCATTGCTTTGTGTTTAAATAATATAAGGGAAAGCATCAAGTATATCAAAGGTTCGCAATCAAGAAAAAAACATTTCGTAGGATGTATAGCCGATCTTTCGTTGGATAATAGTAACAAAGGATTGCGTCAAGATGTTCCAACAAGGTGGAATTCAACCTTTATTATGTTGAAAAGTGCCATATATTATAAACAAGCACTTTGTCGTTTAGAGCTTGTTGATAAAAATTATATTTATTGTCCTACACAAGAGGAATGGATGAAAGCGGAAAAAATTGCCGACTTTTTTGAAGTATTTTATGATGCCACTTGCTTGTTTTCTGGAACAAAATACCCAACATCTAATTTGTTTTTTTTGAAAATTGTTATGGTTTTGTTTACATTGCAAAAATGCATGGGATCTAATGATTTTATGTCAGAAATGGCAAGTAGAATGTTTTTAAAGTTCAACAAATATTGGAGTGAATTTAGTATATTGCTTTGCATTGCTTGCATTCTTGATCCCCGATATAGGATGGATTTTGTCAAGTTTTGTTACAAAAGGCTTTATGGCAATGATTATGGTGAAAAGTTTAAGGTGGTAGAGTCAAAATTAAAAAGTCTTTATGAAGAGTACAAAAGAAAAATAGAGAAGGAATCGAACAATGAAGCAAGTGGATTAAAAGAATTAGATTGTAGTGATCCATTTATGGGACCTTATTCGCAGGAGTGTGTTGATGTAATGGAGGAATTTGATATATTTAGAAATATTGAGTTTGCTGAAAGTTCGCATAATTCGGAACTTAAGTTATATTTAGAAGATGGACTGCTAGATCATAAGTTACCACTCGATATTCTTTCATTTTGGCAATCTAAACAACTTACATATCCCGTTCTCTCTTTCATGGCAAAAGATATTTTAGTCGTGCCTATCACCATCGTTGCATCCGAAAGTGCATTTAGTGTTAGCGGAAGAGTTTTGGATGATTATCGCAGTTCCCTTAAAGATGATATTGTGGAGGCGCTACTTTGCACGCGTGATTGGTTGTACGGGAATGCAATTGCTTCGGAAGTGGAACAAGTAGATGAAGATATTTCTAAATTTCATGTTGATGCGGAGCATCTTACTCAATTTCCTACACCATCCTTAGACGATCATTGATTGCATAATACAAGGTACCATCCTTAGGCATGTGTTAAGTGACCTTTTTATGTTTCAACTTTGAGCCTAACACTGTATTTAATACCGTATTTATACCATTTGTACAGTACAACTTGATGATCACCTTAAGCAACTATGCATATTTTTTAAATTGTAAAGAAGCACTAATTTCCAGTATGACATTTGAAACCTTTGACACTTACATTATCATAATATCATCATGTGATTGAACTATCTGGAATTACTGAAGTTCACCTTTGAAAACTTATGAACAGTGTTTGTGTTATCTGTGTATTTGAAAAAAAAACAAGGATAGGTTACATATGTATCAGCAGTAAAGATTTGATAATGAGTCCGGCTATATGAGCTGAAGAAAGTAGGACTTATAATTGTAGCATTAATAAGTACAATCTATCTATGAAGTGGATGATGTGCCTTAGTTTCGGGTTTTGTTGGTATTATTATTGTACTAAAAGACATTTCAAGTAAAAATTACATGTTCAATCAGTAGTATATACCGCCACAACAAGTATGGTTGGTCTGTGACACAAGGTGTTGTAAAAAAATGTTTTTAATAGCTTTGTTTTCTAGTTGATTGTGTTGTAATGAGTTGCTAACATGTAAGAAATTTGCTCTTATTGTAACGACCCAGAATTTTAATTAATTAAAATTTGAATATTTAATTAATTTTAAATATTAATAAGTGAATTTATAAGTCAAATAAATTTTTATTTGAATTATTGGATTTAATTGAATAATTAAATCGATAATTTAATGTGTTAAATTATGGAAATAATTGGAAATTGGGTTAAATATGATTGAAAATGATTTGTAAAATTTTATTTTATCATATTGAAGTTAGAATGATATTTTAGAACTTTTAAAATCAATTTAAAAGTTAATTTGTGAAAACTGAATATTTTAATATTTAAATCGACTAGTGAAAATAGTCAATTTTTGAACAGTCTCAGATTGAACGAAACCAGTTCCATTGGATCCGTAATAGTTAATTATTACCGGATTTCAATTTTCGTGTCAATCGGAGCTATCGTTTGATCGTGGCAGCTCGAAACGCATCGAATTATTTTCAATATTAATTTGGCGAGTTAAAATAGCCATTTTTCAAAAAGTCTCGGATTTCGACGAAACTAGTTTCATCGGATCCGTAATGTGATATTATTGTATGGTTTCAAATTTCAAGTCAATTGGATTTACCGTTTGTCCGGTACGAATTAAAACGCCTAGAAATCAATTTAAATCGGTTTAATTTAAATTGAACGTTTACAGCCATAACTCGTACAGATGTCCGAATTAGCTTCCGAAACCTATTCCATTGTGTCCGGAACGCGGGATAAACCCTAGGAACGTCAGTTTCGGCGCGTAAATCGGAGTTTGGAAATTCCGGATGAATAGTGTTCGTTCGTTCTTCTATAAATAGCACCAACACCTTCATAAATAAAAAAAATAGGTTATGAAACCCTAGCCGCCTCTTTTATATGAATGGCCAGAAATTGCCCTCACTTCTCCCTCAATCTCTTCCAATCCATCAACATTTAGCCTTAGGTTTCAACTAGAGAATGGAAGAGCATGAAGAAAGCTAGAGATCTATACGGTGATGATGGATTTTGGTGCAATGGAGGAGGAGCTAGGGGAGGTCGACCGCGACCAGTTGCGCACGACATTCCATGCTTATGTGGAGGCCGAGCTTTCTATGGTGGCAGCTGAGTGTAGCTCGTGTCGTGCTCTTCGAGATGGCAGTGGTTTGATGAAGTATAGTTGAGCGATGGAGTTGCAAAGTTAAACCCTAATTGATATAAGATGGGTTCGGCCTCTTCAAGGTTTGCTGTAGAAACAACGCGCGTAAGAAGAAGGTGGGGTGCGGTCATGATGGAAGGGGGAGAGATCCTATGGCTGTGATTAAAAGTTAGGTTAATTTATGTTGTAATAGTTTATATAAATCGTGTACAAACTTCAAAAATTCATAACTTTTTCATACGAGGTCGAAAAAATGCAAACTCAGTTGCATTGGAATCGAATGGACGAGCTCTACGCGATGGAGTTGGATTGGAGTCGTTTGGAGTTAGTGAGAATTTTGGGTAAAATTAAACGTCCGTTTAATTTTATTCGAAATAAATCGCTAAAACGGAATTTAAAATCAAGGTGAGAACTTCTCACTCAATCGAATCAGTTTCGATTTTATTTTAAATAGTTAGATTTAAAATATTTGAATGCATGTTTGAATGTTGATTGTTATCTATTGATTGTTAAAATAGACATTATACGCCGTTAGTAAGCGGATGTTATTTATTAAAAACATATACCGCGAATATTTCATAAACAGTGAAATTGGTATTATATATAATAGGAATATATATATATTGGCATATGTATATATTGTAGTTGTTGATTTCCCGCATTTTTTTGTTTAGCGGATGAGACCCTATTGCGCCGTTATTAAACGGATAATATTTTAAATCCCATATACCGCGATAATTTCGTACTAGAGCGAAATTGGTATTGTGCTAATGTTTGTGGATGCAGGAAAACAGGTTGGAGGGATCCAACTGGATTCCTCAACAGTATTTATTTGATTATGGATATTTTGATATTCGTTGATTATCATATACGATATGTGATATCGTTGTTGTCGTGATTGACTATTTGGTGTGTAGCATCATTGGACCAAGTTTTGGAATTTTAAAATGATTTATAAAGTGATTTTTGAAAATATACTATATTTTTGGAATTGATCCATGTTAAATAAATAAACGTTATAATTTTCAAAGTTATAAAATTATGGTTTTTGTGAAATATAGTTAAAAGCTGATTTTTGAGAAATAAGGGTTAATGATTTTATAAAGTAGTTTAAATTGGATTTTTGAATTTATTGTAAAAAGTTTAAATATAGGATTTATAAAATTTAATTATTTTATGAATCAAAATGGTGAAAAAAATAAAGGAGATTAAAGACGTTTTAAAGAATAATATAAATTAATTATATTAAGAGATTTATAAATGGATATTTATAAATTGAAATATAGACATTATAAAACGAGTTTTTATAAGTGTTTAAATGAAGTGAAAATGAATTTTGTAAATGAATGGAATTTATAAAATTATAAATGGTGAAGTTATAAACGAAATTTATAAATAGTAAGATTTATGAATTTTGTGAAATTATTAAAGAATATATTTGGATGAATAATTGAATCTTATCAGTTATAAGATTTATGATTATGAAGTTCAAAGGAACGATTTTTGTGAACGAATAAATTATAAGCATTTAACTTATAATATGAACCTTTAGTTTATAATTGAGTTATAAATCGAATAGGTTAATAAAGAAAATTTATAAAAGGAAGTTGTTATAAAATAAATAGAAATAGAATTTATAAACGTTGTTTTATAAATTCGCAAACGACTTATTTTGATAAGTAAATTGTTGAAACCTATTAATGGAGTTATATTCACATTTTTGACCGTGAATAATCCTTTGGAATAAAATGAATAAAAGGATGAAATCTGTTAACGTAGTATATTCACGTTTTTGAATAGTGAATATTATGTTAAAAGAAAATGTTTAGATTTGATATTTTGAACAGAATTAAAACGATCTAACGATGTTTTAAATGTGTTGAGATTCGAAACCATAGATTTCAACATTTATTGTTGAAATAGACGTTTTCGAGAAATAAAAGGAAATAGTGGACTATAACACTGTTGTTATAGTAAATGATTTCCGAAGGGAAATGTTTTGTTTAGTATTGGGATTTATATATCTATTTTAAATTCGAATCCCTATACTAGTGATTTTGGGTTGTCGTAACGATGTTTTACGCAGCATTCGTTTTGGCCCAAATAAATATGTTTATGAGAATGATTTCCTTAAAGAATGAAATATATACTTAATCTCGATTTAAGTATATTGAACATTTTCTAAGTGTTGAAAATAAATAAAATTCGTGAATTACTTATTTAATAAGTATGGAAATGTTTTCCAATATAAAGTGAATATTTTGAGGATTTATCTTTTTGAAGATAAATTGAAATGAATAATTGAAATCATATATGCATGGATATTGTGAAATATAAATTCACTATGGGATTTATAAAAGAAAGTGGAATTTGATTAAAAATAAATATTGATTTATTTTTGAGATATTGAATTTTATATCTTGTAAAGATATTTTGGAAAATAAATAATTTGGAAAATTATTTGGAAACTGGTGATGTGTGCATATCCATTGATAGTTCAATAACCGACTATCAATATTTCCCTTTGAATGGGTAATTGATGTGATTTGTTTGAATTTGAATGCCACACTTATTTTTGAATAAGCGCTCACTGTTCGGGTTAACCGGGAAAAGACCATGGGGTCGTATAACCCATTCCGAATATGTGATACGTCATTGTGAATTGCATTGAAGATCGGTGTTGAAGACCCGGTATTTGCGAAAGCGATAGGATGACCTGTCGATTGACTCTGCACCGAGTAGCTACGGTATTGAGTTCTCCATATGTGATGGTGAATCCGATCAGGATTGTGAATATCCGGATTGCAAGGACTTCTTTGTAAGTGCCTTCGGTTTTGTTCGAGCCCGGAACAGACTTGTATGGATTGTATGTCTGACATTACAAATTGAGATATAAAGCCGATTTCTTTCAAATATATTTCTGTTGGTGGCGAAGAATTTATTCTTTTAGCTTAACACCCTTCTCTGAGACGTACGAGCTCAGAGGTTATGTAGTTGAAGGTTATCAGCGATATATTCCCAATTTGGTAATATACTGAGTGTTGCTGTGAAATGATCATTGTGTTGATTATTTGTGATAGGATCGTTTATTTGATCGTCTATCTTTGTGATCATTTCTATGATCATTTGTTGACCCAAAGCATTGCTTTTGTATAAAGTATGTTTTTGTGGACGTGACTTCGTCGAGCCTCACACCCCGTGAATGGTCAAAACAGGAAAGATGCGGCAAAGTTATGAGGGGTAGCGCCCTTTAGGATGTGTGCATTTCCTTCTGGAAAAGGGTGGTATCATGGTATGGAGCCCAGATACTTACTCATGTTGAAAACACTTTGTTATGATTGTGTGAATTGATTGCGAGCGCTCGGTGAAAAGGTCCCAAAGGACCGGGGGATGGCATATTCGGTCAGTTGTTACTCAGTTAGGGGTAACCCGGCCTTGTGTTGGTAGAGATCCGGTTTGGTTCTCGGGGATGTCCATCCAGAGGCATTCTCATATGGCAATGGGAAGTTCCTTGGCCTGATCATTCGTTGGAAATCCAAAGAAACAATACGTGACTTGTACGGTTTTAGTTGTAGAACCTGCTATGGAATGTGGCGGTAACCTGCTATTGAACATAGTTAGCTATAGTAGGCATAGTTCGGAATGTCTATGCTGGCTAAGATTTATATTCTACTTTCGAAATATTTCCTACACTATGCACTAATAATAATATCAAATGTTATTTTAAATGCGTATCAAGCATCTTTGACTATCATAAGGAGAAATCTCCTCCGATTCTGCGTTTGCATTGTGTGTGTGTGCGGGAGGCCTTATGGTAGTCTCATTTTTAAAAGCATTGCGAATTGACTTTAAAAATATTCCTCTATTTTGATTTTAAAGTTAAATAAACTGTTTTGAGTTCTCACACCAGTCACATGACTGACTCGGAGTTTATTGTTTTCCTTCCTAAACTCTGGGTGCCCACCAATTTCTACACGGGCAGTCAAGAGTTAAGGTTTATCAGGATATTCTGCAGTTGCTGGAGGCAAGATGGATGGCATGGCGTATTACTAGTTATATAGTATTTCTTTTTCCGCTGCACAGTTTGTTGTTGTTGTTGTACACTCTGATATGATGTGATGTAATGTAATAACTGATATAGTTCTTTGTTTTAAAGATTATTCATTTATTTATTATATGTGTTCCACTGCGAATTGTGAGATTCTGATGTTGTTCTGTTGTTTTCTGTTCCGTTCTATGTTCTCTATTTTCTTTTTCTTCTATTTGAAATTTTTTTTCTATTTTTCTGTTTTCTTTCTGTTCTATCTTCTATCTTTCTTTTCTCTCTGTTTTCTCTCTTCCTTCTCTTTTCTTCTCTCTGTTTCTTTTCTTAAATTCTTCTTAAAACCATAACATCTCGGTTTTCGGCCTTCGATTTCTCGGCAGTCGATAAAGTGAGTATCGATGTTGAATTTTCGAAAGTCGAAAATTTCAGTTTGTTACATTTGGTATCAGAGCATATGGTTAAGCGACAACCATGGTTCTGTTGGGTATTACTCATTAGAGATAGAGTCAGTAGTACTCTAGAATGAGTTTGAGTGTAATAATAGCTATGAGAGCGTATCTGTTAGTGAATATAAAATTGTTTTATATTGTGATGGTTGGTTTATTGAGTGGCATATGAACTTTCGTCAGCGTGGTCCGCAAGACTATGCCGAAGGGGTTTCTAAACACTTGAATAGAACAATTCGGCACAATATTGATTTTAAATTGGGTAAATGAAATAATTTTTGCCTTGATTATATTTTTATATATAAAAGAATAATTTTTCAGAATTATTAAAGTGTATATAAGTTGATTGTTTAGTTGTTTGAATAATCTAAATTGAAGAATAATTGTATAAGCAAATGAATTATAAGAATTGGATTATAATTTAAGTGATTTACAATTGTGAAATAAACTTATTTATATGAGAAGTGAAACTATATGAATATATTTATGAATATGAGTTGTAAATAAAAATGAATTTAAAGTAAAATGGAGTGTAACTTAAGTGATATGGAATTAAGTTGATATTGGGATCAAAGTAAATTAATAAAGATAAGTGATAGATGTGAACTTAGATTATGTAAATGGAATTCAACTTTTGAATTGAATTGAATTAATGGATTGAATGTAAATCAATTGAATGTGAATTTAGTTGATATGGAATAATGAATATAAGTGTTAATTCATTAAAATCTTAATGAAATTGGAAGCTAAATTAATTGAAATTCAATTGGAAGTTAAGTGAATCTTGAATAGAATTGAATTTGATTTGAAAAGTGAACCAACTTGAGTATGAATTAGTGAATATAAACTAATTGAAAATGAATGATAGTAAACATCCACTGTGAATGAATCAATGTGATTTAAATTAAAAACCTATTTCATTGAATATTAATGAGAATATAAATGAATATTGATTTGATAGTTGGATGATAGTTGGTTGATATTGCATTTGTTGTTTAGTTGCATTTGCTATGTGACATATATAGTTGTTATGGAGATATATGATGTATGTTGATACTATTTTCATATATACATGTTCTCATGTTGTTTGTTGAGTGATTAGTAGGTGCGGATCGCGTTTGCTTCGCATTTGGAGCTCGCTTTCGCGCTATATTAGCCGTATATGCTCGCTAATAAAATATAAGGTACATATCTCGGATTACATACCGTACTTTTATACTTTTTCCCTGCGGGATGCCTCATTACTTGATGAGATGTATATTTGTGATATATATACTGTCATTTTTTTTTCGGATCGAGCCGCGCAAAGGAGACTATGGCGAATTTTTCCGAAAATTTAAGGCGTTAGAAAAATTTGAAAAAATTTGGAAAATTTTGAAAACTTAGACTTTTATTTGGAATTGAAAGTTAAACAATAGTAATTGTTTTTAAAAGATAACTAAGTATGATTTGGAAACTTAGTAAAGTTATTATAAGAAATTTAATTTTGAATTTTGGGAAAATTAATAAATTCTGTAATTTTCTTACTTGATAATTTCGAGGACGAAATTCTTTTAAGTAGGGAAGATTGTAACGACCCAGAATTTTAATTAATTAAAATTTGAATATTTAATTAATTTTAAATATTAATAAGTGAATTTATAAGTCAAATAAATTTTTATTTGAATTATTGGATTTAATTGAATAATTAAATCGATAATTTAATGTGTTAAATTATGGAAATAATTGGAAATTGGGTTAAATATGATTGAAAATGATTTGTAAAATTTTATTTTATCATATTGAAGTTATAATGATATTTTAGAACTTTTAAAATCAATTTAAAAGTTAATTTGTGAAAATTGAATATTTTAATATTTAAATCGACTAGTGAAAATAGTCAATTTTTGAACAGTCTCAGAATTGAACGAAACTAGTTCCATTGGATCCGTAATAGTTAATTATTACCGGATTTCAATTTTCGTGTCAATCGGAGCTATCGTTTGATCGTGGCAGCTCGAAACGCATCGAATTATTTTCAATATTAATTTGGCGAGTTAAAATAGCCATTTTTCAAAAAGTCTTGGATTTCGACGAAACCAGTTTCATCGGATCCGTAATGTGATATTATTGTATGGTTTCAAATTTCAAGTCAATTGGATTTACCGTTTGTCCGGTACGAATTAAAACGCCTAGAAATCAATTTAAATCGGTTTAATTTAAATTGAACGTTTACAGCCATAACTCGCACAGATGTCCGAATTAGCTTCTGAAACCTATTCCATTGTGTCCGGAACGCGGGATAAACCCTAGGAACGTCAGTTTCGGCGCGTAAATCGGAGTTTGGAAATTCCGGATGAATAGTGTTCGTTCGTTCTTCTATAAATAGCACCAACACCTTCATAAATAAATTAAAAAAATTAGGTTATGAAACCCTAGCCGCCTCTTTTATATGAATGGCCAGAAATTGCTCTCACTTCTCCCTCAATCTCTTCCAATCCATCAACAATTAGCCTTAGGTTTCAACTAGAGAATGGAAGAGCATGAAGAGAGCTAGAGATCTATACGGTGATGATGGATTTTGGTGCAACGGAGGAGGAGCTAGGGGAGGCCGACCGCGACCAGTTGCGCACGACATTCCATGCTCATGTGGAGGCCGAGCTTGCTATGGTGGCAGCTGAGTGTAGCTCGTGTCGTGCTCTTCGAGATGGCAGTGGTTTGATGAAGTATAGTTGAGCGATGGAGTTGCAAAGTTAAACCCTAGTTGATATAAGATGGGTTCGGCCTCTTCAAGGTTTGCTGTAGAAACACCGCACGTGAGAAGAAGGTGGGGTGCGGTCATGATGGAAGGGGGAGAGATCCTATGGCTGTGATTAAAAGTTAGGTTAATTTATGTTGTAATAGTTTATATAAATCGTGTACAAACTTCAAAAATTCATAACTTTTTCATACGAGGTCGAAAAATGCAAACTCAGTTGCGTTGGAATCGTATGGACGAGCTCTACGCGATGGAGTTGGATTGGAGTCGTTTGGAGTTAGTTAGAATTTTGGATGAAATTAAACGTCCGTTTAATTTTATTCGAAATAAATCGCTAAAACGGAATTTAAAATCAAGGTGAGAACTTCTCACTCAATCGAATCAGTTTCGATTTTATTTTAAATAGTTAGATTTAAAATATTTGAATGCATGTTTGAATGTTGATTGTTATCTATTGATTGTTAAAATAGACATTATACGCCGTTAGTAAGCGGATGTTATTTATTAAAAACATATACCGCGAATATTTCATAAACAGTGAAATTGGTATTATATATAATAGCAATATATATATTGGCATATGTATATATTGCAGTTGTTGATTTCCCGCATTTTTTTGTTTAGCGGATGAGACCCTACTGCGCCGTTATTAAGCGGATAATATTTTAAATCTCATATACCGCGATAATTTCGTACTGGAGCGAAATTGGTATTGTGCTAATGTTTGTGGATGCAGGAAAACAGGTTGGAGGGATCCAACTGGATTCCTCAACAATATTTATTTGATTATGGATATTTTGATATTCGTTGATTATCATATACGATATGTGATATCATTGTTGTCGTGATTGACTATTTGGTGTGTAGCATCATTGGACCAAGTTTTGGAATTTTAAAATGATTTATAAAGTGATTTTTGAAAATATACTATATTTTTGGAATTGATCCATGTTAAATAAATAAACGTTATAATTTTCAAAGTTATAAAATTATGGTTTTTGTGAAATATAATTAAAAGCTGATTTTTGAGAAATAAGGGTAAATGATTTTATAAAGTAGTTTAAATTGGATTTTTGAATTTATTGTAAAAAGTTTAAATATAGGATTTATAAAATTTAATTATTTTATGAATCAAAATGGTGAAAAAAATAAAGGAGATTAAAGACGTTTTAAAGAATAATATAAATTGATTATATTAAGAGATTTATAAATGGATATTTATAAATTGAAATATAGACATTATAAAACGAGTTTTTATAAGTGTTTGAATGAAGTGAAAATGAATTTTGTAAATGAATGGAATTTATAAAATTATAAATGGTGAAGTTATAAACGAAATTTATAAATAGTAAGATTTATGAATTTTGTGAAATTATTAAAGAATATATTTGGATGAATAATTGAATCTTATAAGTTATAAGATTTATGATTATGAAGTTCAAAGGAACGATTTTTGTGAACGAATAAATTATAAGCATTTAACTTATAATATGAACCTTTAGTTTATAATTGAGTTATAAATCGAATAGGTTAATAAAGAAAATTTATAAAAGGAAGTTGTTATAAAATAAATAGAAATAGAATTTATAAACGTTGTTTTATAAATTCGCAAACGACTTATTTTGATAAGTAAATTGTTGAAACCTATTAATGGAGTTATATTCACATTTTTGACCGTGAATAATCCTTTGGAATAAAATGAATAAAAGGATGAAATCTGTTAACGTAGTATATTCACGTTTTTGAATAGTGAATATTATGTTAAAAGAAAATGTTTAGATTTGATATTTTGAACAGAATTAAAACGATCTAACGATGTTTTAAATGTGTTGAGATTCGAAACCACAGATTTCAACATTTATTGTTGAAATAGACGTTTTCGAGAAATAAAAGGAAATAGTGGACTATAACACTGTTGTTATAGTAAATGATTTCCGAAGGGAAATGTTTTGTTTAGTATTGGGATTTATATATCTATTCTAAATTCGAATCCCTATACTAGTGATTTTGGGTTGTCGTAACGATGTTTTACGCAACATTCGTTTTGGCCCAAATAAATATGTTTATGAGAATGATTTCCTTAAAGAATGATATATATACTTAATCTCGATTTAAGTATATTGAACATTTTCTAAGTGTTGAAAATAAATAAAATTCGTGAATTACTTATTTAATAAGTATGGAAATGTTTTCCAATATAAAGTGAATATTTTGAGGATTTATCTTTTTGAAGATAAATTGAAATGAATAATTGAAATCATATATGCATGGATATTGTGAAATATAAATTCACTATGGGATTTATAAAAGAAAGTGGAATTTGATTAAAAATAAATATTGATTTATTTTTGAGATATTGAATTTTATATCTTGTAAAGATATTTTGGAAAATAAATAATTTGGAAAATTATTTGGAAACTGGTGATGTGTGCATATCCATTGATAGTTCAATAACCGACTATCAATATTTCCCTTTGAATGGGTAATTGATGTGATTTGTTTGAATTTGAATGCCACACTTATTTTTGAATAAGCGCTCACTGTTCGGGTTAACCGGGAAAAGACCATGGGGTCGTATAACCCATTCCGAATATGTGATACGTCGTTGTGAATTGCATTGAAGATCGGTGTTGAAGACCCGGTATTTGCGAAAGCGATAGGATGACCTGTCGATTGACTCTGCACCGAGTAGCTACGGTATTGAGTTCTCCATATGTGATGGTGAATCCGATCAGGATTGTGAATATCCGGATTGCAAGGACTTCTTTGTAAGTGCCTTCGGTTTTGTTCGAGCCCGGAACAGACTTGTATGGATTGTATGTCTGACATTACAAATTGAGATATAAAGCCGATTTCTTTCAAATATATTTCTGTTGGTGGCGAAGAATTTATTCTTTTAGCTTAACACCCTTCTCTGAGACGTACGAGCTCAGAGGTTATGTAGTTGAAGGTTATCAGCGATATATTCCCAATTTGGTAATATACTGAGTGTTGCTGTGAAATGATCATTGTGTTGATTATTTGTGATAGGATCGTTTATTTGATCGTCTATCTTTGTGATCATTTCTATGATCTTTTGTTGACCCAAAGCATTGCTTTTGTATAAAGTATGTTTTTGTGGACGTGACTTCGTCGAGCCTCACACCCCGTGAATGGTCAAAACAGGAAAGATGCGGCAAGGTTATGAGGGGTAGCGCCCTTTAGGATGTGTGCATTTCCTTCTGGAAAAGGGTGGTATCATGGTATGGAGCCCAGATACTTACTCATGTTGAAAACACTTTGTTATGATTGTGTGAATTGATTGCGAGCGCTCGGTGAAAAGGTCCCAAAGGACCGGGGGATGGCATATTCGGTCAGTTGTTACTCAGTTAGGGGTAACCCGGCCTTGTGTTGGTAGAGATCCGGTTTGGTTCTCGGGGATGTCCATCCAGAGGCATTCTCATGTGGCAATGGGAAGTTCCTTGGCCTGATCATTCGTTGGAAATCCAAAGAAACAATACGTGACTTGTACGGTTTTAGTTGTAGAACCTGCTATGGAATGTGGCGGTAACCTGCTATTGAACATAGTTAGCTATAGTAGGCATAGTTCGGAATGTCTATGCTGGCTAAGATTTATATTCTACTTTCGAAATATTTCCTACACTATGCACTAATAATAATATCAAATGTTATTTTAAATGCGTATCAAGCATCTTTGACTATCATAAGGAGAAATCTCCTCCGATTCTGCGTTTGCATTGTGTGTGTGTGCGGGAGGCCTTATGGTAGTCTCATTTTTAAAAGCATTGCGAATTGACTTTAAAAATATTCCTCTATTTTGATTTTAAAGTTAAATAAACTGTTTTGAGTTCTCACACCAGTCACATGACTGACTCGGAGTTTATTGTTTTCCTTCCTAAACTCTGGGTGCCCACCAATTTCTACACGGGCAGTCAAGAGTTAAGGTTTATCAGGATATTCTGCAGTTGCTGGAGGCAAGATGGATGGCATGGCGTATTACTAGTTATATAGTATTTCTTTTTCCGCTGCACAGTTTGTTGTTGTTGTTGTACACTCTGATATGATGTGATGTAATGTAATAACTGATATAGTTCTTTGTTTTAAAGATTATTCATTTATTTATTATATGTGTTCCGCTGCGAATTGTGAGATTCTGATGTTGTTCTGTTGTTTTCTATTCCGTTCTATGTTCTCTATTTTCTTTATCTTCTATTTGAAAAAAAAAATTCTATTTTTCTGTTTTCTTTCTGTTCTATCTTCTATCTTTCTTTTCTCTCTGTTTTCTCTCTTCCTTCTCTTTTCTTCTCTCTGTTTCTTTTCTTAAATTCTTCTTAAAACCATAACATCTCGGTTTTCGGCCTTCGATTTCTCGGCAGTCGATAAAGTGAGTATCGATGTTGAATTTTCGAAAGTCGAAAATTTCAGTTTGTTACATTTGGTATCAGAGCATATGGTTAAGCGACAACCATGGTTCTGTTGGGTATTACTCATTAGAGATAGAGTCAGTAGTACTCTAGAATGAGTTTGAGTGTAATAATAGCTATGAGAGCGTATCTGTTAGTGAATATAAAATTGTTTTATATTGTGATGGTTGGTTTATTGAGTGGCATATGAACTTTCGTCAGCGTGGTCCGCAAGACTATGCCGAAGGGGTTTCTAAACACTTGAATAGAACAATTCGGCACAATATTGATTTTAAATTGGGTAAATGAAATAATTTTTGCCTTGATTATATTTTTATATATAAAAGAATAATTTTTCAGAATTATTAAAGTGTATATAAGTTGATTGTTTAGTTGTTTGAATAATCTAAATTGAAGAATAATTGTATAAGCAAATGAATTATAAGAATTGGATTATAATTTAAGTGATTTACAATTGTGAAATAAACTTATTTATATGAGAAGTGAAACTATATGAATATATTTATGAATATGAGTTGTAAATAAAAATGAATTTAAAGTAAAATGGAGTGTAACTTAAGTGATATGGAATTAAGTTGATATTGGGATCAAAGTAAATTAATAAAGATAAGTGATAGATGTGAACTTAGATTATGTAAATGGAATTCAACTTTTGAATTGAATTGAATTAATGGATTGAATGTAAATCAATTGAATGTGAATTTAGTTGATATGGAATAATGAATATAAGTGTTAATTCATTAAAATCTTAATGAAATTGGAAGCTAAATTAATTGAAATTCAATTGGAAGTTAAGTGAATCTTGAATAGAATTGAATTTGATTTGAAAAGTGAACCAACTTGAGTATGAATTAGTGAATATAAACTAATTGAAAATGAATGATAGTAAACATCCACTGTGAATGAATCAATGTGATTTAAATTAAAAACCTATTTCATTGAATATTAATGAGAATATAAATGAATATTGATTTGATAGTTGGATGATAGTTGGTTGATATTGCATTTGTTGTTTAGTTGCATTTGCTATGTGACATATATAGTTGTTATGGAGATATATGATGTATGTTGATACTATTTTCATATATACATGTTCTCATGTTGTTTGTTGAGTGATTAGTAGGTGCGGATCGCGTTTGCTTCGCATTTGGAGCTCGCTTTCGCGCTATATTAGCCGTATATGCTCGCTAATAAAATATAAGGTACATATCTCGGATTACATACCGTACTTTTATACTTTTTCCCTGCGGGATGCCTCATTACTTGATGAGATGTATATTTGTGATATATATACTGTCATTTTTTTTCGGATCGAGCCGCGCAAAGGAGACTATGGCGAATTTTTCCGAAAATTTAAGGCGTTAGAAAAATTTGAAAAAATTTGGAAAATTTTGAAAACTTAGACTTTTATTTGGAATTGAAAGTTAAACAATAGTAATTGTTTTTAAAAAGATAACTAAGTATGATTTGGAAACTTAGTAAAGTTATTATAAGAAATTTAATTATGAATTTTGGGAAAATTAATAAATTCTGTAATTTTCTTACTTGATAATTTCGAGGACGAAATTCTTTTAAGTAGGGAAGATTGTAACGACCCAGAATTTTAATTAATTAAAATTTGAATATTTAATTAATTTTAAATATTAATAAGTGAATTTATAAGTCAAATAAATTTTTATTTGAATTATTGGATTTAATTGAATAATTAAATCGATAATTTAATGTGTTAAATTATGGAAATAATTGGAAATTGGGTTAAATATGATTGAAAATGATTTGTAAAATTTTATTTTATCATATTGAAGTTAGAATGATATTTTAGAACTTTTAAAATCAATTTAAAAGTTAATTTGTGAAAACTGAATATTTTAATATTTAAATCGACTAGTGAAAATAGTCAATTTTTGAACAGTCTCAGATTGAACGAAACCAGTTCCATTGGATCCGTAATAGTTAATTATTACCGGATTTCAATTTTCGTGTCAATCGGAGCTATCGTTTGATCGTGGCAGCTCGAAACGCATCGAATTGTTTTCAATATTAATTTGGCGAGTTAAAATAGCAATTTTTCAAAAAGTCTCGGATTTCGACGAAACCAGTTTCATCGGATCCGTAATGTGATATTATTGTATGGTTTTAAATTTCAAGTCAATTGGATTTACCGTTTGTCCGGTACGAATTAAAACGCCTAGAAATCAATTTAAATCGGTTTAATTTAAATTGAACGTTTACAGCCATAACTCGCACAGATGTCCGAATTAGCTTCCGAAACCTGTTCCATTGTGTCCGGAACGTGGGATAAACCCTAGGAACGTCAGTTTCGGCGCGTAAATCGGAGTTTGGAAATTCCGGATGAATAGTGTTCGTTCGTTCTTCTATAAATAGCACCAACACCTTCATAAAAAAAAAAAAAAAAATTAGGTTATGAAACCCTAGCCGCCTCTTTTATATGAATGGCCAGAAATTGCTCTCACTTCTCCCTCAATCTCTTCCAATCCATCAACAATTAGCCTTAGGTTTCAACTAGAGAATGGAAGAGCATGAAGAGAGCTAGAGATCTATACGGTGATGATGGATTTTGGTGCAACGGAGGAGGATCTAGGGGAGGCCGACCGCGACCAGTTGCGCACGACATTCCATGCTCATGTGGAGGCCGAGCTTGCTATGGTGGCAGCTGAGTGTAGCTCGTGTCGTGCTCTTCGAGATGGCAGTGGTTTGATGAAGTATAGTTGAGCGATGGAGTTGCAAAGTTAAACCCTAGTTGATATAAGATGGGTTCGGCCTCTTCAAGGTTTGCTGTAGAAACAATGCGCGTGAGAAGAAGGTGGGGTGCGGTCATGATGGAAGGGGGAGAGATCCTATGGCTGTGATTAAAAGTTAGGTTAATTTATGTTGTAATAGTTTATATAAATCGTGTACAAACTACAAAAATTCATAACTTTTTCATACGAGGTCGAAAAAATGCAAACTCAGTTGCGTTGGAATCGTATGGACGAGCTCTACGTGATGGAGTTGGTTTGGAGTCGTTTGGAGTTAGTGATAATTTTGGGTAAAATTAAACGTCCGTTTAATTTTATTCGAAATAAATCGCTAAAACGGAATTTAAAATCAAGGTGAGAACTTCTCACTCAATCGAATCAGTTTCGATTTTATTTTAAATAGTTAGATTTAAAATATTTGAATGCATGTTTGAATGTTGATTGTTATCTATTGATTGTTAAAATAGACATTATACGCCGTTAGTAAGCGGATGTTATTTATTAAAAACATATACCGCGAATATTTCATAAACAGTGAAATTGGTATTATATATAATAGCAATATATATATATTAGCATATGTATATATTGCAGTTGTTGATTTCCCGCATTTTTTTGTTTAGCGGATGAGACCCTATTGCGCCGTTATTAAGCGGATAATATTTTAAATCCCATATACCGCGATAATTTCGTACTGGAGCGAAATTGGTATTGTGCTAATGTTTGTGGATGCAGGAAAACAGGTTGGAGGGATCCAACTGGATTCCTCAACAGTATTTATTTGATTATGGATATTTTGATATTCGTTGATTATCATATACGATATGTGATATCGTTGTTGTCGTGATTGACTATTTGGTGTGTAGCATCATTGGACCAAGTTTTGGAATTTTAAAATGATTTATAAAGTGATTTTTGAAAATATACTATATTTTTGGAATTGATCCATGTTAAATAAATAAACGTTATAATTTTCAAAGTTATAAAATTATTGTTTTTGTGAAATATAGTTAAAAGCTGATTTTTGAGAAATAAGGGTTAATGATTTTATAAAGTAGTTTAAATTGGATTTTTGAATTTATTGTAAAAAGTTTAAATATAGGATTTATAAAATTTAATTATTTTATGAATCAAAATGGTGAAAAAAATAAAGGAGATTAAAGACGTTTTAAAGAATAATATAAATTGATTATATTAAGAGATTTATAAATGGATATTTATAAATTGAAATATAGACATTATAAAACGAGTTTTTATAAGTGTTTGAATGAAGTGAAAATGAATTTTGTAAATGAATGGAATTTATAAAATTATAAATGGTGAAGTTATAAACGAAATTTATAAATAGTAAGATTTATGAATTTTGTGAAATTATTAAAGAATATATTTGGATGAATAATTGAATCTTATAAGTTATAAGATTTATGATTATGAAGTTCAAAGGAACGATTTTTGTGAACGAATAAATTATAAGCATTTAACTTATAATATGAACCTTTAGTTTATAATTGAGTTATAAATCGAATAGGTTAATAAAGAAAATTTATAAAAGAAAGTTGTTATAAAATAAATAGAAATAGAATTTATAAACGTTGTTTTATAAATTCGCAAACGACTTATTTTGATAAGTAAATTGTTGAAACATATTAATGGAGTTATATTCACATTTTTGACCGTGAATAATCCTTTGGAATAAAATGAATAAAAGGATGAAATCTGTTAACGTAGTATATTCACGTTTTTGAATAGTGAATATTATGTTAAAAGAAAATGTTTATATTTGATATTTTGAATAGAATTAAAACGATCTAACGATGTTTTAAATGTGTTGAGATTCGAAACCATAGATTTCAACATTTATTGTTGAAATAGACGTTTTCGAGAAATAAAAGGAAATAGTGGACTATAACACTGTTGTTATAGTAAATGATTTCGGAAGGGAAATGTTTTGTTTAGTATTGGGATTTATATATCTATTCTAAATTCGAATCCCTATACTAGTGATTTTGGGTTGTCGTAACGATGTTTTACGCAACATTCGTTTTGGCCCAAATAAATATGTTTATGAGAATGATTTCCTTAAAGAATGATATATATACTTAATCTCGATTTAAGTATATTGAACATTTTCTAAGTGTTGAAAATAAATAAAATTCGTGAATTACTTATTTAATAAGTATGGAAATGTTTTCCAATATAAAGTGAATATTTTGAGGATTTATCTTTTTGAAGATAAATTGAAATGAATAATTGAAATCATATATGCATGGATATTGTGAAATATAAATTCACTATGGGATTTATAAAAGAAAGTGGAATTTGATTAAAAATAAATATTGATTTATTTTTGAGATATTGAATTTTATATCTTGTAAAGATATTTTGGAAAATAAATAATTTGGAAAATTATTTGGAAACTGGTGATGTGTGCATATCCATTGATAGTTCAATAACCGACTATCAATATTTTCCTTTGAATGGGTAATTGATGTGATTTGTTTGAATTTGAATGCCACACTTATTTTTGAATAAGCGCTCACTGTTCGGGTTAACCGGGAAAAGACCATGGGGTCGTATAACCCATTCCGAATATGTGATACGTCGTTGTGAATTGCATTGAAGATCGGTGTTGAAGACCCGGTATTTGCGAAAGCGATAGGATGACCTGTCGATTGACTCTGCATCGAGTAGCTACGGTATTGAGTTCTCCATATGTGATGGTGAATCCGATCAGGATTGTGAATATCCGGATTGCAAGGACTTCTTTGTAAGTGCCTTCGGTTTTGTTCGAGCCCGTAACAGACTTGTATGGATTGTATGTCTGACATTACAAATTGAGATATAAAGCCGATTTCTTTCAAATATATTTCTGTTGGTGGCGAAGAATTTATTCTTTTAGCTTAACACCCTTCTCTGAGACGTACGAGCTCAGAGGTTATGTAGTTGAAGGTTATCAGCGATATATTCCCAATTTGGTAATATACTGAGTGTTGCTGTGAAATGATCATTGTGTTGATTATTTGTGATAGGATCGTTTATTTGATCGTCTATCTTTGTGATCATTTCTATGATCATTTGTTGACCCAAAGCATTGCTTTTATATAAAGTATGTTTTTGTAGACGTGACTTCGTCGAGCCTCACACCCCGTGAATGGTCAAAACAGGAAAGATGCGGCAAGGTTATGAGGGGTAGCGCCCTTTAGGATGTGTGCATTTCCTTCTGGAAAAGGGTGGTATCATGGTATGGAGCCCAGATACTTACTCATGTTGAAAACACTTTGTTATGATTGTGTGAATTGATTGCGAGCGCTCGGTGAAAAGGTCCCAAAGGACCGGGGGATGGCATATTCGGTTAGTTGTTACTCAGTTAGGGGTAACCCGGCCTTGTGTTGGTAGAGATCCGGTTTGGTTCTCGGGGATGTCCATCCAGAGGCATTCTCATGTGGCAATGGGAAGTTCCTTGGCCTGATCATTCGTTGGAAATCCAAAGAAACAATACGTGACTTGTACGGTTTTAGTTGTAGAACCTGCTATGGAATGTGGCGGTAACCTGCTATTGAACATAGTTAGCTATAGTAGGCATAGTTCGGAATGTCTATGCTGGCTAAGATTTATATTCTACTTTCGAAATATTTCCTACACTATGCACTAATAATAATATCAAATGTTATTTTAAATGCGTATCAAGCATCTTTGACTATCATAAGGAGAAATCTCCTCCGATTCTGCGTTTGCATTGTGTGTGTGTGCGGGAGGCCTTATGGTAGTCTCATTTTTAAAAGCATTGCGAATTGACTTTAAAAATATTCCTCTATTTTGATTTTAAAGTTAAATAAACTGTTTTGAGTTCTCACACCAGTCACATGACTGACTCGGAGTTTATTGTTTTCCTTCCTAAACTCTGGGTGCCCACCAATTTCTACACGGGCAGTCAAGAGTTAAGGTTTATCAGGATATTCTGCAGTTGCTGGAGGCAAGATGGATGGCATGGCGTATTACTAGTTATATAGTATTTCTTTTTCCGCTGCACAGTTTGTTGTTGTTGTTGTACACTCCGATATGATGTGATGTAATGTAATAACTGATATAGTTCTTTGTTTTAAAGATTATTCATTTATTTATTATATGTGTTCCGCTGCGAATTGTGAGATTCTGATGTTGTTCTGTTGTTTTCTGTTCCGTTCTATGTTCTCTATTTTCTTTTTCTTCTATTTGAAATTTTTTTTCTATTTTTCTGTTTTCTTTCTGTTCTATCTTCTATCTTTCTTTTCTCTCTGTTTTCTCTCTTCCTTCTCTTTTCTTCTCTCTGTTTCTTTTCTTAAATTCTTCTTAAAACCATAACATCTCGGTTTCCGGCCTTCGATTTCTCGGCAGTCGATAAAGTGAGTATCGATGTTGAATTTTCGAAAGTCGAAAATTTCAGTTTGTTACACTTATAGAGTGGACATTAGATGATATCCTTTTGTTATGCTTGGCTTCTGAGCGTTGTAAACTATTTCACTCTTTTTACATACCATTTAATTGATAAAACTTGTAAATCATTCAGGTCTAACTCTTTAATATTCTTTTGTTTCAATCCAATTTTCTACGATGAGCTGTTAACATGTTAGAAGTCCGTTCTTATAAAGTGTACGTTCAATGAGATCCTTTTGTTATGCTTGGCTTCTGAGCTTTGTAAAACTGTTTTGCACTCATTTTCTGTTCTTCATTATTCAATCAAATATTCTTGTTATATTTAGCCATTAACTTTGAGGTATAATTTTCTCTATGTTTTCACCCCTTTCATTTTTTATCCACGCGTAAATATTTCCATATAATTTTTGCTATGATGAGCTCTGAACATGTAAGAAGTCTTCTCTAAAAGATGGACATTCTATGAAATATTTATGTTACGCTTGGCTTCTGAGCTCTGTAAACAGTTTATGCATGTTTGATAAAACATTTGACAAAACTATGCATTGAATTTTTTGTCGTGTGTATGTTATTGTTTATTATCCTTTTAACTTCATTTTAAGATCTTGAGATGTTTTGTACTGCATATTCCATGAATTTTTTGTTAAGTTCCATGTGATATGCAGTGATGAGAGGCTAACATGTAAGAAATCTATATGAATAGGTTTCGGTGAAATCTGCTTGTTACGCTTGGCTTCTGAGCATAATTTAAACCTTCATTCTAGTAATCCTATCACTTGTTGCACAATATTTGTAGGCATAATAAACTATTATTCTGTTACAGAGTATAATCTTTTTTTACTGTAGGCATAATAAAAGTGCTCATTTTGTTGTCTGTGAACTGATAATTTATGTTGCTTGCTTCAGGTTACAAGGCTGTGCATAAGGGCTTCAAACCTACAAGACTGCTTCTATCATGCAGAACTTCCAAATATTTTGTAGTTTTATTACTTTATATGACATGTTGCTGCTGTTGTAGTATTTGCTTCAGTTTATTCAGTTATTTGATGCAGATTTTGTATTCAACTATGAAGTTTGTCGACTAAATTATACTATGCTGAATCTTTTAGTTTTTAAATGTTGTAATTTGTAATTATACTACGTAGAATCTTCTAATATTATCCATTTGTGTTATCTTCTGATGTAATTTTTTGAATCTTTCATAATTGATGCAGTATTAATGATATATTGGAGTAATTTTCGGTTTTGCTGCAGTTTTTGATATTGTTTTGTTGCAGTTTTTATTAAACGGGTTGGATCGGGTTGACCCTTTTAATAAACGTATCGGGTTAGGACAACCCGGTTATTAAATGGGTCAAACAGGTTGGGTTTATTTATGTCTTGAATTGATCAGGTAAAATCTATCCGACCCATTTATGACCCGACCCGACCCGACCCATTTGACAGGTCTACTTACCCATGTGATGCAACAATTGGTATATCCCCCCCCACCCCCCATCTGCAGCCTGCAAAAAAGAAGATGTCTATGTTAGCCCATGATATCTAGAAGACTAGAAAAGACTATATAAGTAAAAAAAACATACCCAATGCCACCAGTCTCTCAACTTCCTGAATAAACCTGTAACCCATGTACGTAGGCCTATAGCCATACGTATAACAGGTGGGATTGCTTGTAAAATGGGTAAAATTCCTAGTATGGCGAATAATCTAATGAATCAATTATCATATTAATCCCATTATGAAAGAAGAATATGGTTTGCAAAAAGAACTATAAGGAGTCCAACCAACAACAACAACAACAACAATAATAATTGGGCTTAGAGTTCTCAAGTAATGATTGTACATCAAATAATAGTACTCTCAAAACTGACAAGAGCAGTTGGCTTATCATCAAATTATTGGCAAGTGCATATTGCAGAAAAATAACGAGAATGTTTGTTGACTAGAACAAAAAACTGTCGATACATCATTGGTATTCTTCCCATTATATAGTGGGAGAAATCATATTACTGTATTTACTAATAACGTAATTTATAATAACTGGAGTGTGACTTCATATATAGTTGTTCTGACTTCTGAAAAGAGAATTTCCATTATTTCAACTTACAAATGACAAGATAAGGTCCAATCTATTGAGATAATTGATAAATGTTGACTAAATGGTAATTTAAAGTAGGAATTAAGTTGTTTAATGTGACATTGTTTTTTATGGACTAATGCTAAACTGAAAATGAACTTCTAGGCCCATTTAGAACTGTGGTCTATTCATTCATGTTCGAACATTGAACTATATGACACACTATTTATTTATTTATTAACTTTTGGGTATGTACCATTCTCACAGTCCTCGATTTTTTGCACTTTCTCCGCAACTTTAAAATTTCTACTTTGAGATGTTGGATTTGAATTATACATCATCAATCTAATTCGTCAATAATGAGTTTCACATGTATTACAAAGCAGCCTTTGCATGAAGTATAAAAAATTGGTTTTTTCATAATCTTATTCATACTTGTTTTTTCAACATACAGCTTCAAGTTGTGTAAAAAATATGTGTATGTAACTTGCCCTTCTTCTATTCGAGGACATTAAAGCCAGGACAAATTATAATATATTTAGTTTTCTTAGTTAATGTTTTTTTGGTTGTTTTAATAAATGTTGTATCATCGGGGGATCAGCAGAAAGCTTGCATGCTAACTTACCAAAATATTTTTTTTATGACAATAGGACTGGTTGAGATTTAGTGTTGCCTTCTGGCACACATTCCGAGGATCTGGTGCAGATCCATTTGGTGCTTCGACGAAATCTTGGACATGGGATGATGGTACCAATTCAGTAGCCATGGATAAAAGAAGAAGTAAGCTTAATATTGTGAATGGAGTTGTTGAATTGCTTCTTTAATTAGATAGAATGCCATCTAAGTGTTTTAAAAATATTCGTAGTTAGAGCTAATTTGGTGTTCATAAATAAGTTGGGAGTTGATATGTGGTGCTTCCATAATAGAGATATTGCTCCTGATGGTAAAACATTAGCGGTGAGCTACTTGTCTATTTAATTATATTTATTATATGTATTAAAATGAATGGGAATCAGTCACTAGTTGGCTGAAAACAAGCTAAATTTATATGCCATTTTAAAAGCATTCGATCAAAAGACGGAATAGAGTAGAAAAAAGTTAACAAAAAGAAAAGTAGTCAGTAAAAGCCACTACATCAAAATTTATTACATTAAACAAAACTATAGCAAAAAATGTATAATTGTCGATTGAATACTAAAATGATAGTGTATAGATATTATTTTCATTATTCATGTAAACAAAAAATTGAATGTTTTTAGCTGTATCTCAAATTGAGGTAGAATTAAATTATAATAAGCTAGAACAAAAGTAGCGACCCTAATATAGAAATCTTATTCAATCTACTCACAGAACTAAAACAAGCACGAGGAAAACATGACTTAAAAACATGATCATATTGATAATGGAAGACTCCCTTGATCAAGAATAACAAGTGATCTGGAAGCCGCATGAAGCAGGTAAGTTTTGACCTCTGATCTCGGTTTGAAGGCACTTATCCTACTAACACTTGTCCTCCATTCTATACCATTCTTCCTACTTTGCTTCATGAATATCATTGCTTATAGCTTCACAACTACAGTCATTGCTTATTTGACTTGGTTCCTGACAACAATCTTCCTCTACTTGACTACTATACTATATGTACCATACTATACTATATGTAAAGCAGTGAACGTAGTAGTTCATATTCTGTTTCTTAGTGACTTTGTTTAATGTTTTAAAAATTTATTGTTGCAAGGGGTTTAAAATATGCCCACTTTATGTAGGAAATGAAGAGCAGAAAATAATAAAGAGATTTCAAAGAAAGAAGAAGATATCATCGCAATATACAAGCCCTGTCAGAGTATATGCCACATCTTCTATCCATTCAAGCACTTCAGAACGTTCTTGTCTTACTTGTTTGCAAGTGAACAAACTTTGCATAATACGGGATTGCAAACTCTTTAAACCCCTGGGTTGTAGTTTTCTTTCAGACTTTCATATGAATCGATTAGTTGATGGGCTTCTTTCAATCATAATGTATCTTTCAGTTAAACACTGCTGTTTGTGACTCTACTTTAAACAAATGTGTATGTGAGATCCGCGGAACATGTTATGGTAGTAAATGCACCTATAGTGTTTTAGTTATAATATAGTAATATTTGAAATGTAGCTTAGTGTTTCAGTTGACTAAAATATTTGAAAAATATGTTATGATATAAATTTAATTTATTCTACAGTGATATCTTAATTTTTTATCAAGAGTTTTAAGATGCATCGAATTATATCCTGGAATCGAAATTGATATCCTTTTTATATGATGGTAAACTTGTTAGAAACTTTGATTATAATTGAAATTCTAGTAAATAATATGATATTAGTATATGTATATTTCACCACGGTTATGGACCGTGGCTAAAAAAAGTTAGCCACGACCCAAAGCCGTGGCTTAATAGATATTTGCCACAGCTCTAAGCTGTGGCTAAATGCATATTTGCTTCGGCAGCCACGGCTTAGGGCCGTGGCTAAATATTTTCCACTCTGCATTTCGCCACGGCTTCGGGCCGGGGCTAAATCACTTTGCCACGGCTCAGAGCCATGGCGAAATGGCTTTTCTGGTGTAGTGGATGAAGACATATATAAATTCATATCTGTAAAATATGAAGGCTGCAAATACAATGTACTTAAAACAGTATTGTATTGATAAGATATGTATATATATTTGGAAGCCAAACTAATGTCTAGTCGTATGTATATAAACTAATATATATAACCATAAAACATATAAGATTACTTTAAATAAATAATGTAAACACTTTACATATAAACAAAAGACTTATATATATATATATATATATATATATATATATATATAAAATCTTATAACCGACAGATGATAAACTAAAGTAAGCTAATATATAAAATCTATATACTCTAACATATATAACATAGATATACATATAAAAGTTGCAAACATAAAATATTGAAAACACATAACCTATTTATATAACTATATATATATGTATGTATGTATGTATATTAATTACCTAAGTCGTATATAGACTGTATATATATACACAGTTCATCTTCTTATACAAAACTATAGTAGTATGTAGGCTTATATATATTCATGTATACAAACAACTTATTTTTCATGACTTTCATACACTATATTTTTTCATAAACTAACATAATAATTCAAATATAACTTTATATATACAATATTACTCAAAGCACCTACATACTGTAGCATATAACCTATAATATACCTGAGAATATGTAAAATAGCAAACGCAACCTACATATTTTCACGGTAATTATATATATAAATAAACAAAAAAAAACACATATTAAAATTTTAATACAAACCCATACAAAACTACAGATATACATATATACACTCACACATCAATGCAACAGAGGAGGACAGAGGAGGAGCTCGACTGAGATGGAGCGGATGGGGATGCGTGTGGAGGCACAGCACAAAGCCGGTGGAACGAATGAGAGAGAGGGAAGAGGTGGAAGGCCAGGGTGTTTCGACAATTGGAAGGGCTGACGTGCTTGGGGTTGGAGCACATGGCTAGGGGACATGGCGGGTTCGTGAGGGTTGGGGCAAGCCTGAGGTGGTGTTGTTTGGCTGGATAGGAGAAGATAGGGAGGCCATGGGTTTTGCAGATGAAGGCGATGGCCGGCGAACGGCCGTCGGTGCGTGAGGGAAGGAGATGAATGGTGGAGCCTCGATGCGACTAAGGCGGAGGTGGAAGCATGTGTCCAGCGCTACCACTGGGTGTTAATGGTGAGTGAATCGTGTAGAGGCATTAGTAGGGAGGCATGCAAAAATAATGGAGGAAGGAGGCACTTGATTGAGTTGGTGAGAGATGGTGGATCCCGGCCGAGAAAGAGACATAAGGAGGATAAACGTGGTAGATAATATATCTTAGGAAAATTTAAGAAGAAGTTTCAGGCAATACGTAGACAAAGTGATAAAGTGTTGCTATATTTTTTCTTTTTAAATGAAGTAAAGGAATGGAAGAGACAGCAAGCGGAGCACAAACCAGCAAATAATAAATTGAACATTGAGAATAGTAATTGTCAACCCTTAAATTCTAGAAAAATAAAAGCAACGGCTATTTGATTTATATGGTAGATAATAAATGGACACAAGAAATTCAAAAGGCTCAAAACGTACCGGTACGGTGAACCGTTTCACAGATTTCACGTGTACCGAAACTTCGAAACACAGAAATAAATATACCGTAGAGATCAGCACGTCGAGATGATCAAAACGGTATACAAATATCAATGATACGACCTCAAATCAAAAGTCGATAATCGGTACCGAAAATGCTGCTAAAACGCTAGAATTAAGATAAACGGAGCAATAACATTCCAAATTTGATGAAACGAAATATGCGGTCTCGCTCAGAAGATGATTTACAAATTTATTATATAAAAATATTCAGGTTTGAAAAATATTTTAGTATCATCAAATATTAACTGATTTAAATTGAAATAAAATTACACAATAAAATAAACTTCCATATTATCAGATGAAAATTTGCCATTTGCTATGTTTATATAGACATTCCAAATATCAAATTTTTATTTCCAAATTTAATTATTTAAAATTTCAGAAAATTTCAGTTAATTACGTTATTAAAACCATTAAAATTTATGGGTCGTTACACATTAATTAATTAACCGAAATTAATAAATAAAATATGATTTTATTTGCCCAAACTATAGTTGATTTTGTATAACTATTAGATTTTGTAGACCAACTAAGGTTTATGGCGCACAGCTCGTACGACCTCTTAATTTATTATGATGCTACTAAAACTTATCTCTTTACCCACCCTACCATAGAAGAATGAGTATGGCTATAGATTTTGTACGATTGTCTGACGTCCGACTCAGCTCGGAATTGTAAGGTGCCCGGTTCATGTCTGTACGATTCTCATTTAGGATACGAATCAGGACAAATAAATATACGAAAATGTTCTTTTGAAGCTCTCCAATGTTTTTCTATTGTCCGAATAATATCCGTCCGTTGTCTGGCTCATACGAACAATGTTCGAGCTTAATGCTTGTTTGATCCGTGTCCATCCGAATATCTTATAGGACTGGACTAGGACACACATTCATTTGGTCCAGCCTGATCTGTTTACACCCCTAAGAATGAGTGCATTCAGGGTCTTAAAAAAATTAAAAAATTATTCGCTCTCTATGGCCTATAAAACATTGCTAACTATACAGATCAAAATCGTCCATTTTTTACAACTGCTTTAGGATTTTAATCTATTCAGTTTTCTAGATCTATAAAGTTAAAGAAATGCTCTTGTTAACCTACCTTTTGGCAAGGCCGTGGATAGACGGATTTAAATAAATCGATTGCTCGTTTGTCGAGGCTAGAATACAATGTGTTTGAGTCAACTGGATGGATAGACGATCAATCACGGATGATAAATATATGATTACGGAGCTAGGGTTTGGCATAACATGGTTTGGTCATTGGAGTCTGACGACATCAATCATCCGTTCGGTTAAGGTGGCTCGGTCATACATGCCTGGGTCGAGGAGTGGAGATAATGCATGGTTCGGTCTTGGGGGCATGGTCTGGTCTTGGTGGCATGGTTCGGTGATGGAAGCGGGTCGGCTGAGGAGGATCGGCCGGGAAAAAGAGGAAGGTCATGTCCTTCGGTCATGGTGTGAAAGCTGAGGTGGGTCGGCCAGACATGGTTCGGTACCGGTGGTTCGGCCTCGATGGGATCGACCTTGGTGGTTCGCCATATTCTGGTTTAGTCATACTGAAGTCGATAGGCATTGGTATGGCTCGGCATTTGGATGGGTTGGTAGGTAGTAGGCTCCGGGACGGCACTCAAATAAGCTCGGGTCGTCAACTTGGCTTCAGGGTCAGTCAGCATGATGGAGTGGGGATTATTTGCTTCGGGTCAGTATATACTTTTCCCCAGGTTGGCATAGGGGAGTAGGTCGACAACAACATTATGGGTCGACATGTTATAGGATGAGATCAGCTTCATCTTGCTCCGAGTTCCAACGTGGTTTACTTCGAGTCACAAGCGGATTTGCTCCGGGTCATCTTCGAGTCATTCCCGAGGCAATAATGGATCGCTGTGTTCTGAGCTTGAGGTCGGTCATAATGATGGAGTTGGGTTCGGCTATGGCCTTGATGGGTCCAGACTACTCAGGAAGCCCAGTAACTAGGGTTTTGCCTATAAATACAGTATGCGGGGCTTCAAAGAAGGGACCTCCGTTCTGCTTCCCTTCTTCTTCCTTGTTATGGCTACCCTGCCTTTGTTGCTTTAAAAGCTTTGGATTGTAACTGTAATTGATTCGGATATCAATAGAAAAGGAATTTTCTGGAGTGGACGTAGGTTGGAGTTAGCCGGACCACTATAAATCTTCTGTTATTACTGCATTCTTTTTAATTTTTACCGTTCTTCATATTTATACTCTCTACATACATTCTATCTGTGATCAGTGACTATGATTGGGTGCTTTCATTTACGTTTGGGTGTTAGTAACCAATTTTGGCGCTAACAGCTCTACACTTGCCTTGCCCATTTCACATCTCTTCTATCTTCTCTTTCCGTTGTCTTCGAGTAGAGTATAAAATGCATCATACCCCCATATTGTATCCAACGTTGTATTGGTAGTTTGTTCAAGAAGAGATTTTTGAGTCTTGACTTGTTCGTCTATGGCATGGGATGTGAATGCACACGCTCCAGCTGTGATAGTACATTAAATGTCATTTGCAGGTACTCAAAATTTGCTATCGGTTCTCTCATGTATTCATGGTAGAAGGGCCAAACTCCTAAGAGAAAGAAAGAAAGTGGAATGCAATACTACTAAAAACCATAAGCAAAAAACTAAAATGCGATACAAAAGCAAAATTTCTCTTTTCATGGTCGGCGCGCCATAGCTTGCCACCAATAACCGTTCCTTTCACAGGATTCTCCATCATGACACTGTTTCGCTGCATAGATTTTGCCATTATTACCAGTATTTCTTGGATCATTCATATTTGCAGCGAACTTGATCATCAGTTAGCGTTACTTTTCCAAAAGCGTCGTCAAAACTTCATTAAGTGCCAATGTATTTTCTTATGGACCTTTTTTATTCTGTTTAGTTGCTTAGTAACAATTGATCGTACGGTATAACAATTCTGTTCTTTTGGACCAAATTTTAGGACTTTTATTAGCGGCTTTATGCGACACTCTGGCTAAATATAAATTCCACAAAATTAAAAAAATGATACATAAATGGAAATTAGATATATATGAATTTAACAAAAAATATCTCAAAATCTAATTGTCTGAAGTGGAATTTTTTAGAATTTTTTAATTTTGTGTTTGGTTATGGTGATGAAGAAGATGGGAGAGGTTTCGATAGTGGAGTTTTCTACCATTCGGAAATTGCCGTTTAAAATTTATCGTCTCAAACACATTTTCAATGATTTCCCCACCGAAGCATGTAAGGTACCGTTCGCCGTCAAGCTTTGCTACATATTCGTTTCCCATGCATTCGATGCGGCAATAGTCCATTTCTCCCAAATGGAACATTGGAAGAAATGATGCATTTGCGTCCAATGCGTCGGACGCGTCCAACTGTATGCTCTCCAACAATTACGCCTTTTTCATTCTCCTACATATTTCCTTCTTCGTCTTCTCCAACTTCACACCCTCAATTTGAGAAATCAACAACTTTTACCCAACAATTCGATTATCTTTTCATATGTGATTATACATTTATGTGTATATTTTTTTGCATCTACAACTTATTTTCTTTTTAAGAACTTTTTGCTTAATTTTGTAATTTTCAAATTTTAGAATATCGCATAGCATCCAAAATAGTCCACATAATTGATCGTCCAAAACTACTCAAGTTCTACTGAAATGTGCTATAGAAACGTATGCTACTTGCGGTGATAATAAAAAATGAGTGCACAAAGCTTTAGCGAAAAGTTCAATCGAGCCATAGAAAACATTTCGTGTATTGAACCGATGGACAAAAGAAAAGTTTGACATAATTACGGTTAGTCTTAGAAGACGATGAGTTAAATGGAAAAGCTTGTACAGTAGAACTATTTCTGGCTAGGATATTTAAAACAAACTGTTATAGGTAGTGAGAAATGATAGATAGATCGTGTAAAGGTATTTTACATATGCATTATAGTTTTTTGTTATATTGAATATGTTAATGTTTTATTAATCTATTTTATTGGGTTTTGTTTGTAGGAGTTTGGACATGTTATTTTAAAATATAAAAGAGGACCGATTGACAATTTGAAGTTATTTCAACAATTATTTCAAAGGATGAATGCAATTGGACAAACATCATATATGTCCGTTGCCAATGAAGAACCGCCGCAACAACCAACTCCTCCTCTTGCACAAAACCAATGTAAAAGAACATGGGGTTTTTGATGGGTTTTTTAATCAAATTGATGAAATGAGTACTCGTTGTGAAAAAAATTACAAAATTGAATTCACCAACCAATCATCCATTGCAATAAACTCAACATCGGTTCATTTTCTAGTACCAATAAAGCACGTAGCGGGGAGAGAAGACGTCATGAAGAAACCGATGAGAAGTTATGCGAGATCACTGACCGAATGCATGAGAGACATTAAAAATCTTGCACGAATTCAGAAAGTTCGAATACAGGCAACAACATAAACAACTTACATTGCACAAAAAATTCTGTAATGTATGCAAAAATGGTTGCTTGCCTTCGACGAATTGGAGAAGGGGCGAATTTTATTTTGGTGAAGGTTTGACAATTGTTATGCAATTCGATAATAGAGGCATTCAAAGTTCTAAATGATGAATTAGCAAAAAGTTGGTTATTATTGACGACTGCGATTAACAGTACATGAAAGACTACTAAACGTGTCTGGTAAACTAGGATGGTGCTAACAAATAAGATTTTCGAAAACTTGTAGTTCTGTTGTATTTTCAATGCATTGCTTAGTGTTGTATTTTTAAGGTATTTTAATTTTTTTTTTTTACTTTTAATTCATTTTAATTACAATTATTTAATGCATATTACATAATAAACAAGTAATTAATTTATTATAAATCAATTAAATAAAAAATAATATTTCAAATACTCCATTCAAATACTTCGCTCAAATACCCCTTTTGCATCATCAAACATGTTTCCATTTTAATCAACTTTCCAGCTTAAATAACTCGTTCAAATGCCGCGCTTAAACATTCGGCTAGCTTTTAAAGAACAGACCCTAAATGTGCTAGTCTCGTTTTTTTTGCAAATTGCACCCATTCGTTTTTGTTTCCATGTTAGCGGACAAGCGTTTTGGAGGGGGATTAGCGTTCACAAATTTTTACGTCCGATGTAATTGAGTTATGTCGGACGAGAAAATTAGGTTAGCAGTTAGGGGGTAGCGGTTGAAAGCTTCGATTTTCAAAGTTTGAATAAGACTAAACTTTTATGTTCGACGTAAATCAGTTACGTCGGACGTAAAAACTTTTATATCAGCAAGTCGAGCCTCATTCTTCCTCACTCCGAACCAAAAGGAAAAAGATAGCTCTTCTCTTAAACTATCTAATGGTTATTCATCATCTTCCTCTGTCTCAAAAAAATCGATCCAAGAATGAACGGATGAAGAAACAAAGAGATTTATTGATGTGTGTTGCTTATTGCATCAAATAAGATAGAACACAAAGGGTTTTTATCGACGGTGTTTGAATCTGTTTGATGGACAATTATGGGGCAACTTATGCCTCGTTTGCTCTGGTGTAGAAATGAGACAACCATTTCCGTTTGGACATAATTTTTAAGAGTTTGATGATTGTAGAGAGGTTAGATTGGGATTCCCAAAGACGGATAAACAAGGGTGATGATAGTTTTCAGAAAAGAGCGAAAGAAGAAGGTATTACATTACTGAAGCATTCTAAGGAAACCCCACCTTATGGTTGGGAGAAATTAACATTTTACTTGATGGACACCTGTCTCAAAAAATTATCCGTTTGACGATGATGTTGAGTACACACTTCCTCTGTATCTCAGTTACGAACACGCCATGCGGTAGGTCAGTTTGATGAGCAAAGAGAGTACGAATGAAGTTATGGCCGGTCTTGACGCACCACTCTTCCTCTAAATTGATTGCATGTTAATATTGTCATGATTTCAGTAATGAATTCAATCGAATTGCTTTGGTTATGTAGTAATTGAAAGTAAAGCATCTCTGAAACATAAGGTGGTTGTTGAAAATTTATTTCGAAAGTGTGTATAGTAAAACAACGATAACTTGCACTTTCTAAACCCAATTGGGGTCAATCGTAAAATAGATTCAATGAGCTGTGATTTCTTTTTTGATCACTTTTTGATATTTATTCTTTTATTGACTTGAAATGGATTTGAAATTATAATCACAGTTCTGTGTTTAAAGTAATTTCCGAGTTTAAACGTGAAATTCATTTGGTCATAACTTTTGAACCGTAAGTCCAAATTTGATGATCTTTCTTTTTTACTAGAAATCCTCGATTTTTATCTACAACTTTAATGACTATAGTTTTTCAAAATTTGGAGGTTTGAATGGTCGAAATTGCATTTTGATTCGTAGCTCTGAGAATGAAAGACATGATTAAGAAATCCATACTTGAATTTTTTTTTTGCCATAACTTTTGAACCATAATTCCAAATTTGTTGATCGTTTTCTTGCTGAAAAGCATAGACTTTTATTTATAACTTTAATGTTTTAAGTTTTGCAAATTTTTTAGTTTTAAAGGGCGAAAAACAAATTTTTAGCCGTAGCCTTGCAATTCACTTTTCCTCTGAAATTTACGGACCATTTGGTTTTCGCAATATCAAATTCAGTCCAGATTCAGCATTACACTACCCGCGTTAGCATTCTCTTATCCACCACCATTCCAATCGAAAGTCCAAACACGACCCCAATGCTGGACCTTTTGCTCCCGCCCCTACTCTATGTGGTACCTCCATACCACGGTGTCAAGAAGCTATGAAAGCACTAAACGATTCTCAATGACTCTAGCCGGTAGAAATATGACAAACTACTTTCGTTTTGAGGAATCCAGAAAATCCGAAGATTGCTATGTCGATATCCAGTTCGATAAGAAGCCGTTTGTTGAGGCTGTCCACGTCATGATCGCAAAAGGAATTTGATGTTGCATTATATTTTTGAATTTGTAGTTGTATTTAAATTTGAATTTTAATTTGTGTTTCTAGTGTTACATATTAAATATCAAATATTAAATGTTAAATATTAAATACATTTATTAATAAATTTATATAACATTTTTATTTAACAATTTTAACATTACTTTACACAGCATGGTAACAATTTTAACAATTTTAACTTAAAAATTTGTCCGCAAATATTTTAGTTTTTCATTTTTTCACGAACACATGGTGGGCTATTGGGGAATTTTATGCTAAATAACAAAAATCCGTGAAAAGAAGGTGTCATGTATTATTATTATAATAGCGTCTAAAACTTTTCTCTTTATCCACTAGGGGATGTGCGTTAAGCGTCGACCAAAATAAAATATTATTCGTCCCAGGCAGCCAATAAAACATTACAAGTGTACAAATCAAAACCGTCCATTTTCACCACCGCTTTAGGATATCCGTCCATTCAGTTTTCGACATCTATAAAGAAGACGCTCTGCCCTAGTCTTCCTCAATCCGCCTCTCCTCTGTCTCCTGTTATTTTCTTTTTGGCCTCTCTTCGTTCATTTTTGTAGTCGGTTAACGAATAATTCTTGTTCTGGTTTTTTTTTTTATTCGTTTCCAGGATGAATTGGCTGCCTGTTTATAAGGATAAAAGCTATCTGGCGGCGTGGATTTGGCAGATTTCGTTTTTTTCACTGCAGATGATTTCTGATTTGGTCCTGTTAAATTCGTAGGTCTGTTGGTTATATTATTCCGCAAATTCTTCTAAAGTAATCCATGTAAATATGGAGTTTTTAAGCGATGCTGGAAGAAATCTCGTCTCGGAAGGAGCCAATGGTATGTATTATGTAACAGACCTTTGCCTCGTTGGGTGCGCTCACTTGGCAGGTCGCATGATTAATAAAATTAATTTTGCTGTTTGGGAGGAAATCGCATGGGAGTAAAACCCAGGTTTTCCTCTCTTTTTATTGCGTTCGACTTTTTTCCTTCCTGTGTCTTATTGCTTAATTATCAACAAATGCGCTTCAATCTAATGCACCTTCATCGTTAATAATGATTTTGTTCCAGCCTTTTGTTATTTACAAAATTGCTTAGTAGGCTACAGAGATTCAAATAAGAAAAATAGGCGTTTAGAAGGGTGTATTTTACTTTTGATCCAGAGCACATGAGTATATTGTCATAAAGGATCTTATAAAATATAATTTTGCTTTGGCACCGTGTTCAAGAATTCAGCATTCTGCTGCTCGGAGTATGCTTAATTACAATTGTAAAAACGGTATCTTATCATATATAGGAAACAAGTATTTGTTGCTACAAGAGAGTGTACTGGATCTTGCAATTATTTGAATCACTAAAAAAACTATATCATCAAACCGGAGTAACCTATAAGATCACAGTATTAGCGTGATTAGAATATTTTCTTATTCTTGCTATGAATATTTTTGGTATTGGAACATACATTTGATCAATCAAAAGGAACGACCATATATTGCAGGCGGCCTTCAGTATTGTATTACGATATAATTCTAATTAAAAACTGTTTGATGTTCTAATTTAAGATTATGTCAGTATGATTCTTGTCCTAATAAAGTGCTAGTTCTTATGGTTGGTAAATTTGAGCTTCGACTTACGTACAAATGAACATGGATATTCATTTAGCTTATATGCTAATTTCATGCATGTATCTTAAATGCTAAAAGAGATATGACCAGCTGTAGAAAGATGTAAATAGTGGTATGTTTCTTACTTTGTCATTCTCTGCCTGATGAAAACTGAAGTTGCAATGTGGAGACATCTGTTGTGGAGACATCTTGCTGGGTGGGTATGTTAGAAAGGGAAGATAACACAACTGAGTATAGTTATTGTATTTTGATGTTTGTAGTTCTGCATAGACGGTAGGTAGTTCTGTTATTCATTGTCACATCTCAGCTGGAAGCATTTGTGGCTTCTGTCTTTCCTGCTTGTTAATCTCCATTGATGCTTTGAATGTGAAACTGCTAAGACTCCACTGCATGATTGCTTGTGCTCTGCAATAACATCCCGTGCAATCTTATTTGGGTGCTTAGGCAAATGAATAATCAAGATCATAATTAGTTGGCCTATGGCGGCGTGAATTATAAAAAATGCTCTAAAAATGCGATCCAACAAGTAACCTTTTTTTTTCAAATTCAAAATGTCCGTCTTCCGGTGTCATTTAACCTTAATGCCATTTTAAAAAATAGGTTTTAACAAAATAAAATTCTTTAACAAATTTAAAACTATGCATACTATTAAACTTTAATTACTTACAAAAAGGATCTAACAAATAAATTTTTAATTAATAACATAAAGTAAAATTCAAACTAAAATAAATAGATGTTGCAACTTAGAAATATATATTTTAAATAACAAAAATGTTTTCTATGTGAATATGATTAAATGCTTTTATAAATATTTTTCTGAATTTGTTGAACATATAATTTGTACAAAAACATTTGACGCTTGAAGCACATGTTGTCATCACTTTCGAACGTTTGCCATAATGTTTGTTATATAAATGTGAGTTCAGACGGTTTCTTTGTGTACACCAAATGTTTAAACGTGGATCGTCAGCTTTGGTATTATTTCATATGTTTTTCTTCATAACTTGGATATTATGTTGAATATATATGGAGAATTTAATTATATCTTCTATTGCATTGAAATGTTGCAGGATGCAAATTTTGTTGGCTTATGCCATTGGCAGGCTGTGATGACTTTTTGATCGGTAAGTATTGCTTCTGTACTACTAACTCCTACTCCATTGAAAAATAATACTGCATGCTATGTTCTCGAGCCATATCTTTTTCGTATACTGTTCCGTTTTGCCTTGCTGGTCCTTGAGGTTAGAACGTTGTTTTGCACGATGAGGGTTCAGTTCCCTAAGGTTAGAGCATTTGAGGCGTAATTAAACCGTAAAGACTGTTGAAAGGGTGGGGGGTATTTTGAATGGTGAAATAAATTTATGGTTTTAAATTTACTTGATTCATAGTTAATTAACTATTGTGTAATATGCGTTTAATAATTGAAAATAACACACCAATGCAAATACGATGTTACATTAAATCACATCGTTATATTTCAAATTTAAACACAAGCAAACTAAACAAACTAGAAATCTAAACAAATGATGACTACAGAACATAATTAAATGATAAACCTATTAGTTACCCAATCAATATTTAATTTCATGTTTATACTCAAATAAACAAATTAAAGTTTCAAACTTTATTTTGTTTGTTTGGTATAAGTATGGAATTAAATATTGAATGGATAAATATTTGGTTTAAATAAATTTTCATTAAATTATTATTTACGTCAAAAATAGAGAAATATGATAACAAAATGTTCTAATAATATTGAGTAAATTTTTATTCAAGTAAAAAAATATTAACATTCCTCGAAATAAATTTTGGGTTTAAATTCTTTTTACTCATTTTATTAAATCGCTTAATTTATTTTGAGGAATATTAATATGTTTACACTTAAATAAAAAATTATTTATATTATTAAAACAATTTGTTATCATGCTTCTCTATTTTGAAGTAAATGATAATTTGTCCAAAATTTATTTAAACTAAATATTTATCCAATCAATATTTAATCCCATATCTATATCCAAATAAACAAAATAAAGTTTGATTGCAATTTGATCCTCTGTTTCATGCTTGGAAGTTGAACCCAAGATGGTTTTAGGCCTGTACATTTTTGTTTTTTGAACTGTTGAGAACTTGAGCTTGAGTCTATGTTTGAAACAGCGTAACTCGACAGTATAACTCATTCGTTTCAAATCGAATTTGAGTCATTCCTTTTGCAGATTGAAGTGGGAGTGCTGAATTATATTCCTACAAAATTTCATGACAATTTGTGTTTGTTATTTCAAAACTGCCGTCGATCTTGAACTCGCAACCTGTTGGAATTCATCGCTTTAACTTTGTTGTGGTCCAACTTTGAGGCGACGTTGATTCTTCGTTTCAAATCGGATTTGAAGGTTTATTTTTGCAGATTGTAGGAACGTTGAGCTACATTCCTGTAAAATTTCATGTTATTTTGACGCTGTTAACTTGTTCAAACTTGCTGTCGATTATTGAGTTGTTTTAAACGGGTAATACTTTGTGTAATTTCTGCTATTTCGATGTTTTTTTGATATTTGTTTCTGGATTTCATACACAAGCATTATAATGTGTTTTAAAAATGCTTTTCAAATAATTGGGCTTTTAAAATTATTATTATACGTTATTTTTAGCACAAAATCTATGTATAATAATAAGAGAATCTCAAAGGCAATTTCTAAAGTGATTTTGAAATGTTTATCAAACTCGTTTTCTTCAGCTTAATTTTTATATAAAGCATACAATTTTGCATTTCAGGTGAAGAGGGAGGAGAATTAAGTGATTAGATAATCGTGCGTGTTCATAGCGCGCGTGTGTTTATCTAATCATTTAAGTATCCTCCCTCTTCGCTTGAAGTGCAAAATTGTGTTTTATATATAGAAATTAAGTTGAAGAAAACGAGGTTTATGAACGTTTCGATTTAGTAAATTCGAACGTATGAGAAAGAGTATTAAAAGATTTAGTAAAACACGTGGCATGTGAGATGCGTGTTTACTATTTCGGTTAATTTTGGACTTGTATGATCGAAATCATTTGAGATTATTGATTTTGAGACGTGTTGCCATTTTGTAGCGTATTTTGAGTTTTATAATTCCTATTTATTGGAATTATGTAGGATGACCTATATTTGGCAAGTATTATGCTTTGAGATCTCTATGTAGAAGTATTATAGTTTATTCTGATGAGAACCATCACGATGTTTTATTTACTTGCCAATGATATATGGCAAGTCTTGAGTATATGATTTCTTATTCTGAGAATATTAGTTTATGAGGAACCATCATGATGTTTTCACTTGTCGAGAAGATGAGACAAGTTTTGATGTCATTTAATGCTTGTAGATGAGATGAGACGAGTATGGTGTTTCTTTATCATTTGCCAATGAGATATGCGAGATTTGATTTTTTGAGTTTTATGATGTTTTTAGTGTGGCATCGACAACAGCTAGTGAACCATTAAGTGCGAATGTGTGGTATGAGACATGTGCGTTTACTAAATCTTTTAATTCTCTTTTTCATACGTTTAAATAGTGTAAAAGTGTGTTTTATATATAAAATAGTTTACTGGAGTAAACAAGTTCAAAAACTTTTTCTCGAAAAGGTTAATAAAACCAATATTTGAAATTCCTTTATTATAGAAAATAAATAGATTTTATATTAGATTTTAAAATACTGTATATTAATAATTTGAAATTTTTATTTATTTTAAAAATCACTTCAAAAAAGGTTTAATGAAAACTATGCCAAAAAACAATGAAAAACAAGGAAGATAACTCAAGATCGATAACTTGAGTTCCATATGAATTCAATTCAAATTTCATTCAAAATCAATTCAAATTTTATTTAAATTTGAATTTCAAATTCTCTAAATATAGCTAGTCTATTGATAGATATCATAGCTCTCAAAACATCTCAAAACATCAAAATTGAGTAAGAAATAATGCAAAACCAAGCTAATTCAATTATAAGTTTAATGGATGTTTGTTGCTATCAACTTGTTCTCAAGACAGCAACATGCAACCATAATTTCGACCAAGTAAACTTTTAAAATTACAGAAAACACGAAGAACGAAACTTATAGCGCAGAACCTAAGCTTTACGGAACATTCAAAATTATCAAATTCGGCTAAGAAACGAAGAAGTTATGGCTAATTTTGTTTCAGCTTTAAACATAGAGCAAATATAGATTTTGCTTTCGGGATAGCGAATAGAAAATTCAGTTTTGACATAGCTAACCTCGAAATTACAGAAACTCAATACTTAAAAGTTGTAGTACATGATTTAAGCTTTCTGGAACATTTAAAATCTTCAAATTAAAATTCAAACGGGATCTTGAAACTCATCAACATGTGTATCACAAACGGGACGCTATCCCATGGTCGCTAATCTATAAAATTTGAGCCGAAGCTCCACCGAAACGGTCTGAAGTCCATGGGTCGCTATCCCATCAAATTGAGCCGAAGTTCCTACGAAATGGGGTTTAGTCCTCCACATAGACAAAGAGACATTACACATATCTAGTATAAATGATAATTGATCATCATTGATCGATAAGTGTAAATTTCACTAAGCTAGTAAATAAATGAGTTTAGCTTCATGTCTCCTAACCACTAGCTTAACTTAAATATTTACGAACAGATTGTAAATTTTTACTAGGAAATTGTCACTAGAGTTCAATTGAAGAATTCCAAGAATTGACCGACGAAGTAAATGCAAGCATTTCATACCACTTGTTTTGCTAAGTCGTTTAGTTGAATTTCTCATACGAATGAGGTAAAGGTTTGTGTATACTAATAGAATGAAAAACGAATTTAAAAACGAGCTTTGTATTGAAAGTAATGTTTAAATCATTTTTGTGAAAGAGTTAGAGTATTTACTAGTAGTATAGAAATCTTTGTATTTTAAATGACAAATCACAGAAATGATTGTAAAAATAATCTATCATCAAAAGTCCACATTTGATGACGTGAATTAAAAGCATGAAAATCGATATCAAATCCATCAAATAGAAGCACCAAAAATCTAAAAAAGAAACCATCAAAGTCAGTATTGATTGACAATGACTATTCGGCTGGTCAAAGATTGATAAAATTTGAAAATCAACTCAAAAACAAGCAAAATAGGAAAAATTGAACAGAACTAGACGTCTGGCAGTTAGCCAAACGTCTGAACATGGATTTTGGAAGTTCATATTTTTTTTCTCTTTTTTTATTTTTATTTTCTGAAGCCTACCAGACGTCTGGTTGGGTTTAGCCAGATTTCTGGTCTTGAGCTTTGGAAATTTATTTTCGTTTTGCTTATTTTTTTTTCTCAGAAGCTCTTACCAAACGTCTGGTTGCCTGGGCTGGGTAGAAATTTGCCTAGGCCATTGATGACCAAATTAACTCGGAAGCGATCGAACGAGTGATGGAGGCTAGGGATGTTTGCCAAGTGACAACCCAGCCCTATAGGCTCTTCGATACACCACAAATAACACGTTCAAACATCCATAGTAAGATTTTCATAAATTTTGACTTCAAAACCAAAAATTGAAAAATTCATCGAACCAATTCAAATCAAAAGCGAATGAACATGAAATTGATGTTAGGAATTCATACCTAACAATAATGAAAGATATAGACATAAATGTGAGTTCAAAAACTTACCTTTAAAATTCAAAAAAAAGAAACGAGAAGCTCTAAAACAAGCTTAAACCAATTACTCTTCACTGCACCTCTAGAATCTTCATTCTATTATCAATTTTTTTTCCTAAGTTGGGTTATATGAAAAATCAAGAATTGAAGAGGTATTGAGATGGAGAAGGTGAAGAGGATGCTTACCTAAGCTTCTCCTTGATTTTGGAACTTGAATTTGGATTTCCTAAGAGAACCAAGGCTTAGAAATTTCTAATCTCCTCTCTTTCCTTCATTTTTCGTTTAGCTTGATTGTTAGGAATTATTATGAGTAGAATGAATGAAGTGGAGAGGAGTGCGGGTATTTGGTAGAAAAGTTTGGGTTAGCATATTGGGTTAATGGGCTAGAACCCAGCCCAAAGTCTAAATGAAAATACCAAAATCCTAATCAACTTCAAACATATCGATGTTTATACTTAAACAAGTTGTAAACGTCGTTTTGAACTCAATGGAAGTGGTCTTAAGTCCGGATTCGACTGTTTACAAAAAGTCACATTTTGGAATTTAATCCAACTAATGATTCTATATTTAAATAGAACACTTAAATATTTAATCGTAAAATATGTGGGTTGTTATAGACTCTCCTCCTTAAAGAAATTATGTCCTTGCAATATTTAAGAATAAAATAAAGAGTAACAACTACTCTAAAGTATAACAAAACAAAAGAAAATTTTAAACTGAGAAGTTCACCTTAAGGAGCACGAGAGAGTATGTCCGAATGTGTTTGCTCGATGAATTCTTTGGATTGCTAGGAACAATCCTTAGGATTTGAGGACCATTGAACTTTCACAAGCGGAACATCTTTATTTCGAAGGCGTTTAACCTCCGTAGCAATGATACGAATAGGATGTTGCTCATAGGTTAAATTAGGTGACACTTAATTTTTTTTAATAACACCGGGCTCAAGAATAGAATTGGAATCTCTAAGGCATTTTCGTAGTTGAGAAACGTGTAATACGTCATGAATAGCAGAAAATTGAGCAGGTAATGGAAGACGATAAGCTACATAACCAACGCGTTTGGTGATGGGAAATGAGCCAATATATCGACGTGCTAACTTTCCTGATCGACTGAAACGCACAACACATTTCATGGGCGAAACACGAATGAATGCCAAATCTCCCAAAGAAAATTTCAAATTCATTCTTCGGTTATTGGCATAGGATTTTGCCTACTTTGAGATTCCTTCATCCTATGACGATTAGGGTCAATCTTTTCTGTGGAATCACGAATAAAATATGCACCAAAAACCAACCTCTTACCGGCTTTAAGCCAACACAAAGCAGATCGGTTCTGTAGAGTGCCTCGGAAGGTGCCATACCAATGGTAGATTGGAAGCTATTATTGTAAGAAAACTTGACAAGGGAAATAAGATTTTCCCAAATTCCGTCAAAATCAAGAATACATGCACGAAGAATATCTTCAAGAGTTTGATACACACGCTTTGTTTGTCTATCGGACTAAGGATGATAAAGCGGTGCTAAAATTAAGCTTCATTCCCAAAGCTTTTGAAGACTCTTCCAAAATCCACTAGTTATGACTGCTAACGATAGAAGCAGGAACTTCATGCAATTTACCAATTTCTTTGACATAGATTTTAGCCAAAAGAGGTACGGTCCGATTGGACCGAACGAGAAGAAAATGGACGGATTTTGTAAGTCTATCTACTATCACCCATAGGCTGTCATGATCCGAATAAGAACGGGGAAGGCCGTCAATAAAGTCCATGGAAATTTGATCCCACTTTCAAACGGAAATGTCTACAGGTTGCAATAACCCATCGGGTCTTTGATGCTCGGCCTTTACGAGTTGGCAAGTCATACAACACTTAATGAGGTTAGCAATATCAGATTTCATTCCATCCCAATAATAAAGCCGCTTCAGGTCTGCGTGCATTTTACTATTACCAGGATGAATAGTAAATTTAGAACGATGAGAATCTTTCAAAATGTCTTTACGAACACCATTAATATTTGGCACAATAGGTCTACCAAATTTTCAAATGCCTCCACGAGCATCGATTTCAAAGTGTTTCAAACCATAAATATTTCTATTCCTACATCTTTGGCTAAGATGAGCCAATTCGGGATCATGCTTTTGAGCTTCAAGAATGCGATCTAAAATAGATGGATGAGCCTCAAGGCTACATAAAACAAAAGATGAACATGAATCGAATTCACGATCTCGAATCTCATAAGCGGACAAAGTCTGGAAATCATTTCATTCGGGTATCATCACGGAAGCATCTGCTTGTTGCTTATGACAAATGGCACTGGCAACATGATTTTCTTTTTCGGAAGTATAAAGAATATCAAGATCATAAGATGTAAGGAATTCGAGCCAACTTTGTCGACGCAAATTAAGTTCCTTTTGAGAGAACAAATACTTCAAAGATTTATGTTGGGTGTGGAGAATAAATTTCTCTCCCAAAAGATAATGACGCCAAACTCTAAGGGAGAAAACAATGGCCATGAGCTCCAAATCATGAGTGGCATATCTAGTCTCGGCAGGATTTAATTGCCTAAAAGTATAAGCGATAACACGTTCCTTTTGCATGAGAATGACTCCCAAACCAACACTACGGTATAAACAATCAAATCCTGGTTCCCTTCGGGAATCACAAGAATAAGAGCATCGGAAAGGGGTTCTTTTAATATCTGAAAAGCACTTCACATTTGTTTGACCAAATGTATTTAACTCCCTTCTTTATCAAACTAGTAAGAGGTACAGAAATTTTAGAAAAGTTTTTTATGAACCGGCGGTAATAACTCGCCAATCCAAGAAAGTTACGAATTTCCGTCACTCTTCAATCTCTTTCAATTTTGAATCGCCTCAATCTTTGATAGATCCACGGAAATTCCAGATTCAGGAATAATATGTACTAAAAATTTCGCACGGGATTGCCAAAAGTCGCACTTAGAAAATCTTGCTTTCAATTGATTGCTCCTAAGGGTTTCCAACACAATTCGAAGATGTTTTTCATGCTCTTTCTTGGTTTTAGAATAAATCAGAATGTCATCTATAAAGATGAGAACAAATCGATCGAGGAAGTCTTTGAAAACTCGATTCATAATGTCAGCGAAATAGGCTGGAGCATTCGTTAAACCAAATGGCATAACAAGCCTATCCATAACGAGTATGGAACGACGTCAAAGGAATATTATCCTCTGTAATTGGAAGCTGATGAATACCAGTTGCTAAGTCTAACAGTGAAAAGACTCTAGCACCGCTAAGTTGATCGAGTCGATCATCAATTTGAGGAAAGGGATATTTATTCTTAATGGTAAGATCATTAAGCTTGTGGTAGTCAACGCAAAGCCTTAATGTACCATCAGATTTCTTCACAAACATAGCTGAAGTTCCCTAAGGAGAGAAACAAGAACGAATAAACTGTTTTTCTTCCAATTCGAATAATTGTTTACGCATCTCCTCATTTTCCTTATTGGACATACGATAAGGAGGACGAATGATAGGTAAAGCTGCAGAGATTAGATTAATTCTGAACTCAATTGCTCGCTTAGGTGGTAATCCTAAAACGAGCTCAAATTTATCGAGAAATTCACGAACAACGTGAATGAGGGAAATGCCATCTTCCTCATCATTATTATCGTCATCATGTGGATTTAGAGAATATAAGGATGCTACCGAATTGGAATCTGAATCTTTAAGAACAATAGAAATCTTCTTAACAGATTGGAGATGTCGAAGATGGATAGTTCTTTTAGGATATAGGATGTGGGCTTCTTAACGATTAAGCCAATGCATTCACAAAATCATTCCGAAACCTAAGTAACACATAACATGCAAATCGGCACGGAAAACATAATCACTTAAAATAATTTCAACATTCTTACAAAAAAAACTGAGTGTTGCCGATCCACCAAGCGGATTCGCAATTCTTAATGAAGTCATCAAGCCCATAACATTCAAAGAAAAAGTATCAGCAAGTTCTTTTGATATAAAAGAGCGAGGTGCACCCGTATCAAAAAGAACTCGAATAGGATGATCACGAAATATAATAATGCCATCAAGGACAGAATTAGAAATACTTTAACCAAGAGAAGTGTTACCACGGGCTTGCACAACATTCAGCTTTCCCTCTTTTTTGCTTTGAAGTTTGGGACACGAAGATATATAATGACCTGAACTTTTGAGATAACGACAAATAAGGGGGTTCAGACACTTATATTTGCATAGTGGTCCTTAGATCCACTATTTCAGCTTTCTCCAAGATTAGGGGTAGGAGTCTTTGCTACTAAAGTTGCTTGCTTCCCTTTCTTGTTAGGTTTAGGTTTGAAATTATTATCGAAATGGCTCTTCTTATTGTTATTGAAGTTCTGTTTGGCACCCTAACATCACCATCACTTTCTTTATCGACCTCTTCAAGTCGAAGAGCGATATCTACAAGCTGATCGAAAGGAACTTCTAGTTTTAGAAGTAAAGCCTTTTTGAGATTCTTATTCAACCCATAGATAAACATCTGATTTTTCTTCAATGGGGTATTAATATACTCAACCCATATTTAGAGAGGAATTCAAAAGATGCGACATAATCCGTCATAGAAGATTCATCTTGAACAAGGTCCATAAAGCGTCGGGCTAAAGTTACATTTTTAGCTTCCGACACAAACTTTAACTCGAACCTTTTCCGGAATTGCTCCCAAGTAAGATCCGCTTCAACAATTTTCGAAATCAAAAGCTCATACCAATCTAATGCCCTCTCATGTAGCATGCTAGAAGCCACTTGGACCCGATGTAGATCCATAAGATTCATGCGAGAAAAGATACGATCGCATGTTGTAAGCCAAGTCTGGACTTCTATAACGCTTTCGGAGCCCTTGAATGGCCTTCCACCCAAATTGGTATAATCACTGCACAAGCTGCAAACCCGGATTTAGGATGAGTAGGCTCTGTAATGGCTCTGGCGGCTTGAGAATTCTTTACAAGATCCAAAAGCTGTTGGGCATACATGAATTCGCCATCTTGAGTAGCACTAGATTAACCGACGTTAGGATGGCCATGTCTAACAATTTTTCTTCTTTAAGAAAGAAAGAAAAAGAGAAAGGTTATTCTAGAAATGAATATCAAACAAACTTGATTGATAAAATAAGGCATCATAAAAGAAAATAGGATAGAACGTGTCTTAAGACTCGAATTAAATTCCAAGGCACGATTCCTAAGAGAGACTTAAGACAACGATCCTTGTCATAATATTTTATATATTTTTCGATGTTTGGCTCCGATACCAAGCTATGGCACCCCACCTCTATACTCACACTAACCAAGAACACTATTGGGTAATGCCGTTAATAAGTATGAATAAAGGCTGTTGAGGAGTGACCAACTGTATAATTGATTTGAGCGAGAACCGATATGTCAGATAGTATGTCATGCATTTCATTTCAAGGGAAAATCCGACATATCCAATCCAAACTCAAATTTACTACACAGTAGCTAAGTGACATTTGGAAACAAATATAAAATAAGCATAACATAAATCAATCACATATTTACATATCACTAAGGCAGAAACATATATGAATATAACGCATAGAGTGAACATCAAAGAATAAGGCATGGTGCTACAAATATTATGTTACCTATGAAGTCGTTCATCTGGTGGCATGGTGCTAATTCAAAGAGATTTTGTAAGGTTTTTCATCTTATTTTTTGCCTTTTTTTCAAAACAATTAATGGTACAATATCATTCCCATTTCTGCAAAACAATTAATTTGCGCACTTTGGAATCTTTGGTACAAGGCTTTGGTCATACATGATCCACTAAATCACAAAATAATAGGTACAAGTGCTATACAAAAGAATAAGTATACATCAAGAAATCTCTATCTCGAATGTATAAAAACAAAGACTATTAAGCTAAAGTAGTTAGCCAAAAGTCATAAGCCAGTCCCTGCTAAGAAGTCAAGTGAAAGTACTTGAAACACCTCGGTCTGACCCGAATATTCTTTAAAAAACTCAACCTATAGCCCTGATGAAATCAAAGGGATAGGGGGAGGCCCTAACCTGCCTGACCCGAATATTGTTTAAGAAGAAAAATGATAAACGGATCAGTTTAGCTATAAATATCATACAAGATGAGATATGATAAGAGATATGACAAAAATATACGATAACAATAATCTCATACCGTGACAAGTATATATTTGATAACAATGAAAATCATACAATATCTTAAATCTTCACAAATATCCAAAAAGAATATCATATTCTTTAGCTTATTCACCGAACCTCAAATATTGACAAAACATATTAATGCAAATCGCAAAAATTGGAGAAACACAAATTCCAGAAATCAATAATCAAAAATCCATAAAAAAAGGAAGAGGCCTATCACAAACGAGAGCATGAAAACTCATCAACACGTGTATCACAAATTGGACACTATCCCATGGTCGCTAACCCATAAAATTTGAGCGGAAGCTCCACCGAAACGGCCCGAAGACCAGGGGTCACTACCACATCAAATTGAGCCAAAGCTCCACCGAAACGGAATTTAGTCCCCACGCAGACAAAGAGACATCGCACGTCGCCAGTCTAAATCACAAAATGATCATCATTAGTCGATAAGTGTAAATTACACTAAGGTAGTAAACAAATGAGTTTAGATTAATGTCCCATAACCACTAGCTTAATTTAAATATTTACGAACGGATTTTAGATTTCCACTCGAAAATTATCACGAGAGTTCAATCGAACAAGTCTAAGAATTAACCGACGAAGTAAACGCAAGCGTTTCATACTACTTGTTTTGTTAAGTTGTTTAATTGGATTTCTCATACGAATGAGGTAAAGGTTTGTATATACTAATAGATTGACAAACGGATTTAAAAACGAGCTTTGTATTAAAAGTAATGTTGAAATCAATTTTGTGAAAGAGTAGTATTTACTACTAGCATAAAAACCTTTATATTTTAAAGTTTCAAATCACAGAAATGATTGTAAAACATTCTATCACCAAAATTCCACATTCGACGACTTAAATTAAGACCATCAAAATCGATATCAAATCCATCAAATGGAAACACCAAAAATCCAGAAAAGAAATCATCAAAGTCGGTATTGATTGTCAATAACTATTTGGATGGCCAAAGATCGATAAAATTTGAAAATCCACTCAAAAACAGGTAATATAGGCAAAATTGAACAGAACCAGACGTCTGATAGGTTTAGCCAGACGTCTGAATCTGGATTATGGAAGTTCATATTTTTTTCTCCTTTTTATTTTTATTTTTTAAAGCCTCTAAGACGTCTGGTTGGGTTTAACCGAACGTCTGGTCCTGCGCTCTGGAAATTTATTTTCGTTTTGATTATTTATTTATGTGACGCCCCACCTCTATACCCACGCTAGCCAAGAACACTATGGTGTAATGTTGTCAACTAGCGCGGAGAATAAGGCTGTTGAGGAGCGACCATCCATAGTTAGGCCTTACATTAGTATTGGTTATCTCGATAGGAGTGGTTTATATATTCTTTCATTTTTCATCTCTGATTTATTTACTCCCATCGACATACCCCAATTCCAGTATAAAACGAACTACGATGGTTCATAATAGTTTAGGACAGTAAATATAATAATAACACAGATAATATAAATGCGGAACACAGATAAAACAGAAAGTCTCATATATACAATAACTGATGTCAGTTACAATACATGTGATACAATACATATGATACAACTACAACCGTCGACACTGAAAGTTACATATAAAAGTACATTATCGTGAATAATATACATGAATACATAGTTTCCTACACTAATACACTGACTACTAAAAATGACAACGACTACTCCAAAAGATATGAAAAGACTTCATAGCTCTAGCAGCAATCCAAAGCAGGATATCTACAACCTGTAATAACTCGGTCTGATCCGAGTATTAAATTCAAAGAAAATAATACACGGGTCAGCCTAATTCAAACTCAGTTACTAGAGCACAGAAGGAATAATAATTAAGTAACAAATAGACGACAGTCACAATAAATCTCGTCTATCCGATCCTTAAATAAACAAATCGAATAACGATAAATATAACACGTAACAGTGAAACAATAAATCAGCAGATTCAAATCATCAACAAAGTTAAGTGAATAGAATATCAATGAAGATAATTTGGAAAGCATCAAAATTGCCTAATCGGCAATTAACAACAAAATCATCAAATTAAACCAATCAAAATACAATTTAAATCATATTGAATTGAATAAACGAAATAGTTCAAACAATTGAAATATCAATTAAAATAACAATACGGGTAGGGCTGCAGTACACGCACGCATGCACTGCCACGCCACTACAGCATATGGAATACGCAAAAGTTCAATACCGTGTGGCTGCAGTTCACGCTTGCGTGCACTACCTTGCCACTACAGTGATGATGTACTCAAAAGCTCAATAAATAAAAAGCAACTGGTACCAGCTCGAGATTGAGTTTGAGTTATACGACTTAAACTCAACTGGTTAGTACCATCTAACCAAATTCAAAATGTAAGCAGGAACAACAAGAGTGGTCAATGAAGCCCAGTGCTAACAGTAATGTAAAGGAATCAACAAGGTCAAGCCTGAACAATCATGAATGCGAACCCAAATGTACACAATAAATGTACAATACAAACTACACATGAACGAAATGAAAAAGAGGTGCAACATGTAACTGCAGACATATAGGCCAAACTTATATGAGCACACATATAGGCAGTGAACATGTGAAACTCAAGCTACAGGTATAAACCAGCTCAAAATATAAAGGAATAGCGACAAGGCACAAAGGCAAGGCACCCGTACAACTACATGAAACTGGATAACATGAAGCAGTAACTAATGTATGTGAACATGAAGGCAACAAGTACAATAGTGAAATGAAGTGGATGGCTGTCTCAAGCAACAGCAACCATACATGTTCGAACATAGAAAATGTTCGAATAGAGCAAAGAAATGCCAAAGTGACAGTGGATCAATGAGCAAGGCTGCACAGTGAAACGACATGCAAATTGAAACAGGCAGTGGCAACAACCACTATGAAATTTATAAGTGCAGACAAACTACATGAGGATCAACTCGATGAAACCACCCAGGCAGTGCACCAGTAATATATTAGCACCTCAAAAACGCAGTGAATCAAGATCACAATTAATTCACAGGTAATCACGATGGACCAGGGCAATGCATCAAAGACATGAATGACATACAGACGTCTTAAGATCACAATGTGCACAGAACAACTCACATGTATGCAATGGCACTATCAAAATATGCAACAGTGATGATACCAACACTTGCAATAGAAAGTGATGCAAATACAACTCAAATCAAACTAAAATGAAACAGAGATGTGCTACAGGATAGTTAGCCACCGAAGTGCAGTACAACTACAAACAGCAACAACAACCATGTCATACACAGTGAAGTACAACATCAAGCTCAATGAAACATACATCAAAAATCAAATTAGTCAATATGATCAAGGAAACAAGTCCAGCAACGACCAAGAACAAGGCACAGTGTAGTTTCAATGCTGCAAGGCTCAAGTATACGTGAATACACATATATGGTGACACAGCAGTATGTTGAAGCAACAGAGTTACAAAACTCGAAGTCAAGTGAAAAAATCAAGTTTAAAAAGTCAGGATGATACATGAATTGAAGCACACAACAAAATTCACGTTACTGCCTTTCTCAATTAGAGCAACAAATTGAATGTCAAAGCAAGAATGCTTTGTGATCAAAATATGCACATGTGATAAAATATATTCATGTAAAAGATATCAAACCATTGTACAGGCATGTACAGTCAATAAAATATAATCAAAGCATGTACAGGCAATAAAATATAATCAAAGCAAAAGTGTTTAAAAAACATGTTTTTACTTTGCTCTGAAAAGTGTACAGATATATAAAAGATATCAAAGCCATGTCCATCAAGCAAACATACATACGAATTGGAGCAGGTCAGTAACCATGTCGAACATCCAAACGAAGGTCGAATGGCCGAGCATAGTATTGACGAAATCAAACAATTGTATTCAAACGAAAATCGAAGTTGAACAAATCATAAGTCGGCCCCGTGGTGGTCAACAAAGCCAAAATCGCAGAGGCTCAGTGAAACAAAATCAAATGCCAAATTTTACAAAATTGATAAAGACAGTGAAATCATATACAACAAACAAAATCGAACGACGTAAGCATAGTATTGAGAATGGATTAGATGTGAGTGATAGTTCACTCACCTTATTCAACAAATCGAAGCGAAGACGAATTTGAACCCGGTGCCGAAGCATAGAAGAGACGAGCAACCGATGGAGCATGTAATCGAGTTAAATCGAGTAGTAGAAGTCGGTCTTCTCGATTCCATAAAGCCCTAATTTACCGAACGAAGAAAAAGAGCCGCCACCATTTTCGTATGTTTTGATTTTTTTTTTTTTGGTTTAGGGTTTAAACGAATGAAAAAAAATGAAAAGGGGAACGGGTCGCATCAAACCAAATATGGGCCAAGCAAATTTTAAAGCCCACAACCCTTTATTAAATTATTAAAAGAATTTTTCAACTCGATTTAAAAACTCCAATATCAATTAACAACTAATTTAATCGTCATTTGACGAAAATTAATTGTTATAATATTCCGGGTTGGTACAGACTCCCCTCCTTATAAAAATTGCGTCCCCGCAATTTTCATTATTAAAGTCGTCAATAACAATTATTTTTCTAACATAAACTGGTTAAGCTAGAAAAATAAAGGTCAAGAACAAAAATGCTAAAGAAATCTTTTAATTTCATAAAAGAAATTCACAAATTCTCAACAAAATCTAACTATCAAATAGATAATCAGAAAACAACAAAACTAGATAAATGCAATTATCAACAATATTTAATTATCAATTAGATAATTAGAGTACGGAAAGCACAAAACAACAATATCTAATTATCGATACGATAATTAGAAAATAGCAAAATCTAATTATCAACAAAGATAATTAGGAAACAAAAATCACAAGTCGCAAAATTGCAAATATCTAATTACCAAAAACGATAATTAGAAATCTCAAATCAATAAATCTCCAATTATCAAATACGATAATTGGAAACAACAAATATTTAATTATCAAAAATGATAATCAAATCTTAAATCACAAATATTTAATTATCACAAATGATAATCAAATCTCAATTCAACAAATATTTAATTATCAAAAACGATAATTAAATCTCAAATATCTAACTATCACAAGCGATAATCAGAAACAACAAATATCTGATTATCAAAAACGATGATCAGAAATCACAAATATCCTATTATCAAATACGATGATCAGAAATCACAAATATCCGATTATCAAAAACGATAATCAGAAATTACAAATATTTCAATTACCGAGTCCGGAATTAACCGAAATAGCAAACGCACATGTCCCATAACCACGAGTTTTACTAAATCGTTTAATTCACTTCATCGTTTCCTTGAAAGTGCAAAGTGCAAAACTTATGAATACAATTTTCATTTATTTTATAAAAATAATAATTTACATTCTCAAACGAACAAGTCCGGAATTAAGCGAATCAGCAAAAGAAAGGGGTCATAGTCCTCGATTTTACTGAAACGTTTAAATCGCTTTCTCATTCTTTTGAAAACGTAAACTGATTTTTTTTTTTGAAAACAAATTTTTTTTTGAAACAATTTTTTACAAAACGTGACTAAAACAGCAACATCAGTAGCAACTTCGACAAGGAAATTGCACTTCTCAAAATACCGTAAAACGGACAACAAAATAAGCGTCGCGGGATAACCGCTTGAAAATCCATTTTAAAATTGACGGTTACTGAAATCAAAGCGACAGTAATTTTTATACGTCAAAATCTCATCAAAATAATTGGCATCAAAATATAATACCAATGAATTTTCATTCATCGAAAATGTCACAAGAATCTTCTCAAAGAAAGAAAGGGGTATCATACCCTAAACTTGTATTCATAACAAGTCAATGACACACGAATTCACCAATGCAAAAAAATTGATAAAACTTATCAATATAATCACGAAAATTGGTAAAACACAAATTCTAGAAATCATCACAAGAAATCCAGAAAACACAAATTCTAGAAATCTACACAAGAAATCCAGAAAACACAAAGAGGGGGGGGGGGGGAGGCTTATCACAAAACGGGAGTATGAAAACTCACCACACCGGTATCACAAAACGAGACGCTATCTCATGGTGGCTAACCATTAAATTTTGACACACGAATGGTCCGAAGACCGTGGGGCACTACCCCACATATGCGAGTCGCAACATCACACAAACGGGCTTTAGTCTCCCTCGTAGACAAAGAGACATCGCACAATCGCTAGTCTAAATCATAAAAAAGGGAAGGCCTAACACAAAATGGGAGCATGAAAACTCATCAACCGGTATCACAAAACGAGACGCTATCTCATGGTGGCCGACCGTTAAATTTTGACACACGAATGGTCCGAAGACCATGGGGTGCTACCCCACATATGTGATGGCGAAACATCACACAAATGCGATGGCGTAACATCACAAGAGCGGGGTCTAGTCTCCCTCGCAGACAAAGAGACATCCCACAGTTGCTAGTCTAAATCACAAAAATGATCGTCATGATCGTCAAGAAGTGTCAATTACACTAAGTTAGTAAATATAAAGGTTTAGCTTCATGTCCCATAACCACTAGCTTAACTCAAATATTTACGAACAAACTGTAGACCTTCACTAGAAAATTGTCACAAGAGTTTTCAATCGAACAAGTCCAAGAGTTAACAGACGAAGCAAACGCAAGCGTTTCATACCACTTGTTTTACTAAACCGTTTAATTCGATTTCTCATCCGAGTGAAGTAAAGGCTTGTATATGCTAGTAGATTGGAAAATAGTTTAAGTAAAGTGCTTTGTAATAAAATAGTTTTGAAATAGCTTTGTTGAAAGAGTTTTGATATTTACTACTAGTATTGGAACCTTCGTAATTTCAAAGTGACAAAGCATAAAAGTGATTGTAGAAACAATCAATCACAAGAATTCACATACGAAGATGTGAATAGAATCCAAAGAAATCGATACCGAATCCTTCAAAAAGTATGTTCACAAAAATCCCGAGAAAAATGTCATCAAAGTTGCTAATAAATGATAGCAACAAATCGGGGAATTAATAAGAATCGATTAAATTTGAAAACCAAATCAATTCACTAAAATTCACATTCGAAGACGTGAATAAAATCCAAAGAATTCGATTCCAAATTCATTAAAATAGAAATACCCAAAAATTCCGAAAATAAAAGTTATCAAAGTCGACAAAGGTGATAACAACTAATCAGAAAAGAAGAATCGATTAACAATTGGAAAAACAAAGCAGAACGAGCATAAATGCATAAATGACTTCAACAAAAATAAAAATCAAGTCAATGCCGAAGTCAGCAATTAATGGCCTCAGTCGAGTACAAAACGAATCAACATCATCATCAAAGAATTCAACGGCAAACAAAGTTAGAGTCTTGGAAATCAAGAAACTAGCAATTTCACGAAAAAAAAGTGACCGAAGTCAAATGGAAATCAAGCCGAGGAAAACACAAAATATCAAGTTCAAAATCGCTGAGATTCGAACTAGATATGAGTGAAAATCAAAATCACTCAATTTGCAACCGGTCGAGCTATTTTTCATCACAGTGTAACAGGTACACAATGACACCCATAGCATAGCACAAAAGTGGAATTATTCCAGAGGTCAAAATAACTTTAATTGGCCAAATTCGAATAAAATCAACATCGGCTAAATCAATACAAAGCCGAAAACACAAGAACAAAATCCTCATCATCAAAAACCCAACTTGAGTTCGCAAAGCAAACGGAGGCCGAAGCCAAAATACTTTCACGAAATCAAAATCAAATGCACACAAATAAGCGTTAGGAATTCATACCTAACAAGCAAAGATAATCATAGGCAAAGATGAGAGATAAAACGTCGACAAATAGTTGTAACACATGTTCCATCTAAGTTATGTTTTATATTATGTCCATAAACCTCAGGCTCTGATACCAAGATGTGACGCCCCACCTCTATACCCACGCTAGCCAAGAACACCACAGTGTAATGTTGTCAACTAGCGCGGAGAATAAGGCTGTTGAGGTGCGGCCATCCGTAGTTAGGCCTTACACTAGTATTGGTTATCTCGATAGGAGTGGTATATATATTCTTTCATTTTTCATCTCTGATTTATTTACTCCCATTGACATATCCCAATTCCAGTATAAAACGAACTACGATGGTTCATAATAGTTTAATACAGTAAATATAATAATAACAAAGATAATATAAATGCGGAATACAGATAAAACGGAAAGTCTCATATATACAGTAACTGATGTCAGTTACAATACATGTGATACAATACATATGTAACGACCCAAAATTTCCATTAATTAATATGAATATTTAATTAATTTTAAATATTAATGAGTGAAATTTATAAGTCGAATAATTTATTTTTCGAATAATTGGATTTAATTGGATAATTAAATCGATTATTTAATAGTTGAAATTTCTGAAATAATTGAAAATCGAGTTAAATATGATTGAAAATGATTTTTAAAATTTTATTTTATCATATTGGAGTTAGAACGATATTTTAGAACTTTTAAAATCGAATTAAAAGTTTATTTGTGAAAATTGAATATTTTAATATTTAATCGACTAGTGAAATTAGTCAATTTTCGAACAGTCTCAGAATTGGACGAAACCAGTTCCATTGGATCCGTAATAGTTTGTTATTATCGGATTTCAATTTTTGTAGCAATCGGAGTTGTCGTTTGACCGTGGCAGCTCGAAACGCATCGAAATTATTTAAATATTAATTTGGCGAGTTAAAATGGTCATTTTTCAAAAAGTCTCGGATTTCGACGAAACCAGTTCCATCGGATCCGTAATGTGATATTATTGAAAGGTTTCAAATTTTAAGTCAATCGGATTTATCGTTTGTCCGGTGCAAGCTAAAACGCATAGAAATTGATTTGAATCGATTTAATTTAAATTGAACGTTTATTGCCATAACTCGCACAGATGATCGAATTAGCTTCTGAAACCTATTCCATTGTGTCCGGAACGCGGGATAAGCCCTATAAACGTCGGTCACCGTGCGAGATTTGGAGTTTGGAAAAATCAAGTGAATAGTGTTTTCGTTGAAATTTCTATATAAGCCCCATATATTTCTTTTTTTTTGAGAAAAATTAACCCTAACCCTAATTTTAACCAGCCGCCATTTTTAATTTCTAAGGCCAGAAATGCTCCATTCTTCTCGCCTTAATTTCTTCAAATCTATGCATCGATTCGAGAAAGCATTAACTACAACGTTGTAGTGCTCGACGAGATCTTCAGATCCATACGGTCGAGATGGGGTTTCGCGCATTGGATCGATTGCAGTTTCAGTTGGAAGGCCGGCCGTTCGTCATCAAATTGCATGATATAGGGCGACCGAAATTCGTGCTCCTCTGGCCGAGCGTGGAGTGGTGGGTGGCGCTTCCAGTGATGGAGCCTGATCTACGAGGAGATGCTTGTAGTGGGTCGCGAAATTTAGGGTTTGGTGGGAAGTTGGGTTACGGCTCGTATACGTGAAAACGCGAAGGAGAAGAAGCTTCACGCGGTCGGCCTGGGTATTTGCAAAACGAGATCTAACGGCCAGGATTAAAGGTTGAAAATTATAAAAAGAAATTGTAAATAAAATTATAATTTTAATTGTGTAATCTTTAAAATACTCTAACTTTCGCGTACGAGGTCGGAATTCAACGAAACAAATTGCGTTGGCTTCGTGTCGACGAGCACTACGCTATGGAACTGGTTTGGAATTGTTTGGAGCTAGTGAGAATTTCGGGTAAAATTAAACGCGCGTTTAATTTTATTCGAAATAAAACGTGAAAAACTGAATTTAAATCAAGGTGAGAACTTCTCACTCAATCGAATCGGTTTCGATTTTAATTTTAAATAGTTATATTTAAAATTCTTGAATGCATGTTTGAATGATGATTGTTATCTATTAATTGTTAAATAGACATTATACGCCGTTAGTAAGCGGAGGTTATTTATTAAAAACATATACCGCAAATATTTCACAGTACAGTGGAATTGGTATTATTTATGTACTTGGAGTTGATTTTCCCGCATTATATAGCGGATGAGACCCTATTGCGCCGTCTATTAAGCGGATAATATTTTATAAATTCCATATACCGCGATAATTCCGTACTGGAACGGAATTGGTATTGTGCTAATGTTTGTGGATGCAGGGAAACAGGTTGGAGGGATCCAACTGGATTCCTCAACTGTATTGATTTATTTACAGATATTTTGATATTTGTTGATTATCATATCTATATATGATATTTGGATGTCGTGATTGACTATTTGGTGCTGTTGCATCATCGGATCCATTTTTGAAGTTTTAAAATAATGATTTTGGTTTTTAAAAGAATTTTTAAAGTGATTTTTGAAAGTATACATTTTATTAAATTTTTGAATTGATTCATTTTAAATAATTAAAACGTTATAAATTTTTATGTTGTAAAAGTTAAGATTTTTGTGAAATATAACCAAAAGGTGATTTTTGAGATAAGTAGTTAATAAATTTATAAAATAGTTAAATTGGGATTTTTGAATTTAAATTGAAATTTTTGATGAAGCAAAAATGGTTTATAGGTGAGATTTATACAATATATATTTTATAAATCGAAATAATAGAATTTTAAAAGGAGTTCTATTGAGGTTGAAAATAGGGTTATAAATGAAACCTTATAAGTAATAAGATTTATAATTTGTGAAGTTTTAAAAGAACGATTTTGTAAATAAATGGATTATAAGCATTTAACTTATAATATGGACTTTTGGTATATAATTGAGTTATATAAATTGAATTGGATTAATAAAGGAGATTTATAAATCGAAGCTTATAAATTGAAATGGAATTTATAGACATTGTTTATAAATTCGAAATCAATGAAATTTGATAAATTGAAAGTTGAAATTGGTTAAGGATAATATATTCACGATTTTGGACAGTGAATATATTATCAAATAAAATGGATATGCTTGGGAAAATGAATATTGTAAAATGAAGTTAATCGTTTTAACGATGTTTTAAAATGTATTATGAATCGAATACATAGATTTCAACATTCATTGTTGAAATAGACGTTTTCGAGAAATAAGGAAATGGTGGACTACAACACTGTTGTTATAGTAAATGATTTCCGAAAGGAAATGTTTTTGTATAGTATTGGGATTTATATATCTATTTTAATTTTGAATTCCTATACTAGTGATTTTGGGTCGTCGTAACGATGTTTTACGTAACATTCGTTTTGGCCCAAACAAATGTGTTTAAGAGAATGATTTGTTAAAGAATGAAATATATACTTAATTTCGATTTAAGTATATTGAATATTTCGCAAGTGTTGAAAATAAATGGATTTGCGAATTACTTATTATTAAATAAGTATGGAAATGTTTTCCAATATGAAGTGAAGTTTTTGAGATTTTATCTTTTAAAAATAAATTGAAAATGAATATTAGAAATTGATTTGGAAATTGTATATTCATAAATATTTTGGAATGTAAATTCACTATGGAATTTATAAATGAAAGGGGGAATTTGTTTAAAAATAAACGTTGATTTATTTTTGAAGTGTGGAATTAATTTACGGATTTGGAACGTAAATATAAATTAAATCGTTAAGGATTTATTTAATTGGTTTAAATGAACCATGTTGAAATGAAAGTAATCCCGTATAGGGAAATGATTTGAAGTTTGTTTTCAAAAGTGGTAAAGGTGAAACGTGATTTGAATTTGTTTTCAAATATTGAAGTGTGAAAAATATATATCTTGTAAAGATATTTTGGAAAGTAAATTATTTGGGAAATTATTTGGAATCTGGTGATGTTGAACACGCCTATTGATAGTTAAATAACCGACTATCAATATTTACCTTTAAATAGGTATTAGTTGTGATTGCTTGAATTTGAATGCCATACTTATTTTTGAATAAGCGCTCACTATTCGGGTTAGCCGGGAAAGGACCTTGGGGTCGTATAACCCATTCCGAATATGTGATACGTCGTAATAGATTGCATTTGTTGACCGGTGTTGAAGACCGGATATTTTTGAAAACAGAAGGATTACCGTTGAGTTACTCTGCATCGCCTGATCTTCGATATAGAGGTTTTATCACCCTTAGTGACGGGAAGTCCGAACGTGATTGGAAATTATTCGGAATGCAAGGACTTCTTTGTAAGTGCCTTCAGTTCTGTTCGAGCCCGGAACAGACTTGTATGGATTATATGTCTGACATTACAAGTTGAGATATAAAGCTGATTTCTTTCAAATATATTTCTGTTGGTGGCGGAGAATTTATTTTCTTAGCTTAACACCCTTCTCTGAGATGTACGAGCTCAGAGGTTATGTAGTTGAAGGTTATTAGTGATATACTCCCTATTTGGTAATGTGACATGCTGAGTGTTGCTGTGAAATGATCATTGTCTGATCATTTGTGATATGATCATTTGTTTGATCATTTATCTTGGTGATCATTACTTTGATCATTTGTTGACCCAAAGCACAGCTTTTGTCTAAAGCGTGGATTTGTGGACGAGACTTCATCGGACCTCACACCCCGGAAATGGTCAAAACAGGAAGGATGCAGCAAGGTTATTATGGGGTAGCGCCCCTTTAGTGTATGTCATTCCTTCTGGATAGAGGTGGTATCATGGTAGCTCAGATACTTAACCTATGTTGTTGCTGCAAATTTATTGCTTTGTGGTTGTTGGAAATCGAGGATTCTCGGATAGATCGGTTACGATCGGGGGATGACATATTCGTGTCAGTAGTTACCCAGCTAGGGGTAACCCGACCTTGTGTTGGCAGAGATCCGGTTTGGTTCTCGGGTCATCTTTCCAGAGGCATACCCATGTGGCAATGGGAAGTTCCTTGGCCTGACCATTTGTTGGAAATCCAAAGAAACAATACGATCTTGTACGGTTTTAGTTGTAGAACCCATCATTCACTTATGGTGGTGCCCCACTGTTTGGATGGTAGCTATAGTAGGCATAAGTGCGAAATGCCTATGCTGGCTAAGATTTATATCTTTACTTTCGAAATAATTTTCCTACACTATCACTAGGAATAATATCAAATGTTTCTTTTTAATGCGTATCAAGCATCTTTGACTATCATAAGGAGAAATCTCCTCCGATTCTGCATTTGCATTGTGTGTGTGTGCGGGAGGCCTTATGGTAGTCTCATTTTCTAAAAAGCATTGCGAATCTATTTTTAAATTATCCTATTCTTTGTTTTAAAGATAAACTGTTTTAGTTCTCACACTAGTCACATGACTGACTCGGAGTTTATTGTTTTCCTTCCTAAACTCTGGGTGCCCACCAATTTCCACACGGGCAGTCAAGAGTCAGATTTATCTGGATATTCTGGAATTTAGGAGTTGCTGGAGGCAAGCTGGATGGCATGACATATTACTAGTATATAGTATTTCTTTTCCGCTGTTTGTTGTTGTACACTCTGATGATGTAATGTAATGTAATATGATGTAATGTAATAACTGATATAGTTCTTTGTTTAAAGATTATTCATTTATCTATTATATGTTGTTCCGCTGCGATTGTGAGATTCTGATATTGTTCTGTTGTTTTCTTTTTTCTTTCTCTCTTCTTCTACATTTTCTTTTTCTTTAAACCATAACGGTACGGTTTTCCGGCATGCGATTGCTCGACAGTTGATACAGTGGACATATTATGTTGGTCTTCGAACGTCGAAAAGTCGCGTCAATTTGGTATCAGAGCATATGGTTAAGCGACAACCATGGCTCTGTTGGATATTTCTCATTAGAGATAGAGTCAGTAGTACTCTAGAATGAGTATGAGTACAATAATAAATATGAGCGCGTATTTGTTAGTGAATATAAATTGTTTTATATTGTGTTTGCTTATCCGTTGAGCTGTTTATGAATTCTGGTCGGTGCGGGGTGTACAACCGTAATCGATAGGGGTTTTTAAACTCTTAAAAGAGGCAAGTCGACATAATATCATTTTAAATTGGGTAAATGAAATAATTTTACCTTGATTATATTTTATATACAAATGAATAATTTTTCAGAATTATTAAAGTATATAATTGATTGTTTGGTTGTTGAATAAGTTAAATAAAAACAACAGCTGTAAAAGAATAAGTTGTATAGGCAATTGAAATTATAAGTATGGAGTTATAATTAAAATGATTTACACTTGTGAAATAATCTTATATATAATAAGTGAAATTATATAAGTAAAAGATTTATAAATGTGATTTATAATCTGAAAATAAAATTCCAGAGAAGTATTTTGAAAGGATTTGATATTTTGGAATTTTTTTTTTGGAGAAATTAAAGCTCTAAACTCTTTTCGTTCGTTGGAAAATAAATCCGATGATGATTGCAACATCATCGGTGTTCATTTTCGGGTTTCCAAAGGAGGGATTGCTGCCAAATTGTTTTAAATGGAAGTTGTTTAGAAAATTTGGATTTGGGTTTTGGAAAATTCAAAAAGATAATTTGAATTGGTTTCAAAAATGGTTTTGAAAGTTTGAAAAGACTCTGGAATCCTATTTAAATATTATGGGAATGATAAATGAGTTGATAACTTATACAATTTGAATTTTGATAGAATAAATTTAACTTAAAGGAGGGAGTTAAATTAAAGGAAGTATAAGTGAATCAATAAGAAAAATCCAAGTGGTAATTGTTGAATATAAGTTGTATAACTTATAGAATGAGAAAATGTAAGTGAAACAAATTGTTAAAAATGGTTAAACAATTTTGTTAAGCAAAATAAAATATGTATTTGATTAAGTGATAAAATTTAGCTTTGGTAAAAAGTTAAATCTGAATTGGATTTATATGTGCAATATAACTTAAGTGAAGTTGAATAAAGTTGATTTTTATATCGAAGTAAAATAATCAAGTGAAGTAATGAAATGAAGTCATTAAGAATATGAACTTGAGTTATATAAATGAAATTCAACCTTATGTTAATCAATTAAATGTAAATAATTGATAAGAAATAATGAATGTAAGTGTTAATTCATTACAAGCTAATGAAATTGGAAGTTGAATAAATTGAATGGAAGTCAATTTAATATGATCCAATTGGAATTAAATGTGTTGAACCAAATTAAATGTAAAGTGAATAAATTTGGTTGTATTGAATAAACATTGGTTGTTATTTGATTGTTAATTGATTGTATATAAATTTATTGTGTTAATGAAATTGAATTAGAAAATTAGAAGCTAAAGTAATTGAATCCAACTTGGAAGAAAATGAACTTGAATAGAATTGAATTTGATTTGGAAGTGAACCAACTTGAATGAAAATTAGTGAATGCAAACTAATTAAAATGGAATATGAATGAATGTTAGTAAATTCCAATGTTAATGAATCAATTGGAAAACCAATTCAATGAATATTAATGAGAAGTAAAATTATATTGATTTGGAGGTTGCATTTGTTGCTTTAGTTGCATTTGCTATATTATGTAGTTGTTATGTTGCTATATGATGTATATTGATATTATTTTCATATATGCATGTTTCTCATGTTGTTGTTGAGTGTTTAGTAGGTGCGGATTGCGCTTGCTTCGCATTAGGAGCTCGCTTTCGCGTTATATTAGCCGTATACGCTCGCTAATAATAAATAAGGTACATATCTCGGATTACATACCGTACTTTTACACTTTTTTCCCTGCAGGATGCCTCATCACTTGATGAGATGTATATTTGTGATATATATACTGTCATTTTTTTTGGATCGAGCCACGCAAAGGAGACTATGGTGAATCTTTCTGAAAATTTAAGGCGTTAGAATATTTTTGAGAAAATTGGAATTTTTTTGAAAACTGAGTATGATTTGGAAACTTAGTAAAGATATTGTATGAAGTTTAACAATGAATTTTGGGTAAGTTAAACACTTAAGAGATTTGAAAAATCTAAATCGAACGATTTGTTTTGGAAAGTTAATGAATTCTGTAACTTTTTCTTACTTGGTAATTTCGAGGACGAAATTCTTTTAAGGGGGGAAGTCTGTAACGACCCAGAATTTCTATTAATTAAAATATGAATATTTAATTAATTTTAAATATTAATAAGTGAAATTTATAAGTCGAATAATTTATTTTTCGAATAATTGGATTTAATTGGATAATTAAATCAATTATTTAATAGTTGAAATTTCCGAAATAATTGAAAATCGAGTTAAATATGATTGAAAATGATTTGTAAAATTTTATTTTATCATATTGGAGTTAGAACGATATTTTAGAACTTTTAAAATCGAATTAAAAGTTTATTTGTGAAAATTGAATATTTTAATATTTAATCGACTAGTGAAATTAGTCAATTTTCGAACAGTCTTAGAATTGGACGAAACAAGTTCCATTGGATCCGTAATAATTTGTTATTATCGAATTTCAATTTTCGTAGCAATCGGAGTTGTCGTTTGGCCGTGGCAGCTCGAAACGCATCGAAATTGTTTTAATATTAATTTGGCGAGTTAAAATAGTAATTTTTCAAAAAGTCTCGGATTTCGACGAAACTAGTTTCATCGGATCCGTAATGTGACATTATTGAAAGGTTTCAAATTTCAAGTCAATCGGATTTATCGTTTGTCCGGTGCAAGCTAAAACGCATAGAAATTGATTTAAATCGATTTAATTTAAATTGAACGTTTACCGCCATAACTCGCACAGATGATCGAATTAGCTTCCGAAACCTATTCCATTGTGTCCGGAACGTGGGATAAACCCTAGAAACGTCGGTCACCATGCGAGATTTGGAGTTTGGAAAAATCAAGTGAATAGTGTTTTCGTTGAAATTTCTATATAAGCACCGCATATTTCTTTTTTTTTTTGAGAAAAATTAACCATAACCCTGATTTTAACCGGCCGCCATTTTTAATTTCTAAGGCCAGAAATGCTCCATTCTTCTCGCCTTAATTTCTTCAAATCTATGCATCGATTCGAGAAAGCATTAACTACAATGTTGTAGTGCTCGACAAGATCTTCAGATCCATACGGTCGAGATGGGGTTTCACGCATTGGATCGATTGCAGTTTCAGTTGGAAGGCCGGTCGTTCGTCATCAAATTGCGTGCTATAGGGGCGACCGGAATTCGTGCTCCTCTGGCCGAGCGTGGAGTGGCGGGTGGCGCTTCCAGTGATGGAGCCTGATCTACGAGGAGATGCTTGTAGTGGGTCGTGAAATTTAGGGTTTGGTGGGAAGTTGGGTTACTGCTCGTATACGTGAAAACGCGATGGGGAAGAAGCTTCACGCGGTCGACCTGGATATTTGCAAAACGAGATCTAACGGCCAAGATTGAAGGTTGAAAATTATAAAAAGAAATTGTAAATAAAATTATAATTTTAATTGTGTAATCTTTAAAATGCTCTAACTTTTGCGTACGAGGTCGGAATTCAACGAAACCAATTGCGTTGGCTTCGTTTCGACGAGCACTACGCTATGGAACTGGTTTGGAGTCGTTTGGAGCTAGTGAGAATTTCGGGTAAAATTAAACGCGCGTTTAATTTTATTCGAAATAAAACGTGGAAAACTGAATTTAAATCAAGGTGAGAACTTCTCACTCAATCGAATCGGTTTCGATTTTAATTTTAAATAGTTATATTTAAAATTCTTGAATGCATGTTTGAATGATGATTGTTATCTATTGATTGTTAAATAGACATTATACGCCGTTAGTAAGCGGAGGTTATTTATTAAAAACATATACCGCGAATATTTCACAGTACAGTGAAATTGGTATTATTTATGTATTTGGAGTTGATTTTCCCGCATTATATAGTGGATGAGACCCTATTGCGCCGCAAATTAAGCGGATAATATTTTATAAATCCCATATACCACGATAATTCCGTACTGGAACGGAATTGGTATTGTGCTAATGTTTGTGGATGCAGGGAAACAGGTTGGAGGGATCCAACTGGATTCCTTAACTGTATTAATTTATTTACAGATATTTTGATATTTGTTGATTATCATATCGATATATGATATTTGGATGTCGTGATTGACTATTTGGTGCTGTTGCGTCATCGGATCCATTTTTGAAGTTTTAAAATAATGATTTTGTTTTTTAAAAGAATTTTTAAAGTGATTTTTGAAAGTATACGTTTTATTAAATTTTTGAATTGATTCATTTTAAATAATTAAAACGTTATAAATTTTTATGTTATAAAAATTAAGATTTTTGTGAAATATAACCAAAAGGTGATTTTTGAGATAAGTAGTTAATAAATTTATAAAATAGTTAAATTGGGATTTTTGAATTTAAATTGAAATCTTTGATGAAGCAAAAATGGTTTATAGTTGAGATTTATACAATATATATTTTATAAATCGAAATAATAGAATTTTAAAAGGAGTTCTATTGAGGTTGAAAATAGGGTTATAAATGAAATCTTATAAGTAATAAGATTTATAATTTGTGAAGTTTTAAAAGAACGATTTTGTAAATAAATGGATTATAAGCATTTAACTTATAATATGGACTTTTGGTATATAATTGAGTTATATAAATTGAATTGGATTAATAAAGGAGATTTATAAATCGAAGCTTATAAATAGAAATGGAATTTATAGACATTGTTTATAAATTCGAAATCAATGGAATTTGATAAATTGAAAGTTGAAATTGGTTAAGGATAGTATATTCATGATTTTGGACAGTGAATATATTATCAAATAAAATGGATATGCTTGGGAAAATGGATATTATAAAATGAAGTTAATCGTTTTAACGATATTTTAAAATGTATTATGAATCGTATACATAGATTTCAACCTTCATTGTTGAAACAGACGTTTTCGAGAAATAAGGAAATGGTGGACTATAACACTGTTGTTATAGTAAATGATTTCCGAAAGGAAATGTTTTTGTATATTATTGGGATTTATATATCTATTTTAATTTTGAATCCTTATACTAGTGATTTTGGGTCGTCGTAACGATGTTTTACGTAACATTCGTTTTGGCCCAAACAAATGTATTTAAGAGAATGATTTCTTAAAGAATGAAATATATACTTAATTTCGATTTAAGTATATTGAATATTTTCGAAGTGTTGAAAATAAATGGATTTGTGAATTACTTATTATTAAATAAGTATGGAAATGTTTTGCAATATGAAGTGAAGGTTTTGAGATTTTATCTTTTAAAAATAAATTGAAAATGAATATTAGAAATTGATTTGGAAATTGTATATTCATAAATATTTTGGAATGTAAATTCACTATGGAATTTATAAATAAAAAGGGGAATTTGTTTAAAAATAAACGTTGATTTATTTTTGAAGTGTGGAATTAATTTACGGATTTGGAACGTAAATATAAAGTAAATCATTAAGGATTTATTTAATTGGTTTAAATGAACCATGTTGAAATGAAAGTAATCCCGTATAGGGAAATGATTTGAAATTTGTTTTCAAAAGTGGTAAAGGTGAAAAGTGATTTGAAAATTTGTTTTCAAATGTTGAAGTGTGAAAAATATATATCTTGTAAAGATATTTTGGAAAGTAAATAATTTGAGAAATTATTTGGAATCTGGTGATGTTGAACACGCCTATTGATAGTTAAATAACCGACTATCAATATTTACCTTTAAATAGGTATTAGTTGTGATTGCTTAAATTTGAATGCCACACTTATTTTTGAATAAGCGCTCACTATTCGGGTTATCCAGGAAAGGACCTTGGGGTAGTATAACCCATTCCGAATATGTGATACGTCGTAATGGATTGCATTTGATGACTGGTGTTGAAGACCGGATATTTTTGAAAACGGAAGGATTACCGTTGAGTTACTCTGCATCGGCTGATCTTCGATATAGAGGTTTTATCACCCTTAGTGAGAGGAAGTCCGGACGTGATTAGAAACTATCCGGAATGCAAGGACTTCTTTGTAAGTGCCTTCGGTTCTGTTCGAGCCCGTAACAGACTTGTATGAATTGTATGTCTGACATTACAAGTTGAGATATAAAGCTGATTTCTTTCAAATATATTTCTGTTGGTGGCGGAGAATTTATTCTCTTAGCTTAACACCCTTCTCTGAGACGTACGAGCTCAGAGGTTATGTAGTTGAAGGTTATTAGTGATATACTCCCTATTTGGTAATTTGACAGGCTGAGTGTTGCTGTGAAATGATCATTGTCTGATCATTTGTGATATGATCATTTGTTTGATCATTTATCTTGGTGATCATTACTTTGATCATTTGTTGACCCAAAGCATAACTTTTGTATAAAGCGTGGCTTTGTGGACGAGACTTCGTCGGACCTCACACCCCGAAAATGGTCAAAACAGGAAGGATGCAGCAAGGTTATTAGGGGGTAGCGCCTCTTTAGTGTATTTCATTCCTTTTGGATAGAGGTGGTATCATGGTATGGATCCCAGATACTTAACCTATTTTGTTGCTGCAAATTTATTGCTTTGTGGTTGTTGGAAATCGAGGATGCCCGGGTAGATCTGTTACGATCGGGGGATGACATATTCGTGTCAGTAGTTACCCAGTTAGGGGTAACCCGACCTTGTGTTGGCAGAGATCCGGTTTGGTTCTCGGGTCGTCTTTCCAGAGGCGTACCCATGTGGCAATGGGAAGTTCCTTGGCCTGACCATTTGTTGGAAATCCAAAGAAACAATACGATCTTGTATGGTTTTAGTTGTAGAACCTATCATTCACTTATGGTGGCGCCCCACTGTTTGGATGGTAGCTATAGTAGGCATAAGTGCGAAATGCCTATGCTGACTAAGATTTATATCTTTACTTTCAAAATGATTTTCCTACACTATACACTAGCAATAATATCAAATGTTTCTTTTTAATGCGTATCAAGTATCTTTGACTATCATGAGGATAAATCTCCTCCGATTCCGCGTTTGCATTGTGTGTGTGTGCGGGAGGCCTTATAGTAGTCTCATTTTCTAAAAAGCATTGCGAATCTATTTTAAAATTATCCTGTTCTTTGTTTTAAAGATAAACTGTTTTAGTTCTCACACCAGTCACATGACTGACTCGGAGTTTATTGTTTTCTTTCCTAAACTCTGGGTGCCCACCAATTTCCACACGGGCAGTCAAGAGTCAGGTTTATCTGGATATTCTGGAATTTAGGAGTTGCTGGAGGCAAGCTGGATGGCATGGCATATTACTAGTATGTAGTATTTCTTTTCCGTTGTTTGTTGTTGTTTGTTGTTGTACACTCTGATGATGTAATGTAATGTAATATGATGTAATGTAATAACTGATATAGTTCTTTGTTTAAAAATTATTCATTTATCTATTATATGTTGTTCCGCTGCGATTGTGAGATTCTGATGTTGTTTTGTTGTTTTCTTTTTCTTTCTCTCTTCTTCTACGTTTTCTTTTTCTTTAGACCATAACGGTACGGTTTTCCGGCATGCGATTGCTCGACAGTTGATTCAGTGGACGTATTGATGTCGGTCTTCGAACGTCGAAAAGTCGCGTCGTTACAACATATGATACAACTACAACCGTCGACACTGGAAGTTACATATACAAGTACATTATCATGAATAATATACATGAATACATATCTTCCTACACTAATACACTGACTATTAAAAATGACAACGACCACTCCAAAAGATATGAAAAGACTTCATAGCTCTAGCTGCAATCCAAAGCAGGATATCTACAACCTGTAATAACTCGGTCTGACCCGAGTATTAAATTCAAAGAAAATGATACACGGGTCAGTCTAATTCAAACTCAGTTATTAGAGCACAGAAGGAATAATAATTAAGTAACAAATAGACGACAGTCACAATAAATCTCGTCTATCCGATCCTTAAATAAACAAATCGGATAACGATAAATATAACACGTAACAGTGTTAAACAATAAATCTGCAGATTCAAATCATCAACAAAGATAAGTGAAAAGAATATCAATGAAGATAATTTGGAAAACATCAAAATTGCCTAATCGACAATTAACAACAAAACCATCAAATTAAACCAATCAAAATACAATTTAAATCATATTGAATTGAATAAACGAAACAGTTCAAACAATTGAAATATCAATTAAAATAACAATACGGGTAGGGCTGCAGTACACTGCACGCGTGCACTGCCTCGCCACTACAGCATATGGAATACGCAAAAGTTCAATACCGTGTGGCTGCAGTTCACGCTTGCGTGCACTGCCTTGCCACTACAGTGATGATGTACTCAAAAGCTCAATAAATAAAAGCAACTGGTACCAGCTCGAGATTGAGTTTGAGTTATACGACTTAAACTCAACTGGTTAGTACCATCTAATCAAATTCAAAATGTAAGCAGGAACAACAAGAGTGGTCAATGAAGCCCAGAGCTAACAGTAATGCAAAGGAATCAACAAGGTCAAGCCTGAACAATCATGAATGCGAACCCAAATGTACACAATGAATGTACAATACAAACTGCACATGAACGAAATGAAAAAGAGGTGCAAGATGGAACTGCAGACATATAGGCCAAACTTATATGAGCACACATATAGGCAGTGAACATGTGAAACTCAAGCTACAGGTATAAACCAGCTCAAAATATAAAGGAATGGCGACAAGGCACAAAGGCAAGGCACCCGTACAACTACATGAAACTGGATAACATGAAGCAGTAACTAATGTATGTGAACATGAAGGCAACAAGTACAACAGTGAAATGAAGTGGATGGCTGTCTCAAGCAACGACAACCATACATGTTCGAATAGAGAAAATGTTCGAATAGAGCAAAGAAATGCCAAAGTGACAGTGGATCAATGAGCAAGGCTGCACAGTGAAACGACATGCAAATTGAAACAGGCAGTGGCAACAGCCACTATGAAATTTATAAGTGTAGACAAACTAAATGAGGATCAACTCGATGAAACCACCCAGGCAGTGCACCAGTAATCTATTAGCACCTCAAAAACGCAGTGAATCAAGATCACAATTAATTCACAGGTAATCACGATGGACCAGGGCAATGCATCAAAGACACGAATGACATGCAGACATCTTAAGATCACAATGTGCACAGAACAACTCACATGTATGCAATGGCACTATCAAAATATGCAACAGTGATGATACCAGCACTTGCAACAGAAAGTGATGCAAATACAACTCAAATCAAACTAAAATGAAACAGAGATGTGCTACAGGATAGTTAGCCACCGAAGTGCAGTACAACTACAAACAACAACAACAACCATGTCATACACAGTGAAGTACAACATCAAGCTCAATGAAACAGACATCAAAAATCAAATTAGTCAATATGATCAAGGAAACAAGTCCAGCAACGACCAAGAACAAGGCACAGTGTAGTTTCAATGCTGCAAGGCTCAAGTATACATGAATACACATATATGGTGACACAGCAGTATGTTGAAGCAACAGAGTTACAAAACTCGAAGTCAAGTGAAAAAATCAAGTTTAAAAAGTCAGGATGATACATGAATTGAAGCACACAACAAAATTCACGTTACTGCCTTTCTCAATTAGAGTAACAAATTGAATGTCATAGCAAGAATGCTTTGTGATCAAAATATGCACATGTGATAAAATATATTCATGTAAAAGATATCAAACCATTGTACAGGCATGTACAGTCAATAAAATATAATCAAAGCATGTACAGGCAATAAAATATAATCAAAGCAAAAGTGTTTAAAAAACATGTTTTTACTTTGCTCTGAAAAGTGTACAGATATATAAAAGATATCAAAGCCATGTCCATCAAGCAAACATTCATACGAACTGGAGCAGGTCAGTAACCATGTCGAACATCCAAACGAAGGTCGAATGGCCGAGCATAGTATTGACGAAATCAAACAATTGTATTCAAACGAAAATCGAAGTTGAACGAATCATAAGTCGACCCCATGGTGGTCAACAAAGCCAAAATCGCAGAGGCTCAGTGAAACAAAATCAAATGCCAAATTTTACAAAATTGATAAAGACAGTGAAATCATCTACAACAAACAAAATCGAACGACGTAAGCATAGTATTGAGAATGGATTAGATGTGAGTGATAGTTCACCCACCTTATTCGTCAAATCGAAGCGAAGACGAATTTGAACCCAGTGTCGAAGCATAGAAGAGACGAGCAACCGATGGAGCATGTAATCGAGTTAAATCGAGTAGCAGAAGTCGGTCTTCTCGATTCCATAAAGCCCTAATTTGCCGAACGAAGAAAAAGAGCCGCCACCATTTTCGTATGTTTTGATTTTTTTTTTTAGGTTTAGGGTTTAAATGAATGAAAAAAAATGAAAAGGGGAACGGGTCTTAATTTTTATCACGGCATCAAACAAAATATGGGCCAAGCAAATTTTAAAGCCCACAACCCTTTATCAAATTATTAAAAGAATTTTTTAACTCGATTTAAAAACTCTAGTAGCATTTAACAACTAATTTAATCGTCATTTGATGAAAATTAATTGTTATAAAATCCCGGGTTGTTACAATTTATTTTCCTCAAAAGCCACTGCCAGACGTTTGGAAATTTAAGCCAGACATCTAGTTGCTTGGGCTGGGCAGAAATTTGCCTAGGCCATTGATGCCCAAATCAACTCGAAAGCGATCGAACGAGCGATGAAGGTTAGGGATTTATACCAAGCGACAACCTACCCCTTATTGGCTCTGCGATACATCACAAATTGCATATCCAAACATCCATAGTACGATTTTCATAAATTTTGACTTCAAAACCAAAAATGGGAAGATTCACCAAACCAATTCAAATCACAAGCGAATGAACATGAAATAGATGTTAGAAATTTTAACCTAACAACAATGAAAGCTATAGACATAGGTGTGAGTTCAAGAACTCACCTTTAAAATTCAAAAACAAGAAATGAGAAGCTCTAAAACAAGCTTAGACCAATTCCTCTTCACTACACCTCTAGAACCTTCAATCTATTATCAAAGACAAAGTTTTTTCTAAGTTAAGTTATAGGAAAAATCAAGAATGGAAGAGGGGTTGAGATGGAGAAGAGGATGCTTACCTAAGCTTCTCCTTGATTTGAGAACTTGAATTTGAATTTCCTAAGAGGACCAGGGCTTAGGAATTTTTAGTCTCCTCTCTTTCTCCCATTTTTCATTTAGCATGAGTGGTAGGAATTATTATGAGAAGAATGAATGAAGTGGAGAGGAGTTTGGGTATTTGGTAGAAGAGTTTGAGTTAGTTTATTGGGTTAATGGGCTAGAATCCAACCCAAAGCCCAAATGATAATACCAAAATCCTAATCAATTCCAAACATATCGATGTTTATGCTTAAACAAGTTGCAAATGTCCTTTTGAACTCTTGGTTCGAGTCCGGATTCGACGATCTACAAAAAGTCACACATCGGAATTTAATCCAACTAAAGATGCTATATTTAAATAAAATATTTAAATATTTAATCGTAAAATATATGGGTTGTTATATAAAAGGACACCCAGCTATCAGTAACCGTATAATACATTGTGATAAAGTCAAAATACAACATCACCGAAGTTGGATTTATAGCCGTTATACAAGCTGCAAAAAGTCATATGCCGTCCAATAATTTAATTTGCAAAAATCAATATGAAGTTAAAAAACTTATGTCGACTTTTGATTTACCTAATCATAAAGTAGATACATGTTTAAATGGCTGCATGTTGTTTTGGAAAGAAGAAATAAATCTTAGGAATTGTAAAATATATAATTGGGAAAGTATAACGACCCGTTATTTTGGACCATTCGCCTCCGCACATGTCGGGTTTGAATAATTCAAAATAACGAATTGTTAATTTAAATTTGGAAAAACTGAGATATACAGTAAATAAATAGTCACAGAATCACAGGCACAGAGTAATAATATGCAGCGGAAATAAAAGAGATAGTAGTTCATGAAGCTACTATATAAATATATAAGATACATCAGAGTTTGCAACAGAAGAGTAATACGATACATCAGATACAAATCAATATACATCACTGGAATCAACTTGATATCTGAAAGATGGATAGATGGCTGGATCTCCAAGCGAAGCTTCAACTCCAAGGGCGTGTCTTGAATACTGGTTCACTCAGTCTGACCCGAGCGTAAAGCAAAACACAAAACACTTGAGTAAGGATTAGTATTCTTTTATCAATAAATCCAACTCATATGAAATAGCAATCTAAATACAAATAACTCAAAGGATGTTAGAATAACCATCCTTTAAGGATCCGTTAAACTATCTACTAGGTAGTAGTGTACGCTAAATAGATAATGTCTATCAGTAATATAAAGTATCAAAATAGCGTTAAGGCGTTACCCATAATCCCCCTTAACACATTTTTATAATGCCATAGTCTATACAGCACCGTAAACCCCACCGTAAACTGGTGGTTATCAGAGGGTACCACATAGGTATAACACAAAACAAAACGTAGTGGTCGCGAATAGGATAATCAGTATGACAAGGTACATGAGGCGATACCAACTAGGATACTAGTAGTTGCGTGATCCGGACTGATGTTGAGCATAGCCAGCAGCTACCTCAACACCGCGAAACAACACTCCCAAACCAAGGGGTGCACCCAAATCGAATCACAAAAGTAATAGATATGGTATCGAAGAAGTGTGTCCGCTAGAGATGGCGAACCTCAATGGCCCGGCGCGGCTCCTGTTTTAGTCATGTCAGAGGTCATCCAATATCGTTCTCTTTCTTCAGTCAACGCGTTCACCAAACCATCCACTTCATTCTGGATCAACTCTCCTCGTATAATAGTTATTAAAGTGGTTTCGGTATCGACAGAGAGTATGTCCATATCCGATCCCGGTCTCTTTAATAACTACGTATTTAATACGCCGATTGGCCGTTTAATATATTAGAAAACAATCAATTTCAATTTCAATTTCAATTAGAATTCGTAATAACATTCTATTTGACTTTCTATATAAATTTCCGTAATTTACATTTCAAAACTTCCAAATTACCTTTTCAAAATCTTATAATTCAATTTCAAATTATATTCAAACAATTCAAATATTGATTCAAGTTCGTACAAGAGTTTCATTCTGAAATTATTTAAATTAATTAAATTTAATATTCAAATCAATTCAAATTTATTTATCGATTTTATTCAATATTCGTTAAGTTAACTTAACATCCAAAACAATTCTTATTTTATTTCCAAGTCATTAAATCAATCACTTATGTTAACTTCATTATATCAAAACTTACAAATTTAATTAAATTAAATTTGTCAAATCAAATTCCTTAAATTACAATTCTTACATTAATTCTAATAAAACACATTTATTTCTTGTTAAGAAATTCAATTTCTCTTATTCTTTACATAGTTACCAACTTCAAAACTCAATTAGTAAAGAAACTAAAATTCATATATTCGAGAAATCAAATTTCACTTTAACTTACTTAAATAATTTTCTCAAAACTTAATAAATAAAGAAACCCAATTTCATTTATTAACGAAGTTCAAGTTCACTTATTCAAGAGATAAGCCTCTTATCAAAGATTCAAATTTTTGTTCACTTATCAAATACTTCAATCTTATTCAATCATTAAATAATTTCAACTTAATTATTAATAATTTCAAATTTAATTATTAAATCATTTCAAACTTAATTCAATGAATAATTCCAAATTTTATTTGCCAATAATAAATTTTAAAATAACGCTCCTTCAATAACTACTATGTAAATATTCGTTTTAGATTTTAAATATTAACATTTTCCTTTCAAGAAATTCGAATTCCAATTTCATTTCAAAACCTTATTCTTTACTCAAATAAAATCGTTATTTTATTTTAAATCAAATTATTGACCAATCGGGTTTTATTAAATTTTCTATCCTAAGTCAGGTTCATTTGGGTATTTATCATTTCAACCCGATTCCATTTCAATTCAAAAAAAACAAAGGGAACTTGTAGTGTGATAACAGGGATGGTGTCAAAATAAATAAACAAGCAATAACAACAATCAATAACAATTCAATAATCAATTCAAATAATCCCGAAATAATCGTATCAATTCACATTGTTATTTGTGCAAATTAATATAATTATTTCTAGAATCTACATTATCATTTCATGTAGATTAAAGATTATTACACTATTATTTATGCGTTTCTTCACTTGTCATTAAATTTCAATTTCATACTTCATCAACTTATACAATATACATTCAACGGTTCAAGGTGTACAAAATCAAATGTGTCAATTAAATTAACAATTAAAAGGGTCAAATTTAACTAATCAAATTCAACATATATGTCGGTTCAAATTTTAATTATCCTACGTCAAATTCAATTGCATAATATTTATCACTTTATACATTACAATTTAACATCCAATATAAACAACAACCAATCAATTGTCAACCAAACTGTATTATCATCGCATAATAATTAACATATAATGGTGTCAGATGTCATAGGTGAACAGATACAGGTAATAGCATATATAGCAGTGTAAATAACTAACAACATCATATTTCAATTGTCGTTTCAATTGAAATCAAATTTAATAAATAAAAGAACATTAATCGTGAGTGATTGCTCACCTTTCGAGGCTGAAGATGAACGAGAATGGAAGCGAGTCGTGAATCCAGCATAGATTTCAAAGCGAAACAAGATGGCACGAATGCAATGAATAAAGCTGATAGATAAGAATCGATGAAACGATAAATCAAATTTGCTAGATATACTGGGCAAAATATATGTTATATATACATATATCTAAATTTCCTCTTAATAAATTCAAAACATATGTTAAAAATAAATTCTCCATATATATAATTTTCAAATCAAAATTTAATTTAAACACATAAATATATCTCTACATATTTTTAAAAAAAAACCCAACTCACGTATATAAACCAATATATAAACGAGTACATAACTAATGCATACGTTATCAGGTCTATTTCATCCCAAAAGTACTAGATAACATATTATACAAATATTTACATCCCAAAAGTTTTTTTTTCTTTTCTTTTCTTTTTCCTTTTTTTTTCTTTTTACCAAGCATAATTTATATACGTATACACGTTTTAGAATAATAACCAAACATACTTCATATATTTTCAAAATGTAAATTTTAGCACAAACATAACGTCTGCATATATACATCATCTCGAATGTGAGCTTTTAAATACAAATCACATATAAGCTCATATATGTGCAACACAGAATATTAACTTCTTGAAATATATACATATTTCAACGGAGAAGCAAAGCAACTTAACTGTACCTATTTCAAAATTAAAAGTGGATGTATAATACTCTAACACTTGGTCAGTAACTAACTGTTCCAATACTCAAAACAACTTACTTACTGTTTCTATACTCAAACAAAAAAAATGATGAAAACTTTAGTATACATCCAAACCAAGCTGTTCATAGTTTATATATATAACCGTATAAAAAAAACACTTCGTATAACAATAAGCTTCTAAAATAAACATATATTTTTATATTAAACTGATGTAAAACTTATAAATACTGTTATAGATATAAACTAACCTATCAGCTAACTACATATAATCTACATCTTATACAAGTGCTGTTCGAATATATAGGAAGTGACAGAAGTAAGCAAGCACGACTCACGCTGTATTGTTATCAAACGAACCAGGAAAAGGAACGGTGGCGGTCAGCCACACGGGAAGGCAAAATCGGCGGTCGATTGCAGGGTGTCGTGACTCGGCGGCGCTCGTGGAGGAAGGGAGCAATTGCATTCTCGGCTGAAGGGGTCGGTTTGTAGGGGCTGCCGGTTATAGGTGGTGGTGCTCGGCACTGGTGGGAGCAGGCCGTGATGGAGAAGGAGGTGGGCTGCATCGTTGCTGCGGCAAAGAGGGTGGAGGCGGTGCTAGTGTCGGAGAGTGCGCGGGAGTGATGGGTTTTGTGGAGGTGACGCGTGCCTCGGCGTAGGTGGTAGCATCGTGCGAAGAGGGAAGAGGTGGAGTTTGGGTTGCGGGAGGAAGTGATGGCCGGCATGTTGCTGTTCACGCATGGGAGGGGTAGTGGCGGTGTCGGTAGCGGCTTAAGAGGAGGCGGCGTGGGGTTTTAATGAGAGGTCGAGCTACTCGAGGGGCGGAGGCGCTCGGGGTCGTGAGTCGGAGAGGAGGCATGGTCCAAGAGAGGGGATGGAGATGGATTGCGGCATGCACTGGCTCATGGTGGGGTGGTAGAGAGGTTGGGAGGTCAGGGAAGAAGAGAACGTCTCAGGTGGAAGAGAAGTTGCTGAGATGTAGAGGAAAGAAAAGAAAAAGAATGGGATGAGAAGAAGAATGAGGAGTGAACGTGCATTGGATTCACTAGATGGCTACACATTTCCTAACGTCCTTACTTTCATATTGAATAAGGGTCTTACAGCTAGCAACCAGAAACGTAAATTGATTCGAAAAGAACAACAGTCAGAGATTTGAATTGTTAATAGCTGTAAAATTAAAGTGATGTGACGAATCAGAAAAACGTTGGAACCAGTGTGGAAAGCAAAGGTCAAAAATGAAATTAATTAATTGTTGGTGGCAGTTTGAAATTTGAATGGACACTGAATGTTAAAGGTCCAAAATGGGTGTCGATATGACGTATCGTTTCATCGTTTCCGTCGCGTACCGAATCTCAAAACACAGAAGTGGATATACCGCTGAGATCAGCACGACAAGACGGTCAAAACAGTATACAGATATTAGCGGTTCGATTGAATTATAAAATTCCGAAATTTTCTACTGAAGGAAAATGTAGCAAAACGTCGAAAAATAAGAACGACGGAGCTAAAGAGGTCCGAATTTGGAAAAACGGAAAATGACATCTTACTCAGAAGACGATTTAGAATTTTTCTATGTAAAAATATTTAGTCTTCGAAAATGGTTTATTTTCATCGATTACTAACTGATTTAGATTGAAGTAAATTTACGCACGAAATGAACTTCCATATTTTCGGACGAAAATTTACCATTTGCTATGTTTAATTAGACGCATTCCAGATATGAGGTTTGAATAGCATTGAAATTTTGTTTGTGAAAATTTGAAATTCTACACTAAATAAGCAATTTTAAAATTTTTAACTGGGTCTGAATTTCGGGGTCGTTACATTCTCCCCCACTCAAAACTTTTCGTCCTCGAAAAGGAAGGAGGTAGGAGAATAGAAACAACCAGAAGAAATAGACATGAATTACAAAATAAACAATTAATTTAAACCATAGAAATTTCAATTTAAATTAATTTATATTTGACAATTTAACTTTAAATTCAAGATTTTCATAAAATTGATTTGATTTCACATATATTAAATGTTAGGTACAAAAGATTCCTTTCAAATGAAATTCAATTTAAATTCAATTAATTCAAGATATTTTCTTAAGTTGATTTAATTCAATTTATTAACCTTCAAACAAAATTTTCTTCTATTAATCATACTTATTATTTATTTAACTTATTATTCTATTTATCTCATAACATTTATAATTAGAATTTAAGTGAATAACATTTATTATACGTACTTACATTTTATTTATAAAGACAATTTATATTATATAGTATCCAATTTTCTTAAATTAACAACTTCAAAGACCATAAATTTGAATAGTTATTCATTATAACCATACTTTATTCGACAAATTAAATTTCTTTATCCCTAATTTATTAAATTTATTATACTCGATATATCTTATCAAATATATATTAAGTATATTTACTTATTATAACCACACAATTTATTCATTCCTTCAACATCATTTATATTGTATAATGTTCAATTACATAGTTAACTTTTGAAAATTTAGGTAAGTTATATTGAATGCAATTGAATATTATCCAAATAAAATTTTCCAATTTAGTTACTTCAAGTTAAGTATTTATATAAAAGAATTTGGTTACATTTTAAATTGTAAAATCATCCTTTAACAAATTTTAAGAATTACTTTCCGATTAGCTTCAACAACTTGAGATAGAATATATATATATATATATATATATATATATATATATATATTCATAATATATCAAATCAAATTTAAATCTTCAATAGATATTATAAATCAAGTAAGGTTTAGAAATTCAAATTAATTTATTTTTCAAAACAAACCGTAGCAAAGCTACAGAATAGTCTCTCCACTTCGAAACTCAAAATGAATGTCGATGATGCGGCCGTCATCACCGAATTATTTTCCAGCGACAAAGAGAAGAGCATTGATTTAAACATCTAAAATTTCTTTGAAAAGATTTCTATTCGAAAATACTTTAAGCAATATACCTTTTAAAACTTTAAAGCCAAGTTTGAAATCGCCGGAAATTAAATTCTCAAATTCTAATTTAAATCCATTTGAATTCCAAATCAAAATATAACCAAGCTTTATAAATTCATTTATTATTATTCCAGACAACAAATTAACAATTTAATTTCGGAGAAATTTATACTTATATATAATATAATAATACAAAACTGTTTTATTCACCAAATTCGAAAATACTATTGTGTCAGTTTGTTATGTTCAAGTGTTTTGGAAATCCAATCGATAGCGCTGATCAGACGAATCGATCGAAAACCCAAATCAACATCAACAAATCAAACAACACAATATATGTAAAACATTTTTAACATTAATTTTCAAAGACACTTCCTCGCTCGACGATACAACAATGGATTTCAAGGCCAGGATAGAGATTCAAAATTTGGTGGAAATCAAATCAAAGAGAATTTTGATTCGAAAATAGGTTTGAAACAAAGATAGATAATTAAATAACAAAATAGGAAGCCTGATAAGTTTATATACATCGCGGGCAACCTTAACCGGATTGACCGTGGCTTCAAGAATAAGATCGTGCAGAATTTCGAGGTAAATCAACATTCGATCTCAAATAGAATTCAGGTATTGCAAGAGATAGATAGCATCGTAAACCGAGGATACAGAAATCTCCGGTAAATCAATGCTTATTGTAAAGGAGTTTCACCCATTTACAAATAATTCGAAGAATGGCGAGACCGCTGATTCATTATAAAGATCATTCGAAGTGGAGTTATGGGATACTCTAGCATTTAAAAGAAGACGAATAGTGAAGGACACGAATGAATTTCGAAACCGAGGGAACGTTCCAAATTCAAAGGAATTGAGTCAAAAGGAAGAGATTGAAACTCGAATGAGAGTGATTCTGTAAATACATTTACCCTATATGCTGAGTTTTGCCTAGAGCTACCAAAAGCTCTGATACCAACTATAACGACCCGTTATTTTGGACCATTCGCCTCCGCACATGTCGGGTTTGAATAATTCAAAATACCGAATTGTTAATTTAAATTTGGCAAAACTGAGATATACAGTAAATAAATAGTCACAGAATCACAAGCACAGAGTAATAATATGCAGCGGAAATAAAAGAGATAGTAGTTCATGAAGCTACTATATAAATATATAAGATATATCAGAGTTTACAACAGAAGAGTAATACGATACATCAGATACAAATCAATATACATCACTGGAATCAACTTGATATCTGAAAGCTGGATAGATGGCTGGATCTCCAAGCGAAGCTCCAACTCCAAGGGCGTGTCTCGAATACTGGTTCACTCGGTCTGGCCCGAGCGTAAAGCAAAACACAAAACACTCGAGTCAGGATTAGTATTCTTTTATCAATAAATCCAACTCATATGAAATAGCAGTCTAAATACAAATAACTCAAAGGATGTTGGAATAACCATCCTTTAAGGATCCGTTAAACTATCTACTAGGTAGTAGTGTACGCTAAATAGATAATGTCTATCAGTAATATAAAGTATCAAAACAGCGTTAAGGCGTTACCCATAATCCCCCTTAACACATTTTTATAATGCCATAGTCTATACAGCACCGTAAACCCCACCGTAAACTGGTGGTTATCAGAGGGTACCACATAGGTATAACACAAAATAAAACGTAGTGGTCGCGAATAGGATAATCAGTATGACAAGATACATGAGGCGATACCAACTAGGATACTAGTAGTTGCGTGATCCAGACTGATGTTGAGCATAGCCAGCAGCTACCTCAACACCGCGAAACAACACTCCCAAAACGAGGGGTGCACCCAAATCGAATCACAAAAGTAATAGATATGGTATCGAAGAAGTGTGTCCGCTAGAGATGGCGAAACTCAATGGCCCGGCGCGGCTCCTGTTTTAGTCATGTCAGGGGTCATCCAATATCGTTCTCTTTCTTCAGTCAACGCGTTCACCAAACCATCCACTTCATTCTAATCAACTCTCCTCGTATAATAGTTATTAAAGTGGTTTCGGTATCGACAGAGAGTATGTCCATATCCGATCCCGGTCTCTTTAATAACTACGTATTTAATACGTCGATTGGTCGTTTAATATATTTCAAAACAATCAATTTCAATTTCAATTTCAATTAGAATTCGTAATAACATTCCATTTGACTTTCTATATAAATTTCCGTACTTTACATTTCAAAACTTCCAAATTACCTTTTCAAAATCTTATAATTCAATTTCAAATTATATTTAAACAATTCAAATATTGATTCAAGTTCGTACAAGAGTTTCATTCCGAAATTATTTAAATTAATTAAATTTAATATTCAAATCAATTTAAATTTATTTATCGATTTTATTCAATGTTCGTTAAGTTAACTTAACATCCAAAACAATTCTTATTTTATTTCCAAGTCATTAAATCAATCACTTAAGTTAACTTCATTATATCAAAACTTACAAATTTAATTAAATTAAATTTGTCAAATCAAATTCCTTAAATTACAATTCTTACATTAATTCCAATAAAACACATTTATTTCTTGTTAAGAAATTCAATTTCTCTTATTCTTTACATAGTTACCAACTTCAAAACTCAATTAGTAAAGAAACTAAAATTCATATATTCGAGAAATCAAATTTCACTTTAACTTACTTAAATAATTTTTTCAAAACTTAATAAATAAAGAAACCCAATTTCATTTATTAACGTAGTTCAAGTTCACTTATTCAAGAGTTAAGCCTCTTATCAAAGATTCAAATTTTTGTTCACTTATCAAATACTTCAATCTTATTCAATCATTAAATAATTTCAAATTAATTATTAATAATTTCAAATTTAATTATTAAATCATTTCAAACTTAATTCAATGAATAATTCGAAATTTTATTTGCCAATAATAAATTTTAAAACAACGCTCCTTCAATAACTACTGTGTAAATATTCGTTTTAGATTTTAAATATTAACATTTTCCTTTCAAGAAATTCAAATTCCAATTTCATTTCAAAACCTTATTCTTTACTCAAATAAAATCATTATTTTATTTTAAATCAAATTATTGACCAATCGGATTTTATTAAATTTTCTATCCTAAGTCAGGTTCATTTGGGTATTTATCATTTCAACCCGATTCCATTTCAATTCAAAAAAAACAAAGGGAACTTGTAGTGTGATAACAGGGATGGTGTCAAAATAAATAAACAAGCAATAACAACAATCAATAACAATTCAATAATCAATTCAAATAATCCCGAAATAACCGTATTAATTTACATTGTTATTTGTGCAAATTAATATAATTATTTCTAGAATCTACATTATCATTTCATGTAGATTAAAGATTATTACACTATTATTTATGCGGTTCTTCACTTGTCATTAAATTTCAATTTCATACTTCATCAACTTATACAATATACATTCAACGGTTCAAGGTGTACATAATCAAATTCTACGTGTCAATTAAATTAACAATTAAAATGGTCAAATTTAACTAATCAAATTCAACATATATGTCGGTTCAAATTTTAATTATCCTACGTCAAATTCAATTGCATAATATTTATCACTTTATACATTACAATTTAACATCCAATATAAACAACAACCAATCAATTATCAACCAAACTGTATTATCATCGCATAATAATTAACATATAATGGTGTCAGATGTCATAGGTGAACAGATACAGGTAATAGCATATATAGCAGTGTAAATAACTAACAACAACATATTTCAATTGTCGTTTCAATTGAAATCAAATTTAATAAATAAAAGAACATTAATCGTGAGTGATTGCTCACCTTTCGAGGCTGAAGATGAACGAGAATGGAAGCGAGTCGTGAATCCAGCATAGATTTCAAAGCGAAACAAGATGGCACGAATGCAATGAATAAAGCTGATAGATAAGAATCGATGAAACGATAAATCAAATTTGCTAGATATACTGGGCAAAATATATGTTATATATACATATATCTAAATTTCCTCTTAATAAATTCAAAACATATGTTAAAAATAAATTCTCCATATATATAATTTTCAAATCAAAATTTAATTTAAACACATAAATATATCTCTACATATTTTTTAAAAAAAAACCCAACTCACGTATATAAACCAATATATAAACGAGTACATAACTAATGCATACGTTATCAGGTCTATTTCATCCCAAAAGTACTAGATAACATATTATACAAATATTTACATCCCAAAAGTTTTCTTTTCTTTTCTTTTCTTTTTCCTTTTTTTTTCTTTTTACCAAGCATAATTTATATACGTATACACGTTTTAGAATAATAACCAAACATACTTCATATATTTTCAAAATGTAAATTTTAGCACAAACATAACGTCTGCATATATACATCATCTCGAATGTGAGCTTTTAAATACAAATCACATATAAGCTCATATATGTGCAACACAGAATATTAACTTCTTGAAATATATACATATTTCAACGGAGAAGCAAAGCAACTTAACTGTACCTATTTCAAAATTAAAAGTGGATGTATAATACTCTAACACTTGGTCAGTAACTAACTGTTCCAATACTCAAAACAACTTACTTACTGTTTCTATACTCAAACAAAAAAAATGATGAAAACTTTAGTATACATCCAAACCAAGCTGTTCATAGTTTATATATATAACCGTATAAAAAAAACACTTCGTATAACAATAAGCTTCTAAAATAAACATATATTTTTATATTAAACTGATGTAAAACTTATAAATACTGTTATAGATATAAACTAACCTATCAGCTAACTACATATAATCTACATCTTATACAAGTGCTGTTCGAATATATAGGAAGTGACAGAAGTAAGCAAGCACGACTCACGCTGTATTGTTATCAAACGAACCAGGAAAAGGAACGGTGGCGGTCAGCCACACGGGAAGGCAAAATCGGCGGTCGATTGCAGGGTGTCGTGACTCGGCGGCGCTCGTGGAGGAAGGGAGCAATTGCATTCTCGGCTGAAGGGGTCGGTTTGTAGGGGCTGCCGGTTATAGGTGGTGGTGCTCGGCACTGGTGGGAGCAGGCCGTGATGGAGAAGGAGGTGGGCTGCATCGTTGCTGCGGCAAAGAGGGTGGAGGCGGTGCTAGTGTCGGAGAGTGCGCGGGAGTGATGGGTTTTGTGGAGGTGACGCGTGCCTCGGCGTAGGTGGTAGCATCGTGCGAAGAGGGAAGAGGTGGAGTTTGGGTTGCGGGAGGAAGTGATGGCCGGCATGTTGCTGTTCACGCATGGGAGGGGTAGTGGCGGTGTCGGTAGCGGCTTAAGAGGAGGCGGCGTGGGGTTTTAATGAGAGGTCGAGCTACTCGAGGGGCGGAGGCGCTCGGGGTCGTGAGTCGGAGAGGAGGCATGGTCCAAGAGAGGGGATGGAGATGGATTGCGGCATGCACTGGCTCATGGTGGGGTGGTAGAGAGGTTGGGAGGTCAGGGAAGAAGAGAACGTCTCAGGTGGAAGAGAAGTTGCTGAGATGTAGAGGAAAGAAAAGAAAAAGAATGGGATGAGAAGAAGAATGAGGAGTGAACGTGCATTGGATTCACTAGATGGCTACACATTTCCTAACGTCCTTACTTTCATATTGAATAAGGGTCTTACAGCTAGCAACCAGAAACGTAAATTGATTCGAAAAGAACAACAGTCAGAGATTTGAATTGTTAATAGCTGTAAAATTAAAGTGATGTGACGAATCAGAAAAACGTTGGAACCAGTGTGGAAAGCAAAGGTCAAAACTGAAATTAATTAATTGTTGGTGGCAGTTTGAAATTTGAATGGACACCGAATGTTAAAGGTCCAAAATGGGTGTCGATATGATGTATCGTTTCATCGTTTCCGTCGCGTACCGAATCTCAAAACACAGAAGTGGATATACCGCTGAGATCAGCATGACAAGACAGTCAAAACAGTATACAGATATTAGCGGTTCGATTGAATTATAAAATTCCGAAATTTTCTACTGAAGGAAAATGTAGCAAAACGTCGAAAAATAAGAACAACGGAGCTAAAGAGGTCCGAATTTGGAAAAACGAAAAATGACATCTTACTCAGAAGACGATTTAGAATTTTTCTATGTAAAAATATTTAGGTTTCGAAAACGGTTTATTTTCATCGGTTACTAACTGATTTAGATTGAAGTAAATTTACGCACGAAATGAACTTCCATATTTTCGGATGAAAATTTACCAGTTGCTATGTTTAATTAGACGCATTCCAGATATGAGGTTTGAATAGCATTGAAATTTTGTTTGTGAAAATTTAAAATTCTACACTAAATAAGCAATTTTAAAATTTTTAACTGGGTCTGAATTTCGGGGTCGTTACAGAAAGATACAAACAAAGAAAAAAGAAGGGAAAGGAAATTCCGTACATGCATATGCATTAGTTGCCCATCACTCCTAGGCTTCAAAGATTATACGCATCTTCTGTAACTGCATCTCATATGAGACGACATAGTGTGAGAACAGAGAAAGAGGGTACATTGACACATCCAACCGATGGAGAAGCATGAAAGCATTTCGACAAAACTTATCTCAATTTTGCAACAGAGAGCCGTAATGTTAGACTTAGATTATGTACGGATGCTTTTTCACCATTTTCCCAATTTTGTGCTAAATATTCATCTTGGGCCATTATCATCACACCTTATAATTTACCTTTGTGGATGTGTATGAATACGCAATATATGTTTCTTACTTTTGTTGTTCTTGTTAGAAACTGGATATAGTGGTTTTGATAACAACAACTTTTGTAACTTATTTTTATTATAACTTATATACTAACACTATTGTCTAGATATATGTGAATGTTATTATGCAGGATATATATATAAGGCAGGTACTGATTATTGAAGACTGCACAGTATAAAGATCAAGAATGAAGAAATCAAGTTTAAAAACTCATGAGTATCGAGATTTCAAGATAAGTGTTTAGTTTTGCTAAAACTTCATAATAGCAGGAAATCTTCATTCCAAATTTCATTTGGGATGAAATCCATTTCTACCTTCTTAGTGGCTTACAAACCCATGATAAGTAGCTTACAAACCTACGACAAGTGGCTTACAAACCCATGAATATCCTGATTTTTTACAAGTTCTCGAGTCCTGATGTGATGAGATATTCTGTAGGAAGAAGCTTGTAAAACTACTTCAAAATTGCTTTTCAAAATATTTTAGCTTTAAAAATTATCTTTTCAAATGATTTTCAAAAAGATGTTTTAGCCTTAAAATATTTGTTTGTTTCTTTTTTTAAATAAACTCTTGTTTTAAACTTCGTTTGTTTTTAAAACAATCTTCTGACCTTTAAATATTATTTGTAATATATATACTTGAGATTTAGAATCAAATTTATATATACATTCTAAAAATATATTTTTCCATTCTTCTTTATTTTAAAACATAGGAAAATTAGTTTATTTTATCCAGAATCATTTTATCTTGTTTTTCCTTTCAATACCATTTTAAACATAAATTTTACATTGTTTTTAGCTAAGGGATGTCGACATCATGGAATACCCCATGTCGACATAGTGGACGTTAAATTCAAAAGTTTCAATTTTCAAAAGAAGCGTTTGTTCGTTTAAATCTCCACGAATGGTTATGACCGTTATTGGTCTATAAATAGCCTTCACAAACGAATTTTTTAACTAGCTATTTTCTTCACTCCTTCTCCACAAATCCATATTCTAAAATTTTCATATTTTTAAGATCGTGCCGCAATTCTCAAGTGAAACAAATTAGAATCTCGTTCTTGTTTGACTCCCTACCCTCTTGCGAAGATCAAAGTGCTATTCAGAGTTATAGGGTCAATTTGTAATCAAAAGTTTATCGAGTCTCTCTATAAGGTGTGGTTGTACTTGGAAATCAATTGGGTGATCTTGTGTTTCGTAAATCAAGAGAGTTTGCCCCTGACTCGAAGACAGGGGGGTACCTCAAGGCCTTTAGTGCATGACTGAATGTAGGGTAACTCCGAACTAGTATAAAATCTGGTGTGTTCTTTCCTTTTACTATTTTGCATTTACTTTCTGCATTTGTGTTTGATTCTGTGATTGTTCTATGATTAAGTTCTGCATTTGTTTATATTATAATTTTTAAATTAGTCCATGTAAGTCTTAGAATCCATTAAACACTATTCATACCTCTCTAGTGTTAAGTTAGCCTTAAGATCCTTAATCGGCACTCCCTTTCAATTTGTATCAGAGCATAGATTTTCATAATCTGAAACTTGAAAAGTTAAAAATGGCATTTTAGGAATTTTTTTAATATTGGTTTGAATTTATGCATTTCATCAAAGTATTAAAAATCTGCATATAGTTTTTATGAAAAATCAAGTAATCTACCGAATTGGTTTGTTATGCAGGAACAAACACAACACATGCTTTTGAAGAATCAACAACTAATGGACAAAATGTGCAAATTGAGAAAGATAAATGGATACTTGATAGTGGCTGTTCAAGGAATATGATTGGAAATCCCGAGATACTCAATGACATTATATATCAAGATGGTGGATTTTTCAACTTTGGAGATAAGTCAAAAGGATATATGATTGGCATCGATAATGTCGGTAATTCTAAAACTCCTCTTATTTCTGATATTTCGCCGGTTAGGAATTTAAAATATAATTTTCTTAGTATAAGTCAACTATGTGATAAAGGACTTGAAATTAAATTTGGTAAAGATAAATGTCACATAGAAGATAATAAGTCAAATATTATCTTTGAAGAAGTTAGGAAGAAAAACATTCCTTAGTATAAAAGTTCCAAATGATAACTTATGTCTTTTGGCTAATACAAGTGACCCTTGGATTTGGCATAAAAAGATCTGGTCATTTAAATTTCAAACTGTTATCTAGGTTATCAAAACTTGACTTAGTTAGAGTTCTTCCCAAGTTAAACTTTAAAGTAGATAGTATATGTGGTGCTTGCTAATTAGGAAAACTTAAGAAAAGTTCTTTTAAATTAAAAGATATGATTTCTACTTCTAAACCTCTAGAATTACTTCATCTAGATTTATTTGGTCCATCTCAAGTTCAATCAATTAATCTCAATAAATATGTTTTTGTAATCATAGATGATTATTCTAGATATATTTGGACAATTTTTCTTAAACTTAAAAATGATGCTTTTGAATTATTCAAAAATTTTGCCAAAAGAATTCAAAATCAACTTTCGTAGTGATCACGGTGGAAAATTTGAAAATGAAAATTTTGAGAATTTTGCAATAAAAAAGGAATTACTCATAATTTCTCTTTTCCAAGAACTCCACAACAAAACGGAGTGGTAGAACGTAAGAATAGAACAATTCAAGAGTGTGCTAGAATAATGCTTTTTAATAGTAACTTACCTAAAAACTTTTGGGGTGGAGCATTCGCTACAGCTTGTTATATATTAAATAGGATTTTAATTAGACCATTAACTAATAAAACACCATATGAATTACTTTAGAGTAAGAAACCCATAGTAGCTTATTTTAAAGTTTTTGGTAGTATGTTTTTTATTCTTAATACAAAAGATAATTTAGATAAATTTGAAGCTAAATCCGACAAAGGTATCTTCATCGGATATTCTAATAGAAGCAAATCATTTAGAGTTTATAATTTAAGAACTAACACTATTGAAGAAACAACACATGTATCTTTTGATGAAAAATTTAAAGATACTGTACAAAAAGAAGATGAGGAAGATTTTGTAACTTTAAATAATGAATCTAATGAAATTAATTGTGAAATCATTCAATCTAATAAAGAATTAGGCTATTAAAAGATCATCCTGTAGAAAATATTCTAGGAAACATTGGATCTATAATTAAAACAAGAAATCAACTAAATAATATGAGTAATGTAGCTTTCACATCAACTATTGAACTTAAAAATCCAAAGAAAGTATCATCTATGATTCATGGATGCTTGCTATGCAAGAAGAATTGTATCAGTTCACAAGAAATGATGTTTGGGAACTTGTTCCTAGACCTGAGGATAAAAGTATAATTGAAACAAAATGGGTTTATAAAAATAAAAAGAATGAACTTGGGGAGGTCGTGAGAAATAAAGCTCATTTAGTCGCGCAAGGTTATTGTAAAGAAGAAGGAATTGATTATGACGAAACCTTTGCACCCGTAGCAAGACTAGAAGCTATCAGGATTTTACTTGCTTTCGCAAACTACAATAATTTCAAGTTATATCAAATGGATGTTAAAACTGCTTTTCTAAATGGTTTTGTGAAAGAAGATGTTTATGTCGAACAACCTCCACTTTTTGAAGATAATAAATTTCCAAATCATTTATATAAATTAAAGAAAGCTTTATATGGTCTGAAACAAGCTCCTATAGCCTGGTATGAAAGACCAAGATCTTATTTACTATAATCTGGTTTTGGAATTAGTAAAATAGATGCGATTATTTTTATTAAGAGACACAAAAATGATATTCAATTAGTACAAATATATGTAGATGATATAATATTTGAATCAACTAATAACATAGTAAATAAAGAATTTTCTGATATAACGAATAAAGAATTTGAAATGAGTCATATGGGAGAACTAAGTTTCTTCTTAGGACTTCAAATCAAACAATTAGATAAAGGAATTTTCATTAGTCAAGAAAAATATGGTAAGAATAAATTGGGTTTGACCACTTCTAATGGGAAATCAACTCCAATGACAATTAATGTAGCTTTAAGTAAAGAAGATAAATCAAAAGATGTTGATCAAAAATTATAAGGGGGAATGATTGGTTCGCTGCTTTATATAACAGCAAGTCGTCCTGACATCGTACATAGTGTCTATCTCTGTGCAAGATACCAATCTCAATCTAAAGAAACTCACTTGAAAGCTGTTAAAAGAATTTTAAGATATGTAAAACATACTTTAGATTATGGTTTATTTTACCCTGAAAAATGATGTATTTGATATAATTTTATGTTGTGATGCTAATTACGCTGATTGTAAATCAGATCGAAAAAGTACAAGTGGAACTTGTCACTTTCTTGGATATTCTCTGCTTTTCTGGTTTAGTAAAAAGCAAAACATTGTATCCTTGTCAACAACTGAAGCAGAATATATATATGCTGCTTTGGCTTGTTCTCAAGTTATATATATGCAACAAACTTTAAAAGATTTTGGATTAACTATAACTAAATCACCAATTATTGTGATAATACTAGTGAAATAAACTTATCTAAGAATCCAACTCATCATGCTAGAACAAAACAAATTGATTTTAGACATCATTTTCTTAGAGATAATATAAGTAAAGAAGTCATAACTCTTGAATATATTAATACTAAAAAACAAATTGCTAATATATTAACCAAACCATTAAATGAACAAAACTTTACTAAATTTAGAAGAGAATTAGGTATATGTTCATTAACTGAAATCTAAATTATAAATAATACAAGTATAGTTAATAATTAATATAAATAAAAATTTCTTAAAAATTGAACTGGGCATGTCGGCATGACCCATCCCCTTATGTCGACATACATGCCGAGATTTTCAAATTTAAATTTCCCTCTAAAATTAGTTATTAAGTTATACTGTAACATGCCATCTTTTTATATGCTTAAATCGACGATAAACCATACACGTCAGACTCAAACCGTACAAAAGGACGAATTGTTATGGGGTAAATAAAAAAAACAGAGAAGAAAAAAACAAAAAAGAATCTTGCAGCGGAACGATAAAATATAATAATCAAATAACAGTTCATGAAGCTGTTTTACAAAACATTTGATTATATACTAATACAATACATATCAGAGTTACACATACCAGACAATAATAAATAATGCAGCGGAACAATGTGGTGCAGTGAATATAATAAATAATAATAACAAAATCTTTGTCTTCATCCTCCAGAAATAAAGTCTTCAAATCTTGAAATGCTCAGACCGATCCGAGCGAATTGAAAAGACAAAACACTCGAGTCAGAACTAAAAGATCTTATGTAAGTTATATCAACTGTAAATAATATGAGTGGAACAGCGTCAGAGATGTTTATGGGATTTGACATCTCCTATCCAGTGTCTAACGTAAGTGCAGTAACTTAGAAGATGCTCGGGATTCACATCTTCCAAGGATTCGTTAAACTATTTACCGTGTAGTAATATTTCGCTATTATAATAATGTCTATTAGTAAAATGAAATTACTTTAAAATAGCGTTAAGGTGTTACCCATATAGCCCTTAACACGTAATAGTGTCAATAGTCTATATAGTATCGTAATACCTCTGATCAGGAGGCTACCAGAAGATACTCCATAGGTACGACACAAATCAAACCCGTACAAGGCGCATTAAGGTAGGTGACACGGCACACAAGGCAATGCTAGGGTAGATATACCAATTACGCATCCGGGCTGGTGGTAACGCGTAGCAGCTACTACCGCCCACTTCGAGCCACACTCCTAAAATCAAAAGTGGCCACCGAATCAATCCAAAAGTCGAAGTATAATATCAAAGGAGTGTGTCTGATAAGAGGGGCTACCTTCTTGTCCCGAGAATCGCTCATATTTTAGCCACCTTATGCCAACTCATGGGAGTCGGGTCCACGTATATACCTTAATAGAACGTTGCCACCGTCCTACTTCATTCTAGAATCTCTACCACGTACATGGCTGTTAAAGTGGTTTTTGGAGTTGGCAGAGTATGACAACTTTCGATCCCAGTCTTTTTAACAACCAAGCATTTGTGACGACCCGGGATTTTGGCAATATTATTTTAATTAGAATTTAATCTAATTAAATAAAATGTAAACTTATCATTTTTAAAATGAATAAGACTTTTGGGATATTTGTCATTTATTTATATACATATGTATTTTGAAAGGAAACTATGATTTGAAAATTTAAAATAAAGCCTTCAAAAATATTTAAAATAAAATCTATTTTTATTCACATTAAATTAAATTTAAAACCTCCACATTCTTAACATTTAATCTAAATATATGCATATGAATGTAATATAGATAATAATGTTTAAAATAAAATTAATCCTATCAATATTAAATATAAGTATAAAATATAATTATAAAAATATATGAATATAAATAAAGTATTTTGTAGTTTAAGCTTTAAATAAAAAAATAAATAAAAAAACCCAGAATTTATGTTAAAAATAGAAACAAATATATAAGGTAACTTATATGGTTTTATGAAAACATAAAGAAATACATAAGTAATTCTAGAATATATATACACACTATGGAATACATGTGTGAATGCAAGGCAAATACAAATATCTATGTACAATAAAAAAAATAGGACAAGTATGTATGTATGTTTGCTGTGAGTTTGTATGTGCAAGGCAAGAAGATAATAAAACAAAAACATATGCATATACATATCAAATAGGATAAGTATGTAAACAGGATGGGAAATAATTGCATTAAATGCTATCTATTATAGCACAAAATATGGTCATTTCGAAATATTCACATATCATTTCAGTTTCTGAAAGAAAATCTGGTTTAGTCATAGGAAAAAAAAATCTCTGAACAAATACAAAACAAAAGAAGAAAATTGTTGTACAGCAAGATACCTACCTCAGTAAAACCTTTCTTATATATATACACATCCTTTTAGTTAGCTCGTTCACAACTAAGAAAAACCAGAAAAAGAAAAATAAGTATGATCATTTTATAAACTCAAATCCAGTTCAACTAAACAAAACAGGAAGATTTAAAAGCAGATCAAACTGTAGTTTTTTTAAACAGATATTGGTTCTCTGTTTAACAACATTAGGTGAGCAAACATAATTTTTAAGGACTTAAGTATAATTTAATTTGTCTATGTGATTCATGAACAATATTGTGCTTGCATATGTATTGTTTTTGAATATAGTTCTGTGTTTATATATGAGTTGTTCTGTGAAAAATTGAATTTACTGGTCTCCTCTGTTTGTAGTTACAGAGTTAAATATTTATTCAAAATTCAAAATACTTTCATCCAATCATTGTTAAGCTTAGAGTTTCAAGCAAAACAAGATGTTTAAACCTAAATCAAGATTTTAAAATCTGTTTTAAACATGTTGGTGAAGTATCACCACTGGAATCTTGTTTTACAGAGCAACATGTAATATTATGTTATATTCGAATGTGATAAATTGCTAATTCAATTTCATAACTTGAATCCACTCTTCAAATAGAATTTTAAAACTAAAATGGGAATTTTTAGTTAAGTATGTTAAGAGCAGTTCTTAGTTGAACAGAAAATGCTTTTTAACCAATTTCAGGTGACCGAACAAATTTTGGATGTTGAATTTTTGCTTGAAGCTAGCTTGGCCATCGATGAAGTTAGGAAAATTGTTAAATAACTTTTCTATTGTAAGAGATGATAGAACGAGGCAAGGTTAGGTTTTAATGCTGGAGTTTTGACGTGGTCTGGAAACAAGGTGATTTCGTCACCTCGGGTTGATCGAGTTGCATGGGATTCAAGGGGATGGTAGAATGGAGAATCAGTGAGTGAGGAAGGAGTTGTATCGCCCCAGGTGGACGGCATGTGCGGGGCGAAGCAATTTGATAGGCGAGGTCGAGTTTGAGTTTTCAAACTGAAGACTTGATTTCAATTTAAAGCTTGTGGAGTCGAATCGAGTTTTGCTTTCGTATGTAGCTTTAGTGTGCGACTCGTCGGAGGTAACGAAGTTCGCCGGAGCGTCGACGAAGCGCCATGCACGTGCACTGCAACGATTGAGTATCTGGAAGAGTTGGTTCATGGTGACTCGAAGGGGAACCCATGTTTCCCTGAAGTTGGCTCGAGTTTTTCTGGTTTTCGCGTGAGTGTTTTGTATCCTGTTACTCAATTTTTTTTGTGCAAATGTAAATAGGAAGAAGAAGAAGGGAATCTCGGAGGAAATGGTGAACAAACTCGAGTATTAACTCGAGTAAACCTGGGGACATTTGTCGGGTTTGGTTTTCAACACTTTAAGTCTAATTAAATTTGAAGTTTATCATCTTAAACAAGTATAAGTGTTACTGAATTAATTAATGTCTGAAAATTTAGGTTAAGAATTTATTTTAAGACATCATCAATTAAGTTAATACTTTAGAAGTTTTTTTTTAAATCCTAACTAATATTTTAATTAAGTAGTTATGTAAGATAGTTTTAAATTTAAATTAACATTAAAGCTTTTAAAGTTAGTAACTAGTTTACTTAAAGTTATTAAGGAAGATTTTTAAGATGTAAGATAAATGATTCTAATTTAATTCATTTATATTGTAATGTACTTAAGAATGTTAATTCGTTGATAATGGCAATTAATTAAATGAATTGAGATTTATAAATTTGTTATAAAAAATTGATTAACAAATGATTAATTGTTAATTAATTTGAAATTATGAATTTTAATTAGCCAAATGAAGTTAATTAATATATGATTAGTAGTTAACTAATTAAGTAATTTAATTAAGAATTAATAATCGATTAATTAAGTAACTAGCGATAAATAAATGGGTAATTAAGTTTTTTAAATTAATAATTAAGATTATAAATTAATAATTAGGGAATAATGAATTAAGTAATTAAGGTTTAATAAATTGATTAAGAAGTAATTAATAAATTAATTAAGAAGTAATTAATAAATTAAACGGTATGAAATGAAATAATTAATTAATTAATGATTTATCAAGCAGAATTAAAGATGCTTGCTTATGGATAATTATAAGTAGAATATCTGGATTTGTGATATTTATGGGTGATATTCTGTTATACTCTGTGATATGCTTTAGATATATCTGTGATGTTTGAGTATGATTTATCTGTGATAAATGCTATGTGAATTCAAAGTATTGAATTAAATTTTTTAAAACTATTAAACAACTTGGCCTTTAAAATGGCGTTTGGATTTCGATGAGACCGGGATCAGGTGTCAATTATGATTATCCAAAAACCACATCGATCTAAGTTAAACGTTAGGTCGTAAATCTCAAGTGAAGATCGAGATGATGTTTCAGAGTGCAAGGGTTATCATCATTAACTATGAGTGTAACGAGATAATGCCTTCGGTTTCGTTCGAACCCGGAACGAACTTGTATGGATTGAATGCTTTCAGAACATCGTCAGGTGGACGATGAGCATTCTAAGAGATATGTTCTATAAAGGTAATCGTAGCCTTAAGCCTCATCAACCAGGAATAGCTAAAACAGGGGAGGTGCAGCAAGGTTAGGTAGGTAGCACGCAAGCAGGACGAGATATACCACTGTCTAGATGTCCCTTTTTTATTCAGCTGTGTGGGCGGTTGCTAGTTACAACCGCGAGGTTGTCTTGTTCGAAACTGTTCAGTAAGGAATGATTCTGGCCTTGTGTTGTAGGAGGTCGGGAGGGATCCACAGTAAGGTGATCTAGGCCCCGTACTATGACGGACGGTACCCCAGTAGCCCTGCCATTGTATGGAATCCAATCTCCAATAAGCGCCGTATGTTTTGATTGTGCCCAACTATGTTGAAATGTGAGATATAAGCATTTCAGTTATTTCTGTATTTTATTTTGAAAACCCTAGACACTATTATAATATCACTGGATTTCCTATAAAATGTTTTGGTTAGCGTAAGGTAAAAACTTACCCGTGTTTATGTGTGGGAAGTCTTACGTGATGCCTTTGTTTCAAATGGTTTTCAAAGTTAAGCAACTTTAACCCGTTTACTCACACCAAACCCATGTCTAACCCGGAGTTTATTTCTGTTTTTCATAAACTCTTGGGTACTCAAATTTTTATGAGTAGCCAAGTGATAGGTTTTGCATTGTTGAAGTATGGAGGAGCTTGGAGTAGGAGGCCAGACGTATCTATCTAGTTCCACTGTGTTAGTTAATGTATGTAATGACAGACGTATATATGACTGTTTTGTTTAAATGATGTTGTGTAACTCTGATATATGTAAACTATGTAATAGTTATGTGATGTATTATATTTTGTTTCGTTTCCGCTGTGAGATTCTGATGTTGTTATTCTTTCTTTTCTATCTATTCTATTTCTATCTCTTTCCTTTCTTATTGATGATACGTCTTTCTATGGGAAGAAAGACGGGTCGTCACAGTTGGTATCAGAGCTTAAGTTGAGATAATACCTAGGCTCTGAAATAGTATTTATCTTGAGAGTGCATATTTGTCTTTTTATATAACTATATACCTATCTAAATTTGTTGGGTTACCTATCCAGGTTGCCAATATGAGTTCTGGAAGGAGAGGCAGATGTAGGGGCAGTACCTCGACCGATAATGGACGAAGTCAAACTGCTAGTGAGGCTGTAGATCCAATACCGCATCAGGTCAGTTTTGCCGCCTTATGCAAGGACTTCACCAACCATGCAGGTAAACCATTTAAAGGGTCAGAGACTATAATTGAGGTCCAAGCCTGCCTACGCTCTTATGAAAGGATCTTTAAGAGTATGAAGTTGTCTAATGAGCGGAAAAGAGAAATGGCTTCATGGCAATTATAGGAAGGTGCTGCAGCCTGGTGGGATGCAGCGACAGCAAATATCTCTCAGGACGAAATTTATTGGGAAAGATTTAAAGAGTTGTTTGAGGAGAAATTCATGCCAACAGCAGGGAAAACTCGTCTGTACCGGGATTTTCTGAATTTGAAGCAAGGTAGCATGACTATAGCGGAGTATGAGACGAAATTCAATGAGCTTTCTTATTATGGACCAGAGCTCATTGATACTCCTCTCAAAAAGAACGAAACGTTTGTGCAAGGCTTGAGGCCGGAATTTCATGGAAAGATGACAGCGCATTTGAAAGGATCTTTTATTGAGTTAATTGATATGGCTCTGAGATATGAGGATTTGATGAACAAGAAATCAGTGGCACCAGTAGCAGCATCGGGAGGGAATTTTGCTAATCCAAATAAGAGGAAGTTCAATCGCAATTGGAGGAAGCAACACAAGAAGAAGCCTGGAAGTAATAACGGACCTCACAAATGCTATATATGTCAACAAGAAGGTCACTTGGCGAATAAGTGTCCCAGGAAAGGATTTCAGCAACAGCAGCAACAGTCGTATCAAAGTGGATCGTGTTCGGCTTTGATTCATAAATCTCTATGCTATAATTGTCACCAACCAGGTCATATGATCAAGGACTGCCCGCTACTTCATAAAGCTCAACAGAATAAGGTATTTGCTTTGGAGGGCGCACCATCTACTTCATCTAAAGGAAAGGGAGTATTGAAAGGTACATTACTTTTAGATGGCAAGTATACTAAAGTTTTGTTTGATTCGGGTGTTCTTTGAGTTTTATTTCTCTGGAATCTGTAGAGAAGTTCTTTCTTACCCCTAGTACTGTAGACTGTCCCATCTTTGTATCTAATCCTATAGGAGGGGTAAACAAATAGGATATGATCTGTAAGGATTTGAGGATTTCCTATCTGTCCCATAGTTTTTCTTATGACCCTTACATGTTGGATTTTAAGGGGATTGACCTTATTTGGGGATGGATTGGCTCGATAAATATAAGGCGGTCCTGAATTGTGATGAGAGAATAGTTTCGTTGAAACCGATCTGGGTAGGATTGCTAGAGTGACGTGTGATAATTATGGAATTCACTTGAATAGTCTTTTACATGGAGTTGAGACTTCTCAAGATAAGGTTGAAGATATCGATGTGGTCCAAGATTTCTCAGATGTATTCGAGGAGCTCAAGTATTTACCTCCGCATTGAGAGATAGAGTTTCGAATTGATTTGGTTCCAGGAGCAGTATCGGTGATTTAGCTTAGTAGGAGGATGGCTCCTAGGGAGAGGGAGGAGTTAGTTAAGCAAACTCAGGATCTTTTGTAGAGAGGATTGATTAGGCCCAGTTTTTCTTGTTGGGGTTCTGCTGCGGTGTTTGTCACTAAGTCGGATGGATCGCTAAGGTTCTGTGTAGATTATATAGAATTGAACAAAGTGACCATCCGAAATAAATATCCTATTACTCGTATTGATGATCTTTTTGACCAGCTGCATGAAGCTTCTGTCTTTTCTCAACTGGATTTAGCTTCAAGTTTCCATCAGTTAAGGATAGCTGAGGACAGTATCCCCTTAGCTGCATTTAAGGGACCAAATTGTTTATATGAGTGGTTGGTTATGCCTTTCAGGTTAACCAATGCACCTGCTTACTTTGTCGATCTAATGAACCGAGTCTTTCGGGATGTATTGAATAAGTTTGTTTTGGTAGTCATCGATGATATCCTGGTCTATTCTAAGACTGAAGAAGAGCACAAGCAGCATTTGGGAATAGTGTTGTAGACACTAAGGAGGCATATTTTGAAGGCGAAATTCTTTAAGTGCCATTTTTGGAAATCAGAAGTCAAATTTTTGGGGCACATTGTTTCTGGAGAAGGTATTTCTATAGATCCAGCGAAGGTTGAGACTATTCTGGAATGGAAGCAGCCGCAGACACCGACTGAAGTTCGTAGTTTTATGGGATTGGCTGGCTACTACAGAAAGTTTATCAAAGATTATTCCAAGATTTCTTCACATCTGACTAAGTTGACAAGGAAAGGAGCTAAGTTTAAGTGGGCAACCCAGTGTGAGTAGGATTTTCAGGAGTTGAAGATGAGGCTAACCAGTGCACCCGTGCTAGCTATTCCAGATGGGAAGAGCAAATTTGAAGTTTATACAGATGTCTGTATAGTTGGACTAGGAGCAGTTTTGATGCAGAATGAAGGAATAATTGCGTATGGGAGTCAGTAATTAAAGCCACATGAAAGGAACTACGCTACGCACGATCTTGAGTTGTTAGCCATTATTTTTGCTTTGAAGATCTGGAGACACTATCTTTTGGGAGAGAAGTTCTAGTTATTCATGGATCACAAACCGTTGAAATATCTTTTCTCTCAAAAGGATCTTAATTTAAGACAGCAGCGGTGGGTCGAGTTTTTGGAATCATATGATTTGGATATCCTATATACCCCAGGGAAGGCAAATGTTGTGGCTGATGCTCTTAGCAGGAATGCAGTTCTGTCTCTTTTGGAAGTTGTTCCGTCTCTCTAAGAAAGAATCATAGGCAAGCAAATGGAGGATAGATCTTTTGAAGAACTGATTCTTGGAAACAAGGATGGTCGATATCCGAATTTAAGGTGGACGATCAAGGTGCTTTGAGGATTAATGGTCGTTTGTGTGTACCTAATATAGATGTATTGAGGTAAGAAGTCTTGTCTGAGTGTCATCGCTCTAGACTGAATATTCACCCAGGAATTTCTAAGATGTACAAAGATATGAGAAGGGTTTTCTGATGGCCGTGCATGAAGAGGGATGTAACTGCTATTGTCGATAGTTGTGCTATCTACCAACAGGTGAAAGGAGATCAACAGAAGTCGGCAGGTTTGTTGCAGCCTTTGGAAGTCCCAGAATGGAAGTGGGAGATGATTTCTATGGATTTCATCGACGGTTTGCCTAGAACCAAGAAGGGAAACGAAGGAATATGGGTGATTGTGGATCGTCTAACTAAGAGCGCCCATTTTATACCCGTTAAGGCAACTCATACTGCAGCTTCTCTAGCAGAGATTTTCTTGAGAGAGATAGTCAGATTGCATGGAGTTCCTGTCAGCATAGTAAGTGATCATGATCCTACCTTCACCAGCAAATTCTGGGAGGCTCTGCAATCAGCTATGGAACGAGTTTGAGATTGAGTACAACCTATCATCCTCAGACAGATGGGCAGACGAAGAGGCTGAATCGTATTTTTGAGGATATGCCACGAGCTTGTGTTTTGGATTTTGGGGGATCGTGGGAAGACCATCTTCATCTAGTAGAATTTTCATACAATAACAGTTACTAGGCGAGTATTAATATGACACCTTATGAAGCTCTATATGGAAGACCGTATAGATCCCCATCCTGTTGGATAGAGTCGAGAGATCGCCTTGTGCTTGGACCAGATTTGATCCATGATGCTTCTGCGAAAGTTGAGCTTGTCAAGAAGAGAATGAAAGCTGCTCAGGACCGTCAGAAGAAGTATGCAGATAAAGGGCGAAGACGATTGGAATTTAAGATCAGAGATTTAGTCTTTGTCAAAGTTTCTCCGATCAAAGGAGCTATAAGATTTGGAAAGACGGGACAACTTGCCCCGAAATATATTGGACCATTCCGGGTGCTGGAAAGGATTGGTGCCGTGGCTTACAGAATTGAATTGCCAGAATAGATGTCTGGGATTCATAATGTATTTCATGTATCCCATCTAAGGAACTTTGTCCATGACCCATCACTGGTTGTAGAACCATTAGTCCAGGAAGATTTAGAGGTCGAGCCAAACTTGACTGTGGTCAGGAACCCTATTCAGATTGTTGATCAAGACGAGAGACAACTCAGGAGCAAGGTAGTGAAGCTTGTCAGAGTGTAGTGGAGTGAGGACCCCAGAGATTGTACTTGGGAAACTGTAGATAGTTTTAGGAAGGCCTATCCGATTTGTGTCCGGATAGCTAGTGATGTTTGTTAGGATAGACTGTTTGGTTGATTGTTAATGTATGAATGATATGTATGCTTGGATGGTTGATATAAAAGCTTTTGAATTATCTTTTGCTTTAAATTTCGGGGACGAAATTATTTTAAGGGGGGAGGAATGTGACGACTCGGGATTTTGGCAATATTATTTTAATAAGAATTTAATCTAATTAAATAAAATGTAAACTTATCATTTTAAAAATGAATAAGGCTTTTGGGATATTTGCCATTTATTTATATACATATGTAATTTGAAAAAAAAACTATGATTTTAAAATTTAAAATAAAGCCTTTCAAAAATATTTAAAATAAAATCTATTTTTATTCACATTAAATTAAATTTAAAGCTCTACGTTATTAACATTTAATCTAAATATATACATATGAATTAATATAGATAACAGAATTAATCCTATCAATATTAGATATAAGTATAAAGTATAATTATAAACATATGTGAACATAAATAAAGTATTTGGTAGTTTAAGCTTTAAATAAAAAATTAAATAAAAAAACAAGAATTTATGTTAAAAATAGAAATAAAGATATAAGGCAACTTATATGGTTTTATGAAAACATAAATAAATACATAAGGTAATTCTAGAATATATATATATATATATACTATGGAATACATGTGTGAATGCAAGGCAAATACAAATATCTATGTACAATAAAAATAAAAAATAAAAAATATAGGACAAGTATGTATGTATGTTTGCTGTGAGTTTGTATATGCAAGGCAAGAAGATAATAAAACAAAAACATATGCAAATACATATCAAATAGGATAGGTATGTAAACAGAATGGGAAATAATTGCATTAAATGCTATCTATTCTAGCACAAAATATGGTCATTTCGAAATATTCACATATCATTTCAGTTTCTGAAAGAAAATCTGGTTTAGTCAAAGAAAAAAAAAATCTCTGAACAAATACAAAAAAAAAGAAGAAAATTCTTGTACAGCAAGATACCTACCTCAGTAAAACCTTTCTTATATATATATATACATCCTTTTAGTTAGCTCGTTCACAACTAAGCAAAACCAGAAAAAGAAAAATAAGTATCATCATTTTGTAAACTCAAATTCAATTCAACTAAACAAAACATGAAGATTTAAAGGTAGATCAAACTGTAGTTTTTTTAAAACAGATATTGGTTCTCTGTTCAACAACATTAGGTGAGTAAACACAATTTTTAAAGACTTAAGTATAATTTAATTTGTGTATGTGATTCATGAATAATATTGTGCTTGCATATGTATTGTTTTTGAATATAGTTGTGTGTTCATGTATGAGTTTTTCTATGAAAAATTGAATTTACTGGTCTCCTCTGTTTGTAGTTACAGAGTTAAATATTTATTCAAAATTTAAAATACTTTCATCCAATCATTGTTAAGCTTAGAGTTCCAAACAAAACAAGATGTTTAAACCTAAATCAAGATTTTAAAATCTGTTTTAAACATGTTGGTGAAGTATCACCACTGGAATCTTGTTTTACAGAGCAACATGTAATATTATGTTAAATTCGAATGTGATAAATTGCTAATTCAATTTCATAACTTGAATCCACTCTTCAAAATAGGATTTTTAAAACTAAGTTGGGAATTTTTAGTTAAGTATGTTAATAGCAGTTCTTAGTTGAACAGAAAATGCTTTTTAATCAATTTCTAGTGATAGAGCAAATTTTGGATGTTGAATTTTTGCTGAAGCTAGCTTGGCTATCGATGAAGTTAGGAAAATTGTTAAGTAATTTTTCTATTGTAAGAGATGATAGAACGAGGCAAGATTAGGGTTTAATGCTCGAGTTTTGACGTGGTCTAGAAACAAGGTGATTTCGTCACCTCGGGTTGATCGAGTTGCATGGGATTCAAGGGGATGGTAGAATGGAGAATCGGTAAGGTGAGGTCGGAGTTGTATCGCCCCAGGTGGACGGTGTGGGCGGGGGGAAGCAATTTGATAGGTGAGGTAGAGTTTGAGTTTTTGAACTGAAGACTCGATTTTGATTTAAAGCGTGTGGAGTCGAATCGAGTTTTGCTTTCGTATGTAGCGTTAGTTCACGACTCGCCGGAGGTAGCGTAGTTTGCCGGAGCGTCGGTGAAGCGCCGTGCATGTGCACGACAATGATTGGGTATCTGGAAGAGTTGGTTCGTGGTAACTCGAAGGGGAACCCGTGTTTCCCTGAAGTTGGCTCGAGTTTTTATGGTTTTCGCGTGAGTGTTTTATATCCTGTTACTCAAAATTTTTTACAAATGTAAATAGGAAGTAGAAGAGGGGAATCTCGGGGGAAATGGTGAAGAAACCCAAGTATTAACTCGAGTAAACCTGGGGACATTCTTGGGTTTGGTTTTCAACAATTTAAGTCTAATTAAATTTGAAGTTTATCATCTTAAACAAGTTTAAGTGTTACTGAACTAATTAATGTCTGAAAATTTAGGTTAAGAACTTATTTTAAGACATCATTAATTAAGTTAATACTTTAGAAGTTTTTTTTAAACCTTAACTAATATTTTAATTAAGTAGTTGTGTTAGTTAATATCATTATTTTAAGACATCATCTATCTAGTTTCGCTGTGTTAGTTAATGTATGTTGAATTTTAGGAATGTATGTAATGGCAGATGTATATATGACTGTATAGTTTAAATGATGTTGTGTAACCGATATATGTAAACTATGTAATAGTTATGTGATGTATTATATTTTGTTCCATTTCCGCTGTGAGATTCTCATGTTGTTATTCTTTCTTTTCTATCTTTTCTATTTCTATCTCTTTCCTTTCTTATTGATGATACGTCTTTCTGTGGGAAGAAAGACGGGTCGTCACAAAATTATTATAACACCGCGGTCATTTAAAAATAATTTGTACTTCAAAACCAGAATATAATATCCATTTCGAAACCATATAATACGATATCCTTTCCATTTCAAAAACCAAATCATTATGATATCATTTTTATAAAAACCCATATCAATATTATATCTTTTTATTCTAAATATATCCTTTTTTCAAAACCATAGCACTTCAAAGTTATAACACTTCGAAAACAAAATACTTGAAATATAGCGTCCACCACTCAAATGGTTTAAATATTAGAATACTTTATATAATAAAATGGCTTCTTAGATTTCACAAATCAATTTCAAAACAGCTCGAACTCTAAATTTTAAATTTAACCAAATCCCAAATCATTCATTTCAATACAATTCAGTTTCCAAATGAACTATTTCAAATTTTAAAGGATTTGATCCATAGGATAAACTATTCCAAATTCAATATTATTTCAAACTTTAAGTATTCCCAATTTCAAAACTAAGTTTGGTAATTATGATTCAACAATTCACCTTTCTATTATTTAGTTTGAAATAATTTACATAATAAATCCACTATCATCTAATTAAAACTCAATTTACAAATAACTTAAATATTTCCTTTAATTTATTTATACTTGACATATTCATTTAATTCACCCTAAACCCAAAATCAAGTTATAAAAATCATACCTTTTAAATTTTCAAATCTAATAAATTCTACATCAACTTACTGAGTTTAGTATTTAAATAAGCTCAATTTCAAATAAATTTCCAATTTACCTTCCAATCTTAATTTATTTAAATCGTTATAACCTCTATATTGAAGTGTGATTTAAATACTTAACCATATTTTATTTTAATAAAATCAAACTCCATTATTAAACTTATTTTTTTAAACAAATTTATACATAGCTTAAATTCAAGAATTTAACTATATACAAAATAATATTTATATAATATAAAAAAAGCAATATTTATTAAACCGTATATTTCTATCCAAAACCACATAAATCATTTTCAAAATATTTATACATGGACCGACGGTGTCTGTATATAATTTTCTATCCTATGGTCAAGTGATACGGATATTTATCATTTCAGTCTGTAATTTAAAATAAAAATACCGTTATATATCATTTCAAACCGCAATCCTGAATTAAATAAAATTCATAACAACTTGCAGTTTATAATAATATAAAATACAACATCCATTCATCAAATGTCAATCATCAACCATTTATCACAATCATCATCCAATTCAATCAATAACATCAATATATAACCGAAAATAAATAACAGACATTTACTGGCAATTTATATTTAATAATAAATTAAATACCTATTTAATTGGTAGTTTATATGCAATAATAACTTAAATAACAATTTAATTCAATAAATTCAATTTAACTGGAATGATGGTAAAAATATGCCAAACAGTCATAAATAAATTTCTAATCACATCAGAAAATAATTTAACACACAGAAGAAATTATATAAGTTATGAGTGGGTTTAAACACTCACCTTTTGAATTTAAATTGAATTTAAATCTAATTTAAACCCAAAATTTGAATAGTCTTAGAATTCGTCCAAAAAAGCGTCAAAATATCCGAAATTTCGATACGTTCCTAACTGAAGAAACCGTGCATGAATCGGACCTCGTATGCAAAAGATATGTTGATTAAAACATTTCAAAATTTTAATATATAACAATTAACAAAAAAAATCACGTACTTTCTTCTCCATCATTCACGAACGAACGCAACCCATAAATCTACAAGCCTCCATCAAAACGCATGCACCATCATTCGCCTGGAGCCCGATCGAGGACTTCCATCGTGTGCGCCGCATCTATCTCCGCTTATGCCAGGGGTTGCGCCCTACCTGCCTCCGCTGTTTGCATGAAAATCGAGGAAAAGACGATCGACTTCATGGCCAAATTCTGGCGAATTCGAGAAGTTATAGCGCAAATCAACATTTGGATGTGTAGAGCTCGTCGATCTCTACAACTTTGCTTTTGGAAGCTTCTAATTTCGATGCATGGATTGAAAGAAATCAAGGCAAGAAGATTGAGAGTTTTGGCCATAGAAAAGAAAAGAGGAGTGCCGGCTAGGGTTTCAGAATAATATAATATTATTTTATCGTTTTGCGCGCCTATTTATAGCGTGAGGTCCAAAACAGCTTGAACCCCAAACGAAGCATGCCGCCTGACGATCCTAACGTAAAAAGGCCTTATGAACACAATGGAACTGGTTTCGGGGTTCAATTCTATCATTTTCGTAGGTTATTGTTGAAGTCAAATTGGTTTGAAATGACAATAATGCCCTAGAAAGCACGTTTCGTTTCCAAAACGAAAATGGATCATCCCATATATCAAAATAGATGTTTTTGAATATGTCAAAATCAATGGAACAGGTTTTAAGTCCTAATCCCATCGTATGAAGAAGTTATGCTAAAGTTAATTTATTTCAAATTGATTTCAGTTGATTTTAATTAAATTGATTTCTGCGCGTTTCGAGTCCGTTTGATCAAATGACAAGTCTGATCTATACAAAACTTGAAATCCAATAATAATTCACAGTTGCGGATCCGATGAAACTGGTTTCACCAAAATCCGAGTCAGTGGCCAAAATGGCCATTTTGCACATTATTAAATTAAATTAATATTTAATTAATTAAATCACTTTTTTGTTTCAAATTTAAAATTCACAAATTCCATCATTTTTGATTTCTTAAACAATTACAATAATTTGAACAAACTTAGATATCAATTTCAAGTTAATAAATTTACCAATTACAGTGTTTGAATTCAATTTCAATAAATTCAGATATTATCAATTAAATTTCCAATAATTACATTTAATTTAACTTGCATCCTATTATCCAATCTATTATTATCAAATGGAGAAAATTAGCATTGATTCATGATTTATTACATTAATATCTTCAAATTTCAGCTAAATTTACATTAATGTACTAGTTAAATATTTTAATTTCATTTAATTGCAATTAATCCAATTATTATATTTCAAATTCCACTAAATTAATAAATCTTGATGTCCATTCTTCTTATCCAACCAATTGTCATACTATGAATAAAGTTAACATTATTTCCAAATATTAACTTAATTTACATTAACATAATATTCAATTTAGATCTATTGCGATTAATTCCAATTTAATTTAACAGATTAAATATATATATGTAACTTATAATAATTATTGCCATTAACTCTCAATCACCCTTTATAAGTTTATCATTTCCAGTCCAATATTATAGTTACTTACAGAACATTGATTTTATCCAACATTTTACATTAATTCATTAATTAATTAAATATTTACATTTTCTTATATTCTATTTATAGCCTAGTATGACATTTACACAAATTCCATTAATTGCAATTTCATTCAAATAGTTAATAAATAACTTAGGCTTGCCTTATTACATCTCATTTAAGTTATTATTTCATTAATGAATCACAAATTTCTAGTTTTTTTTTTCAATATTAGATAACAAACATTTAATAAAATTAACAATTGAATTATCGAAAATTTTACGTGTCGTTACACTCTCCCCCACTCAAAACTTTTTGTCCTAGAAAAGGAAAAGAAGGGAAAAGAAGAATTTTAGAAATCAATATATCTTATTCAAAATATTAAATTTATAACAGTTAAGTTACATCATAAAATAATTTAAATAAAATATGTAAATTTATAAACAATTTAAATCTTTTATTTTCAAGTTAACAAAATTTCGAAAACATTTAAGAAAATTTTCTAAGTCCAAAATTTACGAAAAATATCGGCAGAGTCTCCTTTGTACGGAGAGGCTCGGGAGCAAATATAATATCAAATTTAACAATGTATAACATATATCTTCCAAAATAATATATCCTAACACGGGAAAAATAATATAATAGCGCTATAAACCTTAATTCGAAAACGTACCTATTTGTCAGGCAAACAACGCTTAATTATGAAACAAAAAGCAGTAGCAATTGCTTCCATAACCTGTATTTCACTTATATAATCCCAAAGGAGTCTTCAATTATAAAAAATGAAATATTTAAAGTTGTTTCAACCAATTTAATATAAAACAACAATCATTTGCAACCAAAATACAATCATCGCATAAAAATCAACCCAATCAATTATCCATTCATATCAAACAAAACAAATAGTTGTTTGGATTCAAAAACTTCAAATTGTACAGGATGGAAAATAAACTATTAAGTGCACCATTTACTCAACAGTCTTAGATGAAACTAAATAGATTATTTGCACATCCAAACAATTTTAAAGTATCCTCGCCCAAACAACCATAAACCAAACAAACAACAATTTCAAACAACAGATCACGTTCATTCTTATTAATTTCATTTCATAACATTTATTATTTTATTTCCTTTTCATTCATATAATGATTTATCTTTATAATTTACATTTATATCTTACAAATCATCATTTCCATCCACTGATTCAGTGTTTATTTCACTTAATTGCACTTATACTTACATTGATTCACTTTATTTATTCATATGATATAAATTTTCTTTTTATTGCATTACATTCCTTCATTTCTCAATTTCATTTATTTTCATTCGTTTATCCATAGTATTCATATTCAATTCAGTTTCTTAGCATTTCAATTCATTTTCTTGAGTTTATAATCATTTATTTATAATACTTACCTTTCTATTTTATATAATTATAGTAACATTTCAATTATAACTTAAGCTTATAACCACTATAACATCCAATTCTTATTTATTAAGGTGATTCATTGAACACTCTCGTTATATAAGTTTTTCTTGTACAATTTTCCATTACATTTTATTAATCATTACAACTTAGAATATTTGGTAAGTTATATATATATATGTGTTAAAGAATGCAAATTGAAAAATTATACAAGTTTTACCTCATTAATATAATGTTCAATAGTTTTATCCTTTGTCTCATAAGTTACAATTTTCAACTTGCTGGTAATTTCATTTATAACCTAGAATCTACTTATTTTATTTTAATTAGAGGTTCTGTAACGTTCTCAATTTTTCGACGCTCGAAAACCGACATCAATACATACACTGTATCAACTGCCGAGCAATCGAATGCCGGAAAAACGAAATGTTATGGTTAAAGAAGAAGAAAAAGATAGAAGAAGAGAGAGAAAGATAGAACAGAACAGAAAGAAACAACAGAACAATATCAGAATCTCACAATCGCAGCGAAACAACATATAATAAATAAATGAATAATCTTTAAACAAAGAACTATATTACATTACATCACATTACATTACACTATCAGAGCTTACAACAACAAACAGCGGAAAAGAAATACAACATATACTAGTAATATACTACGCCATCCATCTTGCCTCCAGATTTCTACAGCAACTCTCGAATCCAGAATGACCTGATAACCTGACTCTAGACTGCCCGTGTGGAAATTGGTGGGCACCCAGAGTTTAGGAAGGAAAATAATAAACTCCAGGTCAGTCATTGGACTGGTGTGAGAACTTAAAATAGTTATTTATCTTTAAAACAAACAACAAGAATATTTTAAAATAGATTCGCGATGCTTTTTGGAAAATGAGACTACCATAAGGCCTCCTGCACACACACACACACACAATGCAAACGCAGAATCAGAGGAGATTTCTCCTTATGATAGTCAAAGATGCTTGATACGCATTAAAAAGAAACATTTGACATTATTACTAGTGCATAGTGTAGAAAACATTTCGAAAATATAATATAAATCTTAGCCAGCATAGGCATTCCACACTTATGCCTACTATAGCTACCATCTAAATAGTGGTGACCACCATAAGTAAATGGTAGTTTCTACAACTAAAACCGTACAAGATCGTATTGTTTCTTTGGATTTCCAACAAATGGTCAGGCCAAGGAACTTCCCATTGCCACATGAGTACGCCTCTGGAAAGATGACCCGAGAATCTAACCTAACATTACGGTTAGATCTCTGCCAACACAAGGCCGGGTTACCCCTAACCGGGCAACTACTGACACGAATATGCCATCCCCCGGTCGTAACCGATCTTCATCCGAGGATCCTCGATTCTAACAACCACAAAGTAATAAATTTGCAGCAACAACATAGGTTAAGTATCTGGGCTCCATACCATGATACCACCTCTATCCAGAAGGAATGACATACACTAAAGGGGTGCTACCTCCTAATAACCTTGCTGCATCCTTCCTGTTTTGACCATTTTCGGGGTGTGAGGTCCGACGAAGTCTCGTCCACAAAGCCACGCTTTATACAAAAGCTGTGCTTTGATCACATATGCTCAACAGCACTTCGTATGTCACATTACCAATTTGGGAATGTATCACTAATAACCATCAACTACATAACCTTTGAGCTCGTATGTCTCAGAGAAGGGTGTTAAGCTAAGAGAATAAATTCTCCGCCACCAACAGAAATATATTTGATAGAAACCATCTTTACATCTCAAATTGTAACGTCAGACACACATCCATACAACTTCGTTGCGAGATCGAACGGAACCGAAGGCACTTCCAAAGAAGCCCTTGCAATCCGGTTATTCACTAATCACGTCCGGACTTCCCGTCACTAGGGGTGATAAAACCTCTATATCGGAGATCAGCCAATGCAGAGTCATTCGACGGTAATCCTTCCGTTTTCAAAAATATCTGGTCTTCAAATGCAATCCATAACGACGTATCACAAATTCGGAATGGGTTATACGACCCAAAGGTCCTTTCCCGGCTAACCCGAATAGTGAGCGCTTATTTTGAAAATAAGCGTGGCATTCAAATTCAAGCAAATCACAACAAATACCCATTTAAAGGTAAATATTGATAATCGGTTATTTAACTATCAATAGGTATGCACAACATCACCAGATTCCAAATAATTTTCCAAATTATTTATTTTCCAAAAATATCTTTACAAGATATATAATTATTTCCACACTTAAAAAATAAATCAACGTTTATTTTTTTAAACAAATTTCCCCTTTCTTTTATAAATCCCATAATGAATTTACATTTCCAAAATATCTATGAATATACCATTTTTAAATCAATTTCTAATATTCATTTTCAATTTATCTTTAAAAAGATACAATCTCAAAACATTTCACTTCATATTGGAAAAAGCATTTCCATACTTATTAATAATAAGTAATTCACAGATCTATTCTTTTCAACATTATAAAAAATATTCGATATACTTAAATCACAATTTAAGTATATATTTTATTCTTTAAGGTAAACATCCTCTTAAACACATTTATTTGGGTCCAAACGAATGTTGCGTAAAACATCGTTATGACAACCCAAAATTACTAGTATAGGGATTCGAAATTAAGATAGATATAAATCCCAATACTATATAAAACATTTCCTTTCGGAAATCATTTACTATAACAACAGTGTTATAATCCACCATTTCCTTATTTCTCGAAAACGTCTATTTCAACAATGAATGTTGAAATCTATGGTTTTGACACTTAATACATTTTAAAACAACTTCAAATCATTTTAATTCTATTTAAAATATCACTTCCCCAAAACACTTTAATATATTGTTCACTGTCCCAAATCGTGAATATCCATCATTAACCAAATTCAACATTTTTCTACACATTTTATTTAAAGGATTATCCACTATCCAAAATCGCGAATATATCTCCTCTAATAAGCTTCTATATTAAATTCATCAAATTTGATAAATTTCGGATTTTATAAAACACTGTTTATAAATCCCCATTTATATTTTTATAAAGACTTCAATTTACAAAATTTAAAAATCTTACTACTTATAAAATTCCATTTATAACCTCATTTTCAGCATTAACAGAACTCCTTTTATAATTCCATTATTTCGATTTATAAAATATATATTTTATAAATCTCATCTATAAACCATTTATACTTATTCAAAAGTCTCAACTAAAATGCCAAAATCCAATTTATAAGTTAATTACTTATGAATCTTTTATTTTACAAAATCTATACGTTTTATAACTTCACAATTTATAAATTTATAATTTTCATTTACTTGTCAAATCCATTCATACTTCATTTTAACACTTATAAAAACTCGTTTCATAATCCCAATATTTTAATTTATAAATATTAATTTTATAATTTTTTTACATAAATCGTTTATAATAATTCAAAAATTCCCAATTTAAACTATTTTATAAATTTATCAACTACTTATTTCAAAAATCACATTTCGGTTATATTTCACAAAAATCATTACTTTCATAACATAAAAATTATAATGTTTATTTATTTAAACAATTCAAAATTCAATAAACATATATTTTCAAAAATCACTTTTAAATTAGAAATTGTTCCTTTAACATTTTTAAAACTTCGAAATAGGCCCACTGATGCAACAACATCAAATAATCAATCACGGCATCCAAATATCATATATCAATATGATAATCAACAAATATCACAATATCTGTAAATAAATCAATACAGTTGAGGAATCCAGTTGGATCCCTCCAACCTGTTTCCCTACATCCACAGATGTTAGCACAATACCAATTCCGTTCCAATACGGAATATCGCGGTATATGGGGTTTATATAAAAATTAACCGCTATTATGCGGCGCAATAGGGTCTCATCTGCTATATAATGCGGGAAAATCAACTCCAAGTACATATATAATACCAATTCCAATCAAGATGGAATTAAAGCGGTATATGTTTTTAATAAATAACATCCGCTTAATATACGGCGTATAGGGTCTATTTCTATACAACAGATAAAAATTTATCATCCAAACATACAATCAAATTTTTTTAAATCTAATTATTAAAAATTTAAATTGAAACAATTCGATCAAGTGAGAAGTTCTCACCTTGCTTTCAATAACGGTTGCAGTGTTTTTATTTCGAATAAAATTAAACACGCGTTTAATTTTACCCAAAATTCAAACTAGCTCCAAACAACTCCAATCTAAATCCATTGCGTATTCCTCGACAAAAGGAATCTAACGCAATTCGTTTCGTGCGTTTTCGACCTCGTATGAAAAAGTTATGCTATTTTAAACATTACACGATTTATAATATAATTAATTTACAATTTCATTTCAATTTTTTAAACCTCTCAGCATCTGGACCGTTAGATTTTGTTAGATTGCATCAGGGCCATGCCCTTTCTCTTCTCCCCCTCACGTTCCCTACAGGCTATTCACGCTCAAGAAACCCATAGGCCGCCATTTTAATTCGAATTATCGTGGCCACCACGATCATCGAGAAGTTGATCAACAACCTCCACTAGAACGCCCTCGACAAGAGCTACCCACGGCCACCACGGCTTGAAGCTTGGCCCTGTCATCACCTCGAAAAACATGCCTAGAACGAGCACGAACGCGGCCTTACAGCTCCCTCCACGTTGCCCCATATTCAATCTCCACCGTTGAATAGGAAGATCTCTTCGTCCTCTACAATATTGTAGTTGAAAGTTTTTGGTATAGGATGACAGATTGGAAGAAAATAGAGGAGGAAGAAGAGTGATTTTCAGCCATTAATGATGTAAGTGGCGTTTGAAGCATTAGGGTTAGGGTTTTGAGCAAATTGTGAGAGTGGAGGTCCTTTTATAGAAAATTACGCGACACTATTCATCCCGAAATTTTCTGAACTCCAAACGAAGTGTGCCGGTTGGCGTTTCTAGGGTTTACCCCGCGTTCCGGACACAATCGAATAGGCATCGAGAGCCAATTCGATCATATGTGCGAGTTACGGAAATAAACGATCAAATTTAAATTAAATCGGTTAAACTAATTTCTACGCGTTTTAGTTTGCCCCGGACAAACCGTAAATCCGATTGACACGAAATTTGAAACCACACAATAATATCACATTACGGATCCGATGAAACTAGTTTCATCAAAATCCAAGACTGTTGAAAAATGGCTATTTTAACTCGTCAATTAAATATTAAAATATTCAATTTTCACAAATTAACTTTAAATTCAATTTTAAAAGTTCTATAACATCATTCTAACTCCAATATGATTAAATATAACTTTATAAATCATTTTCAATCACATTAAACCCAATTTTCAATTATTTCTGTAATTTCAACTATTAAATTATCTATTTAATTATCCAATTAAATCTCGATATTCGAAATATAATTTATTCGACTTACAAATTTTACTTGTGAATATTTAAAATCAATTAAATATACGAATTTTAATTGACAGAAATTCTGGGTCGTTACAAACTTCCCCCCTTAAAAGAATTTCGTCCTCGAAATTACCAAGTAAGAAAAAGTCTAGAAATCCATTCACTTTTCAAAATCCATATTTAAACTTCTTACAATAACTTTACTAAGTTTCAAATCTACTTAGTTATCTTTTCAAACCAACCAATATTTTTTTACTTTCAACTCCAAAATCAAATTTATAGTTTTCAAAATTTTCCAATTTTCTTAAAAATATTCTAACGCCTTAAATTTTCAGAAAAATTCACCATAGTCTCCTTTGCGCGGCTCGATCCGAAAAAAAATGACAACATATATATATATATATATATATCACAAATATACATCTCATCAAGTGATGAGGCATCCCGCAGGGAAAAAGTGTAAAAGTACGATATGTAATCCGAGATATGTACCTTATATATTATTAGCGAGCATATACGGCTAATATAGCGCGAAAGCAAGCTCCAAATGCGAAGCAAGCGAAATCCGCACCTACTAAACACTCAACAAGCCATGAGAATATGCATGTATGAAAGTAATATCAATATACAACATATATCACTACAACAACTACATATGCTAATATAGCAAATGCAACAAAAGCAATAAATGCAACCACCAAACAACTATCATCCAACAAATCCATATCAAATCAATATACATTCACTTCTCATTATTATTCGATGAATTGGTTTTCATTTAATCACATTTGATTCATTAACATTGAATGTTTTTACTAACATTCACTTATTCATATTCAATTAGTTTACATTCACTAATTTATATTCCATTTCAAACATCATTTGTTTAACTTAACTTAAAATTCCACTTACAAATCCAATTCAGATTTCAATTCTAAAGTAAATTCTATTTAAATTTTACCAAAGCTAAATTTATTAACTCATATATAAGTTCAAAACTTATTTCACTTATATTCATCAATTTCAGTAGTTTATCTAATCCAAATCAATTTATTTAACTTTCCTTTAGTTAAATTTCAAATCACATGTCTTTGATGACAACTCAAATTTATTTTAACTTGGATTTTAATTTCAAATTTGTTTATCACAATCAAACTTCAATTCCCAATTTACTATGCTAGCAAATCTATCACATAGAGTCTCGAAATGATGTTGATGATGCTGTAGTCATCACCCTTATTATTTCCCAGTAACAGTAGTGAATTCAATGCTTAATATTCTTTCAAAATTTTCCTCTTATTCATAAATCACATTTAATTATAATTCCACACTTATAATTCATTCGCTTATATAATTTATTCTTTTAATTAACTTATATACATTCTAACATTTTTAACGACCAAACAATCAATTCATATATACTTAACAATTCTAAAAAATTATTCCTTTGTATATAAAATATAATCAAGGTAAAATTATTTCATCTACCCTATTTAAAACAATATTGTGTCGAATTGTTTTGTACCAGTGTTTAGAGATCCCTATCGACAACGTTAATTACTCGTGTTGACCAGAATCCATATACCACTTAACAAACCAATCATCACAATATAAAACAATTTATATTCGCTAACAAATACGCACTCGTATCTACTATTACACTCAAACTCATTCTAGAGTACTACTGACTTTATCTCTAATGAGTAATACCCAACAGAGCCATGGTTGTCGCTTAACCATATGCTCTGATACCAAATGTAACGTTCTCGATTTTTCGACGCTCGAAAACCGACATCAATACATACACTGTATCAACTACCGAGCAATCAGATGTCGGAAAACCGAAATGTTATGGTTAAAGAAGAAGAAAAAGATAGAAGAAGAGAGAGAAAGATAGAACAGAACAGAAAGAAACAACAGAACAATATCAGAATCTCACAATCGCAGCGAAACAACATATAATAAATAAATGAATAATCATTAAACAAAGAACTATATTAGTTATTACATTACATTACATCACATTATATTATCAGAGTTTACAACAACAAACAGCGGAAAAGAAATACAACATATACTAGTAATATACTACGCCATCCAGCTTGCCTCCAGATTTCTACAGCAACTCCCGAATCAAGAATGACCTGATAACCTGACTCTAGACTGCCTGTGTGGAAATTGGTGGGCGCCTAGAATTTAGGAAGGAAAACAATAAACTCCAGGTCAGTCATGGGACTGGTGTGAGAACTTAAAACAGTTATTTATCTTTAAAACAAACAACAGGAATATTTTAAAATAGATTCGCAATGCTTTTTGAAAAACGAGACTACCATAAGGCCTCCCGCACACACACACACACACACACACAATGCAAACGCAGAATCAGAGGAGATTTCTCCTTATGCTAGTCAAAGATGCTTGATACGCATTAAAAAGAAACATTTGATATTATTACTAGCGCATAGTGCAGAAAACATTTCGAAAATATAATATAAATCTTAGCCAGCATAGGCATTCCGCACTTATGCCTACTATAGCTACCATATAAACAGTGATGACCACCATAAGTAAATGGTAGTTTCTACAACTAAACCGTACAAGATCGTATTGTTTCTTTGGATTTCCAACAAATGATCAGGCCAAGGAACTTCCCATTGCCACATGAGTACGCCTCTGGAAAGACGACCCGAGAATCTAACCTAACATTACGGTTAGATCTTTGCTAACACAAGGCCGGGTTACCCCTAACTGGGTAACTACTGACACGAATATGCCATCCCCCGGTTGTAACCGACCTTCATCCGAGGATCCTCGATTCCAACAACCACAATGTAATAAATTTGCAGCAACAACATATGTTAAGTATCTGGGCTCCATACCATGATACCACCTCTATCCAAAAGGAATGACATACACTAAAGGGGCGCTACCCCTAATAACCTTGCTGCATCCTTCCTGTTTTGACCATTTCCGAGGTGTGAGGTCCGACGAAGTCTCGTCCACAAAGCCACGCTTTATACAAAAGCTGTGCTTTTATCACATATGCTCAACAGCACTTCGTATGTCACATTACCAATTTGGGAATGTATCACTAATAACCATCAACTACATGACCTCTGAGCTCGTACGTCTCAGAGAAGGGTGTTAAGCTAAGAGAATAAATTCTCCACCACCCACAGAAATATATTTGATAGAAACCAGCTTTACATCTCAAATTGTAACGTCAGACACACATCCATACAAGCCCGTTCCGGGATCGAACGGAACCGAAGGCACTTCCAAAGAAGCCCTTGCAATCTGGATATTCACTAATCACGTCCGGACTTCCCGTCACTAAGGGTGATAAAACCTCTATATCGAAGATCAGCCGATGCAGAGTCATTCGACGGTAATCCTTCCATTTTCAAAAATATCCGGTCTTCAACAACGGACTTCAAATGCAATCCATAACGACATATCACATATTCGGAATGGGTTATACGACCCAAAGGTCCTTTCCCGGCTAACCCAAATAGTGAGCGCTTATTTTGAAAATAAGCGTGGCATTCAAATTCAAGCAAATCACAACAAATACCCATTTAAAGGTAAATATTGATAGTCGGTTATTTAACTATCAATAGGTATGCACAACATTACCAGATTCCAAATAATTTTCTAAATTATTTATTTTCCAAAAATATCTTTACAAGATATATAATTATTTCCACACTTCAAAAATAAATCAACGTTTATTTTTTAAACAAATTTCCCCTTTCTTTTTCAAATTCCATAGTGAATTTGCATTTCCAAAATATATATGAATATGCGATTTTTAAATCGATTTCTAATTTTCATTTTCAATTTATCTTTAAAAACATACAATCTCAAAACATTTCACTTCATATTGGAAAAACCATTTCCATACTTATTAATAATAAGTAATTCACAAATCTATTCATTCACAAATCTATTAATATCCTTCGTTAACCAAATTCAATATTTTTCTACACATTTTATTTAAAGGATTATCCACAATCCAAAATCGCGAATATATCTCCTCTAATAAGATTCTATATTAAATTCATCAAATTTGATAAATTTCGGATTTTATAAAACAATGTTTATAAATCCCCATTTATATTTTTATAAAGACTTCAATTTACAAAATTTAAAAATCTTACTACTTATAAAATTCCATTTATAACCTCATTTTCAGCATTAACAGAACTCCTTTTATAATTCCATTATTTCGATTTATAAAATATATATTTTATAAATATCATCTATAAACCATTTGTACTTATTCAAAAATCTCAACTAAAATGCCAAAATTCGATTTATAAGTTAATTGCTTATGAATCTTTTATATTACAAAATCTATACATTTTATAACTTCACAATTTATAAATTTATAATTTTCATTTACTTATGAAATCCATTTATACTTCATTTTAACACTTATAAAAACTCGTTTCATAATCCCAATATTTTAATTTATAAATATTAATTTTATAAGTCTTTTATATAAATAGTTTATAATAATTCAAAAATCCCAACTTAAACTGTTTTATAAATTTATCAACTACATATTTCAAAAATCACATTTCGGTTATATTTCACAAAAATCATTACTTTCATATCATAAAAATTATAACGTTTATTTATTTAAACATTTCAAAATTCAATAAACATATATTTTCAAAAATCACTTTTAAATTAGAAATCGTTCCTTTAACATTTTTAAAACTTCGAAATAGGCCCAATGATGCAACAGCACCAAATAATCAATCACGGCATCCAAACATCGTATATCAATATGATAATCAACAAATATCACAATATCTGTAAATCAATCAATACAATTGAGGAATCCAGTTGGATCCCTCCAACCTGTTTCACTGCATCCACAGATGTTGGCACAATACCAATTTCGTTTCAATACGGAATATCGCGGTATATGGGATTTATATAGAAATTATTCGCTATTATGCGGCGCAATAGGGTCTCATCCGCTATATAATGCGGGAAAATCAACTCCAAGTACATATATAATACCAATTCCAATCAAGATGGAATTAAAGCGGTATATGTTTTTAATAAATAACATCCGCTTAATATACGGCGTATAGGGTCTATTTCTATACAACAGATAAAAATTTATCATCCAAACATACAATCAAGCAATTTTAAATCTAACTATTTAAAATTTAAATCGAAACAATTCGATTGAGTGAGAAGTTCTCACCTTGCTTTCAATAACGGTTGAAGTGTTTTTATTTCGAATAAAATTAAACGCGTGTTTAATTTTACCGAAAATTCAAACTAGCTCCAAACGACTCCAATCCAGCTCCATTGCGTGATGCTCGACAAAAGGAATCCAACGCAATTCGTTTCGTGCGTTTTCGACCTCGTATGAAAAAGTTAAGCTATTTTAAACATTACACGATTTATAATATAATTAATTTACAATTTCATTTCAATTTTTTAAACCTCTCAGCGTCTGGACCGTTAGATTTTGTTAGATTGCATAAGGGCCTTGCCCTTTCTCTTCTCCCCCTCACATTCTCTACATGCTATTCACGCTCAAGGAACCCATAGGCCGCCATTTTAATTCGAATTATCGCGACCACCACGATCATCGAGAAGTTGATCAACAACCTCCACTAGAATGCCCTCGACAAGAGCTGCCAACGGCCACCACGGCTTGAAGCTCGGCACTATCATCACCTCGAAAAACATGCCTAGAATGAGCACGAACGCGGCCTTGCAGCTCCCTCCACGTCGCCCCATATTCAATCTCCACCGTTGAATAGGAAGATCTCTTCGTCCTCTACAATATTGTAGTTGAAAGTTTTTGGTATAGGATGACGGATTGGAAGAAAATAGAGGAGGAAGAAGAGTGATTTTCAGCCATTAATGATGTAAGTGGCGGCTGAAGCATTAGGGTTAGGGTTTTGAGCAAATTGTGAGAGCGAAGGTCCTTTTATAGAAAATTACGCGACACTATTCATCCCGAAATTTTCCAAACTCCAAACGAAGCATGCCGGCTGGTATTTCTAGGGTTTACCCTGCGTTCCGGACTCAATGGAATAGGTATGGAGAGCCAATTTGATCATATGTGCGAGTTACGGAAATAAACGATCAAATTTAAATTAAATCGGTTAAACTAATTTCTACGCGTTTTAGCTTGCCCCGGACAAACCGTAAATCCGATTGACACGAAATTTGAAACCATACAATAATATCACATTACGGATCCGATGAAACTAGTTTCGTCGAAATCCGAGATTGTTTGAAAAATGGCTATTTTAACTCGTCAATTAAATATTAAAATATTCAATTTTCACAAATTAATTTTAAATTTAATTTTAAAAGTTCTATAACATCATTCTAACTCCAATATGATTAAATATAACTTTATAAACCATTTTCAATCACATTAAACCCAATTTCCAATTATTTCTGTAATTTCAAATATTAAATTATCGAACTAATTATCCAATTAAATCCAGATATTCGAAAAAAAAAATATTCGACTTACAAATTTTACTTGTGAATATTTAAATTCAATCAAAAATACGAATTTTAATTGACAGAAATTCTGGGTCGTTACAGGTTCCTATTATTAATTAGTTACAACCTATTTCACTACAGTAATTGAAACTATTAATTAACGGAAACTTAAACTAAGTACAGGGTTATCAAATCATTTTAAAATAATAAATAAATGCATAAACTTTCAATCTATATTTCCAATTATATTTAAAACAATTTGAAATTTATATTTGTTTATCAAGATAAATCTGTAGTAAAACTAGTACAGTGGCCTTCCCACTTAGAAAACCGAAAATTAATGTCGATGATGCGTGCACTCATCACCGAAATTATTTTCCAGTGACGTAGAGGGGACTACAGAACTTATTTCTTTCCAAAATTTTCTTTAAAACAATTCTTTCAAATCATTTTGAAATATTTATGTCAGAAAATACTTCCAATATTATTATTATTATTATATCCTAAAATCATTCGAAAGAATTTTCAAAACCTCGAAACTTAAGTTCTAAATTTCGAATTTTCATCTATTTTATTCAAGATCTTATTTCCGACCACATTTATAAATTTCACAACCTAACAACTAATATATTACAACCAAATATATATCATTTATAAAAAAATTACTATATATATAGAAAATATAATAGGCAAAATTATTTCATTCACCTATATTTCAAAACAAATATTGTGTCGGTCTGTCCTATTAAGTGTTTAAAAATCCCTATTGATGTCATAGCGTCCTATGCACCAATCAGAATTTATAAATACAAAACGGAACAAATTAACACAATATTAAAACCCTTTATAACACTAACAAATACGCGCTCTCATATATATATATACACTCGGCGACTCATCATAGGGTATTAGAGTCAGACCCCTCGCAAAGCTAAGGTTTATCGCTAAACCAAAGCTCTGATACCAGATGTAACATTCCGTCTTTTTATATGCTTTAAATCGACGATAAACCACACACGTCAGAATCAAACCATACAAAAGGGTAGATTGTTATGGGGTAAATAAGAAAAAGCAGAGAAGGAAAAAAAACAGAATCTTGCAGCGGAATAACAAAATATAATAATCAAATAACAGTTCATGAAGCTGTTTTACAGAACATTTGATTGTATACTAATACAATACATATCAGAGTTACACATACCAAAGAATAATAAATAATGCAGCGCAACAATGTGATGCAGTGAATATAATAAATAATAATAACAAAATCTTCGCCTTCGTCCTCCAGAAATAAAGTCTTCAAATCTTGAAATGCTCAGCCTGACCCAAGCGAATTGAAAAGATAAAAAACTCGAGTCCGAACTAAAAGATCTTATGTAAGTTAAATCAACTGTAAATAATATGAGTGGAACGGCGTTAGAAATGTTTACGAGATTTGACATCTCCTATCCAGTGTCTAACGTGAGTACAGTAACTTAGGAGATGCTCGGGATTCACATCTCCTAAGGATCCGTTAAACTATTTACTATGTAGTAATATTTTGCTATTATAATAATGTCTATTACTAAAATAAACTTACTTTAAAATAGCGTTAAGTGTTACCCATATAGCCCTTAACACGTAATAGTGCCAATAGTCTATACAGTACCGTAATACCTCCTGATCAGAAGGCTACCAGTGGATACTCCATAGGTACGACACAAATCAAACTCGTACAAGACGCGCTAGGGTAGGTGACACGGCACACAAGGCAATGCCATGGTAGATATACCAATTACGTATCCGGGCTGGTGGTAACGCATAGCAGCTACTACCGCCCACCTCGAGCCAGTCCCCCCAAATCAAAAATCAAAAGTAACCGCCGAATCAATCCAAAAGTCAAAGAATAATATCGAAGGAGAGTGTTCGATAAGAGGGGCTACCTCCTTGGCCCGAGACCACTCCTGTTTTAGCCACCTTATGCCAACTCACGGGAGTCGGGTCCACATATATACCTTAATAGAACATCGCCACCATCCTACTTCATTCTGGAATATCCACCATGTACACAGTTGCTAAAGTGGTTTTTGGAGTTGGCAGAGAGTATGACAACTTCCTATCCCGGTCTCTTTAACGACCAAACGTTATTATAACATGATGGTCATTTCAAAATAATTTATACTTCAAAACCATAATATAATATCCATTTCGAAACCATATAATACGATATCCTTTCCATTTCAAAAATCAAATCATTATGATATCATTTTTATAAAAAACCATATCAATATAATATCTTTTTATCCCAAATATACCCTTTTTCCAAAATCATAGCACTTTAAAGTTATAACACTTCGAAAACAAAATACTTGAAATATAACTTCCACCACTCAAATGGTTTAAATATTAGAATACTTTATATAATAAGATGGCTTTTTAGATTTCACAAATCAATTCCAAAATAGGTCGAATTTCTAAATTTTAAATTTAACCAATTCCGAAATCATATATTTCAATACAATTCAGTTTCCGAATGAACTATTCCAAATTTTATCGATTTCAAAACAGATTTGATCCATAGAATAAACTATTCCAAATTCAATATTATTTCAAACTTTAAGTATTCCCAATTTCAAAACTAGGTTTGGTAATTATGATTCAACAATTCACCTTTCTATTATTTAGTTTGAAATAATTTACGTAATAAATCCATTATCATCTAAATAAAACTCAATTTACAATTAACTTAAATATTTCCTTTAATTTATTTATACTTGACATATTCATTTAATTCACCCTAAACCAAAAATCAAGTTATAAAAATCATACCTTTTAAAATTTCAAATTTAATAAATTTACATCAACTTACTGAGTTTAATTTTTAAATAAGCTTAGTTTCAAATAGATTTCCAATTTATCATCCAATCTTAATTTATTTAAATCATTATAACCTCTATATTAAAGTATGATTTAAATACTTAACCATATTTTATTTTAATAAAATCAAACTCCATTATTAAACTTATTTTTTTAAACAAATTTATACATAGCTTAAATTCAAGAATTTAACTATACATAAAATAATATCTATATAATATAAAAAAAATCAATATTTATTAAACAGTATTTTTCTATCCAAAACCATAGAAATCATTTTCAAAATATTTATATATATACCGACTGTGTCTGTATATAATTTTCTATCCTATGGTCAAGTGATACGCATATTTATCATTTCAATCCGTAACTTAAAATAAAAATTTGGTTATATATCATTTCAAATCGTAATCCCGAATGAAATAAAATGCATAACAACTTGCAGTTTATAACAATATAGAATACAACATGCATTCATCAAATGTCAATTATCAACCATTTATCACAATCATCATCCAATTCAATCAATGACATCAATATATAACCGAAAATAAATAACAGACATTTACTGGCAGTTTATATTCAGTAATAAATAAAATACCTATTTAACTGCCAGTTTATGTGCAATAATAACTTAAATAACAATTTAATTCAATAAATTCAATTTAACTTGAATGATGGTAAAAATAGGTCAAACGGTCATAAATAAATTTCTAATCACATCAGAAAAAAATTTAACACACAGAAGAAATTTTAGAAGTTGTGAGTGAGTTAAAGCACTCACCTTTTGAATTTAAATTAAATTTAAATCCAATTTAAACCCAAAATTTGAATAGTCTCAGAATTCATCCAAAATAGCGCCAAAATGTCCGAAATTTCGATACGATCCTAACGAAAGAAACCCCGCGTGAATCAGACCTCGTATGCAAAAGATATGTTGATTAGAACATTTGAATTTTTAATATATAATAATTAACAAAAAAAGAACGCACTTTCTTCTCCATCATTCACGAACGAACGCAACCCATAAATCAACATGCCTCCATCAAAACGCACGCACCATCATTCGCCTGGAGCCCGATCGAGGACTTCCATCGTGTGCGCCGCATCTATCTCCACTTATGCCAGGGGTCGCGCCACTCCTGCCCGCGCCATTTGCGTAAAAATCGAGGAAAAGATGATCGACTTCAAGGCCAGATTCTTGCGAATTCGAGAAGTTATAGTGCAAATCGACCGTTGGATGTGTAGAGCTTGTTGTGCTCTACAACTTTGCTTTTAAAGCTTCTAATTTCGATACACGGATTGGAAGAAATCAAGGCAAGAAGATCGAGATTTTATGGTCATAGAAAAGAAAAGAGGAGTGGCCTCTAGGGTTTCAGAATAATATAATATTATTTTATCGTTTTGCGTGCCTATTTATAGCGTGTGGTCCAAAGCAGCTCGACCTCCAAACGAAGTGTGCCGCCTGGCGTTCCTATTGTAAAAAGGTCTTATGAACACAATGGAACTAGTTTTGGGTATCAATTCTATTATTTTCGTAGGTTACTGTTAAAGTCAAATTGGTTTGAAATGACAATAATGCCCTAGAAAGCCCGTTTCGTTTCCAAAACGAAAATGGTTCATCCCATATATCAAAATAGATGTTTTTAAATATTTTAAAATCAATGGAACAGATTTTAAGTCCTAATTCCATCGTATGAAGAAGTTGTGCTAAAGTTAATTTATTTTAAATTGATTTCAATTCATTTTAATTAAATTGATTTCTAGGCGTTTCGAGTCCGTTCGGTCAAATGACAAGTCATATTGAGACGAAACTTGAAATCTTATAATAATTCACCGTTACGGATCCGATGAAACTGCTTTTGTCGAAATCCGAGTCAGTGACAAAAATGGCTATTTTTCACATTATTAAATTAAATTAATATTTAATTAATTAAATCACTTTTCCGTTTCAAATTTAAAATTCACAAATTCCATCATTTTTGATTTCGTAAACAATTACAATAATTTAAACAAACTTAGATATCAATTTCAAGTTAGTGAATTTACCAATTATAGTGTTTGAATTCAATTTCAGTAAATTCAGATATTATCAATTAAATTTCCAATAATTACATTAATTTTAACCTGCATCCTATTATCCAATCTTTTATTATCAAATGGAGAAAATCAGCATTGGTTCATGATAAATTACATTAATATCTTCAAATTTCAGCTAAATTTACATTAACGTACTAGTTAAATATTTTAATTTCATTTAATTGCAATTAATCCAAGTATTATATTTCAAATTCCATCAAATTAATAAATCGTGATTTCCATTCTACTTATCCAACCAATTGTCATACTATGAATAAAGTTAACATTATTTCCAAATATTAACTTAATTTACATTAACATAATATTCAATTTAGATCAATTGCGATTAATTCCAATTTAATTTAACGGATTAAGTATATATGTAACTTATAATAATTATTGCCATTAACTCTCAATCACCCTTTATAAGTTTATCATTTCCAAGTCAATTTTATATGTGACGACCCGAAATTTTTAGAGAATTTGAAATCAGGATGTTTAATTGATTTTAAATATTTAAAAGTTAATTTGTAACTTAAATTTCAAATATCACCATTATTTGGAAATTTAATTATTGGGAATTGGGTAAGATGTTGAATCTAGAATTTTTAGCTTGTTAAAAATAATTTAAAGGCTTGTAAAATTTATATTGATAGTACGGAAGATAGTAAAGGTGTTGAAATTGAATTTGGGAATGTTCTGTTAAGTTTTAAAAATATATCGTTTAAATCGACGTTCAAAAATAGCCTTCCGAGGCACGGTCTCGGATTTTGACGAAACAACTTCCATTGGATCCGTAATATTACATTATTATCGAATTTCAATTTTTGCAGCGTTTGAAATTACCGTTTGGTCATACAACCCGTAAATGCATAGAAGAATCTAATTAAATTTAATTTACATAGTCAAACCTTCTCATATAAGCCACACCCTTCCAGCTTTTAACGCAAGCTTATTTTCTTTTTCCCCTCTCTTTGAATTCATTTTCACTTAAATAAATAGACAAGAAAAAAAAGAAATGACACGAACGAAACTCGTTCGAATCAGGGGCGATTGGGTTTTTGCGATTTCAAATTCAAGCAACCCAAGCTTAGCCTCGTATTCAATCTTGGTAACGATTCGAGTAATAAATTCGTTGACTTCGGGAAGGGGGTAACGACATCGCGATCGAGTCGTGATTGAATCGCGATTGCGCGGGGAAAAGGGGGGCGGTGGCACTTGATCGTTGGCGCAGTAGAGACGCTCGAGCACGGAGGTGGTTAATAAAGTGATTGGCTGAGCTTAGGGTTGTCTAATTAGGCGTAATTCAAGCATCGTTCTAGGTATAACTGGTGTCGACGTTGGAGTTGGAGGAGGCGCTCGCGAGATAGGCATAGTTGAGGCAGTTCGTTTGGAAGTCTGAGGGGAAGGTATTTTCTGTTTTTAATTTATTGTCTACTTTGAAAAAACAAATGAACAAATAATGTATAACAGTAAGTTCTGTAAACAGTTGATTCACATATACATACAGAATTTTTTTACAGTAAATGAAATCTTAAGTGGTTAAGCAGTTTTGAATTTTAAGTTGTTCTTAATTTGATTTAAATATATATATATATACCTATAATTTCATATATGTATATAAAGGTAAGGTTTTGGGGAAAATAAATAGAAATTTTGAAGTGATGGAAGTCCATTTTTGAAAATCTATAATTTATTATATTAATGTATATATAGTTCAAAGAAGAATTTAGTAGTTTAAATAATTCATTAGTCAATTTAAATTTTTTACAGTAAACAATTACTGTTATGTTTGCTGGAAATGAAAAAAAAATGTACAAATAAAGTTTTAAAGATACATATATATCCATATTCTTTCATATAGATAAAATTTTAAAATAATAGGGATTTTTAAATATGGTGGAGTTTAAATTTTTTTTTATATATATATATATGTCATTATGGGTATAAATGGTTTCAAAGAAGGAAATAAAAATAAATATACATATATAAATATTTTTATTCTACTAGTTTATTTTAAAAGAAGTGAGTTTGATGATTAAATTATTTTAATTAACTTATTTAATTATTGGGTTGCTAAAGATGATTTGTTAAAGGAAATTATTAGTATAAAGAGTTTAAATTAAATTTTAAATTCAAATAAATAAGAAAATGTTAATTTATTTTTGGATTAGTCCAAGTGTTAATAAACTATAAAATGTTATACAAGGTCTGGAATCGTGAAGAAAACAAGCTGGTTTGAATCGGATCACAAACAAAATCAAAGGTGAGTTAATCTCACTCATCTGCTATAATTTAAATGGTTAAATTTAAACAATTGGTTGATTGGATGTGCTATAATATATATATATATATATATATATAGTAGTATATAATATATCTTGGAATGATTGATTTCCCGCATTATATAGCGGATGAGACCCTATGCGCCGCATAATAGCGAGTGATATTATATTAAAAATCCCATATACCGCGATATTACACCTCGAAGTGGAATTGGTATTTTATATTGTGCTAACGTCTGTGGATGCAGGAAAACAGGTTGGAGGGATCCAACCGGATTCCTCAACATTTATTTAAATTATTCAATATTCTTTGTTGTGATTATTTGATATTCTATGATGAATTATATTGGAATATTGGATGCTATGGTTTGCTTGAATATATTTCGGTACACTGAGCTATCAAAATATATAAATTAGATTTTTGGAAAGACAATAAAAGGATGGAGTTTAAAGTAAAATAATTATAGCGAATTTGAATAAATTAAGAATGAATTGAAAGAAATGGAAGTGATATTAAAATACTAATAAATAAATTTCGAGTATATAAAAAAAAGGGATTTTGAATAAACAGAAATTAATGAATTGTAAACTTAAGTGATATCATTTAAAGAAATAAAGAATTATTTTAAAATTCAAAGTTTAGATTTATTTAAAAGGATAAAGAAGTAATTTGAGAAATCAAAAATTGGTATTTTCAGTTAAAAGCATCTTAAACCATAAATAAGGAATAAAATATGAAGTTAATGGATTTTGGAATAAATGGAGTAAATTGGAAATAAATTTGTGAATTTATTAAAGGAATGGGAACATTTGTTTAAAAGTAAATAGTGATTTATTTTTAAAGAATGTGAAGAGGAGTATATTTCCCTGGATAGCGAAATACGTTTTGAGAGCAAATTTTTAAGTATAAGTTAAAAGTTTTAAGTTGTTATAAGAAAGCATGTTTTAGAAAATTTATTATTTCTAAATTTTTAAATTCAAAAGTAAGTATTTTTTCAAAATCTATTATCGTAATAATTATTTAAAAGATGATTTGGTATTTTGTTTAAAGGAGAAAATCTAGTTTTATATTTTATAAAGTAACTTTATTTTAAATATTTCTAAAGTATTATTTTTAATAAAGTATTAAAGTAGTTTTACTAAAATTAAATGTTAAAGTATGTTTTATAATAGTGTCTTAAATTATTTAAAATCTAAGATGTTTGTACTTGGTAATTTCAATGGGATTCGAAAATATTTGGGAAATCTACTCCGAGAAAGAAAATGGTTTGAAACTGTATTCAAAAGGAATTGAGAATGGAAATATATCTTGCGAAGATATTTTGAAGTAAATAAATAATTTAGGAGATTATTTATTGTTGATGGATGTTTGTGAATGTTAATTGATAGTTAAATAACCGACTATCAATATTGGCCAAATGCGTTGATCGTTTCGAAGAGACCGGGATCGGAATTAATTTCTCAAAAACCACTTCGATCCGGTTTGTAAGTTTTCGTGGAAAAACAAATCAGGGGTCGCAGATGGAGTAGTGAAGTGCATGGGCTAGTCTCTACTTGTTAGCACCAAAATTGGTCACAAACACCGTTAGAAAGATTGTGTACAAAGATTAATAAAGAAAGTAAATTAAAACAGAGAATAGAGTGTGAATTTAAATGCAGAGAACAAGAACACCAAATTTATAGTGGTTTGGCGTAACTGCTTACATCCACTTTGAAGTTGATTTCCATTAATTTCCTTGATGGTTGATTGCAGATACAATCCGTTTTTAGTTACTATAATACAATTGCAAAGTAAAAGAAATAAGTCTGGAATGAGTCTTGAAAATGTCAGAGTCTCCCCAGTGTTCTCTAAAATTTCCCCCTTTTCTCTGTGCCCCTGCCCCTCTATTTATAGGCGAAGGGGGGTTGGACTTCCCTGGTGGGCCAGGTAGCTGAATAACTCGGTCCAAATAGGACAAGCTCTGTGTGCCGAACCGAACAGGCCGAACAGTTGAATGCCGACCCCTCCTTTTGATGCCGAACGAGCCGTTCGTTGTGTGGGAAGAGTAGGCCGAGTGATAATCGAAGCCGGACGTGATGGGGAGGATGCCGAACCATCTTTGATTGCCGAACGTCTCGGGAGCCCGAATGAGACTCTAGTTGAATGTTTTCCGGATGCCGAACTTCATGGATACCGAACATTCTTTGCATGCCGAAGGGCGCTTGATGCCGAGCGCTATTCAATGATGAGCGCTCTCTAGATGCCGGGCGTAACGTGACGTCGAACGCTACGGGGCAGAACCACTTAAAGGCCGAACGTCCTTCGTATGCCATACGATACCTTGACCGAGCGAGGATCCTGGCCGAACGATGCCTTTGGCCGAGCGCTGTCTAACGTCGAATGTTCTCTAGATGCCGAACGCTATCCAATGTCGGGTGTCCCTATGCGCCGTATGCTTCTTGGATGCCGGCCGTAGGGTGCTGCCGAACGAACTAGCTTAGCCGATCGGTGGGTAGGCCGAGTACTAGGTTGCCTGGTCAAATCTTCAGGAAACACTTTCCCCCCAAAGTGTATCGCGTGACCAAACGCGATGCGCTTTGAACCATGAGTCCTTTGCATTCCTCTTCGAACCTTGTCCCACTTCTCTTAAAGGGATTATGGTGCATGCCGAACGTAATGCAACTGCCGAACGATCTAGCTAAAGACAAGTACCTGGGATGTCGAGCGAAACAGAATAGCTGAGGCCGAACAATGTGAGATAGCCGGTCGATATCGCCTTGACCGGTTCTACCGGTCATGGTATCTTCAACTTCTTCTTCCCCACTATAAAACCTGTCCCCCTCCTTCTTCCCCTTTTTTCCACTTTTACTTCTGCGATCTTGGACTTACGAACCTCCATTGCTATCAGACTCCAAAGGCCTCACAATCTTTTCCAAATCCCGATCTACGAACTAGGTATCAATTCCTTTATCCAAATCCTCTCCCTGACTATGGAAGTTTCGATAAGAGGCTTATATTAGAACGGTAGCTGACAGGGTTGCGTGGGTGGCTGAACTAAGCTTCGATTAGGTTATCTTTAGGGCTAGACGATGTGAGGTAGGGAGAAGTAGCCAGGGATGATCATACGTAGGAGTTGTTTGTTTGGGAGATATAATGTTGTTTGGCACGGTTTCTTCGTTCCTAATTGAGACTGGAAGAGAGGAAAGAGTAGAGGAGGAGGGGGATGGAATTGTAGCTAAGGGTGGAGCGCCGAAAGTTTTAAGGTTCGGCATAATCCTAGTTCGGTGTGACTCATCACATGCCGGACGGTAGGAGGGAAGGTTTGGGAGGAGGTATGAGTTAGCGGAGAGGACGTTGAGTGTTGTTTCGGCCGAATGGGATTTTGGCCGAACAATACTCGGCAGAGTGCGAGGATGTTGAGTGTTGTTTCGGCCGAATGGGATTTTGGCCGAACGATACTCTGCCGAGCGCTAACTGGTTCGAACTGTAGTTAGGCCGACCGCGAGTTTTAGGCCGACCGATAACTTCGTCGAGCGACAACTTAGCCGAACAAACGTAAATTCTGAACCATACACGCCGAACGATATTTAGCCGAACAACACATGAATGCTGAACTAAAACATGCCGAACGGTTATGCCGAACGGTCGTAAAGCAAGAACAATGACTCTAACATTCTAGCATGTCGAACCGATTTGGACTAATAACCTTCTATTTTCAGTAGCTATAAATCTGAACTTTTCTTGACGTAACCGGATAACTTCCTCTAACGTTCCCTGAACTTGAAACTGTAATCGCCATTTGGCGGGCTTTTGGAGACGGTCAGTGATGACGGTCTTCGAAGGCGATTATTTGAGGCTTAATTTTATATCAGTAACCTCGTGACTCCCAACTTTCAACGCTTATACACGATTGATTGCACTAGTTCACACATCACGTGGGGGAATATTCGTGTTGTTAATTCTAACGTCGATCATTTTTCAAGTATAGTTCACACAGGTGTTTTTCCAGATCCGCTATTTATTGAAGATGTCTAAAAGATCCAGCTCTGCCACTATCTCAGATAGGCCCGGGCCATCTTCCAAGCAAGGGGATGCAGACGTTCCAAACCCGTCGACGTCCCACACTCATGACTTAGCCCCTGATGCCCTGGAGGCATCGATTCTTTTGGATGATCCAATCGATCCGCAGGCTTCGAAGATTAACGAAGTCGCACTCCGGCGAATATTCTCTATCCATGGAATTCCTTTTGCCGACGTGTTGGTTCCGTTGGGTCTCGATCGCCCACACCTGCCTCCAATTGGATATACTGCCTGTAATAAGTTCATGTGTTGGGTAGGCAGCGTGCCTTCATTCAATTTATTTCTTCGGGACGTGTTGCAATATATGTACATCGCCCCTCGCAGCTGCACCCGAATGGCCACACATTCATTTATGGGACATACCTCCTTTTCATGACCATCTTTTCTAGGCCTCCAACCCCTGGCGATATCAGATATATTTATATGATCAAGAAGCGGAGACATAGCCCCTCCTTTGTGTTCCTCGAGCCACACCATAAATGCCAAATTTTAACCGGGGCATGGAGCAAATTTGCCCTGAACAAACAGGAATGGTTCTATGTGCGTTGCCCCTGGTTTCGCAAGGAGATGGGTTAAAGGAAGTAAGTCTTTTTCTTGGAATGATGCTCATGTTGTGACCGAGGCAACGTTTTATCAAAGTTCTTGTTTCCTCTTTTCAGGTATCAATCCGCCCCCTGACGATCGTGGTTATTCTGAGGCTGTTGAAGCTGTTAGAGCCCTTCCCGCCGAAGAACGAGACATCCGAACTCTCATTTCAAATGAGTCACTGTCAAGGTTCGGACTGTTGGCGGAAGGTCATCGGGTGAGCCTTCCTGAGGGCGTTTCTATTCCCAGGCCCGTATCCGGTAAAGGGAAAAACTAGCTGGATCATCATCACGCCGCACCCCCGATGAACAGGAAGAGGGGGAGATTAAAGAGGGCGAGGCTCCTGAAACACAAGGTGAGAATGTGGTTGTTACTCTATATCCGCCGGTCGAAGTGCATGATATTGAAATGTCATCTTCCCCTTTGAAGGGGAAAAAGACGTTTACATATAAGATTAGAAAGGAGAAGGTTGGAAGAACTTCCAAAGTTACGCTCATCCCGGCAGAGAAGGAGGCTTCTTCACAGCACGTTGAAAGTTCGCTAAAGGGCCTTTCGAACCTCTCCATTCCGGAAGATCTGCTCAACTATGACTTCAATGATCCGAAGGCATTCAAGTTTCACTCGCGCGTTAGAGGCGATGCAGGCATCTTATCCCACAGCCAAGGAGAGAAAACTCCTGTTAGCAAAGCGACTGCTCCGTCGGGGGGGGGGGGGGAGGGGAGGGACACTCTAGGACACACACACAAAACACTCGTACTTCCATTTGCACTTAATTTTCACCGTCACACTATCTCTTTGCTAATTCGCTGTTATTTGAATTCTGTGCAGGTGACATGGGGCGCTCAGATGGATTCGATCGTCTTCATGGTTCGTCCATTTTTCATCAACCGGGACGAGATTCGGGTTCCAGAAGACGTCGAGATGGTGATAGCAATAAAGACTATCATTCCCAGGACTCCTCATCCCGGAGGAAAACTTACTATTAGCCAAAGCACTACCAGGATACTTCGTCTCTCGTGGAGCACAGCAAAGACAAGCACGACCATAATAGGTCGCAACCCGACGCTTCCCGGGACCCGCTCTCTGACTCCTCTTCTACTCGACAGTCCCGAGGTTCTCACCGGAGGGGCGAACTTTCAAAGCCGTCACCCCCTGCTCCTGCGACAGACCCAACGGTGTCAAAAAAGCTGGCTGAGCTTAAAGACAAATTTCCGAGTATCTGCTTCGATGGCCTGAAATTCCTTTCGGCGATTCATCCTATTCCAGGTCATGTTAAACGGAGCGCTCTTGGCTATATGAATGACGTCTATGTTCAACATGACGCATTTGTTCACCTAGCTGAGAAACTTTCCGAAGTCTCTGTGGAGCGCCAACATGAGATAGACCGTTTGAAGCTTGAGGCTATCCACGATAGAAATATCACTAAGGCCTAAGACGAAGAAATCGCCACTTAAAAGTCTGAACTCGATGTCGCCCATCGGAGTGCCAGGGATACTGCTGAGGCCGTTACTCGCTTGGAATCAACTCATAAGAAAGAGCTTGACGAGGCGGTTCAACGATGTGGGGCTTTAGCCTTAGAGAAGGACTCCAATCAAAAGGAAAGGGATGCGTTCATCACCCGGGTCAAGGAACTTGAGGAGCTTCTCCACAGAGAGAAAGAGGAGAAAACGGCCGCCCAAGAAGAGTCATAGCGATACAGTGACAGGATTGTCACCACCCGACTTTTGAAAGAACAACTTGAGGGCGAGCTTTCCAGGATTGAGATGTTAAAGATCGAGGCCCGTGAAGAGGGCAAGAAGATGGCATTGACGGACATCTATTCTCGTCTTGAGGCAGCCAGGGAAGAAGGTAGAGAAGAGATCAAAACCGCATTCGACCCACTCATTGCCGAATTCAACGCCCGCACGCTCATGCACCGTGACTTAACTTTTTTGGGCGATGGCTATTTTGAATCATTGCTCGAGGCATGAGAAACCTTAACCCAGATCAGGAAGGCCGAGCGCGTGTCGAGGAGGTTGACGAGGGGGCTTTGATAAAAGAATTTCTGAAGGGAAATGAGCCTTCGGACCTATCAGCGGTCAAAGCCATTTACTGTAAAGGCTCCCCCTCTAGAAAAGGGAAAGAAGTTGTCGCCGATCCATCTGCGGTCGAGCCTCCTGTTCATGTGCCTACCCAGCCAGCCAGTCGGCCGACACTTGATCCTTTTGAACGGCACATTGGCTATGATCCGGAAGCCCCCGTCCTGGGCGTTCATGTTTTGTCTCCTATCCCAGAGGGTGAGACCCCCCTAATGGCTGAAATCCAACCGAAACCTTGTAGGCAATTATTTTGCATTAACATCCCGAGTGTTTCCCTAGAAGCTGTTGTATTCTGATACATGCTTTTCGTGACTTTGTGCAGGTCATTCTGATCTTGAACCCACTCCGAGGAGCGATCTCGCCAAGGAGACAGAGAAGGAAACAAGTCAGGCCCCTCATGCACGTGAGGCTTCCGGTCCTGATGCTCAGGTGGTCGAGGCGCTTGTCGAAGGTAAGTCCGATTCCTCCTCTGGGAGTTATGAAGTAGAAGTCACAGGTGCCTCTGAGCATACATCTGAATTAAGCATGAAGGAGCGGCTCGAGAAAGAGAAAAGAGATACAGCCAAGGTCAAGGTTGAGCCGCGTGAAGTGGACCTGGACGATCCCTTGAACAAGCCATTGAAGGTCATCCTTCCTGGCAGGTCCAAGCTCTTGGATGTTCCCCCTTCTTCTTCAGTTGTTACTCCTCCATCAAAGAAAGGTTCCTAGGGTAAACGCTCCGGGGAAGAGTCATCCGGGAAGAAGTTGAAGAAGCACAAGAAATGACTACTGTCCTCGTTCAACGAGAGTCAATCTAAATCGTGTAGTAATTTTTTGTAATTTTTGTAGATAGACTGTTGACTCTGAATTCTGGAGTGCTTGTAGCAGAAAACTTTTCCTGAATAGAGTTTAGTTTCCTTTTCTGTCTTTCAAAAGATTCTTATTATTCAGTTTTCTTTGTGATTGTGATTCGAGCCCATGCTGTTGTGCGTAACATAGACTTCTTGGTTTGTCTTCACACGGCCCGTTGATTCTCTGAGAGTTATTCATTTTCCTCCTATGCTTCAAGCATTTAGAACATTTTTTAATCTGTACAACGGGAACTTAGGATATTCCAGTCCGTATTCTGGGGACTTGGAGAATTTTTACCGTTTATACTCGAGTTCACGCTCCGGGGACTTCGAGTACTCCAGTCCGCACTCCGGGGACTTGGAGATTTTGAGTCGTTTATACTTGAGTCCGCGCTCCGGGAATATAGAGTACTCCAGTCCGCACTCTGGGGACCTGGAGATTTTTAGTTGTTTATACTCGAGTCCACGCTCTGGGGACTTAGAGTACTCCAGTCCGCACTCCAGGGCTTGGAGATTTTCATTCGTTTATACTCGAGTTCGCGCTCCGGGGACTTAGAGTACCCCAGTCCGCACTCTGGGGACTTGGAGATTTTTATTCGTTTATACTCGGGTCCGCGCTCCGGGGACTTAGAGTACTCCAGTCCGCACTCTGGGGACTTGGAGATTTTTATTCGTTTATACTCGATTCCGCGCTCCGGGGACATAGAGTACTCCAGTCCGCGCTCCGGGGACTTGGAGATTTTCATTCGTTTATACTTGAGTTCGCGCTCCGGGGACTTCGAGTACTCCAGTCCGCATTCTGGGGATTTGGAGATTTTCATTCGTTTATACTCGAGTCCGCACTGCGGGGACTTAGAGTACTTCAGTCCGCACTCCGGGGACTTGGAGATTTTTATTAGTTTATACTCGAGTCCGCGCTCGGGAGACATAGAGTACTCCAGTCCGTGCTCCAGGGACTTGGAGATTTTCATTCGTTTATACTCGAGTCCGTGCTCCGGGGACTTCGAGTACTCCAGTCTGCACTCCGGGGACTTGGAGATTTTCATTCGTTTATACTCGAGTCCGTGCTCCAGGGACATAGAGTACTCCAGTCCGCGCTCCGGGGACTTGGATATTTTCATTTGTTTATACTCGAGTCTGCGCTCCGGGGACATAGAGTACTCCAATCCGTGCTCCGGGGACTTGGAGATTTTGAAGTGTCTGTGTGCGTTCGTAGTTAGCCGAGATAACATAATTTTATATTGCCCGTCGCAGGATCATCATTTGTAGAAACATTAGTAATTCATGGGAAAGATGGCTTCAAGCCTTTATTAATGAGAGCAAGCTAAATCGCTTTATTACATGCCAAGAATTAGAAATAAAAGCATACTGGAAATAAGTCCGACTAATACATAAAAGAAATAGACTAAGTATAATAACACCGTAAGTGCTCGCTGTTCCATGCTCAAGGGAGTGTCGCACCATCGATGGTCGCTAGCTTGAAAGTTCCTTCTCCAAGCTTCCGTTCGATGATGTATGGACCTTCCCATGCGGGATGCATATGAGACAGGATCGGGAAAACTCGTTTCAACACGAGGTCTCCCACACTAAACATTCTTGGTCGGACCTTCTCGTTATAATATTTAGCGACACTGTGTCTGTATGCGGCTGCTTTCAAATTGGCTTCTTCGCATTTTGCATCAATGAAGTCCAACGATTCCAATAAAAGATTCTGGTTCGACTCGGGGTCGTAATAAGTTACCCGATGCGATGGGACCTCAAGTTCCATGGGTATGACAGCTTCCATGCCATATGCCAACGCGAATGGAGTGTGGCCAGTTGCGGTCTTGTGGATGGTCCTATAGGCCCAAAGTGCTGTTGGAAGTTCATCCACCCACCTGCCTCTAGCCTTTTCCAGGCGTTTTTTCAATATGGACTTGATTATCTTGTTTACAGCTTCCACTTGACCGTTGGCCTTCGGGTGAGCGACCGCCTCAAACTTCTTTTCAATGCCATATTTCTGACAAAATTCTTTGAACTCCTTGCTTTCGAATTGAGTCCCATTGTCTGTAATGATGGTCCGTGGAAGGCCAAAGCGGCATATGATATTTCATACGATGAAATTAATAACCTTCTTGGTGGTTATCGTGGCCAGAGGCTCTGCTCTGCCTATTTGGTGAAGTAGTCGACCGCAACTATTGCATATTTCGCTCCACCTTTAGCTATGGGTACAAAACCAATTAAGCCAATTCCCCACATTGCAAATGGCCAGGGACTTACCATTTGCGTGAGTTCCGTTGGTGGAGCTCTTAGGATTTCTGCATATATCTGGCATTTATCACATCTTCTCACATAGTCTGCAGCATCCCGATTCACAGTTGGCCAATAGTATCCATAGCGGAGGATCTTCTTTGCTAATGTCTGCCCTCCAGTATGGTCGCCGCACTCTCCTTCATGGACTTCCTCCACGACTCGTTTTACCTCATCATGGCAATGCATCGGAGTAGTGGGGTCGAGAACCCCCTTCGATACATTATTTCATCCTGTATTACATAACGTGAAGCTTTACGAAGGACTTGGCGTCTTTCGCTCCTCTTCTCAAGCAAATCCCCTTGTAGCAGGTACTGCTTGATTGGGGCCAGCCATGATTCCTTCTCAAGTTTGATTTCTAACACGAAATCTGTCTTTATTATGTCCATACTTGGAGCATAGAGGGCCTCAACATGGAACAATCCTATTTGCTGAGCATCACTAGTGCTTGCAAATTTTGCCAACGAATCGGCTTCTCTGTTTTGTTCGCGTGGGACATGGAAGATGTCGTAGTATTCCAGATTTGCCAGCAGCTCTTGAACTCGAGCAAGGTAAGGAGCAAGTCTCTGTCCCTTCGCTTGATAGTCTCCCCGCACCTGATATACTACCAGCTGCGAGTCAAAGAAGATTTCGATTGACTTCACTCCTAGTTCGATAACAAGTCTCAAGCCAGCAATCAATGCTTCATATTCGGCTTCGTTATTTGTTGCTGTAAACTCGAGCTTCAGAGCATAGCAGATTGATCGGTCTTCAGAAGTTACGAGGATTATACCTACCCCTGAGCTACGGTCATTAGATGCCCCATCGGTGTACATCTTCCATCGAACGGGGGGTATGATTCTGTGACTGCTCGGTTCATCTAGCACAGTGAATTCAGCAATGAAGTCGGCTAGTGCTTGTCCTTGTATGGCCCTCTGCGGCAAATAGGTAATATTGAACTGACTTAACTCAATATTCCATTTCAGCATCCTTCCAGAAGTTTCCGGTCGTTGGAGTACTTGTCGCAAAGGTTGGTCAGTGTAGACACCAATTGAGTGTGCCAGAAAGTAGGGGCGAAGCTTGCGTGATGCGATCACCAAGCAATAGGCTAGTTTTTTAATCTTTGGATAATTTCTTTCCGTCCCTGTCAAGAGTTTACTGACATAGTAAACTGGCTTTTAAATCCAGTCTTCCTCGCGGACCAAGGCTGTACTAATAGCGTGCCGGGATACCGCCAATTATACATACAACATTTCGTGGTCTATCGGCTTGGACAGTACGGGGGGACTTTTCAAGTGCCTTACCAGAGCCTAGAATGCTTCCTCACAGTCGGATGTCCATTCGAAGTTTCTCTTTCCTTTCTTTATAATGTCGAAGAAGGGAATACACTTGTCTGTAGCTCTGGATATGAATCGACTTAGCGCAACCACTTTTCCATTCAGGCTTTGCACCTGCTTTATGGTTCTGGGTACTTGTATATCTCGGATAGCCTGGATCTTCTCTGGGTTAGCCTCGATTCCCCGGGCATTCACAATGAATCCCAGAAACTTTCCTGATGGTACGCCGAATGAACACTTCAACGGATTGATATTCATTCCATAATGCCTGAGTATGTCAAACATCTCTGCTAGGTCTCGGATGTGGTCGTTTGACTGCCGTGACTTCACGAACATGTCATCCACATAGACTTCCATTGTTTCACCAATCTGATCTTTGAACATTCGATTCACCAGGTGTTGATAAGTCGCTCCTGCGTTCTTCAATCCAAATGGCATTACTACGTAGCAATACAATCCCATGTTCGTGACAAAACTGGTGTGTTCTTGATCTGAGAGGTACATTGGGATTTGATTATATCCTAAATATGCATCCATAAATGATAATAACTTATGTCCGGCAGTTGAGTCGACCAGCTGGTCAATCCTAGGCAACGGGAAACTATCCTCAGGGGACGCTTTGTTTAAATCAGAATAATCAAGACAGGTCCTCCATTTTCCATTCGCTTTCTTCACTAGCAATGGGTTAGATACCCATTCAGGGTAGAGGGTGTCGTGGACGAACCCGTTGGCTTTGAGCTTGTCCACCTCCTCTTTGAGAGCCGTGGACCTTTCCGGGTTCATGCCCCTCCTTTTTTGTTCCACAGGTACATGTTTCGGGTCTATGTTCAACATATGACTTGCGATCGCAGGAGAAATCCCGCACATATCGGAATGTGTCCAGGCGAAAACATCAAGATTCGCTCGGAGGAAATCAGTAAGGTTCTCAGTGGCCAAAGGGTCGAGTTGCGACCCAATTTTAAGGACTCGTGATGAGTCGCGCCGGCTAACTGGGATGTCAATTGTGAGTTCAGCCGGTGCTGCATTGGTTTTCCTGGGTTCCCCATCATCGTCTCTCGAATCTATGTCCCTATAGATCCGAGAATGTTGCCTGAGCCAGGGCTCGGGCGCTACTTGTCAATCATCAGCATATTGCCTGCGGACGGAGTAGTCCGCAACCTTTCCTTTCTCTCTATGCTGAGCCTCCCTCAGCTCAGCCACATAACAGGCACGTCCGGTCGCCTGATCGCCGTGCACCACTCCAACACCGCTGTCTGTGGGAAATTTTAATGTCAGACACCAAGGGGCCAATGTTGCCCTAAATTATGCCAAGGCGGGATGCCCAAGAAATACGTTATATGGAGATTCAACGTCCAACATTATGAATGGTAGGATTCGCACCCTCCTATGCTCGCCTTGCCCCAGTTCAACTGGTAAGTCCACATATCCCATTGCATCCGTTGCTGTGCCGTTAAAGCCATGGATTCTGGCGTTGGATGGCTACAAATCCTCAGCTTCCAGTTTCATTTGGACATATGCCTTCTTGAAGATGATGTTAACAGAACTTCCACAATAAATTAGAATTCTCTTTACATACGCCGGTCCGATTGTCGTAGATATGACCATTGGGTCGACGGTAGGGGTTTCTACCTTGTCCGCATCTCGGCTCCTGAATACAATATCATCATTCATCGTGCGCTGCTGCTTTGCAAGAGTACCATCCTCCACATTCGAACAACAGTCATACTCCGCATGTCTTAAAGAGTTAGCATGTCACTCCATCCCCTATCAATTCTTATCTGCAGGATGAGGCCCGCCAGCAATCGTGTTAATAACCAATCTGCCCACAGTTCGAGTAGGTTGTTTTGGTTGGTGTGGGGCTGGACCACGTCCGGGGTCCGATGTTTCTTGCCTCCCATCCTGTAAGTCCTTGATAAATTCCTGCAGCTTTTTCTGTCTTATCAGCTTTTCTATAGCATCATGGAGGCGTCTGCACTCCTCCGTGTTGTGCCCATAAGACTCGTGGAAACGGCAATACTTCCCGGTCCGCTTCTATTCTTCCGTTGATTCCTTTGGATGTGGCTTTCTATATTGGAAAGTGTTGCAAGTTGATAGATAGATATTTTCAAGAGATGCATTCAACGGAGTGTATTCATTGTATGTTGGGATCCTTGATTTCCATTTCCCCGTTTCTTTTTTATTTTCGGATTTCCACCTCCGGATCCTTTAGACTGCCCGGGCTTGTCCTGGATGTTAACTTGAGTTTTTCCAGAATTATCTCCGGTTTGTTTCATGACGACGTTACTTTTCACAGACTCTTGAACGAGCCCTGATGCCGTGTCTCGCCTTGTTCACTGAGCTTCCTCCCTTCTTATGAACTGATGAGCTTTCGAATAAAAACGTTCCAGCGTAGCTGGGGGCTTCTCCGCCAACCAATCTCCAAACTCAAAATCCGGATCCACTCCATGCATTATTGCCATCAGAATCGCGTGGTCGTTAGGATTGCTCACCTCGGTAGCAGCAACATGAAACCTTTGCATATATGCTTTTAATGACTCTCCCGGAGTTTGGATTACGCTTGATAAGGACATCACATCCTTTGGGCGAGTGGTGTGTATCCTAAATTGTTCTATGAATTTTGTTGCTAATTCATCAAAGCTGGATATAGATCGAGGTGGGAGCCGAGTAAACCATATGGTGGCAATACCAGACAAAGTGATTGGAAAGCACCTACACTTGGTCGCATCATTGCTCTTGCAAATCCATCATCCATCCATACCTCATCACGTGTTGTATGGGGCCAGTCTTCCCCTCATAGGCTAGGATAGTCGACATATTGAACTTCCTGGGGTACTCAGCCTGCAGGACACCATCCGTAAAGGGGGTATGGCTTCTGGACACTCCCCAATCTACATCGGTCAAGCCTTGGTTTTCTCTCATCAACTGCCTGACCATAGCTGTTAAGTCTGGAGTTTGTATGGAGGATGGAAGGTTGGGTTCCGTTCCACGGGACCGTGCGGGTTGATGTCCCACCTGATTTGGGTCTTGGAGATTCGGACATCCGGTCTCTTCATGGGCTTGATTTCAAGCAGATCGATCAGTGGCACCCGATTGTGCATCTTTATCCTTACGGCGTCTACGCCTAGGAGGTTCATCAGTTGAAGTCGAACTATCATCTTCAGAGTAAGGGACGGGGCTACTTCCGGCATTCTGATGCTGCTGCTGAGTAAGATGAGTTATGAGGTTGGTGTTGGCTTGCATTTGCTCAGCAAGTTTCCTTCTACTTTCCTTAAGCTCTCTTATCAAGTCATTGAACTCTGCTCGGGAAACAATTTCCGCTTGGTTTTGGTTGGAGGGACGTGTGCCACGAATCGCTTGCTGAATGCTAGTTCCCAGTTGTTGCACACTAGCGGCCTCGTGGGCATCTGCATTTTGAGAGGCTGATCTAGTTCGTGGTCTTCCCATGGTAGAGTTGTTGGTTGTAACTCTGAGTAGAATCAACAGATGCCTTATAAATGATTATGGATCTCCTTCGGGGGATTTATGCAGTCCAGTAGCTGCAAAGTAGATCCTAATTGCCTGAGAATTCAAATTCTCAGTGAAAGCACCAAAATGTTAGCACCAAAATTGGTCACTAACACCCTTAGAAAGATTGTGTAGAGAGATTAATGAAGAAAGTAAATTAAAACAGAGAATAGAGTGTGAATTTAAATGTAGAGAACAAGAACACCAAATTATAGTGGTTCGGCGTAACTACCTACATCCACTTTGAAGTTAATTTCCATTGATTTCCTTGATGGGTGATTACAGATACAATACGTTTTTAATTACTAGAATACAATTGCAAAGTAAAAGAAATAAGTCTGGAATGAGTCTTTAAAATGTCAGAGTCTCCCCAGTGTTCTCTAAAATTTCCCCCTTTTCTCTATGCCCCTGCCCCTCTATTTATAAGCAAAGGTGGGTTGGACTTCCCTGGTGGGCCTGGTAGCTGAATAACTCAGTCCAAATAGGACAAGCTCTGTGTGCCGAAACGAACAGGCCGAACAGTTGAATGCCGACCCCTCCTTTTTATGCCGAAGGAGCCGTTCGTTGTGTGGGAAGAGTAGGCGAGCGATAATCGAAGCCGGACGTGATGGGGAGGATGCCGAACCATCTTTGATTGTCGAACGTCTCGGGAGACCAAATGAGACTCTCGTTGAATGTTCTTTGCATGCCGAACGAGCACTTGATGCCAAGTGCTATTCAATGATGAGCATTCTCTAGATGCCGGGCGTAACGTGACGCCGAACGCTACGGGGCCGAACCACTTAAAGGTTGAACGTCCTTAGTATGCCGGACGATGCCTTGACCGAGCGAGGTTCCTGGCCGAACGACGCCTTTGGTCGAGCTATCTAACCCCGAACGTTCTCTAGATGCCGAACGCTATCCAATGCCAGGTGTCCCTATGTGCCATATGCTTCTTGGATGTCAGTCGTAGGGTGCTGCCGAACGAACTAGCTTAGCCGATCGGTGGGTTGGCCGAGTACTAGGTTGCTTGGTCAAATCTTCAGGAAACACTACTAATTCTGAGGATGTTTCCAAAATGGATGTAGTAGGAATAGTGCATTCAGTTCCGTTCGAACTCAAAACGGACTTTTATGGATGAATGCATTCAGAACATCGTCAGGTGGACGATGGGCATTCTAAGTGAAACGATCTAAAAGATAACGCTTAGCCTCAAGCCTCATCAACCGAGAATGGCTGAAAATCAGGGGTTATGCAACAAGGCTAGGTGGGTAGCACGCACTTCAGGGTGAGGTCACTCCTGTCTAGATGTCCCTTTTATTTCAGCTTAGTGGTGAGGTTGCTAATCATAACCGTGGGGTGACCTTACTCGGGATTATCCAGTAAGGGGTAGTCCCGGTCTTGTGTTGCAGGGGGCCGGGAGTGATCCTCGGTATACTTATCTAGACCAGGTACCGTGACAGGTGGTACCCTAGTGCCTAGTCATTAGTTGGAAATCCATTCTCCCTTTGTTTGTATTACCCACTTTGTGGCTAGTAGCTGGAATTTAATCATGTAACAATTTCAGCTATTTTTACAAGTATTTGTAAGTAGACCCTATTATAATATCAGAGGATTTGAATAAAAAGTGTTTTAGCTATCGTACGGTAAAAACCCGACATGTTTATTTGTGGCGTGGTCTTACGAGATGCTTTTGTTTTCAAAGGATTTTTGAAACTTCAATAATCAATTGAGTGTGATTTCTCACGCTGGTATTCCAAACTGACTCGGGTGTTATTTAACTATAATGCTCAGGTCAGACCGAGTATTGTAGAATACATGATATCATGCTGTGGAGCTCAGGAGACGAGCTAGATGGCGATACGTACTTCCGTATTTGTGATTACATATTCAGCTGTGTATTCAGATTGTGAGGACAGATTATGATTACTGCCTAGTTGTGTGATTATGTATACTTTGATGATGTATGTATAAACAGATATATTTGTTTTTGTGTAAAGATCTGTGATTATCTATTATATTTTATTCCGCTGCGATGGTTAGATTCTGATGTTGTTTTCTATCTTCTTCTACCTCTTCTTCTTTAACCCAAATGGTTCGTATTTCTGTTCATCTTGAGTTGATAGATGTTGAATAATGTTGACTCAAGGGATACGGATTTGTAGGTCGTTACAGTCGCGTATTTGTTAGTGAATATAAATTGCTTTAATATCATGCTGACTTATTGGTTGAGTGGAATATGAATTCTGATCGAGTAGGTTGGCCGCTATTCGAGAAGAGTTTGTAAACACCTGACACGATAAATTGACACGGTATTGTATTAAATGTGGGTGAATGAAATAATTTTTCCCGAAAATATATTTTGATAGAAAGAAATTTTTTTGTAAACTATTTTAGCTAATATATGGTTGCTTGGATGTCAAGAATGATAATATTAAATTATTATCATTGTTGTGTAAAAATTAAACTAGAAATTGAAAATATAACAAAGGGTTAAGGAAATAAATTCAATTATAAAACGAAATTTATAAATGTGAATTATAAATGTGATTTATAAATTGAAATATGATCAAGTGGAAATATGAGATGAGTATAAATTATACCATTGAATTATAGTTAAAATTTGATTTAAGCCAGAATTTGAAAATTTAAAATCCCGGAGATTTTGGAAGTGTTTTTCGAAGTATTTTAAAGACAAATAGTAGCATTATCGTTTTAGAAGTATTTCTGAAAGGGAATTGTTTCAAATAAATTTTGGGAGGGGAAATAGCATTAAACTCACTTCAGTCGCTAGAAAATAATTTCGGTGATGACTACAGTATCGTCGATGTTTATTTTCGAGTTTTTAAGTGACGGATTGCTGCCAAATTGATTTGTTCAGAAGAACTAATTTGTTTTTGAAATTTCAAAGAAAATTTGTTGGGAATAAAAACCAGGATTGGTTTAAATTTTTGAGAAGTGTGATTTTAAGATAATGGTGATTTCAAATGATTTGAAACCAAATGCCGGGTGTTTAAAAATCCTGATGAGATAGGTTAAAAGCTTATAAATTGAGATGATTTTTAAATCGGGAAGGAAATATGAGCTTTGAATGTTGGAATTTAAATTTAAAGTGAAAAGTTAGAAATAAATTAACTTAAATTGATGAAGAAAATTGAGTCGAATTGAATTAAATAAATCTGAGTTAAAATAGAATTGAATTGGAATAAAATTCAGTTGAGTTATGGGTGATATTGAATGGAATTAGATCCTTACTTAAATAAATGGAAATAAATTGGATAAGAAATAAGTTGGAATAAATGGATTAGAATAACTTATAAAAGAATTAAATATCCATGGAATAAAAATATGCTAGGGTTATAAATAAGCGTAAATCTTGAGTTAAAAATAAAAGATGAATATATTCAAGCCTAGAATGAATGGAAATGTGTAAAATAATAAGTTGTGACTTATAAAATTTAAAAGTGGAATAGAAAACCCAAAATAAATTTTGTTTAATGATTTGGAATTTTTTTTTCAAACTTGAACTATAAATAGGGGAGAACTAATTAGATAATAAATTAGTTAATGAAATATGTAAATGGAACCTAATGTAGTTAAATAGAAGCTGAATTTGTGAGTTAATATTGAAGTTTGGAAATAAAACTAAAGTTATAAATCAAATTCGACTTAAATTGTTAGTGAAGTAAATATAATTGAAAATAGATTAAAGTAGGGATAGTTTTAGTTGCAAATAAAACCCAAATGAATTTGGGAATAAATTTTTGCAATCAACTGAATGAATTGAATCTGAAAATTTAAAATTTATAATAACTAATCAAATAAATTTGTAGGTTGAAATGAGATTTGATTGAAACAGAATCAAGTTTAATTGAAAAGAAAATTTTATTGTAAAATGAAAATGAGCTTAAGTATGAAATTTGAATAGTTTGAAGTAAATTAATTTAAGTTTAAAATTAGTGGAAGCTTGGCTTCGAGTAAGGGTAAAAGTCCATTAAACAAAAGCTTGGATAAATTTAAATTGGGGAATGGTTATCCATATATAAGCATGGAATGGTTCAAGCTTAATAAAATGGTCTCAAATGAAATGAAGGCAAATATGGAATGAAACGTAAATGAATGGATCGTGAATAAAATTAAAAAGGAATAAAATTGAAATAGAATGTGTCAAAAAATAAAAATGGCTGTGAATGAATTAAAATAGAAGGAATTAAATAATAAATTTAGTTGGAATCAATTTAAAATGGTTATAAGCTTAAGTAGTTGTTATTCGCAAGAATAACATCAAATTTGCATAGAAAATTAGTCATTTTATCATAAAAAAAAGTAAATGTATTAGCAGAGGTGAATAAAATTGATTTTTAAATCAATTGGAATAATATGGGTTGTTTAAAAATTAAAAATGAATTGAATATAAGCAAGTGGGTTGTAAAACATTCAAATTGAATGAAAATGGTATATAAATTAATTGAAAATAGTTGAATTAATATTAAAACTATATAAACTGCTTACGGAAAGTGTTTAGTGTGCAATAGTTTTAGAATTCATGTGTTTAACTTTTTCAAATAAGTGAAATGTTCTTAAACTTCATATATATGGCACTTACATGTTTAAATTGAGTAAGTACAGGTACCTGGAAGCCGTGTGGCTGGATTTGATTGCGCTAATTGCTAAAATAATAAGCCGCTTGCTTAAAAATGCTAAATAAGGTACGCCTACGCAATAAAAATAGGAAATATGAATTGTTTTTGTTTTTCCGACCAGGTGGGTCGATGTATATATATTTATATCTCTTGTCAAATTGCAAAAGCTCCTCCGTACAGAGGAGACTCTGCCAAAATTTTCCGAAAATTTTGGGAGGTAGAAATTTTTTGAAAATTTTTGGAAAATTTTTGTTAGCGGCAAACGATTTCGAATTGGAATTAAAACAAGGAATTTTGAAAATGAAAATTTAAACTAATTTAAAATAATAATGTGAATCAGTTATAAATGGAAGATAAAATTAAATATTTAGAGTTGAAGATAAATTGAATTGATATGGAAATGGGAAAAACTAATTTGAATAGAAGTAGATATGAAAACTTATGTGAGGAAATGTATAAAATAATTTTGAAAGCTATGATTGGATATTGCTTCTAAATAAGATATGCAGGTATTATAAAGGAAAAGGGAAATTAGTTTTGATTTCAGATGATAAATTTGAATTGCTCGACAAAAAGGTATGTGTTTAAATCTCTGTATGAAATTTGATTGTGTTTTTTATTTAGCCACTTGGCGTTTTGTTTTCTTTCGGAATTTGGGAGCCCGTAGAGGCATTTTATAGTTGTACCAAGCTAGCCGTGCAAAGGAGACGCTGGAGAAATTTTTCAAAAATTTAGAGAGTTGGAAATTTTTTGAGAAATTTTGAAAATTTAAAACTTGGTTTTGGCTTATAATTTGAATGGTTGAATGAGTAAAGTTATTTGGGAACTATAGAAGGTTTTGGGAAGTTGGTTGAAGTAATAGTGTGTCTTTAATCAATAAAAAAATGATTGTTTCGGGAAGCATTTGAAACCGAATGGTTTTAGGGAAAAATAATAAACGGGTATTGGACCATTCTTCCTAACCAGTAATTTTGGGGGACAAAATTCTTTTAAGGGGGAGGAATGTGACGACCCGAAATTTTTAAGGCACTTGAAATCGGGATATTTAATTGATTTTAAATATTTTAAAATTAATTTGTAACTTAAATTTCAAATATCACCATTATTTGGAAATTTAATTCTTGAATTTAATTATTGGGAATTGGGTAAGATGTTGAATCTGGAATTTTTAGCTTGTTAAAAATATTTTAAAGGCTTGTAAAATTTATATTGATAGTACGGAAGATAGTAAAGGGGTTGAAATTGAATTTGGGAATGTTTTGTTAAGTTCTAGAAATATATCGTTTAAATCGACGTTTAAAAATAGCCTTCCGAGGCACGGTCTCGGATTTTGATGAAACTAGTTCCATTGGATCCGTAATATTATATTATTTTCGGATTTCAGTTTTCGTAGTGTTTGAAGTTACCGTTTGGTCGTACAACCCGCTTCATAGAAGAATCTAATTAGATTTAATTTACATAGGCAAACCTTCTCATATAAGCCACACCCTTCCAGCTTTTAACGCAAGCTTCTTTTCTTTTTCCCCTCTCTTCGAATTCATTTTCACTTAAATTAATTGCCCAGAAAAAAAATGATACGAACGAAACTCGTTCGAATCAGGGGCGATTGGGTTTTTGCAATTTCAAATTCAAGCAACCCTAGCTTAGCCTCGTATTCAATCTTGGTAACGATTCGAGTAATAAATTCGTTGACTTCGGAAAGGTGGGTTAGGACATAGCGACCGAGTCGTGATTGAATCGCGATTGCGCGAGGAAAAGAGGGGCGGTGGCACTTGATCGTTGGCGCAGTAGAGACGCTCGAGCACGAAGGCGGTTAATACAGTGATTGGCTGAGCTTAGGGTTGTCGAATTAGGCGTAATTCAAGCATCGTTCTAGGTATAGTTGGTGTCGACGTTGGAGCTGGAGGAGGCGCTCGCGAGATAGGAATGGTTGAGGCAGTTCGTTTGGAAGTTTGAGGGGAAGGTATTTTATGTTTTAATTCATTTGTCTCGTTTGAAAAAAATAAAATAAATAATGTATAACGGTAAGTTTTGTAAACCGTGGATTTATATATTCATAGAGAATTTTTTTTATAGTAAATGAAATCTTAAATGGTTAAGCAGTTTTGAATTTTAAGTTGTCCTTAATTTGATTTAAATATATATATATATATATATATATATACACTTATAATTTCATATATGTATATAAAGGTAAGGTTTTGGGGAAAATAAATAGAAATTTTGAAGTGTTGGAAGTCCATTTTTGAAATCTATAATTTATTATATTAATGTATATATAGTTCAAAGGAGAATTTAGTTGTTTAAATAATTCATTAGTCAATTTAATTTTTTTGCAGTAAACAATTATTGTTGTGTTTACTGGAAATGGAAAAAAATATATGTATAAATAAAGTTTTAAGGATATATATATATATATATATATATATATATATATATATATTCTTTCATATAGATAAGATTTTAAAATAATAGGGATTTGAAATATATTGGGGTTTAAAAATTTATATATATATGTCATTGTGGGTAAAAATGGTTTCAAAGAAGGAAATAAAAATAAATATACATATATAAATATTTTTATCCTACTGGTTTATTTTGAAAGAAGTGGGTTTGATGATTAAACTATTTTAATTAACTTATTTAATTATTGGGTTACTGAAGATGACTTGTTAAAGGAAATTATTAGTTTAACATTTTTAAGTTAAATTATAAATTTAAATAAATATGAAAATGTTAATTTATTTTTGGATTAGACCAAGTGTTAATAAACTATAAAATGTTATATAAGGTCTGGAATCGTGAAGAAAACAAGCTGGTTTGAATCGGATCACAAACAAAATCAAAGGTGAGTTAATCTCACTCATATGGTTATAATTTAAATGGTTAAATTTAAACAATTAGTTGATTGATTGATTTGATTGGATGTTCTATAATATATACGTATATAGTAGTATATAATATATCTTGGAATGATTGATTTCCCACATTATATAGCGGTTGAGACCCTATGCGCCGCACAATAGGGGGTAATATTATATTAAAAATCCCATATACCGCGATATTCCACCTCGAAGTGGAATTGGTATTTTATATTGTGCTAACGTTTGTGGATGCAGGAAAACAAGTTGGAGGGATCCAACCGGATTCCTCAACATTTATTTAAATTATTTATATTATCTGTTGTGATTATTTGATATTCTATGATGAATTATATTGGAATATTGGATGCTATGGTTTGCTTGAATATATTTCGGTACACTGTGCTATCAAAATATATAAATTATATTTTTGGAAAGACAATAAAAGGGTGGAGTTTAAAGTAAAATAATTATAGCGTATTTGAATAAACTAAGAATGAATTGAAAGAAATGGAAGTGATATTAAAATACTAATAAATAAATTTCGAGTATATAAAAAAAGGGATTTTGAATAAACAGAAATTAATGAATTATAAACTTAAGTGATATCATTTAAAGAAATAAAGAATTATTTTAAAATTCAAAGTTTAAATTTATTTAAAAGGATAAAGAAGTAATTTGGGAAATCAAAAATTGGTATTTTCATTTAAAAGTATCTTAAATCATAAATAAGGAATAAAATCTGAAGTTAGTGGATTTTGGAATAAATGGAGTAAATTGGAAATTAATTTGGGAATTAATTAAAGGAATGGGAACATTTGTTTAAAAATAAATAGTGATTTATTTTTAAAGAATGTGAAGAGGAGTATATTTCCCAGGATAGCCAAGTACGTTTTCAAAGCAAAATTTTAAGTATAAGTTAAAAAAAATTAGTTGTTTTAAGAAAGCATGTTTTAGAAAATTTATTATTTCTAAATGTTTAAATTCTAAAGTAAGTATTTTTTCAAAATCTATTATCGTAATAATTATTTAAAAGATGATTTGGTATTTTGTTTAAAGGAGAAAATCTAGTTTTATATTTTATAAAGTAACCTTATTTTAAATATTTCTCAAGTATTATTTTTAATAAAGTATTAAAGTTGTTTTTCTAAATTTAAATGTTAAAGTATGTTTGATAATAGTGTTTTAAATTATTTTAAAATCTAAGATGTTTGTACTTGGTAATTTCAATGGGAATCGAAAATATTTGGGAAATCTACTCCGAGAAAGAAAATGGTTTGAAACTGTTTTCAAAAGGATTTGAAAATGGAAATATATCTTGCGATGATATTTTGAAGTAAATAAATAATTTGGGAGATTATTTATTGTTGATGGATGTTTGTGTATGTTAATTGATAGTTAAATAACCGACTATCAATATTGGCCAAATGCGCTGATTGTTTCGAAGAGACCGGGATCAGGATTAATTTCTCGAAAACCACTTCGATCCGGTTTGTATGTTTTCGTGGAAAAACGAATCAGGAGTCGAAGATGGAGCAGTGAAGTGCAAGGGCTAGTCGCTACTAATCCAAAGGATATTTCCAAAATGGATGTAGTAGGAATAGTGCCTTCGGTTCCGTTCGAACCCGGAATGGACTTATATGGATGAATGCTTTCAGAACATCGTCAGGTGGACGATGGGCATTCTAAGTGAAACGATCTAAAAGGTAATGCTTAGCCTCAAGCCTCATCAACTAGGAATGACTGCAAATCAGGGGTTATGCAGCAAGGCTAGGTTGGTAGCACCCACTTCAGGGTGAGGTCATTCCTGTCTAGATGTCCATTTTATTTCGGCTTAGTGGTGCAGTTCCTGATCACAACCGTGGGGTGACCTTACTCGGGATTATCCACTAAGGTGTAGTCTCGGTCTTGTGCTGCAGGGGGTCTGGAGTGATCCTCGGTATGCTGATCTAGACCAGGTACCATGAAAGGTGGTACCCCAGTGCCTAGTCATTAGTTGGAAATCCATTCTCCCTACGCGCCTTTTACGAGTTTTGTTTGTATTACCCACTTTGTGGCTAGTAGGTGGAATTTAATCGTGTAACGATTTTGGCTATTTTTATAAGTATTTGTAAATAGACCCTATTATAATATCAGAGGATTTGAATAAAAAGTATTTTGGCTATCGTAAGGTAAAAACCCGACATGTTTATTTGTAACGTGGTCTTACGAGATGCTTTTGTTTTCAAAGGATTTTTGAAACTTTAATAATGTAACGACCAAGAATTTCTGTCATTTGAAATTCGTATATTTAATTGATTTTAAATATTAGCAAGTAATAAGTCGAATAAATTATATCTCGAATATCTAGATTTAATTGGATAATTAAATCGATAATTTAATATTTGAAATTACAGAATTAATTGGAAATTGGGTTTAATGTGATTAAAATTGATTGGTAAAGTTGTATTAAATCATACTGGAGTTAGAATGACGTTATGGAACTTTTAAAATTGAATTAAAAGTTAATTTGTGGAAATTGAATATTTTAATATTTAATTGACGAGTAAAAATAGCCATTTTTCAAAGAGTCTTGGATTTCGACGAGACTAGTTTCTTCGGATCCGTAATGTTAAATTATAGTAAGATTTCAAATTTCGTGTCAATCGGATTTACGGTTTATCCGGGGCAAGCTGAAACGCACTGAAATCGGTTGAAGTGAATTTTAAATTTAAATAGTCAATTTGAAAACCTATCTTTAAAATATGATCGAATTGGCTCCTTATATATATTCCATTGCGTTTGGAATAGGGGTAAAACATTATAAATGCCAGGCGGCACGCTTCGTTTGGAGTTCGGAAAAATTTCAGGTGAATAGTGTTTTGGAATTTTCTATATAAGGCCCCATATTTTCTCATTTGCATCAAAACCCTGGCTAGGGCTACAGCCGCCGCCTCTATATTATCAATGGCCGAAAAACTCTCTTCTTCCTCCTCGTTTTTCTTCAAATCCGTTAACAATTATCAGAAAGTTTCAACTACAAACTTCTGGAGCACGTTGAGATCTTCCTATCCAACGGGGAGATCGAAAAATTCGCTACAAATCATCGGCAATTTCAATTCAAAGGTCGCGCGTTCGGCTTGTTTCTCATGGTGAAGCATACCACCGAGCTCGACCGGATTCACGTCGTTGGTGGAGTCGAATGCGAGCATTCCAATGGCGCTAATTGATCAACGTGAAGACGTTCGTATTTGTCGCGAAAATTCGAGCAAGGAGCCGGCTATGGTTATGTTGCGTTCGTGTTTTACTGAAGGGAAGGAAGAAAAGGGACGCGTGGCTCAGATTTGTGGGCAAAGAAATCAATGGCCCAGATGTGTTTGAGGTTTAAAATAAAAAGAAAATAGTAAAATTATTATATATTAATTCGTTCAATCTTTAAAGTAGCATAACTTTTTCATACGAGGTCCGTTTCACACGTAACGAGTTGCGTCGGGTTCGTATGAATGAATACTACGCGGTGGAGCTTGATTGGGATTGATTGAAGATAGTGTGAACTTTGGGTAAAAACTGTATTTGAAATAAGGTGAGAACTTCTCACTCAATCGAATCTGTTTCGATTTGAATTTTAAATAGTTAAATTTAAAATTGCTTGATTGTGTGCTTAGATGATAAATTATTATCTATTGTTTTAAAATAGACCCTATACACCGCATATTAAGCGGAGGTTATTATATTAAACACATATACCGCGATATTCCACCTTGAAGTGGAATTGGTATTATATATGTACTTGGAGTTGATTTTCCCGCATTATATAGCGAATGAGACCCTATTGCGCCGCATAATAGCGGATGATATTTTAATAAACCCATGTACTGCGATATCCCGTCTTGAAACGGGATTGGTATTGTGCTAACATCTGTGGATGCAGGGAAACAGGTTGGAGGGATCCAACAGGATTCCTCAACAGTATTGATTTATTTACAGATATATGCGATATATTCTGTTATCATATTGATATATGATGTTTGGATGCCGTGGTTGATGTATTGGTGCTGTTGCAGCATTGGGCCTATTTTTGGAGTTTTAAAAATGCTAAAGTAACGATTTCGAATTTAAAAGGATTTTCAAGTGATTTTTGAAAGTATACATTTTATTGAATTTTGGAATTGATTCATTTTAAATAAATAAACGTTTTAAATTTTTATGTTATAAAAAAAATTATGATTTTTGTGAAATATAACCGAAATGTGATTTGTGAAATAAGTAGTTGATTAATTCGTCAAATGGTTTAAATTGGGATTTTTGAATTATTATAAACGGTTTATATAAAAGATTTATAAAATTGATATTTATAAATTAAAATATTGGAAATATAAAACGAGTTTTTATAAGCGTTAAAAAGAAGTATAAATGGATTTCATAAGTGAATGAAATTTATAGATTTATAAATTGTGAAATTATAAAATCAATAGATTTTGTAAAATAAAAGATTTATAAGTAATTAACTTATGAATTGGATTTTGGCACTTAAATGGGATATGGATAGAATTTGTTAATAAAGTGATTTTATAAGTTGAAGTTGTTATGAAATATAAATGGAATTTATAAACATTGTTTTATAAATCCGAAATCGACTTATTTTGATAAGTTAATTATTATAGCTTATTAAAGGAGATATATTCAAGATTTTGGACAGTGAATAATATATTAAAGGAATGTTTTGGGGAAGTGATATTTTAAATAGAATTTAAAACGATTTAAAGGTGTTTTAAAATTGTGTTAAGGATCGAAACCATAGATTTCAACATTCATTGTTGAAATAGACCTTTTCGAGAAATAAGGAAAAGATGGACTATAACGCTGTTGTTATAGAAAATGATTTTCGAAAGGAAATGTTTTTGTATAGTATTGGGATTTATATATATCTATCGTATTTTCGAATCCCTATGCTATTGATTTTGGGTTGTCGTAACAATGTTTTACGCAACATTCATTTTGACTCAAATGAATGTGTTTAAGAGAATGTTTTCCTAAAAAATAAAATATATACTTAATCATGTTTTAAGTATATTGAATATTTTCTAAGTATTGAAAATAAATAGAGTTGTGAATTATTTATTGTTAAATAAGTATTTGGAAATGTTTTCCAATATAGAAATTGAAATGGTTTAGAGGGTATATATTTTTAAAGATAAATTGAAGCGAATATTTGGCAAGTCATTTAATTTATGGAAGATTAATAAAAGGTCCTAGTGATTGTTATGGTGCTGAATATTTGTTTGTTTGCTTTGATAGTTAAATAACTGACTATCAATATTTACCTTTAAATGGGTATTTGTTGTGATTTGCTTGAATTTGAATGCTACACTTATTTTAAAATAAGCGCTCGTTATTCGGTTTAGTCGGGAGAAGACCTTTGGGTCATGAATCCCATTCCGAATAGTAATACGTCGTAATGGATAGCATTTGAAGACCGGTGTTGAAGACCGGATATTTTCGAAAATGGAAGGATTACTGTCGAATGTCTCTGCATCTGCTGATCTCCGATATAGAGATTTTATCACCCTTTGTGATGGGAAGTCCGGTCGTGTTTAGTGAATATCCGGATTGCAAGGGCTTCTTTGGAAGTGCCTTCTGTTCCGTTCGATCTCGAAACGGACTTGTATGGATGTGTGTTTGACATTACAGTTTGGGATGTAAAGATGGTTTCTATCAAATACATTTCTGTTGGTGGCAGAGAATTTATTCTCTTAGCTTAACACCCTTCTCTGAGACTTACGAGCTTAGAGGTTATGTAGTTGATGGTTACTAGTGATATATTCCCAATTTGGTAACGTGGAATGATGAGTGCTGCTGATCATTTGTTGATCAAAGCATGGCTTTTATGAAAAGCGTAGCTTTGCGGACGAGACTTCGTCAGACCTCACACCCCGGAAATGGTCAAAACAGGAAAGATGCAGCAAATTTTTAGGGAGTAGCGTCCCTTAGGGTATGTGCATTTCCTTCTGGATAGAAGTGGTATCATGGTATGGAGATCATATACTTAACTTATGTGGATGCCACAAATATATATGACTTTGTGATTGATGTTGGTTGAGGATCCTCGGATAAAGGTTGTTTACAACCGAGGAATGACATACTCGTGTCAGTAGTTACCTACTTTTGTAGAGGTAACCTGGCCTTGTGTTGGCAGAGATCCGGTTAGGTTCTGAGGGCGTCTCTCCAGAGGCGTACCCATGTGGCAATGGGAAGTTCCTTGGCCTGAACATTTGTTGGATAATCCAAAGAAACAATACGAGCCCTGTACAGTTTTAGTTGTATAACCTGCCATTTACTTATGGTGGCGCCCCACTGTTTAGATGGTAGCTATAGTAGGCATACGATAATGGTCGTACGTTGGCTAAGATTTATATTATACTTTCGAAAGGTTTTCCACTGTGCACTTAATAATAATATCAAAGAAATTTGCGTATCAAGCATGTTTGACTATCATAAGGAGAAATCTCCTCCGATTCTGCGTTTGCATTGTGTGTGTGTGCGGGAGGCCTTATGGTAGTTTCATTTTCTAAAAGCATTGCAGATCTATTTAAAAAATATTTCTTTGTTAGTTTTTAAAGATAAACTGTTTAAGTTCGCACACCAGTCCCATGATTGACCTGCAGTTTATTGTTCCCTTCCTAAACTCTGGGTGCCTACCAATTTCCACACGGGTAGTCTAGAGTCAGGTTATCAGGTCATTCTGGAATTCAGGAGATGCTGTGGAGCTAAAGAGGCAAGCTGGATGGCGTGGCGTATCAACTAGTATATAGTATTTCTTTTCCGCTGTTTGTTGTTGTAAATTCTGATAATGTAAAGTGATGTAATGTAATAACCGATATAGTTCTTTTAATTCAAAGATTATTCATTTATCTATTATATGTTGTTCCGCTGCGATTGTGAGATTCTGATATTGTTTCTGTTGCTTCTTCTTTCTTTCTTCTTCTATCTTCTACCTCTTCTTCTTTAACCCTAACAATTCGGTTTTCCGGCCTTTGATTGCTCGGCAGTTGATATAGTGGACGTATTGATGTCGATTTTCGTGCGTCGAAGAATCGTATGTTACAAATAATCAATTGAGTATGATTTCTCACGCTGGTATTCCAGACTGACTCGGGTGTTATTTAACTATAATGCTCGAGTCAGACCGAGTATTATAGAATACATGATATGATGCTGTGGAGCTCAGGAGACGAGCTGGATGGCGATACGTACTTCCATATTTGTGATTACATATTCCGTTGTGTATTCAGATTGTGAGGACAAATTATGATTACTGTCTAGTTGTGTGATTATGTATACTCTGATGATGTATGTATAAACAAATATATTTGTTTTTGTGTAAAGATCTATGATTATCTATTATATTTTATTCCGCTGCGATGGTTAGATTCTGATGTTGTTTTCTATCTTCTTCTTCTTCTACCTCTTCTTCTTTAAACCAAATGGTTCGTATTTCTGTTCATCTTGAGTTGATAGATGTAGAATAGTGTTGACTCAAGGGATATGGATTTGCGGGTCGTTACATTATAGTTACTTACAGAACATTGATTTTATCCAACATTTTACATTAATTCATTAATTAATTCAATATTTATGTTTGTTTTCTTATATTCAATTTATAGCCTAGTATGACATTTACACAAATTCCATCAATTGTAATTTCATTCAAATAGTTAATAAATAACTTAGGCTAGCCTTATTACATCTCATTTAAGTTATTATTTCATTAATGAATCACAAATTTCTGGGTGTTTTTTAATATTAGATAACAAACATTTAATAAAATTAACAATTAAATTATCGAAAATTTTATAGGCCATTACATATATATTTATATATTTCGACTTTTACTCCTTTTCTTCGTTCTATTCTTTGTAATAAACTTCTAAAACAGTAAATTAATGGCTTTCTCTTCTAACAATGAACCTTCTTCACCCACTTCTTCTCATTTCGGTCCTTTTCAACGTTCCACACACGGACGAGTCATCAAATTACAAGAGAAGATGATAGATTTGCTTCAAATGATGATGGAAATTCAAGCATATTAATTAATGTTCTTCTAAAAACAATCTTTGGTGTATAAAATGTTGAATTCCATTTAACTTAGGATGCTATATTTCACTCATACATAGTTACTATTCTTATGTCATATGTTTGTTTATCTCCTTTTCTATTAAGTTCAAGGTGTATAGGTCTTTTTTTGTTGATGACAAAGGGGGAGAAGTTATATAAAATTGTAGGGTTGGAGTAAAGGGGAGTTGTTAGTGTAAGGTGGAGTTATGGTATGATCGAAGTGGTAAGTATATTTTATAAGGTCGTCATCATCAAAAAGGGTGAGATTGTTAGGAACCGAAGATAGTAGTTTTGATGACAACAACCTTTGTAACTTATTTTATTATAACTTATATACTAACACTATTGTCTAGATATATATAATGTTATTATGCAGGATATATATAAGGCATGTGCTTATTATTGAAGACTGTACTATATAAAGATCAAGAATGATGAAATCAAGTTTGAAGACTCATTAGCATCAAGATCAAGATTTCAAGATAAGTGTCTAGTTTTGTTAAAACTTCATAATAGCATGGAAATCTTCATTCCAAATTTCATTTGGGATGGAACATATTTCTACCTTCTTAGTGGCTTACAAACCCACGACAAGTAGCTTACAAACCTATGCAAATGGCTTACAAACCCACGAACATCCTGGTTTTGTACAAGTTCTCGAGTCCTGATGTGAAGAGATATTCTGCAGGAAGAAGCTTGCAAAACTATTTCAAAATGGTTTTTCAAACTGTTTTTCAAAATGTTTTAGCTTTAAAAATTATCTTTTCAAATAATTTTCAAAAAGATGTTTTAGCCTTAAAATATTCTTTGTTTTTATTTTTAAATAAACTCTTGTTTTAAACTTCATTTGTTTTTAAAACTATCTTCTGATTTTTAAATATTCTTTATAATATATATACACTTGAGCTTTAAAATCAAATTTATATATACATTCTAAAGATATATTTTTCTACTCTTCTTTATTTTAAAACATAGGAAAATTAGTTTATTTTACTCCAGAATCATTTTATCTTGTTTTTCCTTTCAATAACATTTTCAAAACAAATTTTACATCGTTTTTAACTAAGGGATGTTGACACCATGGGATACCCCATGTCGAGATGGTGGCCGTTAAATTCAATGGTTTCAATTTTCAAAAGAAGTGTCTATTCGTTTAAATCTCTTCACGAATGGTTATGACCGTTACCAGTCTATAAATAGGCTTCACAAACGATTTTTTTAACCAACTATTTTCTTATTTTCTTCACTCATTCTTTTCCACAAATCCATATTCTAAAATTTTCATATTTTTAATATCGTGCTGAAATTCTGCCGAATTCTCAAGTGAATCAAATAGAATCTCATTCTTGTTTGAACCTCTGCCCTCCCTCGAAGATCAAAGTGCTATTTGGAGTTATAGGATCAATTTGTAATCAAAAGTTTATCGAGTCTTTGTACAAGGTGTGGTTATGCCTGGAAATCAATTGGGTGATCTTGTGTCCAGTAAATCAAGAGAGTTTGGCCTGGACTCGAAGATAGAAGGGTACCTCAAGGCCTTTAGAAATTAAGGATTGTAATCTCAACATTGGCATAATAAAAATCTGTACGAGCTATTTGCCTTGGTGCAGGATTGGATGTAGGGTAACTCCAAACTAGTATAAAATCCGATGTGTTCTTTCCTTTTACTGCTTTTTATTTACTTTATGCATCCGTGTTTGATTCTGTGATTGTTCTGTGATTAAGTTATGCATCTGTTTATATCATAATTTTTAAATTAGTCCATGTAAGTCTTAGAATCCATGAAACACTATTCACCCCCTCTCTAGTGTTAAATTAGCCTTAAGATCCTTAATTCGCACTCCCTTTCAGCTCCTGGCGCCGACGATCCGACACAAGAAATCGATGTTTATTTACAACCATTGATTGAGGATTCAAAAACACCGTAGAATGAAGGAGTAAATATTTTGGTAGTTATGTAATTATACAATTGATGCAATTGATGAGATTATGCGGTTGATGTAATTGTACAATTGATGTAACTATGTTAAATTCTTGGTGTATTATGAAATTGATGAGATTTATTTTACCAGTAATGTAATTTATGTCATTTATGAAACTGAATCTGTTTATCGTTATTTACATCTTTTATTGCATTACCATTTCTGTCATTTATTTAGCAATTTATGTTAAAAATGCAATGCATTCTGCTTATCGTCAGAATATGAGACCCAATCTGAATCAAGTACACTTTGCACTTTATGTACTTTATTTCATTTATGTCATTTAACTATAAATATATTTCATTATCATGTTATCGTTCTATTTTAAAATGATTTGTCTATGATACGTATCATGTCATTCAGAAAAAGATGTTCTTTCCGCTCTTCAGGAGGTGATGGTAGTGGTCCATCGCAACCGCCACAACGACCTATCATGACTCTAGTACCTAGAGCAAAGGGGTGAGTATTAAACTTTTTTTCAACATCTTAAATATTTTGTGTACGATATACTAATCTGTATCATATTTAACACAGGCGGTTTGAGCTGCAACCATCAGCTGTAGTTCTATCGGTTTCGAGAGAGGCGTACAAGAGTAGGATGTCGGCTTGTTGGCCGAAGTAGAATAACATTGCTTCCCACATCCTCGAGTGTAATTGGTAGGATTTCATTGTAAGTATAATCTTATGTTTTCTATTTTTAATTTGTTTTTGTCGCTTATTTACAGTTCACCTTTTATTGTTTAATTTTCGGTTACTTGTTTATCATGAAACACAACCTGCCGTGGACATACAGTCAGATGACCTGCAGTTGCTACGACATTACTGGATGCAGAAGATGAGGAATAACTACATGGATTCCATGTCGATAGTGAGGCATAAAAGGCAGAAGCCAAACTAGATGGAGACGAGTGCATGGGAATGGTGGCTGAAACATTAGGATAGTGATGACACGAAGGTAAGTGCACTAAACATTTATTAATTATTTGATTGATACGTAAATATCAAATAATATTTGGTAAGTAAATAATGTATTAAATTTAAATGTACAGATAGAGTCGGAAAGAAACTCTGTAAATAGGAACAAAAATCCCATCACTCGTCGAGGAGGGTCGAAGTCTTTCCAGAAGTATCGCCAAGAGTTGGTAAATTTATTAAATGCAAATTGTAAATAGTTATTGTGCTATATAATTTTGAATATACAATAACAATACATAATAATCAATTTCAGGAAGCTGAGGCGCAGAGTCATGTGTCGTATATGGATGTGTTTACGCATACGCATGGTGTCGAGAATGTAAATCCGGATGGGATAGTTTCATATACATGGCACGCTGATAAATTGTGCAAAATCCATGTAAGCATATTTCAGTTTATGTACTATTAGTAATTTTTTTAATTGTTAAATTAAAATAAATTAAGATATCATGATATTAATTTTAACTGCATTTTTATCTATTCATGCAGGCAAGGTTTACGGAACAACACTAGAACTCCTAGAGGATACCGATCGATAGCAGCTCACGACAGATGAGGAGGACATTATTTTTGAGTCAATCATGAATCCACCATCACGGAACTTGTGCTACGGCTTTGGCAATCAAGTGGTAATCAATAATATATTAAAATATAAAAATTTAAATAATCTATTAGTTCTAAAAAACTTCACATCACTTTAGTTTCAGTAATAAGTTTATAGATATAACAATTAACACTTTATGTTGTAACTTTGACAGTAAGATTATAGAATAAATTAAATAAGTGTTGCAGGTTAGCAGACAGAGGCGACCAGAGCTGATATCGATCTTGCAGAGATTGAGTGTAACAACCCTGTATTTTGTAATTATTTTATTGTATATTTTAATTATTTTTAATGTAAGATTTTGATTTAAAAAAACTTATTTTACTTATTTGAAATGAATAAATTTATTATTTAAATATAATCTTGATTTTTATATGAGTTATAATTCCAAACTTGTGTAAGTTGAATGTTTGCCTGAAATGCTGATTTTGGTCAAAATAGTCAAACTGTGACTTTCAACTTAAAATTTTAAAAGTTTAAAAATTTAATTTTTTTTCTTTTATTATGAAATTACATAAAATTCTAAGAACACCATTTTTCGTTTCGTTGAATTTGGATGTAAATTGTGAAAGTTATACCCTTTACAATATTGTGCGTATATAGGGTTATTTAACAATGACTATTTTAAATTGTACAAATTACTTCTTCTTTGTTATATTTTACTTTAATATGTGATAATATGTTATATGATGTATATTTTGACTTTTACGTATTTTTAAAATGATAATATAATTTTTCTAAAGTTCATTGAATTTATTTCTAATTTTAAAGCCTAGTCTACAATTTTAAGCCATTTTCTTAATTTAATTTTATATAATTAATTTTTTTTTTGCACTCACTTTTATTTTCTGCGTTTTACTTTATTTTATTCATTTTACATGTATTTAAATTTAAGTAAATTTTTCCAAAGTGTATTGAAGTTATTTCTAATTCTTAAGTCAAGTTTTCATTTTCTGTGCTATTTTTCTTATTTTAATCATATCTAATTAATAATTAATTATTAATATTTTGTTTATCTATTATACTTTCGAATTTTAACTGAGATTTTAATTATTTTCAGTTATTTAGATGTATATAAATATATATGAGAAATTTGAAAGGGTTAAAGGCTAAGAAACGTAAAAACGTTTCACTGTTTCTTTTGCAGTTTCTTTTGTCATCAATACATCTGTTTTTTTGGCATTTCCCTATACCATCTCCAGACAACTTCCCTTGCTCTTTTGTCACAAAATTTTTCTCTTTCTCAACCCTAAAAATCATGGCCTCCGTCTTGAGAAAAAAATCTGGTAATGGCCACATCTTTTTCTACCTTTTTCTTCTCATTTTCTATGTATTTTGCCTAGTTTTCTATGCTTTCTGGATTGGCCTCTACCACCCACCATCACCACCATACTCTCCACCATCCCCTACCACTCTTCCTTGGCATCATCTCTAGCCATCATTTCAGATCCATCCATGGCCACACCTCCCTTGGTGACAAAACTCCACAAAATTGCAAATAATGTCCAAAACAATGCCCTAGCCACCACTATTACTTCACCACCTTCATACTCCACCATGGCCACCACCTCTACCCACGACCACCACCTTGCTACCACCACTACACTTCATCTTAGCCTCTATCCAGATCTGAAATTGACATGGCCAAGACTCCATGAACCAAAACTCCAAAAAAACAATGCATAAAGCCTTGAAACATTCATGATAGCCAGCCTATCACTTCATATCTTCATCCACCACCTTGGCCACCACCATAGGCCGCCACCACCACCTTTTCCAGACCTCCCCACACCCCTCCATCTACTGTCCAAACTGTACACGTATGGCCAGGCCCCACTTGACCCAAGGCCGAGCCTTGTTGTGCTCAAAAACTTCATATATGTTGCCTTGATCAATTGCATGCTTCATGTTATAACCCTACCGCTCCATACTCCTTCTAGCCGTGAGTTATGGTGCAAAACCTGAGCTATATCATCATCATGACTGAACCCAAGAACCTCCTAGGCCAAGCATTTGAATGGTTAAAGCAAGGTCAAGTAATCTATTCCTTTGTTGCTTCGTATTTTCATTGTTTCAACATTGTTTTGCGTTGAATATTTATATGTGTATTGTCTTGTTTTGGTTATTGTTTACAAGACAAATATCAAGGCTCTCCATCCATTCAAATCAAAAGTCGTGCTGTATCGTGCTTGTCATACTTTTGGAACCGCTCTTGTGTTTGTTGTTTTGGTCTTCATCTTGAAACAGTGAGTCTTTCTCACTTTGACATTTATACTTATGAAAAGTGAATTGATGACAAGTGTTTAGTAATAAAAAAATGTTTATGCAAGTTAATGATGATGATATGATATGCTATGCTATGTTATTACCATATTATTACCATATTAAAACTGTTAATTTTCACCTGACATCTGATATATGACTGTATATTGTGATATTGACCTTGTTTATATTATTTCTGCATATGATCACACTGCAAGTTCCCTGTTAGAAAAAAAACGTTATGGGCTGAAATGATAGGCCTGAATGGTTTTAAAATTTTCATTTTGACTTGGAATTGCGGGTTTGAAATGATAAAACCCGGATTTTTCTTTGTAAATTACGGGTTGAAATGATATTTACCCGTATCACTTTACCTAGCGTAGAAAATTTTATAAAGGCCCGTAGTTAAAATATGTTTTTCTAAAATTTTTAAAATATTTTATAAATTTAATTAATATAATATTTTGATTTGGGATTTAATAAAAATGATTTTTGAAAAATATTATTGATTTTCTGAACAATTGTAAGTGCAATGAATTAATGAAAAAGTTAGAAATTTTGAACGTGAGTTATTTTGGAAATTTTGATTTAATTATAATTGGAAATTTAATTGAATATGAAATTATGTTAAATTTATGATAATTTGAATTTAAATGAATTTAAAGTGATTTTTATATCATATTAATGATTTTAATAAAGTTGAAATGTGAAACGAATAAATATTTTAAGTTGAAACTTTGAAATATAACTAGAATTGAAAATTTATGAAATTGACGTAAAGTGAACTTTTAGTTAAGCAAATAAAAATAAAACTAAGTTATATTTGAGAATTTGAACTTAAGTGTTAAGTTGAAATTTAATGTAATGGATTTTAAAATTGAACATTGCATTTTAATAAGTATATTATTATTAAATCTTTATTTTTGAATGGAAATTTAACCCGGTAAAATCATGAACTTGAGGAAAATTAAATGATGTTATAAATGTGAAAATGTATGACTTTATAAGTTAAAAATGTTTTAATAAAAATATAACTGGTTGGGAAATTTTATTAATTATTTGAAGTTAATTGACTGCATTTTTGAAATGATATTAATTACAATGTAAATGATATTACAACAATTGTAAATACTGTAGTTGATGATAATGAACTAAAAAAAAAGCTATTGAAAAAAAACTATTATAGAAATTGTTGTAAGTACTATGATTTTTGAATTTAACTAAGTTTATTTGAAATTTAAGAAAACTCTATTACAACATTTTTAAACGTTGTTTTTTGTTAAATTGAACTGTTTTGAATGTAACTTTCCGTAGAGTTTTCTAAATGATGCGAAAAGTGAATTTTCACTGTTTTGATAAACTTAAGTGAATAAATGAACTTTGGAAGTTGAAATTTTTGAAAATTTAATAATTTAATTATTAAGCATAATAACTTCATTGAAATGAAAAAAAAAAGAATTTTTGGAATATAAACTGTTTTAAAATATGAATTGAAATGGTATTTAGATTGAATAAAATGAATAATGATTTGGAATGAATGAAGTTTTGAAAAGATACGATATTTTGATATATTAAAATAATTTGAAAATGAAGTTTTGAAAGGATATGATATTTTGATATATTAAAATGATTTGAAACGAAGTTTTGAAAGATATGATATTTTTGATATTAAATGATTTGAAAAACGGAGTTTGAAAGATAGGACATTTTGATATTAACATGATTTAAAAAGAAGTTCTGAAAGATATGATATTTTGGAACTGAAAGGTAGTGTTGAAAGGGTATGAAAATTTAATATATTGAAATGGTTAGAAATGACTTGATATTTATTTTGATAAATATTTGAATTGAAAGATATTTTACGATGATATATTGAAATGGTTTTGGAAATGATTTAATCTTTATTTTGATAAAGATTTGGATTGAAAAGGATATTTTAGTTTGAAATATAAAATATTTTTAAAGTTATAACTACGGGTTATAATAACGATTGGTTGTTAAAGAGACCGGGATCGGATATTGTTTTATAGCCGGCCAATACCGAAAACCACTTTAACAACTGTGTACGCGGTGGAGATTCCAGAATGAAGTAGGATGGCGGCGACGTTCTCGAGGTATATTACGTGGACCCAACTCCCATGAGTTGGCATATATGACTAAAACAGGAGCTATACCGGGCTACACAAAGGGTCGCACCCTTTCATCGAGCATGCTCCATCGGAAACCATTCTAATACTGTTGTAATTCGATTCGGTGGCGCCACTTTTGATTCGGGGGTATTGTTCGAGGTGGGCGGAAGCTGCTGGCTTGCCGTCACCACCGGTCCGGGAGTGCAAACGGTGTATCCACCCTGGCATTGCCTCGCGTGCCGTGTCATATCCTTATATCGAGCCCACTACGATTTTGGTTTTAAAAATCCGACCGCGTTAAGGTTCACCATCCCCTTAACGCTATTTTCTATATAATTATACTTTACTGATTAGACACTACCGTATATAGCGTATATTACTACATAGTAAATAGTTTAACGGATCCTTAGAGGATGGGCGGTCCCAAGCATCCTTTAAGTTACTGATGCATTTTGTTACTGTTCACTTGAGTTGATTTACAGTTTATAAGTATTTATGTCATGACTCGAGGGTTTTGTGTTTTGCTTTACGCTCGGGTCAGATTGATTGAGTTAGCATTCAAGATTCACCTTCGGCGTTGGAGCTTTCCTTGAAGATCCAGCCATCTATTTTGTTTCAGTATCCAGTGGTTCAGTGATGTATCTGATTTGTACCTGATGTATCCTGTTACTCTTCTGTTGTATCTTATTTAACTCTGATGTATCTAATATTTATATAGTAGCTTCATGAACTACTATCTCTTTTTCTTCCGCTGCATTTTTATGTACTCTGTGTCTGTGATCTGTGATTTTTATTTACTGTATATTCTGAGGTTTGCCAAAATTTTATTTACAACACGGTATTTTGAGCAATTCAATTCCGGCATGAGTGTCTGCCTATGCACTTATAATGGATGCAAATGGTTGAAAATACCGAGTCACTACAGTTGGTATCAGAGCTTTGGTAGCTCTAGGCAAAACTCAGCATATGGAGTATATGTATTTACAGAATCACTTTCATTCGAGTTTGAATCTCTCCCTTTTGACTCGATTCCTTTGAATTTTGGAACATTCCCTACGGTTCCAAAGTCCATTCGTATCCCTCACTATTCATCTTCTTTTGACTCTGGAGCATTCCATAACTCCGCTTCGAATGATCTTTCTAGTGAGTCGGCGGTCACGCCAATTTCAAATTTAATTGGAAAAGGGGGAAAACTCCTTTGCAGTTAGCATCGATTCACCAGAGATTCTTATCTATCCTTGGTTGAGATGCTAATATCCTTTGTTATTTCAAACTCTAACTCTTGAGATCGAATGTAGATTTACCCTAGAAAAATCAACATTGATCTTATTCTTTAAGTCACGGTTGACCCGGTTAAGGTTGCCGTGATTTATATAAGCTTATCCATCTTCCTATTCTGTTATTTAATCATGTCATCCTTGTTTCCAACTATTTTTAAATCATAATCTCCTTTGATTTGTGTTAATCAAAAATTTGAATCTCTATCCTTCTTTGAAAATCTATTCATGTATAATGTTTTTGTAAACTAATATTTAAAATTAAAATGTTTTATATATTGTGTTGTTTGAGTTGTTGATGTTGATTTGGGTTTCTGATCGATTCGTCTGATCAACGCTATCGATAGGACTTCTAAAACACTTTGACAGAACAAACATACACAATATATTTTAAGAAAAAAAATTGGTTAATGAAATAAATTTTGATATATAAGTAAATTTATGGAACTTAATGAAATGATTTAAATTGATAATTTGAAATGATAATACTTGATTTATCATTTATTGTTCTACAAATAGATCTATAAATATTTGTTTATAAATTTATTTGGGAACTGAAATGAATTTAAAACAAGAATTTGAGGATTTAAATTCCGATTATTTCGAACTTTGGTTTAAAGTTTTAAAAGGTTATATTATTTAAAGTATTTTGAATAGAATTTTTTTCAAAGAATTTTAAAGGTTTAAAATTAGTGCTCTTCTCTTTGTCGCTGGAAAATAACTTCGGTGATGATCGCGACATCATCGACGTTCATTTTCGAGTTTCGAAGTTAAGAGACTTTCGAAGTTAAGAGACTGTTCTGTGGTCTTGCTTCAGCTTTTTTTGGGGAAATTAAATTGATTTGAATTTCTAAAATATGACTTGATTTATAATATATATATATAGATATATGATTGAAATTTGATTTGACATATTATATATGTATATATATTATTTCTTATCTCTAAATGGTCTGAAGAAATCGGAAATTTAATTCTTAAATTCTATTTTTAAAGAATAATTTCAATTATAAAAAGAAAATAAAAAAAATTTGAATAAATGATTTAAGCTTGAAATGATTGAATTGGAAATTTTATTTGTATAATACAATTGCATTCAAATATAACTTACCAAAATTTCAGAAGTTAAAAATGTAATTGGATAATATACGAAATAAAAAGATTTTATAAATAAAATTTGAGTAGTTATTAAAAAAAAAGGTGTAAATATATTTAACATGAGTGACAAATATATTGATAGGAATAAATTTAATTTTGATTAGGAATAAAGAAGAATAAAATTTATTAAGTACATTGTGAGTGTAATAAATGATTATTTTTCAAACCCATGGTTTTAAAAATGGTTAATTTTAGATGATTGGATAATAAGATAATGAAATTTGAGATAGTTAAGATTTATTTAACTTGTGTAAAGATTTATTCTCTGTTTAAGTTGAAATCTCCATGCTTTCAAATTCATTTCCTTATTTTGTTTTTCAAACTATCTTTTGGTTGTCCTTATCATCCTTATCTTGCTATAGACCGGTATAGGCATCTTTCTATAATCTTTCTGTTTTGAAATCTTTCTATAATCTTTGATAGACCTTTGGTAATCATTTTGAATCCACCTTTTTCGTGCTTGTGTTCTTGATTCTGGAGGATCTTGGAAAGATCACCTCCACCCTGTAAAACTTACCTATAACAACAGTTATCAGGTATAACTTCAATCTTCTTGTCATCTTATCTTAATCCTATTTCACTCTATCTTTTCTGTGCCCTTCCATACCTCATTCCTTTTCGGGGACGAAAAGTTTTGAGTAGGGGAGAGTGTAACAACCCTGTATTTTGTAATTATTTTATTGTATATTTTAATTATTTTTAACGTAAGATTTTGATTTAAAAGAACTTATTTTACTTATTTGAAATGAATAAATTTATTATTTAAATATAATCTTGATTTGTATATGTGTTATAATTCCAAACTTGTGTAAGTTGAATGTTTGCCTGAAATGCTGATTTTGGTCAAAATAGTCAAACTGTGACTTTCAACTTAAAATTTTAAAAGTTTAAAAATTTAATTTTTTTTCTTTTATTATGAAAGTACATAAAATTCTAAGAACACCACTTTTCGTTTCGTTGAATTTGGATGTAAATTGTGAAAGTTATACCCTTTACAATATTGTGCGTATATAGGGTTATTTAACAATGACTATTTTAAATTGTACAAATTACTTCTTCTTTGTTATATTTTACTTTAATATGTGATAATATGTTATATGATGTATATTTTGACTTTTACCTATTTTTAAAATGATAATATAATTTTTCTAAAGTTCATTGAATTTATTTCTAATTTTAAAGCCTAGTCTACAATTTTAAGCCATTTTCTTAATTTAATTTTATATAATTAAAATTTATTTATTTATTTTTTTGCACTCACTTTTATTTTCTGCGTTTTACTTTATTTTATTCATTTTACATGTATTTAAATTTAAGTAAATTTTTCCAAAGTGTATTGAAGTTATTTCTAATTCTTAAGTCAAGTTTTCATTTTCTGTGCTATTTTTCTTATTTTAATCATATCTAATTAATAGTTAATTATTAATATTTTGTTTATCTGTTATACTTTCGAATTTTAACTGAGATTTTAATTATTTTCAGTTATTTAGATGTATATAAATATATATGAGAAATTTGAAAGGGTTAATGGCTAAGAAACGTAAAAACGTTTCACTGTTTCTTTTGCAGTTTCCTTTGTCATCAATACATCTGTTTTTTTTTGGCATTTCCATATACCATCTCCAGCCGACTTCCCTTGCTCATTTGTCACAAAATTTTTCTCTTTCTCAACCCTAAAAATCATGGCCTCCATCTTGAGAAAAAAATCTGGTAATGTCCACTTCTTTTTCTACCTTTTTCTTCTCATTTTCTATGTATTTTGCCTAGTTTTCTATGCTTTCTGGATTGGCCTCTACCACCCACAATCACCACCATACTCTCCACCATCCCCTACCACTATTCCTTGACATCTTCTCCAGCCATCATTTCAGATCCATCCATGGCCACACCTCCCTTGGTGACAAAACTCCACAAAATTGCAAATTATGTCCAAAACAATGCCCTTGCCACCACTATTACTTCACCACCTTCATACTCCACCATGGCCACCACCTCTAGCCACGACCACCACCTTGCTACCACCACTACACTTCATCTTAGCCTCTGTCCAGATCTGAAATTGACATGGCCAAGACTCCATGAACCAAAACTCCACAAAAACAATGCGTAAAGCCTTGAAACATTCATGATAGCCACCCTATCACTTCATATCTTCATCCACCACCTTGGCCACCACCATAGGCCGCCACCACCACCTTTTCCAGACCTCCCCACACCCCTCCATCTACTATCCAAACTGTACAAGTATGGCCAAGCCCCACTTGACCCAAGGCCGAGCCTTGTTGTGCTCAAAAACTTCATATATGTTGCCTTGATCAATTGTATGCTTCATATTATAACCCTACCACTCCATACTCCTTCTAGCCGTGAGTTATGGTGCCAAACCTGAGCTATATCATCATCATGGCTGAACCCAAGAACCTCCTAGGCCAAGCATTTGAATGGTTAAAGCAAGGTCAAGTAATCTATTCCTTTGTTGCTTCGTATTTTCATTGTTTCAACATTGTTTTGCGTTGAATATTTATGTGTGTATTGTCTTGTTTTGGTTATTGTTTACAAGACAAATATCAAGGCTCTCCATCCATTCAAATCAAAGGTCGTGCTGTATCATGCTTGTCATACTTTTGGAACCGCTCTTGTGTTTGTTGTTTTGGTCTTCAGCTTGAAACAGTGAGTCTTTCTCACTCTGACATTTATACTTATGAAAAGTGAATTGATGACAAGTGTTTAGTAATAAAAAATGTTTATGCAAGTTAATGATGATGATACGATATGCTATGCCATGTTATTACCATATTATTACCATGTTAAAACTGTTAATTTTCACCTGACATCTGATATATGCCTGTATATTGTGATATTGACCTTGTTTATATTATTTCTGCATATGATCACACTCCAAGTTCCCTGTTAGAAAAAAATGTTATGGGCTGAAATGATAGGCCTAAATGGTTTTAAATTTTTCATTTTGACTTGGGATTGCGGGTTTGAAATGATAAAACCCGGATTTTTCTTTGTAAATTACGGGTTGAAATGATATATTACCCGTATCACTTTACCTAGCGTAGAAAATTTTATACAGGCCCGTAGTTAAAATATGTTTTTCTAAAATTTTTAAAATATTTTAGAAATTTAATTAATATAATATTTTGATTTGAGATTTAATAAAAATGATTGTTGTAAAATATTATTGATTTTCTGAACAATTGTAAGTGCAATGAATTAATGAAAAAGTTAGAAATTTTGAACGTGGGTTATTTTGGAAATTTTGATTTAATTATAATTGGAAATTTAATTGAATACGAAATTATGATAAATTTATGATAATTTGAATTTAAATGAATTTAAAGTGATTTTTATATCATATTAATGATTTTTATAAAGTTGAAATGTGAAATGAATAAATATTTTAAGTTGAAACTTTGAAATATAACTAGAATTGGAAATTTATGAAATTGACGTAAAGTGAACTTTTTGTTAAGCAAATAAAAATAAAACTAAGTTATATTTGAGAATTTTAACTTAAGTGTTAAGTTGAAATTTAATATAATGGATTTTAAAATTGAACATTGCATTTTAATAAGTATATTATTATTAAATCTTTATTTTTGAATGGAAATTTAACCCTGTAAAATCATGAACTTGAGGAAAATTAAATGATGTTATAAATGTGAAAATGTATGACTTTATAAGTTAAAAATGTTTTAATAAAAATATAACTGGTTGAGAAATTTTATTGAATATTTGAAGTTAATTGACTGCATTTTTGAAATGATATTAATTACAATGTAAATGATATTACAACAATTGTAAATACTGTAGTTGATGATAATGAACTAAGAAAAAAGCTATTGAAAAAAAACTATTATAGAAATTGTTGTAAGTACTATGATTTTTGAATTTAACTAAGTTTATTTGAAATTTAAGAAAACTCTATTACAACATTTTTAAACGTTGTTTTTTGTTAAATTGAACTGTTTTGAATGTAACTTTCCGTAGAGTTTTCTAAATGATGCGAAAAGTGAATTTTCACTGTTTTGATAAACTTAAGTGAATAAATGAACTTTGGAAGTTGAAATTTTTGAAAATTTAATAATTTAATTATTAAGCATGATAACTTCATTGAAATGAAAAAAAAAAGAATTTTTGGAATATAAACTGTTTTAAAATATGAATTGAAATGGTATTTTAGATTGAATAAAATGAATAATGATTTGGAATGAATGAAGTTTTGAAAAGATACGATATTTTGATATATTAAAATAATTTGAAAATGAAGTTTTGAAAGGATATGATATTTTGATATATTAAAATGATTTGGAACGAAGTTTTGAAAGATATGATATTTTTGATATTAAATGATTTGAAAAACGGAGTTTGAAAGATAGGACATTTTGATATTAACATGGTTTAAAAAGAAGTTCTGAAAGATATGATATTTTGGAACTGAAAGGTAGTGTTGAAAGGGTATGAAAATTTAATATATTGAAATGGTTAGAAATGACTTGATATTTATTTTGATAAATATTTGAATTGAAAGATATTTTATGATGATATATTGAAATGGTTTTGGAAATGATTTAATCTTTATTTTGATAAAGATTTGGATTGAAAAGGATTTTTATTTTGAAATATAAAATATTTTTAAAGTTATAACTACGGGTTATAATAAGGATTGGTTGTTAAAGAGACCGGGATCGGATATTGTCTTATAGCCGGCCAATACCGAAAACCACTTTAACAACTGTGTATGCGGTGGGGATTCCAGAATGAAGTAGGATGGTGGCGACGTTCTCGAGGTATATTACGTGGACCCAACTCCCGTGAGTTGGCATATATGACTAAAACAGGAGCTATACCGGGCTACACAAAGGGTCGCACCCTTTCATCGAGCATGCTCCATCGAAAACCATTCTATTACCGTTGTGATTCGATTCGGTGGCGCCACTTTTGATTCAGGGGTATTGTTCGAGGTGGGCGGAAGCTGCTGGCTTGCCGTCACCACCGGTCCGGGAGTGCAAACGGTGTATCCACCCTGGCATTGCCTCGCGTGCCGTGTCATATCCTTATATCGAGCCCACTACGATTTTGATTTTAAAAATCCGACCGCGTTAAGGTATACCATCCCCTTAACGCTATTTTCTATATGATTATCCTTTACTGATTAGACACTACCGTATATAGCGTATATTACTACATAGTAAATAGTTTAACGGATCCTTAGAGGATGGGCGGTCCCAAGCATCCTTTAAGTTACTGATGCATTTTGTTACTGTTCACTTGAGTTGATTTACAGTTTATAAGTATTTATGTCCTGACTCGAGGGTTTTGTGTTTTGCTTTACGCTCGGGTCAGAGTGATTGAGTTAGCATTCAAGATTCACCTTCGGCGTTGGAGCTTTCCTTGAAGATCCAGCCATCTATTTTGTTTCAGTATCCAGTGGTTCAGTGATGTATCTGATTTGTACCTGATGTATCCTGTTACTCTTCTGTTGTATCTTATTTAACTCTGATGTATCTAATATTTATATAGTAGCTTCATGAACTACTATCTCTTTTTCTTCCGCTGCATTTTTATATACTCTGTGTCTGTGATCTATGATTTTTATTTACTGTATATTTTGAGGTTTGCCAAAATTTTATTTACAACACGGTATTTTGAGCAATTCAATTCCGGCATGAGTGTCTGCCTATGCACTTATAATGGATGCAAATGGTTGAAAATACCGAGTTGTTACATTGAAGAGTTAAGAGCTAGGCTGACGTAACTGGAAGACAAGAACCATTTTCAGACCATCGATATGACACAACTGCTGGATCAACGCATCGCTGAGTACATGCGACAATATGGTGGCTGCTTTCCATCTACTGGTTTGGGAGGTTTTGGAGCCGATTGACAGGAGTGATAGGTATGTTTTTCTAGTTTTGTGTCATTATTTTGTAAGTTTGGATAATACATTTATTGAATATGCGAGTATATGATTTTTGTTTGATGATAATAAACATATATATATATATATATATATATATATATATGTATTTATATATTCATTTAATTGTATTTGTTAATGTACTATTATATTTTTCACATAATTAAATAAATATTTGCTGAATAAAATAAATCATACAGTATTTGAATTCAAACGGATATTTTATTCTATCAAACAAATATTTATTACAATTTGAATAGTACAAATTCAAGCTCTCACTATACATATACAAATTCAATGGCAATACAATTTCGATTACATCATAATTTCTAATTTACAAATACACCTCCCTACATATCGCTCATTCACTCGTATTTATCTTCAACTTTATTCCAGATTGAATCCAGCATCTGAGCAATCTGTAAGAATAAATACCGATGCAGTAAAATTGAAAAGGAAATATTTTTGCAGTATAAAATAAAATATGGATTTTGAAAATAATATTTGCCTCAGTTATTTGTGTTGTTCGTCATCATTTAAATTTGAATTCATCATACACGAATAGCTTGTGACATGCATGGTGTATCACTATACATGCCACAAGGCCGTGCACACCGATATATACACTTGATAAAATTACAGGGCCAGGTGAGCACAGGTCAAACCCAAATGAAAAGCCGGGTTCAACTCAAGTACAATAAAAATAATGTCACAACATCAGCACATGGTCAAACCTGAGCTTTAAGCTGGATTCAACACAGGTGAAATCAAAATGTACAAGCTCAAGAAAATTGTTAAGTGAATAAAACAAGCCTCGACCAAAAAGTTCTGTGATGTACACGTGAAGCAGGCAAACAAAGTCAACAAGACTGGTCAGAGAAACCATAGTGCATCTCATCACAAATATGCAAAGGAACAATGGAGCATATATGTGAACCCAGACAACATATGCATTGGATAAAACTTTCTGGAGTGAACCAGACTCAAGTATAACTGCAACAGATGACAACAGTGGTGCAGCAGACACAAATGACACACAATGATGTGACTTCACATAGAATCAAACAAACCAGAGAGGCAGGTTCAAGTGAAGTACACAAGGAAATGCATCAATACCAAAGTATAACCACCATTGGGTCAACTCAAAAAGGGATGAACATGCAATAAAGGAGGCAAACAAGTAATATACACATGAATGCAACAATGGACAATGCAAGTGCAGACAAGCTAAATACAAATACACACGGCAATGGACTGATACAAGTGACTCAAACCAGGACCACTGAGTAGTGCCAATAGACCAGGCAGCAAAACTAGCAGCTTCCACATGTGACTACAATACTATGCAAACAAGTAACATACAGATATCCAGAAACCAGACTCAAACACACAGTGAAGACATGTACATAGTGGCCCAACAACTCAATATGCAAACATAGCATGCAGATTCAAGTCGTGGTAATCATGAATTCGAACAAGCTAGGTTTAAATGCCAGAAGCAAATATCTTTACAAAATTAAGAGGGAAGTTTCAAAAAATGCCGAAGTCATTGTTTTCTCACAGTATGTAATATGAGGAACACAAGCTAACAAAATCAATACCAAGTTTAAAAGTCAAGGCAGACGTCAACAGAAAAATGCACAAAGTCAACTACAGTTCAAGTTGAAGTGGCCGAACATTATTTACAGTATCAAGTCAAAGCCGTGAGTAATTGAACAGAAATAAAGTCAATAAACACAAAGAACAGAACAGGTCAAGCATGCTACAGCGACGAACTCAATCAATGCCGAAGCCATGGAACAGCAGGCCAAAGTCAAAGTCTATACAGAATAGTTCAACATGACATCAATCGAATTCAAACAATATCATCGCTTAAACAAGTCAGTGCCGAAGTTGAACAAGTCAGAAATTGAAGCTGTGGTGGCCATGTAATAAATCAACATTGTGTTAATCAAGTAAAAAAATTATACGAATTGAAAATGTCAGAAATCATCACAATCATCAATGCAAAATCGAACGGCAAGCCAAAAATTATCAGACAAATTCGTATAAAATATACGAACAAAAAATAAGGAATTCGATTCCTATATAAGCCCTAAAACATGATCGGCAAAAGACATTTGAGTTCGAGTTAAACAGAGAAGAACAAACCATAAAACCTGAATCAAAGTCGAGCGCTGTATAAATCAAAAAGGAGCAAACATACCAATTCTATCAACAATCAAACTCGACTAATTGGAAGCAACCGCAAACCAAGTTGAAGCTGCCATGAACATATAATCAATCGAAGAAAGGATTCGAAGCATTATTGCATTCAATTTGACCAAGCGACGGGTTTTAATTTAACAAAGCCCTAAAAACTGAAAGAGGAACGAACAAAAGAAAGCTGCCATTTTTTCTTTCTCAAAGGATCGGGCTGATAATATAAAAACATAAGGAGGTCGGCTTGTTTAATTTGGGCTTTATATTTTGATTAGGGTTTTGTGTGTTTTAAATTTTTATTTAAATTCATATTTTCCTTTTAAACTTGTGTATTGTCTAGTCGTGTGAATAGGGGACAAATTACGTGGCGTAGTTTGAGAATTCGCAACTCAGTTGCTGAGTTGTGGTAGGGTTTTGAGCGTAGAGTTAAGGCTAGTCGATAGCGGGTGTCGCGAGTTTATGTGTTTAAGCGTATGACTGCTTAATTTCTAGTAGAAACCTTGGGGGCAGCACGTAGGCAGGGTTTTGCCGAAGTTGGGTAAATTCTGCGTCGTTCTATTTCTGCTTTTATTATTCTACTATTATCTATGCTGCTATTATCCTGATATATCTGCATCGAAATTATTTTATACAAACTTCGACTATAATCTTTATAATTGATGGCATCACCCTATTCACCCCCTCTACGGTGAAATCGATCCTACAACATTGAGTTGGTGGATTTGAACTGTTGTGTATTTTGTTTGATGATACACTTAGTGGTAGTGATTCTGACATTTGAGAGTTGATTATGAGGAGTTGGTGAAGCATTGATGTAAATATAGTACAATTAGATATATGCTAATTATGTTAGGAAGTATGGATTGATTTTACATGAATTGGGTTGGATTTTATATGGATTGGGTTTGATTTATGTCTTTATGATACTTGATTATATTTCTATGGTTTGATTTCATGTTGAATGTCCAAGTTGGATATATTAAGTTGGGTGAAAGACATTGTATTTATGAATTATGGATGGAAGACCAAATTGTAGCTGAAATACAAAAAAAATTGCAGTTTTTCCAATGGATTATGACGGTCTGTAAGTCAAAATTTACCGACATGTTTCGACGGCTACAGGCTGCGAAATTCAGACGGCTTTCGCCATAAAGCGTAACCGTCCACATGGCTTTCGACGGCCGTTGGAAGCCGTTATACTGTCATCGAAAGCAGTTGGAAAATGCTCTATTTTTTATAGTGTTACAACTATACATTTTTTTATTTTTTTATTAGTGTTCAAAGCACGGGTTAAAATCTAGTTATGATTTTTGATGTTTCTTCTGTATAATTTATTTTCAAAAGTTTTTTGATAGTGGCTATGATCTTATCCGCTGTACAATGGATTGAGTTGGTATAAAATTTGATGCCCAAACATAAACTTAGTTGAGAGCTCAATACATGAAGCAACAAAAATGCCTTGCCTGTAGCACCAACAAGAAATCCCAGGTTTAGGCTTAAACCTGTAGAAGCTTTCCAAGTTATATCATGCCAAATTTCTAATAAACTCAACCATTTTGTCCATTGTGAGGTTTATAGTTAGAACAACATCTTAATTAACAATAAAATGTTCTATTCATATCCTTTGTCCATCAATTTCTAGATGGCATGCAGATTTTAGTAGTGAGCAACCCTGAAGGTTGAATAATTCATTTATTCCAAAATAGACTTGTATAAAATGGATTCACTGTAATTTTCTAGTACAACTGTATAAATGGTGAAGTACCAAACTTTCGATTGTATTATTACGAAAGAAAATAGATTAGATGTAGTTTTTTTTATTAGTTTTAGTTAAATATCAAATGATGATAACATTTAAAAAAATTAAGAAGAAGAGATTTAAGAAGACATTTCTGAAAAGAACAAAGTAAATAACATTAGAGAGACTCAAGAAGACATGTTAAAAACACGTTTTTTGTTCTTTAAGTTCACACAATTTGGTTTTGCATGCCTACGATTAACAAACCTCCCTAATGGTCGCTTTCATTAATTATTATTATTATTTCCAAATTATTGGACACCGTAAGGATTACGAAGGAAAGCCGGTGATTTATTTATGGCAAGTTTTGTTGATACAGCCTATTTTGCTTTACACACATCCAACATTAGCACAAAATATTGTACATCTTTTTTATTTTACATACACCCTAAAATTTCCAATTTTACCTATGCACGGTTCTTTTATGTACTATGACCTATAGCCGTGTTCATTGCAAATTCAAGCATCCCCTTCCTACTGTAGAAAAAGGGAAGGAAAACATTTTTTGTAACAACCCGCATATTTATCGATTGTATATTTAAATATTTTATTTAAATATTTCATCGTTCATTGGATTTTGATCCAAAAAGCTACTTTTTGCAAACAGTTGAACTAGGACTCGAGGCCACTTCCCTTGAGTTCAAAATGCTGTTTGCGACCTTTTGAGTATAAACATCGATATGTTTTGAGTCGAGTGAATTTTGCTATTTTTCACTTAGGGCTTTGGGTTTGGGTTCAGCCCACTAACCCAACTCATCTTATATCATTACTCCAACCCCTCTCCTCTTCATTGTTTCACTTTCATTTCCTAACACTCAAGCTTCATCAAAAATGGAGGAAGAGATTGGAAACTAAAATCCTAAGCCCTAGGTTCTTTGCAAATTCAAGTTATAGCTCCATAATTCAGGAGAAGCTATTGGTAAGCATTCTCTTCTTCTTCTCCAACTCATTCTACCTTCAATTTCAGAAATTCATAAACCCTAACTTAGGAAATGTTTTTCTTTTAAGCTTAGATTCAAGCTTCTTAGGTTGGAATTGAAGAGTGATTGTTCTTGCCTTGCTCTATAGTTTCTCCATCCTTATTTTTGTGCAAAAGGTGAGATTTTTTTCTCACATCTAGGTCTATGATTATCTTTGATTGTTAGGTATGAATTCCTAACTCTTATTCATGTGCATTTGCTTTGATTTGGATTAGTTTTATGAATATTCCAATTTTTGGTGTTTTGAAGTCAAACCTTTAAAAATCATAGATTTGGTGTTTGACCATGCTTTTGGCGATGCATCGAAGAGCCTATAGGGCTAGGAAACTGATTTGTGTAAACCCTTAGTACCGTTGCTCGACCGATTGCAAGTTGGAAGGAATTAGCCTTCATTTACATAGGCTTGGAAGTGCAGGAAACAGGTTCCAGTCGACTGACCTGCTACCTGAGCACTTCCCAGGCTCTGGTCCAGTCGACTGGCATACTGAGTCCAGTCGACTGACCAACATCCCGCGTATATTCCGGGACTGAGTTGAGTCGATTGAACTCGGTGAGCCAGTCGACTGACCTGCATATTCTTGCCTATTTTGTCTATTTTTGTTTGAAACTCCAATTTTATCGATTCGTGGTTCTCCGATTCATTGTTGTCATTTATTATCGACTTCGATGACTTCATTTTCGAGATTTTGTGAAAATATATTTTGATGGATTCGGTATCGATTTCTTTGGATTTTATTCACGTCTTCGTACGTGAATTTTGGTGATTGATTGTTTCTATAATCATTTCTACGATTTGTCACTTTAAAATACAAAGGTTTCTATACAAGTAGTAAATAATCAAACTCTTTTACAAAGATGATTTCAAACTCTATTTTTAGTACAAAGCTCGTTTATAAAACTGTTTTCCAATCTATTAGTATATACAAACATTTACCTCACTCGTATGAGAAATCTAATTAAACGACTTAGTAAAACAAGTGGTATGAAATGCTTGCGTTTACTTCGTCGGTTAATTCTTAGACTTGTTCGATTGAATCTCTTGTGATAGATTTTCTAGAGGAGATCTACAATTTGTTCGTAAATATTTAAGTTAAGCCAGTGGTTATGGAACATGAAGTTAAACTCATATATTTACTAGCTTATTGTAATTGACACTTTTTGATGATCGATGATGATCGTTTTATGGTTTAGGCTAGCAATGTGCGATGTCTCTTTGTCCACGTGGGGGACAGTATGCCATTATGTTGAGCTTTGCCTCCCTTTGTCCACAAGGGGGGACTATACCTTGATTTTGAGGAGCTTCGGCTAATCAGGAGGTGCTTCGGCTCATCAGGAGGAGCTTCGGCCTATCAGGAGGAGTTTCGGCTCATCAGGAGGAGCTTCGGCTCATAGTCCGCAATGGGGGACTATACCCTGTCAGGAGGAGCTCCGACTCATTTTTATGGGATAACGACCTATTTTGTGATACACGTGTTGGTGAGTTTTCATGCTCCCGTCTTGTGATAGGCCTCTTCTCCCCTTTTTTGTGATTTCTGGATTTCCATTGATGATTTCTAGAATTTGTGTTTCACCAATTTTAGGGATTTACATTGATAAGTTTTATCAATATTTGTGCATTGGTGAATTTGTGTGTCATTAACTTTTGTGATTGACATTGATATAATTGTCAATATTTATGGTTTAGTGAACAAAAATAAAGAGTATGACATTCCTTTTGATCTTTGAGAAGATTCTTGTGATATTGATTAATCTCTTGTTGATTTTCAATCACATACTTATCACAGTATGGCTTTATGGTTATCATATGTGTTTGTCATATCTCTTATTTTATATCATATCATCGGATATTTATAGTTAGACTGATCCGTTTATTATTCTTATTAAATAATACTCGGGTCAGACCGAGATGTTACAGGTGCTTCTGCTTGACTCCTCATCTGATATTATTATCCTGACTTTTGGCTAACTACTTAGATTAGTAGTTTATTTTGTTGTATACATTTGAGATATAGACTCCAGGATGTATGCTTATTCTTCTGTCTAGCACTTGTAACTATTCTTTTGTGATATTGTGGATCTTGTTTGACCACTACTTTGATGTACACTTATATGTGTAATATTCATATCTTTTTCCGCCTTTGTGATATGGATATCTGTGACTGATTTATGTTATGCTTATTTCTATGTTTGTTTCCGAAGATATCATAGCCATTGTGTAGTAGCTTTGAGTTTGCATCGGCATGTCGGATTCCCTGTTGAAAAGCATGTTATACTATCTGACATATCGGTGCTCGCACAATGCAATTACACGGATGATCGCTCCTCAACAGCCTTATTCACCGCGATAGTTGACGGCATTACACCGTAGTGTCCTTGTCTAGCGTGGGTATAGAGGTGGGGCCTTACATCTTGGTATCGGAGCCAAACTTCGGAACAATGTAGAATAATCTAGCAAGGATCATTGTCCTAAGTCCATCTTAGGAGTCGTTTCTTACGATTTAATTCGTGTCTTCGTACCGTCCTATCCTATTTTCTTTATGATTCCTTGTTTTATCTATCAAGGTTGCTTGATATTTACTTTTAGAATAACTTTTTCCTCTTCTTTCTTTCTTTCTTTCTTAAAGAAGAAGAATGGTTAGGTCCAACCGACCCAGTGTGGGTCAATCTAATGCTACTCCCCATGATGGAGTATTCATGTCTGCTCAGCAGCTTTTAGATCTCGTGAAGAATGCTCAAGCTGTCGGACCCATTCCAGAGCCTACTCATCCTAGATCCGGTTTTGCACGCTTGTGCAAATACTATATCGATTTGGATGGAAGGCCATTCAAGGGATCCGAAAGTGTTATAGAAATTCAAGCTTGGCTCAAATCGTGCGATCGCATCTTTTCTCGCATGAATCTTGTTGATTTGCATTGAGTCCAAGTGGCTTCTAGCATGCTCTAAGAAAGAGAATTAGATTGGTATGAGCTCTTGACTTCGGAGATTATCGAAGCGGATCTTACTTGGGAGCAATTTCGGAGACGATTCGAATTGAAGTTTGTGTCGGAAGCTGAAAAAGTAACTTTAGCCCGACGTTTTATTGACCTTGTTCAAGGAAAATCTTCCGTGATGGATTACGTTGCATCTTTCGAATCTCTCTCTAAATATGTGGTCGAATATATTAATACCCCATTGAAGAAAAATCAAAGATTCGTCTATGGGTTGAATAAGAAACTCAAGAAGCCTTTGCTTTTGAAACTAGAAGTTTCTTTCGATCGGCTTATTGGTATCGCTCTTCGACTTGAAGAGGCCGATAAAGAAAGCGATGTTGAGATTGTCGGAGTCAATAAGAAGAGGCATCCCTTTATTAAGTTCGAAAGTCCTAATTCAAACAAGAGAATGAAGCAAGTGACTTCAGTAGAAAAGACTCCAATCCCTAATCTTGGAGAATGCTACAATTGTGGTTCTAGGGACCACTATATAAATAGGTGTCCAAGACCTATTTCTTACCGCTATTGCAAAAGTGCGGATCATTATATATCTTCGTGTCCCAAACGTCAAAGCAAGAGAGAGGGTGAGCTGAATGTAGTGCGAGCTCCTAGTGGCACTTCTCTTGGTCAAGGTACTTTTTATTCTATCCTTGATGACATTGTTTTATTTCGTGATCTTCTTATTTGAGTTCTTTTTGATATGGGTTCATCTCATTATTTTTATATCAAAAGAACTTGTTGACTCTTTTTCTTTAAAATATTTTGGGCTTGATGACTTTTTGAGAATTGCGAATCTGATTGGTGGATCCGCAACACTCAATTTGCTTTTTTTGGATGTCGAGATTATTTTATGTGATTTTTCTTTCCAAGCCGATTTTTTTACTTAGGTTTTGGAATTGATTTTTTAAAAGGGATTGACTTAATTATTACAAAGCCATATCCTATGTCCCTAGTGGACTAATTATCTTCGACATTCTTAATCTGTTAAGCAGATTTCTATTTTTCTTTGCGATTTCGATTCCAATTTGATAGCGTCATTTTATTCTTTAAGCCCACATGTTAAGGAAATGTTATTTCTCTCATTCGGATAGTTTATAAATTTTCCGGTATTTTTGAGCTTGTTTTAGGATTATTGCCTAATCAATCTTTTGAGTGGTGTTAAGGTCTTTTCAGCTCGACCTTGCCACAGGTTTTCATTGCTACGAGTTGCAGAAGTTACATTCCACTTACCACATTCCGCACTCGTTATGATTCTTAGTAATGACTTATTATGTCATACAGTTTATCCAGCATATTTCACCCATTTTATGAATTGGGTATTCTACGAATATCTCAATGACTCCATTCTTGTATTTATTGATTTTGGATGAAAACTGCAATTCAAAATTTTGCAAATCTTTTTTCATAAGATTTGCTTATAACTATGATTGGATTTTTGTTCTTGAAACGAATTCGTAAAGTTTTTAAGAGATATCTTTATCCTGTAGAAGATGATTTTGTGATTGTATTGCCCATTGAGTGCTTTAAGAATTCTGGTCGATGCGCTTGATCAACGTTGTCGATAGGAATTTCCTAAACGCTTTGATGAGACAATTTGACATAACAAATTGACGTGTAAAAAAAGTAAATTTTTCTAGAAAGATTATTACATAAAGATAATTGTAATTTTGAAAGTTTTAGCTTTTCGGGAAAGAAGATTAAAAGAACTCTTTTCCGGTACTGTTATTCTTGTGATTCCCGAAGGGAACCAAGACTTTATTGTTTATACCGATACTAGTCGTATTGGTTTGGATGCCGTTCTCTTGCAAAAGAGAACGTGCTATCACTTTTTCTTCTTTACAATTAAAGCCTACCGAGACTAGGTATGCTACTCATGATCTAGTGCTCGCGGCTATTGTTTTCGCTTTCAGAATTTGGCATCACCATTTATTTTTGGGGAAGAAATTCGCTCTCCACCCCGATCATAAATCTTTGAAATGTTTATTTTCTCTTAAGGAACTTAATGCTGGCTCGAGTTCCTTGCATCTTATGATCTTGATATTCTTTATATACTCCCGGGAGGGGAGAATCATGTTGCCAATGCACTTAGTCGTAAGCAACAAGTGGTTGTTTCTTTGATGATGTCCGAATGGAATGATCTTTTTATCAAGTTCATCGGACGTATCGATGTACTTTGTTTTGTTGAGCTTCGTCTCATTTCTTTTATGGACTTGCGTCCGATGTTCTTTTATGGTGTTCGGTTCATTGGACGTACCGTTTTTGTACTGCGTCGGTATTCCGAATTATTTGAGCTTCGGTTCATTGGACGTACCGTTTTTGTACTACGTCGATGTTCCGAATTATTTGAGCTTTGGTTCATCTGGTGTACCGTCATTGTACTACGCCATAGTTCCAAATTATTCGAGTTTCTAGTTTCTCGGGCGTACTGTTATTATACTACGTCGTTGCACCGGCTCAATTTTTTGTTATTAATGTCGTTTTCTCACGTCTTTCTACTACAGAAATGCCTTAGGGATTCCCGTATTTTATTCTTGATCCTGGTGTTGTTAAAGAAACTGGAGTTACACCTATTTGACTTATGAGCAACATTGTCTTTCATGCTCTTTATGGTGAACTTCTTATTTCAAATTTCTATTGTGTGATATGCTTTAATGGTTGTTACTTTTTATTTTTCTTCTTAAATATTGCGAGGACGCAATTTCTTTAAGGAGGGGAGTCTGTAACAACCCGCATATTTATCGATTGTATATTTAAATATTTTATTTAAATATTTCATTGTTCATTGGATTTTTGTCCAAAAAGCTACTTTTTGCAAACAGTCGAATTAGGACTCGAGACCACTTCCATTGAGTTCAAAATGCCATTTGCGACCTTTTTGAGTATAAACATCGATATGTTTTGAGTCGAGTGAATTTTGCTATTTTTCACTTAGGGCTTTGGGTTTGGGTTTGGGTTCAGCCCACTAACCCCACTCATCTTATATCATTACTCCACCCCCTCTGCTCTTCATTACTTCACTTTCATTTTCTAACACTCAAGCTTCATCAAAAATGGAGGAAGAGATTAGAAACTAAAATCCTAAGCCCTAGGTTCTTTGCAAATTCAAGTTATAGCTCCATAATTCAGGAGAAGCTATTGGTAAGCATTCTCTTCTTCTTCTCCAACTCATTCTACCTTCAATTTCAGAAATTTATAAACCCTAACTTAGGAAATGTTTTTCTTTTAAGCTTAGATTCAAGCTTCTTAGGTTGGAATTGAAGAGTGATTGTTCTTGCCTTGCTCTATAGCTTCTCCATCCTTATTTTTGTGCAAAAGGTGAGATTTTTATCTCACATCTAGGTCTATGATTATCTTTGATTGTTAGGTATGAATTCCTAACTCTTATTCATGTGCATTTGCTTTGATTTGGATTGGTTTTGTGAATATTCCAATTTTTGGTGTTTTGAAGTCAAACCTTTAAAAATCATAGATTTGGTGTTTGACCATGCTTTTGGCGATGCATCGAAGAGCCTATAGGGCTAGGAAACTGAGTTTAGTCGACTGAACTCAGTGAGCCAGTCGACTGACCTGCATATTCTTGCCTATTTTGCCTATTTTTGTTTGAAACTCCAATTTTATCGATTCGTGGTTCTCCGATTCATTGTTGTCATTTATTATCGACTTCGATGACTTCATTTTCGGGATTTTTGTGAATATACATTTTGATGGATTCGGTATCGATTTCTTTGGATTTTATTCACATCTTTGTACGTGAATTTTTGTGATTGATTGTTTCTACAATCATTTCTACGATTTGTCACTTTAAAATACAAAGGTTTCTATACTAGTAGTAAATAATCAAACTCTTTTACAAAGATGATTTCAAACTCTATTTTTAATACAAAGCTCGTTTATAAAACCGTTTTCCAATCTATTAGTATATACAAACCTTTACCTCACTCATATGAGAAATCTAATTAAACGACTTAGTAAAACAAGTGGTATGAAACGCTTGCGTTTATTCGTCGGTTAATTCTTGGACATGTTCGATTGAATCTCTTGTGACAGATTTTCTAGTGGAGATCTACAATTTGTTCGTAAATATTTAAGTTAAGCTAGTGGCTATGGGACATGAAGCTAAACTCATATATTTACTAGCTTAGTGTAATTGACACTTTTTGATGATCGATGATGACCGTTTTATGGTTTAGACTAGCAATGTGCGATGCCGCTTTGTCCACGTGGGGGACAGTACCCCGTTATGTTGAGCTTTGCCTCTCTTTGTCCACGTGGGAGGACTATACCTCGATTTTAAGGAGCTTCGGCTCATCAGGAGGAGCTTCGGCTCATCAGGAGGAGCTTCGGCTCATCAGGAGGAGCTTCGGCTCATAGTCCGCAATGGGGGATTATACCCTGTCAGAAGGAGCTCCGGCTCATTTTTATGGGATAACGACCCATTTTGTGATACACGTGTTGGTGAGTTTTCATGCTCCCGTCTTGTGATAGGCCTCTTCTCCCCCTTTTTGTGATTTCTGGATTTCCATTGATAATTTCTAGAATTTGTGTTTCACCAATTTTCGTGATTTACATTGATAAGTTTTATCAATATTTGTGCATTGGTGATTTTGTGTGTCATTAACTTTTGTGATTGGAATTGATATAATTGTCAATATTTATGATTTAGTGAATAAAAATAAAGAGTATGACATTCCTTTTGATCTTTGAGAAGATTCTTGTGATATTGATTAATGTCTTGTTGATTTTCAATTACATACTTATCATTGTATAGCTTTATGGTTATCATATGTGTTTGTCATATCTCTTATTTTATATCATTTCATCGAATATTTATAGTTAGACTGATCCATTTATTTTTTCTTATTAATAATACTTGGGTCAGACCGAGATGTTACAGGTGCTTCTGCTTGACTCCTCATTTGGGATTATTATCCTGACTTTTGACTAACTACTTAGATTAGTAGTTTATTTTGTTGTATACATATGAGATATAGACTCCGGGATGTATACTTATTCTTTTGTGATATTGTGGATCTTGCTTGACCACTACTCTGATGTACACTTCTATGTGTAATATTCATATCTTTTTCCGCCTTTGTGATACGAATATCTGTGACTGATTTATGTTATGCTTATTTCTATGTTTGTTTCCAAAGATATCATAGCCACTGTGTAGTAGCTTTGAGTTTGCATCAGCATGTCGGATTCCCTCTTGAAAAGCATGTTATACTATCTGACATATCGGTGCTCGCACAAAGCAATTACACAGATGGTTGCTCCTCAACAGCCTTATTCACCGCGATAGTTGACGGCATTACACCGTAGTGTCCTTGTCTAGCGTGGGTATAGAGGTGGGGCGTCACATTTTTTTACCTATTTTTCAGATTTTGCTTCATAATCATAATATTATATATTATCTAACCCTAGTTCAATTTCTTTTTTTCAATTTTCATTATTGGATAATTTTTTTTAATTCGGACCCTAAATCAATTTCCTTTTCTTAATTTTCATTGATAGATAATATAGAATTTGATTTACTATATTTTATTAGGTTAATTAAGATTAAGTGTATTAAACAGTAAAAAGTAAAATAATTAAAACTTACTACTATTATAAGTAAGTGTACTTTTATCTTTAATTTCTTTTAGAAAAAGTCCAGTGTATGTAAAGCGAATTTCAATGTATAAATAGAATTAGCCTTTACTTAATCCATGTTGTACGACAAAGGTGACCGAGTATAAGTGACTTTTAAGTGACTTAGAAAAGAAATTCATTGATATATTCTTTGGTACTTGATCAGGAATCGTTAATCTATATGATTATAAAAATGGCCAACATGAAGTGATTCTATGCAAAATTTGATATAGTTTTCTTGCTCTATAAGATTAACGAGTGTAAACCCGTGCTATGCATACGTGGGTTAGTATATAATTATACTAGCAATGCATCTTTTAGATTTTATATATGAAGATAAAAGAACGTATTTATGGGATGTAAATTTTTAGATTAATTTTTTCATGAATACTACTAACAAAAATGTGTGATAAATCTACTTAAATAGTCTTAGAGCATATAGAATATAAATAATATTTAGTGCATAATTCCTTTATATAGAAAAGATTACATCAACTATCAATTATTCCTAACTTGGAAATCACTATATTACTAAGCATGTCATTTAATTAATTTTCAAATGTAATGTACATTGGTTCAACATAGTTTTATCAAATTTTTAACATATAAATTTAAATATGTACGTAATTTTGTTTGATAATAGTATTCCAAACCTGGAGCAAAGAAATTATGGTTGAAATGGGATAGTAATTAAATTTGGCTTAGCTAAACGACATTTTCATTATTACACATTTCAACATTACACCATACTAATTAAATTAGAGACAATATTATAGTAGTTTTCAAACATCATGTTCTTTAATACATATAGCATAATAATATGATAAGAGAAAATATATTAAATGAGAAATCAAATTTTGTATCTTTTGTATCTAGAGAATCATTTTGGTTTACATATCATGCAATAATTTGTTAACTAATAATTATGTATGTAGCACTTATTGAATTATTGTTACTATATTAAGCTTTTAAAAAAAACTTGACTGGTTAACTATGCATATTCCAATGTTGATGATTCCAACTAATTAAACGTTATCCTTATTTATTTCAACTATTCTAAATAAGAGCTGCCCAACATGATTTAATATATGTATATTTTTGAAATATACAATGAAGTAAAATTAAAAATTAATTTTAATCTATCAAAAAATAAAATGTTATATTGAACTAAAAGTGGATACCAATAGATTAGCATTAATGAGGATTATGATAATTTAGCGGACAATTATGATTTGAGGTTAGAGGTTGGATGTTATGGTGTTCGTGGACAAATTGGATTAGAAGTTGGACATAAAGTATTTATGTAATGTATAGTTTTTGTTATATATGTATATTATAAAGTGAATATGCTTGTACATTGTTTTGTTTAGTCCCACATCGTGGGATATTTTCAGTCCTTACTTCTGAAGCCTTTATATAAAGTAGACCATGTAATGTAAATAGGTATCTATTCTCTGAATGAATAAAATTATCGTCTCTCTAATGGCTTCCATTCTCTTTATTCTATAACACGTTATCAGCACGATGTTTTATTTTTGAGATTTTCTTTATGTATTCAAGATCTATTTCTTTTCTGTTGGGATCTAATTTTATTTTCGTAGATCAAATTTCATTTTGTAAACATTTTCTTTGATCTCATTTCTTTTTCCTGGATCTCATTTTGTATATCTTATAATGTTGATCTAATTATGTGAATCTAATATTATTTATTTGTATAGATCTAACTTTGTAGACATCATTTTTCAGATCTCATTTGTAGACTTATTAAATTGATTTTATTTGTAGATGTTATTATGTTGATCTCAATATGATCTAATTTTTCTAACCTAATTCTATTATAGAACTAATTTTATAGATCCATAACATTTTATATTTTATATACTGTTGCTTTTCTTTTCGATCCACAGCCTCGATATGGTATAATGATTGATTTTAGATCTCATTGATCTTTCATTATTTTTAATTGATATTCTTTGTTATGAAGGATTTTATATAAAAAAAAATTCTACCAAATTAATGTTGATTATCAAATATCTACATGAAATAGTTTGATATTTGTAGCGTGTATAATTATATATATTATTGCTGATTTAATAATACAGAGAGGTTTGAGTTGCAAAAGAAGCAAATAGATTAATTTCCAATGAGTCCAGCAATGAGAATCAAATCAATGGTACATATATTTTTGACTTGTTCCATTTTTCATTCGCCGATGTATAAAACACGTTTCCTTTTAATGGAAACACACACTTTTGCTCTTGCAATGAGATTTCCGGTTTCTTTCACGCATTGAGTGAAACAAAGTTCCATGATGTTCATATTTTCATTTAGAAATAATTCAGAATTTATATGACTATATTTGTTTTTTTTTTTTGTTTAGGAATTAACCATATTCAGATGAGGTATTTCATTATGTTCAGCTTACAAAGTTCTATTAAATTGGTTCTTTATTCTTTATAAAACCTATGCATATATTATGGACATTATATTCCATTTCTAGCATTTGATTTTAATCATACAGCTAATGGTAATAATTACCATACCATCTTGTTTTATTTGGTACTTGACATTCATTGAAGTATAAAAAAAATGGTTAGTCCACTATTTGATCAATGAAATTAAGCAACACAAGAAACAAAGTTTCATCAGGTTTCTATTTTATTATATGGTACAAGTCATGTCATTTTTTTTAATCATATGTTTCAGGGCACATACTCACGTCATTTATATTAGTGAGTATAGAAATTGATTCCATGCAAATATATATTTTTATTCAACATTTTTTTTTTGTTGCTAAATTTTCTATACTTGGTTAACTTGACTTGCAGATTACACCTAATTTAGGGGTACTGATGATAGTTATTCGTGTGAGAAAATGGGCTATCTGTGAATTGTTTTAAGTATTTGACAATGAAGCGGAAGCTGAACTGTAGCTTTGTTTTATTTTGCTAACTAAAGTTAGTTAGACCGATTTATTTGTTTGTAAAGAAATCAATCCATTGTGATAATATTTTATATTTTATGCCACAATAATGGTAATTCGCATTCCTTTTTTTTTTTTATCACAAATGCATTAAATGTTGACGTCATGGTAATAAATTAAATTACCATATCATCATAAATGCACTGGCCACAGTAAATTAAATGATGTTGTATTTTTATGTTTGGAATAAGAATAGACATATGGTTTATTATATGGTGTATTCATTTTGGCAAACAATGCCCGATATAATGAAAGAAATAAGTTTGGACAACAACCTGAAGTTGTGCAAAGATTTTTTTTTCAACCAGAAGTTGTATAACTCAAAGTCCAAGACCTGAAGTCATGAATTATGAAAAAAATTTCTGATAAACTTTACAAGCTCAAATTCTTATCAGTATTTTTTGTCAAATGTACAAATCTTGAAATAAGAATAGACTTTTATTTTGTAACAATATGGTACAAAAAAGGGGGAGAAGTTTACACAAAATTTGAGAACCTGAAGTTCATAACAAATTAATAAACTTGAAGTTCATGAATTAGAAGCCCGAAGCTCTATTGAAATTATGTAAAATGATACGGTTGTACTTCCTGAAGAAGTTAAAGAAAAATAATAAATAATCATATGATAAAATGATGTTGCATTTAAGAGATTACAAAAATCTCCAAATGAGTTATACCTTACCTTATATCTTAACATTTACACTATATTAACCAAATATCCTAAAGATATTATGTTATATGATATTTCAAACATCATTGGATGTGTATGTATGCATATTAATCTCTTGAAAAGATGTTTTAGAGATTTATTTATATTTATATTGCAAAATCTAACATCCTAGAAGAGATGTTATAGGAATTTTATTTTTGTTACATTGCAATTCCTTAAAAGGAAATACTATATTCCCTGAAGGAATAATGATATTTTTTTTGAGTAATAACAATAATTTATCGAGAAAAAAGTGATATTGTATACCAATGTTACACTCCAGAAGTAGTGGTTTTATCTTTCGCATCTTACTTTCATTTGGTGGATCTAATTTTGTTACTGTATTTAAAGTCTGATATGTCATTTCAAAGATAGTTACAAATTTTTTTGCAGTAGGGATGTTTTATGTTATTGTAAATGTAAAAATTATGTAATTTCTACAAATAGAAACATTGTACATTGATACGACATTCCAATTGTACATATATATATATATATATATATATATATCTAAAAGAGATAAATTCACTCCAACAGTAGTGATAATAAAATATCCCTAAAAGAGACTAATAAAATAGGAAATGATAACATATCTCTAGAAGAGATTTGCTTATATATTTGGTAATTTTATTAAACCAAATAAATGCATAGAAATTTGATTATAAAGGATCCTAATTTAGTTTAGATTAGATCCTAAAAGTTTGAGAGCTATACATACGGTCCTGAGGAAATCTGTATCTGTAACATTCCAAGTATCCAGAAGATACTATTATTATTTTTGCTGTAATTTTTTTTACGGAACTCTCAATAGAGATGTGTAGAAATGTCTATATGCAATTAAAAATTGTTCCTTGATAAGTAATCATAATTAGTGTTCAAAACTGATATTTGAGATATAATTGAGGAATAAAACTTAACAACTTGAAGTTGTATATATTTTGTTCGAACCAGAAGTTCGATATGGTTTCAAACTAAATGTTTTGAACATTATCATGCGGTTTCGACAGGTTTGCATTGACATTGATTTATAAATAGAAATTAATAGTTTGGATCCTTGTAATAGTTTGTTCTAAAAATTACTAGTTCAAATGAGAAAGAATACGAAAATTTTATAATATATATGTGATACGTGAATGCACGTATACATCCATATATGCAAATATTTAGCTAACAACCTGAAGTTTGTTATAAGCTCAATTTATAGATTATGCATAGATATTATTTAGTGATTTAAAATTCAATCAACATAAATGTTGGATGACCTGAAGTCATGTATGTATTCAAATGATCTACACAGTAAGTAAATTCCTCCAATTGCTTAGATCAATGAATGAGGACAAACTCTAATAATCAATATCAATTGAATGCATATTATGAACTAATAAAAGAATTATCCTCCTATTATTAATATGTATGATGTATTTGCTAGTAGCAATATCATAATGGATCAAAATGAGAGTCCAAAGATGATTATTATTTAATGTGACAATGCTTGTCAACATTGAAGGGGAGGATAAAGGGATACAAGCTCATTTTGATCATCTGTATTAAATATTTGTTAAAATATACAATGATGCAAGATAGTAAGTAACTTGAATAAATTATCAATAATATCCCTAGTAGACTTTCTCCAATATAGATTTGAATCCCTGAAGGATCAAAATTTGTAAACCACATCTGAAATATGGTTCCAAAGTCAGTTCAAAATATTTTTGGAGTAAGTAATAAAGATGCCAAATAAAGGAGGTGGGTGTTCTTGAAGAAACACTTAAGGATGCTCTGAAAGAGATCCATGATATGATTCTCAAATAACCTAGAAGTGGATTAGGTACCTAAAACATGATAATTAAAGGGATCTCAATAAATCATGTTTAAACTGACAAGAAATAATCATCGATGATAAATTTATAAATAATAAAGCGCTTATGTTTATAAATGGATTGAAGATCCTGCATTAGAGAAAAACATGATTGACCATCATGAAATTCTCCTAAATAAGAAATGTGTAACAACCCAGAATTTTTGAACAATTTAAATTGAAAATATTTAATTATTTTTAAATATTTGAATGATGATTTAAATTGAATTCCAACAAAACTATGAAATTTGACGATTAAATTTTAGAATTTAATCTATTTAAAGTTGAATAAAATTTAATTTTGACTTTGAAGTTGAAATTGAATATTTAATTTGTAATTGAAATTCGAACTGATGACTTAGGAAAAAAATAATGTAGATACAAGAATTATTATTTAAATTTAAAAAGGATGGTTAGTTTTAAATGATATTTTCTTCTCTTTAAAATAAAAAGGAATAAATTTTAATCAATACAAAACAAATAAATAAATACACTCAGTTAAAGTTTTAACAACAAAATTAAACAAAAACAAAGTAAAAGAAAACAATTTACAAAACAAATTGAATTTATAATGAAAAAAAATGAAAAATATATATATATATATATAACATAAAATAAAATACACCTTACTTTGATCACCTACAAACGCGCCTTCCATCACGCCTTAACTCGTGCCTTTCATCACGCAAAATTCATGTCCCTCTTTCTCTTTTATACCCTACCTCCTTTTCCCCTTTTCCTCATCTCAAATTGTAACGTTTCAGATTTTTGCCCGCTCGAAAATCGACATCCATACTTCATATCGTATTCGAATGCCATAGATTCGACCGTTCAAATCCGATTCGCCGGAGCTTATAACAACATTAAGTAAATAACACAGCGGAAAAAAAAAAAGAATAATACATTGATATACAGCTTTGATACAATATCTGATACAACAGATGATCCAATAGATATCAATATACATCAGAGATATGATACAATAAAACAGCAGCGGAAAAGGAAAATAGATAACATCTAGCAGCGGAACAAAATAACTCTGAGATAGTCTTCAAGGAAGAACTGCAACTCCATTTCCAAGAACTAATCCAGCAATATCTCGAACCCCCAATAACAATTCACCTAGCATAAGCAAGACTGGTGCGATCCAAAGACTGAACTAACTCCAGATAATCTACTAAACCTGACTATCTGAAAAACCCAACTCTAGACTGCTCGTGTAGGAAATAATGAGCACCCAGAGTTTAGGAAAGAAACAATAAACTCCGGATCAGTCGTGGGACTGGTGTGAGCAACGAAAACAATTTATCTTTTAAAACATTCAACATAAGATTTTCAAAGTCAATTCGCAATGCTTTTTAAAAATGAGACTACCATAAGGCCTCCCGCACACACACACAATGCAAACGCAGAATCGGAGGAGATTTCTCCTTATGATAGTCAAAGATGCTTGATACGCATTAAAAGGAAACATTTGATATTATTACTAGTGCATAGTGTAAGAAAATTTCATTTCGAAAGTAGAATATAAATCTTAGCCAGCATAGACATTCCGCACTTATGCCTACTATAGCTACCATGTTCAATAGCAGGTTACCGCTACATTCCATGGCAGGTTATACAACTAATACTGTACAAGGTTCGTATTGTTTCTTTGGATTTCCAACGAATGATCAGGCCAAGGAACTTCCCATTGCCACATGAGAATGCCTCTGGATGGACATCCCCGAGAACCAAACCGGATCTCTACCAACACAAGGCCGGGTTACCCCTAACTGAGTAACAACTGACCGAATATGCCATCCCCCGGTCCTTTGGGACCTTTATCCGAGAGCTCTCTAATCAATTCACACAATCATAACAAAGTATTTTCAACATGAGTAAGTATCTGGGCTCCATACCATGATACCACCCTTTTCCAGAAGGAAATGCACATATCCTAAAGGGCGCTACCCCTCATAACCTTGCCGCTTCTTTCCTGTTTTGACCATTCACGGGGTGTGAGGCTCGACGAAGTCACGTCCACAAAAACATACTTTATATAAAAGCCATGCTTTGGGTCAACAAATGATCATAGAAATGATCACTAGGATAGACGATCAAATAAATGATCCTATCACAAATAATCAACACAATGATCATTTCATAGCAACACTCAGCATGTCACATTACCAAAATTGGGAATATATCGCTGATAACCTTCAACTATATAACCTCTGAGCTCGTACGTCTCAGAGAAGGGTGTTAAGCTAAGAGAATAAATTCTTCGCCACCAACAGAAATATATTTGAAAGAAATCGGCTTTATATCTCAACTTGTAATGTCAGGCATACTATCCATACAAGTCTGTTCTGGGTTCGAACAGAACCGAAGGCACTTACAAAGAAGTCCTTGCAATCCGGTTATTCACAATCCCGATCGGATTTCCCATCACTTAGGGAGTTTCTATACCGGCGCGACTCGGTGCAGAAACAATCGATAGGTCATCTATCGCTTTCGCAAATACCCGGTCTTCATCACCGGTCTTCAAATGCTATCCATATACGACGTATCACATATTCGGAATGGGTTATACGACCCAAAGGTCCTTTCCCGGCTAAACCGAATAGTGAGCGAAAATATTTTTTAAAACATATGGATATGGGATTTCGATTAAGTCACAACTTATTAATTCAAAACTTTCTTTCAAATGGTTTAATCAATTACCATTTCAAATCTTTTAACAAAAAAAAAAGATTTATTTTCACAACCTTTAACGGTTTAAACAATTTTCACATTTTAATCTTTTAAACAAAAGATTCATTCACAGATTTTCCAAATCAATTTTCATTTCAATTTGATTTACTCGTTAAATCTTTAAATCAAAGATTTAACTTATAACCTTCAAAACAATTTCTTTTCAACTTGATTTAAACAAATCATCAATTTAAATCTGTTAAAAATAAACAGATTTAATTTATAGCTTTCAAAAAGAATTCATTCATAACTTAGGAAAATCATTTCTCTATTCAATCTTGAAATTCCCTTAATTAAATAGGAATTCCATTTCTTATCTGAAAGCTTTTATCTTTTGAAAACAAACAGTTTCATCTCAGAAAATCTGATTCTTTTATACGAGTTGAAATCCTTGGGTTAAATTCAAATTCCCAAAAATAATACCTTTAAAATGGTTTAAATTCATACAAACCTGTTTATAATATCTTTAACCATAATTTCCAATCATCGAATTCAATTCCAAATATCGAATTCAAATTTAAATTGAATTATTTAATTTCAAAACTTAATCAAGTAAATTAAAATAAATTTTAACTTGAAATTTCATTCCAAAAGCTTTTCACATTTATTCCGATTCCATTTCCAAAACATTTGAATTCAAATATTCAATTTTTTTAAATCATTTCAAAATCTGTGACTTAATCGATTTCCTCGTGAAATCCATATTTGTGTGTGTATGGTGTGGTCCAGGGGTTTAACACAATAGTGCAACATCATTCAATCATTTCAGATCAAACACAGAAATATAGTTGATAAGCGATATAACTATAAAGCTTATCGCCCATTCACAGATTCACAGATAATATAACAATGTAAATGAATGGATAATTTATACACAGTCACAGAACAAAATATCATAGATCAGATAGGATAATCAATTCAAGGCATTTCATACAGTACAATCATTCATAAGCATTCAATAAACATTTATAAGCAGGATTAATTCATTATTAAATCCTTATTTATTCAATTTATTTCCAATTTAATTCAATTACTTATGAACTAATCATCCAATTCCTGATTTATTAATTTCAAATCATTTGATATAATTAGTTAATCAAACATTTTAATTAATTATATTTTTTTATAATTAATCATATTAATTAAATTGACCTTTAAACCAATTATATAACTAATTAACTTCTTAATTAATTATTTCAAGAAATTTACGATTTAATTACTTACCCCTAAGCAATCATCTCATAATAACAAATCATTAATCACCAATTTATCTTTATCATTGATTTAATCAAAATATTCAATTTAATTACAATTAGTAATTAACCCCTTAATTGCTTTCATTAAGTAATTAACAATTTACAATTGATTATCTTAATCTATAAATCCAATTAATTATCAAAATTAATCACATTAATTAATTACTTAATAATCTCTAGTTAATTATCTTTATTAACTAATAACATTTCTTTAATTTCTTTCTCAAGAAATTATCTTAGATTAATTCATTATTAATCATTTCTAATTTTAAATTAATCTAATCATTTATTTATAAATTAAATAAATAAGTCATTCTTAATTATCTTACTAATTAAATCACTTAAATATCTTAATTTTTCTAAGATAATCCATTTACTTTATTGATGACTTCATTAAAGTGGATTTAAACATTACGTTTTCAAATTTAGATTCAATTTCCATTTTAAATTTAAGATTTTGATATTTAATTTTAACCAAATCTAAGTATCAATTTATAAACCTATATAAGAAAAGTCCTAACTAATTTACTTGAATTTTTATTTGAAATTTAAGTCTTAACATACATTTCTTTTTAACTTGCCAATTCAAGTGAAAACCAATTATTTAACTTTTCATTGGAAATTCTTTTTATAAAAGAACTTAAATCAAAATCTAATTCAAATATTTATTTTAGTTCATATCTAAACACTTGATTAAACTTGGCTTTGAAACTTTGATTTAAACTTCCATATTTTAGGTTGTTAAACAAATTTAAAAAAAAAAAAAACCAGGTTATTAAAATCTGCTACCCAGACATACCCGAGCCTCCCCTAGTTTACTTCGAGTAAACACGAGTCTTCCCCCGGAGAAAACCACGATCTACTTCGAGTCTGCCATCCAACCTAAAACAACAGAAGCCCCAAATCAACACACTGGCACAGTCCACCCCCTCCGTGCACCTGCACCGACGCCGGAGGCGACTTCGAACGCCGACGAACCTCGTGACACATCACTTATCACCGACGATTGTAGTTCCGACCCTCAAAACACTCAAAACAACTTCACATCAAAATCGAGTAGTAATTCCCAAACCTGGAACTCGAACTGCAAATGAAAGCCCAACCTGTCAACGCCGTTCGCTCGACACTCCGACCACCATTCACCACCAAACTCCGGCCATAGCGTCATCAATCTTCCCTCTACCTCCCCACGAAACCGCGTGACACTCGATCCATCGTTGACGACGCGCGAGTGGAAAACATCAGCCACCCTAAAACTAGGTCACCAGAAACAATCTACTCGCCGCCGCTTCCACAAGGCATAGATCAACCTCCGAATATTTTTCCTAGCATCCATGTAGGCTCCTCTACGCCTGCACACATCCCCGAGCCCCACGAATCGATGGATCACCGGAATTTGATCAAAGTTCAAATTTCGAGCAAAAACAAACTGCTCTTAAACCAATTGCTTAAAAATCATTAAACAAGATTTAAAAATCATGTCTTCCATTTAGGATTCATGTTATGTACTTGAATCAATGATTCGTGATACTCGAATTTTCTAGAAATTAAAGTTTTTACTGTAAAACTTGATTTTTCCATCCTATATGCATTTTTACTTCATGAGATTTTTTTCTTATTGTAGTTCATACTTAAACACCACTGTTTTGTTTGGAAACCAAAGTCTAATATGGATTATAAAACAAGAAATTGAATTATCTTTTTCTTTGCTTTGTTGGGTTGTTCTCTGTAAACCTGATACTTAAATGTATCTATGGTTTCACAGTTTCCAGAAAAAGAATAGAAGAACAGGAAAAGAAAATAACATTTCCTAAGCAAAGAAAAACATAAGCACCACAACTCATTCACATGCAAAGCTTTTAACATCATTCAGGCATTCACAAAATCAGCAAATGGTTGAAGAGATCAAAGGTTTACTCACTGTATTGTTTCCAGAGTGAACAGAGCATTCTATTTGTAATAGGTTTGCAACTGAAATCTTGCTTCTTTGTTTTGAATTTTGTTTAAGTTTTGAGTGTCACTTGCTTTTGCTTTTTTTTTCTTTTCTCAGTTTTGAAGAATGAAACTGTAATGATAATTTGATGTGTATATGAAGTTAAAGTATACAGGGTGATATTTTACTGTGTTTGGTACAAATATAAACCAGTGATATCCTTGTATAATAGGCATGGCTTGGTATGCTTGCTTGTACTTGTTTATTCATTTGTTTAGTGAAACAAGATCTCGGCTGAGATGATAGGTTATGGTGGCTGATGTATAACATTTTTATTTGTACAAGTTAATGTTATCTTGTTTGTACTGGGAATTATTCATTACTCTTTGATCAGAGATTCCCTCTTTGCATAAGGAGGCTGAGTTGATTTTTCTTCTTTTTAAATGTTGCTAGCATTTAATGAATAAGTATCTTATGTTCCCCACTCATCTATTGTTATGTATATTGAAATTTCCTATTGCATTTCTAAACTTCACAGATAAGATTCCACTTGCCTTGGCTTGCTTTATTACTTAACCTGGTTTCATATTTTGTGAATATATATGGCTGAAATGATGGTATGTACATTTGTTTCCTCAAGCCTATATACTCTTTAATCTAATGAAGTTTCTTTTGTTATTATATGTTAGATTTTTATTTAATATGTTTACTTACTTTATATTTTATAAAACTATATATATATATATATATATTCATTTTCAAACTATAGCTGAATTTCTAGGTTTTTATTTTGTTGTTTAAATCTTATCTAATTTATTTACTTTATGGTTATCTTATGCATATTTTTTTTATATTATTTTTTAACTTTATTTTATTTTGATTTTACTTTGCAGGTTTGCTTCTACATACTAAAACTTTTATATTTGTTCGTATTTATTATGTTTGATTTGTTTTGTTATTGGTTATAACTTTAACTTATATAGGTACCAATATATTCTATTTTGTTTCTTTTTTTATGCATTTGTTTATTTATGTAAAAATATATACTTTTATTTTTCTTACTTAAATGTATTTGCTTTATTCTTGCATTTTAAATTTACTTCTATTTTTAGTTTAAATAATTATCATAAATTTTACTTTAAAAATTATTGTTTTATATTTCTCTTTGTACACATATATTTTATATAACTCAAATTATCATCATTTATAAAAATTTAAATAAATTTATTTATTTATTTTTATACTTGTGTCAATGTATATACTTTTGTTTCTATTTATTTTAAAAACCATTTATTTAAGATTTTATCTCAAATCCAATATATACATATATATTCACATATATACAAATTTTCAAATTCATACGACTTAATATAATTTCTATTTGAATCGGGGAAACTCGCTGCCCTTTATAATCAATTTTACAATTTTTTAATTCAAAAATTCATTTAAATTATCAATTTAAATTCATAAAAATCCTGGGTCGTTACACAAATCATCAGAAAAAAAAATAAACAAAGAAAATAATGGCCGCCCTCGTTTCTCTTCGTTCTTCGATCCAAGATTAGGGCTTCGGCTTCAATTCGCTCGCGTGCTGCCCCAACTCGTTCGACAAAGGTGAGTGATTTATATCCCTCACATCTAATTCAATACCTATTGTCGATAGTTGATTTTTGGTTTCGATGTTGATTTTAAACTATTCAATATTCTCTGTCATCTCTGTTTCGAGTTTGATTTTCTCTGATTTTTGTTGGGCTTCGTCTCAACCATTCGATTTGTTCAGATGTTGATGATTTTGTGATTTAATTAAATTCGCATACGTTGATACTTATTGTTTCAACTATATGGTTTGGTGAAATTTTGAACTGTTTCGATATCGACTTCAACTTGATTTTTTTTTAATCATCAACTTCGAGTTTGGTAATTAGGTTGTTTTTGTTTCGTTGAATCTGCGTTATTAAGTGGCAGTGAGCAAACCACTTCTCTTAATCTTTTAACATGTTTTAGTATCCTGATGCTTATGAGTGGCCTTAAATCTGATATATATCTGTTGGTATGTGTTGTCTGAAATGACATTCATATTCACACCTCTCTGTAGCCTGAACAACACCCTAAATTTTTATGAAAATTTATATTTTAACTTGTAAATAGTTTAAGTTATAGTCCTTAAAGAAAAAAAATTTGTTAGAAATGATCAGATTCATGTTTTAAAACAATTTAATATAAGGTTAACTGGTCAAATCCCTGGAACCATAAACTGTCTGTGATGATCAATAAGTGAGTAACATAACAATTTTTAATGGTTTAATTATATAACTCTGTGGCATGTTTATCTAGTTATTGCAAGTATATACATAAGTATATCTTTGTATATGTATAATTTTTTGGTTGCGTGCAGTTGCTATGTGTTTGAATGTTTTATTTGATTTTAGTTTCCAGGTTCAAAGTTTAATCTTGAATCATTCTTTTGATCAAATCCTCTGTTATGGATCAGGATTGATTATTTTTCAAAGTTAAGTTTGTTTTCAACTGAAAACAAGATTGTAAACCTCAATCGAGATTTTAAGAAGATGTTTAAATCACCTCTGAAAGAGCACTACTGTAATTTTGCCTACTACAGGAAATCAAATAACAAATTGATAAATTCAATCTCTATAAAAAATCTAATTCCAGTTGATAACTTGAATGCTTACTGAATTTTATGATTTTAAAAACAAAAACGAAGATTTTAAATTTAGTAATTTGAGAGCAGTTTGTACTTGAAATAAAATTTCATTTTACCAATTTCAGATGATTGATCCAATAGTTACAGTTGATATTTGGGATGAAGCAAGTTTATGCATCTTTGCACATTTGGTTGCATTTGTACACTTGGCCGAAAGTGGCCCTTGATGTTCATTTGAACTGTGCATTCATTGTTGCCATATCTTGGCTCCTCGCAGTTTTGTTGTTGTTTGAGTTTCACTGGACTTTGATTTTTGAACTGCGTATTTAGTTTTGGCTTTAGCTTTGAAACATTTTTTTTAAGGCTCTGCCATTTTAAGTTGAAACTGCAGTTCCATTACCTCTGTGGCATACTGTGGCGTAGCTTCATATGTATATATATATTTACATATATATATATGCATTCATGTTGTATATATATGACTGTTTGTCACACTGTTCCATATGTATGTGTTTTGTCTCCTGTGCTTAGCATACTAAACTGTACTGGTTATTTGTGTGTACTTGATGCCTTGATTTCATTGTGACTGGAAAAAAAAAAAAATTTGTGCTGGATCCTTGCTCTGTTGCCTCATTCTCGGTGCACTATCCAGTTCAGTTTGTTGGCATTGATATTTGAAGTGTTGCACTATAATCTAGTTTGGATACTTATTGGATCAGTCTTGAACTTGACTTTTGTGGTCATGTTGTGTTCTTATTTTGCACCTGAGTTGATTTTACAGTTGTGTTGAGGCAGCTTGCATATGAATTTGCTGTCTTGACCACTTGATTACATTTGGAATTGTTTTTCGAATTCGCTTGAGTTGAATCCAGCTTGCAGCTCGGATTTGACCTTGTGCTGATTCCTATTTTTGACACTATAGTGGCAAGGCAGTGCACGCAAGCGTGAGCTGCAGCCACGGAGTTGACATTTTAAATGTGGCGAGGCCGTATACGCGTGTGTGTACTGCAGCCAATCGATATTGATGTTTTAAATGATATTTCAATTGTTTAAAATTGATTTGATTTAAATTGATGATTTTGTTGTTAATTTCCGTTTTGGCAATTCTGTGGTTTTTAAAATTATCTTCGTTAATAATCCTTTCATCTATCTTCATTGATAATCTGAATCTACAGATTTGTTGTTTAACATTGTTAAGTGTTATATTTACCGTTATCCGATTTCTTGTTAAAGGGTCGGATAGGTAAATTATATTTGACTGTCATCTAATTGTTTGATTATTATTGCCTCTATGCACTAATAACCGAGTTTGAATTAGACTGACCTGTGTATTATCTTCTTTTGAATATAATACTCGGGTCAGACCGAGTATTTTTACAGCTTGAAGATTTTCAGGCCGCGAAGTTAGAGAGAGTTGGGGAAAGCACTTCACTAAAGTTTTTCAAGAAATTTTCTTGTACTTAATAAAATAAATTGTTTCCGCTGTATAAAAATTTAAATGCATTATACAAACTCTGATATATGTATGTAAGAAAAATTCATTTATGAATAATATTATGATTATTCTATGATTCTGTGGCTGTTTCTGTTTAAACTCTATAAACTGACTAACAATCCGTCATTTTGAACGTTTCGAGTTGGTTTAATTATCGACTAGAGGCGGTCAGAGCGGCGGGTCGTTACAAAAGTGGTATCAGAGCTTTGGTTTACTCAAAGCTCAGTTTATGATGTTTAATATGAATAGTTACTAGAACCACTTTAAAGAAAAATGTTTTTCAAATTTAAAGAAGTATGAAATTGTTTTCTTTAAAATGAAAAGTATTTTGAAAATTAGAATTATTTTGAAAATTCCCCTCTCTAAATTTAAGTTTGCGATAGTCTCTATTCGGTGAGGTCTTCTTTGATTTGAGTTTCAATCGTTTGGAGACTCATTATCGAATTTTTGAGAGTTAGGGAAAATGAAAAATAAAAGTTAAGTGAAGTGAATTAATGAATTGATTTAAATCAAATATTTTGAATATCTACAAAATAATAATTGTGAAATAAAATGATATTTCAATTTAGTTATAGCCAAGAGGATAATTAAACTATAACTTGAGAATTTGATTCTGAATTCTTTTGAGAAATTGATTTCAAATGTTTTGAAGAACGATTTAGTGAATAAACGGATTATAAGTATTTAACTTATAATATGAACTTTTGGTATATAACTGAGTTATATAAATTGAATTGAATTGAATTAATAAAAGAAGATTTATAAATCGAAGTTTATAAATAGAAATGGAATTTGGAAAGATGGTTTATAAGTTCGAAATCAATTGAATTTGATAAGTAAATTGTTGTAGCTTATTAAAGGAGTTATATCAATAATTTTGGACAGTGGATAACCCTTTAAAAATAAAAATAAGTTGTAGAAATGATGAAATTGGTTGACAAAGTATATTCACAATTTTGGACAGTGAATATATTATTGAATAAAACAGATATGTTTTAGGTAAAATGATTGAATAATCCAACCTCTGCTAATAAGAATTGCAAATATTGATAGGAAACTTCGAAAACACCTTGTTTATTATAATGGCGAAAACCGAAGCACAAAAAGCAGCACGCCGTGAACGAAGAGCAATTGCTCGTAGAGAAGCAGAAGCGAGACGTGCGGAAATTGAAAGGAGATTCAGTGAAAGGCAAGCACCTGGTCCATATGATGAGGTTATTTGCTATCGATGTCATAAAAAGGGACATTATGCCATTAAGTGCCGAGTAAGAAGAAAGAAAAGGAATGTGTATGACCGGTTCGCTCGTCCTGAGATTGTGTGTTTTAAATGTCGGGAGAAAGGGCATTTTCTTAGTCATTGCCCTAAAGTGAAAAGGAAAAAGTGCGTACTCAATTTACCCGTCGATAGATTGACAATCTGCTACCATTGTCGTCAGTCTGGACATATAGCCAGAAACTGCACCGAAAGACAACAGGGAAAGCAAGCTATAGCCCGACCAGCTAGAGCGAAAAGTGCTAAGGTGATAGATAAGGATGGAAACATCTCATATTTTTGCAATAACTGTAAGGAGTGGGGACATGTGGATTTTGAATGTGTTAATTCTCCTTTAACACAACATGAAATAGTGTCATCCGAAGATGAAAGTTTGGCAAAGATGCATACTATCGGACAAGAAGTCGTTAGTCCTTAATTATTCTGAATCTTAAACCAATCGATATATTTTGTAATACTATCCTTTGTAATCCACAATCTTTTGTGTACGTCTTTTAAAAGTATTAAGCTATGTAAAATTTTGTACGGAGGAAATATTTTAATGAAATAGCATCTTGGGAAGTGATATTATGGAAGGAAGTTTAATTGTTGATTTAACTGTATGAATCAAACTAGTTTGATGTGAAGTTTATATTTCAAGTTTAAAACTATTGCCTAAAATAGTTAATATGGAAATATAGATCTAAAGGAACCAATTCGATGAATAAATTACTAAAGAACTAGTTGATTGTTTTTGAAATAGAAAGCAAATGTAAAGTTCAAATGAAATTTAGATTTCAAATTTGAAGTTGTCAACAGGATAATCCATTATAGGTTTAATAAATTCAGTGATGAATTTGAATTTAAACGTGCGGAAAATTAAATTAAGTGAAAAACTTAATATTGAAAAGTTTGAAATCGATTTAAAACTAATACTATGAAAAGTATGAAGAATTCAAACTATGAATTAAGTTGAAGTTGAAAAAGTTAATAGTTTTAAAGATGTTTTAAAATGCATTAACTATCGAATACATAGATTTCAACATTCAATTGTTGAAATAGGCGTTTCGAGAAATAAGGAAATGGTGGACTATAACACTGTTGTTATAGTAAATGATTTCCGGAAGGAAATGTTGTTTATAGTATTGGGATTTATATATCTATTTTAAATCCGAATCCCTATACTAGTGATTTTGAGTTGTCGTAACGATGTTTTACGCAACATTCGTTTTAACTCAAATAAATGTGTTTAAAAGAATGATTTCCTTAAAGGGTGAAATATATACTTAATTTTGATTCAAGTATATCGAATATTTTCAAAGTGTTGAAAATAAAAGAATTTGTGAATTACTTATTATTTAATAAGTATGGAAATGTTTTCCAATATGAAATGAAAGGTTTGAAATATTATCTTTTGAAGATAAATTGAAAAAATGAGTATTTGAAATTAGTTTCAAATGGCTAAGTGTGAAAATTATATATCTTGTAAAGATATTATTTTGAGAAATGTGAACAATTAGTTCAACTTGGAAATTTTTCAAAAAGATTGAATCTTGAGTTAAAATTGAGTTTAACTTTGACACCAAAAACAATATAATTTGAGCTTTGAATTTTGGATAGTCGATTGGGATTGTATGTCTAACATTGTGAATTGATGACATAGCATTTGATCTCTATTAAATATATATCTGTGGTGGCGGAGAATTTATTCTTTTAGCTTAACACCCTTCTCTGAGACGTACGAGCTTAGAGGTTATATATTGATAGACATCAATTATGTGTTGAGAATTGACGATGTAACGTGAAATCCAAATCGAATGTGAAGTCGATAATGAATTGGATTATGAATGTGAATTAGGTTTGAGATAACCTTAAATTTTCAAATCGATTTAGAGGAAAATTTTAAACGTGATGGAAAATTTGGAATCCTCTATTTGTGATGAATGTGAATTAAGTTTTCGTAACTTATATATGGGAATATAATCGAAAACTATCAGTTTGGAAAGTCATTATTATGAAAATCCTGTGTAAGTTTACATAGGTATGATATGTACGAAATGTGAAATGAAGTACTATATGTATATGACATATGTTTTCTAAAAACTGAAGATATGGAAATGTACCTTCCATTTATTATGTGTGAAGGTGATTGGAACTCGGTGGAGTGTCCATTGGAAATCGTAGCTACGTAGAATTCCATTAGTGGAATGTCCATTGGGACTGATATGATATCCCCCATGATGGATCATCGTGTTTGGGATTATGTGAATTGATGCTGGCGTAATTCGTGGGGCGTGATGCCTACAGTTACAAGCGATTCCACTGAGATAGTGGCGCAACCGCCGAGTAAACTGCGATCTGAAAACCGAAGCGAAATTCGAGGGGCGTGATGCCTAAGGCCACGAGCGATTCTACTGAGATAGTAGCGTAACCGCCGTGTGGACCGCGATCTAAGGCGACAACCATGGCGAAATTCAAGAGTGATGAGAAATCTAAGGTTACAAGTGATTCTACTGAGATAGTAGCGTAACCGCCGGGTAAACTATGATCCATGGGGGAACGTGCTTTCCATATCCATTTTTAAAATATTTAAAAAAAAAAAAAGTATTTTCACTGGGAGTTGAAGCAAGTATGTTTAGTACTTGGAGATTTTTAGTCTTGCGCCTGGCCAGCGTATGCCTAATGTCTGTAAGAACGACGGTGGACTTGTTAAACTTCGAGTTATCAAGTATTTTCAAAACTTTGAATAGAAAATCAATAATCTGAAATTAGAATTACATAATTCTAATTTAATGAACTAAGGAAGAAGATCTTTAAAATATCTTGAAAGTCCACAGTTTTGGATAAGATATATTATGCAAATATTTAGCATGAAAGATTTCAAGTTTAAAAATCTGAGTTTTTGTAAGTCAAAAATTTGATAAAAGACTTTTGTGTCTTGATTTTTGAAATTGATGAACAAAACTAGTGAAATAAAATAAATGGAATGAATCCTATATTTATTGGCGAGTTTGAAACTTAGTAAAAATTGTGTAGGGTATAAATATCGGTGAGATTTTAGCAATCGTTTTCCTAACTTATAATTTCGGGACGAAATTCTTTTAAGGAGGGAAGATTGTAACAACCCAGAATTTTTGAACAATTTAAATTGAAAATATTTAATTATTTTTAAATATTTGAATGATGATTTAAATTGAATTCCAACAAAACTATGAAATTTGACGATTAAATTTTAGAATTTAATCTATTTAAAGTTGAATAAAATTTAATTTTGACTTTGAAGTTGAAATTGAATATTTAATTTGTAATTGAAATTCGAACTGATGACTTAGGAAAAAAATAATGTAGATACAAGAATTATTATTTAAATTTAAAAAGGATGGTTAGTTTTAAATAATATTTTCTTCTCTTTAAAATAAAAAGGAATAAATTTTAATCAATACAAAACAAATAAATAAATACACTTAGTTAAAGTTTTAACAACAAAATTAAACAAAAACAAAGTAAAAGAAAACAATTTACAAAACAAATTGAATTTATAATGAAAAAATAAAATGAAAATATATATATATATATATATATATAACATAAAATAAAATACACCTTACTTTGATCACCTACAAACGCGCCTTCCATCACGCCTTAACTCGTGCCTTTCATCACGCAAAATTCACGTCCCTCTTTCTCTTTTATACCCTACCTCCTTTTCCCCTTTTCCTCATCTCAAATCATCAGAAAGAAAAAAATAAACAAAGAAAATAATGGCCATCCTCGTTTCTCTTCGTTCTTCGATCCAAGATTAGGGCTTCGGCTTCAATTCGCTCGCGTGCTGCCCCAACTCGTTCGACAAAGGTGAGTGATTTATATCCCTCACATCTAATTCAATACCTATTGTCGATAGTTGATTTTTGGTTTCGATGTTGATTTTAAACTATTCAATATTCTCTGTCATCTCTGTTTCGAGTTTGATTTTCTCTGATTTTTGTTGGGCTTCGTCTCAACCATTCGATTTGTTCAGATGTTGATGATTTTGTGATTTAATTAAATTCGCATACGTTGACACTTATTGTTTCAACTATATGGTTTGGTGAAATTTTGAACTGTTTCGATATCGACTTCAACTTGATTTTTTTTTTAATCAACAACTTCGAGTTTGGTAATTAGGTTGTTTTTGTTTCGTTGAATCTGCGTTATTAAGTGGCAGTGAGCAAACCACTTCTCTTAATCTTTTAACATGTTTTAGTATCCTGATGCTTATGAGTGGCCTTAAATCTGATATATATATCTGTTGGTATGTGTTGTCTGAAATGACATTCATATTCACACCTCTCTGTAGCCTGAACAACACCCTAAATTTTTATGAAAATTTATATTTTAACTTGTAAACAGTTTAAGTTATAGTCCTTAAAGAAAAAAAAATTTGTTAGAAATGATCAGATTCATGTTTTAAAACAATTTAATATAAGGTTAACTGGTCAAATCCCTGGAACCATAAACTGTCTGTGATGATCAATAAGTGAGTAACATAACAATTTTTAATGGTTTAAGTATATAACTCTATGGCATGTTTATCTAGTTATTGCAAGTATATACATAAGTATATCTTTGTATATGTATAATATTTTGGTTGCGTGCAGTTGCTATGTGTTTGAATGTTTTATTTGATTTTAGTTTCCAGGTTCAAAGTTTAATCTTGAATCATTCTTTTGATCAAATCCTCTGTTATGGATCAGGATTGATTATTTTTCAAAGTTAAGTTTGTTTTCAACTGAAAACAAGATTGTAAACCTCAATCGAGATTTTAAGAAGATGTTTAAATCACCTCTGAAAGAGCACTACTGTAATTTTGCCTACTACAGGAAATCAAATAACAAATTGATAAATTCAATCTCTATAAAAAATCTAATTCCAGTTGATAACTTGAATGCTTACTGAATTTTATGATTTTAAAAACAAAAACGAAGATTTTAAATTTAGTAATTTGAGAGCAGTTTGTACTTGAAATAAAATTTCATTTTACCAATTTCAGATGATTGATCCAATAGTTACAGTTGATATTTGGGATGAAGCAAGTTTATGCATCTTTGCACATTTGGTTGCATTTGTACACTTGGCCGAAATTGGCCCTTGATGTTCATTTGAACTGTGCATTCATTGTTGCCATATCTTGGCTCCTCGCAGTTTTGTTGTTGTTTGAGTTTCACTGGACTTTGATTTTTGAACTGCGTATTTAGTTTTGGCTTTAGCTTTGAAACATTTTTTTAAGGCTCTGCCATTTTAAGTTGAAACTGCAGTTCCATTACCTCTGTGGCATACTGTGGCGTAGCTTCATATGTATATATATATATATATTTACATATATATATATATATATATATATGCATTCATGTTGTATATATATGACTGTTTGTCACACTGTTCCATATGTATGTGTTTTGTCTCCTGTGCTTAGCATACTAAACTGTACTGGTTATTTGTGTATACTTGATGTCTTGATTTCATTGTGACTGAAAATAAAAAAATAAAAAAATAAAAAAAATTTGTGCTGGATCCTTGCTCTGTTGCCTCATTCTCGGTGCACTATCCAGTTCAGTTTGTTGGCAATGATATTTGAAGTGTTGCACTATAATCTAGTTTGGATACTTATTGGATCAGTCTTGAACTTGACTTTTGTGGTCATGTTGTGTTCTTATTTTGCACCTGAGTTGATTTTACAGTTGTGTTGAGGCAGCTTGCATATGAATTTGCTGTCTTGACCACTTGATTACATTTGGAATTGTTTTTTGAATTCGCTTGAGTTGAATCCAGCTTGCAGCTCGGATTTGACCTTGTGCTGATTCCTATTTTTGACACTATAGTGGCAAGGCAGTGCACGCAAGCGTGAACTGCAGCCACGGAGTTGACATTTTAAATGTGGCGAGGCCGTATACGCGTGTGTGTACTGCAGCCAATCGATATTGATGTTTTAAATGATATTTCAATTGTTTAAAATTGATTTGATTTAAATTGATGATTTTGTTGTTAATTGCCGTTTTGGCAATTCTGTGGTTTTCTAAATTATCTTCGTTAATAATCCTTTCATCTATCTTCATTGATAATCTGAATCTACAGATTTGTTGTTTAACACTGTTAAGTGTTATATTTACCGTTATCCGATTTCTTGTTAAAGGGTCGGATAGGTAAATTATATTTGACTGTCATCTAATTGTTTGATTATTATTGCCTCTATGCACTAATAACTGAGTTTGAATTAGACTGACCTGTGTATTATCTTCTTTTGAATATAATACTCGGGTCAGACCGAGTATTTTTACAGCTTGAAGATTTTCAGGCCGCGAAGTTAGATAGAGTTGGGGAAAGCACTTCACTAAAGCTTTTCAAGAAATTTTCTTGTACTTAATAAAATAAATTGTTTACGCTGTATAAAAATTTAAATGCATTATACAAACTCTGATATATGTATGTAAGAAAAATTCATTTATGAATAATATTATGATTATTCTGTGATTCTGTGGCTGTTTCTGTTTAAACTCTATAAACTGACTAACAATCCGTCATTTTGAACGTTTCGAGTTGGTTTAATTACCGACTAGAGGCGGTCAGAGCGGCGGGTCGTTACAAAATGTGAACCTGTAGTTCGCAACACACACACACACACACACACACACACACATATATATAATAGAAAAACACACTGAAATTACTGAAGCACATGTAGTGCTACATCATGTTAAATGCTCTAGGCATCATGTTTTTATAAATAATTGAATTGATTGAAGCAGCGAAAGTGTTTGAAACACTTAAAAATACCCTGAAGGTATAAATATTGTTTAAAACAATTTAAATAATGAAAGTATACAAATTCCTGAAGAATATAAATAACTTTCATTGTTATAAAGAATGCAAAAAACAAGGAGAGTAGATAAAAACCTAATTTTAAGTATTGTTGTAATGAAAATCTTGATATAAATTCATGATGAGTAGATTACTTCCTATTTTTAAGTATCGTTATAATGAAACTCTTAATATCCATTGAAGTGATAGTTGCGATATGCAAATACTTATCAAAGCATATAAATTTCTGAAGAATATATATAAGTTTTGTAGTTATAAAGAATGCAAAAGACATGAAGTGTAGATTACAAATTTCTTCTAAGTATTGTTGTAATGAAAATCTTGATATACTTCAAGATGAGTAGATTACTTCCTGCTTTCTAGTAATGTTGTAATAAATTTTTTAATATTCATGAAAGATGTATAGTTGCAATGTGCAAATCTAATTTGAAGCACAAAAAAAAATGAAAGCACACGAAGTGTTTTTCACAAAAGCAGCATACAAAATGCATAAAATGCAAACCATATTTGGAAGAAACAATCTTAGAAAATTTGATTGTATCGAAGGAAACAATTAATAAATTGTATTATTAATGAGATACATATTTATGGATCCCGAAGTATCTATAACCAATTTGAATTACCGAAAGAAGAACATGAATTTAGAGGAAAACTTAAAATAGGGGGAACATTCATAAGTATTTTATAATGCATTTTTTGTCCTTAACTAAGATTTTTCCCATTTGGTTTTTATTAGTAAGATTTTAATGAGGCATTACCTTGATCCAGAAGTATCGACTCCCTAGTAACATTTGAAATAAGCTATAATGTACTCTTTTTCCATATTTAAGATTTTTTCCCACTGGGTTTTTCTTATTAAGGTTTTAATGAGGCATTATCTTGATCTAGAAGAATCAAACGTCTTTTCAAGAAATAACATCTCAAATATGTTATTTAAGTTAAATTATATTTTTATCCTTGACTAAGGTTTTTCCCATCGGGTTTTCCTTTGTAAGGTTTTTACTGAAGTATTAAATTGATCCAGAAGTATCAAACTCTATCTAATGCAGTAAATTATTGAAATATGACATACTATATTGTACTCTTTTTCCTTCACTAAGATTTTTCCCATTAGGTTTTTTCTTAGTAAGGTTTTAATGAGGCATTATTTTGATCCTGAAGTATCAAACTCTTATAAGAAATATTATTATTAGTATGATATTTATGATTTCACAAGTTGCACGCTTTTCCTCGTTCAAGGTTTTTTCCCACTGGGTTTTTCTAATAGAGGTTTTTAATTAGGCAACGGACAATCTCAATATCGACTGAATCGATAAATGCAAGCAAGATAATAATGAGGGGAGCAATCATCATACACGTTCCGAAACGGAAATTTCCAAGTTATCCGAGCATTCAAGATTTTGAAGACGCATATTCAAGGGGGAGTGTTATAATATATGTATATTATAAAGTGAATATGCTTGTACTTTGTTTTGTTTAGTCCCACATCATGGGATAAGTTCAGTCCTTACTTCTGAAGCCTTTATATAAAGTAGGCCATGTAATGTAAATAGGTATCAATATTCTGAATGAATAAAATTGTTGTCTCTCTAATGGCTTCCATTCTCTTTATTCTATAACAGTTTTTTAATATATGTGACATAATTATTAATTAATTATTATCATTTAATGTATGGCATTGAATATGAAGTATTATTAATTATTCACAAAAAATTCAAAAAAAAACAAGAATTATAAGTTGAAACTGATTAATACATGTTATAAAAACGCTACATTTTTAAGTCCGAATGCAAATCATTAAACCGCTGACGTATCAATTATGTCAGACTTATCTAAGATATGTCGGACGTAATTCTTGCTAACCGCTTTTTTGTTGACGTTTTTGATGTCCATGAATGGGGACTTAGTACGTAATTGTTCCTTAATAAGACAAATATTAATAAAAGAGAATTGATTGTAATAATTCTCAAATTATTTTAAATTGGACTCAAATGAAATTGGCAACAATTTATTCATTTTTAACAAAATTCTCTCCGTTTGGAGTTCACCTACTCGTAAACATTATTATTGACTCATCTTCAATTCGTAATGATCTATAAACATCTCCACACTGTAAAAAAAATCAAAACAATATAACATAAATAATCTTTATAGAAAATAAAAAAATAATTACTCAAATGTTCCATAAGATCTCCAAGTATTCAGCATTAACAATGCATTAAATAGAAAAATATGTACTACTTATTAACATTTCATGGTCATTGAAGCATTACTATAGAATAATCTATTACCGTAGATTAAGATGGATAATATCTAATATTACTAAAAATAAGTCTACGTTGTGTATAATAAAATAAATTATTTAGATAAAAATTAAACTTATTAAACACCTATTTAGAACTAAACTCTCAACATACTTTTCTTAAAATGCAGTATAGAAATTTATTATTTGACTATTCTTTGACTTCATAGATGATATTTTCCTTACTAGATTTTCTTAAATACTTATAGTTCAAAATGGAAAATACATCAATTTATCTCAGATTATTCTCAATTAAAGATTCTTTGATATACATGTATAGTAAACCAATTATGCCTTATAAATTTACGACAGAAATGAAATTCATGATCGTACTAAAAAAATACAAAAAAGAGTAGAGAATTTGTTGTGTATTAATTATCTTCGATGCTAACTTAAGAAATTAATTTGTCATAAATATAATCGTATTAATTTTTAGAAAACTTGATTGAATTCTATTATAACATCAAACAATCGAATTATAAAATAAACATATTACCAAATTATCAAGTTAACTAAATTACACATACTTTATTTTGAGTTAATTTTTTTAAATAAAGCTTTTAGCTTTAAAACTAAAAATATTAAAGGAAGTAAACCTACCATTATTTTCGAAACTGGAAGCATAGATGAGAATTAGTAGTTGACCTATAACCATTTGACCTTCTATATTTTGTATCTAAAGTAACGTTTAACTTTATAAAACATGCAATAATTTTTTGACTAATAATTATATATGTATATAGAATCTATTGCATTATTTTTACTATATTAGGCCTTTTCAAAAAAATTTGACTTGTTAACTATGCATATTCTAACTTTGATAATTTCAACCGCTTGAACATGATCCTAGTTTGTTTGGAAAGTGTACAAATAATATGAATGAGAGATACACAACAGGTTTAATAAAAGTATACTTTAGAGATATACAATTAAGTAATTAAAAATTAGTCCAAATCCATCATAAAAATAAAATGTTATATTGACTAAAAGTACACTAATTGATTAGGATTAATAAAGATTATTATGTAATTGTTCCCTAACAATTAATTTCTATAAAAGAGAATTAATTGTAATAAATCTCAAATTAGTTTGAATTTGAAGTAAATGAATACTATGAATTTATTTCTTTTAAATACAGTTGTTTCCATTTGAAGTTAGTTTACTTGCAAACATTATTGATAACATATCTTTAATTCGTAAAGATTGATAAACATCTCCAAATTGCAAAATAAAACCAAAATAATAAATGAATAATCATTGTAGAAAATAAAAGATAATTGCTATAATGTTCCATAAAATCTTCAAGAATTCAGTGGTAACCATGCATTAGATAGGAAAATGTGTGTTATTTATGAACACTTCTTGGTCAATGAAGCACCACTATAAGAAAATATATTCAACCGTAGGTCAATTAAAATGGATAATATCTAATATTACAAAAATGAGTCTAAGAAAAGTATAAAAAATAAATATTTAATTAAAAATTAAGTTCATATAACACCTTTCTAAAACAAAATTTTCAACATAAAGTTACATACGGTAGACTGAAAAATGTAATATTTATACATTTATATTTCTTTTCTCAAATACGACATAAAAAATTATTATTTGACCATTCTTTTACTTCATAAATGATATTTTATCCAACTTGATTTTCTTGAATACATATGTTTAAAAAGGGCAAAACATTAATTTTGTCTTAGTTTATACATAATTTAAGATTGTTTGGTATACATGTGTTAGTAACTAAATATGCTATTCAAAATATGTAAAGGAAATAAAATTCATGATCGTATTAACGAAACACATCTCAGAGAACGTTGATGTAAATATAAAACTTGGGAAATAAAAAATAGTTCAACATCACATATTAAGAGTTTTGTAAAATGGTATCTATAATATAGATGTATTAATCAATCCAATAACCCCCTGCACAATATGGAGGAAACCAGTTTGATAATGATACAGATTGAAACTAAATAATAAGAAAGAATAATATTTTTCCTTACTTGAATTTTGTATACACTTATATTTCAAAATAGAAAAGATCACATTTACCTCTTATGTATTATAAAAAGTTTATGATTATTTTATATCTATATATATGTTAGTAAGCCAATTATTCCCTATAAAATGAATGAATGAAATTAAAATCATAATCGTGCTAAATGAATACAAATAAGATGAACGTCAATGTAAGTAGAAAACTTAAGAATAAAAAATAATTAAGCTTCATGTATTATAGATTTTACAAAATAACCAAAGATTACATGATATCTATGTATTAATAAATTCAATAACCTTCTAAAAATATAAAGGAAACCATATTCATATCCATACAAATTATTACAAAAATAAGAAGAAAACAATTTTTTGAACACAAATTTGAAGTCAAGATCTGCGATAATATATTAGAGCGAAAACAAAAAATTCAACCTTAAATTAAATGAAAATAATGATAATAAAATAAAAATCAAACCTTTAAATCCAGCTTGACAGATCAGTAAGCAAGGTTTTTTGGAGGCTTTTAGACATTTTTTCCATGAAAACTACAACACTGAAAGCAACAGATAAAACATAATCTCTACAAAACATGATTAAAATTATAATTTTTTTAAACGAATAGAAATTAAAGAACTAATGATGAATTCAATCGAATTATAGTTAGATAAAAAATAAAGAGATTGACTAAAAACTATTTGGATAGAATCTTTATGTTGATTTAGACTGGAAATAGATATTTTAGTTTTTTTTGAATTGTAGTTTATGTATGAAACTGATATATGTAAAAGATAACATAATGAAAAAAATTTAAATGGGAAGAATGTAAAAGAAGTGATAGGAAACAAATGACGAGCGAAAAAATTGCAATGGTAACATGGAGAAGAGGAAGAAATCGCTGTTAAATTACAAAGAAATAATGATTACGAGTTTATCAAAACAAAAAAACGTACATTAGATTATTTTATCAAAAATAATACTGATAACATTAATTGCCATGGACAAGCACCATTGTCCAAGTGGTTAAGTGATTCGGCTTTGGTGCGAGAGGTCACAAGTTTGAAACTTCTGTAGCAAGATTCGAACATTATTGACATGTGATATGTTGTCCCAGTGACATGTTGTATATAAAGTACAAATTCAAAAAAATCATTAATTGTCATGTTAATGATGGTAGTTTTGTGAAAGACTGAAAAATCTTAGGGTGTCTAAAAGGAAAATGTACCAAAAATCAAGGAGAATGCAATGTTCAGTTTGATAGTGAACGAGAGATTAGAATACTAAGAGTTCTATATTCTCTTTCTTATATAATAGAATAGATTTGCAAAACATGGTGCCACTAAGGGTTAGTTTTGATCAAAACTGGTAACCAGTTGCCAGATATATTTCACAATCTCCTTAACCTGGCAAGTTCTAAAAGTTGCATAATCCTTTGCAAGATCATTAATGTTTTTCAATACATTACTAAGTGGATTTAGTCTTATCAATCGTAAGCTAGGTAGTATTTACTCTTCTTTCTGTAACACCCCTAGCTTATAGTAAATACTATTATTTTCCTCTTGTTTTTGACAAGCTTGGCTATAAATTATGGCCGTTGATTGTCAAAACGTCGTTTTAAGGTCCAAGAACGATTATTGGTTTGTCTGAGAAGTGGGTTCATGAGAGAGGAGGAGCGAAAAGAACGTATGGACTGTTTTGCAAGTTTCAATTGACAAGGTTCCTCTCCAGCCTTCTTTTGCCTTCTTTTGAGCTTTCATCGTTACAGTACACACTCAGCGACTCCATGTGTTTAGTGTAGACCTATTAATTTTGGACCCAACCCACCAACCCAACTCAATACCCCTATTACTAAATAGGTGGTGGGGTCAGACCTTATTTTAATTGTAATTATTTTGGTTCCAAGCCATTATGCTTAGTAAAATCAATAATCTTCCTTAACCGTTAGGAAACATCCAAATTTGAGAGGGACTAATTGCATTAGTAGGATTTGTGAGTACCTCATAATATCCAACATCCGGATCCCACATCCGTATATAGGACTGTCAATGGATATTTTTGGATGCGAACTGCGTCATATTTGCATCCGCATTCGAAATTATTTTTGGATATCGGATGCGAATGCATTCGGATGTGCATTCATATCCATTTTACCGAATATCGGATATTTATCCAATTTTCAGATACGGATGCACACATTTTGAATTTTTCGAATATCCATTGAGAGCCTTGCCTATATATTTCTACAACCTTCATAGCCGGTCGTTCTAGCGATAATCTGGTGAAAATTTCATCCAAGACTATTTGAATTTGTACAACCCACAAAATCCAATTGTAACCTTATTCCTCGGTCTTACATTCTTTTTCTTTCTTAATTCAAAAGCTACTACAGAAATTATCCTCGACCTCTTCCGTTTTCATCATAATTTCTTGAAATACGAATAAACATGATGAGTCAAACTATCTTAACATCAGAAGATAATAGATTTTACATAAAACTTTAGGGCCCATTTTATTTATTTTGTGTTTTGGATTTTCAACATTAATTACAGAATATGAAAAGAGTGGAAGGACGGCGGAGGGTATAGAAGAAAGATGGATGGACGCCAGAATGATTAATTGTTTCTTGTGCTTCCGTTATTTCTCAAAATACGAAAAATAAAAAAATAATTTTCTATTTTATTTGTTAACTTCGTTTTCTAAATTGGTCATTTTTTCACAATATACATGCGTCGTTCATATATTCATATGGATGAAAACCCAAAACTAAAAGTGCAAATCAACCGCAACATTAGATTTATTTTTCTCCAAATTCTATGTATTTGTTTCGAAGTTTTCTACTAATTGCGGTGTGATTCCTTCAACTGAACATTTATAGCATTTTTTTAATTTTATTTTGAAGAATCGTTGGTGGATTATTGTTCCACTTTTGATTCTCTTATTTTGATGGCAGCTCCCCAACTAACAAGAAACAACACAATGCAAACGGTTATTGTATGTGTGAGATTTATGATAATTATTTAATGTTTCTCCTATCCAATTTATTTTCAAAAGTTTTTTGATAATTGCTAATCTTATATGTTGTATCAACGGATTGTGTTAGTATAAAATTTCATGCTTAAAGTAAATTAGTTGAGAGCTCAATACGTCAAGCAACGTTAAATATCTTGCATGTAGCACCAACATGAGAGCCCTGATTAGGCTTAAAGCCATAGAAGCTTTCCAAGTTATATCATGCCAAAATTTTAGTAAACTCAACCAATTTGTCCATCATGAGGTTTATAGGTAGAAAAACATCTTAAGTAACACTAAAATGTCTTATTTGTATCTTTTTGTCCATCAATTTCTAGATGGTATGCAGATTTTAGTACTAAGATACCCACAAGTTTGAGTAGTTCATTCTAAACTAGACTTGTAAAATTGAATTCACTATAATTTCTAGTACAACTGCATAAAGGGAGGGGAACCAACCGTTCGATTATACTATTTTGTAAGAAAATAGATTAAGTGTAGTTTTATATTAGTTTTAGTTAAATATCAAATTATAATAGCATTTAAAAAAATTAAGTAGAAGAGATATAAGGAGACATTTATGAAGAGAACAAAGTAAATAACATTGGAGAGACTTAAGAAGACAAATTAAAATGCCTTTTCTATTCTTTTAAGTTCATACAATTTGGTTTTGCAAGCCTACGGCTAACAAACCTCCCTAGTGGTCGATTTGATTAATTATTAATATTATTTTCAAATTATTGGACAGTGTGAGACGATGAAAGAAAGAATGATTTATTTAAGGCTAATTCTATTCATACATCCTATTTTTCTTTACACGCGTCCAATATTAGCACAACACGTTGTACACATTTTTTTTACCTTACATACACCTTGAAATTTTCAATTTTAACCTTTATTAACTTTTAGTATTCTACAATTTCATTTCTCTTCTCTTTGAAAATTCATGTACAAACCCTAATAGCAATCGCGCTGTGTAATGAAGCAACCGAGAGGAAAAAATACATTCCTAGTGGAGTAACTATCCTTGAACTTTTAGTATTTCTAACGGGGCTATTACGAGAGAAAAAATAAAATCCTAGTGGGCTTTATGCGTGGTTCTTTTAAGTACTGTGAACTGAAGCTGTGTTTATTGCAAATTCAAGCACCTCTTCCCTATTGTAGAAAAAAAGGAAGGAAAACAATTTATTTTGCTTATTATTTAGATTTCGCTCCATAATCATAATATTTATCTATTATCTAACCCTTAATCAATTTCTTTTTCCCAATTTTCATTGCTAGACAATATAGAATTTGATTTACTATATTTTATTGGGTTAATTAGGATTTAAGAGTATTAAGCAATAAAAAGTAAAAAATAATTAGAAAATACTACTTAATACTATTGTAAATAAGAGTACCTTTTTCTTTAATTTCTTTTGAATAAGTCCGATGTATGTATAGAAAATTTTGGTGTATAAATAAAATTATCCTTTGCTTAATTCATGTTGTACCACAAACATGACCAAGTATGAGTGGCTTTTAGATGACTCAGAAAAGAAATTTATTGATATATCCTTTGATATTTGGACAGCCCGTATGATTATAAAAATGGATAGCATGAAGTGATTCTACGCAAACTATGACACAATTTTCTATGCATCAACTCATCATGTTAAGGAAATCGAAACATATAATTGATATCATAGTGAAATATAGATATAGAAGAAATGAGGTGTAGCCAATCCTTGCTCTACACTTTATTTTTGCAACACCTCGAATCCCCTTGATTTCAATTATATGTTCGGAATTAAATAATATAACTTTTCTCACTTGTCACTTCGAAAGTGAGAAGTACATTATTTAATTCGGAACATGTGGCTGAAATCAGGGTATTTGAAGTGTGGCAAAAATGAGTGTAGCTGATTTTAGCCTTATATATACATATGCATATGTATATATATATATATATATGTACATATATATATGCATATGTATATATGTATATATAATTAACATACATTAATTAATTAATGAAAAAAGAAATAAAATACTATTTTATTTACACTAACTATAACATGTGTTACGACACGCGCTTCATGCGTGACAATAGCACACGCTACATAGGTAAATTGATTTTTTTGCAAATTATATGTGTTTAACGTATTCAAGAGAAATGATTTTCATACATATATAGATATTTTTTGACTTGGAATCATGTGTAGCTAGTTTGAATTTCTATTTCTAAGTTGCATCATTTTTTTTTGTTAGTTTGAATTTTTGTTCCCATTATCAATTAATAAAGAGCGAAAATGTATAGGAAATTTTTTGTTAGATCATATTTTTAAAGGATATTAAGTTTGGTGATATATGTAAAAGAACGTTATGAATTTGTAAAAGTGTATATATGTTAGATCATATTTTTAAGCGATATTAATATTTTTTAATACTATATAGATATGTTTTTGGAATTAATGCTAATACTAGAAAAGTGTTACACTAAAGCTATTATATTTAAGTCATCATGGCACGCGCTACGCACATGCATTTAATAGTACAAACAACATATGTTTCGAAAATGCAAGAATACATATGTAACATAAAAATACATGATTTGCAAGTGCAAATTGCCATACAAATGACATGCATGAAAGCGAACTTTTATGTATAAAATTATAATTAAAATAAAGATTTATTTTGTAACGATCCGCAAATCCATACCCCTTGAATTAACACTATTCTACAACAATCAATTCAAGTTGTACAGAAATACGAACCATTTGGGTTAAAGAAGAAGAGGTAGAAGAAGAAAATATAAAACAACAACAGAATCTAACCATCGCAGCGGAATAAAATATAATAAATAATAAATAATCTTTACTCAACATCATTTTTTTTATATATTACATCATCAAAGTACATCAATCACAGCTTAACATCAATATCATACAATGGATACACAGCAACTCAAGATACACAACAACTCAAACACAGCGGAATATAAATATATATATGTAAACAAGTACGGAAGTACGTATCGTCATCTTGCTCGTCTCCTGAGCTCCACAGCATCAAATTCTGTATCCTATAATACTCGGTCTGACCTGAGCATTACAGTTAAATAACACCCGAGTCAGTCTGGAATACCAGCGTGAGAAAATCACACCCAATAAAAATCCTTTGAAAATAAAAGCATCTCGTAAGACCACGCCACAAATAAACATGTCGGGTTTTTACCTTGCGATAACTAAAACAATTTTTATTAAAGTCCTCTGATATTATAATAGTGTCTATAGAAAGTAAAATAGAATCTAGCTGAAATGCTTGCATCTCACGTTTCAGCAATAGTTGGGCACAATCAAAACCGTACGGGCGCGTAGGGAAAATGGATCCCAACTAATGGCTAGGCACTAGGGTACCACCTGTCACAGTACCTGGTCTAGATCAGCGTACCGAGGAGCCACCCTAACTCCCCTGCAACACAAGACCGGGACTACCCCTTACTGGATAATCCCGAGTGAGAACACCCCACGGTCGGGATCAGCAACCGCCCACTAAGCCGAAATAAAAAGGGACATCTAGACAGGGATCACCCTGCTTGGGTGCTACCCACCTAGCCTTGCTGCATAACCCCTGATTTTCAGTCATTCCCATTTTATGAGGCTTGAGGCTAAGCGTTACTGTTTTAGAATATATCCCTTGGAATGCCCATCGTCCACCTGACGATGTTTCGCAAGCATCCATCCATACAAGTCCGTCCCGGGTTCGAACGGAACCGAAGGCACTATTCCTACTACATCCATTTTGGAAATATCCTCAGGATTAGTAGCGACTAGCCCTTGTACTTCATAGCTCCATCTTCGACTCCGAAATCGTTTTCACGAAAACGTACAAACCGGATCGAAGTGGGTTTCGAGAAATAAATCTCGATCCCGGTCTCTTCGAAATGATCAACGTATTTTTCCAATATTGATAGTCGGTTATTTAACTATCAATTTATATTCACAGCATCCATCACACAATAAATAATTTCCCAAATTATTTATTTACCTCAAAATATCTTTACAAGATATATTTCTATTTTCAATCCTCTTAAAACAGTTTCAAAACCATCTTTCTTTTCAGAATAAACTTTCCCAAATATTTTCTATCTCCTCTGAAATCACCAAGCACAAAACTAGATTTAAAAATAATTTAAAACACTTTACTTTGAAATATACTTTAAAACATTTAAATTAAAACTATTTTAATAGTTTGTTAACATACATACTATATGAATATTTGGAAATAAAGTTACTTAATACATATAAAACTAGATTTTCACTTTTACAAAACAAAACACCAAATCACTTTTTAAATAATTACTGCTATAAGAAATTAAAAGGAAATACTTACTTTAGACTTTAAATATTAGAAATAATAAATTTTTCAAAACATACCCTTTTAAAACAATTTTAAAACTACTAACTTATATATAAAAATTTACTTTGAAAACGTACTTGGTTATCCAGGGAGAATTCCAACTTCAATCACTTAAATCAATTTTCCAAATTGATTCCCAATTTATTCCATTTGAAATAAGTTTCTTTAATTACTCAATTCATTTCAAAATTCATTAATTATGCACTTAATTATTATTGTTATTATTTTCCATTTGATTTTAAATCTTTTAACTGAAATATACAAATTTCAGCTTTTTCCCAATTTCTTCTTTATTCTTTTCAATAATTTAAGTCTTAAATATTAAACAAATGTTTGTTCTTATACAATAATAATGCTGAAGTTTAAAATTCATTAATCTTCTGTTAATTCAAATTTCCTTTCCATATACGGAATTCATTTATTAGAATTAAAATTGCTATTATTCTTATCCAATTTATTCTTAATTTATTTAATTTTCCTATGATTATTTCACTTACAAATTCTCTTCGTTTTATTTCCAAAATCCAATTCTATATGTATCTTGATAGCTTAGTGCACCGGAATATATTCAGGTAAACCATAACATCCAATATTCCAATTATTAAAAATATTCATCACAGAATATAAAATAATCACATTAGAGGGTATTAAATAATTTAAATAAATGTTGAGGGGTCCAGTTGGATCCCTCCAACCTGTTTTTCCTACATCTACATATGTTAGCACAATATAAAATGCCAAATCCAAATATATACCACACTACAGCACATAAATCAATTCAACCATTCCAAACAATTATTTAAATTTAATCATTTAAATTTAAATTTAACTGAGTGAGATTAACTCACCTTTTATTTTATTAGCATCCATTCCAATCCAGCTTTCCTCTTTCTCGATTTTTAACCTTGTATAAATATTTATTCGATTTATTAATATCCTTGGTTAACCAAAAATCTATTAACGTTTAATAAATTTAAATTAACAAATTCTCCTTAAATAAATTATTTTTGGTAACTAAAATAAATTAAATCAGTTTATTAACAACATTAATCACTAATAAACAATATTAACATAAACTGGTAGATTTACACTTCTAAATTGCCTGCATATAAGAATAATATGTATAGGTTTTACAAATCTAACTTTAAACATTTTAAAGCTTCATACTTTTCCAAATCTTATCTATATAAATTTCCTACTTATTGTATATATTCATATCCATGAATTATTAAATTTAATATGAAAAGTAACAGTGAATCATATACCTCACCGCCTAAAGGAGAACCCAGACCCCACGTCGCACGACGTCGATGCTGCTGCTCAACCTCCCTGAGTCGTCTACCCTCCTTCGTGCTCACACGAGCATGATTGACCCCAAAACTCACAGGTGAACACACTCATCCGCGAACCCGATCACCCACCGTCGTTCGAAAACCCTAGCGCAAATCCAGAAACAACAATTGCTAAGATCGAGACTCCTCCAACATCGACTTCGCCCTCTATCCTACCACCTCAACCTCTACTACTTCCACCGCGCCGCCCTTACTTCACGTCGAGCTCCTCCACACATCCACCTCCTCGCACCTTCGCACGCGGCCCACGCTCAATGTCCTTCCCCTCCGCTCGAAAATTCGAACGCGAGCTGCTCGGTGTTCGACTGCTTTCCCCCCTCCTTTTTTTTAATCTTGGTCAGAGTATTTAATTTGATTTTGAATTGGAAATTAGGGAAGGAGAATGAGGTTTGATTTGAGAAGATATTTTGTTTTCGGCCATTTGTTTTCTTAAGCAACTGATTTTGAAATTAAAAGGAACGACTCGGTTAATGTTTTAAAAAAAAAGAAACGTACGCTCTATAACAGGAGGTAGCGTGCTTGAGGTGGGAAGGGGAACAAGAAACGACATTAGCGTGAAAGAAGAAGGCGATAGTGTTTCTGAAGAGGAGACAAAAAGGTGCGACGTTGAAGGAAAGCAGGCTGGGAAAGAATCCTTGCAGTTGACCAATGCATTTAAATTTATATATAAATTAAAACCAAATTGTCTCGATTTATGCAGTCTAAAATTTCGAACCCTATCGAGGAGTGCCGCTAGGCGTCTATAATGTTAAACCCCTATTCCGAACACAATGGAAAAGGTTTCAAGGCCTAACTCGATCGTATGGAGAAGATAGCTTTTTGAATCCAGTTACTATTTAATTTTCGATATAGATTTCAACGCGTTTATATATCGTACGCTCACCCGACAACTCCAAACGCTACGAAAATTGAAATCCGATAATAATACAATATTACGAATCCAATGGAACTGGTTTCGTCGAATTCTGAGGTTGTGCCTCGGAAGGCTATTTTTAAATTCGATTTAAACATATAATTTTAAAACTGAACAAATCAGTGTTAAATTCAATTTTAAAACTTCTATTATCCTCAGCACTATCAATATAAATTTTACAAGTCTTCAAATTATTTTTAATAGGCTTAAAACTCTAAATTCAACATTTTATCCAACTTCAAATTATTTAATTCAAAAATTTAATTATCAAATAAATAGTGATATTTGGAATTCAAGTTAAAATTAACCTTTCAAATATTTAAAATCAATTAAATATTCCTATTTCAAACGCTCAAAAATTCCGGGTCGTCACTTTCCTCCCCCCTTAAAAGAATTTCGTCCCCGAAATTACTATTTAGGAAGAATGATCTATATCCCGTTAACTATTCCCTCAACCCAAATAGTTTTTAACAACTTACGAAACAAATCTTTTTATCAAAGACTCACTAACCCTTTTTCTAACCTTTCAAACTTATCCATAAGCCTCAAACTATATCACTACTTAACAATTCAAATTTTAAAGTTAAAACCAAATTTGAATTATCAAAACTTTCTCAAAATTTTCCAACTCTCTAAATTTTCGAAAATTTTCGCCAACGTCACCTTTGTGCGGCTAGCTCGGTACTACTACAAAATGGCTCTACGGCCTCCCAAATCCAAAAAGAAAACAAAAAGCCAAGTGGCTCGATCCAAAAACCCAATCAAATTTCACAGAAATTTAAACACATACCTTTTTGTCGAGCAATTCAAATTTATCTTCTGGAATTAAAGCCAATTTTTTTTTTCTTTTCCTAACAATACCTGGATATTCTTTCATAGCAATAATATCCAATCACAATATTCAAACCATTTATTGACTTCTTTACAAATTGTCCATATCTGTTCATTCAAATATTAACTCAATCAATTTCCAATTAAGAATTCACCAATCTTTTCTTAAGCTTAGTATAAGCATTTTATATGTTTCTTATACTTATTTTCACCTTACTGCTCGTTTATATCCATTTCTATTCAAATCGATTCTTTCATTTCCAAATGAATTCAATTTATTTTTAACTCTGAATATTTAAATTTTATTTGTCATTTATAACTAATTCATGTCATTAATTTAAATTGGTTTCATTTACTAACTTATTTTAGTTTCCAATTTGAATTTCTTTGTCGTTAACAAAATTTTCCAAAATTTTCAAAAATTTTCTAACTCCCAAAATTCCTGAAATTTTTTGGCAGAGTCCCCTTTGTACGGAGGAGCTTTTGCAATTTGACAAAAGATATAAATATATATATATCGACCCACACAGTCGGAAAAACCAAAAACAGTTCATATTTCCTATTTTTTTTGCGTAGGCGTACCTTATTTAGCATTTTAAGCAAGCGGGTTATATTTTTAGCATCAAGCGTGACTAAAATCCAGTGAATCGGCTTCCCGATACCTGTACTTACTCAATTTAAACATATAAGTACTATATATAGGAAGTTTATAGCATTTCACTTAAATTTAAATAGCTAAAACATCAATGTTGTAACAATGCATATGATATACTGGCATAAACCCATAAATTTCACATAAAATGCATGTTAATTAATTCCCATAAGCATATAAAAGGTTCCAACACTTATTACAATTGCTTATAATCAATTCTCAAACCATTCCATTCAGTTGAAGTGATTTACAGCTTATACGCTTATATTTAATTCATTTTAAGCAAAACAACCTCACATTCATTCCAATTGATTTCTAAATCATTTTATTTCACTTCTAATAATTCATAGTATTTTATCCAATCTCGTTTACATCAAAGGATCCATTTCCTTATGCAATTCGACAATATTAGTGTGAATAAATAATTACTTAAGCTTTACAATTATTTAAATTGATTCCCGCTCAATCTATACTTGATTCCATCCCATTTTAATTTATTCACAAACTCCCATTGCATTTCTTTCATATCCAAGAGTTCTATTCTAAACTATTTTATCACACTCGACAACCAATATAACCATCTCACAATTTACTTAAGTTATTATTTTTTTTTTGTCAATTATTCCACCCTATAACTTAACTTTATTTTATTCAATCAATTTCCCTTCAAATCCTTGATTTGATTTTTCTTGGGTCAAATCCCAACCATTTTATTAATTTATCAGATTAGTTTATTCTTTTATACATTTTTAAACTTTAGTTCACATTAATATTTCAATATTGCATTTTATTAGTAAGAAGGTTATTCAATTCATGCTTCAATTGGATTTGCTTTCATCTCAAATCCTTTTTACTTTAATCCAATTCCATACAACTTCAATTCACATTTCATTCACATATAATTCTAAGTTGAATTTCTATTTATAACTCAAGCTTTATTTCCAAACTCAATTATCTACTCACAATTCAATTCCAGGTTAATAATTCCGAGTTCCATTTCCATATTTCATCAACTAATTTTTATTATCAAATTAGTTCTTCCCTGGTTTAAATTCAATACTTGATTTTTAATCTCAGAATCTTTTCATTAAATTTCTTAAATGCAATTTATTTTATAATTCAAGTTTGGATTTTTACCTCAGGATACAATATTTTTATTTCGGCTTATTTATTCCCTTTTTAAATTTTATAAGCTACACACTTATTAATACTCATTCTTCCCCAGCTATTTACAACCAATTGTATTCACATTCTTTTTAATTCTTTTATAAGCTTCCGAAGCTTATTTATTCTAATTCAATACTTGCTTAATTTACATTTATTTGTTTGAGTAGAATTTTAATCCATTCAATATTATCTATAATTCGACTGAATTCATTTAAATTCAGTTTTATTCCAACTCAACTTCCGTTAAATCTAGTTACAAACCATTCTTTTAAGTTTTATTAAACAAGGACTTAATTCCATTTAATATCATTCATGACACAACTGACTTTTGATTCAATTCAATCTAAATTTAACTAAATTTTATTTCTCAATATGAGTTCAAAACTTATTTATTTACTTAAAAGCTTACATTGCTCATTGGGTCATTTCATCTTTAACCGAATTCCAGATTATATATATAACACTTGCTAGCTTAAGGTATAAATTTTCATTTCACAATTATAATCATTTTGCCTTCCAACTTTATATCCAATTTAATTAAATTTCAATTTTCAATTTTATTTGACTTATCTCAAGTTAAATTCAAATATATTTTCTTCACTTTCATTCACTTAAGTTAAATTTTTAATTCCCGGATTAAAATTTCCAATTTCTACTTATTAATATCAACTTTACTTTATAAGTTCAATAGTTGATCCATTTGTTCATTCCCAAATTCTTTTTCAACCAATAAATTTTTATTTCCAAACATTAATTATTTTTAGTCTATTTGAACTTATTCTGCACCTTGTTTTACACATTTAAATCAAGCATCATCCAATATTGAATTTCATTTCATTTGCATACCATATTAATTAATCAGTTACTTAATTTTTTTTTCAAACTTAAGTTCAACATTCAATTTTGAAAACATAAATATCTAACTAAACTATTCCTTTGCATTTTCAAAATCAACCAAATTTCTCCAACCAATATTAATCCAAAACATCCTGGTAGCAATTCCTCTTTTGGAAACTCGAAAATAAACATCGATGATGCTGCAGTCATCACCGAAATTATTTTCCAACGACCGTAAGAGTCCAATGCTTTTATCTCATTTTAAACCCTTCAAATATTTTTAAATTCCAAATCTCTCTAGACTTTAAATCCGATTCAAAAATAGTTCTCTCATATATATTATTTTTCCTAACCTTTGGGAATCATTTCCAAATTCAAAGGAACTTAAATTTCCAAATTCCAAACTCTTTTGAACTTATATTCAAGCATTACCTTGAAACTTTATCTTATTTTAATTATTAATCACGCTACAATTCCTATTTATTGTTTACATTTACAAATTTCATTTGTATATGAATTTATTTCTTAGTTTTTAATTATGGTTTCAATATCTTATTCAATTATGAATCACATTTGCAAATCCCATCTATTATAAATTTCTTTCAATTTTATTCAATTATCATACAATGATAATAATTTAATATTATCACTTTATGACAACCAAACATCCATGTATAGCTATAATAATTAAGAAAATCATTTCCTTTATATACAAAATAATTTCGGGTAAAATTATTTCATTTACCCTATTTAAAACAATACTGTGTCGGTTTATCTTGTTTAAGAGTTTAGAAATCCCTATCGAGGAAATGGCATCCCATACATCGACCAGAATCCATAAACACTCAACCGATAAATCAACAAAATATAAAAACAATTTTATATTCACTAACAAATACGCACTCATATCTATCAATACTCTCAAACTCATTCTAGAGTACTACGAACTCTATTTAATGAGTAGTTCCCACCAGAGCCAAGGTCATCACCAACCTAAGCTCTGATACCAAGTGAAACGACCCGCAAATCCGTACCCCTTTAGTTAACACTATTCTACAACAATCAACTCAAGTTGTACAGAAATACGAACCATTTGGGTTAAAGAAGAAGAGGTAGAAGAAGAAAATATAAAACAACAACAGAATCTAACCATCGCAGCGGAATAAAATATAATAGATAATAAATAATCTTTACTCAACATCAAATATATTTTTTTGTTTATATATTACATCATCAGAGTACATCAATCACAGCTTAACATCAATATCATACAATGGATACACAACAACTCAAGATACACAACAACTCAAACACAACGGAATATAAATATATACATGTAAACAAGTACGGAAGTACGTACCATCATCTTGCTCGTCTCCTGAGCTCCACTGCATCATATCTTGTATCCTATAATACTCGGTTTGACCTGAGCATTACAGTTAAATAACACCCGAGTCAGTCTGGAAGACCAGCGTGAGAAAATCACACCCAGTTGATTATTAATGTTTCAAAAATCCTTTGAAAGCAAAAGCATCTCGTAAGACCACGCCACAAATAAACATGTCGGGTTTTTACCTTACGATAGCTAAAACAATTTTTATTAAAGTCCTCTGATATTATAATAGTGTCTATAGAAAGTAAAATAGAATCTAGCTGAAATGCTTGCATCTCACGTTTCAGCAATAGTTGGGCACAATCAAAACCGTACGGGCGCGTAGGGAAAATGGATCCCAACTAATGGCTAGGCACTGGGGTACCACCTGTCACAGTACCTGGTCTAGATCAGCGTACCGAGGAGCCACCCTAACTCCCATGCAACACAAGACTGGGACTACCCCTTACTGGATAATCCCGAATGAGATCACCCCGCGGTTGGGATCAGCAACCGCCCACTAAGCCGAAATAAAAAGGGACATCTAGACAGGGATAACCTCACCCTGCTTGGGTGCTACCCACCTAGCCTTGCTGCATAACCCCTGATTTTCAGTCATTCCCATTTGATGAAACTTGAGGCTAAGAGTTACCTTTTTAGAATATATCCCTTGGAATGCCCATCGTCCACCTGACGATGTTTCGCAAGCATCCATCCATACAAGTCCGTCCCGGGTTCGAACGGAACTGAAGGCACTATTCCTACTACATCAATTTTGGAAATATCCTCAGGATTAGTAGCGACTAGCCCTTGTACTTCATAGCTCCATCTTCGACTCCGAAATCGTTTTCACGAAAACGTACAAACCAGATCGAAGTGGGTTTCGAGAAATAAATCTCGATCCCGGTCTCTTCGAAACGATCAACGTATTTGTCCAATATTGATAGTCGGTTATTTAACTATCAATTTATATTCACAGCATCCATCACACAATAAATAATTTTACAAATTATTTATTTACCTCAAAATATCTTTACAAGATATATTTCTATTTTCAATCCTCTGAAAACAGTTTCAAAACCATCTTTCTTTTCAGAATAAACTTTCCCAAATATTTTCTATCTCCTCTGAAATCACCAAGCACAAAACTAGATTTAAAAATAATTTAAAATACTTTACTTTGAAATATACTTTAAAACATTTAAATTAAAACTATTTTAATAGTTTGTTAAAAATACATACTATATGAATATTTGAAAATAAAGTTACTTAATACATATAAAACTAGATTTGCACTTTTACAAAACAAAACACCAAATCACTTTTTAAATAATTACTGCTATAAGAAATTAAAAGGAAAAACTTACTTTAGACTTCGAATATTAGAAATAATAAATTTTTCAAAACATACCCTTTTAAAACAATTTTAAAACTATTAACTTATATTTAAAAATTTACTTTGAAAATGTACTTGGTTATCCAGGGAGAATTCCAACTTCAATCACTTAAATCAATTTTCCAAATTGATTCCAATTTTATTCCATTTGAATAAGTTTCTTTAATTACTCAATTCATTTCAAAATTCATTAATTATGCACTTAATTATATTGTTATTATTTTCCATTTGATTTTAAATCTTTTAACTGAAATATACAAATTTCAGCTTTTTCTCAATTTCTTCTTTATTCTTTTCAATAATTTAAGTCTTAAATATTAAACAAATGTTTGTTCTTATACAATAATAATGCTGAAGTTTAAAATTCATTAATCTTCTGTTAATTCAAATTTCCTTTCCATATAAGGAATTCATTTATTAGAATTTAAAACTGCTATTATTCTTATCCAATTTATTCTTAATTTATTTAAATTTTCTATGATTATTTCACTTACAAATTCTCTTCGTTTTATTTCCAAAATCCAATTCTATATGTATCTTGATAGCTTAGTGCATCGGAATATATTCAGGTAAACCACAACATCCAATATTCCAATTATCAATAATATTCATCACAGAATATAAAATAATCACATCAGAGGGTATTAAATAATTTAAATAAATGTTGAGGGGTCCAGTTGGATCCCTCCAACCTGTTTTCCCTACATCCACAGATGTTAGCACAATATAAAATGCTAATTCCAAATATATACCACACTACAACACATAAATCAATTCAACCATTCCAAACAATTATTTAAATTTAATCATTTAAATTTAAATTTAACTGAGTGAGATTAACTCACCTTTTATTTTATTAGCATCCATTCCAATCTAGCTTTCCTCTTTCTCGATTTTTAACCTTGTATAAATATTTATTCGATTTATTAATATCCTTGGTTAACCAAAAATCTATTAACGTTTAATAAATTTAAATTAACAAATTCTCCTTAAATAAACTATTTTTGGTAACTAAAATAAATTAAATCAGTTTATTAACAGCATTAATCACTAATAAACAATATTAACATAAACTGGTAGATTTACACTTCTAAACTGCCTGCATATAAGAATAATATGTATAGGTTTTACAAATCTAACTTTAAACATTTTAAAGCTTCATACTTTTCCAAATCTTATCTATATAAATTTCCTACTTACCGTATATATTCATATACATGAATTATTAAATTTAAAATGAAAAGTAAAAGTGAATCGTATACCTCACCGCCTAAAGGAGAACCCAGACCCCACGTCGCACGACGTCGATGCTGCTGCACAGCCTCCCTGAGTCGTCTACCCTCCTTCGTGCTCACACGAGCATGATTGACCCCAAAACTCACAGGTGAACACACTCATCCGCGAACCCGATCACCCACCGTCGTTCGAAAACCCTAGCGCAAATTCAGAAGCAACGATTGCTAAGATCGAGACTCCTCCAACATCGACTTCGCCCTCTATCCTACCACCTCAACCTCTACTACTTCCACCGTGTCGCCCGTACTTCGCGTCGAGCTCCTCCACACATCCACCTCCTCGCACCTCCGCACGCGGCCCACGCTCAATGTCCTTCCCCTCCGCTCAGAAATTCGAACGCGAGCTGCTCGGTGTTCGATTGCTTTCCCCCCTCTTTTTTTATCTTGGTCAGAGTATTTAATTCGATTTTGAATTGGAAATTAAGGAAGGAGAATGAGGTTTGATTGAGAAGATATTTTGTTTTCAGCCATTTGTTTTCTTAAGCAACTGATTTTGAAATTAAAAGGAACGACTCGGTTAATGTTTTAAAAAAAAGAAACGTACGCTCTATAACAGGAGGTAGCGTGCTTGAGGTGGGAAGGGGAACAAGAAAAGACATTAGCGTGAAAGAAGAAGGCGATAGTGTTTCTGAAGAGGAGACAAAAAGGTGTGACGTTGAAGGAAAGCAGGCTGGGAAAGAATCCTTGTAGTTGACCAATGCATTTAAATTTATATATAAATTAAAACCAAATTGTCTCGATTTATGCAGTCTAAAATTTTGAACCCTATCGAGAAGTGCCGCTAGGCGTCTATAATGTTAAACCCCTATTCCGAACACAATGGAAAAGGTTTCAAGGCCTAACTCGATCGTATGGAGAAGATAACTTTATGAATCCAGTTACTATTTAATTTTCGATATAGATATCAACGCGTTTATATATCGTACGCTCACCCGACAACTCCAAACGCTACGAAAATTGAAATCCGATAATAATACAATATTACGGATCCAATGGAACTGGTTTCGTCGAATTCCGAGACTGTGCCTCGGAAGGCTATTTTTAAATTCGATTCAAACGATATAATTTTAAAACTGAACAAATCATTGTTAAATTCAATTTTAAAACTTCTATTATCCTTAGCACTGTCAACATAAATTTTACAAGTCTTCAAATTATTTTTAATAGGCTTAAAACTCTAAATTCAACATTTTATCCAACTTCAAATTATTTAATTCAAAAATTTAATTATCAAATAAATAGTGATATTTGAAATTCAAGTTAAAATTAACCTTTCAAATATTTAAAATTAATTAAATATTCCTATTTCAAACGCTCAAAAATTCAGGGTCGTCACATATTTCATTGTCGATGATTGTTATTCTACAAGCTTGTATTATTTATAAAAAAAAACTAAAAACTAAAATTGTAAATTATATGTCAAGTATCACAAAAGGAAATAACTAATGAAAAGATGTTAATTTGTTCTATTGAAGATATTAGCACGTTCTTGTATATGACATTTCTTGTGTAGATCTCGGATTGCCCTTGAACTTCACCGATTTTACTAAATTTTTGCTGCTTTGTTTGAAAATACTCTTGATAATGCAACGTAAAGGTGGTCATGGCTGAATACATTTTGGGGTAAGTATATTCCAACATTTGGAATTGTTTGCCCTTGAGCTTTGTTAATAGTTAAAGAAAATGTAACGATTGCAATTTTTCAACTGTTGAAAATCGAAATCAGTACGTCCACTGCATCAACTGCCGAGCAATCGAATGCCGGAAAACCGAACTGTTATGGTTAAAGAAGAAAAAAAGGGTAGAAGAAGAAGAAGAAAGAAGAAGAAACAGAAAACAATATCAGAATCTCACAATCGCAGCGGAACAACATATAATAGATAAATGAATGATCTTTAAACAAAGAATTATATTAGTTATTACATTACATCATATTACATTACATTACATCATCAGAGTGTACAACAACAAACAGCGGAAAAGAAATACTATATAGTAGTGAATACGCCATGCCATCCAGCTTGCCTCCAGATCTCCTGAATTCCAGAATATCCTGATAAACCTGACTCTAGAATACCCGTGTGGAAATTGGTGAGCACCCAGAGTTTAGGAAGGAAAACAATAAACTCCAGGTCAGTCATGGGACTGGTGTGAGAACTTAAAACAGTTATTTATCTTTAAAACAAACAAAGAAATATTTTAAAATAGATTCGCAATGCTTTTTGGAAAATGCGACTACCATAAGGCCTCCCGCACACACACACACAATGCAAACGCAGAATCGGAGGAGATTTCTCCTTATGATAGTCAAAGATGCTTGATACACATTAAAAAGAAACATTTGATATTATTACTAGTGCATAGTGTAGGAAAAATCATTTCGAAAGTAAAGATATAAATCTTAGCCAACATACGACCATTATCGTATGCCTACTATAGCTACCATGTTCAATGGCAAGTTACCGCCACATTCCATGGCAGGTTATACAACTAAAACCGTACAGGGTTCGTATTTTTTCTTTGGATTTCCAACAAATGGTCAGGCCAAGGAACTTCCCATTGCCACATGGGTACGCCTCTGGAAAGACGACTCGAGAACCTAACCGGATCTCTGCCAACACAAGGCCGGGTTACCCCTAACTAAGTAATTACTGACACGAATATGCCATTCCTCGATCGTAACCGATCTATATCCGAGGATCCTCGATTCCAACAACCACAAAGTAATAAATTTGCAGCAACAACATAGGTTAAGTATCTGGGCTCCATACCACGATACCACCTCTATCAAAAGGAATGACATACACTAAAGGGGCGCTACCCCCTAATAACATTGCTGCATCCTTCCTGTTTTGACCATTTCCGGGGTGTGAGGTCCGACGAAGTCTCATCCACAAAGCCACGCTTTATACAAAAGCTGTGCTTTGATCACATATGCTCAACAGCACTTAGCATATCACACTACCAAATTGGGAGTATATCACTAATAACCTTCAACTACATAACCTCTGAGCTCGTACGTCTCAGAGAAGGGTGTTAAGCCAAGAGAATAAATTCTCCGCCACCAACAGAAATATATTTGAAAGAAATCAGCTTTATATCTCAATTTGTAATATCAGACATACAATCCATACAATTCTATTTCGGGTTCGAACAGAACCGAAGGCACTTCCAAAGAAGCCCTTGAAATCCGGATATTCACTAATCACGTCCGGACTTCCCGTCACTAAGGGTGATAAAACCTCTATATCAGAGATCAGCCGATGCAGAGTCATTCGACGGTAATCCTTCCATTTTCACAAATATCCGGTCTTCAACACCGGTCATCAAATGCAATCCATAACGACGTATCACATATTCGGAATGGGTTATACACCCAAAGGTCCTTTCCCGGCTAACCCGAATAGTGAGCGCTTATTTTGAAAATAAGTGTGGCATTTAAATTCAAGCAAATCACAACAAATACTCATTCAAAGGAAAATATTGATAGTCGGTTATTTAACTATCAATAGGTATGCTCAACATCACCAGATTCCAAATAATTTTCCAAATTATTTATTTTCCAAAATATCTTTACAAGATATATATTTTTTCCACACTTCAACATTTGAAAACAAATTTTCAAATCACTTTTCACCTTTACCTCTTTTGAAAACAAATTTCGATCATTTTCCTTATGCGGAAATACTTTCATTTCAAAATGGTTCATTTAAACCAATTAAATAAATCCTTAATGATTTACTTTATATTTACGTTCCAAATCCGTAAATTTATTTCCACACTTCAAAAATAAATCAACGTTTATTTTTAAACAAATTTCCCTTTCTTTTCTAAATTGCATAGTGAATTTACAATTCCAAAATATCTATGAATATACGATTTCCAAATCGATTTCTAATATTCATTTTCAATTTATCTTTAAAAGATAAAATCTCAAAATATTCACTTCATATTGGAAAACATTTCCATACTTATTTAATAATAATAAGTAATTCACAAATCCATTTATTTTCAACACTTGGAAAATATTCAATGTACTTAAATCGAAATTAAGTATATATTTCATTCTTTAAGGAAATAAACACATTTATTTGAGTCAAAACGAATGTTGCGTAAAACATCGTTACGACAACCCAAAACCACTAGTATAGGGATTCGAAATTAAGATAGATATATAAATCCCAATACTATATAAAACATTCCTTTCAGAAATCATTTACTATAGCAACAATGTTATAGTCCACCATTTCCTTATTTCTCGAAAATGTCTATTTCAACAATAAATGTTGAAATCTATGGTTTCGATAGTTAATCCATTTTAATACATCTTTAAAACAATTAACTTCATTTTATAATATCACTTCCCCAAAACATATCCATTTTATTTAATAATATATTCACTGTCCAAAATTGGGAATATTACTCCCGATCCAAACTCCTTATTATTACATATATTATATAGAAGATAATTCGCTATCCAAAATCGCGAATATATCCCTTTTAATAAACTTCTATGTTTAATTCACCAAATTCAATTGACTTAGGATTTATAAAACAACGTTTATAAATTCACACACACACACACACACAGATATATATATGTATATATATGTATATTACAAAAAAAAATTCAACTTATAAAATCACTTTTATTTACCAATTCAATTTATAACTCAATTTTATACCAAAAATCTAATTTATAAGTTAATTACTTATAATCTTTTATTTTACGAAAATCTATTCATTTTAAAATTTCACAATTTATAAATCTATAAATTTCATTCACTTATTAAATCCATTTTTTTATTTCAATTTAACACTTATAAAAACTCGTTTTATAAATTTCAATATTTTAATTTATAAATATCAATTTTATAAATCTTTTATATAAATCATTTATAATAATTCAGAAATCTCAATTTTAACCATTCTTTTTAATAATTTACAAATCGTTATTAAAGCTTATATATAACTCCAAAATCATACTTAAGTATTATTTTCCAAAAATATAACTTTTATAATAATAAAAATTATAACGTTTATTTATTTTAACAATTTCAAAATTTAATAAACGTATACCTTCAAAAATCACTTTAGAAATCCTTTTAAATTCAAAATTGTTACTTTAATATTTTTAAAACTCCAAAAATAGGCCAATGCTGCAACAACAACAATATATCAATCACGACAATCAAAACGTCATATATCAATATGATAACAGAATATATAACAATATCTGTAAATAAATCAATACAGTTGAGGAATCCAGTTGGATCCCTCCAACCTGTTTCCCTGCATCCACAGACGTTAGCACAATACCAATTCCGTTCCGACACGGAATATCACGGTACATGGATTTATAAAATATTACCCGCTATTATGCGGCGCAGTAGGGTCTCATCCGCTATATAATATGGGAAAAATCAACTCCAAGTACATAAATAATACCAATTTCACTTTGCAGTGAAATATTCGCGGTATATGCTTTTAATAAATAACCTCCGCTTAATATACGGCATATAATGTCTATTTAACACAATAGATAACAATTTATCATCCAATCACACAATCAAGCAATTTTAAATCTAACTATTTAAAATTTAAATCGAAACAGTTCGATTGAGTGAGAAGTTCTCACCTTGGTTCCAATAATAGTCGCAGCGTTTGTTCCGAATAAAATTAAACGCGCGTTTAATTTTACCCAAAATTTTCACTAGCTCCAATCAACTCAATCCAACTCCATCATGTAGTGTTCGTCCATACGAACCCAACGCAATTTGTTTCATGTGTTTTTGACCTCGTGTGAAAAAGATATGATAGTTTAAAGTTTACACGAATTATAATACATATAAATTACAATTTCTATTATTTAATTTAAAACGTAATGAATCTCAGCCGTTCGTTTCTACAGAAAGAAATCTTGGCCGGACTTATAATTCTTCCTCAACCCAGGTTTTCACGTTCGAACACTACCCATTAGCCGCCGAAATCACCCAATTTTCGCGGCCCCTTGCTTCACTTCCACGACGATCAACTACCATCACCTCGAAGCCAACGCCAACCTCTACCAACGCCGAGCAAATGGCCACACTCGGCCCCCCAATTTTCTCGATAAACGCGTGAGAACGGGCGACCTTCCGAGCCAATTGTCGTTGATCCATTACGCCATTGGCAATCTTAACCGTTGGATTGGAAGATCTCAACGTGCTCTACGACTTTCATGTTGAAACTTTTTTGAATTGATGCGTGGATTGTGAAATAATTGAAGAAGAAAATAAGAGAATTTCGGCCATTGATATTGTAGAAGGCGGCTGAAGCAAGAATTAGGGTTAGGGTTGAATATTCTTGCAAAAGAGAAAATTTGAGGTGCTTATATAGAAAATTCTCAAATTACTATTCACTCGAAATTTTTCGAACTCCAAACGAAGCGCTCCGGTTGGCGTTTCTAAGGTTTACCCCGCGTTTCAGACACAATGGAACATGTTTCGGAAGCTAATTTGGTCATCTGTGCGAGTTACAGAAATAAACGATCAACTTTAAATTAAATCGATTTAAACTAATTTCTATACGTTTTGGCTTGCCCCAGACAAACCGTAAATCCGATTGACACGAAATTTGAAACCATACAATAATATCACATTATGGATCCGATGAAACTGGTTTCGTCGAAATCCAAGATTGTTTGAAAAATGGCTATTTTAACTCGTTCACAAATTAACTTTTAATTCAATTTTAAAAGTTCTATAACATCATTCTAACTCCAATACGATTAAATAAAATTTTACAAATCATTTTCAATCACATTAAACCCAATTTTCAATCATTTCTGTGTTTTCAAATATTAAATTATCGATTTAATTATGTAATTAAATCCAGATATTTGAAATAAAATTTATTCGACTTATAAATTTCACTTGTTAATATTTAAAATCAATTAAATATACAAATTTTAATTGACAGAAATTCTGGGTCATTACAGAAAAACCTAGTCTTATAGAGAAATGTTTACATAATAAAGTAAATGGTAAATGGGTATCTTTGGAGAGCTTCATAGGTTTTCTTGGTAAGAAAACCCAAGTTCCAGCAAAGTGACCGATGTAACCTCTGCACCTATGATGTTTCTGTGAAGTCCATAATATATAATTCGCGTAACATTGCACAGCCCATTTTTTGGATCGAAGTTTCTTAGTAGCATAATTGGTACACCTTTCTTCAAGACCAATTTTGTGGGGGTAAACCACTCAGATTTATTGAATTCAAATATTCAAGCTGGTCCAGATTTCTTATATCATTTTCCACAAAATTGAAAGAGTGGTAGACATGATGATAACCATGAAAAAGATTTATAACTTGATCATTTAACATATCCCCATTTTCATCAAGTGGGGTTGTCAAAACCCTTGTAATGATTTATTTTGTATTGAATGCATCGACGTTTAAGTTTGGAAAAGTTGAATTTATTATAGTAGTTATTGATTTTTCATCTTCCTATGATATAACCATTTCTTCGGGGTTTTTTTATCATGTTCTCACATATATGTAGCTCACTTCCATCACCAACTTGTAACAGGAAATCTGCATAGAATGGATCTTCTTTTTCCCTCATATCTTAAGTGAGATGGAGCACTTTTACATGTTTCCTTGATGATGATCTAACTATGCATGCATCAATTCTTTCTAATATTGTGTAATTTTGTAAAACTAATAGTCTAAAATCCCCTCCAATGATTATAACTTTACCTCCAATTGACATGTCATTTTCCAATATGTCTTTAAAGTTTTATCTAGTGCTTCAAAAGCATATTTGTGGATCATTATAGCTTCATCCAAAGTAAGAACAACCACAAATCTCATAAGTTCTGTCACTTCAGACTATTAAGTAATCATGCACATTGATGTTGAAGTCGAATTGATTAGGATATTAAACCACGAATGTGCTGCTCGACCACCTGGTAAAGTTGTTGCGGCTACCCCCGATGTAGCTGTTGCAAGTGCAATTAAACCATCTTGCCTAAGTTTTGTAAGTATTTCTCGATAAGGAAAGGCTTTTTCCGTCCCACCAGGGCCGTCTATGAAAAAGATTTTGCCTTCCTTATTGTAAACCGCATTAGTAATTGTAGCATATGCATATTTTAACATTCATTCAACTTTTCAGTAAATGTAAGGTCCTCTTTAGGCGTTACAATAGAATATTGTTTCTCTATTAATTTTAAAGTGAGGGAATTATCATCCATATCATTCGTAATACTTGGAAGATCATTACCAGATCATTAAGATCATGTAGAAGACGATTTTCAAGTATAAGTCGAGCTATTGTACTTGAACTTAGATAATCTTCAATCATATGAAAGAAAAATTCATCTTATAATTTTCTCACCCTCGTTGATGCATAATAAATTAAGATCATTACAAATAATATTCTTAAAGATGACGACATTCACGAGTTTGATGCTTCAAGCAAACAAGCCCTTATACTTTTGTCTTCTTCAAGTAATCTCATCATTTTCATTGCTTTCCGAAACGCTAGGTATTTGATACCATTTATGGTTAGAAGAGAGTTAAATGATGTTGATCCTTTTTTATAATTCAAAAGAATTCGCAAGAAGTGACCTTCTCCTTCTGATGGAGAAGCATTATAAATTCATCCTGTGACCTTTTAATGTGATTTCTTTATCATCGCTTTTTAATATTTAATATCCAGGTGTATTTCTTTGAAAATTCACTGTATAAAAAATGCCTTGCTTCTGAATCTTGTGAGTTTATGTTGAAGAATTCAATTAACATTGATTAGAGATGTTCACATCCAATAAAACATCAAACACTGTTTGGTTAGTATGATAAGTCACTTATTGTCTACTTGGAAGGTGTATCTATAGACGTTGAACTGAAGGATACATTGCATGCAATGAGAATTCAAAAATTCTCCAAAAGGCTCTTACAGTCATATCCACCTTACGTTAAAAAACATTTATATCTCATCATTTTCAGACGTTGGATGAATTTCCACTGTCATACGATCCGGACCTTTGTATACATACTTGTATAAATATTCGATAGATTTGATACTACCACAAACTTCAACATTTATGTGACAATAATACTTTTTTCACAGCCATGGATTATATGAAATAACCCGACGATCATCCATTATAATATCATCATCATTGTCTAGTGCGATGTTTATACCATTATCCCGCCTTCGATAAATAGTGTATGAATCATTACTTTGAATGGGATATGGTGAAAATTGCTTAGGATGTTTTTTTTTGCATCTTTCGTCTTTCATACATGAAGCATTTGGCTGTTGTCCTCCATATGGCCCATAAAGCATCTATTTAATGACAGCATTGTACAATTCTAGTTCTTTATCACGATTTGGGATTCCAGCTCTAATAATAGCATCATAATCATTTGGGCTATGTAATTTATCCTCGCTATCTAGAATAATAAGCATATGAGCATGAGGTAGTCATCTTTTTTTAATTCGATGACATGAACATGTGTTGCAACCAATCCAAGAATTTGTTTGTCGTAGATGTCATGCTTTAATTTTCATATTTGGTACGAAAAATACTAGTAGTAAGATCTAAGCAGTCTTAGGAAGTCTGTCGATGTGATAATTTTGATGTGATTTCGTCCTATATAGGATTGCATGTCATTGTAATGAACAAATCAGGCTTTCTAAACTTATGCACTAAAGCCATTGCATCTTGATAAAGTTGGTACATATTACGTGGACTTCCATTGAATGAAGAGGGTAATATTAATCTTCTGCTTATGTTACTTATACCAAAAAAATTAGTTTGATATAAAATTATCTATATGTATTTATGTGTGTGTGTGTATGTGTATATGTATATGTTTTATAAATAGACCAAAGAGGAGGAAAATGTCATACTTGTATTATTTTCTCCAGCATTCAATGCACCTTGAAGTCCCACATACAATTTTGATCTAATACGGTGTTATTGTTGACGAAACCATCTCATTCAACCACTTTCAATTTTCACATAATTATTCATGACATATTGTTGTAATAAACGTCCTCTATGTAAAAAGAGAGAAGTATCTTTTATGTCGAATCTAAAGTTTAAGTTGATTAGAAACAGCAAATAGAATATATGTGTGTGTATAATAATTACTTAAGTTGATTAGAACTACTAGATCTTAATGCCCATTCTATTTATGTTTGACTTCTAGTTTGAATCAAAAGAATGAAATCACTGTCATCGATTGTGTTTAAATTCATGTCTAATAATCAATCACTTTTTATCATATGATGATGCTAGTTATAAATTTATAATTGTATGAATGTAGATGTACTTGGTATCTGCAAAATATAAGCATAAAATTCACGATATGTAAAAGAAGTTCCATTTACATTATGGCTATTAAGGTCTCGGCCATAACTTCCATAAGGTAGTAAGAGAGGATACTGCAGAGGATCATAACAACCATGTGTTTCTAGAATTCACAAAAGCTAACTCGTCGTCGTATGTAGAACAATATCCTTACCATTTATAAAACTTGTCTCATCCTGACCAAATATCATTGTGGAAACTTGTGAAGATGTAGGCAGTACATATTGTTGGTGCAATGGTTTTTCTTTAATTATAATTTATAATTATGGATCTCGGAATTGTGAAACTCGATGAAAGTATTGAGCAAAATCATTATTCTCGTCCAGTATAGGTTGTATCCTTTCCTTCCTCTATTCGAATCTTCATTTTCAAACATTTGATTTTCAATTTCATGATCAATATCATATATATATACAGTTGTAGAAATCTAGGTCTGCTTCTTTAGGAAGTAGGCTACCAATATTGTGATATATACATCCTTGAGCATAGAAAGTGTAAATACTAGCTCTTACACTTATTAGGTTTTCATAGACATGCACCCCAATTGAATTGAATGAAAATACGTTGTTATATGATCAAATATTTCTTTTGAAATGTATACCATCAACATCTGTATCCTGGTAGAGCTCCAAGAGCTAACTTGGTGAATGCACTAAGGGGAGTATGGTTCTTTCATTTGAACAGCACAATGATCCACTCTCATTTTGAAATAGTTTTGCCAAACAATGTTGACAAAATGTTGGTTGTTTCAATAAATGTTTTCAAAACCTAGTATGATCTTTGTAAGTTTTTACAATGTATTAGTTCTAGCATTTTTTCTCATGGTTTGATGCCTTTGTAGTTGATTATTATTTTATAATAATCATCTCTGCTCCTAGTTACATCGTGGTATATCATCTATAATATGTTCTACCTCAACGATGTAGTTTCTATTTGTTCTCTCTGTATTCTTGGGTTTCTTTCTTGTAAGTAACTATGAGATTCATTGCTTATAGTATTTAGATTTCTTCCTAAAGATGCATTTTAGGGTCTTTCTCTTCTTTGTCAATACATTTCATGACTCCGAGCTAGATAATTTTCTCTTTGTTCTTGAGTCTTAGCTCTCCTTGGTTCTCTATCTCTCATATGACACATTTCTTTTTGTTCATCACTTAAAAATATTTGTTCTACTATTTTGTCTCCTTTGACTATTTATCTTTGATATACAACCGACTGAAAAATAAATATGGTTATATTATTAGTTTTTTAATTTTAAATATTTTATTTCATATAGTAGTCGATGGTACTTATACCAATTGCAAACATTAGTATAAGTTAAACTTCATGTCAAAAATGGAATACATAAAAATAGAGGCTATGTGGTGACTTCCATATTAATAGTAAGAGCTGCAACACCTAAAAAGTACTACTAATAGATATTAATTTTTCTATTATTACTCATTATAGTTTATTCCTACGTAGTGATTTTTTTATTCAAATCTTTTTCATAACCATCACCAACCATTTTCCTCCATAAATTTTACCTGCAAAAGCATGAAGAGAAAATTGACAAGATAGTAAAATAAAATTATATTATTTTTTTCAAAATTTTTGATTGATATATCACGTACCACTTCAGAAGTAAATTTATCATCCCAAAAAGCTTCTATCGAGGGAGACTTTTTATTTGCATTTGTTGTCTTCTGAATATGTGCACTGCCATTTGTTGAAGATGCTTTTGGAGATATATCATCTTTTTGAGTCGACCTTTTCTTATCACAGTGTATCAATTGTTTGGATGGTACATTACATTGTATGCGCTACTTAATGGAAGGATGATAATGATTCTTATTATAGGTATGTGTAAAGAACCTTTGTAAATAGAAAATACTAATTTGAATGATACTACCAAGTAAATATAAATCATTTTTTTAAATACTTCAAAAACAAATTACCTTATTGCCAAGAAAAATCTCAAATATGATGCAATTGTGTAAAATAGAATAAGTTATTTTGTTGAATAAAATATATTTTCATGTAATTTAGAACTGCAAAATGTGATGGCAAAGCATAATAAAAGATATAGCTATGGTGCAATAATGATATTATTAGGATAGTCTAATGAGAAGAGAATGCAATAAAGTAAAAGAGATGGAAATAATTTTTTATTTTCATGTACGGTACCAAAGTATCACATGCCGATATAACTGTGTACCCTTGACTATACATGTGCAAAATGTTCCCTTTTAGTATTATATAGTTTCCCTTTGGATTCCTATATGTGTTCTTTTGTTTTCTATATACATGACATGTTCTATCAATGCATTCACATATACATATTATTTTTGCATGCTAAAGTGAGTCATTTTCCATATTTTTATGTATACATTTATAAAAAATAAGTATGCCTTTAATGCATGCATTACATAATGCAATTGTTCACGAAAGCATAAACTATATGTGAGTCCAATTTATGGGGACGGTATGCATATATTCTTATCTACTGGAGCTCGTAATTACATAAAACACATAAGTTATTATCAGGGCCGGTCCTTTGTGTTTTGGTACCTAAAGTCAATTGCAAAACTAAGGCCCTAGTGAGTCACTCTAGTCTTCTTTTTCTTACCCTTTTAGGGAGTCCAGATTCTTGTTTATGCATTTCTATACACAATAAAAGTAACATCGATTAATATTGTATATTAGTTATTATTATAATAGCAAAAATAATTAAATTATGAACATCTAATCTACTAGTTATAATTTATCAAAAATATTTTCAGTGCTAATTTGAAGCAAAAATTCTTTTTAACTAATCGATTGCATTATAAAACTTTAACTATAAATTCTTATCTATAACATGTATGTTAACAAACCATTAAAAAATAATCCCCACTGACGAAGAAAAATCATGAAAATTCTGCTAAACAATATCAGAAACAATTAGCACAAATTTTGCTATGTAGAGCAAAAATGTAAGAACATTGCAGCAAATAACAAATGCTTCTGTTACATTAGTGGACTCGTATGTTGAAGAATATATAAATTCCAAAATCTCCATGAATTTGAAGTTCACAATTCTGTCTTCTTACAGACATTGAATAAATTTGTCCTAGTTAAAGATCGATATTATACAGTGTAAAGCTCGATACTATCATTTTGCAAGTTCAAATTTCTAATACCCAAGCCAACAAAAGCGCTGAGGACATAAAATGAAACTACCTGTCATTTGCGACCAACAATGATTTAACTTCATCTATAGATTTATGAACTTCTCCCAGCTCTAATTCAATTTTCTTAAATGTTGTTGCACGCTCACCATCTTCTAATAAGCCATTCCGCTTCTGTGTCGCGTGCATTTGTTTCTCTCTTAACTCTTCCAAATTCATAATCTCTGAATGACTAAATCAACAAATAACTGTAACGACGCAGAATTTATGGATATTTGAAATTGGAATATTTAATTGATTTTAAATATTTAAAAGTTAATTTTTAACTTGAATTTCAAATATCACTATTTATTTGGTAATTAAATTATTGAATTTAATCATTGAAAATTGGGTAAATTATGGAATCTGGATTTTTAAGCTTGTTAAAGATAATTTAAAGACTTATACAATTTATATTAATAGTACCGAAGATAATAAAAGTTTTAAAATTGAATTCGGAAGTGGTTTGTTCAGTTTTAAAAAAATATATCGTTTAAATTGACATTTAAAAATAGCTTTTTGGGGGCACAGTCTCGGAATTTGATGAAAACAGTTCCATTAGATCCGTAATAGCGTATTATTATCGAATTTCAAATTTCGTAGCGTTTGGAATTACCGTGTGACCGTACGGTATGTAAACACGTTGAAATCTATATCGAAAATTCAATAGCTGGGTCCAAAAAGCAATCTTCTCCATACGATCGAATTAGGACTCGAAACCTTTTCCATTTGACGCGGCGGACATTACGAAAACAATGAAATCGATGAAATGTAGCAATCGGTGGATTGAAGATACTGAAGTGCCAAATTCGTTGATCCAAAGATACCAAATTCTAGCTATCTTCGTCACGTTGATCGCGCACGATACCGTGAAAGAAAATCTACAATTTTTCAAACGTTGATCAAGCGCACTTGATTCCGTGAATCGGCTTCAACAATCGTTGATTCGAGCGCACTCGAATAACCGAAAGTGGAGATAGAAGATTACACTCAACTACCAATTTAGGATGAAAGCACACAGCAATCAAACAAGAATTTTATTCAAAAATCAACCACTATTACAATGACATTACATCCCTATTTATAGGGTTTATGACTCAACACAAATAACTTAAGAAATTACAGCACAAACAGTACACGACTTAAGAAAAAAAAATGCAGCGACTTAAGCAATACGAGCCACGACTTAAACAAACTCGGCAACGACTTAATTTTCTTCTTCGCGACTTGAGGATAACTCGGTAACGACTCAATGAAGCTTCACGACTTATGAAATCATCAGCGCCTTAAGAGATAACACGGCCGCGACTTAATGAAGTTCGAATCAGCGATTTGGAGATTTCTCAGCGACATAGTTATGTCGTTCGCGACATATAGAGGAGAAGGCAACTTGCAGTTTAGGGAATTTGAATTAGGTCGTGCACGACCTAATTTTGAATTGCGACATAGGAGTTTTTTCTCGGCAGAGGATGAGTCGCTTGCAAGATATGGATAATGTCGCGGTAGGGATTTTGGAGCAGGTCGATGGTACTGGATTTGACTCGTGTGTCGCGGTGGGGTTAAGTCGTGAGTCGGTGGTTTGGGAATGAGTCGTGAGTCGGGGTTTGGGAATGAGTCGTGGACCGTGGGAAGGGGCGATGAGTCGTGAGTCGGTGGGAAGTGGCGATGAGTCGTGAGTCGGTGGGAAGGCTGGGTCGCGGCTTCGAACGAGGTAACTACTTCATCATCCTCCCCTTGTTGGATAGAATTCGTCCTCGAATTCACACTCTCGTCATCTTCGATGAAATCCTCCCCACAATACGGAATTAAATGTTTGACATTGAAAACATCAGAAGTATGAACATTTCCCGGCAACTTTAACTGATATGCATTATCATTGATCTTCTTCAGGATTTCTACTGGACCAATCTTTCGTGCTTTCGACTTGTTGTAAGTTCCAACTGGAAAATGATCTTTCGTTAATACCGCGTAAACAAAATCACCCTCTTTAAAGACCACACTTCTTCGTTTCTTATCCGCCATTTGTTTATACTTCTCATTTGCCTTTTCCAATCGTTCCTGAACGATTCTATGTCATTCCGTCAACCCATCAACAAAATCAGCAGCCCTCTTAACTGTCCCCTTCGGTTGTGGTACTATTGCCAAATCCAACGGCCCTTTTGGTAAGCTTGAATATACAATCTGAAATGGACTGAAACCTGTACTTCGGTTATTTGTATGATTGTGAGCAAATTCAACTTGACACAACTTCACATCCCAACTCTTCAAATTGTCTTTCACAAGACATCGTAACAAATCCCCAACGATCTATTCACCACCTCTGTTTGCCCATCTGTTTGCGGATGGTAAGCGCTACTAAAATTCAGCTTTGTTCCGACCATCTTCCACAAACTCAACCAAAAATGGCTTAAAAATCTAGTATCTCGATCAGAAATGATGGATTCTGGTAAACCATGCAATTGATACACCTCTTTAAAGAATAATTGAGCCACTCGGACGGCATCAGCAGTCTTCTTACAAGCTGTGAAATGTGCCATCTTCGAAAACCTATTCACTACAAAATATATAGAATCATTTCCCCTCTGAGTTCTAGGCAGACCCAAAACAAAATCCATGCTCATATCAACCCATGGTCTGATAGGCACCGGTAATGGCATATATAATCCCGCATTCGTAGCTGTTCCTTTCGAAACTCGACAGATATGGCATCTCTCCACAAATCTCTCAACTTCTTTTCTCATTGACGGCCAAAAATACGATTGAGAAATCAACTGCAATGTACGATCTCTACCCACATGGCCTTCTTCATGTAATTCTTTAACAATCTTCATTCTCAAGCTACAGTCTGGTATGCATAATCGATTCCCCTTTAATAAGAAACCATCAACCAATACAAATTCGTCGGTATCCCCATCTTTAACTTTCTCAACAAACCTTGCAAAGTAAGGATCCTCCTCAAACAACTCCGGCAATAATTCGAATCTTGTCACTTCAATCTTCAACGTTGTCAACAAGTGATTCCTCCTGCTCAAAGCATCAGCCACCCGATTAGTCACTCTTGACCTGTGTTTGACAACAAAAGTAAATTGTTGCAAATAGGCAATCCACGATGCATGTCTCGCTGAAATCTTGTCTTGTCCTTGTAAATGTCTCGACGCTTCGTGATCAGTATATAGAACAAATTCTTTCTGAAATAGATAGTGTCTCCAATGCTTAACAGCTTGTACCACAGCATAGAATTCAACATCATAAGTACTATATCTCATCTTCGCCCCTGATAACTTTTCACTGAAATACACAATAGGACGTCCATTCTGACTCAACACCCCTCCAATTACAACCTTCGATGCATCAGTATGTAGCTCAAACAATAATTGAAAATCCGGCAAAATGAGAATGGGTGCTGTCGTCAAAAGTCCTTTGATCCGCTCAAAAGCAACCCCTGCTTCCTCTGTCCACAAAAACTGTTTTCCCTTCATACAATCAGTAATAGGTGCCATCACGCTACTGAAGTGTGGAATGAATCTTCGGTAGAATGATGCCAATCCATGAAAATTTCTCACTTCCGTTATTGTTCTCGGCTGTGGCCAATTCCTGACTGCTTCCACTTTATTCTGGTCCACCTGTATTCCTTCTCCTGACACAACATATCCCAAAAATAAGACACTTCTTGCCATGAACACACATTTCTTCGTTGCAGCATAAAATTGTTCTTGTCGTAGTACCATCAACACTTCTCTCAAATGATGTAAATGTTCCTCGGCACTAGCACTATAAATCAGAATGTCATCAAAGTAAACTACCACAAAATTCCCAATGAATGGCCTGAATATTTGATTCATCACCCTCATGAATGTACTCGGTGCATTCGATAGACCAAACGGCATAACCAGCCATTCGTATAATCCTTCTCTCGTCTTGAATGATGTTTTCCATTCGTCACCTGGTCTAATTCGAATTTGATGATAACCGCTCTTCAAATCAATCTTCGAAAAGATAGTAGCTCCGCTTAACTGGTCCAACAAATCATCCAATCTGGGCATTGGGAATCTGTACCTCACAGTGATCTTATTCAACGCCCGACTATCGGTACACATCCTCCATGTTCCATCCTTCTTCGGCACCAACAGGGCTGGAACCGCACAAGGACTTAGACTTTCCTGCACACGCCCTTGCTCTAACAATTCTTCCACTTGCCTTCGCAACTCTTCATGTTCCTTGGGACTCATACGATAATGTGGTCGATGTGGTAACGCAGCTCCTGGAACAAGATCTATTTGATGTTGAATATCCCTTAATGGTGGTAACTTCGTTGGAAGCTCCTCAGGAAATACATCGTCAAACTCTTCCAGTACCGGTTTCACTTCTTCGGGAATCTCAACCACTTCGTTACACTCCCGCCCAATCAACAGGAATACTTCAGGCTCCTCTTCAACTTCCTTAACAAACTCTTTCAACGATAGCAAAGTTTTTATCTCTTCAATCTCCTCAGATTTACTCTCTCCCTGCCGTCTCTTCTTTGGAACTAAAATAATCTTAACGCCTTCAAAGATAAAACTATAACTATTGGTTCGACCGTCATGCTGCATTGCTCGATCATACTGCCACGGTCTTCCCAAAAGCAAATGACAAACATCCATCTCAACTACATCACACCAAATCTCGTCTTTATATTTCTTTCCAATAGAAAATGGAACTCGAACTCGCCTGTCCACCTTCACTTCTCCTCCTTTTCTTAACCACGCTAACTTGTAAGGATTTGGATGTTTCTCTGTCTTCAACTTCAGCTTTCTCACAGCTTCAATAGAAATAATATTGTCACAACTTCCCGCGTCAATCACAAATTTACAAACCTTTCCCAGAATAGTGCATGTTGACTGAAAGAAGTTACTCCTCAACCAACTAGCTTATCGGTATTAAACAAGATCTCCTCAATATCATATTACATCCTTCATCTCCTGACGCAATATCCTGTTCTTCCTCCTCAACCGGACTAGGATAACCTTCACCAACATCCTCACCTTCAACTTCAGCAATCATAGTTCGTTTCTTCGTCTTCGGACATTCACTACTCTTGTGACCCACTTCCTGGCAATTATAACACTTGAAACTGTTGTTAACCTTCGTCTTCACAACTTCATTTACAACTGGTGAACACACCACCTCCACGCCTTCCCTGCTTCTCCCAAGCCAACGCTTTCTGATGTGCTTCTGCTACAGATCTAGGATCAAACATATTCACCATATCTTGGATCTGCATTCGTAACCCTCCAACAAATCTGGCGGTCAACTGTTCTTCTGTCTCCATAATATCATTCCGAGCAATGAGTTGATAAAATTCATCAGCATAATCATTAACTGACTTCGTCCCTTGCCTCAGATTCTGCAATCTCTGATACATGAGCGATTGATAATTGTAAGGTAAAAATGTAGCTCTCATCAACTTCTTCATCTTCTTCCATGATTCAACCTTTGACTTTCCCATTCTCTCCCTTGTAAGTTTAGTTTGCTGCCACCACGCCAAAGCTCTCCCGCTCAACCTAGTAGCAACCAACTTCACTTGACGATTCTCTGGAATCTCTTTGAAATCAAAGATTTCTTCAACATTAGACAACCAATCCAAGAATTCTTCTGCAACCATTCCACCTTTAAATTCAGGAATTTCCATCTTCATACCCGATTCCCATCGACGATCATCATCTACATCCCGATATACATTTCGAACTTGGTCTCGATCTTGATAATGAATGCTAGCTCTATCACCCTCTTCATTGGAATCAAATGTACGTCTATATCGATCTCGACCTTCAACATCCCTTTGATCACGCATATCTCTTCTACCGTGTCTCTCTTCATCTCTATATGACTCATCTTCAAACTCACGTGGAGTTCTTTTCTCTTCACGTCCATAGTTATGGTGATTTCTCCTTCATGAAATTGATGTTTCTCTTCTTTCTCTAAAAGATTGCGGTGATACCCTCCTCACTTCCGTAACCGATGGCGAAACTCGGTTTCCTCCATGGTTCGAGATTGGTGATCTCCTCCTTTGATTTTGATTCAAATCATTCATCAACTTCTCTAACTTTCCAATGCCTTCATCAAATTTCTCATTAATACGTTGTTCCATTTGCTCGGCTTCTTCTCTTCTATACAATGCTTCAACATTTTGATGACGATTAGCTCTCCTTGGTGGCATGATTGAACTTCACAATACTTCAACAAATGATATCAAAGTGATGCTTCAACTCTCGGCTCTCACTCGAACACCTTTCCAACTTTGATCCAAAATGAAATGGATCGAAAGCTTCTAACTTGTTGCAACTTCAAAATGAACACGATGAACTTCAACTTCAAATTCCTTGGCTCCAAGACTCATCTTAGCTATGATTGGCTAAGTCAAGCTCTGATACCAAAAACTTACGCAGCGGATATTACGAAAACAATGAAATCGATGAAATGTAGCAATCGGTGGATTGAAGATACTGAAGGCCCAAATTCGTTGATCCAAAGATACCGAATTCTAGCTATCTTCGTCACGTTGATCGCGCATGATACCGTGAAAGAAGATCTACAATTCTTCAAACGTTGATCAAGCGCACTTGATTCCGCGAATCGGCTTCAACAATCGTTGATTCGAGCGCACTCGAATAACCGAAAGTGGAGATAGGAGATTACACTCAACTACCAATTTAGGATGAAAGCACACAGCAATCAAACAAGAATTTTATTCAAAAATCAACCACTATTACAATGACATTACATCCCTATTTATAGGGTTTATGAATCAACACAAATGACTTAAGAAATTACAACACAAATAGTACACGACTTAAGAAAACAAAATGCAGCGACTTAAGCAATACGAGCCACGACTTAAACAAACTCGGCAACGACTTAATTTTCTTCTTCGCGACTTGAGGATAACTCGGTAACGACTCAATGAAGCTTCGCGACTTATGAAATCATCAGCGCCTTAAGAGATAACACGGCTGCGACTTAATGATGTTTGAATCAGCGATTTGGGGATTTCTCAGCGACATAGTTATGTCGTTTGCGACATATAGAGGAGAAGGCAACTTGCAGTTTAGGGAATTTGAATTAGGTCGTGCACGACCTAATTTTGAATTGCGACATAGGAGTTTTATCTCGGCATAGGATGAGTCGCTTGCGAGATATGGATAAGGTCGCGGTAGGGATTTTGGAGCAGGTCGATGGTAACTCGTGTGTCGCGGTGGGGTTAAGTCGTGAGTCGGTGGTTTGGGAATGAGTCGTGAGTCGGGGTTTGGGAATGAGTCGTGAGTCGGGGGAAGGGGCGATGAGTCGTGAGTTGGTGGGAAGTGGCGATGAGTCGTGAGTTGGTGGGAAGGCTGGGTCGCGGCTTCGAACGAGGTAACTACTTCATCACCATTGCATTCTAAATAGGGATATAACTTTATAAACGCCTAGCGGCACGCCTCGATAGGAATTCGAGATTTTAAATTGAATTTTTGAGACAATTTAAATTTAAATAATATTATATATACATCGTATGTTTTGACCAGTCAAATAAATTTCGCATCGATACTTTTTCCCCCTTCACTTCAGAAGCACTATAGCTTGATAACTTCTGCACGCAAGGCAATTCAAACATATTAACCTCTAATCGTGTTCCCTCTTTTGTATTCTTTTAAAAAAGCTCAACAGTTTGTAGCCAGGAAACAAAATCAAAATAGCCGAACTTTAAAATTTTATCTCCTGTTATACTTCGCTTATATCCTCCTCCTTCACAAATGAATCCAATCGGATTTTCCCCTTCCTTTTTGAATTCAATCGAGCTTCGGCAATTAAAAAAAGAATTCAAATCTATTGAACTGACGCAATCATCTACAACCCCACGACCTTCCACGTGAGTGCGATCTAGTATGGAGGAGGCTCGGTTTGGAGCAGACCGACCTAGGACTCGAGGTGGGAAGAGCATTAGGTGGAGATTGTCGTATAGGAACCTTGTTTGAATTCACGACGTCGAAAGGGAGTAGTGGACAAGATGAAGTCGCTTGATGGAGTATGGTATAGCGCATTCAATTTTGAACAGTATCAGGAGAGGCTAAGTCGCGATCAACCTAGGCGACTCGGCGTCAATGAAGCAGCGAGGAGGGGTTTCGACAGTAAGGTATAGGATTTTTTAATTTTTAATTTAATATGTATATATATGTGTGTGTGTGTGTATATATAGGTTAGAGAAAAATAATATTATAGTAGGTATAATCAGTTCTGCCTTAAATATAATTTAATTTAACATACATACATACATATACATATATATATAAATAGATTAAGAAAAAAATACACATACTGGAACATAATGTCTAATTTAAAAATATAAATATATATGTACACACATACCTATTTTAATTTAAATTTATATATATAAATAAAAAGAAAATTATATTTATAGATAAGGTTTTAAGAAAAAGAGTAGGAATTTTAAACGTTGTAGAGTTTATATAAATATTAGATTTTTTAAATCTACATAGATTATTTTTATAAGTATATATGTAGTTTCAAAAAAAAAAAATACAGAGTAAACCTGTTGTTTAATTTTAAAATGTGTATTAAGGTGACTAACTTGTTTTATCAACTTATTTTAGTTACTAAAAATTATTTAAAGTAAAATTAGTTTAAATTAAACTAATAAATGGTAATTGACTGTTCCATTATTTCGAACGTTAATAAACCATATAATGTTTATACAAGGTCAAAAATCGTAAAGAGATGAGCCGGTTTGGATTGGGTTGCAAATAAAAGTCAAAGGTGAGTTGTACTCACTCAAATTGGATTACTGGTGAATTTAAATAGTTAAAATTCAAATTATTAGTTGATTGGTTGAACTGATAAATTATTACCAGTTTGGATGTGATATTATATATAATAGTATATATTGGAGGGATCGATATTCCCGCATTATACAGCGGATGAGACCCTATGCGCCCCACATAATAACGGATGACCCTACATACCGTGATATTCCCCTCGAAGTGTGATTGGTATTTTTATATTATGCAAACATCCGTGGATGCAGGGAAACAAGTTGGCGGGATCCAATTGGATTCCTCAAAAATATTGAAAATTTATTTCATATTCAGTGATATGATTTGTTTGATAATCTGTGATAGATTATACTGAAAATTGAAATTATTGAATGCTATGGTTTGGTTGAATATTATTCGATATTTTAAGATATCAAAAATATGAAAGTGGGATTTTTAACTCCCCACTCCAAGACCCACATTAGCAAAGAGTATTATTAGATAATACCGTCTGCTAATACGGAGAATAGAACTGGATAGGAACGACCATCTATAGCCTTGCCTTAACTATCTATTGAACACATAGACTATTTCCGTACCAAGAGGATCGACGTATCCAATAAATACTTAACACAAAGCCATAGGTGGCTGAAGGATCTATTAGAACAAAATGTAACAACTTAAATGTAATATACATCACAGAACAGTAGATCATCACATACACATATACTGATACATAACAGAGTGTACGAAATGATACATGTCAAGTGGTATAGCAGACCACAATATACAGGCGAGTCAAAAGAATACATATCAGAGTTATAACCGAAAAGGACTACATAAAAGGTATAACAAAAAGGATCTAGCGGAATAGTCTATGCGGAAGCAAAAGAGGCTAAGTCCAAAAGTACCTAACCTAAAACATCTCGGTCTGACCCGAGTATAAAATACACGGGTCAGTCTAGTTAAACAAATCAGTTAGATAAACTGAGTAATAAGGAACCTGCAAGGTCATAAAGTGCAACAAATATTTCTAAAAGAGATATCTCAATCATCTAACAATAGATGAATTACAACAAGCCTCATATCATCAGCAACTCAAATAAATAATGGATATGAATATCCCAAATCAAGCCTAAAAGGCAAATAACAAATACCAATGAAGGTGTCACAAGTTCCACAAGGTAACCGCTATATATCGTGTGGTTCAAAGGACTTACATCGAAAGGCGATACGCTAGGGAATATAAATATCAATGAAACAAAAGAAATGCACGTGCTCAGTACTTTATAAACAAGGATCCATAAGCCCGAATGCACAAACCCAAATATCTCTCGAGCGGTGACGAAGGACCAACTCCAAAAGCGATACTATAGGGCAACAAACCCGAAGGCACAAACCCAAAGGCAACGTACCCAAAGGCAACAAACCTGAAGGTAGAAGCCCGAAGGCAACATACCCGAAGGCAACAAACCTGAAGGTACAAGCCTAAAGGAAACATACCCGAAGCCAACAAACCTGAAGGTACAAGCCCGAAGGCAACATACGCAAAGGCAACAAACCAGTGGTGATGGTCCGGTGGCCCAGTACTGAACACCACTAACTGGCAATATGTGTCACAAACTGCTCGGTAAGAACCCGAAAAATGTTAACGTGAGTCCCATACCACACGCTCGCACTAAATGGTTTACTATCCATTAGTCAATATCAAACTCAAAGCGGTACAAAGTTTACCTCATCTCATCGGAAAACGAGACCCAAAGGTCAAAATGTTCAAATGAATAGATTAGGAATTAACTGAAAAGATGAATGCACGTGTTCATAGCACGCGTTTTATCTAATCAATTAATTCTCCTTCCTCTTCGCTCGGAGTGCAAAATTGTGTGTGTGCGTTTTAAATAGAAATTATAAATTAGAGAAACGAGATTTTAATACAATTCGAAAAGATCATTTTATAAAAACCCGTGTATGAAATCAAAAGGAATCATCAAAGTCCAAAAATGTGATAACAACTGATTGGAATCAACGCGAATCGATTAAATTTGGAAACCAAGTAAAATAGGAAAAACAAGCAGGTCAGTCGACTGACTGCAGAGGCCGGTCGACTGATCCAGAAACCTAGAAGCTTCATTTCCTGTAGTCAGTCGACTGATTACAGAGGCTAGTCGGCTGATTGCAGGAAACAGAGACTTCTAGCCTCTGCAGACAGCCCCGGAGCATTTATTTGCTATAGCCAGTCGACTGACTGGCACTGGGGCTGTTTTTCAGCCAATCCATTGAAGAGCAAACTCTTCCAAATTGCGACCGAATGAGCAGTGGCACTATGGGTTTATGCCAATCGGCACCCCAGCCCTATTGGGTCTTTTATACACCTCCATAAACATGAGCAAAACATCAAAGCTATGATTTTTAGAGTTTTTGACTTCAAAACACCAAAAATGAAATGTTCACCAAATCAATTCAAACAAAAGCGAATGAACATAAATGAGTGTTAGGAGTCATACCTAACATCAATGATATCAAGAGAAGTAGATGTGAGTTCAAAACTCTCCTTTTTAACTCAAAAACAATGATTGTGAGGCTCAAATACAAAGAGAAGATCAACCACTCTTCACGTCAACTCTAAAAACTCCAATCTAAGATCACATCAAATATTTCCTAAATTTAGGTTTAGGAATTTTGAAATTGAAGAGAGAAAGAGTTAGAGAAGATGAAGAGAACGCTTACCAATAACTTCTCCTTGATTTCAAGCTAAAACTTGGATCTTTCAAATGAACTAGGCCTTGGAGTTTCTATTTCCCATTCCATTTCGCCATTTTTGCTGAAGCTTGAGTACTAGGAAAATTTATGAAGTAATGAAGAGGAGAGGGGGTGGAATTAGGGTCTTAAGATAGAACATTGGGATGAAACCCAAACTCAAACCAAAGTGAAAAAGTAGCAAAAATTCTACTAACTCCAAGCATATTGAAGTTTGTACTAAAAAAGATTGCAAACGCCATTTTGAACTCAATGGAAGTGGTCTCGAGTCCCAATTCGACAGTTTGAAAAAAATATCTTTTCGGACTAAAATCCGACGAACGATGTTATATTTAAATTTAATATTTAAATATACAATCGATAAATATGCGGGTTGTTACAGACTGCCCGCCTTAAAGAAATTGCATCCTCGCAATACTTAAGAAGAAAATAAAGAGTAACAACCATAAAAGCATTCCAACACAAAAGAATATCAAGATCACAAGATGTAAGGAACTCAAGCCAACATTGTTGACACAATTTAAGTTCCTTATGAGAAAATAAATATTCCAAAAATTTACGATTGGAGTGGAGAACAAATTTCTCTCCCAAAAACAATGATGCCAAACTCTAAAAGTGAAATCAATAGCCATGAGCACTAGATCATGAGTGGCATACCTAGTTTCGATAGGCTTAAATTGTTTAGAAACATAAGTGATAGCACGTTCTATTTTGCAAGAGAACGACACCCAAACCAATATAACTAGTATCGGTGCAAATAACGAAGTCTTGATTCCCTTTGGGAACCACAAGGATATGAGTATCGGAAAAGAGTTCTTTTAAACAATCTTCTTTCCCAAAAAGCTAAAATTTCCAAAATTACAATTATCTTCATGTAGTCATTTTTCTAAAAAAAAATTACTTTTTATAAATCAATTTTATTGTGTCAAATTGTCTCATCAAAGCGTTTAGGAGATTCCTATCGATAACGTTGATCAAGCGCATCGACCAGAATTCTTAAAGCACTCAATGGGTAATACAATATGATAAACATGTTTCTTAAAAACTTTTAAGAATATTCTTTGATCGTTTTAAGAACAAAAACCCAATTATACTTATAAATAAATCTTATGAAAAAGATTTGCAAAATTTTAAATTGCTGTTTTCATCCAAAATCAATAAATACACAAATGGAGCCATCGAGATATTCGTAGAATACTCGATTCATAAAATGGATGAAATAAGTCGAACAAACTGAATGACAAAACAAGTCATTCATAAGAATCATAACGAGTGCGAAATGCGGTAAGCGGGATGCTAACTCCCGCAATTCATAGCCAAATGAAAATCGGTGGCAAGGTCGAGCTGAAAAGACCGTAACACCACTCAAAAGATTGCTTAGGGGATAATCCTAGGACAAGTTCAAAAATACCGAAAAATTTCACAAACTACTCGAATGAGAGAAATAACATTTTTCCTCGTCATGTGGGTTTAAAGAATAAAATGATGCCATCAATTTGGAATTGAAATCACAAAGAAAAAATAGAAACTATCCAAAATAGATGGAGACATACCTTTTCCCTGAGAAGAACCTCCATAGGCATCCACTATATTTGGCTTGCCAGATAGAGAATTATTCGGAGCAATAGGACAAGTGGAAATACGATGGCCTTCCTTCTTGTAGTAGCGGCTGAAGAGTGGCTTAGGACAAGCTCGAATCATATGATCCGGAGAACCACAATTGAAACACTTTCGAATGGAAGGTGTTCCAGCAGACTGAGATTTAGAATCAGATTCAACGGGCTTTTTCTTCTTGGAAGGCAAAAATTCCCGCTCATGAAATGGAAAATGCTTCTTGTCAGGGTTCTTGCGAACCTCAACATCATCACCACTATCACACTCCTTCTCGATGGCTTCGAGATGAAGTGTCGAATCAACCAACTCCTCAAAAGAAGGCTTAAGTTGGAGCATTAAAGACTTCTTAAGATATTTCTTAAGACCAGAGACAAACTTCAGATTCTTCTTATAAGAGGTGCTAATGAATTCAAGACCATACTTAGATAAGGCCTGGAATGATGCAACATACTCAGAAACGGAAGACTCCCCTTGGTTCGATTCAAGAAAGCGACGGTCCAATAAAACTTTCTCAGATTCAGGAACAAATTTGAGTTCGAATCGTTCCTGAAACTGAGTCCAGGAAAGAGAAGACTCATCAATTTCGGCTATAAGAAGCTCGTACCAATCAAGGGTATGCTCTTGCAATAGGCTAGAAGTTACAAGAATTCTATCATGATCAGAAAGATCCATGCGAGAGAAAATACGCTCGCACGTGCGAACCCAAGCTTGGACTTCAAGAACAGACTCAGAGCCTTTAAACGGCTTTCCTCCAAGATGAGAAAAATCACCGCACAGTCGTGTAAAGGCAGATTTGTGTGGAGGAGATGTTAGAGTAGGAGCTGGAGGCTGAGTGCTCCTAAACAATTCCAAAAACTGATCAACAAACATATAAACGCCATTCGGATGTGAGTCACTAGATTGACCAACATCCGAACGTCGTCCTCTGTCTCTTCCAGCCATAAGTTGAAAATTTAAGATAAGATAGAGATTAATCACAAGGTGGATATCACTAATACAAATGTGGAATACTACGGAATAAAATGCATCCCTAGATGTATTCCCAGATCATATCTAGCCTTTGGGGTAGAAGGAATAGAGGTACGATGATTCATAGATTTGTAACACTTATTACACTTGGATGTACCGTAATGTGTGTTTCTATTCCGTGTTTATCATATTTTGTTCTAAACCTGGCTCTGATACCAAGCTGTAACGCCCCACTCCGAGACCCACATTAGCATAGAGTATTATTAGATAATACTGTCTGCTAATACGGAGAATAGAGCTGGATAGAAGCGACCATCTATAGCCTTGCCTTAACTATCTATTGAACACATCGACAATTTCCATACTAAGAGGATCGACATATCCAATAAATACTTAACACAAAGCCATAGGTGGCTGAAGGATCTATCAGAACAAAATGTAACAACTCAAATGTAATACACATCACAGAACAGTAGATCATCACATACACATATACTAATACATAACAGAGTATACGATATGATACTTGCAAGTGGTATAGCAGACCACAATATACAGGCGAGTCAAAATAATACATATCAGAGTTATAACCAAAAAGGACTACACAAAAAGGAGCTAGCGGAATAGTCCATGCGGAAGCAAAAGAGGCTAAGTCCAAAAGTACCTAACCTAAAACATCTCGGTCTAACCCGAGTATAAAATACACGGGTCAGTCTAGTTAAACAAATCAGTTAGATAAACTGAGTAATAAGGAAACTACAAGGTCATAAAGTGCAACAGATATCTCTAAAAGAGATATCTCAATCATCTAACAATAGGTGAGTCACAACAAGCCTCATATCATCGGCAACTCAAATAAACAATGGATATGAATATCCCAAATCAAGCCAAAAAGGCAAATAACAAATACCAATAAAGGTATCACAAGTTCCACAAGGTAACCGCTATATATCGTGTGGTTCAAAGGACCTACACCGAAAGGTGATACGCTAGGGAATATAAATATCAATGAAACAAAAGAAATGCACGTGCGTAGTACTGTATAAACAAGGATCATAAGCCCGAATGCACAAACCCAAATATCTCTTGAGTGGTGATGAAGGACCAACTCCAAAAGCGATACTATAGGGAAACAAACCCAAAGGCAATAAATTTGAAGGTACAAGCCCGAAGGCAACATTCCCGAAGGCAACAAACCTGAAGGTACAAGCCCGAAGGCAACATACTCGAAGGCAACAAACTGTAGTGGTGAAGGTCCGGAGGCTCAGTACTGGACACCACTAACTGGCAATATGTGTCATAAACTCCTCGGTAGGAACTCGAAAAATGTTAACGTGAGTCACATACCACACGCTCACACTAAACGGTTTACTATCCATTAGTCAATTTCACACTCAAAGCAGTACAAAGTTTACCTCATCTCATCGGTAAATGAGACCCAAAGGTCAAAACGTTCAAACGAATAGATTAGGAATTAACTGAAAAGATGAACGCACGTGTTCATAGCACGCGTTTTATCTAATCAATTTATTCTCCTCCCTCTTCGCTCGGAGTGCAAAATTATGTGTATGCGTTTTAAATAGAAATTATAAATTGGAGAAATGAGCTTTTAATACAATTCGAAAATATCATTTTATAAAAACCCGTATATGAAATCCAAAAGGAATCATCAAAGTCCAAAAACGTGATAAAACTGATTGGAATCAACACGAATCGATTAAATTTGGGAACCAAGCAAAATAGGCAAAAATAGGCAAAACAAGCAGGTCAGCCGACTGACTGCAGAGGCCAGTCGACTGATCCAGAAACCTGGAAGCTTCATTTCCTACAGTCAGTCGACTGATTACAGAGGCTGGTCGACTGATTGTAGGAAACAGAGACTTCTAGCCTCTACAGACAGACCCGGAGCATTTATTTGCTACAGCCAGTCGACTGACCGCAAAGGTCAGTCGACTGACTGGCACTGGGGCTGTTTTTCGGCCAATCCAATGAAGAGCAAACTCTTCCAAATTGCGACCGAACGAGCAATGGCGCTAGGGTTTTATGCCAATTGACACCCCAGCCTATTGGCTCTTTTATACACCTCCATAAACATGAGCAAGACATCGAAGCTAGGATTTGTAGAGTTTTTGACTTCAAAATGCCAAAAATGGAATGTTCACCAATCAATTCAAACCAAAAGCAAATGAACATAAACGAGTGATAGGAGTCATACCTAACGTCAATGATATCAAGAGAAGTAGCTGTGAGTTCAAAACTCACCTTTTTAACTCAAAACAATGATTGAGAGGCTCAAATACAAAGAAAAGATCAACCACTCTTCACTTCAACTCTAAAAGCTCCAATCTAAGATCACATCAAATATTTCCTAAATTTAGGTTTAGGAATTCTGAAATTGAAGAGAGAAAGAGTTAGAGAAGATGAAGTGAACGCTTACCAATAGCTTCTCCTTGATTTCAAGCTAAAACTTGGATCTTTCAAATGAACTAGGGCTTGGAGTTTCTATTTCCCATTCCATTCCCCCATTTTTGATGAAGCTTGAGTATTAGTAAAAGTTATGAAGTAATGAAGTGGAGAGGGGGTGGAACTAGGGTCTTAAGATAGAGCATTGGGCTGAAACCCAAACTCAAACCAAAGTGAAAAAGTAGAAAAAATTATAATAACTCCAAATATATCGAAGTTTATACTCAAAATGATCGCAAACGCCATTTTGAACTCAATCGAAGTGGTCTCGAGTCCCAATTCGACAGTTCCCAAAAAGTAGCTTTTCGGACTAAAATCTGACGGACGATGTTATATTTAAATAAAATATTTAATATACAATCGATAAATATGCGGGTTGTTATAGGATTTTTAAAGGAAAATAAAAAGGAGGTTTTTAAGTAAAATAATTGTGGTGAAATTAGATAAATTAAAAGAATAAATTTCGAAAAGAAATAAAAGTTTGATTTGGAAGTCCTATTAAATCGATTCTGAGTATGGAAAAATAGATGTTTTGAATAAATGGAAATAAAAAAGTTTTGAGGACTTAAGAGATATTGTTTAACAATTAAAGGATTTATTTTTAAATTCAAGATTTAAGTGAGTTGGCAAAAATAAAAGGAGAACTTTGGAATAAAGTAAGAAATTGATATTCCATATTTAAGTAAGGTTTTAAAATGATAATAAAGAAGTGAAGCTGGAATTAATGGATTTTGGTATAAAATTGGGTAAATCAAGAAATGAACATCAAATGGAAATTAATACAGGAAATCGATTCGAAAATCGATTAAGTATTTTGAAAATAGTGATTAAAAGGAGAATGAGACTATGGGATTTATAAACCGAGTTTATAAATAAAGTGAAATATTTATCAGAGGATAATTTGAAATTATAAATTCACAATGGGAATGTATAAGGGGATGAGTAAATCGTTTTAAAAATAAAAGGGTAGTTTTATTTTAAAAAGTGTGGAAAAGAAAATTTATGGGATTTGGATGTAAATTAAAGTGGGATAAATCAAGGAGGATTTATAAATGATCAGACGGGCTATACTGGAGTGGAAAGTGTATTTTCTTGGAAAGCTAAGTATATTTTCAAAGGAAGATTTTTTAAGTCTAAATTAGAAGTTTTAAACAAGTTTTTAAAAGAATGTTTTTAGGAAAATTTGTTATTTAATAGTTTTAAAATTGTTAAAGTAAATATTGATGGAGTTAATTGTAGTAGTAATTATTTTTAAACGTTAAATTAGTATTATGATTTAAATGATAACTATTAAATATTTATACCTTATATAACAGTTTTATTTTAAAAGTAGTTTTTGGCTAAAGTTTACTTGGGAAATTATTATTGAATTTCACAACAATTATTTTGAATAAAGTGATTTAAGTAATTTTATTTTAAATGTTTTAAGTATATATTTTTGGATAAAGTGATTTAATTTATTTAAAAGCTAAATTTAATAAGACTTAGTGTTTTTCAGTGGAAATAAAATAATTGGTTGAATGATTGTTTAAATTTGATAGTTAAATAACCGACTATTAGTATTGGCCAATGCGCTGATCGTTTCGAAGAGGTCGGGATCGAATCTAATTATCCGAAAACCACCTCGATTCGGTTTGAACTTAGTGAATGAATACCGTGAAGATGACGAAGACAGTGATTAGGTTTGTCCAGACCCAGATCAGCTTGTATGGACGAATGCTATTAGACCATCGTCATTGGGGGACGATAGGCATTCTAACTGAATATGTTCTAAAAAGGTAACGCTTAGCCTCAAGCCTCATCAACCGTGAATGGCCAAAACAGGGGAGGTGCAGCAAGGCTAAGTGGGTAGCACCCAATTAGGGTAAGGTCATCACTGTCTGGAGTCCCTTTGATTTCGACTGTGTGGCGGTTGCAAATCCGGAGTGGTCCTCAATACTCTGATCTAGACCTGGTACTATGACGGACGGTACACCTGTAGCCATACCATTATATGGAATCCAATTTCCAATATGTGCCCTCGGACTTGATTGTGTACCTATTATGCTGGAATTTAATGAATGTAACAATTTCGGCTATTTGAATAAGCATTTGTATATAGACACTATTATAATATCACACGGATTTGATAAAAATGTTTTGGTTATCGTAAGGTAAAAACTCGACATGTTTATTTGTGGCGTGGTCTTACGAGATACCTTTGTTTCAAAGAATTTTTGAAAATATTAATAATCCAATTGAGTTTGTTTTCTCATATTGGTTTTCCAAACTGACTCGGATGTTGTTTTGTTATGATACTCGGGTCAGACCGAGTTGAACAGATTTAGGATAGGTTGTTATGGAGCTCAAGAGATGAGGTGGAGGATAGAGACGTGTTTTCGTAGATTTGTATTTTCCACCGTGAAAGGAAAAGTTTCTGAACTGTCCAGATTTGATGTAGTGATTATGTACTATGATAATGTATGTATATATAAAAGTACACGTTTCTTTGTATTTAAAGCTGTTGTTATATATTATATTTTATTCTGCTGCGATTGTGAGATTCTGTGTTGTTGTTTTCTCTTCTTCTTCTACCTTTTTATTATTTTACCCTAATGGTTTGTATTTCCGTCCATTTTGAGTTGAACTGATGGAGAATATTATCGACTCAAAGGGGTACGAATTCGCGGGCCATTATAGAGTGGTATCAGAGCTGAATGTTAAGCGAGAACCTTGGCTCTGGTGGGGATTACTCATTAGAGATAGGGTCAGTAGCACCCTAGAATGAGTTTAAGTGTATTAATAGATATAAGCGCGTATTTGTTAGTGAATATAATTTTTTTTATATTGTGTTGATTGGTTTGTTGAGTGGTTTATGGATTATGGTCAATAAGAGTAATTAACATTATTAATAGGGATCTCTAAACACTTGAATAGAACAATTCGACATAGTATTGTTTTAAGTAGGGTAAATGAAATTAATTTACCCAAATTATTTTTATATAAAAGGAATAATTTTCTTAAACTATTATATATGGTTGCTTGGTTGTTAGGGAATGATAATATAAAATTATTATCATTGTTGTGTGGGGAAATGAAATAAGAAAATAATGTTATAACCAAAAAATAAGAAAAGAATTCATATAACCGAATGGAATTTGTAAATGTGATCTATCATTGAAATGGGATAAAATTCCAGAGTAATATTTGAATATACATCGAGAGGATTTTGAGATTCGAAAATATGGGCAATATAATTTCCTTTGAGTTTGAAAATGATTTTCAAGGGCTTTGGAGGAATAATAGTGATATTATTCGAAAATATTTTTGAATTGGATATGAAATCTGGTGAGATTTGAAATTAAAAATATTTGAAAATGTTTTTAAAGAGTAAAAGCACCAAACTCACTTCGGTCGCTGGATAATAATTCCGATGATGATCGCGACATCATCGATAATCATTTTCGAGTTTCCAAGAGAGGAATTGCTACTTGAATGTTTTGGGTTGGTGTTTGAAAAAGTTGGGTTTGGTTTTGAAATGCAAAGAAATAATTTAGTATACCAAAGGATTTTTGATATAATTGATTTCAAAAATGATTTTGAAATACTTAAGTGCTTGTTTAAAGACTCTGGAGTTGGTTTAAATAAATGTTGATGGAATAATAAATGGGTTTGAAAACATATAAAAATTTGATATTTGTTATCATAGAAATTAAATTGAAGAAGAGTTAAATTAAAATAAGCATGAAAACGAAATAAGTTAGAAAAGTAAGCCAATTAGATGAAGTGAATTAGAAGAGTGTAGTGAATGGAATTAAAATAAGTTGGAAAACTTATAGAAGTTTAAAATTTGAATTAAATTGGAATGTAACTGAATCAAGTTAAATAAAAGTGAATTTGAGAGAGTAAGCCTAAATAGGCCAACTGGAAATAATCATTGAAATAAAATTTATTAAGTTGGAAATAATTTGTGAATGAACAAATTTATTTAGTGTAACTAAATGGAAATTGGAACTGAAATTTGAATAATGTCTAAATTTGAATTATGTTAAAATAAATGAGTAAAGTAAACCAATTAAGTGAAATAAAATTGGAAGGAATGCTAAATAGAATATTGGTAAGTTTGAACTTATAAATTTTGAAAATTTAAATCAAAAGGGAATTAACTTGAACTAAGAGGGATCTGGAAATGTAGCCTAAGTTGGACTGAACAAAATAAAGGATTGAAAAAAAGTAGTAAGTAAACTAATTGATTTAAATTGGCAAGCAAATGAATTGAAATTGAATAGTGGAATGGGATCTGACTTGAATCATGTTGAATAATATAATGGTTTGGAAATAAAATTTGATTAAGATATGAATAAATTAGTGAGCGGAACTAATTAAAGAAATGGTTAATTAAATATGGTTTGAGATAAGGTGAATAGAATTCAATATTTAAAATTGGTAGGTAAATTGAAATTCAAATGGAATTGAGATTGCAAGGTGAATGAATGGATGTAAAACCAAAATGATAAAGAGGAAATCAATATAAGGAGTGGTATAAAAGATCTATAATAGGCTTAAGAAAGTAAATAGTGAAATTCTTAAGTAAAATGGGTATTGGAAAGGCATGATAAGTTAATGTTTGAATAAAGGTTTCATAAAAAGTGGTGAAAAAGGGAAATTGTGGACAAGCAAAGGGAAATCAAAATAAATGTGAATAAAAAGAGAATTGATATAGCTAATAATCAATTGAGATAGATACGTAGGATGTACGTGTATTATTTTATTCGCATAGCGATTTGATCCAGATTTGAGCATAGAATTTCAGATAGTTATATCGATCTGAGTTGGTATTTTTCACTCGATTTTCTACGACAAACCCTGGATATGGATTTTTGATTAATTCTAGAAATTCTCTATCTTAGTATATGGCTATGCAAGGAGAATGATGGTTTCTGATCAAGGATCCAGATCTGAGTCCGCACAAGGGAGTCGGATGAACGATACTAGTTCGAAAGTGAAATTGTGTGATTGGGTGAGCGATCGGATTTGATATTGCGTAGGATGATATATATGCATCGTATGGGCTTAAGTAAAGTAAATACTAATTTTTTTGAAAAGGAAGTGAATAGAATTACTTTGGATTCTGTGATTGGATATTATTGCTAGTAGGATACAGGTATTTAAAAGCTAAAGAAAATTGGTGTTTTTGATTTCAGAAGATAAATATAATTGCCCGACAAAAAGGTGTGTGTTTAAATTACCATATGAAATTTGATGGTTTTCTGATCTAGCCACTTGGTTTTTGTTTTATTTTGCAAATTTGGGGCCGTAAAGGCAGTTTTGTAGTTTTTCCAAGCTAGCTGCACAAAGGAGGCGCTGGCGAAATTTTTTGAAAATTTAAGGAGTTAGAGAAATTTTTAGGAAAATTATGATAGTTTAAAATTTGGTTTTAAACTATGATTTAAATTATTAAGGGAATAATATTATTTGGAACAGATGGATGAGTTTGGAAAGTTAGCAGAATTTATAGCGCGTCTTTAATAAAAAGATTGTTTTGGGAAGTTGTTGAATCTGTGGTTTTAGGAAAATAGTAACGGGTATTGGACCATTCTTCTTATCCAGCAATTTCGAGGACGAAATTCTTATAAGGTGGAGAAATGTAACGACCCAGAATTTTTGGATATTTGAAATTGGAATATCTAATTGATTTAAATATTTAAAAGTTAATTTTTAACTTGAATTTCAAATATCACTATTTATTTGGTAATTAAATTATTGAATTTAATAGTTGGAAATTGGGTAAAATATGGAATTTGGGGTTTTAAGCTTGTTAAAAATAATTTAAAGACTTATAAAATTTATATTAATAATACTAAAGTAATAAAAGTTTTAAAATTGAACTTTGGAAGTGGTTTGTTCATTTTTAAAAAAATATATCATTTAAATTGAAATTTAAAAATAGCTTTCTGGGGCACAGTCTCAGAATTTGACGAAAACAGTCCCATTGGATCCATAATAGCGTATTATTATCGGATTTTAAATTTTGTAGTGTTTGGAATTATCGTGTAACCGTACGGTATGTAAACGCGTTGAAATCTATATCGAAAATTCAATATAATAGCTGGGTCCAGAAAGTTATCTTCTCCATACAATCGAATTAGAGTCAAAACCTTTTCCATTGCGTTCGGAATAGGGATATAACATTATGAATGTCTAGCGGCACGCCTCGATAGGAATTTGAGATTTTAAATTGCATTTTTGAGATAATTTAAATTTAAATAATATTGTATATATATTGTATGTTTTGACTTGTCAAATAAATTTCACATATATACTTTTCCCCTTCACTTTCAAAGCACTATAGCTTGATATTTTCTACACACAAGGCGATTCAATCACGTTAATCTCTAATCGTGTTCCCTCTTTCGTTTTCTTTTTAAAAAGCTTAATAGTTCGTAGCCAAGAAACAAAATCAAAATGGACGAACTTTAAAATTTTATCTCCTATTATACTTCGCTTCTATCCTCCTCCTTCACAAATGAATCTAGTCGTATTTTGCCCTTCCCTTTTGAATTCAATCGAACTTCAGCTATTAAAAAAAAGAATTCAAATCTGTTGAACTCATGCAATCATTTGCGACCCCACGACCTTCTGCATGAGTGTGATCTGGTATGGAGGTGGCTCGGTTTGGAACAGACCGACCTAGGGCTCGAGGTGGGAAGTGTGTTAGGTGGAGATTGTCGTATGGGAACCTCGTTTGAATTCGCGACATTGAAAGGGACCAGTGACCGAGACGAAGTTGCCTGGTGGAGTGTGGTAAAGCGCGTTCGATTTTGAACAGCATTAGTAGAGGCTAAGTCGTGATCTACCTAGGGGGCTCGGCGGCAATGAAGTAACGAGCAGGAGTTTCGACAGTAAGGTATAGGATTTTTTTAATTTTAAATTTAATATACATATGTATGTATATATAGGTTAGAGAAAAATAATATTTCGGTAAGGTATAATCAGTTCTTCCTTTAATATATTTAATTTAACATATATATTTATATATATATATATATATATATAAATAGATTAAGAAAAAAATACACATACTGGAACATGCTATCTAATTTAAAAATATAAATATATATATACACATACCTATTTTAATTTAAATATAATATGTATAAATAAAAAGAAAAATATATTTATAGATAAGGTTTTGAGAAAAAAAGTAGGAATTTTAAATGTTGTAGAGTTTATACAAAAATTAGATGTAACGACCCGCTATTTTGGACTATTCGCATCCGCACACGTCAGACTTGAATAATTCAAAATACCGAATTGTTAATTTAAACTTAGCAAAACTCAGATATACTGTAAATAAATAATCACAGAATCACACACAGAGTAATAATATGCAGCGGAAGCAAAAGATAGTAGTTCATGAAGCTACTATATATATAACAGAGTTAAATATGTTGTAGTACAACAGAAGTCTCGAATACAATAGTCAAATACAAGAATCAGAGTACATCACTGAAATTAACTGAATATCTGAAAGCTGGCAGATAGCTGGATCTCCAAGCGAAGCTCCAACTCCAAAGGTGAGTCTCGAAAGCTGAACCACTCGGTCTAACCCGAGCGTAAAGCAAAACACAAAACACTCAAGTCAGGATTGACATTCTTATATCAATAAATCCAACTCAAGTGAAATAACAATTTGAAATACAAATAACTCAAAGGACGTTGGAATAACCGTCCTCTAAGGATCCGTTAAACTATCTTCTATGTAGTAATATACGCTAAATAGATAATGCCTATCAGTAATATAAATATCAAAACAGTGTTAAGGCATTACCATTATCCCCCTTAACACATTTTATATAAGCGTTATAGTCTATACAGCACTGTAAACTCCACCGTAAACTAGTGAGATATTAGGGAGTACTCCATAGGTATAACACAAAAAAAATTCGTAGTGCTCGCGTATATAGGGATACAAGTATGATAAGGCACATGAGGCAATAACCAAGGTAGTGAAACTACCGTTTGCCTGATCCGGACTGGTGAAAACGCATTGCCGCAACGATCGCAACACCGCGAAACAACACTCCCAAAAGTATGAGGGTGCACCAATCAATAACAAGTAATGAGTAGTTTACGAAGAAGTGTGTTCGCTCGAGGTGGCTAACCCATTTGGCCCGGCACGGCTCCTGTTTTAGTCATTTCCAATTTGACACAAGTGTCAAGGCTATCCATTAGCATTCTCTTTCTTCAGCCATCACGTACATCATTCCAACCACTTCATTCCGGATCACACTCCGCGTATAGTTATTAAAGTGGTTTTCGGTTTAAACAGAGAATATGTCCATAATCGATTATGGTTTCTTTAATAACTTCGTAATTATTATGCCGATTGGTCGTTTATATTATTTCAAAACCAAATCATATTCACTTTCAATTAGAATTTGTAAACCAACATTTCGTTTGTCTTTCTAAATCAATTCCCATAATCTACGTTTCAAAACTTTCAAATTACCATTTCAAAATCTTATAATTCAATTTCATATTTTATTTAAACAATTCGAATATTGATTCAAGTTCGTATATGAGTTTCATTCCAAAGTCATTTAAATTAATTAAATTTAACATTCAAATCAATTTTAAATTCATTTGTCGATTGCATTCAACATTCGTTAAGTAAATTTATCATTCAAAACAATTTCTATTAAATTACTAATTCATTAAATCAATTACTTAAGTTCAACTTCATTAACAAAGCTTACAAATTTAATTAAATTGGATTCGTCAAATAAATTCTTTAAAATTACAAGTCTTACACTAATTCCAATAAATCACATTTTATTTCTTGTTAAAGAAATTCAATTCCACTTATTTATTTACTTAGTTACAAATTTCAACTCAATTAATAAAGAAACTAAATTTCACATATTCAAGAAGTTCAATTTCACTTATTTACATACTTAAATAATTTAAAGAAACCCAATTTCCTTTATTAACGAAGTTCCAATTCACTTATTCAAAAGTTCAATTTCTCTTATCAAAGAATTCAATTTTATTTATTTATTAAATAATTTCAAACCTTAATTAATAATTTCAAACTTAATTATTAAATAATTCCAAAACTCAATTATTCATTTCTTAAATTTAACAACGTTCTTCCAATAATTACTTTGTTAACATTTCGTTTTAGATTTTTAAATAATAACATTACTTTACATAAAATTTCAAATTCCAACTTCTTCTTAAAACTTTATTGTCTATTCGAATAAAATCTTTATTTTATTTTTAAATCAAATTATTGACCAATCGGGTTTATATATAATTTTCTATCCTAGGTCAAATTCATTTGGGTATTTATCATTTCAACCCGATTCCATTTCAATTCAAAAATCAAAGCATAGCAAAGGGAACTTGCAGTGTGATAACGGAGATGGTGTCAAAGTAAATAAACAAGCAATAACAACAATCAAATAATTAATTCAAATAGTCCCGAAATAATCGTATTAATTTACATTTGTTATTTATGTAAATTAACATAATTATTTCTAAAATCTACACTATCATTTCATGTAGATTAAAGATTAGTACACTATTATTTTATACAGTTCTTCAATTTATTCAATTTCATACTACATCGATTTTAAACAACATACATTTAAATGGTTCAAGGTGTAATTAACCATATTTCTATGTGTCAATTAATTTAAACATTTAAAGGGGTCATATCTACAAATTTAACTAACCGAATTCAACACATATGTCGATTTAAATATTAACTATCCAACGTCAATTTCAATTTCAAATTATCTAACACTTAGAACATTAACAATTCAACGTCCAATGTCAACATCAAACAATCAATCATTTATCAACCAAACTGGATTATCATTGTATAAATAATTAATAGGTAATGGTGTCAGATGTCACAGGTGAACTGATACAGGTTATAACATATATAACAGTGTAAATAACTAACAACAGCATATTTCAATTGTCGTTTCAATTGAAATCAAATTTAATAAATAAAAGAATATTAATCGTGAGTTATTGCTCACCTTTCGAGGCTAGAGGACGATAGAAAGCAACTACGGAAAAGAACGGTGTAACGGGCACTAGCACAAAATCAGGCACGACAAAGCTGATATATAGATATTGATGAGAACAAATCAGAATCTTGGTAGAAGAAACAATGATAGATATATTAATTATTATTATTTCCATGAAATCAATATTTAATTTGAAACAAATAAATAAAATTAATCATCATATATACATAAGATTGAAATAAATACTTGTATATTATATTAACCCATATTTCAAACCAATATCCAACACAATCAAAATTTTAGATCTTTATAAAAGTAACCTTATATATATAATATTAAGAAACAATATTCATTTAATATCATAAATATTCTTTCAAATGTAAAGGCAACACATGCATGAATTCATATATACATATCTTTATACATAACAAACATGTAGACTACAAAAATTTAATACAGACCTTAAATCAACACTTAAAACATATATACATATAGACCACATACTATATAATACTTATATGCTTATCATATTTAAAACTGTATATATATATATATTAACCTATAGAAATATATAGATTGAAACATTATAAAAATATTAACATAATATATCGTTGTAATACAGATACAAATCATCAAATCAGGTGAACAACTTAACAAGTTATATAGGTTAACCTATGCAATATAAACAAACAATTTATCACTGTATATATATACTACTGTTATAACAGGCTATAAATTATATATACTATATATATAACATATATATTAAAACCTATAGCTATGTATTTTTAAACTAATATACACTTAATATATATAACGGATCTTTATAGTATATATATACTCAACGTATTGTAACATAAATACAGATCAATCGATCAACTAAACTTGCGTAAACAACATATATGCACACAATGAGCAAAATTATTGATATAATTGAAAATATATATGACTCAGCATATGTCTAAATATGTATATACTTCAGAAATATTAACATATACTGTTATACTTTTATAATTCTATATATGGATGGCAGACCACAAATACAACTTATTTCCTCACAAACTCAAATAAAAAAATTATAAACTTGTTTTGTACATAAGATATATAGTGTATATATATATATATGTATATAAAAGGCAAGCCATAAACAACTATGGCACTTTTTATACACAGGCAAAGATATGTAAACTTAAGTTAAATTCCAATTTAGTATATACATATACAAACCCCTTATGTATACTGCAAACCGGTGAAGGAGAGGCAACGGTCGAAGCCGAATGAGATGGATGGAAGGACATGAGGCCAGGGGTGAAGCGGTGATGTGGGGACGAGGAGGAAGGACAGGTGGGTCACGTGGAGAGGGCGGTGATAGGGCGACATCGGTTCAAGCGGAGCAGGCAAGGTCGAAGGCGGAGTGAGGAGGAGGTAGAAGCATGGGAGAAGCAAGGAGGGCCAGAAGAGATGGGGCAGAGTGGATCGGCCTGGTGAGGGCTACTGACGCAGGAGGAGGCCGAGGTGGAAGGGATGGCCGGATATTGGGGTTTACTCGGTTGCGTGGCCGATGCGATTGGCCCAGTCGAGGCTGCGAAAGGCACGATGGTCGGAGATCTAGGCATGAGATGATGGAGCTTTGCAAGAGAATGTAATTTTTAGAAAGAAAGAAAAGAGATGATGGGCAGAGCAGGCTTTAATCAAAATAAAAGAAAAGAAAGGAAGCAACAGTGAAGAAAAGGAACGGGAATGAAACAGCTGAGGCAATATCACGTTGGGAATAGTAACCGATCCTTAAATCACAGAATATAAAAGCAACGGCTATGCATTGATTCATAAAACAAAAATTTGAGCAATCAATTGTTTAATTGCTGATTGGATAGCACGTTTCAGATATGAAACGTATAGGAAAAGTTAAGTCACATCTTAGGGTACCGTTACAACGGGCAGTTCATTATTTCCGTCACGTACTGAATCTCAAAATACAGAAATAAATATACTGTTGAGATCAGCACGACGAGACGATCAAAATGGTATACAGATATTGGTGGTATGATTGAATTATAAAAATTCGAATTTTCTACTAGCGGAATATGCAGCAAAAACACAGAAAAATAAGATCGACGGAGCTAAAGAAGTCCAAATTTGGAAAAACAAAAAATGGCGTCATGCTCAACAGATGATTTAGAATTTTTCTATGCAAAAATATTTAGGTTTCGAAAACATTTTATTTTCATCGCTTTTTAACTGATTAAATTGAAGTCAATTTACGCACGAAATAAACTTTCTTATTTTTGGACGAAAATTTATCAGTTGCTATTTTTAACTAGACATATTTCAAATATCAAATTTATATTTTAAAATTTTATCGTTTAAAATTTCACACAAATTCAGTTAATAACCTTATTAAATCGGTTAAATTTACGGGTCGTTACATTAGATTTTTAAATCTATATAGTTTATTTTTATAAGTACATATGTAGTTTCAAAAAAAATACATAGTAAACCCGCTGTTTAATTTTAAAAATGTGTATTAAGATGATTAACTTTTTTTATCAACTTATTTTAGTTACTAAAACTTATTTAAAGGAAAATTAGTTTAAATTAAATTAATAAATGTTAATTGACTGTTCGATTATTTCAAATGTTAATAAACCATATAATGTTTATACAAGGTCAAAAATCGTGAAGAGACGAGCCGGTTTGTATTGGGTTGCAAATAAAAGTCAAAGGTGAGTTAATCTCACTCAAACTGGATTACTGGTGAATTTAAATAGTTAAAATTTAATTATTCCTTGATTTGTTGAAGTGATAAATTATTATCAGTCTGGATGTGATATTATATAATAGTGTATATATATATATATATATTGGAGTGATTGATATTCCCGCATTATATAGAGGACGAGACCCTATGCCCCCCGCATAATAGCGGATGACCCTATATACCGGGATATCACCGTCAAAGCGGGATTGGTATTTTTATATTGTGCTTACATCTGTGGATGCAGGGAAACAGGTTGGAGGAATCCAATTGGATTCCTCAAAAATATTGAAAATTTATTTCATATTCAGCGATATGATTTATTTGATAATCTGTGATAGATTATATTGAAAATTGAAATTATTGAATGCTATGGTCTGGCTGAATATATTTCGGTATTTTAAGATATCAAAAATATGAAAGTGGGATTTTTAAAGGAAAATAAAAAGAAAGTTTGTAAGTAAAATAACTGTGGTGAATTTGAATAAATTAAAAGAACGAAATTGGAAAAGAAATAAAAGTTTGATTTGGAAGTCCTATTAAATCGATTCTGAGTATGGAAAAATACAGGGTTTGAATAAATGCAAATAAAAGAGTTTTGAGGACCTAAGCGATATTGTTTAAGAATTAAAGGATTTATTTTTAAATTCAAGATTTAAGTGAGTTGGAAAAAATAAAAGGAGAATTTTGGAATAAAGTATGAAATTGATATTCCAGATTTAAAAAAGGTTTTAAAATCATAATAAAGAAGTGAAGCTGGAATTAATGGATTTTGGAATAAAATTGGATAAATCAAGAAATAAACTTCAAATGGAAATTAATTCAGGAAATCGATTAAGTGTTTTGAATATAGGGATTACAAGGAGAATGAGACTATGAGATTTGTAAACTGGGTTTATAAATAAAATGAAATATTAATCAGAGGATAATTTGAAATTATAAATTCATGATGGGAATGTATAAGGGGATGAGTGAATCGTTTTAAAAATAAAAGGGTAGTTTTATTTTTTAAAAGTGTGGAAAAGAAAATTTATGGGATTTGGACGTAAATTAAAGTGGGATAAATCAAGAAGGATTTATAAATGATTAGACGAGCTATATTGGAGTGGAAAGTGTATTTTCCTGGAAAGCTAAGTATATTTTCACATGAAGATTTTTTAAGTATAAGTTAGAAGTTTTAAAGGTATTCTTAGAAGAATGTTTTTAAGAAAATTTATTATTTAATAATTTTAAAATTGTTAAAGTAAATATTAATGGAGCTAACTATAGTAGTAATTATTTTTAAAGGTCAAATTAGTATTATGATTTAAAGGACAACTATTAAATATTTATATCTTATATAACATTTTTATTTTAAAAGTAGATTTTGGATAAAGTTTACTTGGGAAAAAATTATAGAATTTCATAACTATTATTTTGAATAAAGTGATTTAAGTAGTTTTATTTTAAATGTTTTAAATATATATTTTTGGATAAAGTGATTTAATTTATTTAAAAGCTAAATTTAATAAGACATAGTTTTTTAGTGGAAATAAATAATTGGTTGAATGATTGTTTAAATTTGATAACTAAATAACCGACTATCAATATTGACCAATGCACTGATCGTTTCGAAGTGGCCGGGATCTGATTTAAGTATCCGAAAAGCACTTCGATCTGGATTGGAAATAGCAAATGAATATCGTGAAGATGATGAAGACGGTGATTCGGTTTGTCCAGACCCAGGGCAACTTGTATAGACGAATACTATCAGGCCGTCGTCATTGGAGGACGATGAGCATTCTAAGTGAATATGTTCTGAAAAGTTAACGCTTAACCTCAAGCCTCATCAACTGGGAATGGCTAAAATAAGGAAGGTGCAGTAAGGCTAAGTGGGTAGCACCCAATTAGGGTAAGGTCGTCACTTTCTAGAGCCCCTTTGATCTCGGCTGTGTGGCGGTTGCTGATCCCAACCGCGGGGTAATCTTATTCGGTCTGTCCAGGTTAGGGGTAGGCCAGTCTTGTGTTGCAGGGGATCGGCAGTGGTCCTCAGTACTCTGATCTAGACTAAGTACTGTGACGGATGGTACCCCAGTAGCCATTCCATTATATGAAATTCAATTTCCAATAAGTGCCCTCAGACTTGATTGTATATCTATTATGCTAGAATTTAATGAATGTAACAATTTCGGCTATTTGAATAAGTATTTGTACCTAGACACTATTATTATATCAGACGGATTTGATAAAAAAAAATTGGTTATCATAAGGTAAAATCCGACATGTTTATTTGTGGCATGGTCTTACTAGATACCTTTGTTTGAAAGGATTTTTGAAAATATTAATAATCCTATTGAGTGTGTTTTCTCACGTTGGTTTTCCAAACTAACTCGGGTGTTGTTTTATTATGATACTCAGGTCAGACCGAGTTGAACAGATTCAGGAGAGCATGCTATGGAGCTCAGTAGACGAGCTGGAGGACAGAGACGTATTTCCATAGATTTGTACTTTCCGTTGTGAAAGGACAAGTTTCTAAACTATCCAGATTTGATGTAGTGATTGTGTACTCTGATAATGGTATGTATATCTAACAGTACAGATTTCTTTGTATTTAAAGCTATTGTTATATATTATATTTTACTCTACTACGACTGTGAGATTCTGTGTTGTTTTCTCTTCTTCTTCTTCTACCCTTTTCTTCTTTTACCCTAACGGTTTGTATTTCCGTCCAAGTTGAGTTGAACTGATGAAGAATATTGTCGACTCAAAGGGCTACGGATTTACGGGACATTACAATAACGGTTAGCCACAAATTAGTACCTGAATGTTTAAACGTACAAAATACAAATTCCAAACTATTAGTACCCGAATGACTAAATCTAAATCAACTGCGATGGAGCCGAATGAAGCTTGCCCTAGTTAGTAGTTGCTGATTGTTTGCTGAGATGAATATAATTTGAATCATGTACCCTAGATGCGGCCGTCGTCGAGATAAAGCTTACCTGGAGAAGATGGAGCCGCCTAGTTGGATGTTGGTCACCGCCTTCACTGAGTCGCCTCTCCCTTGTTCATGAATCGTGCATTCCATTTCGCAATTTACTTTTTCGGGTATTGCATGGTCGGTGGTTCATAATTTGGTGCCCTAGCTGCTTCAGGGCCCTAAGCGGACGCTTCTTTTGCTTTGGGGAAGGACCGAGCCTAGTTACTATAATATGAAGTATGCAAAGTATGGGAGCAACTCACATGTATACATTGGAAGATGAAATTCAAACAAAATAAATATATCTTGTTGCTTACACAGGCAAACAAAAGATTAATTAAATGCAAGCTAACCATTCAATGCATGCGAAGCCTAGAATATATAAAGTATATATATAACATCATGAATGAACGTATGTAAGAATTATGTACATGAAACACGGAACAAATAAAAAGAAAATATGAAGGCAAGTATTAATATATTTATATATGATGCAAAATACGAAAGTGCTATGTAGTGGAAAAAAGAAAAGGACACAGAAATGCGGTGCAATGGGAAAAAAAGAGAAAAGGATATGTTGGCATGTAGGTAAACAATAGGGTAAGGTACCTCTTAAGAGCACTCTAATAGAAATGATTGAAGCGATACCCAAAACTTAATGCTGGGAGCCTAGGACTCTCCAACCTTCGTATTATAAAAGAAGATCGCTTACTACAGGTTTAATTTTTTAATGTAGTTTCTTTATATGTTGATAACATACTTTCAGTTCGAGCATTAATCCAAATGATATAAATATTTGTACTGGGTGAGCAAAAGCAAATAATAGTGAAGAGCACGACATGGGGAAAGTGATGAAGTAGTAGACAAGTCGGATTGATTCTAAATGGCAAAGTGAGTGGGAAATAAAATTGGATATGATATTTATAGGGCTCGTGACATTTTCTGGAATTCTGTATTTTAGGAATGAAGGTTTGAATCTCTCCTTAGCAGTAAGGAATAATATTACCCATTATTAACTTTTAATGTTTTGCAATTTCACTTCTCTTCTCTTCCAAAACTAATACACAAACCCTAACAGAAACTGCACCATCTAATGGAGCAACTGCAAGGATAAAATGCATTCCTAGTGGGGCAACTACCATGAAAAAATGTATTTCTAATGGGACTGCTACGAAAAAATAAAATCCTAATAGGCTCTATGCATGGTTCTTTTATGTATCATGAATGAAGCCGTGTTCAATGCAAATTCAAGAACCCCCTACCCTACTTTAAAAGTAAGGAAGGAAAACAATTTTTCTTACCTATTTTTTAAATTTGCTTCATAATCAAAATATTTATCTATCATCTAACCCTAAATCAATTTCTTTTTCCTAGTTTTCATTGCTAGATAATATATTTTTAGTTATAACCCTAAATAAGTTTTTTTTCCAAATTTTATTGATAAATATTATAGAATTTGATTTACTATATTTTATTGGGTTAATTGGGGTTTAAGTGTATTAAGCAGTAAAAAATAAAATAATTAAAACATAACGCTTACTACTATTGTAAATAAGGGTATTCTGTCTTTGATTTCTTTTAGAAAAATCCTGGTGTATGCAAAGCGAATTTCAGTGTATAAATAGAATTAGCCTTTACTTAATCCATCTATACCAAGATGACCAAGTACGAGTGGCTTTTAGGTGACTGATCATTGATATATCCTCTGAATTTTAATCAGGAATCGATAGTCTATATGATTATAAGAATGGCCAGCATGAAGTGATTCTATGCAAACTTTGATATAATTTTTTTGCTTATTTGATGTAGTTTTCCATTACAGTTATTGTGAATCAATGCTAAATGCTATGTTGCTCAATTCCGTTGTATTTCTTACTTTAATGTAATTTGTAGATTTTGCACTATCTCGTTGAGATATTAAACTTTTTGATTCAAGTTACCATTTCTTGGTCCAGTTTTGATTGCTTAGATCAACTTTTTATGTTTTGGTGCAGTTTGTTGACTACTTGGTGCAGCCCTAGGGAAAAATATGTAATTTATTATATATATATAACTCGTTGAACAATCTTTGTTCATAATAAAGGTTTTTCTTTCAATTATATACTTGATATAAAGTGATTATATTAATTAATTAATTTAATTAAAAGTATTTTTAATAGAAAATCCATAAATGGCATATTTTGTGATAGTAGTTACAAAGTGTTGTAATTGTGAGTAATTTATCACAATAAAACAAAATAATATTTTAAATGTTCTTAGTCAAGGTGCATCGAGACATGATATCGATGTATCCATTGAGATTAGAGTGTATAACGCTCTCCAAATTCTAAGCGATGTATTACTCATGACTGCTGGGGGTACCTAGGGGTTACGTACTGATAGTCATTGAATAACTATGAAATGACTCACTCGATGGTTTTCTATTGGTTAATATAACTAAGTTCAAATAGAAATTATTGATGTGACTGATTTACACAGTTCTCTCGACTTGAGAATACTATGGTTCTTCAATATGAAAGCTCCACTTTGATTATAGTCAAATCATGGCATGACGTTCCATCGAGTGACTATAGTTGGGTTGAGTGGAAGTATTAGAAGTGAAGCACTGTTCAAAAGAGTAATTCTTCAGATCTGAATGTTTACATGTTCAAATTGGTTAGCTGATTTTCTTTACTTTATTAAATTGAGCTAAATCTATATATGTTAAAATACAACTTATTATTTTAGTTCTATATTTTAACATTTAATTTAAATTCCATTTCCTTAAGTTAGAAATTTGCATCTTCATGTTGATTGATTGAATTATATTTAATGTTAAAAATGAAATTTATATGGAATTAATACAATTTTTCAATTTTAGATCTATATTCTAACCTTTCATTACAAGCTGTAATTTTAGTTTTGAATTTTAATGTATGTATATATGTATGTATGTAGGTATACATGTATTATTTGCACTTTTTATTGCATTAGATATTTACATATGAATAAAAAGAATTTTAACAACAAATCAAAGTTTAAAATTGAATATTATAACTATCCAATTTGTATTATTAGAAAGCTTTGACTGAATTCCATATATACATATTTGGATCTACTTGTACGTGTTTATATAAAATTTATGTTTCTTTACACATGTTGTCATAGTATGAAATCATTTCTCTTTTTAATAAAGACAATAATGTCTGCATACAATTCGTTGTTTACCCTCTATATTCTTTCATTATGGTACATATTGATTGTCATTAGTATGTTGCATTAATTAAGTTTACTAAATGAAAAACTGTATCAATCATTCTTGTCATCCCTTACTTATTTCCATTTCAATTTCTATGCAATAACTATTCAAATTGTTCTTGTTATTCTATGTATACATATCAATTACCACTAACTATGCACACTCCCTATATGTTGCACTTGCACAATATTTACTATGAATATATTTACAATTCATGTTATATTTAGATTAGTCATTAATGTTATTTTATTAATCAGATATTTAATTTAATTAAGGGAAGAAAATGAAAAGTTTCATTCTCTAACTAAATTTATGATCTCTCATTAATTGAATAATTTAAGTATAAGGAAATGAAAAGCTTCCTTCTCTAAATAAAGATATGCTTCTTCGTTAATTGAATAACTAAGAGAAAGGAAGTGATATATTTCCTTCTCGGGATAAATTTGGAAAGTAAATGTTACATACAAATTGAAAGTGCGGTGTGTATACTAATGCACGTACTAATATAGTACACACGGATCGTGTAATATGGATTACAATACAAATGCGGAAATAGATGATAATAGCATTGTAAATAGAAAATAGAAAAATCACACCAGAGATTTTTATACTGGTTCGGAGTACCGTCCTACGTCCAGTCCCAGACTTCTATCTGGATTTTCACTATTAACAACCTCGCTTCACCCGGAGGAACAGGTTTACAACACCCGAACAGCCGAACGGGATTTCACGCCTCTAATACACTGAGGACTTCAACACTTGCCTCTTACAACACGAGGACTTCAACAAAAACAAATACAATTGTTGTTGACAATTTGTGTTCTTGAAAACACGGATTTGTCACTAGTAGTACACCCTTCCTATAATCTTATCCTCAAAGAATATGAATGATGTTTTGTGAAGATTAAAGAAGGTATATTGCTTATTGAATCAAAAGGTATAAAATAGTTTCAATGATTCAATAAGCTATTAATTAAATGAGTGCTTTTAGAATGCAAGAATGTTAGAAAGTAAGATCAGAGAAAGCATATAATAATCATATAAATTCATGTTTGAATCAACGATTTAGATGAGTATATATAAGAAGAAATAGTTGTAACTCTTGGTGAAACAGTTGCCATTAAGAGTTGTGATTATTGATGAAAGGTAGGAGATGCAACTTTTGGAGAAGAGAAGTGTCGTTTGGAAAACTTGCTTTCTGTTTAAAAACGGTCGACAGGTCAAAAAATGACCGGTAGACAGGATTTTAAATATATAGTCGTTATGTGCATGTGTGCACGTTTACTGTGCAACTTTACCAGAAACGGTCGACCGCCCCATTTTCAACCGGTCGACCGGTCTGTGTAAATTTTCACAGTGAATGTGCAATGATGTTTAAATGTATATATATCGACTATATTTGAGATGCATGATTATTTGAGGATAGATTTTAACAAGTTTATCACTATTACAACATCAAATAATCAACCTATAATCTAGAGTACCATATGTAGGTCTTGATTTGTCGATTGCCTTTATATTGTTGTCAGCAATCAAAATCTTCATAGAAGCTTTGACTCAACATTCTCCCCCTTTTTGATTGATGACAATATATAGCTAAAGTATTGAATCTCCCCCTGAATATGTGATTTCCTGCAGACAATTATTAGCACCTTTCTCCCTGCAAACAATTATTAGCACCTTTCTCCCCCTTTGTCATCGACAAAAAGGAGTAAACAAAAGAGAATATGAACCAAAAAAGAACAATGCATAATACATATTTAAACATAAGATGTTTTGAAAACTACCATACATGCCATAGTTCAATAAGATGGACACTAATTAGTACAAGTGTCACAGATGTTTTTAAAGAACTTAAAAAAAATAAACAAACTAGCTTTAGTCCGACTGAATCTCCTCCTCATCATCTTCATCATCATCATCGTCATCATCGTCATCGTCGTCATCGTCATCGTCATCACCTCTAGACGTCTCTCCATGACCTTGTCCGCTTGTACCAGCAGATTCCTCGGATGTTGACCAAGTGAAAGTGGAAGGAGCCGGACGCTTTCCGGGGTCTTGATGTTGGGTAGAGACAGATGTGCTACATGATATAGCATCCCATATAGCACTGAAGAAAGACTTGACCTTGTTGAATCGTTTGTCAATTTTTGAATCCATACGTTTGAGTCTCGCTTCAAGTAAGAATTGATTACGAGCGATGGTTTCAAGAGATTCTCTTGTAGACGACTTAGATTTTAACAACCTAACTTCTCCGGAACGAGGTCGGGAAGATGGAGCTCGTTGTGCTTGTGTACCTCGTTGTTGCCATTGTTCGAATGGCATAATCTGAACATAGGGAGGAGGAAGTTTCATGCGCTTGATGGTAGTGGAGTCAATGCATTTTGGTGTAGATGTTGCTGAATCAGGGGCTGTTACTCCACATGCTAGCAATATGCGCATAATATACTCATTATAGAAGAAATGAGGTCGAGTGGAGTTATTCACTTTTAAAATTTCATCGAAAATCATGTGAGCCCAGTTGATTTCGATTTCCCGTATATAGCATAAAGAGCCTTGAAATTTTCCTTGTAGACGGCATCATAATTTCCTAATCGAGGAAATAGAGAGTGCATCAAGACACGATGTAATAGCCTTGCTGTCGGTCGTAGCCCAATCGATTTGGTGCCGTCACTATTATCTTCTATAAACTTATGGCTAGTGCTATTTCGGGTGAATACTTCACAAAATGTCGATGAAAATTCTTCACCTCGATTTGGTATTCCAAGAATAGAAGCTATTCTATCATGAGTAAGATAAATTCGTTTGCCGCAAACTACCAACCAAATAACTCCATTTGGATTATCCGGTGTATATTCTTCTAAATTCATATTTGCGTAGAATAATTTAATCATTAAGTGATTAATTTCTACGCTATTATCTGAAAAATCTATTAGAGGAGAAATATTGGAATTGTTTGCTAAACGACGAATACCGTATGAAGTGAAGTCTTCGAATTTGATGAATGAGCCCGGATGGAACTTATAATTTGTCATTTGATTCCATCGAGTTACGGCAACTGGAGTTTCAAGCCACTTTCTGGCAGAGAGAGTTAGAGATGAAGATTCTGAAGATGCTCTTTTCTTTGATTTCTTTTGTGGTGGAGCCATTGATGAGGATTTGAGAGTTTTGGAGCTTGAGAAATATGAACTAGGGTTTGGGAATTGGGAAAGCTTTCAGTAGGAAGTAGAAAGAAATGAGTGTGGGGTATAAAATATATACGTGAACTGTAAAAAAAAACTGTAAATGCATGCGACCGGTCGACCGCCTATATATGACCGGTCGACCGTTTTCAACCCGAGAGCATTTTTGGTCGACCGGTCATATTTCCGTTGGTCGACCGGTTTTGCTCTGTGTTGAAAACTGCTTGAATTTGCAAAAAATTTTGAAAAAAAATCGATTGCATATATTTTATATTATATTATTATTACAGAATATGTGATATGACAAGAAATATATATGAAAACAAAACAATATACATTATGAAATTCTAATGAGAAGGAGAGTTGTCATTAGAATTTTTGTTGTCTTCAATAGGTTTAGCCCTTGGACTCCACTTATTTCGAGCTCCTTCATTCTCGTTATAATTTCTATCCCAAGAGTTTGGAGTCGTTGAAGTCGATGGCCTGGATGGCATTGGTTTATGAACATCGTGCTTGTTTGATCCGCAGAAGAACGATGCCATTCTTTCTAAGACGGATAATCGCGCCGACGTACGTTGTTGTTCATGATACAGTTGGTTTTGTCCATAATGCAATTGTCTCTGAAGGTCGATTTGATGTTTTTGGTAGTGGTGTATCTCTTCAATTTGAGCTTTGGTTCGAGGAGAATAGAATAGTGTCCTTTTAACTCGTTTTGAATTTGGAGTTTTATCAGACATACAGGAGCATTGATGATGACAGCTCGATTTTTGTTTTGGAGTAGTAGGAGAATAATATTCGTCCGACTCAGAGCTTGTAATAGAAATGTGAGATTCTTGCGCACATTTGTCACAAATATGAGCCATAGTGTAAGTTGAATATAGTATTATGGTGAGATAAGAAGTAAAGATGAATAAAAAATTTTTTTGCAAGCTTATATATATAAGTTTCTTATATATACTTTTATGGATGAGAGTTAATGATAACTTTTAACCACGAAAATATAAGCAGAAATTTTATTGTAAATCTATAAATAGCTTAGTTTTTAAAACTGAATTTATAAAATGAGTAAATAGATTTTAACCATTAAATAAAGCAATGGCTAATATTTAATATAAAAAATAGGTTAAGTAAAAGATACGGTTACTAGGAGAAAAGACATTAGTTTAGTTTAAACAAAAAATTATAATTAAAGAGAATAATCAAAAGAGAAGGTGTACATTAGTAATTGCTTAGTCAAGATTTTTTCTTGAAATTAATCCAAGCTCTCTTCGTAATCTAATAAAATTAGATTCGAGCAGCGGCTTAGTAAAAATGTCTGCTAATTGATTTTCAGTATGGACATATTCAAGACATATATTTCATTTTTCAATATTATCTCGAAGAAAATGATGACGGATATCAATGTGTTTAGTTCGAGAGTGATTCATTGGATTTTTAGAAAGATTTATAGCACTTGTGTTATCACAGTATATAATAGAATTTGATAAATGAATATCAAAATCTTGAAGTGTTTGTTGCATATATAGTACTTGAGTACAAGCGAGAGCCGCTGATATATATTCAGCTTCACATGTTGATAGTGAAACACAATTCTGTTTCTTACTAAACCAAGAGACAAGTGATTTTCCAATAAAATGGCATGTACCACTTGTACTTTTTCTATCTGTTCGTGAGCCACCGAAATCAGCATCACTATATGATACTAATTCAAATGGACATTCTTTTGGATAGAAAAGACCAAAATCTTTGGTATTATTAAGATAACGAATTATACGTTTCACTGCTCGTAAATGTGATTCCTTTGGATCGGCTTGAAAACGAGCACATGAACAAACACTCATTAATATATCTGGACGACTAGCTGTAAGATAAAGAAGAGAACCAATCATGCTTCGATATAATTTCTGGTCAACATTCTTACCACTTTCATCTTTTTCAAGATGTGTAGTTGTACTCATAGGAGTTGGTTTACCAGATGTATTTTGTAATCCGAAGCGTTTGATAAGATTTTCACAGTATTTTTCTTGATTGATAAAAATACCGTTTGAAAGTTGTTTGATTTGGAGTCCAAGAAAATAAGATAGTTCTCCCATATGAGACATTTCGAATTCTTTGGTCATAATACTTGCAAATTCCTTGCAGAGTTTATCGTTTGTTGAACCAAAGATGATATCGTCTACATATATTTGGATAACCAGAATATCTTTTCGAGAATGTTTAATAAACAAAGTTTGATCGACTTTGCCTATTTCAAATCCTGAATTAATAAGATAGCTACATAATCGTTCATACCAAGCACGAGGTGCTTGTTTTAAACCATACAGAGCTTTCTTAAGTTTGAACACATGGTCAGGATATTTTTCATGTACGAACAACGGAGGTTGTTCAACATAGACATTCTCTTTGATAAATCCATTGAGAAAAGCACTTTTGACATCCATCTGATAAAGTTTGAAATTATGATGACAAGCAAAAGATAATAGAATTCTAATAGCTTCTAGTCGAGCAACTGGTGCAAAAGTTTCTTCATAATCGATACCTTCTTCTTGATTGTATCCTTGTGCTACTAATCTTGCTTTATTTTTGGTGATATTTCCTTGTTCGTCAGCCTTATTTTTATAGACCCATTTAGTACCAATTACTGACTGATCAGTTGGTCTTGGAACAAGTTCCCAAACGTCATTGCGCTCAAACTGATTTAGTTCTTCCTGCATGGCAATGATCCAGTAATCATCTGTAGCAGCTTCTTTTGGATTCTTGGGTTCGATATTTGAGAGAAAAGCGACATGACCCATTTGATTGAGTTGACTCCTTGTTCTGACATGTGATGTTATTTCACCTATTATATTTTGGGCCGGATGGTCTCTTAATATTCTTGGTGGTGTTTGTAATTCACATATTTGAGGAGCATTCTCAATAATTACTTCTGAGTCAGAATCAGTATTTGAGATGATTGGATTATTAATGACTATTGATTCGTCATCATCTGATATTGTGTGAGGATGCTGATAGATTTCATCAAAAGATACATGAAGTGATTCTTCAATAGTTTTGGTTCGTTTATTAAATATCCGATAGGCCTTACTTCGTTCCGAATAACCGACAAATATTCCTTCATCGGCTTTTGGATCGAATTTTCCAAGCTGGTCTTTCGTATTTAAAATAAAGCACTTAGAACCAAAAACTTTGAAGTATGAGATTTTGGGCTTTCTTTTGTTAAACAATTCATAAGGAGTGTTCTTGGTAAGAGGTCTTATGGACACACGATTTAAAACATAACAGGCGGTTGCGACAGCTTCTGCCCAGAAATGTTTTGGTAAGGTAGTTCCATTCAATAATGTTCTTGCACATTCTTGTAAAGTTCGGTTCTTTCGTTCTACTACTCCGTTCTGTTGTGGAGTTCTGGGAAACGAAAAATTATGATATATACCTTTCCTTGTACAAAAATGTTCAAATTCATTATTTTCAAACTCTCCGCCATGATCACTTCTTATATTTTTAACTTTAATCCCTTTTGATTTTTGAATTCTTTTGACGAAGGATTTGAAATGATTGAAAGTATCACTTTTATTTTTTAAGAAAATTGTCCATGTATAACGAGAGAAATCATCAACAATTACAAGCACATATTGATTGTGATTTATTGATTGAACTCTAGTAGGTCCAAATAAATCCATGTGCAGTAACTCAAGTGGTTGTAATGTTGATATAACTTTCTTGGATTTAAAAGATGATTTGGTCAATTTTCCTAATTGACATGCATCACAAATGCTGTTAACTTTAAAACTCATTTTGGGTAGTCCTCTAACTAGATTGTTTTTAGCTAACTTGTCAATATTTCTGAAGTTTATATGACAGAAACGTTTGTGCCATAGCCATGGATCATTGTCATTAGCCACAAGACACATATCTGAATTATGATTAATATTCATATTTAGAATATATATATTTCTGTCTCTATAACCTTCAAAAACTAAATTATGGTCTTTATCTAAAATACTACACTTATTATTTGAAAAGGAAATTATAAAACCCTTGTCACATAACTGACTAATACTAAGTAAATTGTGTTTTAAATTTCTAACTAGCATGACATTAGTAATAAGAGGTAAGTTAGATGTACCGCAATTGCTCACATCGCCTTTGCCGATGATATAACCCTTTGAATTGTCTCCAAAAGTGACTGAGCCACCATCTGAGTATTTAATATTTGTTAATAAGCTTTTGTCTCCCGTCATATGTTTTGAGCAACCACTGTCCAATATCCACTTTCCTCTTTTCTTCAGTGGGACCTGCAAAAAATAGAATTAAGTTCATGGTACCCACTTTTTATAGGGTCCTAAGAGTTAGGTCTTAGGAGTCCAAACCCATTTGGGTCCGGTATCCCCTTTATATATATAATTGTTATTAAAATGTACAGTATTCATGAAATGCTGAATGTATTTGTTCCTAATCAAATTATTATTTGTTTTAGGAACCCATATTTTGATAGTCTTAACATTTCTCTTTTGAAATTTCACAACTGGTTTTGGTTTGAAATATAATAAACTAAAATTTTTCTTAGCTTCAGTTTTTTGTACTTTTTTCTTCCTTTTATTTCTAAGATGTTTCTTAGTTTCATGTTTGTTATATCCCAAACCTTGTTTATCTGAAATAGATTGTGAACTTTCAATGATTTTAGTCAAATTTTCTCGACCTTTGTTAAAGTTAGAAACATTTTGAGTAATGTCATCAAACTTTGTTTGTAAACTAGCTTTTTCTAGGTCTAGAATTTTAACTTTTGCTTTAAGTTCATGATTTTCAGTAGTGAGAGCATTATTTTTCTCTTTTTGAGCTTCTATTTCATGACTCAAAAGAGATATTTGAGAGCCAACATTAGATGATGATTCTTGAATATTTCCAAGTTCTTCTTCTAATATTTTCTTCTCATCTTTTAACATATCTCGTTCAAACTCTGCTCTACTTAAATCTGCTTTGACTACTTTTAATTGACGTTTTATGTCTTTATATTTGACTATCAATTCAGCATTAATATCAAGTAATTCATCAAATGTAGGAATTTGTACCTCATCTTCTGTTGCCATAAAACAAACATTAGCTTGTTCATTCTCCGAATCACTTTCACTTTCTGATGAAGATGACTCTGAGTCATCCCATGTTACTGAGAAGGCTCGTTTCTTTGATTTGTCCTTCTTATATTTGAATTTGTCATTTTCTGACTTCTTCTTTTGTTCTGGACAATCCTTCTGCATGTGTCCCTTTTTATGGCAGTTGAAACATTCTATAACAGATGAAGATGGTTTATTTGATCCAGGTTTCCTTTTATTGTAGCGACTGGCTTTTCGATATTTTAGGAATTTTTTGAATCCTTTTGCAATGAACGCCAAATCTTCATCTTCAGAATCTGATTCATTTTCATCTTTCTCAACATGAAATGCTACATTTTTCTTTTCTTCTTTCTGTTCTTTTCTAGCCTGCAAATTTGCTTCATAGGACATTAAATTTCCTATCAATTCATTTGGCTTCATGACGGAAAGGTCATTAGCTTCTTCAATTGCTAATACTTTTCCTTCCCATTCATTAGTCAGAGAATGTAGGACTGTTGAAACAACATCAAAATCAGAATACTTTTGTCCTAACCCAATAAGTGCATGGTGAATAGTTTGAAACCGTGAATACATGTCATTGATTGTTTCATTTGGTTTCATTTTGAAATTTTGAAATTGACTTTTCAGCATGGCTATTTTGGCTTGTTTAACCTTGTTAGTACCTTCATGAGTGATTTTTAGCGTTTGCCAAATTTGATATGCAGTAGTGCAGATACTAACACGGTTATATTCATTTTGGTCTAATGCACAGAACAACATATTTATTGCTCTTGCATTTACGGCTGCTGCCGTTTTCTCAGCCACAGTCCATTCTGAATAATCAGTTGTTGGATTCACTATTTCTCTTTGAGTAGCATTCCAAGCATCATAGCTACTTGATTGCATAAAGAATGACATACGTGTTGCCCAATAACTATAGTTAAGACCATTGAAAAATGGAGGTCTTTGTGTCGATTGCCCTTCTGTGTAAGTGGTGTTTTGAGTGCTAGTACTTGCGTTATTTGCCATATTACAAGAATATATCAAATAACTGTGTTACGGTTATATGATGACCGTGCTCTGATACCAAATGAAAGTGCGGTGTGTATACAATTATATGTGCTAATATAGTATATACGGATCGTGTAATATGGATTACAATACAAATGCGGAAATAGATGATAATAACATTGTAAATAGAAAATAGAAAAATCACACCAGAGATTTTTATACTGGTTCGGAGCACCGTCCTACGTCCAGTCCCATACTTCTATCTGGATTTTCACTATTAACAACCTCGCTTCACCCGAAGGAACAGGTTTACAACACCCGAACAGCCGAACGGGATTTCACGCCTCTAATACACTGAGGACTTCAACACTTGCCTCTTACAACACGAGGACTTCAACAAAAACAAATACAATTGTTGTTGACAATTTGTGTTCTTGAAAACATGGATTTGTCACTAGTAGTACACCCTTCCTATAATCTTATCCTCAAAGAATATGAATGATGTTTTGTGAAGATTAAAGAAGGTATATTGCTTATTGAATCAAAAGGTATAAAATAGTTTCAATGATTCAATAAGCTATTAATTAAATGAGTGCTTTTAGAATGCAAGAATGTTAGAAAGTAAGATCAGAGAAAGCATATAATAATCATATAAATTCATGTTTGAATCAATGATTTAGATGAGTATATATAAGAAGAAATAGTTGTAACTCTTGGTGAAACAGTTGCCATTAAGAGTTGTGATTATTGATGAAAGGTAGGAGATGCAACTTTTGGAGAAGAGAAGTGTCGTTTGGAAAACTTGCTTTCTGTTTAAAAACGGTCGACAGGTCAAAAAATGACCGGTAGACAGGATTTTAAATATATAGTCGTTATGTGCATGTGTGCACGTTTACTGTGCAACTTTACCAGAAACGGTCGACCGCCCCATTTTCAACCGGTCGACCGGTCTGTGTAAATTTTCACAGTGAATGTGCAATGATGTTTAAATGTATATATATCGACTATATTTGAGATGCATGATTATTTGAGGATAGATTTTAACAAGTTTATCACTATTACAACATCAAATAATCAACCTATAATCTAGAGTACCATATGTAGGTCTTGATTTGTCGATTGCCTTTATATTGTTGTCAGCAATCAAAATCTTCATAGAAGCTTTGACTCAACACAAATTTGTACACAAGAGTATATTTGATATACTCTAACTTACATAAATATTAAATTAAAGTGAAACTTTACTTACAAAGTTAAATAAATATTGATTGTATTTAAAAAAACTTAGAAAAGTTCTAAGTATATTAAGACTTCATAGATCTATTAAAGATCCAAAATGGCTAAATTTTTTGAAATTCACTCATTTCTTCCGTTGCGGGCTGGCCAAGTTTCTTCAGTTTTTTATCTTTGATACAGTTTTTTAGCTTTTGATACTATATTTCCACACCATGTTTGCTTCGTTTTATGCTACAACTTTTATAAATTGGGTTTGGTTGAATTGACCCGTTTAATCATGGATTGGATTGAGTTAAACCGCTTATCAAACAGGTTAAATAGGTTGGGTTTTGTTTTAAATCAACTAGGTCTAATTTAATATCTTATCCAACCCATTTACGATCCAACCCAACTTGTTTGACAGATCAAGTATACATATATATATTTATATTTATGAAAATATTTTTAAGTGGATTTTAAAATTAAAAATGATTTTATATATACACATATACATACATACATATATAAGATGCGATCAATGACACTCCAAATAGTGCAGTAAGCCTGTATTCCATTGATTTCCTCCACAAAATCTGAATTAAATTATATGACTCTTTCTCTCTTTCCACTAGCCATGTTATTTAATTTAGAGTATGTGGCGGAAAACAGATGGTTGTAAAGGTGCCGTAAAAACATGGGTGCAATTGAGCGCTCATGCACACACATATATAAATGCGCTTATATTCATATACATACATACGTACGTGTGTGTGTGTGTGTAAATATATGTGGGCAAGAATCGGCAATGCCTCATTTTTGCTACACCTCTATTCCTATTGAATTCTACCATAATTTTTAATTTAACAATATACTTTCTCTCTCTTATCAACTCAATATAATTAACAAATCGGAATGTATAGTTGATATCAAAGCTAAATATAGATATAGCAGAAATGAGATGTAGCCAATCCTTACTCTACACCTCGTTATTGCTGCACCTTTAATCCCACTGATTTCAGCCATATGTTCCAAATTATATAAAATAATTTCTCTTTTTTGTCACTTTGAAAGAGAGAAGAAACATTATTTAATTCGGAACATGTAACTGAAATCGAGGTATTTAAAGTGTAGCGAAAATGAGATGTAGCCGATTTTAGTCATATATATGTGTATGTATGTTAATTATACATATACATATATAATTAATATACATTAATTATTAACCAAAAGAAAAAAATAAAAAATGATTTTATTTACACCAACTATATTAGATTTTGTATAACCATTAGATTTATAGACCAACTAAGGTTTAATTAGAGATTTTTTTGAAATTTGTCTATTTCATCTGCTGCTAAGTATACTAGTTCCGTAATAAAAATTTACATCGACATTTGATGCGTCCCAGTCAAACACATTTTCAATAGTTCCCGAAGAGCATTTAAATGAGACAGTTCTAACATGGGACACCAACTTGGAGGGTGCATTTTTTTCCCAGGAAAGCCACCCTTTTTTATTTGCATGTTATAGTGTGCAAACGGGAGGTAAGCTGATGAATGCGAATTTTATGCTAACTAAAAAAATACAGATGTAGCTGGTGACGTTAATAATTCAAATTCGTGGCACAAAGCTCGTACTTATGATGCTACTAAAACTTATCTTTTTACGAGTAGGGTTGTAGATTTTGTACGATAGTCTGACATCCGGCTTAGTTCGGAACTGTAAGGCGCCCGATTTGTGTCCGTACGATTCTCATTTAGGATACGAATTAGGATAAATAAATGTACGAAAATATGTTTTTTGAAACTCTCCAATGTTTTTCTATTGTCCGAACAATGTCTGTCCGTTGTTCGGCTCATATGAACAATGCCCGAGCTTAATGCTTGCTTGATTCGTGTCCGTCCGATTCTCTTATAGGACAGGACTAGGACACACCTTTGTTTGGTCCGGTCCGATTTGTTACACCCCTAAGAATGAGAGCATTCAGGGTCTAAAAAAATAAAATATTATTCGTTGTTTGCCAAATATATAGCTCAAAATCGTCTATTTTTACATCTACTTTAGGATATTTATCTATTCAGTTTTCTAGATCTATAAAGATAAAGAAATGCTCTACACTTGCCTTGCCCATTTCGCCTCTCTTCTATCTCCTCCTTCCGTTATCTTCAAGTAGAGTATAAAATGCATCATACCACCCATATTGTATCTAACGTCGTACTGGTAGTTTGTTCGAGAAGATGAGAATTTTGCATCTTGACTTGTTCGTCTATGGCATGGGATGTGAATGCATCCGCTCCAGTTGTGATAATACCATTAAATATATTTTGCAGGGACTCAAAATTTGCTATAGGTTCTATCATGTATTAATGATAGAAGGGCCGAACTCCTAAGAGAAAGAAAGAAAGTGGAACAAAAACTACTACTAAAAACCATAAGCAAAAAACTAAAATGCAATACAAGAACAAAATTTCTCTTTTCACGGACGGCCCACCATAGCTTGCCACCAATAACTGTTCCATTCATAGGATTCCCCATCATGATCCTATTTCGCTGCACAGATTTTGCCATTATTACCAATATTTCTTGGGTCATTCGTATTTGAAGTGAACTTGATCATCGGTTATCGTTACTTTTCCCAAAAGCGTCGCCAAAACTTCATTAAGCGCCATTATATTTTCTTATGGACCTTTTTTATTCTGTCTAGTTTCTTAGTAACAATCGATCGTACGATATAATAATTTGGTTCCTTTGGACCTAATTTTAGGACTTTTATTAGCGACTTTCTACGACACTCTGGCTAAATATAAATTCCACAAAATTAAAAAAATGATACATAAAAGGAAATTAGATATATATGAATTTAACAAAAAATATCTCAAAACCTAGTTGTTTGAAGTGGATTTTTTTACAATTTTTTAATTTGTGTTGGGTTGTGGTGATGAAGAAGAAAAGGGAGGGGTTTCAATAGTGGATTTTTCTACCATTCGAAAATGGCCGTTTAAAATTTATCTCTCAAACACATTTTCAACGATTCTCCCCACCAGAACATTTATGGTACCATTTGCCGTCAAGCTTTGCTACGTTTTCGTTTTCCATGCATTCGATGCAGCAACAGTCTACTCCCAAATGGACCGTTGGGGGAAATGATGCGTTTGCGTCCAACTATATGCTCCCCAACAATTACTCCTTCTTTTGTATTCTCCTACATATTTCCTTCTTCGTCATCTCCAACTTCACACTGTCAATTTGAGAAATGAACAATTTTTACCCAACAATCCGATTATCTTTTCATGTATGTTTATACATTTCTGTGTATATTTTTTTGGTGTCTGCAACTTTTTTTGTTTTGAGAATTTTTTGCTTACTTTTGTAAATTTCGAATCTTAGAGTATCGCATAGCATCCAAAATAGTCCACACAATTGATCGTCCAAAACTACTCAAGTTCTATTGAAATGTGCTATAGAAACGTATGCTACTTATGGTGATAATAAAAAATAAGTGCACAAAGCTGTAGCAAAAAGTTCAACCGAGCCGTGGAAAACATTTCATATATTGAACCTATAGACGAAAGCAAAGTCTGACATAAATACGGTTAGTCTAAGAAGACAATGTGTGAAATGGAAAAGTTTGTACAATGAAACTGGTTTTGGCTAGGATATTCAAAACAAACTGTTATAGGCAGCGAAAAATGGTAGGTAGATCATGTAAAGGAATTTTACATATGTGTTATAATTTTTGGTTATATTGAGTATGTTAATGTTTTATTAATCCATTTTATTGGGTTTATTTGTAGGAGTTTGGACATGTTATTTTAAAATATTAAAGATGACCGATTGACAATTTAAAGTGGTTTCAACAATTATTTCAAGAGATGAATGCAATTGGAAAAACATCGTATACGTCCGTCGCCAACGAAGAACCACCGCAACAACCAACGCCTCCTCTTGCACAAAACCAATGTGAAAGAACATGGTTTTTTGATGGGTTTTATAATCAAATTGATGAAACGAGTACTCACTGTGAATAAATTACAAATTTGAATTCACCAACCAATCATCCATTGCAATAAACTCTACACATTAGTTCATCTTCTATTACCAATAAAGCATGTAGCGGGGGGAGAAGACGTCATCAAGAAACCGATGAGAAGTTATGCGAGATCACTGACCGAATGCATGAGAGACATTAAAAAATCTTGCATGAATTCAGAAAGTTCGAATACGGGCAACAACATAAACAACTTACATTCCACAGGAAATTCTGTAAAGTATGCAAATATGGTTGCTTGCCTTTGACGAATTGGAGAAGGGGGAGAATTTTATTTTGATGAAGGCTTTACAATTGTTATGCAATCCGATAATAGTGGTATTCAAACTTCTTAATGGTGAATTAGCAAAAAGTTGGTTATTATTGGCGACTTCGATTAACAATACATGAAAGAGTACCAAATGTGTCTGATAAACCATGGTGGTGCTAATAAATAAGGTTTTCAAAAATTTATAGTTCTGTTGTATTTTCTATGCATTGCTTAGCGTCGTATTTTTAAGGTATTTTAATTTATTTTGTTTTTTTACTTTTAATTCATTTAAATTACAATTATTTAATGCATATTACACAATAAAAACAAGTAATTAATTTATTATAAATCAATTCCGTTCAAATACTTCACTCAAATACCCCGTTCGCGTCATCAAACAGGTTCCCCTTTTAATCAACTTTCCATCTTAAATAACTCGCTCAAATGCCCTGCTTATACATTCCACTTGCTTCTAAAGAACGGACCCTAAATGTGCTAGTCTTTTTTTCTGCGAATTGCACCCATTCGTTTTTGTTTCCATGTTAGTGGACAAGCATTTTGGAGAGGGATTATAGTTCACAAATTTGTACATCCGATGTAATTGAGTTATGCCGGACAAGAAAATTAGGTTTAGCAGTTGGGGGTAGCGGTTGAAAGCGTCGATTTTCAAAGTTTGAATAAGACTAAACTTTTACGTTCGACGTAACTCAGTTACGTCGGACGTAAAAACTTTCATATCAACAAGTCGAGCCCTCATTCTTCCTCACTTCGAACCAAAAGTAAAAATAGCTCTTCTCCTAAAATATCTAATGGTATTTGTCATCTTTCTCCGTCTCAAAAAAATCGATCCAAGAATGGACGGATGAAGAAACAAGGAGATTTATTGATGTATGTTACTTATTGCATCAAATAAGATAAAACACAAATGGTTTTTATCGACGATGTTCGAATCTGTTTGATGGACAATTATGGAGCAACTTATGCCTCGTTTGTTCTGGTCTAGAAATGGGACAACCATTTCTGTTTGGGTAGAATTTTTAAGAGTTTGATGATTATAGAGGGGTTGGATTGGGATTCGCAAAGACGAATAATCAAGGGTGGTGATAATTTGTGGAAAGAGAAAAAGAAGAAGGTATTACATTCCTGAAGCATTCTAAGGAAACCTCACCTTATGGTTGGGAGAAATTGACATTTTACATGATGGAAACCTGTCTCAAAAAATTGTCCATTCGACGATGAAGTTGAGTACACACTTCCTCCGTATCTCAGTTACGAACACTCCATGCGGTAGGTCAGTTTGATAAATAAAGAGAGTACGGTTGAAATTATGGCCAGTCTTGACGCACCACTCTCCCTCTAAATTGATTGCATGTTAATATTGTTATAATTTCAGTAATAAATTCAATCGAATTGCTTTGGTTATGTAGTAGTTGAAAGTGATGCATCTCTGAAACATAAGGTGGTAGCTAAAAGTCTATTGGGAAAGTGTGTCTAGTAAAACAACGATAACTTGCACTTTCTAAAACCAATTGGGGTCAATCGTTTTAGGTTAGAAAATATAATCGACGAGCTATAATTTCTCTTTTGATCCCTTTTTGATATTTATCCTTTTACTTGACTTGAAATGTATTTGAAAGTATAATCACAGTTTTGTGTTTAAAGTAATTTTTCGAGTTTAAACGTGAAATTGATTTGGCCATAAATTTTGAACCGTAAGTCCAAATTTGATAATCTTTTTCTTACTGGAAATCCTAGATTTTTATCTACAACTTTAATGATTATGGTCGAAATTGCATTTTGACCCGTAGCTCTGAGAATGTAATACAGGATTAAGAAATCTATACCTGAAATTTTTTTTGCCATAACTTTTGAACCATAATTCCAAATCTGTTGACTGTTTTCTTGCCGGAAAGCATATACTTTTATCTACAACTCTAATGTTTTAAGTTTTACAAAATTTTTAGTTTTAAAGGGTGAAAAAAAATTTAGTCGTAGCCTTGCAATTTACTTTTCCTTTGAAATTTACAGACTATCTGATTTTTGAAATATCAAATTCAGTCCAGCTCTAGCATTACACTCCCCGCGTTAACATTCTCTTATCCACCACCATTCTAATCGAAAGTCCAAACATGACCCCGATGCTGGACCTTTTGCTCTTGCCCCTGCTCTATGTGGTACCTCCATACCACAGTGGCAAAAAGTTAGGAAAACACTGAATGATTCTCAATGACTCTCGTCGGTAGAAATAAGACAAACTACTTTCGTTTTGAGGAATCCAGACAATCTGGAGATTTCTATGTTGATATTCAGTTCGATAAGAAGCTGTTTGTTAAGACTATCCACGTCACGATCGCAAAAGGAATTTAATGTCGTATTATATTTCTAAATTTGTAGTTGCATTTAAATTTGAATTTGAGTTTCTAATATTACATATTAAATATCGAATATTAAATGTTAGATATTAAATATTAAATACATTTGTTAATAAATTTACATAACGATTTTTATTTAACAATTTTAACATTACTTTACACAACATTTTTTATATCCTCCGACTTCCGAGGAACTTTTAACTTAAAAATTTGTCTGCAAATATTTTAATTTTTATCTCTATCTCAATTTTTTCACGAACGCATGGTGAGACTATTAGATAATTTTATGCTAAAAAACAAAAATACAGCTGTAAGATGACGTCCCATTGAGATAATTTAAATCCGTGGAAAGAAGGTGTCCTTGTATTATTGTTATGACGCAGCTAAAACTTCTCTCTTTATTCACTAGAAGGGTGCGCATTCAGCGTCGACCAAAATAAAATATTATTCGTCATAGGCATCCAATAAAACATTACAAGTGTACAAATCAAAACCGTCCATTTTTACCATCGCTTTAGAATATCCATCCATTCAGTTTTCCAGATCTATAAAGAAGGCGCTCTGCCCTAGTCTTCCACATTCCGCCTCTCCTGTCTCCTGTTATTTTCTTTGTTCGCCTCTCCTCTTTCATTTTTATATCCGGTTAATGAATAATTCTTTTATTTCTTGTTTCGATTTTTTTATTCATTTCCAGGATGAATTGGCTGCCTGTTTATAAGGATAAAAGCTCTCTGGCAGCGTGGATTTGGAAGATTTTGTTTTTTTCACTGTAAATTTCTGATTTGGTCCTTTTAAATTCGTAGGTTCGTGGATCATATTATTCCGCAAATTCTTCTAAAGCAATCCATGTAAATATGGAGTTTTTAAGCAATGCTAGAAGAAATCTCATCTCGGAAGGAGTCAATGGTATGTATTATGTAACAGACCTTTGTCTCGTTGGGTGCGCTCACTTGGCAGGTCGCATGATTAATAAAATTAATTTTGTTGTTTGGGAGGAAATCGCATAGGAGTAAAACCCAGGTTTTCCTCTCTTTTTATTGCGTTCGACTTTTTTCCTTCTGTGTCTTATTGCTTAATTATCAACAAATGCACTTCAATCTAATGCACCTTCATCGTTAATGATAATTTTGTCCCAGCCTTTTATTATTTACAAAATTGCTTAGTAGGCTACAGAGATTCAAATAAGAAAAGTAGACGTTTAGAATGGTGTATTTTACTTTCGATCCAGATCACATGAGTTTATTGTCATAAAGGATCTTATAAAATATAATTTTGCTTTGGCATCGTGTTCATGAATTCAAATTCTTCTGCTCGGATGTATGCTTAATTACAATGGTAATGATGGTAACTTATCATATATAAGAAATAAGTATTTGTTGCTACAATACAATTGTACTGGTTCTTGCAATTGTTTGAATCACTAAAAAAATCTATATCATCAAACAGGGGTAACCAATAAGATCACAGTATTAGCGTGATTAGAACATTTTCTTATTCTTGCTTTGAATATTTTTGGTACTCGAACATACGTTTGATCAATGAAAATGAACGACCATATTGCAGGCAGCCTTCAGTATTATATTACGATATAATCCTAATTAAAAACTGTTTGATGTTCTAATTTAAGATTATGTCAGTATGATTCTTGTCCTAATAAAGTACCTAGTTCTTATGATTGGTAAATTTGTACTTTGGCTTTATGTACAAACAAACATGGATATTGATTTAGCTTATATGCTAATTTCATGTTTGTATCTTAAATGTTAAAAGAGATATGACAAGCTGTAGAAAGATGTAAATAGTGGTATGTTTCCTACTTTGTCATTCTCTGCCTGATGAAAACTGAAGTTGCAATGTGGAGACATCTGTTGTGGAGACATCTTGCTGGGTGGGTATGTTAGAAAGGGAAGATAACATAACTGAGTATAGTTATTATATTTTCATGTTTGTAGTTCTGCATAGATGGTAGTTCTGTTCTTCATCGTCACATCTCAGTTGGAAGCATTTGTGGCTTCTGTTTTCCTGCTTGTTAATCTCCATTGATTTGTTTACCAGTACAGATAGTATGAATGTTGTTGTTAACTGTAGTAGTGGTTGTTTATTGCTTTGAAGGTGGAACTGTGAACACTCCAATGCATGATTACTTGTGCTCTGCAATAACATCCCGTGCAATCTTATTTGTGGGCCTGGGCAAATGAATAAAGAAGATCATATTTAGTTGGCCTATAACAAGGTTATCTAAGCCCCCAAATGTTACCCGTTTTTGTTAGTTGTAATACCTTTGATGTCACCTTTTTTTTTTTGCCAGCGTGAGCTACCAAAAATGCCATGAAAATAAGATCTAACAATTAAATATTTTTACAGAGTCAAAACGTCCTTCCAGTGTCATTTAACATTAATACCGCTTAAAAAAATAGGTTCTAACAAATAAAATTCTTTTACAAATTTTAAACATTCTTCTATACACACTATTTAATTTTAATTACTTAAATATAGAATCTAACAAATAAATTTTTAATTAATAATATCAATAAAAATTCAAACTAAAATAAATAGATGTTACAACGTAGAAATAAATTTTAAACTAATAAAAAATGATTTCTACGTTGAAATATGGTTAAATATTTTTATAAATTAATTTTTTGAATGTTCTAAATAGAAAAACATTTCTCGGAAGCACGTGCCATCATCAAGCATTTCAAACGCATGCCATAACGTCCGTTATATAAATGCTAGTTCACATGGTTCGTTTGTTTACACCAAATGTTTAAACAGGCATCGTCACCTTTGGTATTATTTCATATGTTTTTTCCTCATACTTTGGATTTTATGTTGGATATATGGAGAATTTAATTATATCTTTTATTGCATTGAAATGTTGCAGGATGCAGATTTTGTTGACTTAAACCATTGGCAGGCAGTAATGATTTCTGATCTCATGGCAGGTAAGTACTACTTCTGTACTACGGGCTCCTACTCCATTGAAAAATAATACTGCATGCTATGCTCCCAAGCCTTATCTTTTTCGTATATTGTTGTTACATTTTTCCTTGCTGGTCCCTATGGTTAGAACGTTGTTTTGTATGATGAGGGTTCAGTTCCCGGTTCAGTTTAGAGTGTGATGACGTCCGAATCGGCCAATGTTCTCTTTGTTTTATGAGCGGAGACGGAGATTACTGTTGGTGTCTCGTTATCTTTTCGAGTGAAGTTATCAATACGGTTCCAAAACAGAATGCTATTTTTCATGGCATTTCCATCAGCAACCGGTCGTTGAAATTTAGTATGTAGTTCCACTAATTTTGCTTAGAAGTTTGAGTTGGATCAATGATCGAAACTGGTAGATGTTCATATAACCGATCAATGTCCCTTCCAACGTAGTCAATGGGTATTTAAGCTCTAAATGGCTTGGGCGCTTGGGATTTACAAGAGATTATGTCGTATTCTCTTGTGGTATTCTTGAGAGGTTGGTGTTCAAATCCCTCAAGTTCCGACTCATTGTGGTAAAAGTGTCACCATTCTCCTTTTGTGTCGATCGTTATCTCGTAATATTTGTTACTTATGATCGTTATCTCATAATATTTGTTACTTAAAACTATTTTTTGTAAGAAAGTTGGATCTTCTTTGCTTCATTTTGGTTATTGCTACTTGTTTGAGGTAAGCTTGAGAAATCATTTTTGAATAAAACAAGCCAGGGGAAAGAGTCGTCGTCATTACAGCTAATCGTAAGAATTTCAGCATTGTTTTTCTATAGTCGTACAGTATTCTATATACCTTTGGCCATGTGGATTCAGTGTTTAGTTTGACTTAGTACTGGTGTATGCTAATTTGCACTGATATACGGTAATTAACATGAAATGTAGAATTCAGATATTTCAAGGTGATTTTGGTTAGACAATTCATGTATCACAGCAAGAATGTTTTAGGTGCATTTTCCATGAATGGAAGCGGAGCATTTGTGAGGTGTAATTGAATGGGAAAGACTGTTGAAAGGGGTAGGCGTATACGGCGACAAACGGAGCATTTGAATGGGTGATTTATGATTTTTAATTTAATTGATTTATAGTTAATTAATTATTGTTTAATATGCGTTTAATAATTGAAAATAAAACACGCCAATGCAAACTCGATGTTACATTAAATCACATCGATATATTTTAAATTTAAATACTAACAAACCATACAAATTAGAAATCTAAACAAATGATGACTACAGAACATACTTAAATGATAACTTATAAATGGCAATATCTCATTATTAAGGAGTATTCGCCACTTTTAAAATTGAGTGATTGCTGTGAAAAATCTATATGATTTTCCACCTTTGGACGTTAGTAACAGTACACAAAATAGAACAATAAAGCGCTGCAACGTTGGTGAAATGGTCACTGTAAACAAATGATTGTCTACCCAAATTTTTGCTTGAGTTATGTTATGGTCGGTCGGTCTGCTGCGTTTGGACTGAACGGGTGTGGTGTCTGCAGTAATCCAATCGCGATACAAAGCTTTTTCTACAGCAACGAAAGGCTGAGCTGATGGTGTTCGTTAGATGATGTCTTTTCCTATACAACCTTCAGCTCTCTGAATTTTATCGGGACATTTCTCTTGTATTTATTTTATCTGGGCGTAGGACCCCTTCATCACTTCTCGGAACTGTTAAGCCGTTCATTCTTTACATCTCATTCTTCTCCTTCTACCGTTATCAATTTGTTCTAATCTTCCCAGACATGCTTTTGATTTGCCTTTCTATTTTCGTCCGTGTTTGGGATCGTTTATGGTTAAAATTGCGCGTTGATTTTTATTGCGACGGTCACGTAAAACTCGTTGGCGGAATGTGCTTTGTCCATGTTCGTTAGGAAATCTACGCTTAAATCGATGAACACTTTGGTTTATACATTTGTCCATAAAGCTATGGCTGGGAGGAAGCAGTAGTGGGGCGGTTACCAACAAAGAAGACGTATACTCCACAATCTCTCCCTTTTAATGATAATTAACAACAAACTAAGTTTATCGAATGTAATTCATGTTGAGTATGTGTACGATATCGTAAAAACCAAAATCATAGTGGGGCGGTTCCCCTATTGATATGCTTCCTCTACATATGTGGTATATATGTTATAGAATAAAATATAAAACTGATATATTTCTTTCAATATCAAGAATAAATTCACAATGTAATAGATTCTCAACCGCTCTCTCCCTTTTTTATTTTCATCAAAAGTCTATGTCAAATTGACATGATGAGAAAGTGAAACTGAATAATGAAAATGTGACAATAAATATTTAATGAAAAATCAACCATAAACCATTGTAACTATAGCATTTAAAGTCATATTCCATGAGAAGAAGAGAGTGACAAAAATAAACGTAGTTATCTGTAGCGAGGTTCAAAAGATATAGCCCATAAGATGTTACGTATAAATATCTTATTCACAATTCATTATGAAATCAAGTTAGAATAACTTATCCCTAACTCGTTGTAGATGAGGCCTTTATCCCTAACTCATTGTAGATGAGGCCTGTAGGGGGATCATTTTCATTGAAAACTCTTCTCTCGATCTCCCTATTAGCTACTGCTTGACTTAAAAAAGTGACCTCTTTACTTTCGTTTGTGAGAGAGTGTCTCTAATTCACTATCGGATCTAACTCTCTTTTGTTTTCTTTCGGGCTTAGCCTAGCCTCGTGGGAAGAGTTAGTAATTGATATCCATGTTCAAAGATTCCACAAAACAAAAGCGCTAGACCTCTGGTCCTTTATTTTAATCAACAAGGCTGCTTTCCCTGCTAATCCTTCTCGCCAAGGAAAGAAGTCCAATAGCGGCTGTTCTTAAATCTATAGAATAAGCAAAAGGTTCAAGCAGGTCTCTCATTTCTCCATCTGCAGCCTTCGCTCTTTCACTCCGACAAAAAGACCTTGGCATCGCACTTAGCTGCTTTAGCCGACTTAGGGCCCTTTCTTCTTCTTCATACGCCCTTTCTTCTTTCGTTTTTTTGTTGTTGTGTATTTTGTTCCAATGGTGGAAATGGAGCCTTTTACGCAACGGTGTGCCTTTTCGGGGGTCTTCTCTTGGGTAAACATACCTGCCCATTCGTGGGACAAGACACAAGACAAGACAGTGCCTGGGAGTCTGGATCACTTCTTTGGCACCCTTGATAAGTGGTGCCTTCATCGTAGTAGTGCCTTTCATCATAGTGGTGGAATGGGGCAAGAAGATTGCGTTATAATGTTGAAAATGAAAATCTTGAATTGTAAAAAAGGACTCAATAAATGGTAGGTACGGAAAAAATAAATGGGGTATGGGAGAAAGTTACTTGGAAAAGAGCTTAAATGGGTGAGAATAAAATTCGAGAAGGAGAGAGGGAAGGCTGTCTTGGCTGTTGTCGAGCGGAGGGGGGATTTTGCTATATTGGGGGGAGGAGGTGTTGTAAAATGGAACGATCGATTGATGAAATTGCACGTGTCCTGCATTAACGGTTCAATTTGTAGCTTCCACTCAAACAGTTCAAATGCCACGCTTTTGATTTTGACACGTTGAAAACGGAAGCTCGACATTTTTTGGCTGCGAACGACACCTTACATATGCTAATTATTACAAAAATTTGTTTCAACTTTAACTTAATTTGTTGGTTATTGTACTATTGTATTGGTGGTGTATCAGGAAATTCTTGTAAAATATTCAATTATTTCATTATTAAAAATTCACTATATTATTTTTTCTATAGCCTTTGAATTTCTTACCAGGGTGATAGTCCTGCTACAGTGCATGTTTTATTTATTGTTTTCAAGTGAAGTGGGATTCCTTCCTAAGTTCACACAACCTCTTTTCAACCGTTTTCTCATCAGATTCTTTTCCATCTTTTCTATATATATACTGAATAGAATTTTAGAAACAACAGGGATGATGCATTTACTCCTTTAATAAGAAATATTCCAAATAAATAAATATCATATTTGTGAAAGGTAAAAGTTTATTATCGACCTCTACCAATCATAAATCGAAGTATTGGTTTTTCGATTAATTTGGTTGGTAATGGTATGATTATTCTATTATCGTGTAAAATTATGGTAATGGTTTTATATATGAATTTTCGGTACCAAATCGAACCCCGCCACAAAAACAACAGTGACTTGAAATCGGGGTGATTTTATTTTTCAGGGTAAGATGAAGGTTTTTTTTCTAAAACTTTAATGAGTACAGTGGTAATCCTGAACCATTCGTTGAAGTGTTGTCCGATTATAATGTAATAAAAAATGCACCTGTGACGACCCAAACTCGATGTTCGATAAACAACACCAAATTCGCATCGCCGGAGCTTATAACAACAATTAGATGAATATAAAACAGCGGAACAGAATCAATATCATAAATATCATCACAGTTACAACATCAACATAATATCATACTGCAACAGAGTACATAATACATACACTACAACTCCAAATACAACATCATGATAATACAACAGTAATCATAATTCCAAAAGTCCTCAAATGAGAGAGATGATTACGAACTCCCAAAAGCTAAACACCTGTAATCTCCAAAAGCTCCTAAGATAGCTCCAAGATGAGAGCTCCAAAATACTGCTACTCCTAAATACAGAAACCTGCTACTAGGCTGCCCGTGTGGAAATAATGGGCACCCAGAGTTTAGGAAAGAAAACAATAAACTCCGGATCAGTCATGGGACTGGTATGAGTAAACAAAAACAGTTGCATTTAAATAAAACAAGATTTATAAAAGAATTTTCGGTATGCTTTTAAAAATGGAACTACCATAAGACCTCCCGCCACACACACAATGCAAACGCAGAATTGGAGGAGATTTCTTCTTATGATAGTTAAATATGCTTGATACGAGAAAAGAATTTTTTGATATTATACTAGTGTATAGTGAAGTAAATCATTTCGAAAATAGAATATTGATCTTAGCCAACATACGACCATTATCGTATGCCTACTATAGCTACCATCTAAACAGTGGTGACCACCATAAGTAAATGGCAGGTTCTACAACTAAAACCGTACAGGGTTTCGTATTGGGAATTGGATTTCCAACAAATGGTCAGGCCAAGGAACTTCCCATTGCCACATGAGAACGCCTCTGGAAGGACGTCCCCGAGAACCAAACCGGATCTCTACCAACACAAGGCCGGGTTACCCCTAACTGGGTAACTACTGACACGAGTATGCCATCTCCCGGTCGTAACCAACCTTTAACCGGGGCCCCAGCAACAAATCACAAAATCATATATATATATATATATCTGCGATATCAACATTGGTTAAGTATCTGGGCTCCATACCATGATACCACTTCTATCCAGAAGGAAATGCACATACCCTAAGGGGTGCTACCCCCAATAACCTTGCTGCATCTTTCCTGTTTCGACCATTTCGGGGTGTGAGGCTCGACGAAGTCTCGTCCACAAAAACACGCTTTATACAAAAGCTGTGCTTTGGGTCAAGAAATGATCATAGAAATGATCACCAAGATAGACGATCAAACAAATGATCCTATCACAAATGATCAACACAATGATCATTTCACAGCAACACTCAGCATGTCACATTACCAAATTGGGAATATATCGCTGATAACCTTCAACTACATAACCTCTGAGCTCGTACGTCTCAGAGAAGGGTGTTAAGCTAAGAGAATAAATTCTCCGCCACCAACAGAAATATATTTGAAAGAAATCGGCTTTATATCTCAATTTGTAATGTCAGACATACTATCCATACAAGTCTGTTCCGGGCTCGAACAGAACCGAAGGCACTTCCAAAGAAGTCCTTGCAATCCGGATATCCACAATCCTGATCGGATTCCCCATCACATATGAAGAACTCTATACCGGAGCAACTCGGTGCAGAGTCAATCGACAGATCATCCTATCGCTCTCGCAAATACCCGGTCTTCAACACCGGTCTTCAATTGCTATCCATAACGTCGAATCACATATTCGAAATGGGTTATATGACACAAAGGTCCTTTCCCGGCTAATTCGAATAGTGAGTGTCAAATTTTAAAACATGTGGATGTCATTCACAAATATTCACAGGTTCGATGTGGGTTTCGGATAACAAATGGAAATCCGATTCCCTATCGCATCAAAGTTTTAAATGTCGTTTTACGGGCAACAGGGTTTTCACATCAATACAGAACAAATCATAATCACAGTGCATCACATGGCAATTACATCCTACAGAATTACAAACAGAACAGAGATATCAATATAAGTTAACAACAATAGTTAATTATTTTACCAAACAAAACGAATGAGATAAATTAACCAAATAATTATTTTATTGATTATTCAATCAATGATTTATTATTCTTAATGGTAAATAAATTAATCATAATCATCTTGATACATTGATATTTCCTTAATTAGTTATTTTAATTAACTGCGAATTAAATTAATTAACTTGCTTTATCAAATCAATAAATTCTTAATTATAAATTTATTTGAATACTTAATTGTTTATTAAATCAATTTCAATCACAAACTTTAAATCATTCTAAATTCCTTTTCAAAACTATTGATAAAAATTGTTTACCTTAATTTCCATTTGAAAATCTGTTTTATACTTTAAAAATTAATTTATTATTACTTTGGAATTTTAATGTAAATTAATTTAAAATTCTTCTTTTAAAATTTAATCATTTAATTAAAGGGTTGAATAAATTTTTATTTTTAAACTTTCTTTACTTAATTAAAGAATTAACAAATTCTAAAACATTTGTTAAATAATTTAACTTAACTAAATCTATATTGTTTACATTGCAAACACAAAATTCTCTTGAAGATTTTTTTTTTTGAATGGGCTTAGCCCATTATAAAACAATCCGTGTAACAAAGGGTCTCGAGCCCATTCCCTTTCTCTCCTCATTCCAGTTTCTTTCCTTCTCCCAGTTTTTTTTTATTTAACGCTTATATATCAAACTGGAAAGAAGCCTCCTTCACACGCTCGAGTTCGACCCTGAGTTCGACCCTCTCCATGCACGATAACATCACCGAGTACCCAGACCTTCTTCTCCTTCATTTCCCCTTTGTTTCCTTTTTTTTCTCCACTGGCACATCACCACCACTGTGCACGTGCACGGTGGTTCGCGACCTCTCTGATGGCCATCGTGACCATCAACAAGTCGCGATTCGTCCCTCTATTAGCAATCAAAATCCAGAGCTTCGAAAAAAACGAAATTCAAAAAAATTGCCTAACGCTCGAAAACTGGAACGAATCCCTCTGGCAAAGTGCCTCGCCACCGCTGCACCATCCACCTGCAGCACCCGAGATTTCACTCACTCGTTGCCGAGGCGATAAACCATCCACCTCCAAACGCTCGTACCACTCGATCGTTTATTGGTGACGCGATCATTAATTTACAGAGCATAGAAATTTTAAGAACCCAAACCCTACTTTTATTCCAATCTCAAAATCGATGCATTCGAAAAATCTTTAAGCATTTTTCTTGGATTTGTAAAGGATTAAACTTGCTATATGACAATTTTCAGCATTTATAATTGATTAGATAATCAGAGATTTAGAAAAATGACACTTTTGTTTGAATTAGAACTGCTCTTAAACCACTTTAGTAAAAATCATCATATTACTTCTAAAAACTGTAACTTTGTATGCTTATCCAATTTATGCAATCCATTCAACGATTTAACATTCTTGAATTTATCATAAAAACTTGTTTTCACTGCAATTTTCAAGTTGCACAGACAATATACTTCATGTTCAAGCTGGAAACAAAATTTTAGCTCATGGATGATGTTTGAATTAACTTATTTGTTAAAGATCTAAAACAGCGATTATAGTGAAGTTTAAATCTTTAACTTGTTTGAACTCTCCATATTTTATTTTATTTTATTTTTTCAAACTGAGCACAGAAATATATTCACTAACATATATACACAGCATAACCCAAAACTATATCAGTATATAACTTTCAATATGACCTCATACAGTTCAATGATTCAAATTGAACTCAAGTTTAAGATGTATTTACTCACCTGACAAATGTTTAAACAGAGGCTATATATTGATTTCCTTTGAACCGCAGCTTGATCCTCTTCTCTTTTCTTCTTTCAGTAATTTGCCTTTCAACTTGTAATATATGAAGTGATGATCTTCTTTCCTTTTTAATTTCTATTTTTCTTTGCTATTTTTTTTTCTTTCAATAAAAAGTTTTTAAACGAGATGATGCATAGGTTGATATATATAGAAGTATACAAAGTAAGGGAGGTAGGCAAGTTTTAAGCAAAGTACTGAAACATTTATTTTGCATAGTGGCTTTATACAGGCTTTTGTACTTCACATGCTTTCCTCCTTTCTTCAAGGGAGGCTGAAGAGTAAACATTTAATACAAGCATGTATTTACAGTTAATGTCTTACTTGATGTTACTAGAGTAAATGGCATTAAATGAAGCATTAAATGGAAGCATGTATGCAATGCTCCCTTGTCTCCTTGTATACTTACAGGTAATGTTATTTTAGATTTTCTTTTATATGTATAGTTTATATTTGTTCACTCTTTTGTTATCTTGTTTAATTATTTGTTCATTTGTTCTTTTCTTTGTTCATTTGTTCATTTGTTTAATTATTTGTTTATTTGTTTAGATGTTAGATTATAATTATGTGATTTATTACAATATACATTTTCTTAAATTTTATTTCTATTCAAGATTTAACTTATTAATATTTAATCTATAACTTATATTTCATTTTTAAGGCTTAAACAATTTCTTGTTTTGTTGCATATTTCATTCACCATTTATCTAATTCCATATAACTTTGCAATATTGATTTTTTTTTTCTACAATAGTTTATTTTCTTTTGAAATTCTCAAATTTAAATTCAAAAGTTCAAACAATTTAACAAATTTTATATCCAAAATTTTCGGGATGTTACAGCACCTTTCACTATTTTACCTTTTAATTTTTTTAATTTTTCATGGTCGCATGAGAATGTTATTATTCATTGTTTTTTTATTTTTTTTATACACACATCACAAAAGGTTAATTTGATAGATTTACCGAGTTGACTATATTGTAGTTTCTAGGAAATGGATGGATATAAAATCTTGTTCATTCTTTATATTGCTGTCTGAACAAATTTGCAGTACTACATTCGCCATCATTTGCATAAAAAGAAAACGATGGTTAAATGTATGGTATATTTGACTCGTATATCATAAGAATGCATTTTCTAATTTGGACATTAAAGTTGGCGTTAAGTTTACATGCTTTGAGCTGTATTTGATTTCCTTGACTTAGAAATAAACGTAAAAAGTTAAATACTAGCGATCCTAGTAGAATACAACTGTTTGTGATTTTTGTTCGATGATTATATATATATATATATATATCTGTGTGTGTGTGTGTGTGTATGTATATTTAACGTGTTTGATTTAGTACTATTGTAAAATTATAGATAGGAGTAAACAAATGGATTTTTTTTGAAAAAATAGTTTATGTCAGTACAATTTTGATATTACACGATTACAATAGAGCTTCCACAATACGTTACACTCTCATATACAACAGTACATTACACTTTCAAATACAATCACTTCTAACCTTACTCCCTCGAATTTGATTTTTTATCTACTTGCTTCAACTGTCTTTTTCTTCAATTGTCTGTTTGTCTGCCTAATAATAATGCAGTAAAAAGCAAAAAAACACATTTAAACTACAAAAATATAAATATTTTTGAAGACATTGCATTTTTTATTGGTTTTATTCTTTTCATATTTTATGTAGGCATCATAATTATCAATAATGTACATGAGAAACCCACGATATGCATAGTGTATTACTGTAGATGCTATAATGCCAAGCATGTACACAAAACACACTTGCATCGATTCAGTTATAGGCATAAATGAAAGGTCAAGCTCAATGGCTCAACAAAATGATTAATGGACAGACCAAGATAAAGTTGAATAATTCAGCTTAACACAAGCAAAAGTGAAATGGCATAGAAACAGTTTAGAGGAAGGTAGCAAACACAAGTGAGGCATCCATGGTCAAATACAAAACGATGCAACTGGGTCCGACACAAACATGCAGCAAACCAACCAAGTGCACAAACACACAAGGCGAAAATCATGAAAATTGCACAATAACAAGATAGTAAGATATTTCAAAATCCATATTTAATTTAAAACACGTAAATTTAAAATTTTAAAATATCAATATGCATTTCAAATTTCAAAAACAACACTTTAAGCAACCTTCGCAAAAAAAAATTCAGTTAAAACTAAACTGCATTATCATTCAGATACATTAAAATAAAATACAAATCCACTTATATAAATTTATATATATAACTAACTAGATCGTGTACACTTACATAAATCCATACATGAACAAAAAAATGATATAAGACATATATAAATTAATATATGTAAAATATGAAGGCTGCAAATACAATATACCTAAAACAGTATTGTATTGATAAGATATGTATGTATATTTGGAAGCCAAACTAATGTCTACTCGTATGTATATAAACTAATATATATTACCATAAAACATATAAGATTACTTTAAACATATAATGTAAGCACTATACATATAAACAACATACTAGTATGTGTGTGTGTGTGTGTGTGTGTGTGTGTGTGTAATCCTATAACCGAGAGATGATAAACTAAAGTAAGCAAATATATAAAATCTAACATATATAACTATCAAAGCACGTGGCTCTTCTATTCTCTTCACTTAGATCTTAGACTTCTACAGGTTTAGATATCCCATCTGTTTCATAAGTCAACTCATAAGTCAAGTCCAGTCATAACTTGATTGATAGAGGCTTAGATTGTTATCCCAATACTCAATTCCCGAAATGGTGCAGTTCCTGATAGAACTGTCCAAATCCTCCGCAGCTGCCACGGTTGGACTAATGAAGAAGAAGATTTTTTAGCGACTTCACTACGCCAACCATCGAGGAAATAAGAAAAGATATATTGTACTTATCACCCTATTAAAAAATGTCGCTCGAAAAATCCCACCACTTCACCTACTTCATTGCCTCCAATGGCGCGTAAGAAACTGAAAAATGAATGAAGGAAACGCAAACCCTGACCTCCGCATTAGAAAGACATCTAGCGAGATTCAGTCCACTCCTACTAAGTCCATCCCTGAGTGCCTTATAGAGAGATGCCCATTCAGTTTACACATTGGAAAGAGAATCTCCGTTTGATCGATCAATGTGTGATATTCTGAATCCTCATTTCAAACGGAATCGAAATGATCCGGAATAGGGTTATGTACATTCATATTATGAGAAGGGGTATCCCCTATAAAAAAGATCATTCATACATAGCATAGTCAAAAACCGAAATACATATTTCATTTTTTTGATAAAAAAGAATTCAATTTTCTCGTTCTTACTTTTGTTCTTACTTCTTCGAATATAATTGTCTCTGGGAGTATTGGTTTAATGCAAATCATAGTATTCATTCTTATGGAAATGGAAATGGAAATGAAAAACAAGAAATACTTTTTCTATAAATATGGACGAATGGAAGTTTAACTCCTAAGGAAGCACTTTATGAAGCTAATCGTAATTTGATTAATTTATGTTTTTCAATCAAAATTTTATTTATTTAAAACTTGGATTTATAGACCTTTTCGGTACTTAGCGAGCATATGATTGAGGGTAAATTAGCGCTTAGATGAGTTATGGTAGCCTAAGAATTTATTCGAATTGGAGGGTCGGGAATGCAATCACTTAGTTGGGGATTCCCTGAACTCAAAGATGCCTCACTACTAGCTAATTAGACGCGATCCCCTCCTCGGGCGGAATCCTCCTTTTGCTCCTTAGCCTATGGGGTATTAACAACCGTTTCCATTTGTTGTTCCCCTTCCAACGGCATGTTCTTACGCATCACTCACCCGTCCGCCACTGGAAACACCGCTTCCCGTCCGACTTGCATGTGTTAAGCATGCCGCTGGCATTCATCCTAAGCCAAGATTGAACAAAAAGATATAAAAAACTTTTGGTAAAAGTTATGTTTTGGTCCGAGTGAGGATAGCATTTCTCTTCTTCATGTCTATGAAGTTTTTAAAATACAAACATCTCAAAGATAGATATAGAGGTAGGAATTTGTTGAGCGAACAATAATTCCTTATTCGTCCATATTTCTAGAAAAAGTATTTCTTGTTTCTCATTTCCATTTCCATAAGAATGAATACTATGATTGCATTTCGAATAGGCATGGATACAGCATCTATAGGATAACTTCCGTTTTGAGAGTTATTTGTAGGGTTCATACGGTATCCGCATTTTGGTAAGAAGGTGCCATCCTCAAATTTATACTAGTTACCTTTCTTTTTCTAATTTTTAGTATTTCTTGTACCATTTTCTGATATATTTGATAGTCGCCAATTAAAAGGCGAGATTTTCTCAATCTTTATTATAGTGATTGTAGTGCCGCCCTAGAAAGGGAAATTTGATTAGCTTGCTTGAACAAATCCGCTCTTTTCGAACATCTTTTCTACTACCGAGAAAAGCCAGTTAACGCGTCAACTCAGAGAAGAGAACCCTTGATAAACTTTAACATTGGGTTATTAAGGTCAAATAAGTGAAGATGATCATGAGTCAGTAACAAATAGAAGTTCTTCCCCTGCTGTTTTTATGTGATTGCAACATCAAAATGATAGTAAATTTAGAATAAAGAAAAAAGTCTCATTGAAATCCGAATAATCCAAAATACGGGGTACAAAAAAGGGACTTTCATCGTTTGTGGATTACTCGAATAAATGCAGCAGCTCGTGTTTTCTTTTAGTATTCAAAGCTCATTATTTTGGATGCATCTAGTAGACTTCGTATCCGTCCCCCATCCTAAAGTCCTAAGGTCATCAAGGCCGGTATCTTCTAAAAAGTGAGAATGGATTCTCCGTTCTGAGAAAGGCTGTTGTAATGGAATAATCCGCAGCCTGATAGGAATAAAAGTTTCAAACATATAATACTGAAAACACATAACCTATGTGTATATATATATATATATATTAGTTACCCAAGTTGTATGTAAACTGTATATATATACACAGTTCATCTTATACCAAACTACAAAACATATGTAGGCTTGTGTATATTCATGTATACAGACAACTTATTTTTCATAACTTTCATACGCTATATTTTTTTTATAAATTAACATAATAATTCAAATGTAACTTTATATATATACAATATTACTCAAAGCACCTATATACTATAACATATAACCTATAATATTACAAAACAGAGAAGGAGAGGGGAGGAGCTCGACCGAGATGGAGCGGGTGGGCATGCATGTGGAGGAGCAGTGGAAAGCTGGTGGAACGAATGAGAGAGAGAGGGAAGAGGTGGAAGGCCTGGGTGCTTCGACAACTGGAAGGGCCGACGTGCTTGGGGTTGGAGCACGTGGCTAGGGGACATGGCGGGTTCACGAGGGTTCGGGCAAGCCTGAGCTGTTGTTGTTTGGTCAGACGAGAGGGTATGGGGAGGTCATGGGTTTTGCAGATGAAGGGGATGGCTGGCGAAAGGCAGCCGACGCGTGGGGAAGGAGATGAATGGTGGAACCTCGGTGTGGCTAGGGCGGAGGTGGAATCATGTAGTCAGCGCTGCCACTGGGTGTCGGTGGTGAATGAATAATGTAGAGGAATTCGATTGGGTTGGTGAGAGATGGTGGATCTCGGCCAAGAAAGAGAAGGGGAGGAGAAAAGTGGAAGATAATAGATCTCAGGAAAATAGAAGAAGAAGAAATTTCAGGAAATACGTAGGCAAAGTGATAAAGTGTTTCTATATTTTTTCTTTTTAAACGAAGTAAAGGAATGGAAGAGATAACAAGTGGAACACGAACCAGCAAATAATAAATTGGACGTTGGGTATAGTAATTGTCAACCCTTAAATTCTTGAAAAATAAAGGCAACGGCTATTTAATTTATATGGTAGATTATGAATGGACACAAGGAATTCAAAAGGCTCAAAACGTACCGATACAGTGAACCGTTTCACAGAATTCACCGCTTACCAGAATATTGAAACATAGGAATGAATATACTGCAGAGATCAACATGACAAGACGATCAAAATGGTATACAGATATATGTGATACGACCATCAAATCAAAAGTCGATAATCGGTACCGAAAATGCTGCTAAAATGCCGGAATTAAGATAAACGGAGAAATAGCAGTCCAAATTTACAAAAATGAAATATGACGTCTGGCTCAGAAGATGATTTACAAATTTGTTATATAAAAATTCAGGTTTGAAAAATATTTTATTATCATCAAATATTAACTGATTTAAATTGAAATAAAATTACACAATAAAATTGTTAACGCTTAAATTTGAACGCTAACACCCCGGTGTGTGAAGTGTAGTTGTGAAAGCACCACCCGATAGATGGGGAAAGAATTATAAGCAAGTAATAGCGGAAAAGCAGTAAACAACAGCAACTTTATAGTGGTTCGGCTTATGGGTATAGCCTACGTCCACTTTGTACTTTTATTGATGATCACGTTACAAGTTGATACAAATCTTCTCAAGTACAATACACTTTGAATTACAAAAGATTTAGAACAAGTAGCTCAAACTTCGATGTTGACAAAAATCTTCAAATCCATGGTGGATGTAGATGATTTCTTTATGAAGTTCTTTTAGACGTTCTTTGAATCTCAAAAGCTTTAAGTGTTGAAGTAGTCTGGAATTCGGCAGAGTAATGGCGCTTGAAATTGATCGACCAAAAGTCCCCTTAATGTTGGAGGTAGGTTGGTATTTATAGGCTTAGATCTTGGACCTAAGCTTAAGTCGTAACCGGTTCTAAATCGCCCCCGACCCAGCTAAGTCGTGGCTGACTTATGAGAGCACCACTATGGTCTAGCCGTGTTGATCTTTCTTCGCTGAATTTGCACAAGTTCAAAGTCGTCACCGGGTCAAGCCAGGTCGTAGGTCGTCCCCTCTCTCTGATGCATGGCCTCCGACTTAAATGGGAAGTGCATGCTTAAATAGGTCGTTGCCGATTTAATGAATTGACGAGCTAAACGTGAACTAACTCCCCTTCACTTGCCCAGGTCGCGCACGTCCTAGCACAGACCATGAGTCGGTCACGACACAAGTGTAAGTCGTGAACTTGTTCCACTCAGTTAGGTCGGTAAGCATGTTAAGTCCTTAAGTCGGATCGAATTAGGTCAGCAACTTTATTAGGTCGGATTCCTTGTTAAGCAGTTAGGTCGGCAACTTCATTAGGTAGTTAGGTCGGCACCATGTTAAGTCGGATCCTTTGTTAAGCAGTTAGATCGGCAACTTCATTAGGTAGTTAGGTCGGCACCATGTTAAGTCGGATCCTTTGTTAAGCAGTTAGGTCGGCAACTTCATTAGGTAGTTAGGTCGGCACCATGTTAAGCAGTTAGGTCGGCTATTCCTTTAAGTCCTGAGTCGGCGCCATCTCCACGTACTGGACCACTGAGTCGTAACCGAGGCAGGGTTAACATTTGCCCCTCGAAGTATACGCCTTGGGATTAAGTCGTGTGCTTCGATACCTTTTAACTCGGTCACTCTTAGGTCGGTAAGTCGTGAACGACTTATCAGCTAACTCGTGCATGATGACCCGTATCATTTCACTTCAGAATATAAGCCGGCCTCCTTCAACCTTCTTCGTCACTTATTCATTTACTCAATTTCGATTCCGCCATTAAAATTCTCCTGAGTTCTTTAAGGCGATTCCATCATACCTGATCACCAGTAATTCCTACTATTTAGTGCGTAAGTGATTCTACTCCTCCCTTGATTGTAGATTACCATCGGTTCTCAAACTTTATCGCTTGAATTCAAACGGCCTCCTTGCATAATGCTTCATCACGAATTCCATCATATTTGCCGTTGATGAAACTTAGGTTGCTCGATTAAAAGTTCGATGAAGTAATGAAAGTGGCTCGTCGTCTTAGGCTAACCGTTTGAGATTACCATGCGACAAATTTGTGATAACTTCGAACTGATTTTGTGGATGGTCCGGCAGCAGGTAATGGTATGAATGGAATAGGGGTTTTTGCTGGTGGAGGAGCGGTTAGCGGGCTAATGGGTTGAGTGGAGTGAGGTATTGGTTTAGATGCGACCCAGTGATTTTAGGTGACTCATCTTTTGGCCGACTCAAATCATAAATCATGACCGTGTTAGTGCTTGAGTGAGACCCACCGACCTACCATTCTGCCGATCTAAACTTTAAACCGTGGCCGAGATAATACCAGAAAGAAGCTTACCGATCTAAACTTTAAAGCTTGAATCGTGACCGAGCTAACACTTGAGAAATTCCTGCCTTTTGAACCAGAGCTTGCGACCTAGGGGAACGAGTTGCCAAGTCAAACTATTTAGACCTTGACCCGCTACCGACTTAGCTTTATCTTGCAAAAGAATTTTAAACCGTAGCCGAGTTAGTACTTGAGCTTCAGACATGTTATCATTTAGGAGCATAGGCCTACTTTGAGAATTTGCCTTGAGCTAAAGAACTAAATTGTCTGAATTTTTGAACTTTAAACTTGCCTGAATCTCCTTGTATTATGCCGCATTAGCTTATAAGCTGCTAACCTGCTAAAAATAACAAACAAAGAGAACCAAGGCGAAAATACTGCCATTGACTGCCCACGTCAGATGACAGATTAGTCAAGACAAAACAAACAACTTAATTATATTGCATGAAATGTTTGCGAATCAATCGATTAGGGTTAAACATTAGTGCAAAGTATCAATAATCTGAACTGATTTGTCTGCACCAACATCTTACTTGCATATTTAGGCTTAAAACAATAATCCCTGAATTTCATAACTAACAAATGTTTGCTAGTTTTTATTCCAGTTATATTTGTTTACCGGTTGATTGATTCTGCACAACAATTCACACACTTTAGGAAACGTGCACCTTCATGTTTGAATACCCAGTTGTTTATGTAGAATGACCTCCCATCGAGAAGAAGAAGTGGTAACTCAAGAAGAAGAAACTTTCCCGACAACAGTTCCGATAGAGAATCCTCCGGAAAGAACTTCGACTATTCTATCTTTGAGAACATTTATTCAGCTGCGCACTCAATTTGGCTTTGCTGAAAACGATGTCCTATTCCCTGGGTCAAACGATACTGCTGATAATCCTCCCTATGGTTTCGTTGCAGTCAACCGCCACATGTGCTTAAGTGGGGCGATTCCTCCTTTTAATGACTTCCTTCGAACTCTTCTTCTCCGGTTGACAATCTCTCCATTTCAACTTCATCCTAATGGTTATGCCATCTTGATGGGGTTGTGTGTTTTGTTTAGAAGAACTCTTGATCGCCTACCGAGTTTTGAAGAAATTCGTTATCTGTGCTCGTTTACAAAGAGTAAAGATCATCCTTCACTCATTATTGTGAGAAGTGCTAGAAACCGCAAGCTCCTTTCCGATCTCACTGAAAGTGTTCATGGATTTTTGAACCAGTTTTTCTTTGCTCGCTGTCCTCCAGGGTTTTATGCCATCTGGAGAATAGGAAGTAAGACTAGTGTTTCCATTTTTTCGTTTTTGAAACTTTTTTCGAGATCCGAACTTTCAGTTGCTAACTTCATTCTTTGCTCTTTTCAGCACTTCCTCTCCCTTCTAGAGATCCGATTCATAAACAAGTTTTTGAGAGGTTGAGTGCCGTGGCTGCGGAAGAAAGGAGCATAAAATTTCTGCTGAAGGATGAATTTTTACACCAATACGGGCTTCTACACGCTTCTCGTTCTACGCATGCTCATGAAGTTCCAACAGAAGTTCCCGATTCTCCGATGAAAACTCCTGACGCCCCAGTTACTGTCGAACAACTCACATCAAAAGAGTCTAATATTGAAGCTTCATTGGTGAAGTGTTCCACTCCTACCGACATTATGGGGTCATCTAGTAAGACGGTGCTTGCCCCGATCGAGGAAGAAGAAGAACCTTCACGGCCTCTCGGGGGATTAGCTGATGTAAGAATTGAGAAAACAAGTCCCACCAAGCATGATGGTGACGATGTTTATGAGGGGTTGAGCGACATAATAGTGACTTCGCAGGAGCTTTTTAGAGATGACGTATCTAAAACTATCTCTCCTGTAATTGAGGCGACGTCTCTTCTTCGACAAACACCAGCACAAACATCAACTCCTCATACCCAAGCTATCATCACCTCTGCACCAAAGAGTGGTTTGTAGCTTAATACGTGTAGCTTGCACATCACACAACACTTAGGATTTTCCAGCACATTTATGCACTTATCTTCTTATACTTTAAAGATTTCTAAAGCTTATCTTTTCTTATTTCAGATTCTTCAATGACACGCGGCGGATCATATTATCAGGATTTCCAACGCTACGGGGGGCGTGGTCAATATGATTATCGGCGTTACTTTCCCTCCTATAGAGAGTCTGACGAAGAGAGGGCTGCTCGAAAGGCTCGTGAAAGGAGGGATGCAGAAGAGCGTTATGACAGAAGGGATAGGGATGAGCACCATGATTCTTTGCAGAGGAGTGATGACTCGCACAAAAGGAAATCTCACGACGACCGAGGAAAAGGTCATGTAGCTGAAGATTCAGGCAAACGAGCCCGACATGGTGAGAGACATGTTTCCACTATTCCCGAAAAGCCTACTGCCCCTGCCCCTCTCGACATTACTTCCGACTCTCCTGCTCTCGGGAAGGAGGACATCCAGACAATAATAAGCAGGCCTAAATTTCAAGTGGGACCTGGCCCAGCCACTTTACAAAGTCGTTTTCCACAATGGTGCTTAAAGGGTGTGAGATTCGACCTAGACTTGGTCCCCATCGACAAGTCTGCTATGTTGCGCAATCTTGATGCAGTCAAGCTCGATATCGAGAGGATGTCAAACTGGCAGAAGCTTGTTGATGAGCTTCAAAGAGTTAACCGTGCCAACTTAGAGGCCATGCTCACCATGGAAAATGATAAGGCTGAGTGGCAAAAGGTGCTTGAGCAGCACGACACCGAAATGAGGAGCATTACTTCCTACAACGAGGAGCTCGAAGCAAAGGTTGAGAAGTTGAAAGATGAGCTTGCTGCTTCCTCTACTTCATACTCTCAAAAAGAAGAAGTGTTTCTCAGACAAGTTAGAGATGCTCATGCCAGTCAGAGGGATGCCGAAGATAGGCTCGAGGCACAAAAAAGAATCAGTGAAGGCTATGTCTCTGATATTGCTGAGCTTCGAAAGAAAAACAACTCCCAGGAGGCGGAGATACAAATGCTTAAGCTTCAGCTTGCCAAAACTGAAAGGGAGCGCGATGAGGCTGTCGCCGGCAAAATCGCAGCCGAAGAATCTCATGAGGCGACCAAAAACAGCTTCGGCTCAACATTATTCGACTTCTACTTGCATAGCGTCTTGGGGCGTGGAAGCCTCGCCTTTCTTGGTCCCAAGTATGAGATCACTTTAGCTGAAGTGTGGGAGGCCGCCCTCGATATGCTTGGTGCTGAAGGTGCTGGTTATGACGAGTCAGCCCTGGAAAGGCATTATTTTGATGAAGACGCTCGCGCTGCTCTCGCTAGGGGAAAGGAACAACTTGCCAAACTAAGAACCGAAGTGACGGAAGGGGACCAGCTGGGGAAAACCACTTCAACTACTCTAGTCCAGCCACCTTCTTCGTCTGAAGTCGACATTATTGGTTCCAGTTCCCATCTCGCATCTCCCACCAAAGTTACCGCTGATATTACAAGCACACAAGGCGGAGACGAGGGTGAAGAGAGCGCTGATGCGCAAGCTTATGAAGTCGATATCAGGAAACCAGCTTCTCCAGGTAACTTCACTGTTAATCTCGCTACTGTCAATTCTGCTCAAGCGGGTTACTCGTTTATTTCGCATGAGTTTCACGAGCTCCTTGGCTATTTTCTCAACCTTGACGAGCCTTCATCTCCTCTCTTTACTGACTTCATTGGTGAACCTTCATCTCCTCTTTTTACTGACTTTAACCTTTTTTCTTCTGTAGAGAAAGTACCAAGCACTGCTCAAACTTCTACTCCTCCGGTCATCCTTCCTTCATCTCTTCAGGCGGTGCCTCCTTCTGCCTCGCAACCTGGATCACAGGAGGAACAAATAGAGGCTCTTCACGGCTTGGATGATCCCATCGCTTCGCAAGAGCAGAAAGATGAGAGACCTGAGGGAGGTGACATATCCCCGGAACGGACTCCTTCTGACGACATTGTTCTATCAAAACTTGTCACTCCGGGGAGTGAGTCTTCCTCACAAAGGAGAGAGAAGCGTGGGACATCAAAGAGGAGGGGGAAGAAAATCACCGCCACTGAAGAGGAGCCGGAAGTTGAACCGGTTACACCTACCTCTCCTACTTCCTTTATACCCACTGGCCGACCTGGAAAGCTGGTCATTCGACCGGGTAAAGGGTCCAAAGGAGGGAAGAAGAAGTGAAGATTTTAGCTTTTTGTCTTTTATATGAACTGGCCGAGAGTTGTGCGGGTACCGGCCCCCGCTTTTATTTTGAAACCTGTATCTGCATTATAGTTGAATAAAATGATTCTTCGTTTGTACAAACTTCTGTTTGAATTTGAGAATGCATTTACTATTTATTTTTGCACAAGTTTGTTTATATAATATTGCAGCGGGCTTATGGTATGTTGTTTGAGTATTACTTTACTGATGCAGCTATACTACTATACCATGTTGCCCCCATACCTTAAGCTTGTTGCAATATTTTATACTTCGAGGGGACTTGCACTCTTATTTGTTAAAGAATAATTATTTTATTCTTCAAAGAAAATTTTATAGAGTACAACTCCCTTCGTATAAGTTTTTACGCTTTGTCGTTCGAAGAAATCACTTTTTTCTTTTGCTTATGTGCATATTTTACCAAGTGAATTCCTCTATGTGGTAAAGCGGACCTCTGAAGGGTACTTTAACTTCTTTTCTTTTTACGATCATTTTCCATTTGAAAGTTAAAGTACGCTTTTGATGAGGATTTTTTTTTTATACAAAATTGTACCTCTGAGGAGGGATTTTTCACGTTTCAACACTTGGAAGTTTTATTTCAATCTTGGTGAAACGTGTGCTTCCAAAGAGGTCTTTTTTCTTGATTGTGTCCCCGGGAGGGGGTCGTACCTCTAAGGAGGGATTTTTTACGTTTCAACACTTGGAAGTTTTATTTCAATCTCGGTGAAACGTGTACCCCCAAAGAGTTGTGCCTTCGAAGAAAGCCTTTTCACGTTTCAACACTTGGAAGTTTTATTTCAATCTTGGTGAAACGTGGGCTTTCAAGAAGGTCTTTGTTTTTGCATTTCAACTTTGGTGAAGTGAAATTCCGAAGAGCGGTTGCTACACTTCAACTCCTGGCGAAATGTGCCTCCGAAGAGGGCTTTTATTTTGTTTACATTTCAACTCTGGTGAAGTGAAATCCCAAAGAGCGGTTATAACACTTCAACTCCTGGTGAAATGGGCCTCCGAAGAGGGCTTTTATTTTGTTTACATTTCAACTCTGGTGAAGTGAAATCCCGAAGAGCGGTTATAACACTTCAACTCCTAGTGAAATGGGCCTCCGAAGAGGGCTTTTATTTTGTTTGCATTTCAACTCTGGTGAAGTGAAATTCCGAAGAGCGGTTATAACACTTCAACTCCTGGTGAAATGTGCCTCAGAGAGGGTTTTCATCGCCTGGAAGTTACTCTCTCATGGTTGGAGGGTCATGACTCCTCCAATCTTTTTTGTTGAGTAGATAACTTTCTTTTTTGTGGCGTATGACCCATTAGAGGTCTTTTATCCTCCGAAGAGTTGCGCCTCCGAAGAGGACTTGTGCCGCTGATGGTAGCTTTGGTTGTTCCTCTGTTCACTTGCTTATGCCTTTTCAGCGATCCTCTTTTTTTTTCTTTTCAAGTTTTCATTCGCCTTTCTCTCACAAGTGGCTTGTTTAATCCAAGGAAGTGTACTTCATTGCCAGGCAAGTTCGTGAGAACGGGCACTAGCTTCCTAATTGGATGTTTGTTTGTTCAAACAACCTCAATTTATCAGCAAGGGCTCGTTTCTATCGAAATCATTAGCCGTTCAATTGAAGTATTTCCTATCTAGGATTTGAATTCGGGGTCTTTGTGACTTGAAATTTGCTTGTTGAATGATGGTGAGAATCGCTCGGTCTTATTATGCGCAAGTTTTATCTCCATTGTCTGCAAAAATTTAAATCGATATTTCAGCAATACATTTTATGTATTTTTATATCGAAAACAAAGCAACATATAATGATAATAAGGAACACAAGATTTATAGTGGTTCGGCCATGAAATTGGGCCTACATCCACTTTATATTCTTTCATTATTTACTTGCATCAGTTTCACAATTGCTTTCAATTACAAGAATCATACATTCATAATTCTTTTTACAATGTTTCAACAAAATTTTCAAGTAAAGTATGGACGCAAGTGATTGCTGTTCCATGCCCTTGGAATTTGATCTCCATCAACAGTGGTGAGCTTGAATGTGCCGTCAAGAAGTTTCTGACCTATTACATATGGTCCTTCCCAATTTGGCCCAAACACACCTGTCGCAGTCATAATTCTTTTCAGGACTAGATCTCCAATTTCAAAGCTGCGTTGACGAACTTTGGAATTGAAATGTCTGGCTATCCTTTGCTGATGAGCTGCAACTCTGAGGTTAGCTTCATCTCTTTTTTCATCAAGGAGATCCAGCGCTTCCAGTTGTAGCTTTTCATTTTCTGCTTGATTGAAATGGATTCTTCTGTGTGAAGGGACCTCTGTTTCAACCGGGATCATTGCTTCCGATCCGTATGCTAACGAAAAAGGAGTATGCCCAGTTGCAGTTTTGTGAGTAGTTCTGTATGCCCATAGTGCAAGTGGTAGTTTATCAACCCAACCACCTTTTGCACTTTCGAGTTGCTTTTTGATGGTTGATTTGATGATCTTGTTCACTGCTTCCACTTGCCCGTTTGCCTGCGGATGAGCTACTGCCGAAAAGCTTTTCTGGATTTTGAATCGTTTGCAAAAATCCTGGAATTCCTCGCTTTCAAACTGAGTACCATTGTCTGTGATTATTTTCTGAGGTACACCGTATCTGCAAATGATATTCTTGGTCACAAAGCTTATCATTTTCTTAGAAGTGATAGTAGCCAATGGTTCAGCTTCAGCCCACTTAGTAAAATAATCAACTGCAACAATAGCGTATTTAATCCCTGATTTAGCAGTTGGTAGCGGCCCAATGAGATCCATTCCCCAAATTGCAAATGGCCATGGACTGACCATCTGTGTGAGTTCGGTAGAAGGTGCTCTAGGAATTTTGGCATATCTTTGGCATTTCCACATTTTCGGGAGTAATCTGCAGCATCCCGATTAATTTCTGGCCAAAAATATCCGTATCGGAGAATTTTCTTTGCTAGTGTTTGACCACCTGAATGATCACCGCATTCTCCTCCATGCACTTCAGCTAGGATTGTTTTGGACTCTTCCCGGGATACACATCGAAGCAATGGCATTGAGAATCCCCGTCTGTACAATCGGCCATCCTGAATTACATAGCGAGAGGCCTTCCTTAGAAGCTTTCGTCTTTCTATCGAGTTTTCTGGCAGAGAACCCCTGAGTAGGTAATCCAGTATTGGAGTCATCCATGACTCTTGTTCTTGAGATACATTCATAATCCAGTCTATATCCATCTCGTCTATACTTGGCGCTGAAAGGACTTCTACAGGGACCAATCCCAATAGTTGAGCTTCACCAGAACTTGAATACTTTGCAAGGGAATCTGCCTTCATATTTTCTTCACGAGGAATGTGGCTTATTGAATAGTGATCGAGTTCATATAGGAGTTCCCAAGCCTTTGACAAGTAGGAAGGCAGGTTTCCACCTTTTGCTTGAAATTCCTTCTTGACTTGGCATACGATAAGCTGAGAATCACTGAAAATTTGTAATGCTCGAATGTTTAGCTCTTTAGCGACTTTCAGACCTGCAATAAGAGCTTCATATTCTGCTTCATTGTTTGTTGAAGGGAATTCCAGTCTTAGTGCATAACATAATGATCGACCTTCAGGAGTTTCAAGTACCACTCCGGCTCCAGAACAGTAGCCATTTCTTGCGCCATCAACATACATCTTCCACTGGATTGGAGAATCATCGATCGCTTTTTTCTCACCATTATCTTTCTCTGTGAATTCTGCAATGAAATCAGCTAAAGCTTGTCCGTTGATTGCTTTTCGGGGATGATAAGTGATGTCATATTGACTGAGTTCAATGTTCCATTTTAGAAGGCGACCCGAAGTTTCTGGGCGAAATAGGACTTGCTTTAGAGGTTGATCAGTGAGCACTTTAATAGGATGAGCTTGGAAATATTGCCTCAGTTTCCTTGATGCAACTAGTAGGCAATAGGCGAGTTTTTCCAACTTGGAGTAATTCAGCTCTGCCCCAGTGAGTCTTTTGCTGATATAGTAAACTGGATGTTGAATCCTTTTGTCTTCCCGTATCAGCGCTGCACTTAGAGCATGAGATGATACTGCCAAGTATATAAGAAGATCCTCACCATTGCCTGGTCTAGAAAGTATCGGAGGCGTTTCCATATGACGGATCAACTCTTCAAAAGCTTTTTGGCATTCGGGAGTCCATTCAAAGTTCTTCTTTCCTTTCTTCAGGGCATCGAAGAATGGGATGCATTTATCAGTAGCTTTGGAAATGAACCGACTCAGGGCGGCGATCTTTCCGTTGAGACTCTGCAATTCCTTCTTTGTTCTAGGAGCTTTAACTTCTTTCAAGGCAGTAATTTGAGCTGGACTAGCCTCAATGCCCCTAGCACTGACGATAAAACCTAAGAACTTTCCGGATTCGACTCCAAATGTACATTTCAGGGGGTTAAGCTTCATTCTGTATTTCCGGAGGACTGCGAACATTTCTGCTAAGTGTTCAATGTGATCCGCTGCTTTCCTGGACTTCACTAACATGTCGTCGACGTAGACTTCCATAGTTTTGCCCAATTGCGGTTTGAACATAGCATTAACAAGTCTTTGGTAGGTTGCCCCTGCGTTTTTCAATCCGAAGGGCATAACTCTGTAGCAATAAAGTCCAACATCTGTAATAAAGCTTGTATCCTCCTGATCCGGCTCATGCATCATGATTTGGTTATAACCGGAGTAGGCATCCATGAAAGATAACAATTCATGTCCCGCAGTTCCGTCTACCAGTTGATCGATCCTGGGTAATGGGAAGCAATCTTTGGGGCAAGCCTTGTTTAGATCAGAAAAATCAATGCACACTCTCCATTTTCCATTAGCTTTCTTGACCAACACAGGATTTGAAACCCAATTTGGATATGTAGATTCTTTGATGAAGTTATTTTCCATGAGTCGATCAACTTCTTCTTTTAATGCTACTGACCTTTCTGGACCTTGGGTTCTTCTTTTCTGTTTAACTGGCGTAAACTTTGGGTCAATATTCAGAGCGTGTACTGCAACTTCTGGGGATATTCCACACATATCGGCATGAGTCCAAGCAAAGACATCCAGATTTGCCTTCAGGAAAGATATCAAGATATTCTGAATTGACACATTAAGCTGTGAACCCACATTCAACACCTTATTTGGGTCTTTTGGGTCAACAGGTACCGGAACTGTCGTTTCCACCGGTACTACTCTATTCTCCCCTGTACTGGCTTTTCTGGGATCCATTTCTTTCCGTGCCCCGCTGTGCTCGCCAGTGCAAGGTCCGCTCTGTAATTGCTACAAGGCTGGTTCCTTGATGCGGACTAGAGTTGCCGCATCCTTTCCCATTTCTCTTTTTCTTGCCTCTCGCAGCTCTGTCAAATAGCATTCTCGCGCAGCATTTTGATCTCCTTTTATAACTCCTACTCCATTGTCAGTAGGGAATTTAATAGTGAGGCACCACGGGGCTAGGATAGCTTTGAAGGCTGCGAGTGTTGGACGGCCAAGAAAAGCATTATAAGCAGAATATTCATCGACGATCACAAAGGTTTGCTTTCGGACCACTATCCTTTCCCCTTCCCCAAGTTCTACAAACAGATCGATGGTTCCTACTGGTTGCTTTGGCTCCCCAGTGAAGCCAACGATTTTCTGTGATGAGGCTTGCACATCGATCATAGGGATTTTCATCTGGTCAAATGTCTTTTTGAAGAGGATATTACATGATGCTCCGCAGTCAATGAGGACTCTTCTGACAATGGCTGGTCCAATACCAGCCGAGATGACCAAGGGATCTAAAGTAGGAGCTTCAATACCTGTAGAATCTCTGGTTCTGAAAATAATATCATCACTGAAAGTTTTCTGTTGTTTAAGGGGCGTAGTGTCTTCTAGAACAAAGACGTCTCCTTCGGCTGGAGCATATTTCAAAGCCCTGGAATATCTCTCCATCTCACCCCAACTCTTGCCAGCTGGGTGAGGTCCTCCTGAAATGACATTGATAACGGGCCTTCCAGATTCATGCCCCGTAGCTTTCTCACCTGCCCCAGGCTGATGAACAGGAGCCCGCTGCCCCTGACTCGACGATGCAGGATTGTTGCTATTCTTTTTCACGAATTGCTGCAACTTGTTTTCTCTTAGCAACTCTTCAATCAGATTTTTCAGCTGGCGGCATTCATCAGTTTCATGACCTGGTTGATTGTGGAAGCGGCAGAATTTCCCACTTTGTATGGCTTTTCTCCTAGTTCTCAAAGGGATAGGTTTAGGGAAATCGACGGAATCTTTAGTGGCCAGGTAGATGTGCTCCGGTGTATGTGATAATGGAGTATATTCTGATGGCTTGAAGGATCGGGGCTTCTTCAGATTACCCTGTTTCTTCCCATTACTATTCTCCCTTTTTTGCCCCACCGATTCATTCTTGCGTGGAGCGACAGTGTTGTCTTCTGCTTTTTCCAACACTGTCTTTACTGGTAAAGGACGGCTTTCCAAGCGAATGAATTCATCTGCTTTTTTGTAGAACTTTTCGAGAGAGGTTGGCTCCTTCATATTTAACCATTTCCCAAATTCGCTTGACTTATCAATAGCCCTCATCAGATAAGTCAATATCATTCGTGGTTCAGCATTGTCCACCTCAGCCAGTGCTATATTGAAACGGTTCAAGAAAGATCTGATAGACTCACCAGGATTCTGCTCTAAACTGGACAATGACATGATATCCTTGGCCTTCGAAGCATATAGTCTAAACTGCTCCTTGAATTTTCTGGTCAAGTCTGAAAACTGATCGATAGATCAGACTGGCAACTTGGTGAACCACAGTAAAGCCACGCCTTCCAGGTATACGGGGAAATATCGGCACTTTATTTCGTCGGAGGCCCTGGCACCTGTCATGTGCCAGTCATATTTATACAAGAACTCATTCGGATCACTTGTCCCTTTGTAAGCTGGAATAGTCGGAGGGACAAACTTCCTTGGAAATTCCGCCTTCAAGATTTTTTCAGTAAACGGAGTTTTACTTGGAGCGAAACCCCATTCCTTCTCATCTTCAACCCTTTGCATACTTTCTTTCATGATCTGCCGGACCATTCCAGAAAGATATTCCTCATCATGCCGAGTTCTAGATCCACCAGCCTCAGGAACCGCCTGTTCAAAGGGACTAGCAGCCCTTTCAGGAGCATTCCTTTCATTAACATCGTGAATGTTGCCAGCACAGTTCCTTTCATTACAAGCTGGTTGATTGTTTGCCCCAAGTAGATCGTTCAATTTATTCAGAATCAGAGCGTTCTGGGCACTTTGAGCCTCTAGTTGTGCATTTTGGGCGTTTATCTGCTGGTTTAACCCTAGAATCACAGCATCCAACTCCGCTTTCGTAACTCCAACAGATGGAGTGGGTTGATTAGGTACAGGGGAAGCGGAGGTTCCCTCTTGAATGTTTCCAGACCTGATAGATCTACTCTTCCTTCCAGGAGCCATAATCTCAGATATACTTCTGGTTTTTAAGGAAACTCTTTCTTCAAATCTCTGCGAAGCAATGATGACAGCTGTCCTGAGTTCAATTCTCAGTGAAAGCACCAAAAATGTTAACGCTTAAATTTGAACGCTAACACCCCGGTGTGTGAAGTGTAGTTGTGAAAGCACCACCCGATAGATCGGGAAAGAATTATAAGCAAGTAATAGCGGAAAAGCAGTAAACAACAGCAACTTTATAGTGGTTCGGCTTATGGGTATAGCCTACGTCCACTTTGTACTTTTATTGATGATCACGTTACAAGTTGATACAAATCTTCTCAAGTACAATACACTTTGAATTACAAAAGACTTAGAACAAGTAGCTCAAACTTCGATGTTGACAAAAATCTTCAAATCCATGGTGGATGTAGATGATTTCTTTATGAAGTTCTTTTAGACGTTCTTTGAATCTCAAAGGCTTTAAGTGTTGAAGTAGTCTGGAATTCGGCAGAGTAATGGCGCTTGAAATTGATCGACCAAAAGTCCCCTTAATGTTGGAGGTAGGTTGGTATTTATAGGCTTAGATCTTGGACCTAAGCTTAAGTCGTAACCGGTTCTAAATCGCCCCCGACCCAGCTAAGTCGTGGCTGACTTATGAGAGCACCACTATGGTCTAGCCGTGTTGATCTTTCTTCGCTGAATTTGCACAAGTTCAAAGTCGTCACCGGGTCAAGCCAGGTCGTAGGTCGTCCCCTCTCTCTGATGCATGGCCTCCGACTTAAATGGGAAGTGCATGCTTAAATAGGTCGTTGCCGATTTAATGAATTGACGAGCTAAACGTGAACTAACTCCCCTTCACTTGCCCAGGTCGCGCACGTCCTAGCACAGACCATGAGTCGGTCACGACACAAGTGTAAGTCGTGAACTTGTTCCACTCAGTTAGGTCGGTAAGCATGTTAAGTCCTTAAGTCGGATCGAATTAGGTCAGCAACTTTATTAGTTCGGATTCCTTGTTAAGCAGTTAGGTCGGCAACTTCATTAGGTAGTTAGGTCGGCACCATGTTAAGTCGGATCCTTTGTTAAGCAGTTAGATCGGCAACTTCATTAGGTAGTTAGGTCGGCACCATGTTAAGTCGGATCCTTTGTTAAGCAGTTAGGTCGGCAACTTCATTAGGTAGTTAGGTCGGCACCATGTTAAGCAGTTAGGTCGGCTATTCCTTTAAGTCCTGAGTCGGCGCCATCTCCACGTACTGGACCACTGAGTCGTAACCGAGGCAGGGTTAACAAAAATAAACTTCCATATTGTCAGACGAAAATTTACCATTTGCTATGTTTATGTAGACGTATTCCAAATATCCACATTTTATTTTCAAATTTAATTAATTTAAAATTTCAAAAAAATTAAGTTAATTATGTTATTAAAACCATTAAAATTTATGGGTCGTTACACATTAATTAATTAACCGAAAGAAATAAATAAAATATGATTTTATTTACACTAACTGTAGTAGATTTTTTTATAACCAATAGATTTTATAGACCAACTGTGGTCTAATTAGTGATTTTTTTTTAAATTTGCTTATTTCATCTGCTGCTGAGAAGACTGTTTCCATAATAAAAATTTAAATTGACATTTGATGCATCCCTGTTAAACACATTTTCAACAGTTCCTGAAGAGCATTTAAATGAGACAGTTCTAACATGGGACACCAACTTAGTGGGTGGATTTTTTTTCCTGGAAAGCCACCCTTTTTGGTTTTCATGTTATAGTGTGCAAACGGGAGGTAAGCTGATGAATGCAAATTTTATGCTAAAAAAATACAGACGTAGCTGGTGACATTAATCATTCAAATTCGTGGCGTACAGCTCATACAACCACCTAATTTATTATGATGCTATTAAAACTTATCTCTTTACCCACCCTACCGTAGACGAATGAGTAGGGCTGTAGATTTTGTACGATTTTCTGACGTCCGGCTCAGTTCGGAATTGTAAGGCGTCCGGTTTGTGTCCGTACGATTTTCATTTAGGATACGAATTAGGACAAATAAATATATGAAAATATGTTCTTTTGAAACTCTCCATTTTTTTTCTATTGTCCGAATAATGTATGTCCGTTGTCCGGCTCATACAAACAATGTCCGAGCTTAATGCTTATTTGATCCGTGTCCATCCAAATCTCCTATAGGACTGGACTAGGATACACCTTCGCTTGGTCCGGTCCGATCTGTTTACACCTTTAAGAATGAGTGCATTAAAGGTCTAAAAAAATAAAAGAATTATTCACTGTCTATGGCCTATAAAACATTACCAACTATACAGCTCAAAATCGCCTATTTTTACAACATCTTTAGGATATTTATCTACTCAGTTTTCCAGATATATAAAGATAAAGAAATACTCTTATTAACCCGCCTTTTGGCAAGGCCGTAAATAGGCGGATTTAACTAAATCGACTGCTCGTTTGTCATCCGTGATTGATCCGTTCTCGATTGGTCGTTTGGCACGGCCGTGGGCTTCAAAGAGGGGATCTCCATTTTGCTTCCCTTCTTTTTCCCTGTTAAGGCTACTCTGTCATCGTTGCTTTAAAAGCTCTGGATTGTAACTGTAATTTATTCGGATATCAATAGAAAGGAAATTTTCTGGAGTGGACATATGTCGGGGTTGGCCGAACCACTATAAATCTTCTGTTATTACTGCATTCTTTTTAATTTTTACTGTTCTTCATATTTATACTCTCTACATACATTCTATCTGTAATCAGTTACTGTAACTGGGTGCTTTCATTTACGTTTGGGTTTTAGTGACAAATTTTGGCGCTAACAACTCTACACTTGCTTTGCCCATTTCGCCTCTCTTCTATCTCCTCTTTTCGTTGTCTTCGAGTAGTGTATAAAATGCATCATACCCTCTGTATTGTATCTAGCGTCGTATTGGTAGTTTGTTCGAGAAGAGGAGAATTTTGCGTCTTGAATTGTTCGTCTATGGCATGGGACGTGAATGCACCCGCTTCAGCTGTGATAGTACCATTAAATATAATTTGCAGGGACTTAAAATTTGTTATCGGTTCTCTCATGTATTCATGATAGAAGGGCCGAACTCCTAAGAGAAAGAAAGAAAGTGGAACACAAATTACTACTAAAAAACGTAAGCAAAAAACTAAAAGGCGATATAAAAACAAAATTTCTCTTTTCACGCTCGGCCCACCATACCTTGCCACCAATAACCGTGCCTTTCATAGGATTCCCCATCATGATCATGTTTTGATGTATAGATTTTTCCATTATTACCAATATTTCTAAGGTCGTTCATATTTGCAGCGAACTTGATCATTGGTTACCGTTACTTTTCCCAAAAGCGTCGTCAAAACTTCATTAAGCGATATTATATTTTCTTATGGACCTTTTTTGTTCTATCTAGTTGCTTAGTAACAATCGATCATAAGATATAATAATTCTATTCTTTTGGACTAAATTTTAGGACTTTTATTTGCGGCTTTCTACGATACTTTGGCTAAATATAAATTCCACAAAATTAAAAAAATGATACATAAAAGGAAATTGGATATATATGAATTTAACAAAAAATATCTCAAAACCTAATTGTTTTAAGTGGATTATTTTACAATTTTTTAATTTTTGTTTGGTTATGGTGATGAAGAAGAAGGGAGGGGTTTCAATAGTGGAGTTTTCTACCATTCGGAAACGGTCGTTTAAAATTTATCGTCTTAAACACATTTTCAACGATTCCCCCCACTGGAGCATTTAAGGTACTGTTCGCCGTCAAGCTTTGCTACATTTTCGTTTCCCATGCATTTGATGCAGCAATAATCCATTTCTCCCAAATGGACCGTTGGAAGAAATGATGCGATTGGGCCCAATGCGTCGGATGCATCCAACTATATGATCCCCAACGATTACTCCTTCTTTCTCATTCTCCTACATATTTCCTTCTTCGTCGTCTCCAACTTCACACCTTCAATTTGAGAAATCAACAATTTTTACCCAACAATCTGATTATCTTTTCATGTATGTTTATACATTTCTGTGTATATTTTTATGGTGTCTACAACTTATTTTTTTTAGAATTTTTTGCTTACTTTTGTAATTTTCGAATTTCAGAATATCGTATAGCATCCAAAATAGTCCACATAATTGATCGTCCAAAACTACAAGTTCTACTGAAATGTGCTACAGAAACGTATGCTATTTGTGGTGATAATAAAAAATGAGTGCACAAAGTTATAGCGAAAAGTTCAATCGAGCCGTGGAAAACATTTCGTATATTGAACCGATATACGAAAGCAAAGTTTGACATATATACGATTAGTTTTAGAAGACAATGAGTAAAATGGAAAAGTTTGTACAATAAAAATGGTTCTAGCTAGGAATTTAAAACAAACTGTTATAGGCAGCGAGAAATGGTAGATAGATCATGTAAAGGTATTTTACATATGCGTTATAATTTTTTATTATATTGGTTATGTTGATGTTTTATTAATCTATTTTATTGGGTTTATTTGTAGGAGTTTGGACATATTATTTTAAATTTTAAAAGATGACCGGTTGACAATTTGAAGTTGTTTCAATAATTATTTCAAGAGATGAATGGAGTTGGACAAGCATCGTATACGTCCGTTGCTGATGAAGAACCACCGCAACAACCAACTCCTCCTCTAGCACAAAACCAATTTGAAAGAACATGGGTTTTATAATCAAATTGATGAAACGAGTACTCACTGTGAACAAATTACAAATTTGAATTCACCAACCAATCAACCATTGCAATAAACTCAACACATTGGTTCATCTTCTAGTACCAATAAAGCACATAGCAGGGGGAGAAGACGTCATGAAGAAACCGATGAGAAGTTATGCGAGATCACTGACCGAATGCATGAGAGACATTGAAAAATCTTGCACGAATTTAGAAAGTTCAAATACGGACAACAACATAAACAACTTACATTCTACAGGAAATTCCGTAAAGTATGCAAATATGGTTGCTCGCCTTCGACGAATTGGAGAAGGGGGAGAATTTTATTTTGCTAAAGGTTTGACAATTGTTATGCAATCCAATAATAGAGGTATTCAATGTTCTTAATGATGAATTAGCAAAAAGTTGGTTATTATTGGCGACTTCGATTAACAGTACATGAAAGAGTACGAAATGTGTCTGATAAACCACGGTGGTGCTAACAAATAAGGTTTTCAAAAACTTGTAGTTCTGTTGTATTTTCTACGCATTGCTTAGAGTTGTATTTTTAAGGTATTTTAATTTATTTTGTTTTTTACTTTTAATTCATTTTAATTACAATTATTCAATGCACATTACACAATAAAAACAGGTAAATTAATTTATTATAAATCAATTAAATAAAAAATAATATTTCAAATACTCCGTTCAAATACTTCGCTCAAATACCCCTTTCGCATCATCAAACACGTTACTTTTTTAATCAACTTTCCAGTTTAAATAACTCGCTCAAATGCCCCGCTTAAACATTTCGCTCGCTTCTAAAGAACGGACCCAAAATGTGCTAGTCTTTTTTTCTGCGAATTGCACCCATTCGTTTTTGTTTCCATGTTAGCAGACAAGCGTTTTGGAGGGGGATTACCGTTCATTAATTTTTACGACCGATGTAATTGAGTTATGCCGGACAATAAAATTAGGTTAGCAGTTGGGGGGTAGCGGCTGAAAGCTTCGATTTTCAAAGTTTGAATAAGACTAAACTTTTACGTTCGACGTAACTCAGTTACGTCGGACGTAAAAACTTTTATATCCGCAAGTCGAACCCTCATTCTTCCTCACCCTGAACCAAAAGGAAAAAATAGCTCTTCTCTTAAAATATCTAATGGTTATTCATCATCTTTCTTTGTCTCAAAAAAATCGATCCAAGAATGGACGGATGAAGAAACAAAGAGATTTATTGATGTGTGTTACTTATTGCATCAAATAAGATAGAACACAAAGGGTTTTTATCGACGATGTTCGAATCTGTTTGATGGACAAGTACGAAGCAGCTTATGCCTCATTTGTTCTGGTGTAGAAATGGGACAACCATTTCCGTTTAGGCAGATTTTTTAAGAGTTTGATGATTGTAGAGGGGTTGGATTGGGATTCCCAAAGATGGATAATCAAGGGTGATGATGATTTTTGGAAAAGAGCAAAAGAATAAGGTATTGCATTCTTGAAGCATTCTAAGGAAGCCCCACCTTATGGTTGGGAGAAATTGACATTTTACTTGATGTACACTAGTCTTAAAAAATTGTTCGTTCGACGATGATGTTAACTACACACTTCCTCTGTATCTCAGTTACGAACACGCCATGCGGTAGGTCAGTTTGATGAACAAAGTGAGTATGGATGAAGTTATGTCGGTCTCGGCGCAACACTCTCCCTCTAAATTGATTGCATGTTAATATTGTTATGACTTCAGTAATAAATTCAACCGAATTACTTTGGTTATGTAGTAATTGAAAGTAACGCACCTCTGAAACATAAGGTGGTAGCTGAATTTTTTTTGGAAAGTGTGTGTAGTAAAACAACGATAACTTGCACTTTCTAAACCCAATTGGGGTCAAGCATTTTGGGTTAGAAAATAGATTCAATGAGCTTTAATTTCTCTTTTGATCACTTTTTGATATTTATCCTTTTACTTTACTTGAAATGGATTTGAATGTATAATCGCAATTCTGTGTTTATAGTAATTTTCTGAATTTAAACGCGAAATTGACTTGGCCATACTTTTTGAACCGTAAGTCCAATTTGATGATCGTTTTCTTGCTGGAAATCCTAGATTTTTATCTACAACTTTAATGATTATAGTTTTGCAAAATTTTCTGGTTTAAATGGTCGAAATTGCATTTTGACTCGTAGTTTTGAGAATGAAAGACATGATTAAGAAATCTGTACAAGAATTTTCTTTTTCGTCATAACTTTTGAAACATAATTCCAAACTTGTTGATCGTTTTCTTGCTGGAAAGCATAGACTTTTATCTATAACTTTAATTTTTAAGTTTTTCAAATTTTTTAGTTTTAAAGGGTGAAAAACAAATTTTTAGTCGTAGCCTTGCAATTTACTTTTCCTCTGAAATTTACAGACTATAGGATTTTTACAATATCAAATTCAGTCCAGATCCAGCAATACAGTCCCCGCGTTAGCATTCTCTTATCCACCACCATTCCAATTAAAAGTCCAAACATGACCCCGATTCTGGACACTTTGCTCCCGCCCCTGCTCTATGTGGTACCTCCATACCATAGTGAAAAGAAGTTATGAAAGCACTGAACAATTCTCAATGACTCTCGTTGGTAGAAATAGGACAAAATACTTTCGTTTTGAGGAATCTAGACAATCTGGAGATTGCTATGTCGATATCCAGTTCAATAAGAAGCCGTTTGTTAAGACTGTCTGCGTCACGATCGCAAAAGGAATTTGACGTTGTATTATATTTCTGAATTCGTAGTTGTATTTAAATTAGAATTAGAATTTGAGTTTCTTGTATTACATATTAAATATTAAATGCTAAATATTAAGTATTAAATATATTTATTAATTAATTTACATAATGATTTTTATTTGACAATTTTAACATTACTTTACACAACATTTTTTACAACCTCCTTGGCCTTCGAGCAACTTTTAACTTAAAAATTTGTCCGCAAATATTTTAATTTCTCATCTCTATCTCAATTTTTCACGAATGCATGTTGGGGCTATTGGAGAATTTTACGTTAAATAACAAAAATACAGCTGAAAGTGATGACGTCCCATTGCGATAATTTAAATCCGTGGAAAGAAGGTGTCCATCTGTTATAATAATGACGCACCTAAAACTTCTCTCTTTATCCACTAGAAAGATGTGCGTTCAACGTCGACCAAAATAAAATATTATTCGTTAGGTAGCCAATAAAAACATTACAAGTGTACAAATCAAAACCGTCCATTTTTACCACCGCTTTTGGATAACCGTCCATTTAGTTTTCCACATCTATAAAGCAGACGCTCTGCCCTAGTCTTCCTCAATCCGCCTCTCCTCTGTCTCCTTTTTTTTCTTTATTCGCTTCTCTTCTTTCATTTTTACATTTGGTTAACGAATGATTCTTTTATTTCCTGTTCTGGTTTTTTATTCATTTCCAGGATGAATTGGCTGCATGTTTACAAGGATAAAAGCTCTCTGGTGGCATGGATTTGGCATATTTCGTTTTTTCACTGCAAATGATTTCTGATTTGGTCTTGTTAAATTCATAGGTTTGTCGATTATATTATTCCACAAATTCTTCTAAAGTAATCCATGTAAATACAGATTTTTTAAGCGATGCTGGAAGAAACCTCGTCTTGAAAGGAGCCAGTGGTATGTATTATGTAACAGACCTTTGCTGTAACAATCAAGCTTTACTCGAGATGCTAATGGAAGGAGGCTGCAGTTCAACAACAAAAAATGAAGGAAGAAACCCAAACTGGCCGAAGTTCTACAAAGCTAGTATCATCATTATCGTGACTAGTACAAAGGACATCAGACGGCTGTCAGGAGAGTAAGAAGATGAATATCTGATTTGAGGTAAAGAATTGTTGGCTTGTGCATGTGTGTGCGTGTGTGCACGTGCACACTTAATGTCACAAGACCTGAAGCATTTAGTAATTGTAGTATGTTTGAATTTCTTTGTATGTTGTTGTATATTTGAATTATGAGTTGATTTGGATCTTATTGGGATTGTTGTATAATCTGGGTCCATTATTGATGTGACTGTATATATATACATACAGTACTGTATCTGTTATTGTGTGTGAAGAAATTGAAAGCAATAAAATTCATTTTCATTTGTTATAGTATTGTGTAGATTACTACCTTCCATTTCTAATTTTGATTTACTGCTATTCATTTTTTTTTTTTGAATCCTTAGATTAAACTTTCCTGTGAATTTCATTTCTTGTTATTGTAGTTAATTCCTTTTTGCTATTCAGTTTTTCCTTTCTTTTTAGTTAGATCATAATTCTTGAATCTTAGTTTATCATTGTTCAGTCTTTGCAAATTTTTAATTTTGTTCTTGAATCTGCATTTTAACATTCATGTTAATTTCCAGTTTTCAGTTGATAAATCTTGTTCTATGATTCCTCCAGTTATTTGCAATCTGTAGCTTGTTAGTTTTCATCTTCTAGCTAATAAATCTGTAGGGTTAACTTCTATTCTAGATTCTGCAATTTTCAATTGTTATTTCTTGCAAAATGATTTGGTTCAATTTCAATTTGAAATTAAAAAATTCTCTGTAATGGTTCATTACATGTTCAAGCTTGGTCAAATACTTTCAGTTCCGTGTTTTCCCTGAGAAAAATCTGCATTTTCCCTAGTTTCCTTCAAGTCATAGTTACATCAGGCTAAGTCTTGAAATTCTTGTACTTGACTATCTCTTAACAACTGTAAAACAAATTTTCTGTTATTTTTTTACTGCACCATTAACAAATCTTGTTGCAGTCGAATCTTGATCTTTTTTAAAATTTCCCTCCTGTATTTCATATTTCCACCTAATATCTTTTCCTAAATTTTGAGTGATCTTCTTGCATTGTGGTACACAGCTACACCTGTTCACGTGTACAAAAACCTAGGTCTCATCTTTAAACACAACATCCTTCTTCTTCCAAAGTTCCTACCTCAACAGCCATGGCAAGAAGTCCAGACCCACCAGCACCTTCTAATTTGGTATCAAAGCCTTCAGCTGATCGATCCTGATAATCCAGAAAATCAAGGCCAAGAGATAATCCCAGATCAAGAAGCAGATCAACAATGGCAGTTGCAACATGAATTCAATAGCAAAACTAATTAAATCATGAAAAGTCTCCAGCAAAAATTCGAGAGATTTAATAACGTTATGAATGCTTTAGCTCGGCAACAACGTCGAGAGCAGACATCTTCTTCAATACCACCACCTCCTCCACCAGTTGTTGCCTCACCTCCCATGAATTATACCACATCACCAAATAATCCCAATTATGTACCACCACAACGACTAAACGAACCATACCCATATTATCCATATATTCCCGCTCCTGCTCTTCCAGTACCACAACCATCTCCTAGAAATATGGCTCCTCCAATCAGAAATGATATTCCACCTCCAAGGAACCCCCATCTTCCTCCAAGAAATGTTCAGGCACCAGTGAACCCTCCTCTACGACCACAAGAACCACCTCAACAACCAAGAAACTGCTACCCTAACAACCCTGTTCTTGAATACCCCAATTATAATTACTCATTGGCTTACCATCAACCCATTCCTACCATGAAACTTGACTTTCCTATATTCACTGGAGAAGAGGTTGTTACTGATTGGTTGAGACAAGTGGAGCAGTATTTTCAATTCCACCATACTGATGTGTGTCAATGGGCAGAAATCACTTCATTTTCATGAGAAAGAAGCCCTATAATGGTACCATTGGTACACCAATATAGTAGAAAATTACGAGTTGTGGCCTGTGTTTAAAGAGGAAATTTTAGTGAGATTTAATTCAGAAGAAATGGAGCGACCTTATGAAACATTATCCAAGCTAAAACAATATACCACTGTTAGAGCCTATTTGAGTAGATTTGAGCAGTTGCAGGCTGTAATAAAAACTTTACCACCCAAATTCTTGCTTGACCATTTTATTGGTGGATTGAAGGAGGAGATACGATATGATGTGTTGACTTCCAGACTTCATGAGTTCAGAGAAGATGTAACATTATCCAAAATGTTTGAGTGTAAATATATGCAAGTAAAGAAAGGCCATAAGAACAGCAACCCACCCTTGTCTAAAAACAACCAGACCACTTCTGCTCCACCCATCAAAACTATTCCAAACCACCAAACTACCTCAAATCCTAAAGAAGGCAATAATACCTTAGAGAACTTGGCTCGTAATAAGGGTCTTACTCCTGCTGAGATTGTTGAGATGAGGAGGCAAGGCCTATGTTATGGCTGTAAACAAAAATGGCATAAGGATCATAAAAGTCCTACTCCCCGAGTATATGTGTTAGAAGGGGTAATGACACTCAAGAATGAGGAAACAAATGATGATAATGAAACTGAGGAGATAGGTGAGGCAGAAGATGAATCTGCAGTGGAAGAAATTCTTTCCATAACACTTCAAGCTATGTGTGGCATTCCATCATTATCTACCATCAAAGTCAGAGGAGTTATCAATAATAAACCGGTGCAGATCTTGATTGACTCAAGGTCTACTCATAGCTTTATTAATGAGGAATTGGCATGGAATCTAAAGTTGAAAATTGATGAGTCTATGGTGTATGAGGTTACTGTAGCTAATGGGGAGAAATTGACTGGATCAGGAATTTGTAGAAGTGTCTTGCTGAAGTGTCAAGGATGTAAAATGCTAGTTGATCTACTCCTATTACCTTTAGAGGGCTGTCAAGTGGTTTTTGGTGCTCAATGGATGAGAAGTCTGGGTGAAATCACTTTGAATCTGGAACACTTGCAACTAAAATTTCAATATAACAACAAGCTTTATGTATGGCAAGGCATTAAGCCAGAGGATGTGAAAATGATTGACAGAAAGACCATGGATAAGGAAAGTGCACATGGCTAAATTACCATGTTGTTATGCCTTCACTTGCTACAAGACCTTGAACTTAACCCCAATATTCCAACAGAAATTGTTAAACTACTGAACCAATTCCTTGAGATTACCACTGACAATCCTAACTTACCACCCCAAAGAACCCATAATCATAAAATCCCTCTCTAACCTAACACCAAACCCATTTGTATGAAGCCATATCGACATTCTTACTACCTGAAAAATAAACTGGGGAAGATTATTGATGACATGTTAGAAACTGGACTTATCAGGCCTAGTAGTAGCTCTAATTCTTCCTCAGTTGTGATGGTTAAAAAGAAAGATGGCACATGGAGGTTATGTGTTGATTACAGACGCTTCAATTCTCATACCTTAAAAGATAAATTTCCTATTCCCTTGATTGATGACCTCTTCGATGAACTTCAGGGATCTAAATGGTTTCCTAAGCTAGATTTAAGATCGGGCTATCATTAAATTCGTTTGTATGAATTAGACATACACAAGACTGCTTTCAAAACACACCATGGACATTATGAATTTCTTGTGATGCCTTTTGGTTTAGTTAATGCTCCTTCCACCTTCCAGTCCTTGAGGAATGATATCTTTAAACCATATTTGAGGAAATTCATATTGGTGTTTCTTGATGATATATTAGTATATAGTAAATCATGGTTTGAGCATCTGCATCATCTTGAAAAAGCCTTCCAAGTATTGCAAGAAAATAAATTAGTAGTCAAGCCGTCAAAATGTAGCTTTGCTAAAGAAACTTTAGAGTACTTGGGACATTTGATTTCTTCAAAAGGGCTAGCTGTTGATCCTTCAAAAATTCCAGCCATCGTAGACTGGCCTCTACAAGCATTGAGAGGATTTTTAGGGCTCACTAGGTATTATAGAAAGTTTATAAAGAACTATGGGATAATAGCCAAGCCTATGACGGAGATGTTGAAGAAGAATTAATTTAAATGGAATGAAGTATCTAAATAGTCTTTTGAACAGTTAAAAAAATGTTTGATTAACCCACCCATTCTAGCTATGCCTGACTTTAGCATACCTTTTGTTCTGGAGTGTAATGCTAGTGGACATGGAGTAGGTGCTGTATTATCTCAGAATGGTAGACCACTTGCATTTCTGAGTAAAGCTTTGTATGGGAAAATTTTAACTTTATCCACTTATGAAAAAGAGCTACTAGCTATTACTATAGCCACGAAAAAATGGAGCCAGTACTTGTTGGGGAGACAATTTGTAATCAAAACAGACTACCAAAGCCTTAAGTACCTACTAACACAAAAGCTACATATAGGGTTACAACACAAGTGGTTAGCCAAGTTGCATGGCTTTGATTACAAAGTTGAATACATAGTGGAAAAGAAAATATAATGGTTGATGCTTTGTCTAGAAGAGAGGAAGTAGAGGAGGAGCATGGACATAAAATTAATCTAGACTTGCAGGCTATAACTATAGTACAAGCACCTTGGTTCCTGGAGCTTAAAAAAACATTGCACTCTTCAGCATGGTACAAACAATAACTGCTGCAGCTACAAAACCAGACCCTACCTAACAGCAAATATCAAGTAGCGGATGAAGTGATATATCATAAAGGAAAACTGTTGATTGACTATAACATAAAAAACTGTTGATTGACCATAACATAAAGGAACTATTATTACCACTCATAAAAGAACATCATTCAACTCCTCTGGGAGGACATTCAGGCATTAAGGCTACTCTCAAAAAATTAAACAGGTTTTCTATTGGAAGAAAATGAAAAAAGATGTGGAGACTTTCGTGAAGACTTGTAATGAGTGTTAGAGAAATAAAGAAGAGAATATATTAGTTCCTGGTCTTCTGTAGCCTCTGCCTATTCCAGAAAGGATTTGGGTTGATATTTCCATGGACTTTATTACTTGCTTGCCAAAAAGTCGCCAGTATACAGTTATATTTGTAGTGGTGGATAGATTGAGTAAGTATGTACACTTCTTTCCCCTGAGTCACCCCTTCACAGCAAAGAAAGTAGCTACTGTATTTTTAATGGTGTTTTCAAACTGCATGGTCTACCCAAATCTATAGTAAGTGATAGGGATGCTACTTTTACAAGTAAATTTTGCAGGAGCTGTTTAAATTACAGTGTTGCACATTGAAGTTGAGCACTGCCTATCACCTACAAAGTGATGGCCAAACTGAAGTGGTGAATAAAATTCTAGAGAGCTATTTGAAATGTTTTATATGTCACAAGCCACATGAGTGGGTAAAATGGTTTACACTAGCAGAGTATTGGTACAATACTACCTAGAAGAATCCTACTAATACAACTCCCTATAAAGAAGTGTATGGTGTAGATCCCCCCAACTTATTTTCTTATGTACCTAACACAGATAAAGTGGAGCAAGTGGAAGAAGCACTCTACTCTCGAGACATTATCATATAATTCTTAAAGGATAGTTTAAAGCTTGCGCAAAATAAAATGAAAAAAATATGCAGATAAAAGGAGAACAGACTTGGAAATGATGTTCCAATACAAGAAGATGCTCCTAGCTTTACTGAGGAGATTGTGGAACAACCAGAAGCTATTCTTGATAGAAGAATGATCCCTCGAAACAATGATGTTGTGGTACAAATCTTGGTGAAATGGAAGGACAAACCAATAGAAGAGGCAACATGGGAAGATTACTGGCCAACCATTCGAAAGTTTCCTACCTTAGACCTTGGGATGAGGTCCATTCTTGAAGGAGAAGGGAGATATAAAAATCAAGCTTTACTCGAGATGCTAATGGAAGGAGGCTGCAGTTCAACAGTAAAAATGAAGGAAGAAACCCAAACTGGCCGAAGTTCATCAAAGCTAGCATCACCATTATCGAGACTAGTACAGAGGACATCAGACAGCTGTCAGGAGAGTAAGAAGATGAATATATGATTTAAGGTAAAGAATTGTTGGCTTGTGCATGTATGTGCATGTGTGCACGTGCACACTTAATGACACAAGACCTGAAGCATTGAGTGATTGTAGTATGTTTGAATTTCTTTGTATATTTGATTTGTGAGTTGATTGGGCTCTTATTGGGACTGTTGTATAATCTGGGTCCATTATTGATGAGATTGTGTGTGTGTGTGTGTGTGCGCGCACTGTATCTATTATTGTGTGTGTGAAGAAATTGAAAGCAATAAAATTCATTTTCATTTATTACAGTATTGTGTAGATTACTACCTTCCATTTCCAGTTTGGATTTACTGCTAGTCATTTTTTTTTGAATCCTCAGATTAAACTCTCCTGTGAATTTCATTTCCTGTTATTGTAGTTAATTCCTTTTTGCTATTCAATTTTTTCTTTCTTTTTAGTTAGATCATAATTCTAGAATCTCAGTTTATCATTGTTCTGTCTTTGCAAATTTGTAATTTTGTTCTTGAATCTGCATTTTACCATTCATGTTAATTTCCAGTTTTCAGTTGATAAATCTTGTTCTATGACTCGTCCAGTTATTTGCAATATGTAGCTTGTTAGTTTCATCTTCTTGCTAATAAATCTGTAGGGTTAATTTCTGTTCTAGATTCTGCAATTTTCAATTGTTATTTCTTGTAAAACGATACGGTTCGGTTTCAATTTGAAAATAGAAAATTCTCTATAATGGTTCATTCGTGCCCTGTATACATGTTCAAGCTTCGTTTAATACTTTCAGTTGCCATGTCTTCCCCGAGAAAAATCTGCATTTTCCCTACTTTCCTTTGAGTCAAAGTTACATCAGATTAAGTCTTGAAATTCTTGTACTTGACTATCTCTTAACAACTGTAAAACAAATTTTCTTTTATTTTTTACTGCAGCTTAACAAATCTTGTTGCAGTCGAATCTTGATCTTCTTTAAAAAAAATCCCTCCTATATTTCATATTTCCACCTAATATCTTTTCCTAAATTTTGAGTGATCTTCTTGCATTTTGGTACACAGCTACACCTGTGCACGTGTATAAAAACCTAGGTCTCATCTTTAAACACAAAATCCTCTTCATCTTCCAAAGTTCCTACCTCAATAGCCATGGCGAGAAGTCCAAACCCACCAGCACCTTCCATTTGCCTTGATGGGTGCGCTCGCTTGGCAGGTCGCATGATTAATAAAATTAATTTTGTTGTGTTTTGGAAGGAAATCCTATGGGGGTAAAACCCAGGTTTTCCTCTCTTTTTATTGCGTTCGACTTTTTTCCTTCTGTGTCTTATTGCTTAATTATCAACAAACGCGCTTCAATCTAATGCTAAACAAAGGTACACCTTCATCGGTAATGATAATTTTGTTCTAGCCTTTTATTATTTACAAAATTGCTTTGCAAGCTACAGAGATTCAAATAAGAAAAATAGATGTTTATGATGTATTTTACTTGTTGATCTAGATCACATGAGTTTATTGTCATAAAGGATCTTATAAAATATAATTTTTCTTTGGTATCGTGTTCACGAATTCAACTATTCTGCTGCTCGAATGTATGCTTAATTACAATGGTAAAGACGGTATCTTATCATATCTAAGAAATAAGTATTTGTTGCTACATGAGAATTGTACTGGATCATGCAATTATTTGAATCATAAAAAAAACTATATCATCAAACCGGAGTAACCAATAAGATCACAGTACTAGCGTGATTAGAATATTTTCTTATTCTTGCTCTGAATATTTTTGGTACTCGAACATACATTTGATCCATGAAAAGGAACGATCATATTGCGGGTAGCCTTTAGTATTATATTACGATATAATCTTAATTAAAAACTGTTTGATGTTCTAATTTAAGATTATGTCAATATGATTCTTGTCCTAATAAAGTACCTAGTTCTTATGATTGGTAAATTTGTACTCGACTTTATGTACAAACGAACATGGATATTCATTTAGCTTATATGCTAATTTCATGTTTGTATGTTAAATTTTTAAAGAAATATGACCATTTATAGAAAGATGAAAATAGTGGCACGTTTCCTACTTTGTCATTCTCTTCCTGAAGAAAACTGAAGCAGCTTATGGGGAGACATCTTACTGTATGGGTATGTTAGAAAGGGAAGATAACATAACTGGTTATTATATTTTCATGCTTGTAGTTCTGCGTAGACGGTAGTTCTGTTCTTCATCGTCACATCTCGTTTTGGCTTTCCTGCTTGTTAATCTCCGTTGATTTGTTTACGACTACAGATAGTATGAATGTTGTAGTTAACTGTAGTAGTTGTTGTTTTTTGCTTTGAATGTGAAACTGTGAAGACTCCACTGCATGTCGTGCTCTGCTATAACATTCCTAGCAATCTTATTTGTGGGCTAGGGAAAATGAATAAATAAGATCGTAATTAGTTGGCCTATAGCAAGGTTATCTAAGCCCCCAAATGCTATCCCTTTTTTTGCGTCGGGAATGCTATATTTTTATTAACAGTAGTAATACCTTTGTTGTCACTTTTTTATGTCAACGTGAACTATAAAAAATGTCCTGAAAATAAGATCTAACAATTAAAAAAATTTTATAAATTCAAAACTCCCGTCTTCTAGTGTCATTTAACCTTAATATCATTTAAAAAATAGGTTCTCACCAATAAAATTCTTTTACAAATTTGAAACATCTATACATACTATTAAATTTTAATTACTTAAGAATAGAATCTAACAATTAAATTTTTAATTATTAATATAAATTAAAATCCGAACTAAAATAAATAGATGTTGCATTTTAGAAATAAGTTTTAAACTAACAAAAATGATTTCTACCTAAAAATATGATTAAATATTTTTATAAATCATTTTTTTGAATGTTCTAAGCATATATAATTTGTAGAAAAACATTTCACGTTTGAAGCGCGTGCCATCATCACGCGTTTCGAACGCGTGCCATATCGTCCATTATGTAAATGTGAGTTAAGATGGTTCATTTGTTTACACCAAATGTTTAAACATGCATCGTCACCTTTGGTATTATTTCGTATGTTTTTCCTCATATCTTGGATTTTATGTTGAATATATGGAGAATTTAATTATATCTTTTATTGCATTGAAATGTTGCAGGATGCAAATTTTGTTGACTTAAACCATTGGCAGACAGTAATGACTTTCTGATCTCATGGCAGGTAAGTACTGCTTCTCTACTACGGACTCCTCCTCCAATGAAAAGTAATGCTGCATGCTATGTTCCCAAGCCATATCTTTTTCATGTATTGTTGTTACATTTTGCCTTGCTGGTCCCTGTGGTTAGAAAGTGTTGGAATTCCTAAAGAACAAGTGAATGAAAAATACATAAAGTCCCACATCGCCTAAAATACTAAGAAATCTAAGTATATTAATAGATTTATCAAGTGGAGGTTGGGGGCCTGGGGCTCCCAAATGTATGCTTCGTTGTGAGGAGGGAGATTATGCATCACCACCACACGCGCGCGCGCCGCCACCACACGCGCGCCGCCGACCGACCGAACCGGGCCGGGCTCGAGTACGGGTCTAAAATGACCATTCTTTTTACTAGGCCATTGTTTAACGGTTTTGGGCTTTGTCTGAAACTGGGTTGGGCCTGGAATTTGAAGAGAAGCGGGCAGGGTTTTGCCTGAGGAGATGCGACTGTTCATAAGCGGACGTGAACAGTAGCAGGTGCGACCCGTTAGAAGCAAACGGGTGCGAACCGATTGAAACGGACACGGGCGAATAGATGCGGCGCAAGCGGGTGCGACCCGACTGAAGAGGCGCGGGCGAAACAGTACGAGCAGGTACGAAACAGTACCGTTGGACGGGCGGGTGCGACCCGTTAACGAACAGCAGCGACCAAAAGGCAACGGGTGCGACCCGTCAAGCGGACGCGACTGTTTGAAGGGATGCGGACGAAATTATAAATAGGAGAGAATACTGATCACATTCTAATTCTATTCCAATCTAATTTCTTCTGCTTCTTTGCTCCACTGCTCTATATTCCATATATATCACAGAGTTGACATACTCATTACAATCTCATGCAGATTATGTCTGTTGTATCTTGGGAGAGTTTTGAAATAAAATTCTTAAGGAAATTGTTACGACAAGCCTCAGACGGAATTTCCTTTATATACTGGTTAGATTCACTGTAATCTTTCCCGTTTATAAGTTATACTATTTCTTACAATAGTATAACGTTGTTGTTGTAATTTATTAACAACGTAACTTGTTGTTACATTTATCTAATACAGAGTTCCAGCGTAGTGGAATTCTAATTAATAAACTTGTGCGACGAGTTTATTGTAGCGTGCTATCTGTTTTAGTACACTAGACATATAACATCTTAAGAATTTTACTGTTTTACACTAAAACAGAGATGTTAACAGTTGACAACATGAAAATGGATAAGTCCAACTTTTCAGCGGTTATTTCTAAATGCAATTTGATTCAGAACCCTAACCAATGGTGGGTTGACACAGGAGCTACTCGTCATGTTTGCTCTGAAAAATCCATCTTTTCAACATACCAGAAATTCGATCAGAAAGAAAGACTCTACATGGGTAATTCTGCAGTTTCCATGATCGAAGGCAGTGGCACAGTTATCCTCAAGTTCACTTCTGGAAAAACTGTCAAATTGAATGACGTGCTTCACGTTCAAGACATACGCAAGAATCTCATCTCTGGTGCAGTCCTATCAAAGAAGGGATTCAAGATGGTGTTTGAGTCAGACATGATGGTTCTATCCAAAGCTGGAATGTATATCAGAAGGGGATATTTATGTGATGGCCTATTTAAGGCAAATGTAGCCGTTACCGGCAATAAATCTATGTATTCTGATTGTGCTAATAATAAAATTGAAGTCTCTTACTTGCTTGAGCACGAAATTTTACTATGGCACGATAGATTAGGACACATAAACTTCCGAAAAATGAAGAAATTATCAAACTTGGGATTGATTCCAAATGTCCAAGTAGATAAGAACTACAAATGTGAGACATGTGTAAAAGCAAAAATGGTCAAACAACCATTTAAATCTGTTGACAGAAGCACCGAACCATTAGGTTTGGTACATACAGATTTATGTGATTTTAAATCACTACCTACAAGAGGTGGGACAAAGTATTTTATTACTTTTATTGACGATTATACACGATATTGCTATGTATATCTTTTAAATAGTAAGGATGAAGCAATAATCGCGTTTATAAAATACAAGGCTGAGGTAGAAAATCAGTTAAATAAAAAGATCAAGATATTGACATCTGATCGAGGTGGAGAATATGAATCACCATTTGAACAGTACTGTGCCGAAAATGGTATAATTCATCAAATAACAGCTCCATATTCACCACAACAAAATGGTGTAGCGGAGAGGAAGAACAGAACGTTAAAAGACATGATTACTGCCATGCTTTTAACTTCTGGTCTACCGACGAACTTGTGGGGGGAAGCCTTAAATATGTCTAATCACATATTAAACAAAGTTCCTCAAAATAAAATGGGAACAATTCCATATGAGATATGGAAAGGACACAAACCAAGCTTTAAATACCTCAAAGTGTGGGGGTGCTTGGCAAAAGTTCCAGTTTCGCCTCCCAAGAGAGTCAAACTTGGACCAAAAACAGTAGATTGTAATTATCTTGGGCTAGCCCAAAATAGTAGTGCCTACAGATTTTTGGTATTCAAGTCTGATATAAATGATATTCATGTAAATACAATCATGGAATCAAGAGATGCCTCGTTCTTTGAAGATGTGTTCCCACATAAAAGAAACAATGGAAATCCTGTCCCAAAAAGGACAAGAGATAACAGAGATGAGACATGTGAAGATGAAACTCATCAGGACAACGAGGAGGTTGAACCAAGAAGAAGCGTAAGGGCAAGGACTTCCAAAACATTTGGTTCGGATTTTTTAACTTATATGTTAGAACACGAACGTCAAACGTACAAGGAAGCAATGTCATCTTCTGAATCTTCATGTTGGAAAGAAGCAATCCAAAGTGAGATTGATTCAATTCTAAGTAATAAAACTTGGAAAATAGTTGATATTCCACCTGGAATAAAACCAATTGGCTGCAAATGGATTTTCAAGAAGAAATTGAAATCAGACGGCTCTATAGATAAATATAAAGCCAGATTGGTAGCCAAAGGATATCGTCAAAAAGAAGGAGTAGACTTCTTTGATACATATTCACCGGTTACACGAATAACCTCTATAAGAATGTTAATAGCAATTGCTTCCATATATAATCTGGAAATTCATCAGATGGATGTCAAAACAGCATTCTTAAATGGAGATCTCGATGAGGAGATTTACATGGAGCAACCTGAGGGTTTTATTTCCAAGGGAAATGAAAACAAAGTATGTCGGTTAGTGAAATCACTATACGGACTAAAACAAGCTCCAAAACAATGGCATGAAAAATTTGATAGTGTCATGATGAAAAATGGTTTTCGTATAAATGAATGTGATAAATGTGTTTATTACAAACAGGTTGGACAATCATATGTGATGATTTGTCTATATGTAGACGATATGCTAATCTTTGGTCCTAATACTAAAGTAATAGAGACTATAAAGAAGATGTTAATCAACAATTTCGATATGAAAGACTTAGGAGTTGCGGACGTTATTTTGGGAATCAAAATAATAAGAACACCTAATGGAATTGAACTATCTCAGTCACACTATGTAGACAAAGTGATTGAAAAATTCCAAGAGTATGGAATTAAAGGAGTGAGGACACCTTTTAATCCATCGGAAGTACTGCATAAAAACACTGATGAGAGTGTAATGCAACTGGAATACTCTCGTGTAATAGGATGCTTAATGTATCTGATGAATTGCACAAGACCAGATATTGCTTACGCGGTAAGTCGACTAAGCAGGTATACAAGTAATCCAGAGAAGGAACACTGGAAAGCACTAATGAAAGTGTTGGGATATTTAAAGAATACCACTAATTTTTCCTTACATTATGGAAAATATACTGCCGTCTTAGAAGGATATAGTGATGCAAATTGGATTGCAGATTCAGAGGAATCAAAATCCACAAGTGGTTATGTCTTTACCCTTGCAGGAGCAGCAGTGTCATGGAAATCTACTAAACAAACATGCACAGCTCGATCCACCACGGAATCTGAGTTTATCGCATTAGATAAAGCAGGCGAAGAGGTAGAATGGCTTCGTCAATTCTTAGAAGATATTCCATTTTGGCCAAAACCTATGACGGCCATATGTATTCACTGCGATAATCAAGCAGTGCTAAGTAGAGCGAAAAACCTTGTGTATAATGGCAAATCACGACACATACGTCGTCGCCATAACATAGTTAGGCAGTTACTCTCTAATGGAACTATTTCCATTGATTATGTGAGAACAAATGATAACCTAGCGGATCCATTTACTAAAGGTTTATCAAGAGAGAAAATTGACTGCGCATCGAGGGGAATGGGTTTAAAAGCCTAAACCAACAAGAGTTATCTTATACGGAAACCTATCCTAGCGACTGGAGATCCCACGGACTAGGATCAATAGGCAAACTAGTTATGAGTAACTCAAGAAGTAATGCATTTGTCTGGACTTGGTCCTACTCTATTCCTTTGGTGCAAAATATAATGCATGCCTACAGAAGTTTTAAAGGTTAAAACTATGTTTTTTAATGATGACCATATCTTGGAAATAACAAGTGGGGTATATGTAGGATACTCTTAATGGTTGCGATCACCTATGTTAGTGTGAGCTGGGTCGGCTCTATGAGAATATTAAAAGGCTTTTATTCTCTAAAAACACTCGTAGAACCAAAAATTGTTCAGGAACAAAATGAACACAACCAAGAGATTGGATGAGAAGGGAATCAATGCTTCGTAAAGCTTATTGTCTGGATATACAATAAAGGCCGACGGTTCAAGATGAAATAATTCACCGATTAGCCAAGTAGATCCGATAAGTTTTAACTAGGGAAAGTTCAAAGTGAAATATCTACTTATCCACGATAAAGCATTATTCCATATGTACTCTGTGATATTTCGCTTTGTGTGGGGGATATGTATATTATCATTCATGTGGGGGATTGTTGGAATTCCTAAAGAACAAGTGAATGAAAAATACATAAAGTCCCACATCGCCTAAAATACTAAGAAATCTAAGTATATTAATATATTTCTCAAGTGGAGGTTGGGGGCCTGGGGCTCCCAAATGTATGCTTCGTTGTGAGGAGGGAGATTATGCATCACCATCACACGCGCACGCCCCCGCCTCCGTCCGTCCGACCGACCGAACCGAACCGGGCCGGGCCGGGCTCGGGCTCGGGTACGGGTACGGGTCTAAAATGACCATTTTTTTTACTAGGCCATTGTTTAACGGTTTTGGGCTTTGTCTGAAACTGGGTTGAGCCTGGAATTTGAAGAGAAGCGGGCGGGGTTTTGCCTGAGGAGATGCGACTGTTCATAAGCGGACGCGAACAGTAACAGGTGCGACCCGTTAGAAGCAAACGGGTGCGAACCGATTGAAACGGACACGGGCGAACAGATGCGGCGCAAAAGGGTGCGACCCGACTGAAGAGGCACGGGCGAAACAGTACAAGCAGGTACGAAACAGTACCGTTGGACGGGCGGGTGCGACACGTTAACGAACAGCAGCGACCAAAAGGCAACGGGTGCGACCCGTCAAGCGGACGCGACTGTTTGAAGGGACGCGGACGAAATTATAAATAGGAGAGAATACTGATCACATTCTAATTCTATTCCAATCTAATTTCTTCTGCTTCTTTGCTCCACTGCTCTATATTCCATATATATCACAGAGTTGACATACTCATTGCAATCTCGTGCAGATTACGTCTGTTGTATCTTGGGAGAGTTTTGAAATAAAATTCTTAAGGAAATTGTTACGACAAGCCTCAGATGGAATTTCCTTTATATACTGGTTAGATTCACTGTAATCTTTCCCGTTTATAAGTTATACTATTTCTTACAATAGTATAACGTTGTTGTTGTAATTTATTAACAACGTAACTTGTTGTTACATTTATCTAATACAGAGTTCCAGCGTAGTGGAATTCTAATTAATAAACTTGTGTGACGAGTTTATTGTAGCGTGCTATCTGTTTTAGTACACTAGACATATAACAGAAAGTAGTTTTGTACGATGTGGGTTCAGTTCCCAGTTCAGTTTAGATTCTGCTGACGTCCGAATCGGCCAATGTTCTCTTTGTTTTGTGAGCAGAGACGAAGATTACTGTTGGCGTCTGATAATATTTCAAGTGAAGTCATCAATATGGTTCCAAAACAGAATGCTATTTTTTATGGCATTTCCATCTACAACTGGTCGCTGAAATTTTGCATGGTAGTTCCGCTAATTTTGCATATGAGTTTGAGTTGGATCGATGATCGAAACTGGTAGATGTTCTTATTACCATTAGTGTCCCTTCCAAATTGGTCAATGGGTCTTTAAGCTCTAAATGGCATGAGTGCTTAGAATTTACAAGAGATTCTGTCGTTTCTCTTGTGGTATATGTGTCACCATTCTCCTTTTGTGTTGATCGTGATTTCATAATATTTTTTACTTAAAAGCTATTTTTGTTAGCAAGTTGGATCTTCTTTGCTTCATTTTGATTATTGCTTCTTGTTTGAGGTAAGCTTGAGAACTCAGTTTTGAATAAAACAAACCATGGGAAAGAGTCGTTGTCATCACACCATATCACACCATATCATATATGCCTTTGGCCATGCGGATTCAGTGTTTTGTTTGACTTAGTACTACTATATGCTAATTTGAACTAATATATGGAAATTAACATGAACCGTGGAAGTAGATATTTCAAGGTGATTTTTTATGTAAACATTTTGTATGTAAACATTTTGTTTGACTTAGTACTACTTAATTTATCATGCGGATTCATTTTGCATGTAAACATTATTGGCTCAAACCAACTTAGACATCAATGTAGTCATCTATAATGCCAAGAGCATAATACGGTAAAATTGTAATCGTACATAAAATTTTATCGCTAGTAATATGACACAGATTCCTTTTGGAATTGATATTTCGAATTGGTATTTCGCTTGATAACATTAACTCCATGGTATAGGTTTTTTCCAAATGTATATAATCAAGGATGTACGACATTTTTAAAATTACAAGCATTTTTTGTAAGTGAATTGCAGAAATAAATTCAACTATATTGATAACTGTACTCTTTCAAATGCAGTCAATTTGGTGAAGTACTGTTTATATTAGTCTATGGTGTTCACGGTTGTCATCATCCATGCTCTTTCTTAAAAAAAGAATTACTAGAATTGATCTCATATCATGTTAATACGTAAAAAGATTACTCGAATGCATCGTTTATTTTAATTTATAGTTCAAGTTAGGAATATTCATTTCATATTTTAAACTTAATATGTGTCAAAATTAATATTTACAATACTAGAAAGGGCGACTATTCCTACAACATTAAGCGATGGCGGGCTTCCGACAGACCGTTGACCGTCGTTGGAAATTCACGAGCCTGCATGAAATTTTTCAAACCAAAATCTTCAAACCTTTCCCCCAAGCTTCCAATTTCGAGTTTTCGGATTCTCTCCGCCTGCGTAATCAACATCTATTACTCTCTAACTCAGGTATAATCTCTTATTTTCGTCATTAATCTAATTTTTACCCTAAATCTAGATTTGCATAAGTTGTTAAATTAGGGCTAATTAGTGACTGCAATTGTTTTCAATATCATAATAATGGTTTATATCATCCTATGATATACCTGTTTCATATGTTATCGTGAAATTGTAAAAAGTATGTATAATTTGTGATCGTGTATATATGTAAACCATTATATATGCGTTGTTTCTACTATTGTATTGTGTTGATTGGATTAAGATATGAGTCGTATAACATCTTGACTTGTGCAACAATAATGAATACACGAGTCTAAAAGAAATTTGACTATATTGTAAAATGACATCAATACTAAAGCAACCTTATTCGATGAAATACGTAGAACAAATGTGCTAAATTAATATTTTCTAAAATGTATAAAATTAGTAAATATATATTCTTTTTATAAGATACCTTTTTACGTCTCTTAGAGAGTTTTTGGTCCCGTCCGACAGGTATTGTGCATGATCGTCATATAAATAGAAGTTTTTATCACAAAACGACCATTTATGTTCATCTGGTAGAATGCTTGTTGGATATGCCCCTGCATTGGACAAGTTATAAACACAGTAAACAACTACATTTCGCACATTATTTCGTTTCAACGGTTCATAAAATTTTGCTGTTACTTATCTTTTTTGTTTTCTGCGTATATGCATTTGCCTGCAATGCATGAAACAAAAGAGAAGTGCTGCAGAAATTTTGTTGAATCGTTTAAAACGAAATAATGTATGAAATATAAGTGTTTACTGTATTTGTAATAGGAAGTAGGATGACTGACCAGAAAAAAAAAAGATAGCTATAAACCAACATTTCTATATTGTTTTCTTATGTGGGGTAAAATTGACGCATATAAGTTTTTGTATCGATACATTGAAAAATAAAATGTAATGAAACATATGACCAATATTTATTTTTAAATTTATGACATATTTTTCCAAATAGAAAAAATGATCAATTATTTTGCTGATCAAAGGAGATAGATGTATTAAAGAAGGGGGTTGAAAGGCTCAATAAAAGTAGATTTTTATATTGGTATAAACGTATTTGTTGAATTTACTTTAAGTAATAGTGGAAACGATGCTGTAGGTGTATGCATTTGAAGCATTTGTTATCGATATTGTGAAAATCTATTTGTGCAAAACCGGTTTTATGCCAGAGTATTATGTTTATGATCGTCATGGAGAAGTTGTAGCAAATACTTCTGTAGAGTATGAATTAGACATTGCTGGTAATAAAATTGTTATGACGAATCGTATAAAAAATATGGTTGAAGATACAACACAATCAATGTTTCATACGGTTGAAGTTGACGATGATGATGAAACTGTTGAAGAACCAAATATTGAAGCTAAAATTGTTTTACGATTTACTGGATGTTGCTGAGAAATCTTTTTGGGATGGTTGTAAAATGTGACATCGCACCTCTATGCTCACACTAACCAAGCACACTACTAGGTAATGTCATCAAATAGTATGAAGAATAAGGCTGTTGAGGAGCGACCAACTGTATAATTGATTTGAGCGAGAACCGATATGTCAGATAGAATGTCATGCATTTCATTTCAAGAGGAAATCCGACATATCCAATTCAAACTCAAATCTACTACACAGTAGCTATGTGACCTTCGAAAACAAATATAAAATAAGCATAACATAAATTGGTCATAGATATACATACCACAAAGGCGGAAACGGATATGAATATAACACATAGAAGTGAACATCAAAGTAGTGGTCATAAAAGATCCACTACATCACAAAAGAATAGGTACAAGTGCTAGACAAAAGAATAAGTATACATCAAGGAGTCTCTATCTCGAATATATAAAAACAAAAACTATTGAGCAAAAGTAGTTAGCCAAAAGTCAGAAGCTAGTCCCTGCCAAGAAGTCAAGTGGAAGCACCTGAAATACCTTGGTCTCACTCGAGTATTATTTTAGAAGAAAAATAATAAACGGATCTGTCTAGCTATAAATATCATACAAGACGTTATAGGATAAGAGATATGACAAAAATATATGATAACAATAATGTCATACTATGACATGTATATATTTGATAACAATGAAAATCATACAATATCTCAAATCTCCTCAAATATCCAAAAAGAATATCATATTCTTTTGCTTATTCACCAAAGCTCAAATATTGACAAAACATATCGGTGTAAATCCCAAAAATTGGTAAAACACAAATTCCAAAAATCAATAATTAGACATCCAGAAAACACAAAGGGGGAGGCCTATCACAAAAGGGAAAATGAAAACTCGCCAACACGTGTATCGCAAACGGGACGCTATCCCGTGGTCGGTAACCTATAAAATGTGAGCCGAAGCTCCACCGAAATGGCCTGAAGACCATGGGTCACTACCCTACCAAATTGAGACGAAGCTCCACCAAAACGGGGTTCAGTCCCCCACACAGACAAAGAGATATCACACATAGCTAGTCTAAATCACAAAATGATCATCATTGATCGATAAGTGTAAATTACACTAAGCTAATAAATAAATGAGTTTAGTTTCATGTCCCATAACCACTAGCTTAACTTAAATATTTACAAACAGATTGTAGATTGTCACTCGAAAATTGCCACGAGAGTTCAATCGAACAAGTCTAAGAATTGACCGATGAAGTAAATGCAAGCGTTTCATGCCACTTGTTTTGCTAAGTCGTTTAATTGGATTTCTCATACGAATGAGGTAAATGTTTGTATATACTAATAGATTGGAAAAAAGATTTAAAAACGAGCCTTGTATTAAAAGTAATGTTAAAATCATTTTTATGAAAGAGTTAGAGTATTTACTATTGTATATGAACCTTTCTATTTTAAAGTGACAAATCACAGAAATGAATGTAAAAACAATCTATCATCAAAATCCACATTCGACGACATGAATTAAAACCATGAAAATTGATATCAAATCCATCAAATGGAAACACCAAAAATATAGAAAAGAAATCATCAAAGTCGATATTGATTGGAAACGACTATTTGGATGGTCAAAGATCGATAAAATTTTGAAAATCAACTCAAAAACAGGTAAAATAGGCAAAATTGAACATAACCAGACGTCTGGCAGGTTTAGCCAGACGTCTAAACCTGGGTTTTGGAAGTTCATATTTTTTTCTTTTTATTTTCTGAAGCCACTTAGACGTCTGGTCCTGAGCTTTAGAAATTTATTTTCATTTTGATTGTTTATTTATTTTTCTTAGAAACCCCTACCAGTTTGAAAATTTCAACCAGACGTCTGGTTGCCTGGGCTGGGCAAAAAATTGCTTAGGCTATTGATGGCCAAATCAATTCGGAAGCGATCGAAAGAGCGATGGAGGCTAGGGATGTATGTCAAGCGGCAACCCAGCCCTATAGGCTCTTTGATACACCACAATAACATGTCTAAACATCGATAGTATGATTTTCATAAGTTTTGACTTTAAAACCAAAAATTGGAAAATTCACCAAACTAATTCAAATCAAAAGCAAATGAGCATAAAATAGATGTTAGGAATTCGTACCTAGCAACAATGAAAGCTATAGACATAGATGTGAGTTCAAAAACTCACCTTTAAAATTCAAAAACAGGAAATGAGAAGCTCTAAATCAAGCTTAGACCAATTCTTCTTCACTACACCTCTGGAATCTTCAATCTATTATCAAAGGCAAAGTTTTTCCTAATTAGATTATAGAAAAAATCAAGAATCGAAGAGGGATTGAGATGGAGACGATGAAGAGGATGTTTACCAAAGCTTCTCCTTTATTTTTTGAACTTGAATTTGGATTTCCTAAGAGAACTAGGGCTTAGAAATTTCTAATCTCCTCTCTTTACCCATTTTCATTTAGTTTGAGTGTTAGGAATTATTACGAGTAGAATGAATGAAGTGGAGAGGATTTAGGATATTTGGTAGAAGAGTTTGGGTTAGTTTATTGGGTTAATGAGCTAGAACCCAACCCAAAGCCCAAATGAAAATACCAAAATCCTAATCAACTTCAAACATATCGATGTTTATACTTAAACAAGTTGTAAACATTGTTTTAGACTCAATGGAAGTGGTCTCGAGTCTGGATTCAACTATTTACAAAAAGTCACATTTCGGAATTTAATCCAATTAACTATTCTATATTTAAACAAAATACTTAAATATTTAACCGTAAAATATGCGGGTTGTTATAGACTCCCCTCCTTAAAGAAATTGCGTTCTTGCAATATTTAAGAAGAAAATAAAGAGTAAAAACCACTCTAAGGCATAACAACACAAAAGAAAATTTTAAAGTGAGAAGTTCACCTTAAAAAGCACGAGAGAGTGAGTCCGGATGTGTTCTCTTGATGAATTCTCTGGACTTCCAAGAACAATCCTTAGGATTTGAGTGCCATTGAACTTTCACAAGCGGAACATCTTTACTTCGAAGGCGTTTAACATCCATAGCAATGATACGAATAGGATGTTTCTCGTAAGTTAAATTAGGTGAAACTTCAATTTTTCAGTAACACCGGGCTCAAGAATAGAATTGGAATCTCTAAGGCATTTCCGTAGTTGAGAAACGTAGAATACGTCATGAATTGCAGAAAATTGAACCGGTAATGAATGGCGATAAGCCACAGAACCAATGCGTTTGGTGATGGGAAATGGAGCAATACATCGAGGTGCTAGCTTTCTCAATCGAGTGAAACGCACAACACCCTTCATGGGTGAAATACGAATGAATACTAATCTTCCAAAGAAAATGTCAAATTCCTTCTTCAGTTATCGGCATAAGATTTTTGTCTACTTTGAGCTTCTTTCATCCTATGACGAATAAGGTCAATCTTTTATGTGGAATCACGAATAAAATCTACATTTAAAACCAGCCTATCACTGGCTTCAAGCCAACACGAAGCAGATCGGCATAGCCTTCCGTAGAGTGCCTCGAAAGGTGCCATACCAATACTAGATTGGAAGCTATTATTGTAAGAAAACTCAACAAGGGAAATATGATCTTCCTAACTTCCACCAAAATCAAGAACACATGCACGAAGAAGATCTTCAAGAGTTTGGTTCACACGCTCTATATGTCCTTCAGACTAAGGATGACAAGTGGCGTTAAAATTAAGCTTCGTTATCAAAGCTTTTTAAAGACCCTTCCAAAATCCACTAGTAAATAATGGATTATGATCGCTAAAAATGGAAGTAGGAACTCCATGCAATTTAACAATTTCTTTTACATGGAGTTTAGCCAAAAGAGGTACGGTCTGGTTGGACTGAACAGGAAGAAAATGGGTGGATTTTGTAAGTCTATCTACTATCACCCATAAACTGTCATGACCCGAACCAGAACGGGAAAGACCGTCAATAAATCCATGGAAATTTGATCCCACTTCCAAACGGGAATGTCTAAAGGTTGAAATAACCCACCGGGCCTTTGATGCTTGGTTTTTATGAGTTGGCAAGTCATGCAGTGCTTAATGAGGTTAGCAATATCAGATTTCATTCCATCCCAATAATAAAGTCGCTTCATGTCCGCATACATTTTACTACTACTGGGATGAATGGTAAATTTAGAACGATGAGAATCTTTCAAAATGTCTTTATGATTATCACTAATATTTAGCACAATAAGTCTGCCAAATTTTCGAATGCCTCCACAAGCATCGATTTCAAAGTCTTTCAAACCATTAATATTTCTATCCCTAAAACTTTGGCTAAGATGAGCCAATTCGAGATCATGCTTTTGAGCTTCAAGAATGCTGTCTAAAAGAGATGGATGAGCCTCAAGGCTAAATAATACAAGAGATGAATATGAATCGGATTCACGATCTTGAACTTCATAAGTGGACAAAGTCTTGAGATCGTTCCATTCGGATATCATTATGGAAACAACTTCTTGTTGCTTATGACTAAGGGCACTGGCAACACGATTTTGCTTTTCGGGAGTATAAAGAATATCAAGACATAAGATGCAAGGAATTCGAGCAAACTTTGTTGACGCAAATTAAGTTCCTTTTGAGAGAAAAAATACTTCAAAGATTTATGATCGGTGTAGAGGACAAATTTCTCTCCCAAAAGATAATGACGCCAAATTCTAAGGCAAATACAATGGTCGCGAGCTCTAAATCATGAGTGGCATATCTAGTCTCAACAGGCTTTAATTTCCTAGAAGTATAAGCAATAACACGTTCCCTTTGCATGAGAACGGCTCCTAAACCAACACAACTAGCATTGGTATAAACGATCAAGTCTTGGTTCCCTTCGGGAATCACAAGAAAGGAACATTGGGAAGGAGTTTTTTAATATCTGAAAAGCATCTTCACATTTGTTTGACCAAATGTACTTAACTCCCTTCTTTATCAAACTAGTAAGAGGCAAAGAAATTTTACAAAAGTCTTTTATGAATAGACGGTAATAACTCGTCAATCCAAGAAAGTGACAAATTTCCGTCATACTCTCCGGTCTCTTCCAATTTTGAATCGTCTCAATCTTTGAAGGATCCATGGAAATTCCAGATTCGGAAATAATATGTCCTAAAAATTCACACAGGATTGCCAAAAGTGGTACTCAGAAATTTTTGCTTTCAATTGATTGCTGCTAAGGGTTACCAACACAATTCGAAGATTTTTATCATGCTCTTCCTTTGTTTTAGAATAAACAAGAATATCATCTATAAAGACGAGAACAAATCGATCGAGGAGGTCTTTGAAAACTTGATTCATAAGGTCAACGAAATAAGCTGGAGCATTCGTTAAGCTAAATGGCATAACAAGCCATTCAAAAGACCCATAACGAGTACGGAACGACGTCAAAGGAATACTATCCTCTGCAATTGGAAGCTAATGAAAACCGGTTGCTAAGTCTAACTGTGAAAAGACTCTAGCACTGCTAAGTTGATTGAATATATCATCAATCCGAGGCAAGGGATATTTATTCTTAATGGTAAGATAATTAAGCTTGTGGTAGTCAACACAAAGCCTAAATGTAACATCGGATTTCTTCACCAACATAGCTGAAGCTCCCCAAGGAGAGGAACTAGAACGAATAAACTGTTTTGCTTCCAATTCGGATAATTGTTTAAGCATCTCCTCATTTTCCTTATTGGACATACGATAAAGAGGACGTGATAGGTAGAGCTCTAGGGATTAGATTAATTCTGCATTCAATTGCTCTCTTAGGTGGTAATCCTAAAACGGGCTCAAATATATCGAGAAATTCACGAACAATGTGAATGAGGGAAATGACATCTTCCTCACCATCATTATCTTCATCCTATGGATTTAGAGAATATAAGGATGCCGCTGAAATGGAACCTGAATCTTTGAGAACAATAGAAATCTGCTTAACAGATTGGAGATATTGAAGATGGATAGTCCTCTCGAGACATAGGATGTGGGCTTCATAACAATTAAGCCAATCCATTCACAAAATCATTCCAAAACCTAAGTAACGAATAACATGCAAATCGGCACGGAAAACATAATCACATAAAACAATTTTGACATTCTTACAAAATAAACTGAGTGTTGCGGACCCACCAACCAAATTTGCAATTCTTAATGAAGTCATCAAGCCCATAACATTCAAAGAAAAAATATCAACAAGTTCTTTTGATATAAAAGAGCAATATGCATCCGTATTAAAAAGAACTCGAATAGGATGATCACGAAACATAATAATGCCATCAAGGACAGAATGAGAAATACCTTAACCAAGAGAAGTGTTACTACGGGTTTGCACAACATTCAACTTTCCCTCTTTCTTGCTTTTAAGTTTGGGACATGAAGATATATAATAATCCGAACTTTTGCGATAGCGATAAGTAAGAGGCTTCGGACACTTATATTTGCATAGTGGTCCTTAGCCACAATTGTAGCATTCTCCACGATTAGGGGTAGGAGTCTTTGCTACCGAAGTTGCTTGCTTCCCTTTCTTGTTAGGTTTAGGTTTGAACTTATTATCGGGTTTCCTCTTCTTATTGTTATTGAAGTTATGTTTGGCACCCCCAACATCACCATCACTTTCTTTATCGACCTCTTCAAGTCGAAAAGGGATATCTACAAAATGATCGAAAGGAGCTTCTAATTTCATAAGTAAAGCCTTTTTGAGATTCTTATTCAACCCATAGATAAACCTCTAATTTTTCTTCAATGGGGTATTAATATACTCGACCCCATACTTAGAGAGGGATTCAAAAGATGCGACATAATCCGTCATAGAAGATTCACCTTGAACAATGTCAATAAAGCGTCGAGCTAAAGTTACATTTTCAGCTTCGGGCATAAATTTTAACTCGAATCTTTACTGGAATTGCTCTCAAGTAAGATCTGTTTCAATAATTTCCAAAATCAAAAGCTCATACCAATCTAATGATGCCTCCTACAGCATGCTAGAAGCCACTTGGACTTGCTGTAGATCCACAACATTCGTGCGAGAAAAGATGTGATTGCATGTTCTAAGCCAAACTTGGACTTCTATAACGCTTTCAAAACCCTTGAATGGCCTTCTACCCAAATTGGTATAATCACTACATGAGCTGCAAACCCGGATTAAGGATGAGTAGGCTCTGGAATGGGTTCAGTGGCTTGGGCATTCTTTACAAGATCCAAAAGCTGTTGAGCAGACATGAATACACCATTCTGAGGAGTAGAATTGGATTAACCGATGCTAGGACAGCCAAGTCTAACTATTTCTCTTCTTTAAGAAAGAAAGAAGAGGAAAAAGGTTATTCTCAGAATAAAATCAAACAAAATTGATTGATAAAACAAGGCATCATAAAAGAATTTAGGATAGAACGGGCCTTAAGACTAGAATTAACTCCTAAGGCATGATTCCTTGGAGAGACTTAGGATAATGATCCTTGTCATAATATTCTATATTTTTTCGAAGTTTGGCTCTGATACCAAGCTGTGGTGCCCTACCTCTATACTCACACTAACCAAGGATACTACCGGGTAATGCCGTTAATAAGTACGAAGAATAAGGCTGTTGAGAAGCGACCAACTATATAATTGATTTGAGCAAGAACCAATATGTTAGATAGCATGTCTGAATTTCATTTTAAGAGGAAATCCGACATATCCAATCCAAACTCAAATCTACTACACAGTAGCTAAGTGATATTCGAAAACAAATATAAAATAAACATAACATAAATCAGTCACAGATATACATATCACTAAGGCGGAAATAGATATGAATGAGGTAAAGATTTGTATATACTAATAGATTGGAAAACGGATTTAAAAATGAACTTTGTATTAAAAGTAATGTTGAAATCATTTTTGTGAAAGAGTTAGAGTATTTACTACTAGTATAAAAATCTTCGTATTTTAAAGTGACAAATCATAGAAGTGATTGTAAAAACATTCTATCACAAAAAATCCACATTCGATGACGTGAATTAAGACCATGAAAATCGATATCAAATCCAAAAATGGAAACACCAAAAATCTAGAAATGAAATCATCAAAGTCAGTATTGATTGACAATAAATATTTGGATGGTCAAAGATCGATAAAATTTGAAAATCCACTCAAAAATAGGCAATATAGGCAAAATTGAACAACCAGACGTTTGGTAGGTTTAACCAGATGTCTGAACATGGATTCTAGAAGTTTGTATTTTTTTCCTTTTTTCTTTTTATTTTCTGAAACCTCCCAGATGTTTGGTTGGGTTTAACCAGACGTCTGGTCGTGGGCTTTGAAATTTATTTTCGTTTTGATTATTTATTTATTTTTCTCAGAAGCCCCTACCAGACGTCTTGAAATTTTAAACAGATATCTGGTTGCCTAGGCTGGGCAGAAATTTACAAAGGCCATTGATGGACAAATCAACTCGAAAGCGATTGAATGAGCGATGGAGGCTAGGGATTTACACCAAGTGACAATCCAACCCCTATAGGCTCTTCGACACACCACAAATAGCATGTCCAAACATCCATAGTAGGATTTTCATAAATTTTGACTTCAAAACCAAAAATTGGAAAATTCACCAAACCAATTCAAATCAAAAGCGAATGAACATGAAATAGATGTTAGGAATTCAAACCTAACAAAACGAAAGCTATAGACATAGATATGAGATCAAGAACTCACATTTAAAATTCAAAAACAAGAAATGAGAAGCTCAAAAACAAGCTTAGACCAATTCCTCTTCACTACACCTCTAGAACCTTCAATCTATTATCAAAGGAAAAGTTTTACCTAAGTTTGGTTATAGGATAAATTAGGAATTGAAGAGGGATTGAGATGGAGAAGATAAAGAGGATGCTTACGTAAGCTTCTCCTTGATTTTGGAACTTGAATTTGGATTTCCTAAGAGAACTAGGGCTTTGGAATTTCTAATCTCCTCTCCTTCCCCATTTTCATTTAGCTTGAGTGTTAGGAATTATTATGAGTAGAATGAATGAAGTGGAGAGAAGTTAGGGTATTTGGTAGAAGAGTTTGAGTTAGCTTATTGGGTTAATGGACTAGAACCCAACCCAAAGCCCAAATGAAAATACCAAAATCCTAATCAACTTCAAACATATCAATGTTTCTACTTAAACAAGTTGCAAATATCCTTTTGAACTCAATGGAAGTGGTCTCGAGTTCGGATTCGACTTTTTACAAAAAGTCACATTTCGGAATTTAATCCAACGAACGATGCTATATTAAAATATTCAATCGTAAAATATGTGGGTTGTTACATAAAAGCGACACCCAGCTATCAGTAACCATAATGTACATTACGATAAAGTCAAAATACAACATCTCTAAAGCCGAATTTATAGCCATTATGCAAGCTGCAAAAAGGCATATGCCACCCGATAATTTAATGTGTGAAAATCAATATGAAGTTAAAAAACTTATGTTGACTTTTGGTTTACCTAATCAGAAAATAGATACATGTTTAAATGGCTGCATGTTGTTTTGAAAAGTGGAAATAAATCTTAGGAATTATAAAATATGTAAATAGAAAAGATACAAACAAAGAAAAAAGAAGGGAAAGGATGTTCCGTACAAGCATATGCATTACTTACCCATCACTCCTAGGCTTCAAAGATTATACGCATCTTCTGTAACTGCATCTTATATGCATAAAGATACATCCAGCCGATGGAGAAGCATGGAAGCATTTCGACAAAACTTATCCCAATTTTGCAACGGAGAGTCATAATGTTAGACTTAGATTACGTACGGATGCTTTTTCACCATTTTATCAATTTGGTGCTAAATATTCATCTTGGTCCATTATCATCACACCTTATAATTTACCTCCGTGGATGTGTATGAAAACGCAATATATGTTTCTTACTGTTGTCGTTCCTGGCGCCGATAACCTGACACAAGAAATCAATGTTTATTTACAACCGTTGATTGAGGATTTGAAAACACTGTGGAATGAAGGAGTAATTATTTTGGTAGTAATGTAATTATGCAATTGATGCAATTGATGAGATTATGCAGTTGATGTAATTATACAATTGATGTAACTATGTTGAATTCTTGGCGTATTATGAAGTTAATGAGATTTATTTTGCTAGTTATGTAATTTATGTCATTTATGAAACTGAATCTATTTATCGTTATTTACATCTTTCATGGCATTGCCATTTCTGTCATTTATTTAGCAATTTATGTTAAAAATGCAATGCATCCTGCTTATCGTCAGAATATGAGACCCAATCTGAATCAGGCATACTTTGCACCTTATGTACTTTATATCATTTATGTCATTTAACTATAAATATATTTCATTATCATGTTATTGTTCTCTTTTATAATGATGTGTCTATGACAGGTATCATGTCATCCAGAAGGAGGAGTTCTTTCCGCTATTCAGGAGGCGATGGCAGTGGTCCATCGCAACCGCCATAGCGACCTTTCATGACTCTAGTACCTAAAGCCGCGGGGTAACTATTAAAAAATTTCAGCATCTTAAATATTTTGTGCACGACATACTAATCTATATCATATTTAACACAAGGGGTTTGAGTTACAACCATCAGTTGTAGTTTTATCGGTTTCGAAGGAGGCGTAGAAGAGTAGGATGTTGGCTTGTTGGCCGAAGTGGGATAACATCCCTTCCCACATCCTCGAGTGTAAGTAGAAGGATTTCATTGTAATCGATGGGTTACCTTTCATTCTCGAAAATACCTGGTCTTCACCACCGGTCTTCGAATGCTATCCATATCGATGTATCATTATTCGGAATGGATATGACACAAACTCCCCGCCCGGCTAAACCGAATAATGAGCGTAAATTTAAAAACATATGGATATTGGGATTTCAGTTAAGTCATAGCTTATTATCCAAAACTTTTCTATCAAATGGTTTAAACAAATTACCATCTCAAATCTTTTTAAACAAAAGATTTATTTCACAAAGTTCACCCAGTTTCACAAAGATCCATTCACGGATTTCAAACAATTTCCATTTCAAATTGGATTAACTCATCCAATCTTTCAGTTTAAGGTTTAATTCATAACTTTCAATTCCTTTCCAATTCAAATCTTGTATATGGAAGATATACCATTTATAATCCTCTTAGATTTCAAAACAAGATTAAATCGTCTTCACAAAGGTTAATTCATAGTTTTCCAAATTATTTACAACTTTCAAACAAGATTAAATCGTCTTCACAAAGGTTAATTCATAGTTTTCCAAACTATTTACAATTTTATTTCAAACTTGAAATCTTTCGACACAAATTGGATTCTTTTTACGAAAGCTATTATTATTTGAAACAAATAGTTTTCGTTTTGGGAAAAACCGATTACAAATTACATAAGTCAAACCATTCAAGTATAAAACTTGGATTTTAATTTAAATTTCCAAAACCATACTTTTTAAGCGGTTGAAAACCTATATAAACATCTTTATAACTTGTATAATCTTTTTAGACCATAATTTCCAAATCATTCCTAACTTGGAAAACCATTTCCAATTCAACTTGAACTTCCTTTAATACAAATTCGAAATTCATTTCTTATATAAAAGCTTATATAATTCGAAAACAAATAGTTTTATTTCGAAAAAATCCGATTTCATTTATACAAGTTAAAATCTTTGGGTTAATTTAAATTCCCAAAGCAACACTTTCTAAAATGGTTTAAATTCATGTAAACATATATAACCTTTTTAAAATCATAAGTTCCCAACATAGAATTCAACTTCAAAACTATTTCAAAAATCTGTGACTTAACCTATTTCCACGTGTAATCCATATTCGTGTGTGTTAGTGTAATCCAGGGGTTTAACACAATAGTGCACAACATCAACCATCACAGATTCAATCATATTAACATCGATAAGCGGTATAATCCATATCGCTTATCTTCATTCACAGACTCGTAGATAAAATAAATTTATCAATGAGATATATCACAGAATATAAATAAAATCACTATTTGTGAGGAATCCAGTTGGATCACTCCAACCTATTTCCCTGCGTCCACGGATATTAGCACAACCACTAAATATCAATTCAATCTGATAATAATTATCATATTCAGCTGAACAACCAATTAAACATTTAAATATTGGCTATTTAAGTTAAGTGGTATCCAGATTTGAGTGAGATTACTCACTTTGAGTTCGATGAGCGTTCAACTTTAAATTAAATCGAACGGCGTTCGATTTAACCTAAAAATTCTCGCTAGCTCCAAACGCTTACAAATCTGCACCACAACGGACTGCTCATCGTTGCGATTCTGGTGCTTCCTGTTTCTTCGAATTTCGACAACGTATGCAACAGTTATGAATTTATAAAGTTCGTATAAAAAAAATTAAAACAAATTTTCTTTTAATTAATATTTTTACCAAGCAAAATTTGAGCCGCACGAATAAGAGAAATCATGGCTACAACTTCCTTCTTTCTCTCTTTCAAGCGTACGTTTGCTTCAGGCCTCATTCGAACCTAAAACTGCCCTTTAGGGTTTCGAAACGCACCCTCAATGACCAACTTGAACACGATCAGGACTCACCGCTCCGAAGTCCATTTCCGCCTCAACCATCGCCTCAGATGCGGCGAAGCTCGGTGCTCCCAATTACTCGAATTTCATGCAAGAAACGAGCTCGAACGCAGGCCCAAAGCTCCCTCTCCAGTCGACGAAAATCAATCTCCACCGTATGGATGTGAAGCCCTCGTCGAGTACTTTGATTCTCTAGTTGAGAGCTTCTCGCGAAAACTTGTGGATTAAGAGAAAAACGAGGGAGAATGAAATGAAGTTTCGGCCATTAGAACATTTCATGGCGGCTGAAAGAGGTGGGTTAGGGTTTTGCTGATAATGTGTGTATATATATACGTATAACATATTATTCTAATATTAAATCCACTTTAAAGCAACTTTTTCACACGATCTCCAAACAACGCGTGCCGACAGACGTTTATAATATTTTACCCATGTTCCGAACACAATGGAATGTGTTTCGAAGGCTAATTCGATCATATGTGCGAGTCACGAAAATAAATAATCAATTTTAAATTAAATCGATAAATAGTTTCTATGCATTTTGAGCTGCCAGAGTCAAACGACAACTCTGATTACTACGAAAATTGAAATCCGACAATAACTAACTATTACGGATCCAATTGAACTGGTTTCGTTGAATTCCAAGACTGTGCCTCGGAAGGCTATTTTTAAATATCGATTTAAACGATATAATTTCAAAACTGATTAAATCGCTTTCAAATTCAGTTCTAAAGCTTCCATTGCCTTCGGTATCATCAATATAAATTTTCTAATCCATCAAATTATTTTTAACAAGCTTAAAATTGAAAATTCAAATTTTTACCCATCGATAATAAATTAAACTCAATAATTAAATTGCCAAATTCATATTTATGTCCAAAATTCAAGTTAAACTGACTTCCAAATATTTAAAATCAATTAAATATTTCATTTCAACTGTTAAAAATTTCTGGGTCGTCACACGAGGTCACAAGTTTGAAACTTGCGTAGCGTGATTCGAACGTTTATTGACATGTGATATGTTGTCCCGGTGACATGTTGTATATAAAGTACCAGTTCAAAAAAAATCATTAATTGCCTTGTTAGTGATGGTACTTTTATGAACGATTGAAAAAATTTAGGGTGTCTAAAAGGAAAATTATACCAAAAATCAAGGAGAATGCACTTTTCAGTCTGAGAGTGAATGAGGGATAAAAATACTAAGAGTTCAATGTTCTCTTTCTTATATAATAGAACAGATTTGCAAAACATGGTGCCACTAGGGGTTAGTTTTGATCAAAACTGGTAATCAGTTGCCAGATATATTTCACAATCTCCTAAACCTGGCAAGTTCTAATAGTTGCATAATCCTTTGAAAGACCGTCAATGTTTTTCAATGCATTACTAAGTGGATTTAGTCTTATCAATCGAAAGCTAGGTAGAATTTACTCTCCTTTCTATAACACCTCCACCTTATAGTAAATACTATTTTTTTCCTCTTATTTTTGTCAAACTTGGCTATAAATTATGGTCGTTGATTGTCAAAATGTCATTTTAAGGTCCAAGAACGAGTATTGATTTGTTTGAGAAGTGGGTTCATGAGAGAGAAGGAAGAAGAGAAAAAATAACATATGGATTGATTTTCAAGTTTCAATTGACAAGGTTCCTCTCCAGCCTTCTTTTGCCTTCTTTCGAGATTCCATCGTTGCAGCACACACTCAGCCACTCCATGTGTTTAGTATAGACCTTTAATTTTTGACCCAACCCGCCAAGTCAACTCAATACCTCTATTACTAAATAGGTGGTGGGGTCCGACCATGTTTTAATTATAATTATTTTGGTTCCAACCCATTATGCTTAGTAAAATCAATAATCTTCCCAAACCGTTGGGAAACATCCAAATTTTAGAGGACTAATCGCATTAGTAGGATTTGTGAGTACCTCATAATATCCAACGTCCGGATCCCATACCCGTATATAGGACTGTTAATGGATATTTTTGGATGCAAACTGTGTCATACTTGCATCCGCATTCGAAATTATTTTTTGATATCGGATATCCAAGAATACAAACGGATATCATATAATTATTTTATCAGCGATCGATAATTAAAAAAAAGTATGTAGAAAATTTTGTTTAAACATAAATCTTTTTCCAATCCTACTGATTATAAAAGCGTCCAAAATCTATAAATATGACGATAATAAACAGTTTTGAGCAGTTATTATCCATAAAATACATATAATATAAACTATTTACTTAATAAATAAATAAATACATATCTTTCTTTGTGTTTAAATACATATCAAAATTAGATATAAATTTTACAAAAACCGAACGGATAATTTATGGATGCGAATGCATTCGAATATGCATTCATATCCATTTTACCGAATATCGGATATTTATCCAATTTCGGATACGGATGCACACATTTTGAATTTTTCGAGTATCCATTGAGAGCCTTGCATGTACATTTCTACATCCTTTATAGCCGGTCGTTCTACCGATAATCTGGTGAAAATTACATCCAAGATTATCTAAATTTATACAACCCAAGAAATCCAATTGTAACCCTATTCCTCGGTCTTGCTTAATTTATCTTTCTTAATTCAAAAGCTACTGCAGAAATTATCCTCGACCTCTTCAGTTTTCATCATAATTTCTTGAAATACGAATAAACATGATGAGTCAAACCATCTTAACATCAGAAGATAATAGATTTTACATAAAACTTTAGGGCCCATTTGGTTTATTTTGTGTTTTGGATTTTCAACATTAATTACAGAATATGAAAAGAGTGAAAGGACGACGGAGGGAATAGAAGAAAGATGGATCGACACCAGAATGATTAATTGTTTCTCGTGCTTCATTATTTTTAAAAATACAAAAAATAGAAAAATTGTTTTCTATTTTGTATGTTAACTACATTTTCTAAATTGATCGTTTTTCACAATATACATGCGTCGTTCACATATTCGTATGGATGAAAACCCAAAACTAAAAGCGCAAATCAACCGCAGCGTTAGATTTTTGTTCTCCAAATTCTAAGTATTTGTTTCGAAGTTTCTACTAACTGCATTGTGGTTCCTTCAATTAAACATTTATAGCAGTTTTTATATTTTGTTTTGAAGAATCTTTGGTGGATTATTGTTCCAGTTTTGATTCTTTTGTTTTGATGGCAGCTCCTCAACTAACAAAAAACAACACAACGCAAACGGTTATTGCATGTGTGAGATTTATGATAATTATTTGATGTTTCTCCTATCCAATTTTCAAAAGTTTTATGATAGTGGATAATCTTATCTGTTGTATCAACGGATTGCGTTAGTATAAAATTTGATGCCCAACATAAATTAGTTGAGAGCTCAATACGTCAAGCAACGTTAAATATCTTGCCTGTAGCACCAACATGAGAGCCCTGGTTAGGCTTAAACCCATAGAAGCTTTCCAAGTTATATCATGCCAAAATTCTAGTAAACTCAACCAATTTGTCCATCATGAGGTTTATAGGTAGAAAAACATCTTAAATAACACTAAAATGTCCTATTTGTGTCGTTTTGTCCATCAATTTCTAGATGGTATGCAGATTTTAGTAGTGAGCAACCCTCAAGTTTGAGTAGTTCATTCCAAACTAAACTTGTAAAATTGAATTCACTATAATTTCTAGTACAACCGCATAAACAGTGGGGAATCGACCCTTCTATTGTATTATTTAGAAAGAAAATAGATTAGGTGTAGTTTTATATTAGTTTTAGTTAAATATCAAACTATAATAGCATTTTTAAAAATTAAGCAGAAGAGATATAAGGAGACATTTATGAGGAGAACAAAGTAAATAGCATTGGAGAGACTTATGAAGACACATTAAAATGACTTTTTTGTTCTTGTAAGTTCGTACAATTTGGTTTTGCAAACCTACGTCTGATAAACCACCTTAGGGGTCGGTTTGATTAATTATCACTATTATTTTCAAATTATTGGACTGTGTGAGGACGACGAAATAAAGAAAGGATGATTTATTTAAGGCTAATTCCATTCATACATCTTATTTTTGTTTACACGCATCCAATATTAGCATAAAACATCAATTTTTTTACCCTACATACATCCTGAAATTTCAAATTTTACCCTTTGTTAATTTTTAGTATTTTGCAGTTTCATTTCACTTCTCTTTGAAACTTCATGTACAAACCGTAATAGCAATCGCACTTTGTAATGAAGCAACCGAGAGGAAAAAATACATTCGTAGTGGAGCAACTACCATGAAAAAAAATGTATTTCTAACAGGATTGTTACGAGAGAAACAATAAAATTCGAGTAGGCTTTATACATGGTTCTTTTATATATTGTGAACTAAAGCTGTGTTTATTGCAAATTCAAGCACCCCCTTCCCTATTGTAGAAAAAAAGGAAGGAAAACAATTTTTTTAACTTATTTTTCAGATTTTACTCCATAGTCATAATATTTATCTATTATCTAACCCGTAATCAATTTCTTTTTCCTAATTTTCATTGCTAGACAATATAGAATTTGATTTATTATATTTTATTGGTTTAATTAGGGTTTAAGAGTATTAAGCAATAAAAAGTAAAAAAATAATTAGAAAATACTACTTAATACTATTGTAAATAAGAGTACTTTTGTCTTTAATTTCTTTAGAATTAGTTTGGTGTATGTAAAGCAAATTTCGATGTATGAATAAAAATAGCCTTTGCTTAATTCATGTTGTACCACAAACTTGCCCAAGTACGAGTGGCTTTTGGATGACTCAGAAAAGAATTTTATTATATATCCTTTGATATATGGACAGTCCGTATGATTATAAAAATGGATAGCATGAAGTGATTCTACGCAAACTTTGATACAGTTTTCTATGCATCAACTCATTATATTAAGAAAATCAGAACATATAATTGATATCATAGTTAAATATAGATATAGAAGAAATGAGGTGCGGCCAATCCTTACTCTACACTTTATTTTTTCAACATCTCCAATCCCCTTGATTTCAACTATATGTTCGGAATTAAATAATATAACTTTTCTCACCTGTCACTTCGGAAGAGAGAAGTATATTATTTAATTCGGAACATGTGGCTGACATCAGGGTATTTAAAGTGTGGCAAAAATGAGTGTAGCTGCTTTTAGCCATATATATACACACACACACACATATGCATATGTATATATACATATGCATATGTATATATACATATGCATATGTATATATGTATATATAATTAACATACATTAATTAATCAATGAGTAAATAAATAAAGTTTAATTTTATTTAAACTAACTATAATGTTTGTTACGACACCCGTTTCGTGCGTGACAATAGCACATGCTTAGTAGGTAAATTGATTTTTTGCAAATTATATGTGTTTAACGTATTCAAGAGAAATTATTTCCATACATATTTAGTATTTTTTGACTTGGAATCATGTGTAGCTAGTTTGAAATTTTTATTTCTAAGTTTCATCGTTTAATTTTTTTATTAGTTAGAATATTTGTTTCCGTTATCAATTAATAAAGAGCGAAAATGTATAGGAATTTTTTTTGTTAGATCATATTTTTAAAGGATATTAAGTTTGGTAATATATGTAAAAGAGCGTTATGAATTTGTAAAAATGTATATCTGTTAGATTAATTTTTGAGTGATATTAATATTTTTAATATCTATAGAAATATGTTTTTGGAAGTTGACGCTAATACTAGAAAAGTGTTACACTAAAGCTATTATATTTAAGTCCTTATAGCTTGCGCTACGTGCGTGCATTCAAATAGTACAAACAACATATGTTTTAGAAATGCAAGAATACATATGTAACATAAAAATACATGATTTGCAAGTGCAAACATACAAATGACATGCATGCAAGCGAATTTTTAAGCATAAAATTATAATCAAAATGAAGATTTATTTCATTGTTGATGATTGTTATTCTATAAGCTGGTATTATTTATAAAAAAACTAAAAACTAAAAATGTAAATTATGTGTCAAGCATCACAAAAGGAAATAACTAATGAAAAAGATGTCAATTTGTTCTATTGAAGATATTAGCACATTCTTATATACAACATTTCTAGTGTAGATCTCGGATTTCCCTTGAACTTCACCATTTTTTACTAAATTTTTGGTGCTTTGATTGAAAACACTCTTGAAAATACAACATAAAGTTAATCTTGGCTGAATACATTTTGGGGTAAGTAGATTCCAACATTTGGAATTGTTTGCCCTTGAGCTTTGTTAATAATTAAAGCAAAACTTAGTCTTATAGAGAAATGTTTACATAATAAAGTAAATGGTAAATGGGTATCTTTGGAGAGCTTCATAGGTATTATTGGTAAGAAAACCCAAGTTCCAACAAAGTGATCGATGGTAATCTCTGCATCTATGATGTTTCTGTGAAGTCCACGATATATAAGTCGCGTAACATTACACGGTCCATTTTTTGGATCGAAGTTTCTTAGTAGCATATACGTACACCTTTCTTCAAGACCAATTTATGTGGGGGTAAACCACTCAGATTTATTGAATTCGAATATTCAAGTTGGTCCAGATTTCTTATGTCATTTTCCAAAAAATCGAAAGAGTGGTAGACATGATGAAAACCATGAAAAATATTTATAACTTGATCATTTAACATATCCACATTTTAATTAAGTGGGGTTGTCAAAACCCTTGTAATAATTTATTTTGTATTGAATGCATCGACATTAAAGTTTGGAAAAGTTGAATTTATTAGAGTAGTTATTGATTTTTCATTTTCCTATGATATAACCATTTCTTCTGGGGGTTTTTTTATCATGTTCTCACATATATGTGGCTTACTTCCATCACCAACTTGTAATAGGAAATTTGCATAGAATGGATCTTCTTTTGCCCTCATATCTTAAGTGAGATGGAGCACTTCTACATGTTTCCATGATAATGATCTAACTATGCATGCATCAATTATTTCTAATATTTTGTAATTTTGTACAATTGATAAAACTTGTCTAAAATCCCCTCCAATGATTATAACTTTACCTCCAATTGACATGTCATTTCCCAATATGTCATTAAAGTTTTATCTAGTGCTTCAAAAGCATATTTGTGGATCATTAATACTTCATCCAAATTAAGAGCAACCGTTAATCTCATAAGTTCAGTCACTTCAGACTGTTTAGGAATCGTGCACATTGATGTTGAAGTCGGGTTAATTAGGATATTAAACCACGAATGTGCTGCTCGACCACTTGGTAATATTGTTGCGACTACCCCCGATGTGGCTGCTGCAAGTGCAATTAAACCATCTTGTCTAAGTTTTGCAAGTATTGCTCGATAAGGAAAGGCTTTTTCCATCCTACCAGGGCCATCTACGAAAAAGATTTTGCCTTCCTTAGTGTAAACCGCATTAGTAATTATAGCATATGCATATTTTCAACATTCATTTAACTTTTCAGTAAATGTAAATTCCTCTTTAGGGTTACAATATAATATTGTATCTCTATTAATTTTAAAGTGAGGGAATTATCATCTATATCATTCGTAATACTTGAAGGATTAAAATTAGATATTAGTTTGTAATGGTTCATTACTAGATCTTTAAGATCATGCAGAAGACGATTTTCAAGTATAAGTCGAGCCATTGTACTTGAACTTAGATAATCTTCAATCATATGAAAGAAAAATTCATCCTATAATTTTCTCACACTCGTTGATGCATAATAAATTAAGATCATAAAATAACATTCTTAAAGATGATGACATTCGCGTGTTTGATGCTTCGAGCAAACATGCCCTTATACTTTAGTCTTCTTCAAGTAATCACATCATTTTCATTGCTTCCTAAAACGCTGGGTATTTGATAACATCGATGGTTAGAAGATAGTTAAATGATGTTGATCCTTTTGTATAATTCAAAAGAATTCGCAAGAAGTGACGTTCTCCTTCTGATGGAGAAGCATTGTAAATTCATCTTATGACCTTTTAATGTGATTTTGTTGGTGTCACTTTTTAATATCTAATATCTAGGTGTATTTCTCAAAAAATTCACAGTATAAAAAATGCCTTGCTTATGAATCTTGTGAGTTTATGTTGAAGAATTCAATTAACATTGATTAGAGGTGTTCTCATCCAATAAAACATTAAACATTATTTGGTTAGCATGATAAGTCACTTATTGTCTGCTTGGAAGGTGTATCTATAGACGTTGAACTGAAGGATACACTACATGCAATGACAATTCAAAAATTCTCCAAAATGCCTCTTAGGATCATATCCACCTTGCGTTAAAAAACATTTGAATCTCATGATTTTCAGACGTTTTTGATGAATTTCCACTATTACACGATCCGGAACTTTGTATACATACTTGTATAAATATTCGACATATTTGATACTACTACAAACTTCAACATTTACGTGACAATAATACTTTTTCCGCAGCCATAGGTTATACGAAACAACCCGACGATCATCCACTATAATATTACCATCATTGTCTAGTGCGATGTTTATACCATTATCTCGCCTTCGATAAATATGGTATGAATCATTACTTTAAATGGTACACGATGAAAATTGCTTAGGATATATTTTTTGCAACTTTCGTCTTTCATATATGAAGCATTTGGTCGTTGTCCTCCACATGGCCCATAAAGCATCTATTTAATGACAGCATTGTACAATTCTAGTTCTTTATCACAATTTAGGATTCCAGCTATTATAATAGCATCATAATCATTGGCTATGTAATTTATCTTCGCTTTCTGAATAATAAGCATATGAGCATGAGGTAGTCATCTTTTTTGAAATTCGATGACATGAACATGTGTTGCAACCAATCCAAGAATTTGTTTTTCGTAGATATCATGCTTTAATTTTCATATTTGGTATGAAAATACTAGTAGTAAGATCTAGGCGGTCTTGGGAAGTTTGTCCATGTGATAATTTTGATGTGATTTCATCCTGTATAGGATTGCACGTTATTGTAATGAACAAATCAGGTTTTCTAAACTTATGTACTAAAGCATTGTGTCTTGATAACGTTGGTACATATTACGTGGACTTCCATTAAATGAAGAGGGTAATATTAATCTTCTGCCTATCTTACTTATATCAAAAAAATTAGTTTGATATAAAATTATCTATATGTATTTATGTGTGTTGTGTGTGTATATGTATATGTTATAAAATAGACCAAAGAGAAGGAAAAATGTCATACTTGTATTATTTTCTCCACCATTCAATACATCTTGAAATCCTACATACAATTCCGATCTAATACGATGTTATTGTTGACGAAAGCATCTCGTTCTACCACTTTCCGTTTTCACATAATTATTCATGACATATTGTTGTAATAAACGTCCTCCATGTAAAAAGAGAGAAGTATCTTTTACGTCGAATCTAAAGTTTAAGTTGATTAAAAATAGCAACTAGAATATATGTGTGTGTGTATAATAATTACTTAAGTTGATTAGAACTGCTAGATCTTGATGCCCATCCTATTTATGTTTGACTTCTAGTTTGAATCAAAAGAATGAAATCATTGTTATCGATTTTGTTTAAGTTCATGTCCAATAATTAATCGCTTTTTATCATATGATGATGCTAGTTATAAATTTATAATTGTATGAATGTAGATGTACTTGGTATCTGCAAAATATGAGTATAAAAATAACGACATGTAAAAGAAGTTCCATTTACATTATGGCTATTAAGGTCTCGGCCAAATTTCCATAAGGTAGTAGAAGAGGATACCGCAGAGGATCATAACAACCATGTGTTTTTGGAATTCACATAAGTTGACTCATCGTCGTATGTAGAACAATATCGTTACCATTTATAAGACTTGTCTCATCCTGACCAACTATCACTGTGGAAACTTGTGAAGATGTAGGCAGTACATATTGTTGGTGCAATGGTTTTTCTTTAATTATAAATTTGTAATTATGGATCTTGGAGTTGTGAAACTCAACGAAAGTATTAAGCAAAATCATTATTCTCATCCAATATAGGTTGTATCGTTTCCTTCCTCTATTCAAGTCTTCATTTCAATCATTTGATTTTCAATTTCATGATCAATATCAAATATATATATATATATATATATATATATATATATATATATAGTTGTAGAAATCTAGGTCTACTTCTTTAGGAAGTAGGCTCCCAATATTGTGATATATACACCACTGAGCATAGAAAGTGTAAATACTAGCTCTTACACTTATTAGGTTTTCATTGACATGCACCCTTATTGAAGTGAATGAAAAAACGTTGTTATATGATCGAATATTTCTTTTGAAATGTATACCATCAGCATCTGTATCCGGGTAGAGCTCCAAGAGCTAACTTGGTGAATGCATAAGGGGAGTATGGTTCTTTCATTTGACCAACATAATGATCCACTCTCATCTTGAAATAATTTTTCCAAACAATGTTGACAAAATGTTGATTGTTTCAATAAATGTTTTCGAAACCTAGTATGATCTTTAAAAAAATTTACTATGTTATTAGTTTCGGCATTTTTTCTCATGGTTTGATGCCATTGTAGTTGATTATTATTTTATAATAATCATCTCTGCTCCTAGTTAGACCGTGGTATATTATCTATAATATGTTTTATATCCCCAACGGTGCAGCTTCTATTTGTTCTCTTTGTCTTCTTGGATTTCTTTCTTATTTGTAACTATGAGATTCATTGCTTATAGTATTTATATTTCTTCCTAAAGATGCGTTTTGGGATTTTTGTCTTCTTTGTCGATACATTTCATGACGCCGAGCTAGATAATTTTCTCTTTGTTCTTGAGTCATAGCTCTCCTTGGTTCCCTATCTCTCATACGACACATTTTTCTTTGTTCACCACATAAAATATTTGTTCTACTATTTTGTCTCCTTTGATTATTCATCTGTGATATATAGCCGACTAAAAAATAAATATGGTTATATTATTAATTTTTTAATCTTAAATATTTTGTTTCACATAGTAGTTGATGGTACTTATTAAGGTAACAATAATTATAACAGTAAAAATATTAGAATAGAAACTGAATTCCAAAACCACATAAAGGATAAGGTAATTATACTATTTGCAAACATTAGTATAAGTTAAACTTAATTTAAAAAATGGAACACATAAAAATAGAGGCTATATGGTGACTTCCGTATTAATAGTAAAAGCTGCAACACAAAAAAAGTACTACTAATAGATCTTAATTTTTCTATTATTACTCATTACAGTTTATTCCTACGTAGTGATTTTTTATTCAATTTTTTTTTCATAACCATCACCATCCATTTTCCTCCATAAATTTTACCTGCAAAATCATGAAGGGAAAATTGTCAAGAGAATAAAATTAAATTATATTATATTTTTCAAAATTATTGATTGATATATCACTTAGCAATTCAGAAATAAATTTATCATCCTAAAAGTCATCTATTGAGAGAGACTTTTTATCAAAATTTGTTGGTTTCTGAACTTATGCACTACGATTGTTGCAGATGCTTTGGAGATACATCATCTTTAGAGTCGACCTTTTCTTATCATAGTGTATCGGTTGTTTGGATGGTACATTATATTGTATGCGCTACTTAATGGAAGGATGATAATGGTTCTTATTATAGGTATGTGTAAAGATTTTTTTTTTTTTTGAAATGGTACTTTATATACAACAAATCACCGTGACAACATATCACATGTCAAATAAACGTTCGAATCACGCTATGCAAGTTTCGAACTTGTGACCTCTCACTCCAAAGCCAAATTACTTAACCACTGGGACAATGAAAATACTGATTTGAATGATACTACCAAGTAAATATAAATCATTTTTTGAAATACTTAAAAAAACAGATTACCTTATTGCCAAAAAAGATCTCAAATATGATGTAAATGCCTAAAATAGAAGAAGTAATGATATTGCTGCAATAATGATATTAAAAGGATAGTTCTAATGAGAAGAGAATGCATTAAAGTAAAAGCAATGGAAATAATTTTTTATTTTCATGTAGTGGTACCAAAGTATCACTTACCAATATAATTGTGCACCCTTGACTATACATGTGCATAATGCTCCCTTTTAGTATTATATTGTTTTCCTTTGGCTTCCTATATGTGTTCATTTATTTTCTATATATATGACATGTTCTATCTATGAATTCGCATATACATACTCTTTTAACATGCTAAAGTGAGTCATTTTCCATATTTTTGTGTATACATATATAACAAATAAGTACGCCTTTAATGCATGCATTACATAATGCAATTGTTCATGAAACCATATGCATAAACTATATGTGAGTCCAGTTGATGGGGATGGTATGTATATATTCTTATCTACTGGAGCTAGTAATTACATAAAACATGTAAGTTATTATCAGGGCCTGTCCTAGGTGTTTTGGTACCTAAAGCCAATTGCAAAACTAAGGCCCTAATGAGTTACTCTAGTCTTCTTTTCCTAACCCTTTTAGTGAGTTCAGATTCTTGTTTACACATTTCTAAACACTATAAAAGTAACATCGACTAATATTGTATACTAATTATTATTATAATAGCAAAAATAATTAAATTATGAACGTCTAATCTACTTGTTATAATTTATCAAAAATATTTTCAATGCTAATTTGAAGTAAAAATTCTTTTTAACGAATCGCTTACATTCTAAAAATTTAACTATAAATTCTTATCTATAACCTGTATGTTAACTAACCATTAAAAAATAATCCCACTGGCCAAGAACAATCATGTAAATTCTCCTGAACAATCAGAAACAATTAGCACAAATTTTGCTGTGTAGAGCAAAAATGTAAGAACACTGCAGCAAAATTACAAATGCTTCTGTTACATGTGGACTCGTATGTTGAAGAATATATAAATTCCAAAAACTCCATGAATTCAAAGTTCACAATTCTGTCTTCTTACAGACATTGAATAAATTCATTCTAGTTAAAGATCGATATTATACAGTGCAAAGCTTGATACTATCATTTTGTAAGTTCAAATTTCTAATACCCAAGCCAACAAAAACACTGAGGCCGTAAAAAGAAACTACCTGTCATTTGCGACCAACTGTGATTTAGCTTCATCTATAGATTAATGAACTTCTCCCAGCTCTAATTCAATTTTCTTAAAAGTTGTTGCATGCTCACTGTCTTTTAATAAGCCATTCAGCTTCTGTGCTGCGTGCATTTGTTTCTCTCTTAACTCTTCCAAACTCATAATCTCTCGATGAATGAACCAAGAAATAACCGTTAACCACAAACTAGTACCTGAATGTTTAAATGTACAAAATACAAATTCCAAACTATTAGTACCCGAATGACTAAATCTGAATCAACTGAGATGGAGCCAAATGAAGCTTGCCCTAGCTAGTAGGTGTTGATTGTTTGCCAAGGTGCTGATTGTTTGCCAAGATAAATTAAATATGAATCCTATGCCCTAGATGCGGCCATCGTCGAGATAAAGCTTACCTGGAGAAGATGGAGCCGCATAGTTGGATGTTGGTCACCGCCTTGACTGAGTCTCCTCGCCCTTGTTCATGAATCGTGCATTCGATTTCGCAATTTACTTTTTTGGGTATCGCATGGTCAATGGTTCTTAATTTGGTGCCCTAGCTGCTTCAGGGCTTTTAGCGGTCGCTTCTTTTGCTTTGGGGAAGGGCCGAGCCTGGTTACTATAATATGAAGTATGTAAAGTAAGGGAGCAACTCATGCATATACATTGGAAGGTGAAATTCAAACAAAATAAATATGTCTCAATGGTTACACAGGAAAATAAAAGATTAATTAAATGCAAGCTAACCATTCAATGCATGCGAAGCCTAGAATATATAAAGTATATATATATAACATCATGAATGAACGTATGTAAGAATTATGTACATGAAACACGAAACAAATAACAAGAAAATATGAAGGCAAGTATTAATATATTTATTATGAAGGCCTTGATATATATATATATATATATGATGCAAAACACGAAAGTCCAATGTAGTGGAAAAAAAGAAAAGGACACAGAAACGCGGTGTAATTGGAAAAAGAAGAAGAAAAGGACATGTTGGCATGTCGGTAAACAATAGGGTAAGGTACCTATTAAGAGCACTCTAATAGAAATGATTAAAGCGATACTCAAAGCTTAATGCTAGGAGCCTAGGAGTCTCTACCCTTCGTATTATAAAAAAAAGATCACTTACTATTGGTTTAATTTTTTAGCGTAACAATGTGAAAATATGCCAAATGAATAGTTTCTTTGTATGTTGATAACATACTTTCAGTTCGAGCATTAGGCCAAATGATATAAATTTTGTACGGGGCAAGCAAAAGCGAATAACAGTGAAGAGCGCGGTAGGGGAAAGTATGAAGTAGTGGACGGAGTTGGATTGATTCTATATGGCAAAATGAAGTAGGAAAGAAAATTAAATATGATATTTATAGGGCTCGTAGCATTTTATGGAATTCTATATTTTAGGGATGAAGGTTTGAATCTCATTAGTAGTAAGATTCGGTCTAATATTACCCATTATTAACTTTTAATGTTTTGCAATTTCATTTCTCTTCTCTTTCAAAACTAATATACAAACCCTAACGGAAATCGCACCGCCTAACAGAGCAACTGCATGGAAAAAATACATTCCTAGTGGGGAAACTACCATGAAAAACAGTATTTCTAGTGGGACTGCTACGAAAAAAATCCTAATTAGCTCTATGCATGGTTCTTTTATGTATAGTGAACGAAGCTGTGTTCAATGAAAATTCAAGAACCCCTTACCCTACTTTAAAAATAAGGAAGGAAAACAATTTTTCTTACCTATTTTTCATATTTTGCTCCATAATCAAAATATTTATCTATCATCTAACCCTAAATCAATTTCTTTTTCCAAGTTTTCATTGCTGGATAGTATTTCTTTAACTCTAACCCTAAATAAGTTTTTTTTCTTCCCAATTTTCATTTATAGATAATATACAATTTGATTTATGAGGAAATTAGTTAAAAGGACAAACATATTAAAGAAATTGTTACTGGACCACGAGTTTAATTATTTGGACCTAAGGACCCGCCTTTTCTAACCAACCATCTGACCTTGGTTTCATCTATATGGTTTTGACAATTCAGGGTTCCACAGCCGTTTTCATCTAAAATCATTTGAAATCCTCCATCCAAAATCGAAAGAAAAAACAAATTCACATAGATAATCACATTCAAAAAGACAAATCGACACACTCATTCGAATCGTTCGAAAATTCTAATGGAAACTAGGTTGAAATCTTCTCTGTCGATCAACAATCAGTCTCCTAGTTCTTCACTGCAATCGAAATCCCAAATTGTATCATCAAAATTATCGTTAGCTGCAACAAAGGCTAGGAAGACTAGAGAAATGGAGAAGAAAAAAATAAAACAGGTATAATACTATATTATTATGTATATATTGCCGATTTATAATTATTTTATAAGAAATGCTATATTATTTTGCATCCTTTTTGTTTTTGCGACCGTTTTGTCATGTGGTTTTATCTTTATTGTCGAAACTTGTAGTACCACTGAATAATTTTGTCGAAATGTTGGTGATTTTAAGATGTGGTTTTATAATTTTTTCTAATTTCAGCAACAATGATTATGGTACTCATTTGATCTGAATTCAGATTGGTGACATCACTATATTTTAGTAACCAAATCAGATCACTCAAAGTTATTTTTGTTAACTTTCATCACTTTTAACCTGCTTTTTTTCTACTAGTTTCATTTGACTAAATTATTAGATTTTACTTATTGATTTAATAAAAATGCTAAAACTAGTTATCATATTAATTCGATTTTAAAAACATTTTCTAACGGTACAGAAGTGCTAAATAACTGTAGCAGTTTCAATAAAAATTAGCATCCATTAAAAAAGCTAAGACAAGTTAGAACCATTTCCAATAATGCTAGAAAAACTAGCATTTAGGAAAAATGCTAAGACTAGTTATCATCTTAATTTAATTTGGAAAAAAAATCCATTAGTATAAAAATATGCTAAAGCACTGTAGCATAGCTTTTTTATGAATTAAAATCATTGCTAACTATGCTAAATAAATTAGCATCTAGTAAAAATGCTAAGACTAGTTATCATATTAATTCGATTTGGGTAAACATAAATAACTATAGCATTTCCAATAAAAATCAACATCCATTAAAAATGCTAAGACGAATTACAATCATTTCCAAAAATTATGAAAAAATCAGCATTACAAAAAACGCTAACACTAATTATCATCTTAAATTAACTTGGAAACAAAATCCACTGTTACAACAATATGCTAAAACACGATAGCATTATGATTTAGCTATTTTATGAATTAAATTGATTTCTAATTATGCTAAATAAATTAGCATGTAGTAAAAATGCTAAAACTATTTATCATCTTAATTTAATTTGAAAATAGAATCCTCTGTACCAGTAAATGCTAAATCGTTGTAGCATTAAAGTTTAAGTATTGCATGAATTACAATCATTACCAAAAATGCTAAAGAAATTAGCATCAAATAAAAATGCTAAGACTAATTGTCATCTTAATCTACTTTGTTAAACATATTCTTAAGTTTAAAAAAAATGCCAAATCATTGTAGTGTCATGGTTTAGGTATTGCTTATTGATGTTTAATTTTTTTCTTATTGTACCATCATCATTTATTTACTGTGCAAGTCTACAAAATTAGTTTGGATAAATATAACTAACACTGTTTCTTTATTTGTATTTTGTAGGATACGAAATCTCCATTGCAAGCATAAGACGGTAAAAAACGTAGAAGAAAGACAACAGATAAGGAAACTATGCAGTATAGGTGTAGTTTATCCTCCTTGGTTAAAATGCTTGAAAAGATTAAAAAACAAAAGGTTTTACTGAAAATCAATTGAATTTTTTAAAACAAACACCTTTCTACAACCTTTTTAATGCTTTCTTTGAGGGTGATATAGGATGTAAAAGCATTAGAAAATGTTCAAAAAATTTAGATGATTTAATGGACTCTTATTGTGTTGACGAAGAGTGTTTTATTTATAAGAGAGAAAAAATTAAAGATAACAACAGAAGACATTTTTTTAATTTTAGGTTTACCAATGCAAGGAAAAAACATTTTTCCACTTCCTAAGGTTTCTTTTCAAAGCACACCAGAAAACTGCCAACAATTTGTTTTGAGAAACTTTGGCATAGTTGATCATATAACAAGAGATATTATTATTCAAAAGATAAAGAACCAATTGGAAAAAGAAATTCAAGAACAAGAAAACGATTTACCAAAGTTTATCATCATTCTTTCTTTCATACATTTTTTTCCTGACAATCAAAGAATGTTAAGTTAGGGATGCCTCCAATATGAAATTGATTTGAAAAAAATGAATCAAGTTTCATGGCCTTTAAGCATTCACTATTCTTTGATTAAAGCATTAAATTTTTTCAAGCAAAAACCAAGGAATATGTCAGGTTGCTCGATGATACCATTGGTAAGGATATTAATTTACATTTTGATATATTATAATAAATTGTGAAATAACATTTTATTTTTTATATATTAGTATTTTTTATGTGAACACGTGGACATAATGAAGTCATGGAAGGAATGGTCAAAGGACTTAGCAAGATTTGCTAAATGGTCACTTAATGGGATGAAGAATATAGTCTCAAAAGACTATTTAAAGAATGTGCAAAGCAAAAAGATATATACGTCTAATATTGGCTGTCACTTATTGTTTACATATAAATAGTAAAAAAAGGCTAAATGTTGATAGAATTATATAAAAAAATGGCTATATAGCGTTACAAATTTTTTTTGGTGCAGTAGATTATGCAAACATACATATAAATAGGAAAAAATGCTAAATAGCATTATAACATAATATACAGTGTACAAAGTTAGAACACAGAAAATAGTTTTTTTCTACATCTTTATTTATGATATTTATGCATTAAATTTTTAGGAAATTGTTACTTAGTTTATTATACTTAATTATAGAAGATGTTAATGATATCTTGAATGATTCCATATTCTCATTTTTTGTATGCTAAAAAGATTTACATAATACTCAAACAGAATCATTAGTAGAAAATGCTACATAATTTTAGCATTAATAAAATATGTGATGCTTATTGAATACAGATCTCAATTGGACTCAAAAATATAACAGCCAAAGAAAGGCTATTGCTTGAATCTTCCAAATTGCAGTTGGCAATTATTGAAACAAAACATCAAAAAATTGAAACAGATGCTGAGGAAGAGTCAGAATTGAGTGAGAAAGAAAAACAAATTCAAACACAAATCTACCACATTAAATAGTTGGAAAACGATTTGCAACAAACAAAAAGAGATCTGCAGAAGGAAAAAGAAGTAAGAAAACAGAAGGAAAGGAGTTAACTGTAATGGGGAAAGAAATATAATTCTTGAAATCAAAACTTCAACAATTTGAGAAAGAGGAACAAAAAAGAAAACTAAAGCAAGCTTTTGAAAGTATTAGCCCTCCATCATTCAAGCTGTTGAACATACAGGATTTTGAGATACAATAAGAAGAAAACAAAGAAGAAGATCTACAAGATGAAAAGAATGAAAGAAGAAGCCAGCGATTGAAAAAAATCTCACCCCCTTCAATGATTAAAAGACTAAAATCGAAAAAAAGAAAGGCAAAAGTAGATCCTCATTATCAATTTGAGATAGTGTACCACAACAAAAAAGTGAGAAGTGAAGATGACAGTGAAAAAGAAGAAGGAAAAAAGGAAGATAAAACAAGAAATGAGGATGAAGAAGAAGAAGAAGAAGATGGCCACAGTAAAGAAACTGAACAAATAAAATTGAAGATAGAGAAAAAAAAGATGAAAGAGAAGACAGTAAAGAAAATGATGACACGAGTGAAAACAACAGTGGAGAAAATGAAGAAGAAACCAGTGAAGAAGACAATAAAGAAGATGAAGAGTATGAAGAAGAATATGCAAAGGAGAATAAAAAAAATGAAGAAAAAACTTGCATAGATGATGAAGACGAGAAGGAAGAATTTATTGATGTGGATAATTACTCACCTGAAAGAAAGCAATATTGTCAAAGAAACATAGTAAAAAGCCACATTTTTCAAATGCTAGAAACACAGAAGAAGGATATAATAAGAGCTTTTTTGCATATGAGGACACATCAAAGTAAGTACTTCACATACAGTAAAAACTTAAATAATTCCATTGGAATTATAGTTTTACAATAATTTGAAAATTACAAATTATATAGCACGGTAGCGTAGCACAAAGATGATGGTAAGAAAGGAGGGACAACAGTGGTTCAGTCCATGCTAGAAGCTTTGCTATTTGAAGAATTTACAGATGGGCAGGTATGACATTTAAAAATGCTAACAGTTTTAACAAATTTTGACAATACAAGATGCTAACTAGCACTAGCACTGTGACATTCTTTTTCTAATGCAGACTATTGATTGGTTTGTTAAAACTACACCAACATATGAACATAACTACATTTTCAGCACAATCATGATGGTAAACAATATTATTTTGCTTTGAAATTTAATATAATGAAAAAACCAAACTAATATTCAATTTTCATTTGCAGCACGCATTACAAACAAAAACTGTAAATGTAATCCAATCATTAGTGTACTCAATAGTACAAAATATAATAATGGATTCATTTACAAAGAATATATTTTTCCCCTTGCATTACGTCAATCATTGGACATTGCTAACGTTAGATTACAACCAAATGCAATGGTGCCATTATGATTCTTTAAGGCCTAAAAGATCAACAACAACATCAAATCAACACTATAAACAAGCTCAGCTATTTGTAAGACCATATTTTATAACAAATGAAAAAATCTAACTCTATTTTTCCTTTTTTGTAACAGAGAAAAAAGATGGAGAAAATATTTCAAGAAAAGTGGAGAGAGAACAACATCTTGAATAAAGAAGTTGGTACAAAGACAATAAAGCAACCACGGTGTCCACAACAAGACCTTTGCTCGTAAGCAGTATTAAGTTTTTAATTTTCTTCAAGTAAACTGCACATCTATCATACTAAAAAGTGCAATTGGGATAACCTGAATTTTGGAGTATCTGTTAATGTTAATTAACGGGGTTAACTAATAGAAATATTGAATTATAGATTTAACAAAAAAATTCTGATAATAAATAGTTATACCTGGATTATAATTCAAATTTGAATCTGAAGTTGAGTATGAATTTGAAACTTGAATTTAAGATTTAAGTAAATGCCTTAGTAAATAATTTGAATTTTTTTTAGAATAATTTGTATAGGTAATTTAATTTAGTTGTTTTAAAATATATATATATAAGAAAATTGTTTATTTTAAGTATGATAGTTTAGAAAGAAATTTAACCAAAGTTTTATTTTATTTTTCTTCAAAAGTGATTAAATTAAAATGATTATAAATGTATAAAAATAAATGTTTTAGACTTTAAATTACATGAATAAGAAAATATATTTGTGTTATAATTAGGTTTAGAATATTTTCTTTAAAAGGTAAATTTATGTTTACATATGTAAAAGTTTATTTATTAAGAGAATTGAATAAGTAAGTTATATTTCATTTAAAATTAAATGAGAATCAATTTAAAAAAAAATAATACTTAAGTAACATTTGTAAACATGTTAGCTCATCTCTAAAACACTTGTAAGAAGATTATGTATTATAATGACAAATGTAAGAAATTGTAAACAAGTGGCCTTCTTTTTGAAATCTAAAACATATCTTTCTTTTTTTTTCTTCAAACTATTTTCTATTTCAGCTAAAAAAGAAAGAAAGATCTGTAGATATTGAACCAGAAACGTATCAAAATTAAACTTCATCTAGTTTTTTTTCAAATTCTCAAACCTGAACTCAAGAAATTCATCTCAGCTTTATCAACAAGCAAGGCCCAAGGCATGCAAAACTCATTTGTAAACAAAAGTAGATTCAAGATTCAAGCTACTGCATGCAAACCTGGGGACAAATGCAAATTTATAAATCAAAGCATTTCAGTTTCAATAGCAAGTAAAAATTCAACATTTCTAGTTCTTTTTTCTCTGCCATCAACAAAATGCAGGTGAGTAATTCAACTCTGTTTCATATAAACTGGATTCATGTGATGATCCTTGGATTGTATGGAATGAATGATAATAAATAGCATGTTTTTGCGTGTTTGTTTAGAATTGATTGTATACATATGAATGTGAGTATGGATATGCTTATCTCTGCATATAGTATTACATGTACTCTTACTTACAGACAAAAACCAAATCAAAGAAAAATCATTATCTCCCAATATAAATTTTTCTTATATAATGATCTTTGAAGGAAATTTGTTAGTAATTGTCAGATTTGACTTTTATAAATAGTTTCAATTTTATACGTGAAGTAATTATGTCGAAATTTAAGGTGTATAGTGGTAAATGGATTTAAATCAAAAATCAAAGTTGATAAATTTCAAGTTTAACTTATATGATCCGAATGGACACTGGAAACGATGATTTTTAAGAGTATAATTGGGATTTTTGATCATGTATTGATTGAGTAAATGGCGAATGAACGAGGATTGAAATTTACTGTTTTCTGGCGATTGTTGGACTTAGGATGTTCGTGGTCGTATCAGAAGATTGCTGGAAGGGAGGGGGCCACGGGAAAAATAGTTGGAGTGCCCATCGACCATCGCGGCGGCGTTACTGGGGCATTGTAGGGTTTATGACCTGATGGGTTGTTCAATGTTTTTCGTGACTTAAGCAGTAACATAGTAGCATCGGAGTTGAATTGGGTATGGCGGAAATGAAGAGTGGGGCTCTGGCGTGGGTGTGGGTGCAATGGCGAGTTCTCTGGCGATCGGTGATCGGTGAATCAAGGTAGGTTTGGCGACATAGTTGTTGCATGAAGGGTTCGTTTATCCTCATTTTTGATTTTGGTGTTCAACATGACTTTTGGGTGGTCGATTGAGACAAGGTGATCGGCGAAGACTTGTGGGTGGTAACGGGTTTGGTCGGAGATGGCCAACGAGGGTATGCATGTGCATGTCGAAGTCAGGTGTGTCAGTAGGTGAAGAGGCCTGTGACTCGGGTGTATCTCGAGGAATTAAAGTTATGGCACGGGTTGGACTTCGAGGCTTCATTCGTAAGGGGGATTGGGTTTCCAGGGTAAATACTTTATACTTAAACTAAAGAAGAAGATGGGGAGGATAGGTTTATTTCCATTCTGTTGTTTGGACTGGGTTGCGGCCCATTTTGGGATAGCATTATGAGTGGCATCAGGGCTGATTTTTGATGGATTTTAAATTTCAGCCCAACAACAAGATTTTGATAAATAAAGGAATTTGGGTTTTAAATAAAAACAAAGTCGTTACATTCTAAAGTTTTAACTGAACATCTACATTTAAGTATATTGATATTTTAAAATGTATACATTTTCAAAGTAAATGTAAACCCAGATTATAAACGAAGTAAATTCTATATGTTTAAGGTTAATATAAAGAATGTAATTAGTCAAAGAAAATTTACTAATGAAAGTAACTTAAGGATTTGTTAATTTAGGCATTAATTAAAAAGTTAGTTAATTAATGAATGTGATTAATGAAAGGATAGTTAGTTAATAACTACAGAATAATTAATCAGGGTAATTAATTGAGGAATTAATTACTCTGTGTAATTAATTAAGTCGAAGTAGTTAATTTAAGTTAATAAATTAATTTTTAATTAATTAAAGATAATCATTTGATGTTGGATTAAGAATAATTACTTAATGCAATTAATGAGGTGAAATTGCTTAATGAAGCAATGAATGGATAAATACTGGATGTAATTAATTAAGGGAAATTACTTAAGAGAAGTAATTAAAGAATTGTTAATGAAGGTCATTAACTTAAGATTATTTAACAATTAATTAATATGATAAATTTTGATAATTAATTAGATTAATTAATTGTAATCATTTATGAAATTGTTTATGTTTAATTACTTAATAGAAGTAATTAATGAATTTATTACTTAATGTAATTAATTTGGTTAATGTGATTAGTTTAGATTAATTAATTAAGTTAATTTATTTAAACACTTTATGATTGATAAATTATTACTTAATGTAATTAATGGAAGTATAATTATTTAGGGAAGTAATTAATTGATAATTACTGAATGTAATTAAAGATGTTTAATGATGAAGTAATTTGGATATAATTACTTTGTAATTAATCAAGGGATTAATTGAGATAATTAATTTATGGAATGAGTAATTAAGGGTTAAATTCTGGATGTTATTAATCAAGGGTGATTAATAATTATGGTTAATGATTAATTAACGAAGAAATTAAAGGTTAATTACTGTATTTTGTTGAGGATAAATTAATTTGTGAAATTAATTAAGGGGTAAATAGAATGATATTGGAAGCCTTGATTACTTGTTATCCCTAATATGTGGTTCGTGATGCTATGTGATAAGATATGTTTGATTTAAACTGTGACAATGTGGTTTTCTTTTGATGATGAATTACTATGACATCCTGTATTTAAAATTGAATTGTATTTCACTTGGATAATTTAAGTTAAGATGACATTGGGTTCGAAGAGACCGGAGTCGGGTATTGGCAAATACCCGAAACCACTTCGATCCTTTATAGATTGATATGTGAAATCGATAAGCTGGTTTGGAATGATTTAAGTAAATTGGACCATTTAATCTAAGTTTGGCACTTAGAAATTGATATGTTAAATAAGTAATGTCTATAGCAGCTTGTGAAGTTGCAAATTGATACAAGTTACCCTGGGTTTATATAAGTTGTATGTTTTGGATATTCCATGTTAGATGAGTTTACTCACGCTGGTTTCCAGCCTGACCCGGGTGTTACTTTGATGTAATGCTCGGGTTAGACCGAGTATTACAGATTTTCAGGTAAGGATGTTCTGGAGCTCAGGAGGCGAGCTGGATGGCAGGGACGTATGGAGAGTTTCCACTATGATATTGTATATATCTGAGACATGTTAAACTGTACCTGTCCAATGTTGTATAAAATGTTATAACCCTGATATATCGATGTAAATTGATAAATACGGTTTTCTTTGGCATAACTATTATTATTGATATCATATTTTATCCGCTGCGAATGTGAGATTGTGTGTTTCTTTTCTGTTCTTTTTCTATCTCTTTCTTCTTTTCTCTAGCTATCTGGAATTCTCGGGATCGAAAATTTCGGGTCGTTACATTTGGTGAAGGTTAAGCGAGAACCTTGGTTCTGGTGGGATTACTCATTAAGGGTAGGGTAAGTGGTACCCTAGGATGAGTTGAATATATATATGAGAGTGTATTTGTTATTTTCTTATATAAATATTTTAAATGATTTTATAGAAGAATATATTTTGATATATAAAGCAATATTTCTTTCCAATAATTATTAAGGTAATTAGTTGTTAAAATTATTGGAATTAAATTGAGAAGTAATAGAACATAACCAAACTAAAATTTAATTCGTGAATTTAGGAAAGAATTTCAGAATAAGGAAATAATGAAATGTTTTAAGGAAGTAAACCATCTAGATAAGTATGGGATATAAATTGGAATTGAAGTTGATCTAAATTGTGAAGTTTGAATCTTAAGATTTAAAAACATTTGAAATTTGTTTTCAAATTATTAAAAGGAATACTAAATAATATTATTTGAATAATAGAGTTTGATGAAAACAAGAGTTGTTTAAAGATTTAAGAGAATTTGTTTTGAATTGAAACCAAAGGTGGTTTAAATTTTAAAGTTTGGCTTGGTGAGCCAAGAAGTAAATATGAATATGTGTGGATACACTTAAATATTAAAGTTAGTTTGAAATAAACTCTAAATATTGAGTTTTAAATTTGGAATAAGATGTGATACCCAAAGTGCTAAGTTTTTGAACTTATAAATGGGAAGATTATTAATGCAAAGTTTAGAATTTGAAATGGAAGTTCAAACTGGGTAAGGTTGACTGGATAAGGTGAATTGAGTTTAACTTGGGAAAAGTTAAATATGTTGGAATGTTCAACCTGATTTGTAAATTTTAAGATGAAATTAAGATTTAACTTGGAAAGTCAAAAGGGTTAATTTGAATTGGTAATTTGTGTGATCTTAAAATGGGTTTGAGATAAAGAAATTGAAATGAATGGATGTTTTAAAATAAATTAGATGATATCTGTGACGCCCCACCCCTATACGCACGCTAGCCATGAACACTACGGTGTAATGCTGTCAACTAGCACGGAGAATAAGACTGTTGAGGAGCGACCATCCGTGTAATTGCTTTGCGCGAGCACCGATATGCCAGATAAAAATATAACTTTTCATCTCAAGAGGAAATCCGACATACCGACACAAACACAAAGCTACTACATAGTGGCTATAAAGGTCTTCGGAAACAAATATAGAAATAAACATAACACAAATCAGTCACAGATAATTCATATCACAAGGGCGGAAATAGATATGAATATATATAACACATAAAAGTGTTCATCAGAGTAGTGGTCTAACAAGATCCACAATATCAAAAATAATAGATACAAGAGCTAGACAAAAGAATAAGTATACATCATAGAGTCTGTATCTCAAATGTATACAACAAAAACTACTAATCTAAGTAGTTAGCCAAAAGATCATATAATGGTCCGATAAGGTGGCAAGCAGAAGCACCTGTAAAATCTCAGTCTGACCCGAGTATTATTTATAAGAAGAAAATAATAAACGGATCAGTCTAGCAATAAATATCAGGTGAAATGATATAGAATAAGAGATATGACTAAACGTATAATAATCACAATGCCAAGCTGTGATAAATAAGTAATTGAAAAACCAATAAGAGATTAATCAATATCGCAAAGATCTTCTCAAAGATAAAAAGGAATGTCATACTCCTAATTTCATTCACCAAGCCACAATAAATGACATATATATATCAATGCCAATCGTAAAAGTTGGTGAAACATAAATTCCAGAAATCATCAAATAGAAATCCAGAAATCACAATAAAAGGATGGCCAATCCCATAAACTGGACATCGACGCACCTAGAAAGACACGCCCCATGCACAGTAGAGCATCGACGCACCTAGAAAGATACGCCCCATACTCTAGGATCGACGCACTTAGAAAGATACGCCCCATGCATGAATAAACATCGATGCACCTAGAAAGATACATCCCATGCATAAATAAACATCGATGCATCTAGAAAGATACACCTCATGTAATGTCTAACATCAATGCACCTACAAAGATACACCCTATGCAAAGTCGAACATCGACGCACCTAGAAAGACACGTCCCATGCATAGACGAACATCGACGCACCTAAAAAGATACGCCACATGTCCCGACTTATTGAGCCGATTGCTCCACGAAGTAAATAAACATCGATGCACCTAGAAAGGTACACCCCATGCATAAATAAACATCGACGCACCTAGAAAGGTACGACCCATGTGTAAACAAACATCGACGCACCTATATAGGTACGACCCGTGAAAGAAATGAGACGAATCTCAATAAAATGAGAAACAGTCCTCCACATAGACAAAGAGACATCGCACATTGCTAGTCTAAACCATAAAATGATCGTCATGATCAAAGAGAAGTGTCAATTACACTAAGCTAGTAAATATATGAGTTTAGCTTCATGTCCCATAACCACTTGCTTAACTTAAATATTTACGAACAAACTGTAGATCTCCACAAGAAAATTGTCACAAGAGATTCAATCGAAGAAGTCCAAGAATTAACCAACGAAGTAAACGCAAGCGTTTCATACCACTTGTTTTACTAAGTCGTTTAATTAGATTTCTCATACAAGTGAGGTAAAGGTTTGTATATACTAGTAGATTGGAAAACGGTTTGAGAAAAACGAGTTTGATATTGAAAATATAGTTTAAATCGTTTTGATGAAGAGGTTTTGATATTTACTGCTAGTATTGAAACCTTTATATTTTTAAAGTGACAAATCATAGAAATGATCGTACAAACAATCAATCATTAAAATTCACATTCGAAGAAGTGAATAAAATCCAAGAAATCGATACCGAATCCATCAAAATGGGTATTCCCAAAAATCACGATGAAAATGTCATCAAAGTCCATAATAAATGATAACAACAAAAAGGGAATCAACACGAATCGATTAAAGTTGGAAATATACTCAAAAATAGCCAAAATAGGCAAATTAAACAGTTCCAGACGTCTGGTAGGTGTTCCCAGACGTCTGGCCCTAGGTTCTGGAAGTATATGTTGTTTCTCCCTTCTATTTTTAATTCCTGGGCCATTTCAGACGTCTGAAATTTTCAAACAGACGTCTGAATTTGATTTCAGACGTCTGGAATTTGTTTCAGATGTTTGGATTTAGGCTCTGCCTTTTCCAGACCCCTTCCGGACGTCTGGATTATTCAACCAGACGTCTGGATTTGGTTTCAGACGTCTGAAATTAATTCCAGACGTCTGAAATCTTCTGCTAGGCAAAAAAAACAGCCTAGACAAAAAATGGCAAATCCAAACTGAAATGCGATCGAACGTGCGACGAAGACTAGGGATTTATGCCAAGCAACAACCCAGCCTTACAAGCTCTTCAATCAACCACAAAACAAGTCCAAACATCCAAAATAGCATTTTTAATGATTTTGACTTCAAAACACCAAAAATTGGAATATTCACCCCTTCAATCCAAATTAAAAGCGAATGAACATAAATAAGTGTTAGGAATTCATACCCAACAATCAAAGACAGTTATAGACATAGATGTGAGATAAAAATCTCACCTTTGAACCCAAATCAATGAAGGAGAAGCTTTTAAAACAAGCTAAGATCAATTCCTCTTCAATAACAACTCAAGAAGCTTCAATCTAAGCTTAAAGGAGAAATGTTTCCCAAATTAGGTTTAGGAATTTTCTGAAATCAAAGAGAGGATGAGTTGGAGAAGAAGAAGAAGATGCTTACCAATGGGTTCTCTTGAGTTTGGAGCTAGAAATTGATTTGCAAATGGAAACTAGGGTTTTGGATTTCTATTTCCCATTCTCTTCCACCATTAACCTCTTTAGAACTGAAAGTAGAGGAAGAGGGAGTAAATGAAGAGGGGGTTTCGGTTTGGGGTATTAAGTTAGAACATTGGGCTGAACCCAACCCAAACCCAAAGCCATAAGTGAAAAGTAGCAAAATTCTACTATCTCCAAACATATCGAAGTTTATACTCAAAATGGTTGCAAACGGCATTTTGAACTCAATGGAAGTGGTCTCGAGTCCTAATTCGGCTGTTTGCAAAATGTATCTTTTCGGACCAAAATCCGACGAACGATAAAATATTTAAATATACAATTGATAAATATGCGGGTTGTTACAGACTCCCCTCCTTAAAGAAATTGTCTCCTCGCAATACTTAAGAAGAAAATAAGAAGTAACAACCATAGAAGCATATCAACACAAAAGAAAATTTGAAATAGGAAGTTCACCATAAAGAGCATGAAAGAGTTAGCACGAACGAGATCGCTCGATGAATTCTCTAGATTCCCAAGAGCAATCCCTAGGATTTGAGAACCATTGAACTCTCACAAGAAGAACATCTTTATTCCGAAGGCGCTCAACCTCCGAAGCAATGATGCGAATGGATTGTTGCTCGTAAATCAAATCTGGTGAAACTTCAATTTCCACAATATCACCGGGCTCAAGAATAAAAAACCGGAATCCCTAAGACATTTCCGTAGATAAAAGACGTGGAGAACATCAAGAATAACAGAAAATTGAGCTGGTGCAACGATGTAGTATAATAACAGTGTGCCCGAGAAACTAGAAACTCAAATAATTTGGAACATCAGCGTAGTACAAAAACGGTACGTCCAATGAACCAAAGCCCGAATAATTTCGGAACACCAACGTAGTACAAAAACGGTACGTCCAATGAACCGATAAACCGGAACAACGATGTAGTATAATAATGGTACATCCATTGATCCAGATAAGACGAAACATCGATGTAGTATAATAACAGTACATCCGATGAACCGAACACCATAAAAGAACATCGGACGCTAGTCCATAAAAAAAATGAGATAAAGCTCAATAAAACGAAGTATATCAAAACATTCGATGAACTTGATAAAAAGATAATTCCATTCAGACGACATCAAAGAATCAACAACTTGTTGCCTACGACAAAGCGCGTTGGCAACACGATTTCCAGAATATCAAGATCATAAGATACCAGGAACTCGAGTCGACATGAAGTTCCTTATGAGAAAATAAATATTCCAAAGATTTATGATCGAGGTAGAGAACAAATTTCTCATCCAAATATGATGATGCTAAATTCCAAAAGTACAAACAATGGCCGCGAGCACTAGATCATGAGTGGCATATCTAGTCTCGATAAGCTATAATGATTTAGAAGCACAAGTGATAGCACGTTCTCCTTTGCAAGAGAACGACATCCAAACCAATACGACTAGTATCGGTACAAATAGCAAAGTCTTGGTTCCCTTCGGAAAACACAAGAATAAGAGTATCGGAAAAGAATTCTTTCAAATAATCTTCTTTCCCAAAAACTAAAACTTTCAAAATTACAATTAACTTATGTAATAATCTTTCTACAAAAATTTACATTTTTACAAGTCAATATATCGTGTCTGACTGTCTCATCAAAGCGTTTAGGAGATTCTTATCGATAACGTTGATCAAGCGCATCGACCAGAATTCTTAACAAACTAAATGGGCAATACAATCACAAAATCATCTTCTATATAGTAAACATGTTTCTTAAAAACCTTTAAGAATATTCTTTGCTTGTTTAAGAGAAAATCAAATTGTACTTATAAAAAAATCTTATGAAAAAGATTTGCAAAATTTAAATTTCAATTTTCATCCAAAATCAATAAATACAAAGATGGAGTCATTGAGATATTCATAGAATACTCGATTTATAATATGGATGAAACAAGATGGGCAAACTGAATGACATAATAATTCATTCATAGAATCATAACGAGTGCGGAATGCGGTAAGTGGAATGCTAACTCCCGCAACTCGTAGCAAATGAAAACCGGTGGCAAGGTCGAGCTGAAAAGACCTTAACACTAATCAAAAGATTGCTTAGGTGACAGTCCTAAGACAAACTCAAAAATACCGGAAAAGTTTCACAAATTATTTAGATAAGAGAAATAACACTTTTCTCATCTTGAGGGCTTAAAGAAAAAAATGATGCATTCAAAAATTTGAAATCAGAATCACAAGAAAAAATAGAAATCTGCTTAACAGATAGAAAATGTCGGAGATGAATAGTCCATATGGAAAATAGGATATGAGCCTCACAACGATTAAACCAATCCTTACAAAAATCAATTCCGAAGCCTAAGTAAAAATATCGGCTCGGAAAGAAAAATCACATAAAATATTTTCGGCATCAATAGAAAGCAAATTGAGTGTTGTGGATCCACCAACCGGATTCGCAATTCTCAAAGAAGTCATCAAGACCAAAATGTTTAAAGAAGAAGAATCACAAGTTCTTTTGATATAAAAATAATGAGATGAAACCCGTATCAACAAGAACTCAAATAAGAAGATCACGAAATAAATAATGCCATTAAGGATTGAATGTAAAATACCTTAACCGAGAGAAGAGTTTCTAGAGGCTTGCACAATATTTAGCTTTCTCATGTCCTTGTTTAAAAGTTGGGGACACGCAGATAAAAGATGACCCAGTTTCTTGCAATGGCGACAAGAATGGGGTTTTGGACACATATTCGCGTAGTGTTCCTTAGAATTACAATTGTAGCATCCTCCACGATTAGGGATTGGAGTCTTTGCTACAAAAGTAGTTTGCTTCACTCTCTTATTGGGATTAAGGCTCTTGAACTTAATATGCCTCTTCTTGGAAGTCCCAATATCACAAACACTTCCTTTACCAACCTCTCTATAAAGAAGAGTAACATCCACAAGCTGATTGAAAGAAACTTCAAGTTTCAAGGGTAGAACCATTTCGGGGTTCTTACTCAAAGCATAGATAAACTCTTGATTCTTTACAAGATCCAAAAGTTGTTGGGCAGACATGAAAGCGCCATCCAGAGAAGGACTACTGGATTGACCAGCGCTACGATTGCCAGAACCAACCATTTCTTTTCTTTAAGAAAGAAAGAAAAGAAGAAGAAAAAGTTATTCTTAGAATGAATATCAACAATCATGATGATAAAACAAGGAAACATAAAAGAAAATAGGATAGGACGGTACGAAGACCCGAATAAAATCCTAAAGCACGACTCCTAAGATAGACTTAGGATGATGATCCTTGTTATAATATTCCATATTGTTCCAAAGTTTGGCTCTGATACCAAGCTGTGACACCCCACCTCTATACCCACGCTAGCCAAGAACACTATGGTGTAATGCTGTCAACTAGCACGTAGAATAAGGTTGTAGAGGAGCGACCATCCGTGTGATTGCTTTGCGCGAGCACCGATATGCCAGACAAAAATATAACTTTTCATCTCAAGAGGAAATCCGACATACCGACACAAACACAAAGCTACTACACAGTGGCTATAAAGGTCTTCGGAAACAAATATAGAAATAAACATAACACAAATCAGTCACAGATAATTCATATCACAAGGGCGGAAATAGATATGAATATATATAACACATATAAGTGTTCATCATAGTAGTGGTCTAACAAGATCCACAATATCAAAAAGAATAGATACAAGAGCTAGATAAAAGAATAAGTATACATCATAGAGTCTGTATCTCAAATGTATACAACAAAAACTACTAATCTAAGTAGTTAGCCAAAAGATCATATGATGGTCTGATAAGGTGGCAAGCAGAAGCACCTGTAAAATCTCAGTCTGACCCGAGTATTATTTATATGAAGAAAATAATAAACGGATCGGTCTAGCTATAAATATCAGGTGAAATGATATAGAATAAGAGATATGACTAAACGTATAATAATCACAATGCCAAGCTGTGATAAATAAGTAATTGAAAAACCAATAAGAGATTAATCAATATCGCAAAGATCTTCTCAAAGATGAAAAGGAATGTCATACTCCTAATTTCATTCACCAAGCCACAATAAATGACACATATATCAATGCCAATCGTAAAAGTTGGTGAAACATAAATTCCAGAAATCATCAAATAGAAATCCAGAAATCACAATAAAAGGATGGCCAATCCCATAAACTGGATATCGACGCACCTAGAAAGACACGCCCCATGCACAGTCGAACATCGACGCACCTAGAAAGATACGCCCCATGCTCTAGCATCGACGCACCTAGAAAGATACGCCCCATGCATAAATAAACATCGATGTACCTAGAAAGATACATCCCATGCATAAATAAACATCGATGCATCTAGAAAGATACACCCCATGTAATGTCCAACATCGATGCACCTAGAAAGATACACCCTATGCAAAGTCGAACATCGACGCACCTAGAAAGACACGCCCCATGCATAGACGAACATCGACGCACCTAGAAAGATATGCCCCATGTCCCGACTTATTGAGCCGATTGCTCCACGAAATAAACATCGATGCACCTAGAAAGGTACACCCCATGCATTAATAAACATCGACGCACCTAGAAAGGTACGACCCATGTGTAAACAAACATCGACGCACCTAGATAGGTACAACCCGTGAAAGAAATGAGACGAAGCTCAATAAAATGAGAAACAGTCCTCCACATAGACAAAGAGACATCGCACATTGCTAGTCTAAACCATAAAATGATCGTCATGATCAAAGAGAAGTGTCAATTACACTAAGCTAGTAAATATATGAGTTTAGCTTCATGTCCCATAACCACTTTCTTAACTTAAATATTTACGAATAAACTGTAGATCTCCACTAGAAAATTGTCACAAGAGATTCAATCGAAGAAGTCCAAGAATTAACCAACGAAGTAAATGCAAGCGTTTCATACCACTTGTTTTACTAAGTCGTTTAATTAGATTTCTCATACGAGTGAGGTAAAGGTTTGTATATACTAGTAGATTGGAAAACGGTTTGAGAAAAACGAGTTTGATATTGAAAATATAGTTTAAATCGTTTTGATGAAGAGGTTTTGATATTTACTGCTAGTATTGAAACCTTTATATTTTTAAAGTGACAAATCATAGAAATGATCGTAGAAACAATCAATCATTAAAATTCACATTCGAAGAAGTGAATAAAATCCAAGAAATCGATACCGAATCCATCAAAATGGATATTCCCAAAAACCACGATGAAAATGTCATCAAAGTCCATAATAAATGATAACAACAAAAAGGGAATCAACATGAATCGATTAAAGTTGGAAATATACTCAAAAATAGCCAAAATAGGCAAATTAAACAGTTCCAGACGTCTGGTAGGTGTTCCCAGACGTCTGGCCCTAGGTTCTGGAAGTACATGTGTTTTCTCCCTTCTATTTTTAATTCCTGGGCCATTTCAGACGTCTGAAATTTTCAACTAGACCTCTGAATTTGATTTCAGACGTCTGGAATTTGTTTCATACATCTGGATTTAGGCTCTGCCTTTTCCAGACCCCTTTCCAGACGTCTGGATTATTCAACCAGACGTCTGGATTTGGTTTCAGACGTGTGAAATTAATTTCAGACGTCTGAAATCTTCTGCTCGGCAAAAAAAACTGCCTAGACCAAAAATGGTAAATCCAAACCGAAATGCGATCGAACGTGCGACGAAGACTAGGGATTTATGCCAAGCGACAACCCAGCCTTACAAGCTCTTCAATCAACCAAAAACAAGTCCAAACATCCAAGATAGCATTTTTAATGATTTTGGTTTCAAAACACCAAAAATTGGAATATTCTCCACTTCAATCCAAATCAAAAGCAAATGAACATAAATAAGTGTTAGGAATTCATACGGAACAATCAAAGATAGTTATAGACATAGATGTGAGATAAAAATCTCACCTTTGAACCCAAATCAATGAAGGGGAAGCTTTTAAAACAAGCTAAGATCAATTCCTCTTCAATAACAACTCAAGAAGCTTCAATCTAAGCTTAAAGGAGAAATGTTTCCCAAATTATGTAACATCCCGAAAATTATGAATTTAAATTTTAGTAATGTATTTGAACTTTTTGAAATTTAAATCAAAAAGTTATAAAGAAATAAAATATGAATAAAATTTAGTGTTTTTAGTTAAAACTTTTAATAGAATTAAAACAAATATTGTAATAAAATCACATAGTCATTTAATATTAATAACTAAAACCACTTTTCTTTTTAATAAAGTAAAATAATAAATTGTGATAGATGAGCTTTTAATAGGAATCAAATTGTTAAGGTAAGATATGATGAAATTGTAAAATTTAAATAACATAATAATAATTAAATATATAAACAAATAAACTAAGATAACAAATTTTTATGAAGAAATAAGAACTAAGTTAATTAAAAACAAACACTTTCATTTAGTAAAACAAAAGTAAATTAGTCTTGCAGCAAAAATAGTAATAAGACAAAACAGCCACCATTTAGATAAAGATAAGAATAAGATGTACTTATAATAATCAAATCAAACAAGATAACACTTATTAAAATATAAAACATATAAACTGTACATATAAAAGAAAATGCAAGAGAGTAAAACATTCAAACAAAATAATACTTATATAAATCAAACAGCACATTTCTACAAGTACACAGGATAGAAGCATCACAAAACATGCTTACATTAAATGCAAGCCTCTACAAAGCAACATACTTGCATTTAATGCTTTTACTTCCAGCATGGGTTTATTCTGTACTTGTTTTAATAAGCCTCAGTACACAATCTGTTATATATACACATCAACCTACCTCTTTATTTCGTTCAACAAATTTCTGCAAACCTGGAAAAGAAAAAGAAAAAAAAAACATCACTTTTATTCAAAAATTGATAAAGATTTGCTGAGAAGAGAAACCAGAAAAATTAAACTTCAGTCTTCCCAAAACCAAAGTGCTTTCTGTTTCAAAACAAATAGGCGAGTAACATCAACTTTAAGGCTTTAAGTTAACTGTAAAGATGATTCTTTGTTTCATGGCATAGTAGATGTTTATCTTTGAATATAGTTGGTAAATATATATAGATATACAGGCTACTCTGTATATTGTTCTTCTCTGTTATGGGTTACAGGGTAGACTTGCATTCAAACTCCAGTAGTTTTCATCTAAATCATAGTAAAGCTTTAGTTTTAAAATCAAACAAGATAATGGAACTCAAATATGGGTTATTAAAAACAGTTTTAAACCCCAAGGCTGTAAGATATTATCACTTAAGTTGTTTACAGGAAATCAAAGGAAGATGTGATGAATTCAAGTATTATAAAAAGCTAATCCAAGTTAATAGCTTAAATTCTTATTACAAATTATGATTTTTACAACAGAAATGAAGATTTCTAGTTGGGTATATACAGAGCAGTTCGAGCATGAACACATATTGGTTTTCTTTGAATTTCTGGTTATAAATCAAATTATAAAAGCTAAAAATTTATTTGTAGCAAGCTTGAATATCAATGATTTTGAGAAAATTATCATATAATTTTTTCATTGCATAAATTAAACGAACGAGGCCATTCTAGGGTTTTGGGGTAGGATTGGTTCGCTGTTATTCACGAGGGGTTTTCATCCTCAACGTGGCAATCTGGCCGATCGCACCGGGGGGAATAGGGGCGTGGCGATGTGTTGAAGGTGAGGTCGAAGATCCATGGTCACCGGAGGCTCGACGTGGTGGGGCGAGGCAGTTTTGTTCTGGTGAGTTCGTGTTGCAGTGTCGAACGAAATGTCGAATTTCGTTCTCGAGTGTTTGGCTTTGAATCAAACTTTGATTTTGAGTATGGGTGTGGTTTGCGACTTGCCGAGGTGGGTGGTGTTCGCCAGAACGGCGGCGAGTCACCGTGCATGTGCACGGCGATGGTTTAGGTGTCAGGAAGTTTTCGCGTTGGCCACTCGAGTTGACTCGAAGTTCTGATCGGGGAAATAGGGCTGAAATTCGAAGGGGGAATCGAGTTGCTTCAGGGTTGTATCGGGATAAATTTGGACTTATACAAATTTTGAAAATTTTTATTTACACGGGTAGCATGGGGCAGAAACTCGAAGTAAGGAGCATTTGAGCTCGGGCGTGACTCGGGGGAGCCTCGGGTTGGCCACCTGGAACAGCATATTCAGTTGAAGCTTGTCGAAAACTTAAGTTTAAACAATTTTTATAAGCATTGTTTATAGAATGATGATCGTTTGTAAATGGAATGTGAAGTTAATTAATTAATGATTAAATAATTTATGATTTATAATTACTTTTTAGTTAATAATAATAAATAAACAAAAGCAAATTAAAATTAAAATTGTAAATTAAGAATCGTTAATTTGATAATTTAAGTTGATTGATTCAAAATTAATAGTTACATTAAAATAATTTATTAAGGAATAATAAATTAATATGGTCAATTGAGATTTAATTAAATTGTAATTATAAATCGTAAATCATCGTTTTAAAGTAATCAAGGAAAATAATAATATTTATATGGTTAATTTATTAAATCCCATTCACTTTGATTGGAAAACGATTAACTATCGTTGTGTACTATATTAATATTTCTGTTTTGATTGTGATGCTGTGTTATATAAATTGCCATGTTATTGCACTGTGATTATGATTTGTTCTGTATTGATGTGAAAACCCTTGTTGCCGCAAAACGGCATTTAAACTTCGATGCGACAGGGAATCGGATTTCAGTTTGTTATCCGAAACCCACATCGACTCTGTGAATATTTGTGAATGACATCCACATGTTTTAAAATTTGACACTCACTATTTGAATTAGCCGGGAAAGGACCTTTGTGTCATATAACCCATTTCGAATATGTGATTCGACGTTATGGATAGCATTTGAAGACCGGTGTTGAAGACCGGGTATTTGCGAGAGCGATAGGATGACCTGTCGATTGACTCTGCACCGAGTTGCTCCGGTATAGAGTTCTCCATATGTGATGGGGAATCCGATCAGGATTGTGGATATCCGGATTGCAAGGACTTCTTTGGAAGTGCCTTCGGTTCTGTTCGAGCCCGGAACAGACTTGTATGGATAGTGTGTCTGACATTACAAATTGAGATATAAAGCCGATTTCTTTCAAATATATTTCTGTTGGTGGCGGAGAATTTATTCTTTTATCTTAACACCCTTCTCTGAGACGTACGATCTCGGAGGTTATGTAGTTGGAGGTTATCAGCAATATATTCCCAATTTGGTAATGTGACATGCTGAGTGTTGCTGTGAAATGATCATTGTGCTGATCATTTGTGATAGGATCATTTATTTGATCGTCTATCTTGGTGATCATTTCTATGATCATTTGTTGACCTATAGCACAGCTTTTGTATAAAGCGTGTTTTTGTGGACGAGACTTCGTCGGACCTCACACCCCGAAATGGTCAAAACGGGAAAGATGCGGCAAGGTTATTGGGGGTAGCACCGCTTAGGGTATGTGCATTTCCTTCTGGATAGAAGTGGTATCATGGTATGGAGCCCAAATACTTAACTTATGTTGATATCGCAGATATATATATATATATATTTTGTGATTTGTTGCTGGGGCCCCGGTTAAAGATTGGTTGCAACCGGGAGATGGCATACTCGTGTCAGTAGTTACCCAGTTAGGGGTAACCCGGCCTTGTATTGGCAGAGATCCGGTTTGGTTCTCGGGGACGTCCTTCCAGAGGCGTTCTCATGTGGCAATGGGAAGTTCCTTGGCCTGACCATTTGTTGGAAATCCAAAGAAACAATACGAGCCTTGTACGATTTTAGTTGTATAACCTGTCACCCCAGGTGACAGCTATAGTAGGCATAATATAATGGTCCTATGCTGGCTAAGATTAATATTCTATTTTTGAAATGTTTTCCTCACTATGCACTAGTAATAATATCAAAGAATTCTTTTCTCGTACCAAGCATATTTAACTATCATAAGAAGAAATCTCCTCCAATTCTGCGTTTGCATTGTGTGTGTGGCGGGAGGTCTTATGGTAGTTCCATTTTTAAAAGCATACCGAAAATTCTTTTATAAATCTTGTTTTATTTAAATGCAAATGTTTTCGTTTACTCATACCAGTCCCATGACTGATCCGGAGTTTATTGTTTTCTTTCCTAAACTCTGGGTGCCCATTATTTCCACACGGGCAGCCTAGTAGCAGGTTTCTATATTTTGGAGTAGCAGTATTTTGGAGCTCTTATCTTGGAGATATCTTAGGAGCTATTGGAGATTTCAGGTGTTAGCTTTTGGGAGTTCGTTATCATCTCTCTCATTTGAGAACTTTTGGATATATGATCACTGTTGTATTATCATGATGTTGTATTTGGAGTTCTAGTGTATGTATTATGTACTCTGTTGCAGTATGGATATTATGTTGATGTTGTAACTGTGATGATATTTATGATATTGATTCTGTTCCGCTGTTTTATATTCATCTAATTGTTGTTATAAGCTCCGGCGATGCAAAATTTGATGTTGTTTACCGAACATCGAGTTTGGGTCGTCACAAGTGGTATCAAAGCTGTTGGTTGAGTAAGAACTTTAGCTACGGAGTATAACACATTAGATGGCTCATTAGAGATAGGGTGAAGTATACCCTAGAATGAGTATAAACAAGACTGAAACTTTAAAAAATTTCTTAGTCTGTTTCTTTTTACTGCTGATATTCCTTAAGATATCTCGTCTGTATATCTAAATCAATTTTCTTACTATTTCAGATAGTGAAAATGAGTGGACGCAGAGGAAGAACTAGGGGTCAAGGCAATGCTGCAGCACCAAATCAAATTCCCCCAGCCGTAGAAGCAGTAATAGAAATTCAGCAGCAGCCGGACTTGGCTGAATTATATAAGAAGTTTGAAAAGCTTAGTGGAAAACCGTTCATTGGCACAGAGTCAATTATTGACGCTCAAGCTTGGGTAAGATCGTGTGAAAAGATTTTTAAAGGGCTAAAATTGCAGGATGAGCAGAAAATACTTATAGCTTCTTGGCAACTCCAAGGAGAAGCTTCAGCTTGGTGGGAAACCATCATTATAGATGAACCCGAGGAAGAATTTACTTAGGATCGTTTTAAGGAAGTGTTTGAGAAACGTTACATGCCATCGGCGGGAGTTTCCAGAATGTATCAGGAATTTATGGATTTGAAACAAGGAAGTTTGTCGTTTGAAGAATACTTGAATAAATTCAGCGAACTATCTCGGTTTGGCCCAGAATTGCTAAATACACCTCTTAAGAAAAACGAAAGGTTTATCCGGGGAATGAACCAGAAATATCATGGAAGAATGACGGGTCATGTTAAAGAATCTTTTTCAGATTTAGTAGATATGGGGTACAGGTACGCTACTCTTGATATACAAGAAGCAACTGTCGAGAAAGGTAATTCAGGTACTCAGAATTATAAAAAGCGGAAATTCGGAGGCAAGAAACCTTGGCAAGGCAATGAGAAGAAGAGGAGCATTCAAGCAAGCGCAACAGAAAATGTTACTTGTTACAACTGCAAAGAGAAAGGCCACTATTCAAATGACTACCCAAAACCGAAGAAGCCAGCTAAAGAATGCTACAATTGTCATAAACCGGGACATTTAGTTAAAGATTGCCCAGTGATGAAGCCAGCGCAGGTGGCAAAAGTTTATGCGATTAAGAAGGACCCCTCGACTTCAAAAGCTGATAAAGGGAAAAGCGTTTTGGAAGGTAACCTTACTATTAATAATAGAACTGTTAGAGTTTTATTTGATACAGGAGCTTCACATAGCTTTATCTTCCAACAAACCGTAAATGAATTGGGACTTGAAACTAAATTTGCTGACGATCTTATTTGCGTGAAAAATCCGGTTGGAGGTCCCGCAAATCTTAGTTCATATTGTAAGAGAGTTCCTATTTCATATGCTAGCTATAAGTTTCCTATCAACCTTTATGTCCTCGAATTTGACGAATTTGAAATCTTACTCGGTATGAACTGGTTATCGAGATATGAAGCTATATTGGAGTGTAGTAATCGGACAGTTTTAATCAAAACAAGTTTTGGAAATTTTATTGAAATCTCTTGTGAGAATCCTAGTCCAAGGAGTGACAGATTGATGTATACTTTGGGAAATCTTGAACCCACTTTGCAGTCTATACCTGTTGTTCGGGATTTTTCCGACGTATTTGAAGAAGTGAAATCTTTACCTCCTCATCGAGAAATAGAATTCCGAATTGATCTTGTACCAAATACTCTCCCTGTTTTCCACGCAAGTCGCAGGATGGCACCCAGGGAAAAGATTGAATTGGTTCATCAAACCGATGAGCTACTAGCAAAAGGATTAATTCGACCCAGTGTTTCTGAATGGGGCTCAGCCGTCGTATTTGTTGCCAAATCAGACGGATCTTTGAGATTGTGTGTGGATTACCGCGATCTAAATAAACAAACTCTCAAAAATAAATTCCCTCTACCAAGAATTGATGATCTATTCGACCAACTTCATGGCGCTCGTTTCTTTTCAAAGATGGATCTAGCCCAAGGATTCCATCAATTACGAATCGCCGAAGATTGTGTCCATTTGACTGCTTTCAGAGGTCCTAATATGTTCTATGAATGGTTAGTTATGCCTTTCGGGCTAACCAATGCTCCAGCATACTTCGTAGATCTTATGACTCGTGTGTTTCGGGAAGTTCTGAATAAATTTGTGCTAGTATTCATTGATGATATTTTGATCTATTCTAAGACTAAAGAAGAGCATGCCAAACATCTTAAAATCGTATTGGAAATATTGAGGAGAAATGTTCTATTTGCAAAATTTTCCAAATGCCACTTCTGGGTCAATGAAGTCAAATTCCTTGGCCATATTGTTAATGAAGAAGGAATTTCAGTAGATCCTAGCAAAATTTCCGCTATTGTTGATTGGAAACAACCCACTACTCCAAGAGAAGTTCGAAGCTTTTTGGGTTTAGCAGGCTATTATCGGAAATTCGTTCAAGATTTTTCTAAGTTAGCTAGTCCGCTGACTAAGTTAACAATGAAGAATGCAAAGTTCATTTGGACTTCAAGATGTGAGGAAGTTTTTCAAGAGTTGAAAAAGAGATTGACCACTGCTCCTGTTCTCACTATTGTTAACGGGAACCAAGGCTTGTCTGTCTATACTGATGCATGTGGTGAAGGGGTAGGTGCAGTATTAATGCAAAATGGAAAGGTAGTTGCCTACGTAAGTAGACAATTACGTCCGCATGAGAAAAACTACCCGACGCACGATTTGGAACTTTTGGCTGTTGTTTTCGCTTTGAAAATATGGCGACACTATCTTCTGGGTAAGAATCTTTTCAGCTTTCTTAATAATTTGCGAAATTAACTAAAGAAATATACTTAATAAACTCTCTTTGTTTTAGGTGAAAAATTCGAATTATTCACCGATCATAAAAACTTGAAATATCTTTTCACCCAGAAGGATTTGAATTTGCGACAACAACGTTGGTTGGAATTTCTGGCATCATATGACCTAGATATTCAATATACGCCGGGAAAAGCCAATGTAGTTGCAGACGCTTTGAGCAGAAGTTATGCTGTTCTTGCTTATCTGGTTATCACTCCTACTCTTCTTGAGAAAGTCGCCAGTAAACAAAAAGAGGACGAGTTCCTTCATCAAATTTATGAGAAAATACGTCATGGTGAAGATACGAGTTTTGAAGTTGACGACAATAAAATCATTAGATTAAAAGGCAGGATTTGTGTCCCTGACATTCTAGAACTGAAACGTGAAATTTTGGATGAATGCCACAAGTCAAAATTCAACATTCATCCAGGAGTCAGCAAAATGTATCGAGATGTTAAAAGAACGTTCTGGTGGAAGACAATGAAGAGAGACATATCTATTTATGTTAGTCGATGTGCTACTTGTCAGCAAATCAAGAGCGACCAAAAGAAAGTGGCCGGTTTACTTCAACTTTTAGAAGTACCGAAATGGAAGTGGGATCAGGTATCAATGGATTTCATCGACGGATTGCCACGAACCAAGAAAGGCAATGAAGCGATTTGGGTTATTGTGGATCGTCTAACCAAAAATGCTCATTTCATTCCAGTTAAATCTACTCGGACTGCAGTAAGCTTGGCAGATATTTATATAAAGGAAATTGTTCGCCTCCATGGTATTCCCGGTAGTATAGTGAGTGATCGTAACCCGATCTTCACTAGTAGATTTTGGGAAGCATTTCAGGAAGCATTGGGAACGAAATTAAATTTCAGTACTGCTTATCACCCACAATCTGATGGGCAGACTGAGAGAGTTAACCGAATTCTAGAAGACCTACTGCGTGCTTGTGTTCATGATTTTGGTGGTTCTTGGGAGGACCATTTGCATCTGGTTGAATTCTCATATAACAACAGTTATCAGGCCAGTATTGAAATGGCTCCTTTCGAAGCTTTATATGGTCGTCCGTGTCGATCACCTACATGCTGGATCGAATCAGGTGACAGACTTGTTCTTGGACCGGATATGATAAAAGAAGCCACTGAGAAGGTAAATTTTATTCGAAAGAAGTTATTTACTGCCCAAAGCCGTCAGAAGAGCTATTATGACCGTCGAAGGAGAAATTTGGAATTTCAAGTTGGAGATTCTGTATTTCTGAAAGTATCTCCGATGCGGGGAGTGTTGAGATTCGGGAAAACTGGAAAGTTGGCACCGCGTTATATTGGTCCTTTTCCTATTCTGGAAAGGATTGGTTCTCTAGCATATAGAGTGCAGTTACCCAGCTGGTTGTCTGGCGTACATGATGTGTTCCATATTTCTAATCTTCGGAAGTATGTGCACGATCCAGATGATATTATTGAAGAAGCTGCTCAGCAGGATCTTGAAATCACTCCCAACTTGGCAGTTAGAAGGGAACCGATAAAAATTATTGATCGTGATGAGAAGCGATTGAGGAACAAAATTGTGAAATTGGTCAAAGTTAAATGGAGTGGCGATCCAAAGGACTGTACTTGGGAGACCGAAGATAATATGAAGAAATCATATCCCAAATGCAGAATCGACATCTCGACTTAAAACTGTAAGTCAATTCCTTATTTATAAATTCGTCTATTCTTTGTTTACGTTTCTCTCTCTTTCAATTTCGAGGACGAAATTTTCTTAAGGAGGGGATATTGTAACATCCCGAAAATTATGAATTTAAATTTTAGTAATGTATTTGAACTTTTTGAAATTTAAATTGAAAAGTTATAAAGAAATAAAATATGAATAAAATTTAGTGTTTTTAGTTAAAACTTTTAATAGAATTAAAACAAATATTGTAATAAAATCACATAGTCATTTAATATTAATAACTAAAACCACTTTTCTTTTTAACAAAGTAAAATAATAAATTGTGATAGATGAGCTTTTAATAGGAATCAAATTGTTAAGGTAAGATATGATGAAATTGTAAAATTTAAATAACATAATAATAATTAAATATATAAACAAATAAACTAAGATAACAAATTTTTATGAAGAAATAAGAACTAAGTTAATTAAAAACAAACACTTTCATTTAGTAAAACAAAAGTAAATTAGTCTTGCAGCAAAAATAGTAATAAGACAAAACAGCCACCATTTAGATAAAGATAAGAATAAGATGTACTTATAATAATCAAATCAAACAAGATAACACTTATTAAAATATAAAACATATAAACTGTACATATAAAAGAAAATGCAAGAGAGTAAAACATTCAAACAAAATAATACTTATAAAAATCAAACAGCACATTTCTACAAGTACACAGGATAGAAGCATCACAAAACATGCTTACATTAAATGCAAGCCTCTACAAAGCAACATACTTGCATTTAATGCTTTTACTTCCAGCATGGGTTTATTCTGTATTTGTTTTAATAAGCCTCAGTACACAATCTGTTATATATACACATCAACCTACCTCTTTATTTCGTTCAACAAATTTCTGCAAACCTGGAAAAGAAAAAGAAAAAAAACATCACTTTTATTCAAAAATTGATAAAGATTTGCTGAGAAGAGAACCCAGAAAAATTAAACTGCAGTCTTCCCAAAACCAAAGTGCTTTCTGTTTCAAAACAAATAGGTGAGTAACATCAACTTTAAGGCTTTAAGTTAACTGTAAAGATGATTCTTTGTTTCATGGCATAGTAGATGTTTGTCTTTGAATATAGTTGGTAAATATATATAGATATACAGGCTACTCTGTATATTGTTCTTCTCTGTTATGGGTTACAGGGTAGACTTGCATTCAAACTCCAGTAGTTTTCATCTAAATCATAGTAAAGCTTTAGTTTTAAAATCAAACAAGATAATGGAACTCAAATATGGGTTATTAAAAACAGTTTTAAACCCCAAGGCTGTAAGATATTATCACTTAAGTTGTTTACAGGAAATCAAAGGAAGATGTGATGAATTCAAGTATTATAAAAAGCTAATCCAAGTTAATAGCTTAAATTCTTATTACAAATTATGATTTTTACAACAGAAATGAAGATTTCTAGTTGGGTATATACAGAGCAGTTCGAGCATGAACACATATTGGTTTTCTTTGAATTTCTGGTTATAAATCAAATTATAAAAGCTAAAAATTTATTTGTAGCAAGCTTGAACATCATTGATTTTGAGAAAATTATCAGATAATTTTTTCATTGCATAAATTAAACGAACGAGGCCATTCTAGGGTTTTGGGGTAGGATTGGCTCGCTGTTATTCACGAGGGGTTTTCATCCTCAACGTGGCAATCTGGCCGATCGCACCAGGGGGAATAGGGGCGTGGCGATGTGTTGAAGGTGAGGTCGAAGATCCATGGTCATCGGAGGCTCGACGTGGTGGGGCGAGGCAGTTTTGTTCTGGTGAGTTCGTGTTGCAGTGTCGAACGAAATGTCGAATTTCATTCTCGAGTGTTTGGCTTTGAATCAAACTTTGATTTTGAGTATGGGTGTGGTTTGAGACTTGCCGAGGTGGGTGGTGTTCGCCAGAACGGCGGCGAGTCACCATGCATGTGCACGGCGATGGTTTAGGTGTCAGGAAGTTTTCGCGTTGGCCACTCGAGTTGACTCGAAGTTCTGATCGGGGAAATAGGGCAGAAACTCGAAGGGGGAATCGAGTTGCTTCAGGGTTGTATCGGGATAAATTTGGACTTAAACAAATTTTGAAAATTTTTATTTACACGGGTAGCATGGGGCAGAAACTCGAAGTAAGGAGCATTTGAGCTCGGGCGTGACTCGGGGAGCCTCGGGTTGGCCACCAGGAACAGCATATTCAGTTGAAGCTTGTCGAAAACTTAAGTTTAAACAATTTTTATAAGCATTGTTTATAAAATGATGATCGTTTGTAAATGGAATGTGAAGTTAATTAATTAATGATTAAATAATTTATGATTTATAATTACTTTGTAGTTAATAATAATAAATAAATAAAAGCAAATTAAAATTAAAATTGTAAATTAAGAATCGTTAATTTGATAATTTGAGTTGATTGATTCAAAATTAATAGTTACATTAAAATAATTTATTAAGGAATAATAAATTAATATGGTCAATTGAGATTTAATTAAATTGTAATTATAAATCATAAATCATCGTTTTAAAGTAATCAAGGAAAATAATAATATTTATATGGTTAATTTATTAAATCCCATTCACTTTGATTGGAAAACGATTAACTATCGCTGTGTACTATATTAATATTTCTGTTTTGATTGTGATGCTGTGTTATATGAATTGCCATGTTATTGCACTGTGATTATGATTTGTTCTGTATTGATGTGAAAACCCTTGTTGCCGCAAAACGGCATTTAAACTTCGATGCGACAGGGAATCGGATTTCAGTTTGTTATCCGAAACCCACATCGACTCTGTGAATATTTGTGAATGACATCCACATGTTTTAAAATTTGACACTCACTATTTGAATTAGCCGGGAAAGGACCTTTGTGTCATATAACCCATTTCGAATATGTGATTCGACGTTATGGATAGCATTTGAAGACCGGTGTTGAAGACCGGGTATTTGTGAGAGCGATAGGATGACCTGTCGATTGACTCTGCACCGAGTTGCTCCGGTATAGAGTTCTCCATATGTGATGGGGAATCCGATCAGGATTGTGGATATCCGGATTGCAAGGACTTCTTTGGAAGTGCCTTCGGTTCTGTTCGAGCCCGGAACAGACTTGTATGGATAGTATGTCTGACATTACAAATTGATATATAAAGCCGATTTCTTTCAAATATATTTCTGTTGGTGGCGGAGAATTTATTCTTTTAGCTTAATACCCTTCTCTGAGACGTACGAGCTCAGAGGTTATGTAGTTGGAGGTTATCAGCAATATATTCCCAATTTGGTAATGTGACATGCTGAGTGTTGCTGTGAAATGATCATTGTGTTGATCATTTGTGATAGGATCATTTATTTGATCGTCTATCTTGGTGATCATTTCTATGATCAATTGTTGACCCAAAGCACAGCTTTTGTATAAAGCGTGTTTTTGTGAACGAGACTTCATCGGACCTCACACCCCGAAATGGTCAAAACAGGAAAGATGCGGCAAGGTTATTGGGGGTAGCACCCCTTAGGGTATGTGCATTTCCTTCTGGATAGAAGTGGTATCATGGTATGGAGCCCAGATACTTAACTTATGTTGATATCGCAGATATATATATATATATATATGATTTTTTGATTTGTTGCTGGGGCCCCGGTTAAAGGTTGGTTGCAACCGGGAGATGGCATACTCGTGTCAGTAGTTACCCAGTTAGGGGTAACCCGGCCTTGTGTTGGCAGAGATCCGGTTTGGTTCTCGGGGACGTCCTTCCAGAGGCGTTCTCATGTGGCAATGGGAAGTTCCTTGGCCTGGCCATTTGTTGGAAATCCAAAGAAACAATACGAGCCTTGTACGGTTTTAGTTGTATAACCTGTCACCCCAGGTGACAGCTATAGTAGGCATAATATAATGGTACCTATGCTGGCTAAGATTAATATTCTATTTTTGAAATGTTTTCCTCACTATGCACTAGTAATAATATCAAAGAATTCTTTTCTCGTACCAAGCATATTTAACTATCATAAGAAGAAATCTCCTCCAATTCTGCGTTTGCATTGTGTGTGTGGCGGGAGGTCTTATGGTAGTTCCATTTTTAAAAGCATACCGAAAATTCTTTTATAAATCTTGTTTTATTTAAATGCAAATGTTTTCGTTTACTCATACCAGTCCCATGACTGATCCGAAGTTTATTGTTTTCTTTCCTAAACTCTGGGTGCCCATTATTTCCACACGGGCAGCCTAGTAGCAGGTTTCTATATTTTGGAGTAGCAGTATTTTGGAGCTCTTATCTTGGAGATATCTTAGGAGCTATTGGAGATTTTAGGTGTTAGCTTTTGGGAGTTCGTTATCATCTCTCTCATTTGAGAACTTTTGGATATATGATCACTGTTGTATTATCATGATGTTGTATTTGGAGTTGTAGTGTATGTATTATGTACTCTGTTGCAGTATGGATATTATGTTGATGTTGTAAATGTGATGATATTTATGATATTGATTCTGTTCCGCTGTTTTATATTCATCTAATTGTTGTTATAAGCTCCGGCGATGCAAAATTTGATGTTGTTTACCGAACATCGAGTTTGGGTCGTCACAAATTAGGTTTAGGAATTTTCTGAAATCAAAAAGAGGATGAGTTGGAGAAGAAGAAGAAGATGCTTACCAATGGGTTCTCCTGAGTTTGGAGCTAGAAATTGATTTGCAAATAGAAACTAGGGTTTTGGATTTCTATTTCCCATTCTCTTCCACCATTAATCTCTTTAGAACTGAAAGTAGAGGGAGAGGGAGTAAATGAAGAGGGGGTTTCAGTTTGGGGTATTAAGTTAGAACATTGGGCTGAACCCAACCCAAACCCAAAGCCCTAAGTGAAAAGTAGCAAAATTCTACTATCTCCAAACATATCGAAGTTTATACTCAAAAAGGTTGCAAATGGCATTTTGAACTCAATGGAAGTGGTCTCGAGTCCTAATTCGGCTATTTGCAAAAGGTAGCTTTTCGGACCAAAGTCCGATGAACGATAAAATATTTAAATAAAATATTTAAATATACAATTGAATAATATGCGGGTTGTTACAATATCATCCAATTGTTGTTAAAAAAAATTAAGTTGTGAATTGGAATTGTTTAAATGAATGAGAGACGGAGTATGGTAATCCATTGTTGAGATAAAAAGGGAAATTAAGCTTAAATTTGAAATTAAGGGTATAGAATTACCTTGAACTAAAAATTTGAGTAATTGAATTTGTAAATTAAAAATTGTTTGAAACTCTTACTTGAACATTGTAATGAGTTAAGTAACGATAATTTAAAATGGAATTTTGAGAATTGGATGAGAATTAAAGTGTTTAAAGGTTTGAGTTATTGACGTAAAAACAAAGGTTAATTTTATTTGTGGTATAATATGTTAGGTCCGAACTGTGAATTGAATTGTTAAAACTTTAAAGGTAAATTGATTTAAGGGAATTAAATCAACATTTGAAGTATTAACTCGAATTTATATAATTCGAGATGGTTTAAATTTGAAATTTGAATTAATTCAAATTGAATTTGATTTGAATTAATTGAAATGGTGATTGAAGATGTATGAGTATAAGATTCTAATGGAAAATTTGAATTGGATTGATTTGAATAATTTCGAATTGTAATTAAAGTTGAATAGTTTTAAATTCAAATGGAATTTGAATTGAATTTGGGAGGAAATAAAGAATAATTCAACTTGGTTTGGAAATGGAGTTTGAATTTGGAATTAATTTAAACTGGAGTTGAAATGAATTGAAATTGGAACTAGTTCAATTGAAATTTATTTGAATTAATAGAATTTGAGATCAAGGTTGAATAAAGTTAAATTTGGAAAGAAACTGAGGTTAATTCAACTTGAATTGGGGTTGAATCAATTTTAATGGAAATTGAAATTATTTAAAATTGGAATTGGGTCAATTTAAATGGTAGAGGAAATTTAAATTGAATTGATAAGAATGGAGATTGGGAAGTGAGCAGTTTTGACTCTGGACCATTTTTAATATAAATTATTTTAGTATAAACCTATTTTTCCAAGCTATTCATTATATATATAATCTTTCTTTTAAAAAAAAGCCAAACTATCTTATACTTGTTTTACAATTATTTTTGAAACTGTTTAACTATTTTCCAACTGTTTTATAAACTAATTACTATTTTACAATTATTTTGCAATTATCTAAAATTTCTATAATTATTTTAACTATTTTCTAACTATTTTACACCTATTTTACAAACTAGTAATTATTTTCCAACGACTTATCTATTTTTAAAATTTTCAAGCTATTTTCTAAATAAACTGGTCGGAGTTCAAACTGTTATTTGTTAAATACCCAATTGAGATAAAATAGAGGTGATAATCTAAATGGGATTGAAGTAATTGTGAGTAAGTGAATGAAAGTCAAAATGAATGTGAATAGAAATGAAATTAATTTGGCTAATAACCAATAAAGATAAATACGTAGGGTGTATGTATGTTATTCTATTCGCATAGTGATTTGATCCAGATTCGAGCACAGAATTTCAAGATAGTATGTCGATCCGAGTTGGGATTTTTCACTTGATTTTCGACGGCGAACCTGGATATGGGTTGTTGGTTGGTTCTGGATATTCTCTATCATAGTTATGACTATGCAAGGAGAACGACGGTTTCTGATCAAGAAACCAGATCTGTGTCCGCACTAGGAAGTCAGGTGGACGATACTAGTTCGGAAGTGAAATTGTGTGATCGAGTGAGCGATCAGGTTAGTATAGCATACGGATGATATGCGTACATCGTACGGATTTGAATGAAAATGATATTGAAAAGAGTAATCAAATTTGAATATTCGATTTTGAGTAAACAAAGTTAAATAACTTTGTTTTATAAGATGAAACTCCCCTTGTTGAATCTCTTGCCAGAAGAAAAGGATTTTTGAAGGTGTTTTGAAGTATAAAAAGATTTTATACAAGTTTAAAATGATCCAAAGATTTTTATCAAGGATTTTATATATATCTATATATATAAAGGATCATATGATGATTTTTGGAAAAAGGATTTGGGAACCTATGGATTTGGAAAGGCTTTTGATTTTTGGGTAAAATCAATATTGAATTTGGAAAGCCTAGTTTGAGAATTATCGATTTTGGAATAATCGATTTTGTGTAAAGGAGATTTGTATGAGATCATACTAGGTGTATGATTTAAATAGTATAAAATGTTTTGATGATGGCTCTGGGGAAAAAGGCGCTCCCTTGAAATGAACTTCTCAGGAGTACCACCGGGTGGTGCTGCCTTGAGCCCAAGGAGGGGTTCTAAAGTTGATCCTGTGAGGATTCCGGACAAAACTAGTTCCTGGGGATTATGAGTAGAGTATACCATAGCGGAAGTCATGTGTGCCGCTGAGAGCCAACAGTCTGCGTTTGATTTTATATCGGCAGACTGCGACCTATGTAGGAATAGAGGAGTTTCATTTCGACAGCGAAAATCAGAGGTCGCTGAGAGCCTGCAGTTACATGGACTTTTGCTGCGACGGCAATGTAACCCTGGATGTAACTGTGATCTATTGTATGGGATCCATGGCGTAATTGAGAGGCCGCTGAGAGCCTGCAGTTACATGACTTTTGCTGCGACGGCAACGTAACCCTGGATGTAACTGTGACCATGGATGGGGGTGATGATTTCCGGAGCATTCTCAACGAAGATATATCCTCTATTTTCAAAAACTGTTTTCTATATTTCAATTCCAAGTATTTTCACTGGGTGTTGAAAATGGGTCTACTAAGTACTTATAGATTTTCAGTCCTACGCGTGACCAACGTATGACCGAATTTCTGTGAGAACGAAGATGGACTTGTTGAAACATCGAGTTATAGAAAGATATTTTTATAAAACTACTTTGATAATACTATATATAAATTTTAAAAGTGTTTTAAAAAGGATCAAAGGAAATTTATCTGACTTTGAGCATTTCAATAAATTGTGGTTTCGTTCCTTTTCAAGGACAAAAAGATTCTAAGGTGGGAGGAATGTGATAACCTGAATTTTGGAGTATCTGTTAATTGTTAATTAACGGGGTTAACTAATAGAAATATTGAATTATAGATTTAACAAAAAAATTTGATAATAAATAGTTATACCTGGATTATAATTCAAATTTGAATCTGAAGTTGAGTTTGAATTTGAAACTTGAATTTAAGATTTAAGTAAATGCCTTAGTAAATAATTTGAATTTTTTTTAGAATAATTTGTATAGATAATTTATTTAATTGTTTTAAATATATATATATATATATATAAAATAATTGTTTATTTTAAGTATGATAGTTTAGAAATAAATTTAACCAAAGTTTTATTTTTGTTTTCTTCAAAGTGATTAAATTAAAATGATTATAAATGTATAAAAATAAATGTTTTAGATATTAAATTACATGAATAAGAAAATATATTTGTGTTACAATTAGTTTTAGAATATTTTCTTTTAAAAGTAAATTTATGTTTACATATGTAAAAGTTTATTTATTAAGAGAATTGAATAAGTAAGTTATATTTCATTTAAAATTAAATGAGAATCAATTTTAAAAAAAATATAATACTTAAGTAACATTTGTAAACATGTTAGCTCATCTCTAAAACACTTGTAAGAAGATTATGTATTATAATGACAAATGTAAGAAATTGTAAACAAGTGGCCTTCATTTTGAAATCTAAAACATATCTTTCTTTTTTCTTCAAACTATTTTCTATTTCAGCTAAAAAAGAAAGAAAGATCTGTAGAGATTGAACCAGAAACATATCAAAATTAAACTTCATCTAGTTTTTTTTTTCAAATTCTCAAAACTGAACTCAAGAAATTTAACTCAGCTTTATCAACAAGCAAGGCCAAAGGCATGCAAACCTCATTTGTAAACAAAAGTAGATTCAAGATTCAAGCTACTGCATGCAAACCTGGGGACAAATGCAAATTTATAAATCATAGCATTTCAGTTTCAATAGCAAGTAAAAATTCAACATTTCTAGTTCTTTTTTCTCTGCCATCAACAAAATGCGGGTGAGTAATTCAACTCTGTTTCATATAAACTGGATTCATGTGATGATCCTTGGATTGCGTGGAATGAATGATGATAAATAGCATGTTTTTGCGTGTTTGTTTAGAATTGATTGTATATATATGAATGTGAGTATGGATATGCTTATCTCTGTATATAGTATTACATGTACTCTTACTTACAGACAAAAACCAAATCAAAGAAAAATCATTATCTCCCAATATAAATTTTTCTTATATTATGATCTTTGAAGGAAATTTGTTAGTAATTGTCAGATTTGACTTTTATAAATAGTTTCAATTTTATACGTGAAGTAATTATGTCGAAATTTAAGGTGTACAGTGGTAAATGGATTTAAATCAAAAATCAAAGTTGATAAATTTCAAGTTTAACTTATATGATCTGAATGGACACTGGAAACGATGATTTTTAAGAGTATAATTGGGATTTTTAATCATGTATGATTAAGTAAATGGCGAATGAACGAGGATTGAAATTTTACTGTTTTCTGGCGATTGATGGACTTAGGATGTTCGTGGTCGTATCAGAAGATTGCTGGAAGGGAGGGGGCCACGGGAAAAATAGTTGGAGTGCCCATCGACCATCTGGGCGGCGTTACTGGGGCATTGTATGGTTTATGACTTGATGGGTTGTTCAATGTTTTTCGTGACTTCTACAGTAACATAATAGCATCGTAGTTAAATTGGGTACGGGGGAAATGGAGAGTAGGGCTCTGGCGTGGGTGCGGGTGCAATGGCAAGTTCTCTGGCGATCGGTGATCGGTGAATCAAGGTAGGTTTGGCGACATAGTTGTTGCATGAAGGGTTCGTTTATCCTCATTTTTGATTTTGGTGTTCAACATGACTTTTGGGTGGTCGATTGAGACAAGGTGATCGGCGAAGACTTGTGGGTGGTAACGGGTTTGGTCGGAGATGACCAACGAGGGTGTGCATGTGCACGTCGAAGTCAGGTGTGTCAGTGGGTGAAGAGGCCTGTGACTCGGGTGTGTCTCGAGGAATTAAAGTTGTGGCACGGGTTGGACTTTGAGGCTTCGTTCGTAAGGGGGATTGGGTTTCCAGGGTAAATACTTTATACTTAAACTAAAGAAGAAGATGGGGAGGATAGGTTTATTTCCTTTCTGTTGTTTGGACTGGGTTGCGGCTCATTTTGGGATAGCATTATGAGTGGCATCAGGGCTGATTTTTGATGGATTTTAAATTTCAGCCCAACAACAAGATTTTGATAAATAAAGGAATTTGGGTTTTAAATAAAAACAAAGTCGTTACATTCTAAAGTTTTAACTGAACATCTACATTTAAGTATATTGATATTTTAAAATGTATACATTTTCAAAGTAAATGTAAACCCAGATTATGAACGAAGTAAATTCTATATGTTTAAGGTTAATATAAAGAATGTAATTAGTTAAAGAAAATTTACTAATGAAAGTAACTTAACGATTTGTTAATTTAGGCATTAATTAAAAAGTTAGTTAATTAATGAATGTGGTTAATGAAAGGATAATTAGTTAATAACTACGGAATAATTAATCAGGGTAATTAATTGAGGAATTAATTACTCTGTGTAATTAATTAAGTCGAAGTAGTTAATTTAAGTTAATAAATTAATTTTTAATTAATTAAAGATAATCATTTGATGTTGGATTAAGAATAATTACTTAATGCAATTAATGAGGTGAAATTGCTTAATGAAGCAATGAATGGATAAATACTGGATGTAATTAATTAAGGGAAATTACTTAAGAGAAGTAATTAAAGAATTGTTAATGAAGGTCATTAACTTAAGATTGTTTAACAATTAATTAATATGATAAGTTTTGATAATTAATTAGATTAATTAATTGTAATCATTTATGAAATTGTTTATATTTAATTACTTAATAGAAGTAATTAATGAATTTATTACTTAATGTAATTAACTGGATTAATGTGATTAGTTTAGATTAATTAATTAAGTTAATTTATTTAAACACTTGTTGGTTGATAAATAATTACTTAATGTAATTAATGGAAGTATAATTACTTGGGGAAGTAATTAATTGATAATTAATGAATGTAATTAAATATGTTTAATGATGAAGTAACTTGGATATAATTGCTTTGTAATTAATCAGGGGATTAATTGATATAATTAATTTATGGAATGAGTAATTAAGGGTTAAATTCTGAATGTTATTAATCAAGGGTGATTAATAATTATGGTTAATGATTAATTAACGAAGAAATTAAAGGTTAATTACTGTATTTTGCTGAGGATAAATTAATTTGTGAAATTAATTAAGGGATAAATAGAATGATATTGGAAGCCTTGATTACTTGTTATCCCTAATATGTGGTTCGTGATGCTATATGATAAGATATGTTTGATTTAAACTGTGATGATGTGGTTTTGATGATGAATTATTGTGACATCCTGTATTTAAAATTGAAATGTATTTCACTTGGATAATTTAAGTTAAGATGACATTGGGTTCGAAGAGACCGGAGTCGCGTATTGGCAAATACCCGAAACCACTTCGATCCTTTATAGATTGATATGTGAAATCAATAAGCTGGTTTGGAATGATTTAAGTAAATTGGACCATTTAATCTAAGTTTGGCACTTAGAAATTGATATGTCAAATAAGTAATGTCTATAGCAGCTTGTGAAGTTGCAAATTGATACAAGTTACCCTGGGTTTATATAAGTTGTATGTTTTGGATATTCCATGTTAGATGAGTTTACTCACGCTGGTTTCCAGTCTGACCCGGGTGTTACTTTGATGTAATGCTCGGGTCAGACCGAGTGTTACAGATTTTCAGGTAAGGGCGTTCTGGAGCTCAGGGGGTGAGCCAGATGGCAGGGACGTATGGAGAGTTTCCACTATGATATTGTATTTATCTGAGACATGTTAAACTCTATCTGTCCAATGTTGTATAAAATTGTTGTAACCCTGATATATCGATGTAAATTGATAGATACAGTTTTCTTTGGCATAACTATTATTATTGATATTATATTTTATCCGCTGCGAATGTGAGATTGTGTGTTTCTTTTCTGTTCTTCTTCTATCTCTTTCTTCTTTTCTCTAGCTATCTGGAATTCTCGGGATCGAAAATTTCGGGTCGTTGCGGCAATGCCATTATATTCAATGCGTCAGAAAAAGGAAAAAAAGATGGGATACAGTGTATGCTAAAAAAGTGCTAAATGGTAATAGCAGTAAATAAGTAAATGTAGTAAAGTATTTATGTTCATGTAAATGCTAAATAATCATAGCATTGCAATATTGCACTGTTCAATAAAACCGAAAAATGTGACAGTTTACATTATGATTATGCAGTAGGAAATGTCATACTGTTAACAAAATAATTAATGATAATGATAGTAAAAATGTCTAATATATTTTAATGTACTTTTTGTTTAATGCTAAAAGACCATACCATTATAATATTAAAGCACTGCCTTTTTAGTCCACTGATATGAAAAAACTCTTCATACATCCCTAAATGAATCCTAATTTTATATGTTAAGAGAAATACTAAATGGTTGTAGCATTACATCTTTTATACCAAATACTCGTTTAATCTACTAATTTGAAATCTACATCATAAATACCCATATAAGACCTTATATATCCAGCCTATGTTACTCAAGCAGATGTACAGTTCTTTTAATAGAACACAAGTATTAAATACTTACCGTGTAAAAATATTTTAAGGCTGTCTGTAATGATAAAATTATTAGCATAAATTGATTACTAGTTAACAAAAAAAATTTGTCGTTTTTTTCTTTTTTAAATCAACAGGAATGACTGTGCTCTATTTGTCATGAAATTCATTCAACATTTGGACAAAGACTCAAACCTCCCCACCGATTACAGCAAAAAAGATATCAACCTCATGCGAGCTGAAATGGTGTATAATATACTAAATGATCCACATAGAAGTTGGAATGTCATGGATTTCTTTACAAGTGCAACTCCTAAAGAGGCTGAAAAAGCAGTGAAGAAAAAGAAACAAAGTAAAAAGAAAATTTGAAGACTTGGAAAATTTGAAGAACTGATAATTGTAGTTAAATTTGAATTGCCTCAATTTAAGTTGAAGTACCGATTGTAGTTAAATATGAATTAGCTAAAGTAAAGATGAAGTCCTAACTGTAGTAGCATTGATACTTATATTTTGCTGAACTTCTAATTCAACTGGAATAGTGTTACTTCTGGCAAAGCTGTAATTTGTTATACGTATGTTCTATTAAATGTTTTCTTTTTTGATATAGTTAGATTTTCATATTTTGTCAATAAAATGCATGATTTTGTTCCACTTCATCAAGCATTAGATTCATGTCACGTTTCAGATAGTGATACAATTTGGAAAACATACAGTTTATTGAAGAAAATAATTTGGGCACCAATCTCGAATTTTTCTTCTGGCATAAAAATAAGGTGGGAGGAAATGATAGCCAAATTATTCAAAGATGATAGACAAGAAAAGTGGCTATTATCAAGAATACCAAATGACACTGGGTTCAGATTGAAGAAAAAATACACGATGGAGAATGAATTCATGGTCATTACAGAAAAAGGTGTACAGAGATAAGTATCCCAATACTGCACATTGATGGTACAACTAAAATAGATTTCACCAACCTTATAACATTTGAACAATGCTTGAAAAGTGAGAACAATTTCACAGCATATACTACTTTATAAACAATCTAATGGATGCAAAGGATGTTACACTACCTAAAGAGTGTGGAATCATCAATAACAGACTTGGTACTGATCAGAAAGCCGTGGACTTTTTTAGTAATCTCTGTAGAAATATATATTTAGACAAAGAACCACATTATCTTTCTGCACTGTTTGGTTTTATAGGAAAATACTATGCATAAAGTTGTGAAGTTTTGTAGACTGAAGAAAAAGTACCTACCGGACTATTATACAAAACCATGTTCTGGACTTTGCTTACTAATTTCAGTTATGGTAATTATAATCACATTAGTACAGGTGTTCTTCACAATTTTTCTACAGCTATAGTAACATCACTTCATCTTTACTATAAATTTTTTTAGAGCAGCATCACAGAGTTTAGTAATATATAACCGATAACCAAATATGGCAACCTTTCTACTATGTCATAAATAAAAAAGCTAAATACAAATAGCATTATTTTGATGAATTGCTCAATTAGCAGAAAGCATCTGATACTAACATATCAATATTTTTTTCATCACATAAAAATGAAAATAATATGCTCCACAAACAAAAAAAACCACAAAAAAATCTTCTTATTAAAATAATCAATCATCACAGTACATGTACTAGTATCAGAAATGGAAAAAAGTATGACTATATCAAATAAGTAAACAGTAAAGAAATACAAACAATAAAATGACAGAAATGAAAGAAAAAAATAAAATTCAAATTTAAATCTTCATTGGAGCTTGACAATTCCTCTTGTTATATCTAACTTGATTGCAATTAGTACATTTATTCCGCTTACTCTGAGAATAAGAGAAACTGCCATGTCTTTTAGCAGAAGGTCTTCCAGCACCTCTAATTTCTTTAGGCGGTTTAATTATGACTTCATCTCCACTATCAATCGGCTTACCAACATTAGGAATTGGATTAATAGCATATGCATAATTATATCTAAAAGCATCAGTTGTAAAATAATAATCCACATAATCATATATTGACTGCCTTGACCAATTCATACACTTGATAGCATGTGCACATGGAAAACCTGTAACTTTCCACTGGTTACAACTACACAATCTTTTTGCAAGATCAACATGATGTGATATTTGGAGATCTAACTTCAAAAACGTTTTCTGAAGACCTATATGTATCCCACCCAAAGCCTTCATTAACTAATTGCGACAACCGTTGCTCCACAACCGGACATAAAGTAGTAGTCCATTGAAGACATTCTTCTCTCCTCTTCACCATTTGTTCCATTATTTTAACCCGGATTCCATCTAGACAAGATGTAATAGGCATAAATCTATCATCCACAATCCAAGAGTTAAAGCTTTCAGCCACATTAGATGAATATTCTCCATACCTCTTGCCTTGAAAAAACAAATCAGTCTAATGTTCAAAAGGTTTATCATTTAAAAAATTAATTGCAGCAACACCACCAATTTCTTTAAACTTTAACAGATAGCGATCAAAATCATATGGATTTGAAGCTCGAGTCAAAAGTTTAAACAAATCAACAATAGAAGTATCGCCCTTGCAAGCTTTAACTACCGAACCAATGTTTTGCTCCATATGAAATGTGCAGTAGCTATGAAAAGAAGCTGGAAACACTTTTAGAACACTTAACAGCAAACCCCACTGGCGATCAGATATGAAAACCAATTCACGCTCCTCACTAAGCATCTCTTTTAAATGCTCCAAAAACCAAGACCAATTTGACTCATTCTCATGTGAAACTACTCCCATAGCAAGCGGAAAGAAGCCTGAAAAAATCAGTAATTTTTTTCAAATGCTAATACAAGAAAATAGTATACTAATATTAGTAAAGTATATTACTTTCACAACATAAAATTTCACATATTTACATGACTGCAAGAGTGAAAATAATAATATGATTAATCCAAATTAATATAACATTATGTGTTTGATAGTACAGGCATATAATATTCATAATAATAATGCTAAAATATACTAGCACTATAACATGTAATAAGATATCAAATGCTAAATTCATGTAATATTATAATTTCATATAAAGTAACAATGCAGTCAACATATAAATGTTAAAATGACAATGGAGTACTAACATATATCAACATCCACCAAATGTTACTATAGTACATAACTAAAACAATATACTAAACAAAACATAGAAAAAAACAGAACAAAAGGCAAAAGTCAAACCTTGATTGCCATTTTTTGCTGTAGCAGCTAACAAAACACCTTGTCGGCCCTTCAAAAATGCCGCATCTAAAAATATCATGGGACGGCAATGCCTAAAACCAAGTAAACAAGCACTAAACCCAATGAAAATTCTTTCAAATTGATTAGTTGACGAATCCACATCCAAAGCAACATAACTTCCTGGATTAATTTTTTGTATAGCCTCTAGATACCAATTCAAATCATTGTAAAACATTGCATCATCTCCATAAATTTCCTTCAATGCCAATTGTTTCCCAGTGTATGCATAATAATAAGAAGGAGTGAAATTAAATTCTCTCCTGAAATCATTAATAATGTCTTTCGGTTTCTTCATCGGGACATCTCTAATTTGATCAATAATTAAATATTTCACAAATCTACTAGTTGTATGAACTTTCTTAACATCTCTTAACCCAGCACCACATGAATGTTCAAACATGTAAGTCCTAATAAAAAAACGAATAAGATTTCCAGGATCTGAAGAAGCATACATGGTGAACTTACAACCTTCTATAAACCATGAACAAATAACAGATATTCTTTCTGGATTATTCTTAACAAAAATCAATTCACGCCCTTCTTTTATTTGATAAGCCATAAGAAACTCTCTAAAATCTTCAGCACCAGCGAAAACAATAACCAATAAAGTCCACAAGATTTAACTGAGATCCTTTCTTCATAATATCCTTCAAATAAGAACTTGACTCGCCACAAGATTTAATATTCAAACAACCACTAGAAACTGAACTACTCTGATGATTAGAAGTAATTGATAAACTATTACCCAAATTGAACTCCAGTGCACAAATGGTTGACTTAACAGTAACAAAATAAGAACATTTATTGTATATTTGAAAGCATAGAATGGTATGCAAATCCGAATCAGTATCAACTGTGATAACCTTATTTTCCAAACTATAGGATATACCAATAGAACAAGGGGTAAGATGCGGCCAATGTTCACAAATACTATTTTAAACACCAATCAAAGAACAAGTCATATCAAGTCAAACAGAGTAGCTGTTTCATCAAGTAAAAACAATACAAGAATACTATCATCAACATTCCTGCCAAAGAAAGAAAGAGTGAAGTAAAAAGTTAAAAGGTAAGTAAAATGTAAAAGAATACCAACGTACAGTTAAATATAAATTGTGTTAGGATTAAAATACACTATGCACGAGAAAACAACAGAAGAAAACGGTAAAATTAATATAAAATATTTTTATAACATCAAACATTTTGAAAATGCTAACTGGACATAGCATGAAGCATAATAAAATCATACCCGATTTCGCCTCCCAATCTTGTACCCAAATCAGATATATTACATACAAATAGTCTAAGAATTTCAAAACGGTGGTAAAATAGTTAGAAAACAAAAGAAAATAGCCAGATCAAGCAAAACATTCAAATCGACATCAAAAAATTAGGTTAAACTTACCTATGTTACCATACAGCAAGAACGCGCGTACAAAAAAACATGAGAAATCCAAATCGGTACTCATTATGCAACGACATCTCAGAATTAAAATTTGCAAGATGATTTGAAAGAGAAAGAAACGAGGGAAAAGGAGAAGAAAGTAAAGAGAAATAAATAATGGTTGCTCGGCGAATAAAATAAACATGTTTGGACTTCAGCCCAAAAAATCGAACACGCGTTTTTTAGGCCAGAAAAAGCGAATTGTTTGTACTACAGCCTATTTTCCCCTTGATTTATTATATTTTATTGGGCTAATTAGGGTTTAAGTGTATTAAGCAGTAAAAAGTAAAATAATTAAAACATAACGCTTACTACTATTGTAAATAAGGGTATTTTGTCTTTAATTTCTTTTAGAAAAAGCCTGGTATATGTAAAGCGAATTTCAGTACACAAATAGAATTAGCCTTTACTTAATCCATTTGTACCAAGATGACCAAGTACGAGTGGTTTTTAGGTGACTCCAAAAAGAAATCCATTGATATATCCTCCGATATTTGATCGGGATTCGATAGTCTGTACGATTATAAGAATGGCCAACATGAAGTGATTCTATGCAAACTTTGATATAGTTTTCTTGCATATTTGATGTAATTTTCCATTACAGTTATTATGAATCAATGCTAAATGCTGTGTTGTTCAATTTCATTGTATTTCTTACTTTTATGTAATTTGTAGATTTTGTGCTATCTCGTTCAGTTTTTTGAACTTTTTGATTCATGTTACCATTTCTTGATCCAGTTTTGATTGCTTGCATCAACTTTTTATGTTTTGGTGTAGTTTGTTGACTACTTGGTGCAGTTTTGATAGAGTTAGGGGTATGCCCTAGGGACAATTATGTAATTTATTACATATATCTAACTCGTTGAGCAATCTCGTTCATAATAAAGGTTTTTCTTTCTATTGTATACTTGATATAATGTGATTATATTAATTAATTAATTTAATTAAAAGTATATTTAATAGAAAATCCATGAATGGCATATTTTGTGATAATAGTTACAAAGTGTTGTAATCATGAGTAATTTATCACAATAAAACAAATAAACCATTTTAAATGTTCCTAGTCAAGATGCATCAAGACTGGATATTGATGTATCTGTTGAGACTAGAGTGTGTAACGCTCTCCAAATGTTGGACGGTGTAATACTCATGACTACTGAGGGAAACTAGGGGTTACGTACTGATATTTATTGGATAATTATGGAACGACCCACTCGATAATTTTCTATTGGTTAATATAACTAAGGCAAACATAAAATATTGATGTGACTGATTTACACATAGTTCTCTTGACTTGAGAATACTATGGATCTTCAATATGAAAGCTCTGCTTTGATTATAGTCAAATCATGGCATGGCGTTCCATCGAGTGACTATAATTGGGTTGAGTGGAATTATTGGAAGTGAAGCACTGTTTAAGAAAGGATTCGTCTCCTCAGTTATACGGGGTTAGTATCATGGTTAACTGAAATCAACTCAAAGTCAAAGTCTTTGAACAAAGTATTTCGGTTAATAATAATTGTTATTATTGAACCAAGGACTTTGTATTTGGACTATAAAACTGAATGTGGATGACATTGGAATTTTGATCATTACCAAATTCCATAAATCCAAAGTGATAAAGTTTTGACGAAGAGGACTGGTGTAAATATCTATCACCATTGGTACCGCTTATAATAAGTAAAATTTAATTTTACCAAAAGATGCGTATGTGATGAATTCAGCCAAAATGTCACATCACTTGATAAGTGACGTGCGAATGTTCATAATTGAATTATTCAATATTAATCGTTGACTGAATTTACACCGTTGAGTCGCACAACCGTATTGATGAATTCTACGAATAGCCACATGATTTAATTAATTTGTAAAAATTTGTAAATTAATTAGTTTTTAAGAAATATTAATTATTATTTATCTTATTTGATGGTTGAGAGTTATTTGTAATTAGTTGAATTCATCCATAAAAGTTGTATTTACGCGCATTGATATTTGATATCATTGTATTTAAATATAAGATAATTACACGCATTAATTTATGGAATCTTATGTCATTTGATGGCATGTAATTTATGGAATCTTATGTGATTTCTAGGCAACATCCTAAGGTGATACAATTGGATCTAGAAACATTTTTCATTCAAGGTGCAAATCAAAGGAAGCATCAACAATGTGTGTTTTAAGGATCGGGTAGCAAGGTATGTCATTTTATATATATATATATATATATAGTGAACTTGCAATGTTTGATGAAAATTTAATTTGACTTTCATAATTTGTATGATGTATTATTGTCTTTCTTAATTAAAAAAAATTATGATAGATTGAATATTTGTTGAATGGAATGATTTAGTTTTCATTTGATAGATCAAAAGTAATTTTGTTTATGTTTTAAAACAATATTTAAGTGTAGATCTATGTTTTTAAAAATTCTAATTAAAGTGTAGTTCTTCAGATCTGAATGTTTACATATTCAAATTGATTAGCTGTTTTCTTTACTTTATTAAATTGTGCTAAATCTATATATGTTAAAATACAATGTATTATTTTAGTTCTGTGTTTTAACATTTAATTTAATTTCCATTTCCTTAAATCTGGAAATTTGCATCTTCATGTTGATTGATTGAATTATATTTAAGGTTAAAAATGAAATTTATATGGAATCAATACAATGGTCCAATTTTAGATCTATATTCTAACCGTTCATAACAAGCTGTAATTTCAGTTTTGAATTTTAATGTATGTATGTACGTATGCATGTATTATTTTCACTTTTTATTGCATTAGATATTTGCATATGAATAAAAGGAATTTTTACAACAAATCAACGTTTAAAATTGACTATAATAACTATCTAATTTATATTATTAGAAAGCTTTGATTGAATTCCATATATACATATTTGGATCTACTTGTATGTGTTCTTATAAAATTTATATTTCTTTACACATGTTGTCATAGTATGAAATCATTTCTCTTTTTAATTAAGATAATAATGGCTGCATACAATTCATTGTTTACCTTCTATATTCTTGCATTATGGTACTTATTGATTGTCATTAGTATGTTGCATTAATTAAGTTTACGAAATGGGAAACTGTATCAATCACTCTTGTCATCCCTTACTTATTTCCATTTCAATTCCTATGCATTAACCATTCAAATTATTCTTGTTATTCTACGTATGCATATCAATTACCACTAACTATGCACATTCCCTACATGTTGCACTTGCATAATATTTACTGTGAATATATTTACAATTCATGTTATATTTAGGTTAGTCATTAATGTTATTTTATTAATTAATTATTTAATTTAATTAAGGGAAGCAAATGAAAAGTTTCGTTCTCTAACTAAATTTATGATCCCTCATTAATCGAATAATTTAAGTAGAAGGAAATGAAAAGCTTCCTTATCCAAATAAATATATGCTTCTTCATTAATTGAATAACTAAGAGAAAGGAAATGATATATTTCCTTCTCTAGATAAATTTGGAAAGTAAATGTTACATACAAATTTCTATATAAGAGTATATTCGATATACTCTAACTTACATACATATTAAATTAAAGTGAACTTTACTTATAAAATTAAATAAAATATTGACTATATTTAAAAGAAACTTAGAAAGTTCTAAGCATATTTAGACTTCATAGGCCCATTAAAGATCCAAAATGGCTATTTTTTTTTGAAATTCACCCATTTCTTCTGCTGTGGGTTGGCCAAGTTTCTTCAGTTTTTGATCTTTGATAGGCTTTTAGCTTTTGATACTAAGTTTCCATACCATGTTTGCTTTGTTTTTCGCTACAACTTTTATAAATTGGGTTTGGTTGAATTGACCCGTTTAATCATGGATTGGATTGAGTTAAACCGTGTGAAGCCCCACCTCTATGCTCACAATAACAAAGAGTATTAAAAGAAATATTGTCTGTTCTTACGAAGAATAAGGCTGGATAGGAGCGGCCATCCGTAGTTAGGCCTTACACTAGTATTGGTTATCTCGATAGGAGTGGTATATATTTTTATTTTTCCTCTCTTATTTATTTACTCCCATCGACATACCCAATTCCAGTATCAAACAAACTACGATGGTTCATACTAGTTTAGGACAATATATATAATAATAACACAGATAAACCAATGCGGAACACATATAACAAAGGTCTCATATATATATAACTGATGTCAGTTACAATACATGTGATACAGTACATATGATACAACTACCACTGTCGACTCTGGAATTTACATATACAAGTACATTATCGTGAATAATATACATCGATATATATCATCCTATACAAATACGATGACTACTATAAAATGACGACGACTACTCCAAAAGATATGAAAAGACTTCATAGCTCAAGCAGCAACCAAAAGCAAGATATCTACAACCTGAAATAACTCGGTCCGACCCGAGTATTAAATTCAAAAGAAAATAATACACGGGTCAGTCTAATTCAAACTAGTTATTAATGCATAGAAGCAATAATAATTAAATAACAATTAGACGACACTCAAAATAAATTCACTTATCCAATCCATAATATAAGGAAATCGGATAACGGTAAACATAACATGTAACAGTGTTAAACAACAAACCAATAAATTCAAATTATCAATGAAGATAAATAAAAGGGTTACCAATGAAGATAATTTAGAAAACAACAGAATTTCCTAAACGGCAATTAACGACAAAATCTAATTATTAAATAAATAATTAGAAACTCATAATCTAATTATCAAAAAGATAATTAGATATCAACAAAATCATCAAATTAAACCAAATGAAAATACGATTCAAAATATTGAATTGGACACACGAAACAATTCAGACAATTGAAATATCAATTAAAACGTCAATTCGGGTAGGGTTGTAGTACAAGCACGCGTGTACTGCCTCGCCACTACAGCATCTGGAATATGCAAAAGATCAATAAAACCAAAGCAAATAGAATATCAATAAAAGCAATATCGTGTGGCTGTAGTACACGCTCGTGTGCACTGCCTCGCCACTACAGTGATGATATACACAAAAGCTCAACGAATCAAAAACAACTGGCACCAACTCGAGATCAAGCTTGAGTTATACGACTCAAACTCGAATAGTCAGTGCCATCACAAAACGTAATTGCACACGCAAGGCTACTGCATAATGCTGCAGTAATATCAAAGCAACGGTAATACCAAGAAATACAATAAGATTGGTTTAGGCAACAATGAAAGATCAAGTGTACAGGGCAGTGGTGCAAACAGGAAGACACGGCAGATTGAATTATGCAACCTAAATCAGCAGAGCACAAAGGCTCAAATGACCAAATGCAATTGAATATAGTGGTCAGCGCAATGCAAAACAACAAAGGCCAAAATTGCAACAAAAGAAACTGCAACCACCACAAGAATACAAGGGCAACTGCAACAAGAAAACTGCAGCCACCACAGGGATGCAAGGGAACAGTGGTGCAGTAGAACCCAAAATTTCATAACCAAAATCCAAGTGTACCTACACTATACCGCCTCTACACGAAACTCAACAGTCCCCCAAAGTTAAGGCAACACACAAGGCATAGCAAATAACAAAATACCAAGGCAGTGAGCATATATTAAAAATGCCAACTGACTCGAATGACTCAAGTGATTCAAGCATAATGCTCGATGTACAGCAATATAGAGGGTTCAATATCAACAAATGACCGAAATTGTAACAACCTTAGATTTTGACTATAAATTTGAATTTGAATTTATTTCATTTCAATTATTTAAATTTGTTTTATTTATGAAATTTCATCTCTAAATATTTTTAAAATCATAATAGAATTTTTCTAAAATTTACTGTATTTATTTCCTATTTTTAAAGGCTGTTTTCTAATTTTCTCCTATTTTCTTCATATAAATTATATTTAATTAAATTTTATTTATTTATTTTGTGAATGAATTTTTATTTTTATGTTATTAACTTTTTTATAATTATTTTTCCAAGCCCATATAATTTTTCTAAAATGTATTCTATTTAAATTTCAAATTTTCTGGTCTAGTTCACTAATTTTAGCTACTTTCCTTAATTTAACTTTATATAATTGATAAATTTTTATATAAATGTTTATATTTTGAAAATTTTTCCAAATCTTATCTGGGATTATTATTATTTCCAGAAATATAAAGTTATATAAATAAAATAAGGAAATATGAAGGTTTTTTGACTTTTGAATTGCCTTTTGCCTTTTTGAATTCCACCTCTTCATTTTCCTCACAACTCTTCATTTCTTGTAGCATAACACATCACATTTCAGCCGATCATTTCATTTTCATTTCACGTATCTTCTTTTCCCTCTTCCTGAGAAAAAAATTTCTGCCATCACTTGCTTGAGAAACTGGTAAAAATTATATCTTCTTTTATCTTTTTTCACTTATATTGCTTATTCCTTTTGATTTTTGTTTGCACTTGCTTCTTCCCTTTAGGTTCGACCATGCTACCTTGTTGCCTAGCTGCCTCCACCACCTGATGGCACACGACCACCACCTCCTCCTTACCAGCCACCCAAGCCGTGACCCCCTTGGTGATGCATATCCACAAACTTTTCAAAACCACCCCAATACTAGCCTAGCCGAGCACTACCTCACATCCACCACCTCACCACCCCTTTAGCCGCCCCCTACATCACCACCACCACCTCCAGCACCTTCGGTCACACCATCACAATGGACCCCAAACCTTCGGCCGTGGCATCTAGGGCCTTGGCCAAGCCTAATTCATGGCCTAAAACCCATGTATATGCATGCTTTTGTATTCTTGCCTTCGCCCACCTTTACACCATCATTCCAACATGTAGTCCGAACCAATACTAATCCAAACTAGACCCAAACACTTTCCATTGTCATGTATTTTCCGTTATGGCTGAGCCTAGTAAAGGTTAAAAGCAAGCGCAAGCATTTCTGTTTGATCCTGTGCAGTTTATTCTAGTGTAGTTTTGATCGTCGTTGGTTTGAAACTTATCGATGTTATATTTTTTTTTTATTTGTATCCAAGGAATTTGACATTTGGCTCCTTCATTCGAATCTGTGTCGTGTTTTTGTGCTTGTGTAGATCCCGTTTGTGCAATTCGTCGTGGGTCATCAGCTCAAACCAGTGAGTTATTCTCACGACACAATATATACATATATAACTAGTGATTTGACCCTTTGTAAATCTATAAAATGCATTATCATGTTATATCTGCTATATTATGATTATATGATGTTCATCCATGCTTAAACACATGTTATAACATTTGTTACTATTATATTATGCTATTCTGTTATTTTTATCAATTCATCACACTACAAGTTCCCTTTAGATTAGAATCACTATGGGTTGAAACGATACATACCCGAACGGACTTTAGAATAAGGGAAAATCGTTATGGGCTGAAATGATAGGCCTGAATGATTTTCAATTTATTTCATTTACTTGGGACTGCGGGTTTGAAATGATAAAACCCGGATTTTCTTTGTAAATTACGGGTTGAAATTATATATTACCTGTATCACTTTTCCTAGTGTAGAAAATTATATACAGACCCGTAGTTAATGTATGTTTTCTAAAAAAATTAAAATTATTTTAGAAATGTAAATATTAAAATATTTTGATTTAAATTTAATTAAAAATGTTTTTAGTAAAATATTATTGATTTTATGAATAATTATAAGTGAAATAAATTAATGAAAAAGTTAGAAAATTTTGAATGTCAGTTATTTTGGAAAATTTGATTTAATTATAATTGGAAATTAAATTGAATACGAAATCATGATAAATTTATGATAATTTGAATTTAAATGAATTTAAAGTGATGTTATATCATATTAATGATTTTTAATAAAGTTAAAATGTGAAATGAATAAATATTTAAGTTGAAATTTTGAAATATAACTAAAAATTGGAAATTTATGGCATTGACTTAAAAGTGAATTTTTAGTGAAGTAAATAAAAATAAAACTAAGTTATATTCGAGAACTTGAACTTAAGTGTTAGGCTGAAATTTAATGTAATGAATTTAAAATTGAACATTGCAGTTTAATAAGTGAATTAGTGTTAAATATTAATTTTTAAATGGAAATTTAACTTTATGAAATCATGAAATTAAAGAAAACTAAATGATGGTTATAAAAGTAAAAAAAAATATGTGATTTTATAAGTTAAAAGTGATTTATAGAAAATATAATTGTTGTGAAATTATATTGAAATTTTGATGTTAATTAACTACATTTTTGAAATGCTATTATATCTAATATAAATGATAATACAACATTTGTAAATGCTGTAGTTGATAAGTGAACTAAATAGCTAAATTAAATTAAAGGCTATTATAGCATTGTTGTTTTTATGCTATAATTGTTGGATTAAACTAAGTTTTCTTTGAAACTAATGAAACTTTATTACAGCATTTTTAAACGCTGTCTTTTGTTAAATTGAAATGTTTTGAATATAACTTTCTGTAGCATTTTTCAAATGCCGCGAAAGTTGAATTTTCACAGTTTTGATAAAATTAAGTGAAAGGATGAACTTTGAAAATTTTGGAAATTTAATAATTTAATTATTAAATGTAACAACTTCATATTTTTATGATTTAAATGAAGTAATTTGTTTGGAATTGAACTATTCTGAAATGTGAATTGAATGGTATTTTTAAATTTGAATAAAATGAGCATATTTTTCAGATAAAATGATAAGTTTGATATTTTGAAATGGATTTGATGATAAGTTTGATATTTTGAAATGGATTTGAAATGATATTGGATTTTGAGAAATAAATACCATTTTTAAATTATAACTATGGGTTATAATAACGATGGGTTGTTAAAGAGACCGGGATCGGATATGGACATACTATCTGTCGATACCGAAAACCACTTTAACAACTGTGTACGCGGTGGAGATTCTAGAATGAAGTAGGATAGTGACGACGTTCCTAAGATACTTTACGTGGACCTAATTCCCGTGAGTTAGCTTAAGGTGGCTAAAACAGGAGCGATCTCGGGTCAAAGGAGGTAGCACCTCTGGACTGGACACACTTCTTCGATACCATTCTACTACTGTTGTGATTGATTTGGGTGCACCCCTTGATTTTGGAGTGTTGTTCGGGGTGGGCGTATTGGCTTCTACGTTACCACCAACCTGTGTGCGTAATTGGTATATCTACTATGGCATTGCCTTGCGTGCCGTGTCACCTACCATACCGAGCCTTTACTACGAGTTTGTTTTTCTCCCGTAGCTCGTGTGGTATCCTCTGACAGCCACCCGTAGTGGAGATGGCATGATATTGGATGGACTATTGGGACTATTATGTATGAAGGGTGATATGGGTAGCCCGGAACGCTATTTAAAAGTATGTTTATTTTATTATAGTCATTATTATAATAGCGAAATTTTACTATATAGTACATAGTTTAACGGATCCTTAGAGGATGGGCGGTCCCAGGCATCCTTTAAGTTACTTGTATCTTGATTACAGTTCACTTGAGTTGGTTTACATTATATAAGCATATATTGTCCTAACTCGAGTGTTTTGTATTTTGCTTTATGCTCGGGTCAGCCTGAGTATTCACAGCTTTGGATTCTCTTCTTGGAGCTGGTCTTTCACTGGAGTTTCTGCTTACCTACATATATTTCTATTACTGTTTCATTTGTATTAGTTTATCTCATGTATTAGTGAACTTCTATGTATTTGGGATTTCCATTCTGTTGTTTTCAGACTATATTATGTATTTGGTTTGAGACTCTATTATTATAGCTTCATGAACTACTATGTTATTTTATATTCTGCTGCGAGTTATTCTGTTTGTTCTGCGTCTGTGATTCTGTATATTTGATTTTATTTGCTCCAAATTTGTTTACAATCTGTTATTTCGCATCATTCAAGTCTGACATGTATGGATTATTGTCGATTTGAATGGCACGAAATTGGGGGTTGTTACAGTTGGTATCAGAGCCTTGGTTTTTGGCAAACCATTGCCTCTGCGGAGCAAAAACTCATTAGAGATGGCGTATTTCTACACTAGAATGAGTGAAATCAATCTCAGAATCATATATTTGTGAGAGACGTATTTTCAAAGTATAAAATGATTTTTTTCAAATTGTTTTCAAAGGATTTTCAAAGATTATTTTGATATATAAAATTTTCTTGCTTTTTAAGGATTTTTAAAGGTTTTCTAACTTCCTTTCTTTCGTATCTACCTTGTTAGGATCTTTTCTTTCTTTAAGATATTCATTCAGGTGTATTATCTTGTCTTTTCTAAATTTATCTTTGGCTTGTCTTTATTCTTGTCCTAAATTCATTCTTGATATTTTTCAGGATGGGGTCGTGGTATTTCCCCAGCTCCTCAACCTGTTGCTCCAGTCAGGTTCACGGTTCTTTTAAGGAATTCTCTCAACTAGGTGAACCCCACTCACCGGTCCAGAGACTATCATTGAGGCTCAGCAGTGGTTGCGGAGTCTTGAGAGGATATTTACTGGTCTTGATATTACTGATGCCCAACAGCGTCAGCTAGCAGCTTGGCAGTTGCGTGATTCTGCTTTAGATTGGTGGGAGTCCGTTATGGCTAACACCGTCGAGGCTGATCTCACTTGGGAGTAGTTTAGGTATCCTTTGTGTTATCTTAATTTTGTTCCTATTTTTTTCCTTTCTTTGAATCTATCTTAATCCTGTTTTCTGTATCTCTTTTCCAGGGAGGCTTTTGTGGAAAAATGGATGCCAGAAGCCAGAAAATCTCAGCTTTATCGTGAGTTTATGGATTTGAAGCAGGGTACCATGTCTTTTGCTGAGTATGAGAGGAAGTTCAATGAACTTTCCAAATTCGGTCCTAGCCTTGTTGATACTCCCCTTAAGAAGAATGAGAAATTTATTGCTGGTGCTCATCCAGAGTATTATAGTCGCCTCATTTCTCATGTTCATGGTTCTTTCACCCAACTCATAGATATGGCTATTCGCTATGAGAATCCCACATCCAAAGGTCCTGCTATTTCTGGTGCTCAGTCTTCCTCTGCAGTTTCCAAGAAGCGTAAGCCAAATTTCCTCCAGCAGAAGAAGAATTGGCTAAAGCGTCCCGGTTTGGGATCTTCATCATTTGCTCCTGCTCAGAGGAAACCGGTTGATCTCTCCTCCATCACTTGCTTTAGGTGTGATCAGAGAGGACACTATGCCAATAGCTGTCCCACATTATCTAGTGTTGCCGTTCCTCCACCCGCTCAGTCGGCTAGACGTGATCTCTGCCATATCTGTCTCCAGCCCGGTCATTTTAAGAAGGATTGCCCTACCCACCAGAGGGGTACTCCTTCTGGTATATTTGTTGTCACTTCTGCCTCGTCTCCAGTTCCTCCACCTACTTCTGCTCCTAGTGATGACCAAGATACACTCCAGGGTTCATTTACTTTATTTCATCATCCTGTTCGTGTGTTGTTTGATATTGGTGCTTCACACGGTTTTATTTCTGTTGATTTGTGTGATAAGTTTGAGCATCTCCTTTCTCCTGAGTAAACTTCTGTTCCATTATGTGTTTCAAATCCTATTGGGGTTCCTGCTAACCTTAATCGGATTTGTCGAGAAGTGAACTTCTCCATTCTGATCATCGATTTAGTGGTGATTTTTATATTCTGGGCTTCGATGCTTTTGATTTATTGCTTGGCCGGGATTGGTTAGTGAATCATGATGCTCATATCTCTTGTAAAGCCCGGTCTGTTCGTCTCTTTGATGATCATGGGAATGCCTTGATTATTCAGTGCCGCATGCCTCAGGATTTTGCTGGCAACTTTATTTATTCTTTGGATTCTTCTCCCAGTAATCTCGATTCTACTCCTGTGGTTAGACTATATCCCGATGTATTTGGTGAAGTCACTTCTTTACCTCCTAAGCAGGAAATCGATTTTCGGATTGATCTTATTCCTGGTGCTCGACCTAGTATTCTTCCTCCTAGAAGAATAGCACCCCGTGAGAAGGTTGAGATGGGAAAGCAAATTGAAGACTTACCTTTCAAAGGTCTGATTAGGCCTAGTTTTTCTGAATGGGGAGCTGCGGTGGTTTTTGTCACCAAATCCGACAGTTCTCTTCGGATGTGTGTTGATTACAGGGAGCTGAACAAGCTCACTATGAAAAACAGATATCCTATGCCTCGTATCAACGATATGTTTGATCAGCTTTATGGTGCCACTATTTTCTCTCAACTTGATCTTGCCACAGGTTTTCATCAGCTCAGGGTTGCTGAGGATAGCATTCCCAAGACTGCTTTCCACACTGAGAATGGATTTTATGAATGGTTAGTCATGCCTTTTGGTTTGACTAATGCTCCTGCTTTCTTTGTTGATTTGATGAATCGTGTTTTTCGTGATGTGCTTAATAAATTTATACTAGTCTTTGTTGATGATATCCTTGTCTTCTCTAAGACTAAGGATGAGCATAAGTCGCATTTGAAATATGTTCTTGAGACTCTAAGAAATCATCAGTTAAAGGCTAAATTTTCTAAATGCCATTTCTGGAAGGATGAAGTTCGTTATCTCGGGCATATTGTTTCTAGTAATGGAGTTTCTGTTGATCCAGTTAAGATTGTTATGATTAATGTAAGTCTTTCTTTCTTCTCTTTCTCTATCATTTTTAATAATTCTTTTTTTCCTGTTGTCCTTATTTTCTCCCAATTCTATTCCAGGATTGGGAAACTCCAAAGACTCCGTCTGATAATCGTAGTTTTCTGGGCCTTGCTGGTTACTACTGGAGATTCATTGAGAATTTTGCTCGGATTGCTGCACCTCTCACAGCTTTGACTCGAAAGAATGCCAGATTTGTCTGGAGTGATTAGTGTAAGGCTGCATTCAGTGAGTTGAAGAGCAAGCTAACTTCCACACTAGTTCTTACTGCTTCGAATGGAAGTGAGGGATTTACAGTTTATACCGATGCTAGTCGTGAGGGTTTAGGGGCTGTTCGCATGCAGATGGTAGGGTTATTTCCTATGCCAGCCGTCAATTGAAAACCCACGAAGCAAATTATGCTGCTCATGATTTAGAGTTACTTGCGGTTGTCTTTGCTTTGAAACTTTGGAGGCATCATCTTCTTGGAACCAAGTTTGAGCTTTTCACAGATCATCGGTCTCTGAGATATATCTTCTCCCAGAAGGATCTGAATCAGAGGCAAGTTTGTTGGCTTGAGTTTCTGGCTTCTTACGACCTCGACATTAACTATACTCCCAGTAAAGCTAATGTTGTGGTCGATGCTCTAAGTCGGAAGAAGGCTTTGTTGTGTCAGCTTACTGTTTCTTCTTCTCCTCTTCTGGATCGGATTTTGGCTAAGCAGGATGAGGATGAGATGCTTAGATTGATGAAGGAGGGCATTCGTAGCAGAGTTGGTGGTAGTAGTGGTAGTAGTGGAGCTCAGATTGATGATAGAGGGATATTGAGGATTAATGGCAGGATTTGTGTCCCGAATGTTGATGGGTTGAGGCAGGAGTTGCTTTAGGAGAATCATTGATCCAGACTTTCTATTCATCCTTGTGTGTCGAAGATGTATCAGGATATGAAGAGGCTTTATTGGTGGAAGGGGATGAAGAGGAATATTTCTATCTTTGTTAGTCGGTATGCGACTTGTCAGCAAGTCAAAGCCGATAACCAGAAGACCCCTGGTTTGTTGCGGCCCCTTGAGATTCCTAATTAGAAGTGGGAACAGGTTTCCATGGATTTCATCGATGGTTTACCAAGGACTCGGAAGGGCAATGAGAGTATCTGGGTTATTGTTGATAGACTGACCAAGTCCGCTCATTTTATTCCGGTCAAGTCTACTCGTTCTGCTTCTAGTTTATCTGAGATTTACATGAGAGAGATCATTCGTATCCATGGTGTTCCTCTCAGTATTGTTTGTGATCGTAACCCTATTTTTACTAGTCAGTTCCGGAAGGCTTTTCAGGAATCTTTGGGTACTCGTTTGAATCTAAGCACTGCTTACCATCCTCAGACCGACGGTCAAACGGAAAGAGTAAATCAGATTCTCAAGGATCTTCTTCGTGCTTGTGTGCTTGATTATGGAGGATCTTGGGAAGATTATCTCCATCTTGCCGAATTTACCTACAATAATAGCTATCAGGTATAATCTTATCTTCTGTTTTCAATCTATTCTTGATCTTTTTATCTATCTTATTCCATCATTGCATTAAAGCCAGTCTCAAAATGTCTCTGTTTGCTGCTTTATACGGACGAACATGTAGATCTCCATCTTGCTGGACTGAATCCGGTAATCGTTTGGTTTTTGGTCCTGAAGTGAGTTTGGAAGCTTCTGAGAAAGTTGAGGAGATTAAGAAGAGGTTGAGAGCCGCTCAGGATAGACAGAAGAAGTATGCCGATAGGCGTAGGCGGAATTTAGAATTTGCTATTGGTGATCAGGTGTTCCTTAAGGTTTCTCCCTTGAGGAATGTCATTCGCTTTGGTCATAGAGGGAAGCTTTCTCCTAGGTTCATTGGTCCTTTCCGCATTGTGGAAAGAGTTGGTTCTTTGGCTTACCGTCTGGATTTGCCCGAGAAGCTTTCTGGAGTGCATGATGTATTCCATGTCTTGCATCTTCGTCGTCATCTTCATGATCCATCTCTTATTGTCCAGCTTTCTGCTCTTGATAGTTTGGATATTGAGCCTAACCTGACTGTTGAGAAGAAGCCACTTCGTATAGTTGGTAGAGATACGAAGCAGCTCAGAAGGAAATCTGTGAATCTGGTCAAAGTACAGTGGAGTACTAACGATCGAGATTGTACTTGGGAAACGGAAGAGAGCATTCGTGCTTTGAATCTAGAATTATTATTTTCAGGTACTATTTTGCTTTTCTATATTGTTTCTCTTTATTTTCCTTTCCGTTCTTTTCGAGGACGAAAAGATTTGAGTGGGGGAGAGTGTAACAACCTTAGATTTTGACTATAAATTTGAATTTGACTTTATTTCATTTCAAAATTATTTTAAATTTGTTTTATTTGTGAAATTTCATCTCTAAATATTTTTAAAATGATAATATAATTTTTCCAAAATTTACTGTATTTATTTCCTATTTTTAAAGGCTGTTTTCTAATTTTCTCCTATTTTCTTCATATAAATTATATTTAATTAAATTTTATTATTTATTTTGTGAATTGATTTTTATTTTTATGTTATTATCTTTTTTATAATTATTTTTCCAAGACCGTATAATTTTTCTAAAATTTATTCTATTTAAATTTCAAATTTTCTGGTCTAGTTCACTATTTTTAGCTATTTTCCTTAATTTAACTTTATATAATTGATAAATTTTTATATAAATTTTTATATTTTGATAAATTTTCGAAATCTTATCTGGTATTATTATAATTTTCAGAAATATAAAGTTATATAAATAAAATAAGGAAATATGAAGGGTTTTTGACTTTTGAATTGCCTTTTGCCTTTTTGAATTCCACCTCTTCATTTTCCTCACAACTCTTCATTTCTTTTGGCATAACTCCCCACATTTCAGCCGATCATTTCATTTTCATTTCACGTATCTTCTTTTCCTCCTTCCTGAGAAAAAAAATTTCGGCAATCACTAGCTTGAGAAATTGGTAAAAATTATATATTCTTTTATCTCTTTTTTCACTTATATTGCTTATTCCTTTTGATTTTTGTTTGCACTTGCTTCTTCCATTTAGATTCGACCATGCTACCTTGCAGCCTAGCCGCCTCCACCACCTGATGGCACACCACCACCACCTCCTCCTCACCAACCACCCAAGTCGTGACCCCCTTGGTGAAACATATCCACAAACTTTTCAAAACCACCCCAATACTAGCCTAGCCGAGCACTACCTCACATCCACCACCTCACCACCCCTTTAGCCGCCCCCCTACATCACCACCACCACCTCCAGCACCTCCAACACCCTCAACGACACCATCACAGTGGGCCCCACACCTCTGGTCATGGCACCTAGGGCCTTGGGCGAGCCCAATTCATGGCCTAAAACCCATGTATACGCATGCTTTTGTGTTCTTGCCTTCACCCACCTTTACACCATCATTCCAACATGTAGGCCGAACCCATACTCTCCTAAACTAGACCCAAACACTTTCCATTGTCATGTATTTTCCCTTATGGCTGAGCCTAGTAAAGGTTAAAAGCAAGCGCAAGCATTTCTATTTGATTCTGTGCAGTTTATTCTAGTGTAGTTTTGATCGTCGTTGGTTTGAAACTTATCGATGTTATATTGTTTTTGTTTGATTTGTATCCAAGGAATTTGACATTTGGCTCCTCCATTCGAATCTGTGTCGTGCTTTTGTGCTTGTGTAGATCCCATTTGTGCAATTCGTCATGGGTCATCAGCTCAAACCAGTGAGTTATTCTCACGAGACAATATATACATATATAACTAGTGATTTGAACCTTTGTGAATCTGTAAAATGCATTATCATGTTATATCTGCTATATTATGATTATACGATATTCATCCATGCTTAAACACCTGTTATAACATTTTTTATTGTTATATTATGCTATTCTGTTATTTTTATCAGTTCATTACACTGCAAGTTCCCTTTAGATTAGAATCACTATGGGTTGAAACGATACATACCCGAACGGACTTTAGAATAAGGGAAAATCGTTATGGGCTGAAATGATAGGCCTGAATGATTTTCAATTTATTTCATTTACTTGGGACTGCGGGTTTGAAATGATAAAACCCGGATTTTCTTTGTAAATTACGGGTTGAAATTATATATTACATGTATCACTTTTCCTAGTGTAGAAAATTATATACAGACCCGTAGTTAATGTATCTTTTCTAAAAAATTTAAAATTATTTTAGAAATGTAAATATTAAAATATTTTTATTTAAATTTAATTAAAAATGATTTTTGTAAAATATTATTCATTTTCTGAATAATTATAAGTGAAATAAATTAATGAAAAAGTTAGAAAATTTTGAATGTCAGTTATTTTGGAAAATTTGATTTAATTATAATTGGAAATTAAATTGAATATGAAATCATGATAAATTTATGATAATTTGAATTTAAATGAATTTAAAGTGATGTTATATCATATTAATGATTTTTAATAAAGTTAAAATGTGAAATGAATAAATATTTAACTTGAAATTTTGAAATATAACTAAAAATTGGAAATTTATGGCATTGACTTAAAAGTGAATTTTTAGTGAAGTAAATAAAAATAAAACTAAGTTATATTTGAGAACTTGAACTTAAGTGTTAGGCTGAAATTTAATGTAATGAATTTAAAATTGAACATTGCAGTTTAATAAGTGAATTAGTGGTAAATATTAATTTTTAAATGGAAATTTAACTTTATGAAATCATGAAATTAAAGAAAATTAAATGATGGTTATAAAAGTAAAAAAAATATGTGATTTTATAAGTTAAAAGTGATTTATATAAAATATAATTGTTGTGAAATTATATTGAAATTTTGAAGTTAATTAACAACATTTTTGAAATGCTATTATATCTAATATAAATGATAATACAACATTTGTAAATGCTGTAGTTGATAAGTGGACTAAATAGCTAAATTAAATTAAAGGCTATTATAGCATTTTATTTTTTTTGCTATAATTGTTGGATTAAACTAAGTTTTCTTTGAAACTAATGAAACTCTATTACAGCATTTTTAAACGCTGTCTTTTGTTAAATTGAACTGTTTTGAATATAACTTTCTGTAGCATTTTTCAAATGCTGCGAAAGTTGAATTTTCACTGTTTTGATAAAATTAAGTGAAAGAATGAACTTTGAAAGTTGAAAATTTTGAAAATTTAATAATTTAAATTATTAAATGTAATAACTTCATATTTTTGTGATTTAAATGAAGTAATTTGTTTGGAATTGAACTATTTTGAAATGTGAATTGAAATGGTATTTTTAAACTTGAATAAAATGAATATGTTTTTCAAATGAAATGATAAGTTTGATATTTTGAAATGGATTTGATGATAAGTTTGATATTTTGAAATGGGTTTGAAATGATATTGGATTTTGAGAAATAAATACCATTTTTAAATTATAACTATGGGTTATAATAACGATGGGTTGTTAAAGAGACCAGGATCGGATATGGACATACTCTCTGTCGATACCGAAAACTACTTTAACAACTGTGTACGCGATGGAGATTCCAGAATGAAGTAGGATGGTGACGACGTTCCTAAGGTACTTTACGTGGACCTAACTCCCGTGAGTTAGCTTAAGGTGGCTAAAACAGGAGCGATCTCGGGTCAAAGGAGGTAGCACCTCTGGACTGGACACACTTCTTCGATACCATTCTATTACCGTTGTGATTGATTTGGGTGCACCCCTTGATTTTGGAGTGTTGTTCGGGGTGGGCGTAGTGGCTTCTACGTTACCACCCACCTGTGTGCGTAATTGATATATCTACCATGGCATTGCCTTGTGTGCTGTGTCACCTACCATACCGAGCCTTTACTACGAGTTTTTTTTTCTCTCATAGCCCTGTGGTATCCTCTGACAGTCACCCGGAGTGGAGATGGCATGATATTGGATGGACTACTAGGACTATTATGTGCGAAGGGTGATATGGGTAGCCCGGAACGCTATTTAAAAGTATGTTTATTTTACTATAGTCATTATTATAATAGCGAAATATTACTATATAGTATATAGTTTAACGGATCCTTAAAGGATGGGCGGTCCCAGACATCCTTTAAGTTACTTGTATCTTGATTACAGTTCACTTGAGTTGGTTTACATTATATAAGTATATATTGTCCTGACTCGAGTGTTTTGTGTTTTGCTTTACACTCGGGTCAGCCTGAGTATTCACAGCTTTGGATTCTCTTCCTGGAGCTAGTCTTTCGCTGGAGTTTCTGGTTATCTACATATATTTCTATTACTGTTTCAGCTGTATTAGTTTATCTCATGTATTAGTGAACTTCTATGTATTTGGGATTTCTATTCAGTTGTTTTCAGACTATATTATGTATTTGGTTTGAGACTCTGTTATAGTAGCTTCATGAACTACTATGTTATTTTATATTCCGCTGCGATTTATTCTGTTTGTTCTACGTCTGTGATTCTGTATATTTGATTTTATTTGCTCAAATTTATTTACAATCTGTTATTTCGCATCATTCAAGTCTAACATGCGTGGATTATTGTCGATTTGAATGGCACGAAATTGGGGGTTGTTACAGAAATCAAATAGTACACACACAGTTTTAAATCGAAGAATATATGAAGATAGTGTAGCCAAGGCTCATGAATTGAAACCAGACCACACAGTCAAAATTTAAATCCCACAAGAGACCAAAGAAATAAGTACACATTTGAGTACTTGGCCTAATGGCCTGATTCAACAACGCAAGTGCACAAGTCAATTTTTATCGAAATTGAAAAACACAACACTTCAACAGCAACATGACTCAATGCATAAGCACTATGAAGAGCTCGAAGCTATCAAGTTAAACCAATTATCTCAAGGTAAAATGACACAGACTAGTATGTGCAACAGTAGACATAAGCACACATACAAGTGCACTGGTGCTACAATTAAAGTCAAGTAGCAAACGATTGACCAAATCAGAATAACATATAACCAAACTATAATGAACAAGTTTGCAAACTATCTCAACTGCTCGAGACAGCTACGCAATTTTTATCAAAATCGAACAAGTGCAGGTTGACACAAATGGTCGAAAATGAACAAGTGCCTGAAACAATTTCAAGTTGAACAAATTACAGTGAAGTCAGTGGCAAGCATACAAATATATAGGAGAATGTAACGGTGGATCAAGTGATCGGTGAGCAAGGCTGCACAGTGAAAATTGTGTGCAAACAAATTGCCACCAGTGAATATGCTAATACTACCTAACCAAAATGGATAGCAGCTACAACACCTCAAATAAAACAGTCTAGCATATGTATATGAACTGCAACTGCCGGAGTGAACATAGTATGCTGTGATACTCGAGAACTAAGGCCAGGACTAGTGGATTATGAAACACAAGTGACAATGACAGCTACAGGTCCAACTCGAGTACAAATCGAGATACAAAACAAACTGCACCAAAGAGCAATGACCAGTACAAGTGACAATGCTAGCTTGAACAAGTATACACGTATCAAAAAGTATATGCAGTGTAACAAAGCCGAGGCTGCAAGTAATCAAATGCCCAGTTATGTCGAAGTCAGATGCCTTCAACACAAAATACCACCCAAAGCAGAAATTAACAAGCACAACATCAAGAAAAATCAATTCAAAGCCGAAGACAGTTTTCAACCAAAAAGTCCACAAAATCAAGTGATCGAAGTCAACAAAAATCAGCAAATTCAAAGCCGAGAGTATCACTTAATCAAACAGCGAAAATCACAATTTTAAATAAAACAAAAATCATTAAAATTGAATTAGATGTGAGTGGCAAACCACTCACCTTAGCATCGAAGAGCACTAGTGACCAAAGATCGAGCTGTTGAAGTCGGCGCCTTCGATTTTGAAAAGCCCTAGTTGAAAGGAGGAACGAACGAGAAGAACGAAGCCGCCATTTTTATTCCTTTTTTTTCGTTTAGGGTTTTCCAATGAAAAGGGTAAAGGGGGGACGGGTATTAGCCTTTGATATCCATCACGGCACAAAACAACAATGAAAACTTGGGCCAAATTAAATTTTAAAGCCCGCATATTCACAACAACTTTTTTTTAAAAGAATTTCATCTCGATTAAAACTTCCCATAGCAAATAACCAATAGATTAATCATTTAATGACGAAAATTCATTGTTACAAACCCCGGGTTGTTACAGACTCCTCTCCTTATTAAAATTGCGTCCCCGCAATTTTCATAATTAAGGTCGTCAATAACAATTATTTTTCTAACATAAACAGGTTAAACTAGAAAAATAAAGGTCGAGAATACAAATGTCAAAGAAATCTTTTAATTTCATAAAAGAAATTCACAAATTTTCAACAAAATCTAACTATCAAATAGATAATCAGAGAACAACAAAACTGAATAAATGCAATTATCAGCAATATTCAATTATCACTTAGATAATTAGAATACAGAAATCACAAAACAGCGATATCTAATTATCGATACGATAATTAGAAAACAGCAAAACCTAATTATCAACAAAGACAATTAGAAAACACCAAATCACAAATCGCAAAACCGCAAACTTTTAGTTATCAATCAGATAATTTGAAAACGACAATTATCTAATCACCAAAAACGATAACCAGAAATCTCAAATCAACAAATATCCAATTATCAAAAACGATAATCAGAAATCTCAAATCAACAAATATCCAATTATCAAAAACGATAATCAAAAATCTCAAATCAACAAATATCCAATTATCAAAAACGATAATCAAAAATCTCAAATCAACAAATATCCAATTATCAAAAACGATAATCAGAAACTCAAATCAACAAATATCCAATTATCAAAAACGATAATCAGAAATCTCAAATCAACAAATATCCAATTATCAAAAACGATAATCAGAAATCTGAAATCAACAAATATCCAATTATCAAAAACGATAATCAGAAATCTCAAATCAACAAATATCCAATTATCAAAAACGATAATCAGAAATCTCAAACCAACAAATATCCAATTATCAAAAACGATAATGAGAAACAACAAATATCCGATTATCAAAAACGATAATCAGAAACAACAAATATCCGATTATCAAAAAAGATAATCAGAAACAACAAATATCCGATTATCAAAAACGATAATCAGAAACAACAAATATTCGATTATCAAAAACGATAATCAGAAACAACAAATATCCGATTGTCAAAAACGATAACCAGAAACAACAAATATCCGATTATCAAAAACGATAATCAGAAATAACAAATATCCAATTATCTGCAGATAATTGGAAACAACAAATATCTAGAAATCAATTAAGATAATCTAGAAAATCAACATAAAAGGTTGGATCGATCCCATCAGATGGCGAGTTTTTAAGCTACACCGCACGTGCATCAACAAATGGCCGAAGCCTACCAAGTACCATGTTTTTGGCGCCCAACAAATGACCCGGAGGTCCAACAAATGATCCGAAGGTCTAGTACTGGTATTGACCCGAAGGTCCAAAATATGACCCGAAGGTCCAACATATGGCTCGAAAGCACATAAAATCATCAAATATTTCAATTAACGAGTCCGGAATTAACCAAAATAGCAAACGCACATGTCTCATACCACGAGTTTTACTAAATCGTTTAATTCTCTTCATCGTTTCCTTGAAAGTGCAAAATTGTGTATTTTAAATAAATAACATTTTACGTTCTCAAACGGACAAGTCCGAAATTAAGCGAATCAGTAAAAGTAAGGGTTCACATAGTACTCGATTTTGTAGAAACGTTTAAATCGCTTCCTCATTCTTTTGAAAGCGCAAACTGTAAAAATTTTGAAAACAATTTTTATTTTGATATAATTTTTAAAACATGTGATTAAAACAGCAACATCAGTAGCAACTTCGACAAAAAAATTGCACTTCTCAAAATACCATAAAAACGGACAACAAAATCAGCATTGCGGGATAACCGCTTGAAAATCCACTTTAAAATTTGACGGTTACTGAAGTCAAAGCGATAGTAATTCTAAACGTCAAAATCTCATCAAAATAATTTGCATCAAAATATAATACCAATGAATTTTCATTCATTAAAAATGTCAACAAAACACTGTGCTTCAAAAACTTAGCACCAGTCTGAAAATCCCGTTATAAAAATAACGGCAACAAAATACGTTTAAAACCAAACACCGGTTCAACGTAAAATTAAGGCAGTAACGTGCAACTTAAATTTGCACGTATACCACAAAATGAACAAAGAAATCATTCAAATATATCTTCAACGAAGATAATTCAAAACAGCAAAAAACTCAACAAAATCACATATTTTGATTTTTAAATCAAAAGGGTTATCAGCTGTACTCAGCGAAGATAGTCCCACTGTTTCCGCTGCGCACTCTAATAAACAAAACACAAATTATTCAATTACCAAAACACAAGTTCTCTTTTATTTTTAAATAAAGATATTTAAAAAATTCATCAAAATTTCAAAACTTTAGTTTTGACTCGAAGCACAATAAAACAACGACAAATAGTTGTAACACATGTTCCGTCTAAGTTATGTTTTATATTATGTCCATAAACCCCCAAGCTCTGATACCAACTGCGAAGCCCCACCTCTATGCTCACAATAACAAAGAGTATCAAAAGAAATACTGTCTGTTATTACGAAGAATAAGGCCGAATAGGAGCGGCCATCCGTAGTTAGGCCTTACACTAGTATTGGTTTTCTCGATAGGAGTGGTATATATTTTTATTTTTCCTCTCTTATTTATTTACTCCCATCGACATACCCAATTCCAGTATAAAACGAATTACGATGGTTCATACTAGTTTAGGACAATATATATAATAATAACACAAATAAACCAATGCGGAACACAGATAACAAAAGTCTTATATATATATAACTGATGTCAGTTACAATACATGTGATACGGTACATATGATACAACTACCACTGTCGACTCTGGAATTTACATGTACAAGTACATTATCGTGAATAATATACATCGATATATATCATCCTATAAAAATACGCTGACTACTATAAAATGACGACGACTACTCCAAAAGATATGAAAAGACTTCATAGCTCAACAGCAACCCAAAGCAAGATATCTACAACCTGAAATAACTCGGTCTGACCCGAGTATTAAATTCAAAAGAAAATAATACACGGGTCGGTCTAATTCAAACTCAGTTATTAATGCACAGAAGCAATAATAATTAAATAACAATTAGACGACACTCAAAATAAATCACCTATCCAATCCTTAATATAAGGAAATCAGATAACAGTAAACATAACACGTAACAGTGTTAAACAACAAACCAATAAATTCAAATTATCAACGAAGATAAATAAAAGGGTTATCAATGAAGATAATTTAGAAAACAACAAAATTGCCTAAACGGCAATTAACGACAAAATCTAATTATTAAATAAATAATTAGAAACTCATAATCTAATTATCAAAAAGATAATTAGATATCAACAAAATCATCAAATTAAACCAAATGAAAATACGATTCAAAATATTGAATTGGACACACGAAACAATTCAAACAATTAAAATATCATTAAAACGTCAATTCGGGTAGGGTTGCAGTACAAGCACGCGTGTACTGCCTCGCCACTACAGCATCTGGAATATGCAAAAGATCAATAAAACCAAAGCAAATAGAATATCAATAAAAGCAATATCGTGTGGCTGCAGTACACGCTCGCGTGCACTGCCTCGCCACTACAGTGATGATATACACAAAAGCTCAACGAATCAAAAACAACTGGCACCAACTCGAGATCAAGCTTGAGTTATACGACTCAAACTCGAATAGTCAGTGCCATCACAAAACGTAATTGCACACGCAAGGCTACTGCATAATGCTGCAGTAATATCAAAGCAACAGTAATACCAAGAAATACAATAAGATTGGTTTAGGCAACAATGAAAGATCAAGTGTACAGGGCAGTGGTGCAACCAGGAAGATACAGCAGATTGAATTATGCAACCTGAATCAGCAGAGCACAAAGGCTCAAATGACCAAATGTAATTGAATATAGTGGTCAGCGCAATACAAAACAACAAAGGCCAAAATTGCAACAAAAGAAACTGCAACCACCACAAGAATACAAGGGCAACTGCAACAAGAAAACTGCAGCCACCACAGGGATGCAAGGGAATAGTGGTGCAGCAGAACCCAAAATTTCATAACCAAAATCCAAGTGTACCTACACCATGCAGCCTCTACACGAAATTGAACAGTACCCCAAAGTTAAGGCAACACACAAGGCATAGCAAATAACAGAATACCAAGGCAGTGAGCATATATTAAAAATGCCAACTGACTCGAATGACTCAAGTGATTCAAGCATAATGCTCGATGTACAGCAATACAGAGGGTTCAATATCAACAAATGACCGAAATCAAACAGTACATACACAGTTTTAAATCGAAGAATATATGAAGATAGTGTAGCCAAGGCTCATGAATTGAAACCAGACCACACAATCAAAATTTAAATCCAACAAGAGACCAAAGAAACAAGTACACATTCGAGTACTTGGCCTAATGGCCTGATTCAACCAAGTGCACAAGTCAATTTTTATCAAAATTGAACAACACTTCAGCAGCAACATGACTCAATGCATAAGCACTATGCAGAGCTCGAAGCTATTAAGTTAAACTAATTGTCTCAAGGTAAAATGACACAGACTAGTATGTGCAACAGTAGACATAAGCACACATACAAGTGCATTGGTGCTACAATTAAAGTCAAGTAGTAAACAATTTACCAAATCAAAATAACGTATAACCAAATTATAATGAACAAGTTTGCAAACTATCTCAACTGGTCGAGATAGCTGCGTAATTTTTATCAAAATCGAACAAGTGCAGGTTGACACAAATGGTCGAAAATGAACAAGTGCCTAAAACAATTTCAAGTTGAACAAATTACAATGATGTCAGTGGCAAGCATACAAGTATACAAGAGAATGTAACAGTGGATCAAGTGATCGGTGAGCAAGGCTGCACAGTGAAAATTGTGTGCAAACAAATTGCCACCAGTGAATATGCTAATACTACCAAACCAAAATGGATAGCAGCTACAACACCTCAAATAAAATAGTCTAGCATATGTATGTGAACTACAACTGCCGGAGTGGCAACATAGTATGCAGTGATACTCGAGAACTAAGGCCAGGACTAGTGGATTATGAAATACAAGTGACAATGCTAGCTACAGGTTTAACTCGAGTACAAATGGAGATGCAAAACAAACTGCACCAAAGAGCAATGACCAGTATAAGTGACAATGCTAGCTTGAACAAGTATACACGTATCAAAAAGTATATGCAGTGTAACAAAGCTGAGGCCGCAAGTAATCAAATGCCCAGTTATGTCGAAGTCTGATGCCTTCAACACAAAATACCACCCAAAGCAGAAATTAACAAGCACAACATCAAGAAAAATCAATTCAAAGCCGAAGACGGTTTTCAACCAAACAAAAGTACACAAAATCAAGTGATCGAAGTCAACAAAAAATCAGCAAATTCAAAGCCGAGAGTATCACTTAATCAAACAGCGAAAATCACAATTTTAAACAAAACAAAAGTCATCAAAATTGAATTAGATGTGAGTGACAAACCACTTACCTTAGCATCGAAGTGCACTAGTGTGACGACCCGGCTTCTACGCCCAGAAAACCGTTCCGTCATGAAGAAAGAAAAGGGTGAGAAAATAGAAAAGATAGAGAAGAAAGAACAACAACATCAAAATCTCACAGCGGAACGAATAAATTATAATAATCACATAAGTTCTTACAAAATGTAGAACATCAATCAGAGTTATACAGATAATACATCACATACTAGACAGTTATAGACACCTGTCTAGTTATACAACTCAACACAAAATAACTCAGAGACACCAACACAGTGGAACTATATGTATATCTACAACGTTGAAGCCTCATGTTCCATTGCTCCTCCAGAACTCGTCAAAGCTAACCTGAATCCCTTGGCTACCTGTAAAAATTTGGGTACCCGAGAGTTTATGAAAAACAAAAATAAACTCCGGGTCGGACATGGGTCTGGTGTGAGTAATAGGTTAAAGTTGCTTAATTTTGAAATTCTTTTGAAAACAAAAGGTATCACGTAAGACTCCCCACACATAAACATGGGTAAGTTTTTACCTTACGCTAACCAAAACATTTGATAGGAAATTCAGTGATATTATAATAGGTCTAGGGTTTTCAAGTAAATAGAAAATAGCCGAAATTGTTACATTCATTAAATTCCAGCTACTAGCCACAAAAGTGGGTAATACAATCAAAACTGTGGCATTTATTGGATTGTGGATTCCATACAATGGCAGGGCTACTGGGGTACCGCCCGTCACAGTACGTGGCCTAGATCAATGTACCGAGGATCACTCCCGACCCCCTGCAACACAAGGCCGGAACCATTCCTTACTGAACAGTCCCGAACAAGATAACCCCGGCAGTTGTTGCAATCAACCGCCCACACAGCCGAAAATAAAGGGACATCTAGACAGGGGAATATCCTTATCCTGCTTGGGCATGACCCACCTAACCTTGCTGCACCTCCCCTGTTTTAGCCATTCCAGGTTGATGAGGCTTGAGGCTGCGATTACCTTTATAGGAAAACATTTCTTGGAATGCTCATCGTCTGCCTAACGATGTGTTGAAAGCATTCAATCCATACAAGTTCGTTCCGAGTTCGAACGAAACCGAAGGCATTATCTCGTTACACTCATTTTGGAATCACCCTCAGAGTTAACGACGATAACCCTTGCATTCTGAATCTTCATCTTCACTTCAGATTCACGACCTATCGTTAATTTGGAATCGATGTGGTTTTCGGATGTTCCAAATAAGGAAAACCGATCCCGGTCTCATCGAAATCCAAAACGTGTCTTTTAAGGCCAAGTTGTCTATTTAGTCTTAACAGTTTAATTCAATATAATCAATATACACATAGATGGATAACTTATAATATCACAATAGATAATCACATCATCATCATAAACAGATAATCAATATTACCATCCAATCAGATAATAAATATTATCATACTTAAACCAAACATCCATGTCACATAGATATTACTCATGTCATATCTGAATTCACAATCATCAAATGAAATATCAATATCATTCATAAGCAATGATTTATAATCACAATCTATAATTAATTTAAAATGAATTAAATTAACTACTTCAATCTCTAATTAATTTAAAGTAAATTAAATTAATTACTCCATCTACAAATCCTGCTTATACAACCATTAATTTTAAATCAAATTAATTAATTATTCTCTAATTTCAATAAGTAATTTGGTCTTTAATTAATTTCACAAATGAATTATTCTAAACCATTTATAGTAATTAACATTTAATTACTTCATTTATTAATTAAATATAATTAATTACATTTACTCTTAATTAATTACATAATTAAATCACCACATTATTAATTATTCCTTAATTAAACTATTCTTAATTTCATCATTAATTACATTAATTAATGATCTCTAATTCAGATTTAAATTAAATTACTTTGGTTAAATTAATTTACATTAAATGATTCATCTTTAATTAACTCAATTATGAATCACCCTTGATTAATAACAACCCAGTAATTAAGTACCCTTAATTATTCATATTAATAAATCAATTATCCCATAATTAATTATCTACTTTAATTAATCCTTTGATTAGTTTCAAAAGTAATTATCCAAATTACTTCATTAACACATCATTTTCACTAATTACATTCAGTAATTAACACTAATTACTTTCCCAAGTAATTATGCTCCATTAAGTACACTAGGTAATTACACTCATCAATTTATCAAATGATTTTCTTAAATTAATTAAACTAAATTAATTAACTTAATCATTTTATCAAAATTAATTACAACACGTAATTAATCTCTTAACTACTTTTATCAAGTAATTACACTCAACAATTTACAATAGATTACCTAATTAATCTAAATAATTATCAAAATTAATCACATATATTAATTAATTTATAATCCTTAGTTAATTATCTTCATTAACTAATAACATTTCTTAAATTACTTTCTTAATTAATTTCTAGTATAAATTAATCTAAATTATTAATTTATAAATTAAATACATAAGTCATTTCTTAATTAACCTATCATTCTTAAGATAATTTATTTCTTTATTAATGACTTCATCAACATTACACTTTAAATTTAAATTCAAATATCATTTGAATTTAAGATTCAAAATGATTATTATTTAAACATTATCAAATTTAAATTCAATTTATAATCTTGTAAATAACATTAATTACTTACATATGAACTTATATAAGAAAGGCCTTTAAATTCAATTACTTAAATCTTTATTTAAATTTAAATTCCCAAAATACATTAATATTTTACTTTCCATTCAAAACCCCTTTAAAAAGAACTATGTCAGAATTTAATTCAAATATTTATTTGAAACAAAATTACTTTTCAAACTATTTTATTTAACTGGTTTTATATATTTAGATTTTAAAACTAATTTAAATTTCAGATTTGAATTCAAAATAAACTTGAATTCATTAGTTTAACTTTGGATTTAAAACTTTGGTTTTAACTTGCTTTTGAAAAACTTGATTTTTAATTCTTGATTTAAGATATAAATTCATTTATAAAACCTTAGATTCAAAATTCCATTTGAAGTTATACTTTATCCTTTAAATTTAAAACACAGCATAAAATCCTGTTTTAAGAAATTTTGGACAAAATTTAAACCTGGGAAAATCAGGTTTATTAAAACCTGAAACCATCCTCTGCCACGAAACAAAACCCAGCTTGCTTCGAGTCTTCACCTCCCACGCTTCGATTTAAACACTCGAATATCTCGAGTCTTTCCCGAGCCCAAAAACCCTGCACCCAATCTCAAATGTTTCAGCATTTTCAATGACACGGTGCACGTGCACCGTGGCCCTAGCCACCTCCGGCCATCCACACAAACCTCAATACGACGCCTACCATCACCAGATTCCATCACGTCCCCACCGAAGCCACCCACTCGCTCGAATTGGAAACGAGCTCCTGATCCAAACCTAGAACAAGCTAGACATCCCATTCCACAACCTGTGAAACACCTCGCTCCTGCCGTCACGACCACCGGAGGCGCTGAGATTATGGTCACGACCTCGTCACCTCCCCCACTTCCAATTCCCAAGAGCATGCGACACTCGATCAATTCCAGGCGAGGAACGAATCAAACAAGACAGCCTCACCAAAATTAGGTTAAAAAAATCAAAACCCCACCGCCGCTTCCTCGACGAACTGGAGCAACTCCAGGTATTTTTCCCAACACCTCCGGAGGTTCCTTCACCCCCACGCCAAACATCAAGCATTCCGGTCCACTCGATCACCCAATAATCGACCATAACCCATTTCCCTTCAACCCAGAACTGCATCACAAATCCCTCGCTAAAAATTGTGATTCTGCTTCTAAAAATCATGATTAGGTATGAAGTTTCAAATCCTAGTCCTGAAACAATACATTGTGAAACCTAAATTTCTTCCTATTTTAGTTTTGATCAGTAAATCTAGTTTCCAGAGTCAAAAATATATTATTTGACTTAAGTACCATTTTTAAACTAGAGTTTACAATTAAGCAACTAAGTTTGATTTGTATATTTAGTTTAAAACGAGATTTTTTTTTTATATATCAAAACTGGAATACTGGAAGATAAAAGCAGAGAGTATCCAGATGAAACAAATATACATATGTATACAGAGAAGCACTAATATATTCATGCATTCAACATAATGATTCCAGAGATTTCATACAACAGATTACTACTTAAGTTTACCAAGTGAAGTTACTCACAACAAATAAAAAAATCAAAGCAAGTTTACAACGAAGGCAGTTTGAATTTGCAGGTTTGAAATATACAGAATTTCATCACACAAACACCCAGAGAAAAATGAATATATAAATATTCACACAATATATTTAAGCATCCAAATATTATCATGCAACAGATTTTAAAACTTAAGTAATTTTAAAAAAAATGTTACTCACCATTGCTTTTGGAAAGAGACAGAGCATTCTTTTTTTATTTTTTCTGAAACAGTTTGAACTTCAAAATCTGGAAATGATTTGTTTGATTTTCCTTTGATTCTTCTTCCCTTTTGTTGTTGATGTATGATGCTTTAGTTATAAAAAGGAAAAGCTTGCTATATTGTGTTGAACGAACTAAGAAGATGGCATGTATATGAAGGAGTTTCAGGGGAAGGTGATAACTGGGTTTTGCAAATGCCTGGTACACTGTATATTCTTGTTTTATCAGGCAAGATCTTTTAATTAGGAGGCTGAAATGATCTTTAAAACAGTTCAAATTAACTGAATTGTTTGCTGAGAATTTGAAACATTTAATGTTAATGTACTTAATGTCTCCTATTACTCATTTTTATCCATAGGTATTTTATTTTTCTTTTTTTATACTTTGCTTTGTTTCTTTGTTCTTGTGTAACTACTTTTATAGGCTACACATATACACCTGGTTTGCTTTCATTTTTTTTTAGATACATAGATATTTAATTTACTTTTTCTTAGCTTACTTCTTCTTACTTGATCTTGTATCTTTCACTTACAGGCAACATAATCATTACTTTGCCTGGTTTACTTTAATTATTTTGTTTTCATACTTGTCTTTGTAAGCTTTATATCTTATGTACATGGCTATATTATTTTATTTTACACAATCCCAGCTTGCTTTTGTACTTTATACATATATATACTTGCCTGCCTAGCTTATATACATACACAAAGTTGTTCTAGCCAATGTTATAAATTTTTAACCTAAGTATAGATACATACTTTTATACTTAAACAAATTTACAATTCTATCTTTCTTTTATTTTTAAACTTAAACTATTAAATACTCCATTTACTTATTATTTATTTATTACTTATTTTATAAAGCTAAATTAAAAAGAACAAAACAATCTTTTTATTTAAATTTAAACCTAGGCTAGAATTTATTTTTAAACAAATTAAATTTATCTTGAGTAAATAAAAACAATGATTATCTATTTAATAGCTTAATACTAAATTAAATCAAATTTCCAAATTATCAAAAATATTAGAACTAGAAAACATAACTTTATTTATTAAATTTAAAAACAAAACTCATCTATTTATAATATATACCAATATATACATATATACATTATAAATAGAAACAATTTAAATTAGCTTTTAAAAGATAAATTATCAGTTAAATATTTATTTAAAAGAAGATTATTAAATCAATTTAAATATTATTAACAAATATTATCAAATCAATTTAATTTTTAATGTAGATTATTAAATTGATATTGCGCCAAATTTCCGGGATGTCACAACTAGCGACCAAAGATCGAGCTGTTGAAGTCGACGCCTTCGATTTTGAGAAGCCCTAGTTGAAAGGAGGAACGAACGAGAAGAACAAAGTCACCATTTTTATTCTTTTTTTCGTTTAGGGTTTTCCAATGAAAAGGGTAAACGGGGGACGGGTATTAGCCTTTGATATCCATCACGGCACAAAACAACAATGAAAACTTGGGCCAAATTAAATTTTAAAGCCCGCATATTCACAACAACTTTTTTTTAAAAAAGAATTTCATCTCGATTAAAACTTCCCATAGCAAATAACCAACAGATTAATCGTTTAATGACGAAAATTCATTGTTACAAACCCCGGATTATTACAAACCGCTTATCAAACAGGTTAAATAGGTTGGGTATTGTTTTAAATCAGCTGGGTCTTATTTAATATCTTATTCAACCCATTTACGATCCTACCCAACTTGTTTGACATATCAAGTATACACGTATATTTATATATGTGAAAATATTTTTTAAGTGGATTTTAAAGTTAAAAACGATTATATATATATAAGGAGCGGTCAATGACACTCCAAATAGTGCAGTAAGCTTGTATTCTATTAATTTCCACCATACAATCTGAATTAAATAATATGACTTTCTCTCTCTTCCCACTAGCCATGTTATTTAATTTAGATTGTGTGGTGGAAAATAGAGGGTTATAGAGGCTTCGTAAATCAGGAGTGCAATTGAGCGCTCCTACACACACACACACACACACACACACACACATATATATATGCATGTATAGTCATATAGATACATACATACATACAAACATATGTGTGTGTGTGTGTGTATAAATATATGTGGGCAAGAATTGGCAATGCCTCATTTTTGCTACACCTCTATTCCTATTGATTTCTACCATAATTTTTAATTTAAAAATATACTTTCTCTCTCATATCAACTCATTATATTTAATAAATCGGAATGTATGGTTGATATCAAAGCGAAGTACATATATAGCAGAAATGAGATATAGCCAATCCTTACTCTACACCTCGTTTTTGCTGCACCTCTAATCCCACTGATTTCAGCCATATATTTCGAATTAAATAAAAAATTCTCTTTTTGTCAATTTGAAAGAGAGAAGAAACATTATTTAATTTGGAACATGTAGCTGAAATCGGGGTATTTAAAGTGTAGCAAAAATGAGATGTAACCGAATATATATATATATATATATATATATATATATATAATTAACATACATTACGTAACATCTTGATATTTCGGACCATTCGCATCCGCACAGGTCGGACTTGAATTGCTCAAAATATCATATTGTTAATTTATATTTGACAAAACTCAGCATATACAATAAATAAATCAATCACAGAATCACAGACACAGAGTAATTTAACAATAAGCAGTGGAATAGATAAATAGTAGTTCATGAAGCTACTACATAAACATCAAAGTCTGAAATAAATACAACAAAATATCTCAAATACAATGCAGTCTCAAATACAAACAGAGGAAAAGTCTAAACAAAACCACTGGATAGCTGAAAGCTGAATAGATACAGATGAATCTCTAAGTGAAGCACCAATTCCAAAGGTGAGTCTCAAATGCTGTGACACTCAGTCTGACCCGAGCGTAAAGCAAAACACAAAACACTCGAGTCAAGATTAACATTCTTATATTAATACATTCAACTCAAGTGAAATGTCAACTGAAATACAAGTATCTTAGAGAATGTTTGGGATTTCCATTCTCTAAGGATCCGTGGAACTATCTACTAGGTAGCAATATACGCTATTATAATATGTCTATAGTAAAGTAAACTATTAAAATAGCGTTAAGGTGTTACCCATATCCCCCTTAACACATTTTACATAATGTCATAGTCTATACAGATAAGGTAAACTCCACTCGCAAGTGGGCTATCAGGGAGCACTTCATAGGTACGACACAAAACAAACTCATAAAAGGCGCGATAGGGCATGCGACAAGGCACTCGAGGCAATTACAGGGTAAATACACCGTTTGCGGATCCAGACTGGGGGTAACGCATAGCAGCTACTACCGTCCACCTCGTGACACACTTCCAAATCAAAAGGTGCACCCAATCAAATCACAAAAGCAATAGAATGGTATCGAAGAAATGTGTCTGATAGGAGGAATGACCTCACTTGGCCCGGTGTGGCTCTTGTTTTAACTGCATCAAGCTGACTCACGGGAGTCGGGGCTACGTAAATACCATATAGAATCGGCACCAAACCATCCTACTTTATTCTGGAATCTCCACCACATATACAGTTGTTAAAGTGGTTTTCGATATTGGCAGAGAGTATGACAATATCCGATCCAAGTCTCTTTAACAACCAAACGTTATTATAACACAGTGTCATTTCATTTCAAACAGTTCATAATTCATATCAAAATATCATATCATTTCAAACGATATCAATTTGGTATCATTATGCACTTTAAATCATTTTCATTTTCAAAATCATAACACTTTTGAAATCATAACATTTGGAAATCATAACACTTTTGAAATCATAACGCTTTTGAAATCATAACACTTTTGACTTAAACTGTTTAGATATTGAAAATAATATATGTATTTAAAATAGATATAAATTAAAAATAGTTTATATATTAAAATAATTTGTATATTAAAATAGTTTTATATATTAAAGATACTTTATATAATAAAAATTATTTCCTCCAATTTCACGAATCGATTCAAATCATCTTAAATTCCAAAATTCAATTTAAATCAATTCCAGTTCAACCATTCCAATTTAAAGTTTAAATATTCAAATATTTACGATATAAATTTCATTTATGTTTTAACATTTAACCTTAATTTTTATTCAAATTGGAAGGTACTCACTTAAATCACTTTAATAACAATTAAATAAAATCTCAATTTATAAATTTAAATTAACATTAAATATTCAGTCTCAATCTTATTTAAAATTGAGAATATTCATTTAATCACTTTTCATCAAATAAGATTATAAATCATATCTTTCCAAACCTCAAATCAATAAATCAAAATCAATGCTTATTTAAATTCAATTATTAACAAAATTTAAATTCCAAGTTAACATTAATTTATCTTTCCAGCCTTTATTATTACATTTATAAATCTATTTAAATATTATTATAAATTTTGAATAAATATTTTGAACCATATTATATACCAGTTAAATTAATTTTTATTAAATTAGATCTTATTATTAAATTTATTTATGTAAAATCTTGTTTTATACATGTTTGAAAATAATAAAATTTAAGTAAAATTTAATAATAAGATTTATTTATAATTTCAAAACTAACTTATAAATTAAACTTTCCAAACATACTATTTTAAAAATATAAAATTTAAACCTCAATAAAAATAACATATATATATATATACTCTTAAAATCAATATCGAATAAAACCATATATTTCCTTTTAAACCTTGGAAATCATTTTCAGAATATCTATAGACCAACGGTGTTTGTATATAATTTTCTATCCTATGGTCAAGTGATAGGATATTTACCATTTCAATCCGCAATTTAAATATCTATGGGTATATATCTTTTCGACCCGCAATCCCAAATTCAGTGTCAAAGAAAATCGCTTGGGTTTATCATTTCAACCCATAACGAATTTCTCGTACTCTACAAGATCGTTTGGGTATGTATCGTTTTAACCCATAGGGATTCTATACTAACTGGGAACTTGCAGATTGATAACATATATGAAAATAATATAACATATAACAATAGGCATATATCATCAGTATTAAAATAAATAACAGATCATTGTGTCAGATGCCACAAGTGAACAGTTACAGATAATGACTTATCATATATGGCAAATAAATAATTAACAGTTCAATTTAGCAGTATATTTCAATTGTCATTTCAAATGAAATCAAATCTAGTATATATATATAAGAACGTTAATCGTGAGTGATTGCTCACCTTTCGAGGCTAGAGATGAACGAGGATGAGATAATTTACGAATCCAAGCATGAATTCCAAAGCAAAGCAAGATTGGCACGAATTCGACGAACAGAGCTGATAACAGGGATCGATGAAACAAATCAAATTAGCTTGATATAAGCTAAAACGAAAAGAATATTATATATATATATATATATATATTTCTCTGAAGTCAGTATAAAATTTGAAAACCCAAACTTATGTATACTCATATATGTAAATTAATATATAAACATATACAAACTCACCTAAATTAAAATCAATATACATACATATAATATTCAAAATCAATATTTAATTTAAAAAACGTAAACTTTAATTTAAAATATCAATATGCATTCAAATTTCAAAAACAACACTTTAAGCAACCTTCGCAAAAAACATTTCAGTTAAAATTAAACTGCATTATCATTTAGATGCATTAAAATAAAATACAAATACACTTATATAAATCTATATATACATAACTAACCAGATCATGTACACTTACACAAATCCATACATGAACAATAAAATGATATAAGACATATATATCAATTCATATCTGTAAAATATGAAGGCTGCAAATACAATATACTTAAAATAGTATTGTATTGATAAGATATGTATATATATTTGGAAGCCAAACTAATGTCTACTCGTATATATATAAACTAATATATATAACCATAAAACATATAAGATTGCTTTAAACATATAATGTAAACACTTTACATATAAACAATAGACTGATATGTGTGTATATATGTAGATATATGTATATATATGTATATATATATATATAATCTTATAACCGACAAATGATAGACTAAAGTAAGCTAATATATAAAATATATATACTCTAACATATATAACTATCAAAGCATATACATATAAAAGTTGCAAACATAAAATACTAAAAACACATAACCTATATATATATATATGTATATTAGTTACCCAAGTCGTATATAAACTGTATATGCATACATAGTTCATCTTCTTATACAAAACTACAGAACATATGTAGGCTTATATATATATATATTCATGTATACAGACAACTTTTTGTTCATGACATTCGTACACTATATTTTTTTATGAACTAACATAATAATTCAAATATAACTTTATATATATACAATATTACTCAAAGCACCTACGTACCGTAGCTTATAACTTATAATATACCTGAGCATATACAAAATAGCAGATGCAGCCTACATATTTTCACAATAATTATATATATATATATATAAACGAAAAGCACATATTAAAATTTTAAAACAAACCCATAAAAACTACAAATATACATATATATACTCACATATCAATGAAATAGAGGAGGAGAGATGAGGAGCTCGACCAAGATGAAGCGGGTGGGGATGCGTGTAGATGCGCAGCGGAAACTGGTGGAACGAATGAGAGAGAGGGAAGAGGTGGAAGGCCAGGGTGTTTCGACAATTGGAAGGGCTGACGTGCTTGGGGTTAGAGCATGTGGCTAGGGGATATGGCGGGTTCGCGAGGGTTAGGGCAAGTCTGAGGTGGTGTTGTTTGGTCGAACGGGAGAGGATGGGGAGGCCACGGGTTTTGGAGATGAAGGGAATGGCTTGTGAACTGTAGCCGGCACGTGGGGAAGGAGATGAATGGTGTAGCCTCAGTGCAGCTAAGGCGGAGGTGGAAGCATGTGGTCAACGCTGCCAATGGGTGTCGGTGGTGAGTGAATCGTGTAGAGGCATTAGCTGGGAGGCAAGCAAAAATAATGGAGGAAGGTGGCACTCGATTGGGTTGATGAGAGATAGTGGATCCTGGCCGAGAAAGAGACAAGAAAGGAGAAACGTGGAAGATAATAGATCTTAGGAAAATAGAAGAAGAATAAGTTTCAGGAAATACGCAGACAAAGTGATAAAATTTTGCTATTTTTTTTAAACGAAGTAAAGGAACGGAAGAGATAGCAAGCGGAACACGAACCAGCAAATAATAAATCGAACGTTGGGAATAGTAATTGTCAACCCTTAAATTCTGCAAAAATAAAAGCAATGGCTATTTGATTTATACGGTAGATAATAAATGGACACAAGGAATTCAAAAGGCTCAAAACGTACCAATACGGTGAACCATTTCACAGATTTCACCGCGTACCGGAACTTTGTAATACCGAAATGGATATACCGTAGAGATCAGCCCGACGAGACGATCAAAATGGTAAACAGATATCAGGGATATGACCATCAAATCAAAAGTCGATAATCGGTACCGAAAATGCTGGTAAAACGCCGGGATTAAGATAAACAGAGCAATAACAGTCCAAATTTGACGAAATGAAATATGATGTCTCACTCAGAAGACGATTTAAAAATTTATTATATAAAAATATTTAGGTTTGAAAAATATTTTATTATCATCAAATATTAACCTAATTAAATTGAAATAAAATTACACAATAAAATAAACTTCCATATTATCAGATGAAAATTTATCATTTGCTATGTTTATATAGACGTATTCCAAATATCAAATTTTTATTTTCAAATTTAATTATTTAAAATTTCATAAAATTTCAGTTAATTACGTTATTAAAACCATTAGAATTTACGGGTCGTTACACATTAATTAATTAATCGAAAGGAATAAATAATATATGATTCTATTTACACTAACTATAGTAGATTTTGTATAACCATTAGATTTTGTATAACTATTAGATTTTGTATAACCATTAGATTTTGTAGACCAACTAAGGTTTAATTAGAGACTTTTTTGAAATTTGCCCATTTCATCTGTTGTTGAGTAGACTGGTTCCACAATAAAAATTTGCATTGACATTTGACGCCTTCCTGTCAAACACATTTTCAATAGTTCCCGAAGAGCAGTTAAATGAGACAGTTAACATGGGACACCAACTTGGAGGGTGTATTTTTTTTCCTGGAAAGCCACCCATTTTGATCTTCATGTTATAGTGTGCAAACGAGAGGTAAGCCGATGAATGCGAATTTTATGATAACTAAAATAAATACAAATGTAGCCGGTGACGTTAATAATTCAAATTCGTGGCGCATAGCTCGTACAATACCTAATTTATTATGATGCTATTAAAACTTATCTCTTTACCCACCCTACCATAGAAGAATGAGTAGGGCAGTAGATTTTGTACGATTGTCTGACATTCGGCTCAGTTCGGAATTGTAAGGCGTTCGGTTCGTGCCCGTATGATTCTCATTTAGGATACGAATTAGGACAAATAAATGTACAAAAATATGTTCTTTTGAAACTCTCCAATGTTTTTCTATTGTCAAAATAATGTCCATCCATTGTTCGGCTCATACGAACAATGTCCGAGCATAATGCTTGTTTGATCCATGTCCATCCGAATCTCTTATAGGACTGGACTAGGACATACATTCGTTTGGTCCGGTCCGATTTGTTTACACCCGTAAGAATGAATGCATTCAGGATTTAAAAAAATAAAAAATTATCGGCTATCTATGGCCTATAAAACATTGCCAGCTATACAGCTCAAAATTGTCCATTTTTACAACTGCTTTAGGATATTTATCTATTCAGTTTTCTAGATCTATAAAGATAAAGAAATGCTCTTGTTAACCCACCTTTTGGCAAGGCCGTAGACAGGCGAATTTAACTAAATCGACTGCTCGTTTGTCAAGGCTGGAATACGATGGGTTTGAGTCAACTGGATGGAAAGATGATCAATCACGGGTGATAAATATATGATTACAGAGCTGGGGTTCGACATAACGTGGTTCGGTCATTGGAGTTCGGCCACGTGGGTTAGCCGTTCGGTCAAGGGGGCTCGGTCATACATGGCTCGGTCAAGGAGTGGAGATCATGCATGGTTCGGTCTTGGTGGCATGGTCCGGTCATGGTAGCATGGTTCAGTGATTGAAGTTGGTCGGATGAGGTGGATCGGTCGGGCAAAGGAAGGAAGGTCATGTCGTTCAGTCATGTTGTGAAAGTTGAGGTGGGTTGGCCAGATATGGTTCGGCATCGGTGGTTCAGCCTCGATGGGATCGACCTTCGTGGTTCGTCACATTCTGGTTCAGTTATACTGAAGTCATTTGACATTGGTATTTCTCGGCATTTGGATGGGTTGGTTGGCAGTAGGCTTCGGGACATCACTCGAATAAGCTCGGGTCGTCAACTTGGCTTCAGGGTCGATCAGTATGATGGAGTGGGGGTTATTTTCTTCAGGCCGGTATTTAATTTTCGTCGAGTCGGCATAGGGAAGCAGGTCGGCAACAACATTATGGGTCGGCTGTTATAGGATGGGATTGGCTTCATCTTGCTCTGAGTTCCAATGTGGTTTACTTCGAGTCACAATTGGATTTGCTCCGGGTCATCTTCGAGTCATTCACGAGGCAATATTGGATAGGTGTGTTCTGAGCTTGAGGTCGGTCATAATGATGGAGTTGGGTACGGCTATGGCGTTGATGGGCCCAGACTACTCAGGAAGCCCAGTAACTCGGGTTTTGCATATAAATACAGCAGGCGGGGCTTCAAAAAGGGGATCTCCATTCTACTTCCCTTCTTCTTCCCTATTAAGGCTACTCTGCCATCGTTGATTTAAAAGCTCTGGATTCTAACTGTAATTGATTCGAATATCAATAGAAATGAAATTTTCTAGAGTGGACGTAGGTCGAAATTAGCCGAACCACTATAAATCTTCTATTATTACTATATATATTCTTTTTATTTTTTATTGTTCTTCATATTTATATTCTCTACATACATTCTATCTGTGATTGGGTGTTTTCATTTACGTTTGGGTGTTAGTGACCAATTTTGATGCTAACAACTCTGCACTTGCCTTGCCCATTTCACCTCTCTTCTATATCCTCTTTCTGTTGTCTTCGAGTAGAGTATAAAATGCATCATACCCCCTATATTGTATCTAACGTCGTATTGGTAGTTTGTTTGAGAAGAGGAGAATTTTGCATCTTGACTTGTTCGTCTATGGCATGGGATGTGAATACGCCCGCTCCAGCTGTGATTGTACCATTAAATATAATTTGCAAGGACTCAAAATTTGCTATTAGTTCTCTCATGTATTCATGATAGAAAGGCCGAACTCTTAAGAGAAAGAAAGAAAGTGGAACATAAATTACTACTAAAAACCGTAAGCAAAAAAATAAAATGCGATACAAAAACAAAATTTCTCTTTTCACGGTCGGCCCACCATAGCTTGCCACAAATAACCATTCCTTTCATAGGATTCCCCATCACGATCATGTTTCGCTGCAGATTTTGCCATTGTTACCAATATTTCTTGGGTCATTCATATTTGCAGCGAACTTGATCATCGGTTACCGTTACTTTTCCCGAAAGCGTCGTCAAAACTTCATTAAGCGCCATTATATTTTCTTATGGCCCTTTTTTGTTCTGTCTAGTTGCTTAGTAACAATTCGGTCGTACGATATAATAATTCTGTTCTTTTGGACCCAATTTTAGGACTTTTATTAGCGGCTTTCTACGACACTCTGGCTACATATAAATTCCACAAAATTAAAGAAAAATGATACATAAAAGGAAATTAGATATATATAAATTTAACAAAAAATAACTCGAAACCTAATTGTTTGGAGTGGATTTTTTTTACAGTTTTTTAATTTGTATTTGGTTATGGTGATGAAGAAGAAGGAGGGAGGGGTTTCAATAGTGGAGTTTTCTACCATTTGAAAATGGCCGTTTAAAATTTATCGTCTCAAACACATTTTCAACGATTCTCCCCACCGGAGCATTTAAGGTACCGTTCGCCGTCAAGCTTTACTACATTTTCGTGTCCCAAGCATTAGATGCGACAACCGTCCATTTCTCCCAAATGGACTGTTGGAAGAAATGATGCGTTTACGTCCAATGCGTTGGACGCGTCCAACCATTTACTCCCCAACGATTACTCCTTTCTCATTCTCTTACATATTTCCTTTTTCGTCATCTCCGACTTCACACCTTCAATTTGAGAAACCAACAATTTTTACCCAACATCCGGTTATCTTTTCATGTATGTTCATACATTTCTCTGTATGTTTTTTTGGTGTCTACAATTTTTTTTTGATAATTTTTTGCTTACTTCTGTAATTTTCGAATTTTAGAATATCGAATAGCATCCAAAATAGTCCACATAATTGATCGTCCAAAACTACCCAAGTTCCACTGAAATGTGCTATAGAAACGTATGATACTTGTGGTGATAATAAAAATGAGTGCACAAAGCTGTAGCGAAAAGTTCAACCGAGTATTAGAAAGCATTTCGCATATTGAACCGATAGACGAAAGCAAAGTTTGACATAAACACGGTTAGTCTTAGAAGACAATGAGTTAAATGTAAAAGTTTGTACAATAAAACTAGTTCTGGCTAGGATATTTAAAACAAACTATTATAGGCAGCGAGAAATGGTAGATAGATCGTGTAAAGGTATTTTACATATGTGTTATAGTTTTTTGTTATATTGAATATGTTAATGTTTTATTAATCTATTTTATTGGGTTATTTGTAGGAGTTTGGACATGTTATTTTAAAATATAAAAGATGACCAATTGACAATTTGAAGTTGTTTCAACAATTATTTCAAGGGATGAATGGAACTGAAAAAACATCGTATACGTCCGTTGCTAACGAAGAACTACCGCGACAAGCAACTCTTCCTCTTACACAAATCCAATGTGAAAGAACATGGGTTTTTGATGGGTTTTATAATCAAATTGATGAAACGAGTACCCACTGTTAACATATTACAAATTTGAATTCACCAACCAATCATCCATTGCAATAAACTCAACACATTGGTTCGTCTTCTAGTACCAATAAAGCACGTAATGGGGGGGGGGGGGAGCAAGACGTCATGAAGAAACCGATGAGAACTTATGCGAGATCATTGATCGAATGCATGAGAGACATTAAAAAATCTTGCGCGAATTTAGAAAGTTTGAATACGGGCAACAGCATAAAAAAACTTACATTCCATATGAAATTGTAAAGTATGCAAATATGGTTGCTTGCCTTCGACGTATTGGGGAAGGGGAGAATTTTATTTTGATGAAGCTTTGACCATTGTTATGCAATCCGATAATAGAGGTATTCAAAGTTCTTAATGATGAATTAGCAAATAGTTGGTTATTATTGGCGACTGCAATTAACAGTACATGAAAGAGTACCAAATGTGTCTGATAAACCAGGGTCGTGCTAACAAATAAGGTTTTCAAAAACTTGTAGTTCCGTTGTATTTTCTATGCATTGCTTAGCGTTGTATTTTTAAGGTATTTTTATTTATTTTGTTTTTTTTACTTTTAATTCATTTTAATTACAATTATTTAATGCATATTACACAATAAAATAATAATTAATTTATTATAAATCAGTTGAATAAAAAAATAATATTTCGAATACTTCGTTCAAATACCACTTTCACATTATCAAACACGTTCCCATTTTAATCAACTTTCCAGCTTAAATAACTCGCTCAAATGCCCCGCTTAAACATTCCACTCGCTTTTAAAGAACGGACCCTAAATGTGCTAGTCTTTTTTTTCTGCGAATTGCACCCATTCGTTTTTGTTTCCATGTTAACGGACAAGCACTTTGGAGGGGGGGTTAGCATTCACAATCTTTTACGTCTGATGTAATTAAGTTATTCCATGGTCGAAATTGCGTTTTGACTCGTAGCTCTGAGAACGAAAGACATGATTAAGAAATTTATACCTAAATTTTTTTTTTGGCCATAACTTTTGAACTACAATTCCAAATCCGTTGATCGTTTTCTTGCTGGAGAGCGTAGACTTTTATCTACAAATTTAATGTTTTAAGTTTTGCAAAATTTTTAGTTTTAAAGGGTGAAAAACAAATTTTTAGTCGTAGCCTTGCAATTTACTTTTCCATTCAAATTTACGGACTATCTGATTTTCGCAATATCAAATTCAGTCTAGATCCAGCATTACACTCCCTGCGTTAGCATTCTCTTATCCACCACCATTCCAATCGAAATCCAAACATGACCCTGATGCTGGACTTTTTGCTCCCACCCCTGCTCTACGTGGTACCTCCAAACCACAGTGGCAAGAAGTTATGAAATCACTGAACGATTCTCATTGACTCCCGCTGGTAGAAATAGGACAAACTACTTACGTTTTGAGAAATCCAGACAATCTTGAGATTGCTATGTCGATATCCAGTTCGATAAGAAGCCGTTTGTTAAGACTGTCATTGTCACGATCGCAAGTGGAATTTGTTGTTGTATGATATTTCCGGATTTGTGGTTGTATTTAAATTTGAATTTGAATTTGAGTTTCTAGTATTACATATTAGATATCAAATATTATATGTTACATATTAAAAATTAAATACATTTATTATTAAATTTACATAACGATTTTTATTTAACAATTTTAAAATTACTTTACATAACATTTTTTACATCCTCCCTAGCAACTTTTAACTTAAAATTTTGTCCACAAATATTTTAATTTCTCATCTCTATTTCAATTTTTCGACGAACGCATGGTGGAGCTGTTGGAGAATTTTAGCTAAATAGCAAAAATACAGCTGTAAGTGGTGACGTCTCATTCGATGATTTAAATCCATGGAAAGAAGATGTCCATTTATTATTATTATGACGCGGCTAAAAGTTCTCTCTTTATCCTCCGGAAGGACGTGCGTTCAGCGTGGACCAAAATAAAATTTATTCGCCATAGGCAGCCGATAAAACATTACAAGTGTACAAATCAAAACCGTCCATTTTTACCACCGCTCTAGGATATCCGTCCATCCAGTTTTCCACATCTATAAAGAAGACGCTCTGCCCTAGTCTACCTCATTCCGCCTCTCTGCCTCCTGTTGTTTTCTTTGTTTGCCTCTCTTCTTTCATTTTTATATTCGGTTAACGATTAATTCTTTTATTTTTTGTTCTGGTTTTTTTATTCGTTTCCAGGATGAATTGGCTGCATGTTTATAAGGGTAAAAGCTCTCTGGCGGCGTGGATTTGGCAGATTTCGTTTTCTCACTGCAAGTGATTTCTGATTTGGTCTTTAAATTCGTAGGCCTGTTGATCATATTATTCCGCAAATTCTTCCAAAGCAATCCATGTAAATATGGAGTTTTTAAGCGATGCTGGAAGAAATCTCGTCTCGGAAGGAGCCAATGGTATGTATTATGTAACAGACCTTTGCCTCGTTGGGTGCGCTCACTTGGCAGGTCGCATGATTAATAAAATTAATTTTGCTGTTTGGGAGGAAATCGCATGGGAGTAAAACCCAGGTTTTCCTCTCTTTTTTTATTGCGTTCGACTTTTTTCCTTCCTGTGTCTTATTGCGTAATCATCAACAAATGCGCTTCAATCTAATGCACCTTCATCGTTAATGATAATTTTGTTCCAGCCTTTTGTTATTTACAAAATTGCTTAGTAGGCTACAGAGATTCAAATAAGAAAAATAGACGTTTATGATGGTGTATTTTACTTGATCCAGATCACATGAGTTTATTGTCATAAAGGATCTTATAAAATAGAAGCTTTGGCACCGTGTTCAAGAATTCAGCATTCTGCTGCTCGGATGTATGCTTAATTACAATTGTAAAGACGGTATCTTATCATATATAGGAAATAAGTATTTGTCTCTACAAGAGAGTGTACTGGATCTTGCAATTATTTGAATCACTAAAAAAACTATATCATCAAACCGGAGTAACCTATAAGATCACAGTATTAGCGTGATTAGAATATTTTCTTATTCTTGCTCTGAATAGTTTTGGTACTCGAACATACATTTGATCAATGGAAAGGAACGACCAAATTGCAGGCGGCCTTCAGTATTGTATTAAGGCGGCCTTCAGTATTGTATTAAGATATAATTCTAATTAAAAACTGTTTGATGTTCTAATTTAAGATCATGCAGTATGATTCTTGTCCTAATAAAGTGCTAGTTCTTATGATTGGTAAATTTGTGTACAAATGAACATGGATATTCATTTAGCTTATATGCTAGTTTCATGTATGTATCTTAAATGCTAAAAGAGCTATGACCAGCTGTAGAAAGATGTAAATAGTGGTATGTTTCCTACTTTGTCATTCTCTGCCTGATGAAAACTGAAGTTGCAATGTGGAGACATCTGTTGTGGAGACATCTTGCTGGGTGGGTATGTTAGAAAGGGAAGATAACACAACTGAGTATAGTTATTGTATTTTGATGTTTGTAGTTCTGCATAGACGGTAGGTAGTTCTGTTATTCATCGTCACATCTCAGCTGGAAGCATTTGTGGCTTCTGTCTTTCCTGCTTGTTAATCTCCATTGATGCTTTGAATGTGAAACTGCTAAGACTCCACTGCATGATTGCTTGTGCTCTGCAATAACATCCCGTGCAATCTTATTTGGGGGCTTGGGCAAATGAATAATCAAGATCATAATTAGTTGGCCTATAGCAAGGTTATCTAAGCCTCCAAATGTTACCAGTTTTTGTTTGTGTCGAGAATGCTATATCTTTTAATAGTTGTAATACCTTTAATGTCATTTTGTTTTTGTCGGCGTTTGTGTCGGCGTGAATGGCGGTGTGAATTATAAAAAATGCTCTAAAAATGCGATCCAACAAGTAACCTTTTTTTTTTCAAATTCAAAATGTCTGTCTTCCGGTGTCGTTTAACCTTAATGCCATTTAAAAAAATAGGTTTTAACAAAATAAAATTCTTTAACAAATTTAAAACTATGCATACTATTAAACTTTAATTACTTACAAAAAGGATCTAACAAATAAATTTTTAATTAATAACATAAAGTAAAATTCAAACTAAAATAAATAGGTGTTGCAACTTAGAAATATATATTTTAAATAACAAAAATGTTTTCTATGTGAATATGATTAAATGCTTTTATAAATATTTTTTTGAATTTGTTAAACATATAATTTGTACAAAAACATTTGACGCTTGAAGCACATGCTGACATCACTTTCGAACGTTTGCCCTAATGTTTGTTATAGAAATGTGAGTTCAGATGGTTTCTTTGTTTACACCAAATGTTTAAACGAGGATTGTTGGCTTTGGTATTATTTCATATGTTGGCTTGGGTATTATTTCATATGTTTTTCTTCGTAACTTGGATTTTATGTTGAATATATATGGAGAATTTAATTATATCTTCTATTGCATTGAAATGTTGCAGGATGCAAATTTTGTTGGTTTAAGCCATTGGCAGGCTGTGATGACTTTTTGATCGGTAAGTATCGCTTCTGTACTACCAACTCCTACTCCATTGAAAAATAATACTGCATGCTATGTTCTCAAGCCATATCTTTTTTGTATACTGTTCCGTTTTGCCTTGCTGGTCCATTAGGTTAGAACGTTTGTTTTGTACGATGAGGGTTCAGTTCCCTGAGGTTAGAGCATTTTAGGTGTAATTAAACCGTAGAGACAGTTGAAAGGGTGGGGGGTATTTTGAATGGTGAAATAAATTTATGGTTTTAAATTTACTTGATTTATAGTTAATTAACTATTGTGTAATATGCGTTTAATAATTGAAAATAACACACCAATGCAAATACGACGTTACATTAAATTACATCGTTATATTTTAAATTTAAATACCATCAAACTAAACAAACTAGAAATCTAAACAAATGATGACTACAGAACATAATTAAATGATAAACCTATTACTTACCCAGTCAATATTTAATTTCATATTTGTACTCAAATAAACAAATTAAAGTTTCAAACTTTATTTTGTTTATTTGGTATAAATATGAGATTAAATATTGAATGGATAAATATTTGGTTTAAATAAATTTTCGTTAAAGTATTATTTAATATGATAAGAAAATGTTTTAATAATATTGAGTAATTTTTTATTCAAGTAAAAAATATTAACATTCCTCAAAATAAATTTTGGGTTTAAATTCTTTTTACTCATTTTATTAAACCGCTTAATTTATTTTGAGGAATATTAATATGTTTACACTTAAATAAAAGATTATTTATATTATTAAAATAATTTGCTATCATGTTTCTCTATTTTGAAGTAAATGATAATTTGTCCAAAATTTACTTAAACTAAATATTTATCCAATCAATATTTAATCCCATATTTATATCCAAATAAACAAAATAAAGTTTGGTTGCAATTTGATCCTCTGTTTCATGATTGGAAGTTGAACCCAAGATGGTTTTAGGCCTGTACATTTTCGGTTTTTGAACTGTTGAGAACTTGGTCTTGAGTCTATGTTTGAAACAGCGCAACTCGACAGTATAACTCATTCGTTTCAAATCGGATTTGAGTCATTTCTTTTGCAGTTTGAAGTAGGAGTGCTGAATTACATTCCTGCAAAATTTCATGACAATTTGGGTTTGTTTGTTATTTCAAAACTGCCGTCGATCTTGAACTCGCAACCTGTTGGAATTCAGCGATTTAACTTTGTTGTGGTCCAACTTTGTGACGACGTTGATTCTTCATTTCAAATCGGATTTGAAGGATTATTTTTGTAGATTGTAGGAACGTTGAGCTACATTCCTGTAAAATTTCAAGTCATTTTGACGCTGTTAACTTGTTTAAACTTGCTGTCGAATATTGAGTTGTTTTAAACGGGTAATACTTTGTGTAATTTCTGCTATTTCGATGTTTTCTTGATGTTTGTTTCTGGATTTCATACACAAGCGTTATAATGTGTTTTAAAATGTTTTTCAAATAACTGGGTTTTTAAAATTATTATTATATGTTATTTTTAGCACGAAGTCTATGTATAATAATAAGAGAATCTTGAAGGCAATTTCTAAAGTGATTTTGAAATATTTATAAAACTTGTTTTCTTCAGCTTAATTTTTATATAAAGCATACAATTTTGCATTTCAAGTGAAGATGGAGGAGAATTAATTCATTAGATAATCGTGCGTGTTCATAGCGCGCGTGTGTTTATCTAATCATTTAATTATCCTTCCTCTTCGCTTGAAGTGCAAAATTGTGTTTTATATATAGAAGTTAAGTTGAAGAAAACGAGGTTTATGAACGTTTTGATTTAGTAAATTCGAACGTATGAGAAAGAGTATTAAACGATTTAGTAAAACACATGGTATGTGAGATGTGCGTTTACTATTTCGGTTAATTTTGGACTTGTATGATCGAAATTATTTGAGATTATTGATTTTGGGACGTTGCCATTTTATAGCGTATTTTGAGTTTTATAATTCCTATTTATTGGAATTATGTAGGATCATCTATATTTGGCAAGTATTATGGTTTGAGATCTCTATGTAGGAGTATTATAGTTTATTATGATGAGAACCATCACGATGTTTTATTTACTTGCCAATGATATATGGCAAGTCTTGAATGTATTATTTCTTATTTTGAGAATTATAGTTTATGAGGAACCATCACGATGTTTTCACTTGTCGAGAAGATGAGACAAGTTATGATCTCATTTAATGCTTGTAGATGAGATGAGACGAGTATGGTGTTTGTTTATCATTTGCCAATGAGATGTGCGAGATTTGATTTTCTGAGTTTTATGATGTTTTTAGTGTGGCATCGACAACAGCTAGTGAACCATTAAGTGCAATTGTGTAGTATGAGACATGTGCGTTTACTAAATCTTTTAATTCTTTTTTTCATACGTTCAAATAGTGTAAAAGTGTTTTATATATAAAATAGTTTACTGGAGTAAACAAGTTCAAAAACTATTTCTCGAAAAAATTAACAAAACCAATATTTGAAATTCCTTTATTATAGAAAATAAATAGATTTTATATTAGATTTTAAAATACTGTATATTAATAATTTGAAATTTTTATTTTAAAAATCACTTCAAAAAAGGTTTAATGAAAACTATGCAAAAACAATGAAAAACAAGGAAGATAACTCGAGATCGATAACTTGAGTTCCATATGAATTCAATTCAAATTTCATTCGAAATCAATTCAAATTCTATTTAAATTTGAATTTCAAATTCTCTAAATATAGCTAGTCTATTGATAGATATCATAGCTTCCAAAACATCTCAAACATCAAAATTGATTAAGAAATAAAGCAAAACCAAGCTAATACAATTATAAGTTTAATGGATGTTTGTTGCTATCAACTTGTTCTCAAGACGGCAACATGCAACCATAATTTCGACCAAGTAAACTTTTAAAAGTACAGAAAACACGAAGAATGAAACTTATAGCGCATGACCTAAGCTTTATGGAACATTCAAAATTATCAAATTCGGTTAAGAAACGAAGAAGTTATGGCTAATTTTGTTTCAGCTTCAAACATAGAGCAAATATAGATTTTGCTTTCGAGATAGCGGATAGAAAATTCAATTTTGACATAGCTAACCTCGAAATTACAGAAACTCAATACTTAAAAGTTGTAGTACATGATTTAAGCTTTCTGGAACATTTAAAATCTTCAAATTAAAATTCAAACGGGAGCTTGAAACTCATCAACATGTGTATCACAAACGGGACGCTATCCCAAGGTCGTTAATCTATAAAATTTGAGCCGAAGCTCCACCGAAACGGTCTGAAGTCCATGGGTCGCTACCCCATCAAATTGAGCAGAAGTTCCAACGAAATGTGGTTTAGTCCTCCACGCAGACAAAGAGACATTACCCATATCTAGTATAAATGACAAATGATCATCATTGATCGATAAGTGTAAATTTCATTAAGCTACTAAATAAATGAGTTTAGCTTCATGTCTCCTAACCACTAGCTTAACTTAAATATTTACTAACAGATTGTAAATTTTCACTTGGAAATTGTTACTAGAGTTCAATCGAACAATTCCAAGAATTGACCGACGAAGTAGATGCAAGCGTTTCATACCACTTGTTTTGCTAAGTCGTTTAGTTGAATTTCTTATACGAATGAGGTAAAGGTTTGTGTATACTAATAGAATGAAAAACAGATTTAAAATCGAGCTTTGTATTGAAAGTAATGTTTAAATCATTTTTGTGAAAGAGTTAGAGTATTTACTAGTAGTATAGAAATCTTTGTATTTTAAATGACAAATCACAGAAATGATTGTAAAAATAATCTATCATCAAAAGTCCACATTTGATGACGTGAATTAAAAGCATGAAAATCGATATCAAATCCATCAAATAGAAGCACCAAAAATCTAAAAAAGAAACCATCAAAGTCAGTGTTGATTGACAATGACTATTCGGCTGGTCAAAGATCGATGAAATTTGGAAATCAACTCAAAAACAAGCAAAATAGGAAAAATTGAACAGAACTAGACGTCTGGCAGTTTAGCCAAACGTCTGAACATGGATTTTGGAAGTTCATATTTTTTTTCTCTTTTTTTCTTTTTATTTTCTGAAGCCTACCAGACGTCTGGTTGGGTTTAGCAAGATTTCTGGTCCTGAGCTTTGGAAATTTATTTTCGTTTTGCTTATTTTTTTTTCTCAGAAGCTCTTACCAAACGTCTGGTTGCCTGGGCTGGGCAGAAATTTGCCTAGGCCATTGATGACCAAATTAACTCGGAAGCGATCGAACGAGTGATGGAGGCTAGGGATGTTGCCAAGTGACAACCCAGCCCTATAGGCTCTTCGATACACCACAGATAACACGTTCAAACATCCATAGTAGGATTTTCATAAATTTTGACTTCACAACCAAAAATTGAAAAATTCACCGAATCAATTCAAATCAAAAGCGAATGAATATGAAATTGATGTTAGGAATTCATACCTAACAATAATGAAAGATATAGACATAAATGTGAGTTTAAAAACTTACCTTTAAAATTCAAAAAAAAGAAATGAGAAGCTCAAAAACAAGCTTAAACCAATTACTCTTCACTGCACCTCTAGAATCTTCATTCTATTATCAATTTTTTTCCTAAGTTGGGTTATATGAAAAATCAAGAATTGAAGAGGTATTGAGATGGAGAAGGTGAAGAGGATGCTTACCTAAGCTTCTCCTTGATTTTGGAACTTGAATTTGGATTTCCTAAGAGAACCAAGGCTTAGAAATTTCTAATCTCCTCTCTTTCCTTCATTTTTCGTTTAGCTTGAGTGTTAGGAATTATTATGAGTAGAATGAATGAAGTGGAGAGGAGTTCGGGTATTTGGTAGAAAAGTTTGGGTTATCATATTGGGTTAATGGGCTAGAACCCAGCCCAAAGTCCAAATGAAAATACCAAAATCCTAATCAACTTCAAACATATCGATGTTTATACTTAAACAAGTTGTAAACGTCGTTTTGAACTCAATGGAAGTGGTCTCGAGTCCGGATTCGACTGTTTACAAAAAGTCACATTGTGGAATTTAATCCAACTAATGATTCTATATTTAAATAGAACACTTAAATATTTAATCGTAAAATATGTGGGTTGTTATAGACTCTCCTCCCTAAAGAAATTATGTCTTTGCAATATTTAAGAATAAAATAAAGAGTAACAACTACTCTAAAGTATAACAAAACAAAAGAAAATTTTAAACTGAGAAGTTCACCTTAAGGAGCACGAGAGAGTATGTCCGAATGTGTTTGCTCGATGAATTATTTGGATTGCTAGGAACAATCCTTAGGATTTGGGAACCATTGAACTTTCACAAGCGGAACATCTTTATTTCGAAGGCGTTTAACCTCCGTAGCAATGATACGAATAGGATGTTGCTCATAGGTTAAATTAGGTGACACTTAATTTTTTTTAATAACACCGGGCTCAAGAATAGAATTGGAATTTCTAAGGCATTTTCGTAGTTGAGAAACATGTAATACGTCATGAATAGCAGAAAATTGAGCAGGTAATGGAAGACGATAAGCTACATAACCAACGCGTTTGGTGATGGGAAATGGGCCAATATATCGAGGTGCTAACTTTCCTGATCGACTGAAACACACAACACATTTCATGGGCGAAACACGAATGAATGCCAAATCTCCCAAAGAAAATTCCAAATTCATTCTTCGGTTATTGGCATAGGATTTTGCCTACTTTGAGATTCCTTCATCCTATGACGATTAAGGTCAATCTTTTCTGTGGATTCACGAATAAAATATGCACCAAAAACCAACCTCTCACCGGCTTTAAGCCAACACAAAGCAGATCGGTTCTGTAGAGTGCCTCGGAAGATGCCATACCAATGGTAGATTAGAAGCTATTATTGTAAGAAAACTTGACAAGGGAAATAAGATTTTTCCAAATTCCGTCAAAATCAAGAATACATGCACGAAGGATATCTTCAAGAGTTTGATACACACGCTTTGTTTGTCTATCGGACTAAGGATGATAAAGCGGTGCTAAAATTAAGCTTCATTCCCAAAGCTTTTGAAGACTCTTCCAAAATCCACTAGTTATGACTGCTAACAATAGAAGTAGGAACTCCATGCAATTTACCAATTTCTTTGACATAGATTTTAGCCAAAAGAGGTACGGTCCGATTGGACTGAACGAGAAGAAAATGCACGGATTTTGTAAGTTTATCTACTATCACTCATAGGCTGTCATGATCCGAACTAGAACGGGGAAGGCCGTCAATAAAGTCCATGAAAATTTGATCCCACTTTCAAACGGAAATGTCTACAGGTTGCAATAACCCATCGGGTCTTTGATGCTCGGCCTTTACGAGTTGGCAAGTCATACAACACTTAATGAGGTTAGCAATATCAGATTTCATTCCATCCCAATAATAAAGCCGCTTCAGGTCTGCGTGTATTTTACTATTACCGGGATGAATAGTAAATTTAGAACGATGAGAATCTTTCAAAATGTCTTTATGAACACCATTAATATTTGGCACAATAGGTCTACCAAATTTTCGAATGCCTCCATGAGCATCAATTTCAAAGTGTTTCAAACCATAAATATTTCTATCCCTACATCTTTGGCTAAGATGAGCCAATTCAGGATCATGCTTTTGAGCTTTAAGAATGCGATCTAAAATAGATAGATGGGCCTCAAGGCTACATAAAACAAAAGATGAACATGAATCAAATTCACGATCTCGAATCTCATAAGTGGACAAAGTCTCGAAATCATTTCATTCGGGTATCATCACGGAAGCATCTGCTTGTTGCTTATGACAAAGGGCACTGGCAACATGATTTTCTTTTTCGGAAGTATAAAGAATATCAAGATCATAAGATGCGAGGAATTCGAGCCAACGTTGTTGACGCAAATTAAGTTCCTTTTGAGAGAACAAATACTTCAAAGATTTATGTTGGGTGTAGAGAATAAATTTCTCTCCCAAAAGATAATGACGCCAAACTCTAAGGGCGAAAACAATGGCCATGAGCTCCAAATCATGAGTGACATATCTAGTCTGGCAGGCTTTAATTGCCTAGAAGTATAAGCGATAACACGTTCCCTTTGCATGAGAATGACTCCCAAATCAACACTACGGTATAAACAATCAAATCTTGGTTCCCTCGGGAATCACAAGAATAAGAGAATCGGAAAGGGGTTCTTTTAATATCTGAAAAGCACTTCACATTTGTTTGACCAAATGTACTTAACTCCCTTCTTTATCAAACTAGTAAGAGGTACAGAAATTTTAGAAAAGTTTTTTACGAACCGGCGGTAATAACTCGCCAATCCAAGAAAGTTACGAATTTCCGTCACACTCTTCAATCTCTTTCAATTTTGAATCGCCTCAATCTTTGATAGATCCACGGAAATTCCAGATTCAGGAATAATATGTACTAAAAATTTCGCATGGGATTGCCAAAAGTCGCACTTAGAAAATCTTGCTTTCAATTGATTGCTCCTAAGGGTTTCCAACACAATTCGAAGATGTTTTTCATGCTCTTTCTTGGTTTTAGAATAAACCAGAATATCATCTATAAAGATGAGAACAAATCGATCGAGGAAGTCTTTGAAAACCCGATTCATAATGTCAACGAAATAGGCTGGAGCATTCGTTAAACCAAATGGCATAACAAGCCTATCCATAACGAGTACGGAACGACGTCAAAGAAATATTATCCTCTGTAATTGGAAGCTGATGAATACCAGTTGCTAAGTCTAACAGTGAAAAGACTCTAGCACCGCTAAGTTGATCGAGTAGATCATCAATTTGAGGAAAGGGATATTTATTCTTAATGGTAAGATCATTAAGCTTGTGGTAGTCAACGCAAAGCCTTAATGTACCATCGGATTTCTTCACAAACATAGCTGAAGTTCCCTAAGGAGAGAAACAAGAACGAATAAACTGTTTTTCTTCCAATTCGAATAATTGTTTACGCATCTCCTCATTTTCCTTATTGGACATACGATAAGGAGGACGAATGATAGGTAAAGCTGCAGGGATTAGATTAATTCTGAACTCAATTGCTCGCTTAGGTGGTAATTCTAAAACGGGCTCAAATATATCGAGAAATTCACGAACAACGTGAACGAGGGAAATGCCATTGTAACGACCCGTTAAATTAATAATATTAAATGAGTTAAATTAATATAATTTCTAACCTGATTTAGAAAAAAAAAGGCTTTAAGATTTATTTGAGAAAATGTAGTAATTTGTTATAGTAATTGGAATTTAATGTAACAATTTAATTTTTATGACAATAGTTTTGGATAATGTAATTGTCACACTTTGTTAAAAATTAATGTTAAGAAACCAATAAATGTTGAATTAGTGAATATTAATAAAATATTTACTAGAATGGGATTCATTTAATATTAAAATAAATAGTAGGATTGTTTCATTTGGTGACCGTTGAATAAACCAATGCAATAAGTGTAGATAAATTTTTTTATGAATATTGTTCGATAATGAATGTACTTAAAAACGGTAATAAACTTAATATAAGAAAACAAAGGCAAATTGTGTATTAATTAATGAATTCATGAATCAGTGTATGGACTTAGTGTAAGTATACGTAAATGTACGCAATAAGGTTGTGAAATACCAATGATTTGGATTTCCAATTTATATTAAACATAATGTTGGTAGAAATTGAAATTCACTGTTGTGTGAAATATATGAGAAATCAGGTCAAATGTAAATTATACCGTAGATGATATACTCTTTTAAACAGTAGGATTTTTAAATAAATAAACGTTTCACTTAGGTTTCAATTGGATAACTTATGTAGTTTAATGGAGAATCAATTGCAATTAATTGCCATAAATTAGTGATGATAGGGTAGTTTGATTTGGCCTTTAAGAAGCAAAGAAAAAGGAAGCCAAGATTTATGAATTCATTTGCAATGTGAAATGCAAATCTTGTGGATTGTTTTTTTTTACAAATGGAATTAATATTTAACCATTACGTTAGTGGAGTCTGATAAGTTAAGGTAGATAATCAATGGTAATTTACCTAATTCAAAGGATATATTAATATAAATATGGGTAAAATGAGGTTAGACCAAGGATATAATATTAATTGATTTTTAAGGCTTAATTAATACGTGAAATAGACAAGATTCTACATTCAAACATTTATACAAAGCTAAGTTGTAAATAGAAGTACCAATGTAATATAATGTAAATAGATGGGAATCAACATTTATTTATTTATTTAATGGAATTTAATTTCTATAGTATGATAATCGCAATTAAATGAAATTGAAATAGCTAATTTATACGTTAGTTGAAATTTAGCTGGAATATGAGGATTTTTAATGAAATAGTGAAATCAAATGGAAATAAGGTTTCAATTATACATTGGAATTTATATTCACCATAAAAGGTTAATTGAAAACCAAAGGAGTTAATAAAGGAATCAAGCTTTATCTATTAATTTGGATTTAAGATATGATAAATTGGATTTATTGCAATAATTAATTCTATAAGATGAGGTTAATACTTATTTTATTTATAATTAGACCAAATTGTTGATATAGATTTTTTGAAAGCAGAATGTATAAATCAATTTGAGTATCAAATTCAATAATTGCGCTTATTGCATAAATAAAGGGAATTTAACGTTAAATATTACGTTACTGAAATTTAAAATGAACTTTAAGAATAATATTGTGAATCATGAACCAAAGTATGTGGCATCCCTATTTGGATAAAGAATGAGTATATAAAAGTTAAAATCTAATATACGGGGTTTTGAGCATTTAATTTTATAATTCTTAAATATAGGAAAGTGCAGAAATTAACACTGCAAATTGATATACTTATAATTTTAATTCACATCCAAGCTTGTTAAATCATTTGAAATTGATTAAATTATATAAGTAATAAAATTTGGACAATTTTAGAATATAATATAAAATTTGGATTTTTGTAATTTATTTTGATTTATTTAATGAATATAAAAATAGCCTTTTTTGTCACGGACTCGGATTTCGATGAAACCAGTTTCATCGGATCCGTATCGGTGAATTATTATAGGGTTTCAAGTTTCGTATCGATCGGACTTCTCGTTTGATCGTACGGGCGTGAAACGCCTTGAAATCAAATTTAATTAAAATCAATTTGAATCAATTTGGAAATTTTGTTTTCAGCATAACTTCTTCATACGATCAAATTTGGACGTGAAACTTTTTCCATCGCGTTCAGAATATTTTAAATTACCTATTTGGATATATAGATTTAATAAATTCGGTTCCGGAGGCATAGCGGGCTTTTTGGGCCATAGTTTGTTCCGCACGTTCATTCTACGGTCTATCTACTCTATCTCTAACCCCTCTATATAAACCTAGCTACAAGCCCTAGCCTCCACCTAATTTCTTTTCATCTGAGCGTATAATTTCTTCAAGCTCCTCTTCTTCTTCAATGGGTGCTAACCCTTAATCCAGTCAGTTCAAAAAAAAAAAAAAATAATTCAAAAAAAAAAAAAAATTCGGATCTGCAGCAGCTTCTGGTCGCGCTTCGGGTTTCAGGGGAGAAAACACTAGAGCAACTTCGGGTCAGGGAGAAAATGACTCGGGTCGCTCCGGGTCGTTTTGGCGAAAACTCCAAGCAAGCACCGGGGAATTGAGGCGGCGCACCGAAGTCGAACCCGAAGTCGACCCAGGACCAGAATTTTTCCATTTTTCAAATTTCCATAACTTTTGCATACGAGCTCGGATTCACGTGCGGTTTGTTTTGCTGGGATCGTATCGGAATTTCTGACGTTTTGACGCTGGTTTGGATGGATTTGGAGACCGTCAAAATTTTGAGTTTAAATTGAATATAAATTCGATTTAAATTCCAAAGGTGAGTGTTTTAACCCATTCACAACTACTAGAAGTTTTTATGTTTGTTAAATTAATTTTAGAAATGAATAGCAATTTATTTATGAGTATTTGGCGTGCTTATTTCATTCATATCTGCTGAATTGCATTTATTGAATTTAACTGTTAATTTAATTTATTTATTGCGTATTAATTGACAGTTAGAATTTGTGTTTGCATGAAACTGCTAGTTAACAGTTATATAATTTATTACTGAATATAAACTGTTAGATTTATGGTCGTTAAATTTAAATTGAATAAAATTGCCAGTTATTACCTGTTATATATTATCAAATATAATATTGTTATTGATTGATATTGATTGATGGTTGCGATTTGGATGATGGATGATGTTGGTGAATGGATGTTTATCGTATACCATTAAATTGCAAATTATCATGCATATTTCATTTCATTCGGGATTGTGGTTTGAAATGATATATAACCGCAAAATTTTATATCTTTTAAATTGCGGATTGAAATGATAAATATCCGTATCACTTGACCATAAGATAGAAAATTATATACAGGCACCGCGGTATATATATAACTATTTAAATGTGATTTCTATGGTTTGGATGGAATACGGTTTATAATAATCTTAAATTTTATATTGTATAAATATTTTTCTTCCATATATATATATACACATATGAAGTTGAAAATTTTGAAATTAAAAGGTGTATAAAAATCTTTATTAAAAATGGAAGAAAATTAAGAAAATGGAGTTTAATAATTTATATTATATGTTTAAATGTTAAGATGGAAATTTTAAGATATGATATTTATAATTGGATTTTTCGCAAAATAAATTGAAATGAATATTCTAGTATAATTTGAATTGGGAAAAATATATATATTTTATTACTAGAAATTGAAGTCTTATTATTTATGGATTTTATATGAATATTCAAGACTAATTAATAGAACAATTGATTTGTTGAAAGAATAAAATCCAACTTTAGTTTGAAATATTGATACTCAAAATGGATATACGTATATATAAATGAATTGAAGTGGTTTTGGAACTTGAGAGAGATAATATAAATTTTGGTTTAGACTTTAATAAAGAAATGTATTTGTAAAGCCATGAGAACTATTTTCTTTACAAAGTAACATTTAAGTTAAACCTTTTAATTCATATACCGTTGAATATCCAAACCATTCAAGTTTTAAAAGTTATGGTTTTAAATTATGAATTTCGAAATATTATGCTTTGAAAGGATATTTGGCTTTCAGACGTTATAAATTTTAAAGCATTTGGATTTTTGAAAAGGTTTATATTTGGGATAAAGGATATCATATTGTTTTGGGTTTTAAAATGATATCGTATTCATAATTTTAAAATGGAAATGTTTATTCTGATTTTTAAAGTATAACCTATTTTTAAATGACCGCGGTGTTATAATAACGATGGGTTGGCAAAGAGACCGGGATCGGATATCTGACATACTCTCTGTCGATACCGAAAACCACTTTGACTAACCGTGTACGCGGTGGAGATTACAGAATGAAGTAGGTGGTGGTGACGTTTCCTGTAAGGTAAATACGTGGACCCGACTCCCGTGAGTTGGCATAAGGTGGCTAAAACAGGAGCGATTCTCAGGCCAATGAGGTCATTCCTCTGATCGGACCCTCCTCTTCGATATTATACTTTGATTTTGGATTGATTCAGTGGCCACTTCTATATTTTGATTTTGGGGAGTTAGTCCGAGGTGGGCGGTAACTGCGGCTACGCGTTTCCACCAGCCTGGATAGCAATTGGTATATCTACCCTGGCGTTGCCTAGTTGTGCCGTGTCACCTACCATACCGAGTCTTTACTACGAGTTTCTATTTGTGTCGTACCTATGGAGTATCCTCTGGTAGCTTCCCGATCAGGAGGTATTACGGTACTGTATAGACTATTGGCATTATTTGTGTAAAGGGCTATATGGGTAACCCCTTAACGCTATTTAAAAGTAAGTTTATTTTATAAATAGACACTATTATAATAGCGCAATATACTACATAGTAAATAGTTTAACGGATCCTTAGGAGATGTAAATCCCGAACATCTCTTGAGTTACTGTACTCATATTTATTTCTGTTAATTTAACTCACATAAGATCTTTTAGTCTGACTCGAGTGTTTTTGTCTTTTCAAATTCGCTCGGGTCAGTCCGAGCGTTTCAGGATCGAAGACTTTAGCTTTGAAGGACGAAGGCGGAGGAGTCGTATTATTATTATCTATAGTGTTGCACCACACTCTAAATTTCCGCTGCATTGATTGTATTGGTATGTGTAACTCTGATATTCATTGTATAAGTAAAATAAATATTTTGTAAACAGTTATCATGAACTGTATATTGATTATTATATTTTATCCTTCCGCTGTGAGATTCTATTTTATTTTATTTCTTCTCTGTTTTTCTTATTTACCCCATAACAATCCGCCCTTGCGTATGCTTTGAATTGGCATGTGTGTCGGTTTAAAGTGTGCGAAAAGGCGGGACGTTACAGTTGGTATCAGAGCTTTGGTTTAGCGATAAACCTTGGTTTTGTGGGGTTTGACTCTTTGTTAATAGGGTAGTAATACCCTATGGGAGTCGCTGAGTGTATATATATGAGAGAGCGTATTTGTTAGTGTTAATAAAGATTTTGATATTGTGTTAATCTGTTCCGCTTTGTATTTATAAATTCTGGTTGATGCATGGGATGCTATGACATCAATAGGGATTTCTAAACACTTAATAGGACAGACCGACATAATATTTGTTTTTAATATAGGTGAATGAAATAATTTTGCCTATTATATTTTCTATATATAAAAATATTTTTATAAAAATATATATATATATTTGGTTGCTATAGATTGGGTGTTAGGAAATAAAAATATTTATAACAATTGAAGCTAAGTTGAAATTATAATAAATCAAATTGGAGATTTTAGAACTTAAGTCCGGGATTTTTGAAAATCTTCTTTCAAAGGATTTGTGAAATATAATGATTTGGTTTATAGGTAATTTCTTATATAAATGTTTAGTATAATTCGGAAGAATTGTTTTAAAAGAGGATTTTGGAGAAAATAAATTTTGTACTTTCCTCTCTGTCGCTAGAAAATAATTTCGGTGATGGCGGCCGCATCATCGACTTTCATTTTCGAGTTTCGTAGGGGAAAGGCCACTGTAGTAAATTCTACTGCAGATTTATTTTGAAATTATCTAAAATTTTAAATTGTTTTAAATATAAATTGAGATATAAGTTGTAAGAACTCATTTATCTATTATTTTTAAAATAAAATTGAAATTTGACCCGGTATTTAATTCTAAAATTTTCCACTAATTAATGGTTTAAATTATTTTTAGGGAAATATAAAGTAAGTAATAAATGGATTGAAACCTCTAATTTAAGTAAGAAAATTAATGCTAGGTATAAAGGAAGTTAAAATTTTAACTGATAAATAATGGTAAAGATTTATTGAAAATCAACGAATTAAAAGGGTTGAGATTAAACTTGTATAAGTTCTTTTGCTTTTTCTTTAACATAAATAACTTACCAAGTATAAAAAGTTGAAATGTGAATTAAGAGTGGAATAGAATATTATGCAAGTAGAATTTTTGGAAATAATGAAGTATTCAATAAATTACTGTTATAAATAAGAATTTAATGGTATTAACTTAAGTGATGATTGGAATTTTACTAAAATTAAAGGTTGTATTATTAATAGGTGATTTTAACCTTAAGAAAGTAAAAATGAAATTCCTTAATTTATAAAGTTTGATTGTAGGGTTATTAACTTAAGTACGCCTTAATTTCCCCCTATTCTAATATAATAGAAAGTAAGTAATATATAAATGACTGTAAACCCTAAGTAATTAATTAATAAAATTCCTTATTTTTAAGAATGAATGTTAAAGGGTTAATAATTTAAGTGTAATTAAAAAGGGTTACTGTAATTAAATATAATAGAAAGTGGGTAATTAAATTGTTACTACTATTAAATATAATAGAAACTTCAACATTAAATAAATGAATGAAATTAAATGTAAGTTGAAATTGTAATTTATAAAACAAATATATATTAATTTAAGGAATTGAGAAGAAACTTGTAAATTTTCACTTACATTCTTGAAACATACATAACTTACCATATAATAAAAGTTGCAATGTTAGTAAGAAAATGTAGGGGGAAATCTTACAAGTGAAGCTTGAGGTAATAAAGGTATTCAATAAATTTGCTGTTATTAATGAGAATTAATTGTATAAACTTAAGTTAAATTGGAAATTTTACTATATAAGTAAAGGTAAGTAGTATAAATAGATGATATAAACTTTAGTCAATAAATTGGAATGCAAATATAATGAATTTTGTAATAAATGGAAAACGAAAATTGTAAGAAATAAAGAAATCCCTCCATAAATGAAAGAAAGAAAATCAAACCGCTGAAGCATGAAATAAATGTATAATAAGTTAATTTGGTTGTTGGTTTGAATTGTATTGTTTGATTTATGATTGTGGGGTAAGGAACTTGAAGTTGTTGGATGAATAAATAATCTATCTTTGTTTCCTCTTAAGACTGTTGAGTAAAGGATGCACTTGATAGTTAATTTCATTTCATACAAATTTCAAGTTTGAACCCAAACAACTATTTGTTTGATGGATTAAATGATTGCTTTGTGTGTGTATGTATGTTGTTTGTAAGGTTGATGGTTGTTGAATTGTTTGGTTGATTAATGATTGAATCCACTTGAATAGTTCACTTTAAAATAAATATTTAATCTTTTAGATTTTATAAGTGAAATGCAGGCTATGGAAGCCACTGCTACTGCTCTGGTTCCCTAATAATAAGCGTATTGCCCGACAAATAGGTACGTTTTCGGATTACGTTTAAAGCGCTATTTTATAATTTTGCCCGTGTTGGGATAATATTTTGATAATATATGTAATATATTTGTATATTTTGATATTATATTTTCTCCAGAGTCTCTCAGTACAAAGGAGACTTTACCAAAAATTTTCGTAAATTTTGGACTTAGAATTTTGTTGAATATTTTCCAAACTTTAATGATTTAAGTATAAAAGGTTATAATGACTATAAAACGGGCATATCTCATTTAAGAAAATTAATTTAGTAAATTATTGTTTATAAGTTAATATTTGAAATAAGATGTAATGTTTTATTCTTCCTTCACCCATCTTTTTCCTTTTCGGAGACGAAAAGTTTTGAGTGGGGGAGATTGTAACGACCCGTTAAATTAATAATATTAAATGAGTTAAATTAATATAATTTTTAACCTGATTTAGAAAAAAAAAAGGCTTTAAGATTTATTTGAGAAAATGTAGTAATTTGTTATAGTAATTGGAATTTAATGTAACAATTTAATTTTTATGACAATAGTTTTGGATAATGTAATTGTCACACTTTGTTAAAAATTAATGTTAAGAAACCAATAAATGTTGAATTAGTGAATATTAATAAAATATTTACTAGAATGAGATTCATTTAATATTAAAATAAATAGTAGGATTGTTTCATTTGGTGACCGTTGAATAAACCAATGCAATAAGTGTAGATAAATTTTTTTATGAATATTGTTCGATAATGAATGTACTTAAAAACGGTAATAAACTTAATATAAGAAAACAAAGGCAAATTGTGTATTAATTAATGAATTCATGAATCAGTGTATGGACTTAGTGTAATTATACGAAAATGTACGCAATAAGGTTGTGAAATACCAATGATTTGGATTTTCAATTTATATTAAACATAATGTTGGTAGAAATTGGAATTCACTGTTGTGTGAAATATATGAGAAATCAGGTCAAATGTAAATTATACCGTAGATGATATACTCTTTTAAACAGTAGGATTTTTAAATAAATAAACGTTTCACTTAGGTTTCAATTGCATAACTTATGTAGTTTAATGGAGAATCAGTTGCAATTAATTGCCATAAATTAGTGATGATAGGGTAGTTTGATTTGGCCTTTAAGAAGCAAAGAAAAAGGAAGCCAAGATTTATGAATTCATTTGCAATGTGAAATGCAAATCTTGTGGATTGTTTTTTTTTTTACAAATGGAATTAATATTTAACCATTACGTTAGTGGAGTCTGATAAGTTAAGGTAGATAATCAATGGTAATTTACCTAATTCAAAGGATATATTAATATAAATATGGGTAAAATGAGGTTAGACCAAGGATATAATATTAATTGATTTTTAAGGCTTAATTAATACGTGAAATAGACAAGATTCTACATTCAAACATTTATACAAAGCTAAGTTGTAAATAGAAGTACCAATGTAATATAATGTAAATAGATGGGAATCAACATTTATTTATTTATTTAATGAAATTTAATTTCTATAGTATGATAATCGCAATTAAATGAAATTGAAATAGCTAATTTATACGTTAGTTGAAATTTAGCTGGAATATGAGGATTTTTAATGAAATAGTGAAATCAAATGGAAATAAGGTTTCAATTATACATTGGAATTTATATTCACCATAAAAGGTTAATTGAAAACCAAAGGAGTTAATAAAGGAATCAAGCTTTATCTATTAATTTGGATTTAAGATATGATAAATTGGATTTATTGCAATAATTAATTCTATAAGATGAGGTTAATACTTATTCTATTTATAATTAGACCAAATTGTTGATATAGATTTTTTGAAAGCAGAATGTATAAATCAATTTGAGTATCAAATTCAATAATTGCGCTTATTGCATAAATAAAGGGAATTTAACGTTAAATATTACGTTACTGAAATTTAAAATGAACATTAAGAATAATATTGTGAATCATGAACCAAAGTATGTGGCATCCCTATTTGGATAAAGAATGAGTATATAAAAGTTAAAATCTAATATACGGGGTTTTGAGCATTTAATTTTATAATTCTTAAATATAGGAAAGCGCAGAAATTAACACTGCAAATTGATATACTTATAATTTTAATTCACATCCAAGCTTGTTAAATCATTTGAAATTGATTAAATTATATAAGTAATAAAATTTGGACAATTTTAGAATATAATATAAAATTTGGATTTTTGTAATTTATTTTGATTTATTTAATGAATATAAAAATAGCCTTTTTTTGTCACGGACTCGGATTTCGATGAAACCAGTTTCATCGGATCCGTATCGGTGAATTATTATAGGGTTTCAAGTTTCGTATCGATCGGACTTGTCGTTTGATCGTACGGGCGTGAAACGCCTTGAAATCAAATTTAATTAAAATCAATTTGAATCAATTTGGAAATTTTGTTTTCAGCATAACTTCTTCATACGATCAAATTTGGACGTGAAACTTTTTCCATCGCGTTCAGAATATTTTAAATTACCTATTTGGATATATAGATTTAATAAATTCGGTTCCGGAGGCATAGCGGGCTTTTTGGGCCATAGTTTGTTCCGCACGTTCATTCTACGGTCTATCTACTCTATCTCTAACCCCTCTATATAAAGCTAGCTACAAGCCCTAGCCTCCACCTAATTTCTTTTCATCTGAGCGTATAATTTCTTCAAGCTCCCCTTCTTCTTCAATGGGTGCTAACCCTAGATCCAGTCAGTTCAAAAAATAAAAAATAAAAAAACATAATTCGGATCTGCAGCAGCTTCTGCTCGCGCTTCGGGTTTTAGGGGAGAAAACCCTAGAGCAACTTCGGGTCAGGAAGAAAATGACTCGGGTCGCTCCAGGTTGTTTTGGCGAAAACTCCAAGCAAGCACCGGGGAATTGAGGCGGCGCACCGAAGTCGAACCCGAAGTCGACCCAGGACCAGAATTTTTCCATTTTTCAAATTTCCATAACTTTTGCATACGAGCTCGGATTCACGCGCGGTTTGTTTTGCTGGGATCGTATCGGAATTTCTGACGTTTTGACGCTGGTTTGGATGGATTTGAAGACCGTCAAAATTTTGAGTTTAAATTGAATTTAAATTCGATTTAAATTCCAAAGGTGAGTGTTTTAACCCACTCACAACTACTAGAAGCTTTTATGTTTGTTAAATTAATTTTAGAAATGAATAGCAATTTATTTATGAGTATTTGGCGTGCTTATTTCATTCATATCTGCTGAATTGCATTTATTGAATTTAACTGTTAATTTAATTTATTTATTGCGTATTAATTGACAGTTAGAATTTGTGTTTGCATGAAACTGGTAGTTAACAGTTATATAATTTATTACTGAATATAAACTGTTAGATTTATGGTCGTTAAATTTAAATTGAATAAAATTGCCAGTTATTACCTGTTATATATTATCAAATATAATATTGTTATTGATTGATATTGATTGATGATTGCGATTTGGATGATGGATGATGTTGGTGAATGGATGTTTATCGTATACCATTAAATTGCAAATTATCATGCATATTTCATTTCATTCGGGATTGTGGTTTGAAATGATATATAACCGCAAAATTTTATATCTTTTAAATTGCGGATTGAAATGATAAATATCCGTATCACTTGACCATAGGATAGAAAATTATATACAGGCACCGCGGTATATATATATAACTATTTAAATGTGATTTCTATGGTTTGGATGGAATACGGTTTATAATAATTTTAAATTTTATATTGTATAAATATTTTTCTTCCATATATATATACACATATGAAGTTGAAAATTTTGAAATTAAAAGGTGTATAAAAATCTTTATTAAAAATGGAAGAAAATTAAGAAAATGGAGTTTAATAATTTATATTATATGTTTAAATGTTAAGATGGAAATTTTAAGATATGATATTTATAATTGGATTTTTCGCAAAATAAATTGAAATGAATATTCTAGTATAATTTGAATTGGGAAAAATATATATATTTTATTACTAGAAATTGAAGTCTTATTATTTATGGATTTTATATGAATATTCAAGACTAATTAATAGAACAATTGGTTTGTTGAAAGAATAAAATCCAACTTTAGTTTGAAATATTGATACTCAAAATGGATATACGTATATATAAATGAATTGAAGTGGTTTTGGAACTTGAGAGAGATAATATAAATTTTGGTTTAGACTTTAATAAAGAAATGTACTTGTAAAGCCATGAGAACTATTTTCTTTACAAAGTAACATTTAAGTTAAACCTTTTAATTCATATACCGTTGAATATCCAAACCATTCAAGTTTTAAAAGTTATGGTTTTAAATTATGAATTTCGAAATATTATGCTTTGAAAGGATATTTGGCTTTCAGACGTTATAAATTTTAAAGCATTTGGATTTTTGAAAAGGTTTATATTTGGGATAAAGGATATCATATTGTTTTGGGTTTTAAAATGATATCGTATTCATAATTTTAAAATGGAAATGTTTATTCTGATTTTTAAAGTATAACCTATTTTTAAATGACCGCGGTGTTATAATAACGATGGGTTGGCAAAGAGACCGGGATCAGATATCTGACATACTCTCTGTCGATACCGAAAACCACTTTGACTAACCGTGTACGCGGTGGAGATTCCAGAATGAAGTAGGTGGTGGTGACGTTTCTTGTAAGGTAAATACGTGGACCCGACTCCCGTGAGTTGGCATAAGGTGGCTAAAACAGGAGCGATTCTCAGGCCAATGAGGTCATTCCTCTGATCGGACCCTCCTCTTCGATATTATACTTTGATTTTGGATTGATTCAGTGGCCACTTCTATATTTTGATTTTGGGGAGTTAGTCCGAGGTGGGCGGTAACTGCGGCTACGCGTTTCCACCAGCCTGGATAGCAATTGGTATATCTACCATGCCATTGCCTAGTTGTGCCGTGTCACCTACCATACCGAGCCTTTACTACGAGTTTCTATTTGTGTCGTACCTATGGAGTATCCTCTGGTAGCTTCCCGATCAGGAGGTATTACGGTACTGTATAGACTATTGGCATTATTTATGTTAAGGGCTATATGGGTAACCCCTTAACGCTATTTAAAAGTAAGTTTATTTTATAAATAGACACTATTATAATAGCGCAGTATACTACATAGTAAATAGTTTAACGGATCCTTAGGAGATGTAAATCCCGAACATCTCTTGAGTTACTGTACTCATATTTATTTCTGTTAATTCAACTCACATAAGATCTTTTAGTCTGACTCGAGTGTTTTTGTCTTTTCAAATTCGCTCGGGTCAGTCCGAGCGTTTCAGGATCGAAGACTTTAACTTTGAAGGACGAAGACGAAGGAGTCGTATTATTATTATCTATAGTGTTGCACCACACTCTAAATTTCCGCTGCATTGATTGTATTGGTATGTGTAACTCTGATATTCATTGTATAAGTAAAATAAATATTTTGTAAACAGTTATCGTGAACTGTATATTGATTATTATATTTTATCCTTCCGCTGTGAGATTCTATCTTGTTTTATTTCTTCTCTGTTTTTCTTATTTACCCCATAACAATCCGCCCTTGCGTATGCTTTGAATTGGCACGTGTGTCGGTTTAAAGTGTGCGAAAAGGCGGGACGTTACAGCCATCTTCCTCATCATTATTATCGTCATCATGTGGATTTAGAGAATATAAGGATGCTACCGAATTGGAATCTGAATCTTTAAGAACAATAGATGTGACGCCCCACCTCTATACCCACGCTAGCCAAGAACACTCCGGAGTAGTGCTGTCAACTAGCACGGAGAATAAGGCTGTTGAGGAGCGACCATCCATGTAATTGCTTATCACACGGTGGCTATAAATAATCTTCGGAAACAAACATAGAAATAATCATATCACAAATCAGTCACAGATATCCATATCACAAAGGCGGAAGAAGATATGAATATATGACTAACACATGAAAGTGTACATCAGAGTAGTGGTCAGTAAGATCCACGATAATACAAAAGAATAGCAACACGTGCTATACAAAAGAATACAACTATGAGTCTATATCTCAAGTGTATACAACAAAAACTGCTAATCTAAACAGTTAGCCAAAGGTCAGAGTGATAAATCCCTGGGAAGAAGTCAAGCAGAAGCACCTGTAACATCTCGGTCTGACCCGAGTATTATTTAAGAAAATAATAAACGGATCAGTCTAGCTATAAATATCAGATGACATGATATAACATAAAAGATATGGCATAAACATAAATATCCATAACGACATACCACTATAAGTATGTAAATAATGATCAACAGAAGATCAATCAATAAGAGATAATCAATATCACAAGAATCTTCTCAAAGATTCGAAGAGGGCATCATACCCTAAACTTGTACTCATAACAAGTCAATGACATAAATTCCAGAAATCAACACGAGAAATCCAGAAATCATAAAAAGGGAAAGAGGCCTATCACATGACGGTCCGAAGACCATGGGGAGCTACCCCACATGTGTGAGTGGAATCACACAGATTGAGGTCAAGACTAACCAAAAAGCAGAAAGGTATGTGTGAATGGAATCACACAAGTGGTGTCTAGTCTAACCTTGCAATGAAAGAGACATCGCGCAATTGCTAGTCTAATTCATAAAGCGATCATCAAGATCAACGAGAAGTGTCAATTACACTAAGCTAGTAAATATAGAAGTTTAGCTTCATGTCCCATAACCACTTGCTTAACTTAAATATTTACGAACAAACTGTGAATCTTCACTAATAAAATTGTCACAAGAGGTTCAATCGAACAAGTCCAAGAATTAACCGACGAAGTGAACGCAAGCGTTTCATACCACTTGTTTTACTAAGTCGTTTAATTAGATTTCTCATCCGAGTGAGGTAAAGGCTTGTATATACTAATAGATTGGAAAACGGTTTAAGAAAAGAGCTTTGTTATTAAAAATAGAGTTGAAATTGTTTGTTAAAAGAGTTTTGATATTTACTACTAGTATTGAAACCTTTGTATTATAAAGTGACAAAACACATAAGCAAGTGTAGAAACAATCAGTCACAAAGATCGCATACGGAGATGCGAATAAAATCCAAGGAAATCAGCTCAATGTTTTTCAGATAAGATCCCCAACGGAGGGGGGGTCCAGGGGGGGTGGCAACCCCCCAAGGCGGGGGCACGGGGGCAACGCCACCGCTTACGGGGTTCGACCTGCCCGGTCAGGTCGCGGGGGTCCAGGGGGCAGCGCCCCCGGCGGGGTGCGGGGCAGCGCCCCGACCAAAACGGTACGACCTAGTGAAGATAAAATGAGGTCTAACGACCTAAGGACTCAAGGGTCTAACGACCTAACGACTCAAGGGTCATACGACCTAACGACTCAAGGGTCATACGACCTAACGACTCAAGGGTCTACGACTCAGCGACTCAAGGGTCCAACGACTCAGCGACTCAAGGGTCCAACGACTCAGCGACTCAAGGGTCTACGACTCAGCGACTCAAGGGTCCTACGACTCAGCGACTCAAGGGTGAACGACTCAGCGACTCAAGGGTGAACGACTCAGCGACTCAAGGGTCCAACGACTCAGCGACTCAAGGGTCCAACGACTCAGCGACTCAAGGGTGAACGACTCAGCGACTCAAGGGTCCAACGACTCAGCGACTCAAGGGTGAACGACTCAGCAACTCAAGGGTCCAACGACTCAGCGACTCAAGGGTGAACGACTCAGCGACTCAAGTGCAGAAAATTCAACAAAACGCTAAAAATTGGAGTTTTTTGCCAATCCAATCCAAACCAAATGCTAACATGCATGCAAAAATGATAGGGAATCATTCCCAACAGTCCAATATAGTTATAGGCTAGAATTGTGAGATAAAAATCTCACCTTTGCACTAAAGTTTATGAAGATGAAGCTTGAAAGCAAGGAGAAGCAATCCAAAGCTTGAATCCAATATCTTCTACTTGAATTTGGAGTTGAATGTTGGATTTGCAATTGAATTTGTGCTTGGAGTTTTAATTTCCCATTCCCTCCACCATTAATGCCAAAGCTTGATTAGTTAGGAAATTTATGAAGAGTGAGGAGAAGAGGGTTGGAACTTGGGCTTAATAGGCTAAACTAACCCAAAGTCCAAAGCGGGAAAAGTTAGTGAAATTTCACTAACTCCAAACCTATCGATGTTTATACTTAAAAAGTTGTAAACGACATTTCGAACTCAATGGAAGTGGTCTCGAGTCCTAATTTGACCGTTTGCAAAAAGTAGCTTTTCGGACCAAAATCCGATTAACGAGTTAATATTTAAATAAAATATTTAAATACAAACTCGATAAATATGCGGGTTGTTACAGACTCCCCTCCTTAAAGAAATTGCGTCCTCGCAATATATATAAGATGGAAATAAAAAGTAACAACCATAAAAGCATATTAACACAAGAGGAATTTTGAAAGAAGAAGTTCACCTCAAGGAGAAGGAGTAAGCAAGTCCGGATGTGTACGCTCGATGAATTCTCTGGATTCCCAAGAACAATCCTTAGGATTTGAGGACCATTGAACCTTCACAAGCGGAACATCTTTATTTCGAAGTCGTTTAACCTCAGAAGCTATAACTCGAATAGGATGCTGCTCATAAGTTAAATTCGGCGAAACTTCAATTTCTTCCACAACAGCAGGCTCAAGAATAGAATCGGAATCCCGAAGGCATTTCCGTAATTGAGAAACGTGAAATACATCATGCATAGCAGAAAACTGAGCCGGCAATGCAAGGCGATAAGCCATGGAACCAATACGTTCAGTGATAGGAAATGGCCCAATATATCGAGGCGCTAACTTCCCCGATCGACTGAAACGTACTACACCCTTCATAGGTGAAACACGAATAAAAACAGGATCCCCAACAGAAAATTCTAATTTCCTTCTTCGATTATCGGCATAGGATTTTTGTCTACTCTGGGCTTCTTTCATCCTATGTCGAATAAGTTCAATCTTTTCCGTGGAATCACGAATAAAGTCTGGACCTAAAACCAGCTTCTCACCGGCCTCAAGCCAACAAGAAGGAGATCGGCATGGACTTCCGTAGAGTGCCTCGAAAGGTGCCATACCAATACTAGATTGGAAGCTATTATTATAGGAAAATTCAACAAGTGAAATATGATCTTCCCAACTTCCTCCAAAATCAAGCACACAAGCACGAAGAAGATCTTCAAGAGTTTGATTCACACGCTCGGTTTGTCCATCGGACTGGGGGTGATAAGCGGTGCTAAAATTAAGCTTCGTTCCTAAAGCTTTTTGAAGACTCTTCCAAAATCCACTAGTAAACAATGGATCACGATCGCTAACAATAGAAGTAGGAACTCCATGCAATTTTACAATTTACTTGACAAATAGTTTGGCCAAAAGAGGAACGGTTCGGTTAGACCGAACCGGAATAAAATGGGCGGATTTAGTAAGTCTATCAACAATCACCCATAAGCTATCATGACCCGAACGAGAACGGGGAAGGCCATCTATAAAGTCCATGGAAATTTGATCCCACTTCCAAATTGGAATTTCTAAAGGTTGCAATAACCCACCAGGCCTTTGATGTTCGGCCTTGACAAGTTGGCAAGCCATGCAACACTTAACAAAGTTAGCAATATCAGATTTCATTCCCTCCCAATAATAAAGTCGCTTCATATCAGCGTACATTTTACTACTACCGGGATGAATGTTGAATTTAGAACAATGGGAATCTTCTAAAATATCTTTACGAAGATCTCCAATATTTGGTACGATAAGTCTACCAAATTTTCGAATGCCGCCACGAGAATCAATATCATAGTCTTTCAAACCTTCAATATCAATTTTATCCTTAACATTTTTGCCAAGAAGAGCCAATTCAGAATCTAGCCCTTGAGCTTCAAGAATGCGGTGTAAAAGAGAAGGATGAGCCTCAAGGCTACATAAAACAAGCGATGAGCATAAATCGGATACGCGCTCTCGAATCTCACAAGTGGATAAGATCTCGAGATCGTTCCATTCGGATATCATCATAGAAACAACTGCTTGTTGCTTACGGCTAAGAGCATCGGCGACACGATTACCCTTACCGGGGGTATAAAGAATATCAAGATCATAAGGTGCAAGGAACTCGAGCCAACGCTGTTGACGTAAATTAAGTTCTTTTTGAGAAAATAAATATTTCAAAGACTTATGATCCGTGTAAAGAATAAATTTCTCTCCCAATAGATAATGACGCCTCATTCGAAGGGCGAAAACAATAGCCGCGAGCTCTAGATCATGAGTGGCATATCTAGTCTCGGCCGGCTTCAATTGCCTAGAAGCATAAGCAACAACACGTTCTTTTTGCATAAGAACGGCACCCAAACCAACGTGACTAGCATCGGTATAAACAACAAAATCTTGATTCCCCTCGGGAATCACAAAAATAGGAGCATCGGAAAGGAGTTCTTTCAATTTCTGAAAAGAGGCTTCACATTTGTCCGACCAAATGTATTTAACTCCCTTCTTAGTCAAGCCAGTAAGAGGCACGACAATCTTAGAAAAGTCTCTAATAAAACGGCGGTAATAGCCCGCCAATCCGAGAAAACTACGAATCTCTGTCACACTCTCCGGTCTCTTCCAATCTTGAATCGCTTCGATCTTTGAAGGATCCACGGATATCCCGGATTCGGAAATAATATGACCGAGAAACTTCACACGAGATTGCCAAAAGTGGCATTTAGAAAATTTCGCCTTTAATTGATTACTCCTAAGTGTTTCCAATACAATCCTAAGATGTTTCTCATGTTCCTCCTCGGTTTTTGAATACACTAGAATATCATCAATGAATATGAGAACAAACCGATCGAGGAAATCTTTGAAAACTCGATTCATGAGGTCAACGAAATAAGCTGGAGCATTCGTTAACCCAAATGGCATAACAAGCCATTCATAAGATCCATATCGAGTACGGAATGATGTCAAAGGAGTGCTATCCTCAGCGATACGAAGCTGATGGAAACCGGTAGCCAAGTCCAATTGTGAAAAGACCTTAGCACCACTAAGCTGATCGAATAGATCATCAATCCGAGGTAAAGGATATTTATTTTTAATAGTAAGATCGTTAAGCTTGCGACAATCAACGCAGAGCCTCAGAGTACCATCGGATTTCTTTACGAAAATAGCCGAAGCTCCCCAAGGCGAGGAACTAGAGCGAATAAATTGCCTCGTCTCCAACTCAGATAATTGTTTACGCATCTCCTCATTTTCCTTATTGGACATGCGATAAGGAGGACGAGTAATAGGTTGAGCTCCAGAAACAAGATTAATTCTGAACTCAATTGCTCGTTTAGGTGGCAAACCTAAAACGGGCTCGAATATGTCGGAAAATTCACGAACAACATGAATACGAGAAATAATATCATCTTCATCATCATCATCGTCATCACGAGGATTTAAAGAATATAAAGATTCCACCAAACAGGATTCTGAATCTTTAAGATTAACAGAAATCTGTTTAACAGATTGTGGATGTCGGAGATGAATAGTCCGCTCAGGACATAGGATATGGGCTTGATAACGGTTAAGCCAATCCATTCCCAAAATTATTCCAAAGCCTAAGTAACGCATGACATGCAAATCGGCTAGGAAAGAAAAATCACATAAAATAATCTCCACATCTTTACAAAGCAAACTAAGAGTTGCGGATCCACCAACATGATTCGCAATTTTTAAAGAAGTCATCAATGCAGTAACACTTAAGGAAAAAGTGTCTACCAGTTCCTTTGATATAAAAGAATGGGATGCACCCGTATCAAAGAGAACTCTAATAGGTTGATCATGAAATAAAATAATACCATCAAGAATGGAATGAGAAATACCTTGGCCACGAGATGTGTTGCCAGGGGCTTGAGCCACATTTAACTTTCCCTCATTCCTGCTTTTACGTTTGAGGCATTGATGTATAAAGTGATCTGGGCTCTTACAATAGCGACAAGATTTGGGCTTAGAGCACTTATTCGCATAATGATCCCCAGACCCACAGTTGAAGCAACTCGCACCACTAGGAGAAGGAGACCTTGCCGCAGGGATTGCCTGTTTACCCTTTTTGTTGGGATAAGGACCCTTGAATTTGTTTGGCCTCTTCTTGTTGTTGAAGTTTGGTTTAGCGCCTTCCACTTCAACATCACTCTCTCTATCAGCCTCTTCAAGACGAAGAGCGATATCGACGAGTTGATCAAATGCGACTTCTAGTTTCAGGAGCAGTGGCTTCTTAAGACTCTTATTTAAGCCATAAACGAACCTCTGGTTCTTCTTCAATGGGGTGTTGATGTATTCAACCCCATATTTGGAAAGCGACTCGAAGGCTGCGACGTAATCAGTCACAGAGGATTGACCTTGAACAAGGTCTATAAAACGTCGAGCCAAGGTTACTTTCCCAGCTTCTGGTACAAACTTTAACTCGAAGCGTCCCTGAAATTGCTCCCAGGTGAGATCCGCTTCATTAATTTCTGAAATAAGGAGTTCGTACCAGTCCAATGCTCTCTCCTGGAGCATGCTGGAAGCCACCTGAACGCGGTGGAGATCGATAAGGTTCATGCGAGAGAAGATTCGATCACATGATTTTAACCAAGCCTGGACCTCGATGATATTTTCCGAACCTTTGAAGGGCTTCCCACCCAAGTTGGTGTAATCGCTGCACAAGCGTGCAAATCCCGACTTTGGGTGAGTGGGTTCTGGGTTAGCTCCAGCTGCTTGAGCATTAGTTACTAAATCAAGAAGCTGTTGAGCAGTCATAAAAACTCCATCCGGAGGAGCAACACCAGATGATCCAGTTCTGGGACGGCCTGGTCTAGACATTCTCTTCCTTAAAGAAAGAAAGAAGAGAAGTAAGAAGGTTATTTACCAATGAACATCAAGTAATCTTGATAGATAAAACAAGGAATCATAAAGGAAATAGGATGAATCGGTACGAAGACTCGAATTAATCCTATGGTATGACTCCTAAGATAGACCTAGGACGATGATCCTTGTTAAGTTATTCTACATTGTTCCGAAGTTTGGCTCTGATACCAAGCTGTGACGCCCCACCTCTATACCCACGCTAGCCAAGAACACTCCGGAGTAGTGCTGTCAACTAGCACGGAGAATAAGGCTGTTGAGGAGCGACCATCCATGTAATTGCTTATCACACGATGGCTATAAATAATCTTCGGAAACAAACATAGAAATAATCATATCACAAATCAGTCACAGATATCCATATCACAAAGGCGGAAGAAGATATGAATATATAACTAACACATGAAAGTGTACATCAGAGTAGTGGTCAGTAAGATCCACGATAATACAAAAGAATAGCAACACGTGCTATACAAAAGAATACAACTATGAGTCTATATCTCAAGTGTATACAACAAAAACTGCTAATCTAAACAGTTAGCCAAAAGTCAGAGTGATAAATCCCTGGGAAGAAGTCAAGCAGAAGCACCTGTAACATCTCGGTCTGACCCGAGTATTATTTAAGAAAATAATAAACGGATCAGTCTAGCTATAAATATCAGATGACATGATATAACATAAAAGATATGGCATAAACATAAATATCCATAACGACATACCACTATAAGTATGTAAATAATGATCAACAGAAGATCAATCAATAAGAGATAATCAATATCACAAGAATCTTCTCAAAGATTCGAAGAGGGCATCATACCCTAAACTTGTACTCATAACAAGTCAATGACATAAATTCCAGAAATCAACACGAGAAATCCAGAAATCATAAAAAGGGAAAGAGGCCTATCACATGACGGTCCGAAGACCATGGGGAGCTACCCCACATGTGTGAGTGGAATCACACAGATTGAGGTCAAGACTAAGCAAAAAGCAGAAAGGTATGTGTGAATGGAATCACACAAGTGGTGTCTAGTCTAACCTTGCAATGAAAGAGACATCGCGCAATTGCTAGTCTAATTCATAAAGCGATCATCAAAATCAACGAGAAGTGTCAATTACACTAAGCTAGTAAATATAGAAGTTTAGCTTCATGTCCCATAACCACTTGCTTAACTTAAATATTTACGAACAAACTGTAAATCTTCACTAATAAAATTGTCACAAGAGGTTCAATCGAACAAGTCCAAGAATTAACCGACGAAGTGAACGCAAGCGTTTCATACCACTTGTTTTACTAAGTCGTTTAATTAGATTTCTCATCCGAGTGAGGTAAAGGCTTGTATATACTAATAGATTGGAAAACGGTTTAAGAAAAGAGCTTTGTTATTAAAAATAGAGTTGAAATTGTTTGTTAAAAGAGTTTTGATATTTACTACTAGTATTGAAACCTTTGTATTATAAAGTGACAAAACACATAAGCAAGTGTAGAAACAATCAGTCACAAAGATCGCATACGGAGATGCGAATAAAATCCAAGGAAATCAGCTCAATGTTTTTCAGATAAGATCCCCAACGGAGGGGGGGTCCAGGGGGGGTGGCAACCCCCCAAGGCGGGGGTGCGGGGGCAACGCCACCGCTTACGGGGTTCGACCTGCCCGGTCAGGTCGCGGGGGTCCAGGGGGCAGCGCCCCCGGCGGGGTGCGGGGCAGCGCCCCGACCAAAACGGTACGACCTAGTGAAGATAAAATGAGGTCTAACGACCTAAGGACTCAAGGGTCTAACGACCTAACGACTCAAGGGTCATACGACCTAACGACTCAAGGGTCATACGACCTAACGACTCAAGGGTCTACGACTCAGCGACTCAAGGGTCCAACGACTCAGCGACTCAAGGGTCCAACGACTCAGCGACTCAAGGGTCTACGACTCAGCGACTCAAGGGTCCTACGACTCAGCGACTCAAGGGTGAACGACTCAGCGACTCAAGGGTGAACGACTCAGCGACTCAAGGGTCCAACGACTCAGCGACTCAAGGGTCCAACGACTCAGCGACTCAAGGGTGAACGACTCAGCGACTCAAGGGTCCAACGACTCAGCGACTCAAGGGTGAACGACTCAGCGACTCAAGGGTCCAACGACTCAGCGACTCAAGGGTGAACGACTCAGCGACTCAAGTGCAGAAAATTCAACAAAACGCTAAAAATTGGAGTTTTTTGCCAATCCAATCCAAACCAAATGCTAACATGCATGCAAAAATGATAGGGAATCATTCCCAACAGTCCAATATAGTTATAGGCTAGAATTGTGAGATAAAAATCTCACCTTTGCACTAAAGTTTATGAAGATGAAGCTTGAAAGCAAGGAGAAGCAATCCAAAGCTTGAATCCAATATCTTCTACTTGAATTTGGAGTTGAATGTTGGATTTGCAATTGAATTTGTGCTTGGAGTTTTAATTTCCCATTCCCTCCACCATTAATGCCAAAGCTTGATTAGTTAGGAAATTTATGAAGAGTGAGGAGAAGAGGGTTGGAACTTGGGCTTAATAGGCTAAACTAACCCAAAGTCCAAAGCGGGAAAAGTTAGTGAAATTTCACTAACTCCAAACCTATCGATGTTTATACTTAAAAAGTTGTAAACGACATTTCGAACTCAATGGAAGTGGTCTCGAGTCCTAATTTGACCGTTTGCAAAAAGTAGCTTTTCGGACCAAAATCCGATTAACGAGTTAATATTTAAATAAAATATTTAAATATAAACTCGATAAATATGCGGGTTGTTACAATAGAAGTCTGCTTAACAGATTGGAGATGTCGAAGATGGATAGTTCTTTTGGGACATAGGATGTGGGCTTCTTAACGGTTAAGCCAATGCATTCACAAAATCATTCCGAAACCTAAGTAACACATAACATGTAAATCGGCACGGAAAGTATAATCACTTAAAATAATTTCAACATTCTTACAAAATAAACTGAGTGTTGCCGATCCACCAAGCGGATTCGCAGTTCTTAATGAAGTCATCAAGCCCATAACATTCAAAGAAAAAGTATCAGCAAGTTCTTTTGATATAAAAGAGCGAGGTGCACCCGTATCAAAAAGAACTCGAATAGGATGATCACGAAATATAATAATGCCATCAAAGATAGAATTAGAAATACCTTAACCAAGAGAAGTGTTACCACGGGCTTGCACAACATTCAGCTTTCCCTCTTTTTTGCTTTGAAGTTTGGGACACGAAGATATATAATGACCTGAACTTTTGAGATAGCGACAAATAAGGGGGTTCAGACACTTATATTTGCATAGTGGTCCTTAGATCCACTATTTCAGCATTCTCCAAGATTAGGGGTAGAAGTCTTTGCTACTAAAGTTGCTTGCTTCCCTTTCTTGTTAGGTTTAGGTTTGAAATTATTATCGAAATGGCTCTTCTTATTGTTATTGAAGTTCTGTTTGGCACCCTAACATCACCATCACTTTCTTTATCGACCTCTTCAAGTCGAAGAGCGATATCTACAAGCTGATCGAAAAGAACTTCTAGTTTTAGAAGTAAAGCCTTTTTGAGATTCTTATTCAACCGATAGATAAACATCTGATTTTTCTTCAATGGGGTATTAATATACTCAACCCATATTTAGAGAGGAATTCAAAAGACGCGACATAATCCGTCATAGAAGATTCATCTTGAACAAGGTCCATAAAGCGCCGGGCTAAAGTTACATTTTCAGCTTCCGACACAAACTTTAACTCGAACCTTTTCCAGAATTGCTCCCAAGTGAGATCCGCTTCAACAATTTTCGAAATCAAAAGCTCATACCAATCTAATGCCCTCTCATGTAGCATGCTAGAAGCCACTTGGAATCGATGTAGATCCACAAGATTCATGCGAGAAAAGATACGATCACATGTTGTAAGCCAAGTTTGGACTTCTATAACGCTTTCGGAGCCCTTGAATGGCCTTCCACCCAAATTGGTATAATCACTGCACAAGCTGCAAACCCGGATTTAGGATGAGTAGGCTCTGAAATGGCTCCGGCGGCTTGGGAATTCTTTACAAGATCCAAAAGCTGTTAGGCAGACATGAATTCGCCATCCTGAGTAGCACTAGATTAACCGGCGTTAGGATGGCCATGTCTAACAATTTTTCTCCTTTAAGAAAGAAAGAAAAAGAGAAAGGTTATTCTAGAAATGAATATCAAACAAACTTGATTGATAAAATAAGGCATCATAAAATAAAATAGGATAGAACGGGTCTTAAGACTCGAATTAAATTCCAAGGCACGATTCCTAAGAGAGACTTAGGACAACGATCCTTGTCATAATATTTTATATATTTTTCGACGTTTGGCTCCGATACCAAGCTATGGCGCCCCACCTCTATACTCACACTAACCAAGAACACTACTGGGTAATGCAAGTATGAAAAAAGGCTGTTGAGGAGCGACCAACTGTATAATTGATTTGAGCGAGAACCGATATGTCAGATAGTATGTCATGCATTTCATTTCAAGGGAAAATTCGACATATCCAATCCAAACTTAAATCTACTACACAGTAGCTAAGTGACATTTGGAAACAAATATAAAATAAGCATAACATAAATCAATCACATATTTACATATCACTAAGGCAGAAACATATATGAATATAACGCATAGAGTGAACATCAAAGTAGTGGTCATACATGATCCACTACATCACAAAATAATAGGTACAAGTGCTATACAAAAGAATAAGTATACATCAAGAAATCTCTATCTCGAATGTATAAAAACAAAGACTACTAAGCTAAAGTAGTTAGCCGAAAGTCAGAAGCTAGTCCCTGCTAAGAAGTCAAGTGAAAGTACTTGAAACACCTCGGTCTGAGCCGAATATTCTTTAAAAAACTCAACCTAGATCCCTGATGAAATCAAAGGGATTGGGGGAGGCCCTAACCTGCCTGACCCGAATATTGTTTAAGAAGAAAAATGATAAACGGATCAGTCTAGCTATAAATATCATACAAGATGAGATAGGATAAGAGATATGACAAAAATATACGATAACAATAATCTCATACCGTGACAAGTATATATTTGATAACAATGAAAATCATACAATATCTTAAATCTTCACAAATATCCAAAAAGAATATCATATTCTTTAGCTTATTCACCGAACCTCAAATATTGACAAAACATATCAATGCAAATCGCAAAAAATTGGAGAAACACAAATTCCAGAAATCAATAATAAAAAATCCATAAAAAAGGGAAGAGGCCTATCACAAACGAGAGCATGAAAACTCATCAACACGTGTATCACAAATTGGACACTATCCCATGGTCGCTAACCCATAAAATTTGAGCGGAAGCTCCACCGAAACGGCCCGAAGACCAGGGGTCACTACCACATCAAATTGAGCCAAAGCTCTACCGAAACGGAATTTAGTCCCCACGCAGACAAAGAGACATCGCACGTCGCCAGTCTAAATCACAAAATGATCATCATTAGTCGATAAGTGTAAATTACACCAAGGTAGTAAACAAATGAGTTTAGATTAATGTCCCATAACCACTAGCTTAATTTAAATATTTACGAACAGATTTTAGATTTCCACTCGAAAATTATCACGAGAGTTTAATCGAACAAGTCTAAGAATTAACCGACGAAGTAAACGCAAGCGTTTCGTACTACTTGTTTTGTTAAGTTGTTTAATTGGATTTCTCATACGAATGAGGTAAAGGTTTTTATATACTAATAGATTGAAAAATGGATTTAAAAACGAGCTTTGTATTAAAAGTAATGTTGAAATCAATTTTGTGAAAGAGTAGTATTTACTACTAGCATAAAAACCTTTATATTTTAAAGTGTCAAATCACAGAAATGATTGTAAAACATTCTATCACCAAAATTCCACATTCGACGACTTAAATTAAGACCATCAAAATCGATATCAAATCCATCAAATGGAAGCACCAAAAATCCAGAAAAGAAATCATCAAAGTCGGTATTGATTGTCAATAACTATTTGGAGGGCCAAAGATCGATAAAATTTGAAAATCCACTCAAAAACAGGTAATATAGGCAAAATTGAACAGAACCAGACGTCTGGTAGGTTTAGCCAGACGTCTGAACCTGGATTATGGAAGTTCATATTTTTTTCTCCTTTTTATTTTTATTTTTTAAAGCCTCTCAGACGTCTGGTTGGGTTTAACCGAACGTCTGGTCCTGCGCTCTGGAAATTTATTTTCGTTTTGATTATTTATTTATATGATGCCCCACCTCTATACCCACGCTAGCCAAGAACACTACAGTGTAATGTTGTCAACTAGCACGGAGAATAAGGCTGTTGAGGAACGGCCATCCGTAGTTAGGCCTTACATTAGTATTGGTTATCTCGATAGGAGTGGTATATATATTCTTTCATTTTTCATCTCTGATTTATTTACTCCCATCGACATACCCCAATTCCAGTATAAAACGAACTACGATGGTTCATAATAGTTTAGGACAGTAAATATAATAATAACACAGATAATATAAATGTGGAACACAGATAAAACGGAAAGTCTTATATATACAATAATTGGTGTCAGTTACAAGACATGTGATACAATACATATGATACAACTACAACCGTCGACACTGGAAGTTACATATACAAGTACATTATCGTGAATAATATACATGAATACATATCTTCCTACACTAATACACTGACTACTAAAAATGACAACGACTACTCCAAAAGATATGAAAAGACTTCATAGCTCTAGCTGCAATCCAAAGCAGGTTATCTACAACCTGTAATAATTCGGTCTGACCCGAGTATTAAATTCAAAGAAAATAATACACGGGTCAGTCTAATTCAAACTCAGTTATTGGAGCACAGAAGGAATAATAATTAAGTAACAAATAGACGACAGTCACGATAAATCTCGTCTATCCGATCCTTAAATAAAGAAATCGGATAACGATAAATATAACACGTAACAGTGTTAAACAATAAATCAACAGATTCAAATCATCAACAAAGATAAGTGAAAAGAATATCAATGAAGATAATTTGGAAAACATCAAAATTTCCTAATCGGCAATTAATAACAAAATCATCAAACTAAACCAATCAAAATACAATTTAAATCATATTGAATTGAATAAACGAAACAGTTCAAACAATTGAAATATCAATTAAAATAACAATACGGGTAGGGCTGCAGTACACGCACGCGTGCACTGCGTCGCCACTACAGCATATGGAATACGCAAAAGTTCAATACCGTGTGGCTGCAGTTCACGCTTGCGTGCACTGCCTTGCCACTACAGTGATGATGTACTCAAAAGCTCAATAAATAAAAAGCAGCTGGTACCAGCTCGAGATTGAGTTTGAGTTATACGACTTAAACTCAACTGGTTTGTACCATCTAACCAGATTCAAAATGTAAGCAGGAACAAGAGTGGTCAATGAAGCCCAGAGCTAACAGTAATGCAAAGGAATCAACAAGGTCAAGCCTGAACAATCATGAATGCGAACCCAAATGTACACAATGAATGTACAATACAAACTGCACATGAACGAAATGAAAAAGAGGTGCAACATGGAACTGCAGACATATAGGCCAAACTTATATGAGCACACATATAGGCAGTGAACATGTGAAACTCAAGCTACAGGTATAAACTAGCTCAAAATATAAAGAAATAGCGACAAGGCACAAAGGCAAGGCACCCGTACAACTACATGAAACTGGATAACATGAAGCAGTAACTAATGTATGTGAACATGAAGGCAACAAGTACAACAGTGAAATGAAGTGGATGGCTGTCTCAAGCAACGACAACCATACATGTTCGAACAGAGAAAATGTTCGAATAGAGCAAAGAAATGCCAAAGTGACAGTGGATCAATGAGCAAGGCTGCACAGTGAAACGATATGCAAATTGAAACAGGCAGTGGCAATAGCCACTATGAAATTTATAAGTGCAGACAAACTACATGAGGATCAACTCGATGAAACCACCCAGGCAGTGCACCAGTAATATATTAGCACCTCAAAAATGCAGTGAATCAAGATCACAATTAATTCACAGGTAATCACGATGGACCAGGGCAATGCATCAAAGACACGAATGACATGCAGACATCTTAAGATCACAATGTGCACAAAACAACTCACATGTATGCAATGGCACTATCCAAATATGCAACAGTGATGATACCAGCACTTGCAACAGAAAGTGATGCAAATAAAACTCAAATCAAACTAAAATGAAACAGAGATGTGCTACAGGATAGTTAGCCACCGAAGTGCAGTACAACTACAAACAGCAACAACAACCATGTCATACACAGTGAAGTACAACATCAAGCTCAATGAAACATACATCAAAAATCAAATTAGTCAATATGATCAAGGAAATCTTCATTCCAAATTTCATTTGGGATGGAATCCATTTCTACCTTCTTAGTGGCTTACAAACCCATGATAAGTAGCTTACAAACCTACGACAAGTGGCTTACAAACCCATGAATATCCTGATTTTTTACAAGTTCTCGAGTCCTGATGTGATGAGATATTCTGTATGAAGAAGCTTGTAAAACTACTTCAAAATGATTTTCAAAATTGCTTTTCAAAATATTTTAGCTTTAAAAATTATCTTTTCAAATGATTTTCAAAAAGATGCTTTAGCCTTAAAATATTTGTTTGTTTCTTTTTTTAAATAAACTCTTGTTTTAAACTTCATTTTTTTTTAAAACAATCTTCTGACCTTTAAATATTATTTGTAATAAATATACTTGAGATTTAGAATCAAATTTATATATACATTCTAAAAATATATTTTTCCATTCTTCTTTATTTTAAAACATAGGAAAATTAGTTTATTTTATTCCAGAATCATTTTATCTTGTTTTTCCTTTCAATACCGTTTTAAAAATAAATTTTACATTGTTTTTATCTAAGGGATGTCGACATCATGGAATACCCCATGTCGACATAGTGGACGTTAAATTCAAAAGTTTCAATTTTCAAAAGAAATGTTTGTTCGTTTAAATCTCCACGAATGGTTATGACTGTTATTGGTCTATAAATAGCCTTCACAAACGAATTTTTTAACTAGCTATTTTCTTTACTCCTTCTCCATAAATCCATATTCTAAAATTTTCATATTTTTAAGATCGTGCCGCAATTCTCAAGTGAAACAAATTAGAATCTCGTTCTTGTTTGACTTCCTGCCCTCTCGCGAAGCTCAAAGTGCTATTCAGAGTTATAGGATCAATTTGTAATCAAAAGTTTATCGAGTCTCTCTATAAGGTGTGGTTGTACTTGGAAATCAATTGGGTGATCTTGTGTTTCGTAAATCAAGAGAGTTTGCCCCTGACTTGAAGACAGGGTGGTACCTCAAGGCCTTTAGTGCATGACTGGATGTAGGGTAACTCCGAACCAGTATAAAATCCGGTGTGTTCTTTCCTTTTACTATTTTACATTTACTTTCTGCATTTGTGTTTGATTCTGTGATTGTTCTATGGTTAAGTTCTGCATTTGTTTATATCATAATTTTTAAATTAATCCATATAAGTCTTAGAATCCATTAAACACTATTCATACCTCTCTAGTGTTAAGTTAGCCTTAAGATTCTTAATCCGCACTCCCTTTCAATTTGTATCAGAGCATAGATTTTCATAGTTTTCATAATCTGAAACTTGAAAAGTTAAAAATGGCATTTTAGGAATTTTTTAATATTGGTTTGAATTTATGCATTTCATCAAAGTATTAAAAGTCTGCATATAGTTTTTATGAAAAATCAAGTAATCTACCGAATTGGTTTGTTATGTAGGAACAGACATAACACATGGCTTTTGAAGAATCAACAACTAATAGACAAAATGTGCAAATTGAGAAAGATGAATGGATACTTGATAGTGGCTGTTCAAGGAATATGATTGGAAATCCCGAGATACTCAATGACATTATATATCAAGATGGTGGATTTTTCAACTTTGGAGATAAGTCAAAAGGATATGTGATTGGCATCGACATGTCGGTAATTCTAAAACTCCTCTTATTTCTGATATTTCGCCGGTTAGGAATTTAAAATATAATTTTCTTAGTATAAGTCAACTATGTGATAAAGGACTTGAAATTAAATTTGGTAAAGATAAATGTCAAATATTATCTTTGAAGAAGTTAGGAAGAAAAACATTTACATCCTTAGTATAAAAGTTCCAAATGATAACTTATGTCTTTTGGCTAATACAAGTGATCCTTGGATTTGGCATAAAAAGATCTGATCATTTAAATTTCAAACTGTTATCTAGGTTATCAAAACTTGACTTAGTTAGAGTTCTTCCCAAGTTAAACTTTAAAGTAGATAGTATATGTGGTGCTTGCTAATTAGGAAAACTTAAGAAAAGTTCTTTTAAATTAAAAGATATGATTTCTACTTCTAAACCTCTAGAATTACTTCATCTAGATTTATTTGGTCCATCTCAAGTTCAATCAATTAATCTCAATAAATATGTTTTTGTAATTATAGATGATTATTCTAGATATATTTGGACAATTTTTCTTAAACTTAAAAGTGATGCTTTTGAATTATTCAAAAATTTTGCCAAAAGAATTCAAAATCAACTTTTGTAGTGATCACGGTGGAAAATTTAAAAACGAAAATTTTGAGAATTTCTGCAATAAAAAAGGAATTACTCATAATTTCTCTTTTCCAAGAACTCCACAACAAAACGGAGTGGTAGAACGTAAGAATAGAACAATTCAAGAGTGTTCTAGAATAATGCTTTTTGATAGTAACTTACCTAAAAACTTTTGGGGTGGAGCAGTCACTACAGCTTGTTATATATTAAATAGGATTTTAATTAGACCATTAACTAATAAAACACCATATGAATTACTTTAGAGTAAGAAACCCATAGTAGCTTATTTTAAAGTTTTTGGTAGTATGTGTTTTATTCTTAATACAAAAGATAATTTAGATAAATTTGAAGCTAAATCCGACAAAGGTATCTTCATCGGATATTCTAATAGAAGTAAATCATTTAGAGTTTATAATTTAAGAACTAACACTATTGAAGAAACAACACATGTATCTTTTGATGAAAATTTTAAAGATACTGTACAAAAAGAAGATGAGGAAGATTTTGTAACTTTAAATAATGAATCTAATGAAATTAATTGTGAAATCATTCAATCTAATAAAAGAATTAGGCTATTAAAAGATCATCCTGTAGAAAATATTCTAGGAAACATTGGATCTATAATTAAAACAAGAAATCAACTAAATAATATGAGTAATGTAGCTTTCACATCAACTATTGAACTTAAAAATCCAAAGAAAGTATCATCTATGATTCATGGATGCTTGCTATGCAAGAAGAATTGTATCAGTTCACAAGAAATGATGTTTGGGAACTTGTTCCTAGACCTGAGGATAAAAGTATAATTGAAACAAAATGGGTTTATAAAAATAAAAAGAATGAACTTGGTGAGGTCGTGAGAAATAAAGCTCGTTTAGTCGCGTAAGGTTATTGTAAAGAAGAAGGAATTGATTATGACGAAACCTTTGCACCCGTAGCAAGACTAGAAGCTATCAGGATTTTACTTGCTTTCGCAAACTACAATAATTTCAAGTTATATCAAATGGATGTTAAAACTGCTTTTCTAAATGGTTTTGTGAAAGAAGATGTTTATGTCGAACAACCTCCACTTTTTGAAGATAATAAATTTCCAAATCATTTATATAAATTAAAGAAAGCTTTATATGGTCTGAAATAAGCTCCTACAGCCTGGTATGAAAGACTAAGATCTTATTTACTATAATCTGGTTTTGGAACTGGTAAAACAGATGCAATTATTTTTATTAAAAGACACAAAAATGATATTCAATTAGTACAAATATATGTAGATGATATAATATTTGAATCAACTAATAACATAGTAAATAAAGAATTTTCTGATATAACGAATAAAGAATTTGAAATAAGTCATATGGGAAAACTAAGTTTCTTCTTAGGACTTCAAATCAAACAATTAGATAAAGGAATTTTCATTAGTCAAGAAAAATATGGTAAGAATAAATTGGGTTTGACCACTTCTAATGGGAAATCAACTCCAATGACAGTTAATGTAGCTTTAAGTAAAGAAGATAAATCAAAAGATGTTGATCAAAAATTATATGGGGGAATGATTGGTTCGCTGCTTTATATAACAGCAAGTCGTCTTGACATCGTACATAGTGTCTGTCTCTGTGCGAGATACCAATCTCAATCTAAAGAAACTCACTTAAAAGCTGTTAAAAGAATTTTAAGATATGTAAAACATACTTTAGATTATGGTTTATTTTACCCTAAAAAATGATGTATTTGATATAATTTTATGTTGTGATGCTAATTACGCTGATTGTAAATCAGATCGAAAAAGTACAAGTGGAACTTGTCACTTTCTTGGATATTCTCTGCTTTTCTGGTTTAGTAAAAAGCAAAACATTGTATCCTTGTCAACAACTGAAGCAGAATATATATATGCTGCTTTGGCTTGTTCTCAAGTTATATATATGCAACAAACTTTAAAAGATTTTGGATTAACTATAACTAAATCACCAATTATTGTGATAATACTAGTGTAATAAACTTATCTAAGAATCCAACTCATCATGCTAGAACAAAACATATTGATTTTAGACATCATTTTCTTAGAGATAATATAAGTAAAGAAGTCATAACTCTTGAATATATTAATACTAAAAAACAAATTGCTAATATATTAACCAAACCATTAAATGAACAAAACTTTACTAAATTTAGAAGAGAATTAGGTATATGTTCATTAACTGAAATATAAATTATAAATAATACAAGTATAGTTAATAATTAATATAAATAAAATTTCTTAAAAATTGAACTGGGCATGTCGGCATGACCCATCCCCCTATGTCGACATACAGGCCGAGATTTTTAAATTTAAATTTCCCTCTAAAATTAGTTATTAAGTTATACTGTAACATACCATCTTTTTATATGCTTAAATCGATGATAAACCATACACGTCAGACTCAAACCGTACAAAATGACGGATTGTTATGGGGTAAATAAAAAAAACAGAGAAGAAAAAAAACAAAACAGAATCTTGCAGCGGAACGATAAAATATAATAATCAAATAACAGTTCATGAAGCTGTTTTACAAAACATTTGATTTTATACTAATACAATACATATCGGAGTTACACATATCAGACAATAATAAATAATGCAGCGGAACAATGTGGTGCAGTGAATATAATAAATAATAATAACAAAATCTTTGTCTTCATCCTCCAGAAATAAAGTCTTCAAATCCTGAAATGCTCAGACCGATCCGAGCGAATTGAAAAGACAAAACACTCGAGTCAGAACTAAAAGATCTTATGTAAGTTATATCAACTGTAAATAATATGAGCGGAACAGCGTCAGAGATGTTTATGAGATTTGACATCTCCTATCCAGTGTCTAACGTGAGTGCAGTAACTTAGAAGATGCTCGGGATTCACATCTCCCAAGGATTCGTTAAACTATTTACCGTGTAGTAATATTTCGCTATTATAATAATGTCTATTAGTAAAATGAACTTACTTTAAAATAGCGTTAAGGGGTTACCCATATAGCCCTTCACACGTAATAGTGTCAATAGTCTATATAGTATCGTAATACCTCCTGATCGGGAGGCTACCAGATGATACTCCATAGGTACGACAGAATCAAACCCGTACAAGGCGCGTTAAGGTAGATGACACGGCACACAAGGCAATGCTAGGGTAGATATACCAATTACGCATCCGGGCTGGTGGTAACACGTAGCAGCTACTACCGCCCACCTCGAGCCACACTCCTAAAATCAAAAGTGGCCACCGAATCAATCCAAAAGTCGAAGTATAATATCAAAGGAGCGTGTCTGATAAGAGGGGCTACCTTCTTGTCCCGAGAATCGCTCATATTTTAGCCACCTTATGCCAACTCATGGAAGTCGAGGCCACGTATATACCTTAATAGAACGTTGCCACCATCCTACTTCATTCTAGAATCTCTACCACGTACATGGCTGTTAAAGTGGTTTTCGGAGTTGGCAGAGTATGACAACTTTCGATCCCGGTCTTTTTAACAACCAAGCATTTGTAACGACCCGGGATTTTGGCAATATTATTTTAATAAGAATTTAATCTAATTAAATAAAATGTAAACTTATCATTTTTAAAATGAATAAGACTTTTGGGATATTTGTCATTTATTTATATACATATGTATTTTGAAAGGAAACTATGATTTGAAAATTTAAAATAAAGCCTTTCAAAAATATTTAAAATAAAATCTATTTTTATTCACATTAAACTAAATTTAAAAGCTCCACATTATTAACATTTAATCTAAATATATGCATATGAATGTAATATAGATGATAATGTTTAAAATAAAATTAATCCTATCAATATTAAATATAAGTATAAAATAAAATTATAAAAATATATGAATATAAATAAAGTATTTGGTAGTTTAAGCTTTAAATAAAAAATAAATAAAAAAACCAGAATTTATGTTAAAAATAGAAATAAATATATAAGGTAACTTATATGGTTTATGAAAACATAAAGAAATACATAAGTAATTCTAGAATATATATATAGACACACTATGGAATACATGTGTGAATGCAAGGCAAATACAAATATCTATGTACAATAAAAAAAAAGGACAAGTATGTATGTATGTTTGCTGTGAGTTTGTATATGCAAGGCAAGAAGATAATAAAACAAAAACATATGCATATACATATCAAATAGGATAAGTATGTAAACAGGATGGGAAATAATTGCATTAAATGCTATCTATTATAGGACAAATTATGGTCATTTCGAAATATTCACATATCATTTCAGTTTCTGAAAGAAAATCTGGTTTAGTCAAAGAAAAAAAAAATCTCTGAACAAATACAAAACAAAAGAAGAAAATTGTTGTACATCAAGATACCTACCTCAGTAAAACCTTTCTTATATATACACACATCCTTTTAGTTAGCTCGTTCACAACTAAGAAAACCAAAAAAAGAAAAATAAGTATGATCATTTTATAAACTCAAATCCAGTCCAACTAAACAAAACAGGAAGATTTAAAGGCAGATCAAACTGTAGTTTTTTTAAACAGATATTGGTTCTCTGTTTAACAACATTAGGCGAGTAAACATAATTTTTAAGGACTTAAGTATAATTTAATTTGTCTATGTGATTCATGAACAATATTGTGCTTGCATATGTATTGTTATTGAATATAGTTCTGTGTTTATATATGAGTTGTTCTGTGAAAAATTGAATTTACTGCTCTCCTTTGTTTGTAGTTACAGAGTTAAATATTTATTCAAAATTCAAAATACTTTCATCCAATCATTGTTAAGCTTAGAGTTTCAAGTAAAACAAGATGTTTAAACCTAAATCAAGATTTTAAAATCTGTTTTAAACATGTTGGTGAAGTATCACCACTGGAATCTTGTTTTATAGAGCAACATGTAATATTATGTTATATTCGAATGTGATAAATTGCTAATTCAATTTCATAACTTGAATCCACTCTTCAAATAGAATTTTAAAACTAAAATGGGAATTTTTAGTTAAGTATGCTAGGAGCAGTTCTTAGTTGAACAGAAAATGCTTTTTAACCAATTTCAGATGACCGAACAAATTTTGGATGTTGAATTTTTGCTTGAAGCTAGCTTGGCCATCGATGAAGTTAGGAAAATTGTTAAATAATTTTTCTATTGTAAGAGATGATAGAACGAGGCAAGGTTAGGGTTTAATGCTGGAGTTTTGACGTGGTCTGGAAACAAGGTGATTTCATCACCTCGGGTTGATCGAGTTGCATGGGATTCAAGGGGATGGTAGAATGGAGAATCGGTGAGTGAGGCAGGAGTTGTATCGCCCCAGGCGGACGGCATGTGCGGGGCGAAGCAATTTGATAGGTGAGGTCGAGTTTGAGTTTTCAAACTGAAGACTTGATTTCAATTTAAAGCTTGTGGAGTCGAATCGAGTTTTGCTTTCATATGTAGCTTTAGTGTGCGACTCGTCGGAGGTAGCGAAGTTCGCCGGAGCGTCGACGAAGCGCCGTGCACGTGCACCGCAACGATTGAGTATCTGGAAGAGTTGGTTCATGGTGACTCGAAGGGGAACCCATGTTTCCCTGAAGTTGGCTCGAGTTTTTCTGGTTTTCGCGTGAGTGTTTTGTATCCTGTTACTCAAATTTTTTTTACAAATGTAAATAGGAAGAAGAAGAAGGGAATCTCGGGGGAAATGGTGAAGAAACTCGAGTATTAACTCGAGTAAACCTGGGGACATTTGTCGGGTTTGGTTTTCAACACTTTTAAGTCTAATTAAATTTGAAGTTTATCATCTTAAACAAGTATAAGTGTTACTGAATTAATTAATGTCTGAAAATTTAGGTTAAGAATTTATTTTAAGACATCATCAATTAAGTTAATACTTTAGAAGTTTTTTTTAAATCCTAACTAATATTTTAATTAAGTAGTTATGTAAGATAGTTTTAAATTTAAATTAACATTAAAGCTTTTAAAGTTAGTAACTAGTTTACTTAAAGTTATTAAGGAAGATTTTTAAGATGTAAGATAAATGATTCTAATTTAATTCATTTATATTGTAATGTACTTAAGCATGTTAATTTGTTGATAATGGCAATTAATTAAATGAATTGAGATCTATAAATTTGTTATTAAAAATTGATTAACAAATGATTAAGTGTTAATTAATTTGAAATTATGAATTTTAATTAGCCAATTGAAATTAATTAATATATGATTAGTAGTTAACTAATTAAGTAATTTAATTAAGAATTAATAATTGATTAATTAAGTAACTAGCGATAAATAAATGGGTAATTAAGTTTTTTAAATTAATAATTAAGATTATAAATTAATAATTAGGGAATAATGAATTAAACAATTAAGGTCTAATAAATTGATTAAGAAGTAATTAATAAATTGATTAAGAAGTAATTAATAAATTAAACGGTATGAAATGAAATAATTAATTAATTAACGATTTATTAAGCAGAATTAAAGATGCTTGCTTATGGATAATTATAAGTAGAATATCTGGATTTGTGATATTTATGGGTCATATTCTGTTATACTCTGTGATATGCTTTGGATATATCTGTGCTGTTTGAGTATGATTTATCTGTGATAAATGCTATGTGAATTCAAAGTATTGAATTAAATTTCTTAAAACTATTAAACAACTTGGCCTTTAAAATGACGTTTGGATTTCGATGAGACCGGGATCGGGTGTCAGTTATGATTATCCGAAAACCACATCGATCTAAGTTAAACGTTAGGTCGTAAATCTTAAGTGAAGATCGAGATGATGTTTCAAAGTGCAAGGGTTATCATCGTTAACTATGAGTGTAACGAGATAATGCCTTCGGTTTCGTTTGAACCCGGAACGAACTTGTATGGATTGAATGCTTTCAGAACATCGTCAGGTGGACGATGTGCATTCTAAGAGATATGTTCTATAAAGGTAATCGTAGTCTTAAGCCTCATCAACCAGGAATAGCTAAAACAGGGGAGGTGCAGCAAGGTTAGGTAGGTAGCACGCAAGCAGGACGGGATATATCACTGTCTAGATGTTCCTTTTTTATTCAGCTGTGTGGGCGGTTGCTAGTTACAACCGCGAGGTTGTCTTGTTCGAAACTGTTCAGTAAGGAATGATTCTGGCCTTGTGTTGTAGGAGGTCGGGAGGGATCTTTAAAGGTGATCTAGGCCCCGTACTATGACGGATGGTACCCCAGTAGCCCTGCCATTGTATGGTATCCAATCTCCAATAAGCGCCGTATGTTTTGATTGTGCCAAACTATGTTGGAATGTGAGATGTAAGCATTTCAGTTATTTCTGTATTTTATTTTGAAAACCCTAGACACTATTATAATATTACTGGATTTCCTATAAAATGTTTTGGTTAGCGTAAGGTAAAAACTTACCCGTGTTTATGTGTGGGAAGTCTTACGTGATGCCTTTGTTTCAAATGGTTTTCAAAGTTAAACAACTTTAACCCGTTTACTCACATCAAACCCATGTCTGACCCGGAGTTTATTTCTGTTTTTCATAAACTCTTGGGTACTCAAATTTTTATGAGTAGCCAAGTGATAGGTTTTGCATTGTTGAAGTATAGAGGAGCTTGGAGTAGGAGGCCAGACGTATCTATCTATCTAGTTCCACTGTGTTAGTTAATGTATGTAATGACAGACGTATATATGACTGTTTTGTTTAAATGATGTTGTGTAACTCTGATATATGTAAACTATGTAATAGTTATGTGATGTATTATATTTTGTTCCGTTTTCGCTGTGGGATTCTGATGTTGTTATTCTTTCTTTTCTATCTATTCTATTTCTATCTCTTTCCTTTCTTATTGATGATACGTCTTTCTGTGGGAAGAAAGACGGGTCGTCACAGTTGGTATCAGAGCTTAAGTTGAGATAATACCTAGGCTCTGAAATAGTATCTATCTTGAGAGTGCATATTTGTCTTTTTATATAACTATATACCTATCTAAATTTGTTGGGTTACCTGTCCAGGTTGCCAACATGAGTTCTGGAAGGAGAGGAAGATGTAGGGGCAGTACCTCGACCGATAATGGACGAAGTCAAACTGCTAGTGAGGCTGTAGATCCAATACCGCATCAGGTCAGTTTTACCGCCTTATGCAAGGACTTCACCAACCATGGAGGTAAACCATTTAAAGGGTCGGAGACTATAATTGAGGTCCAAGCCTGCCTACGCTCTTATGAAAGGATCTTTAAGAGTATGAAGTTGTCTAATGAGCGGAAAAGAGAAATGGCTTCATGGCAATTACAGGAAGGTGCTGCAGCCTGGTGGGATGCAGCGACAGCAAATGTCTCTCAGGACGACATTTATTGGGAAAGATTTAAAGAGTTGTTTGAGGAGAAATTCATGCCAACAGTAGGGAAAACTCGTCTGTACCGGGATTTTCTGAATTTGAAGCAAGGTAGCATGACTATAGCGGAGTATGAGACGAAATTCAATGAACTTTCTTGTTATGGACCAGAGCTCATTGATACTCCTCTCAAAAAGAACGAAACGTTTGTGCAAGGCTTGAGGCCGGAATTTCATTGAAAGATGACAGCGCATTTGAAAGGATCTTTTATTGAGTTAATTGATATGGCTCTGAGATATGAGGATTTGATGAACAAGAAATCAGTGGCACCAGTAGCAGCATCGGGAGGGAATTTTGCTAATCCAAATAAGAGGAAGTTCAATCGCAATTGGAGGAAGCAACACAAGAAGAAGCCTGGAAGTAATAACGGACCTCACAAATGCTATATATGTCAACAAGAAGGTCACTTGGCGAATAAGTGTCCCAGGAAAGGATTTCAGCAACAGCAGCAACAGTCGTATCAAAGTGGATCGTGTTCGGCTTTGATTAATAAATCTCTATGCTTTAATTGTCACCAACCAGGTCATATGATCAAGGACTGCCCGCTACTTCATAAAGCTCAACAGAATAAGGTATTTGCTTTGGAGGGCGCACCATCTACTTCATCTAAAGGAAAGGGAGTATTGAAAGGTACATTACTTTTAGATGGCAAGTATACTAAAGTTTTGTTTGATTCGGGTGTTCTTTGAGTTTTATTTCTCTGGAATCTGTAGAGAAGTTCTTTCTTACCCCTAGTACTGTAGACTGTCCCATCTTTGTATCTAATCCTATAGGAGGGGTAACCAAATTGTATATGATCTGTAAGGATTTGAGGATTTCCTATCTATCCCATAGTTTTTCTTATGACCCTTACATGTTGGATTTTAAGGGGATTGACCTTATTTGGGGATGGATTGGCTCGATAAATATAAGGCGGTCCTGAATTGTGATTAGAGAATAGTTTCGTTGTAACCGATCTGGGTAGGATTGCTAGAGTGACGTGTGATAATTCTGGAATTCACTTGAGTAGTCTTTTACATGGAGTTGAGACTTCTCAAGATAAGATTGAAGATATCGATGTGGTCCAAGATTTCTCAGATGTATTCGAGGAGGTCAAGTATTTACCTCCGCATCGAGATATAGAGTTTCGAATTGATTTGGTTTCAGGAGCAGTACCGGTGATTTAGCTTAGTAGGAGGATGGCTCCTAGGGAGAGGGAGGAGTTAGTTAAGCAAACTCAGGATCTTTTGTAGAGAGGATTGATGAGGCCCAGTTTTTCTTGTTGGGGTTCTGCTGCGGTGTTTGTCACTAAGTCGGATGGATCGCTAAGGTTCTGTGTAGATTATATAGAATTGAACAAAGTGACCATCCGAAATAAATATCCTCTTCCTCGTATTGATGATCTTTTTGACTAGCTGCATGAAGCTTCTGTCTTTTCTCAACTGGATTTAGCTTCAAGTTTCCATCAGTTAAGGGTAGCTGAGGACAGTATCCCCTTAGCTGCATTTAAGGGACCAAATTGTTTATATGAGTGGTTGATTATGCCTTTCAGGTTAACCAATGCATCTGCTTACTTTGTCGATCTAATGAACCGAGTCTTTCGGGATGTATTGAATAAGTTTGTTTTGGTAGTCATCGATGATATCCCGGTCTATTCTAAGACTGAAGAAGAGCACAAGCAGCATTTGGGAATAGTGTTGTAGACACTAAGGAGGCATGTTTTGAAGGCGAAATTCTTTAAGTGCCCTTTTTGGAAATCAGAAGTCAAATTTTTGGGGCACATTGTTTCCGGAGAAGGTATTTTTATAGATCCAGCGAAGGTTGAGACTATTCTGGAATGGAAGCAGCCGCAGACACCGACTGAAGTTCAAAGTTTTATGGGATTGGCTGGCTACTACAGAAAGTTTATCAAAGATTATTCCAAGTTTTCTTCACATCTGACTAAGTTGACAAGGAAAGGAGCTAAGTTTAAGTGGGCAACCCAGTGTGAGTAGGATTTTCAGGAGTTGAAGATGAGGCTAACCAGTGCACCCGTGCTAGCTATTCCGGATGGGAAGAGCAAATTTGAGGTTTAAACAGATGTCTGTATAGTTGGACTAGGAGCAGTTTTGATGCAGAATGAAGGAGTAATTGCGTATGGGAGTCAGCAATTAAAGCCACATGAAAGGAACTACGCTACGCATGATCTTGAGTTGTTAGCCATTGTTTTTGCTTTGAAGATCTGGAGACACTATCTTTTGGGAGAGAAGTTCGAGTTATTCATGGATCACAAACCGTTGAAATATCTTTTCTCCCAAAAGGATCTTAATTTAAGACAGCAGCGATGGGTCGAGTTTTTGAAATCATATGTTTTGGATATCCTGTATACCCCAGGGAAGGCAAATGTTGTGGCTGATGCTTTTAGCAGGAATGCAGTTCTGTCTCTTTAGAAAGTTGTTCCGTCTCTCTAGGAAAGAATCATAGGCAAGCAAATGGAGGATAGATCTTTTAAAGAACTGATTCTTGGAAACAAGGATGATCGATATCCGAATTTAAGGTGGACGATCAAGGTGCTTTGAGGATTAATGGTCGTTTGTGTGTACCTAATATAGATGTATTGAGGTAAGAAGTCTTATCTGAGTGTCATCGCTCTAGAATGAATATTCACCCAGGAATTTCTAAGATGTACAAAGATATGAGAAGGGTTTTATGATGGCCGTGCATGAAGAGGGATGTAACTGCTATTGTCAATAGTTGTGCTATCTACCAACATGTGAAAGGAGATCAACAGAAGTCAGCACATTTGTTGCAGCCTTTGGAAGTTCCAGAATGGAAGTGGGAGATGATTTCTATGGATTTCATCGACGGTTTGCCTATAACCAAGAAGGGAAACGAAGGAATATGGGTGATTGTGGATCGTCTAACTAAGAGCGCGCATTTTATACCGTTAAGGCAACTCATACTGCAGCTTCTCTAGCAGAGATTTTCTTGAGAGAGATAGTCAGATTGCATGGAGTTCCTGTCAGCATAGTAAGTGATCATGATCCTACCTTCACCAGCAAATTCTGGGAGGCTCTGCAATCAGCTATGGGAACGAGTTTGAGATTGAGTACAGCCTATCATCCTTAGACAGATGGGAAGACGAAGAGGCTGAATCGTATTTTTGAGGATATGTCACGAGCTTGTGTTTTGGATTTTGGGGGATCGTGGGAAGACCATCTTCATCTAGTAGAATTTTCATACAATAACAGTTACCAGGCGAGTATTAAGATGACACCTTATGAAGCTATATATGGAAGACCGTGTAGATCCCCATCCTGTTGGATAGAGTCGAGAGATCGCCTTGTGCTTGGACCAGATTTGATCCATGATGCTTCTGCGAAAGTTGAGCTTCTCAAGAAGAGAATGAAAGCTGCTCAGGACCGTCAGAAGAAGTATGCTGTTAAAGGGCGAAGACGATTGGAATTTAAGATCGGAGATTTAGTCTTTGTCAAAGTTTCTCCGATCAAAGGAGCTATAAGATTTGGAAAGACGGGACAACTTGCCCCGAAATATATTGGACCATTCCGGGTGCTGGAAAGGATTGGTGTTGTGGCTTACAAAATTGAATTGCCAGAATGGATGTCTGAGATTCATAATGTATTTCATGTATCCCATCTAAGGAACTTTGTCCATGACCCATCACTGGTTGTAGAACCAGTAGTCCAGGAAGATTTAGAGGTCGAGCCAAACTTGACTGTGGTCAGGAACCCTATTCAGATTGTTGATCAAGACGAGAGGCAACTCAGGAGCAAGGTAGTGAAGCTTGTCAGAGTGTAGTGGAGTGAGGATCCCAGAAATTGTACTTGGGAAACTCTGGATAGTTTTAGGAAGGCCTATCCGGATTTGTGTCCGGATAACTAGTGATGTTTGTTAGGATAGACTGTTTGGTTGATTGTTAATGTATGAATGATATGTATGCTTGGATGGTTGATATAAAAGCTTTTGAATTATCTTTTGCTTTAAATTTCGGGGACGAAATTATTTTAAGGGGGGAGGAATGTGACGACTCGGGATTTTGGCAATATTATTTTAATAAGAATTTAATCTAATTAAATAAAATGTAAACTTATCATTTTAAAAATGAATAAGACTTTTGGGATATTTGCCATTTATTTATATATATATATATATGTATTTTGAAAAAAAACTATGATTTGAAAATTTAAAATAAAGCCTTTCAAAAATATTTAAAATAAAATCTATTTTTATTCACATTAAATTAAATTTAAAGCTCTACGTTATTAACATTTAATCTAAATATGTACATATGAATGTAATATAGATAACATAATTAATCCTATCAATATTAGATATAAGTATAAAGTATAATTATAAAAATATATGAATATAAATAAAGTATTTGGTAGTTTAAGCTTTAAATAAAAAATTAAATAAAAAAACAAGAATTTATGTTAAAAATAGAAATAAAGATATAAGGCAACTTATATGGTTTTATGAAAACATAAATAAATACATAAGGTAATTCTAGAATATATATATACTATGGAATACATGTGTGAATGCAAGGCAAATACAAATATCTATGTACAATAAAAAAATAAAATAGAAAATATAGGACAAGTATGTATGTATGTTTGCTGTGAGTTTGTATATGCAAGGCAAGAAGATAATAAAACAAAAACATATGCAAATACATATCAAATAGGATAGGTATGTAAACAGAATGGGAAACAATTGCATTAAATGCTATATATTCTAGCACAAAATATGGTCATTTCGAAATATTCACATATCATTTCGGTTTCTGAAAGAAAATCTGGTTTAGTCAAAGAAAAAAAAATCTCTGAACAAATACAAAACAAAAGAAGAAAATTCTTGTACAGCAAGATACCTACCTTAGTAAAACCTTTCTTATATATATACACAAACATCCTTTTAGTTAGCTTGTTCACAACTAAGCAAAACCAGAAAAAGAAAAATAAGTATCATCATTTTGTAAACTCAAACCCAATTCAACTAAACAAAACAGGAAGATTTAAAGGTAGATCAAACTGTAGTTTTTTAAAACAGATATTGGTTCTCTGTTCAACAACATTAGGTGAGTAAACACAATTTTTAAAGACTTAAGTATAATTTAATTTGTGTATGTGATTCATGAACAATATTGTGCTTGCATATGTATTGTTTTTGAATATAGTTCTGTGTTTATGTATGAGTTTTTCTATGAAAAATTGAATTTACCGATCTCCTCTATTTGTAGTTACAGAGTTAAATATTTATTCAAAATTTAAAATACTTTCATCCAATCATTGTTAAGCTTAGAGATCCAAACAAAACAAGATGTTTAAACCTAAATCAAGATTTTAAAATCTGTTTTAAACATGTTGGTGAAGTATCATCACTGGAATCTTGTTTTACAGAGCAACATGTAATATTATGTTAAATGCGAATGTGATAAATTGCTAATTCAATTTCATAACTTGAATCCACTCTTCAAAATAGGATTTTTAAAACTAAATTGGGAATTTTTAGTTAAGTATGTTAAGAGCAGTTCTTAGTTGAACAGAAAATGCTTTTTAATCAATTTCTGGTGATCGAGCAAATTTTGGATGTTGAATTTTTGCTGAAACTAGCTTGGCTATCGATGATGTTAGGAAAATTGTTAAATAATTTTTCTATTGTAAGAGATGATAGAACGAGGCAAGATTAGGGTTTAATGCTCGAGTTTTGACGTGGTCTGGAAACAAGGTGATTTCGTCACCTCGGTTTGACCGAGTTGCATGGGATTCAAGGGGATGGAAGAATGGAGAATCGGTAAGGTGAGGTCGGAGTTGTATCGCCCCAGGTAGACGGCGTGGGCGGGGGGAAGCAATTTGATAGGTGAGGTAGAGTTTGAGTTTTTGAACTGAAGACTCGATTTCGATTTAAAGCGTGTGGAGTCGAATCGAGTTTTGCTTTCGTATGTAGCGTTAGTTCACGACCCGCCGGAGGTAGCGAAGTTTGCCGGAGCGTCGGTGAAGCGCCGTGCATATGCACGACAACGATTGGGTATCTGGAAGAGTTGGTTCGTGGTAACTCGAAGGGGAACCCGTGTTTCCCTGAAGTTGGCTCGAGTTTTTATGGTTTTCGCGTGAGTGTTTTATATCCTGTTATTCAAAATTTTTTACAAATGTAAATAGGAAGTAGAAGAGGGGAATCTCGGGGGAAATGGTGAAGAAACTCAAGTATTAACTCGAGTAAACCTGGGGACATTCTCGGGTTTGGTTTTCAGCAATTTAAGTCTAATTAAATTTGAAGTTTATCATCTTAAACAAGTTTAAGTGTTACCGAACTAATTAATGTCTGAAAATTTAGGTTAAGAACTTATTTTAAGACATCATTAATTAAGTTAATACTTTAGAAGTTTTTTTTAAACCTTAACTAATATTTTAATTAAGTAGTTGTGTAAGATAAGTTTTAAATTTAAATTAACATTAAAGCTTTTAAAGTTAGTAACTAGTTTACTTAAAGTTATTAAGGATGATTTTTAAGATGTAAGATTAATGATTCTAATTTAATTCATTTATATTGTAATGTACTTAAGAATGTTAATTCATTGATAATGGTAATTAATTAAGTGAATTGAGATTTATAAATTTGTTATTAAAAATTGATTAACAAATGATTAAGTGTTAATTAATTTGAAATTAAGAATTTTAATTAGCCAATTGAAGTTAATTAATATATGATTAGTAGTTAACTAATTAAGTAATTTAATTAAGAATTAATAATTGATCAATTAAGTAATTAGTGATAAATAAATGGGTAATTAAGTTTTTTAAATTAATAATTAAGATTACTAATTAATAATTAGGGAATAATGAATTAAGTAATTAAGGTTTAATAAATTGATTAAGAAGTAATTAATAAATTGATTGAGAAGAGATTAATAAATTAAATGGTATGAAATGAAATAATTAATTAATTAATGATTTACCAAGCAGAATTAAAGATGCTTGCTTATGGGTAATTATAAGTAGAATATCTGGATTTGTGATATTTATTGGGTGATATTCTGTGATACTCTGTGATATGCTTTGGATATATCTGTGATGTTTGAGTATGATTTATCTGTGATAAATGCTATGTGAATTCAAAGTGTTGAATTAAATTGTTTAAAACTATTAAACAACTTGGCCTTTAAAATGGCGTTTGGATTTCGATGAGACCGGGATCGGGTGTCAGTTATGATTATCCGAAAATCACATCGGTCCAAGTTAAACATTAGGTCGTAAATCTCAAGTGAAGATCGAGATGGTGTTTCAGAGTGCAAGGGTTATCGTCATTAACTATGAGTGTAACGAGATAATGCCTTCAGTTTCGTTCGAACGCAGAACGAACTTGTATGGATTGAATGCTTTCAGAACATCGTCAGGTGGACGATGAGCATTCTAAGAGATATGTTCTACAAAGGTAATCGTAGCCTCAAGCCTCATCAATTGGGAATGGCTAAAATAGGGGAGGTGCGGCAAGGTTAGGTGGGTAGCACCCAAGCAGGACGAGATATACCCCTGTCTAGATGTCCCCTTTTTATTCGGCTGTGTGGGCGGTTGCTAGCTACAACCGCGGGGTTGTCTTGTTCGGAACTGTTCAGTAAGGAATGGTTCCGGCCTTGTGTTGTAGGGGGTCGGGAGTGATCCTCGGTACGGTGATCTAGGCCCCGTACTTTGACGGGCGGTACCCCAGTATCCCTGCCATTGTATGGAAGCCAATCTCCTATAAGCGCCATATGTTTTGATTGTGCCCAACTATGTTGGAATGTGAGCGGTAAGCATTTCAGCTATTTCTGTATTTTATTTTGAAAACCCTAGACACTATTATAATATCACTGGATTTCCTATAAAATGTTTTGGTTAGCGTAAGGTAAAATCTTACCCGTGTTTATGTGTGGGAAGCTTTACATGATACCTTTGTTTCAAATGGTTTTCAAAGTTAAGCAACTTTAACCCGTTTACTCACACCAGACCCATGTCTGACCCGGAGTTTATTTCTGTTTTTCATAAACTCTTGGGTACTCAAATTTTTATGAGTAGCCAAGTGATAGGTTTTGAATTGTTGAAGTATGGAGGAGCTTGGAGCAGGAGTCCAGGCATATCTATCTATCTATCTAGTTCCGCTGTGTTAATTAATGTATGTTGAATTTTAGGAATGTATGTAATGGCAGATGTATATATGACTGTATAGTTTAAATGATGTTGTGTAACCGATATATGTAAACTATGTAATAGTTATGTGATGTATTATATTTTGTTCCATTTCCGCTGTGAGATTCTCATGTTGTTATTCTTTCTTTTCTGTCTTTTCTATTTCTATCTCTTTCCTTTCTTATTGATGATACGCCTTTCTGCGGGAAGAAAGACGGGTCGTCACAACATTATTATAACACCGCGGTCATTTCAAAATAATTTGTACTTCAAAACCAGAATATAATATCCGTTTCGAAACCATATAATGCGATATCCTTTCCATTTCAAAAACCAAATCATTATGATACCATTTTTATAAAAACCCATATCAATATTATATCTTTTTATTCTAAATATATCCTTTTTTCAAAATCATAGCACTTCAAAGTTATAACACTTCGAAAACAAAATACTTGAAATATAGCGTCCACCACTCAAATGGTTTAAATATTAGAATACTTTATATAATAAAATGGCTTCTTAGATTTCACAAATCAATTCCAAAACAGCCCGAACTCTAAATTTTAAATTTAACCAAATCCCAAATCATTCATTTCAATACAATTCAGTTTCCAAATGAACTATTTCAAATTTTAAAGGATTTGATCCATAGGATAAACTATTCCAAATTCAATATTATTTCAAACTTTAAGCATTCCCAATTTCAAAACTAAGTTTGGTAATTATGATTCAACAATTCACCTTTCTATTATTTAGTTTGAAATAATTTACGTAATAAATCCACTATCATCTAAATAAAACTCAATTTACAGATAACTTAAATATTTCCTTTAATTTATTTATACTTGACATATTCATTTAATTCACCCTAAACCCAAAATCAAGTTATAAAAATCATACCTTTTAAAATTTCAAATTTAAGAAATTCTACATCAACTTACTGAGTTTAATATTTTAATGAGCTCAATTTCAAATAAATTTCCAATTTACCTTCCAATCTTAATTTATTTAAATCATTATAACCTCTATATTAAAGTGTGATTTAAATACTTAACCATATTTTATTTTAATAAAATCAAACTCCATTATTAAACTTATTTTTTTAAACAAATTTATACATAGCTTAAATTCAAGAATTTAACTATATATAAAATAATATTTATATAATATAAAAAAATCAATATTTATTAAACCGTATATTTCTATCCAAAACCACAGAAATCATTTTCAAAATATTTATATATGGACCGACGGTGTCTGTATATAATTTTCTATCCTAATCAAGTGATACGGATATTTATCATTTCAGTCTGTAATTTAAAATAAAAATACGGTTATATATCATTTCAAACCGCAATCCTGAATTAAATAAAATTTATAACAACTTGCAGTTTATAACAATATAAAATACAACATCCATTCATCAAATGTCAATCATCAACCATTTATCACAATCATCATCCAATTCAATCAATAACATCAATATATAACCGATAATAAATAACAGACATTTACTGGCAATTTATATTTAATAATAAATTAAATACCTATTTAACTGGCAGTTTATATGCAATAATAACTTAAATAACAATTTAATTCAATAAATTCAATTTAACTGGAATGATGGTAAAAATATGCCAAACAGTCATAAATAAATTTCTAATCACATCAGAAAATAATTTAACACACAGAAGAAATTATAGAAGTTGTGAGTGGGTTTAAACACTCACCTTTTGAATTTAAACCCAAAATTTGAATAGTCTCAGAATTCGTCCAAAAAAGCGTCAAAATATCCGAAATTTCGATACGTTCCTAACTGAAGAAACCGTGCATGAATCGGACCTCGTATGCAAAAGATATGTTGATTAAAACATTTCAAAATTTTAATATATAACAATTAACAAAAAAAATCACGTACTTTCTTCTCCAACATTCACGAACGAACGCAACCCATAAACCTACAAGCCTCCATCAAAACACACGCACCATCATTCGCTTGGAGCCCGATCGAGGACTTCCATCGTGTGCGCCGCATCTATCTCCGCTTATGCCAGGGGTTGCGCCCTACCTGCCTCCGCTGCTTGCATGAAAATCGAGGAAAAGACGATCGATTTCATGGCCAGATTCTGGCGAATTCGAGAAGTTATAACGCAAATCAACATTTAGATGTGTAGAGCTCGTCGAGCTCTACAACTTTGCTTTTGGAAGCTTCTAATTTCGATGCATGGATTGAAAGAAATCAAGGCAAGAAATTGAGAGTTTTTGGCCATAGAAAAGAAGAGAGGAGTGCCGGCTAGGGTTTCAGAATAATATAATATTATTTTATCGTTTTGCGCGCCTATTTATAGCGTGAGGTCCAAAACAGCCCGAACCCCAAACGAAGCATGCCGCCTGACGATCCTAACGTAAAAAGGCCTTATGAGCACAATGGAACTGGTTTCGGGGTTCAATTCTATCATTTTCGTAGGTTATTGTTGAAGTCAAATTGGTTTGAAATGACAATAATGCCCTAGAAAGCACGTTTCGTTTCCAAAACGAAAATGGATCATCCCATATATCAAAATAGATGTTTTTGAATATGTCAAAATCAATGGAACATGTTTTAAGTCCTAATCCCATTGTATGAAGAAGTTATGCTAAAGTTAATTTATTTCAAATTGATTTCAATTAATTTTAATTAAATTGATTTTTGCGCGTTTCGAGTCCGTTTGATCAAATGACAAGTCTGATCTATACAAAACTTGAAATCCAATAATAATTCACAGTTGCGGATCCGATGAAACTGGTTTCACCAAAATCCGAGTCAGTGGCCAAAATGGCCATTTTGCACATTATTAAATTAAATTATTATTTAATTAATTAAATCACTTTTTTGTTTCAAATTTAAAATTCACAAATTCCATCATTTTTGATTTCTTAAACAATTACAATAATTTGAACAAACTTAGATATCAATTTCAAGTTAATAAATTTACCAATTACAGTGTTTGAATTCATTTTCAATAAATTCAGATATTATCAATTAAATTTCCAATAATTACATTTAATTTAACTTGCATCCTATTATCCAATCTATTATTATCAAATGGAGAAAATTAACATTGATTCATGATTTATTACATTAATATCTTCAAATTTCAGCTAAATTTACATTAATGTACTAGTTAAATATTTTAATTTCATTTAATTGCAATTAATCCAATTATTATAATTCAAATTCCACTAAATTAATAAATCTTGATGTCCATTCTTCTTATCCAACCAATTGTCATATTATGAATAAAGTTAACATTATTTCCAAATATTAACTTAATTTACATTAACATAATATTCAATTTAGATCTATTGCGATTAATTCCAATTTAATTTAACGGATTAAATATATATGTAACTTATAATAATTATTGCCATTAACTCTCAATCACCCTTTATAAGTTTATCATTTCCAGTCCAATATTATAGTTACTTACAGAACATTGATTTTATCCAACATTTTACATTAATTCATTAATTAATTAAATATTTACGTTTTCTTATATTCTATTTATAGCCTAGTATGACATTTACACAAATTCCATTAATGGCAATTTCATTCAAATAGTTAATAAATAACTTAGGCTTGCCTTATTACATCTCATTTAAGTTATTATTTCATTCATGAATCACAAATTTCTGGTTTTTTTTCAACATTAGATAACAAACATTTAATAAAATTAACTATTGAATTATCAAAAATTTTATGTGTCGTTACACTCTCCCCCACTCAAAACTTTTCGTCCTAGAAAAGGAAAAAAAGGGAAAAGAAGAATTTTAGAAATCAATATATCTTATTCAAAATATTAAATTTATAACAATTAAGTTACATCATAAAATAATTTAAATAAAATATGTAAATTTATAAACAATTTAAATCTTTTATTTTCAAGTTAACAAAATTTGGAAAACATTTCAAAAAATTTTCTAAGTCCAAAATTTACGAAATATATCGGCAGAGTCTCCTTTGTACGGAGAAGCTCGGGAGCAAATATAATATCAAATTTAACAATGTATAACATATATCTTCCAAAATAATATATCCTAACACGGGAAAAATAATATAATAGCGCTATAAACCTTAATTCGAAAACGTACCTATTTGTCAGGCAAACAACACTTAATTATGAAACCAAAAGCAGTAGCAATTGCTTCCATAACCTGTATTTCACTTATATAATCAAAAAGGAGTCTTTAATTATAAAAAATGAAATATTTAAAGTTGTTTCAACCAATTTAATATAAAACAACAATCATTTGCAACCAAAATACAATCATCGCATAAAAATCAACCCAATCAATTATCCATTCATATCAAACAAAACAAATAGTTGTTTGGATTCAAAAACTTCAAATTGTACAGGATGGAAAATAAACTATTAAGTGCATCATTTACTCAACAGTCTTAGATGAAACTAAATAGATTATTTGCACATCCAAACAATTTTAAAGTATCCTCGCCCAAAAAACCATAAACCAAACAAACAACAATTTCAAACAACAGATCACGTTCATTCTTATTAATTTCATTTCATAACATTTGTTATTTGATTTCCTTTTCATTCATATAATGATTTATCTTTATAATTTACATTTATATCTTACAAATCATCATTTCCATCCACCGATTCAATGTTTATTTCACTTAATTGCACTTATACTTACATGGATTCACTTTATTTATTCATATGATATAAATTTTCTTTTTATTGCATTACATTCCTTCATTTCTCAATTTCATTTATTTTCATTCGTTTATCCATAGTATTCATATTCAATTCAGTTTCTTAGCATTTCAATTCATTTTCTTGAGTTTATAATCATTTATTTATAATACTTACCTTTCTATTTTATATAATTATAGTAACATTTCAATTATAACTTAAGCTTATAACCACTATAACATCCAATTCTTATTTATTAAGGTGATTCATTGAACACTCTCATTATATAAGTTTTTCTTGTACAATTTTCCATTACATTTTATTAATCATTACAACTTAGAATATTTGGTAAGTTATATATATGTGTTAAAGAATGCAAATTGAAAAATTATACAAGTTTTACCTCATTAATATAATGTTCAATAGTTTTATCCTTTGTCTCATAAGTTACAATTTTCAACTTGCTGGTAATTTCATTTATAACCTAGCATCTACTTCTTTTATTTTAATTAGAGGTTCTATAACGTTCTCAATTTTTCGACGTTCGAAAACCGACATCAATACATACACTGTATCAACTGCCGAGCAATCGAATGCCGAAAAACCGAAATGTTATGATTAAAGAAGAAGAAAAAGATAGAAGAAGAGAGAGAAAGATAGAACAGAACAGAAAGAAACAACAGAACAATATCAGAATCTCACAATCGCAGCGAAACAACATATAATAAATAAATGAATAATCTTTAAACAAATAACTATATTACATTACATCACATTACATTACACTATCAGAGCTTACAACAACAAACAGCGAAAAAGAAATACAACATATACTAGTAATATACTACGCCATCCAGCTTGCCTCCAGATTTCTACAGCAACTCCCGAATCCAGAATGACCTGATAACCTGACTCTAGACTGATCGTGTGGAAATTGGTAGGCACCTAGAGTTTAGGAAGGAAAACAATAAACTCTAGGTCAGTCATTGGACTGGTGTGAGAACTTAAAACAGTTATTTATCTTTAAAACAAACAACAAGAATATTTTAAAATAGATTCGCGATGCTTTTTGGAAAATGAGACTACCATAAGGCCTCCTGCACACACACACACAATGCAAATGCAGAATCAGAGGAGATTTCTCCTTATGATAGTCAAAGATGCTTGATACGCATTAAAAAGAAACATTTGACATTATTACTAGTGCATAGTGCAGAAAACATTTCAAACATATAATATAAATCTTAGCAAGCATAGACATTCCACACTTATGCCTACTATAGCTGCCATCTAAACAGTGGTGACCACCATAAGTAAATGGTAGTTTCTACAACTAAAACTGTACAAGATCGTATTGTTTCTTTGGATTTCCAACAAATGGTCAGGCCAAGGAACTTCCCATTGCCACATGAGTACGCCTTTGGAAAGATGACCCGAGAATCTAACCTAACATTACGGTTAGATCTCTGCCAACACAAGGCCGGGTTACCCCTAACCGGGTAACTACTGACACGAATATGCCATCCCTCGGTCGTAACCGACCTTCATCCGAGGATCCTCGATTCCAACAACCACAAAATAATAAATTTGCAGCAACAACATAGGTTAAGTATCTGGGCTCCATACCATGATACCACCTCTATCCAGAAGGAATGACATACACTAAAGGGGTGCTACCCCCTAATAACCTTGCTGCATCCTTCCTGTTTTGACCATTTCCGGGGTGTGAGGTCCGACGAAGTCTTGTCCACAAAGCCATGCTCTATACAAAAGCTGTGCTTTGATCACATATGCTCAACAGCACTTCGTATGTCACGTTACCAGTTTGGGAATGTATCACTAGTAACCATCAACTACATAACCTCTGAGCTCGTATGTCTCAGAGAAGGGTGTTAAGCTAAGAGAATAAATTCTCCGCCACCAACATAAATATATTTGATAGAAATCAGCTTTACATCTCAAATTGTAACGTCAGACACACATTCATACAAGTCCGTTCCGGGATCGAACGGAACCGAAGGCACTTCCAAAGAAGCCCTTGCAATCCGAATATTCACTAATCACGTCCGGACTTCCCGTCACTAAGGGTGATAAAACCTCTATATCGGAGATCAACCGATGTAGAGTCATTCGACGGTAATCCTTCCGTTTTCAAAAATATCCGGTCTTCAAATGCAATCCATAACGACGTATCACATATTCGGAATGGGTTATACGACCCAAAGGTCCTTTCCCGGCTAACCCGAATAGTGAGCGCTTATTTTGAAAATAAGCGTGGCATTCAAATTCAAGCAAATCACAACAAATACCCATTTAAAGGTAAATATTGATAATCGGTTATTTAACTATCAATAGGTATGCACAACATCACCAGATTCCAAATAATTTTCCAAATTATTTATTTTCCAAAAATATCTTTGCAAGATATATAATTATTTCCACACTTAAAAAATAAATCATCGTTTATTTTTTTAAACAAATTTCCCCTTTCTTTTATAAATTCCATAGTGAATTTACATTTCCAAAATATCTATGAATATACGATTTTTAGATCAATTTCTAATATTCATTTTCAATTTATCTTTAAAATGATACAATCTCAAAACATTTCACTTCATATTGGAAAAAGCATTTCCATACTTATTAATAATAAGTAATTCACAGATCTATTCTTTTCAACATTAGAAAAAATATTCGATATACTTAAATCACAATTTAAGTATATATTTTATTCTTTAAGGGAAACATCCTCTTAAACACATTTATTTGGGTCCAAACGAATGTTGCGTAAAACTTCGTTACGACAACCCAAAATTACTAGTATAGGGATTCGAAATTAAGATAGATATAAATCCCAATACTATATAAAACATTTCCTTTCGGAAATCATTTACTATAACAACCGTGTTATAGTCCACCATTTCCTTATTTCTCGAAAGCGTCAAATTTCAACAATGAATGTTGAAATCTATGGTTTTGACACTTAATACATTTTAAAACAACTTCAAATCGTTTTAATTCTATTTAAAATATCACTTCCCCAAAACACTTTAATATATTATTCACTGTCCCAAATCGTGAATATCCTTCGTTAACCAAATTCGACATTTTTCTACACATTTTATTTAAAGGATTATCCACTATCCAAAATCGCGAATATATCTCCTCTAATAAGCTTCTATATTAAATTCATCAAATTTGATAAATTTCGAATTTTATAAAACAATGTTTATAAATCCCCATTTATATTTTTATAAAGACTTCAATTTACAAAATTTAAAAATCTTACCACTTATAAAATTCCATTTATAACCTCATTTTCAGCATTAACAGAACTCCTTTTATAATTCCATTATTTCGATTTATAAAATATATATTTTATAAATCTCATCTATAAACCATTTATACTTATTCAAAAGTCTCAACGAAAATGCCAAAATCCGATTTATAAGTTAATTACTTATGAATCTTTTATTTTACATCTATACGTTTTATAACTTCACAATTTATAAATTTATAATTTCCATTTACTTGTGAAATCCATTCATACTTCATTTTAACACTTATAAAAACTCGTTTCATAATCCTAATATTTTAATTTATAAATATTAATTTTATAAATCTTTTATATAAATCGTTTATAATAATTCAAAAATCTCAATTTAAACTATTTTATAAATTTATCAACTACTTATTTCAAAAATCACATTTCGGTTATATTTCACAAAAATCATTACTTTCATAACATAAAAATTATTATGTTTATTTATTTAAACAATTCAAAATTCAATAAACATATATTTTCAAAAATCACTTTTAAATTAGAAATCGTTCCTTTAACATTTTTAAAACTTCGAAATAGGCCCACTGATGCAACAACACCAAATAATCAATCACGGCATCCAAATATCATATATCAATATGATAATCAACAAGTATCACAATATCTGTAAATAAATCAATACAGTTGAGGAATCCAGTTGGATCCCTCCAACCTGTTTTTCTACATCCACAGATGTTAGCACAATACCAATTCCGTTCCAATACGGAATATCGCGGTATATGGGATTTATATAAAAATTAACCGCTATTATGCGGCGCAATAGGGTCTCATCCGCTATATAATGCGGGAAAATCAACTCCAAGTACATACATATTACCAATTCCAATCAAGATGGAATTAAAGCGGTATATGTTTTTAATAAATAACATCCGCTTAATATACGGCGTATAGGGTCTATTTCTATACAATAGATAAAAATTTATCATCCAAACATACAATCAATTTTTTTTAAATCTAACTATTAAAAATTTAAACTAAAACAATTCGATTAAGTGAGAAGTTCTCACCTTGCTTTCAATAACGGTTGCAGTGTTTTTATTTCGAATAAAATTAAACGCGCGTTTAATTTTATCCAAAATTCAAACTAGCTCCAAGCAACTCCAATCCAGATCCATTGCATAGTCCTCGACAAAAGGAATCTAACGCAATTCGTTTCGTGCATTTTCGACCTCGTATGAAAAAGTTACGCTATTTTAAACATTACACGGTTTATAATATAATTAATTTACAATTTCATTTCAATTTTTTAAACCTCTCAGCATCTGGACCGTTAGATTTTGTTAGATTGCATAAGGGCCTTGCCCTTTCTCTTCTCCCCCTCACATTCTCTACAGGCTATTCACGCTCAAGGAACCCATAGGCCGCCATTTTAATTCGAATTATCGCGACCACCACGATCATCGAGAAGTTGGTCAACAACCTCCACTAGAATGCCCTCGACAAGAGCTGCCAACGGCCACCACGGCTTGAAGCTTGGCCCTGTCATCACCTTGAAAAACGTGCCTAGAACGAGCACGAACGCGGCCTTGCAGCTCCCTCCACGTCGCCCCATATTCAATCTCCACCGTTGAATAGGAAGATCTCTTCGTCCTCTCAATATTGTAGTTGAAAGTTTTTGGTATAGGATGACAGATTGGAAGAAAATAGAGGAGGAAGAAGAGTGATTTTCAGCCATTAATGATGTAAGTGGCGTTTGAAGCATTAGGGTTAGGGTTTTGAGCAAATTGTGAGAGTGGAGGTCCTTTTATAGAAAATTACGCGACACTATTCATCCCGAAATTTTCCAAACTCCAAACGAAGTGTGCCGGCTGGCATTTCTAGGGTTTACCCCGCGTTCCTGACACAATCGAATAGGTATCGAGAGCCAATTCGATCATATGTGCGAGTTACAGAAATAAACGATCAAATTTAAATTAAATCGATTAAACTAAATTCTACGCGTTTTAGCTTGCCCCGGACAAACCGTAAATCCGATTGACACGAAATTTGAAACCATACAATAATATCACATTACGGATCCGATGAAACTAGTTTCGTCAAAATCCAAGACTGTTTGAAAAATAGCTATTTTAACTCGTCAATAAAATATTAAAATATTCAATTTTCACAAATTAACTTTAAATTCAATTTTAAAAGTTCTATAACATCATTTTAACTCCAATATGATTAAATATAACTTTATAAATCATTTTCAATCACATTAAACCCAATTTCCAATTATTTCTGTAATTTCAAATATTAAATTATCGATTTAATTATCCAATTAAATCTCGATATTTGAAATAAAATTTATTCGACTTACAAATTTTACTTGTGAATATTTAAAATCAATTAAATATACGAATTTTAATTGACAGAAATTCTGGGTCGTTAGAAACTTCCCCCCTTAAAAGAATTTCGTCCTCGAAATTACCAAGTAAGAAAAAGTCTAGAAATCCATTAACTTTTCAAAATCCATATTTAAACTTCTTACAATAACTTTACTAAGTTTCAAATCTACTTAGTTATCTTTTCAAACCAACCAATATTTTTTTACTTTCAACTCCAAAATCAAAGTTATAGTTTTCAAAATTTTCCAATTTTCTTAAAAATATTCTAACGCCTTAAATTTTCAGAAAAATTCATCATAGTCTCCTTTGCGCGGCTCGATCCGAAAAAAAAATGATAATATATATATATATATATATATATATCACAAATATACATCTCATCAAGTGATGAGGCATCCCGCAGGGAAAAAGTGTAAAAGTACGATATGTAATCCGAGATATGTACCTTATATATTATTAGCGAGCATATACGGCTAATATAGCGCGAAAGCAAGCTCCAAATGCGAAGCAAGCGAAATCCGCACCTACTAAACACTCAACAAGCCATGAGAATATGCATATATGAAAGTAATATCAATATACAACATATATCACTACAACAACTACATATGCTAATATAGCAAATGCAACAAAAGCAATAAATGCAACCACCAAACAACTATCATCCAGCAAATCCATATCAAATCAATATACATTCACTTCTCATTATTATTCGATGAATTGGTTTTTCATTTAATCACATTTGATTCATTAACATTGGATGTTTTTACTAACATTCACTTATTCATATTCAATTAGTTTACATTCACTAATTTATATTCCATTTCAAACATCATTTGTTTAACTTAACTTAAAATTCCACTTACAAATCCAATTCAGATTTCAATTCTAAAGTAAATTCTATTTAAATTTTACCAAAGCTAAATTTATTAACTCATATTATAAGTTCAAAACTTATTTCACTTATATTCATCAATTTCAATAGCTTATCTAATCCAAATCAATTTATTTAACTTTCCTTTAGTTAAATTTCAAATCACATGTCTTTGATGACAACTCAAATTTATTTTAACTTGGATTTTAATTTCAAATTTGTTTATCACAATCAAACTTAAATTCCCAATTTACTATGGTAGCAAATCTATCACATAGAGACTCGAAAATGATATTGATGATGCTGTAGTCATCACCCTTATTATTTCCCAGTAACAGTAGTGAATTCAGTGCTTAATATTCTTTCAAAATTTTTCTCTTATTCATAAATCACATTTAATTATAATTCCACACTTATAATTCATTCGCTTATATAATTTATTCTTTTAATTAACTTATATACATTCTAACATTTTTAACGACCAAACAATCAATTCATATATACTTAACAATTCTGAAAAATTATTCCTTTGTATATAAAATATAATCAAGGTAAAATTATTTCATCTACCCTATTTAAAACAATATTGTATAGAATTGTTTTGTACCAGTGTTTAGAGATCCCTATCGACAACGTTAATTACTCGTGTTGACCAGAATCCATATACCACTTAACAAACCAATCATCACAATATAAAACAATTTATATTCGCTAACAAATACACACTCATATCTATTATTACACTCAAACTCATTCTAGAGTACTACTGACTTTATCTCTAATGAGTAATACCCAACAGAGCCATGGTTGTCGCTTAACCATATGCTCTGATACCAAATGTAACGTTCTCGATTTTTCGACGCTCGAAAACCGACATCAATACATACACTGTATCAACTGCCGAGCAATCAGATGCCGGAAAACCGAATGTTACGGTTAAAGAAGAAGAAAAAGATAGAATAAGAGAGAGAAAGATAGAACAAAACAGAAAGAAACAACAGAACAATATCAGAATCTCACAATCGCAGCAAAACAACATATAATAAATAAATGAATAATCTTTAAACAAAGAACTATATTAGTTATTAAATTACATTACATCGCATTACATTATCAAAGTTTACAACAACAAACAGCGGAAAAGAAATACAACATATACTAGTAATATACTACGCCATCCATCTTGCCTCCAGATTTCTACAGCAACTCCCGAATCCAGAATGACCTGATAACCTGACTCTAGACTGCCCGTGTGGAAATTGGTGGGCGCCAGAATTTAGGAAGGAAAACAATAAACTCCAGGTCAGTCATGAGACTGGTGTGAGAACTTAAAACAGTTATTTATCTTTAAAACAAACAACAGAAATATTTTAAAATAGATTCGCAATGCTTTTTGAAAAATGAGACTACCATACGGCCTCCCGCACACACACACAATGCAAACGCAGAATCAAAGGATATTTCTCCTTATGATAGTCAAAGATGCTTGATACGCATTAAAAAGAAACATTTGATATTATTACTAGTGCATAGTGCAGAAAACATTTCGAAAATATAATATAAATCTTAGCCAACATAGGCATTCCGCACTTATGCCTACTATAGCTACCATCTAAACAGTGGTGACCACTATAAGCAAATGGTAGTTTCTACAACTAAACCGTACAAGATCGTATTGTTTTTTTGGATTTCCAACAAATGGTAAGGCCAAGGAACTTCCCATTGCCACATGAGTACGCCTCTGGAAAGACGACCCGAGAATCTAACCTAACATTACGGTTAGATCTTCGCCAACACAAGGCCGGGTTACCCCTAACTGGGTAACTACTGACAAGAATATGCCATCCCCCGGTCGTAACTGACCTTCATCCGAGGATCCTCGATTCCAACAACCACAATGTAATAAATTTGCAGCAACAACATAGGTTAAGTATCTGGGCTCCATACCACGATACCACCTCTATCCAGAAGGAATGACATACACTAAAGGGGCGCTACCCCTAATAACCTTGCTGCATCCTTCCTGTTTTGACCATTTCCGAGGTGTGAGGTCCGACGAAGTCTCGTCCACAAAGCCACGCTTTATACAAAAGCTGTGCTTTGATCACATATGCTCAACAACACTTCGTATGTCACATTACCAATTTGGGAATGTATCACTAGTAACCATCAACTACATGACCTCTAAGCTCGTACGTCTCAGAGAAGGGTGTTAAGCTAAGAGAATAAATTCTCCACCACCAACAGAAATATATTTGATAGAAATCAGCTTTACATCTCAAATTGTAACGTCAGACACACATCCATACAAGTCCGTTCCGGGATCGAACGGAACCGAAGGTACTTCCAAAGAAGCCCTTGCAATCTGGATATTCACTAATCACGTCCGGACTTCCCGTCACTAAGGGTGATAAAACCTCTATATCGAAGATCAGCCGATGCAGAGTCATTCGACGGTAATCCTTCCATTTTCAAAAATATCCGGTCTTCAACAGCGGTCTTCAAATGCAATCCATAACGACGTATCACATATTCGGAATGGGTTATACGACCCAAAGATCCTTTCCCGGCTAACCCGAATAGTGAGCGCTTATTTTGGAAATAAGCGTGGCATTCAAATTCAAGCAAATCACAACAAATACCCATTTAAAGGTAAATATTGATAGTCGGTTATTTAACTATCAATAGGTATGCACAACATCACCAGATTCCAAATAATTTTCTAAATTATTTATTTTCCAAAAATATCTTTACAAGATATATAATTATTTCCACACTTCAAAAATAAATCAACGTTTATTTTTTTAAACAAATTTCCCCTTTCTTTTTTAAATTCCATAGTGAATTTACATTTCCGAAATATATATGAATATACGATTTTTAAATCGATTTCTAATATTCATTTTCAATTTATCTTTAAAAAGATACAATCTCAAAATATTTCACTTCATATTGGAAAAACCATTTCCATACTTATTAATAATAAGTAATTCACAAATCTATTCATTTTCAACATTTGGAAAATATTCGATATACTTAAATCACAATTTAAGTATATATTTTATCCTTTAAGGGAAACATCCTCTTAAACACATTTATTTGGGTCCAAACGAATGTTGCGTAAAACATCATTACGACAACCCAAAATCACTAGTATAGGGATTCGAAATTAAGATAGATATAAATCCCAATACTATATAAAACATTTCCTTTCGGAAATCATTTACTATAACAACAGTGTTATAGTCACCATTTCCTTATTTCTCAAAAACGTCTATTTCAACAATGAATGTTGAAATCTATGGTTTCCACACTTAATACATTTTAAAACAACTTCAAATCGTTTTAATTCTATTTAAAATATCACTTCCCCAAAACACTTTAATATATTATTCACTGTCCCTAATCGTGAATATCCTTCGTTAACCAAATTCAACATTTTTCTACACATTTTATTTAAAGGATTATCCACAATCCAAAATCGCGATATATCTCCTCTAATAAGATTCTATATTAAATTCATCAAATTTGATAAATTTTGGATTTTATAAAACAATGTTTACAAATCCCCATTTATATTTTTATAAAGACTTCAATTTACAAAATTTAAAAATCTTACTACTTATAAAATTCCATTTATAACCTCATTTTCAGCATTAACAGAACTCCTTTTATAATTCCATTATTTCGATTTATAAAATATATATTTTATAAATCTCATATATAAACCATTTATACTTATTCAAAAATCTCAACTAAAATGCCAAAATCCGATTTATAAGTTAATTACTTATGAATCTTTTATATTACAAAATCTATACATTTTATAACTTCACAATTTATAAATTTATAATTTTCATTTACTTATGAAATCCATTTATACTTCATTTTAACACTTATAAAAACTCGTTTCATAATCCCAATATTTTAATTTATGAATATTAATTTTATAAGTCTTTTATATAAATCGTTTATAATAATTCAAAAATCCCAATTTAAACTGTTTTATAAATTTATCAACTACATATTTCAAAAATCACATTTCGGTTATATTTCACAAAAATCATTACTTTCATAACATAAATATTATAACGTTTATTTATTTAAACAATTCAAAATTCAATAAACATATATTTTCAAAAATCACTTTTAAATTAGAAATCGTTCCTTTAACATTTTTAAAACTTTGAAATAGGCCCAATGATGCAACAACACCAAATAATTAATCACGGCATCCAAACATCATATATCAATATGATAATCAACAAATATCACAATATCTGTAAATAAATCAATACAGTTGAGGAATCCAGTTGGATCCCTCCAACCTGTTTCCCTGCATCCACAGATGTTAGCACAATACCAATTTTGTTTCAATATGGAATATCGCGGTATATGGGATTTATATAAAAATTATTCGCTATTATGCGGCGCAATAGGGTCTCATCCGCTATATAATGCGGGAAAATCAACTCCAAGTGCATATATAATACCAATTCCAATCAAGATGGAATTAAAGCGGTATATGTTTTTAGTAAATAACATCCGCTTAATATACTGCGTATAGGGTCTATTTCTATACAACAGATAAAAATTTATCATCCAAACATAAAATCAAGCAATTTTAAATCTAACTATTTAAAATTTAAATCGAAACAATTCGATTGAGTGAGAAGTTCTCACCTTGCTTTCAATAACGGTTGCAGTGTTTTTATTTCGAATAAAATTAAACGCGCGTTTAATTTTATCGAAAATTCAAACTAGCTCCAAACGACTCCAATCCAGCTCCATTGCGTGATGCTCGACAAAAGGAATCCAACGCAATTCGTTTCGTACGTTTTCGACCTCGTATGAAAAAGTTACGCTATTTTAAACATTACACGATTTATAATATAATTAATTTACAATTTCATTTCAATTTTTTAAACCTCTCAGCATCTGGACCGTTAGATTTTGTTAGATTGCATAAGGGCCGTGCCCTTTCTCTTCTCCCCCTGACATTCACTACAGGCTATTCATGCTCAAGAAACCTATAGGCCGCCATTTTAATTCGAATTATCGTGGCCACCACGATCATCGAGAAGTTGATCAACAACCTCCACTAGAACGCCCTCGACAAGAGCTGCCCACGGCCACCACGGCTTGAAGCTCGGCACTGTCATCACCTCGAAAAACATGCCTAGAATGAGCACGAACGCGGCCTTGTAGCTCCCTCCACGTCGCCCCATATTCAATCTCCACCGTTGGATAAGAAGATCTCTTCGTCCTCTACAATATTGTAGTTGAAAGTTTTTGGTATAGGATGACGGATTGGAAGAAAATAGAGGAGGAAGAAAAGTGATTTTCAGCCATTAATGATGTAAGTGGCGGCTGAAGCATTAAGGTTAGGGCTTTGAGCAAATTGTGAGAGCGGAGGTCCTTTTATAGAAAATTACGCGACACTATTCATCTCGAAATTTTCCGAACTCCAAACGAAGCATGCCGACTGGTGTTTTTAGGGTTTACCCTGCGTTCCGGACACAATGGAATAGGCATCGAGAGCCAATTTGATCATATGTGCGAGTCACGGAAATAAACGATCAAATTTAAATTAAATCGGTTAAACTAATTTCTACGCGTTTTAGCTTGCCCCGGACAAACCGTAAATCCGACTGACATGAAATTTGAAACCATACAATAATATCACATTATGGATCCGATGAAACTAGTTTCGTCGAAATCCGGGATTGTTTGAAAAATGGCTATTTTAACTCGTCAATTAAATATTAAAATATTCAATTTTCACAAATTAATTTTAAATTCAATTTTAAAAGTTCTATAACATCATTCTAACTCCAATATGATTAAAAATAACTTTATAAATCATTTTCAATCACATTAAACCCAATTTCCAATTATTTCTGTAATTTCAAATATTAAATTATCGAATTAATTATTCAATTAAATCTAGATATTTGAAATAAAATCTACTCGATTTACAAATTTTACTTGTGAATATTTAAATTCAATCAAAAATATGAATTTTAATTGACAGAAATTCTGGATCGTTACAGGTTCCTATTATTAATTAGTTACAACCTATTTCACTACAATAATTGAAACTATTAATTAACGGAAACTTAAACTAAGTACAGGGTTAAATTTCAAATCATTTTAAAATAATAAATAAATGTATACACTTTCAATCTATATTTCCGATTATATTTAAAACAATTTGAAATTTATATTTGTTTATCAAGATAAATCTGTAGTAAAACTAGTACAGTGGCCTTCCCATTTAGAAAACCGAAAATGAATGTCGATGATGCATGCACTCATCACAGAAATTATTTTCCAGTGACGTAGAGGGGACTACAGAACTTATTTCTTTCCAAAATTTTCTTTAAAACAATTCTTTCAAATCATTTTGAAATATTTATGTCAGAAAATACTTCCAATATTATTATTATTATTATATCCTAAAATCATTCGAAAGAATTTTCAAAACCTCGGAACTTAAGTTCTAAATTTCGAATTTTCATCTATTTTATTCAAGATCTTATTTCCAACCACATTTATAAATTTCACAACCTAACAACTAATATATTACAACCAAATATATATCATTTATAAAAAAATTATTCTATATATAGAAAATATAATAGGCAAAATTATTTCATTCACCTATATTTCAAAACAAATATTGTGTCGGTCTGTCCTATTAAGTGTTTAGAAATCCCTATTGATGTCATAGCGTCCTATGCACCAATCAGAATTTATAAATACAAAACGGAACAAATTAACACAATATTAAAACCCTTTATAACATAACAAATACGCTCTCTCATATATATATACACACTCGGCGACTCATCATAGGGTATTAGAGTCAGAACCCCCACAAAGCTAAGGTTTATCGCTAAACCAAAGCTCTGATACCAGATGTAACATTCCGTCTTTTTATATGCTTTAAATCGACGATAAACCACACACGTCAGAATCAAACCGTACAAAAGGGCAGATTGTTATGGGGTAAATAAGAAAAAGCATAGAAAGAAAAAAAACAGAATCTTGCAGCGGAATAACAAAATATAATAATCAAATAACAGTTCATGAAGCTGTTTTACAAAACATTTGATTATATACTAATACAATACATATCAGAGTTACACATACCAAAGAATAATAAATAATGCAGCGCAACAATGTGATGCAGTGAATATAATAAATAATAATAACAAAATCTTCGTCTTCGTCCTCCAGAAATAAAGTCTTCAAATCTTGAAATGCTCAGCCTGACCCAAGCGAATTGAAAAGACAAAACATTCGAGTCCAAACTAAAAGATCTTATGTAAGTTAAATCAACTGTAAATAATATGAGTGGAACGGCGTTAGAAATGTTTACGAGATTTGACATCTCCTATCCAGTGTCTAACGTGAGTACAATAACTTAGGAGATGCTCGGGATTCGCATCTCCTAAGGATCCGTTAAACTATTTACTATGTAGTAATATTTTGCTATTATAATAATGTCTATTAGTAAAATAAACTTACTTTAAAATAGCGTTAAGTGTTACCCATATAGCCCTTAACACGTAATAGTGCCAATAGTCTATACAGTACCGTAATACCTCCTGATCGGAAGGCTACCAGAGGATACTCCATAGGTACGACACAAATCAAACTCGTACAAGGCGCGCTAGGGTAGGTGACACGGCACACAAGGCAATGCCAGGGTAGATATACCAATTACGTATCCGGGCTGGTGGTAACGCATTGCAGCTACTACCGCCCACCTCGAGCCACTCCCCCCAAATCAAAAATCAAAAGTGGCCACCGAATCAATCCAAAAGTCAAAGTATAATATCGAAGGAGAGTGTTCGATAAGAGGGGCTACCTCCTTGGCCCGAGACCGCTCCTGTTTTAGCCACCTTATGCCAACTCACGGGAGTCGGGTCCACATATATACCTTAATAGAACATCGCCACCATCCTACTTTATTCTGGAATATCCACCGTGTACACAGTTGCTAAAGTGGTTTTTGGAGTTGGCAGAGAGTATGACAACTTCCTATCCCGGTCTCTTTAACGACCAAACGTTATTATAACACAACGGACATTTCAAAATAATTTATACTTCAAAACCATAATATAATATCCATTTCGAAACCATATAATACTCCTTTCCATTTCAAAAATCAAATCATTATGATATCATTTTTATAAAAAACCATATCAATATAATATCTTTTATCCCAAATATATCCTTTTTCCAAAATCATAGCACTTCAAAGTTATAACACTTCGAAAACAAAATACTTGAAATATAACTTCCACCACTCAAATGGTTTAAACATTAGAATACTTTATATAATAAGATGGCTTTTCAGATTTCACAAATCAATTCCAAAATAGGTCAAATTTCTAAATTTTAAATTTAACCAATTCCCAAATCATATATTTCAATACAATTCAGTTTCCGAATGAACTATTCCAAATTTTATCGATTTCAAAACAGATTTGATCCATAGAATAAATTATTCCAAATTCAATATTATTTCAAACTTTAAGTATTCCCAGTTTCAAAACTAGGTTTGGTAATTATGATTCAACAATTCACCTTTCTATTATTTAGTTTGAAATAATTTACGTAATAAATCCATTATCATCTAAATAAAACTCAATTTACAATTAACTTAAATATTTCTTTAATTTATTTATACTTGACATATTCATTTAATTCACCCTAAACCAAAATCCAAGTTATAAAAATCATACCTTTTAAAATTTCAAATTTAATAAATTTTACATCAACTTACTGAGTTTAATTTTTAAATAAGCTTAGTTTCAGATAGATTTCCAATTTATCATCCAATCTTAATTTATTTAAATCATTATAACCTCTATATTAAAGTATGATTTAAATACTTAACCATATTTTATTTTAATAAAATCAAACTCCATTATTAAACTTATTTTTTTAAACAAATTTATACATAGCTTAAATTCAAGAATTTAACTATACATAAAATAATATCTATATAATGTCAAAAAAAATCAATATTTATTAAACCGTATTTTTCTATCCAAAACCATAGAAATCATTTTCAAAATATTTATACATATACCGACGGTGTCTGTATATAATTTTATATCCTATGGTCAAGTGATACGCATATTTATCATTTCAATCCATAACTTAAAATAAAAATACGGTTATATATCATTTCAAACCGTAATCCCGAATGAAATAAAATGCATAACAACTTGCAGTTTATAACAATATAGAATACAACATGCATTCATCACATGTCAATCATCAACCATTTATCACAATCATCATCCAATTCAATCAATGACATCAATATATAATCGAAAATAAATAACAGACATTTACTGGCAGTTTATATTCAGTAATAAATAAAATACCTATTTAACTGGCAGTTTATATGCAATAATAACTTAAATAACAATTTAATTCAATAAATTCAATTTAACTGGAATGATGGTAAAAATATGTCAAACAGTCATAAATAAATTTCTAATCACATCAGAAAAAAAATTTAACACACAGAAGAAATTTTAGAAGTTGTGAGTGAGTTAAAGCACTCACCTTTTGAATTTAAATTAAATTTAAATCCAATTTAAACCCAAAATTTGAATAGTCTCAGAATTCATCCAAACCAGCGCCAAAATGTCCGAAATTTCGATACGATCCTAACGGAAGAAACCCCGCGTGAATCAGACCTCGTATGCAAAAGATATGTTGATTAGAACATTTGAGTTTTTAATATATAATAATTAACAAAAAAAGAACGCACTTTCTTCTCCATCATTCACGAACGAATGCAACCCATAAATCAACACGCCTCCATCAAAATGCACGCACCATCATTCGCCTGGAGCCCAATCGAGGACTTCCATCGTGTGCGCCGCATCTATCTCCGCTTATGCCAGGGGTCGCGCCCCTCTTGCCCGCGCCGTTTGCGCAAAAATCGAGGAAAAGATGATCGACTTCAAGGCCAAATTCTTGCGAATTCGAGAAGTTATAGCGCAAATTGACCGTTGGATGTGTAGAGCTCGTCGTGCTCTACAACTTTGCTTTTGAAAGCTTCTAATTTCGATGCACGGATTGGAAGAAATCAAGGCAAGAAGATCAAGAGTTTATGGTCATAGAAAAGAAAAGAGGAGTGGCCGCTAGGGTTTCAGAATAATATAATATTATTTTATCGTTTTGCATGCCTATTTATAGCGTCTGGTCCAAAACTGCCCGACCTCCAAACGAAGCATGCCGCCTGGCGTTCCTATTGCAAAAAGGTCTTATGAACACAATGGAACTAGTTTCGGGGTTCAATTCTATTATTTTCGTAGGTTACTGTTAAAGTCAAATTGGTTTGAAATGACAATAATGCCCTAGAAAGCCCGTTTCGTTTCCAAAACGAAAATGGTTCATCCCATATATCAAAATAGATGTTTTTGAATATTTTAAAATCAATGGAACAGATTTTAAGTCCTAATTCCATTGAATGAAGAAGTTGTGCTAAAGTTAATTTATTTTAAATTGATTTCAATTCATTTTAATTAAATTGATTTCTAGGCGTTTCGAGTCCGTTCGGTCAAATGACAAGTCATATTGATACGAAACTTGAAATCTTATAATAATTCACCGTTACGGATCCGATGAAACTGCTTTAGTCGAAAACCGATTCAGTGGCAAAAATGGCTATTTTTCACATTATTAAATTAAATTAATATTTAATTAATTAAATCACTTTTCCGTTTCAAATTTAAAATTCACAAATTCCATTATTTTTGATTTCGTAAACAATTACAATAATTTAAACAAACTTAGATATCAATTTCAAGTTAGTGAATTTACCAATTATAATGTTTGAATTCAATTTCAGTAAATTCAGATATTATCAATTAAATTTCCAATAATTACATTTATTTTAACCTGCATCCTATTATCCAATCTTTTATTATCAAATGGAGAAAATTAGCATTGGTTCATGATTTATTACATTAGTATCTTCAAATTTCAGCTAAATTTACATTAACGTACTAGTTAAATATTTTAATTTCATTTAATTGCAATTAATCCAAGTATTATATTTCAAATTCCATTAAATTAATAAATCGTGATTTCCATTCTACTTATCCAACCAATTGTCATACTATGAATAAAGTTAACGTTATTTCCAAATATTAACTTAATTTACATTAACATAATATTCAATTTAGATCAATTACGATTAATTCCAATTTAATTTAACGGATTAAGTATATATGTAACTTATAATAATTATTGCCATTAACTCTCAATCACCCTTTATAAGTTTATCATTTCCAAGCCAATTTTATACGTGACGACCCGAAATTTTTAGAGAATTTGAAATCAGGATTTTTAATTGATTTTAAATATTTAAAAGTTAATTTGTAACTTAAATTTCAAATATCACCATTATTTGGAAATTTAATTATTGAATTTAATTATTGGGAATTGGGTAAGATGTTGAATCTAGAATTTTTAGCCTGTTAAAAATAATTTAAAGGCTTATAAAATTTATATTGATAGTACGGAAGATAGTAAAGGTATTGAAATTGAATTTGGGAATGTTTTGTTAAGTTTTAAAAATATATCGTTTAAATCGATGTTCAAAAATAGCCTTCCGAGGCACGGTCTCGGATTTTGACGAAACAAGTTCCATTGGATCCGTAATATTACATTATTATCGAATTTCAATTTTTGCAGTGTTTGCAATTACCGTTTGGTCATACAACCCGTAAATGCATAGAAGAATCTAATTTAATTTAATTTACATAGTCAAACCTTCTCATATAAGCCACACCCTTCCAGCTTTTAACGCAAGCTTCTTTTCTTTTTCCCCTCTCTTTGAATTCATTTTCACTTAAATAAATAGACAAGAATAAAAAAGAAATGACACGAACGAAACTCGTTCGAATCAAGGGCGATTGGGTTTTTGCGATTTCAAATTCAAGCAACCCAAGCTTAGCCTCGTATTCAATCTTGGTAACGATTCGAGTAATAAATTCGTTGACTTCGGGAAGGGGGTAACGACATCGTGATCAAGTCGTGATTGAATCGCGATTGCGCGGGGAAAAGGGGGGCGGTGGCACTTGATTGTTGGCGCAGTAGAGACGCTCGAGCACGGAGGCGGTTAATAAAGTGATTGGCTGAGCTTAGGGTTGTCTAATTAGGCGTAATTCAAGCATCGTTCTAGGTATAATTGGTGTCGACGTTGGAGTTGGAGGAGGCGCTCGCGAGATAGGCATGGTTGAGGCAGTTCGTTTGGAAGTCTGAGGGGAAGGTATTTTCTGTTTTTAATTTATTTGTCTACTTTGAAAAAATAAACAAACAAATAACGTATAACAGTAAGTTCTGTAAACAGTTGATTTACATATACATACATAATTTTTTTTACAGTAAATGAAATCTTAAGTGGTTAAGCAGTTTTGAATTTTAAGTTGTTCTTAATTTGGTTTAAATATATATATATACCTATAATTTCATATATGTATATAAAGGTAAGGTTTTGGGGAAAATAAATAGAAATTTTGAAGTGATGGAAGTCCATTTTTGAAAATCTATAATTTATTATATTAATGTATATATAGTTCAAAGAAGAATTTAGCAGTTTAAATAATTCATTAGCCAATTTAAATTTTTTACAGTAAACAATTACTGTCGTGTTTACTGGAAATGAAAAAAAAATGTACAAATAAAGTTTTAAGGATATATATATATATATATATATATATATATATATATATATATATCCATATTCTTTCATATAGATAAGATTTTAAAATAATAGGGATTTTTAAATATGGTGGAGTTTAATTTTTTTTATATATATATATGTCATTATGGGTATAAATGGTTTCAAGAAGGAAATAAAAATAAATATAGATATATAAATATTTTTATTCTACTAGTTTATTTTAAAGAAGTGAGTTTGATGATTAAACTATTTTAATTAACTTATTTAATTATTGGGTTACTAAAGATGATTTGTTAAAGGAAATTATTAGTATAAAGAATTTAAATTAAATTTTAAATTCAAATAAATAAGAAAATGTTAATTTATTTTTGGATTAGTCCAAGTGTTAATAAACTATAAAATGTTATACAAGGTCTGGAATCGTGAAGAAAACAAAAATCGGATCACAAACAAAATCAAAGGTGAGTTAATATCACTCATCTGGTTATAATTTAAATGGTTAAATTTAAACAATTGGTCAATTGGATGTGCTATAATATATATATATATATATATATATAGTAGTATATAATATGTCTTGGAATGATTGATTTCCCGCATTATATAGCGGATGAGACCCTATGCGCCGCATAATAGCGGGTGATATTATATTAAAAATCCCATATACCGCGATATTACACCTCGAAGTGGAATTGGTATTTTATATTGTGTTAACGTCTGTGGATGCAGGAAAACAGGTTGGAGGGATCCAACCGGATTCCTCAACATTTATTTAAATTATTCAATATTCTCTGTTGTGATTATTTGATATTCTATGATGAATTATATTGGAATATTGGATGCTATGGTTTGCTTGAATATATTTCGGTACACTGAGCTATCAAAATATATAAATTAGATTTTTGGAAAGACAATAAAAGGGTGGAGTTTAAAGTAAAATAATTATAGCGTATTTGAATAAATTAAGAATGAATTGAAAGAAATGGAAGTGATATTAAAATACTAATAAATAAATTTCGAGTCTATATTAAAAAAGAGATTTTGAATAAACAGAAATTAATGAATTGTAAACTTAAGTGATATCATTTAAAGAAATAAAGAATTATTTTAAAATTCAAAGTTTAGATTTATTTAAAAGGATAAAGAAGTAATTTGAGAAATCAAAAATTGGTATTTTCAGTTAAAAGCATCTTAAACCATAAATAAGGAATAAAATACGAAGTTAATGGATTTTGGAATAAATGGAGTAAATTGGAAATCAATTTGTGAATTTATTAAAGGAATGGGAACATTTGTTTAAAAGTAAATAGTCATTTATTTTTAAAGAATGTGAAGAGGAGTATATTTCCCTGGATAGCGAAGTACGTTTTGAAAGCAAATTTTTAAGTATAAGTTAAAAGTTTTAAGTTGTTATAAGAAAGCATGTTTTAGAAAATTTATTATTTCTAAATGTTTAAATTCAAAAGTAAGTATTTTTTCAAAATCTATTATCGTAATAATTATTTAAAAGATGATTTGGTATTTTGTTTAAAGGAGAAAATCTAGTTTTATATTTGATAAAGTAACCTTATTTTAAATATTTCTAAAGTATTATTTTTAATAAAGTATTAAAGTAGTTTTACTAAATTTAAATGTTAAAGTATGTTTTATAATAGTGTCTTAAATTATTTAAAATCTAAGATGTTTGTACTTGGTAATTTCAATGGGAGTCGAAAATATTTGGGAAATCTACTCCGGGAAAGAAAATGGTTTGAAACTGTATTCAAAAGGAATTGAGAATGGAAATATATCTTGCGAAGATATTTTGAAGTAGATAAATAATTTGGGAGATTATTTATTGTTGATGGATGTTTGTGAATGTTAATTGATAGCTAAATAACCGACTATCAATATTGGCCAAATGCGTTGATCGTTTCGAAGAGACCGGGATCGGAATTAATTTCTCGAAAACCACTTCGATCCGGTTTGTACGTTTTCGTGGAAAAACAAATCAGGAGTCGAAGATGGAGCAGTGAAGTGCATGGGCTAGTCGCTACTTGTTAGCACCAAAATTGGTCACAAACACCGTTAGAAAGATTGTGTACAGAGATTAATAAAGAAAGTAAATTAAAACAGAGAATAGAGTGTGAATTTAAATGCAGAGAACAAGAACACCAAATTTATAGTGGTTCGGCGTAACTTCCTACATCCACTTTGAAGTTGATGTCCATTAATTTCCTTGATGGTTGATTGCAGATACAATCCGTTTTTAGTTACTAGAATACAATTGCAAAGTAAAAGAAATAAGTCTGGAATGAGTCTTGAAAATGTCAGAGTCTCCCCAGTGTTCTCTAAAATTTCCCCCTTTTCTCTGTGCCGCTGCCCCTCTATTTATAGGCGAAGGGGGGTTGGACTTCCCTGGTGGGCCTGGTAGTTGAATAACTCGGTCCAAATAGGACAAGCTCTGTGTGCCGAACCGAACAGTTGAATGCCGACCCCTCCTTTTGATGCCGAACGAGCCGTTCGTTGTGTGGGAAGAGTAGGCCGAGTGATAATCGAAGCCGGACGTGATGGGGAGGATGCCGAACCATCTTTGATTGCCGAACGTCTCGGGAGCCCGAATGAGACTCTCGTTGAATGTCTTCCGGATGCCGAACTTCATGGATACCGAACATTCTTTGCATGGCGAACGGGCGCTTGATGCCGAGCGCTATTCAATGATGAGCGCTCTCTAGATGCCGGGCGTAACGTGACGTCGAATGCTACGGGGCCGAACCACTTAAAGGCCGAACGTCCTTCGTATGCCGTACGATACCTTGACCGAGCGAGGTTCCTGGCCGAACGATGCCTTTGGCCGAGCGCTGTCTAACGTCGAACGTTCTCCAGATGCCGAACGCTATCCAATGTCGGGTGTCCCTATGCGCCGTATGCTTCTTGGATGCCGGTCGTAGGGTGCTGCCGAACGAACTAGCTTAGCCGATCGGTGGGTAGGCCGAGTACTAGGTTGCCTGGCCAAATCTTCAGGAAACACTTTCCCCCCAAAGTGTATCGCGTGACCAAACGCGATGCGCTTTGAACCATGAGTCCTTTGCGTTCCTCTTCGAACCTTGTCCCACTTCTCTTAAAGGGATTATGGTGCATGCCGAACGTAATGCAACTGCCGAACGATCTAGCTAAAGACAAGTACCCGGGATGTCGAGCGAAACAGAATAGCTGAGGCCAAACAACGTGAGATAGCCGGTCGATATCGCCTTGACCGGTTCTACCGGTCATGGTATCTTCAACTTCTTCTTCCCCCTATAAAACCTGGCCCCCTCCTTCTTCCCCTTTTTTCCACTTTTACTTCTGCGATCTTGGACTTACGAACCTCCTTTGCTATCAGACTCCAAAGGTCTCACAATCTTTTCCAAATCCCGATCTACGAACTAGGTATCAATTCCTTTATCCAAATCCTCTCCCTGACTATGGAAGTTTCGATAAGAGGCTTATATTAGAATGGTAGCTGACAGGGTTGCGTGGGTGGCTGAACTAAGCTTCGATTAGGTAATCTTTAGGGCTAGACGATGTGAGGTAGGGAGAAGTAGCCAGGGATGATCATACGTAGGAGTTGTTTGTTTGGGAGATATAATGTGGTTCGGCACAGTTTCTTCATGCCTAATTGAGACTGGAAGAGAGGAAAGAGTAGAGGAGGAGGGGGATGGAATTATAGCTAAGGGTGGAGCGCTGAAAGTTTTAAGGTTCGGCATAATCCTGGTTCGGTGTGACTCATCACATGCCGGACGGTAGGAGGGAAGGTTTGGGAGGAGGTATGAGTTAGCGGAGAGGATGTTGAGTGTTGTTTCGACCGAATGGGATTTTGGTCGAACGATACTCTGCAGAGCGCGAGGATGTTGAGTGTTGTTTCGGCCGAATGGGATTTTGGCCGAACGATACTCTGCCGAACGCTAACTGGTTCGAACTGTAGTTAGGCCGACCGCGAGTTTTAGGCCGACCGATAACTTCGTCGAGCGACAACTTAGCCGAACAAACGAAAATTCCGAACCATACACGCCGAACGATATTTAGCCGAACAACACATGAATGCTGAACTAAAACATGCCGAACGGTTATGCCGAACGGTCGTAAAGCAAGAACAACGACTCTAACATTCTAGCATGTCGAACCGATTTGGACTAATAACCTTCTACTTTCAGTAGCTATAAATCTGAACTTTTCTTGACGTAACCGGATAACTTCCTCTAACGTCCCCTGAACTTGAAACTGTAATCGCCATTTGGCGGGCTTTTGGAGACGGTCAGCGATGACGGTCTTCGAAGGCGATTATTTGAGGCTTAATTTTATATTAGTAACCTCGTGACTCCCAACTTTCAACGCTTATACACGATTGATTGCACTAGTTCACACACCACGTGGGGGGAATATTCGTGTTGTTAATTCTAACGTCGATCATTTTTCAAGTATAGTTCACACAGGTGTTTTTCCAGATCCGCTATTTATTGAAGATGTTTAAAAGATCTAGCTCCGCCACTATCTCAGATAGGCCCGGGCCATCTTCCAAGCAAGGGGATGCAGACGTTCCAAACCCGTCGACGTCCCACACTCATGACTTAGCCCCTGATGCCTTGGAGGCATCGATTCTTTTAGATGATCCAATCGATTCACAGGCTTCGAAGATTAACGAAGTCGCACTCCGGCGAATATGCTCTATCCATGGAATTCCTTTTGCCGACGTGTTGGTTCCGTTGGGGCTCGATCGCCCACACCTGCCTCCAATTGGATATACTTCCCGTAATAAGTTCATGTGTTGGGTAGGCAGCGTGCCCTCATTCAATCTATTTCTTCGGGACGTGTTGCAATATATGTACATCGCCCCCTCGCAGCTGCACCCGAATGGCCACACATTCATTTATGGGACATACCTCATTTTCATGACCATCTTTTCTAGGCCTCCAACCCCTGGCGATATCAGATATATTTATATGATCAAGAAGCGGAGAGATAGCCTCTCCTTTGTGTTCCTTGAGCCACACCATAAATGCCAAATTTTAACAGGGGCATGGAGCAAATTTGCCCTGTACAAACAGGAATGGTTCTATGTGCGTTGCCCCTGGTTTCGCAAGGAGATGGGTTGAAGGAAGTAAGTCTTTTTCTTGGAACGATGCACATGTTGTGACCGAGGCTATGTTTTTTCATAATTCTTGTTTCCTCTTTTCAAGTATCAATCCGCGCCCTGACGATCGTGGTTATTCTGAGGCTGTTGAAGCTGTTAGAGCCCTTCCCGCCGAAGAACGAGACATCCGAACTCTCATTTCAAATGAGTCACTGTCAAGGTTCGGACTGTTGGCGGAAGGTCGTCGGGTAAGCCTTCCTGAGGGCGTTTCTATTCTCGGGCCCGTATCCGGTAAAGTGAAAAACTAGCTGGATCGTCATTACGCCGCACCCTCGATGAACAGGAAGAGGGGGAGATTAAAGAGGGCGAGGCTCCTGAAACACAAGGTGAGAATGTGGGTGTTACTCTATATCCGTCGATCGAAGTGCATGATATTGAAATGTCATCTTCCCCTTTGAAGGGGAAAAAGACGTTGACATATAAGATTAGAAAGGAGAAGGTTGGCAGAACTTCGAAAGTTACGCTCATCCCGGCAGAGAAGGAGGCTTCTTCACAGCACGTTGAAAGTTCGCTAAAGGGCCTTTCGAACCTCTCCATTCCGGAAGATCTGCTCAACTATGACTTCAATGATCCGAAGGCATTCAAGTTTCACTCGCCCATTAGAGGCGATGCAGGCATCTTATCCCACAGCCAAGGAGAGAAAACTCCTGTTAGCAAAGCGACTGGTCTGTCGGGGGGGGGGGGCACTCTAGGACACACACACAAAACACTCGTACTTCCATTTGCACTTAATTTTCACCGTCACACTATCTCTTTGCTAATTCGCTGTTATTCGAATTCTGTGCAGGTGACATGGGGCGCTCAGATGGATTCGATCATCTTCACTGTTCGTCCATTTTTCATCAACCAGGACGAGATTCGGGTTCCAGAAGACGTCGAGATGGAGATGGTGATAGCAATAAAGACTATCATTCCCGAGACTCCTCATCCCGGAGGAAAACGTACTATTAGCCAAAGCACCACCAGGATGCTTCGTCTCTCGTGGAGCACAACAAAGACAAGCACGACCATAATAGGTCGCAACCCGATGCTTCCCGGGATCCGCTCTCTGACTCCTCTTCTACTCGATAGTCCCGAGGTTCTCACCGGAGGGGCGAACTTTCAAAGCCGTCACCCCCTGCTCCTGCGACAGACCCAACAGTGTCAAAGAAGCTGGCTGAGCTTAAAGACAAATTTCCGAGAATCTGCTTCGATGGCCTAAAATTCCTTCCGGCGATTCATCCTATTCCAGGTCATGTTAAACAGAGCGCTCTTGCCTGTATGAATGACGTCTATGTTCAACATGACACATTTGTTCACCTAGCTGAGAAACTTTTCGAAGTCTCTGTGAAGCGCCAGCATGAGATAGACCGTTTGAAGCTTGAGGCTATCCACGATAGAAATATCACTAAGGCCCAAGACGAAGAAATCTCCACTTATAAGTCTGAACTCGAGGTCGCCCATCGGAGTGCTAGGGATACTGCTGAGGCCGTTACTCGCTTGGAATCAACTCATAAGAAAGAGCTTGACGAGGCGGTTCAACGATGTGGGGCTTTGGCCTTAGAGAAGGACTCCATTCAAAAGGAGAGGGATGCGTTCATCACCCAGGTCAAGGAACTTGAGGAGCTTCTCCACAGAGAGAAATAGGAGAAAACGGCTGCCCAAGAAGAGTCATAGCGATACCGTGACAGGATTGTCACCACCCGACTTTTGAAAGAACAACTCGAGGGCGAGCTTTCCAGGGTTGAGATGTTAAAGATCGAGGCCCGTGAAGAGGGCAAGAAGATGGCATTGACGGACATCTATTCCCGTCTTGAGGCAGCCAGGGAAGAAGGTAGAGAAGAGATCAAAACTGCATTCGACCCACTCATTGTCGAATTCAACGCCCGCACGCTCATGCACCGTGACTTAACTTTTTTGGACGATGGCTATTTTGAATCATTGCTCGAGGCGTGGGAAACCTTAACCTAGATCAGGAAGGCCGAGCGCGTGTCGAGGAGGTTGACGAGGGGGCTTTGATAAAAGAATTTCTGAAGGGAAATGAGCCTTCGGACCTATCAGCGGTCAAGGCCCTTTACTGCAAAGGCTCCCCCTCTAGAAAAGGGAAAGAAGTTGTCGCCGATCCATCTGGAGTCGAGCCTACTGTTCATGTGCCTACCCAGCCGGCCAGTCGGCCGACACTTGATCCTTTTGAACGACACATTGGCTATGATCCGGAAGCCCCCGGCCTGGGTGTTCATGTTTTGTCTCCTATCCTAGAGGGTGAGACCCCCCTAATGGATGAAATCCAACCGGAACCTGGTAGGCAATTATTTTGCATTAACATCCCGAGTGTTTCCCTAGAAGCTGTTGTATTCTAATACATGCTTTTCGTGACTTTGTGCAGGTCGTTCTGATCTTGAACCCACTCCGAGGAGCGATCTCGCCAAGGAGGCAGAGAAGGAAACAAGTCAGGCCCCTCATGCACGTGAGGCTTCCGGTCCTGATGCTCAGGTGATCGAGGCGCTTGTCGAAGGTAAGTCCGATTCCTCCTCTGGGAGTTATGAAGTAGACGTCACAGGTGCCTCTGAGCATACATCTGAATTGAGCATGAAGGAGCGGCTCGAGAAAGAGAAAAGAGATACAGCCAAGGTCAAGGTTGAGCCGCGTGAAGTGGACCTGGACGATCCCTTGAACAAGCCATTGAAGGTCATCCCTCCTGGCAGGTCCAAGCTCTTGGATGTTCCCCCTTCTTCTTCAGTTGTTACTCCTCCATCAAGGAAAGGTTCCTAGGGTAAACGCTCTAGGGAAGAGTCGTCCGAGAAGAAGTTGAAGGAGCACAAGAAATGACTACTGTCCTCGTTCAACGAGAGTCAATCTAAGTCGTGTAGTAATTTTTTGTAATTTTTGTAGATAGACTGTTGACTCTGAATTCTGGAGTGCTTGTAGTAGAAAACTTTTCCTGAATAGAGTTTAGTTTCCTTTTCTGTCTTTCAAAAGATTCTTATTACTCGGTTTTCTTTGTGATTGTGATTCGAGCCCATGTTGTTGTGCGTAACATAGACTTCTTGGTTTGTCTTCACACGGCCCGTTGATTCTCTGAGAGTTATTCATATTTCTCCCATGCTTCAAGCACTTAGAACATTTTTTAATCTGTACAACGGGAACTTAGGATATTCCAGTCCGTATTATGGGGACTTGGAGAATTTTTACCGTTTATACTCGAGTTCACGCTCCGGGGACTTCGAGTACTCCAGTCCGCACTCCGGGGACTTGGAGATTTTGAGTCGTTTATACTTGAGTCCGCGCTCCGGGGATATAGAGTACTCCAGTCCGCACTTTGGGGACTTGGAGATTTTTAGTCGTTTATACTCGAGTCCGCGCTCCGGGGACTTAGAGTACTCCAGCCCACACTCCAGGGACTTGGAGATTTTCATTCATTTATACTCGAGTCGGCGCTCCGGGGACTTAGAGTACTCCAGTCCGCACTCTGGGGACTTGGAGATTTTTATTCGTTTATACTCGAGTCCGCGCTCCGGGGACATAGAGTACTCCAATCCGCGCTCCGGGGACTTGGAGATTTTCATTCATTCATACTCGAGTTCGCGCTCTGGGGACTTCGAGTACTCCAGTCCGCACTCCGGGGACTTGGAGATTTTCATTCGTTTATACTCGAGTCCGCGCTCCGGGGACTTAAGAGTACTCCAGTCCGCACTCTGGGGACTTGGAGATTTTTATTAGTTTATACTCGAGTCCGCGCTCTGGGGATATAGAGTACTCCAGTCCGTGCTCCGGGGACTTGGAGATTTACTCGAGTCCGCGCTCCGGGGACTTCGAGTACTCCAGTCTGCACTCCGGGGACTTGGAGATTTTCATTCGTTTATACTCGAGTCCGCGCTCCGGGGACATAGAGTACTCCAGTCCGCGCTCCGGGGACTTAGAGATTTTCATTTGTTTATACTCGAGTCCGCGCTTGGACATAGAGTACTCCAGTCCGTGCTCCCGGGACTTGGAGATTTTGAAGTGTCCGTGCGCGTTCGTAGTTAGCCGAGATAACATAATTTTATATTGCCCGTCACAGGATCATCACTTGTAGAAACATTAGTAATTCATGGGAAAGATGGCTTCAAGCCTTTATTAATGAGAGCAAGCTAAATCGCTTTATTACATGCCAAGAATTAGAAATAAAAGCATACTGGAAATAAGTGCGACTAATACATAAAAGAAATAGACTAAGTATAATAACACCGTAAGTGCTCGCTGTTCCATGCTCAAGGGAGTGTCGCACCATCGATGGTCACTAGCTTGAAAGTTCCTTCTCCAAGCTTCCGTTCGATGATGTATGGACCTTCCCATGCGGGATTCATATGAGATAGGATCGGGAAAACTCGTTTCAACACGAGGTCTCCCACACTAAACATTCTTGGTCGGACCTTCTCGTTATAATATTTAGCGACTCTTTGTCTGTATGCGGCTGCTCTCAAATTGGCTTCTTCGCGTTTTTCATCAATGAAGTCCAACGATTCCAATAAAAGATTCTGGTTCGACTCGGGGTCGTAATAAGTTACCCGATGCGATGGGACCTCAAGTTCCACGGGTATGACAGCTTCCATGCCATATGCCAACGCGAATGGAGTGTGGCCAGTTGCGGTCTTGTGGGTGGTCCTATAGGCCCAAAGTGCTGTTGGAAGTTCATCCACCCACCTGCCTCTAGCCTTTTCCAGGCGTTTTTTCAATATGGACTTGATTATCTTGTTTACAGCTTCCACTTGTCCGTTGGCCTTCGGGTGAGCAACCGTGGCAAACTTCTTTTCAATGCCATATTTCTGACAAAATTCTTTGAACTCTTTGCTTTCGAATTGAGTCCCATTGTCTGTAATGATGGTCCGTGGAAGGCCAAAGCGGCATATGATATTTCGTACGATGAAATTAATAAACTTCCTGGTGGTTATCGTGGCCAGAGGCTCTGCTCTACCCATTTGGTGAAGTAGTCGACCGCAACTATTGCATATTTCGCTCCACCTTTAGCTATGGGTACAGAACCAATTAAGCCAATTCCCCACATTGCAAATGGCCAGGGACTTACCATTTGCGTGAGTTCCGTCGGCGAAGCTCTTAGGATTTTTGTATATATCTGGCATTTATCACATCTTCTCACATAGTCTGCAACATCCCGATTCACAGTTGGCCAATAGTATCCATAGTGAAAGATCTTCTTTGCTAATGTTTGCCCTCCAGTATGGTCGCCGCACTCTCCTTCATGGACTTCCTCCACGACTCGTTTTACCTCATCATGGCAATGCATCGGAGTAGTGGGGTCGAGAACCCCCTTCGATACATTATTCCATCCTGTATTACATAACGTGAAGCTTTACGAAGGACTTGGCGTCTTTCGCTCCTCTTCTCAGGCAAATCCCCTTGTAGCAGGTACTACTTGATTGGGGTCAGCCACGATTCCTTCTCAAGTTTGATTTCTAACACGAAATCTGTCTTTATTATGTCTATACTTGGAGCATAGAGGGCCTCAATAGGGAACAATCCTATTTGCTGAGCATCACTAGTGCTTGCAAATTTTGCCAACGAATCGGCTTCTCTGTTTTTTTCGCGTGGGACATGCAAAATGTCGTAGTATTCCAGATTCGCCAGCAGCTCTTGAACCCGAGCAAGGTAAGGAGCAAGTCTCTGTCCCTTTGCTTGATAGTCTCCCCGCACCTGATATACTACCAGGTGCGAGTCAAAGAAGATTTCGATTGACTTCACTCCCAGTTCGATAACAAGTCTCAAGCCAGCAATCAATGCTTCATATTCGGCTTCGTTATTTGTTTGCTGCAAACTCGAGCTTTAGAGCATAGCAGATTGATCGGTCTTCAGAAGTTACGAGGATTATACCTGCCCCCGAGCTACGGTCGTTAGATGCCCCATCGGTGTACATCTTCCATTGAACGGGGGGTATTATTCTGTGACTGCTCGGTTCATCTAGCACAGTGAATTAAGCAATGAAGTCGGCTAGTGCTTGTCCTTGTATGGCCCTCCGCGGCAAATAGGTAATATCGAAATGACTTAACTCAATATTCCGTTTCAGCGTCCTTCCGGAAGTTTCCGGTCGTTGGAGTACTTGTCGCAAAGGTTGGTCAGTGTAGACACCAATTGAGTGTGCCATAAAGTAGGGGCGAAGCTTGCGTGATGCGATCACCAAGCAATAGGCTAGTTTTTCAATCTTTGGATAATTTCTTTCCGTCCCCGTCAAGCGTTTACTGACATAGTAAACTGGCTTTTAAATCCGGTCTTCCTCGCGGACCAAGGCTGTACTAATAGCGTGCTAGGATACCGCCAATTATACATACAACATTTCGTGGTCTATCGGCTTGGACAGTATGGGGGGACTTTCCAAGTGCCTTACCAGAGCCCGAAACGCTTCCTCACAGTCGGACGTCCATTCGAAGTTTCTCTTTCCTTTCTTTATAATGTCGAAGAAGGGAATACACTTGTCTGTAGCTCTGGATATGAATCGACTTAGCGCAGCCACTTTTCCATTCAGGCTTTGCACCTGCTTTATGGTTCTGGGTACTTGTATATATCGGATAGCCTGGATCTTCTCTGGGTTAGCCTCGATTCCCCGGGAATTCACAATGAATCCCAGAAACTTTCCTGATGGTACGCCGAATGTACACTTCAACGGATTGATATTCATTCCATAATGCCTGAGTATGTCAAACATCTCCGCTAGGTCTCGGATGTGGTCGTTTGACTGCCGTGACTTCACGAACATGTCATCCACATAGACTTCCATTGTTTTTCCAATCTGATCTTTGAACATTCGATTCACCAGGCGTTGATAAGTCGCTCCTGCATTCTTCAATCCAAATGGCATTACTACATAGCAATACAATCCCATGTTCATGACAAAACTGGTGTGTTCTTGATCTGGGAGGTGCATTGGGATTTGATTATATCCTGAATATGCATCCATAAATGGTAATAACTTATGTCCGGCAGTTGAGTCGACCAGCTGGTCAATCCTAGGCAACGGGAAACTATCCTCAGGGGACGCTTTGTTTAAATCAGAATAATCAAGACAGGTTCTCCATTTTCCATTCGCTTTCTTCACTAGCACTGAGTTAGATACCCATTCAGGGTAGAGGGTGTCGTGGATGAACCCATTGGCTTTGAGCTTGTCCACCTCCTCTTTGAGAGCCGCGGACCTTTCCGGGTTCATGCCTCTCCTTTTTTGTTCCACAGGTACATGTTTCAGGTCTATTTTCAACATATGACTTGCGATCGCAGGAGAAATCCCACACATATCGGAATGTGTCCATATGAAAACATCAAGATTCGCTCGGAGGAAATCAGTAAGGTTCTCAGTGGCCAAAGGGTCGAGTTGCGACCCAATTTTAAGGACTCGTGATGGGTCGCGCCGGCTAACGGGGATGTCAATTGTGAGTTCAGCCGGTGCTGCATTGGTTTTCCTGGGTTCCCCATCATCGTCTCTCGAATCTATGTCCCTATAGATCCGAGAATGTTGCCTGAGCCAGGGCTCGGGCGCTACTTGTCAATCATCAGCATTTTGCCTGTGGACGGAGCAGTCCGCAACCTTTCCTTTCTCTCTATGCTGAGCCTCCCTCAGCTCAGCCACATAACATGCACGTCCGGTCGCCTGATCGCCGTGCACCACTCCAACACCGCTGTCTGTGGGAAATTTTAATGTCATACACCAAGGGGCCAATGTTGCCCTAAATTATGCCAAGGCGGGACGCCCAAGAAATACGTTATATGGAGATTCAACGTCCAACACTATGAATGGTAGGATTCGCACCCTCCTACGCTCGCCTTGCCCCAGTTCAACTGGTAACTCCACATATCCCATTGCATCCGTTGTTGCACCGTTAAAGCCATGGATTCTGGCGTTGGATGGCTACAAATCCTTAGCTTCCAGTTTCATTTGGTCATATGCCTTCTTGAAGATGATGTTAACAGAACTTCCACAATAAATTAGAATTCTCTTTACATACGCCGGCCCGATTGTCGTAGATATGACCATCGAGTCGACGGTAGGGGTTTCTACCTTGTCCGCATCTCGGCTCCTGAGTACAATATCATCATTCATCGTGCGCTGCTGCTTTGCAAGTGTCCCATCCTCCACATTCGAACAACACTCATGCTCCACATGTCTTAAAGAGTTAATATATCGCTCCATCTCCTGCCAATTCTTATTTGCAGGATGAGGCCCACCAGCAATCGTTTTAATAACCAATTTGCCCACAGTTCGAGTAGGTTGTTTTGGTTGGTGTGGGGCTGGACCACGTCCAGGGTCCGATGTTTCTTGCCTCCCATCCTGTAAGTCCTTGACAAATTCCTGCAGCTTTTTTTGTCTTATCAGCTTTTCTATAGCATCATGGAGGCGTCTGCACTCCTCTGTGTTGTGCCCATAAGACTCGTGGAAACGGCAATACTTCCTGGTCCGCTTCTATTCTTCCGTTGATTCCTTTGGATGTGGCTTTCCATATTGGAAAGTGTTGCAAGTTGATAGATAGATGTTTTCAAGAGATGCGTTCAACGTGGTGTATTCATTGTATGTTGGGATCCTTGATTTCCATTTCCTTGTTTCTTTTTTATTTTCGGATTTCCACCTCCGGATCCTTTAGACTGCCCGGGCTTGTCTTGGATGTTAACTTGAGTTTTTCCAGAATTATCTCCGGTTTGTTTCATGACAACGTTACTTTTCACAGACTCTTGAACGAGCCCTGATGCCTTGTCTCGCCTTGTTCACTGAGCTTCCTCCCTTCTTATGAACTGATGAGCTTTCGAATAAAAACGTTCCAGCGTAGCTGGGGGCTTCTCCGCCAACCAATCTCCAAACTCAAAATCCGGATCCACTCCATGCATTATTGCCATCAGAATCGTGTGGTCGTTAGGATTGCTCACCTCGGTAGCAGCAACATGAAACCTTTGCATGTATGCTTTTAATGACTCTCCCGGAGTTTGGATTACGCTTGATAAGGACATCACGTCCTTCGGGCGAGTGGTGTGTATCCTAAATTGTTCTATGAATTTTGTTGCTAATTCGTGAAAGCTGGATATAGATCGAGGTGGGAGTCGAGTAAACCACATGGAGGCAATACCAGACAAAGTGATTGGAAAGCACCTACACTTGGTCGCATCATTGCTCTTGCAAATCCATCATCCATCCATACCTCATCACGTGTTGTCTGGGGTCAGTCTTCCCCTCATAGGCTAGGATAGTCGGCATATTGAACTTCCTGGGGTACTTAGCCTGCAGGACACCATCCGTAAAGGGGGTATGGCTTCTGGACACTCCCCAATCTTCATTGGTCAAGCCTTGGTTTTCTCTCATCAACTGCCTGACCATAGCTGTTAAGTCCGGAGTTTGTATGGAGGATGGAAGGTTGGGTTCCGTTCCACGGGACCGTGCGGGTTGATGTCCCACCTGATTTGGGTCTTGGAGATTTGGACGTCCGGTCTCTTCATGGGCTTGGTTTCAAGCAGATCGATCAGTGGCACCCGCTTGTGCATCTTTATCCTTACGGCGTCTACGCCTAGGAGGTTCATCAGTTGAAGTCGAACTATCATCTTCAGAGTAAGGGACGGGGCTACCTCCAGCATTCTGATGCTGCTGCTGAGTAAGATGAGTTATGAGGTTGGTGTTGGCTTGCATTTGCTCAGCAAGTTGCCTTCTACTTTCCTTAAGCTCTCTTATCAAGTCATTGATCTCTGCTCGGGAAACAATTTCCGCTTGGTTTTGGTTGGAGGGACGTGCGCCACGAATCGCTTGCTGATTGCTAGTTCCCAATTGTTGCACACTAGCGGCCTCGTGGGCATCTGCATTTTGAGAGGCTGATCTAGTTCGTGGTCTTCCCATGGTAGAGTTGTTGGTTGTAACTCTGAGTAGAATCAACAGATGCTTTATAAATGATTATGGATCTCCTTCGGGGGATTTATGCAGTCCAGTAGCTGCAAAGGAGATCCTAATTGCCTGAGAATTCAAATTCTCAGTGAAAGCACCAAAATGTTAGCACCCAAATTGGTCACTAACACCCTTAGAAAGATTGTGTAGAGAGATTAATGAAGAAAGTAAATTAAAACAGAGAATAGAGTGTGAACTTAAATGTAGAGAACAAGAACACCAAATTATAGTGGTTCGGCGTAACTGCCTACATCCACTTTGAAGTTGATTTCCATTGATTTCGTTGATGGGTGATTACAGATACAATACGTTTTTAATTACTAGAATACAATTGCAAAGTAAAAGAAATAAGTCTGGAATGAGTCTTGAAAATGTCAGAGTTTCCCCAGTGTTCTCTAAAATTTCCCCCTTTTCTCTATGCCCCTGCCCCTCTATTTATAGGCAAAGGTGGGTTGGACTTCCCTGGTGGGCCTGGTAGCTGAATAACTTGGTCCAAATAGGACAAGCTCTGTGTGCCGGAACAAACAGGCCGAACAGTTGAATGCCGACCCCTCCTTTTTATCCCGAAGGAGCCGTTCGTTGTGTGGGAAGAGTAGGTCGAGCGATAATCGAAGCCGGACGTGATGGGGAGGATGCCGAACCATCTTTGATTGCCGAACGTCTCGGGAGACCGAATGAGACTCTCGTTGAATGTTCTTTGCATGCCGAACGAGCGCTTGATGCCGAGCACTATTCAATGATGAGCGTTCTCTAGATGCCGGGCGTAACGTGACGCCGAACGCTACGGGGCCGAACCACTTAAAGGTTGAACGTCCTTAGTATGCCGGACGATGCCTTGACCGAGCGAGGTTCCTGGCCGAACGACGCCTTTGGTCGAGCTATCTAACCCTGAACGTTCTCTAGATGCCGAACGCTATCCAATGCCAGGTGTCCCTATGCGCCATATGCTTCTTGGATGTCGGTCGTAGGGTGCTGCCGAACGAACTAGCTTAGCCGATCGGTGGGTAGGCCGAGTACTAGGTTGCCTGGTCAAATCTTTAGGAAACACTACTAATCCTAAGGATGTTTCCAAAATGGATGTAGTAGGAATAGTGCCTTGAGTTCCGTTCGAACTTGAAACAGACTTGTATGGATGAATGCATTCAGAACATCGTCAGGTGGACGATGGGCATTCTAAGTGAAATGATCTAAAAGATAACGCTTAGCCTCAAGCCTCATCAACCGAGAATGACTGAAAATCAGGGGTTATGCAACAAGGCTAGGTGGGTAGCACCCACTTCAGGGTGAGGTCATTCCTGTCTAGATGTCCCTTTTATTTCGGCTTAGTGGTGCGGTTGCTGATCACAACCATGGGGTGACCTTACTCGGGATTATCCAGTAAGGGGTAGTCCCGGTCTTGTGTTGCAGGGGGCCGGGAGTGATCCTCGGTATACTTATCTAGACCAGGTACCGTGACAGGTAGTACCCTAGTGCCTAGTCATTAGTTGGAAATCCATTCTCCCTTTGTTTGTATTAACCACTTTGTGGCTAGTAGCTGGAATTTAATCATGTAACAATTTCAGCTATTTTTATAAGTATTTGTAAATAGACCCTATTATAATATCAGAGGATTTGAATAAAAAGTGTTTTAGCTATCGTAAGGTAAAAACCCGACATGTTTATTTGTGGCGTGGTCTTACGAGATGCTTTTGTTTTCAAAGGATTTTTGAAACTTCAATAATCAATTGAGTGTGATTTCTCACGCTGGTATTCCAAACTGACTCGGGTGTTATTTAACTATAATGCTCGGGTCAGACCGAGTATTGTAGAATACATGATATCATGCTGTGGAGCTCAGGAGACGAGCTGGATGGCGATACGTACTTCCGTATTTGTGATTACATATTCAGCTGTGTATTCAGATTGTGAGGACAGATTATGATTACTGCCTAGTTGTGTGATTATGTATACTTTGATGATGTATGTATAAACAGATATATTTTTGTGTGTGTAAAGATCTGTGATTATCTATTATATTTTATTCCGCTGCGATGGTTAGATTTTGATGTTGTTTTCTATCTTCTTCTACCTCTTCTTCTTTAACCCAAATGGTTCATATTTCTGTTCATCTTGAGTTGATAGATGTTGAATAATGTTGACTCAAGGGATACGGATTTGTAGGTCGTTACAGTCGCGTATTTGTTAGCGAATATAAATTGCTTTAATATCATGCTGAATTATTGGTTGAGTGGAATATAAATCCTGATCGAGTAGGTTGGCCGCTATTCGAGAAGAGTTTGTAAACACCTGACACGATAAATTGACACGGTATTGTATTAGATGTGGGTGAATGAAATAATTTTTCCCAAAAATATATTTTGATAGAAAGAAATTTTTTTGTAAACTATTTTAGCTAATATATGGTTGCTTGGATGTCAAGAATGATAATATTAAATTATTATCATTGTTGTGTAAAAATTAAACTAGAAATTGAAAATATAACAAAGGGTTAAGGAAATAAATTCAATTATAAAACGAAATTTATAAATGTGAATTATAAATGTGATTTATAAATTGAAATATGATCAAGTGGAAATATGATATGAGCATAAATTATACCAATGAATTATAGTTAAAATTTGATTTAAGCCAGAATTTGAAAATTTAAAATCCCGGAGATTTTGGAAGTGTTTTTCGAAGTATTTTAAAGACAAATAGTATCATTATCGTTTTAGAAGTATTTCTGAAAGGGAATTGTTTCAAATAAATTTTGGGAGGGAAATAGCATTAAACTCACTTCAGTCGCTAGAAAATAATTTCGGTGATGACTACAGTATCATCTGTGACGACCCGGAATTTTCTAGCAATATCAATTTAATAATCTGCATTAAATATTAAATTGATTTGATATATTTTTGTTAATTTAATCTGAATTTATACTTTTCTTTTAATAAATATTCAATTAGTAAATGATTCCTGTTAAAATTAATTGTTTGTTTCTATTTATAAATGTATATGTTTGTATCCATTGTAAATAGATGTGATTTGTTTTAAAGTTCAACTAATAAATTATGCTTTAAATTCTAATATACATTTTTAGTGAATTAGAAATTATGATTTATTTAATATAAGCTTTTCAAAGCTAAATAAATAAATAAATATGTGATTTTAAATACATAAGATAAATGCTTAAATAGATGAAACTTATTTTAACTTAAGTAAATTTATTAACAAAAGGATTTGTTTTCTTTTCTTTTTAGTATAGCTTGATTAAAAATATGGATTTCAAAGTATATATGAGTTTTAACATACATTAATAAAATATGTAGTTTGTAATAAAAAGATGATTTAATTATTATTTCAAATTGATAAATGAGTTACTTTTAAATAATGTTAATAAATAAAAATACAAGATTTTAAGTAATAAGTTAAAAAAAGAAATAATCATATTGGATAAATTTATATAACATCCACAAACATCTCAATTTTAATAGCAAGACAATAAATAAACTATCATAAATGAACTGCAGTATATACATATATGTATATGTTTAAAGCATCTAGATAAATATCTGTTATACAAACAAAATAAAGACAGTAACAAAAACTCTTGTAAACAAATTGGTCAACAAAGCATACTAAGTATAAATCATTATGAATACATTTAACATTTTGTTTATATATTAACAATAAATATGTTCAAACAGAGATCTGCAAGTATGAAATGAATGAAAACATATTAGTACAAAACAAAGCTGCAATATCTTTATACAAACAAAATCTAAAATATATGCAGGCTAATGAACAAATCTAAGGTGTGCAGGCTGAAATAAAACAAAATGAAGATATAAAAATATATATGTGTGCAGGCCAAACTAAGTAGATAAAGTAAATGACAGTAGCAAAAATAAACCAAATATGTATATATGAAGCTTGTGTAGGAAGACATTGTTAAATATCTCTAAGCTAACAAACAAAAACCATTTATGTGAAAATCTTTCTAGCACACAATTGAATTTCATATCAGCCTCCATAACAAAATATCTCTGGTAAAAATCTGTACAAACAAGATTTTAGTGTTATATTGTACAAATATTTGTCTCAGATTGTTGAAACATAATAATTTACACTGCCTGTATAAACCTGTCTGCATATAACCCTGTCTCTTTTCCTTTTCTATAAATTAGCTTCATATCAGTTCGAACTAAGTAAAATCTAGAATAAACTTCATTTTAAACTAAAACTAGCTTCTACTTGAACATCAACCAAGAAAAATACAACTGAGAATCAAAGGAAGTGTAACCTGTAAATTTTCAAGCTTGTTGCTTAATAAAGGAACCTCTGTCTTCTCTATCTGTGAGTAACACTTTTACGATTTACTTAAGTTTTAAATTCTGATGCATGCCAATATTTGAATGCTTAAATAAATTGTGTGAACATTTATATATACTCATTTTTCTCTAGATATTTGTAAGATGGAGTTCTGCATATCTCAAGCCTGTATACTGTGTTTTCTATTTGCTGTGAGTAACTCATTTTTTTAAAGGAATTAAAAGTATAACTTAGTTTGAAGTTATTGCAGTGATAAATATTGTATTGTAGAGTATGGTTGTGTGTTTATATCTGTAAACTCTGGAAGTATGATTGTGTGCAGGTATTTAAACTTGCAATTGCTCTGTTTCCAGTATTGTCCATTTAAATTCAAATTTTTGAATTAATCCTTGTTTAGCCGTAGGATTTAAATGAAATCTGTAAGTTTCATTTCAAAACAATAGTTAGGAATTTACTTAAAACAAAGTAATGTATATATGACTCAGGAAACCAAGAAAAAAAGAAAACAAGACTGAGCATCTCTATAATATTAAAAATTCAAATATCTTAATTTATGAATTCAGGTACATGGATCGAATCGTTAAACCAAATTATGATTTTTAAAATGAATATGGTGATTTTTAGTGGAGGGGGTGAGGTATGGTTCGAGTTTATCCATTTCAGGCTTTTTGAGTGGCCGTGGGTGATCAAGTGGATATGGGGGGTCGAGACTTTGACAAGGGGTAGAGGAGGTTGCCGTGGAGCTAGGAAAAATAGTGGGTGGCGGCAAATTGGATAGTGGAGGAGTCGGCATGGGTTTAAAGTTTTTAGACCTAATTTTTACTGAGATTTGAATTTCGATCGCCGCTGCCAGTTATTGCGTTCGAGTGTCGCGTGGTTTTGCAGGGAGATAGAGGGGAGATGGTCGAAGTGGTAACCGGAGTTTGGTGGTCTCCGGTGGTGGACGTATTGCGTACGTGGCGTTGACAAGTATAAGGTTGTTGAGTTTGTGTTGTTTCCAGGTTTTATTCTTTTCTCCTATTGGTTTTTTTTTGCACGCCTGAGAACTCGAAGCAAGCTACGGGTTTTCTCGGGGGAACTTCGTATATTTCTCGAAGAAACGCAGGGGTGCTCGTGTTGTAGTTGTACAGGTTTTAAACTGTAACAGTTTTAACAGTATTTGACATTCTTGTTTTAAAATTTAAATCAAAGTTAAACCCAGTTTTTTAAAACAAGTTTAAATGGTGACTTTAAATCAGTTTTGAAAATAAAGTTGGGAATAATAAAGTTTCAAAATTTAAATTATTTTAATAACTTAAAAGTGAGTAATAATTAAAGTAATTTCAAACGAGAGTGAGTTCGAGTGGAACTTGAACTATTAAGAAACGATTGAATTAAGTTAACTTGAAAATTTGAAATCAGGATTTAGATTTGAAATTCTAGATTTGGAACTAAAATAAGTTTTCTAATTTAAATTGATTCAAATAAGTTTAATGCTATTAAATATGTAAGTTTAAAAAGGGGTTTGAAAATAAATTAGTGTTAAAAACTTTATTAAGGATAAAATTGGAATTTATTGAAATAAATGTTTTAAACATATTGGAATTGAAAACATAATCAATAATAAGAATGGTTTTCTTTAATCCATGAAGTTTTAGAATTTTATGTGCATTAACCTTTAAGTTGATTTATAATTAATTAGTGATTGATATTAATTAAATTAGTAATTATAAGTTTAAAAGTAGTAATTAAAGTTAATTAAGGAATTAATTAACTAATTTGTGATTAAGAACCATAAATTAGGTATTTGTTTAAATTAATAAATTTTAATGGTTAATCAAACTTATAATTAAAAATGATTAATATAAGTTAATTATGTTAGAAGAAAATAATTAAATAAGTGTTAATGAAGATCATTAACTAGATTATTTTATGATTAATTAATGTAATTGATTTAATAAATTAATTGGATTAATTAATTCAATAATAACCATTGTAATAGTTTAATTATAAATTATTTATTTGGAAAGTAATTAAGAAATTAATTACTTATTAATGGTGTAAATTGATTTGAGTTAATTAATTTAGTTTAATTAACTGATATTTTGGAAGTAAATTACTTAGAAAAGTAATTGAAGGATAATTACGGGATGTAATTAATCGATGTTGTTAATAGGAGTAACTGAAGTATAATTACTTGAATTAATCAAGGGATTAATTAAGCTTGTTATTGAGAAGTAATTAATTTAGGACAATTAATTACTGTGTGTATTAATCAAGGGGGTTAATATATGTGATTCGAAGATTTGTATAATTAATAAAATAACAATGAAAATGTAATTGGAAATCATTAATTAAAATAATTAATGATGTAATTAGAAATTGATTTATTTGGGAATAATAAATCAACAAGATAATTAAATAGTAATAAATCGATATAAATGAAATTAATTAATAGGTTTATCCAAGATTAATTTCTGTAAATGAATTAAGGAAAACTACTGGAATATAGTCAAGTATATGTAACGTTTTGGATTTTCGTTGCCGAAAAAACCGAACAGTTATGGGTTTTAAGAAGAAGAAAGATAGAAGAAGAGAAAAGAAAAACAGAGAATTTTAAAATAGAACGGGACAGAAAGGAAACAACAGAACAACAACAGAATCTCATAATTCGCAGCGGAACAACATATAATAATAAATGAATAATCTTTAAACAAAGAACTACAGTTATTACATTTCATCATATTTCATTTCATCATATCATCAGAGTGTACAACAACATACAACATCAAACAGTGCAGCGGAAAAAGAATTACTATATAAGTAATATGCCATGCCATCCAGCTTGCCTCCAGCAACTTCAGAATATCCAGAATATCCTGATAAACCTTAACTCTTGACTGCCCGTGTGGAAATTGGTGGGCACCCAGAGTTTAGGAAGGAAAACAATAAACTCCAAGTCAGTCATGTGACTGGTGCGAGAACTCAAAACAGTTTATTTAACTTTAAAATCAAAATAGAGAGATATTTTTATTTCAATTCGCAATGCTTTTAAAAATGAGACTACCATAAGACCTCCCGCCACACACACAATGCAAACGCAGACTTGGGGAAGATTTCTTCTTATGTTAGTCAAAGATGCTTGATACGCATTAAAATCAAATCAATTTTGATATTATTATTAGTGCATAGTGTAGAAACAAATTCTTTCGAAAGTAAAGATATAAATCTTAGCCAGCATAGGTACCATTATATTATGCCTACTAATAGCTACCATATTAAATGGCAGGTTCTACAACTAAAACCGTACAAGTTTCGTATTGTTTCTTTGGATTTCCAACAAATGGTCAGGCCAAGGAACTTCCCATTGCCACTGAGAATGCCTCTGGAAAGACACCCCCGAGAACCAAACCGGAACTCTGCCAACACAAGGTCGGGTTACCCCTTAACTGGGTAACTACTGACACGAGCACGCCATTCCCCGGTCCTTTAGGACCTTTTCAACCGAGCGCTCGATATCCAACATCACACCATAATAAATAGAGTGTTTTCAACATGAGTAAGTATCTGGGCTCCATACCATGATACCACCCCTTTCCAGAAGGAAATGCACATACCCTAAGGGGAGCTACAGCAACCCCTAATAACCTTGCCGCATCTTTTCCTGTTTTGACCATTTCCGGGATGTGAGGCTCGACGAAGTCACGTCCACAAAAACACACTTTGTACAAAAAGCCGTGCTTTGGGTCAACAAATGATCACTAAGGTAGACGATCAAATAAATGATCCTATCACAAATAATCACCACAATGATCATTTCAGCATCACTCAGCATGTCACATTACCAAACTGGGAATATATCGCTGATAACTTCAACTATATAACCTCTGAACTCGTACGTCTCAGAGAAGGGTGTTAAGCTAAAAGAATAAATTCTCCGCCACCTCAGAAATATATTTGAAAGAAATCGGCTTTATATCTCAACTTGTAATGTCAGACATACAATCCATACAAGTCTGTTCCGGGCTCGAACAGAACCGAAGGCACTTACAAAGAAGTCCTTGCAATCCGAATAATTTCTAATTACGTTCGGATTTCCCATCACTTATGGAGATCTCAATACCAGGGATCAGCCAGTGCAGAGACAATCAACAAGAAATCCTTTCGCTTTCGAAAGTATCCGGTCTTCAACACCGGTCTTCGAATGCAATTCATAACGACGTATCACATATTCGGAATGGGTTATACGACCCCATGGTCCTTTCCCGGTTAACCCGAATAGTGAGCGCTTATTTTAAAAATAAGTGTGGCATCCAATTCAAGCAATCACAGCAATTACTCATTCAAGGGTAAATATTGATAGTCGGTTATTTAACTATCAATAAAGATGCGCCACATCATCAGATTCCAAATAATTTTCCAAATTATTTATTTTTCCAAAAATATCTATACTAGATATAAAATCTCAATACTTCAAAAATAAACCAATGTTTATTTTGAAACCAATTTCCCTTTTTCATTTATAAATTCTATAGTGAATTTATATTTCATATTTTCTATTGATTTACCGTTTCAATAGATTTTTATTTTTAAATTCCAATTTATCTTCAAAAAGATAAATTCTTAAAAATATTCCATTTCATATTGGAAAAGTAATTCCATACTTATTCTAAAAATAAGTATTCACTAATCTTATTTATTTTCAACAATTTGAAAAATATTCAATATACTTAAACCATAGTCAAGTATATATTTCATTCTTTAAGGAAATCATTCTTTTATTATAATTTATTTGGGTCGAAACGAATGTTGCGTAAAACATCGTTACGACAACCCAAAATCACTAGTATAGGGATTCGAAATTAAAATAGATATATAAATCCCAATACTATATAAAACATTTCCTTTCGGAAATCATTTACTATAACAACAGTGTTATAGTCCACCATTTCCTTCTATTTCTCGAAAACGTCTATTTCAACAATAAATGTTGAAATCTATGTTCTCATTCCCTTCTATTTCTTGAAAACGTCTATTTCAACAATAAATGTTGAAATCTATGTTCTCAATACTCAATGCATTTTAAAATATCTTTAAACCGTTTTAATTTCTTTTTAACACATTCTTTCCTCAAAAGATATCCATTTTATTCAATAATATATTTACCGTTCAAAAACGTGAATATAACTTCTTTATAAACTTCTATATTCAGTTCATCAAATTTAATTGGTTTCGGTTATAAATTCCATTTCTATTTAAAAGCTTCGATTTTGTAAATCTCGTTTATTAACCCAATTCAATTGATACAACTCAATTTTAATACCAAAGGTTTATATTATGAGTCAAGTACTTATAATTTATTTATTTACAAATCGTTCCTTTTAACTTCACCAATTATAAATCTTATTACTTATAAGTTTTCTTTATAAATTTCCTATTTCCAACTTATCAAATTCGATTTGATTTCGGATTTATAAAACAACGTTTATAAATCCCATTTATAATTTCATAAACTTCTATTTACCAAAAGTCAATTTATTAGCAAATTCCATTTATCTTCCACATAAATGACAAGGTCCAATTCATAAGAAATTTACTTATAGACTTTTGTTTTACAAATCTATACATTTTCTAACTTCACACTTTATAAATTTATAAATTTTCATTTACTTATAAAAACAATTTATACTTCATTTATAACATTTATAAAAACTCAATTTATAATTCCAATCATTTTAAATTTATAAAAATCAATTTAAAAATCTTTTATATACATTGTTTTTAATAATTCAAAAATTCCAATTTAAACCAATTTCAATTTACTTAACTATTTATTTCCAAAAATCTCAATTTGATTTTATTTTATAAAAATCTTAAATTCTATAACTTCAAAAATTAAATTTGGTTTAAAATGAATCAATTCAAAATTTTACTAAAAACATATATTTGGAAAATCGATTTAAAAATCCCTTTAAAATCAAAAATCATTATTTTTAACTTTAAAAACGAATCCGATGATGCCACAGCATCAATTGGTCAATCACTACACAAATATCATATATCGATATGATATTCACAATCATCAAAATATTTATAAACAAATAAATATTTGTGAGGGGTCCAGTTGGATCCCTCCAACCTGTTTCCCTGCATCCAAAGAGTTAGCACAATACCCATTCCACTTCGAGGTGGAATATCGCGGTATATGGGATTTTAGAAATTATTCCGCTTACTAACGGCGCAATAGGGTCTCATCCGCTATACGAGGCGGGAAATCAATCAACTGCAATATATACATATGCCAATATATATATATTGCTATATATAGATATATCCTAAAATATCTACTATCACAATCAAGCAATCAATCAATCAATCAACAAATTTTAAATATAACTATTTAAAATTTTAAATAACCTTTTGAGTGAGAAGTTCTCACCTTAGCTTTTATTTTGCCATCCATTTCCAATTCCGGCTTGATTTCTTCATTTATACCTTGTATAAATATTTACACAATCTATTAATATTCGAATAGATCGAATAATAAATTTTCATTTTTGATTGTTTTAGTTATTCAATGGTTTTGTTCTAAACCAATTCCTTTAACAATTTTATTCAACTAATTATTTCATCTCAAGTTAATGATTTTTATTTTTAGCTAAAAATTAAAGATTCAAACTGATTTTCTTTTTAAAATAATTCTAACATTTTGCTTATATAAATTTTCTTAAATCTTTAAAAATTCCTTTGTTTAATAAATTATTTTAACTAAAAATTAAATTTAATTAACCAAACTCACTTTTAAATAATTTAATTAACTATAGATTTAACTTTAACTAAAGATTTTCTTTTTAGTTTAAAACAGATTACTCTTAACAAATTTATTTAATAAAATTTAAATCTCAACTAAATTTACTTAAATAAATTTATTTAACTACAATTAAAATTTAAAACTAAATTTTCTTCTTTTAATAATTGATCTAATTTCAATTTAAAATTTTAAAACTAAGTTTCCTTTTTTTTTTTAAAAAAAATAAATAAATTTTATTTAGCCTACAAATACCTATACTTATCATTTAAAATTCCTAATTTCTTTTGATAGCTTTAATCAACAATTTCTCTTTTTATAAATTTAAATTTAAACTAAATTCCTTTTAAATAGTTTGATTTAACTAAAAATTCAATTTTAACCTTTAAACACTTTAAAATTTCTAAATCTCTTTTTCAAGTCTGCATTTAAGTTTCTAAATTGAATATACAACTTGTGAATACATTATTTTATTTTCATTTTCCTATTTCTATCTATACGTACGTATTAAAATTTTTAAACTAAAAATAACTTCACTGTTATAATTCTTATGAACAAAATCAAGGACAGACGAATACCTCTCTGTCGTGATTATCACAGCTTCGATGACAACGCGACGAAGCCCTAGCCTCCTCCGATCGCAGCCAAATCGCCACGACCACGAGCCTCCTTCCTCTGCCCTAGCTACGACGACCCCACTGCCGTGCCCAACATCATCCACACGACTCACGTTGCCACTGCCGCAGCTCCAAACCTCACGCGCACGCCCCACTGTCCTGACGCCGCGCCGCCATCCCAACCCTAGATCCACTTCCCGCGGCCGCTGCCATAGAACTCGCCGCCATCGCGAATGCCAAATTCGCATCTCCCTTTGCTCGTTGTCGATGGAGGCTTCAGCCGCCTTAAGCGCGAGTCTCGAATCGCGTGCGTGCTGCCATCATCTCGCGCGACTTCGCCCCCCGCCTCGCGTCGCAACCTCTCGTGCCGCCGCGACTTCAATTTTTGCATCGGCCATTTTTTTTTTTTTTTTTTTTTTTTTTTTTTCGTATGAATGAACGAATTTATTCGGATTGGGGAAGATGGAATTGAAGAAGGCTTCGGCCACTATTTGTTGATTTGGGGGGAAGGGGGAATTTCGATTTCAATTTGAAAGGAAACAGAAGAAGGGGAAAGAACGAGAGGCCATTTTTAGATTTGAACGAGATGCTCGAGTGTTTTGAAAAACAGAAGAAGTCGCGTGTTTTTAAGGTGGAAAGGGAGGAACGTGAAGAAGTATGCACTGCACGATCTCTATCGTGAATTTAGGCATGAATTTAGGGAAAAGAACGTGATGAAGTTTGACCAAAAATTTAAACTTAAATTTAAATTTAAATTTAATCGTTGAAAATTTCGACGCGTTTATGTGTCGTGTGCTCACATATTAACTCCGAAAATTACGAAATTTGAAATCCGGTAATAATTCAATATTACGGACCCAATGGAACTGGTTTCGTCGAATTCCGAGACTGTGCCTCGGAAGGCTATTTTTAAATATCGATTCGAACGATTAAATTTCAAAACTGTACAATTCACTTCCAAACAAATTTCTGAAGCTTCTAAAATCTTCAGTGTTATCAATATGAATTTTACAAGCCTTTGAAATATTTTTAATTGGCTTAGAATTGAAGATTCAAATTATTATTCAACTTAAATAGATTAAATTCTATAATTTAATCGCTAAATTTAAAGTTATATTGAAAATTCAATCCAAACCGTCATTCAAATATTTAAAAATTAATTAAATATTTCAATTTAAATTATTAAAAATTCAGGGTCGTTACAATCTTCCCCCCTTAAAAGAATTTCGTCCCGAAATTACAAGTTAAGAAGAATGCCCCTATCCCTTCTATTATTTTTCACAATCCAAATAGTTTTATCAACTTGCTAACCTAAATCTTTTTATTAGAGATTTACTATCTTTTCAACTATCTTTCCAACTCCAATTATAGGTTGTAAACAACATTGTTTTCCTAACCATTCAATTTTAAATTCAAATTCAAATTTCAAACTTTCAAAATTTCTCAAAAATTTTCTAACACCCTAAATTTTCGAAAAATTTCGCCAGCGTCTCCTTTGCGCGGCTAGCTCGGTACGACTACAAAATGGCACCACGGCCCCTCAGAATCAAAAAGAAAAGAAAAAAAACCAAGTGGCTAGAGAGGAAAGTCACCAAATCTCATACTGAAATTGAAATACGTACCTTTTTGTCGAGCAATTCAATTTTATCTTCGAAATCAAAATTTCAATTCCTTTATACACATGTATAACCTGTTAATAGTAGCATCCAAATCCAACATTCCAACTATTTTGCAAATTCTATTACAAAATTTCCAACATATACTTCTTATACATTTTTACTTCACTGTTTGAAGTTACATATTCAATTTCATTCAATTCCACATTTCAATTCAATTCACGATTTCAAATTCATTCGAATTCAATTCTCAATTCTAAATATTGAATTCTAACGATTAACCTTCATTTAGTAATTCATATTACTATTTTAAATTAGTTTCATTCACTAACTCATTTCAATATTTCAATTCATCTCATTTTCACTTAGAAATCCAATTCTATTTTATTTAATTCCATATACTAACGATAATAATTCAATATTATCATTTCCTAGCAATCATGCAACCATATACTATAATAATTCATAAAAAATCATTTCTTTCTATACCAAAAATAGTTTTGGGCAAAAAATTATTTTATAATATAAATCAATTTTATATTCACTAACAAATACGCGCTCATATCTATTATTACACTCAAACTCATTCTAGAGTACTGCTGACTCTATCTCTAACGAGTAATACCCATCAGAACCATGGTTGTCGCTTAACCAACAGCTCTGATACCAAATGTAACGTTTTGGATTTTCGTTGCCGAAAAAACCGAACAGTTATGGGTTTTAAGAAGAAGAAAGATAGAAGAAGAGAAAAGAAAAACAGAGAATTTTAAAATAGAACGGGACAGAAAGGAAACAACAGAACAACAACAGAATCTCACAATTCGCAGCGGAACAACATATAATAATAAATGAATAATCTTTAAACAAAGAACTACAGTTATTACATTTCATCATATTTCATTTCATCATATCATCAGAGTGTACAACAACATACAACATCAAACAGTGCAGCGGAAAAAGAATTACTATATAAGTAATATGCCATGCCATCCAGCTTGCCTCCAGCAACTTCAGAATATCCAGAATATCCTGATAAACCTTAACTCTTGACTGCCCGTGTGGAAATTGGTGGGCACCCAGAGTTTAGGAAGGAAAACAATAAACTCCAAGTCAGTCATGTGACTGGTGCGAGAACTCAAAACAGTTTATTTAACTTTAAAATCAAAATAGAGAGATATTTTTATTTCAATTCGCAATGCTTTTAAAAATGAGACTACCATAAGACCTCCCGCCACACACACAATGCAAACGCAGACTTGGGGAAGATTTCTTCTTATGTTAGTCAAAGATGCTTGATACGCATTAAAATCAAATCAATTTTGATATTATTATTAGTGCATAGTGTAGAAACAAATTCTTTCGAAAGTAAAGATATAAATCTTAGCCAGCATAGGTACCATTATATTATGCCTACTAATAGCTACCATATTAAATGGCAGGTTCTACAACTAAAACCGTACAAGTTTCGTATTGTTTCTTTGGATTTCCAACAAATGGTCAGGCCAAGGAACTTCCCATTGCCACTGAGAATGCCTCTGGAAAGACACCCCCGAGAACCAAACCGGAACTCTGCCAACACAAGGTCGGGTTACCCCTTAACTGGGTAACTACTGACACGAGCACGCCATTCCCCGGTCCTTTAGGACCTTTTCAACCGAGCGCTCGATATCCAACATCACACCATAATAAATAGAGTGTTTTCAACATGAGTAAGTATCTGGGCTCCATACCATGATACCACCCCTTTCCAGAAGGAAATGCACATACCCTAAGGGGAGCTACAGCAACCCCTAATAACCTTGCCGCATCTTTTCCTGTTTTGACCATTTCCGGGATGTGAGGCTCGACGAAGTCACGTCCACAAAAACACACTTTGTACAAAAAGCCGTGCTTTGGGTCAACAAATGATCACTAAGGTAGACGATCAAATAAATGATCCTATCACAAATAATCACCACAATGATCATTTCAGCATCACTCAGCATGTCACATTACCAAACTGGGAATATATCGCTGATAACTTCAACTATATAACCTCTGAACTCGTACGTCTCAGAGAAGGGTGTTAAGCTAAAAGAATAAATTCTCCGCCACCTCAGAAATATATTTGAAAGAAATCGGCTTTATATCTCAACTTGTAATGTCAGACATACAATCCATACAAGTCTGTTCCGGGCTCGAACAGAACCGAAGGCACTTACAAAGAAGTCCTTGCAATCCGAATAATTTCTAATTACGTTCGGATTTCCCATCACTTATGGAGATCTCAATACCAGGGATCAGCCAGTGCAGAGACAATCAACAAGAAATCCTTTCGCTTTCGAAAGTATCCAGTCTTCAACACCGGTCTTCGAATGCAATTCATAACGACGTATCACATATTCGGAATGGGTTATACGACCCCATGGTCCTTTCCCGGTTAACCCGAATAGTGAGCGCTTATTTTAAAAATAAGTGTGGCATCCAATTCAAGCAATCACAGCAATTACTCATTCAAGGGTAAATATTGATAGTCGGTTATTTAACTATCAATAAAGATGCGCCACATCATCAGATTCCAAATAATTTTCCAAATTATTTATTTTTCCAAAAATATCTATACTAGATATAAAATCTCAATACTTCAAAAATAAACCAATGTTTATTTTGAAACCAATTTCCCTTTTTCATTTATAAATTCTATAGTGAATTTATATTTCATATTTTCTATTGATTTACCGTTTCAATAGATTTTTATTTTTAAATTCCAATTTATCTTCAAAAAGATAAATTCTTAAAAATATTCCATTTCATATTGGAAAAGTAATTCCATACTTATTCTAAAAATAAGTATTCACTAATCTTATTTATTTTCAACAATTTGAAAAATATTCAATATACTTAAACCATAGTCAAGTATATATTTCATTCTTTAAGGAAATCATTCTTTTATTATAATTTATTTGGGTCGAAACGAATGTTGCGTAAAACATCGTTACGACAACCCAAAATCACTAGTATAGGGATTCGAAATTAAAATAGATATATAAATCCCAATACTATATAAAACATTTCCTTTCGGAAATCATTTACTATAACAACAGTGTTATAGTCCACCATTTCCTTCTATTTCTCGAAAACGTCTATTTCAACAATAAATGTTGAAATCTATGTTCTCATTCCCTTCTATTTCTTGAAAACGTCTATTTCAACAATAAATGTTGAAATCTATGTTCTCAATACTCAATGCATTTTAAAATATCTTTAAACCGTTTTAATTTCTTTTTAACACATTCTTTCCTCAAAAGATATCCATTTTATTCAATAATATATTTACCGTTCAAAAACGTGAATATAACTTCTTTATAAACTTCTATATTCAGTTCATCAAATTTAATTGGTTTCGGTTATAAATTCCATTTCTATTTAAAAGCTTCGATTTTGTAAATCTCGTTTATTAACCCAATTCAATTGATACAACTCAATTTTAATACCAAAGGTTTATATTATGAGTCAAGTACTTATAATTTATTTATTTACAAATCGTTCCTTTTAACTTCACCAATTATAAATCTTATTACTTATAAGTTTTCTTTATAAATTTCCTATTTCCAACTTATCAAATTCGATTTGATTTCGGATTTATAAAACAACGTTTATAAATCCCATTTATAATTTCATAAACTTCTATTTACCAAAAGTCAATTTATTAGCAAATTCCATTTATCTTCCACATAAATGACAAGGTCCAATTCATAAGAAATTTACTTATAGACTTTTGTTTTACAAATCTATACATTTTCTAACTTCACACTTTATAAATTTATAAATTTTCATTTACTTATAAAAACAATTTATACTTCATTTATAACATTTATAAAAACTCAATTTATAATTCCAATCATTTTAAATTTATAAAAATCAATTTAAAAATCTTTTATATACATTGTTTTTAATAATTCAAAAATTCCAATTTAAACCAATTTCAATTTACTTAACTATTTATTTCCAAAAATCTCAATTTGATTTTATTTTATAAAAATCTTAAATTCTATAACTTCAAAAATTAAATTTGGTTTAAAATGAATCAATTCAAAATTTTACTAAAAACATATATTTGGAAAATCGATTTAAAAATCCCTTTAAAATCAAAAATCATTATTTTTAACTTTAAAAACGAATCCGATGATGCCACAGCATCAATTGGTCAATCACTACACAAATATCATATATCGATATGATATTCACAATCATCAAAATATTTATAAACAAATAAATATTTGTGAGGGGTCCAGTTGGATCCCTCCAACTTGTTTCCCTGCATCCAAAGAGTTAGCACAATACCCATTCCACTTTGAGGTGGAATATCGCGGTATATGGGATTTTAGAAATTATTCCGCTTACTAACGGCGCAATAGGGTCTCATCCGCTATACGAGGCGGGAAATCAATCAACTGCAATATATACATATGCCATATATTGCTATATATAGATATATCCTAAAATATCTACTATCACAATCAAGCAATCAATCAATCAATCAACAAATTTTAAATATAACTATTTAAAATTTTAAATAACCTTTTGAGTGAGAAGTTCTCACCTTAGCTTTTATTTTGCCATCCATTTCCAATTCCGGCTTGATTTCTTCATTTATACCTTGTATAAATATTTACACAATCTATTAATATTCGAATAGATCGAATAATAAATTTTCATTTTTGATTGTTTTAGTTATTCAATGGTTTTGTTCTAAACCAATTCCTTTAACAATTTTATTCAACTAATTATTTCATCTCAAGTTAATGATTTTTATTTTTAGCTAAAAATTAAAGATTCAAACTGATTTTCTTTTTAAAATAATTCTAACATTTTGCTTATATAAATTTTCTTAAATCTTTAAAAATTCCTTTGTTTAATAAATTATTTTAACTAAAAATTAAATTTAATTAACCAAACTCACTTTTAAATAATTTAATTAACTATAGATTTAACTTTAACTAAAGATTTTCTTTTTAGTTTAAAACAGATTACTCTTAACAAATTTATTTAATAAAATTTAAATCTCAACTAAATTTACTTAAATAAATTTATTTAACTACAATTAAAATTTAAAACTAAATTTTCTTCTTTTAATAATTGATCTAATTTCAATTTAAAATTTTAAAACTAAGTTTCCTTTTTTTTTTAAAAAAAAATAAATAAATTTTATTTAGCCTACAAATACCTATACTTATCATTTAAAATTCCTAATTTCTTTTGATAGCTTTAATCAACAATTTCTCTTTTTATAAATTTAAATTTAAACTAAATTCCTTTTAAATAGTTTGATTTAACTAAAAATTCAATTTTAACCTTTAAACACTTTAAAATTTCTAAATCTCTTTTTCAAGTCTGCATTTAAGTTTCTAAATTGAATATACAACTTGTGAATACATTATTTTATTTTCATTTTCCTATTTCTATCTATACGTACGTATTAAAATTTTTAAACTAAAAATAACTTCACTGTTATAATTCTTATGAACAAAATCAAGGACAGACGAATACCTCTCTGCCGTGATTATCACAGCTTCGATGACAACGCGACGAAGCCCTAGCCTCCTCCGATCGCAGCCAAATCGCCACGACCACGAGCCTCCTTCCTCTGCCCTAGCTACGACGACCCCACTGCCGTGCCCAACATCATCCACACGACTCACGTTGCCACTGCCGCAGCTCCAAACCTCACGCGCACGCCCCACTGTCCTGACGCCGCGCCGCCATCCCAACCCTAGATCCACTTCGCGCGGCCGCTGCCATAGAACTCGCCGCCATCGCGAATGCCAAATTCGCATCTCCCTTTGCTCGTTGTCGATGGAGGCTTCAGCCGCCTTAAGCGCGAGTCTCGAATCGCGTGCGTGCTGCCATCATCTCGCGCGACTTCGCCCCCCCGCCTCGCGTCGCAACCTCTCGTGCCGCCGCGACTTCAATTTTTGCATCGGCCATTTTTCTTTTTCTTTTTTTTTTATTTTCGTATGAATGAACGAATTTATTCGGATTGGGGAAGATGGAATTGAAGAAGGCTTTGGCCACTATTTGTTGATTTGGGGGGAAGGGGGAATTTCGATTTCAATTTGAAAGGAAACAGAAGAAGGGGAAAGAACGAGAGGCCATTTTTAGATTTGAACGAGATGCTCGAGTGTTTTGAAAAACAGAAGAAGTCGCGTGTTTTTAAGGTGGAAAGGGAGGAACGTGAAGAAGTATGCACTGCACGATCTCTATCGTGAATTTAGGCATGAATTTAGGGAAAAGAACGTGATGAAGTTTGACCAAAAATTTAAACTTAAATTTAAATTTAAATTTAATCGTTGAAAATTTCGACGCGTTTATGTGTCGTGTGCTCACATATTAACTCCGAAAATTACGAAATTTGAAATCCGGCAATAATTCAATATTACGGACCCAATGGAACTGGTTTCGTCGAATTCCGAGACTGTGCCTCGGAAGGCTATTTTTAAATATCGATTCGAACGATTAAATTTCAAAACTGTACAATTCACTTCCAAACAAATTTCTGAAGCTTCTAAAATCTTCAGTGTTATCAATATGAATTTTACAAGCCTTTGAAATATTTTTAATTGGCTTAGAATTGAAGATTCAAATTATTATTCAACTTAAATAGATTAAATTCTATAATTTAATCGCTAAATTTAAAGTTATATTGAAAATTCAATCCAAACCGTCATTCAAATATTTAAAAATTAATTAAATATTTCAATTTAAATTATTAAAAATTCAGGGTCGTTACAGTATATTTAAATCAAAGATAATTAATTTGAATATATAAGTAATGGATAATAAGATTTAATTTAAGTTAATTAACTTAAGAAATCATTTGATGATTTGGTATGTGTAATTACTTAGTGTAATTAATGGAGCATAATTACTTAGGAAAGTAATTAGATGATCATTATTTGATGAAATTAATACAAGATGATTGTAAGTGAAGTAATTTATGTAATTTCTTTTGTAACTAATCAAGGGACTAATTTATGGGAATAATTAATCATGGGATGATTAATAAGTAATTAAGGGTAATTAATTACCGTTCTGTTATTAATCAAGGGATGATTAATAATTGTATTTAAGTTAAGATTAATCACTTAATTAATTTAAATAAGTAATCTAATATAAATTGGAGATCATTAATTAATATAATTAATGATGTAATTAAGAATTGTAAATTAAGGAATAATTAATAGGAAAGTAATTAAATGCTAATCTGCTATGAATGATTTAGAATAATTCATTTGAGAAATAAATTAAAGACTAAATTACTTCTTGTAATTAGAGAATGATTAATTAATTTGATTTATAGTTAATTAATGATTGTGAGAGCAGGATTTATGGAATAAGAAATTAATTTAATTTAATTTAATTTATTAAAGATGGAAGTAGTTAATTTAATTCATTTTAGATTAATTATAGCTTGTGATTCATAAATCATGTTTATGGATGGTATTGATATTTCATTGTTGATTGTGATCTCAGATATGGAATGATAATATCTATGTGATATGGATGTATGTTTAAGTATGATAATGTCTGATTATCTGTTATATAGTGATATTAATTATCTATGATAATGTAATTATCTATTATGTGATGTGAATTATCTATCTGTGCATATTGATAATATTGAATTCACTATTAAGACTAAATAGACAACTTGGCCTTAAAAGACACGTTTTGGATTTCGATGAGACCGGGATCGGTTTTCCACATTAGGAATATCTGAAAACCACATCGATTCCAAATTAACGATAGGACATGAATCTGAAGTGAAGATGAAGGTTCTGAATGCAAGGGTTATCGTCGTTAACTCTGAGGGTGATTCCAAAATGAGTGTAACGAGATGATGCCTTCGGTTTCGTTCGAACCCGGAACGAACTTGTAGGGATTGAATGCTTTCAACACATCGTCAGGCGGACGATGAGCATTCTAAGAAATATGTTCTATAAAGGTAATCGTAACCTCAAGCCTCATCAACCGGGAATGGCTAAAACAGGGGAGGTGCAGCAAGGTTAGGTGGGTCATGCCCAAGCAGGACAAGGATATTCCCCTGTCTAGATGTCCCATTTTATTTGGCTGTGTGGGCAGTTGGTCTGCAGCCAACTGCGGGGTTTATCTTGTTCGGGACTATTCAATAAGGAATGGTTCCGGCCTTGTGTTGCAGGGGATGAAGGGAGTAATCCTCGGTACGTTGATCTAAGCCACGTACTGTGACGGGCGGTACCCCAGTAGCCCTGCCATTGTATGGAATCCAAAATCCAATAAGTGCCTACGGTTTTGATTGTATTACCCACTTTTGTGGCTAGTAGCTGGAATTTAATAGATGTAACAATTTCGGCTATTTTCTATTTACTTGAAAACCCTAGACCTATTATAATATCACTGGATTTCCTATCAAATGTTTTGGTTAGCATAAGGTAAAAACTTTTCCATGTTTATGTGTGGGAAGTCTTACGTGATACCTTTTCTTTCTAAAAGATTTTCAAAGTTAAGCAACTTTAACCTGTTACTCATACCAGACCAATGTCTGACCGAAGTTTATTTTTGTTTTTCATAAACTCTCGGGTACCCAAAGTTTTACGGGTAGCTAAGCGATTCAGGTTTAGCTTTGACGAATTCTGGAGGAGCAATGGAGCCGGAGGCTTCAGCGTTATAGATATATATATATATATATATATAGTTTCCGCTGTGTGGTATCTCTGTGATGTATTGTGTATTGAGTTGTATAACTAGACAGGTGTTTATAACTGTCTAGTATGTGATGTATTATATGTATCACTCTGATTGATGTTATATATTATGTAAATACTTATGTGATTAATATAATTTATTCGTTCCGCTGTGAGATTCTGATGTTGTTGTTCTTTCTTCTCTATCTTTTCTACTTTCTCACCCTTTTCTTTCTTAATAACGATACTTCTTCCTGGGAGTAGGAAGTGGGGTCGTTACATCATCGATGTTTATTTTCGAGTTTCTAAGTGACGGATTGCTGCCAAATTGATTTGTTCAGAAGAACTAATTTGTTTTTGAAATTTCAAAGAAAATTTGTTGGGAATAAAAACCAGGATTGGTTTAAATTTTTGAGAAGTGTGATTTTGAGATAATGGTGATTTCAAATGATTTGAAACCAAATGTCGGGTGTTTAAAAATCCTGATGAGATAGGTTAAAAGCTTATAAATTGAGATGATTTTTAAATCGGGAAGGAAATATGAGATTTGAATGTTGGAATTTAAATTTAAAGTGAAAAGTTAGAAATAAATTAACTTAAATTGATGAAGAAAATTGAGTCGAATTGAATTAAATAAATCTGAGTTAAAATAGAATTGAATTGGAACAAAATTCAGTTGAGTTATGGGTGATATCGAATGGAATTAGATCCTTACTTAAATAAATGGAAATAAATTGGATAAGAAATAAGTTGGAATAAATGGATTAGAATAACTTATAAAAGAATTAAAAATCCATGGAATAAAAATATGCTAGGGTTATAAATAAGCGTAAATCTTGAGTTAAAAATAAAAGATGAATATATTCAAGCCTAGAATGAATGGAAATGTGTAAAATAATAAGTTGTGACTTATAAAATTTAAAAGTGGAATAGAAAACCCAAAATAAATTTTGTTTAATGATTTGGATTTTTTTTTCAAACTTGAACTATAAATAGGAGAGAACTAATTAGATAATAAATTAGTTAACGAAATATGTAAATGGAACCTAATGTAGTTAAATAGAAGTTGAATTTGTGAGTTAATATTGAAGTTTGGAAATAAAACTCAAGTTATAAATCAAATTCGACTTAAATTGTTAGTGAAGTAAATATAATTGAAAATAGATTAAAGTAGGGATAGTTTTAGTTGCAAATAAAACCCAGATGAATTTGGGAATAAATTTTTGTAATCAACTGAATGAATTGAATCTGAAAATTTAAAATTTATAATAACTAATCAAATAAATTTGTAGGTTAAAATGAGATTTGATTGAAATAGAATCAAGTTTAATTGAAAAGAAAATTTTATTGTAAAATGAAAATGAGCTTAAGTATGAAATTTGAATAATTTGAAGTAAATTAATTTAAGTTTAAAATTAGTGGAAGCTTGGCTTCGAGTAAGGGTAAAAGTCCATTAAATAAAAGCTTGGATAAATTTAAATTGGGGAATGGTCATCCATATATAAGCATGGAATGGTTCAAGCTTAATAAAATGGTCTAAAATGAAATGAAGGCAAATATGGAATGAAACGTAAATGAATGGATTGTGAATAAAATCAAAAAGGAATAAAATTGAAATAGAATGTGTCGAAAAATAAAAATGGTTGTGAATGAATTAAAATAGAAGGAATTATATAATAAACTGAGTTGGAATCAATTTAAAATGGTTATAAGCTTAAGTACTTGTTATTCGCAAGAATAACATCAAATTTGCATAGAAAATTAGTCATTTTATCATAAACAAAAGTAAATGTATTAACAGAGGTGAATAGAATTGATTTTTAAATCAATTGGAATAATATGGGTTGTTTAAAAATTAAAAATGAATTGAATATAAGCAAGTGGGTTGTAAAACATTCAAATTGAATGAAAATGGTATATAAATTAATTGAAAATAGTTGAATTAATATTAAAACTATATAAACTGCTTACGGAAAGTGTTTAGTGTGCAATAGTTTTAGAATTCATGTGTTTAACTTTTTCAAATAAGTGAAATGTTCTTAAACTTCATATATATGGCACTTACATGTTTAAATTGAGTAAGTACAGGTACCTGGAAGCCGTGTGGCTGGATTTGATTGCGCTAATTGCTAAAATAATAAGCCGCTTGCTTAAAAATGCTAAATAAGGTACGCCTACGCAATAAAAATAGGAAATATGAATTGTTTTTGTTTTCCGACCGGGTGGGTCGATGTATATATATTTATATCTCTTGTCAAATTGCAAAAGCTCCTCCGTACAGAGGAGACTCTGCCAAAATTTTCCGAAAATTTTGGGAGGTAGAAAATTTTTGAAAATTTTTGAAAAATTTTTGTTAGCGACAAACGATTTCGAATTGGAATTAAAACAAGGAATTTTGAAAATGAAAATTTAAACTAATTTAAAATAATAATGTGAATCAGTTATAAATGGAAGATAAAATTCAATATTTAGAGTTGAAGATAAATTGAATTGATATGGAAATGGAAAAAACTAATTTGAATAGAAGTAGATATGAAAACTTATGTGAGGAAATGTATAAAATAATTTTGAAAGCTATGATTGGATATTGCTGCTAAATAAGATATGCAGGTATTATAAAGGAAAAGGGAAATTGGTTTTGATTTCAGATGATAAATTTGAATTGCTCGACAAAAAGGTATGTGTTTAAATCTCTGTATGAAATTTGATTAGGTTTTTGATTTAGCCACTTGGCGTTTTGTTTTCTTTTGGAATTTAGGAGCCCGTAGAGGCATTTTATAGTTGTACCGAGCTAGCCGCGCAAAGGAGACGCTGGAGAAATTTTTCAAAAATTTAGAGAGTTGGAAATTTTTTGAGAAATTTTGAAAATTTAAAACTTGGTTTTGACTTATAATTTGAATGGTTGAATGAGTAAAGTTATTTGGGAACTATAGAAGGTTTTGGGAAGTTGGTTGAAGTGATAGTGTGCCTTTAATCAATAAAAAAATGATTGTTTCGGGAAGCATTTGAAACTGAATGGTTTTAGGGAAAAATAATAAACGGTTATTGGACCATTCTTCCTAACCAGTAATTTTGGGGGACAAAATTCTTTTAAGGGGGAGGAATGTGACGACCCGAAATTTTTAAGGCATTTGAAATCGGGATATTTAATTGATTTTAAATATTTTGAAATTAATTTGTAACTTAAATTTCAAATATCACCATTATTTGGAAATTTAGTTATTGAATTTAATTATTGGGAATTGGGTAAGATGTTGAATCTGGAATTTTTAGCTTGTTAAAAATATTTTAAAGGCTTGTAAAATTTATATTGATAGTACGGAAGATAGTAAAGGGGTTGAAATTGAATTTGGGAATGATTTGTTAAGTTCTAGAAATATATCGTTTAAATCGACGTTTAAAAATAGACTTCCGAGGCACGGTCTCGGATTTTGATGAAACCAGTTCCATTCGATCCGTAATATTATATTATTTTCGGATTTCAGTTTTCGCAATGTTTGGAGTTACCGTTTGGTCGTACAACTCGAAATTCATAGAAGAATCTAATTAGATTTAATTTACATAGTCAAACCTTCTTATATAAGCCACACCCTTCCAGCTTTTAACGCAAGCTTCTTTTCTTTTTCCCCTCTCTTCGAATTCATTTTCACTTAAATTAATTGCCCAAAAGAAAAAATGATACGAACGAAACTCGTTCGAATCAGTGGCGATTGGGTTTTTGCGATTTCAAATTCAAGCAACCCTAGCTTAGCCTCGTATTCAATCTTGGTAACGATTCGAGTAATAAATTCGTTGACTTCGGGAAGGTGGGTTAGGACATCGCGACCGAGTCGTGATTGAATCACGATTGTGCGAGGAAAAGAGGGGCGGTGGCACTTGATCGTTGGCGCAGTAGAGACACTCGAGCACGAAGGCGGTTAATACAGTGATTGGCTGAGCTTAGGGTTGTCGAATTAGGCGTAATTCAAGCATCGTTCTAGGTATAGTTGGTGTCGACGTTGGAGCTGGAGGAGGCGCTCGCGAGATAGGAATGGTTGAGGCAGTTCGTTTGGAAGTTTGAGGGGAAGGTATTTTCTGTTTTAATTCATTTGTCTCATTTGAAAAAAATAAAATAAATAATGTATAACGGTAAGATTTGTAAACCGTGGATTTATATATACATAGAGATTTTTTTTACAGTAAATGAAATCTTAAATGGTTAAGCAGTTTTGAATTTTAAGTTGTCCTTAATTTGATTTAAATATATATATATATACACACACTTATAATTTCATATATGTATATAAAGGTAAGGTTTTGGGGAAAATAAATAGAAATTTTGAAGTGTTGGAAGTCCATTTTTGAAAATCTATAATTTATTATATTAATGTATATATAGTTCAAAGGAGAATTTAGTAGTTTAAATAATTCATTAGTCAATTTAAATTTTTTACAGTAAATAATTATTGTTGTGTTTACTGGAAATGAAAAAAAAATGTTTAAATAAAGTTTTAAGCATATATATATATATATATTCTTTCATATAGATAAGATTTTAAAGTAATAGGGATTTAAAATATATTGGGGTTTAAAAATTTATATATATATGTCATTGTGGGTACAAATGGTTTCAAAGAAGGAAATAAAAATAAATATACATAAATAAATATTTTTATCCTACTAGTTTATTTTAAAAGAAGTGGGTTTGATGATTAAACTATTTTAATTAACTTATTTAATTATTGGGTTACTAAAGATGACTTGTTAAAGGAAATTATTAGTTTAACATTTTAAAGTTAAATTATAAATTTAAATAAATATGAAAATGTTAATTTATTTTTGGATTAGTCCAAGTGTTAATAAACTATAAAATGTTATATAAGGTCTGGAATCGTGAAGAAAACAAGCTGGTTTGAATCGGATCACAAACAAAATCAAAGGTGAGTTAATCTCACTCATATGGTTATAATTTAAATGGTTAAATTTAAACAATTGGTTGATTGATTGATTTGATTGGATGTTCTATAATATATACGTATATAGTAGTATATAATATATCTTGGAATGATTGATTTTCCACATTATATAGCGGATGAGACCCTATGCGCCGCACAATAGGGGGTGATATTATATTGAAAATCCCATATACCATGATATTCCACCTCGAAGTGGAATTGGTATTTTATATTGTGCTAACGTTTGTGGATGCAGGAAAATAGGTTGGAGGGATCCAACCGGATTCCTCAACATTTATTTAAGTTATTTATATTATCTGTTGTTATTATTTGATATTCTATGATGAATTATATTGGAATATTGGATGCTATGGTTTGCTTGAATATATTTCAGTACACTGAGCTATCAAAATATATAAATTATATTTTTGGAAAGACAATAAAAGGGTGGAGTTTAAAGTAAAATAATTATAGCAAATTTGAATAAACTAAGAATGAATTGAAAGAAATGGAAGTGATATTAAAATACAAATAAATAAATTTCGAGTATATAAAAGAAGGGATTTTGAATAAACAGAAATTAATGAATTATAAACTTAAGTGATATCATTTAAAGAAATAAAGATTTATTTTAAAATTCAAAGTTTAAATTTACTTAAAAGGATAAAGAAGTAATTTGGGAAATCAAAAATTGGTATTTTCATTTAAAAGTATCTTAAATCATAAATAAGGAATAAAATATGAAGTTAATGGATTTTGGAATAAATGGAGTAAATTGGAAATTAATTTGGGAATTTATTAAAGGAATGGGAACATTTGTTTAAAAATAAATAGTGATTTATTTTTAAAGAATGTGAAGAGGACTATATTTCCCTGGATAGCCAAGTACGTTTTCAAAGCAAAATTTTAAGTATAAGTTAAAAAAAATTAGTTGTTTTAAGAAAGCATGTTTTAGAAAATTTATTATTTCTAAATGTTTAAATTCTAAAGTAAGTATTTTTTCAAAATCTATTATCATAATAATTATTTAAAAGATGATTCGGTATTTTGTTTAAAGGAGAAAATCTAGTTTTATATTTTATAAAGTAACCTTATTTTAAATATTTCTAAAGTATTATTTTTAATAAAGTATTAAAGTAGTTTTTCTAAATTTAAATGTTAAAGTATGTTTTATAATAGTGTTTTAAATTATTTTAAAATCTAAGATGTTTGTACTTGGTAATTTCAATGGGAATCGAAAATATTTGGGAAATCTACTCCGAGAAAGAAAATGGTTTGAAACTGTTTTCAAAAGGAATTGAAAATGGAAATATATCTTGCGATGATATTTTGAAGTAAATAAATAATTTGTGAGATTATTTATTGTTGATGGATGTTTGTGAATGTTAATTGATAGTTAAATAACCGACTATCAATATTGGCCAAATGCGCTGATTGTTTCGAAGAGACCGGGATCAGGATTAATTTCTCGAAAACCACTTCGATCCGGTTTGTACGTTTTCGTGGAAAAACGAATCAGGAGTCGAAGATGGAGCAGTGAAGTGCAAGGGCTAGTCGCTACTAATCCAAAGGATATTTCCAAAATGGATGTAGTAGGAATAGTGCCTCCGGTTCCGTTCGAACCCGGAATTGACTTATATGGATGAATGCTTTCAGAACATCGTCAGGTGGACGATGGGCATTCCAAGTGAAACGATCTAAAAGGTAATGCTTAGCCTCAAGCCTCATCAACTGGGAATGACTGCAAATCAGGGGTTATGCAGCAAGGCTAGGTTGGTAGCACCCACTTCAGGGTGAGGTCATTCCAGTCTAGATGTCCCTTTTATTTTGGCTTAGTGGTGCAGTTGCTGATCACAACCGTGGGGTTACCTTACTTGGGATTATCCACTAAGGTGTCGTCCCGGTCTTGTGCTGCAGGGGGTCTGGAGTGATCCTCGGTATACTGATCTAGACCAGGTACCATGACAGGTGGTACCCCAGTGCCTAGTCATTAGTTGGAAATCCATTCTCCCTACGCGCCTTTTACGAGTTTTGTTTGTATTACCCACTTTGTGGCTAGTAGATGGAATTTAGTCGTGTAAAGATTTTGGCTATTTTTATAAGTATTTGTAAATAGACCCTATTATAATATCAGAGGATTTGAATAAAAAGTATTTTAGCTATCGTAAGATAAAAACCCGACATGTTTATTTGTAACGTGGTCTTACGAGATGCTTTTGTTTTCAAAGGATTTTTGAAACTTTAATAATGTAACGACCCAGAATTTCTGTCATTTGAATTTTGTATATTTAATTGATTTTAAATATTAGCAAGTAAAATTTGTAAGTCGAATAAATTATATCTCGAATATCTAGACTTAGTTGGATAATTAAATCGATAATTTAATATTTGAAATTACAGAAATAATTGAAAATTGGGTTTAATGTGATTAAAATTGATTGGTAAAGTTGTATTAAATCATACTGGAGTTAGAATGATGTTATGGAACTTTTAAAATTGAATTAAAAGTTAATTTGTGGAAATTGAATATTTTAATATTGAATTGACGAGTAAAAATAGCCATTTTTCAAACAGTCTTGGATTTCGACGAAACTAGTTTTGTCGGATCCGTAATATTAAATTACAGTAAGATTTAAAATTTCGTGTCAATCGGATTTACGGTTTATCCGGGGCAAGCTGAAACGCACTGAAATCGGTTTAAGTGAATTTTAAATTTAAATAGTCAATTTGAAAACCTATCTTTCAAATATGATCGAATTGGCTCCCAATATATATTCCATTGCGTTCGGAATGGGGGTAAAACATTATAGACGCCAGGCGGCACGCTTCGTTTGGAGTTCGGAAAAATTTCAGGTGAATAGTGTTTTGGAATTTTCTATACAAGGCCCCATATTTTCTCATTTGCATCAAAACCCTGGCTAGGGCTACATCCGCCGCCTCTATATTATCAATGGCCGAAAAACTCTCTTCTTCCTCCTCATTTTTCTTCAAATCCGTTAACAATTATCAGAAAGTTTCAACTACAAACTTCTGGAGCACGTTGAGATCTTCCTATCCAACGGTGGAGATCGAAAAATTCGCTACGAATCATCGACAATTTCAATTCAAAGGTCGCGCGTTCGGCTTGTTTTTCACGGTGAAGGGTACCACCGAGCTCAACCGGATTCAGAGCATTCCAATGGCGCTAATTGATCAACGTGAAGACGTTCGTATTTGTCGCGAAAATTCGAACAAGGAGGCGGCTATGGTTATGTTGCGTTCGTGTTTTACTGAAGGGAAGGAAGAAAAGGGACGCATGGCTCAGATTTGTGGGCAAAGAAATCAACGGCCCAGATGTGTTTGAGGTTTAAAATAAAAAGAAAATAGTAAAATTATTATATATTAATTCGTTCAATCTTTAAAATAGCATAACTTTTTCATACGAGGTCCGTTTCACACGTAACGAGTTGCATCGGGTTCGTATGAATGAATACTACGCGGTGGAGCTGGCTTGGGATTGATTGAAGATAGTGTGAATTTTGGGTAAAAACTGTATTTGAAACAAGGCGAGAACTTCTCACTCAATCGAATCTATTTCGATTTAAATTTTAAATAGTTAAATTTAAAATTGCTTGATTGTGTGCTTGGATGATAAATTATTATCTATTGTTTTAAAATAGACCCTATACGCCGCATATTAAGCGGGGGTTATTATATTAAACACATATACCGCGATATTCCACCTTGAAGTGGAATTGGTATTATATATGTACTTGGAGTTGGTTTTCCCGCATTATATAGCGAATGAGACCCTATTGCGCCGCATAATAGCGGATGATATTTTAATAAACCCATGTACTGCGATATCCCGTCTTGAAACGGGATTGGTATTGTGCTAACATCTGTGGATGCAGGGAAACAGGTTGGAGGGATCCAACAGGATTCCTCAACAGTATTGATTTATTTACAGATATATGCGATATATTCTGTTATCATATTGATATATGATGTTTGGATGTCGTGGTTGATGTATTGGTGCTGTTGCAACATTGGGCCTATTTTTGGAGTTTTAAAAATGCTAAAGTAACGATTTCGAATTTAAAAGGATTTACAAGTGATTTTTGAAAGTATACATTATATTGAATTTTGGAATTGATTTTTAAAATTTTTATGTTATAAAAAAAATTATGATTTTTGTGAAATATAACCGAAATGTGATTTGTGAAATAAGTAGTTGATTAATTCATCAAATGGTTTAAATTGGGATTTTTGAATTATTATAAACGGTTTATATAAAAGATTTATAAAATTGATATTTATAAATTAAAATATTAGAATTATAAAACGAGTTTTTATAAGTGTTAAAAAGAAGTATAAATGGATTTCATAAGTGAATGAAATTTATAGATTTATAAATTGTGAAATTATAAAATCAATAGATTTTGTAAAATAAAAGATTTATAAGTAATTAACTTATGAATTGGATTTTGGCACTTAAATGGGATATGGATAGAATTTGTTAATAAAGTGATTTTATAAGTTGAAGTTGTTACGAAATATAAATGGAATTTATAAACATTGTTTTATAAATCCGAAATCGACTTATTTTGATAAGTTAATTATTATAGCTTATTAAAGGAGATATATTCAAAATTTTGGACAGTGAATAATATATTAAAGGAATGTTTTGGGGAAGTGATATTTTAAATAGAATTTAAAACAATTTAAAGGTGTTTTAAAATTGTGTTAAGGATCGAAACCATAGATTTCAACATTCATTGTTGAAATAGACCTTTTCGAGAAATAAGGAAAAGATGGACTATAACACTGTTGTTATAGAAAATGATTTTCGAAAGGAAATGTTTTTGTATAGTATTGGGATTTATATATATCTTTCGTATTTTCGAATCCCTATGCTATTGATTTTGGGTTGTCGTAACGATGTTTTACGCAACATTCATTTTGACTCAAATGAATGTGTTTAAGTGAATGTTTTCCTAAAAAATAAAATATATACTTAATCATGTTTTAAGTATATTGAATATTTTCTAAGTATTGAAAATAAATAGAGTTGTGAATTATTTATTGTTAAATAAGTATTTGGAAATGTTTTCCAATATAGAAATTGAAATGGTTTAGAGGGTATATATTTTTAAAGATAAATTGAAGCGAATATTTGGCAAGTTATTTAATTTATGGAAGATTAATAAAAGGGCCTAGTGATTGTTATGGTGCTGAATATTTGTTTGTTTGCTTTGATAGTTAAATAACCGATTATCAATATTTACCTTTAAATGAGTATTTGTTGTGATTTGCTTGAATTTGAATGCTACACTTATTTTAAAATAAGCGCTTGTTATTCGGTTTAGTCGGGAGAAGACCTTTGGGTCATGAATCCCATTCCGAATAGTAATACGTCGTAATGGATAACATTTGAAGACCGGTGTTGAAGATCGAATGTTTTCAAAAACGGAAGGATTACTGTCGAATGTCTCTGCATCTGCTGATCTCCAATATAGAGATTTTATCACCCTTTGTGATGGGAAGTCCGGTCGTGATTAGTGAATATCCGGATTGCAAGGGCTTCTTTAGAAGTGCCTTCGGTTCCGTTCGATCTCGAAACGGACTTGGATGGATGTGTGTTTGACGTTACAGTTTGAGATGTAAAGCTGGTTTCTATCATATACATTTCTGTTGGTGGCAGAGAATTTATTCTCTTAGCTTAACACCCTTCTCTGAGACTTACGAGCTCAGAGGTTATGTAGTTGATGGTTACTAGTGATATATTCCCAATTTGGTAACGTGGCATGCTGAGTGCTGCTGATCATTTGTTGATCAAAGCATGGCTTTTATGAAAAGCGTAGCTTTGCGGACGAGACTTCGTCAGACCTCACACCCCGGAAATGGTCAAAACAGGAAAGATGCAGCAAATTTTTAGGGAGTAGCGTCCCTTAGGGTATGTGCATTTCCTTCTGGATAGAAGTGGTATCATGGTATGGAGATCATATACTTAACTTATGTGGATGCCGCAAATATATATGGCTTTGTGATTGATGTTGGTTGAGGATCCTCGGATAAAGGTTGTTTACAACCGAGGAACGACATACTCGTGTCAGTAGTAACCGACTTTTGTAGAGGTAACCTGGCCTTGTGTTGGCAGAGATCCGGTTAGGTTCTGAGGGCGTCTCTCTAGAGGCGTACCCATGTGGCAATGGGAAGTTCCTTGGCCTGAACATTTGTTGGAAAATCCAAAGAAACAATACGAGCCCTGTACAGTTTTAGTTGTATAACCTGCCATTTACTTATGGTGGCTCCCCACTATTTAGATGGTAGCTATAGTAGGCATACGATAATGGTCGTATGTTGGCTAAGATTTATATTATACTTTCGAAAGGTTTTCCACTGTGCACTTATAATAATAATATCAAAGAAATTTGCGTATCAAGCATGTTTGACTATCATAAGGAGAAATCTCCTCCGATTCTGCGTTTGCATTGTGTGTGTGTGCGGGAGGCCTTATGGTAGTTACATTTTCTAAAAGCATTGCAGATCTATTTTAAAAATATTTCTTTGTTAGTTTTTAAAGATAAACTGTTTAAGTTCGCACACCACTCCCATGATTGACCTGGAGTTTATTATTCCCTTCCTAAACTCTGGGTGCCTACCAATTTCCACACGGGCAGTCTAGAGTCAGGTTATCAGGTCATTCTGGAATTCAGGAGATGTTGTGGAGCTAAAGAGGCGAGCTGGATGACGTGGCGTATCAACTAGTATATAGTATTTCTTTTCCGCTGTTTGTTGTTGTAAACTCTGATAATGTAAAGTAATGTAATGTTATAACTGATATAGTTCTTTTAATTTAAAGATTATTCATTTATCTATTATATGTTGTTTCGCTGCGATTGTGAGATTCTGATATTGTTTCTGTTGCTTCTTCTTTCTTTCTTCTTCTATCTTCTACCTCTTCTTCTTTAACCCTAACAATTCGGTTTTCCGACCTTCGATTGCTCGGCAGTTGATATAGTGGACGTATTGATGTCGATTTTCGTGCGTCGAAGAATCGTATGTTACAAATAATCAATTGAGTATGATTTCTCACGCTGGTATTCCAGACTGACTCGGGTGTTATTTAACTATAATGCTCGAGTCAGACCGAGTATTATAGAATACATGATATGATGCTGTGGAGCTCAGGAGACGAGCTGGATGGCGATACGTACTTCCATATTTGTGATTACATATTCCGCTGTGTATTCAGATTGTGAGGACAAATTATGATTACTGTCTAGTTGTGTGATTATGTATACTCTGATGATGTATGTATAAACAGATATATTTGTTTTTGTGTAAAGATCTACGATTATCTATTATATTTTATTCCGCTGCGATGGTTAGATTCTGATGTTGTTTTCTATCTTCTTCTTCTTCTACCTCTTCTTCTTTAAACCAAATGGTTCGTATTTCTGTTCATCTTGAGTTGATAGATATAGAATAGTGTTGACTCAAGGGATATGGAATTGCGGGTCGTTACATTATAGTTACTTACAGAACATTGATTTTATCCAACATTTTACATTAATTCATTAATTAATTCAATATTTATGTTTGTTTTCTTATATTCAATTTATAGCCTAGTATGACATTTACACAAATTCCATTAATTGTAATTTCATTCAAATAGTTAATAAATAACTTAGGCTAGCCTTGTTACATCTCATTTAAGTTATTATTTCATTAATGAATTACAAATTTCTGGGTGTTTTTTAATATTAGATAATAAACATTTAATAAAATTAACAATTAAATTATCGAAAATTTTATAGGTCGTTACATATATATTTATATATTTCGACTTTTACTCCTTTTCTTCGTTCTATTCTCTGTAATAAACTTATAAAACAGTAAATTAATGGCTTTCTCTTCTAACAATGAACCTTCTTCACCCACTTCTTCTCATTTCGGTCCTTTTCAACGTTCCATACACGGACGAGTCATCAAATTACAAGAGAAGATAATAGATTTTCTTTAAATGATGATGGAAATTCAAGCATATTAATTAACGTTCTTCTAAAAACAATCTTTGGTGTATAAAATGTTGAATTCCATTTAACTTAGGATGCTATATTTCACTCATACATAGTTATTATTCTTATGTCATATGTTTGTTTATCTCCTTTTCTATTAAGTTCAAGGTGTATAGGTCTTTTTTTGTTGATGACAAAGGGGGAGAAGTTATATAAAATTGTAGGGTTGGAGTAAAGGGGAGTTGTTAGTGTAAGGTGGAGTTATGGTATGATCGAAGTGGTAAGTATATTTTATAAGGTCGTCATCATCAAAAAGGGTGAGATTGTTAGGAACCGAAGATAGTGGCTTTGATGACAACAACCTTTGTAACTTAATTTATTATAACTTATATACTAACATTATTGTCTAGATATATATAATGTTATTATGCAGGATATATATAAGGCATGTGCTGATTATTGAAGACTGTACTATATAAAGATCAAGAATGAAGAAATCAAGTTTGAAGGCTCATTAGCATCAAGATCAAGATTTCAAGATAAGTGTCTAGTTTTTTTAAAACTTCATAATAGCATGGAAATCTTCATTCCAAATTTCATTTGGGATGGAACATATTTCTACCTTCTTAGTGGCTTACAAACCCACGACAAGTAGCTTACAAACCTATGCAAATGGCTTACAAACCCACAAACATCCTGGTTTTGTACAAGTTCTCGAGTCCTGATGTGATGAGATATTCTGCAGGAAGAAGCTTGCAAAACTATTTCAAAATGGTTTTTCAAACTGTTTTCAAAATGTTTTAGCTTTAAAAATTATCTTTTCAAATAATTTTCAAAAAGATGTTTTAGCCTTAAAATATTCTTTGTTTTTATTTTTAAATAAACTCTTGTTTTAAACTTCATTTGTTTTTAAAACTATCTTCTGATTTTTAAATATTCTTTATAATATATATACACTTGAGCTTTAAAATCAAATTTATATATACATTCTAAAGATATATTTTTCTACTCTTCTTTATTTTAAAACATAGGAAAATTAGTTTATTTTACTCCAGAATCATTTTATCTTGTTTTTCCTTTCAATAACATTTTCAGAACAAATTTTACATCGTTTTTAACTAAGGGATGTTGACATCATGGGATACCCCATGTCGAGATGGTGGCCGTTAAATTCAAAAGTTTCAATTTTCAAAAGAAGTGTCTATTCGTTTAAATCTCTTCACGAATGGTTATGACCGTTACCAGTCTATAAATAGGCTTCACAAACGATTTTTTTAACTAACTATTTTCTTATTTTCTTCACTCATTCTTTTCCAAAAATCCATATTCTAAAATTTTCATATTTCTAAGATCGTGCTGAAATTCTGCCGAATTCTCAAGTGAATCAAATAGAATCTCATTCTTGTTTGAACCTCTGCCCTCCCTCGAAGATCAAAGTGCTATTCGGAGTTATAGGATCAATTTGTAATCAAAAGTTTATCGAGTCTTTGTATAAGGTGTGGTTGTGCCTGGAAATCAATTGGGTGATCTTGTGTCCAGTAAATCAAGAGAGTTTGGCCTGGACTCGAAGACAGAAGGGTACCTCAAGGCCTTTAGAAATTAAGGATTGTAATCTCAACATTGGCATAATAAAAATCTGTACGAGCTATTTGCCTTGGTGCAGGACTGGATGTAGAGTAAGTCCAAACTAGTATAAAATCCAATGTGTTCTTTCCTTTTACTGCTTTTTATTTACTTTATGCATCCGTGTTTGATTCTGTGATTGTTCTGTGATTAAGTTCTGCATCTGTTTACATCATAATTTTTAAATTAGTCCATGTAAGTCTTAGAATCCATGAAACACTATTCACCCCCTCTCTAGTGTTAAATTAGCCTTAAGATCCTTAATCCGCACTCCCTTTCAGCTCTTGGCGCCGACGATCCGACACAAGAAATCGATGTTTATTTACAACCATTGATTGAGGATTCAAAAACACCGTAGAATGAAGGAGTAAATATTTTGGTAGTTATGTAATTATACAATTGATGCAATTGATGAGATTATGCGGTTGATGTAATTGTACAATTGATGTAACTATGTTAAATTCTTGGTGTATTATGAAATTGATGAGATTTATTTTACCAGTTATGTAATTTATGTCATTTATGAAACTGAATCTGTTTATCGTTATTTACGTCTTTTATTGCATTACCATTTCTGTAACGACCCTGAAATTCAGACCCAGTTAAAAATTTTAAAATCGCTTATTTGGTGTAGAATTTCAAATTTTCGAAAACAAATTCCGATGCTATTCAAACTTCATATTTGGGATGCGTCTAATTAAACATAGCAACTGGTAAATTTTCGTTCGAAAATATGAAAGTTCATTTCGCGCGTAAACTTACTTCAATTTAAATCTGTTAGTAATCGATGAAAATAAATCGTTTTCGAAACCTAAATATTTTTACATAGAAAAATTCTAAATCGTCTTCTGAGCAAGACGTCATTTTTCGTTTTTTCAAATTCGGACTTTTTTAGCTCCGTCGTTCTTATTTTTTGACGTTTTACTGCGTTTTCCTTCAGTAGAAAATTTCAAAATTTTATAATTCAATCGAATCACTGATATCTGTATACCGTTTTGATCGTCTCGTCGCGCTGACCAAAACGGTATATTTATTTGTGTCAATCGGAGTTCGGCATTGCAAACGATAAATTGTAACGGAGCGCAAACCGGTCCGTTAGGCAGCAAAAAACCGGTACCCAAAACTTCACAGCATTCAAATTTTGGAGCCATTAAGTTGCTTTGGGAACCCAATAGCCACCAGCTGAAAACCATCATTGCACTGACCTATGCACTTTGAATAACGTGTACTATACACCTTCATTTATTGCTCTGCGTAACCTTTCACCTCAGAGAAAAGATACGTTGCTTTCTTCATTGGCTGTTTACTTGCTCATCCCCGTAAACTTGCTTGTTCATATTTTTCCTTCCTCCTCCACTCCATTTTGCTTCTCCAGATCCACACATGTTCTCCCCTCCTCTGCCTTTCCCACTCTTCCTCTCTGCCTGCCGTCGACTCTCTCAGCCGACCCATCTCCTCTTCTCCTTCCCCTGGCCACCACCATACCCTTCTCCACTCCACGTCACCGACTTCCGCCTCCACCAAGACCGCGTGCACCCAACCAAACCACCGACCACCCCTCCCTCTCCACTGGCCGCACCTCCTCCTTTACTCTTCCCTTCCATCCAATCAAGTGTCGGCCTCGCCTGTTTCACGTGGAGTCATCCGTCTCCTTACTTTCACCGATCAACTTATGTAGCCATCGCTTGTGCAGCCCTCCGCCTCGGCCATCTCGCAGCACCTGCCCAGGCCACCACATATCCGACCATCACACCTTCCCTTCGCCTCCACTGCAGCCACTTGTCAACCAGAGTACGCAAGCCCAGCAGTCGATCTCCTCCTCTCATCCAAGCCGACCACAACATCAACCCGCCACTTGACCCGCTTCATCCAAACTCGATTCCGCCTCGGATCAGACCTGCTCAACCGTTAGCTGCACCTCCACCACCTTGCAAACGATAGCCGCAGCAAGCTTTTGGGTAATAATATATTTAAAAATATTTTATTTAATTAAATCATGTTATAATATATAAAATTTTATATATGTTAGTGATATAACTTTTGGTCAGCATATATTGTTCACAGTTTTATAGTATTAAAAGTGGTATATTTAATAAGGTGAATATATGTGTTTAAAAGTATATTTCATGTGTGTTATCTATATATAAGTTGTATAAGCTAAGATCCATGGTTTAGATATATAAAGGCTTCATATAAATACTATTTGCTCATCAAGTCTGCATGCATATATTTTAATAGAAGCAGTTTGTTCACATTTTTGAGTAGCATGAATTATGTCTGAAGCTTGAGTTATATGTTAAGTTGGATTCAAAGCCTTGCCCATTTGAAAAAATTATATTCATTTTGCATGAAGTTTGCTTTTGCCTGTAGCCTCCTATATTTCCAAGACTTTTGTGATATTAGTTATGTATGTATAAAAGCATCCATAGTTTGGTCTGTTATGTTGTTTATAAAGTGGTGTTAATTTTATAATATTTTGTGGGACAGTATACATATTATGTATTTGATATTATATTATGTTATATTCTATATTGCAATATGAGTGATCACAGTATTTGTATATTTTGGTCATTAGTGATGTGCGTTACTTTCTTATACAAGTAAGCTATTTGTTTAGCATATAATTGGTAGGGATGTGTATAGATTATGAGATAACTATATGCATGTCCTGTATGTACTATATCTAGGCATAATATATTTGTTCATATTTATGATAGTCTACATGTTTATATACAAAGTCAGTATGGGTAGATATGAATCCAGTTGTATATTAACTGTATATATACTATTGTTCGGTGTCTGGCTTATGTTTGTAATGTATATAAGTTTTGTTATAAATATAAATATAAAGAGGTCTGCATCATAGTATATTTGTGTAGTACGCAAGTTGTATTGTATACTTTTGGTTTTAATAACGGTATTATATGATAAAGTATGTTCATATATAAATTAAAGATTGATTTTAAAATACAAGTTGTGTATTTGAATATGTTTGCATGTTATTTTTTTTTTATTTTTTTTTATTTTTTTTCTTTTCTGAACGGCAGATAGACTTCATGTTCACGATATCATATCTCACTCATGTTTTATCGGAATGGGTTGATTCTATTTTTAAAAAGGAGTTTAAGTTACGTAGTTTATACATGTCAAATTCCAGCAAAATCCGACATCGTTTGATTTGTGGTCGAGGATCTGGAAGTTAGACCCAGGCAGATATTCTTTTGTACTTAGAATTTATTTTACACTGCTGCAAACACGACCTGAGTTCATGTTTGACGCATCGTATCTCACTCATGTTTTATCGGAATGGGTTGATTCTATTTTCAAAAAGGAGTCTAAGTTACGTAGTTTATACATGTCAAATTCCAGCAAAATCCGACATCGTTTGATTTGTGATCGAGGATCTGGAAGTTAGACCCAGGCAGATATTCTTTTGTACTTAGAATTTATTTTACACTGCTGCAAACACGACCTGAGTTCATGTTTGACGCATCGTATCTCGTCCGCCTTACGTCGGAATCAAGTGATTCTTTGCAGTTTTGAAATACAAATTTTGATCTTTATTCATACCAAATTTCAGACCATTTCGATCTCGGTAGCACATAGAATTATATTGTTAAACTTTGACGTAGGGCATGTTTTGTAATTGTTGCTATGTTGAATGTTTTGATTGATTTCGGCAATTCCTATTCAACAGTTTTGCTCGTCGATTCGTGCCAATCTTACTTTGCTCTGAGAATCATGCTTGGATTTGTAACTCCATTTCAGTGTCCGTATCAGTGTGCGTATCTGTGCCATCTCCTACTTTCTCTAGCCTCGAAAGGTGAGCAATCACTCACGATTAATATTCTTTTATTTATTAAATTTGATTTCAATTGGAACGACAATTGAAATATATCGCTGTTAGTTATTGCACTGTTATTTATGTATCAGTTCACCTTTGACATCTGACACCGTTATCTGTTATGTATGCAAAAATAATCCAGTTTGGTTGATAATTGGTTGATTGATTGTTGTTTATGTTGGATGTTAAATGGTAATATATAAAGTGATAAATATTATGCAATTAAATTTGACGTAGGATAATTAAAATTGAACCGACATATATGTTGAGTTTGATTAGTTAAATTTGACCCTTTTAAATTGTTAAATTAATTGACACGTAGAATTTGATTATGTACACCTTGAACCGTTGAATGTATATTGTATAAATTGATGAAGTATGGAATTGAAATTTAATGACAAGTGAAAAACCGTATAAAATAATAGTGTAATAATCTTTAATCTACATGAAATGATAGTGTAGATTCTAGAAATAATTATATTAATTTGCACAAATAACAATGTGAATTAATACGATTATTTCGGGATTATTTGAATTGATTATTGAATTGTTATTGATTGTTGTTATTGCTTGTTTATTTACTTTGACACCATCCCTGTTATCACACTGCAAGTTCCCTTTGCTATGCTTTGATTTTTGAATTGAAATGGAATCAGGTTGAAATGATATATACCCAAATGAACTTGACTTAGGATAGAAAATTTAATAAAACCCGATTGGTCAATAATTTGATTTAAAATAAAATAAGATTTTATTTGAATAATAAGGTTTTGAAATAAAATTGGAACGTAAATTTTGATAAAAAGAAAATGTTAATATTGAAATCTGAAACAAGATATTAATGTAATAACTGATGAAAGGACGTTGTTTTGAAATGATTTAATAATTAAGGTTGAATTTATAATTAAATTTAAAATTATTAAAATTTGAAATTATTAATAATTAAGATTGAAATTATTTAATAATTGAATAAGATTGAATTATTTGATAATTGAATAAAAATTGAATTATTTGATAAGAGAAATTGAACTTTTGAATAAGTGAATTGGAACTTCGTAAATAATTGAAATTGAGTTTCTTTGTTAATTAAGTTTTGGGAATTATTTAAGTAAGTGAATAAATGAAATTGAATTTCTTTGACAAGAAATAAAATGCGTTTTATTGAAATAAATGTAAGACTTGTAATTTAAGAAATTTGATTTGACGAATTTAATCTAATTAAATTTGAAGTTTTGATATAATGAAGTTGAACTTAAGTAATTGATTTAATGACTTGGAAATTTAAAAGAATTGTTTGGATGTTAAATTAACTTAATGAATATTGAATAAAATCGATAAATAAATTTAAATTGATTTTGAATGTTAAGTTAAACTAATTTAAATAATTTCGGAATAAAACTTATGTACGAACTTGAATCAATATTTGTTTTGTTAAATAAAATTAAAATTGAATTGTAAGATTTTGAAATGATAATTTGGAAGTTTTGAAATGTAAATGGTGGAAATTCATTTAGAAAGACAAATGAAATGATGGTTTTCGAATTGAAATTGAAATTGAAATTGATTGTTTTGAAATATATTAAACGACCAATCGGTGTAATAATACGTAGTTATTAAAGAGACCGGGATCGGATACGGACATACTCTCTGTCGATACCGAAAACCACTTTAATAACTATTATACGCGGAGTGTTGATCCAGAATGAAGTGGATGGTTTGGTGAACGCGTTGACTGAAGAAAGAGAACGATATTGGATGACCCCTGACATGACTAAAACAGGAGCCGCGCCGGGCCATTGAGGTTCGCCACCTCTAGCGGACACACTTCTTCGATACCATATATATTACTTTTGTGATTCGATTTGGGTGCACCCCTCGATTTGGGAGTGTTGTTTCGCGGTGTTGAGGTAGCTGCTGGCTATGCTCAACATCAGTCCGGATCACGCAACTACTAGTATCCTAGTTGGTATCGCCTCATGTACCTTGTCATACTGATTATCCTATTCGCGACCACTACGTTTTGATTTGTACCTTGAGCATATGGATTGCCCTCTGGTGACTTCCGGTTTTGGGGAAACTACGGTCTTGTATATGCTTTTGAGAATATAAAATGTGTTAAGGGGGATTATGGTAACGCCTTAACGCTATTTTGATATTTTATATTACTGATAGACATTATCTACTTAGCGTATATTACTACCTAGTGGATAGTTTAACGGATCCTTAAAGGATGGTTATTCCAAACATCCTTTGAGTTACTTGTATTTCGATTGCTATTTCACTTGAGTTAGATTTATTGATATAAGAATATTAATCCTGACTCGAGTGTTTTGTGTTTTGTTTTACGCTCGGGTCAGACTGAGTGGTTCAGCTTTGAGACTCACCTTTGGAGTTGGAGCTTTGCTTGAAGATCCAGCCATCTATTCTGCTTTCAGTATTCGATGATTCTAGTGATGTATTCTGATTTATATCTGATGTATCGTATTACTCTTTTGTTGTAAACTCTGATGTATCTTATATATTTACATAGTAGCTTCATGAACTACTATCTCTTTTATTTCCGCTGCATATTATTACTCTGTGTCTGTGATGCTGTGACTACTTATTTACTGTATATCTCAGTTTTGCCAAATTTAAATTAACAATTTGATATTTTGAATTATTCAAGTCCGACATGTGCGGATGCGAATTGTCCAAAATAGCGGGTCGTTACAGTTGGTATCAGAGCTTTTGGTAGCTCTAGGCAGAACTTAGCATATAGGGTAAATGTATTTACAGAATCACTCTCATTCGAGTTTCAATCTCTTCTCTTTGACTCATTCCCTTTGAATTTTGGAACGTTCCCTCGATTTCGAAATTCATCCGTGTCCCTCACTATTCGTCTTCTTTCAATTCCGGAGTATCCCATAACTCCATTTCGAATGATCTTTATAATGAACCAGCGGTCTCGCCAAACTTCGAATGATTTGTGAAGGGGTGAAACTCCTTTACAGTAGGTATTGATTTACCGGAGATTTCTGTATCCTCGGTTTACGATGCTATCTATCTCCTGCAGTACCTGAATTCTATTTCTTGAGATCGAATGTTGATTTACCTCGGAATTCTGCATCGATCTTATTCTTTAAACCACGGTCAATCCGGTTAAGGTTGCCCGCGATATATATATAAACTTATCAGGCTTCCTATTTTGTTATTTAATTATCTATCTTAGTTTCAAACTTAATATCGAATCAAAATTCTCTTTGATTTGATTACCATCAAATCTGAATATCTATTCTTATTTTGAAATCCATCCTTGTATCGTCAAGCGAGGAAGTGTCTTTGAAAATTAATATTAAAATGTTTTACATATATTGTGTTGTTTGAGTTGTTGATGTTGATTTGGGTTTTCGATCGATTCGTCTGATCAACGCTATCGATAGGATTTCCAAAACACTTGAACAAAGCAAACCGACATAATATTGTTTTCGATTTTGGCAAGCAAATAGTTTTGTATGATTATATTATATAAGTACAAATTTTTCTGAAATTAAAATGTTAATGAACCTGTTGTCCGAAATGTGAAAAATTTAATTTTCATTTATTGTTTTATAAATAATTGACTATTTCATAAAATAAATAAATGAATGTATAAAGCTTGGTTATATTTTGATTTGGAATTCAAATGGATTTAAATTAGAATTTGAGAATTTAATTTCCGGTGATTTCAAACTTGGCTTTAAAGTTTTAAAAGTTATATTGCTTAAAGTATTTTCGAATAGAAATCTTTTCAAAAACAATTTAGATGTTTAAATCAATGCTCTTCTATTTGTCGCTGGAAAATAATTTCGGGGATGACGGCCGCATCATCGACATTCATTTTCGAGTTTCGAAGTGGAGAGACTATTCTGTAGCTTTGCTACGATTTGTTTAAAAAAAAAGTTTTTGAAACATGACTTGATTTATAATATATACTGAAGATTTGAATTTGATTTGATATATTATGAATATATATATTTATTTTATCTCTAATTTGTTGAAGCTAATCGGAAAAAATTCTTAAAATTTGCTAAAGGACGATTTTCAATTATAATTGAAGCCATGTTTTGAATGAGTAGTTAAATGTGAAATAAATTGAATTAAAAATTCTTACTTGGATAATACCCAATTGCATTATATATAACTTACCTAAATTTTCAAAAGTTAATTATGTAATTGAATATTATACAGTAGAAAATCATATCAAAGAAATTTTTAAATAAAATTTGAGTAGTTATAATAAATATAAATATACTTAATATATATGTGATAGGATATATTAAGTAGAATAAATTTAGTAATAATTTGGAATAAAGAAGAATTAATTGGGTCAAAGAAGGTTTGATTATAATAAATGACCTCAAATTTATGATCTTTGAAGTTGTTAATTTAAGAAAATTGGATAATATATAATATAAATTGTCTTTATAAATAAAATGTAAGTGCGTATAATAAATGTTATTCACTTAAATTCTAATTATAAATGTTTATGAGATAAATAGAATAATAAGTTAAATAAATAATAGGTATGATTAATAGAAGAAAATTTTGTGTTGAAAGTTAATAAATTGAATTAAATCAACTTAAGAGAATATCTTGAATTAATTGAATTTAAATTAAATTTCATTTGAAAGAAATCTTAGGTACCTAACATTAATATATGTGAAATCAAATCAATTTTATGAAAATCTTGAATTTAAAGTTAAATTGTTAAATATAAATTAATTTAAATTGAAATTTCTATGGTTTAAATTAATTGTTTATTTTGTAATTCAAGTCTATTTCTTCTGGTTGTTTCTATTCTCCTACCTCCTTCCTTTTCGGGGACGAAAAGTTTTGAGTGGGGGAGAATGTAACGACCCTGAAATTCAGACCCAGTTAAAAATTTTAAAATCGCTTATTTGGTGTAGAATTTCAAATTTTCGCAAACAAATTCCGATGCTATTCAAACTTCATATTTGGGATGCGTCTAATTAAACATAGAAACTGGTAAATTTTCGTTCGAAAATATGAAAGTTCATTTCGCGCGTAAACTTACTTCAATTTAAATCTGTTAGTAATCGATGAAAATAAATCGTTTTCGAAACCTAAATATTTTTACATAGAAAAATTCTAAATCGTCTTCTGAGCAAGACGTCATTTTTCGTTTTTCCAAATTCGGACTTTTTTAGCTCCGTCGTTCTTATTTTTTGACGTTTTACTGCGTTTTCCTTCAGTAGAAAATTTCAAAATTTTATAATTCAATCAAATCACTGATATCTGTATACCGTTTTGATCGTCTCGTCGCGCTGACCAAAACGGTATATTTATTTGTGTCAATCGGAGTTCGGCATTGCAAACGATAAATTGTAACGGAGCGCAAACCGGTCCGTTAGGCAGCAAAAAACCGGTACCCAAAACTTCACAGCATTCAAATTTTGGAGCCATTAAGTTGCTTTGGGAACCCAATAGCCACCAGCTGAAAACCATCATTGCACTGACGTATGCACTTTGAATAACGTGTACTATACACCTTCATTTATTGCTCTGCGTAACCTTTCACCTCAGAGAAAAGATACGTTGCTTTCTTCATTGGCTGTTCACTTGCTCATCCCCATAAACTTGCTTGTTCATATTTTTCCTTCCTCCTCCACTCTATTTTGCTTCTCCAGATCCACACATGTTCTCCCCTCCTCTGCCTTTCCCACTCTTCCTCTCTGCCTGCCGTCGACTCTCTCAGCCGACCCATCTCCTCTTCTCCTTCCCCTGGCCACCACCGTACCCTCCTCCACTCCACGTCACCGACTTCCGCCTCCACCAAGACCGCGTGCCGCCCAACCAAACCACCGACCACCCCTCCCTCTCCACTGGCCGCACCTCCTCCTTTACTCTTCCCTTCCATCCAATCAAGTGTCGGCCTCGCCTGTTTCACGTGGAGTCATCCATCTCCTTACTTTCACCAATCAACTTATGTAGCCATCGCTTGTGCAGCCCTCCGCCTCGGCCATCTCGCAGCACCTGCCCAGGCCACCACATATCCGACCATCACACCTTCCCTTCGCCTCCCCTGTAGCCACTTGTCAACCAGAGTACGCAAGCCCAGCAGTCGATCTCCTCCTCTCATCCAAGCCGACCACAACATCAACCCGCCACTTGACCCGCTTCATCCAAACTCGATTCCGCCTCGGATCAGACCTGCTCAACCGTTAGCTGCACCTCCACCACCTTACAAACGATAGCCGCAGCAAGCTTTTGGGTAATAATATATTTAAAAATATTTTATTTAATTAAATCATGTTATAATATATAAAATTTTATATATGTTAGTGATATAACTGTTGGTCAGTATATATTGTTCACAGTTTTATAGTATTAAAAGTGGTATATTTAATAAGGTGAATATATGTGTTTAAAAGTATATTTCATGTGTGTTATCTATATATAAGTTGTATAAGCTAAGATCCATGGTTTAGATATATAAAGGCTTCATATAAATACTATTTGCTCATCAAGTCTGCATGCATATATTTTAATGGAAGCAGTTTGTTCACATTTTTGAGTAGCATGAATTATGTCTGAAGCTTGCGTTATATGTTAAGTTGGATTCAAAGCCTTGCCCATTTGAAAAAATTATATTCATTTTGCATGAAGTTTGCTTTTGCCTGTAGCCTCCTATATTTCCAAGACTTTTGTGATATTAGTTATGTATGTATAAAAGCATCCATAGTTTGGTCTGTTATGTTGTTTATAAAGTGGTGTTAATTTTATAATATTTTGTGGGACAGTATACATATTATGTATTTGATATTATATTATGTTATATTCTATATTGCAATATGAGTGATCACAGTATTTGTATATTTTGGTCATTAGTGATGTGCGTTACTTTCTTATACAAGTAAGCTATTTGTTTAGCATATAATTGGTAGGGATGTGTACAGATTATGGGATAACTATATGCATGTCCTGTATGTACTATATCTAGGCATAATATATTTTTCATATTTATGATAGTCTACATGTTTATATACAAAGTCAGTATGGGTAGATATGAATCCAGTTGTATATTAACTGTATATATACTATTGTTCGGTGTCTGGCTTATGTTTGTAATGTATATAAGTTTTGTTATAAATATAAATATAAAGAGGTCTGCATCATAGTATATTTGTGTAGTACGCAAGTTGTATTGTATACTTTTGGTTTTAATAACGGTATTATATGATAAAGTATGTTCATATATAAATTAAAGATTGATTTTAAAATACAGGTTGTGTATTTGAATATGTTTGCATGTTATTTTTTTATTTTTATTTTTTATTTTATTTTATTTTATTTTATTTTTTTTCTTTTCTGAACGGTAGATAGACTTCATGTTCACGATATCATATCTCACTCATGTTTTATCGGAATAGGTTGATTCTATTTTTAAAAAGGAGTTTAAGTTACGTAGTTTATACATGTCAAATTCCAGCAAAATCCGACATCGTTTGATTTGTGGTCGAGGATCTGGAAGTTAGACCCAGGCAGATATTCTTTTGTACTTAGAATTTATTTTACACTGCTGCAAACACGACCTGAGTTCATGTTTGACGCATTGTATCTCCTCCGTCTTACGTCGGAATCAAATGATTCTTTGCAGTTTTGAAATACAAGTTTTGATCTTTATTCATACCAAATTTCAGACCATTTCGATCTCGGTAGCACATAAAATTATATTGTTAAACTTTGACGTAGGGCATGTTTTGTAATTGTTGCTATGTTGAATGTTTTGATTGATTTCGGCAATTCCTATTTAACAATTTTGCTCGTCGATTCGTACCAATCTTACTTTGCTCTGAGAATCATGCTTGGATTTGTAACTCCATTTCAGTGTCCGTATCAGTGTGCGTATCCGTGCCATCTCCTATTTTCTCTAGCCTCGAAAGGTGAGCAATCACTCACGATTAATATTCTTTTATTTATTAAATTTGATTTCAATTGGAGCGAAAATTGAAATATATCGCTGTTAGTTATTGCACTGTTATTTATGTATCAGTTCACCTTTGACATCTGACACCGTTATCTGTTATGTATGCAAAAATAATCCAGTTTGGTTGATAATTGGTTGATTGATTGTTGTTTATGTTGGATGTTAAATGGTAATATATAAAGTGATAAATATTATGCAATTAAATTTGACGTAGGATAATTAAAATTGAACCGACATATATGTTGAGTTTGATTAGTTAAATTTGACCCTTTTAAATTGTTAAATTAATTGACACGTAGAATTTGATTATGTACACCTTGAACCGTTGAATGTATATTGTATAAATTGATGAAGTATGGAATTGAAATTTAATGACAAGTGAAAAACCGTATAAAATAATAGTGTAATAATCTTTAATCTACATGAAATGATAGTGTAGATTCTAGAAATAATTATATTAATTTGCACAAATAACAATGTGAATTAATACGATTATTTCGGGATTATTTGAATTGATTATTGAATTGTTATTGATTGTTGTTATTGCTTGTTTATTTACTTTGACACCATCCCTGTTATCACACTGCAAGTTCCCTTTGCTATGCTTTGATTTTTGAATTGAAATGGAATCAGGTTGAAATGATATATACCCAAATGAACTTGACTTAGGATAGAAAATTTAATAAAACCCGATTGGTCAATAATTTGATTTAAAATAAAATAAGATTTTATTTGAATAATAAGGTTTTGAAATAAAATTGGAACGTAAATTTTGATAAAAGGAAAATGTTAATATTGAAATCTGAAACAAGATATTAATGTAATAACTGATGAAAGGACGTTGTTTTGAAATAATTTAATAATTAAGGTTGAATTTATAATTAAATTTAAAATTATTAAGTTTTGAAATTATTAATAATTAAGATTGAAATTATTCAATAATTGAATAAGATTGAATTATTTGATAATTGAATAAAAATTGAATTATTTGATAAGAGAAATTGAACTTTTGAATAAGTGAATTGGAACTTCGTAAATAATTGAAATTGAGTTTCTTTGTTAATTAAGTTTCGGGAATTATTTAAGTAAGTGAATAAATGAAATTGAATTTCTTTGACAAGAAATAAAATACGTTTTATTGAAATAAATGTAAGACTTGTAATTTAAGAAATTTGATTTGACGAATTTAATCTAATTAAATTTGAAGTTTTGATATAATGAAGTTGAACTTAAGTAATTGATTTAATGACTTGGAAATTTAAAAGAATTGTTTGGATGTTAAATTAACTTAATGAATATTGAATAAAATCGATAAATAAATTTAAATTGATTTTGAATGTTAAGTTAAACTAATTTAAATAATTTCGGAATAAAACTTATGTACGAACTTGAATCAATATTTGTTTTGTTAAATAAAATTAAAATTGAATTGTAAGATTTTGAAATGATAATTTGGAAGTTTTGAAATGTAAATGGTGGAAATTGATTTAGAAAGACAAATGAAATGATGGTTTTCGAATTGAAATTGAAATTGAAATTGATTGTTTTGAAATATATTAAACGACCAATCGGTGTAATAATACGTAGTTATTAAAGAGACCGGGATCGGATATGGACATACTCTCTGTCGATACCGAAAACCACTTTAATAACTATTATACGCGGAGTGTTGATCCAGAATGAAGTGGATGGTTTGGTGAACGCGTTGACTGAAGAAAGAGAACGATATTGGATGACCCCTGACATGACTAAAACAGGAGCCGCGCCGGGCCATTGAGGTTCGCCACCTCTAGCGGACACACTTCTTCGATACCATATCTATTACTTTTGTGATTCGATTTGGGTGCACCCCTCGATTTGGGAGTGTTGTTTCGCGGTGTTGAGGTAGCTGCTGGCTATGCTCAACATCAGTCCGGATCACGCAACTACTAGTATCCTAGTTGGTATCGCCTCATGTACCTTGTCATACTGATTATCCTATTCGCGACCACTACGTTTTGATTTGTATCTTGAGCATATGGATTGCCCTCTGGTGACTTCCAGTTTTGGGGAAACTACGATCTTGTATATGCTTTTGAGAATATAAAATGTGTTAAGGGGGATTATGGTAACGCCTTAACGCTATTTTGATATTTTATATTACTGATAGACATTATCTACTTAGCGTATATTACTACCTAGTAGATAGTTTAACGGATCCTTAAAGGATGGTTATTCCAAACATCCTTTGAGTTACTTGTATTTCGATTGCTATTTCACTTGAGTTAGATTTATTGATATAAGAATATTAATCCTGACTCGAGTGTTTTGTGTTTTGCTTTACGCTCGGGTCAGACTGAGTGGTTCAGCTTTGAGACTCACCTTTGGAGTTGGAGCTTTGCTTGAAGATCCAGCCATCTATTCTGCTTTCAGTATTCGATGATTCTAGTGATGTATTCTGATTTATATCTGATGTATCGTATTACTCTTTTTTCGTAAACTCTGATGTATCTTATATATTTACATAGTAGCTTCATGAACTACTATCTCTTTTATTTCCGCTGCATATTATTACTCTGTGTCTGTGATGCTGTGACTACTTGTTTACTGTATATCTCAGTTTTGCCAAATTTAAATTAACAATTCGATATTTTGAATTATTCAAGTCCGACATGTGCGGATGCGAATAGTCCAAAATAGCGGGTCGTTACAATTTCTGTCATTTATTTAGCAATTTATTGTAAAAATGCAATACATTCTGCTTATCGTCAGAATATGAGACCCAATCTGAATCAAGTACACTTTGCACTTTATGTACTTTATGTCATTTAACTATAAATATATTTCATTATCATGTTATCGTTCTATTTTAAAATGACTTGTCTATGATAGGTATCATGTCATTCAGAAAAAGATGTTCTTTCCGCTCTTCAGGAGGTGATGGTAGTGGTCCATCGCAACTGCCACAGCGACCTATCATGACTCTAGTACCTAGAGCCAAGGGGTGAGTATTAAACTTTTTTTCAACATCTTAAATATTTTTTGTACGATATACTAATCTGTATCATATTTAACACAGGGGGTTTGAGCTGCAACCATCAGCTGTAGTTCTATCGGTTTCGAGGGAGGCGTGCAAGAGTAGGATGTCGGCTTGTTGGCCGAAGTAGAATAATTTCGCTTCCCACATCCTCGAGTGTAATTGGTAGGATTTAATTGTAAGTATAATCTTATGTTTTCTATTTTTAATTTGTTTTTGTCGCTTATTTACAGTTCACCTTTTATTGTTTAATTTTCGGTTACTTGTTTATCATGAAACACAAGCTGCCATGGACATACAGTAAGATGACCTACAGTTGGTACGACATTACTGGATGCAGAAGATGAGGAATAACTACATGGATTCCATGTCGATAGTGAGGCATAAAAGGCAGAAGCCAAACTAGATGGAGACGAGTGCATGGGAATGGTGGCTGAAACATTAGGATAGTGATGACGCGAAGGTAAGTGTACTAAACATTTATTAATTATTTGATTGATACGTAAATATCAAATAATATTTGGTAAGTAAATAATGTATTTGTTAACCCCGACTCGGCCGTGGGTCACCGGTCCAAAATGATAGACGACCTAACGTTCTGCCAACTTAACGAAGGGTGCCGACTTAATATCTTAGCACAGAAAACCGACCTAATTGCATAAGGATTAAGAGGGATACCGACCTAAGAGGCTTGAGAAGGAGACCGATCTAAGGCCTTAAAGAAAGTTCCGACCTAACCATTCGCATCGTCTGCCGACCCAACTGCTAAGAGTGTGCCGACCTAACGCTTTGAAGTAATGCCGACCCAATGACTTGACCAGGTTACCGACCTAAGGGGCCTGAGAAGATGCCGACTTAAAGTTCAAGGAGATTCTGACCTAGGACTTACAAAAGTCTACCGACCTAACACAATCTCCGATCTAACGACTCAAGTTGTTTGCCGACATAACTGTTAAGAACAAGTTGTCCACACCCAAGTCATGGCCGACCTATGGCTTGTGATAAGTCGTAACCGACCTAGAGATGTGAAGGAAGAAGTAGTGCAACAATTTAATGCGCGGCACGTTACCTCGGCGACGACTTAAGACAGATGATATGAATTCAGATAAGCTTGCTTCTATTAAGCCGTGGACTTGACTCGGTAAATCGGCCACGACATATGTTAAGTCGGCCACGACTTATACTAAGTCGGCCACGACTTAGAACTTGGCAGTAATTCCAGCCCAGAATTCACTATAAATACACGACTACCTCCAACATTCAAAGGACTTTTGGCACATTCTCTTCACACACCGTTACCTTGCTGCATTGAGAACTTCATCAACACTTAGAGCTTCCAAGATTAGAGGAATACATCAAAGAAATTCACGAAGAAACCGCACATCTTCAACATGAATCTAAGAACTTTAATCGACATTGAAGCTTAAGACTTGTTCCAAATCACTTGTAACTTGAAGTGTATTGAACTTGAGAAGAATTGTATCAGTTTGTAACGGGATTATTAATAAAAGTACTTAGAGTGGACGTAGGCTATACCCTTAAGCCGAACCACTATAAAATCGTTGTTGTTTACTGCTTTTCTGCTATTACTTGCTTGTAATTCTTTCCCGATCTATCGGGTGGTGCTTTCACAACTACACTTTACACACCGGGGTGTTAGCGTTCACATTTTAGCGTTAACATTTTTGGTGCTTTCACTGAGAATTGAACTCAGGGGCAAACTTCAACCATTGTTCAACAAAATTCTAACAGAAACCATGGCTTCAGAAAGGAAACGGAAGTTGTTAAGGTTTGAAGGTACTTGCAGCAATGCCATTGCTCTTCCCACGCTAAGTGAAACAGCTTCAAGTATTGGAGTCACAAGGGCTGAATTAAATGCAGTGATATATGGAATATATCAACACATGGAAGTTCAAAGCAATAGGATACTGGATAAGATGAACGCATTGCAGGAAGAAGTCCATCGACTAGAAAGTGATATAAAAACCATTGCCAAAGAGGCCCAGGTTTCAGAAGAATGGAATGCTCCTCAACGAGCAACTGGCATTACTATTGGAACATTCCCCCAAACAGAGAATTCATGGCCACGACCAACTATCCACGAACGCTTGTCAAGGCGAACTTTTGAAAGAATAGTTGATGATTACCCATTGAGTCCTGGTAACGATGAAGAATACATACCGGAAATGATTGAACAGAAAGAGAAGAATGGGGGAAGAAGAAAACAGAAACTCTTGAAAAAAGCTCGACGCTTCATACCCTCCAACTTCACTCCCTTGACCGACACTCCGGAAAGTATCTTCTTGGCAACAAAGGATGTTGTTGTTTACCCCAAACCATCTCTGATGAGGAGAAGCGCGACAGACAATGGGAAATTCTGTCAATTTCACAATCAACCTGGCCATGAAACTAACCAATGTCGCCATCTAAGGAAGGAGATTGAAGAATTGATCAAGCAGAATGAACTGCAACAGTATGTGAAAAAAGATGAAATTAACTACTCCTCATCCTCTAAGGTGCAGCTGGTTCCCGCTCAACAATGTAGCTCAAGTAAGAGAACCGTGGCACAGGGAGATGAAGGTCCTATCATCAGTGTCATCACAGCAAGCCCTCACCAGGCAGGGAAAAATTGGATGAGGCGGGAAGATGTGCTCACGCTCCAAGGAGACCTTCAAAGTGAAAGGAAGTTTCGATTCTGAAAGATGTTGCCATCCAGTCCTCTTATGCCAAAAAATTCAATTCCTAAAGCCTGGGGCAGCAATTGCTTCCATACCTTACTTGAACACTTTGTTTCAAATTTGTAAAAGAATGCTGATCCAATGATTCTTGTTTCAAAATCTGTAGTAAAAACAATGCCAATAAATAATAAAAACTATAAGTCTTGCTTTCCCTATTATTACGAGTCGCTTATTTTATTTCGATATGTGAAATATTCTGAGAATATCACTATGATTATCGATCTAAATTTGCAGGCAATCAATACCAAGCTGATTCATTGCAATATCAAGCAACCCTTGGTAGCATTCAAAATCAAGCCTTAAACAACAGAATTCCAGGGTCAAATCCTGAATAAGAAGTACTCTAAGCAAACAAATAAGATTTGGCTAGAGTATGTTTCTTCAGTTAAAACCACCCGCCAACAGAAGAAGATGAAGAACACTTAAAGACGGCACTAAGGAATTGCTAATATAATCAATCAAATTCGCAACTGTCAAAAGAAAACCAATTCCAAGAACTTGGAACAGCAACTATTTACATCCATATTTTACATGAAAACTTTGCTAAGATATTGCAAAGAATTTACAAATATATGATTCTCTTGTTAAGGGCAATTGCAAGGCAGGCGGATAACAAAAGCTATAAAGCGGATATAGGCCCAGTTTCGGTTAAACCACTATAATTCTTATGTTCCCTACTATTATAAACTGCTTTGTTTTATTTCGGCATATGAAATACGTTAATCGTGTTACTAAAAAAAACGATTTAATAATGCAGGCCATAAAAACAAAGCTTACCAGTCACGAGACCAAGCGATCCGCAACATCATCCGGCAATCAAGCACTGGGCCATTCAAAATTCCCATATTCAAATCCTACAAAAGGAGAACTTCAAACGAAAGTAAGCAAGGTGGATAGAAGCAGATCATATATAGCTAACTACAAATGTTTGAACAAACAAACAGCAAGTTAAAGAACCTAAATCTGCCACCACCAATTCGCTTAACTATAAAATATACTCCTTTGGGTAAGGGAGAGGCCTGGTAGCTGAAAGTGGTGACACTTGAGAAGCAATGGGGATTGTCAACATGAATCAACGGCAAAGAGACATGCGAGAGCAAGCGTCAGCCAGCAAAAAGAATATTTCAGAAGCACAAGCCCTCTTTGAAGGAATAACTCCTCAGAGGATAAAGACCTCAAGCGGGCTTCACCGAAAAAAGGCGTCTTTCTCGTTGCAAAGCCGTGGAGTTATCGGTTGACACACTCCCGAGAATCCATCCAACCGAGAAAAGGAAACTCCAAACTTCCTGACAATAACCCTACTTAGAGGCGCGCATTTCACCACAACCGGTCAACATACTCTTGTGAGACAAAATGCTTCTCTACGGAGACCGAATGCTTCTCCTCAGAGACCAAAGCCCTCTTCGGAGGCGAAATGCTTCTCTACGGAGACCGAATGCTTCTCCTCAGAGACCAAAGCCCTCTTCGGAGGCAAAATGCTTCTCTACGGAGACCGAATGCTTCTCCTCAGAGACCAAAGCCCTCTTCGGAGGCGAAATGCTTCTCTACGGAGACCGAATGCTTCTCCTCAGAGACCAAAGCCCTCTTCGGAGGCGAAATGCTTCTCTACGGAGACCGAATGCTTCTCCTCAGAGACCAAAGCCCTCTTCGGAGGCAAAATGCTTCTCTACGGGGACCGAATGCTTCTCCTCAGAGACCGAAGCCCTCTTCGGAGGCGAAAAGCTTCTCTACGGAGACCGAATGCTTCTCCTCAGAGACCAAAGCCCTCTTCGGAGGCAAAATGCTTCTCTACGGAGACCGAATGCTTCTCCTCAGAGACCAAAGCCCTCTTCGGAGGCGAAATGCTTCTCTACGGAGACCGAATGCTTCTCCTCAGAGACCAAAGCCCTCTTCGGAGGCGAAATGCTTCTCTACGGAGACCGAATGCTTCTCCTCAGAGACCAAAGCCCTCTTCGGAGGCCAAATGCTTCTCTACGGGGACCGAATGCTTCTCCTCAGAGACCGAAGCCCTCTTCGGAGGGGAAAAGCTTCTCTACGGAGACCGAATGCTTCTCCTCAGAGACCGAAGCCCTCTTCGGAGGCGAAAAGCTTCTCTACGGAAACCGAATGCTTCTCCTCAGAGACCAAAGCCCTCTTCGGAGGCAAAATGCTTCTCTACGGAGACCGAATGCTTCTCCTCAGAGACCAAAGCCCTCTTCGGAGGCAAAATGCTTCTCTACGGAGACCGAATGCTTCTCCTCAGGGACCAAAGCCCTCTTCGGAGGCAAAATGCTTCTCTACGGAGACCGAATGCTTCTCCTCAGAGATCAAAGCCCTCTACGGAGGCAAAATGCTTCTCTACGGAGACCGAATGCTTCTCCTCAGAGACCAAAGCCCTCTTCGGAGGCAAAAAAGTTTCTCTACGGGGACCGAATGCTTCTCCTCAGAGACCAAAGCCCTCTTCGGAGGCAAAATGCTCCTCTTCGGAGGCACAACTCTTCGGAGGACAAAGACCTCAAATGGGACATATGCCGCAAAAAAGAAAGTTCTCTACTCAACAAAAAAGATTGGAGGAGTCATGACCCACCAACCATGAGAGAGTAACTTCCAGGCAATGTAAACCATCTCTGGGGCACATTTCACCAGGAGTTGAAGTGTAACAGCCGCTCTTCGGAATTACACTTCACCAGAGTTGAAATGCAAACAAAATAAAGACCTCTTCGGGGGCACATTTCACCAGGAGTTGAAGTGTAACAGCCGCTCTTCGGAATTACACTTCACCAGAGTTGAAATGCAAACAAAATAAAGACCTCTTCGGGGGCACATTTCGCCAGGAGTTGAAGTGTAACAACCGCTCTTCGGAATTACACTTCACCAGAGTTGAAATGTAAACAAAATAAAGACCTCTTCGGGGGCACATTTCACCAGGAGTTGAAGTGTAACAGCCGCTCTTCGGAATTACACTTCACCAGAGTTGAAATGCAAACAAAATAAAGACCTCTTCGAGGGCACATTTCGCCAGGAGTTGAAGTGTAACAACCGCTCTTCGGAATTTCACTTCACCAAAGTTGAAATGCAAACAAAATAAAAGCCCTCCTCGGAGGCACATTTCGCCAGGAGTTGAAGTGTAACAACCGCTCTTCGGAATTTCACTTCACCAAAGTTGAAATGCAAAACAAGATAAAGACCTTCCTGGAAGCCCATGTTTCACCGAGATTGAAATAAAACTTCCAAGTGTTGAAACGTGAAAAGGCTTTCCTCGAAGGCACAACTCTTTGGAGGTACACGTTTCACCAAGATTGAAATAAAACTTCCAAGTGTTGAAACGTGAGAAATCCCTCCTCAGAGGTACGACCCCCTCCCGGGGACACAATTAAAAAGAATGGCCTCTTCAGAAGCCCACGTTTCACCGAGATTGAAATAAAACTTCCAAGTGTTGAAACGTGAAAAGGCTTTCTTCAAAGGCACAACTCTTTGGAGGAACACGTTTCACCAAGATTGAAATAAAACTTCCAAGTGTTGAAACGTGAAAAAATCTCTCCTCAGAGGCACAAAATTTTAAAAAGAAAAAAAAAACCTCATCTAGAGCGTACTTTAACTTTCAAAGGAAGAGCGATTTACCTATTCTAAAAAAAAAGGGGGGGAGAAAGTTAAAGTACATTCAGAGGTCCGCTTTACCACATAGAAGAATTCACTTGGCAAAATGTATGCACACGCAAAAGGAAAAAGTGATTTCTTCGAAGGACAAAGCGTAGAAACTTATATGAAGGAAGTTGCACTCTACGAAAATTCTCTTCGAGAATGAAGTAATTATTCTTTAGAAAACGAGAGTGCAAGTCCCCTCAAAGTATACGATATTGCAGTAAGCTCATGGTATGGGGGCAACATGGTATAGTTACATACAAAGTGGTATAGCTACGTCGGTAAAGTACGCTCAAAAAACATACCACAAGCTCACCGCAATATCACATAAATAAACTTGTACAAAAATGAATAATAAATGCATTCTCAAATTCAAACAAAAGTCTGTACAAATAAAAAACATTTTATTCAATTGCAGATATTGCAGATACAGGTTTCAAAATAAAAAAAAAGCAGGGGCCGGTGCCTGCACAACATCCGACCATTACACAAAGAAGGAATCAAAAAGCTCAACTCTTCATTTCTTCTTACCGCCTTTAGACCCTTTACCCGGCCGAGTGGTTAGCTTTTCGGGTCTTCCAGGTTGGTCTGAAGGCATAAGGGAAGAAGGGGAGGGAGGTACAACTGGCGCAATTTCCGGTTGCTCTTCAGTGGTGATAATTTTCTTCCCCCTCCTCTTCGATGTCCCATGCTTCTTTCTTCTCTGCGAAGAAGACTCACTCCCCGGAGTAACGAGAGCGGACAAAACTACGTCGTCAGAAGGAGTCCGCTCCGGAGAGATCTCGCCTCCTTCGAGTCCCTCATCTTTTTGCTCCTGCGAGGCAACAGGGTCATCCAAACCATGAAGAGCCTCAATTTTCTCCTCTTGTGACCCAGGTTGTGAAGCAGAAGGAGGAATCACTTGAAGAGATGGAGGAGGAATAACCAGAGAAGGCGAAGTCTGCACGGCACTTGTTGTTTCAACTGCAGAAGAAGAAAAATTGAAAATGTTAGTATCTTCCCGAAAGAAGGGAGATATGGGTTCATCGAGATTCAAGAGGTAATCGAGAAGCTCATCAAATTTTTGAGGAATAAGCAGGCAATCCACCTGAATCGGACCAATGTCGAAATTACCTGAAGATATTGGCTTTGTCAGTTCAATCTCATAATTCTGAGCCCCAATGTCCTCCAAAGCCTCCTCATCAGTAGGGGTGATTACCCCAGTTCTTGTAGGAGGCGGCAAATGAGCACTAGAGCCTGTAATGTCCACCTCGGGAGAAACTAGAGGACGTTCGGAGATGGTAGGCGGTACTTCTTTTTCAGAACGCTCCTCTTCCGCCATCCCGGCCCGCGCTCTGGCAAGCTGCTCCTTACCCTTGGCAAGAGCGGCACGGGCTTCGTCATCAAGATAATGCTCTTCAAGGGCTGACTCAGCATATCCAGCACCTTTACCACCGAGCATATCAAGTGCTGTCTCCCAAACTTCAGCCAGTGTGATTTCATACTTGGGGCCTAGAAAGGCAAGGCTTCCACGCCCCAAGACGCTGTGCAAGTAGAAGTCGAATAATGTTGAGCTGATGCTGTTTTTGGTCGCCTCATGAGATTCTTCAGCTGCGATTCTGCCGGCGACAGCCTCATCACGCTCCCTTTCAGTTTTGGCAAGCTGAAGCTTAAGCATTTGTATCTCCGCCTCCTGGGAGTTGTTTTTCTTTCGGAGCTCAGCAATATCAGTAGCATAGCCTTCACTGATTCTTTTTTGTACTTCGAGCCTGTCTTCGGCATCCCTTTGGCTAGCGTGAGCGTCTCTCACTTGTTTCAGGAGCACTTCTTCTTTTTGAGAATAGGAAGTAGAGGAAGCAGCAAGCTCATGTTTCAATTCCTCGACTTTTGCTTCAAGCTCCTCATTGTAAGAAGCAATGTTCCTCATTTCGGTGTCGTGTTGCTCAACGACCTTTTGCCATTCGGCCTTATCGTTTTCCATAGTAAGCATGGCCTCTATGTTGGCACGGTTAACTCTTTGAAGCTCATCGACAAGCTTCTGCCAGTTTGACATCCTCTCGATATCGAGCTTGACGGCATCAAGATTGCGCAACATAGCAGACTTGTCGATGGGGACCAAGTCTAGGTCGAACCTCACTCCCTTAAGGCACCATTGAGGAAATCGGCTCTGCAGACTGGCAGGACCCGGTCCAACTTGAAATTTGGGCCTGCTAATTATCGTTTGAATATCTGATTTCCCAAGAGCGGGAGAGCCAGAAGGAATGTCGAGCGAGGCAGGAATAGTAACTTTCTCAGGAGTAGTAGAGGCCTGCTTTTCACTGTGACGGGCTCGTTTGCTTAAGTCTTCACTCATGTGACCTTTTCCTCGATCGTCATGAGATTTTCTCTTGTGGGAGTCATCGCCTTTTTGCCAAGAATCATGGCGCTCTTCTCTCTCCCTTCTTTCACGATGTTCTTCTTCAGTCCTCCTTTCATGAGCCTTTCGGGCAGCCCTCTCTTCATCCGACTCTCTGTAAGAAGGAAGGTAACGCCTGTAATCATACTGGCTACGCCTCCCGTAGCGCTGGAAATCGTCATAGTACGAGCCGCTGCGCCCCATAGGAGAATCTGGAATTAAAATAATAAGCTTTAGAAATCTTTAAAGTACAAGAAGATAAGTGCATGGAAGTGATGAGAAATTCTAAGTGTGTGTGATGTGCAAACTACGCGCATTAGTCTACGAACCACTCTTTATTTGGGGAGTGGTTGTGGGTGTAATAGTTAACGTCAACTCTTGAGTCGACGACGACTGTTGCAAAGTAGAAGTAGCTTCAACTACTGAAGTAGAAATCCCGGCGGTAGTAGGGTCATCTTTGAAGATCTCTTGTGAAGTAGCGAAGAGGTCGCTCAATCCTTCGAAGGTATCGTCCCTGCTTTGCTTGACAGGGCTGGATTTCTTAGCCTTTTCACCAGATTCTTGTGAATGGTGAGAGGATCCCTGAGGCTCTTCTTCCTCGATAACCGGGGCAAGTTTACCAGATGGCCCCGCAACATCAACAGAAGTGGAGCACTTCACCAGCGAAGATTCAGGAGTCTTTATCGGAGAATCGGGGACTTCCGTTGGAACTTCATGAGCATGCATAGAGCGAGAAGTGTGTAGAAGCCCATGTTGATGTAAAAATTCATCCCTCAACAGAAATTTTATGCTCCTCTCTTCTGTGGCCACGGCACTCAACCTCTCAAAAACTTGCTTGTGAATTGGGTCTCTAGAAGGGAGAGGAAGTGCTGAAAGGAACAAAGAATGAAATTAGCAACTGGAAGTTCGGATCTCGAAAATGTTTCAAAACGGAAAAAATAGAAACACTAATCTTACTTCCTACTCTCCAGATGGCATAAAAGCCTGAGGGACAGCGGGCAAAGAAAAACTGGTTCAAAAATCCATGAACGCTTTCAGTAAGATCGGAAATGAGCTTGCGGTTTCTGGCACTTCTCACAATAATAAGGGAAGGATGATCTTTACTCTTTGCAAACGAGCACAGATAACGAATTTCTTCAAAACTCGGTAGGCGATCAAGAGTTCTTCTAAACAAAACACATAACCCCGTCAAGATGGCATAGCCATTGGGATGAAGTTGAAACGGAGAGATTGTCAACCGAAGGAGAAGAGTTCGAAGAAAGTCGTTAAAAGGAGGAATCGCCCCACTTAAGCACATTTGGCGATTGACTGCAACAAAGCCATAGGGAGGATTGTCAGCAGTATCACTTGGCCCAGGTAGAAGAACGTCACTTTCAGCAAAGCCAAATTGAGTGCGCAGCTGGACAAACGCTCTCGAAGTTAGAATAGTCGGGGTTCTCTCCGGAGGATTCTCTATGGGAGCGGAAAAGTTTCTTCCTCTTGAGTTACCACTTCTTCTTCTCGGTGAGAAGTCATTCTACATAAATAACTGGGTATTCAAACATGAAGGTGCACGTTTCCTAAAGTGTGTGAAGTGTTGTGTAAAATCAATCAAGCAGTGAACAAATATAACTGGAATGAAAACTAGCAAGCATTCGTTAGTTATGAAATTCAGGGACTATTGTTTTAAGCCTAAATATGCAAGTAAGATGTTGATGCAGATAAATCAGTTCAGATTATTGATACTTTGCATTAATGTTTAACTTTAATTGATTGATTCACAAACATTTCATGCAATATAGTTAAGTTGCTTGTCTTGTCTTGACTAATCTGTCATCTGACGTGGGCAGTCAATGGCAATATTTTCGCCTTGGTTTTCTTTGTTTGTCATTTTCAGCAGGTTAGCAGCTTATAAGTTAATGCGGCCTGTGAAATAATACAATGAGATTCAAGCAAGTTTAAAGTTGGGGCAGTTCAAAATTCAGACAATTTAGTTCGGTAGCTCAAGACAAATGCTCAAAGTAGGCCTATGCTCCTAAATGATAACACGTCTAAAGCCCAAGTATTAAGTCGGCTGCGGTTCAAAAGTTTTTCGCGAGATAAGGCTAGGTCGGTAGCGGGTCAGGGTCTAAGTAGTTTAATTTGGCAACTCAGTCCTCTAGGCCGCAAGGGAGAGATAAGAAAGTAAGCTCCGGTCCGAAAGGCAGGAACTTTCCAAGTATTAACTCGGTCACGATTCAGGCCTTAAAGTTTAAATCGGCAAGTGTTCTTCAAGCACTGTCTCAGCCACGACTTAAGGTTGCTAAGAGCCAGGTCGGCCAAAGGATAAGCCACCCAAAATCACTGACTCGCTCCCGAACCAACATCACATTCCATCTACCCATTAACCCGATAACCATTCCGTCAACAACAGCCTTCATTCATGCTATCAAATCACCCAATACAACAGTTCGAAGTTGTCACAAATCCAATACCCTACCATCAGAGATCATCGAGCCTAAGGTGATAAGTCACCTTCGTTGTATCAGCGGTCATCTGAAGCCGAATTGAGCAACCTAGGCTTCATCAGCTATAAACGTGATGGGATTCGTGATGGAGCATCATATAGGGAGGCGGTTCGAGTTTAGGCAACAGAATTCACGAATCAATAGTAATCTGCGGTCGAAAAAAGAATGAAATCACTTACGTGATGAATAGCAGATGTTTTCAGTAGTTGATTGAAATTAAATCGCCTTTTTGGAGCTCGGAAGATTTTTAATGGCGGAATCGAAGAAATAGGTAATGAGAAGAAAGAAGAAAATGGACGATTTATATCTCACTACGGTAGGGACTGAAGCGACATAGGCCATCCAACTGATGGGTCGCGTACGACCTACCGATTTAAAAAGGAACGGGTTAAAAGATATCGAAGCATACGACCTAACTATTAGGCGTATGTTTCGAGGGGCAAATGTTAACCCCGACTCGGCCGTGGGTCACCGGTCCAAAATGATAGACGACCTAACATTCTGCCAACTTAACGTAGGGTGCCGACTTAATATCTTAGCACGGAAAACTGACCTAATTGCATAAGGATTAAGAGGGATACCGACCTAAGAGGCTTGAGAAGGAGACCGATCTAAGGCCTTAAAGAAAGTTCCGACCTAACCATTCGCATCGTCTGCCGACCCAACTGCTAAAAGTGTGCCGACCTAACGCTTTGAAGTAATGCCGACCCAATGACTTGACCAGGTTACCGACCTAAGGGGCCTGAGAAGATGCCGACTTAAAGTTCAAGGAGATTCTGACCTAGGACTTACAAAAGTCTACCGACCTAACACAATCTCCGATCTAACGACTCAAGTTGTTTGCCGACATAACTGTTAAGAACAAGTTGTCCACACCCAAGTCATGGCCGACCTATGGCTTGTGATAAGTCGTAACCGACCTAGAGATGTGAAGGAAGAAGTAGTGCAACAATTTAACGCGCGACACGTTACCTCGGCGACGACTTAAGACAGATGATATGAATTCAGATAAGCTTGCTTCTATTAAGCCGTGGACTTGACTTGGTAAATCGGCCACGACATATGTTAAGTCGGCCACGACTTATACTAAGTCGGCCACGACTTAGAACTTGGCAGTAATTCCAGCCCAGAATTCACTATAAATACACGACTACCTCCAACATTCAAAGGACTTTTGGCACATTCTCTTCACACACCGTTACCTTGCTGCATTGAGAACTTCATCAACACTTAGAGCTTCCAAGATTAGAGGAATACATCAAAGAAATTCACGAAGAAACCGCACATCTTCAACATGAATCTAAGAACTTTAATCGACATTGAAGCTTAAGACTTGTTCCAAATCACTTGTAACTTGAAGTGTATTGAACTTGAGAAGAATTGTATCAGTTTGTAACGGGATTATTAATAAAAGTACTTAGAGTGGACGTAGGCTATACCCTTAAGCCGAACCACTATAAAATCGTTGTTGTTTACTGCTTTTCTGCTATTACTTGCTTGTAATTCTTTCCCGATCTATCGGGTGGTGCTTTCACAACTACACTTTACACACCGGGGTGTTAGCGTTCACATTTTAGTGTTAACAGTATTAAATTTAAATGTACAGATAGAGTCGGAAAGAAACTCTGTAAATAGGAACAAAAATCCCATCACTCGTCGAGGAGGGTCAAAGTCTTTCCAGAAGTATCGCCAAGAGTTGGTAAATTTATTAAATGCAAATTGTAAATAGTTATTGTGCTATATAATTTTGAATATACAAAAACAATACATAATAATCAATTTCAAGAAGCTGAGGCGCAGAGTCATGTGTCGTATATGGATGTGTTTACGCATACGCATGCTGTCGAGAATGTAAATCCGGATGGGACAGTTTCATATACATGGCACGATGATAAATTGAGCAAGAGCCATGTAAGCATATTTCAGTTTATGTACTATTAGTAATTTTTTTAATTGTTAAATTAAAATAAATTAAGATATCATGATATTAATTTTAACTGCATTTTTATCTATTCATGCATGCAAGGTTTACGGAACAACACTAGAACTCCTAGAGGATACCGATCGATAGCAGCCCACGACAGATGAGGAGGACATTATTTTTGAGTCAATCATGAATCCACCATCACGGAACTTGCGCTACGGCCTTGGCAATCAAGTGGTAATCAATAATATATTAAAATATAAAAATTTAAATAATCTATTAGTTCTAAAAACTTCACATCGCTTTAGTTTCAGTAATAAGTTTATAGATATAACAATTAACACTTTATGTTGTAACTTTGACAGTAAGATTATAGAATAAATTAAATAAGTGTTGCAGGTTAGCAGACAGAGGCGACCAGAGCTGATATCAATCTTGCAAAGATTGAAGAGTTAAGAGCTAGGCTGACGTAACTGGAAGATCAGAACCATTGTCAGACCATCGTGATGACACAACTGCTGGATCAACGTATCGCTGAGTACATGCGACAATATGGTGGCTGCTTTCCATCTACTGGTTTGGGAGGTTCTGGAGCCGATTGACAGGAGTGATTGGTATGTTTTTCTAATTTTGTGTCATTATTTTGTATGTTTGGATAATACATTTATTGAATATGCGAGTATATGATTTTTGTTTGATGATAATAAACATATATATATGTATATATATATATATTCATTTAAATGTATTTGTTAATGTACTATTATATTTTTCACATAATTAAATAAATATTTGATGAATAAAATAAATCATACAGTATTTGAATTCAAACGGATATTTTATTCTATCAAACAAATATTTATTACAATTTGAATAGTACAAATTCAAGCTCTCACTATACATATACAAATTCAATGACAATACAATTTCGATTACATCATAATTTCTAATTTACAAATACACCTCACTACATATCGCTCATTCACTCATATTTATCTTCAACTTTATTCCAGATTGAATCCAGCATCTGAGCAATCTGTAAGAATAAATACCGATGCAGTAAAATTGAAAAGGAAATATTTTTGCAGTACAAAATAAAATATGGATTTTGAAAATAATATTTGCCTCAGTTATTTGTGTTGTTCGTCATCATTTAAATTTGAATTCATCATACACGAACAGCTTGTGACATGCATGGTGTATCACTATACATGCCACAAGGCCGTGCACACCGATATATACACTTGATAAAATTACAGGGACAGGTGAGCACAGGTCAAACCCAAATGAAAAGCCGGGTTCAACTCAAGTACAATAAAAATAATGTCACAACATCAGCACAAGGTGAAACCTGAGCTTTAAGCTGGATTCAACACAGGTGAAATCAAAATGTACAAGCTCAAGAAAATTGTTAAGTGAATAAAACAAGCCTCGACCAAAAAGTTCTGTGATGTACAAGTGAAGCAGGCAAACAAAGTCAACAAGACTGGTCAGAGAAACCATAGTGCATCTCATCACAAATATGCAAAGGAACAATGGAGCATATATATGAACCCAGACAACATATGCATTGGACAAAACTTTCTGGAGTGAACCAGACTCAAGTATAACTGCAACAGATGACAACAGTGGTGTAGTAGACACAAATAACACACAATGATGTGACTTCACATAGAATCAAACAAACCAGAGAGGCAGGTTCAAGTGAAGTACACAAGGAAATGCATCAATACCAAAGTATAACCACCATTGGGTTAACTCAAAAAGGGATGAACATGCAATAAAGGAGGCAAACAAGTAATATACACATGAATGCAACAATGGACAATGCAAGTGCAGACAAGCTAAATACAAATACACACGGCAATGGACTGATACAAGTGACTCAAACCAGGACCACTGAGCAGTGCCAATAGACCAGGCAGCAAAACAAGCAGCTTCCACATGTGACTACAATACTATGCAAACAAGTAAAATACAGATATCCAGAAACCAGACTCAAACACACAGTGAAGACATGTACACAGTGGCCCAACAACTCAATATGCAAACATGGCATGCAGATTCAAGTCGTGGTAATCATGAATTCGAACAAGTTAGGTTTAAATGCCAGAAGCAAATATCTTCACAAAATTAAGAAGGAAGGTTCAAAAAATGCCGAAGTCATTGTTTTCTCACAGTATGTAATATGAGAAACACAAGCTAACAAAATCAATACCAAGTTTAAAAGTCAAGGCAGATGTCAACAGAAAAATGCACAAAGTCAACTACAGTTCAAGTTGAAGTGGCCGAAGTTTATTTACAGTATCAAGTCAAAGCCGTGAGTAATTGAACAGAAATAAAGTCAATAAACACAAAGAACAGAACAGGTCAAGCATGCTACAACGACGAACTCAATCAATGCCGAAGCCATGGAATAGCAGGCCAAAGTCAAAGTCTATACAGAATAGTTCAACATGACATCAATCCAATTCAAACAATATCATCGCTTAGACAAGTCAGTGCCGAAGTTGAACAAGTCAGAAATTGAAGCTGTGGTGGCCATGTAATAAATCAACATTGTGTTAATCAAGTAAAAAAGTTATACGAATTGAAAATGTCAGAAATCATCACAATCATCAATGCAAAATCCAACGGCAAGCCAAAAATTATCAGACAAATTCGTATAAAATATACGAACGAAAAATAAGGAATTCGATTCCTATATGAGCCCTAAAACATGATCTGCAAAAGACATTTGAGTTCAAGCTAAACAGAGAAGAACAAACCATAAAACCTGAATCAAAGTCGAGCGCTGTATAAATCAAAAGGGAGCAAACATACCAATTCTATCAACAATCAAACTCGACTAATTGGAAGCAATCGCAAACCAAGTTGAAGCTGCCATGAACATATAATCAATCGAAGAAAGGATTCGAAGCATCATTGCATTCAATTTGACCAAGCGACGGGTTCTAATTTAACAAAGCCCTAAAAACTGAAAGAGGAACGAACAAAAGAAAGCTGCCATTTTTTCTTTCTCAAAGGATCAGGCTGATAATATAAAAAGCATAAGGAGCCTACTTTTATTTTGGCCGTCTTGTTTAGTTGGGCTTTATATTTGGATTAGGGTTTTGTGTGTTTTAAATTTTTATTTAAATTTGTATTTTCCTTTTAAACTCGTGTATTGTCTAGTCGTGTGAATAGGGGACAAATTACGTGGCGTAGTTTGAGAATTCGCAACTCAGTTGCTGAGTTGTGGTAGGGTTTTGAGCGTAGAGTTAAGGCTAGTCGATAGCGGGTGAAGCGAGTTTATGTGTTTAAGCGTATGACTGCTTAATTTCTAGTAGAAACCTTGGGGGAAGCACGTAGGCAGGGTTTTGCCGAAATTGGGTAAATTCTGTGTCGTTCTATTTCTGCTTTTATTATTCTACTATTATCTGTGCTGCTATTATCCTGATATATCTGCATCGAAATTATTTTATACAAACTTCGACTATAATCTTTATAATTGATGGCATCACCCTATTCACCCCCTCTAGGGTGAAATCGATCCTACAACATTGAGTTGGTGGATTTGAACTGTTATGTATATTGTTTGATGATACACTTAGTGGTAGTGATTCTGACATTTGAGAGTTGATTATGAGGAGTTAGTGAAGCATTGATGTAAATATAGTACAATTAGATATATGCTAATTATGTTAGGAAGTATGGATTGATTTTACATGAATTGGGTTGGATTTTATATGGATTGGGTTTGATTTATGTCTTTATGATATTTGATTATATTTCTATGGTTTGATTTCATGTTGAATGTCCAAGTCGGATATATTAAGTTGGGTGAAAGATATTGTATTTATGAATTATGGATGGAAGACCAAATTGTAGCTGAAATACAAAAAAAATTGCAGTTTTTCCAACGGCTTATGACGGTCTGTAAGTCAAAATTTACCGACATGTTCCGGCGGCTACAGGCGGCGAAATTCAGACGGCTTTCGCCATAAAGCGTAACCGTCCACATGGCTTTCGACGGCCGTCGGAAGCCGTTATACTGTCGTCGAAAGCAGTCGGAAAATGCTCTATTTTTTATAGTGTTACAACTATACATTATTTTATTTTTTTATCAGTGTTCAAAGCACGGGTTAAAATCTAGTTATGATTTTTGATGTTTCTTCTGTATAATTTATTTTCAAAAGTTTTTTGATAGTGGCTATGATCTTATCCGCTGTACAATGGATTGAGTTGGTATAAATTTGATGCCCAAACATAAACTTAGTTGAGAGCTCAATACATGAAGCAACAACAATGCCTTGCCTGTAGCACCAACAAGAAATCCCAGGTTTAGGCTTAAACCTGTAGAAGCTTTCCAAGTTATATCATGACAAATTTCTAATAAACTCAACCATTTTGTCCATTATGAGGTTTATAGTTAGAACAACATCTTAATTAACAATAAAATGTTCTATTCATATCCTTTGTCCATCAATTTCTAGATGGCATGCAGATTTTAGTAGTGAGCAACCCTGAAGGTTGAATAATTCATTTATTCCAAAATAGACTTGTATAAAATGGATTCACTGTAATTTTCTAGTACAACTGTATAAATGGTGAAGTACCAAACTTTCGATTGTACTATTAAGAAAGAAAATAGATTAGATGTAGTTTTTTTATTAGTTTTAGTTAAATATCAAATGATGATAACATTTAAAAAAATTAAGCAGAAGAGATTTGAGAAGACATTTCTGAAAAGAACAAAGTAAATAACATTAGAGAGACTCAAGAAGACATGTTAAAAACACGTTTTTTGTTCTTTAAATTCACACAATTTGGTTTTGCATGCCTACGATTAACAAACCTCCCTAATGGTCGCTTTCATTAATTATTATTATTATTTTCAAATTATTGGACACTGTAAGGATTACGAAGGAAAGCCGGTGATTTATTTACGGCAAGTTTTGTTGATACAGCCTATTTTGCTTTACACACATCCAACATTAGCACAAAATATTGTACATCTTTTTTTATTTTACATAAACCCTAAAATTTCCAATTTTACCTATACACGGTTCTTTTATGTACTATGAACTATAGCCGTGTTCATTGCAAATTCAAGCATCCCCCTTCCTACTGTAGAAAAAGGGGAAGGAAAACACTTTTTGTAACAACCCGCATACTTATCGATTGTATATTTAAATATTTTATTTAAATATTTCATCGTTCATTGGATTTTGATCCAAAAAGCTACTTTTTGCAAACAGTTGAACTAGGACTCGAGGCCACTTCCCTTGAGTTCAAAATGCTGTTTGCGACCTTTTGAGTATAAACATCGATATGTTTTGAGTCGAGTGAATTTTGCTATTTTTCACTTAGGGCTTTGGGTTTGGTTTTGCGTTCAGCCCACTAACCCAACTCATCTTATATCATTACTCCAACCCCTCTCCTCTTTATTGCTTCACTTTCATTTCCTAACACTCAATCTTCATCAAAAATGGAGGAAGAGATTGGAAACTAAAATCCTAAGCCCTAGGTTCTTTGCAAATTCAAGTTATAGCTCCATAATTCAGGAGAAGCTATTGGTAAGCATTCTCTTCTTCTTCTCCAACTCATTCTTCCTTCAATTTCAGAAATTCATAAACCCTAACTTAGGAAATGTTTTTCTTTTAAGCTTAGATTCAAGCTTCTTAGGTTGGAATTGAAGAGTGATTGTTCTTGCCTTGCTCTATAGCTTCTCCATCCTTATTTTTGTGCAAAAGGTGAGATTTTTATCTCACATCTAGGTCTATGATTATCCTTGATTGTTAGGTATGAATTTCTAACTCTTATTCATATGCATTTGCTTTGATTTGGATTGGTTTTATGAATATTCCAATTTTTGGTGTTTTGAAGTCAAACCTTTAAAAATCATAGATTTGGTGTTTGACCATGCTTTTGGCGATGCATCGAAGAGCCTATAGGGCTAGGAAACTGATTTGTGTAAACCCTTAGTACCGTTGCTCGACCGATTGCAAGTTGAAAGGAATTAGCCTTCATTTACATAGGCTTGGAAGTGCAGGAAACAGGTTCCAGTCGACTGCAATTTTGGGCCAGTCGACTGACCTGCTACCTGAGCACTTCCCAGGCTCTGGTCCAGTCGACTAGCATACTGAGTCCAGTCGACTGACCAACATCCCGCGTATATTCCGGGCTGAGTTTAGTCGACTGAACTCAGTGAGCCAGTCGACTGACCTGCATATTCTTGCCTATTTTGTCTATATTTGTTTGAAACTCCAATTTTATCGATTCGTGGTTCTCCAATTCATTGTTGTCATTTATTATCGACTTCGATGACTTCATTTTCGAGATTTTTGTGAAAATACATTTTGTTGGATTCGGTATCAATTTCTTTGGATTTTATTCACGTCTTCGTACGTGAATTTTGGCGATTGATTGTTTCTACAATCATTTCTACGATTTGTCACTTTAAAATACAAAGGTTTCTATACAAGTAGTAAATAATCAAACTCTTTTACAAAGATGATTTCAAACTCTATTTTTAATGCAAAGCTCGTTTATAAAACTGTTTTCCAATCTATTAGTATATACAAACCTTTACCTCACTCGTATGAGAAATCTAATTAAACGACTTAGTAAAACAAGTGGTATGAAACGCTTGCATTTACTTCGTCGGTTAATTCTTGGATTTGTTCGATTGAATCTCTTGTGACAGATTTTCTAGTGGAGATCTACAATTTGTTCGTAAATATTTAAGTTAAGCCAGTGGTTATGGGACATGAAGCTAAACTCATATATTTACTAGCTTAGTGTAATTGACACTTTTTGATGATCGATGATGATCGTTTTATGGTTTAGGCTAGCAATGTGCGATGTCTCTTTGTCCACGTGGGGGACAATACCCCATTATGTTGAGCTTTGCCTCTCTTTGTCCACGTAGGGGGACTATACCTCGATTTTGAGGAGCTTCGGCTCATCAGGAGGAGCTTCGGCTTGAAGGAGGAGCGTCGCCCATCAGGAGGAGCTTCGGCTCATAGTCCGCAATGGGGGACTATACCCTGTCAGGAGGAGCTCCGACTCATTTTTATGGGATAACGACCCATTTTGTGATACACGTGTTGGTGAGTTTTCATGCTCCCGTCTTGTGATAGGCCTCTTCTCCCCCTTTTTGTGATTTCTGGATTTCCATTGATGATTTCTAGAATTTGTGTTTCATCAATTTTAGGGATTTACATTGATAAGTTTTATCAATATTTGTGCATTGGTGAATTTGTGTGTCATTAACTTTTGTGATTGACATTGATATAATTGTCAATATTTTTGGTTTAGTGAACAAAAATAAAGAGTATGACATTCCTTTTGATCTTTGAGAAGATTCTTGTGATATTGATTGATCTCTTGTTGATTTTCAATCACATACTTATCACAGTATGGCTTTATGGTTATCATATGTGTTTGTCATATCTCTTATTTTATATCGTATCATCGGATATTTATAGTTAGACTGATCCGTTTATTATTCTTATTAAATAATACTCGGGTCAGACCGAGATGTTACAGGTGCTTCTGCTTGACTCCTCATCTGAGATTATTATCCTGACTTTTGGCTAACTACTTAGATTAGTAGTTTATTTTGTTGTATACATTTGAGATATAGACTCCAGGATGTATGCTTATTCTTTTGTCTAGCACTTGTAACTATTCTTTTGTGGTATTGTGGATCTTGTTTGACCACTACTTTGATGTACACTAATATGTGTAATATTCATATCTTTTTCCGCCTTTGTGATATGGATATCTGTGACTGATTTATGTTATGCTTATTTCTATGTTTGTTTTTGAAGATATCATAGCCACTGTGTAGTAGCTTTGAGTTTGCATCGGCATGTCGGATTCCCTGTTGAAAAGCAAGTTATACTATCTGACACATTGGTGCTCGCACAATGCAATTACACAGATGATCGCTCCTCAACAGCCTTATTCACCGCGATAGTTGACGGCATTACACCGTAGTGTCATTGTCTAGCGTGGGTATAGAGGTGGGGCATCACAGCTTGGTATCGGAGCCAAACTTCGGAACAATGTAGAATAATCTAGCAAGGATCATTGTCCTAAGTCCATCTTAGGAGTCGTTTCTTAGGATTTAATTCGTGTCTTCGTACCGTCCTATCCTATTTTCTTTATGATTCCTTGTTTTATCTATCAAGGTTGCTTGATATTTACTTTGAGAATAACTTTTTCCTCTTCTTTCTTTCTTTCTTTCTTAAAGAAGAAGAATGGTTAGGTCTAACCGACCCAGTGTGGGTTAATCTAATGCTACTCCCCATGATGGAGTATTCATGTCTGCTCAGCGGCTTTTAGATCTCGTGAAGAATGCTCAAGCTGCCGGACCCATTCCAGAGCCTACTCATCCTAGATCCGGTTTTGCACGCTTGTGCAGAGACTATATCGATTTGGGTGGAAGGCCATTCAAGGGATCCGAAAGTGTTATAGAAATTCAAGCTTGGCTCAAATCGTGCGATCGCATCTTTTCTCGCATGAATCTTGTTGATTTGCATTGAGTCCAAGTGGCTTCTAGCATGCTCTAAGAAAGAGAATTAGATTGGTATGAGCTCTTGACTTCGGAGATTATCGAAGCGGATCTTACTTGGGAGCAATTCCGGAGACGATTCGAATTGAAGTTTGTGTCGGAAGCTGAAAAAGTAACTTTAGCCCGACGTTTTATTGACCTTGTTCAAGGAAAATCTTCTGTGACGGATTACGTTGCATCTTTCGAATCTCTCTCTAAATATGGGGTCGAATATATTAATACCCCATTGAAGAAAAATCAAAGATTCGTCTATGGGCTGAATAAGAAACTCAAGAAGCCTTTGCTTTTGAAACTAGAAGTTTCTTTCGATCAGCTTATTGGTATCGCTCTTTGACTTGAAGAGGCCGATAAAGAAAGCGATGTTGAGATTGTCGGAGTCAATAAGAAGAGGCATCCCTTTATTAAGTTCGAAAGTCCTAATCCAAACAAGAGAATGAAGCAAGTGACTTCAGTAGCAAAGACTCCAATCCCTAATCGTGGAGAATGCTACAATTGTGGTTTTAGGGACCACTATATAAATAGGTGTCCAAGGCCTATTTCTTGCCCCTATTGCAAAAGTGCGGATCATTATATATCTTCGTGTCCCAAACGTCAAAGAAAGAGAGAGGGTGAGCTGAATGTAGTGCAAGCTCCTAGTGGCACTTCTCTTGGTCAAGGTACTTTTTATTCTATCCTTGATGACATTGTTTTATTTCGTGATCTTCTTATTTGAGTTCTTTTTGATATGGGTTCATCTCATTATTTTTATATCAAAAGAACTTGTTGACTCTTTTTCTTTAAAATATTTTGGGCTTGATGACTTTTTGAGAATTGCGAATCTGATTGGTGGATCCGCAACACTCAATTTGCTTTTTTTGGATGTCGATATTATTTTATGTGATTTTTCTTTCCAAGCCAATTTTTTTACTTAGGTTTCGGAATTGATTTTTGAAAGGGGATTGACTTAATTATTACAAAGCCATATCCTATGTCCCTAGTGGACTACTTATCTTCGACATTCTTAATCTGTTAAGCAGATTTCTATTTTTCTTTGCCATTTCGATTCCAATTTGATAGCGTCATTTTATTCTTTAAGCCCACGTGTTGAGGAAATGTTATTTCTCTCATTCAGATAGTTTATAAATTTTCCGGTATTTTTGAGCTTGTTTTAGGATTATTACCTAATCAATCTTTTGAGTGGTGCTAAGGTCTTTTCAGCTCGACCTTGCCACAGGTTTTCATTTGCTACGAGTTGCGGAAGTTACATTCCACTTACCGCATTCCGCACTCGTTATGATTCTTAGTAATGACTTATTATGTCATTCGGTTTATCCAGCATATTTCACCTATTTTATGAATCGGGTATTCTACGAATATCTCAACGACTCCATTCTTGAATTTATTGATTTTGGATGAAAACTGCAATTCAAAATTTTGCAAATCTTTTTTCATAAGATTTGCTTATAACTATGATTGGATTTTTGTTCTTGAAACGAATTCGTAAAGTTTTTAAGAGATATCTTTATCCTATAGAAGATGATTTTGTGATTGTATTGCCCATTGAGTGCTTTAAGAATTCCGGTCGATGCGCTTGATCAACGTTGTCGATAGGAATTTCCTAAACGCTTTGATGAGACAATTTGACATAACAAATTGACGTGTAAAAAAGTAAAATTTTCTAGAAAGATTATTACATAAAGATAATTGTAATTTTGAAAGTTTTAGCTTTTCGGGAAAGAAGATTAAAAGAACACTTTTCCGGTACTGTTATTCTTGTGATTCCCGAAGGGAACCAAGACTTTATTGTTTATACCGATACTAGTCGTATTGGTTTGGATGCCGTTCTCTTGCAAAAGAGAACGTGCTATCACTTTTGCTTCTTTACAATTAAAGCCTATCGAGACTAGGTACGCTACTCATGATCTAGTGCTCGCGGCTATTGTTTTCGCTTTCAGAATTTGGCATCACCATTTATTTTTGGGGAAGAAATTCGCTCTCCACCCCGATCATAAATCTTTGAAACGTTTATTTTCTCTTAAGGAACTTAATGCTGGCTCGAGTTCCTTGTAACTTATGATCTTGATATTCTTTATATACTCCTGGGAGGGGAGAATCATGTTGCCAATGCACTTAGTCGTAAGCAACAAGTGGTTGTTTCTTTGATGATGTCCGAATGGAATGATCTTTTTATCAAGTTCATCGGACGTATCGATGTACTTTGTTTTGTTGAGCTTCGTCTCATTTCTTTTATGGACTTGCGTCCGATGTTCTTTTATGGTGTTCGGTTCATTGCACGTACCGTTTTTGTACTGCGTCGGTATTCCAAACTATTTGAGCTTCGGTTCATTGGACGTACCGTTTTTGTACTGCGTCGATGTTTCAAATTATTTGAGCTTTGGTTCATCTGGTGTACCGTCATTGTACTACGCCGTTGTTCCAAATTATTCGAGTTTCTAGTTTCTCGGGCGTACTGTTATTACACTACGTCGTTGCACCGACTCAATTTTTTGTTATTAATGTCGTTTTCTCACGTCTTTCTACTACAAAAATGCTTTAGGGATTCCCGTTTTTTATTCTTGAGCCCGGTGTTGTTGAAGAAACTGGAGTTACACCTATTTGACTTATGAGCAACATAGTCTTTCATGCTCTTTATGGTGAACTTCTTTTTTCAAATTTCTTTTGTGTGATATGCTTTAATGGTTGTTACTTTTTATTTTTCTTCTTAAATATTGCGAGGACACAATTTCTTTAAGGAGGGGAGTCTGTAACAACCCGCATATTTATCGATTGTATATTTAAATATTTTATTTAAATATTTCATCGTTCATTGGATTTTTGTACAAAAAGCTACTTTTTGCAAACAGTCGAATTAGGACTCGAGACCACTTCCATTGAGTTCAAAATGCCGTTTGCGACCTTTTTGAGTATAAACATCGATATGTTTTGAGTCGAGTGAATTTTGCTATTTTTCACTTAGGGCTTTGGGTTTGGGTTTGGGTTCAGCCCACTAACCCCACTCATCTTATATCGTTACTCCACCCCCTCTGCTCTTTATTACTTCACTTTCATTTCCTAACACTCAAGCTTCATCAAAAATGGAGGAAGAGATTAGAAACTAAAATCCTAAGCCCTAGGTTCTTTGCAAATTCAAGTTATAGCTCCATAATTCAGGAGAATCTATTGGTAAGCATTCTCTTCTTCTTCTCCAACTCATTCTTCCTTCAATTTCAGAAATTCATAAACCCTAACTTAGGAAATGTTTTTCTTTTAAGCTTAGATTCAAGCTTCTTAGGCTGGAATTGAAGAGTGATTGTTCTTGCCTTGCTCTATAGCTTCTCCATCCTTATTTTTGTGCAAAAGGTGAGATTTTTATCTCACATCTAGGTCTATGATTGCCTTTGATTGTTAGGCATGAATTCCTAACTCTTATTCATGTGCATTTGCTTTGATTTAGATTGGTTTTGTGAATATTCCAATTTTTGGTGTTTTTAAGTCAAACCTTTAAAAATCATAGATTTGGTGTTTGACCATGCTTTTGGCGATGCATCGAAGAGCCTATAGGGCTAGGAAACTGATTTGTGTAAACTCCTAGTATCGTTGCTCGACCGTTTGCAATTCGAAAGGAATTAGCCTTCATTTACAGTGGCTTGGAAGTGCAGGAAACAGGTTCCAGTCGACTTGAATTTTGGGCTAGTTGACTGACCTGCTACCTGAGCACTTCCCAGGCTCTGGTCCAGTCGACTGACATACTGAGTCCAGTCGACTGACCAGCATCCCGCGTATATTCCAAGACTGAGTTTAGTTGACCGAACTCAGTGAGCCAGTCGACTGACCTGCATATTCTTGCCTATTTTTGTTTGAAACACCAATTTTATCGATTCGTGGTTCTCCGATTCATTGTTGTCATTAATTATCGACTTCGATGACTTCATTTTCGGGATTTTTGTGAATATACATTTTGATGGATTCGGTATCGATTTCTTTGGATTTTATTCACGTCTTCGTACGTGAATTTTGGTGATTGATTGTTTCTACAATCATTTCTACGATTTGTCACTTTAAAATACAAAGGTTTCTATACTAGTAGTAAATAATCAAACTCTTTTACAAAGGTGATTTCAAACTCTATTTTTAATACAAAGCTCGTTCATAAAACTGTTTTCCAATCTATTAGTATATACAAACCTTTACCTCACTCGTATGAGAAATCTAATTAAACGACTTAGTAAAACAAGTGGTATGAAACGCATGCGTTTACTTCGTCGGTTAATTCTTGGACATGTTCGATTGAATCTCTTGTGACAGATTTTCTAGTGGAGATCTATAATTTGTTCGTAAATATTTAAGTTAAGCTAGTGGCTATGGGACATGAAGCTAAACTCATATATTTACTAGCTTAGTGTAATTGACACTTTTTGATGATCGATGATGACCGTTTTATGGTTTAGACTAGCAATGTGCGATGCCTCTTTGTCCACGTGGGGGACAGTACCCCGTTATGTTGAGCTTTACCTCTCTTTGTCCATGTGGGGGGACTATACCTCGATTTTGAGGAGCTTCGGCTCATCAGGAGGAGCTTCGGCTCATTAGGAGGAGCTTCGGCTCATAGTCTGCAATGGGGGACTATACCCTGTCAGGAGGAGCTCCGGCTCATTTTTTATGGGATAACGACCCATTATGTGATACACGTGTTGGTGAGTTTTCATGCTCCCGTCTTGTGATAGGCCTCTTCTCCCCCTTTTTGTGATTTCTGGATTTCCATTGATGATTTCTGGAATTTGTGTTTCACCAATTTTCGTGATTTACATTGATAAGTTTTATCAATATTTGTGCATTGGTGAATTTGTGTGTCATTAACTTTTGTGATTGGAATTGATATAATTGTTAATATTTATGATTTAGTGAATAAAAATAAAGAGTATGACATTCCTTTTGATCTTTGAGAAGATTCTTGTGATATTGATTAATGTCTTGTTGATTTTCAATTACATACTTATCACAGCATGGCTTTATGGTTATCATATGTGTTTGTCATATCTCTTATTTTATATCATTTCATCGAATATTTATAGTTAGACTGATCCGTTTATTTTTTCTTATTAAATAATACTCGGGTCAGACCGAGATGTTACAGGTGCTTCTGCTTGACTCCTCATTTGGGATTATTATCCTGACTTTTGGCTAACTACTTAGATTAGTAGTTTATTTTGTTGTATACATTTGAGATATAGACTCCAGGATGTATAATTATTCTTTTGTCTAGCACTTGTAACTATTCTTTTGTGATATTGTGGATCTTGTTTGACCACTACTCTGATGTACACTTCTATGTGTAATATTCATATCTTTTTCCGCCTTTGTGATACGAATATCTGTGACTAATTTATGTTATGCTTATTTCTATGTTTGTTTCCAAAGATATCATAGCCACTGTGTAGTAGCTTTGAGTTTGTATCAGCATGTCGGATTCCCTCTTGAAAAGCATGTTATACTATCTGACATATCGGTGCTCGCACAAAGCAATTACACGGATGGTTGCTCCTCAACAGCCTTATTCACCGCGATAGCTGACGGCATTACACCGTAGTGTCCTTGTCTAGCGTGGGTATAGAGGTGGGGCGTCACAATTTTTTACCTATTTTTCAGATTTTGCTTCATAATCATAATATTTATCTATTATCTAACCCTAGTTCAATTTCTTTTTTTTTTCAATTTTCATTATTGGATAATTTTTTTTAATTCGGACCCTAAATCAATTTCCTTTTCTTAATTTTCATTGATAGATAATATTGAATTTGATTTACTATATTTTATTAGGTTAATTAAGATTAAGTGTATTAAACAGTAAAAAGTAAAATAATTAAAACTTACTACTATTATAAGTAAGGTTATTTTTATCTTTAATTTCTTTTAGAAAAAGTCCAGTGTATGTAAAGCGAATTTCAATGTACAAATATAATTAGCCTTTACTTAATCCATGTTGTACGACAAAGGTGACCGAGTATAAGTGACTTTTAAGTGACTTAGAAAAGAAATTTATTGATATATTCTTTGGTATTTGATCAGGAATCGTTAATCTATATGATTATAAGAATGGCAAACATGAAGTGATTCTATGCAAACTTTGATATAGTTTTCTTGCTCTATAAGATTAACGAGTGTAAACCCGTGCTATGCATACGTGGGTTAGTATATAATTATACTAACAATGCATCTTTTAGATTTTATATATGAAGATAAAAGAACGTATTTATGGGATGTAAATTTTTAGATTAAGTTTTTCATGAATACTACTAACAAAAATGTGTGATAAATCTACTTAAATAGTCTTAGAGCATATAGAATATAAATAATATTTAGTGCATAATTCCTTTATATAGAAAAGATTACATCAACTATCAATTATTCCTAACTTGGCAATCACTATATTACTAAGCATGTCATTTAATTAATTTTCAAATGTAATTTACATTGGTTCAACATAGTTTTATCAAATTTTTAGCATATAAATTTAAATATGTACGTAATTTTGTTTGATAATAGTATTCCAAACCTAGAGCAAAGAAATTATGGTTGAAATGGGATAGTAATTAAATTTGGCTTAGCTAAACGACATTTTCATTATTACACATTTCGACATTACACCATACTAATTAAATTAGAGACAATATTATAGTAGTTTTCAAACATCATGTTCTTTAATACATATAGCATAATAATATGATAAGAGAAAATATATTAAATGAGCAATCAAATTTTGTATCTTTTGTATCTAGAGCATCATTTTGGTTTACATATCATGCAATAATTTGTTAACTAATAATTATGTATGTAGCACTTATTGTATTATTGTTACTATATTAAGCTTTTAAAAAAAACTTGACTGGTTAACTATGCATATTCCAACGTTGATGATTCCAACTAATTAAACCTTATCCTTATTTGTTTCAACTATTCTAAATAAGAGCTGCACAACAGGATTTAATAGATGTATATTTTTGAAATATACAATGAAGTAAAATTAAAAATTAGTTTTAATCTATCAAAAAATAAAATGTTATATTGAACTAAAAGTGGATACCAATAGATTAGCATTAATGAGGATTATGATAATTTAGCGGACAGTTATGATTTGAGGTTAGAGGTTGGATGTTATGGTGTTCGTGGACAAATTGGATTAGAAGTTGGACATGAAGTATTTATGTAATGTATAGGTTTTGTTATAATATATGTATATTATAAAGTGAATGTGCTTGTACATTGTTTTGTTTAGTCCCACATCGTGAGATAAGTTCAGTCCTTACTTCTGAAGCCTTTATATAAAGTAGGCCATGTAATGTAAATAGGTATCTATTCTCTGAATGAATAAAATTATTGTCTCTCTAATGGCTTCCATTCTCTTTATTCTATAACACGTTATCAGCACGATGTTTTATTTTTAAGATTTTCTTTATGTATTTAAGATCTATTTCTTTTATATTGGGATCTAATTTTATTTTCGTAGATCAAATTTCATTTTGTAAACATTTGCTTTGATCTCATTTCTTTTTCCTGGATCTCATTTTGTGTATCTTATAATGTTGATCTAATTATGTGAGTCTAATATTGTTTATTTGTATAGATCTAACTTTGTAGACATCATTTTTCAGATCTCATTTGTAGACTTATTAAATTGATTTTATTTGTAGATGTTATTATGTTGATCTCAATATGATCTAATTTTTCTAACTTAATTCTATCATAGAACTAATTTTATAGATCCATAACATTTTATATTTTATATACTGTTGCTTTTCTTTTCGATCCACAGCCTCGATATGGTATAATGATTGATTTTAGATGTCACTGATCTTTCATTATTTTTAATTGATATTCTTTGTTATGAAGGATTTTATATAAAAAATTTCTACCAAATTAATGTTGATTATCAAATATCTATATGAAATAGTTTTGATATTTGTAGCGTGTATAATTATATATATTATTGCTGATTTAATAACACAGAGAGGTTTGAGTTGCAAAAGAAGCAAACAGATTAATTTCCAATGACTCCAGCAATGAGAATCGAATCAATGGTACATATATTTTTGACTTGTTCCATTTTTCATTCGCCGATGTATAAAACACGTTTCCTTTTAATGGAAACACGCACTTTTGCTCTTGCAATGAGATTTCCGGTTTCATTCACGCATTGAGTGAAACAAAGTTCCATGATGTTCATATTTTCATTTAGAAATAATTTCGAATTTATATGATTATATCTGTTTTTTTTGTTTAGGAATTAACCATATTCAGATGAGGTGTTTCATTATGTTCAGCTTACAAAGTTCTATTAAATTGATTCTTTATTCTTTATAAAACCTATGCATATATTATGGACATTATATTCCATCTCTAGCATTTGATTTTAATTATACGGCTAATGGTAATAATTACCATACCATCTTGTTTTATTTGGTACTTGACATTCATTGAAGTATAAAAAAAATGGTTAGTCCACTATTGATCAATGAAATTAAGCAACACAAGAAACAAAGTTTCATCAGGTTTCTATTTTATTATATGGTACAAGTCATGTCATTTTTTTAATCATATGTTTCAGGCACATACTCACGTCATTCATATTAGTGAGTATAGAAATTGATTCCATGCAAATATATATTTTTATTCAACATTTTTTTTGTTGCCAAATTTTCTATACTTGGTTAACTTGACTTGCAGATTACACCTAATTTAGGGGTACTGATGATAGTTATTCGTGTGAGAAAATGGGCTATCTGTGAATTGTTTTAAGTATTTGACAATGAAGCGGAAGCTAAACTGTAGCTTTGTTTTATTTTGCTAACTAAAGTTAGTTAGACCGATTTATTTGTTTGTAAAGAAATCAATTCATTGTGATAATATTTTATATTTTATGCCACAATAATGGTAATTCGCATTCCTTTTTTTATCACAAATGCATTAAATGTTGACGCCATGGTAATAAATTAAATTACCATATCATCATAAATGCACTGGCTACAGTAAATTAAATGATGTTGTATTTTTATGTTTGGAATAAGAATAGACATATGGTTTATTATATGGTGTATTCATTTTGGCAAACAATGCCCGATATAATGAAAGAAATAAGTTTGGACAACAACCTGAAGTTGTGCAAAGATTTTTTTTCAACCAGAAGTTGTATAACTCAAAGTCCAAGACCTGAAGTCTTGAATTTTGAAAAAAATTTCCGATAAACTTTACAAGCTCGAATTCTTATCAGTATTTTTTGTCAAAATGTACAAATCTTGAAATAAGAATAGACTTTTATTTTGTAACAATATGGTACAAAAAAGGGGGAGATTTATTTATATTTATATTGCAAAATCTAACATCCCAGAAGAGATGTTATAGGAATTTTATTTTTGTTACATTGCAATTCCTTAAAAGGAAATACTATATTCCCTGAAGGAATAATGACATAATTTTTTTTGAGTAATAACAATAATTTATCGAGAAAAAAAAATGATATTGTATACCAATGTTACACTCCAGAAGTAGTGGTTTTATCTTTTGCATCTTACTTTCATTTGGTGGATCTAATTTTGTTACTGTATTTAAAGTCTGATGTGTCATTTCAAAGATAGTTACAACTAATTTTGCAGTAGGGATGTTTTATGTTATTAAAAGGTAGCAATTATGTAATTTCTACAAATAGAAACATTGTACATTGATACGACATTCCAATAGTACATACACACACACACACACACATATCTAGAAGAGATAAATTCACTCCAACAGTAGTGATAATAAAATATCCCTAAAAGAGACTAATAAAATAGGAAATGATAACATGTCTCTAGAAGAGATTTGCTTATATATTTGGTAATTTTATTAAACCAAATAAATGCGTAGAAATTTGATTATAAAGGATCCTAATTTAGTTTAGATTAGATCCTAAAAGTTTGAGAGCTATACATACGGTCCTGAGGAAATCTGTATCTGTAACATTCCAAGTATCCAGAAGATACTATTATTATTTTTGCTGTAATTTTTTTTACGGAACTCTCAATGGAGATGTGTAGAAATGTCTATATGCAATTAAAAATTATTCCTTGATAAGTAATCATAATTAGTGTTCAAAACTGATATTTGAGATATAATTGAGGAATAAAACTTAACAACCTGAAGTTGTATATATTTTGTTCAAACCAGAAGTTCGATATGGTTTCAAACTAAATGTTTTGAACATTATCATGCAGTTTTGACAGGTTTGCATTGACATTGATTTATAAATAGAAATTAATAGTTTGGATCCTTGTAATAGTTTGTTCTAAAAATTACTAGTTTAAATGAGAAAGAATACGGAAATTTTATAATATATATGTGATACGTGAATGCACGTATACATCCATATATGTAAATATTTAGCTAACAACCTAAAGTTTGTTATAAGCTCATCTTATAGATTATGCATAGATATTATTTAGTGATTTAAAATTCAATCAGCATAAATGTTGGATGACCTGAAGTCATGTATGTATTCAAATGATCTACACAACAAGTAAATTCCTCAAATTGCTTAGATCAATGAATGAGAACAAACTCTAATAATCAATATCAATTGAATGCATCTTATGAACTAATAAAAGAATTATCCTCCTATTATTAATATGTATGATGTATTTGCTAGTAGCAATATCATAATGGATCAAAATGAGAGTCCAAAGATGATTATTATTTAATGTGACAATGCTTGTCAACATTGAAGGGGAGGATAAAGGGATACAAGCTCATTTTGATCATCTGTATTAAATATTTGTTAAAATATACAATGATGCAAGATAGTAAGTAACTTGAATAAATTATCAATAATATCCCTAGTAGACTTTCTCCAATATAGATTTGAATCCCTGAAGGATCAAAATTTGTAAACCACATCTGAAATATGGTTCCAAAGTCAGATCAAAATATTTTTGGAGTAAGTAATAAAGATGCCAAATAAAAGAGGTGAGTGTTTCTTTAGAAATGGGTTAGGTACCTAAAACATGATAATTAAAGAGATCTCAATAAATCATGTTTAGAACTGACAAGAAATAATCATCGATGATAAATTTATAAATAATAAAGCGCTTATGTTTATAAATGGATTGAAGATCCTGGATTAGAGAAAAACATGATTGACCATCATGAAATTCTCCTAAATAAGAAATGTGAACCTGTAGTTCGCAACACACACACACACATATAATAGAAAAACACACTGAAATATGGTTCCAAAGTCAGATCAAAATATTTTTGGAGTAAGTAATAAAGATGCCAAATAAAGGAGGTGAGTGTTCTTAAAGAAACACTTAAGGATGCTCTGAAAGAGATCCATGATATGATTCTCAAATAACCTAGAAGTGGGTTAGGTACCTAAAACATGATAATTAAAGAGATCTCAATAAATCATGTTTAGAACTGACAAGAAATAATCATCGATGATAAATTTATAAATAATAAAGCGCTTATGTTTATAAATGGATTGAAGATCCTGGATTAGAGAAAAACATGATTGACCATCATGAAATTCTCCTAAATAAGAAATGTGAACCTGTAGTTCGCAACACACACACACACACATATAATAAAAAAACACACTGAAATTACTGAAGCACATGTAGTGCTACATCGTGTTAAATGCTCTAGGCATCATGTTTTTATAAATAATTGAATTGATTGAAGCAGCGAAAGTGTTTGAAACACTTAAAATACCCTGAAGGTATAAATATTGTTTAAAACATTTTAAATAATAAAAGTATACAAATTCCTGAAGAATATAAATAACTTTCATTGTTATAAAGAATGCAAAAAACAAGGAGAGTAGATTTCAACCTAATTTTAAGTATTGTTGTAATGAAAATCTTGATATAAATTCATGATGAGTAGATTACTTCCTATTTTTAAGTACCGTTATAATGAAACTCTTAACATCCATTGAAGTGATAGTTGCGATATGCAAATACTTATTAAAGCATATAAATTTTTGAAGAATATATATAACTTTTGTAGTTATAAAGAATGCAAAAGACATGAAGTGTAGAATACAAATTTTTTCTAAGTATTGTTGTAATGAAAATCTTGATATACTTCAAAATGAGTAGATTACTTCCTGCTTTCTAGTAATGTTGTAATAAAATTTTTAATATTCATGAAAGTTGTATAGTTGCAATGTGCAAATCTAATTTGAAGCACAAAAAATATATGAAAGCACACGAAGTGTTTTTCATAAAAGCAGCATACAAAATGCATAAAATGTAAACCATATTTGGAAGAAACAATCTTAGAAAATTTGATTGTATCGAAGGAAACTATTAATAAATTGTATTATTAATGAGATACATATTTATGGATCCCGAAGTATCTATAACCAATTTGAGTTAACGAAAGAAGAATATGAATTTAGAGGAAAACTTAAAATAGGGGGGAACATTCATAAGTAATTTATAATGCATTTTTTGTCCTTAACTAAGATTTTTCCCGTTGGGTTTTTATTAGTAAGGTTTTGTAACGATCCCAGTTTAATGACGAATTTAAATTTATAATTTAATTGAATTTTTGGATTAAATTACGGATTTATTTGAAATTTTCAAATTTAATAAGATGTATATACTAATGTATTTTAAAATTTGGGTTTGAAGCTCAAAATAAATGTTTTCAGTTGAATTGAATTATAAATAACATGTTTATAAGAATAAAAACATCACTTATCAATATTGAATATAAGTGAAAGTGTAAAATAAAATATATGTATAAATTTAATATCTGATAGTTAAACCATAAATAGAAATCAAATTTAAGCATCTCTGTTAATAATAAAACTATAGGATAATAACAAAGGAATTATAAAGGAAATTTTTATATGGTTATAAATGCAACATTAAACTAAATCAAACTACAAAATAAAAATCTATGTGATAAAATAATAACAATAAATATAAAAAATTCTTAAATAAACAAAACCAAAATGTATGCAAGACAAGAAACAACAAAACATTTGTGTACAATACAAACTAACTACATACATATTTACAATAGCACAGGTCGTAGTCAAAATAGAAACATACAAATGGAAAGTTAAGTACATGTAAAATATAAAAATAAAATCAAACTATAAAATAACAACAAATAGTTGTATGAAGCATAAAGGCAAAGAAAGTCTAAATATGCACACTTGCAGGTAGAAGAAAGAAAAGTAAATACATACAAACTTGCTTGAATTAGGCAAGCAAGTATAAAAGAAAAGAAAGCTTGTTAAAGAAGACACTAGTAAAACAAACAAACAAAATATCTTTGAACAAACTAATTAATGTCAGTAAGATCATGAGTATGTAAACATATTTAAAGACAATTACATTTAATATCCTATCTCCTCAACACAAAATATATCACTTCAGCCGAAATAACAAATTGAAAAAAAAATATCTTAGTCAATGTAACAAAAGAAAAATCTGACCAAAGATAAACTTACACTAGAAAGTACCTTCCCCTGTGAAACACTACTTCCCTTTATATGTATACATCTAGTCCCTGTTGTTCAGTAAGAAATATTTAAGCAAAACATAGAAAAACTTAGAAGCAAAACCAGAGAGAAAAATGTAAACATCTTTATCTATTTCAAACTCAAAACAACATTCAACTCAAAGGAAAACAAACAGGACTCAAGAAAGATCAACTCTGCAGTTTTCAAAGCAACAAGTTCTCTGTTCTTCATTTTCTCAAAACTGTGAGCAAACCTTCTTTAGTTTTCTATCTTGATAGTGTTGATTAGTAATGATAAGGAGATAGAAAGAAAATGTGTTGTAACTTATTTTGAATGTATACATATGTGGTACTGTGATGGTACTGATCTCTCTGTTTAATTCTGGTTACGGAGTAATCTTAAACAAGAAAAGTTTTATAAAATCTCATGCAAACATCCTTAACTTAGGATTTTTGAACAAAAACAGTTGTTTAAGCTTAAACCATTGTTTAGGAAATTATTTTTATCTTGCAAATGAAACAATTGAACCTGTAAACTCCATTTTTACAGAAGAAAAAAAATTATGATAAACTCGAATATCTTAATTTAATGATTTGATCACATATCTTGAATCTACATACCAAAGTATGATTTTTAAAACAAAAACGAGGATTTTTGGTTGGGTATATGAAGAGCAGTTCATTTTTGAACAAAATTTGCATTTTCTCATTTTCTAACAATCGAATCAATTTAAAACGTTGAAGTTGGGTTTGTAGCAAGTATGAACATCATGGGGTTCGAGAAAATTATCAGAATTTTTTTTTATTGCATAAATTTAAGGAACGAGATTATATTAGGGTTTAAACTCGAGTTTCTGGACATGTCAGAAATGAGGTGTGTGCGACTTCTGTACGTGATCGAGTGTCACGAGGCTTTGGTGGGTGGTTGCGTAGTGTGTTGCCGAGGTGTGGGTGGAGTTTGAGGGTTTCCGGTGGTCTGTGCAGCAGTGGCGAGGTGGTAATGTCGATCGAGGTGAGCTTCAGTTTTCGAGCAAGAAGGCTATATTTCGATTCGAGCTTTTTGTAAGCGAATTGGGTTTGGATTTTGAGTTTGTAGGGAGTTTGTGACTTGCCGCAGCAGTTAGAGTTCACCAGAGTGGCGTCGCCGCCTCGTGCACGTGCACGGTGGCGTCGTGTCGGCCGATAATAGTTCTAGGCCATCGCGTGTTTGACTCGAGACATTTTGAAGTTAGCTTCGAGTTGTCCCTGGGTCGGTTTGAGTGCGAGTGTGAATTTGTGGTTTCAGTAGTTTAGAACTTAAACTAAAAAAAAAAGAGCAGAGGAAGAAGAAAAGGAAGGCAGGAGATTGACGCGGGGAAAATCTGGGTAGGCACGGGGTTGACTCGATCATTGCACGATGTCTACTTCGGGTTCCAACTTCTTTGTGACTAAATCAGCTTATAGCCTTTAAGTTATTTTGTTAAAGTTTTAATATTGACAAATTTGAAGCTAAGATTTGAGTTAAAACCACTGATGGGGTTTACAAATATAAAGTGATTATATGAATTTAAAGTGTAAGTGATTAACAATGTAAAATTAACTTATATACTGGTAATTTAATAAATAACTTAAGGGTTAAATAAATTTGTAGTTTGAAATTGATCTTGTGTTTAAATCACTTTAAAACATAAGAACTTAAATTAACTACTTAAAGTTAATTAATCAATAATAGTTAACTAATTAGATGGTTAAAATTGGAAATTAATGATTAACTAAGAAATTAATTGGTAATTAATGGATAATTGAGTTCTATAAAGTAATAATTAAGATTATTAGTTAACAATTTCGAATTAATTAATCAAAAGAGTAATTAAGTAATAAATTAAATAATTTAATAAATTGATTAATTAGCAATTAATCAAGCGGGATAAAATGGTATTCTTAAATGATTAAGTTAAATAAATCAAACTATATTGATATGAATTGATGATTCTTGTTTGATTCACTTTCATATCTATTTGGTGATATTCTGTGATACTCGGTGATATACTCTGGATATATCTGTGATGACTGTGTATGATTTATCTGTGATAACTTTTATGTGAATTCAAGGTATTGGATTTAAACTGTTTAAACTATTTAAACAACTTTGCTGTAAAACGGCATTTAAATTTCGATACGACAGGGAGTCGGATTCCAGTTGGTTATCCAAAACCCACATCGAATTATAATGATTAATCTTTGTGATTGATAAATTTACTTTATCAATGAATCTGTAAATAAAGATAAGCGTTATTGATTATATCGCTTATCGATATTGATATATCTGTGATGATTGATGTTGTGCACTATTGTGTGTAAAGCCCCTGGACCACACTCATACACACACAAATATGGATTGCACGTCACAAGTGGTATCAGAGCTGAAGGTTGAGTAAGAACTTTAGCTATGGAGTGTAACACATTAGATGACTCATTAGAGATAGGGTGAAGTATACCCTAGAATGAGTACAACCAGTGGAACCAATCCAAATTTCTTAATCTATTCTCTTTATCTGTTGTTATTCTCTAAGATATTTTGTCCGAATGCCTAAATCGATTTTCTTACTATTCACAGTAATAAGAATGAGTGGAAGAAGAGGACGAAATAGGAGACAGGAGAGTACCACTTCAGCTGGTCAAAGCCCTGCAACGATAGATATTCCCATTCAATCTCTATCAAATTCGACTGATTTACATCAAAATTATTCTAGACTTGGTGGAAAGCCATTCACTGGCAAAGAAACGGTTATCGAAGCACAAGCCTGGATTCGATCGTGTGAAAAGATTTTCAAAGGACTAAAGTTAGAAGATGATCAGATGCGATTGATAGCCTCTTGGCAACTACAGGAAGATGCTTTAATTTGGTGGGAAACAGTTACATTGGAGGAGTCGGCAGATGAATTTACTTGGAGTCGTTTCAAGGAAGTGTTTGAGCAGCGATATATGCCGTCTGCTGGTATCTCTAGAGTGTACCAAGAGTTTATGGATTTAAAGCAAGGAAGTTTATCATTCGAGGAATACTTGAACAAATTTATTGAATTATCTCGATTTGGTCCAGAATTGGTGAATAACCCGTTAAAGAAGAATGAAAAGTTTATTCGGGGAATGAACCAGGAGTTTCAGGAACGGATGACTGCTCACGTCAAGGAATCTTTTTCTGAATTAATCGATATGGGCTATAGATATGATACTCTGGAAAAGCAAGAAGATCCGGAGAAGAATGGAAGTACAAGTAAATTGAATTGGAGAAAAAGGAAGTTTGGTGGTAAGAAATCAAAGAAAAATAAAGGAAAGAAGGATGTACAGAAGAAAAAGAAGAACGTTACTTGTCTCAATTGCTTGGAGAAAGGTCACTACTCAGATAAATGCAAGAATGATTGGAAGCCAGGATTGAGAGAACCATTTATGAGGCCAGATCAGGAATCTACGGGATGCTATAAATGCCGCAAGCCGGGACACAGGATCAACAACTGTCCAGCTTATAAGCAACTCTAGAAAAAATATGCAATCAGAGACGATTCTTCAACCTCAAAAGCTAATTAAGGAAATAAATTTTATAAGGTAACCTTCTCGTTTACAATTAAATTGTTCGAATTTTGTTCGACATGGAAACTATCCTTAGTTTTTCAGTAAATCGTAAATAAGTTAAATCTTGAATCTAAGATCATGGTCGAATCTATTTCTATCTATTCCATTGGATTTCGATATAATCTACGAATGGTTAGTTAACCCTTCGAACTAACCAATACCACTGTACACTTCGTAGATCAAATAACCCAATTTTTTTTCGTAATTGATTGAGTTGTTCTCACATCTAGTGTTAATATTCTGATTTGGTAAGCCAAATGCAGAATTGATATTCAGTTTGATTTGGAAAGATATTTCTCTATCTTTCGTCTATCTTTGTTATCTCCTTGGCAAATTTCGGGGACGAAATTTCTTAAGGAGGGGAATCTGTAACGATCCCAGTTTAATGACGAATTTAAATTTATAATTTAATTGAATTTTTGGATTAAATTACGGATTTATTTGAAATTTTCAAATTTAATAAGATGTATATACTAATGTATTTTAAAATTTGGGTTTGAAGCTCAAAATAAATGTTTTCAGTTGAATTGAATTATAAATAACATGTTTATAAGAATAAAAACATCACTTATCAATATTGAATATAAGTGAAAGTGTAAAATAAAATATATGTATAAATTTAATATCTGATAGTTAAACCATAAATAGAAATCAAATTTAAGCATCTCTGTTAATAATAAAACTATAGGATAATAACAAAGGAATTACAAAGGAAATTTTTATATGGTTATAAATGCAACATTAAACTAAATCAAACTACAAAATAAAAATCTATGTGATAAAATAATAACAATAAATATAAAAAATTCTTAAATAAACAAAACCAAAATGTATGCAAGACAAGAAACAACAAAACATTTGTGTACAATACAAACTAACTACATACATATTTACAATAGCACAGGTCGTAGTCAAAATAGAAACATACAAATGGAAAGTTAAGTACATGTAAAATATAAAAATAAAATCAAACTATAAAATAACAACAAATAGTTGTATGAAGCATAAAGGCAAAGAAAGTCTAAATATGCACACTTGCAGGTAGAAGAAAGAAAAGTAAATACATACAAACTTGCTTGAATTAGGCAAGCAAGTATAAAAGAAAAGAAAGCTTGTTAAAGAAGACACTAGTAAAACAAACAAACAAAATATCTTTGTACAAACTAATTAATGTCAGTAAGATCATGAGTATGTAAACATATTTAAAGACAATTACATTTAATATCCTATCTCCTCAACACAAAATATATCACTTCAGCCGAAATAACAAATTGAAAAAAAAAATATCTTAGTCAATGTAACAAAAGAAAAATCTGACCAAAGATAAACTTACACTAGAAAGTACCTTCCCCTGTGAAACACTACTTCCCTTTATATGTATACATCTAGCCCCTGTTGTTCAGTAAGAAATATTTAAGCAAAACATAGAAAAACTTAGAAGCAAAACCAGAGAGAAAAATGTAAACATCTTTATCTATTTCAAACTCAAAACAACATTCAACTCAAAGGAAAACAAACAGGACTCAAGAAAGATCAACTCTGCAGTTTCAAAGCAACAAGTTCTCTGTTCTTCATTTTCTCAAAACTATGAGCAAACCTTCTTTAGTTTTCTATCTTGATAGTGTTGATTAGTAATGATAAGGAGATAGAAAGAAAATGTGTTGTAACTTGTTTTGAATGTATACATATGTGGTACTGTGATGGTACTGATCTCTCTGTTTAATTCTGGTTACGGAGTAATCTTAAACAAGAAAAGTTTTATAAAATTTCATGCAAACATCCTTAACTTAGGATTTTTGAACAAAAACAGTTGTTTAAGCTTAAACCATTGTTCAGGAAATTATTTTTAGCTTGCAAATGAAACAATTGAACCTGTAAACTCCATTTTTACAGAAGAAAAAAAATTATGATAAACTCGAATATCTTAATTTAATGATTTGATCACATATCTTGAATCTACATACCAAAGTATGATTTTTAAAACAAAAACGAGGATTTTTGGTTGGGTATATGAAGAGCAGTTCATTTTTGAACAAAATTTGCATTTTCTCATTTTCTAACAATCGAATCAATTTAAAACGTTGAAGTTGGGTTTGAAGCAAGTATGAACATCATGGGGTTCGAGAAAATTATCAGAAATGTTTTTTATTGCATAAATTTAAGGAACGAGATTATATTAGGGTTTAAACTCGAGTTTCTGGACATGTCAGAAATGAGGTGTGTGCGACTTCTGTACGTGATCGAGTGTCACGAGGCTTTGGTGGGTGGTTGCGTAGTGTGTTGCCGAGGTGTGGGTGGAGTTTGAGGGTTTCCGGTGGTCTGTGCAGCAGTGGCGAGGTGGTAATGTCGATCGAGGTGAGCTTCAGTTTTCGAGCAAGAAGGCTATATTTCGATTCGAGCTTTTTGTAAGCGAATTGGGTTTGGATTTTGAGTTTGTAGGGAGTTTGTGACTTGCCGCAGCAGTTAGAGTTCACCAGAGTGGCGTCGCCGCCTCGTGCACGTGCACGTTGGCGTCGTGTCGGCCGATAATAGTTCTAGGCCATCGCGTGTTTGACTCGAGACATTTTGAAGTTAGCTTCGAGTTGTCCCTGGGTCGGTTTGAGTGCGAGTGTGAATTTGTGGTTTCAGTAGTTTAGAACTTAAAGTAAAAAAAAAAGAGCAGAGGAAGAAGAAAAGGAAGGCAGGAGATTGACGCGGGGAAAATCTGGGTAGGCACGGGGTTGACTCGATCATTGCACGATGTCTACTTCGGGTTCCAACTTCTTTGTGACTGAATCAGCTTATAGCCTTTAAGTTATTTTGTTAAAGTTTTAATATTGACAAATTTGAAGCTAAGATTTGAGTTAAAACCACTGATGGGGTTTACAAATATAAAGTGATTAAATGAATTTAAAGTGTAAGTGATTAACAATGTAAAATTAACTTATATACTGGTAATTTAATAAATAACTTAAGGGTTAAATAAATTTGTAGTTTGAAATTGATCTTGTGTTTAAATCAGTTTAAAACTTAAGAACTTAAATTAACTACTTAAAGTTAATTAATCAATAATAGTTAACTAATTAGATGGTTAAAATTGGAAATTAATGATTAACTAAGAAATTAATTGGTAATTAATGGATAATTGAGTTCTATAAAGTAATAATTAAGATTATTAGTTAACAATTTCGAATTAATTAATCAAAAGAGTAATTAAGTAATAAATTAAATAATTTAATAAATTGATTAATTAGTAATTAATCAAGCGGGATAAAATGGTATTCTTAAATGATTAAGTTAAATAAATCAAACTATATTGATATGAATTGATGATTCTTGTTTGATTCACTTTGATATCTATTTGGTGATATTCTGTGATACTCGGTGATATACTCTGGATATATCTGTGATGACTGTGTATGATTTATCTGTGATAACTTTTATGTGAATTCAAGGTATTGGATTTAAACTGTTTAAACTATTTAAACAACTTTGCTGTAAAACGGCATTTAAATTTCGATGCGACAGGGAGTCGGATTCCAGTTGGTTATCCAAAACCCACATCGAATTATAATGATTAATCTTTGTGATTGATAAATTTACTTTATCAATGAATCTGTAAATAAAGATAAGCGTTATTGATTATATCGCTTATCGATATTGATATATCTGTGATGATTGATGTTGTGCACTATTGTGTGTAAAGCCCCTGGACCACACTCATACACACACAAATATGGATTGCACGTGGAAAAATCGGTTAAGTCACAGATTTTTTAAATAGGTTGAATTTGAATTTGAATTTAAATTTTTAAATTCAAATAGTTTTGGAAATAAATTAAGTCTAATATGAAAAGCTTTTGAAAAGCTGGTTTGAGAACAAAAGTTATTTTTTTTGAATAACTTAATAAAGATTTGAAAATTTAATAATCGGATTTAAATTGAAATTTAAATATCTGGAATTGAATTTTATATTCAATACTTATAATTTAAAAAGGACTTTACAAGTTATATGGGTTTAAACCGTTTATAAGCGTTGATTTGGAAATTTGAATTAAACCAAAGATTGTGACTTGTATAAATGGAATCGAGGTTTTTCCTAAATAAAACTATTGATTCTAAGTGATAAAAAGCTTTCATATGAGTAATGAACGTCCGATTTATATTAAACGGATTTCAAGTTTGAATTGAAAAATGGTTTTCCAAGTTATGGACGAATCTTTGGAAAAAAGTTTTGAAAGCTATGAGAAAAATCTTTGATTTAAAGATTAATGAATTAATTCAATTGAAACGGAAATTGTTGTGAAATCCGTAAATGGATCTTTGTGAAACTGAGTGAACTGTGTGAAATAAATCTTTTTGTTTAAAAGATTTGAAATGGTAATTGGTTTAAACCATTTGAAAGGAAGTTTGAATCGTTAAGTTGTGACTTAATTGAAATCCCATATCTATATGTTTTAAATGTTGCGCTCACTATTCGGTTTAGCCGGGAGAGGACCTTTGTGTCGTATAACCCATTCCGAATATGTGATACGTCGTTATGGATATCATTTGAAGACCGGTGGTGAAGACCGGGTATTTGCGAGAACGATAGGATGACCTATTGATTGTCTCTGCACTGAGTCGCGCCGGTATGGAGATTTCCTAAGTGATGGGAAGCCCGATCGGGATTGTGAATACCCGGATTTGCAAGGGCTTCTTTGGAAGTGCCTTCGGTTCTGTTCGAACCCGGGACAGACTTGTATGGATTGTATGTTTGACATTACCTTTTGAGATATAAAGCAGATTTCTTTCAAATACATTTCTGTTGGTGGCGGAGAATTTATTCTCTTAGCTTAACACCCTTCTCTGAGACGTACGAGCTCAGAGGTTATGTAGTTGAAGGTTATCAGCGATATATTCCGAACTTGGTAATGTGGCATGCTGAGTGCTGCTGATCATGGTTGATCAAAGCATGGCTTTGTGAAAAGCGTAGCTTTGTGGATAAGACTTCGTCGAGCCTCACAACCCGGTAATGGTCGAAACAGGAATTGTGCGGCAAGGTTTCAGGGGTAGCTCCCCTAGGGTATGACCATTCCTTCTGGAAAAGGGTAGTATCATGGTATGGAGCCCAGATACTTACTCATGTGGACACACTTTATTTATTACTGTGTGATGTTGTTGGTTAGAGAGCTCTCGTATAAAGGTCCCAAAGGACCGGGGGTGGCATATCTGAGGTTCTGTATATTCCCCGGGAAGGGGGATAGCTGGCCTTGTTTGGCAGAGATCCGGTTAGGTTCTCGGGGCGTCCCGCCAGAGGCGTTCCCATGTGGCAATAGGAAGTTCCTTAGCCTGACCATTTGTTGGAAAATCCATTCATCCAATACGAGCCTTGTACGGTTTTAGTTGTATTACCTGCCATTCACTTATGGTGGCGCCCCACTGTTTGGATGGTAGCTATAGTAGGCATAGTTCGAAATGTCTATGCTGGCTAAGATTTATATTCTACTTTCGAAATGCTTTTCTGCACTTTGCACTTATAATAATAATATCAAAGAAAATTTTTTTTTCTGCGTATCAAGCATGTTTGACTATCATAAGGAGAAATCTCCTCCGATTCTGCGTTTGCATTATGTGTGTGGCGGGAGGCCTTATGGTAGTTTCATTTTCCAAAAGCATTGCGATTTTGAAATTTAAATATTTGATTATTTTTAAAAGAAAAACCATTTTCGTTTGCTCATACCAGTCCCATGACTGACCTGGAGTTTATTGTTCCTTTCCTAAACTCTGGGTGCCCATAATTTTCCACACGGGCAGTCTAGAGTTTGTTTTTTTTTCAGATAGTTAGGTTCAGTAGATTATATGGAGCTAGTTCAGTCTTTTGGATATGGACTACACTTGTTTATCTTGGAGCAATCTGGATAATGGATCGAGCTAGGAGTTTTGGAGCTTTAACTTTGGAGTTTGGTTTGGTGCTGCAGTTTTAGGATTCTGTGAAGACTTATTTCATATTGTATCATGTTCCGCTGTATTCTGTGTTGTATATTCTCTGATGTTGATGATTATCATTGTATCATATTGATGTATCGGATATTGTATTCATGTTGCATCAGTGATATCATTTTTTTTTCCACTGTGTTATTTATCATCTAATGGGTGTTGCAAGCTCCCGCGATACGAATTTGATGTTGTTTTCGGACATCGAGTTCGGGTCGTCACAGTTTTAATGAGGCATTACCTTGATCCAGAAGTATCAACTCCCTAGTAACATTTGAAATAAGCTATAATGTACTCTTTTTCCTCATTTAAGATTTTTTCCCACTGGGTTTTTCTTATTAAGGTTTTAATGAGGCATTATCTTGATCTAGAAGAATCAAACGTCTTTTCAAGAAATAACATCTCAAATATGTTATTTAAGTTAAATTATATTTTTATCCTTGACTAAGGTTTTTCCCATCGGGTTTTCCTTTGTAAGGTTTTTACTGAAGTATTAAATTGATCCAGAAGTATCAAACTCTATCTGATGCAGTAAATTATTGAAATATGACATACTATATTGTACTCTTTTCCTTCACTAAGATTTTTCCTATAGGGTTTTACTTAGTAAGGTTTAATGAGGCATTAGTTTGATCCAGAAGTATCAAGCTTTATTTAAAGAAATAATAAAATAAAATATGTCATTGTACTCTTTTTCCTTCACTAAGATTTTTCACATTAGGTTTTTCTTAGTAAGGTTTTAATGAGGCATTATTTTGATCCTGAAGTATCAAACTCTTATAAGGAATATTATTATTAGTATGATATTTATGATTTCACAAGTTGCACGCTTTTCCTCGTTCAAGGTTTTTTCCCACTGGGTTTTTCTAATAGAGGTTTTTAATGAGGCAACGGACAATATCTATATCGATTGAATCGATAAATGCAAGCAAGATAATAATGAGGGGGAGCAATCATCATACACGTTTCGAAACGGAAATTTCCAAGTTATCCGAGCAATCAAGATTTTGAAGACGCATATTCAAGGGGGAGTGTTATAATATATGTATATTATAAAGTGAATATGCTTGTACATTGTTTTGTTTAGTCCCACGTCATGGGATAAGTTCAGTCCTTACTTCTGAAGCCTTTATATAAAGTAGGCCATGTAATGTAAATAGGTATCTATTTTCTGAATGAATAAAATTATTGTCTCTCTAATGGCTTCCATTCTCTTTATTCTATAACAGTTTTTAAATATATTTGACATAATTATTAATTAATTATTATCATTTAATGTATAGCATTGAATATGAAGTATTATTAATTATTCATAAAAAATTCAAAAAAAAACTAGAATTATAAGTCAAACATGATTAATACATGTTATAAAAACGCTACATTTTTAAGTCCGAATGCAAATCATTAAACCGCTGACGTATCAATTATGTCAGACTTATCTAAGATATGTCGGACGTAATTCTTGCTAACCGCTTTTTTGTTGACGTTTTTGATGTCCATGAATGGGGACTTAGTACGTAATTGTTCCTTAATAAGACAAATATTAATAAAAGAGAATTAATTGTAATAATTCTCAAATTATTTTAAATTGGACTCAAATGAAATTGGCAACAATTTATTCATTTTTAACAAAATTCTTTCCGTTTGGAGTTCACCTACTCGTAAACATTATTATTGACTCATCTTCAATTCGTAATGATCTATAAACATCTCCACACTGTAAAAAAAATCAAAAAAATATAACATAAATAATCTTTATAGAAAATAAAAAAAATAATTACTCAAATGTTCCATAAGATCTCCAAGTATTCAGCATTAACAATGCATTAAATAGAAAAATATGTACTACTTATTAACATTTCATGGTCATTGAAGCATTACTATAGAATAATGTATTACCGTAGATTAAGATGGATAATATCTAATATTACTAAAAATAAGTCTACGTTGTGTATAACAAAATAAAATATTTAGATAAAAATTAAACTTATTAAACACCTATTTAGAACTAAACTCTCAACATACTTTTCTTAAATGCAATATAGAAATTTATTATTTGACTATTCTTTGACTTCATAGATGATATTTTCCTTACTAGATTTTCTTAAATACTTATAGTTCAAAATGGAAAATACATCAATTTATCTCAGATTATTCTCAATTAAAGATTCTTTGATATACATGTATAGTAAACCAATTATGCCTTATAAATTTAAGACAGAAATGAAATTCATGATCGTACTAAAAAAATATAAAACAGATTAGAGAATTTGTTGTGTATTAATTATCTTCGAAGCTAACTTAAGAAATTAATTTGTCATAAATATAATCGTATTAATTTTTAGAAAACTTGATTGAATTCTATTATAACATCAAACAATCGAATTATAAAATAAACATATTACCAAATTATCAAGTTAACTGAATTACACATACTTTATTTTGAGTTAATTTTTTTAAATAAAGCTTTTAGCTTTAAAACTAAAAATATTAAAGGAAGTAAACCTACCATTATTTTCGAAACTGGAAGCATAGATGAGAATTAGTAGTTGACCTATAACCATTGACCTTCTATATTTTGTATCTAAAGTAACATTTAACTTTATAAAACATGCAATAATTTTTTGACTAATAATTATATCTGTATATAGAATCTATTGCATTATTTTTACTATATTAGGCCTTTACAAAAAAATTGACTTGTTAACTATGCATATTCTAACTTTGATGATTTCAACCACTTGAACATGATCCTAGTTTGTTTGGAAAGTGTACAAATAATATGAATGAGAGCTACACAACGGGTTTAATAAAAGTATACTTTAGAGATATACAATTAAGTAACTAAAAATTAGTCCAAATCCATCATAAAAATAAAATGTTATATTGACTAAAAGTACACTAATTGATTAGGATTAATAAAGATTATTATGTAATTGTTCCCTAACAATTAATTTCTATAAAAGAGAATTAATTGTAATAAATCTCAAATTAGTTTGAATTTGAAGTAAATGAATACTATGAATTTATTTCTTTTAAATACAGTTGTTTCCATTTGAAGTTAGTTTACTTGCAAACATTATTGATAACATATCTTTAATTCGTAAAGATTGATAAACATCTCCAAATTGCAAAATAAAACCAAAATAATAAATGAATAATCTTTGTAGAAAATAAAAGATAATTGCTATAATGTTCCATAAAATCTTCAAGAATTCAGTGGTAACAATGCATTAGACAGGAAAATATGTGTTATTTATGAACATTTCTTGGTCAATGAAGCACCACTATAAGAAAATATATTAAACCGTAGGACAATTAAAATGGATAATATCTAATATTACAAAAATGAGTCTAAGAAAAGTATAAAAATTAAATATTTAATTAAAAATTAAGTTCATATAACACCTTTCTAAAACTAAATTTTCAACATAAAGTTACATACGGTAGACTGAAAAATGTAATATTTATACATTTACATTTCTTTTCTCAAATACGACATAAAAAATTATTATTTGACCATTCTTTTACTTCATAAATGATATTTTATCCAACTTGATTTTCTTGAATACATATGTTTAAAAAGGGCAAAACATTAATTTTGTCTTAGTTTATACATAATTTTAGACTGTTTGGTATACATGTATTAGTAACTAAATATGCTATTCAAAATATGTAAAGGAAATAAAATTCATGATCGTATTAACGAAACACATCTCAGAGAACGTTGATGTAAATATAAAACTTGGGAAATAAAAAATAGTTCAACATCACATATTAAGAGTTTTGTAAAATGGTATCTATAATATAGATGTATTAATCAATCCAATAACCCCCTGCACAATATGGAGGAAACCAGTTTGATAATGATACAGATTGAAACTAAATAATAAGAAAGAATAATATTTTTCCTAACTTGAATTTTGTATACACTTATATTTCAAAATAGAAAAGATCACATTTACCTCTTATGTATTATAAAAAGTTTTATATTATTTTATATCTATATATATGTTAGTAAGCTAATTATTCCCTATAAAATGAATGAATGAAATTAAAATCATAATCGTGCTAAATGAATACAAATAAGATGAACGTCAATGTAAGTAGAAAACTTAAGAATAAAAAATAATTAAGCTTCATGTATTATAGATTTTACAAAATAACCAAAGATTACATGATATCTATGTATTAATAAATTCAATAACCTTCTAAAAATATAAAGGAAACCATATTCATATCCATACAAATTGTTACAAGAATAAGAAGAAAACAATTTTTTGAACACAAATTTGAAGTCAAGATCTGCGATAATATATTAGAGCTAAAACAAAAAATTCAACCTTAAATTAAATGAAAATAAAGATAATAAAATAAAAATCAAACCTTTAAATCCAGCTTGACAGATCAGTAAGCAAGGTTTTTTGGAGGCTTTTAGACATTTTTTCCATGAAAACTACAACACTGAAAGCAACAGATAAAAAACAATCTCTACAAAACATGATTAAAATTATAATTTTTTTAAACGAATTGAAATTAAAGAACTACTAATGAATTCAATCGAATTATAGTAAAATAAAAATAAAGAGATTGACTAAAAACTATTTGGATAGAATCTTTATGTTGATTTAGACTGGAAATAGATATTTTAGTTTTTTTGAATTGTAGTTTATGTATGAAACTGATATATGTAAGAGATAACATAATGAAAAAAATTTAAATGGGAAGAATGTAAAAGAAGTGATAGGAAACAAATGACGAGCGAAAAAATTGCAATGGTAACATGGAGAAGAGGAAGAAATCGCTGTTAAATTACAAAGAAATAATGATTATGAGTTTATCAAAACAAAAAACGTACATTAGATTGTTTTATCAAAAATAATACCGATAACATTAATTGCCATGGACAAGCACCATTGTCCAAGTGGTTAAGTGATTCGGCTTTGGTGCGAGAGGTCACAAGTTTGAAACGTCTGTAGCATGATTCGAGCATTATTGACATGTGATATGTTGTCCCAGTGACATGTTGTATATAAAGTACAAGTTCAAAAAAATCATTAATTGTCATGTTAATGATGGTAGTTTTGTGAAAGACTGAAAAATCTTAGGGTGTCTAAAAGGAAAATTGTACCAAAAATCAAGGAGAATGCACTGTTCAGTTTGATAGTGAAGGAGAGATTAGAATACTAAGAGTTCTATATTCTCTTTCTTATATAATAGAATAGATTTGCAAAACATGGTGCCACTAAGGGTTAGTTTGATCAAAACTGGTAACCAGTTGCCAGATATATTTCACAATCTCCTTAACCTGGCAAGTTCTAAAAGTTGCATAATCCTTTGCAAGATCATTAATGTTTTTCAATACATTACTAAGTGGATTTAGTCTTATCAATCGTAAGCTAGGTAGTATTTATTCTTCTTTCTGTAACACCCCTAGCTTATAGTAAATACTATTATTTTCCTCTTGTTTTTGACAAGCTTGGCTATAAATTATGGTCGTTGATTGTCAAAATGTCGTTTTAAGGTCCAAGAACGAGTATTGGTTTGTCTGAGAAGTGGGTTCATGAGAGAGGAGCAGCGAAAAGAACGTATGGACTGTTTTGCAAGTTTCAATTGACAAGGTTCCTCTCCAGCCTTCTTTTGCCTTCTTTTGAGCTTTCATCGTTACAGTACACACTCAGCGACTCCATGTGTTTAGTGTAGACCTATTAATTTTGGACCCAACCCACCAACCCAACTCAATACCCCTATTACCAAATAGGTGGTGGGGTCAAACCTTATTTTAATTGTAATTATTTTGGTTCCAAGCCATTATGCTTAGTAAAATCAATAATCTTCCTTAACCGTTGGGAAACATCCAAATTTGAGAGGGACTAATTGCATTAGTAGGATTTGTGAGTACCTCATAATATCCAACATCCGGATCCCACATCCGTATATAGGACTGTCAATGGATATTTTTGGATGCGAACTGTGTCATATTTGCATCCGCATTCGAAATTATTTTTGGACATCGGATGCGAATGCATTCGGATGTGCATTCATATCCATTTTACCGAATATCGGATATTTATCCAATTTTCAGATACGGATGCACACATTTTGAATTTTTCGAATATCCATTGAGAGCCTTGCCTATATATTTCTACAACCTTTATAGCCGGTCGTTCTAGCGATAATCTGGTGAAAATTTCATCCAAGACTATTTGAATTTGTACAACCCACGAAATCCAGTTGTAACCTTATTCCTCGGTCTTACATTCTTTTTCTTTCTTAATTCAAAAGCTACTACATAAATTATCCTCGACCTCTTCCGTTTTCATCATAATTTCTTGAAATACGAATAAACATAATGAGTCAAACTATCTTAACATCAGAAGATAATAGATTTTACATAAAACTTTAGGGCCCATTTTATTTATTTTGTGTTTTGGATTTTCAACATTAATTACATAATATGAAAAGAGTGGAAGGACGGCGGAGGGTATAGAAGAAAGATGGATGGACGCCAGAATGATTAATTGTTTCTTGTGCTTCCGTTATTTCTCAAAATACGAAAAATAAAAAAATTGTTTTCTATTTTATTTGTTAACTTCGTTTTCTAAATTGGTCATTTTTTCACAATATACATGCGTCGTTCATATATTCATATGGATGAAAACCCAAAACTAAAAGTGCAAATCAACCGCAACGTTAGATTTATTTTTCTCCAAATTCTATGTATTTGTTTCGAAGTTTTCTACTAATTGCGGTGTGATTCTTTCAACTAAACATTTGTAGCATTTTTTTAATTTTATTTTGAAGAATCTTTGGTGGATTATTGTTCCACTTTTGATTCTCTTATTTTGATGGCAGCTCCCCAACTAACAAGAAACAACACAATGCAAACGGTTATTGCATTTGTGAGATTTATGATAATTATTTAATGTTTCTCCTATCCAATTTATTTTCAAAAGTTTTTTGATAGTTGCTAATCTTATTGTTGTATCAACGGATTGTGTTAGTATAAAATTTCATGCTTAAAGTAAATTAGTTGAGAGCTCAATACGTCAAGCAACGTTAAATATCTTGCATATAGCACCAACATGAGAGCCCTGATTAGGCTTAAACCCATAGAAGCTTTCCAAGTTATATCATGCCAAAATTTTAGTAAACTCAACCAATTTTTCCATCATGAGGTTTATAGGTAGAAAAACATCTTAAGTAACACTAAAAATGTCTTATTTGTATCTTTTTGTCCATTAATTTCTAGATGGTATGCAGATTTAGTACTAAGAAACCCACAAGTTTGAGTAGTTCATTCCAAACTAGACTTGTAAAATTGAATTCACTATAATTTCTAGGACAACCGCATAAAGGGTGGGGAACCGATCGTTCGATTATACTATTTTGTAAGAAAATAGATTAAGTGTAGTTTTATATTAGTTTTAGTTAAATATCAAATTATAATAGCATTTAAAAAAAATTAAGTAGAAGAGATATAAGGAGACATTTATGAAGAGAACAAAGTAAATAGCATTGGAGAGACTTAAGAAGACAAATTAAAATGCCTTTTCTATTCTTTTAAGTTCATACAATTTGGTTTTGCAAGCCTACGGCTAACAAACCTCCCTAGCGGTCGATTTGATTAATTATTAATATTATTTTCAAATTATTGGACAGTGTGAGACGATGAAAGAAAGGATGATTTATTTAAGGCTAATTCTATTCATACATCCTATTTTTCTTTACACGCATCAATATTAGCACAACATGTTGTACACATTTTTTTTACCTTACATACACCTTGAAATTTTCAATTTTAACCTTTATTAACTTTTAGTATTCTACAATTCCATTTCTCTTCTCTTTGAAAATTCATGTACAAACCCTAATAGCAATCGCGCTGTGTAATGAAGCAACCGAGAGGAAAAAATACATTCCTAGTGGAGTAACTATCCTTGAACTTTTAGTATTTCTAACGGGGCTATTACGAGAGAAAAAATAAAATCCTAGTGGGCTTTATGCGTGGTTCTTTTAAGTACTGTGAACTGAAGCTGTGTTTATTGCAAATTCAAGCACCCCTTCCCTATTGTAGAAAAAAAGGAAGGAAAACAATTTATTTTGCTTAGTATTTAGATTTCGCTCCATAATCATAATATTTATCTATTATCTAACCCTTAATCAATTTCTTTTTCCCAATTTTCATTGCTAGACAATATAGAATTTGATTTACTATATTTTATTGGGTTAATTAGGATTTAAGAGTATTAAGCAATAAAAAGTAAAAAATAATTAGAAAATACTACTTAATACTATTGTAAATAAGAGTACCTTTTTCTTTAATTTCTTTTGAATAAGTCCGGTGTATGTAAAGAAAATTTTGGTGTATAAATAAAATTAGCCTTTGCTTATTTCATGTTGTACCACAAACATGACCAAGTATGAGTCGCTTTTAGATGACTCAGAAAAGAAATTTATTGATATATCCTTTGATATTTGGACAGCCCATATGATTATAAAAATGGATAGCATGAAGTGATTCTATGCAAACTTTGACACAATTTTCTATGCATCAACTCATCATGTTAAGGAAATCAAAACATATAATTGATATCATAGTGAAATATAGATATAGAAGATATGAGGTGTAGCCAATCCTTGCTCTACACTTTATTTTTGCAACACCTCGAATCCCCTTGATTTCAATTATATGTTCGGAATTAAATAATATAACTTTTCTCACTTGTCACTTCGAAAGAGAGAAGTACATTATTTAATTCGGAACATGTAGCTGAAATCAGGGTATTTGAAGTGTGGCAAAAATGAGTGTAGCTGATTTTAGCCATATATATACATATACATATATATGTACATATATATGCATATGTATATATGATATATAATTAACATACATTAATTAATTAATGAAAAAAGAAATAAAATACTATTTTATTTACACTAACTATAATATGTGTTACGACACGCGCTTCATGCGTGATAATAGCACACGCTACATAGGTAAATTGATTTTTTTGCAAATTATATGTGTTTAACGTATTCAAGAGAAATGATTTTCATACATATATAGATATTTTTTGACTTGGAATCATGTGTAGCTAGTTTGAATTTCTATTTCTAAGTTGCATCATTTTTTTGTTACTATGAATTTTTGTTTCCATTATCAATTAATAAAGAGTGAAAATGTATAGGAAGTTTTTTGTTAGATCATATTTTTAAAGGATATTAAGTTTTGTGATATATGTAAAAGAACGTTATGAATTTGTAAAAATGTATATTTGTTAGATCATATTTTTAAGCGATATTAATATTTTTTAATACTATATAGATATGTTTTTGGAAGTTAACGCTAATACTAGAAAAGTGTTACACTAAAGCTATTATATTTAAGTCATCATGGCACGCGCTACGCACATGCATTTAATAGTACAAACAACATATGCTTCGGAAATGCAAGAATACATATGTAACATAAAAAACATGATTTGCAAGTGCAAATTGCCATACAAATGACATGCATGAAAGCGAACTTTTATGTATAAAATTATAACTAAAATGAAGATTTATTTTGTAACGATCCGCAAATCCATACCCCTTGAGTTAACACTGTTCTACAACAATCAACTCAAGTTGTACAGAAGTACGAACCATTTGGGTTAAAGAAGAAGAGGTAGAAGAAGAAAATATAAAACAACAACAGAATCTAACCATCGCAGCGGAATAAAATATAATAGATAATAAATAATCTTTACTCAACATCAAATATTTTATTTTTTTTGTTTATATATTACATCATCAGAGTACATCAATCACAGCTTAACATCAATATCATACAATGGATACACAGCAACTCAAGATACACAACAACTCAAACACAGCGGAATATAAATATATATATGTAAACAAGTACGGAAGTACGTATCGTCATCTTGCTCGTCTCCTGATCTCCACAACATCATATTCTGTATCCTATATACTCGGTCTGACCCGAGCATTACAGTTAAATAACACCCGAGTCAGTCTGGAAAACCAGCGTGAGAAAATCACACCCAATTGATTATTAAAGTTTCAAAAATCCTTTGAAAACAAAAGCATCTTGTAAGACCACGCCACAAATAAACATGTCGGGTTTTTACCTTACGATAGCTAAAACAATTTTTATTAAAGTCCTCTGATATTATAATAGTGTCTATAGAAAGTAAAATAGAATCTAGCTGAAATGCTTGCATCTCACGTTTCAGCAATAGTTGGGCACAATCAAAACCGTACGGGCGCGTAGGGAAAATGGATCCCAACTAATGGCTAGGCACTGGGGTACCACCTGTCACAGTACCTGGTCTAGATCAGCGTACCGATGAGCCACCCTAACTCCCCTGCAACACAAGACTGGGACTACCCCTTACTAGATAATCCCAAGTGAGATCACCCTGCAGTTGGGATCAGCAACCGCCCACTAAGCCGAAATAAAAAGGGACATCTAGACAGGGATGACCTCACCCTGCTTGGGTGCTACCCACCTAGCCTTGCTGCATAACCCCTGATTTTCAGTCATTCCCATTTGATGAGGCTTGAGGCTGTTATCCCATTTTTTGGTCAAAACTGGAATATCAACAAATTGGCAAGGAATGATGGATGTCGGGATTGGAAATCGATTGGAATCTAGGCTACGGTCGATATTATCAGAATTTGGTCGAGTTCCGATCGGGACAAGATTGATTGGAAATGATGATAAGGACTAGGAAAGGCTATGTTTCAATCTTCAAGATGATCGGAGTTCGTATGAAGAAGATATAATCTGCTGGGCACCAATGCCGGTCCAAGCTCCATCTTCAAAAATGCAACTCCAACACCTGCCAAATCATCCCTGGCTCCCCTACCTGCCGAATCAGACCCAAAGAGGTCTTACCAAACCAACCTCCTCTACCCTCCTACTATCGAACCAACCCCACTGGACCAACTCCATGCACTACCGGTCCAACACCACCGAACCAAGCCTCTCCAACCCAATGCCGAACCAACCTGCCTCTTCCTCCACCGGACCAAACTCCCACCGAACCAACGCCACTCCACAGGCCACCGAACCAACATGCCACCGGACCAACACCTACCGGTCCAACACCAACCATCTTCCCCTACTCACTACCGATCCAATCAACACTCCACTCACCGTCGAACCAAGGCCTTGCCGAACCAGCACTGCCAGGCCAGATTGCTTCAGCCCAGACCCACCTGCAGCAATATACATCCAAGACCCCTGCCCCCAGCCTCACTCTATAAATAGAGGGGCAGGGGTACAACAATGGGGGACAAGTTTCAGAGCTCAAGCCTGGGAGGAACTTTCAAACAACTTTGATATACTTATAATCAAAGCCTTGTACTTGTAATCGGATCGGAAAAGGAGAATAACATATAAAGTGGACGTAGGCACATTCTGGCCGAACAACTATAAATCGGTGTGTCTTTTACAGTTTAGCCCCTGCTTTTTACATATTTGCATAAACCACCCAAATCACTACGAACAACATAAAATCAACTAAATCATACGACTTGGAGGTGTTTGCCCATTTTTTGTGCAAACATATTTGGGTTATTTGCTGAGATCTGTGATTTGTGTTTGAATATCGCTGATTTGTATTCGTACACTGGTGCTTTTATGGTATTTGGGGTTTGTGGCCAATTTTAGCGCAAACATTTTGGTGCTTTCACTGAGAAGAACCAGCACCCGCTACATCGGATAGAAGTTTGGATCTGGAAGACAATGACTAGGCAAAATAGTAGAAGGCTAAGGGCTGAGAGAAGCCAACATGGAGGAAGTCAACAAGCATCCTCCGGAGGTGAGGAAGTACCAGCTTCGATCTACATAACCCGGGATGAAATGGAAGCCATAACAAATTCACTGCAAGAGAGGTTGTTGAAGAGTCAACAGGAGATGATGCAGACTTTCTTGGAGCAAATGAGAGCTGCAGGGACCCAAAACTTAGGAACAGCTACAGTGGCTGTGGATGCAGGACAAGGAGCTCGGGTTATGGAACCCAATGGAGGGCAGGATGCAGAGCCAGAGGGAAATCAACAAGGGCTTGGGGGCAGGCCCGCAGGATCCAACATCGGAGGACCTTTGGGAGGAGTTCAACAGGCTAGAGCCAACGTTTCTACTAGCGAGCCACATGAAAAGTATGTACCGGAATTCCCTTGGGGGCCGCCCCCGACAGACAACGCTGGATTGGTAAATATAATCAGGAAGACTGTGCGAGGTGGTTTGACCAACGGAGACTTGGAAGGAGTGAACAGGAGTCCGTTCACTCGGGAAATAAGGGTGGCTCAGAATCCACCTAAGTTCAAGCTACCTAGCGTGGAGGTATATGATGGCAAGGCAGACCCTAGGGATCACTTGATGAGGTACACCAGACACATGGAGGTGCTGGGGGCATCGGAGGAAGTGATGACCCGATGCTTCCCCTTGTACTTGACGGACTTAGCTGCGATGTGGTTTAGGCAGCTGGAAGAAGGATCTATCAGGACTTGGAGGGAATTGGTGGAAAGGTTTTTGGCACAGTTTCGGGTTCATGTCAAGAGACCAAAGAACGTGATGACATTGACATCGGTAAAGCAAAGGATGGATGAATCGCTTAGAGCTTTTCTAACTCGATTCAGTGCCGCAGTTGCTTCGGTGGATCGGCCCGATCCATCGATGGTTTTAATGGCAGCAGTATCAGGAGTCAGGGAGAATTCGGATTTCAAGGTATCTCTGATACGAGATCCCCCACGGGATCTCGACGAATTCTTTCACGAGGCAGAAAGGTTCCTTCGGCAAGAAGATGCGAGTACGGATTTAAAGTTGAAAAGGGTTAATGCAGTTGAGGTTGGAGGACCATCCAGCAAAGGTTTGGATAAAGACAAAGGAAAAAGGAAGTTGGACGATGGTTCTGGATATGCTAGGAAGCAATGGAAGGATCCAAAGTTTCCCACATACACAGGATTGAACGAGACGCTGGAGCGGATATACCTGGATACTCGGAATCGCCTTCCCTACCGGAGGCCGGCTAGGAGAGAACCAACAGAACGGGAAAGGACATCAGGAAGGCACTGTCTCTTCCATGATTTGGATGGACACGACACCAACAGCTGCAGGCACTTAAAGGACATAATTGAGGAGCATGTGAGGAATGGACAGCTGCCATAATATGTTGGACCTCGGAATGCAACGACGAGGCAGGAGCAACCGCCGCCTACCTCAAGCTACGATGGTGGAAGGCCCAAATGATGGTCGGTTGATCATCCATTGACCAGGTTAATATAAAATAAGTAGCGAACTATTGGCAAGCAATCAAGTCATTTACACATGTACGGGGACGGAGATAGCCCCTAGGCATGCTCTGAATGATGATAAACTGCAATGCTATGGTTTGTGAAATTTATCTTTTGCTCTTGGAGTGGGCACTGCTTTTCTTTTTGGTTTTCGGTTTTGGAGCTTGGATTGAGCTCCTGGTTTTTCTTGCTTTTTGATTTTCCTTTGGATGATTGTTTTCGGTTTTGGATGCTGGTTTGGATTTCTATTTTTCTGGTTTTGGATTTGGATTTTGGATTTTGGATTTGGATTTTGGATGTGGGTTTTGGATTGGATTTTGATTGGATTTTTATCTGATTTTTGATAACGGTCGTCGGGTATGGATTATGCCTGGCAAGGGGTGAGTCGCTTTGCCCGAACGTGGTAAATTGACTCATTCAGGTCGTCGAGTATGGACTATGCTCGGCAAGGGTCCGGAGTGACCAGGATTCGGCCTAGGACTTAGGCCCTATATTATCAATTATTATTTTCCGGTCGTCGAGTATGGACTATGCTCGGAAAGGGTCCGGAGAGACCAGGATTCAACTTAGGACTTAAGCCGTGGCATCGTACAGCGTCCAGGGACACTGGACCAAGGTTGTCAAGTGTGGATTACGCTTGGCAAGAACCCGGAGAGGTTAGCTCAACGTCCAGGGACACTGGACCAAGGTCGTCAAGTGTGGATTACGCTTGGCAAGAACCCGGAGAGGTTAGCTCAACGTCCAGGGACACTGGACCAAGGTCGTCAAGTGTGGATTACGCTTGGCAAGAACCCGGAGTGGTTAGCTCAACGTCCAGGGACACTGGACCAAGGTCGTCAAGTGTGGATTACACTCGGTAAGAACCCGGAGAGGTTAGCTCAACGTCCAGGGACACTGGACCAAGATCATCAAATGTGGATTACGCTCGACAAGAACCCGGAGAGGTTAGCTCAACGTCCAGGGACACTGGACCAAGATCATCAAATGTGGATTACGCTCGACAAGAACCCGGAGAGGTTAGCTCAACGTCCAGGGACACTGGATCACGGCCGTCAGGTGTGGATTGCGCTTGGTAAAAGCCCGGAGAGGATATGGATTTGGATATCGACCCAGAGTGGTCCTGGATTCGGTTATTGGCTATTGGACAAGGATGGATTGGGATTCGGTTGTCGAGTTCGGACGGATATGGAATCAGGTAAGGCTTTAGTTATTGGATTCGGAGTTGAACGTCGACTCGGAGCAGTCAAGGATGATATACCCTGGCAATATGGCTATGGACTTTGGATATTGGATTCGGAACTATTCAAAACACGCCTTGTTATCACAAGGCATGTTTTGGGGGGCAAAGTGTTATCCCATTTTTTGGTCAAAACTGGAATATCAACAAATTGGCAAGGAATGATGGATGTCGGGATTGGAAATCGATTGGAATCTAGGCTACGGTCGATATTATCAGAATTTGGTCGAGTTCCGATCGGGACGAGATTGATTGGAAATGATGATAAGGACTAAGAAAGGCTATGTTTCAATCATCAAGATGATCGGAGTTCGTATGAAGGAGATATAATCTGCTGGGCACCAATGCCGGTCCAAGCTCCATCTCCAAAATGCAACTCCAACACCTGCCGAATCATCCCTGGCTCCCCTACCTACCGAATCAGACCCAAAGAGGTCTTACCGAACCAACCTCCTCTACCCTCCTACTGTCGAACCAACCCCACTGGACCAACTCCATGCACTACCGGTCCAACATTACCGAACCAAGCCTCTCCAACCCAATGCCGAACCAACCTGCCTCTTCCTCCACCGGACCAAACTCCCACCGAACCAACGCCACTCCACAGGCCACCGAACCAACATGCTACCGGACCAACACCTACCGGTCCAACACCAACCATCTTCCCCTACTCACTACCGATCCAATCAACACTCCACTCACCGCCGAACCAAGGCCTTGCCGAACCAGCACTGCCAGGCCAGATTGCATCAGCCCAGACCCACCTGCAGCTATATACATCCAAGACCCCTGCCCCCAGCCTCATTCTATAAATAGAGGGGAAGGGGTACAACAATGGGGGACAGGTTTGAGAGCTCAAGCCTGGGAGGAACTTTCAAACAACTTTGATATACTTATAATCAAAGCCTTGTACTTGTAATCGGATCGGAAAAGGAGAATAACATATAAAGTGGACGTAGGCACATTCTGGCCGAACCACTATAAATCGGTGTGTCTTTTACAGTTTAGCCCCTGCTTCTTACATATTTGCATAAACCACCCAAATCACTACGAACAACATAAAATCAACCAAATCATACGACTTGGAGGTGTTTGCCCATTTTTTGTGCAAACATATTTGGGTTATTTGCTGAGATCTGTGATTTGTGTTTGAATATCGCTGATTTGTATTCATACACTGGTGCTTTTACGGTATTTGGGGTTTGTGGCCAATTTTAGCGCAAACAGAGGCTAAGCGTTACCTTTTTAGAATATATCCCTTGGAATGCCCATCGTCCACCTAACGATGTTTCGCAAGCATCCATCCATACAAGTTCGTCTCGGGTTCGAACGGAACCGAAGGCACTATTCCTACTACATCCATTTTGGAAATATCCTCAGGATTAGTAGCGACTAGCCGTTGTACTTCATAGCTCCATCTTCGACTCCGAAATCGTTTTCACGAAAACGTACAAACCGGATCGAAGTGGGTTTCGAGAAATAAATTTCGATCCCGGTCTCTTCGAAACGATCAACGTATTTGTCCAATATTGATAGTAGGTTATTTGACTATCAATTTATATTCACAGCATCCATCACACAATAAATAATTTCCTAAATTATTTATTTACCTCAAAATATCTTTACAAGATATATTTCTATTTTCAATCCTCTGAAAACAGTTTCAAAACAATCTTTCTTTTCAGAATAAACTTTCCCAAATATTTTCTATCTCCTCTGAAATCACCAAGCACAAAACTAGATTTAAAAATAATTTAAAACACTTTACTTTGAAATATACTTTAAAACATTTAAATTAAAACTATTTTAATAGTTTGTTAAAAATACATACTATATGAATATTTGAAAATAAAGTTACTTAATACATAGAAAACTAGAATTTCACTTTTACAAAACAAAACACCAAATCACTTTTTAAATAATTACTGCTATAAGAAATTAAAAGGAAATACTTATTTTAGACTTTAAATATTAGAAATAATAAATTTTTCAAAACATACCCTTTTAAAACAATTTTAAAACTATTAACTTATATTTAAAAATTTACTTTGAAAACGTACTTGGTTATCCAGGGAGAATTCCAACTTCAATCACTTAAATCAATTTTCCAAATTGATTCCCAATTTATTCCATTTGAAATAAGTTTCTTTAATTACTCAATTCATTTCAGAATTCATTAATTATGCACTTAATTATTATTGTTATTATTTTCCATTTGATTTTAAATCTTTTAACCGAAATATACAAATTTCAGCTTTTTCCCGATTTCTTCTTTATTCTTTTCAATAATTTAATTCTTAAATATTAAACAAATGTTTGTTCTTATACAATAATAATGCTGAAGTTTAAAATTAATTAATCTTCTGTTAATTCAAATTTCCTTTCCATATACGGAATTCATTTATTAGAATTAAAACTGCTATTATTCTTATCCAATTTATTCTTAATTTATTTAATTTTCCTATGATTATTTCACTTACAAATTCTCTTCGTTTTATTTCCAAAATCCAATTCTATATGTATCTTGATAGCTTAGTGCACCGGAATATATTCAGGTAAACCATAACATCCAATATTCCAATTATCAATAATATTCATCACAGAATATAAAATAATCACATCAGAGGGTATTAAATAATTTAAATAAATGTTGAGGGGTCCAGTTGGATCCCTCCAACCTGTTTTTCCTACATCCACAGATGTTAGCACAATATAAAATGCCAATTCCAAATATATACCACACTACAGCACATAAATCAATTCAACCATTCCAAACAATTATTTAAATTTAATCATTTAAATTTAAATTTAACTGAGTGAGATTAACTCACCTTTTATTTTATTAGCATCCATTCCAATCCAGCTTTCCTCTTTCTCAATGTTTAACCTTGTATAAATATTTATTCGATTTATTAATATGCTTGGTTAACCAAAAATCTATTAACGTTTAATAAATTTAAATTAACAAATTCTCCTTAAATAAATTATTTTTGGTAACTAAAATAAATTAAATCAGTTTATTAACAACATTAATCACTAATAAACAATATTAACATAAACTGGTAGATTTACACTTCTAAACTGCCTGCATATAAGAATAATATGTATAGGTTTTACCAATCTAACTTTAAACATTTTAAAGCTTCATACTTTTCCAAATCTTATCTATATAAATTTCCTACTTACTGTATATATTCATATACATGAATTATTAAATTTAAAATGAAAAGTAACAGTGAATCATATACCTCACCGCCTAAAGGAGAACCCAGACCCCACGTCGCACGACGTCGATGCTGCTGCTCAACCTCCCTGAGTCGTCTACCCTCCTTCGTGCTCACACGAGCATGACTGACCCCAAAACTCACAGGTGAACACAGTCATCCGCGAACCCGATCACCCACCGTCGTTCGAAAACCCTAGCGCAAATCCAGAAACAACGATTGCTAAGATCTAGACTCCTCCAACATCGACTTCGCCCTCTATCCTACCACCTCAACCTCTACTACTTCCACCGCGCCGCCCTTACTTCACATCGAGCTCCTCCACACATCCACCTCCTCGTACCTTCGCACGCGGCCCAGCTCAATGTCCTTCCCCTCCGCACGGAAATTCGAACGCGAGCTGCTCGGTGTTCGATTGCTTTCCCCCCTCCTTTTTTTTAATCTTGGTCAGAGTATTTAATTCGATTTTGAATTGGAAATTAGGGAAGGAGAATGAGGTTTGATTTGAGAAGATATTTTGTTTTCGGCCATTTGTTTTCTTAAGCAACTAATTTCGAAATTAAAAGGAACGACTCGGTTAAAGTTTTAAAAAAAGAAACGTATGCTCTATAACAGGAGGTAGCGTGCTTGAGGTGGGAAGGGGAACAAGAAAAGACATTAGCGTGAAAGAAGAAGGCGATAGTGTTTCTGAAGAGGAGACAAAATGGTGTGACGTTGAAGGAAAGCAGGCTGGGAAAGAATCCTTGCATTTGACCAATGCATTTAAATTTATATATAAATTAAAACCAAATTGTCTCGATTTATGCAGTCTAAAATTTCAAACCCTATCGAGGAGTGCCGCTAGGCGTCTATAATGTTAAACCCCTATTCCGAACACAATGGAAAAGATTTCAAGGCCTAACTCGATCGTATGGAGAAGATAGCTTTTTGAATCCAGTTACTATTTAATTTTCGATATAGATTTCAACGCGTTTATATATCGTACGCTCACCCGACAACTCCAAACGCTACGAAAATTGAAATCCGATAATAATACAATATTACGGATCCAATGGAACTAGTTTCGTCGAATTCCGAGACTGTGCCTCGGAAGGCTATTTTTAAATTCGATTTAAACATATAATTTTAAAGCTGAACAAATCAGTGTTAAATTCAATTTTAAAACTTCTATTATCCTCAGCACTATCAATATAAATTTTACAAGTCTTCAAATTATTTTTAATAGGCTTAAAACTCTAAATTCAACATTTTATCCAACTTCAAATTATTTAATTCAAAAATTTAATTATCAAATAAATAGTGATATTTGGAATTAAAGTTAAAATTAACCTTTCAAATATTTAAAATTAATTAAATATTCCTATTTCAAACGCTCAAAAATTCCGGGTCGTCACATTCCTCCCCCTTAAAAAGAATTTCGTCCCCGAAATTACTATTTAGGAAGAATGATCTATATCCCGTTAACTATTCCCTCAACCCAAATAGTTTTTAACAACTTACCAAACAAATCTTTTTATCAAAGACTCACTAACCCTTTTTCTAACCTTTCAAACTTATCCATAAGCCTCAAACTATATCACTACTTAACAATTCAAATTTTAAAGTTAAAACCAAATTTGAATTATCAAAACTTTCTCAAAATTTTCTAACTCTCTAAATTTTCAAAAAATTTCGCCAGCGTCTCCTTTGCGCGGCTAGCTCGGTACTACTACAAAATGGCTCTACGGCCTCCCAAATCCAAAAAGAAAACAAAAAGCCAAGTGGCTCGATCCAAAAACCCAATCAAATTTCACAGAAATTTAAACACATACCTTTTTGTCGAGCAATTCAAATTTATCTTCTGGAATTAAAGCCAATTTTTTTTTCTTTTCCTAACAATACCTGGATATTCTTTCATAGCAATAATATCCAATCACAATATTCAAACCATTTATTGACTTCTTTACAAATTGTCCATATCTGTTCATTCAAATATTAACTCAATCAATTTCCAATTAAGAATTCACCAATCTTTTCTTAAGCATAGTATAAGCATTTTATATGTTTCTTATACTTATTTTCACCTTACTGCACATTTATATCCATTTCTATTCAAATCGATTCTTTCATTTCCATATGAATTCAATTTATTTTTAACTCTGAATATTTAAATTTTCTTTGTCATTTATAACTAATTCATGTCATTAATTTAAATTGGTTTCATTTACTAACTTATTTTAGTTTCCAATTTGAATTTGTTTGTCGTTAACAAAAAATTTCAAAATTTTCAAAAAATTTCTAACTCCCAAAATTCCTGAAATTTTTTGGCAGAGTCCCCTTTGTACGGAGGAGCTTTTGCAATTTGACAAAAGATATAAATATATATACATCGACCCACACGGTCGGAAAAACCAAAAACATTTCATATTTCCTATTTTTATTGCGTAGGCGTACCTTATTTAGCATTTTAAGCAAGCAGGTTATATTTTTAGCATCAAGCGTGACCAAAATCCAGTCAATCGGCTTCCCGATACCTGTGCTTACTCAATTTAAACATATAAGTACTATATATAGGAAGTTTATAGCATTTCACTTAAATTTAAATAGCTAAAACATCAATGTTGTAACAATGCATATGATATACTGGCATAAACCCATAAATTTCACATAAAATGCATGTTAATTAATTCCCATAAGCATATAAAAGGCTCCAACACTTATTACAATTGCTTACAATCAATTCTCAAACCATTCCATTCAGTTGAAGTGATTTACAGCTTATACGCTTATATTTAATTCATTTTAAGCAAAACAACCTCACATTCATTCCAATTGATTTCTAAATCATTTTATTTCACTTCTAATAATTCATAGAATTTTATCCAATCTTGTTTATATCAAATGATCCATTTCCTTATGTAATTCGACAATATTAGTGTGAATAAATAATTACTTAAGCTTTATAATTATTTAAATTGATTCCCACTCAATCTATACTTGATTCCATCCCATTTTAATTTATTCACAAACTCCCATTGCATTTCTTTCATATCCAAGAGTTCTATTCTAAACTATTTTATATACTCGACAACCAATATAACCATCTCACAATTTACTTAAGTTATTTATTTTATTTTATTTTTGTCAATTATTCCACCCTATAACTTAAGTTTATTTTATTCAATCAATTTCCCTTCAAATCCTTGATTTGATTTTTCTTGGGTCAAATCCCAACCATTTTATTAATTTATCAAATTAGTTTATTCTTTTATACATTTTTAAACTTTAGTTCACATTAATATTTCATTATTGCATTTTATTAGTAAGAAGGTTATTCAATTCATGCTTCAATTGGATTTCCTTTCATCTCAAATCCTTTTTACTTTAATCCAATTCCATACAACTTCAATTCACATTTCATTCACATACAATTCTAAGTTGAATTTCTATTTATAACTCAAGCTTTATTTCCAAACTCAATTATCTACTCACAATTCAATTCCAGGTTAATAATTCCGAGTTCCATTTCCATATTTCATCAACTAATTTTTATTATCAAATTAGTTCTTCCATGGTTTAAATTCAATACTTGATTTTTAATCTCAGAATCTTTTCATTAAATTTCTTAAATGAAATTTATTTTATAATTCAAGTTTGGATTTTTACCTCAGGATACAATATTTTTATTTCGGCTTATTTATTCTCTTTTTAAATTTTATAAGCTACACACTTATTAATACTCATTCTTCCCCAGCTATTTACAACCAATTGTATTCACATTCTTTTTAATTCTTTTATAAGCTTCCGAAGCTTATTTATTCTAATTCAATACTTGCTTAATTTACATTTATTTGTTTGAGTAGAATTTTGATCCATTCAATATTATCTATAATTCGACTGAATTCATTTAAATTTAGTTTTATTCCAACTCAACTTCCGTTAAATCTAGTTACAAACAATTCTTTTAAGTTTTATTAAACAAGGACTTAATTCCATTTAATATCATTCATGAAACAACTGACTTTTGATTCAATTCAATCTAAATTTAACTAAATTTTATTTCTCAATATGAGTTCAGAACTTATTTATTTATTTAAAAGCTTACATTGCTCATTGAGTCATTTCATCTTTAACCAAATTCCAGATTATATATATAACACTTGCTAACATAAGGTATAAATTTTCATTTCACAATTACAATCATTTTGCCTTCCAACTTTATATCCAATTTAATTAAATTTCAATTTTCAATTTTATTTAACTTATCTCAAGTTAAATGCAAATATATTTTCTTCACTTTCATTCACTTAAGTTAAATTTTTAATTCCCGGATTAAAATTTCCAATTTCTACTTATTAATATCAACTTTACTTTATAAGTTCAATAGTTGATCCATTTGTTCATTCCCAAATTCTTTTTCAACCAATAAATTTTTATTTCCAAACATTAATTATTTTTAGTCTATTTGAACTTATTCTGTACCTTGTTTTACACATTTAAATCAAGCATCATCCAATATTGAATTTCATTTCATTTGCATACCATATTAATTAATCAGTTACTTAATTTTTTTTTCAAACTTAAGTTCAACATTCAATTTTGAAAACATAAATATCTAACTAAACTATTCCTTTGCATTTTCAAAATCAACCAAATTTCTCCAACCAATATTAATCCAAAACATCCTGGTAGCAATTCCTCTTTTGGAAACTCGAAAATAAACATCGATAATACTGCAGTCATCACCGAAATTATTTTCCAGCGACCGTAAGAGTCCAATGCTTTTATCTCATTTTAAACCCTTCAAATATTTTTAAATTCCAAATCTCTCTGGACTTCAAATCCGATTCAAAAACAGTTCTCTCATATATATTATTTTTCCCAACCTTTGGAAATTATTTCCAAATTCAAAGGAACTTAAATTTCCAAATTCCAAACTCTTTTGAACTTATATTCAAGCATTACCTTGAAACTTTATCTTATTTTAATTATAATCACGCTACAATTCCTATTTATTGTTTACATTTACAAATTTCATTTGTATATGAATTTATTTCTTAGTTTTTAATTATGGTTTCAATATCTTATTCAATTATGAATCACATTTGCAAATCCCATTTATTATAAATTTCTTTCAATTTTATTCAATTATCATACAATGATAATAATTTAATATTATCACTTTCTGACAATCAAACATCCATGTATATCTATAATAATTAAGAAAATCATTTCCTTTATATACAAAATAATTTTGGGTAAAATTATTTCATTTACCCTATTTAAAACAATACTGTGTCGGTTTATCTTGTTTAAGAGTTTAGAAATCCCTATCGAGGAAATGGCGTCCATACATCGACCAGAATCCATAAACACTCAACCGATAAATCAACACAATATAAAAACAATTTTATATTCACTAACAAATACGCACTCATATCTATCAATACTCTCAAACTCATTCTAGAGTACTACTAACTCTATTTAATGAGTAGTTCCCCCCAGAGCCAAGGTCATCACCAACCTAAGCTCTGATACCAAGTGAAACGACCCGCAAATCCGTACCCCTTGAGTTAACACTATTCTACAACAATCAACTCAAGTTGTACAGAAATACGAACCATTTGGGTTAAAGAAGAAGAGGTAGAAGAAGAAAATATAAAACAACAACAGAATCTAACCATCGCAGCGGAATAAAATATAATAGATAATAAATAATCTTTACTCAACAACAAATATTTTTTTTTTGTTTATATATTACATCATCAGAGTACATCAATCACAGCTTAACATTAATATCATACAATGGATACACAGCAACTCAAGATACACAACAACTCAAACACAGCAGAATATAAATATATATATGTAAACAAGTACGGAAGTACGTATCGTCATCTTGCTCGTCTCCTGAGCTCCACAGCATCATATCCTGTATCCTATAATACTCGGTCTGACCCGAGCATTACAGTTAAATAACACCCGAGTCAGTCTGGAATACCAGCGTGAGAAAATCACCCCCAATTGATTATTAAAGTTTCAAAAATCCTTTGAAAACAAAAGCATCTCATAAGACTACGTGATGTGCACGTAAATGTGCATATTTTTATCATCATATTTATTCTTTTTAAATTAAATAAATGATCATATTGGGTATTTTAACTTGTTTAAACCAAAATTCATATTATTTGAAATTTCACATATTCATCTTCATCCAAGGGCAAAATGGTCATTTTTGGGCGTATATTAATTTGAGAAAAATTAATTGAAAATTTGTATATATTTTTGTAGGAATTTGATCTCAAATAGAAGTGGTTTCATGAAGATATGCATGCACAAAATTAATACAAAGGAATGAAGATGGGAATAATTCAAAGTGAAGAACATGGAGGACCCTACCTACCCACCTACCTTAATGTACAAATTAAAGGCTAATGCACATGCTTTTGGAGTTAATGGCTTCATGTACACTTAATGGGGGATTAAGACATGTTAATGATTACTTGGCCTCCACACTTCCTAAGGGGCATTTTGGGCATTCCCAAAAATATGAATTAGGGTTTCATACATGTATAAATACCCATATGTTTCATGTAACCAATCTCTTCTCTTAGTCTCTCTTAGGCCTCCTTCTCTTTAGTTTAGTTTAGATCAAAAATAAAATGAAAGCTCCTCTTTCTCTTTTCATGGCTACTTAGCCATTTTTATTTTATGTAATCTTTTTTATGCAATTTAATATATGCTCTTTCCTTTTCATGTTCATTTACTTTCATGTTGTAGTGTATATCTCTTCTCTTTTATGCAAGTAGAATAATTTTTCCTTTCATTTTGCTCTCTTTTTTCTCTTCTTTTTATTCAATGTTGCTTGCTACATTTGTTCATATGATGACAAATATGAGAGGCTAAACCCCTTCAATTTAGGGGTAATGAAGCTCTCTAATCATGTAGCTTCAACTTAATTTGATGTTTATGCTCTCTTTTTGTGCTTAATGAGAATGATTGAAGTGTTTAATGATGTTGTTTAGCTTTGCATTTGATAGTCTATGTTGTTCATAACAAATAGGCTATGCTTAAACAAACAAAACACAAATTGCCTTTTCATCTACATATGTTTATGGCAAAGAAGTGATTGTTGAAATTAAAATTTGATGGCTTATATTTCTAACTAATAGTTAATAGGCCATGTTAAAAATAGATTTTGCTTTCAACTTTGTTGTCATATTTTATGAGATTTAAAAGTGTATTAGTAGTTGTGTTATAGTTTGATGGTTTATATTGAGCTAATTAATAGCACAAATATACCATACTTATGATAAGCACATCAACTAATTCGCTAATGACAAGAAAAGAGAGATCATAACTTCATTTTGTTGATTTATGTGATCTAGAGAGTGGATTTATTTCCTAAATTGTCACTTAGCTCTTATATTTGCTTCTCTTTTCTTTTGGTTAACTTTCTAATTCTCTAGCTTAACTTTCACTCGACTTTGGTTTAATTTGATTGAATAGAATTTTAAAATCCATCAATTCCCTGCGGATCGACCCGTATTCGCCGCGTGCTACATTCGTACACCGTGCGCTTGCGGTATAAATTTTATTTCTAAATTCGTTCGACGGTTTTCTAATCCGATAGAATTTCCGTCGACGAACAAGTTTTTGGCGCCGTTGTCGGGGACAACTTTCGAAACGAACAACAAAATTTTCAAAACGATGACCAACGTTCGACTCTTGAAAATAGCATTGAAATGATTTCATCTTTACTCGAACTTTCTACACGACAAAATCAAGAGATAAATGATTTGTGTAATTCTTATTTGTGTGATAACTCAAGTCAAAATTTTCAAAATAATTCACTTCAAAATTCAAATGATTTCGAGTATAACCCATGCTAATTCAATTTCATGCTTCAAAATAAATTTCAAAATCAAGACGAAAATGTGAACCAATTTTCATATAATTTTAGCAATGGGAATAATCTCGACCGTGATATAATTGAAAACTTTGGTTATCAACAAATTCAGAGTGAAAATTTTCAAACTAATAATCATGGATTTGACTTTGTTGACCAAATGGAAGAAGATAACGAGGATTTATTACTTGAGAAATACAAAACTTTTCGTGAAAATCATAATCAAATCCCAACTTCGGAAGAATCAAATCCACCGTTTATTGAAATTAACGATTCTTGTCCTCAACAAGTCCAAATCGAAAGTTTTCAAGTTAATAATCACAAATTTGACTTTGTTGAACAAATGAATGAAATGTACAACGATCACATGGATGTGGTGTTTGAAACATATTTGAGTCAACGCAATAAACATACTCAAATCCCAAAGTATGATGAGTCAAGCGACAATCCATCTTTTACCCAAATTGACAATTTTCAAATAACAACTTTCGAAACTGAAAATGACATTCTTAATGATGTTGTTGAAAATTTGGTAATTGAGTTGGATTTCAATTCTTTTGAGGGTGCGAAACTCGATTTAAACTTCGATCTTCCTTTTTCTGAAAATTTGAATACGACAACTTTGAAACTCGATTTACATGATGAAGTTGTTGATAATCCAACAAAGGAAGTCGAATTTAACGAACATGAGTTTTATGGACTTTTTGAAAACGAGTTGTTGAATTTTGAAGCGGAAAATTTCGATCACCATTTTGATTTTGAAATCGATACTTTGAAAGAAATTGAACTTCAACCAATTTTTCTATCTACCCCAAAAATCATCGAAAATAAAACAACTCGTATGATTTTCAATAAAATGACTTTTGTTTTTCCAAATCCACATTCAACTGCGAAATCTTTTACGATTTGGTTTTTTGTGCTTAAGTTGTGTCTCGCACATTTGACGAGACAAATGAATCGGTCTTTAGAAGACAGTTTCATTTATTTTTTGACTGTATACTTTCTCATCTCTTGTAAATAATAATCTTTCATGTAAATATTAGATTTTTATTTTATTTTTCTCCTTCCACTTGGGTTGACTGTGGGGACACAGTCAAAGTCAAGTGTGGGGGGAGACCTATCTTCATTTTTTTTATGGTTTATTTTTTTCTTTTTCTTTTAAAATCTAAAAAAATCTCAATTTTTTTTTCTTTTGATTTATTTTTAAAGAAACACTACAGGATAAATATATGGTTTTGGTTTACTAAATGGAAACTTTTGAAAATTTAGTCGTCTTAACAAAAATAAAAATGAAGTTTTATTACAAATAATAATGGTTTAACTGGTATATAGGAAGATTCATACGTGTTAATTATGAATACATCCTTATTGAAAATCTTTGTTTTAAAAAGTGGTTGATTTAAAGTAAAGGATATAACATTTTTTTTGCCTTCTAAGTTAAATGGTGCTAAGATGATTTTGCAAAACTCTCTCTCTCTCTCTCTCTCTTTTAAAAAAAAGTATAAAAATATAAAAATAAAAAATAATAACATCCAAGTATTCACTCTCATTTAAAAGTCCTCACGGTTATGCATGGGTGAATTACTTGGAATCTTTGATTATGTGCTTTCGTATCCTCACGGTTATGCATGTATGGAACACATGTAAAAAACAGACTTAATAAAAACCACCTACGGTCGATAGGTGTATGCACGAAAGTGTGTGCACTCGCCATGCTCTGTACTCCCCTCACATAAGCCCGAAAGGCAGTGCATGGGTGGTATATCTGGCCTCAGTTTACCTGAGCTAGGTGTGTAATTTTTCTTGCAAATAATGAGAGAGCAAGCAATTGAAATCCTAGCACTATTTTTACTTATTTGATTTGATTTGTTATTGAAAAGAAATGAAAATACCACTTTGATAAACTTTGATAATCAACTAAGGATTCATTCTATAATTACACTTTGTTATCAACCGAAACAACGAGTTAAACTATAATCTATTCGTTATGATAACTTGATTTTTGTTGAAAATTTTGACGAGTAAATGACATAAATTTTCAAGATAATAACCAAAACCTATATTTAACTTATTTGTGTCAATTTAAAAATAAATCCTTCATTTGTAAATATTTTCAAAAATTTGCATTCAGCTCTTTGTAAATAAATCTTGCATTTTCATCATGCATTTGGATTTTGTGGGTAGTATCCGCTGAAAACCCTCACGAGACAACACTCGTCCTACTGGGGACACCCAGAGGTTTAACGGCTTGTTGCATACACTCAATGCAATCGTGTTTCCTACGAAAACGGATTTATCTTAGTTTCCCTTTATTCGAGGACGAATAAAAAGATAAGTGTGGGGGTATTTGATGTGCACATAAATGTGCATATTTTTATCATCATATTTATTCATTTTAAATTAAACAAATGATCATATTGGGTATTTTAACTTGTTTAAACCAAAATTCATATTATTTGAAATTGTCACATATTCATCTTCATCCAAGGGCAAAATGGTCATTTTTGTGCGTATATTAATTTGAGAAAAATTAATTGAAAATTTGTATATATTTTTGTAGGAATTTGATCTCAAATAGAAGTGGTTTCATGAAGATATGCATGCACAAAATTAATACAAAGGAATGAAGATGGAAATAATTCAAAGTGAAGAACATGGAGGACCCCACCTACCCGCCTACCTTAATGTACAAATTAAAGGCTAATGCACATGCTTTTGGAGTTAATGGCTTCATGTACACTTAATGGGAGATTAAGACATGTTAATGATTACTTGGCCTCCACACTTCCTAAGGGGCATTTTGGGCATTCCTCAAAAATATGAATTAGGGTTTCATACATGTATAAATACCCATATGTTTCATGTAACCAATCTCTTCTCTTAGTCTCTCTTAGGCCTCCTTCTCTTTAGTTTAGTATAGATCAAAAATAAAATGAAAGCTCCTCTTTCTCTTTTCATGGCTACTTAGCCATTTTTATTTTATGTAATCTTTTTTATGCAATTTAATATATGCTCTTTCCTTTTCATGTTCATTTACTTTCATGTTGTAGTGTAGATCTCTTCTCTTTTATGCAAGTAGAATAATTTTTCCTTTCATTTTGCTCTCTTTTTTCTCTTCTTTTTATTCAATGTTGCTTGCTACATTTGTTCATATGATGACAAATATGAGAGGCTAAACCCCTTCAAATTAGGGGTAATGAAGCTCTCTAATCATGTAGCTTCAACTTAATTTGATGTTTATGCTCTCTTTTTGTGCTTAATGAGAATGATTGAAGTGCTTTAATGATGTTGTTTAGCTTTGCATTTGATAGTCTATGTTGTTCATAACAAATAGGCTATGCTTAAACAAACAAAACACAAATTGCCTTTTCATCTACATATGATTATGGCAAAGAAGTGATTGTTGAAATTAAAATTTGATGGCTTATATTTCTAATTAATAGTTAATAGGCCATGCTTAAAATATATTTTGCTTTCAACTTTGTTGTCATATTTTATGAGATTTAAAAGTGTTTTAGTAGTTGTGTTATAGTTTGATGGTTTATATTGAGCTAATTAATAGCACAAATATACCATACTTATGATAAGCACATCAACTAATTCGCTAATGACAAGAAAAGAGAGATCATAACTTCATTTTGTTGATTTATGTGATCTAGAGAGTGGATTTATTTCCTAAATTGTCACTTAACTCTTATATTTGCTTCTCTTTTCTTTTAGTTAGCTTTCTAATTCTCTAGCTTAACTTTCACTCGACTTTGGTTTAATTTGATTGAATAGAATTTTAAAATCCATCAATTCCCGTATTCACCGCGTGCTACATTCGTACACCGTGCGCTTGCGGTATAAATTTTATTTCTAAATTCGTTCGACGGTTTTCTAATCCGATAGAATTTCCGTCGACGAACACTATGCCACAAATAAACATGTCGGGTTTTTACCTTACGATAGCTAAAACAATTTTTATTAAAGTCCTCTGATATTATAATAGTGTCTATAGAAAGTAAAATAGAATCTAGCTGAAATGCTTGCATCTCACGTTTCAGCAATGGTTGGGTACAGGCTTGGCACTGGGGTACCACCTGTCACAGTACCTGGTCTAGATCAGCGTACCGAGGAGCCACCCTAACTACCCTGAAACACAAGACCGGGACTACCCCTTACTGGATAATCCCGAGTGAGATCACCCCGCGGTTGGGATCAACAACCGCCCACTAAGCCGAAATAAAATGGGACATCTAGACAGGGATGACCTCACCCTGCTTGGGTGCTACCCACCTAGCCTTGCTGCATAACCCCTGGTTTTCAGTCATTCCCATTTGATGAGGCTTGAGGCTAAGTGTTACCTTTTTAGAATATATCCCTTGGAATGCCCATCGTCCACTTGACGATGTTTCGCAAGCATCCATCAATACAAGTCCGTCCCGGGTTCGAACGGAACCGAAGGCACTATTCCTACTACATCCATTTTGGAAATATCCTCAGGATTAGTAGCGACTAGCCCTTGTACTTCATAGCTCCATCTTCGACTCCGAAATCGTTTTCACGAAAACGTACAAACCGGATTGAAGTGGGTTTCGAGAAATAAATCTCGATCCCGGTCTCTTCGAAATGATCAACGTATTTGTCCAATATTGATAGTCGGTTATTTAACTACCAATTTATATTCACAGCATCCATCACACAATAAATAATTTCCCAAATTATTTATTTACCTCAAAATATCTTTACAAGATATATTTCTATTTTCAATCCTCTGAAAACAGTTTCATAACCATCTTTCTTTTCAGAATAAATTTTTCCAAATATTTTCTATCTCCTCTGAAATCACCAAGCACAAAACTAGATTTAAAAATAATTTAAAACACTTTACTTTGAAATATACTTTAAAACATTTAAATTAAAACTATTTTAATAGTTTGTTAAAAATACATACTATATGAATATTTGAAAATAAAGTTACTTAATACATATAAAACTAGATTTTCACTTTTACAAAACAAAACACCAAATCACTTTTTAAATAATTACTGCTATAAGAAATTAAAAGGAAATACTTACTTTAGACTTCAAATATTAGAAATAATAAATTTTTCAAAACATACCCTTTTAAGACAATTTTAAAACTATTAACTTATATTTAAAAATTTACTTTGAAAACGTACTTGGTTATCCAGGGAGAATTCCAACTTCAATCACTTAAATCAATTTTCCAAATTGATTCCCAATTTATTCCATTTGAAATAAGTTTCTTTAATTACTCAATTCATTTCAAAATTCATTAATTATGCACTTAATTATTATTGTTATAATTTTCCATTTGATTTTAAATCTTTTAACTGAAATATACAAATTTCAGCTTTTTCCCAATTTCTTCTTTATTCTTTTCAATAATTTAAGTCTTAAATATTAAACAAATGTTTGTTCTTATACAATAATAATGCTGAAGTTTAAAATTCATTAATCTTCTGTTAATTCAAATTTCCTTTCCATATACGGAATTCATTTATTAGAATTTAAAACTGCTATTATTCTTATCCAATTTATTCTTAATTTATTTAAATTTTCTTTGATTATTTCACTTACAAATTCTCTTCGTTTTATTTCCAAAATCCAATTCTATATGTATCTTGATAGCTTAGTGCACCGGAATATATTCAGGGAAACCATAACATCCAATATTCCAATTATCAATAATATTCATCACAGAATATAAAATAATCACATCAGAGGGTATTAAATAATTTAAATAAATGTTGAGGGGTCCAGTTGGATCCCTCCAACCTGTTTTCCCTACATCCACAGATGTTAGCACAATATAAAATGCCAATTCCAAATATATACCACACTACAACACATAAATCAATTCAACCATTCCAAACAATTATTTAAATTTAATCATTTAAATTTAAATTTAACTGAGTGAGATTAACTCACCTTTTATTTTAGTAGCATCCATTCCAATCCAGCTTTCCTCTTTCTCGATTTTTAACCTTGTATAAATATTTATTCGATTTATTAATATCCTTGGTTAACCAAAAATCTATTAACGTTTAATAAATTTAAATTAACAAATTCTCCTTAAATAAATTATTTTTGGTAACTAAAATAAATTAAATGAGTTTATTAACAACATTAATCACTAATAAACAATATTAACATAAACTGGTAGATTTACACTTCTAAACTGCCTGCATATAAGAATAATATGTATAGGTTTTACAAATCTAACTTTAAACATTTTAAAGCTTCATACTTTTCCAAATCTTATCTATATAAATTTCCTACTTACTGTATATATTCATATACATGAATTATTAAATTTAAAATGAAAAGTAACAGTGAATCATATACCTCACCGCCTAAAGGAGAACCCAGACCCCACGTCGCACGACGCCGATGCTACTGCTCAACCTCCCTGAGTCGTCTACCCTCCTTCGTGCTCAAACGAGCATGACTGACCCCAAAACTCACAGGCGAACACACTCATCCGCGAACCCGATCACCCACCGTCGTTCGAAAATCCTAGCGCAAATCCAGAAAGAACGATTGCTAAGATCGAGACTCCTCCAACATCGACTTCGCCCTCTATCCTACCACCTCAACCTCTACTACTTCCACCGCGCCGCCCTTACTTCGCGTCGAGCTCCTCCACACATTCACCTCCTCGCACCTCCGCACGCGGCCCACGCTCAATGTTCTTCCCCTCCGCTCGGAAATTCGAACGCGAGCTGCTCGGTGTTCGATTGCTTTCCCCCCTCTTTTTTTTATCTTGGTCATAGTATTTAATTCGATTTTGAATTGGAAATTAGGGAAGGAGAATGAGGTTTGATTTGAGAAGATATTTTGTTTTCGGCCATTTGTTTTCTTAAGCAACTGATTTTGAAATTAAAAGGAACGACTCGGTTAATGTTTTAAAAAAAAGAAACGTACGCTCTATAACAGGAGGTAGCGTGCTTGAGGTGGGAAGGGGAACAAGAAAAGACATTAGCGTGAAAGAAGAAGGCGATAGTGTTTCTGAAGAGGAGACAAAAAGGTGTGACGTTGAAGGAAAGCAGGCTGGGAAAGAATCCTTGCAGTTGACCAATGCATTTAAATTTATATATAAATTAAAACCAAATTGTCTCGATTTATGCAGTCTAAAATTTCAAACCCTATCGAGGAGTGACGCTAGGCGTCTACAATGTTAAACCCCTATTCCGAACACAATGGAAAAGGTTTCAAGGCCTAACTCGATCGTATGGAGAAGATAGCTTTTTGAATCCAGTTACTATTTAATTTTCGATATAGATTTCAACGCGTTTATATATCGTACGCTCACCCGACAACTCCAAACGCTATGAAAATTGAAATCCGATAATAATACAATATTATGGATCCAATGGAACTGGTTTCGTCGAATTCCGAGACTGTGCCTCGGAAGGCTATTTTTAAATTCGATTTAAACGATATAATTTTAAAACTGAACAAATCAGTGAAATTCAATTTTAAAACTTCTATTATCCTTAGCACTATCAATATAAATTTTACAAGTCTCAAATTATTTTTAATAGGCTTAAAACTCTAAATTCAACATTTTATCCAACTTCAAATTATTTAGTTCAAAAATTTAATTATCAAATAAATAGTGATATTTGGAATTCAAGTTAAAATTAACCTTTCAAATATTTAAAATTAATTAAATATTCCTATTTCAAACGCTCAAAAATTCCGCGTCGTCACATATTTCATTGTCGATGATTGTTATTCTATAAGCTTGTATTATTTATAAAGAAAAACTACAAACTAAAATTGTAAATTATGTGTCAAGTATCACAAAAGGAAATAACTAATGAAAAGATGTTAATTTGTTCTATTGAAGATATTAGCACGTTCTTGTATACGACATTTCTAGTGTAGATCTCGGATTGCCCTTGAACTTCACCGATTTTACTAAATTTTTGCTGCTTTGTTTGAAAATACTCTTGATAATGCAACGTAAAGGTGGTCATGGCTGAATACATTTTGGGGTAAGTAGATTCCAATATTTGGAATTGTTTGCCCTTGAGCTTTGTTAATAGTTAAAGAAAATGTAACGATTGCGATTTTTCAACGCTTGAAAATCGACATCAGTACGTCCACTGCATCAACTGCCGAGCAATCGAATGCCGGAAAACCGAACTGTTATGGTTAAAGAAGAAAAAAAGGGTAGAAGAAGAAGAAGAAAGAAGAAGAAACAGAAAACAATATCAAAATCTCACAATCGCAACGAAACAACATATAATAGATAAATGAATAATCTTTAAACAAAGAACTATATCAGTTATTACATTACATCATATTACATTGCATTACATCATCAGAGTGTACAACAACAAACAGTGGAAAAGAAATACTATATAGTAGTGAATATGCCATGCCATCCAGCTTGCCTCCAGATCTCCTGAATTCCAGAATATCCTGATAAACCTGACTCTAGACTGCCCGTGTGGAAATTGGTGGGCACCCAGAATTTAGGAAGGAAAACAATAAACTCCCGGTCAGTCATGGGACTGATGTGAGAACTTAAAACAGTTATTTATCTTTAAAAAAAACAGAGAAATATTTTAAAATAGATTCGCAATGCTTTTTGGAAAATGCGACTACCATAAGGCCTCCCGCACACACACACAATGCAAACGCAGAATCGGAGGAGATTTCTCATTATGATAGTCAAAGACGCTTGATACACATTAAAAAGAAACATTTGATATTATTACTAGTGCATAGTGTAGGAAAAATCATTTCGAAAGTAAAGATATAAATCTTAGCCAACATACGACCATTATCGTATGCCTACTATAGCTACCATGTTCAATAGCAGGTTACCGCCACATTCCATGGCAGGTTATACAACTAAAACCGTACAGGATTCGTATTGTTTCTTTGGATTTCCAACAAATGGTCAGGCCAAGGAACTTCCCATTGCCACATGGGTACGCCTCTGGAAAGATGACTCGAGAACCTAACCGGATCTCTGCCAACACAAGGCCGGGTTACCCCTAACTGGGTAATTACTGACACGAATATGTCATTCCTCGATCGTAACCGATCTATATCCGAGGATCCTCGATTCCAACAACCACAAAGTAATAAATTTGCAGCAACAACATAGGTTAAGTATCTGGGCTCCATACCATGATACCACCTCTATCAAAAGGAATGACATACACTAAAGGGGCGCTACCCCCTAATAACCTTGCTGCATCCTTCCTGTTTTGACCATTTCCGGGGTGTGAGGTCCGACGAAGTCTCATCCACAAAGCCATGCTTTATACAAAAGCTGTGCTTTGATCACATATGCTCAACAGCACTTAGCATATCACACTACCAAATTGGGAGTATATCACTAATAACCTTCAACTACATAACCTCTGAGCTCGTACGTCTCAGAGAAGGGTGTTAAGCTAAGAGAATAAATTCTCCACCACCAACAGAAATATATTTGAAAGAAATCAGCTTTATATCTCAATTTGTAATATCAGACATACAATCCATACAATTCTGTTTCGAGTTCGAACAGAACCGAAGGCACTTCCAAAGAAGCCCTTGAAATCCGGATATTCACTAATCACGTCCGGACTTTCGTCACTAAGGGTGATAAAACCTCTATATCAGAGATCAGCCGATGCAGAGTCATTCGACGGTAATCCTTCCATTTTCAAAAATATCCGGTCTTCAACACCGGTCATCAAATGCAATCCATAACGACGTATCACATATTCGGAATGGGTTATACGACCCAAAGGTCCTTTCCCGGCTAACCCGAATAGTGAGAGCTTATTTTGAAAATAAGTGTGGCATTTAAATTCAAGCAAATCACAACAAATACCCATTCAAAGGTAAATATTGATAGTCGGTTATTTAACTATCAATAGGTATGCTCAACATCACCAGATTCCAAATAATTTTTCAAATTATTTATTTTCCAAAATATCTTTACAAGATATATATTTTTTCCACACTTCAACATTTGAAAACAAATTTTCAAATCACTTTTCACCTTTACCTCTTTTGAAAACAAATTTCAATCATTTTCCTTATGTGGAAATACTTTCATTTCAAAGTGGTTCATTTAAACTAATTAAATAAATCCTTAACGATTTACTTTATATTTACGTTTCAAATCCGTAAATTTATTTCCACACTTCAAAAATAAATCAACGTTTATTTTTAAACAAATTTCCCTTTCTTTTATAAATTGCATAGTGAATTTACAAATTCCAAAATATCTATGAATATACGATTTCCAAATCGATTTCTAATATTCATTTTCAATTTATCTTTAAAAGATAAAATCTCAAAATATTCACTTCATTTTGGAAAACATTTCCATACTTATTTAATAATAATAAGTAATTCACAAATCCATTTATTTTCAACACTTGGAAAATATTCAATGTACTTAAATCGAAATTAAGTATATATTTCATTCTTTAAGGAAATAAACACATTTATTTGAGTCAAAACGAATGTTGCGTAAAACATCGTTACGACAACCCAAAACCACTAGTATAGGGATTCGAAATTAAGATAGATATATAAATCCCAATACTATATAAAACATTTCCTTTCAGAAATCATTTACTATAGCAACAGTGTTATAGCCCACCATTTCCTTATTTCTCGAAAACGTCTATTTCAACAATAAATGTTGAAATCTATGGTTTCGATAGTTAATCCATTTTAATACATCTTTAAAACAATTAACTTCATTTTATAATATCACTTCCCCAAAACATATCCATTTTATTTAATAATATATTCACTGTCCAAAATTGTGAATATTACTCCCGATCCAAACTCCTTATTATTACACATATTATATAAAAGATAATTCGCTATCCAAAATCGCGAATATATCCCTTTTAATAAACTTATATGTTTAATTCACCAAATTCAATTGACTTAGGATTTATAAAACAATGTTTATAAATTCACACACACACACACACACACATATATATATATGTGTATATAAATGTATATTACAAAAACAAATTCAACTTATAAAATCACTTTTATTTACCAATTCAATTTATAACTCAATTTTATACCAAAAATCTAATTTATAAGTTAATTACTTATAATCTTTTATTTTACGAAAATCTATTCATTTTAAAATTTCACAATTTATAAATCTATAAATTTCATTCACTTATGAAATCTATTTTTTTATTTCATTTTAACACTTATAAAAACCCGTTTTATAAATTTCAATATTTTAATTTATAAATATCAATTTTATAAATCTTTTATATAAATCGTTGATAATAATTCAGAAATCTCAATTTTAACCATTCTTTTTAATAATTTACAAATCGTTATTAAAGCTTATATATAACTCCAAAATCATACTTAAGTATTATTTTCCAAAAATATAACTTTTATAATAATAAAAATTATAACGTTTATTTATTTTAACAATTTCAAAATTTAATAAACGTATACCTTCAAAAATCACTTTAGAAATCCTTTTAAATTCAAAATCGTTACTTTAATATTTTTAAAACTCCAAAAATAGGCCAATGCTGCAACAGCAACAATATATCAATCACGACAATCAAAACATCATATATCAATATGATAACAGAATATATAACAATATCTGTAAATAAACCAATACAGTTGAGGAATCCAATTGGATCCCTCCAACCTGTTTCCCTGCATCCACAGACGTTAGCACAATACCAATTCCGTTCCGACACTGAATATCACGGTACATGGGATTTATAAAATATTACCCGCTATTATGCGGCGCAGTAGGGTCTCATCCGCTATATAATACGGGAAAATCAACTCCAAGTACATAAATAATACCAATTTCACTTTGTAGTGAAATATTCGCGGTATACGTTTTTAATAAATAACCTCCGCTTAATATACGGCATATAATGTCTATTTAACACAATAGATAACAATTTATCATCCAATCACACAATCAAGCAATTTTAAATCTAACTATTTAAAATTTAAATCGAAACAGTTCGATTGAGTGAGAAGTTCTCACCTTGGTTCCAATAATAGTCGCAGCGTTTGTTCCGAATAAAATTAAACGCGCGTTTAATTTTACCCAAAATTTTCACTAGCTCCAATTAACTCCAATCCAACTCCATCATGTAGTGTTCGTCCATACGAACCAAACGCAATTTGTTTCGTGCGTTTTCGACCTCGTATGAAAAAGATATGATAGTTTAAAGTTTACACGAATTATAATACATATAAATTACAATTTCTATTATTTAATTTAAAACGTAATGAATCTCAGTCGTTCGTTTCTACAGAAAGAAATCTTGGCCGCACTTATATTTCTTCCTCAACCCAGGTTTTCACATTCGAACACTACCCATTAGCCGCCGAAATCACCCAATTTTCGCGACCCCTTGCTTCACTTCCACGACGATCAACTACCACCACCTCGAAGCCAACGACGAGCAAACGGCCACACTCGGCCCCTCAATTTTCTCGATAAACGCGTGAGAACGGGCGACCTTCCGAGCCAATTGTCGTTGATCCATTACGCCATTGGCAATCTTAACCGTTGAATTGGAAGATCTCAACGTGCTCTACGACTTTCATGTTGAAACTTTTTTGAATTGATGCGTGGATTGTGAAATAATTGAAGAAGAAAATAAGAGAATTTCGGCCATTGATATTGTAGAAGGCGGCTGAAGCAAGAATTAGGGTTAGGGTTGAATATTCTTGCAAAAGAGAAAATTCGAGGTGCTTATATAGAAAATTCTCAAATTACTATTCATTCGAAATTTTCCGAACTCCAAACGAAGCGTTCCGGTTGGCGTTTCTAAGGTTTACCCCGCGTTTCAGACACAATGGAACGTGTTTCAGAAGCTAATTTGGTCATCTGTGCGAGTTACAGAAATAACGATCAAATTCAAATTAAATCGATTTAAACTAATTTCTATGCGTTTTGGCTTGCCCCAGACAAACCGTAAATCCGATTGATACGAAATTTGAAACCATACAATAATATCACATTATGGATCCGATGAAACTGGTTTCGTCGAAATCCAAGATTGTTTGAAAAATGGCTATTTTAACTCGTCAATTAAATATTAAAATATTCAATTTTCACAAATTAACTTTTAATTCAATTTTAAAAGTTCTATAACATCATTCTAACTCCAATATGATTAAATAAAATTTTACAAATCATTTTCAATCATATTAAACCCAATTTTCAATCATTTCTGTGTTTTCAAATATTAAATTATCGATTTAATTATGTAATTAAATCCAGATATTCGAAATAAAATTTATTCGACTTATAAATTTCACTTGTTAATATTTAAAATCAATTAAATATACAAATTTTAATTGACAGAAATTCTGGGTCATTACCGAAAAACCTAGTCTTATAGAGAAATGTTTACATAATAAAGTAAATGGTAAATGGGTATCTTTGGAGAGCTTCATAGGTTTTCTTGGTAAGAAAACCCAAGTTCCAGCAAAGTGACCGATGTAACCTCTGCACCTATGATGTTTCTGTGAAGTCCATAATATATAAGTCGCGTAACATTGCACAGCCCATTTTTTGGATCGAAGTTTCTTAGTAGCATAATTGGTACACCTTTCTTCAAGACCAATTTTGTGGGGGTAAACCACTCAGATTTATTGAATTCAAATATTCAAGCTGGTCCAGATTTCTTATATCATTTTCCACAAAATTGAAAGAGTGGTAGACATGATGATAACCATGAAAAAGATTTATAACTTGATCATTTAACATATCCACATTTTCATCAAGTGGGGTTGTCAAAACCCTTGTAATAATTTATTTTGTATTGAATGCATCGACGTTTAAGTTTGGAAAAGTTGAATTTATTATATTAGTTATTGATTTTTCATCTTCCTATGATATAACCATTTCTTCGGGGGGTTTTAACATGTTCTCACATATATGTAGCTCACTTCCATCACCAACTTGTAATAGGAAATTTGCATAGAATGGATCTTCTTTTTCCCTCATATCTTAAGTGAGATGGAGCACTTTTACATGTTTCCTTAATGATGATCTAACTATGCATGCATCAATTCTTTCTAATATTGTGTAATTTTGTACAGCTAATAAAACTTGTCTAAAATCTCCTCCAATGATTATAACTTTACCTCCAATTGACATGTCATTTTCCAATATGTCTTTAAAGATTTATCTAGTGCTTCAAAAGCATATTTGTGGATCATTATAGCTTCATCCAAAATAAGAACAACCACAAATCTCATAAGTTCTGTCACTTCAGACTATTAAGTAATCATGCACATTGATGTTGAAGTCGAATTGGTTAGGATATTAAACCAAGAATGTGCTGCTCGACCACCTGGTAATGTTGTTGCGGCTACCCCCGATGTAGCTATTGCAAGTGCAATTAAACCATCTTGCCTAAGTTTTGTAAGTATTGCTCAATAAGGAAAGGCTTTTTCCGTCCCACCAGGGTCGTCTATGAAAAAGATTTTGCCTTCCTTATTGTAAACCGCATTAGTAATTGTAGCATATGCATATTTTAACATTCATTCAACTTTTCAGTAAATGTAAGGTCCTCTTTAGGCGTTACAATAGAATATTGTTTCTCTATTAATTTTAAAGTGAGGGAATTATCATCCATATCATTCGTAATACTTGGAAGATCATGTAGAAGACGATTTTCAAGTATAAGTCGAGCCATTGTACTTGAACTTAGATAATCTTCAATCATATGAAAGAAAAATTCATCTTATAATTTTCTCACCCTCGTTGATGCATAATAAATTAAGATCATTACAAATAATATTCTTAAAGATGACGACATTCACGTGTTTGGTGCTTCAAGCAAACAAGCCCTTATACTTTTGTCTTCTTCAAGTAATCTCATCATTTTCATTGCTTTCCGAAACGCTAGGTATTTGATACCATTTATGGTTAGAAGAGAGTTAAATGATGTTGATCCTTTTTTATAATTCAAAAGAATTCGCAAGAAGTGACCTTCTCCTTCTGATGGACAAGCATTATAAATTCATCCTGTGACCTTTTAATGTGATTTCTTTATCATCGTTTTTTAATATTTAATATCCAGGTGTATTTCTTTGAAAATTCACTGTATAAAAAATGCCTTGCTTCTGAATCTTGTGAGTTTATGTTGAAGAATTCAATTAACATTGATTAGAGATGTTCACATCCAATAAAACATCAAACTCTGTTTGGTTAGTATGATAAGTCACTTATTGTCTGCTTGGAAGGTGTATCTATAGACGTTGAACTGAAGGATACATTGCATGCAATGAGAATTCAAAAATTCTCCAAAAGGCTCTTACAGTCATATCCACCTTACATTAAAAAACATTTATATCTCATCATTTTCAGATGTTGGATGAATTTCCACTGTCATACGATCCGGACCTTTGTATACATACTTGTACAAATATTCGATAGATTTGATACTACCACAAACTTCAACATTTATGTGACAATAATACTTTTTTCACAGCCATGGATTATATGAAACAACCCGACGATCATCCATTATAATATCATCATCATTGTCTAGTGCGATGTTTATACCATTATCCCGCCTTCGATAAATAGTGTATGAATCATTACTTTGAATGGTATATGGTGAAAATTGCTTAGGATGTTTTTTTTTGCATCTTTCGTCTTTCATACATGAAGCATTTGGCTGTTGTCCTCCATATGGCCCATAAAGCATCTATTTAATGACAGCATTGTACAATTCTAGTTCTTTATCACGATTCGGGATTCCAGCTCTAATAATAGCATCATAATCATTTGGGCTATGTAATTTATCTTCGCTATCTAGAATAATAAGCATATGAGCATGAGGTAGTCATCTTTTTTTAATTCGATGACATGAACATGTGTTGCAACCAATCCAAGAATTTGTTTGTCGTAGATGTGATGCTTTAATTTTCATATTTGGTACGAAAAATACTAGTAGTAAGATCTAAGCAGTCTTAGGAAGTCTGTCGATGTGATAATTTTGATGTGATTTCGTCCTATATAGGATTGCATGTCATTGTAATGAACAAATCAGGCTTTCTAAACTTATGCACTAAAGCCATTGCATCTTGATAAAGTTGGTGCATATTACGTGGACTTCCATTGAATGAAGAGGGTAATATTAATCTTCTGCTTATGTTACTTATACCAAAAAAATTAGTTTGATATAAAATTATCTATATGTATTTATGTGTGTGTATGTATGTGTATATGTATATGTTTTATAAATAGACCAAAGAGGAGGAAAATGTCATACTTGTATTATTTTCTCCAGCATTCAATGCACCTTGAAGTCCCACATACAATTTTGATCTAATACGATGTTATTGTTGACGAAACCATCTCATTCAACCACTTTCAATTTTCACATAATTATTCATGACATATTGTTGTAATAAACGTCCTCTATGTAAAAAGAGAGAAGTATCTTTTACGCCGAATCTAAAGTTTAAGTTGATTAGAAATAGCAAATAGAATATATGTGTGTGTGTGTGTATAATAATTACTTAAGTTGATTGGAACTACTAGATCTTAATGCCCATTCTATTTATGTTTGACTTCTAATTTGAATCAAAAAAATGAAATCACTGTCATCGATTGTGTTTAAATTCATGTCTAATAATCAATCGCTTTTTATCATATGATGATGCTAGTTATAAATTTATAATTGTATGAATGTACATGTACTTGGTATCTGCAAAATATAAGCATAAAATTCACGATATGTAAAAGAAGTTCCATTTACATTATGGTTATTAAGGTCTCGGCCATAACTTCCATAAGGTAGTAGGAGAGGATACTGCAGAGGATCATAACAACCATGTGTTTCTAGAATTCACATAAGCTGACTCGTCGTCGTATGTAGAACAATATCCTTACCATTTATAAAACTTGTCTCATCCTGACCAAATATCATTGTGGAAACTTATGAAGATGTAGGCAGTACATATTGTTGGTGCAATGGTTTTTCTTTAATTATAATTTATAATTATGGATCTCGGAATTGTGAAACTCGATGAAAGTATTGAGCAAAATCATTATTCTTGTCCAGTATAGGTTGTATCCTTTCCTTCCTCTATTCGAATCTTCATTTTCAAACATTTGATTTTCAATTTCATGATCAATATCATATATATATATATATATATATATATATATATATATATATATATATAGTTGTAGAAATCTAGGTCTGCTTCTTTAGGAAGTAGGCTACCAATATTGTGATATATACATCCTTGAGCATAGAAAGTGTAAATACTAGCTCTTACACTTATTAGGTTTCCATAGACATGCACCCCAATTGAATTGAATGAAAATACGTTGTTATATGATCAAATATTTCTTTTGAAATGTATACCATCAACATCTGTATCCTGGTAGAGCTCCAAGAGCTAACTTGGTGAATGCACTAAGGGGAGTATGGTTCTTTCATTTGAATAGCACAATGATCCACTCTCATTTTGAAATAGTTTTGCCAAACAATGTTGACAAAATGTTGGTTGTTTCAATAAACGTATTCAAAACCTAGTATGATCTTTGTAATTTTTTACAATGTATTAGTTCTAGCATTTTTTTCTCATGGATGCCTTTGTAGTCGATTATTATTTTATAATAATCATTTCTGCTCCTAGTTAGATCGTGGTATATCATCTATAATATGTTCTACCTCAACGGTGTAGTTTCTATTTGTTCTCTTTGTATTCTTGGGTTTCTTTCTTGTAAGTAACTATGAGATTCATTGCTTATAGTATTTAGATTTCTTCCTAAAGATGCATTTTAGGGTCTTTCACTTCTTTATCGATACATTTCATGACTCTGAGCTAGATAATTTTCTCTTTGTTCTTGAGTCTTAGCTCTCCTTGGTTCTCTATCTCTCATATGACACATTTCTTTTTGTTCATCACTTAAAAATATTTGTTCTACTATTTTGTCTCCTTTGACTATTCATCTTTGATATACAGCCGACTGAAAAATAAATATGGTTATATTATTAGTTTTTTAATTTTAAATATTTTATTTCATATAGTAGTCGATGGTACTTATACCAATTGCAAACATTAGTATAAGTTAAACTTCATTTCAAAAATGGAATACATAAAAATAGAGGCTATATGGTGACTTCCATATTAATAGTAAGAGCAGCAACACCTAAAAAGTACTACTAATAGATATTAATTTTTCTATTATTACTCATTATAGTTTATTCCTACGTAGTGATTTTTTATTCAAATTTTTTTCATAACCATCACCAACCATTTTCCTCCATAAATTTTACCTGCAAAAGCATGAAGAGAAAACTGACAAGATAGTAAAATAAAATTAAAAATCATAAACAAGGAAAAGAGTACAACATGATTTCATCTTTAAGTAACATATATTTTATAATGTTACTACGAGGGTTGATTCTTCTGGATCAAGATAATGCCTCATTAAAACCCTACTAATAAAAACCCAGTGGGAAAAAAATATTAGTGAAGGAAAAAGAGTACATTATAGCGTATTTCATACGCTCCCCCTGGATTATAACGCATTATTCAATTAGTTTGTTGATGCAGCCGACGCATACCAATTTTGTACACCATTTTCTGAAATGTTGATTTTGGAAGCGCCTTTGTGAATAAGTCCGCTGGATTTTCTTGGGATCGGATTTGTTTCACTTCTATCTTATTATCCTTTTGTAGCTCATGTGTTAAGAAAAATTTAGGAGAAATGTGTTTCGTCCTATCACCCTTAATGTAACCCGCTTGAATTTGAGCTACACAAGCTGCATTGTCTTCATAAATAATGGTTGATCTTTCCTATACTGATGGAAGTTGGCAGCTTTTTCGAATATGCTCAATCAGTGATCTTAGCCAAATACATTCTTTACTTGCTTCATGTAGTGCTAGTATTTCAGAGTGATTGGATGATGTTGCTACCAATGTTTGTTTTTGTAGATCGCCATGAAAATGCTGCATTGCTGTTATTAAATACATATCCAGTTTGTGATCTTGCTTTATGTGGGTCAGAAAGATAACCTGCATCAGCATAGCCAACTAGATTTGGATTATTGCCTGTGTTAGAGTAAAATAAACCCAAATTTGTCATTCCATGAAGATATCTCATGATATGTTTTATACCATTCCAGTGTCTTTTTGTTGGTTCTGAACTGTATCTTGCTAGAAGATTTACTGAAAATGCAATATCTGGTCTTGTGCATTGGGCCAAATATAACAATGCACCAATGGCACTTCCGGGCCAAGCACATTCTCATCTTCTTTTTTTGGGCGGTAAGGGTCCTTTTTAATATCTAAAGATCTAACAACCATTGGTGTGCTAAGTGGATATGCTTTATCCATTTGAAAATGCTTTAGAATTTTCTCAATGTAGTTTGATTGATGGATTAACATGCCATTAGTACTATGCTCAATCTGTAGACCGAGACAATGCTTAGTTTTGCCAAGATCTTTAATTTCAAATTCCTTCTTTAAATAATTTATTGTTTCATCAATCTCTTCTGGAGTCCCAATCAAATTTATGTCATCAAATAAACTGCTAAGATAGCAAATCCCTTTATCGATTTCTTTATAAAGACACATGGACAAATGAGATTGTTTTCGTATCCTTCTTTTACCAAATATTTACTAAGACGGTTATACCACATCCTTCCATATTGTTTCAATCCATATAGTGATCATCTTAGTCTTAATGAGTACATGGACTTTGATTTTGCTTCAGGCAATTTATATCCATCTGGAATTTTCATGTAAATGTTGGTATCTAATTCACCATAAAGATAAGCTGTCACAACATCCGTTAGTCTTATATCGAGTTTTTCAAAAACTACAAGGCTTATCAAATATCGGAATGTTATGACATCCATGACATGGGAGTAAGTTTCCTTAAAGTCAAAACCTGGTCTCTGTAGGAAACCTTGTGCGACAAGTCGTGCCTTGTATCTCACGACTTCATTTTTATCATTTCGTTTTCTAACGAATACCCATTTATAACCTACCGGTTTAACATTTTCTGGTGTTTTCTCTATTGGTCCAAATACACCATGTTTTTGAAGTGAATCTTGTTCCACTTGGATAACATCTTTCCATTTTGGCCAATCGTGTCTTTTTCGACATTCATTTATGCTATTTGGTTCATTATCATCATTCGCATTATTCTCATTATGGTCATGACTTTCAATTATTTCAGTAGCTACTGCGAATGAGAATACATCATCAATTATTATTTTACTTCGATCCCATATTTCTCCGTAGTTCATATAAAATATTGAGATCTCATTATTATTAGGTACCATTTTATCGTTGGAATCTTCTTTTATCTCTTCTGGGATAATATTTCCTTCCGCGCTTCTAGGAGAATTGGGATTTTCATTTGAGTGATCTTTTTGATCATTTATAACCTCTTCAAGAGGTTCCTTAATTGATGATTTTTCATTTGACTTTCTTTTTCTAGGCACCAAGTCTTTTGAACCAATTGGCCTTCCACGTTTTTGTCTTGCTTTAGATTCATTTGCTGCTATATTTACTTTTGATCCTTCAGGGACATCATTTTTTTTTGCTGGTGCATTTGCTGCTGGAATGTGAGACTTAGTTATTTTTGCAGTGTTACTGAATGCATCTGGCAGTTGATTTGCAATATTTTGAATATGCAAAATTCTTTGTACCTCATATTGGCATTGTTTGGTACGTGGATCCAAATAAGACATAAATGGATTATTCCATAATATTTCACGTCGTTCTACTGGAACGGTCTTTCCTCCCCCTAATGGCGGGAAGATTGTCTCATCAAATTTACAGTCTGAAAATCTTGCAGTGAAGACATCACTTGTAAGAGGTTCAAGGTAACGAATTATCAATGGAGAATCAAATCCCACATAAATTCCCAACCGGTTGAAATTGTACTTGATGTTGTACCAAAGAATCAATGTCTTTGTATTTGTGTACTTCTGGCTCATGTTTATAGAGTGAGATTCAACTATGCCAATTTTTGTAAAATATAAACCAGTTGAAATTGTACCAAATCTTTCTAGGATAAGCTTCTGGCTTTCAATTCTAGAAATAACACAAAGATATTCTTTGTTGTTTTCATTTATAGTTTCAATATGGTATCCATTCATTCTTATATCTTTGAAACTCAGCAAATTTCTTTTAGAGTTGCTTGAGTATAATGCATTCTGAATAAAGATATGTGTACCATTTGGTAATATTATATGGGCTCTTCTGGACCCGTCAATTATATTAACAGATCCAGTTATAGTGGAGACTTTAGCTGAGAAATTTTTAGATAGTTCAGAGAAAAACTTCTGGTTTTCCAAAATTGTATGAGTAGTTGCACTATCTAGTAGCATATATCATCACCCAAATGGCGTTCCATACCTTAAGAATTAAAGACAATGATTAGTCAATCATTAAAAATTTGTATGCATAAATAAATATAATGTAAACAAACAAAGTAATATGATTAAAATAGGCTATTGATTAAAAACAACATCCACATTACACATTACTAGTACTGCAAAGGGAAATACAATTAAACGAACACAAACTTCAAACTGATTTATTGGTGCAAGCTAATGAAAAAAAATGAAAGTCACATAACAAACTTCAAGACATTTCTAATTGATCAACTCGGTCATATCATTGATCATTGCACTTAGATTTCATCATTAATGAAATTTCCATTGTCATCTTCGAAGAAATCATCTAACTTCAGGTTAGTGTTTTCAGGTAACTTTTCGGCATTATTTGCCTCAATATTATTCGAACGATGACATTCTTTAACTGTTTTCTTTGATGATCTACATGTACGAGACCAGTGACCAGGTCGTCCACATCTATAACAAACTTCCTCATAATGCCTTTTATTTTCTGAAGTTGAATCATTGTTCTTTATAGGCTCAATTTTCTTTTGTTGCTTTTTAAAGTTGGTGGTTTTGTTGCCTTTAAAACCACCATAACCACCTCTGCTAGAGTTATATCCATGTCCACGACCATGTCCTCTACCTCGACCTCGACCCCTACCTCTTCCAGAGTGGGCAAAATTAGCATTAACTTCAGGTAATGCAGTTGAACCAGTTGGTCTTGAGGAATGGTTTTTTATAAGCAATTCATTATTTCGTTCAGCAATTAGTAAGCATTCTATGAGTTCAGAATATTTTGTAAATGACGCTCTCGATATTGCTGCTGCAGGAGTATATTCGAGGCATGAAATGTTGAGAAAGTCTTTTCAAGCATTTGTGCGTCATCCACCTTTTCTCCACATAATTTCAGTTTAGAAGTGATTCTAAACATTGCAGAATTATATTCTCTTACGGACTTAAAGTCCTGAAACCTCAGGTTCAACCACTCTTGCCTAGTGTTTGGAAGTATGACCGTCTTCTGGTGGTCATAACGCTCCTTCAGGGAGTTCCATAAGTGGAGAGGGTCTTTTTCAGTCAAATATTCTGTTTTTAGATCGTCATGGATATGACGTCTTAAAAATATTAGAGCCTTTGCCTTGTCCTGCTGGGACATAGTATTGCCATTTTTAATGGCATTTTCTAAGCATTGAGATTGCAAATGAATCTCAGCATCCAATATCCATGATAAGTAGTTGTCTCTAGATATATCCAAAGCTTTAAATTCAAGCTTGGCGATGTTTGTCATTTTGTGAACTGTTCATAAAATAAATTGCATAAGGTGAAAATATTCACCACAACAGCATTCACTATATGTTTGTTTCCAGCTAAAAAGAAGAAAAAATGGAAAGTCTTCATTCATGGTATCAAACAACTATACCCAAAAAAATGCATCAACAAAACCAAACATTTGGATTTTGCAACTTTCATATATTTATCAAATAAGAAAGGAAAATCAGCTTTTGCGTATATTCCATTCCAAACTTTTGAATTTTATTTGGCAATAGATCCGCAAAGGGTAAAAATATATAATAATATTGAATTTAGAAGCCAAAGAATAAAAATAAGAGTGATATAAGAAAACACATGAAAAATATAGAAGCGAACCCCAAACTAGCATGTGCTGACTCGATAGCTTTATCAAAAAAAAATATGATATTGACAATTACCTTTTGGAGAGAGGAAAAGTAACGAGTTTGTAAAGAAATGCAAGAACAATTCCTTTACCTGCTGTTTTAAAGGAAATAAGAAATAGAATGTATGTGGATATATTCTAAAAGACTCGTCTGCACTAATATATATAATAGGATTTTGAATATAAATAGCCTTAGAATTGGAATGGTCAGAAGAGAAACGGTCAGAGTAATTAATATTTAATTACTTGCTGAGAAGTTGGAAAGTTTGAAGGTGAACAGGTTGAGGTCAATAATTAATTCGCATTCCTTCGTGCTGATAACGTGTTACAAGAATAAAGAGAATGAAGGCAATTAGAGAGAGAACAATTCTATTGAGTTGAGAGATCTATTTACAATACAATCAAGCTCCATATTTATAGATTACTTATGCAGTGCAGATTACAATAATGCCCTTTCATATTTAGCATAATCATCTCCATTATTAATGTATATTACAACAATATTATTATTTTTTCAAAATTTTTGATTGATATATCACATACCACTTCAGAAGTAAATTTATCATCCCAAAAATCTTCTATCGAGGGAGACTTTTTATCGGCATTTGTTGTCTTCTGAACATGTACACTACCATTTGTTGAAGATGCTTTTGGAGATATATCATCTTTTTGATTCGACCTTTTCTTATCACAGTGTATCAATTGTTTGGATGGTACATTACATTGTATGCACTACTTAATGGAAGGATGATAATGATTCTTATTATAGGTTTGTGTAAAGAACCTTTGTAAATAGAAAATACTAATTTGAATGATACTACCAAGTAAATATAAATCATTTTTTGAAATACTTCAAAAACAAATTACCTTATTGCCAAGAAAAATCTCAAATATGATGCAATTGCGTAAAATAGAATAAGTTATTTTGTTGAATAAAATATATTTTCATGTAATTTAGAACTGCAAAATGTGATGGCAAAGCATAATAAAAGATATAGCTATTGGTGCAATAATGATATTATTAGGATAGTCTAATGAGAAGAGAATGCAATAAAGTAAAAGAAATGGAAATAATTTTTTATTTTCATGTACGGTACCAAAGTATCACATGCCGATATAACTGTGTACCCTTGACTATACATGTGCAAAATGTTCCCTTTTAGTATTATATAGTTTCCCTTTGGTTTCCTATATGTGTTCATTTATTTTCTATATACATGACATGCTCTATCAATGCATTCACATATACATATTATTTTTGCATGCTAAAGTGAGTCATTTTCCATATTTTTGTGTATACGTTTATAAAAAATAAGTACGCCTTTAATGCATGCATTACATAATGCAATTGTTCATGAAATCATATGCATAAACTATATGTGAGTCCAATTTATGGGGATGGTATGCATATATTCTTATCTACTGGAGCTCATAATTACGTAAAACACATAAGTTATTATCAGGGGCTGTCCTATGTGTTTTGGTACCTAAAGTCAATTGAAAAACTAAGGCCCTAGTGAGTCACTCTAGTCTTCTTTTTCTAACCCTTTTAGGGAGTCCAGATTCTTGTTTATGCATTTATATACACAATAAAAGTAACATCAATTAATATTGTATATTAATTATTATTATAATAGCAAAAATAATTAAATTATGAACATCTAATCTACTAGTTATAATTTATCAAAAATATTTTCAGTGCTAATTTGAAGCAAAAATTCTTTTTAACTAATCGATTGCATTATAAAACTTTAACTATAAATTCTTATCTATAACATGTATGTTAACAAACCATTAAAAATTAATCCCCACTGACGAAGAAAAATCACGAAAATTCTGCTAAACAATATCAGAAACAATTAGCACAAATTTTGCTATGTAGAGCAAAAATGTAAGAACATTGGAGCAAAATAACAAATGCTTCTGTTACATTAGTGGACTCGTATGTTGAAGAATATATAAATTCCAAAATCTCCATGAATTTGAAGTTCACAATTCTGTCTTCTTACAGACATTGAATAAATTCGTCCTAGTTAAAGATCGATATTATACAGTGTAAAGCTCGATGCTATCATTTTGCAAGTTCAAATTTCTAATACCCAAGCCAACAAAAGCGCTGACGACATAAAATGAAACTACCTGTCATTTGCGACCAACAATGATTTAACTTCATCTATAGATTTATGAACTTCTCCCAGCTCTAATTCAATTTTCTTAAATGTTGTTGCACGCTCACCATCTTCTAATAAGCCATTCCGCTTCTGTGTCGCGTGCATTTGTTTCTCTCTTAACTCTTCCAAATTCATAATCTCTGAATGACTAAATCAACAAATAACTATAACGACGCAGAATTTATGGATATTTGAAATTGGAATATTTAATTGATTTTAAATATTTAAAAGTTAATTTTTAACTTGAATTTCAAATATCACTATTTATTTGGTAGTTAAATTATTGAATTTAATCATTGAAAATTGGGTAAAATCTGGAATCTGGATTTTTAAGCTTGTTAAAAATAATTTAAAGACTTATACAATTTATATTAATAGTACCGAAGATAATAAAAGTTTTAAAATTGAATACGGAAGTGGTTTGTTCAGTTTAAAAAAATATATTGTTTAAATTGACATTTAAAAATAGCTTTTTGGGGCACAATCTCGGAATTTGATGAAAACAGTTCCATTAGATCTGTAATAGTGTATTATTATCCAATTTCAAATTTCGTAGCGTTCGGAATTACCGTGTGACCGTACGGTATGTAAACACGCTGAAATCTATATAGAAAATTCAATATAATAGCTGGGTCCAAAAAGCTATCTTCTCCATACGATCGAATTAGGACTCGAAACTTTTTCCATTGCATTCTAAATAGGGATATAACTTTATAAACGCCTAGCGGCACGCCTCGATAGGAATTCGAGATTTTAAATTGAATTTTTGAGACAATTTTAATTTAAATAATATTATATATACATTGTATGTTTTGACCAGTCAAATAAATTTCACATCGATACTTTTTCCCCTTCACTTCAGAAGCACTATAGCTTGATAACTTCTGCACGCAAGGCAATTCAAACATATGAACCTCTAATCGTGTTCCCTCTTTTGTATTCTTTTAAAAAAGCTCAATAGTTCGTAGCCAGGAAACAAAATCAAAATAGCCGAACTTTAAAATTTTATCTCCTGTTATACTTCGCTTATATCCTCCTCCTTCACAAATGAATCCAATCGGATTTTCCCTTCCTTTTTGAATTCAATCGAGCTTCGACAATTAAAAAGAATTCAAATCTATTGAACTGACACAATCATCTGCAACCCCACGACCTTCCACGTGAGTGCGATCTAGTATGGAGGAGGCTCGGTTTGGAGCAGACCGACCTAGGACTCGAGGTGGGAAGAGCATTAGGCGGAGATTGTCGTATGGGAACCTCATTTGAATTCGCGATGTCGAAAGGGAGTTGTGGACAAGATGAAGTCGCTTGATGGAGTATGGTATAGCGCGTTCAATTTTGAACAGTATCAGGAGAGGCTAATTCGCGATCAACCTAGGCGGCTCAACGTCAATGAAGCAGCGAGGAGGGGTTTCGACAGTAAGGTATAGGATTTTTTAATTCTTAATTTAATATGTATATATATATTTGTGTGTGTGTGTGTGTATAGGTTAGAGAAAAATAATATTATAGTAGGTATAATCAGTTCTGCCTTAAATATAATTTAATTTAACATACATACATACATATATATATATATATATATAGATTAAGAAAAAAATACACATACTGGAACATAATGTCTAATTTAAAAATATAAATATATATATACACACATGCCTATTTTAATTTTAATTTATATATATATATAAATAAAAAGAAAAATATATTTATAGATAAGGTTTTGAGAAAAAGAGTAGGAATTTTAAACGTTGTATAGTTTATATAAAAATTAGATTTTTAAATCTACATAGATTATTTTTATAAGTATATATGTAGTTTCAAAAAAAATATAAATATACAGAGTAAACCTGTTGTTTAATTTTAAAATGTGTATTAAGGTGACTAACTTGTTTTATCAACTTATTTTAGTTACTAAAAATTATTTAAAGTAAAGTTAGTTTAAATTAAACTAATAAATGGTAATTGACTGTTCGATTATTTCGAACGTTAATAAACCATATAATGTTTATACAAGGTCAAAAAACGAAAAGAGATGAGCCGGTTTGGATTGGGTTGCAAATAAAAGTCAAAGGTGAGTTATACTCACTCAAATTGGATTACTGGTGAATTTAAATAGTTAAAATTCAAATTATTAGTTGATTGGTTGAACTGATAAATTATTATCGGTTTGGATGTGATATTATATATAATAGTATATATTGGAGGGATCGATATTCCCGCATTATACAGCGGATGAGACCCTATGCACCCCACATAATAACGGATGACCCTACATACCGTGATATTCCCCTCGAAGTGTGATTGGTATTTTTATATTGTGCAAACATCCGTGGATGCAGGGAAACAAGTTGGCGGGATCCAATTGGATTCCTCAAAAATATTGAAAATTTATTTCATATTCAGTGATATGATTTGTTTGATAATCTGTGATAGATTATACTGAAAATTGAAATTATTGAATGTTATGGTTTGGTTGAATATTATTCGATCTTTAAGATATCAAAAATATGAAAGTGGGATTTGTAACTCCCCACTCCAAGACCCACATTAGCAAAGAGTATTATTAGATAATACCGTCTGCTAATACGGAGAATAGAACTGGATAGGAACGACCAACTATAGCCTTGCCTTAACTATCTATTGCACACATAGACTATTTCCGTACTAAGAGGATCGACGTATCCAATAAATACTTAACACAAAGCCATAGGTGGCTGAAGGATCTATGAGAACAAAATGTAACAACTTAAATGTAATATACATCACAGAACAGTAGATCATCACATACACATACTGATACATAACAGAGTGTACGAAATGATACATGTCAAGTGGTATAGCAGACCACAATATACAAGCGAGTCAAAAGAATACATATCAGAGTTATAACCAAAAAGGACTACATAAAAGGTATAACAAAAAGGATCTAGCAGAATAGTCTATACGGAAGCAAAAGAGGCTAAGTCCAAAAGTACCTAACCTAAAACATCTCGGTCTGACCCGAGTATAAAATACACGGGTCAGTCTAGTTAAACAAATGAGTTAGATAAACTGAGTAATAAGGAACCTGCAAGGTCATAAAGTGCAACAAATATCTCTAAAAGAGATATCTCAATCATCTAACAATAGAATGAATCACAACAAGCCTCATATCATCGGCAACTCAAATAAATAATGGATATGAATATCCCAAATCAAGCCTAAAAGGCAAATAACAAATACCAATGAAGGAGTCACAAGTTCCACAAGGTAACCGCTATATATCGTGTGGTTCAAAGGACTTACACCAAAAGGCGATACGCTAGGGAATATAAATATCAATGAAACAAAAGAAATGCACGTGCTCAGTACTTTATAAACAAGGATCCATAAGCCCGAATGCACAAACCCAAATATCTCTCGAGCGGTGACGAAGTACCAACTCCAAAAGCGATACTATAGGGCAACAAACCCGAAGGCACAAACCCAAAGGCAACATACCCGAAGGCAACAAACCTGAAGGTAGAAGCCCGAAGGCAACATACCCAAAGGCAACAAACCTGAAGGTACAAGCCCGAAGGAAACATACCCGAAGCCAACAAACCTGAAGGTACAAGCCCGAAGGCAACATACTCGAAGGCAACAAACCGTAGCGGTGATGGTCCGGAGGCCCAGTACTGAACACCACAAACTGGCAATATGTGTCACAAACTGCTCGGTAAGAACCCCAAAAATGTTAACGTGAGTCCCATACCACACGTTCGCACTAAACGGTTTACTATCCATTAGTCAATATCAGACTCAAAGCAGTACAAAGTTCACCTCATCTCATCGGAAAACGAGACCCAAAGGTCAAAATGTTCAAATGAATAGATTAGGAATTATCTGAAAAGATGAATGCACGTGTCCATAGCACGCGTTTTATCTAATCAATTAATTCTCCTCCCTCTTCGCTCGGAGTGCAAAATTGTGTGTGTGCGTTTTAAATAGAAATTATAAATTAGAGAAACGAGCTTTTAATACAATTCGAAAAGATCATTTTATAAAAACCCGTGCATGAAATCAAAAAGGAATCATCAAAGTCCAAAAATGTGATAACAACTGATTGGAATCAACACGAATCGATTAAATTTGGAAACCAAGCAAAATAGGCAAAACAAGCAGGTCAGTTGACTGACTGCAGAGGCCAGTCGACTGATCCAGAAAGCTAGAAGCTTCATTTCTTATAGTCAGTCGACTGATTACAGAGGCTAGTCGGCTGATTACAGGAAACAGAGACTTCTAGCCTCTGCAGACAGCCCCGGAGCATTTATTTGCTACAGCCAGTCGACTGACTTGCAATGGGGCTGTTTTTCAGCCAATCCAATGAAGAGCAAACTCTTCCAAATTGCGACCGAATGAGCAGTGGCGCTAGGGGTTTATGCCAATCGGCACCCCAGCCCTATTGGGTCTTTTATACACCTCCATAAACATGAGCAAAACATCAAAGCTATGATTTTTAGAGTTTTTGACTTCAAAACACCAAAAATGAAATGTTCACCAAATCAATTCAAACAAAAGCGAATGAACATAAATGAGTGTTTGGAGTCATACCTAACATCAATGATATCAAGAGAAGTAGATGTGAGTTCAAAACTCACCTTTTTTAACTCAAAAACAATGATTGTGAGGCTCAAATACAAAGATAAGATCAACCACTCTTCACGTCAACTCTAAAAACTCCAATCTAAGATCACATCAAATATTTCCTAAATTTAGGTTTAGGAATTCTGAAATTGAAGAGAGAAAGAGTTAGAGAAGATGAAGAGAACGCTTACCAATAACTTCTCCTTGATTTCAAGCTAAAACTTGGATCTTTCAAATGAACTAGGCCTTGGAGTTTCTATTTCCCATTCCATTTCGCCATTTTTGATGAAGCTTGAGTATTAGGAAAATTTATGAAGTAATGAAGAGGAGAGGGGGGGGAACTAGGGTCTTAAGATAGAACGTTGGGATGAAACCCAAACTCAAACCAAAGTGAAAAAGTAGCAAAAATTCTACTAACTCCAAACATATTGAAGTTTATACTAAAAAAGATTGCAAACGCCATTTTGAACTCAATGGAAGTGGTCTCGAGTCCCAATTCGACAGTTTGAAAAAAATATCTTTTCGGACTAAAATCCGACGAATGATGTTATATTTAAATTTAATATTTAAATATACAATCGATAAATATGCGGGTTGTTACAGACTCCCCGCCTTAAAGAAATTGCATCCTCGCAATACTTAAGAAGAAAATAAAGAGTAACAACCATAAAAGCATTCCAACACAAAAGAATATCAAGATCACAAGATGTAAGGAACTCAAGCCAACATTGTTGACACAATTTAAGTTCCTTATGAGAAAATAAATATTCCAAAAATTTATGATTGGAGTGGAGAACAAATTTCTCCCCCAAAAACAATGATGCCAAACTCTAAAAGTGAAATCAATAGCCATGAGCACTAGATCATGAGTGGCATACCTAGTCTCGATAGGCTTAAATTGTTTAGAAACATAAGTGATAGCATGTGACGACCCGGCTTCCTATACCCAGGAAGACGTGTCATCAATAAGAAAGAAAGGGGTAGAAATAGAAAAGAAAAGAAAAGAAAGAGAAACAACATCAGAATCTCACAGCGGAATGGAATAAAATATAATATATCAACATAACTATTACATAGTTATATACATCAGAGTTATACAATTTCATACAACATGAATATCATATACATATCTGACAGAACATACAACTCAAATATCATGAACTAACTAACACAGCGGAACTATATAACTAGCTACATACGTCTGGTCTCCTGCTTCAACTCCTCCAGAATTCGTCAAAGCTAACCTGAATCCCTTGGCTACCCGTAAAAATTTGGGTACCCGAGAGTTTATGAAAAACAAAATACAAACTCCGGGTCAGACATGGGTCTGGTATGAGTAAACGGGTTAAAGTTGTTTAACTTTGAAAATTATTTAAAATAAAGGTATCACGTAAGACTCCCCACAAATAAATACGGGTAAGTTTTTACCTTACGCTAACCAAAACATTTTATAAGAAATCCGGTGATATTATAATAGTGTCTAGGGTTTTCAAGTAAAATACAGAAATAGCTGAAATGCTTACATCTCACATTTCAACATAGTTGGGCACAATCAAAACGTACGGCGCTTATTGGAAATTGGATCCCATACAATGGCAGGGCTACTGGGGCACCGCCCGTCACAGTACGTGGCCTAGATCACAGTACCGAGGAGCCACCCTAACTCCCCTGCAACACAAGGCCGGAACCATTCCTTACTGAACAGTCCCGAACAAGATAACCCCGCAGTTGGCTGCAGACCAACCGCCTACACAGCCGAATAAAAGGGACATCTAGACAGGGGTATGCGTCGTCCTGCTTGGGCATGACCCACCTAACCTTGCTGCACATCCCATGTTTTAGCCATTCCCGGTTGATGAGGCTTGAGGCTGCGTTTACCTTTATAGAACATATCACTTAGAATGCTCATCGTCCGCCTGACGATGTGCTGAAAGCATTCAATCCATACAAGTTCGTTCCGGGTTCGAACGAAACTGAAGGCATTATCTCGTTACACTCATTTTGGAATCACCCTCAGAGTTAACGACAATAACCCTTGCATTCTGAAAACGCCATCTCGATCTTCACTTGAGATTACACGACCTAACGTTTAATTTGGATCGATGTGGTTTTCGGAATATCAATTGATATCCGATCCCGATCTCATCGAAATCCAAACGCCATTTTAAAGTCCAAGTTGTCTAATTAACTTAACAGTTTAAATTTAACAATTGATTTCATATAGCAATTAAATACAGATAAATAACATCAGATAAACATATAGCAATGAAACACAATAAAGAATACACAACCATCACAGATATATCTAAAATATCACAGAACATCACAGAAATTAATAAACAACAGAGGCAATCAAATAGAGTCATTAATTCATATCAACAAGTTTGGTTTGTTTTTAAACTTAATTGCATATTCAAGAGTAAATTATATTTTATTCTTTGATTAATTAATAGTTAATTAATTAACTTATTTCAATTTATTAATTATCCAATTAATTCATGAATTAATTCTTAGTTACTAATCAATACCTTAATTGTTGATTTATAAAACTCAATTACACAATTAATTATTATTACTTATTTAATTAATCATTAATTATTAATTAACCTAACCGTTTATTCATTAATTAATTATTTAATCTGTTAACTATGATTTGTTAATTTATTAACTATCAATGATAAATTAAATTCTTAATTATCAAACAAGATTATTAAAAAATTTAATTACAAATTTTAATTATACTTTGACTATTTATTAAATAGCAATTATAAAATGTATTACATACATAATTAACTTTGATATTAAATAATTAACTCTTTCTTGTTTTCCATAAATCTTTAAAGTTCTGCTTGGCTTATACTGTTTGTAATAATTAATAACCTGATTAATACTAACTTATAAAACTTAAACTTAAATTACAGTTAACATACTTAACAAAATTCCTGGCACTGAAACCCCAAGCATACACCGTGCTCAACTCGTGTAGAACTCGGGTCCATCCAATTCATCTCTCGCGACAAACTCCTGCTTCCCCTTATCTTCTCCCCTGTTCTCTCCAGTTCCTATCTTCTTCTTTTTTTTAGCTTAAGTTAAAACTGTTGAAACTTTAAAGAAAATCACACGTGCTTCACACTCTCGACCCAGTAACAAGACTCGAAGAAAACACGCAACACTCTCGCGCTACACACGGGATAAAATACCCAGGCCCTTCAAAACCGCCGTGCACGTGCACGGCGGTCCACCGCCGCGCCACCACCACGCGTCACCACCCACAAATCACAAACCACTCCCTCGCCTGAAATCCAAACCTAGATCAGCTCCAAAATCACGAATTCAAAATTCGACTGTAAAGTCGAACTGTACCACAAACCCAATTCAGAAAATCGCCTCGCGCTTGCGATCACGACCACCAAAGACGTTTCAACTTCGGCCATAGCTTGCCGACACCACCTCCTAGCTTCCTCCAAAGCCTCAAGTCACTCGGCTAAGTAACGGTGACACAATCTATGAATGACCAGAGAACAAAACACCGGCCCTTAAACCCTACTTTCCATTAATGCTCAAAAATCTCGCATTAATATATTTTTTTAGCATTTTTCTAGTAATCTATACTCTATACACAAGCTTCATACGAATTTTCATCATTAATCATTGAGTGAATCTCCTGAAATTCATGAAAAAGCTTCTACAGTTCATTCATGAACTGTTCTGTAAAAAGTTAGCCAAAAAAACTTGATTCTTGTCTTACAAATCATATTACTATATGTTCAATCAATATATAAACTCCAACTTTCAATTTAAGTTACTTGAATTTTTTTACTATGATTATACTTTATACTGTAAATTCAACAGTATTCATGCTGTTATTAAAACATAAATATCCAAAGCTTACAATCATAATAGAACATTGTTATATCACAAAGTAATTCAATTCACAAGTAAATTATTCAAATTAAATTTCAAAAAGTTTGGTTTACTCACCAAAATTTGCTGTAACAGAGAATATTTGATGATGCAAGGTACTGCAGTTTTGCAAATTCCTGTAACCTTATTGCTTCTGACTTTTGAACCTGAAATTTGTTTGGTTATTTTTTTTTCTTTTGCTGTTCTTCAGATTTGAGGAGTTTGTTTATGTTTTTTTTTTCAGGCTCTATGCTTTTGCAGTTACAAATGAATTAATAAGAAGATATATACATATATTTATAACAGTGAACACTACTGTCTTCTTGCACAAGCTTTGGCTTAATAAATATCTTGTTTATTTTATTATGTACTCAAGCCTAAGATATTTCAACCATTTCGGCTGAAAGATAATATTGCCAGATATAAAGTGTGCTAATTAATATATGTGTCTTTATTTATGTTAACACAATCAATGTTTATTGACACATATTTGTATACAGATTTTTACAGGCTTAAGTTTTGTACTAAATGTATTCATTTATTCTAACATCCTATTAATGCTTTCCTGACACAACATTTATACAAAAGATATCTGCAGTGTATTTGTATTAAGGTGTATTCATAATTTCATACTTGCAGATTTTTGTATAAACATACTTATGTTAACATTTAGATCAATGTTGCTTGCAGGTTTACATTAGTGTTTGAACTAAATATTTTCATTTCCATTTATATCTTATACCTATTGTATTTGTACTTATATTTATAATCCTACTGTTATGTTATAATTGTGTTAGATACAAAGAAGCTTATGTTTATAACCATATTTTTTTTTATATATAGAAACTCATGTTAAATATTTATAAGCTTAATTTATTTTAGTTATAAAAATTATTGTGTAAAAACAGTACTTAAATCTCATGTTTATTTAAAGTTAATTTTTGTCAATATTGGATTTGTAATGTATTTGCACCTGTGAATTTTATATTTATATTTAATATGGAAAAAATTGTATTATTGTACTTATTTTTATTAACTACATTCTTATATCTGATATTAAATGCCATTTATACACAACTTTATATTTTAATTAATTAAATAAAACAGATTTAATTTTGAATATTGTTAAAGAGTCTATTTGTATTTTGAAATTATAAATTCCTTTATAACCCATATACAACTAATAATATCCAACAGCTTATTTATTATAAATGAAAATATTATATTTTATTTAAATTTGATCAAAATCCTATAATAATAGGGTCAAAATTTCGGGATGTCACATTCCTCCCACCTTAAAAGAATTTCGTCCCCGAAATTTAAACAACAGTTAATTTCAAAAACTTAATATTAACAATCCAAACATACATATCATTCAAAACAAACAATCAAACAGTCAATTCTAACAACATCACTAATTATCCGGACATAAATTTGGATAAGCTTTTCTAAAACTATCAAGAGTTTCCCAGGTACAATCTCTGGGATCCTCACTCCATTGCACCTTGACGAGTTTCACCACTTTATTCCTTAGTTGCTTCTCGTCTTGATCTACAATCTGAACAGGATCTCTAACCACAGACAGGTTGGGTTCAACTTCTAAATCCTCCTGAACAACTGGTTCTATTACCAATGATGGGTCATGAATATATTTCCTTAAATGAGACACATGGAATACATTGTGAATCCCAGACATCCGTTCTGGTAATTCAATCCTGTAGGCTACAGTTCCAAGAATTATTTCCTCAAAAAATTTATCCTCCATTTGCTTACTAATGATCCTTTCTTGGAGAGATGGAACGACTTCCAAAAGAGATAAAACAGCATTTCTACTAAGAGCATTTGCCACGACATTCGCTTTCCCCGGAGTATACAAAATATCCAGATCATAAGATGCCAAAAATTCGACCCATCTCTGCTGTCTCAAATTAAGATCTTTTTGAGAGAAAATATATTTCAATGGTTTGTGATCCGTGAATAACTCAAACTTTTCTCCCAAAAGATAATGTCTCCATATCTTCAAAGCAAAAACAATAGCTAACAGTACTAGATCATGCGTAGCGTAGTTCTTCTCATGTGACTTCAATTGTCGACTAGCATACGCAATAACTCTGCCATGCTGCATCAGAACTGCACCCAATCTAACCAAACATGCATCCGTATATACTTCAAATTTGCTCTTCCCATCCGGAATAGCAAGTACTGGTGCACTAGTCAGCCTTGTCTTCAATTCCCGAAAAGCTTCTTCACACTGAGGTGTCCAGTTGAATTTAATTCCTTTCCTTGTTAGCTTGGTCAGATGCGAAGAAATTTTGGAATAATCCTTTATGAATTTTCTGTAGAAGCCAGCCAAACCCAGAAAACTGCGAACTTCCGTCGGTGTCTCCGGCTGTTTCCATTGTAAAATAGTTTCAACCTTTGCTGGATCTACTGAAATGCCTTCACCAGAAACAATGTGCCCTAAAAATTTAACTTCTGATTTCCAAAAATGGCACTTTGAAAATTTTGCTTTCGACACATGCTTCCTCAGAGTCTCCAATACAATCCTCAAATGTTGCATGTGCTCCTCTTCCGATTTAGAATAGACTAAAATATCATCAATAAATACTAGCACAAACTTATTCAACACATCTCTAAAGACTCGATTCATGAGGTCCACAAAATAGGCTGGAGCATTGGTTAATCCGAACGGCATAACCAACCACTCATAAAAACTATTCGGTCCCCTAAATGCTGTCAAGGGAATACTATCTTCAGCTACTCTCAATTGATGGAAACCTGAAGCTAGATCAAGTTGGGAAAAGATAGAAGCTCCATGCAACTGGTCAAAAAGATCATCGATGCGGGGAAAAGGATATTTATTTCGAATGGTCACTTTGTTCAATTCTCTATAATCAACACAGAACCTTAGCGAACCATCCGATTTGGTGACAAACACCGCAGCAGAGCCCCAACAAGAAAAACTAGGTCTAATCAAACCCTTCTCCAAAAGATCTTGCGTCTGCTTAACCAACTCTTCTCTCTCTCGAGGAGGCATTCTCCTACTGGGTTGAATCACCGGCACAACACCTGGAATCAAATCAATACGAAACTCAATCTCTCGATGTGGCGGAAGACACTTAACTTCTTCAAAAACATCAGGAAAATCTTGAACCACATCGATTTCCTCAACTTTCTCTTGAGAAGTCTCAACTCCTAGCAAAAGACTACTCAAGTGAAATCCAGAACTATCACACGACACTTTGGCAATCCTACCCAAATCAGTCTCCAATGAAACTGTCCTCTCATCACAATTCAGGACTGCTTTATACTTATCGAGCCAATCCATACCCAATATAAGATCAAATTTGTAACGACCCGCCCTTTTGGACAATTTAAACCGACGATCAAATACCCATGTCGATTCCAAACCATTAAAAGGGCAGATAGTTATTGGGGTAATTAAGAAAAGAAAAGGAAGGGAAATAAAGGAAATGAAACAACACAGAATCTCACAGCGGAAGGCTAAAGTATAATAATAAAATAACAGTTCATGAAGCTGTTAATTAAATGAATACATTTGAAATGAATACATTTGATTATTATTATACAACATTTATCAGAGTTACATACACAGCAAATATCATACAACAATGCAGCGGAATGGAATGAATATAATAGTAGTACATAATATACCAAATCTTCGTCTTCATCCTCCAGAAATAGATCCTCAAAAATCTGAAAACTCAGGACTGACCCGAGCGTAATGAAAAGACAAACACTCGAGTCAGGACTAAATATCCTCATGTAAGTTAAGTCAATCGTAAATAAATATGAGTGTAACGGCGTCGGGGATGTTTACGGGGTTTGACATCTCCTATCCAGTGTCAACGTGCGTGCAATAACTTAAGAGATGTTACGGGATTTTCCATCTCTTAAGGATCCGTGAAACTATATACTATGTAGTAATATACGCTAAGTAGATAATGCCTATCAGTAATATAAAGTATCAAAATAGCGTTAAGGCGTTACCATAATCCCCCTTAACACATTTTTATATTCCCAAAAGCATATACAAGACCGTAGTTTCCCCAAAACCGGAAGTCACCAGAGGGCAATCCATATACTCAAGGTACAAATCAAAACGTAGTGGTCGCGAATAGGATAATCAGTATGACAAGGTACATGAGGCAATACCAACTAGGATACTAGTAGTTGCGTGATCCGGACTGATGTTGGGCATAGCCAGCAGCTACCCCAACACCGCGAAACAACACTCCCAAATCAAGGGGTGCACCCAAATCGCATCACAAATGTAATAGATATGGTATCGAAGAAGTGTGTCCGCTAGAGGTGGCGAACCTCAATGGCCCGGCACGGCTCCTGTTTTAGTCATGTCAGGGGTCATCCAATAATCGTTCTCTTTCTTCAGTCAACGCGTTCACCAAACCATCCACTTCATTCTGGATCAACACTCCGCGTATAATAGTTATTAAAGTGGTTTTCGGTATCGACAGAGAGTATGTCCATATCCGATCCCGGTCTCTTTAATAACTACGTATTATTACACCGTTGGCTCTTTTACATTTCAAATCGATTCATAATTGATATCAAAATATCATGTTCGCTTTAAAAATCAAATCCATTTCAAATATCATTTTATATCGCTTTTACATAGTAATATTCAAAGCCCGAATTAGGGTTAAATCTTTAAACAAATCAATTTTCGAATTTAAATCAAATCCCAATTTTTAAATTTCAAAGTCTCGACTTATATTACTTAACAATTTCTTTTAACCAAATTTATTTCAACTTTCCAAACCCAAATTTCGATAAATTCGATTTCTATAAATTTATGTCTATTTATAACTTTTAAACAAACATATAAATAAATTTCAAATCGACGATTTCAAAAATTATTAATTTAGCCAATTCGGTGTTCGTATATAATTTTCTATCCTATGGCCAAGTAATTATTTATTTCAATTAAATGTCAGGGATGAGCATATATTACTTAAATTAAATTACAGTATCATATGTATGCATAACAGGATATATATATAAGCAAATAAACATCCAAACATTCAAACATCAACCAATAGCATCCATCGAAATACATCATCCAATAGGCAATACAATTCAAGGCAATTTCATAGTTATCGATGTCAGGTGATTGAATTGCAATTCAATTTCAATTTCAGTTTAACTGTCAAATTTAAACTTCAACGATTAATTCGAATGACAATCTATATGACCATTAAATTATTATCAAACAATGACAAATAAAATCGTAACACTACATAATGACGAATTTAACTAGCATAAGATATTTAGTACGTTGTGAGCGTTATAAAACACTCACCTTGATTTTACGATTTCAAATCAAATCGAAAGACGTTCGATTTAACCCAAAATTTTCTCTAGCTCCAAACGATTCCAATCCAGCTTCTTTGCGAAGAGCTCGTCGAAACGATTCCAACGCAAAAAGTATCGTCCGAATCCGACCTCGAATGAAAAAGATATGATTTTTACAAGTTTACACGATTTTATATTAACTAAATTTACAACCTTCTTTATAATTTTACCTAACTCAAATCTCAGCCACTAGATCCCTCCTCTGCAAATCTCCACCGCTCCTTCTTTCTTCCATCTCACGTTCATTCTACAGGAAGAAACCGAACAACATGAACCCATAAGCCATCACCTAGGGTTAAATATTGTGACCACCACGATCAACTTCAGGCCGATCAACGACCATGGTTTTGAAGCTCACGACGAAGGCTACCTTCGGCTGTAAGATGGTGGAACTCGGCCTCCTATTTTACCTCGAAAAACGTGAAAAACGCAGCAGGTTTGAACGTGATTTCCCGTCGATCCGTGGCTCCGTTTTTGATCATCTCCGTATGGATTTGAAGCTTTCATCGTGCTCTACAACTTTGTAGTTGAGAGTTTTTGCTAATTGTTGATGGATTGAGAGGAAAATGAGAAAAAAGTTTCGAATTTCGTGGCCATTGATTCAGGAAATGGCGGCTAGGGCTGAAGTCAATTAGGGTTTCTGGATTAAAATAATAATAAAACTGCCTCGGTTTGCGTGCGTATTTATATAGGTAGGTCCAAAATCATCCGAACTCCAATCGAGACGTGCCGCCAGGCGTTTATAAGGTTTTACCCCCATTCCGGACGCAATGGAACTAGTTTCAAGGCCTAATTCGATCATATGTGAGAGTTACGGAAATAAACGATCAATTTTACATTAAACCGATTAACCGAATTACTATGCGTTTTGTCTTGCCCCGGACAAACGGTAAATCCGTTTGACTTGAAATTTGAAACCTTACAATAATATAACATTACGGATCCAATGAAACTAGTTTCGTCGAAATCCGAGACCGTTTGAAAAATGACTATTTTTAACTGCCAAATTAATATTAAACAATTTCAACGCGTTTCGAGCTGCCACGGTCAAACGACAACTCCGATTGCTACGAAAATTGAAATCCGATAATAACTAACTATTACGGATCCAATAGAACTAGTTTCGTCCAATTCTGAGACTGTTCAAAAATTGGCTATTTTTCAGGCGATAATTAAATATTAAAATATTCAATTTTCACAAATAAATTTTAAATTCAGTTTTAAAAGTTCTATAACATCACTATAACTCCAATATGATAAAATAAAATTTTACAAATCATTTTTAATCATATTAAACCCGTTATTTTATTTATCCAATAAATTCCAAATATTTAATTTAGACAATTTCGCTTATCCAATAATTCATTATCTTTTGAAATATTGAAATTGAACTTATAAGATTCAACTTTTAAAACCATTTCAAAATTTAGAACACTATTTTCATTTTACAGTTATTCAATTATTCAATAAGTTTTAAATATTTAATTTAAACAATTACGTATTCAATATTCAACATTTGATTTCAAACAGATTTTACTTATCAATCAATTACTCTATCATACCCAATGAATTCAACATTTAATATCCTATTCAACTATTGATTGCAAAGGCATTCACTAAGTAGCTTTTTTTTCATTACTTGGATAATTATTGCAATTCATTCCAGTTATTATTATTCCAAATGAATTACAAATTTTTTTCTAACATTAAATCACGAAATCTTATTAAATTAGCGAATTTAATTATCGAAAATTTACGGGTCGTTACACTCTCCCCCACTCAAAACTTTTCGTCCTCGAAAAGGAAAAGAAGGGAAAAGAAAGGAAAAGAAACTAAGTATAGAATTCAACATTAGATATATTTTATTCAAAGTTACCAACTTATAAAACAATGAAATTCCATTTATAAAGTCATAACTACGCTTCCACTAACTTACTCCGAACGGCTTCCTAACTTTAAAAGTTAGTAATCAAAACAAGTTATAAAAAAAAAAATTAAAACTTGAAAAAATTTCTAACACCCGGATTTTACGGAAAATTTCGGCAGAGTCTCCTTTGCGCGGCTCGATCGGAAAAATATAATAGCATATATATCATAAATATACATCTCATCTCAATGATGAGGCATCCCATATGTGGGGAAACAACATATAAATATCACCAATATCATATAAAACCGTAAGCGTACCTTTTATTTAGCATTTATTAGCATTTTGCTTACATTATGCGTTAAGCGTAGAAGCGAACTCCACAACGAAGCGCAACCCCTTTGCTACCTACTAAAATGCTCAATAACTAAGTTAGAACCATGCATATAAAGATAGATCGATATATTTAGCCTACACAACATATATATAACATATTTAGCTTCAAAACTGAGATTTCAATTTCTGGACAGCAAACAAATCTTAGCTTTAGGTCACCTAAACTGTAAAATTTGACAATAGAATCTAAACAAAAGTTGTTGCATTCATTTCAGGTTTTCCGGAATGTCCAAAATCATCGAATTCGGATCATCCGTTCAAAAGTTATGGCCGTTTTACTTAGGGGATACGCTTCAGCCTGGGCAGTGTTGCGCAGGTCTGTGACGTTCACTCGTGGTTTCGACCTTCTAAACAGTATCAAAACACAAAACACTTAAAACAAAAGTTTTAGCTTATGTTCTTAGCTTTCCATAAAGTACAAGATCATCAAAATCCGATAAACCGGTAAAAAGATATGTCAAAAATACTAAGGGTGTATACTACAGATTTTACTTATTTTTACACAGGACAGCGAGTAACATTCAAGTTTTTAACCTAGTAGACGAAGGAATTTTCTCAAGTTATCTAAACAAAATTTGTGCTATAGTTTTTGAGCTTTTCGAAAAGTCCAAGATCGTCGAATTCCGTTCAGCCATTTAAAAGTTATGGTTGTTTTCGTTTCTGCATATATTGGACAAATTTGGATTTTCCCAAAAATTTGCTTTTATTATTTCAAAGTACAAACCATCAAACTTCAAATTTTCTAAAGAAAAATCATAAAAACAAAGTTATTTATTTTCTTATTCATCCATGCAATAGGTTTTACATTCAATTTGTTTCCGATTTATTCAAGCTTGTTTCATTCGCATTTTAAATTCCAGTCAATTTGCTTCAATTTAAATTGAATTCAATTATATTTAATTTCACTTTGCTTCAAATTTGAATTTAATTATTTTACAATTTTATTCCGTTTATTCAATTCCATTAACACTAATGAATTCTACTTAATCAATTATCATCCATCTAACAGCCAATGCATATCAAACATTAACATCCATCCAAAATCCACACTAAATCAATTATACATTTTCAAGTCAACTTTAATTTCATACACTTCCAAGTTTATTGACATTTAGCTATATTCAAATTTAGTTAGTTTCCATTTACCAATTTTATATTTCATTAATTTTAAATTTTATTCATTCACTTATATATATCATTCATTTTACCGCTTAAATTTCTTTTATATTTACAACTATCAATTAGATCTTCACATTTTATTTTCATTCTCACACTGGTATATTATTTCTCTTCTTATCCTTATTAGCATTTTAAACCTTTTAAGTATTTGGTAAGTTATAGTTATGCAAATAGAATGTAGTTAAACAACATACAACTTCTATCCATTTAAAGTTGAATTTTCAATTAATTAATTCTTAAGTCATTACTTAAATTTCACTATAATTTAATTTCACATTTTCATTCACATATAGTATTTCCATTTTATATTAACATAATTGTGAATCACCTTTAAATGTTAATTTGAATTCCAATTATTTACTAACAATTTTATTTATATTTGCAAACCATTAATTAAATGCATATTTCATTATTCAAACCTATACTTGTATCTTATCCAATTAACAATTCATATAACATTTTTGAACTTCTTAAATATTTTGGTAAGTTATATCTATGCTATAGAATGAAATTTAATACTATGCGAGTTTTACAGTTTCAATTTTATTTTAAGTTCATAATTTCCTAATTCTAAGGATTTCTACTTCAATTGATATTTTCACTTAGCTCTTAGGTTCATTTCTCATTTCACAATTCAGAAGTTCCTTAATGATTCAAGCCTAAATTCATTTCACTCATTTAAAAAAATCATTAATTATTAAAGGACTTAAGAATTCCAATCCCGGTTTCATTTCAAATCAAGTTTTGAAATAATATATACTTATATAATTTATATAACCAATCATACTATAGAGAGTACAAAATAAAATAAAATTTGAATCAAAACAAAGTTTAGACAAGCTATTAAGTGGTCTCCCTCACTCGGACTCTCGAAAATAAACGCCGATGATGCGTGCACTCATCACCGAAATCATTTTCTAGCGTCAAGAGAAGGGAATATAACACTTATCATAAAAAAAATCCTTCGAAAACAATTTCAACTCAATTATACTATCATATAATGCTCATATTATATTTTTCAAATTCTTGTAAGTCAATCTCAAACACCGGAATTTAAATTCCCAAATCCAAGTTAAAATTCATTTATATTCATTATCAATTGTGTTTACAAGATTTCATTTTCCTAAATCCATTGTTATTTAATCAATTGTTGTAAATATTGACTGATCAAACAATAACGATAATAATCTAATATTATCATCTCCTAACAATCAATTCAATCAAAATGAATAAATATTCAAATAATTCTTTTATATAAAATATATTCCAAAATGATATTGTGTTGGTTTGTCCTATTCGAGTGTTTAGAAATTCCTATCGACGCCTTGGCGTCCCAAGTATCGACCAGAATTCATAAATACTCAACGGAACAAATTAACACAATATAAAACCATTTTATATCAAATAACAAGTACGCTCTCTCATATACACTCAACTCATTCATATAGTTTACCTCTATTTCAATGAGTTATTCCCCACTAGAGCCAAGGTTTATCGCTAAACCAAAGCTCTGATACCAACTGTAACGACCCGCCCTTTTGGACAATTTAAACCGACGATCAAATACCCATGTCGATTCCAAACCATTAAAAGGGCAGATAGTTATTGGGGTAATTAAGAAAAGAAAAGGAAGGGAAATAAAGGAAATGAAACAACACAGAATCTCACAGCGGAAGGCTAAAGTATAATAATAAAATAACAGTTCATGAAGCTGTTAATTAAATGAATACATTTGAAATGAATACATTTGATTATTATTATACAACATTTATCAGAGTTACATACACAGCAAATATCATACAACAATGCAGCGGAATGGAATGAATATAATAGTAGTACATAATATACCAAATCTTCGTCTTCATCCTCCAGAAATAGATCCTCAAAAATCTGAAAACTCAGGACTGACCCGAGCGTAATGAAAAGACAAACACTCGAGTCAGGACTAAATATCCTCATGTAAGTTAAGTCAATCGTAAATAAATATGAGTGTAACGGCGTCGGGGATGTTTACGGGGTTTGACATCTCCTATCCAGTGTCAACGTGCGTGCAATAACTTAAGAGATGTTACGGGATTTTCCATCTCTCAAGGATCCGTGAAACTATATACTATGTAGTAATATACGCTAAGTAGATAATGCCTATCAGTAATATAAAGTATCAAAATAGCGTTAAGGCGTTACCATAATCCCCCTTAACACATTTTTATATTCCCAAAAGCATATACAAGACCGTAGTTTCCCCAAAACCGGAAGTCACCAGAGGGCAATCCATATACTCAAGGTACAAATCAAAACGTAGTGGTCGCGAATAGGATAATCAGTATGACAAGGTACATGAGGCAATACCAACTAGGATACTAGTAGTTGCGTGATCCGGACTGATGTTGGGCATAGCCAGCAGCTACCCCAACACCGCGAAACAACACTCCCAAATCAAGGGGTGCACCCAAATCGCATCACAAATGTAATAGATATGGTATCGAAGAAGTGTGTCCGCTAGAGGTGGCGAACCTCAATGGCCCGGCGCGGCTCCTGTTTTAGTCATGTCAGGGGTCATCCAATAATCGTTCTCTTTCTTCAGTCAACGCGTTCACCAAACCATCCACTTCATTCTGGATCAACACTCCGCGTATAATAGTTATTAAAGTGGTTTTCGGTATCGACAGAGAGTATGTCCATATCCGATCCCGGTCTCTTTAATAACTACGTATTATTACACCGTTGGCTCTTTTACATTTCAAATCGATTCATAATTGATATCAAAATATCATGTTCGCTTTAAAAATCAAATCCATTTCAAATATCATTTTATATCGCTTTTACATAGTAATATTCAAAGCCCGAATTAGGGTTAAATCTTTAAACAAATCAATTTTCGAATTTAAATCAAATCCCAATTTTTAAATTTCAAAGTCTCGACTTATATTACTTAACAATTTCTTTTAACCAAATTTATTTCAACTTTCCAAACCCAAATTTCGATAAATTCGATTTCTATAAATTTATGTCTATTTATAACTTTTAAACAAACATATAAATAAATTTCAAATCGACGATTTCAAAAATTATTAATTTAGCCAATTCGGTGTTCGTATATAATTTTCTATCCTATGGCCAAGTAATTATTTATTTCAATTAAATGTCAGGGATGAGCATATATTACTTAAATTAAATTACAGTATCATATGTATGCATAACAGGATATATATATAAGCAAATAAACATCCAAACATTCAAACATCAACCAATAGCATCCATCGAAATACATCATCCAATAGGCAATACAATTCAAGGCAATTTCATAGTTATCGATGTCAGGTGATTGAATTGCAATTCAATTTCAATTTCAGTTTAACTGTCAAATTTAAACTTCAACGATTAATTCGAATGACAATCTATATGACCATTAAATTATTATCAAACAATGACAAATAAAATCGTAACACTACATAATGACGAATTTAACTAGCATAAGATATTTAGTACGTTGTGAGCGTTATAAAACACTCACCTTGATTTTACGATTTCAAATCAAATCGAACGACGTTCGATTTAACCCAAAATTTTCTCTAGCTCCAAACGATTCCAATCCAGCTTCTTTGCGAAGAGCTCGTCGAAACGATTCCAACGCAAAAAGTTTCGTCCGAATCCGACCTCGTATGAAAAAGATATGATTTTTACAAGTTTACACGATTTTATATTAACTAAATTTACAACCTTCTTTATAATTTTACCTAACTCAAATCTCAGCCACTAGATCCCTCCTCTGCAAATCTCCACCGCTCCTTCTTTCTTCCATCTCACGTTCATTCTACAGGAAGAAACCGAACAACATGAACCCATAAGCCATCACCTAGGGTTAAATATTGTGACCACCACGATCAACTTCAGGCCGATCAACGACCATGGTTTTGAAGCTCACGACGAAGGCTACCTTCGGCTGTAAGATGGTGGAACTCGGCCTCCTATTTTACCTCGAAAAACGTGAAAAACGCAGCAGGTTTGAACGTGATTTCCCGTCGATCCGTGGCTCCGTTTTTGATCATCTCCGTATGGATTTGAAGCTTTCATCGTGCTCTACAACTTTGTAGTTGAGAGTTTTTGCTAATTGTTGATGGATTGAGAGGAAAATGAGAAAGAAGTTTCGAATTTCGTGGCCATTGATTCAGGAAATGGCGGCTAGGGCTGAAGTCAATTAGGGTTTCTGGATTAAAATAATATAAAACTGCCTCGGTTTGCGTGCGTATTTATATAGGTAGGTCCAAAATCATCCGAACTCCAATCGAGACGTGCCGCCAGGCGTTTATAAGGTTTTACCCCCATTCCGGACGCAATGGAACTAGTTTCAAGGCCTAATTCGATCATATGTGAGAGTTACGGAAATAAACGATCAATTTTACATTAAACCGATTAACCGAATTACTATGCGTTTTGTCTTGCCCCGGACAAACGGTAAATCCGTTTGACTTGAAATTTGAAACCTTACAATAATATAACATTACGGATCCAATGAAACTAGTTTCGTCGAAATCCGAGACCGTTTGAAAAATGGCTATTTTTAACTCGCCAAATTAATATTAAACAATTTCAACGCGTTTCGAGCTGCCACGGTCAAACGACAACTCCGATTGCTACGAAAATTGAAATCCGATAATAACTAACTATTACGGATCCAATAGAACTAGTTTCGTCCAATTCTGAGACTGTTCAAAAATTGGCTATTTTTCAGGCGATAATTAAATATTAAAATATTCAATTTTCACAAATAAATTTTAAATTCAGTTTTAAAAGTTCTATAACATCACTATAACTCCAATATGATAAAATAAAATTTTGCAAATCATTTTTAATCATATTAAACCCGTTATTTTATTTATCCAATAAATTCCAAATATTTAATTTAGACAATTTCGCTTATCCAATAATTAATTATCTTTTGAAATATTGAAATTGAACTTATAAGATTCAACTTTTAAAACCATTTCAAAATTTAGAACACTATTTTCATTTTACAGTTATTCAATTATTCAATAAGTTTTAAATATTTAATTTAAACAATTACGTATTCAATATTCAACATTTGATTTCAAACAGATTTTACTTATCAATCAATTACTCTATCATACCCAATGAATTCAACATTTAATATCCTATTCAACTATTGATTGCAAAGGCATTCACTAAGTAGCTTTTTTTTCATTACTTGGATAATTATTGCAATTCATTCCAGTTATTATTATTCCAAATGAATTACAAATTTTTTTCTAACATTAAATCACGAAATCTTATTAAATTAGCGAATTTAATTATCGAAAATTTACGGGTCGTTACAAAATTCTTCAAAATCTAACACATACGGGTCACAAGAGAAACCGTGTGACAAATAAGAAAGCTTCAAGTCCTTACAGAGCGTATCCAATTTTGTTGCTCCGCCAATAGGATTAGATACAATAATGAGACGATCCACGGTATTAAGGTTAAGAGAAAACTTTTCTACTGATTCTGAAGATATGAAACTAAAAGATGCACCCGAATCAAATAAAACTTTAATATACTTGCCATTTAGGAGTAAGGTACCTTCCAAAACTCCTTTGCCTTGAGAAGAAGAAGATGAACCAGCTTCCAAAGCAAAAACTTTATCCTGAAGTGTCCTCTGCAAAAGTGGACAATTCTTAATCATATGACCGGGCTGACGACAATTAAAACACAACGATCTCTGGACTGTTGCAAATTCTGGACCACTTTGACGTTGCTGTTGAGATCCTCCTTGAGAACACTGATCCGCCAAATGTCCAATTTGCTGACAGTTATAACACTTACGGGGTCTGTTATTGCTTCTTCCAGATTACTTTCCCTTAACTTGCCTTCTCCAAAGTGGGTTGAACTTTCTTTTATTTGGGTTAACGAAACTCCCTCTTGAAAATGCTTCTGTTGCCTCCAATTTCTTGCTCATCAAATCTTCATACCTCAATGCCATATCAACTAAATCAACAAATGATCCTTTCAAGAGGACCGTCATCTTACTCTGGAATTCGGACCTCATTCCTTGCACAAACTTTTCATTCTTCTTGAGGGGAGTATCAATGAGTCCCGATCCATAACACGAAAATTCGTTGAATCTGGTCTCATACTCAGAAATAGTCATGCTTTCCTGCTTCAAATTCAAAAAATCCTGATACATTTGAGTTTTCCTTGCCATGGGCATAAACTTCTCCTCAAATAACTCCTTAAATCTTTCCCATGAAATATCTTCTTCAGGAATATTTGCAATCGTTGCATCCCACCATGATGCTGCGCATCCCTGCAATTGCCACGATGCCATATCCCTCTTCTGATCATCCGCCAATCTCATCCTCTTAAAAATACGCTCACAAGAACGTAACCAGGCTTGAACTTCAATTATCGATTCTGAACCTTTAAATGATTTGCCTCCAAGATCAATAAAATCTTTACATAAGGCTGCAAAACTAACTTGAGGCGGTACAGGATTAACAGCCTCTCTAGCAATTTGACTTCGAACATCATCGGTTGAAGTACTGGCCCTAACTCTGCCTCTCCTTCCAGAACTCATGTTGGCCTCCTAAACAGGTAACAAACAAATTTAGATAGGTATATATATATATATATATATATATATATGAAAATACAAATACGCACTCTCAAGATAAATATTACTCCAGAGCATAGGTACTCGCTCAACCTATCACTCTGATACCACATGTGACGACCCGGCTTCCTATACCCAGGAAGACGTGTCATCAATAAGAAAGAAAGGGGTAGAAATAGAAAAGAAAAGAAAAGAAAGAGAAACAACATCAGAATCTCACAGCGGAATGGAATAAAATATAATATATCAACATAACTATTACAAAGTTATATACATCAGAGTTATACAATTTCATACAACATGAATATCATATACATATCTGACAGAACATACAACTCAAATATCATGAACTAACTAACATAGCAGAACTATATAACTAGCTACATACGTCTGGTCTCCTGCTTCAACTCCTCCAGAATTCGTCAAAGCTAACCTGAATCCCTTGGCTACCCGTAAAAATTTGGGTACCCGAGAGTTTATGAAAAACAAAATACAAACTCCGGGTCAGACATGGATCTGGTATGAGTAAACGGGTTAAAGTTGTTTAACTTTGAAAATTATTTAAAATAAAGGTATCACGTAAGACTCCCCACAAATAAATACGGGTAAGTTTTTACCTTACGCTAACCAAAACATTTTATAAGAAATCCAGTGATATTATAATAGTGTCTAGGGTTTTCAAGTAAAATACAGAAATAGCTGAAATGCTTACATCTCACATTTCAACATAGTTGGGCACAATCAAAACGTACGGCGCTTATTGGAAATTGGATCCCATACAATGGCAGGGCTACTGGGGCACCGCCCGTCACAGTACGTGGCCTAGATCACAGTACCGAGGAGCCACCCTAACTCCCCTGCAACACAAGGCCGGAACCATTCCTTACTGAACAGTCCCGAACAAGATAACCCCGCAGTTGGCTGCAGACCAACCGCCTACACAGCCGAATAAAAGGGACATCTAGACAGGGGTATGCGTCGTCCTGCTTGGGCATGACCCACCTAACCTTGCTGCACATCCCCTGTTTTAGCCATTCCCGGTTGATGAGGCTTGAGGCTGCGCTTACCTTTATAGAACATATCACTTAGAATGCTCATCGTCCGCCTGACGATGTGCTGAAAGCATTCAATCCATACAAGTTCGTTCCGGGTTCGAACGAAACCGAAGGCATTATCTCGTTACACTCGTTTTGGAATCACCCTCAGAGTTAACGACAATAACCCTTGCATTCTGAAAACGCCATCTCGATCTTCACTTGAGATTACACGACCTAACGTTTAATTTGGATCGATGTGGTTTTCGGAATATCAATTGATATCCGATCCCGGTCTCATCGAAATCCAAACGCCATTTTAAAGTCCAAGTTGTCTAATTAACTTAACAGATTAAATTTAACAATTGATTTCATATAGCAATTAATTACAGATAAATAACATCAGATAAACATATAACAATGAAACATAATAAAGAATACACAACCATCACAGATATATCTAAAATATCACAGAACATCACAGAAATAAATAAACATCAGAGGCAATCAAATAGAGTCATTAATTCATATCAACAAGTTTGATTTGTTTTTAAACTTAATTGCATATTCAAGAGTAAATTATATTTTATTCTTTGATTAATTAATAGTTAATTAATTAACTTATTTCAATTTATTAATTACTTATTAATTATCCACTTAATTCATGAATTAATTCTTAGTTACTAATCAATACCTTAATTGTTGATTTATAAAACTCAATTATACAACTAATTATTATTACTTATTTAATTAATCATTAATTATTAATTAACCTAACCGTTTATTCATTAATTAATTATTTAATCTGTTAACTATGATTTGTTAATTTATTAACTATCAATGATAAATTAAATTCTTAATTATCAAACAAGATTATTAAAAATTTTAATTACAAATTTTAATTATACTTTGACTATTTATTAAATAGCAATTATAAAATGTATTACATACATAATTAACTTTGATTTTAAATAATTAACTCTTTCTTGTTTTCCATAAATCTTTAAAGTTCTGCTTGGCTTATACTGTTTGTAAACATTAATAACCTGATTAATACTAACTTATAAAACTTAAACTTAAATTACAGTTAACATACTTAACAAAATTCCTGGCATTGAAAACCCGAAGCATACACCGTGCTCAACTCGTGTAGAACTCGGGTCCATCCAATTCATCTCTCGCGACAAACTCCTGCTTCCTCTTATCTTCTCCCCTGTTCTCTCCAGTTCCTATCTTCTTCTTCTTTTTAGATTAAGTTAAAACTGTTGAAACTTTAAAGAAAATCACACGTGCTTCACTCTCTCGACCCAGTAACAAGACTCGAAGAAAACACGCAACACTCTCGCGCTACACACGGGATAAAATACCCAGGCCCTTCCTCACCGCCGTGCACGTGCACGGCGGTCCACCGCCGCGCCACCACCACGCGTCACCACCCACAAATCACAAACCACTCCCTCACCTGAAATCCAAACCCAGATCAGCTCCAAAATCTCGAATTCAAAATTCGACTGTAAAGTCGAACTGTACCACAAACCCAATTCAGAAAATCGCCTCGCGCTTGCGATCACGACCACCAGAGACGTTTCAACTTCGGCCATAGCTTGCCGACACCACCTCCTAGCATCCTCCAAAGCCTTAAGTCACTCGGCTAAGCAACGGTGACACAATCTACGAATGACCAGAGAACAAAACACCGGCCCTTAAACCCTACTTTCCATCAATGCTCAAAAATCTCGCATTAATAATTTTTTTTAGCATTTTTCTAGTAATCTATACTCTATACACAAGCTTCATACGAATTTTCATCATTAATCATTGAGTGAATCTCCTGAAATTCATGAAAAAGCTTCTACAGTTCATTCATGAACTGTTCTGTAAAAAGTTAGCCAAAAAAACTTGATTCTTGTCTTACAAATCATATTACTATATGTTCAATCAATATATAAACTCCAACTTTCAATTTAAGTTACTTGAATTTTTTTACTATGATTATACTTTATACTGTAAATTCAACAGTATTCATGCTATTATTAAAACATAAATATCCAAAGCTTACAATCATAACAGAACATTGTTATATCACAAAGTAATTCAATTCACAAGTAAATTATTCAAATTAAATTTGAGAAAGTTTGGTTTACTCACCAAAATTTGCTGTAACAGAGAATATTTGATGATGCAAGGTACTGCAGTTTTGCAAATTCCTGTAACCTTATTGCTTCTGACTTTTGAACCTGAAATTTGTTTTGTTATTATATTTTTTTTTCTTTTGCTGTTCTTCAGATTTGAGAAATTTGTTTATATATTTTTTTCACGCTCTATGCTTTTGCAGTTACAAATGAATTAATAAGAAGATATATACATATATTTATAACAGTGAACACTACTGTCTTCTTGCACAAGCTTTGGCTTAATAAATATCTTGTTTATTTTATTATGTACTCAAGCCTAAGATATTTCAACCATTTCGGCTGAAAGATAATATTGCCAGATATAAAGTGTGCTAATTAATATATGTGTCTTTATTTATGTTAACACAATCAATGTTTACTGACACATATTTGTATACAGATTTTTATAGGCTTAAGTTTTGTACTAAATGTATTCATTTATTCTAACATCCTATTAATGCTTTCCTGACACAACATTTATACAAAAGATATCTGCAGTGTATTTGTATTAAGGTGTATTCATAATTTCATACTTGCAGATTTTTGTATAAACATACTTATGTTAACATTTAGATCAATGTTACTTGTAGGTTTACATTAGTGTTTGAACTAAATATTTTCATTTCCATTTATATCTTATACCTATTGTATTTGTACTTATATTTATAATCCTACTGTTATGTTATAATTGTGTTAGATACAAAGAAGCTTATGTTTATAACCATATTTTTTTTATATTTATATAGAAACTCATGTTAAATATTTATAAGCTTAATTTATTTTAGTTATAAAAATTATTGTGTAAAAATAGTACTTAAATCTCATGTTTATTTAAAGTTAATTTTTGTCAATATTGGATTTGTAATGTATTTGCACCTATGAATTTTATATTTCTATTTAATATGGAAAAAATTGTATTATTGTACTTATTTTTATTAACTGCATTCTTATATCTGATATTAAATGCCATTTATACACAACTTTATATTTAATTAATTAAATAAAATAGATTTAATTTTGAATATTGTTAAAGAGTCTATTTGTATTTTGAAATTATAAATTCCTTTATAACCCATATACAACTAATAATATCCAACAGCTTTTTATTTATAAATGAAAATATTATATTTTATTTAAATTTGATCAAAATCCTATAATAATAATAGGCTCAAAATTTCGGGATGTCGCATAGCACGTTCTATTTTGCAAGAGAACGACACCCAAACCAATACAACTAGTATCAGTGCAAATAATGAAGTCTTGATTCCCTTTGGGAACCACAAGGATATGAGTATCGGAAAAGAGTTCTTTTAAATAATCTTCTTTCCCGAAAAGCTAAAATTTCCAAAATTACAATTATCTCTATGTAATCATTTTTCTAAAAAAAATTACTTTTTATAAATCAATTTTATTGTGTCAAATTTTCTCATCAAAGCGTTTAGGAGATTCCTATCGATAACGTTGATCAAGCGCATCGACCAGAATTCTTAAAGCACTCAATGGGTAGTACAATATGATAAACATGTTTCTTAAAAAATTTTAAGAATATTCTTTGATCGTTTTAAGAACAAAAACCCAATTATACTTATAAATAAATCTTATGAAAAAGATTTGCAAAATTTTAAATTGCTGTTTTCATCCAAAATCAATAAATACACAAATGGAGCCATCAAGATATTCGTAGAATACTCGATTCATAAAATGGATGAAATAAGCTGGACAAACTGAATGACATAACAAGTCATTCATAAGAATCATAACGAGTGCGAAATGCGGTAAGCGGGATGCTAACTCCCGCAATTCGTAGCCAAATGAAAATCGGTGGCAAGGTCGAGCTGAAAAGACCTTAACACCACTCAAAAGATTGCTTAGGGGATAATCCTAGGACAAGTTCAAAAATACCGAAAAATTTCACAAACTACCCGAATGAGAGAAATAACATTTTTCCTCGTCGTGTGGGTTTAAAGAATAAAATGATGTCATCAATTTGGAATCGAAATCACAAAGAAAAAATAGAAACTCTCCAAAATAGATGGAGACATACCTTTTCCCTGAGAAGAACCTCCAGAGGCATCCACTATATTTGGCTTGCCAGATAGAGAATTACTCGGAGCAATAGGACAAGTGGAAATACGATGGCCTTCCTTCTTGTAGTAGCGGCAGAAGAGAGGCTTAGGACAAGCTCGAATCATATGATCCGGAGAACCACGATTGAAACACTTTCGAATGGAAGGTGTTCCAGCAGATTGAGACTTAGAATCAGATTCAACGGGCTTTTTCTTCTTGGAAGGCAAAAATTCCCGCTCATGAAATGGAAAATGCTTCTTGTCAGGGTTCTTGCGAACCTCAACATCATCAGCACTATCACACTCCTTCTCGATGGCTTCAAGATGAAGTGCCGAATCAACGAACTCCTCAAAAGAAGGCTTAAGTTGGAGCATTAAAGACTTCTTAAGATATTTCTTAAGACCAGAGACAAACTTCAGATTCTTCTTATAAGAGGTGCTAATGAATTCAAGACCATACATAGATAATGAATTCAAAAATGGGCCAATAAAACTTTCTCAGATTCAGGAACGAATTTGAGTTCGAATCGTTCCTGAAACTGAGTCCAGGAAAGAGCAGACTCATCAATTTCGGCTATAAAAAGCTCGTACCAATCAAGGGCACGCTCTTGCAATAGGCTAGAAGTTACAAGAACTCTATCATGATCAGAAAGATCCATGCGAGAGAAAATACGCTCGCACGTGCGAACCCAAGCTTGGACTTCAAGAACAGACTCAGAGCCTTTAAACGGCTTTCCTCCAAGATGAGAAAAATCACCGCACAGTCATGCAAAGGCAGATTTGTGTGGAGGAGATGTTCGAGTAGGAGCTGGAGGCTGAGTGCTCCTAAACAATTCCAAAAACTGATCAACAAACATATAAACACCATTCGGATGTGAGCCACTAGATTGCCCAGCATCCGAACGTCGTCCTCTATCTCTTCCAGCCATAAGTTGAAAATTTAAGATAAGATAGAGATTATTCACAAGGTAGATATCACCAATACAAATGTGGAATACTACGGAATAAAATGCATCCCTAGACGTATTCCCAGATCATATCTAGCCTTTGGGGTAGAAGGAATAGAGGTACGATGATTCAAAGATTTGTAAAACTTATTACACTTGGATGTATCGTAATGTGTGTTTCTATTCCGTGTTTATCATATTTTGTTCTAAACCTGGCTCTGATACCAAGCTGTAACGCCCCACTCCGAGACCCACATTAGCATAGAGTATTATTAGATAATACCGTCTGCTAATACGGAGAATAGAGCTGGAAAGAAGCGACCCTCTATAGCCTTGCCTTAACTATCTATTGAACACATCGACAATTTCCATACCAAGAGGATCAACGTATCCAATAAATACTTAACACAAAGCCATAGGTGGCTGAAGGATCTATCAGAGCAAAATGTAACAACTCAAATGTAATATACATCACAGAACAGTAGATCATCACATACACATATACTAATACATAACAGAGTATACGAAATGATACTTGCAAGTGGTATAGCAGACCACAATATACAGGCGACTCAAAAGAATACATATCAAAGTTATAACCAAAAAGGACTGCACAAAAAGCTATAACAAAAAGGAGCTAGCGGAATAGTCCATGCGGAAGCAAAAGAGGCTAAGTCCAAAAGTACCTAACCTGAAACATCTCGGTCTAACCCGAGTATAAAATACACGGGTCAGTCTAGTTAAACAAATTAGTTAGATAAACTGAGTAATAAGGAAACTACAAGGTCATAAAGTGCAACAGATATCTCTAAAAGAGATATCTCAATCATCTAACAATAGGTGAGTCACAACAAGCCTCATATCATTGGCAACTCAAATAAACAATGGATATGAATATCCCAAATCAAGCCAAAAAGGCAAATAATAAATACCAATAAAGGTATCACAAGTTCCACAAGGTAACCGCTATATATCGTGTGATTCAAAGGACCTACACCGAAAGGTGATACGCTAGGGAATATAAATATCAATGAAACAAAAGAAATGCACGTGCGTAGTACTGTATAAACAAGGATCATAAGCCCGAATGCACAAACCCAAATATCTCTTGAGTGGTGATGAAGGACCAACTCCAAAAGTGATACTATAGGGAAACAAACCCAAAGGCAATAAATCTGAAGGTACAAGCCCGAAGACAACATACCCGAAGGCAACAAACCTGAAGGTACAAGCCCGAAGGCAACATACCCGAAGGCAACAACTGTAGTGGTGAAGGTCCGGAGGCCCAGTACTGGACACCACTAACTGGCAATATGTGTCATAAACTCCTCGGTAGGAACTCGAAAAATGTTAACGTGAGTCACATACCACACGCTCACACTAAACGGTTTACTATCCATTAGTCAATTTCATACTCAAAGCAGTACAAAGTTTACCTCATCTCATCGGTAAATGAGACCCAAAGGTCAAAACGTTCAAACGAATAGATTAGGAATTAACTGAAAAGATGAACGCACGTGTTCATAGCACGCGTTTTATCTAATCAATTAATTCTCCTCCCTCTTCGCTCGGAGTGCAAAATTGTGTGTATGCGTTTTAAATAGAAATTATAAATTGGAGAAACGAGCTTTTAATACAATTCGAAAAGATCATTTTATAAAAACCCGTATATGAAATCAAAAAGGAATCATCAAAGTCCAAAAACGTGATAAAACTGATTGGAATCAACACGAATCGATTAAATTTGGGAACCAAGCAAAATAGGAAAAAATAGGCAAAACAAGCAGGTCAGTCGACTGACTGCAGAGGCCAGTCGACTGATCCAGAAACCTGGAAGCTTCATTTCCTACAGTCAGTCGACTGATTACAGAGGCTGGTCGACTGATTGCAGGAAACAGAGATTTCTAGCCTCTACAGACAGACCCGGAGCATTTATTTGCTACAGCCAGTCGACTGACTGCAAAGGTCAGTCGACTGACTAGAACTAGGGCTGTTTTTCGGCCAATCCAATGAAGAGCAAACTCTTCCAAATTGCGATCGAACGAGCAATGGCGCTAGGGTTTTATGCCAATTGACACCCCAGCCTATTGGCTCTTTTATACACCTCCATAAACATGAGCAAGACATCAAAGCTAGGATTTTTAGAGTTTTTGACTTCAAAACGCCAAAAATGAAATTTTCACCAAATCAATTCAAACCAAAAGCAAATGAACATAAACGAGTGTTAGGAGTCATACCTAACATCAATGATATCAAGAGAAGTAGATGTGAGTTCAAAACTCATCTTTTTAACTCAAAACAATGATTGAGAGGCTCAAATACAAAGAAAAGATCAACCACTCTTCACTCCAACTCTAAAAGCTCCAATCTAAGATCACATCAAATATTTCCTAAATTTAGGTTTAGGAATTCTGAAAAATTGAAGAGAGAAAGAGTTAGAGAAGATGAAGTGAACGCTTACCAATAGCTTCTCCTTGATTTCAAGCTAAAACTTGGATCTTTCAAATGAACTAGGGCTTGGAGTTTCTACATCCCATTCCATTCCCTCATTTTTGATGAAGCTTGAGTATTAGTAAAAGTTATGAAGTAATAAAGAGGAGAGGGGGTGGAACTAGGGTCTTAAGATAGAACATTGGGCTGAAACCCAAACTCAAACCAAAGTGAAAACGTAGCAAAAATTATACTAACTCCAAACATATCGAAGTTTATACTCAAAATGATCGCAAACGCCATTTTGAACTCAATCGAAGTGGTCTCGAGTCCCAATTCGACAGTTCCCAAAAAGTAGCTTTTCGGACTAAAATCTGACGAACGATGTTATATTTAAATAAAATATTTAATATATAATCGATAAATATGCGGGTTGTTATAGGATTTTTAAAGGAAAATAAAAAGGAAGTTTTTAAGTAAAATAATTGTGGTGAAATTGGATAAATCAAAAGAATAAATTTGGAAAAGAAATAAAAGTTGGATTTGGAAGTCCTATTAAATCGATTCTGAGTATGGAAAAATAGATGTTTTGAATAAACGGAAATAAAAAAGTTTTGAGGACTTAAGCGATATTGTTTAACAATTAAAGGATTTATTTTTAAATTCAAGATTTAAGTGAGTTGGCAAAAATAAAAGGAGAATTTTGGAATAAAGTAAGAAATTGATATTCCATATTTAAGTAAGGTTTTAAAATGATAATAAAGAAGTGAAGCTGGAATTAATGGATTTTGGTATAAAATTGGGTAAATCAAGAAATAAACATCAAATGGAAATTAATACAGGAAATCGATTTGAAAATCGATTAAGTATTTTGAAAAAAGTGATTAAAAGGAGAATGAGACTATGAGATTTATAAACCGAGTTTATAAATAAAGTGAAATATTTATCAGAGGATAATTTGAAATCATAAATTCACAATGGGAATGTATAAGGGGATGAGTAAATCATTTTAAAAATAAAAGGGTAGTTTTATTTTAAAAAGTGTGGAAAAGAAAATTTACGGGATTTGGATGTAAATTAAAGTGGGATAAATCAAGGAGGATTTATAAATGACCAGACGGGCTATACTGGAGTGGAAAGTGTATTTTCTTAGAAAGCTAAGTATATTTTCAAAGGAAGATTTTTTAAGTATAAATTAGAAGTTTTAAAGGTGTTTTTAAAAGAACGTTTTTAGGAAAATTTGTTATTTAATAGTTTTAAAATTGTTAAAGTAAATATTGATGGAGTTAATTGTAGTAGTAATTATTTTTAAACGTTAAATTAGTATTATGATTTAAATGATAACTATTAAATATTTATACCTTATATAACAGATTTATTTTAAAAGTAGTTTTTGGCTAAAGTTTACTTGGGAAATTATTATAGAATTTCACAACTATTATTTTGAATAAAGTTACTTAAGTAATTTTATTTTAAATGTTTTAAGTATATATTTTTGGATAAAGTGATTTAATTTATTTAAAAGCTAAATTTAATAAGACTTAGTGTTTTTCAGTGGAAATAAAATAATTTGTTGAATGATTGTTTAAATTTGATAGTCAAATAACCGACTATTAGTATTGGCCAATGCGCTGATCGTTTCGAAGAGGTCGGGATCGAATCTAATTATCCGAAAACCACCTCGATCCGGTTTGAACTTAGGGAATGAATACCGTGAAGATGACGAAGACAGTGATTAGGTTTGTCCAGACCCAGATCAGCTTGTATGGACGAATGCTATTAGACCATTGTCATTGAAGGATGATAGGCATTCTAAATGAATATGTTCTAAAAAGGTAACGCTTAGCCTCAAGCCTCATCAACCGTGAATGGCCAAAACAGGGGAGGTGCGGCAAGGCTAAGTGGGTAGCACCCAATTAGGGTAAGGTCGTCACTGTCTGGAGTCCCTTTGATTTCGACTGTGTGTCGGTTGCTGATCCTAACCGCGGGGTGATCTTATTAGGTCTATCTAGGTCAGGTGTAGGCCGGTCTTGTGTTGCAGGGGATCTGGAGTGGTCCTCGATACTCTGATCTAGACCTGGTACTATGACGGACGGTGCACCTGTAGCCATACCATTGTATGGAATCCAATTTCCAATAAGTGCCCTCGGACTTGATTGTATACCTATTATGCTGGAATTTAATGAATGTAACAATTTCGGCTATTTGAATAAGTATTTGTACTTAGACACTATTATAATATCAAACGAATTTGATAAAAATATTTTGGTTATCGTAAGGTAAAAACTCGACATGTTTATTTGTGGCGTGGACTTACGAGATACCTTTGTTTCAAAGAATTTTTGAAAATATTAATAATCCAATTGAGTTTGTTTTCTCACATTGGTTTTCCAAACTGACTCGGATGTTGTTTTGTTATGATACTCGGGTCAGACCGAGTTGAACAGATTTAGGATAGGATGTTATGGAGCTCAGGAGATGAGGTGGAGGGTAGAGACGTGTTTTCGTAGATTTGTATTTTCCGCCGTGAAAGGAGGAGTTTCTGAACTGTCCAGATTTGATGTAGTGATTATGTACTATGATAATGTATGTATATATATAACAGTACATGTTTCTTTGTATTTAAAGCTGTTGTTATATATTATATTTTATTCGGCTGCGATTGTGAGATTCTGTGTTGTTGTTTTCTCCTTTTCTTCTACCTTTTTATTATTTTACCCTAATGGTTTGTATTTCCGTCCAATTTGAGTTGAACTGATGGAGAATATTGTCGACTCAAAGGGGTACGAATTCGCGGGCCATTATAGAGTGGTATCAGAGCTGAAAGTTAAGCGAGAACCTCGGCTCTGGTGAGGATTACTCATTAGAGATAGGGTCAGTAGCACCCTAGAATGAGTTTAAGTGTATTAATAGATATAAGCGCGTATTTGTTAGTGAATATAATTTTTTTATATTGTGTTGATTGGTTTGTTGAGTGGTTTATGGATTGTGGTCAATAAGAGTAATTAACGTTATTAATAGGGATCTCTAAACACTTGAATAGAACAATTCGACATAGTATTGTTTTAAGTAGGGTAAATGAAATAAATTTACCCAAATTATTTTTATATAAAAGGAATAATTTTCTTAAACTATTATATATGGTTGCTTGGTTGTTAGGGAATGATAATATAAAATTATTATCATTGTTGTGTGGGGAAATGAAATAAGAAAATAATGTTATAACCAAAAAATAAGAAAAGAATTCATATAACCGAATGGAATTTGTAAATGTGATCTATAATTGAAATGGGATAAAATTGCAGAGTAATATTTGAATATACATTGAGAGGATTTTGAGATTCGAAAATATGGGCAATATAATTTCCTTTGAGTTTGAAAATGATTTTCAAGGGCTTTGGAGGAATAATAGTGATATTATTCGAAAATATTTTTGAATTGGATATGAAATCTGGTGAGATTTGAAATTAAAAATATTTGAAAATGTTTTTAAAGAGTAAAAGCACCGAACTCACTTCGGTCGCTGGATAATGATTCCGATGATGATCGCGACATCATCGATAATCATTTTCGAGTTTCCAAGAGAGGAATTGCTACTTGAATGTTTTGGGTTGGTGTTTGAAAAAGTTGGGTTTGGATTTGAAATGCAAAGAAATAATTTGGTATACCAAAGGATTTTTGATATAATTGATTTCAAAAATGATTTTGAAATACTTAAGTGCTTGTTTAAAGACTCTGGACTTGGTTTAAATAAATGTTTATGGAATAATAAATGGGTTTGAAAACATATAAAAATTTGATATTTGTTAGCATAGAATTTAAATTGAAGAAGAGTTAAATTAAAATAAGCATGAAAACGAAATAAGTTAGAAAAGTAAGCCAATTAGATGAAGTGAATTAGAAGAGAGTAGTGAATGGAATTAAAATAAGTTGGAAAACATATAGAAGTTTAAAATTTGAATTAAATTGGAATGTAACTAAATCAAGTTAAATAAAAGTGAATTTGAGAGAGTAAGCCTAAATAGGCCAACTGGAAATAATCATTGAAATAAAATTTATTAAGTTGGAAATAATTTGTGAATGAACAAATTTATTTAGTGCAACTAAATGGAAATTGGAACTGAAATTTGAATAATGTCCAAATTTGAATTATGTTAAAATAAATGAGTAAAGTAAACCAATTAAGTGAAAAAAAATTGGAAGGAATGCTAAATAGAATATTGGTAAGTTTGAACTTATAAATTTTGAAAATTTAAATCAAAAGGGAATTAACTTGAACTAAGAGGGATCTGGAAATGTAGCTTAATTTGGACTAAACAAAACAAAGGACTGAAAAAAAGTAGTAAGTAAACTAATTGATTTAAATTGGCAAGCAAATGAATTGAAATTGAATAGTGGAATGGGATCTGACTTGAATCATGTTGAATAATATAATGGTTTGGAAATAAAATTTGATTAAGATATGAACAAATTGGTGAGTGGAACTAATTAAAGAAATGGTTAATTAAATATGGTTTGAGATAAGGTGAATAGAATTCAATATTTAAAATTGGTAGGTAAATTGAAATTCAAATGGAATTGAGATTGCAAGGTGAATGAATGGATGTAAAACCAAAATGATAAAGAGGAAATTAATATAAGGAGTGGTATAAAAGATCTATAATAGGCTTAAGAAAGTAAATAGTGAAATTCTTAAGTAAAATGGGTATTGGGAAGGCATGATAAGTTAATGTTTGAGTAAAGGTTTCATAAAAAGTGGTGAAAAAGGGAAATTGTCGACAAGCGAAGGGAAATCAAAATAAATGTGAATAAAAAGACAATTGATATAGCTAATAATCAATTGAGATAGATACGTAGGATGTACGTGTATTATTTTATTCGCATAGCGATTTGATCCAGATTTGAGCATAGAATTTCGAGATAGTTATATCGATCCGAGTTGGTATTTTTCACTCGATTTTCTACGACGAACCCTGGATATGGATTTTTGATTGATTCTGGAAATTCTCTATCTTAGTAAATGGCTATGCAAGGAGAATGATGGTTTCCGATCAAGGATCCAGATCTGAGTCCGCACAAGGGAGTCGAATGAACGATACTAGTTCGAAAGTGAAATTGTGTGATTGGGTGAGCGATTGGATTTGATATTGCGTACGGATGATATATGTGCATCGTATGGGCTTAAGTAAAGTAAATACTAATTTTTTTGAAAAGGAAGTGAATAGAATGACTTTGGATTCTGTGATTGGATATTATTGCTAGTAGGATACAGGTATTTAAAAGCTAAAGAAAATTGGTGTTTTTGATTTCAGAAGATAAATTTAATTGCCCGACAAAAAGGTATGTGTTTAAATTACCATATGAAATTTGATGGTTTTCTGATCTAGCCACTTGGTTTTTGTTTTATTTTGGAAATTTGGGGCCGTAAAGGCAGTTTTGTAGTTTTTCCGAGCTAGCTGCACAAAGGAGGCGCTGGCGAAATTTTTTGAAAATTTAAGGAGTTAGAGAAATTTTTAGGAAAATTATGATAGTTTAAAATTTGGTTTTAAACTATGATTTAAATTATTAAGGGAATAATATTATTTGGAACAGATGGATGAGTTTGGAAAGTTAGTAGAATTTATAGTGCGTCTTTAATAAAAAGATTGTTTTGGCAAGTTGTTGAATCTGTGGTTTTGGGAAAATAGTAATGGGTATTGGACCATTGTTCTTATCCAGCAATTTCGAGGACGAAATTCTTATAAGGTGGAGAAATGTAACGACCTAGAATTTTTGGATATTTGAAATTGGAATATCTAATTGATTTTAAATATTTAAAAGTTAATTTTTAACTTGAATTTCAAATATCACTATTTATTTGGTAATTAAATTATTGAATTTAACAGTTGGAAATTGGGTAAAATATGGAATTTGGGGTTTTAAGCTTGTTAAAAATAATTTAAAGACTTATAAAATTTATATTAATAATACTAAAGATAATAAAAGTTTTAAAATTTAATTTTGGAAGTGGTTTGTTCATTTTTAAAAAATATATCGTTTAAATTGAAATTTAAAAATAGCTTTCTGGGGCACAGTCTCAGAATTTGACGAAAACAGTTCCATTGGATCCATAATAGCGTATTATTATCGGATTTCAAATTCTGTAGTGTTTGGAATTATCGTGTAACCGTACGGTATGTAAACGCGTTGAAATCAATATCGAAAATTCAATATAATAGCTGGGTCCAGAAAGTTATCTTCTCCATACAATCGAATTAGACTCAAAACCTTTTCCATTGCGTTCGGAATAGGAATATAACATTATGAATGTCTAGCGGCACGCCTCGATAGGAATTTGAGATTTTAAATTGCATTTTTGAGATAATTTAAATTTAAATAATATTATATATGTATATTGTGTGTTTTGACTTGTCAAATAAATTTCACATAGATACTTTTCCCCTTCACTTTCAAAGCACTGTAGCTTGATATTTTCTACACGCAAGGCAATTCAATCACGTTAATCTCTAATCGTGTTCCCTCTTTCGTTTTCTTTTTAAAAAGCTTAACAGTTCGTAGCCAAGAAACAAAATCAAAATGGACGAACTTTAAAATTTTATCTCCTATTATACTTCGCTTCTATCCTCCTCCTTCACAAATGAATCCAGTCGTATTTTGCCCTTCCCTTTTGAATTCAATCGAACTTCAGCAATTAAAAAAAAGAATTCAAATATGTTGAACTCATGCAATCATTTGCGACCCCACGACCTTATGCGTGAGTGTGATCTGGTATGGAGGTGGCTTGGTTTGGAACAGACCGACCTAGGGCTCGAGGTGGGAAGTGTGTTAGGTGGAGATTGTCGTATGGGAACCTCGTTTGAATTCGCGACATTGAAAGGGACCAGTGACCAAGACGAAGTCGCCTGGTGGAGTGTGGTAAAGCGCGTTCGATTTTGAATAGCATTAGGAGAGGCTAAATCATGATCTACCTAGGGGGCTCGGTGGCAATGAAGTAACGAGCAGGAGTTTCGACAGTAAGGTATAGGATTTTATTAATTTTAAATTTAATATACATATGTATGTATATATAGGTTAGAGAAAAATAATATTTCAGTAAGGTATAATCAGTTCTTCCTTTAATATAATTTAATTTAACATATATATTTATATATATATATAAATAGATTAAGAAAAAAATACACATACTGGAACATGCTATCTAATTTAAAAATATAAATATATATATACACACATACCTATTTTAATTTAAATATAATATGTATAAATAAAAAGAAAAATATATTTATAGATAAGGTTTTGAGAAAAAAAGTAGGAGTTTTAAATGTTGTAGAGTTTATACAAAAATTAGATGTAACGACCCGCTATTTTGGACTATTCGCATCCGCACACGTCAGACTTGAATAATTCAAAATACCGAATTGTTAATTTAAACTTGGCAAAACTCAGATATACTCTAAATAAATAATCACAGAATCACAGACACAGAGTAATAATATGCAGCGGAAGCAAAAGATAGTAGTTCATGAAGCTACTATATATATAACAGAGTTAAAGAAGTACAAAAGAAGTCTCGAATACAATAGTCAAATACAAGAATCAGAGTACATCACTGAAATTAACTGAATATCTGAAAGCTGGCAGATAGCTGGATCTCCAAGCGAAGCTCCAACTCCAAAAGTGAGTCTCGAAAGCTGAACCACTCAGTCTAACCCGAGCGTAAAGCAAAACACAAAACACTCGAGTCAGGATTGACATTCTTATATCAATAAATCCAACTCAAGTGAAATAACAATTTGAAATACAAATAACTCAAAGGACGTTGGAATAACCGTCCTCTAAGGATCTGTTAAACTATCTTCTATGTAGTAATATACGCTAAATAGATAATGCCTATCAATAATATAAATATCAAAACAGTGTTAAGGCATTACCATTATCCCCCTTAACACATTCTATATAAGCGTTATAGTCTATACAGCACTGTAAACTCCACCGTAAACTAGTGGGATATCAGGGAGTACTCCATAGGTATAACACACAAAAAATTCGTAGTGGTCGCGTATATAGGGATACAAGTATGACAAGGCACATGAGGCAATAACCAAGATAGTGAAACTACCGTTTGCCTGATCCGGACTGGTGAAAACGCATCGCCGCAACGATCGCAACACCGCGAAACAACACTCCCAAAAGTACGAGGGTGCACCAATCAATAACAAGTAATGAGTAGTTTACGAAGAAGTGTGTTCGCTCGAGGTGGCTAACCCATTTGGCCCGGCATGGCTCCTGTTTTAGTCATTTCCAATTTGACACAAGTGTCAAGGCTATCCATTAGCATTCTCTTTCTTCAGCCATCACGTACATCATTCCAACCACTTCATTCTGGATCACACTCCGCGTATAGTTATTAAAGTGGTTTTCGGCTTAGACAGAGAGTATGTCCATAATCGATTCTGGTTTCTTTAATAACTTCGTAATTATTATGCCAATTGGTCGTTTATATTATTTCAAAACCAAATCATATTCAATTTCAATTAGAATTCGTAAACCAACATTTCGTTTGTCTTTCTAAATCAATTCCCATAATCTACGTTTCAAAACATTCAAATTACCATTTCAAAATCTTATAATTCAATTTCAAATTTTATTTAAACAATTCGAATATTGATTCAAGTTCATATATGGGTTTCATTCCAAAGTCATTTAAATTAATTAAATTTAACATTCAAATCAATTTTAAATTCATTTGTCGATTGCATTCAACATTCGTTAAGTAAATTTATTATTCAAAACAATTTCTATTAAATTACTAATTCATTAAATCAATTACTTAAGTTCAACTTCATTAACAAAGCTTACAAATTTAATTAAATTGGATTCGTCAAATAAATTCTTTAAAATTACAAGTCTTACGCTAATTCCAATAAATCACATTTTATTTCTTGTTAAAGAAATTCAATTCCACTTATTTATTTACTTAGTTACAAATCTCAACTCAATTAATAAAGAAACTAAATTTCACATATTCAAGAAGTTCAATTTCACTTATTTACTTACTTAAATAATTCAAAGAAACCCAATTCCCTTTATTAACGAAGTTCCAATTCACTTATTCAAAAGTTTAATTTCTCTTATCAAAGAATTCAATTTTATTTATTTATTAAATAATTTCAAACCTTAATTAATAATTTCAAACTTAATTATTAAATAATTCCAAAACTCAATTATTCATTTCTTAAATTTAACAACGTTCTTCCAATAATTACTTTGTTAACATTTCGTTTTAGATTTTTAAATAATAACATTACTTTACGTAAAATTTCAAATTCCAACTTCTTTTTAAAACTTTATTGTCTATTCGAATAAAATCTTTATTTTATTTTTAAATCAAATTATTGACCAATCGGGTTTATATATAATTTTCTATCCTAGGTCAAATTCATTTGCATATTTATCATTTCAACCTGATTCCATTTCAATTCAAAAATCAAAGCATAGCAAAGGGAACTTGCAGTGTGATAACTAGGATGGTGTCAAAGTAAATAAACAAGCAATAACAACAATCCAATAATTAATTCAAATAATCCCGAAATAATCGTATTAATTAACGTTTGTTATTTATGTAAATTAACATAATTATTTCTAGAATCTACACTATCATTTCATGTAGATTAAAAATTAGTACACTATTATTTTATACGGTTCTTCAATTTATTCAATTTCATACTACATCGATTTTAAACAACATACATTTAAATGGTTCAAGGTGTAATTAACCATATTTCTATGTGTCAATTAATTTAAACATTTAAAGGGGTCATATCTACAAATTTAACTAACCGAATTCAACACATATGTCGATTTAAATTTTAACTATCCAACGTCAATTTCAATTTCAAATTATCTAACACTTAGAACATTAACAATTCAACATCCAATGTCAACATCAAACAATCAATCATTTATCAACCAAACTGGATTATCATTGCATAAATAATTAACAGGTAATGGTGTCAGATGTCACAGGTGAACTGATACAGGTTATAACATATATAACAGTGTAAATAACTAACAGCAGCAAATTTCAATTGTCGTCTCAATTGAAATCAAATTTGATAAATAAAAGAATATTAATCATGAGTGATTTCTCACCTTTCGAGGCTAGAGGACGATAGAAAGCAACTACGGAAAAGAACGGTGTAACGGGCACTAGCACAAAATCAGGCACGACAAAGCTGATATATAGATATTGATGAGAACAAATCAGAATCTTGGTAGAAGAAACAATGATAGATATATTAATTATTATTATTTCCATGAAATCAATATTTAATTTAAAACAAATAAATAAAATTAATCATCATATATACATAAGATTAAAATAAATACTTGTATATTATATTAACCCATATTTCAAACCAATATCCAACACAATCAAAAATTTAAATCTTTAGAAAAGTAACCTTATATATATAATATTAAGAAACAATATTCATTTAATATCATAAATATTCTTTCAAATGTAAAGGCAACGCATGCATGAATTCATATATACATATCTTTATACATAACAAACATGCAGACTACAAAAATATAATGCAGACCTTAAATCAACATTTAAAACATATATACATATAGACCACATACTATATAATACTTATATGCTTATCATATTTAAAACCGTATATATATATATATTAACCTATAGAAATATATAAATTGAAACATTATAAAAATATTAACATAATATATCGTTGTAACACATATACAAATCATCAAATCAGGTGAACAACTTAACAAGTTGTATAGGTTAACCTATGCAATATAAACAAACAATTTATCACTGTATATATATACTACTGTTATAACAGGCTATAAATTATATATACTATATATATAACATATATATTAAAACCTATAACTATGTATTTTTAAACTAATATAAACTTAATATATATAACGGATCTTTATAGTATATATATACTCAACGTATTGTAACATAAATACAGATCAATCGATCAACTAAACTTGCGTAAACAACATATATGCACAGAATGAGCAAAATTATTGATATAGCTGAAAATATATATGACTCAGCATATGTCTAAATATGTATATACTTCAGAAATATTAACATATATCGTTATACTTTTATAATTCTATATATGGACGGCAGACCACAAATACAACTTATTTCCTCACAAACTCAAACAAAAATTTATAAACTTGTTTTATACATAAGATATATAGTGTGTGTGTATATATAAAAGGCAAGCCATAAACAACTATGGCACTTTTTATACACAGGCAAAGATATGTAAACTTATGTTGAATGCCAATTTAGTATATAAATATACAAACCCCTTATGTATACTGCAAACCGGTGAAGGAGAGGCAACGGTCGAAGCCGAATGAGATGGATGGAAGGACGTGAGGCCAGGGGTGAAGCGGTGATGTGGGGACGAGGAGGAAGGACAGGTGGGTCACGTGGAGAGGGCGGTGATAGGGCGACATCGGTTCAAGCGGAGCAGGCAAGGTCAAAGGCGGAGTGAGGAGGAGGTGGAAGCATGGGAGAAGCAAGGAGGGGCGGAAGAGATGGGGCGGAGTGGATCGGCCTGGTGAGGGCTGTTGACGCGGGAGGAGGCCGAGGTGGAAGGGATGGCCGGATATTGGGGTTTACTCGGTTGCGTGGCCGATGCGATAGGCCCGGTCGAGGCTGCGAAAGGCACGATGGTCGGAGATCTAGGCATGAGATGATGGAGCTTTGCAAGAGAATGTAATTTTTAGAAAGAAAGAAAAGAGATGATGGGCAGAGCAGGCTTTAATCAAAATAAAAGAAAAGAAAGGAAGCAACAGTGAAGAAAAGGAACGGAAATGAAACAGCTGAGGCAATATCACGTTGGGAATAGTAACCGATCCTTAAATCACGGAATATAAAAGCAACGGCTATGCATTGATTCATAAAACAAAAATTTGAGCAATCAATTGTTTAATTACTGATTGGATAGCACGTTTCAGATATGAAACGTGTAGGAAAAGTTAAGTCACATCTTAGGGTACCGTTACAACGGGCAGTTCATTATTTCCATCGCGTACCGAATCTCAAAATACAGAAATAAATATACTGTTGAGATCAGCACGACGAGACGATCAAAATGGTATACAGATATTGGTGGTATAATTGAATTATAAAAATTCGAATTTTCTACTAGCGGAATATGCAGCAAAAACACAGAAAAATAAGATCGACGGAGCTAAAGAAGTCCAAATTTGGAAAAACAAAAAATGGCGTCATGCTCAGCAGATGATTTAGAATTTTTCTATGCAAAAATATTTAGGTTTCGAAAACATTTTATTTTCATCGCTTTTTAACTGATTAAATTGAAGTCAATTTACGCACGAAATAAACTTTCTTATTTTTGGACGAAAATTTATCAGTTGCTATTTTTAACTAGACACATTTCAAATATCAAATTTATATTTTAAAATTTTATCGTTTAAAATTTCACACAAATTCAGTTAATAACCTTATTAAATCGGTTAAATTTACGGGTCGTTACATTAGATTTTTAAATCTATATAGTTTATTTTTATAAGTACATACGTAGTTTCAAAAAAAATACACAGTAAACCCGCTGTTTAATTTTAAAAATGTGTATTAAGATGATTAACTTTTTTATCAACTTATTTTAGTTACTAAAACTTATTTAAAGGAAAATTAGTTTAAATTAAATTAATAAATGTTAATTGACTGTTCGATTATTTCAAATGTTAATAAACCATATAATGTTTATACAAGATCAAAAATCGTGAAGAGACGAGCCGGTTTGTATTGGGTTGCAAATAAAAGTCAAAGGTGAGTTAATCTCACTCAAACTGGATTACTGGTGAATTTAAATAGTTAAAATTTAATTATTCCTTGATTTGTTGAAGTGATAAATTATTATCGGTCTGGATGTGATATTATATAATAGTATATATATATATATATATATATATATATATATATATTGGAGTGATTGATATTCCCACATTATATAGAGGACGAGACCCTATGCCCCCCGCATAATAGCGGATGACCCTATATACCGCGATATCACCCTCAAAGCGGGATTGGTATTTTTATATTGTGCTTACATCTGTGGATGCAGGAAAACAGGTTGGAGGAATCCAATTGGATTCTTCAAAAATATTGAAAATTTATTTCATATTCAGTGATATGATATATTTGATAATCTGTGATAGATTATATTGAAAATTGAAATTATTGAATGCTATGGTCTGGCTGAATATATTTCGGTATTTTAAGATATCAAAAATATGAAAGTGGGATTTTTAAAGGAAAATAAAAAGAAAGTTTGTAAGTAAAATAACTGTGGTGAATTTGAATAAATTAAAAGAACGAAATTGGAAAAGAAATAAAAGTTTGATTTGGAAGTCCTATTAAATCGATTCTGAGTATGGAAAAATATAGGGTTTGAATAAATGCAAATAAAAGAGTTTTGAGGACCTAAGCGATGTTGTTTAAGAATTAAAGGATTTATTTTTAAATTCAAGATTTAAGTGAGTTGGAAAAAATAAAAGGAGAATTTTGGAATAAAGTATGAAATTGATATTCCAGATTTAAATAAGGTTTTAAAATCATAATAAAGAAGTGAAGCTGGAATTAATGGATTTTGGAATAAAATTGGATAAATCAAGAAATAAACTTCAAATGGAAATTAATTCAGGAAATCGATTAAGTGTTTTGAATATAGGGATTAAAAGGAGAATGAGACTATGAGATTTGTAAACTGGGTTTATAAATAAAATGAAATATTAATCAGAGGATAATTTGAAATTATAAATTCATGATGGGAATGTATAAGGGGATGAGTCAAACGTTTTAAAAATAAAAGGGTAGTTTTATTTTTTAAAAGTGTGGAAAAGAAAATTTATGGGATTTGGACGTAAATTAAAGTGGGATAAATCAAGAAGGATTTATAAATGATTAGACGAGCTATATTGGAGTGGAAAGTGTATTTTCCTGGAAAGCTAAGTATATTTCCACATGAAGATTTTTTAAGAAAATTTATTATTTAATAATTTTAAAATTGTTAAAGTAAATATTAATGGAGCTAACTGTAGTAGTAATTATTTTTAAAGGTCAAATTAGTATTATGATTTAAAGGACAACTATTAAATATTTATATCTTATATAACATTTTTATTTTAAAAGTAGTTTTTGGATAAAGTTTACTTGGGAAAAAATTATAGAATTTCATAACTATTATTTTGAATAAAGTGATTTAAGTAGTTTTATTTTAAATGTTTTAAATATATATTTTTGGATAAAGTGATTTAATTTATTTAAAAGCTAAATTTAATAAGACATAGTTTTTTAGTGGAAATAAATAATTGGTTGAATGATTGTTTAAATTTGATAACTAAATAACCGACTATCAATATTGACCAATGCGCTGATCATTTCGAAGTGGCCGGGATCTGATTTAAGTATCCGAAAAGCACTTCGATCTGGATTGGAAATAGCAAATGAATATCGTGAAGATGATGTAGACGGTGATTCGGTTTGTCCAGACCCAGGGCAACTTGTATAGACGAATACTATCAGACCGTCATCATTGGAGGACGATGAGCATTCTAAGTGAATATGTTCTGAAAAGTTAACGCTTAACCTCAAGCCTCATCAACTGGGAATGGCTAAAATAAGGAAGGTGCAGTAAGGCTAAGTGGGTAGAACCCAATTAGGGTAAGGTCATCACTTTCTAGAGCCCCTTTGATCTCGGCTGTGTGGCGGTTGCTGATCCCAACCACGGGGTAATCTTATTCAGTCTGTCCAGGTTAGGGGTAGGCCAGTCTTGTGTTGCAGGGGATCGGCAGTGGTCCTCAGTACTCTGATCTAGACTAAGTACTGTGACGGATGGTACCCCAGTAGCCATTCCATTATATGAAATTCAATTTCCAATAAGTGCCCTCAGACTTGATTGTATATCTATTATGCTAGAATTTAATGAATGTAACAATTTCGGCTATTTGAATAAGTATTTGTACCTAGACACTATTATTATATCAGACGGATTTGATAAAAAAAATTTGGTTATCGTAAGGTAAAATCCGACATGTTTATTTGTGGCATGGTCTTACTAGATACCTTTGTTTGAAAGGATTTTTGAAAATATTAATAATCCTATTGAGTGTGTTTTCTCACGTTGGTTTTCCAAACTAACTCGGGTGTCGTTTTATTATGATACTCAGGTCAGACCGAGTTGAACAGATTCAGGAGAGCATGCTATGGAGCTCAGTAGACGAGCTGGAGGATAGAGACGTATTTCCATAGATTTGTACTTTCCGTTGTGAAAGGACAAGTTTCTAAACTATCCAGATTTGATGTAGTGATTGTGTACTCTGATAATGGTATGTATATCTAACAGTACAGATTTCTTTGTATTTAAAGCTATTGTTATATATTATATTTTACTCTACTACGACTGTGAGATTCTGTGTTGTTTTCTCTTCTTCTTCTTCTACCCTTTTCTTCTTTTACCCTAACGGTTTGTATTTCCGTCCAAGTTGAGTTGAACTGATGAAGAATATTGTCGACTCAAAGGGCTACGGATTTACGGGACATTACAATAACGGTTAGCCACAAATTAGTACCTGAATGTTTAAACGTACAAAATACAAATTCCAAACTATTAGTACCCGAATGACTAAATCTGAATCAACTGCGATGGAGCCGAATGAAGCTTGCCCTAGTTAGTAGTTGCTGATTGTTTGCTGAGATGAATATAATTTGAATCATGTACCCTAGATGCGGCCGTCGTCGAGATAAAGCTTACCTGGAGAAGATGGAGCCGCCTAGTTGGATGTTGGTCACCGCCTTCACCGAGTCGCCTCTCCCTTGTTCATGAATCGCTCATTCCATTTCGCAATTTACTTTTTCGGGTATTGCATGGTCGGTGGTTCATAATTTGGTGCCCTAGCTGCTTCAGGGCCCTAAGCGGACGCTTCTTTTGCTTTGGGGAAGGACCGAGCCTAGTTACTATAATATGAAGTATGCAAAGTATGGGAGCAACTCACATGTATACATTGGAAGATGAAATTCAAACAAAATAAATATATCTTGTTGCTTACACAGGCAAACAAAAGATTAATTAAATGCAAGCTAACCATTCAATGCATGCGAAGCCTAGAATATATAAAGTATATATATAACATCATGAATGAACGTATGTAAGAATTATGTACATGAAACACGGAACAAATAAAAAGAAAATATGAAGGCAAGTATTAATATATTTATATATGATGCAAAATACGAAAGTGCTATGTAGTGGAAAAAAGAAAAGGACACAGAAATGCGGTGCAATGGGAAAAAAAAGAGAAAAGGATATGTTGGCATGTAGGTAAACAATAGGGTAAGGTACCTGTTAAGAGCACTCTAATAGAAATGATTGAAGCGATACCCAAAACTTAATGCTGGGAGCCTAGGACTCTCCAACCTTCGTATTATAAAAGAAGATCGCTTACTACAGGTTTAATTTTTTAATGTAGTTTCTTTATATGTTGATAACATACTTTCAGTTCGAGCATTAATCCAAATGATATAAATATTTGTACTGGGTGAGCAAAAGCAAATAATAGTGAAGAGCGCGACATGGGGAAAGTGATGAAGTAGTAGACAAGTCGGATTGATTCTAAATGGCAAAGTGAGTGGGAAATAAAATTGGATATGATATTTATAGGGCTCGTGACATTTTCTGGAATTCTGTATTTTAGGAATGAAGGTTTGAATCTCTCCTTAGCAGTAAGGAATAATATTACCCATTATTAACTTTTAATGTTTTGCAATTTCACTTCTCTTCTCTTCCAAAACTAATACACAAACCCTAACAGAAACTGCACCATCTAATGGAGCAACTGCAAGGAAAAAATGCATTCCTAGTGGGGCAACTACCATGAAAAAATGTATTTCTAATGGGACTGCTACGAAAAAAATAAAATCCTAATAGGCTCTATGCATGGTTCTTTTATGTATCATGAATGAAGCCGTGTTCAATGCAAATTCAAGAACCCCCTACCCTACTTTAAAAGTAAGGAAGGAAAACAATTTTTCTTACCTATTTTTTAAATTTGCTTCATAATCAAAATATTTATCTATCATCTAACCCTAAATCAATTTCTTTTTCCTAGTTTTCATTGCTAGATAATATATTTTTAATTATAACCCTAAATAAGTTTTTTTTCCAAATTTTATTGATAAATATTATAGAATTTGATTTACTATATTTTATTGGGTTAATTGGGGTTTAAGTGTATTAAGCAGTAAAAAATAAAATAATTAAAACATAACGCTTACTACTATTGTAAATAAGGGTATTCTGTCTTTGATTTCTTTTAGAAAAAGCCTGGTGTATGCAAAGCGAATTTCAGTGTATAAATAGAATTAGCCTTTACTTAATCCATCTACACCAAAATGACCAAGTATGAGTGGCTTTTAGGTGACTGAAAAAAGAAATTCATTGATATATCCTCTGAATTTTAATCAGGAATCGATAGTCTATACGATTATAAGAATGGCCAGCATGAAGTGATTCTATGCAAACTTTGATATAATTTTTTTGCTTATTTGATGTAATTTTCCATTACAGTTATTGTGAATCAATGCTAAAAGCTATGTTGCTCAATTCCGTTGTATTTCTTACTTTAATGTAATTTGTAGATTTTGCACTATCTCGTTGAGATATTAAACTTTTTGATTCAAGTTACCATTTCTTGGTCCAGTTTTGATTGCTTAGATCAACTTTTTATGTTTTGGTGCAGTTTGTTGACTACTTGGTGCAGCCCTAGGGACAAATATGTAATTTATTATATATATATAACTCGTTGAACAATCTTTGTTCATAATAAAGGTTTTTCTTTCAATTATATACTTGATATAAAGTGATTATATTAATTAATTAATTTAATTAAAAGTATTTTTAATAGAAAATCCATAAATGGCATATTTTGTGATAGTAGTTACAAAGTGTTGTAATTGTGAGTAATTTATCACAATAAAACAAAATAATATTTTAAATGTTCTTAGTCGTATAATGCTCTCCAGATTCTAAGCGATGTTTTACTCATGACTGCTGGGGGTATCTAGGAGTTACGTACTGATAGTCATTGAATAACTATGAAATGACTCACTCGATGGTTTTCTATTGGTTAATATAACTAAGTTCAAATAGAAATTATTGATGTGACTGATTTACACAGTTCTCTCGACTTGAGAATACTATGGTTCTTCAATATGAAAGCTCCACTTTGATTATAGTCAAATCATGGCATGACGTTCCATCGAGTGACTATAGTTGGGTTGAGTGAAAGTATTGGAAGTGAAGCACTGTTCAAAAGAGTAATTCTTCAGATCTGAATGTTTACATGTTCAAATTGGTTAGCTGATTTTCTTTACTTTATTAAATTGAGCTAAATCTATATATGTTAAAATACAACTTATTATTTTAGTTCTATATTTTAACATTTAATTTAAATTCCATTTCCTTAAGTTAGAAATTTGCATCTTCATGTTGATTGATTGAATTATATTTAATGTTAAAAATGAAATTTATATGGAATTAATACAATTTTTCAATTTTAGATCTATATTCTAACCTTTCATTACAAGCTGTAATTTTAGTTTTGAATTTTAATGTATGTATATATGTATGTATGTAAGTATACATGTATTATTTGCACTTTTTATTGCATTAGATATTTACATATGAATAAAAAGAATTTTAACAACAAATCAAAGTTTAAAATTGAATATTATAACTATCCAATTTGTATTATTAGAAAGCTTTGACTGAATTCCATATATACATATTTGGATCTACTTGTACGTGTTTATATAAAATTTATGTTTCTTTACACATGTTGTCATAGTATGAAATCATTTCTCTTTTTAATAAAGACAATAATGTCTGCATACAATTCGTTGTTTACCCTCTATATTCTTTCATTATAGTACATATTGATTGTCATTAGTATGTTGCATTAATTAAGTTTACTAAATGAAAAACTGTATCAATCATTCTTGTCATCCCTTACTTATTTCCATTTCAATTTCTATGCAATAACTATTCAAATTGTTCTTGTTATTCTATGTATACATATCAATTACCACTAACTATGCACACTCCCTATATGTTGCACTTGCACAATATTTACTATGAATATATTTACAATTCATGTTATATTTAGATTAGTCATTAATGTTATTTTATTAATCAGATATTTAATTTAATTAAGGGAAGAAAATGAAAAGTTTCATTCTCTAACTAAATTTATGATCTCTCATTAATTGAATAATTTAAGTATAAGGAAATGAAAAGCTTCCTTCTCTAAATAAAGATATGCTTCTTCGTTAATTGAATAACTAAGAGAAAGGAAATGATATATTTCCTTCTCGGGATAAATTTGGAAAGTAAATGTTACATACAACTTTGTACACAAGAGTATATTTGATATATCTAACTTACATAAATATTAAATTAAAGTGAAACTTTACTTACAAAGTTAAATAAAATATTGATTGTATTTAAAAAAACTTAGAAAAGTTCTAAGTATATTAAGACTTCATAGATCTATTAAAGATCCAAAATGGCTAAATTTTTTGAAATTCACCCATTTCTTCCGTTGCGGGCTGGCCAAGTTTCTTCAGTTTTTTATCTTTGATACAGTTTTTTAGCTTTTGATACTATATTTCCACACCATGTTTGCTTCGTTTTATGCTACAACTTTTATAAATTGGGTTTGGTTGAATTGACCCGTTTAATCATGGATTGGATTGAGTTAAACCGCTTATCAAACAGGTTAAATAGGTTGGGTTTTGTTTTAAATCAGCTAGGTCTAATTTAATATCTTATCCAACCCATTTACGATCCAACCCAACTTGTTTGACAGATCAAGTATACATATATATATTTATATTTATGAAAATATTTTTAAGTGGATTTTAAAATTAAAAATGATTTTATATATACATACATATACATACATACATATATAAGATGCGATCAATGACACTCCAAATAGTGCAGTAAGCCTGTATTCCATTGATTTCCTCCACAAAATCTGAATTAAATTATATGACTCTTTCTCTCTTTCCACTAGCCATGTTATTTAATTTAGAGTATGTGGCGGAAAACAGATGGTTGTAAAGGTGCCGTAAAAACATGGGTGCAATTGAGCGCTCATGCACACACATATATAAATGCGCTTATATTCATATACATACATACGTACGTGTGTGTGTGTGTAAATATATGTGGGCAAGAATCGGCAATGCCTCATTTTTGCTACACCTCTATTCCTATTGAATTCTACCATAATTTTTAATTTAAACAATATACTTTCTCTCTCTTATCAACTCAATATAATTAACAAATCGGAATTTATAGTTGATATCAAAGCTAAATATAGATATAGCAGAAATGAGATGTAGCCAATCCTTACTCTACACCTCGTTATTGCTGCACCTTTAATCCCACTGATTTCAGCCATATGTTCCAAATTATATAAAATAATTTCTCTTTTTTGTCACTTTGAAAGAGAGAAGAAACATTATTTAATTCGGAACATGTAACTGAAATCGAGGTATTTAAAGTGTAGCGAAAATGAGATGTAGCCGATTTTAGTCATATATATGTGTATGTATGTTAATTATACATATACATATATAATTAATATACATTAATTATTAACCAAAAGAAAAAAATAAAAAATGATTTTATTTACACCAACTATATTAGATTTTGTATAACCATTAGATTTATAGACCAACTAAGGTTTAATTAGAGATTTTTTTGAAATTTGTCTATTTCATCTGCTGCTAAGTATACTAGTTCCGTAATAAAAATTTACATCGACATTTGATGCGTCCCAGTCAAACACATTTTCAATAGTTCCCGAAGAGCATTTAAATGAGACAGTTCTAACATGGGACACCAACTTGGAGGGTGCATTTTTTTCCCAGGAAAGCCACCCTTTTTTATTTGCATGTTATAGTGTGCAAACGGGAGGTAAGCTGATGAATGCGAATTTTATGCTAACTAAAAAAATACAGATGTAGCTGGTGACGTTAATAATTCAAATTCGTGGCACAAAGCTCGTACTTATGATGCTACTAAAACTTATCTTTTTACGAGTAGGGCTGTAGATTTTGTACGATAGTCTGACATCCGGCTTAGTTCGGAACTGTAAGGCGCCCGATTTGTGTCCGTACGATTCTCATTTAGGATACGAATTAGGATAAATAAATGTACGAAAATATGTTTTTTGAAACTCTCCAATGTTTTTCTATTGTCCGAACAATGTCTGTCCGTTGTTCGGCTCATATGAACAATATCCGAGCTTAATGCTTGCTTGATTCGTGTCCGTCCGATTCTCTTATAGGACAGGACTAGGACACACCTTTGTTTGGTCCGGTCCGATTTGTTACACCCCTAAGAATGAGCGCATTCAGGGTCTAAAAAAATAAAATATTATTCGTTGTTTGCCAAATATATAGCTCAAAATCGTCTATTTTTACAACTACTTTAGGATATTTATCTATTCAGTTTTCTAGATCTATAAAGATAAAGAAATGCTCTACACTTGCCTTGCCCATTTCGCCTCTCTTCTATCTCCTCCTTCCGTTGTCTTCAAGTAGAGTATAAAATGCATCATACCACCCATATTGTATCTAACGTCGTACTGGTAGTTTGTTCGAGAAGATGAGAATTTTGCATCTTGACTTGTTCGTCTATGGCATGGGATGTGAATGCATCCGCTCCAGTTGTGATAATACCATTAAATATATTTTGCAGGGACTCAAAATTTGCTATAGGTTCTATCATGTATTAATGATAGAAGGGCCGAACTCCTAAGAGAAAGAAAGAAAGTGGAACAAAAACTACTACTAAAAACCATAAGCAAAAAACTAAAATGCAATACAAGAACAAAATTTCTCTTTTCACGGTCGGCCCACCATAGCTTGCCACCAATAACTGTTCCATTCACAGGATTCCCCATCATGATCCTATTTCGCTGCATAGATTTTGCCATTATTACCAATATTTCTTGGGTCATTCGTATTTGAAGTGAACTTGATCATCGGTTATCGTTACTTTTCCCAAAAGCGTCGCCAAAACTTCATTAAGCGCCATTATATTTTCTTATGGACCTTTTTTATTCTGTCTAGTTTCTTAGTAACAATCGATCGTACGATATAATAATTTGGTTCCTTTGGACCTAATTTTAGGACTTTTATTAGCGGCTTTCTACGACACTCTGGCTAAATATAAATTCCACAAAATTAAAAAAATGATACATAAAAGGAAATTAGATATATATGAATTTAACAAAAAATATCTCAAAACCTAGTTGTTTGAAGTGGATTTTTTTACAATTTTTTAATTTGTGTTGGGTTATGGTGATGAAGAAGAAAAAGGGAGGGGTTTCAATAGTGGATTTTTCTACCATTCGAAAATGGCCGTTTAAAATTTATCTCTCAAACACATTTTCAACGATTCTCCCCACCAGAACATTTATGGTACCATTTGCCGTCAAGCTTTGCTATGTTTTCGTTTTCCATGCATTCGATGCAGCAACAGTCTACTCCCAAATGGACCGTTGGGAGAAATGATGCGTTTGCGTCCAACTATATGCTCCCCAACAATTACTCCTTCTTTCGTATTCTCCTACATATTTCCTTCTTCGTCATCTACAACTTCACACTGTCAATTTGAGAAATGAACAATTTTTACCCAACAATCCGATTATCTTTTCATGTATGTTTATACATTTCTGTGTATATTTTTTTGGTGTCTGCAACTTTTTTTGTTTTGAGAATTTTTTGCTTACTTTTGTAAATTTCGAATCTTAGAGTATCGCATAGCATCCAAAATAGTCCACACAATTGATCGTCCAAAACTACTCAAGTTCTATTGAAATGTGCTATAGAAACATATGCTACTTATGGTGATAATAAAAAATAAGTGCACAAAGCTGTAGCAAAAAGTTCAACCGAGCCGTGGAAAACATTTCATATATTGAACCTATAGACGAAAGCAAAGTCTGACATAAATACGGTTAGTCTAAGAAGACAATGTGTGAAATGGAAAAGTTTGTACAATGAAACTGGTTTTGGCTAGGATATTCAAAACAAACTGTTATAGGCAGCGAAAAATGGTAGGTAGATCATGTAAAGGAATTTTACATATGTGTTATAATTTTTGGTTATATTGAGTATGTTAATGTTTTATTAATCCATTTTATTGGGTTTATTTGTAGGAGTTTGGACATGTTATTTTAAAATATTAAAGATGACCGATTGACAATTTAAAGTGGTTTCAACAATTATTTCAAGAGATGAATGCAATTGGAAAAACATCGTATACGTTCGTCGCCAACGAAGAACCACCGCAGCAACCAACGCCTCCTCTTGCACAAAACCAATGTGAAAGAACATGGTTTTTTGATGGGTTTTATAATCAAATTGATGAAACGAGTACTCACTGTGAATAAATTACAAATTTGAATTCACCAACCAATCATCCATTGCAATAAACTCTACACATTAGTTCATCTTCTATTACCAATAAAGCATGTAGCGGGGGGAGAAGACGTCATCAAGAAACCGATGAGAAGTTATGCGAGATCACTGACCGAATGCATGAGAGACATTAAAAAATCTTGCATGAATTCAGAAAGTTCGAATACGGGCAACAACATAAGCAACTTACATTCCACAGGAAATTCTGTAAAGTATGCAAATATGGTTGCTTGCCTTTGACGAATTGGAGAAGGGGGAGAATTTTATTTTGATGAAGGCTTTACAATTGTTATGCAATCCGATAATAGTGGTATTCAAACTTCTTAATGGTGAATTAGCAAAAAGTTGGTTATTATTGGCGACTTCGATTAACAATACATGAAAGAGTACCAAATGTGTCTGATAAACCATGGTGGTGCTAATAAATAAGGTTTTCAAAAATTTATAGTTCTGTTGTATTTTCTATGCATTGCTTAGCGTCGTATTTTTAAGGTATTTTAATTTATTTATTTATTTTACTTTTAATTCATTTAAATTACAATTATTTAATGCATATTACACAATAAAAACAAGTAATTAATTTATTATAAATCAATTCCGTTCAAATACTTCACTCAAATACCCCTTTCGCGTCATCAAACAAGTTCCCCTTTTAATCAACTTTCCAGCTTAAATAACTCGCTCAAATGCCCTGCTTATACATTCCACTTGCTTCTAAAGAACGGACCCTAAATGTGCTAGTCTTTTTTTCTGCGAATTGCACCCATTCGTTTTTGTTTCCATGTTAGTGGACAAGCATTTTGGAGAGGGATTATAGTTCACAAATTTGTACATCCGATGTAATTGAGTTATGCCGGACAAGAAAATTAGGTTTAGCAGTTGGGGGTAGCGGTTGAAAGCGTCGATTTTCAAAGTTTGAATAAGACTAAACTTTTACGTTCGACGTAACTCAGTTACGTCGGACGTAAAAACTTTCATATCAACAAGTCGAGCCCTCATTCTTCCTCACTTCGAACCAAAAGTAAAAATAGCTCTTCTCCTAAAATATCTAATGGTATTTGTCATCTTTCTCCGTCTCAAAAAAATCGATCCAAGAATGGACGGATGAAAAAACAAGGAGATTTATTGATGTATGTTACTTATTGCATCAAATAAGATAAAACACAAATGGTTTTTATCGACGATGTTCGAATCTGTTTGATGGACAATTATGGAGCAACTTATGCTTCGTTTGTTCTGGTCTAGAAATGGGACAACCATTTCTGTTTGGGTAGAATTTTTAAGAGTTTGATGATTATAGAGGGGTTGAATTGGGATTCGCAAAGACGAATAATCAAGGGTGGTGATAATTTGTGGAAAGAGAAAAAGAAGAAGGTATTACATTCCTGAAGCATTCTAAGGAAACCTCACCTTATGGTTGGGAGAAATTGACATTTTACATGATGGAAACCTGTCTCAAAAAATTGTCCATTCGACGATGAAGTTGAGTACACACTTCCTCCGTATCTCAGTTACGAACACTCCATGCGGTAGGTCAGTTTGATAAATAAAGAGAGTACGGTTGAAATTATGGCCAGTCTTGACGCACCACTCTCCCTCTAAATTGATTGCATGTTAATATTGTTATAATTTCAGTAATAAATTCAATCGAATTGCTTTGGTTATGTAGTAGTTGAAAGTGATGCATCTCTGAAACATAAGGTGGTAGCTAAAAGTCTATTGGGAAAGTGTGTCTAGTAAAACAACGATAACTTGCACTTTCTAAAACCAATTGGGGTCAATCGTTTTAGGTTAGAAAATATAATCGACGAGCTATAATTTTTCTTTTGATCCCTTTTTGATATTTATCCTTTTACTTGACTTGAAATGGATTTGAAAGTATAATCACAGTTTTGTGTTTAAAGTAGTTTTTCGAGTTTAAACATGAAATTGATTTGGCCATAAATTTTGAACCGTAAGTCCAAATTTGATAATCTTTTTCTTACTGGAAATCCTAGATTTTTATCTACAACTTTAATGATTATGGTCGAAATTGCATTTTGACTCGTAGCTCTAAGAATGTAATACAGGATTAAGAAATCTATACCTGAAATTTTTTTTGCCATAACTTTTGAACCATAATTCCAAATCTGTTGACCATTTTCTTGCCGGAAAGCATATACTTTTATCTGGAACTTTAATGTTTTAAGTTTTACAAAAATTTTAGTTTTAAAGGGTGAAAAAAAAATTTAGTCGTAGCCTTGCAATTTACTTTTCCTTTGAAATTTACAGACTATCTGATTTTTGAAATATCAAATTCAGTCCAGCTCTAGCATTACACTCCCCGCGTTAACATTCTCTTATCCACCACCATTCTAATCGAAAGTCCAAACATGACCCCGATGCTGGACCTTTTGCTCCTGCCCCTGCTCTATGTGGTACCTCCATACCACAGTGGCAAAAAGTTAGGAAAACACTGAATGATTCTCAATGACTCTCGTCGGTAGAAATAAGACAAACTACTTTCGTTTTGAGGAATCCAGACAATCTGGAGATTGCTATGTTGATATTCAGTTCGATAAGAAGCTGTTTGTTAAGACTATCCACGTCACGATCGCAAAAGGAATTTGATGTCGTATTATATTTCTAAATTTGTAGTTGCATTTAAATTTGAATTTGAGTTTCTAGTATTACATATTAAATATCGAATATTAAATGTTAGATATTAAATATTAAATACATTTGTTAATAAATTTACATAACGATTTTTATTTAACAATTTTAACATTACTTTACACAACATTTTTTATATCCTCCGACTTCCGAGGAACTTTTAACTTAAAAATTTGTCTGCAAATATTTTAATTTCTATCTCTATCTCAATTTTTTCACGAACGCATGGTGAGGCTTTTAGATAATTTTATGCTAAAAAACAAAAATACAGCTGTAAGATGACGTCCCATTGAGATAATTTAAATCCGTGGAAAGAAGGTGTCCTTGTATTATTGTTATGACGCATCTAAAACTTCTCTCTTTATTCACTAGAAGGGTGCGCATTCAGCGTTGACCAAAATAAAATATTATTCGTCATAGGCATCCAATAAAACAGTACAAGTGTACAAATCAAAACCGTCCATTTTTACCATCGCTTTAGAATATCCATCCATTCAGTTTTCCAGATCTATAAAGAAGGCGCTCTGCCCTAGTCTTCCACATTCCGCCTCTCCTGTCTCCTGTTATTTTCTTTGTTCGCCTCTCCTCTTTCATTTTTATATCCGGTTAACGAATAATTCTTTTATTTCTTGTTTCGATTTTTTTATTCATTTCCAGGATGAATTGGCTGCCTGTTTATAAGGATAAAAGCTCTCTGGCAGCGTGGATTTGGAAGATTTTGTTTTTTTTACTGTAAATGATTTCTGATTTGGTCCTTTTAAATTCGTAGGTTCGTGGATCATATTATTCCGCAAATTCTTCTAAAGCAATCCATGTAAATATGGAGTTTTTAAGCAATGCTAGAAGAAATCTCATCTCGGAAGGAGTCAATGGTATGTATTATGTAACAGACCTTTGTCTCGTTGGGTGCGCTCACTTGGCAGGTCGCATGATTAATAAAATTAATTTTGTTGTTTGGGAGGAAATCGCATAGGAGTAAAACCCAGGTTTTCCTCTCTTTTTATTGCGTTCGACTTTTTTCCTTCTATGTCTTATTGCTTAATTATCAACAAATGCACTTCAATCTAATGCACCTTCATCGTTAATGATAATTTTGTCCCAGCCTTTTATTATTTACAAAATTGCTTAGTAGGCTACAGAGATCCAAATAAGAAAAGTAGACGTTTAGAATGGTGTATTTTACTTTCGATCCAGATCACATGAGTTTATTGTCATAAAGGATCTTATAAAATATAATTTTGCTTTGGCATCGTGTTCATGAATTCAAATTCTTCTGCTCGGATGTATGCTTAATTACAATGGTAATGGTGGTAACTTATCATATATAAGAAATAAGTATTTGTTGCTACAATACAATTGTACTGGTTCTTGCAATTGTTTGAATCACTAAAAAAATCTATATCATCAAACAGGGGTAACCAATAAGATCACAGTATTAGCGTGATTAGAACATTTTCTTATTCTTGCTTTGAATATTTTTGGTACTCGAACATACGTTTGATCAATGAAAATGAACGACCATATTGCAGGCAGCCTTCAGTATTATATTACGATATAATCCTAATTAAAAACTGTTTGATGTTCTAATTTAAGATTATGTCAGTATGATTCTTGTCCTAATAAAGTACCTAGTTCTTATGATTGGTAAATTTGTACTTTGGCTTTATGTACAAACGAACATGGATATTGATTTAGCTTATATGCTAATTTCATGTTTGTATCTTAAATGTTAAAAGAGATATGACAAGCTGTAGAAAGATGTAAATAGTGGTATGTTTCCTACTTTGTCATTCTCTGCCTGATGAAAACTGAAGTTGCAATGTGGAGACATCTGTTGTGGAGACATCTTGCTGGGTGGGTATGTTAGAAAGGGAAGATAACATAACTGAGTATAGTTATTATATTTTCATGTTTGTAGTTCTGCATAGATGGTAGTTCTGTTCTTCATCGTCACATCTCAGTTGGAAGCATTTGTAGCTTCTGTTTTCCTGCTTGTTAATCTCCATTGATTTGTTTACCAGTACAGATAGTATGAATGTTGTTGTTAACTGTAGTAGTGGTTGTTTATTGCTTTGAAGGTGGAACTGTGAACACTCCAATGCATGATTACTTGTGCTCTGCAATAACATCCCGTGCAATCTTATTTGTGGGCCTGAGCAAATGAATAAAGAAGATCATATTTAGTTGGCCTATAACAAGGTTATCTAAGCCCCCAAATGTTACCCGTTTTTGTTAGTTGTAATACCTTTGATGTCACCTTTTTTTTTGCCAGCGTGAGCTACCAAAAATGCCATGAAAATAAGATCTAACAATTAAATATTTTTACAGAGTCAAAACGTCCTTCCAGTGTCATTTAACATTAATACCGTTTAAAAAAATAGGTTCTAACAAATAAAATTCTTTTACAAATTTTAAACATTCTTCTATACACACTATTTAATTTTAATTACTTAAATATAGAATCTAACAAATAAATTTTTAATTAATAATATCAATAAAAATTCAAACTAAAATAAATAGATGTTACAACGTAGAAATAAATTTTAAACTAATAAAAAATGATTTCTACGTTGAAATATGGTTAAATATTTTTATAAATTAATTTTTTGAATGTTCTAAATAGAAAAACATTTCTCGGAAGCACGTGCCATCATCAAGCGTTTCAAACGCATGCCATAACGTCCGTTATATAAATGCTAGTTCACATGGTTCGTTTGTTTACACCAAATGTTTAAACAGGCATCGTCACCTTTGGTATTATTTCATATGTTTTTTCCTCATACTTTGGATTTTATGTTGGATATATGGAGAATTTAATTATATCTTTTATTGCATTGAAATGTTGCAGGATGCAGATTTTGTTGACTTAAACCATTGGCAGGCAGTAATGATTTCTGATCTCATGGCAGGTAAGTACTACTTCTGTACTACGGGCTCCTACTCCATTGAAAAATAATACTGCATGCTATGCTCCCAAGCCTTATCTTTTTCGTATATTGTTGTTACATTTTTCCTTGCTGGTCCCTATGGTTAGAACGTTGTTTTGTATGATGAGGGTTCAGTTCCCGGTTCAGTTTAGAGTGTGATGACGTCCGAATCGGCCAATGTTCTCTTTGTTTTATGAGCGGAGACGGAGATTACTGTTGGTGTCTCGTTATCTTTTCGAGTGAAGTTATCAATACGGTTCCAAAACAGAATGCTATTTTTCATGGCATTTCCATCAGCAACCGGTCGCTGAAATTTAGTATGTAGTTCCACTAATTTTGCTTAGAAGTTTGAGTTGGATCAATGATCGAAAATGGTAGATGTTCATATAACCGATCAATGTCCCTTCCAACGTAGTCAATGGGTATTTAAGCTCTAAATGGCTTGGGCGCTTGGGATTTACAAGAGATTATGTTGTATTCTCTTGTGGTATTCTTGAGAGGTTGGTGTTCAAATCCCTCAAGTTCCGACTCATTGTGGTAAAAGTGTCACCATTCTCCTTTTGTGTCGATCGTTATATCGTAATATTTGTTACTTATGATCGTTATCTCATAATATTTGTTACTTAAAACTATTTTTGTAAGAAAGTTGGATCTTCTTTGCTTCATTTTGGTTATTGCTACTTGTTTGAGGTAAGCTTGAGAAATCATTTTTGAATAAAACAAGCCAGGGGAAAGAGTCGTCGTCATTACAGCTAATCGTAAGAATTTCAGCATTGTTTTTCTATAGTCGTACAGTATTCTATATACCTTTGGCCATGTGGATTCAGTGTTTAGTTTGACTTAGTACTGGTGTATGCTAATTTGCACTGATATATGGTAATTAACATGAAATGTAGAATTCAGATATTTCAAGGTGATTTTGGTCAGACAATTCATGTATCACAGCAAGAATGTTTTAGGTGCGTTTTCCATGAATGGAAGCGGAGCATTTGTGAGGTGTAATTGAATGGGAAAGACTGTTGAAAGGGGTAGGCGTATACGGCGACAAACGGAGTATTTGAATGGGTGATTTATGATTTTTAATTTAATTGATTTATAGTTAATTAATTATTGTTTAATATGCGTTTAATAATTGAAAATAAAACACGCCAATGCAAACTCGATGTTACATTAAATCACATCGATATATTTTAAATTTAAATACTAACAAACCATACAAATTAGAAATCTAAACAAATGATGACTACAGAACATACTTAAATGATAACTTATAAATGGCAATATCTCATTATTAAGGAGTATTCGCCACTTTTAAAATTGAGTGATTGCTGTGAAAAATCTATATGATTTTCCACCTTTGGACGTTAGTAACAGTACATAAAATAGAACAATAAAGCGCTGCAACGTTGGTGAAATGGTCACTGTAAACAAATGATTGTCTACCCAAATTTTTGCTTGAGTTATGTTATGGTCGGTCGGTCTGCTACGTTTGGACTGAACGGGTGTGGTGTCTGCAGTAATCCAATCGCGATACAAAGCTTTTTCTACAGCAACGAAAGGCTGAGCTGATGGTGTTCGTTAGATGATGTCTTTTCCTATACAACCTTCAGCTCTCTGAATTTTATCGGGACATTTCTCTTGTATTTATTTTATCTGGGCGTAGGACCCCTTCATCACTTCTTGGAACTGTTAAGCCGTTCATTCTTTACATCTCATTCTTCGCCTTCTACCGTTATCAATTTGTTCTAATCTTCCTAGACATGCTTTTGATTTGCCTTTCTATTTTCGTCCGTGTTTGGGATCGTTTATGGTTAAAATTGCGCGTTGATTTTTATTGCGACAGTCACGTAAAACTCGTTGGCGGAATGTGCTTTGTCCATGTTCGTTAGGAAATCTACGCTTAAATCGATGAACACTTTGGTTTATACATCTGTCCATAAAGCTATGGCTGGGAGGAAGCAGTAGTGGGGCGGTTACCAACAAAGAAGACGTATACTCCACAATCTCTCCCTTTTAATGATAATTAACAACAAACTAAGTTTATCGAATGTAATTCATGTTGAGTATGTGTACGATATCGTAAAAACCAAAATCATAGTGGGGCGGTTCCCCTATTGATATGCTTCCTCTACATATGTGGTATATATGTTATAGAATAAAATATAAAACTGATATATTTCTTTCAATATCAAGAATAAATTCACAATGTAATAGATTCTTAACCGCTCTCTCCCTTTTTTATTTTCATCAAAAGTCTATGTCAAATTGACATGATGAGAAAGTGAAACTGAATAATGAAAATGTGACAATAAATATTAATGAAAAATCAACCATAAACCATTGTAACTATAGCATTTAAAGTCATATTCCATGAGAAGAAGAGAGTGACAAAAATAAACGTAGTTATCTATAGCGAGGTTCAAAAGATATAGCCCATAAGATGTTACGTATAAATATCTTATTCACAATTCATTATGAAATCAAGTTAGAATAACTTATCCCTAACTCGTTGTAGATGAGGCCTTTATCCCTAACTCATTGTAGATGAGGCCTGTAGGGGGATCATTTTCATTGAAAACTCTTCTCTCGATCTCCCTATTAGCTACTGCTTGACTTAAAAAAGTGACCTCTTTACTTTCGTTTGTGAGAGAGTGTCTCTAATTCACTCTCGGATCTAACTCTCTTTTGTTTTCTTTCGGGCTTAGCCTAGCCTCGTGGGAAGAGTTAGTAATTGATATCCATGTTCAAAGATTCCACAAAACAAAAGCGCTAGACCTCTGGTCCTTTATTTTAATCAACAAGGCTGCTTTCCCTGCTAATCCTTCTCGCCAAGGAAAGAAGTCCAATAGCGGCTGTTCTTAAATCTATAGAATAAGCGAAAGGTTCAAGCGGGTCTCTCATTTCTCCATCTGCAGCCTTCGCTCTTTCACTCCGACAAAAAGACCTTCGCATCGCACTTAGCTGCTTTAGCCGACTTAGGGCCCTTTCTTCTTCTTCATACGCCCTTTCTTCTTTCGTTTTTTTGTTGTTGTGTCTTTTGTTCCAATGGTGGAAATGGAGCCTTTTATGCAACGGTGTGCCTTTTCGGGGGTCTTCTCTTGGGTAAACATACCTGCCCATTCGTGGGACAAGACACAAGACAAGACAGTGCCTGGGAGTCTGGATCACTTCTTTGGCACCCTTGATAAGTGGTGCCTTCATCGTAGTAGTGCCTTTCATCATAGTGGTGGAATGGGGCAAGAAGATTGCGTTATAATGTTGAAAATGAAAATTTTGAATTGTAAAAAAGGACTCAATAAATGGTAGGTACGGAAAAAATAAATGGGGTATGGGAGAAAGTTACTTGGAAAAGAGCTTAAATGGGTGAGAACAAAATTCGAGAAGGAGAGAGGGAAGGATGTCTTGGCTGTTGTCGAGCGGAGGGGGGATTTTGCTATATTGGGGGGAGGAGGTGTTGTAAAATGGAACGATCGATTGATGAAATTGCACGTGTCCTGCATTAACGGTTCAATTTGTAGCTTCCACTCAAACAGTTCAAATGCCACGCTTTTGATTTTGACACGTTGAAAACGGAAGCTCGACATTTTTTGGCTGCGAACGACACCTTACATATGCTAATTATTACAAAAATTTGTTTCAACTTTAACTTAATTTGTTGGTTATTGTACTATTGTATTGGTGGTGTATCAGGAAATTCTTGTAAAATATTCAATTATTTTATTATTAAAAATTCACTATATTATTTTTTCTATAGCCTTTGAATTTCTTACCAGGGTGATAGTCCTGCTACAGTGCATGTTTTATTTATTGTTTTCAAGTGAAGTGGGATTCCTTCCTAAGTTCACACAACCTCTTTTCAACCGTTTTCTCATCAGATTCTTTTCCATCTTTTTAATATATATACTGAATAGAATTTTAGACACAACAGGGACGATGCATTTACTCCTTTAACAAGAAATATTCCAAATAAATAAATATCATATTTGTGAAAGGTAAAAGTTTATTATCGACCTCTACCAATCATAAATCGAAGTATTGGTTTTTCGATTAATTTGGTTGGTAATGGTATGATTATTCTATTATCGTGTAAAATTATGGTAATGGTTTTATATATGAATTTTCGGTACCAAATCGAACCCCGCCATAAAAACAACAGTGACTTGAAATCGGGGTGATTTTATTTTTCAGGGTAAGATGAAGGTTTTTTTTCTAAAACTTTAATGAGTACAGTGGTAATCCTGAACCATTCGTTGAAGTGTTGTCCGATTATAATGTAATAAAAAAATGCACCTGTGACGACCCAAACTCGATGTTCGATAAACAACACCAAATTCGCATCGCCGGAGCTTATAACAACAATTAGATGAATATAAAACAACGGAACAGAATCAATATCATAAATATCATCACAGTTACAACATCAACATAATATCATACTGCAACAGAGTACATAATACATACACTACAACTCCAAATACAACATCATGATAATACAACAGTAATCATAATTCCAAAAGTCCTCAAATGAGAGAGATGATTACGAACTCCCAAAAGCTAAACACCTGTAATCTCCAAAAGCTCCTAAGATAGCTCCAAGATGAGAGCTCCAAAATACTGCTACTCCTAAATACAGAAACCTGCTACTAGGCTGCCCGTGTGGAAATAATGGGCACCCAGAGTTTAGGAAAGAAAACAATAAACTCCGGATCAGTCATGGGACTGGTATGAGTAAACAAAAACAGTTGCATTTAAATAAAACAAGATTTATAAAAGAATTTTCGGTATGCTTTTAAAAATGGAACTACCATAAGACCTCCCGCCACACACACAATGCAAACGCAGAATTGGAGGAGATTTCTTCTTATGATAGTTAAATATGCTTGATACGAGAAAAGAATTTTTTGATATTATACTAGTGTATAGTGAAGTAAATCATTTCGAAAATAGAATATTGATCTTAGCCAACATACGACCATTATCGTATGCCTACTATAGCTACCATCTAAACAGTGGTGACCACCATAAGTAAATGGCAGGTTCTACAACTAAAACCGTACAGGGTTTCGTATTGGGAATTGGATTTCCAACAAATGGTCAGGCCAAGGAACTTCCCATTGCCACATGAGAACGCCTCTGGAAGGACATCCCCGAGAACCAAACCGGATCTCTACCAACACAAGGCCGGGTTACCCCTAACTGGGTAACTACTGACACGAGTATGCCATCTCCCGGTCGTAACCAACCTTTAACCGGGGCCCCAGCAACAAATCACAAAATCATATATATATATCTGCGATATCAACATAATTTAAGTATCTGGGCTCCATACCATGATACCACTTCTATCCAGAAGGAAATGCACATACCCTAAGGGGTGCTACCCCCAATAACCTTGCTGTATCTTTCCTGTTTCGACCATTTCGGGGTGTGAGGCTCGACGAAGTCTCGTCCACAAAAACACGCTTTATACAAAAGCTGTGCTTTGGGTCAAGAAATGATCATAGAAATGATCACCAAGATAGACGATCAAACAAATGATCCTATCACAAATGATCAACACAATGATCATTTCACAGCAACACTCAGCATGTCACATTACCAAATTGGCAATATATCGCTGATAACCTTCAACTACATAACCTCTGAGTTCGTACATCTCAGAGAAGGGTGTTAAGCTAAGAGAATAAATTCTCCGCCACCAACAGAAATATATTTGAAAGAAATCGGCTTTATATCTCAATTTGTAATGTCAGACATACTATCCATACAAGTCTGTTCCGGGCTCGAACAGAACCGAAGGCACTTCCAAAGAAGTCCTTGCAATCCGGATATCCACAATCCTGATCGGATTCCCCATCACATATGAAGAACTCTATACCGGAGCAACTCGGTGCAGAGTCAATCGACAGATCATCCTATCGCTCTCGCAAATACCCGGTCTTCAACACCGGTCTTCAATTGCTATCCATAACGTCAAATCACATATTCGAAATGGGTTATATGACACAAAGGTCCTTTCCCGGCTAATTCGAATAGTGAGTGTCAAATTTTAAAACATGTGGATGTCATTCACAAACATTCACAGGTTCGATGTGGGTTTCGGATAACAAATGGAAATCTGATTCCCTGTCGCATCGAAGTTTTAAATGTCGTTTTACGGGCAACAGGGTTTTCACATCAATACAGAACAAATCATAATCACAGTGCATCACATGGCAATTACATCCTACAGAATTACAAACAGAACAGAGATATCAATATAAGTTAACAACAATAGTTAATTATTTTACTAAACAAAACGAATGAGATAAATTAACCAAATAATTATTTTATTGATTATTCAATCAATGATTTATTATTCTTAATGGTAAATAAATTAATCATAATCATCTTGATACATTGATATTTCCTTAATTAGTTATTTTAATTAACTGCCAATTAAATTAATTAACTTGCTTTATCAAATCAATAAATTCTTAATTATAAATTTATTTGAATACTTAATTGTTTATTAAATCAATTTCGATCACAAACTTTAAATCATTCTAAATTCCTTTTCAAAACTATTGATAAAAATTGTTTACCTTAATTTCCATTTGAAAATCTGTTTTATACTTTAAAAATTAATTTATTATTACTTTGGAATTTTAATGTAAATTAATTTAAAATTCTTCTTTTAAAATTTAATCATTTAATTAAAGGGTTGAATAAATTTTTATTTTTAAACTTTCTTTACTTAATTAAAGAATTAACAAATTCTAAAACATTTGTTAAATAATTTAACTTAACTAAATCTATATTGTTTACATTGCAAACACAAAATTCTCTTGAAGATTTTTTTTTTGAATGGGCTTAGCCCATTATAAAACAATCCGTGTAACAAAGGGTCTCGAGCCCATTCCCTTTCTCTTCTCATTCCAGTTTCTTTCCTTCTCCCAGTTTATTTTTTTATTTAACGCTTATATATCAAACTGGAAAGAAGCCTCCTTCACACGCTCGAGTTCGACCCTGAGTTCGACCCTCTCCATGCCCGATAACATCACCGAGTACCCAGACCTTCTTCTCCTTCATTTCCCCTTTGTTTCCTTTTTTTTTCTCCACTGGCACATCACCACCATCGTGCACGTGCACGGTGGTTCGCGACCTCTCCGATGGCCATCATGACCATCAACAAGTCGCGATTCGTCCCTTTATTAGCAATCAAAATCCAGAGCTTCGAAAAAAACGAAATTCAAAAAAATTGCCTAACGCTCGAAAACTGGAACGAATCCCTCTGGCAAAAATGCCTCGCCATCGCTGCACCATCCACCTGCAGCACCCGAGATTTCACTCACTCGTTGCCGAGGCGATAAACCATCCACCTCCAAACGCTCGTACCACTCGATCGTTTATTGGTGACGCGATCATTAATTTACAGAGCATAGAAATTTTAAGAACCCAAACCCTACTTTTATTCCAATCTCAAAATCGATGCATTCGAAAAATCTTTAAGCATTTTTCTTGGATTTGTAAAGGATTAAACTTGCTATATGACAATTTTCAGCATTTATAATTGATTAGATAATAAGAGATTTAGAAAAATGACACTTTTGTTTGAATTAGAACTGCTCTTAAACCACTTTAGTAAAAATCATCATATTACTTCTAAAAACTGTAACTTTGTATGCTTATCCAATTTATGCAATCCATTCAACGATTTAACATTCTTGAATTTATCATAAAAACTTGTTTTCACTGCAATTTTCAAGTTGCACAGACAATATACTTCATGTTCAAGCTGGAAACAAAATTTTAGCTCATGGATGATGTTTGAATTAACTTATTTGTTAAAGATCTAAAACAGCGATTATAGTGAAGTTTAAATCTTTAACTTGTTTGAACTCTCCATATTTTATTTTATTTTATTTTTTCAAACTGAGCACAGAAATATATTCACTAACATATATACACAGCATAACCCAAAACTATATCAGTATATAACTTTCGATATGACCTCATACAGTTCAATGATTCAAATTGAACTCAAGTTTAAGATGTATTTACTCACCTGACAAATGTTTAAACAGAGGCTATATATTGATTTCCTTTGAACTGCAGCTTGATCCTCTTCTCTTTTCTTCTTTCAGTAATTTGCCTTTCAACTTGTAATATATAAAGTGATGATCTTCTTTCCTTTTTAATTTCTATTTTTCTTTGCTATTTTTTTTTCTTTCAATAAAAAGTTTTTAAATGAGATGATGCATAGGTTGATATATATAGAAGTATACAAAGTAAGGGAGGTAGGCAAGTTTTAAGCAAAGTACTGAAACATTTATTTTGCATAGTGGCTTTATACAGGCTTTTGTACTTCACATGCTTTCCTCCTTTCTTCAAGGGAGGCTGAAGAGTAAACATTTAATACAAGCATGTATTTACAGTTAATGTCTTACTTGATGTTACTAGAGTAAATGGCATTAAATGAAGCATTAAATGGAAGCATGTATGCAATGCTCCCTTGCCTCCTTGTATACCTACAGGTAATGTTATTTTAGATTTTCTTTTATATGTATAGTTTATATTTGTTCACTCTTTTGTTATCTTGTTTAATTATTTGTTTATTTGTTCTTTTCCTTGTTCATTTGTTCATTTGTTTAATTATTTGTTTAGATGTTAGATTATAATTATGTGATTTATTACAATATACATTTTCTTAAATTTTATTTCTATTCAAGATTTAACTTATTAATATTTAATCTATAACTTATATTTCATTTTTAAGGTTTAAACAATTTCTTGTTTTGTTGCATATTTCATTCACCATTTATCTAATTCCATATAACTTTGCAATCTTGCTTTTTTTTTCTACAATAGTTTATTTTCTTTTGAAATTCTCAAATTTAAATTCAAAAGTTCAAACAATTTAACAAATTTTATATCCAAAATTTTCGGGATGTTACAGCACCTTTCACTATTTTACCTTTTAATTTTTTTAATTTTTCATGGTCGCATGAGAATGTTATTATTCATTGTTTTTTTATTTTTTTTATACACACATCACTAAAGGTTAATTTGATAGATTTACCGAGTTGACTATATTGTAGTTTCTAGGAAATGGATGGATATAAAATCTTGTTCATTCTTTGTATTGCTGTCTGAACAAATTTGCAGTACTACATTCGCCATCATTTGCATAAAAAGAAAACGATGGTTAAATGTATGGTATATTTGACTCGTATATCATAAGAATGCATTTTCTAATTTGGACATTAAAGTTGGCGTTAAGTTTACATGCTTTGAGCTGTATTTGATTTCCTTGACTTAGAAATAAACGTAAAAAGTTAAATACTAGCGATCCTAGTAGAATACAACTGTTTGTGATTTTTGTTCGATGATTATATATATATATATATATGTATATTTAACGTGTTTGATTTAGTACTATTGTAAAATTATAGATAGGAGTAAACAAATGGATTTTTTTTGAAAAAATAGTTTATGTCAGTACAATTTTGATATTACACGATTACAATAGAGCTTCCATAATACGTTACACTCTCATATACAACAGTACATTACACTTTCAAGTACAATCACTTCTAACCTTACTCCCTCGAATTTGATTTTTTATCTACTTGCTTCAACTGTCTTTTTCTTCAATTGTCTGTTTGTCTGCCTAATAACAATGCAGTAAAAAGCAAAAAAACACATTTAAACTACAAAAATATAAATATTTTTGAAGACATTGCATTTTTTATTGGTTTTATTCTTTTCATATTTTATGTAGGCATCATAATTATCAATAATGTACATGAGAAACCCACGATATGCATAGTGTATTACTGTAGATGCTATAATGCCAAGCATGTACACAAAACACACTTGCATCGATTCAATTATAGGCATAAATGAAAGGTCAAGCTCAATGGCTCAACAAAATGATTAATGGACAGACCAAGATAAAGCTGAATAATTCAGCTTAACACAAGCAAAAGTGAAATGGCATAGAAACAGTTTAGAGGAAGGTAGCAAACACAAGTGAGGCATCCATGGTCAAATACAAAACGATGCAACTGGGTCCGACACAAACATGCAGTAAACCAACCAAGTGCACAAACACACAAGGCGAAAATCATGAAAATTGCACAATAATAAGATAGTAAGATATTTCAAAATCCATATTTAATTTAAAACACGTAAATTTAAAATTTTAAAATATCAATATGCATTTCAAATTTCAAAAACAACACTTTAAGCAACCTTTGCAAAAAAAAATTCAGTTAAAACTAAACTGCATTATCATTCAGATACATTAAAATAAAATACAAATCCACTTATATAAATTTATATATATAACTAACTAGATCGTGTACACTTACATAAATCCATACATGAACAAAAAAATGATATAAGACATATATAAATTAATATATGTAAAATATGAAGGCTGCAAATACAATATACCTAAAACAGTATTGTATTGATAAGATATGTATGTATATTTGGAAGCCAAACTAATGTCTACTCATATGTATATAAACTAATATATATTACCATAAAACATATAAGATTACTTTAAACATATAATGTAAGCACAATACATATAAACAACATACTAGTATATATATATATATATTTGTGTGTGTGTGTGTGTGTGTAATCCTATAACCGAGAGATGATAAACTAAAGTAAGCAAATATATAAAATCTAACATATATAACTATCAAAGCACGTGGCTCTTCTATTCTCTTCACTTAGATCTTAGACTTCTACAGGTTTAGATATCCCATCTGTTTCATAAGTCAACTCATAAGTCAAGTCCAGTCATAACCTGATTGATAGAGGCTTAGATTGTTATCCCAATACTCAATTCCCGAAATGGTGCAGTTCCTGATAGAACTGTCCAAATCCTCCGCAGCTGCCACGGTTGGACTAATGAAGAAGAAGATTTTTCAGCGACTTCACTACGCCAACCATCGAGGAAATAAGAAAAGATATATTGTACTTATCACCCTATTAAAAAATGTCGCTCGAAAAATCCCACCACTTCACCTACTTCATTGCCTCCAATGGCGCGTAAGAAACTGAAAAATGAATGAAGGAAACGCAAACCCTGACCTCCGCATTAGAAAGACATCTAGCGAGATTCAGTCCACTCCTACTAAGTCCATCCCTGAGTGCCTTATAGAGAGATGCCCATTCAGTTTACACATTGGAAAGAGAATCTCCGTTTGATCGATCAATGTGTGATATTCTGAATCCTCATTTCAAACGGAATCGAAATGATCCGGAATAGGGTTATGTACATTCATATTATGAGAAGGGGTATACCCTATAAAAAAGATCATTCATACATAGCATAGGCAAAAACCGAAATACATATTTCATTTTTTTGATAAAAAAGAATTCAATTTTCTCGTTCTTACTTTTGTTCTTACTTCTTCGAATATAATTGTCTCTGGGAGTATTGGTTTAATGCAAATCATAGTATTCATTCTTATGGAAATGGAAATGGAAATGAAAAACAAGAAATACTTTTTCTATAAATATGGACGAATGGAAGTTTAACTCCTAAGGAAGCACTTTATGAAGCTAATCGTAATTTGATTAATTTATGTTTTTCAATCAAAATTTTATTTATTTAAAACTTGGATTTATAGACCTTTTTGGTACTTAGCGAGCATATGATTGAGGGTAAATTAGCGCTTAGATGAGTTATGGTAGCCTAAGAATCTATTCGAATTGGAGGGTCGGGAATGCAATCACTTAGTTGGGGATTCCCTGAACTCAAAGATGCCTCACTACTAGCTAATTAGACGCGATCCCCTCCTCGGGTGGAATCCTCCTTTTGCTCCTTAGCCTATGGGGTATTAACAACCGTTTCCATTTGTTGTTCCCCTTCCAACGGCATGTTCTTACGCATCACTCACCCGTCCGCCACTGGAAACACCGCTTCCCGTCCGACTTGCATGTGTTAAGCATGCCGCTGGCATTCATCCTAAGCCAAGATTGAACAAAAAGATATAAAAAACTTTTGGTAAAAGTTATGTTTTAGTCCGAGTGAGGATAGCATTTCTCTTCTTCATGTCTATGAAGTTTTTAAAATACAAACATCTCAAAGATAGATATAGAGGTAGGAATTTGTTGAGCGAACAATAATTCCTTATTCGTCCATATTTCTAGAAAAAGTATTTCTTGTTTCTCATTTCCATTTCCATAAGAATGAATACTATGATTGCATTTCGAATAGGCATGGATACAGCATCTATAGGATAACTTCCGTTTTGAGAGTTATTTGTAGGGTTCATACGGTATCCGCATTTTGGTAAGAAGATGCCATCCTCAAATTTATACTAGTTACCTTTCGTTTTCTAATTTTTAGTATTTCTTGTACCATTTTCTGATATATTTGATAGTCGCCAATTAAAAGGCGAGATTTTCTCAATCTTTATTATAGCGATTGTAGTGCCGCCCTAGAAAGGGAAATTTGATTAGCTTGCTTGAACAAATCCGCTCTTTTCGAACATCTTTTCTATTACCGAGAAAAGCCAGTTAACGCGTCAACTCAGAGAAGAGAACCCTTGATAAACTTTAACATTGGGTTATTAAGGTCAAATAAGTGAAGATGATCATGAGTCAGTAACAAATAGAAGTTCTTCCCCTGCTGTTTTTATGTGATTGCAGCATCAAAATGATAGTAAATTTAGAATAAAGAAAAAAGTCTCATTGAAATCCGAATAATCCAAAATACGGGGTACAAAAAAGGGACTTTCATCGTTTGTGGATTACTCGATTAAATGCAGCAGCTCGTGTTTTCTTTTAGTATTCAAAGCTCATTATTTTGGACGTATCTAGTAGACTTCGTATCCGTCCCCCATCCTAAAGTCCTAAGGTCATCAAGGCCGGTATCTTCTAAAAAGTGAGAATGGATTCTCCGTTCTGAGAAAGGCTGTTGCAATGGAATAATCCGCAGCCTGATAGGAATAAAAGTTTCAAACATATAATACTGAAAACACATAACCTATGTATGTATATATATATATTAGTTACCCAAGTTGTATGTAAACTGTATATATATACACAGTTCATCTTATACCAAACTACAAAACATATGTAGGCTTATGTATATTCATGTATACAGACAACTTATTTTTCATAACTTTCATACGCTATATTTTTTTTATAAATTAACATAATAATTCAAATGTAACTTTATATATATACAATATTACTCAAAGCACCTATATACTATAACATATAACCTACAATATACCTGAGCATATATAAAATAGCAAATGCAACCTACATATTTTCACAGTAATTATATATATATATATATATATATATATATATATATATATACAAACTGCTAATAAAGAAAATTCAATAAATAAAATTTTCACGGTGTCCTTTTAAAATTTCGAAAATACCCTCATCCATCAACGGAATCCTATCATCGGTATAAAACTTCCACCACCACCCCTTCTCGACTACTCATAAATGGAATTTTATTATCAATTTACAACCAATACCACCAACAATACAACTTGAAATAAAAGTATTGCGATTATCAAAATATTTGCACTTACAATACACATCTATCCACTTATTTTTTTAATTAAATAAAAAGTAAATTTATCTAGCTATTAGATGCACGTACGTGCAGTTTATACTAGTATATATGAAAAAAAAACACATATTAAAATTTTAAAACAAACCCATACAAAACTACAAAATATACACATATATATACTCATACATCAATGCAACAGAGAAGGATAGGGGAGGAGCTCGACCGAGATGGAGCGGGTGGGCATGCATGTGGAGGAGCAGTGGAAAGCTGGTGGAACGAATGAGAGAGAGAGGGAAGAGGTGGAAGGCCTGTGTGCTTCGACAACTGGAAGGGCCGACGTGCTTGGGGTTGGAGCACGTGGCTAGGGGACATGGCGGGTTCACGAGGGTTCGGGCAAGCCTGAGCTGTTATTGTTTGGTCAGACGAGAGAGTATGGGGAGGTCATGGGTTTTGCAGATGAAGGGGATGGCTGGCGAAAGGCAGCCGGCGCGTGGGGAAGGAGATGAATGGTGGAACCTCGGTGTGGCTAGGGCGGAGGTGGAATCATGTAGTCAGCGCTGCCACTGGGTGTCGGTGGTGAGTGAATCATGTAGAGGAACTCGATTGGGTTGGTGAGAGATGGTGGATCTCGGCCAAGAAAGAGAAGGGGAGGAGAAAAGTGGAAGATAATAGATCTCAGGAAAATAGAAGAAGAAGAAATTTTAGGAAATACGTAGGCAAAGTGATAAAGTGTTTCTATATTTTTTCTTTTTAAACGAAGTAAAGGAATGGAAGAGATAACAAGTGGAACACGAACCAGCAAATAATAAATTGGACGTTGGGTATAGTAATTGTCAACCCTTAAATTCTAGAAAAATAAAAGCAACGGATATTTAATTTATATGGTAGATTATGAATGGACACAAGGAATTCAAAAGGCTCAAAACGTACCGATACAGTGAACCGTTTCACAGAATTCACCGCTTACCAGAATATTGAAACATAGGAATGAATATACTGCAGAGATCAGCATGACAAGACGATCAAAATGGTATACAGATATATGTGATACGACCATCAAATCAAAAGTCGATAATCGGTACCGAAAATGCTGCTAAAATGCCGGAATTAAGATAAACGGAGCAATAGCAGTCCAAATTTACAAAAATGAAATATGACGTCTGGCTCAGAAGATGATTTACAAATTTGTTATATAAAAATTCAGGTTTGAAAAATATTTTATTATCATCAAATATTAACTGATTTAAATTGAAATAAAATTACACAATAAAATAAACTTCCATATTGTCAGACGAAAATTTACCGTTTGCTATGTTTATGTAGACGTATTCCAAATATCCACATTTTATTTTCAAATTTAATTAATTTAAAATTTCAAAAAAATTAAGTTAATTATGTTATTAAAACCATTAAAATTTATGGGTCGTTACACATTAATTAATTAACCGAAAGAAATAAATAAAATATGATTTTATTTACACTAACTGTAGTAGATTTTTTTATAACCAATAGATTTTATAGACCAACTGTGGTCTAATTAGTGATTTTTTTTTTAAATTTGCTTATTTCATCTGCTGCTGAGAAGACTGTTTCCATAATAAAAATTTAAATTGACATTTGATGCATCCCTGTTAAACACATTTTCAATAGTTCCTGAAGAGCATTTAAATGAGACAGTTCTAACATGGGACACCAACTTGGTGGGTGGATTTTTTTTCCTGGAAAGCCACCCTTTTTGGTTTTCATGTTATAGTGTGCAAACGGGAGGTAAGCTGATGAATGCAAATTTTATGCTAAAAAAATACAGACGTAGCTGGTGACATTAATCATTCAAATTCGTGGCGTACAGCTCATACAACCACCTAATTTATTATGATGCTATTAAAACTTATCTCTTTACCCACCCTACCGTAGACGAATGAGTAGGGCTGTAGATTTTGTACGATTTTCTGACGTCCGGCTCAGTTCGGAATTGTAAGGCGTCCGGTTTGTGTCCGTACGATTCTCATTTAGGATACGAATTAGGAAAAATAAATGTATGAAAATATGTTCTTTTGAAACTCTCCATTTTTTTTCTATTGTCCGAATAATGTATGTCCGTTGTCCGGCTCATACAAACAATGTCCGAGCTTAATGCTTATTTGATCCGTGTCCATCCAAATCTCCTATAGGACTGGACTAGGATACACCTTCGCTTGGTCCGGTCCGATCTGTTTACACCTTTAAGAATGAGTGCATTAAAGGTCTAAAAAAATAAAAGAATTATTCACTGTCTATGGCCTATAAAACATTACCAACTATACAGCTCAAAATCGCCTATTTTTACAACATCTTTAGGATATTTATCTACTCAGTTTTCCAGATATATAAAGATAAAGAAATACTCTTATTAACCCGCCTTTTGGCAAGGCCGTAGATAGGCGGATTTAACTAAATCGACTGCTCGTTTGTCATCCGTGATTGATCCGTTCTCGATTGGTCGTTTGGCAAGGCCGTGGGCTTCAAAGAGGGGATCTCCATTTTGCTTCCCTTCTTTTTCCCTGTTAAGGCTACTCTGTCATCGTTGCTTTAAAAGCTCTGGATTGTAACTGTAATTTATTCGGATATCAATAGAAAGGAAATTTTCTGGAGTGGACATATGTCGGGGTTGGCCGAACCACTATAAATCTTCTGTTATTACTGCATTCTTTTTAATTTTTACTGTTCTTCATATTTATACTCTCTACATACATTCTATCTGTAATCAGTGACTGTAACTGGGTGCTTTCATTTACGTTTGGGTTTTAGTGACAAATTTTGGCGCTAACAACTCTACACTTGCTTTGCCCATTTCGCCTCTCTTCTATCTCCTCTTTTCGTTGTCTTCGAGTAGTGTATAAAATGCATCATACCCTCTGTATTGTATCTAACGTCGTATTGGTAGTTTGTTCGAGAAGAGGAGAATTTTGCGTCTTGAATTGTTCGTCTATGGCATGGGACGTGAATGCACCCGCTTCAGCTGTGATAGTACCATTAAATATAATTTGCAGGGACTTAAAATTTGTTATCGGTTCTCTCATGTATTCATGATAGAAGGGTCGAACTCCTAAGAGAAAGAAAGAAAGTGGAACACAAATTACTACTAAAAACCGTAAGCAAAAAACTAAAAGGCGATATAAAAACAAAATTTCTCTTTTCACGCTCGGCCCACCATACCTTGCCACCAATAACCGTGCCTTTCATAGGATTCCCCATCATGATCATGTTTTGTTGTATAGATTTTTCCATTATTACCAATATTTCTAAGGTCGTTCATATTTGCAGCGAACTTGATCATTGGTTACCGTTACTTTTCCCAAAAGCGTCGTCAAAACTTCATTAAGCGATATTATATTTTCTTATGGACCTTTTTTGTTCTATCTAGTTGCTTAGTAACAATCGATCATAAGATATAATAATTCTATTCTTTTGGACTAAATTTTAGGACTTTTATTTGCGGCTTTCTACGACACTTTGGCTAAATATAAATTCCACAAAATTAAAAAAATGATACATAAAAGGAAATTGGATATATATGAATTTAACAAAAAATATCTCAAAACCTAATTGTTTTAAGTGGATTATTTTACAATTTTTTAATTTTTGTTTGGTTATGGTGATGAAGAAGAAGGGAGGGGTTTCAATAGTGGAGTTTTCTACCATTCGGAAACGGTCGTTTAAAATTTATCGTCTTAAACACATTTTCAACGATTCCCCCCACCGGAGCATTTAAGGTACTGTTCGCCGTCAAGCTTTGCTACATTTTCGTTTCCCATGCATTTGATGCAGCAATAATCCATTTCTCCCAAATGGACCGTTGGAAGAAATGATGCGATTGGGCCCAATGCGTCGGATGCGTCCAACTATATGATCCCCAACGATTACTCCTTCTTTCTCATTCTCCTACATATTTCCTTCTTCGTCGTCTCCAACTTCACACCTTCAATTTGAGAAATCAACAATTTTTACCCAACAATCTGATTATCTTTTCATGTATGTTTATACATTTCTGTGTATATTTTTATGGTGTCTACAACTTATTTTTTTTAGAATTTTTTGCTTACTTTTGTAATTTTCGAATTTCAGAATATCGTATAGCATCCAAAATAGTCCACATAATTGATCGTCCAAAACTACAAGTTCTACTGAAATGTGCTACAGAAACGTATGCTATTTGTGGTGATAATAAAAAATGAGTGCACAAAGTTATAGCGAAAAGTTCAATCGAGCCGTAGAAAACATTTCGTATATTGAACCGATATACGAAAGCAAAGTTTGACATATATACGATTAGTTTTAGAAGACAATGAGTAAAATGGAAAAGTTTGTACAATAAAAATGGTTCTAGCTAGGAATTTAAAACAAACTGTTATAGGCAGCGAGAAATGGTAGATAGATCATGTAAATGTATTTTACATATGCGTTATAATTTTTTATTATATTGGTTATGTTGATGTTTTATTAATCTATTTTATTGGGTTTATTTGTAGGAGTTTGGACATATTATTTTAAATTTTAAAAGATGACCGGTTGACAATTTGAAGTTGTTTCAATAATTATTTCAAGAGATGAATGGAGTTGGACAAGCATCGTATACGTCCGTTGCTAATGAAGAACCACCGCAACAACCAACTCCTCCTCTAGCACAAAACCAATTTGAAATAACATGGGTTTTATAATCAAATTGATGAAACGAGTACTCACTGTGAACAAATTACAAATTTGAATTCACCAACCAATCAACCATTGCTATAAACTCAACACATTGGTTCATCTTCTAGTACCAATAAAGCACATAGCAGGGGGAGAAGACGTCATGAAGAAACCGATGAGAAGTTATGCGAGATCACTGACCGAATGCATGAGAGACATTGAAAAATCTTGCACGAATTTAGAAAGTTCAAATACGGACAACAACATAAACAACTTACATTCTACAGGAAATTCCGTAAAGTATGCAAATATGGTTGCTCGCCTTCGACGAATTGGAGAAGGGGGAGAATTTTATTTTGCTAAAGGTTTGACAATTGTTATGCAATCCGATAATAGAGGTATTCAATGTTCTTAATGATGAATTAGCAAAAAGTTGGTTATTATTGGCGACTTCGATTAACAGTACATGAAAGAGTACGAAATGTGTCTGATAAACCACGGTGGTGCTAACAAATAAGGTTTTCAAAAACTTGTAGTTCTGTTGTATTTTCTACGCATTGCTTAGAGTTGTATTTTTAAGGTATTTTAATTTATTTTGTTTTTTTACTTTTAATTCATTTTAATTACAATTATTCAATGCACATTACACAATAAAAATAGGTAAATTAATTTATTATAAATCAATTAAATAAAAAATAATATTTCAAATACTCCGTTCAAATACTTCGCTCAAATACCCCTTTCGCATCATCAAACACGTTACTTTTTTAATCAACTTTCCAGTTTAAATAACTCGCTCAAATGCCCCGCTTAAACATTTCGCTCGCTTCTAAAGAACGGACCCAAAATGTGCTAGTCTTTTTTTCTGCGAATTGCACCCATTCGTTTTTGTTTCCATGTTAGCAGACAAGCGTTTTGGAGGGGGATTACCATTCATTAATTTTTACGACCGATGTAATTGAGTTATGCCGGACAATAAAATTAGGTTAGCAGTTGGGGGGTAGCGGCTGAAAGCTTCGATTTTCAAAGTTTGAATAAGACTAAACTTTTACGTTCGACGTAACTCAGTTACGTCGGACGTAAAAACTTCTATATCCGCAAGTCGAACCCTCATTCTTCCTCACCCTGAACCAAAAGGAAAAAATAGCTCTTCTCTTAAAATATCTAATGGTTATTCATCATCTTTCTTTGTCTCAAAAAAATCGATCCAAGAATGGACGGATGAAGAAACAAAGAGATTTATTGATGTGTGTTACTTATTGCATCAAATAAGATAGAACACAAAGGGTTTTTATCGACGATGTTCGAATCTGTTTGATGGACAAGTACGGAGCAGCTTATGCCTCATTTGTTCTGGTGTAGAAATGGGACAACCATTTCCGTTTAGGCAGATTTTTTAAGAGTTTGATGATTGTAGAGGGGTTGGATTGGGATTCACAAAGACGGATAATCAAGGGTGATGATGATTTTTGGAAAAGAGCAAAAGAATAAGGTATTGCATTCTTGAAGCATTCTAAGGAAGCCCCACCTTATGGTTGGGAGAAATTGACATTTTACTTGATGTACACTAGTCTTAAAAAATTGTTCGTTCGACGATGATGTTAACTACACACTTCCTCTGTATCTCAGTTACGAACACGCCATGCGGTAGGTCAGTTTGATGAACAAAGTGAGTATGGATGAAGTTATGTCGGTCTCGGTGCAACACTCTCCCTCTAAATTGATTGCATGTTAATATTGTTATGACTTCAGTAATAAATTCAACCGAATTACTTTGGTTATGTAGTAATTGAAAGTAACGCACCTCTGAAACATAAGGTGGTAGCTGAATTTTTTTTGGAAAGTGTGTGTAGTAAAACAACGATAACTTGCACTTTCTAAACCCAATTGGGGTCAATCATTTTGGGTTAGAAAATAGATTCAATGAGCTTTAATTTCTATTTTGATCACTTTTTGATATTTATCCTTTTACTTTACTTGAAATGGATTTGAATGTATAATCGCAATTCTGTGTTTATAGTAATTTTCTGAATTTAAATGCGAAATTGACTTGGCCATACTTTTTGAACCGTAAGTCCAATTTGATGATCGTTTTCTTACTGGAAATCCTAGATTTTTATCTACAACTTTAATGATTATAGTTTTGCAAAATTTTCTGGTTTAAATGGTCGAAATTGCATTTTGACTCGTAGTTTTGAGAATGAAAGACATGATTAAGAAATCCGTACAAGAATTTTCTTTTTCGTCATAACTTTTGAACCATAATTCCAAACTTGTTGATCGTTTTCTTGCTGGAAAGCATAGACTTTTATCTATAACTTTAATTTTTAAGTTTTTCAAATTTTTTAGTTTTAAAGGGTGAAAAACAAATTTTTAGTCGTAGCCTTGCAATTTACTTTTCCTCTGAAATTTACAGACTATAGGATTTTTACAATATCAAATTCAGTCCAGATCCAGCAATACAGTCCCCGCGTTAGCATTCTCTTATCCACCACTATTCCAATTAAAAGTCCAAACATGACCCCGATTCTGGACACTTTGCTCCCGCCCCTGCTCTATGTGGTACCTCCATACCATAGTGAAAAGAAGTTATGAAAGCACTGAACAATTCTCAATGACTCTCGTTGGTAGAAATAGGACAAAATACTTTCGTTTTGAGGAATCTAGACAATCTGGAGATTTCTATGTCGATATCCAGTTCAATAAGAAGCCGTTTGTTAAGACTGTCTGCGTCACGATCGCAAAAGGAATTTGACGTTGTATTATATTTCTGAATTCGTAGTTGTATTTAAATTAGAATTAGAATTTGAGTTTCTTGTATTACATATTAAAAATTAAATGCTAAATATTAAGTATTAAATATATTTATTAATTAATTTACATAATGATTTTTATTTGACAATTTTAACATTACTTTACACAACATTTTTTACAACCTCCTTGGCCTTTGAGCAACTTTTAACTTAAAAATTTGTCCGCAAATATTTTAATTTCTCATCTCTATCTCAATTTTTCACGAATGCATGTTGGGGCTATTGGAGAATTTTACATTAAATAACAAAAATACAGCTGAAAGTGATGACGTCCCATTGCGATAATTTAAATCCGTGGAAAGAAGGTGTCCATCTGTTATAATAATGACGCACCTAAAACTTCTCTCTTTATCCACTAGAAAGATGTGCGTTCAACGTCGACCAAAATAAAATATTATTCGTTAGGTGGCCAATAAAAACATTACAAGTGTACAAATCAAAACCGTCCATTTTTACCACCGCTTTTGGATATCCGTCCATTTAGTTTTCCACATCTATAAAGCAGACGCTCTGCCCTAGCCTTCCTCAATCCGCCTCTCCTCTGTCTCCTTTTTTTTCTTTATTCGCTTCTCTTCTTTCATTTTTACATTTGGTTAACGAATGATTCTTTTATTTCCTGTTCTGGTTTTTTATTCGTTTCCAGGATGAATTGGCTGCATGTTTATAAGGATAAAAGCTCTCTGGTGGCATGGATTTGGCATATTTCGTTTTTTCACTGCAAATGATTTCTGATTTGGTCTTGTTAAATTCATAGGTTTGTCGATTATATTATTCCACAAATTCTTCTAAAGTAATCCATGTAAATACAGATTTTTTAAGCGATGCTGGAAGAAACCTCATCTTGAAAGGAGCCAGTGGTATGTATTATGTAACAGACCTTTGCTGTAACAATCAAGCTTTACTCGAGATGCTAATGGAAGGAGGCTGCAGTTCAACAACAAAAAATGAAGGAAGAAACCCAAACTGGCCGAAGTTCAACAAAGCTAGTATCATCATTATCGTGACTAGTACAAAGGACATCAGACGGCTGTCAGGAGAGTAAGAAGATGAATATCTGATTTGAGGTAAAGAATTGTTGGCTTGTGCATGTGTGTGCGTGTGTGCACGTGCACACTTAATGTCACAAGACCTGAAGCATTTAGTAATTGTAGTATGTTTGAATTTCTTTGTATGTTGTTGTATATTTGAATTATGAGTTGATTTGGATCTTATTGGGATTATTGTATAATCTGGGTCCATTATTGATGAGACTGTATATATATACATACAGTACTGTATCTGTTATTGTGTGTGAAGAAATTGAAAGCAATAAAATTCATTTTCATTTGTTATAGTATTGTGTAGACTACTACCTTCCATTTCTAATTTTGATTTACTGCTATTCATTTTTTTTTGAATCCTTAGATTAAACTTTCCTGTGAATTTCATTTCCTGTTATTGTAGTTAATTCCTTTTTGCTATTCAGTTTTTCCTTTCTTTTTAGTTAGATCATAATTCTTGAATCTTAGTTTATCATTGTTCAGTCTTTGCAAATTTTTAATTTTGTTCTTGAATCTGCATTTTAACATTCATGTTAATTTCCAGTTTTCAGTTGATAAATCTTGTTCTATGATTCCTCCAGTTATTTGCAATCTGTAGCTTGTTAGTTTTCATCTTCTTGCTAATAAATCTGTAGGGTTAACTTCTATTCTAGATTCTGCAATTTTCAATTGTTATTTCTTGCAAAATGATTTGGTTCAATTTCAATTTGAAATTAAAAAATTCTCTGTAATGGTTCATTACATGTTCAAGCTTGGTCAAATACTTTTAGTTCCATGTTTTCCCTGAGAAAAATCTGCATTTTCCCTACTTTCCTTCAAGTCATAGTTACATCAGGCTAAGTCTTGAAATTCTTGTACTTGACTATCTCTTAACAACTGTAAAACAAATTTTCTGTTATTTTTTTACTGCACCATTAACAAATCTTGTTGCAGTCGAATCTTGATCTTTTTTAAAATTTCCCTCCTGTATTTCATATTTCCACCTAATATCTTTTCCTAAATTTTGAGTGATCTTCTTTCATTGTGGTACACAGCTACACCTGTTCACGTGTACAAAAACCTAGGTCTCATCTTTAAACACAACATCCTTCTTCTTCCAAAGTTCCTACCTCAACAGCCATGGCAAGAAGTCCAGACCCACCAGCACCTTCTAATTTGGTATCAAAGCCTTCAGCTGATCGATCCTGATAATCTAGAAAATCAAGGCCAAGAGATAATCCCAGATCAAGAAGCAGATCAACAATGGCAGTTGCAACATGAATTCAATAGCAAAACTAATTAAATCATGAAAAGTCTCCAGCAAAAATTCGAGAGATTTAATAACGTTATGAATGCTTTAGCTCGGCAACAACGTCGAGAGCAGACATCTTCTTCAATACCACCACCTCCTCCACCAGTTGCTGCCTCACCTCCCATGAATAATACCACATCACCAAATAATCCCAATTATGTACCACCACAACGACTAAACGAACCATACCCATATTATCCATATATTCCCGCTCCTGCTCTTCCAGTACCACAACCATCTCCTAGAAATATGGCTCCTCCAATCAGAAATGATATTCCACCTCCAAGGAACCCCCATCTTCCTCCAAGAAATGTTCAGGCACCAGTGAACCCTCCTCTACGACCACAAGAACCACCTCAACAACCAAGAAACTGCTACCCTAACAACCCTGTTCTTGAATACCCCAATTATAATTACTCATTGGCTTACCATCAACCCATTCCTACCATGAAACTTGACTTTCCTATATTCACTGGAGAAGAGGTTGTTACTGATTGGTTGAGACAAGTGGAGCAGTATTTTCAATTCCACCATACTGATGTGTGTCAATGGGCAGAAATCACTTCATTTTCATGAGAAAGAAGCCCTACAATGGTACCATTGGTACACCAATATAGTAGAAAATTACGAGTTGTGGCCTGTGTTTAAAGAGGAAATTTTAGTGAGATTTAATTCAGAAGAAATGGAGCGACCTTATGAAAGATTATCCAAGCTAAAACAATATACCATTGTTAGAGCCTATTTGAGTAGATTTGAGTAGTTGCAGGCTGTAATAAAAACTTTACCACCCAAATTCTTGCTTGACCATTTTATTGGTGGATTGAAGGAGGAGATACGATATGATGTGTTGACTTCCAGACTTCATGAGTTCAGAGAAGATGTAACATTATCCAAAATGTTTGAGTGTAAATATATGCAAGTAAAGAAAGGCCATAAGAACAGCAACCCACCCTTGTCTAAAAACAACCAGACCATTTCTGCTCCACCCATCAAAACTATTCCAAACCACCAAACTACCTCAAATCCTAAAGAAGGCAATAATACCTTAGAGAACTTAGCTCGTAATAAGGGTCTTACTCCTGCTGAGATTGTTGAGATGAGGAGGCAAGGCCTATGTTATGGCTGTAAACAAAAATGGCATAAGGATCATAAAAGTCCTACTCCCCGAGTATATGTGTTAGAAGGGGTAATGACACTCAAGAATGAGGAAACAAATGATGATAATGAAACTGAGGAGATAGGTGAGGCAGAAGATGAATCTGCAGTGGAAGAAATTCTTTCCATAACACTTCAAGCTATGTGTGGCATTCCATCATTATCTACCATCAAAGTCAGAGGAGTTATCAATAATAAACCGGTGCAGATCTTGATTGACTCAAGGTCTACTCATAGCTTTATTAATGAGGAATTGGCATGGAATCTAAAGTTGAAAATTGATGAGTCTATGGTGTATGAGGTTACTGTAGCTAATGGGGAGAAATTGACTGGATCAGGAATTTGTAGAAGTGTCTTGCTGAAGTGTCAAGGATGTAAAATGCTAGTTGATCTACTCCTATTACCTTTAGAGGGCTGTCAAGTGGTGCTTGGTGCTCAATGGATGAGAAGTCTGGGTGAAATCACTTTGAATCTGGAACACTTGCAACTAAAATTTCAATATAACAACAAGCTTTATGTATGGCAAGGCATTAAGCCAGAGGATGTGAAAATGATTGACAGAAAGACCATGGATAAGGAAAGTGCACATGGCTAAATTACCATGTTGTTATGCCTTCACTTGCTACAAGACCTTGAACTTGACCCCAATATTCCAACAGAAATTGTTAAACTACTGAACCAATTCCTTGAGATTACCACTGACAATCCTAACTTACCACCCCAAAGAACCCATAATCATAAAATCCCTCTCCAACCTAACACCAAACCCATTTGTATGAAGCCATATCGACATTCTTACTACCTGAAAAATAAACTGGGGAAGATTATTGATGACATGTTAGAAACTGGACTTATCAGGCCTAGTAGTAGCTCTAATTCTTCCTCAGTTGTGATGGTTAAAAAGAAAGATGGCACATGGAGGTTATGTGTTGATTACAGACGCTTCAATTCTCATACCTTAAAAGATAAATTTCCTATTCCCTTGATTGATGACCTCTTCGATGAACTTCAGGGATCTAAATGGTTTCCTAAGCTAGATTTAAGATCGGGCTATCATTAAATTCATTTGTATGAATTAGACATACACAAGACTGCTTTCAAAACACACCATGGACATTATGAATTTCTTGTGATGCCTTTTGGTTTAGTTAATGCTCCTTCCACCTTCCAGTCCTTGATGAATGATATCTTTAAACCATATTTGAGGAAATTCATATTGGTGTTTCTTGATGATATATTAGTATATAGTAAATCATGGTTTGAGCATCTGCAGCATCTTGAAAAAGCCTTCCAAGTATTGCAGGAAAATAAATTAGTAGTCAAGCCGTCAAAATGTAGCTTTGCTAAAGAAACTTTAGAGTACTTGGGACATTTGATTTCTTCAAAAGGGCTAGCTGTTGATCCTTCAAAAATTCCAGCCATCGTAGACTGGCCTCTACAAGCATTGAGAGGATTTTTAGGGCTCACTAGGTATTATAGAAAGTTTATAAAGAACTATGGGATAATAGCCAAGCCTATGACGGAGATGTTGAAGAAGAATTATTTTAAATGGAATGAAGTATCTAAACAGTCTTTTGAACAGTTAAAAAAATGTTTGATTAACCCACCCATTCTAGCTATGCCTGACTTTAACATACCTTTTGTTCTGGAGTGTAATGCTAGTGGACATGGAGTAGGTGCTGTATTATCTCAGAAGGGTAGACCACTTGCATTTCTGAGTAAAGCTTTGTATGGGAAAATTTTAACTTTATCCACTTATGAAAAAGAGCTACTAGCTATTACTATAGCCACGAAAAAATGGAGCCAGTACTTGTTGGGGAGAAAATTTGTAATCAAAACAGACCACCAAAGCCTTAAGTACCTACTAACACAAAAGCTACATATAGGGTTACAACACAAGTGGTTAGCCAAGTTGCATGGCTTTGATTACAAAGTTGAATACATAGTGGAAAAGAAAATATAATGGTTGATGCTTTGTCTAGAAGAGAGGAAGTAGAGGAGGAGCATGGACATAAAATTAATCTAGACTTGCAGGCTATAACTATAGTACAAGCACCTTGGTTCCTGGAGCTTAAAAAAACATTGCACTCTTCAGCATGGTACAAACAATAACTGCTGCAGCTACAAAACCAGACCCCACCTAACAGCAAATATCAAGTAGTGGATGAAGTGATATATCATAAAGGAAAACTGTTGATTGACTATAACATAAAAAACTGTTGATTGACCATAACATAAAGGAACTATTATTACCACTCATAAAAGAACATCATTCAACTCCTCTGGGAGGACATTCAGGCATTAAGGCTACTCTCAAAAAAATTAAACAGGTTTTCTATTGGAAGAAAATGAAAAAAGATGTGGAGACTTTCGTGAAGACTTGTGATGAGTGTTAGAGAAATAAAGAAGAGAATATATTAGTTCCTGGTCTTCTGTAGCCTCTGCCTATTCCAGAAAGGATTTGGGTTGATATTTCCATGGACTTTATTACTTGCTTGCCAAAAAGTCGCCAGTATACAGTTATATTTGTAGTGGTGGATAGATTGAGTAAGTATGTGCACTTCTTTCCCCTGAGTCACCCCTTCACAGCAAAGAAAGTAGCTACTGTATTTTTAATGGTGTTTTCAAACTGCATGGTCTACCCAAATCTATAGTAAGTGATAGGGATGCTACTTTTACAAGTAAATTTTGCAGGAGCTGTTTAAATTACAGTGTTGCACATTGAAGTTGAGCACTGCCTATCACCTACAAAGTGATGGCCAAACTGAAGTGGTGAATAAAATTCTAGAGAGCTATTTGAAATGTTTTATATGTCACAAGCCACATGAGTGGGTAAAATGGTTTACACTAGCAGAGTATTGGTACAATACTACCTGGAAGAATCCTACTAATACAACTCCCTATAAAGAAGTGTATGGTGTAGATCCCCCCAACTTATTTTCTGATGTACCTAACACAGATAAAGTGGAGCAAGTGGAAGAAGCACTCTACTCTCGAGACATTATCATATAATTCTTAAAGGATAGTTTAAAGCTTGCGCAAAATAAAATGAAAAAAATATGCAGATAAAAGGAGAACAGAGAGAGTTTGACCAAGGAGACTGGGTGTACTTAAAACTTCAGCTGTATAAACAACTCACTACAAGAAACCATAGGACTCACAAGCTAGCTCCAAAATATTATGGTCCATATTTGATACTCGAAAAGATTGGAAATGTTGCTTACAAACTGCAGATGCCAGCCGAAGCCAAATACATCCAGTATTTCATGTTCCTTAATTAAAGAAAAGACTTGGAAATGATGTTCCAATACAAGAAGATGCTCCTAGCTTTACTGAGGAGATTGTGGAACAACCAGAAGCTATTCTTGATAGAAGAATGATCCCTCGAAACAATGATGTTGTGGTACAAATCTTGGTGAAATGGAAGGACAAACCAATAGAAGAGGCAACATGGGAAGATTACTGGCCAACCATTCGAAAGTTTCCTACCTTAGACCTTGGGATGAGGTCCATTCTTGAAGGAGAAGGGAGATATAAAAATCAAGCTTTACTCGAGATGCTAATGGAAGGAGGCTGCAGTTCAACAGTAAAAATGAAGGAAGAAACCCAAACTGGCCGAAGTTCATCAAAGCTAGCATCACCATTATCGAGACTAGTACAGAGGACATCAGACAGCTGTCAGGAGAGTAAGAAGATGAATATATGATTTAAGGTAAAGAATTGTTGGCTTGTGCATGTATGTGCATGTGTGCACGTGCACACTTAATGACACAAGACCTGAAGCATTGAGTGATTGTAGTATGTTTGAATTTCTTTGTATATTTGATTTGTGAGTTGATTGGGCTCTTATTGGGACTGTTGTATAATCTGGGTCCATTATTGATGAGATTGTGCGTGTGTGTGTGTGCGCACTGTATCTATTATTGTGTGTGTGAAGAAATTGAAAGCAATAAAATTCATTTTCATTTATTACAGTATTGTGTAGATTACTACCTTCCATTTCCAGTTTGGATTTACTGCTAGTCATTTTTTTTTTGAATCCTCAGATTAAACTCTCCTGTGAATTTCATTTCATGTTATTGTAGTTAATTCCTTTTTGCTATTCAATTTTTTCTTTCTTTTTAGTTAGATCATAATTCTAGAATCTCAGTTTATCATTGTTCTGTCTTTGCAAATTTGTAATTTTGTTCTTGAATATGCATTTTACCATTCATGTTAATTTCCAGTTTTCAGTTGATAAATCTTGTTCTATGACTCGTCCAGTTATTTGCAATATGTAGCTTGTTAGTTTCATCTTCTTGCTAATAAATCTGTAGGGTTAATTTCTGTTCTAGATTCTGCAATTTTCAATTGTTATTTCTTGTAAAACGATACGGTTCGGTTTCAATTTGAAAATAGAAAATTCTCTATAATGGTTCATTCGTGCCCTGTATGCATGTTCAAGCTTCGTTTAATACTTTCAGTTGCCATGTCTTCCCCGAGAAAAATCTGCATTTTCCCTACTTTCCTTTGAGTCATAGTTACATCAGATTAAGTCTTGAAATTCTTGTACTTGACTATCTCTTAACAACTGTAAAACAAATTTTCTGTTATTTTTTTACTGCAGCTTAACAAATCTTGTTGCAGTCGAATCTTGATCTTCTTTAAAAAAATCCCTCCTATATTTCATATTTCCACCTAATATCTTTTCCTAAATTTTGAGTGATCTTCTTGCATTTTGGTACTCAGCTACACCTGTGCACGTGTACAAAAACCTAGGTCTCATGTTTAAAAACAAAATCCTCTTCATCTTCCAAAGTTCCTACCTCAATAGCCATGGCGAGAAGTCCAAACCCACCAGCACCTTCCATTTGCCTTGATGTTGCGCTCACTTGGCAGGTCGCATGATTAATAAAATTAATTTTGTTGTGTTTTGGAAGGAAATCCTATGGGGGTAAAACCCAGGTTTTCCTCTCTTTTTATTGCATTCGACTTTTTTCCTTCTGTGTCTTATTGCTTAATTATCAACAAACGCGCTTCAATCTAATGCTAAACAAAGGTACACTTCATCGTTAATGATAATTTTGTTCTAGCCTTTTATTATTACAAAATTGCTTTGCAAGCTACAGAGATTCAAATAAGAAAAATAGACGTTTATGATGTATTTTACTTGTTGATCTAGATCACATGAGTTTATTGTCATAAAGGATCTTATAAAATATAATTTTTCTTTGGTATCGTGTTCACGAATTCAACTATTCTGCTGCTCGAATGTATGCTTAATTACAATGGTAAAGACGGTATCTTATCATATCTAAGAAATAAGTATTTGTTGCTACATGAGAATTGTACTGGATCATGCAATTATTTGAATCATAAAAAAAACTATATCATCAAACCGGAGTAACCAATAAGATCACAGTACTAGCGTGATTAGAATATTTTCTTATTCTTGCTCTGAATATTTTTGGTACTCGAACATACATTTGATCCATGAAAAGGAACGATCATATTGCGGGTAGCCTTTAGTATTATATTACGATATAATCTTAATTAAAAACTGTTTGATGTTCTAATTTAAGATTATGTCAGTATGATTCTTGTCCTAATAAAGTACCTAGTTCTTATGATTGGTAAATTTGTACTCGACTTTATGTACAAACGAACATGGATATTCATTTAGCTTATATGCTAATTTCATGTTTGTATGTTAAATTTTTAAAGAAATATGACCATCTATAGAAAGATGAAAATAGTGGCACGTTTCCTACTTTGTCATTCTCTTCCTGAAGAAAACTGAAGCAGCTTATGGGGAGACATCTTACTGTATGGGTATGTTAGAAAGGGAAGATAACATAAATGGTTATTATATTTTCATGTTTGTAGTTCTGCGTAGACGGTAGTTCTGTTCTTCATCGTCACATCTCGTTTTGGCTTTCCTGCTTGTTAATCTCCGTTGATTTGTTTACGACTACAGATAGTATGAATGTTGTAGTTAACTGCAGTAGTTGTTGTTTTTTGCTTTGAATGTGAAACTGTGAAGACTCCACTGCATGTCGTGCTCTGCTATAACATTCCTAGCAATCTTATTTGTGGGCTAGGGCAAATGAATAAATAAGATCGTAATTAGTTGGCCTATAGCAAGGTTATCTAAGCCCCCAAATGCTATCCCTTTTTTTGCGTCGGGAATGCTATATTTTTATTAACAGTAGTAATACCTTTGATGTCACTTTTTTATGTCAACGTGAACTATAAAAAATGTCCTGAAAATAAGATCTAACAATTAAATTTTTTTTATAAATTCAAAACTCCCGTCTTCTAGTGTCATTTAACCTTAATATCATTTAAAAAATAGGTTCTCACCAATAAAATTCTTTTACAAATTTGAAACATCTATACATACTATTAAATTTTAATTACTTAAGAATAGAATCTAACAATTAAATTTTTAATTATTAATATAAATTAAAATCCAAACTAAAATAAATAGATGTTGCATTTTAGAAATAAGTTTTAAACTAACAAAAATGATTTCTACATAAAAATATGATTAAATATTTTTATAAATCATTTTTTTGAATGTTCTAAGCATATATAATTTGTAGAAAAACATTTCACGTTTGAAGCGCGTGCCATCATCACGCATTTCGAACGCGTGCCATATCGTCCATTATGTAAATGTGAGTTAAGATGGTTCATTTGTTTACACCAAATGTTTAAACATGCATCGTCACCTTTGGTATTATTTCGTATGTTTTTCCTCATATCTTGGATTTTATGTTGAATATATGGAGAATTTAATTATATCTTTTATTGCATTGAAATGTTGCAGGATGCAAATTTTGTTGACTTAAACCATTGGCAGGCAGTAATGACTTTCTGATCTCATGGCAGGTAAGTACTGCTTCTCTACTACGGACTCCTCCTCCAATGAAAAGTAATGCTGCATGCTATGTTCCCAAGCCATATCTTTTTCATGTATTGTTGTTACATTTTGCCTTGCTGGTCCCTGTGGTTAGAAAGTGTTGGAATTCCTAAAGAACAAGTGAATGAAAAATACATAAAGTCCCACATCGCCTAAAATACTAAGAAATCTAAGTATATTAATAGATTTCTCAAGTGGAGGTTGGGGGCCTGGGGCTCCCAAATGTATGCTTCGTTGTGAGGAGGGAGATTATGCATCACCACCACACGCGCGCGCGCCGCCCCCACACGCGCGCCGCCGACCGACCGAACTGGGCCGGGCTCGGGTACGGGTACGGGTCTAAAATAACCATTCTTTTTACTAGGCCATTGTTTAACGGTTTTGGGCTTTGTCTGAAACTGGATTGGGCCTGGAATTTGAAAAGAAGCGGGCAGGGTTTTGCCTGAGGAGATGCGACTGTTCATAAGCGGACGCGAACAGTAGCAGGTGCGACCCGTTAGAAGCAAACGGGTGCGAACCGATTGAAACGGACACGGGTGAATAGATGCGGCGCAAGCGGGTGCGACCCGACTGAAGAGGCGCGGGCGAAACAGTACGAGCAGGTACGAAACAGTACCGTTGGACGGGCGGGTGCGACCCGTTAACGAACAGCAGCGACCAAAAGGCAACGGGTGCGACCCGTCAAGCGGACGCGAATGTTTGAAGGGATGCGGACGAAATTATAAATAGGAGAGAATACTGATCACATTCTAATTCTATTCCAATCTAATTTCTTCTGCTTCTTTGCTCCACTGCTCTATATTCCATATATATCACAGAGTTGACATACTCATTACAATCTCATGCAGAATTATGTCTATTGTATCTTGGGAGAGTTTTGAAATAAAATTCTTAAGGAAATTGTTACGACAAGCCTCAGACGGAATTTCCTTTATATACTGGTTAGATTCACTGTAATCTTTCCCGTTTATAAGTTATACTATTTCTTACAATAGTATAACGTTGTTGTTGTAATTTATTAACAACGTAACTTATTGTTACATTTATCTAATACAGAGTTCCAGCGTAGTGGAATTCTAATTAATAAACTTGTGCGACGAGTTTATTGTAGCGTGCTATCTGTTTTAGTACACTAGACATATAACATCTTAAGAATTTTACTGTTTTACACTAAAACAGAGATGTTAACAGTTGACAACATGAAAATGGATAAGTCCAACTTTTCAGCGGTTATTTCTAAATGCAATTTGATTCAGAACCCTAACCAATGGTGGGTTGACACAGGAGCTACTCGTCATGTTTGCTCTGAAAAATCCATCATTTCAACATACCAGAAATTCGATCAGAAAGAAAGACTCTACATGGGTAATTCTGCAGTTTCCATGATCGAAGGCAGTGGCACAGTTATCCTCAAGTTCACTTCTAGAAAAACTGTCAAATTGAATGACGTGCTTCACGTTCAAGACATACGCAAGAATCTCATCTCTGGTGCAGTCCTATCAAAGAAGGGATTCAAGATGGTGTTTGAGTCAGATATGATGGTTCTATCCAAAGCTGGAATGTATATCAGAAGGGGATATTTATGTGATGGCCTATTTAAGGCAAATGTAGCCGTTACCGGCAATAAATCTATGTATTCTGATTGTGCTAATAATAAAATTGAAGTATCTTACTTGCTTGAGCACGAAATTTTACTATGGCACGATAGATTAGGACACATAAACTTCCGAAAAATGAATAAATTATCAAACTTGGGATTGATTCCAAATGTCCAAGTAGATAAGAACTACAAATGTGAGACATGTGTAGAAGCAAAAATGGTCAAACAACCATTTAAATCTGTTGACAGAAGCACCGAACCATTAGGTTTGGTACATACAGATTTATGTGATTTTAAATCACTACCTACAAGAGGTGGGACAAAGTATTTTATTACTTTTATTGACGATTATACGCGATATTGCTATGTATATCTTTTAAATAGTAAGGATGAAGCAATAACCGCGTTTATAAAATACAAGGCTGAGGTAGAAAATCAGTTAAATAAAAAGATCAAGATATTGACATCTGATCGAGGTGGAGAATATGAATCACCATTTGAACAGTACTGTGCTGAAAATGGTATAATTCATCAAATAACAGCTCCATATTCACCACAACAAAATGGTGTAGCGGAGAGGAAGAACAGAACGTTAAAAGACATGATTACTGCCATGCTTTTAACTTCTGGTCTACCGACGAACTTGTGGGGGGAAGCCTTAAATATGTCTAATCACATATTAAACAAAGTTCCTCACAATAAAATGGGAACAATTCCATATGAGATATGGAAAGGACACAAACCAAGCTTTAAATACCTCAAAGTGTGGGGGTGCTTGGCAAAAGTTCCAGTTCCACCTCCCAAGAGAGTCAAACTTGGACCAAAAACAGTAGATTGTAATTATCTTGGGCCAGCCCAAAATAGTAGTGCCTACAGATTTTTGGTATTCAAGTCTGATATAAATGATATTCATGTAAATACAATCATGAAATCAAGAGATGCCTCGTTCTTTGAAGATGTGTTCCCACATAAAAGAAACGATGGAAATCCTGTCCCAAAAAGGACAAGAGATAACAGAGATGAGACATGTGAAGATGAAACTCATCAGGACAACGAGGAGGTTGAACTAAGAAGAAGCGTAAGGGCAAGAACTTCCAAACCATTTGGTTCGGATTTTTTAACTTATATGTTAGAACACGAACGTCAAACGTACAAGGAAGCAATGTCATCTTCTGAATCTTCATGTTGGAAAGAAGCAATCCAAAGTGAGATTGATTCAATTCTAAGTAATAAAACTTGGGAAATAGTTGATATTCCACCTGGAATAAAACCAATTGGCTGCAAATGGATTTTCAAGAAGAAATTGAAATCAGACGGCTCTATAGATAAATATAAAGCCAGATTGGTAGCCAAAGGATATCGTCAAAAAGAAGGAGTAGACTTCTTTGATACATATTCACCGGTTACACGAATAACCTCTATAAGAATGTTAATAGCAATTGCTTCCATATATAATCTGGAAATTCATCAGATGGATGTCAAAACAGCATTCTTAAATGGAGATCTCGATGAAGAGATTTACATGGAGCAACCTGAGGGTTTTATTTCCAAGGGAAATGAAAACAAAGTATGTCGGTTAGTGAAATCACTATACGGACTAAAACAAGCTCCAAAACATTGGCATGAAAAATTTGATAGTGTCATGATGAAAAATGGTTTTCGTATAAATGAATGTGATAAATGTGTTTATTACAAACAGGTTGGACAATCATATGTGATGATTTGTCTATATGTAGACGATATGCTAATCTTTGGTCCTAATACTAAAGTAATAGACACTATAAAGAAGATGTTAATCAACAATTTCGATATGAAAGACTTAGGAGTTGCGGACGTTATTTTGGGAATCAAAATAATAAGAACACCTAATGGAATTGAACTATCTCAGTCACACTATGTAGACAAAGTGATTGAAAAATTCCAAGAGTATGGAATTAAAGGAGTGAGGACACCTTTTAATCCATCGGAAGTACTGCATAAAAACACTGATGAGAGTGTAATGCAACTGGAATACTCTCGTGTAATAGTATGCTTAATGTATCTGATGAATTGCACAAGACCAGATATTGCTTACGCGGTAAGTCGACTAAGCAGGTATACAAGTAATCCAGAGAAGGAACACTGGAAAGCACTAATGAAAGTGTTGGGATATTTAAAGAATACCACTAATTTTTCCTTACACTATGGAAAATATACTGCCGTCTTAGAAGGATATAGTGATGCAAATTGGATTGCAGATTCAGAGGAATCAAAATCCACAAGTGGTTATGTCTTTACCCTTGCAGGAGCAGCAGTGTCATGGAAATCTACTAAACAAACATGCATAGCTCGATCCACCACGGAATCTGAGTTTATCGCATTAGATAAAGCAGGCGAAGAGGTAGAATGGCTTCGTCAATTCTTAGAAGATATTCCATTTTGGCCAAAACCTGTGATGGCCATATGTATTCACTGCGATAATCAAGCAGTGCTAAGTAGAGCGAAAAACCTTGTGTATAATGGCAAATCACGACACATACGTCGTCGCCATAACATAGTTAGGCAGTTACTCTCTAATGGAACTATTTCCATAGATTATGTGAGAACAAATGATAACCTAGCGGATCCATTTACTAAAGGTTTATCAAGAGAGAAAATTGACTGCACATCGAGGGGAATGGGTTTAAAAGCCTAAACCAACAAGAGTTATCTTATACGGAAACCTATCCTAGCGACTGAAGATCCCACGGACTAGGATCAATAGGCAAACCAGTTATGAGTAACTCAAGAAGTAATGCATTTGTCTGGACTTGGTCCTACTCCATTCCTATGGTGCAAAATATAATGCATGCCTACAGAAGTTTTAAAGGTTAAAACTATGTTTTTTAATGATGACCATATCTTGGAAATAACAAGTGGGGTATATGTAGGATACTCTTAATGGTTGCGATCACCTATGTTAGTGTGAGCTGGGTCGGCTCTATGAGAATATTAAAAGGCTTTTATTCTCTAAAAACACTCGCAGAACCAAAAATTGTTCAGGAACAAAATGAACACAACCAAGAGATTGGATGAGAAGGGAATCAATGCTTTGTAAAGCTTATTGTCTGGATATACAATAAAGGCCGGCGGTTCAAGATGAAATAATTCACCGATTAGCCAAGTAGATCCGATAAGTTTTAACTAGGGAAAGTTCAAAGTGAAATATCTACTTATCCACGATAAAGCATTATTCCATATGTACTCTGTGATATTTCGCTTTGTGTGGGGGATATGTATATTATCATTCATGTGGGGGATTGTTGGAATTCCTAAAGAACAAGTGAATGAAAAATACATAAAGTCCCACATCGCCTAAAATACTAAGAAATCTAAGTATATTAATATATTTCCCAAGTGGAGGTTGGGGGCCTGGGGCTCCCAAATGTATGCTTCGTTGTGAGGAGGGAGATTATGCATCACCACCACACGCGCACGCCCCCGCCTCCGTCCGTCCGACCGACCGAACCGAACCGGGCCGGGCGGGGCTCGGGCTCGGGTACGGGTCTAAAATGACCATTTTTTACTAGGCCATTGTTTAACGGTTTTGGGCTTTGTCTGAAACTGGGTTGGGCCTGAAATTTGAAGAGAAGCGGGCGGGGTTTTGCCTGAGGAGATGCGACTGTTCATAAGCGGACGCGAACAGTAACAGGTGCGACCCGTTAGAAGCAAACGGGTGCGAACCGATTGAAACGGACACGGGCGAACAGATGCGGCGCAAGAGGGTGCGACCCGACTGAAGAGGCGCGGGAGAAACAGTACGAGCAGGAACGAAACAGTACCGTTGGACGGGCGGGTGCGACCCGTTAACGAACAGCAGCGACCAAAAGGCAACGGGTGCGACCCGTCAAGCGGACGCGACTGTTTGAAGGGATGCGGACGAAATTATAAATAGGAGAGAATACTGATCACATTCTAATTCTATTCCAATCTAATTTCTTCTGCTTCTTTGCTCCACTGCTCTATATTCCATATATATCACAGAGTTGACATACTCATTGCAATCTCGTGCAGATTACGTCTGTTGTATCTTGGGAGAGTTTTGAAATAAAATTCTTAAGGAAATTGTTACGACAAGCCTCAGATGGAATTTCCTTTATATACTGGTTAGATTCACTGTAATCTTTCCCGTTTATAAGTTATACTATTTCTTACAATAGTATAACGTTGTTGTCGTAATTTATTAACAACGTAACTTGTTGTTACATTTATCTAATACAGAGTTCCAGCGTAGTGGAATTCTAATTAATAAACTTGTGTGACGAGTTTATTGTAGCGTGCTATCTGTTTTAGTACACTAGACATATAACAGAAAGTAGTTTTGTACGATGAGGGTTCAGTTCCCAGTTCAGTTTAGATTCTGCTGACGTCCGAATCGGCCAATGTTCTCTTTGTTTTGTGAGCAGAGACGAAGATTACTGTTGGCGTCTGATAATATTTCAAGTGAAGTCATCAATATGGTTCCGAAAAAGAATGCTATTTTTTATGGCATTTCCATCTACAACTGGTCGCTGAAATTTTGCATGGTAGTTCCGCTAATTTTGCATATGAGTTTGAGTTGGATCGATGATCGAAACTGGTAGATGTTCTTATTACCATTAGTGTCCCTTCCAAATTGGTCAATGGGTCTTTAAGCTCTAAATGGCATGAGTGCTTAGAATTTACAAGAGATTCTATCGTTTCTCTTGTGGTATATGTGTCACCATTCTCCTTTTGTGTTGATCGTGATTTCATAATATTTTTTACTTAAAAGCTATTTTTGTTAGCAAGTTGGATCTTCTTTGCTTCATTTTGATTATTGCTTCTTGTTTGAGGTAAGCTTGAGAACTCAGTTTTGAATAAAACAAACCATGGGAAAGAGTCGTTGTCATCACACCATATCACACCATATTATATATGCCTTTGGCCATGCGGATTCATTTTTTTGTTTGACTTAGTACTACTATATGCTAATTTGAACTAATATATGGAAATTAACATGAACCGTGGAAGTAGATATTTCAAGGTGATTTTTTATGTAAACATTTTGTATGTAAACATTTTGTTTGACTTAGTACTACTTAATTTATCATGCGGATTCATTTTGCATGTAAACATTATTGGCTCAAACCAACTTAGACATCAATGTAGTCATCTATAATGCCAAGAGCATAATACGGTAAAATTGTAATCGTACATAAAATTTTATCGCTAGTAATATGACACAGATTCCTTTTGGAATTGATATTTCGAATTGGTATTTCGCTTGATAACATTAACTCCATGGTATAGGTTTTTTCCAAATGTATATAATCAAGGATGTACGACATTTTTAAAATTACAAGCATTTTTTGTAAGTGAATTGCAGAAATAAATTCAACTATATTGATAACTGTACTCTTTCAAATGCAGTATATTTGGTGAAGTACTGTTTATATTAGTCTATGGTGTTCACGATTGTCATCATCCATGCTCTTTCTTAAAAAAAGAATTACTAGAATTGATCTCATATCATGTTAATACGTAAAAAGATTACTCGAATGCATCGTTTATTTTAATTTATAGTATGTGTCAAAATTAATATTTACAATACTAGAAAGGGCGACTATTCCTACAGCATTAAGCGATGGCGGGCTTCCGACAGACCGTTGACCGTCGTTGGAAATTCACGAGCCTGCATGAAATTTTTCAAACCAAAATCGTCAAACCTTTCCCCCAAGCTTCCAATTTCGAGTTTTCGGATTCTCTCCGGCTGCGTAATCAACATCTATTACTCTCTAACTCAGGTATAATCTCTTATTTTCGTCATTAACCTAATTTTTACCCTAAATCTAGATTTGCATAAGTTGTTAAATTAGGGCTAATTAGTGACTGCAATTGTTTTCAATATCATAATAATGGTTTATATCATCCTATGATATACCTGTTTCATATGTTATCGTGAAATTGTAAAAAGTATGTATAATTTGTGATCGTGTATATATGTAAACCATTATATATGCGTTGTTTCTACTATTGTATTGTGTTGATTGGATTAAGATATGAGTCGTATAACATCTTGACTTGTGCAACAATAATGAATACACGAGTCTAAAAGAAATTTGACTATATTGTAAAATGACATCAATACTAAAGCAACCTTATTCGATGAAATACGTAGAACAAATGTGCTAAATTAATATTTTTTAAAATGTATAAAATTAGTAAATATATATTCTTTTTATAAGATACCTTTTTACGTCTCTTAGAGAGTTTTTGGTCCCGTCCGACAGGTATTGTGCATGATCGTCATATAAATAGAAGTTTTTATCACAAAACGACCATTTATGTTCATCTGGTAGAATGCTTGTTGGATATGCCCCTGCATTGGACAAGTTATAAACACAGTAAACAACTACATTTCGCACATTATTTCGTTTCAACGGTTCATAAAATTTTGCTGTTACTTATCTTTTTTGTTTTCTGCGTATATGCATTTGCCTGCAATGCATGAAACAAAAGAGAAGTGCTGCAGAAATTTTGTTGAATCGTTTAAAATGAAATAATGTATGAAATATAAGTGTTTACTGTATTTGTAATAGGAAGTAGGATGACTGACCAGAAAAAAAAAGATAGCTATAAACCAACATTTCTATATTGTTTTCTTATGTGGGGTAAAATTGACGCATATAAGTTTTTGTATCGATACATTGAAAAATAAAATGTAATGAAACATATGACCAATATTTATTTTTAAATTTATGACATATTTTTCCAAATAGAAAAAATGATCAATTATTTTGCTGATCAAAGGAGATAGATGTATTAAAGAAGGGGGTTGAAAGGCTCAATAAAAGTAGATTTTTATATTGGTATAAACGTATTTGTTGAATTTACTTTAAGTAATAGTGGAAACGATGCTGTAGGTGTATGCATTTGAAGCATATGTTATCGATATTGTGAAAATCTATTTGTGCAAAACCGGTTTTATGCCAGAGTATTATGTTTATGATCGTCATGGAGAAGTTGTAGCAAATACTTCTGTAGAGTATGAATTAGACATTGCTGGTAACAAAATTGTTATGACGAACCGTATAAAAAATATGGTTGAAGATGCAACACAATCAATGTTTCATACGGTTGAAGTTGACGACGATGATGAAACTGTTGAAGAACCAAAAATTGAAGCTAAAATTGTTTTACGATTTACTGGATGTTGCTGAGAAATCTTTTTGGGATGGTTGTAAAATGTGACATCGCACCTCTATGCTCATACTAACCAAGCACACTACTAGGTAATGTCGTCAAATAGTATGAAGAATAAGGCTGTTGAGGAGCGACCAACTGTATAATTGATTTGAGCGAGAACCGATATGTCAGATAGAATGTCATGAATTTCATTTCAAGAGGAAATCCGACATATCCAATTCAAACTCAAATCTACTACACAGTAGCTATGTGACCTTCGAAAACAAATATAAAATAAGCGTAACATAAATTGGTCATAGATATACATACCACAAAGGCGGAAACAGATATGAATATAACACATAGAAGTGAACATCAAAGTAGTGGTCATAAAAGATCCACTACATCACAAAAGAATAGGTACAAGTGCTAGACAAAAGAATAAGTATACATCAAGGAGTCTCTATCTCGAATATATAAAAACAAAAACTATTGAGCAAAAGTAGTTAGCCGAAAGTCAGAAGCTAGTCCCTGCCAAGAAGTCAAGTGGAAGCACCTGAAATACCTTGGTCTCGCTCGAGTATTATTTTAGAAGAAAAATAATAAACGGATCTGTCTAGCTATAAATATCATACAAGACGTTATAGGATAAGAGATATGACAAAAATATATGATAACAATAATGTCATACTATGACATGTATATATTTGATAACAATGAAAATCATACAATATCTCAAATCTCCTCAAATATCCAAAAAGAATATCATATTCTTTTGCTTATTCACCAAAGCTCAAATATTGACAAAACATATCAGTGTAAATCCCAAAAATTGGTGAAACACAAATTCCAAAAATCAATAATTAGACATCCAGAAAACACAAAGGGGGAGGCCTATCACAAAAGGGAAAATGAAAACTCGCCAACACGTGTATCGCAAACGGGACGCTATCCCGTGGTCGGTAACCTATAAAATGTGAGCCGAAGCTCCACCGAAATGGCCTGAAGAACATGGGTCACTACCCTACCAAATTGAGACGAAGCTCCACCAAAACGGGGTTCAGTCCCCCACACAAACAAAGAGATATCACACATAGCTAGTCTAAATCACAAAATGATCATCATTGATCGATAAGTGTAAATTACACTAAGCTAATAAATAAATGAGTTTAGTTTCATGTCCCATAACCACTAGCTTAACTTAAATATTTACAAACAGATTGTAGATTGTCACTCGAAAATTGTCACGAGAGTTCAATCGAACAAGTCTAAGAATTGACCGATGAAGTAAATGCAAGCGTTTCATGCCACTTGTTTTGCTAAGTCGTTTAATTGGATTTCTCATACGAATGAGGTAAATGTTTGTATATACTAATAGATTGGAAAAAAGATTTAAAAACGAGCCTTGTATTAAAAGTAATGTTAAAATCATTTTTATGAAAGAGTTAGAGTATTTACTATTGTATATGAACCTTTCTATTTTAAAGTGACAAATCGCAGAAATGAATGTAAAAACAATCTATCATCAAAATCCACATTCGACGACATGAATTAAAACCATGAAAATTGATATCAAATCCATCAAATGGAAACACCAAAAATATAGAAAAGAAATCATCAAAGTCGATATTGATTGGAAACGACTATTTGGATGGTCAAAGATCGATAAAATTTTGAAAATCAACTCAAAAACAGGTAAAATAGGCAAAATTGAACATAACCAGACGTCTGGCAGGTTTAGCCAGACGTCTAAACCTGGGTTTTGGAAGTTCATATTTTTTTCTTTTTATTTTCTGAAGCCACCTAGACGTCTGGTCCTGAGCTTTAGAAATTTATTTTTGTTTTGATTGTTTATTTATTTTTCTTAGAAACCCCTACCAGTTTGAAAATTTCAACCAGACGTCTGGTTGCCTGGGCTGGGCAAAAAATTGCTTAGGCTATTGATGGCCAAATCAATTCGGAAGCGATCGAAAGAGCGATGGAGGCTAGGGATGTATGTCAAGCGGCAACCCAGCCCTATAGGCTCTTTGATACACCACAATAACATGTCTAAACATCGATAGTATGATTTTCATAAGTTTTGACTTTAAAACCAAAAATTGGAAAATTCACCAAACTAATTCAAATCAAAAGCAAATGAGCATAAAATAGATGTTAGGAATTCGTACCTAGCAACAATGAAAGCTATAGACATAGATGTGAGTTCAAAAACTCACCTTTAAAATTCAAAAACAAGAAATGAGAAGCTCTAAATCAAGCTTAGACCAATTCTTCTTCACTACACCTCTGGAATCTTCAATCTATTATCAAAGGCAAAGTTTTTCCTAATTAGATTATAGAAAAAATCAAGAATCGAAGAGGGATTGAGATGGAGACGATGAAGAGGATGCTTACCAAAGCTTCTCCTTTATTTTTTGAACTTGAATTTGGATTTCCTAAGAGAACTAGGGCTTAGAAATTTCTAATCTCCTCTCTTTGCCCATTTTCATTTAGTTTGAGTGTTAGGAATTATTACGAGTAGAATGAATGAAGTGGAGAGGATTTAGGATATTTGGTAGAAGAGTTTGGGTTAGTTTATTGGGTTAATGAGCTAGAACCCAACCCAAAGCCCAAATGAAAATACCAAAATCCTAATCAACTTCAAACATATCGATGTTTATACTTAAACAAGTTGTAAACATTGTTTTAGACTCAATGGAAGTGGTCTCGAGTCTGGATTCAACTATTTACAAAAAGTCACATTTTGGAATTTAATCCAATTAACTATTCTATATTTAAACAAAATACTTAAATATTTAACCGTAAAATATGCGGGTTGTTATAGACTCCCCTCCTTAAAGAAATTGCGTTCTTGCAATATTTAAGAAGAAAATGAAGAGTAAAAACCACTCTAAGGCATAACAACACAAAAGAAAATTTTGAAGTGAGAAGTTTACCTTAAAAAGCACGAGAGAGTGAGTCCGGATGTGTTCGCTTGATGAATTCTCTGGACTTCCAAGAACAATCCTTAGGATTTGAGTGCCATTGAACTTTCACAAGCGGAACATCTTTACTTCGAAGGCGTTTAACATCCATAGCAATGATACGAATAGGATGTTTCTCGTAAGTTAAATCAGGTGAAACTTCAATTTTTCAGTAACACCGGGCTCAAGAATAGAATTGGAATCTCTAAGGCATTTCCGTAGTTGAGAAATGTAGAATACGTCATGAATTGCAGAAAATTGAACCGGTAATGAATGGCGATAAGCCACAGAACCAATGCGTTTGGTGATGGGAAATGGAGCAATACATCGAGGTGCTAGCTTTCTCAGTCGATTGAAACGCACAACACCCTTCATGGGTGAAATACGAATGAATACTAATCTTCCAAAGAAAATGTCAAATTCCTTCTTCAGTTATCGGCATAAGATTTTTGTCTACTTTGAGCTTCTTTCATCCTATGACGAATAAGGTCAATCTTTTATGTGGAATCACGAATAAAATCTACATTTAAAACCAGCCTATCACTGGCTTCAAGCCAACACGAAGCAGATCGGCATAGCCTTCCGTAGAGTGCCTCGAAAGGTGCCATACCAATACTAGATTGGAAGCTATTATTGTAAGAAAACTCAACAAGGGAAATATGATCTTCCTAACTTCCACCAAAATGAAGAACACATGCACGAAGAAGATCTTCAAGAGTTTGGTTCACACGCTCTATATGTCCTTCAGACTAAGGATGACAAGTGGCGTTAAAATTAAGCTTCGTTATCAAAGCTTTTTAAAGACCCTTCCAAAATCCACTAGTAAATAATGGATTATGATCGCTAAAAATGGAAGTAGGAACTCCATGCAATTTAACAATTTCTTTTACATGGAGTTTAGCCAAAAGAGGTACGGTCTGGTTGGACTGAACAGGAAGAAAATGGGCGGATTTTGTAAGTCTATCTACTATCACCCATAAACTGTCATGACCCGAACCAGAACGGGAAAGACCGTCAATAAATCCATGGAAATTTGATCCCACTTCCAAACGGGAATGTCTAAAGGTTGCAATAACCCACCGGGCCTTTGATGCTCGATTTTTATGAGTTGGCAAGTCATGCAGTGCTTAATGAGGTTAGCATTATCAGATTTCATTCCATCCCAATAATAAAGTCGCTTCATGTTCGCATACATTTTACTACTACTGGGATGAATGGTAAATTTAGAACGATGAGAATCTTCCAAAATGTCTTTATGATTATCACTAATATTTAGCACAATAAGTCTGCCAAATTTTCGAATGCCTCCACAAGCATCGATTTCAAAGTCTTTCAAACCATTAATATTTCTATCCCTAAAACTTTGGCTAAGATGAGCCAATTCGAGATCATGCTTTTGAGCTTCAAGAATGCTGTCTAAAAGAGATGGATGAGCCTCAAGGCTAAATAATACAAGAGATGAATATGAATTGGATTCACGATCTTGAACTTCATAAGTGGACAAAGTCTTGAGATCGTTCCATTCGGATATCATTATGGAAACAACTTCTTGTTGCTTATGACTAAGGGCACTGGCAACACGATTTTGCTTTCCGGGAGTATAAAGAATATCAAGACATAAGATGCAAGGAATTCGAGCAAACTTTGTTGACGCAAATTAAGTTCCTTTTGAGAGAAAAAATACTTCAAAGATTTATGATCGGTGTAGAGGACAAATTTCTCTCCCAAAAGATAATGACGCCAAATTCTAAGGCAAAAACAATGGTCGCGAGCTCTAAATCATGAGTGGCATATCTAGTCTCAGCAGGCTTTAATTTCCTAGAAGTATAAGCAATAACACGTTCCCTTTGCATGAGAACGGCTCCTAAACCAACACAACTAGCATTGGTATAAACGATCAAGTCTTGGTTCCCTTCGGGAATCACAAGAAAGGAACATTGGGAAGGAGTTTTTTAATATCTGAAAAGCATCTTCACATTTGTTTGACCAAATGTACTTGACTCCCTTCTTTATCAAACTAGTAAGAGGCAAGGAAATTTTAGAAAAGTCTTTTATGAATAGACGGTAATAACTCGTCAATCCAAGAAAGTGACAAATTTCCGTCATACTCTCCGGTCTCTTCCAATTTTGAATCGTCTCAATCTTTGAAGGATCCATGGAAATTCCAGATTTGGAAATAATATGTCCTAAAAATTCACACAGGATTGCCAAAAGTGGTACTCAGAAATTTTTGCTTTCAATTGATTGCTGCTAAGGGTTACCAACACAATTCGAAGATTTTTATCATGCTCTTCCTTTGTTTTAGAATAAACAAGAATATCATCTATAAAGACGAGAACAAATCGATCGAGGAGGTCTTTGAAAACTTGATTCATAAGGTCAACGAAATAAGCTGGAGCATTCGTTAAACTAAATGGCATAACAAGCCATTCAAAAGACCCATAACGAGTACGGAACGACGTCAAAGGAATACTATCCTCTGCAATTGGAAGCTAATGAAAACCGGTTGCTAAGTCTAACTGTGAAAAGACTCTAGCACTGCTAAGTTGATTGAATATATCATCAATCCGAGGCAAGGGATATTTATTCTTAATGGTAAGATAATTAAGCTTGTGGTAGTCAACACAAAGCCTAAATGTAACATCGGATTTCTTCACCAACATAGCTGAAGCTCCCCAAGGAGAGGAACTAGAACGAATAAACTGTTTTGCTTCCAATTCGGATAATTGTTTAAGCATCTCCTCATTTTCCTTATTGGACATACGATAAAGAGGACGTGATAGGTAGAGCTCTAGGGATTAGATTAATTCTGCATTCAATTGCTCTCTTAGGTGGTAATCCTAAAACGGGCTCAAATATATCGAGAAATTCACGAACAATGTGAATGAGGGAAATGGCATCTTCCTCATCATCATTATCTTCATCCTATGGATTTAGAGAATATAAGGATGCCGCTGAAATGGAACCTGAATCTTTGAGAACAATAGAAATCTGCTTAACAGATTGGAGATATCGAAGATGGATAGTCCTCTCGAGACATAGGATGTGGGCTTCATAACAATTAAGCCAATCCATTCACAGAATCATTCCAAAACCTAAGTAACGAATAACATGCAAATCGGCACGGAAAACATAATCACATAAAACAATTTTGACATTCTTACAAAATAAACTGAGTGTTGCGGACCCACCAACCAAATTTGCAATTCTTAATGAAGTCATCAAGCCCATAACATTCAAAGAAAAAATATCAACAAGTTCTTTTGATATAAAAGAGCAATATGCATCCGTATCAAAAAGAACTCGAATAGGATGATCACGAAACATAATAATGCCATCAAGGACAGAATGAGAAATACCTTAACCAAGAGAAGTGTTACTACGGGTTTGCACAACATTCAACTTTCCCTCTTTCTTGCTTTTAAGTTTGGGACATGAAGATATATAATAATCCGAACTTTTGCGATAGCGATAAGTAAGAGGCTTCAACACTTATATTTGCATAGTGGTCCTTAGCCACAATTGTAGCATTCTCCACGATTAGGGGTAGGAGTCTTTGCTACCGAAGTTGCTTGCTTCCCTTTCTTGTTAGGTTTAGGTTTGAACTTATTATCGGGTTTCCTCTTCTTATTGTTATTGAAGTTATGTTTGGCACCCCCAACATCACCATCACTTTCTTTATCGACCTCTTCAAGTCGAAAAGGGATATCTACAAAATGATCGAAAGGAGCTTCTAATTTCATAAGTAAAGCCTTTTTGAGATTCTTATTCAACCCATAGATAAACCTCTAATTTTTCTTCAATGGGGTATTAATATACTCGACCCCATACTTAGAGAGGGATTCAAAAGATGCGACATAATCCGTCATAGAAGATTCACCTTGAACAATGTCAATAAAGCGTCGGGCTAAAGTTACATTTTCAGCTTCCGGCATAAATTTTAACTCGAATCTTTACTGGAATTGCTCCCAAGTAAGATCTGTTTCAATAATTTCCAAAATCAAAAGCTCATACCAATCTAATGATGCCTCCTACAGCATGCTAGAAGCCACTTGGACTTGCTGTAGATCCACAGCATTCGTGCGAGAAAAGATGTGATTGCATGTTCTAAGCCAAACTTGGACTTCTATAACGCTTTCAAAACCCTTGAATGGCCTTCTACCCAAATTGGTATAATCACTACACGAGCTGCAAACCCGGATTAAGGATGAGTAGGCTCTGGAATGGGTTCAGTGGCTTGGGCATTCTTTACAAGATCCAAAAGCTGTTGAGCAGACATGAATACACCATTCTGAGGAGTAGAATTGGATTAACCGATGCTAGGACAGCCAAGTCTAACTATTTCTCTTCTTTAAGAAAGAAAGAAGAGGAAAAAGGTTATTCTCAGAATAAAATCAAACAAAATGGATTGATAAAACAAGGCATCATAAAAGAATTTAGGATAGAACGGGCCTTAAGACTAGAATTAACTCCTAAGGCATGATTCCTTGGAGAGACTTAGGATAATGATCCTTGTCATAATATTCTATATTTTTCGAAGTTTGGCTCTGATACTAAGCTGTGGTGCCCTACCTCTATACTCACACTAACCAAGGATACTACCGGGTAATGCCGTTAATAAGTACGAAGAATAAGGCTGTTGAGAAGCGACCAACTATATAATTGATTTGAGCAAGAACCAATATGTTAGATAGCATGTCTGAATTTCATTTTAAGAGGAAATCCGACATATCCAATCCAAACTCAAATCTACTACACAGTAGCTAAGTGATATTCGAAAACAAATATAAAATAAACATAACATAAATCAGTCACAGATATACATATCACTAAGGCGGAAATAGATATGAATGAGGTAAAGATTTGTATATACTAATAGATTGGAAAACGGATTTAAAAACGAACTTTGTATTAAAAGTAATGTTGAAATCATTTTTGTGAAAGAGTTAGAGTATTTACTACTAGTATAAAAATCTTCGTATTTTAAAGTGACAAATCATAGAAGTGATTGTAAAAACATTCTATCACAAAAAATCCACATTCGATGACGTGAATTAAGACCATGAAAATCGATATCAAATCCAAAAATGGAAACACCAAAAATCTAGAAAAGAAATCATCAAAGTCAGTATTGATTGACAATAAATATTTGGATGGTCAAAGATCGATAAAATTTGAAAATCCACTCAAAAATAGGCAATATAGGCAAAATTGAACAACCAGACGTTTGGTAGGTTTAACCAGATGTCTGAACGTGGATTCTAGAAGTTTGTATTTTTTTTTCCTTTTTTCTTTTTATTTTCTGAAACCTCCCAGATGTTTGGTTGGGTTTAACCAGACGTCTGGTCGTGGGCTTTGAAATTTATTTTCGTTTTGATTATTTATTTATTTTTCTCAGAAGCCCCTACCAGACGTCTTGAAATTTTAAACAGATATCTGGTTGCCTAGGCTGGGCAGAAATTTACAAAGGCCATTGATGGACAAATCAACTCGAAAGCGATTGAATGAGCGATGGAGGCTAGGGATTTACACCAAGTGACAATCCAACCCCTATAGGCTCTTCGATACACCACAAATAGCATGTCCAAACATCCATAGTAGGATTTTCATAAATTTTGACTTCAAAACCAAAAATTGGAAAATTCACCAAACCAATTCAAATCAAAAGCGAATGAACATGAAATAGATGTTAGGAATTCAAACCTAACAAAACAAAAGCTATAGACATAGATATGAGATCAAGAACTCACATTTAAAATTCAAAAACAAGAAATGAGAAGCTCAAAAACAAGCTTAGACCAATTCCTCTTCACCACACCTCTAGAACCTTCAATCTATTATCAAAGGAAAAGTTTTACCTAAGTTTGGTTATAGGATAAATTAGGAATTGAAGAGGGATTGAGATGGAGAAGATAAAGAGGATGCTTACGTAAGCTTCTCCTTGATTTTGGAACTTGAATTTGGATTTCCTAAGAGAACTAGGGCTTTGGAATTTCTAATCTCCTCTCCTTCCCCATTTTCATTTAGCTTGAGTGTTAGGAATTATTATGAGTAGAATGAATGAAGTGGAGAGAAGTTAGGGTATTTGGTAGAAGAGTTTGAGTTAGCTTATTGGGTTAATGGACTAGAACCCAACCAAAAGCCCAAATGAAAATACCAAAATCCTAATCAACTTCAAACATATCAATGTTTCTACTTAAACAAGTTGCAAATATCCTTTTGAACTCAATGGAAGTGGTCTCGAGTTCGGATTCGACTTTTTACAAAAAGTCACATTTCGGAATTTAATCCAACTAACGATGCTATATTAAAATATTCAATCGTAAAATATGTGGGTTGTTACATAAAAGCGACACCCAGCTATCAGTAACCATAATGTACATTACGATAAAGTCAAAATACAACATCTCTAAAGCCGAATTTATAGCCATTATGCAAGCTGCAAAAAGGCATATGCCACCCGATAATTTAATGTGTGAAAATCAATATGAAGTTAAAAAACTTATGTTGACTTTTGGTTTACCTAATCAGAAAATAGATACATGTTTAAATGGCTGCATGTTGTTTTGAAAAGTGGAAATAAATCTTAGGAATTATAAAATATGTAAATAGAAAAGATACAAACAAAGAAAAAAGAAGGGAAAGGATGTTCCGTACAAGCATATGCATTACTTACCCATCACTCCTAGGCTTCAAAGATTATACGCATCTTCTGTAACTGCATCTTATATGCATAAAGATACATCCAGCCGATGGAGAAGCATGGAAGCATTTCGACAAAACTTATCCCAATTTTGCAACGGAGAGTCATAATGTTAGACTTAGATTACGTACGGATGCTTTTTCGCCATTTTATCAATTTGGTGCTAAATATTCATCTTGGTCCATTATCATCACACCTTATAATTTACCTCCGTGGATGTGTATGAAAACGCAATATATGTTTCTTACTGTTGTCGTTCCTGGCGCCGATAACCTGACACAAGAAATCAATGTTTATTTACAACCGTTGATTGAGGATTTGAAAACACTGTGGAATGAAGGAGTAATTATTTTGGTAGTAATGTAATTATGCAATTGATGCAATTGATGAGATTATGCAGTTGATGTAATTATACAATTGATGTAAATATGTTGAATTCTTGGCGTATTATGAAGTTAATGAGATTTATTTTGCTAGTTATGTAATTTATGTCATTTATGAAACTGAATCTATTTATCGTTATTTACATCTTTCATGGCATTGCCATTTCTGTCATTTATTTAGCAATTTATGTTAAAAATGCAATGCATCCAGCTTATCGTCAGAATATGAGACCCAATCTGAATCAGGCATACTTTGCACCTTATGTACTTTATATCATTTATGTCATTTAACTATAAATATATTTCATTATCATGTTATTGTTCTCTTTTATAATGATGTGTCTATGACCGGTATCATGTCATCCAGAAGGAGGAGTTCTTTCCGCTATTCAGGAGGCGATGGCAGTGGTCCATCGCAACTGCCATAGCGACCTTTCATGACTCTAGTACCTAAAGCCGCGGGGTAACTATTAAAAAAATTCAGCATCTTAAATATTTTGTGCACGACATACTAATCTATATCATATTTAACACAAGGGGTTTGAGTTACAGCCATCAGTTGTAGTTTTATCGGTTTCGAAGGAGGCGTAGAAGAGTAGGATGTTGGCTTGTTGGCCGAAGTGGGATAACATCCCTTCCCACATCCTCGAGTGTAAGTAGAAGGATTTCATTGTAATCGATGGGTTACCTTTCATTCTCGAAAATACCTGGTCTTCGCCACCGGTCTTCGAATGCTATCCATATTGATGTATCATTATTCGGAATGGATATGACACAAAGTCCCCGCCCGGCTAAACCGAATAATGAGCGTAAATTTAAAAACATATGGATATTGGGATTTCAGTTAAGTCATAGCTTATTATCCAAAACTTTTCTATCAAATGGTTTAAACAAATTACCATCTCAAATCTTTTTAAACAAAAGATTTATTTCACAAAGTTCACCCAGTTTCACAAAGATCCATTCACGGATTTCAAACAATTTCCATTTCAAATTGGATTAACTCATCCAATCTTTCAGTTTAAGGTTTAATTCATAACTTTCAATTCCTTTCCAATTCAAATCTTGTATATGGAAGATATACCATTTATAATCCTCTTAGATTTCAAAACAAGATTAAATCGTCTTCAAAAAGGTTAATTCATAGTTTACCAAATTATTTACAATTTTCAAACAAGATTAAATCGTCTTCACAAAGGTTAATTCATAGTTTTCCAAACTATTTACAATTTTATTTCAAACTTGAAATCTTTCGACACAAATTGGATTCTTTTTACGAAAGCTATTATTATTTGAAACAAATAGTTTTCGTTTTGGGAAAAACCGATTACAAATTACATAAGTCAAACCATTCAAGTATAAAACTTGGATTTTAATTTAAATTTCCAAAACCATACTTTTTAAGCGGTTGAAAACCTATATAAACATCTTTATAACTTGTATAATCTTTTTAGACCATAATTTCCAAATCATTCCTAACTTGGAAAACCATTTCCAATTCAACTTGAACTTCCTTTAATACAAATTCGAAATTCATTTCTTATATAAAAGCTTATATCATTCGAAAACAAATAGTTTTATTTCGAAAAAATCCGATTTCATTTATACAAGTTAAAATCTTTGGGTTAATTTAAATTCCCAAAGCAACACTTTCTAAAATGGTTTAAATTCATGTAAACATATATAACCTTTTTAAAATCATAAGTTCCCAACATAGAATTCAACTTCAAAACTATTTCAAAAATCTGTGACTTAACCTATTTCCACGTGTAATCCATATTCGTGTGTGTTAGTGTAATCCAGGGGTTTAACACAATAGTGCACAACATCAACCATCACAGATTCAATCATATTAACATCGATAAGCGGTATAATCCATATCGCTTATCTTCATTCACAGACTCATAGATAAAATAAATTTATCAATGAGATATATCACAGAATATAAATAAAATCACTATTTGTGAGGAATCCAGTTGGATCACTCCAACCTATTTCCCTGCGTCCACGGATATTAGCACAACCACTAAATATCAATTCAATCTGATAATAATTATCATATTCAGCTGAACAACTAATTAAACATTTAAATATTGGCTATTTAAGTTAAGTGGTATCCAGATTTGAGTGAGATTACTCACTTTGAGTTCGATGAGCGTTCAACTTTAAATTAAATCGAACGGCGTTCGATTTAACCTAAAAATTCTCGCTAGCTCCAAACGCTTCCAAATCTGCACCACAACGGACTGCTCATCGTTGCGATTCTGGTGCTTCCTGTTTCTTCGAATTTCGACAACGTATGCAACAGTTATGAATTTATAAAGTTCGTATAAAAAAAATTAAAACAAATTTTCTTTTAATTAATATTTTTACCAAGCAAAATTTGAGCCGCACGAATAAGAGAAATCATGGCTGCAACTTCCTTCTTTCTCTCTTTCAAGCGTATGTTTGCTTCAGGCCTCATTCGAACCTAAAACTGTCCTTTAGGGTTTCGAAACGCACCCTCAATGACCAACTTGAACACGATCAGGACTCACCGCTCCGAAGTCCATTTCCGCCTCAACCATCGCCTCAGATGCGGCGAAGCTCGGTGCTCCCAATTACTCGAATTTCATGCAAGAAACGAGCTCGAACGCAGGCCCAAAGCTCCCTCTCCAGTCGACGAAAATCGATCTCCACCGTATGGATGTGAAGCCCTCGTCGAGTACTTTGATTCTCTAGTTGAGAGATTCTCGCGAAAACTTGTGGATTAAGAGAAAAATGAGGGAGAATGAAATGAAGTTTCGGCCATTAGAACATTTCATAGCGGCTGAAAGAGGTGGGTTAGGGTTTTGCTGATAATGTGTGTATATATATACGTATAACATATTATTCCAATATTAAATCCACTTTAAAGCAACTTTTTCACACGATCTCCAAACAACGCGTGCCGACAGACGTTTATAATATTTTACCCATGTTCCGAACACAATGGAATGTGTTTCGAAGGCTAATTCGATCATATGTGCGAGTCACGAAAATAAATAATCAATTTTAAATTAAATCGATAAATAGTTTCTATGCGTTTTGAGCTGCCAGAGTCAAACGACAACTCTGATTACTACGAAAATTGAAATCCGACAATAACTAACTATTACGGATCCAATTGAACTGGTTTCGTTGAATTCCAAGACTGTGCCTCGGAAGGCTATTTTTAAATATCGATTTAAACGATATAATTTCAAAACCGATTAAATCGCTTTCAAATTCAGTTCTAAAGCTTCCATTGCCTTCGGTATCATCAATATAAATTTTCTAATCCATCAAATTATTTTTAACAAGCTTAAAATTGAAAATTCAAATTTTTACCCATCGATAATAAATTAAACTCAATAATTAAATTGCCAAATTCATATTTATGTCCAAAATTCAAGTTAAACTGACTTCCAAATATTTAAAATCAATTAAATATTTCATTTCAACTGTTAAAAATTTCTGGGTCGTCACACGAGGTCACAAGTTTGAAACTTGCGTAGCGTGATTCGAACGTTTATTGACATGTGATATGTTGTCCCGGTGACATGTTGTATATAAAGTACAAGTTCAAAAAAATCATTAATTGCCTTGTTAATGATGGTACTTTTATGAACGATTGAAAAAATTTAGGGTGTCTAAAAGGAAAATTATACCAAAAATCAAGGAGAATGCACTTTTCAGTCTGAGAGTGAATGAGGGATAAAAATACTAAGAGTTCAATGTTCTCTTTCTTATATAATAGAACAGATTTGCAAAACATGGTGCCACTAGGGGTTAGTTTTGATCAAAACTGGTAACCAGTTGCCAGATATATTTCACAATCTCCTAAACCTGGCAAGTTCTAATAGTTGCATAATCCTTTGAAAGACCGTCAATGTTTTTCAATGCATTACTAAGTGGATTTAGTCTTAACAATCGAAAGCTAGGTAGAATTTACTCTCCTTTCTATAACACCTCCACCTTATAGTAAATACTATTTTTTCCTCTTGTTTTTGTCAAACTTGGCTATAAATTATGGTCGTTGATTGTCAAAATGTCATTTTAAGGTCCAAGAACGAGTATTGATTTGTTTGAGAAGTGGGTTCATGAGAGAAAAGGAAGAAGAGAAAAAATAACATATGGATTGATTTTCAAGTTTCAATTGACAAGGTTCCTCTCCAGCCTTCTTTTGCCTTCTTTCGAGATTCCATCGTTGCAGCACACACTCAGCCACTCCATGTGTTTAGTATAGACCTTTAATTTTTGACCCAACCCGCCAAGTCAACTCAATACCTCTATTACTAAATAGGTGGTGGGGTCCGACCATGTTTTAATTATAATTATTTTGGTTCCAACCCATTATGCTTAGTAAAATCAATAATCTTCCCAAACCGTTGGGAAACATCCAAATTTTAGAGGACTAATCGCATTAGTAGGATTTGTGAGTACCTCATAATATCCAACGTCCGGATCCCATACCCGTATATAGGACTGTTAATGGATATTTTTGGATGCAAACTGTGTCATACTTGCATCCGCATTCGAAATTATTTTTTGATATCGGATATCCGAGAATACAAACGGATATCATATAATTATTTTATCAGCGATCGATAATTAAAAAAAAGTATATAGAAAATTTTGTTTAAACATAAATCTTTTTCCAATCCTACTGATTATAAAAGCGTCCAAAATCTATAAATATGACGATAATAAACAATTTTGAGCAGTTATTATCCATAAAATACATATAATATAAACTATTTACTTAATAAATAAATAAATACATATCTTTCTTTGTGTTTAAATACATATCAAAATTAGATATAAATTTTACAAAAACCGAACGGATAATTTATGGATGCGAATGCATTCGAATATGCATTCATATCCATTTTACCGAATATCAGATATTTATCCAATTTCGGATACGGATGCACACATTTTGAATTTTTCGAATATCCATTGAGAGCCTTGCCTGTACATTTCTACATCCTTTATAGCCGGTCGTTCTACCGATAATCTGGTGAAAATTACATCCAAGATTATCTAAATTTATACAACCCAAGAAATCCAATTGTAACCCTATTCCTCGGTCTTGCTTAATTTATCTTTCTTAATTCAAAAGCTACTGCAGAAATTATCCTCGACCTCTTCAGTTTTCATCATAATTTCTTGAAATACGAATAAACATGATGAGTCAAACCATCTTAACATCAGAAGATAATAGATTTTACATAAAACTTTAGGGCCCATTTGGTTTATTTTGTGTTTTGGATTTTCAACATTAATTACAGAATATGAAAAGAGTGAAAGGACGACGGAGGGAATAGAAGAAAGATGGATCGACACCAGAATGATTAATTGTTTCTCGTGCTTCATTATTTCTAAAAATACAAAAAATAGAAAAATTGTTTTCTATTTTGTATGTTAACTACATTTTCTAAATTGATCGTTTTTCACAATATACATGCGTCGTTCACATATTCGTATGAATGAAAACCCAAAACTAAAAGCGCAAATCAACCGCAGCGTTAGATTTTTGTTCTCCAAATTCTAAGTATTTGTTTCGAAGTTTCTACTAACTGCATTGTGGTTCCTTCAATTAAACATTTATAGCAGTTTTTATATTTTGTTTTGAAGAATCTTTGGTGGATTATTGTTCCAGTTTTGATTCTTTTGTTTTGATGGCAGCTCCTCAACTAATAAAAAACAACACAACGCAAACGGTTATTGCATGTGTGAGATTTATGATCATTATTTGATGTTTCTCATATCCAATTTTCAAAAGTTTTATGATAGTGGATAATCTTATCTGTTGTATCAACGGATTGCGTTAGTATAAAATTTGATGCCCAACATAAATTAGTTGAGAGCTCAATACGTCAAGCAACGTTAAATATCTTGCCTGTAGCACCAACATGAGAGCCCTGGTTAGGCTTAAACCCATAGAAGCTTTCCAAGTTATATCATGCCAAAATTCTAGTAAACTCAACCAATTTGTCCATCATGAGGTTTATAGGTAGAAAAACATCTTAAATAACACTAAAATGTCCTATTTGTATCGTTTTGTCCATCAATTTCTAGATGGTATGCAGATTTTAGTAGTGAGCAACCCTCAAGTTTGAGTAGTTCATTCCAAACTAAACTTGTAAAATTGAATTCACTATAATTTCTAGTACAACCGCATAAACGGTGGGGTCGACCCTTCTATTGTATTATTTAGAAAGAAAATAGATTAAGTGTAGTTTTATATTAGTTTTAGTTAAATATCAAACTATAATAGCATTTTTAAAAATTAAGCAGAAGAGATATAAGGAGACATTTATGAAGAGAACAAAGTAAATAGCATTGGAGAGACTTATGAAGACACATTAAAATGACTTTTTTGTTCTTGTAAGTTCGTACAATTTGGTTTTGCAAACCTACGTCTGATAAACCACCTTAGGGGTCGGTTTGATTAATTATCACTATTATTTTCAAATTATTGGACTGTGTGAGGACGACGAAATAAAAAAAGGATGATTTATTTAAGGCTAATTCCATTCATACATCTTATTTTTGTTTACACGCATCCAATATTAGCATAAAACATCAATTTTTTTACCTTACATACATCCTGAAATTTCAAATTTTACCCTTTGTTAATTTTTAGTATTTTGCAGTTTCATTTCACTTCTCTTTGAAATTTCATGTACAAACCGTAATAGCAATCGCACTTTGTAATGAAGCAACCGAGAGGAAAAAATACATTCGTAGTGGAGCAACTACCATGAAAAAAAATGTATTTCTAACAGGATTGTTACGAGAGAAACAATAAAATTCGAGTAGGCTTTATACATGGTTCTTTTATATATTGTGAACTAAAGCTGTGTTTATTGCAAATTCAAGCACCCCCTTCCCTATTGTAGAAAAAAAGGAAGGAAAACAATTTTTTTAACTTATTTTTCAGATTTTACTCCATAGTCATAATATTTATCTATTATCTAACCCGTAATCAATTTCTTTTTCCTAATTTTCATTGCTAGACAATATAGAATTTGATTTATTATATTTTATTGGTTTAATTAGGGTTTAAGAGTATTAAGCAATAAAAAGTAAAAAAAAATAATTAGAAAATACTACTTAATACTATTGTAAATAAGAGTACTTTTGTCTTTAATTTCTTTAGAATTAGTTTGGTGTATGTAAAGCAAATTTCGATGTATGAATAAAAATAGCCTTTGCTTAATTCATGTTGTACCACAAACTTGACCAAGTACGAGTGGCTTTTAGATGACTCGGAAAAGAATTTTATTATATATCCTTTGATATATGGACAGTCCGTATGATTATAAAAATGGATAGCATGAAGTGATTCTACGCAAACTTTGATACAGTTTTCTATGCATCAACTCATTATATTAAGAAAATCAGAACATATAATTGATATCATAGTTAAATATAGATATAGAAGAAATGAGGTGCGGCCAATCCTTACTCTACACTTTATTTTTTCAACACCTCCAATCCCCTTGATTTCAACTATATGTTCGGAATTAAATAATATAACTTTTCTCACCTGTCACTTCGGAAGAGAGAAGTATATTATTTAATTTGGAACATGTGGCTGACATCAGGGTATTTAAAGTGTGGCAAAAATGAGTGTAGCTGCTTTTAGCCATATATACACACACACACACACATATGCATATGTATATATACATATGCATATGTATATATACATATGCATATGTATATATGTATATATAATTAACATACATTAATTAATCAATGAGTAAATAAATAAAGTTTAATTTTATTTAAACTAACTATAATGTTTGTTACGACACCCGTGTCGTGCGTGACAGTAGCACATGCTTAGTAGGTAAATTGATTTTTTGCAAATTATATGTGTTTAACGTATTCAAGAGAAATTATTTCCATACATATTTAGTATTTTTTGACTTGGAATCATGTGTAGCTAGTTTGAAATTTTTATTTCTAAGTTTCATCGTTTAATTTTTTTATTAGTTAGAATATTTGTTTCCGTTATCAATTAATAAAGAGCGAAAATGTATAGGAATTTTTTTTGTTAGATCATATTTTTAAAGGATATTAAGTTTGGTAATATATGTAAAAGAGCGTTATGAATTTGTAAAAATGTATATCTGTTAGATTACATTTTTGAGTGATATTAATATTTTTAATATCTATAGAAATATGTTTTTGGAAGTTGACACTAATACTAGAAAAGTGTTACACTAAAGCTATTATATTTAAGTCCTTATAGCTTGCGCTACGTGCGTGCATTCAAATAGTACAAACAACATATGTTTTAGAAATGCAAGAATACATATGTAACATAAAAATACATGATTTGCAAGTGCAAACATACAAATGACATGCATGCAAGCGAATTTTTAAGCATAAAATTATAATTAAAATGAAGATTTATTTCATTGTTGATGATTGTTATTCTATAAGCTGGTATTATTTATAAAAAAACTAAAAACTAAAAATGTAAATTATGTGTCAAGCATCACAAAAGGAAATAACTAATGAAAAAGATGTCAATTTGTTCTATTGAAGATATTAGCACATTCTTATATACAACATTTCTAGTGTAGATCTCGGATTGCCCTTGAACTTCACCATTTTTTACTAAATTTTTGGTGCTTTGATTGAAAACACTCTTGAAAATGCAACATAAAGTTAATCTTGGCTGAATACATTTTGGGGTAAGTAGATTCCAACATTTGGAATTGTTTGCCCTTGAGCTTTGTTAATAGTTAAAGCAAAACTTAGTCTTATAGAGAAATGTTTACATAATAAAGTAAATGGTAAATGGGTATCTTTGGAGAGCTTCATAGGTATTATTGGTAAGAAAACCCAAGTTCCAACAAAGTGATCGATGGTAATCTCTGCATCTATGATGTTTCTGTGAAGTCCACGATATATAAGTCGCGTAACATTACACGGTCCATTTTTTGGATCGAAGTTTCTTAGTAGCATATACGTACACCTTTCTTCAAGACCAATTTATGTGGGGGTAAACCACTCAGATTTATTGAATTCGAATATTCAAGTTGGTCCAGATTTCTTATGTCATTTTCCAAAAAATCGAAAGAGTGGTAGACATGATGAAAACCATGAAAAAGATTTATAACTTGATCATTTAACATATCCACATTTTAATTAAGTGGGGTTGTCAAAACCCTTGTAATAATTTATTTTGTATTGAATGCATCGACATTAAAGTTTGGAAAAGTTGAATTTATTAGAGTAGTTATTGATTTTTCATTTTCCTATGATATAACCATTTCTTCTGGGGGTTTTTTTATCATGTTCTCACATATATGTGGCTTACTTCCATCACCAACTTGTAATAGGAAATTTGCATAGAATGGATCTTCTTTTGCCCTCATATCTTAAGTGAGATGGAGCACTTCTACATGTTTCCATGATAATGATCTAACTATGCATGCATCAATTATTTCTAATATTTTGTAATTTTGTACAATTGATAAAACTTGTCTAAAATCCCCTCCAATGATTATAACTTTACCTCCAATTGACATGTCATTTCCCAATATGTCTTTAAAGTTTTATCCAGTGCTTCAAAAGCATATTTGTGGATCATTAATACTTCTCCAAATTAAGAGCAACCATTAATCTCATAAGTTCAGTCACTTCAGACTGTTTAGGAATCGTGCACATTGATGTTGAAGTCGGGTTGATTAGGATATTAAACCACGAATGTGCTGCTCGACCACTTGGTAATATTGTTGCGACTACCCCCGATGTGGCTGCTGCAAGTGCAATTAAACCATCTTGTCTAAGTTTTGCAAGTATTGCTCGATAAGGAAAGGCTTTTTCCATCCTACCAGGGCCATCTACGAAAAAGATTTTGCCTTCCTTAGTGTAAACCGCATTAGTAATTATAGCATATGCATATTTTCAACATTCATTTAACTTTTCAGTAAATGTAAATTCCTCTTTAGGGTTACAATAGAATATTGTATCTCTATTAATTTTAAAGTGAGGGAATTATCATCTATATCATTCGTAATACTTGAAGGATTAAAATTAGATATTAGTTTGTAATGGTTCATTACTAGATCTTTAAGATCATGCAGAAGACGATTTTCAAGTATAAGTCGAGCCATTGTACTTGAACTTAGATAATCTTCAATCATATGAAAGAAAAATTCATCCTATAATTTTCTCACACTCGTTGATGCATAATAAATTAAGATCATAAAATAACATTCTTAAAGATGATGACATTCGCGTATTTGATGCTTCGAGCAAACATGCCCTTATACTTTAGTCTTCTTCAAGTAATCACATCATTTTCATTGCTTCCTAAAACGCTGGGTATTTGATAACATCGATGGTTAGAAGATAGTTAAATGATGTTGATCCTTTTGTATAATTCAAAAGAATTCGCAAGAAGTGACGTTCTCCTTCTGATGGAGAAGCATTGTAAATTCATCTTATGACCTTTTATTGTGATTTTGTTGGCGTCACTTTTTAATATCTAATATCTAGGTGTATTTCTCAAAAAATTCACATTATAAAAAATGCCTTGCTTATGAATCTTGTGAGTTTATGTTGAAGAATTCAATTAACATTGATTAGAGGTGTTCTCATCCAATAAAACATTAAACATTATTTGGTTAGCATGATAAGTCACTTATTGTCTGCTTGGAAGGTGTATCTATAGACGTTGAACTGAAGGATACACTACATGCAATGACAATTCAAAAATTCTCCAAAATGCCTCTTAGGGTCATATCCACCTTGCGTTAAAAAACATTTGAATCTCATGATTTTCAGACGTTTTTGATGAATTTCCACTATTACACGATCCGGAACTTTGTATACATACTTGTATAAATATTCGACATATTTGATACTACTACAAACTTCAACATTTATGTGACAATAATACTTTTTCCGCAGCCATAGGTTATACGAAACAACCCGACGATCATCCACTATAATATTACCATCATTGTCTAGTGCGATGTTTATACCATTATCTCGCCTTCGATAAATATGGTATGAATCATTACTTTAAATGGTACACGATGAAAATTGCTTAGGATATATTTTTTGCAACTTTCGTCTTTCATATATGAAGCATTTGGTCATTGTCCTCCACATGGCCCATAAAGCATCTATTTAATGACAGCATTGTACAATTCTAGTTCTTTATCACAATTTAGGATTCCAGCTCTTATAATAGCATCATAATCATTGGCTATGTAATTTATCTTCGCTTTCTGAATAATAAGCATATGAGCATGAGGTAGTCATCTTTTTTGAAATTCGATGACATGAACATGTGTTGCAACCAATCCAAGAATTTGTTTTTCGTAGATATCATGCTTTAATTTTCATATTTGGTATGAAAATATTAGTAGTAAGATCTAGGCGGTCTTGGGAAGTTTGTCCATGTGATAATTTTGATGTGATTTCATCCTGTAAAGGATTGCACGTTATTGTAATGAACAAATCAGGTTTTCTAAACTTATGTACTAAAGCCATTGTGTCTTGATAACGTTGGTACATATTACGTGGACTTCCATTAAATGAAGAGGGTAATATTAATCTTCTGCCTATCTTACTTATATCAAAAAGAATTAGTTTGATATAAAATTATCTATATGTATTTATGTGTGTTGTGTGTGTATATGTATATGTTATAAAATAGACCAAAGAGAAGGAAAAATGTCATACTTGTATTATTTTCTCCACCATTCAATACATCTTGAAATCCTACATACAATTCTGATCTAATACGATGTTATTGTTGACGAAACCATCTCGTTCTACCACTTTCCGTTTTCACATAATTATTCATGACATATTGTTGTAATAAACGTCCTCCATGTAAAAAGAGAGAAGTATCTTTTACGTCGAATCTAAAGTTTAAGTTGATTAAAAATAGCAACTAGAATATATGTGTGCGTGTATAATAATTACTTAAGTTGATTAGAACTGCTAGATCTTGATGCCCATCCTATTTATGTTTGACTTCTAGTTTGAATCAAAAGAATGAAATCATTGTTATCGATTTTGTTTAAGTTCATGTCCAATAATTAATCGCTTTTTATCATATGATGATGCTAGTTATAAATTTATAATTGTATGAATGTAGATGTACTTGGTATCTGCAAAATATGAGTATAAAACTAACGACATGTAAAAGAAGTTCCATTTACATTATGGCTATTAAGGTCTCGGCCAAACTTCCATAAGGTAGTAGAAGAGGATACCGCAGAGGATCATAACAACCATGTGTTTTTGGAATTCACATAAGTTGACTCATCGTCGTATGTAGAACAATATCGTTACCATTTATAAGACTTGTCTCATCCTGACCAACTATCACTGTGGAAACTTGTGAAGATGTAGGCAGTACATATTGTTGGTGCAATGGTTTTTCTTTAATTATAAATTTATAATTATGGATCTTGGAGTTGTGAAACTCAACGAAAGTATTAAGCAAAATCATTATTCTCATCCAATATAGGTTGTATCGTTTCCTTCCTCTATTCAAGTCTTCATTTCAATCATTTGATTTTCAATTTCATGATCAATATCAAATATATATATATATATATATATAGTTGTAGAAATCTAGGTCTACTTCTTTAGGAAGTAGGCTCCCAATATTGTGATATATACACCACTGAGCATAGAAAGTGTAAATACTAGCTCTTACACTTATTAGGTTTTCATTGACATGCACCCTTATTGAAGTGAATGAAAAAACGTTGTTATATGATCGAATATTTCTTTTGAAATGTATACCATCAGCATCTGTATTCGGGTAGAGCTCCAAGAGCTAACTTGGTGAATGCATAAGGGGAGTATGGTTCTTTCATTTGACCAACATAATGATCCACTCTCATCTTGAAATAATTTTTCCAAACAATGTTGACAAAATGTTGATTGTTTCAATAAATGTTTTCGAAACCTAGTATGATCTTTAAAAAAATTTACTATGTTATTAGTTTCGGCATTTTTTCTCATGGTTTGATGCCATTGTAGTTGATTATTATTTTTTAATAATCATCTCTGCTCCTAGTTAGACCGTGGTATATTATCTATAATATGTTCTATATCCCCAACGGTGCAGCTTCTATTTGTTCTCTTTGTCTTCTTGAATTTCTTTCTTGTTTGTAACTATGAGATTCATTGCTTATAGTATTTATATTTCTTCCTAAAGATGCGTTTTGGGATTTTTGTCTTCTTTGTCGATACATTTCATAACGCCGAGCTAGATAATTTTCTCTTTGTTCTTGAGTCATAGCTCTCCTTGGTTCCCTATCTCTCATACGACACATTTTTCTTTGTTCACCACATAAAATATTTGTTCTACTATTTTGTCTCCTTTGATTATTCATCTGTGATATATAGCCGACTAAAAAATAAATATGGTTATATTATTAATTTTTTAATCTTAAATATTTTGTTTCACATAGTAGTTGATGGTACTTATTAAGGTAACAATAATTATAACAGTAAAAATATTAGAATAGAAACTGAATTCCAAAACCACATAAAGGATAAGGTAATTATACTATTTGCAAACATTAGTATAAGTTAAACTTAATTTAAAAAATGGAACACATAAAAATAGAGGCTATATGGTGACTTCCGTATTAATAGTAAAAGCTGCAACACAAAAAAAGTACTACTAATAGATCTTAATTTTTCTATTATTACTCATTACAGTTTATTCCTACGTAGTGATTTTTTATTCAATTTTTTTTTCATAACCATCACCATCCATTTTCCTCCATAAATTTTACCTGCAAAATCATGAAGGGAAAATTGTCAAGAGAATAAAATTAAATTATATTATACTTTTCAAAATTATTGATTGATATATCACTTAGCAATTCAGAAATAAATTTATCATCCTAAAAATCATCTATTGAGAGAGACTTTTTATCAAAATTTGTTGGTTTCTGAACTTATGCACTACGATTGTTGCAGATGCTTTGGAGATACATCATCTTTTGGAGTCGACCTTTTCTTATCATAGTGTATCGGTTGTTTGGATGGTACATTATATTGTATGCGCTACTTAATGGAAGGATGATAATGATTCTTATTATAGGTATGTGTAAAGATTTTTTTTTTTTTTAAATGGTACTTTATATACAACAAATCACCGTGACAACATATCACATGTCAAATAAACGTTCGAATCACGCTATGCAAGTTTCGAACTTGTGACCTCTCACTCCAAAGCCAAATCACTTAACCACTGGGACAATAAAAATACTGATTTGAATGATACTACCAAGTAAATATAAATCATTTTTTGAAATACTTAAAAAAACAGATTACCTTATTGCCAAAAAAGATCTCAAATATGATGTAAATGCCTAAAATAGAAGAAGTAATGATATTGCTGCAATAATGATATTAAAAGGATAGTTCTAATGAGAAGAGAATGCATTAAAGTAAAAGCAATGGAAATAATTTTTTATTTTCATGTAGTGGTACCAAAGTATCACTTACTAATATAATTGTGCACCCTTGACTGTACATGTGCATAATGCTCCCTTTTAGTATTATATTGTTTTCCTTTGGCTTCCTATATGTGTTCATTTATTTTCTATATACATGACATGTTCTATCTATGAATTCGCATATACATACTCTTTTAACATGCTAAAGTGAGTCATTTTCCATATTTTTGTGTATACATATATAACAAATAAGTACGCCTTTAATGCATGCATTACATAATGCAATTGTTCATGAAACCATATGCATAAACTATATGTGAGTCCAGTTGATGGGGATGGTATGTATATATTCTTATCTACTGGAGCTAGTAATTACATAAAACATGTAAGTTATTATCAGGGCCTGTCCTAGGTGTTTTGGTACCTAAAGCCAATTGCAAAACTAAGGCCCTAATGAGTTACTCTAGTCTTCTTTTCCTAACCCTTTTAGTGAGTTCAGATTCTTGTTTACACATTTCTAAACACTATAAAAGTAACATCGACTAATATTGTATACTAATTATTATTATAATAACAAAAATAATTAAATTATGAACGTCTAATCTACTTGTTATAATTTATCAAAAATATTTTCAATGCTAATTTGAAGTAAAAATTCTTTTTAACGAATCGCTTACATTCTAAAAATTTAACTATAAATTCTTATCTATAACCTGTATGTTAACTAACCATTAAAAAATAATCCCACTGACCAAGAACAATCTGTAAATTCTCCTGAACAATCAGAAACAATTAGCACAAATTTTGCTGTGTAGAGCAAAAATGTAAGAACATTGCAGCAAAATTACAAATGCTTCTGTTACATGTGGACTCGTATGTTGAAGAATATATAAATTCCAAAAACTCCATGAATTCAAAGTTCACAATTCTGTCTTCTTACAGACATTGAATAAATTCATTCTAGTTAAAGATCGATATTATACAGTGCAAAGCTTGATACTATCATTTTGTAAGTTCAAATTTCTAATACCCAAGCCAACAAAAACACTGAGGCCGTAAAATGAAACTACCTGTCATTTGCGACCAACTGTGATTTAGCTTCATCTATAGATTAATGAACTTCTCCCAGCTCTAATTCAATTTTCTTAAAAGTTGTTGCATGCTCACTGTCTTTTAATAAGCCATTCAGCTTCTGTGCCGCGTGCATTTGTTTCTCTCTTAACTCTTCCAAACTCATAATCTCTCGATGAATGAACCAAGAAATAACCGTTAACCACAAACTAGTACCTGAATGTTTAAATGTACAAAATACAAATTCCAAACTATTAGTACCCGAATGACTAAATCTGAATCAACTGAGATGGAGCCAAATGAAGCTTGCCCTAGCTAGTAGGTGTTGATTGTTTGCCAAGGTGCTGATTGTTTGCCAAGATAAATTAAATATGAATCCTATGCCCTAGATGCGGCCATCGTCGAGATAAAGCTTACCTGGAGAAGATGGAGCCGCATAGTTGGATGTTGGTCACCGCCTTGACTGAGTCTCCTCGCCCTTGTTCATGAATCGTGCATTCGATTTCGCAATTTACTTTTTTGGGTATCGCATGGTCAATGGTTCTTAATTTGGTGCCCTAGCTGCTTCAGGGCTTTTAGCGGTCGCTTCTTTTGCTTTGGGGAAGGGCCGAGCCTGGTTACTATAATATGAAGTATGTAAAGTAAGGGAGCAACTCATGCATATACATTGGAAGGTGAAATTCAAACAAAATAAATATGTCTCGATGGTTACACAGGAAAATAAAAGATTAATTAAATGCAAGCTAACCATTCAATGCATGCGAAGCCTAGAATATATAAAGTATATATATATAACATCATGAATGAACGTATGTAAGAATTATGTACATGAAACACGAAACAAATAACAAGAAAATATGAAGGCAAGTATTAATATATTTATTATGAAGGCCTTGATATATATACATATGATGCAAAACACGAAAGTCCAATGTAGTGGAAAAAAAGAAAAGGACACAGAAACGCGGTGTAATTGGAAAAAGAAGAAGAAAAGGACATGTTGGCATGTCGGTAAACAATAGGGTAAGGTACCTATTAAGAGCACTCTAATAGAAATGATTAAAGCGATACTCAAAGCTTAATGCTAGGAGCCTAGGAGTCTCTACCCTTCGTATTATAAAAAAAAGATCACTTACTATTGGTTTAATTTTTTAACGTAACAATGTGAAAATATGCCAAATGAATAGTTTCTTTGTATGTTGATAACATACTTTCAGTTCGAGCATTAGGCCAAATGATATAAATATTTGTACGGGGCAAGCAAAAGCGAATAACAGTGAAGAGCGCGGTAGGGGAAAGTATGAAGTAGTGGACGGAGTTGGATTGATTCTAAATGGCAAAATGAAGTAGGAAAGAAAATTAAATATGATATTTATAGGGCTCGTAGCATTTTATGGAATTCTATATTTTAGGGATGAAGGTTTGAATCTCATTAGTAGTAAGATTCGGTCTAATATTACCCATTATTAACTTTTAATGTTTTGCAATTTCATTTCTCTTCTCTTTCAAAACTAATATACAAACCCTAACGGAAATCGCACCGCCTAACAGAGCAACTGCATGGAAAAAATACATTCCTAGTGGGGCAACTACCATGAAAAACTGTATTTCTAGTGGGACTGCTACGAAAAAAATCCTAATTAGCTTTATGCATGGTTCTTTTATGTATAGTGAACGAAGATGTGTTCAATGAAAATTCAAGAACCCCTTACCCTACTTTAAAAATAAGGAAGGAAAACAATTTTTCTTACCTATTTTTCATATTTTGCTCCATAATCAAAATATTTATCTATCATCTAACCCTAAATCAATTTCTTTTTCCAAGTTTTCATTGCTGGATAGTATTTCTTTAACTCTAACCCTAAATAAGTTTTTTTTTCTTCCCAATTTTCATTTATAGATAATATACAATTTGATTTATGAGGAAATTAGTTAAAAGGACAAACATATTAAAGAAATTGTTACTGGACCACGAGTTTAATTATTTGGACCTAAGGACCCGCCTTTTCTAACTAACCATCTGACCTTGGTTTCGTCTATAGGGTTTTGACAATTCAGGGTTCCACAGCCGTTTTCATCTAAAATCATTTGAAATCCTCCATCCAAAACCGAAAGAAAAAACAAATTCACATAGATAATCACATTCAAAAAGACAAATCGACACACTCATTCGAATCGTTCGAAAATTCTAATGGAAACTAAGTTGAAATCTTCTCTGTCGATCAACAATCAGTCTCCTAGTTCTTCACTGCAATCGAAATCCCAAATTGTATCATCAAAATTATCGTTAGCTGCAACAAAGGCTAGGAAGACTAGAGAAATGGGGAAGAAAAAACAAAAACAGGTATAATACTATATTATTATGTATATATTGCCGATTTATAATTATTTTATAAGAAATGCTATATTATTTTGCATCCTTTTTGTTCTTGCGACCGTTTTGTCATGTGGTTTTATCTTTATTGTCGAAACTTGTAGTACCACTGAATAATTTTGTCGAAATGTTGGTGATTTTAAGATGTGGTTTTATAATTTTTTCTAATTTCAGCAACAATGATTATGGTACTCATTTGATCTGAATTCAGATTGGTGACATCACTATATTTTAGTAACCAAATCAGATCACTCAAAGTTATTTTTGTTAACTTTCATCACTTTTAACCTTCTTTTTTTCTACTAGTTGCATTTGACTAAATTATTAGATTTTACTTATTGATTTAATAAAAATGCTAAAACTAGTTATCATATTAATTCGATTTTAAAAACATTTTCTAACGGTACAGAAGTGCTAAATAACTGTAGCAGTTTCAATAAAAATTAGCATCCATTAAAAAAGCTAAGACAAGTTAGAACCATTTCCAATAATGCTAGAAAAACTAGCATTTAGGAAAAATGCTAAGACTAGTTATCATCTTAATTTAATTTGGAAAAAAAATCCATTAGTATAAAAATATGCTAAAGCACTGTAGCATAGCTATTTTATGAATTAAAATCATTGCTAACTATGCTAAATAAATTAGCATCTAGTAAAAATGCTAAGACTAGTTATCATATTAATTCGATTTGGGTAAACATAATCTAATGGTGCAGAAATGCTAAATAACTATAGCATTTCCAATAAAAATCAACATCCATTAAAAATGCTAAGACGAATTACAATCATTTCCAAAAATTATGAAAAAATCAGCATTTCAAAAAACGCTAACACTAATTATCATCTTAAATTAACTTGGAAACAAAATCCATTGTTACAACAATATGCTAAAACACGATAGCATTATGATTTAGCTATTTTATGAATTAAATTGATTTCTAATTATGCTAAATAAATTAGCATGTAGTAAAAATGCTAAAACTATTTATCATCTTAATTTAATTTGAAAATAGAATCCTCTGTACCAGTAAATGCTAAATCGTTGTAGCATTAAAATTTAAGTATTGCATGAATTACAATCATTACCAAAAATGCTAAAGAAATTAGCATCAAATAAAAATGCTAAGACTAATTATCATCTTAATCTACTTTGTTAAACATATTCTTAAGTTTAAAAAAAATGCCAAATCATTGTAGTGTCATGGTTTAGGTATTGCTTATTGATGTTTAATTTTTTTCTTATTGTACCATCATCATTTATTTACTGTGCAAGTCTACAAAATTAGTTTGCATAAATATAACTAACACTGTTTCTTTATTTGTATTTTGTAGGATACAAAATCTCCATTGCAAGCATAAGACGGTAAAAAAACGTAGAAGAAAGACAACAGATAAGGAAACTATGCAGTATAGGTGTAGTTTATCCTCCTTGGTTAAAATGCTTGAAAAGATTAAAAAAACAAAAGGTTTTACTGAAAATCAATTGAATTTTTTAAAACAAACACCTTTCTACAACTTTTTTAATGCTTTCTTTGAGGGTGATATAGGAAGTAAAAGCATTAGAAAATGTTCAAAAAAATTAGATGATTTAATGGACTCTTATTGTGTTGACGAAGAGTGTTTTATTATAAGAGAGAAAAAATTAAAGATAACAACAGAAGACATTTTTTTAATTTTAGGTTTACCAATGCAAGGAAAAAACATTTTTCCACTTCCTAAGGTTTCGTTTCAAAGCACACCAGAAAACTGCCAACAATTTGTTTTGAGAAACTTTGGCATAGTTGATCATATAACAAGAGATATTATTATTCAAAAGATAAAGAAACAATTGGAAAAAGAAATTCAAGAACAAGAAAACGATTTACCAAAGTTTATCATCATTCTTTCTTTCATTACATTTTTTTCCTGACAATCAAAGAATGTTAAGTTAGGGATGCCTCCAATATGAAATTGATTTGAAAAAAATGAATCAAGTTTCATGGCCTTTAAGCATTCACTATTCTTTGATTAAAGCATTAAATTTTTTCAAGCAAAAACCAAGGAATATGTCAGGTTGCTCGATGATACCATTGGTAAGGATATTAATTTACATTTTGATATATTATAATAAATTGTGAAATAACATTTTATTTTTTATATATTAGTATTTTTTATGTGAACACGTGGACATAATGAAGTCATGGAAGGAATGGTCAAAGGACTTAGCAAGATTTGCTAAATGGTCACTTAATGGGATGAAGAATATAGTCTCAAAAGACTATTTAAAGAATGTGCAAAGCAAAAAGATATATACGTCTAATATTGGCTGTCACTTATTGTTTACATATAAATAGTAAAAAAAGGCGAAATGTTGATAGAATTATATAAAAAAATGGCTATATAGCGTTACAAAATTTTTTTGGTGCAGTAGATTATGCAAACATACATATAAATAGGAAAAAATGCTAAATAGCATTATAACATAATATACAGTGTACAAAGTTAGAACACAGAAAATAGTTTTTTTCTACATCTTTATTTATGATATTTATGCATTAAATTTTTAGGAAATTGTTACTTAGTTTATTATACTTAATTATAGAAGATGTTAATGATATCTTGAATGATTCCATATTCTCATTTTTTGTATGCTAAAAAGATTTACATAATACTCAAACAGAATCATTAGTAGAAAATGCTACATAATTTTAGCATTAATAAAATATGTGATGCTTATTGAATACAGATCTCAATTGGACTCAAAAATATAACAGCCAAAGAAAGGCTATTGCTTGAATCTTCCAAATTGCAGTTGGCAATTATTGAAACAAAACATCAAAAAATTGAAACAGATGCTGAGGAAGAGTCAGAATTGAGTGAGAAAGAAAAACAAATTCAAACACAAATCTACCACATTAAATAGTTGGAAAACGATTTGCAACAAACAAAAAGAGATCTGCAGAAGGAAAAAGAAGTAAGAAAACAGAAGGAAAGGAGTTAACTGTAATGGAGAAAGAAATATAATTCTTGAAATCAAAACTTCAACAATTTGAGAAAGAGGAACAAAAAAGAAAACTAAAGCAAGCTTTTGAAAGTATTAGCCCTCCATCATTCAAGCTGTTGAACATACAGGATTTTGAGATACAATAAGAAGAAAACAAAGAAGAAGATCTACAAGATGAAAAGAATGAAAGAAGAAGCCAGCGATTGAAAAAAATCTCACCCCCTTCAATGATTAAAAGACTAAAATCGAAAAAAAGAAAGGCAAAAGTAGATCCTCATTATCAATTTGAGATAGTGTACCACAACAAAAAAGTGAGAAGTGAAGATGACAGTGAAAAAGAAGAAGGAAAAAAGGAAGATAAAACAAGAAATGAGGATGATGAAGAAGAAGAAGAAGAAGATGGCCACAGTAAAGAAACTGAACAAATAAAATTGAAGATAGAGAAAAAAAAGATGAAAGAGAAGACAGTAAAGAAAATGATGACACGAGTGAAAACAACAGTGGAGAAAATGAAGAAGAAACCAGTGAAGAAGACAATAAAGAAGATGAAGAGTATGAAGAAGAATATGCAAAGGAGAATAAAAAAAATGAAGAAAAAACTTGCACAGATGATGAAGACGAGAAGGAAGAATTTATTGATGTGGATAATTACTCACCTGAAAGAAAGCAATATCATCAAAGAAACATAGTAAAAAGCCACATTTTTCAAATGCTAGAAACACAGAAGAAGGATATAATAAGAGCTTTTTTGCATATGAGGACACAACAAAGTAAGTACTTCACATCCATTAAAAACTTAAATAATTCCATTGGAATTATAGTTTTACAATAATTTGAAAATTACAAATTATATAGCACGGTAGCGTAGCACAAAGATGATGGTAAGAAAGGAGGGATAACAGTGGTTCAGTCCACTAGAAGCTTTGCTATTTGAAGAATTTACAGATGGGCAGGTATGACATTTAAAAATGCTAACAGTATTAACAAATTTTGACAATACAAGATGCTAACTAGCACTAGCACTGTGACATTCTTTTTCTAATGCAGATTATTGATTGGTTTGTTAAAACTACACCAACATATGAACATAACTACATTTTCAGCACAATCATGATGGTAAACAATATTATTTTGCTTTGAAATTTAATATAATGAAAAAACCAAACTAATATTCAATTTTCATTTGCAGCACGCATTACAAACAGAAACTGTAAATGTAATCCAATCATTAGTGTACTCAATAGTACAAAATATAATAATGGATTCATTTACAGAGAATATATTTTTCCCCTTGCATTACGTCAATCATTGGACATTGCTAACGTTAAATTACAACCAAATGCAATGGTGCCATTATGATTCTTTAAGGCCCAAAAGATCAACAACAACATCAAATCAACACTATAAACAAGCTCAGCTATTTGTAAGACCATATTTTATAACAAATGAAAAAATGAAAAAATCTAACTCTATTTTTCCTTTTTTGTAACAGAGAAAAAAGATGGAGAAAATATTTCAAGAAAAGTGGAGAGAGAACAACATCTTGAATAAAGAAGTTGGTACAAAGACAATAAAGCAACCACGGTGTCCACAACAAGACCTTTGCTCGTAAGCAGTATTAAGTTTTTAATTTTCTTCAAGCAAACTGCACATCTATCATACTAAAAAGTGCAATTGTGATAACCTGAATTTTGGAGTATCTGTTAATGTTAATTAACGGGGTTAACTAATAGAAATATTGAATTATAGATTTAACAAAAAAATTCTGATAATAAATAGTTATACCTGGATTATAATTCAAATTTGAATCTGAAGTTGAGTATGAATTTGAAACTTGAATTTAAGATTAAGTAAATGCCTTAGTAAATAATTTGAATTTTTTTTAGAATAATTTGTATAGGTAATTTAATTTAATTGTTTTAAAATATATATATATAAGAAAATTGTTTATTTTAAGTATGATAGTTTAGAAAGAAATTTAACCAAAGTTTTATTTTATTTTTCTTCAAAAGTGATTGAATTAAAATGATTATAAATGTATAAAAATAAATGTTTTAGACTTTAAATTACATGAATAAGAAAATATATTTGTGTTATAATTAGGTTTAGAATATTTTCTTTAAAAAGTAAATTTATGTTTACATATGTAAAAGTTTATTTATTAAGAGAATTGAATAAGTAAGTTATATTTCATTTAAAATTAAATGAGAATCAATTTAAAAAAAAATAATACTTAAGTAACATTTGTAAACATGTTAGCTCATCTCTAAAACACTTGTAAGAAGATTATGTATTATAATGACAAATGTAAGAAATTGTAAACAAGTGGCCTTCATTTTGAAATCTAAAACATATCTTTCTTTTTTTTTCTTCAAACTATTTTCTATTTCAGCTAAAAAAGAAAGAAAGATCTGTAGATATTGAACCAGAAACGTATCAAAATTAAACTTCATCTAGTTTTTTTTCAAATTCTCAAACCTGAACTCAAGAAATTCATCTCAGCTTTATCAACAAGCAAGGCCCAAGGCATGCAAAACTCATTTGTAAACAAAAGTAGATTCAAGATTCAAGCTACTGCATGCAAACCTGGGGACAAACGCAAATTTATAAATCAAAGCATTTCAGTTTCAATAGCAAGTAAAAATTCAACATTTCTAGTTCTTTTTTCTCTGCCATCAACAAAATGCAGGTGAGTAATTCAACTCTGTTTCATATAAACTGGATTCATGTGATGATCCTTGGATTGTATGGAATGAATGATGATAAATAGCATGTTTTTGTGTGTTTGTTTAGAATTGATTGTATACATATGAATGTGAGTATGGATATGCTTATCTCTGTATATAGTATTACATGTACTCTTACTTACAAACAAAAACCAAATCAAAGAAAAATCATTATCTCCCAATATAAATTTTTCTTATATAATGATCTTTGAAGGAAATTTGTTAGTAATTGTCAGATTTGACTTTTATAAATAGTTTCAATTTTATACGTGAAGTAATTATGTCGAAATTTAAGGTGTATAGTGGTAAATGGATTTAAATCAAAAATCAAAGTTGATAAATTTCAAGTTTAACTTATATGATCCGAATGGACACTGGAAACGATGATTTTTAAGAGTATAATTGGGATTTTTAATCATGTATTGATTGAGTAAATGGCGAATGAACGAGGATTGAAATTTACTATTTTCTGGCGATTGCTGGACTTAGGATGTTCGTGGTCGTATCAGAAGATTGCTGGAAGGGAGGGGGCCACGGGAAAAATAGTTGGAGTGCCCATCGACCATCGCGGCGGCGTTACTGGGGCATTGTAGGGTTTATGACCTGATGGGTTGTTCAATGTTTTTCGTGACTTAAGCAGTAACATAGTAGCATCGGAGTTGAATTGGGTATGGCGGAAATGGAGAGTGGGGCTCTGGCGTGGGTGTGGGTGCAATGGCGAGTTCTCTGGCGATCGGTGATCGGTGAATCAAGGTAGGTTTGGCGACATAGTTGTTGCATGAAGGGTTCGTTTATCCTCATTTTTGATTTTGGTGTTCAACATGACTTTTGGGTGGTCGATTGAGACAAGGTGATCGGCGAAGACTTGTGGGTGGTAACGGGTTTGGTGGAGATGGCCAACGAGGGTGTGCATGTGCACGTCGAAGTCAGGTGTGTCAGTGGGTGAAGAGGCCTGTGACTCGGGTGTATCTCGAGGAATTAAAGTTATGGCACGGGTTGGACTTCGAGGCTTCATTCGTAAGGGGGATTGGGTTTCCAGGGTAAATACTTTATACTTAAACTAAAGAAGAAGATGGGGAGGATAGGTTTATTTCCATTCTGTTGTTTGGACTGGGTTGCGGCCCATTTTGGGATAGCATTATGAGTGGCATCAGGGCTGATTTTTGATGGATTTTAAATTTCAGCCCAACAACAAGATTTTGATAAATAAAGGAATTTGGGTTTTAAATAAAAACAAAGTCGTTACATTCTAAAGTTTTAACTGAACATCTACATTTAAGTATATTGATATTTTAAAATGTATACATTTTCAAAGTAAATGTAAACCCAGATTATAAACGAAGTAAATTCTATATGTTTAAGGTTAATATAAAGAATGTAATTAGTCAAAGAAAATTTACTAATGAAAGTAACTTAAGGATTTGTTAATTTAGGCATTAATTAAAAAGTTAGTTAATTAATGAATGTGATTAATGAAAGGATAATTAGTTAATAACTACAGAATAATTAATCAGGGTAATTAATTGAGGAATTAATTACTCTGTGTAATTAATTAAGTCGAAGTAGTTAATTTAAGTTAATAAATTAATTTTTAATTAATTAAAGATAATCATTTGATGTTGGATTAAGAATAATTACTTAATGTAATTAATGAGGTGAAATTGCTTAATGAAGCAATGAATGGATAAATACTGGATGTAATTAATTAAGGGAAATTACTTAAGAGAAGTAATTAAAGAATTGTTAATGAAGGTCATTAACTTAAGATTATTTAACAATTAATTAATATGATAAATTTTGATAATTAATTAGATTAATTAATTGTAATCATTTATGAAATTGTTTATGTTTAATTACTTAATAGAAGTAATTAATGAATTTATTACTTAATGTAATTAATTTGGTTAATGTGATTAGTTTAGATTAATTAATTAAGTTAATTTATTTAAACACTTTATGATTGATAAATTATTACTTAATGTAATTAATGGAAGTATAATTATTTAGGGAAGTAATTAATTGATAATTACTGAATGTAATTAAAGATGTTTAATGATGAAGTAATTTGGATATAATTACTTTGTAATTAATCAAGTGATTAATTGAGATAATTAATTTATGGAATGAGTAATTAAGGGTTAAATTCTGGATGTTATTAATCAAGGGTGATTAATAATTATGGTTAATGATTAATTAACGAAGAAATTAAAGGTTAATTACTGTATTTTGTTGAGGATAAATTAATTTGTGAAATTAATTAAGGGGTAAATAGAATGATATTGGAAGCCTTGATTACTTGTTATCCCTAATATGTGGTTCGTGATGCTATGTGATAAGATATGTTTGATTTAAACTGTGACGATGTGGTTTTCTTTTGATGATGAATTACTATGACATCCTGTATTTAAAATTGAATTGTATTTCACTTGGATAATTTAAGTTAAGATGACATTGGGTTCGAAGAGACCGGAGTCGGGTATTGGCAAATAGCCGAAACCACTTCGATCCTTTATAGATTGATATGTGAAATCGATAAGCTGGTTTGGAATGATTTAAGTAAATTGGACCATTTAATCTAAGTTTGGCACTTAGAAATTGATATGTTAAATAAGTAATGTCTATAGCAGCTTGTGAAGTTGCAAATTGATACAAGTTACCCTGGGTTTATATAAGTTGTATGTTTTGGATATTCCATGTTAGATGAGTTTACTCACGCTGGTTTCCAGCCTGACCCGGGTGTTACTTTGATGTAATGCTCGGGTTAGACCGAGTATTACAGATTTTCAGGTAAGGATGTTCTGGAGCTCAGGAGGCGAGCTGGATGGCAGGGACGTATGGAGAGTTTCTACTATGATATTGTATATATCTGAGACATGTTAAACTGTACCTGTCCAATGTTGTATAAAATGTTATAACCCTGATATATCGATGTAAATTGATAAATTCGGTTTTCTTTGGCATAACTATTATTATTGATATCATATTTTATCCGCTGCGAATGTGAGATTGTGTGTTTCTTTTCTGTTCTTCTTCTATCTCTTTCTTCTTTTCTCTAGCTATCTGGAATTCTCGGGATCGAAAATTTTTGGGTCGTTACATTTGGTGAAGGTTAAGCGAGAACCTTGGCTCTGGTGGGATTACTCATTAAGGGTAGGGTAAGTGGTACCCTAGGATGAGTTGAATATATATATGAGAGCGTATTTGTTATTTTCTTATATAAATATTTTAAATGATTTTATAGAAGAATATATTTTGATATATAAAGCAATATTTCTTCCCAATAATTATTAAGGTAATTAGTTATTAAAATTATTGGAATTAAATTGAGAAGTAATAGAACATAACCAAACTAAAATTTAATTCGTGAATTTAGGAAAGAATTTCAGAATAAGGAAATAATGAAATGTTTTAAGGAAGTAAACCATCTAGATAAGTATGGGATATAAATTGGAATTGAAGTTGATCTAAATTGTGAAGTTTGAATCTTAAGATTTAAAAACATTTGAAATTTGTTTTCAAATTATTAAAAGGAATACTAAATAATATTATTTGAATAATAGAGTTTGATGAAAACAAGAGTTGTTTAAAGATTTAAGAGAATTTGTTTTGAATTGAAACCAAAGGTGGTTTAAATTTTAAAGTTTGGCTTGGTGAGCCAAGAAGTAAATATGAATATGTGTGGATACACTTAAATATTAAAGTTAGTTTGAAATAAACTCTAAATATTGAGTTTTAAATTTGGAATAAGATGTGATACCCAAAGTGCTAAGTTTTTGAACTTATAAATGGGAAGATTATTAATGCAAAGTTTAGAATTTGAAATGGAAGTTCAAACTGGGTAAGGTTGACTGGATAAGGTGAATTGAGTTTAACTTGGGAAAAGTTAAATATGTTGGAATGTTCAACCTGATTTGTAAATTTTAAGATGAAATTAAGATTTAACTTGGAAAGTCAAAAGGGTTAATTTGAATTGGTAGTTTGTGTGATCTTAAAATGGGTTTGAGATCAAGAAATTGAAATGAATGGATGTTTTAAAATAAATTAGATGATATCTGTGACGCCCCACCCCTATACGCACGCTAGCCATGAACACTACGGTGTAATGCTGTCAACTAGCACGGAGAATAAGACTGTTGAGGAGCGACCATCCGTGTGATTGCTTTGCGCGAGCACCGATATGCCAGATAAAAATATAACTTTTCATCTCAAGAGGAAATCCGACATACCGACACAAACACAAACCTACTACATAGTGGCTATAAAGGTCTTCAGAAACAAATATAGAAATAAACATAACACAAATCAGTCACAAATAATTCATATCACAAGGGCGGAAATAGATATGAATATATATAACACATAAAAGTGTTCATCAGAGTAGTGGTCTAACAAGATCCACAATATCAAAAAGAATAGATACAAGAGCTAGACAAAAGAATAAGTATACATCATAGAGTCTGTATCTCAAATGCATACAACAAAAACTACTAATCTAAGTAGTTAGCCAAAAGATCATATGATGGTCTGATAAGGTGGCAAGCAGAAGCACCTGTAAAATCTCAGTCTGACCCGAGTATTATTTATAAGAAGAAAATAATAAACGGATCAGTCTAGCTATAAATATCAGGTGAAATGATATAGAATAAGAGATATGACTAAACGTATAATAATCACAATGCCAAGCTGTGATAAATAAGTAATTGAAAAACCAATAAGAGATTAATCAATATCGCAAAGATCTTCTCAAAGATAAAAAGGAATGTCATACTCCTAATTTCATTCACCAAGCCACAATAAATGACATATACATCAATGTCAATCGTAAAAGTTGGTGAAACATAAATTCCAGATATCATCAAATAGAAATCCAGAAATCACAATAAAAGGATGGCCAATCCCATAAACTGGACATCGACGCACCTAGAAAGACACGCCCCATGCACAGTAGAGCATCTACGCACCTAGAAAGATACGCCTCACGCTCTAGGATCGACGCACTTAGAAAGATACGCCCCATGCATGAATAAACATCGATGCACCTAGAAAGACACATCCCATGCATAAATAAACGTCGATGCATCTAGAAAGATACACCCCATGTAATGTCTAACATCAATGCACCTAGAAAGATACACCCTATGCAAAGTCGAACATCGACGCACCTAGAAAGACACGTCCCATGCATAGACGAACATCGACGCACCTAAAAAGATACGCCACATGTCCCGACTTATTGAGCCGATTGCTCCACGAAGTAAATAAACATCGATGCACCTAGAAAGGTACACCCCATGCATAAATAAACATCGACGCACCTAGAAAGGTACGACCCATGTGTAAACAAACATCGACGCACCTATATAGGTACGACCCGTGAAAGAAATGAGACGAATCTCAATAAAATGAGAAACAGTCCTCCACATAGACAAAGAGACATCGCACATTGCTAGTCTAAACCATAAAATGATCGTCATGATCAAAGAGAAGTGTCAATTACACTAAGCTAGTAAATATATGAGTTTAGCTTCATGTCCCATAACCACTTTCTTAACTTAAATATTTACGAATAAACTGTAGATCTCCACTAGAAAATTGTCACAAGAGATTCAATCGAAGAAGTCCAAGAATTAACCAACAAAGTAAATGCAAGCGTTTCATACCACTTGTTTTACTAAGTCGTTTAATTAGATTTCTCATACGAGTGAGGTAAAGGTTTGTATATACTAGTAGATTGGAAAACGGTTTGAGAAAAACGAGTTTGATATTGAAAATATAGTTGAAATCGTTTTGATGAAGAGGTTTTGATATTTACTGCTAGTATTGAAACCTTTATATTTTTAAAGTGACAAATCATAGAAATGATCGTAGAAACAATCAATCATTAAAATTCACATTCGAAGAAGTGAATAAAATCCAAGAAATCGATACCGAATCCATCAAAATGGATATTCCCAAAAACCACGATGAAAATGCCATCAAAGTCCATAATAAATGATAACAACAAAAAGGGAATCAACACGAATCGATTAAAGTTGGAAATATACTCAAAAATAGCCAAAATAGGCAAATTAAACAGTTCCAGACGTCTGGTAGGTGTTCCCAGACGTCTGGCCCTAGGTTCTGGAAGTATATGTGTTTTCTCCCTTCTATTTTTAATTCCTGGGCCATTTCAGACGTCTGAAATTTTCAACCAGACGTCTGAATTTGATTTCAGACGTCTGGAATTTGTTTCAGATGTTTGGATTTAGGCTCTGCCTTTTCCAGACCCCTTCCAGACGTTTGGATTATTCAACCAGACGTCTGGATTTGGTTTCAGACGTCTGAAATTAATTCCAGACGTCTGAAATCTTCTGCTAGGCAAAAAAAACAGCCTAGACCAAAAATGGCAAATTCAAACTGAAATGCGATCGAACGTGCGACGAAGACTAGGGATTTATGCCAAGCGACAACCCAGCCTTACAAGCTCTTCAATCAACCACAAAACAAGTCCAAACATCCAAGATAGCATTTTTAATGATTTTGACTTCAAAACACCAAAAATTGGAATATTCACCCCTTCAATCCAAATTAAAAGCGAATGAACATAAATAAGTGTTAGGAATTCATACCCAACAATCAAAGATAGTTATAGACATAGATGTGAGATAAAAATCTCACCTTTGAACCCAAATCAATGAAGGAGAAGCTTTTAAAACAAGCTAAGATCAATTCCTCTTCAATAACAACTCAAGAAGCTTCAATCTAAGCTTAAAGGAGAAATTTTTCCCAAATTAGGTTTAGGAATTTTCTGAAATCAAAGAGAGGATGAGTTGGAGAAGAAGAAGAAGATGCTTACCAATGGGTTCTCTTGAGTTTGGAGCTAGAAATTGATTTGCAAATGGAAACTAGGGTTTTGGATTTCTATTTCCATTCTCTTCCACCATTAACCTCTTTAGAACTGAAAGTAAAGGAAGAGGGAGTAAATGAAGAGGGGGTTTCCGTTTGGGGTATTAAGTTAGAACATTGGGCTGAACCCAACCCAAACCCAAAGCCCTAAATGAAAAGTAGCAAAATTCTACTATCTCCAAACATATCGAAGTTTATACTCAAAATGGTTGCAAACGGCATTTTGAACTCAATGGAAGTGGTCTCGAGTCCTAATTCGGCTGTTTGCAAAATGTATCTTTTCGGACCAAAATCCGACGAACGATAAAATATTTAAATATACAATTGATAAATATGCGGGTTGTTACAGACTCCCCTCCTTAAAGAAATTGCGTCCTCGCAATACTTAAGAAGAAAATAAGAAGTAACAACCATAGAAGCATATCAACACAAAAGAAAATTTGAAATAGGAAGTTCACCATAAAGAGCATGAAAGAGTTAGCACAAACGAGATCGCTCGATGAATTCTCTAGATTCCCAAGAGCAATCCCTAGGATTTAAGAACCATTGAACTCTCACAAGAAGAACATCTTTATTCTGAAGGCGCTCAACCTCCGAAGCAATGATGCGAATGGAATGTTGCTCATAAATCAAATCTGGTGAAACTTCAATTTCCACAATATCACCGGGCTCAAGAATAAAAAACCGGAATCCCTAAGACATTTCCGTAGATAAAAGACGTGGAGAACATCAAGAATAATAGAAAATTGAGCTGGTGCAACGATGTAGTATAATAACAGTGTGCCCGAGAAACTAGAAACTCAAATAATTTGGAACATCAGCGTAGTACAAAAACGGTACGTCCAATGAACCAAAGCCCGAATAATTTCGGAACACCGACGTAGTACAAAAACGGTACGTCCAATGAACCGATAAACCAGAACAACGATGTAGTATAATAATGGTACATCCATTGATCCAGATAAGATGAAACATCGATGTAGTATAATAACAGTACATCCGATGAACCGAACACCATAAAAGAACATCGGACGCTAGTCCATAAAAAAAATGAGATAAAGCTCAATAAAACGAAGTATATCAAAACATTCGATGAACTTGATAAAAAGATAATTCCATTCAGACGACATCAAAGAATTAACAACTTGTTGCCTACGACAAAGCGCGTTGGCAACACGATTTCCAGAATATCAAGATCATAAGATACCAGGAACTCGAGTCGACATGAAGTTCCTTATGAGAAAATAAATATTCCAAAGATTTATGATCGAGGTAGAGAACAAATTTCTCATCCAAATATGATGATGCTAAATTCCAAAAGTACAAACAATGGCCGCGAGCACTAGATCATGAGTGGCATATCTAGTCTCGATAAGCTATAATGATTTAGAAGCACAAGTGATAGCACGTTCTCCTTTGCAAGAGAACGACATCCAAACCAATACGACTAGTATCGGTACAAATAGCAAAGTCTTGGTTCCCTTCGGAAAACACAAGAATAAGAGTATCGGAAAAGAATTCTTTCAAATAATCTTCTTTCCCAAAAACTAAAACTTTCAAAATTACAATTAACTTATGTAATAATCTTTCTACAAAAATTTACATTTTTACAAGTCAATATATCGTGTCTGACTGTCTCATCAAAGCGTTTAGGAGATTCTTATCGATAACGTTGATCAAGCGCATCGACCAGAATTCTTAACAAACTAAATGGGCAATACAATCACAAAATCATCTTCTATATAGTAAACATGTTTCTTAAAAACCTTTAAGAATATTCTTTGCTTGTTTAAGAGAAAATCAAATTGTACTTATAAAAAAATCTTATGAAAAAGATTTGCAAAATTTAAATTCAATTTTCATCCAAAATCAATAAATACAAAGATGGAGTCATTGAGATATTCATAGAATACTCGATTTATAATATGGATGAAACAAGATGGGCAAACTGAATGACATAATAATTCATTCATAGAATCATAACGAGTGCGGAATGCGGTAAGTGGATTGCTAACTCCCGCAACTCGTAGCAAATGAAAACCGGTGGCAAGGTCGAGCTGAAAAGACCTTAACACTAATCAAAAGATTGCTTAGGTGACAGTCCTAAGACAAACTCAAAAATACCGGAAAAGTTTCACAAATTATTTAGATAAGAGAAATAACACTTTTCTCATCTTGAGGGCTTAAAGAATAAAATGATGCATTCAAAAATTTGAAATCAGAATCACAAGGAAAAATAGAAATATGCTTAACAGATAGAAAATGTCGGAGATGAATAGTCCACATGGAAAATAGGATATGAGCTCACAACGATTAAACCAATCCTTACAAAAATCAATTCCGAAGCCTAAGTAAAAATATCGGCTCGGAAAGAAAAATCACATAAAATATTTTCGGCATCAATAGAAAGCAAATTGTGTGTTGCGGATCCACTAACCGGATTCGCAATTCTCAAAGAAGTCATCAAGACCAAAATGTTTAAAGAAGAAGAATCACAAGTTCTTTTGATATAAAAATAATGAGATGAAACCCGTATCAACAAGAACTCAAATAAGAAGATCACGAAATAAATAATGCCATTAAGGATTGAATGTAAAATACCTTAACCGAGAGAAGAGTTTCTAGAGGCTTGCACAATATTTAGCTTTCTCATGTCCTTGTTTAAAAGTTGGGGACACGCAGATAAAAGATGACCCGGTTTCTTGCAATGGCGACAAGAATGGGGTTTTGGACACATATTCGCATAGTGTTCCTTAGAATTACAATTGTAGCATCCTCCACGATTAGGGATTGGAGTCTTTGCTACAAAAGTAGTTTGCTTCACTCTCTTATTGGGATTAAGGCTCTTGAACTTAATATGCCTCTTCTTGGAAGTCCCAATATCACAAACACTTCCTTTACCAACCTCTCTATGAAGAAGAGTAACATCCACAAGCTGATTGAAAGAAACTTCAAGTTTCAAGGGTAGAACCATTTCGGGGTTCTTACTCAAAGCATAGATAAACTCTTGATTCTTTACAAGATCCAAAAGTTGTTGGGCAGACATGAAAGCGCCATCCAGAGAAGGACTACTGGATTGACCAGCGCTACGATTGCCAGAACCAACCATTTCTTTTCTTTAAGAAAGAAAGAAAAGAAGAAGAAAAGGTTATTCTTAGAATGAATATCAACAATCATGATGATAAAACAAGGAAACATAAAAGAAAATAGGATAGGACGGTACGAAGACCCGAATAAAATCCTAAAGCACGACTCCTAAGATAGACTTAGGATGATGATCCTTGTTATAATATTTCATATTGTTCCGAAGTTTGGCTCTGATACCAAGCTGTGACGCCCCACCTCTATACCCACGCTAGCCAAGAACACTATGGTGTAATGCTGTCAACTAGCACGTAGAATAAGGTTGTTGAGGAGCGACCATCCGTGTAATTGCTTTGCGCGAGCACCGATATGACAGACAAAAATATAACTTTTCATCTCAAGAGGAAATCCGACATACCGACACAAACACAAAGCTACTACACAGTGGCTATAAAGGTCTTCGGAAACAAATATAGAAATAAACATAACACAAATCAGTCACAGATAATTCATATCACAAGGGCGGAAATAGATATGAATATAAATAACACATATAAGTGTTCATCAGAGTAGTGGTCTAACAAGATCCACAATATCAAAAAGAATAGATACAAGAGCTAGATAAAAGAATAAGTATACATCATAGAGTCTGTATCTCAAATGTATACAACAAAAACTACTAATCTAAGTAGTTAGCCAAAAGATCATATGATGGTCCGATAAGGTGGCAAGCAGAAGCACCTGCAAAATCTCAGTCTGACCCGAGTATTATTTATAAGAAGAAAATAATAAACGGATCGGTCTAGCTATAAATATCAGGTGAAATGATATAGAATAAGAGATATGACTAAACGTATAATAATCACAATGCCAAGCTGTGATAAATAAGTAATTGAAAAACCAATAAGAGATTAATCAATATCGTAAAGATCTTCTCAAAGATGAAAAGGAATGTCATACTCCTAATTTCATTCACCAAGCCACAATAAATGACACATATATCAATGCCAATCGTAAAAGTTGGTGAAACATAAATTCCAGAAATCATCAAATAGAAATCTAGAAATCACAATAAAAGGATGGCCAATCCCATAAACTGGATATCGACGCACCTAGAAAGACACGCCCCATGCACAGTCGAACATCGACGCACCTAGAAAGATACGCCCCATGCTCTAGCATCGACGCACCTAGAAAGATACGCCCCATGCATAAATAAACATCGATGTACCTAGAAAGATACATCCCATGCATAAATAAACATCGATGCATCTAGAAAGATACACCCCATGTAATGTCTAACATCGATGCACCTAGAAAGATACACCCTATGCAAAGTCGAACATCGACGCACCTAGAAAGACACGCCCCATGCGTAGACGAACATCGACGCACCTAGAAAGATATGCCCCATGTCCCGACTTATTGAGCCGATTGCTCCACGAAGTAAATAAACATCGATGCACCTAGAAAGGTACACCCCATGCATAAATAAACATCGACGCACCTAGAAAGGTACGACCCATGTGTAAACAAACATCGACGCACCTAGATAGGTACGACCCGTGAAAGAAATGAGACGAAGCTCAATAAAATGAGAAACAGTCCTCCACATAGACAAAGAGACATCGCACATTGCTAGTCTAAACCATAAAATGATCGTCATGATCAAAGAGAAGTGTCAATTACACTAAGCTAGTAAATATATGAGTTTAGCTTCATGTCCCATAACCACTTTCTTAACTTAAATATTTACGAATAAACTGTAGATCTCCACTAGAAAATTGTCACAAGAGATTCAATCGAAGAAGTCCAAGAATTAACCAACGAAGTAAATGCAAGCGTTTCATACCACTTGTTTTACTAAGTCGTTTAATTAGATTTCTCATACGAGTGAGGTAAAGGTTTGTATATACTAGTAGATTGGAAAACGGTTTGAGAAAAACGAGTTTGATATTGAAAATATAGTTGAAATCGTTTTGATGAAGAGGTTTTGATATTTACTGCTAGTATTGAAACCTTTATATTTTTAAAGTGACAAATCATAGAAATGATCGTAGAAACAATCAATCATTAAAATTCACATTCGAAGAAGTGAATAAAATCCAAGAAATCGATACCGAATCCATCAAAATGGATATTCCCAAAAACCACGATGAAAATGCCATCAAAGTCCATAATAAATGATAACAACAAAAAGGGAATCAACACGAATCGATTAAAGTTGGAAATATACTCAAAAATAGCCAAAATAGGCAAATTAAACAGTTCCAGACGTCTGGTAGGTGTTCCCAGACGTCTGGCCCTAGGTTCTGGAAGTACATGTGTTTTCTCCCTTCTATTTTTAATTCCTGGGCCATTTCAGACGTCTGAAATTTTCAACCAGACCTCTGAATTTGATTTCAGACGTCTGGAATTTGTTTCATACATCTGGATTTAGGCTCTGCCTTTTCCAGACCCCTTTCCAGACATCTGGATTATTCAACCAGACGTCTGGATTTGGTTTCAGACGTGTGAAATTAATTTCAGACGTCTGAAATCTTCTGCTCGGCAAAAAAAACAGCCTAGACCAAAAATGCAAATCCAAACCGAAATGCGATCGAACGTGCGACGAAGACTAGGGATTTATGCCAAGCGACAACCCAGCCTTACAAGCTCTTCAATCAACCACAAAACAAGTCCAAACATCCAAGATAGCATTTTTAATGATTTTGGTTTCAAAACACCAAAAATTGGAATATTCTCCACTTCAATCCAAATCAAAAGCAAATGAACATAAATAAGTGTTAGGAATTCATACCGAACAATCAAAGATAGTTATAGACATAGATGTGAGATAAAAATCTCACCTTTGAACCCAAATCAATGAAGGGGAAGCTTTTAAAACAAGCTAAGATCAATTCCTCTTCAATAGCAACTCAAGAAGCTTCAATCTAAGCTTAAAGGAGAAATGTTTCCCAAATTATGTAACATCCCGAAAATTATGAATTTAAATTTTAGTAATGTATTTGAACTTTTTGAAATTTAAATCAAAAAGTTATAAAGAAATAAAATATGAATAAAATTTAGTGTTTTTAGTTAAAACTTTTAATAGAATTAAAACAAATATTGTAATAAAATCACATAGTCATTTAATATTAATAACTAAAACCACTTTTCTTTTTAACAAAGTAAAATAATAAATTGTGATAGATGAGCTTTTAATAGGAATCAAATTGTTAAGGTAAGATATGATGAAATTGTAAAATTTAAATAACATAATAATAATTAAATATATAAACAAATAAACTAAGATAACAAATTTTTATGAAGAAATAAGAACTAAGTTAATTAAAAACAAACACTTTCATTTAGTAAAACAAAAGTAAATTAGTCTTGCAGCAAAAATAGTAATAAGACAAAACAGCCACCATTTAGATAAAGATAAGAATAAGATGTACTTATAATAATCAAATCAAACAAGATAACACTTATTAAAATATAAAACATATAAACTGTACATATAAAAGAAAATGCAAGAGAGTAAAACATTCAAACAAAATAATACTTATATAAATCAAACAGCACATTTCTACAAGTACACAGGATAGAAGCATCACAAAACATGCTTACATTAAATGCAAGCCTCTACAAAGCAACATACTTGCATTTAATGCTTTTACTTCCAACATGGGTTTATTCTGTACTTGTTTTAATAAGCCTCAGTACACAATCTGTTATATATACACATCAACCTACCTCTTTATTTCGTTCAACAAATTTCTGCAAACCTGGAAAAGAAAAAGAAAAGAAAAACATCACTTTTATTCAAAAATTGATAAAGATTTGCTGAGAAGAGAAACCAGAAAAATTAAACTGCAGTCTTCCCAAAACCAAAGTGCTTTCTGTTTCAAAACAAATAGGCGAGTAACATCAACTTTAAGGCTTTAAGTTAACTGTGAAGACGATTCTTTGTTTCATGGCATAGTAGATGTTTATCTTTGAATATAGTTGGTAAATATATATAGATATACAGGCTACTCTGTATATTGTTCTTCTTTGTTATGGGTTACAGGGTAGACTTGCATTCAAACTCCAGTAGTTTTCATCTAAATCATAGTAAAGCTTCAGTTTTAAAACCAAACAAGATAATGGAACTCAAATATGGGTTATTAAAAACAGTTTTAAACCCCAAGGCTGTAAGATATTATCACTTAAGTTGTTTACAGGAAATCAAAGGAAGATGTGATGAATTCAAGTATTATAAAAAGCTAATCCAAGTTAATAGCTTAAATTCTTATTACAAATTATGATTTTTACAACAGAAATGAGGATTTCTAGTTGGGTATATACAGAGCAGTTCGAGCATGAACACATATTGGTTTTCTTTGAATTTCTGGTTATAAATCAAATTATAAAAGCTAAAAATTTATTTGTAGCAAGCTTGAACATCATTGATTTTGAGAAAATTATCAGATAATTTTTTCATTGCATAAATTAAACGAACGAGGCCATTCTAGGTTTTTGGGGTAGGATTGGTTCGCTGTTATTCACGAGGGGTTTTCATCCTCAACGTGGCAATCTGGCCGATCGCACCGGGGGGAATAGGGGCGTGGCGATGTGTTGAAGGTGAGGTCGAAGATCCATGGTCACCGGAGGCTCGACGTGGTGTGGCGAGGCAGTTTTGTTCTGGTGAGTTCGTGTTGCAGTGTCGAACGAAATGTTGAATTTCGTTCTCGAGTGTTTGGCTTTGAATCAAACTTTGATTTTGAGTATGGGTGTGGTTTGCGACTTGCCGAGGTGGGTGGTGTTCGCCAGAACGGCGGCGAGTCACCGTGCATGTGCACGGCGATGGTTTAGGTGTCAGGAAGTTTTCGCGTTGGCCACTCGAGTTGACTCGAAGTTCTGATCGGGGAAATAGGGCTGAAACTCGAAGGGGGAATCGAGTTGCTTCAGGGTTGTATCGGGATAAATTTGGACTTAAACAAATTTTGAAAATTTTTATTTACACGGGTAGCATGGGGCAGAAACTCGAAGTAAGGAGCATTTGAGCTCGGGCGTGACTCGGGGGAGCCTCGGGTTGGCCACCTGGAACAGCATATTCAGTTGAAGCTTGTCGAAAACTTAAGTTTAAACAATTTTTATAAGCATTGTTTATAAAATGATGATCGTTTGTAAATGGAATGTGAAGTTAATTAATTAATGATTAAATAATTTATGATTTATAATTACTTTGTAGTTAATAATAATAAATAAACAAAAGCAAATTAAAATTAAAATTGTAAATTAAGAATCGTTAATTTGATAATTTAAGTTGATTGATTCAAAATTAATAGTTACATTAAAATAATTTATTAAGGAATAATAAATTAATATGGTCAATTGAGATTTAATTAAATTGTAATTATAAATCATAAATCATCGTTTTAAAGTAATCAAGGAAAATAATAATATTTATATGGTTAATTTATTAAATCCCATTCACTTTGATTGGAAAACGATTAACTATCGTTGTGTACTATATTAATATTTCTGTTTTGATTGTGATGCTGTGTTATATAAATTGCCATGTTATTGCACTGTGATTATGATTTGTTCTGTATTGATGTGAAAACCCTTGTTGCCGCAAAACGGCATTTAAACTTCGATGCGACAGGGAATCGGATTTCAGTTTGTTATCTGAAACCCACATCGACTCTGTGAATATTTGTGAATGACATCCACATGTTTTAAAATTTGACACTCACTATTTGAATTAGCCGGGAAAGGACCTTTGTGTCATATAACCCATTTCGAATATGTGATTCGACGTTATGGATAGCATTTGAAGACCGGTGTTGAAGACCGGGTATTTGCGAGAGCGATAGGATGACCTGTCGATTGACTCTGCACCGAGTTGCTTCGGTATAGAGTTCTCCATATGTGATGGGGAATCCGATCAGGATTGTGGATATCCGGATTGCAAGGACTTCTTTGGAAGTGCCTTCGGTTCTGTTTGAGCCCGGAATAGACTTGTATGGATAGTATGTCTGACATTACAAATTGAGATATAAAGCCGATTTATTTCAAATATATTTCTGTTGGTGGCGGAGAATTTATTCTTTTAGCTTAACACCCTTCTCTGAGACGTACGAGCTCAGAGGTTATGTAGTTGGAGGTTATCAGCAATATATTCCCAATTTGGTAATGTGACATGCTGAATGTTGCTGTGAAATGATCATTGTGTTGATCATTTGTGATAGGATCATTTATTTGATCGTCTATCTTGGTGATCGTTTCTATGATCATTTGTTGACCTAAAGCACAGCTTTTGTATAAAGCGTGTTTTTGTGGACGAGACTTCGTCGGACCTCACACCCCGAAATGGTCAAAACAGGAAAGATGCTGCAAGGTTATTGGGGGTAGCACCGCTTAGGGTATGTGCATTTTCTTCTGGATAGAAGTGGTATCATGGTATGGAGCCCAGATACTTAACTTATGTTGATATCGCAGATATATATATATGATTTTGTGATTTGTTGCTGGGGCCCCGGTTAAAGATTGGTTGCAACCGGGAGATGGCATACTCGTGTCAGTAGTTACCCAGTTAGGGGTAACCCGGCCTTGTGTTGGCAGAGATCCGGTTTGGTTCTCGGGGACGTCCTTCCAGAGGCGTTCTCATGTGGCAATGGGAAGTTCCTTGGCCTGACCATTTGTTGGAAATCCAAAGAAACAATACGAGCCTTGTACGATTTTAGTTGTATAACCTGTCACCCCAGGTGACAGCTATAGTAGGCATAATATAATGGTACCTATGCTGGCTAAGATTAATATTCTATTTTTGAAATGTTTTCCTCACTATGCACTAGTAATAATATCAAAGAATTCTTTTCTCGTACCAAGCATATTTAACTATCATAAGAAGGAATCTCCTCCAATTCTGCGTTTGCATTGTGTGTGTGGCGGGAGGTCTTATGGTAGTTCCATTTTTAAAAGCATACCGAAAATTCTTTTATAAATCTTGTTTTATTTAAATGCAAATGTTTTCTTTTACTCATACCAGTCCCATGACTGATCCGGAGTTTATTGTTTTCTTTCCTAAACTCTGGGTGCCCATTATTTCCACACGGGCAGCCTAGTAGCAGGTTTCTATATTTTGGAGTAGCAGTATTTTGGAGCTCTTATCTTGGAGATATCTTAGGAGCTATTGGAGATTTCAGGTGTTAGCTTTTGGGAGTTCGTTATCATCTCTCTCATTTGAAAACTTTTGGATATATGATCACTGTTGTATTATCATGATGTTGTATTTGGAGTTGTAGTATATGTATTATGTACTCTGTTGCAGTATGGATATTATGTTGATGTTGTAACTGTGATGATATTTATGATATTGATTCTGTTCCGCTGTTTTATATTCATCTAATTGTTGTTATAAGCTCCGGCGATGCAAAATTTGATGTTGTTTACCGAACATCGAGTTTGGGTCGTCACAAGTGGTATCAAAGCTGTTGGTTGAGTAAGAACTTTAGCTACGGAGTATAACACATTAGATGGCTCATTAGAGATAGGGTGAAGTATACCCTAGAATGAGTATAAACAAGACTGAAACTTTAAAAAATTTCTTAGTCTGTTTCTTTTTACTGCTGATATTCCTTAAGATATCTCGTCTGTATATCTAAATCAATTTTCTTACTATTTCATATAGTGAAAATGAGTGGACGCAGAGGAAGAACTAGGGGTCAAGGCAATGCTGCAGCACCAAATCAAATTCCCCCAGCCGCAGAAGCAGTAATAGAAATTCAGCAGCAGCCGGACTTGGCTGAATTATATAAGAAGTTTGAAAAGCTTGGTGGAAAACCGTTCATTGGCACAGAGTCAATTATTGACGCTCAAGCTTGGGTAAGATCGTGTGAAAAGATTTTTAAAGGGCTAAAATTGCAGGATGAGCAGAAAAGACTTATAGCTTCTTGGCAACTCCAAGGAGAAGCTTCAGCTTGGTGGGAAACCATCATTATAGATGAACCCGAGGAAGAATTTACTTGGGATCGTTTTAAGGAAGTGTTTGAGAAACGTTACATGCCATCGGCGGGAGTTTCCAGAATGTATCAGGAATTTCTGGATTTGAAAAAAGGAAGTTTGTCGTTTGAAGAATACTTGAATAAATTCAGCGAACTATCTCGGTTTGGCCCAGAATTGCTAAATACACCTCTTAAGAAAAACGAAAGGTTTATCCGGGGAATGAACCAGAAATATCATGGAAGAATGACGGGTCATGTTAAAGAATCTTTTTCAGATTTAGTAGATATGGGGTACAGGTACACTACTCTTGATATACAAGAAGCAACTGTCGAGAAAGGTAATTCAGGTACTCAGAATTATAAAAAGCGGAAATTCGGAGGCAAGAAACCTTGGCAAGGCAATGAGAAGAAGAGGAGCATTCAAGCAAGCGCAACAGAAAATGTCACTTGTTACAACTGCAAAGAGAAAGACCACTATTCAAATGACTGCCCAAAACCGAAGAAGCCAGCTAAAGAATGCTACAATTGTCATAAACCGGGACATTTAGTTAAAGATTGCCCAGTGATGAAGCCAGCGCAGGTGGCAAAAGTTTATGCGATTAAGAAGGACCCCTCGACTTCAAAAGCTGATAAAGGGAAAAGCGTTTTGGAAGGTAACCTTACTACTAATAATAGAACTGTTAGAGTTTTATTTGATACAGGAGCTTCACATAGCTTTATCTCCCAACAAACCGTAAATGAATTGGGACTTGAAACTAAATTTGCTGACGATCTTATTTGCGTGAAAAATCCGGTTGGAGGTCCCGCAAATCTTAGTTCATATTGTAAGAGAGTTCCTATTTCATATGCTAGCTATAAATTTCCTATCAACCTTTATGTCCTCGAATTTGACGAATTTGAAATCTTACTCGGTATGAACTGGTTATCGAGATATGAAGCTATATTGGAGTGTAGTAATCGGACAGTTTTAATCAAAACAAGTTTTGGAAATTTTATTGAAATCTCTTGTGAGAATCCTAGTCCAAGGAGTGACAGATTGATGTATACTTTGGGAAATCTTGAACCCACTTTGCAGTCTATACCTGTTGTTCGGGATATTTCCGACGTATTTGAAGAAGTGAAATCTTTACCTCCTCATCGAGAAATAGAATTCCGAATTGATCTTGTACCAAATACTCGCCCTGTTTTCCACGCAAGTCGCAGGATGGCACCCAGGGAAAAGATTGAATTGGTTCATCAAACCGATGAGCTACTAGCAAAAGGATTAATTCGACCCAGTGTTTCTGAATCGGGCTCAGCCGTCGTATTTGTTGCCAAATCAGACGGATCTTTGAGATTGTGTGTGGATTACCGCGATCTAAATAAACAAACTCTCAAAAATAAATTCCCTCTACCAAGAATTGATGATCTATTCGACCAACTTCATGGCGCTTGTTTCTTTTCAAAGATGGATCTAGCCCAAGGATTCCATCAATTACGAATCGCCGAAGATTGTGTCCATTTGACTGCTTTCAGAGGTCCTAATATGTTCTATGAATGGTTAGTTATGCCTTTCGGGCTAACCAATGCTCCAGCATACTTCGTAGATCTTATGACTCGTGTGTTTCGGGAAGTTCTGAATAAATTTGTGCTAGTATTCATTGATGATATTTTGATCTATTCTAAGACTAAAGAAGAGCATGCCAAACATCTTAAAATCATATTGGAAATATTGAGGAGAAATGTTCTATTTGCAAAATTTTCCAAATGCCACTTCTGGGTCAATGAAGTCAAATTCCTTGGCCATATTGTTAATGAAGAAGGAATTTCAGTAGATCCTAGCAAAATTTCCGCTATTCTTGATTGGAAACAACCCACTACTCCAAGAGAAGTTCGAAGCTTTTTGGGTTTAGCAGGCTATTATCGGAAATTCGTTCAAGATTTTTCTAAGTTAGCTAGTCCGCTGACTAAGTTAACAATGAAGAATGCAAAGTTCATTTGGACTTCAAGATGTGAGGAAGTTTTTCAAGAGTTGAAAACGAGATTGACCACTGCTCCTGTTCTCACTATTGTTAACGGGAACCAAGGCTTGTCTGTCTATACTGATGCATGTGGTGAAGGGGTAGGTGCAGTATTAATGCAAAATGGAAAGGTAGTTGCCTACGCAAGTAGATAATTACGTCCGCATGAGAAAAACTACCCGACGCACGATTTGGAACTTTTGGCTGTTGTTTTCGCTTTGAAAATATGGCGACACTATCTTCTGGGTAAGAATCTTTTCAGCTTTCTTAATAATTTGCGAAATTAACTAAAGAAATATACTTAATAAACTCTCTTTGTTTTAGGTGAAAAATTCGAATTATTCACCGATCATAAAAACTTGAAATATCTTTTCACCCAGAAGGATTTGAATTTGCGACAACAACGTTGGTTGGAATTTCTGGCATCATATGACCTAGATATTCAATATACGCCGGGAAAAGCCAATGTAGTTGCAGACGCTTTGAGCAGAAGTTATGCTGTTCTTGCTTATCTGGTTATCACTCCTACTCTTCTTGAGAAAGTCGCCAGTAAACAAAAAGAGGACGAGTTCCTTCATCAAATTTATGAGAAAATACGTCATGGTGAAGATACGAGTTTTGAAGTTGACGACAATAAAATCATTAGATTAAAAGGCAGGATTTGTGTCCCTGACATTCCAGAACTGAAACGTGTAATTTTGGATGAATGCCACAAGTCAAAATTCAACATTCATCCAGGAGTCAGCAAAATGTATCGAGATGTTAAAAGAACGTTCTGGTGGAAAACAATGAAGAGAGACATATCTATTTATGTTAGTCGCTGTGCTACTTGTCAGCAAATCAAGAGCGACCAAAAGAAAGTGGCCGGTTTACTTCAACCTTTAGAAGTACCGAAATGGAAGTGGGATCAGGTATCAATGGATTTCATCGACGGATTGCCACGAACCAAGAAAGGCAATGAAGCGATTTGGGCTATTGTGGATCGTCTAACCAAAAATGCTCATTTCATTCCAGTTAAATCTACTCGGACTGTAGCAAGCTTGGCAGAAATTTATATAAAAGAAATTGTTCGCCTCCATGGTATTCCCAGTAGTATAGTGAGTGATCGTAACCCGATCTTCACTAGTAGATTTTGGGAAGCATTTCAGGATGCATTGGGAACGAAATTAAATTTCAGTACTGCTTATCACCCACAATCTGATGGGCAGACTGAGAGAGTTAACCGAATTCTAGAAGACCTACTGCGTGCTTGTGTTCATGATTTTGGTGGTTCTTGGGAGGACCATTTGCATCTGGTTGAATTCTCATATAACAACAGTTATCAGGCCAGTATTGAAATGGCTCCTTTCGAAGCTTTATATGGTCGTCCGTGTCGATCACCTACATGCTGGATCGAATCAGGTGACAGACTTGTTCTTGGACCGGATATGATAAAAGAAGCCACTGAGAAGGTAAATTTTATTCGAAAGAAGTTATTTACTGCCCAAAGCCGTCAGAAGAGCTATTATGACCGTCGAAGGAGAAATTTGGAATTTCAAGTTGGAGATTCTGTATTTCTGAAAGTATCTCCGATGCGGGGAGTGTTGAGATTCGGGAAAACTGGAAAGTTGGCACCGCGTTATATTGGTCCTTTTCCTATTCTGGAAAGGATTGGTTCTCTAGCATATAGAGTGCAGTTACCCAGCTGGTTGTCTGGCGTACATGATGTGTTCCATATTTCTAATCTTCGGAAGTATGTGCACGATCCAGATGATATTATTGAAGAAGCTGCTCAGCAGGATCTTGAAATCACTCCCAACTTGGCAGTTAGAAGGGAACCGATAAAAATTGTTGATCGTGATGAGAAGCGATTGAGGAACAAAATTGTGAAATTGGTCAAAGTTAAATGGAGTGGCGATCCAAAGGACTGTACTTGGGAGACCGAAGATAATATGAAGAAATCATATCCCAAATGCAGAATTGACATCTCGACTTAAAACTGTAAGTCAATTCCTTATTTATAAATTCGTCTATTCTTTGTTTACGTTTCTCTCTCTTTCAATTTCGAGGACGAAATTTTCTTAAGGAGGGGATATTGTAACATCCCGAAAATTATGAATTTAAATTTTAGTAATGTATTTGAACTTTTTGAAATTTAAATTGAAAAGTTATAAAGAAATAAAATATGAATAAAATTTAGTGTTTTTAGTTAAAACTTTTAATAGAATTAAAACAAATATTGTAATAAAATCACATAGTCATTTAATATTAATAACTAAAACCACTTTTCTTTTTAACAAAGTAAAATAATAAATTGTGATAGATGAGCTTTTAATAGGAATCAAATTGTTAAGGTAAGATATGATGAAATTGTAAAATTTAAATAACATAATAATAATTAAATATATAAACAAATAAACAAAGATAGCAAATTTTTATGAAGAAATAAGAACTAAGTTAATTAAAAACAAACACTTTCATTTAGTAAAACAAAAGTAAATTAGTCTTGCAGCAAAAATAGTAATAAGACAAAACAGCCACCATTTAGATAAAGATAAGAATAAGATGTACTTATAATAATCAAATCAAACAAGATAACACTTATTAAAATATAAAACATATAAACTGTACATATAAAAGAAAATGCAAGAGAGTAAAACATTCAAACAAAATAATACTTATATAAATCAAACAGCACATTTCTACAAGTACACAGGATAGAAGCATCACAAAACATGCTTACATTAAATGCAAGCCTCTACAAAGCAACATACTTGCATTTAATGCTTTTACTTCCAGCATGGGTTTATTCTGTACTTGTTTTAATAAGCCTCAGTACACAATCTGTTATATATACACATCAACCTACCTCTTTATTTCGTTCAACAAATTTCTGCAAACCTGGAAAAGAAAACGAAAAAAAAACATCACTTTTATTCAAAAATTGATAAAGATTTGCTGAGAAGAGAAACCAGAAAAATTAAATTGCAGTCTTCCCAAAACCAAAGTGCTTTCTGTTTCAAAACAAATAGGTGAGTAACATCAACTTTAAGGCTTTAAGTTAACTGTAAAGATGATTCTTTGTTTCATGGCATAGTAGATGTTTGTCTTTGAATATAGTTGGTAAATATATATAGATATACAGGCTACTCTGTATATTGTTCTTCTTTGTTATGGGTTACAGGGTAGACTTGCATTCAAACTCCAGTAGTTTTCATCTAAATCATAGCAAAGCTTCAGTTTTAAAATCAAACAAGATAATGGAACTCAAATATGGGTTATTAAAAACAGTTTTAAACCCCAAGGCTGTAAGATATTATCACTTAAGTTGTTTACAGGAAATCAAAGGAAGATGTGATGAATTCAAGTATTATAAAAAGCTAATGCAAGTTAATAGCTTAAATTCTTATTACAAATTATGATTTTTACAACAGAAATGAAGATTTCTAGTTGGGTATATACAGAGCAGTTCGAGCATGAACACATATTGGTTTTCTTTGAATTTCTGGTTATAAATCAAATTATAAAAGCTAAAAATTTATTTGTAGCAAGCTTGAACATCATTGATTTTGAGAAAATTATCAGATAATTTTTTCATTGCATAAATTAAACGAACGAGGCCATTCTAGGGTTTCGGGGTAGGATTGGCTCGCTGTTATTCACGAGGGGTTTTCATCCTCAACGTGGCAATCTGGCCGATCGCACCGGGGGGAATAGGGGCGTGGTGATGTGTTGAAGGTGAGGTCGAAGATCCATGGTCACCGGAGGCTCGACGTGGTGGGGCGAGGCAGTTTTGTTCTGGTGAGTTCGTGTTGCAGTGTCGAACGAAATGTCGAATTTCGTTCTCGAGTGTTTGGCTTTGAATCAAACTTTGATTTTGAGTATGGGTGTGGTTTGCGACTTGCCGAGGTGGGTGGTGTTTGCCAGAACGGCGGCGAGTCACCATGCATGTGCACGGCGATGGTTTAGGTGTCAGGAAGCTTTCGCGTTGGCCACTCGAGTTGACTCGAAGTTCTGATCGGGGAAATAGGGCAGAAACTCGAAGGGGGAATCGAGTTGCTTCAGGGTTGTATCGGGATAAATTTGGACTTAAACAAATTTTGAAATTTTTTATTTACACGGGTAGCATGGGGCAGAAACTCGAAGTAAGGAGCATTTGAGCTCGGGCGTGACTCGGGGGAGCCTCGTGTTGGCCACCTGGAACAGCATATTCAGTTGAAGCTTGTCGAAAACTTAAGTTTAAACAATTTTTATAAGCATTGTTTATATAATGATGATCGTTTGTAAATGGAATGTGAAGTTAATTAATTAATGATTAAATAATTTATGATTTATAATTACTTTGTAGTTAATAATAATAAATAAATAAAAGCTAATTAAAATTAAAATTGTAAATTAAGAATCGTTAATTTGATAATTTAAGTTGATTGATTCAAAATTAATAGTTACATTAAAATAATTTATTAAGGAATAATAAATTAATATGGTCAATTGAGATTTAATTAAATTGTAATTATAATCATAAATCATCGTTTTAAAGTAATCAAGGAAAATAATAATATTTATATGGTTAATTTATTAAATCCCATTCACTTTGATTGGAAAACGATTAACTATCGCTGTGTACTATATTAATATTTCTGTTTTGATTGTGATGCTGTGTTATATAAATTGCCATGTTATTGCACTGTGATTATGATTTGTTCTCTATTGATGTGAAAACCCTTGTTGCCGCAAAACGGCATTTAAACTTCGATGCGACAGGGAATCGGATTTTAGTTCGTTATCCGAAACCCACATCGACTCTGTGAATATTTGTGAATGACATCCACATGTTTTAAAATTTGACACTCACTATTTGAATTAGCCGGGAAAGGACCTTTGTGTCATATAACCCATTTCGAATATGTGATTCGACGTTATGGATAGCATTTGAAGACCGGTGTTGAAGACCGGGTATTTGTGAGAGCGATAGAATGACCTGTCGATTGACTCTGCACCGAGTTGCTCCGGTATAGAGTTCTCCATATGTGATGGGGAATCCGATCAGGATTGTGGATATCCAGATTGCAAGGACTTCTTTGGAAGTGCCTTCGGTTCTGTTCGAGCCCGGAACAGACTTGTATGGATAGTATGTCTGACATTACAAATTGAGATATAAAGCCGATTTCTTTCAAATATATTTCTGTTGGTGGCGGAGAATTTATTCTTTTAGCTTAACACCCTTCTCTGAGACGTACGAGCTCAGAGGTTATGTAGTTGGAGGTTATCAGCAATATATTCCCAATTTGGTAATGTGACATGCTGAGTGTTGCTGTGAAATGATCATTGTGTTGATCATTTGTGATAGGATCATTTATTTGATCGTCTATCTTGGTGATCATTTCTATGATCACTTGTTGACCCAAAGCATAGCTTTTGTATAAAGCGTGTTTTTGTGGACGAGACTTCGTCGGACCTCACACCCCGAAATGGTCAAAACAGGAAAGATGCGGCAAGGTTATTGGGGGTAGCACCCCTTAGGGTATGTGCATTTCCTTCTGGATAGAAGTGGTATCATGGTATGGAGCCCAGATACTTAACTTATGTTGATATCGCAGATATATATATATGATTTTGTGATTTGTTGCTGGGGTCCCGGTTAAAGGTTGGTTGCAACCGGGAGATGGCATACTCGTGTCAGTAGTTACCCAGTTAGGGGTAACTCGGCCTTGTGTTGGCAGAGATCCGGTTTGGTTCTCGGGGACGTCCTTCCAGAGGCGTTCTCATGTGGCAATGGGAAGTTCCTTGGCCTGACCATTTGTTGGAAATCCAAAGAATAAATACGAGCCTTGTACGGTTTTAGTTGTATAACCTGTCACCCCAGGTGACAGCTATAGTAGGCATAATATAATGGTACCTATGCTGGCTAAGATTAATATTCTATTTTTGAAATGTTTTCCTCACTATGCACTAGTAATAATATCAAAGAATTCTTTTCTCGTACCAAGCATATTTAACTATCATAAGAAGAAATCTCCTCCAATTCTGCGTTTGCATTGTGTGTGTGGCGGGAGGTCTTATGGTAGTTCCATTTTTAAAAGCATACCGAAAATTCTTTTATAAATCTTGTTTTATTTAAATGCAAATGTTTTCGTTTACTCATACCAGTCCCATGACTGATCCGGAGTTTATTGTTTTCTTTCCTAAACTCTGGGTGCCCATTATTTCAACACGGGCAGCCTAGTAGCAGGTTTCTATATTTTGGAGTAGCAGTATTTTGGAGCTCTTATCTTGGAGATATCTTAGGAGCTATTGGAGATTTCAGGTGTTAGCTTTTGGGAGTTCGTTATCATCTCTCTCATTTGAGAACTTTTGGATATATGATCACTGTTGTATTATCATGATGTTGTATTTGGAGTTGTAGTGTATGTATTATGTACTCTGTTGCAGTATGGATATTATGTTGATGTTGTAAATGTGATGATATTTATGATATTGATTCTGTTCCGCTGTTTTATATTCATCTAATTGTTGTTATAAGCTCCGGCGATGCAAAATTTGATTATGTTTACCGAACATCGAGTTTGGGTCGTCACAAATTAGGTTTAGGAATTTTCTGAAATCAAAGAGAGGATGAGTTGGAGAAGAAGAAGAAGATGCTTACCAATGGGTTCTCTTGAGTTTGGAGCTAGAAATTGATTTGCAAATGGAAACTAGGGTTTTGGATTTCTATTTCCCATTCTCTTCCACCATTAATCTCTTTAGAACTGAAAGTAGAGGGAGTAAATGAAGAGGGGGTTTCAGTTTGGGGTATTAAGTTAGAACATTGGGCTGAACCCAACCCAAACCCAAAGCCCTAAGTGAAAAGTAGCAAAATTCTACTATCTCCAAACATATCGAAGTTTATACTCAAAAAGGTTGCAAACGGCATTTTGAACTCAATGGAAGTGGTCTCGAGTCCTAATTCGGCTGTTTGCAAAAAGTAGCTTTTCGGACCAAAGTCCGACGAACGATAAAATATTTAAATAAAATATTTAAATATACAATTGATAAATATGCGAGTTGTTACAATATCATCCAATTGTTGTTAAAAAAATTAAGTTGTGAATTGGAATTGTTTAAATGAATGAGAGACGGAGTATGGTAATCCATTGTTGAGATAAAAAGGGAAATTAAGCTTAAATTTGAAATTAAGGGTATAGAATTACCTTGAACTAAAAATTTGAGTAATTGAATTTGTAAATTAAAAATTGTTTGAAACTCTTACTTGAACATTGTAATGAGTTAAGTAAAGATAATTTAAAATGGAATTTTGAGAATTGGACTGAGAATTAAAGTGTTTAAAGGTTTGAGTTATTGACGTAAAAACAAAGGTTAATTTTATTTGTGGTATAATATGTTAGGTCCGAACTGTGAATTGAATTGTTAAAACTTTAAAGGTAAATTGATTTAAAGGAATTAAATCAACATTTGAAGTATTACTCGAATTTATATAATTCGAGATGGTTTAAATTTGAAATTTGAATTAATTCAAATTGAATTTGATTTGAATTAATTGAAATGGTGATTGAAGATGTATGAGTATAAGATTCTAATGGAAAATTTGAATTGGATTGATTTGAATAATTTCGAATTGTAATTAAAGTTGAATAGTTTTAAATTCAAATGGAATTTGAATTGAATTTGGGAGGAAATAAAGAATAATTCAACTTGGTTTGGAAATGGAGTTTGAATTTGGAATTAATTTAAACTGGAGTTGAAATGAATTGAAATTGGAACTAGTTCAATTGAAATTTATTTGAATTAATAGAATTTGAGATCAAGGTTGAATAAAGTTAAATTTGGAAAGAAACTGAGGTTAATTCAACTTGAATTGGGGTTGAATCAATTTTAATGGAAATTGAAATTATTTAAAATTGGAATTGGGTCAATTTAAATGGTAGAGGAAATTTAAATTGAATTGATAAGAATGGAGATTGGGAAGTGAGCAGTTTTGACTCTGGACCATTTTTAATATAAATTATTTTAATATAAACCTATTTTTCCAAGCTATTCATTATATATATAATCTTTCTTTTAAAAAAAAGCCAAACTATCTTATACTTGTTTTACAATTATTTTTGAAACTGTTTAACTATTTTCCAACTGTTTTATAAACTAATTACTATTTTACAATTATTTTGCAATTATCTAAAATTTCTATAATTATTTTAACTATTTTCTAACTATTTTACACCTATTTTACAAACTAGTAATTATTTTCCAACGACTTATCTATTTTTAAAATTTTCAAGCTATTTTCTAAATAAACTGGTCGGAGTTCAAAATGTTATTTGTTAAATACCCAATTGAGATAAAATAGAGGTGATAATCTAAATGGGATTGAAGTAATTGTGAGTAAGTGAATGAAAGTCAAAATGAATGTGAATAGAAATGAAATTAATTTGGCTAATAACCAATAAAGATAAATACGTAGGGTGTATGTATGTTATTCTATTCGCATAGTGATTTGATCCAGATTCGAGCACAGAATTTCGAGATAGTATGTCGATCCGAGTTGGGATTTTTCACTCGATTTTCGACGGCGAACCTGGATATGGGTTGTTGGTTGGTTCTGGATATTCTCTATCATAGTTATGACTATGCAAGGAGAACGACGGTTTCTGATCAAGAAACCAGATCTGTGTCCGCACTGGGAAGTCAGTTGGACGATACTAGTTCGGAAGTGAAATTGTGTGATCGAGTGAGCGATCAGGTTGGTATAGCATACGGATGATATGCGTACATCGTACGGATTTGAATGAAAATGATATTGAAAAGAGTAATCAAATTTGAATATTCGATTTTGAGTAAACAAAGTTAAATAACTTTGTTTTATAAGATGAAACTCCCCTTGTTGAATCTCTTGCCAGAAGAAAAGGATTTTTGAAGGTGTTTTGAAGTATAAAAAGATTTTATACAAGTTTAAAATGATCCAAAGATTTTTATCAAGGATTTTATATATATCTATATATATAAAGGATCATATGATGATTTTTGGAAAAAGGATTTGGGAACCTATGGATTTGGAAAGGCTTTTGATTTTTGGGTAAAATCAATATTGAATTTGGAAAGCCTAGTTTGAGAATTATCGATTTTGGAATAATCGATTTTGTGTAAAGGAGATTTGTATGAGATCATACTAGGTGTATGATTTAAATAGTATAAAATGTTTTGATGATGGCTCTGGGGAAAAAGGCGCTCCCTTGAAATGAACTTCTCAAGAGTACCACCGGGTGGTGCTACCTTGAGCCCAAGGAGGGGTTCTAAAGTTGATCCTGTGAGGATTCCGGACAAAACTAGTTCCTAGGGATTATGAGTAGAGTATACCATAGTGGAAGTCATGTGTGCCGCTGAGAGCCAACAGTCTGCGTTTGATTTTATATCGGCAGACTGCGACCTATGTAGGAATAGAGGAGTTTCATTTCGACAGCGAAAATCAGAGGTCGCTGAGAGCCTGCAGTTACATGGACTTTTGCTGCGACGGCAACGTAACCCTGGATGTAACTGTGATCTATTGTGTGGGATCCATGGCGTAATTGAGAGGCCGCTGAGAGCCTGCAGTTACATGACTTTTGCTGCGATGGCAACGTAACCTTGGATGTAACTGTGACCATGGATGGGGGTGATGATTTCCGGAGCATTCTCAACGAAGATATATCCTCTATTTTCAAAAACTGTTTTCTATATTTCAATTCCAAGTATTTTCACTGGGTGTTGAAAATGGGTCTACTAAGTACTTATAGATTTTCAGTCCTACGCGTGACCAACGTATGACCGAATTTCTGTGAGAACGAAGATGGACTTGTTGAAACATCGAGTTATAGAAAGATATTTTTATAAAACTACTTTGATAATACTATATATAAATTTTAAAAGTGTTTTAAAAAGGATCAAAGGAAATTTATCTGACTTTGAGCATTTCAATAAATTGTGGTTTCGTTCCTTTTCAAGGACAAAAAGATTCTAAGGTGGGAGGAATGTGATAACCTGAATTTTGGAGTATCTGTTAATTGTTAATTAACGGGGTTAACTAATAGAAATATTGAATTATAGATTTAACAAAAAAATTTGATAATAAATAGTTATACCTGGATTATAATTCAAATTTGAATCTGAAGTTGAGTTTGAATTTGAAACTTGAATTTAAGATTTAAGTAAATGCCTTAGTAAATAATTTGAATTTTTTTTAGAATAATTTGTATAGATAATTTATTTTAATTGTTTTAAATATATATATATATAATAATTGTTTATTTTAAGTATGATAGTTTAGAAATAAATTTAACCAAAGTTTTATTTTTGTTTTCTTCAAAGTGATTAAATTAAAATGATTATAAATGTATAAAAATAAATGTTTTAGATATTAAATTACATGAATAAGAAAATATATTTGTGTTATAATTAGTTTTAGAATATTTTCTTTTAAAAGTAAATTTATGTTTACATATGTAAAAGTTTATTTATTAAGAGAATTGAATAAGTAAGTTATATTTCATTTAAAATTAAATGAGAATCAATTTTTAAAAAAAAATAATACTTAAGTAACATTTGTAAACATGTTAGCTCATCTCTAAAACACTTGTAAGAAGATTATGTATTATAATGACAAATGTAAGAAATTGTAAACAAGTGGCCTTCATTTTGAAATCTAAAACATATCTTTCTTTTTTCTTCAAACTATTTTCTATTTCAGCTAAAAAAGAAAGAAAGATCTGTAGAGATTGAACCAGAAACATATCAAAATTAAACTTCATCTAGTTTTTTTTTTCAAATTCTCAAAACTGAACTCAAGAAATTTAACTCAGCTTTATCAACAAGCAAGGCCAAAGGCATGCAAACCTCATTTGTAAACAAAAATAGATTCAAGATTCAAGCTACTGCATGCAAACCTGGGGACAAATGCAAATTTATAAATCATAGCATTTCAGTTTCAATAGCAAGTAAAAATTCAACATTTCTAGTTCTTTTTTCTCTGCCATCAACAAAATGCGGGTGAGTAATTCAACTCTGTTTCATATAAACTGGATTCATGTGATGATCCTTGGATTGTGTGGAATGAATGATGATAAATAGCATGTTTTTGCGTGTTTGTTTAGAATTGATTGTATATATATGAATGTGAGTATGGATATGCTTATCTCTGTATATAGTATTACATGTACTCTTACTTACAGACAAAAACCAAATCAAAGAAAAATCATTATCTCCCAATATAAATTTTTCTTATATTATGATCTTTGAAGGAAATTTGTTAGTAATTGTCAGATTTGACTTTTATAAATAGTTTCAATTTTATACGTGAAGTAATTATGTCGAAATTTAAGGTGTACAGTGGTAAATGGATTTAAATCAAAAATCAAAGTTGATAAATTTCAAGTTTAACTTATATGATCCGAATGGACACTGGAAACGATGATTTTTAAGAGTATAATTGGGATTTTTAATCATGTATGATTGAGTAAATGGCGAATGAACGAGGATTGAAATTTTACTGTTTTCTGGCGATTGATGGACTTAGGATGTTCGTGGCCGTATCAGAAGATTGCTGGAAGGGAGGGGGCCACGGGAAAAATAGTTGGAGTGCCCATCGACCATCTGCGCGACGTTACTGGGGCATTGTATGGTTTATGACTTGATGGGTTGTTCAATGTTTTTCGTGACTTCTGCAGTAACATAATAGCATCGCAGTTAAATTGGGTATGGGGAAATGGAGAGTAGGGCTCTGGCGTGGGTGCGGGTGCAATGGCGAGTTCTCTGGCGATCGGTGATCGGTGAATCAAGGTAGGTTTGGCGACATAGTTGTTGCATGAAGGGTTCGCTTATCCTCATTTTTGATTTTGGTGTTCAACATGACTTTTGGGTGGTCGATTGAGACAAGGTGATTGGCGAAGACTTGTGGGTGGTAACGGGTTTGGTCGGAGATGGCCAACGAGGGTGTGCATGTGCACGTCGAAGTCAGGTGTGTCAGTGGGTGAAGAGGCCTGTGACTCGGGTGTGTCTCGAGGAATTAAAGTTGTGGCACGGGTTGGACTTTGAGGCTTCGTTCGTAAGGGGGATTGGGTTTCCAGGGTAAATACTTTATACTTAAACTAAAGAAGAAGATGGGGAGGATAGGTTTATTTCCTTTCTGTTGTTTGGACTGGGTTGCGGCCCATTTTGGGATAGCATTATGAGTGGCATCAGGGCTGATTTTTGATGGATTTTAAATTTTAGCCCAACAACAAGATTTTGATAAATAAAGGAATTTGGGTTTTAAATAAAAACAAAGTCGTTACATTCTAAAGTTTTAACTGAACATCTACATTTAAGTATATTGATATTTTAAAATGTATACATTTTCAAAGTAAATGTAAACCCAGATTATGAACGAAGTAAATTCTATATGTTTTAGGTTAATATAAAGAATGTAATTAGTTAAAGAAAATTTACTAATGAAAGTAACTTAACGATTTGTTAATTTAGGCATTAATTAAAAAGTTAGTTAATTAATGAATGTGGTTAATGAAAGGATAATTAGTTAATAACTACAGAATAATTAATCAAGGTAATTAATTGAGGAATTAATTACTCTATGTAATTAATTAAGTCGAAGTAGTTAATTTAAGTTAATAAATTAATTTTTAATTAATTAAAGATAATCATTTGATGTTGGATTAAGAATAATTACTTAATGCAATTAATGAGGTGAAATTGCTTAATGAAGCAATGAATGGATAAATACTGGATGTAATTAATTAAGGGAAATTACTTAAGAGAAGTAATTAAAGAATTGTTAATGAAGGTCATTAACTTAAGATTGTTTAACAATTAATTAATATGATAAGTTTTGATAATTAATTAGATTAATTAATTGTAATCATTTATGAAATTGTTTATATTTAATTACTTAATAGAAGTAATTAATGAATTTATTACTTAATGTAATTAACTGGGTTAATGTGATTAGTTTAGATTAATTAATTAAGTTAATTTATTTAAACACTTGTTGATTGATAAATAATTACTTAATGTAATTAATGGAAGTATAATTACTTGGGGAAGTAATTAATTGATAATTAATGAATGTAATTAAATATGTTTAATGATGAAGTAACTTGGATATAATTGCTTTGTAATTAATCAGGGGATTAATTGATATAATTAATTTATGGAATGAGTAATTAAGGGTTAAATTCTGGATGTTATTAATCAAGGGTGATTAATAATTATGGTTAATGATTAATTAACGAAGAAATTAAAGGTTAATTACTGTATTTTGCTGAGGATAAATTAATTTGTGAAATTAATTAAGGGATAAATAGAATGATATTGGAAGCCTTGATTACTTGTTATCCCTAATATGTGGTTCGTGATGCTATGTGATAAGTTATGTTTGATTTAAACTGTGATGATGTGGTTTTGATGATGAATTATTGTGACATCCTGTATTTAAAATTGAACTGTATTTCACTTGGATAATTTAAGTTAAGATGACATTGGGTTCGAAGAGACCGGAGTCGCGTATTGGCAAATACCCGAAACCACTTCGATCCTTTATAGATTGATATGTGAAATCAATAAGCTGGTTTGGAATGATTTAAGTAAATTGGACCATTTAATCTAAGTTTGGCACTTAGAAATTGATATGTCAAATAAGTAATGTCTATAGCAGCTTGTGAAGTTGCAAATTGATACAAGTTACCCTGGGTTTATATAAGTTGTATGTTTTGGATATTCCATGTTAGATGAGTTTACTCACGCTGGTTTCCAGTCTGACCCGGGTGTTACTTTGATGTAATGCTCGGGTCAGACCGAGTATTACAGATTTTCAGGTAAGGGCGTTCTGGAGCTCAGGGGGTGAGCTAGATGGCAGGGACGTATGGAGAGTTTCCACTATGATATTGTATTTATCTGAGACATGTTAAACTCTATCTGTCCAATGTTGTATAAAATTGTTGTAACCCTGATATATCGATGTAAATTGATAGATACAGTTTTCTTTGGCATGACTATTATTATTGATATTATATTTTATCCGCTGCGAATGTGAGATTGTGTGTTTCTTTTCTGTTCTTCTTCTATCTCTTTCTTCTTTTCTCTAGCTATCTGGAATTCTCGGGATCAAAAATTTCGGGTCGTTGCGGCAATGCCATTATATTCAATGCGTCAGAAAAAGGAAAAAAAGATGGGATACAGTGTATGCTAAAAAAGTGCTAAATGGTAATAGCAGTAAATAAGTAAATGTAGTAAAGTATTTATGTTCATGTAAATGCTAAATAATCATAGCATTGCAATATTGCACTGTTCAATAAAACCGAAAAATGTGACAGTTTACATTATGATTATGCAGTAGGAAATGTCATACTGTTAACAAAATAATTAATGATAATGATAGTAAAAATGTCTAATATATTTTAATGTACTTTTTGTTTAATGCTAAAAGACCATACCATTATAATATTAAAGCACTGCCTTTTTAGTCCACTGATATGAAAAAACTCTTCATACATCCCTAAATGAATCCTAATTTTATATGTTAAGAGAAATACTAAATGGTTGTAGCATTACATCTTTTATACCAAATACTCGTTTAATCTACTAATTTGAAATCTACATCATAAATACCCATATAAGACCTTATATATCCAGCCTATGTTACTCAAGCAGATGTACAGTTCTTTTAATAGAACACAAGTATTAAATACCTACCGTGTAAAAATATTTTAAGGCTGTCTGTAATGATAAAATTATTAGCATAAATTGATTACTAGTTAACAAAAAAAATTTGTCGTTTTTTTCTTTTTTAAATCAACAGGAATGACTGTGTTCTATTTGTCATGAAATTCATTCAACATTTGGACAAAGACTCAAACCTCCCCACCGATTACAGCAAAAAAGATATCAACCTCATGCGAGCTGAAATGGTGTATAATATACTAAATGATCCACATAGAAGTTGGAATGTCATGGATTTCTTTACAAGTGCAACTCCTGAAGAGGCTGAAAAAGCAGTGAAGAAAAAGAAACAAAGTAAAAAGAAAATTTGAAGACTTGGAAAATTTGAAGAACTGATAATTGTAGTTAAATTTGAATTGCCTCAATTTAAGTTGAAGTACCGATTGTAGTTAAATATGAATTAGCTAAAGTAAAGATGAAGTCCTAACTGTAGTAGCATTGATACTTATATTTTGCTGAACTTCTAATTCAACTGGAATAGTGTTACTTCTGGCAAAGCTGTAATTTGTTATACGTATGTTCTATTAAATGTTTTCTTTTTTGATATAGTTAGATTTTCATATTTTGTCAATAAAATGCATGATTTTGTTCCACTTCATCAAGCATTAGATTCATGTCACGTTTCAGATAGTGATACAATTTGGAAAACATACAGTTTATTGAAGAAAATAATTTGGGCACCAATCTTGAATTTTTCTTCTGGCATAAAATAAGGTGGGAGGAAATGATAGCCAAATTATTCAAAGATGATAGACAAGAAAAGTGGCTATTATCAAGAATACCAAATGACACTGGGTTCAGATTGAAGAAAAAATACACGATGGAAAATGAATTCATGGTCATTACAGAAAAAGGTGTACAGAGATAAGTATCCCAATACTGCACATTGATGGTACAACTAAAATAGATTTCACCAACCTTATAACATTTGAACAATGCTTGAAAAGTGAGAACAATTTCACAGCATATACTACTTTATAAACAATCTAATGGATGCAAAGGATGTTACACTACCTAAAGAGTGTGGGATCATCAATAGCAGACTTGGTACTGATCAGAAAGCCGTGGACTTTTTTAGTAATCTCTGTAGAAATATATATTTAGACAAAGAACCACATTATCTTTCTGCACTGTTTGGTTTTATAGGAAAATACTATGCATAAAGTTGTGAAGTTTTGTAGACTGAAGAAAAAGTACCTACCGGACTATTATACAAAACCATGTTCTGGACTTTGCTTACTAATTTCAGTTATGGTAATTATAATCACATTAGTACAGGTGTTCTTCACAATTTTTCTACAGCTATAGTAACATCACTTCATCTTTACTATAAATTTTTTTAGAGCAGCATCACAGAGTTTAGTAATATATAACCGATAACCAAATATGGCAACCTTTCTACTATGTCATAAATAAAAAAGCTAAATACAAATAGCATTATTTTGATGAATTGCTCAATTAACAGAAAGCATCTGATACTAACATATCAATATTTTTTTCATCACATAAAAATGAAAATAATATGCTCCACAAACAAAAAAAACCACAAAAAAATCTTCTTATTAAAATAATCAATCATCACAGTACATGTACTAGTATCAGAAATGGAAAAAAGTATGACTATATCAAATAAGTAAACAGTAAAGAAATACAAACAATAAAATGACAGAAATGAAAGAAAAAAATAAAATTCAAATTTAAATCTTCATTGAAGCTTGACAATTCCTCTTGTTATATCCAACTTGATTGCAATTAGTACATTTATTCCGCTTACTCTGAGAATAAGAGAAACCGCCATGTCTTTTAGCAGAAGGTCTTCCAGCACCTCTAATTTCTTTAGGCGGTTTAATTATGACTTCATCTCCACTATCAATCGGCTTACCAACATTAGGAATTGGATTAATAGCATATGCATAATTATATCTAAAAGCATCAGTTGTAAAATAATAATCCACATAATCATATACTGACTGCCTTGACCAATTCATACACTTGATAGCATGTGCACATGGAAAACCTGTAACTTTCCACTGGTTACAAGTACACAATCTTTTTGCAAGATCAACATGATGTGATATTTGGAGATGTAACTTCAAAAACGTTTTCTGAAGACCTATATGTATCCCACCCAAAGCCTTCATTAACTAATTGCGACAACCGTTGCTCCACAACCGGACATAAAGTAGTAGTCCATTGAAGACATTCTTCTCTCCTCTTCACCATTTGTTCCATTATTTTAACCCGGATTCCATCTAGACAAGATGTAATAGGCATAAATCTATCATCCACAATCCAAGAGTTAAAGCTTTCAGCCACATTAGATGAATATTCTCCATACCTCTTGCCTTGAAAAAACAAATCAGTCCAATGTTCAAAAGGTTTATCATTTAAAAAATTAATTGCAGCAACACCACCAATTTCTTTAAACTTTAACAGATAGCGATCAAAATCATATGGATTTGAAGCTCGAGTCAAAAGTTTAAACAAATCAACAATAGAAGTATCGCCCTTGCAAGCTTTAACTACCGAACCAATGTTTTGCTCCATATGAAATGTGCAGTAGCTATGAAAAGAAGCTGGAAACACTTTTAGAACACCTAACAGCAAACCCCACTGGCGATCACATATGAAAACCAATTCACGCTCCTCACTAAGCATCTCTTTTAAATGCTCCAAAAACCAAGACCAATTTGACTCATTCTCATGTGAAACTACTCCCATAGCAAGCGGAAAGAAACCTGAAAAAATCAGTAATTTTTTTCAAATGCTAATACAAGAAAATAGTATACTAATATTAGTAAAGTATATTACTTTCACAACATAAAATTTCACATATTTACATGACTGCAAGAGTGAAAATAATAATATGATTAATCCTAAATTAATATAACATTATGTGTTTGATAGTACAGGCATATAATATTCATAATAATAATGCTAAAATATACTAGCACTATTACATGTAATAAGATATCAAATGCTAAATTCATGTAATATTATAATTTCATATAAAGTAACAATGCAGTCAACATATAAATGTTAAAATGACAATGGAGTACTAACATATATCAACATCCACCAAATGTTACTATAGTACATAACTAAAACAATATACTAAACAAAACATAGAAAAAAACAGAACAAAAGGCAAAAGTCAAACCTTGATTGCCATTTTTTGCTGTAGCAGCTAACAAAACACCTTGTCGGCCCTTCAAAAATGCCGCATCTAAAAATAACATAGGACGGCAATGCCTAAAACCAAGTAAACAAGCACTAAACCCAATGAAAATTCTTTCAAATTGATTAGTTGACGAATCGACATCCAAAGCAACATAACTTCCTGGATTAATTTTTTGTATAGCCTCTAGATACCAATTCAAATCATTGTAAAACATTGCATCATCTCCATAAATTTCCTTCAATGCTAATTGTTTCCCAGTGTATGCATAATAATAAGAAGGAGTGAAATTAAATTCTCTCCTGAAATCATTAATAATGTCTTTCGGTTTCTTCATCGGGACATCTCTAATTTGATCAATAATTAAATATTTCACAAATCTACTAGTTGTATGAACTTTCTTAACATCTCTTAACCCAGCACCACATGAATGTTCAAACATGTACCTAATAAAAAAACGAATAAGATTTCCAGGATCTGAGGAAGCATACATGGTGAACTTACAACCTTCTATAAACCATGAACAAATAACAGATATTCTTTCTGGATTATTCTTAACAAAAATCAATTCACGCCCTTCTTTTATTTGATAAGCCATAAGAAACTCTCTAAAATCTTCAGCACCAGCGAAAACAATAACCAATAAAGTCCACAAGATTTAACTGAGATCCTTTCTTCATAATATCCTTCAAATAAGAACTTGACTCGCCACAAGATTTAATATTCAAACAACCACTAGAAACTGAACTACTCTGATGATCAGAAGTAATTGATAAACTATTACCCAAATTGAACTCCAGTGCACAAATGGTTGACTTAACAGTAACAAAATAAGAACATTTATTGTATATTTGAAAGCATAGAATGGTATACAAATCCGAATCAGTATCAACTGTGATAACCTTATTTTCCAAACTATAGGATATACCAATAGAACAAGGGGTAAGATGCGGCCAATGTTCACAAATACTATTTTAAACACCAATCAAAGAACAAGTCATATCAAGTCGAACAGAGTAGATGTTTCATCAAGTAAAAACAATACAAGAATACTATCATCAACATTCCTGCCAAAGAAAGAAAGAGTGAAGTAAAAAGTTAAAAGGTAAGTAAAATGTAAAAGAATACCAACGTACAGTTAAATATAAATTGTGTTAGGATTAAAATACATTATGCACGAGAAAACAACAGAAGAAAACGGTAAAATTAATATAAAATATTTTTATAACATCAAACATTTTGAAAATGCTAACTGGACATAGCATGAAGCATAATAAAATCATACCCGATTTCGCCTCCCAATCTTGTACCCAAATCAGATATATTACATACAAATAGTCTAAGAATTTCAAAACGGTGGTAAAATAGTTAGAAAACAAAACAAAATAGCCAGATCAAGCAAAACATTCAAATCGACATCAAAAAATTAGGTTAAACTTACCTATGTTACCATACAGCAAGAACGCGCGTACAAAAAAAGATGAGAAATCCAAATCGGTACTCATTATGCAACGACATCTCAGAATTAAAATTTGCAAGATGATTTGAAAGAGAAAGAAACGAGGGAAAAGGAGAAGAAATTAAAGAGAAATAAATAATGGTTGCTCGACGAATAAAATAAACATGTTTGGACTTCAGCCCAAAAAATCGAACACGCGTTTTTTAGGCCAAAAAAAGCGAATTGTTTGTACTACAGCCTATTTTCCCCTTGATTTATTATATTTTATTGGGCTAATTAGGGTTTAAGTGTATTAAGCAGTAAAAAGTAAAATAATTAAAACATAACGCTTGCTACTATTGTAAATAAGGGTATTTTGTCTTTAATTTCTTTTAGAAAAAGCCCGGTATATGTAAAGCGAATTTCAGTACACAAATAGAATTAGCCTTTACTTAATCCATTTGTACCAAGATGACCAAGTACGAGTGGTTTTTAGGTGACTCCAAAAAGAAATTCATTGATATATCCTTCGATATTTGATCGGGATTCGATAGTCTGTACGATTATAAGAATGGCCAGCATGAAGTGATTCTATGCAAACTTTGATATAGTTTTCTTGCATATTTGATGTAATTTTCCATTACAGTTATTATGCATCAATGCTAAATGCTGTGTTGTTCAATTTCATTGTATTTCTTACTTTTATGTAATTTGTAGATTTTGTGCTATCTCGTTCAGTTTTTTGAACTTTTTGATTCATGTTACAATTTCTTGGTCCAGTTTTGATTGCTTCCATCAACTTTTTATGTTTTGGTGTAGTTTGTTGACTACTTGGTGCAGTTTTGATAGAGTTAGGGGTATGCCCTAGGGACAATTATGTAATTTATTACATATATCTAACTCGTTGAGCAATCTCGTTCATAATAAAGGTTTTTCTTTCTATTGTATACTTGATATAATGTGATTATATTAATTAATTAATTTAATTAAAAGTATATTTAATAGAAAATCCATGAATGGCATATTTTGTGATAATAGTTACAAAGTGTTGTAATCATGATTAATTTATCACAATAAAACAAATAAACCATTTTAAATGTTCCTAGTCAAGATGCATCAAGACTGGATATTGATGTATCTGTTGAGACTAGAGTGTGTAACACTCTCCAAATGTTGGACGGTGTAATACTCATGACTACTGAGGGAACCTAGGGGTTACGTACTGATATTTATTGGATAATTATGGAACGACCCACTCGATAATTTTCTATTGGTTAATATAACTAAGGCAAACATAAAATATTGATGTGACTGATTTACACATAGTTCTCTTGACTTGAGAATACTATGGATCTTCAATATGAATGCTCTGCTTTGATTATAGTCAAATCATGGCATGGCGTTCCATCGAGTGACTATAATTGGGTTGAGTGGAATTATTGGAAGTGAAGCACTGTTTAAGAAAGGATTCGTCTCCTCAGTTATACGGGGTTAGTATCATGGTTAACTGAAATCAACTCAAAGTCAAAGTCTTTGAACAAAGTATTTCGGTTAATAATAATTGTTATTATTGAACCAAGGACTTTGTATTTGGACTATAAAACTGAATGTGGATGACATTGGAATTTTGATCATTACCAAATTCCATAAATCCAAAGTGATAAATTTTTGACGAAGAGGACTGGTGTAAATATCTATCACCATTGGTACCGCTTATAATAAGTAAAATTTAATTTTACCAAAAGATGCGTATGTGATGAATTCAGCCAAAATGTCACATCACTTGATAAGTGACGTGCGAATGTTCATAATTGAATTATTCAATATTAATCGTTGACTGAATTTACACCGTTGAGTCGCACAACCGTATTGATGAATTCTACGAATAGCCACATGATTTAATTAATTTGTAAAAATTTGTAAATTAATTAGTTTTTAAGAAATATTAATTATTATTTATCTTATTTGATGGTTGAGAGTTATTTGTAATTAGTTGAATTCATCCATAAAAGTTGTATTTACGCGCATTGATATTTGATATCATTGTATTTAAATATAAGATAATTACACGCATTAATTTATGGAATCTTATGTCATTTGATGGCATGTAATTTATGGAATCTTATGTGATTTCTAGGCAACATCCTAAGGTGATACAATTGGATCTATAAACATTTTTCATTCAAGGTGCAAATCAAAGGAAGCATCAACAATGTGTGTTTTAAGGATCGGGTAGCAAGGTATGTCATTTTATATATATATAGATAGTGAACTTGCAATGTTTGATGAAAATTTAATTTGACTTTCATAATTTGTATGATGTATTATTGTCTTTCTTAATTAAAAAAAAATTATGATAGATTGAATATTTGTTGAATGGAATGATTTAGTTTTCATTTGATAGATCAAAAGTAATTTTGTTTATGTTTTAAAACAATATTTAAGTGTAGATCTATGTTTTAAAAATTCTAATTAAAGTGTAGTTCTTCAGATCTGAATGTTTACATATTCAAATTGATTAGCTGTTTTCTTTACTTTATTAAATTGTGCTAAATCTATATATGTTAAACTACAATGTATTATTTTAGTTCTGTGTTTTAACATTTAATTTAATTTCCATTTCCTTAAATCTGGAAATTTGCATCTTCATGTTGATTGATTGAATTATATTTAAGGTTAAAAATGAAATTTATATGGAATCAATACAATGGTCCAATTTTAGATCTATATTCTAACCGTTCATAACAAGCTGTAATTTCAGTTTTGAATTTTAATGTATGTATGTACGTATGCATGTATTATTTTCACTTTTTATTGCATTAGATATTTGCATATGAATAAAAGGAATTTTTACAACAAATCAACGTTTAAAATTGACTATAATAACTATCTAATTTATATTATTAGAAAGCTTTGATTGAATTCCATATATACATATTTGGATCTACTTGTATGTGTTCTTATAAAATTTATGTTTCTTTACACATGTTGTCATAGTATGAAATCATTTCTCTTTTTAATTAAGATAATAATGGCTGCATACAATTCATTGTTTACCTTCTATATTCTTGCATTATGGTACTTATTGATTGTCATTAGTATGTTGCATTAATTAAGTTTACGAAAAGGGAAACTGTATCAATCACTCTTGTCATCCCTTACTTATTTCCATTTCAATTCCTATGCATTAACCATTCAAATTATTCTTGTTATTCTACGTATGCATATCAATTACCACTAACTATGCACATTCCCTACATGTTGCACTTGCATAATATTTACTGTGAATATATTTACAATTCATGTTATATTTAGGTTAGTCATTAATGTTATTTTATTAATTAATTATTTAATTTAATTAAGGGAAGCAAATGAAAAGTTTCGTTCTCTAACTAAATTTATGATCCCTCATTAATCGAATAATTTAAGTAGAAGGAAATGAAAAGCTTCCTTATCCAAATAAATATATGCTTCTTCATTAATTGAATAACTAAGAGAAAGGAAATGATATATTTCCTTCTCTAGATAAATTTGGAAAGTAAATGTTACATACAAATTTCTATATAAGAGTATATTCGATATACTCTAACTTACATACATATTAAATTAAAGTGAACTTTACTTATAAAATTAAATAAAATATTGACTATTTTTAAAAGAAACTTAGAAAGTTCTAAGCATATTTAGACTTCATAGGCCCATTAAAGATCCAAAATGGCTATTTTTTTTGAAATTCACCCATTTCTTCTGCTGTGGGTTGGCCAAGTTTCTTCAGTTTTTGATCTTTGATAAGTTTTTAGCTTTTGATACTAAGTTTCCATACCATGTTTGCTTTGTTTTTCGCTACAACTTTTATAAATTGGGTTTGGTTGAATTGACCCGTTTAATCATGGATTGGATTGAGTTAAACCGTGTGAAGCCCCACCTCTATGCTCACAATAACAAAGAGTATTAAAAGAAATACTGTCTGTTCTTACGAAGAATAAGGCTGGATAGGAGCGGCCATCCGTAGTTAGGCCTTACACTAGTATTGGTTATCTCGATAGGAGTGGTATATATTTTTATTTTTCCTCTCTTATTTATTTACTCCCATCGACATACCCAATTCCAGTATCAAACAAACTACGATGGTTCATACTAGTTTAGGACAATATATATAATAATAACACAAATAAACCAATGCGGAACACATATAACAAAAGTCTCATATATATATAACTGATGTCAGTTACAATACATGTGATACAGTACATATGATACAACTACCACTGTCGACTCTGGAATTTACATATACAAGTACATTATCGTGAATAATATACATCGATATATATCATCCTATACAAATACGATGACTACTATAAAATGACGACGACTACTCCAAAAGATATGAAAAGACTTCATAGCTCAAGCAGCAACCAAAAGCAAGATATCTACAACCTGAAATAACTCGGTCTGACCCGAGTATTAAATTCAAAAGAAAATAATACACGGGTCAGTCTAATTCAAACTAGTTATTAATGCATAGAAGCAATAATAATTAAATAACAATTAGACGACACTCAAAATAAATTCACTTATCCAATCCATAATATAAGGAAATCGGATAACGGTAAACATAACATGTAACAGTGTTAAACAACAAACCAATAAATTCAAATTATCAATGAAGATAAATAAAAGGGTTACCAATGAAGATAATTTAGAAAACAACAGAATTTCCTAAACGGCAATTAACGACAAAATCTAATTATTAAATAAATAATTAGAAACTCATAATCTAATTATCAAAAAGATAATTAGATATCAACAAAATCATCAAATTAAACCAAATGAAAATACGATTCAAAATATTGAATTGGACACACGAAACAATTCAGACAATTGAAATATCAATTAAAACGTCAATTCGGGTAGGGTTGTAGTACAAGCACGCGTGTACTGCCTCGCCACTACAGCATCTGGAATATGCAAAAGATCAATAAAACCAAAGCAAATAGAATATCAATAAAAGCATTATCGTGTGGCTGTAGTACACGCTCGTGTGCACTGCCTCGCCACTACAGTGATGATATACACAAAAGCTCAACGAATCAAAAACAACTGGCACCAACTCGAGATCAAGCTTGAGTTATACGACTCAAACTCGAATAGTCAGTGCCATCACAAAACGTAATTGCACACGCAAGGCTACTGCATAATGCTGCAGTAATATCAAAGCAACGGTAATACCAAGAAATACAATAAGATTGGTTTAGGCAACAATGAAAGATCAAGTGTACAGGGCAGTGGTGCAAACAGGAAGACACGGCAGATTGAATTATGCAACCTAAATCAGCAGAGCACAAAGGCTCAAATGACCAAATGCAATTGAATATAGTGGTCAGCGCAATGCAAAACAACAAAGGCCAAAATTGCAACAAAAGAAACTGCAACCACCACAAGAATACAAGGGCAACTGCAACAAGAAAACTGCAGCCACCACAGGGATGCAAGGGAACAGTGGTGCAGCAGAACCCAAAATTTCATAACCAAAATCCAAGTGTACCTACACTATACCGCCTCTACACGAAACTCAACAGTCCCCCAAAGTTAAGGCAACACACAAGGCATAGCAAATAACAGAATACCAAGGCAGTGAGCATATATTAAAAATGCCAACTGACTCGAATGACTCAAGTGATTCAAGCATAATGCTCGATGTACAGCAATATAGAGGGTTCAATATCAACAAATGACCGAAATTGTAACAACCTTAGATTTTGACTATAAATTTGAATTTGACTTTATTTCATTTCAATTATTTAAATTTGTTTTATTTATGAAATTTCATCTCTAAATATTTTTAAAATCATAATAGAATTTTTCTAAAATTTACTGTATTTATTTCCTATTTTTAAAGGCTGTTTTCTAATTTTCTCCTATTTTCTTCATATAAATTATATTTAATTAAATTTTATTTATTTATTTTGTAAATGAATTTTTATTTTTATGTTATTAACTTTGTTATAATTATTTTTCCAAGCCCATATAATTTTTCTAAAATGTATTCTATTTAAATTTCAAATTTTCTGGTCTAGTTCACTATTTTTAGATACTTTCCTTAATTTAACTTTATATAATTGATAAATTTTTATATTTTGAAAATTTTTCCAAATCATATCTGGGATTATTATTATTTCCAGAAATATAAAGTTATATAAATAAAATAAGGAAATATGAAGGGTTTTTGACTTTTGAATTGCCTTTTGCCTTTTTGAATTCCACCTCTTCATTTTCCTCACAACTCTTCATTTCTTGTAGCATAACACATCACATTTCAGCCGATCATTTCATTTTCATTTCACGTATCTTCTTTTCCCTCTTCCTGAGAAAAAAATTTCTGCCATCACTTGCTTGAGAAACTGGTAAAAATTATATCTTCTTTTATCTTTTTTCACTTATATTGCTTATTCCTTTTGATTTTTGTTTGCACTTGCTTCTTCCCTTTAGGTTCGACCATGCTACCTTGTTGCCTAGCTACCTCCACCACCTGATGGCACACGACCACCACCTCCTCCTTACCAGCCACCCAAGCCGTGACCCCCTTGGTGATGCATATCCACAAACTTTTCAAAACCACCCCAATACTAGCCTAGCCGAGCACTACCTCACATCCACCACCTCACCACCCCTTTAGCCCCCCTACATCACCACCACCTCCAGCACCTTCGGTCACACCATCACAATGGACCCCACACCTTCGGCCATGGCATCTAGGGCCTTGGCCAAGCCTAATTCATGGCCTAAAACCCATGTATATGCATGCTTTTGTATTCTTGCCTTCACCCACCTTTACACCATCATTCCAACATGTAGTCGAACCAATACTAACCCAAACTAGACCCAAACACTTGCCATTGTCATGTATTTTCCGTTATGGCTGAGCCTAGTAAAGGTTAAAAGCAAGCGCAAGCATTTCTATTTGATCCGGTGCAGTTTATTCTAGTGTAGTTTTGATCGTCGTTGGTTTGAAACTTATCGATGTTATATTGTTTTTTTTATTTGTATCCAAGGAATTTGACATTTGGCTCCTCCATTCGAATCTGTGTCGTGTTTTTGTGCTTGTGTAGATCCCGTTTGTGCAATTCGTCGTGGGTCATCAGCTCAAACCAGTGAGTTATTCTCACCACACAATATATACATATATAACTAGTGATTTGACCCTTTGTAAATCTATAAAATGCATTATCATGTTATATCTGCTATATTATGATTATATGATGTTCATCCATGCTTAAACACATGTTATAACATTTGTTACTATTATATTATGCTATTCTGTTATTTTTATCAGTTCATCACACTGCAAGTTTCCTTTAGATTAGAATCACTATGGGTTGAAACGATACATACCCAAACGGACTTTAGAATAAGGGAAAATCGTTATGGGCTGAAATGATAGGCCTGAATGATTTTCAATTTATTTCATTTACTTGGGACTGCGGGTTTAAAATGATAAAACCCGGATTTTCTTTGTAAATTACGGGTTGAAATTATATATTACCTGTATCACTTTTCCTAGTGTAGAAAATTATATACAGACCCGTAGTTAATGTATGTTTTCTAAAAAATTTAAAATTATTTTAGAAATGTAAATATTAAAATATTTTGATTTAAATTTAATTAAAAATGTTTTTTGTAAAATATTATTGATTTTATGAATAATTATAAGTGAAATAAATTAATGAAAAAGTTAGAAAATTTTGAATGTCAGTTATTTTGGAAAATTTGATTTAATTATAATTGGAAATTAAATTGAATATGAAATCATGATAAATTTATGATAATTTGAATTTAAATGAATTTAAAGTGATGTTATATCATATTAATGATTTTTAATAAAGTTAAAATGTGAAATGAATAAATATTTAAGTTGAAATTTTGAAATATAACTAAAAATTGGAAATTTATGGCATTGACTTAAAAGTGAATTTTTAGTGAAGTAAATAAAAATAAAACTAAGTTATATTCGAGAACTTGAACTTAAGTGTTAGGCTGAAATTTAATGTAATGAATTTAAAATTGAACATTGCAGTTTAATAAGTGAATTAGTGTTAAATATTAATTTTTAAATGGAAATTTAACTTTATGAAATCATGAAATTAAAGAAAACTAAATGATGGTTATAAAAGTAAAAAAAAAATGTGATTTTATAAGTTAAAAGTGATTTATAGAAAATAAAATTGTTGTGAAATTATATTGAAATTTTGATGTTAATTAACTACATTTTTGAAATGCTATTATATCTAATATAAATGATAATACAACATTTGTAAATGTTGTAGTTGATAAGTGAACTAAATAGCTAAATTAAATTAAAGGCTATTATAGCATTGTAGTTTTTATGCTATAATTGTTGGATTAAATTAAGTTTTCTTTGAAACTAATGAAACTTTATTACAGCATTTTTAAACGCTGTCTTTTGTTAAATTGAAATGTTTTGAATGTAACTTTCTGTAGCATTTTTCAAATGCCGCGAAAGTTGAATTTTCACTGTTTTGATAAAATTAAGTGAAAGGATGAACTTTGAAAATTTTGGAAATTTAATAATTTAATTATTAAATGTAACAACTTCATATTTTTATGATTTAAATGAAGTAATTTGTTTGGAATTGAACTATTTTGAAATGTGAATTGAATGGTATTTTTAAATTTGAATAAAATGAACATATTTTTCAGATAAAATGATAAGTTTGATATTTTGAAATGGATTTGATGATAAGTTTGATATTTTGAAATGGATTTGAAATGATATTGGATTTTGAGAAATAAATACCATTTTTAAATTATAACTATGGGTTATAATAACGATGGGTTGTTAAAGAGACTGGGATCGGATATGGACATACTATCTGTCGATACCGAAAATCACTTTAACAACTGTGTACGCGGTGGAGATTCTAGAATGAAGTAGGATGGTGACGACGTTCCTAAGATACTTTACGTGGACCTAACTCCCGTGAGTTAGCTTAAGGTGGCTAAAACAGGAGCGATCTCGGGTCAAAGGAGGTAGCACCTCTGGACTGGACACACTTCTTCGATACCATTCTATTACTATTGTGATTGATTTGGGTGCACCACTTGATTTTGGAGTGTTGTTCGGGGTGGGCGTATTGGCTTCTACGTTACCACCAACCCGTGTGCGTAATTGGTATATCTACTATGGCATTGCCTTGTGTGCCGTGTTACCTACCATACCGAGCCTTTACTACGAGTTTGTTTTTCTCCCGTAGCTCGTGTGGTATCCTCTGACAGCCACCCGTAGTGGAGATGGCATGATATTGGATGGACTATTGGGACTATTATGTATGAAGGGTGATATGGGTAGCCCGGAACGCTATTTAAAAGTATGTTTATTTTACTATAGTCATTATTATAATAGCGAAATTTTACTATATAGTACATAGTTTAACGGATCCTTAGAGGATGGGCGGTCCCAGGCATCCTTTAAGTTACTTGTATCTTGATTACAGTTCACTTGAGTTGGTTTACATTATATAAGCATATATTGTCCTGACTCGAGTGTTTTGTATTTTGCTTTATGCTCGGGTCAGCCTGAGTATTCACAGCTTTGGATTCTCTTCTTGGAGCTGGTCTTTCACTGGAGTTTCTGCTTACCTACATATATTTCTATTACTGTTTCATTTGTATTAGTTTATCTCATGTATTAGTGAACTTCTATGTATTTGGGATTTCCATTCTGTTGTTTTCAGACTATATTATGTATTTGGTTTGAGACTCTATTATTGTAGCTTCATGAACTACTATGTTATTTTATATTCCGCTGCGAATTATTCTGTTTGTTCTGCGTCTGTGATTCTGTATATTTGATTTTATTTGCTCCAAATTTGTTTACAATCTGTTATTTCGCATCATTCAAGTCTGACATGTATGGATTATTGTCGATTTGAATGGCACGAAATTGGGGGTTGTTACAGTTGGTATCAGAGCCTTGGTTTTTGGCAAACCATTGCCTCTGCGGAGCAAAAACTCATTAGAGATGGCGTATTTCTACACTAGAATGAGTGAAATCAATCTCAGAATCATATATTTGTGAGAGACGTATTTTCAAAGTATAAAATGATTTTTTTTCAAATTGTTTTCAAAGGATTTTCAAAGATTATTTTGATATATAAAATTTTCTTGCTTTTTAAGGATTTTTAAAGGTTTTCTAACTTCCTTTCTTTCGTATCTACCTTGTTAGGATCTTTTCTTTCTTTAAGATATTCATTCAGGTGTATTATCTTGTCTTTTCTAAATTTATCTTTGGCTTGTCTTTATTCTTGTCCTAAATTCATTCTTGATATTTTTCAGGATGGGGTCGTGGTATTTCCCCAGCTCCTCAACCTGTTGCTCCAGTCAGGTTCACGGTTCTTTTAAGGAATTCTCTCAACTAGGTGAACCCCACTCACCGGTCCAGAGACTATCATTGAGGCTCAGCAGTGGTTGCGGAGTCTTGAGAGGATATTTACTGGTCTTGATATTACTGATGCCCAACAGCGTCAGCTAGCAGCTTGGCAGTTGCGTGATTCTGCTTTAGATTGGTGGGAGTCCGTTATGGCTAACACCGTCGAGGCTGATCTCACTTGGGAGTAGTTTAGGTATCCTTTGTGTTATCTTAATTTTGTTCCTATTTTTTTCCTTTCTTTGAATCTATCTTAAGCCTGTTTTCTGTATCTCTTTTCCATGGAGGCTTTTGTGGAAAAATGGATGCCAGAAGCCAGAAAATCTCAGCTTTGTCGTGAGTTTATGGATTTGAAGCAGGGTACCATGTCTTTTGCTGAGTATGAGAGGAAGTTCAATGAACTTTCCAAATTCGGTCCTAGCCTTGTTGATACTCCTCTTAAGAAGAATGAGAAATTTATTGCTGGTGCTCGTCCAGAGTATTATAGTCGCCTCATTTCTCATGTTCATGGTTCTTTCACCCAACTCATGGATATGGCTATTCGCTATGAGAATCCCACATCCAAAGGTCCTGCTATTTCTGGTGCTCAGTCTTCCTCTGCAGTTTCCAAGAAGCGTAAGCCAAATTTCCTCCAGCAGAAGAAGAATTAGCTAAAGCATCCCGGTTTGGGATCTTCATCATTTGCTCCTGCTCAGAGGAAACCGGTTGATCTCTCCTCCATCACTTGCTTTAGGTGTGATCAAAGAGGACACTATGCCAATAGCTGTCCTACATTATCTAGTGTTGCCGTTCCTCCACCCGCTCAGTCGGCTAGACGTGATCTCTGCCATATCTGTCTCCAGCCCGGTCATTTTAAGAAGGATTGCCCTACCCACCAGAGGGGTACTCCTTCTGGTATATTTGCTGTCACTTCTGCCTCGTCTCCAGTTCCTCCACCTACTTCTGCTCCTAGTGATGACCAAGATACACTCCAGGGTTCATTTACTTTATTTCATCATCCTGTTCGTGTGTTGTCTGATATTGGTGCTTCACACGGTTTTATTTCTATTGATTTGTGTGATAAGTTTGAGCATCTCCTTTCTCCTGAGTAAACTTCTGTTCCATTATGTGTTTCAAATCCTATTGGGGTTCCTGCTAACCTTAATCGGATTTGTCGAGAAGTGAACTTCTCCATTCTGATCATCGATTTAGTGGTGATTTTTATATTCTGGGCTTCGATGCTTTTGATTTATTGCTTGGCCGGGATTGGTTAGTGAATCATGATGCTCATATCTCTTGTAAAGCCCGGTCTGTTCGTCTCTTTGATGATCATGGGAATGCCTTGATTATTCAGTGCCGCATGCCTCAGGATTTTGCTAGCAACTTTATTTATTCTTTGGATTCTTCTCCCAGTAATCTCGATTCTACTCCTGTGGTTAGACTATATCCCGATGTATTTGGTGAAGTCACTTCTTTACCTCCTAAGCAGGAAATCGATTTTCGGATTGATCTTATTCCTGGTGCTCGACCTAGTATTCTTCCTCCTAGAAGAATAGCACCCCGTGAGAAGGTTGAGATGGGAAAGCAAATTGAAGACTTATCTTTCAAAGGTCTGATTAGGCCTAGTTTTTCTGAATGGGGAGCTGCGGTGGTTTTTGTCACCAAATCCGACAGTTCTCTTCGGATGTGTGTTGATTACAGGGAGCTGAACAAGCTCACTATGAAAAACAGATATCCTATGCCTCGTATCAACGATATGTTTGATCAGCTTTATGGTGCCACTATTTTCTCTCAGCTTGATCTTGCCACAAGTTTTCATCAGCTCAGGGTTGCTGAGGATAGCATTCCCAAGACTGCTTTCCACACTGAGAATGGATTTTATGAATGGTTAGTCATGCCTCTTGGTTTGACTAATGCTCCTGCTTTCTTTGTTGATTCGATGAACGGTGTTTTTCGTGATGTGCTTAATAAATTTATACTAGTCTTTGTTGATGATATCCTTGTCTTCTCTAAGACTAAGGATGAGCATAAGTCGCATTTGAAATATGTTCTTGAGACTCTAAGAAATCATCAGTTAAAGGCTAAATTTTCTAAATGCCATTTCTGGAAGGATGAAGTCCGTTATCTCGGGCATATTGTTTCTAGTAATGGAGTTTCTCTTGATCCAGTTAAGATTGTTACGATTAATGTAAGTCTTTCTTTCTTCTCTTTCTCTATTATTTTTAATAATTCTTTTTTTCCTGTTGTCCTTATTTTCTCCCAATTCTATTCCAGGATTGGGAAACTCCAAAGACTCCATCTGATAATCGTAGTTTTCTGGGCCTTGCTGGTTACTACTGGAGATTCATTGAGAATTTTGCTCGGATTGCTGCACCTCTCACAGCTTTGACTCGAAAGAATGCCAGATTTGTCTGGAGTGATTAGTGTAAGGCTGCATTCAGTGAGTTGAAGAGCAAGCTAACTTCCACACTAGTTCTTACTGCTTCGAATGGAAGTGAGGGATTTACAGTTTATACCGATGCTAGTCGTGAGGGTTTAGGGGCTTTTCGCATGCAGATGGTAGGGTTATTTCCTATGCCAGCCGTCAGTTGAAAACCCACGAAGCAAATTATGCTGCTCATGATTTAGAGTTACTTGTGGTTGTCTTTGCTTTGAAACTTTGGAGGCATCATCTTCTTGGAACCAAGTTTGAGCTTTTCACAGATCATCGGTCTCTGAGATATATCTTCTCCCAGAAGGATCTGAATCAGAGGCAAGTTTGTTGGCTTGAGTTCCTGGCCTCTTACGACCTCAACATTAACTATACTCCCAGTAAAGCTAATGTTGTGGTCGATGCTCTAAGTCGGAAGAAGGCTTTGTTGTGTCAGCTTACTGTTTCTTCTTCTCCTCTTCTGGATCGGATTTTGGCTAAGCAGGATGAGGATGAGATGCTTAGATTGATGAAGGAGGGCATTCGTAGCAGAGTTGGTGGTAGTAGTGGAGCTCAGATTGATGATAGAGGGATATTGAGGATTAATGGCAGGATTTGTGTCCCGAATGTTGATGGGTTGAGGCAGGAGTTGCTTTAGGAGAATCATTGATCCAGACTTTCTATTCATCCTTGTGTGTCGAAGATGTATCAGGATATGAAGAGGCTTTATTGGTGGAAGGGGATGAAGAGGAATATTTCTATCTTTGTTAGTCGGTATGCGACTTGTCAGCAAGTCAAAGCCGATAACCAGAAGACCCCTGGTTTGTTGCGTCCCCTTGAGATTCCTAATTAGAAGTGGGAACAGGTTTCCATGGATTTCATCGATGGTTTACCAAGGACTCGGAAGGGAAATGAGAGTATCTGGGTTATTGTTGATAGACTGACCAAGTCCGCTCATTTTATTCCGGTCAAGTCTACTCGTTCTGCTTCTAGTTTATCTGAGATTTACATGAGAGAGATCATTCGTATCCATGGTGTTCCTCTCAGTATTGTTTGTGATCGTAACCCTATTTTTACTAGTCAGTTCCAAAAGGCTTTTCAGGAATCTTTGGGTACTCGTTTGAATCTAAGCACTGCTTACCATCCTCAGACCGACGGTCAAACGGAAAGAGTAAATCAGATTCTCAAGGATCTTCTTCGTGCTTGTGTGCTTGATTATGGAGGATCTTGGGAAGATTATCTCCATCTTGCCGAATTTACCTACAATAATAGCTATCAGGTATAATCTTATCTTCTATTTTCAATCTATTCTTGATCTTTTTATCTATCTTATTCCATCATTGCATTAAAGCCAGTCTCAAAATGTCTATGTTTGCTGCTTTATACGGACGAACATGTAGATCTCCATCTTGCTGGACTGAATCCGGTAATCGTTTGGTTTTTGGTCCTGAAGTGAGTTTGGAAGCTTCTGAGAAAGTTGAGGAGATTAAGAAGAGGTTGAGAGCCACTCAGGATAGACAGAAGAGGTATGCCGATAGGCGTAGGCGGAATTTGGAATTTGCTATTGGTGATCAGGTGTTCCTTAAGGTTTCTCCCTTGAGGAATGTCATTCGCTTTGATCATAGAGGGAAGCTTTCTCCTAGGTTCATTGGTCCTTTCCGCATTGTGGAAAGAGTTGGTTCTTTGGCTTACCGTCTGGATTTGCCCGAGAAGCTTTCTGGAGTGCATGATGTATTCCATGTCTTGCATCTTCGCCGTCATCTTCATGATCCATCTCTTATTGTCCAGCTTTCTGCTCTTGATAGTTTGGATATTGAGCCTAACCTGACTGTTGAGAAGAAGCCACTTCGTATAGTTGGTAGAGATACGAAGCAGCTCAGAAGGAAATCTGTGAATCTGGTCAAAGTACAGTGGAGTACTAACGATCGAGATTGTACTTGGAAAACGAAAGAGAGCATTCGTGCTTTGAATCTAGAATTATTATTTTCAGGTACTATTTTGCTTTTCTATATTGTTTCTCTTTATTTTCCTTTCCGTTCTTTTCGAGGACGAAAAGATTTGAGTGGGGGAGAGTGTAACAACCTTAGATTTTGACTATAAATTTGAATTTGACTTTATTTCATTTCAAAATTATTTTAAATTTGTTTTATTTGTGAAATTTCATCTCTAAATAATTTTAAAATGATAATATAATTTTTCCAAAATTTACTGTATTTATTTCCTATTTTTAAAGGCTGTTTTCTAATTTTCTCATATTTTCTTCATATAAATTATATTTAATTAAATTTTATTATTTATTTTGTGAATTGATTTTTATTTTTGTGTTATTATCTTTTTTATAATTATTTTTCCAAGACCGTATAATTTTTCTAAAATTTATTCTATTTAAATTTCAAATTTTCTGGTCTAGTTCACTATTTTTAGCTATTTTCCTTAATTTAACTTTATATAATTGATAAATTTTTATATAAATTTTTATATTTTGATAAATTTTCGAAATCTTATCTGGTATTATTATAATTTTTAGAAATATAAAGTTATATAAATAAAATAAGGAAATATGAAGGGTTTTTGACTTTTGAATTGCCTTTTGCCTTTTTGAATTCCACCTCTTCATTTTCCTCACAACTCTTCATTTCTTTTGGCATAACTCCCCACATTTCAGCCGATCATTTCATTTTCATTTCACGTATCTTCTTTTCCTCCTTCCTGAGAAAAAAAATTTCGGCAATCACAAGCCTGAGAAATTGGTAAAAATTATATCTTCTTTTATCTCTTTTTTCACTTATATTGCTTATTCCTTTTGATTTTTGTTTGCACTTGCTTCTTCCCTTTAGGTTCGGCCATGCTACCTTGCAGCCTAGCCGCCTCCACCACCTGATGGCACACCACCACCACCTCCTCCTCACCAGCCACCCAAGTCGTGACCCCCTTGGTGAAACATATCCACAAACTTTTCAAAACCACCCCAATACTAGCCTAGCCGAGCACTACCTCACATCCACCACCTCACCACCCCTTTAGCCGCCCCCCTACATCACCACCACCACCTCCAGCACCTCCAACACCCTCGACGACACCATCACAGTGGACCCCACACCTCTGGTCATGGCACCTAGGGCCTTGGGCGAGCCCAATTCATGGCCTAAAACCCATGTATACGCATGCTTTTGTGTTCTTGCCTTCACCCACCTTTACACCATCATTCCAACATGTAGGCCGAACCCATACTCTCCCAAACTAGACCCAAACACTTTCCATTGTCATGTATTTTCCCTTATGGCTGAGCCTAGTAAAGGTTAAAAGCAAGCGCAAGCATTTCTATTTGATTCTGTGCAGTTTATTCTAGTGTAGTTTTGATCGTCGTTGGTTTGAAACATATCGATGTTATATTGTTTTTGTTTGATTTGTATCCAAGGAATTTGACATTTGGCTCCTCCATTCGAATCTGTTTCATGTTTTTGTGCTTGTGTAGATCCCGTTTGTGCAATTCGTCGTGGGTCATCAGCTCAAACCAGTGAGTTATTCTCACCACACAATATATACATATATAACTAGTGATTTGACCCTTTGTAAATCTATAAAATGCATTATCATGTTATATCTGCTATATTATGATTATATGATGTTCATCCATGCTTAAACACATGTTATAACATTTGTTACTATTATATTATGCTATTCTGTTATTTTTATCAGTTCATCACACTGCAAGTTCCCTTTAGATTAGAATCACTATGGGTTGAAACGATACATACCCGAACGGACTTTAGAATAAGGGAAAATCGTTATGGGCTGAAATGATAGGCCTGAATGATTTTCAATTTATTTCATTTACTTGGGACTGCGGGTTTGAAATGATAAAACCCGGATTTTCTTTGTAAATTACGGGTTGAAATTATATATTACATGTATCACTTTTCCTAGTGTAGAAAATTATATACAGACCAGTAGTTAATGTATCTTTTCTAAAAAATTTAAAATTATTTTAGAAATGTAAATATTAAAATATTTTTATTTAAATTTAATTAAAAATGATTTTTGTAAAATATTATTCATTTTCTGAATAATTATAAGTGAAATAAATTAATGAAAAAGTTAGAAAATTTTGAATGTCAGTTATTTTGGAAAATTTGATTTAATTATAATTGGAAATTAAATTGAATATGAAATCATGATAAATTTACGATAATTTGAATTTAAATGAATTTAAAGTGATGTTATATCATATTAATGATTTTTAATAAAGTTAAAATGTGAAATGAATAAATATTTAACTTGAAATTTTGAAATATAACTAAAAATTGGAAATTTATGGCATTGACTTAAAAGTGAATTTTTAGTGAAGTAAATAAAAATAAAACTAAGTTATATTTGAGAACTTGAACTTAAGTGTTAGGCTGAAATTTAATGTAATGAATTTAATATTGAACATTGCAGTTTAATAAGTGAATTAGTGGTAAATATTAATTTTTAAATGGAAATTTAACTTTATGAAATCATGAAATTAAAGAAAATTAAATGATGGTTATAAAAGTAAAAAAAATATGTGATTTTATAAGTTAAAAGTGATTTATAGAAAATATAATTGTTGTGAAATTATATTGAAATTTTGAAGTTAATTAACAACATTTTTGAAATGCTATTATATCTAATATAAATGATAATACAACATTTGTAAATGCTGTAGTTGATAAGTGAACTAAATAGCTAAATTAAATTAAAGGCTATTATAGCATTTTATTTCTTTTGCTATAATTGTTGGATTAAACTAAGTTTTCTTTGAAACTAATGAAAGTCTATTACAGCATTTTTAAACGCTGTCTTTTGTTAAATTGAACTGTTTTGAATATAACTTTCTGTAGCATTTTTCAAATGCTGCGAAAGTTGAATTTTCACTGTTTTGATAAAATTAAGTGAAAGAATGAACTTTGAAAGTTGAAAATTTTGAAAATTTAATAATTTAAATTATTAAATGTAATAACTTCATATTTTTGTGATTTAAATGAAGTAATTTGTTTGGAATTGAACTATTTTGAAATGTGAATTGAAATGGTATTTTTAAACTTGAATAAAATGAATATGTTTTTCAAATGAAATGATAAGTTTGATATTTTGAAATGGATTTGATGATAAGTTTGATATTTTGAAATGGGTTTGAAATGATATTGGATTTTGAGAAATAAATACCATTTTTAAATTATAACTATGGGTTATAATAACGATGGGTTGTTAAGGAGACCAGGATCAGATATGGACATACTCTCTGTCGATACCGAAAACCACTTTAACAACTGTGTACGCGATGGAGATTCCAGAATGAAGTAGGATGGTGACGACGTTCCTAAGGTACTTTACGTGGACCTAACTCCCGTGAGTTAGCTTAAGGTGGCTAAAACAGGAGCGATCTCGGGTCAAAGGAGGTAGCACCTCTGGACTGGACACACTTCTTCGATACCATTCTATTACTGTTGTGATTGATTTGGGTGCACCCCTTGATTTTGGAGTGTTGTTCGGGGTGGGCGTAGTGGCTTCTACGTTACCACCCACCTGTGTGCGTAATTGATATATCTACCATGGCCTTGCCTTGTGTGCTGTGTCACCTACCATACCGAGCCTTTACTACGAGTTTGTTTTTCTCTCATAGCCCTGTGGTATCCTCTGACAGTCACCCGGAGTGGAGATGGCATGATATTGGATGGACTACTGGGACTATTATGTGTGAAGGGTGATATGGGTAGCCCGGAACGCTATTTAAAAGTATGTTTATTTTACTATAGTCATTATTATAATAGCGAAATATTACTATATAGTATATAGTTTAACGGATCCTTAAAGGATGGGCGGTCCCAGACATCCTTTAAGTTACTTGTATCTTGATTACAGTTCACTTGAGTTGGTTTACATTATATAAGTATATATTGTCCTGACTCGAGTGTTTTGTGTTTTGCTTTACACTCGGGTCAGCCTGAGTATTCACAGCTTTGGATTCTCTTCCTGGAGCTAGTCTTTCGCTGGAGTTTCTGCTTATCTACATATATTTCTATTACTGTTTCGGCTGTATTAGTTTATCTCATGTATTAGTGAACTTCTATGTATTTGGGATTTCTATTCAGTTGTTTTCAGACTATATTATGTATTTGGTTTGAGACTCTGTTATAGTAGCTTCATGAACTACTATGTTATTTTATATTCCGCTGCGATTTATTCTGTTTGTTCTACGTCTGTGATTCTGTATATTTGATTTTATTTGCTCAAATTTATTTACAATCTGTTATTTCGCATCATTCAAGTCTAACATGCGTGGATTATTGTCGATTTGAATGGCACGAAATTGGGGGTTGTTACAGAAATCAAATAGTACACACACAGTTTTAAATCGAAGAATATATGAAGATAGTGTAGCCAAGGCTCATGAATTGAAACCAGACCACACAGTCAAAATTTAAATCCCACAAGAGACCAAAGAAACAAGTACACATTTGAGTACTTGGCCTAATGGCCTGATTCAACAACGCAAGTGCACAAGTCAACTTTTATCGAAATTGAAAAACACAACACTTCAACAGCAACATGACTCAATGCATAAGCACTATGCAGAGCTCGAAGCTATCTAGTTAAACCAATTATCTCAAGGTAAAATGACACAGACTAGTATGTGCAACAGTAGACATAAGCACACATACAAGTGCACTGGTGCTACAATTAAAGTCAAGTAGCAAACGATTGACCAAATCAGAATAACATATAACCAAACTATAATGAACAAGTTTGCAAACTATCTCAACTGCTCGAGACAGCTACGCAATTTTTATCAAAATCGAACAAGTGCAGGTTGACACAAATGGTCTAAAATGAACAAGTGCCTGAAACAATTTCAAGTTGAACAAATTACAGTGAAGTCAGTGGCAAGCATACAAATATATAGGAGAATGTAACGGTGGATCAAGTGATCGGTGAGCAAGGCTGCACAGTGAAAATTGTGTGCAAACAAATTGCCACCAGTGAATATGCTAATACTACCTAACCAAAATGGATAGCAGCTACAACACCTCAAATAAAACAGTCTAGCATATGTATATGAACTGCAACTGCCGGAGTGAACATAGTATGCAGTGATACTCGAGAACTAAGGCCAGGACTAGTGGAATATGAAACACAAGTGACAATGACAGCTACAGGTCTAACTCGAGTACAAATGGAGATACAAAACAAACTGCACCAAAGAGCAATGACCAGTACAAGTGACAATGCTAGCTTGAACAAGTATACACGTATCAAAAAGTATATGCAGTGTAACAAAGCCGAGGCTGCAAGTAATCAAATGCCCAGTTATGTCGAAGTCAGATGCCTTCAACACAAAATACCACCCAAAGCAGAAATTAACAAGCACAACATCAAGAAAAATCAATTCAAAGCCGAAGACAGTTTTCAACCAAAAAGTCCACAAAATCAAGTGATCGAAGTCAACAAAAATCAGCAAATTCAAAGCCGAGAGTATCACTTAATCAAACAGCGAAAATCACAATTTTAAATAAAACAAAAATCATTAAAATTGAATTAGATGTGAGTGGCAAACCACTCACCTTAGCATCGAAGAGCACTAGCGACCAAAGATCGAGCTGTTGAAGTCGGCGCCTTCGATTTTGAAAAGCCCTAGTTGAAAGGAGGAACAAACGAGAAGAACGAAGCCGCCATTTTTATTCCTTTTTTTTCGTTTAGGGTTTTCCAATGAAAAGGGTAAAGGGGGGACGGGTATTAGCCTTTGATATCCATCACGGCACAAAACAACAATGAAAACTTGGGCCAAATTAAATTTTAAAGCCCACATATTCACAACAACTTTTTTTTAAAAGAATTTCATCTCGATTAAAACTTCCCATAGCAAATAACCAATAGATTAATCATTTAATGACGAAAATTCATTGTTACAAACCCCGGGTTGTTACAGACTCCTCTCCTTATTAAAATTGCGTCCCCGCAATTTTCATAATTAAGGTCGTCAATAACAATTATTTTTCTAACATAAACTGGTTAAACTAGAAAAATAAAGGTCGAGAATACAAATGTCAAAGAAATCTTTTAATTTCATAAAAGAAATTCACAAATTTTCAACAAAATCTAACTATCAAATAGATAATCAGACAACAACAAAACTGAATAAATGCAATTATCAGCAATATTCAATTATCACTTAGATAATTAGAATACAGAAGTCACAAAACAGCGATATCTAATTATCGATACGATAATTAGAAAACAGCAAAACCTAATTATCAACAAAGACAATTAGAAAACACCAAATCACAAATCGCAAAACCGCAAACTTTTAGTTATCAATCAGATAATTTGAAAACGATAATTATCTAATCACCAAAAACGATAACCAGAAATCTCAAATCAACAAATATCCAATTATCAAAAACGATAATCAGAAATCTCAAATCAACAAATATCCAATTATCAAAAACGATAATCAAAAATCTCAAATCAGCAAATATCCAATTATCAAAAACGATAATCAAAAATCTCAAATCAACAAATATCCAATTATCAAAAACGATAATCAGAAATCTCAAATCAACAAATATCCAATTATCAAAAACGATAATCAGAAATCTGAAATCAACAAATATCCAATTATCAAAAACGATAATCAGAAATCTCAAACCAACAAATATCCAATTATCAAAAACGATAATGAGAAACAACAAATATCCGATTATCAAAAACGATAATGAGAAACAACAAATATCCGATTATCAAAAAAGATAATCAGAAACAACAAATATCTGATTATCAAATACGATAATCAGAAACAACAAATATTCGATTATCAAAAACGATAATCAGAAACAACAAATATCCGATTGTCAAAAACGATAACCAGAAACAACAAATATCCGATTATCAAAAACGATAATCAGAAATAACAAATATCCAATTATCTGTAGATAATTGGAAACAACAAATATCTAGAAATCAATTAAGATAATCTAGAAAATCAACATAAAAGGTTGGATCGATCCCATCAGATGGCGAGTTTTTAAGCTACACCGCACGTGCATCAACAAATGGCCGAAGCCTACCAAGTACCATGTTTTTGGCGCCCAACAAATGACCCGGAGGTCCAACAAATGATCCGAAGGTCTAGTACTGGTATTGACCCGAAGGTCCAAAATATGACCCGAAGGTCCAACATATGGCTCGAAAGCACATAAAATCATCAAATATTTCAATTAACGAGTTCGGAATTAACCAAAATAGCAAACGCACATGTCTCATACCACGAGTTTTACTAAATCGTTTAATTCTCTTCATCGTTTCCTTGAAAGTGCAAAATTGTGTATTTTAAATAAATAACATTTTACGTTCTCAAACGGACAAGTCCGAAATTAAGCGAATCAGTAAAAGTAAGGGTTCACATGGTCCTCGATTTTGTTGAAACGTTTAAATCGCTTCCTCATTCTTTTGAAAGCGCAAACTGTAAAAATTTTGAAAACAATTTTTATTTTGATATAATTTTTAAAACATGTGATTAAAACAGCAACATCAGTAGCAACTTCGACAAAAAAATTGCACTTCTCAAAATACCATAAAAACGGACAACAAAATCAGCATTGCGGGATAACCGCTTGAAAATCCACTTTAAAATTTGACGGTTACTGAAGTCAAAGCGATAGTAATTCTAAACGTCAAAATCTCATCAAAATAATTTGCATCAAAATATAATACCAGTGAATTTTCATTCATTAAAAATGTCAACAAAACACTGTGCTTCAAAAACTTAGCACCAGTCTGAAAATCCCGTTATAAAAATAACGGCAACAAAATACGTTTAAAACCAAACACCGGTTCAACGTAAAATTAAGGCAGTAACGTGCAACTTAAATTTGCACGTATACCACAAAATGAACAAAGAAATCATTCAAATATATCTTCAACGAAGATAATTCAAAACAGCAAAAAAATCAACAAAATCACATATTTTGATTTTTAAATCAAAAGGGCTATCAGCTGTACTCAGCGAAGATAGTCCCACTATTTCCGCTGCGCACTCTAATAAACAAAACACAAATTATTCAATTACCAATACACAAGTTCTCTTTTATTTTTAAATAAAAATATTTAAAAAATTCATCAAAATTTCAAAACTTTAGTTTTGACTCGAAGCACAATAAAACAACGACAAATAGTTGTAACACATGTTCCGTCTAAGTTATGTTTTATATTATGTCCATAAACCCCCAAGCTCTGATACCAACTGCGAAGCCCCACCTCTATGCTCACAATAACAAAGAGTATCAAAAGAAATACTGTCTGTTATTACGAAGAATAAGGCCGAATAGGAGCGGCCATCCGTAGTTAGGCCTTACACTAGTATTGGTTTTCTCGATAGGAGTGGTATATATTTTTATTTTTCCTCTCTTATTTATTTACTCCCATCGACATACCCAATTCCAGTATAAAACGAACTACGATGGTTCATACTAGTTTAGGACAATATATATAATAATAACACAAATAAACCAATGTGGAACACAGATAACAAAAGTCTTATATATATATAACTGATGTCAGTTACAATACATGTGATACGGTACATATGATACAACTACCACTGTCGACTCTGGAATTTACATGTACAAGTACATTATCGTGAATAATATACATGGATATATATCATCCTATAAAAATACGCTGACTACTATAAAATGACGACGACTACTCCAAAAGATATGAAAAGACTTCATAGCTCAACAGCAACCCAAAGCAAGATATCTACAACCTGAAATAACTCGGTCTGACCCGAGTATTAAATTCAAAAGAAAATAATACACGGGTCGGTCTAATTCAAACTCAGTTATTAATGCACAGAAGCAATAATAATTAAATAACAATTAGACGACACTCAAAATAAATCACCTATCCAATCCTTAATATAAGGAAATCAGATAACAGTAAACATAACACGTAACAGTGTTAAACAACAAACCAATAAATTCAAATTATCAACGAAGATAAATAAAAGGGTTATCAATGAAGATAATTTAGAAAACAACAAAATTGCCTAAACGGCAATTAACGACAAAATCTAATTATTAAATAAATAATTAGAAACTCATAATCTAATTATCAAAAAGATAATTAGATATCAACAAAATCATCAAATTAAACCAAATGAAAATACGATTCAAAATATTGAATTGGACACATGAAACAATTCAAACAATTAAAATATCATTAAAACGTCAATTCGGGTAGGGTTGCAGTACAAGCACGCGTGTACTGCCTCGCCACTACAGCATCTGGAATATGCAAAAGATCAATAAAACCAAAGCAAATAGAATATCAATAAAAGCAATATCGTGTGGCTGCAGTACACGCTCGCGTGCACTGCCTCGCCACTACAGTGATGATATACACAAAAGCTCAACGAATCAAAAACAACTGGCACCAACTCGAGATCAAGCTTGAGTTATACGACTCAAACTCGAATAGTCAGTGCCATCACAAAACGTAATTGCACACGCAAGGCTACTGCATAATGCTGCAGTAATATCAAAGCAACGGTAATACCAAGAAATACAATAAGATTGGTTTAGGCAACAATGAAAGATCAAGTGTACAGGGCAGTGGTGCAACCAGGAAGATACAGCAGATTGAATTATGCAACCTGAATCAGCAGAGCACAAAGGCTCAAATGACCAAATGTAATTGAATATAGTGGTCAGCGCAATACAAAACAACAAAGGCCAAAATTGCAACAAAAGAAACTGCAACCACCACAAGAATACAAGGGCAACTGCAACAAGAAAACTGCAGCCACCACAGGGATGCAAGGGAACAGTGGTGCAGCAGAACCCAAAATTTCATAACCAAAATCCAAGTGTACCTACACCATGCAGCCTCTACACGAAATTGAACAGTACCCCAAAGTTAAGGCAACACACAAGGCATAGCAAATAACAGAATACCAAGGCAGTGAGCATATATTAAAAATGCCAACTGACTCGAATGACTCAAGTGATTCAAGCATAATGCTCGATGTACAGCAATACAGAGGGTTCAATATCAACAAATGACCGAAATCAAACAGTACATACACAGTTTTAAATCGAAGAATATATGAAGATAGTGTAGCCAAGGCTCATGAATTGAAACCAGACCACACAATCAAAATTTAAATCCAACAAGAGACCAAAGAAACAAGTACACATTCGAGTACTTGGCCTAATGGCCTGATTCAACCAAGTGCACAAGTCAATTTTTATCAAAATTGAACAACACAACACTTCAGCAGCAACATGACTCAATGCATAAGCACTATGCAGAGCTCAAAGCTATCAAGTTAAACTAATTGTCTCAAGGTAAAATGACACAGACTAGTATGTGCAACAGTAGACATAAGCACACACACAAGTGCATTGGTGCTACAATTAAAGTCAAGTAGTAAACAATTTACCAAATCAAAATAACGTATAACCAAATTATAATGAACAAGTTTGCAAACTATCTCAACTGGTCGAGATAGCTGCGTAATTTTTATCAAAATCGAACAAGTGCAGGTTGACACAAATGGTCGAAAATGAACAAGCGCCTAAAACAATTTCAAGTTGAACAAATTACAATGACGTCAGTGGCAAGCATACAAGTATACAAGAGAATGTAACAGTGGATCAAGTGATCGGTGAGCAAGGCTGCACAGTGAAAATTGTGTGCAAACAAATTGCCACTAGTGAATATGCTAATACTACCAACCCAAAATGGATAGCAGCTACAACACCTCAAATAAAACAGTCTAGCATATGTATGTGAACTACAACTGCCGGAGTGGCAACATAGTATGCAGTGATACTCGAGAACTAAGGCCAGGACTAGTGGATTATGAAATACAAGTGACAATGCTAGCTACAGGTCTAACTCGAGTACAAATGGAGATGCAAAACAAACTGTACCAAAGAGCAGTGACCAGTATAAGTGACAATGCTAGCTTGAACAAGTATACACGTATCAAAAAGTATATGCAGTGTAACAAAGCTGAGGCCGCAAGTAATCAAATGCCCAGTTATGTCGAAGTCTGATGCCTTCAACACAAAATACCACCCAAAGCAGAAATTAACAAGCACAACATCAAGAAAAATCAATTCAAAGCCGAAGACAGTTTTCAACCAAACAAAAGTACACAAAATCAAGTGATCGAAGTCAACAAAAAATCAGCAAATTCAAAGCCGAGAGTATCACTTAATCAAACAGCGAAAATCACAATTTTAAACAAAACAAAAATCATCAAAATTGAATTAGATGTGAGTGACAAACCACTTACCTTAGCATCGAAGTGCACTAGTGTGACGACCCGGCTTCTACGCCCAGAAAACCGTTCCGTCATGAAGAAAGAAAAGGGTGAGAAAATAGAAAAGATAGAGAAGAAAGAACAACAACATCAAAATCTCACAGCGGAACGAATAAATTATAATAATCACATAAGTTCTTACAAAATGTAGAACATCAATCAGAGTTATACAGATAATACATCACATACTAGACAGTTATAGACACCTGTCTAGTTATACAACTCAACACAAAATAACTCAGAGACACCAACACAGTGGAACTATATGTATATCTACAACGTTGAAGCCTCCTGTTCCATTGCTCCTCCAGAACTCGTCAAAGCTAACCTGAATCCCTTGGCTACCTGTAAAAATTTGGGTACCCGAGAGTTGATGAAAAACAAAAATAAACTCCGGGTCAGACATGGGTCTGGTGTGAGTAATAGGTTAAAGTTGCTTAATTTTGAAATTCTTTTGAAAACAAAAGGTATCACGTAAGACTCCCCACACATAAACATGGGTAAGTTTTTACCTTACGCTAACCAAAACATTTGATAGGAAATTCAGTGATATTATAATAGGTCTAGGTTTTCAAGTAAATAGAAAATAGCCGAAATTGTTACATTCATTAAATTCCAGCTACTAGCCACAAAAGTGGGTAATACAATCAAAACTGTGGCATTTATTGGATTGTGGATTCCATACAATGGCAGGGCTACTGGGGTACCGCCCGTCACAGTACGTGGCCTAGATCAGTGTACCGAGGATCACTCCCGACCCCCTGCAACACAAGGCCGGAACCATTCCTTACTGAACAGTCCCGAACAAGATAACCCTGGCAGTTGTTGCAATCAACCGCCCACACAGCCGAAAATAAAGGGACATCTAGACAGGGGAATATCCTTATCCTGCTTGGGCATGACCCACCTAACCTTGCTGCACCTCCCCTGTTTTAGCCATTCCCGATTGATGAGGCTTGAGGCTGCGATTACCTTTATAGGAAAACATTTCTTAGAATGCTCATCGTCTGCCTAACGATGTGTTGAAAGCATTCAATCCATACAAGTTCGTTCCGGGTTCGAACGAAACCGAAGGCATTATCTCGTTACACTCATTTTGGAATCACCCTCAGAGTTAACGACGATAACCCTTGCATTCTGAATCTTCATCTTCACTTCAGATTCACGACCTATCGTTAATTTGGAATCGATGTGGTTTTCGGATGTTCCAAATAAGGAAAACCGATCCCGGTCTCATCGAAATCCAAAACGTGTCTTTTAAGGCCAAGTTGTCTATTTAGTCTTAACAGTTTAATTCAATATAATCAATATACACACAGATGGATAACTTATAATATCACAATAGATAATCACATCATCATCATAAACAGATAATCAATATTACCATCCCAATCAGATAATAAATATTATCATACTTAAACCAAACATCCATGTCACATAGATATTACTCATGTCATATCTGAATTCACAATCATCAAATGAAATATCAATATCATTCATAAGCAATGATTTATAATCACAATCTATAATTAATTTAAAATGAATTAAATTAACTACTTCAATCTCTAATTAATTTAAAGTAAATTAAATTAATTACTCCATCTATAAATCCTGCTTATACAACCATTAATTTTAAATCAAATTAATTAATTATTCTCTAATTTCAATAAGTAATTTGGTCTTTAATTAATTTCACAAATGAATTATTCTAAACCATTTATAGTAATTAACATTTAATTACTTCATTTATTAATTAAATATAATTAATTACATTTACTCTTAATTAATTACATAATTAAATCACCACATTATTAATTATTCCTTAATTAAACTATTCTTAATTTCATCATTAATTACATTAATTAATGATCTCTAATTCAGATTTAAATTAAATTACTTTGGTTAAATTAATTTACATTAAATGATTCATCTTTAATTAACTCAATTATGAATCACCCTTGATTAATAACAACCCAGTAATTAACTACCCTTAATTATTCATATTAATAAATCAATTATCCCATAATTAATTATCTACTTTAATTAATCCTTTGATTAGTTTCAAAAGTAATTATCCAAATTACTTCATTAACACATCATTTTCACTAATTACATTCAGTAATTAACACTAATTACTTTCCCAAGTAATTATGCTCCATTAAGTACACTAGGTAATTACACTCATCAATTTATCAAATGATTTTCTTAAATTAATTAAACTAAATTAATTAACTTAATCATTTTATCAAAATTAATTACAACAAGTAATTAATCTCTTAACTACTTTTATCAAGTAATTACACTCAACAATTTACAATAGATTACCTAATTAATCTAAATAATTATCAAAATTAATCACATATATTAATTAATTAATAATCCTTAGTTAATTATCTTCATTAACTAATAACATTTCTTAAATTACTTTCTTAATTAATTTCTAGTATAAATTAATCTAAATTATTAATTTATAAATTAAATACATAAGTCATTTCTTAATTAACCTATCATTCTTAAGATAATTTATTTCTTTATTAATGACTTCATCAACATTACACTTTAAATTTAAATTCAAATATCATTTGAATTTAAGATTCAAAATGATTATTATTTAAACATTATCAAATTTAAATTCAATTTATAATCTTGTAAATAACATTAATTACTTACATATGAACTTATATAAGAAAGGCCTTTAAATTCAATTACTTAAATCTTTATTTAAATTTAAATTCCCAAAATACATTAATATTTTACTTTCCATTCAAAACCCCTTTAAAAAGAACTATGTCAGAATTCAATTCAAATATTTATTTGAAACAAAATTACTTTTCAAACTATTTTATTTAACTGGTTTTATATATTTAGATTTTAAAACTAATTTAAATTTCAGATTTGAATTCAAAATAAACTTGAATTCATTAGTTTAACTTTGGATTTAAAACTTTGGTCTTAACTTGCTTTTGAAAAACTTGATTTTTAATTCTTGATTTAAGATATAAATTCATTTATAAAACCTTAGATTCAAAATTCCATTTGAAGTTATACTTTAACCTTTAAATTTAAAACACAGCATAAAATCCTGTTTTAAGAAATTTTGGACAAAATTTAAACCTGGGAAAATCAGGTTTATTAAAACCTGAAACCATCCTCTGCCTCGAAACAAAACCCAGCTTGCTTCGAGTCTTCACCTCCCACGCTTCGATTTAAACACTCGAATATCTCGAGTCTTTCCCGAGCCCAAAAACCCTGCACCCAATCTCAAATGTTTCAGCATTTTCAATGACACGGTGCACGTGCACCGTGGCCCTAGCCACCTCCGGCCATCCACACAAACCTCAATACGACGCCTACCATCACCAGATTCCATCACGTCCCCACCGAAGCCACCCACTCGCTCGAATTGGAAACGAGCTCCTGATCCAAACCTAGAACAAGCTAGACATCCCATTCCACAACCTGTGAAACACCTCGCTCCTGCCGTCACGACCACCGGAGGCGCTGAGATTATGGTCACGACTTCGTCACCTCCCCCACTTCCAATTCCCAAGAGCATGCGACACTCGATCAATTCCAGGCGAGGAACGAATCGAACAAGACAGCCTCACCAAAATTAGGTTAAAAAAATCAAAACCCCACCGCCGCTTCCTCGACGAACTGGAGCAACTCCAGGTATTTTTCCCAACACCTCCGGAGGTTCCTTCACCCCCACGCCAAACATCAAGCATTCCGGTCCACTCGATCACCCAATAATCGACCATAACCCATTTCCCTTCAACCCAGAACTGCATCACAAATCCCTCACTAAAAATTGTGATTCTGCTTCTAAAAATCATGATTAGGTATGAAGTTTCAAATCCTAGTCCTGAAACAATACATTGTGAAACCTAAATTTCTTCCTATTTTAGTTTTGATCAGTAAATCTAGTTTCCAGAGTCAAAAATATATTATTTGACTTAAGTACCATTTTTAAACTAGAGTTTACAATTAAGCAACTAAGTTTGATTTGTATATTTAGTTTAAAACGAGATTTTTTTTTATATATCAAAACTGGAATACTGGAAGATAAAAGCAGAGAGTATCCAGATGAAACAAATATACATATGTATACAGAGAAGCACTAATATATTCATGCATTCAACATAATGATTCCAGAGATTTCATACAACAGATTACTACTTAAGTTTACCAAGTGAAGTTACTCACAGCAAATAAAAAAATCAAAGCAAGTTTACAATGAAGGCAGATTGAATTTGCAGGTTTGAAATATACAGAATTTCATCACACAAACACCCAGAGAAAAATGAATATATAAATATTCACACAATATATTTAAGCATCCAAATATTATCATGCAACAGATTTTAAAACTTAAGTAATTTTAAAAAAAATGTTACTCACCATTGCTTTTGGAAAGAGACAGAGCATTCTTTTTTTATTTTTTCTGAAACAGTTTGAACTTCAAAATCTGGAAATGATTTGTTTGATTTTCCTTTGATTCTTCTTCCCTTTTGTTGTTGATGTATGATGCTTTAGTTATAAAAAGGAAAAGCTTGCTATATTGTGTTGAACGAACTAAGAAGATGGCATGTATATGAAGGAGTTTCAGGGGAAGGTGATAACTGGGTTTTGCAAATGCCTGGTACACTGTATATTCTTGTTTTATCAGGCAAGATCTTTTAATTAGGAGGCTGAAATGATCTTTAAAACAGTTCAAATTAACTGAATTGTTTGCTGAGAATTTGAAACATTTAATGTTAATGTACTTAATGTCTCCTATTATTCATTTTTATCCATAGGTATTTTATTTTTCTTTGTTTATACTTTGCTTTGTTTCTTTGTTCTTGCGTAACTACTTTTACAGGCTACACATATACACCTGGTTTGCTTTCATTTTTTTTAGATACATAGATATTTAATTTACTTTTTCTTAGCTTACTTCTTCTTACTTGCTCTTGTATCTTTCACTTACAGGCAACATAATCATTACTTTGCCTGGTTTACTTTAATTATTTTGTTTTCATACTTGTCTTTGTAAGCTTTATATCTTATGTACATGGCTATATTATTTTATTTTACACAATCCCAGCTTGCTTTTGTACTTTATACATATATATACTTGCCTGCCTAGCTTATGTACATACACAAAGTTGTTCTAGCCAATGTTATAAATTTTTAACCTAAGTATAGATACATACTTTTATACTTAAACAAATTTACAATTCTATCTTTCTTTTATTTTTAAACTTAAACTATTAAATACTCCATTTACTTATTATTTATTTATTACTTATTTTATAAAGCTAAATTAAAAAGAACAAAACAATCTTTTTATTTAAATTTAAACCTAGGCTAGAATTTATTTTTAAACAAATTAAATTTATCTTGAGTAAATAAAAACAATGATTATCTATTTAATAGCTTAATACTAAATTAAATCAAATTTCCAAATTATCAAAAATATTAGAACTAGAAAACATAACTTTATTTATTAAATTTAAAAACAAAACTCATCTATTTATAATATATACCAATATATACATATATACATTATAAATAGAAACAATTTAAATTAGCTTTTAAAAGATAAATTATCAGTTAAATATTTATTTAAAAGAAGATTATTAAATCAATTTAAATATTATTAACAAATATTATCAAATCAATTTAATTTTTAATGTAGATTATTAAATTGATATTGCGCCAAATTTCCGGGATGTCACAACTAGCGACCAAAGATCGAGCTGTTGAAGTCGGCGCCTTCGATTTTGAGAAGCCCTAGTTGAAAGGAGGAACGAACGAGAAGAACAAAGTCACCATTTTTATTCTTTTTTTCGTTTAGGGTTTTCCAATGAAAAGGGTAAACGGGGGACGGGTATTAGCCTTTGATATCCATCACGGCACAAAACAACAATGAAAACTTGGGCCAAATTAAATTTTAAAGCCCGCATATTCACAACAACTTTTTTTTTAAAAAGAATTTCATCTCGATTAAAACTTCCCATAGCAAATAACCAACAGATTAATCGTTTAATGACGAAAATTCATTGTTACAAACCCCGGATTATTACAAACCGCTTATCAAACAGGTTAAATAGGTTGGGTATTGTTTTAAATCAGCTGGGTCTTATTTAATATCTTATTCAACCCATTTACGATCCTACCCAACTTGTTTGACATATCAAGTATACACGTATATTTATATATATGAAAATATTTTTTAAGTGGATTTTAAAGTTAAAAACGATTATATATATATAAGGAGCGGTCAATGACACTCCAAATAGTGCAGTAAGCTTGTATTCTATTGATTTCCACCATACAATCTGAATTAAATAATATGACTTTCTCTCTCTTCCCACTAGCCATGTTATTTAATTTAGATTGTGTGGTGGAAAATAGAGGGTTGTAGAGGCTACGTAAATCAGGAGTGCAATTGAGCGCTCCTACACACACACACACACATACACACACATATATATATATATGCATGTATAGTCATATAGATACATACATACATACAAACATGTGTGTGTGTGTGTGTATAAATATATGTGGGCAAGAATTGGCAATGCCTCATTTTTGCTACACCTCTATTCCTATTGATTTCTACCATAATTTTTAATTTAAAAATATACTTTCTCTCTCATATCAACTCATTATATTTAATAAATCGAAATGTATGGTTGATATCAAAGCGAAGTACATATATAGCAGAAATGAGATATAGCCAATCCTTACTCTACACCTCGTTTTTGCTGCACCTCAAATCCCACTGATTTCAGCCATATATTTCGAATTAAATAAAAAATTCTCTTTTTGTCAATTTGAAAGAGAGAAGAAACATTATTTAATTTGGAACATGTAGCTGAAATCGGGGTATTTAAAGTGTAGCAAAAATGAGATGTAACCGAATATATATATATATATATATATATATATATATAATTAACATACATTACGTAACATCTTGATATTTCAGACCATTCGCATCCGCACAGGTCGGACTTGAATTGCTCAAAATATCATATTGTTAATTTATATTTGACAAAACTCAGCATATATAATAAATAAATCAATCACAGAATCACAGACACAGAGTAATTTAACAATAAGCAGTGGAATAGATAAATAGCAGTTCATGAAGCTACTACATAAACATCAAAGTCTGAAATAAATACAACAAAATATCTCAAATACAATGCAGTCTCAAATACAAACAGAGGAAAAGTCTAAACAAAACCACTGGATAGCTGAAAGCTGAATAGATACAGATGAATCTCTAAGTGAAGCACCAATTCCAAAGGTGAGTCTCAAATGCTGTGACACTCAGTCTGACCCGAGCGTAAAGCAAAACACAAAACACTCGAGTCAGGATTAACATTCTTATATTAATACATTCAACTCAAGTGAAATGTCAACTGAAATACAAGTATCTTAGAGAATGTTTGGGATTTCCATTCTCTAAGGATCCGTGGAACTATCTACTAGGTAGCAATATACGCTATTATAATATGTCTATAGTAAAGTAAACTATTAAAATAGCATTAAGGTGTTACCCATATCCCCCTTAACACATTTTACATAATGTCATAGTCTATACAGATAAGGTAAACTCCACTCGCAAGTGGGCTATCAGGGAGCACTTCATAGGTACGACACAAAACAAACTCTTAGAAGGCGCGATAGGGCATGCGACAAGGCACTCGAGGCAATTACAGGGTAAATACACCGTTTGTGGATCCTGACTGGGGGTAACGCATAGCAGCTACTACTGTCCACCTCGTGACACACTTCCAAATCAAAAGGTGCACCCAATCAAATCACAAAAGCAATAGAATGGTATCGAAGAAATGTGTCTGATAGGAGGAATGACCTCACTTGGCCCGGTGTGGCTCTTGTTTTAACTGCATCAAGCTGACTCACGGGAGTCGGGGCTACGTAAATACCATATAGAATCGGCACCAAACCATCCTACTTTATTCTGGAATCTCCACCACATATACAGTTGTTAAAGTGGTTTTCGATATTGGCAGAGAGTATGACAATATCCGATCCCGGTCTCTTTAACAACCAAACGTTATTATAACACAGTGTCATTTCATTTCAAACAGTTCATAATTCATATCAAAATATCATATCATTTCAAACGATATCAATTTGGTATCATTATGCACTTCAAATCATTTTCATTTTCAAAATCGTAACACTTTTGAAATCATAACATTTGGAAATCATAACACTTTTGAAATCATAACGCTTTTGAAATCATAACACTTTTGACTTAAACTGTTTAGATATTGAAAATAGTATATGTATTTAAAATAGATATAAATTAAAAATAGTTTATATATTAAAATAATTTGTATATTAAAATAGTTTTATATATTAAAGATACTTTATATAATAAAAATTATTTCCTCCAATTTCACGAATCGATTCAAATCATCTTAAATTCCAAAATTCAATTTAAATCAATTCCAGTTCAACCATTCCAATTTAAAGTTTAAATATTCAAATATTTACGATATAAATTTCATTTATGTTTTAACATTTAACCTTAATTTTTATTCAAATTGGAAGGTACTCACTTAAATCACTTTAATAACAATTAAATAAAATCTCAATTTATAAATTTAAATTAACATTAAATATTCAGTCTCAATCTTATTTAAAATTGAGAATATTCATTTAATCACTTTTCATCAAATAAGATTATAAATCATATCTTTCCAAACCTCAAATCAATAAATCAAAATCAATGCTTATTTAAATCCAATTATTAACAAAATTTAAATTCCAAGTTAACATTAATTTATCTTTCCAGCCTTTATTATTACATTTATAAATCTATTTAAATATTATTATAAATTTTGAATAAATATTTTGAACCATATTATATACCAGTTAAATTAATTTTTATTAAATTAGATCTTATTATTAAATTTATTTATGTAAAATCTTGTTTTATGCATGTTTGAAAATAATAAAATTTAAGTAAAATTTAATAATAAGATTTATTTATAATTTCAAAACTAACTTATAAATTAAACTTTCCAAACATACTATTTTAAAAATATAAAATTTAAACCTCAATAAAAATAACATATATATATATATACTCTTAAAATCAATATCGAATAAAACCATATATTTCCTTTTAAACCTTGGAAATCATTTTCAGAATATCTATAGACCAACGGTGTTTGTATATAATTTTCTATCCTATGGTCAAGTGATAGGATATTTACCATTTCAATCCGCAATTTAAATATCTATGGGTATATATCTTTTCGACCCGCAATCCCAAATTCAGTGTCAAAGAAAATCGCTTGGGTTTATCATTTCAACCCATAACGAATTTCTCATACTCTACAAGATCGTTTGGGTATGTATCGTTTTAACCCATAGGGATTCTATACTAACTGGGAACTTGCAGAGTGATAACATATATGAAAATAATATAACATATAACAATAGGCATATATCATCAGTATTAAAATAAATAACAGATCATGGTGTCAGATGCCACAAGTGAACAGTTACAGATAATGACTTATCATATATGGCAAATAAATAATTAACAGTTCAATTTAGCAGTATATTTCAATTGTCATTTCAAATGAAATCAAATCTAGTATATATATATATATAAGAACGTTAATCGTGAGTGATTGCTCACCTTTCGAGGCTAGAGATGAACGAGGATGAGATAATTTACGAATCCAAGCATGAATTCCAAAGCAAAGCAAGATTGGCACGAATTCGACGAACATAGCTGATAACAGGGATCGATGAAACAAATCAAATTAGCTTGATATAAGCTAAAACGAAAAGAATATTATATATATATATATATATATATATATATATATATATATTTCTCTGAAGTCAGTATAAAATTTGAAAACCCAAACTTATGTATACTCATATATGTAAATTAATATATAAACATATACAAACTCACCTAGATGAAAATCAATATACATACATATAATATTCAAAATCAATATTTAATTTAAAAAACGTAAACTTTAATTTAAAATATCAATATGCATTTCAAATTTCAAAAACAACACTTTAAGCAACCTTCGCAAAAAACATTTCAGTTAAAATTAAACTGCATTATCATTTAGATGCATTAAAATAAAATACAAATACACTTATATAAATCTATATATACATAACTAACCAGATCATGTACACTTACACAAATCCATACATGAACAATAAAATGATATAAGACATATATATCAATACATATCTGTAAAATATGAAGGCTGCAAATACAATATACTTAAAATAGTATTGTATTGATAAGATATGTATATATATTTGGAAGCCAAACTAATGTCTACTCATATATATATAAACTAATATATATAACCATAAAACATATAAGATTGCTTTAAACATATAATGTAAACACTTTACATATAAACAATAGACTGATATGTGTGTGTATATGTAGATATATGTATATATATGTATGTATATATAATCTTATAACCGACAAATGATAGACTAAAGTAAGCTAATATATAAAATATATATACTCTAACATATATAACTATCAAAGCATATACATATAAAAGTTGCAAACATAAAATACTAAAAACACATAACCTATATATATATATATATATATATATATATATATATATATTAGTTACCCAAGTCGTATATAAACTGTATATACATACATAGTTCATCTTCTTATACAAAACTACAGAACATATGTAGGCTTATATATATATATATATATATATATATATATTCATGTATACAAATAACTTTTTGTTCATGACATTCGTACACTATATTTTTTTATGAACTAACATAATAATTCAAATATAACTTTATATATATACAATATTACTCAAAGCACCTACGTACCGTAGCTTATAACTTATAATATACCTGAGCATATACAAAATAGCAGATGCAGCCTACATATTTTCACAATAATTATATATATATATATATATATATATATATATATATATATATAAACGAAAAGCACATATTAAAATTTTAAAACAAACCCATAAAAACTACAAATATACATATATATACTCACATATCAATGAAATAGAGGAGGAGAGGTGAGGAGCTCGACCAAGATGAAGCGGGTGGGGATGCGTGTAGATGCGCAGCGGAAAGCTGGTGGAACGAATGAGAGAGAGGGAAGAGGTGGAAGGCCAGGGTGTTTCGACAATTGGAAGGGCTGACGTGCTTGGGGTTAGAGCATGTGGCTAGGGGATATGGCGGGTTCGCGAGGGTTAGGGCAAGCCTGAGGTGGTGTTGTTTGGTCGAACGGGAGAGGATGGGGAGGCCACGGGTTTTGGAGATGAAGGGAATGGCTTGTGAACGGTAGCCGGCACGTGGGGAAGGAGATGAATGGTGTAGCCTCAGTGCAGCTAAGGCGGAGGTGGAAGCATGTGGTCAACGCTGCTAATGGGTGTCGGTGGTGAGTGAATCGTGTAGAGGCATTAGCTGGGAGGCAAGCAAAAATAATGGAGGAAGGTGGCACTCGATTGGGTTGATGAGAGATAGTGGATCCTGGCCGAGAAAGAGACAAGAAAGGAGAAACGTGGAAGATAATAGATCTTAGGAAAATAGAAGAAGAATAAGTTTCAGGAAATACGCAGGCAAAGTGATAAAATTTTGCTATTTTTTTTAAACGAAGTAAAGGAACGGAAGAGATAGCAAGCGGAACACGAACCAGCAAATAATAAATCGAACGTTGGGAATAGTAATTGTCAACCCTTAAATTCTGCAAAAATAAAAGCAATGGCTATTTGATTTATACGGTAGATAATAAATGGACACAAGGAATTCAAAAGGCTCAAAACGTACCAATACGGTGAACCATTTCACAGATTTCACCGCGTACTGGAACTTTGTAACACCGAAATGGATATACCGTAGAGATCAGCCCGACGAGACGATCAAAATGGTAAACAGATATCAGGGATATGACCATCAAATCAAAAGTCGATAATCGGTACCGAAAATGCTGCTAAAACGCCGGGATTAAGATAAACAGAGCAATAACAGTCCAAATTTGACGAAATGAAATATGATGTCTCACTCATAAGACGATTTAAAAATTTATTATATAAAATATTTAGGTTTGAAAAATATTTTATTATCATCAAATATTAACCTAATTAAATTGAAATAAAATTACACAATAAAATAAACTTCCATATTATCAGATGAAAATTTATCATTTGCTATGTTTATATAGACGTATTCCAAATATCAAATTTTTATTTTCAAATTTAATTATTTAAAATTTCATAAAATTTCAGTTAATTACGTTATTAAAACCATTAGAATTTACGGGTCGTTACACATTAATTAATTAATCGAAAGGAATAAATAATATATGATTCTATTTACACTAACTATAGTAGATTTTGTATAACCATTAGATTTTGTATAACTATTAGATTTTGTATAACCATTAGATTTTGTAGACCAACTAAGGTTTAATTAGAGACTTTTTTGAAATTTGCCCATTTCATCCGTTGTTGAGTAGACTGGTTCCACAATAAAAATTTGCATTGACATTTGACGCCTTCCTGTCAAACACATTTTCAATAGTTCCCGAAGAGCAGTTAAATGAGACAGTTAACATGGGACACCAACTTGGAGGGTGTATTTTTTTTCCTGGAAAGCCACCCATTTTGGTCTTCATGTTATAGTGTGCAAACGAGAGGTAAGCCGATGAATGCGAATTTTATGATAACTAAAATAAATACAAATGTAGCTGGTGACGTTAATAATTCAAATTCGTGGCGCATAGCTCGTACAATACCTAATTTATTATGATGCTATTAAAACTTATCTCTTTACCCACCCTACCATAGAAGAATGAGTAGGGCAGTAGATTTTGTACGATTGTCTGTCATTCGGCTCAGTTCGGAATTGTAAGGCGTTCGGTTCGTGCCCGTATGATTCTCATTTAGGATACGAATTAGGACAAATAAATGTACAAAAATATGTTCTTTTGAAACTCTCCAATGTTTTTCTGTTGTCGAAATAATGTCCATCCATTGTTCGGCTCATACGAACAATGTCCGAGCATAATGCTTGTTTGATCCATGTCCATCCGAATCTCTTATAGGACTGGACTAGGACATACATTCGTTTGGTCCGGTCCGATTTGTTTACACCCCTAAGAATGAATGCATTCAGGATTTAAAAAAATAAAAAATTATCGGCTATCTATGGCCTATAAAACATTGCCAGCTATACAGCTCAAAATTGTCCATTTTTACAACTGCTTTAGGATATTTATCAATTCAGTTTTCTAGATCTATAAAGATAAAGAAATGCTCTTGTTAACCCGCCTTTTGGCAAGGCCGTAGACAGGCGAATTTAACTAAATCGACTGCTCGTTTGTCGAGGCTGGAATACGATGGGTTTGAGTCAACTGGATAAAAAGACGATCAATCACGGGTGATAAATATATGATTACAGAGCTGGGGTTCGACATAACGTGGTTCGGTCATTGGAGTTCGGCCACGTGGGTTAGCCGTTCGGTCAAGGGGGCTCGGTCATACATGGCTCGGTCAAGGAGTGGAGATCATGCATGGTTCGGTCTTGGTGGCATGGTCCGGTCATGGTAGCATGGTTCAGTGATTGAAGTTGGTCGGATGAGGTGGATCGGTCGGGCAAAGGAAGGAAGGTCATGTCGTTCAGTCATGGTGTGAAAGTTGAGGTGGGTTGGCCAGATATGGTTCGGCATCGGTGGTTCAGCCTCGATGGGATCGACCTTCGTGGTTCGTCACATTCTGGTTCAGTTATACTGAAGTCATTTGACATTGGTATTTCTCGGCATTTGGATGGGTTGGTTGGCAGTAGGCTTCGGGACATCACTCGAATAAGCTCGGGTCATCAACTTGGCTTCAAGGTCGATCAGTATGATGGAGTGGGGGTTATTTTCTTCAGGCCGGTATTTAATTTTCGTCGAGTCGGCATAGGGAAGCAGGTCGGCAACAACATTATGGGTCGGCTGTTATAGGATGGGATTGGCTTCATCTTGCTCTGAGTTCCAATGTGGTTTACTTCGAGTCACAATTGGATTTGCTCCGGGTCATCTTCGAGTCATTCACGAGGCAATATTGGATAGGTGTGTTCTGAGCTTGAGGTCGGTCATAATGATGGAGTTGGGTACGGCTATGGCGTTGATGGGCCCAGACTACTCAGGAAGCCCAGTAACTCGGGTTTTGCATATAAATACAGCAGGCGGGGCTTCAAAAAGGGGATCTCCATTCTGCTTCCCTTCTTCTTCCCTATTAAGGCTACTCTGCCATCGTTGATTTAAAAGCTCTGGATTGTAACTGTAATTGATTCGAATATCAATAGAAATGAAATTTTCTAGAGTGGACGTAGGTCGAAATTAGCCGAACCACTATAAATCTTCTATTATTACTATATATATTCTTTTTACTTTTTATTGTTCTTCATATTTATATTCTCTACATACATTCTATCTGTGATTGGGTGTTTTCATTTACGTTTGGGTGTTAGTGACCAATTTTGATGCTAACAACTCTGCACTTGCCTTGCCCATTTCACCTCTCTTCTATATCCTCTTTTTGTTGTCTTCGAGTAGAGTATAAAATGCATCATACCCCCCATATTGTATCTAACGTCGTATTGGTAGTTTGTTTGAGAAGAGGAGAATTTTGCATCTTGACTTGTTCGTCTATGGCATGGGACGTGAATGCGCCCGCTCCAGCTGTGATTGTACCATTAAATATAATTTGCAGGGACTCAAAATTTGCTATTAGTTCTCTCATGTATTCATGATAGAAAGGCCGAACTCTTAAGAGAAAGAAAGAAAGTGGAACATAAATTACTACTAAAAACCGTAAGCAAAAAAATAAAATGCGATACAAAAACAAAATTTCTCTTTTCACGGTCGGCCCACCATAGCTTGCCACAAATAACCATTCCTTTCATAGGATTCCCCATCACGATCATGTTTCACTGCAGATTTTGCCATTGTTACCAATATTTCTTGGGTCATTCGTATTTGCAGCGAACTTGATCATCGGTTACCGTTACTTTTCCCGAAAGCGTCGTCAAAACTTCATTAAGCGCCATTATATTTTCTTATGGCCCTTTTTTGTTCTGTCTAGTTGCTTAGTAACAATTCGGTCGTACGATATAATAATTCGGTTCTTTGGACCCAATTTTAGGACTTTTATTAGCGGCTTTCTACGACACTCTGGCTACATATAAATTCCACAAAATTAAAGAAAAATGATACATAAAAGGAAATTAGATATATATAAATTTAACAAAAAATAACTCGAAACCTAATTGTTTGGAGTGGATTTTTTTATAGTTTTTTAATTTGTGTTTGGTTATGGTGATGAAGAAGAAGGAGGGAGGGGTTTCAATAGTGGAGTTTTCTACCATTTGAAAATGGCCGTTTAAAATTTATCGTCTCAAACACATTTTCAACGATTCTCCCCACCGGAGCATTTAAGGTACCATTCACCGTCAAGCTTTACTACATTTTCGTGTCCCAAGCATTAGATGCGGCAACCGTCCATTTCTCCCAAATGGACTGTTGGAAGAAATGATGCGTTTGCGTCCAATGCGTTGGACGCGTCCAACCATTTGCTCCCCAACGATTACTCCTTTCTCATTCTCTTACATATTTCCTTTTTCGTCATCTCCGACTTCACACCTTCAATTTGAGAAATCAACAATTTTTACCCAACATCCGGTTATCTTTTCATGTATGTTTATACATTTCTCTGTATGTTTTTTTGGTGTCTACAATTTTTTTTTGATAATTTTTTGCTTACTTCTGTAATTTTCGAATTTTAGAATATCGAATAGCATCCAAAATAGTCCACATAATTGATCGTCCAAAAGTACCCAAGTTCTACTGAAATGTGCTATAGAAACGTATGATACTTGTGGTGATAATAAAAATGAGTGCACAAAGCTGTAGCGAAAAGTTCAACCGAGTATTAGAAAGCATTTCGCATATTGAACCGATAGACGAAAGCAAAGTTTGACATAAACACGGTTAGTCTTAGAAGACAATGAGTTAAATGTAAAAGTTTGTACAATAAAACTAGTTCTGGCTAGGATATTTAAAACAAACTATTATAGGCAGCGAGAAATGGTAGATAGATCGTGTAAAGGTATTTTACATATGTGTTATAGTTTTTTGTTATATTGAATATGTTAATGTTTTATTAATCTATTTTATTGGGTTATTTGTAGGAGTTTGGACATGTTATTTTAAAATATAAAAGATGACCAAATGAAATTTGAAGTTGTTTCAACAATTATTTCAAGGGATGAATGGAACTGAAAAAACATCGTATACGTTCGTTGCTAACGAAGAACTACCGCGACAAGCAACTCTTCCTCTTACATAAATCCAATGTGAAAGAACATGGGTTTTTGATGGGTTTTATAATCAAATTGATGAAACGAGTACCCACTGTTAACATATTACAAATTTGAATTCACCAACCAATCATCCATTGCAATAAACTCAACACATTGGTTCGTCTTCTAGTACCAATAAAGCACGTAACGGGGGGGGGGGGGGGGGAAGACGTCATGAAGAAACCGATGAGAACTTATGCGAGATCATTGATCGAATGCATGAGAGACATTAAAAAATCTTGCGCGAATTTAGAAAGTTTGAATACGGGCAACAACATAAAAAAACTTACATTCCATATGAAATTGTAAAGTATGCAAATATGGTTGCTTGCCTTCAACGTATTGGGGAAGGGGAGAATTTTATTTTGATGAAGCTTTGACCATTGTTATGTAATCCGATAATAGAGGTATTCAAAGTTCTTAATGATGAATTAGCAAATAGTTGGTTATTATTGGCGACTGCAATTAACAGTACATGAAAGAGTACCAAATGTGTCTGATAAACCAGGGTCGTGCTAACAAATAAGGTTTTCAAAAACTTGTAGTTCCATTGTATTTTCTATGCATTGCTTAGCGTTGTATTTTTAAGGTATTTTTATTTATTTTGTTTTTTTACTTTTAATTCATTTTAATTACAATTATTTAATGCATATTACACAATAAAATGATAATTAATTTATTATAAATCAGTTGAATAAAAAAATAATATTTCGAATACTCCGTTCAAATACCACTTTCACATTATCAAACACGTTCCCATTTTAATCAACTTTCCAGCTTAAATAACTCGCTCAAATGCCCCGCTTAAACATTCCACTCGCTTTTAAAGAACGGACCCTAAATGTGCTAGTCTTTTTTTCTGCGAATTGCACCCATTCGTTTTTGTTTCCATGTTAACGGACAAGCACTTTGGAGGGGGGTTAGCATTCACAATCTTTTACGTCTGATGTAATTAAGTTATTCCATGGTCGAAATTGCGTTTTGACTCGTAGCTCTGAGAACGAAAGACATGATTAAGAAATTTATACCTAATTTTTTTTTTTTTTTGCCATAACTTTTGAACTACAATTCCAAATCCGTTGATCGTTTTCTTGCTGGAGAGCGTAGACTTTTATCTACAAATTTAATGTTTTAAGTTTTGCAAATTTTTTAGTTTTAAAGGGTGAAAAACAAATTTTTAGTCGTAGCCTTGCAATTTACTTTTCCATTCAAATTTACGTACTATCTGATTTTTGCAATATCAAATTCAGTCCAGATCCAGCATTACACTCCCTACGTTAGCATTCTCTTATCCACCACCATTCCAATCGAAATCCAAACATGACCCTGATGCTGGACTTTTTGCTCCCACCCCTGCTCTACGTGGTACCCCCAAACCACAGTGGCAAGAAGTTATGAAATCACTGAACGATTCTCATTGACTCCCGCCGGTAGAAATAGGACAAACTACTTACGTTTTGAGAAATCCAGACAATCTTGAGATTGCTATGTCGATATCCAGTTCGATAAGAAGCCGTTTGTTAAGACTGTCATTGTCACGATCGCAAGTGGAATTTGTTGTTGTATTATATTTCCGGATTTGTGGTTGTATTTAAATTTGAATTTGAATTTGAGTTTCTAGTATTACATATTAGATATCAAATATTAAATGTTACATATTAAAAATTAAATACATTTATTATTAAATTTACATAACGATTTTTATTTAACAATTTTAAAATTACTTTACATAACATTTTTTACATCCTCCCTAGCAACTTTTAACTTAAAATTTTGTCCACAAATATTTTAATTTCTCATCTCTATTTCAATTTTTCGACGAACGCATGGTGGAGCTATTGGAGAATTTTAGCTAAATAGCAAAAATACAGCTGTAAGTGGTGACGTCTCATTCGATGATTTAAATCCATGGAAAAAAGATGTCCATTTATTATTACTATGACGCGGTTAAAAGTTCTCTCTTTATCCTCCGGAAGGACGTGCGTTCAGCGTGGAACAAAATAAAATTTATTCGCCATAGGCAGCCGATAAAACATTACAAGTGTACAAATCAAAACCGTCCATTTTTACCACCGCTCTAGGATATCCGTCCATTCAGTTTTCCACATCTATAAAGAAGACGCTCTGCCCTAGTCTACCTCATTCCGCCTCTCTGCCTCCTGTTGTTTTCTTTGTTTGCCTCTCTTCTTTCATTTTTATATTCGGTTAACGATTAATTCTTTTATTTTTTGTTCTGGTTTTTTTATTCGTTTCCAGGATGAATTGGCTGCATGTTTATAAGGGTAAAAGCTCTCTGGCGGCGTGGATTTGGCAGATTTCGTTTTCTCACTGCAAGTGATTTCTGATTTGGTCTTTAAATTCGTAGGTCTGTTGATCATATTATTCCGCAAATTCTTCCAAAGTAATCCATGTAAATATGGAGTTTTTAAGCGATGCTGGAAGAAATCTCGTCTCGGAAGGAGCCAATGGTATGTATTATGTAACAGACCTTTGCCTCGTTGGGTGCGCTCACTTGGCAGGTCGCATGATTAATAAAATTAATTTTGCTGTTTGGGAGGAAATCGCATGGGAGTAAAACCCAGGTTTTCCTCTCTTTTTATTGCGTTCGACTTTTTTCCTTCCTGTGTCTTATTGCGTAATCATCAACAAATGCGCTTCAATCTAATGCACCTTCATCGTTAATGATAATTTTGTTCCAGCCTTTTGTTATTTACAAAATTGCTTAGTAGGCTACAGAGATTCAAATAAGAAAAATAGACGTTTATGATGGTGTATTTTACTTGATCCAGATCACATGAGTTTATTGTCATAAAGGATCTTATAAAATAGAAGCTTTGGCACCGTGTTCAAGAATTCAGCATTCTGCTGCTCGGATGTATGCTTAATTACAATTGTAAAGACGGTATCTTATCATATATAGGAAATAAGTATTTGTCTCTACAAGAGAGTGTACTGGATCTTGCAATTATTTGAATCACTAAAAAAACTATATCATCAAACCGGAGTAACCTATAAGATCACAGTATTAGCGTGATTAGAATATTTTCTTATTCTTGCTCTGAATATTTTTGGTACTCGAACATACATTTGATCAATGGAAAGGAACGACCAAATTGCAGGCGGCCTTCAGTATTGTATTAAGGCGGCCTTCAGTATTGTATTAAGATATAATTCTAATTAAAAACTGTTTGATGTTCTAATTTAAGATCATGCAGTATGATTCTTGTCCTAATAAAGTGCTAGTTCTTATGATTGGTAAATTTGTGTACAAATGAACATGGATATTCATTTAGCTTATATGCTAGTTTCATGTATGTATCTTAAATGCTAAAAGAGCTATGACCAGCTGTAGAAAGATGTAAATAGTGGTATGTTTCCTACTTTGTCATTCTCTGCCTGATGAAAACTGAAGTTGCAATGTGGAGACATCTGTTGTGGAGACATCTTGCTGGGTGGGTATGTTAGAAAGGGAAGATAACACAACTGAGTATAGTTATTGTATTTTCATGTTTGTAGTTCTGCATAGACGGTAGGTAGTTCTGTTATTCATCGTCACATCTCAGCTGGAAGCATTTGTGGCTTCTGTCTTTCCTGCTTGTTAATCTCCATTGATGCTTTGAATGTGAAACTGCTAAGACTCCACTGCATGATTGCTTGTGCTCTGCAATAACATCCCGTGCAATCTTATTTGGGGGCTTGGGCAAATGAATAATCAAGATCATAATTAGTTGGCCTATAGCAAGGTTATCTAAGCCTCCAAATGTTACCAGTTTTTGTTTGTGTCGAGAATGCTATATCTTTTAATAGTTGTAATACCTTTAATGTCATTTTGTTTTTGTCGGCGTTTGTGTCGGCGTGAATGGCGGTGTGAATTATAAAAAATGCTCTAAAAATGCGATCCAACAAGTAACCTTTTTTTTTTCAAATTCAAAATGTCTGTCTTCCGGTGTCGTTTAACCTTAATGCCATTTAAAAAAATAGGTTTTAACAAAATAAAATTCTTTAACAAATTTAAAACTATGCATACTATTAAACTTTAATTACTTACAAAAAGGATCTAACAAATAAATTTTTAATTAATAACATAAAGTAAAATTCAAACTAAAACAAATAGATGTTGCAACTTAGAAATATATATTTTAAATAACAAAAATGTTTTCTATGTGAATATGATTAAATGCTTTTATAAATATTTTTTTGAATTTGTTAAACATATAATTTGTACAAAAACATTTGACGCTTGAAGCACATGCTGACATCACTTTCGAACGTTTGCCATAATGTTTGTTATATAAATGTGAGTTCAGATGGTTTCTTTGTTTACACCAAATGTTTAAACGAGGATTGTTGGCTTTGGTATTATTTCATATGTTTTCCTTCGTAGCTTGGATTTTATGTTGAATATATATGGAGAATTTAATTATATCTTCTATTGCATTGAAATGTTGCAGGATGCAAATTTTGTTGGTTTAAGCCATTGGCAGGCTGTGGTGACTTTTTGATCGGTAAGTATCGCTTCTGTACTACCAACTCCTACTCCATTGAAAAATAATACTGCATGCTATGTTCTCGAGCCATATCTTTTTCGTATACTGTTCCGTTTTGCCTTGCTGGTCCCTGAGGTTAGAACGTTTGTTTTGTACGATGAGGGTTTAGTTCCCTGAGGTTAGAGCATTTGAGGTGTAATTAAACCGTAGAGATAGTTGAAAGGGGGGGGGGGGGGGGGTGGTATTTTGAATGGTGAAATAAATTTATGGTTTTAAATTTACTTGATTTATAGTTAATTAACTATTGTGTAATATGCGTTTAATAATTGAAAATAACACACCAATGCAAATACGATGTTACATTAAATCACATCGTTATATTTTAAATTTAAATACTATCAAACTAAACAAACTAGAAATCTAAACAAACTACAGAACATAATTAAATGATAAACCTATTACTTACCCAATCAATATTTAATTTCATATTTGTACTCAAATAAACAAATTAAAGTTTCAAACTTTATTTTGTTTATTTGGTATAAATATGAGATTAAATATTGAATGGATAAATATTTGGTTTAAGTAAATTTTCGTTAAATTATTATTTACGTCAAAAATAGAGAAATATGATAACAAAATGTTTTAATAATATTGAGTAATTTTTTATTCAAGTAAAAAATAGTAACATTCCTCGAAATAAATTTTGGGTTTAAATTCTTTTTACTCATTTTATTAAACCGCTTAATTTATTTTGAGGAATATTAATATGTTTACACTTAAATAAAAGATTATTTATATTATTAAAATAATTTGTTATCATGTTTCTCTATTTTGAAGTAAATGATAATTTGTTCAAAATTTATTTAAACTAAATATTTATCCAATCAATATTTAATCCCATATTTATATCCAAATAAACAAAATAAAGTTTCGATGCAATTTGATCCTCTGTTTCATGATTGGAAGTTGGAACCCAAGATGGTTTTAGGCCTGTACATTTTCGGTTTTTGAACTGTTGAGAACTTGGGCTTGAGTCTATGTTTGAAACAGCGCAACTCGACAGTATAACTCATTCGTTTCAAATCGGATTTGAGTCATTTCTTTTGCAGATTGAAGTAGGAGTGCTGAATTATATTCCTGCAAAATTTCATGACAATTTGGGTTTGTTTGTTATTTCAAAACTGCCGTCGATCTTGAACTCGCAACTTGTTGGAATTCAGCGATTTAACTTTGTTGTGGTCCAACTTTGTGACGACGTTGATTCTTCATCTCAAATCGGATTTGAAGGATTATTTTTGTAGATTGTAGGAACGTTGAGCTACGTTCCTGTAAAATTTCAAGTCATTTTGACGCTGTTAACTTGTTCAAACTTGCTGTCGAATATTGAGTTGTTTTAAACGGGTAATACTTTGTGTAATTTCTGCTATTTCGATGTTTTCTTGATATTTGTTTCTGGATTTCATACACAAGCGTTATAATGTGTTTTAAAATGTTTTTCAAATAACTGGGTTTTTAAAATTATTATTATATGTTATTTTTAGCACGAAGTCTATGTATAATAATAAGAGAATCTCAAAGGCAATTTCTAAAGTGATTTTGAAATATTTATAAAACTCGTTTTCTTCAGCTTAATTTTTATATGAAGCATACAATTTTGCATTTCAAGTGAAGAGGGAGGAGAATTAAGTGATTAGATAATCGTGCGTGTTCATAGCGCGCGTGTGTTTATCTAATCATTTAATTATCCTTCCTCTTCGCTTGAAGTGCAAAATTGTGTTTTATATATAGAAATTAAGTTGAAGAAAATGAGTTTATGAACGTTTTGATTTAGTAAATTCGAACGTATGAGAAAGAGTATTAAACGATTTAGTAAAACACATGGTATGTGAGATGTGCGTTTACTATTTCGGTTAATTTTGGACTTGTATGATCGAAATTATTTGAGATTATTGATTTTGGGACGTGTTGCCATTTTATAGCGTATTTTGAGTTTTATAATTCCTATTTATTGGAATTATGTAGGATGATCTATATTTGGCAAGTATTATGGTTTGAGATCTCTATGTAGGAGTATTATAGTTTATTATGATGAGAACCATCACGATGTTTTATTTACTTGCCAATGATATATGGCAAACCTTGAATATATGATTTCTTATTTTGAGAATTATAGTTTATGAGGAACCATCACGATGTTTTCACTTGTCGAGAAGATGAGACAAGTTATGATCTCATTTAATGCTTGTAGATGAGATGAGACGAGTATGGTGTTTCTTTATCATTTGCCAATGAGATATGCGATATTTGATTTTCTGAGTTTTATGATGTTTTTAGTGTGGCATCGACAACAGCTAGTGAACCATTAAGTGCAATTGTGTAGTATGAGACATGTGCGTTTACTAAATCTTTTAATTCTCTTTTTCATACGTTAAAATAGTGTAAAAGTGTGTTTTATATATAAAATAGTTTACTGGAGTAAACAAGTTCAAAAACTTTTTCTCGAAAAAATTAACAAAACCAATATTTGAAATTCCTTTATTATAGAAAATAAATAGATTTTATATTAGATTTTAAAATACTGTATATTAATAATTTGAAATTTTTATTTTAAAAATCACTTCAAAAAAGGTTTAATGAAAACTATGCAAAAAACAATGAAAAACAAGGAAGATAACTCAAGATCGATAACTTGAGTTCCATATGAATTCAATTCAAATTTCATTCGAAATCAATTCAAATTCTATTTAAATTTGAATTTCAAATTCTCTAAATATAGCTAGTCTATTGATAGATATCATAGTTTTCAAAACATCTCAAAACATCAAAATTGATTAAGAAATAAAACAAAACCAAGCTAATACAATTATAAGTTTAATGGATGTTTGTTGCTATCAACTTGTTCTCAAGACGGCAACATGCAACCATAATTTCGACCAAGTAAACTTTTAAAAGTACAGAAAACACGAAGAATGAAACTTATAGCGCAGGACCTAAGCTTTATGGAACATTCAAAATTATCAAATTCAGTTAAGAAACGAAGAAGTTATGCCTAATTTTGTTTCAGCTTCAAACATAGGGCAAATATAGATTTTGCTTTCGGGATAGCGAATAGAAAATTCAATTTTGACATAGCTAAACTCGAAATTACAGAAACTCAATACTTAAAAGTTGTAGTACATGATTTAAGCTTTCTGGAACATTTAAAATCTTCAAATTAAAATTCAAACGGGAGCTTGAAACTCATCAACATGTGTATCACAAACGGGACGCTATCCCAAGGTCGCTAATCTATAAAATTTGAGCCGAAGCTCCACCGAAACGGTCTGAAGTCCATGGGTCGCTACCCCATCAAATTGAGCAGAAGTTCCAACGAAATGGAGTTTAGTCCTCCACGCAGACAAAGATACATTACACATATCTAGTATAAATGACAAATGATCATCATTGATCGATAAGTGTAAATTTCATTAAGCTAGTAAATAAATGAGTTTAGCTTCATGTCTCCTAACCACTAGCTTAATTTAAATATTTACGAACAGATTGTAAATTTTCACTTGGAAATTGTTACTAGAGTTCAATCGAACAATTCCAAGAATTGACCGACGAAGTAAATGCAAGCGTTTCATACCACTTGTTTTGCTAAGTCGTTTAGTTGAATTTCTCATACGAATGAGGTAAAAGTTTGTGTATACTAATAAAATGAAAAACAGATTTAAAAACGAGCTTTGTATTGAAAGTAATGTTTAAATCTTTTTTGTGAAAGAGTTAGAGTATTTGCTAGTAGTATAGAAATCTTTGTATTTTAAATGACAAATCACAGAAATGATTGTAAAAATAATCTATCATCAAAAATCCACATTTGATGACGTGAATTAAAAGCATGAAAATCGATATCAAATCCATTAAAAAGAAGCACCAAAAATCTAAAAAAGAAACCATCAAAGTCAGTATTGATTGACAATGACTATTCAGCTGGTGAAAGATCGATAAAATTTGAAAATCAACTCAAAAACAAGAAAAATAGGAAAAATTGAACAGAACTAGACGTCTGGCAGTTTAGCCAAACGTTTGAACATGGATTTTGGAAGTTCATATTTTTTTTTTCTCTTTTTTTCTTTTTATTTTCTGAAGCCTACCAGACGTCTGGTTGGGTTTAGCCAGATTTCTGGTCCTGAGCTTTGGAAATTTATTTTCGTTTTGCTTATTTTTTTTTTCTCAGAAGCTCTTACCAAACGTCTGGTTGCCTGGGCTGGGCAGAAATTTGTCTAGGCCATTGATGACCAAATTAACTCGGAAGCGATCGAACGAGTGATGGAGGCTAGGGATGTTGCCAAGTGACAACCCAGCCCTGTAGGCTCTTCGATACACCACAGATAACACGTTCAAACATCCATAGTAGGATTTTCATAAATTTTGACTTCACAACCAAAAATTGAAAAATTCACCGAATCAATTCAAATCAAAAGCGAATGAATATGAAATTGATGTTAGGAATTCATACCTAACAATAATGAAAGATATAGACATAAATGTGAGTTTAAAAACTTACCTTTAAAATTCAAAAAAAAGAAATGAGAAGCTCTAAAACAAGCTTAAACCAATTACTCTTCACTGCACCTCTAGAATCTTCATTCTATTATCAATTTTTTTCTTAAGTTGGGTTATATGAAAAATCAAGAATTGAAGAGGTATTGAGATGGAGAAGGTGAAGATGATGCTTACCTAAGCTTCTCCTTGATTTTGGAACTTGACTTTGGATTTCCTAAGAGAACCAAGGCTTAAAAATTTCTAATCTCCTCTCTTTCCTTCATTTTTCGTTTAGCTTGAGTGTTAGGAATTATTATGAGTAGAATGAATGAAGTGGAGAGGAGTTCGGGTATTTGGTAGAAAAGTTTGGGTTATCATATTGGGTTAATGGGCTAGAAGCCAGCCCAAAGTCCAAATGAAAATACCAAAATCCTAATCAACTTCAAACATATCGATGTTTATACTTAAACAAGTTGTAAACGTCATTTTGAACTCAATGGAAGTGGTCTCGAGTCCGGGTTCGACTGTTTACAAAAAGTCACATTGTGGAATTTAATCCAACTAATGATTCTATATTTAAATGGAACACTTAAATATTTAATCGTAAAATATGTGGGTTGTTATAGACTCTCCTCCCTAAAGAAATTATGTCTTTGCAATATTTAAGAATAAAATAAAGAGTAACAACTACTCTAAAGTATAACAAAACAAAAGAAAATTTTAAACTGAGAAGTTCACCTTAAGGAGCACGAGGGAGTATGTCCGAATGTGTTTGCTCGATGAATTATTTGGATTGCTAGGAACAATCCTTAGGATTTGAGGACCATTGAACTTTCACAAGCGGAACATATTTATTTCGAAGGCATTTAACCTCCGTAGCAATGATACGAATAGGATGTTGCTCATAGGTTAAATTAGGTGACACTTAATTTTTTTTAATAACACCGGGCTCAAGAATAGAATTGGAATCTCTAAGGCATTTTCGTAGTTGAGAAACATGTAATACGTCATGAATAGCAGAAAATTGAGCAGGTAATGGAAGATGATAAGCTACATAACCAACGCGTTTGGTGATGGGAAATGGGCCAATATATCGAGGTGCTAACTTTCCTGATCGACTGAAACACACAACACATTTCATGGGCGAAACACGAATGAATGCCAAATCTCCCAAAGAAAATTCCAAATTCATTCTTCGGTTATTGGCATAGGATTTTGCCTACTTTGAGATTCCTTCATCCTATGACGATTAAGGTCAATCTTTTCTGTGGATTGACGAATAAAATATGCACCAAAAACCAACCTCTCACCGGCTTTAAGCCAACACAAAGCAGATCGGTTCTGTAGAGTGCCTCGGAAGGTGCCATACCAATGGTAGATTGGAAGCTATTATTGTAAGAAAACTTGACAAGGGAAATAAGATTTTTTCAAATTCCGTCAAAATCAAGAATACATGCACGAAGGATATCTTCAAGAGTTTGATACACACGCTTTGTTTGTCTATCGGACTAAGGATGATAAAGCGGTGCTAAAATTAAGCTTCATTCCCAAAGCTTTTGAAGACTCTTTCAAAATCCACTAGTTATGACTGCTAACAATAGAAGTAGGAACTCCATGCAATTTACCAATTTCTTTGACATAGATTTTAGCCAAAAGAGGTACGGTCCGATTGGACTGAACGAGAAGAAAATGGACGGATTTTGTAAGTTTATCTACTATCACCCATAGGCTGTCATGATCCGAACAAGAACGGGGAAGGCCGTCAATAAAGTCCATGAAAATTTGATCCCACTTTCAAACGGAAATGTCTACAGGTTGCAATAACCCATCGGGTCTTTGATGCTCGGCCTTTACGAGTTGGCAAGTCATACAACACTTAATGAGGTTAGCAATATCAGATTTCATTCCATCTCAATAATAAAGCCGCTTCAGGTCTGCGTGCATTTTACTATTACCGGGATGAATAGTAAATTTAGAACGATGAGAATCTTTCAAAATGTCTTTATGAACACCATTAATATTTGGCACAATAGGTCTACCAAATTTTCGAATGCCTCCACGAGCATCAATTTCAAAGTGTCAAACCATAAATATTTCTATCCCTACATCTTTGGCTAAGATGAGCCAATTCAGGATCATGCTTTTGAGCTTCAAGAATGCGATCTAAAATAGATAGATGGGCCTCAAGGCTACATAAAACAAAAGATGAACATGAATCGAATTCACGATCTCGAATCTCATAAGTGGACAAAGTCTGAAAATCATTTCATTCGGGTATCATCACGGAAGCATCTGCTTGTTGCTTATGACAAAGGGCACTGGCAACATGATTTTCTTTTTCGGAAGTATAAAGAATATCAAGATCATAAGATGCAAGGAATTCGAGCCAACGTTGTTGACGCAAATTAAGTTCCTTTTGAGAGAACAAATACTTCAAAGATTTATGTTAGGTGTAGAGAATAAATTTCTCTCCCAAAAGATAATGACGCCAAACTTTAAGGGCGAAAACAATGGCCATGAGCTCCAAATCATGAGTGGCATATCTAGTCTCGGCATGCTTTAATTGCCTAGAAGTATAAGCGATAACACGTTCCCTTTGCATGAGAATGACTCCCAAATCAACACTACGGTATAAACAATCAAATCTTGGTTCCCTTCGGGAATCACAAGAATAAGAGAATCGGAAAGGGGTTCTTTTAATATCTGAAAAGCACTTCACATTTGTTTGACCAAATGTACTTAACTCCCTTCTTTATCAAACTAGTAAGAGGTACAGAAATTTTAGAAAAGTTTTTTACGAACCGGCGGTAATAACTCGCCAATCCAAGAAAGTTACGAATTTCCGTCACACTCTTCAATCTCTTTCAATTTTGAATCGCCTCAATCTTTGATAGATCCACGGAAATTCCAGATTCAGGAATAATATGTACTAAAAATTTCGCACGGGATTGCCAAAAGTCGCACTTAGAAAATCTTGCTTTCAATTGATTGCTCCTAAGGGTTTCCAACACAATTCGAAGATGTTTTTCATGCTCTTTCTTGGTTTTAGAATAAACCAGAGTATCATCTATAAAGATGAGAACAAATCGATCGAGAAAGTCTTTGAAACCCGATTCATAATGTCAACAAAATAGGCTGGAGCATTCGTTAAACCAAATGGCATAACAAGCCTATCGATAACGAGTACGGAATGACGTCAAAGAAATATTATCCTCTGTAATTGGAAGCTGATGAATACCAGTTGCTAAGTCTAACAGTGAAAAGACTCTAGCACCGCTAAGTTGATCGAGTAGATCATCAATTTGAGGAAAGGGATATTTATTCTTAATGGTAAGATCATTAAGCTTGTGGTAGTCAACGCAAAGCCTTAATGTACCATCGGATTTCTTCACAAACATAGCTGAAGTTCCCTAAGGAGAGGAACAAGAACGAATAAACTGTTTTTCTTCCAATTCGAATAATTGTTTACGCATCTCCTCATTTTCCTTATTGGACATACGATAAGTAGGACGAATGATAGGTAAAGCTGCAGGGATTAGATTAATTCTGAACTCAATTGCTCGCTTAGGTGGTAATCCTAAAACGGGCTCAAATATATCGAGAAATTCACGAACAACGTGAATGAGGGAAATGCCATCTTCCTCATCATTATTATCGTCATCATGTGGATTTAGAGAATATAAGGATGCTATCGAATTGGAATCTAAATCTTTAAGAACAATAGAAATCTGCTTAACAGATTGGAGATGTCGAAGATGGATAGTTCTTTTGGGACATAGGATGTGGGCTTCTTAACGATTAAGCCAATGCATTCACAAAATCATTCCGAAACCTAAGTAACACATAACATGTAAATCGGCACGGAAAGCATAATCACTTAAAATAATTTCAACATTCTTACAAAATAAACTGAGTGTTGCCGATCCACTAAGCGGATTCGCAATTCTTAATGAAGTCATCAAGCCCATAACATTCAAAGAAAAAGTATCAGCAAGTTCTTTTGATATAAAAGAGCGAGGTGCACCCGTATCAAAAAGAACTCGAATAGTATGATCACGAAATATAATAATGCCATCAAGGACAGAATTAGAAATACCTTAACCAAGAGAAGTGTTACCACGGGCTTGCACAACATTCAGCATTCCCTCTTTTTTGCTTTGAAGTTTGGGACACGAAGATATATAATGACCTGAACTTTTGAGATAGCGACAAATAAGGGGGTTCAGACACTTATATTTGCATAGTGGTCCTTAGATCCACTATTTCAGCATTCTCCAAGATTAGGGGTAGAAGTTTTTGCTACTAAAGTTGCTTGCTTCCCTTTCTTGTTAGGTTTAGGTTTGAAATTATTATCGAAATGGCTCTTCTTATTGTTATTGAAGTTCTGTTTGGCACCCTAACATCACCATCACTTTCTTTATCGACCTTTTCAAGTCGAAGAGCGATATCTACAAGCTGATCGAAAGGAACTTCTAGTTTTATAAGTAAAGCCTTTTTGAGATTCTTATTCAACCGATAGATAAACATCTGATTTTTCTTCAATGGGGTATTAATATGCTCAACCCATATTTAGAGAGGAATTCAAAAGATGCGACATAATCCGTCATAGAAGATTCATCTTGAACAAGGTCCATAAAGCGTCGGGCTAAAGTTACATTTTCAGCTTCCGACACAAACTTTAACTCGAACCTTTTCCAGAATTGCTCCCAAGTGAGATCCGCTTCAACAATTTTCGAAATCAAAAGCTCATACCAATCTAATTTCCTCTCATGTAGCATGCTAGAAGCCACTTGGAATCGATGTAGATCCACAAGATTCATGCGAGAAAAGATACGATCACATGTTGTAAGCCAAGTTTGGACTTCTATAACGCTTTCGGAGCCCTTGAATAGCCTTCCATCCAAATTGGTATAATCACTGCACAAGCTGCAAACCCGGATTTAGGATGAGTAGGCTCTGGAATGGCTCCGGCGGCTTGGGAATTCTTTACAAGATCCAAAAGCTGTTGGGCAGACATGAATTCGCCATCCTGAGTAGCACTAGATTAACCGGCGTTAGGATGGCCATGTCTAACAATTTTTCTCCTTTAAGAAAGAAAGAAAAAGAGAGAGGTTATTCTAGAAATGAATATCAAACAAACTTGATTGATAAAATAAGGCATCATAAAAGAAAATAGGATAGAACGGGTCTTAAGACTCGAATTAAATTCCAAGGCACGATTCCTAAGAGAGACTTAGGACAACGATCCTTGTCATAATATTTTATATATTTTTCGACGTTTGGCTCCGATACCAAGCTATGGCGCCCCACCTCTATACTCACACTAACCAAGAACACTACTGGGTAATGCAAGTATGAAAAAAGGCTGTTGAGGAGCGACCAACTGTATAATTGATTTGAGCGAGAACCGATATGTCAGATAGTATGTCATGCATTTCATTTCAAGGGAAAATCCGACATATCCAATCCAAACTCAAATCTACTGCACAGTAGCTAAGTGACATTTGGAAACAAATATAAAATAAGCATAACATAAATCAATCACATATTTACATATCACTAAGGCAGAAACATATATGAATATAACGCATAGAGTGAACATCAAAGTAGTGGTCATACATGATCCACTACATCACAAAATAATAGGTACAAGTGCTATACAAAAGAATAAGTATACATCAAGAAATCTCTATCTCGAATGTATAAAAACAAAGACTACTAAGCTAAAGTAGTTAGCCAAAAGTTAGAAGCTAGTCCCTGCTAAGAAGTCAAGTGAAAGTACTTGAAACACCTCGGTCTGACCCGAATATTCTTTAAAAAACTCAACCTAGAGCCCTGATGAAATCAAAGGAATAGGGGGAGGCCCTAACCTGCCTGACCCGAATATTGTTTAAGAAGAAAAATGATAAACGGATCAGTCTAGCTATAAATATCATACAAGATGAGATAGGATAAGAGATATGACAAAAATATACGATAACAATAATCTCATACCGTGACAAGTATATATTTGATAACAATGAAAATCATACAATATCTTAAATCTTCACAAATATCCAAAAAGAATATCATATTCTTTAGCTTATTCACCGAACCTCAAATATTGACAAAACATATCAATGCAAATCGCAAAAAATTGGAGAAACACAAATTCCAGAAATCAATAATAAAAAATCCATAAAAAAAGGAAGAGGCCTATCACAAACGAGAGCATGAAAACTCATCAACACGTGTATCACAAATTGGACACTATCCCATGGTCGCTAACCCATAAAATTTGAGCGGAAGCTCCACCGAAACGGCCCGAAGACCAGGGGTCACTACCACATCAAATTGAGCCAAAGCTCCACCGAAACGGAATTTAGTCCCCACACAGACAAAGAGACATCGCACGTCGCCAGTCTAAATCACAAAATGATCATCATTAGTCGATAAGTGTAAATTACACTAAGGTAGTAAACAAATGAGTTTAGATTAATGTCCCATAACCACTAGCTTAATTTAAATATTTACGAACAGATTTTAGATTTCCACTCGAAAATTATCACGAGAGTTTAATCGAACAAGTCTAAGAATTAACCGACGAAGTAAACGCAAGCGTTTCGTACTACTTGTTTTGTTAAGTTGTTTAATTGGATTTCTCATACGAATGAGGTAAAGGTTTTTATATACTAATAGATTGAAAAACGGATTTAAAAACGAGCTTTGTATTAAAAGTAATGTTGAAATCAATTTTGTGAAAGAGTAGTATTTACTACTAGCATAAAAACCTTTATATTTTAAAGTGTCAAATCACAGAAATGATTGTAAAACATTCTATCACCAAAATTCCACATTCGACGACTTAAATTAAGACCATCAAAATCGATATCAAATCCATCAAATGGAAACACCAAAAATCCAGAAAAGAAATCATCTAAGTCGGTATTGATGTCAATAACTATTTGGATGGCCAAAGATCGATAAAATTTGAAAATCCACTCAAAAATAGGTAATATAGGCAAAATTGAGCAGAACCAGACGTCTGGTAGGTTTAGCCAGACGTCTGAACCTGGATTATGGAAGTTCATATTTTTTTCTCCTTTTTATTTTTATTTTTTAAAGCCTCTCAGACGTCTGGTTGGGTTTAACCGAACATCTGGTCCTGCGCTCTGGAAATTTATTTTCGTTTTGATTATTTATTTATGTGATGCCCCACCTCTATACCCACGCTAGCCAAGAACACTACAGTGTAATGTTGTCAACTAGCACGGAGAATAAGGCTGTTGAGGAATGACCATCCGTAGTTAGGCCTTACATTAGTATTGGTTATCTCGATAGGAGTGGTATATATATTCTTTCATTTTTCATCTCTGATTTATTTACTCCCATCGACATACCCCAATTCCAGTATAAAACGAACTACGATGGTTCATAATAGTTTAGGACAGTAAATATAATAATAACACAGATAATATAAATGTGGAACACAGATAAAACGGAAAGTCTCATATATACAATAACTGGTGTCAGTTACAAGACATGTGATACAATACATATGATACAACTACAACCGTCGACACTGGAAGTTACATATACAAGTACATTATCGTGAATAATATACATGAATACATATCTTCCTACACTAATACACTGACTACTAAAAATGACAACGACTACTCCAAAAGATATGAAAAGACTTCATAGCTCTAGCTGCAATCCAAAGCAGGTTATCTACAACCTGTAATAATTCGGTCTGACCCGAGTATTAAATTCAAAGAAAATAATACACGGGTCAGTCTAATTCAAACTCAGTTATTAGAGCACAGAAGAAATAATAATTAAGTAACAAATAGACGACAGTCACGATAAATCTCGTCTATCCGATTCTTAAATAAAGAAATCGGATAACGATAAATATAACACGTAACAGTGTTAAACAATAAATCAACAGATTCAAATCATCAACAAAGATAAGTGAAAAGAATATCAATGAAGATAATTTGGAAAACATCAAAATTGCCTAATCGGCAATTAACAACAAAATCATCAAATTAAACCAATCAAAATACAATTTAAATCATATTGAATTGAATAAACGAAACAGTTCAAACAATTGAAATATCAATTAAAATAACAATACGGGTAGGGCTGCAGTACACGCACGCGTGCACTGCCTCGCCACTACAGCATATGGAATACGCAAAAGTTCAATACCGTGTGGCTGCAGTTCACGCTTGCGTGCACTGCCTTGCCACTACAGTGATGATGTACTCAAAAGCTCAATAAATAAAAAGCAACTGGTACCAGCTCGAGATTGAGTTTGAGTTATACGACTTAAACTCAACTGGTTAGTACCATCTAACCAAATTCAAAATGTAAGCAGGAACAACAAGAGTGGTCAATGAAGCCCAGAGCTAACAGTAATGCAAAGGAATCAACAAGGTCAAGCCTGAACAATCATGAATGCGAACCCAAATGTACACAATGAATGTACAATACAAACTGCACATGAACGAAATGAAAAAGAGGTGCAACATGGAACAGCAGACATATAGGCCAAACTTATATGAGCACACATATAGGCAGTGAACATGTGAAACTCAAGCTACAGGTATAAACTAGCTCAAAATATAAAGAAATAGCGACAAGGCACAAAGGCAAGGCACCCGTACAACTACATGAAACTGGATAACATGAAGCAGTAACTAATGTATGTGAACATGAAGGCAACAAGTACAACAGTGAAATGAAGTGGATGGCTGTCTCAAGCAACGACAACCATACATGTTCGAACAGAGAAAATGTTCGAATAGAGCAAAGAAATGCCAAAGTGACAGTGGATCAATGAGCAAGGCTGCACAGTGAAACGATATGCAAATTGAAACAGGCAGTGGCAATAGCCACTATGAAATTTATAAGTGCAGACAAACTACATGAGGATCAACTCGATGAAACCACCCAGGCAGTGCACCAGTAATATATTAGCACCTCAAAAACGCAGTGAATCAAGATCACAATTAATTCACAGGTAATCACGATGGACCAGGGCAATGCATCAAAGACACGAATGACATGCAGACATCTTAAGATCACAATGTGCACAAAACAACTCACATGTATGCAATGGCACTATCAAAATATGCAACAGTGATGATACCAGCACTTGCAACAGAAAGTGATGCAAATACAACTCAAATCAAACTAAAATGAAACAGAGATGTGCTACAGGATAGCTAGCCACCGAAGTGCAGTACAACTACAAACAGCAACAACAACCATGTCATACACAGTGAAGTACAACATCAAGCTCAATGAAACATACATCAAAAATCAAATTAGTCAATATGTTCAAGGAAATCATCATTCCAAATTTCATTTGGGATGGAATCCATTTCTACCTTCTTAGTGGCTTACAAACCCATGATAAGTAGCTTACAAACCTACGACAAGTGGCTTACAAACCCATGAATATCCTGATTTTTTACAAGTTCTCGAGTCCTGATGTGATGAGATATTCTGTAGGAAGAAGCTTGTAAAACTACTTCAAAATGATTTTCAAAATTGCTTTTCAAAATATTTTAGCTTTAAAAATTATCTTTTCAAATGATTTTCAAAAAGATGCTTTAGCCTTAAAATATTTGTTTGTTTCTTTTTTTAAATAAACTCTTGTTTTAAACTTCGTTTGTTTTTAAAACAATCTTCTGACCTTTAAATATTATTTGTAATAAATATACTTGAGATTTAGAATCAAATTTACATATACATTCTAAAAATATATTTTTCCATTCTTCTTTATTTTAAAACATAGGAAAATTAGTTTATTTTATTCCAGAATCATTTTATCTTGTTTTTCCTTTCAATACCGTTTTAAAAATAAATTTTACATTGTTTTTAGCTAAGGGATGTCGACATCATGGAATACCCCATGTCGACATAGTGGACGTTAAATTCAAAAGTTTCAATTTTCAAAAGAAGCGTTTGTTCGTTTAAATCTCCACGAATGGTTATAACCGTTATTGGTCAATAAATAGCCTTCACAAACGAATTTTTTAACTAGCTATTTTCTTTACTCCTTCTCCACAAATCCATATTCTAAAATTTTCATATTTTTAAGATCGTGCCGCAATTCTCAAGTGAAACAAATTAGAATCTCGTTCTTGTTTGACTCCCTGCCCTCTCGCGAAGATCAAAGTGCTATTCAGAGTTATAGGATCAATTTGTAATCAAAAGTTTATCGAGTCTCTCTATAAGGTGTGGTTGTACTTGGAAATCATTTGGGTGATCTTGTGTTTCGTAAATCAAGAGAGTTTGCCCCTGACTTGAAGACAGGTGGGTACCTCAAGGCCTTTAGTGCATGACTGGATGTAGGGTAACTCCGAACCAGTATAAAATCCGGTGTGTTCTTTCCTTTTACTATTTTACATTTACTTTCTGCATTTGTGTTTGATTCTGTGATTGTTTTATGATTAAGTTCTGCATTTGTTTATATCATAATTTTTAAATTAATCCATATAAGTCTTAAAATCCATTAAACACTATTCATACCTCTCTAGTGTTAAGTTAGCCTTAAGATTCTTAATACGCACTCCCTTTCAATTTGTATCAGAGCATAGATTTTCATAGTTTTCATAATCTGAAACTTGAAAAATTAAAAATGGCATTTTAGGAATTTTTTAATATTGGTTTGAATTTATGCATTTCATCAAAGTATTAAAAGTCTGCATATAGTTTTTATGAAAAATCAAGTAATCTACCGAATTGGTTTGTTATGCAGGAACAAACATAACACATGGCTTTTGAAGAATCAACAACTAATAGACAAAATCTGCAAATTGAGAAAGATGAATGGATACTTGATAGTGGCTGTTCAAGGAATATGATTGGAAATCCCGAGATACTCAATGACATTATATATCAAGATGGTGGATTTTTCAACTTTGGAGATAAGTCAAAAGGATATGTGATTGGCATCGACAATGTCGGTAATTCTAAAACTCCTCTTATTTCTGATATTTCGCCGGTTAGGAATTTAAAATATAATTTTCTTAGTATAAGTCAACTATGTGATAAAGGACTTGAAATTAAATTTGGTAAAGATAAATGTCAAATATTATCTTTGAAGAAGTTAGGAAGAAAAACATTTACATCCTTAGTATAAAAGTTCCAAATGATAACTTATGTCTTTTGGCTAATACAAGTGATCCTTGGATTTGGCATAAAAAGATCTGGTCATTTAAATTTCAAACTGTTATCTAGGTTATCAAAACTTGACTTAGTTAGAGTTCTTCCCAAGTTAAACTTTAAAGTAGATAGTATATGTGGTGCTTGCTAATTAGGAAAACTTAAGAAAAGTTCTTTTAAATTAAAAGATATGATTTCTACTTCTAAACCTCTAGAATTACTTCATCTAGATTTATTTGGTCCATCTCAAGTTCAATCAATTAATCTCAATAAATATGTTTTTGTAATTATAGATGATTATTCTAGATATATTTGGACAATTTTTCTTAAACTTAAAAGTGATGCTTTTGAATTATTCAAAAAATTTGCCAAAAGAATTCAAAATCAACTTTCGTAGTGATCACGGTGGAAAATTTAAAAATGAAAATTTTGAGAATTTCTGCAATAAAAAAGGAATTACTCATAATTTCTCTTTTCCAAGAACTCCACAACAAAACGGAGTGGTAGAACGTAAGAATAGAACAATTCAAGAGTGTTCTAGAATAATGCTTTTTGATAGTAACTTACCTAAAAACTTTTGGGGTGGAGCAGTCACTACAGCTTGTTATATATTAAATAGGATTTTAATTAGACCATTAACTAATAAAACACCATATGAATTACTTTAGAGTAAGAAACCCATAGTAGCTTATTTTAAAGTTTTTGGTAGTATGTGTTTTATTCTTAATACAAAAGATAATTTAGATAAATTTGAAGCTAAATCCGACAAAGGTATCTTCATCGGATATTCCAATAGAAGTAAATCATTTAGAGTTTATAATTTAAGAACTAACACTATTGAAGAAACAACACATGTATCTTTTGATGAAAATTTTAAAGATCTTGTACAAAAAGAAGATGAGGAAGATTTTGTAACTTTAAATAATGAATCTAATGAAATTAATTGTGAAATCATTCAATCTAATAAAAGAATTAGGCTATTAAAAGATCATCCTGTAGAAAATATTCTAGGAAACATTGGATCTATAATTAAAACAAGAAATCAACTAAATAATATGAGTAATGTAGCTTTCACATCAACTATTGTCCAAAGAAAGTATCATCTATGATTCATGTTAACGCTAAAATTTGAACGCTAACACCCCAGTGAGTAGATAACAGTTATGAAAGCACCACCCGTTGGTACGGGAACAAGATACAAGTAAAGAAATTGCAGAAAAGCAGTAAAAGACGACAATTTTATAGTGGTTCGGCCTAAAATCGTGCCTACGTCCACTTTGATCTCTTTATTGCTGAACAAGTACAACTTATACAACTTTCTTCAATTACAATCCACTCTAGACTGTTAGTACAAACTTTTACGGAGAATTATCTTTCAAACTCATGATAAATGATGTGGATTCTCTCTCTTGAATTTGATGTAATGTCTTCGATGTTTGGAGTGCTTGAAGTGTTGCTTGAGTCGAGAAAATGGCAGAGTTTTGGCGCTTCGAGAATGAACCCAAAAGTCCCCCCAGAGTTGGAGGTGGAAGTCTATTTATAGAGAGTTCTGGGTGAAAAAAGTTGCTAAGTCCTAACTCGTTGCCGACTTAAGGTAAGTCATTGCTGACTTAGGATGAGTCGTGACCGACTCATTGAGCCGAGTCTCTGGTTTGTAGAGAGCTTCCTGCCTTTTTCGAACCCACGCTTCAAGTACTAGGTCGTTTACGAGTTATCTGGTTGTAGTTTCTGGCTTGTTTGTATAAGTCGTATACGACTCATCATAAGTCGTAGGTCGTGGTTGACTTAACCAGCTGCCTTTGGCTTAAAGCTGCGTTCAGGCTTTGTGAAGGCGAGTCCTAACTCGTAGACGAGCCATGATGAGTCGTGAGTCGCTCCTTTGAGTGGCCTTACAGGATGAGTCATGGGCTTGTTGAGTCGCTGAGTCAGTAGCATCCATGAATCGCATAACAGTTGAGTCGTAGAGTCGATAAACTTGATGAGCCGTTAACTGACTGAGTCGCTATCAAATGAGTCGGTATCCCTCTTAAGTAGATGAGTCGGTACCTTCCTTAAGTAGATGAGTCGGACTACCCCTTCCTTAGCTCAGTTGGGTCGTTGGTCCACTAAGTCACTGATCTCCATGAGTCGTGAGTCCCTCTTAAGAAGATGAGTCGCTACCAGTTGAGTCGTTGAGCAAAACGAGGTTAACATTTGCCCCTCGAAGTACGCGCCTAAGTCGTAGGTCGTGTGCTTCGACTTATCTTGTCTCGTGCGCCGATTCAACTTTCACCACCCACAGCTATAAAACACCTGAGTCGTTGCTCTTACTTCCTTCTTCTCATTTCCTAACTTTTAAACCGTGTCTGCCATTAACACCCCTTCAAGCTCCCAAAGGCGATTCCAAGCTTACCAACCGTCATCCCATCCTTTAACTTCATATTGCGTAAGTAAATCTTATCAACAATCAGCCGCATCCATCATCAACTCACCAGTATTCCACTCGCCGTCCTTAATACACTTTCGCGTGCTGCATTTTCCCATAAATCACGATTCGATTAATCCTTTGATTGAATTATTGTGGCGATTCTTGTGAATATGGTAATGCACCGGATGTATGGCGGATTTGAGGCGATTTGTGTTGGATTTTCGATTGATTCGTGATGATGTGAGACAGAAATGGTTAATTACAGTGATTCATGTTAACTGGTTAGTGAATTTGGGAGAGATAAGGAAGGCTTTGACGGGTTAACCGGGTTAATGGGTCCTTGGCTTCGCGGGTTAACTTAAGAGATGATGTGGCAGTGTGTGAGTGGGGAACCGACCTTAGGGGCCTTTGTAGAGTTGGTCATGCGCGACTTGGTGCCTTAACCGTGTTAATTCAGACGACTCAGGTCTTAGGTCGTATGAACGACTCAACCCTTTAGGTCCTTTTGACGACTTATCCTTTTAAACCGCGAACGATTCAAACCACAAGCCGTGAACGACTCAGCACTTGCTATTTCTTCATGACTTATCTTTTAAACCGTGCACGACTCAAACCATAAGCCGTGAACGACTCAACGACTTCCATGCGACTCAGTAGCCTTTACCCTTGACTTTAATCCGACCTAGCAAGTTTTACGACTCAAGCCATGAGTCGTAACCGAGTTAGAACTTAGAAGATTTCCTGTTGCTTTGAACTGGAGCCTCCCTTCTGTTCCTTGATTTACGACTCTTAGCACTGCCGACTTATAACATCAGCGGTTTAAAATTGAGGCAACCTAACTTAACTCGCCTCACTTTCCTTAGGTCGTAGCCGAGTCATCCAAATAACCAATGACTTAGCTTAACCCGTACAAAGAATTCTTGAGTCGTTGACAACTTAACACTTGTAAATTTTGTTTGAACTTTGAACTGTTGAACTTTGCTGCATTCTTTTACAGATTACTTCAACTTGTAAGCTAATAACCTGTTAATATAACATTCACAGAAAACTGGGACGAATATACTGTCATTGATTGCCCACATCGAACGACAGATTAGTTAATGATAGATGATTAACTTAAATAAATCGTGTGAACGAAGTGCTATCGATTTCAAGTGGAATATTAAAGCAGCACTGGATTAGTCAATTGAAACTGACCAGCCCTCATTAATATTATGCTTGAGCTTTAAATAACAAGTTCCGAAGTTACCGTAGTCAATCAATCGTCAACCAGTTTAATTCCAGTTATCTTTACTTGTTATTATTATTATTTTTTATTAGCTTTGCACGACACTTCACACTTTTTAGGAAACGTGCACCTTCGCATTTGAACATCCAGTTCCTTGTGTAGAATGACCTCTCATCAAGAAGAGCCGATGGGCCAGGCTGAAGATGTCTTCCCAGTAGCCATCCCTATAGACAACCCTCCGGAGAGAACATCCACAACTTTGAATCAGCGGGTGTTTAACCAATTGCGCGTCCAGTTTGGCATTGATGAAAGTGATGTTCTTTTCCCTGGGCCAAGTGATACTGCTGACAATCCTCCTTACGGCTTTGTTGCAGTCAATCGCCAAATGTGCTTAAGTGGGGCGATTCCTCCTTTTAACGACTTTCTCCAACAGTTCCTTCTTCGGTTGTCTATCTCTCCATTCCAATTACACCCCAATGGCTACGCCATTCTGATGGGGTTATGTGTTCTATTCAGGAGAGTTTTGGATCGATTACCAAGCTTCGGGGAGATCTGCTATTTTTGCTCATTCACGAAAACTAAAGACCATCCCTCCATCGTGGTTATAAGAAGCGCTCGAAACCGCAAACTTATTACTGATCTCTCCGAAAGCGCTCACGGATTTTTGAATCAGTTTTTCTTTGTTCGCTGCCCTCCAGGATTTTATGCCATCTGGAGAGTGGGAAGTAAGATTTCCTGTCTTTACTTTTTCCGTTTTGAAACTTTCTCGAGATCTGAACTCTCAGTTGCTAATTTCATTCTTTTCCTGTTTTTAGCACTTCCACCCCCCGCTAGGGACCCAAGTCTTAAGCAAATCTTTGAAAGATTAAATGCCGTGCCGGTAGAAGAGAGGAGCATAAAGTTTCTGCTAAACGATGAACTTTTACATCAATACGGACTCCTCCATCCTTCTCGCTTTACTCGGCCTCGTGAAGCTCCAACGGAGGTTCCTGATTCTCCGGTGAAAACTCCTGATCTTCCGATCTCCACTAAAGAGCACATACGAGGAGAAATTTCTGCAGAAACCTTATTAGTAAAGTGCTCTACTCCAAGAGACGATACGGGACCCTCCGAAAAGCCCGCACTTGCTCCCATTATTGAAGAAGAAGAGGAGCCCCTTTCCCAAACCAGGAAGAGTGCTGACAAAGGAGCTGATGGAGGGAATCAGGTTGGGCATGACGGTGATGACGTCTTTGGGGATTTAAGTGACATAATTATTACTTCCCAAGAGCTCTTTAAAGAAGACCCTGCTCATGGTAAAGCTATACCTCCGACGATTGAAGCAACATCTGCCCTCCAACAGACTCTAACTGCTTTATCTCAAGAATTGTCATCAACAGTGAAATCTATCACTTCCCCCCAACAGAGGAGTGGTTCGTTAGTCCAACGCGAGTAGCTTGCACTTCACACACAACTAAGGATTTTCCAGCACATTTATGCACTTATCTTCTTATACTTTAGAGATTTCTAAAGCTTATCTTTTCTTATTTCAGATTCTTCAATGACACGCGGCGGATCGTATTATCAGGATTTCCAACGCTACGGGGGGCGTGGTCAATATGATTATCGGCGTTACTTTCCCTCCTATAGAGAGTCTGACGAAGAGAGGGCTGCTCGAAAGACTCGTGAAAGGAGGGATGCAGAAGAGCGTTATGACAGAAGGGATAGGGATGAGCACCATGATTCTCTGCAGAGAAGTGACGATTCTTACAAAAGGAAATCTCACGACGACTGAGGAAAGGGTCATGTAGCTGAAGATTCAGGCACACGAGCCCGATATGGTGAGAGACATGCTTCCACTATTCCCGAAAAGCCTACTGCCCCTGCCCCTCTTGACATTACTTCCGACTCTCCTGCTCTTGGGAAGGAGGACATCCAGACAATAATAAGCAGGCCTAAATTTCAAGTGGGACCTGGCCCAGCCACTTTACAAAGTCGTTTTCCACAATGGTGCTTAAAGGGTGTGAGATTCGACCTAGACTTGGTCCCCATCGACAAGTCTGCTATGTTGCGCAATCTTGATGCAGTCAAGCTCGATATCGAGAGGATGTCAAACTGGCAGAAGCTTGTTGATGAGCTTCAAAGAGTTAACCGTGCCAACTTAGAGGCCATGCTCACCATGGAAAACGATAAGGCTGAGTGGCAAAAGGTCCTTGAGCAGCATGACACCGAAATGAGGAGCATTACTTCCTACAACGAGGAGCTCGAAGCAAAGGTTGAGAAGTTGAAAGATGAGCTTGCTGCTTCCTCTACTTCATACTCTCAAAAAGAAGAAGTGCTTCTCAGACAAGTTAGAGATGCTCATGCCAGTCAGAGGGACGCTGAGGACAGGCTTGAAGCACAAAAAAGAATCAGTGACGGCTATGTCTCTGATATTGCTGAGCTTCGAAAGAAAAACAACTCCCAGGAGGCGGAGATACAAATGCTTAAGCTTCAGCTTGCCAAAACTGAAAGGGAGCGCGATGAGGCTGTCGCCGGCAAAATCGCAGCCGAAGAATCTCATGAGGCGACCAAAAACAGTTTCGGCTCAACATTATTCGACTTCTACTTGCATAGCGTCTTAGGGCATGGAAGCCTCGCTTTTCTTGGTCCTAAGTATGAAATCACTTTAGCTGAAGTGTGGGAGGCCGCTCTTGAGATGCTTGGTGCTGAAGGTGCCGGCTACGACGAATCAGCTCTGGAAAGGCATTATTTTGATGATGACGCCCGCGCTGCCCTTGCCAAGGGAAAGGAACAACTTGCCAAATTAAGAACTGAAGTGACAGAAGGGGACCGGCTGGGGAAAACCACTTCAACTACTCTAGTCCAGCCACCTTCTTCGTCTGAAGTCGACATTATTGGTTCCAGTTCCCATCTTGCATCTCCCACCAAAGTTACCACTAAGATTACAAGCATACAAGGTGGAGACGAGGGTGATGAGAGCGCTGATGCGCAAGCTTATGAAGTCGATATCAGGAAACCAGCTTCTCCAGGTAATTTCACTGTTAATCTCGCTACTGTCAATTCTGCTCAAGCGGGTTACTCATTTATTTCGCATGAGTTTCATGAGCTCCTTGGCTATTTTCTCAACCTTGATGAGCCTTCATCTCCTCTCTTTACTGACTTCATTGGTGAACCTTCATCTCCTCTCTTTACTGACTTTAACCTCTTTTCTTCTGTAGAAAAAGTACCAAGCACTGCTCAAACTTCTACTCCTCCGGTTATCCATCCTTCATCTCTTCAGGCGGCGCCTCCTTCTGCCTCGCAACCTGGATCACAGGAGGAACAAATAGAGGCTCTTCACGGCTTGGATGATCCCATCGCTTCGCAAGAGCAGAAAGATGAGAGACCTGAGGGAGGTGACATATCCCCGGAACGGACTCCTTCTGACGACATTGTTCTATCAAAACTTGTCACTCCGGGGAGTGAGTCTTCCTCACAAAGGAGAGAGAAGCGTGGAACATCGAAGAGGAGGGGGAAGAAAATCACCGCCACTGAAGAGGAGCCGGAAGTTGAACCGGTTACACCTGCCTCTCCTACTTCCCTTATACCCACTGGCCGACCTGAAAAGCTGGTCATTCGACCGGGTAAAGGGTCCAAAGGAGGGAAGAAGAAGTGAAGATTTTAGCTTTTTGCCTTTTGTATGAACTGGCCGAGAGTTGTGCGGGTACCGGCCCCCGCTTTTATTTTGAAACCTGTATCTGCATTATAGTTGAATAAAATGATTCTTCGTTTGTACAAACTTCTGTTTGAATTTGAGTATGCATTTATTATTCATTTTTGCACAAGTTTATTTATATGATATTGCAGCGGGCTTATGATATGTTGTTTGAGTATTACTTTACTGATGCAGCTATACTACTATACCATGTTGCCCCCATACCTTAAGCTTGCTGCAATATTTTATACTTCGAGGGGACTTGCACTCTTATTTGTTAAAGAATAATTATTTTATTCTTTAAAGAAATTTTTTGTAGAGTACAACTCCCTTCGTATAAGTTTTTACGCTTTGTCGTTCGAAGAAATCACTTTTTTCTTTTGCTTATGTGCATATTTTACCAAGTGAATTCCTCTATGTGGTAAAGCGGACCTCTGAAGGGTACTTTAACTTCTTTTCTTTTTCTTTTTTTACGATCATTTTCCGTAGTAGGCAAATTACTCTTCCTTTGAAAGTTAAAGTACGCTTTTGATGAGGATTTTTTTTTTTTTTTACAAAACTGTACCTCTGAGGAGGGATTTTTCACGTTTCAACACTTGGAAGTTTTATTTCAATCTCGGTGAAACGTGTACCCCCAAAGAGTTGTGCCTTTGAAGAAAGCCTTTTCACGTTTCAACACTTGGAAGTTTGATTTCAATCTTGGTGAAACGTGGGCTTTCAGGAAGGTCTTTTATTTTGTTTTTGCATTTCAACTTTGGTGAAGTGAAATTCCGAAGAGCGGTTATTACACTTCAACTCCTGGCGAAATGTGCCTCCGAAGAGGGCTTTCATTTTGTTTACATTTCAACTCTGGTGAGGTGATATCCCGAAGAGCGGTCATAACACTTCAACTCCTGGTGAAATGGGCCTCCGAAGAGGGCTTTTATTTTGTTTACATTTCAACTCTGGTGAAGTGATATCCCGAAGAGCGGTTATTACACTTCAACTCCTGGTGAAATGGGCCTCCGAAGAGGGCTTTTATTTTGTTTACATTTCAACTCTGGTGAAGTGATATCCCGAAGAGCGGTCATAACACTTCAACTCCTGGTGAAATGGGCCTCCGAAGAGGGCTTTTATTTTGTTTACATTTCAACTCTGGTGAAGTGATATCCCGAAGAGCGGTTATTACACTTCAACTCCTGGTGAAATGTGCCTCAGAGAGGGTTTTCATCGCCTGGAAGTTACTCTCTCATGGTTGGAGGGTCATGACTCCTCCAATCTTTTTTGTTGAGTAGAGAACTTTCTTTTTTGTGGCGTATGACCCATTAGAGGTCTTTTATCCTCCGAAGAGGACTTGCGCTGCTGATGGTAGCTTTGGTTGTTCCTCTGTTCACTTGCTTATGCCTTTTCAGCGATCCTCTTTTTTTTTTTTAGTTTTCATTCCCCTTTTTTTGCAAGTAGCTTGTTTAATCCAAGGAAGTGTACTTCATTGCCAGGCAAGTTCGTGAGAACGGGCACTAGCTTCCTAATTGGATGTTTGTTTGTTCAAACAATCTCAATTTATCAGCAAGGGCTCGTTTCTATCGAAATCATTAGCCATTCAATTGAAGTATTTCCTATCTAGGATTTGAATTCGGGGTCTTTGTAACTTGAAATTTGTTTGTTGAATGATGGTGAGAATCGCTCGGTCTTATTATGCGCAAGTTTTATCTCCATTGTCTGCAAAAATTTAAATCGACATTTCAGCAATACATTTTATGTATTTTTACATCGAAAACAAAGCAAACATATAATGATAATAAGGAACACAAGATTTATAGTGGTTCGGCCATGAAATTGGGCCTACATCCACTTTATATTCTTTCATTATTTACTTGCATCAGTTTCACAATTGCTTTCAATTACAAGAATCATACATTCATAATTCTTTTTACAATGTTTCAACAAAATTTTCAAGTAAAGTATGGACGCAAGTGATTGCTGTTCCATGCCCTTGGAATTTGATCTCCATCAACAGTGGTGAGCTTGAATGTGCCGTCAAGAAGTTTCTGACCTATTACATACGGTCCTTCCCAATTTGGCCCAAACACACCTGTCGCAGTCATAATTCTTTTCAGGACTAGATCTCCAATTTCAAAGCTGCGTTGACGAACTTTGGAATTGAAATGTCTGGCTATCCTTTGCTGATGAGCTGCAACTCTGAGGTTAGCTTCATCTCTTTTTTCATCAAGGAGATCCAGCGCTTCAAGTTGTAGCTTCTCATTTTCTGCTTGATTGAAATGGATTCTTCTGTGTGAAGGGACCTCTGTTTCAACCGGGATCATTGCCTCCGATCCGTATGCTAACGAAAAAGGAGTATGCCTAGTTGCGGTTTTGTGAGTAGTTCTGTATGCCCATAGTGCAAGTGGTAGTTTATCGACCCAACCACCTTTTGCTCTTTCGAGTTACTTTTTGATGGTTGATTTGATGATCTTGTTCACTGCTTCCACTTGCCCGTTTGCCTGCGGATGAGCTACTGCCGAAAAGCTTTTCTGGATTTTGAATCGTTTGCAAAAATCCTGGAATTCCTCGCTTTCAAACTGAGTACCATTGTCTGTGATTATTTTCCGAGGCACACCGTATCTGCAAATGATATTCTTGGTCACAAAGCTTATCATTTTCTTTGAAGTGATAGTAGCCAATGGTTCAGCTTCAGCCCACTTAGTAAAATAATCAACTGCAACAATAGCATATTTAATCCCTGATTTAGCAGTTGGTAACGGCCCAATGAGATCCATTCCCCAAATTGCAAATGGCCATGGACTGACCATCTGTGTGAGTTCGGTAGAAGGTGCTCTAGGAATTTTGGCATATCTTTGGCATTTGTCACATTTTCGGGAGTAATCTGCAGCATCCCGATTAATTTCTGGCCAAAAATATCCGTATCGGAGAATTTTCTTTGCTAATGTTTGACCACCTGAATGATCACCGCATTCTCCTCCATGCACTTCAGCTAGGATTGTTTTGGACTCTTCCCGGGATACACATCGAAGCAATGGCATTGAGAATCCCCGTCTGTACAATCGGCCATCCTGAATTACATAGCGAGAGGCCTTCCTTAGTAGCTTTCGTCTTTCTATCGAGTTTTCTGGCAGAGAACCTCTGAGTAGGTAATCCAGTATTGGAGTCATCCATGACTCTTGTTCTTGAGATACATTCATAATCCAGTCTATATCCATCTCGTCTATACTTGGCGCTGAAAGGACTTCTACAGGGACCAATCCCAATAGTTGAGCTTCACCAGAACTTGAATATTTTGCGAGGGAATCTGCCTTCATATTCTCTTCCCGAGGAATGTGGCTTATTGAATAGTGATCGAGTTCACATAGGAGTTCCCAAGCCTTTGACAAGTAGGAAGGCAGGTTTCCACCTTTTGCTTGAAATTCCTTCTTGACTTGGCATACAATAAGCTGAGAATCACTGAAGATTTGTAATGCTCGAATGTTCAGCTCTTTAGCGATTTTCAGACCTGCAATAAGAGCTTCATATTCTGGTTCATTGTTTGTTGAAGGAAATTCCAATCTTAGTGCGTAACATAATGATCGACCCTCAGGAGTTTCAAGTACCACTCCGGCTCCAGAACAGTAGTCATTTCTTGCGCCATCAACATACATCTTCCACTGGATTGGAGAATCATTGATCGCTTTTTCCTCACCGTTATCTTTCTCTGTGAATTCTGCAATGAAATCAGCTAAAGCTTGTCCGTTGATTGCCTTTCGGGGATGATAAGTGATGTCATATTGACTGAGTTCAATGTTCCATTTCAGAAGGCGACCCGAAGTTTCTGGGCGAAATAGGACTTGCTTTAGAGGTTGATCAGTGAGCACTTTGATAGGATGAGCTTGGAAATATTGCCTCAGTTTCCTCGATGCAACTAGTAGGCAATAAGCGAGTTTTTCCAACTTGGAGTAATTCAGCTCTGCCCCAGTGAGTCTTTTGCTGATATAGTAAACTGGATGTTGAATCCTTTTGTCTTCCCGTATCAGCGCTGCACTTAGAGCATGAGATGATACTGCCAAGTATATAAGAAGTGTAACAACCCGCATATTTATCGAGTTTGTATTTAAATATTTTATTTAAATATTAACTCGTTAATCGGATTTTGGTCCAAAAAGCTACTTTTTGCAAACGGTCAAATTAGGACTCGAGACCACTTCCATTGAGTTCGAAATGTCGTTTACAACTTTTTAAGTATAAACATCGATAGGTTTGGAGTTAGTGAAATTTCACTGACTTTTCCCGCTTTGGACTTTGGGTTAGTTTAGCCTATTAAGCCCAAGTTCCAACCCTCTTCTCCTCACTCTTCATAAATTTCCTAACTAATCAAGCTTTGGCATTAATGGTGGAGGGAATGGGAAATTAAAACTCCAAGCACAAATTCAATTGCAAATCCAACATTCAACTCCAAATTCAAGTAGAAGATATTGGATTCAAGCTTTGGATTGCTTCTCCTTGCTTTCAAGCTTCATCTTTATAAACTTTAGTGCAAAGGTGAGATTTTTATCTCACAAATCTAGTCTATATCTATCTTGGACTGTTGGGAATGATTCCCTATCACTTTAGCATGCATATTTGCTTTTGGTTTGGATTGGATTGGCGAAAGACTCCGATTTTTGGTGTTTGGGTGAAATTTCTGCATTTAGGTCGTTCTGGCCGTTTTTAGCTCGCTCGGAGTTAGGTCGTGTGGACCTTAGGTCGTAGGTCGCGTACGAGTTAACCCCTAGGTCGTTCTGGCCATTTTCGTGTTTTCGGAGTTAGGTCGCTCAGGACCTTAGGTCGTAGGTCGTATGGCCGTTAGGTCGCTCTGCTTTGGCTCTGGCCATTTTTGCTCACTCGCAGTTAGGTCGCATCACCCTTAAGTCGTTCGACCTGATCCTTTCTTAGGTCGCGCATCCCCTTAGGTCGCTAGGTCTTAGGTCGCGCCATCTTTTAGGTCGCGCCATCTTTTAGGTCGCGCATCCCCTTAGGTCGCTAGGTCTTAGGTCGCGCCATCTTTTAGGTCGCGCCATCTTTTAGGTCGCGCATCCCCTTAGGTCGTATGACCTGTTTGTTAAGTCGGCTGTCCTTAAGTCGTTCGACCCCACTAAGTCGTAGGTCGCCTCCGACCTTACCCTTAGGTCGTATGACCTGTCATCCACTAGGTCGCGCCACTTAGGTCGTATCCCTTAGGCCGCGAACTCTTTAGGTCGTTAGACCTCATTTTGCTTTAGGTCGTAAGCCGCTTGTCTTCACTTAGGTCGTACCGTGACGGGGCGCTGCCCCCTGGACCCCCGCGACCTGACCGGGCAGGTCGAACCCCGTATAACTCTGCGTAGGGGATCTTATCTGAAAAATATTGAGCTGATTTCCTTGGATTTTATTCGCATCTCCGTATGCGATCTTTGTGACTGATTGTTTCTACACTTGCTTATGTGTTTTGTCACTTTATAATATAAAGGTTTCAATACTAGTAGTAAATATCAAAACTCTTTTAACCAACAATTTCAACTCTATTTTTAATAACAAAGCTCTTTTCTTAAACCGTTTTCCAATCTATTAGTATATACAAGCCTTTACCTCACTCGGATGAGAAATCTAATTAAACGACTTAGTAAAACAAGTGGTATGAAACGCTTGCGTTCACTTCGTCGGTTAATTCTTGGACTTGTTCGATTGAACCTCTTGTGACAATTTTATTAGTGAAGATTTACAGTTTGTTCGTAAATATTTAAGTTAAGCAAGTGGTTATGGGACATGAAGCTAAACTTCTATATTTACTAGCTTAGTGTAATTGACACTTCTCGTTGATCTTGATGATCGCTCTATGAATTAGACTAGCAATTGCGCGATGTCTCTTTCATTGCAAGGTTAGACTAGACACCACTTGTGTGATTCCATTCACACATACCTATCTGCTTTTTGGTTAGTCTTGACCTTAATCTGTGTGATTCCATTCACACATGCGGGGTAGCTCCCCTTGGTTTTCGGACCATCATGTGATAGGCCTCTTTCCCTTTTTATGATTTCTGGATCTCTTGTGTTGATTTCTGGAATTTATCTCTTTGACTTGTCATGAGTACAAGTTTAGGGTATGATGCCCTCTTCGAATCTTTGAGAAGATTCTTGTGATAATGATTATCTCTTATTGATTGATCTTCTGTTGATCATTATTTACATACTTATAGTGGTATGTCGTTATGGATGTTTATGTTTATGCCATATCTTTTATGTTATATCATGTCATCTGATATTTATAGCTAGACTGATCCGTTTATTATTTTCTTAAATAATACTCGGGTCAGACCGAGATGTTACAGGTGCTTCTGCTTGACTTCTTCCCAGGGATTCATCACTCTGACTTTTGGCTAACTGTTTAGATTAGCAGTTTTTGTTGTATACACTTGAGATATAGACTCATAGTTGTATTCTTTTGTATAGCACGTGTTGCTATTCTTTTGTATTATCGTAGATCTTACTGACCACTACTCTGATGTACACTTTCATGTGTTAGTTATATATTCATATCTTCTTCCGCCTTAGTGATATGGATATCTGTGACTGATTTGTGATATGATTATTTCTATGTTTGTTTCCGAAGATTATTTATAGCCACCGTGTGATAAGCAATTACATGGATGGTCGCTCCTCAACAGCCTTATTCTCCGTGCTAGTTGACAGCACTACTCCGGAGTGTTCTTGGCTAGCGTGGGTATAGAGGTGGGGCGTCACAGCTTGGTATCAGAGCCAAACTTCGGGACAATGTAGAATAACTTAACAAGGATCATCGTCCTAGGTCTATCTTAGGAGTCATACCATAGGATTAATTTGAGTCTTCGTACCGACTCATCCTATTTTCTTTATGATTCCTTGTTTTATCTATCAAGATTGCTTGATGTTCATTGGTAAATAACCTTCTTCCTTCTCTTCTTTCTTTCTTTAAGGAAGAGAATGTCTAGACCAGGCCGTCCCAGAACTGGATCATCTGGTGCTGCTCCTCCGGATGGAGTTTTTATGACTGCTCAACAGCTTCTTGATTTAGTAACTAATGCTCAAGCAGCTGGAGCTAACCCGGAACCTACTCACCCAAAGTCGGGATTTGCACGCTTGTGCAGCGATTACACCAACTTGGGTGGGAAGCCCTTCAAAGGTTCGGAAAATATCATCGAGGTCCAGGCTTGGTTAAAATCATGCGATCGAATCTTTTCTCGCATGAATCTTATCGATCTCCACCGCGTTCAGGTGGCTTCCAGCATGCTCCAAGAGAGAGCATTGGACTGGTACGAACTCCTTATTTCAGAAATTAATGAAGCGGATCTCACCTAGGAGCAATTTCAGGGACGCTTCGAGTTAAAGTTTGTACCAGAAGCTGGAAAAGTAAGCTTGGCTCGACGTTTTATAGACCTTGTTCAAGGTCAATCCTCTGTGACTGATTACGTCGCAGCCTTCGAGTCGCTTTCCAAATATGGGGTTGAATACATCAACACCCCATTGAAGAAGAACCAGAGGTTCGTTTATGGCTTAAATAAGAGTCTTAAGAAGCCACTGCTCCTGAAACTAGAAGTCGCATTTGATCAACTCGTCGATATCGCTCTTCGTCTTGAAGAGGCTGATAGAGAGAGTGATGTTGAAGTGGAAGGCGCTAAACCAAACTTCAACAACAAGAAGAGGCCAAACAAATTCAAGGGTCCTTATCCCAACAAAAAGGGTAAGCAGGCAACCCCTGTGGCAAAGTATCCTTCTCCTAGTGGTGCGAGTTGCTTCAACTGTGGGTCTGGGGATCATTATGCGAATAAGTGCTCTAAGCCCAAATCTTGTCGCTATTGTAAGAGCCCAGATCACTTTATACATCAATGCCTCAAACGTAAAAGCAGGAATGAGGGAAAGTTAAATGTGGCTCAAGCCCCTGGCAACACATCTCGTGGCCAAGGTATTTCTCATTCCATTCTTGATGGTATTATTTTATTTCATGATCAACCTATTAGAGTTCTCTTTGATACGGGTGCATCCCATTCCTTTATATCAAAGGAACTGGTAGACACTTTTTCCTTAAGTGTTACTGCATTGATGACTTCTTTAAAAATTGCGAATCCTGTTGGTGGATCCGCAACTCTTAGTTTGCTTTGTAAAGATGTGGAGATTATTTTATGTGATTTTTCTTTCCTAGCCGATTTGCATGTCATGCGTTACTTAGGCTTTGGAATAATTTTGGGAATGGATTGGCTTAACCGTTATCAAGCCCATATCCTATGTCCTGAGCGGACTATTCATCTCCGACATCCACAATCTGTTAAACATATTTCTGTTAATCTTAAAGATTCAGAATCATGTTTGGTGGCATCTTTATATTCTTTAAATCCTCGTGATAACGATGATGATGATGAAGATGATATTATTTCTTGTATTCATGTTGTTCGTGAATTTTCCGACATATTCGAGCCCGTTTTAGGTTTACCACCTAAACGAGCAATTGAGTTCAGAATTAATCTTGTTTCTGGAGCTCAACCTATTACTCGTCCTCCTTATCGCATGTCCAATAAGGAAAATGAGGAGATGCGTAAACAATTATCTGAATTGGAGACGAGGCAATTTATTCGCTCTAGTTCCTCGCCTTGGGGAGCTTCGGCTATTTTCGTAAAGAAATCCGATGGTACTCTGAGGCTCTGCGTAGATTATCGCAAGCTTAACGATCTTACTATTAAAAATAAATATCCTTTGCCTCGGATTGATGATCTATTCGATCAGCTTAGTGGTGCTAAGGTCTTTTCACAATTGGACTTGGCTACCGGTTTCCATCAGCTTCGTATCGCCGAGGATAGCATTCCGTTGACATCATTCCGTACTCGATATGGATCTTATGAATGGCTTGTTATGCCATTTGGGTTAACGAATGCTCCAGCTTATTTCGTTGACCTCATGAATCGAGTTTTCAAAGATTTCCTCGATCGGTTTGTTCTCATATTCATTGATGATATTCTTGTGTATTCAAAAACCGAGGAGGAACATGAGAAACATCTTCGGATTGTATTGGAAACACTTAGGAGTAATCAATTAAAGGCGAAATTTTCTAAATGCCACTTTTGGCAATCTCGTGTGAAGTTTCTCGGTCATATTATTTCCGAATCCGGGATATCTGTGGATCCTTCAAAGATTGAAGCGATTCAAGATTGGAAGAGACCGGAGAGTGTGACAGAGATTCGTAGTTTTCTCGGATTGGCGGGCTATTACCGTCGTTTTATTAAAGACTTTTCTAAGATTGCCGTGCCTCTTACTGGCTTGACTAAGAAGGGAGTTAAATACATTTGGTCGGACAAATGTGAAGCCTCTTTTCAGAAATTGAAAGAACTCCTTTCCGATGCTCCTATTCTTGTTATTCCCGAGGGGAATCAAGATTTTGTTGTTTATACCGATGCTAGTCACGTTGGTTTGGGTGCCGTTCTTATGCAAAAAGAACGTGTTGTTGCTTATGCTTCTAGGCAATTGAAGCCGGCCGAGACTAGATATGCCACACATGATCTAGAGCTCGCGGCTATTGTTTTCGCCCTTCGAATGTGGCGTCATTATCTATTGGGAGAGAAATTTATTCTTTACACGGATCATAAGTCTTTGAAATATTTATTTTCTCAAAAAGAACTTAATTTACGTCAACAGCGTTGGCTCGAGTTCCTTGCACCTTATGATCTTGATATTCTTTATACCCCCGGTAAGGGTAATCGAGTCACCGATGCTCTTAGCCGTAAGCAACAAGCAGTTGTTTCTATGATGATATCCGAATGGAACGATCTCGAGATCTTATCCACTTGTGAGATTCGAGAGAGCGTATCCGATTTATGCTCATCGCTTGTTTTATGCAGCCTTGAGGCTCATCCTTCTCTTTTAGACCGCATTCTTGAAGCTCAAGGGCTAGATTCTGAATTGGCTCTTCTCGGCAAAAATGTTAAGGATAAAATTAATATTGAAGGTTTGAAAGACTATGATATTGGTTCTCGTGGCGGCATTCGAAAATTTGGTAGACTTATCGTACCAAATATTGGAGATCTTCGTAAAGATATTTTAGAAGATTCCCATTGTTCTAAATTCACCATTCATCCCGGTAGTAGTAAAATGTACGCTGATATGAAGCGACTTTATTATTGGGAGGGAATGAAATCTGATATTGCTAACTTTGTTAAGTGTTGCATGACTTGCCAACTTGTCAAGGCCGAACATCAAAGGCCTGGTGGGTTATTGCAACCTTTAGAAATTCCAATTTGGAAGTGGGATCAAATTTCCATGGACTTTATAGATGGCCTTCCCCGTTCTCGTTCGGGTCATGATAGCTTATGGGTGATTGTTGATAGACTTACTAAATCCGCCCATTTTATTCCAGTTCGGTCTAACCGAACCGTTCCTCTTTTGGCCAGGCTATTTGTCAAGGAAATTGTAAAATTGCATGGAGTTCGTACTTCTATTGTTAGCGATCGTGATCCATTGTTTACTAGTGGATTTTGGAAGAGTCTTCAAAAAGCTTTAGGAACGAAGCTTAATTTTAGCACCGCTTATCACCCCCAGTCCGATGGACAAACCGAGCGTGTGAATCAAACTCTTGAAGATCTTCTTCGTGCTTGTGTGCTTGATTTTGGTGGAAGTTGGGAAGATCATGTTTCACTTGTTGAGTTTTCCTATAATAATAGCTTCCAATCTAGTATTGGTATGGCACCTTTCGAGGCACTCTACGGAAGGCCATGCCGATCTCCTTCTTGTTGGCTTGAGGCCGGTGAGAAGCTGGTTTTAGGTCCAGACTTTATTCGTGATTCCACGGAAAAGATTGAACTTATTCGACATAGGATGAAAGAAGCTCAGAGTAGACAAAAATCCTATGCCGATAATCGAAGAAGGAAATTAGAATTTTCTGTTGGGGATCCTGTTTTTATTCGTGTTTCACCTATGAAGGGTGTTGTACGTTTCAGTCGATCGGGGAAGTTAGCGCCTCGATATATTGGGCCATTTCCTATCACTGAACGTATTGGTTCCATGGCTTATCGCCTTGCATTGCCGGCTCAGTTTTCTGCTATGCATGATGTATTTCACGTTTCTCAATTACGGAAATGCCTTCGGGATTCCGATTCTATTCTTGAGCCTGCTGTTGTGGAAGAAATTGAAGTTTTGCCGAATTTAACTTATGAGCAGCATCCTATTCGAGTTATAGCTTCTGAGGTTAAACGACTTCGAAATAAAGATGTTCCGCTTGTGAAAGTTCAATGGTCCTCAAATCCTAAGGATTGTTCTTGGGAATCCAGAGAATTCATCGAGCGTACACATCCGGACTTGCTTACTCATTCTCCTAGAGGTGAACTTCTTATTTCAAAATTCCTCTTGTGTTAATATGCTTTTATGGTTGTTACTTTTTATTTCCATCTTATATATATTGCGAGGACGCAATTTCTTTAAGGAGGGGAGTCTGTAACAACCCGCATATTTATCGAGTTTGTATTTAAATATTTTATTTAAATATTAACTCGTTAATCGGATTTTGGTCCAAAAAGCTACTTTTTGCAAACGGTCAAATTAGGACTCGAGACCACTTCCATTGAGTTCGAAATGTCGTTTACAACTTTTTAAGTATAAACATCGATAGGTTTGGAGTTAGTGAAATTTCACTGACTTTTCCCGCTTTGGACTTTGGGTTAGTTTAGCCTATTAAGCCCAAGTTCCAACCCTCTTCTCCTCACTCTTCATAAATTTCCTAACTAATCAAGCTTTGGCATTAATGGTGGAGGGAATGGGAAATTAAAACTCCAAGCACAAATTCAATTGCAAATCCAACATTCAACTCCAAATTCAAGTAGAAGATATTGGATTCAAGCTTTGGATTGCTTCTCCTTGCTTTCAAGCTTCATCTTTATAAACTTTAGTGCAAAGGTGAGATTTTTATCTCACAAATCTAGTCTATATCTATCTTGGACTGTTGGGAATGATTCCCTATCACTTTAGCATGCATATTTGCTTTTGGTTTGGATTGGATTGGCGAAAGACTCCGATTTTTGGTGTTTGGGTGAAATTTCTGCATTTAGGTCGTTCTGGCCGTTTTTAGCTCGCTCGGAGTTAGGTCGTGTGGACCTTAGGTCGTAGGTCGCGTACGAGTTAACCCCTAGGTCGTTCTGGCCATTTTCGTGTTTTCGGAGTTAGGTCGCTCAGGACCTTAGGTCGTAGGTCGTATGGCCGTTAGGTCGCTCTGCTTTGGCTCTGGCCATTTTTGCTCACTCGCAGTTAGGTCGCATCACCCTTAAGTCGTTCGACCTGATCCTTTCTTAGGTCGCGCATCCCCTTAGGTCGCTAGGTCTTAGGTCGCGCCATCTTTTAGGTCGCGCCATCTTTTAGGTCGCGCATCCCCTTAGGTCGCTAGGTCTTAGGTCGCGCCATCTTTTAGGTCGCGCCATCTTTTAGGTCGCGCATCCCCTTAGGTCGTATGACCTGTTTGTTAAGTCGGCTGTCCTTAAGTCGTTCGACCCCACTAAGTCGTAGGTCGCCTCCGACCTTACCCTTAGGTCGTATGACCTGTCATCCACTAGGTCGCGCCACTTAGGTCGTATCCCTTAGGCCGCGAACTCTTTAGGTCGTTAGACCTCATTTTGCTTTAGGTCGTAAGCCGCTTGTCTTCACTTAGGTCGTACCGTGACGGGGCGCTGCCCCCTGGACCCCCGCGACCTGACCGGGCAGGTCGAACCCCGTATAACTCTGCGTAGGGGATCTTATCTGAAAAATATTGAGCTGATTTCCTTGGATTTTATTCGCATCTCCGTATGCGATCTTTGTGACTGATTGTTTCTACACTTGCTTATGTGTTTTGTCACTTTATAATATAAAGGTTTCAATACTAGTAGTAAATATCAAAACTCTTTTAACCAACAATTTCAACTCTATTTTTAATAACAAAGCTCTTTTCTTAAACCGTTTTCCAATCTATTAGTATATACAAGCCTTTACCTCACTCGGATGAGAAATCTAATTAAACGACTTAGTAAAACAAGTGGTATGAAACGCTTGCGTTCACTTCGTCGGTTAATTCTTGGACTTGTTCGATTGAACCTCTTGTGACAATTTTATTAGTGAAGATTTACAGTTTGTTCGTAAATATTTAAGTTAAGCAAGTGGTTATGGGACATGAAGCTAAACTTCTATATTTACTAGCTTAGTGTAATTGACACTTCTCGTTGATCTTGATGATCGCTCTATGAATTAGACTAGCAATTGCGCGATGTCTCTTTCATTGCAAGGTTAGACTAGACACCACTTGTGTGATTCCATTCACACATACCTATCTGCTTTTTGGTTAGTCTTGACCTTAATCTGTGTGATTCCATTCACACATGCGGGGTAGCTCCCCTTGGTTTTCGGACCATCATGTGATAGGCCTCTTTCCCTTTTTATGATTTCTGGATCTCTTGTGTTGATTTCTGGAATTTATCTCTTTGACTTGTCATGAGTACAAGTTTAGGGTATGATGCCCTCTTCGAATCTTTGAGAAGATTCTTGTGATAATGATTATCTCTTATTGATTGATCTTCTGTTGATCATTATTTACATACTTATAGTGGTATGTCGTTATGGATGTTTATGTTTATGCCATATCTTTTATGTTATATCATGTCATCTGATATTTATAGCTAGACTGATCCGTTTATTATTTTCTTAAATAATACTCGGGTCAGACCGAGATGTTACAGGTGCTTCTGCTTGACTTCTTCCCAGGGATTCATCACTCTGACTTTTGGCTAACTGTTTAGATTAGCAGTTTTTGTTGTATACACTTGAGATATAGACTCATAGTTGTATTCTTTTGTATAGCACGTGTTGCTATTCTTTTGTATTATCGTGGATCTTACTGACCACTACTCTGATGTACACTTTCATGTGTTAGTTATATATTCATATCTTCTTCCGCCTTAGTGATATGGATATCTGTGACTGATTTGTGATATGATTATTTCTACGTTTGTTTCCGAAGATTATTTATAGCCACCGTGTGATAAGCAATTACATGGATGGTCGCTCCTCAACAGCCTTATTCTCCGTGCTAGTTGACAGCACTACTCCGGAGTGTTCTTGGCTAGCGTGGGTATAGAGGTGGGGCGTCACAAGAAGATCCTCACCATTGCCTGGTCTAGAAAGTATCGGAGGCGTTTCCATATGACGGATCATCTCTTCAAAAGCTTTTTGGCATTCGGGAGTCCATTCAAAGTTCTTCTTTCCTTTTTTCAGGGCATCGAAGAATGGGATGCATTTATCAGTAGCTTTGGAAATGAACCGACTCAGGGCGGCGATCTTTCCGTTGAGACTCTGCAATTCCTTCTTTGTTCTAGGAGCTTTAACTTCTTTCAAGGCAGTAATTTGAGCTGGACTAGCCTCAATGCCCCTAGCACTGACGATAAAACCTAAGAACTTTCCGGATTCGACCCCAAATGTGCATTTCAGGGGGTTAAGCTTCATTCTGTATTTCCGGAGGACCGCGAACATTTCTGCTAAGTGTTCAATGTGATCCGCTGCTTTCCTGGACTTTACTAACATGTCGTCGACATAGACTTCCATAGTTTTGCCCAATTGCGGTTTGAACATAGCATTAACAAGTCTTTGGTAGGTTGCCCCTGCGTTTTTCAATCCGAAGTGCATAACTCTGTAGCAATAAAGTCCAACATCTGTAATAAAGCTTGTATCCTCCTGATCCGGCTCATGCATCATGATTTGGTTATAACCGGAGTAGGCATCCATGAAGGATAACAATTCATGTCCCGCAGTTCCGTCTACCAGTTGATCGATCCTGGGTAATGGGAAGCAATCTTTGGGGCAAGCCTTGTTTAGATCAGAAAAATCGATGCACACTCTCCATTTCCCATTAGCTTTCTTGACCAACACAGGATTTGAAACCCAATTCGGATATGTAGATTCTTTAATGAAGTTATTTTCCATGAGTCGATCAACTTCTTCTTTTAATGCTGCTGACCTTTCTGGACCTTGGGTTCTTCTTTTCTGTTTAACTGGCGTAAACTTTGGGTCAATATTCAGAGCGTGTACTGCAACTTCTGGGGATATTCCACACATATCGGCATGAGTCCAAGCAAAGACATCTAGATTTGCCTTCAGGAAAGATATCAAGATATTCTGAATTGACACATTAAGCTGTGAACCCACATTCAACACCTTATTTGGGTCTTTCGGGTCAACAGGTACCGGAACTGTCGTTTCCACCGGTACCACTCTATTCTCCCCTGCACTGGCTTTTCTGGGATCCATTTCTTTCCGTGCCCCGCTGTGCTCGCCAATGCAGGGTCCGCTCTGTAATTGCTACAAGGCTGGTTCCTTGATGCGGACTGGGGTTGCCGCATCCTTTCCCATTTCTCTTTTTCTTGACTCTCGCAGCTCTGTCAAGTAACATTCTCGCGCAGCATTTTGATCCCCTTTTATAACTCCTACTCCATTGTCAGTAGGGAATTTAATAGTGAGGCACCACGGGGCTAGGATAGCGTTGAATGCTGCGAGTGTTGGACGGCCAAGAAAAGCATTATAAGCAGAATATTCATCGACGATCACAAAGGTTTGCTTTCGGACCACTTTCCTTTCTCCTTCCCCAAGTTCTACAAACAAATCGATGGTTCCTACTGGTTGCTTTGGCTCCCCAGTGAAGCCAACGATTTTCTGTGATGAGGCTTGCACATCGATCATAGGGATTTTCATCTGGTCAAATGTCTTTTTGAAGAGGATATTACATGATGCTCCGTAGTCAATGAGGACTCTTTTGACAATGGCTGGTCCAATACCAGCCGAGATGACCAAGGGATCTAAAGTAGGAGCTTCAATACCTGTAGAATCTCTGGCTCTGAAAATAATATCATCACTGAAAGTTTTCTGTTGTTTAAGGGGCGTTGTGTCTTCTAGAACAAAGACGTCTTCTTCGGCTGGAGCATATTTCAAAGCCCTGGAATATCTCTCCATCTCACCCCAACTTTTGCCAGCTGGGTGAGGTCCTCCTGAAATGACATTGATAACGGGCCTTCCAGATTCATGCCCCGTAACTTTCTCACCTGCCCCAGGCTGATGAACAGGAGCCCGCTGCCCCTGACCCGACGATGCAGGATTGTTGCTATTCTTTTTCACGAATTGCTGCAACTTGTTTTCTCTTAGCAACTCTTCAATCAGATTTTTCAGCTGGCGGCATTCATCAGTTTCATGACCTGGTTGATTGTGGAAGCGGCAGAATTTCCCACTCTGTATGGCTTTTTTCCCGGTTCTCAAAGGGATAGGTTTAGGGAAATCGACGGAATCTTTAGTGGCCAGGTAGATGTGCTCCGGTGTATGTGATAATGGAGTATATTCTGATGGCTTGAAGGATCGGGGCTTCTTCAGATTACCCTGCTTCTTTCCATTATTATTCTCCCTTTTCTGCCCCACCGATTCATTCTTGCGTGGAGCGACAGTGTTGTCTTCAGCTTTTTCCAACACTGCCTTTATTGGCAAAGGACGACTTTCCAAGCGAATGAATTCGTCTGCTTTTTTGTAGAACTTTTCGAGAGAGGTTGGCTCTTTCATATTTAACCATTTTCCAAATTCGCTTGACTTATCAATAGCCCTCATTAGATAAGTCAAGATCATTCGTGGTTCAGCATTGTCCACCTCAGCCAGTGCCATATTGAAACGGTTCAAGAAGGATCTGATAGACTCACCAGGATTCTGCTCTAAACTCGATAGTGACATAATGTCCTTGGCCTTCGAAGCATATAGTCTAAACTGCTCCTTGAATTTTCTGGTCAAGTCTGAAAACTGATCGATAGATCGGACTGGCAACTTGGTGAACCACAGTAAAGCCACGCCTTCCAGGTATACGGGGAAATATCGGCACTTTATTTCGTCGGAGGCCCTGGCACCTGTCATGTGCCAATCATATTTATACAAGAACTCGTTCGGATCACTTGTCCCTTTGTAAGCTGGAATAGTCAGAGGGACAAACTTCCTTGGAAATTCCGCCTTCAAGATTTTTTCAGTAAACGGAGTTTTACTTGGGGCGAAACCCCATTCCTTCTCATCTTCAACCCTTTGCATACTTTCTTTCATGATCTGCCGGACCATTTCAGAAAGATATTCCTCATCATGCTGAGTTCTAGATCCACCAGCCTCAGGGACTGCCTGCTCAAAGGGACTAGTAGCCCTTTCCGGAGCATTCCTCTCACTAACATCATGAATGTTGCCAGCATAGTTCCTTTCATTTCCAGCCGGTTGATTGTTTGCCCCAAGTAAATCGTTCAACTTATTCAGAATCAGAGCGTTCTGGGCACTTTGAGCCTCTAATTGTACATTTTGGGCGTTTATCTGCTGGTTTAACCCTAGAATTACAGCATCCAATTCCGCTTTCGTAACTCCAACAGACGGAGTGGGTTGATTAGGTACAGGGGAAGCGGAGGTTCCCTCTTGAATATTCCCAGATCTGATAGATCTACTTTTCCTTCCAGGAGCCATAATCTCAGATATACTTCTGGTTTTTAAGGAAATTCTTTCTTCAAATCTCTGCGAAGCAATGATGACAGCTGTCCTGAGTTCAATTCTCAGTGAAAGCACCAAAAATGTTAACGCTAAAATTTGAACGCTAACACCCCAGTGAGTAGATAACAGTTATGAAAGCACCACCCGTTGGTACGGGAATAAGATACAAGTAAAGAAATTGCAGAAAAGCAGTAAAAGACGACAATTTTATAGTGGTTCGGCCTAAAATCGAGCCTACGTCCACTTTGATCTCTTTATTGCTGAACAAGTACAACTTATACAACTTTCTTCAATTACAATCCACTCTAGACTGTTAGTACAAACTTTTACGGAGAATTATCTTTCAAACTCATGATAAATGATGTGGATTCTCTCTCTTGAATTTGATGTAATGTCTTCGATGTTTGGAGTGCTTGAAGTGTTGCTTGAGTCGAGAAAATGGCAGAGTTTTGGCGCTTCGAGAATGAACCCAAAAGTCCCCCCAGAGTTGGAGGTGGAAGTCTATTTATAGAGAGTTCTGGGTGAAAAAAGTTGCTAAGTCCTAACTCGTTGCCGACTTAAGGTAAGTCGTTGCTGACTTAGGATGAGTCGTGACCGACTCATTGAGCTGAGTCTCTGGTTTGTAGAGAGCTTCCTGCCTTTTTCGAACCCACGCTTCAAGTACTAGGTCGTTTACGAGTTATCTGGTTGTAGTTTCTGGCTTGTTTGTATAAGTCGTATACGACTCATCATAAGTCGTAGGTCGTGGTTGACTTAACCAGCTGCCTTTGGCTTAAAGCTGCGTTCAGGCTTTGTGAAGGCGAGTCCTAACTCGTAGACGAGCCATGATGAGTCGTGAGTCGCTCCTTTGAGTGGCCTTACAGGATGAGTCATGGGCTTGTTGAGTCGCTGAGTCAGTAGCATCCATGAATCGCATAACAGTTGAGTCGTAGAGTCGATAAACTTGATGAGCCGTTAACTGACTGAGTCGCTATCAAATGAGTCGGTATCCCTCTTAAGTAGATGAGTCGGTACCTTCCTTAAGTAGATGAGTCGGACTACCCCTTCCTTAGCTCAGTTGGGTCGTTGGTCCACTAAGTCACTGATCTCCATGAGTCGTGAGTCCCTCTTAAGAAGATGAGTCGCTACCAGTTGAGTCGTTGAGCAAAACGAGGTTAACAATTCATGGATGCTTGCTATGCAAGAAGAATTGTATCAGTTCACAAGAAATGATGTTTGGGAACTTGTTCCTAGACCTGAGGATAAAAGTATAATTGAAACAAAATGGATTTATAAAAATAAAAAGAATGAACTTGGTGAGGTCGTGAGAAATAAAGCTCGTTTAGTCGCGTAAGGTTATTGTAAAGAAGAAGGAATTGATTATGACGAAACCTTTGCACTCGTAGCAAGACTAGAAGCTATCAGGATTTTACTTGCTTTCGCAAACTACAATAATTTCAAGTTGTATCAAATGGATGTTAAAACTGCTTTTCTAAATGGTTTTGTGAAAGAAGATGTTTATGTCGAGCAACCTCTACTTTTTGAAGATAATAAATTTCCAAATCATTTATATAAATTAAAGAAAGCTTTATATGGTCTGAAATAAGCTCCTACAGCCTGGTATGAAAGACTAAGATCTTATTTACTATAATTTGGTTTTGGAACTGGTAAAATAGATGCAATTATTTTTATTAAAAGACACAAAAATGATATTCAATTAGTACAAATATATGTAGATGATATAATATTTGAATCAACTAATAACATAGTAAATAAAGAATTTTCTGATATAACGAATAAAGAATTTGAAATGAGTCATATGGGAAAACTAAGTTTCTTCTTAGGACTTCAAATCAAACAATTAGATAAAGGAATTTTCATTAGTCAAGAAAAATATGGTAAGAATAAATTGGGTTTGACCACTTCTAATGGGAAATCAACTCCAATGACAGTTAATGTAGCTTTAAGTAAAGAAGATAAATCAAAAGATGTTGATCAAAAATTATATGGGGGAATGATTGGTTCGCTGCTTTATATAACAGCAAGTCGTCTTGACATCGTACATAGTGTCTGTCTCTGTGCAAGATACCAATCTCAATCTAAAGAAACTCACTTAAAAGCTGTTAAAAGAATTTTAAGATATGTAAAACATACTTTAGATTATGCTTTATTTTACCCTAAAAAATGATGTATTTGATATAATTTTATGTTATCATGCTAATTACGCTGATTGTAAATCAGATCGAAAAAGTACAAGTGGAACTTGTCACTTTCTTGGATATTCTCTGCTTTTCTGGTTTAGTAAAGAGCAAAACATTGTATCCTTGTCAACAACTGAAGCAGAATATATATATGCTGCTTTGGCTTGTTATTGTGATAATACTAGTGCAATAAACTTATCTAAGAATCCAACTCATCATGCTAGAACAAAACATATTGATTTTAGACATCATTTTCTTAGAGATAACATAAGTAAAGAAGTCATAACTCTTGAATATATTAATACTAAAAAACAAATTGCTAATATATTAACCAAACCATTAAATGAACAAAACTTTACTAAATTTAGAAGAGAATTCGGTATATGTTCATTAACTGAAATATAAATTATAAATAATACAAGTATAGTTAATAATTAATATAAATAAAATTTCTTAAAAATTGAACTGGGCATGTCGGCATGACCCATCCCCCTATGTCGACATACAGGCCGAGATTTTTAAATTTAAATTTTCCTCTAAAATTAGTTATTAAGTTATACTGTAACATACCATCTTTTTATATGCTTAAATCGATGATAAACCATACACGTCAGACTCAAACCGTACAAAAGGACGGATTGTTATGGGGTAAATAAAAAAAACAGAGAAGAAAAAAAACAAAACAGAATCTTGCAGCGGAACGATAAAATATAATAATCAAATAACAGTTCATGAAGCTGTTTTACAAAACATTTGATTTTATACTAATACAATACATATCGGAGTTACACATATCAGACAATAATAAATAATGCAGCGGAACAATGTGGTGCAGTGAATATAATAAATAATAATAACAAAATCTTTGTCTTCATCCTCCAGAAATAAAGTCTTCAAATCCTGAAATGCTCAGACCGATCCGAGCGAATTGAAAAGACAAAACACTCGAGTCAGAACTAAAAGATCTTATGTAAGTTATATCAACTGTAAATAATATGAGCGGAACAGCGTCAAAGATGTTTATGGGATTTGACATCTCCTATCCAGTGTCTAACGTGAGTGCAGTAACTTAGAAGATGCTCGGGATTCACATCTCCCAAGGATTCGTTAAACTATTTACCGTGTAGTAATATTTCGCTATTATAATAATGTCTATTAGTAAAATGAACTTACTTTAAAATAGCGTTAAGGGGTTACCCATATAGCCCTTCACACGTAATAGTGTCAATAGTCTATATAGTATCGTAATACCTCCTGATCGGAAGGCTACCAGAGGATACTCCATAGGTACGACAGAATCAAACCCGTACAAGGCGCGTTAAGGTAGGTGACACGGCACACAAGGCAATGCTAGGGTAGATATACCAATTACGCATCCGGGCTGGTGGTAACACGTAGCAGCTACTACCGCCCACCTCGAGCCACACTCCTAAAATCAAAAGTGGCCACTGAATCAATCCAAAAGTCAAAGTATAATATCAAACGAGTGTGTCTGATAAGAGGGGCTACCTTCTTGTCCCGAGAATCGCTCATATTTTAGCCACCTTATGCCAACTCATGGAAGTCGGGGCCACGTATATACCTTAATAGAACGTTGCCACCATCCTACTTCATTCTAGAATCTCTACCACGTACATGGCTGTTAAAGTGGTTTTCGGAGTTGGCAGAGTATGACAACTTTCGATCCCGGTCTTTTTAACAACCAAGCATTTGTGACGACCCGGGATTTTGGCAATATTATTTTAATAAGAATTTAATCTAATTAAATAAAATGTAAACTTATCATTTTTAAAATGAATAAGACTTTTGGGATATTTGTCATTTATTTATATACATATGTATTTTGAAAGGAAACTATGATTTGAAAATTCAAAATAAAGCCTTTCAAAAATATTTAAAATAAAATCTATTTTTATTCACATTAAATTAAATTTAAAAGCTCCACATTATTAACATTTAATCTAAATATATGCATATGAATGTAATATAGATGATAATGTTTAAAATAAAATTAATCCTATCAATATTAAATATAAGTATAAAATAAAATTATAAAAATATATGAATATAAATAAAGTATTTGGTAGTTTAAGCTTTAAATAAAAAAATAAATAAAAAAAATCCAGAATTTATGTTAAAAATAGAAATAAATATATAAGGTAACTTATATGGTTTATGAAAACATAAAGAAATACATAAGTAATTCTAGAATATATATATATATATACACACTATGGAATACATGTGTGAATGCAAGGCAAATACAAATATCTATGTACAATAAAAAAAAGGACAAGTATGTATGTATGTTTGCTGTGAGTTTGTATATGCAAGGCAAGAAGATAATAAAACAAAAACATATGCATATACATATCAAATAGGATAAGTATGTAAACAGGATGGGAAATAATTGCATTAAATGCTATCTATTATAGCACAAATTATGGTCATTTCGAAATATTCACATATCATTTCAGTTTCTGAAAGAAAATCTGGTTTAGTCAAAGAAAAAAATAAAATCTTTGAACAAATACAAAACAAAAGAAGAAAATTGTTGTACAGCAAGATACCTACCTCAGTAAAACCTTTCTCATATATACACACATCCTTTTAGTTAGCTCGTTCACAACTAAGAAAAACCAGAAAAAGAAAAATAAGTATGATCATTTTATAAACTCAAATCCAGTTCAACTAAACAAAACAGGAAGATTTAAAGGCAGATCAAACTGTAGTTTTTTTAAACAGATATTGGTTCTCTATTTAACAACATTAGGCGAGTAAACATAATTTTTAAGGACTTAAGTATAATTTAATTTGTCTATGTGATTCATGAACAATATTGTGCTTGCATATGTATTGTTTTTGAATATAGTTCTGTGTTTATATATGAGTTGTTCTGTGAAAAATTGAATTTACTGCTCTCTTCTGTTTGTAGTTACGGAGTTAAATATTTATTCAAAATTCAAAATACTTTCATCCAATCATTGTTAAGCTTAGAGTTTCAAGTAAAACAAGATGTTTAAACCTAAATCAAGATTTTAAAATCTGTTTTAAACATGTTGGTGAAGTATCACCACTGGAATCTTGTTTTACAGAGCAACATGTAATATTATGTTATATTCGAATGTGATAAATTGCCAATTCAATTTCATAACTTGAATCCACTCTTCAAATAGAATTTTAAAACTAAAATGGGAATTTTTAGTTAAGTATGTTAGGAGCAGTTCTTAGTTGAACAGAAAATGCTTTTTAACCAATTTCAGGTGACCGAACAAATTTTGGATGTTGAATTTTTGCTTGAAGCTAGCTTGGCAATCGATGAAGTTAGGAAAATTGTTGAATAATTTTTCTATTGTAAGAGATGATAGAACGAGGCAAGGTTAGGGTTTAATGCTGGAATTTTGACGTGGTCTGGAAACAAGGTGATTTCGTCACCTCGGTTTGATCGAGTTGCATGGGATTCAAGGGGATGGTAGAATGGAGAATCGGTGAGTGAGGCAGGAGTTGTATCGCCCCAGGCGGACGGCATGTGCGGGGAGAAGCAATTTGATAGGTGAGGTCGAGTTTGAGTTTTCAAACTGAAGACTTGATTTCAATTTAAAGCTTGTGGAGTCGAATCAAATTTTGCTTTCATATGTAGCTTTAGTGTGCGACTCGCCGGAGGTAGCGAAGTTCGCCGGAGCGTCGACGAAGCGTCGTGCACGTGCACCGCAACGATTGAGTATCTGGAAGAGTTGGTTCATGGTGACTCGAAGGGGAACCCATGTTTCCCTGAAGTTGGCTCGAGTTTTTCTGGTTTACGCGTGAGTGTTTTGTATCCTGTTACTCAAATTTTTTTTACAAATGTAAATAGGAAGAAGAAGAAGGGAATCTCGGGGGAAATGGTGAAGAAACTCGAGTATTAACTCGAGTAAACCTGGGGACATTTGTCGGGTTTGGTTTTCAACACTTTTAAGTCTAATTAAATTTGAAGTTTATCATCTTAAACAAGTATAAGTGTTACTGAATTAATTAATGTCTGAAAATTTAGGTTAAGAATTTATTTTAAGACATCATCAATTAAGTTAATACTTTAGAAGTTTTTTTTAAATCCTAACTAATATTTTAATTAAGTAGTTATGTAAGATAGTTTTAAATTTAAATTAACATTAAAGCTTTTAAAGTTAGTAACTAGTTTACTTAAAGTTATTAAGGAAGATTTTTAAGATGTAAGATAAATGATTCTAATTTAATTCATTTATATTGTAATGTACTTAAGAATGTTAATTTGTTGATAATGGCAATTAATTAAATCAATTGAGATCTATAAATTTGTTATTAAAAATTGATTAACAAATGATTAAGTGTTAATTAATTTGAAATTATGAATTTTAATTAGCCAATTGAAATTAATTAATATATGATTAGTAGTTAACTAATTAAGTAATTTAATTAAGAATTAATAATTGATTAATTAAGTAACTAGCGATAAATAAATGGGTAATTAAGTTTTTTAAATTAATAATTAAGATTATAAATTAATAATTAGGGAATAATGAATTAAATAATTAAGGTTTAATAAATTGATTAAGAAGTAATTAATAAATTGATTAAGAAGTAATTAATAAATTAAACGGTATGAAATGAAATAATTAATTAATTAATGATTTATTAAGCAGAATTAAAGATGCTTGCTTATGGATAATTATAAGTAGAATATCTGGATTTGTGATATTTATGGGTGATATTCTGTTATACTCTGTGATATGCTTTGGATATATCTGTGATGTTTGAGTATGATTTATCTGTGATAAATGCTATGTGAATTCAAAGTATTGAATTAAATTTCTTAAAACTATTAAACAACTTGGCCTTTAAAATGGCGTTTGGATTTCGATGAGACCGGGATCGGGTGTCAGTTATGATTATCCGAAAACCACATCGATCTAAGTTAAACGTTAGGTCGTAAATCTTAAGTGAAGATCGAGATGATGTTTCAGAGTGCAAGGGTTATCATCGTTAACTATGAGTGTAACGAGATAATGCCTTCGGTTTCGTTCAAACCCGGAACGAACTTGTATGGATTGAATGCTTTCAGAACATCGTCAGGTGGACGATGAGCATTCTAAGAGATATGTTCTATAAAGGTAATCGTAGCCTTAAGCCTCATCAACCAGGAATAGCTAAAACAAGGGAGGTGCAGCAAGGTTAGGTAGGTAGCATGCAAGCAGGACGAGATATACCACTGTCTAGATGTTCCTTTTTTATTCAGCTGTGTGGGCGGTTGCTAGTTACAACCGCGAGGTTGTCTTGTTCGAAACTGTTCAGTAAGGAATGATTCTGGCCTTGTGTTGTAGGAGGTCGGGAGGGATCCTCAGTAAGGTGATCTAGGCCCCGTACTATGATGGACGGTACCCCAGTAGCCCTGCCATTGTATGGAATCCAATCTCCAATAAGCGCCGTATGTTTTGATTGTGCCAAACTATGTTGGAATGTGAGATGTAAGCATTTCAGTTATTTCTGTATTTTATTTTGAAAACCCTAGACACTATTATAATATCACTGGATTCCTATAAAATGTTTTGGTTAGCGTAAGGTAAAAACTTACCCGTGTTTATGTGTGGGAAGTCTTACGTGATGCCTTTGTTTCAAATGGTTTTCAAAGTTAAACAACTTTAGCCCGTTTACTCACACCAAACCCATGTCTGACCCGGAGTTTATTTCTGTTTTTCATAAACTCTTGAGTACTCAAATTTTTATGAGTAGCCAAGTGATAGGTTTTGCATTGTTGAAGTATAGAGGAGCTTGGAGTAGGAGGCCAGACGTATCTATCTATCTAGTTTCACTGTGTTAGTTAATGTATGTAATGACAGACGTATATATAACTGTTTTGTTTAAACGATGTTGTGTAACTCTGATATATGTAAACTATGTAATAGTTATGTGATGTATTATATTTTGTTCCGTTTTCGCTGTGAGATTCTGATGTTGTTATTCTTTCTTTTCTATCTATTCTATTTCTATCTCTTTCCTTTCTTATTGATGATACGTCTTTCTGTGGGAAGAAAGACGGGTCGTCACAGTTGGTATCAGAGCTTAAGTTGAGATAATACCTAGGCTCTGAAATAGTATCTATCTTGAGAGTGCATATTTGTCTTTTTATATAACTATATACCTATCTAAATTTGTTGGGTTACCTGTCCAGGTTGCCAATATGAGTTCTGGAAGGAGAGGCAGATGTAGGGGCAGTACCTCGACCGATAATGGACGAAGTCAAACTACTAGTGAGGCTGTAGATCCAATACCGCATCAGGTCAGTTTTACCGCCTTATGCAAGGACTTCACCAACCATGGAGGTAAACCATTTAAAGGGTCAGAGACTATAATTGAGGTCCAAGCCTGCCTACGCTCTTATGAAAGGATCTTTAAGAGTATGAAGTTGTCTAATGAGCGGAAAAGAGAAATGGCTTCATGGCAATTACAGGAAGGTGCTGCAGCCTGGTGGGATGCAGCGACAGCAAATGTCTCTCAGGACGACATTTATTGGGAAAGATTTAAAGAGTTGTTTGAGGAGAAATTCATGCCAACAGCAGGAAAAACTCGTCTGTACCGGGATTTTCTGAATTTGAAGCAAGGTAGCATGACTATAGCGGAGTATGAGACGAAATTCAATGAACTTTCTTGTTATGGACCAGAGCTCATTGATACTCCTCTCAAAAAGAACGAAACGTTTGTGCAAGGCTTGAGGCCGGAATTTCATGGAAAGATGACAACCGCATTTGAAAGGATCTTTTATTGAGTTAATTGATATGGCTTTGAGATATGAGGATTTGATGAACAAGAAATCAGTGGCACCAGTAGCAGCATCGGGAGGGAATTTTGCTAATCCAAATAAGAGGAAGTTCAATCGCAATTGGAGGAAGCAACACAAGAAGAAGCCTGGAAGTAATAACGGACCTCACAAATTCTATATATGTCAACAAGAAGGCCACTTGGCGAATAAGTGTCCCAGGAAAGGATTTCAGCAACAGCAGCAACAGTCGTATCAAAGTGGATCGTGTTCGGCTTTGATTCATAAATCTCTATGCTTTAATTGTCACCAACCAGGTCATATGATCAAGGACTGTTCGCTACTTCATAAAGCTCAACAGAATAAGGTATTTGCTTTGGAGGGCGCACCATCTACTTCATCTAAAGGAAAGGGAGTATTGAAAGGTACATTACTTTTAGATGGCAAGTATACTAAAGTTTTGTTTGATTTGGGTGTTCTTTGAGTTTTATTTCTCTGGAATCTGTAGAGAAGTTCTTTCTTACCCCTAGTATTGTAGATTGTCCCATCTTTGTATCTAATCCTATAGGAGGGGTAACCAAATTGTATATGATCTGTAAGGATTTGAGGATTTCCTATCTGTCCCATAGTTTTTCTTATGACCCTTACATGTTGGATTTTAAGGGGATTGACCTTATTTGGGGATGGATTGGCTCGATAAATATAAGGCGGTCCTGAATTGTGATGAGAGAATAGTTTCGTTGTAACCGATCTGGGTAGGATTGCTAGAGTGACGTGTGATAATTCTGGAATTCACTTGAGTAGTCTTTTACATGGAGTTGAGACTTCTCAAGATAAGATTGAAGATATCGATGTGGTCCAAGATTTCTCAGATGTATTCGACGAGGTCAAGTATTTACCTCCGCATCGAGATATAGAGTTTCGAATTGATTTGGCTTCAGGAGCAGTACCGGTGATTTAGCTTAGTAGGAGGATGGCTCCTAGGGAGAGGGAGGAGTTAGTTAAGCAAACTCAGGATCTTTTGTAGAGAGGATTGATGAGGCCCAGTTTTTCTTGTTGGGGTTCTGCTGCGGTGTTTGTCACTAAGTCGGATGGATCGCTGAGGTTCTGTGTAGATTATATAGAATTGAACAAAGTGACCATCCGAAATAAATATCCTCTTCCTCGTACTGATGATCTTTTTGACTAGCTGCATGAAGCTTCTGTCTTTTCTCAACTGGATTTAGCTTCAAGTTTCCATCAGTTAAGGGTAGCTGAGGACAGTATCCCCTTAGCTGCATTTAAGGGACCAAATTATTTATATGAGTGGTTGGTTATGCCTTTCAGGTTAACCAATGCATCTGCTTACTTTGTCGATCTAATGAACCGAGTCTTTCGGGATGTATTGAATAAGTTTGTTTTGGTAGTCATCGATGATATCCCGGTCTATTCTAAGACTGAAGAAGAGCACAAGCAGCATTTGGGATAGTGTTGTAGACACTAAGGAGGCATGTTTTGAAGGCGAAATTCTTTAAGTGCCATTTTTGGAAATCAGAAGTCAAATTTTTGGGGCACATTGTTTCCGGAGAAGGTATTTCTATAGATCCAGCGAAGGTTGAGACTATTCTGGAATGGAAGCAGCCGCAGACACCGACTGAAGTTCATAGTTTTATGGGATTGGCTGGCTACTACAGAAAGTTTATCAAAGATTATTCCAAGTTTTCTTCACATCTGACTAAGTTGACAAGGAAAGGAGCTAAGTTTAAGTGGGCAACCCAGTGTGAGTAGGATTTTCAGGAGTTGAAGATGAGGCTAACCAGTGCACCCGTGCTAGCTATTCCGGATGGGAAGAGCAAATTTGAGGTTTATACAGATGTCTGTATAGTTGGACTAGGAGCAGTTTTGATGCAGAATGAAGGAGTAATTGCGTATGGGAGTCAGCAATTAAAGCCACATGAAAGGAACTACGCTACGCATGATCTTGAGTTGTTAGCCATTGTTTTTGCTTTGAAGATCTGGAGACACTATCTTTTGGGAGAGAAGTTCGAGTTATTCATGGATCACAAACCGTTGAAATATCTTTTCTCCCAAAAGGATCTTAATTTAAGACAGCAGCGATGGGTCGAGTTTTTGAAATCATATGATTTGGATATCCTGTATACCCCAGGGAAGGCAAATGTTGTGGCTGATGCTTTTAGCAGGAATGCAGTTCTGTCTCTTTAGAAAGTTGTTCCGTCTCTCTAGGAAAGAATCATAGGCAAGCAAATGGAGGATAGATCTTTTAAAGAACTGATTCTTGGAAACAAGGATGGTCGATATCCGAATTTAAGGTGGACGATCAAGGTGCTTTGAGGATTAATGGTCGTTTGTGTGTACCTAATATAGATGTATTGAGGTAAGAAGTCTTATCTGAGTGTCATCGCTCTAGACTGAATATTCACCCAGGAATTTCTAAGATGTACAAAGATATGAGAAGGGTTTTCTGATGGCCGTGCATGAAGAGGGATGTAACTGCTATTGTCAATAGTTGTGCTATCTATCAATAGGTGGAAGGAGATCAACAGAAGTCGGCACGTTTGTTGCAGCCTTTGGAAGTTCCAGAATGGAAGTGGGAGATGATTTCTATGGATTTCGTCGACGGTTTGCCTAGAACCAAGTAGGGAAACGAAGGAATATGGGTGATTGTGGATCGTCTAACTAAGAGCGCGCATTTTATACCGTTAAGGCAACTCATACTGCAGCTTCTCTAGCAGAGATTTTCTTGAGAGAGATAGTCAGATTGCATGGAGTTCCTATCAGCATAGTAAGTGATCATGATCCTACCTTCACCAGCAAATTCTGGGAGGCTCTGCAATCAGCTATGGGAACGAGTTTGAGATTGAGTATAGCCTATCATCCTCAGACAGATGGGAAGACGAAGAGGCTGAATCGTATTTTTGAGGATATGCCACGAGCTTGTGTTTTGGATTTTGGGGGATCGTGGGAAGACCATCTTCATCTAGTAGAATTTTCATACAATAACAGTTACCAGGCGAGTATTAAGATGACACCTTATGAAGCTATATATGGAAGACCGTGTAGATCCCCATCCTGTTGGATAGAGTCGAGAGATCGCCTTGTGCTTGGATCAGATTTGATCCATGATGCTTCTGCGAAAGTTGAGCTTCTCAAGAAGAGAATGAAAGCTGCTCAGGACCGTCAGAAGAAGTGTACTGTTAAAGGGCGAAGACGATTGGAATTTAAGATCGGAGATTTAGTCTTTGTCAAAGTTTCTCCAATCAAAGGAGCTATAAGATTTGGAAAGACGGGACAACTTGCCCCAAAATATATTGGACCATTCCGGGTGCTGGAAAGGATTGGTGTTGTGGCTTACAAAATTGAATTGCCAGAACGGATGTCTGGGATTCATAATGTATTTCATGTATCCCATCTAAGGAACTTTGTCCATGACCCATCACTGGTTGTAGAACCAGTAGTCCAGGAAGATTTAGAGGTCGAGCCAAACTTGACTGTGGTCAGGAACCCTATTCAGATTGTTGATCAAGACGAGAGGCAACTCAGGAGCAAGGTAGTGAAGCTTGTCAGAGTGTAGTGGAGTGAGGATCCCAGAAATTGTACTTGGGAAACTCTGGATAGTTTTAGGAAGGCCTATCCGGATTTGTGTCCGGATAACTAGTGATGTTTGTTAGGATAGACTGTTTGGTTGATTGTTAATGTATGAATGATATGTATGCTTGGATGGTTGATATAAAAGCTTTTGAATTATCTTTTGCTTTAAATTTCGGGGACGAAATTATTTTAAGGGGGGAGGAATGTGACGACTCGGGATTTTGGCAATATTATTTTAATAAGAATTTAATCTAATTAAATAAAATGTAAACTTATCATTTTAAAAATGAATAAGACTTTTGGGATATTTGCCATTTATTTATATATATATGTATTTTGAAAAAAAACTATGATTTGAAAATTTAAAATAAAGCCTTTCAAAAATATTTAAAATAAAATATATTTTTATTCACATTAAATTAAATTTAAAGCTCTACGTTATTAACATTTAATCTAAATATATACATATGAATGTAATATAGATAACATAATTAATCCTATCAATATTAGATATAAGTATAAAGTATAATTATAAAAATATATGAATATAAATAAAGTATTTGGTAGTTTAAGCTTTAAATAAAAAATTAAATAAAAAAACAAGAATTTATGTTAAAAATAGAAATAAAGATATAAGGCAACTTATATGGTTTTATGAAAACATAAATAAATACATAAGGTAATTCTAGAATATATATATACTATGGAATACATGTGTGAATGCAAGGCAAATACAAATATCTATGTACAATAAAAAAATAAAATAGAAAATATAGGACAAGTATGTATGTATGTTTGCTGTGAGTTTGTATATGCAAGGCAAGAAGATAATAAAACAAAAACATATGCAAATACATATCAAATAGGATAGGTATGTAAACAGAATGGGAAACAATTGCATTAAATGCTATCTATTCTAGCACAAAATATGGTCATTTCGAAATATTCACATATCATTTCGGTTTCTGAAAGAAAATCTGGTTTAGTCAAAGAAAAAAAAATCTCTGAACAAATACAAAACAAAAGAAGAAAATTCTTGTACAGCAAGATACCTACCTCAGTAAAACCTTTCTTATATATATATATACATATATACATCCTTTTAGTTAGCTTGTTCACAACTAAGCAAAACCAGAAAAAGAAAAATAAGTATCATCATTTTGTAAACTCAAATCCAATTCAACTAAACAAAACAGGAAGATTTAAAGGTAGATCAAACTGTAGTTTTTTAAAACAGATATTGGTTCTCTGTTCAACAACATTAGGTGAGTAAACACAATTTTTAAAGACTTAAGTATAATTTAATTTGTGTATGTGATTCATGAACAATATTGTGCTTGCATATGTATTGTTTTTGAATATAGTTCTGTGTTTATGTATGAGTTTTTCTATGAAAAATTGAATTTACTGGTCTCCTCTGTTTGTAGTTACAGAGTTAAATATTTATTCAAAATTTAAAATACTTCCATCCAATCATTGTTAAGCTTAGAGTTCCAAACAAAACAAGATGTTTAAACCTAAATCAAGATTTTAAAATCTGTTTTAAACATGTTGGTGAAGTATCATCACTGGAATCTTGTTTTACAGAGCAACATGTAATATTATGTTAAATGCGAATGTGATAAATTGCTAATTCAATTTCATAACTTGAATCCACTCTTCAAAATAGGATTTTTAAAACTAAATTGGGAATTTTTAGTTAAGTATGTTAAGAGCAGTTCTTAGTTGAACAGAAAATGCTTTTTAATCAATTTCTGGTGATCGAGCAAATTTTGGATGTTGAATTTTTGCTGAAACTAGCTTGGCTATCGATGTAGTTAGGAAAATTGTTAAATAATTTTTCTATTGTAAGAGATGATAGAACGAGGCAAGATTAGGGTTTAATGCTCGAGTTTTGACGTGGTCCGGAAACAAGGTGATTTCGTCACCTCGGTTTGATCGAGTTGCATGGGATTCAAGGGGATGGAAGAATGGAGAATCGGTAAGGTGAGGTCGGAGTTGTATCGCCCCAGGTGGACGGCGTGGGCGGGGGGAAGCAATTTGATAGGTGAGGTAGAGTTTGAGTTTTTGAACTGAAGACTCGATTTCGATTTAAAGCGTGTGGAGTCGAATCGAGTTTTGTTTTCGTATGTAGCGTTAGTTCACGACTCGCCGGAGGTAGCGAAGTTTGCCGGAGCATGCAAATGCACGACAACGATTGGGTATCTGGAAGAGTTGGTTCGTGGTAACTCGAAGGGGGAACCCATGTTTCCCTGAAGTTGGCTCGAGTTTTTATGGTTTTCGCGTGAGTGTTTTATATCCTGTTACTCAAATTTTTTTACAAATGTAAATAGGAAGTAGAAGAGGGGAATCTCGGGGTAAATGGTAAAGAAACTCAAGTATTAACTTGAGTAAACCTGGGGACATTCTCGGGTTTGGTTTTCAGCAATTTAAGTCTAATTAAATTTGAAGTTTATCATCTTAAACAAGTTTAAGTGTTACTGAACTAATTAATGTCTGAAAATTTAGGTTAAGAACTTATTTTAAGACATCATTAATTAAGTTAACACTTTAGAAGTTTTTTTTAAACCTTAACTAATATTTTAATTAAATAGTTGTGTAAGATAAGTTTTAAATTTAAATAAACATTAAAGCTTTTAAAGTTAGTAACTAGTTTACTTAAAGTTATTAAGGATGATTTTTAAGATGTAAGATAAATGATTCTAATTTAATTCATTTATATTGTAATGTACTTAAGAATGTTAATTCATTGATAATGGTAATTAATTAAGTGAATTGAGATTTATAAATTTGTTATTAAAAATTGATTAACAAATGATTAAGTGTTAATTAATTTGAAATTAAGAATTTTAATTAGCCAATTGAAGTTAATTAATATATGATTAGTAGTTAACTAATTAAGTAATTTAATTAAGAATTAATAATTGATTAATTAAGTAATTAGTGATAAATAAATGGGTAATTAAGTTTTTTAAATTAATAATTAAGATTAATAATTAATAATTAGGGAATAATGAATTAAGTAATTAAGGTTTAATAAATTGATTAAGAAGTAATTAATAAATTGATTGAGAAGAGATTAATAAATTAAATGGTATGAAATGAAATAATTAATTAATTAATGATTTACCAAGCAGAATTAAAGATGCTTGCTTATGGATAATTATAAGTAGAATATCTGGATTTGTGATATTTATTGGGTGATATTCTATGATACTCTGTGATATGCTTTGGATATATCTGTGATGTTTGAGTATGATTTATCTGTGATAAATGCTATGTGAATTCAAAGTGTTGAATTAAATTGTTTAAAACTATTAAACAACTTGGCCTTTAAAATGGCGTTTGGATTTTGATGAGACCGGGATCGGGTGTCAGTTATGATTATCCGAAAATCACATCGGTCCAAGTTAAACATTAGGTCGTAAATCTCAAGTGAAGATCGAGATGGTGTTTCAGAGTGCAAGGGTTATCGTTGTTAACTATGAGTGTAACGAGATAATGCCTTCAGTTTCGTTCGAACCCAGAACGAACTTGTATGGATTGAATGCTTTCAGAACATCGTCAGGTGGACGATGAGCATTCTAAGAGATATGTTCTACAAAGGTAATCGTAGCCTCAAGCCTCATCAATTGGGAATGGCTAAAATAGGGGAGGTGCGGCAAGGTTAGGTGGGTAGCACCCAAGCGGGACGAGATATACCCCTGTCTAGATGTCCCCTTTTTATTCGGCTGTGTGGGCGGTTGCTAGCTACAATCGCGGGGTTGTCTTGTTCGGAACTGTTCAGTAAGGAATGGTTCCGGCCTTGTGTTGTAGGGGGTCGGGAGTGATCCTCGGTACGGTGATCTAGGCCCCGTACTGTGACGGACGGTACCCCAGTAGCCCTGCCATTGTATGGAAGCCAATCTCCTATAAGCGCCATATGTTTTGATTGTGCCCAACTATGTTGGAATGTGAGAGGTAAGCATTTCAGCTATTTCTGTATTTTATTTTGAAAACCCTAGACACTATTATAATATCACTGGATTTCCTATAAAATGTTCTGGTTAGCGTAAGGTAAAATCTTACCCGTGTTTATGTGTGTGAAGCTTTACGTGATACCTTTGTTTCAAATGGTTTTCAAAGTTAAGCAACTTTAACCCGTTTACTCACACCAGACCCATGTCTGACCCGGAGTTTATTTCTGTTTTTCATAAACTCTTGGGTACTCAAATTTTTATGAGTAGCCAAGTGATAGGTTTTGAATTGTTGAAGTATGGAGGAGCTTGGAGCAGGAGTCCAAGCATATCTATCTATCTATCTAGTTCCGCTGTGTTAGTTAATGTATGTTGAATTTTAGGAATGTATGTAATGGCAGATGTATATATGACTGTATATTTTAAATGATGTTGTGTAACCTATATATGTAAACTATGTAATAGTTATGTGATGTATTATATTTTGTTCCATTTCCGCTGTGAGATTCTCATGTTGTTATTCTTTCTTTTCTGTCTTTTCTATTTCTATCTCTTTCCTTTCTTATTGATGATACGCCTTTCTGTGGGAAGAAAGACGGGTCGTCACAACATTATTATAACACCGCAGTCATTTCAAAATAATTTGTACTTCAAAACTAGAATATAATATCCATTTCGAAACCATATAATACGATATCCTTTCCATTTCAAAAACCAAATCATTATGATACCATTTTTATAAAAACCCATATCAATATTATATCTTTTTATTCTAAATATATCCTTTTTTCAAAATCATAGCACTTCAAAGTTATAACACTTCGAAAACAAAATACTTGAAATATAGCGTCCACCACTCAAATGGTTTAAATATTAGAATACTTTATATAATAAAATGGCATCTTCGATTTCACAAATCAATTCCAAAACAGCTCGAACTCTAAATTTTAAATTTAACCAAATCCCAAATCATTCATTTCAATACAATTCAGTTTCCAAATGAACTATTTCAAATTTTAAAGGATTTGATCCATAGGATAAACTATTCCAAATTCAATATTATTTCAAACTTTAAGCATTCCCAATTTCAAAACTAAGTTTGGTAATTATGATTCAACAATTCACCTTTCTATTATTTAGTTTGAAATAATTTACGTAATAAATCCACTATCATCTAAATAAAACTCAATTTACAAATAACTTAAATATTTCCTTTAATTTATTTATACTTGACATATTCATTTAATTCACCCTAAACCCAAAATCAAGTTATAAAAATCACACCTTTTAAAATTTCAAATTTAATAAATTCTACATCAACTTACTGAGTTTAATATTTTAATAAGCTCAATTTCAAATAAATTTCCAATTTACCTTCCAATCTTAATTTATTTAAATCATTATAACCTCTATATTAAAGTGTGATTTAAATACTTAACCATATTTTATTTTAATAAAATCAAACTCCATTATTAAACTAATTTTTTTAAACAAATTTATACATAGCTTAAATTCAAGAATTTAACTATATATAAAATAATATTTATATAATATAAAAAAATCAATATTTATTAAACCGTATATTTCTATCCAAAACCACAGAAATCATTTTCAAAATATTTATATATGGACCGACAGTGTCTGTATATAATTTTCTATCCTATGGTCAAGTGATACGGATATTTATCATTTCAGTTTGTAATTTAAAATAAAAATACGGTTATATATCATCTCAAACCGCAATCCTGAATTAAATAAAATTTATAACAACTTGCAGTTTATAACAATATAAAATACAACATCCATTCATCAAATGTCAATCATCAACCATTTATCACAATCATCATCCAATTCAATCAATAACATCAATATATAACCGATAATAAATAACAGACATTTACTGGCAATTTATATTTAATAATAAATTAAATACCTATTTAACTGGCAGTTTATATGCAATAATAACTTAAATAACAATTTAATTCAATAAATTCAATTTAACTGGAATGATGGTAAAAATATGCCAAACAGTCATAAATAAATTTCTAATCACATCAGAAAATAATTTAACACATAGATGAAGTTATAGAAGTTGTGAGTGGGTTTAAACACTCACCTTTTGAATTTAAATTGAATTTAAATTCAATTTAAACCCAAAATTTGAATAGTCTCAGAATTCGTCCAAAAAAGCGGCAAAATATCCGAAATTTCGATACGTTCCTAACTGAAGAAACCGTGCATGAATCGGACCTCGTATGCAAAAGATATGTTGATTAAAACATTTCAAAATTTTAATATATAACAATTAACAAAAAAAATCACGTACTTTCTTCTCCAACATTCACGAACGAACGCAACCCATAAATCTACAAGCCTCCATCAAAACACACGCACCATCATTCGCCTGGAGCCCGATCGAGGACTTCCATCGTGTGCACCGCATCTATCTCCGCTTATGCCAGGGGTTGCGCCCTACCTGCCTCCGCTGCTTGCATGAAAATCGAGGAAAAGACGATCGATTTCATGGCCAGATTCTGGCGAATTCGAGAAGTTATAACGCAAATCAACATTTGGATATGTAGAGCTCGTCGAGCTCTACAACTTTGCTTTTGGAAGCTTCTAATTTCGATGCATGGATTGAAAGAAATCAAGGCAAGAAATTGAGAGTTTTTGGCCATAGAAAAGAAAAGAGGAGTGCCGGCTATGGTTTCAGAATAATATAATATTATTTTATCGTTTTGCGCGCCTATTTATAGCGTGAGGTCCAAAACAGTCCGAACCCCAAACGAAGCATGCCGCCTGACGATCCTAACGTAAAAAGGCCTTATGAGCACAATGGAACTGGTTTCGGGGTTCAGTTCTATCATTTCCGTAGGTTATTGTTGAAGTCAAATTGGTTTGAAATGACAATAATGCCCTAGAAAGCACGTTTCGTTTCCAAAACGAAAATGGATCATCCCATATATCAAAATAGATGTTTTTGAATATGTCAAAATCAATGGAACAGGTTTTAAGTCCTAATCCCATCGTATGAAGAAGTTATGCTAAAGTTAATTTATTTCAAATTGATTTCAATTAATTTTAATTAAATTGATTTCTGCGCGTTTCGAGTCCGTTTGATCAAATGACAAGTCTGATCTATACAAAACTTGAAATCCAATAATAATTCACAGTTGCGGATCCGATGAAACTGGTTTCATCAAAATCCGAGTCAGTGGCCAAAATGGCCATTTTGCACATTATTAAATTAAATTATTATTTAATTAATTAAATCACTTTTTTGTTTCAAATTTAAAATTCACAAATTCCATCATTTTTGATTTCTTAAACAATTACAATAATTTGAACAAACTTAGATATCAATTTCAAGTTAATAAATTTACCAATTACAGTGTTTGAATTCATTTTCAATAAATTCAGATATTATCAATTAAATTTCCTATAATTACATTTAATTTAACTTGCATCCTATTATCCAATCTATTATTATCAAATGGAGAAAATTAACATTGATTCATGATTTATTACATTAATATCTTCAAATTTCAGCTAAATTTACATTAATGCACTAGTTAAATATTTTAATTTCATTTAATTGCAATTAATCCAATTATTATAATTCAAATTCCACTAAATTAATAAATCTTGATGTCCATTCTTCTTATCCAACCAATTGTCATATTATGAATAAAGTTAACATTATTTCCAAATATTAACTTAATTTACATTAACATAATATTCAGTTTAGATCTATTGCGATTAATTCCAATTTAATTTAACGGATTAAATATATATGTAACTTATAATAATTATTGCCATTAACTCTCAATCACCCTTTATAAGTTTATCATTTCCAGTCCAATATTATAGTTACTTACAGAACATTGATTTTATCCAACATTTTACATTAATTCATTAATTAATTAAATATTTACGTTTTCTTATATTCTATTTATAGCCTAGTATGACATTTACACAAATTCCATTAATTGCAATTTCATTCAAATAGTTAATAAATAACTTAGGCTTGCCTTATTACATCTCATTTAAGTTATTATTTCATTCATGAATCACAAATTTCTGGTTTTTTTCAATATTAGATAACAAACATTTAATAAAATTAACAATTGAATTATCGAAAATTTTACGTGTCGTTACACTCTCCCCCACTCAAAACTTTTCGTCCTAGAAAAGGAAAAGAAGGGAAAAGAAGAATTTTAGAAATCAATATATCTTATTCAAAATATTAAATTTATAACAATTAAGTTACATCATAAAATAATTTAAATAAAATATGTAAATTTATAAACAATTTAAATCTTTTATTTTCAAGTTAACAAAATTTGGAAAACATTTCAGAAAATTTTCTAAGTCCAAAATTTACGAAAAATATCGGCAGAGTCTCCTTTGTACGGAGAGGCTCGGGAGCAAATATAATATCAAATTTAACAATGTATAACATATATCTTCCAAAATAATATATCCTAACACGGAAAAAATAATATAATAGCGCTATAAACCTTAATTCGAAAACGTACCTATTTGTCAGGCAAACAACACTTAATTATGAAACCAAAAGCAGTAGCAATTGCTTTCATAACCTGTATTTCACTTATATAATCAAAAAGGAGTCTTTAATTATAAAAAATGAAATATTTAAAGTTGTTTCAACCAATTTAATATAAAACAACAATCATTTGCAACCAAAATACAATCATCGCATAAAAATCAACCCAATCAATTATCCATTCATATCAAACAAAACAAATAGTTGTTTGGATTCAAAAACTTCAAATTGTACAGGATGGAAAATAAACTATTAAGTGCATCATTTACTCAACAGTCTTAGATGAAACTAAATAGATTATTTGCACATCCAAACAATTTTAAAGTATCCTCGCCCAAAAAACCATAAACCAAACAAACAACAATTTCAAACAACAGATCACGTTCATTCTTATTAATTTCATTTCATAACATTTGTTATTTGATTTCCTTTTCATTCATATAATGATTTATCTTTATAATTTACATTTATATCTTACAAATCATCATTTCCATCCACCGATTCAATGTTTATTTCACCTAATTGCACTTATACTTACATGGATTCACTTTATTTATTCATATGATATAAATTTTCTTTTTATTGCATTACATTCCTTCATTTCTCAATTTCATTTATTTTCATTCGTTTATCCATAGTATTCATATTCAATTCAGTTTCTTAGCATTTCAATTCATTTTCTTGAGTTTATAATCATTTATTTATAATACTTACCTTTCTATTTTATATAATTATAGTAACATTTCAATTATAACTTAAGCTTATAACCACTATAACATCCAATTCTTATTTACTAAGGTGATTCATTGAACACTCTCATTATATAAGTTTTTCTTGTACAATTTTCCACTACATTTTATTAATCATTACAACTTAGAATATTTGGTAAGTTATATATATGTGTTAAAGAATGCAAATTGAAAAATTATATAAGTTTTACCTCATTAATATAATGTTCAATAGTTTTATCCTTTGTCTCATAAGTTACAATTTTCAACTTGCTGGTAATTTCATTTATAACCTAGCATCTACTTCTTTTATTTTAATTAGAGGTTCTGTAACGTTCTTAATTTTTCGACGTTCGAAAACCGACATCAATACATACACTGTATCAACTGCCGAGCAATCAAATGCCGGAAAACCGAAATGTTATGGTTAAAGAAGAAGAAAAAGATAGAAGAAGAGAGAGAAAGATAGAACAGAACAGAAAGAAACAATAGAACAATATCAGAATCTCACAATCGCAGCGAAACAACATATAATAAATAAATGAATAATCTTTAAACAAATAACTATATTACATTACATCACATTTCATTACACTATCAGAGCTTACAACAACAAACAACGAAAAAGAAATACAACATATACTAGTAATATACTACGCCATCCAGCTTGCCTCCAGATTTCTACAGCAACTTCCGAATCCAGAATGACCTGATAACCTGACTCTAGACTGCTCGTGTGGAAATTGGTGGGCACCCAGAGTTTAGGAAGGAAAACAATAAACTCTAGGCCAGTCATTGGACTGGTGTGAGAACTTAAAACAGTTATTTATCTTTAAAACAAACAACAAGAATATTTTAAAATAGATTCGCGATGCTTTTTGGAAAATGAGACTACCATAAGGCCTCCTGCATACACACACACACACAATGCAAACGCAGAATCAGAGGAGATTTCTCCTTATGATAGTCAAAGATGCTTGATACGCATTAAAAAGAAACATTTGACATTATTACTAGTGCATAGTGCAGAAAACATTTCGAAAATATAATATAAATCTTAGCCAGCATAGGCATTCCACACTTATGCCTACTATAGCTACCATCTAAACAGTGGTGACCACCATAAGTAAATGGTAGTTTCTACAACTAAAACTGTACAAGATTGTATTGTTTCTTTGGATTTCCAACAAATGGTCAGGCCAAGGAACTTCCCATTGCCACATGAGTACGCCTTTGGAAAGATGACCCGAGAATCTAAACTAACATTACGGTTAGATCTCTGCCAACACAAGGCCGGGTTACCCCTAACCGGGTAACTACTGACACGAATATGCCATCCCCCGGTCGTAACCGACCTTCATCCGAGGATCCTCGATTCCAACAACCACAAAGTAATAAATTTGCAGCAACAACATAGGTTAAGTATCTGGGCTCCATACCATGATACCACCTCTATCCAGAAGGAATGACACACACTGAAGGGGTGCTACCCCCTAATAACCTTGCTGCATCCTTCCTGTTTTGACCATTTCCGGGGTGTGAGGTCCGACGAAGTCTTGTCCACAAAGCCACGCTTTATACAAAAGCTGTGCTTTGATCACATATGCTCAACAGCACTTCGTATGTCACATTACCAGTTTGGGAATGTATCACTAGTAACCATCAACTACATAACCTCTGAGCTCGTATGTCTCAGAGAAGGGTGTTAAGCTAAGAGAATAAATTCTCCGCCACCAACATAAATATATTTGATAGAAACCAGCTTTACATCTCAAATTGTAACGTCAGACACACATCCATACAAGTCCGTTCCGGGATCGAACGGAACCGAAGGCACTTCCAAAGAAGCCCTTGCAATCCGGATATTCACTAATCACGTCCGGACTTCCCGTCACTAAGGGTGATAAAACCTCTATATCGGAGATCAGCCGATGTAGAGTCATTCGACGGTAATCCTTCCGTTTTCAAAAATATCCGGTCTTCAAATGCAATCCATAACGACGTATCACATATTCGGAATGGGTTATACGACCCAAAGGTCCTTTCTCGGCTAACCCGAATAGTGAGCGTTTATTTTGAAAATAAGCGTGGCATTCAAATTCAAGCAAATCACAACAAATACCCATTTAAAGGTAAATATTGATAATCGGTTATTTAACTATCAATAGGTATGCACAACATCACCAGATTCCAAATAATTTTCCAAATTATTTATTTTCCAAAAATATCTTTGCAAGATATATAATTATTTCCACACTTAAAAAATAAATCATCGTTTATTTTTTTAAACAAATTTCCCCTTTCTTTTATAAATTCCATAGTGAATTTACATTTCCAAAATATCTATGAATATACGATTTTTAGATCAATTTCTAATATTCATTTTCAATTTATCTTTAAAATGATACAATCTCAAAACATTTCACTTCATATTGGAAAAAGCATTTCCATACTTATTAATAATAAGTAATTCACAGATCTATTCTTTTCAACATTAGAAAAAATATTCGATATACTTAAATCACAATTTAAGTATATATTTTATTCTTTAAGGGAAACATCCTCTTAAACACATTTATTTGGGTCCAAACGAATGTTGCGTAAAACATCGTTACGACAACCCAAAATTACTAGTATAGGGATTCGAAATTAAGATAGATATAAATCCCAATACTATATAAAACATTTCCTTTCGGAAATCATTTACTATAACAACAGTGTTATAGTCCACCATTTCCTTATTTCTCGAAAACGTCTATTTCAACAATGAATGCTGAAATCTATGGTTTTGACACTTAATACATTTTAAAACAACTTCAAATCGTTTTAATTCTATTTAAAATATCACTTCCCCAAAACACTTTAATATATTATTCACTGTCCCAAATCGTGAATATCCTTCGTTAACCAAATTCGACATTTTTCTACACATTTTATTTAAAGGATTATCCACTATCCAAAATCGCGAATATATCTCCTCTAATAAGCTTCTATATTAAATTCATCAAATTTGATAAATTTCGGATTTTATAAAACAAGGTTTATAAATCCCCATTTATATTTTTATAAAGACTTCAATTTACAAAATTTAAAAATCTTACCACTTATAAAATTCCATTTATAACCTCATTTTCAGCATTAACAGAACTCCTTTTATAATTCCATTATTTCGATTTATAAAATGTATATTTTATAAATCTCATCTATAAACCATTTATACTTATTCAAAAGTCTCAACTAAAATGCCAAAATCCGATTTATAAGTTAATTACTTATGAATCTTTTATTTTACAAAATCTATACGTTTTATAACTTCCCAATTTATAAATTTATAATTTCCATTTACTTGTGAAATCCATTCATACTTCATTTTAACACTTATAAAAACTCGTTTCATAATCCTAATATTTTAATTTATAAATATTAATTTTATAAATCTTTTATATAAATCGTTTATAATAATTCAAAAATCCCAATTTAAACTATTTTATAAATTTATCAACTACTTATTTCAAAAATCACATTTCGGTTATATTTCACAAAAATCATTACTTTCATAACATAAAAATTATTATGTTTATTTATTTAAACAATTCAAAATTCAATAAACATATATTTTCAAAAATCACTTTTAAATTAGAAATCGTTCCTTTAACATTTTTAAAACTTCGAAATAGGCCCACTGATGCAACAACACCAAATAATCAATCACGGCATCCAAATATCATATATCAATATGATAATCAACAAATATCACAATATCTGTAAATAAATCAATACAGTTGAGGAATCCAGTTGGATCCCTCCAACCTGTTTTTCTACATCCACAGATGTTAGCACAATACCAATTCCGTTCCAATACGGAATATCGCGGTATATGGGATTTATATAAAAATTAACCGCTATTATGCGGCGCAATAGGGTCTCATCCGCTATATAATGCGGGAAAATCAACTCCAAGTACATACATATTACCACTTCCAATCAAGATGGAATTAAAGCGGTATATGTTTTTAATAAATAACATCCGCTTAATATACGGCGTATAGGGTCTATTTCTATACAACAGATAAAAATTTATCATCCAAACATACAACCAAAATTTTTTAAATCTAACTATTAAAAATTTAAATCAAAACAATTCGATTAAGTGAGAAGTTCTCACCTTGCTTTCAATAACGGTTGCAGTGTTTTTATTTCGAATAAAATTAAACGTGCGTTTAATTTTATCCGAAATTCAAACTAGCTCCAAGCAACTCCAATCCAGATCCATTGCGTAGTCCTCGACAAAAGAAATCTAGCGCAATTCGTTTCGTGCATTTTCGACCTCGTATGAAAAAGTTACGCTATTTTAAACATTACACGATTTATAATATAATTAATTTACAATTTCATTTCAATTTTTTAAACCTCTCAGCATCTGGACCGTTAGATTTTGTTAGATTGCATCAGGGCCATGCCCTTTCTCTTCTCCCCCTCACGTTCTCTACAGGCTATTCATGCTCAAGAAACCCATAGGCCGCCATTTTAATTCGAATTATCGTGGCCACCATGATCATCGAGAAGTTGATCAACAACCTCCACTAGAACGCCCTCGACAAGAGCTACCCACGGCCACCACGGCTTGAAGCTTGGCCCTGTCATCACCTTGAAAAACGTGCCTAGAACGAGCATGAACGCGGCCTTGCAGCTCCCTCCACGTCGCCCCATATTCAATCTCCACCGTTGAATAGGAAGATCTCTTCGTCCTCTCAATATTGTAGTTGAAAGTTTTTGGTATAGGATGACAGATTGGAAGAAAATAGAGGAGAAAGAAGAGTGATTTTCATCCATTAATGATGTAAGTGGCATTTGAAGCATTAGGGTTAGGGTTTTGAGCAAATTGTGAGAGTGGAGGTCCTTTTATAGAAAATTACGCGACACTATTCATCCCGAAATTTTCCGAACTCCAAACGAAGTGTGCCGGCTGGCATTTCTAGGGTTTACCCCGCGTTCCTGACACAATCGAATAGGTATCGAGAGCCAATTCGATCATATGTGCGAGTTACGGAAATAAACGATCAAATTTAAATTAAATCGGTTAAACTATCTACGCGTTTTAGCTTGCCCCGGACAAACCGTAAATCCGATTGACACGAAATTTGAAACCATACAATAATATCACATTACGGATCCGATGAAACTAGTTTCGTCAAAATCCGAGACTGTTTGAAAATAGCTATTTTAACTCGTCAATTAAATATTAAAATATTCAATTTTCACAAATTAACTTTAAATTCAATTTTAAAAGTTCTATAACATCATTTTAACTCCAATATGATTAAATATAACTTTATAAATCATTTTCAATCACATTAAACCCAATTTCCAATTATTTCTGTAATTTCAAATATTAAATTATCGATTTAATTATCCAATTAAATCTCGATTATCGAAATAAAATTTATTCGACTTACAAATTTTACTTGTGAATATTTAAAATCAATTGAATATACGAATTTTAATTGACAGAAATTCTGGGTCGTTACAAACTTCCCCCCTTAAAAGAATTTCGTCCTCGAAATTACCAAGTAAGAAACAGTCTAGAAATCCATTAACTTTTCAAAATCCATATTTAAACTTCTTACAATAACTTTACTAAGTTTTAAATCTACTTAGTTATCTTTTCAAACCAACCAATATTTTTTTACTTTCAACTCCAAAATGAAAGTTATAGTTTTCAAAATTTTCCAATTTTCTTAAAAATATTCTAACGCCTTAAATTTTCAGAAAAATTCGTCATAGTCTCCTTTGCGCGGCTCGATCAAAAAAAAAAATGATAATATATATATATATCACAAATATACACCTCATCAAGTGATGAGGCATCCCGTAGGGAAAAAGTGTAAAAGTACGATATGTAATCCGAGATATGTACCTTATATATTATTAGCGAGCATATACGGCTAATATAGCGCGAAAGCAAGCTCCAAATGCGAAGCAAGCGAAATCCGCACCTACTAAACACTCAACAAGCCATGAGAATATGCATATATGAAAGTAATATCAATATACAACATATATCACTACAACAACTACATATGCTAATATAGCAAATGCAACAAAAGCAATAAATGCAACCACCAAACAACTATCATCCAGCAAATCCATATCAAATCAATATACATTCACTTCTCATTATTATTCGATGAATTGGTTTTTCATTTAATCACATTTGATTCATTAACATTGGATGTTTTTACTAACATTCACTTATTCATATTCAATTAGTTTACATTCACTAATTTATATTCCATTTCAAACATCATTTGTTTAACTTAACTTAAAATTCCACTTACAAATCCAATTCAGATTTCAATTCTAAAGTAAATTCTATTTAAATTTTACCAAAGCTAAATTTATTAACTCATATTATAAGTTCAAAACTTATTTCACTTATATTCATCAATTTCAATAGCTTATCTAATCCAAATCAATTTATTTAACTTTCCTTTAGTTAAATTTCAAATCACATGTCTTTGATGACAACTCAAATTTATTTTAACTTGGATTTTAATTTCAAATTTGTTTATCACAATCAAACTTAAATTCCCAATTTACTATGGTAGCAAATCTATCACATAGAGACTCGAAAATGATATTGATGATGCTGTAGTCATCATCCTTATTATTTCCCAGTAACAGTAGTGAATTCAGTGCTTAATATTCTTTCAAAATTTTTCTCTTATTAATAAATCACATTTAATTATAATTCCACACTTATAATTCATTCACTTATATAATTTATTCTTTTAATTAACTTATATACATTCTAACATTTTTAACGACCAAACAATCAATTCATATATACTTAACAATTCTGAAAAATTATTCCTTTGTATATAAAATATAATCAAGGTAAAATTATTTCATCTACCCTATTTAAAACAATATTGTATAGAATTGTTTTGTACCAGTGTTTAGAGATCCCTATCGACAACGTTAATTACTCGTGTTGACCAGAATCCATATACCACTTAACAAACCAATCATCACAATATAAAACAATTTATATTCGCTAACAAATACACACTCGTATCTATTATTACACTCAAACTCATTCTAGAGTACTACTGACTTTATCTCTAATGAGTAATACCCAACAGAGCCATGGTTGTCGCTTAACCATATGCTCTGATACCAAATGTAACGTTCTCGATTTTTCGACGCTCGAAAACCGACATCAATACATACACTGTATCAACTGCCGAGCAATCAGATGCCGGAAAACCGAAATGTTACGGTTAAAGAAGAAGAAAAAGATAGAATAAGAGAGAGAAAGATAGAACAGAACAGAAAGAAACAACAGAACAATATCAGAATCTCACAATCGCAGCGAAATAACATATAATAAATAAATGAATAATCTTTAAACAAAGAACTATATTAGTTATTAAATTACATTACATCACATTACATTATCAGAGTTTACAACAACAAACAGCGGAAAAGAAATACAACATATACTAGTAATATACTACGCCATCCATCTTGCCTCCAGATTTCTACAGCAACTCCCGAATCCAGAATGACCTGATAACCTGACTCTAGACTGCCCGTGTGGAAATTGGTAGGCACCCAGAATTTAGGAAGGAAAACAATAAACTCCAGGTCAGTCATGAGACTGGTGTGAGAACTTAAAACAGTTATTTGTCTTTAAAACAAACAACAGGAATATTTTAAAATAGATTCGCAATGCTTTTTGAAAAATGAGACTGCCATACGGCCTCCCGCACACACGCACACAATGCAAACGCAGAATCAGAGGAGATTTCTCCTTATGATAGTCAAAGATGCTTGATACGCATTAAAAAGAAACATTTGATATTATTACTAGTGCATAGTGCAGAAAACATTTCGAAAATATAATATAAATCTTAGCCAGCATAGGCATTCCGCACTTATGCCTACTATATCTAAACAGTGGTGACCACTATAAGCAAATGGTAGTTTCTACAACTAAACCGTACAAGATCGTATTGTTTTTTTGGATTTCCAACAAATGGTAAGGCCAAGGAACTTCCCATTGCCACATGAGTACGCCTCTGGAAAGACGACCCGAGAATCTAACCTAACGTTACGGTTAGATCTTCGCCAACACAAGGCCGGGTTACCCCTAACTGGGTAACTACTTACACGAATATGCCATCCCCCATTCGTAACCGACCTTCATCCGAGGATCCTCGATTCCAACAACCACAATGTAATAAATTTGCAGCAACAACATAGGTTAAGTATCTGGGCTCCATACCATGATATCACCTCTATCCAGAAGGAATGACATACACTAAAGGGGCGCTACCCCTAATAACCTTGCTGTATCCTTCCTGTTTTGACCATTTCCGAGGTGTGAGGTCCGACGAAGTCTCGTCCACAAAGCCACGCTTTATACAAAAGCTGTGCTTTGATCACATATGCTCAACAGCACTTCGTATGTCACATTACCAATTTGGGAATGTATCACTAGTAACCATCAACTACATGACCTCTGAGCTCGTACGTCTCAGAGAAGGGTGTTAAGCTAAGAGAATAAATTCTCCACCACCAACAGAAATATATTTGATAGAAACCATCTTTACATCTCAAATTGTAACGTCAGACATACATACATACAAGTCTGTTCCGGGATCGAACGGAACCGAAGGTACTTCCAAAGAAGCCCTTGCAATCTGGATATTCACTAATCACGTCCGGACTTCCCGTCACTAAGGGTGATAAAACCTCTATATCGAAGATCAGCCGATGCAGAGTCATTCGACGGTAATCCTTCCATTTTCAAAAATATCCGGTCTTCAACAGCGGTCTTCAAATGCAATCCATAACGACGTATCACATATTCGGAATGGGTTATACGACCCAAAGATCCTTTCCCGGCTAACCCGAATAGTGAGCGCTTATTTTGGAAATAAGCGTGGCATTCAAATTCAAGCAAATCGCAACAAATACCCATTTAAAGGTAAATATTGATAGTCGGTTATTTAACTATCAATAGGTATGCACAACATCACCAGATTCCAAATAATTTTCTAAATTATTTATTTTCCAAAAATATCTTTACAAGATATATAATTATTTCCACACTTCAAAAATAAATCAACGTTTATTTTTTTAAACAAATTTCCCCTTTCTTTTTTAAATTCCATAGTGAATTTACATTTCCAAAATATATATGAATATACGATTTTTAAATCGATTTCTAATATTCATTTTCAATTTATCTTTAAAAAGATACAATCTCAAAACATTTCACTTCATATTGGAAAAACCATTTCCATACTTATTAATAATAAGTAATTCACAAATCTATTCATTTTCAACATTTGGAAAATATTCGATATACTTAAATCACAATTTAAGTATATATTTTATCCTTTAAGGGAAACATCCTCTTAAACACATTTATTTGGGTCCAAACGAATGTTGCGTAAAACATCATTACGACAACCCAAAATCACTAGTATAGGGATTCAAAATTAAGATAAATATAAATCCCAATACTATATAAAACATTTTCTTTCGGAAATCATTTACTATAACAACAGTGTTATAGTCACCATTTCCTTATTTCTCAAAAAGGTCTATTTCAACAATGAATGTTGAAATCTATGGTTTCGACACTTAATACATTTTAAAACAACTTCAAATCGTTTTAATTCTATTTAAAATATCACTTCCCCAAAACACTTTAATATATTATTCACTGTCCCAAATCGTGAATATCCTTCGTTAACCAAATTCAACATTTTTCTACACATTTTATTTAAAGGATTATCCACAATCCAAAATCGCGAATATATCTCCTCTAATAAGATTCTATATTAAATTCATCAAATTTGATAAATTTCGGATTTTATAAAACAATGTTTATAAATCCCCATTTATATTTTTATAAAGACTTCAATTTACAAAATTTAAAAATCTTACCACTTATAAAATTCCATTTATAACCTCATTTTCAGCATTAACAGAACTCCTTTTATAATTCCATTATTTCGATTTATAAAATATATATTTTATAAATCTCATATATAAACCATTTATACTTATTCAAAAATCTCAACTAAAATGCCAAAATCCGATTTATAAGTTAATTACTTATGAATCTTTTATATTACAAAATATATACATTTTATAACTTCACAATTTATAAATTTATAATTTTCATTTACTTATGAAATCCATTTATACTTCATTTTAACACTTATAAAAACTCGTTTCATAATCCCAATATTTTAATTTATAAATATTAATTTTATAAGTCTTTTATATAAATCGTTTATAATAATTCAAAAATCCCAACTTAAACTGTTTTATAAATTTATCAACTACATATTTCAAAAATCACATTTCGGTTATATTTCACAAAAATCATTACTTTCATAACATAAATATTATAACGTTTATTTATTTAAACAATTCAAAATTCAATAAACATATATTTTCAAAAATCACTTTTAAATTAGAAATCGTTCCTTTAACATTTTTAAAACTTCGAAATAGGCCCAATGATGCAACAACACCAAATAATCAATCACGGCATGCAAACATCATATATCAATATGATAATCAACAAATATCACAATATCTGTAAATAAATCAATACAGTTGAGGAATCCAGTTGGATCCCTCCAACCTGTTTCCCTGCATCCACAGATGTTAGCACAATACCAATTTCGTTTCAATACGGAATATCGCGGTATATGGGATTTATATAAAAATTATTCGCTATTATGCGGCGCAATAGGGTCTCATCCGCTATATAATGCGGGAAAATCAACTCCAAGTACATATATAATACCAATTCCAATCAAGATGGAATTAAAGCGGTATATGTTTTTAATAAATAACATCCGCTTAATATACTGCGTATAGGGTCTATTTCTATACAACAGATAAAAATTTATCATCCAAACATACAATCAAGCAATTTTAAATCTAACTATTTAAAATTTAAATCGAAACAATTCGATTGAGTGAGAAGTTCTCACCTTGCTTTCAATAACGGTTGCAGTGTTTTTATTTCGAATAAAATTAAACGCGCGTTTAATTTTACCGAAAATTCAAACTAGCTCCAAACGACTCCAATCCAGCTCCATTGCGTGATGCTTGACAAAAGGAATCCAATGCAATTCGTTTCGTGCATTTTCGACCTCGTATGAAAAAGTTACGCTATTTTAAACATTACACGATTTATAATATAATTAATTTACAATTTCATTTCAATTTTTTAAACCTCTCAGCATCTGGACCGTTAGATTTTGTTAGATTGCATGAGGGCCGTGCCCTTTCTCTTCTCCCCCTGACATTCTCTACAGGTTATTCATGCTCAAGAAACCTATAGGCCGCCATTTTAATTCGAATTATCGTGGCCACCACGATCATCGAGAAGTTGATCAACAACCTCCACTAGATCGCCCTCGACAAGAGCTGCCCACGGCCACCACGGCTGGAAGCTCGGCACTGTCATCACCTCGAAAAACATGCCTAGAATGAGCACGAACGCGGCCTTGCAGCTCCCTCCACGTCGCCCCATATTCAATCTCCACCGTTGGATAAGAAGATCTCTTCGTCCTCTACAATATTGTAGTTGAAAGTTTTTGGTATAGGATGACGGATTGGAAGAAAATAGAGGAGGAAGAAAAGTGATTTTCAGCCATTAATGATGTAAGTGGCGGCTGAAGCATTAAGGTTAGGGTTTTGAGCAAATTGTGAGAGCGGAGGTCCTTTTATAGAAAATTACGCGACACTATTCATCCCGAAATTTTTCGAACTCCAAACGAAGCATGCCGACTGGTGTTTCTAGGGTTTACCCTGCGTTCCGGACACAATGGAATAGGCATCGAGAGCCAATTTGATCATATGTGCGAGTCACGGAAATAAACGATCAAATTTAAATTAAATCGGTTAAACTAATTTCTACGCGTTTTAGCTTGCCCCGGACAAACCGTAAATCCGATTGACACGAAATTTGAAACCATACAAAAATGTCACATTATGGATCCGATGAAACTAGTTTCGTCGAAATCCGAGATTGTTTGAAAAATGGCTATTTTAACTCGTCAATTAAATATTAAAATATTCAATTTTCACAAATTAATTTTAAATTCAATTTTAAAAGTTCTATAACATCATTCTAACTCCAATATGATTAAAAATAACTTTATAAATCATTTTCAATCACATTAAACCCAATTTCCAATTATTTCCGTAATTTCAAATATTAAATTATCGAATTAATTATTCAATTAAATCTAGATATTCGAAATAAAATCTATTCAACTTACAAATTTTACTTGTGAATATTTAAATTCAATCAAAAATACGAATTTTAATTGACAGAAATTCTGGATCGTTACAGGTTCCTATTATTAATTAGTTACAACCTATTTCACTACAATAATTGAAACTATTAATTAACGGAAACTTAAACTAAGTACAGGGTTAAATTTCAAATCATTTTAAAATAATAAATAAATGTATACACTTTCAATCTATATTTCCGATTATATTTAAAACAATTTGAAATTTATATTTGTTTATCAAGATAAATCTGTAGTAAAACTAGTACAGTGGCCTTCCCATTTAGAAAACCGAAAATGAATGTCGATGATGCATGCACTCATCACAGAAATTATTTTCCAGTGACGTAGAGGGGACTACGGAACTTATTTCTTTCCAAAATTTTCTTTAAAACAATTCTTTCAAATCATTTTGAAATATTTATGTCAGAAAATACTTCCAATGTTATTATTATTATTATATCCTAAAATCATTCAAAAGAATTTTCAAAACCTCGGAACTTAAGTTCTAAATTTCGAATTTTCATCTATTTTATTCAAGATCTTATTTCCAACCACATTTATAAATTTCACAACCTAACAACTAATATATTACAACCAAATATATATCATTTATAAAAAAATTATTATATATATAGAAAATATAATAGGCAAAATTATTTCATTCACCTATATTTCAAAACAAATATTGTGTCGGTCTATCCTATTAAGTGTTTAGAAATCCCTATTGATGTCATAGCGTCCTATGCACCAATCAGAATTTATAAATACAAAACGGAACAAATTAACACAATATTAAAACCCTTTATAACACTAACAAATACGCTCTCTCATATATATATACACACTCGGCGACTCATCATAGGGTATTAGAGTCAGACCCCCCACAAAGCTAAGGTTTATCGCTAAACCAAAGCTCTGATACCAGATGTAACATTCCGTCTTTTTATATGCTTTAAATCGACGATAGACCACACACGTCAGAATCAAACCGTACAAAAGGGCAGATTGTTATGGGGTAAATAAGAAAAAGCAGAGAAGGAAAAAAAACAGAATCTTGCAGCGGAATAACAAAATATAATAATCAAATAACAGTTCATGAAGCTGTTTTACAAAACATTTGATTATATACTAATACAATACATATCAGAGTTACACATACCAAAGAATAATAAATAATGCAGCGCAACAATGTGATGCAGTGAATATAATAAATAATAATAACAAAATCTTCGTCTTCGTTCTCCAAAAATAAAGTCTTCAAATCTTGAAATGCTCAGCCTGACCCAAGCGAATTGAAAAGACAAAACATTCGAGTCCAAACTAAAAGATCTTATGTAAGTTAAATCAACTGTAAATAATATGAGTGGAACGGCGTTAGAAATGTTTACGAGATTTGACATCTCCTATCCAGTGTCTAACGTGAGTACAATAACTTAGGAGATGCTCGGGATTCACATCTCCTAAGGATCCGTTAAACTATTTACTATGTAGTAATATTTTGCTATTATAATAATGTTTATTAGTAAAATAAACTTACTTTAAAATAGCATTAAGTGTTACCCATATAGCCCTTAACACGTAATACTGCCAATAGTCTATACAGTACCGTAATACCTCCTGATCGGAAGGCTACCAGAGGATACTCCATAGGTACGACACAAATCAAACTCGTACAAGGCGCGCTAGGGTAGGTGACACGGCACACAAGGCAATGCCAGGGTAGATATACCAATTACGTATCCGGGCTGGTGGTAACGCATTGCAGCTACTACCGCCCACCTCGAGCCACTCCCCCCAAATCAAAAATCAAAAGTGGCCACCGAATCAATCCAAAAGTCAAAGTATAATATCGAAGGAGAGTGTTCGATAAGAGGGGCTACCTCCTTGGCCCGAGACCGCTCCTGTTTTAGCCACCTTATGCCAACTCACGGGAGTCGGGTCCACATATATACCTTAATAGAACATCGCCACCATCCTACTTTATTCTGGAATATCCACCGTGTACACAGTTGCTAAAGTGGTTTTTGGAGTTGGCAGAGAGTATGACAACTTCCTATCCCGGTCTCTTTAACGACCAAACGTTATTATAACACAACGGACATTTCAAAATAATTTATACTTCAAAACCATAATATAATATCCATTTCGAAACCATATAATACGATATCCTTTCCATTTCAAAAATCAAATCATTATGATATCATTTTTATAAAAAACCATATCAATATAATATCTCTTATCCCAAATATATCCTTTTTCCAAAATCATAGCACTTCAAAGTTATAACACTTCGAAAACAAAATACTTGAAATATAACTTCCACCACTCAAATGGTTTAAACATTAGAATACTTTATATAATAAGATGGCTTTTAAGATTTCACAAATCAATTCCAAAATAGGTCGAATTTCTAAATTTTAAATTTAACCAATTCCCAAATCATATATTTCAATACAATTCAATTTCCGAATGAACTATTCCAAATTTTATCGATTTCAAAACAGATTTGATCCATAGACTAAACTATTCCAAATTCAATATTATTTCAAACTTTAAGTATTCCCAGTTTCAAAACTAGGTTTGGTAATTATGATTCAACAATTCACCTTTCTATTATTTAGTTTGAAATAATTTACGTAATAAATCCATTATCATCTAAATAAAACTCAATTTGCATTTAACTTAAATATTTCTTTAATTTATTTATACTTGACATATTCATTTAATTCACCCTAAACCAAAATCCAAGTTATAAAAATCATACCTTTTAAAATTTCAAATTTAATAAATTTTACATCAACTTACTGAGTTTAATTTTTAAATAAGCTTAGTTTCAAATAGATTTCCAATTTATCATCCAATCTTAATTTATTTAAATCATTATAACCTCTATATTAAAGTATGATTTAAATACTTAACCATATTTTATTTTAATAAAATCAAACTCCATTATTAAACTTATTTTTTTAAACAAATTTATACATAGCTTAAATTCAAGAATTTAACTATACATAAAACAATATCTATATAATATAAAAAAAAATCAATATTTATTAAACCGTATTTTTCTATCCAAAACCATAGAAATCATTTTCAAAATATTTATACATATACCGACGGTGTCTGTATATAATTTTATATCCTATGGTCAAGTGATACGCATATTTATCATTTCAATCCATAACTTAAAATAAAAATACGGTTATATATCATTTCAAACCGTAATCCCGAATGAAATATAATGCATAACAACTTGCAGTTTATAACAATATAGAATACAACATGCATTCATCAAATGTCAATCATCAACCATTTATCACAATCATCATCCAATTCAATCAATGACATCAATATATAATCGAAAATAAATAACAGACATTTACTGGCAGTTTATATTCAGTAATAAATAAAATACCTATTTAACTGGCAGTTTATATGCAATAATAACTTAAATAACAATTTAATTCAATAAATTCAATTTAACTGGAATGATGGTAAAAATATGTCAAACAGTCATAAATAAATTTCTAATCACATCAGAAAAAAATTTAACACACAGAAGAAATTTTAGAAGTTGTGAGTGAGTTAAAGCACTCACCTTTTGAATTTAAATTAAATTTAATTCCAATTTAAACCCAAAATTTGAATAGTCTCAGAATTCATCCAAACCAGCGCCAAAATGTCCGAAATTTCGATACGATCCTAACGGAAGAAACCCCGCGTGAATCAGACCTCGTATGCAAAAGATATGTTGATTAGAACATTTGAATTTTTAATATATAATAATTAACAAAAAAAGAACGCACTTTCTTCTCCATCATTCACGAACGAACGCAACCCATAAATCAACACGCCTCCATCAAAACGCACGCACCATCATTCGCCTGGAGCCCGATCGAGGACTTCCATCGTGTGCGCCGGATCTATCTCCGCTTATGCCAGGGGTCGCGCCCCTCCTGTCCGCGCCGTTTGCGCAAAAATCGAGGAAAAGATGATCGACTTCAAGGCGAAATTCTTGCGAATTCGAGAAGTTATAGCGCAAATTGACCGTTGGATGTGTAGAGCTCGTCGTGCTCTACAACTTTGCTTTTGAAAGCTTCTAATTTCGATGCACGGATTGGAAGAAATCAAGGCAAGAAGATCAAGAGTTTATGGTCATAGAAAAGAAAAGAGGAGTGGCCGCTAGGGTTTCAGAATAATATAATATTATTTTATCGTTTTGCGTGCCTATTTATAGCGTCTGGTCCAAAACTGCCCGACCTCCAAACGAAGCATGCCGCCTGGCGTTCCTATTGTAAAAAGGTCTTATGAACACAATGGAACTAGTTTCGGGGTTCAATTCTATTATTTTCGTAGGTTACTGTTAAAGTCAAATTGGTTTGAAATGACAATAATGCCCTAGAATGCCCGTTTCGTTTCCAAAACGAAAATGGTTCATCCCATATATCAAAATAGATGTTTTTGAATATTTTAAAATCAATGGAACAGATTTTAAGTCCTAATTCCATCGTATGAAGAAGTTGTGCTAAAATTAATTTATTTTAAATTGATTTCAATTCATTTTAATTAAATTGATTTCTAGGCGTTTCGAGTCCGTTCGGTCAAATGACAAGTCATATTGATACGAAACTTGAAATCTTATAATAATTCACCGTTACGGATCCGATGAAACTGCTTTCGTCGAAATCCGAGTCAGTGGCAAAAATGGCTATTTTTCACATTATTAAATTAAATTAATATTTAATTAATTAAATCACTTTTCCGTTTCAAATTTAAAATTCACAAATTCCATCATTTTTGATTTCGTAAACAATTACAATAATTTAAACAAACTTAGATATCAATTTCAAGTTAGTGAATTTACCAATTATAATGTTTGAATTCAATTTCAGTAAATTCAGATATTATCAATAAATTTCAACCTGCATCCTATTATCCAATCTTTTATTATCAAATGGAGAAAATTAGCATTGGTGCATGATTTATTACATTAATATCTTCAAATTTCAGCTAAATTTACATTAACGTACTAGTTAAATATTTTAATTTCATTTAATTGCAATTAATCCAAGTATTGTATTTCAAATTCAATTAAATTAATAAATCGTGATTTCCATTCTACTTATCCAACCAATTGTCATACTATGAATAAAGTTAACATTATTTCCAAATATTAACTTAATTTACATTAACATAATATTCAATTTAGATCAATTACGATTAATTCCAATTTAATTAACGGATTAAGTATATATGTAACTTATAATAATTATTGCCATTAACTCTCAATCACCCTTTATAAGTTTATCATTTCCAAGCCAATTTTATACGTGACGACCCGAAATTTTTAGAGAATTTGAAATCAGGATTTTTAATTGATTTTAAATATTTAAAAGTTAATTTGTAACTTAAATTTCAAATATCACCATTATTTGGAAATTTAATTATTGAATTTGATTATTGGGAATTGGGTAAGATGTTGAATCTAGAATTTTTAGCTTGTTAAAAATAATTTAAAGGCTTGTAAAATTTATATTGATAGTACGAAAGATAGTAAAGGTGTTGAAATTGAATTTGGGAATGTTTTGTTAAGTTTTAAAAATATATCATTTAAATCGACGTTCAAAAATAGCCTTCCGAGGCACGGTCTCGGATTTTGACGAAACAAGTTCAATTGGATCCGTAATATTACATTATTATCGAATTTCAATTTTTGCAGTGTTTGCAATTACCGTTTGGTCATACAACCCGTAAATGCACAGAAGAATCTAATTAAATTTAATTTACATAGTCAAACCTTCTCATATAAGCCACACCCTTCCAGCTTTTAACGCAAGCTTCTTTTCTTTTTCCCCTCTCTTTGAATTCATTTTCACTTAAATAAATAGACAAGAAAAAAAAAAGAAATGACACGAACGAAACTCGTTCGAATCAGGGGCGATTGGGTTTTTGCGATTTCAAATTCAAGCAACCCAAGCTTAGCCTCGTATTCAATCTTGGTAACGATTCGAGTAATAAATTCGTTGACTTCGGGAAGGGGGTAACGACATCGCGATCAAGTCGTGATTGAATCGCGATTGCGCGGGGAAAAAGGGGGCGGTGGCACTTGATTGTTGGCGTAGTAGAGACGCTCGAGCACGGAGGCGGTTAATAAAGTGATTGGCTGAGCTTAGGGTTGTCTAATTAGGCGTAATTCAAGCATCGTTCTAGGTATAACTGGTGTCGACGTTGGAGTTGGAGGAGGTGCTCGCGAGATAGGCATGGTTGAGGCAGTTCGTTTGGAAGTCTGAGGGGAAGGTATTTTCTGTTTTTAATTTATTTGTCTACTTTGAAAAAATAAATAAACAAATAATGTATAACAGTAAGTTCTATAAGCAGTTGATTTACATATACATACAGAATTTTTTTATAGTAAATGAAATCTTAAGTGGTTAAGCAGTTTTGAATTTTAAGTTGTTCTTAATTTGATTTAAATATATATATATATACCTATAATTTCATATATGTATATAAAGGTAAGGTTTTGGGGAAAATAAATAGAAATTTTGAAGTGATGGAAGTCCATTTTTGAAAATCTATAATTTATTATATTAATATATATATAGTTCAAAGAAGAATTTAGCAGTTTAAATAATTCATTAGCCAATTTAAATTTTTTACAGTAAACAATTGCTGTTGTGTTTACTGGAAATGAAAAAAATGTACAAATAAAGTTTTAAGGATATATGTATATATATATATATATATATCCATATTCTTTCATATAGATAAGATTTTAAAATAATAGGGATTTTTAAATATGGTGGAGTTTAAATTTTTTTATATATATATATATGTCATTATGGGTATAAATGGTTTCAAGAAGGAAATAAAAATAAATATAGATATATAAATATTTTTATTCTACTAGTTTATTTTAAAAGAAGTGAGTTTGATGATTAAACTATTTTAATTAATTTATTTAATTACTGGGTTACTAAAGATGATTTGTTAAAGGAAATTATTAGTATAAAGATTTTAAATTAAATTTTAAATTCAAATAAATAAGAAAATGTTAATTTATTTTTGGATTAGTCCAAGTGTTAATAAACTATAAAATGTTATACAAGGTCTGGAATCGTGAAGAAAACAAGCTGGTTTGAATCGGATCACAAACAAAATCAAAGGTGAGTTAATCTCACTCATCTGGTTATAATTTAAATGGTTAAATTTAAACAATTGGTCGATTGGATGTGCTATAATATATATATATATATAGTAGTATATAATATATCTTGGAATGATTGATTTCCCGCATTATATAGCGGATGAGACCCTATGCGCCGCATAATAGCGGGTGATATTATATTAAAAATCCCATATACCGCGATATTACACCTCGAAGTGGAATTGGTATTTTATATTGTGCTAACGTCTATGGATGCAGGAAAACAGGTTGGAGGGATCCAACCGGATTCCTCAACATTTATTTAAATTATTCAATATTCTCTGTTGTGATTATTTGATATTCTATGATGAATTATATTGGAATATTGGATGCTATGGTTTGCTTGAATATATTTCGGTACACTGAGCTATCAAAATATATAAATTAGATTTTTGGAAAGACAATAAAAGGGTGGAGTTTAAAGTAAAATAATTATAGCGTATTTGAATAAATTAAGAATGAATTGAAAGAAATGGAAGTGATATTAAAATACTAATAAATAAATTTCGAGTCTATATTAAAAAAGAGATTTTGAATAAACAGAAATTAATGAATTGTAAACTTAAGTGATATCATTTAAAGAAATAAAGAATTATTTTAAAATTCAAAGTTTAGATTTATTTAAAAGGATAAAGAAGTAATTTGAGAAATCAAAAATTGGTATTTTCAGTTAAAAGCATCTTAAACCATAAATAAGGAATAAAATATGAAGTTAATGGATTTTGGAAGAAATGGAGTAAATTGGAAATCAATTTGTGAATTTATTAAAGGAATGGGAACATTTGTTTAAAAGTAAATAGTCATTTATTTTTAAAGAATGTGAAGAGGAGTATATTTCCCTGGATAGCGAAGTACGTTTTGAAAGCAAATTTTTAAGTATAAGTTAAAAGTTTTAAGTTGTTATAAGAAAGCATGTTTTAGAAAATTTATTATTTCTAAATGTTTAAATTCAAAAGTAAGTATTTTTTCAAAATCTATTATCGTAATAATTATTTAGAAGATGATTTGGTATTTTGTTTAAAGGAGAAAATCTAGTTTTATATTTTATAAAGTAACCTTATTTTAAATATTTCTAAAGTATTATTTTTAATAAAGTATTAAAGTAGTTTTACTAAATTTAAATGTTAAAGTATGTTTTATAATAGTGTCTTAAATTATTTAAAATCTAAGATGTTTGTACTTGGTAATTTCAATGGGAGTCGAAAATATTTGGGAAATCTACTCCGGGAAAGAAAATGGTTTGAAACTGTATTCAAAAGGAATTGAGAATGGAAATATATCTTGCGAAGATATTTTGAGGTAGATAAATAATTTGGGAGATTATTTATTGTTGATAGATGTTTGTGAATGTTAATTGAAAGCTATATAACCGACTATCAATATTGGCAAAATGCGTTGATCGTTTCGAAGAGACCGGGATCAGAATTAATTTCTCGAAAACCACTTCGATCCGGTTTGTACGTTTTCGTGGAAAAACAAATCAGGAGTCGAAGATGGAGCAGTGAAGTGCATGGGCTAGTCGCTACTTGTTAGCACCAAAATTGGTCACAAACACCGTTAGAAAGATTGTGTACAGAGATTAATAAAGAAAGTAAATTAAAACAGAGAATAGAGTGTGAATTTAAATGCAGAGAACAAGAACACCAAATTTATAATGGTTCGGCGTAACTGCCTACATCCACTTTGAAGTTGATTTCCATTAATTTCCTTGATGGTTGATTGCAGATACAATCCATTTTTAGTTACTAGAATACAATTTCAAAGTAAAAGAAATAAGTCTGGAATGAGTCTTGAATATGTCAGAGTCTCCCCAGTGTTCTCTAAAATTTCCCCCTTTTCTCTGTGCCCCTGCCCCTCTATTTATAGGCGAAGGGGGGTTGGACTTCCCTGGCGGGCCTGGTAGCTGAATAACTCGGTCCAAATAGGACAAGCTCTGTGTGCCGAACCGAACAGTTGAATGCCGACCCCTCCTTTTGATGCCGAACGAGCCGTTCGTTGTGTGGGAAGAGTAGGCCGAGTGATAATCGAAGCCGAACGTGATGGGGAGGATGCCGAACCATCTTTGATTGCCGAACGTCTCGGGAGCCCGAATGAGACTCTCGTTGAATGTCATCCGGATGCCGAACTTCATGGATACCGAACATTCTTTGCATGCCGAACGAGCGCTTGATGCCGAGCGCTATTCAATGATGAGCTCTCTCTAGATGCCGGGCGTAACGTGACGTCGAACGCTACGGGGCCGAACCACTTAAAGGCCGAACGTCCTTCGTATGCCGTACGATACCTTGACCGAGCGAGGTTCCTGGCCGAACGATGCCTTTGGCCGAGCGCTGTCTAACGTCGAACGTTCTCCAGATGCCGAACGCTATCCAATGTCGGGTGTCCCTATGCGCCGTATGCTTCTTGGATGCCGGTCGTAGGGTGCCGCCGAACGAACTAGCTTAGCCGATCGGTGGGTAGGCCGAGTACTAGGTTGCCTGGTCAAATCTTCAGGAAACACTTTCCCTCCAAAGTGTATCGCGTGACCAAACGCGATGCGCTTTGAACCATGAGTCCTTTGCGTTCCTCTTCGAACCTTGTCCCACTTCTCTTAAAGGGATTATGGTGCGTGCCGAACGTAATGCAACTGCCGAACGATCTAGCTAAAGACAAGTACCCGGGATGTCGAGCGAAACAGAATAGCTGAGGCCAAACAACGTGAGATAGCCGGTCGATATCGCCTTGACCGGTTCTACCGGTCATGGTATCTTCAACTTCTTCTTCCCCCTATAAAACCTGGCCCCCTCCTTCTTCCCCTTTTTCCCACTTTTACTTCTGCGATCTTGGACTTACGAACCTCCTCTGCTATCAGACTCCAAAGGCCTCACAATCTTTTCCAAATCCCGATCTACGAACTAGGTATCAATTCCTTTATCCAAATCCTCTCCCTGACTATGGAAGTTTCGATAAGAGGCTTATATTAGAATGGTAGCTGACAGGGTTGCGTGGGTGGCTGAACTAAGCTTCGATTAGGTAATCTTTAGGGCTAGACGATGTGAGGTAGGGAGAAGTAGCCAGGGATGATCATATGTAGGAGTTGTTTGTTTGGGAGATATAATGTGGTTCGGCACGGTTTCTTCGTGCCTAATTGAGACTGGAAGAGAGGAAAGAGTAGAGGAGGAAGGGGATGGAATTGTAGCTAAGGGTGGAGCGCTGAAAGTTTTAAGGTTTGGCATAATCCTGGTTCGGTGTGACTCATCACATGCCGGACGGTAGGAGGGAAGGTTTGGGAGGAGGTATGAGTTAGCGGAGAGGATGTTGAGTGTTGTTTCGACTGAATGGGATTTTGGCCGAACGATACTCTGCAGAGCGCGAGGATGTTGAGTGTTGTTTCGGCCGAATGGGATTTTGGCCGAACGATACTCTGCCGAGCGCTAACTGGTTCGAACTGTAGTTAGGCCGACCGCGAGTTTTAGGCCGACCGATAACTTCGTCGAGCGACAACTTAGCCGAACAAACGAAAATTCCGGACCATACATGCCGAACGATATTTAGCCGAACAACACATGAATGATGAACTAAAACATGCCGAACGGTTAGGCCGAACGGTCGTAAAGCAAGAACAACGACTCTAACATTCTAGCATGTCGAACCGATTTGGACTAATAACCTTCTATTTTCAGTAGCTATAAATCTGAACTTTTCTTGACGTAACCGGATAACTTCCTCTAACGTTCCCTGAAATTGAAACTGTAATCGCCATTTGGCGGGCTATTGGAGACGGTCAGCGATGACGGTCTTCGAAGGCGATTATTTGAGGCTTAATTTTATATCAGTAACCTCGTGACTCCCAACTTTCAACGCTTATACACGATTGATTGCACTAGTTCACACACCACGTGGGGGGAATATTCGTGTTGTTAATTCTAACGTCGATCATTTTTCAAGTATAGTTCACACAGGTGTTTTTCCAGATCCGCTATTTATTGAAGATGTTTAAAAGATCTAGCTCCGCCACTATCTCAGATAGGCCCGGGCCATCTTCCAAGCAAGGGGATGCAGACGTTCCAAACCCGTCGACGTCCCACACTCATGACTTAGCCCCTGATGCCCTAGAGGCATCGATTCTTTTAGATGATCCAATCGATTCGCAGGTTCGAAGATTAACGAAGTCGCACTCCGACGAATATGCTCTATCCATGGAATTCCTTTTGCCGACGTGTTGGTTCCGTTGGGGCTCGATCGCCCACACCTGCCTCCAATTGGATATACTGCCCGTAATAAGTTCATGTGTTGGGTAGGCAGCGTGCCTTCATTCAATCTATTTCTTCGGGACGTGTTGCAATATATGTACATCACCCCCTCGCAGCTGCACCCGAATGGCCACACATTCATTTATGGGACATACCTCATTTTCATGACCATCTTTTCTAGGCCTCCAACCCTTGGTGATATCAGATATATTTATATGATCAAGAAGCGGAGAGATAGCCTCTCCTTTGTGTTCCTCGAGCCACACCATAAATGCCAAATTTTAACCGGGGCATGGAGCAAATTTGCCCTGTACAAACAGGAATGGTTCTATGTGCGTTGCCCCTGGTTTCGCAAGGAGATGGGTTGAAGGAAGTAAGTCTTTTTCTTGGAACGATGCACATGTTGTGACCGAGGCTACGTTTTTTCATAATTCTTGTTTCCTCTTTTCAGGTATCAATCCGCGCCCTGACGATCGTGGTTATTCTGAGGCTATTGAAGCTGTTAGAGCCCTTCCCGCCGAAGAACGAGACATCCGAACTCTCATTTCAAATGAGTCACTGTCAAGGTTCGGACTGTTGGCGGAAGGTTGTCGGGTAAGCCTTCCTGAGGGCGTTTCTATTCCCGGGCCCGTATCCGGTAAAGGGAAAAATTAGCTGGATCGTCATTACGCCGCACCCTCGATGAACAGGAAGAGGGGGAGATTAAAGAGGGCGAGGCTCCTGAAACACTAGGTGAGAATGTGGGTGTTACTCTATATCCGCCGGTCGAAGTGCATGATATTGAAATGTCATCTTCCCCTTTGAAGGGGAAAAAGACGTTGACATATAAGATTAGAAAGGAGAAGGTTGGCAGAACTTCCAAAGTTACGCTCATCCCGGCAGAGAAGGAGGCTTCTTCACAGCACGTTGAAAGTTCGCTAAAGGGCCTTTCGAACCTCTCCATTCCGGAAGATCTGCTCAACTATGACTTCAATGATCCGAAGGCATTCAAGTTTCACTCGCCCATTAGAGGCGATGCAGGCATCTTATCCCACAGCCAAGGAGAGAAAACTCCTGTTAGCAAAGCGACTGTCTGTCGGGGGGAGGGGGGGGGGGGCACTCTAGGACACACACACAAAACACTCATACTTCCATTTGCACTTAATTTTCACCGTCACACTATCTCTTTTCTAATTCGCTGTTATTCGAATTCTGTGCAGGTGACATGGGGCGCTCAGATGGATTCGATCGTCTTTACTGTTCGTCCATTTTTTATCAACCAGGACGAGATTCGGGTTCCAGAAGACGTCGAGATGGAGATGGTGATAGCAATAAAGACTATCATTCCCGGGACTCCTCATCCCGGAGGAAAACTTACTATTAGCCAAAGCACCACCAGGATGCTTCGTCTCTCGTGGAGCACAACAAAGACAAGCACGACCATAATAGGTCGCAACCCGACGCTTCCCGGGACCCGCTCTCTGACTCCTCTTCTACTCGACAGTCCCGAGGTTCTCACCGGAGGGGCGAACTTTCAAAGCCGTCACCCCCTGCTCCTGCGACAGACCCAACAGTGTCAAAGAAGCTGGCTGAGCTTAAAGACAAATTTTCGAGAATTTGCTTCGATGGCCTGAAATTCCTTCCGGCGATTCATCCTATTCCAGGTCTTGTTAAACAGAGCGCTCTTGCCTGTATGAATGACGTCTATGTTCAACATGACGCATTTGTTCACCTAGCTGAGAAACTTTTCGAAGTCTCTGTGAAGCGCCAGCATGAGATAGACCGTTTGAAGCTTGAGGCTATCCACGATAGAAATATCACTAAGGCCCAAGACGAAGAAATCTCCACTTATAAGTCTGAACTCGAGGTCGCCCATCGGAGTGCTAGGGATACTGCTGAGGCCGTTACTCGCTTGGAATCAACTCATAAGAAAGAGCTTGACGAGGCGGTTCAACGATGTGGGGCTTTGGCCTTAGAGAAGGACTCCATTCAAAAGGAGAGGGATGCGTTCATCACCCAGGTCAAGGAACTTGAGGAGCTTCTCCACAGAGAGAAAGAGGAGAAAACGGCTGCCCAAGAAGAGTCATAGCGATACTGTGACAGGATTGTCACCAGCCGACTTTTGAAAGAACAACTCGAGGGCGAGCTTTCCAGGGTTGAGATGTTAAAGATCGAGGCCCGTGAAGAGGGCAAGAAGATGGCATTGACGGACATCTATTCCCGTCTTGAGGCAGCCAGGAAAGAAGGTAGAGAAGAGATCAAAACTGCATTCGACCCACTCATTGTCGAATTCAACGCCCGCACGCTCATGCACCGTGACTTAACTTTTTTGGGCGATGGCTATTTTGAATCATTGCTCGAGGCGTGGGAAACCTTAACCTAGATCAGGAAGGCCAAGCGCGTGTCGAGGAGGTTGACGAGGGGGCTTTGATAAAAGAATTTCTGAAGGGAAATGAGCCTTCGGACCTATCAGCGGTCAAGGCCCTTTACTGCAAAGGCTCCCCCTCTAGAAAAGGGAAAGAAGTTGTCGCCGATCCATCTGGGGTCGAGCCTCCTGTTCATGTGCCTACCCAGTCGGCCGACACTTGATCCTTTTGAACGACACATTGGCTATGATCCGGAAGCCCGCGGCCTGGGCGTTCATGTTTTGTCTCCTATCCCAGAGGGTGAGACCCCCCTAATGGATGAAATCCAGCCGGAACCTGGTAGGCAATTATTTTGCATTAACATCCCGAGTGTTTCCCTAGAAGCTGTTGTATTCTAATACATGCTTTTCGTGACTTTGTGCAGGTCGTTCTGATCTTGAACCCACTCCGAGGAGCGATCTCGCCAAGGAGGCAGAGAAGGAAACAAGTCAGGCCCCTCATGCACGTGAGGCTTCCGGTCCTGATGCTCAGGTGATCGAGGCGCTTATCGAAGGTAAGTCTGATTCCTCCTCTGGGAGTTATGAAGTAGAAGTCACAGGTGCCTCTGAGCATACATCTGAATTGAGCATGAAGGAGCGGCTCGAGAAAGAGAAAAGAGATACAGCCAAGGTCAAGGTTGAGCCGCGTGAAGTGGACCTGGACGATCCCTTGAACAAGCCATTGAAGGTCATCCCTCCTGGCAGGTCCAAGCTCTTGGATGTTCCCCCTTCTTCTTCAGTTGTTACTCCTCCATCAAGGAAAGGTTCCTAGGGTAAACGCTCTGGGGAAGAGTCGTCCGGGAAGAAGTTGAAGGAGCACAAGAAATGACTACTGTCCTCGTTCAACAAGAGTCAATCTAAGTCGTGTAGTAATTTTTTGTAATTTTGTAGATAGACCGTTGACTCTGAATTCTGGAGTGCTTGTAGCAGAAAACTTTTCCCGAATAGAGTTTAGTTTCCTTTTCTGTCTTTCAAAAGATTCTTATTACTCAGTTTTCTTTGTGATTGTGATTCGAGCCCATGTTGTTGTGCGTAACGTAGACTTCTTGGTTTGTCTTCACACGGCCCGTTGATTCTCTGAGAGTTATTCATATTTCTTCCATGCTTCAAGCACTTAGAACATTTTTTAATCTGTACAACGGGAACTTAGGATATTCCAGTCCGTATTATGGGGACTTGGAGAATTTTTACCGTTTATACTCGAGTTCACGCTCTGGGGACTTCGAGTACTCCAGTCCACACTCCGGGGACTTAGAGATTTTGAGTCGTTTATACTTGAGTTCGCGCTCCAGGGATATAGAGTACTCCAGTCCGCACTTTGGAGACTTGGAGATTTTTAGTCGTTTATACTCGAGTCCGCGCTCCGGGGACTTAGAGTACTCCAGCCCACACTCCAGGGACTTGGAGATTTTCATTCATTTATACTCGAGTCGGCGCTCCGGGGACTTAGAGTACTCCAGTCCGCACTCTGGGGACTTGGAGATTTTTATTCGTTTATACTCGAGTCGGCGCTCCGGGGACATAGAGTACTCCAATCCGCGCTCCGGGGACTTGGAGATTTTCATTCGTTCATACTCGAGTTCGCGCTCCGGGGACTTCGAGTACTCCAGTCCGCACTCCAGGGACTTCGAGATTTTCATTCGTTTATACTCGAGTCCGCGCTCCGGGGACTTAAGAGTACTCCAGTCCGCACTCTGGGGACTTGGAGATTTTTATTAGTTTATACTCGAGTCCGCGCTCTGGGGACATAGAGTACTCCAGTCCGTGCTCCGGGGACTTGGAGATTTACTCGAGTCCGCGCTCCGGGGATTTCGAGTACTCCAGTCTACACTCCGGGGACTTGGAGATTTTCATTCGTTTATACTCGAGTCCGCGCTCCGGGACATAGAGTACTCCAGTCCGCGCTCCGGGGACTTGGAGATTTTCATTTGTTTATACTCGAGTCCGCGCTCGGACATAGAGTACTCCAGTCCGTGCTCCCGGGACTTGGAGATTTTGAAGTGTCCGTGCACGTTCGTAGTTAGCCGAGATAACATAATTTTATATTGCCCATCACAGGATCATCATTTGTAGAAACATTAGTAATTCATGGGAAAGATGGCTTCAAGCCTTTATTAATGAGAGCAAGCTAAATCGCTTTATTACATGCCAAGAATTAGAAATAAAAGCATACTGGAAATAAGTGCGACTAATACATAAAAGAAATAGATAGACTAAGTATAATAACACCGTAAGTGCTCGCTGTTCCATGCTCAAGGGAGTGTCGCACCATCGATGGTCGCTAGCTTGAAAGTTCCTTCTCCAAGCTTCCGTTCGATGATGTATGGACCTTCCCATGCGGGATTCATATGAGACAGGATCGGGAAAACTCGTTTCAACACGAGGTCTCCCACACTAAACATTCTTGGTCGGATCTTCTCGTTATAATATTTAGCGACTCTGTGTCTGTATGCGGCTGCTCTCAAATTGGCTTCTTCGCGTTTTTCATCAATGAAGTCCAACGATTCCAATAAAAGATTCTGGTTCGACTCGGGGTCGTAATAAGTTACCCGATGCGATGGGACCTCAAGTTCCACGGGTATGACAGCTTCCATGCCATATGCCAACGCGAATGGAGTGTGGCCAGTTGCGGTCTTGTGGGTGGTCCTGTAGGCCCAAAGTGCTGTTGGAAGTTCATCCACCCACCTGCCTCTAGCCTTTTCCAGGCGTTTTTCCAATATGGACTTGATTATCTTGGTTACAGCTTCCACTTGTCCGTTGGCCTTCGGGTGAGCAACCGCGGCAAGCTTCTTTTCAATGCCATATTTCTGACAAAATTCTTTGAACTCCTTGCTTTCGAATTGAGTCCCATTGTCTGTAATGATGGTCCGTGGAAGGCCAAAACGGCATATGATATTTCGTACGATGAAATTAATAACCTTCCTGGTGGTTATCGTGGCCAGAGGCTCTGCTCTACCCATTTGGTGAAGTAGTCGACCGCAACTATTGCATATTTCGCTCCACCTTTAGCTATGGGTACAGAACCAATTAAGCCAATTCCCCACATTGCAAATGGCCAGGGACTTACCATTTGCGTGAGTTCCGTCGGCGGAGCTCTTAGGATTTTTGTATATATCTGGCATTTATCACATCTTCTCACATAGTCTACAGCATCCCGATTCACAGTTGGCCAATAGTATCCATAGCGGAAGATCTTCTTTGCTAATGTTTTCCCTCCAGTATGGTCGCCGCACTCTCCTTCATGGACTTCCTCCACGACTCGTTTTACCTCATCATGGCAATGCATCGGAGTAGTGGGGTCGAGAACCCCCTTCGATACATTATTCCATCCTGTATTACATAACGTGAAGCTTTACGAAGGACTTGGCGTCTTTCGCTCCTCTTCTCAGGCAAATCCCCTTGTAGCAGGTACTACTTGATTGGGGTCAGCCACGATTCCTTCTCAAGTTTGATTTCTAACACGAAATCTGTCTTTATTATGTCTGTACTTGGAGCATAGAGGGCCTCAATAGGGAGCAATCCTATTTGCTGAGCATCACTAGTGCTTGCAAATTTTGCCAACGAATCGGCTTCTCTATTTTTTTCGCGTGGGACATGCAAGATGTCGTAGTATTCCAGATTCGCCAGCAGCTCTTGAACCCGAGCAAGGTAAGGAGCAAGTCTCTGTCCCTTCGCTTGATAGTCTCCCCGCACCTGATATACTACCAGGTGCGAGTCAAAGAAGATTTCGATTGACTTCACTCCTAGTTCGATAACAAGTCTCAAGCCAGCAATCGATGCTTCATATTCGGCTTCGTTATTTGTTTGCTGCAAACTCGAGCTTTAGAGCATAGCAGATTGATCGGTCTTCAGAAGTTACGAGGATTATACCTGCCCCCGAGCTACGGTCGTTAGATGCCCCATCGGTGTACATCTTCCATCGAACGGGGGGTATGATTCTGTGACTGCTCGGTTCATCTAGCATAGTGAATTCAGCAATGAAGTCGGCTAGTGCTTGTCCTTGTATGGCCCTACGCGGCAAATAGGTAATATCGAACTGACTTAACTCAATATTCTGTTTCAGCATCCTTCCGGAAGTTTCCGGTCGTTGGAGTACTTGTCGCAAAGGTTGGTCAGTGTAGACACCAATTGAGTGTGCCAGAAAGTAGGGGCGAAGCTTGCGTGATGCGATCACTAAGCAATAGGCTAGTTTTTCAATCTTTGGATAATTTCTTTCCGTCCCTGTCAAGCGTTTACTGACATAGTAAACTGGCTTTTAAATCCGGTCTTCCTCGCGGACCAAGGCTGTACTAATAGCGTGCTGGGATACCGCCAATTATACATACAACATTTCGTGGTCTATCGGCTTGGACAGTATGGGGGGACTTTCCAAGTGCCTTACCAGAGCCCGGAATGCTTCCTCACAGTCGGACGTCCATTCGAAGTTTCTCTTTCCTTTCTTTATAATGTCAAAGAAGGGAATACACTTGTCTGTAGCTCTGGATATGAATCAATTTAGCGCAGCCACTTTTCCATTCAGCCTTTGCACCTGCTTTATGGTTCTGGGTACTTGTATATCTCGGATAGCCTGGATCTTCTCTGGGTTAGCCTCGATTCCCCGGGCATTCACAATGAATCCCAGAAACTTTCCTGATGGTACGCCGAATGTACAATTCAACGGATTGATATTCATTCCATAATGCCTGAGTATGTCAAACATCTCCGCTAGGTCTCGGATGTGGTCGTTTGACTGCCGTGACTTCACGAACATGTCATCCACATAGACTTCCATTGTTTTTCCAATCTGATCTTTGAACATTCGATTCACCAGGCGTTGATAAGTCGCTCCTGCATTCTTCAATCCAAATGGCATTACTACATAGCAATACAATCCCATGTTCGTGACAAAACTGGTGTGTTCTTGATCTGGGAGGTGCATTGGGATTTGATTATATCATGAATATGCATCCATAAATGGTAATAACTTATGTCCGGCAGTTGAGTCGACCAGCTGGTCATTCCTAGGCAACGGGAAACTATCCTCAGGGGACGCTTTGTTTAAATCAGAATAATCAAGACAGGTTCTCCATTTTCCATTCGCTTTCTTCACTAGCACTGAGTTAGATACCCATTCAGGGTAGAGGGTGTCGTGGACGAACCCATTGGCTTTGAGCTTGTCCACCTCCTCTTTGAGAGTTGCGGACCTTTCCAGGTTCATGCCTCTCCTTTTTTGTTCCACAGGTACATGTTTCGGGTCTATGTTCAACATATGACTTGCGATCGCAGGAGAAATCCCACACATATCGGAATGTGTCCATATGAAAACATCATGATTCGCTCGGAGGGTGGCCAAAGGGTCGAGTTGCGACCCAATTTTAAGGACTCGTGATGGGTCGCGCCGGCTAACGGGGATGTCAATTGTGACTTCAGCCGGTGCTGCATTGGTTTTCCTGGGTTCCCCATCATCGTCTCTCGAATCTATGTCCCTATAGATCCGAGAATGTTGCCTGAGCCAGGGCTCGGGCGCTACTTGTCAATCATCAGCATTTTGCCTGTGGACGGAGCAGTCCGCAACCTTTCCTTTCTCTCTATGCCGAGCCTCCCTCAGCTCAGCCACATAACAGGCACGTCCGGTCGCCTGATCGCCGTGCACCACTCCAACACCGCTGTCTGTGGGAAATTTTAATGTCAGACACCAAGGGGCCAATGTTGCCCTAAATTATGCCAAGGCGGGACGCCCAAGAAATACGTTATATGGAGATTCAACGTCCAACACTATGAATGGTAGGATTCGCACCCTCCTACGCTCGCCTTGCCCCAGTTCAACTGATAACTCCACATATCCCATTGCATCCGTTGCTGCACCGTTAAAGCCATGGATTCTGGCGTTGGATGGCTACAAATCCTTAGCTTCCAGTTTCATTTGGTCATATGCCTTCTTGAAGATGATGTTAACAGAACTTCCACAATAAATTAGAATTCTCTTTACATACGCCGGCCCGACTGTCGTAGATATGACCATCGAGTCGACGGTAGGGGTTTCTACCTTGTCCGCATCTCGGCTCCTGAATACAATATCATCATTCATCGTGCGCTGCTGCTTTGCAAGAGTCCCATCCTCCACATTCGAACAACACTCATGCTCCACATGTCTTAAAGAGTTAATATATCGCTCCATCTCCTGCCAATTCTTATTTATAGGATGAGGCCCGCCAGCAATCGTTTTAATAACCAATTTGCCCACAGTTCGAGTAGGTTGTTTTGGTTGGTGTGGGGCTGGACCACGTACGGGGTCCGATGTTTCTTGCCTCCCATCCTGTAAGTCCTTGACAAATTCCTGCAGCTTTTTCTGTCTTATCAGCTTTTCTATAGCATCATGGAGGCGTCTGCACTCCTCCGTGTTGTGCCCATAAGACTCGTGGAAACGGCAATACTTCCTGGTCCGCTTCTATTCTTCCGTTGATTCCTTTGGATGTGGCTTTCCATATTGGAAAGTATTGCAAGTTGATAGATAGATGTTTTCAACAGATGCGTTCAACGGGGTGTATTCATTGTATGTTGGGATCCTTGATTTCCATTTCCTTGTTTCTTTTTTATTTTCGGATTTCCACCTCCGGATCCTTTAGACTGCCCGGGCTTGTCCTGGATGTTAACTTGAGTTTTTCCAGAATTATCTCCGGTTTGTTTCATGACGACGTTACTTTTCACAGACTCTTGAACGAGCCCTGATGCCTTGTCTCGCCTTGTTCACTGAGCTTCCTCCCTTCTTATGAACTGATGAGCTTTCGAATAAAAACGTTCCAGTGTAGCTGGGGGCTTCTCCGCCAACCAATCTCCAAACTCAAAATCCGGATCCACTCCATGCATTATTGCCATCAGAATCGTGTGGTCGTTAGGATTGCTCACCTCGGTAGCAGCAACATGAAACCTTTGCATGTATGCTTTTAATGACTCTCCCGGAGTTTGGATTACGCTTGATAAGGACATCACGTCCTTCGGGCGAGTGGTGTGTATCCTAAATTGTTCTATGAATTTTGTTGCTAATTCGTGAAAGCTAGATATAGATCGAGGTGGGAGTCGAGTAAACCACATGGAGGCAATACCAGACAAAGTGATTGGAAAGCACCTACACTTGGTCGCATCATTGCTCTTGCAAATCCATCATCCATCCATACCTCATCACGTGTTGTCTAGGGTCAGTCTTCCCTCATAGGCTAGGATAGTCGGCATATTGAACTTCCTGGGGTACTCAGCCTGCAGGACACCATCCGTAAAGGGGGTATGGCTTCTGGACACTCCCCAATCTTCATTGGTCAAGCCTTGGTTTTCTCTCATCAACTGCCTGACCATAGCTGTTAAGTCCGGAGTTTGTATGGAGGATGGAAGGTTGGGTTCCGTTCCACGGGACCGTGCGGGTTGATGTCCCACCTGATTTGGGTCTTGGAGATTTGGACGTCCGGTCTCTTCATGGGCTTGGTTTCAAGCAGATCGATCAGTGGCACCCGCTTGTGCATCTTTATCCTTACGGCGTCTACGCCTAGGAGGTTCATCAGTTGAAGTCGAACTATCATCTTCAGAGTAAGGGACGGGGCTACCTCCAGCATTCTGATGCTGCTGCTGAGTAAGATGAGTTATGAGGTTGGTGTTGGCTTGCATTTGCTCAGCAAGTTGCCTTCTACTTTTCTTAAGCTCTCTTATCAAGTCATTGAACTCTGCTCGGGAAACAATTTCTTCTTGGTTTTGGCTGGAGGGACGTGCGCCACGAATCGCTTGCTGATTGCTAGTTCCCAATTGTTGCACACTAGCGGCCTCGTGGGCATCTGCATTTTGAGAGGCTGATCTAGTTCGTGGTCTTCCCATGGTAGAGTTGTTGGTTGTAACTCTGAGTAGAATCAACAGATGCTTTATAAATGATTATGGATCTCCTTCGGGGGATTTATGCAGTCCAGTAGCTGCAAAGTAGATCCTAATTGCCTGAGAATTCAAATTCTCAGTGAAAGCACCAAAATGTTAGCACCAAAATTGGTCACTAACACCCTTAGAAAGATTGTGTAGAGTGATTAATGAAGAAAGTAAATTAAAACAGAGAATAGAGTGTGAACTTAAATGTAGAGAACAAGAACACCAAATTATAGTGGTTCGGCGTAACTGCCTACATCCACTTTGAAGTTGATTTCCATTGATTTCCTTGATGGGTGATTACAGATACAATACGTTTTTAATTACTAGAATACAATTGCAAAGTAAAAGAAATAAGTCTGGAATGAGTCTTGAAAATGTCAGAGTTTCCCCAGTGTTCTCTAAAATTTCCCCCTTTTCTCTATGCCCCTGCCCCTCTATTTATAGGCAAAGGTGGGTTGGACTTCCCTGGTGGGCCTGGTAGCTGAATAACTCGGTCCAAATAGGACAAGCTCTGTGTGCCGAAATGAACAGGCCGAACAGTTGAATGCCGACCCCTCCTTTTTATCCCGAAGGAGCCGTTCGTTGTGTGGGAAGAGTAGGTCGAGCGATAATCAAAGCCGGACGTGATGGGGAGGATGCCGAACCATCTTTGATTGCCGAACGTCTCGGGAGACCGAATGAGACTCTCGTTGAATGTTCTTTGCATGCCGAACGAGCGCTTGATGCCGAGCGCTATTCAATGATGAGCGTTCTCTAGATGCCGGGCGTAACGTGACGCCGAACGCTACGGGGCCGAACCACTTAAAGGTTGAACGTCCTTAGTATGCCGGACGATGCCTTGACCGAGCGAGGTTCCTGGCCGAACGACGCCTTTGGTCGAGCTATCTAACCCTGAACGTTCTCTAGATGCCGAACGCTATCCAATGCCAGGTGTCCCTATGCGCCATATACTTCTTGGATGTCGGTCGTAGGGTGCTGCCGAACGAACTAGCTTAGCCGATCGGTGGGTAGGCCGAGTACTAGGTTGCCTGGTCAAGTCTTTAGGAAACACTACTAATCCTAAGGATGTTTCCAAAATGGATGTAGTAGGAATAGTGCCTTCAGTTCCGTTCCAACTTGAAACGGACTTGTATGGATGAATGCATTCAGAACATCGTCAGGTGGACGATGAGCATTCTAAGTGAAACGATCTAAAAGATAACGCTTAGCCTCAAGCCTCATCAACCGAGAATGACTGAAAATCAGGGGTTATGCAACAAGGCTAGGTGGGTAGCACCCACTTCAGGGTGAGGTCATTCCTGTCTAGATGTCCCTTTTATTTCGGCTTAGTGGTGCGGTTGCTGATCACAACCATGGGGTGACCTTACTCGGGATTATCCAGTAAGGGGTAGTCCCGATCTTGTGTTGCAGGGGGCCGGGAGTGATCCTCGGTATACTTATCTAGACCAGGTACCGTGACAGGTGGTACCCTAGTGCCTAGTCATTAGTTGAAAATCCATTCTCCCTTTGTTTGTATTACCCACTTTGTGGCTAGTAGCTGGAATTTAATCACGTAACAATTTCAGCCATTTTTATAAGTATTTGTAAATAGACCCTATTATAATATCAGAGGATTTGAATAAAAAGTGTTTTAGCTATCGTAAGGTAAAAACCCGACATGTTTATTTGTGGCGTGGTCTTACGAGATGCTTTTGTTTTCAAAGGATTTTTGAAACTTCAATAATCAATTGAGTGTGATTTCTCACGCTGGTATTCCAAACTGACTCGGGTGTTATTTAACTATAATGCTCGGGTCAGACCGAGTATTGTAGAATACATGATATCATGCTGTGGAGCTCAGGAGACGAGCTGGATGGCGATACGTACTTCCGTATTTGTGATTACATATTCAGCTGTGTATTCAGATTGTGAGGACAGATTATGATTACTGCCTAGTTGTGTGATTATGTATACTTTGATGATGTATGTATAAACAGATATTTTTTTTGTGTGTAAAGATCTGTGATTATCTATTATATTTTATTCCGCTGCGATAGTTAGATTCTGATGTTGTTTTCTATCTTCTTCTACCTCTTCTTCTTTAACCCAAATGGTTCATATTTCTGTTCATCTTGAGTTGATAGATGTTGAATAATGTTGACTCAAGGGATACGGATTTGTAGGTCGTTACAGTCGCGTATTTGTTAGTGAATATAAATTGCTTTAATATCATGCTGAATTATTGGTTGAGTGGAATATGAATTCTGATCGAGTAGGTTGGCCGCTATTCGAGAAGAGTTTGTAAACACCTGACACGATAAATTGACACGGTATTGTATTAGATGTGGGTGAATGAAATAATTTTTCCCAAAAATATATTTTGATAGAAAGAAATTTTTTTGTAAACTATTTTAGCTAATATATGGTTGCTTGGATGTCAAGAATGATAATATTAAATTATTATCATTGTTGTGTAAAAATTAAACTAGAAATTGAAAATATAACAAAGGGTTAAGGAAATAAATTCAATTATAAAACGAAATTTATAAATATGAATTATAAATGTGATTTATAAATTGAAATATGATCAAGTGGAAATATGATATGAGTATAAATTATACCAATGAATTATAGTTAAAATTTGATTTAAGCCAGAATTTGAAAATTTAAAATCCCGGAGATTTTGGAAGTGTTTTTCAAAGTATTTTAAAGACAAATAGTAGCATTATCGTTTTAGAAGTATTTCTGAAAGGGAATTGTTTCAAATAAATTTTGGGAGGGGAAATAGCATTAAACTCACTTCAGTCGCTAGAAAATAATTTCGGTGATGACTACAGTATCATCTGTGACGACCCAGGATTTTCTAGCAATATCAATTTAATAATCTGCATTAAATATTAAATTGATTTGATATATTTTTGTTAATTTAATCTGAATTGATACTTTTCTTTTAATAAATATTCAATTAGTAAATGATTCCTGTTAAAATTAATTGTTTGTTTCTATTTATAAATGTATATGTTTGTATCCATTGTAAATAGATGTGATTTGTTTTAAAGTTCAACTAATAAATTATGCTTTAAATTCTAATATACATTTTAGTGAATTAGAAATTATGATTTATTTAATATAAACTTTTCAAAGCTAAATAAATAAATAAATATGTGATTTTAAATACATAAGATAAATGCTTAAATAGATGAAACTTATTTTAACTTAAGTAAATTTATTAACAAAAGGATTTGTTTTCTTTTCTGTTTAGTATAGCTTGATTAAAAATATGGATTTCAAAGTATATATGAGTTTTAACATACATTAATAAAATATGTAGTTTGTAATAAAAAGATGATTTAATTATTATTTTAAATTGATAAATGAGTTACTTTTAAATAATATTAATAAATAAAAATACAAGATTTTAAGTAATAAGTTAAAAAAAGAAATAATCATATTGGATAAATTTATATAACATCCACAAACATCTCAATTTTAATAGCAAGACAATAAATAAACTATCAAAAATGAACTGCAGTATATACATATATGTATATGTTTAAAGCATCTAGATAAATATCCGTTATACAAACAAAATAAAGACAGTAACAAAAACTGTTGTAAACAAATTGGTCAGCAAAGCATACTAAGTATAAATCATTATGAATACATTTAACATTTTGTTTATATATTAACAATAAATATGTTCAAACAGAGATCTGCAAGTATGAAATGAATGAAAACATATTAGTACAAAACAAAGCTGCAATATCTTTATACAAACAAAATCTAAAATATATGCAGGCTAATGAACAAATCTAAGGTGTGCAGGCTGAAATAAAACAAAATGAAGATATAAAAATATATATGTGTGCAGGCCAAACTAAGTAGATAAAGTAAATGACAGTAGCAAAAATAAACCAAATATGTATATATGAAGCTTGTGTAGGAAGACATTGTTAAATATCTCTAAGCTAACAAACAAAAACCATTTATGTGAAAATCTTTCTAGCACACAATTGAATTTCATATCAGCCTCCATAACAAAATATCTCTGGTAAAAATCTGTACAAACAAGATTTTAGTGTTATATTGTACAAATATTTGTCTCAGATTGTTGAAACATAATAATATACACTGCCTGTATAAACCTGTCTGCATATAACCCTGTCTCTTTTCCTTTTCTATAAATTAGCTTCATATCAGTTCGAATTAAGTAAAATCTAGAATAAACTTCATTTTAAACTAAAACTAGCTTCTACTTGAACATCAACCAAGAAAAATACAACTGAGAATCAAAGGAAGTGTAACCTGTAAATTTTCAAGCTTGTTGCTTAATAAAGGAACCTCTGTCTTCTCTATCTGTGAGTAACACTTTTACGATTTACTTAAGTTTTAAATTCTGATGCATGCCAATATTTGAATGCTTAAATAAATTGTGTGAACATTTATATATTCTCATTTTTCTCTGGATATTTGTAAGATGGAGTTCTGCATATCTCAAGCCTGTATACTGTGTTTTCTATTTGCTGTGAGTAACTCATTTTTTTTAAAGGAATTAAAAGTAAAACTTAGTTTGAAGTTATTGCAGTGATAAATATTGTATTGTAGAGTATGGTTGTGTGTTTATATCTGTAAACTCTGGAAGTATGATTGTATGCAGGTATTTAAACTTGCAATTGCTCTGTTTCCAGTATTGTCCATTTAAATTCAAAATTTTGAATTAATCCTTGTTTAGCCTTAGGATTTAAATGAAATCTGTAAGTTTCATTTCAAAACACTAGTTAGGAATTTACTTAAAACAAAGTAATGTATATATATGACTCAGGAAACCAAGAAAAAAAGAAAACAAGACTGAGCATCTCTATAATATTAAAAATTCAAATATCTTAATTTATGAATTCAGGTACATGGATCGAATCGTTAAACCAAATTATGATTTTTAAAATGAATATGGTGATTTTTAGTGGAGGGGGTGAGGTATGGTTCGAGTTTATCCATTTCAGGCTTTTTGAGTGGCCGTGGGTGATCAAGTGGATATGGGGGGTCGAGACTCTGACAAGGGTTAGAGGAGGTTGCCGTGGAGCTAGGAAAAATAGTGGGTGGCGGAAAATTGGATAGTGGAGGAGTCGGCATGGGTTTAAAGTTTTTAGACCTAATTTTTACTGAGATTTGAATTTCGATCGCCGCTGTCAGTTATTGCGTTCGAGTGTCGCGTGGTTTTGCAGGGAGATAGAGGGGAGATGGTCGAAGTGGTAACCGGAGTTTGGTGGCCTCCGGTGGTGGACGTATTGCGTACGTGGCGTTGACAAGTATAAGGTCGTTGAGTTTGTGTTGTTTCCAGGTTTTATTCTTTTCTCCTATTGGTTTTTTTTTGCGCGCCTGAGAACTCGAAGCAAGCTACGGGTTTTCTCGGGGGAACTTCGTATATTTCTCGAAGAAACGCAGGGGTGCTCGTGTTGTAGTTGTACAGGTTTTAAACTGTAACAGTTTTAACAGTATTTGACATTCTTGTTTTAAAATTTAAATCAAAGTTAAACCCAGTTTTTAAAACAAGTTTAAATGGTGACTTTAAGTCAGTTTTGAAAATAAAGTTGGGAATAATAAAGTTTCAAAATTTAAATTATTTTAATAACTTAAAAGTGATTAATCATTAAAGTAATTTCAAACGAGAGTGAGTTCGAGTGGAACTTGAACTGTTAAGAAACGATTGAATTAAGTTAACTTGAAAATTTGAAATCAGGATTTAGATTTGAAATTCTAGATCTGGAACTAAAATAAGTTTTCTAATTTAAATTGATTCAAATAAGTTTAATGCTATTAAATATGTGAGTTCAAAAAGGGGTTTGAAAATAAATTAGTGTTAAAAACTTTATTAAGGATAAAATTGGAATTTATTGAAATAAATGTCTTAAACATATTGGAATTGAAAACATAATCAATAATAAGAATGGTTTTCTTTAATCCATGAAGTTTTAGAATTTTATGTGCATTAACCTTTAAGTTGATTTATAATTAATTAATGATTGATATTAATTAAATTAGTAATTATAAGTTTAAAAGTAGTAATTAAAGTTAATTAAGGAATTAATTAACTAATTTGTGATTAAGAACCATAAATTAGGTATTTGTTTAAATTAATAAATTTTAATGGTTAATCAAACTTATAATTAAAAATGATTAATATAAGTTAATTATGTTAGAAGAAAATAATTAAATAAGTGTTAATGAAGATCATTAACTAGATTATTTTATGATTAATTAATGTAATTGATTTTTAATAAATTAATTGGATTAATTAATTCAATAATAACCATTGTAATATTTTAATTATAAATTATTTATGTGGAAAGTAATTAAGAAATTAATTACTTATTAATGGTGTAAATTGATTTGAGTTAATTAATTTAGTTTAATTAACTGATATTTTGGAAGTAAATTACTTAGAAAAGTAATTGAAGGATAATTACGGGATGTAATTAATCGATGTTGTTAATAGGAGTAACTGAAGTATAATTACTTGAATTAATCAAGGGATTAATTAAGCTTGTTATTGAGAAGTAATTAATTTAGGACAATTAATTACTGTGTGTATTAATCAAGGGGGTTAATATATGTGATTCGAAGATTTGTATAATTAATAAAATAACAATGAAAATGTAATTGGAAATCATTAATTAAAATAATTAATGATGTAATTAGAAATTGATTTATTTGGGAATAATAAATCAACAAGATAATTAAATAGTAATAAATCGATATAAATGAAATTAATTAATAGGTTTATCCAAGATTAATTTCTGTAAATGAATTAAGGAAAACTACTGGAATGTAGTCAAGTATATTTAAATCAAAGATAATTAATTTGAATATATAAGTAATGGATAATAAGATTTAATTTAAGTTAATTAACTTAAGAAATCATTTGATGATTTGGTATGTGTAATTACTTAGTGTAATTAATGGAGCATAATTACTTAGGAAAGTAATTAGATGATCATTATTTGATGAAATTAATACAAGATGATTGTAAGTGAAGTAATTTGAGTAATTTCTTTTGTAACTAATCAAGGGATTAATTTATGGGAATAATTAATCATGGGATGATTAATAAGTAATTAAGGGTAATTAATTACCGTTTTGTTATTAATCAAGGGATGATTAATAATTGTATTTAAGTTAGGATTAATCACTTAATTAATTTAAATAAGTAATTTAATATAAATTGGAGATCATTAATTAATATAATTAATGATGTAATTAAGAATTGTAAATTAAGGAATAATTAATAGGAAAGTAATTAAATGCTAATATGCTATGAATGATTTAGAATAATTCATTTGAGAAATAAATTAAAGACTAAATTACTTCTTGTAATTAGAGAATGATTAATTAATTTGATTTATAGTTAATTAATGATTGTGAGAGCATGATTTATGGAATAAGAAATTAATTTAATTTAATTTATTAAAGATGGAAGTAGTTAATTTAATTCATTTTAGATTAATTATAGCTTGTGATTCATAAATCATGCTTATGGATGGTATTGATATTTCATTGTTGATTGTGATCTCAGATATGGAATGATAATATCTATGTGATATGGATGTATGTTTTAAGTATGATAATGTCTGATTATCTGTTGGATAGTGATATTAATTATCTATGATAATGTAATTATCTATTATGTGATGTGAATTATCTATCTGTGCATATTGATAATATTGAATTCACTATTAAGACTAAATAGACAACTTGGCCTTAAAAGACACGTTTTGGATTTCGATGAGACCGGGATCGGTTTTCCACATTAGGAATATCTGAAAACCACATGGATTCCAAATTAACGATAGGACGTGAATCTGAAGTGAAGATGAAGGTTCTGAATGCAAGGGTTATCGTCGTTAACTCTGAGGGTGATTCCAAAATGAGTGTAACGAGATGATGCCTTCGGTTTCGTTCGAACCCGGAACGAACTTGTAGGGATTGAATGCTTTCAACACATCGTCAGGCGGACGATGAGCATTCTAAGAAATATGTTCTATAAAGGTAATCGTAACCTCAAGCCTCATCAACCGGGAATGGCTAAAATAGGGGAGGTGCAGCAAGGTTAGGTGGGTCATGCCCAAGCAGGACAAGGATATTCCCCTGTCTAGATGTCCCTTTTTATTTGGCTGTGTGGGCAGTTGGTCTGCAGCCAACTACGGGGTTTATCTTGTTCGGGACTGTTCAGTAAGGAATGGTTCCGGCCTTGTGTTGCAGGGGATGAAGGGAGTAATCCTCGGTATGTTGATCTAAGCCACGTACTGTGACGGGGGGTACCCCAGTAGCCCTGCCATTGTATGGAATCTAAAATCCAATAAGTGCCTACGGTTTTGATTGTATTACCCACTTTTGTGGCTAGTAGCTGGAATTTAATAGATGTAACAATTTCGGCTATTTTCTATTTACTTGAAAACCCTAGACCTATTATAATATCACTGGATTTCCTATCAAATGTTTTGGTTAGCGTAAGGTAAAAACTTTTCCATGTTTATGTGTGGGAAGTCTTACGTGATACCTTTTCTTTCCAAAAGATTTTCAAAGTTAAGCAACTTTAACCTGTTACTCATACCAGACCCATGTCTGACCGAAGTTTATTTTTGTTTTTCATAAACTCTCGGGTACCCAAAGTTTTACGGGTAGCTAAGGGATTCAGGTTTAGCTTAAACGAATTCTGGAGGAGCAATGGAGCCGGAGGCTTCAGCGTTATAGATATATATATATAGTTTCCGCTGTGTGGTATCTCTGTGATGTATTGTGTATTGAGTTGTATAACTAGACAGGTGTTTATAACTGTCTAGTACGTGATGTATTATATGTATCACTCTGATTGATGTTATATATTATGTAAATACTTATGTGATTAATATAATTTATTCGTTCCGCTGTGAGATTCTGATGTTGTTGTTCTTTCTTCTCTATCTTTTCTATTTTCTCACCCTTTTCTTTCTTAATAACGATACTTCTTCCTGGGAGTAGGAAGTGGGGTCGTTACATCATCGATGTTTATTTTCCAGTTTTTAAGTGACGGATTGCTGCCAAATTGATTTGTTCAGAAGAACTAATTTGTTTTTGAAATTTCAAAGAAAATTTGTTGGGAATAAAAACTAGGATTGGTTTAAATTTTTGAGAAGTGTGATTTTGAGATAATGGTGATTTCAAATGATTTGAAACCAAATGCCGGGTGTTTAAAAATCCTGATGAGATAGGTTAAAAGCTTATAAATTGAGATGATTTTTAAATCGGGAAGGAAATATGAGCTTTGAATGTTGGAATTTAAATTTAGAGTGAAAAGTTAGAAATAAATTAACTTAAATTGATGAAGAAAATTGAGTCGAATTGAATTAAATAAATCTGAGTTAAAATAGAATTGAATTGGAACAAAATTCAGTTGAGTTATGGGTGATATTGAATGGAATTAGATCCTTACTTAAATAAATGGAAATAAATTGGATAAGAAATAAGTTGGAATAAATGGATTAGAATAACTTATAAAAGAGTTAAAAATCCATGGAATAAAAATATGCTAGGGTTATAAATAAGCGTAAATCTTGAGTTAAAAATAAAAGATGAATATATTCAAGCCTAGAATGAATGGAAATGTGTAAAATAATAAGTTGTGACTTATAAAATTTAAAAGTGGAATAGAAAACCCAAAATAAACTTTTTTAATGATTTGGAATTTTTTTTCTCAAACTTGAACTATAAATAGGAGAGAACTAATTAGATAATAAATTAGTTAATGAAATATGTAAATGGAACCTAATGTAGTTAAATAGAAGTTGAATTTGTGAGTTAATATTGAAGTTTGGAAATAAAACTCAAGTTATAAATCAAATTCGACTTAAATTGTTAGTGAAGTAAATATAATTGAAAATAGATTAAAGTAGGGATAGTTTTAGTTGCAAATAAAACCCAGATGAATTTGGGAATAAATTTTTGTAATCAACTGAATGAATTGAATCTGAAAATTTAAAATTTATAATAACTAATCAAATAAATTTGTAGGTTAAAATGAGATTTGATTGAAATAGAATCAAGTTTAATTGAAAAGAAAATTTTATTGTAAAATGAAAATGAGCTTAAGTATGAAATTTGAATAATTTGAAGTAAATTAATTTAAGTTTAAAATTAGTGGAAGCTTGGCTTCGAGTAAGGGTAAAAGTCCATTAAATAAAAGCTTGGATAAATTTAAATTGGGGAATGGTTATCCATATATAAGCATGGAATGGTTCAAGCTTAATAAAATGGTCTAAAATGAAATGAAGGCAAATATGGAATGAAACGTAAATGAATGGATTGTGAATAAAATTAAAAAGGAATAAAATTGAAATAGAATGTGTCGAAAAATAAAAATGGTTGTGAATGAATTAAAATAGAAGGAATTAAATAATAAACTGAGTTGGAATCAATTTAAAATGGTTATAAGCTTAAGTACTTGTTATTCGCAAGAATAACATCAAATTTGCATAGAAAATTTGTCATTTATCATAAACAAAAGTAAATGTATTAACATAGGTGATTAGAATTGATTTTTAAATCAATTGGAATAATATGGGTTGTTTAAAAATTAAAAATGAATTGAATATAAGCAAGTGGGTTGTAAAACATTCAAATTGAATGAAAATGGTATATAAATTAATTGAAAGTAGTTGAATTAATATTAAAACTATATAAACTGCTTACGGAAAGTGTTTAGTGTGCAATAGTTTTAGAATTCATGTGTTTAACTTTTTCAAATAAGTGAAATGTTCTTAAAATTCATATATATGGCACTTACATGTTTAAATTGAGTAAGTACAGGTACCTGGAAGCCGTGTGGCTGGATTTGATTGCGCTAATTGCTAAAATAATAAGCCGCTTGCTTAAAAATGCTAAATAAGGTACGCCTACGCAATAAAAATAGGAAATATGAATTGTTTTTGTTTTCCGACTGGGTGGGTCGATGTATATATATTTATATCTCTTGTCAAATTGCAAAAGCTCCTCCGTACAGAGGAGACTCTGCCAAAATTTTCCGAAAATTTTGGGAGGTAGAAAATTTTTGAAAATTTTTGGAAATTTTTTGTTAGCGACAAACGATTTCGAATTAGAATTAAAACAAGGAATTTTGAAAATGAAAATTTAAACTAATTTAAAATAATAATGTGAATCAGTTATAAATGGAAGATAAAATTCAATATTTAGAGTTGAAGATAAATTGAATTGATATGGAAATGGGAAAAACTAATTTGAATAGAAGTAGATATGAAAACTTATGTGAGGAAATGTATAAAATAATTTTGAAAGCTATGATTGGATATTGCTGCTAAATAAGATATGCAGGTATTATAAAGGAAAAGGGAAATTGGTTTTGATTTCAGATGATAAATTTGAATTGCTCGACAAAAAGGTATGTGTTTAAATCTCTGTATGAAATTTGATTGGGTTTTTGATTTAGCCACTTGGCATTTTGTTTTCTTTTGGAATTTAGGAGCCCGTAGAGGCATTTTATAGTTGTACCGAGCTAGCCGCGCAAAGGAGACGCTGGAGAAATTTTTCAAAAATTTAGAGAGTTGGAATTTTTTTGAGAAATTTTGAAAATTTAAAACTTGGTTTTGACTTATAATTTGAATGGTTGAATGAGTAAAGTTATTTGGGAACTATAGAAGGTTTTGGAAAGTTGGTTGAAGTAATAGTGTGTCTTTAATCAATAAAAAAATGATTGTTTCGGGAAGCATTTGAAACTGAATGGTTTTAGGGAAAAATAATAAACGGTTATTGGACCATTCTTCCTAACCAGTAATTTTGGGGGACAAAATTCTTTTAAGGGGGAGGAATGTGACGACCCGAAATTTTTAAGGCATTTGAAATCGGGATATTTAATTGATTTTAAATATTTTAAAATTAATTTGTAACTTAAATTTCAAATATCACCATTATTTGGAAATTTAATTATTGAATTTAATTATTGGGAATTGGGTAAGATGTTGAATCTGGAATTTTAAGCTTGTTAAAAATATTTTAAAGGCTTGTAAAATTTATATTGATAGTACGGAAGGTAGTAAAGGGGTTGAAATTGAATTTGGGAATGTTTTGTTAAGTTCTAGAAATATATCATTTAAATCGACGTTTAAAAATAGCCTTCCGAGGCACGGTCTCGGATTTTGATGAAACCAGTTCCATTGGATCCGTAATATTATATTATTTTCGAATTTCAGTTTTCGCAGTGTTTGGAGTTACCGTTTGGTCGTACAACTCGAAATTCATAGAAGAATCTAATTAGATTTAATTTACATAGTCAAACCTTCTCATATAAGCCACACCCTTCCAGCTTTTAACGCAAGCTTCTTTTCTTTTTCCCCTCTCTTCGAATTCATTTTCACTTAAATTAATTGCCCAAAAGAAAAAATGATATGAACGAAACTCGTTCGAATCAGTGGCGATTGGGTTTTTGCGATTTCAAATTCAAGCAACCCTAGCTTAGCCTCGTATTCAATCTTGGTAACGATTCGAGTAATAAATTCGTTGACTTCGAGAAGGTGGGTTAGGACATCGCGACCGAGTCGTGATTGAATCACGATTGTGCGAGGAAAAGAGGGGCAGTGGCACTTGATCGTTGGCGCAGTAGAGACACTCGAGCACGAAGGCGGTTAATACAGTGATTGGCTGAGCTTAGGGTTGTCGAATTAGGCGTAATTCAAGCATCGTTCTAGGTATAGTTGGTGTCGACGTTGGAGCTGGAGGAGGCGCTCGCGAGATAGGAATGGTTGAGGCAGTTCGTTTGGAAGTCTGAGGGGAAGGTATTTTCTGTTTTAATTCATTTGTCTCATTTGAAAAAAATAAAAATAATAATGTATAACGGTAAGATTTGTAAACCGTGGATTTATATATACATAGAGAATTTTTTTACAGTAAATGAAATCTTAAATGGTTAAGCAGTTTTGAATTTTAAGTTGTCCTTAATTTGATTTAAATATATATATATATATACACTTATAATTTCATATATGTATATAAAGGTAAGGTTTTGGGGAAAATAAATAGAAATTTTGAAGTGTTGGAAGTCCATTTTTGAAAATCTATAATTTATTATATTAATGTATATATAGTTCAAAGCAGAATTTAGTAGTTTAAATAATTCATTAGTCAATTTAAATTTTTTACAGTAAACAATTATTGTTGTGTTTACTGGAAATGAAAAAAAAATGTATAAATAAAGTTTTAAGGATATATATATATATATATATATCTATAATCTTTCATATAGATAAGATTTTAAAATAATAGGGATTTAAAATATATTGGGGTTTAAAAATTTATATATATATATGTCATTGTGGGTACAAATGGTTTCAAAGAAGGAAATAAAAATAAATATACATATATAAATATTTTCATCCTACTAGTTTATTTTAAAAGAAGTGGGTTTGTTGATTAAACTATTTTAATTAACTTATTTAATTATTGGGTTACTAAAGATGACTTGTTAAAGGAAATTATTAGTTTAACATTTTTAAGTTAAATTATAAATTTAAATAAATATGAAAATGTTAATTTATTTTTGGATTAGTCCAAGTGTTAATAAACTATAAAATGTTATATAAGGTCTGGAATCGTGAAGAAAACAAGCTGGTTTGAATCGGATCACAAATAAAATCAAAGGTGAGTTAATCTCACTCATATGGTTATAATTTAAATGGTTAAATTTAAACAATTGGTTGATTGATTGATTTGATTGGATGTTCTATAATATATACGTATATAGTAGTATATAATATATCTTGGAATGATTGATTTTCCACATTATATAGCGGATGAGACCCTATGCGCCGCACAATAGGGGGTGATATTATATTGAAAATCCCATATACCGTGATATTCCACCTCGAAGTGGAATTGGTATTTTATATTGTGCTAACGTTTGTGGATGCAGGAAAATAGGTTGGAGGGATCCAACCGGATTCCTCAACATTTATTTAAGTTATTTATATTATCTGTTGTGATTATTTGATATTCTATGATGAATTATATTGGAATATTGGATGCTATGGTTTGCTTGAATATATTTCGGTACACTGAGCTATCAAAATATATAAATTATATTTTTGGAAAGACAATAAAAGGGTGGAGTTTAAAGTAAAATAATTATAGCGAATTTGAATAAACTAAGAATGAATTGAAAGAAATGGAAGTGATATTAAAATACAAATAAATAAATTTCGAGTATATAATAAAAGGGATTTTGAATAAACAGAAATTAATGAATTATAAACTTAAGTGATATCATTTAAAGAAATAAAGATTTATTTTAAAATTCAAAGTTTAAATTTATTTAAAAGGATAAAGAAGTAATTTGGGAAATCAAAAATTGGTATTTTCATTTAAAAGTATCTTAAATCATAAATAAGGAATAAAATATGAAGTTAATGGATTTTGGAATAAATGGAGTAAATTGGAAATTAATTTGGGAATTTATTAAAGGAATGGGAACATTTGTTTAAAAATAAATAGTGATTTATTTTTAAAGAATGTGAAGAGGAGTATATTTCCCTGGATAGCCAAGTACGTTTTCAAAGCAAAATTTTAAGTATAAGTTAAAAAAAAATTAGTTGTTTTAAGAAAGCATGTTTTAGAAAATTTATTATTTCTAAATGTTTAAATTCTAAAGTAAGTATTTTTTCAAAATCTATTATCGTAATAATTATTTAAAAGATGATTCGGTATTTTGTTTAAAGGAGAAAATCTAGTTTTATATTTTATAAAGTAACCTTATTTTAAATATTTCTAAAGTATTATTTTTAATAAAGTATTAAAGTAGTTTTTCTAAATTTAAATGTTAAAGTATGTTTGATAATATTTTTTAAATTATTTTAAAATCTAAGATGTTTGTACTTGGTAATTTCAATGGGAATCGAAAATATTTGGGAAATCTACTCCGAGAAAGAAAATGGTTTGAAACTGTTTTCAAAAGGAATTGAAAATGGAAATATATCTTGCGATGATATTTTGAAGTAAATAAATAATTTGGGAGATTATTTATTGTTGATGGATGTTTGTGAATGTTAATTGATAGTTAAATAACCGACTATCAATATTGGCCAAATGCGCTGATTGTTTCGAAGAGACCGGGATCAGGATTAATTTCTCGAAAACCACTTCGATCCGGTTTGTACGTTTTCGTGGAAAAACGAATCAGGAGTCGAAGATGGAGCAGTGAAGTGCAAGGGCTAGTCGCTACTAATCCAAAGGATATTTCCAAAATGGATGTTGTAGGAATAGTGCCTCCGGTTCCGTTCGAACCCGGAATGGACTTATATGGATGAATGCTTTCAGAACATCGTCAGGTGGACGATGGGCATTCCAAGTGAAACGATCTAAAAGGTAATGCTTAGCCTCAAGCCTCATCAACTGGGAATGACTGCAAATCAGGGGTTATGCAGCAAGGCTAGGTTGGTAGCACCCACTTCAGGGTGAGGTCATTCCAGTCTAGATGTCCCTTTTATTTCGGCTTTGTGGTGCAGTTGCTGATCACAACCGTGGGGTGACCTTACTCGGGATTATCCACTAAGGTGTCGTCCCGGTCTTGTGCTGCAGGGGGTCTGGAGTGATCCTCGGTATACTGATCTAGACCAGGTACCATGACAGGTGGTACCCCAGTGCCTAGTCATTAGTTGGAAATCCATTCTCCCTACGCGCCTTTTACGAGTTTTGTTTGTATTACCCACTTTGTGGCTAGTAGATGGAATTTAGTCGTGTAACGATTTTGGCTATTTTTATAAGTATTTGTAAATAGACCCTATTATAATATCAGAGGATTTGAATAAAAAGTATTTTAGCTATCGTAAGGTAAAAACCCGACATGTTTATTTGTAACGTGGTCTTACGAGATGCTTTTGTTTTCAAAGGATTTTTGAAACTTTAATAATGTAACGACCCAGAATTTCTGTCATTTGAATTTTGTATATTTAATTGATTTTAAATATTAGCAAGTAAAATTTGTAAGTCGAATAAATTATATCTCGAATATCTAGATTTAATTGGATAATTAAATCGATAATTTAATATTTGAAATTACAGAAATAATTGGAAATTGGGTTTAATGTGATTAAAATTGATTGGTAAAGTTGTATTAAATCATACTTGAGTTAGAATGATGTTATGGAACTTTTAAAATTGAATTAAAAGTTAATTTGTGGAAATTGAATATTTTAATATTTAATTGACGAGTAAAAATAGCCATTTTTCAAACAGTCTTGGATTTCGACGAAACTAGTTTTGTCGGATCCGTAATGTTAAATTACCCTAAGATTTAAAATTTCGTGTCAATCGGATTTACGGTTTATCCGGGGCAAGCTGAAACGCACTGAAATCGGTTTAAGTGAATTTTAAATTTAAATAGTCAATTTGAAAACCTATCTTTCAAATATGATCGAATTGGCTCCCAATATATATTCCATTGCGTTCGGAATGGGGGTAAAACATTATAGACGCCAGGCGGCACGCTTCGTTTGGAGTTCGGAAAAATTTCAGGTGAATAGTGTTTTGGAATTTTCTATATAAGGCCCCATATTTTCTCATTTGCATCAAAACCCTGGCTAGGGCTACAGCCGCCGCCTCTATATTATCAATGGCCGAAAAACTCTCTTCTTCCTCCTCATTTTTCTTCAAATCCGTTAACAATTATCAGAAAGTTTCAACTACAAACTTCTGGAGCACGTTGAGATCTTCCTATCCAACGGTGGAGATCGAAAAATTCGCTACGAATCATTGGCAATTTCAATTCAAAGGTCACGCGTTCGGCTTGTTTTTCATGGTGAAGGGTACCACCGAGCTCAACCGGATTCACGTCGTTGGTGGAGTCGAATGCGAGCATTCCAATGGCGCCAATTGATCAACGTGAAGACGTTCGTATTTGTCGCGAAAATTCGAGCAAGGAGGCGGCTATGGTTATGTTGCGTTCGTGTTTTACTGAAGGGAAGGAAGAAAAGGGACGCGTGGCTCAGATTTGTGGGCAAAGAAATCAACGGCCCAGATGTGTTTGAGGTTTAAAATAAAAAGAAAATAGTAAAATTATTATATATTAATTCGTTCAATCTTTAAAATAGCATAACCTTTTCATACGAGGTCCGTTTCACACGTAACGAGTTGCGTCGGGTTCGTATGAATGAATACTACGCGGTGGAGCTGGATTGGGATTGGTTGAAGATAGTGTGAATTTTGGGTAAAAACTGTATTTGAAACAAGGCGAGAACTTCTCACTCAATCGAATCTATTTCGATTTAAATTTTAAATAGTTAAATTTAAAATTGCTTGATTGTGTGCTTGGATGATAAATTATTATCTATTGTTTTAAAATAGACCCTATACGCCGCATATTAAGCGGAGGTTATTATATTAAACACATATACCGCGATATTCCACCTTGAAGTGGAATTGGTATTATATATGTACTTGGAGTTGGTTTTCCCGCATTATATAGCGAATGAGACCCTATTGCGCCGCATAATAGCGGATGATATTTTAATAAACCCATGTACTGCGATATCCCGTCTTGAAACGGGATTGGTATTGTGCTAACATCTGTGGATGCAGGGAAACAGGTTGGAGGGATCCAACAGGATTCCTCAACAGTATTGATTTATTTACAGATATATGCGATATATTCTGTTATCATATTGATATATGATGTTTGGATGTCGTGGTTGATGTATTGGTGCTATTGCAACATTGGGCCTATTTTTGGAGTTTTAAAAATGCTAAAGTAACGATTTCGAATTTAAAAGGATTTACAAGTGATTTTTGAAAGTATACATTATATTGAATTTTGGAATTGATTTTTAAAATTTTTATGTTATAAAAAAACTTATGATTTTTGTGAAATATAACCGAAATGTGATTTGTGAAATAAGTAGTTGATTAATTCGTCAAATGGTTTAAATTGGGATTTTTGAATTATTATAAATGGTTTATATAAAAGATTTATAAAATTGATATTTATAAATTAAAATATTAGAATTATAAAACGAGTTTTTATAAGTGTTAAAAAGAAGTATAAATGGATTTCATAAGTGAATGAAATTTATAGATTTATAAATTGTGAAATTATAAAATCAATAGATTTTGTAAAATAAAAGATTTATAAGTAATTAACTTATGAATTGGATTTTGGCACTTAAATGGGATATGGATAGAATTTGTTAATAAAGTGATTTTATAAGTTGAAGTTGTTACGAAATATAAATGGAATTTATAAACATTGTTTTATAAATCCGAAATCGACTTATTTTGATAAGTTAATTATTATAGCTTATTAAAGGAGATATATTCAAGATTTTGGACAGTGAATAATATATGAAAGGAATGTTTTGGGGAAGTGATATTTTAAATAGAATTGAAAACGATTTAAAGGTGTTTCAAAATTGTGTTAAGGATCGAAACCATAGATTTCAACATTCATTGTTGAAATAGACCTTTTCGAGAAATAAGGAAAAGATGGACTATAACGCTGTTGTTATAGAAAATGATTTTCGAAAGGAAATGTTTTTGTATAGTATTGGGATTTATATATATCTATCGTATTTTCGAATCCCTATGCTATTGATTTTGGGTTGTCGTAACGATGTTTTACGCAACATTCATTTTGACTCAAATGAATGTGTTTAAGAGAATGTTTTCCTAAAAAATAAAATATATACTTAATCATGTTTTAAGTATATTGAATATTTTCTAAGTATTGAAAATAAATAGAGTTGTGAATTATTTATTGTTAAATAAGTATTTGGAAATGTTTTCCAATATAGAAATTGAAATGGTTTAGAGGGTATATATTTTTAAAGATAAATTGAAGCGAATATTTGGCAAGTTATTTAATTTATGGAAGATTAATAAAAGGGCCTAGTGATTGTTATGGTGCTGAATATTTGTTTGTTTGCTTTGATAGTTAAATAACCGATTATCAATATTTACCTTTAAATGGGTATTTGTTGTGATTTGCTTGAATTTGAATGCTACACTTATTTTAAAATAAGCGCTTGTTATTCGGTTTAGTCGGGAGAAGACCTTTGGGTCATGAATCCCATTCCGAATAGTAATACGTCGTAATGGATAGCATTTGAAGACCGGTGTTGAAGACCGAATATTTTCAAAAACGGAAGGATTACTGTCGAATGTCTCTGCATCTGCTGATCTCCGATATAGAGATTTTATCACCCTTTGTGATGGGAAGTCTGGTCGTGATTAGTGAATATCCGGATTGCAAGGGCTTCTTTGGAAGTGCCTTCGGTTCCGTTCGATCTCGAAACGGACTTGTATGGATGTGTGTTTGACGTTACAGTTTGAGATGTAAAGCTGGTTTCTATCATATACATTTCTGTTGGTGGCAGAGAATTTATTCTCTTAGCTTAACACCCTTCTCTGAGACTTACGAGCTCAGAGGTTATGTAGTTGATGGTTACTAGTGATATATTCCCAATTTGGTAACGTGGCATGCTGAGTGCTGCTGATCATTTGTTGGTCAAAGCATGGCTTTTATGAAAAGCGTAGCTTTGCGGACGAGACTTCGTCAGACCTCACACCCCGGAAATGGTCAAAACAGAAAAGATGCAGCAAATTTTTAGGGAGTAGCGTCCCTTAGGGTATGTGCATTTCCTTCTGGATAGAAGTGGTATTATGGTATGGAGATCATATACTTAACTTATGTGGATGCCGCAAATATATATGACTTTGTGATTGATGTTGGTTGAGGATCCTCGGATAAAGGTTGTTTGCAACCGAGGAATGACATACTCGTGTCAGTAGTTACCGACTTTTGTAGAGGTAACCTGGCCTTGTGTTGGCAGAGATCCGGTTAGGTTCTGAGGGCGTCTCTCTAGAAGCGTACCCATGTGGCAATGGGAAGTTCCTTGGCCTGAACATTTGTTGGAAAATCCAAAGAAACAATACGAGCCCTGTACAGTTTTAGTTGTATAACCTGCCATTTACTTATGGTGGCGCCCCACTATTTAGATGGTAGCTATAGTAGGCATACGATAATGGTCGTATGTTGGCTAAGATTTATATTATACTTTCGAAAGGTTTTCCACTGTGCACTTATAATAATAATATCAAAGAAATTTGCGTATCAAGCATGTTTGACTATCATAAGGAGAAATCTTCCCCGATTCTGCGTTTGCATTGTGTGTGTGTGCGGGAGGCCTTATGGTAGTTACATTTTCTAAAAGCATTGCATATCTATTTTAAAAATATTTCTTTATTAGTTTTTAAAGATAAACTGTTTAAGTTCGCACACCAGTCCCATGATTGACCTGGAGTTTATTGTTCTCTTCCTAAACTCTGGGTGCCTACCAATTTCCACACGGGAAGTCTAGAGTCAGGTTATCAGGTCATTATGGAATTCAGGAGATGTTGTGGAGCTAAAGAGGCGAGCTGGATGACGTGGCGTATCAACTAGTATATAGTATTTCTTTTCCGCTGTTTGTTGTTGTAAACTCTGATAATGTAAAGTAATGTAATGTTATAACTGATATAGTTCTTTTAATTTAAAGATTATTCATTTATCTATTATATGTTGTTCCGCTGCGATTGTGAGATTCTGATATTGTTTCTGTTGCTTCTTCTTTCTTTCTTCTTCTATCTTCTACCTCTTCTTCTTTAACCCTAACAATTCGGTTTTCCGACCTTCGATTGCTCGGCAGTTGATATAGTGGACGTATTGATGTCGATTTTCGTGCGTCGAAGAATCGTATGTTACAAATAATCAATTGAGTATGATTTCTCACGCTGGTATTCCAGACTGACTCGGGTGTTATTTAACTATAATGCTCGAGTCAGACCGAGTATTATAGAATACATGATATGATGTTGTGGAGCTCAGGAGACGAGCTGGATGGCGATACGTACTTCCATATTTGTGATTACATATTCCGCTGTGTATTCAGATTGTGAGGACAAATTATGATTACTGTCTAGTTGTGTGATTATGTATACTCTGATGATGTATGTATAAACAGATATATTTGTTTTTGTGTAAAGATCTATGATTATCTATTATATTTTATTCCGCTGCGATGGTTAGATTCTGATGTTGTTTTCTATCTTCTTCTTCTTCTACCTCTTCTTCTTTAAACCAAATGGTTCGTATTTCTGTTCATCTTGAGTTGATAGATGTAGAATAGTGTTGACTCAAGGGATATGGATTTGCGGGTCGTTACATTATAGTTACTTACAGAACATTGATTTTATCCAACATTTTACATTAATTCATTAATTAATTCAACATTTATGTTTGTTTTCTTATATTCAATTTATAGCCTAGTATGACATTTACACAAATTCCATTAATTGTAATTTCATTCAAATAGTTAATAAATAACTTAGGCTAGCCTTATTACATCTCATTTAAGTTATTATTTCATTAATGAATCACAAATTTCTGGGTGTTTTTTAATATTAGATAATAAACATTTAATAAAATTAACAATTAAATTATCGAAAATTTTATAGGTCGTTACATATATATTTATATATTTCGACTTTTACTCCTTTTCTTCGTTCTATTCTCTGTAATAAACTTCTAAAACAGTAAATTAATGGCTTTCTCTTCTAACAATGAACCTTCTTCACCCACTTCTTCTCATTTCGGTCCTTTTCAACCTTCCATACACGGACGAGTCATCAAATTACAAGAGAAGATAATAGATTTTCTTTAAATGATGATGGAAATTCAAGCATATTAATTAACGTTCTTCTAAAAACAATCTTTGGTGTATAAAATGTTGAATTCCATTTAACTTAGGATGCTATATTTCACTCATACATAGTTATTATTCTTATGTCATATGTTTGTTTATCTCATTTTCTATTAAGTTTAAGGTGTATAGGTCTTTTTTTGTTGATGACAAAGGGGGAGAAGTTATATAAAATTGTAGGGTTGGAGTAAAGGGGAGTTGTTAGTGTAAGGTGGAGTTATGGTATGATCGAAGTGGTAAGTATATTTTATAAGGTCGTCGTCATCAAAAAGGGTGAGATTGTTAGGAACCGAAGATAGTGGCTTTGATGACAACAACCTTTGTAACTTAATTTATTATAACTTATATACTAACACTATTGTCTAGATATATATAATGTTATTATGCAGGATATATATAAGGCATGTGCTGATTATTGAAGACTGTACTATATAAAGATCAAGAATGAAGAAATCAAGTTTGAAGGCTCATTAGCATCAAGATCAAGATTTCAAGATAAGTGTCTAGTTTTTTTAAAACTTCATAATAGCATGGAAATCTTCATTCCAAATTTCATTTGGGATGGAATATATTTCTACCTTCTTAGTGGCTTACAAACCCACGACAAGTAGCTTACAAACCTATGCAAATGGCTTACAAACCCACGAACATCCTGGTTTTGTACAAGTTCTCGAGTCCTGATGTGATGAGATATTCTGCAGGAAGAAGTTTGCAAAACTATTTCAAAATGGTTTTTCAAACTGTTTTCAAAATGTTTTAGCTTTAAAAATTATCTTTTCAAATAATTTTCAAAAAGATGTTTTAGCCTTAAAATATTCTTTGTTTTTATTTTTAAATAAACTCTTGTTTTAAACTTCATTTGTTTTTAAAACTATCTTCTGATTTTTAAATATTCTTTATAATATATATACACTTGAGCTTTAAAATCAAATTTATATATACATTCTAAAGATATATTTTTCTACTCTTCTTTATTTTAAAACATAGGAAAATTAGTTTATTTTACTCCAGAATCATTTTATCTTATTTTTCCTTTCAATAGCATTTTTAGAACAAATTTTACATCGTTTTTAACTAAGGGATGTTGACATCATGGGATACCCCATGTCGAGATGGTGGCCGTTAAATTCAAAAGTTTCAATTTTCAAAAGAAGTGCTATTCGTTTAAATCTCTTCACGAATGGTTATGACCGTTACCAGTCTATAAATAGGTCACAAACGATTTTTTTAACTAACTATTTTCTTATTTTCTTCACTCATTCTTTTCCAAAAATCCATATTCTAAAATTTTCATATTTTTAAGATCGTGCTGAAATTCTGCCGAATTCTCAAGTGAATCAAATAGAATCTCATTCTTGTTTGAACCTCTGCCCTCCCTCAAAAATCAAAGTGCTATTCGGAGTTATAGGATCAATTTGTAATCAAAAGTTTATCGAGTCTTTGTATAAGGTGTGGTTGTGCCTGGAAATCAATTGGGTGATCTTGTGTCTAGTAAATCAAGAGAGTTTGGCCTGGACTCGAAGACAGAAGGGTACCTCAAGGCCTTTAGAAATTAAGGATTGTAATCTCAACATTGGAATAATAAAAATCTGTACGAGCTATTTGCCTTGGTGCAGGACTGGATGTAGGGTAAGTCCAAACTAGTATAAAATCCGATGTGTTCTTTCCTTTTACTGCTTTTTATTTACTTTATGCATCCGTGTTTGATTCTGTGATTGTTCTGTGATTAAGTTCTGCATCTGTTTATATCATAATTTTTAAATTAGTCCATGTAAGTCTTAGAATCCATGAAACACTATTCACCCCCTCTTTAGTGTTAAATTAGCCTTAAGATCCTTAATCCGCACTCCTTTTCAGCTCTTGGCGCCGACGATCCGACACAAGAAATCGATGTTTATTTACAACCATTGATTGAGGATTCAAAAACACCGCAGAATGAAGGAGTAAATATTTTGGTAGTTATGTAATTATACAATTGATGCAATTGATGAGATTATGCGGTTGATGTAATTGTACAATTGATGTAACTATGTTAAATTCTTGGTGTATTATGAAATTGATGAGATTTATTTTACCAGTTATGTAATTTATGTCATTTATGAAACTGAATCTGTTTATCATTATTTACGTCTTTTATTGCATTACCATTTCTGTCATTTATTTAGCAATTTATGTTAAAAATGCAATACATTCTGCTTATCGTCAGAATATGAGACCCAATCTGAATCAAGTACACTTTGCACTTTATGTCATTTATGTCATTTAACTATAAATATATTTCATTATCATGTTATCGTTCTATTTTAAAATGACTTGTCTATGATAGGTATCATGTCATTCAGAAAAAGATGTTCTTTCTGCTCTTCAGGAGGTGATGGTAGTGGTCCATCGCAACTGCCACAGCGACCTATCATGACTCTAGTACCTAGAGCCAAGGGGTGAGTAATAAACTTTTTTTCAACATCTTAAATTTTTTGTGTACGATATACTAATCTGTATCATATTTAACACAGGGGGTTTGAGCTGCAACCATCAGCTGTAGTTCTATCGGTTTCGAGGGAGGCGTACAAGAGTAGGATGTCGGCTTGTTGGCCGAAGTAGAATAATATCGCTTCCCACATCCTCGAGTGTAATTGGTAGGATTTCATTGTAAGTATAATCTTATGTTTTCTATTTTTAATTTGTTTTTGTCGCTTATTTACAGTTCACCTTTTATTGTTTAATTTTCGGTTACTTGTTTATCATGAAACACAAGCTGCCATGGACATACAGTCAGATGACCTACAGTTGGTACGACATTACTGGATGCAGAAGATGAGGAATAACTACATGGATTCCATGTCGATAGTGAGGCATAAAAGGCAGAAGCCAAACTAGATGGAGACAAGTGCATGGGAATGGTGGCTGAAACATTAGGATAGTGATGACGCGAAGGTAAGTGTACTAAACATTTATTAATTATTTGATTGATACGTAAATATCAAATAATATTTGGTAAGTAAATAATGTATTAAATTTAAATGTACAGATAGAGTCAGAAAGAAACTCTGTAAATAGGAACAAAAATCACATCACTCGTCGAGGAGGGTCAAAGTCTTTCCAGAAGTATCGCCAAGAGTTGGTAAATTTATTAAATGCAAATTGTAAATAGTTATTGTTCTATATAATTTTGAATATACAATAACAATACATAATAATCAATTTCAGGAAGCTGAGGCGCAGAGTCATGAGTCGTATATGGATGTGTTTACGCATACGCATGCTGTCGAGAATGTAAATCCGGATGGGACAGTTTCATATACATGGCACGATGATAAATTGAGCAAGAGCCATGTAAGCATATTTCAGTTTATGTACTATTAGTAATTTTTTTAATTGTTAAATTAAAATAAATTAAGATATCATGATATTAATTTTAACTGCATTTTTATCTATTCATGCATGCAAGGTTTACGGAACAACACTAGAACTCCTAGAGGATACCGATCGATAGCAGCCCACGACAGATGAGGAGGACATTATTTTTGAGTCAATCATGAATCCACCATCACGGAACTTGCGCTACGGCCTTGGCAATCAAGTGGTAATCAATAATATATTAAAATATAAAAATTTAAATAATCTATTAGTTCTAAAAACTTCACATCGCTTTAGTTTCAGTAATAAGTTTATAGATATAACAATTAACACATTATGTTGTAACTTTGACAGTAAGATTATAGAATAAATTAAATAAGTGTTGCAGGTTAGCAGACAGAGGCGACCAGAGCTGATATCGATCTTGCAGAGATTGAAGAGTTAAGAGCTAGGCTGACGTAACTGGAAGATCAGAACCATTGTCAGACCATCGTGATGACACAACTGCTGGATCAACGTATCGCTGAGTACATGCGACAATATGGTGGCTGCTTTCCATCTACTGGTTTGGGTAGTTCTGGAGCCGATTGACAAGAGTGATAGGTATGTTTTTCTAATTTTGTGTCATTATTTTGTATGTTTGGATAATACATTTATTGAATATGCGAGTATATGATTTTTGTTTGATGATAATAAACATATATATGTATATATATATTCATTTAAATGTATTTGTTAATGTACTATTATATTTTTCACATAATTAAATAAATATTTGCTGAATAAAATAAATCATACAGTATTTGAATTCAAACAGATATTTTATTCTATCAAACAAATATTTATTACAATTTGAATAGTACAAATTCAAGCTCTCACTAAACATATACAAATTCAATGACAATACAATTTCGATTACATCATAATTTCTAATTTACAAATACACCTCACTGCATATCACTCATTCACTCATATTTATCTTCAACTTTATTCCAGATTGAATCCAGCATCTGAGCAATCTGTAAGAATAAATACCGATGCAGTAAAATTGAAAAGGAAATATTTTTGCAGTATAAAATAAAATATGGATTTTGAAAATAATATTTGCCTCAGTTATTTGTGTTGTTCGTCATCATTTAAATTTGAATTCATCATACACGAACAGCTTGTGACATGCATGGTGTATCACTATACATGCCACAAGGCCGTGCACACCGATATATACACTTGATAAAATTACAGGGACAGGTGAGCACAGGTCAAACCCAAATGAAAAGCGGGGTTCAGCTCAAGTACAATAAAAATAATGTCACAACATCAGCACAAGGTGAAACTTGAGCTTTAAGCTGGATTCAACACAGGTGAAATCAAAATGTACAAGCTCAAGAAAATTTTTAAGTGAATAAAACAAGCCTCGACCAAAAAGTTCTATGATGTACACGTGAAGCAGGCAAACAAAGTCAACAAGACTGGTTAGAGAAACCATAGTGCATCTCATCACAAATATGCAAAGGAACAATGGAGCATATATATGAACCCAGACAACATATGCATTGGACAAAACTTTCTGGAGTGAACCAGACTCAAGTATAACTGCAACAGATGACAACAGTGGTGTAGTAGACACAAATAACATACAATGATGTGACTTCACATAGAATCAAACAAACCAGAGAGGCAGGTTCAAGTGAAGTACACAAGGAAATGCATCAATACCAAAGTATAACCACCATTGGGTCAACTCAAAAAGGGATGAACATGCAATAAAGGAGGCAAACAAGTAATATACACATGAATGCAACAATGGACAATGCAAGTGCAGACAAGCTAAATACAAATACACACGGCAATGGACTGATACAAGTGACTCAAACCAGGACCACTGAGCAGTGCCAATAGACCAGGCAGCAAAACAAGCAGCTTCCACATGTGACTACAATACTATGCAAACAAGTAAAATACAGATATCCAGAAACCAGACTCAAACACACAGTGAAGACATGTACACAGTGGCCCAACAACTCAATATGCAAACATAGCATGCAGATTCAAGTCGTGGTAATCATGAATTCGAACAAGTTAGGTTTAAATGCCAGAAGCAAATATCTTCACAAAATTAAGAAGGAAGTTTCAAAAAATGCCGAAGTCATTGTTTTCTCACAGTATGTAATATGAGAAACACAAGCTAACAAAATCAATACCAAGTTTAAAAGTCAAGGCAGATGTCAACAGAAAAATGCACAAAGTCAACTACAGTTCAAGTTGAAGTGGCCGAAGTTTATTTACAGTATCAAGTCAAAGCCGTGAGTAATTGAACAGAAATAAAGTCAATAAACACAAAGAACAGAACAGGTCAAGCATGCTACAACGACGAACTCAATCAATGCCGAAGCCATGGAACAGCAGGCCAAAGTCAAAGTCTATACAAAATAGTTCAACATGACATCAATCCAATTCAAACAATATCATCGCTTAGACAAGTCAGTGCTGAAGTTGAACAAGTCAGAAATTGAAGCTGTGGTGGCCATGTAATAAATCAACATTGTGTTAATCAAGTAAAAAAGTTATACGAATTGAAAATGTCAGAAATCATCACAATCATCAATGCAAAATCGAACGGCAAACCAAAAATTATCAGACAAATTCGTATAAAATATACGAACGAAAAATAAGGAATTCGATTCCTATATGAGCCCTAAAACATGATCTGCAAAAGACATTTGAGTTCGAGCTAAACAGAGAAGAACAAACCATAAAACCTGAATCAAAGTCGAGCGCTGTATAAATCAAAAAGGAGCAAACATACCAATTCTATCAACAATCAAACTCGACTAATTGGAAGCAATCGCAAACCAAGATGAAGCTGCCATGAACATATAATCAATCGAAGAAAGGATTCGAAGCATCATTGCATTCAATTTGACCAAGCGACGGGTTCTAATTTAACAAAGCCCTAAAAACTGAAAGAGGAACGAACAAAAGAAAGCTGCCATTTTTTCTTTCTCAAAGGATCGGGCTGATAATATAAAAAGCATAAGGAGCCTACTTTTATTTTGGCCGTCTTGTTTAATTTGGGCTTTATATTTTGATTAGGGTTTTGTGTGTTTTAAATTTTTATTTAAATTTGTATTTTCCTTTTAAACTCGTGTATTGTCTAGTCGTGTGAATAGGGGACAAATTACGTGGCGTAGTTTGAGAATTCGCAACTCAGTTGCTGAGTTGTGGTAGGGTTTTGAGCGTAGAGTTAAGGCTAGTCGATAGCGGGTGACGCGAGTTTATGTGTTTAAGCGTATGACTGCTTAATTTCTAGTAGAAACCTTGGGGGCAGCACGTAGGCAGGGTTTTGCCGAAATTGGGTAAATTCTGTGTCGTTCTATTTCTGCTTTTATTATTCTACTATTATCTGTGCTGCTATTATCCTGATATATCTGCATCGAAATTATTTTATACAAACTTCGACTATAATCTTTATAATTTATGGCATCACCCTATTCACCCCCTCTAGGGTGAAATCGATCCTACAACATTGAGTTGGTGGATTTGAACTGTTGTGTATATTGTTTGATGATACACTTAGTGGTAGTGATTCTGACATTTGAGAGTTGATTATGAGGAGTTAGTGAAGCATTGATGTAAATATAGTACAATTAGATATATGCTAATTATGTTAGGAAGTATGGATTGATTTTACATGAATTGAGTTGGATTTATATGGATTGGGTTTGATTTATGTCTTTTTGATATTTGATTATATTTCTATGGTTTGATTTCATGTTGAATATCCAAGTCGGATATATTAAGTCGGGTGAAAGATATTGTATTTATGAATTATGGATGGAAGAACAAATTGTAGCTGAAATACAAAAAAAATAGCAGTTTTTCCAACGGCTTATGACGGTCTGTAAGTCAAAATTTACCGACATGTTCCGGCGGCTACAGGCGGCGAAATTCAGACGGCTTTCGCCATAAAGCGTAACCGTCCACATGGCTTTCGACGGCCGTCGGAAGCCGTTATACTGTCGTCGAAAGCAGTCAGAAAATGCTCTATTTTTTATAGTGTTACAACTATACATTTTTTTATTTTTTTATCAGTGTTCAAAGCACGGGTTAAAATCTAGTTATGATTTTTGATGTTTCTTCTGTATAATTTATTTTCAAAAGTTTTTTGATAGTGGCTATGATCTTATCCGCTGTACAATGGATTGAGTTGGTATAAAATTTGATGCCCAAACATAAACTTAGTTGAGAGCTCAATACATGAAGCAACAACAATGCCTTGCCTGTAGCACCAACAAGAAATCCCAGGTTTAGGCTTAAACCTGTAGAAGCTTTCCAAGTTATATCATGCCAAATTTCTAATAAACTCAACCATTTTGTCCATTGTGAGGTTTATAGTTAGAACAACATCTTAATTAACAATAAAATGTTCTATTCATATCCTTTGTCCATCAATTTCTAGATGGCATGCAGATTTTAGTAGTGAGCAACCCTAAAGGTTGAATAATTCATTTATTCCAAAATAGACTTGTATAAAATGGATTCACTGTAATTTTCTAGTACAACTGTATAAGTGGTGAAGTACCAAACTTTCGATTGTACTATTAAGAAAGAAAATAGATTAGATGTAGTTTTTTTATTAGTTTTAGTTAAATATCAAATGATGATAACATTTAAAAAAATTAAGCAGAAGAGATTTGAGAAGACATTTCTGAAAAGAACAAAGTAAATAACATTAGAGAGACTCAAGAAGACATGTTAAAAACACGTTTTTTGTTCTTTAAATTCACACAATTTGGTTTTGCATGCCTACGATTAACAAACCTCCCTAATGGCCGCTTTCATTAATTATTATTATTATTATTTTCAAATTATTGGACACTGTAAGGATTACGAAGGAAAGCCGGTGATTTATTTACGGCAAGTTTTGTTGATACAGCCTATTTTGCTTTACACACATCCAACATTAGCACAAAATATTGTACATCTTTTTTTATTTTACATACACCCAAAAATTTCCAATTTTACCTATACACGGTTCTTTTATGTACTATGAACTATAGCCGTGTCCATTGCAAATTCAAGCATCCCCCTTCCTACTGTAGAAAAAGGGGAAGGAAAACATTTTTTGTAACAACCCGCATATTTATCGATTGTATATTTAAATATTTTATTTAAATATTTCATCGTTCATTGGATTTTGATCCAAAAAGCTACTTTTTGCAAACAGTTGAACTAGGACTCGAGGCCACTTCCCTTGAGTTCAAAATGCTGTTTGCGACCTTTTGAGTATAAACATCGATATGTTTTGAGTCGAGTGAATTTTGCTATTTTTAACTTAGGGCTTTGGGTTTGGTTTTGGGTTCAGCCCACTAACCCAACTCATCTTATATCATTACTCCAACCCCTCTCCTCTTCATTGCTTCACTTTCATTTCCTAACACTCAATCTTCATCAAAAATGGAGGAAGAGATTGGAAACTAAAATCCTAAGCCCTAGGTTCTTTGCAAATTCAAGTTATAGCTCCATAGTTCAGGAGAAGCTATTGGTAAGCATTCTCTTCTTCTTCTCCAACTCATTCTACCTTCAATTTCTGAAATTCATAAACCCTAACTTAGGAAATGTTTTTCTTTTAAGCTTAGATTCAAGCTTCTTAGGTTGGAATTGAAGAGTGATTGTTCTTGCCTTGCTCTATAGCTTCTCCATCCTTATTTTTGTGCAAAAGGTGAGATTTTTATCTCACATCTAGGTCAATGATTATCCTTGATTGTTAGGTATGAATTCCTAACTCTTATTCATGTGCATTTGCTTTGATTCGGATTGGTTTTATGAATATTCCAATTTTTGGTGTTTTGAAGTCAAACCTTTAAAAATCATAGATTTGGTGTTTGACCATGCTTTTGGCGATGCATCGAAGAGCCTATAGGGCTAGGAAACTGATTTGTGTAAACCCTTAGTACCGTTGCTCGACCGATTGCAAGTTGGAAGGAATTAGCCTTCATTTACATAGGCTTGGAATTGCAGGAAACAGGTTCCAGTCGACTGGAATTTTGGGCCAGTCGACTGACCTGCTATCTGAGCACTTCCCAGGCTCTGGTCCAGTCGACTGGCATACTGAGTCCAGTCGACTGACCAGCATCCCGCGTATATTCCGGAACTGAGTTCAATCGACTGAACTCAGTGAGCCAATCGACTGACCTGCATATTCTTGCCTATTTTGTATATATTTGTTTGAAACTCCAATTTTATCGATTCGTGGTTCTCCAATTCATTGTTGTCATTTATTATCGACTTCGATGACTTCATTTTCGAGATTTTGTGAAAATACATTTTGTTGGATTCGGTATCAATTTCTTTGGATTTTATTCACGTCTTCGTACGTTAATTTTGGCGATTGATTGTTTCTACAATCATTTCTACGATTTGTCACTTTAAAATACAAAGGTTTCTATACAAGTAGTAAATAATCAAACTCTTTTACAAAGATGATTTCAAACTCTATTTTTAATGCAAAGCTCGTTTATAAAACTGTTTTCCAATCTATTAGTATATACAAACCTTTACCTCACTCGTATGAGAAATCTAATTAGACGACTTAGTAAAACAAGTGGTATGAAACTCTTGCATTTACTTCATCGGTTAATTCTTGGACTTGTTCGATTGAATCTCTTGTGACAGATTTTCTAGTGGAGATCTACAATTTGTTCGTAAATATTTAAGTTAAGCCAGTGGTTATGGGACATGAAGCTAAACTCATATATTTACTAGCTTAGTGTAATTGACACTTTTTGATGATCGATGATGATCGTTTTATGGTTTAGGCTAGCAATGTGCGATGTCTCTTTGTCCACGTGGGGGACAGTACCCCATTATGTTGAGCTTTGCCTCTCTTTGTCCACGTAGGGGGACTATACCTCGATTTTGAGGAGCTTCGGCTCATCCGGAGGAGCTTCGGCTTGAAGGAGGAGCTTCGCCCATCAGGAGGAGCTTCGGCTCATAGTCCGCAATGGGGGACTATACCCTGTCAGGAGGAGCTCCGGCTCATTTTTATGGGATAACGACCCATTTTGTGATACACGTGTTGGTGAGTTTTCATGCTCCCGTCTTGTGATAGGCCTCTTCTCCCCCTTTTTGTGATTTCTGGATTTCCATTGATGATTTCTAGAATTTGTGTTTCATCAATTTTAGGGATTTACATTGATAAGTTTTATCAATATTTGTGCATTGGTGAATTTGTGTGTCGTTAACTTTCGTGATTGACATTGATATAATTGTCAATATTTATGGTTTAGTGAACAAAAATAAAGAGTATGACATTCCTTTTGATCTTTGAGAAGATTCTTGTGATATTGATTAATCTCTTGTTGATTTTCAATCACATACTTATCACACTATGGCTTTATGGTTATCATATGTGTTTGTCATATCTCTTATTTTATATCGTATCATCGGATATTTATAGTTTGACTGATCCGTTTATTATTCTTATTAAATAATACTCGGGTCAGACCGAGATGTTACAGGTGCTTCTGCTTGACTCCTCATCTGAGATTATTATCCTGACTTTTGGCTAACTACTTAGATTAGTAGTTTATTTTGTTGTATACATTTGAGATATAGACTCCAGGATGTATGCTTATTCTTTTTTCTAGCACTTGTAACTATTCTTTTGTGATATTGTGGATCTTGTTTGACCACTACTTTGATGTACACTTATATGTGTAATATTCATATCTTTTTCCGCCTTTGTGATATGGATATCTGTGACTGATTTATGTTATGCTTATTTCTATGTTTGTTTCTGAAGATATCATAGCCACTGTGCAGTAGCTTTGAGTTTGCATCGGCATGTCGGATTCCCTGTTGAAAAGCAAGTTATACTATCTGACACATTGGTGCTCGCACAATGCAATTACACAGATGATCGCTCCTCAACAGCCTTATTCACCGCGATAGTTGACGGCATTACGCCGTAGTGTCATTGTCTAGCGTGGGTATAGAGGTGGGGCATCACAGCTTGATATCGGAGCCAAACTTCGGAACAATGTAGAATAATCTAGCAAGGATCATTGTCCTAAGTCCATCTTAGGAGTCGTTTCTTAGGATTTAATTCGTGTGTTCGTACCGTCCTATCCTATTTTCTTTATGATTCCTTGTTTTATCTATCAAGGTTGCTTGATATTTACTTTGAGAACAACTTTTTCCTCTTCTTTCTTTCTTTCTTTCTTAAAGAAGAAGAATGGTTAGGTCTAACCGACCTAGTGTGGGTCAATCTAATGCTACTCCCCATGATGGAGTATTCATGTCTGCTTAGCAGCTTTTAGATCTCGTGAAGAATGCTCAAGCTGCCGGACCCGTTCCAGAGCCTACTCATCCTAGATCCGGTTTTGCACGCTTGTGCAGAGACTATATCGATTTGGGCGGAAGGCCATTCAAGGGATCCGAAAGTGTTATAGAAATTCAAGCTTGGCTCAAATCGTGCGGTTGCATCTTTTCTCGCATGAATCTTGTTGATTTGCATTGAGTCCAAGTGGCTTCTACCATGCTCTAAGAAAGAGAATTAGATTGGTATGAGCTCTTGACTTCGGAGATTATCGAAGCGGATCTTACTTGGGAGCAATTCCGGAGACGATTCGAATTGAAGTTTGTGTCGGAAGCTGAAAAAGTAACTTTAGCCCGACGTTTTATTGACCTTGTTCAAGGAAAATCTTCTGTGACGGATTACGTTGCATCTTTCGAATCTCTCTCTAAATATGGGGTCGAATATATTAATACCCCATTGAAGAAAAATCAAAGATTCGTCTATGGGTTGAATAAGAAACTCAAGAAGCCTTTGCTTTTGAAACTAGAAGTTTCTTTCGATCAGCTTATTGGTATCGCTCTTTGACTTGAAGAGGCCGATAAAGAAAGCGATGTTGAGATTGTCGGAGTCAATAAGAAGAGGCATCCCTTTTTTAAGTTCGAAAGTCCTAATCCAAACAAGAGAATGAAGCAAGTGACTTCAGTAGCAAAGACTCCAATCCCTAATCGTGGAGAATGCTACAATTGTGGTTCTAGGGACCACTATATAAATAGGTGTCCAAGGCCTATTTCTTGCCCCTATTGCAAAAGTGCGGATCATTATATATCTTCGTGTCCCAAACGTCAAAGAAAGAGAGAGGGTGAGCTGAATGTAGTGCGAGCTCCTAGTGGCACTTCTCTTGGTCAGGGTACTTTTTATTCTATCCTTGATGACATTGTTTTATTTCGTGATCTTCTTATTTGAGTTCTTTTTGATATGGGTTCATCTCATTATTTTTATATCAAAAGAACTTGTTGACTCTTTTTCTTTAAAATATTTTGGGCTTGATGACTTTTTGAGAATTGCGAATCTGATTGGTGGATCCGCAACACTCAATTTGCTTTTTTTGGATGTCGATATTGTTTTATGTGATTTTTCTTTCCAGGCCGATTTTTTTACTTAGGTTTCGGAATTGATTTTTGAAAGGGGATTGACTTAATTATTACAAAGCCATATCCTTTGTCCCTAGTGGACTACTTATCTTCGACATTCTTAATATGTTAAGCAAATTTCTATTTTTCTTTGCGATTTCGATTCCAATTTGATAGCGTCATTTTATTCTTTAAGCCCACGTGTTGAGGAAATGTTATTTCTCTCATTCAGATAGTTTATAAATTTTCTGGTATTTTTGAGCTTGTTTTAGGATTATTACCTAATCAATCTTTTGAGTGGTGCTAAGGTCTTTTCAGCTCGACCTTGCCACAGGTTTTCATTTGCTACGAGTTGCGGAAGTTACACTCCACTTACCGCATTCCGCACTCGTTATGATTCTTAGTAATGACTTATTATGTCATTCAGTTTATCCAGCATATTTCACCTATTTTATTAATCGGGTATTCTACGAATATCTCAATGACTCCATTCTTGAATTTATTGATTTTGGATGAAAACTGCAATTCAAAATTTTGCAAATCTTTTTTCATAAGATTTTCTTATAACTATGATTGGATTTTTGTTCTTGAAACGAATTCGTAAAGTTTTTAAGAGATATCTTTATCCATAGAAGATGATTTTGTGATTGTATTGCCCATTGAGTGCTTTAAGAATTCTGGTCGATGCGCTTGATCAACGTTGTCGATAGGAATTTCCTAAACGCTTTGATGAGACAATTTGACATAACAAATTGACGTGTAAAAAAGCAAATTTTTCTAGAAAGATTATTACATAAAGATAATTGTAATTTTGAAAGTTTTAGCTTTTCGGGAAAGAAGATTAAAAGAACTCTTTTCCGGTACTGTTATTCTTGTGATTCCCGAAGGGAACCAAGACTTTATTGTTTATACCGATACTAGTCGTATTGGTTTGGATGCCGTTCTCTTGCAAAAGAGAACGTGCTATCACTTTTGCTTCTTTACAATTAAAGCCTATCGAGACTAGGTATGCTACTCATGATCTAGTGCTCGCGGCTATTGTTTTCGCTTTCAGAATTTGGCATCACCATTTATTTTTGGGGAAGAAATTCGCTCTCCACCTCGATCATAAATCTTTGAAACGTTTATTTTCTCTTAAGGAACTTAATGCTGGCTCGAGTTCCTTGCAACTTATGATCTTGATATTCTTTATATACTCCTGGGAGGGGAGAATCATGTTGCCAATGCACTTAGTCGTAAGCAACAAGTGGTTGTTTCTTTGATGATGTCCGAATGGAATGATCTTTTTATCAAGTTCATCGGACGTATCGATGTACTTTGTTTTGTTGAGCTTCGTCTCATTTCTTTTATGGACTTGTGTCCGATGTTCTTTTATGGTGTTCGGTTCATTGGACGTACCATTTTTGTACTGCGTCGGTATTCCGAATTATTTGAGCTTCGGTTCATTGGACGTACCGTTTTTGTACTGCATCGATGTTTCAAATTATTTGAGCTTTGGTTCTTCTGGTGTACCATCATTGTACTACGCCGTAGTTCCAAATTATTCGAGTTTCTAGTTTCTCGGGCGTACTGTTATTATACTACGTCGTTGCACCGACTCAATTTTTTGTTATTAATGTCGTTTTGTCACGTCTTTCTACTACAGAAATGCCTTAGGGATTCCCATTTTTTATTCTTGAGCCCGGTGTTGTTGAAGAAACTGGAGTTACACCTATTTGACTTATGAGCAACATAGTCTTTCATGCTCTTTATGGTGAACTTCTTTTTTCAAATTTCTTTTGTGTGATATGCTTTAATGGTTGTTACTTTTTATTTTTCTTCTTAAATATTGCGAGGACACTATTTCTTCAAGGAGGGGAGTCTGTAACAACCCGCATATTTATCGATTGTATATTTAAATATTTTATTTAAATATTTCATCGTTCATTGGATTTTTGTCCAAAAAGCTACTTTTTGCAAACAGGCGAATTAGGACTCGAGACCACTTCCATTAAGTTCAAAATGCCGTTTGCGACCTTTTTGAGTATAAACATCGATATGTTTTGAGTCGAGTGAATTTTGGTATTTTTCACTTAGGGCTTTGGGTTTGGGTTCAGCCCACTAACCCCACTCATCTTATATCATTACTCCACCCTCTCTGCTCTTCATTACTTCACTTTCATTTCCTAACACTCAAGCTTCATCAAAAATGGAGGAAGAGATTAGAAACTAAAATCCTAAGCCCTAGGTTCTTTGCAAATTCAAGTTATAGCTCCATAATTCAGGAGAAGCTATTGGTAAGCATTCTCTTCTTCTTCTCCAACTCATTCTTCCTTAAATTTCAGAAATTCATAAACCCTAACTTAGGAAATGTTTTTCTTTTAAGCTTAGATTCAAGCTTCTTAGGTTGGAATTGAAGAGTGATTGTTCTTGCCTTGCTCTATAGCTTCTCCATCCTTATTTTTGTGCAAAAGGTGAGATTTTTATCTCACATCTAGGTCTATGATTATCTTTGATTGCTAGGTATGAATTCCTAACTCTTATTCATGTGCATTTGCTTTGATTTAGATTGGTTTTGTGAATATTCCAATTTTTGGTGTTTTTAAGTCAAACCTTTAAAAATCATAGATTTGGTGTTTGACCATGCTTTTGGCGATGCATCGAAGAGCCTATAGGGCTAGGAAACTGATTTGTGTAAACTCCTAGTATCGTTGCTCGACCGTTTGCAATTCGGAAGGAATTAGCCTTCATTTACATTGGCTTGGAAGTGCAGGAAACAAGTTCCAGTCGACTAGAATTTTGGGCCAGTTGATTGACCTGCTACCTGAGCACTTCCCAGGCTCTGGTCCAGTCGACTGGCATACTGAGTCCAGTCGACTGACCAGCATCCCACGTATATTCCAAGACTGAGTTTAGTCGACTGAACTCAGTGAGCCAGTCGACTGACCTGCATATTCTTGCCTATTTTTGTTTGAAACACCAATTTTATCGATTCCTAGTTCTCCGATTCATTGTTGTCATTTATTATCGACTTCGATGACTTCATTTTCGGGATTTTTGTGAATATACATTTTGATGGATTCAGTATCGATTTCTTTGGATTTTATTCACGTCTTCGTACGTGAATTTTGGTGATTGATTGTTTCTACAATCATTTCTATGATTTGTCACTTTAAAATACAAAGGTTTCTATACTAGTAGTATATAATCAAACTCTTTTACAAAGATGATTTCAAACTCTATTTTTAATACAAACTCATTCATAAAACTGTTTTCCAATCTATTAGTATATACAAACCATTACCTCACTCGTATGAGAAATCTAATTAAACGACTTAGTAAAACAAGTGGTATGGAACGCATGCGTTTACTTCGTCGGTTAATTCTTGGACATGTTCGATTGAATCTCTTGTGATAGATTTTCTAGTGGAGATCTATAATTTGTTCGTAAATATTTAAGTTAAGCTAGTGGCTATGGGATATGAAGCTAAACTCATATATTTACTAGCTTAGTGTAATTGACACTTTTTGATGATCGATGATGACCGTTTTATGGTTTAGACTAGCAATGTGCGATGCCTCTTTGTCCACGTGGGGGACAGTACCCCGTTATGTTGAGCTTTACCTCTCTTTGTCCACGTGGGAGGACTATACCTCGATTTTGAGGAGCTTCGGCTCATCAGGAGGAGCTTCGGCTCATTAGGAGGAGCTTCGGCTTATAGTCCGCAATGGGGGACTATACCCTGTCAGGAGGAGCTCCGGCTCATTTTTTATGGGATAACGACCCATTATGTGATACACGTGTTGGTGAGTTTTCATGCTCCCGTCTTGTGATAGGCCTCTTCTCCCCCTTTTTGTGATTTCTGGATTTCCATTGATGATTTCTAGAATTTGTGTTTCACCAATTTTCGTGATTTACATTGATAAGTTTTATCAATATTTGTGCATTGGTGAATTTGTGTGTCATTAACTTTTGTGATTGGAATTGATATAATTGTTAATATTTATGATTTAGTGAATAAAAATAAAGTGTATGACATTCCTTTTGATCTTTGAGAAGATTCTTGTGATATTGATTAATGTCTTGTTGATTTTCAATTACATACTTATCACAGTATGGCTTTATGGTTATCATATGTGTTTGTCATATCTCTTATTTTATATCATTTCATTAGATATTTATAGTTTGACTGATCCGTTTATTATTCTTATTAAATAATACTCGGGTCAGACCGAGATGTTACAGGTGCTTCTGCTTGACTCCTCATCTGAGATTATTATCCTGACTTTTGGCTAACTACTTAGATTAGTAGTTTATTTTGTTGTATACATTTGAGATATAGACTCCAGGATGTATAATTATTCTTTTGTCTAGCACTTGTAACTATTCTTTTGTGATATTGTGGATCTTGTTTGACCACTACTCTGATGTACACTTCTATGTGTAATATTCATATCTTTTTCCGCCTTTGTGATATGAATATCTGTGACTGATTTATGTTATGCTTATTTCTATGTTTGTTTCCAAAGATATCGTAGCCACTGTGTAGTAGCTTTGAGTTTGTATCAGCATGTCGGATTCCCTCTTGAAAAGCATGTTATACTATCTGACATATCGGTGCTCGCACAAAGCAATTACACGGATGCTTGCTCCTCAACAGCCTTATTCACCGCGATAGTTGACGGCATTACACCGTAGTGTCCTTGTCTAGCGTGGGTATAGAGGTGGGGCGTCACAATTTTTTACCTATTTTTCAGATTTTGCTTCATAATCATAATATTTATCTATTATCTAACCCTAGTTCAATTTCTTTTTTTTTTTTTTCAATTTTCATTATTGGATAATTTTTTTTAATTCGGACCCTAAATCAATTTCCTTTTCTTAATTTTCATTGATAGATAATATTGAATTTGATTTACTATATTTTATTAGGTTAATTAAGATTAAGTGTATTAAACAGTAAAAAGTAAAATAATTAAAACTTACTACTATTATAAGTAAGGGTATTTTTATCTTTAATTTCTTTTAGAAAAAGTCCAGTGTATGTAAAGCGAATTTCAATGTATAAATATAATTAGCCTTTACTTAATCCATGTTGTACGACAAAGGTGACCGAGTATAAGTGACTTTTAAGTGACTTAGAAAAGAAATTTATTGATATATTCTTTGGTATTTGATCAGGAATCGTTAATCTATATGATTATAAGAATGGCAAACATGAAGTGATTCTATGCAAACTTTGATATAGTTTTCTTGCTCTATAAGATTAACGAGTGTAAATCCGTGCTATACATACGTGGGTTAGTATATAATTATACTAACAATGCATCTTTTAGATTTTATATATGAAGATAAAAGAACGTATTTATGGGATGTAAATTTTTAGATTAATTTTTTCATGAATACTACTAACAAAAATGTGTGATAAATCTACTTAAATAGTCTTAGAGCATATAGAATATAAATAATATTTAGTGCATTATTCCTTTATATAGAAAAGATTACATCAACTATCAATTATTCCTAACTTGGCAATCACTATATTACTAAGCATGTCATTTAATTAATTTTCAAATGTAATTTACATTGGTTCAACATAGCTTTATCAAATTTTTAGCATATAAATTTAAATATGTACGTAATTTTGTTTAATAATAGTATTCCAAACCTAGAGCAAAGAAATTATGGTTGAAATGGGATAGTAATTAAATTTGGCTTAGCTAAACGACATTTTCATTATTACACATTTCGACATTACACCATACTAATTAAATTAGAGACAATATTATAGTAGTTTTCAAACATCATGTTCTTTAATACATATAGCATAATAATATGATAAGAGAAAATATATTAAATGAGCAATCAAATTTTGTATCTTTTGTATCTAGAGCATCATTTTGGTTTACATATCATGCAATAATTTGTTAACTAATAATTATGTATGTAGCACTTATCGTATTATTGTTACTATATTAAGCTTTTTTAAAAAAACTTGACTGGTTAACTATGCATATTCCAACGTTGATGATTCCAACTAATTAAACCTTATCCTTATTTGTTTCAACTATTCTAAATAAGAGCTGCACAACAGGATTTAATAGATGTATATTTTTGAAATATACAATGAAGTAAAATTAAAAATTAGTTTTAATCTATCAAAAAATAAAATGTTATATTGAACTAAAAGTGGATACCAATAGATTAGCATTAATGAGGATTATGATAATTTAGCGGACAGTTATGATTTGAGGTTAGAGGTTGGATGTTATGGTGTTCGTGGACAAATTGGATTAGAAGTTGGACATGAAGTATTTATGTAATGTATAGGTTTTGTTATAATATATGTATATTATAAAGTGAATATGCTTGTACATTGTTTTGTTTAGTCCCACATCGTGGGATAAGTTCAGTCCTTACTTCTGAAGCCTTTATATAAAGTAGGCCATGTAATGTAAATAGGTATCTATTCTCTGAATGAATAAAATTATTGTCTCTCTAATGGCTTCCATTCTCTTTATTCTATAACACGTTATCAGCACGATGTTTTATTTTTAAGATTTTCTTTATGTATTTAAGATCTATTTCTTTTATATTGGGATCTAATTTTATTTTCGTAGATCAAATTTCATTTTGTAAACATTTGCTTTGATCTCATTTCTTTTTCCTGGATCTCATTTTGTGTATCTTATAATGTTGATCTAATTATGTGAATCTAATATTGTTTATTTGTATAGATCTAACTTTGTAGACATCATTTTTCAGATCTCATTTGTAGACTTATTAAATTGATTTTATTTGTAGATGCTATTATGTTGATCTCAATATGATCTAATTTTTCTAACTTAATTCTATCATAGAACTAATTTTATAGATCCATAACATTTTATATTTTATATACTGTTGCTTTTCTTTTCGATCCACAGCCTCGATATGGTATAATGATTGATTTTAGATGTCACTGATCTTTCATTATTTTTAATTGATATTCTTTGTTATGAAGGATTTTATATAAAAAATTTCTACCAAATTAATGTTGATTATCAAATATCTATATGAAATAGTTTTGATATTTGTAGCGTGTATAATTATATATATTATTGCTGATTTAATAACACAGAGAGGTTTGAGTTGCAAAAGAAGCAAACAGATTAATTTCCAATGACTCCAGCAATGAGAATCGAATCAATGGTACATATATTTTTGACTTGTTCCATTTTTCATTCGCCGATGTATAAAACACGTTTCCTTTTAATGGAAACACGCACTTTTGCTCTTGCAATGAGATTTCCGGTTTCATTCACGCATTGAGTGAAACAAAGTTCCATGATGTTCATATTTTCATTTAGAAATAATTTAGAATTTATATGATTATATTTGTTTTTTTTTGTTTAGGAATTAACCATATTCAGATGAGGTGTTTCATTATGTTCAGCTTACAAAGTTCTATTAAATTGATTCTTTATTCTTTATAAAACCTATGCATATATTATGGACATTATATTCCATCTCTAGCATTTGATTTTAATTATACGGCTAATGGTAATAATTACCATACCATCTTGTTTTATTTGGTACTTGACATTTATTGAAGTATAAAAAAAATGGTTAGTCCACTATTTGATCAATGAAATTAAGCAACACAAGAAACAAAGTTTCATCAGGTTTCTATTTTATTATATGGTACAAGTCATGTCATTTTTTTAATCATATTTTTCAGGGCACATACTCACGTCATTCATATTAGTGAGTAAAATTGATTCCATGCAAATATATATTTTTATTCAACATTTTTTTTGTTGCCAAATTTTCTATACTTGGTTAACTTGACTTGCAGATTACACCTAATTTAGGGGTACTGATGATAGTTATTCGTGTGAGAAAATGGGCTATCTGTGAATTGTTTTAAGTATTTGACAATGAAGCGGAAGATGAACTGCAGCTTTGTTTTATTTTGCTAACTAAAGTTAGTTAGACCGATTTATTTGTTTGTAAAGAAATCAATTCATTGTGATAATATTTTATATTTTATGCCACAATAATGGTAATTCGCATTCCTTTTTTTTATCACAAATGCATTAATTGTTGACGTCATGGTAATAAATTAAATTACCATATCATCATAAATGCACTGGCTACAGTAAATTAAATGATGTTGTATTTTTATGTTTGGAATAAGAATAGACATATGGTTTATTATATGGTGTATTCATTTTGGCAAACAATGCCCGATATAATGAAAGAAATAAGTTTGGACAACAACCTGAAGTTGTGCAAAGATTTTTTTTAACCAGAAGTTGTATAACTCAAAGTCCAAGACCTGAAGTCTTGAATTTTGAAAAAAATTTCCGATAAACTTTACAAGCTCGAATTCTTATCAGTATTTTTTGTCAAAATGTACAAATCTTGAAATAAGAATAGACTTTTATTTTGTAACAATATGGTACAAAAAAGGGGGAGAAGTTTACACAAAATTTGAGAACCTGAAGTTCATAACAAATTAATGATCTTGAAGTTCATGAATTAGAAGCCCGAAGCTCTATTGAAATTATGTAAAATGATACGGTTGTACTTCCTGAAGAAGTTAAAGAAAAATAATAAATAATCATATGAGAAAATGATGTTGCATTTAAGAGATTACAAAAATCTCCAAATGAGTTATACCTTACCTTATATCTTAACATTTACACTATATTAACCAAATATCTTGAAGATATTATGTTATATGATATTTCGAACATCATTGGATGTGTATGTATGCATATTAATCTCTTGAAAAGATGTTTTAGAGATTTATTTATATTTATATTGCAAAATCTAACATCCCAGAAGAGATGTTATAGGAATTTTATTTTTGTTACATTGCAATTCCTTAAAAGGAAATACTATATTCCCTGAAGGAATAATGACATAATTTTTTTTGAGTAATAACAATAATTTATCGAGAAAAAAGATGATATTGTATACCAATGTTACACTCCAGAAGTAGTGGTTTTATCTTTCGCATCTTACTTTCATTTGGTGGATCTAATTTTGTTACTGTATTTAATGTCTGATGTGTCATTTCAAAGATAGTTACAACAAATTTTGCAGTAGGGATGTTTTATGTTATTAAAAGGTAGCAATTATGTAATTTCTACAAATAGAAACATTGTACATTGATACGACATTCCAATAGTACATACACACACACACAAACACACACACACACACACACACACATATCTAGAAGAGATAAATTCACTCCAACAGTAGTGATAATAAAATATCCCTAAAAGAGACTAATAAAATAGGAAATGATAACTATCTCTAGAAGAGATTTGCTTATATATTTGGTAATTTTATTAAACCAAATAAATGCATAGAAATTTGATTATAAAGGATCCTAATTTAGTTTAGATTAGATCCTAAAAGTTTGAGAGCTATACATACGGTCCTGAGGAAATCTGTATCTGTAACATTCCAAGTATCCAGAAGATACTATTATTATTTTTGCTGTAATTTTTTTACGGAACTCTCAATAGAGATGTGTAGAAATGTCTATATGCAATTAAAAATTATTCCTTGATAAGTAATCATAGTTAGTGTTCAAAACTGATATTTGAGATATAATTGAGGAATAAAACTTAACAACCTGAAGTTGTATATATTTTGTTCGAACCAGAAGTTCGATATGGTTTCAAACTAAATGTTTTGAACATTATCATGCGGTTTTGACAGGTTTGCATTGACATTGATTTATAAATAGAAATTAATAGTTTGGATCCTTGTAATAGTTTGTTCTAAAAATTACTAATTCAAATGAGAAAGAATACGGAAATTTTATAATATATATGTGATACGTGAATGCACGTATACATCCATATATGTAAATATTTAGCTAACAACCTGAAGTTTGTTATAAGCTCATCTTATAGATTATGCATAGATATTATTTAGTGATTTAAAATTCAATCAACATAAATGTTGGATGACCTGAAGTCATGTATGTATTCAAATGATCTACACAATAAGTAAATTCCTCCAATTGCTTAGATCAATGAATGAGAACAAACTCTAATAATCAATATCAATTGAATGCATCTTATGAACTAATAAAAGAATTATCCTCCTATTATTAATATGTATGATGTATTTGCTAGTAGCAATATCATAATGGATCAAAATGAGAGTCCAAAGATGATTATTATTTAATGTGACAATGCTTGTCAACATTGAGGGGGAGGATAAAGGGATACAAGCTCATTTTGATCATCTGTATTAAATATTTTTTAAAATATACAATGATGCAAGATAGTAAGTAACTTGAATAAATTATCAATAATATCCCTAGCAGACTTTCTCCAATATAGATTTGAATCCCTGAAGGATCAAAATTTGTAAACCACATCTGAAATATGGTTCCAAAGTCAGATCAAAATATTTTTGGAGTAAGTAATAAAGATGCCAAATAAAGGAGGTGAGTGTTCTTAAAGAAACACTTAAGGATGCTCTGAAAGAGATCCATGATATGATTCTCAAATAACCTAGAAGTGGGTTAGGTACCTAAAACATGATAATTAAAGAGATCTCAATAAATCATGTTTAGAACTGACAAGAAATAATCATCGATGATAAATTTATAAATAATAAAGCGCTTATGTTTATAAATGGATTGAAGATCCTGGATTAGAGAAAAACATGATTGACCATCATGAAATTCTCCTAAATAAGAAATGTGAACCTGTAGTTCGCAACGCACACACACACACACACACACATAATAGAAAAACACACTGAAATTACTGAAGCACATGTAGTGCTACATCATGTTAAATGCTCTAGGCATCATGTTTTTATAAATAATTGAATTGATTGAAGCAACGAAAGTGTTTGAAACACTTAAAATACCCTGAAGGTATAAATATTGTTTAAAACATTTTAAATAATGAAAGTATACAAATTCCTGAAGAATATAAATAACTTTCATTGTTATAAAGAATGCAAAAAACAAGGAGAGTAGATTTCAACCTAATTTTAAGTATTGTTGTAATGAAAATCTTGATATAAATTCATGATGAGTAGATTACTTCCTATTTTTAAGTACCGTTATAATGAAACTCTTAATATCCATTGAAGTGATAGTTGCGATATGCAAATACTTATTAAAGCATATAAATTTCTGAAGAATATATATAACTTTTGTAGTTATAAAGAATGCAAAAGACATGAAGTGTAGATTACAAATTTCTTCTAAGTATTGTTGTAATGAAAATCTTGATATACTTCAAGATGAGTAGATTACTTCCTGCTTTCTAGTAATGTTGTAATAAATTTTTTAATATTCATGAAAGTTGTATAGTTGCAATGTGCAAATCTAATTTGAAGCACAAAAAAAATGAAAGCACACGAAGTGTTTTTCATAAAAGCAGCATACAAAATGCATAAAATGCAAACCATATTTGGAAGAAACAATCTTAGAAAATTTGATTGTATCGAAGGAAACTATTAATAAATTGTATTATTAATGAGATACATATTTATGGATCCCGAAGTATCTATAACCAATTTGAGTTAACGAAAGAAGAATATGAATTTAGAGGAAAACTTAAAATAGGGGGGAACATTCATAAGTATTTTATAATGCATTTTTTGTCCTTAACTAAGATTTTTCCCATTGGGTTTTTATTAGTAAGGTTTTAATGAGGCATTACCTTGATCCAGAAGTATCAACTCCCTAGTAACATTTGAAATAAGCTATAATGTACTCTTTTTCCTTATTTAAGATTTTTTCCCACTGGGTTTTTCTTATTAAGGTTTTAATGAGGCATTATCTTGATCTAGAAGAATCAAACGTCTTTTCAAGAAATAACATCTCAAATATGTTATTTAAGTTAAATTATATTTTTATCCTTGACTAAGGTTTTTCCCATCGGGTTTTCCTTTGTAAGGTTTTTACTGAAGTATTAAATTGATCCAGAAGTATCAAACTCTATCTGATGCAGTAAATTATTGAAATATGACATACTATATTGTACTCTTTTCCTTCACTAAGATTTTTCCTATAGGGTTTTACTTAGTAAGGTTTAATGAGGCATTAGTTTGATCCAGAAGTATCAAGCTTAATTTAAAGAAATAATAAAATAAAATATGTCATTGTACTCTTTTTTCCTTCACTAAGATTTTTCACATTAGGTTTTTCTTAGTAAGGTTTTAATGAGGCATTATTTTGATCCTGAAGTATCAAACTCTTATAAGGAATATTATTATTAGTATGATATTTATGATTTCACAAGTTGCACGCTTTTCCTCGTTCAAGGTTTTTTCCCACTGGGTTTTTCTAGTAGAGGTTTTTAACGAGGCAACAGACAATATCTATATCGATTGAATCGATAAATGCAAGCAAGATAATAATGAGGGGGAGCAATCATCATACACGTTTCGAAACGGAAATTTCCAAGTTATCCGAGCATTCAAGATTTTGAAGACGCATATTCAAGGGGGAGTGTTATAATATATGTATATTATAAAGTGAATATGCTTGTACATTGTTTTGTTTAGTCCCACATCATGAGATAAGTTCAGTCCTTACTTCTGAAGCCTTTATATAAAGTAGGCCATGTAATGTAAATAGGTATCTATTTTCTGAATGAATAAAATTATTGTCTCTCTAATGGCTTCCATTCTCTTTATTTTATAACAGTTTTTAAATATATTTGACATAATTATTAATTAATTATAATCATTTAATGTATAGCATTGAATATGAAGTATTACTAATTATTCATAAAAAAAAAACTAGAATTATAAGTCAAACATGATTAATACATGTTATAAAAACGCTACATTTTTAAGTCCGAATGCAAATCATTAAACCGCTGACGTATCAATTATGTCAGACTTATCTAAGATATGTCGGACGTAATTCTTGCTAACCGCTTTTTTGTTGACGTTTTTGATGTCCATGAATGGGGACTTAGTACGTAATTGTTCCTTAATAAGACAAATATTAATAAAAGAGAATTAATTGTAATAATTCTCAAATTATTTTAAATTGGACTCAAATGAAATTGGCAACAATTTATTCATTTTTAACAAAATTCTTTCCATTTGGAGTTCACCTACTCGTAAACATTATTATTGACTCATCTTCAATTCGTAATGATCTATAAACATCTCCACACTGTAAAAAAAATCAAAACAATGTAACATAAATAATCTTTATAGAAAATAAAAAAAATTACTCAAATGTTCCATAAGATCTCCAAGTATTCAGCATTAACAATGCATTAAATAGAAAAATATGTACTACTTATTAACATTTCATGGTCATTGAAGCATTACTATAGAATAATGTATTACCGTAGATTAAGATGGATAATATCTAATATTACTAAAAATTAGTCTACGTTGTGTATAACAAAATAAAATATTTAGATAAAAATTAAACTTATTAAACACCTATTTAGAACTAAACTCTCAACATACTTTTCTTAAAATGCAATATAGAAATTTATTATTTGACTATTCTTTGACTTCATAGATGATATATTCCTTACTAGATTTTCTTAAATACTTATAGTTCAAAATGGAAAATACATCAATTTATCTCAGATTATTCTCAATTAAAGATTCTTTGATATACATGTATAGTAAACCAATTATGCCTTATAAATTTACGACAGAAATGAAATTCATGATCGTACTAAAAAAATACAAAACAGATTAGAGAATTTGTTGTGTATTAATTATATTCGAAGCTAACTTAAGAAATTAATTTGTCATAAATATAATCGTATTAATTTTTAGAAAACTTGATTGAATTCTATTATAACATCAAACAATCGAATTATAAAATAAACATATTACCAAATTATCAAGTTAACTGAATTACACATACTTTATTTTGAGTTAATTTTTTTAAATAAAGCTTTTAGCTTTAAAACTAAAAATATTAAAGGAAGTAAACCTACCATTATTTTCGAAACTGGAAGCATAGATGAGAATTAGTAGTTGACCTATAACCATTGACCTTCTATATTTTGTATCTAAAGTAACATTTAAATTTATAAAACATGCACTAATTTTTTGACTAATAATTATATCTGTATATAGAATCTATTGCATTATTTTTACTATATTAGGCCTATACAAAAAATTTGACTTGTTAACTATGCATATTCTAACTTTGATGATTTCAACCACTTGAAAACGATCCTAGTTTGTTTGGAAAGTGTACAAATAATATGAATGAGAGCTACACAACAGGTTTAATAAAAGTATACTTTAGAGATATACAATTAAGTAACTAAAAATTAGTCCAAATCCATCATAAAAATAAAATGTTATATTGACTAAAAGTACACTAATTGATTAGGATTAATAAAGATTATTATGTAATTGTTCCCTATCAATTAGTTTCTATAAAAGAGAATTAATTGTAATAAATCTCAAATTAGTTTGAATTTGAAGTAAATGAATACTATGAATTTATTTCTTTTAAATACAGTTGTTTCCATTTGAAGTTAGTTTACTTGCAAACATTATTGATAACATATCTTTAATTCGTAAAGATTGATAAACATCTCCAAATTGCAAAATAAAACCAAAATAATAAATGAATAATCTTTGTAGAAAATAAAAGATAATTGCTATAATGTTCCATAAAATCTTCAAGAATTCAGTGGTAACCATGCATTAGATAGGAAAATATGTGTTATTTATGAACATTTCTTGGTCAATGAAGCACCACTATAAGAAAATATATCAAACCGTAGGACAATTAAAATGGATAATATCTAATATTACAAAAATGAGTCTAAGAAAAGTATAAAAATTAAATATTTAATTAAAAATTAAGTTTATATAACAACTTTCTAAAACTAAATTTTCAACATAAAGTTACATACGGTAGACTGAAAAATGTAATATTTATACATTTATATTTCTTTTCTCAAATACGACATAAAAAATTATTATTTGACCATTCTTTTACTTCATAAATGATATTTTATCCAACTTGATTTTCTTGAATACATATGTTTAAAAAGGGCAAAACATTAATTTTGTCTTAGTTTATACATAATTTAAGACTGTTTGGTATACATGTATTAGTAACTAAATATGCTATTCAAAATATGTAAAGGAAATAAAATTCATGATCGTATTAACGAAACACATCTCAGAGAACGTCGATGTAAATATAAAACTTGGGAAATAAAAAATAGTTCAACATCACATATTAAGAGTTTTGTAAAATGGTATCTATAATATAGATGTATTGATCAATCCAATAACCCCCTGCACAATATGGAGGAATCCAGTTTGATAATGATACAGATTGAAACTAAATAATAAGAAAGAATAATATTTTTCCTAACTTGAATTTTGTATACACTTATATTTCAAAATAGAAAAGATCACATTTACCTCTTATGTATTATAAAAAGTTTTATATTATTTTATATCTGTATATATGTTAGTAAGCTAATTATTCCCTATAAAATGAATGAATGAAATTAAAATCATAATCGTGCTAAATGAATACAAATAAGATGAACGTCAATGTAAGTAGAAAACTTAAGAATAAAAAATAATTAAGCTTCATGTATTATAGATTTTACAAAATAACCAAAGATTACATGATATCTATGTATTAATAAATTCAATAACCTTCTAAAAATATAAAGGAAACCATATTCATATCCATACAAATTGTTACAAGAATAAGAAGAAAACAATTTTTTGAACACAAATTTGAAGTCAAGATCTGCGATAATATATTAGAGCTAAAACAAAAAATTCAACCTTAAATTAAATGAAAATAAAGATAATAAAACAAAAATCAAACCTTTAAATCCAGCTTGACAGATCAGTAAGCAAGGTTTTTTGGAGGCTTTTAGACATTTTTTCCATGAAAACTACAACACTGAAAGCAACAGATAAAACACAATCTCTACAAAACATGATTAAAATTATAATTTTTTTAAACGAATTGAAATTAAAGAACTAATGATGAATTCAATCGAATTATAGTAAAATAAAAATAAAGAGATTGACTAAAAACTATTTGGATAGAATCTTTATGTTGATTTAGACTGGAAATAGATATTTTAGTTTTTTTTGAATTGTAGTTTATGTATGAAACTGATATATGTAAGAGATAACATAATGAAAAAAATTTAAATGGGAAGAATGTAAAAGAAGTGATAGGAAACAAATGACGAGCGAAAAAATTGCAATGGTAACATGGAGAAGAGGAAGAAATCGCTGTTAAATTACAAAGAAATAATGATTATGAGTTTATCAAAACAAAAAACGTACATTAGATTGTTTTATCAAAAATAATACCGATAACATTAATTGCCATGGACAAGCACCATTGTCCAAGTGGTTAAGTGATTCGGTTTTGGTGCGAGAGGTCACAAGTTTGAAACTTCTGTAGCATGATTCGAGCATTATTGACATGTGATATGTTGTCCCAGTGACATGTTGTATATAAAGTACAAGTTCAAAAAAATCATTAGTTGTCATGTTAATGATGGTAGTTTTGTGAAAGACTGAAAAATCTTAGGGTGTCTAAAAGGAAAATTGTACCAAAAATCAAGGAGAATGCACTGTTCAGTTTGATAGTGAAGGAGAGATTAGAATACTAAGAGTTCTATATTCTCTTTCTTATATAATAGAATAGATTTGCAAAACATGGTGCCACTAAGGGTTAGTTTGATAAAAACTGGTAACCAGTTGCCAGATATATTTCACAATCTCCTTAACCTGGCAAGTTCTAAAAGTTGCATAATCCTTTGCAAGATCATTAATGTTTTTCAATACATTACTAAGTGGATTTAGTCTTATCAATCGTAAGCTAGGTAGTATTTATTCTTCTTTCTGTAACACCCCTAGCTTATAGTAAATACTATTATTTTCCTCTTGTTTTTGACAAGCTTGGCTATAAATTATGGCCGTTGATTGTCAAAACGTCGTTTTAAGGTCCAAGAACGAGTATTGGTTTGTCTGAGAAGTGGGTTCATGAGAGAGGAGGAGCGAAAAGAACGTATGGACTGTTTTGCAAGTTTCAATTGACAAGGTTCCTCTCCAGCCTTCTTTTGCCTTCTTTTGAGCTTTCATCGTTACAGTACACGCTCAGCGACTCCATGTGTTTAGTGTAGACCTATTAATTTTGGACCCAACCCACCAACCCAACTCAATACCCCTATTACTAAATAGGTGGTGGGGTCAAACCTTATTTTAATTGTAATTATTTTGGTTCCAAGCCATTATGCTTAGTAAAATCAATAATCTTCCTTAACCGTTGGGAAACATCCAAATTTGAGAGGGACTAATTGCATTAGTAGGATTTGTGAGTACCTCATAATATCCAACATCAGGATCCCACATCCGTATATAGGACTGTCAATGGATATTTTTGGATGCGAACTGTGTCATATTTGCATCCGCATTCGAAATTATTTTTGGACATCGGATGCGAATGCATTCGGATGTGCATTCATATCCATTTTACCGAATATCGGATATTTATCCAATTTTCAGATACGGATGCACACATTTTGAATTTTTCGAATATCCATTGAGAGCCTTGCCTATATATTTCTACAACCTTTATAGCCGGTCGTTCTAGCGATAATCTGGTGAAAATTTCATCCAAGACTATTTGAATTTGTACAACCCACGAAATCCAATTGTAACCTTATTCCTCGGTCTTACATTCTTTTTCTTTCTTATTCAAAAGCTACTACATAAATTATCCTCGACCTTTTCCGTTTTCATCATAATTTCTTGAAATACGAATAAACATGATGAGTCAAACTATCTTAACATCAGAAGATAATAGATTTTACATAAAACTTTAGGGCCCATTTTATTTATTTTGTGTTTTGTATTTTCAACATTAATTACATAATATGAAAAGAGTGGAAGGACGGCGGAGGGTATAGAAGAAAGATGGATGGACGCCAGAATGATTAATTGTTTCTTGTGCTTCCGTTATTTCTCAAAATATGAAAAATAAAAAAATTGTTTTCTATTTTATTTGTTAACTTCGTTTTCTAAATTGGTCATTTTTTCACAATATACATGCGTCGTTCATATATTCGTATGGATGAAAACCCAAAACTAAAAGTGCAAATCAACCGCAACGTTAGATTTATTTTTCTCTAAATTCTATGTATTTGTTTCGAAGTTTTCTACTAATTGCGGTGTGATTCTTTCAACTAAACATTTATAGCATTTTTTTAATTTATTTTGAAGAATCTTTGGTGGATTATTGTTCCACTTTTGATTCTCTTATTTTGATGGCAGCTCCCCAACAAACAAGAAACAACACAACGCAAACGGTTATTGCATTTGTGAGAGTTATGATAATTATTTAATGTTTCTCCTATCCAATTTATTTTCAAAAGTTTTTTGATAGTTGCTAATCTTATTGTTGTATCAACGGATTGTGTTAGTATAAAATTTCATGCTTAAAGTAAATTAGTTGAGAGCTCAATACGTCAAGCAACGTTAAATATCTTGCATATAGCACCAACATGAGAGCCCTGATTAGGCTTAAACCCATAGAAGCTTTCCAAGTTATATCATGCCAAAATTTTAGTAAACTCAACCAATTTTTCCATCATGAGGTTTATAGGTAGAAAAACATCTTAAGTAACACTAAAATGTCTTATTTGTATCTTTTTGTCCATTAATTTCTAGATGGTATGCAGATTTTAGTACTAAGAAACCCACAAGTTTGAGTAGTTCATTCCAAACTAGACTTGTAAAATTGAATTCACTATAATTTCTAGGACAACCGCATAAAGGGTGGGGAACCGATCGTTCGATTATACTATTTTGTAAGAAAATAGATTAAGTGTAGTTTTATATTAGTTTTAGTTAAATATCAAATTATAATAGCATTTAAAAAAAATTAAGTAGAAGAGATATAAGGAGACATTTATGAAGAGAACAAAGTAAATAGCATTGGAGAGACTTAAGAAGACAAATTAAAATGCCTTTTCTATTCTTTTAAGTTCATACAATTTGGTTTTGCAAGCCTACGGCTAACAAACCTCCCTAGCGGTCAATTTGATTAATTATTAATATTATTTTCAAATTATTGGACAGTGTGAGACGATGAAAGAAAGGATGGTTTATTTAAGGCTAATTCTATTCATACATCCTATTTTTCTTTACACGCATCCAATATTAGCACAACACGTTGTACACATTTTTTTTACCTTACATACACCTTGAAATTTTCAATTTTAACCTTTATTAACTTTTAGTATTCTACAATTTCATTTCTCTTCTCTTTGAAAATTCATGTACAAACCCTAATAGCAATCGCGCTGTGTAATGAAGAAACCGAGAGGAAAAAATACATTCCTAGTGGAGCAACTATCCTTGAACTTTTAGTATTTCTAACGGGGCTATTACGAGAGAAAAAATAAAATCCTAGTGGGCTTTATGCGTGGTTCTTTTAAGTACTGTGAACTGAAGCTGTGTTTATTGCAAATTCAAGCACCCCTTCCCTATTGTAGAAAAAAAGGAAGGAAAACAATTTATTTTGCTTATTATTTAGATTTCGCTCCATAATCATAATATTTATCTATTATCTAACCCTTAATCAATTTCTTTTTCCCAATTTTCATTGCTAGACAATATAGAATTTGATTTACTATATTTTATTGGGTTAATTAGGATTTAAGAGTATTAAGCAATAAAAAGTAAAAAATAATTAGAAAATACTACTTAATACTATTGTAAATAAGAGTACCTTTTTCTTTAATTTCTTTTGAATAAGTCCGGTGTATGTAAAGAAAATTTTGGTGTATAAATAAAATTAGCCTTTGCTTAATTCATGTTGTACCACAAACATGACCAAGTATGAGTGGCTTTTAGATGACTCAGAAAAGAAATTTATTGATATATCCTTTGATATTTGGACAGCCCATATGATTATAAAAATGGATAGCATGAAGTGATTCTACGCAAACTTTGACACAATTTTCTATGCATCAACTCATCATGTTAAGGAAATCAAAACATATAATTGATATCATAGTGAAATATAGATATAGAAGAAATGAGGTGTAGCCAATCCTTGCTCTACACTTTATTTTTGCAACACCTCGAATCCCCTTGATTTCAATTATATGTTCGGAATTAAATAATATAACTTTTCTCACTTGTCACTTCGAAAGAGAGAAGTACATTATTTAATTCGGAATATGTGGCTGAAATCAGGGTATTTGAAGTGTGGCAAAAATGAGTGTAGCTGATTTTAGCCATATATATACATATACATATATATATGTACATATATATGCATATGTATATATGTATATATAATTAATATACATTAATTAATTAATGAAAAAAGAAATAAAATACTATTTTATTTACGCTCACTATAATATGTGTTACGACACGCGCTTCATGCGTGACAATAGCACACGCTACATAGGTAAATTGATTTTTTTGCAAATTATATGTGTTTAACGTATTCAAGAGAAATGATTTTCATACATATATAGATATTTTTTGACTTGGAATCATGTGTAGCTAGTTTGAATTTCTATTTCTAAGTTGCATCATTTTTTTTGTTAGAATTTTTGTTTCCATTATCAATTAATAAAGAGTGAAAATGTATAGGAAGTTTTTTGTTAGATCTTATTTTTAAAGGATATTAAGTTTTGTGATATATGTAAAAGAACGTTATGAATTTGTAAAAATGTATATTTGTTAGATCATATTTTTAAGCGATATTAATATTTTTTAATACTATATAGATATGTTTTTGGAAGTTAACGCTAATACTAGAAAAGTGTTACACTAAAGCTATTATATTTAAGTCATCATGGCACGCGCTACGCACATGCATTTAAGAGTACAAACAACATATGTTTCGGAAATGCAAGAATACATAGGTAACATAAAAATACATATTTGCAAGTGCAAATTGCCATACAAATGACATGCATGAAAGCCAAATTTTATGTATAAAATTATAATTAAAATGAAGATTTATTTTGTAACGATCCGCAAATCCATACCCCTTGAGTTAACACTATTCTACAACAATCAACTCAAGTTGTACAGAAGTACGAACCATTTGGGTTAAAGAAGAAGAGGTAGAAGAAGAATATATAAAACAACAACAGAATCTAACCATCGCAGCGGAATAAAATATAATAGATAATAAATAATCTTTACTCAACATCAAATATTTTACTTTTTTTTGTTTATATATTACATCATCAGAGTACATCAATCACAGCTTAACATCAATATCATACAATGGATACACAGCAACTCAAGATACACAACAACTCAAACACAGCGGAATATAAATATATATATGTAAACAAGTATGGAAGTACGTATCGTCATCTTGTTCGTCTCCTGATCTCCATAACATCATATTCTGTATCCTATAATACTCGGTCTGACCCGAGCATTACAGTTAAATAACACCCGAGTCAGTCTGGAAAACCAGCGTGAGAAAATCACACCCAATTGATTATTAAAGTTTCAAAAATCCTTTGAAAACAAAAGCATCTCATAAGACCACGCCACAAATAAACATGTCGGGTTTTTACCTTACGATAGATAAAACAATTTTTATTAAAGTCCTCTGATATTATAATAGTGTCTATAGAAAGTAAAATAGAATCTAGCTGAAATGCTTGCATCTCACGTTTCAGCAATAGTTGGGCACAATCAAAACCGTACGGGCGCGTAGGGAAAATGGATCCCAACTAATGGTTAGGCACTGGGGTACCACCTGTCACAGTACCTGGTCTAGATCAGCATACCGAGGAGCCACCCTAACTCCCCTGCAACACAAGACTGGGACTACCCCTTACTGGATAATCCCAAGTGAGATCACCCTGTAGTTGGGATCAGCAACCGCCCACTAAGCCGAAATAAAAAGGGACATCTAGACAGGGATGACCTCACCCTGCTTGGGTGCTACCCACCTAGCCTTGCTGCATAACCCCTGATTTTCAGTCATTCCCATTTGATGAGGCTTGAGGCTGTTATCCCATTTTTTGGTCAAAACTGGAATATCAACAAATTGGCAAGAAATGATGGATGTCGGGATTGGAAATCGATTGGAATCTAGGCTACGGTCGATATTATCAGAATTTGGTCGAGTTCCAATCGGGACGAGATTGATTGGAAATGATGATAAGGACTAGGAAAGGCTATGTTTCAATCTTCAAGATGATCGGAGTTCGTATGAAGAAGATATAATCTGCTGGGCACCAATGCCGGTCCAAGCTCCATCTCCAAAAATGCAACTCCAACACCTGCCGAATCATCCCTGGCTCCCCTACCTGCCGAATCAGACCCAAAGAGGTCTTACCGAACCAACCTCCTCTACCCTCCTACTATCGAACCAACCCCACTGGACCAACTCCATGCACTACCGGTCCAACACCACCGAACCAAGCCTCTCCAACCCAATGCCGAACCAACCTGCCTCTTCCTCCACCGGACCAAACTCCCACCGAACCAACGCCACTCCACAGGCCACCGAACCAACATGCCACCGGACCAACACCTACCGGTCCAACACCAACCATCTTCCCCTACTCACTACCGATCCAATCAACACTCCACTCACCGCCGAACCAAGGCCTTGCCGAACCAGCACTGCCAGGCCAGATTGCTTCAGCCCAGACCCACCTGCAGCTATATACATCCAAGACCCCTGCCCCCAGCCTCACTCTATAAATAGAGGGGCAGGGGTACAACAATGGGGGACAAGTTTGAGAGCTCAAGCCTGGGAGGAACTTTCAAACAACTTTGATATACTTATAATCAAAGCCTTGTACTTGTAATCGGATCGGAAAAGGAGAATAACATATAAAGTGGATGTAGGCACATTCTGGCCGAACCACTATAATCGGTGTGTCTTTTACAGTTTAGCCCCTGCTTTTTACATATTTGCATAAACCACCCAAATCACTACGAACAACATAAAATCAACTAAATCATACGACTTGGAGGTGTTTGCCCATTTTTTGTGCAAACATATTTGGGTTATTTGCTGAGATCTGTGATTTGTGTTTGAATATCGCTGATTTGTATTCATACACTGGTGCTTTTACGGTATTTGGGGTTTGTGGCCAATTTTAGCGCAAACATTTTGGTGCTTTCACTGAGAAGAACCAGCACCCGCTACATCGGATAGAAGTTTGGATCTGCAAGACAATGACTAGGCAAAATAGTAGACGGCTAAGGGCTGAGAGAAGCCAACATGGAGGAAGTCAACCAGCATCCTCCGGAGGTGAGGAAGTACCAGCTTCGATCTACATAACGCGGGATGAAATGGAAGCCATAACAAATTCACTGCAAGAGAGGTTGTTGAAGAGTCAACAGGAGATGATGCAGACTTTCTTGGAGCAAATGAGAACTGCAGGGACCCAAAACTTAGGAACAGCTACAGCGGCTGTGGATGCAGGACAAGGAGCTCGGGTTATGGAACCCAATGGAGGGCAGGATGCAGAGCCAGAGGGCAATCAACAAGGGCTTGGGGGCAGGCCCGCAGGATCCAACATCGGAGGACCTTTGGGAGGAGTTCAACAGGCTAGAGCCAACGTTGCTACTAGCGAGCCACATGAAGAGTATGTACTGGAATTCCCTCGGGGGCCACCCCCGACAGACAACGCTGGATTGGTAGATATAATCAGGAAGACTGTGCGAGGTGGTTTGACCAACGGAGACTTGGAAGGAGTGAATAGGAGTCCGTTCACTCGGGAAATAAGGGTGGCTCAGAATCCACCTAAGTTCAAGCTACCTAGCGTGGAGGTATATGATGGCAAGGCAGACCCTACGGATCACTTGATGAGGTACACCAGACACATGGAGGTGCTGGGGGCATCGGAGGAAGTGATGGCCCGATGCTTCCCCTTGTACTTGACGGACTTAGCTGCGATGTGGTTTAGGCAGCTGGAAGAAGGATCTATCAGGACTTGGAGGGATTTGGTGGAAAGGTTTTTGGGACAGTTTCGGGTTTATGTCAAGAGACCAAAGAACGTGATGACATTGACATCGGTAAAGCAAAGGATGGATGAATCGCTTAGAGCTTTTCTAACTCGATTCAGTGCCGCAGTTGCTTCGGTGGATCGACCCGATCCATCGATGGTTTTAATGGCAGCAGTATCAGGAGTCAGGGAGAATTCGGATTTCAAGGTATCTCTGATACGAGATCCCCCACAGGATCTCGACGAATTCTTTCACGAGGCAGAAAGGTTCCTTCGGCAAGAAGATGCGAGTACGGATTTAAAGTTGAAAAGGGTTAATGCAGTTGAGGTTGGAGGACCATCCAGCAAAGGTTTGGATAAAGACAAAGGAAAAAGGAAGTCTGACGATGGTTCTGGAAATGCTAGGAAGCAATGGAAGGATTCAAAGTTTCCCACATACACAGGATTGAACGAGACGCTGGAGCGGATATACCTGGATACTCGGAATCGCCTTCCCTACCGGAGGCCGGCTAGGAGAGAACCAACAGAACGGGAAAGGACATCAGGAAGGCACTGTCTCTTCCATGATTTGGATGGACACGACACCAACAGCTGCAGGCACTTAAAGGACATAATTGAGGAGCATGTGAGGAATGGACAGCTGCCACAATATGTTGGACCTCGGAATGCAACGGCGAGGCAGGAGCAACCGCCGCCTACCTCAATCTACGATGGTGGAAGGCCCAAGAATGATGGTCGGTTGATCATCCATTGACCAGGTTAATATGAAATAAGTAGCGAACTATTGGCAAGCAATCAAGTCATTTACACATGTACGGGGACGGAGATAGCCCCTAGGCATGCTCTGAATGATGATAAACTGCAATGCTATGGTTTGTGAAATTTATCTTTTGCTCTTGGAGTGGGCACTGCTTTTCTTTTTGGTTTTCGGTTTTGGAGCTTGGATTGAGCTCCTGGTTTTTCTTGCTTTTTGATTTTCCTTTGGATGATTGTTTTTGGTTTTGGATGCTGGTTTGGATTTCTATTTTTCCGGTTTTGGATTTGGATTTTGGATTTGGATTCTGGATTTGGATTTTGGATGTGGGTTTTGGATTGGATTTTGATTGGATTTTTATCTGATTTTTGATAACGGTCGTCGGGTATGGATTATGCCTGGCAAGGGGTGAGTCGCTTTTCCCGAACGTGGTAAATTGACTCATTCAGGTCGTCGAGTATGGACTATGCTCGGCAAGGGTCCGGAGTGACCAGGATTCGGCCTAGGACTTAGGCCCTATATTATCAATTATTATTTTCAGGTCGTCGAGTATGGACTATGCTCGGCAAGGGTCCGGAGAGACCAGGATTCGGCTTAGGACTTAAGCCGTGGCATCGTACAGCGTCCAGGGACACTGGACCAAGGTCGTCAAGTGTGGATTACGCTTGGCAAGAACCCGGAGAGGTTAGCTCAACGTCCAGGGACACTGGACCAAGGTCGTCAAGTGTGGATTACGCTTGGCAAGAACCCGGAGAGGTTAGCTCAACGTCCAGGGACACTGGACCAAGGTCGTCAAGTGTGGATTACGCTTGGCAAGAACCCGGAGAGGTTAGCTCAACGTCCAGGGACACTGGACCAAGGCCGTCAAGTGTGGATTACACTCGGCAAGAACCCGGAGAGGTTAGCTCAACGTCCAGGGACACTGGACCAAGATCATCAAATGTGGATTACGCTCGACAAGAACCCGGAGAGGTTAGCTCAACGTCCAGGGACACTTGACCAAGATCATCAAATGTGGATTACGCTCGACAAGAACCCGGAGAGGTTAGCTCAACGTCCAGGGACACTGGATCACGGCTGTCAGGTGTGGATTGCGCTTGGTAAGAGCCCGGAGAGGATATGGATTTGGATATCGACCCAGAGAGGTCCTGGATTCGGTTATTGGCTATTGGACAAGGATGGATTGGGACTCGGTTGTCGAGTTCGGACGGATATGGAATCGGGTAAGGATTTGGTTATTGGATTCGGAGTTGAACGTCGACTCGGAGCAGCCAAGGATGATATACCCTGGCAATATGGCTATGGACTTTGGATATTGGATTCGGAACTATTCAAAACATGCCTTGTTATCACAAGGCATGTTTTGGGGGGCAAAGTGTTATCCCATTTTTTGGTCAAAACTGGAATATCAACAAATTGGCAAGGAATGATGGATGTCGGGATTGGAAATCGATTGGAATCTAGGCTACGGTCGATATTATCAGAATTTGGTCGAGTTCCGATCGGGACGAGATTGATTGGAAATGGTGATAAGGACTAGGAAAGGCTATGTTTCAATCTTCAAGATGATCGGAGTTCGTATGAAGGAGATATAATTTGCTGGGCACCAATGCCGGTCCAAGCTCCATCTCCAAAATGCAACTCCAACACCTGCCAAATCATCCCTGGCTCCCCTACCTACCGAATCAGACCCAAAGAGGTCTTACCGAACCAACCTCCTCTACCCTCCTACCGTCGAACCAACCCCACTGGACCAACTCCATGAACTACCGGTCCAACACCACCGAACCAAGCCTCTCCAACCCAATGCCGAACCAACCTGCCTCTTCCTCCACCGGACCAAACTCCCACCGAACCAATGCCACTCCACAGGCCACCGAACCAACATGCCACCGGACCAACACCTACCGGTCCAACACCAACCATCTTCCCCTACACACTACCGATCCAATCAACACTCCACTCACCGCCGAACCAAGGCCTTGCCGAACCAGCACTGCCAGGCCAGACCCACCTGCAGCTATATACATCTAAGACCCCTGCTCCCAGCCTCACTCTATAAATAGAGGGGCAGGGGTACAACAATGGGGGACAAGTTTGAGAGCTCAAGCCTGGGAGGAACTTTCAAACAACTTTGATATACTTATAATCAAAGCCTTGTACTTGTAATCGGATCGGAAAAGGAGAATAACATATAAAGTGGACGTAGGCACATTCTGGCCGAACCACTATAAATCGGTGTGTCTTTTACAGTTTAGCCCCTGCTTTTTACATATTTGCATAAACCACCCAAATCACTACGAACAACATAAAATCAACTAAATCATACGACTTGGAGGTGTTTGCCCATTTTTTGTGCAAACATATTTGGGTTATTTGCTGAGATCTGTGATTTGTGTTTGAATATCGCTGATTTGTATTCATACACTGGTGCTTTTACGGTATTTGGGGTTTGTGGCCAATTTTAGCGCAAACAGAGGCTAAGCGTTACCTTTTTAGAATATATCCCATGGAATGCCCATCGTCCACCTAACGATGTTTCGCAAGCATCCATCCATACAAGTCCGTCCCGGGTTCGAACGGAGCCGAAGGCACTATTCCTACTACATCCATTTTGGAAATATCCTCAGGATTAGTAGCGACTAGCCGTTGTACTTCATAGATCCATCTTCGACTCCGAAATCGTTTTCACGAAAACGTACAAACCGGATCGAAGTGGGTTTCGAGAAATAAATCTCGATCCCGGTCTCTTCGAAACGATCAACGTATTTGTCCAATATTGATAGTAGGTTATTTGACTATCAATTTATATTCACAGCATCCATCACACAATAAATAATTTCCTAAATTATTTATTTACCTCAAAATATCTTTACAAGATATATTTCTATTTTCAATCCTCTGAAAACAGTTTCAAAACAATCTTTCTTTTCAGAATAAACTTTCCCAAATATTTTCTATCTCCTCTGAAATCACCAAGCACAAAACTAGATTCAAAAATAATTTAAAACACTTTACTTTGAAATATACTTTAAAACATTTAAATTAAAACTATTTTAATAGTTTGTTAAAAATACATACTATATGAATATTTGAAAATAAAGTTACTTAATACATATAAAACTAGATTTTCACTTTTACAAAACAAAACACCAAATCACTTTTTAAATAATTACTGCTATAAGAAATAAAAAGGAAATACTTACTTTAGACTTTAAATATTAGAAATAATAAATTTTTCAAAACATACCCTTTTAAAACAATTTTAAAACTATTAACTTATATTTAAAAATTTACTTTGAAAACGTACTTGGTTATCCAGGGAGAATTCCAACTTCAATCACTTAAATCAATTTTCCAAATTGATTCCCAATTTATTCCAATTGAAATAAGTTTCTTTAATTACTCAATTCATTTCAGAATTCATTAATTATGCACTTAATTATTATTGTTATTATTTTCCATTTGATTTTAAATCTTTTAACTGAAATATACAAATTTCAGCTTTTTCCCGATTTCTTCTTTATTCTTTTCAATAATTTAAGTCTTAAATATTAAACAAATGTTTGTTCTTATACAATAATAATGCTGAAGTTTAAAATTCATTAATCTTCTGTTAATTCAAATTTCCTTTCCATATACGGAATTCATTTATTAGAATTAAAACTGCTATTATTCTTATCCAATTTATTCTTAATTTATTTAATTTTCCTATGATTATTTCACTTACAAATTCTCTTCGTTTTATTTCCAAAATCCAATTCTATATGTATCTTGATAGCTTAGTGCACCGAAATATATTCAAGTAAACCATAACATCCAATATTCCAATTATCAATAATATTCATCACAGAATATAAAATAATCACATCAGAGGGTATTAAATAATTTAAATAAATGTTGAGGGGTTCAGTTGGATCCCTCCAACCTGTTTTCCCTACATCCACAGATGTTAGCACAATATAAAATGCTAATTCCAAATATATACCACACTACAACACATAAATCAATTCAACCATTCCAAACAATTATTTAAATTTAATCATTTAAATTTAAATTTAACTGAGTGAGATTAACTCACCTTTTATTTTATTAGCATCCATTCCAATCCAGCTTTCCTCTTTCTCGATTTTTAACCTTGTATAAATATTTATTCGATTTATTAATATCCTTGGTTAACCAAAAATCTATTAACGTTTAATAAATTTAAATTAACAAATTCTCCCAGTTTATTAACAACATTAATCACTAATAAACAATATTAACATAAACTGGTAGATTTACACTTCTAAACTGCCTGCATATAAGAATAATATGTATAGGTTTTACAAATCTAACTTTAAACATTTTAAAGCTTCATACTTTTCCAAATCTTATCTATATAAATTTCCTACTTACTGTATATATTCATATACATGAATTATTAAATTTAAAATGAAAAGTAACAGTGAATCATATACCTTACCGCCTAAAGGAGAACCCAGACCCCACGTCGCACGACGTCGATGCTGCTGCTCAACCTCCCTGAGTCGTCTACCCTCCTTCGTGCTCACACGAGCATGACTGACCCCAAAACTCACAGGCGAACACACTCATCCGCGAACCCGATCACCCACCGTCGTTCGAAATTCCGAGCGCAAATCCAGAAAGAACGATTGCTAAGATCGAGACTCCTCCAACATCTACTTCGCCCTCTATCCTACCACCTCAACCTCTACTACTTCCACCGCGCCGCCCTTACTTCGCGTCGAGCTCCTCCACACATTCACCTCCTCGCACCTCCGCACGCGGCCCACGCTCAATGTCCTTCCCTTCCGCACGGAAATTCGAACGCGAGCTGCTCGGTGTTCGATTGCTTTAAAAAAAAGAAACGTACGCTCTATAACAGGAGGTAGCGTGCTTGAGGTGGGAAGGGGAACAAGAAAATACATTAGCGTGAAAGAAGAAGGCGATAGTGTTTCTGAAGAGGAGACAAAATGGTGTGACGTTGAAGGAAAGCAGGCTGGGAAAGAATCCTTACATTTGACCAATGCATTTAAATTTATATATAAATTAAAACCAAATTGTCTCGATTTATGCAGTCTAAAATTTCAAACCCTATCGAGGAGTGCCGCTAGGCGTCTATAATGTTAAACCCCTATTCCGAACACAATGGAAAAGATTCAAGGCCTAACTCGATCGTATGGAGAAGATAGCTTTTTGAATCCAGTTACTATTTAATTTTCGATATAGATTTCAACGCGTTTATATATCGTACGCTCACCCGACAACTCCAAACGCTACGAAAATTGAAATCCGATAATAATACAATATTACGGATCCAATGGAACTGGTTTCGTCGAATTCCGAGACTGTGCCTCGGAAGGCTATTTTTAAATTCGATTTAAACATATAATTTTAAAACTGAACAAATCAGTGTTAAATTCAATTTTAAAACTTCTATTATCCTCAGCACTATCAATATAAATTTTACAAGTCTTCAAATTATTTTTAATAGGCTTAAAACTCGAAATTCAACATTTTATCCAACTTCAAATTATTTAATTCAAAAATTTAATTATCAAATAAATAGTGATATTTGGAATTCAAGTTAAAATTAACCTTTCAAATATTTAAAATTAATTAAATATTCCTATTTCAAACGCTCAAAAATTCCGGGTCGTCACATTCCTCCCCCCTTAAAAGAATTTCGTCCCCGAAATTACTATTTAGGAAGAATGATCTATATCCCGTTAACTATTCCCTCAACCCAAATAGTTTTTAACAACTTACCAAACAAATCCTTTTATCAAAGACTTACTAACCCTTTTTCTAACCTTTCAAACTTATCCATAAGCCTCAAACTATATCACTACTTAACAATTCAAATTTTAAAGTTAAAACCAAATTTGAATTATCAAAACTTTCTCAAAATTTTCTAACTCTCTAAATTTTCAAAAAATTTCGCCAGCGTCTCCTTTGCGCGGCTAGCTCGGTACTACTACAAAATGGCTCTACGGCCTCCCAAATCCAAAAAGAAAACAAAAAGCCAAGTGGCTCGATCCAAAAACCCAATCAAATTTCACAGAAATTTAAACACATACCTTTTTGTCGAGCAATTCAAATTTATCTTCTGGAATTAAAGCCAATTTTTTTTTTCTTTTCCTAACAATACCCGGATATTCTTTCATAGCAATAATAACCAATCACAATATTCAAACCATTTATTGACTTCTTTACAAATTGTCCATATCTGTTCATTCAAATATTAACTCAATCAATTTCCAATTAAGAATTCACCAATCTTTTCTTAAGCATAGTATAAGCATTTTATATGTTTCTTATACTTATTTTCACCTTACTGCTCGTTTATATCCATTTCTATTCAAATCGATTCTTTCATTTCCATATGAATTCAATTTATTTTTAACTCTGAATATTTAAATTTTATTTGTCATTTATAACTAATTCATGTCATTAATTTAAATTGGTTTCATTTACTAACTTATTTTGGTTTCCAATTTGAATTTGTTTGTCCTTAACAAAATTTTCCAAAATTTTCAAAAAATTTCTAACTCCCAAAATTCCTGAAATTTTTTGGCAGAGTCCCCTTTGTACGGAGGAGCTTTTGCAATTTGATAAAAGATATAAATATATATACATCGACCCACACGGTCGGAAAAACCAAAAACATTTCATATTTCCTATTTTTATTGCGTAGGCGTACCTTATTTAGCATTTTAAGCAAGCAGGTTATATTTTTAGCATCAAGCGTGACCAAAATCCAGTCAATCGGCTTCCCGATACCTGTACTTACTCAATTTAAACATATAAGTACTATATATAGGAAGTTTATAGCATTTCACTTAAATTTAAATAGCTAAAACATCAATGTTGTAACAATGCATATGATATACTGGCATAGACCCATAAATTTCACATAAAATGCATGTTAATTAATTCCCATAAGCATATAAAAGGCTCCAACACTTATTACAATTGCTTATAATCAATTCTCAAACCATTCCATTCAGTTGAAGTGATTTACAGCTTATACGCTTATATTTAATTCATTTTAAGCAAAACAACCTCACATTCATTCCAATTGATTTCTAAATCATTTTATTTCACTTCTAATAATTCATAGAATTTTATCCAATCTCGTTTACATCAAATGATCCATTTCCTTATGTAATTCGACAATATTAGTGTGAATAAATAATTACTTAAGCTTTATAATTATTTAAATTGATTCCCACTCAATCTATACTTGATTCCATCCCATTTTAATTTATTCACAAACTCCTATTGCATTTCTTTCATATCCAAGAGTTCTATTCTAAACTATTTTATATACTCGACAACCAATATAACCATCTCACAATTTACTTAAGTTATTTATTTTATTTTATTTTTGTCAATTATTCCACCCTATAACTTAAGTTTATTTTATTCAATCAATTTCCCTTCAAATCCTTGATTTGATTTTTCTTGGGTCAAATCCCAACCATTTTATTAATTTATCAAATTAGTTTATTCTTTTATACATTTTTAAACTTTAGTTCACATTAATATTTCATTATTGCATTTTATTAGTAAGAAGGTTATTCAATTCATGCTTCAATTGGATTTCCTTTCATCTCAAATCCTTTTTACTTTAATCCAATTCCATACAACTTCAATTCACATTTCATTCACATACAATTCTAAGTTGAATTTCTATTTATAACTCAAGCTTTATTTCCAAACTCAATTATCTACTCACAATTCAATTCCAGGTTAATAATTCCGAGTTCCATTTCCATATTTCATCAACTAATTTTTATTATTAAATTAGTTCTTCCATGGTTTAAATTCAATACTTGATTTTTAATCTCAGAATCTTTTCATTAAATTTCTTAAATGCAATTTATTTTATAATTCAAGTTTGGATTTTTACCTCAGGATACAATATTTTTATTTCGGCTTATTTATTCTCTTTTTAAATTTTATAAGCTACACACTTGTTAATACTCATTCTTCCCCAGCTATTTACAACCAATTGTATTCACATTCTTTTTAATTCTTTTATAAGCTTCCGAAGCTTATTTATTCTAATTCAATACTTGCTTAATTTACATTTATTTGTTTGAGTAGAATTTTGATCCATTCAATATTATCTATAATTCGACTGAATTCATTTAAATTTAGTTTTATTCCAACTCAACTTCCGTTAAATCTAGTTACAAACCATTCTTTTAAGTTTTATTAAACAAGGACTTAATTCCATTTAATATCATTCATGAAACAACTGACTTTTGATTCAATTCAATCTAAATTTAACTAAATTTTATTTCTCAATATGAGTTCAAAACTTATTTATTTATTTAAAAGCTTACATTGCTCATTGAGTCATTTCATCTTTAACCAAATTCCAGATTATATATATAACACTTGCTAACATAAGGTATAAATTTCATTTCACAATTACAATCATTTTGCCTTCCAACTTTATATCCAATTTAATTAAATTTCAATTTTCAATTTTATTTAACTTATCTCAAGTTAAATTCAAATATATTTTCTTCACTTTCATTCACTTAAGTTAAATTTTTAATTCCCGGATTAAAATTTCCAATTTCTACTTATTAATATCAACTTTACTATATAAGTTCAATAGTTGATCCATTTGTTCATTCCCAAATTCTTTTTCAACCAATAAATTTTTATTTCCAAACATTAATTATTTTTAGTCTATTTTAACTTATTCTGCACCTTGTTTTACACAATTAAATCAAGCATCATCCAATATTGAATTTCATTTCATTTGCATACCATATTAATTAATCAGTTACTTAATTTTTTTTTCAAACTTAAGTTCAACATTCAATTTTGAAAACATAAATATCTAACTAAACTATTCCTTTGCATTTTCAAAATCAACCAAATTTCTCCAACCAATATTAATCCAAAACATCCTGGTAGCAATTCCTCTTTTGGAAACTCGAAAATAAACATCGATGATGCTGCAGTCATCACCAAAATTATTTTCCAGTGACCGTAAGAGTCCAATGCTTTTATCTCATTTTAAACCCTTCAAATATTTTTAAATTCCAAATCTCTCTGGACTTCAAATCCGATTCAAAAATAGTTCTCTCATATATATTATTTTTCCCAACCTTTGGGAATCATTTCCAAATTCAAAGGAACTTAAATTTCCAAATTCCAAACTCTTTTGAACTTATATTCAAGCATTACCTTGAAACTTTATCTTATTTTAATTATTAATCACGCTACAATTCCTATTTATTGTTTACATTTACAAATTTCATTTGTATATGAATTTATTTCTTAGTTTTTAATTATGGTTTCAATATCTTATTTAATTATGAATCACATTTGCAAATCCCATTTATTATAAATTTCTTTCAATTTTATTCAATTATCATACAATGATAATAATTTAATATTATCACTTTCTGACAACCAAACATCCATGTATATCTATAATAATTAAGAAAATCATTTCCTTTATATACAAAATAATTTTGGGTAAAATTATTTCATTTACCCTATTTAAAACAATACTGTGTCGGTTTATCTTGTTTAAGAGTTTAGAAATCCCTATCGAGGAAATGGCGTCCCATACATCGACCAGAATCCATAAACACTCAACCGATAAATCAACACAATATAAAAACAATTTTATATTCACTAACAAATACGCACTCATATCTATCAATACTCTCAAACTCATTCTAGAGTACTACGAACTATATTTAATGAGTAGTTCCCACCAGAGCCAAGGTCATCACCAACCTAAGCTCTGATACCAAGTGAAACGACCCGCAAATCCGTACCCCTTGAGTTAACACTATTCTACAACAATCAACTCAAGTTGTACAGAAATTTGGGTTAAAGAAGAAGAGGTAGAAGAAGAAAATATAAAACAACAACAGAATCTAACCATCGCGGCGGAATAAAATATAATAGATAATAAATAATCTTTACTCAACAACAAATATTTTTTTTTGTTTATATACTACATCATCAGAGTATATCAATCACAGCTTAACATCAATATCATACAATGGATACACAGCAACTCAAGATACACAACAACTCAAACACAGCAGAATATAAATATATATATGTAAACAAGTACGAAAGTACGTATCGTCATCTTGCTCGTCTCCTGAGCTCCACAACATCATATCCTGTATTCTATAATACTCGGTCTGACCCGAGCATTACAGTTAAATAACACCCGAGTCAGTCTGGAATACCAGCGTGAGAAAATCACACCCAATTGATTATTAAAGTTTCAAAAATCCTTTGAAAACAAAAGCATCTCATAAGACTACGTGATGTGCACGTAAATGTGCATATTTTTATCATCATATTTATTCTTTTTAAATTAAATAAATGATCATATTGGGTATTTTAACTTGTTTAAACCAAAATTCATATTATTTGAAATTGTCACATATTCATCTTCATCCAAGGGCAAAATGGTCATTTTTGTGCGTATATTAATTTGAGAAAAATTTGAAAATTTGTATATATTTTTGTAGGAATTTGATCTCAAATAGAAGTGGTTTCATGAAGATATGCATGCACAAAATTAATACAAAGGAATGAAGATGGGAATAATTCAAAGTGAAGAACATGGAGGACCCCACCTACCCACCTACCTTAATGTACAAATTAAAGGCTAATGCACATGCTTTTGGAGTTAATGACTTCATGTACACTTAATGGGGGATTAAGACATGTTAATGATTACTTGGCCTCCACACTTCCTAAGGGGCATTTTGGGCATTCCCAAAAATATGAATTAGGGTTTCATACATGTATAAATACCCATATGTTTCATGTAACCAATCTCTTCTCTTAGTCTCTCTTAGGCCTCCTTCTCTTTAGTTTAGTTTAGATCAAAAATAAAATGAAAGCTCCTCTTTCTCTTTTCATGGCTACTTAGCCATTTTTATTTTATGTAATCTTTTTTATGCAATTTAATATATGCTCTTTCCTTTTCATGTTCATTTACTTTCATGTTGTAGTGTATATCTCTTCTCTTTTATGCAAGTAGAATAATTTTTCCTTTCATTTTGCTCTCTTTTTTCTCTTCTTTTTATTCAATGTTGCTTGCTACATTTGTTCATATGATGACAAATATGAGAGGCTAAACCCCTTCAATTTAGGGGTAATGAAGCTCTCTAATCATGTAGCTTCAACTTAATTTGATGTTTATGCTCTCTTTTTGTGCTTAATGAGAATGATTGAAGTGTTTAATGATGTTGTTTAGCTTTGCATTTGATAGTCTATGTTGTTCATAACAAATAGGCTATGCTTAAACAAACAAAACACAAATTGCCTTTTCATCTACATATGTTTATGGCAAAGAAGTGATTGTTGAAATCAAAATTTGATGGCTTATATTTCTAACTAATAGTTAATAGGCCATGCTAAAAATAGATTTTGCTTTCAACTTTGTTGTCATATTTTATGAGATTTAAAAGTGTATTAGTAGTTGTGTTATAGTTTGATGGTTTATATTGAGCTAATTAATAGCACAAATATACCATACTTATGATAAGCACATCAACTAATTCGCTAATGACAAGAAAAGAGAGATCATAACTTCATTTTGTTGATTTATGTGATCTAGAGAGTGGATTTATTTCCTAAATTGTCACTTAGCTCTTATATTTGCTTCTCTTTTCTTTTAGCTAACTTTTTAATTCTCTAGCTTAACTTTCACTCGATTTTGGTTTAATTTGATTGAATAGAATTTTAAAATCCATCAATTCCCTGCGGATCGACCCGTATTCGCCGCGTGCTACATTCATACACCGTGCGCTTGCGGTATAATTTTTTTTTCTAAATTCGTTCGACGGTTTTCTAATCCGATAGAATTTCCGTCGACGAACAAGTTTTTGGCGCCGTTGCCGGGGACAACTTTCGAAACGAACAACAAAATTTTCAAAACGATGACCAACGTTCGACTCTTGAAAATAGCATTGAAATGATTTCATCTTTACTCGAACTTTCTACACGACAAAATCAAGAGATAAATGATTTGTGTAATTCTTATTTGTGTGATAACTCAAGTCAAAATTTTCAAAATAATTCACTTCAAAATTCAAACGATTTCGAGTATAACCCATGCTAATTCAATTTCAAGCTTCAAAATAAATTTCAAAATCAAGACGAAAATGTGAACAAATTTTCATATAATTTTAGCAATGGGAATAATCTCGACCGTGATATAATTGAAAACTTTGGTTATCAACAAATTCAGAGTGAAAATTTTCAAACTAATAATCATGGATTTGACTTTGTTGACCAAATGGAAGAAGATAACGAGGATTTATTACTTGAGAAATACAAAACTTTTCGTGAAAATCATAATCAAATCCCAACTTCGGAAGAATCAAATCCACCGTTTATTGAAATTAACGATTCTTGTCCTCAACAAGTCCAAATCGAAAGTTTTCAAGTTAATAATCACAAATTTGACTTTGTTGAACAAATGAATGAAATGTACAACGATCACATGGATGTGGTGTTTGAAACATATTTGAATCAACGTAATAAACATACTCAAATCCCAAAGTATGATGAGTCAAGCGACAATCCATCTTTTACCCAAATTGACAATTTTCAAATAACAACTTTCGAAACTGAAAATGACATTCTTAATGATGTTGTTGAAAATTTGGTAATTGAGTTGGATTTCAATTCTTTTGAGGGTGCGAAACTCGATTTAAACTTCGATCTTCCTTTTTCTGAAAATTTGAATACGACAACTTTGAAACTCGATTTACATGATGAAGTTGTTGATAATCCAACAAAGGAAGTCGAATTTAACGAACATGAGTTTTATGGACTTTTTGAAAACGAGTTGTTGAATTTTGAAGGGGAAAATTTCGATCACCATTTTGATTTTGAAATCGATACTTTGAAAGAAATTGAACTTCAACCAATTTTTCTATCTACCCCAAAAATCATCGAAAATAAAACAACTCGTATGATTTTCAATAAAATGACTTTCGTTTTTCCAAATCCACATTCAACTGCGAAATCTTTTACGATTTGGTTTTTTGTGCTTAAGTTGTGTCTCGCACATTTGACGAGACAAATGAATCGGTCTTTAGAAGACAGTTTCATTTATTTTTTGACTGTATACTTTCTCATCTCTTGTAAATAATAATCTTTCATGTAAATATTAGATTTTTATTTTATTTTTCTCCTTCCACTTGGGTTGACTGTGGGGACACAGTCAAAGTCAAGTGTGGGGGAGACCTATCTTCATTTTTTTTATGGTTTATTTTTTTCGTTTTCTTTTAAAATCTAAAAAAATCTCAATTTTTTTTCTTTTGATTTATTTTTAAAGAAACACTATAGGATAAATATATGGTTTTGGTTTACTAAATGGAAACTTTTGAAAATTTAGTCGTCTTAACAAAAATAAAAATGAAGTTTTATTACAAATAATAATGGTTTAACTGGTATATAGGAAGATTCATACGTGTTAATTATGAAGTACATCCTTATCGAAAATCTTTGTTTTAAAAAGTGGTTGATTTAAAGTAAAGGATATAACATTTTTTTTGCCTTCTAAGTTAAATGGTGCTAAGATGATTTTGCAAAACTCTCTCTCTCTCTCTCTCTTTTAAAAAAAAATATAAAAATATAAAAATAAAAAATAATAACATCCAAGTATTCACTCTCATTTAAAAGTCCTCACGGTTATGCATGGGTGAATTACTTGGAATCTTTGATTATGTGCTTTCATATCCTCACGGTTATGCATGTATGGAACACATGTAAAAAAACAGACTTAATAAAAACCACCTACGGTCGATAGGTGTATGCACGAAAGTGTGTGCACTCGCCATGCTCTGTACTCCCCTCACATAAGCCCGAAAGGCAGTGCATGGGTGGTATATCTGGCCTCAGTTTACCTGAGCTAGGTGTGTAATTTTTCTTGCAAATAATGAGAGAGCAAGCAATTGAAATCCTAGCACTATTTTTACTTATTTGATTTGATTTGTTATTGAAAAGAAATGAAAATACCACTTTGATAATCAACTAAGGATTCATTCTATAATTACACTTTGTTATCAACCGAAACAACGAGTTAAACTATAATCTATTCGTTATGATAACTTGATTTTTGTTGAAAATTTTGACGAGTAAACGACATAAATTTTCAAGATAATAACCAAAACCTATATTTAACTTATTTGTGTCAATTTAAAAATAAATCCTTCATTTGTAAATATTTTCAAAAATTTGCATTCATCTCTTTGTAAAAAAATCTTGCATTTTCATCATGCATTTGGATTTTGTGGGTAGTATCCGCTGAAAACCCTCACGAGACAACACTCGTCCTACTGGGGACACCCAGAGGTTTAACGGCTTGTTGCATACGCTCAATGCAATCGTGTTTCCTATGAAAACGTATTTATCTTAGTTTCCCTTTATTCGAGGACGAATAAAAAGATAAGTGTGGGGGTATTTGATGTGCACATAAATGTGCATATTTTTATCATCATATTTATTCTTTTTAAATTAAACAAATGATCATATTGGGTATTTTAACTTGTTTAAACCAAAATTCATATTATTTGAAATTGTCACATATTCATCTTCATCCAAGGGCAAAATGGTCATTTTTGCGTGTATATTAATTTGAGAAAAATTAATTGAAAATTTGTATATATTTTTGTAGGAATTTGATCTCAAATAGAAGTGGTTTCATGAAGATATGCATGCACAAAATTAATACAAAGGAATGAAGATGGAAATAATTCAAAGTGAAGAACATGGAGGACCCCACCTACCCACCTACCTTAATGCACAAATTAAAGGCTAATGCACATGCTTTTGGAGTTAATGGCTTCATGTACACTTAATGGGAGATTAAGACATGTTAATGATTACTTGGCCTCCACACTTCCTAAGGGGCATTTTGGGCATTCCTCAAAAATATGAATTAGGGTTTCATACATGTATAAATACCCATATGTTTCATGTAACCAATCTCTTCTCTTAGTCTCTCTTAGGCCTCCTTCTCTTTAGTTTAGTTTAGATCAAAAATAAAATGAAAGCTCCTCTTTCTCTTTTCATGGCTACTTAGCCATTTTTATTTTATGTAATCTTTTTTATGCAATTTAATATACGCTCTTTCCTTTTCATGTTCATTTACTTTCATATTGTAGTGTAGATCTCTTCTCTTTTATGCAAGTAGAATAATTTTTCCTTTCATTTTGCTCTCTTTTTTCTCTTCTTTTTATTCAATGTTGCTTGCTACATTTGTTCATATGATGACAAATATGAGAGGCTAAACCCCTTCAAATTAGGGGTAATGAAGCTCTCTAATCATGTAGCTTCAACTTAATTTGATGTTTATGCTCTCTTTTTGTGCTTAATGAGAATGATTGAAGTGCTTTAATGATGTTGTTTAGCTTTGCATTTGATAGTCTATGTTGTTCATAACAAATAAGCTATGCTTAAACAAACAAAACACAAATTGCTTTTTCATCTACATATGATTATGGCAAAGAAGTGATTGTTGAAATTAAAATTTGATGGCTTATATTTCTAATTAATAGTTAATAGGCCATGCTTAAAATAGATTTTGCTTTCAACTTTGTTGTCATATTTTATGAGATTTAAAAGTGTATTAGTAGTTGTGTTATAGTTTGATGGTTTATATTGAGCTAATTAATAGCACAAATATACCATACTTATGATAAGCACATCAACTAATTCGCTAATGACAAGAAAAGAGAGATCATAACTTCATTTTGTTGATTTATGTGATCTAGAGAGTGGATTTATTTCCTAAATTGTCACTTAGCTCTTATATTTGCTTCTCTTTTCTTTTAGTTAGCTTTCTAATTCTCTAGCTTAACTTTCACTCGACTTTGGTTTAATTTGATTGAATAGAATTTTAAAATCCATCAATTCCCGTATTCGCCGCGTGCTACATTCGTACACCGTGCGCTTGCGGTATAAATTTTATTTCTAAATTCGTTCGACGGTTTTCTAATCCGATAGAATTTCCGTCGACGAACACTACGCCACAAATAAACATGTCGGGTTTTTACTTTACGATAGCTAAAACAGTTTTTATTAAAGTCCTCTGATATTATAATAGTGTCTATAGAAAGTAAAATAGAATCTAGCTGAAATGCTTGCATCTCACGTTTCAGCAATAGTTGGGTACAATCAATACCGTACGGGCGCGTAGGGAAAATGGATCCCAACTAATGGCTTGGCACTGGGGTACCACCTGTCACAGTACCTGGTCTAGATCAGCGTACCGAGGAGCCACCCTAACTACCCTGAAACACAAGACCGGGACTACCCCTTACTGGATAATCCCGAGTGAGATCACCCCGCGGTTGGGATCAGCAACCGCCCACTAAGCCGAAATAAAAAGGGACATCTAGACAGGGATGACCTCACCCTGCTTGGGTGCTACCCACCTAGCCTTGCTGCATAACCCCTGGTTTTCAGTCGTTCCCATTTGATGAGGCTTGAGGCTAAGTGTTACCTTTTTAGAATATATCCCTTGGAATGCCCATCGTCCACCTGACGATGTTTCGCAAGCATCCATCCATACAAGTCCGTCCCGGATTCGAACGGAACCGAAGGCACTATTCCTACTACATCCATTTTGGAAATATTCTCAGGATTAGTAGCGACTAGCCCTTGTACTTCATAGCTCCATCTTCAACTCCGAAATCGTTTTCACGAAAACGTACAAACTGGATCGAAGTGGGTTTCGAGAAATAAATCTCGATCCCCGTCTCTTCGAAATGATCAACGTATTTGTCCAATATTGATAGTCGGTTATTTAACTACCAATTTATATTCACAGCATCCATCACACAATAAATAATTTCCCAAATTATTTATTTACCTCAAAATATCTTTACAAGATATATTTCTATTTTCAATCCTCTGAAAACAGTTTCATAACCATCTTTCTTTTCAGAATAAATTTTTCCAAATATTTTCGATCTCCTCTGAAATCACCAAGCACAAAACTAGATTTAAAAATAATTTAAAACACTTTACTTTAAAATATACTTTAAAACATTTAAATTAAAACTATTTTAATAGTTTGTTAAAAATACATACTATATGAATATTTGAAAATAAAGTTACTTAATACATATAAAACTAGATTTTCACTTTTACAAAACAAAACACCAAATCACTTTTTAAATAATTACTGCTATAAGAAACTAAAAGGAAATACTTACTTTAGACTTCAAATATTAGAAATAATAAATTTTTCAAAACATACCCTTTTAAGACAATTTTAAAACTATTAACTTATATTTAAAAATTTACTTTGAAAACGTACTTGGTTATCCAGGGAGAATTCCAACTTCAATCACTTAAATCAATTTTCCAAATTGATTCCCAATTTATTCCATTTGAAATAAGTTTCTTTAATTACTCAATTCATTTCAAAATTCATTAATTATGCACTTAATTATTATTGTTATTATTTTCCATTTGATTTTAAATCTTTTAACTGAAATATACAAATTTCAGCTTTTTCCAAATTTCTTCTTTATTCTTTTCAATAATTTAAGTCTTAAATATTAAACAAATGTTTGTTCTTTTACAATAATAATGCTGAAGTTTAAAATTCATTAATCTTCTGTTAATTCAAATTTCCTTTCCATATACGGAATTCATTTATTAGAATTTAAAACTGCTATTATTCTTATCCAATTTATTCTTAATTTATTTAAATTTTCTATGATTATTTCACTTACAAATTCTCTTCATTTTATTTTCAAAATCCAATTCTATATGTATCTTGATAGCTTAGTGCACCGGAATATATTCAGGTAAACCATAACATCCAATATTCCAATTATCAATAATATTCATCACAGAATATAAAATAAACACATCAGAGGGTATTAAATAATTTAAATAAATGTTGAGGGGTCCAGTTGGATCCCTCCAACCTGTTTTCCCTACATCCACTGATATTAGCACAATATAAAATGCCAATTCCAAATATATACCACACTACAACACATAAATCAATTCAACCATTCCAAACAATTATTTAAATTTAATCATTTAAATTTAAATTTAACTGAGTGAGATTAACTCACCTTTTATTTTATTAGCATCCATTCCAATCCAGCTTTCCTCTTTCTCGATTTTTAACCTTGTATAAATATTTATTCGATTTATTAATATCCTTGGTTAACCAAAAATCTATTAACGTTTAATAAATTTAAATTAACAAATTCTCCTTAAATAAATTATTTTTCGTAACTAAAATAAATTAAATGAGTTTATTAACAACATTAATCACTAATAAACAATATTAACATAAACTGGTAGATTTACACTTCTAAACTGCCTGCATATAAGAATAATATGTATAGGTTTTACAAATCTAACTTTAAACATTTTAAAGCTTCATACTTTTCCAAATCTTATCTATATAAATTTCCTACTTACTGTATATATTCATATACATGAATTATTAAATTTAAAATGAAAAGTAACAGTGAATCATATACCTCACCGCCTAAAGGAGAACCCAGACCCCACGTCGCATGACGCCGATGCTACTGCTCAACCTCCCTGAGTCGTCTACCCTCCTTCGTGCTCACACGAGCATGACTGACCCCAAAACTCACAGGCGAACACACTCATCCGCGAACCCGATCACCCACCGTCGTTCGAAATTCCGAGCGCAAATCCAGAAAGAACGATTGCTAAGATCGAGACTCCTCCAACATCTACTTCGCCCTCTATCCTACCACCTCAACCTCTACTACTTCCACCGCGCCGCCCTTACTTCGCGTCGAGCTCCTCCACACATTCACCTCCTCGCACCTCCGCACGCGGCCCACGCTCAATGTCCTTCCCCTCCGCTCGGAAATTCGAACGCGAGCTGCTCGGTGTTCGATTTCTTTCCCCCCTTTTTTTATCTTGGTCATAGTATTTAATTCGATTTTGAATTGGAAATTAGGGAAGGAGAATGAGGTTTGATTTGAGAAGATATTTTGTTTTCGGCCATTTGTTTTCTTAAGCAACTGATTTTGAAATTAAAAGGAACGACTCGGTTAATGTTTAAAAAAAAGAAACGTACGCTCTATAACAGGAGGTAGCGTGCTTGAGGTGGGAAGTGTTGAATATGCGCTTTGCGCTATATGATTTTTGTTTGATGATAATAAACATATATACATTCGCTTAAATGTATTTGTTAACGTACTATTTTAATCTTCACAGAATAAATAAATATTTGCTGAATAAAAATAAATAACATAGTTTTTGAATTCAAACGAATATTTTATTCAAACAAATATTTATTACAACTTTGATAGTACAATTTCAAGCTCTCACTATACATATACAATTTTGACTACAATACATGACATTTCACTATTTTACATCAGCACCTCACTACATATCACTCACACTCGTATTTATCTTCAACTGCATTCAAGTTTGAATCCAGCATCTGAGAAATCTGCAAAAATATTCACTAACGCAGTAAAATTGAAAAAGAAATATTTTTGCAAAATAAAATAAGATATGATTTTTGAAAATGATATTTGCCTCAGTTATTTGGGTTGTTCGTCATCATTTATATTTGAATTCATCATACACGAACAACTTGTGACATACACAGTATATTACTGTATATGCCACAAGGCCGTGCACGCCGATATATACACTTGATTGATTTACAGGGACAGGCGAGCACAGGTCAAACCCAAATGAAAAACCGGGTTCAACTCACGTGCAATAACATTGAAAATCACGACACGAGCACAAGGTCAAACCCGAGTTTTGAAACTGGATTCAACTCAAGTGAAATTTCAAAAATCAACATGATGTGAACCAAGTTCAGGTCAGACCAATCAGTAGCATGCTAATGAAGACTGCATCAAAATGCAAGCACAAAAGTGCACAGCAACCAGAAATACATGCAAGTGCCAACCAGAATGAAGACCACAAGCAACAAAACTCAAGTGCAGCAATGAAACCAAAAGTGTCAAGCAAATGCAACAAAGATGCAAGCCGTAGCATACCAGAAGTACACAAGTACAGACCACATCATCAAGTATGGCAGTGAAACAACTCAAGTGATCAAGCATACAACAAAGTAGTTAATGCTGTGTAATGCAATGCTCAGATGTCCAGCCCATAACATGTCCAGATTCAACTATAAGTCCAAGTTCGAAATCAAAGAAATGACACCAGTACACAGTGATACAAGGCAGCAAGTACAACACTGTACAAACTCAAGATGACAAGTTCAACAAAGAAATGCATGTCACCAAGTTCAACAACATACTTCAATGACTAAAATTCGACAAGCAACTGAAGGCAACAGTATAGAAAGCAACAACTCAAATATGCAAGTTCAGACCAAACCAGACACCAGAGCAACTAAAGTGAAAATGATTCAAGCAACAGTGCATAACAAACCAAGCAGTGATTAAGTGATGATACAAGCACTTACACAAGATGAAGCAATGCCACTGATTTTACAACAAACCAAAATAAGATGATATGCACTAACAAATACTCAAACTAGATTATATCAACTCAACAACAACAAAATGCACAAGAACAAGATATGAAAGGTCACGTGTCTAATCCAGTGAATAGCATGAAAAAAAAAAATCAAGGGCACATGAAGGCCGAGAATAAATTCAAGCCGAACATTGCAAATATACAAGTATGAAATGGTCAGGGTATCAGAAGTCAAAGCCGAGAAATTCATCACGAAATCAACAATACAGAGAATTTTAAAACCAAGTCAATCATCTCAAAGCACATGATAAACAAATGTCTCGAATTCAAAGAATATTGCAATCGGGTCAACAGAGAGATTCACGGAGATAGTCAAGCATCTCAAAATTCAAAACCGAGAATTACAAACCAAGTCGACCGAGCAGTTTCAAATATATACGCATGTGAATCAGTCAAGGAAAATCTCAATCATCAAAGTGAAATCAAACGGCCGAAGACAAATTCAAATATATTTATGCGAACGAGAAAATAGGGTAACGAACCCTATAAATGCCCTAATCATCATCGGGAATCAATCATCAAGTTCAAGCAAGCCAAAACTAGGAAAAGCAAATAGCAAAAAATTAACATACCAATTATAATTCGAACTTGATCGAATTGAAGTAGCCGACAGAAACTCAAGAGACATATCGATCGACGAACGCAAGGAACAGAATTTATCTCGGTTGAAGCTACTGGAGTCGGCGACCTCAATCATACCAAAAGCCCTAATTTTTTTTAAAGGAAGAAGAACGAACGAAGAAACAAGTGCCGGCATCAATTAAAAGAGGAGCGGCCATTTTTTTCTCATGAACGAAAAAATGAAAGGAACGGGTTGAAGAAAATAAAGGGCCGGCTTTGTTTATGTTAAAAGGGTTTTTAAAAAAAATTTATAAGAAGGGTTTAAATTTAAATAGGGTTTTGTTATTTTAATTTGTTTTTAATTTGTATTTACTTTTAAACCGTTTTTAATTTTCTAGTCGTGTGACTAGGGTACAAACTACGGTGTGTAATTTGGGAATTCGCAACTCGGTAGTTGAGTTGTGGTCAGGGTTTTGAGCGTAGAGTTAGATTAGTCAATAGCGGGTATAGCGAGTTTACGTGTGTAAGCGAGGGACTATCTAATTTCTAGTAGAAACCTTGGGGGCAGCACGTAGGCAGCTTTTTGCCGAAGCTGGGTAAATTCTGTGTTGTTCTGTTCTGCATTTTATTATTCTGATATTATCTGTGCTGTGTTTATTCTGCAGTGATCTGTGTTAAAATTAATATACACTTCTACAATAATTTTTATAATTAACACTATCACCCTATTCACCCCCCTCTAGGGTGAAATCGATCCTACAAGTGGTATCAGAGCTAGGAATAGAAGTCAACATTTGTTTTAAAAATTCTATTTTTTTTGAAAAAATCAGTTTTTTTTTGTTTAAAAATTCGAATTTTTGAAATGGCTTCTTTTAATAATGCTTTTGCAGAAGGTCAATCTATAGTTAGACCACCAATGTTCAATGGTGAATATGCTTTTTGGAAAAATAGGATGAAATTTTTTTTGAAAACCATTGACGCTTGGGATATTGTTGAGACAGGTTATAGAATACCAACTATAACTGTAGATGATCAGGAAATAGAGAAACCAAAGGAACAATGGACAGAACTAGAAAATAAATTACATAATACTAATGCCAAAGCTATGAATTCTATTATCTGTTCATTAGATCAATTTGAATTTAATCGTGTCTCACATTGTCTAACTGCGCAGGAAATATGGCACATATTAGAAGTAACTCACGAAGGAACATCTCAAGTCAAAGAATCTTGCCTTGCCATGCTAAGCAGCGAATACGAGAACTTTACAATGGCGAAAGAAGAAAATGTCAAAGAGATGTACGGACGACTTTCCAACATCGTATACAAATCAAAAGCTCTCGGAAAAACATACACCGAATTGGAAATAGTCCGTAAAATCCTCAGAGTCCTTCCACGAAGCTTTGAAGCAAAAGTAACTGCCATTCAAGAATCGAAAGATTTAAAACAACTCAAAGTCGAAGAACTCATCGGAAATCTCACCACTTATGAGCTAGAAATGAAATTCAAGGAAGAGCGTGAAGGTGGAGATACTCGAAAGAAATCAATAGCTCTCAAAGGAACAACTGAAAGTGATGATGAGAATGATGACGATGATGATGGAGCAGCAGAGCTAGCGCTACTAATAAAGAAATTCAAAAAGTGGAATCGCAAATACGGAAATCCAGCTCGAAATCATGAATTGAAAAACAGAATAGGCAAAGCACTAGACAACCCAGAAGATCAGAAAATCATCTGTTACAAATGCAACAAACCCGGCCATATCAAGCCACAATGTCCTCAAAACCGATCAAATCAAGGAAAGAAACTAAAGAAGAAAAGCTTTGCGGCTACTTGGGATGAAACTGACGAAGATGAAAGTGATAACACCGAGAGTGAGAGTGAAAAAGCAAATATGTGTCTTCATGGTGAAGTTACAGACAGTGATGACGACGAGCCAAGCGAGGTATCAAAACTCACTCATTCTGAATTACTAATTTATTTCCATGAAGTAAATGGCTGTTATGAACAACTTAGGGAAAAATATGCTAAACTTGAATCTCAAAAGGATACTTTGATAGAATGCAATAAACAACTTGATCAATTAGTTAAGAACTATCAATGTAGAATTCCTAAGTGTGATAAGTGTCCAACATTTGAAGAAGAAATTAAAAAATCAGAAATCAATATAAAATCACTTGAAAATGAAATTCTGATTTTAAAAGAGAATGAAAATACTAGGAGAGAGAATTCTATTAAAAAGTGCACACAGTTGTTAAACGAAAATGAATCTCTCAAATCACAAGTCCAACAATTGTCAACGACTTTAGATAAATTTTCAAAAAGTGAAAAATCGTTGAATATGCTATTAGGAAAGCAAACTGTTAATACGGTTAGACAAGGACTTGGATATAATAATTCGAAAATTGTTGAAAACAAGATTAATCAAGCTAATTCTATGTGCACAATTTGTAGAAAATTTGGACACGGTCACAATAATTGTTGGTATAGACCCAAACATGTGAAAACTATACCGATTTGGGTTTCAAAAGGCACAAATATAAAATCTCTCAAAGTTAAACAAATTTGGGTGCCAAAGGGAACAATTATAAATAGTTTTGGGTCTACACAAAATCATTTTTCAAAATTTTCTGCCACTAACAACCATGGACCTATAAAAACAAATAGGTCACTAAACTCTCTTCTCGTGTAGGTATGCTGGCAGGCTAAGGAACAACAACAATGGTACTTGGATTCTGGCTGTTCCAGGCACATGACAGGCGATAAATCGAAGTTCCTTAGCCTAGAAAAGTACAAAGGTGGCAGAGTCACAATGGGGAACAATGACAAGTGTAAAATTGGCGGTAAAGGTAAAGTAGGTAACAATACATTTACCTTGAATGACGTTTTATATGTTGAAAATCTGCACCACAATTTGATATCAATCAGCCAGCTATGTGATAAAGGTATGAATGTTATCTTTGATTCTGACATGTGCAAAATTGTTGACAAATCATCAAAAGAAATTTTATTTTCTGGAAAAAGGAAAGGTAATATATATTCTCTATCTTTTGATGATCTCATCCTCTCTAAATGTTTGGTAGCTAAGGATATAGAAGTGAATTTATGGCATAGACGTTTAGGGCATGCTAGTATGAACTTATTAAACAAATTAAAAAGGAAAAGTTTGGTAAGAGGGTTGCCATCACATGAGTTTGAAACTGAGAACATCTGTAAAGCATGTACTTTGGGAAAACTTAGAAAATCATCGTTTCATGCCAAAAACAATGTAAGCACTTCTAGAGTTCTTGAACTAATTCATATGGATCTATTTGGACCTAATGACATTGCTAGCTTAGGAGGTAAGAAATATTGCTTTGTGTTAGTTGATGATTACTCAAGATATACATGGGTATACTTCTTAGCTAAAAAATCAGAAACTTTTTCATACTTCACAAGATTCGCAAAATTTGTGCAAAATGAAAAAGAAGTCTCTATTGTTTCGTTAAGAAGTGATCATGGTGGAGAATTTGAAAATTATGAATTTGAAACTTTCTGTGATGTAAACGGAATCAAACATGAGTTCTCTGCACCACGTACTCCACAACAAAATGGGGTAGTTGAGAGAAAGAATCGAACTTTACAAGAATTGGCTAGGTCTATGTTAAATGAATATGAACTACCTCTGCATCTCTGGGCAGAAGCTGTAAATACAGCATGTTATGTAATGAATAGAGTTATCATCAGACCGATTCTTAACAAAACCCCCTATGAGCTATGGTTCAACAAAAAACCAAACATCGCTTACTTCAAAGTGTTTGGATGTCCTTGCTATATTCTTAATACAGGTGATCAGTTAGGAAAATTTGAAGCAAAGGCTGATGATGGCATCTTCATGGGTTACTCTTCGAGAAGCAAAGCTTATAGAGTCTACAACAAAAAGACTAAAACAATCGTAGAGTCAATCAATGTGAAATTTGATGAAGGCATTGACGAACAGGATACATCCAAAAGCAACGTTGAAGAGGAGAAAGAAAAAGATGAATTTGAAAAACCAAAAGAAACTGCTGATGCTAAAGAAACCACAACTCAAGAAGTCCGAAGAAATCTGGATCCAGAAAAGCTGAAATACAAAACAGACCATCCACCAGAATTGGTAATTGGAAACCCTATAGCAGGTATACAAACTCGTTCATCCTTTAAAAATCTATGTGATCTGTGCTTATATAGTGGATTTATTTCAGAAATAGAACCAAATAGCATAGATTCAGCCCTTAATGATGAAAACTGGTTCATGGCCATGCAAGAAGAACTAAATCAGTTTGAACGAAATAATGTTTGGAGTCTAGCACCTAGACCTAAGGATTATCCAGTTATAGGAACAAAATGGATTTTTAAAAATAAATATGATGAATCTGGAAATATAATTAGAAATAAAGCTAGACTAGTTGCTAAAGGATACAATCAAATTGAAGGAGTTGACTTTGATGAAACCTTTGCGCCTGTAGCTAGACTAGAATCAATTAGAATATTGTTAGCTTTTGCTTGTTACAAAGGATTTAAACTAAGACAAATGGACATTAAGAGTGCTTTTCTTAACGGAGTTTTAAAAGAAGATGTGTTTGTTGAACAACCAGAAGGTTTTGAAAGTCATGAATATCCAAACCATGTATACAAACTAAAGAAGGCATTATATGGATTAAAACAAGCTCCCAGAGCTTGGTATGAATGTCTTACATCTTATCTCCTTGAAAATGGGTTCAAAAAGGGATGTGTAGATACCACACTATTTCTGTTGCATGAAAACAATGATATTTTGATTGTTCAAATATATGTTGATGACATCATTTATGGTGCTACTAACAAGTTGTTGTATGAGAAATTTGAAAAAGTCATGCAGGAAAAATTTGAAATGAGCTTGGTTGGAGAGTTAAAATTCTTTTTAGGATTTCAAATCCAACAAAGCAATAAAGGCACATTCATTTCTCAAACAAAATATATCAGGGAACTTGTCAACAAATTTGGATTGAAAGATGCTAAACCAGCAAGAACTCCCATGAGTACAACACTTAAACTTGACAAAGATGAAAAGGGTAAGACAGTTGATCAAAAGCAGTACAGAGGTATGATTGGATCACTCCTTTATCTTACCGCTTCTAGACCTGACATCATGTTTTCTGTCTGCTTATGTGCACGTTTTCAATCTAACCCAAAAGAATCTCATTTAAAAGCTGTTAAAAGAATTATAAGATATTTATTGCACACCCCACGATTTGGTCTTTGGTATCCATCAAATGATAATTTTGAATTGAAAGGTTTTTCAGATGCTGATTATGCTGGAAATTTGGTTGATAGAAAAAGTACTAGTGGAGCATGTTTTATGTTAGGACATTCATTAGTTGCATGGTCGAGTAGAAAACAAAATTGTATTGCATTATCCACAACAGAAGCAGAGTATATTGCTTTGAGCGGTTGCTCTGCTCAAATCTTATGGATGATACAAACTTTGCATGACTATGGCCTAAATTTTAAACGTGTACCACTAATGTGTGATAGCAAAAGCGCAATTGATCTCACAAATAATCCTGTACATCATTCGCGAACAAAACATATAGATGTAAGACATCATTTTATTAGAGATCATATTTCCAAAGAAAATATCTGCATAAATTTTATTTCAACTGATTCTCAATTGGCAGACATCTTTACAAAACCCCTACCAGAAAATAGTTTTTGTAAACTACGACTCAGTCTAGGTGTTTTAGAAATTTGCTGAATATTTAACATTTTTTTTCCCTACAAATTATCGAAAAGAAAAATAGTGATTGAAAAAGTGATGAGTGTTGATATTGATTATATATTATAACTCGAGAAAGTATAATTAGAAAATTTCTTTAGAAATGTAAACAAGAGTTATAAAACTTTTTGTTGGTAAAAATTCCATGACCATCTCTACACCTATCATATTTCTATCAACCATCATTCATCAAAATTCTATATAGTTTGTCGATATGTGGTATTTTAAACAGGAATCGTTCGTTTTTCATTTTTTTTTAAATAAAAAAAATAATAATAATAAAAAAAATATATATAAAATAAAAATTAATAACAATAAATAAATACCAAAGTGTTCACTCTCATTTAAAAGTCCTCACGGTTATGCATGGGTGAATTACTTGGAATTTGTTATGTGCTTCCATGCTCATTTAAAAGTCCTCACGGTTATGCATGTATGGAACACATATCAAAAGTTGATTTTTAAAAAAAAATAAAATAAACAAGTTGATTCTAATCCCATTTAAAAGTCCTCACGGTTATGAGTGGTTAGAAGATACTTGAATTCATTTTTCTAAAATAAATTTGGAATACTACTAATCTCATTTAAAAGTCCTAACGGTTATGCATGATTAGTAGATATTCAAATTCCTGATATAAAAATACCACAAATAAACACAATTGTATGGTTTTATATGATGACATCATCTCCATCATTCTAAAAGTGGAATATGCACCTAACAATATTTTTATGATTTTTGTTTGATTTTCTATTGAAATTTAATATTTATATTCAATTGGGTTTTAATGTTGGATTAATATCGATCACTTTATCTCTATTTTCTCTAACTCTATTATTCTTTTGCTGATAACAAAAGGGGGAGAGAAAAGTTAAGATTTTGTCAAATAGAATCAATCAAAGGTCAAACAATTTTTCATTTGCATATAGGCTCATTCACACATTTTATTTATATGCATTATGTAGGGGGAGTCATATATGTAGGGGGAGTATCATATAGAAAGGAAGCATTCAAATAGGGGGAGCAATTGAAATTATCAAATACATTTAATATATTCAAAATCTTAAATATATGTTTTTTATCATCAAACGGGGGAGATTGTTGAATATGCGCTTTGCGCTATATGATTTTTGTTTGATGATAATAAACATATATACATTCGCTTAAATGTACTTGTTAATGTACTATTTTAATCTTCACAGAATAAATAAATATTTGCTGAATAAAAATAAATAACACAGTTTTTGAATTCAAACGAATATTTTATTCAAACAAATATTTATTACAACTTTGATAGTACAATTTCAAGCTCTCACTATACATATACAATTTTGACTACAATACATGACATTTCACTATTTTACATCAGCACCTCACTACATATCACTCACACTCGTATTTATCTTCAACTGCATTCAAGTTTGAATCCAGCATCTGAGAAATCTGCAAAAATATTCACTAACGCAGTAAAATTGAAAAAGAAATATTTTTGCAAAATAAAATAAGATATGATTTTTGAAAATGATATTTGCCTCAGTTATTTGGGTTGTTCGTCATCATTTATATTTGAATTCATCATACACGAACAACTTGTGACATACACAGTATATTACTGTATATGCCACAAGGCCGTGCACGCCGATATATACACTTGATTGATTTACAGGGACAGGCGAGCACAGGTCAAACCCAAATGAAAAACCGGGTTCAACTCATGTGCAATAACATTGAAAATCACGACACGAGCACAAGGTCAAACCCGAGTTTTGAAACTGGATTCAACTCAAGTGAAATTTCAAAAATCAACATGATGTGAACCAAGTTCAGGTCAGACCAATCAGTAGCATGCTAATGAAGACTGCATCAAAATGCAAGCACAAAAGTGCACAGCAACCAGAAATACATGCAAGTGCCAACCAGAATGAAGACCACAAGCAACAAAACTCAAGTGCAGCAATGAAACCAAAAGTGTCAAGCAAATGCAACAAAGATGCAAGCTGTAGCATACCAGAAGTACACAAGTACAGACCACATCATCAAGTATGGCAGTGAAACAACTCAAGTGATCAAGCATACAACAAAGTAGTTAATGCTGTGTAATGCAATGCTCAGATGTCCAGCCCATAACATGTCCAGATTCAACTATAAGTCCAAGTTCGAAATCAAAGAAATGACACCAGTACACAGTGATACAAGGCAGCAAGTACAACACTGTACAAACTCAAGATGACAAGTTCAACAAAGAAATGCATGTCACCAAGTTCAACAACATACTTCAATGACTAAAATTCGACAAGCAACTGAAGGCAACAGTATAGAAAGCAACAACTCAAATATGCAAGTTCAGACCAAACCAGACACCAGAGCAACTAAAGTGAAAATGATTCAAGCAACAGTGCATAACAAACCAAGCAGTGATTAAGTGATGATACAAGCACTTACACAAGATGAAGCAATGCCACTGATTTTACAACAAACCAAAATAAGATGATATGCACTAACAAATACTCAAACCAGATTATATCAACTCAACAACAACAAAATGCACAAGAACAAGATATGAAAGGTCACGTGTCTAATCCAGTGAATAGCATGAAAAAAAAAAATCAAGGGCACATGAAGGCCGAGAATAAATTCAAGCCGAACATTGCAAATATACAAGTATGAAATGGTCAGGGTATCAGAAGTCAAAGCCGAGAAATTCATCACGAAATCAACAATACAGAGAATTTTAAAACCAAGTCAATCATCTCAAAGCACATGATAAACAAATGTCTCGAATTCAAAGAATATTGCAATCGGGTCAACAGAGAGATTCACGGAGATAGTCAAGCATCTCAAAATTCAAAACCGAGAATTACAAACCAAGTCGACCGAGCAGTTTCAAATATATACGCATGTGAATCAGTCAAGGAAAATCTCAATCATCAAAGTGAAATCAAACGGCCGAAGACAAATTCAAATATATTTATGCGAACGAGAAAATAGGGTAACGAACCCTATAAATGCCCTAATCATCATCGGCAATCAATCATCAAGTTCAAGCAAGCCAAAACTAGGAAAAGCAAATAGCAAAAAATTAACATACCAATTATAATTCGAACTTGATCGAATTGAAGTAGCCGACAGAAACTCAAGAGACATATCGATCGACGAACGCAAGGAACAGAATTTATCTCGGTTGAAGCTACTGGAGTCGGCGACCTCAATCATACCAAAAGCCCTAATATTTTTTTTAAAGGAAGAAGAACGAACGAAGAAACAAGTGCCGGCATCAATTAAAAGAGGAGCGGCCATTTTTTTCTCATGAACGAAAAAATGAAAGGAATGGGTTGAAGAAAATAAAGGGCCGGCTTTGTTTATGTTAAAAGGGTTTTTAAAAAAAAATTTATAAGAAGGGTTTAAATTTAAATAGGGTTTTGTTATTTTAATTTGTTTTTAATTTGTATTTACTTTTAAACCATTTTTAATTTTCTAGTCGTGTGACTAGGGTACAAACTACGGTGTGTAGTTTGGGAATTCGCAACTCGGTAGTTGAGTTGTGGTCAGGGTTTTGAGCGTAGAGTTAGATTAGTCAATAGCGGGTATAGCGAGTTTACGTGTGTAAGCGAGGGACTATCTAATTTTTAGTAGAAACCTTGGGGGCAGCACGTAGGCAGCTTTTTGCCGAAGCTGGGTAAATTCTGTGTTGTTCTGTTCTGCATTTTATTATTCTGATATTATCTGTGCTGTGTTTATTCTGCAGTGATCTGTGTTAAAATTAATATACACTTCTGCAATAATTTTTATAATTAACACTATCACCCTATTCACCCCCCCTCTAGGGTGAAATCGATCCTACAGGAAGGGGAACAAGAAAAGACATTAGCGTGAAAGAAGAAGGCGATAGTGTTTCTGAAGAGGAGACAAAAAGGTGTGACGTTGAAGGAAAGCAGGCTGGGAAAGAATCCTTGCAGTTGACCAATGCATTTAAATTTATATATAAATTAAAACCAAATTGTCTCGATTTATGCAGTCTAAAATTTCAAACCCTATCGAGGAGTGACGCTAGGCGTCTACAATGTTAAACCCCTATTCCGAACACAATGGAAAAGGTTTCAAGGTCTAACTCGATCGCATGGAGAAGATAGCTTTTTGAATCCAGTTACTATTTAATTTTCAATATAGATTTCAACGCATTTATATATCGTACGCTCACCCGACAACTCCAAACGCTATGAAAATTGAAATCCGATAATAATACAATATTATGGATCCAATGGAACTGGTTTCGTCGAATTCCGAGACTGTGCCTCGGAAGGCTATTTTTAAATTCGATTTAAACGATATAATTTTAAAACTGAACAAATCAGTGAAATTCAATTTTAAAACTTCTATTATCCTTAGCACTATCAATATAAATTTTACAAGTCTCAAATTATTTTTAATAGGCTTAAAACTCTAAATTCAACATTTTATCCAACTTCAAATTATTTAGTTCAAAAATTTAATTATCAAATAAATAGTGATATTTGGAATTCAAGTTAAAATTAACCTTTCAAATATTTAAAATTAATTAAATATTCCTATTTCAAACGCTCAAAAATTCCGCGTCGTCACATATTTCATTGTCGATGATTGTTATTCTATAAGCTTGTATTATTTATAAAGAAAAACTACAAACTAAAATTGTAAATTATGTGTCAAGTATCACAAAAGGAAATAACTAATGAAAAGATGTTAATTTGTTCTATTGAAGATATTAGCACGTTCTTGTATACGACATTTCTAGTGTAGATCTCGGATTGCCCTTGAACTTCACCGATTTTACTAAATTTTTGCTGCTTTGTTTTAAAATGCTCTTGATAATGCAACGTAAAGGTGGTCATGGCTGAATACATTTTGGGGTAAGTAGATTCCAACATTTGGAATTGTTTGCCCTTGAGCTTTGTTAATAGTTAAAGAAAATGTAACGATTGCGATTTTTCAACGCTTGAAAATCGACATCAGTACGTCCACTGCATCAACTGCCGAGCAATCGAATGCCGGAAAACCGAACTGTTATGGTTAAAGAAGAAAAAAAGGGTAGAAGAAGAAGAAGAAAGAAGAAGAAACAGAAAACAATATCAGAATCTCACAATCGCAGTGGAACAACATATAATAGATAAATGAATAATCTTTAAACAAAGAACTATATCAGTTATTACATTACATCATATTACATTGCATTACATCATCAGAGTGTACAACAACAAACAGTGGAAAAGAAATACTATATAGTAGTGAATACGCCATGCCATCCAGCTTGCCTCCAGATCTCCTGAATTCCAGAATATCCTGATAAACCTGACTCTAGACTGCCCGTGTGGAAATTGGTGGGCACCCAGAATTTAGGAAGGAAAACAATAAACTCCAGGTCAGTCATGGGACTGGTGTGAGAACTTAAAACAGTTATTTATCTTTAAAAAAAACAAAGAAATATTTTAAAATAGATTCGCAATGCTTTTTGGAAAATGCGACTACCATAAGGCCTCCCGCACACACACACAATGCAAACGCAGAATCGGAGGAGATTTCTCCTTATGATAGTCAAAGACGCTTGATACACATTAAAAAGAAACATTTGATATTATTACTAGTGCATAGTGTAGGAAAAATCATTTCGAAAGTAAAGATATAAATCTTAGCCAACATACGACCATTATCGTATGCCTACTATAGCTACCATGTTCAATAGCAGGTTACCGCCACATTCCATGGCAGGTTATACAACTAAAACCGTACAAGGTTCGTATTGTTTCTTTGGATTTCTAACAAATGGTCAGGCCAAGGAACTTCCCATTGCCACATGGGTACGCCTCTGGAAAGACGACTCGAGAACCTAACCGGATCTCTGCCAACACAAGGTCGGGTTATCCCTAACTGGGTAATTACTGACACGAATATGTCATTCCTCGATCGTAACCGATCTATATCCGAGGATCCTCGATTCCAACAACCACAAAGTAATAAATTTGCAGCAACAACATAGGTTAAGTATCTGGGCTCCATACCATGATACCACCTCTATCAAAAGGAATGACATACACTAAAGGGGCGCTACCCCCTAATAACCTTGCTGCATCCTTCCTGTTTTGACCATTTTCGGGGTGTGAGGTCCGACGAAGTCTCATCCACAAAGCCATGCTTTATACAAAAGCTGTGCTTTGATCACATATGCTCAACAGCACTTAGCATATCACACTACCAAATTAGGAGTATATCACTAATAACCTTCAACTACATAACCTCTGAGCTCGTACGTCTCAGAGAAGGGTGTTAAGCTAAGAGAATAAATTCTCCACCACCAACAGAAATATATTTGAAAGAAATCAGCTTTATATCTCAATTTTTAATATCAGACATACAATCCATACAATTCTGTTTCGAGTTCGAACAGAACCGAAGGCACTTCCAAAGAAGCCCTTGAAATCCGGATATTCACTAATCACGTCCGGACTTCCCGTCACTAAGGGTGATAAAACCTCTATATCAGAGATCAGCCGATGCAGAGTCATTCGACGGTAATCCTTCCATTTTCACAAATATCCGGTCTTCAACACCGGTCATCAAATGCAATCCATAACGACGTATCACATATTCGGAATGGGTTATACGACCCAAAGGTCCTTTCCCGGCTAACCCGAATAGTGAGCGCTTATTTTGAAAATAAGTGTGGCATTTAAATTCAAGCAAATCACAACAAATACCCACTCAAAGGTAAATATTGATAGTCGGTTATTTAACTATCAATAGGTATGCTCAACATCACCAGATTCCAAATAATTTTTCAAATTATTTATTTTCCAAAATATCTTTACAAGATATATATTTTTTCCACACTTCAACATTTGAAAACAAATTTTCAAATCACTTTTCACCTTTACCTCTTTTGAAAACAAATTTCAATCATTTTCCTTATGTGGAAATACTTTCATTTCAAAATGGTTCATTTAAACTAATTAAATAAATCCTTAACGATTTACTTTATATTTACGTTTCAAATCCGTAAATTTATTTCCACACTTCAGAAATAAATCAACGTTTATTTTTAAACAAATTTCCCTTTCTTTTATAAATTGCATAGTGAATTTACAATTCCAAAATATCTATGAATATACGATTTCCAAATCGATTTCTAATATTCATTTTCAATTTATCTTTAAAAGATAAAATCTCAAAATATTCACTTCATTTTGGAAAACATTTCCATACTTATTTAATAATAATAAGTAATTCACAAATCCATTTATTTTCAACACTTGGAAAATATTCAATGTACTTAAATCGAAATTAAGTATATATTTCATTCTTTAAGGAAATAAACACATTTATTTGAGTCAAAACGAATGTTGCGTAAAACATCGTTACGACAACCCAAAACCACTAGTATAGGGATTCAAAATTAAGGTAGATATATAAATCCCAATACTATATAAAACATTTCCTTTCAGAAATCATTTACTATAGCAACAGTGTTATAGTCCACCATTTTCTTATTTCTCGAAAACGACTATTTCAACAATAAATGTTGAAATCTATGGTTTCGATAGTTAATCCATTTTAATACATCTTTAAAACAATTAACTTCATTTTATAATATCACTTCCCCAAAACATATCCATTTTATTTAATAATATATTCACTGTCCAAAATTGTGAATATTACTCCCGATCCAAACTCCTTATTATTACACATATTATATAAAAGATAATTCGCTATCCAAAATCGCGAATATATCCCTTTTAATAAACTTCTATGTTTAATTCACCAAATTCAATTGACTTAGGATTTATAAAACAATGTTTATAAATTCACAAACACACACACACACACATACATATATATATATATATATATATGTATATATATGTATATTACAAAAAAAAAATTCAACTTATAAAATCACTTTTATTTACCAATTCAATTTATAACTCAATTTTATACCAAAAATCTAATTTATAAGTTAATTACTTATAATCTTTTATTTTACGAAAATCTATTCATTTTAAAATTTAACAATTTATAAATCTATAAATTTCATTCACTTATGAAATCTATTTTTTTATTTCATTTTAACACTTATAAAAACTCATTTTATAAATTTCAATATTTTAATTTATAAATATCAATTTTATTAATCTTTTATATAAATCGTTTATAATAATTCAGAAATCTCAATTTTAACCATTCTTTTTAATTATTTACAAATCGTTATTAAAGCTTATATATAACTCCAAAATCATACTTAAATATTATTTTCCAAAAATATAACTTTTATAATAATAAAAATTATAACGTTTATTTATTTTAACAATTTCAAAATTTAATAAACGTATACCTTCAAAAATCACTTTAGAAATCCTTTTAAATTCAAAATCGTTACTTTAATATTTTTAAAACTCCAAAAATAGGCCAATGCTGCAACAGCAACAATATATCAATCACGACAATCGAAACATCATATATCAATATGATAATAGAACATATAACAATATCTGTAAATAAATCAATACAGTTGAGGAATCCAATTGGATCCCTCCAACCTGTTTCCCTGCATCCACAGACGTTAGCACAATACCAATTCCGTTCCGACACAGAATATCACGGTACATGGGATTTATAAAATATTACCCGCTATTATGCGGCGCAGTAGGGTCTCATCCGCTATATAATACGGGAAAATCAACTCCAAGTACATAAATAATACCAATTTCACTTTGCAGTGAAATATTCGCGGTATACGTTTTTAACAAATAACCTCCGCTTAATATACGACATATAATGTCTATTTAACACAATAGATAACAATTTATCATCCAATCACACAATCAAGCAATTTTAAATCTAACTATTTAAAATTTAAATCGAAACAGTTCGATTGAGTGAGAAGTTCTCACCTTGGTTCCAATAATAGTCGTAGCGTTTGTTCCGAATAAAATTAAACGCGCGTTTAATTTTACCCAAAATTTTCACTAGCTCCAATCAACTCCAATCCAACTCCATCATGTAGTGTTCGTCCATACGAACCCAACGCAATTCGTTTCGTGCGTTTTCGACCTCGTATGAAAAAGATATGATAGTTTAAAGTTTACACGAATTATAATACATATAAATTACAATTTCTATTATTTAATTTAAAACGTAATGAATCTCAGCCGTTCGTTTCTACAGAAAGAAATCTTGGCCGCACTTATATTTCTTCCTCAACCCAGGTTTTCACGTTCGAACACTACCCATTAGCCGCCGAAATCACCCAATTTTCGCGACCCCTTGCTTCACTTCCACGACGATCAACTACCATCACCTCGAAGCCAACGCCGAGCAAACGGCCACACTCGGCCCCTCAATTTTCTTGATAAACACGTGAGAACGGGCGACCTTCCGAGCCAATTGTCGTTGATCCATTACGCCATTGGCAATCTTAACCGTTGGATTGGAAGATCTCAACGTGCTCTACGACTTTCATGTTGAAACTTTTTTGAATTGATGCGTGGATTGTGAAATAATTGAAGAAGAAAATAAGAGAATTTCGGCCATTGATATTGTAGAAGGCGGCTGAAGCAAGAATTAGGGTTAGGGTTGAATATTCTTGCAAAAGAGAAAATTCGAGGTGCTTATATAGAAAATTCTCAAATTACTATTCACTCGAAATTTTCCGAACTCCAAACGAAGCGTTCCGGTTGGCGTTTCTAAGGTTTACCCCGCGTTTCAGACACAATGGAATGTGTTTCGGAAGCTAATTTGGTCGTCTGTGCGAGTTACAGAAATAACGATCAAATTCAAATTAAATCGATTTAAACTAATTTCTATGCGTTTTGGCTTGCCCCAGACAAACCGTAAATCCGATTGATACGAAATTTGAAACCATACAATAATATCACATTATGGATCCGATGAAACTGGTTTCGTCGAAATCCAAGATTGTTTGAAAAATGGCTATTTTAACTCGTCAATTAAATATTAAAATATTCAATTTTCACAAATTAACTTTTAATTCAATTTTAAAAGTTCTATAACATCATTCTAACTCCAATATGATTAAATAAAATTTTACAAATCATTTTCAATCATATTAAACCCAATTTTCAATCATTTCTGTGTTTTCAAATATTAAATTATCGGTTTAATTATGTAATTAAATCTAGATATTCGAAATAAAATTTATTCGACTTATAAATTTCACTTGTTAATATTTAAAATCAATTAAATATACAAATTTTAATTGACAGAAATTCTGGGTCATTACCGAAAAACCTAGTCTTATAGAGAAATGTTTACATAATAAAGTAAATGGTAAATGGGTATCTTTGGAGAGCTTCATAGGTTTTCTTGGTAAGAAAACCCAAGTTCCAGCAAAGTGACCGATGTAACCTCTGCAGCTATGATGTTTCTGTGAAGTCCATAATATATAAGTCGCGTAACATTGCGCAGCCCATTTTTTGGATCGAAGATTCTTAGTAGCATAATTGGTACACCTTTCTTCAAGACCAATTTTGTGGGGGTAAACCACTCAGATTTATTGAATTCAAATATTCAAGCTGGTCCAGATTTCTTATATCATTTTCCACAAAATTGAAAGAGTGGTAGACATGATGATAACCATGAAAAAGATTTATAACTTGATCATTTAACATATCCACATTTTCATCAAGTGGGGTTGTCAAAACCCTTGTAATAATTTATTTTGTATTGAATGCATCGACCTTTAAGTTTGGAAAAGTTGAATTTATTATAGTAGTTATTGATTTTTCATCTTCCTATGATATAACCATTTCTTCGGGGGGTTTTATCATGTTCTCACATATATGTAGCTCACTTCCATCACCAACTTGTAATAGGAAATCTGCATAGAATGGATCTTCTTTTTCCCTCATATCTTAAGTGAGATGGAGCACTTTTACATGTTTCCTTAATGATGATCTAACTATGCATGCATCAATTCTTTCTAATATTGTGTAATTTTGTACAGCTAATAAAACTTGTCTAAAATCCCCTCCAATGATTATAACTTTACCTCCAATTGACATGTCATTTTCCAATATGTCTTTAAAGATTTATCTAGTGCTTCAAAAGCATATTTGTGGATCATTATAGCTTCATCCAAAATAAGAACAACCACAAATCTCATAAGTTCTGTCACTTCAGACTATTAAGTAATCATGCACATTGATGTTGAAGTCGAATTGATTAGGATATTGAACCAAGAATGTGCTGCTCGACCACCTAGTAATGTTGTTGCGGCTACCCCCGATGTAGCTATTGCAAGTGCAATTAAACCATCTTGCCTAAGTTTTGTAAGTATTGCTCGATATGGAAAGGCTTTTTCCGTCCCACCAGGGCCGTCTATGAAAAAGATTTTGCCTTCCTTATTGTAAACCGCATTAGTAATTGTAGCATATGCATATTTTAACATTCATTCAACTTTTCAGTAAATGTAAGGTCCTCTTTAGGCGTTACAATAGAATATTGTTTCTCTATTAATTTTAAAGTGAGGGAATTATCATCCATATCATTCGTAATACTTGGAAGATCATGTAGAAGACGATTTTCAAGTATAAGTCGAGCCATTGTACTTGAACTTAGATAATCTTCAATCATATGAAAGAAAAATTCATCTTATAATTTTCTCACCCTCGTTGATGCATAATAAATTAAGATCATTACAAATAATATTCTTAAAGATGACGACATTCACGTGTTTGGTGCTTCAAGCAAACAAGCCCTTATACTTTTGTCTTCTTCAAGTAATCTCATCATTTTAATTGCTTTCCGAAACGCTAGGTATTTGATACCATTTATGGTTAGAAGAGAGTTAAATGATGTTGATCCTTTTTTATAATTCAAAAGAATTCGCAAGAAGTGACCTTCTCCTTTTGATGGAGAAGCATTATAAATTCATCCTGTGACCTTTTAATGTGATTTCTTTATCATCGCTTTTTAATATTTAATATCCAGGTGTATTTCTTTGAAAATTCACTGTATAAAAAATGCCTTGCTTCTGAATCTTGTCAGTTTATGTTGAAGAATTCAATTAACATTGATTAGAGATGTTCACATCCAATAAAACATCAAACTCTGTTTGGTTAGTATGATAAGTCACTTATTGTCTGCTTGGAAGGTGTATCTATAGACGTTGAACTGAAGGATACATTTGCAATGAGAATTCAAAAATTCTCCAAAAGGCTCTTACAGTCATATCCACCTTACATTAAAAAACATTTATATCTCATCATTTTCAGACGTTGGATTAATTTCCACTTTCATACGATCCGGACCTTTGTATACATACTTGTATAAATATTCGATAGATTTGATACTACCACAAACTTCAACATTTATGTGACAATAATACTTTTTTCACAGCCATGGATTATATGAAACAACCCGACGATCATCCATTATAATATCATCATCATTGTCTAGTGCGATGTTTATACCATTATCCCGCCTTCGATAAATAGTGTATGAATCATTACTTTGTATGGGATATGGTGAAAATTGCTTAGGATGTTTTTTTTTGCATCTTTCGTCTTTCATACATGAAGCATTTGGCTGTTGTCCTCCATATGGCCCATAAAGCATCTATTTAATGACAGCATTGTACAATTCTAGTTCTTTATCACGATTCGGGATTCCAGCTCTAATAATAGCATCATAATCATTTGGGCTATGTAATTTATCTTCGCTATCTAGAATAATAAGCATATCAGCATGATGTAGTCATCTTTTTTTAATTTGATGACATGAACATGTGTTGCAACCAATCCAAGAATTTGTTTGTCGTAGATGTGATGCTTTAATTTTCATATTTGGTACGAAAAATACTAGTAGTAAGATCTAAGCAGTCTTAGGAAGTCTGTCGATGTGATAATTTTGATGTGATTTCGTCCTATATAGGATTGCATGTCATTGTAATGAACAAATCAGACTTTCTAAACTTATGCACTAAAGCCATTGCATCTTGATAAAGTTGGTACATATTACGTGGACTTCCATTGAATGAAGAGGGTAATATTAATCTTTTGCTTATGTTACTTATACCAAAAAAATTAGTTTGATATAAAATTATCTATATGTATTTATGTGTGTGTATGTATGTGTATATGTATATGTTTTATAAATAGACCAAAGAGGAGGAAAATGTCATACTTGTATTATTTTCTCCAGCATTCAATGCACCTTGAAGTCCCACATACAATTTTGATCTAATACGGTGTTATTGTTGACGAAACCATCTCATTCAACCACTTTCAATTTTCACATAATTATTCATGACATATTGTTGTAATAAACGTCCTCTATGTAAAAAGAGAGAAGTATCTTTTACGCCGAATCTAAAGTTTAAGTTGATTAGAAATAGCAAATAGAATATATGTGTGTGTGTGTGTATAATAATTACTTAAGTTGATTGGAACTACTAGATCTTAATGCCCATTCTATTTATGTTCGAATTCTAATTTGAATCAAAAGAATGAAATCACTGTCATCGATTGTGTTTAAATTCATGTCTAATAATCAATCGCTTTTTATCATATGATGATGCTAGTTATAAATTTATAATTGTATGAATGTACATGTACTTGGTATCTGCAAAATATAAGAATAAAATTCACGATATGTAAAAGAAGTTCCATTTACATTATGGCTATTAAGGTCTCGGCCATAACTTCCATAAGGTAGTAGGAGAGGATACTGCAGAGGATCATAACAACCATGTGTTTCTAGAATTCACATAAGCTGACTCGTCGTCGTATGTAGAACAATATCCTTACCATTTATAAAACTTGTCTCATCCTGACCAAATATCATTGCGGAAACTTATGAAGATGTAGGCAGTACATATTGTTGGTGCAATGGTTTTTCTTTAATTATAATTTATAATTATGGATCTCGGAATTGTGAAACTCGATGAAAGTATTGAGCAAAATCATTATTCTTGTCCAGTATAGGTTGTATCCTTTCCTTCCTCTATTCGAATCTTCATTTTCAAACATTTGATTTTCAATTTCATGATCAATATCATATATATATATATATAGTTGTAGAAATCTAGGTCTGCTTCTTTAGGAAGTAGGCTACCAATATTGTGATATATACATCCTTGAGCATAGAAAGTGTAAATACTAGCTCTTACACTTATTAGGTTTCCATAGACATGCACCCCAATTGAATTGAATGAAAATACGTTGTTATATGATCAAATATTTCTTTTAAAATGTATACCATCAACATCTGTATCCTGGTAGAGCTCTAAGAGCTAACTTGGTGAATGCACTAAGGGGAGTATGGTTCTTTCATTTGAATAGCACAATGATCCACTCTCATTTTGAAATAGTTTTGCCAAACAATGTTGACAAAATGTTGGTTGTTTCAATAAACGTTTTCAAAACCTAGTATGATCTTTGTAATTTTTTACAATGTATTAGTTCTAGCATTTTTTTCTCATGGATGCCTTTGTAGTTGATTATTATTTTATAATAATCATCTCTGCTCCTAGTTAGATCGTGGTATGTCATCTATAATATGTTCTACCTCAACGGTGTAGTTTCTATTTGTTCTCTTTGTATTCTTGGGTTTCTTTCTTGTAAGTAACTATGAGATTCATTGCTTATAGTATTTAGATTTCTTCCTAAAGATGCATTTTAGGGTCTTTCACTTCTTTATCGATACATTTCATGACTCTGAGCTAGATAATTTTCTCTTTGTTCTTGAGTCTTAGCTCTCCTTGGTTCTCTATCTCTCATATGACACATTTCTTTTTGTTCATCACTTAAAAATATTTGTTCTACTATTTTGTCTCCTTTGACTATTCATCTTTGATATACAGCCGACTGAAAAATAAATATGGTTATATTATTAGTTTTTTAATTTTAAATATTTTATTTCATATAGTAGTCGATGGTACTTATACCAATTGCAAACATTAGTATAAGTTAAACTTCATTTCAAAAATGGAATACATAAAAATAGAGGCTATATGGTGACTTCCATATTAATAGTAAGAGCTGCAACACCTAAAAAGTACTACTAATAGATATTAATTTTTCTATTATTACTCATTATAGTTTATTCCTACGTAGTGATTTTTTATTCAAATTTTTTTCATAACCATCACCAACCATTTTCCTCCATAAATTTTACCTGCAAAAGCATGAAGAGAAAACTGACAAGATAGTAAAATAAAATTAAAAATCATAAACAAGGAAAAGAGTACAACGTGATTTCATCTTTAAGTAACATATATTTTATAATGTTACTACGAGGGTTGATTCTTCTGGATTAAGATAATGCCTCATTAAAACCCTACTAATAAAAACCCAGTGGGAAAAAAATATTAGTGAAGGAAAAAGAGTACATTATAGCGTATTTCATACGCTCCCCCTGGATTATAACGCATTATTCAATTAGTTTGTTGATGCAGCCGATGCATACCAATTTTGTACACCATTTTCTGAAATGTTGATTTTGGAAGCGCCTTTGTGAATAAGTTCGCTGGATTTTCTTGGGATCGGATTTGTTTCACTTCTATCTTATTATCCTTTTGTAGCTCATGTGTTAAGAAAAATTTAGGAGAAATGTGTTTCGTCCTATCACCCTTAATGTAACCCGCTTGAATTTGAGCTACACAAGCTGCATTGTTTTCATAAATAATGGTTGATCTTTCCTATACTGATGGAAGTTGGCAGCTTTTTCGAATATGCTCAATCAGTGATCTTAGCCAAATACATTCTTTACTTGCTTCATGTAGTGCTAGTGTTTCAGAGTGATTGGATGATGTTGCTACCAATGTTTTTTTTTGTAGATCGCCATGAAAATGCTGCATTGCTGTTATTAAATACATATCCAGTTTGTGATCTTGCTTTATGTGGGTCAGAAAGATAACCTGCATCAGCATAGCCAACTAGATTTGGATTATTGCCTGTGTTAGAGTAAAATAAACCCAAATTTGTCATTCCATGAAAATATCTCATGATATGTTTTATACCATTCCAGTGTCCTTTTGTTGGTTCTGAACTGTATCTTGCTAGAAGATTTACTGAAAATGCAATATCTGGTCTTGTGCATTGGGCCAAATATAACAGTGCACCAATGGAACTTCCGGGCCAAGCACATTCTCATCTTCTTTTTTTGGGCGGTAAGGGTCCTTTTTAATATCTAAAGATCTAACAACCATTGGCGTGCTAAGTGGATATGCTTTATCCATTTGAAAATGCTTTAGAATTTTCTCAATGTAGTTTGATCGATGGAGTAACATGCCATTAGTACTATGCTCAATCTGTAGACCGAGACAATGCTTAGTTTTGCCAAGATCTTTAATTTCAAATTCCTTCTTTAAATAATTTATTGTTTCATCAATCTCTCTTGGAGTCCCAATCAAATTTATGTCATCAACATAAACTGCTAAGATAGCAAATCCCTTTACCGATTTCTTTATAAAGACACATGGACAAATGAGATTATTTTCGTATCCTTCTTTTACCAAATATTTACTAAGACGGTTATACCACATCCTTCCAGATTGTTTCAATCCATATAGTGATCATCTTAGTCTTAATGAGTACATGGACTTTGATTTTGCTTCAGGCAATTTATATCCATCTGGAATTTTCATGTAAATGTTGGTATCTAATTCACCATAAAGATAAGCTGTCACAACATCCGTTAGTCTTATATCGAGTTTTTCAAAAACTACAAGGCTTATCAAATATCGGAATGTTATGACATCCATGACAGGGGAGTAAGTTTCCTTAAAGTCAAAACCTGGTCTCTGTAGGAAACCCTGTGCGACAAGTCGTGCCTTGTACCTCACGACTTCATTTTTATCATTTCGTTTTCTAACGAATACCCATTTATAACCTACTGGTTTAACATTTTCTGGTGTTTTCTCTATTGGTCCAAATAAACCATGTTTTTGAAGTGAATCTAGTTCCACTTGGATAGCATCTTTCCATTTTGGCCAATCGTGTCTTTTTCGACATTCATTTATGCTATTTGGTTCATTATCATCATTCTCATTATTCTCATTATGGTCATGACTTTCAATTATTTCAGTAGCTACTGCGAATGAGAATACATCATCAATTATTATTTTACTTCGATCCCATATTTCTCCGTAGTTCATATAAAATATTGAGATCTCATTATTATTAGGTACCATTTTATCGTTGGAATCTTCTTTTATCTCTTCTGGGATAATATTTCCTTTCGCGCTTCTAGAGAATTGGGATTTTCATTTTAGTGATCTTTTTGATCATTTATAACCTCTTCAGGAGGTTCCTTAATTGATGATTTTTCATTTGACTTTCTTTTTCTAGGCACCAAGTCTTTTGAACCAATTGGCCTTCCACGTTTTTGTCTTGCTTTAGATTCATTTGCTGCTATATTTACTTTTGATCCTTCAGGGACATCATTTTTTTTTTGCTGGTGCATTTGCAGCTGGAATGTGAGACTTGGTTATTTTTGCAGTGTTACTAAATGCATCAGGCAGTTGATTTGCAATATTTTGAATATGCAAAATTCTTTGTACCTCATATTGGCATTGTTTGGTACGTGGATCCAAATAAGACATAAATGGATTATTCCATAATATTTCACGCCGTTCTACTGGAACGGTCTTTCCTCACCCTAATGGCGGGAAGATTGTCTCATCAAATTTACAGTCTGAAAATCTTGTAGTGAAGACATCACCTGTAAGAGGTTCAAGGTAACGAATTATCAATGGAGAATCAAATCCCACATAAATTCCCAACCAGTTGAAATTGTACTTGATGTTGTACCAAAGAATCAATGTCTTTGTATTTGTGTACTTCTGGCTCATGTTTATAGAGTGAGATTCAACTATGCCAATTTTTGTAAAATATAAACCAGTTGAAATTGTACCAAATCTTTCTAGGATAAGCTTCTGGCTTTCAATTCTAGAAATAACACAAAGATATTCTTTGTTGTTTTCATTTATAGTTTCAATATGGTATCCATTCATTCTTATATCTTTGAAACTCAGCAAATTTCTTTTAGAGTTGCTTGAGTATAATGCATTCTGAATAAATATATGCGTACCATTTGGTAATATTATATGGGCTCTTCTGGACCCGTCAATTATATTAACAGATCCAGTTATAGTGGAGACTTTAGCTGAGAAATTTTTAGATAGTTCAGAGAAAAACTTTTGGTTTTCCAAAACTGTATGAGTAGTTGCACTATCTAGTAAGCATATATCATCACCCAAATGGCGTTCCATACCTTAAGAATTAAAGACAATGATTAGTCAATCATTAAAAATTTGTATGCATAAATAAATATAATGTAAACAAACAAAGTAATATGATTAAAATAGGCTATTGATTAAAAACAACATCCACATTACACATTACTAGTACTGCAAAGGGAAATACAATTAAACGAACACAAACTTCAAACTGATTTATTGATGCAAGCTAATGAAAAAAAATGAAAGTCACATAACAAACTTCAAGACATTTCTAATTGATCAACTCGGTCATATCATTGATCATTGCACTTAGATTTCATCATTAATGAAATTTCCATTGTCATCTTCGAAGAAATCATCTAACTTCAGGTTAGTGTTTTCAGTTAACTTTTCGGCATTATTTGCCTCAATATTCTTCGAGCGATGACATTCTTTAACTGTTTTCTTTGATGATCTACATGTACGAGACCAGTGACCAGATCGTCCACATCTATAACAAACTTCCTCATAATACCTTTTATTTTCTGAAGCTGAATCATTGTTCTTTATAGGCTCAATTTTCTTTTGTTGCTTTTTAAAGTTGGTGGTTTTGTTGCCTTTAAAACCTCCATAACCACCTCTGCTAGAGTTATATCCACGTCCACGACCATGTCCTCTACCTCGACCTCGACCCCTACCTCTTCCAGAGTGGGCAAAATTAGCATTAACTTCAGGTAATGCAGTTGAACCAGTTGGTCTTGAGGAATGGTTTTTTATAAGCAATTCATTATTTTGTTCAGCAATTAGTAAGCATTCTATGAGTTCAGAATATTTTGTAAAATGACGCTCTCGATATTGCTGCTGCAGGAGTATATTCGAGGCATGAAATGTTGAGAAAGTCTTTTCAAGCATTTGTGCGTCATCCACTTTTTCTCCACATAATTTCAGTTTAGAAGTGATTCTAAACATTGCAGAATTATATTCTCTTACGGACTTAAAGTCCTGAAACCTCAGGTTCAACCACTCTTGCCTAGTGTTTGAAAGTATGACCGTCTTCTGGTGGTCATAACGCTCCTTCAAGGAGTTCCATAAGTGGAGAGGGTCTTTTTCAGTCAAAATTCTGTTTTTAGATCGTCATGGATGTGACGTCTTAAAAATATTAGAGCCTTTGCCTTGTCCTGCTGGGACATAGTATTGCCATTTTTAATGGCATTTTCTAAGCATTGAGATTGCAAATGAATCTCAGCATCCAATATCCATGATAAGTAGTTGTCTCTAGATATATCCAAAGCTTTAAATTCAAGCTTGGCGATGTTTGTCATTTTCTGAACTGTTCATAAAATAAATTGCATAAGGTGAAAATATTCGCCACAACAGCATTCACTATATGTTTGTTTCCAGCTAAAAAGAAGAAGAAAATGGAAAGTCTTCATTCATGGTATCAAACAACTATACCAAAAAAAATGCATCAACAAAACCAAACATTTGGATTTTGCAACTTTCATGTATTTATCAAATAAGAAAGGAAAATCAGCTTTTGCGTATATTCCATTCCAAACTTTTGAATTTTATTTGGCAATAGATCCGCAAAGGGAAAAAATATATAATAATATTGAATTTAGAAGCCAAAGAATAAAAATAAGAGTGATACAAGAAAACACATGAAAAATATAGAAGCGAACCCCAAACTAGCATGTGCTGACTCGATAGCTTTATCAAACAAAAATATGATATTGACAATTACCTTTTGGAGAGAGGAAAAGTAACGAGTTTGTAAAGAAATGCAAGAACAATTCCTTTACCTGCTGTTTTAAAGGAAATAAGAAATAGAATGTATGTGGATATATTCTAAAAGACTCGTCTGCACTAATATATATATAATATGATTTTGAATATAAATAGCCTTAGAATTGGAATGGTCAGAAGAGAAACGGTCAGAGTAATTAATATTTAATTACTTGCTGAGAAGTTGGAAAGTTTGAAGGTGAACAGGTTGAGGTCAATAATTAATTCGCATTCCTTCGTGCTGATAACGTGTTACAAGAATAAAGAGAATGAAGGCAATTAGAGAGAGAACAATTCTATTGAGTTGAGAGATCTATTTACAATACAATCAAGCTCCATATTTATAGACTACTTATGCAGTGCAGATTACAATAATGCCCTATCATATTTAGCATAATCATCTCCATTATTAATGTATATTACAACAATATTATTTTTTTTCAAAATTTTTGATTGATATATCACGTACCACTTCAGAAGTAAATTTATCATCCCAAAAATCTTCTATCGAGGGAGACTTTTTATCGGCATTTGTTGTCTTCTGAACATGTGCACTACCATTTGTTGAAGATGCTTTTGGAGATATATCATCTTTCTGAGTCGACCTTTTCTTATCACAGTGTATCAATTGTTTGGATGGTACATTACATTGCATGCGCTACTTAATGGAAGGATGATAATGATTCTTATTATAGGTATGTGTAAAGAACTATTGTAAATAGAAAATACTAATTTGAATGATACTACCAAGTAAATATAAATCATTTTTTGAAATACTTCAAAAACAAATTACCTTATTGCCAAGAAAAATCTCAAATATGATGCAATTGCGTAAAATAGAATAAGTTATTTTGTTGAATAAAATATATTTTCATGTAATTTAGAACTGCAAAATGTGATGGCAAAGCATAATAAAAGATATAGCTATTGGTGCAATAATGATATTATTAGGATAGTCTAATGAGAAGAGAATGCAATAAAGTAAAAGAAATGGAAATAATTTTTTATTTTCATGTACGGTACCAAAGTATCACATGCCGATATAACTGTGTACCCTTGACTATATATGTGCAAAATGTTCCCTTTTAGTATTATATAGTTTCCCTTTGGCTTCCTATATGTGTTCATTTATTTTCTATATACATGACATGCTCTATCAATGCATTCACATATACATATTATTTTTGCATGCTAAAGTGAGTCATTTTCCATATTTTTGTGTATACGTTTATAAAAAATAAGTACGCCTTTAATGCATGCATTACATAATGCAATTGTTCATGAAATCATATGCATAAACTATATGTGAGTCCAATTTATGGGGATGGTATGCATATATTCTTATCTACTGGAGCTCATAATTACATAAAACACATAAGTTATTATCAGGGCCGGTCCTATGTGTTTTGGTACCTAAAGTCAATTGAAAAACTAAGGCCCTAGTGAGTCACTCTAGTCTTCTTTTTCTAACCCTTTTAGGGAGTCCAGATTCTTGTTTATGCATTTATATACACAATAAAAGTAACATCGATTAATATTGTATATTAATTATTATTATAATAGCAAAAATAATTAAATTATGAACATCTAATCTACTAGTTATAATTTATCAAAGATATTTTCAGTGCTAATTTGAAGCAAAAATTCTTTTTAACTAATCGATTGCATTATAAAACTTTAACTATAAATTCTTATCTATAACATGTATGTTAACAAACCATTAAAAAATAATCCCCACTGACGAAGAAAAATCACGAAAATTCTGCTAAACAATATCAGAAACAATTAGCACAAATTTTGCTATGTAGAGCAAAAATGTAAGAACATTGGAGCAAAATAACAAATGCTTCTGTTACATTAGTGGACTCGTATGTTGAAGAATATATAAATTCCAAAATCTCCATGAATTTGAAGTTCACAATTCTGTCTTCTTACAGACATTGAATAAATTCGTCCTAGTTAAAGATCGATATTATACAGTGTAAAGCTCGATACTATCATTTTGCAAATTCAAATTTCTAATACCCAAGCCAACAAAAGCGCTGACGACATAAAATGAAACTACCTGTCATTTGCGACCAACAATGATTTAACTTCATCTATAGATTTATGAACTTCTCCCAGCTCTAATTCAATTTTCTTAAATGTTGTTGCACGCTCACCATCTTCTAATAAGCCATTCCGCTTCTGTGTCGCGTGCATTTGTTTCTCTCTTAACTCTTCCAAATTCATAATCTCTGAATGACTAAATCAACAAATAACTGTAACGACGCAGAATTTATGGATATTTGAAATTGGAATATTTAATTGATTTTAAATATTTAAAAGTTAATTTTTAACTTGAATTTCAAACATCACTATTTATTTGGTAGTTAAATTATTGAATTTAATCATTGAAAATTGGGTAAAATATGGAATCTGGATTTTTAAGCTTGTTAAAAATAATTTAAAGACTTATACAATTTATATTAATAGTACCGAAGATAATAAAAGTTTTAAAATTGAATTCGGAAGTGGTTTGTTCAGTTTAAAAAAATATATTGTTTAAATTGACATTTAAAAATAGCTTTTTGGGGCACAATCTCGGAATTTGATGAAAACAGTTCCATTAGATCCGTAATAGCGTATTATTATCCAATTTCAAATTTCGTAGCGTTTGGAATTACCGTGTGACCGTACGGTATGTAAACACGCTGAAATCTATATAGAAAATTCAATATAATAGCTGGGTCCAAAAAGCTATCTTCTCCATACGATCGAATTAGGACTCGAAACCTTTTCCATTGCATTCTAAATAGGGATATAACTTTATAAACGCCTAGCGGCACGCCTCGATAGGAATTCGAGATTTTAAATTGAATTTTTGAGACAATTTAAATTTAAATAATATTATATATACATTGTATGTTTTGACCAGTCAAATAAATTTCACATCGATACTTTTTCCCCTTCACTTTAGAAGCACTATAGCTTGATAACTTCTGCACGCAAGGCAATTCAAACATATGAACCTCTAATCGTGTTCCCTCTTTTGTATTCTTTATAAAAGCTCAACAGTTCGTAGCCAGGAAACAAAATCAAAATAGCCGAACTTTAAAATTTTATCTCCTGTTATACTTCGCTTATATCCTCCTCCTTCACAAATGAATCCAATCGGATTTTCCCCTTCCTTTTCGAATTCAATCGAGCTTCGACAATTAAAAAGAATTCAAATCTATTGAACTGACACAATCATCTGCAACCCCACGACCTTCCACGTGAGTGCGATCTAGTATGGAGGAGGCTCGGTTTGGAGCAGACCGACCTAGGACTCGAGGTGGGAAGAGCATTAGGCGGAGATTGTCGTATGGGAACCTCGTTTGAATTCGCGACGTCGAAAGGGAGTAGTGGACAAGATGAAGTCGCTTGATGGAGTATGGTATAGCGCGTTCAATTTTGAACAGTATCAGGAGAGGCTAAGTCGCGATCAACTTAGGCGGCTCAGCGTCAATGAAGCAGCGAGGAGGGGTTTCGACAGTAAGGTATAGGATTTTTTAATTTTTAATTTAATATGTATATATATATATGTGTGTGTGTGTGTGTATAGGTTAGAGAAAAATAATATTATAGTAGGTACAATCAGTTCTGCCTTAAATATAATTTAATTTAACATACATACATACATACATATATATATATATATATAAATAGATTAAGGAAAAAAATACACATACTGGAACATAATGTCTAATTTAAAAATATAAATATATATATATACACATACCTATTTTAATTTTAATTTATATATATATATATAAATAAAAAGAAAAATATATTTATAGATAAGGTTTTGAGAAAAAGAGTAGGAATTTTAAACGTTGTAGAGTTTATATAAAAATTAGATTTTTAAATCTACATGGATTATTTTTATAAGTATATATGTAGTTAAAAAAATATATAAATATACAGAGTAAACCTGTTGTTTAATTTTAAAATGTGTATTAAGGTGACTAACTTGTTTTATCAACTTATTTTAGTTACTAAAAATTATTTAAAGTAAAGTTAGTTTAAATTAAACTAATAAATGGTAATTGACTGTTCGATTATTTCGAACGCTAATAAAACATATAATGTTTATACAAGGTCAAAAAACGAAAAGAGATGAGCCGGTTTGGATTGGGTTGCAAATAAAAGTCAAAGGTGAGTTATACTCACTCAAATTGGATTACTGGTGAATTTAAATAGTTAAAATTCAAATTATTAGTTGATTGGTTGAACTGATAAATTATTATCGGTTTGGATGTGATATTATATATAATAGTATATATTGGAGGGATCGATATTCCCGCATTATACAGCGGATGAGACCCTATGCACCCCACATAATAACGGATGACCCTACATACCGTGATATTCCCCTCGAAGTGTGATTGGTATTTTTATATTGTGCAAACATCCGTGGATGCAGGGAAACAAGTTGGCGGGATCCAATTGGATTCCTCAAAAATATTGAAAATTTATTTCATATTCAGTGATATGATTTGTTTGATAATCTGTGATAGATTATACTGAAAATTGAAATTATTGAATGTTATGGTTTGGTTGAATATTATTCGATTTTTAAGATATCAAAAATATGAAAGTGGGATTTGTAACTCCCCACTCCAAGACCCACATTAGGAAAGAGTATTATTAGATAATACCGTCTGCTAATACGGAGAATAGAACTGGATAGGAACGACCAACTATAGCCATGCCTTAACTATCTATTGCACACATAGACTATTTCCGTACCAAGAGGATCGACGTATCCAATAAATACTTAACATAAAGCCATAGGTGGCTGAAGGATCTATGAGAACAAAATGTAACAACTTAAATGTAATATACATCACAGAACAGTAGATCATCACATACACATACTGATACATAACAGAGTGTACGAAATGATACATGTCAAGTGGTATAGCAGACCACAATATACAAGCGAGTCAAAAGAATACATATCAGAGTTATAACCAAAAAGGACTACATAAAAGTTATAACAAAAAGGATATAGTAGAATAGTCTATACAGAAGCAAAAGAGGCTAAGTCCAAAAGTACCTAACCTAAAACATCTCGGTCTGACCCGAGTATAAAATACACGGGTCAGTCTAGTTAAACAAATCAGTTAGATAAACTGAGTAATAAGGAACCTGCAAGGTCATAAAGTGCAACAAATATCTCTAAAAGAGATATCTCAATCATCTAACAATAGAATGAATCACAACAAGCCTCATATCATCGGCAACTCAAATAAATAATGGATATGAATATCCCAAATCAAGCCTAAAAGGCAAATAACAAATACCAATGAAGTGTCACAAGTTCCACAAGGTAACCGCTATATATCGTGTGGTTCAAAGGACTTACACCAAAAGGCGATACGCTAGGGAATATAAATATCAATGAAACAAAAGAAATGCACGTGCTCAGTACTTTATAAACAAGGATCCATAAGCCCGAATGCACAAACCCAAATATCTCTCGAGCGGTGACGAAGTACCAACTCCAAAAGCGATACTATAGGGCAACAAACCCGAAGGCACAAACCCAAAGGCAACATACCCGAAGGCAACAAACCTGAAGGTAGAAGCCCGAAGGCAACATACCCGAAGGCAACAAACCTGAAGGTACAAGCCCGAAGGAAACATACCCGAAGCCAACAAACCTGAAGGTACAAGCCCGAAGGCAACATACTCGAAGGCAACAAACCGTAGTGGTGATGGTCCGGAGGCCAAGTACTGAACACCACTAACTGGCAATATGTGTCACAAACTGCTCGGTAAGAACCCAAAAAATGTTAACGTGAGTCCCATACCACACGCTCGCACTAAACGGTTTACTATCCATTAGTCAATATCAGACTCAAAGCAGTACAAAGTTTACCTCATCTCATCGGAAAACGAGACCCAAAGGTCAAAATGTTCAAATGAATAGATTAGGAATTATCTGAAAAGATGAATGCACGTGTCCATAGCACGCATTTTATCTAATCAATTAATTCTCCTCCCTCTTCGCTCGTAGTGCAAAATTGTGTGTGTGCGTTTTAAATAGAAATTATAAATTAGAGAAACGAGCTTTTAATACAATTCGAAAAGATCATTTTATAAAAACCCGTGCATGAAATCAAAAAGGAATCATCAAAGTCCAAAAATGTGATAACAACTGATTGGAATCAACACGAATTGATTAAATTTGGAAACCAAGCAAAATAGACAAAACAAGCAGGTCAGTCGACTGACTACAGAGGCCAGTCGACTGATCCAGAAAGCTAGAAGCTTCATTTCTTGTAGTCAGTCGACTGATTACAGAGGCTAGTCGGCTGATTGCAGGAAACACAGACTTCTAGCCTCTGCAGACAGCCCCAGAGCATTTATTTGCTACAGCCAGTCGACTGACTAGCACTGGGGCTGTTTTTCAGCCAATCCAATGAAGAGCAAACTCTTCCAAATTGCGACCGAATGAGCAGTGGCGCTAGGGGTTTATGCCAATCGGCACCCCAGCCCTATTGGGTCTTTTATACACCTCCATAAACATGAGCAAAACATCAAAGCTATGATTTTTAGAGTTTTTGACTTCAAAGCACCAAAAATGAAATGTTCACCAAATCAATTCAAACAAAAGCGAATGAACATAAATGAGTGTTAGGAGTCATACCTAACATCAATGATATCAAGAGAAGTAGATGTGAGTTCAAAACTCACCTTTTTTAACTCAAAAACAATGATTGTGAGGCTCAAATACAAAGAGAAGATCAACCACTCTTCACGTCAACTCTAAAAACTCCAATCTAAGATCACATCAAATATTTCCTAAATTTAGGTTTAGGAATTCTGAAATTAAAGAGAGAAAGAGTTAGAGAAGATGAAGAGAACGCTTACCAATAACTTCTCCTTGATTTCAAGCTAAAACTTGGATCTTTCAAATGAACTAGGCCTTGGAGTTTCTATTTCCCATTCCATTTCGCCATTTTTGATGAAGCTTGAGTATTAGGAAAATTTATGAAGTAATGAAGAGGAGAGGGGGTGGAACTAGGGTCCTAAGACAGAACGTTGGGATGAAACCCAAACTCAAACCAAAGTGAAAAAGTAGCAAAAATTTTACTAACTCCAAACATATTGAAGTTTATACTAAAAAAGATTGCAAACGCCATTTTGAACTCAATGGAAGTGGTCTCGAGTCCCAATTCGACAGTTTGAAAAAAATATCTTTTCGGACTAAAATCCGACGAATGATGTTATATTTAAATTTAATATTTAAATATACAATCGATAAATATGCGGGTTGTTACAGACTCCCCGCCTTAAAGAAATTGCATCCTCGCAATACTTAAGAAGAAAATAAAGAGTAACAACCATAAAAGCATTCCAACACAAAAGAATATCAAGATCACAAGATGTAAGGAAGTCAAGCCAACATTGTTGACACAATTTAAGTTCCTTATGAGAAAATAAATATTCCAAAAATTTATGATTGGAGTGGAGAACAAATTTCTCCCCCAAAAACAATGATGCCAAACTCTAAAAATGAAATCAATAGCCATGAGCACTAGATCATGAGTGGCATACCTAGTCTCGATAGTCTTAAATTGTTTAGAAACATAAGTGATAGCATGTGACGACCCGGCTTCCTATACCCAGGAAGACGTGTCATCAATAAGAAAGAAAGGGGTAGAAATAGAAAAGAAAAGAAAAGAAAGAGAAACAACATCAGAATCTCACAGCGGAATGGAATAAAATATAATATATCAACATAACTATTACATAGTTATATACATCAGAGTTATACAATTTCATACAACATGAATATCATATACATATCTGACAGAACATACAACTCAAATATCATGAACTAACTAACATAGCGGAACTATATAACTAGCTACATACGTCTGGTCTCCTGCTTCAACTCCTCCAGAATTCGTCAAAGCTAACCTGAATCCCTTGGCTACCCGTAAAAATTTGGGTACCCGAGAGTTTATGAAAAACAAAATACAAACTCCGGGTCAGACATGGGTCTGGTATGAGTAAACGGGTTAAAGTTGTTTAACTTTGAAAATTATTTAAAATAAAGGTATCACGTAAGACTCCCTACAAATAAATACGGGTAAGTTTTTACCTTACGCTAACCAAAACATTTTATAAGAAATCCAGTGATATTATAATAGTGTCTTGGGTTTTCAAGTAAAATACAGAAATAGCTGAAATGCTTACATCTCACATTTCAACATAGTTGGGCACAATCAAAACGTACGACGCTTATTGGAAATTGGATTCCATACAATGGCAGGGCTACTGGGGTACCGCCCGTCACAGTACGTGGCCTAGATCACAGTACCGAGGAGCTACCCTAACTCCCCTGCAACACAAGGCCGGAACCATTCCTTACTGAACAGTCCCGAACAAGATAACCCCGCAGTTGGCTGCAGACCAACCGCCTACACAGCCGAATAAAAGGGACATCTAGACAGGGTTATCCCTCGTCCTGCTTGGGCATGACCCACCTAACCTTGCTGCACATCCCCTGTTTTAGCCATTCCCGGTTGATGAGGCTTGAGGCTGCGTTTACCTTTATAGAACATATCACTTAGAATGCTCATCGTCCGCCTGACAATGTGCTGAAAGCATTCAATCCATACAAGTTCGTTCCGGGTTCGAACGAAACCGAAGGCATTATCTCGTTACACTCGTTTTAGAATCACCATCAGAGTTAACGACAATAACCCTTGCATTCTGAAAACACCATCTCGATCTTCACTTGAGATTACACGACCTAACGTTTAATTTGGATCGATGTGGTTTTCGGAATATCAATTGATATCCGATCCCGGTCTCATCGAAATCCAAACGCCATTTTAAAGTCCAAGTTGTCTAATTAACTTAACAGTTTAAATTTAACAATTGATTTCATATAGCAATTAAATACAGATAAATAACATCAGATAAACATATAGCAATGAAACACAATAAAGAATACACAACCATCACAGATATATCTAAAATATCACAGAACATCACAGAAATAAATAAACATCAGAGGCAATCAAATAGAGTCATTAATTCATATCAACAAGTTTGATTTGTTTTTAAACTTAATTGCATATTCAAGAGTAAATTATATTTTATTCTTTGATTAATTAATAGTTAATTAATTAACTTATTTCAATTTATTAATTACTTATTAATTATCCACTTAATTCATGAATTAATTCTTAGTTACTAATCAATACCTTAATTGTTGATTTATAAAACTCAATTACGCAATTAATTATTATTACTTATTTAATTAATCATTAATTATTAATTAACCTAACCGTTTATTCATTAATTAATTATTTAATCTGTTAACTATGATTTGTTAATTTATTAACTATCAATGATAAATTAAATTCTTAATTATCAAACAAGATTATTAAAAAATTTAATTACAAATTTTAATTATACTTTGACTATTTATTAAATAGAAATTATAAAATGTATTACATACATAATTAACTTTGATTTTAAATAATTAACTCTTTCTTGTTTTCCATAAATTTTTAAAGTTCTGCTTGGCTTATACTGTTTGTAAACATTAATAACCTGATTAATACTAACTTATAAAACTTAAATTTAAATTACAGTTAACATACTTAACAAAATTCCTGGCACTGAAAACCCGAAGCATACACCGTGCTCAACTCGCGTAGAACTCGGGTCCATCCAATTCATCTCTCGCGACAAACTCCTGCTTCCCCTTATCTTCTCCCCTGTTCTCTCCAGTTCCTATCTTCTTCTTTTTTTTAGCTTAAGTTAAAACTGTTGAAACTTTAAAGAAAATCACACGTGCTTCACTCTCTTGACCCAGTAACAAGACTCGAAGAAAACACGCAACACTCTCGCGCTACACACGGGATAAAATACCCAGGCCCTTCCTCACCGCCGTGCACGTGCACAGCGATCCACCGCCGCGCCACCACCATGCGTCACCACCCACAAATCACAAACCACTCCCTCGCCTGAAATCCAAACCTAGATCAGCTCCAAAATCACGAATTCAAAATTCGACTGCAAAGTCGAACTGTACCACAAACCCAATTCAGAAAATCGCCTCGCGCTTGCGATCACGACCACCAGAGATGTTTCAAATTCGGCCATAGCTTGCCGACACCACCTCCTAGCTTCCTCCAAAGCCTCAAGTCACTCGGCTAAGTAACGGTGACACAATCTACGAATGACCAGAGAACAAAACACCGGCCCTTAAACCCTACTTTCCATCAATGCTCAAAAATCTCGCATTAATATATTTTTTTAGCATTTTTCTAGTAATCTATACTCTATACACAAGCTTCATACGAATTTTCATCATTAATCATTGAGTGAATCTCCTGAAATTCATGAAAAAGCTTCTACAGTTCATTCATGAACTGTTCTGTAAAAAGTTAGCCAAAAAAACTTGATTCTTGTCTTACAAATCATATTACTATATGTTCAATCAATATATAAACTCCAACTTTCAATTTAAGTTACTTGATTTTTTTTACTATGATTATACTTTATACTGTGAATTCAACAGTATTCATGCTGTTATTAAAACATAAATATCCAAAGTTTACAATCATAACAGAACATTGTTATATCACAAAGTAATTCAATTCACAAGTAAATTATTCAAATTAAATTTCAAAAAGTTTGGTTTACTCACCAAAATTTGCTGTAACAGAGAATATTTGATGATGCAAGGTACTGCAGTTTTGCAAATTCCTGTAACCTTATTGCTTCTGACTTTTGAACCTGAAATTTGTTTGGTTATTTTTTTTCTTTTGTTGTTCTTCAGATTTGAGAAGTTTGTTTATATTTTTTTTTTCACGCTCTATGCTTTTGCAGTTACAAATGAATTAATAAGAAGATATATACATATATTTATAACAGTGAACACTACTGTCTTCTTGCACAAGCTTTGGCTTAATAAATATCTTGTTTATTTTATTATGTACTCAAGCCTAAGATATTTCAACCATTTCGGCTGAAAGATAATATTGCCAGATATAAAGGGTGCTAATTAATACATGTGTCTTTATTTATGTTAACACAATCAATGTTTACTGACACATATTTGTATACAGATTTTTACAGGCTTAAGTTTTGTACTAAATGTATTCATTTATTCTAACATCCTATTAATGCTTTCCTGACACAACATTTATACAAAAGATATCTGCAGTGTATTTGTATTAAGGTGTATTCATAATTTCATACTTGCAGATTTTTGTATAAACATACTTATGTTAACATTTAGATCAATGTTACTTGTAGGTTTACATTAGTGTTTGAACTAAATATTTTCATTTCCATTTATATCTTATACCTATTGTATTTGTACTTATATTTATAATCCTACTGTTATGTTATAATTGTGTTAGATACAAAGAAGCTTATGTTTATAACCATATTTTTTTTATTTATATAGAAACTCATGTTAAATATTTATAAGCTTAATTTATTTTAGTTATAAAAATTATTGTGTAAAAATAGTACTTAAATCTCATGTTTATTTAAAGTTAATTTTTGTCAATATTGGATTTGTAATGTATTTGCACCTGTGAATTTTATATTTATATTTAATATGGAAAAAATTGTATTATTGTACTTATTTTTATTAACTACATTCTTATATCTGATATTAAATGCCATTTATACACAACTTTATATTTTAATTAATTAAATAAAACATATTTAATTTTGAATATTGTTAAAGAGTCTATTTGTATTTTGAAATTATAAATTCCTTTATAACCTATATACAACTAATAATATCCAACAACTTATTTATTTATAAATGAAAATATTATATTTTATTTAAATTTGATCAAAATCCTATAATAATAATAGGGTCAAAATTTCGGGATGTCACATTCCTCCCCCCTTAAAAGAATTTCGTCCCCGAAATTTAAACAACAGTTAATTTCAAAAACTTAATATTAACAATCCAAACATACATATCATTCAAAACAAACAATCAAACAGTCAATTCTAACAACATCACTAATTATCCGGACATAAATTTGGATAAGCTTTTCTAAAACTATCAAGAGTTTCCCAGGTACAATCTCTGGGATCCTCACTCCATTGCACCTTGACGAGTTTCACCACTTTATTCCTTAGTTGCTTCTCGTCTTGATCTACAATCTGAACAGGATCTCTAACCACAGACAGGTTGGGTTCAACTTCTAAATCCTCCTGAACAACTGGCTCTATTACCAATGATGGGTCATGAATATATTTCCTTAAATGAGACACATGGAATACATTGTGAATCCCAGACATCCGTTCCGGTAATTCAATCCTGTAGGCTATAGTTCCAAGAATTATTTCCTCAAAAAATTTATCCTCCATTTGCTTACTAATGATCCTTTCTTGGAGAGATGGAACGACTTCCAAAAGAGATAAAACAGCATTTCTACTAAGAGCATTTGCCACGACATTCGCTTTCCCCAGAGTGTACAAAATATCCAGATCATGAGATGCCAAAAATTCGACCCATCTCTGCTGTCTCAAATTAAGATCTTTTTGAGAGAAAATATATTTCAACGGTTTGTGATCCGTGAATAACTCAAGCTTTTCTCCCAAAAGATAATGTCTCCATATCTTCAAAGCAAAAACAATAGCTAACAGTTCTAGATCATGCGTAGCGTAGTTCTTCTCATGGGACTTCAATTGTCGACTAGCATACGCAATAACTCTGCCATTCTGCATCAGAACTGCACCCAATCCAACCAAACATGCATCCGTATATACTTCAAATTTGCTCTTCCCATCCGGAATAGCAAGTACTGGTGCACTAGTCAGCCTTGTCTTCAATTCCCGAAAAGCTTCTTCACACTGAGGTGTCCAGTTGAATTTAATTCCTTTCCTTGTTAGCTTGGTCAGATGCGAAGAAATTTTGGAATAATCCTTTATGAATTTTCTGTAGAAGCCAGCCAAACCTAGAAAACTTCGAACTTCCGTCGGTGTCTCCGGCTGTTTCCATTGTAAAATAGTTTCAACCTTTGCTGGATCTACTGAAATGCCTTCACCAGAAACAATGTGCCCTAAAAATTTAACTTCTGATTTCCAAAAATGGCACTTTGAAAATTTTGCTTTCAACACATGCTTCCTCAGAGTCTCCAATACAATCCTCAAATGTTGCATGTGCTCCTCTTCCGATTTAGAATAGACTAAAATATCATCAATAAATACTAGCACAAACTTATTCAACACATCTCTAAAGACTCGATTCATGAGGTCCACAAAATAGGCTGGAGCATTGGTTAATCCGAACGGCATAACCAACCACTCATAAAAACAATTCGGTCCCCTAAATGATGTCAAGGGAATACTATCTTCAGCTACTCTCAATTGATGGAAACCTGAAGCTAGATCAAGTTGGGAAAAGATAGAAGCTCCATGCAACTGGTTAAAAAGATCATCGATGCGGGGAAAAGGATATTTATTTCGAATGGTCACTTTGTTCAATTCTCTATAATCAACACAGAACCTTAGCGAACCATCCGATTTGGTGACAAACACCGCAGCAGAGCCCCAACAAGAAAAACTAGGTCTAATCAAACCCTTCTCCAAAAGATCTTGCGTCTGCTTGACCAACTCTTCTCTCTCTCGAGGAGGCATTCTCCTACTGGGTTGAATCACCGGCACAACACCTGGAATCAAATCAATACGAAACTCAATCTCTCGATGTGGCGGAAGACACTTAACTTCTTCAAAAACATCAGGAAAATCTTGAACCACATCGATTTCCTCAACTTTCTCTTGAGAAGTCTCAACTCCTAGCAAAAGACTACTCAAGTGAAATCCAGAACTATCACACGACACTTTGGCAATCCTACCCAAATCAGTCTCCAATGAAACTGTCCTCTCATCACAATTCAGGATTGCTTTATACTTATCGAGCCAATCCATATCCAATATAAGATCAAATCCTTTAAAATCTAACACATACGGGTCACAAGAGAAACTGTGTGACAAATAAGAAAGCTTCAAGTCCTTACAGAGCGTATCCAATTTTGCTGCTCCGCCAATTGGATTAGATACAATAATGAGACGATCCACGGTACTAAGGTTAAGAGAAAACTTTTCTACTGATTCTGAAGATATGAAACTAAAAGATGCACCCGAATCAAATAAAACTTTAATATACTTGCCATTTAGGAGTAAGGTACCTTCCAAAACTCCTTTGCCTTGGGAAGAAGAAGATGAACCAGCTTCCAAAGCAAAAACTTTATCCTGAAGTGTCCTCTGCAAAAGTGGACAATTCTTAATCATATGACCGGGCTGACAACAATTAAAACACAACGATCTCTGGACTGTTGCAAATTCTGGACCACTTTGACGTTGCTGTTGAGATCCTCCTTGAGAACACTAATCCGCCAAATGTCCAATTTGCTGACAGTTATAACACTTACGGGGTCTGTTATTGCTTCTTCCAGATTTCTTTCCCTTAACTTGCCTTCTCCAAAGTGGGTTGAACTTTCTTTTATTTGGTTTAACGAAACTCCCTCTTGAAAATGCTTCTGTTGCCTCCAATTTCTTGCTTATAAAATCTTCATACCTCAATGCCATATCAACTAAAGCAACAAATGATCCTTTCAAGAGCACCGTCATCTTACTCTGGAATTCGGACCTCAATCCTTGCATAAACTTTTCATTCTTCTTGAGGGGAGTATCAATGAGTCCCGATCCATAACACGAAAGTTTGTTGAATCTGGTCTCATACTCAGAAATAGTCATGCTTTCCTGCTTCAAATTCAGAAAATCCTGATACAATTGAGTTTTCCTTGCCATGGGCATAAACTTCTCCTCAAATAACTCCTTAAATCTTTCCCATGAAATATCTTCTTCAGGAATATTTGCAATCGTTGCATCCCACCATGATGCTGCGCTTACCTGCAATTGCCACGATGCCATATCCCTCTTCTGATCATCCGCCAATCTCATCCTCTTAAAAATACGCTCACAAGAACGTAACCAGGCTTGAACTTCAATTATCGATTCTAAACCTTTAAATGATTTGCCTCCAAGATCAATAAAATCTTTACATAAGGCTGCAAAACTAACTTGAGGCGCTACAGGATTAACAGCCTCTCTAGCAATTTGACTTCGAACATCATCAGTTGAAGTACTGGCCCTAACTCTGCCTCTCCTTCCAGAACTCATGTGGGCCTCCTAAACAGGTAACCAACAAATTTAGATAGGTATATATATATATATATATATATATATATATATATGAAAATACAAATACGCACTCTCAAGATAAATATTACTCCAGAGCATAGGTACTCGCTCAACCTATCGCTCTGATACCACCTGTGACGACCAGGCTTCCTATACCCAGGAAGACATGTCATCAATAAGAAAGAAAGGGGTAGAAATAGAAAAGAAAAGAAAAGAAAGAGAAACAACATCAGAATCTCACAGCGGAATGGAATAAAATATAATATATCAACATAACTATTACATAGTTATATACATCAGAGTTATACAATTTCATACAACATGAATATCATATACATATCTGACAGAACATACAACTCAAATATCATGAACTAACTAACATAGCAGAACTATATAACTAGCTACATACGTCTGGTCTCCTGCTTCAACTCCTCCAGAATTCGTCAAAGCTAACCTGAATCCCTTGGCTACCCGTAAAAATTTGGGTACCCGAGAGTTTATGAAAAACAAAATACAAACTCCGGGTCAGACATGGGTCTGGTATGAGTAAACGGGTTAAAGTTGTTTAACTTTGAAAATTATTTAAAATAAAGGTATCACGTAAGACTCCCCACAAATAAATACGGGTAAGTTTTTACCTTACGCTAACCAAAACATTTTATAAGAAATCCAGTGATATTATAATAGTGTCTAGGGTTTTCAAGTAAAATACAGAAATAGCTGAAATGCTTACATCTCACATTTCAACATAGTTGGGCACAATCAAAACGTACGGCGCTTATTGGAAATTGGATCCCATACAATGGCAGGGCTACTGGGGTACCGCCCGTCACAGTACGTGGTCTAGATCACAGTACCGAGGAGCCATCCTAACTCCCCTGCAACACAAGGCCGGAACCATTCCTTACTGAACAGTCCCGAACAAGATAACCCCGCAGTTGGCTGCAGACCAACCGCCCACACAGCCGAATAAAAGGGACATCTAGACAGGGGTATACCTCGTCCTACTTGGGCATGACCCACCTAACCTTGCTGCACATCCCCTATTTTAGCCATTCCCCGTTGATGAGGCTTGAGGCTGCGTTTACCTTTATAGAACATATCACTTAGAATGCTCATCGTCCACCTGACGATGTGCTGAAAGCATTCAATCCATACAAGTTCGTTCCGGGTTCGAACGAAACCGAAGGCATTATCTCGTTACACTCGTTTTGGAATCACCCTCAGAGTTAACGACAATAACCCTTGCATTCTGAAAACGCCATCTCGATCTTCACTTGAGATTACACGACCTAACGTTTAATTTGGATCGATGTGGTTTTCGGAATATCAATTGATATCCGATCCCGGTCTCATCGAAATCCAAACGCCATTTTAAAGTCCAAGTTGTCTAATTAACTTAACAGTTTAAATTTAACAATTGATTTCATATAGCAATTAATTACAGATAAATAACATCAGATAAACATATAGCAATGAAACATAATAAAGAATACACAACCATCACAGATATATCTAAAATGTCACAGAACATCACAGAAATAAATAAACATCAGAGGCAATCAAATAGAGTCATTAATTCATATCAACAAGTTTGATTTGTTTTTAAACTTAAATGCATATTCAAGAGTAAATTATATTTTATTCTTTGATTACTTAATAGTTAATTAATTAACTTATTTCAATTTATTAATTACTTATTAATTATCCACTTAATTCATGAATTAATTCTTAGTTACTAATCAATACCTTAATTGTTGATTTATAAAACTCAATTATACAATTAATTATTATTACTTATTTAATTAATCATTAATTATTAATTAACCTAACCGTTTATTCATTAATTAATTATTTAATCTGTTAACTATGATTTGTTAATTTATTAACTATCAATGATAAATTAAATTCTTAATTATCAAACAAGATTATTAAAATTTTTAATTACAAATTTTAATTATACTTAGACTATTTATTAAATAGCAATTATAAAATGTATTACATACATAATTAACTTTGATTTTAAATAATTAACTCTTTCTTGTTTTCCATAAATCTTTAAAGTTCTGCTTGGTTTATACTGTTTGTAAACATTAATAACCTGATTAATACTAACTTATAAAACTTAAACTTAAATTATAGTTAACATACTTAACAAAATTCCTGGCATTGAAAACCCGAAGCATACACCGTGCTCAACTCGTGTAGAACTCGGGTCCATCCTATTCATCTCTCGCGACAAACTCCTGCTTCCCCTTATCTTCTCCCCTGTTCTCTCCAGTTCCTATCTTCTTCTTCTTTTTTAGCTTAAGTTAAAACTGTTCAAACTTTAAAGAAAATCACACGTGCTTCACTCTCTCGACCCAGTAACAAGACTCGAAGAAAACACGCAACACTCTCGCGCTACACACGGGATAAAATACCCAGGCCCTTCCTCACCGCCGTGCACGTGCACGGCGGTCCACCGCCGCGCCACCACCAAGCGTCACCACCCACAAATCACAAACCACTCCCTCACCTGAAATCCAAACCCAGATCAGCTCCAAATTCACGAATTCAAAATTCGACTGTAAAGTCGAACTGTACCACAAACCCAATTCAGAAAATCGCCTCGCGCTTGCGATCACGACCACCAGGGACGTTTCAACTTCGGCCATAGCTTGCCGACACCACCTCCTAGCATCCTCCAAAGCCTCAAGTCACTCGGCTAAGCAACGGTGACACAATCTACGAATGACCAGAGAACAAAACACCGGCCCTTAAACCCTACTTTCCATCAATGCTCAAAAATCTCGCATTAATAATTTTTTTAGCATTTTTCTAGTAATCTATACTCTATACACAAGCTTCATACGAATTTTCATCATTAATCATTGAGTGAATCTCCTGAAATTCATGAAAAAGCTTCTACAGTTCATTCATGAACTGTTCTGTAAAAAGTTAGCCAAAAAAACTTGATTCTTGTCTTACAAATCATATTACTATATGTTCAATCAATATATAAACTCCAACTTTCAATTTAAGTTACTTGAATTTTTTTTACTATGATTATACTTTATACTGTAAATTCAACAGTATTCATGCTGTTATTAAAACATAAATATCCAAAGCTTACAATCATAACAGAACATTGTTATATCACAAAGTAATTCAATTCACAAGTAAATTATTCAAATTAAATTTGAGAAAGTTTGGTTTACTCACCAAAATTTGCTGTAACAGAGAATATTTGATGATGCAAGGTACTGCAGTTTTGCAAATTCCTGTAACCTTATTGCTTCTGACTTTTGAACCTGAAATTTGTTTAGTTATTTTTTTTTCTTTTGCTGTTATTCAGATTTGAGAAGTTTGTTTATATTTTTTTTTTCACGCTCTATGCTTTTGCAGTTACAAATGAATTAATAAGAAGATATATACATATATTTATAACAGTGAACACTACTGTCTTCTTGCACAAGCTTTGGCTTAATAAATATCTTGTTTATTTTATTATGTACTCAAGCCTAAGATATTTCAACCATTTCGGCTGAAAGATAATATTGCCAGATATAAAGGGTGCTAATTAATATATGTGTCTTTATTTATGTTAACACAATCAATGTTTACTGACACATATTTGTATACAGATTTTTACAGGCTTAAGTTTTGTACTAAATGTATTCATTTATTCTAACATCCTATTAATGCTTTCCTGACACAACATTTATACAAAAGATATCTGCAGTGTATTTGTATTAAGGTGTATTCATAATTTCATACTTGCAGATTTTTGTATAAACATACTTATGTTAACATTTAGATCAATGTTACTTGTAGGTTTACATTAGTGTTTGAACTAAATATTTTCATTTCCATTTATATCTTATACCTATTGTATTTGTACTTATATTTATAATCCTACTGTTATGTTATAATTGTGTAAGATACAAAGAAGCTTATGTTTATAACCATTTTTTTTTATTTATATAGAAACTCATGTTAAATATTTATAAGCTTAATTTATTTTAGTTATAAAAATTATTGTGTAAAAATAGTACTTAAATCTCATGTTTATTTAAAGTTAATTTTTGTCAATATTGGATTTGTAATGTATTTGCACCTATGAATTTTATATTTATATTTAATATGGAAAAAATTGTATTATTGTACTTATTTTTATTAACTACATTCTTATATCTGATATTAAATGCCATTTATACACAACTTTATATTTAATTAATTAAATAAAACATATTTAATTTTGAATATTGTTAAAGAGTCTATTTGTATTTTGAAATTATAAATTCCTTTATAACCCATATACCACTAATAATATCCAACAGCTTATTTATTTATAAATGAAAATATTATATTTTATTTAAATTTGATCAAAATCCTATAATAATAATAGGCTCAAAATTTTGGCATGTCACATAGCACGTTCTATTTTGCAAGAGAACGACACCCAAACCAATACAACTAGTATCAGTGCAAATAATGAAGTCTTGATTCCCTTTGGGAACCACAAGGATATGAGTATCGGAAAAGGGTTCTTTTAAATAATCTTCTTTCCCGAAAAGCTAAAATTTCCAAAATTACAATTATCTCTATGTAATCATTTTTCTAAAAAAATTACTTTTTATAAATCAATTTTATTGTGTCAAATTGTCTCATCAAAGCATTTAGGAGATTCCTATCGATAACGTTGATCAAGCGCATCGACCAGAATTCTTAAAGCACTCAATGGGTAGTACAATATGATAAACATGTTTCTTAAAAACTTTTAAGAATATTCTTTGATCGTTTTAAGAACAAAAACCCAATTATACTTATAAATAAATCTTATGAAAAAGATTTGCAAAATTTTAAATTGTTGTTTTCATCCAAAATCAATAAATACACAAATGGAGCCATCGAGATATTCGTAGAATACTCGATTCATAAAATGGATGAAATAAGCTGGACAAACTGAATGACATAACAAGTCATTCATAAGAATCATAACGAGTGCGAAATGCGGTAAGCGGGATGCTAACTCCCGCAATTCGTAGCCAAATGAAAATCGGTGGCAAGGTCGAGCTGAAAAGACCTTAACACCACTCAAAAGATTGCTTAGGGGATAATCCTAGGACAAGTTCAAAAATACCGAAAAATTTCACAGACTACCCGAATGAGAGAAATAACATTTTTCCTCGTCGTGTGGGTTTAAAGAATAAAATGATGCCATCAATTTGGAATCGAAATCACAAAGAAAAAATAGAAACTCTCCAAAATAGATGGAGACATACCTTTTCCCTGAGAAGAACCTCCAGAGGCATCCACTATATTTGGCTTGCCAGATAGAGAATTATTCGAAGCAATAGGACAAGTGGAAATACGATAGCCTTCCTTCTTGTAGTAGCGGCAGAAGAGAGGCTTAGGACAAGCTCGAATCATATGATCCGGAGAACCACAATTGAAACACTTTCGAATGGAAGGTGTTCCAGCAGACTGAGACTTAGAATCAGATTCAACGGGCTTTTTCTTCTTGGAAGGCAAAAATTCCCGCTCATGAAATGGAAAATGCTTCTTGTCAGGGTTCTTGCGAACCTCAACATCATCACCACTATCACACTCCTTCTCGATGGCTTCAAGATGAAGTGCCGAATCAACGAACTCCTCAAAAGAAGGCTTAAGTTGGAGCATTAAAGACTTCTTAAGATATTTCTTAAGACCAGAGACAAACTTCAGATTCTTCTTATAAGAGGTGCTAATGAATTCAAGACCATACTTAGATCAGGCCTGGAATGATGCAACATACTCAAAAACGGAAGACTCCCCTTGGTTCGATTCAAGAAAGCGACGGGCCAATAAAACTTTCTCAGATTCAGGAATGAATTTGAGTTCGAATCGTTCCTGAAACTGAGTCCAGGAAAGAGCAGACTCATCAATTTCGGCTATAAAAAGCTCGTACCAATCAAGGGCACGCTCTTGCAATAGGCTAGAAGTTACAAGAACTCTATCATGATCAGAAAGATCCATGCAAGAGAAAATACGCTCGCACGTGCGAACCCAAGCTTGGACTTCAAGAACAGACTCAGAGCCTTTAAACGGCTTTCCTCCAAGATGAGAAAAATCACCACACAGTCGTGCAAAGGCAGATTTGTGTGGAGGAGATGTTCGAGTAGGAGCTGGAGGCTGAGTGCTCCTAAACAATTCCAAAAACTGATCAACAAACATATAAACACCATTCGGATGTGAGCCACTAGATTGCCCAGGATCCGAACGTCGTCCTCTGTCTCTTCCAGCCATAAGTTGAAAATTTAAGATAAGATAGAGGTTATTCACAAGGTAGATACCACTAATACAAATGTGGAATACTACGGAATAAAATGCATCCCTAGACGTATTCCCAGATCATATCTAGCCTTTGGGGTAGAAGGAATAGAGGTACGAAGATTCAAAGATTTGTAAAACTTATTACACTTGGATGTATCGCAATGTGTGTTTCTATTCCGTGTTTATCATATTTTGTTCTAAACCTGGCTCTGATACCAAGCTGTAACGCCCCACTCCGAGACCCACATTAGCATAGAGTATTATTAGATAATACCGTCTGCTAATACGGAGAATAGAGCTGGATAGAAGCGACCATCTATAGCCTTGCCTTAACTATCTATTGAACACATCGACAATTTCCATACCAAGAGGATCAACGTATCCAATAAATACTTAACACAAAGCCATAGGTGGCTATCTATCAGAGCAAAATGTAACAACTCAAATGTAATATACATCACAGAACAGTAGATCATCACATACACATATACTAATACATAACAGAGTATACGAAATGATACTTGCAAGTGGTATAGCAGACCACAATATACAGGCGAGTCAAAAGAATACATATCAAAGTTATAACCAAAAAGGACTACACAAAAAGCTATAACAAAAAGGAGCTAGCGGAATAGTCCATGCGGAAGCAAAAGAGGCTAAGTCCAAAAGTACCTAACCTGAAACATCTCGGTCTAACCCGAGTATAAAATACACGGGTCAGTCTAGTTAAACAAATTAGTTAGATAAACTGAGTAATAAGGAAACTATAAGGTCATAAAGTGCAACAGATATCTCTAAAAGAGATATCTCAATCATCTAACAATAGGTGAGTCACAACAAGCCTCATATCATCGGCAACTCAAATAAACAATGGATATGAATATCCCAAATCAAGCCAAAAAGGCAAATAACAAATACCAATAAAGGTATCACAAGTTCCACAAGGTAACTGCTATATATCGTGTGATTCAAAGGACCTACACCGAAAGGTGATACGCCAGGGAATATAAATATCAATGAAACAAAAGAAATGCACGTGCGTAGTACTGTATAAACAAGGATCATAAGCCCGAATGCACAAACCCAAATATCTCTTGAGTGGTGATGAAGGACCAACTCCAAAAGTGATACTATAGGGAAACAAACCCAAAGGCAATAAATCTGAAGGTACAAGCCCGAAGGCAACATACCCGAAGGCAACAAACCTGAAGGTACAAGCCCGAAGGCAACATACTCGAAGGCAACAAACTGTAGTGGTGAAGGTCCGGAGGCCCAGTACTGGACACCACTAACTGGCAATATGTGTCATAAACTCCTCGGTAGGAACTCGAAAAATGTTAACGTGAGTCACATACCACACGCTCGCACTAAACGGTTTACTATCCATTAGTCAATTTCATACTCAAAGCAGTAAAAAGTTTACCTCATCTCATCGGTAAATGAGACCCAAAGGTCAAAATGTTCAAACGAATAGATTAGCAATTAACTGAAAATATGAACGCACGTGTTCATAGCACGCGTTTTATCTAATCAATTAATTCTCCTCCCTCTTCGCTCAGAGTGCAAAATTGTGTGTATGCGTTTTAAATAGAAATTATAAATTGGAGAAACGAGCTTTTAATACAATTCGAAAAGATCATTTTATAAAAACCCGTATATGAAATCAAAAAGGAATCATCAAAGTCCAAAAACGTGATAAAACTGATTGGAATCAACACGAATCGATTAAATTTGGGAACCAAGCAAAATAGGAAAAAATAGGCAAAACAAGCAGGTCAGTCGACTGACTACAGAGGCCAGTCGACTGATCCAGAAACCTAGAAGCTTCATTTCCCACAGTCAGTCGACTGATTATAGAGGCTGGTCGACTGATTGCAGGAAACAGAGATTTCTAGCCTCTACAGACAGACCCGGAGCATTTATTTGCTACAGCCAGTCGACTGACCGCAAAGGTCAGTCGACTGACTAGAACAAGGGCTGTTTTTCGGCCAATCCAATGAAGAGCAAACTCTTCCAAATTGCGATCGAACGAGCAATGTCGCTAGGGTTTTATGCCAATTGACACCCCAGCCTATTGGCTCTTTTATACACCTCCATAAACATGAGCAAGACATCAAAGCTATGATTTTTAGTGTTTTTGACTTCAAAACGCCAAAAATGAAATTTTCACCAAATCAATTCAAACCAAAAGCAAATGAACATAAACGAGTGTTAGGAGTCATACCTAACATCAATGATATCAAGAGAAGTAGATGTGAGTTCAAAACTCACCTTTTTAACTCAAAACAATAATTGAGAGGCTCAAATACAAAGAAAAGATCAACCACTCTTCACTCCAACTCTAAAAGCTCCAATCTAAGATCACATCAAATATTTCCTAAATTTAGGTTTAGGAATTCTGAAATTGAAGAGAGAAAGAGTTAGAGAAGATGAAGTGAACGCTTACCAATAGCTTCTCCTTGATTTCAAGCTAAAACTTGGATCTTTCAAATGAACTAGGGCTTGGAGTTTCTACTTCCCATTCCATTCCCTCATTTTTTATGAAGCTTGAGTATTAGTAAAAGTTATGAAGTAATGAAGAGGAGAGGGGGTGGAACTAGGGTCTTAAGATAGAACATTGGGCTGAAACCCAAACTCAAACCAAAGTGAAAACGTAGCAAAAATTATACTAACTCCAAACATATCGAAGTTTATACTCAAAATGATCGCAAACGCCATTTTGAACTCAATCGAAGTGGTCTCGAGTCCTAATTCGACAGTCCCAAAAAGTAGCTTTTCGGACTAAAATCTGACGAACGATGTTATATTTAAATAAAATATTTAATATATAATCGATAAATATGCGGGTTGTTATAGGATTTTTAAAGGAAAATAAAAAGGAAGTTTTTAAGTAAAATAATTGTGGTGAAATTGGATAAATTAAAAGAATAAATTTGGAAAAGAAATAAAAGTTGGATTTGGAAGTCCTATTAAATCGATTCTGAGTATGGAAAAATAGATGTTTTGAATAAACGGAAATAAAAAAAGTTTTGAGGACTTAAGCGATATTGTTTAACAATTAAGGGATTTATTTTTAAATTCAAGATTTAAGTGAGTTGGCAAAAATAAAAGGAGAATTTTGGAATAAAGTAAGAAATTGATATTCCATATTTAAGTAAGGTTTTAAAATGATAATAAAGAAGTGAAGCTGGAATTAATGGATTTTGGTATAAAATTGGGTAAATCAAGAAATAAACATCAAATGGAAATTAATACAGGAAATCGATTTGAAAATCGATTAAGTATTTTGAAAAAAGTGATTAAAAGGAGAATGAGACTATGAGATTTATAAACCGAGTTTATAAATAAAGTGAAATATTTATCAGAGGATAATTTGAAATTATAAATTCACAATGGGAATGTATAAGGGGATGAGTAAATCATTTTAAAAATAAAAGGGTAGTTTTATTTTAAAAAGTGTGGAAAAGAAAATTTACGGGATTTGGATGTAAATTAAAGTGGGATAAATCAAGGAGGATTTATAAATGACCAGACGGGCTATACTGGAGTAGAAAGTGTATTTTCTTAGAAAGCTAAGTATATTTTCAAAGGAAGATTTTTTAAGTATAAATTAGAAGTTTTAAAGGTGTTTTTAAAAGAATGTTCTTAGGAAAATTTGTTATTTAATAGTTTTAAAATTGTTAAAGTAAATATTGATGGAGTTAATTGTAGTAGTAATTATTTTTAAACGTTAAATTAGTATTATGATTTAAATGATAACTATTAAATATTTATACCTTATATAACAGATTTATTTTAAAAGTAGTTTTTGGCTAAAGTTTACTTGGGAAATTATTATAGAATTTCACAACTATTATTTTGAATAAAGTTACTTAAGTAATTTTATTTTAAATGTTTTAAGTATATATTTTTGGATAAAGTGATTTAATTTATTTAAAAGCTAAATTTAATAAGACTTAGTGTTTTTCAGTGGAAATAAAATAATTTGTTGAATGATTGTTTAAATTTGATAGTTAAATAACCGACTATTAGTATTGGCCAATGCGCTGATCGTTTCGAAGAGGTCGGGATCGAATCTAATTATCCGAAAACCACCTCGATCCGGTTTGAACTTAGGGAATGAATACCGTGAAGATGACGAAGACAGTGATTAGGTTTGTCTAGACCCAGATCAGCTTGTATGGACGAATGCTATTAGACCATCGTCATTGGAGGACGATAGGCATTCTAAATGAATATGTTCTAAAAAGGTAACGCTTAGCCTCAAGCCTCATCAACCGTGAATGGCCAAACAGGGGAGGTGCAGCAAGGCTAAGTGGGTAGCACCCAATTAGGGTAAGGTCATCACTGTCTGGAGTCCCTTTGATTTCGACTGTGTGGCGGTTGCTGATCCTAACCGCGGGGTGATCTTATTAGGTCTATCTAGGTCAGGTGTAGGCCGGTCTTGTGTTGCAGGGGATCCGGAGTGGTCCTCGATACTCTGATCTAGACCTGGTACTATGACGGACGGTGCACCTATAGCCATACCATTGTATGGAATCCAATTTCCGATAAGTGCCCTCGGACTTGATTGTATACCTATTATGCTGGAATTTAATGAATGTAACAATTTCGGCTATTTGAATAAGTATTTGTACTTAGACACTATTATAATATCAAATGAATTTGATAAAAATGTTTTGGTTATCGTAAGGTAAAAACTCGACATGTTTATTTGTGGTGTGGACTTACGAGATACCTTTGTTTCAAAGAATTTTTGAAAATATTAATAATCCAATTGAGTTTGTTTTCTCACATTGGTTTTCCAAACTGACTCGGATGTTGTTTTGTTATGATACTCGGGTCAGACCGAGTTGAACAGATTTAGGATAGGATGTTATGGAGCTCAGGAGATGAGGTGGAGGATAGAGACGTGTTTTCGTGGATTTGTATTTTCCGCCGTGAAAGGAGGAGTTTTTGAACTGTCCAGATTTGATGTAGTGATTATGTACTATGATAATGTATGTATATATATAACAGTACATGTTTCTTTGTATTTAAAGCCGTTGTTATATATTATATTTTATTCTGCTGCGATTGTGAGATTCTGTGTTGTTATTTTCTCCTTTTCTTCTACCTTTTTATTATTTTACCCTAATGGTTTGTATTTCCGTCCAATTTGAGTTGAACTGATGGAGAATATTGTCGACTCAAAGGGGTACGAATTCGCGGGCCATTATAGAGTGGTATCAGAGCTGAAAGTTAAGCGAGAACCTCGGCTCTGGTGGGGATTACTCATTAGAGATAGGGTCAGTAGCACCCTAGAATGAGTTTAAGTGTATTAATAGATATAAGCGCGTATTTGTTAGTGAATATAATTTTTTTATATTGTGTTGATTGGTTTGTTGAGTGGTTTATGGATTATGGTCAATAAGAGTAATTAACGTTATTAATAGGGATCTCTAAACACTTGAATAGAACAATTCGACATAGTATTGTTTTAAGTAGGGTAAATGAAATAAATTTACCCAAATTATTTTTATATAAAAGGAATAATTTTCTTAAACTATTATATATGGTTGCTTGGTTGTTAGGGAATGATAATATAAAATTATTATCATTGTTGTGTGGGGAAATGAAATAAGAAAATAATGTTATAACCAAAAAATAAGAAAAGAATTCATATAACCGAATGGAATTTGTAAATGTGATCTATAATTGAAATGGGATAAAATTCCAGAGTAATATTTGAATATACATTGAGAGGATTTTGAGATTCGAAAATATGGGCAATATAATTTCCTTTGAGTTTGAAAATGATTTTCAAGGGCTTTGGAGGAATAATAGTGATATTATTCGAAAATATTTTTGAATTGGATATGAAATCTGGTGAGATTTGAAATTAAAAATATTTGAAAATGTTTTTAAAGAGTAAAAGCACCGAACTCACTTCGGTCGCTGGATAATAATTCCGATGATGATCGCGACATCATCGATAATCATTGTCGAGTTTCCAAGAGAGGAATTGCTACTTGAATGTTTTGGGTTGGTGTTTGAAAAAGTTGGGTTTGGATTTGAAATGCAAAGAAATAATTTGGTATACCAAAGGTTTTTTATATAATTGATTTCAAAAATGATTTTGAAATACTTAAGTGCTTGTTTAAAGACTCTGGACTTGGTTTAAATAAATGTTTATGGAATAATAAATGGGTTTGAAAACATATAAAAATTTGATATTTGTTAGCATAGAATTTAAATTGAAGAAGAGTTAAATTAAAATAAGCATGAAAACGAAATAAGTTAGAAAAGTAAGCCAATTAGATGAAGTGAATTAGAAGAGAGTAGTGAATGGAATTAAAATAAGTTGGAAAACATATAGAAGTTTAAAATTTGAATTAAATTGGAATGTAACTGAATCAAGTTAAATAAAAGTGAATTTGAGAGAGTAAGCCTAAATAGGCCAACTGGAAATAATCATTGAAATAAAATTTATTAAGTTGGAAATAATTTGGGAATGAACAAATTTATTTAGTGTAACTAAATGGAAATTGGAACTGAAATTTGAATAATGTCTAAATTTGAATTATGTTAAAATAAATGAGTAAAGTAAACCAATTAAGTGAAAAAAAATTGGAAGGAATGCTAAATAGAATATTGGTAAGTTTGAACTTATAAATTTTGAAAATTTAAATCAAAAGGGAATTAACTTGAACTAAGAGGGATCTGGAAATGTAGCCTAATTTGGACTAAACAAAACAAAGGATTGAAAAAAAGTAGTAAGTAAACTAATTGATTTAAATTGGCAAGCAAATGAATTGAAACTGAATAGTGGAATGGGATCTGACTTGAATCATGTTGAATAATATAATGGTTTGGAAATAAAATTTGATTAAGATATGAATAAATTGGTGAGTGGAACTAATTAAAGAAATGGTTAATTAAATATGGTTTGAGATAAGGTGAATAGAATTCAATATTTAAAATTGGTAGGTAAATTGAAATTCAAATGGAATTGAGATTGCAAGGTGAATGAATGGATGTAAAACCAAAATGATAAAGAGGAAATCAATATAAGGAGTGGTATAAAAGATCTATAATAGGCTTAAGAAAGTAAATAGTGAAATTCTTAAGTAAAATGGGTATTGGGAAGGCATGATAAGTTAATGTTTGAATAAAGGTTTCATAAAAAGTGGTGAAAAAGGGAAATTGTCGACAAGCGAAGGGAAATCAAAATAAATGTGAATAAAAAGAGAATTGATATAGCTAATAATCAACTGAGATAGATACGTAGGATGTACGTGTATTATTTTATTCGCATAGCGATTTGATCCAGATTTGAGCATAGAATTTCTAGATAGTTATATCGATCCGAGTTGGTATTTTTCACTCGATTTTCTACGACGAACCCTGGATATGGATTTTTGATTGATTCTGGAAATTCTCTATCTTAGTATATGGCTATGCAAGGAGAATGATGGTTTCCGATCAAGGATCCAGATCTGAGTCCGCACAAGGGAGTCGAATGAACGATAGTAGTTCGAACGTGAAATTGTGTGATTGGGTGAGCGATTGGATTTGATATTGCGTACGGATGATATATGTGCATCGTATGGGCTTAAGTAAAGTAAATACTAATTTTTTTGAAAAGGAAGTGAATAGAATGACTTTGGATTCTGTGATTGGATATTATTGCTAGTAGGATACAGGTATTTAAAAGCTAAAGAAAATTGGTGTTTTTGATTTCAGAAGATAAATTTAATTGCCCGACAAAAAGGTATGTGTTTAAATTACCATATGAAATTTGATGGTTTTCTGATCTAGCCACCTGGTTTTTGTTTTATTTTGGAAATTTGGGGCCGTAAAGGCAGTTTTGTAGTTTTTCCGAGCTAGCTGCACAGAGGAGGCGCTGGCGAAATTTTTTGAAAATTTAAGGAGTTAGAGAAATTTTTAGGAAAATTATGATTGTTTAAAATTTGGTTTTAAACTATGATTTAAATTATTAAGGGAATAATATTATTTGGAACAGATGGATGAGTTTGGAAAGTTAGTAGAATTTATAGTGCGTCTTTAATAAAAAGATTGTTTTGGGAAGTTGTTGAATCTGTGGTTTTGGGAAAATAGTAATGGGTATTGGACCATTGTTCTTATCCAGCAATTTCGAGGACGAAATTCTTATAAGGTGGAGAAATGTAACGACCTAGAATTTTTGGATATTTGAAATTGGAATATCTAATTGATTTTAAATATTTAAAAGTTAATTTTTAACTTGAATTTCAAATATCACTATTTATTTGGTAATTAAATTATTGAATTTAACAGTTGGAAATTGGGTAAAATATGGAATTTGGGGTTTTAAGCTTGTTAAAAATAAATTAAAGACTTATAAAATTTATATTAATAATACTAAAGATAATAAAAGTTTTAAAATTTAATTTTGGAAGTGGTTTGTTCATTTTTTTAAAAATATATCGTTTAAATTGAAATTTAAAAATAGCTTTCTGGCGCACAGTCTCAGAATTTGACGAAAACAGTCCCATTGGATCCATAATAGCGTATTATTATCGGATTTCAAATTTTGTAGTGTTTGGAATTATCGTGTAACCGTACGGTATGTAAACGCGTTGAAATCTATATCGAAAATTCAATATAATAGCTGGGTCCAGAAAGTTATCTCCTCCATACAATCGAATTAGACTCAAAACCTTTTCCATTGCGTTCGGAATAGGGATATAACATTATGAATGTCTAGCGGCACGCCTCGATAGGAATTTGAGATTTTAAATTGCATTTTTGAGATAATTTAAATTTAAATAATATTATATATATATTGTATGTTTTGACTTGTCAAATAAATTTCACATTGATACTTTTCCCCTTCACTTTCAAAGCACTGTAGCTTGATATTTTCTACATGCAAGGCGATTCAATCACGTTAATCTCTAATCGTGTTCCCTCTTTCGTTTTCTTTTTAAAAAGCTTAATAGTTCGTAGCCAAGAAACAAAATCAAAATGGACGAACTTTAAAATTTTATCTCCTATTATACTTCGCTTCTATCCTCCTCCTTCACAAATGAATCCAGTCGTATTTTGCCCTTCCCTTTTGAATTCAATCGAACTTCAGCAATTAAAAAAAAGAATTCAAATCTGTTGAACTCATGCAATCATTTGCGACCCCACGACCTTATGCGTGAGTGTGATCTGGTATGGAGGTGGCTTGGTTTGGAACAGACCGACCTAGGGCTCGAGGTGGGAAGTGTGTTAGGTGGAGATTGTCGTATGGGAACCTCGTTTGAATTCGCGACATGGAAAGGGACCAGTGACCGAGACGAAGTCGCCTGGTGGAGTGTGGTAAAGCGCGTTCGATTTTGAATAGCATTAGGAGAGGCTAAGTCATGATCTACCTAGGGGGCTCGGTGGCAATGAAGTAACGAGCAGGAGTTTCGACAGTAAGGTATAGGATTTTATTAATTTTAAATTTAATATACATATGTATGTATATATAGGTTAGAGAAAAATAATATTTCAGTAAGGTATAATCAGTTCTTCCTTTAATATAATTTAATTTAACATATATATTTATATATATATAAATAGATTAAGAAAAAAATACACATACTGGAACATGCTATCTAATTTAAAAATATAAATATATATATACACACATACCTATTTTAATTTAAATATAATATGTATAAATAAAAAGAAAAATATATTTATAGATAAGGTTTTGAGAAAAAAGTAGGAGTTTTAAATGTTGTAGAGTTTATACAAAAATTAGATGTAACGACCCGCTATTTTGGACTATTCGCATCCGCACACGTCAGACTTGAATAATTCAAAATACCGAATTGTTAATTTAAACTTGGCAAAACTCAGATATACTGTAAATAAATAATCACAGAATCACAGACACAGAGTAATAATATGCAGCGGAAGCAAAAGATAGTAGTTCATGAAGCTACTATATATATAACAGAGTTAAATAAGTACAAAAGAAGTCTCGAATACAATAGTCAAATACAAGAATCAGAGTACATCACTGAAATTAACCGAATATCTGAAAGCTGGCAGATAGCTGGATCTCCAAGCGAAGCTCCAACTCCAAAAGCGAGTCTCGAAAGCTGAACCACTCTGTCTAACCCGAGCGTAAAGCAAAACACAAAACACTCGAGTCAGGATTGACATTCTTATATCAATAAATCCAACTCAAGTGAAATAACAATTTGAAATACAAATAACTCAAAGGACGTTGGAATAACCGTCCTCTAAGGATCCGTTAAACTATCTTCTATGTAGTAATATACGCTAAATAGATAATGCCTATCAGTAATATAAATATCAAAACAGTGTTAAGGCATTACCATTATCCCCCTTAACACATTCTATATAAGCGTTATAGTCTATACAGCACTGTAAACTCCACTGTAAACTAGTGGGATATCAGGGAGTACTCCATAGGTATAACACAAAAAAAATTCGTAGTGATCGCGTATATAGGGATACAAGTATGACAAGGCACATGAGGCAATAACCAAGATAGTGAAACTACCGTTTGCCTGATCCGGACTGGTGAAAACGCATCGCCGCAACGATCGCAACACCGCGAAACAACACTCCCAAAAGTACGAGGGTGCACCAATCAATAACAAGTAATGAGTAGTTTACGAAGAAGTGTGTTCGCTCGAGGTGGCTAACCCATTTGGCCCGGCACGACTCCTGTTTTAGTCATTTCCAATTTGACACAAGTGTCAAGGCTATCCATTAGCATTCTCTTTCTTCAGCCATCACGTACATCATTCCAACCACTTCATTCTGGATCACACTCCGCGTATAGTTATTAAAGTGGTTTTCGGCTTAGACAGAGAGTATGTCCATAATCGATTCTAGTTTCTTTAATAACTTCGTAATTATTATGCCAATTGGTCGTTTATATTATTTCAAAACCAAATCATATTCAATTTCAATTAGAATTTGTAAACCAACATTTCGTTTGTCTTTCTAAATCAATTCCCATAATCTACGTTTCAAAACTTTCAAATTACCATTTCAAAATCTTATAATTCAATTTCAAATTTTATTTAAACAATTCGAATATTGATTCAAATTCATATACGGGTTTCATTCCAAAGTCATTTAAATTAATTAAATTTAACATTCAAATCAATTTTAAATTCATTTGTCGATTGCATTCAACATTCGTTAAGTAAATTTATCATTCAAAACAATTTCTATTAAATTACTATTTCATTAAATCAATTACTTAAGTTCAACTTCATTAACAAAGCTTACAAATTTAATTAAATTGGATTCGTCAAATAAATTCTTTAAAATTACAAGTCTTACGCTAATTCCAATAAATCACATTTTATTTCTTGTTAAAGAAATTCAATTCCACTTATTTATTTACTTAGTTACAAATTTCAACTCAATTAATAAAGAAACTAAATTTCACATATTCAAGAAGTTCAATTTCACTTATTTACTTACTTAAATAATTCAAAGAAAACCAATTTCCTTTATTAACGAAGTTCCAATTCACTTATTCAAAAGTTCAATTTCTCTTTTCAAAGAATTCAATTTTATTTATTTATTAAATAATTTCAAACCTTAATTAATAATTTCAAACTTAATTATTAAATAATTCCAAAACTCAATTATTCATTTCTTAAATTTAACAACGTTCTTCCAACAATTACTTTGTTAACATTTCGTTTTAGATTTTTAAATAATAACATTACTTTACATAAAATTTCAAATTCCAACTTCTTTTTAAAACTTTATTGTCTATTCAAATAAAGTCTTTATTTTATTTTTAAATCAAATTATTGACCAATCGGGTTTATATATAATTTTCTATCCTAGGTCAAATTCATTTGCATATTTATCATTTCAACCTGATTCCATTTCAATTCAAAAATCAAAGCATAGCAAAGGGAACTTGCAGTGTGATAACTGGGATGGTGTCAAAGTAAATAAACAAGCAATAACAACAATCCAATAATTAATTCAAATAATCCCGAAATAATCGTATTAATTAACATTTGTTATTTATGTAAATTAACATAATTATTTCTAGAATCTACACTATCATTTCATGTAGATTAAAGATTAGTACACTATTATTTTATACGGTTCTTCAATTTATTCAATTTCATACTACGTCGATTTTAAACAACATACATTTAAATGGTTCAAGGTGTAATTAACCATATTTCTATGTGTCAATTAATTTAAACATTTAAAGGGGTCATATCTACAAATTTAACTAACCGAATTCAACACATATGTCGATTTAAATTTTAACTATCCAACGTCAATTTCAATTTCAAATTATCTAACACTTAGAACATTAACAATTCAACATCCAATGTCAACATCAAACAATCAATCATTTATCAACCAAACTGGATTATCATTGCATAAATAATTAACAGGTAATGGTGTCAGATGTCACAGGTGAACTGATACAGGTTATAACATATATAACAGTGTAAATAACTAACAGCAGCAAATTTCAATTGTTGTCTCAATTGAAATCAAATTTGATAAATAAAAGAATATTAATCATGAGTGATTGCTCACCTTTCGAGGCTAGAGGACGATAGAAAGCAACTACGGAAAAGAACGGTGTAACGGGCACTAGCACAAAATCAGGCACGACAAAGCTGATATATAGATATTGATGAGAACAAATCGGAATCTTGGTACAACTTTAAATCATCGGCAGTGAATTCCTCCGAGGTCCTTTTACCCTCCTCAAGCCCTTCAGTTTCCTGCTCTTGCGAAGCGGCAGGGTCATCCAAGCCTTGAAGAGCTTCTATCTGTTCTTCTTGAGACGCCGGTTGAGAAGCAAGAGAAGGAGTAACTTGAAGAGATGAAGGAGCAACAGCTGGAGGAGGCGAAGCTTGTGCAGTACTTGTGGTTTTCACTACAGAAGAAGAAGAACTAAACGTCAGTATTTCCCACGAAAAGAGAATATAGTGGCACGTCAAGGTTTAAGTAATAATTAAGAAGTTCATCAAACTCATGTGAATCAAACAAGTAGTCCACTTGAGCTAGATCAGTGTGGAAGTTACCTGGAGGAGTTGACTTTATCACGTCGATTTCAAAATCGTGGGCTTCGATTCTTTCCTGGGCCTCGGTGTGGGAAGTTGTGATTTCGGTCTCGGCTTTGGCAGGAGGCGGAGAATGAGAACTAGAGCCAATAATGTCGACATCAACCAAAGCCGAAGGACGAGTCGGGTCGGTGAAAGGTTCCTTCCCTAAACGCTCTCCTTCTGCCGCTTCGGCTCGTTCTTCGACGAGCTGTTCTTTCCCTATGGAAAGGGCGGCTTGACCTTCATCGTCCAAAAAGTGAGCCTCGAGACCACTCCTTAGCGTAACCGGCACCTTTAATCATTTCAACCGCTGCTTCGCACACTTCTGCCAGGGTAATTTCATACTTTGGCCCCAAAAATGAGAGACTGCCATGCCCCAAGACGCTGTGAATGTAAAACTCAAATAAAGTAGAACTGACGTTGGCCTTCGTCTCTTCATGAGATTTTTCAGCTACTGTTTTTCCAGCAATATCCTCGTCGCGCTCTTTTTCAACTTTAGAAAGCTGAGCTTTTAACATTTTAATCTCCAAGTCTTAAGAGCTAGTCTTTTGCTGCAATTGAACAACATCACTGCGGTAGCTTTCCATAATTCTCTGCTATGCCTCAAGTCTAGCCTCAGCATCTCATTGACTAGCATGGGCATCTCTTACTTGATTTTGAAGCACCTCTTCCTTTTGAGTAAAATAAGTGGAAGAGGTAGAAAGTTCAACTTTAAGTTGCTCGACTTCAGCTTCGAGTTTCTCATTATAAGCAGTGATGTTCTTCATCTCCGTGTCGTGCTGGTCGAGAACTTTTTTCCATTCGGATTTGTCACTCTCCATGGTTAGCATAGCTTAGAGATTTAAACGGTTCACTCGTTGAAGCTCATCGACTAGCTTTTGCCACCCGGACATTCTTTCAATGTCAAGCCTAACAGCATCAAGATTTCTTAACATAGCCTGTTTATCAATAGGGACCAAGTCCAAGTCAAAGCGTATTCCTATTAAACACAAGTTTGGAAACCTACTTTGGAGTGCAGGCGAGGCATTCTCAACTTGAGATGCAGGCCTATCAATGATTGTCTGAATCTCAGTTCTATTGAGGGCAGGGGAACTAGAAGGGATGTCTAGAAAAATAGAAGTAGCGGGCACTTTGGAAATTTCACATGAAGATTTTTCGCTAGGCTTGTCCCGCTTGCTGGACCCTTCATCTTCAAAACTCTTCCCCTTGTCATCATGTAACTTTCATTTATAGGAGTCATCGTCCCTTTGGCGAGAGTCATGGCGGTCATCTCTTCTTCCATATCGCTCCACGTAAGCCTGCCTCTCACGAGCTTTTCTGGCAGCTCTTTCCTCATCGTTTTCTCTAGGGGCAGGAAACTAACGCCTGGGGTCATAAGAATCGTGCCTCCCATAGCGTTGAAAGTCGTCATAGTACGAACCATTGTGTCCCATTAGAGAACCTGAAAGTGAAAAAGAGACAAGTTTAGAAATCTTTGAAATAAAGAAGCTAAGTACACATAATTTCCAAAATCCTAAGTGTGTGTGGCGTATGAACTACGCGCATCAAGCTACAAACCCCTCGTCGGGTTGGGAGTCAATTCTTAGATTGACAGAGTTGACCGCAAAACAGACGTTGTTTCAATTGATGGAGAAACGAGCTTAGAGGTGATGGTGTCGTCTTTAAAAAACTCTTGGGAAGTCACCTTAAGGTCACTCAGTCCCCCGAAGACATCATCACCATTGTGCCCAACGGAACCCTCTTTCCCAACTCCCTCGTCGGTCTCTCAGTAGCCTTCCCAGAACGTTGAGGAAGCTCCTCTTCTTCAATGGCTGGTAGAAGTTCAGATTTGCCAGGTAATCCCACATCGTCAACGGAACTTGAGCATTTCACTAAAGAAGCCTCAGCAATAGATTCCTTCGGTGCGGATTCCTTCACGGAGACTGGGGCATCTGATACTCCTACCCGAGAACTGGGGGCATCACGGGGTTGAATAGATCGAGAAGGGTTCAAAAGTCTGAATTGGTGCAAAAACCCGTCCTTCAGTAGAAATTTAATATTTCTCTCCTAATCAGCTACAACAATCAATCTATCAAAAATCGGTTTATGGCTAGAATCTCTTGATGGAGGAGGAATTGCTGCAAAAGTAAAGATTGAAGTTAACACTTGGTGACTCGAGTTTTGAAAGGCTCGGAAATCAAGTAAACGGAGATAAGTAGTCTTAATTCCTACTCTCCAGATGCTGTAGAATCCCGGGGGCACTGAACAAAGAAGAACTGATTCAAAAATCCATGAGCACTCTCAGGAAGATCAGTAATCACTTTACGATTTCTTGCGCCCCTCACAAGTGTAATAGAAGGATTATCTTTGTTCTTCACAAATGTGCACAAATAGCAAATCTCTTCAAAGCTTGGGAGGCGATTAAGCATCCTACTAAACAGTACGCACAACCCCATCAGAATGGCGTAACCGTTGGGGTGCAGCTGGAACGGAGAGATAGTCAATCGAAGGAGGAGTACTCTAGGAAAATCATTGAAGGGGGAAATAGCTCTGTTCAGGAATATCTGATGGTTAACTGCAATAAAGACAAGAGGTGGCCTGTCAGCAGTGTCATTTACAGCAGGAAGCAGGGCGTCCGCTTCAGCAATACCGAATTGAATGCATAATTGGCTGAAAACCCGTTGATTCAAAGTGGTTGAATTTCTTTCCGGGGGATTATCCAAGGGGTTAGCTATTGAGCAGACCTCTTCAGCTTGCCGTACTATCTCTTCTTGTTGAGAAGTCATTCTACACAAGGAACTGGATATTCAAATATGAAGGTGCACGTTTCCTAAAAGCGTGTGAAGTATTGTGCAAAACTACTGAAATAACAAGTAAATAAAATAAAACTTGAAATGGTACTGATTGATGCATGTCAATTCAGGAAAGTTCAAGACTTTTATTAAATCAAAGTTAAGTGTAGTATCAATGCATATGATATCCGACAATAAGCAGTTATAACTGTATGAATTTTGCGTTGATGCTTCATTTAATCAGTTAATTCACAACACTTTATTTTTAATTAGATTCATACTACTTTACTTAAGTAAAATGTTGTTTCTTTAATCTAATCCATCACTCGGTGTGGGAAGTTGATGATGAGTATATTCGTCCCATTTTTCTGCAAATGTTGTGTTCGACAGGTTGTTAGCTTAAAAGTTAACTCAATCTGTGGAAAAATGCAACATGTTCAAGCAGATTATCCTGGCAGTTCAAGTTGAAGGTTCAATTAAGTGTTGTCAAATTTTACAAGTGATCAAGTCCAAACGGCTTAGCATAAGTCGAGCCTCCTTAAGTCGCTCTGTTAATGTCATGGGGTTCATCAATCATGCTCCTACGAGTTAAGGCTACACTGCAGGATGAGGCATAAGGTTTTGAGTCAAGACAAGGCAAGTCTGTTTAAGTGTTAGCTTGTTCGGGTGTGTCCGCGACCTAAAGCTTATGTCGCAAAAGGTTAAGTCGCAAGTTCGAAGGTCATTCTGCTTCCCTTAGGTCGCAAGGCACTTAGGTCGTTCGATTCATTAGGTCGTTCGAATCATTGGGTCGCTCAACTCACTAGATCGCTGTTGAAGTAGCACAGAAGTACCAAACTTTCACCCATCTAAAAACCCTAAAGAATGTTCTCCATTCACACTTTGCCATGCGTCCACCGCCCTTGCATCATCAGAAGCATCACGGCTTAACCTAAAACCCTCTAACCCATTAACCAAATATCCCTTCGTCTCCTCCAATCACCTAAGGCCTCATCGTCTCCTCCAAATCTCCAGAAAGTGTCGTTAAGCTATTCAGTTTTAAAACGATTTCCAATGATTCAATGGTAATCGGAGGACGAATCAAGAGGTAATCTTACAGCAGGGTAATGCAAACTGTGCAAAATTGGTTATGGCGAAATCGATGGCAGGCACAATGGATAGACGATCAATTTACCTAGATTTGTTGTTGGGAAAGATGATCGAAGCAACAAGGAAGGGAGTTTCGCTTTGAAATTCTTGAGATCAAGTACGAAAATGGAGGAAGAGTGTAAGAAGTTGAATGAGGAGGATGAGGCGAGCTAGTGGCTTATATAGGGGAAAGAGGAGAAGACAAATCGACACGCGAGTTAACAAGCTTCTTGAGTCGCCCACGACCTAGCAGAATTAGATCGAAGCACACGACCTATGACATAGGCGTATACTTCGAGGGGCAAGTGTTAATAGCATTCTGAACGGCGACTCAATTACTCAAAGGAAACAAGCGACCTAACGAGTTAAAATGCAAGCGAGCTAACATGATAAGTGACCTAGCGACCTAAACATGTGACAACCTAACGACCTAACGATCTAAGCAGGTCCACGGAATTAAGGAAAAGCGGCCTAATGATCTGAACAGTTGGTGAGCTAATACAACAACAAGTTCTACAACAAGCTAGCGAGTTAAAGGTCCAGCGACCTAGTGAGTTAAAGGTCCAGCGACCTAGCGATTTAAAGGTCCAGCGACCTAGCGAGTTCAAGGTCCAACGACCTAGCGAGTTCAAGGTCCAACGACCTAGCGAGTTAAAGGTCCAGCGAACTAGCGAGTTAAAGGTCCAGCGACCTAGCGAGTTAAAGGTTCAGCGACCTAACGAGTTAACAAGCCGCATATACCTAAGCCATTTAATCATAGGTCGCGTCAACATTAGGTCGCTGCCATCTCCATACCTAACCTAGGTCGCTCCACTTAATGCCTCAACGCATCTAAGTCGCCCTTTATTCCCCTATAGGTCACAACGACCTACCAGCCAAAGCAGATAATCAAGCGCGAATGTTATAAGCCTTAAACCATATCCCTTAGGTCGCTCACGACCTACGACCCAACCCTTATGTTGCCCACGACCTATGACCTAACTCCAAAATTTCCCAATAAATACCCTGCCTACTCCACCTGAAGGGGGACTTTTGGATCATTTCTGTAACGCCTATACTTTGTTGTTTTCTCGACTCCTTCAACGCTTCAAACACCGAAGATGCTTCAACGAACTTTGGGAAAGATCTAATCATTCAACATGAATTCGAAAGCCTTTCTACATCGAAGTTCTAGCTACTCGTCTTAATTGTGTTGTAATTGAAGATTCATTGAACAAGTTGTAATCAAATCAGCAATAAAAGAGATAAAGTGGACGTAGGCTTGACTTTAAGCCGAAACACTATAAAAACTGTTGTCTCTTTAATGTTTCTCTGCTATTTTCTGCTTATTTTTTGTAACATCCAGCCTTTTCGCACACTTTAAACCGACACACGTGCCAATTCAAACCATACGGAAGGGCGGATTGTTATGGGGTAAATAAGAAAAACAGAGAAGAAATAAAAACAAAACAGAATCTCACAGCGGAAGGATAAAATATAATAATAAATATACAGTTCAAAACAGTTTACAAACACTTGATTTGCTTTATACAATAAATATCAGAGTTACACATACCAATACTATCAATGTAGCGGAACAGTTTGAGTGTGGTGCAATACTATAGATAATAATAATACGACTCATTCGTCTTCGTCCTTTAAAGCTAAAGTCTTCGATCCTGAAACGCTCGGACTGACCCGAGCGAATTTGAAAAGACAAAACACTCGAGTCAGAACTAAAAGATCTTATGTGAGTTAAATTAACAGAAATAAATATGAGTACAGTAACTCAAGAGATGCTCGGGATTTACATCTCCTAAGGATCCGTTAAACTATTTACTATGTAGTATATTGCGCTATTATAGTAGTGTCTATTTATAAAATAAACTTACTTTTAAATAGTGTTAAGGCTTTACATTTTCCACCTTAACACGTAAAATGCCAATAGTCTATACAGTACCGTAATACCTCCTGATCGGGAGGCTACCAGAGGATACTCCATGGGTACGACACAAATAGAAACTCGTAGTAAAGGCTCGGTATGGTAGGTGACACGGCACAACTAGGCAATGCCAGGGTAGATATACCAATTGCTATCCAGGCTGGTGGAAACGCGTAGCCGCAGTTACCGCCCACCTCGGACTAACTCCCCAAAATCAAAATATAGAAGTGGCCACTGAATCAATCCAAGTCAAAGTATAATATCAAAGAGGAGGGTCCGATCAGAGGAATGATCTCATTGGCCTGAGAATCGCTCCTGTTTTAGCCACCTTATGCCAACTCACGGGAGTCGGGTCCACGTATTTACCTTACAGGAAACGTCGCCACCACCTACTTCATTCTGGAATCTCCACCGCGTACACGGTTAGTAAAAGTGGTTTTCGGTATCGACAGAGAGTATGTCCATATCCGATCCCGGTCTCTTTGCCAACCCATCGTTATTATAACACCGCGGTCATTTAAAAATAGCTCATACTTTAAAACCAGAATAAACATTTCCATTTTAAAATTATGAATACGATATCATTTTAAAACCCAAAACAATATGATATCCTTTATCCCAAATATAAACCTTTTTAAAAATCAAAATGCTTTAAAATTTATAACGTCTGAAAGCCAAATATCCTTTCAAAGCATAATATTTCGAAATTCATAATTTAAAACCATAACTTTTAAAACTTGAATGGTTTGGATATTCAACGGTATATGAATTAAAAGGTTTAACTTAAATGTTACTTTGTAAAGAAAATAGTTCTCATGGCTTTGCAAATACATTTCTTTATTAAAGTCTAAACCAAAATTTGTATTATCTCTCTCAAGTTTCAAAACCACTTCAATTTATATATATGTATACGTATATCCATTTGGAGTATTAATATTTCAAACTAAAGTTGGATTTTATTCTTTCAACAAATCGAATGTTCTATTAATTAGTCTTGAATATTCACATAAAATCCATAAATAAGTAAAAACTCCAATTTCTAGTAATAATATATATATATATTTTTTCCCAATTCAAATTTTACTAGAATATTCATTTCAATTTATTTTGGGAAAAATCCAATTATAAATATCATATCTTAAAATTTCCAAACTTAACATTTAAACATATGATATAAATCATTAAACTCCATTTTCTTAATTTTCTTCTATTTTTAATAAAGATTTTTATACACCTTTTAATTTCAAAATTTTCAACTTCATATGTATACATATATGGAAGAAAAATATTTATACAATATAAAATTTAAGATTATTATAAACCGTATTCCATCCAAACCATAGAAATCACATTCAAATAGTTATATATATACCGCGGTGCCTGTATATAATTTTCTATCCTATGGTCAAGTGATACGGATATTTATCATTTCAATCCGCAATTTAAAAATATAAAATTTTGCGGTTATATATCATTTCAAACCACAATCCCGAATGAAATGAAATATGCATGATAATTTGCAATTTAATGATATACAATAAACATCCATTCATCAACATCATCCATCATCCAAATCGCAATCATCAATCAATATCAATCAATAACAATATTATTTTTGGTACTACATAACCGGTAATACTGGCAATTTTATTCAAAATAAATTTAACAGCTATTAATCTACAGTCTATATTCAGCAATAAATTATTTAACCGTTAACTAGCAGTTCATATCCAAACAAATAAATTTTAACTGTAAATTTATACACAATAAATTAATTAAATTAACAGTTAAATTTAATAAATGCAATTCAACAAATATGAATAAAATAAACATGCCAAATACTCATAAATAAATTTCTATTCATTTCCAAAATTAATTTAACAAACATAAAAGCTTCTAGTAGTTGTGAGTGGGTTTAAACACTCACCTTTGGAATTTAAATCGAATTCAAATTCAATTTAAACTCAAAAATTTGACGGTCTCCAAATTCATCCAAATCAGTGTCATCAAATCTGGAATTTAATTTCGATCCTAACGTAAAAAATATCATGTGAATCCGATGTCGTATGAAAAAGTTACGTCGAAAATTTGATAGGAAACAAATATTAAATAAAAGAGAATGGAACACAATTTCATACACAACATCATCCACGTCATTATCTTCAAACGCGCGCCCAGGTTTACACGCACGCGAATCACCTCCCCCGCCAACGTTTGACCGTCCCTTGCCTTCGCCCTAGACATCCATCGACCAAGCCACTCCCCTCAATGAACCCGCGCACCTCGGCCTCATGCCCCCACGCCAACGTTTGACCATCACCGGTTGCCACCGCCGCCTCCAATTAGGGTTGCGGAAACCCTAAAACAATTTATACGCCACATCCAGCCGTTAACTCGATGCAATAACCACATAGATCTGACCCCCTCAGTCCCCTCTCCAATAGCCAGAAAAGGTTTGACGATCCGATGACCTTTGTTGCGACGATGATGTGAGGCCGAAAATGATTTGAATTGTTCTGGATGAACGATAGCTCCAATCGAAAAACGAATCACATCAGCAGATTACAGACATCGAGAACTATAATATTTATTTTTTCCAGAATTTTTAGAGAACTTTGAATTTTCATCTTTGATTTGCAATTTGAGATTGGATCTGAAATGCATCCATTAAGGAAGAGAGAAGATTGAAGAAATGAACGTACAGCAGAAGGGAATAAAATGGGGCTAGGGTTTATAACTGTATATTTATAGTTAGGGTTGGGTTAGAGCGTATAGACTAGAAGGATGACGTATGCAACAAACTATGGCCCAAAAAGCCCGTTTAGCCTCCGGAACAAAATTTATTAAACCCATATATCCAAATAGGTATTTTAAAATATTCTGAACGCGATGGAAAAAGTTTCACGTCCAAATTTGGTCGTATGAAGAAGTTATGCTGAAAACAAAATTTCCAAATTGATTTCAAATTGATTTTATTAAAATTGATTTCAAGGCGTTTCACGTCCGTACGATCAAACGACAAGTCCGATCGATACGAAACTTGAAACCCTATAATAATTCACCGATACGGATCCGATGAAACTGGTTTCATCGAAATCCGAGTCCGTGGCCAAAATGGCTATTTTTAATATTCATTAAATAAATTAAATAAATTATAAAAATCCAATTTTTACATCTAAATTCAAAAATTGACCAAATTTTCTCCCTTTAAATTTTCTTAACTATTTACTCCAATTCTAAACAATTTAAGTGTCAATAGTTGTTCTATTCATCAATTCAAATGTAAATTCTTAACTACAATATTAATTACAATTTTAATAAATTCAACATTATAAGTTTGATTAAATTTATTAAATTCACTTTCTTTCTATTATTCAAGGTTATTGATGTCAATTTAATGAAACTAACATTGGCTCAATATCTACATTAAAAATCTCAATTCTAAACTTAGATCTCAACTTATGAAATAGTTAAATAATAAATTCCATCTAAATCTACATCTTCCTACTATCTAAATATTTAGAAAAATTACTTACCACTTTTTATTGTAAATTTCTAAACTAGTAGATTTGTGTCATTTCTAGCCCTCTGGATATTTTAAATTAACTAAAAGAAAATTTACATATAATTTCCATCGTCAATTATTTTAGTGAATAAATCTTCAAAGGTTACTGCAATTAATCCCATACATTGCAATAAATTCTAATAAATTTGACTCTATTTGATTACAACTCACAAATAAATCAATTATTCCCCAACTACAAAGTTACCGTTTCTTATATATATATCACTACAGTAATACTTCCAAATGTTCATCCTTTGTTTGCATAAACTACTGTATTCAATTGAATTGTAATATTGTTAACTTACACATAAATAAAACTTAACAACTAATAGAATAAATAACATACAAAAATTTGTTGTCATAAATATATTTTATAAGTCTACACTTAATTATTATCTTATAATACGTTTTTACGTTACTATAAAATTTATACACTCTTCCGTTACCATATTAATAATTACTAAAGTAACGTTCATTCTTAATAACAACGTTATACTATTCAACATATAAAAGGACTCCATTCCCCAAATACATTCATTTATATTTATTCCCTTAAAGTTCTCCCTTATTGACTAGACACATTAATTTAGATTCATTTACATCGAATGCCCTTCTTAGCTATATACTCAATACATGTTAAATCTACATAATTTTTACCCTTTTATTCAAATTCACTTATACCATCAATAACAAAATGTTGCCCTAAATTTAGATTCAATTATATACATTAGATAAATGGGTAAACTTTTGTAATTATCCCATATATGAAAATATTTTTATGCATACATTTCCACTTACTTACTATGCATTCATTTATCAAATTACTAATTGCCTTAGTCAACTTATCCCCTATTTACTACCAAATTTCAAATTTAATTATGGCTTATCAATACATAAAATTTACATAGGCAAAACAAATTTTATTACTATCTTAAGTCCATTTATTATTGACAACGTTCATTAAATTTCCTTATCAACACTTATTGCATTGATTTATTCAGCGGTCACCTTTTATTTAGTTACTATCCATTTTATAATCCAATGTAAGTCTTCCACTATTTATTTTATATTAAATGAATTCCATTCTACTTAATCATTTTATTGATATTCACTAATTCAACCCTTATATCAGTTTCTTATATTTAACTTTAAATCAAATTGTGACAATCTACATTATCCAAATCTATTGTCATAAAATTTTATTGTTACACTAAATTACAACTACTATACCAAATTTCTACATTTATTCTAAATTAGATTAGAAATTATATTAATTCAATTCATTTAATATTATTAATTTAACGGGTCGTTACATTTTCAGTTCCCGTACCAACGGGTGGTGCTTTCACTATACTACAACTTACACCGGGCTGTTAGCGTACATTTTCAGCTTTAACAATATATGATTCAATACTAGAAAGAAGCTTTAAAAATAAACATAAACAATTTTAATAGCAATTCGAGTTGCTGTATTGTCACCCTAGATCCGGTTCAACCAATCTAATAGCATTTCAATATGCTATATCGTCATTCTAATATAAATTCAACTACCACCAATTTCAATAATCACCAATTTCAACAATCCAAGCAACATAAATAAATATTATTTTCTATAAAACATTACTGATTAATCAAATGAGTGAGTTTAACTAACCTTGTTTTTTCAATTTTAAATCAAATCAAACGACGTTTGGTTTGACCAAAAATTTGAGCTAGCTCCAATCAACTCCAAATCAGATCCATAATGTAGTGATTGTCATCGCAATTCCATTGCCGCTTGTTTCATCCAATTTCGACCTCATATGAGTTAGATATACAATTTATAAGATTAAAGATTTTTAAAACAACATAATTTACATAAATAACTTTCCTTTTTCTCTATTAATAATCAGCATCATCAGGGCCGTTTATCAGCAAACAAGATCTGGACCATTGTTTACATTCCTTCATCCATGTTCTCGTTTGTTCCAGGTAAAAACGAATGTAGCCCTCCAATCATGGGAGCAACTTTTGAATACTTTACCTCATCGACGAATCAAACTTCCATCCATTGCCGCCATTCGATGCGCCATCCCTCCAAACCACTGCTGCCAGAGACCGGCTCTGCCTAGCGGCGCCGTTGCCATGGAATTCAACACCAAATATGGCACGAACGCGGTTAAATTTCTTCTCAATAATTGCGAATTGGATAATCATAACCATATGGATTGAATGGTCTCGCTTAGCTCAACAATTTCATAGTTAGGAGTTATCCACGAAAGCTTATAGATTTGGAAAAAATCGAGCTAATGAATGGTGTTGAGACGACCCGACTTCCTATCTCTAGGAAATCGCATCATCTTGAAGAAAGAAAGGGATAGAAGAAGAAAAGAAAGAGAAAGAAGAAACAGAACAACATCAGAGAACTCACAGCGGAACGAATAAAATATAATATATCACATAAAATATTACACGGTATCATAATACATCAGAGTAGACAACCTAAACAATACATATTAGATGGTTATAAACATCCGTCTAACTATACAACTCAAGTACAACAGATACATATACCAAACAAACACAGCGGAACCATAATATATGTCTACACATGGAAGCCTCCTGCTCCATATCTCCTCCAGAATTCATCAAGAAAACCTAAACCACTTGACTACTCATACAAAATATGAGTGCCCAAGAGTTTAATAAAACAGAAAATAAACAATCGGGTCAGACAGGGGTCTAGTGTAAGTAAACGGGTTAAAATTGCTTAACTTTAGAAAATTCTTTGAAAGAAAAGGTATCAAGTAAGACTTCCTGCACATAAACATGGAAAAAATTTTACCTTACGCTAACCAGAACATTTGATAGGAAATCCAGTGATATTATAATAGTGTCTAGGGTTTTCAAGCAAATAAGAAATAGCCGAAATTGTTTCATGATTAAATTCCAGCTACTAGCCACAAAAGTGGGTAATACAATCAAAACCGTAGGGCCTCGTAGGAAGAATGGGTTTCCATCAATGACAGCACTACTAGGGTACCGCCTGATAGTACGTGGCCTAGATCAACGTACCGAGGAGTACGCCCGCTCCCCTGCAACACAAGGGCGGAACCATCCCTTTCTGGACAGTCCCGAACAAGACCACTCCGTAGTTGGCGCGACCAACCACACACTAAGCCAAAATAGAAAGGGACCTCTAGACAGGGGTAAATCTCGCTCTCCAGTGGGAGCTACCGACGAAGCCTTGCTGCACCTTCCCTGTTTTAGCCATTCCTGAGTTGATGAGGCTTGAGGCTACGATTACATTTATAGAACACATTTATCTTAGAATGCTCATCGTTCACCTGACGATGTTCTGAAAGCATTTAATCCATATAAGTTCGTTCCGGGTTCGAACGAAACCGAAGGCACTATCTCGTTGCACTCATTTTGAAATCACCCTCAGAGTCAACGACCGTAGCCCTTGCACTCTAAATCACCACCGAGAATCTATAAGTACTATTCCGTCGACTCATTACAGAATCACCTACAGAGTTATTCTGACGTATAGTCCTTACACCTCGAGTCTTCACTTGCTTCACTTGGATCCACGACCTAACGTTTAATTGGAATCGATGTGGTTTTCGGATCCCAAATATGGAAACCCGATCCCGGCCTCACCGAAACCAAACGCCATTTTAATGTCCAAGTTGTACTTAAGGGTTTTAACAATTTAAACTCATATTCAAGGTGATGTATAAACAGATAGATGAATCACATTATCACAATAGATAATTCATAACAATTATTCATCTCACAAAGCATCATATCACATAATAGAGAAATCAAAATCATCCAGTATCAACCAATATCAATCACCCAATATCAACCATCCAATATCAATCAATCATCCAACATCGATCAATCAATAACAATCAATCATCCATCAACAGAATTGATCAACTCTAAATCAATTGGATTAACCTTAAATCCTTCTTCATTTATTTGTTTCAAATAAATTAATTATCTCTAAATGATTTTTCTTCAATTAATCTTCCTTGATTAATTATCTTTAATTACATTCAAGTAATTATCCTTAACCATAAACAGTAATTAACCTTTAATTACTATCATTAATTACAATAATTAATGATCCTTCATTTACTTCATTTATTAATCAATCATAATTAATTACATTAAACCTTAATTAATTACAATTAATTAATCATATTTAAATTAACGCTTTATTAATCAACCTTGATTAATATCATTAATTATATTAATTAATGATCCCCATTAATTAATAATTCTCTTTAATTAAATAATTAACTTGAAATTAATCAATTCGTTAATCATAATCAGTAATTAAGAATTTGTAATTACTTATCTTAATTAATTAAATTCTTATTTAATTAAGTTAACCCTTGATTAATTAATCTAATTAATTAATCTTTAATTGCTTTATTAAGTAATTATTGAACAATTAAATTAATAAATAAATCCTTAATTAATTACTTAATTAATTAATTACACTTTTAATTAATTATACTTAGTAATTAATCTTAAGTTAATAACATTTATAAATTAATTAATCGTATTAATTAATTAACTAAAATAATTAAGTAATTTTCTCTAATTAGTTCATTAATAAATCTTGATTACTTTCTTAATTAATTATTTAACAAATATTTATTTCCATCATTAAATAATCCTTAATCCTTTAATTAATTAATTACATCATAATTAATTAACTTCAAAACAATTATATTAATTAATCCCTTAATTAATAACGTCAAGTGATTACCCATTAATCACTCCCATTTAATTACTTCCATAAGTAATTACTATTCTTAATTACATTCAATTATTAACCATTAATTACTTCATTAAGTAATTACACTTAATTAATCCATAATTAAGTGATATTTAAAATTAAATAAATAATTAACTAATTATTTAAAATTAATTAAATAATTATTAATTAACTTCTTATAATTAAACAAAATCCATAATTAATTAAGAAAATCATTTATCTTAATTAAACACTTACTTATTAACAAATCATATTAAATAAGTATTCTTAAGTTAATTATCCAAATAATTTAATCTAATTTATTTCCATAAATAAATTATTTGAATTATTTAAATCTTATTAATTCAAAGACAAATTATTAAACTTGGTTTACAAAATCATAATAATAACCTTACTTGGAGATAAAGCATTTATAAATCATTTACAAATTTAAAACACTTTAAATTATCAAGTTTATACTAATTTATTTTCAATATAAATTGAAAATTTGTTATTAAAACATTACTTCGAACTTTAACTTAAAATTTGGATTTAATAATTAAATTCAAAACACTCTTTTAAATTTGTATTTTAAAATTTAATTAAGTTAATTATTTTCAGCCAAACATCTTAAAACATTTTTAAATTTTAAATATAAATTCAATTTCACTTTAAAATGTTTGATTTAGTATTACTTTTAGACAACAAGTTTTAACTTTGCATTAGGTTTCTTTTATAAAACTTGTTTGTAATAAAATGCTTGATTTTTATCAAAATCAAGTTTCATTACAACTTAAAATCTACACAGTACTTTAGAAAAAGTACAACGACCTTATCATCGAGTAAACCACCCAATTACCCCGGGCCTCCCTCGAGTAAAACCCTCAATACCCACTTCTTCGAGACAGTCGCGATGAAACGCGAGAGCTAACCCGAGACGAGCTCATCTTCCCAATCGAAAACTTCCAATGCACACGAATGTGCACGGTGCACGTGTCCTCCTGCCTACGGCCGCCGTAGATAGTCGCATTCATCGCCGATGATCTCTCGATCATACGCGAGCAATAAAATGAACCCAGATCGATGAATTTGAGTGTGAATCAAAATACGACCAAGCCGAGCCAAAACAGCAGCAACTCGAACCCAAAAACTCCATCGCCGCCGACCATCTCATCATCATTGACCATCGCCAACCCCACCACCGAGTCGCCACACCCAAGAACATCAACTCCACCAAAACCGATCGAACTCGATTCATTCTCCATGTCGAAATTACCACGACATTCAAGCCGAAACAAACTGTAAGCTTAAACCCTAGTTTCTTCAATTCCCATCAAATTACTCATTGGAAAAATTCAAAAGTATATTTCCCTTAATCTATAACATACATGCAAGCTTCGATCCAAGTATCAACTCAAGTTATTATGTATATCATCCGCAGTTCATAAAAATCCCCAAAACATGCAAACCAAAAATTTAACTTAATTACACCATTAAAAATTATGATACAAGCTCTAAAAAGCTTAACTTTCCGTTTGTAATTCAATTATAAATTCAAAACTAGAATTTGAAATCATAAATTTTTGCCCGAATTTTGATTTTTACTGTAAATTTGAAAAGTATGAGTAACCCATTCATTTTAAAACCCTATAACTATTTTTAGATGATAAATCACTTGATTACAAACAACTTTCATTTTCCAATCACAGTCCAATTAGTGTTAAAAATCAAGTTATTGAGATTATTGAAGGATTTGAATTGTTTTTAATAAACACAGTATCCATTTTAAATTTTACAGGCAATTCAATATTTTAATTCAACATACATTCCAATTTAAACAAATTTTTCATATAACATCATGATATCATCGTATAATCAAGATGAAATTTAAAATTAAACTGTTTTTAAAAATAGTTTACTCACCTGATTATAGGCAAAGCAGATTTTAAAATTCCTTTCCAGGCTTGAATCTTAGATTTTGAAAAAGCTTTTAGTTGTTGTTGTAAAAATCCATCCGCATGCTTTAAAATTGAAATTGAACTGCAGATGACTTGAAGTTGCAGGTTGATCTCATTTTGAAATGCAGGTTGATGAGAACTTCAACTTGCAGATTGAAATTCCAGCAGATTTCAATTTGCAGGTTTGATAAAAAATGTTGCAATTGATCTTTAACTTGAATTGCAAGTTGAACTTTAATAAATGTGCATTGACATTTGCTTCAGATTTCCATTAATTTTAATTAAGAAGTGAAAACAAAGAAAAGAAATGTTTGAAAAAGAAATCTTCTTCTTCTTAATACATTTATTAAAATTTAAATGAATATGCCACTTGTTATTAATTTGAACAAATGTCTTAAGCATGTTTCAAAAGTTTACAAGTGTTTAAAGATCTTTGCAAAAATTATTTTTAAAACCTTATAAATATAATAATTATATTTTATATCTATGTAATACGGATAATGTATTTATGTTAAATAAACTTTGAATTTAGATAAATATACAAGTTCAAATCTTTTAATTTACTAAATTACTAAATACTTATATATGAAAATATAAGCTTACTTGTTAATGAAAATTTCTAAAACTAGTTATAATATAAATATACATCTTATACATGTATTCAAAAATCTAAAACTTTTATATTTACACATTTATAACCATTTTAAATTCAAGTATTTAAAAGAAAGCAAAACAAAACTTTGGTTAAATCCCTTTTTAAACTATCTTATTAAATAACAAATAACAATTATCTTATAATTGAAAACAATTTGACAAATCTAAATTAACTTTTGAAAATATAAATTAAATAAAGCTTAAAATAATAATTTCATACATATATAAATTATCCATAGATTAAATTAAATTTAAAACAATATCAAATTATAACATATACAAACATAAATATTATAATTTAAAAATTCATCTTTTATTTAAAACACAAGATCTTCTATTCACAGTATATATTAGATGTATATATTGTAAATAGAATAAAATTTCATTAGCTTTGAAAAATAAATCTTATCAGTATTTTAAATTGTCAGAAAGATATTGATCACAATTATCAGATTAAATATTTATTAACCTTTAAAAAGAATAAATTTATCAGTTTGAATTAAAATTAAAAAGAAAACTATCAAACCAGTTAAATTATTTATACAGATTATTAAATTTATATTGCCCAAAATTCCGGGTCGTTACAATCCTTCACCCTTAAAAGAATTTCGTCCCCGAAATTTAAAAGCAAAGATAATTTAATAACCCAGTACAGATTTCAATTTCAAACAGTAAAAGCATACCTATCAACCAGTTGCTAATAATCATAGCAATCAATCAAACAAACAGACCTAACTAATTATCCTGATACAAATCGCAATAAATCTCTAATACGATCCCTAGTTTCCCAAGTATAAATCACCGGGGGACTCATTCTACAGAAGCTAACAAACTACACCACCAAAATCCAGAGCTCCTCTCATCTCCAGATCCATCAATCTGAACAGAACATCAGACTATACTCAAGTCTAGAACAACTTCCAAATCCAACTAGACTGCAGATTCAACAACCAATCGATGAATCATGCACGTATTCCCTCAAAGATACGTGAAATACAATGAACTCCAGCTATCCAAACTGGCAATTCAATCTTATCCTATCAAAACACAGATAAGAAATCTTCAAATGCCACAGCACTAACCATCCAATCTTATCTAATTACTGCTCTCTTAACCAGAGAAAATCTTAACAAAAATGAAGTCTCCAACTTCGAATTCCAAACCCCTTATTTCTCACATCTACATAACTCAACAGAAAATCCTGGGCTGCCAATCTTCTTCTTGATCAGCTCAACCTATGATGATGCTTCCAGAAACAACTATACCAAGCAAACCAATTTCTGGATCCTATCCAACAGAAAAATCTTCATAATCCGTCGAAATCCAGAACACAAGCTCTACTTCCCAAATAATAGTAAACTGAACTTGCTTCCTTCCTTGCACAGATACTACTTCGCTTCCGCTGCACAACTCTGATTCTGAAATAGATAAGAATATTGTTGATGAACATGAATACAAACTTATCCAATATACCTAGGAAACTTTGTTCATCAAATCCATAAAAATCCGAGTGACTCATCTGACTCAGTCACACAACCTTATAACAGAAATCCAACTTAAAAACTAGATCTGACCAAATCCAAATTCCAAAAATATTCCGAGCTGCTACATCAGCTCCTCTACTCCAAGAACCATCCTACTACCAGGCTAACTACCAAAATCACTTTAGGAATTAAAACAATATGGAACTCAACTCCAGATGTAGACAGCCTTCTGATTACCTCGGTAGCTCCTACTTTCATATGAGAATCCCCAGTTTCAACAAAAGATAGCCCAAGAAAATTCCAAATTAATCACAAGTCACTTTTACGACTCAACCTGATTCGGATTCCAAAGAAACCGTCCTCACTTTACCAATTAGAACAGCTTTAAGCTTCTCCGAACAAGGTTAACCCTTCAAAAACATTCACCAACTGCCCAAGCTGCTGAAGAAGAACCACCAAGATTCCTGAACCATCGGAGAAACGAACCAACACTGCTGCTTCCAAACTCTACCTTGATGATACTGTAAAACAAAAAGACCTTCTCGTCAGCACACTGAACACTTCAAGTCGAACTGCTACCACAGCTAACCCAAGACTCCTAATCCAAAGGCTTCTCAAAAACCAAAACCATTAACAAACCACACAACGGACCTTCGAGATGGCAGACAACCTCTCAAGAAATTCGGGCTCCAAACCAAGCGGCAACATCTCGCTCACCTGCGGTAGGTAAAGACTGCTCCTCAACTACTTTTAAAACTGCCTCAAGAGAAAACACCTTCAGAAAATATCCATGGATACCGCATCCATCACGTAGTTACTTCTGCACTTCCGAAAGATCCAAACTTACACTTCCAAGATAAATTCCGAATGTTTAAAAAAATTTCCTTCAGATATCAAAGAAATCCTTACTCCAAACTACAAATCTTATTTGAGACGGTACCAGGTCTACAGTCTCGACAAATACCTCCACCCTCAACATATTGACCTCTTCCATTAGTGGTAGTCGTGTTACACACACACCACTACTCCATCTACCTTAAAACTTATGTTGGAAAATCCGAACAGATAACCCAACAAATTTATGAAGATATATATATATATATATATATATATATATATATATATAATTACAAGTACGCTCTCTCAAGGAAGACACCACTCCAGAGCCTAGGTATTCACTCGAACTAATGCTCTGATACTAGCTACGACGACACGACTTCCTATCTCCAGGAAATCGCATCATCTTGAAGAAAGAAAGGGATAGAAGAAGAAAAGAAAGAGAAAAAAGAAACTGAACAACATCAGAGAACTCACAGCGGAACGAATAAAATATAATATATCACATAAAATATTACACAGTATCATAATACATCAGAGGACACAACCTAAACAATACATATTAGACAGCTATAAACATCCGTCTAACTATACAACTCAAGTACAACAGATACAGATACAACAGATACAGATACCAAACAAACACAGCGGAACCATAATATATATCTACATGTGGAAGCCTCCTGCTCCATATCTCCTCCAGAATTCGTCAAGAAAACCTGAACCACTTGACTACTCATACAAAATACGAGTACCCAAGAGTTTAATAAAACAGAAAATAAACACTCGGGTCAGACAGGGGTCTGGTGTGAGTAAACGGGTTAAAATTGCTTATCTTTGGAAAATCCTTTGAAAGAAAAGGTCACGTAAGACTTCCCACACATAAACATGGAAAAGTTTTTACCTTACGCTAACCAAAACATTTGATAGGAAATCCAGTGATATTATAATAGTGTCTAGGGTTTTCAAGTAAATTAGAAATAGCCGAAATTGTTACATGACTAAATTCCAGCTACTAGCCACAAAAGTGGGTAATACAATCCAAACCGTAGGGTCTCATAGGAAGGATGGGTTTCCATCAATGGCAGGGCCACTGGGGTACCGTCCGTCACAGTACGTGGCCTAGATCAACGTACCGAGGAGTATGCCCGCTCCCCTACAACACAAGGCCGGAACCATCCCTTACTGGACAGTCCCGAACAAGACCAACCCGTAGTTGGCGCTACCAACCACACACTAAGCCGAAAATAGAAAGGGACCCCTCGACAGGTGTCCTTTATAGAACACATTAATCTTATAATGCTCATCGTCTACCAGACGATGTTCTGAAAGCATTCAATCCATACAAGTTCGTTCCGGGTTCGAACGAAACCGAAGGCACTATCTCGTTGCACTCATTTTGGAATCACCCTCAGAGTCAACGACCATAGCCCTTGCACTCTAAATCACCATCTCGAATCTATAAGTACTACTCCGTCAACTCGTTACGGAATCACCCATAGAGTTATTCTGACGTATAATCCTCACACCTCGAGTCTTCACTTGCTCCACTTGGATCCACGACCTAACGTTTGATTGGAATCGATGTGGTTTTCGGATCCTAAATATGGAAACCCGATCCCGATCTCACCGAAACCAAACGCCATTTTAATGTCCAAGTTGTACTTAAGGGTTTTAACAATTTAAACTCATATTCAAGGTGATATATAAACAGATAGATGAATCACATTATCACAATAGATAATTCATAACAATTATTCATCTCACAAAGCAGCATATCACATAACAGAGATATTAAAATCATCCAGTATCAACCAATATCAATCACCCAATATCAACCATCCAACATCAGTCAATCATCCAACATCGATCAATCAATAACAATCAGCCATCCATCAACAGAATTGATCAACTCTAAGTCAATTGGATTAACCTTAAATCCTTTTTCATTTAGTTATTTCAAATAAATTTATCATCTCTAAATGATTTTCTTCAATTAATCTTCCTTGATTAATTATCTTTAATTACATCCAAGTAATTATCCTTAACCATAAACAGTAATTAACCTTTAATTACTATCATTAATTACAATAATTAATGATCCTTCATTTACTTCAGTTATTAATCAATCATAATTAATTACATTAAACCGTAATTAATTACAATTAATCAATCATATTTAAATTAACGCTTTATTAATCAACCTTGATTAATATCATTAATTATATTAATTAATGATCCCCATTAATTAATAATTCTCTTTAATTAAATAATTAACTTGAAATTAATCAACTCACTAATCATAATCAGTAATTAATAATTTGTAATTACTTATCTTAATTAATTAAATTCTTATTTAATTAAGTTAACCCTTGATTAATTAATCTAATTAATTAAACTTTAATTACTTTATTAAGTAATTATTAAACAATTAAATTAAAAAATAAATCCTTAATTAATTACATAATTAATTAATTACACTTTTTAATTAATTATACTTAGTAAATAATCTTAAGTTAATTCACATTTATAAATTAATTAATCGTATTGATTAATTAACTAAAATAATTAAGTAATTTACTCTTAACTACTTACATAAGTAATTATCTCTAATTACTTCATTAATAAATCTTGATTACTTTCTTAATTAATTATTTAACAAGTAAATATTTCCATCATTAAATAATCCTTAATCCTTTAATTAATTAATTACTTCATAATTAATTAACTTCAAAAAAATTATATTAATTAATCCTTTAATTAATAACATCAAGTGATTACCCATTAATCACTCCCATTTAATTACTTCCATAAGTAATTACTATTCTTAATTACATTCAATTATTAACCATTAATTACTTCATTAAGTAATTACACTTAATTAATCCATAATTAAGCGATATTTAAAACTAAACAAATAATTAACTATTTATTTAAATTATTTAAATAACTAATTAATTTACTTCTTATAATTAAACAAAATTCTTAATTAATTAAGAAAATCATTTATCTTAATTAAACTGTTACTTATTAACAAATCATATTAAATAAGTATTCTTAAGTTAATTATCCAAATAATTTAATCTTATTTATTTCCATAAATAAATTATTTAAATCTTATTAATTCAAAGATAAATTATTAAACTTGGTTTACAAAATCATAATAATAACCTTACTTGGAGATAAAGCATTTAAAAATTTAAAACACTTTAAATTATCAAGTTTATACTAATTTATTTTAAATATAAATTGAAAATTTGTTATCAAAACATTACTTCAAACTTTAACTTAAAATTTTGATTTAATAATTAAATTCAAAACACTCTTTTAAATTTGTATTTTAAAACTTAATTAAGTTAATTATTTTCAACCAAACATCTTAAAACATTTTTAAATTTTAAATATAAATTCAGTTTCACTTTAAAATGTTTGATTTACTATTACTTTTAAACAACAAGTTTTGACTTTGCATTAGGTTTCTTTTATAAAACTTGTTTATAATAAAATGCTTGATTTTTATCAAAATCAAGTCTCATTACAACTTAAAATCTACACGGTACTTTACAAAAAGTACAACGACCTTATCACCGAGTAAACCACCTAATTACCCCAAGCCTCCCCCAAGTAAAACCCCCAGCATCAACTTCTTCGAGACAGTCGCGATGAAACGCGAGAGCTAACCTGAGACGAGGTCATCTTCCCTATCGAAAACTTCCAGTGCACACGAATGTACACGGTGCACGTGTCCTCCTGCCTACGGCTGCCGTAGATAGTCGCGTTCATCGCCGATGATCTCTCGATCATACGTGAGCAATAAAATGAACCCAGATCGAAGAATTTGAGCGTGAATCAAAATACGACCAAGCCGAGCCAAAACAGCAGCAGCTCGAACCCAAAAACTCCATCGCCACCGACCATCTCGTTACCATTGACTATCGCCATCCCCACCACCGAGTCGCCACACCCAAGAACATCAACTCCACCAAAACCGATTGAACTCGATTCATTCTCCATGTCGAAATTACCATGACATTCAAGCCTAAACAAATTGTAAGCTTAAACCCTAGTTTCTTCAATTCCCATTAAATTAGTACTGAAAAAATTCAAAAGTATTTTTCCCTTAATCTATAGCATACATGAAAGCTTCGATCCAAGTATCGACTCAATTTATTATGTATATTATCCATAGTTCATAAAAATCCCCAAAACATTCAAACCAAAAATTCAACTTAATTACACCATTAAAAATTGTGATACAAGCTCTAAAAGGCTTAACTTTCCGATTGTAATACAATTATAAATTCAAAACTAGAATTCGAAATCATAAATTTTTGCCCAAGTTTTGATTTTTACTGTAAATTTGAAAAATATGAGTAACCCATTCATTTTAAAACCCTAAAACTATTTTTAGATGATAAATCACTTGATTACAAACAACTTTCATTTACCAATCACAGTCCAATTTGTGTTAGAAATCAAGTTATTGAGATTATTGAAGGATTTGAACTGTTTTTAATAAACACGGTATCCATTTTAAATTTTACAGGCAATTCAATAATTTAATTCAACATGCATTCCAATTTAAACAAATTTTCATATAACATCATGACATCATCATATAATCAATATGAAATCTAAAATCAAACAGTTTTTAAAAATAGTTTACTCACCTGATTATATATACATAGCAGATTTTAAAATTCCTTTCCAGGCTTGAATCTTAGATTTCGAAAAAGCTTCTAATTGCTGTTGTAAAAATCCATCTGCATGCTTTAAAATTGAAATTGAACTGCAGAGACTTGAAGTTGCAGGCTGATCTCATTTTGTAACGCAAGTTGATGAGAACTTCAATTTGCAGATTGAAATTCCGGCAGATTTTGATTTGCAGGTTTGATAAAAAACGTTGCAATTGATCTTTAACTTGAATTGCCGGTTGAACTTTAATAAATGCGGATTGACATTTGCTTCGTATTGCCATTAATTTTAATTAAGAAGTGAAAACAAAGAAAAGAAATGTTTGAAAAAGAAAACTTCTTCTTCTTAATACATTTATTAAAATTTAAATGAATATGCCACTTGTTATTAATTTGAACATGTGTCTTAAGCATGTTTCAAAAGTTTACAAGTGTTTAAAGATATTTGCAAAAAATTTTTTAAAACCTTATAAAAATAATAATTATATTTTATATCTATGTAATATGGATATTTGCATTTATGAAATGTTTTTAACGTTAAATAAACTTTGAATTTAGGTAATATACAAGTTTAAATCTTTCAATTTACTAAATTACTAAATACTTATATATGAAAATATAAGCTTACTTGTTAATGAAAATATTCTAAAACTAGTTATAATATAAATATACATCTTATACATGTATTCAAAAATCTAAAACTTTTATATTTACACATTTATAACCATTTTAAATTCAAGCATTTAAAAAGAAAGCAAAACAAACTTTGGTTAAATCCCCTTTTAAACTATCATATTAAATAATAAATAACAATTAACTTATACTTGAAAACAATTTGACAAATCCAAATTAACTTTTGAAAATATAAACTAAAACAAAGCTTAAAATTATAATTTCATACATATACAAATTATCCATAGATTAAATTAAATTTAAAACAATATCATATTATAACATATACAAACATATATATTACAATTTAAAAATTCATCTTTTTTTTAAAACACAAGACCTTCTATTCACAATATATATCAGATATATATATTATAAATAGAATAAAATTTCAATAGCTTTGAAAAATACATCTTATCAATATTTTAAATTGTCAGAAAGATATTGATCACAATTATCAGATTAAATATTTATTAACCTTCAAAAAGAATAAATTTATCAGTTTGAATTAAAATTATAAAGAAAATTATCAAACCAGTTAAATTATTTATACAGATTATTAAATTTATATAGCCCAAAATTCCGGGTCGTTACAGGTGTAGTTCCGGCCACTGAAATTCTAACTAGTGGCTGCATTCTATTAGGTTAGGTTCTGGAGAGTAATACATGTATACTTAATATTTTATTATTATTTTCACTATTCACGTCCTTTTCCTAACAAACATCAAACAAAGCATGCCACCAGGCATTTATAATATTTTACCCATATTCTGAACACAATGGAACAAGTTTCAAGGCCTGATTTGATTATGTGGATGATAGCTTTTCGAATTGAATTAAAATGTAAATTTTCCAATATTAATTTCAATGCGTTTCTATCCTATACGACCAAAGGGTAATTCCAAATGCTACGAAATTTAAAATACGACAATAACACACTATTACGAATCCAATGGAACTGTTTTCATCGAACTCTGAGACCGTGCCTTGGAAAACTATTTTATAGTGTAGATTATATCGAGCAATTTTCAAAATCGACAAAATTACTTGAAATTCAAATTTTAAAAACTTACCAACTCAATTATAATTCAAATAGAATTTATATCCATGTAAGTAACCATTCCAATTCAGATTAAATCACTAATTCAATTATCTACGCTATCCCAAATACTAAATTTCACTATATATATATATATATATATATATATATATATATATAAATTTCAAATTTTAATTTATCGAATTTTAATTCCCTTCAAAGGTCCACTATCATTACTTTAATTCAAATAGTGTAATTCCACTTTAGAAATCATTTCCATTCACATTTAACACCAAATTCACATATTTACCCAATTTAAAATATTAAGTTTACTATTCACCAAATCTATTTAATCGCTATATTTGAAATTTTAAACCATTTCACTAATTCATCCAAAATCACAATATTCAAAATCATTATTATTTCAAATTCAAATTTTAAAAATAAATTTAAAGTTCAAAACCAAATGACCAAAATTATGGGTCGCTACAAGCTTGACCGCTTTTTGGGTATCAGGAAGAGTGTCTAGGATTGAATTTGGAAAACCAATTTCCAACCCCCCTATCTATCCAGACTGGCCCAGTGGAGGGGATAGTAAATTGATTTACTCGGATCAAACTTTCAAAAAGATAAATAAAAATATTTTTCAAGATTTAAACAACTTGGATTTTATACGGATAATCTTCTTGTACTCGGTACTCGATGTTAAAACCCGAAGAGGGACTCATACTGTTCGTGGAATATAAAAGGTGATTTCGCGTTATTCCGCTCATAGTATTTGTTGACTACGAGGATTGATATTGAGAAGAATTAGTTGATTTCTATATATTTTGCTCATTTGATACTTATTGGTTTTAGGATTAACATCCTAGATAATATGGTTTTAACTCAATGGTAAATTTATAGTTTGGAATTAAGAATTTTTTTTTAAGATTTAAATGAAACGATTTTGAAACACTTTGTTAAGTGAAAAAAGGTAATGATTTCGAATCGTGTGATGTTTAAAAGGGGCTATAAATAATCGAGCGTTTTGATAATGAGAGGTTTAATAATTCAGTATATACCAGAAGAAGGTTTTAGAAATATATATCTCTAAAAGATATTTTTATAAAAAGGACTTAATCAATTAAGGATTGATTTTCTTTTCAAAAACCTCTTTTTATAAATGATTGGATCGAAGGTACCGGGGTCAGATCTGGGGTATCCCCTATCCAAAAACCAATACGAACCAGTATATGCGTTCGAAAAATGAAGAGCTGGTAAAGAAAGTGAAGGATGAAGACCAAAAATATTTGGGGTGAAAGAATTGCTTGTTGATAATTCTGGTTTGTCCCTAAATACTAAAGTAGCGGTGGTCCCTTCATTTATGAAGTTCTTTAGGTTGTAAGGACTTCTCTCTACTAATCCTAGGGTAAATCCTGGCGGTATATGGTAGTGGAGTACCTTCGGTTTCCTTCAATCCCAACACGAACTTCTATGGACGGATGTCTAACATTGCATTCTTGAGATTTCATTATCGACTTTTATAAACATACATCTATTTGGTGGTGGGGAAGGAAACTTTGTTAGCTTAACACCCTTCTTTGAGACATACAAGCTTGAAGATTGTATATTTTTGAAAGTCAATAGGGATCGGTGGATTGGCATCATGGCATTCAAAGAAAGATGATAGGCAATGGAAAAGTAATCTCTACCTCAAGCCTCACACCCGGGAAATGACCAAAACAGGGTATATGCAGCAAGGCTATGTGGTTCACAGCCATTAGGATATGATCATCTCCTTCTAGATATATTTCTACCACACTATGATGTTCGTGTTTAAATTAATATATATGTGCACCACGAGGATCCTCAGATAGGTCAGTAGTAACTAGGGTGATGACAAATTCGGTACAATCTAGGGAGCATGGTAGGTCGGTCTTGTGTTGGTAGAGGTACATCTATGGACCTCAGTACATTCCTCTTGAGATGTACTGTCGGAAGGTAGTCCCTTCACTTGGTTATTCGTATGGAATCCATTCCCCAATATGTACCTGCAATTGTGTTTGTAGAGCCTAGTATGCAGGAATTTAATAATGGTAACAATTTCGGTTAAGATTAATAAGTTAACTTGAAATTTTTGTAATGATTTTTCATAATAATGTTTTGGCTATCATAAGGTAAAAAACCATTTTGTGTTTATGTGCTACATGGTCATATGAGATACCTTTTATTTTTAAAACACGTATTTTTTTGTTCCCCCGCCAGTCCAATGACTGACCTAGAGTTTATTTTCCATTTCCTTAAACTCTGTGTGTCGTAATTTTCCTCGGGCATCCTAGTAGCTGGTTTAATTTAGAAGAAGCTGGATGGAGCACAAAGCATGGAGTTAGAGGATTTTCTGAAGATTTTTGTCTATTTCCACCATACTTTTCTATTATAGTATTCCGTGTTTGTAAGGGCAGGAATTTATTATTGCCTATGTTTAACTCTGATTATTCTATTCCAATTGCCGCTGAAAAGATTATTTGTTGAAATAATATATGTGAGATTTATTCTATCTTATTTTTTTCTTACCCTCGAGAATCCTTTTCTCCAGCACTTGGATTTATAACACGTGAATGCCAAGGATGTATTAGTGTCGATTCCTATAGGTCGAAGAAACGAATCCTTAGATCGTGGTATCAAAGCTTAGGTCGAACAAATATCTGAGCTTGTAGGGGTAAAAGACTCATCAGAGATAGAATTAGTAATATCCTAGGATGAGTAACTCATTAGAGATAAGGCTAGTAACACCCTAGAAAGAGTTTGATAGTGTGACGACCCACCTTTTTAGATGGTTTAAATTGACAATAAACCACACAGGTCGAACTCAAATCATTAAAATAGGACAATTATCACTGGGATTTAATAATAAAATAAGAGAAAAGAAGGAAAATAAAATATATAATCTTGCAGTGGAATGACAAAATATAATAATCGAATAAGCAGTTCATGAAGCTGTTTATAATATACATTTGATTACAAAATTTTTAAAACATATTCAGTGTACAAACAACATACCAATAATGATGCAGCGAAATAATACTAATAGTATGATATACCAAACTCTATCTTCATCCCCCATAAATAATGTCTTCAAACACTGAAATGCTCAGGCTGACCTAAGTGTAATGAAAAGAAAAAAACTCGAGTCAGAAATAAAATTTCTTATGTAAGTTAAATCAACAACAAGTAAATATGAGTATAATAGCTTTAGAGATATTTACCTTATTTTCCATCTCTTATCAAGTGTACAACGTGAGTGTAATAACTTAAGAAATGTTACAGGATTTTCCATCTCTTAAGGATTCGTCAAACTATGTACATGTAGTAAGGTACGCTATATATAGTGCCTATCAATAAAGTAAATTATTAAAACAGCGTTAGGCTTTACATTAATCTCCCTTAACAAATTTTTAAGAAGGCAGTCTATGTTGGTCCTTTAATATAACTAGTAATGTCGGTAGCCAGTGAATCAACTATAAGTACCATACTAAAACAAAATCATAATGGGTACGTATAGTGATAAAAGTATGACAAGGCACATGCGGCAATGCCCAAGGCAAGATACTACCAGTTCGGGTCGTAGGGCTGGTGGTCATGCATTGTAGCCACGACCGCCCACCCCGTCCAACACCCAAAAACCAAATCAAGTTGGGCCAATCAAGTCAAAATCACAACATCAATACGAAGAGGAGTGTCCGCTGAGGGTAGCTGGCCCACTTGGCCTGGACATGCCGTCTTGTTTTAGTTATTTAAAATTGGCACAAGTGTCGGGGTCATCCGTCATCGTTCTCTTTCTTAAAATCTGGCAATCTTTCACCAATCAAACCACGGCATTATGGATCATTCACCACGTACATAGTTGTTAAATTGGTTCCGGTATTGACAGAGAATATCCCAATATTCGACCCCGGTCTCTTTAACAAACAAACGTCATTTTTCACAGCGATTAGTCCTTTTACTTTTAAAGAACAAGTCATATTTGATATCAAAATATCATATTCATTTCAAAATATACTTCATTTTAAAATCATCATATTAACTTCATACGTCATTTTGGCTTAGAATATCATTTCAAATTCTAACTTAGGTTATAACCTCATTTAACCACATTCGCATTTAAATCAACGATTTAAATATAAACATTCCAACTTGCACGGTTTGAAATTTTTACAAAATAGTTTCAACAGTTAAAAATACTTTAAATAGTTTAGACATTTAAAAAAGTTTAATACAAAATGGTTTGAGTATTGAAAATGGTTATATATAGTAAAATAGTTTGGAAAATCAAAATAATTTGAGTATTGAAAAATTAGATTTTAAATAGTGTATATTAAAGTACTTTATTTATGAAATAATATCGAATCAAACGGTTACTTCCCATTTCACCAAATCCAGACCCATGCCCATATTTCAAATCGGCGAAACTCAATTTCCAATCTTTCAATTCAGTTGATCAATTTTGATTTAGTTTCAAATCAACTTGATTTCAATTTTAATTTGAGTTAGCATCAATTTTTGAAACATTCATTTTTAACTTCAAATTCGATTCAAAAATTCATTTCAATGATTTAAAATTCCAATTCAATTCTTATTTTAAACCATTTCAATTCATATCGATTTCAATTCCAATTTCAATTTACTGATTCAAAGCCTTTAAATTAATTTAAACTTCGTTGTTCAATTTAAGATTCAAACATAAAAATAATCAAAATTCAAAATTAAAGTCATATATAAATTACAACTTCACATTTTAATTTTAACTCATTAAACTATTTGTTTTAACAAATTATGATTCCAATGCTTAAATCAGAGATAATTCAATTCATAAAATCCATAATTTATATCATTTAAAACAATATTATTTAGTCAAAATCCAAATTAAAGATTTGGAAACAATTTAATTTAACTAATCCGGTGTTCATATAGTGTTTTCTACCTTATGGTTAGTTGATTAGTTATTTCTACTTTAATTACATGGATGGACATATATCATTTCAACTCATAATTAAATGACATAATTATATACCATTTCAACCTATTTCTTATTTCATTTCAAACATTACAAATGACAATTTATATGATGTCAAATAATAAATAGTGTTCTAACTGGGATATGTCAAAATAAAAAAACAACCATGCATCCAATCTTCAATCAATAAGCATTTCATAACAATCAACATCCAAATAAACCAACTTGTCACAACAGTTACTAGTTTTCAACTGATGTTTAACTAGCAACTAATTTCAATATTAATTTAAATGTCAATTTATTCCAATATCAACATCAAATTTAATTTAAATGTAATTTAAAATAGTAAATAGCAACCAAATTTTTTTTATAACCTAATGATTTCAGTTTAGCTAAATCAAAAAAATTAGTATTGCGTGAGTGGGTTTAATCATTCACCTTTGATTTTAGCCCATAAAATCCAAATAGAAGCGCAAAATATCAACAGTCTCCAAATTCAACCAAATCAGTTTCATGTTGTCCGGAATTTAAATATGAACCCAACAGAAGAAATCGCGTGAGAATGGAAGTTTATAGGCAAAAGATATTCATGTTATAAAAAATATTATTAAAATAATAATTATTGCACATTAAATAAAAAAATGTAAACAAATTTTAATACGAACGTTGTTCTTAAGATGAGGCTACAGGAAAAGATGGAAGAACAAACTAAGCTGAGTGCACACTACTAGGGGAATCATGTTTTCCGACAGCCGAAAACCATCGGCCGCTGTCGGAAGCCATCGGCCGCCGTCGGAAAAAGCAGTCGGAAATGACTGCGTCAGGGAGCAGTATTTCCGACGGCTTCCGACGGAAGCTGTCGCACTGTCGGAAATAGTGTGCTACAGGCCGCCGAGAGCCATCAGAAGCCGTTGGAAATTTTGACCTATAAGCCGTCGGAAGCCGTCAGAAATCTGCATTTTTTTTAAATTCGCTGCAAATATAGCCTTCCAACCACATTTCTCTTCCAAACACTATGATATCAATACTGCACAATCCAACATACAATAATCCAACCAAATATCCAAACCCAAACTACAAAATATTCAATAAACACACAAATAAATAAAATTACATCAAAATAAAATACAAAATATACATAATCATTCGAACATTAACAATAAGCCTAACAATTACTGTTCTACCATGTTGTTAATACACGAATTCATCAATATTCTCATACACATCCTCATACAACTACAGAACCATATGTATCAAACATAATTATACATAAATCAACAATTACCTACGTCGTCTACCAAATCATTCTAAACTAAAACAAAACATGCCTGAACGAACGAATGAACAAGCAAGCAAACAATGAATCAATCTCCTCCAGATCCAGAGCCAGCCGTGGAAGGGAAGCGACCACCAAACTGCTGCATGTACTCTAACAACTTTGCGGTCTATATGGCCTGTTGGCGGTTCTGCTCCTCCAATTGGGACACTCTAGTCCGCTATTCTTCTATATCTGCTAGATCGCTCTGAGGTCTACTCCTCCGTCCCCTACTCTGACTACTTGCCTCCAATAATTGAAAAAATGAATAAAATCCAAGTTTATTGTTTTGAAAAGGTAAAAATATCATATTTGAAGTATTTCAAAAAAAGTAAATTATTTACCGCTAGATTGCCAAATCCGTATCATCGACCATGCTCTGTTGGATGCATAACGGACTCAAAAATAACATCCTCCTCATCGGTCGACAGCTGATCTCGACCCATATCAGCAAGGAGTTTCTGTCGCTGCTCCATAAGCGTCTCCTGCATTAACAAATTAATAATATCATATATTATTTCATCATAGTTTAACAATTAAAACAATTACTAATACTGAATAAAATGAAATATCCGTACATGGCTTTTGCCGGATTTATCGTCCTGCCATGTATACGAAACAGTCCCGTCTGGATTAACATGTCCGACAGCATGCGTACGGGTGAACACGTCCATATAGCTGATAGGACCATGTGTCTCGGCTTCCTAAAGTTGATTGTTACATACAATTATTATACATTTAAAATCATATAGCATAAACTATTTACATTTATTATTCAGTAAATTTACCAACTCCTGCAGATACTGTTGAAACGACTTCGATCCTCCGTGATGAGTGACGGGATTCTTATTTCTATCTGTAGAGTTTCTATCCGACTCTGCCTGTACATTCATATAACGAACCAGAATTTCTGTCATTTGAAATTTAGATATTTAATTGATTTTAAATATCAACAAGTAAAATTTGTATGTCGAATAAGTTTTATTTAGAATATTTAGATTTAATTGGATAGTTAAATCGACAAATTAACATTTGAAATTGTGTAAATGATTGGAAATTGGGTTTAGTGTGATTAAAAATGATTTACAAAGTTATATTAAATCATATTGGAGATAGAACAATGTTTGTGAACTTTTAAAATTGAATTAAAAGTTAATTTGTAAAATTTGAATATTTGAATATTTAATCGAATAGTGAAAATAGTCATTTTTCAGACAGTCTCGGATTTTGATGAAACTAGTTTCATCGGATCCGTAATATTATATTATTGTATGGTTCCAAATTTCGTGTCAATCGGATTTACGGTTTGTCCGGGGGAAGCCAAAACGCGTAAAAATTTGTTTAATCGATTTAATTTAAATTTGATCGTTTATTTCCATAACTCGCACAGATGATCGAATTGGCTCTCGAAACATATTCCATTGGGTCCAGAACGCGGGGTAAAACCTTGAAATGCCAATCACTACACAAGATTTGGAGTTCGAAAAATCGAGTGAATAGTGTTTCGTTGATTAACCCCTCTATCGGCCCCTCTGTCTTCATTTTGCAAAACAAAACAAAACCCTAGGGTTTCAGGCCGCCGGCTTCATATTCCATGGCCGATGTTATTCGATTTTCTTTCTCCTTTCTCTTCAAATCCGCGAATAATATGAGAAACTATCAACTACAATGTTGTAGAGCTCGGCACGAAATTCAATCTGAACGGTGATGATCGAGTATGGAGCGACGTGAAGGGAGTTATCGTGGCCGATAGGCATCGCGAACGGGTAGGTATTTTGAGATGATGAGTGGGCCGAGCTCGACCGCCCTTTGGCTGATGGTGGCTCTCAAGTGGGGCTTCGTGATGGAGGTGTTTGATCGTAGTCTCGTGCGCTGTGATGGCCGTGGTTTCAAACCCTAGTTGGCGGCTAGCATGGGTTATTCGCGTGCGTATGTTTACTGATGTTGGGGAAGAAGATACGTGATGGCTAGGATCTGTTGACCCTGGAAGCAAAGGCTCTGATATGATTTAGGGTGTAAAAAAAATAAAGAAATTGTAAATTATATATATATATATATATATATTTAAATTTGTGTAAACTTTAAAATGCGATATCTTTTTCATACGAGGTTGAAACCGCACGAAACAAATTACGTCGGGTTCGTTTTGTCGAGCACTATGCAATGGAGCTAGTTTGGAGTCGTTTGGAGCTAGTGAAAATTTTGGATAAAATTAAACGCAGGCTTAATTTTATTCGAAACAAAACGCTACAACTGTTATCGGAAACTCAAGGTGAGAACTTCTCACTCAATCGAATTGTTTCGATTTAAATTTTAAATAGTTAGATTTAAAATTGCTTGATTGTGTGATTGGGTGATAGTTATTATCTGTTGTCTTGAAATAGACCGTATACGCCGTATATTAAGCGGATGTTATTTATTAAAGACATATACCTCGATAATTCCAACTTTATATGGAATTGGTATTATATATGTACTTGGAGTTGATTTCCCGCATTATATAGCGGATGAGACCCTATTGCGCCGCATAATAGCGAATAATATTATATAAATCCCATATACCGTGATATTCTGTCTTGAAACGGAATTGGTATTGTGCTAACATCTTTGGATGCATGCAAACAGGTCTGAGGGATCCAACTGGATTCCTCAAACATTTGGATTTGTTTCAATATTGTGTGTTGATCTATTTATAATCTGCATGATTATCTTTGTGATTGAAATCGTTAGAGGCTAAAATTTAGCCGAATATATTTTTGGCATCATTAGATGCCGAAAATAAATAAAATTGGATTTTTGAAAATTCAAGTTGAGAATTCATAACAAAATTTAATTTTGGAATTGATTCATTTTAAATAAGGAAACGTTGAAATTTTATGTTATAAAAATTATGATTTTTGTGAAATATAACTGAAATGTGATTTTTTTGAAATAAGTAGTTGATTAATTTATAAAATGGTTTAGATTGGGATTTTTGAATTATTATAAATGATTTATATAAAAGACTTATAAAATTGATATTTATAAATTAAAATATTGGAATTATAAAACGAGTTTCTATAAGTATTAAAATGAAGTATAAATGGATTTCATAAGTGGATGAAATCTATAGATTTATAAATTGTGAAGTTATAAAATGAATAGATTTTGTAAAATAAAAGATTTATAAGTAACTAACTTATAAACTGGATTTTGGCGTGTAAATAGGATATGGATAGAATTTGTTAATAACGTGATTTTATAAGTTGAAGTTGTTATAAAGTACAAATGGAATTTATAAACGTTGTTTAAAAAATCCGTAATCGACTTATTTTGATAAGTTTAATTATTATAGCTTATTAAAGGAAATATATCCACGTTTTTGGAACAGTGGATAATCCTTTAAATAAAATATGTAGAAATTGAATTTGGTTAACGAAGTATATTCACGATTTTGGACGGTGAATAATATATTAAAGAAATATTTTGGAAAAGTGATATTTTAAATAGAATTAAAACGATTCAAAAATGTTTTAAAATGTATTAAGTATAGAAACCATAGATTTCAACATTCATAGTTGAAATAGACGTTTTCAAGAAATAGAAGGAAATGGTGGACTATAACACTGTTGTTATAGTAAATGATTTTCGAAAGGAAAAGTTTTGTATAGTATTGGGGTTTATATATCTATCTTAAATTTCAAATCCCTATACTAGTGATTTTGGGTTGTCGTAACGATGTTTTACGCAACATTCGTTTTGACTCAAATAAATGGGTTTAAGAGGATGTTTTCCTTAAAGAATAAAATATATACTTAATTGTGATTTAAATATATTAAATATTTTCCAAATATTGAAAATAAATAGATTGGTGAATTACTTATTATTAAATAAGTATGGAAATGTTTTCCAATATGAAGTGAATGTTTTGAGATTATATCTTTTGAAGATAAATTGAAAGTGAATAATTGAAATAGATTTGAAAAATCGTATAAAAAGCGAATACTTGGAAATGTAAATTCACAATGGAATTTTATAAGGGAATTTTTTTTTAAAAATAAACATTGATTTATTTTTAAAAAAGTGTGGAAATAAATTTATAGATTTGGAACGTAAATTTAATAAATCGGTAAGGATTTATTTAATTGGTTTGAATGAACCATTTTGAAATGAAAGTTGTAAAGGTGAAAATTGATTTGAAATTTGTTTTCAAATGGTTGGTGGAAATTATATATTGTGAAGATATTTTTGAAAATAAATAATTTGGGAAATTATTTGAAATCGGGAGATGTTGTGAATATTGATTGGTAGTTAGATAACCGACTATCAATATTGACCCTTAAATGGCAATTTGTTGTGAATTGGTTGAAACTGAATGCTACACTTATTTTTAATTATTGCGCTCGTTATTCGGATTTACCATTTCGAATAGTGATATGACGTAATGGATAGCATTGAAGACCGGTGGTGAAGACCGGGTATTTGTGAAAATGATAGGATGACCCATCGATTGTCTCTGCACCGTTAGCTACGGTATGCAGATTTCCTTTGTGATGGGAAATTCGATCGGGATTGTGAATACCCGGATTGCAAGGGCTTCTTTGGAAGTGCCTTCAGTTCTGTTCGAACCCGGAACAGACTTGTATGGTTACGTGTCTGACATTACATTTTGAGGTATAAAGCAGATTTCTTTCAAATACATTTCTGTTGGCGTTGGAGAATTTATTCTCTTAGCTTAACACCCTTCATTGAGAAGTACGAGCTCAGAGGTTTTGTAGTTGAAGGTTAACAACGATATACTCCCAATTTGTTAATGTGGCATGCTGAGTGTTGCTGTGTGATGATTATTTATTGGTCATTTGTTGATCAAAGTGTGGCATTGTGAAAAAGCGTAGTTTTGCGGACGAGACTTCATCGGACCTCACAACCCAAAAATGGTCGAAACGGAAATATGTGGCAAGGTTATGAGGGTTGCTCCCTTTAGGGTATGTCATTTCCTTCTAGAAAAGGGTGGTGTCAGGTATGGAACCCTGATGCTTAACCTATGTGGTTGCTCCAATCTCATTTTTCTGTGTGGTTGTTGCTTGGTGATCGAGGGCCCTCGGATAAAGGTCCCAAAGGACGGGGGGTGGCATATTCGTGTAGTAGTTGCCTAGTTACAGAGGTAACCCGGCCTTGTATTGGCAGAGAGCTGGTTAAGTTCTCGGGACGTCCCGCCAGAGGCGATCCTATGTGGTAGTAGGAAGTTCCTTAGCCTGACCATTTGTTGAAAAAATCCAAAAAAACAATACGAGCCTTGTATGGTTTAGTTGTATAACCTGCCATGGAATGTGGCGGTAACCTGCTATTAAACATGGTAGCTATAGTAGGCATACGATAATGGTCATATGTTGGCTAAGATTTATATTATAGTTTCGAAATGTTTTCATCACTATGCACTAATAATAATATGAAAAATGATTTGTTTTGCGTAGTAAGTATCTTTGACTATCATAAGGAGAAATCTCCTCCAATTCTACGTTTGCATTGTGTGTGTGCGGGGAATCCTTTTGGTAGTTCCATTTTCCAAAAGCATTGCGAATATTTTTCACTTCTCTAATTGTTGATGTTTTAAAAGATAAATAACTGTTTTGAGTTCTCGCACTAGTACCATATTGACCCGGAGTTTATTTTTCCGTTCCTAAACTCTTGGTGCCCATAATTTTCCACAGGGCAGTCTAGAGTCAGGTTATCAGGTCATTCTGGATTCAGAAGTGCTTTGGAGCTCAAGTGGCGAGCTGGATGGCGAGGCGTACCACTTGTATATGATATTATCTTTTCTGCGGTAGAATTCACTTGTAAGGACATGTTTGTATAACTGTCCATTGTCCAGTTGTGCATATATTGTTGTTGTATACTCTGATGTTGATGTGATGTAATGTATAAAACGTATAGTTCTTTGTTTTAAAGATTATTCATTTATCTATTATATGTTGTTCCACTGCGACTGTGAGATTCTGTTTATTTCTGTTCTGTTTTCTTACTTCTTCTATCTTTTTCTTCTACCTCTTCTTTTTAACCCTCATGGTTCGGTTTTTTAGCATTCGATTGTTCGGCAATTGATATAATGGACGTATTGATGTCGATTTTCGAAAGTCGAAGAATCGGGTCATGACAGTGTGGTATCAGAGCATATGGTTAAGTGACAACCTTGGCTCTGTTGGGTATTACTCATTAAAGATAGAGTCAGCAGTACTCTAGAATGAATATGAGTGTAATAATAGATATGAGAGCGTATTTGTTAGCGAATATGAAATTGTTTTGTATTGTGTTGACTTATCGGTTGATTGTTTATAGATTCTGTTCGGTGCAGTCTAGCTAACTGTATCGATAGGGGTTTCTAAACTCTTAAACGAGATAAACCGACATAGTATCATTTTAAATTGGGTAAATGAAATAATTTTACCTCGATTATATTTTATATATAAAAGAATAATTTTTCGGAATTATCAAAGTGCATGTAAAATTGAATTGTTTGATCATTGAAAATGTAAGAAAATATATAAGTGAATCAAAGTTGTTCGAATAATCTGAATAAAATAACAATTGTGAAAGAATAAATTCTATAAAAGAAACAATTGTATAAGTATAGAATTATAATTGAAATGATTTACAATTGTGGAATAATTTTGTATAAGTAAAGGGAAATAGTGAAACTATATAAGCAAGATTTATAAATGTGATTTATAAATAAAAGAAATTTTTGAAAGAATTTGAAGCATTGGATTCACTACTGTTGCTGGGGAATAATAAGGGTGATGACTGCAGCATCATTAGTATCATTTTCGAGTTTCTATGTGATGGATTTGCTACCATAGTAAATTGAAATTGAATTTTGTTGTGATAAACAAATTTGAAATTAAAATTCAAGTTTTCATTGTTGGATATAACTGAAATGAGTTTTGAACTTATAATATGAGATAATAAAGATTTAACTTTGGTAAAGTTGAAATAAATTTAAATGTATGATTTGAAATTTTACTAAAGGAAGTTAAATAAATTAAATCAGATTTGGAAGTTGAATAATAAGTTGTATAACTTATTAAATGTGAAAATGTAAGTAAAACCAATTATTAAAATGGTTAAACAACTTTGTTTAGAAAAATGAGGTATGAATCTGAATAAGTGATAAAATTGACTTTGGTAAAAGTTAAATAGAATTTGCTTTAGATTTGGAATTTGAATTGGACTTTAACTTGATTAGATATATTGTTGAAATGGAAATTTAAGTTAAGTTAAACAAATGATGTTGAAATGGAATATAACTTAAGTAATGCTGAATGAAGTTGATTTTGGTATTGAAGTAAAATAATGAAATTAATTGAATGAATATGAATTTGAATTATGTAAAGGAGATTCAACTTTATTTGTAAAATAAATTAGTAGTTGAACTAATGAATTGAATATTAACCAATCGAATGTAATGAATTGATATAGAATAATGGATATAAGTGTTAATTCATTTAAGGCTAATTGAATGTTAAACCAAATTGAAGGTAAACAAAGTGAACATGAATGTTGAATGTAAAGAGAATAAATTCGGTTCTATTGGATATACATCGGTTGTTAGATTATTGTTAATTGATTGAATAGAAATTCATATGCAATTGAATGAATGAAATTGAAAGCTAAAGCAATTAAATTCAAATTGGAAGTTAAGTAAATATAAATTGAATGGAAATTGATTTGAATTGAAAGTGAAGAAATGTGAATGTAAACTATTGAATGTAAACTAATTGAAAATGGATAATTGAATGTCGTTGTATATGAATTGGTTGTAAACAATTAGAAGTAATGTTGAAATCATATAAGTTGTTTATAAACCTTGTTTGGTATGTGTTTCTTTTAATATGCATAGGTTGTAGTTGTTTAAAAGAGTAAAATGTTGATAACTTTTTACATATGTCACTTACGTGTTTATATTGAGTAAGTATAGGTACCGGGGCTACCGGTAGCGGGATTTGGTGGCACAAAATGCTAAATAAATAACAGCTTTGCTTAAAAATGCTAAAAAGGTATGCCTACGCAATAAAAATAGGAAATATGAAATTTTTTCTGTTTACCGACCGTGTGGGTCGATATATATATATTTATATCTATTGTGATATTGTAATACAAAGGAGGTTATGGCGAAATTTTCTAAAAATTTAAGGCGTTAGAAAATTTTCGGAAAATTTTGGAAATTTTTTGTGAAAACAAATTTTTGATTTGAAGTTAAAGGTTAAACGATATAGTTGATTTTCAAAAAGATAACTATATATAGATTTGAAAACTTAGTAAATATTTTGTAAGATGTTTAACTATTGAATTTTTGGAAAAGTTAAACACTTAGGAGATTTGTAAATCAAATTTGAACGGGTTGTTTTGAAAAGTTAATGGATTTCAAAACTTTTTTTACTTGGTAATTTCAAGGACGAAACTCTTTTAAAGGGGGAAGTTTGTAACGACCCGGAATTTCTCTCATTTGAAATTCAGATATTTAATTGATTTTAAATATCAACAAGTAAAATTTGTAAGTCGAATAAATTTAATTTCGAATATTTAGATTTAATTGGATAGTTAAATCGACAAATTAATATTTGAAATTGCGTAAATAATTGGAAATTGGGTTTAATGTGATTAAAAATGATTTATAAAGTTATATTAAATCATATTGGAGTTAGAACAATGTTTGTGACCTTTTAAAATTGATTTAAAAGTTAATTTGCCAAATTTGAATATTTTAATATTTAATCGACTAGTGAAAATAGTCATTTTTCAAACAGTCTCGGATTTCGACGAAACTAGTTTCATCGAATCCGTAATGTTATATTATTGTTTGGTTTCAAATTTCATGTCAATCGGATTTACGGTTTGTCCGGGGGAAGCCAGAACGCATAGAAATTTGTTTAATCCATTTAATTTAAATTTGATCGTTTATTTCCGTAACTCACACAGATGATCGAATTGGCTCTCGATACATATTCAATTATGTCCAAAACGCGGGGTAAACCCTAGAAACCCCAGTACCCGCGCGAGATTTGGAGTTCGGAAAATCGAGTGAATAGTGTTTCCTTGAAATTTCTATAAAATGCCCCTCTACCTCCATTTTGCAAAACAAACAAAAAAAACCTAGGGTTTCAGGCCAACGGCTTCATATTCAATGGCCGATGTTTTTCGATTTTCTTCCTTCTTTCTCTTTAAATCCGTGAATCAATATGAGAAACTATCAACTACAATGCCGTAGAGCTCGGCACGAACTTCAATCTGAACAATGATGATCGAGTATGGAGCGACGTGGACGGAGTTATCGTAGTCGATAGACGTCACGAACGGGCACATTTTTCGAGATGATAAGGGGACCGAGCTCGACCGCCCTTTGGCCGATGGTGGCTCTCGAGTGGGGCTTCCTGGTGGAGGTGTTTGATCGTAGTCTCGTGCGTTGTGGTGGCCGTGGTTTCAAACCCTAGTTGGTGGCTAGCAAGGGTTATTCGCGTGCGTATGTTTACTGATGTTGGGGAAGAAGATACATGACAGCCAGGATCTATTGACCTTGGAAGCAACGGCTCTGATATGATTTAGGGTATAAAAAAATATAAAGAAATTGTAAATTATATATATTTAAATTTGTGCAAACTTTAAAATGCGATATCTTTTTCATACGAGGTCGAAACCGCACGAAACAAATTGCTTCACGTTCTTTTTGTCGAGCACTACACAATGGAGCTAGTATGGAATCATTTGGAGCTAGTGAAAATTTCGGGTAAAATTAAACGCACGTTTAATTTTATTCGAAAAAAACGCTACAACTATTATCGGAAACTCAAGGTGAGAACTTCTCACTCAATCGAATTGTTTCGATTTAAATTTTAAATAGTTAAATTTAAAATTGCTTGATTGTGTGATTGGATGATAGTTATTATCTGTTGTTTTCAAATAGACCCTATACGTCGTATATTAAGCGGATGTTATTTATTAAACACATATACCGCGATAATTCCAACTTTATATGGAATTGGTATTATATATGTACTTGGAGTTGATTTCCCGCATTATATCGCGGATGAGACCCTATTGCGCTGCATAATAGCGGATAATATTTTGTAAATCTCATATACCGCGACATTCCATCTTGAAACGGAATTGGTATTGTGCTAACATCTTTGGATGCAGGGAAAAAGGTTGGAGGGATCCAACAGGATTCCTCAAACATTTGGATTTGTTTCAACATTGTGTGTTGATCTATTTATAATCTGCATGATTATCTTTGTGATTGAAATCGTTAAAGGGTAAAATTTAGCCGAATATATTTTTGGTATCGTTAGATGCCGAAAATAAATAAAATAGGATTTTTGAAAATTTAAGTTGAGAATTCATAATAAAAATTAATTTTCGAATTGATACATTTTAAGTAAATAGACGTTGAAATTGTTATGTTATAAAAATTATGATTTTTGTGAAATATAACCAAAATGCGATTTTTTTTGAAATAAGTAGTTGATTGATTTATAAAATGGTTTAAATTGGGATTTTTGAATTATTATAAATGATTTATATAAAAGACTTATACAATTGATATTTATAAATTAAAATATTGGAATTATAAAACGAGTTTCTATAAGTATTAAAATGAAGTATAAATGGATTTCATAAGTGGATGAAATCTATAGATTTATAAATTGTGAAGTTATAAAATGAATAGATTTTGTAAAATAAAAGATTTATAAGCAATTAACTTATAAACTGGATTTTGGCGTGTAAATGGGATATGGATAGAATTTGTTAATAAAGTGATTTTATAAGTTGAAGTTGTTATAAAGTATAAATGGAATTTATAAACGTTGTTTTATAAAACCGAAATCGACTTATTTTGATAAGTTTAATTATTGTAGCTTATTAGAGGAAATATATCCAGGATTTTGGAACAGTGGATAATCCTTTAAATAAAATATGTAGAAATTGAATTTGTTAAACGAAGTATATTCACGATAATTGACGATGAATAATATATTAAAGAAATATTTTAGGAAAGTGATATTTTAAATAGAATTAAAACGATTCAAAAATGTTTTAAAATGTATTAAGTATCGAAACCATAGATTTCAGCATTCATTGTTGAAATAGACGTTTTCGAGAAATAGAAGGAAATGGTGGACTATAACACTGTTGTTATAGTAAAAGATTTTCTCGAAAGGAAAAGTTTTGTATAGTATTAGGGTTTATACATCTATCTTAAATTTCAAATCCCTATACTAGTGATTTTGGGTTGTCGTAACGATGTTTTACGCAACATTCGTTTTGACTCAAATAAATGGGTTTAAGAGGATGTTTTCCTTAAAGAATAAAATATATACTTAATTGTGATTTAAGTATATTAAATATTTTCCAAATATTGAAAATAAATAGATTGGTGAATTACTTATTATTAAATAAGTATGGAAATGTTTTCCAATATGAAGTGAATGTTTTGATATTATACCTTTTAAAGATAAATTGAAAGTGAATAATTGAAATCGATTTGGAAAATCGTATAAAAAATGAATATTTGGAAATATAAATTCACAATGGAAATTTATAAGGGAAATTTATTTTAAAAATAAACATTGATTTATTTTTAAAAAAGCGTGGAAATAAATTTACGGGTTTGGAACGTAAATTTAATAAATCGGTAAGGATTTATTTAATTGGTTTGAATGAACCATTTTGAAATGAAAGTTGTAAAGGTGAATATTGATTTGAAATTTGTTTTCAAATGGTTGAAGTGTGGAAATTATATCTTGTGAAGATATTTTTGAAAATAAATAATTTAGGAAATTATTTGAAATCGGGTGATGTTGTGAAATTGATTGATAGTTAGATAACCGACTATCAATATTGACCCTTAAATGGCTATTTGTTGTGAATTGGTTGAAATTGAATGCTACACTTATTTTTAAATTATTGCGCTCGTTATTGGGATTACCCATTTCGAATAGTGATACGACGTAATGGATAGCATTGAAGACCGGTGGTGAAGACCGGGTATTTGTGAAAACGATAGGATGACCTATCGATTGTCTCTGCACCGTTATCTATGGTATGGAGATTTCCTTTGTGCTAGGAAATTCGATCGGGATTGTGAATATCCGGATTGCAAGGGCTTCTTTGGAAGTGCCTTCGGTTCTGTACGAGCCCGGATGAGACTTGTATGGTTACATGTCTGACATTACATTTTGCGATATGAAACAGATTTCTTTCAAATACATTTATTTTGGTGTCAGAGAATTTATTCTCTTAGCTTAACACCCTTCTCTGAGACGTACGAGCTCAGAGGTTTTGTAGTTGAAGGTTATCAGTGATATACTCCGAATTTGGTAATGTAGCATTCTGAGTGTTGCTATGTGATGATTTTTGTTCATCATTTGTTAATCAAAGCATGGCTTTGTGAAAAAGCGTAGCTTTGTGGACGAGACTTCGTCAGACCTCACACCCCGGAAATGGTCGAAATAGGAATATGCGGCAAGGTTATGAGGGTCGCTCCCTTTAGGGTATGTCATTTCCTTCTGGAAAAGGGTGGTGTCAGGTATTGAGCCCTGATGCTTAACCTATATGGTTGCTCCAATCTCATTTTTCTGTGTGGTTGTTGCTTGGTGATCGAGGGCCCTCGGATAAAGGTCCCAAAGGACCGGGGGTGGCATATTCGTGTAGTAGTTACCTAGTTATAGAGCAACCCGACCTTGCGTTGGCAGAGAGCTGGTTAAGTTCTCGGGACGTCCCTCCAGAGGCGATCCCATGTGGTAGTAGGAAGTTCCTTAGCCTGACCATTTGTTGGATATATCCGAAGAAACAATACGAGCCTTGTACGGTTTTAGTTGTATAACCTTCCATGGAATGTGGCGGTAACTTGCTATTGAGCATGGTAGCTATAGTAGGCATACGATAATGGTCGTATGTTGGCTAAGATTTATATTATACTTTCGAAATGTTTTCATCACTATGCACTAATAATAATATGAAAAATGATTTGTTTTGCGTAGTAAGCATCTTTGACTGTCATAAGGAGAAATCTTCTCCAATTCTGTGTTTGCATTGTGTGTGTGCGGGGAGGCCTTATGGTAGTTTCATTTTCCAAAAGCATTGCGTATATTTTTCACTTCTCTTGTTGTTGTTGTTTTAAAAGATAAATAACTGTTTTGAGTTCTCAATACAGTCGTATGACTGACCTGGAGTTTATTGTTCCCTTCCTAAACTCTTGGTGCCCATAACTTTCCACACAGGCAGTCTAGAGTCAGGTTATCAGGTCATTCTGGATTCAGAAGTGCTTTGGAGCTCAAGTGGCGAGCTGGATGGCAAGGTGTACCACTTGTATATGATATTATCGTTTTCGCTGTAGAATTCACTTGTAAGGACATGTTTGTATAACTGTCCATTGTCCAGTTGTGTGTATATTGTTGTTGTATACTCTGACAATGATGTGATGTAATGTATTAAATGTACAGTTCTTTGTTTTAAATATTATTCATTCATCTATTATATGTTGTTCCGCTGCGACTGTGAGATTCTGTTTTTTTTCTATTCTGTTTTCTTACTTCTTCTATCTTATTCTTCTACCTCTTCTTTTTAACCCTCATGGTTCGATTTTTGGCGTTCGATTGTTCGGCAGTTGATATAGTGTACGTATTGATGTCGATTTTCGGAAGTCGAAGAATCAGGTCCTGACAATTCAAAATTTGATACATTATTTTTCGATCACGTCAAATTAATAATTCAAAAAAAATTAGTGTACTTGCCTGCGCCTCGTCCGTCTCCCAGTATCTCAACCGACCATGCCACACGCTCGCTCCCATCCACCGTGGTTTCTTACCAGATTTCTTAATCTCATATATCGTGTCCCTATAGTTCTTGCGCATCTTCTTCATCCAGTATGCTCGTGCCAGCATCAGATCGTCTGTCTGAATGTCCATCTCATCCTGTGTTAAAAAAAGATTACACTTTAAACGATAAACAATAGAAAAGCGGCAAAAACGAATTAAAAATGGAAAACAGAAAAATATACATACTAGGACATCCTGCCATATGCACTCTATGATGTGAGGAGGGATGTTATCCCACTTCGGCCAGCAAGCACTCATCCTACTGCGATAAGAAGCTCTTGAGACGTCTAGCACAACCTTAGAGGGAAGTAGGTCGAACCCCCTGTTTTTAAGTACAATATAGATAAGTACGTACGTATATCATAAAAAAATAAGATGCTGAATAAAATTTAATTCTTACCCATCTGCTCTAGTGACTAACAATACAACTGTACGCTGTGGCTCTTGCGATGGGCCACTGCCATCACCTCCTGACGATCGAGAAGAGCTCCTACCTCTATATGACATAATGATAAACCTGCGACATATACACATCATTATATAAGAGAATAATAACTTGGTAATGAAATATATTTCGTATGAAAATGACATCGAAGGTATAAATTGCTTAATTAATGACTGAAATGGAAATAGAAATGGAAGTGTGTTATACCCGATTCATAATGGGTGTACTCTTCCAATGATAAGCAAAGTTCATTGTATTTTTAATAAAAATTGATAAATAAATGACAAATGGAAATAACATAAAACATGCAAACAATAGAAAATTGATTTGGTTTCATAGTTACATCAATTTCATAATACATCAAGAATTCAATATAGTTACATCAATTGCAAAAAAACTGATTCAGATTTATATCATTCGTCATCATCTTCTGATTCAGATTCGGTCTCGTTTTAGACGATATTTTCCTCTGCACTGTCAAACGCTTCCACCAAAACATTTGATTCATTGATCAAAGGACCAAAATCTGTATGATCGTCTGTAATTATTATTTCGTTATTTTTCTCAAGATCTGCCTGATGAGCTTGTTCGTCCGTAATATTCATCCCATCGAATGTGAATCTGGACTTTGTTTTAAAAACTGCAAACCAATCTGCTTTATCTCTTTTTACAGACAGATAAGGAGCGTAATAAACTTGTAATGCTTGTTTGGCTAGTACAAAAGGATCATACTTGTGATAGTGCGATGTATGCTTTATTTCAATAAGATTATAATCCTTGTGCACATTAATTTCAGAACCTGGAACATTGCTAAACCAATTGCATCTAAATAGAAACACCACCTCCGTGGGTCGTGAGAAATATGTCAGTTGCAAAATTTGTGGTAGAAGTCCATAAAAATCATTTAAATGATTTTCTGGATCGTCGCTACCTTTAACAAATACACCATTATTATTTGTTAATATTTCTGCACCGTATTCTTTAGTGTTAAATTTATATCCATTGACGAAATATATTGGATAAGTCTTGACCACTCTTTTTGGTCCCATCGCAAGATGTTTCAACCCTTCGTCAACAACACAATTTCTCGGCTCATAAACGTAATCTGAAAACCAACCGGAATATTCTTTACTGAGATCTCCGTTCGGATGTTCACGTTCATAAACACTGTTTATGTAAACAAATTATTACATTAGGTTATACACGCGCATGCATTATAGAAAAGAATAAAACACAAATTACTATTTCAGATTACCTAACAAACGGTGCAACCTCGGCACAATTTAGAAGAATATAAGTGTGTGCTACATGAATATCTCTATCGTCTAGCCATATTTCTACACATTTTCCAGAAGGCCGACCATGTTGTCTGAAAATATATAACATTGCTTGAGAGGACTCTTGTTCGTCGCCTTCGTCATTACGAGGAACACTTTGAAATGAAATATTCACATGGTCACTGAAATAGTGAGAGAAAAAGAACGAAGCTTCTTCTTCGATGTAAGATTTGCATAACGAACCTTCAATTCGTGCTTTTTGCCTCACTTTTTTCTTCAGATGATTCAAATATCTGTGCAAAATTAATTTATATTAAATTCATCTTTCAAATGCAATTAAATTACGTTATAACATATTACATACCTCTCAAATGGATACATCCATCCATATTGGACAGGACCTCGAAGTCGTGCTTCAGATGGGAGATGAACAGGTAAATGTTCCATTACATTAAAAAAAACCTGGCAGAAATATTTTCTCTGATTTGCAAAGAAATATAGGAATGTCCACTTCAAGATTACGTAAACGTTGCCCTTTTAAAGTAGTCGAACAAAGCTTTTTGTAAAACATACTAAGCTTCGTTACTACCTTTCAAACTTTTAATGGAAGTAGTTTTTTGAACATTACAGGAAATAAATTTTCCATCATTATGTGACAGTCGTGACTTTTCATTCCGCTCTATCTACCATTTTTGAAGTCAACACATCTACGAAGATTTGATGATATCCCATTAGGAAATCTTAACCCTTCCATCCATTTTAACACAGCTTTAACTTGATTATTATCTAATTCGTAACATGCTTTGGCTTTTTTACTGTCATTTGGTTTCATATGAAGCTCAGGACGTTTGCATAATTCTTCTATATCACGTCTTGATTTCATCCTTCGTCTTCTCTTTCACATTCAAAATTGTGTTAAAAACATTATCAAATACATTTTTCTCATTGTGCATCACATCTATGTTATGGCGAAGCAGAAGATGTTTCCTATACGGCAACTCCTAAAAAATAGTTTGTTTGCACCAGTTATGAACAACTGATTTTCCTTTAATTTCTGTTTGCTTGCCAGTTTCATATATCTTTGGATAGTCCTTAACAAGTTCATATATGTCTTCGCTTGACCATATCGTCGGTGGTTGTCTGGTTTCTACTCAATTAGCTATAAAGTTTTTCTTGTCTACTCTGAAGGGATGATTTACATGGAGAATATATCGACGACAGTCAAACCATGAAATTTTCTTACCATGAGGTAAAGAAAACGATCGTGTTTCATCCATGCAATATGGACATGCTAGACGACCGGTAGTACTGCATCCCGAAAGCATTACATAGGCAGGAAAATCACTTATTGTCCACAACAAAGAAGCAAACATACGAAAAAATTTCTTCTTGGACACATCGTATGTTTCTACTCCTTCGTTCCACAGTATTTTTAACTCCTCAATCAATGGTTGTAAATATACATCGATTCCTTGTGTCGGATCATCGAGGCCAGGAACGACAACAGTAAGAAACTTATATTGTGTTTTCATACACATTCATGGATGTAAATTATACGATGTGACGATAATGGGCCAGGATGAATATTTAGAACCAAATTGAGAAAATGGAGAAAAACCATCCGTACATAACCCTAATCTAAAATTTCGACTCTCCGCTGCAAAATTTGGATACGTTTTATCGAAATGCTTCCATGCTTCTCCATCGGTCGGATGTGTCAACGTACCCTCTTCCTCCGTTCTCACACTATGCCATCTCATGTTAGATGCAGTCACAGAAGATGCATATAATCTTTGAAGTCTTGGAGTTATGGGTAAGTAGTGCATACGCTTGTATGGAACTTCCTTCCCCTTTTTTTTCTTGGTTTGTATCTCTCCTGGTTACAAACTTTACAATTTCTAAGGTTTGCATCTTCTTTCCAAAACAACAGCAGCCTTTTAAACATGTATCTATTTTCTGATACGGTAAACCAAAAGTCGACATAAGTTTTTTAACTTCGTAGTGATTTTCACACATTAGATTATCGAGCGGCATAAGTCTTTTTGCAGCTTGTACAACAGCGGTAAACCCAGCTTCAGTGATGTTGTATTTTGACTTCATCGCAATATATTCTGCGATTACTGACAGCTGAGTGCCGCTTTTACAACCATCCCAAATAGGTTTCTTAGCAGCATCTAGTAAATCATAAAAAAAAAATTGCTTCAATGTTTGGTTTTTCAACATTTCCATCGTCGTCGTCCGCTTCAGCCATTGAAAACATTGATCGTGCTGCATCTTCGACCATATTTTCTATACGCGTCGTTGAAACTATTTCGTTAACGACACTTTCAGACTCTACGGAAGTATTTGCTACAACTTCTCCGTGCCGATCCCAAACATAATACTCGGGTGCGAAACCGTGTTGGCACAAATGAACTTTCACAATATCTGGTAACAAATACTTCAAATGTCTACACCTACTACACAGACAACGAATTTCTGGATCGTTTCCGTTATTACTTAAAGCGAATTCAACAAACACATTTATACCATTATAAAATCTTCTTTTATTGAGCCCCTCAGTCCTTTCCTTTGGTACATCCATCTCCTCCGATCAACAAAATAATCAATCATTTTTCCTATTTGACAAAATGAGAAGTTCAAAATTTAATATTTATTTTTAAGAATACAAATTAGGAAAAGATTATTTTCATGGTCGTATAATATTTTGAATTTAAAGAACAACTTTACAAATTTAAAAATATTTTCAAATAGGGCACATTTTATTTTTTAACTTATCGATTTAATTTTTTTTTCATTGGTCAGGCATCCTACTTCCCATTACAAACACAGTAAGCATTTACATTTCATATATTACGTTGTCTCAAACGATTCAACAAAATTTCGGCAGCATTTCCTTTTTCTTCCCTGCATTGTACACAAATGTGTGTACGCAGGAAACAAAAAAGAAAAGTTAGGCCGAAATTTTATGAACCGTTTGAGACGAAGTAGTATACAAAATGTAAATGCTTACCGTATTCATAACTTGTCCAATACAGGGACAAATCCGACAAACATTGTACCAGATGAACATAAATGGTCGTTTTTCGATAAAATGACTATTTATACGAGGATCATGTACAACACTCGTCAAACGGGGCCAAAAACTCTCTAAGGGACATTTGTTAGTTACATGCTTGCATTTTACGAAAAAATACAGTTTTACTCACTATTCACATTTAAAAAAAATATTAATTTAACACATTTATTCGACGTATTAAATCAACTTAAGGTTGGTTTAACATTTTTGTCATTTTTCAATACACACAATTATAATTTAGAGTAATGCATTTTTTTATTTCATAATTACATGCACGATATAATACTCCTAGTTCATTCAATCATTTTGTCTTATTCCAAATAATGTATACAATCGTTGAATCAAGGCATACACAACAATTTACATATACATGAACAATCACAAATTATACATGTTTTTCACAATTTCACGATAAAAGATGAAATAGGTATACCATGTGATGCTATAAACCATTATTACGCTATTGGAAACAATTGCAATCACTAATTCGCCCTAATTTATCAATTTATCCAAATCTACAATTATGGTAAAAACTGAATTTTTCGCAAAAATAAGAGATTATACCTGAGATTAAGAGTAATGGAGTTTGATTAGGCATCCGTGGAGGATCCGAAAGCTAGAAATTAGGGATTGGAAGCTTGGAGAAGGGATTTGGGGGGTTTTTGGTTGTAATTTTCGTATGAAAGGAGGAGGAAGAAGAAGGCTCGACTGCAGGTATAATCGCAAATTTCCGACGGCTTCCAACGGCCGCGGATGGCCCATCGAAAGCCGTCGAAAATTAGCCGTCGGTCCTAGCTGTCAGTAATGAGGCCTTTTCTAGTAGTGGCAGGACGTGAGGGATAAAATGAAAATTATACTCATGTTTCATAAAAGAGAGCTATTAAATTTGCAAAAAGGTGAGCTATTGAATATGCAAGCTCATGTTAAAATGATTTAGGGAAAGGAAGATTTGAAATCGTGATCTAAACATAGGAAATGTGGCAGTGGCAAAAAAATGAAGGGACAAGTTTAAAACGTGAACAATTTGAACTAAATAAATATAAGGTGTCAGGAGAAACCAAATGCAAAAGAAAGAATAATGTGACTTGTCATTTAATAACAAGGAAATAAAGATGGAGAGACGAAAATGAATGTCACGTTTTGTCGTGAAAGTTTCAGGAAATGAAGTTGAAAAATAAGCGTAAACTTAGTAAACTAAATATGAATAAACTAGGTATACAAATAAAGTAAATATGAAAAGCCTTTTTAAAAGTGGCGGGTATTAAAAGAGGTGAAGGAAAGGGTTAAAAACATGAAAAATAATTTATATTTGCGAAATGGGAAAAAAATTCAGACAATGTAAATGGAAAGGAGTAATGGAACAAATGAGGAAACGATGAAAAGAGCGTGACAATTATTAATTAGAAAGGAAATTAACAGACCAACTCTACACTGTAAACAAACTTTTGGAATTAAAAATTCAAAAACATTTGTTCACTAAATTAATTTTGTTAACCCCAAGGATACTAAAATTGACATCCATTATATATTTAACTAGCACAAGATAAATGAAAAAAATTCTCTACCTAAATTTGAGTCACTAATTAAGAGAATATACAACATTAAAATATAACAACATAAATTAGGTAATATAATGTAAATAAAGAGGACCATCCATACGCTGCTAAGAAACTTTTTGGATCTAATTCTAAAACGTATTATCCGCTCAATCAATTCATTAACCTCTAAATTACTAAACTTGTTCCCATTTAAATTCTTATTAACATATAACAAATAAAATTTGACCACACCAATTGACGTCATGGAGAGCACTGCTACACACAAAGTTAAAACTACTTCTGTATCGTCTCCGACTGCTAATTAATGATCGTAAATGTTGTTTCAAAATTCAATTTTTTTTCTCTTTTCACACAATTATACTTAATTACAAAATGAAAACATTCACTTTATTTTATTTTATCAAACAGTCTTTAAATTTAACTAAAACAATTTATTTTTATTACATCAAATTCCCTTTTCATATAAACATCTGTTTCATTTTTATTTCCTCAACTTTCTCTTTTATTTTAATTCAAATGTATGTTTCTATTCTTACGTCCATTAATTACAATTAATGTTCTCTTTCCTATTATGATACAGTTCGATCTGATACAAAAGTTTATATTTGGGTATAAATATATATGCAGTAAGCTAACTTTAAATAATGAAACATGAACTGAATTATTGGAAATAAATCACCCAGTTTAAATTTATTTCTACATATATGTTTACAATTAACGTCTTCTGTAACGATAGCGATTTTTCGTTGCCGAAAAACCGAAATGTTAGGGTTTAAGAAGAAGAAAAAGAAAGAGAAAGAGAGAGAAGATATAAAAATAGAGAGAAAAGAAAATAGAAAGAACAGAAAGAAAATAGAACATAGAACGGAACAGAAACAACTGAACAACATCAGAATCTCACAATCGCAGCGGAACAACATATAATAATAAATGAATAATCTTTAAACAAAGAACTATATCAGTTATTACATTACATTACATCATTACATCATATCATCAGAGTGTACAACATCATACAACAACAAACAGGGAAAAAAGAAATACTATACATAATAATACGCCATTCCATCCATCTTGCCTCCAGCAACTCCAGAATATCCAGAATATCCTGATAAACCTAACTCTTAACTGCCCGTGTGGAAATTGGTGGGCACCCAGAGTTTAGGAAGGAAAACAATAAACTTCGAGTCAGTCATGAGACTGGTATGAGAACTCAAAATAGTTTATTTATCTTTAAAATCAAAATAGAAGAATATTTTTAAAGTCGATTCGCAATGCTTTTAAAAATGAGACTACCATAAGACCTCCCGCCACACACACAATGCAAACGCAGACTTGGAGGAGATTTCTCCTTATGATAGTCAAAGATGCTTGATACGTATTAAAAAGAATATTTGATATTATTATTAGTGCATAGTGTAGAGAAACAATTTCGAAAGTAGAATATAAATCTTAGCCAGCATAGGTACCATTATATTATGCCTACTATAGCTACCTCCTGAGGAAGCAGGTTCTACAACTAAAACCGTACAAGTCTCGTATTGTTTCTTTGGATTTTCCAACGAATGATCAGGCCAAGGAACTTCCCATTGCCACATGAGAATGCCTCTGGATGGACATCCCCGAGAACCAAACCGGATCTCTACCAACACAAGGCCGGGTTACCCCTAACTGAGTAACAACTGACCGAATATGCCATCCCCCGATCCTTTGGGACCTTTCAACCGAGTGCTCGCAATCAATTCACACAATCATAAAGTGTTTTTAACATGAGTAAGTATCTGGGCTCCATACCATGATACCACCCTTTTCCAGAAGGAAATGCACATATTCTAAAGGGCGCTACCCCTCATAACCTTGCTGCATCTTTCATGTTTTGACCATTCCCGAGGTGTGAGGCTCGACGAAGTCACGTCCACAAAAACATACTTTATTCAAAAGCCATGCTTTGGGTCAACAAATGATCATAGAAATGATCACCAGGATAGACGATCAAATAAACGATCCTATCACAAATAATCAACACAATGATCATTTCACAGCAACACTCAACATGTCACATTAGCAAATTGGAAATATATCGCTGATAACATTCAACTACATAATCTCTGAGCTCGTACGTCTCAGAGAAGGGTGTTAAGCTAAAAGAATAAATTCTCCGCCACCAACAGAAATATATTTGAAAGAAATCTGCTTTATATCTCAATTTGTAATGTCAGACATACAATCCATACAAGTCTATTCCGGGATCGAACAAAACCGAAGGCACTTACAAAGAAGTCCTTGCAATCCGGATAATCTCTAATCACATCCGGACTTCCCATCACATAGGGAGTCTCTATACCGTAGCTACTCGGTGCAAAGACAATCGACGAGTTGTCCTTTCGCTTTCAGAAAGATCCGGTCTTCAACACCGATCTTCAAATGCAATTCATAACGACGTATCACATATTCGGAATGGGTTATACGACCCCATGGTCCTTTCCCGGTTAACCCGAATAGTGAGCGCTTATTCAAAAATAAGTGTGGCATTCAAATTCAAACAAATCACATCAAATACCCATTCAAAGGGAAATATTGATAGTCGGTTATTGAACTATCAATGGATATGCACAACATCACCAGATTCCAAATAATTTTCCAAATTATTTATTTTCCAAAATATCTTTACAAGATATATAATTTTCACACTTCAAAAATAAATCAATATTTATTTTTAACAAATTCCACTTTCTTTTATAAATTCCTTAGTGAATTTATATTCCAAAATATCCATGCATATACGATTTCAATTATTCATTTCAATTTATCTTCAAAAAGATAAATTCACAAAATATTCACTTTATATTGGAAGACATTTCCATACTTATTTATTCATAAGTAATTTACAAATTTTATTTATTTTCAACCTTTGGAAAATATTCAATATACTTAAATCGAAATTAAGCATATTTTCATTCTTTAAGGAAATCATTCTCTTAACCATATTTATTTGGGCCAAAACAAATGTTGTGTAAAACATCGTTACGACAACCCAAAATCACTAGTATAGGGATTCGAAATTAAAACAGATATATAAATCCCAATACTATACAAAACATTTCCTTTCGGAAATCATTTACTATAACAACAGTGTTATAGTCCACATTTCCTTTTATTTCTCGAAAACGTCTATTTCAACAATAAATGTTGAAATCTATGGTTTCGAATTTCAACACATTTAAAACATCGTTAGATCGTTTAATTCTATTTAAAATATCACATTCTAAACATTTTCTTTAACATATTATTCACTATTCAAAAACGTGAATATACTACGTTAACAAATTTCATCCTTTTATTCATTTTATTTCAAAGGATTATTCACAGTCAAAAACGTGAATATAACTTCATTAATAGGTTTCAACAATTTACTTATCAAAATAAGTCGTTTACGAATTTATAAAACAACGTTTATAAATTTCATTTCTATTTATTTTACCACAACTTCCTTTATAAATTCCTTTATTAACCTATCTCAATTCATATCCGAATGATATACTAAAAGTTCGTATTATAAGTGAAATACTTATAATTTATTTGTTTGCAAAAATCGTTCCTTTGAACTTCATAATTATAAATCTTATAACTTATAAGATTTAATTATTTATCCAAATATATTCTTTAATAACTTCACAAAATTTATAAATCTTACTATTTATAAATTTCATTCATAACTTCACCATTTATAATTTTATAAATTCCATTCATTTATGAAATTCATTCACAGTTCATTCTAACACTTATAAAAACTCGTTTCATAATTTCAATATTTCAATTTATAAATATCCATTTATAAATCTCTTATATAATTCAATTCATATTAATATTTAAAACGTCTTTAATCTCCTTTATAATTTCACCATTTTGTTTTATAAAATAATTAATTTTATAAATCCTATTTTTAAACTTTTATAATAAATTCAAAAATCCAATTTAATTATTTTATAAAAACATTAACCCATATTTCTCGAAAATCAATCTTTAACCGTATTTCTCAAAGTCATAATTTTTATAACTTTAAAAATTATATCGTTTATTTATTTAAAATGAATCAATTTCCAAACATATAGTATATTTTTCAAAAATCACTTTAAAAAATTATTTTAAAATTCCAAATTTGGTCCAATGATGCTACACACCAAATAGTCAATCACGACAACAACGATATCATATATCGGTATGATAATCCATCAAATATCAAAATATCTGAATTCAAATAAATACTGTTAAGGAATCCAGTTGGATCCCTCCAACCTGTTTTCCTGCATCCACAAACATTAGCACAATACCAATTCCGCTCCAGTATGGAATTATCGCGGTATATGGGGTTTTAAAATATTATCCGCTTAATAGACGGCGCAATAGGGTCTCATCCGCTATAAAAATGCGGCAAATCAATAACTCCAATATATACATATGCCAATATATATATATTGCTATTATATATAATACCAATTTCACTGTTTATGAAATATTCGCGGTATATGTTTTTAATAAATAACCTCCGCTTACTAACGGCGCATAATGTCTATTTTAACAATCAATAGATAACAATCATCATTCAAACATGCATTCAAATATTTTAAATCTAACTATTTAAAATAAAATCGAAACCGATTCGATTGAGTGAGAAGTTCTCACCTTGATTTCAATTTCTTTTTAGCGATTTATTTCGAATAAAATTAAACGGGCGTTTAATTTTACCCGAAATTCTCACTAACTCTAAACGACTCCAATCCAACTCCATCGCGTAGTGCTCGTCCATATGATTCCAACGCAACTGGTTTCGCGCGTTTTCGACCTCGTATGAAAAAGATATCAATATTTGAAGTTTACACAAATTTTATATACATAATTTACAAATAAATTTTATATTTTATAACCTAAACTAACCCAGGCCGTGAGATCTCACCCCCCTTGCATCCTGGCCGTCCAATATCTCCTGCTCCCTCACGTTAACCCTACAGGCAAATCACGCAACAGAACCCAACGTGGCCGCCACCTTCCACCATTTATCGCGACCACCACACTTCACTTCGTGACGATCATAGAATACCACAACGACCGCCTTCACACCCTCTACCACCGGCCAGAGCAGGGCTGAGCTCGGCCACTTCCTCATACGCGCGCACGAAGGTGAACGGCCGGCCGTTCGAGCCCCGTGACTCCCACCACGTCGCTCCAAATCACATCTCCACCGTTGTACACGTCGAGCTCGTTCCCCTCTACAATTCTCTAGTTGAAAGTTTTCGGTAAATATCGATGGATGAGGAGATAAACGAGGGGGAAGAGGAGAAGATTTGGGCCGTTGGTGAAAGGGGGGGCCGCTGGCTAGGGTTAGGGTTTATTATTATTATTATTTTTTCTTGAGAATAATGGGCTATTTATAAGAAAACGAACGAAACACTATTCATTCCGGAAATTCCGAACTCCAATTTACGCGTCGTAACCAGCGTTTCTAGGGTTTACCCCACGTTCCGGACACAATGGAACAGGTTTCGAAAGCTAATCCGGACATCTGTGCGAGTTATGGCTATAAACGTTCAATTTAAATTAAACCGATTTAAACGATTTTCTAGGCGTTTTAATTTGTACCGGACAAACGGTAAATCCAATTGACACGAAATTTGAAACCTTGCAATAATATCACATTACGGATCCGATGAAACTGGTTTCGTCGAAATCCGAGACTTTTTGAAAAATGGCTGTTTTAACTCGCCAATTTAATATTAAAAACAAATCGATGCGTTTCGAGCTGCTACGATCAAACGGTAACTCCGATTGCTTCGAAAATTGAAATCCGGTAATAACTAACTGTTACGGATCCAATGGAACTTGTTTCGTCCAATTCTGAGACTGTTCAAAAATTGACTATTTTCACTAGTCGATTTTAATATTAAAATATTCAATTTTCACAAATAAACTTTTAATTCGATTTTAAAAGTTCTAAAATATCGTCCTAACTTCAATATGATAAAATAAAATTTTACAAATCATTTTCAATCATATTTAACTCAATTTTCAATTATTTCCATAATTTAACATATTAAATTATCGATTTAATTATCCGATTAAATCCAATTATTCGAAATAAAATTTATTCGACTTATAAATTTCACTTATTAATATTTAAAATTAATTAAATATTCGAATTTTGACTACTAAAAATCCTGGGTCGTTACAATCTTCCCCCCTTAAAAGAATTTCGTCCTCGAAATTAACAAGTAAGAAAAGTTACAGAATCTATTAACTTTCCCAAAACAAATTTTAAACTTCTCACCATACTTTACTAAGTTTTCAAATCATACTTAGTTATCTTTTCAAAAACAACTACTATTGTTTAACTTTCAATTCCTAATCAAAGTCTAAGTTTTCAAAATTTTCCCAATTTTCCCAAATTTTTCTAACGCCTTAAATTTCCGGAAAAATTCGCCATAGTCTCCTTTGCGCGGCTCGATCCGAAAAAAATGACAGTATATATATCACAAATGTACATCTCATCAAGTAATGAGGCATCCCGCAGGGAAAAAAGTATAAAAGTACGGTATTTAATCCGAGATATGTACCTTATATTTTATTAGCAAGCATATACGGCTAATATAGCGCGAAAGCGAGCTCCAAATGCGAAGCAAACGCGATCCGCACCTACTAAACACTCAACAAACAACATGAGAACCATGCATATAGACAATAGTATCGATATACAACATATAGCAACACAATAACTATATATGCCAACATAGCAAATGCAAACATCAACCAACTATCATTCATAACCAATAAATATTCATTCATATTCTCATTAATATTCAATGAATTGGTTTTTTCAATTTAAATCACATTTGATTCATTAATAGTGGATGTTTTTACTAACATTCATTTTCAATTAGTTTATATTCACTAATTCATATTCAAGTTGGTTCACTTCCAATTCAAATTCAATTCTATTTAAGATTCACTTAACTTCCAATTGAATTTCAATTACTTTAGCTTCCAATTCCATTAATACTTAATGAATTATATACAATCAACTAACAGCCATATAACAACCAATGTTTATTAATTGCAACCAAATTCCTTTGCATATCAATTGGTTTAACACCATCACTTTCAATTGGTTTAATTAAATTGATTTTCATTCATTTATTCAACTTCCAATAACATTAGATTCTAATGAATTAACACGTAAACTCATTATTTCATATCAATTTAATTTACATTCATTTGATTTACATTCAATCCATTAATTTAATTCAATTACAAAAGTTGAATTTCATTACATAACTCAAGTTCAAATATATCACTTAACTTTATTAATTTTGTTTGATACCAATATCAACTTCATTCAACATCTCTTAAGTTATATTTCCTTTTTACAAACATTACTTTGTTTTACTTAACTTAAATTCCTACTTATAAATCAATTCAACTTCCAATTTTAAGTAAATTTCCATTTAACTTTAAATTCATTTTTATTTACAACTCATATTCATAAATATATTCACATAGTTTCACTTCTCATATATATAAGTTTATTTCACAATTGTAAATCACATTAACTATAATTCAATTCTTATAATTCATTTGCTTATACAATTCTTCTTTTATTTAGATTATTCAAACAACTAAACAATCAACTTATATACACTTTAATAATTCCGAAAAAAAATTATTCCTTTATATATAAAATATAATCAAGGCAAAATTATTTCATTTACCCAATTTAAAACAATACCGTGTCGAATTGTCTTGTTTAAGAGTTTAGAAACCCCTTTCTACGATAGTTAGCTAGACTACATCGATCGGAATATATAAACAATCAACCGATAAGTCAACACAATACAAAACAATTTTATATTCACTAACAAATATGCTATCATAGCTATTATTACACTCAAACTCATTCTAGAGTACTACTGACTCTATCTCTAATGAGTAATACCCAACAGAACCATGGTTGTCGCTTAACCAACAGCTCCGATACCAAATGAAACGATAGCGATTTTTCGTTGCCGAAAAACCGAAATGTTAGGGTTTAAGAAGAAGAAAAAGAAAGAGAAAGAGTGAGAAGATAGAAAAATAGAGAGAAAAGAAAATAGAAAGAACAGAAAGAAAATAGAACATAGAACGGAACAGAAACAACTGAACAACATCAGAATCTCACAATCGCAGCGGAACAACATATAATAATAAATGAATAATCTTTAAACAAAGAACTATATCAGTTATTACATTACATTACATCATTACATCATATCATCAGAGTGTACAACATCATACAACAACAAACAGCGAAAAAAGAAATACTATACATAACAATACGCCATGCCATCCATCTTGCCTCCAGCAACTCCAGAATATCCAGAATATCCTGATAAACCTAACTCTTAACTGCCCGTGTGGAAATTGGTGGGCACCCAGAGTTTAGGAAGGAAAACAATAAACTCCGAGTCAGTCATGAGACTGGTATGAGAACTCAAAATAGTTTATTTATCTTTAAAATCAAAATAGAAGAATATTTTTAAAGTCAATTCGCAATGCTTTTAAAAATGAGACTACCATAAGACCTCCCGCCACACACACAATGCAAACGCAGACTTGGAGGAGATTTCTCCTTATGATAGTCAAAGATGCTTGATACGTATTAAAAAGAACATTTGATATTATTATTAGTGCATAGTGTAGAGAAACAATTTCGAAAGTAGAATATAAATCTTAGCCAGCATAGGTACCATTATATTATGCCTACTATAGCTACCTCCTGAGGAAGCAGGTTCTACAACTAAAACCGTACAAGTCTCGTATTGTTTCTTTGGATTTTCCAACGAATGATCAGGCCAAGGAACTTCCCATTGCCACATGAGAATGCCTCTGGATGTACATCCCCGAGAACCAAACCGGATCTCTACCAACACAAGGCCGGGTTACCCCTAACTGAGTAACAACTGACCGAATATGCCATCCCCCGGTCCTTTGGGACCTTTCAACCGAGCGCTCGCAATCAATTCACAGAATCATAAAGTGTTTACAACATGAGTAAGTATCTGGGCTCCATACCATGATACCACCCTTTTCCAGAAGGAAATGCACATATCCTAAAGGGCGCTACCCCTCATAACCTTGCTGCATCTTTCCTGTTTTGACCATTCCCGAGGTGTGAGGCTCGACGAAGTCACGTCCACAAAAACATACTTTATTCAAAAGCCATGCTTTGGGTCAACAAATGATCATATAAATGATCACCAGGATAGACGATCAAATAAACGATCCTATCATAAATAATCAACACAATGATCATTTCACAGCAACACTCAGCATGTCACATTACCAAATTGGGAATATATCGCTGATAACATTCAACTACATAACCTCTGAGCTCGTACGTCTCAGAGAAGGGTATTAAGCTAAAAGAATAAATTCTCCGCCACCAACAGAAATATATTTGAAATAAATCTGCTTTGTATCTCAATTTGTAATGTCAGATATACAATCCATACAAGTCTGTTCCGGGATCGAACAAAACCAAAGGCACTTACAAAGAAGTACTTGCAATCCGGATAATCTCCAATCACGTCCGGACTTCCAATCACATAGGGAGTCTCTATACCGTAGCTACTCGGTGCAAAGACAATCGACGAGTTGTCCTTTCGCTTTCAAAAAGATCCGGTCTTCAACACCGATCTTCAAATGCAATTCATAACGACGTATCACATATTCGGAATGGGTTATACGACCCCATGGTCCTTTCCCGGTTAACCCGAATAGTGAGCGCTTATTCAAAAATAAGTGTGGCATTCAAATTCAAATAAATCACATCAAATACCCATTCAAAGGGAAATATTGATAGTCGGTTATTGAACTATCAATGGATATGCACAACATCACCAGATTCCAAATAATTTTCCAAATTATTTATTTTCCAAAATATCTTTACAAGATATATAATTTTCACACATCAAAAATAAATCAATATTTATTTTTAACAAATTCCACTTTCTTTTATAAATTCCTTAGTGAATTTATATTCCAAAATATCCATGCATATACGATTTCAATTATTCGTTTCAATTTATCTTCAAAAAGATAAATTCTCAAAATATTCACTTTATATTGGAAGACATTTCCATACTTATTTATTCATAAGTAATTTACAAATTTTATTTATTTTCAACCTTGGAAAATTTTCAATATACTTAAATCGAAATTAAGCATATATTTCATTTTTTAAGGAAATCATTCTCTTAACCATATTTATTTGGGCCAAAACGAATGTTGCGTAAAACATCGTTACGACAACCCAAAATCACTAGTATAGGGATTCAAAATTAAAACAGATATATAAATCCCAATACTATACAAAACATTTCCTTTCGGAAATCATTTACTATAACAATAGTTTTATAGTCCACATTTCCTTTTATTTCTCGAAAACGTCTATTTCAACAATAAATGTTGAAATCTATGGTTTCGAATCTCAACACATTTAAAACATCGTTAGATCGTTTAATTCTATTTAAAATATCACATTCTAAACATTTTCTTTAACATATTATTCACTATTCATAAACGTGCATAAACTATGTTAACAAATTTCATCCTTTTATTCATTTTATTTCAAAGGATTATTCACAGTCAAAAACGTGAATATAACTTCATTAATAGGTTTCAACAATTTACTTATCAAAATAAGTCGTTTACGAATTTATAAAACAACGTTTATAAATTCCATTTCTATTTATTTTACCACAACTTCCTTTATAAATTCCTTTATTAACCCATCTCAATTCATATCTCAATGATATACTAAAAGTTCATATTATAAGTGAAATACTTATAATTTATTTGTTTGCAAAAATCGTTCCTTTGAACTTCATAATTATAAATCTTATAACTTATAAGATTCAATTATTTATCCAAATATATTCTTTAATAACTTCACAAAATTAATAAATCTTACTATTTATAAATTTCATTTATAACTTCACCATTTATAATTTTATAAATTCCATTCATTTATGAAATTCATTCACAGTTCATTCTAACACTTATAAAAACTCGTTTCATAATTTCAATATTTCAATTTATAAATATCCATTTATAAATCTCTTATATAATTCAATTCATATTAATATTTAAAACTTCTTTAATCTCCTTTATAATTTCACCATTTTGTTTTATAAAATAATTAATTTTATAAATCCTATTTTTAAACTTTTATAATAAATTCAAAAATCCAATTTAATTATTTTATAAAAACATTAACCCATATTTCTCGAAAATCAATCTTTAACCGTATTTCTCAAAATCATAATTTTTATAACTTTAAAAATTATATCGTTTATTTATTTAAAATGAATCAATTTCCAAACATATAGTATATTTTTCAAAAATCACTTTAAAAATCATTTTAAAATTCCAAATTTGGTCCAATGATGCTACACACCAAATAGTCAATCACGACAACAACGATATCATATATCGGTATGATAATCCATCAAATATCAAAATATCTGAATTCAAATAAATACTGTTGAGGAATCCAGTTGGATCCCTCCAACCTGTTTTCCTGCATCCACAAACATTAGCACAATACAAATTCCGCTCCAGTACGGAATTATCGCGGTATATGGGGTTTTAAAATATTATCCGCTTAATAGACGGCGCAATAGGGTCTCATCCGCTATACAAATGCGGGAAATCAATAACTCCAATATATACATATGCCAATATATATATATTGCTATTATATATAATACCAATTTCACTATTTATGAAATATTCGCGGTATATGTTTTTAATAAATAACCTCCGCTTACTAACGGCGCATAATGTCTATTTTGACAATCAATAGATAACAATCATCATTCAAACATGCATTCAAATATTTTAAATCTAACTATTTAAAATAAAATCGAAACCGATTCGATTGAGTGAGAAGTTCTCACCTTGATTTCAATTTCTTTTTAGCGATTTATTTCGAATAAAATTAAATGGACGTTTAATTTTACCCGAAATTCTCACTAACTCCAAACGACTCCAATCCAATTCCATCGCGTAGTGCTCGTCCATACAATTCCAACGCAACTGGTTTCGCGCGTTTTCGACCTCGTATGAAAAAGATATCAATATTTGAAATTTACACAAATTTTATATACATAATTTACAAATAAATTTTATATTTTATAACCTTAACTAACCCAGGCCGTGAGATCTCACCCCCCTTGCATCCTGGCCGTTCAATATCTCCTTCTCCCTCACGTTAACCCTACAGGCAAATCACGCAAGAGAACCCAACGTGGCCGCCACCTTCCACCATTTATCGCGACCACCACACTTCACTTCGTGACGATAAGAGAATACCACAACGACCGTCTTCGCACCCTCTACCACCGGCCAGAGCAGGGCTGAGCTCGGCCACTTCCTCATACGCGCGCACGAAGGTGAACGGCCGGCCGTTCGAGCCCCGTGACTCCCACCACGTCGCTCCAAATCACATCTCCACCGTTGTACACGTCGAGCTCGTTCCCCTCTACAATTCTCTAGTTGAAAGTTTTCGGTAAATGTCGATGGATGAGGAGATAAACGAGGGGGAGGAGGAGAAGATTTGGGCCGTTGGTGAAAGGGGGTGGCGGCTGGCTAGGGTTAGGGTTTATTATTATTATTATTATTTTCTTGAGAATAATGGGCTATTTATAAGAAAACGAACGAAACACTATTCATTCCGGAAATTCCGAACTCCAATTTACGCGCCGTAACCAGCGTTTCTAGGGTTTACCCCGCGTTCCGGACACAATGGAACAGGTTTCGAAAGCTATTTCGGATATCTGTGCGAGTTATGGCTATAAACGTTCAATTTAAATTAAACCGATTTAAACGATTTTCTAGGCGTTTTAATTTGTACCGGACAAACGGTAAATCCAATTGACACGAAATTTGAAACCTTGCAATAATGTCACATTACGGATCCGATGAAACTGGTTTCGTTGAAATCCGAGACTTTTTGAAAAATGGCTATTTTAACTCGCCAATTTAATATTAAAAACAAATCGATGCGTTTCGAGCTGCTACGATCAAACGGTTACTCCGATTGCTACGAAAATTGAAATCCGGTAATAACTAACTGTTACGGATCCAATGGAACTGGTTTCGTCCAATTCTGAGACTGTTCAAAAATTGACTATTTTCACTAGTCGATTTTAATATTAAAATATTCAATTTTCACAAATAAACTTTTAATTCGATTTTAAAAGTTCTAAAATATCGTCCTAACTTCAATATGATAAAATAAAATTTTACAAATCATTTTCAATCATATTTAACTCAATTTTCAATTATTTCCATAATTTAACATATTAAATTATCGATTTAATTATCCGATTAAATCCAATTATTCGAAATAAAATTTATTCGACTTATAAATTTCACTTATTAATATTTAAAATTAATTAAATATTCGAATTTTGACTACTAAAAATCCTGGGTCGTTACATCTTCCCTTTTTTAATTAAAAGATTCCAATCACATTACTTGCCAATGATTTGTATGTTAAATTTTAAAAAGAAATGAGACAATTCAATCCCTTTTTATAGTAATTTAACGTATTTATGGAATTATAGTATACTAACCAAAAGTTATTAATTTTTTTGTCAAATAATTGATTAGATTTCTTACACCTGTAATCAATCTTTCATCTACCAAACATTTCAAATGAATAAACATATGATTTCTTCTTTTATAAAGAAACATTTATTATTCTTTATTAACATTTATTATTCCAATCAATTGGAATTTACATTCAGAAATTTATCAATTTCATTCAAACCAATATCATAAAACACACACTATCCTATGTTATTATTCTTACCTTATTGCAAAAATATGTCACTAATAGACATTTAAATTAAGTTCATAACTTATATATTATAATTTATTTTTTATCAGTGCAATCTTAAATACTCTTTTCTAACAGTTTTATTCAGAAATCTTATTTAATTCAACATTTTTAAATGATTAGAATACGAGTCGCTACAATCTCCGTCACTCAAAACATTTTGTCCACGAAAAGTAACAAGAAAGAATTAAGAAATTTGATATATTTTATTCAAAATAGTCAAATTATAAAAAATTAATCTCGCATATTTACTTTAGTATAAATTCAAAAATAACTCAACTTCCACGAAAAATATTGGCAGTATCTCCTTTGCACGACTAGGTTCAAAAAATAACAATATCAATAATTACATTGTATATGTCATATTTCAATAATAAAACATCCTAAACCGTGGGAAAACAGTAAAATATCGCTACAAAATGTACTTTGAAAACGTACCTATTTGTCGGCAAACAAAACTCTACTTATGAAACCAAAAACAATAGTTATTTCTTCCATACACCTGTACCTTACTTACATAATCAAAAAGTTTTAAAACTATGTAAAAAGAGCAATATATTAGTTGTTCCAATTAATAGCATAGGCAACACAAAATATATAATAATCATATGCAAACAAAAGTAGCAGAATTGTTATATGCCACAGAAGAATAGATAACACATCCATAACAACCAAAACTAATGGCGTGTCCTAGTTTATTTTAATTCCATTCATTCATAGAAAAACATCTTTTATTATTTTACATTCATTTACACACATAAATTATTTCCCATTCAATATTAAAAGTCATCAATGAATAAATTCTTATAGCATTGCATACGTTTCTTTGCTATTTAATTTACATTTTTTTAGCCAGGGCGACAAGGTTGAATGGCCCCCTACCATTTTTTGTTATAGCAAATAAAAAAAACATAAGGTACAAGAGATAGATAGATTGTCTATCGGTTACTTCCATTTATTATTTGCATATATAAATGTCCCTGTTAATTTACATTAATTATTTTCTTATAAAACTTGATTTCCATTTAGTACTAATATTCATTAATGAATCATCTCATATGTAATTTTTTCTACACTTTAGTTCACATTTATTTCTTCATATATAGTACCATTTAATATTAAATCTAATTTTGAATGATTTCTTAATGTTATAATCATTTAATTAAATATTGTTCACTTTTTTTACTATTCAGTTTAATTATTAAGCATTTCAAACATTAAAAGTTTATAACATTACTTGTACATCTTCTTTTTTATTTGTACAAATAATTCCATTTGAAAACATTTTCTTCAACACCCTGCATTTATAGATAATTAAATAACCAAAATAATTATAAACAGTGAAAATGAACATTTTTTGAATTGTCAAAATTTGGCCTCGAAACTTATATTATTATGTTCGTGGCGATTTTATAATTATTTACATTTATCATATGCCTCGAACGGACTTTGTATGAAAAAATTATTGACGTTTGAAGTTCCGTATCGAAAAATAATTATAGCGTAAATGTGCGTGAATAAATTTGTTTATAAAATATGGGCATATAAAATCCTGAACTAACACGCGTTTGAATTTCAAAATGGACGCGCGTCATAAAGAAATTAATTGACATCAGCAATTAGAGGTAATTAACTAACATTAGTAGGCAATGTTAATTAAATCAGCAATTAAAGGAAACTAATTTACATTAATTAGCAACGCTTGAATTTCAAAATAAACAAGTGTTATAAAGAGAATTAAATTTGCAATTGATGGAAATTAATTAGAATGAATACGAAACGATTAAAAGTAAAAGTTTAATAATTTGTAATGTTTAAAAATAGAGGAAATAATTTAATATGTATAAAATAAAAAGGATAGGCACGTCAAAACTGACGCATTTTGCTTCTTTTTAACGGTTAGAATTCAATCGCTTTAAACGAACGGATGACATTGCATTGGTTCTCTATAAATAAACGTGCAAGGCTAGCCTTCAAATCCATATTTTTCTGAATGGGTGCAGATCTCTATCACTTTTTTTTCACCTCTAATTCTTTAAAAATCAAATTAGATTTAGGTTTTTTGATTTGTAATTGGTGGTAGAAAGTGTAAATCTGGAGAAGAGATGTCCAAATTAAGTCATCCAAATGAGGTGATTTTTCAGATCTGGTTTTCTAGATTATCTGTTTATTTTTCTTCAATTAGATCCAGATTTATAGATTCATACAAATTCCGGTTTGTGGATTCAAATATGGTTGCAAAGCGGAAGGCTATGGATAATAGTACTGGACTAAAAATCAGATCTGGAATTTGGAGTGTGTTCTTTTCCAGTGAGTGGTTTTAATTTTTTTTGTTTTTGTTTATGATATATAATATCATTAGATTCCCACTAAGGATTTAATTCAGCATTTGGACTAATTTATTAATTGGTTCAACTAGCTAGTTATGTTAAAACTATAAAATTTGTAAGAAATGTGTATTTATATTTAAATGCTATTTATATGAGAAAAAAAAGAAAAGGAATGTAATTAAATATAAGTAATATTAGGCTTAAAAGTTATCGAGAAGGCATAAGCCTAAAAGTGAGAAATTAACAGTAAATTACGTTAAAACGGGAGAAACGAATTAAAAGGGGGAAAATATGAGAACTTGATTTGTAAGTTTGTGATAGATTAGTTGGTCGGTTTAGAAAAGGGAATATATTACAATAGTTTAATATTGTAAGACTAATGATAAATGTGATTACAAGAATAAAGGCAAGAAAAATGGAATTAGTGTAAAATAGAAACATTACTGTATTTTGCATTACCCAACAATTGAAGAAACAATAAAAGAAATATCTTGAAATTACGAGTTTTTTTTATAGCATTATTTTGTATTAAAATACGAAAATGGATTTTTAGCACAGCTTTGGTAACCAACCAAACAGAGTAGAACTACTACCAGAATAAAAGGGAATAATGCGTAGCATTAAAGAAGTTAAAGAAGAAGAAATAATCAAGTTAATTATTTGACAAGATTAGAAACAATAAACAAAAAATGTGACTAGATCTACATTTATTGCGCAGATAGTAGAGTAAAAAGAAAAGCGGTTATTATGATAAGTAACTTGTGACAGTTGGACGTATTCCCAAGTTAGGACTGTATACAATATAAGAGAATTAAAGAGAATTAAGTATCATAAAAAAAGAAGACAGACTAGAATAGAAAAGAGACACTTACAATTACATTTATAACATGTAGGCTATAAAAGAAAAAAAGAATAAAAATTGACAATTGGAAGTAAAATTGTAACATTTAGGATATAGTTAAAAAGAAAGAAATAGAAGAGGCTTATTTTATCAAACTTAGATCTTGGATTAAGTTAATAAGAAAAAATATGAAAAGCGGCCCGTATCGACAGTATTCCCTTTCAGGTATAGGACTGATGGTCTCTGTAACAACCCGGAAATTTCGATCCCGAAATTTCCAGATAGTTAGTGAAAAGAAGAAAGAGAAAGAAGGAGAAGAGCAGAGAAGAAAACACACAATCTCACATTCGCAGCGGATAAAATATAATATCACATAAATAATTGTTTTACAAAGAAGACTATATCAATACATTTATATTATTATACATCAAAGTTACAATATCCCATACAATACTGGATAGTTTAACAACTTGTCCAGATAACGACAATACTATATCAGAATCCTCTCCATACGCTCCTTCCATCAAGCTCTCCTCCTGATCTCCAGAACGTCCTTACCTGAAAATCTGTAATACTCGGTCTGACCCAAGCATTACATCAAAGTAACACTCGGGTCAGGCTGGAAACCAGCATGAGTAAACCCATCTAATAAGGAATACAAAAGCATACACTTATATAAACCCGGGTTACTCGTCTAAATTTTCAGATTCACAATTTGTTATAGACATCATGATATCACACATCAATATCTAAATACCAGAACTTAGATTAACAGTCAAATTCATTTAAATCATTCCATACCATCCTGTTGATTTCACATATCAATAAAGAATCGAAGTGGTTTCGGGTACTTACTAATACCCGACTCCGGTCTCTTCGAATCCAATGTCATCTTAACCCAGGTCATTCAAGTGAATCAAACTCAATCTTTAATGTATAATGTCACTTTCACCCAGCAATCCAATGTAGATAGTCATAATATCACTATACAACCAAACATTCATATTACAAAACATTTCGTATTTCATAACATCACAAACACATGCTAGGGATAACAAATAATCCAAGCATTCAATATTATCCAATCATCTAAAAGCAAGGTTAATTAGTCGTACCAAATATAATGGATTTAAATTAATTACCTCCATCACTATACACCATGCTTTCTTAACCATAAATAAATTTCCATTCAATACATTAATTATTCCTTAACTATCCACTTAAATCAACCTTCCTTAATTAATTATTCTTAATTAATCATCTTTGGTTAATTATTTCTTAATTACACTTAAGTAATTACACAAAATATTTAACCTTACCATTCACAGTAATTATCCTCAGTTAATCACTCAAATTTATTTATCTTATAATCTCTTACAGTGGTTAACTATCCTTAATTAATCACACTCATTAATTTGTTAGTCCTTAATTAATTTCTAAATCAACCAATCAATCCTTTAATTAAGTAATTCTTAATTAATAAATTCCTTGATTTATCAATCCTATAATAAATTACACCAAGTAATTAGTCCTCAATTTTCTTCCTTTAAGTAAACTTCCTTTAGTTATTTCCATCCAGAAATTTATTCTTTGGTTAGTTATCCTCAATTAACTAACCTCTAATCATTCATTAATTTAACCTTGAATTCATAATTAAATTAATCAACCCCTAACAATTTATCTCTTAATTACTTACATTTAGTAATTAAATTTTTGTGTAATTAATCTCTAATTACTTTTATTAATAGATTTCTAATTTCCTATTAATTTATCTTAATTTAATCAATTCATCACCCTTAATTAATTTATTAATCCATAATCAAAATAAATTAATTTCCCTTTAATCCCTTAATTTTTATTAATCCTTAATCACCAAATCCTTGACTTACTTAAAGATAATCCATTTATTCTTATTTATCACTTAATCTTTGATAACACATAAATTTACTTCTTAATTACATACTTCAAGTAAGTTTAAATGAATTTCAAGAATCAATTTAATTTAAGTAAACCTTTGTATACAACTTCTTGTACTAAAATTAATAACATTATTATACAAAAGAAAATAAATTTTAAAAGAAAAACAGTTAAACTTGATTACTCAGTGTTTAACACAACGCTTATTAATTCATTGAAGTTGTTAATTCCTCTTCGGGTTCAACCCGTAATCATCCGGAGATTCCCCCATGGAAAACTTCCCTTCCTCCTCCTCTTCTTCTTCTTATATAAGAACTTAATTAAGTCAAAAACTGTAAACAACCACATACATGAACCCGAAACCCAACTCGAGTCACCACGATACAAACCCGGTGTTGACTTCGAGATGAAGACTCATTCCCTCACACCAAGCTCTGACACGCACAAAACATTCGTGCACGTACACACCTACCCAAACCACCGATGAACCTTGCTCTGGCCTCCGACGTATCGCCTTCAACCACAGTGACAACACGAGATCGCTCAACTACCCTGATCCGTTTGAGAATTGAATTCGTCCCAATGACCCAAACGACCTAGTAAACCATCACTGGAAAAACCCTGCCTACGTCGATCCCTGACTCCAGAGACTCCGCCACAGTCACCGTAGCGCCGTCAAACCCTCCAGCACCTACGCCACTCCTCGCGATCATCTCCGATCGTGTCTCGACACTGCGAAACCCGATTGAACTCATATAACAAACACGGGGTGTTAAACCCTATTTTCCCCTTTCCTGGCACCCACGGCCAACATAAAAATCAAACTCCATTTTTCCTGTGTTCCCTGACACCACGTCCACCTCCATGCCGAACCACAACCTTCCCCTTGTCCCCGATCAACAGCAAAAGACAAATGTTCCAAAATTGATCAACACAGAATTACACAATCAATACTATGTTAAAAACCACAATCTGTACTTAAAAATTCATGATTTGTTATTTTTATTCGGATTGTAAAACCAGAAGTTTAAATTAGCTTGATTGACTTTTATCAAGTGATAGGATTTTCACTGTTATTTGCCATATCAGAGCTATTGCTAAATAAAACAATTTTTAACCATTATTAGAGTTGACATCATGTTGTTAAAATCAATTTTCATTTAAATATCTATATTCAAAATTGCTTATATTAGGAGTTATGGATTTTTTTTAAAGGAATTCAGAAAAAAACTGTAGAACAAGCAGAGGCCACAATCTAACATATACAGTCATATTTCAGATTATAGCATGATTCAAATCAAAATTTGAATTGAAAAACTCATGCAACACCATAATTACATCATCACACATATATGTCAGCATCCATAAGATTTTACTTAAGTGTTACTCACCAGGTTTAAAAGCAGATAAACAGAGAACAGCCCTGTTGAATTTTGGTTTTCTGGAATTGTTTGATCTGGTCCTGAATCTATTTGCTTGCGGTTTTGATTGTCGTAGTTTGAGTTGATTTCCGAAGTTGAGTTTGAAATCTTGGTTGTTGAAGTTTACATCTTGCAGCTTAAAATTGGGTTTGATCATTGTTGCAACTGTACTTGTTTCCAGGTTTCAGTTTTGAAAATTTGAAAGGATTTGTTTGATTTCTTTCTTTTAGTTTTGCTTCAGGCTCTTTTCTTTTTTTTTAGTTTTTGAGAATCAAAATTTTGAACTGGAAAATAGCTTTGTTCTCAACATTTTATCATAATTTAATTTAAAGAAACATTGCCACATGTATTTTGCATGATGTCTATCTTACAGATGTCTAATTGTATGTATACAAGACTTACAAATGTAATAAAGTCTTAACTTTATTTTTCTCTTTTTTTTATAAATACTTTTATAAATCTATGTTTATACCTACACTGTTTTGTAACCTTGTTTCATGTTATGTATTTTATAAATGCAACTAAGATCATTCCCTGAATGGTTTTTAAAAGAGTGTGCATTAAATCCTTTTGTTGAAATCTTAGTTTTATGCTATCGTATTTTGAAATCAATAATTATTTCAATTAAATTTTTTTTTAAAAAAAATATAGCCTTTAACTTTAAATGTCTCTCTGAGAATTATCAAATTCAAATTAGAGCTTCAAATCACAATATATACACATATATATTATAAATATCTTATATAAATTTTGATATTATATATATCCAAACTTTAACAACTTCCATGTATTCGACATCCCATGTTATATGACTATTCACACGCTTATATATTTGTATAGGTATCTAAAATTCCCAACATTATAAAATTTGTATATATCTATTAATAGGGTTTATTAATTCACTATAAAATTTATCATTTCTGATATTAGTCCAACATTTACTATAGTTTCAAATCCATTTATAACATCATGATATTTTTAATCAACAGAATATTATTTGTTCAATCCATAAATTAATACTTCCACTAATTAATTCAGTTGATTATCAAATAACCGATGTCAAAAATCCAGGTTATCACATTTCTCCCCCCTTAGAATCTTTTTGTCCGCGAAAAGGGACGAAGCCAGAACTTATTTAATTCTTAAAATCAATTAAATCACTTTTTGATCCTTTTAAAACACTTTAAAATCTATATAATATTTCCAAAATGTTTTTATAGAAAATATCATTTTATAACTTGATGTTTCAACAAGTCCGTCCTCGTTCTCATAGAAATTCGGTCATACGTTGATCAGGCGTAAGACTGAAAATCTACAAGTTCTTAGCAGACCCGTTTTCAACACCCAGTGAAAATACTTGAAAAAAATTAATTTTATTGAAAATATAGAAAATCATTTTTGAAAAATAGAGGAATATCTTTGGTGAGGATGCTCTGGAAATCATCACCCCCGACCATGGTCGCAGTTAACCCGATGGTTACGTTGCCGTCCCGACAAAATCCACTGATAACTGTAGACCTCCGCGCCCCTCGATTACACCATGGAACCCGCTACAGATCGCAGCTACAACTGGGGTTATGTAGCTATCACAGCAAAAACACATATAACTGTAGGCATCAGCGCCCTCGAATTCCGCTGCCAAAAGAATGAAACTTCTCCACTCCACTTGACAATAGATCGCAGTCTACCGATGTTGCGTTGCATTCCCGGCAAAATCAAGTGTAGACCGTTGACACTCATCCTCCACACGATTTTCGCTATGGACCCCACAGTAGATCGCAGTGACATCGAGTTACACTATCGTCACAGCATAACCCAAATGCCCCTGTAGGCAACAGCGCCCTCGACTTTCGCTACCCAATAATCCTCAGGAACTAGTTTGTCCGGACTCCTCACAGGATCAACTTTAGAACCCCCCCTTGGGGCTCAAGGCAGCACCACCCGGTGGTACTCCTGAGAAGTCCATTCCAAGGGAGCGCCTTTTTCCCCAGAGCCATCATCAAAACATTTTTTACTATACATATATAGTATCTTTATATCATACACCTAGTATGATCTCATACAAATCTCCTTTACGCAAAATCGATTATCCCAAAATCGATAATTCTCAAACTAGGCTTTCCAAATCTCAATATTGATTTTACCCAAAAATCAAAAGCCTTTCCAAATCCATAGGTTCCCAAAACCTTTTTCAAAATCCTCATAAGATCCATTATACATATATATATATATATATATATACAGAGTTATATATAATTTTTTTTAAACTTTGGATCATTCCAAACTTGTATAAAACTCCTTTTATACTTCAAACATTTCGAAAAACCTTTTTCTTCTGGCAAAAGATTCATCAAAGGGAGTTTCATTTTATAAAACAAAGATACTTAACTTTGTTTACTCAAAATCAAATATTCAAATTTGATTACTCTTTTCAATATCAATTTCATTCAAATCCGTACGATGTACACATACCATTCATACGCCATACTAATCTAATCGCTCACCCGTTCACACAATTTCACTTTCGAACTAGTATCGTCCACCCGACTTCCTAGTGCGGACACAGATCTGGTTTCTTGATCAGAAACCATCATTCTCCTTGCATAGTCATAACTATGATAGAGAATATCTAGAACCAATCAACAACCCATATCCAGGTTCACCGTCGAAAATCGAGTGAAAAATTCCGCTCGGATCAATATAACTATCTCGAAATTCTGTGCTCGAATCTGGATCAAATCACTATGCAAATAGAATAACATACGTACACCCTACGTATTTGTCTTATTGGTTTCAGCCAAATTAATTTCATTTCTATTCACATTCACTTTGATTTCATTCACTTACTCACAATTACTTCAATCCATTTGGATTATCACCTCTATTCTTATCTCGATTAGGTATTCAACCAATACAGTTTAAACTCTGTCCAGTTTAAATTTAGAAAATAACTTGAAAAGTTAAAGAAATAGATAAGTAGTTGAAAAATAATTACTAGTTTGTAAAATAGGTGTAAAATAGTTAGAAAATAGTTAAATATAGTAATTAGTTTATAAAACAGATGGAAAATTGTTAATCGGTTCCAAAAATAATTGTAAAACAAATATAAGAATAGTTTGGCTTTTAAAAGAAAGGTTGTGTATATATATATATATATATATAAATAGCTTGGAAAAATAGGTTTATATTAAAATAATTTATATTAAAGATAGTCCAGAGTCAAAACTGTTCACTTCCCAATCTCCATTCTCGTCAATTCAAATTAAATATCATCTTCCATTTAAATTGACCCAATTTCAATTTAAATAACTTCAATTTCCATTGAAATTGATTCAACCCCAATTCAAGTTGAATTCCTCGGTTCTTTCCAAATTTAACTTAATTCAACCTTCATCTCAAATTTCACTAATTCAAATAAATTTCAGTTGAACTAGTTCCAATTTTAATTCATTTCAGCTCCAGATTGAATTAATCCCAATTTCAAACTCCATTTCCAAATCAAGTTGAATTGTTCTTGATTTCCTCCCAAATTTAATTCAAATTCCGTTTGAATTTAAAACTATTCAACTTTAATTACAATTCTAAATTATTAAAATAAATTTAGACTAATTTCAAATTGAATCCACTTCAATTTCAAATCATTTGAAATTAATCCAATTCAAATTTCCGTTTGAATTTTATACTTATACATCTTCAATCACCATTTCAACTAATTTAAATCAAATTCAATTTGAACCAACTTCAAATCCCAGTTCACTATGAACCATCTTGAATTACATAAATTCGAGTTAATACTTCAATTGTTGATTTAATTTCTTTAAATCAATTTACCTTTTTATCCCAACAATGGATTATACGCCATTTCTCATTCATTTAAACAAATCCAATTCACATTTTAAAGATTATTAATAACAATAGGATGATATCACCCAATTCATTTTAAAACATCCATCAATTTCCAATTTGCAGATCTCAAACCCATTTTGAGATCACACAAACTCCAATTTCAAATTAACCATTTAACTTTCCAAGTTAAATCCCAATTTCATCTTGAAATTTTCAAATCAGGTCAATCATTCAGACTTATTTAACTTTTTCCCAAGTCAAGCTCAATTTACTTAATCCAGTCAACCTTACCCAATTTGAACTTCCATTTCAAATTCTAAACTTCACATTAATAATCTTTCCATTTATAAGTTCATAAACTTATCACTTTGAGTATCACATCTTATTCCAAATTCAAAACTCAACAATTGGAGTTTATTTCAAACCATATTTGATATTATGTATATCCACATATATACATATTAACTTCTTTTACATACCAAGTTATACTTTAAATTTTTTAACCACCTTCGGTTTTAATTAAAAACAAATTTCCATCAAATTTTCAAACAACTCTTGTTTGAAATAGGACCATTTCATTCAATTGCATTAAATAATATTATTTACTATTTCTTTAAATTAATTACGTCATTAATTAATCACATTCGGTAATTAACTTATTTCTTAATTATCTTCATTAAGTAATTGTCCCTTAAATTACTTACCTCTAGTTACTTCATTAAGTAACTCCCTCTTTATTTATCATTTCCAATTATTATCCATTAATTAATCTCATTAACTAAAGTTTAATTAATTACATAAATTAATTGATTATCCTGAACCCTTTCCCAATTTCAAGATTTAATTCCAATTTGAATCCATTTCGAACTTGTCTTTAATTTAATTTTCAATTTGGTTGTAATTCTATTACGACTTAATTGTTACTATTACTTTTAGTTTAATTAATACTGCAACCAATTTCTTAATATAATAGATAATCTATTTCTTATATAAGATTCATTTACTTTTGAAATCTTTTAAAAACCTTTATATAAGAAAATAACAAGTACGCTCTCTCATATTTATACACTCAACTCAATCTAGGGTACCATTGACCCTTTCCTTAACGAGTATCCCCCACTAGAGCCAAGGTTCTCGCTTAACCTTCTGCTCTGATACCAAATGTAACGACCCAGAAATTTCGATCCCGAAATTTCCTGGTAGTTAGTGAAAAGAAGAAAGAGAAAGAAGAAGAAGAACAGAAAAGAAAACACACAATCTCGCATTCGCCGCGGATAAGATATAATATCACATAAATAATGGTTTTACAAAGAAGACTATATCAATACATTTATATTGTTATACATCAATGTTACAATATACCATACAATACTGGATAGTTTAACAACTTGTCCAGATAACCACAATACTATATCAGAATCCTCTCCATACGCTCCTGCCATCAAGCTCTCCTCCTGAGCTCCAGAACGTCCTTACCTGAAAATCTGTAATACTCGGTCTGACCCGAGCATTACATCAAAGTAACACCCGGGTCAGGCTGGAAACCAACGTGAGTAAACCCATCTAATAAGGAATACAAAAGCATACACTTATATAAACCCTTGTTACTCGTCTAAATTTTCAGATTCACAATTTGTTATAGACATCATGATATCACACATCAATATCTAAATACCAGAACTTAGATTAACAGTCAAATTCATTTAAATCATTCCATACCATCCTGTTTATTTCACATATCAATAAAGAATCGAAGTGGTTTCGGGTACTTACTAATACCCGACTCCGGTCTCTTCGAATCCAATGTCATCTTAACCCAGGTCATTCAAGTGAATCAAACTCAATCTTTAATGTATAATGTCACTTTCACCCAGCAATCCATTGTAGATAGTCATAATATCATTATACAACCCAACATTCATATTACAAAACATTTCGTATTTCATAACATCACAAACACATACTAGGGATAACAAATAATCCAAGCATTCAATATTATCCAATCATCTAAAAGCAAGGTTAATTAGTCGTACCAAATATAATGGATTTAAATTAATTACCTCCATCATTATACACCATGCTTTCTTAACCATAAATAAATTTCCATTCAATACATTAATTATTCCTTAACTATCCACTTAAATCAACCTTCCTTAATTAATTATTCTTAATTAATCATCTTTGGTTGATTATTTCTTAATTACACTTAAGTAATTACACAAATTATTTAACCTTACCATTCACAGTAATTATCCTCAGTTAATCACTCAAATTTATTTATCTTATAATCTCTTATAGTGACTAACTATCCTTAATTAATCACACTCATTAATTTGTTAATCCTTAACTAATTTCTAAATCAACCAATGAATCCTTTAATTAAGTAATTATTAATTAATAAATTCCTTGATTTATCAATCCTAAAATAAATTACACCAAGTAATTAGTCCTCAATTTTCTTCCTTTAAGTAAAATTCCTTTAGTTATTTCCATCCAGAAATTTATTCTTTGGTTAGTTATCCTCAATTAACTAACCTCTAATCATTCATTAATTTAACCTTGAATTCATAATTAAATTAATCAACCCCTAACAATTTATCTCTTAGTTACTTACATTTAATAATTAAATATTTAAGTAATTAATCTCTAATTACTTATATTAATAGATTTCTAATTTCCTATTAATTTATCTTAATTTAATCAATTCATCACCCTTAATTAATTTATTAATCCATAATCAAAATAAATTAATTTCCCTTTAATCCCTTAATTTTTATTAATCCTTAATCACTAAATCCTTGACTTACTTAAAGATAATCCATTTATTCTTATTTATCACTTAATCTTTGATAACACATAAATTTACTTCTTAATTACATACTTCAAGTAAGTTTAAATGAATTTCAAGAATCAATTTAGTTAAAGTAAACCTTTTTATACAACTTCTTATACTAAAATTAATAACATTATTATACAAAAGAAAATAAATTTTAAAAGAAAAACAGTTAAACTTGATTACTCAGTGTTTAACACAGCGCTTATTAATTCATTGAAGCTGTTAATTCCTCTTCGGGTTCAACCCGTAATCATCCCGAGATTCCCCCATAGAAAACTTCCCTTCCTTTTCTTCTTCTTATATAAGAACTTAGTTAAGTCAAAAACTGTAAACAACCACATACATGAACCCGAAACCCAACTCGAGTCACCATGATACAAACCCGGTGTTGACTTCGAGATGAAGACTCATTCCCCCACACTAAGCTCCGACACGCACAAAACCTTCGTGCACGTACACACCTACCCAAACCACCGATGAACCTTGCTCCGGCCTCCGACGTATCGCCTTCAACCACAGCGACAACACGAGATCACTCAACTACCCTGATTCGTTTGAGAATTGAATTCGTCCCAACGACCCAAACGGCCTACTAAACCATCACTGGAAAAACCCTGTCTATGTCGATCCCTGACTCCAAAGACTACGCCACAGTCACCGTAGCGCCGTCAAACCCTCCAGCACCTACGCCACTACTCGCGATCATCTCCGATCGCGTCTCGACACTTCGAAACCCGATTGAACTCATATAACAAACACGAGGTGTTAAACCCTATTTTCCCCTTTCCCGGCACCCATGTCCAACATAAAAATCGAACTCCATTTTTCCTGTGTTCCCTGACACCACGTCCACCTCCATGCCCAACCACAACCTTCCCCTTGTCCCCGATCAACAACAAAAGACAAATGTTCCAAAATTGATCAACACACAATTGCACAATCAATACTATGTTAAAAACCACAATCTGTACTTGAAAATTCATGATTTGTTATTTTTACTCGGATTGTAAAACCAAAAGTTTACATTAGCTTGATTGACTTTTATCAAGTGATAGGATTTTCACTATTATTTGCCATATTAGAGCTATTGCTAAAAAATAATAATTTTTAACCATTATTAGAGTTGACATCATGTTGTTAAAATCAAATTTCATTTAAAGATCTAGATTCAAAATTGCTTATATTAGGAGTTATGGAATTTTTTTTTAAAGGAATTCAGAAAAAAAACTGTAAAAGAAGCAGAGGCCATAATCTAACATATACAGTCATATTTTAGAGTATAGCAGGATTCAATTCAAAATTTGAATTGAAACACTCATGCAACACCATAATTACATCATCACACATATATGTCAGCATCCATAAGATTTTACTTAAGTGTTACTCACCAGGTTTAGAAGCAGATAAACAGTGAACAACCCTGTTGAATTTTGGTTTTTTGGAATTGTTTGATCTGGTCCTGAATCTATTTGCTTGCTGTTGTGATTGTCGTAGTTTGAGTTGATTTCCGAAGTTGAGTTTGAAATCTTGCTTGTTGGAGTTTACATCTTGCAGCTTAAAATTGGGTTTGATCATTGTTGCAACAGTACTTGTTTCCAGGTTTCAGTTTTGAAAACTTGAAAGGATTTGTTTGATTTCTTTCTTTTAGTTTTGCTTCAGGCTCTTTTTTTTTTTTTTTAGTTTTTCAGAATCAAAATTTTGAACTGGAAAATAGCTTTATTGTCAACATTTTGTGATAATTTAATTTAAAGAAACATTGCCACATGTATTTTGCATGATGTCTATCTTACAAACGTCTAATTGTATGTATACAAGACTTACAAATGTAATAAAGTCTTAACTTTTTTTTTTTTTTTTATAAATGCTTTTATAAATCTAAGTTTATACCTACAATGTTTTGTAACCTTGTTTCATGTTATGTATTTTATAAATACAACTAAGATCATTCCCTGATTGGTTTTTAAAACAGTGCATTAAATCCTTTTGTTTAAATCTTAGTTTTAGGCTATCATATTTTGAAATCAATAAGTATTTTAATTAATTTTTATTTTAAAATATAGCCTTTAACTTTAAATGTCCCTCTGAGAATTATCAAATTCAAATTATAGCTTCACATCACAATATATACACACACACATATATATATATATATATATATATATATATTATAAATATCTTATGTAAATTTTGATATTATATATATCCACACTTTAACAACTTCCATGTATTCAACATCCCATGTTATATGACTATTCACACGCTTATATATTTGTATAGGTATCTAAAATTTCCAGCATTATAAAATTTGTATATATCTATTAATAGGGCTTATTAATTCACTATAAAATTTATCATTTCAGATATTAGTCCAACATTTCCTATAGTTTCAAATCCATTTATAACATCTTGATATTTTTAATCAACAGAATATTATTTGTTCAATCCATAAATTAATATTTCCTCTAATTAATCCAATTGATTATCAAATAACCGATGTTAAAAATCCAGGTTATCACAGTCTCACACATTTATGGTGTTGGGCATGCTGATTAGGGTAAATAAGTAGCCAACAAAATAAGAAAAGTAAACTAAACGCATAATAAATGATTAGGTGTAGGGTGAAATAAAATGGTAAGGTGCGTTTGGAGTTGCCCAAAGAGAATCTGGATAAAGATCCTAACAAGTAGTTCATCGCAAATTTTTAGTACAGAAAGAGCATGTCCGACTTAGTTATTTTGGGCTAGACGAAAGTATGAGATTTCAACAGGATGTGGGGATACTTTAGGATGGCCCTCTTGTGTAGGCCTAACGAAGCTGCACCCCGGAGGCAGGTATGTAGGTGTTCCATCAAGAAAGTATGCCTTGACTGCTTTTGCATTGCAGGCCTAACGAAGCCCTATATTGAGCCCTATGTTATTGCCGATTTATAGTGTACAATAAGCTATGTTTCGTGAGAAGATTGGTACATATGTTATAAGGAGTAGGTAAGTTCCCTAGGAATAGTAGAGAGGGTATTTTTATTTTGATAGGAATAAGAGATTTTAGTAAGGAAATGAGATTTCCAAGGTTTAGGAAGGGTATTTCTAGGGTAGGGAGAAGAAAATCCACTTTATGTCGAGCCCAATAAAATAAAACTTTTGCAATTGAAAAGTTTAATAATATAATTGTTAATATGTTTGAGTAAGTAAATATTGGGTTTTCAAAAAAAGGGTATGAAATTTAAATTGGTTTTTATATGATTTAAATTTTGTCAAAAGTGAAATTCTTGTTGAAGAATTATAGTTTGTGTATAGGTTGCTAGTTTCTTTATAGGTGAACAAAGAATCTAAATATAAAAACATAAAGTGTGTTAAGTATTAAAAACTTAGGTTACAACATCTATTGTTGTAATACATGTTTTCGTGAAAAATAAAGGAAACATAGATTATGACACTATAATTATAGTAGGTGACTCCCAAAGGAAAAGTTTTTGCACAGCATTTGGGATTTACTAATATTTATTTTGATTTGATCCATATATTAGTATTTTTGTTTGGTTGTAGTAACGTTGTTTCTTGCAACATCTGTTTTGATTAAAATAAAAATGTGTGTTTGAAGATAATTTCTATGTACGGAAATAAGTGGTTTGTAAGTAAACCTATTATTTAAATAATTATATGGAAATGTTTTCTAGTTATGAAAATATTAAAGTAGTTTGAAAATGAGTTCGTCTGAAGAAAAAAAATGTAAGTTAAATATTAGGAAATTAATAAATTTGTAGGAAATGTCTAATGTAAGCATATATAAATTAAACATACTTTAATCTATTGTGTAAAATGGATAATGTTAACTCTTATGTTTCACGACTCAGCAACCTAAAGAGATAAGCGACCAAAGGAGTTAAAGTGTGAACGAGCTAACATGAACGAAGTTCTGCAGCAACCTAACGTCATGCGTGACCTAGCGACCTAAAGCGACTCAGCGACTAAATGGGTTAGAAGGTCCAGCGACCTAACAACCTGAAGTATGAGCGAGTTAACATGGATGCAGTGATCCAGCGACCTAATGAACTGGACGACCTAGCGACCTAGTGACCAAACGAGATAAGCACTCTAGCGACCTAAGTATATAGCGACTTAACAACTCAGCAAGCTTCAAAGACCACCACTTCAATTAGATCGCCCGCGACCTAAGCTAGTCAAAAATGGTCCTGCGCTATATGTTAAGTCGTTCACATTCCGTAGCTCGCCCAGGATTGCATCACTAAGCCATAACTTCTTATGCCGCTTCCCCCTAGGTCGCCCATGACCTACTAATCCGCTCAGAGAAGACCAAGTGCAAGCAAGATGAGCCGTTGCTCGCATCCCTACGACCTGCGACCTACCCTTAGGTCGCCTACGACTTACGACCTAAACCCTAGTTCGCCCACGACCTACGACCTAACTCCAAAAAATTCCTATAAATACCGTGCCTACACCACCGAAGAGGGGATCTTTTTGCTCATTTCTGGAACACCTATACTCTGCTGATTTCTCGACTAACTCGACACTTCAAACACGAAAGGCACTTCAACGAACTTCAAGGAGAAATCTAACACATTCGATATGGATTCAAAGAGTTCTTCTCCATCGGAGTTCTAGCTATTTGTCCTAGTAGTGTTGTAATCGAAGATTGTTCTAAAGTTGTAATCGATTCAGCAATAAAGAATATTAAAGTGGACATAGGCTTAACTTGAAGCCGAACCACTATAAAACTGTTGTCTCTTTACTGTTTTTTCTGTAACTTTTCTACTTACTTCTAATTCCCGTATTGACGGGTGGTGCTTTCACTTAATCTCTACTTACACCGGGGTGTTAGTGTTCAATTTTAGCGTTAACATTTTTGGTGCTTTCACTGAGAATTGAACTCAGGCTACTTTCATCATTGCTTCGCAAAAGTTTGTTGAAAAAACCTCTCTTAAAACCAGAAGTCTATCAAAGATAATGGCTCCTGGAAGAAGGCGCAGATCTGCTAGATCCGGTGATGTCCAAGAGAATACTTCCACTTCTCCTTCTTCAAGTCAAGCAGCACCAAGTGCTGGAATTACACGAGCAAAGTTAGATGCTTCAGTATCTGGGTTATACCAACAGATGGAAACCCAGAATGCTTTAATGCTTGATAGGTTAAATGCTTTGCTCGGAGCTAGCCGTCAACCGGTGAATAATGAAGAAAACCTCGCTGATAATGTTCATAATCCTGAAGAAAGGAATATTCCTCAAAGAGCAGCTAGCCCCGCCAAAGAATCACCTCCCCAAGCTGGAGGATCCAGACCGCAACCGACTCTCCATGAACGTTTGTCCAGGCAAACTTCCGAGAAAATGGCTGAAGTCTGTCCTGCAGATCCTTTAAATGATGAGGAATACCTTTCGGGCATGGTTCGACAAATCATGAAAGACAGCATGCAGAGAGAAGAAGATGAAAAAGAATGGGGATTCGCTCCGAGCAAGACTCCATTCACTGAAATGATTATGAAAGCTGAATTTCCAAGGAAGTTTGTTCCTCCTACCATTCCGTCTTATAAAGGGACAAGCGACCCTAATCAATTCCTTTATAAGTATGATTGGCACATGACTGGTGCTAGGCATATGATGATATCAAATGCCGGTACTTTCCGGTATACTTGGAAGGAGTGGCTCTACTCTGGTTCACAAAGCTACCGGTCCGATCCATAGACCAGTTCTCCCATTTGACTCGGAAGTTTAAAGAACAATTCAGACTGTATGCTTCGAAGGCAAAGGATATTATGTCACTGTTAAGCCTAGAACAGAATCCTGGGGAATCTATTAGATATTTCTTGAACCGCTTCAACATATTTTTGGCTGAAGTGGATAATGCAGAGCCACAAATGGTCTTGACATACTTGATGAGGGCAATCGACAAATCAAGTGAATTTGGAAAGTGGCTGAAGATGAAAGAACCAAATTCGCTTGAGAAATTCTATAAGAAAGCTGATGAATTCATGCACTTGGAAAGCCTTTAAGCACCGGCTAAAGTGGCATTGACAGAGGTTAAGGATAATGCTACTGCTCCTACCAAAAAGGAATCCGGAAGTCAGAAGAGGGAGAATAATGGTGGGAAAAAGCAAAAGGATGTGAAGAAACCTCGCTTGTTAAAACCTTCAGATTTCACTCCTTTGACTGACATCCCAGAGAATATCTTTTTTGCTACCAAAGATGCGGTGGAGTACCCTAAACCACCTGAGATGAGAGTTGGGAAAAGGCTGTTAAAAGTGGGAGATTTTGTCGGTTTCATAATCAACCCAGTCATGATACTAGCGAATGTCGCCATTTGAAAGGTTTGATTGAAGAACTGCTAAGGGAAAACAAGCTGCGGCAATATGTTAAGAGAAATAGGAATGACCCAACTTCATCTACTAAGGGCCAACAACTTCCTGCTCATCCATCTGGCTCGGGTAAGAGGACTACTGCGCATGAATCAGAAAGGCCTGTTATTAATGTGATTACTAGAGGTCCTCACCCAGCAGGCAGAAGCTGAGGCGAGATGGAAAGATATGCCCGCTCGTTGAAGTTTGCACCAACAGAACAGAGTGTTTATGTGTTAGTAGATGTTGCACCTTTGAAGCAGCAGAAAACTTTCAATGATGATATTGTGTTCAGAGCTAGGGACTCTATGGGCGTTAAAGCTCCTACCATGGATCCCTTGGTCATCTCTGCAAGCATTGGGCCGGCTATTGTAAGGAGAGTGCTTGTTGATTGCCGCGCTTCTTGCAATATTCTCTTCAAAAAGACATTCGATCAAATGAAAATTATGATGGCTGATGTTCAAGCTTCATCGCAAAAAATTGTTGGGTTTACTGGGGAAACGAAGCAGCCAATTGGAACTATCGACTTGTTCGTGGAGCTGGGAGAGGGGCAGAAAAAAGTGGTTCGAAAACAGACTTTTGTAATTGTTGATGAATCTTCTGCCTACAACGCCTTCCTAGGCCGACCAACTCTTACGGCATTTAAGGCAATCCTCGTCTCATGGTGCCTTACTATGAAATTCCCCATGGATCATGGAGTTGGTGTTGTTAAAGGGGATCAGAATGCTGGGCGAGAATGTTATCTTATAGAGTTGCGTGAAGCAAGGAAGAGAGAGATGGGAAAAGATGCGGTAGCCTCAGTCCGCATCAAAGAACCAACCTTGTAGCAATTACAGGGTGGACCCTGCACTGGCGAGCATAGCGGGGCACGAAGAGAAATGAATCCCAGAAAAGCCTGTGCAAGGGAGAATAGAGTGGTGCTTGTGGAAGTAACGGTGCCAGTACCTGTTGACCCAAAGATCCGAACAAAGCGGTGAATGTGGGTTCGCAACTTAGTGTGACGGTTCAAAATTCCTTGATATCATTCTTGAAAGCAAATCTGGACGTATTCGCTTGGACTCATGCTGATATGTGTGGAATATCCCCAGAAGTTGCAGTACATACTCTGAATATTGATCCGAAGTTTACACCGGTAAAGCAGAAAAGAAGAACCCAGGGTCCTGAAAGATCAGCAACATTGAAAGAAGAGGTAGATCGGCTCATGGAGAATGGTTTCATCAGGGAGTCTACTTACCCGAATTGGGTTTCAAATCCAGTACTGGTTAAGAAAGCTAATGGAAAGTGGAGAGTATGCATCGACTTCTCAGATTTTAACAAAGCCTGCCCCAAAGACTACTTCCCTTACCCAGGATAAATCAGTTGGTGGATGGAACAGCGGGGCATGAATTGTTATCTTTTATGGATGCTTACTCCGGATACAACCAGATCATGATGCATGTGCCGGATCAGGAGGACACGAGCTTCATTACCGATGTTGGTCTCTACTGTTATAGAGTCATGCCCTTCGGACTTAAGAATGCAAGGACAACTTACCAAAGACTTGTCAATGCAATGTTCTAGCCACAGATTGGCAAAACTATGGAAGTTTATGTTGACGATATGCTGGTGAAGTCAAAGAAGGCAGTAGACCATATGGATCACTTGGCAGAAATGTTTGCAGTCCTCCGAAAGTTCGGAATAAAACTTAATCCTTTGAAATGTTCATTTGGGGCGGAGTCCGGAAAGTTCTTGGGTTTCATTGTGAGTGCTAGGGGCATTGAAGCTAAGCCTGCTCAGATTGCTGCCTTAAGAGAAGTCAAAGCTCCTAGAACGAAAAAGGAATTGCAAAGTCTCAATGGAAAAGTCGCTGCCTTCAGTCGATTCATTTCCAAAGCCACTAATAAATGCATTCCATTCTTTGATGCTCTGAAGAAAGGAATGAAATTTTTTGCCCTGACTCCTGAATGCCAGAAAGCTTTCGATGAGTTGATTCGTCATATGGAAACGCCTGTAATACTTTCTAAGCCCGATAGTGGTGAAGATCTTTTTGTATATTTGGTAATCTCATCTTACGCTCTCAGTGCAGCGTTGGTATGGGAAGACGCAAAAATTCAACGCCCGGTCTATTATATCAGCAAAAGATTCACTAGGGCAGAGATGAATTATTCAAAGTTGGAAAAGCTCGCCTATTTTCTAATGCTTGCACCAAGAAAATTGAGGCCGTATTTCCAAGCTCATCCTATGAAAGTCCTCACTGATCAACCTCTGAAGCAAGTCCTGTTTCGTCCTGAGACTTCGGGTTGTCTTCTGAAGTGGAATATTGAACTCAGCCAATATGACATCGCTTATCATCCCCGGAGAGCAATCAATGGACAAGCTTTAGCAGATTTCATCGCAGAATGTGCAGATAAAGGTGATAGTGAGGAAGAGGTGACTAATACTACCCCAATTCGATGGAAATTATATGTTGATAGTGCAAGAAACGATTACTGTTCCGGAGCTGGGGTTGTGCTTCAAACCCTTGAAGGGAGGTCATTGTGCTATGAATTGAGATTGGAATTCCCTTCGACAAACAATGAAGTAGAATATGAAGCTCTTATTGCCGGCTTGAAGATTGCTAAAGAGCTGAATGTCAAAGTGTTGTAGATCTTCAGTGATTCACAGCTTATTGTATGCCAAGTTAAGAAAGAGTTTCAAACTAAAGGAGGACATCTACCTGCTTACTTGTCAAGAGCTGGAGAACTTCTCGATGATCTTGACCATTATACGATAAGTCATATACCCAGAGAAGAAAACATGAAGGCAGATTCTCTCGCAAAGTAAGCAAGCACTAGTGAAGCTCAATTATTGGGATTAGTTCCTATGGAAGTCCTGTCAGCTCCAAGCACTGATGAGATGGATATTGACTGGATCATGATTATATCTCAAGAGCAAGAATCATGGATGACTCCGATAATGGAATATCTGCTCAACGGTTCTCTACCAGAAAATTCAAAAGAACGACAGAAGCTGCTAAGAAAAGCCTCTAGATATATAATTCAAGATGGTCGATTGTACAGGCGGGGATTCTCAATGCCATTACTCCGGTGTGTGACCAAGGAAGAGGCTAAGACAATTTTAGCTGATGTACACGGAGGAGAGTGTGGAGATCATTCAGGTGGTCAAACTATAGCAAAGAAAATTCTCCGTTATGGGTATTTTTGGCCAGACATTAATCGTGATGCTGCAAGCTACGCCCGAAAATGTGACCGATGCTAGAGATTTGCAAAAATCCCACGAGCACCTTCCACCGAGATAACACAGATGGTCCGTCCATGGCCATTTACTGTTTGGGGAATAGATCTCATCGGGCCTTTGCCAACCGCCAAGTCCGGAATCAGATATGTCATTGTTGCTGTTGATTATTTTACTAAATGGGCTGAATCCGAACCATTAGCTACTATTACCTCTAAAAAGATGATAAACTTTGTGACTAAGAATATCATTTGCAGGTATGGTGTGCCTCAAAAGATAATCACATACAATGGAACTCAATTCGAAAGTGAAGAGTTCCAAGATTTTTGCAAGCGATTCAAGATCCAAAAAAGCTTCTCAGCAGTGGCTCATCCGTAGGAAAACGGGCAAGTAGAAGTAGTAAATTTTTTTATCAAATCAACCATCAAAAAACAGCTAGAAAAAGCGAAAGGTGGTTGGGTCGATAAGCTACCGCTAGCACTAAGGGCATACAAAACTACCCGTAAAACTACGACTGGGCACACTCCATTTTCATTGGCATATGGATCAGAAGCAATGATTCTAGTGGAGACAAATGTCCCTTTACACAGAAGAATCCATTTCGATCAAGCTGAAAATGAAAAGCTGCAACTTGAAGCATTAGACTTCCTTGATGAAAGAAGGGAAGAGGCTCAGCTCAAAATTGCAGCTCGCCAGCAATGAATTGCCAGGCACTTCAACTCCAAAGTTTGCCAACGCATCTTTGAGATTGGGGATCTAGTCTTGAAAAGGATCATGACAGCAAGAGGAGTGTTTGCGCCAAACTGGGAAGGGCCGTATGTCATAGGCAAAAAACTTCTTGATGGCACTTTCAAACTGACAACTGTCTAAGGAGATCCAATTCCAAGGGCTTGGAACAGCAATCACTTGCGCCCATATTTTACTTAAAAGCTTTACTGAAATACTGTAAAAGAATTATGGATTTATGATTCTTGTATTGAAAGCCATTGTACAGCCAGTGCAAGTGAATAATAAGAACTATAAAGTGGATGTAGGCCCATTTCTTGGAAGAACCACTCTAAATCTTGTGTTCTCTACTATTATAAACTGCCTGTTTTATTTCGATATGCAAGTACTTTAATTATATTACTAAAATGTCGATTTAATATTACAGGCCATCAAAACAAAGCTCACCCATCACAAGACCAAGCGATCCTTGAAATCACTCAACAAACAAATGTTAAGCCGCAAAAATTCCAGATTCAAATCCTATATAAGAAGTGCTTCAAGCAGACAGTTAGTAGTTCCGTCGGAGGTGGGCCCTTGTTAACTAATTGTGATCGTTTGTGCAAACGAACATCCGATTAATTAGCCTGTGTCTGCCCCTGCGAACTCACTTAATAATGAAGTACACTTCTTTGGATAAAATAAACTACTTGCAAAGGAAAGGAATGTGTGCTTGAAGATGATAACAAGGAGTCAATGATATGCGCAAATGGCAAAAAGACATGGGCGAGCAGGCAGGAAACAACCAAAGACCTCTTCGGAGGCACAAGCCCTCTTCGGAGGCACAACTCTTCGGAGGATAAAGACCTCTAACGGGGCTTGCCAGAAAAAGAAAGTTCTCTTTCTCAACCAAAAAAGATTGGTTGAATGACCGGAGGCACCTTCCCAAGTGGAAGGCACAGGGCACTCGATAACTAGTGCAAACAAACATCCAAGTAACTTGTGGCCCCCCCGTGAATCCATCCAACCATGAGAAAGAAACTTCCATGCTAAAGCCCTACTCTGAGGCACACATTTCACCGAGATCTGAAATAAAACTTCACAAGTGTTGAAATGCGAAAAGCCCTCTTCGGAGGCCCATTTCACCAGAGTTGAAGTGCAAACAGCTCTCTTCGGAGACACACTTCACAAGAGTTGAAATGCTAAAAGACCTCTTCGGAGGAACACATTTCACCGAGATCTAAAATAAAACTTCACAAGAGTTGAAATGTGAAAAGCGCTCTTCGGAGGCCCACTTCAACAGAGTTGGAGTGCCAAAGCCGCCTTCGAAGGCCTGCTTCCCCACGTACAGGGAAAAAACAAAAGCCTCTCCCCAGTGGCAGAAACAAAAAGCCCTCTTCGGAGGCCCGCTTCCCCGCGTACAGGGAAAAAACAAAAGCCCTCACCCCAGAGGCACACACAAAAAGCGCTCTTCCCAGAGGCACAATCAAACAAAAACCATCTTCAGAGGAACAAACAGGTCAAAGCCATCTTCGGAGGCCCATTTCACCAGAGTTGAAGTGCAAACAGCTCTCTTCAGAGACACACTTCACAAGAGTTGGAATGTAAAAAGCCCTCTTTGGAAGCGTACTTCTACTTTCAGGAAAAGATCAATTTCTCCATAATGAGAATATTTTTCTCCAAAGATTGAAGTACCAAATCAAAGCCTTCTTTCGAAGCCCACTTCACCGTATAAGAGAATTCACTACTTTTCTTTCAAATAAAAAAGAAGAAGAGAGAAAGTAGTGATCATCTCCAAAAGTTGAAGTGTAAAAAAAAAGGAAAGAGAAGACTTCTCCAATACAATGTGCATTCTACTAAATCAGAGAAATATTCCCTTAAAATGGGAAAAATTATTCTCTAAAGTTCGAATGCAAGCCTCCTTAAAATGGAAAAGTCGTTCTCCAAAGAAAGAGTATAAGTCTTCTCAAAATAGAAGAGTTGTTCTCCAAAATTTTGCCAATGTGAAATAGATTGCAATAAACCGTGGTATGGGGGCAATATAATATAGTTACATTCATAAAAGCAACGCTCAAGCAACATACCATAGGTTTACTGCAACATCACACAGAGAAAATAAAGAAACTTGCATGAAAAAGAAGAATAAATGCGTTCTCAAATACAGACAGAAGTTTGTACAAGTAGAAGAATCATTTTATTCCATTCAATGAAAATATTATACATGTGCATGTTTCAAAATAAAAGAAGGCGGGGACCGGTACCCACACAATCTCCGGTCAACACAAGTCTTTATATATACAAGCAAAAAGGCAAAAAGCGAGACGAAAAGCATGGAACCAAACCCATCACTTCTTCTTTCTGCCACCTTTCGAGCCCTCGCCTGGCCGGATGATTAACTTTTTGGGTCGGCTTGTAAGAGTAGGGGAAGAAAGAAGAAGAGGTGCAATTGGATTTTCTTCTGGTTTTTCTCCGCTGGTAGAAGCTTCCCCCCTTTTATTTGAGACTCCACGCTTCCCCTTCTTCCTTGAAGAAGACTCACTGCCCAGAGTGAAAAGTGCAGACAACTTTATGTCATCAGAAATAGTTTGCTGCGGAGTTCTTTCGCCTTCTTCAGGTTCCTCGGCCTTCTGTTCTTGTGAAGTGACCGGGTCATCCAAGCCTTGAAGAGCTTCTATCTGCTCATCTTGTGACCCCGGTTGAGAGATGGAAGGAGGAGTAGTCTGAAGAGGCGGAGAGGGAACAGCTGGAAGAGAGGAAGCCTGAACAACACTTGGCGCTTTCACTACAGGAGAAGAGAAGTTAAAGTCAGTATCTCTCATAAAAAGAGGAGAAAGTGACGCGTCAAGATTTAAGTAACGATGAAAAAGTTCATCAAGCTCATGGGAAGTAAACAAGCAGTCCACTTGAGCAAGATCAGCATTGAGATTACCTGGAGAAGTAGGCTTTACTATGTCAACTTCAAAGTCTTGTGCTTCAGTGCTTTCTTGAGTCTCATCTCCAGTGCGGGCGGTTGCACTCTCAATGACAGCTTTAGCAGGAGATGGTGAATAGGAACTGGAGCCAACAATATCGATGTCGGCCGAAACCGAAGGTTGAATTGGGTCGGTTGAGGTTGCCTTCCCTAAATGTTCTCCTTCTGCCATTTCGGCTCTCTCTTTAGCGAGATGCTCCTTTCCCCTGGCAAGAGCAGCAAGTGTATCGTCATCTAGATAGCGTGCCTCCAAATCTGCTTTAGCATATCCAGCGCCTCCAAGCATATCAAGTGTGGCTTCCCACACTTTGGCCAAAGTGATTTCGTACTTCGGTCCCAAAAATCTAAGGCTACCGTGCACCAAAACACTATGTATGTAAAACTCGAATAAAGTAGAGCTGATTTCGGCTTTAGTTGCCATATGAGATTCTTCGGCTGCTGCTTTGCCGGCAATAGCTTCATCACACTCTTTTTCAACTTCAGAACGTTGAGCTCTTAACATTTCGATTTCCAAGTCTAGGGAGCTGGTTTTTTCTCGTAACTGAGCCATGTCAGTTCGGTAGCTTTCTACAACTTGCCGCTGTGCTTCAAATTTAGCTTCAGCATCTCATTGCCCAGCATGAGCATCTCTCACCTGTTTTTGAAGCACTTCTTCTTTTTGAGAATAAGAGGTGGAAGAAGTGGAAAGTTCTTCTTTAAGTTTTTCAACTTCCGCTTCAAGCTTCTCATTGTAAGCGGCAATACTCTTCATCTCTACATCATGCGGTTCGAGTGTTTTCTGCCACTCAGATTTATCATTTTCCATAGTCAGCATGGCTTCGAGATTTGCATGGTTTACTCTTTGAAGTTCATCAACAAGTTTCTGCCAACCAGACATTCTTTCGATATCGAGTTTGAAGGCATGAAGATTTTGCAACATGGCTTGCTTATCGATTGGGACCAAGTCAAGATCGAAACGCACTCCCTTTAAGCACCAGTGCGGAAACCGGCTTTGAAGAGTAGCCGGACCCTGTCCAACCTGATACGGGGGCCTAATGATGATTGTTTGAATACCAGTTCTTTGAAGGTCTAGAGAGCCGGAAGGGATTTCCAAAGAGATGGGATCAGCGGGCTTTTCGGAAATTTCAGATGCAGGCTTTTCGTTGAGTTTGGCCTTTTTACTCGGATCTTCAGCGACATGACTTTTCCATTTGTCATCACGGGATTTTCGTTTGTGAGAATCATCCTCTCTCTGGGAAGAATCATGTCGTTCGTCCCTTCTCCCGTAGCGTTCTTCATAAGCACGCCTCTCGCGAGCTTTCCTTGCATCTCTTTCTTCGTCGATTTCCCAGGAGGCAGGAAGATACCTCTTGGGGTCATAAGAACCGCATCTCCCATAACGCTGGAAATCATCATAGTAAGAGCCGCTTCGTCCCATTGGGGAACCTGAAAATGCAGAAAAGACAAGTTCAGAAATCTTCAAAGCAAGGAAGTTGAATGCATATAAGTGCCGAAAAATCCTAAGTGTGTGTAATGTGCAAACTACGCGCGTCAAACTACGAACCACTCCTCGGTTGGGGGGTGATGACAGATTTTACAGCAAGTGTCAATTCTTGGGCTGACGGGGCTTGTTGCAAGACAGATGTCACTTCGACTACTTGAGAAATAACATTAGTAGTAGTGGTATCGTCTTTAAAAAGCTCTTATGAATAGATCATCAAGTCGCTCAATCCCTCAAAAATGTTGTCTCCATCGTGCCCAGCAGGACCCTTTCCCTCAGCTCCTTCGTCATCAGTCTTCCCGGATTGGTGAGGGGTTCCTCTTCCTCATTGACCGGGGCAAGTGCAAGTTTGCAGGATGACCCCACAACGTCAATAGAAGTAGAACACTTCACCAGTGAAGCCTCAACAGTAGGTTCTTTCGGTGTAAGTTCTTCGACGAAAACTGGGTCATCCGATGTCTCTACTGGAGGATCAGGGATTTCATGAGGCTGAGTATAACGGGAAGGGTGCAGAAGTCCAATTGGTGAAGAAATTCATCTTTCAGCAAAAATTTAATACTTCTTTCATCAACCGCCACGACACTTAATCTTTCAAAAGTCGGCTTGTGGCTGGGATCTTTAGAGGGAGGAGGGAGTGCTGTAAAAGAAAAGAATGAAATTAGCACCTAGCAACTCGGACTTTGAAAAGCTCAAATGGAAAAAGTGGGGATAAGCAATCTTACTTCCTACTCTCCAGATGGCGTAAAATCCTGGAGGGCGACGAACAAAGAAGAATTGATTTAAGAACCTGTGGGCGCTTTTCGGAAGATCGACGATCAATCTACAGTTCTTGGCGCTTCTCACGAGTGTGATAGAGGATGATCTTTGTTCTTTGCGAATGTGCACAAGTAGCAGATTTCTTCAAAGCTCGAAAGACGATCAATTGTCCTCCTGAACAACACACAAAGTCCCATTAGGATGGCATGGCCATTGGGATGCAACTGGAAGGGAGAGATGCTTAATCGGAGAAGGAGTCATTGAAGAAAGTCATTGAAAGGAGGAATAGCACCACACAGGCACATCTGACGATTGATAGAGATAAAACCGAGAGGTGGCCTGTCAGCAGTATCGTTTGGCCCAGGAAGTAAAGCATCTGCTTCAGCAATACCAAATCGAATACGTAGTTAGTTGAACGCCCGCTGACTCAGGGAAGTTGGAGTTCTTTCTGGGGGATTGTCCAGTGGATTGGCTATCGAGAAGACCTCTTCAGCTTGCTTTATTATTTCTTCTTGAGAAGAAATTCTACACAAGGAACTGGATATTCAAATATGAAGGTGCACGTTTCCTACATGTGTGAAGTGTTGTGCAAAACTAATAAAATTACAAGCAAATATAACTGAAATTAAACTAATATGCATTTGTCAATTATAAAGTTTCAGGGCTTGTTGTTTTAAGTCCAAATACAAGTGCAGTGTTAATGCAAACAAATCAGCCTTAATTGATTGACATTGCTTTGCTTTAATACTTCACTTGAATTTGTTGATTCACAGCATTTCATATAATTTATTTAAGTTGATTATCCTTTATCGACTAATTGTTCATTTGATGTGGGCGATCAGTGGCAGTATATTCGTCCCATTTTTCTGCAAATGTTGTGTTTAACAGGTTATTAGCATTAAAGTTAATATAATCTGTAAAGGAGTACAACATGTTCAGGCAAGTTATTTCAACAATTCAAGTTGGAATTCAAGTTAAGTGATCCCACATTTTTGCAAGTTTTCAAGTTCAAGTGACTTAGCATGGGTCAGAGTTCCATCAAGTCATTCTGTTCAAGTCAAAAGTTCATTATTCATGCTTCTACAAGTTAAAGTAATGCTTCAAGGCAAGGCAGTGTGAATCTAAGTCCTAGGTCGCTCACGACCTAACAAGTTGGGTTGAAATTGGTCTAGGTTGCAAGAAGAAATTCGGCAGTGAAAAGATTTAAGTGCTAAGTCGCTCACATGACTAAAGACTAAGTCGCTCATACGACCTAAAGACTAAGTCGCTCATACGACCTAAAGACTAAGTTGCTCACACGACCTAAAGACTAAGTCGCTCACACGATCTAAAGATTAAGTCGCTATGAGTTAATCGCTCAATTCCTTTTAGGTTGCAAAGATTCTTAAGTCGGTCGGTTTGTTAGGACGGTCAAGTCTGTTAAGTCGTAAAAGGTGTATGTCGCTCAAGATCTACTAGGTCGCTTCCGAAGTAACTCGGCGACATAAAGCTGTCTCCCATCAGAAGCTCTAAGATCTGTCCTCCACTCAAGTGCTGCCATGTGTCCATCACCATTGCATCACCCAAAGGCATTACGATGTAACTCGCTATCCACTAACCCATTAACCCGATTAACCGTGAATCCCCTTCTCTCCTCGAACCGCCTAAACCTTCATCTCTCCGTACCGCCAAATTACCCAAAAAACCAATTCGAATCGCCTCAGATTCGCCACAAATCCGATGCACTGCCGTGTTATCGCGAATTACAACAACAATATGATCGATAGCTGTCTCAAATTAATCAAGACATGGTTCGCGATGAAACAAGGCATAAAAAATAAATTGGTGCCGGAAATTGGGGAGTTAGCAATTCAACGATGGACGTGGTTGAACGGCGATCAGATTCATTTACATAATGTGACAAAAAGATGGTCGGTGACTAGTTGGTTGGAATTTGTCTTCGAGAACTCGGGAATTCGTCAATGGTGGTTTCAAATAATGGAGCAAGTGAGGAGAAGGAGGAAGGAGATGAACAACTTATATGCAAGGACGGTGGAACATGAATCGGCACGAGCGACCTAACTACCTCATAAACCACTCACGACCTAGTGGTTTAAGATGGCACGAGTTAAGAAGTATCGAAGCACACGACCTAGTCCCTAGGCGTATACTTCGAGGGGTAAGTGTTAACTCTTCTGTTTCATGACTCAGCGACCTTAAGAGATAAGCGACCAACGGAGTTAAAGTGTGAACGAGCTAACATTAATGAAGTTCTGCAGCAACCTAATGTCATGCGCGACCTAGCAACCTAAAGCGACTCAGCGACTTAACGGGTTAGTCGGTCCAGCGACCTAACAACCTGAAGTATGAGCGAGTTAACAAGGATGCAGCGACCTAGCGACCTAATGAACTAGACGACCTAGTGACCTAGTGACCAAACGAGATATGCACTCGAGCGACCTAAGTATATAGCGACTTAACCACTCAGTAAGGTTCAAAGATCACCACTTCAATTAGATCGCCCATGACCTAAGCTAGTCAAAAATGGTCTTGCGCCACATGTTAAGTCGTTCACATTCTGTAGCTCGCCCAGGATGGCCTCACTAAGCCATAACTTCTTATGCCGCTTCCCACCTAGGTCGCCCACGACCTACTAATCCGCTCAGAGAAGACCAAGTGCAAGCAAGATGAGCCGTAGCTCGCATCCCTATGACCTGCGACCTACCCTTTGGTCGCCTACGACCTACGACCTCAACCCTAGGTCGCCCACGACCTATGACCTAACTCCAAAAAATTCCTATAAATATCGTGTCTACACCACCGAAGAGGGGATCTTTTTGCTAATTTCTGGAACACCTATACTCTGCTGATTTCTCGACACACTCGACACTTCAAACACGAAAGGCACTTCAACGAACTTCAAGGAGAAATCAAACACATTCGACATGGATTCAAAGAGTTCTTCTCCATCGGAGTTCTAGCTATTTGTCCTAGTAGTGTTGTAATCGAAGATTGTTGTAAAGTTGTAATCGATTCAGCAATAAAGAAGATTAAAGTGGATAGAGGCTTAACTTGAAGCCGAACCACTATAAAACTGTTGTCCCTTTACTGTTTTGTCTGCGACTTTTCTACTTACTTCTAATTCCCGTATTGACGGGTAGTGCTTTCACTTAATCTCTACTACACCGTGGTGTTAGCGTTCAGTTTTAGCGTTAACAGATAATGATATAATTTTCTGTGAAACCAAATCATAAATAAAGAAGTTTTGTGCGAGTTATAAGGAGTACGTGAAAGAGATGTACAAGGAATGAAAGGACCATATTTGTATTGCCTATTTTAATAAGTTATGAAATAAGTTCCTTATAAATTCACATAAACATGAAATCCTCTTTTGAAGGATTCGTAGAAGGTTTCAGCATTAATGGTTTCTCATAAGAGAAAGTAGTTCCAATACATTAAGGTATAAAACCATTAGTTGTAATGAGAAGTGTAATAATTAGAGAAAGTGTTAGTTAGGAGGGATATTATAGAGAGCCTTAGTAGGAAAGCTAAGCAATGGAAATTTCATGTTTTTCCATTGATTACGCATTGGGTGCTTGCTTTTGTAGAAAGTCCCCATTTTTAGTTAGTTAGAAACTCCTCCAAGGTCAGGTAATTGGAAGAGTATGAAAGTTAAGTGAGTTTTGATAAATTAATTGTTCTTATCTACTCCAATTTTTGCAAATTTGAAAATCTATGAAAATAAGATGTTTTGAAAACATGGAGGACATTTTTAAAAGTCAAGAAAAAATGTTTTAAGGACAAGCAAGGCACGTTTTAAAGAAAAATGGTTGGTGAAAAAGTAAATAAGTTTTTGAAAGAGAAAAACTTAGTAAACAGTTAAGTTTAAAATTCCAAATTGTTTTTATCGAAAGCTGTAAAGGTCTTTAAAAGAAAAAGAGTAATAAGTTTTGAACTTAGAATTTGTAAGTTTTCCCCTCTAGGTTGGGGAATAATTAAATTCAAAGAGCTGTAAAGATGCAAGTCTAGAAAAATAAAATATTAAGTAACCAAGTACCTTTGAATTTAATAGAAACTTTAGAGTAACACATTTAAAGGCAAGGATTTTGGGATTTGTTGTTACAAAAATTTTGAAGCTTTAATTTTTGAAATGATAAATACAAAAAAAACTTTTAAATATGGAGTTGATATGAAACATTCCCGAGGCGTGACTATAAAAGTTTAAGGCTATGTTGGAGATAACTGTGATTACTTTTAGTAGTAATAATAAAAGTTCCTGTAAAGTATATAGGACACTAGTGAGAACCTTGGTATGTTTCTTCAAGTGTGCAGACTATAGAATAATAGTGAGGTGATATTAATAAGATAGTAAAAGACACACGTGGTTGGGATTGGTAGGCCCTAGTAGGGGAAAAATGAAAGGCAAAGAGAAAATTTCTCCAAGCTTAGTTGCCTTTTTAGGTAGAGATTGCATAGATTGAAATCCTTATTCATTGCAATAAACGAGCGTTGGTTATAGGGCTGTCAATGTATGCCCGAAATATCTGAAATTCTTTAGCATCCATATACGGAAAGTGGATAAATATCTGATATCCTAACCATATGATTCGAGATTGTCCCAAGCCTCTCTTCTGCCGCTATTGCAAGAAGGAAGACCATCGTATTTCCACTTGTCCTATTGCTGCGAATAATTCTAAATCTTGTAAGCTGAATGTAGTAGATGCTTTTCGTGGTTCTTCTCAAAGCAGAGGTACTTCTCCTTCTATTCTTCTAGGTTCATTGTTGTTTCGTGATCGTTCCAATCGACCCCTCTTTGATACTGTGTGCGTCGCATTCATTCATATCGAAGAAAGAAATCGATGATTTGTCTTTGGATGCTTCTTGTATGGTTACTTCATTGAGGATTGCGAATCCAATCAGAGGATCCGCAACCCTTAGCATGCTTTATGATGATGTTGAGATTGTTTAATGTGGCTTTTCTTTTCGTGTGAATTTGCACGTTACTTGGGATTTGATATGATTTTGGGTATGGACTGGCTAGTGCGATACGATGCCAGGATTATTTATTCTAAGAAAATTTTATATCTTCGACATCCGAGATTCGTCTACTCAGCTACCATTTGTTATTCAAAATGTGGATAATTCCAAAGTTGCTTTATATTCCATAGACTCACGAGATGATGATGATATATCTCGTATTCCAATTGTTTGTGACTTCTCCAATGTATTTGAGCCTGTTTCTGGTTTGCCAACCAAGCGGGCGCTTGAGTTCCACATTGATCTCATTCTAGGCGCGCAGCCAGTTAGTCGTCCACCCACTAGGATGTCTACAAAGGAAAATGAGGAACTCAAGAAGCAACTGATGGAACTTGAGTCCAAGAAGTTGTTCCAATCTAGTTTTTCACCGTGGGGTGCTACGGTCGTCTTCGTGAAGAAGTCCGATGGAACTCTTAGGCTTTGCATCGACTATTAGAAGCTTAACAAGTTGACCATCAAGAATAGGTATCCATTACCTAGGATCGAAGATATGTTCGATCAATTGAGTGGCGCCAAGGTCTTCTCTCCGCTCAACCTTGCCACCGGCTTTCATCCGCTCCGAGTTGCGGAAGATATCATTCCTCTGACAGCTTTCCGCACTCGATGTGGATCTTACAGTAGCTTGTTACGCCATTCAGTTTGACGAACACTTCTACTTTCTTTGTCCATCTTATGAATCGAGGATTTCGAGAATATCTCGATAAGTTCGTCTTGTGTTCATCGAAGAGATTCTCGTTTATTCGACATCTAAAGCCGAGCATGCTAATCACTTGAGAATTGTCTTGAGTACTCTTCGTCACCATCAGCTTAAAGCTAAATTTTCTAAGTGCCATTTCTGGGAGAATATGGTTAAGTTCTTAGGCCACGTTGTTTCTTCAGAAGGAATTTCGGTCGATCCTTCAAAGATCGAATCCATCCAGAATTGGAAAAGGCCTGAGAATGTTCATGAGATTTGTAGTTTCATCGGATTGGCAAGTTATTACCGCCGATTCATTAATGATCCTTCTCGTGTTGTGCTTCCTATCACCAGCCATACTCGGAAAGGCATTCGATTTATTTGGTCTGATAAGTGTAAAGCTTCTTTTGAACAGTTGAAGGAGCTTCTCAATAATGCTTCTATTCTAGTGGTTCTCGAAGGGAATCAAGATCATGTTGTCTACACCGATGCTAGTAGGTGTGGCCTTGATTCCTTGCTTATGTGGAAGGATCAGGTAGTTGCCCTAGGAAATTACGACCGAATGAAGTACGCTATGCCACTCATGACCTCTAGTTAGCCATCGTTTTCTTCGTCTTGAAGATTTGGCGCCAATATCTATTAGGCGAGCACTTTCTTCTACACCAATCACAAGTCCTTGAAATATCTATTCACACAGAAGGAGATTAACATAATGCAACAACGTTGGCACGAGTTCCTTGCCTACTATGACTTCGATATCCAGTATACCCCAGGTAAGGGTAATCATGTTGCTGATTCGCTTAGTCACAAACATTCAGCTGTTATTCCTATGATGCTAACTAAGTGGAATGTTCTAGAGACCTTATCCCTTTGTATTATTCGTGATCGAGCTCTATCTTCTGATTCTCCTATCATATTATTCAGTTTGGAAGCTCGATCCAGCTTATTGGATCGTATTGTCGATGTTCAGCAACATGATCTCGATCTTTTGCACCTTATTCAGATTTATGAGTCTAAGTCACATGATGTGGAGTTGTAGGATTTCAGTGTTGATTCCCATGGGTGTCTTCGCAAGAAGAAACTTCTTGCTGTGCCATTCGATTCTACATTTAGGCATGACGTTATCGATGACTTTCATTGCTCTAATTATACCATTCATCCTGGCAGTAGTAAGATGTATGCCGATATGCTTTGCCTTTATTTTTGGAAAGGCATGAAACGCGATGTTGCGAGTTATGTAAGTAATTGCATGACTTGTCAACGTATCAAAGCCGAGCATCAACGCCTTTCTGATCTCCTTCAGCCTCTAGAGATTCCATTATGGAAATGGGATCGGATTTCAATGGATTTCATTAATGGCCTACCTCGTTCGAGATCGGTCCATTCTAGCATTTAGATTTATGAAATTTTCTTATTTCATTCCTATTAAGTCTAATAGGAGTGCTTCTCATTTGGCCAAGTTATATATCGAAGAAATCGTGAGACTTCACGGTGTTCCTAGTTCGATTATTTGTAACTATGACCCGTTATTCATGAGTCATTTCTGGCAGAGTGTTTGGCAAGCTTTGGGAACAAAGCTTAATTCAGCACAGCATATCATTCGCAGTCAGAAGGACAGACTAAACGGGTGAATCATATTCTGGCGGATCTTCTTTGTGCTTGCATTCTTGATTTTGGAAGTAGTTAGGGGGTCACCTACCTTTTGTGTACTTCTCCTACAATAATAGTTTTCGGTCTAGTATCTAGCTCCTTTCGAAGCCTTATATGGAAGTCCATGTCTATAAACTTCTTGTTAGTTGGAATCTGATGAGAAGCTTATTCTTGGCCCAGATTCTGTTCGTCACTCTTCTGAGAAGATTGATCTTATTCGTCAGAGAATGAAAGAGGCACTGAGCCGCACGAAATACTATGCGGAAAACTGTAGGAAGCATCTCGAGTTCTCTATTGGTGATCTTGTCTTTATTCATGTTTCTCCTTCGAAGAGGGTTATGCATTTTAGCACGACTGGGAAATTGACTCCTCGCTTTATGGGGCCATTTCCTATTACTGAACATGTTGGCCTTGTGGCTTATCGAGGTTGACTTCCAGCATATCTATCTGGCATTCACGACGTGTTTCACGTCATGAGGCTTCGGAAGTGTCTTCGAGCGTCGGATTCTATTAAGGATTCTCCTAATTTCCAAGAGCTTGAGTTCTCACCAGACTTATTTGTTGTGCAGCCGCCTATTCACGTACTTTCTACGGAGGTGAGATGCCTTCGAAACAAGGACGTGCCACTGTTAAAGTTCAATGGTCCACGAATCCCAATGACTACACTTGGAAAACCAAAGAGTTTATCGAGCGATCCTACCCTAGTTTTCTTTCTTTGCATAGCGATGGTGAGAATATTTTTAACTCAAGCTTTTCTTTTTCTTGTGAATTGATGAAATAATTGTGTTGAATGTAAATTCTTCTCTAGAAATTGGGAGGATGCAATTTTGTTAATGGAGGAGTCTGTAACAACCCAAGGTTGGAGATTACCTGCCAATATTGAATTATAACGTTAGTTACGATTTAATATTGTGAATTAAAATAAAATTGGAGAAATTGAATTGTTTATTTGGAATAAACAATGAACTTTGGAATTTAAAATGAGAAAATCCAAATTCCAAGCTTTATTTTATTTTGTTTGGAGTGATAATAAATGGGATGTGGGCTTTAAATAATGAAAATGAATTCATTTTAGAGAAAATGCAATAATTATATTGATTATTGCACATTTACTTTTTTTAATAATTTTTGAAGGTAGTATTTGATTTTTAAAGGTTGTTAATGCAGCTCAGGACAGAGTCGGAGCAGTGCAAGGCCCAAATCTTCAAGACTTGAGTCGTCCACGACCTAAGAAAGCGTAGTTAAGTCATCCACGACTTAAGGAAAAGGAGCTGCGACTTAACTCCAACGGGTTGCGAGCTAATGAAGCGGCTTTAAGTCGTCTGCGACTTAACAAAGCTCGGGGGAAAGAGCTACGACTTAACAAGAATGATGAAAAGAAGTTACGACTCATGATAAGTCGCGGAAGTTTAAGTCGCATAAGTGTTAAACCGTTGACGACCTAAATAAGTCGTAAGTCGTGACGTTATGTTGTAATTTGTTTGTATTTTCCTTGAGTCGTTGAATGTTGAGTCGTAAGTCATTTGAATCTTATGTCGTGAGTAGTTAGGTCGTCTACGACCTAAGTGATGTAATATGTTGTAATTCCATAAGTCGTAGGTCGTTTGTGATTTAGGCGCAATGTGTCTGTTATGTCATAAGTAATCTGGGTCGTGTGTTTTAAGTCGTGTACGACTTAAGTGTATTGATAGGTCGTTGTCGACCTATGGGTGAGTCGTAAGTCGGGTACGACTTAAGGAGCTGGTTGTAAAAATGTTATAAATAGGGAGTGTGTTGTACATTTGAACTTGGTTGATTTTTGTTGAATAAAACTTTGTTTGATTGCTGTGTGCTTTCATCTAAATTGGTAGTTGAGTGTGATCTCCTATCTCCACTTTCGGTTAATCGAGTGCGCTCGATTCAATGATTGTTGAAGCCAATTCACGGTATCAAGTGCACTTGATCAACGTTTGAAGAATTTTAGATCTTCTTCCACGGTATCGTGCGCGATCAACGTGTCGAAGATAGCTAGAATTCGGTATCTTCGTGATCAACGAATTTGGGCATTTCAGTACCTTCAATCCACCGATTGCTACTTTCATCGATCTATATCGATTTGTTATTATCCGCTGCGTCAATTTGGTATCAGAGCTAGACTTAGCCAATCATAGCTAAGCCGAGTCTTGGAGCCAAGGAGTTTGAAGTTTGGTGTTCATCGTGTTCATCTTGAAGTTGCAACAAGTTAGAAGCTTTCGATCCATTTCATTTTGGATCAAAGTCCGGAAAGTGTTTGAATTTTTGGAGAAGAGTTTGAAGTGAGTTGAGCCGAGTTAAGTGAAGGCCGTGACTTGTTGTACAAGTTAGTGTTGAAGTTTGAAGTTTGATTTGTAGAAGATTTGTGAAGTTTTGAAGTGTTCGTGTTGATTTAATCATGCCACCAAGGAGAGCTAATCGTCATCAAAATGTTGAAGCGTTGTATAGAAGAGAAGAAGCCAAGCAAATGGAACAACACATTAATGAGAAATTTGATGAAGGCATTGGAAAGTTAGAGAAGTTGATGATTGATATGAATCAAACTCAAAGGAGGGGATCGCCAGTCTCGAACCATGGAGGAAATAGAGTTTCGCCATCGGTTATGGAAGCGAGAAGGGTATCACCGCAATCTTTTAGAGAAAGAAGAGAAACATCAATTTCATCGAGGAGAGATCACCATGACTATGGACATGAAGAGAGAAGAACTCCACGTGAGTTTGAAGATGAGCCATACCGAGATGAAGAGAGACATAGTAGAAGAGACATGCATGATCGAAGGGATGTTGATGGTCGAGATCGAAATAGACATACATTTGATTTTAATGAAGAGGGAGATAGAGCTAGTTTTCATTATGGAGATCGAGACCAAGTTCGAAATTTATATAGTGATGTTGAGGATGACCGACGATGGGAATCGGGTATGAAGATGGAAATTCCAGAATTCAAGGGTGGAATGGTAGCAGAAGAATTTTTGGATTGATTGTCTAATGTTGAAGAGATCTTTGATTTCAGAGAGGTTTCGGAAAAACATCGACTGAAGTTGGTTGCTACTAGGCTGAGGGGGAGAGCTATGGCGTGGTGGCAGCAAACCAAACTTACACGAGAACGAATGGCAAAGTCGAAGATTGAATCATGGGAGAGGATGAAGAAGTTAATGAAGGCTACATTTTTACCTTACAATTATCAATCACTCATGTATCAGAGGTTGCAGAATCTGAGACAAGGGACAATGACTGTTAATGATTATGCTGATGAATTTTATCAACTGATTGCTCGAAACGATATTATGGAGACAGAGGAACAACCGACTGCTAGATTTGTTGGAGGGTTGAGAATGCAGATTCAAGTCATGGTAAATATGTTTGATCCTAGATCTGTAGCAGAAGCACATCAGAAAGCGTCGGCTTGGGAGAAGCAGGGAAGACGAGGAGGTGGTGTGTTTCCTAATTCCAACAATCAAGTAAAGGGTGTTAGTGGGAGTTCCAATATTTCTAAATCTGTCAATAAACCAGTTGTGAATGAAGTTGCGAAAGCGAGGGTCAACAATAGTTTCAAATGTTATAATTGCCAGGAAGTGAGTCACAAGAGTAATGAATGTCCAAAGCCGAAGAAACGAACTATGATTGCTGAAGTTGAAGGTGAGGATGTTGGGGAAGGTTATTCTAGTCCAGTTGAGGAGGATGAACGGGATGTTGTGTCAGGAGATGAAGGATGTAATCTAATGATGAGGAGGTCTTGCTTAATACCGAAGCAAGAAGAAGAAGCTAGTTGGTTGAGGAGTAACATCTTTCAGTCAACTTGCACCATTCTGGGAAAGGTTTGTAAGTTCGTGTTTGACGCTGGAAGTTGTGACAATATTATTTCTACCGAAGCTGTGAGAAAGTTGAAGTTGAAAACAGAGAAACATCCTAATCCTTACAAGTTAGCGTGGTTGAGAAAAGGAGGAGAGGTGAAGGTGGAAAGACGAGTTCGAGTTCTATTCTCCATTGGAAAGAAGTATAAAGACGAGATTTGGTGTGATGTTGTGGAAATGGATGTTTGTCACCTACTTTTGGGAAGACCATGGCAGTATGATCGAGCAGTACAGCATGACGGTCGGACCAATAGCTACAGTTTTATGTTCGAGGGTGTTAAGATCATTTTGGTTCCAAAGAAGAGACAACAAGAAGAAAGCAAGTGAGAAGAGATTGAGGAGCTGAAGACTATGTTGACTTTGAAAGAATTCATCGAAGAAGTAGAGGAGAGTCCAGAGGTATTTTTGTTGATTAGACATGAAGCCACTGAATCTATAGAAGTTCCAGAGGAAGTGAAGCCGGTATTGGAAGAATTCAGTTATGTGTTTCCTGAGGAGTTACCAACGGAGTTACCACCGTTGAGGGATATTCAGCATCAGATTGATCTTGTGCTAGGGGAAGTATTACCACACAGGCCACATTACAAGATGAGCCCTAAAGAGCATGAGGAACTGAGAAGGCAGGTGGAGGAGTTGTTAGAACAGGGGCGTGTTCAGGAGAGCTTGAGTCCTTGTGCAGTGCCAGCTTTATTGGTGCCCAAGAAGGATGGTTCGTGGAGGATGTGTACGGGTAGTCGGGCTCTGAACAAGATCACTGTGAGATACAGATTTCCTATGTCGAGGTTCGATGATTTGATTGACCAGTTGAGTGGAGCTGTTGTGTTTTCAAAGATTGACTTGAAGAGTGGATACCATCAGATTCGTATTAGACCAGTGATGAATGGAAGACTGCTTTCAAAACCAGGGAAGGTTTATACGAATGGTTGGTTATGCCGTTTGGTTTATCGAATGCACCGAGTACTTTTATGAGAGTGATGAACCAGATTTTCAGACCATACGTTGGGAAGTTCGTGGTAGTTTACTTTGATGATATTTTGATCTACAGTGGGAGTATGGAAAAGCATGTCCATCATTTGCGTGAATTACTGTTGATTCTACGACAGGAGAAATTTTATGCTCCAGCAAAGAAGTGTGTGTTCATGACGGACAGTGTTTTATTTCTGGGATATGTTCTATCGAAGGAAGGGATTCAAGTGGATGAAATTAAAGTAGAAGCTGTCAGGAGTTGGCCGCAACCCAAGACGATTACTGAAGTGAGAAGTTTTCATGGGTTGGTATCTTTCTATTGAAGGTTCATTCCACATTTTGGTAGTGTGATGGCACCAGTAACCGATTGCATGAAAGGAAAGAAGTTTGAGTGGTCAGAGGAAGCAGGGGTTGCTTTTGAGAAGATCAAAACACTATTGACGACAGCACCAATTCTAGTTTTACCGGATTTTCAGTCGTTGTTTGAATTACATACTGATGCATCGAAGGTTGGGGTTGGTGGAGTTTTGAGTCAGAAAGGAAGACCAGTTGCTTATTTCAGTGAGAAGTTATCTGGAGCTAAGTTGAGGTATAGCACTTATGATATTGAGTTTTACGCGATTGTTCAAGCTGTGAAGCACTGGAGACAATATCTGTTTCAGAAGGAGTTTGTTCTCTATACAGATCATGAAGCTTTGAAGTATTTGCAAGGGCAGGATAAAATTTCAGCTAGGCACGCTTCATGGGTCGCGTATTTACAGCAATTTACGTTTGTTGTGAAACATAAATCGGGAATTACGAATCGTGTAGCAGATGCATTGAGCAGAAGGAATCACTTGTTGACTATAATAAAGGTTGAGGTGACAGGGTTTGAATTGTTGCCAGAACTGATTGAAGAAGATCCTTACTTTATGAACTTTGTTTAAAAGGTCAAGGAGGGGAATGCTGATGAGTTTGTATTGGTGGATGGTTTTCTGTTTAAAGGAAATCGTTTATGCATACCGGATTGTAGTTTGAGAATGAAGATTATAAAGGAGCTACATGAAGAAGGCCATGTGGGTAGAGATCGTACTTTGCAGTTAATTTCTCAATCTTATTTTCGGCCGTCAATGAGGAAAGAGGTCGAAAGGTTTGTGCGTAGATGTCATGTTTGTCAGGTTTCGAAAGGGATAGCTACAAATGCGGGATTGTATATGCCATTACCTGTTCCGACAAGACCGTGGGTAGACAATAGTATGGATTTCGTGTTGGGTTTGCCGAGAACTCAAAGGGGGAATGACTCTATATATGTTGTGGTAGATTGTTTTTCGAAGATGGTACATTTTGTTGCTTGTAAGAAGACGGCGGATGCAGTCCATGTGGCACAGTTGTCCTTTAAAGAGATCTATCGTTTACATGGGTTACCAGAATCTATTGTTTCAGATAGAGATACTTGTTTTCTGAGTCATTTTTGGCTAAGCTTGTGGAAGATGGTGGGAACAAAGTTGAACTTTAATAGCGCTTATCATCCGCAAACAGATGGACAGACAGAAGTTGTCAACAGATCGTTGGGAAATTTGTTGCGATGCCTTGTAAAGGAAAATCTGAAGAGTTGGGACGTGAAGTTATGCCAGGCAGAGTTTGCACATAATCATGCAGTGAATCGTAGTACGGGTTTCAGTCCATTTCAGATTATATATTCAAATCTACCCAGGGGACCGTTGGACTTAACGGTAGTACCACAACCGAAGGGGACGGTTAAACGAGCTGTAGATTTTGTTGATGGGTTGACTGAATGTCATAAAATCGTTCAGGAGCGATTAGAGAAAGCGAATGAGAAGTATAAAAGGTCCGTAGATCTGAAGCGAAGAAGTGTTGAGTTTAATGAAGGAGATATGGTGTATGCTGTGTTAACCAAGGATCGTTTTCCAGTGGGCGCTTATAACAAGTTGAAAGCCAGAAAAATTGGTCCTGTAGAAGTTGTGAAATGGATTAATGAAAACGCTTATAAGTTAAAGCTGCTGGAGGACGTATACACTTCTGACGTATTCAATGTTAAGCATATCGTACCACATTATGGGGTTGAACAATCCGATGTGGAAGAATTTACAAATTCGAGGACGAATTTTTCTCAACCTAGGGAGGATGATGCCGCTCAGGACAGAGTCGGAGCAGTGCAAGGCCCAAATCTTCAAGGCTTGAGTCGTCCACGACCTAAGAAAGCGTAGTTAAGTCGTCCACGACTTAAGGAAAAGGAGCTGCGACTTAACTCCAACGGGTTGCGACCTAATGAAGCGGCTTTAAGTCGTCTGCGACTTAACAAAGCCCGGGGGAAAGAGCTACGACTTAACAAGAATGATGAAAAGGAGTTACGACTCATAATAAGTCGCGGAAGTTTAAGTCGCATAAGTGTTAAACCGTTGACAACCTAAATAAGTCGTAAGTCGTGACGTTATGTTGTAATTTGTTTGTATTTTCCTTGAGTCGTTGAATGTTGAGTCGTAAGTCGTTTGAATCTTATGTCGTGAGTAGTTAGGTCGTCTACGACCTAAGTGATGTAATATGTTGTAATTCCATAAGTCGTAGGTCGTTTGTGATTTAGGCGCTATGTGTCTGTTATGTCATAAGTAATCTGGGTCGTGTGTTTTAAGTCGTGCACGACTTAAGTGTAGTGATAGGTCATTGCCGACCTATGGGTGAGTCGTAAGTCGTGTACGACTTAAGGAGCCGGTTGTAAAAATGCTATAAATAGGGAGTGTGTTGTACATTTGAACTCGGTTGATTTTTGTTGAATAAAACTTTGTTTGATTGCTGTGTGCTTTCATCTAAATTGGTAGTTGAGTGTGATCTCCTATCTCCACTTTCGGTTAATCGAGTGCGCTCGATTCAACGATTTTTGAAGCCAATTCACGGTATCAAGTGCGCTTGATCAACGTTTGAAGAATTGTAGATCTTCTTTCACGGTATCGTGCGCGATCAACGTGTCGAAGATAGCTAGAATTCGGTATCTTCGTGATCAACGAATTTGGGCATTTCAGTACCTTCAATCCACCGATTGCTACTTTCATCGATCTGTATCGATTTGTTATTATCCGCTGCGTCAGTTGTTTATTTAAATAAGATAAAGTGGAATTTAGTTTAAAAATGATTTTAATTATAAATTTGAGTTCGGAATGGCTAGTTATATTTTTCCAAGCAAGAAAAATATTTTTGTGGAATTTTTGAAGTTAAAAATGTGGATTTATGCATTTATTTGTGTAAGATGGTGTATTTTTATGAAATAAAGGATTTTAATAATAAAAATGTTTTAAAAATATAAATTTATCCTTTATATAGTGTAAAATGTTTTATTTTAGAAGTATACGAGTTTGCATATTTTTCTTATGCAAAATATGGTGAAAAATGCATTTTTGTTGTGTAATTAGTGTAAATATGAAACCTTTGTAACATAAGTGCGAATAATAAACTTAGGCCATTTATTTTCTTCTAATTTTTTATTCGAACCTATTAGGAAAAATAGTGCTAAACCATGTTTGAGAAATAAGAAAACAGAAGTCTGTATGTTCATTTTCCTCATATCTTCTTCTTTTAGGAAGTAAACAAGAAAAATAGAACCCACCTTTCTCAAAATTAAAATCCAAATTTCTTCATATCAATTCGAAAAATTACAATCGTTTTCAACCTTAGGTTTTAATGCAAAGGTATTCTAACTCTGAACACCACAATTTCATCAAAATTTCTGATTTTTGAAAGAAGTTTTCTAATTTTTTTCTTCTGTATATGGCTTTGCATGTTCTTCATTTCCTTCTAGCTGGTGTTTCTAGCCGCAAATCGAGCTAAAGTCGCCGCCTTGCTTGTAGATTCTTTGGTATTTCAGCAGTAGCAAAAGGTGAGAACAATATCTTATAAATACTAGCTAAATCGCTTGAAAAATCACTTGAATCTGCAGTCTGTACAAAAGTTTATTCACTGTAAACTCCACTTTTGTTTTCAACCTAAAGTGCCAACTTTGGCCGTCCATAACTTTTAACTTCGGGAACGAAATGCTGCCGGATCTTTTTCTGAATCTAGTTTATATGTTGAATTTTTTTTTTTCAAAATTCGGTTGAAAAATATTGTCATTTGAGTGTTCAAAATGTTGCTACAAAACCAACAAAACTAAGATTTTTGCCTGTAGAAATTGTGTTTTCTGATTTGCTGCAAACATGGCCTCAAATCATGTTTGAGATAGTATAAATCTTTCATTTCTTATTAAAATTGCATGATTCATTTTTTGTTTGAAAGATAAAGTTTTGTAGTATAAGCATACCAAATTTCAAGTGATTTTGACCTATATAGCTTTTATAAATATGCTGCCGAACATTGATTTGGAGCATGTTTTTGCCCAGATTTTTATAGTGAAAACACTATCTATGTTCAACTTTGAGACATCATAAGATCCTCATACTTTATCCAAATTGCATGATTCTTTTTTTTTGAAAGATAGAGTCTTCTACTATATGCATACCAATTTTGAGCTCAATCCGATACCGATTGTTGCTTTGTTTTGTACCTACAATTTGACCACAGAAAGGATTTTTTGGCCTGCACGCATTCTTGTCGAACTGTTACGAACACGGTCTGAGTCCATGGTTGAGACATCGTGAATTTTTCATTTTCTGTCAGCGTAAATTTTTCATTTTTTGTCAGAATTCATTGATTCTTTTTTCGAAAGAAGAAGTTTTCTACTTTTTGCACACTACATTCTAGTTCGATCAAAAGTTGTTCGGCCATCTGGTCTACGTTTGAAAGTTGAACCCAAGAAGATTTCAGACCTGGGTATTATTTTGCCCAAGTGTTTTTATGTTCATTTTCAATCCGATTTTTGACTTTTACTTCATGTTTTTAGGATATTTCTAAAATGTTTTGAGGGCTACAGTGCCTGTTAATAGGCTACCAAGTGTTGATGAATTTGAAATCCAGTTTGAATTGAATTTGAATTGAATTTGAATGACAATTTTGAGTGATTTCTTTGATTTCAAGCTAAGATTTTTCCAAATAATTGTGAAATAATTTTTAAAATAAATTGGCATTTAAAATAATTATTATGCAATAGTTTCTAAATTATTTTAAGCTACAAAATCTTTTTATTCTATATAATAAAGGAATTTTCAAATATCGTCTTCAAAATTGATTCCGAAAAATGATTATAAAAGCTTGTTTCCTCAAATAAATTATTTTATATGCAAAATACACATTTTGGCACTAGTCGAGTGAATGAAAAGGAGAATTAATTGGTTTGGTAAAACACGTGGTAAGGGACACGTACGTTTATCTTATTGGTTAATTCCTGACTTGTTTGTTTGATCGTTTTGTCCTACGTGTCGAGTTTACAGATGAGATGATGTAAACTTTTTACTGCTGAGGGTGAAATTAACTAGCGATTAGTTAACCATTTAGTGCGAATGTGTTGTCTAGGACGCACATTAACACTATTCGGGTTCCTATTCGAGAGTTTGGGACACATTTGCCATTGCAGCGAGCCAATACAGGACATTCGAGTTATTGCAATTGCGGCGTATTTGTCTCTGAGACGTTTGCCAATACAGCGTATTTTTCTTCGAGACATTTTCCATTGCGGTGTATTTTCCATTGCGGCGTATTTTTCATTGTGATGCTTTGCCTTCGGACGAGGAACCTATTTGAGATAACAGTACTTGGCAAGGCTCCGGCCAAATGCACGTCCATACAATTTTGAGATGGTTTCTTTGACCATTTTCCCTAGTGTATCGCCCCTTTCCGGAATTGGTTCTTTGAACCATTCGATATATATTTTTGGCGATTGCCTTTTGGGAATTTGAACTCTTGGATGTTCTATTTTTCAGATTTGAATTTCCTACATTGGCGTTATATGAGATTTTCCTTTTGGCGTTATACTTGACATTTTATTCTCCACTTTGGAGATATATTTCCCATATGGCATGTTTGAGATGGGATCTCTTTATGCATATTTTGGATTTTTTAAAATGGCAGGTTAAGTTTTCCCTAAACCATATTTGATGTTTTATGAATGCCGATGATATGAGGATCGCTACTTTTAGCGTTTTATGGGTTATTTTCTCTTTTGAGATTATATGTTTGTGTAGTGATACAATATTATCACTTGATGTAATCTTACACTTTAGTTGTCCCTTCTCACTTTGAAATATTATCACATTATCCTTATTCTTATATTATCACTTATCCTTGTTAACTAATTTGTTTAGCTAGACTGACATGTGTATTTAATACTCGGGTCAGACCGAGGTGTTCAAGTTAGGTACATTTGGACTTAGACTATTCTGCTTCTGCACGGACTATTTTGCTAGCTCTTTTTGTTATAGCTTTTTGTGTAGTCCTTTTTGTTTTTCTATTGTGATATGTATATCCTTTTAACTCGTCTTTATATTATGGTCATCATACCACATATGTGATGTAGCTATATATGGTATGTATATGGGATTATCTGTTGTTTTGTGATGTGTTTTACATTTGAGTGGTTGTATTTTGTTCTAATAGATCCTCTAGCCACCTATGTCTTTGTATTAAGTATTTACTGGATATGTCGATCCACAAAAAAAAGTAAAAAAGAAAGAAAATATGGCATTGTTGACATATTCAACAGATATTTAAGATAAGGTTATAGATGATCGCTCCTATCCAACCCTATTCTCTGCATTAGCAGACAGTATTACCCTGTAATACTCTTTATTAATGTAGGTCTCTTGGTGGGGCGTCACATAAATACGGCTATCATCTAGGGCTAGGAGGCCTAGGATCATGTCCATCCTGATACAGAAAGATCATAATCTAGGAATCCAAGTAACTCATATGCTCCTCCTCCCGCATATTACTCGTTACAAACTTAAGCTGTGTTACTCACGACGAATAAGATCTATTCATCTCTTCCATTCCATGCATAAAATGGAATAACCTGGTCTCATTTACTACAAAATACATGGATTTCAATCTATGCAAACTCCATCAAAAAGGGACATTAAGCTTGGGTAAATTTTGTCTTTACCTTTACCTTTCATTTTCCCCAACTAAGGTCTACCTATCCCAACCACATGTGCCTTACAATCTTACTAATACAACCTCACTATTCTTCTATAGTCTACACATATAAAGCTACATTCCTAGGTTCTCACTAGTGTCTTATACACTTTACGAGAACTTTTATTGTTACTAATAAAAGTAATCGTTGCTATATCCTACGTAGCCTTACACTTTCCCGTCACATCTAGGAAATGATTACTATCTGCTACAAATTTAAAAGTATGGTTTGGTAATTATCATTTCGTTTCAAAAGATAAAGATTCTAAATTTTAAGAAACATCGTATCCCAAAATCCTTACCATTAAAAGTGTCACTTTGAAGTTTCTTTTAAATTCAAAGGTACTTCGTTACTTAAATTTTATCTTTCTAGATTTGCGTCTTTACACCGATTTGCGTCTTTACACCTCTTTAAATTTAAATTATTCCCAAACTTAGAGGGGAAAACTTACAAATTCTAAGTTCAAAACTTATTCCTCTTTTCCTTTAATGACCCTTACAGCTTTCCATAAAAAAAATCTGGGACTTTTAAATTTAACCGTTTACTAAATTTTTCTCTTTCAAAATTTTATTTACTTTTTCGCCAAACAATTTTTCACTAAATCATGCCTTGCTTGTCCTTAAAATATTTCTTTTTTCTTGGCTTCCAAAAATGTCCTCACATGTTTTCAAAACATCTTATTTTCATAGATTTTTAAATTAACAAAAACAGTAGTAGATAAGAACAATTATTTTATCAAAAATTACTTAACTTTCCTACTTTTCCAACTACCTAACCTTGGAGGAGTTTCTAACTTACTACAAATAAGGACTTTCTACAAAGGAAAGCAACCAATGCGCGCAATCAATGGAAAAACATGAAATTTCCGTTGCTTAGCTTTTTTACTTAGGTTCTCTATTATATCCTTCCTAACTAACACTGTCTCTGATTATTACACTTCTTATTAACCCTAATGGTTTTATACCTTAATGTATTGGAACTACTTTCTCATATGAAAAAATATTAGCGATAAATCCTTCTATGAATCTTTTAAAAGAGGATTTCATGTTTATGTGAAATTACAAGGAACTTATTTATGATTTATCGAAATAAGCTATACAAAATATGGTGCTTTCCATACCTTGTACATCTCTGTCACATTTTCCTTATAAGTTGTACAAAACATCTTTATTTGTGATTTGGTTTCGCAGAAAATTATATCACTATTCATTTCATTCCAATAGATTAAAGTAATATTAATCTATATTCAGTGAAAATAAACATTACCTATGAAATTTATTAATTTCCTAATATTTGACTTACCACTTCTTCTTTTTTCAAACGAACTAATTTTCAAAACTATTCTAATATTTTCATAACTAGAAAACATTTCCATATACTTATTTAAATTATAAGTGTACTTACAAACGACTTTATTTCTATACTTAGAAATCTTCAAAACACATTTTTATTTTGGTCAAAGCAGATGTTGCGTAATACTTTGTTACTACAACTCAAAAGTACTAGTATACTGATTCAATTAAAATAAATATTAATAAATCCCATTTTCTATGTAAAAACATTTCCTTTGGGAGTTACCTACTATAACAATAGTGTCATAGTCTATGCTTCCTTTATTTTACATGAAAACATCTATTACAACAATAAATGTTGTAACCTATGTTTTCGATACTTAACACACTCTAGCTTTTATATTTAAAATCTTTGTTTACCTACATAAAAACTAGCGAGTTATACATGCTCTATAATTCTTCAAAAATAACTTCACTTTTAACAAAATTTACATCATACAAAAACCAATTTAAGTTTCATACCACTTTTTTATTCTCAAAAACCTAATATTCACTTCTTCAAACATATTAACAATTATATTTTTCAACTTTTCAATTCAAAAGTTTCACTTTATTGGGCTAGACATAAAGTGGATTTTCTTCTTACAACCCCAGGAATGCCCTTCCTAAGCATTGGAAATCTCATATCCTTACTAAAATCTCTTATTCCTTCCAAAATAAAAATACTCTCCCTACTATCCCTAGGAAACTTTCCCACTTCCTATAATATATGGACACAAATCTTCTCTCAAAATATAGCTTATTGTACACTATAAATCGGCAATAACATAGGGCTCAACATCCTTGGGTCATCACAAACCCAACTAGCAAACAATGCACAAATATACTTTTAAAAGCTTTTCATATGTTAAAATCTTTAATCGAGGACTATCTGAATTTTAGTACATAATATATTTATATTTTATTCAAAAAGCAAATACGTTCACTCATATTTCATAATTTATTTAAGATTTACTGACCTAAGCTCTGATACCAAATGTAACAAATTGAGCTTCAGTGGGTTTGTATTTTAGCATTTTTGGGAAAAATATGGACCCACTGGAATTCTGGTTAGTACAAATCACCTAAATAAAATTCTATCAACTTCGAATGGAATTGAAAAGTGTCATTGAACAATTATGTAGGGTTATGGGATTAAATGTATAAAAGGTTGGATATGATGAAAGTTGGAATTATATATAGATAACTATTCAAAATCAAGATCATATGCATTCAAAGTTATACGTAAAGTTTGAATAAATAAACTAAATATAGGCAACTAGAACTTGTTCAAAAAAGATAATTTAAATAAGCTGGAAAATACTACTATTTGCAAATCCAATTGATTGAAAATAGGGTGCGTCTATTGAAGTTTCTCTATGAAACCCTTAGAAAAAGACAAGTCTAACTTGCAAGTAAAAAGTTCATTTTTAGTGTCAAACAGTCGATTAACTGAAGGATATAGCCAACTGAAATATGCCTTAGACGATTTACTTTTTCCCAAATTCCTCACTTTGTCATGAAAACAAATACCAAGTTATAGTTTTATTTCATAACAAATATTCTATTGAAATATAATAATGTCACTTTTCAATCGACAACGAATATGGTCATTATTTGGCAAATAATGTTTAGTATGTTTTATGAAAACAATTTTCATAACTTCATGCATTTAATAAGTGCTATAAGGCATGCTTCCACTATTTCTACAATACTATAATAGTGTACCGAATTTGGAGATCCATCATTCACTTGATATAGATTTATTTATTTCATATATTACAACTAGTTTATAGCGAAGAGTTCTGTAACGACCCCGGTTTTAAGTCAAATTTAAAAAAGTAATTAATTTAATTCTTGGATTAAATCAAGAATTAATTTGGTAGCAAATATGAAATTTTGGATTAAATTGTGAACTTAATTGTGAAATTAAATCGAAAATGTGGGGATACATACATATATATATAAGTTTCTAAATAAAGTATTTGATTTGGAAATCTAAATATTTTATAAATATAGATTATAATTCAAAATTTGAAATTGAAATTTAAAAATGAATGTTTTGAATGGATTTGTTAACTCTTTATTTTGAAAAAATAAATTATATATCTATATAAGATTATTTATTTGTGTATAGTTGGTTTTCAAATCATTTTTCTTTATATAAGTACAAATATAAACATTCATTCATTTAAACTACAAATTTTAAAAATTTGAATAAGAATAAATAGGAAAGTATGGTATAAATTCAACATAATATTTACAAAAATTTTCAAAGTTAACCATTTTCAAAACAATAGGATAGATATTTATTTATTTAAAAGGTTGATAACTTGAGTTTAAAATTTTAAATAAGGTTTATATATATGTAAATATAAACACTTGAAAATATAATTCATGAATTAATGTAGAAAACATAAAAAACAAATTCTAAATTAATTAAGAAAAAAGGACTTAGAAATAATTTATACATAAAATAAAGTACAGGTCTACACATAAATTTTCTTGTTCTAACAAGTGTACATATTGTGAAAGTATATTAAAACATTGTAAATAAATTAAAAAATTACATAAGACAAGTGTTCATTAAAACTTACAAGTGTAAACCATTAAAAATGTATTATAACATTTGTAACCAAATTAGCATAAAAAGAGAAAATCGTCAAGTTTTACATTTTCTTTTATATTTTAATAAAAAGATAAAATCAAGGCAAAATATATTTCTCCTCGCACTCAATTATTTTATCTGAATTTTCAAATTAAAGTAAGAAACCAGGTTTTTAAAATTTTACAGTCCTCTTCCTTTCATATTTCTGAAAACCCAAAATAAAGTTGAAAATCTTCAAAACTGAGATAAAAAAGGATAAAGTGCTAAAGAGAAAATAAAAATTCTGATGCAAACAAACAACTATAAACTCAAATTCAAGCAATTACACAAGCAGCCAGATTAAAGTTTTCAAAAGATCAAGACCAAAGTAAAAGTTTAAAATCTGGAAATCAAAGTCTTCAACCTAGGAACTCAAACAAAAGAAAGGAAAAAAAAGGAAGATCAAAGAAAAAGGAAATCAAGCAATATACAACCTAATCTAAAGCTAGTAGCAGATTCGAGTTCTAATGCAACTCAGTAAAACAAATCCAAGTTTGCAATTCCAAGCAAGAAAAAAAAACTCATCTAATCTATGCTTTGCTCAAGGTGAGCAAACTACACCCTCTAATATTTTGATTGTGTGTGATAAATATCCGACGTTTGTGATTGAGATTTGTTGTATGAATATAATTGCATGTCTATACATATGCAAATGTCTGTGTTTCTGAAGATATACATATATATATATAATATATATATGTCGTCTCCGTTTAAACAACAGGCCCCAAACTCATAAATGAATTCAGATCTTCTAAATGAATCAATTTTTGACCTTTATTCTTAAAGAGAAAATGATTGAAAGAATATAAGTCTAATTTTAAAAATAATATCAAGAAAATTTAATAAGTAATTGATTGGAAAATTAAAATATACAGTGAAAAACAAAAAAACATGTCAATCTAGAGTATCAAGCTCTCTTTTGTAATTTGCATGATGAAATTTGTATTGCAGAATCATGAATTTTAGCCAAAAAAAACAAAATTTTTAGACTTGAAAATCATTTGGATTTTCGGGTTGAATAGAATGGTTGAAATCATCAATATCTGACGATTAGCAAGGAGGTTGGTGTCGTGTAGAATCAGGGTCATAGCTGGAAGGTTGGTGATCATCAGAAAAATGATCACAGTGGTTTCCGATCATTGTGGTGGAGGTGAGGTAGCGTTGTAGGGTTAAAGTCCTATTGGGTCTGTCTATGTTGTCGAGTTGATTTCTTCAACGTAGATGCGTCGAACTTGATCGAAGTACGGGGTAAGGGATTGTAGGTCGAAGGCAAAGCTTCGGTCAGAGTTTCGAGCTTCCTAGTGGCAATAGGCGGCAACATGAGGCGGTTATGGGCGATCAGGTTCTCTTCTAGGGATCGTCTGCTTGCTTAATTTTGCTTTCCAGATAATTTTGCTGTTATGGGTAATCGAGATGTTGGAAGAAGTCGTCGGTGACTTGTTGACGTCGGGGGAGTGGGCCTGAGCAACGGCGAACTCATGTGCGCGTGCACGATTCTTTGGTGTGCATTCATCGCTGAGTGATTTTGAGGCACGGGGAAATTTAGTTCTGGGTCGAAGTGATTCTCGAGTTTATCGAGTAAAAGTGAAGCCCACGTTATTGCTCGGATATGTCATCGTTTGGCCTGGGATTTTCAAAGAGAAAAAATGTTTAATTGGATTTCTGAAGCTAAAGAGTGTAAAGTTTTAAGATAAAAAGAGATTAGTAACAATGTCCAAAATTGAATGTTCAAGTTTAAAATTGATTTGTTTTTAAACGTGTAATATATGTTAGGTTAATTATATAATTGATTTTTAAGTGCTTTCTAAGTGGAATTTGATAATTAATTTATTAAGGTAAGTGATCAACAAATGGATAATTATAAAGGTAATTAATTTATCAATGTGACTAATTAAGGCAAATAATTAATTAAGAGTTAATTAATTTATGTGATTGATTAGAGATTAATTAAATGTTAATTAAGGATAACTAATCAAGTTAATTAATTAATTAATTTATTAATCAAAGGTTAGTTACTTAATAATTAAGTAACTAAGATTTATTAATTAACGATTAACGATGAATTAAGGTTAATTTAATTACCTAATTAAGATAAATTAAATATTGATTAAAGGTTAATTAATTTATAATTAAGGATTAATTAATTTATAATTAACGGTAATCACTTATTGTAATTAATTAAATGACAATTAATTAAGGGTTAATTAATTGATGTAATTAATGTGATTAATTAATTAAAGAATAATTAAATAATTAGAGGTTAATTATTCAATGATTAAGATTGATTAATTAACAATTAAAGGTTAATTAATTTATTATCAAAGATTAATTAATAAATGATTACAGGATAATTAATTAAAATGGTTTATAATTAATTAATATTAATTAACTAGGATTTTTAGTTTATTCATAAGTGATTAATCTGATTTAATTTAACAAGATAATTAATTAATCTTACTTATGGATGACTGTATTCTATTGAATGCTATGAATTGTTTGATATCTCCGATGTGTGATGCTTTGTGATATGAAATGTTTTGGTGTGATATGTGTTGAATGTAATTTATTTATCTGTGATTAATTTACATTATTTATCTATGAATCTGTGAATGAAGATAAGCGTTATATATTATACCGCTTATCGATATTGATGCGTTTGAATCTGTGATGATTGATGATGTTGCATTATTGCGTGAAAACCCTGGACTACACCATACACGCACAAATGTGGATTTCATAAAGAATCGGTTAAGTCACAGATATTATGAAATCTAAATATTTTGTTTAAAAGTTGAAGTTTGAATCTAAATGGTTTTGAAAAATGGATTTGGGTTAAATATAAAAAGCTTTTGAAAAATAATTTTAAAGATAAAAGTCATTTTGAATAACGCGATAAATTTTTGAAATTTAAATTGTTTAATTTGAAGTTAAGATTTAAGATTGAATTCTATGTTTGGAAATTATGGTTTAAAAAGGTTATACATGTTATAAATGTGTTTATATGGGTTTTAAACCATTTAAAAAAATATTATTTTGAAAATGTGAATTTAACCCAAGTTTGAAAGGCTTTAACTTAAGCAAACGTAATTGGATTTTCCTGAAACGAGAACTGTTTGTTTTCAAATAAAAATAGCTTTTTTGTTTAAAGATTTCATGTTTGTAATGGAATTGAAATAGTTTTGAAAACTATGAATCAATCTTTGTGAAAAATTGTTGAACCTTGCTTTGAAATCAAAAAGGATCTTAAAGGTATATCCTTTGTATAAAAGATTTCAAATGGAATTGTTTTGAAAGCTATGAAGTAAATCGTTGTGAAATATTTGGTGAACTTTTTTTTCAAGCAAAAGAGGAACTCAAATATAGATCTTTTTTTTAAATATTATGAATGAATCTTTGTGAAAGATTGATGAACTTTGTAAAGTGAATCTTTTGTTTAAATGATTAAATGGTAATTTGTTTAACCGTTTGAAAGAAAAGTATTGGGCAATAAGTTGTGACTTAATCGAGATCCCAATATCCATATGTTTTAAATATTGTGCTCATTATTCGGTTTAGCTGGGAGAGGACCTTTGTGTCATATAACCCATTCTGAATAATGATGCGACATTGTGGATAGCATTTGAAGACTTGTGGTGAAAATCGGGTATTTTCGAAAACGAAATGGTAACCCGTCGAATGTCTCGGCACTGAGTCGCGCCGGTATAGAGATCTCCATATGTGATGGGGAGTCCGATCGTGATTGTGGACACCCGGATTACAAGGGCTTCTAGGAAGTGCCTTCGGTTCTGTTCGAACCCGAAACAGACTTGTATGGATGTGTGTCTGACATTACACTTTGAGATGTAAAGCTGGTTTCTATCTAATACATTTCTGTTAGGTGGCGGAGAATTTATTCTCTTAGCTTAACACTCTTCTTTGAGATGTGCGAGCTCAGAGGTTATGTAGTTGATGGATACTAGTGATACATTCCCAATTTGGTAATGTGGCATATGATAGGTCGCTGATCATTTGTTGATCGAAACATGGCTTTGTGAAAAGCGTAGTTTTGCAGGCGAGACTGCATCAGGACCTCATACCCCGAAAATGGTCGAAACACGAAGGATGCAGTAAGGTTTCAGGGTTGGTGCCCATAGGGTTTGTCCTTCTCTCCTAGATAGAGGTGATGTCATGGTATGGATCCTTGATATTTAACCTATGTGGTTACTGCAAATACATTACTTTGTGGTTGTTAGTGTGGAGAGCTCGGATAAATGTTGGTTACAACCAGGGATGGCATGTCTTTAGGTTACTCCCGGGAAGGGGGTAAACTGGCCTTGTGTTGGCCGAGAACCGGGTAGGTTCTCGGGTCATCCCTCCAGAGGCGTTCCCATGTGGAAATAGGAAGTTCATATAGCAACCCGACTTTCTATCACCAGAAAGTCGCATCACTTATTAAGAAAGAAAGGGATAGAAGAAGAAAAGAAAGAGAAGAAAGAACAACAACACATCAGAATCTCACAGCGGAACGATTGAAATATAATATAGAACATATACATAGTATCATACACATCAGAGTACACAAATTATATCTCAATTTAGACAGTTATAACAATTCTGTCTAATTTACAATACAAGATAAACTATACAGAATAACAAACAACGGAAATTATATCTATATCTACACGCTGAAGCCTCCTGCTCCAAAGCTCCTCCAGAATTCGTCAAGGATAACCTGAACCACTTGACTACTCAGATAGAATATGAGTACCCAAGAGTTTAATAAAACAGAAAATAAACTGTAATGACCTAGAATTTTTAACAATTTAATTTGAAAATATTTAATTAATTTTAAATATTTGAATGATGGTTTGGATTGAATTTTCAATATGACTTTGAATTTGGCGATTAAATTATAAAATTCAATCTATTGAGAGTTGAATAAAAATTTGAATCTTCAATTTTAAGCCGATTAAAAATATTTCAAAGGCTAGTAAAATTCATATTGATAATAATGAAGATTTTAGAAGCTTCAGAATTGAATTATACAGTCATTTGTTCAGTTTTGAAATTATATCGTTTGAATCGATATTTAAAAATAGCCTTCCGAAGCACAGTCTCGGAATTCGACGAAACCAGTTTCATCGGATCCGTAATATTGAATTATTCTCGGATTTCAAATTTCGTATTTTTCTGAGTTGATATGTGAGCACACGGTGAGTAAACGCGTTGAAAATTTTCAACGAATTCAATTTAAATTTAAATTTAGTCAAACACGGCACGTTATCTTCCCTACAATTATTCCTAGAATCACGGCAAGGATCATGGGGAGAAAATCGTGCAGAGCATACTTCATTCCATATTAAATATTCTTCCCCAATTCAAACAACAGCCGATACCTTTTTCACTTTCTCAAATTGAAATCAAAAATGGCCACTCCTTTTTAATCTCCTCTCCCTCTCTCAGAAACGAAATCAAATGAAAAATGGCCGAAGCCCTCTTTGGTTCTGCTAATAATAATAAAAAAAAAAATCAAATCGAATCCAAACAACACGAGCGGCGGCCTGGCAATCATCGCCTAGGGAGGCGACATGCGATCAACATCGAGGCAGCGAACCTCGCGGGGTCTGGAATCAAGGGTCGCGCAGCGCGCGCGTACGAGAGAGAGAGTGACGCCTTTCATTTCGAGATGGGCGGCATCAGATTCGATCGCGACTATGACCAAGGGCAAGTTTCCTTGGCAACTGGAAGGATCGCGACAGGTTCTGCGATGGGTTTGGCGGCCACAAGGTGCTGGCTTTCGCGATGAGATGTGGGGCACTGGCACTTACGTGGGTGGTCGATCGCGTGAACGAAGCTAGGATTTCGTTCGAACTCGATTGTATGTATTTTTACAAAGTTTTATTCAATAATATTTTCAAGATAAAATAATATAGAAGGTAGGCAGTATGGTAATTAGCTTTTCGAAATTTTCAATTTGATTTAAATCTGAGGAAAATATATGCAGTTTCAATTTTATATACTCACAGTAAAGAAAAATATAAACAGTAAAGTCAAAAATGAAAATTTCTGCTTTTCGATTAGAATATAGGCTGAAGAGGAATTTTATTTTTGTATATTATATTTAAATAATTTTGGAGAATACCTAGGAATTATAAAATGTTAAGGAGTTATTTAAAATTAGATTTTTGAAATATATATATTATTTTAGTTAAATGAATGTAAAAAAAAGGGAAATTTGTTCAAAATAAAATTACTGGGAAATTTACACTTATCAAATGAAATTGATTTATTCGATTTGCTTCGAATGTTAATAAATTTATATAATTGTTATACAAGGTCTGTAAATCAAGAAATCGAGTCAAGATGGAAATGGATCGCAAATAAAAAGCTAAGGTGAGAACTTCTCATTCAAAAATTTATAAGTTGGATTTGCAGTTATTTATTGATTGCTATTTGGTTGTGATATTGGATATAGTAGGATATATATATAGCAATATATATATATATACATACATACATATATATATATATAGATATATATATATATTTCCATATGTACACATTGCAGTTGATTGATTTCCCGCATTGTACAGCGGATGAGACCCTATTGCGCCGCCTACTAAGCGGATAATATTTTATAAATCCCATATCCCGTGATATTCCACCTCGAAGTGGAATGGGTATTGTGCTAATGTCTATGGATGCAGGGAAACAGGTTGGAGGGATCCAACTGGATTCCTCACAAATATTTATTTGATTCAGATATTGTGATATTTGATTGTTTATCATATCGATATATGATATTGGAAAGTCGTGATTGGCTATTTGATGTGTTGCATCATCGGATCCAATTTTGAAGTTTAAAAATAACGATTTTGATTTTAAGGGATTTCTAAAGTGATTTTTGAAAGTATATGTTTATAAAATATTTTTTAGAATTGATTCATCTTAAATAAATAAACGATATAAATTTTAATGTTATAAAATTATGATTTTTGAGAAATATGGTTAAAAGTTGATTTTTGAAAATATGGGATTGATGATTTTATAAAATAGTTAAAAATTGGGATTTCTGAATTTATTATAAAAAGTTTAAATATAGGATTTATGAAATTTGACAATTTTGTAAATCTAAGAGAATGATGAAATTATAAAGGAGTTTAAAGACGTTTTAAAAGAATAATATAAATTGATCCATATAAAAGATTTATAAATTGATATTTATAAATTAAAAATATTGGAATTGTAAAACGAGTTTTTATAAGTGTTAGAATGAATTGTAAATGAATTTCATAAATGAATGAAATCTATAGGATTATAACGGTGAAGCTATAAATGGAATTTTATAAACAGTAGGTTTATAAAATTTGTAAAGTTATTTAAAAGAATAGATTTTGGATAAATAAATGAATCTTACAAGTTATAAGATTTGTAGTTTGGGAAGTTAAAAGAACAGTTTTGTAAACAAATAAATTATAAGCATTTAACTTATAATATGGACTTTCGGTATATAATTGAGTTATAAATCGAATAGGTTAATAAAGGAAATTTATAAGAGGAAGTGTTACAAAATAAATAGAAATGGAATTTATAAACATTATTTTATAAATCCGCAAAATGACTTATTTTGATAAGTAAATTGTTATAACTTATTTATGGAGTTATAGTCACATTTTAGACAGTGAATAATCCTTTGAAATAAAATGAATAGAAATGATGAAATTGGTTAACAAGTATATTCACGTTTTTGAGTAGTGAATAATATGTTAAAGAAATGGTTTTGAATGTGATGATTTAAATAGAATTAAAATGATGTAACGATGTTTTAAATGTATTAAGATTCGAAACCATAGATTTCAACATTCATTGTTGAAATAGACGTTCTCGAGAAAAAAAAGGAAATGGTGGACCATAACACTGTTGTTATAGTATGATTTCCGAAAGGAAATGTTTTGTATAGTATTGGGATTTATATATCTATTTAATTTCGAATCCCTATACTAGTGATTTTGGGTTGTCGTAACGATGTTTTACGCAACATTCGTTTTGGCCCAAATAAATATGTCTAAGAGAATGATTTCCTTAAAGAATGAACTATATACTTAATGTCGATTTAAGTATATTGAATATTTTCCAAGTATAGAAAATAAAAAGACTTGTGAATTACTTATAAATAAATAAGTATGGAAATGTTTTTCCAATGTAAAATGAAGGTTTAGAGAATTTATCGTTTTAAAGGTAAATTGAAAATGAATATTAGAAATCGAATGGAAATCGTATATTCATAAATATTTTGGAATGTAAATTAAATATGGAATTTATAAATGGAATTGGGAAAATGGGTTTAGAAATAAATATCGATTTATTTTTGAAGTATTGAAAATATATATCTTGTAAAGATATTTTTGGAAAATAAATAATTTGGAAAATTATTTGGAATCTGGTGATGTTGTGCATATCCATTGATAGTTCAATAACCGACTATCAATATTTACCTTTAAATAGGTATTTGTTGTGATTTGCTTGAAATTGAATGCCACACTTATTTTTTTAAAATAAGCGCTCACCATTCGGGTTAACCGGGAAAGGACCTTGGGGTCGTATAACCCATTCCGAATATGTGATACGTCATTATGAATTGCATTTGAAGACCGGTTTTGAAGACCGGATATTTTCAAAAACGAAAGGGTTTCTTGTCGATTGTCTCTGCACTGGCTGATCCCCGGTATAGAGATCTCCATATGTGATGGGAAATCCGGACGTGATTAGAGATTATCCGGATTGCAAGGACTTCGTTGTAAGTGTCTTCGGTTCTGTTCGATCCCGGAACAGACTTGTATGGATAGTATGCCTGACATTACAAATTGAGATATAAAGCTGATTTCTTTCAAATATATTTCTGTTGGTGGTGGAGAATTTATTCTCTTAGCTTAACACCCTTCTCTGAGACGTACGAGCTCAGAGGTTATATAGTTGAAGGTTATTAGCAATATATTCCCAATTTGGTAATGTGACATGCTGAGTGTTGCTGTGAAATGATCATTGATTGATCATTTGTGATATGATCATTTGTTTGATCGTTTATCTTTATGATCATTTCTATGATCATTTGTTGACCCAAAGCACAGCTTTTGTATAAAGCGTGGCTTTGTGGACGAGACTTCGTCGAGCCTCACACCCCGGAATGGTCAAAACAGGAAAGATGCAGCAAGGTTATAAGGGTAGCTCCCTTTAGGGTATGTGCATTTCCTTCTGGAAAAGGGTGGTATCATGGTATGGAGCCCAGGTACTTACTCATGTTGAACACTTTATTTATTATGGCGTGATGTTGATTAGAGATCTCTCGGATAAAGGTCCCAAAGGACCGAGGGATGGCATACTCGTGTCAGTAGTTACCCAGTTAGGGGTAACCCGACCTTGTGTTGGCAGAGATCCGGTAAGGTTCTCGGGACGTCCTTCCAGAGGCGTTTCCATGTGGCATTTGGAAGTTCCTTGGCCTGACCATTTGTTGGAAATCCAAAGAAACAATACGAGACTTGTACGGTTTTAGTTGTAGAACCTGCCATCTAATATGGTAGCTATAGTAGGCATAATATAATGGCACATATGCTGGCTAAGATTTATATTCTACTTTCGAAATGTTTTCTACACTATGCACTAATAATAATATCAAACTTGATTTGATTTTGCGTAGTAAGCATCTTTGACTAACATAAGAAGAAATCTCCTCCAAGTATGCGTTTGCATTGTGTGTGTGGTGGGAGGTCTTATGGTAGTTACATTTTCAAAAACATTGCGAATCTATTTTTAAAATTATCCTGTTCTTTATTTTAAAGAAAAATAAACTGTTTTTGAATTCTCACACCAGTCACATGACTGACTCGGAGTTTATTGTTTTCCTTCCTAAACTCTGGGTGCCCACCAATTTCCACACGGGCAGTCAAGAGTTAAGGTTTATCAGGATATTCTGGAATTCAGGAATTGCTGGAGGCAAGCTGGATGGCATGACGTATTACTATTATATAGTATTTCTTTTCCGCTGTTTGTTTGTTGTTGTTGTTGTACACTCTGATGATATGATGTAATGTGATGTAATGTAATAACTGATATAGTTCTTTGTTTAAAGATTATTCATTTATCTATTATATGTTGTTCCGCTGCGATTGTGAGATTTTGATTTTGTTCTGTTGTTTTCTTTCTGTTTCGTTCTATCTTCTTATCTCTCCTTCTACCTCTTTCTTTTTCTTAAACCCTCAGTGTTCGGTTTTCCGGCATCCGATTGATCGGCATTCGATACAGTGGACCTATTGATGTCGATATTCAGGAGTCGAAGAATCGGGTCCTGACAATTTGGTATCAGAGCATATGGTTAAGCGACAACCATGGCTCTGTTGGGTGTTACTCATTAGAGATAGAGTCAGCAGTACTCTAGAATGAGTTTGAGTGTAATAATAGATATGAGCACGTATTTGTTAGTGAATATAAAATTGTTTTTGAATCGGGCAAATAAGATAATTTTGCCCAAAACTTTTTTTTTGATAGAGAAGAAATGATTTTCTATGAATTATTATAGTATATGGTTGCATGGTTATTAGAAAGTGATAATATTAAATTATTATCGTTAGTATATGAAATTAAATAAGAAATAAAATGCACAACCAAAGAATTGAGATAAATTCATTTGACAAATGAAATTTATAAATATAAAAAAATATATAAGGAAATGAATTCATATACAATTGGGATTTGTAAAATAAATTGAAAATAAATGAATTGGAAATGAATGATGAAATGAGATTTGATTTGATCAAATTGAATAAAAAATCAAAACTTGGTGAAAATAAAATAAAATGGATTGAATTCAAGTAAACTAACTTGATAAATTATTAATTTATGGACTAATGAATTGGAATTTGAATTGGTTAAATTAAAGTTTAGTCGTGAGCTAAATTTGAAGATAAATTTGAATTTGTATATAAATTCCAATAAGTAAAAGAAATAAATTGAAATTCCCTTTGTTAGTAATTAAGTAAATTCGAGATGAATTGAATATGGAAATTGAAATTTAAAATGAATAAGTGAATGTACTGATTGAATTAAATTAGTGAATGTAATAGATTTGAAAAGGTTTGAATGAAATTTTTTTGGTTAATAAAATAAACCGAATGAAAATATGAAATGCAAATTGAACTGGAGTGGAATTAAAATAAATTGAATTGGTATCAATTTAAATTAGTTATAAACTAGAATGGATATTCTATTAGGTGAATATCATTAAATTTGCATAGAAATAATTGTCGTTTGACACAAACAAGAATGTATAAAATTATATGAGTTAATGAATTCAAATAAAATTGATTTTTGAATCAATTAAAATGGTATGAATTCGTTTTGCTTAGAAATGAATAGAATGAAGAAAATGAGTTGTAAACGACTTGATTTAATGGAAATGTCATGTGAATTAGTCGTAAGCGACTAAAGATGAATTGAAACCATATGTATTGCTAATGGAATTTATCTTGAATGTATTGCTAATGAAATCTATATATTTGTTATTGAAAATGAATGGAATGTTAACAGATTTCTTTTATTTGTCACTGACGTGTTTAAACTAAGAAAGTACAGGTTCAGCGAAGTCGTTGGGCTGGATTTGATCGTGCTAATAAGCTAATAATTAGCCGCTTTTCTTAAAAATGCTAAATAAGGTACGCCTACGCAATAAAAATAGAAAATATGAACTGTTTTTCTGTTTATCGACCGTGTGGGTTGATGTATACATATTTATACATATTGTAAAATTGCAAAAGCTCCTCCGTACAATGGAGACTCTGCCAAAATTTTCCATGAATTTTGGGAGTCAGAAATTTTTTGAAAATTGTTAGAAAATTGTAGTCAACGACAAATCGATTTCGAAATTTGCAAATTGAAATGAATTAGTGAATAAAACTAATTTAAAGTAGTAATACGAATTAGTAAATGAAAGTTAATCGTTAGAATTCAATATTTGGAATTGAGAATTGAATTCGAATGAAAATTAAATTATGAATTGAATTCAAATAGAATTGAAATTGGCAATTGAATTCAAATGAAATTGAAATGTAAAATTTAATGAAAATGAATGTGTAACTTCAATAGTGAAGTAAAAATGTAAAAGAAGCATATATTGGAAATTTTGTAATGGAATTGGCAAAATGGTTTGAATGTTGGAATTGGATATTATGACTAGCAGGTAATACAGGTGTATTAAAAGAAATGGAATTGGGATTTTGATTTCAAAGATAAATTGAATTGCTCGACAAAAAGGTACATATTTCAATTTCAGTATGAAATTTGATGATTTTCTTCTCCAGCCACTTGGCTTTCTCTTTTCTTTTTGATTCTGAGGGGCCGTGGTGCCATTTTGTAGTCGTACCGAGCTAGCCGCGCAAAGGAGACGCTGGCGAAATTTTTCGAAAATTTCGAGTGTTAGAAAAATTTTGAGAAAATTTGAAAGTTTGAAATTTGAATTTAAATTTAAATTTGAATTGTTAGGAGAACAATATTGTTTGAAACCTATAATTGAAGTTGGAAAGCTAGTTGAATGATAATGGATCTTTTAAAAAAAGGTTTAGGTTAGAAAGTTGATAAAACTATTTGGATTGTGAAAAAAATGAAAGACGGGATAAGGGCATTCTTCTTAACTTGCAATTTCGGGACGAAATTCTTTTAAGGGGGGAAGATTGTAGCGACCCAGAATTTTTAACAATTTAATTTGAAAATATTTAATTAATTTTAAATATTTGAATGATGGTTTGAATTGAATTTTCAATATAACTTTGAATTTGGCGATTAAATTATAAAATTTAATCTATTGAGAGTTGAATAAAAATTTGAATCTTCAATTTTAAGCCGATTAAAAATATTTCAAAGGCTAGTAAAATTCATATTGATAATACTGAAGATTTTATAAGCTTCAGAATTGAATTATACAGTTATTTGTTCAGTTTTGAAATTATATCGTTTGAATCGATATTTAAAAATAGCCTTCCGAGGCACAGTCTCGGAATTCGACGAAACCAGTTTCATTGGATCCGTAATATTGAATTATTCTCGGATTTCAAATTTCGTATTTTTTTGAGTTGATATGTGAGCACACGGTGAGTAAGCGCGTTGAAAATTTTCAACGAATTCAATTTAAATTTAGTCAAACACAGCACGTTATCTTCCCTACAATTATTCCTAGAATCACGGCAAGGATCACGGGGAGAAAATCGTGCAGAGCATATTTCATTCCATATTAAATATTCTTCCCCAATTCAAATAACAGCCGATACCTTTTTCACTTTCTCAAATCGAAATCAAAAATGGCCGCTCCTTTTTAATCTCCTCTCCCTCTCTCAGAAACGAAATAAAATGAAAAATGGCCGAAGCCCTCTTTGGTTCGGCTAATAATAAAAAAAGAAAAAAAAGAAAAGAAAATCAAATCGAATCCAAACAACACGAGCGGCGGCCTCGCAATCATCGCATAGGGAGGCGACTCGCGATCAACATCGAGGCAGCGAACCTCGCGGGGTCTGGAATCAAGGGTCGCGCAGCGCGCGCGTACGAGAGAGAGAGTGACGACTTTCATTTCGAGATGGGCGGCATCAGATTCGATCGCGACTATGAGTGAGGGCAAGTTTCGTTCGCAACAGGAAGAATCGCGACTGGTTCTGCGATGGGTTTGGCGGCGACAAGGTGCTGGGTTTCGCGATGAGATGTAGGGCACTGGCACATACGTGGGTGGTCGATCGCGTGAATGAAGCTAGGGTTTCGTTCGAACTCGATTGTCAGTATTTTTACAAAGTTTTATTCAGTAATATTTTCAAGATAAAATAATATAGAAGGTAGGCAGTATGGTAATTAGCTTTTCGAAATTTTCAATTTGATTTAAATCCGAGGAAAATATATGCAGTTTCAATTTTATATACTCACAGTAAAGAAAAATATAAACAGTAATGTTAAAAATAAAAATTTCTGCTTTTCAATTAGAATATAGGCTGAAGAGGAATTTTATTTTTATATATTATATTTAAATAATTTTGGAGAATACCTAGGAATTATAAAATGTTAAGGAGTTATTTAAAATTAGATTTTTGAAATATATATTATTTTAGTTAAATGAATGTAAAAAAAAAGGGAAATTTGTTCAAAATAAAATCACTGGGATATTTACACTTATCAAATGAAATTGATTTATTCGATTTGTTTCGAATGTTAATAAATTTATATAATTGTTATACAAGGTCTGTAAATCAAGAAATCGAGTCAAGATGGAAATGGATTGCAAATAAAAAGCTAAGGTGAGAACTTCTCACTCAAAAATTTATAAGTTGGATTTGCAGTTATTTATTGATTGCTATTTGGTTGTGATATTAGATATAGTAGGATATATCTATATATATAGCAATATATATATATATATATTGGCATATGTATATATTGTAGTTGATTGATTTCCCGCATTGTATAGCGGATGAGACCCTATTGCGCCGCCTATTAAGCGGATAATATTTTATAAATCCCATATACCGCGATATTCCACCTCGAAGTGGAATGGGTATTGTGCTAATGTCTGTGGATGCAGGGAAACAGGTTGGAGGGATCCAACTGGATTCCTCACAAATATTTATTTGATTCAGATATTGTGATATTTGATTGTTTATCATATCGATATATGATATTGGAAAGTCGCGATTGACTATTTGATGTGTTGCATCATCGGATCCAATTTTGAAGTTTAAAAATAACGATTTTGATTTTAAGGGATTTCTAAAGTGATTTTTGAAAGTATACGTTTATAAAATATTTTTTAGAATTGATTCATCTTAAATAAATAAACGATATAAATTTTAATGTTATAAAATTATGATTTTTGAGAAATATAGTTAAAAGTTGATTTTTGAAAATATGGGATTGATGATTTTATAAAATAGTTAAAAATTGGAGTTTCTGAATCTATTATAAAAATTTTAAATATAGTATTTATGAAATTTGACGATTTTGTAAATCTAAGAGAATGATGAAATTATAAGGGAGTTTAAAGATGTTTTAAAAGAATAATATAAATTGATCCATATAAAAGATTTATAAATTGATATTTATAAATTAAAAATATTGGAATTGTAAAACGAGTTTTTATAAGTGTTAGAATGAATTGTAAATGAATTTCATAAATGAATGAAATCTATAGGATTATAACGGTGAAGCTATAAATGGAATTTTATAAATAGTAGGTTTATAAAATTTGTAAAGTTATTTAAAAGAATAGATTTTGGATAAATAAATGAATCTTACAAGTTATATGATTTATAGTTTGGGAAGTTAAAAGAACAATTTTGTAAACAAATAAATTATAAGCATTTAACTTATAATATGGACTTTCGGTATATAATTGAGTTATAAATCGAATAGGTTAATAAAGGAAATTTATAAGAGGAAGTGTTATAAAATAAATAGAAATGGAATTTATAAACATTATTTTATAAATCCGCAAAACGACTTATTTTGATAAGTAAATTGTTATAACTTATTTATGGAGTTATATTCACATTTTAGACAGTGAATAATCCTTTGAAATAAAATGAAAAGAAATGATGAAATTGGTTAACAAGTATATTCACGTTTTTGAATAGTGAATAATATGTTAAAGAAATGGTTTTGAATGTGATGATTTAAATAGAATTAAAACGATCCAACGATGTTTTAAATGTATTATGATTCGAAACCATAGATTTCAACATTCATTGTTGAAATAGACGTTTTCGAGAAAAAAAAAGGAAATGGTGGACTATAACACTGTTGTTATAGTATGGTTTCCGAAAGGAAATGTTTTGTATAGTATTGGGATTTATATATCTATTTAATTTCAAATCCCTATACTAGTGATTTTGGGTTGTCGTAACGATGTTTTACGCAACATTCGTTTTGGCCCAAATAAATATGTCTAAGAGAATGATTTCCTTAAAGAATGAACTATATACTTAATGTTGATTTAAGTATATTGAATATTTTCCAAGTATAGAAAATAAAAAGACTTGTGAATTACTTATAAATAAATAAGTATGGAAATGTTTTTCCAATGTAAAATGAAGGTTTAAAGAATTTATCATTTTAAAGGTAAATTGAAAATGAATATTAGAAATCGAATGGAAATCGTATATTCATAAATATTTTGGAATGTAAATTAAATATGGAATTTATAAATGGAATTGGGAAAATGGGTTTGAAAATAAATATCGATTTATTTTTGAAGTATTGAAAATATATATCTTGTAAAGATATTTTTGGAAAATAAGTAATTTGGAAAATTATTTGGAATCTGATGATGTTGTGCATATCCATTGATAGTTCAATAACCGACTATCAATATTTACCTTTAAATAGGTATTTGTTGTGATTTGCTTGAAATTGAATGCCACACTTATTTTTCTAAAATAAGCGCTCACTATTCGGGTTAACCGGGAAAGGACCTTGGGGTCGTATAACCCATTCCGAATATGAGATACGTCGTTATGAATTGCATTTGAAGACCGGTGTTAAAGACCGGATATTTTCGAAAACGAAAGGGTTTCTTGTCGATTGTCTCTGCACTGGCTGATCCCGGGTATAGAGATCTCCATATGTGATGGGAAATCCGGACGTGATTAGAGATTATCCGGATTGCAAGGACTTCGTTGTAAGTGCCTTCGGTTCTTTTCGATCCCGGAACAGACTTGTATGGATAGTATGCCTGACATTACAAATTGAGATATAAAGCTGATTTCTTTCAAATATATTTCTGTTGGTGGCGGAGAATTTATCCTCTTAGCTTAACACCCTTCTCTAAGACGTACGAGCTCAGAGGTTATATAGTTGAAGGTTATTAGCAATATATTCCCAATTTGGCAATGTGACATGCTGAGTGTTGCTGTGAAATGATCATTGATTGATCATTTGTGATATGATCATTTGTTTGATCGTTTATCTTTATGATCATTTCTATGATCATTTGTTGATCCAAAGCACAGCTTTTGTATAAAGCGTGGCTTTGTGGACGAGACTTCGTCGAGCCTCACACCCCGGAATGGTCAAAACTGGAAAGATGCAGCAAGGTTATGAGGGGTAGCTCCCTTTAGGGTATGTGCATTTCCTTCTGGAAAAGGGTGGTATCATGGTATGGAGCTCAGGTACTTACTCATGTTGAACACTTTATTTATTATGGTGTGATGTTGATTAGAGAGCTCTGGGATAAAGGTCCCAAAGGACCGGGGGATGGCATACTCGTGTCAGTAGTTACCCAGTTAGGGGTAACCCGACCTTGTGTTGGCAGAGATCCGGTAAGGTTCTCGGGACGTCCTTCCAGAGGCGTTTCCATGTGGCATTTGGAAGTTCCTTGGCCTGACCATTTGTTGGAAATCCAAAGAAACAATACGAGACTTGTACGGTTTTAGTTGTAGAACCTGCCATCTAATATGGTAGCTATAGTAGGCATAATATAATGGTACCTATGCTGGCTAAGATTTATATTCTACTTTCGAAATGTTTTCTACACTATGCACTAATAATAATATCAAACTTGATTTGATTTTGCGTAGTAAGCATCTTTGACTAACATAAGAAGAAATCTCCTCCAAGTATGCGTTTGCATTGTGTGTGTGGTGGGAGGTCTTATGGTAGTTACATTTTCAAAAACATTGCGAATCTATTTTTAAAATTATCCTGTTCTTTATTTTAAAGAAAAATAAACTGTTTTTGAATTCTCACACCAGTCACATGACTGACTCGGAGTTTATTGTTTTCCTTCCTAAACTCTGGGTGCCCACCAATTTCCACATGGGCAGTCAAGAGTTAAGGTTTATCAGGATATTCTGGAATTCAGGAATTGCCGGAGGCAAGCTGGATGGCATGACGTATTACTATTATATAGTATTTCTTTTTCGCTGTTTGTTTGTTGTTGTTGTTGTACACTCTGATGATATGATGTAATGTGATGTAATGTAATAGCTAATATAGTTCTTTGTTTAAAGATTATTCATTTATTTATTATATGTTGTTCCGCTGCGATTGTGAGATTCTGATTTTGTTCTGTTGTTTTCTTTCTGTTCCGTTCTATCTTCTTATCTCTCCTTCTACCTCTTTCTTTTTCTTAAACCCTCAGTGTTCGGTTTTCCGGCATCTGACTGATCGGCATTCCATACAGTGGACGTATTGATGTCGATATTCGGGAGTCGAAAAATCGGGTCCTGACATAAACACTCGGGTCAGACAGGGGTCTGGTGTGAGTAACGATTTAAGATTGCTTAACTTTAGAAAATCCTTTGAAAAGAAAGATATCACGTAAGACTTCCCACACATAAACATGTAAAAAATTTTACCTTACGCTAACCAAACATTTGATAGGAATCCAGTGATATTATAATAGTGTCTAGGGTTTTCGAATAAATATGAAATAGCCTAAATTGTTACATTATTAAATTCCAGCTGCTAGCCCCAAAAGTGGGTAATACAAACAAAACCGTAGGGTCTCGTAGGAAGAATGGGTTTCCAAAAATGGCAGGGCTACTGGGGTACCGCCCATCACAGTACGTGGCCTAGATCACGGTACCGAGGAGCCACCCTAACTCCCCTGCAACACAAGGCCGAGACTATTCCTTACTGAACAGTCCCGAACAAGACCACCCCGCAGTTGGCTGCAGACCAACTGCCTACAAAGCCGAAATAAAAAGGGACATCTAGACAGGGATGAATCTCGCCCTCTAGTGGAAGCTACCCACGAAGCCTTGTAGCACCTCCCCTGTTTTAGCCATTCTCGGTTGATGAGGCTTGAGGCTGCGATTACCTTTATAGGACACATTTGTCATAGAATGCTCATCGTCCACCTGACGATGTGCTGAAAGCATTCAATCCATACAAGTCCATTCCAGGTTCGAACGGAACCGAAGGCACTATCTCGTTGCACTCATTTTTGGAATCACCCTCAGAGTCAACGACCATAGCCCTTGCACTCTGAATCACCATCTCGAACCTATAAGTACTATTCCGTCAAACTCATTACGTAATCACCCACAGAGTTATACTGACGTATAATTCTTACACCTCGAGTCTTCACTTGCACTCCACTTGGAATCACGACCTAACGTTTATTTTGGATCGGTGTGGTTTTCGGATATCTAAATATTGAAACCGGATGTCGATCTCACCGAATCCAAATGTCATTTTAATGTCCAAGTTGTACTTAAGGGATTTAAACAATAGATATTCAGAAATATCACTTAACATAAATAGATGATTCACATTACACGGATAGATCAGTCACTATTATCACATTCATCCATATATATCACAAAGCAGCATATATATCACATCTTAGATATATCCTATTCATATCATCACATATCAACCAATGACATTCAGTATAAACAATATCATTAACTCATCCAATGATACTTATCAACCAATCAATAATCATCCATACACAAGTTTGATCCAAACTTAATTAATTTAATTCATCCTCAATCAAATTAATCCTTACTTAAACACTTGGATTATCATCAATCCTGTTTACTTATTAATTAATTACAAATTAATTAATGAAGATCACTTAATTATCCACTTGAATTAATCATCCTTGATTATTTACTTCTTAGTTACCAAGTAATTATCTCTCAATTACCCCTTTAAAAATAATCATACTTGATTAATTATTACTTAATTACCTTAATAATTATTTAATTAATCGTACCTGATTAATCACCATTAATTAATCATACTTGATTAATCACTCTTGATTAATTACCTTAAATTAATCATGCTTGATTAATCATTTTTAATTAATCATTTTTAATTAATCATTTTTAATTAATTACCTTTAATTAATCACTTTTGACTAATTACTTTTTATTTACATTTAGTAATTAAAACTTAATTATCCTTAAAATATTAATTAACAATTAATTAATCATTTCCATTAATTAATGATTACTTCATTAATTAAAATCTTAATTATTTACTTAACAAGTAATTAACCACATAATTAACTACTGAAAATCTTTTTATTAATTAACCATTAATTAAATAATTTAAACCTTTAATTAATTTTATTAATTAATTCTTTAACTAATAACTCAAGTGATTAATCCTTAATCACATCCACTTAATTACTTTTATAAAGTAATTATCCTTTACTTAATTACATCATGTAATTAATCATTTAATTACTTTACCCAGTAATTATACTTAATTAACTCCAAGTGATTATCATCAATTAATCTCAAATTAATTACTTAATTAATTATTAATTAATCATTTAAATTTAAATAAATGATACTTAACTTCTTATATTATAAAAATTCTTAATTAAGAAAACATCATCTTAATTAAACAATTTATATTAACCAATAACACTTGATTATTGATAATAATTGAATTATCTCAATTATTCTCACAATTATGTATCTTTAAATAAATCAAAATTCTAATTTACATAAGTTAAATATTTATTATAATTGATTATCAATTTCTTAATCATTTAAATTAATTAGAATAAACTATATTTGAAATCAATTATAATTAAATAACTTTAAACATTCAAATAAAAACCTTTTTGAACTCCTCCAAAGTTATTAAATAAATTTTTAATACAAACCTATTATTAAAATCCACTTATTTACTTTTAAAACTTTTATATTTCAAAATATAAGAACTTAATTTTAAACAAATTTTAGTTTTACAATTAAACTTGTGTAATTTTTTAGTTTAAACTTTTATCATTATCAAAATCTAGCCTTCTTTTGGTTTCAAAATCTTAAAAACAATACTGTTAAATTTTAACAACCCTGAACATAAAACTCCTCAACCAAACTCGAGCCGATCTCAAGAAACCAAGCCAAAAATCCCGTGCATACCCTAAGTCACCCAGATCTCCACTTTGCTTCGAGCCAGAACCTCAAACTCTCGATGCATGCTTCGAGCTCCACCCCATCTTCTCCGACAACCGATCACTAAAGCACGTGACTATGCACGTTAACGTGCACATCGTCGTTGGTCGACGGCGAACCCTACGCTGGCCTCCACCAAGTCACGATCGACCCCTACATCTCAACGCTCAACCCAAAAAACCAATTATGCTCGAGATTCAAAAATAGACCTTCGAACAATTTAGTTCGATACACGCTCACCAGTAAAACCAACATCCACGGCAGCAAAAATGTCGAGAAGACCCACCATCACCTTCAAAGCTTCATCACAACCCCCAAACCCCACAGCAACACTCGCGATCATCACCGATTGACTACTGACGCCGTGCAGACCCAAGGAACATCGATGACACTTATAGGATGATAAACCCTATTTCGACAATTATCGGCCATCTCGATTATCAATAAAATACACGAGTATTTTTCTGATGATCTACCATACTCCCTCAACCTCCATGCCCAATAACGTCGACTAACTCGCCATCGTTCGCCACAATTTGACCGAAATGCCAAAAACACTCAAACACCAAATTCTCGCAAATCACTAACCTAGAATTCGTGATTCAAGTTCCAAAAATCATGTTTTCTTATTCGCAATATGATTCTAGAATCAAAACTCAAGTTTGCATTCAAAAGTTTTTAACCCAAATTATAATTTTACTGTAAACTTTTAAAATTTGAGCTAATCATTAAATTTAACAACCTATAACTATTTTTAGATGTTAGATAATTTGATTACAATCATCTTTTCTTTATAAATCAAGGTCCAACTCGAAATCAAAATCAAGTTACTGAATTTGCCATGAGATTGAATCTGTTTTTTTTAAACATAGTGACACATTTTTTTTAATTTTGTACATGCAAATTATGAACACAATCCAAACATGCATCAAATCTAAATCCAATATTTCTTATAACATCATGATATTATCACATAACAAGATGAATCCAGACTTAAAACTTATTTTTAAAAGAAATCATTTACTCACCTAAAATTTGCTGAAGACAGAAATGTTTCCAGGCTTATTATAATTTCTGCATGCTCATTGAATTGCTTGATTCCAGATTGCATTGATGTTGAAAATAATTTGCATACTTGATTAAACTTACTTTCCAGATCATCATCTTTAGCTATATTTCAGATTTTACAGGTTCAGATTCCTTGATTTTTTCCGATTTTCCAATTTCATCTTTCCTTATTTTTTTTCTCAGATTTTACAGTTCCCATATTTCTTCTTTGATTTACATTTTGAAGGAAGAACTTTTAGCTGAAAGTTTAAAAGTAATTTCATATATTTTTTTACAAATTTATTTAAATTTTTAAATTAAAAGAATTGACACTTGTCCCATTAATACTCTAGTTTGCTTACACCTAAGCTTAAAGATTAAAAAGTTTTTTTTAATATGTGTTATAATGTTTACAACTGTTGTTTTAATGTCTAATTAATGTTTTATAAATGTTACTTTTCCTATTTATAAATTTATTTTAGTTATATACATATATATATTTAATGTGTGTATGTTAGTAATGTGTATTTTATCTTATATAAATAAGCTTTTAAATTTAATAGATATACAAAAGTGAATTCATGTTAACAATTATAAATTATTTATGCATTTGAATTAAATTTTAATGGTATTATATAATTAAAACTTGAGAAATTGATTTTAACTCTTTATATAAAAAATTTAAAACAATTTCATCTAATGTTAAAATTAATATGAAAGATATATTAAAGCAAATGAACTTTTAGTTTTAATCTATTTAAAACTTAAGTACAAAATATATATGTATTATATTAAATAAGAAATTAACTTTGTTATGGAAATTTAAATTTCAAATATCATTTCAAAAGCATTAAATCAAATTAACCTTTCAAATTACAAAACTATATATTTATTAAAGTTTGCAAATATTTATTAAAATCAATATTTCCTTCCTATTTCTAATATATACAAATATTTATATTCATTTATATTATAAATAGAAAACTTCTTTAAATCATTTGTTTTGATAATTACTATATTGAATCTTAAAACAAATTTTAAATCACAATATATATATATATATATATATATATATATATTCATATATATTATAATTTGAGTGTAAAGTTTTATTACATTGAAACTCCCTATTTACAAGATATATCAATATATATATATCATAAATAAAAAACATTTTTGATTAGCTTTTGAAAATAAATCTTACCAATATTAAATTGCCAAAATAAATATTTCCAAATTAAAATATTATAAATTTCAAAAGAGTTAAACTTACCAATTTATACTATTAAGAAAATTGTTGATAGATATTAACGAATTATTATTATCAACCTTTAAAATAATTTTAACTTGTCAACTTATAATGTAAAATGATCTAATCAATTTAATTATTATCAAAGATTACTAAATTGATATTTCTCAAAATTCCGGGTCGTCACATTCCTTCCCCCTTAAAAGAATTTCGTCCCCGAAATTTAAAAGCAAAGATAATTTAATAACCCAGCAAAAGAATTTAAATTTCAAACAGTAAACACACAATCAATCATAGCAACCAATTCAAACAAACAATTTTATCTATCCATAAAAATTCTGAATAGAACTTCCTAATATTATCTAGAGTCTCCAAGTTCCTATACTGGAATTACTAGCTCTACAGAATCTTAAGTAACTATACTACTATAACCAAGAACATCCTCATCTGATCCTACAAATCTGAACAAGATATCAGACTAAACTCAAAACCATCTCAACCACCAGATTTTTCTAAACTGCCGATTCTATCACTCAAAGAATCATACACATATTCCTCAGAGATACGTGAAGTACAATGAATTCCAGTTATCCGAACTGGCAATTGAAGCCTGTAGATCAAAATCTAATCTCTAGAGAACACAGGAAAAACTTAAAATGCCTCTGAAGCTAGTTTTCCAGTTTTGTCTAATCTTATCTCCTTGATCGGATAAAACTAAAACAATATCCAAATTCCAAATTCTCATTCCATATTTCCTTAATCCTTAACTGCATAACTCTTCAGATGATCCTGATTCACCTTAAATTTTCCTAATCAGCTTAACCCTTGCTGATTGCTTCATGAAACAAAAAGGACCAAAATCAAACAAATCACCTGATCCTACTAAACAAAATGGCTCTCCCAAAAATTTGCTAAAATCCAAAACACAACTCTATTCCACAAGCATCAGTGGACTTCAAACCTACATCTCATATCTGGAATAATCAAATAGTTGCACTTGACAACCTTACCTTCCAAATCCCGAAAATTCCTACATACTTGAATTTTCTATAGAAATTCTTTAATCCAAGAAAACTGCAATTCTCGGTTGCTCCCACTCTAGAACAACTGCTATCTCACTTATGCTGCACAACTCAGATCTAGAGTAGATAATAATGCTATCGAAGAACACAAGCACAATCTTCCTCCGTACACTATTCATACAATCCATAAAATTTTAGTGACCATTCCACTTGATCAAAATATCCAAACAGAATCTCAACTTAGAATAAGATGATCAATCCCTCTCCAAAGAATCCTGAGCTGCCTCAGCAAACTCTTCTCGCTCTAAGAGTCATCCCAATATATGGTTGAACCATCAATATTGTTTCTGGAATCCAAGTCATTAAGAAAACACAATCACCGATTCGTGTAAACTCCTGATTTCCTCAAAAACATCGGGAAAATCACTGACTATTTAAGCAGCCTTTACCTCAATATGAGATTCCTCAAACCAAAGAATACTCAAAGATTCCCAAACTAATCGCAAATCACCTTTGCAATCTCACCCAGTTTAGATTCCAAAGAACTATCTTCAAGAATGGCTTATCTACCAGAAAAACTGATAGATCACTTCCAACAAATATCCTGCTCTGCTGAGCCTCCGAAGAAATGGATAAGCCTTTACTATCTGCCTGGTCTGTTGATAGTAGAATCCCAAAGATTTCTGAATAAACGAAGAAACGAGTCCACGCCGTTGCTTCCAAACTTCACTTCAAAGATACAGCTAAGCCAAAAGATCATCCTTAACCCCAAGCTTCTGAAACTCAAAACTATCATCCAATTCCACCAAAAATCCTTGAGATGGGTAGACATCTTCTCAAGAAACTCGGCTCCGAACTAAACACCAACCACTTATATTCTTAAGGAAAACAATTGAGACCATGTCCGAAATGAGGTAACTCATCGACCTTAGTCTCATACTTCAATATAGATAAGACACCCTTACTTGAGATCCAGAAAATTTCTAAACATCCGAATCTTCCCGGCAATAGGCATCACTGTCCCTCCAACACTATCTAAATCTTGCGCCAGAAGAACATCTTCAGAAACATCTATGGATACTGCATCTTACCATACAACTATCCCTCCTGAAGTCACCAAGATACCATCTCCTGCTTCTTCTTAGCTGATAGATTCAACTCTTTGAAATCCCGCTTACTCGAGAGCAAATCAACCTCACACTCCAAGAATATACTCCAATCCTTGCAAATACTTCCTCTAGAATCAATGAAATCCTTCCACCAATCTACAAAGCTTATTCGAGACGGTATTAGATCTACAATCTCGACAGATACACCTCCAACCACAACATATGAGCCTCTTCCACTAGTGGTAGTCGTGTTCTACACATTTCTACCTTATCAACCTCAATAACCTATGTTGGAAAATCCGAACAGATAACCCAACGGATTAGGCATATATATATTACAAGTACACTCTCTTAAGATAGACACCACTCCAGAGCCTAGGTATTCACTCGACCTAATACTCTGATACAAACTGTAGCGACCCGACTTTCTATCACCAGAAAGTCGTATCACTTATTAAGAAAGAAATGGATAGAAGAAGAAAAAAAAGATAAGAAAGAACAACAACACATCAGAATCTCACAGCGGAACGATTGAAATATAATGTAGAACATATACATAGTATCATATACATCAGAGTACACATCTTATATGTCAATTTAGACAGTTATAACAATTCTGTCTAAATTAAAATACAAGATCAACTATACAGAATAACACACAGCAAAAACTCTATCTATATCTACACGCTGAAGCCTCCTGCTCCAAAGCTTCTCCAGAATTCGTCAAGGATAACCTGAACCAATTACTACTCATATAGAATATGAGTACCCAAGAGTTTAATAAAACAGAAAACAAACACTCGTGTCAGATAGGGTTCTGGTGTGAGTAACGATTTAAGATTGCTTAACTTTAGAAAATCCTTTGAAAAGAAAGGTATCACGTAAGACTTCCCACACATAAACATGTAAAAGTTTTTACCTTACGCTAACCAAACATTTGATAGGAATCCAGTGATATTATAATAGTGTCTAGGGTTTTCGAATAAATATGAAATAGCCGAAATTGTTACATTATTAAATTCCAGCTACTAGCCACAAAAGTGGGTAATACAAACAAAACCGTAGGGTCTCGTAGGAAGAATGGGTTTCCAAAAATGGCAGGGCCACTGGGGTACCGCCCATCACAGTACGTGGCCTAGATCACGGTACCGAGGAGCCACCCTAACTCCCCTGCAACATAAGGCCGAGACTATTCCTTACTGAACAGTCCCGAACAAGACCACCCCGCAGTTGGCTGCAGACCAACTGCCCACAAAGCCGAAATAAAAAGGGACATCTTGACAGGGATAAATCTCGCCCTCCAGTTGGAGCAAACCACAAAGCCTTGCTGCACCTCCCATGTTTTAGCCATTCCCGGTTGATGAGGCTTGAGGCTGTGATTACCTTTGTAGGACACATTTATCTAAGAATGCTCATCGTCCACCTGACGATGTGCTGAAAGCATTCAATCCATACAAGTCCATTCCGGGTTCGAATGGAACCGCAGGCACAATCTTGTTGCACTCATTTTTGGAATCACCCTCAGAGTCAACGATTATAGCCCTTGCACTCTGAATCACCATCTCGAACCTATAAGTACTATTCCATCAAACTCATTACGGAATCACCCATAGAATTATATTGACGTATAGTTCTTACACCTCGAGTCTTCACTTGAACTCCACTTGGATTCACGACCTAACGTTTATTTTGGATCAGTGTGGTTTTCGGATATCCAAATATTGAAACCCGATCCCGGTCTCGCCGAATCCAAATGCCATTTTAATGTCCAAGTTGTACTTAAGGGATTTAAACAATAGATATTCAGAAATATCACTTAACATAAATGGATGATTCACATTACACAGATAGATAAGTCACTATTATCACATTCATCCATATATATCACAAAGCAGCATATATATCACATCTCAAATATATCCATTCATATCATCACATATCAACCAATGACATTCAATATAATCCAATATCATTAACTCATCCAATGATACTTATCAACCAATCAATAATCATCCATACACAAGTTTGATCCAAACTTAATTACTTTAGTTCATCCTTAATCAAATTAATCCTTACTTAAACACTTGGATTATTGTCAATCATGTTTACTTATTAATTAATTACAAATTAATTAATGAACATCACTTAATTATCCACTTGAATTAATCATCCTTGATTAATTATTAATTAATTACTTTAAGTAATTATTCCTAAATTACAAATTTAATTAATCATCTTGATTAATTAATTCTTAATTACCAAGTAATTATCTCTCAATTACCCCTTTAAAATTAATCATACTTGATTACTTATTACTTAATTACCTTAATAATTATTTAATTAATCATACCTGTTAATCACATTTAATGAATCATACTTGATTAATCACTTATGATTAATTGCCTTAAATTAATCATGCTTGATTAATCGTTTATAATTAATCATTTTTAATTAATTACCTTTAATTAATCACTTTTGACTAATTAGTTTTTAATTACATTTAGTAATTAAAACTTAATTATCCTTAAATTATTAATTAACAATTAATTAATTATTTCCATTAATTAATGATTACTTCATTAATTAAAATCTTAATTAATTACTTAACAAGTAATTAACCACATAATTAACTACTCAAAATCTTTATTAATCAACCATTAATTAAATAATTTAAACCTTTAATTAATTTTATTAATTAATTCTTTAATTAATAACTCAAGTGATTAATCCTTAATCACATCCACTTAATTAATTTTATAAAGTAATTATCCTTTACTTAACTACCTCCTGTAATTAATCATTTAATTACTTTACCCAGTAATTATACTTAAATAACTCCAAGTGATTATCATCGATTAATCTCAAATAATTACTTAATTGATTATTAATTAATCATTTAAATTTAAATAAATGATACTTAACTTCTTATATTATAAAAATTCTTAATTAAGAAAACCTCATCTTAATTAAACCATTTATATTAACCAATAACACTTGATTATTGATAATAATTGAATTATCTCAATTATTCTCACAATTATGTATCTTTAAATAAATCAAAATTCTAATTTACATAAGTTAAATCTTTATTATAATTGATTATCAATTTCTTAATCATTTAACTTATTTAAAATAAATTATATTTGAAATCAATTATAATTAAAATAACTTTAAACATTCAAATAAAAACCTTTTTGACTCCTCCAAAGTTATTAAATAAATTTTTAATACAAACCTACTATTAAAATCCACTTATTTATTTTTAGAACTTTTATATTTCAAAATATAAGAACTTAATTTTAAACAAATTTTAGTTTTACAATTAAACTTGTTTAACTTTTTAGTTTAAACATTCGTCGTTATCAAAATCTAGCCTTCTTTTGGTTTCAAAATCTTAAAAACAATACGGTTAAATTTTAACAAGCCTGAACATAAAACCCTTCAACCAAACTCGAGCCGATCTCGAGAAACCAAGCCAAAAATCCCGTGCATATCCCGAGTCACCCAGATCTCCACTTTGCTTCGAGCTAGAACCTCAAACTCTCAATGCATGCTTCGAGCTCCACCCCATCTTCTCCCACAACCCATCATTGAAGCAGGTAACTGTGCACGTTAACGTGCACATCGCCGTTGGTCGACGGAAAAGCCTACGCTGGCCTCCACCAAGTCCCGATCGACCCCTACATCTCAACGCTCAATCCAGAAAACCAATTACGCTCGAGATTCGAAAATTGACCTTCGAACCCATTAGTTCGAAACACCCTCATCAGTAAAACCAACATCCACAGCAACACAAACGTCGAGAAGACCTACCGTCACCTCCGAAGCTTCATCACAACCCCCAAACCCCATAGTAACACTCGTGATCATCACTGATTGCCTACTGACGCCGTGCAGACCCAAGGAACATCGACGACACTTACAGGATGATAAACCCTATTTCGACAATTATCGGCCATCTCGATCATCAATAAAATACACGATTATTTTTCTTATGATCTACCATATTCCCTCAACCTCCATGCCCAACAACGTCGACAACTCGCCATCGTTCGCCACAATTTGACCGAAATGCCAAAAAAACTCAAACCCCAAATTGTCGCAAATTACTAACCTAGAATTCGTGATTCAAGTTCCAAAAATCATGTTTTCTTATTCGCAATATGATTCTAGAATCCAAACTCAAGTTTGCATTCAAAAGTTTTTAACCCAAATTATAATTTTACTGTAAACTTTTAAAATTTGAGCTAATCATTAAATTTAACAACCTATAACTATTTTTAGATGTTAGATAATTTGATTACAATCATCTTTTCTTTATAAATCAAGGTCCGACTCAAAATAAAAATCAAGTTATTGAATTTACCATGAGTTTGAATCTATTTTTTTTAAACATAGTGACACAATTTTTTTTTAATTTTGTACAGGAAAATCATAAACACAATCCAAACATGCATCAAATCTATATCCAATATTTCTTATAGTATCATGATATTATCACATAACAAGATGAATCCAGATTTAAAACTGTTTTTTTTAAAAGCAATCATTTACCCACCTAAAATTTGCTGAAGATGGAAATGTTTCCAGGCTTGTTGTAATTTCTACATGCTCATTGAATTGCTTGATTCCAGATTGCATTGATGTTGAAAATAATTTGCATGCTTGATTAAACTTGCTCTCCAGAGCATCATATTTAGCTATATTTCATATTTTACAGGTTCAGATTCCATGGTTGTTTCATATTTTCCAATTTCATCTTTCCTTTTTTCCCTTAGTTTTACAGTTCCCATGTTTCTTTCTTTGATTTACATTTTGAAGGAAGAACTTTTAGCTGAAAGTTTAAAAGTAATTTCTTCTTTTATTTTACAAATTTATTCAAAATTTTAAATTAAAGAGAATTGACACTTGTCCCATTAATACTCTAGTTTGCTTACACCTAAGCTTAAAGATTAACAAGTGTTTTAATATGTATTATAAGGTTTACAAGTGTCGTTTTAATGTCTAATTAATGTTTTATAAATGTTACTTTTCCTATTCATAAATTTATTTAAGTTATATACATATATTTATGTAATGTGTATATGTAAGTAATGTGTATTTTATCTTATATAAATAAGCTTTTAAATTTAATAGATATACAAAAGTGAATTCATGTTAACAATTATAAATTATTTATGCAGTTGAATTATATTTTAATGGTATTATATATTTAAAACTTGAGAAATTGATTTTAACTCTTTATATAAAAATTTTGAAACAATTTTATCTTATGTTAAAATTAATATGAAAGAAATATTAAAACAAATGAACTTTTAGTTTAAATCTTATTTAAAACTTAAGTACAAAATATATATGTATCTATATTAAATAAGAAATTAACTTTACTATGGAAATTTAAATTTCAAATATCATTTCAAAAGCATTAAATCAAATTAACCTTTCAAATTACAAAACTATATATTTATTAAAGTTTGCAAATATTTATTAAAATCAATATTTCCTTCCTATTTCTAATACATACAAATATATATATTCATTTATATTATAAATAAAAAACATCTTTAAATCACTTGTTTTGATAATTACTGTATTGAATCTTAAAACAAATTTAAATCACAATATATATATATATATATTCATATATATTATAATTTGAGCATAAAGTTTTATTACATTAAACTCCCTATTTACAAGATATGTCAATATATATATATATATATATAAATCATAAATAGAAAATATTTTTGATTAGCTTTTGAAAATAAATCTTACCAATATTAAATTTCCAAAATAAATATTTCCAAATTAAAAAATTATAAATTTCAAAAGAGTTAAACTTACCAATTTATACTGTTAAGAAAATTGTTGATAGATATTAACAAATTATTATTATTAGCCTTTAAAATAATTTTTACTTGTCAATTTGTAATGTAAAATGATCAAATCAATTTAATTATTATCAAAGATTATTAAATTGATATTGCTCAAAATTCCTGGTCGTCACAGCTCCTTAGCTTGACCATTTGTTGGAAAATCCAAAGAAACAATATGCGCCATGTACGGTTTTAGTTTTATAACCTGCCATGGAATGTGGCGGTAACCTGCTATTGAACATGGTAGCTACAGTAGGCATACGACGAAATATTATATGCTGGCTAAGATTAATATTATAATTTCCAAATGTTTTCCACTATGCACTATGTTAACGCTTAAAATCGAATGCTAACACCCTGGTGTGCGAAGTATGAATGTGAAAGCACCACCCGACGGTTCGGGAACAGAATATCAGCTAAAATAACAGAAAATACAGTAAGAGACAGCGACTTTATAGTGGTTCGGCTTAAGGAGTAGCCTACGTCCACTTTAAGTATCTTTATTACTGGTCTTGTTACAAAACGATACAATGCTCTTCAAGTACAAATTTCTTTAGTTACAAAACGCTTTGAACAAGTAGCTTAAGCTTCGATGTAGATGAAAGTCTTTGAATCCATGTCGGATGTGTGAAAGCCTTTCAAAGTAGCTTGTAGTGTTCTTCGAAACTTCAAGTATAAAGTCGGTTTAGAAACTGGCAGAGTATCGGTGCTTGAAGAGATTGTCAAAAAGTCCCCTTCATGCTTGAGGTAGGTCGGTATTTATAGGGAAATTTCCCCCTTGGGTCGTAAGTCGTGATCGACTTATGGTTGGTCGTGGCCGACCCATTGAGTCCAGCTCGTAGCTTGGTAGAAGTTTACTTATCTGTTCGAATTCATGTTACAAGTCCTATGTCATGCACGAGTTAACTGGATGCGGCTTCTTATCTGCTTGCTTAAGTCGTGTACGACTCATCATAGGTCGTAGGTCGTGACCGACCTAAACTAAGTCTTGGCTTGTGGCTTGACTCGAGAAAATTTGCTCTTTTGGATTCACATCTCAAGTCCCAAGTCGCCAACGAGTTAACGAATCATGGCGTGGTATTGAACTTGCCTTTGTAGTCTTAGGTCGAGATCGACCTAACAAAGGTCGTAAGTCGGTTGCGACTCAAGTGTAGTTGTCTTAACCTTTTCGTGCTTTGAGTCGTTAAGTCGTAGACCTTTTAAGTCGTGCCATCTCTTAAGTCGTAGACTTCCTTAAGTCATAGATTGCTTTGAGTCGTAGCCCTTCTTGAGTCGAAAACTGTTTAGACCGTTTCAATTCTTAAGTCGTGTAGACCTTAACTCGTTAAGTCATCCAGACCTTAAGTTATTAAGTCGTGGAATACTTTGAGCTGTTAGATCGTGGTGACCTTAAGTCGTAAGTCGTTCATGCCTTAACTTGTTAAGTCGTCACATACCTTAAGTCATGAGGTTTCCTTAACTCGTTAAGTCGCGCACTCTGCTTGAGTTGCATACCTTGCTTGAGTCATACAGTTCTTAAATCGTGGAAAATTGAGGGTTAACATTTGCCCCTCAAAGTACACGCCTAGATCGTAGGTCGTGTGCTTCGACTTATCTTAACTCGTGTGCCGATTCAAGTTCCACTGCCCCGAGATATAAAAGGCTTAGGTCGCTTCTTCTTCACCTACTTGCTTCCGTGTTTACTTCCACCATTATTGACCTTTGAAGCTTCCAGAAACGAATCCAATCAGTTTACCTCGTCACCAATCTAGTTCCTACAATCTTAATCATCACACTGCGTAAGTAAACTCATTACCCACTCGATTTCACGATTACCACTACCTTTTGAAAATGGACTTCCCACCTTCTAACCCCAATCCAGATCCTCACACCATACTTCATCTCAAATCACGTTACGATCGATTGCCGACAAACTTGGAGCGGTTTGATCAAGTTTTTAGATGACTTGCAAGGGGAAAACGATGGGTTACCATATTTTGAATCAGCTGATCCGCGAATTTAGAGGAGACGATATTGTCCTATACGGGTTAACGGGTTAGGAGGATGATAGGTTACTGATTTAAGAAGAGGTCGGCCGGTCAAAGGAAGCGTGGCATTAGCTTGGGTGTGACTCGGTAATTTTGAGCGACCCAATAACCTTCGCGACTTAACTCTGGACCGACTTACCAACTTTTGCAACAAAAGTCTTAAGTCGTGGCCGAGATAGGACTTGGAGAATTTCACGTCGCTTCGAACTGAAGTCTTTTCCCCTTACTACGCCTTACGACTTAAAGAACCAATGACTTAAGGCATTAACGACTTAGAGCATAAACGACCTAACTTAACTTGTCCCACCTCCTTTAGGTCGGGGATGAGTTAGCACTTCGAACTGTCATGAAGCATAATTCTGACTTGAACTTTAACTTGAATTGCTGAAGTAAACTGCCTGAATACTGAATTGTTTGGACTTTGAACTGTTTAGTCTTTAAACTGTTAAACTTTGTTGCATTCTTTCACAGATCACTTTTGACTTGCAAGCTAACAAACTGTTCAATACATCTTTTACAGAAAATTAGGACGAATATACTGCCACTGACTGCCCACATCAAATGGCAGATTAGTTAACAACAGATAATCAACTTAAATAGATTGTGTGAACGAAGTGTTTTTAAACCATCGAATTCAAGTAAAATATTAAAGCAACATTGAAATAGTCAATTGAAACTGACCAGTTTGCACTAATATTATACCTGAACTTTAAATTAACAAGTCCTGAAATTTGGTAATCGATCAATTGTCGACTAGTTTAATTCCAGTTATATTTACTTGTTAATTTTATTAGTTCTGCACAACATTTCACACTTTTAGGAAACGTGCACCTTCACATTTGAATATCCAGTTGCTTGTGTAGAATGACTTCTCAACAAGAAGAGATAACAGCCCAGACTGAAGAAGCCGCTCTTATTCCCGCTCCCCTAGTTAATCCTCCAGAGAGAGCCTCTACCACTTTATCATACAAAATTTTTCATCAGTTGTGCATTCAGTTTGGCATTGTTGAAGCAGATGCCATTCTTCCAGAGAAAACTAACACTGCTGACGTGGCGCCTCCTGGCTTTGTAGCGGTTAACCGTCAAATGTGCCTGAGCGGGGCCATTCCCCCTTTCAACAACTTTCTTCAGAATCTTCTTCGTCAACTAGCCATCTCCCCATTCCAGCTACACCCCACTGGCTACGCCATTCTGATGGGGCTGTGTGTGCTATTTAGGAGAACATTTGATGGACTTCCAAACTTCGACGTGATTTGCTTCTTATGCTCCTTTACCAGAACTAAGGATCACCCTTCTATCACCGTCGTGAGAAGCGCCCAAAAACGCAAATTGATCGTTGGCCTTCCCGACACTGCTCATGGGTTCTTAACTCAGTTCTTCTTTGTCCGCTGCCCCCGGGATTTTATGCTATGTGGAGGGAAGGAAGTAAGATCATCTACCTTTACTTCTTCTATTCTCTGAGTTTTGCGAAGTCCAATTGCCAAGTGTTAACTTCGTTTTTTCATTTCAGCGCTCCCCCTTCTTCTAGAGATCCTAGCCACAAGCCAACTCTGGAGAGGCTCATGGCTGTACCGGTTGAAGAGCGGGGCATGAAATTTTTGTTGAACGACGAATTCCTCCACCAGTTCGGACTTCTTCACCCTTCTCGCTCCACTCAGCCTCATGAAGTCCCCGATTCTCCAGGGGAGGCACCAGATGTCTCAATTCCTGCTGAAGCGCTTATGCCAAAGGAGCCCTCTACTGAAACTTTACTGGTGAAGTGCCCCACACTTACCGATGTTGCGGGTCCGTCCAGCAAATCGGCACTTTCCCCAGTTATTGAGGAGGAAGAAACTCTTCGTTGCTCTGAAGATATGGCCGATCTGGAAGCCGAAAAAGAAACTCCCGTCGGGCATGGCGGTGATGATACTTTTTGAGGGGCTAAGCGACCTGATCATAACTTCACAGGAACTTTTTAAAGATGATGTCCCTAAAGCTTCTTCTCCTGTTGTCGAGGCGACATCCACTTTTCAGCAAATTTTGACGCCTGCTACTCAAGTCACTACCACCCCTGTGCCGAAGAGTGGTTTGTAGCCTGACGCGTGTAGTTTGCACACCACACACACATAGGATTTTCAGCACTTATTCGTACTTAACTTCATTTCTCTGAAGACTTTTAAAACTTGTCTTTTTTCAATTTCAGATTCTCCGATGGGACGCAGCGGCTCTTATTACGACGACTTTCAGCGCTACGGGAGGCGTAATCAATATGACTATAGGCGCTACCTTCCCGTTTGTAGAGAAACTGACGAAGAGAGAGCCGCTCGAAAGGCTCAGGAGAGGAGGGCTCAAGAAGAGCGTTATGAGAGGAGAGAAAGGGAGGAGCACCATAACTCTTCCCAGAGAGGTGACGATTCTCACAAAAGAAAGTCGCATGACGACCGGGGAAAAAGTCATGTAGTTGAGGACCCAAACAAGCGTGCCAGGCACGGTGAAAAGCATGCATCTACAACTTCTGAAAAGGCCGCTGCCCCTGTCTCACTTGACATCCCTTCCGGCTCTCCTGCTCTCGGGAAGACATACATTCAGACAATAGTCAACAGGCCTAAATTCCAAATTGGACCAGGCCCGGCTACTCTGCAAAGCCGGTTCCCGCACTGGTGCCTAAAGGCAGTGCAGTTTGATCTTGACTTGGTCCCTATTGACAAACAAGCAATGCTGCAAAATCTTGATGCTATTAGACTTGATATCGAGCGGATGTCAGGGTGACAAAAGCTTGTTGATGAGCTTCAGAGGGTCAACCGCGTGAATTTAGAGGCCATGCTGACCATGGAAAATGATATGGCCGAGTGGCAGAAAACTTTAAGCCAGCATGATACTGAGATGAGGAACATTGCTGATTACAACGAGAAGCATGAAGCAGAAGTTGAAAAACTTAAACAAGAGCTTGCTACTTCTTCTACCTCATATACTCAAAAAGAAGAAGTACTTCAAAAGCAAGTTTGCGATGCTCACGAAAGGTATCGTGCTGACGTTGCAGAGTTACGGGAGAAGGTCAGCTCGAAGGATTTGGAGATTATGAGGCTAAAGGCCCAATTATTAAAGACCGAGAAGGAACGTGATGAAGCTATCGCTGGACGGCAGGCTGCCGAACAGTCGCATGAGGCGACTAAAGCCAATGTCAACTCCACTTTATTTGACTTCTACGTGCATAGCGTTATGAGGCGTGGGAGCCTTTCATTCTTAGGACCGAAGTATGAGATTACCCTGGCCGAGGTTTGGGAGTCAATTCTTGACATGCTTGGAGGTGCAGGCGCCGGCTATGCCGAAGCATCTCTTGCAGAACACTTTCTAGATGATGACGCCATAGCTGCTCTAGCCCGGGGAAAAGAGCAGCTTGCCAAAGCATGAGCTAAGGCAGGGGAGAAGCACTTTGTGAAAGAAGCACCATTAACTGCCCCTGTCCCTCCTTCGGTTTCGGCCGATGTTGACATCACAGGCTCCGGTTCTCATTCTCCTTCCCCTGTTAAAGTTATAACTGAGATCACAAGCACGCAGGGTGGAGATGAAGGCGAAGAGAGCACCGAAGCATAGGCTTATGAAGTTAACATTAGGAAGCCGACTTATCCAGGTAGCTCTACTGTTAATCTTGCCCAAGTGGACTGTTTGTTTGCTCCTCATGAGTTTGACGAACTTTTTGATTATTTCTTAAATCTCAATGAGCCGCTATCTCCTTTCTTCACGGGAGATACTAATATTTTTGGCTTTTCTTCTTCTGTTGCAAAAACGCCAAGTGCCACACAGACTTCTCCTCCTCCAGCTGTCCCTCCTCCATTCCCCCAAATCACTCCTATTTCCAACCGAGATCACAGGAAGAATTAATAGGAGCCCTTCAAGGCTTGGATGATCCAATCGCTTCGCAGGAGCAGAAGGACGAAGGACTTGAAGGAGACGACAAATCCCCGGAGCATACTATTTCTGATAACGTAAAACTAGCTGCTCTTGTTACCCCGGGAAGTGATTCTTCTTTAAGGAGGAGGAAGCGTACAACTTCCAAGAAGAAAAGGAAAAGCATTCTTGTTTATGAAGAGGAAGCGAAGGTTGATCCGGTAGTAGCCCTCTCTCCTTCATCCCCAACTCTCCCAAGCCATCCTGAAAAACTGCCTATTAGGTCAGGTGAAGGCTCTAATGGTGGTGGCAAGAAGAAGTAACGGGCCCTGCTTCCCCTTATTTTTACTTTTTGCTTTATGCATGTACTGGCCGGAGATTGTGCGGGTACCGGCCTCCGCTTTTCTTTTTATTTTGAAACCTGTACCTGTACAAAATTTTGACAGTATTGAATAAAATGATTCTTTCTGTTTGTACAAACTTCTGTCTGTATTTGAGAATGCATTTACTCTTCGTTTTTGTACAAGTTTCTTTATATGATATTGCAGTGAGCTTGTGGTATGCTGTTCCAGCGTTATTTTTACCAATGTAGCTATACCATATTGCCCCTATACCAAATGCTCGTTGCAATATTTTCAACTTTGAGGGGACTTGTACTCTTATTTTCTGGAGAATAATTATTCCATACTTGGAGGAATATTATTCTGCTCAAAATAGAGTACACCTCGTTTCATATGAGTTTTTATGCTTCAACCTTCGGAGATATTACTTTTTCTTTTGTGCATATATACATTTTTACAAAGTAAATTCTCCTATGCTTCCTTTTTTTTATTGCAAAGTTTTTGCACTCCTCTTTTTCTTTTTTCTGAAAAAAGTCACTTTTGCTTTGGCTAGTGAGTTTCACTTCATAGTGCAGTGGGCCTTTCGAAAAGAAAAAGGGGTTTCAACATGCTTGAGCCTTTGATGAGTGTTTTTGATTGTGCCTCTGGGAAGAGGTCTTTTTGTTTGATTGCGTCTCTGGGAAGAGGTCTTTTTGTTTCTGCCTCTTGGGAGAGGCTTTTATCTTTTCCCTATTCGTTGGGAAGCGGGCGTCAGAAGAGGGCTTTTCACATTTCGAATCGTGTGAAGTTTTATTTCACATCACGGTGAAATGTGTGCCTCTGAGTAGGGCTTTTGCCTGGAAATTTGGAGCTTCTTTCTCTTAGTTGGATGGATTCACGGGAGTGTATCGCCGATCAGTCCGCAACTTTATGTCGAGAAAGAACTCTCTTTTTCTGGCGAGGCCCGCTCGAGGTCTTTTAACATTTCAACTATGGTGAAATGGGCCTCCGAAGAGGGCTTTTCACATTCCAGCACTTGTGAAGTTTTATTTCAGATCTCGGTGGAATTCGTGCCTCTGAGTAGGGCTTTTGCTTGGAAGTTTGGAGCTTCTTTCTCTTAGTTGGATGGATTCACGGGAGTGTATCACCGATCAGTCGGCAACTTTATGTCGAGAAAGAACTCTCTTTTTCTGGCGAGGCCCACTCGAGGTCTTTTAGCATTTCAACTACGGTGAAATGGGCCTTCGAGTCCACCTGGAAGTTTCTTTCTCATGGTTGGCCGGATTCACGGGGCGAGCGCAAGTTACTTGGACGTTTGTTTACGTAGATTGTCTCAACTAGTGAACGAGCGCCTTGCCTTCCACTTGGGAAGGTGCCTCCGGTCGTCTCATGGACTCACGGGACGGACGCAAGTTACTTGGACGCTTGTCTATGCAAACTGTCTCAACTAGTAAACAAGCGCTTTGCCTTCCTGTTGGGAAGGTGCTTCCGATCATTCCATACCATGTTGAGAAAGTCTTCTGGCATGCCCCGTTTGAGGTCTTCATCCTCCGAAGAGTTGTGCCTCTGAAGAGGGCTTGTGCCTCCGAAGAGGGCTTGTGCCTCCGAAGAGGTCTTTTGCTGTTTGATGCTTGCTCGCCCATGTCTCTTTGCCATCTTTTCATGTCTATTCATGTCGGCGATCCCCGTTATCTTTTCAAAGTATCATCCCTTTTTAGTTGCCAATAATTTTCCTTATCCAAAGAAATATACTTCATAGTTAAGCGAGTTGGTGGTGGTAGACACAGACTATTTAACTGGATGCTCGTTTGTACAAACATTCGCAGTTAGTTAGAAATGGTCCACTTCTAGCCATATTGCTAAAAATTTTCGAAGCACTTCTTTCGTAGGATTTGAGTATGGAAATTTTGAATGGTTTAGTGTTTGCTTGCTGGGTGATGTCGGAGTTCGCTTGGTCTTGCGATGGGTAAGCTTTGTTTTTATGGCCTGCATTATTAAATCGATATTTTTAGTAACACCATTAACGTATTTTATATGTCGAAATAAAACAAAGCAGTTTATAGTAGTAGAGAACACAAGATTTATAGTGGTTCGGCCAAAAGCTGGGCCTACATCCACTTTATAGCTTTTAATTATTCACTTGCTCTACAATTGCTTTCAATACAAGAATCATATATTCGTAATTCTTTTACAACATTTTAGCAAAGCTTTTAAGTAAAATATGGACGCAAATGATTGTCGTTCCAAGCTCTTGGAATTGGTTCTCCTTCGACAGTTGTGAGTTTGAATGTGCCATCAAGAAGTTTCGTGCCTATGACATATGGCCCCTCCCAGTTTGGCCCAAACACACCTGTGGCTGTCATAATTCTCTTCAGGACTAACTCCCCAACTTCAAAGCTACGCTGAAGAACTTTGGAATTGAAGTGCCTGGCTATCCTTTGCTGATGGGCTGCAATTCTAAGCTTAGCCTCTTCTCTTCTTTCATCAAGGTGGTCAAGCTCTTCCAATTGCAGTTTTTCATTCTCATCTTGATCAAAATGGATCCTTCTGTGTGAGGGAACTTCCGTTTCTACTGGAATCATTGCTTCTGATCCGTATGCCAATGAAAATGGAGTATGCCCAGTCGTAGTTTTGTGGGTAGTTCTGTATGCCCATAGTGCAAGTGGTAACTTATCGACCCAACCACCTTTTGCTTTTTCTAGCTGCTTTTTAATGGTTGATTTGATGATCTTGTTTACTGCTTCCGCTTGCCCGTTTTCCTGCGGATGAGCCACTGCTGAGAAGCTTTTTCAGATCTTGAATCGTTTGTAGAAATCTTGGAATTCCTCACTTTCAAACTGCATACCATTGTCTGTGATTATCTTCTGAGGCACACCATACCTGCAAATAATATTTTTAGTCACAAAACTTATCATTTTCTTAGAGGTAACAGGAGCCAATGGTTCAGCTTCAGCCCATTTAGTGAAATAATCAACAGCAACGATAGCATATTTAATCCCCGATTTGGCAGTCGGCAAAGGCCCAATGAGATCTATTCCCCAGATGGCAAATGGCCATGGACTGACCATCTGTGTTAGCTCAGTGGAAGGTGCTCTAGGAATTTTGGCAAATCTCTGGCATTTATCACACTTTCGAGAATAGTCAGCAGCATCTCGATTAATCTCTGGCCAAAAATATCCATAACGGAGAATTTTCTTTGCTAAAGTTTGACCTCCTGTATGATCTCCACACTCCCTCCCCCCCTCCCCGTGTACTTCAGTTAGAATTGTCTTGGCTTCTTCTTTAGTTACACAACGGAGTAGTGGCATTGAAAATCCCCGTCTGTACAATCGACCATCCTGGATCATATATCTAGAGGCTTTCCTTAGCAGCTTCTGTCGTTCTTTTGAACTTTCTGGCAAAGAACCATTGAGCAAATATTCAAATATCGTAGTCATCCATGATTCTTGCTCTTGGGATACATTCATAATCCAATCAACATCCATTTCATCTGTGCTTGGAGCTGACAAGACTTCGACGGGAACTAATCCCAATAGTTGAGTTTCACCAGTACTTGAATACTTTGCGAGAGAATCCGCCCTCATGTTCTCTTCTCGGGGTATATGGCTTATTGAATAATGGTCAAAATCTTCAAGAAGCTCCCAGGCTTTTGATAAATAAGCAGGTAGATTCCCTCCTTTAGCTTGAAATTCCTTCTTGACTTGGTAGACAATAAGCTGAAAATCACTGAAGATCTGTAATGCTTGATGTTTAGTTCTTTAGCGATCCTTAAACCAGCGGTGAGAGCTTCATATTCTGCTTCATTATTTGTCGAAGGAAATTCTAGTCTCAGTGCATAACATAGCGATCGCCCTTCTGGGGTTTCAAGGACAACCCCTGCTCCAGAATAGTAATCATTCCTTGCGCCATCGACATACAATTTCCATTGGATTGGGATGTTATCAGTGGCTTCTTCCTCACTATCACCTTTATCCGTACATTCTGCGATGAAATCTGCTAAGGCTTGTCCATTGATTACTTTCCAGGGATGATATGTGATGTCATATTGGCTAAGTTCAATATTCCATTTCAAAAGACGGCCCGAAGTCTCAGGACGGAATAGGACTTGCTTTAGAGGTTGATCAGTGAGGACTTTGATGGGATGAGGTTGGAAATACGGCCTTAATTTTCTTGATGCGATCAACAAACAATAGGCGAGCTTTTCTAACCTTGAATAGTTCATCTCTGCCCCAGTGAACCTTTTGCTGATATAATAGACTGGGCGTTGAATCCTTGCGTCTTCCCGTACCAACACTGCACTGAGAGCATGAGATGAAATTGCCAAATACATGAACAGATCTTCACCGTTGTCAGGCTTTGAAAGTATCGAAGGCACTTCCATATGATGAACCAACTCATCAAATGCTTTCTGACATTCAGGAGTCCACTCAAAGTTTTTTCTTCCTTTTTTCAAAGCATCAAAGAATGGAATGCATTTGTTAGTAGCTTTTGAAATGAACCGACTCAAGGCAGCAACCTTTCCATTGAGATTTTGCAATTCCCTCTTCGTTCTAGGAGCTTTGACCTCTCTCAGGGCAGTGATCCAAGCAGGATTAGCTTCAATGCCCCTAACGCTCACAATGAAACCCAAAAACTTTCCGGACTCCACTCCAAATGAACATTTCAAGGAATTAAGCTTTATTCTGTACTTTCGGAATACTGCAAACATCTCTACCAAGTGATCCATGTGGTCCACTGCTTTCTTAGACTTCACTAGCATATCATCAACATAAACTTCCATTGTCTTGCCAATCTGCAGTTTAAACATGGCGTTAACAAGCCTTTGGTAAGTTGCCCCTGCATTCTTGAGTCCGAAAGGCATGACCTTGTAGCAGTAGAGTCCAACATCGGTGATGAAGCTTGTGTCCTCTTGATCTGCCTCATGCATCATAATCTGGTTATATCCGGAGTATGCATCCATAAAAGATAACAATTCATGCCCCGCCGTCCCATCCACCAACTGATCAATCCTGGGCAGCGGGAAGCAGTCTTTGGGGCAGGCTTTGTTCAAATCTGAAAAGTCAATGCATACTCTCCATTTTCCGTTAGCTTTTTTAACCAGCACTGGATTTGATACCCAATTTGGGTAAGTAGATTCTCTGATGAAACCGTTCTCCATGAGCCGATCCACTTCTTCTTTCAATGCTGCTGACCTTTATGGACCCTGAGTTCTTCTTTTCTGTTTCACGGGTGTAAACTTTGGATCAATGTTCAGAGTGTGTACTGCAATCTCTGGGGATATTCCACACATGTCAGCATGAGTCCAAGCGAATACATCCAAATTTGCCTTCAAAAATAAAATCAGAACATTCTGAACTGTTGCGTTGAGTTATGAACCCACATTCAGCACTTTATTTGGGTCCTTTGGGTCAACGGGTACCGGCACTGTTACCTCTACCAGTACTACCCTATTCTCCCCTGCACCGGCTTTTCTTGGATCCATCTCTCTTCGTCTGCCACTATATTAACCATTGCAGGGTCCACCCTGTAATTGCTACAAGGTTGGTTCTTTGATGCGGACTGGAGCCGCCGCACCTTTTCCCGTTTCTCTTTTCCTTGATTCACGCAACTCTGTTAGATAACATTCTCGCCCCGCATCTTGATCTCCCTTAATCACAACAACTCCATTATCTGTGGGTAATTTTATAGTCAGACACCATGGGGCAAGAACATCTTTGAATGCAGCAAGAGTTGGTCGGCCTAAAAAGGCATTGTAGGTAGAGAATTCTTCAACAATTATAAAGGTTTTCTTTCGAGCCACCTTCCTCAGCCCTTTTCCAAGTTCTACAAACAAATCTATGGTCCCAATCGGCTACTTGAGTTCTCCAGCAAACCCAGCAATCTTAAGTGATGAAGCTTGAACATCACCTATTGGAATTTTCATCTGATCAAAAGTCTTCTTGAAGAGAATGTAGCATGAAGCTCCACAATCAACTAGAACTCTTCTCACAGTAGCCGGCCCAGTACTAGCGGATATGACCAAAGGATCTATGGTAGGAGCCTCGATACCCAAAGAATCTTTGGCACTGAATACAATATCATCAGTGGAAGTATTTTGTTGCTTTAAAGGTGCATCATTTTCTAATACAAAAACATTCTCTTCAGCCTGTACATGCCTCAAGGCCCGGGCATACCTTTCCATCTCGCCCCAGCTTTTGCCTGTTGGGTGAGGCCCTCCAGTCATTATATTGATGACAGGTCTTTCTGACTCATGTTCTACGGCCTTCTCACTTGAGCCAGGACGGTGAGCGGGAACTTGTTGTCCTTGAGTCGACGAGGCTGGGGCATTTCTATTCCTTCTCACATACTATTGGAGCTTGTTCTCTTTCAAGAGTTGTTCAATTACCTCTTTTAAATGACGGCATTCGTTGGTGTCATGGCCGGGTTGGTTGTGGAACCGGCAGAACCTTTCACTTTTTTCCATCTTACTTCCCACTCTCATTTTAGGTGGTGTCGGAAAATTGACATCATCCTTGGTCCCAAAGAAGATGTTCTCAGGGGTATCGGTCAAGGGCGTGAAATTGAAAGGACGGCCTTTCTTAGCATCTCCTTGTTTCTTTCCACCATCATTTCCCCTTTTCTGAGTGTTAGGTTCTTTCTTGTTCGAAGCAGCACCATTGTTCCCGGCTTCTACTGATACCGCCTTAGCCGGTGTTTGGAGGCTCTCCAAGCGCATGAATTCATCCGCTTTCTTGTAGAATTTGTCGAGCGAGTTTGGTTCTTTCATTTTCAACCATTTTCCAAATTCGCTTGATTTGTCAATCGCCCTCATCAAGTATGTTAGGACCATGCGTGGCTCAGCATTTTCTACCTCAGCCAATGCTATGTTAAAACGATTCAAAAATGATCAGATGGATTCCCCTGGATTTTGCTCTAGACTTGACAGCGACATTATATCCTTGCTTTTGAGTCATACAACCGAAATTGCTCCTTGAATTTCTTGGTCAAATCAGAGAACTGGTCAATGGACCTGGCCAGCAGCTTTGTAAACCACAATAGAGCCACACCTTCCAGATATACCGGGAAATATCAACATTTGATTTCATCAGATGCTTTGGCACCCGTCATATGCCAATCGTATTTATACAGAGACTCATTAGGATCACTTGTCCCTTTATATGCCAGAATAGTAGGAGGAACGAATTTTCTTGGGAATTCTGCCTTCAAGATTTTCTCAGTAAACGGAGTTTTGCTTGGAGCAAAACCCCATTCTTTCTCATCTTCATCCCTTCGCATACTTTCCTTCATGATCTGACGAACCATTCCTGAGAAATATTCTTCATCATTTAAAGGATCTAGAGGGCAAACATCAACCATTCTCTCTGAATTCTGTCTTGACAACCGTTCACGGAGGGTCGACTGCGGTCCTGATCCTCCAGCCTGGAGGGGTGTCTTTTCCACAGGGTCTGCGGCTCTTTGAGAAACGTTCCCTCCTACACCATCTTGAACTCCCGCAGTAGGGTTTCCATCATTATTAACCGGTTGACGGTTAGCCCCAAGTAGATCATTCAACTTACTTAAGATCAGGGCGTTCTGGGCATTCTGAGCCTCCAACTGTGCATTCTATTCTCTTGAACATTGTCAGATCTTAAAGAACTTCGTTTTCTCCCAGGAGCCATTATTTCCAATAAACTTTTGGTTTTAAAAGAATTCCTTTCGATAACTTTTGAGAAGCAATGGTGGAAGTATCTTGAGTTCAATTCTCAGTGAAAGCACCAAAAATGTTAACGCTTAAAATCGAACGCTAACACCCCGATGTGCGAAGTGTGAATGTGAAAGCACCACCCGACGGTTCGGGAACAGAATATCAGCTAAAATAACAGAAAATACAGTAAGAGACAGCGATTTTATAGTTGTTCGGCTTAAGGAGTAGCCTACGTCCACTTTAAGTATCTTTATTACTGATCTTGTTGCAAAACGATACAATGCTCTTCAAGTACAAATCTCTTTAGTTACAAAACGCTTTGAACAAGTAGCTTAAGCTTCAATGTAGATGAAAGTCTTTGAATCCATGTCGGATGTGTGAAAGTCTTTCAAAGTAGCTTGTAGTGTTCTTCGAAACTTCAAGTATAAAGTCGGTTTAGAAACTGGCAGAGTATCGGCGCTTGAAGAGATTGTCAAAAAGTCCCCTTCATGCTTGAGGTAGGTTGGTATTTATAGGGAAATTTCCCCCTTGGGTCGTAAGTCGTGATCGACTTATGGTAGGTCGTGGCCGACCCATTGAGTCCATCTCGTAGATTGGTAGAAGTTTACTTATCTATTCAAATTCATGTTACAAGTCCTAAGTCGTGCACGAGTTAACCGGATGTGGCTTCTTATCTGCTTGCTTAAGTCATGTACGACTCATCATAGGTCGTAGGTCGTGACCGACCTAAACTAAGTCTTGGCTTGTGGCTTGACTGGAGTAAGTTTGCTCTTTTGGATTCACATCTCAAGTCCCAAGTAGCCAACGAGTTAACAAATCATGGCGTGGTATTGAACTTGCCTCTGTAGACTTAGGTCGTGATCGACCTAGCAAAGGTCGTAAGTCGGTTGCGACTCAAGTGTAGTTGTCTTAACCTTTTCGTGCCTTGAGTCGTTAAGTCGTAGACCTTTTAAGTCGTGCCATCTCTTAAGTCGAAGACTTCCTTAAGTCGTAGATTGCTTTGAGTCGTAGACCTGCTTGAGTCGAAAACTGTTTAGACCGTTTCAATTCTTAAGTCGTGTAGACCTTAACTCGTTAAGTCGTCCAGACCATTAGTTGTTAAGTCGTGGAATACTTTGAGCTGTTAGATCGTGGTGACCTTAAGTCGTAAGTCGTTCATGCCTTAACTTGTTAAGTCGTCACATACCTTAAGTCGTGTGGTTTCCTTAACTCGTTAAGTCACGCACTCTGCTTGAGTCGCATACCTTGCTTGAGTCGTACAGTTCTTAAATCGTAGAAAATTGAGGGTTAACACACTAATAATAATATCAAATGGTTTTCACGTATCAAACATTTCTTACTATCATAAGGAGATATCTCCTTCAATTCTGCGTTTGCATGGTGTGTGTCGCGGGAGGCCTTATGGTAGTTTTATTCTCCAAAAAGCCCGACGGATTTCAATTTTAAATTCTTTTTTTGTTTGTTTAAAGATTAAATTGTTTTCATTTTCTCATACCAGTCCCATGACTGTCCTAGATTTTATTGTTCCCTTCCTAAACTATGGGTGCCCATAATTTTCCACACGGGTGGTCTAGAGTTGGGTTTTTCAGATAATCAAATAGTAGCCGTAGATTCGATATCTTTGAAGCCATTGGATCTTGGCGATCACATTTGCTTCAGCCTGGAGTTAACTAGTTTCCTTACTGCATCGTGATGATGTTTGAGCTAGTTCTGGATTGGAGATGGAGTTGCAGATATTGTAGTTCTCACTTCGTGGATCAAGCTTTTGGAATTTTTGGAGCTTTAGCTATGGAGTTGCAGTTGTAGTTTGATGTTCAATTTCTCTTTTGAAGTTTCTCTATTGATGCTTATCTTTCTGCTTTTGTATATTTACCTCTGATATTGTTGTGATTCATGTTGTATCAGATATTGTATCAATGTTGTATATATTGATATTCTTTTCCTTTTTCCGCTGTGTTGTTATACTTAATGTGTTATAAGCTCTGGCAAGCCAGATTCAACGTTTGAATCTACGGCATTTGAATATGGGTGATGTATTCAGTGTCGATTTTCGAAGGTCAAGTCATGGTCATTAGAATTGGTATCAGAGCTCAAGGTTGGACTTTAGCTTTTTGAGTATAACACATTAGGTAACTCATTAGAGATAGGGTGAATTATACCCTAAAATGAGTATATCCCTAAGATATCCATTCGTGTGCCTCAGTAAATTCTCTTACTATCCACTGATAATGAGTATGAGTGCAAGAATAGGACGAGATATGGGACAAAGTACAAAAAATGGTCGACACCCTGTAACAACAAGGAAACAACTCTTCTCAATCTCCTTTGATCTAATATCAACTCTTTGGTTTCTTCGTGGCAGCTCGAAGAAGAAGCTTTGGTGTGGTGATGGCCCTACGAATTGTTGTAGAAAACTCCTGTTTTTTATTTTCTTGTTCGTTACCTATCAGCTTTCGTTTTTAAAATTTAATGAATTTAAAATTCTATTTAAAATGAACTGATGAATAAAATATGAAGATTTGTATCGATAAAATTATTTTGATTAAAACCAATCTACTGTAATTTCTTGTGAGAATCAAAGTCCGAAGAGAGACAAGCCGGTGTAAACTTTGGGGTATTCCGACCCGAGTTTGGAATCCATTTGAGAATTGTGGAAGATTAAATCCATTTATTTGTTCTTTTGGGTTCAGATATATTCTACGAGTGGTTAGTTATCCTTCGAACTAACTAGTCCCCCTGCATATTTCATAGAATGAATGATCCGAGTATCTTGTGAGATATGGAATGAGTTCGTTCTCATAATTATCGATGATATTCTGATTTGGTGAGCCAAATGCAGAATGAATATCTTAGTTTGATCTAGAAACTGTTTCTCTATCTTTGTGTGTCCAACGGTTCATTTTTGTCTCCCTGTCTGGAAAATTTTGTGGGCGAAATTTTCTTAAGGAAGGGAATCTGTAGGGACCTCGGTTTTAAGTCAAATTTAAATTAGTAATTAATTTAATTTTTGGATTAAATTAAGAATTAATTTAGTAATAAATATGAAATTTTGGATTAAATTGTGGATTTAATTGTGAAATCAAATCGAAAATGTAGGAATATATATATATATATATATATATATATATATATATATATATATATATATATATATAAGTTTTTAAATAAAGAATTTAATTTGGAAACCTAAATATTTTATAAATAGATTATAATTAGGAATTTGAATTAGAAATTTAAAAGTGAATGTTTTGAATAACATAATGGATTTGTTAACTCTGTAGTTTGAAAAAATAAATTATACGTGTTAGCACCAAAATTGGTCACTAACACCCTTGAGTAGAGTTATGTAGAGAGATTAATGAAGAGAGTAAATTAGGACTGAAAAATAGTGTAATTCAATGAAAAAGAATAACAAAAACGAGAACACCAGACTTATAGTGGTTCGGCGTAACTGCCTACATCCACTTTGAGTTTAATCTTTATTGCTTTCTCAATTACTTGAATACAGATACAATCTGTAAATCAATCACTTGGATACAAGTTTGAATTAAAAAGAGGAGAGTATAAGAAATGGCAGAGTCTTCCCAGTATTCCCGGAAAAAGGTCCATTTCACTGTGCCCCTGCCCCTCTATTTATAGACGAAGATGGGTTGGACTTCCCTGGTGGGCCTGGTAGCTGAATAATTCGGTCCAAATGGAGTAAGCCCCGTGTGTCGACCCAAATAGGCCGAATGACCAAACGCCGAATCTTCATCTTTATGCCGAACGAAGTGAGGCCGGACGCTCTACGTGCCGAACGAAGTGAGGCCGGATGCTCTGCATGCCGAACGAAGTAAGGTCGGATGCTCTACATGCAGCACGAGATTTGTGCCGAACGGTGCAAGGTGTTGAGTGAGGGGTGTATGCCGAACAGTCCAGGAATGCCGAACAGTCCAGGAATGCCGAGTGAAGCATGAATATCGAGCGCTCTAGAAGTCAAACGCTCTTAAATACCATTTGACCCATACGTGCCAAACGTATCTTGTACGCCGAACGTTCATGGATGCCGAACGTTCCTTGTATGCCAAACGTTCATGGATGCCGAACATTCTTTAGGTGCCGTTTGATATTCATTACCGAACATCCCTTTATGCCGAACGTCCTTCTAATGGGCCTGACAACTTGCTAACACCTCCAGGCTCTTCGAGGTCAGAATCTTGTCTAGCGCTAATAATAATGTCTTCGACTATCGTCTTGTGGCTGGGCCAAAATGCCAGTTAACATTTGCCCCCCAAAGTGTGTCGTGTGAAGCAACACAACACGTTTTGAATTAGTGAGTATTCCTCGTCTTCAGAAAGAAATCCATCATGTTTCTTGAATAGTCATTGTCCTCCAATTTATCCTCCGAAGGTGTTGTTGCATTCTTCTTTGGTCATCGTGATGCTTGGTCGATTCCCAATATTATGAATCCAAGGTTGTAGTTCATCAGTGGCCATCCGTGTCTGATTCTACAGAGCTAGTAAGCTTCGGCTATCTGATCCAGTCTTTTCTTAATAACCCTTAGTGATAATTCAATTTCTGTTGATTTTAAGAAGTCGAACTTTTTCGGATGTACACATGCACATTCGGGTACGTGTTCTTTCCATTGGCTCTCGAATGCGTTTTATATGCTCATAAGTCGTCGCCAACTCCATAAAGTTCAATTGCAATTCAATCGCGATTCCTTGTTTGTATTTTCTGTGAAATAAGGGTTGCAATCAGCCACTTGAGGAGTTTTCCAAACCCCTCTTCAGTACAGACTCTATGATTTTGTTCACAGCTTCAACCTGTCCATTTGCAGGTATAATAGATCATGGAAGGTCATAAGGACAGATGACGTTATAGATAAAGAAGTAATACGTGAAGTTGGTTAGTGGCTCTTGGACTTGGCTGAGATAAGGAGCAAGACAATGCCTTCTAGCAAGATCAACTTTCTTAAATTTGTGTACTACCAATCAAGAATCACAAAAGATATGTAAAGTTTTCACTTCAAATCCTCTAGCAAGTTTGAGGCTAGCGATCAAGGCTTCATACTAAGCATCGTTGTTTGTTATAGGTAAATCGAGTTTCTGGACGTAGCAGATTGATCGTTCCACAGGAGTCATTATCATGACTCCTATGCCATAACACTGGTCATTGGATGCTCCATCCGCGTACATTTTCCATCTTATGGTTGGTTCTCTGCTACTCTTCGAGTAGTCTTCTGAGGTAGTGAATTTGTGTGTGAGGTCTGCTAATTTCCGTCCTTGGATAGCCCTTCTAGGGAAATAAGTGATATCGAATTAGCTTGGTTCAATATTCTATTTAAGTAGTCTTTCAGACGTCTCAGGTCATTGTATGCCCTGTCGCAACGGCTGGTAAGCATAGATGCTGATGGAGTGAGCCTAAAAGTAAGAGTGGAACTTTAATGATGAAATCAATAGATATTGTGCTAGCTTTTGTAGCTTCGGTTTGATATCCAATGCATGACTCACGATTGTTAATGAAATCACATATGCATGCCAGAATGGGTCCAAGGGAGCATATCATCATTTATTCAGAAAAATCCAACTAATTCTTCTATCATCACTACACTGAGCTGTGATCCGATATTTAGCACCCGGGATGGGGTCACCATGGCTAGCTGTAATGTCGACCGTCAGCTTAGTAGGTGCCATCCCAGATTCTTTGAGTACAGCTGTAACTATTTTGCATAACATTCAATGTGAAATATGGTTGGGACGGCCAATGTTAACGGTTACTCTAGTCGAATCCTAGATTCTTGTCATGAGTTATTAAGTCTAATAGTGAAGGACTCTGAATGCTCTAATAGATTATCAGCGAATGGCCAAAGATCAGGCTTAAAAGCGCATTGAAGGAAATGTCGGTGGGGGTCAGCCTTGAGTGCCGTGCAACTGTATAGCTGGATCTTGCTATGAGTTTGAATTTTCTTGTATATTCGAGTAATGCACTTTCTATTCAATGCATTTGCGATCCTTTACCCGTCCTTCGAGTTGGAGTGAAAGTCAATTGCCCATAAGCTAAGGTATCGATTTAATGATTCTATCTCTAGGCATCCTTTCGGTCATTGCCTTGAGTAGCTGTAAGCACTATATATAAGTTTTAATACTGAGCTATCGTAGCCAGTCTTTGGACGACCATGCGTCTTCCCCCAGTCTCGGGTTGATAAATGTACTGCATGGACGGTTGAATAGCCGTTCTAGCCATGTCTATGTTCTCACCTAAATTCCAAAGACATAGAGGTGATCGGTGAATAGTTGGTTCACATTCATCCTGCTTCTCGCTCGTGCCCCTAGGTCTGGGCATACATCGATAAGTAGGAAGGCCAGCCAAGCCCACTTTAGCTTTACTCTCTTTCCCGCTGGATCGTGGGATCATGTCAGTCGATGGGAGACTAGGTCTCGCCTATCTTGGATTCTATCGTGTTTTTTCATTCCAAGAGGAATACTTCGATTCCACGTCAGTTTTAGGGCGTAATTTGGACAGTGGACGATCATTTACGTCCACTTTGGTTTATGCTCTGTAATCAGGTCTCGGGGTAAAGTTGGCTACAAATGCAGTCAAGTTATGCTCATACAGTTTCATACTCCTCCCGACGAATCGAATGAGGGTGCTGGAGAATTTTTGACCGAGTATTCGTGGTTTACCCTCCTTTCCACACTCTTGGGGTCATAGTCTTCCAACAAAAATCCGAATCACATTCGTATATTCTTGGTGAGGATCGGTATTGACCCTCGATCTGAGGTATGATATAGTCGATTGCTTGTAGCTTTGGGTGCCATTTCGATTGGTTCTGTATTGAGGCCTCCCTGCAGTCGTTGCTTCAAGTTATAAAGAACGCCACGCTAGAGCTGTAGTAAGCTGTTGTATTCAGCTTTTAGTGATTCGTACCCATGCTCCCGGCATTGATTTGGCCAGGCCACTAGTTGGATGGTCGAACTCCATCCCTAGCGGGTTAATAATCCTTCGGTCGATTCCATGCCGAAGTTTGCGTAATAGAGAATGGTCGGAATCCATTCGTCTATTTATCGATGTTTATACACCACTCTGCATTCTGGTGACTTAGTGTTATTCTCCCCCCGGTTGATTCGCGCCCAATTTGTATTCATGCTTCGGTTCATGCTCCGGGGACTTAGAGATTTGTCGAACGGTTTATGCTTTATTCCACATTTCAAGACACAGAGATTTTTGTCAACTCGTTTATACTCCGGTCCGCATTCTGGGAACTTAGAGTAATCTAGTCCGCTTCTGGGACTTAGAGATTTTTCTCAAGTCTTCTATAACATAGTCCGTGCTCTAGGGACTGAGAAAACCGTAGTCCGCAGTCTGGGGATGTAGAGGTTTTTTAAGCCGTTTATACTCTAGTCCGCGCTCAGGGGACTTAGAGCACTCTAGTCCGCACTCTGGAGATGTAGAGGTTCTTTGGTCGTTTATACTCGAGTCCGCACTCTGGGGACTTAGAGTACTCCAGTCCGCACTCTGGAGACTTGAAGGTTTAGACTCATTTATACTCGAGTCCGCACTATGGGGACTTAAAGTATACCCGTCCGCGCTCAGGTGATTGGAGCACTTGATGAAGATAAGTACGGAACCTCCTCTCCTACCGTCGGGGGTTATGAAGTAGAAATTACAGGCGCCTCTGAGCACACATCCGAATTGGGCATGGAGGAGCGGCTCGAGAAAGAGAAGGAGGAGATGGTCAAGGTCAAAGTCGAGCCCCGAGTTTTGGACTTGGATGATCTTTTGAACAGGCCGTTGATGGTCATCCTTCCTGGCGGGTCCAAGCCCTTGGAAGTTCCTCATGCTTCTTTAGTTTCTACCCCTCTATCAAAGAAGAGTACCAAGGGTAAATACTCTGGAGAGGAGCCGTCTGGAAAGGAGTTGAAGAAGCACAAGAAATGATTACTATCCTCGTTCAACGAGAGTTAGTTTAAGTGATATAATTATTTTCATCTATTTCCCTAGTCCTCGTAAATAGAATGTCAACTCCGAACTTTGGAGGGGTTGTAATAGGAACTTATTTCTGAATAAAGTTTAGTTCCTTTTCCGTCTTGCAAAAGACTCTTATTGTTCAGTTTTCTTTGTGATTGTGATTGTGATTTTAATCCAAGCAGTTGTGAGTAACATGTACTTCTCGGTCCATCTTCTTATAACTCGGAAACTCTTTGGGAGTTGTTGAACTTCCATTCTATGCTTCGAGCACTTAGAATACTTTCTATCCCGTATGTCAGGGATTTGACAAATTCAAGTCATGTGTCATAGTTCATATTCAGGGAACATGGAGATCCGAATCGCACATATCCGAGTCCGCACTCTGGGGACTTAGAGTACTCCCGTCCGCGCTCTGGGGACTTGGAGGTTTAAGTTGTTTATACTCGAGTCCACACTCTGGGGACTTAGAGTACTCCAGTCCGTGCTCTGGGGACCTGGAGGTTTAAGTCGTTTATACTCGAGTCCGCACTCCGGGGACTTAGAGTACTCCAGTCCGCGCTCTGGGGACTTGGAGGTTTAAGTCGTTTATACTCGAGTCCGCACTCCGGGGACTTAGAGTACTCCAGTCCGCGCTCTGGGGACTTGGAGGTTTAAGTCGTTTAAACTCTAGTCCGCGCTCTGGGGACTTAGTGTACTCTAGTCCGCACTCTGGGGACTTGGAGGTTTGAGTCGTTTATACTCTAGTCCGCGCTCAGGGGACTTAGAGTACTCCAGTCCGCACTCTGGGGACTTGAAGGTTTAAGTCGTTTATACTCGAGTCCGCACTCCGGGGACTTAGAGTACTCCAGTCCGCGCTCTGGGGACTTAGAGGTTTAAGTCGTTTATACTCGAGTCCGCCCTCCGGGGACTTAGAGTACTCCAATCCACGCTCTGGGGACTTGGAGGTTTAAGTCGTTTAAACTCTAGTCCGCGCTCTGGGGACTTAGAGTACTCCAGTCCGCACTCTGGAGACTTGGAGGTTTGAGTCGTTTATACACTAGTCCGCGCTCTGGGGACTTAGAGTACTCCAGTCCGCACTCTGGGGACTTGGAGGTTTAAGTCGAGAGCAATCGTATTTCCACTCTTTAATTTGTATTCATCTACCGTTTGTCGAACGAACAATCGAACCCCGTTTGCTCATGGGATGGGATTCTGCCCCCAGCATGAGGGATGAAATTCGAAAAATGGACGATCAATTCTCATCCGCTTGGTGATTATAGCTCTTCCAATCAAGTCAAGGAAGGAGGAATATGACAGACGGTTGGATCACATCCATGTTGGGTTAGATAGCCAAATCTCTTACAATTTGCTCCGTATCTCCTTCTAGAAAACAAGGATAATAGATTGTTGAGTAGACAAAGTAAGTTGCATATGTTCTAAGGTGCAATCGTTCCTATGCATTGAGAGCGACGGTTAATGAGTAGGCAGTCCACCACAACTATTTCAAGTCGGACCTTCGAACAACCTTTTGTGTTGAAGGTAGGATTTGATGTGTAGATGATTAAATCACGTCAACTCTAGACAGATCCCGGCATCACTGAGCTTAGGAGGGGCATCTGTATTTTATCGAACTTCGTTCCGTGACTCGATTTGAGTGATGATCGAGGCATACTCATTCCAAACCTTGCTTGGTCCCCCAGTCAAATATGGAGGTCGACGAATGCGAGGTCAGTCCTGCTCACTTTGTATTGGTCTCTGATCATGATGAGCTTTCCATTATCTAGTCCATAGCCCCAAATCAAAGGCACATGATTGATGATAAGCGATTGAATTATGCTTGTCCAGATATAACTCCATACGTCCGATCATGGTCTGCATGGATTGGTTGGCGACCAAATCCGAGTACCCGGTCACCTGCATTGTTTTGAAAGTAGTTTAGTTCAAGCTAATCGTAGTTCATAGAACATTTGAAATAGAAATAGAAATGGAAATAATTTAAAGAAGATTATGATTAATCTCATTGATAAGTGAAGCAGCGTCGTGTGCTCGCTATTCGACTTCGCCCCTGGCTTCTTTCAAAGAGATGTCAGCCGTCAGCAGTCCAATTGATAATCATAGCCCTTTATTAATAGGCATCGGATGTTTGCTCCCCGCCATTCTGCAGGACTTGTACATATTATTAAAGCTTTCCTTTCCAGATCAGCTTTTCGATCACACCTCGGAGGTGTTTGTAATCGCCCGTGTTAGGATCAGTGAGCATCTTGGAATATACAACATTCCCCTTATTTTCTTTAGACTTTTGGTGTAATCTCTCGAGGTTGGTTTCCAGTACCACTCCGAGTCGTGAGTCTTCAAGTACAGGTTGTCAATTGAATCTTTCAAAGAGCATATAATCCGAATTTTGAGGTCTTGTTTCGGCTAATAGGATCTACATCCTTAGTCAACGGGCCTTCATTGTTATTTTCCTTAGTCTGTTCCGCTCCTCCACACTTTGATTTAGATTCATTATTGTCATAGAGACGATGCATGGTCGTTGGAGGTTCTCCAGCTAACCGGCTGCTAAAATATATATGGAGGTCGATTATCCTCAAGTTATCAATATGATATCCCTTTGAGAGTATCGTTCGAGTAGCAGTTGTTTCTCCGCTCCCTTGTTGTCGTTCAGAAGCTGTCGCTAGATCCTCTGTGCCCCGGTCGATCAAGGGATGTAAGGGAAGTAGATAGAATGTTCCTTTATTAAGTTGAGTTTTGAATTCACTATAGGGGTCGTATAAGAGACCGGTGTAACTTAAGTTTGGAATGGTCTGGATGCCGCTCGGCATATACAATACCGTTCGACATTATAGAGGTGTTCGGCATAGAGGTATGTTCGGCCTGGAAGAGCGTTCGGCCTAGAGGTTTGGATCGGCCTGGAGGAGGGTTTGGCCTAAAGGTATGGTCGGCCTGGAGGAGCGTTCGGCCTAGAGGTATGTTCGGCCTAGAGGTGTGGATCGGCCTGGAGGAGCGTTCGGCCTAGAGGTATGTTCGGCCTGGACGAGCGTTCGGCCTAGAGGTGTGGATCGGCCTGGAGGAGCGTTCAGCCTAGAGGATCGGCCAGGAGTGTTCGGCCTAGATGGCTCGGCCACGAGTGTTCGGCCAAGATGGATCGGCCACGAGTGTTCGGCCAAGATGGTTCGGCTAGGAGTGTTCGGCCAAGATGGATCGGCCATGAGTGTTCGGCCAAGATGGATCGGCCACGAGTGTTCGGCCAAGATGGATCAGCCAGGAGTGTTCGGCCAAGTGTAACTCGGCATACACCTTTTCTGCAACGATCGGCATAGGCTTTTTCTGGGGCGATCGGTTGAATTGCCTTTAGAGGAGGGTCGACCTTCATTCAACTTGAGTGCAAACTTTAATGTCCAATGGCCAAATCTTGCGTACATCAGTGAATCCAATCTACGGCTATCAGATTCCTTTAGATTTCTTTCAAATTTGAATAGAATAGGAAGTTTTCTATTAGACAACTATTTCTATCTCGCGAATATGGAAATCCAATAGTAGATGATGAGATCCAATCAAGTTGAGAATTCAATTCTCAGTGAAAGCACCAAAATGTTAGCACCAAAATTGGTCACTAACACCCTTGAGTAGAGTTATGTAGAGAGATTAATGAAGAGAGTAAATTAGGACTGAAAAATAGTGTAACTCAATGAAAAAGAATAACAAAAACGAGAACACCAGATTTATAGTGGTTCGGCGTAACTTCCTACATCCGCTTTGAGTTTAATCTTTATTGCTTTCTCAATTACTTGAATACAGATACAATCTGTAAATCAATCACTTGGATACAAGTTTGAATTAAAAAGAGGAGAGTATAAAAAATGGCAGAGTCTCCCCAGTATTCCCGAAAAAAGGTCCATTTCACTGTGCCCCTGCCCCTCTATTTATAGACGAAGATGGGTTGGACTTCCCTGGTGGGCCTGGTAGCTGAATGATTCGGTCCAAATGGAGTAAGCCCCGTGTGTCGACCCAAATAGGCCGAATGACCAAACGCCGAACCTTCATCTTTATGCCGAACGAAGTGAGGCCGGACGCTCTGCGTGCCGAACGAAGTGAGGCTGGATGCTCTGCATACCGAACGAAGTAAGGTCGGATGCTCTACATGTAGCACGAGATTTGTGCCGAACGGTGCAAGGTGTTGAGTGAGGGGTGTAGGCCGAACGAGGCTGGTAATGCCGAACAGTCAAGGAATGCCGAGTGAAGCATGAATGTCGAGCGCTCTAGAAGTCAAATGCTCTTAAATACCATTTGACCCATACGTGCCGAATGTATCTTGTATGCCGAACGTTCATGGATGCTGAGCGTTCCTTGTATGCCGAACATTCATGGATGCCGAACATTCTTTGGGTGTCGTTCGATATTCAATACCGAGCGTCCCTTTATGCCGAACGTCCTTCTAATGGGCCTGACAACTTGCTAACACCTCCAGGCTCTTCGAGGTCAGAATCTTGTCTAGCGCTAATAATAATGTCTTCGACTGTCATCTTGTGGCTGGGCCAAAATGCCAGTTAACAATACGTGTATGTAAGATTATTTATTTGTGTATCATTGGTTTTCAAATCATTTTTCTTTATATAAGTATAAATATAAACATTCATTCATTTAAACTATAATTTTTAACAATTTAAATAATAATAAAAAGGAAAGTATGGTTTAAATTCAACATAATATTTACAAAGATTTTCAATGTTAATCATTTTCAAAAAAATAAGATAGATATTTATTTATTTAAAAGGATGGTAACTTGAGTTTAAAATTTTAAATAAGATTTGTATATATGTAAATATAAACACATGAAAATATAATTCATTAATTAATATACAAAACATAAAAACACAAATTCTAAATTAATTAAGAAAAAAGGACTTAGAAATAATTTATAAATAAAGTAAAGTAAAGGTCTAAACATAAATTTTCTTGTTTTAACAAGTGTACATATTTTTGAAAATATACTAAAACATTATAAATAAATTAAAAATATACGTAAGACAAGTGTTCATTAAAATTTACAAGTGTAAACCATTAAAAGTGTATTACAACATTTGTAATCAAAATAGCATAAAAAGAGACAAGTGCCAAGTTTTACATTTTCTTTTCAATTTTAATAAAAAGGTAAAATCAAGGAAAAATATATTTCGCCTCTCTCTCAATTCTTTTATCTGAATTTTCAAATTAAAGTAAGAAACCAGGTTTTCAAAATTTTACAATCCTCTTCCTTTCATTTTTCTGAAAACCCAAAATAAAGTTGAAAATCTTCAAAACTGAGATGAAAAAGAGAAAGTGCTAAAGAGAAAATCAAAATTCTGATGCAAACAAACAACTATAAACTCAAATTCAAGGCATTCGGACAAGCAACCAGATTAAAGTTTTCAAAAGATCAAGACCAAAGTAAAAATTTAAAATCTGGAAATCAAAACCTTCAACCTGGGAACTCAAACAAAAGCAAGAAAAAGGAGGAAGATCAAAACAAAAGGAAATCAAGCAATATACAATCTGATCTAAAGCTAGCAGCAGGTTCGAGTTCTAATGGAACTCGGTAAAACAAATCAAAGATTCTAATTCCCGGCAAAAAACACCTCAGTTCTTTGCTTTGTTCTAGGTGAACAAACCACCCCCTCTAATATTTTGATTATGCGTGATAAATATCAGATGTTTGTGATTGAGATCTGTTGTATGAATATAATTGCATGTCTATATATATGCAAATGTCAGTGTTTCTGAAGATATATATATATATATATATATATATATGTGTGTGTGTGTGTGTGTGTGTGTGTGTGTCTTCTCTGTTTAAACAATAGGCCCCAAACTCATAAATGAATCCAAATCTTCTAAATGAATCAATTTTTGACCTTGATTCTTAAAGAGAAAACGGTTGAAAGAATATAAATCTAATTTTAAAAATAATTTCAAGAAAATTTATTAAGTAGTTGACTGGAAAATTTAAATACACAGTGAAAAACAAAAAAAAAACATGTCAATCTAGAGTATCATGCTTTCTTGTTTAATTTGCATGACTAAATTTGTATTGCAGAATCATGAATTTTAGCAATAAAACAAGATTTTTAGATTTGAAAATCATACGGATTTTTGATTTGAACAGAATGGTTGAAATCGCCAATATCCGACGATTAGCAAGGAGGTTGGTGTCGTGTTGAATCAGGGTGATAGCTGGAAGGTTAGTGATCATCGGAAAAATGATCACAGTGGTTTCCGATCATCATGGAGGAGGTGAGGCAGCTTTGTAGGGTTTAAAGTCCTACTGGGTTTTTCTATGTTGTCGAGTCGATATCTTCAATGTGGATGCGTCGAACATGATCGAAGTAGGGGTAAAGGATTGTAGGTCGACAGCAAAGCTTCGGTCAGAATTTCGAGCTTCCAGGGATCAGGTTCTCTTCCAGGGATCGCCTATTTGCTCAGTTTTTCTTTACAGATAATTTTCCTGTTCTGGGTGATCGAGATGTTGGAAGAAGTCGTCGGTAACTTGCTGACGTCGGCGGAGTTGGCCATTTCAACGGCAATCTCATGTGCACGTGCACGAGTTCTTTGGTGTGTATTCAGCTGAGTGATTTTGAGACACAGAGAAATTTATTTTTGGCTCAAAGTGGTACTCGATTTTATGGAGTAAAAGTGAAGTCCACGTTATTGCTAGGGTATTTGATCGTTTGGCCAGGGATTTTCAAAGATAAAAAAATGTTTAATCAGATTTCTAAAGCTAAAGATTGAAAAGTTTTAAAGTAATAAGAAATTAGTAACAAAGTCCAAAATTTAATGTTTAAGTTTAAATTTTTTTTAAAAAAAAGTAATATATGTTAGGTTAATTATACAATTGATTTCTAAGTGCTTTTTAAATGGAATTTGATAATTAATTTATTAAGGTAAGTGATCAACAAATGGATAATTATCAAGGTAATTAATTTATCCATGTGATTAATTAAGGCGATTAATTAAGTAATTAAGAGTAAACTTATTTATGTGATTGATTAGAGGTTAATTAAAGATTAATTAAGGATAATTAATCAAAGTGATTAATTTATTAATTTATTAATTAAAGGTTAGTCACTTAATAATTAAGATTTATTAATTAATGATTAAGGGATGGATTAAGGTTAATTTATTTCTTGATTAAAGTTAATTTAATTACCTAATTAGGATAAATAAAATATTGATTAAAGTTTGATTAATTTATAACTAAGGATTAATTAATTGTTAATTAAGAATAATCACTAATTGTAATTAATTAAATGACAATTAATTAAGGGTTAATTAAATGATGTAATTACTGTGATTAATTAATTAGAGCTTAATTATTTAATCATTAAGATTTACTAATTAACAATTAAAGGTTAATTAATTTATTATCGAAGATTAATAAATAAATGATTACAGGATAATAATTAAAATGGTTTATAATTAATTAATATTAATTAACCAGGATTTTTAGTTTAGTCATAATTGATTAATCTGATTTAAATTAACCTGATAATTAATTAATCTTACTTTTGGAAGACTGTATTCTATTAAATGCTGTGAATTGTTTGATATCTCTGATGTGTGATGCTTTGTGATATGAATTGTTTTTGTGTGATCTGTGATGAATGTAATTTATTTATCTATGGTAAATTTACATTATTTATCTGTGAATCTGTGAATAGAGATAAGCGTTATAGATTACACCGCTTATCGGTATTGATGTGTTTGAATCGGTGATGATTGATGATGTTGCACTATTGTGTGAAAACCCTGGACTACACCATACACACATAAATATGGATTTCACAAGGAAATCGATTAAGTCATAGATATTTTGAAATCTAAATATTTTGTTTAAAAGTCGAAGTTTGAATCTGAATGGTTTTGGAAAATGGAATTGGGTTAAATATAAGAAGTTTTTGAAAAAGAATTTCAAAGATAAAAGTAATTTTGAATAACCCGATAAAGTTTTGAAATTTAAATAGTTTAATTTGTATTCAAGATTTAAGATTGAATTCTATGTTTGATAATTATTGTTTAAAAAGGTTATACAAGTTATAAATGTGTTTATATGGGTTTTAAACCATTTTAAAAAATATTATTTTGGAATTTTGAATTTAACCCAAGTTTGAAAGGCTTTAACTTGAGTAAATGTAATTGGATTTTCCTGAAACGAAAACTATTTGTTTTCATATAAAAATAGCTTTCATATAAAGAAAAGATTTCCAATTTATGTTAAAAGATTTCTAGTTTGAAATGGAATTGAAATAGTTTTGAAAATTATGAATCAATCTTTGTGAAAAATTGTTGAACCTTGCTTTGAAATCGAGGAGGATCTTAAATGTATATCCTTTGTATAAAAGATTTGAAATGGAATTGTTTTGAATGCTATGAAGGAATATTTGTGAAATATTTAGTGAACTTTGTTTTCAAACAAAAGAGGATCTCAAAGTTAGATCTTTTGTTTAAATATTGCATATGAATCTTTGTGAAAGATTGGTGAACTTTGTAAAGTGAATCTTTTTGTTTAAAAGACTAAAATGGTAAATTGTTTAACCATTTGAAAGAAAAGTTTTGGGTAATAAGTTTTGACTTAACCAGTTCCCAATATCCACATGTTTTAAATATTTCGCTCGTTATTCGGTTTAGCCGAGAGAGGACCTTTGTGTCGTATAACCCATTCTGAATAATGATACGACGTCGCGGATAGCATTTGAAGACCGGTGGTGAAGACCGGGTATTTTTGAATGCGAAATGATAACCCGTCGAATGTCTCTGCACTGAGTCGTGCCGGTATAGAGATCTCCATATGTGATGGGTAGTCCGATCGAGAATGTGAATACCCGGATTACAAGGGCTTCTTTGGAAATGCCTTTGGTTCTCTTCGAACACGAAACAGACTTGTATGGATGTGTGTCTGACATTACACTTTGAGATGTAAAGCTGGTTCCTATCAAATACATTTCTGTTTGGTGGCGTAGAATTTATTCTCATAACTTAACACCCTTCTCTGAGACTTACGAGCTCGAAGGTTATGTAGTTGGTGGTTACTAGTGATGCATTCCCAACTTGGTAATTTGGCATACGAAGTGTTGCCAATCATTTGTTGATCGAAGCATGGCTTTGTGAAAAGCATAGCTTTGTGGACGAGACTACATCAGGACCTCACACCCCAGAAATAGTCGAAACAGGAAGGATGCAGCAAGGTTTCAAGGGCCGTGCCCCAAGGGTATGTCCATCTCTTCTGGATAGAGGTGATATCATGGTATGGAGCCCAGAATTTAACCTATGTGGTTACTACAAGTACATTACTTTGTGGTTGTTGGTGTCGAGTGCTCGGATAAAGGTTGGTTACTACCGGGGATGGCATATCTTTAGGTGTTACTCCCGAAAAGGGGGTAAACCGGCCTTGTGCTGGCAGAGAACCGGGTAGGTTCTCGAGGCGTTCCTCCAGAGGCGTTCCCAGGTGGCAATAGGAAGTTCCTTAGCTTGAACATTTGTTGGAAAATCCAAAGAAACAATACGCGCCCTGTACGGGTTTAGTTGTATACCCTACCATGGAATGTGGTGGTAACCTGCTATTGAACATGGTAGCTATAGTAGGAATACAACGAAATGTTATATGTTGGCTAAGATTAATATTATACTTTCGAAATGTTTTCTACTATGCGCTAATAATAATATCAAGTGGTTTTCACGTATCAAGAATTTTTGACTATCATAACGAGAAATCTCCACCAATTCTGCGTTTGCATTGTGTGTGCAGCAGGAGGCCTTACGGTAGTTTCATTTTTCAAAAAGCATTACCGATTTCATTTTTAAATTCTTTTGCTATTTGTTTAAGGATAAAATTCTTTTTGTTTGCTCATACCAGTCCCATGACTGACCTAGAGTTTATTGTTCGCTTCCTAAACTCTAGGTGCCTACAATTTTTCATACGGGCAGTCTAGAGTTGGGTTTTTCAGATAATCAAATTGTTAGCACCAGATTTGGTCACTAACACCCTTAAGAGAGTTTTTGTAGAGAGATTAATGAAGAAAGTAAATTAAACAGAGGATAATATGCAGATTTAAATGTTGAAAGTACGAACACCAGATTTATAGTGATTCGGCGTGATTGCCTACATCCACTGTGAGGATAATCTTTATTGCTTTTCTCGTTAATCGATTACAGACATAATACGTATACCAACTATATTGAATACAATTGCTAAGCAAAAAGATAAGTCTTGAATGAGTCTTGAATGCCGTAGAGTCTCCCCGGTGTTCTCGAAAAAAGGTCTATTTCACTATGCCCTACCTCTCTATTTATAGACGAAGGTAGGTTGGACGTCCCTGGTGGGTCTGACTGCTTGGTATCTCGGCCCAAAAAGAGTGATCTTTGTGTGCCGAACCAAAGAGGCTAAACGGTAAAATGCCAAGCATGGCATAAATGCCGAACAATGTTCTCACGCAGAATGAAGTGATGCCGAACAACCTGAATGCCAAATGAGGCATTTTTGCCGAACGATGTTCTCATGCCGAACGAAGTGATGTCGAACAACCTGAATGACAAAAGAGGCATTTGTGCCCAATGATGTTCTCATGCCGAACGAAGTGATGTCGAAAAATCTAAATGCCGAACGAGGCATTTTTGCCAAACGATGTTCTCACGTCGAACGAAGTGATGCCGAACAACCCGAATGCCGAACAAGGCATTTGTGCCGAACAATGTTCTCACGCCGAACGAAGTGATGCCGAACAACCTGAATGCCGACAAGGCATTTGTGCCAAACAATGTTCTCACGCCGAACGAAGTGATGCCGAATAGTATGGAGTGCCAAATGACTATGCCATGCCGAACATCCATAGATGTCGATCGATATTCAATACCGAACGACTCTCAATGCCAAAGCTCTCACATGCCGAACACTCTCGCATGCCGAACGTCCCATAGATGCCGAACGAACTTGAGTGCCGAACGAATCATATGTGTCGAACGACTATGGAAGCCGAGCACTTTCTAATGCCGAACGCTCCCAAATGCCAAGCGTTCCTTTATGCCGAGGGTTCTTCTAGTGCCAAAAGATCTTCTCTGCCGAACCATTTTGTCATGCCAAACAGCCTTCAATGCCTATCGACCACAGGTACCGAACGGCCTGATCATGCCGAACGAGATTGCTGAGTCCTTAGTTGCCTGGTCAAACCTCCAGTAACACTTGCCCCTCAAAGTGGATCACGTGGTCGAACGTGATGTGCTTTGAACCATGAGTCCAGTGCCTTTGCTTCGAGATGTGGTTCAGTTTCCTCGATGGTGACTTCCCTTGTTCACTAGTTGAGGTGGTGTGTGTCGAACGGTATGTGAGTGCCGAACAATACAGCCGAAGCCGAATGCTCCATGTATGATGAACGGTATCGTTTTGACCGGTTCTACCGGTCATTGCCTCTTCAACTTATTCTTCCTCCCTATAAAAGCCAGCATTTCCCTTCTCCTCCACCTTTTCACTTTTTACCTCCGTGACTTTCTATGAACACACAAACTACTTCCCTGGAGTTTCATTCACTCCTTTGATCTTCCCTTCCTAGTTGGTATCCATCACGCCCATTCAAGTTATGCTCGATAAACCCCCAATCCAAAATTTACAGGCCCCCTAGTCCCTGCCGTACTCTTAGGTAAGAATTTTCTGATCACCCTCTTTGATTACGAAGTATCACTCATTATTGATGAATTGAAGTCCCAGCGCGCTCTAAGGTTGAAACTTAGTATGCTCTTAGATGACCTTGAGTTGGATGGATTGGCGAAGAGGAAGGTGGAAGATGAATTGCAGTGGCTCGGCATGATCCTTTAATGTCAAGCAATGTTGGAGGGAAGAATAGAAGAGGAGCAGGAATTGGTTAGAATGCCAAATAACGCGGTTCGGTATGATTTGCCGAATGGCTCGTTCACATCGTTCGGCATGGATGGAGGAAAAAATGAAATTGTCGTTAAGGACGGAGTGCCGAGCGTTGGGATTCGGTGTAACTTTGGTTCGGCATGATTCGTCACATGCCGAGCAGTGGAGTGGAAGGACAGGAAGGAAGCACGAATTGAATAGAGTGCTGATTGGTGCCTCGACCGAAGAGCACTTAGGCCGAACCATATTTTGACCGAACGAACCCTAGGCCAAACAATGCTTTGGCCGAATTAGGCCGAACAATGTTTTGACGGAACGATAGTTTGGCCGAACGATAATTCGGTCGAACGATACTTAGGCCGAATGATGGTTTGACCGAACAATACTTAGGCCGGACAACATTTTAACCAAACGGTACCTAGGCCGAACAACACTTCACCTTGCCTAAACATAAGACAAAAACAATGACATGGAGCTAATCAAACTAGCAAATCGAACTAATCTAGACTGACAACTTCCTAGTTCCAATTATCACAAGCCTGAACGGTCGATAAAAACAGATAAAAGCTTTTGGTGTACAATGTCAATGTCCAAGTCCAAAATTGAAAACATTACAAAGCTGATTTTCGGAGACGGTTAGCGATGACGGTCTTCGAAGACGACAGTTCAAAGTTCAACTTATACCATCAACTCTGTGACATATAATTTCTCAACACTTATATTTTAATTATCACACTAGTTCACGTATCACATGGGGGGATACTTGTGTTGTTAAGTCTGACGTCGATTGTTTTTCAAGTATAGTTCAATCAGGTACTCTGCTGGATTCAATTTCTTTCAAATATGCCTAAGAAATCTAGCTCCTCCACAATCTCAGATAGACCTGGGCCGTCTTTTATACAAGGGGTCGTAAATACTTCTAACCTGTCGACTTTCCCTGCTCATAACTTAGCTCCCGACCCCTTGGAGGCATCAATTTTCTTGGACAACCTGGTCGATTCACAGGCTTCGAAGATCAATGGAAGCGCACTCCATCAGATATGCTCCGTCCATGGAATCCCCTTCGACGATGTATCAGTTCCATCGAGGCACGATCGTCCACACCTGTCCCTAGTTGGACATACTGCATGTAATAAGTTTATGTGCTGGGTCGGCAGTGTGCCACCATTTAACTTATTTCTTCGGGACGTGCTGCAATACATCGACATTGCCACGTCACAATTGCACTCGAACGGCCACGCCTTCATCTACGGTACTTACATTCTTTTCATGACGGTTCTCTCCAGGCCTCCAACCTCGGGTGACATCAAATACACACACACACACACACACATATATATGATCAAGAAGCGGAGAGATAACCTATCTTTCATGTTTCTCGAGCTGCACCACCAATGCCAAATTTTAACAGGGGCCTGCAATAAGTTCGCCATGTACAAGCAGGAATGGTTCTATGTGCGTTGCCCTCATGGTTTCGCGAGGAGATGGGTGGAAGGAAGTAAGCCTTTTCTCCGAATTGATATTCATACTTGGTCAAAGCCATGCCTCTTCTAATTCTTTATTCCATCTTTTCAGGTATCAATCCAGGTCCTGATGGTCGTGGGTATTCTGAAGCCGTCGAAGCTATTAGAGCCCTTTCTACCGACGAATGGAACATCCGAACACTCATTTCAAATGAGTCACTGTCGAGGTTTGGACTGTTAGCAGAAGGTCGTCGGATAAGCCTTCCTGAGGGTATTTCCATACCCAGGCCCACCTCCAGTAAGGAGAAAAAACAAGTTGAGCCTTTAGCACGCGGCACTCCTGGCGCACTAGAAGAAGAAGAAACCAAAGAAAATGAAACACCTGAAGCACAAGATGAGAACGTTGGGCCTACTCAGGATCCGCCAGTTGAAGTTCATGACATCGAAATGTCATCTTCCCCTTCGAAGAAGAAAAAGAAACCGACGTACAACATAAGAAGGGAAAAAATTGGCACAACCTCTAAAGTTACTCTTATCCCAACTGAGAAAGAGGCTTCCTCTCAACGCTTAGAAGGTTCTCTAAAGGGCCTTTGGAACCTCTCCATTCCTGACGATGTACTCAATTATGATTTCGATGATCCGGAGGCACTTAAACTTCACTCGCCCATCAGAGGCGATGCAGGCATTTAATCCCATGCTTAGGGAGAGAAAAATTCCATTAGGAAAGAAACTGGTCCATCAAGGGGAAACACTAGGATGCACACACAAGCACATGCACTTTGCGTCGCACTTAAATTTTCGTCGTCACACTACTCTTTGCAAATTTGTTATTATTTAAATTCTATGCAGGTGACATGGGGGTACACACGGCATTGATCGCCTCCGTGGGCCATCTGTTTTCCATCACTATGGACGTGAATCAGGATCTGGGAGATGTTGAGACAGAGACGGCGATGGCGATAGGGATTATCATTCCCGGGACTCCTCATCTCGGAAGAAAACATATTATCAGCCCTAGTACCAACAACATCCCTCTACTCGCTCGGAACAAAGCAAAGATAAGCACGGCTATAAGGGTTCACAAACTGATTTCCCCCGAGACCAACACTCTGATTTCTCTTCCACACGACAATCTCGAAATCCTCACAGAAGAGCTGAACTTTCAAAGCCGTCTCCTCCTGTTCCCTCAATAGATCCAACAATATCGGAGAGACTGGCCAAGCTTTACGCTAAATTTCTAAAGATTTTCTTTGATGGTCTAAAGTTCCTCACGGTGATCCACCATATACCTGGAGATGTTAAATAGAGCGCCATCGCCTGCATAAATGACGTCTATGTTCAACATGACGCGTTTGTTCATTTCGCTGAAAAACTTTCTGAAGTCTCCATGGAGCACCAGCATGAGATCGATCGCCTGAAGCTTGAGGCTATCCACGACAAAGATATCATTAAAGGTCAGGAGAAAGAGATTGCGACTTACAAGTCTGAACTTGAGGCCGCCCAACAGAGCACTAAGGATACGCCGAAGCCGTAACTCGTCTAGAATCGACTCATAAAAAAGAACTCGACGAGGCGGTACAACACTGTGGGGTTTTGGCTTTAGAAAAAGATTCGGTGCAAAAAGGGAGGGATGCATTCTGGCTCCGGGTTAAAGAACTTGAGGAGCGACTCCGCAAAGAACAAGAGGAGAAGGTTGCTGCACAAGAAGAGTCCCAACAGTATTCTGAAGAGATTGTTGCAACGCGACTCCTTAAGGCGAAACTTGATGCTGAGCTTTCTAAAGTTGAGGCGCGGAAGAATAAAGCCCGTGAAGAGGGCAAAGAGATAGCCTCTACGGAGATCGACTCCCATCTTGAGGCGGCCAAGTTGGAGGGTAGAGATGAATTCAAAATCATGTTCGACCCGCTTATTGCCGAATTCAATGCTCGCGTTCTCATGCACCAGGACAACTTTTTTGGGCGAGGGCTATCTCGAATCTTTAGCCGAGGCATGGGAGACTTTAATTGAAATCAAAAAGGCCGAACACAGTATCGAGAAGGTTGATGAGGGGGCCTTGATAATAGAATTCATCAAGGGAAATGAGCCTTCGAACCTATCAGCTGCTAAAGGTATTGATTGGAAAGGATCCCCTTCAACAAAAGGGAAAGAAATTATCGCCGGTCCATCCGGGACTGAGTCTCCAGCTCGTGTGCTTACTCAGCCGACCAGTCGGTCGATATTCGATCCTTCTGAACAGCAAATCGGCTATGATCCGGAGGACCCCGGCCTTGGAGTTCATGTTTTGTCACCTATTCCAGAGGCCGTGACCTCCCTGACGGTTGAGAGCCAGCCGGAACCTGGCAGGCAACTCTTTTGCTTCAACATTCCAAGAACTTACGTTTTTCACCAGAAGCTATCGTATTCTAATACTTGCTCTTCATGATTTTATGCAGGCCATTCTGATCTTGAGCCACTCCGAGGATTGATGTCGCCAAGGAGGTTAGGGGGAAAATGAGTGAAGCGGCTCATGCAGCAGAGGCTCCCGGTCCCGATGCTCAGGTGATCGGAGCACTTGACGACGACAAATCTGAGACTTCCTCCCCCATCGATGGGAGTAATGAAGTTGAAATTACAGGCGTCTCCGAGCACATGTTTGAACTGAGCATGAAGGAGTAGCTTGACAAAGAGAAGGAAAAGACGATCAAGATCAAGGTCGAACCTCAAGCTGTAGACTCGGACGATCTTTTGAACATCCTGTTGAAGGTCATTCTACCAGGCAGGTTCAAACCCATGGATGTTCCTCACACTTCTTCGGTTGTCACTCCCCCGTCAAAGAAAACCGTCAGGGGTTAACGTACCGGGGAGGAGTCGTCAGGCAAAAAGTCGAAGAAGTCAAAGAAGTAGTTTTCGTTCTCGTTCAACAAGAGCTAATTTAAATTATGTAATTATTTTTGTTTTCGTAGTTTATGTAAATAAACTTTTGAATCCGAGCTTCGGAGGAGTTGTAGTAGATACTTATTTTTGATGAATAAAACCTAGTTCTTTTTGCCTTTCGGAAGATTTCTCTTTTTTGGTTTTTCATATAATCATAGTCGGAACCCAAGCTATTATGAGTTACATAAGCTTCTTGATTCATCTCCAAATAAGTTGATAATCTTTTGGCATTGCACATTCTTTATTCCACGCTCGGGGTACTTAGAATATTTTCTAGTACGTACGCCAAAGGCTCGATGACTACAAATCATTTATAACTAGTCCGCATTCAGGGCATTTGGTCATTTAATCGTTTATACTTGAGTCTGCATTCTGGGGTCTTATAGTACTCCAGTCCGCACTCCGGGGACTTGAGATTTCGAGTCGTTCATACTCGAGTCCGCACTCTGGGAACTTAGAGTACTCCAGTCCATTCTTCGAGGACTTGGAGGTTTCGAATCGTTTGTACTCGAGTCCGCACTCTGGGGACTTAGAGTACTCCTGTCCGCACTCCGGGGACTTGGAGATTTCGAGTAGTTTATACTCGAGTCCGCACTCTGGGGACAAAGAGTACTCCAGTCAGCACTCTGGGGACTTGGAGGTTAGGAGTCGTTTATACTCGAGTCCACGCTCTGGGGACTTAGAGTACTCCAGTCCGCACTGTGGGGACTTGGAAGTTTGGAGTCGTTTATACTCGAGTCCTCTCTCTGGGAATTAGAGTATTCCATTCCGCACTGCGAAGACTTGGAGATTTCGAGTTGTTCATACTCGAGTACGCACTTTGGGGACTTAGAGGACTCCAGTCCACACTCCGTGGACTTCGAGGTTTTGAGTCCTTTATTCTCGAGTCAGCACTTTGGGACTTAGAGCAGTCCAGTCCGCACCCCGGGGACTTGGAGATTTCGAGTCGTTTATACTCGAGTCCGCACTTTGGGGACTTAGAGTACTCCAGTCCGCACTCGGCGGACTTAGAGGTTTCGAATTGTTTATACTCGAGTTCGCACTCTGGGTATTTAGACTACTCCAGTCCGCACTCCGGGGACTTAGAGATTTCGAATCATTTATACTCGAGTCCGCACTCTGGGGACTTAAAGTACTCCAGTCTGCACTCCGGGGAATTGGAGATTTTGAGTCGTTTATACTCGAGTCTGCACTCTGGGGACTTAGAGTACTCCAGTCCGTACTCCGGGGACTTGGAGGTTTGGAGTCGTTTATACTTGAGCCCGTGCTCTGGGGACTTAGAGTGCTCCAGTCCACACTCCGGGTACTTGGAGGTTTGGAGTCGTTTATACACTAGTCCGCCCTCTGGGGACTTAGAGTACTCTAGTCTGCACTCCGAGGGTTTGGAGATTTCGAGTCATTCATAATCAAGTCCGCACTCCGGGGACTTAGGGTCCTCCAGTCTGCTCTCCGGGGACTTGGAGGTTTTGAGTCGTTTATACTTGACTCCGCACTCTGGGAACTTAGAGTACTCAAGTCCGCACTACGGGGACTTGGCGATTTCGAGTCGTTCATACTCGAGTCCGTACTCTGGGGACTTAGAGTGCTCCAGTCCGCACTCCGAGGACTTAGAGGTTTCGAGTAATTTATGTGCGTTCGTACGTCAGACGAGGTAATGTATCTCTTGGTCATTTGTTACAGCGTTATCATACACAGAAACATCGACAACTCATGGGAAAAAGAAATGGCTTCAAGCCTTTATTAATGTAAATAAGCTAAATTATTTTTTCTCATGCCATAAACTAAGAATAAAACTTGCTGGAAATAAATGAAACTAAAATATGATCGAAATGAACTAAGTGTAATAGTGCCGCAAATGTTTACTATTCCATGCTCGGGGAAGTGTAGCACCATCAACGGTCGCTAGCTTGAAAGTTCCTTCTCCAACCTTCCGTTCAATGACGTATGGACCTTCCTATGTGGGGTTTATATGTGACGGAAATGGTAAACTCGTTTCAAAACGAGATCACCTACTCCAAAGATTCTTGGTCGGCTTTTTCATTACAATATCGAGCAACTCGGTGCCAGTGCGCGGCCGCATTTTTCATCAATGAATTCCAAAGATTCCAATTAGAGATGTTGGTTTGACTCTGGGACATAATAAGTTACCTAATGTGATAGGACTTCACGTTCCACGGGTATGACAGCTTCCATGCCATATGCTAATGCGAACGGAGTATGGCCAGTCGCGAACTTGTGGTTGGTTCTATAATCCCAAAGTGTTGTTGGAAGCTCATCCACCCACTTGCCTCTAGCCTTCTTCAAACGTTTTTTCAATATGGATTTGATTGTCTTATTAACGGCCTCCACTTGTCCATTAGCTATTGGATGAGCAACTGCTGCAAACTTTTTCTCAGTAACATATTTTTGGCAAAACACTTTGAACTCTTTGCTTTCAAACCGAGTTTCGTTGTATGTGACGATGGTTCGTGGAAGGCTAAAACGGCATATAATATTTCATGCAAACGAAATTGATGACCTTTTTTATGGTGATAGTGGACAAAGGTTCTGCTTCTGCTCACTTGGTAAAGTAATCGACTGCCACAATCGTGTATTTTGCACCACCTTTGGACAGATGCAAGGAACCGACTATGTCGATTCCCTATATTGCAAATGGCCAAGGACTAACCATTTGTGTGAGTTCCGTCGTCGGTGCTCTTGGGATTTTCGCATACTTATGACATTTGTCACATCTTCTAACGTATTCTGTGGCATCCCGATTGATAGTTGGCCAATAGTATCCATAGCGGAGGATTTTCTTTGCAAACGTCTGCCCTCCGGTATGGTCGCCACATTCACCTTCATGGACTTCCTTCAGGACTCGTTTTATCTCATCATGGGCAATTCATCGGAGTAATGGGGTCGAGAATCCTCTCCGATACATTATTCCATCCTGCATTACATAATGATAAGCCTTACGAATGACTTGTCATCTTTCGCACTTTCTTTCGGGTACAACCCCGTGTAACAAGTACTGCTTGAATGGGGTCATCCATGACTCCCTTTCGATTTCCGTTTCTAACATGAAATCTACCTCCATCATATTTATACTTGGAACATGTGAGGTTTCAAAGGGAAACAATCCCATCTGTTGCGCATCGCCAATACTTGCAAATTTTGCCAATGAATCAGCTACCCTATTCTGTTCACGCGGAACATGTGAAATAGCATAATATTCAAGATTCGCTAGCAGCTCTTGAACTTGGGCCAAATATGGGGCAAGTCTCTGCCCCCTTTTTTGGTAGTCTCTACGCACTTGATACACCACCAGTTGCGTTTCGCAAAAGATTTCTACCGATCATATTCCCAGATCTTTGACGAGTCTTAAGCCAACAATCAATGCTTCATACTAGACTTCATTATTTGTTGCTGTGAATTCGAGCTTCAAAGCGTAGCAAACTGATCGGTTTTCACGAGTTATCAGGACTATGCCATCCCCTGGACAACGATCGTTAGATGCCCCATCGGTGTACATCTTCCATCGGATGGGAGGTATGACATTGCGACCATTTGATTCGTCTGTCATGGTGAAATCAGCGATGAAATCCGCTTGCACTTATCCCTATATGGTCTTTCGTGGTAGGTAAGTAATATCGAATTGACTTAATTCGATATTCCACTTTAACATCCTTTAGCAAGTTTTCGATCGTTGGAGTACCTGTCGTAAGGGTTGATCAATTGAAACACTTATTGAGTGTGCCTCGAAGCTTGCGTGATGCAATCACTAAGCAATAAGCTAATTTCTCGATCTTGGGATAATTCTTTCAACCCCTGTCAAGCATTTACTGACATAGTATACTGGCATTTGAACTTGGTCCTCCTTGTGAACTAGAGCTGTACTAATAGCATGCTGGGATACAGCCAAGTATACATACATCATTTCATGGTCGATTGGTTTCAATAGCACCGGGGGGCTCTCCAAATGCCTTACCAGAGCTCGAAATGCTTCCTTATTTTCGGATGTCCACTCGAAATTCTTTTTTTTCCCTTCTTTATCACATCGAAGAAGGGAATGCATTTATCCGTGGCTCTGGATATGAATCGGCTCAGTGCTGCCACCTTTCCGTTCAAGCTTTGTACTTGGTTTATAGTTCTGGGCACTTGTATGTCTCGAATAACCTAAATCTTTTCCGGGTTAGCTTCAATTCCATATGCATTCAGAATGAAACCCAAGAACTTTCCTGATGCCACACTAAAAGAGCACTTCAAGGGGTTGATCTTCATACCATAATTTCTTAGTATATCAAACATTTCTGCCAATTCTCGAATGTGGTCGTTTGACTGTCGTGACTTCACAAGCATGTCATCCACATAGACTTTCATCATCTTACCGATCTGGTCTTTAAATATTCGATTCTCGAGACGCTGATAAGTTGCTCCCGCATTTTTCGATCCAAAGGGCATTACTACATAGCAATATATCCTCATATACGTGAAAAAACAGGTGTGCTCTTGGTATGGAATATGCATCGGGATCTGATTGTATCCTGAATACACATCCATAAATGACAATAATTCGTGTCCGGCGGTAGAGTCGACGAGCTGGTCGATTCTAGGTAAGGGGAAACTATCCTTCGGGCATGCTTTATTCAGATCGGAGTAATCAATACAAGTTCTCCACTTTCCATTTGCTTTTTTCAGTAGCACTAGGTTAGACACCCATTCAGGGTAGAGGGCGTCGCGGACGAACCCATTTGCTTTTAGTTTGTCCACCACCTCTTTGAGAGTCCCAGACCTCTCCGGTTCCATAACTCTCCATTTCTATTTTACGGGAACGTGTTTCGGCTCTATGTTCAACACATGACTCGCAATTACTGGATAAGTCCCGCACATCTCAGAGTTTTCCAAGCAGAAACGTCCAGATTCACCCGGAGGAAATCGGTAAGATCCTCGGCCACTGAGGGGTCGAGTTGTGATCCAATCTTAAGAACTCGTGATGGGTCATCCCGACTGATTCGGATGTCGATCGTCAGCTCAGCCGATGCTGCATTCGTTTCCATGGGTTCCCCATCATCATCTCTCGGATCTATATCTCTAAGGATTCGAGAATGCTGTCAGAGCCAGGGCTCGGGCACTACTTATCAATCATCAGTCTTTAGAATGCGGACAGAGCTTTTCGCAACCTTTCCCTTCTCTCTCCGCTGAGCTTCCCTTAATTCCGCTACATAACATGCGCGACCGGTCGCCTGATCGCCATGTACAACGCCGACTCCTTTGTCTGTCGGAAATTTCAATGTCAAACACCATGGGGCCAAAGCAGTCCTAATTCTGCCAAGGTTGGACGACCAAAAGAGACATTATATGGAGAGTCAACATCCATTACTATGAATGGTAGGACTCGCACTCTCCTACACTCACATTCCCCCAGTTCAACTGGTAGCTCTATATACCCCATCGCGTCGGTTGCAGCATCGTTAAAGCCGTGGATACGGGCTTTGCATGGTTTCAAATCTTTCGTTTCCATCTTCATCTGGTCATAGGCTTTCTTGAATATGATGTTAACGGAGCTCCCGCAATCAATCAGGATTCCTTTCATGTAAGCTGGCCCGATTGTTACAGATATAACCATCGGGTCGATAGTAGATACTCCACCTTGTCCGCATCTCGACTCCTAAACACTATATCGTCAGTCATCACGCGTTGTTGCTTTGCAGGGGTTCCATCTTCCACATTCGAACAACATTCGTAATCCGCATACCTTAAGGAGTAGCATATCGTTCCATCTCCTGCCAATTCTTGTCTGCAGGATGAGTTCCTCTGGTAATAGTGTTTATAATCAATCTACCCACAGTCCGAGCATGTTTTTTCGATTGGTGTGGAGTCGGCCCGCGTTTGGGATCTGACGTTCCTTGCCTTCCATCTTGCGAGTTTTTGACAAATTCCTGCAATTTTTTCTGTCTGATTAACTTTTCTACGGCATCATGGAGGTGTCTACACTCCTCTGTATTGTGCCCATGGTTCTCATGGAAGCGACAGTACTTCCCTGTCTGTTTCTGTTCTTCAGTGGACTCCTTTGGGCGTGGCTTTCTGTATTCAAAGGTGTTACAGGTAGATAGATAAATGTTTCCAAGAGATGTATTTAGCGAGGTGTATTCATTATAGGTCGGAATCCTTGACTTCCATTTCCCAGCTTCTCTTTTCGGAATCCTTGACTTCCATTTCCCAGCTTCTCTTTTCTTTTCGGTATTTCCACCTCCGGATGCTTTGGACTGCCAAGTCTTATTCTGGACGTTGACTTGAACTTTTCTCGAACTATCGCCGGACTGCTTGACGGCGATTTTACTTTTCACAGTCTTCTGAATAGGCCCTGCTGCTTTATCTCGTCTCGTCCATCGAGCCTCCTCCCTCTGTATGAACCGATGAGCTCTGGAATAGAATCGTTCCAATGTAGCTGGGGGCTTTCCCGCCAACCAATCTCCAAACTCCGAGTCTGCATCTACACCTCGCATTACCGCCATCAAAATTGCGTGGTCGTTAGGATTTCTAACTTCAGTGGTGGCGACATGAAACCTCTGTAAGTATGCTTTCAAAGACTCTCCCGTAGCTTGGATTACGCTTAATAAAGACATTACGTCCTTTGGACGGGTAGCATGTATCGTGAATTGTTCAATAAATTTAATTGTTAACTCATCGAAGCTGGATACAGATCGTGGAGGAAGCCAATTAAACCACATAGTGGCGAGTCCGGGCAGAGTGATTGGGAAACACCTACACTTAGTTGCGTCATTTTCCCTTGCCGAATCGATCATCCATTCGTACCTCATCACGTGTTGGCTAGGTTCAGTCTTCCCTTCGTAAGCAGGGATAGTCGGCATATTGAATTTCTTAGGGTACTCAGCCTGTAGGATAACATATGTGAAGGGAGTATGACTTCTGGACACTCTCCGGTCCTCTATGGTCAGGCCTTGGTTCTCTCTCATCAGCTGCCTGACCATGGAAGATAAATTCGGAGTTTGTATGGAGGGTGGGAGGTTGGGTTCCTTTCCACGGGACCGTGCGGGTTGGTGTCCCGCTTAATTCGGGTCTTGGTGATCCGGGCGTCCGGTCTCATCACGTTCCTGATCCCTGGTGGATTGATCAGTTGCACCTGCTTGTGCAGCTTCATCTTTACGGCGTCTACGCCTAGGAGGTTCATCAGCCGAGGTTGAGCTATCAGATTCAAAATAGGGAACAGGACTACTTCCAGCATTCTGATGCTACTGCTGGGAAAGCTGAGTCATGAGATTAGTGTTGCCTTGAATCTGCTCAGAAAGTTACTTTATACTTTCCCTGAGTTCACTTATCAAGTCGTTGAACTCTATTCGGGAAACGACCTCCGCTTGGTTCTGGGTGGAGGTTCCTTAGCCTTGAATTACTGGTTGGTTGCTAGGTCCTATCTGTTGTACACTAGTAGTTTCATGGACGTCTACGTTATGAGAGGCCGATCTAGTTCATGGTCTCCCCATGGTAGAGTTGTTGGTTGTAACTCTGAGTAGAATCTACAGATGTCTTGTGACTGTTTTGGATCTCCTTTAGGGGATTTTTCAACCAAGTGGCTACAAAGTAGATCCTATCATCCTGAGAATTCGACTCGCAGTGAAAGCACCAAAATGTTAGCACCAGAATTGGTCACTAACACCCTTAAGAGAGTTTGTGTAGAGAGACTAATGAAGAATGTAAATTAAATAGAGGATAATATACATATTTAAATGCAGAAAGTATGAACACCAGATTTATAGTGGTTCGGCGTAATTGCCTACATCCGCTTTGAGGTTAATCTTTATTGCTTTTCTCGATAATCGATTACTGATACAATCCATATAGCAACTATATTGAATACAATTGCTAAGAAAAAAGATTAGTCTTGAAGGAGTCTTGAACGCAGTAGAGTCTCCCCGTTGTTCTCGAAAAAAGGTCTATTTCACTTTGCCCTGCCTCTCTATTTATAGATGAAGGTAGGTTGGACTTCCCTGGTGGGCCTAGAAGCTTGGTATCTCGGCCCAAAAAGAGTGATCTCTGTGTGCCGAACCAGAGAGACCGAACGGTAGATTGCCGAGCGTGGCATAAATGCCGAACGATGTTCTCAGGCCGAATGAAGTGATTCCGAACAACCTGAATGTTGAACGAGGCATTTGTGGCGAACGATGTTCTTGTGCCGAACGAAGTGATGCTGAACAACCTGAATGCCAAACGAGGCATTTTGTGCCGAACGATGTTCTCATGCCGAACGAAGTGATGTCGAAAGTGACGACCTAGAATTTTTGAGCATTTAAAAATCAGAATATCTAATTGATTTTAAAAATTCAATAGAGCAATTTTAACTTGAATTACGAATATCATAATTCATTTGGATAATTTAATTATTGAATTTAAATTATTTGAAGTTGGATAAAATATTGAATCTGAAATTCTAAGCCTATTAAAAATAATTTGAAGGCCTGTGAAATTTATATTGATAATACTGAGGAGAATAGAAGTGATGAAATCAAATTTAAAAATGGTTTGTTAAGTTTTGAAACTTATATCATTTAAAATTGAATTTAAAAATAGCCTTCCAAGGCACAGTCTCAGAATTCAACCAAACCAGCTCCATTCGATCCGTAATGTTTTATTATTATGGGATTTCAATTTTCGCATTGTTTGGAGTTACCGTTGGGTCGTACGATTGGTCAATGCCTAGAATAATCAAATTGAATTTAAATTGATAATTGAGTCTTCCCTTATACGCCAACATTTTTCGTTATCTTCTCGTATACGCCTTTTTCTTCTACAGAAATCGAACACCCGTTTCCTTTCAACAAAAGCCCTTCTTCTTGCTTAAGAAAAAAAATCAAGACAGTTTTATAAAATTTCGATGTCAAATTCGATAAGAGAAAAAAAAATGGGCGCTTTTCCTTTCTAATTGAATCAAACCCGAAACCTGCTTCTTATTTCAATTCGATGTCCGCCTCGTTTTACAAAAAAAAAAGTTAAACAATGGTCGAAGCCTAAATTATTCAAATCGAACGGCGGAACAAAAGGGAAGTTATAATCAAATAAAAATCAAAATACAGAGGGGCCGAGCTAATCAGATCGAACCCGTATTCCTTCCTTTTTCCCCTGATCACTTCGAGTCGCGATTCAATGCTTTCGGTGTCGTCGATAATGTTTGCTAGGGTTTTCGATTCGAGTTCGTTCGTGACTTACCAGGCTAGGGAACTCGAGGCGACATTAGGGTTCATTTTGAGGGACGCCACCTTGTTTGGCTACTTCGAGGGTAGACTTTGGGATGCGACGGTAGGGGCAGCATATGGCAGTCGAGATGCGAGGCGCAGGAGTCGTGGTGTGTCGTGAAGTGAGTTGGGTTGCGACAATTGGTGGCGGCGCCGCGCAGTCGCGAAGCACAGGGGTCTCGAGGTAGGGGTTTGTCAATGTGGACATGCTCGCGGCGGCTGGATTCGTTTTGGGTAAGAGCTATTTTTATTTTTATTTTTTGCAGAAATTGTGTTTATATAATAATATTACTGTAAGTTATAAAACAAATCGTTTTTTCATTTATAGATATCTATATATAAATTCAGTTAGTAGAATCGTGGATAATTGCAGGAAGTAAAAACAAAACTTTCTTTTATACACATATTTATATATATATAGGACTCGAAAAAACAAACATAAGGGTTTATATTAAATTTTGGCCTGTATGGATTATCTTAGTTTATGCAGATCCAAGGACAAATAAATTCAATAAGTATTCATTTATAAATATTTTAGGTTACTTGTTAAGTTCTAAGTAATGCTTTTTAGGAATTAAATTGTTTAATAAATTTATTAAATTGCCTTAATCAAAAATTATTTAAAAAAGGAATTATTTTAAAGATAAATTTTTGGTTTAAACCCAAATGTTTAGTTAAAATAAAACCATTGGACAATTAAATTTTATCGAATGAAAATGAACTGTTCGGTTATTTCAAATATTAATAAATCTTGTAATGTTTTACAAGGTCAAATTTGAGAAGAAAGCAAACTGGATTGGAAATGGAATGCTAATAATATAAGGTGAGCTAATCTCACTCAGTTAAACTATAAATTTAAATTTAAATGATTAAATCTAATTAATTGTTTGAATGGCTGAATTGATTTATGTGATATAGCATGATATAGTTTGAAATTTGCATATTATGTGATGCTAATGTCTGTGGATGCAGGGAAAACAGGTTGGAGGGATCCAACTGGACCCCTCAACTTTTATTTAAATTATTTAATGTTCTCTGTTCTGATTATTTGATATTCTATAATGGATTATGTGGAAGTATTGAATGTTATGGCTTGGTTGATATAATTGGGTATAATGAATTACCAAAAATATAAATTTGATTTTGGGAATGAAAATAAAAGAAGTGAAATTGCAAGTAAAATAATTATAGAATAAATTTAAGAATGACTTGGAAAAGAAATAAAGTGACTTTAAAATTCTAATAAATGAACCCCGAGAATGGAAAGGTAAATTTGAATAAACAGAAAGTTAATGAATTTTAAAATGCAGTATTATTAATTAAAAAGAATAAACATTTATTTAGAATTTAAGATGTGAATTATTGAAAGAGTAAAGAAGAGATTGAAAAAAAAAAAATAAGTCCATAACTACTGAATTTGGAAAAATACTGATAAGTAAAAGAATTTATTTCAAACAAAATAAATTGAAATCAATTTGGGAAAATTGATTTAAGTGATTGAAGTTGGAATTTTCTCTGGATAGCCAAGTACATGTTTTTAAAGGTAAATTTTTTAATAAAAATTAAATGTTTTAAAGTGTTTTTAAAGAAAGCAAGTTTTGTAAATTTATTATTTCTAATATTTAAAGTCTAAAGTAAGTATTTTATTTTAATCTATTTAGTAGTAATTATTAAGAAGTAACTTAGTATTTTGTTTTAAAAGTAGAAATCTAGTTTTATATTTTATTAACTTTTTTTTCAAATGTTTATATAGTATTTATTTTTAGTAAATTATTGAAGTAGTTTTAACGTAAATGTTTAAAAGTAAATTCCAAAGCAAGTATTTTGTTTAATCTATTATCTTAATAATTATTTAAAGATTGATTTGATATTTTGTTTGAAGTATTACTATAAATTAAGTATTAAAGTAAATTTTTCTAAATTAAATGTTAAACATATTTTACAATAAAGTGTTTTAAAAATCTTAAGTTTGTGCTTGGTGATTCCAGTGGAAATGGAAATACTCGGAGTTTATTCTAAGAAAAGGAAGATAGTTTGGAAACTGTTTTAAAAAGGATTTGAAAGTGAGAATATATCTTGTAAAGATATTTTGAGATAAATAAATAATTTGGGAAATTATTTGTTGGTTGATGGTTGTCTGTGAATATTAATTGATAGTTAAATCACCGACTATCAATATTGGACAAAAATACATTGATCGTTTCGAAGACACCGGGATCGAGATTTATTTCTCGAAAACCACTTCGATCTGGTTTATATGTTTCGTGGAACATTGGATTCGAAGATGGAGCGGTGAAGTGCAAGGGCTAGTCGCTACTAATCCTGATGATATTTCCAAAATGGATGTAGTAGGAATAGTGCCTTCGGTTCCGTTTGAACCCGGGACGGACTTGTACGGATGAATGCTTGCGAAACATCATCAGGTGGACGATGGGCATTCTAAGGGATATATTCTATAAAGGTAACGTTTAGCCTCAAGCCCCATCAATTGGGAATGGCTGAAAATCAGGGGTTATGCAGCAAGGCTTCGTGGGTAGCCCCACTGGAGGGTGAGGTCATCCCTGTCTAGACGTCCCTTTTATTTCGGCTTAGTGGGCGGTTGCTGATCCCAACCGCGGGGTGATCTTGCTCGGGACTTCCAGTAAGGGATGGTTCCGTTCTTGTGTTGCAGGGGAGTTACGGTGGCTCCTCGGTACGCTGATCTAGACCAGGTACTGTGACAGGTGGTACCCTAGTGCCTAACCATTAGTTGGAATCCATTTTCCCTACGCGCCCGTACGGTTTTGATTGTGCCCAACTATTGCTGAAACGTGAGATGCAAGCATTTCAGCTAGATTATATTTTACTTTCTATAGACACTATTATAATATTAGAGGATTTTTATAAAAATTGTTTTAGCTATCGTAAGGTAAAAACCCGACATGTTTATTTGTGGCGTGGTCTTACGAGATGCTTTTGTTTTCAAAGGATTTTTGGATCACTTATTATCTATTATATTTATTCCGCTGCGATGGTTAAATTCTGTTGTTGCTTTCTATTTTCTTCTTCTACCTCTTCTTCTTTAACCCAAATGATTCGTATTTCTGTGCAACTTGAGTTGATTGTTGTAGAATAGTGTTGACTCAAGGGGTACGGATTTTGCGGGTCGTTACAGTTGGTATCAGAGCTTAGGTTGGTGATAACCTTGGCTCTGGTGAGAAATTACTCAATTAGAGACCGTAGTACTCTAAATAAGTTTAAGCGTATTAATATATATGGGCGCGTATTTGTTAGTGAATATAAATTGTTTTAATATCGTGTTGACTGGTTTATTGAGTGGCATATGAACCTTCGTCGACACAGTCTGTGCAACTGTATTGAAGGGTTTTCTAAACACTAGAATAGAACAATCGACACGATATTGTTTTAAATGTGGGTAAATGAAATAATGTTACCCAAAAATATATTTTGATATAAAGAAAGTTTTTGAAAACTATTTAGCTAATATATGGTTGCTTGGATGTTAGGAATGATGATATTTAAATTATTATCATTATTAAGTGAAAATTTAACTAGAAATTGTAAATATAACTAAAGTTCAAAGGAATAAATTCATTACAAAATGAAATTTATAAATGTGAATTATAAATGTAACTTATAAAATTTGAATATAATCAAATCAGTATTTGTATGAGCATAAGCTATGCAAATGAATTATAGTTAAAATTAATTTAAGCAGGCTTTGGAAATTTAAATCCCGGAGATTTGGAAGTATTTTGAGGATAAATAGTAGCATTGTTGATTTTGGGGTATTTCTGAAAGGAAATTATTTCAAATAAATTTTGGGAAGAGATATAGCATTGAATTCACTTCAGTCACTGGAAAATAACTTCGGTGATGACTGCAGCATCATCGATGTTCATTTTCGAGTTTCTAAGTGATGAAATGCAGCCAAATTGATTTGTTCAGGAAAACCTATTTGTTTTTGAAAACCTTAAGAGAAATTTGTTGGGAATAAAACAAGGATTGGTTTGACTTTTGAGAAATGTGATTTGAGATGTTGAAGATTTCAAAATGTTTTGAAACCAAAAGCCGGGTGTTTAAAAATCCTGATAAGATGGGTTGTAAGCTTATAAATTGAGATGATTTTTAAATCAGGAAGGGAATATAAGCTTTGAATGTTGGAATTTAAATTTAAAGGAAAGGTTAAAAATGAAATTAACTTGGATGGGAAATAAAAATTTGACTGGATTGACATTAATTGGATAGACTGAAAATAATATCCAGTTGTGTTCAAATCAAGTTGAAATCGAGTTAAGTTAAATAAATGTGAGTTAAAATAAAATTGAATTGGGATGAGAATTCAATTAAATTAATGAATGGAATAAAATTCTTACCTAAACAAATGGAAAATAAATTGAATAAGGATTGGAATTGAAATAAATAAATAAGAATAACAAGTAAAAGAATTATAATACATGGAATAAATATGCTGGGGTTATAAATAAGCATAAGGCTTGAGTTAAAAATAAAGAAAGAATATATTCAAGCCTATAATAAATGGAATTGTGGAAATAATAAGTTGTGACTTATTAAATTTGAAAAGTGGGATAGAAAATTAAAAATAAATATTTTTGATGAATAGAAGAATAAAATGAAAATCAAAACTGGGATTATAAAAAAATAAAATAAAATAAATAGTTGAACTTGAGAAAATTTGATAAAGAGATTTTGAGATTAAAATCAAGTTCTGGATTATAAGTTGGGGAAAGACTATTTGGATTATAATTAGATAATGAAATATGTAATGAGAACCCAATGTAGATAAATAAAAGATGAATCGTGATATAATAATGAAGTTTGGAAAAAAAACTCAAGTTATAAATCAAATTCGACCTAGATTGTTAGTGAAGTAAATGAGATTGAATTGTGAGTTCACAAAAGTGAATGGTAAATTGAAAATGGTATGGTTTGCAAATAAAATCCAAATTTGTAGAAATAAATTGAAATGACCTTGTAATTTATTTAAGTGAACTGAGAATGAATCGAACTTGGAAATTTGAAATTTATAATAACTAATCAAATAAATTTGTAGTTTGAAAGGAGATTGGATTGAAATAGAATCAAGTTAAATTGAAAAGAGAACTTTGTTTGCAAAATGAGAATGAGCTTAAGTATAAAATTTGAATAAATTGAAGTAAAATTAACTTAAGCTAAATGAGTGAAGGAGAGTTGAATTGAATTCAACTTAAACAAAGTTTAATAATACTGGATTGGTTTTAAATCAAGTGAAAATAAATTTTAATCAAAATAAAATTTGGTGAGTTATAAATATATTAATGGAATGAAATTCTAGAATAAATAATTGTAAACCATTTAAAATTATTAAGGAATTGAAATAACTTGAGACAATAAGAAAATAGAATGTTTTAAGTTTAATAGAATGGATTTAAATGAATTTGGATAAGAAATGAAGTATAAATGAGCGGACTGTGAATAAAATTTAATGGGTAATGAAGAGGTATACGAATGGATTGAAAACCATTCGAATTGAATGAAAATGGTTATAAATAAGTTGAAACAGTTGCATTGGCTTGGAAATTGTAAAAGTTGCTTATGGGAAAATGTTTGGTGTGAATTTCTTTTAGAATTCGTGAGTTTAACTATTGCAACTAAGTGAAATATTGATAAAACTTTATATATGTGGCAGTTACATGTTTAAATTGACCAAGTACAGGTACCTGAAAGCCGTGAGGCTGGATTGGGTTATGCTAATTTCTAAAATAATAAGCTATTTGCTTATAAATGATAAATAAGGTACGCCTACGCAATAAAAGTATAAAATATGAACTGTTTTTGGTTTTTCCGACCGGGTGGGTCGATGTATATATATTTATCTCTTTTGTCAAATTGCAAAAGCTCCTCCGTGCAATGGAGACTCTGTCAAAATTTTCTAAAAATTTTGGGAGTTAGAATTTTTTTGAAGACTTTTGGAAATATTAGTTAATAGCAAAACGATTTTAAACTAGAAAATTGAAATAAGTTAGTAAATGAAACTAATTAAAATAATGATATGAATTAGTAATAAATGACAAATAAAATTTAAATATTCAGAGTTAAAGGTAAATTGAATTCATATGGAAATGAAAAGAATCTATTTGAATAGGAATAGATATAAACCGAAGTGGTAAGATGAAAATGAATATAAGAAGCATATAGAATGCTTATACTAAACTTAAGTAGGAATGATGAATTCCTAATTGGAGATTTATATTAGAAATATATTCTAAGTTGATATTTGGATGAAAATTGGCATTTGGTAAGGCAGTCAATAAAATGTTTTTGAAATGTTGTGATTGGATATTAGTGTTAAGCAGGATATGCAGGTATTATAAAGGGAAAACAAAATTGGGTTTGATATCAAAGGATAAAATTTGAAATGCTCGACAAAAAGGTATGTATTTAAATTTTGGTATGAAATTGGATTGGGTTTTTGGATTGAGCCACTTGGCTTTTTGTTTCTTTTTGGATTTGGGACGCCGTAGAGCCATTTTGTAGTTGTACCGAGCTAGCCGCGCAAAGGAGACGCTGGCGAAATTTTTCGGGAATTTAGAGAGTTAGAAAATTTTTGAGAAAATTTTGATAATTCAAATTTGGTTTCAGATTTAAACTTGAATGGTTAGGCAAATGGTATAGTTTGAAACTATGGAAAAGCTCGGAAAGTTAATAAGAATATAATGGTCTTTTATAAAAGGATGGTTGATAAGATGTTGAATTGTTAGAAACTGTTTGGATTTTGGAATAATAATAAACGGGTATTGGACCATTCTTCCTAATTAGTAATTTCGGGGATGAAATTCTTTTAAGGGGAGAGGAGTGTGACGACCCGGAATTTTCGAGCATTTAAAAATCGGAATGTCTAATTGATTTTAAAAATTCAATAGAGTAATTTTAACTTGAATTACGAATATCACAATTCATTTGATAATTTAATTATTGAATTTAAATAATTTGAAGTTGGATAAAATATTGAATCTGGAATTCTAAGCCTATTAAAAATAATTTGAAGGCCTGTAAAATTTATATTGATAATACTGAGGAGATAGAAGTGAAGAAATCAAATTTAAAAATGGTTTGTTAAGTTTTGAAACTTATATCGTTTAAAATTGAATTTAAAAATAGCCTTCAGAGGCACAGTCTCAGAATTCGACGAAACCAGCTCCATTGGATCCGTAATGTTTTATTATTATCGGATTTCAATTTTCGCATTGTTTGGAGTTACCGTTGAGTCGTACGATTGGTCAATGCCTAGAATAATCAAATTGAATTTAAATTAATAATAGAGTCTTCCCTTATACGCCTACGTTTTCCGTTATCTTCTCGTATACGCCTTTTTCTTCTACAGAAATCGAACACCCGTTTCCTTTCAACAAAAGCCCTTCTTCTTGTTTAAGAAAAAAAAAATCAAGACAGTTTTATAAAATTTCAATGTCAAATTCGATCAGAGAAAAAAAATGGGCGCTTTTCCTTTCCAATTGAATCAAAGCCGAAACCTCCTTCTCCTCACAATTCGATGTCCGCCTCATTTTACAAAAAAGAAAAAGAAAAGTTAAACAATGGTCGAAGCCTAAATTATTCAAATCGAACAGGCGGAACAAAAGGGAAGTTATAATCAAATAAAAATCAAAATATAGAGGGGCCGAGCTAATCATATCGAACCCGTATACCTTCCTTTTTCCCCTAATCACTTCGAGTCGCGATTCAATGCTTTCGGTGTCGTCGATAATGTTTGCCAGGGTTTTTGATTTTTGGAGAAAGTGTGGGTTTGGATTCGAATTCGTTCGTGACCTACCAGGCTAGGGAACTCGAGGTGACATTAGGGTTCATTTTGAGGGACGCCACCGTGTTTGGCTGCTTCGAGGGTATACTTTGGGATGCGACAGTAGGGGCAGCATATGGCAGTCGAGATGCGAGGCGCAGGAGTCGTGGTGTGCCGTGAAGTGAGTTGGGTTGCGACAATTGGTGGTGGCGCCGCGCAGTCGCGAAGCACAGGGATCTCGAGGTGGGGGTTTGTCAGTGTCGACATGCTCGCGGCGGCTGGGTTCGTTTTGGGTAAGAGCTGTTTTTATTTTTATTCTTTGCGGAAATTGTGTTTATATAAAAATATTGCTGTAAGTCATAAAACAATACATTTTTTCAGTTATAGATATCTATATATAAATTCAGTTAGTAGAATCGTGGATAATTGCAGGAAGGAAAAACAAAATTTTCTTTTATACACATATTTATATATATATAGGACTCGGAAAACAAACATAAGGGTTTATATTAAATTTTGGCCTGTATAGATTATCTTAGTTTATCCAGATCCAAAGACAAATAAATTCAATAAGTATTCATTTATAAATATTTTAGGTTACTAGTTAAGTTCTAAGTAATGCTTTTTGGGAATTAAATTGTTTAATAAATTTAATAAATTGCCTGAGTCAAAAATTAGTTAAAAAAGGAATTAGTTTAAGGATAAATTTTTGGTTTAAACCCAAATGTTTAGTTAAAATAAAACCATTGGACAATTAAATTTTATCAAATGAAAATGAACTGTTCGGTTAGTTCAAACATTAATAAATCCTGTAATGTTTGTACAAGGTCAAATTTGAGAAGAAAGCAAACTGGATTGGAAATGGAATGCTAATAATATAAGGTGAGTTAATCTCACTCAGTTAAATTTTAAATTAAAATTTAAATGATTAAATCTAATTAATTTTTTGAATGGCTGAATTGATTTATGTGATATAGCATGATATAGTTTGAAATTTGCATATTATGTGATGCTAACGTCTGTGGATGCAGGGAAAACAGGTTGGAGGGATCCAACTGGACCCCTCAACTTTTATTTAAATTATTTAATGTTCTCTGTTCTGATTATTTGATATTCTATAATGGATTGTGTGGAAGTATTGAATGTTATGGCTTGGTTGATATAATTGGCTCCTATGGATTATGTGGAAGTTCTCTGTTCAAATAAAATAAATTGGAAATCAATTTGGAAAAATTGATTTAAGTGATTGAAGTTGGAATTTTCTCTGGATAGCCAAGTACATGTTTTTAAAGGTAAATTTTTAAATAAAAATTAAATGTTTTAAAGTGTTTTTAAAGAAAGCAAGTTTTGTAAAATTTATTATTTCTAATATTTAAATTCTAAAGTAAGTATTTTCTTTTAATCTTTTTAGTCGTAATTATTAAGAAGTAATTTAGTATTTTGTTTTAAAAGTAGAAATCTAGTTTTATATTTTATTAAGTAACTTTATTTTCAAATGTTTATATAGTATGTATTTTTAGTAAATTATTGAAGTAGTTTTAACTTAAATGTTTAAAAGTAAATTCCAAAGCAAGTATTTTGTTTAATCTATTATCTTAATAATTATTTAAAGATTGATTTGATATTTTATTTAAAGTATTATTATAAATTAAGTATTAAATTAAATTTTTCTAAATTAAATGTTAAACATATTTTACAATAAAGTGTTTTAAAAATCTTAAGTTTATGCTTGGTGATTCCAGTGGAAATGGAAATACTCGGAATTTATTCTGAGAAAAGGAAGAAAGTTTGGAAACTGTTTTAAAAAGATTTGAAAGTGAGAATATATCTTGTAAAGATATTTTGAGATAAATAAATAATTTAGTAAATTATTTGTTGGTTGATGGTTTTCTGTGAATATTAATTGATAGTTAAATCACCGACTATCAATATTGGACAAAAATGCGTTGATCATTTCGAAGAGACCGGGATCGAGATTTATTTCTCGAAAACCACTTCGATCTGGTTTATACGTTTCGTGGAAACGCGTTGGATTCGAAGATGGAGCGGTGAAGTGCAAGGGGTAGTCGCTACTAATCCTGAGGATATTTTCCAAAATGGATGTAGTAGGAAAGTGCCTACGGTTCCGTTCGAACCCGGGACGGACTTATATGGATGAATGCTTGCGAAACATCGTCAGGTGGACGATGGGCATTCTAAGGGATATATTCTAAAAAGGTAACGCTTAGCCTCAAGCCTCATCAAATGGGAATGGCTGAAAATCAAAGGTTATGCAGAAAGGCTTCGTGGGTAGCCCCACTGGAGGGTGAGGTCATCCCTGTCTAGATGTCCCTTTTATTTCGGCTAAGTGGGCGGTTGCCGATCCCAACCGCGGGGTGATCTTGCTCGGTACTATCCAGTAAGGGATGGTTCCGTTCTTGTGTTGGCGGGGAGTTAGGGCGGCTCCTCGGTACGCTGATCTAGACCAGGTACTGTGACAGGTGGTACCCCAGTGCCTAGCCATTAGTTGGAATCCATTTTCCCTACGCGCCCGTACGGTTTTGATTGTGCCCAACTATTGCTGAAACGTGAGACGCAAGCATTTCAGCTAGATTCTATTTTACGTTCTATAGACACTATTATAATATCAGAGGATCTTTATAAAAATTGTTTTAGCTATCGTAAGGTAAAAACCCGACCTGTTTATTTGTGGCGTGGTCTTACGAGATGCTTTTGTTTTCAAAGGGTTTTTGGATCATTTATTATGTATTATATTTATTCCGCTGCGATGGTTAGATTCTGTTGTTGTTTTCTATTTTCTTCTTCTACCTCTTCTTCTTTAACCCAAATGGTTCGTATTTCTGTGCAACTTGAGTTGATTGTTGTAAAATAGTGTTGACTAAAGGGGTACAGATTTTGCGGGTCGTTACATCGAACAACCTGAATGTCGAATGAGGCATTTGTGCCGAACGATTTTCTCAAGCCGAACCAAGTGATGCCGAACAACCTGAATGACGAACGAGGCATTTGTGCCGAACAATTTTATCACGTCGAACGAAGTGATGCCGAACAACCTGAATGACGAACAAGGCATTTGTGCCGAACAATGTTCTCACGACGAACGAAGTGATGCCGAACAACCTGTATGCCGAATGAGGCATTTGCGCCGACAATGTTCTCACGCCGAACGAAGTGATGCCGAACAATATGGAGTGCCAAGTGACTCTTCCATACCGTACATCCATAGATGCCGATCGATATTAAATACCGAACATCTCTCAATGCCAAACGCTCTCGGATGCCAAACACTCTCGCATGCCGAACGTCCCATAAATGTCGGACGAACTTGGGTGCCAAACGAATCGTATGTGCAAGACGACTCTGGAAGCCGAGCACTTTCTAATGCCGAATGCTCCCAGATGCCGAGCATTCCTTTATGCCTAGCGTTCTTCTAATGCCGAACGCTCTTGTCTGCCAAACCATTTTGTCATGCCAAACGGTCTTCAATGCCGATCGACCATAGGTGCCGAACGGCCTGATCTTGCCGAACAAGATTGCTGAGTCCTTAGTTGCTTGGTCAAACCTCCAGGTAACACAAATAGTAGGCGTAGATTCTATGTAATAACCCGGATTTCTGAGCATTGTAATTAGTAATATAATTGGATTAATTTTTAGAATCAGATTAAACAAATAAATTTGATATTATTCATATCTATAGATATATAGAGAGGAAGCTATTGTGTAACCCAAGCCCTTCCTTTGTAATTTGAATTAAAATTGAAATTTAAAGTAAAAACAAATAATAATGATTGTTTATATATAAATATAAATAGATTTTATAGGAATAGAATTGTTAATTTTTAATTGAATAGGTAGTTACATATGTATATATGTATAACCTGATTTGGATTTTAGAATTTTATTTGAATTTGAATTTAAAGTTTTGAAATTGTAGTTATAGATATTCAAATTGTTTTGGATTTTTTCAAATATAAATATAAACCTTTATTTATGAATGTATTTGGTTTTATTTCTTTAAAATTTTATATATATATATATATATATATAAACAAATACTTGTAAACTAATTAGTTATGTATAAGTTTATACTAACTTTATAAAAATATATATATATATATATATACACAAACTACTTAAAGAACATGTGTAAATTTATTAAGAGCTTGTTAAACAAGTGTTAGTATATAAATTCACTTGATGACAAGTGTTAGAAAATGAAATAGAAGGGAAGACAAGTGTCTTGATTTATTTTCATTTTCTTTGAAAACATAAAATAAGTTTTATAAACACACATCTTCCATTTTCATTTTCTTTTTCTCATTTCATTTCTAAAAAAAAAGAACTTCAGTTGAAACTCTCCTTAGAACCAAATCTGAAAACCAAATGCAAAACCCAAATTTGATTCAAAATCTGCAATCAAAATCTAGAAAATCAAGTGCAATGCATGTTTAAAAATCTGCATATTTGAAAGCAGTTTTCAACATCAAAAATTAAAGTTCCAGAATCATCAGTGCAAATGCAAGTCTGTTCCCAGGGAGAGGTGAGTAGTCCTAAACCAAAAATCTGTTTTAAATTGTTGTATGTAACATGATTGAAGTGAATTTTGTGATACATGTTCAGATTTCTGTATGCATGTTGTTTTAAAACTGGACACATGATTTTAGGCCTGAACATTATGGTATGCAAGTTGGTATTTAACTCTGTTATTTCCTAACAGACTCAATAAAAAGAATTTACACAAAGTTTACTTCATGTAATTTTTTTTTAGGCTAAGGAAATCAAACTCATATTGTTTGTTTTAAACATAATTAAATTTACTTGAAAGGGGTTAAGTGTTTTAAAAGAATTTGAATTTAAATTGGAAATTTAAATGTAAAGAAATGTTTAAACAAAGTTTAAATCTGATTCAAATCCAAATTTGGATCCTTGTTTATTAAATTTAAGTGTTTTACAAATTTTTAATGATAAAGAAAAATTTAAATGTTTGAAAAAAAATTGTTTAACTCTTGTAAAATCTCTTTTATAAGAAAAGTATTCTTTATCATTTAAAGGTTTAAACTTAAAAGTTTAGGATTATTTAATAATAAATTAATGTGATTAATTTTTAATAATTAATTAGATTAATTAATTATGAATAATCATTTGTGAAGTTGTTTATGAGTAATTGCTTAATGGGAGTAACTAAGGAATTAATTACTCATTGTAATTAATTGAGTTTAATCTGATTAGTTTAAGCTAGTTAATTCAGATTGTTTTATTTTAAAAAGAATCACTTGATGATTTGATAAATAAATTACTTAGGTAAAAAATTAATGGATAGTTACTGTATGTAATTAATTGAATAAGTGAATTATTAATGAGGGGAATTTGGATTAGATTTCCCTGTATAATTAATCAAAGGATTAATTAGAAATAATTAATTAAGGAGTAACTAATTTATTTGATGAAGTAATTAAGGGTGGTTAATTACTGATGTTATTAACCAAGATTAATAATTATGGTTAGTAATTAATTGAAGGATAATTACTGTTTTGGGTTAAGGATAATTAGTTTGAGAAATTAATTAAGAGTTAATTACTTAAATGTAATTAAAGGATAAATAGAATAATATTGGAAGCCTTGTTTTGTTATTATCCCTAATAGGTGGTTCGTGATATGATATGTTTGATTTAAACTGTGAAGGTGTGGTTATCTATTGATAATGAATTACTGTGGCATCTTATATTTTAAGTAGAATTTTATTTCACTTGAATAATTTAAGTTAAGTTGACATTGTATTCGAAGAGACTGGGGTCGGGTATTAGTTAATACCCGAAACCACTTTGATTCTTTATAAAATTGATATGTGGAAATCAATGTGCTGGGTTGGAATGATTTGAGTGAATTGGACCATCAAATCTAAGTTCTGACATTTAGAAATTGATGAGTATAATAAGTGTTGTCTATACCAAACCTGTGGATTTGTAAAATTGTTATGAGTTACCCGGGGTTAAGAATTGGTTAATGTTTTGGTGTATTTCATATTAGATGGGTTTGCTCACGCTGGTTTCCAGCCTGACCCGGGTGTTACTTTGATGTAATGCTCGGGTCAGACCGAGTATTACAGAATTTTCAGGTAAGGACGCTCTGGAGCTCAGGAGGCGTGCTGGATGGCAGGGACGTATGGAGTGTTTCCATTGTGATATTGTACCATTTGGACATGATTGTTTAGTTCAGTGTATATGTATATGTGTAACTCTGATATATTTGAATGTAAATTAACAGATATAGTTTTCTTTGTATAACTGATATCTTATTTGATATTATATTTGATCCGCTACGAATGTGAGGATTCTGTTCTTGTTGTTGTTTTCTTCTTCTTTCTCTTTCTTCTTTCACTAACTATCTGGAATTTTCGGGATCGAAATTTCCGGGTCGTTACATTTGGTATCAGAGCTGAAGGTTAAGCGAGAACCTTAGCTCTGGTGGGGGATACTCATTAAGGAAAGGGTCAATGGTACCCTAGAATGAGTTGAGTGTATAAATATGGGAGAGCGTACTTGTTATTTTCTTATATAAAGGTTTTTAAAATGATTTCAAAAGTAAATGAATCTTATATAGGAAATAGATTATCTACTATATAAAAGAAAATGGTTGTAGTATTAATTAAACTAAAAGTAATAGTAAGAATTAAGTGGTAATAGAATTACAACCAAATTGAAATTAAATTTAAGACAAGCTTGAAATGGATTCAAACTGGAATTAAATTTTAAAATTGGGAAAGGGTTCAGGATAATCAATTTATGTAATTAATTAAACTTTATTTAATGAGATTAATTAATGGATAATAATTGAAAATGATAAATAAAGATGGAGTTACTTAATGAAGTCACTAGAGGTAAGTAATTTAAGGGGCAATTACTTAATGAAGGTAATTAAGAAATAAGTTAATTACCGAATGTGATTAATTGAAATTAATTAATGACGTAATTAATTTAAAGAAACAATAAATAATATTATTTAATGCATATGATGAAATGGTCCTATTTCAAACAAGAGTTGTTTGAAAATTTAAAAAGAAATTTGTTTTGAATTAAAAACCAAGGGTGGTTTAAAATTTTAAAATATAACTTGGTATGTAAAAGAAATTAATATGTATACATGTGGATATACATAATATCAAAGGTGGTTGGAAATAAACTCTAAATGGTGAGTTTTGAGTTTGGAATAAGATATGATACCCAAGGTGGTAAGTTTTTGAACTTAATAAGTGGGAAGATTATTTATGTTAAGTTTAAAATTTGAAATGAAAGTTCAAATTGGGTAAGGTTGACTGGATTAAGTGAATTGAGTTTAATTTGGGAAAAAGTTAAATAAGTTGGAATGATCAACATGATTTGGGAATTTCAAGATGGAATTGGAATTTAACTTGGAAAGTTAAATGGTTAATTTGAATTTGGGGGTTTGTGTGATCTCGAAATGGGTTTGAGATCTATAAATTAGAAATTGATGGATGTTTTAAGATGAACTAGATGATATCATCCTATTGTTGTTAAAAATCTTTAAGTTGTGAATTGAATTTGTTTTTAATGAATGAGAAAAGAAGTATGGTAATATATCCATTATTGAGATAAAATTGGGTAATAAATTAAATTGTTTAAAAGCCTTTAATAAAGGTTAACTTGGTTTGAAGGGTTAAACCAACTTAAGGAATTTAACTCGAATTTATATAATTCGAGATGGTTTAAATTTAGGATTTGAATTGAAATTAGTTCAAATCGATTTTGATTTGAAGTAATTGAAATTGTGATTGAAGATGTATAAGCATAAAATTCAAATGGAAAATTTGAATTGGATTAATTTGAAACAATTTGAAATTGTAGTGAGTTCAATTTGAAATTAGTCCGAATTGATTTGAATAATTTGGAATTGTAATTAAAGTTGAATAATTTTAAATTCAAATGAAATTTGAATTGAATTTGGGAAGAAATCAAGAATAATTCAACTTGATTTAGAAATGGAGTTTGAAATTGGGATTAATTCAAACTGGAGATGAAGTAAATTGAAATTGGAACTAGTTCAATTGAAATTTATTTGAATTAGTACAATTTGAGATCAACGTTGAATAAAGTTAAATTTGGAAAGAAACTGAGATTAATTCAACTTGAATTGGGGTTGAATCAATTTTAATGGAAATTGAAGTTATTTAAATTGGAATTGGGTCAATTTAAATGAAAGTGGAATTTAAATTGAGTTGATAAGAATGGAGATTGGGAAGTGAACAGTTTTGACTCTGGACTATTTTATTTTAATATAAATTGTTTTAATATAAACCTATTTTTCCAAGCTATTTATATATATACAACCTTTCTTTTAAAAGCCAAACTATCTTATACTTGTTTTACAATTATTTTTGAAACTGTTTTATAAACTAATTACTATATTTCAACTGTTTTACAAAACTAATTACTATCTTAATATTATTTTGCCATTACCTAAAATTTCTATAATTATTTTTATTTTCTAACTATTTTACACCTATTTTACAAACTAGTAATTATTTTTCAACTACTTATCTATTTTTAAATTTTTTTTCAAACTATTTTCTAAATAAACTGGTCAGAGTTTAAACTGTTATTGGTTGAATACCCAATCGAGATAAGAATAGAGGTGATAATCAAATGGATTGAAGCAATTGTGAGTAAGTGAATGAAAATTAAAGTGACTGGGAATAGAAAGAGAATTGATTTGGCTAATAACTAAATAAAGATAAATATGTAGGGTGTACGTATGTTATTCTATTCGCATAGTGATTTGATCCAGATTCGAGCACAGAATTTCGAGATAGTTATATCGATCCGAGTGGGATTTTTTTAACTCGATTTTCGACGGCGAACCTGGATATGGGTTGTTGATTGGTTCTGGATATTCTCTTTCATAGTTATGACTATGCAAGGAGAATGACGATTTCTGATCAAGAAACCAGATCTGTGTCCACACTAGGAGGTCGGGTGGACGATACTAGTTCGGAAGTAAAATTGTGTGATCGAGTGAGCGATCAGATTGGCATAGCGTACGGATGATATGTGTACATCGTACGGATTTGAATAAAATTGATACTGGGAATTTGTGGATATGAAATGTGAAATTGTTTCTGAAATGAAAAACATATTTTGTGAAATATTTGATGAAGTAAAGTGGAAATTGGATATTTCTATGGTTGAAATTTTGTTTATGGAAGTAAGTGATATGGTAAGTGGTTTTGTAAAGAGTAATCAAATTAGAATATTTGATTTTGAATAAACAAAGTTATATATCTTTGTTATATAAGATAAAACTCCCCTCGATGAATCTTTTGTCGGAAGAAAATCGTTTTTGGAGGTGTTTGAAGTATAAAGGAGTTTTATACAAGTTTGAAATGACCCAAAGTTTTAAAAATTATATATATATATATATGTATATATATATATATGTAAAGGATCATATGAGGATTTTGGAAAAAGCTTTTGGGAACATATGGATTTGGAAAGGCTTTTGATTTTTTTTGTAAAACCAATATTACATTTGGAAAGCCTAGTTTGAGAATTATCGATTTTGGGATAATCGATTTTGTATGAAGGAGCTTTGAATGAGATCATAGTAGGTGTATGATTTAAAGATACTATATATATAGTATAAAATGTTTTGATGATGGCTCTGGGGAAAAAGGCGCTCCCTTGAAATGGACTTCTCAGGGGTACCACAGGGTGGTGCTGCCTTGAGCCCCAAGAGGGGGGTTCTAAAGTTGATCCTATGAGGAGTCCGGACAAAACTAGTTCCTGGGGATTATGAGTTGAGTATACCATAGTGTAAGTTGTGTGTGCCGCTGAGAGCCAACAGTTACATGGACTTTTGCTGCGACGACAATGTAACCCAGGATGTAACTGCGATCTATGGTATAACATAGCGAAAGTCATGTGTGCCGCTGAGAGTCAACAGTCTGCGTTTGATTTTATATCGGTAGACTGCGACCTATGTAGGAGTGGAGAAGTTTCATTTTGACAGCAGAAATCAGAGGCCGCTGAGAGCCTGCAGTTACATGGACTTTTGCTGCGACGGCAACGTAACCCTAGATGTAACTGTGATCTGTTGTGTGGGATCTATGGCGTAATCGAGAGGCCGCTGAGAGCCTGCAGTTACATTGACTTTTGCTGCGACGGCAACGTAACCCTGGATGTAACTGTGACCATGGATGGGGGTGATGATTTCCAGAGCATTCTCACCAAAGATATATCCTCTATTTTCAAAAACTGTTTTCTAAATTATCAATAAAATTATTTTCAAATATTTTCACTGGGCGTTGAAAACGAGTCTGCTAAGTACTTATAGATTTTCAGTCGTACGCCTGATCAACGTATGACCGAATTTCTGTAAGAACAAGGATGGACTTATTGAAACATCGAGTTATAAAATGATAATTTCTATAAAAAAAATTAAATAATAATAATAATAATAATAATCTATAGATTTTTAAGTATTTTGGAATGATCAAAGAATATTTTAACTGATTTTAAAATATTTTAATAAATTCTGGTTTTAGTTCCTTTTCGAGGACGAAAAGATTCTAAGGGGAGAGGAATGTAATAACCCAGATTTCAGAGCATTGTAATTAGTAATATAATTGGATTAATTTTTAGAATCAGATTAAAAAACAAATAAATTTGATATTATTCATATCTATACATATATATAGAGGAAGCTATTGTGTAACCCAAGCCCTTCCTTTGTAATTTGAATTAAATTTGAAATTTAAAGTAAAAACAAATAATAATGATTGTTTATATATAGATATAAATAGATTTTATAGGAATAGAATTGTTAATTTTTAATTGAATAGGTAGTTACATATGTATATATGTATAACCTGATCTGGATTTTAGAATTTTATTTGAATTTGAATTTAAAGTTTTGAAATTCTAGGTATAGATATTCAAATTGTTTTGGATTTTTCAAATATAAATATAAACTTTTATTTATGAATGTATTTGGTTTTATTTCTTTAAAATTTTATGTATATATATATATATATATATAAACAAATACTTATAAACTAATTAGTTATGTATAAGTTTATACTAACTTTAAAAAAATATATATCTATATAAATACAAACTACTTGAAGAACATGTGTAAATTTATTAAGATCTTGTTAAACAAGTGTTAGTATATAAATTCACTTGACGACAAGTGTTAGAAAATGAAATAGAAGGGAAGACAAGTGTCTTGATTTATTTTCATTTTCTTTGAAAACATAAAATAAGTTTTATAAACACACATCTTCCATTTTCATTTTCTTTTTCTCATTTCATTTCTAAAAAAAAGAACTTCAGCTGAAACTCTCCTTAGAACCAAATCTGAAAACCAAATGCAAAACCCAAATTTGATTCAAAATCTGCAATCAAAATCTGGAAAATCAAGTGCAATGCATGTTTAAAATTATGCATATTTGAAAGCAGTTTTCAACATCAAAAATTAAAGTTCCAGAATCATCAAGCAAGTCTGGTTCCAGGGAGAGGTGAGTAGTCCTAAACCAAAAATCATTTTTAAATTGTTGTATGTAACACGATTGAAGTGAATTTTGTGATACATGTTTAGATTTCTGTATGCATATTGTTTTAAAACTGGACACATGATTTTAGGCCTGAACGTAATGGTATGCAAGTTGGTGTTTAACTCTGTTATTTCCTAACAGACTCAATAAAAAGAATTTATACAAAGTTTACTTCATATGATTTTTTTAGGCTAAGGAAATCAAACTCATATTGTTTGTTTTAAACATAATTAAGTTTTAGAATTTTATTTACAAGAAATAAGTTGAAAATTTTCTGGAAAATCTGCCTGTAATCAAGAAACACAGGGGAACTCAAATAAAGTAATAAATGGAATGTTGAATTATGTTGATTTAAGCAAATATCCTGAATCATCTATAGGATCTAGGAATTTTAAAACAAAAATCCAGATTACTGATATTGAATAGAATGTACATTTCGACATTTTCTGGAAATTGGATCCTGGTCATCTTCTGGTGATCGGCGATATTCAATTGGCCGAACTTCTGACTGAAGCAAGATTCATGGTTAGGAAGCTTGGTAAAAATAGGGGTTGAGGGGATAGTTGGCGGTGTCGACGCCGGTGATCGTAAATAGGTATTTAACCATAGTTTCGTCTCGATTGGGAATTGAGTCGCCACGTGGGCTCTGGTTGATCGAGTGCTTTGAGATTCGAAGGGATGATTGCGGGTGCGGTCAGCGAGACAAGGCCAGAATTGTCTGACCACCGGTGATAGGATGAACGCGGTCGTGATGATTTTATGATGGAGAGGTGTTCCAGTTTTTACTTCAGGTTGGGTTAGACCACTCGGAATCGATTTCGAGTTGATAATCACGATCTGATGATCGTGATGGGTTGAGTGGGTGATTATGGATGTGTTGAGATCATCGGAGGCGACCAGAGAAGGTCGCCGCCTCTGTGCATATGCACGAATTAATGGCTGTATCTGAACGTTTGAGAAGATGGAGTTGGCCTAGTTTCCTCGAAGCGGTGCTCGTGATGATTTCGGGGGAGACTCGGGCTATTAGTCATGCAAGTGGTGCTCGTGAATTTTGAAGTGAGAGTCATGTGTTTGTTTCGTGTAATCTAGATCTAGGATTTTTTTTTTAAATTTTTGTTCTGTTTTTAATGTAAAATGAATTCAAATGAAGTGTTACTCGAGTTATTTAAGTGTATTGCTCAAGTGAATTATGGGTTACTCGAGTTAGTTTGCTCAAGTTTGAAACTTAACCTATTTCTCAAATTTAAACTTAAATTTAAAAGTATTAAGCAAAACATTTAAATGAGTTTTAAATCTAAATTTTAAATTATGGATTCAAGCTTAAATTTGAATCATAGCTGGAAGTGAATAAAGTTTTTAAATTTAAATTCGTTTAATAACTTGAAAGGGGTTAAGTGTTTTAAAAGAATTTGAATTTAAATTAGAAATTTAAATGTAAAGAAATGTTTAAACAATGTTTAAATCTGATTCAAATCCAAATTTGGATCCTTGTTTATTAAATTTAAGTGTTTTACAAATTTTGAATGATAAAGAAAAATTTAAATGTTTGAAAAAAAAATTGTTTAACTCTTGTAAAATCTCCTTTATAAGAAAAGTATTCTTTATCATTTAAAGGTTTAAACATAAAAGTTTAGGATTATTTAATAATAAATTAATGTGATTAATTTTTAATAATTAATTAGATTAATTAATTAATAATAATCATTTGTGAAGTTGTTTATGAGTAATTTCTTAATGGATGTAATTAAGGAATTAATTACTCATTGTAATTAATTGAGTTTAATCTGATTAGTTTAAGCTAGTTAATGCAGTTTGTTTTATTTTAAAAAGAATCACTTGATGATTTGATAATAAATTACTTAGGTAAGAAATCAATGGATAGTTACTGTATGTAATTAACTGAATAAGTGAATTATTAATGAGAGGAATTTGGATTAGATTTCCCTGTATAATTAATCAAAGGATTAATTAGAAATAATTAATTAAGGAGTAATTAATTTATTTGATGAAGTAATTAAGGGTGGTTAATTACTGATGTTATTAACCAAGATTAATAATTATGGTTAGTAATTAATTAAAGGATAATTACTGTTTTGGGTTAAGGATAATTAGTTTGAGAAATTAATTAAGAGTTAATTACTTAAATGTAATTAAAGGATAAACAGAATAATATTGGAAGCCTTGTTTAGTTATTATCCCTAATAGGTGGTTCATGATATGATATGTTTGATTTAAACTGTGAAGGTGTGGTTATCTATTGATAATGAATTACTGTGGCATCTTGTATTTTAAGTAGAATTTTATTTCACTTGAATAGTTTAAGTTAAGTTGACATTATATTCGAAGAGACCGGGGTCAGGTATTAGTTAATACCCAAAACCACTTTGATTCTTTATAAAATTGATATGTGGAAATCAATGTGCTGGGTTGGAATGATTTGAGTGAATTGGACAATAAAATCTAAGTTCTGACACTTAGAAATTGATGAGTATAATAAGTGTTGTCTATACCAAACCTGTGGATTTGTAAAATTGTTATGAGTTACCCGGGGTTAAGAATTGGTTAATGTTTTGGTGTATTTCATATTAGATGGGTTTACTCACGCTGGTTTCCAGCCTGACCCGGGTGTTACTTTGATGTAATGCTCGGGTCAGACCGAGTATTACAGAATTTTCAGGTAAGGACGTTCTGGAGCTCAGGAGGCGTGCTGGATGGCAGGGACGTATGGAGAGTTTCCATTGTGATATTGTACCATTTGGACATGATTGTTTTGTTCAGTGTATATGTATATGTGTAACTCTGATATATTTGAATGTAAATTAACAGATATAGTTTTCTTTGTATAACTGATATCTTATTTGATATTATATTTGATCCGCTGCGAATGTGAGGATTCTGTTCTTGTTGTTGTTTTCTTCTTCTTTCTCTTTCTTCTTTCACTAACTATCTGGAATTTTCGGGATCGAAATTTCCGGGTCGTTACATTCTATATCTTTGAAGCCTTTGGATCTTGGCGATCACATTTGCTTCAGTCTGGGGTTACCTAGTTTGCTTACTGCATCGTGATGATGGTTCGAGCTAGTTCTGGATTGGAGATGGAGTTAAAGATATTGGAGTTCTCACTTGGTGGATCTTGCTTTTGGAGTTTTTGGAGCTTTAGCTATGGAGTTGCAGTTGTAGTTTGATGTTGGAGTTCTCTTTTGGAGTTTCTCTATTGATGCTTATATTTCCGCTGTTGTATATTTAACTATGATATTATTGAGATTCATGTTGTATCAGATATTGTATCAATGTTGTATATATTGATATTCATTTCCTTTTTCTGCTATGTTGTTATAATTAATGTGTTATGAGCTTCGACGAACCAGATTCGACGTTTGAATCGGCGGCATTTGAATATGGGTGATGTATTTGGCGTCAATTTTCGAAAGTCGAGTCAGGGTCGTTAGAAGTTCTTTGATCAAATATTTTAAACTCGAATAGGTAAATCTGATAGAAAATTTTTTTCTATGTGAAAATACATTTTAGAATAGAACTTAGATTTCTTTAACTAATGTTATCCATCAATTATCGTTATTACAATTCTCATTTCGATGCTTCTTTGTGAAGAAGAAGTAACTATTCACTCTCTTCATCCCGCTTGTACCATAAATCCGTCTACTCTTGTACATTTATTATTCTTTGTAAATGATCAAACTATTCAAAAGAAAACCTTTTTATAATATCATTACGAACTCTTCACAACCACACATTTGATTATCCTTAACTTTTATGAACATCAAATACGTTGCGCTTTATGTGAACTGATCAAACTGAAATTTCAGCGATCAAGTTCTTAGATTTGTGTTGTATTTTTTCCCTAGAGTTACATTTAACATAGTATGATGCTTTGTAATCAACCAAATTGAATACGCAATCTCATACTAAGGTTATTTGGTTTTTCATAAAAGCTAATTTCATTGGAATATTGTACATTACAAATTTTGACCATTCACCATATAGCATTTATATACGACTGAATGGACAAAATATCCAAAGTCTTGTATTACTTTTAAAGTTTGAAACTCAAGACTGCAATTTACGTTCTTGAGCAAATAAACACATGAGTGACGAAAATATGAATGAGTCTAGTTGTTGTAAAATTAGGTACTTGCATGGTTGTTGATGTTAACATACAATAAGCTTTTATTACCAAGTTGTAACAACCCACATATTTTACGATTGAATATTTAATATTTTATTTTAATATTTTATCGTTAGTCGGATTTTTGTCCGAAAACTTACTTTTTGCATACGGATGAATTAGGACTCAGAACCACTTCCATTAGGTCCAAAACACCGTTTGCGATCTTTTTGAGTATAAACTTTGATATGTTTGGAGTTAGTGGAATTTTGTCACTTTTTCACTTTGGGCTTTGGGTTTGGTTTAGCCCATTAGCCTAAACTATTAACTCTAGCTCAACCCCCTTCCCTTCATAACTTTATTTTCATTTCCTAACACTCAAGCTTCATCAAAAATGGAGGAAGGAATGGGAAATTAAAACTCCAAGCTCAAGTTCATTTGCAAATCCAACATCCTACTCCAAATTCAAAGAGAAGTCATTGATTCTTCCATTGATTTCAAGCTTCTTCTTCATTGATTTTGTGTAAAGGTGAGATTTTTATCTCACATCTTTTTCAATAACTATCTTTGATTGTTGGGTGTGAATTCCTAACACCTATTCATATGCATTTGCTCTTGGTTTGGATTGAATTGGCGAAAATCCTAATTTTTAGTGTTTTTGGTTTCAAATCTTTAAAAATCCAATCTTTGATGTTGGAACACATTTTTGGTGATGCATCGAGGAGCCAATAGGACCCGGTAGTCGATAGGCGTAATCCCCTTGCGTTCGTGCTCGATCGGTTGCAAATTGAGAGAGTTTTTGGCATTTTTGTTGCTTAGGTCGTTCGGCCTGCACATAGGGTTCTCGGCCTGCACACTAGGACGGCATGCATTTAGGTCGATCCCGTATAGGTCATGCCATGCAAGGTCGTCCCCAATTAGGTCGCACAGCCTTGTTTACCCTTAGGTCGTTAGGTAGTTCGGCTATGTGTTAGGTCGTTCCACCCTATAGGTCGCTCAACCATGTAAGTCGCACCTGCTATATCACGCAATCCCTTAGGTCGCGACAAGTTAGGTCCTATAGGTCGCTTGCCTTGCTTTTGAATCAGCCATGCCTTAGGTCTAACTCCCTAGGTCGCTCAACCATTAAGTCACGCGTGCACATAGGTCGCGCCATGCCTTAGGTCGCGCCATGTCTTAAGTCGCGCCATGCCTTAAGTCGCCTCTGCAGTTAAGTCGCGCCATGGATTGGTCGCGCCATGCTTGGTCGCTTGTGTTAGGTCGCTCAGCCATTAGGTCGCACCCTTCCTTAGGTCGCTCGCCTTGCACTTATGTCGCTACCACTTAGGTCGTTTGCGCTGTTGAGTCGCACCATTCCTTAGGTCTCTCGCCCCTGCACTTATGCCGCTACCTCTTAGGTCGCTCATCTACTAGGTCGCGTCGTGTCGAGTCGCAAGGGTATTTCCACTTTGATGAATTTGGAATCAAATTCTTTGGATTTCATTCACGTCTTCGTATGTGAATTTTTGTGATTTGATCGTTTCTACGATCATTTTTGTGATTGGTCATTTTAAAACTAACCTTTACCTCACTCGTACGAGAAACTAATTAAACGGCTTCATAAAACAAGTGGTATGAAACGCTTGTGTTTACTTCGTCGGTCAATTCTTGGACTTGTTCGATTGAATCTCTTGTGACAGTTTTCGAGGGGAGATCTACAATTTGTTTGTAAATATTTAAGTTAAGCTAGTGGTTATGGGACATGAAGCTAAGCTTATATATTTACTAGCTTACTGTAATTGACACTTCTTGATGATCGTTGATGATCATTTTTGTGATTTAGACTAGCAAATGTGCGATGTCTCTTTGTCTACGAGGGAGACTAAACCCCATTTCTGTGGAGCTTCGGCTCAATTTGGTGGGGGTAGCGACCCATGATCTTCGAGCCGTTTTGTGGAGCTTCGGCTCAAAATTAATGGTTAGCAACCATGGAACAGCGTTCCATTTTGTGATACACGTGTTGGTGATTTTTCGTGCTCCCATTTTGTGATAGGCTTCCCCCCTTATTTTTGTGATTTCTGGATTTCCATTGATGATTTCTAGAATTTATGTTTCACCAATTTTTGTGATTTACATTGATATGTCTTATCAATATTTGTGTACTGGTGAATTTGTGTGTCATTAACTTTTGTGATTGGCATTGGTATTATTGTCAATATTTATAGTTTGGTGATTTGGTAAATAAAGAGTACGACATCCCTTTTGATCTTTGAGAAGATTCTTGTGATATTGATTAATCCCTAGCTGATTTTCAGTTGCATACTTATCACCGTATGGCTTTATGGTTATCATATATTTATGTCATATCTCTTATTCTATATCATTTTATCTGATATTTATAGCTAGATTGATCTGTTTATTATTTTTTTATAAATAATACTCGGGTCAGACCGAGATGTTACAGCTGCTTCTGCTTGACTTCACATCTGGGATTATCACCCTGACTTTTGGCTAACTACTTAGATTAGTAGTTTTGGTTGTATACATTAGAGATATGGACTCATTGATCTATCCACATTCTTTTGTCTAGCACTTGTAGCTATTCTTTTGTGACATTGTGGATCTTGTTTGACCACTGCTCTGATGTACTCTTTCATGTGTTATATGTTCATTTCTATTTCTGCCCTTGTGATGTGGATGTCTGTGACTGATTTGTGATTTTTTTATTTCTATATTTGTTTCCGAAGAATATATATAGCCACCGGGTAGTAGCTTTGAGTTTGTTTCGGTATGTCGGACTTCCTCCTGAAACCAGATGCTTGTTGTACTATTTGACATATCGAAGCTCGCAAAAAGCAATTACACGGATGGTCGCTCCTGAATAGCCTTATCCTCCGTGCTAGTTGGCGGCATTACCCTGTAGTGTCCTTGGCTAGCGTGGATATAGAGGTAGGGCGTCACAGCTTGGTATCAGAGCCAATCTTCGAAACAATGTAGAATAATCAAGCAAGGATCATCATCCTAAGTCCATCTTAGGAGTCGTGCTTTGGGATTTAATTCGAGTCTTCATACCGATTCATCCTATTTTATTTATGTTTCCTTGTTTATCTATCAAGATTGCTTGATATTCATTTGGTGAATAACCTTATCCTTGTAACGATCCGCCTTTTGGGACAGTTTAAACCGACGATCAAATACAAATGCCGGTTCCAAACCATTCAAAAGGGCAGATGGTTATTAGGGTAAATAAGAAAAGAAAAGAAAGAGAAATAAAGGAAATGAAACAACATAGAATCTCGCAGTGGAACGATAAAATATAATTGTCAAATAAACAGTTCATGAAGCTGTTTACAATACTTTGATCATTATTTATACAACCTTTATCAGAGTTATACATATACAACAGAACAAATAAAATAATGCAGCAGATAACATGATGCAAAGATAATAAGAGTAATAGTATACCAAATCTTCGTCTTCGTCCTCCAGAATAGATCTTCAATAAGATGAAAAACTCAGGTCTGACCCGAGCGTAATGAAAAGACAAAACACTCGAGTCAGGACTAAAATATGCTCATGTAAGTTAAATCAATCGTAAATAAATATGAGTGTAACGGCGTCAGAGATGTTTACGGGGTTTGACATCTCATATCCAGTGTCAACGTGCGTGCAATCACTTAAGAGATGCTACGGGATTTTCCATCTCTCAAGGATCTGTTAAACTATCTATCTATTATAATATGTCCACAGTAAAGTAAAAGTATTAAAATAGCGTTACGGCGTTACCATAATCACCCTTAACACATTTTTATAATGCCATAATCTATACAGCACTGTAAGCCCCACCGTAAACTGGTGGTTGTCAGAGGGTACCCCATAGGTATAACACAAAACAAAACGTAGTGGTCGCGAATAGGATAATCAGTATGACAAGGTACATGAGGCGATACCAACTAGGATACTAGTAGTTGCGTGATCCGGACTGATGTTGAGCATAGCCAGCAGCTACCCCAACACCGCGAAACAACACTCCCAAATCAAGGGGTGCACCCAAATCGAATCACAAATGTAATAGACATGGTATCAAAGAAGTGTGTCCGCTAGAGATGACGAACCTCAATGGCCCGGCGCGGCTCCTGTTTTAGTCATGTCAGGGGTCATCCAATATCGTTCTCTTTCTTGAATCAACGCGTTCACCAAACCATCCACTTCATTCTGGATCAACACTCCACGTATAATAGTTATTAAAGTGATTTCCGGTATCGATAGAGAGTATGTCCATATCCGATCCCGGTCTCTTTAATAATTAAGTATTATTACACCAGTGGCTCCTTTACATTTCAAATCGATTCATAGTTGATATCAAAATATCATATTCGCTTCAAAATCAAGTCCATTTTAAATATCATCGTATCTATTCAAAATGTAAGGTTTCGTTTCAAAACATTTTTCGCCTCAATATCTCATTTCGATTTCCAAATCATTTCGAATTCAATTTAGGTTGCAACTTCATTTAACCCAATTCGTATTTACATTCGAGATTTAAACATAAACATTTCACCTTATTGACCAGCTTGAATTTTTAGAAAATAGTTTTAAGTAGTTTAAAAGTAGTTTTAAATAACTAAAATAGTTAAAATACTTAAAATCTAAAATGGATTTAAAATAGAGAAATTAATTTAAAATAATTTAAATTGGGTTAAGTAGATTTATAATAGATTAGAATAGTTCAAGTATTCAAAATGGTTTATATAAAAGAGTAATTTGGAAAACAAAATAAAACAGCTTCAAAACCAGTCCATTTCAATTATAACTTCCCAATTCAAATCAATTTCAATTTCCATTCTACCGATTCAAATTCGAATTCAATTCAAATCAATGCCAACTTTGACTTCCAATTTAATTCAACTTTACATTCACCTTCAATTAATTCAATTTCAATTTATATCGATTTGGAGCTTGATTTTCAAAATATCAATTTATAACACTTAACAAAATTATCCTTCAATATTCAAATTTAAATCCAAATTTCAAATATGATTCAATTTCAAAATATCATTTTTATGTCACTTTTACTTAGTAATACTCAAAGCTCGAAATAATGTTCTATCTTTAAAACAAATAAATTTTTGAAATTCAATCATATCATGATTTTTAATCTCAAAGTCTCATCTTAAACTATTTAACAATTTCCTTTAACCAAAATTTATTTCAACATTCCAAACTCAATTTTCCGATAAATTCGATTTCTATAAATTGATTTCTATTTATAACTTTTAAATCAAAATATTTAAATAAATTTCAAATCGACGATTTTAAAAATTATTAATTTAGCCAATCCGGTGTATGTATATAATTTTCTATCCTATGGCCAAGTGATCAGTTATTTCAATTAAATGTCATGGATGAATCTATATCACTTAGATCAAATCACAGTGTCATATGTATGCATAACAGGATATATATAAGCAAATAAACATCCAACATTTAAATATCAACAAATAGAGTCCATCGAAATACATCTTCCAATAGACAATACAATTCACGGCAATTTCATAGTTATCAATATCAGGTAATTTAATCGCAATTCAATTTTTTATTTCAATTTGACTATCAGTTAAATTTTCAACGGTGAATTCAAATGACAATTAAATTTTATCAATCAACGACAAATAAATTCATAACACTTCATAATGTCAAATTTAACTAGCATAAAGATATTCAGTACGTTGTGAGCGTTACAAAACACTCACCTTGATTTCAATGTAGTTCCAGCATTTTATTTCGAATAAAATTAAACGAGCATTTAATTTTACCCGAAATTTCCACTAGCTCCAAACGATTACAACCCAGCTCCGTAGCGTAGTGCTCGTCAATACGAACCCAACACACTTCGTCTCATCAGTTTTCGACCTCGTATGACAAAGATACGATATTTTAAAGTTCGAACGAATTATAATAAAATTAAATTCACAATTCCCTTTCAATTTTAAACCATGCTTATTTTCTGGACCATTCGATTCCATCCATCAGATCCAAGCCGCATGCTTGATCTTCTTCTTCTACCACTGAAACTCGCATGCGAGGAAACCCAAAACAACGTTCAAACTCTTCAAGGCCGCACCACCTACGAGCGACCTGGAGACGATCGGAGAGCGGCGCCATGAAGCTTGTGATGCGAGCTACCATTGGCCAGAATGCGGTGGAGGTTGGCCATCTCCAGGCAGTGAAAAACGTGAGCGAACGCGCAACTTTGAGGAGCAATTGTCGTTGATTCGCGCATCGAAACCCGATCATAACCGTTGGATAGAGAGATATCGATGCCCTCTACAACTTTCATGTTGAAGGTTTCGCATGAATGTCGACGGATTGGGAGATCGGAGGGGATGAATTGGGTGCATTTTTGGCCTTCGAATTTGGAGATGGCGACCAGGGTTTTAAAACCCTAATTTTCTATATTTTGCCAAAAATGAAGAATTGAGGTGCTTTTATAGGAAATTCGTCGAACACTATTCATCCGGCTTTTCCGAACTCCGATTTACGCGTGGTGACCGGCGTTTCTAGGGTTTATCCCGCGTTCCGGACACAATGGAACAGGTTTCGGAAGCTAATTCAATCATATGTGAGAGTTATGGAAATAAACGATCGATTTTAAATTAAACCGATTAACTAAATTTCTATGCATTTTGGCTTGCCTCGGACAAACGGTAAATCCGATTGACATGAAATTTGAAATCTTACAATCATATCACGTTATGGATCCGATGAAACTTGTTTCATCGAAATCCGAGACTGTTTGAAAAATGACTATTTTAACTCGTCAATTAAATATTAAAATATTCAATTTTCACAAATTAACTTCTAATTCGATTTTAAAAGTTCTACAACATCATTCTAACTTTAATATGATAAAATAAAACTTTACAAATCATTTTTAATCGTATTAAACCCGTTATTCAATTATTCAATAAATTCCAAATATTAAATTTAAACAATTTTGATTATCCAATAATTCATTGTCCTTTGAAATATTTAAAATTGAACTTATAAGATTCAACATTTAAAACCAATTCACATCTTAGAACGCTATTTCAATTTTACAGTTATTCAATTATTCAATAAGTTTTAAATATTTACTTTAAACAACTTACATGTTCAATATTCAATTATTTGATTTTAAATAGATATCACTTATCAATCAATTACTCTATTATACCCATTGAATTCGACATTTATTATCCTATCCAACTATTGATTTCAAAGGCATTCACTAAGTAGCATTTATTTTCCAATACTTATTACTATTCAAATCTTCAAAACCAATCTATTAAAATTTGTATTACTACCTAAATAATTCACAATTCTTATTCACTTATTTACATTTGTCTTTTTCCATATATTCCCTTATAACCAAGTTATAACATTTGAGTTAATTCAATTAGATTGGAACTCCATTCAATCTATAAATAATTACTTGGATAATTATTGTCGCAATTCATTCCAGTTATTATTATTCCAAACGAATTACAAATTTTTTTCTAACATTAAATCACGAAATCTTACTAAATTAGCTATTTTAATTATCGAAAATTTACGGGTCGTTACACTCTCCCCCACTCAAAACTTTTCGTCTCCGAAAAGTAAAAAGAAGGGAAAGGAACTAAGTATAGAATTCAATCGTTAGATATATTTTATTCAAAGTTACCAACTTATAAAATAATGAAATTCCATTTATAAAGTCATAACTACGCTTCCACTACGCTACTCCGATTAGTCTATGAAGTTTACGAGTTAGTTATCAAAACAAGTTATGAAATTTTAAAACTTGAAAAATTTTCTAACACCCGGATTTATGAAAAAATTCGGTAGAGTCTCCTTTGCGCGGCTCGATCCGAAAAAAAAATTGACAGTATATATATCACAAATATACATCTCATCAAGTGATGAGGCATCCCGTAGGGAAAAAGTGTAGAAGTACGGTATGTAATCCGAGTATGTACCTTATATATTATTAGCGAGCATATACGGCTAATATAGCGCGAAAGCGAGCTCCAAATGCGAAGCAAGTGAAATCTGCACCTTCTAAACACTCAACAAACCATGAGAAACGTGCATATATGAAAATAATTTCAATATACACAATATAGCAACATAACAACTACATGTGCCAACATATCAAATGCAACAAAACAACAAATGCATCCACCAAATCAATTATCATCCAACTATCATCCAACGAATCCATAACCAATCAATATAAATTCACTTCTTATTAATATTTATTGACTTGGGTTTCAATTTTAATCACAGTTGATTCATTAACGTTGGATTTTACTAACATTCATTCTCAATTCAATTAGTTAACATTAACTAATTTATATTTACATTAGTTCACTTCCAAATTGAATCAAATTAAATTCTATTTAAATTCATTTAACTTCCAATTTGATTTCAATGACTTATAGCTTTCAATTTCAATAACACTTAATGAATTATATACAATCAACTAACAATCATATAACGACCAAATCATATAATTTTAAAAGAATCATTTTATCATAAATTTCCAATATTAATTTTAATTAAGTCCGTAAGCCGTACATATATCATTCGTGAGCAATATCAATCTAATCGCTTATTCGATCACACAATTTCGCTTCCAAACTAGTATCGTTCACACGACTCTCTAGTGCGGACTCAGATTTGGTTCCTTGATTGGAAACTGTTACTCTCCTTGCATAGCCATATACTATGATAGAGAATTCCAGAATCAAATTAAAAATCCATATCCAGGGTTCGCCGTCGAAAATCAAGTGAAAAATTCTAACTTGGATCGATATAAATCATCTCCAAATTTTATGCTCGAATTTGGATCAAATCGTTATGCGAATAAAATAATATACGTACAATCTCACGTATTACCTTCCAATGGATTTCTATCCAATTTATCTATACTAAATTATTTTATCGACTTCTATTTTTTTTCCACTTAATTAACCACAATCCATTATTCAGTTAGTATATTCATTTCTTTACATAGCATATTCCTTAACATTATCTTTTCTTAAACATCATATCCAAGAAATTGCTTACTCAAGTTCATTTTAAACATTCTATATAATTTAATTAAACTCAATTTCTTTTCCCAATCGATTCTTAGCTATACAAAATTCTTTTGTTTACATTTTCTTCATATTCATGGTTTCAGTTAATACAAATTTATTGTGGAACATTTTATTAATCATCACTTTAGTTTGTAGTCATTCCATAAAAGTTTAACTTCACATATATGACTTTTCTTAGTTTATACTTATCTCAAAAGTTACAAATTTATCTTTACATATTTTTCTTTTCTTTTTTTGTTGCAAATTTATATTTAATTTTAGAACCAGTTTACAAAGACATTGCTTGACTCAGTGGCCTTTTCTTACGTTCACTTACTTGTTCCATTTATCCATTCATCATTTCATGCTATATTTAAGTTTTTATAATTTTTATCACAACCAAATTTTCCATTTATATACATTTTAATTCCTTTTGAGTTTTCCTTACTTGTATACTTAAATTATTACCAGGTTCTGTTTATTTGTACAATATCTCATTACATATCCAAAACATCATTTCAACTTCTTAATATTTGGCAAGTCATATTATATGTTCTAATAATGCCAATTTATTATTATACAAATTTATAGAATTTCATTTTACTTAATTAGAATGTTCACAAATTCGATTTATTTAAATCCTCCTGACCTTTCAACTTTAAAGGTACACTAAAACTCTAAAGTTTTTCCAAAACATTAGCTTAGATATCTTAATCCTCTTATTTTATAAATTCTGGATATTCGCATTTCGTTCAAATAATTTGAAAATTACTAATCAATATAACTTAGAAATTTAAATGCCCGGTTCTTTTCAAATCGTTTGAAATAAATATATACACTTATATATTTAATATATCAAATCATACCTTTGGAATTTAAGCCAAAACCCATTTTCCTAAAATAATTTCGAAGAAAAGAAAAGCTTCTTAGAAGTCTCCCCCACTTTAAGACTCGAAAATGAACGTCGATGATGCTGCGCAGTCATCACCGAAATTATTTTCCAGCGACATAAGAGAGGAGTACTGAATTCATTCTTTCCTTTAAAATCCTTTCAAAATATTTCCATAAACAATTTCCAACTAATATTACTATATATTTCTTCAAAACTTTGAGAACCATTTTTCAAAATCTCCGGGTCTTAAATTCAATATTTTCCAATTTAAATCTATTTTAATTCATAAGTCACCTTTATAAAATATTCTTATAGGATTTTCTTTCTTAAAACATTCCACAAGTGTTTTATCATTGTTCATTTTGTAATTCACCTTATTTATTAAATTATAATATCAAATTAATGATAATAACCGATATTTTCATTCCCAACAACCAGGTAAGCTAGATAAGTCACAATAATTTCTGAAATTTTTTCTTTATATACAAAATATAATTATAGCAAAATTATTTCATTTACCCAATTTCAAAACAATACTATGTCGAATTGTTATGTTTAAGTGTTTAGAGATCCCTATCAATGACGTTAATTACTCGAATTGACCAGAATCCATAAGCCACTCAACAAGTCATCTGCCACAATATAAAACATTTTATATCACTAACAAATACGCTTTCTCATATCTATACACTCAGCGACTCATCATAGGGTATTACTACCCTATTTATAAAAGGTCGGACCCCACAAAGCTAAGGTTATCGCTAAACCAAAGCTCTGATACCAATTGTAACGACCTTCCTTTTTGGACAGTTTAAACCGACGATCAAATACACATGCCGGTTCCAAACCATTCAAAAGGGCAGATGGTTATTAGGGTAAATAAGAAAAGAAAAGAAAGAGAAATAAAGGAAATGAAACAACACAGAATCTCGCAGCGGAACGATAAAATGTAATAGTCAAATAAACAGTTCATGAAGCTGTTTACAATACTTTGATCATTATTTATACAACCATTATCAGAGTTATACATATACAACAGAAGAAAAAAAATGCAGCAGACAACATGATGCAAAGATAATAAGAGTAATAGTATACCAAATCTTCGACTTCGTCCTCCAGAATAGATCTTCAATAAGATGAAAAACTCAGCTCCGACCCGAGCATAATGAAAAGACAAAACACTCGAGTCGGGACTAAAATTCCTCATGTAAGTTAAATCAATAGTAAATAAAAATGAGTGTAACGGCGTCAGAGATGTTAACGGGGTTTGACATCTCATATCCAGTGTCAACGTGCGTGCAATAACTTAAGAGATGTTACGGGATTTTCCATCTCTCAAGGATCCGTTAAACTATCTACTATGTAGTACAATACACTATTATAATGTGTCTACAATAAAGTAAAAGTATTAAAATAGCGTTAAGGCGTTACCATAATCCCCCTTAACACATTTTTATAATGCCATAGTCTATACAGCACCGTAAGCCCCACCGTAAACTAGTGGTTATTAGAGGGTACCCCATAGGTATAACACAAAACAAAACGTAGTGGTCGCGAATAGGATAATCAGTATGACAAGGTACATGAGGCGATACCAACTAGGATACTAGTAGTTGCGTGATCCGGATTGATGTTGAGCATAGCCAGCAGCTACCCCAACACCACGAAACAACACTCCCAAATCAAGGGGTGCACCCAAATCGAATCACAAATGTAATAGATATGGTATCGAAGATGTGTGTCCGCTAGAGATGGCGAAACACAATGGCCCGGCGCGGCTCCTGTTTTAGTCATGTCAGGGGTCATCCAATATCGTTCTCTTTCTTGAATCAACGCGTTCACCAAACCATCCACTTCATTCTGGATCAACACTCCACGTATAATAGTTATTAAAGTGATTTCCGGTATCGACAGAGAGTATGTCCATATCCGATCCTGGTCTCTTTAATAACTACGTATTATTACACCGGTGGCTCCTTTGCATTTCAAATCGATTCATAGTTGATATCAAAATATCATATTCGCTTCAAAATCAAGTCCATTTTAAATATCATAATATCTATTCAAAATGTAAGGTTTCGTTTCAAAACATTTTTCGCCTCAATATGTCATTTCGATTTTCAAATCATTTCGAATTCAATTTTGGTTGCAACTTCATTTAACTCAATTCGTATTTACATTCGAGATTTAAACATAAACATTTCACCTTATTGACCAGCTTGAATTTTTAGAAAATAGTTTTAAGTAGTTTAAAAGTAGTTTTAAATAATTAAAATACTTAAAATACTTAAAATCTAAAATGGATTTAAAATAGAGAAATTAGTTTAAAATAATTTAAATTGGGCTAAGTAGATTTAAAATAGTTCAAGTATTCAAAATGGTTTATATAATAGAATAATTTGGAAAACAAAATAAAACAGCTTCAAAACCAGTCCATTTCAATTATAACTTCCCAATTCAAATCAATTTCAATTTCCATTCTACCGATTCAATTTCGATTTCAATTCAAATCAATGTCAACTTTGACTTCCAATTTAATTTAACTTTACATTCACCTTCAATTAATTCAATTTCAATTTATATCGATTTGGAGCTTGATTTTCAAAATATCAATTTATAACACTTAACAAAATTATCCTTCAATATTCAAATTTAAATCCAAATTTCAAATATGATTCAATTTCAAGCTCAATTTCAAAATATCAGTTTTATGTCACTTTTACTTAGTAATACTCAAAGCTCGAAATAATGTTCTATCTTTAAAACAATTAAATTTTCGAAATTCAATCATATCCCGATTTTTAATCTCAAAGTCTCAAGTTAAATTATTTAACAATTTCCTTTAACCAAAATTTATTTCAACATTCCAAACACAATTTTTCGATAAATTCGATTTCTATAAATTGATTTCTATTTATAACTTTTAAATCAAAACATTTAAATAAATTTCAAATCGACGATTTTAAAAATTATTAATTTAGCCAATCCGGTGTCCGTATATAATTTTCTATCCTATGGCCAAGTGATCAGTTATTTCAATTAAATGTCATGGATGAATCTATATCACTTAAATCAAATCACAGTGTCATATGTATGCATAACAGGATATATATAAGCAAATAAACATCCAACATTTAAATACCAACCAATAGCATCCATCGAAATACATCATCCAATAGACAATACAATTTACGGCAATTTCATAGTTATCAATATCAGGTAATTTAATCGCAATTCAATTTTTAATTTCAATTTGACTATGAGTTAAATTTTCAACGGTGAATTCAAATGACAATTAAATTTTATCAATCGACGACAAATAAATTCATAACACTTCATAATGTCAAATTTAACTAGCATAAAGATATTCAGTACGTTGTGAGCGTTATAAAACACTCACCTTGATTTCAATGTAGTTCCAGCGTTTTATTTCGAGTAAAATTAAACGAGCGTTTAATTTTACCCGAAATTTCCACTAGCTTCAAACGATTCCAATCCAGCTCTGTAGCATAGTGCTCGTCAATACGAACCCAACGCACTTTGTCTCATCAGTTTTTGACCTCGTATGACAAAGATACGATATTTTAAAGTTCGAACGTATTATAGCAAAATTAAATTCACAATTCCCTTTCAATTTTAAACCTTGCTTCTTTTCTGGACCGTTCGATCCCATCCATCAGATCCAAGCGGCGTGCTTGATCTTCTTCTTCTCCCAATGAAAGTCGCGTACGAGGAAACCCAAAACAACGTTCAAACTCTTCAAGGCCGCACCACCTACGAGCTACCTGGAGACGATCGGAGAGCGGCGCCATCAAGCTTGTGACGCGAGCTACCATTGGCCAGAATACGGTGGAGCTCGGACATCTCTAGGCAGTGAAAAACGTGAGCAAACGCACAACTTTGAGGAGCAATTGTTGTTGATTCGGGCATCGAAACCCGATCATAACCGTTGGATAGAGAGATATCGATGCCATCTACAACTTTCATGTTGAAGGTTTCGCGTGAATGTCGACGGATTGGGAGATCGGAGGGGATAAATTGGGTGTGTTTCTGGCCTTCGAATTTGTAGATGGCGGCCAGGGTTTTAAAACCCTAATTTTTTTTATTTTGCCAAAAATGAATAATTGAGGTTCTTTTATAGGAAATTCGTCGAACACTATTCATCCGGCTTTTCCGAAATCCGATTTACGCGTGGTGACCAGCGTTTCTAGGGTTTATCCCGCGTTCCGGACACAATGGAACATGATTCGAAAGCTAATTCGATCATATGTGAGAGTTATGGAAATAAACGATAGATTTTAAATTAAACTGATTGACTAAATTTCTATGCGTTTTGGCTTGCCCTGGACAAACGGTAAATCCGATTGACATGAAATTTAAAATCTTACAATAATATCACGTTACGGATCCGATGAATTTGGTTTCGCCGAAATCCGAGACTGTTTGAAAAATGACTATTTTAACTCGTCGATTAAATATTAAAATATTCAATTTTCACAAATTTACTTTTAATTCGTTTTTAAAAGTTTTACAACATCATTCTAACTTTAATATGATAAAATAAAACTTTACAAATCATTTTTAATCATATTAAACCCGTTATTCAATTATTCAATAAATTCCAAATATTAAATTTAAACAATTTTGATTATCCATTAATTCATTATCCTTTGAAATATTTGAAATTGAACTTATAAGATTCAACTTTTAAAACCAATTCACATCTTAGAACACTATTTCCATTTTACAGTTATTCAATTATTCAATAAGTTTTAAATATTTACTTTAAACAACTTACATGTTCAATATTCAATTATTTGATTTTAAATAGACTTCACTTATCAATCAATTACTCTATTATACCCAATGAATTCGACATTTGTTGTCCTATCCAACTATTGATTTCAAATGCATTCACTAAGTAGCATTTATTTTCCAATACTTATTACTATTCAAATCTTCGAAACCAATCTATTAAAATTTGTATTACTACCTAAATAATTCACAATTCTTATTCACTTATTTACATTTGTTTTTGCCATATATTCCCTTATAACCAAGTTATAACATTTGAGTTAATTCAATTAGATTGGAACTCCATTCAATCTATAAATAGTTACTTGGATAATTATTGTCGCAATTCATTCTAGTTATTATTATTCCAAACGAATTACAAAATTTTTTCTAACATTAAAACACGAAATCTTATTAAATTAGCTATTTTAATTATCAAAAATTTACGGCTCGTTACAATCCTTCTTCTTTCTTTCTTTCAAAAGGAAGAAATGTTTAGACCTGGCCGTCCTAGCGCCGGTTAATCTCGTGCCACTCCCTAAGATGGAGTATTTATGTCTGCCCAGCAGCTTCTAGATCCTGTAAGGAATGCTCAAGTAGCCGGATCTAATCCGGAATCTACTCACCCTAAGTCTGGATTTGCACGCTTATGCAATGATTATACCAATTTGGGTGGAAAGCCATTCAAAGGTTCTGAAATTATTATTGAAGTCCAGGCTTGGCTGAGAACGTGCGATCGAATCTTTTCTCGCATGAATCTTATTGATCTTCACCGTGTTCTGGTGGCCTCTAGTATGCTCCAAGAAAGAGCATTAGATTGGTATGAGCTTCTGATTTCTGAAATAAATGAAGCGGATCTTACTTGGGAGAAATTCCGGGAATGCTTCGAATTAAAATTTGTACCAGAAGCCGAGAAGGTGACTTTGGCTCGTCGTTTCATAGACGTTGTTCAAGGTAAATCCTCTGTGGCAGACTATGCCGCATCATTCAAGTAACTTTCTAAATACGGGGTCGAGTACATAAACACCCCATTGAAGAAGAACCAAAAATTTGTTTATGGCTTGAATAAAAATGTCAAGAAGCCATTACTTCTAAAATTAGAAGTTTCTTTTGATCAACTCATTGATATCGCTCTTCGTCTTAAAGAGGCGGATAGGGAGAGTGATGTTGAAGTGGTGAGTGCCAAACCAAACTTCAACAACAAGAAAAGGCCTAGTAAGTTCAAAGGTCCTTATCCCAATAAGAAAGGGAAGCAAGCCTCTCTGGCAACTAAGACTTCTACCTCAAGTGGTGGGCAATGCTACAACTGTGGTTCTAAGGACCATTATGCGAACAAGTGTTCAAAGCCTCGTGCTTGTCACTATTGCAAAAGCCCGGATCATTATTTATCTTCTTGTCCCAAACTTCAAGGCAAGAAGGAGGGAAAGCTTAATGTTGCTCAAGCCCCTGGCAACACATCTCGTTGTAAAGGTATTTCTCATTCTATCCTTGATGGCATTATTTTATTTCGTGATCATCCTATTCGAGTTCTTTTTGATATGGGTGCGTCCCACTCTTTTATTTCAAAAGAACTTGTTAATACTTTTTCTTGGATGTTTTGTGTTTAATGACTTCTTTGAGAATTGCGAATCCAGTGGGTGGATCCGCAACAATCAGTTTATTGTGTAAAGATGTCGAGGTTATTTTGTGTGATTTTTCTTTCTGAGCTGATTTGCATGTTATGCGCTACTTACGCTTTGGAATGATTTTGGGAATGGATTGGCTAAACCGTTATAAAGCCCAAATCATATGTCCTGGGCGGACTATTTATCTTCGACATCCTCAATCTGTTAAGCATATTTCTATTGACCTTAAAGATTCGGATTCCTGCTTAGTTGCATCTTTATATTCTTTAAATCCTCAAGATGACGATAATGATGAGGAGGAGGATATTATTCCTCTTATTCACGTTGTTTGTGAATTTTCCGACATATTTGAGCCCGTTTTAGGATTACCACCTAACCGAGCAATTGAGTTCGGAATTAATCTCATTCCTCAAGCTCGACCAATTACTCGTCCTCCTTATCGTATGTCCAATAAAGAAAATGAGGAGATGCGCAAACAATTATCCCAATTAGAGACGAAGCAATTTATTCGCTCTAGTTCCTCTCCTTGGGGAGCTTCGGCTATTTTTGTGAAGAAATCCGATGGTACACTTAGGCTTTGCGTTGATTACCGCAAGCTTAATGATCTTGCTATCAAGAATAAATATCCTTTACCTCGGATTGATGATCTATTCGATCAACTTAGTGGTGCTAGAGTCTTTTAACAATTAGACTTAGCTACCAGTTTTCATCATCTTCGTATTGCAGAGGATAGTATTCCTTTGACATCGTTCCATACTCGTTATGGATCGTATGAATGGCTTCTTATGCCATTTGGTTTAACGAATGCTCCGGCTTATTTCGTTGACCTTATGAATAGAGTTTTCAAAGACTTCCTCGATCGATTTGTTCTCATCTTTATTGATGATATCCTTGTGTATTCAAAAACTGAGGAGGAGCATGAAAAGCATCTTCGGATTGTGTTGGAAACTCTTAGGAGTAATCAATTAAAAGAAATTTTTTCTAAATGCCACTTTTGGCAATCTCGTGTGAAGTTCCTCGGTCATATTATTTCCGAATCTGGAATATCAGTGGATCCTTCAAAGATTGAAGCGATTCAAAATTGGAAGAGAGCGGAGAGTGTGACGGAGATCCGTAGTTTTCTTGGATTGGCAGGTTATTACCGTCATTTCATAAAAGACTTTTCAAAAATTTCCGTGCCTCTTACTAGCTTGACAAAGAAGGGAGTTAAATACATTTGGTCGGACAAGTGTGAAGCTTCTTTTCAGAAATTAAAAGAACTCCTTTCCGATGCAGCTATTCTTGTGATTCCCGAGGGAAACCAAGATTTTATTGTTTATACCGATGCTAGTCGCGTTGGTTTGGGTGTCGTTCTTATGCAAAGAGACCGGGTTATTGCTTATGCTTCTAGGCAATTGAAGCCAGCCGAGACTAGATATGCCACTCATGATTTAGAGCGCGCGGCTATTGTTTTCGCCTTTCGAATTTGGCGTCATTATCTTTTTGGAGAAAAATTTATTCTTTACACCGATCATAAACCTTTGAAGTATCTATTTTCTAAAAAGGAACTTAATTTGCATCAACAACGTTGGCTCGAATTTCTTGCATCTTATGATCCTGATATTCTTTATACTCCTGGAAAGGAAAATCGTGTTGCCGATGCACTTAGTCGTAAGCAACAAGCGGTTGTTTCTATGATGATATCCGAATGGAATGATCTCGGAATTCTATCCACATGTGAGATTCGAGATCGTGTTTCTGATTTATGTTCATCTCTTATTTTATGTAGCCTTGAGGCTCATCCTTCTCTTTTAGACCGCATTCTTGAAGCTCAAAAGCTAGATCCCGGATCGGCACTTCTTGGCAAAAATTTAGGGATAAAATTGATATTGAGAGTTTGAAAGGCTTTGATATTGATTCTCGTGGCGGTATTCAAAAATTTGGTAGAATTGTCGTGCCAAATATTAGTAATCTTCGTAAAGACATTTTAGAAGATTCTCATCGTTCTAAATTTACCATTCATCCCGTAGTAGTAAAAGTACGCGGATATGAAGCGACTTTATTATTGGAAGGGAATGAAATCTGATATTGCTAACTTTGTTAAGTGTTGCATGACTTGCCAACTCATTAAGGCCGAACATCAAAGGCACGGTGGGTTATTCCGACCTTTAGAAATTCCAATTTGGAAGTGGGACCAAATCTCCATTGATTTTGTGGATAGCCTTCCCCATTCTCATTCGGGTCATGATAGTTTATGAGTGATAGATGATAGACTTACTAAATCCGCCCATTTTATTCCCGTTCAGTCCAATCGAACCGTTCCTCTCTTGGCCAAACTCTTTATCAAAGAAATTGTTTAATTTCATGGAGTTCCTACTTCTATTGTTAGTGATCGTGATCCATTGTTTACTAGTGGATTTTGGAAGAGTCTTCAAAAGGCTTTGGGAACGAAGCTTAATTTTAGCACCGCTTATCATCGCAGTCTGATGGACAAACTGAGCGTGTGAATCAAACTCTTGAAGATCTTCTTCGTGCATGTGTTCTTGATTTTGGTGGAAGTTGGAAAGATCATATTTCTCTTGTTGAGTTTTCCTATAATAATAGCTTCGAATCTAGTATTGGTATGGCACCTTTTGAGGCACTCTATGGAAGGCCATGCCGATCTCCTTCTTGTTGGCTTGAGACCGGTGAGAAGCTGGTTTTTGGTCCAGATTTTATTCGTGATTCCACAGAGAAGATTAACGTTATTCGTCATAGGATAAAAGAAGCCCAGAGTAGACAAAAATCCTATGCTGATTACCAGAGAAAGAAATTAGAATTTTCTGTGGGAGATCTTGTGTTTATTTATGTTTCACCTATGAAGGGTGTTGTACGTTTCAGTCGACCGGGAAAGTTAGCGCCTGGATATATTGGGCCATTTTCTATCACCGAACGTATTGGTTCCGTGGCTTATCGCCTTTTATTACCGGCTCAATTTTCTGCTATTCATGACGTGTTTCACGTTTCTCAATTACGAAAGTGCCTTCGAGATTCCGATTCTATTCTTGAGCCCGATGTTGTGGAAGAAATTGAAGTTTCTCCTAATTTAACTTATGAGCAACATCATATTCGTATTATTGCTTCGGAGGTCAAGCGCTTTAAAATAAAGATGTTCTACTTGTTAATTTCCAATGGTCCTCAAATCCTAAGGATTCCACTTGGGAATCTAGAGAGTTCATCGAGCGAACACATCCGGACTTAATTTCCCGTGCTCTTTGAGGTGAATTTCTTATTTCAAATTTCTTCTGTGTTGATATGCTTTCATGGTTGTTACCTTATATTTTCTTCTTAAATATTGCGAGGATGCAATTTCTTTAAGGAGGGGACTCTGTAATAACCCGTATATTTTACGACTGAATATTTAAATATTTTATTTTAATATTTTATCGTTAGTCGGATTTTAGTCCGAAAAGTTACTTTTTGCATATGGACGAATTAGGACTTGGAACCACTTCCATTAGGTCCAAAACACCATTTGCGATATTTTTGAGTATAAACTTTGATATGGTTGGAGTTAGTGGAATTTTGTCACTTTTTCACTTTGGGCTTTGGGTTTGGTTTAGCCCATTAGTCTAAACTATTAACTCTAGCTCAACCCCCTTCCCTTCGTAACTTTACCTTCATTTCCAAACACTCAAGCTTCATCAAAAATGAAGGAAGGAATGGGAAGTTAAAACTCCAAGCTCAAGTTCATTTGCAAATCCAACATCCAACTCAAAATTCAAAGAGAAGCCATTGATTCTTCCATTGATTTCAAGCTTCTTCTTCATTGATTTTGTGTAAAGGTGAGATTTTTATCTCACATCTTTGTCTATAACTATCTTTGATTGTCAGGTATGAATTCCTAACATCTATTCAAATGCATTTGCTCTTGGTTTGGATTGAATTGGTGAAAATCCCAATTCTTAGTGTTTTTGGGTTCAAATCTTTAAAAATCCAATCTTCGATGTTGGAACATGTTTTTGGTGATGCATCGAGGAGCCAATAGGACCAGGTAGTCGATAGGCGTAATCCCTTAGCGTTCGTGCTCGGTCGGATGCAAATTGAGAGAGTTTTTGGCATTTTTGTTGCTTAGGTCGTTCGGCCTGCACATAGGGTTCTCGGCCTGCACACTAGGTCGGCCTGCATTTAGGTCGCTTCCCTATAGGTCGCGCCATGCTAGGTCGTCACCACTTAGGTCGCACGGCCCTGTTTACCTCTTAGGTCGTTAGGTCGTTCGGCTATGTGTTAGGTCTTTCCACCCCATAGGTTCCTCAACAATGTAAGTCGCACCTGCTATATCACGCAATCCCTTGGGTCGCGACAAGTTAGGTCCTATAGGTCGCTTGCCTTGCTTTTGAATCGGCCATGCCTTAGGTCGTAACTCCCTAGGTCGCTCAACCATTAAGTCGCGCGTGCACATAGGTCGCGCCATGCCTTGGGTCACACCATGTCTTAAGTCACGCCATGCCTTAAGTCGCTCTGCAGTTAGGTCGCGCCATGGATTGGTCACGCCATGTTTGGTCGCTTGTGTTAGGTCGCTCGGCCATTAGGTCACACCCTTCCTTAGGTCACTCTTCCTGCACTTATGCCGCTACCACTTAGGTCGTTTGCACTATTGAGTCGCACCATTCCTTAGGTCGCTCGCCCCTGCACTTATGCCGCTACCTCTTAGGTCGCACCGTGTCGAGGCGCAAGGGTATTTCCACTTTAATGAATTTGGAATCAAATTCTTTGGATTTCATTCACGTCTTCGTATGTGAATTTTTGTGATTTGATCGTTTCTACGATCATTTTTGTGATTTTTCATTTTAAAACAAACCTTTACCTCACTCATACGAGAAATCAAATTAAACGGCTTCATAAAACAAGTGGTACGAAACGCTTGCGTTTACTTCGTCGGTTAATTCTTGGGCTTGTTCGATTGAATCTCTTGTGACAATTTTCGAGTGGAGATCTACAATTTGTTCGTAAATATTTAAGTTAAGCTAGTGGTTATGGGACATGAAGCTAAGCTTATATATTTACTAGCTTACTGTAATTGACAATTCTGGATGATCGTTGATGATCATTTTTGTGATTTAGACTAGCAAATGTGCGATGTCTCTTTGTCTACGAGGGAGACTAAACCCCTTTTCTGTGGATCGTTGGCTCAATTTGGTGGGGTAGCGACACATGATCTTCGGGCCATTTTGTGGAGCTTCGGCTCAAAATTAATGGTTAGCAACCATGGAATAGCATTCTATTTTGTGATACACGTGTTGGTGAGTTTTCGTGCTCCCGTTTTGTGATGGGCCTCCCCCTTTTATTGTGATTTCTGGATTTCCATTGATGATTTCTAGATTTGTGTTTCACCAATTTTTGTGATTTACATTGATATGTCTTATCAATATTTGTATATTGGTGAATTTGTGTGTGATTAACTTTTGTGATTGGCATTGGTATTATTGTCAATATTTATAGTTTGGTGATTTGGTAAATAAAGAGTATGACATCCCTTTTTATCTTTGAGAAGATTCTTGTGATATTAATTAATCCCTAGTTGATTTTTAATTGCATACTTATCACAGTATGTCTTTATGGTTATCATATATTTATGTCATATCTCTTATTCTATATCATTTTATCTGATATTTATAGCTAGACCGATCCGTTTATTATTTTCTTATTAAATAATACTCTGGTCAGACCGAGATGTTACAGGTGCTTCTGCTTGACTTCACATCTGGGATTATCACCCTGACTTTTGGCTAACTACTTAGATTAGTAGGTTTTGTTTTATACATTTGAGATATGGACTCATTGATGTATCGACATTCTTTTGTCTAGCACTTGTAGAAATTCTTTTGTGACGTTGTGGATCTTGTTTGACCATTACTCTGATGTACACTTTCATGTGTTATATGTTCATATCTATTTCCGCCTTTGTGATATGGATGTCTGTGACTGATTTTTGATATATTTTTTTCTATATTTGTTTTCGAAGAATATATATAGCCACCGGGTAGTAGCTTTGAGTTTGTTTCAGTATGTCGGACTTCCTCCTGAAACCATATGCTTGTTGTACTATTTGACGTATCGAAGCTCGCACAAAGCAATTACACGGATGGTCGCTCCTCAACAGCCTTATCCTCCGCGCCAGTTGACGGCATTACCACATAGTGTCCTTGGCTGGCGTGGGTATAGAGGTGGGGCATCGCACAAGTACAAGTTATATTCATATTTTTCAATCTTTAAATAATTTTTATATCTTAATTGATAAACACTTTGTCAATCATATTAAGTGCACAAATTTATCACTGTAGATTACTATAACATTATATAACATATGTTCTAACAATATTAGAAAGGTTAAATGTTGTGATTTCATTTTTCTAATAAGCTCCCCATAATCTTTTATGTTTCATCAAACGATAAGAAAAACACAATAATCTTTTGACTTCACTAGTGGGTGTTAGCACTCACATGCCTTGGAATTTTAACCTTGAGTAAAATTCAAAAAATCATAGGTCTGCATAGGATGGTTAACTCTTTATCGGTTGTATCACATAAAAATCATAACCCGTAGTACCTTATCCTAGTCCTGCCTTTACCTTAAGGAAATTTCAAAAAATTAGGTGGGACTATTTGCTCTGATCTATCATGTCGCAATGGCCTAAGTATAATGTACATACCTTAATGAAATCTCAATAAATATGTGCAGTTATCTTACCTCGTTTATTCAATATATTAAAAGTGCAACATATAACATTCCTAGCTTGTGGAAAGCTCAACAAACAAAGAGTATGCAAGTAATATATCAATACATAAATGATGGAGGACAACTTTATATTAACGATTCATAATCTTCACTATATTATTTAAATGTCTAGTCTCGATGCATCTTGACTAGAAACATTTAAAACAATATATTTATTTTATTGATTACTCACTATCAATACTTTGTAACTACTATCTTAAAACACATCAATTACAGATTTTTTTATTAAATATACTTTTAATTAAATAAATTAATTAACTAATATAATGTAACGACCCGTAATTTCGCTACTTCAAAATGAGAGATTTTGCTTATTTTTAAATTTTAAAGGATTTAAAACTTAAATAAATAAGTTATATATAATAAATAATAATAGAACAATTATGTATTCTCGTAGTTAATAATTTAAAATTATAAATTTGGATTTTAGAACAAATTAGCAAAATTTAAGTTTTGTTAAAAATAAATAAATGCTTAAATAAATAGGTTTAAATATTTATTTAGAAAGATAAATCTTATTAAAATCAATTAATAAAGATAATAAAAGTAAATTAAAAGAATAAAAGTATATTAATAATCTATTTACAAAAATATTCAAATTCTGTCGCATTTTGTCAGTTTTACATACTATGTTGTAACAACCCTGAGATTGCAATTACCGAATGATAAGTTAAAAATTATGATTTTGAGTTAAAAAGGGGGCTAAACAAATTTTTGGGAATTAAATTTGCAATTGGTTTGCAAATTAAAATATTTTGGGTTGAAATGGGGAATTTTTAAATAAAAAGTGATTATGGGTTAATGGGCCAAATGAGATAATTACATGGTTTTAATTAAAACTAGGATGCTTATTAGGATTTTTGTTCACATGATAACCTTAAGAAAATAAACTAAGTCCTAATGGGTTTCTAAACCCTCTTACCATAACCCATTAACCAACCCACTTCTATTTAATATCTCAAACCCCTCTCATAAACCCTAACCCTCCTCCTCTTCATAAATTCCTAAAACCTAGATCTAAACAAAATTAATGGCCTCCATTTAGAAGCTCCATCTCCTTCTCTTCATAAATTAGTTTAATCCTAAAAGAAAAAGAAAAGAGAAGAAGAAAGGTAATGCAATCTCTCCTATTCTCTAATCCTCCTTCTTAATCCCCATTTATCTCTATCATCTTGTAGTAATTATTATTTTGTTTTCTTTGTTGATTTTGGGTCCATGAAGCATCTTGATCATTGCTTTGGGGTTGAGGAGTTTGGCTTGCTTCATATTATGCACTCAAACCATTTGATACTTTTCTTCATTAAGGTAATTACTATGGATTAGTAATTAATGCTAGTTGTAATGCTAAGATTTGGCCTTGATTTCCTTTAATTTAGTGTAAATATCATTATATGATGATTAGTGATTGTTATTAGTGAAAATTTTGATGCCCAAAATTGAAAAAAACACTCCTAAATGTCAAAAAAATGCAAAAGATTGCTGGCTGGAATTGTGTGCAGGCTGAAATGGGGCTGAATTGATGATCTGGGTGCACCAGAACAGATCTGGGTTGCACACAGGCTCTGCCCAGGTGAGGCTAGCCCAGCTGGGCTAGCCAGAAGCAGGCCAGCCCACCATGGGCTGGCCATATTTATTGAACCCCAGCCCGCATGGGCTGGGGCTCCCCAGCCCAGGCGGGCTGGGGCAGATATACACCCAGCCCGCGTGGGCTGGGTGCTTCCCAGCCCTCGTGGGCTGGGAAATAAACCCAGCCCGCGTGGGCTGGGCAGATACACCCAGCCCGCGTGGGCTGGGTGCTTCCCAGCCCGCGTGGGCTGGGAAATAAACCAGCCCGCGTGGGCTGGGAAATAAACCCAGCCCGCGTGGGCTGGGTGCTCCCCAGCCCAGGCGGGCTGGGGCTGCTGCTCGCCCAGCCCGCCTGGGCTGGCGGGCTGGGGCGGACTGACGCGGGCCGGGCCCGCGTCCAAAAAAAAAAAAAAAAAAAAAATCAACTGTGTTTACCAGTTTTCTGCCTCCACTTCGTGATGCCGCCCTGATCGCATACCAAGTCGGAATTCGACGTTTTTGGTCTCGTTGGAAAGGGGGAGTTCCGAACTCCATCTCTGGATAATTTGGGCAACATTGGAGTTCGTTTGGTACTTCGATTTTCGTGCCAAAGTTAGACTCTGGTCGCTGTTGGAAAACAGTATGAATCTTTCTCTGGGTTCAACTTTGAGACGTCGCTGCCACTTCGTCTCAACTCGGAATCCAGAAATTCTTTTTGCATCATAAAGTAGGGATGTTGGACTATATTCCTACCAGTTTTCATACCATTTGGACACAGTTTGCTGGTCCAAATAAATTGCCGAACTTGGGTTCGCAGCAGTTTTTGAATGGTTTCAAACACTTAGAATATTTTTGATGATTTTCTGGTTTTCGAATATTTTTGATGATTTTCTGGTTATCGTCGATTTCTTTGAGATTTGTCTCTGGATTTCGTACACGGGCTTTATAAAAAGGATTTAAAAGGATTTTTCACTCCAAAATGGCTTTTGAAAATTATTATATAATATTATTTTTAATTATTAAATTAATTACTCCATAATAGGAGACTTTTCAAAAGACCATTTTAAAAGTGATTTCGAAATCAATTACAAATCCGTTTTACACCATTATTTTCTATAATAAAAATCTCACACTCACTTTTAGCACGTCGAGCGAAGTGGAAAGGTGCTTAAACGGTTAGGAAATATCCGGCCTATGGAAACCGTGTGTATTTTCTTTCCGGTTAATCCCCGACCTATTCGATTGATCGTTTTGACCTTTGGGTCTAGTCTACCGATGATATGAGGTGGACTTTTTATTGTTTGGAGTGTGAGCTTGCTATTGGTTAGGAAACCGTTTAGTGCGAACTTGGGGTATGGGACTCATTGTTAACACTTTACGGGTTCCTCTCCAAGAAGTTAGTGGCACATTAGCCTCTGGGCGGCCAGTACGTGACCTCTGGGTCACCACGCCTCTGGGCAAACGTCTCTGGACACCTGCTCTATGGAGCAGTTTTTATTCGGCATGTGCCTCTGGGCCTTTATCCTTCTGGGAAGGATCTTGCCGTTTCGCGCGTTCCGCATCTGTGCGAGTGATCGATCACAACTCTACAGTACTTGGCAACAACGACTCTGGTCGGTGCACGTGCAATATTTGTATTATCTGATGATTTTTATATCCATTCGAGTATCGCCATTCGGTGTTGGTTCTATGGAACCATACGATGTAAGTGCGATTACCTTGTGGATTCACAGTGTCTCTGGACACTGTTTTTCAGTATTTGATGTCATTGACTTTTTAGTATATCCCTATTGCTCTTTGGAGCATCGATCTTTGCTTGGGCATTGATTTTAGACTCTGGTCACTTTTGGGATTATTACCTATGAGCAACTTTATATAGCTTTGGCTACGCCGATGATATGAGGCGATTTTATTTATTTAACACTTTGGTGTTTGTATTCTCTTTGGAGATTTTTACTGTTTATTGATGATTAGGGATCGTCATTATATTCATGTAATCCATATTACTCTTCTCTTTGGAGAAGTATTGTTTTATTTATGTACTGCATTATTATATATATCTCAGTTATTACTGATTATTTAGCTAGCCTGACCCGAGTGTTTTCGCTCGGGTCAGACCGAGTTGTTTCAGGTTAGGTCTCTGGACTTAGCTTATGTGCTTCTGCTTGGACATCATCTGCTATGCTGATAGATAGCGCTTTTATTTGTCCACTATTCCGCTACTCTGTTTTATTCGGACTTTGATATGTACATATTTTTGACTCACATATGTGAGCAGTGGCTTTGTACCCACTTATAGTATTTGGATCTGTATTGATGATGTATTGTTCTGGGATGTTATATCTGTTATGTGATTCTGTGATGATGATGTTATCATTTAGTATTATGCTTGTTCTGAACCTATTTTCCTTAGCCATTGTAATTTCGTTATAAATATCTATTGGATATGTCGAACCACTTTAGAAAAGAAAACCACCTATTCGACGTATTCAGTGGTTAGTTATAGCTTGATTACACATGGTCGCTTCCATTATACTCTATTCTCCGTTCTAGTAGACGGTATTACTCCGCAATACTCTTTACTATATATATATTGAAGTATATATAGTTTTTTTCAATGGACATGGCCACTTTTATCAGATTTGGTATAGGCTTTTTACTTCTTACTTTTTACTTCTTTTAAATACTTCTTTTAAATAAATTAAAACATATTTATTCATATTTAAAATCAGATTAAAATCTAAGTTTTAGTTGAGTTTAATTAGAAGTTAGAATTGAAATTGAATTGAAATTGGATTTTAAAATATAATATTAAAATAATAGGAATAAAATAATGTTATAATATGATAATATCTAAAATACATTTTTAAAGCTTTAGATAGTGAAAATATTTACTTAAAATGATTTGTAATAATTTTATAAGTAATAAAGTTCAGTTTGAATAAATTATTTCAAATATTGAAAAATAAGTTAAAACTAGGCGCGTCGCGCAAAGGTAATTCGCAATTTCGCACTGAAAAGTTCAAATGAGTGTATAGGGTGGAACAAAGCTCGGAATTGCTCGAGATATGAAAAATCTAGAATATTATATCCATATCTTCTAAACGAAGAAAGAAAATCAAAATTTAGTTAAGTAGATATTGAAATATGTCCAAAACAATTTTATTGAAAAATCACGCTTGTGTAGTTAAGTGACCATAACGGGAAATCTTTTTTAAAGGACATTTTTAATCGTGGAAAAATATGGGATAAATTTGATAAATATATTTAAGTAGTTTAGAAGAGATTTGAAGTGGAAAATATCAACTTCAAATATTAAAAAGTTGTTCAAATCAAATAAGCTTATATAGCATATTTCGTAGCACTTTTATGTTGCGAATTTTATATCCTTTTGAATATGATTTTAAACATAATGATTTTTCCTAGAATCAATTGTGAATGCTTTTAAAAGAAAAATTAAGCATTTAAAAGATAATTTGGAATCTTTATAATCAATTCCCAAGTAAAGTTGATAACTGAGTCTGTGGAAACGATTAGTACATTTGTCCCGCCTATGAAATCTGGAAAGATAAAACAAGGTGTTTAACTAAGGTTAGGGATGGAGCAACCAGTGCCTTAAACTTACCTGGCCAATGTTTTCTTTTTTAAGACGAGGTGTGGAACAGATCGAAGGGTAAGCCCAGATGCTCTAAAAAGATTATATTAAGCTTTCCAAAATCAAAGAAGATTAGTTTTATCCAAAGCAAAAGAATGAATTACGTACTCTAAGATAAAGGAAGATTCAAATCATCCAAGAAGAATTAAAGAGAAAAGAGGCTTAATAAATCCTATATACTCATATTCAATTTTTTACCAATGATTGGATTTCAAAGGAATTAGGATCGGATTTGGGTGATTTCTATCCGAAAACCACTTCGAATAAATTTACGTATTAGAAGAATGACACTGTTTGAAGACGGACATATTGAAACAAATAATAAAAAAGGACTACTTATTGATTAATTGGGGATAAACTCCCGATTCACTATATTGTAGCAGTGGTCTCTTTTTTATGAAAAATCTCAAAACGACAAGGACTTCTCTCCTAGTAATGGCCGAGGAAAGTACCTTCGGTTTCGTTCGGTCCTAAAATGAACTTGTATGAATGAATGTCTGACCTTGCATTCCAAATCACAATGAGTGATCTCTATAAAAGTATACCAGTTTGCGGGCGAAGAAGACACATTCTCTTAGCTTGACACCCTTTCCCGAGCCTTACAAGTTCAAGAAGTTATACATTTGTAGAAATCATTCATGTGAATGTGGAATGGCAATGTGGAACTCAAAGGAAAGAAGATGTGCTATGTGAAAAAGGTAATCATTGACTCAAGCCTCATCAACTGGAAATGACCAAAATAAGGTTAGATGTCGCAAGGCTAAGTGGGTAATTCCCTATTAGGGTATGATCATCCTTTTCAAGATATATTTCTTCCCATTATATTGTTCGGGATGTAAATTAATGTGGTTTGTATGCTAGAGTGCGCTCGGTTATAGGTTGTTAATGACTGGGTGATGAAATATTCGGTACTATCTAGTTATAGAGATAGGCCGGTCTTGTGTCGGTAGAGGAGCTTTGTGATGGTTCCTTGGGACCTCCATCTAGATGTGTACCCATCGAAAGGTAGTCCCTTCACCTAGATATTTGTATGGAAATCTATTCTCTAATAAGAACCTGCGATTTAGTTTGTATTGGCATAATGATAACCTCGAAATGTTATATGGGTAACCATTTCGGCTAAGATTAATATGTTTATTTGTAGATGTTTTCAAAGAATGTCACTAAAAATAATACCAAATGTTTCTGTATAAAGGTGTTTCAGTTATCATAAGGTAAAAACCCGTTCGTGTTTATGTGTGAGAGTGGTCTTATGAGATACTCTTTCTTTTCGAAGGATTTTATTCAAAGGCTCATATATGAAACTGTCATTTATTACTGAGTTTTTCTCAGGCTGGTTTATCAAGCCTGATACAGGTATTTTCAATACTAGGGTCAGATCCGAGTAGTTTCAGGTTTAGTCAAAGACGATTGGAGTTTCCAGAGAAGAGTTGGAGATATTCATCTACGTATGACATATTCTATCATCCGCTGCTGTCTGTTTGTTTTTGTTTGATGTTTATCAACAATTGTAAGGACGGATGTTTATAATTGTCCAAGTTGAACTTAGGTTAGACTCTAATATATGTATTTAAAAGTTTCCCGCTGTAAAGGTACTTGTTCAATATCACATATTATTCAAGTTGCATGAGATTCTGTTTTGTCTATTTTTCTTTGTTACCTTTAATGATCCGTTTTTTCGTGCAATTTGAGTTAGACACATGTGGTTTATTGCCGATTCAAAGGGTACGAAAAAACTAGCCATTACATTTGTATCTGAGCTGAAGGTTAAGCAAGAACCTTGCCTTTATTAAAGTAAAGACTCATTAGAGACAGGATTAGTAGTATCTTAGGATGAATAACTCATTAGAGATAGGGTTATTAAAACCCCAAAATGAGTTATGAGAGTTTATATACGAGTATGTATTTTTAATTTTATAAAAATGATTTTTGTCTTAGTAAAGTTGGTAAATTAAATAATTTTACCTAAGTGTATGTTTTGAAAGTAAAAAGGGAAATATTTTTGAAAAATATTAAGTAAAAAAATAAATGGTTGTTTGAAACATAGATTAATAAATAAGCAACTTGAATTGGCTAAAAACAGGTTAATAACGGACATCTTAAGATTAGAGTTGCACATTTTAACTATAAAGATAAGAATCAATTAGTTAAAAGCTAGAATGTAACGAACCGAAGATTTTTGACCTCGAAAATCGACATTAATATGTCCAATGTATAGAGTGCCGAGCAATCGAGTGTCGGAAATACCAGGCTGTTTGGGTTTAGAAGAAAAGGAGATAGAATAAGGAACAGAAAACAACAATACAGAATATCACAACCGCAACGGAACAAAATATAATATGAAATGATAACATATTATACATAGAAAAGATATAACTGTTAACATATATTCGAGTTATCAGAGTACAACCATCAACAAATAAATCTGGATAGTTATAATAACTTGTCCGTAAATACTGAGTATACAGTCTATGAGAAACATCGAAAAATAAGCAATTCGTCTCTGCCATCCAGCTCGTCTCCTGAGCTCCAAAAGCGTCCAAACTTGAAAATCTGTAACACTCGGTCTGATCTGAGCATTACGATAAAATAACACCTGAGTTAGGCTGGAAACTAGCTTGAGTAAACTCATCTAATTTGAAGTACTTAAGTTATGAAAATCATTTGAAAAACCATGGTAACTCGTACGAAAACGATGAGTTTTTATCTCACTACATCCAAACACTTTTTTCGAAATCAATTGATTTTATAATAGTGTTTAAGTAAAATATTTATTTAAATAGTCAAATTTGTTAAACTAGTCCAATTTCAGCATCTTAGAATCTATAATCAAAACCGTAATGGGCGTAGAGATTATCAAATCGAAGTGGTTTCTTATAACACTGATATATGATCCCGGTCTCTTTGAATTTAAATGATAGATTTTAAATGTCCAAATCATTTTGAATATCATGGTGTCATCCTTGACATTTGGTAACTTATCACGTATTTTTTTCTTCAAATACAATGTATCAACGTTTGATTCCAAACATTTCAATTTGTTGGCAACATAATGGCACAGACCAGAACACTTGAAATAGATATCCAAGAAGAATAAGGCCAAACATAAATCGTTAGCTTAATTTAACAATTAATAATTAATACCAAAACAATTCAAAATCAGTATTTAATTAATTTTAATTAACTGAATCCGTTTACATCCAATCCAAATTATTTATACATTTAAGAAATTGTTAAATGATTTATGGTTAGTTAATTAGGATTAAACGACCAATTTAATAACTAATTTACTTATTTCACGAGGCTAAACCAAACATGGCTTTAATCAATTACCCACTTGATAACCAATTCACTAATTGACATAAGGCTTAATTAAATAAAAACCTTAATTATTTATTCATTTATATAATGTTTAATCAACAAGGCTTTAATTAATTATTCCCTACCATTGCTATAATTGATTAAAATTTATATCAAGGAAACTAGCCAAAATTAAATTGAATTAAAATTATTGGCTGGCTGAATCATATCACAAAAATTATCATGCCCGTTTGCTTTAAAAGAAAGGAGAATAATGTTTTAAAATTTAAAGATCTTAAATCTTGATTCAATTCGGATCTGAAAATTCCCTCCACGATGTTATCTGCTTGCTTTTGAATTTTAATGGCGTCTGATCTTGCTTCTTCTTCTTTCTCTCTTGATTCTACTTCTTTTCCCTCACTCTCTACCTTACCTTTTACATCTTCAGATTCCTCATCTACCTCCTCTATCTCTGTTTCATCATTTTCTTCTCTTCCCAAATCTGTTAATCCTGATTCTTTGGCTTCCTCCAATTCCAATGATTCTCGTTCTTTGAAATCGAACTGGTCATCGCTCTTCAAATCTCTTCCTAGGAATGCTGGTTCTTATAAACCGATCCATTTTGATATCTCTCGTGACAAACCATCCACTGTTTTACCTGATTTAGTAAGAGAAGAAGGAATAAAGTACTGGAATGATCACTTAGTTGGATTCTTTCTGGATGGTACGCTGTCTTTTTTGACTGTTGTTAATTTCTTGAAAAGATTCTAGAAACTTAAAGGTGAAGTTGAGTTTAAATCGGATGGTTTCAATTTCTACTTCAAGTTTTCTAATCAAGAAGATAGGGATCATGTCTTGATTCCGATCCTATCTTCATTAGGGGTAGAATGTTCATTATTACAAAATGGGATCCATCTATTGGTTTATCTCAAGCTCAGATTAGGAGAGTACCTATTTGGATTCATTTTCATAAGACTCCCATTATACTTTGGACCTTAGTAGGCATTAATTGGCTGGCTTGTCACGTAGGCAGATTGATTTGTTTTGATAGTAGCACTGAGAAATTGCAAAGATTTAAGTATGCAAAAGCACTAGTAGAGATTTCACCTGATTGTGAATTACCAGATTCTATTCATATTCCACAATTGGGTAGTAATTGCCCTGATGTTCAACTATCGTATGACTGGAAGCCTAGTATTTGTACTCATTGCAAAAAATTTGGACATGACACAGCATCCTGTGAATTTGTAAACAAGCAATGTGATGGGGGTGATACTGAGGGAAATAAAAACCTGGTGGTGGGAGAGAATGCAAATAAGAATCAAAGTAGTGATAAAGATGTTATTACAGTTGATCATTCTTGGAGAGTTGTTAATAAAAGAAATAAAGGGGTATGGAAACAGAAGCAATCAGTGGTCAAGGAGAATAATAATTCAAATGTTAATTCAGTCAGTGAGATGGAGGTTGGTAAGGCAATTGAAGTTGTAGTTCATCATGACATTGGTTCAAGTATCTCAGAAAATCATAATTCCTTTGCAGTTTTAAATGACTCTTCTCTTGTTACAAATAAGCATAGTGTCAGTGAGGTTTCCACTTTAAATCTTTCCATGCATTCATCTGAATCTGATTCTAAAGTAGTATCAGCTGTTAATGCTTCAGATCCTTCTGATACTTTCTTAGTAGCTGGAAAATTATCAAATCATTCATCTATATCTCCAAACATAGTTGCCTCAACTGTTCTCCCTTGTGCAACCACATCTTCTTCAGCCTCTTGTTCCTCTCAATTTAGTACCAAATCTCCTATTCCTAATTCTTCCTCACCTTATTTGCATTTGTCTCCACCAAATCATATTTTGTTAACTCCTCCTTCAGTCTCTAATGAGGTTTCTGATGTCCTATCAAATTCAGGCAAAAACAATATTGTTATTACCGATGATCTTAACAAAGGTAGGAATTTTAAATCTCATGAAGTCTTACCATTTTCCTCATCTAAAAATAACTCTCATCATAGACATACTAGGAAAAATCCTTCACCATTGATTCCTCCACTCCCTCTCAAATGAATAATATTGCTTTTTGGAATATAAGAGGAGCTAATTTATCATCTAAGCAATTTGAGATCAAAAATCTTATTCGTGAAAAGAATATTCATTTAATGTGTGTATTTGAAACTAAGCTTGATAAACAATCTACTATAAAGGCTATGCGCTTGATAGCTCCATCATGGTTATATGATGATAATTTTCTTGAAGCCAATTATGGCAGATTGCTCACTTTATGGAATCCAAACTTATTCAAACTTTCTAGGTTAAATGCTTCGGATCAATATATTCACTACCTTTGTATTCATTTGCCTTCCAATGTTTCATTTCATCTTACCTCTGTTTATGCTCAAAACTCATTATCTTTAAGACAGGTTTTTCTGGATTTTCTTCCATCTTTACAATCATCTTTCACTCCTTGGCTAATTGGTGGTGATTTTAATTGTATGTTTGCAAGCAATCAAAAATGTGGTGGCTGTCCATTATCTCTTAAAGATATTTCTCCTTTAAATAGTGCTCTAATTCAATCAAATCTTATCTCTGCTAAATATATTGGTTCAAATTTTACTTGGTCTAATAGTAATAGGAGTGGAAATTCTACTTTATGTAAGCTTAATCATATTTTCTTAAACATTCCTTTTCTTCAACTTTGGCCAAAATCTTTTTATAATATCTTACAACCTTCTCTATCTGATCATTGTCCATTATTATTTCATTGTGGAGCTGATGATTTTCGTGGTGGGAAGCATTCTTTTAATTTTTTTAATTTCTGGACTAAACAAGTTGATTATCATGTTATTTTAAAGCAGGTGTGGAAAATGCAATATGGCAAGGATCCTCTTTCAAATATTATTTTCAAAATGAAGGCACTAAAGTTTCAACTTAAGAAGTGGTCTGCTGTTAACTTTGGTATGGATTCTAAACTATCTACTCAGATTAGGAATGAGCTCCTTAAAATTCAAGTTATGCTGAGTGATAGACCATCTGATACTTCTTTACTTCATATTGAAATGCAATTAAAAAATGCTCTGGATCAAGTTATACAAAAAGAAGTTTCTTCAATCAAACAGAAAATTCACTTGAGAATGGAAAGAGAGGCTGATAGGAATACCAAGTACTATCATAATTTTCTAAAAGTAAAAAGAAATCATGAATGCATTTATCAGATTAAGGATATGTATGGAAACATAGTGAATACCTTTGATGGAATAAATGAGGCTTTTGTTCAGTATTTCAAATCTATTTTAGCTCCATCCAATTTATTCATTCCTGATATCAATTCTCTTTTTGACATTAACCTTCCTACAATTACTGTCTCTCAATCAAATACTTTGATTAGTGCAATATCGAGGAATGAAATTGAATCTGCAGTCTTTAGTCTAGATAGTGATAGTTGTGGTGGTCCAGATGGATTTAATGCACATTTTATTCAAAAGAGTTGGATGATGATTGGATCAGATATTGTTAAGGCCATTCAACATTTTTTTCTTCATAATAAGCTCCCTGCTTGTCTTGCTGCAACTGCTATTGCTTTGATTCCCAAAATAAATAATCCATCTTCAGTTGCTGATTTTAGGCCTATATCTTGTTGTAATATTATTTACAAAATTATATCAAAAGCTTTGGCAAATAGATTACAAATAGTTTTACCATCTATCATTACAAACAATCAAGCTGCATATATCTCTGGTAGATCAATAAGTGATAATATCCTCTTGACTCAAGAATTGTTGTATGGATATGAGAGAGCAAATATTTCTCCAAGGTGCATGCTAAAACTAGACATTAAAAAGGCATTTGATTCCATTGCATGGCCTTATATTTTAGCTATAATGTCTAGAATGAATTTCCCAAAACCTTTTTTAGCTTGGATCTACACATGTATATCATCACCTATGTATTCAATTACCAAAGAGGGTGGATTGTATGGTTACTTTAAAGGTAATCAAGGTGTTAGACAAGGTGATCCAATCTCAGCTTATTTGTTCATAATAGTCATGGAGCTTCTGAATTCCATCTTGAAGGATCTTGTAGATAAAAAAAAATTTCAGCTTCATGCCAAATGTAAAAATCCAATTATCACTCATCTTCTTTTTGCTGATGATCTTATAATCTTTACAAAGCCTTCTTTTCATAATATTCAATGTATTACTTCATCCCTAAAATTCTTCCATTCAATCACTCGCTTGCAAATTAATCTGCAGAAATCAAATATTATGGTTGCTGGTTTAAACTCATTTCAAAAGAAGGATATCATAGAATTTTCAGGTCTTCAAGAGTTAACTAAGTACTCTTACTATTTGGGTTTACCTATCTTGAGTTCTAGAATTACTAAACATAATTGCTTGCCTCTTTTTGAGAAGATCATTGAAAGACTTCGAATATGGCATATTGATAAGCTATCACAAGCAGGAAGGCTTACTATCATTCAATCCATTGTTGTAGCTATGACCAATTATTGGACAAGACATTACATACTCCCTGTAAAGTTGATAAACATGATTTCTAGTGCTCTAAACAAATTTCTCTGGCATGGTGATCCTTTTTCTAGAAAACTCATCCCAATTTCATTTTATAAACTGTTTGAATCTAAGAAGAATGGTGGTCTTGGTATAACTAATATTTTTCTTTGGAACAAGGCAGCCATGTCAGTTTACTTCAATAAGATTTTTGAATCTGATGGAAATTTATGGACACAATGGGTTAATCATAATTTGATTGGTCATAAAAAAATTTGGACTATGCAAATTCCACAGAACTGCAGTTGGAGTTGGAGAAGTATTCTTAAGCTTAGGCAAACTTTTATCCCTCTCATACAATGTAACTATGCTCTAATTAATGGTTTATCATTTTGGCATTCTCCATGGGCTTGACAAGGTTTGATTTTAAGTTCTGTTGTTGATTATAATCTCAGAAACAACTCTGGTATACCTGATTTGGCTATTGTTGATGAATTTATATAGGGTGATAGTATTGTTTTACCATATTCTAGTTCTTTTCAGCTTAGGAATCTTTGGAATATTATTAGCAGTAATCCCATCAAGAACAATGGAAATGTTTTGATCTGGTCAGACAAAGGTAAGCCTCATTCTATTAGGTATGTGTATAAATCACTCTGTGGAGTTGGTTCATATTTCCCATGGCATTCAAGAATTTGGAATATTGGTGGAAGTGCTAAAGAAAATTTACTGCTGTGGAAAGTGATGGCAAATGCATTAAATACTAAAGATAAGCTATGTAGATTGGGTGTTATATCAGGGGATATTTGTGTTTTCTGCAGATCAGAACCAGAAACAAATACACATTTATTTTTTGAATGCACGTTTGTATATCAGATTTGGTATAGGCTTTTGTTAAATGGTGGATTTTATAAGCCTTCACCAGTTAGTGCTATTGAATGGTTTAATGTGTGTAAAGCTACTAGATGGAAGACCAGAATGACCAAACTGCTCCTTAAGCTACTGAAGAGGTTGATATATGCAGTTTGGACAGAAAGAAATAATAGAGTGTTTGGTATTGCTACTAAAAATTCTTCACAACTCTATAATTTGATTCATGGTAGTATTCTTAAAGATTTGAAAACAGACAGTAATTGAAGCTTGCTTGTATTTCTTAGTAGAGTTGCAGATGGTTATACTCTTAGATTGTATATTATTAACTGCCTGGATACTCACTTGTCAATATGCTGTCATTACTTGAAGTATGAAGTATCTATCACTGCTGGCATGAGAGCAACTGGATAGCCTGTTACTGAGCATGAATCTGTATAATAGATTGTTGTATCACTAGTTTGTTTCAGTTCATTTGAGTTAGTTGTCACTTTGTGTTTTTTGTGTCTGCATTATTGTTATTGAATGTAGTCAAGTGCGGGTTTGTAACTGATTGTATCTTGTAGCATTGTAATGGTGTGTTGTAATTCTGATTAAGTCAATAAAATGGGCTCAATGCTCTTTGCTGTTCAAAATCTTGATTCAATTCCCTTGCTTTGAAAATACTACCCACTTCACTTTAGCTAAAGATAAACCAGGCCCATATTTTCCTTTTTAAAATAAAAAAACCTACCCCCACACAACACGACCCAAAGCAAAAACATAGCCCAACGTCCACCCTCTTCTTCTCCTTCCAGTATTTTCTTCTATTCTATTATTTTGCATGCAACCAGGCCTTTGCACATAGACATGCACATATAAGTGCAAGCTTCCACCGACCACGAAAATTTGACACCACCCATCCACACAAGTCGCCCTCGAGTATCTCAACACGGCCACCCACCTAACGATGCTGACCACTACTCCATTCGTAAACTGAACTGCCAAACTAAACATTAGAACAACCAAACCCACTTCGACTGCCTCGTCATGCCACCTCATCCCATCATTCTCCACCGACCTATGTCGGAAAGCTCGCCACAACCACCTTTTCCCCAACGACCACACTCCCCCTAACCTTGTGACACTGCCATTTCCATCTAACCAGATCCCAAAAACTTATGTCCTAATCCTTATTCCCAACTCCCCTGACCACCACAACCCTAAAAAAAATGTTGTGACATTTTTCACCGGTCACCCATCACCTGAGCAACCTCCACACCAAATGACTAGCCGCTAAATCGCCTCGACCACCTCAATTTGTTCAAAAACCAAATTTTGATCATCTCTTTATTTCTTGCTCCACACGTGATGAAAAATAACAAAATTTATCTTAGAATTCCTGTTTCTTCACCCCTATCCCAACCATATGATCCATTTGCTCAAACACAACATTTGATTTCTGACCAAAATTTACCTATTTACTGTAACTTGAAAATTTCTTCCTATGCAAAAATGAAATCATACGAGAAAATCATAATATGTTCTATATTTAAAAAGAATAACTTTACCTTTGTGGTTAGGTTTTAAAACTTGATAGACGGTAAGATATTGATTTTCAAAATAAGGGTTAAACTAAAAAAACAAATATACCGAAGTAGAGAAAGAAGATATATGTGGACTTTCAAGTTCAGGATGATACTGCCATGTTGATTTCATATATTCTTACGTAGACTTAGATATATGATGCCCACATACAGGACATAAAACCAAGATCACCCAAAATCACAACCATATGCTTATAAATGTTGTATACAGGGGGGAAACTAAAGGTGTTTACTCACTGTTTTTAAGCTGCGTTGAACTGCTGCTAGCTTTGTGTTTTGATTCCCTAAACTTGAGTGGTTTGATCTTACTTAAGTTTGTAAAAGGGCAGCTTGTTTTCTGTTTATTTTATTTGGGTTCGAATGAATAAAAATGAGACAAGGTAGAGGTATATATAGAAAAAAATTAGGCTGCATTCTCAGTATACAGTAAGCTTTTCTTTTATATTTTTCTACATTTTGTTTGTATATTAATTTGAAAATATAGATCTGATTTGATATCCTAAATTCTAGTGATTTGATTAATAGATGATTTGATTTATTATGTGGATTAGATTTGTATGTGACTTGAATTTAAAATGTATTTATCACAATGTTTCCCCTGTCATATACATATCCTTTCATATATGTACATATATCTTTATCTTCTACATGTTCTTATGCTTATATATATATAGTTACATAAACCTGTAGTTTACATATTAATTCACATACATATCTTATACATACATTTCTACTTATACATATTCTCATATACATTGCTTTATGTATATTTTGTCATTATATCTATATATATTCACATTTACACAAATCTTCATGTATATTATTTCATATGAGCATACATTTATATCCTTGTACATTTATATACTTCTATGCATATTTTCAAATATCATAAAGCTTGCATCTATATGTTTATGGATATATTATCTTAATTTAAATGGTGGAGTTTATATATATATATATACACACATATAATTTATTTTCTATAAGATTTTTCGTATTCACAGGTTTTTTATATTATTTCATATGAGCATACATTCATGTACTTGTATATTTATATACTTATATGCATATTTTCAAACATCATAAAGCTTGTGTCTATATGTTTATGGATATTTTATCATAATTTAAATGGTGGAGTTTATATATATGCACATAATTTATTTTCTATAAGATTTTTCATATGCAAAGGTTTTATAAGTCACTATTTAATATAGTTTTTAAATCAATTTACATATATTCAGATATTTTAATTATAAAAAATTTATTTGTTATACTTAATAAAAATCAATATTTCAATAAAGTTATTCACCCAATTAACGGACGTAAAAAATCGGGTCGTCACATTGCTCCCCCTAGAACTTTCGTCCTAAAAAAGGAACGAGATGAGAATTTTAATCCTGATGTTTATTATTATTAATTAATTCATTCTTTTAAACATTTAAACTCCTTAGTCTTTTTAATATATAAAATTCAAAAACACTTTAAATTATATAGTATTATCAAATTAGTTTTACATGAAAATACTTTTCATAACTCGATGTTCAAACAAGTCCATCCTTGTTCTCAAAGAAATTTAGTCATATGTTGATCAAGCATAGGACTAAAAATCTATAAGTACATAGTAAAACCGTTCTCAACAACTAGTGAAAATACTTGAAAAAACTTTTGTGAGAATGCTATGGAAATCATCACCCCCTCCATGGGTCACAGTTAGCATGATTATTGCATCGCCATCTAGGCGAAATCTATAAGAAAACTATAGGCATCCGCACCACTTGATTTCTCCATGGAAACTGCCATAGATCGCAGCTACAACCAGGGCTGCGTAGCCATTACAGCAAAAAGTATGTAACTGTGGGCATCGGCGCCACTTGAATTACGCTACCAAATGAATCTTCACCACATAGATCGCAGACTACACCAGTCGAGTCCCAGTGTAGCCTGTAGGCACTCACTACCACACGACTTTCTCTATGGACCACATAGATCACAATCTATCGATGTTACATCGCTCTCTTAGAGAAATCAAAGCAGATTTTGGGCAGTCACCGCCTGTAACAACCCTAGTTTAGAGGTTATCTATCAATACTAAATTATAGTGTAATTATAATCTAATGTTGTAAATTAAATTAAAATTGGAGAAATTAAATTGTTTATTTGGAGTAAATAATGAAATATGGAATTTAAAATGAAAAAAATTAAATTTGAAGCCTTATATTAGTATATTTGGAGTGATAATAAATGGAATATGGACTTTAACATGGAATGTAATTTTATTTAAGTGGAAATGTAATAACTATATTAATAATTGTCCATTTACTTCTTTAAATAATTTTTAAAAGAAGTATGTTATTTTTAATGTGGTTTATTGAAATAAAAGGAGGAAATTGGGTTAAAAATAAGTTTTGGCTATAAATAATATTTTGAAATGGTTTGATACATTTTTCTAAGTGAGAAAATAAATTTTATGGAATTTTAGAAGTTAAAAACAATGTTTTATTCATTTATTTTTGTAAATCGTGTATTTTTGTTAAATTAAGGAATTTAATAAAAAAATGTTTTAAAAATATATATTAGTCTTTTTATGTGATAGAAAATGGTTTATTTTGTATGTATACAAATTTTTCACATTTTTCTTATCTAAAACTTGAGAGAAAATGAATTCTTATTTTTTGTATATGTGATATATGCATATATTTTACTTGTGTTATTTAATTAAGTCTTAACCAATTTATCTCTTTTAAATTTTGAACCCAACTTGGTCCATTTACCTTTGCCTAGTTGAGAAAATGAGAAAGAATTTTTACTGTACGTTCACTTTACCATTTCTTCTTCCTTCCTGCACCTGCAAAAAAAGTCGGTAAACCCATTTTTCAATTTCTCAAATCCATGCAATTTCTTTATCAAATTCTACCAAATTAAAATCTTTATGCAATCTAGAGATAAATCAAAGGTAAACAACCCCAAATCACCTAATTTATCACAAATTTCTTTCTGTAGCAAGCGATTTTTCTAATTTACTGTAAATTTTGGTTTGCATGTGCTATTTTTGATTTCTACAGGTTCTTAAAAGCTTCATTCTTGCTAAAAGCTTCCTCTTTGCTGCAAAAACCCAAGCTTTCATCTTCTAATAGTAGGGTCAGTTGAATAAACTAACATAATCTAGCAAAATAATGCTTCTAATTGCAAAAAATGTAAATAGCTCAGCTTATGAAGAAATATTTTTGAGCTTACTTCTCTTCTGTTCAAAACTGTTTTGTAGTGCTTCTTTAGAGGCATGTAACTTTTGCTTCCGGCAATAAAATGCTGCCATATTTCTTGCATTTTTCACCTTGCATATTGAAATTCATTTCTTCAAATTTTGATCGAATAATATTTTCATTTGAGTGTTCAAACCGTTGCTGCAAAATCAACAAAACACAGTTTTTCTACCTATAGAAATCGTGTTTTCTGAGTTGCTGCAAACATTGTCCGAGTCCATGTTTGAGATAGCATAACTCTTTCATTTCTTACTTAAATTCTTTTTTTTGTTTGAAACATAAAGTTTTATACTACAAGCATACCAAATTTAAAGTGATTCCAACCAACATAGCTTACAGAAATATGCTGCCGAATTTTGATTCGGAGCATGTTTTTGCCCAAATTTTTACAGTGAAAACACTGTTTGGCTCAACTTTGAGACAACATAACCATCTCATTTTTATCTAAATTGCATGAAATTTTTTGCTTGAAAGATAAAGTTATATATGAATACCAATTTTGAACTCAATCGGATGCCGTTTGCTCCCCTGTTTTATGTCAAAAATTTGAACCAAGAATGGATTTTTATTCTAGGGCACATATTGTTGCACTATTACAAACACGGTCTGAGTCCATGTTTGTGGCAGCGTAACTTTTTCATTTTCTATCGGAGTTTGTAGATTCTTTTTTGTTTGAAAGATGAAGTTTTCTACTTTGGTCACACCAATTTTTAGTTCAATTAAAAATCGTTTGGCTATCTATTTTATTGTCGAAAGTTGAACCAATAGAAGTTTTCAGACCTTGGTATTATTTTGCCCAAGTGTTTTTATGTTCTTTTTCCTTCTGATTTTTGACTTTTACTTCATGTTTCTTTGATATTTTTGAAATGTTTTGAGGGTTATGTTGCCTATCAATAGGCTAGCCAAGTTTTGCTTAATTTGAAATTCAAATTTTAATTGAATTTGAATCGAATTTGAATTAAATTTGAACGACAATTTTGAGTGATTTCTTTGATTTCGAGCATAGACTTTTCCAAACAATTTTGAAATAATATTTAAAATAAATTGGCGTTTAAAATAATTACTATGTAATATTTTTAAATTAGTTTAAGCTATAAAATCTATTTATTCTCTATAATAAGGGAATATTCAAATATCGTCTTTAAAATTGATTTCGGAAAATGGTTTTAAAAGCTGGTTTTCTCTAATAAATCATTTTATATATAAAATACACGGTTTTGCACTATTCGAGCGAATGAGAAAGAGAATTAAATGGTTTGGTAAAACATGTGGTATGGGACACATGCGTTTATCTTATTAGTTAATTCCTAACTTGTCTGTTTGATCATTTTGACCTTCGGGTCGAGTTTACTAATGAGATGAGGTAAAAACTTTATTACTTTGAGTATGAAATTTACTAGCGGTTATTAACCGTTTAGTGCGAACGTGTGGTATAGGATGCATGTTAACACTATTCAGGTTCCTATTCGAGAGTTTGTGACACATTTTCCATTACAGCGTGCCAGTACTAGACCTTCGGGTCATTCTCATTGCGGGAGTTTTCCATTGCGGCGTATTTTCCATTGCGGCGTATTTTCAATTGCGACGTATTTACCATTGCGGCGTATTTTTCATTGTGATGTTTTGCCTTCGAGAGATGTACCTATTTGAGATAACAGTACTTGGCAACGCTTCGGCCACATGCACTTGCAAATACTTTTGAGAAGATTTCTTTGACTATTTTCCCTAATGTACCGCCCTTTTCGAAATAGGTACTTTGAACCATTCGATATATTTATGGAGATTGTATTTCGGGAAATTGAACTTTTGGGAGTACTATTTTTGAGATTTGAATTGCCTACACTGGGGTTATATGAGATTGGCCTGTTGGCTTTTGCTTGAGATTTTTGTCTCCTCTGTGGAGATATATTTTCGTTATGATGTGTTTGAGATGGGATCTCTTTGTGCATGTTTTGGGTTTGCCAAGATGGCGGGTTTAGGTTTTCCCTTAAACCATATTTGATATTTTATGAATGATGATGATATGAGGCTTGGTACTTTTAGCGTTTTATGGGTTATTTTATCTCTTTTGAGACTATTTGTTTGTGTAAGTGATATCATATCATCACTTAAATTAACCGTACCATACTTATACTCATGCTTATGCTCTGTATAGTTCCTTCTTATTTAAGAAGAACATTACCTTTATCCTTATGCATCTATTATTGCTTATACTTATAAGCTGATATGTTTAGCTAGACTATACCGTGTATTTTATACTCGGGTCGGACCGAGGTGTTTCGGGCTAGGTACATTTGAACTTAGCCTATTCTACTTCTGCATGGACATATTTTTCTATCACCTTTTAGATATAGCTTTTCTATTGTCCTTTTGTCGCTACTTTGAGATGTATAATGTTTTGACTCGTGTGTATATTATGGTCGTCATACCACTTATGATGTATTATTCGTATTATATTGGGACTTATCAGTATATATGTATATACCTTGCTGTTCCATGATGTGTTATTCATTTGATTTGTTGTATTTTATTCTGATAGATCCTATAGCCACCTGTAGTTTTGTATTAAGCATTTATTGGATATGTCGATCCACTTAAGATATCGAAGAAAAAATTATAGAGCACTAATCGACATATTTAATAGATATTTAAGACAAGACTATAGACGGTCGCTCCTAACCGGCCCTATTCTCCGCATTAGCATATAGTATTACCCAATAATACTCTTTGATAACGTGGTTCTCGGGGTGGGCATCTCAGCTTGGTATCGGAGCTGAGTTCAGAACAAAATATGATAAACATAGAACAGAAGCATACATTACGATACATCCAAGTATAGTACGAGTGTACGAATCCCTCAATCATCATGTCCTTTATCTTATAGTGTAGACCGAAGTTTGGGATATGTCTAGGAATATTTTTGTTTCATAGTATTCCAAAAACAAAATTGATGACATCTTGTCTTATGAATAATCCTATTCGTGATTGTTCTGTTCGAGTCTTCTTCGATACGGGTGCTTGACACTCATCCATATCGGATGAACTTGTTGATGCTTTTTGATGTTCTTATCTTGTAATTTCTTTGAGGATTGCGAATCCTATTGACGGGATCCATAATATTCGTTATGATATTTGAGGATTTTGGGATTGTTCCTTGTAGCGTATCTTTTCGTGCGAATTAGGACACAATTTCTATCTAGAGTTTGGAATGATTTGAGATGGAGCGGCTGCGTATTATCAAGCCACATTCTGTGATTTGAAGGATTTTTTTAGGTGTCCTAATTTTGGTTGATTTTTTTTTCTTTTTCTTCGGAATGTTAATGATGATTCTGAAGTACTTGTATCCACTCTTGAGCTTAGAGATGTTGATAATGTATCTCGAATTCCAATCATTGTGACTCTTTGTTTTCTGGAGTCCGTTTCGGACATGACACCCAATCGGGCAATTGAATATTCTATTGACTTCATTCCCGGTTATTAGCCTTTTGGTCATCCTTCCACGAGGAAGTCCACAAGGGAAATAAGGTGATTCATTGAATTTATTTGATATTGTCGTTCTTGCCTCCTTCTGAGATATCCTCTTTGGATACTCAATTCTTGATATACTTTGTAAAATTACTTCAATCGAAGTAATGATATGTTTTAAGTGTTCTCCTTCTCATTCGAGAAGATATTTTAACCTTACTCTTATATCTCATTTCCCTCTTTTTAATCTATTGTGTGGTGCTAGGGTCATTCCTCAGCTTGACCTTACATCGATGTTTCATGACCTATGACTAGCGGAGGATAGCGATGCTCCTACCGCATTCCACACTTTATGAGTCTTGTGAGCGGTTCATTAAACCGTTCGAAATAATGAACACTCCAGACTATTCCTTGCATCTTTGATTTTGAGAATAAGTTATAATTAAATTTTCAAATATTTCAAATTGAAGATTATTTTTTGAGAGAAATTAGATTTTATTGGAAAAACAAAGAATATTTTAGTATCATATATGAGATATTTCTTTTTTACAGAAAATGATTTTTGTGTTGGGTTGTCGGTCTAGTTCTTTAATAATTCTGGTCGATGCGTTTGGCCAACGTTATCGATAGGAATTTTCTAAAAATTATGATGAGACAGTCAGACATGGTGAATTGGGTTTGATTAAGTAAAGTTTGAAAAAATTAATATGGTCGAGTATTAATTTTTTTGGTTTTAAATGTTTAATGAAACCATTGAACCATAGTGAGTGTTGGATGAGTGAGGAGGCAGTTTTGATCATGTGATCAACTCGGCAGCCAATCGATGAGGTAATTCACTATAAATCAATGGTCAGGCAATATCTCGTATTATTTGAAGTTGGGGAATTTAATATGTAATTTTGGTAAGTGAAAGTGAATAATTCTAATTAAGGGGATATCTTAATTAGAAGAAAATACCATTTGATGCTTTGCTTAATAAAATGATGTATTTAAGTAAAAAGAATATTTTGATTTGAATATTTTAAATATTAATTGAATAGTTTAATAAAATTTATTGATGATGACTTTAAATTTTGTTTTAACACTTAGTTATTTGAGTAGTAGTAGAGGATAGATATAAAACTCTATCTTCAGAGAAAATAAAAGTGTTAGTTTAGAACATTTTGTATAAATTTTTGAGCTAGATTTTGTTTTAAACTTAAATGGTATTAAAACTTGTGGGTTTGAAATTGAAAAATTCTTTTGAAAACAAGTTTAAATTAATAATCAACTTTAATTAGTTTTATGTTGATAATTAGATGGAAATTAAATTTTTATGACAAGTGGAAATGTGAATTTAGATTGTTTTTAAATGAACAATTCATGTAGTATAATCATTTTAAACGAGAGAATAATTTTAAACTTTATATATATCCTAAAAATTTATGTTGGTGGATAATCAGCAATCATCTTTTGATAAAGAAATAGATCAGTTAACTCTTCCAAAATATGTTTTCATAGTTAATTGTTTTAAAGCTAGATTTTGGAAAGTAATCAAAGTATTTTCACTTAATGAAATCTTATTTGATGATTACATAATGTCGATCATAATTTTGTATGTCTTAGCTTTCTGGGGAAGAAGAAGATCATTTAATAAATGATATAGCAAAAAGCTTTTTTGGAAATATAGTTTGAGATTAAAATGGTTTGGGAAAATTTCAAATTTTAAATTGATTTAAAAGCTGTAAATTTTTTTAGGAAAGTGTTGTACTAAAACAGAGATAACTTGAGATTTATAACTCTAAATAAGTTCAATCTTTTTGTAAATTAAAGAACTTTCAGTAAACTATAAATTTTATTTTACCACTTTAAAAGATTATACCTTTTACTGAGGCTAAAATAGGTTTGAAAGTGGATAGAAATTCTGCCCTATTACAAAATTCCCTACGATTAAGCTGAAAGTAAAATTAGCACAACTTTCATACGGTAAATCCAATTTTGATGATATTTATATTGCTAGAGAGCGTATACTGAGTAGAACAACTTCCATATTATAAAGTATTTCGGATTTTTTTGTTTGCTAGGTCAAAACATGTCGTCTTTACAGCCAGTCTAAAATGAGATTGATCTATTTCCTTTAATAGTTAAGTGTAGTACTTCTTATTATAATTATGAACTAATATCATCTGTTTGATTTAAGTACAGGTGAAAAGAGGATAGTTGGACTATATTTGAGCAAAAATATTATATATAAGATTGTGCAAACTCGCTTTAAAATGCTAAAAAGAAAGGTATGTTTTCATATTAAATTTTTAAAGTGTTAAAGGATGACATATTTTGTGTTTCCGACCTAATGGTCGATGTATATTATACAAATAATTTTTTTAATATTGTATATGGCCGTCCGTACAAGGGAGACTTCGCCGATTTTTCCAGAAATTTTTAACACTTAAAAAATTTGAAAATAATAATAATATATATTGCAAACTAGAGAATACCTGAAGAATTAGAGAATAAATAGCTTAAACTTTATTTACTCTAATGAACAGTAAGGAATTTAAATTTAAAATCTAAGTAAGAAGTTTTGAAAAAATTTCAAGTGTAGAAAAATTGGGGTTATAATTATCAAAATATTGAATTTTGAAACTCCAAGAATTTTTGATTGAGAGTTTATACATATATTTAGTTCCTTGTGTTTATCTTACTCTCCTGTTATTTTCTCATGACGTGGATTTATGAGGTCGTTTGAGTATGGTGGTCTTTGTAGAAACCGCCTTTTGGTTAATCTATCTTGCCTCTTTTGTGTCCATCTTGTATCGACGTGATTCCCTCGTAGTGTCATACGGATAATCATACCGATAATCATTTCGTTGGTTAGAGCTCGCATTGGAATTGTGCAAAATTCAAGCCCTATTTCAGGAGCTTATTAGAAATCAATTTCATTCAATTGATCCTTCGTGTAGCATCTTGTAGTATTCTCATTCGAAGGTGAGACGCATTCGAAATCTTGTGTGTTGCTTGGAAAATTCAATGGATTGCTAATTCCAATATTAGCACTTTGAAAACCATAGAATTAATCGAGCAAGCCTTATCTTGGTTTTCTATCACTCTATTTCAAGAGTGAAAGAATTTTAAACTCGAACCTGCCTATCTTTCCTTTGATTAATGAAATTAATATGTTGAATATAAACCCTTCTCTAGAAATTCCGTGGACGCAATTTTGTTAAAGGGGGAGTCTGTAACAACCTTGGCTTGGAGATCATCTACCAATACTAAATTATAATGGTAATTATAATTTAATAATCCAAATTAAATTAAAATTAAAGAAATTAAATTGTTTATTTGGAATAAAGAATGAATTTTGGATTTTAAAATGAGAAAATTAAATTTCAAGCTTTATTTTAGTTTGTTTGAAGTGATAATAAATGGAATATGGGCTTTAATATGGAATATCATTTTATTTAAGTGGAAATGTAATAACTATATTAATTATTGTCCATTTGCTTCTTTTAATAAATTTTGAAAGAAGTATGTAATTTTTAATGTGGTTTATTGAAATAAAAGGTGGAAATTGGGTTAAAAATAAGTTTTGGCTATAAATAATGTTTGAGATAGTTTCAATCATTTTTCTAAGTGAGAAAATAAATTTTATGGAATTTTAGAAGTTAAAAACAATGTTTTATTCATTTATTTGTGTAAATAGTTAATTTTTGTTAAATTAAAGAATTTAATAGTAAAATGTTTTTAAAACATGAATTAATCTTTTTGTATGATATAAAATGATTTATTTTGTATGTATACAAGTTTTCACATTTTTCTTGCCTAAAACTTGAGAGAAAATGAAATTTTATCTTGTGTTATTTGATTAAGCCTTAACCAATTTATACCTTTTAACTTTTAAGCCCTACTTAGCCCATTTACCTTTGCCTAGTTGAGAAAATGAGAAATAAGTTTTACTGTACGTTCACTTTGCCACTTCTTCTTCCTTCTTCCCCTTGCAAAAAAAACAGTAAAACCCATTTTCCAATTTCTCAAATCCAAGCAATTTCTTTATCAAATTCAACCAAATTAAAATCTTTTTGCAATCTAGAGAAAAATCAAAGGTAAACAACTCCAATTCACCTTATTTCGTCATAAATTTTTTTCTACAGTAAATGGTTTTTCTAATTTACTGTAAATTTTGGTTTGCATGTGCTATTTTTGATTTCTACAAGTTCTTAGAAGCTTCATTCTTGCTAAAAGCTTCATCTTTGCTGCAAGAATCCGAGCTTTCATCTTCTAACAGTAAGATAAGTTGAATAAACTCACATAATCTAGAAAAATAATGCTTCTAATTGCAAAAACTTAAAATAGTTCAGCTTATGAAGAAATATTTTTAAGCTTACTTCTCTTTTGTTCAAAACTATTATGTAGTGCTTCTTTAGAGGCATGTAACTTTTGATTCTGGCAATGATATACTTCCAGATCTCTCACATTTGGTACCTTGCATAATGAAATTCATTTTTACAAATTTTGATCAAAAAAGATTTTCATTTGAGTGTTCAAACCATTGCTGCAAAATCAACAAAACAAAGTTTTTCTGCCTGTAGAAATAGTTTTCTAAGTTGCTACAAATATGGTCCGAGTCCATGTTTGAGATAGCATAACGCTTTCATTCCTTACTGAAGTTTCGTGATTCTTCTTTTGTTTGTAATATAAAGTTTTTTACTATGAGCATATCAAATTTCAAGTGATATCAACCAATATAGCTTATAGAAATATGCTACCGAACTTTGATTCGGAGCATGTTTTTGCCCAGATTTTTACAGTGAAAACACTGTTTAGATTCAACTTTGGGACCTCATAACATTCTCATACTTTATCCAAATTGCATGATTCTTTTTTTGTTTTAAATATAAAATTTTCTGTTATAAGAATATCAAGTTTGAGCTCAATCTAATGTCGTTGGGTCCTCTATTTTATACCGGAAATTTGTACCCAGAATGGATTTTTAGGCCTAGGCACATCTTGTGGCACTGTTACAAACATGGTCTACGTCCATGTTTGATGCAGCCTAACTTTTTCATTTTCGATCAGAATTCATTGATTCTTTTTTGGTATGAAACATGAACTTTTCTACTTTGTGCACATTAATGTTTAGTTCAATCAACGGCAGTTTGACCACATGTTTTATGTCCGAAAGTTGAACCCATAGAAGATTTCAAACCTGGGTATTATTTTGCCCAAGTGCATTTATGTTCTTTTTCCGTCCGATTTTTGACTTTTACTTCATGTTTCTATGATATTTTTGAAATATTTTAACGACTATGTTGCCTATCAATAGGCTAGCCAAGTTTTGCTGAATTTGAAATTCAAATTTGAATTAAATTTGAATCGAATTTGAATTGAATTTGAGTGACAATATTGAGTGATTTCTTCGATTTCGAGCACAGATTTTTCCATACAATTTTAAAATAATTTTTAAAATAAATTGTCATTTAAATAACTATTATGTAATATTTTAAAATTAGTTTAAGCTGTAAAATCCATTTATTCCCTATAATAAGGGAATTTTCAAATATCGTCTTCAAAAATGATTTGGGAAAGTGGTTTAAAAGCTTGTTTTCTCAAATAAATTATTTTACATATTAAATACATGTTTTTGTACTATTCAAGCAAATGATAAGGAGAATTAAACAGTTTGGTAAAACATATGGTATGGGACACATGCGTTTATCTTATCGGTTATTTTCTTACTTGTCTGTTTGATCGTTTTGACCTTTAGGTCGAGTTTACCGATGAGATGAGGTAAATTTTTTACGTCTTTGAGTGTGAAATTTACTAGTGATTAGTAAACCGTTTAGTGAAAACGTGTGGTATGGGCCGCACGTTAACAACATTCAGGTTCCTACTTGCCATTGCGGCTTGCCAGTACTGGACCTTCGAGTCATTGCCATTGCGGCGTACTTGTCTTCGAGACGTTTGCCATTGCGACGTATTTTCCATTGTGGCGTATTTTCCATTGTGGCGTATTTTTTTTTTGTGACATTTTGCCTTCAGGCTATGTACCTATTTAAGATAACAATACTTGGCAAGGCTTCGGCCACATGCACGTGCAAAAACTTTTGAGATGATATCTTTGATTATTTTCCCTAATGTATCGCCCTTTTTCGGAATAGGTACTTTGAACCATTCGATATATTTGTGGCAATTACCTTCTGGAAATTTGAACTCTTGGGGGTTCTATTTTTGATATTTGAATTGCCTACACTGGCGTTATATGAGATTTTCCTTTTGGCGTTTACTTGAGATTTTAGTCTCCTCTTTGAAGATATATTTTCCTTATGGCGTGTTTGAGATGGGATCTCTTTATGCATGTTTTGGGTTTGCTAAGATGGCGGGTTTAGGTTTTCCCCTAAACCATATTCGATGTTTTATGAATGATGATATGGGGATCGCTACTTTTAGCGTTTATGTGTTATTTTATCTCTTCCGAGACAATCTGTTTGTGTAAGTGATACCATATCATCACTTAAAGTAACCATACCATACTTATACTCATGCTTATGCTCTGTATTATTCCTTCTTGTTTAAGAAGAACATTACCTGTATCCTTATGCATCTATTATTGCTATCCTTTTAAACTGACATATTTAGCTAGACTGACTCGTGTATTTTATACTCGGGTCGGATCAGGCGTTTTAGGTTACGTACATTTGGACTTAGCCTATTATGCTTTAGCATGGACTCATTTTGTTATCACCTTTTAGATATAGCCTTTCTATTGTCTTTTTATAGCTACTTTGAGATGCATAAAGTTTTGACTCGTGTGTATATTATGGTCATCATACCACTTATATTGTATTATATTGGGATATATCAGTATATATTTATGTGTGTGTGTGTATTTATTGTTCTATGATGTGTTATTCATTTGAGTTGTTGTATTTTGTTCTGATAGATCATAGCCACCTATAGTTTTGTATTAAGCATTTATTGAATATGTCGATCCACTTGAGATATCAAAGAAAAAATATAGAGCACTAATCGACATATTCAATAGATATTTAAGATAAGACTATAGATGGTCTCTCCTAATCAGCCCTATTCTTCGCATTAGCAGACAGTATTACCCATTAATACTCTTCGATAATGTAGGTCTTGAGGTAAGGCATCTTAAAAGAAGCATTTGACAATAATTACAAGAATTGTTATATTTTCACTAAATAAAAATTATTTTCCATTCATTATTAACCCAAACAGATAAAATAAAGCTTTTAAACTTTATTTTCACATCTTATTTCCCATAATTCATTGTTTATTCCAAATAAGCAATTTGAAATCTCCAACTTTATTTTAGTGCACTATATTAGATCATAACTACCGTTATAGTTTAATATTTACAGGTAATCTCCAAAACCAGGGTTGTTACAGAAACCCCCTTAACAAAATTGCGTCCATGCAATTTCTAGAGAAGATTTTGTATTCAACTTATTTCTTCCTCTCGACTTATGCTATGGAAACACAGTAGATCGTAGTTACACCGGAGTTACGCTGTCGTCACATCATAACCCCTATATATCTGTAGGCATAAGTGCACCTCGAATTACGCTAGTCCAATCACAATCCTTTGGAACTACAATTTTGTCCAGATGTACTCTGGGATCAAAATTTAAAACCCCCCTTAGGGCTCAAGGTAGAACCACCCAGTGTATCTTCTAATAAAAGTTTCCACTCTAAATTGGAGCGCCTTTTCCCCCATACCATTCTCAAAATATTTCATACTATATACATATAGTGCCTTTCAAATAATACTCTTTATATGTATCACATATAAACTTCAAAATTGATTGTTCTTATACTTGGCTTTCCAAATTTCCAAAACTGACTTTTTTTCAAAATCAAAAAGCCTTATAATCAATGAGTTCCAAACCCTTTTAGTTCAATTCTCATAAAATCATTCTTATATATATAAGATTATTCTTTCAACTTGAATAATTTTCAGATCAATAATTTCTGAGTCAGCTTCATACCCATATAAACTTCATTTAGTATTCCAATATCTTTTAAAGATCACTTCTTTTGGTTATAAATTCAATAAGGAGGGTGTTTTTTTTAATATGTAACAAATATATATAACTTTATTTCTGCCAAATCAAATATTCAAGTTTGATTTCCTTTAAAAGTTATTTGCAACATTTTATACTTCTTACAAGGTAAATTTCAGTTATACTATTATCCATGCTTTTATTTTAAAATCGTCATGTCTACTAAGAATATGCTCTTTTACTTCCAAAATCATTTTTTCCTTAATATCCGATTTCGGCTCAAACTAAGAATTGCTCTACTTTTCAATTGGGTTATAACTTCAATTTATCCAAATTTGCATTTAAATTTATGATTTAAATATAAAAAAATTCCAATTGACCGGTTTGAATTTAGAAAATAGCTTGAATTGTTGTAAAATATTTAATAGTTTTAAGATAATTTGAGTTTTAAAAACAATGGTTTGTATCGTAAATAGCTTGGGGAGATCAAAATGATCTAAATATTTAAGAAGATAGGTTTAAACAGTTTATATCAAAATAGTTTTAGAGTCAAACTGATTAAATTTCGAATCTCCAGTTCAAATCAATTTTCAATTTCTGTTTCCATTTAAATTGATTCTGTCAGATCCTAATTCGAGTTATCGTCAATTCCCATTCTAATTCAAATTGATTTCGCATTTGAATTTAAACTTATACAAGTTCGATTACAATTCCAATCAATTCAAATTAATTCCAATTTGAATTAATTTAAATTCAATCCTTAATTTTTACACCATCTCGATTTATATAAATTCGGGTTTGGTTTTCAAAATTTGATTTAATCACTTAAATCAAATTAACCTCAAACATTTTATTTAACAACCCAAGTCTTTAAAATAATTCAATTCTAAGCCCAATTTTCATATATTCTTTTAAATTACTTCTACTTAAACTTATGTAAGGTTCGAGCAGGAGTCCAAATCTTTTTAAACAAATTAATTCTCGGAATTCAATTTATTACCCAATTGGACATCAAATTTTTAAAACCCAATCCTTAAACAATTCTGGCTGAGAAATTCATTTTTAACATTTCAAAATTAAGTTTAAAATGATTCCATTTCCATAAATTCAATTATTTCATTTAAATAAATTTTAGGATATAGTTTTACTTCTATTTAATTTTAGGAATCAATACGCTTAATTATTCATTTAAAATAATCCAATTTACAGTTACATATATACTTCCAATAATAAACAGGCAGGATATGTCAAAGTAAATAAACCTTCTAATTATTTAAAGCACCAATCCATAACATTCATTACCAATTTCAAGAATTCAAAACCCGTTTTTATTTAAAAAGCTATTTGAAATTATCCATGCATAACCTCTTATCAAATCCATACTTCTCTTTTCACTTTAATCCATTTAACTTCCCTAAGTTAAATTTTCAATTTGACATTGAAATTTTCCAATTTCCGATCATAAGCTCAGAACATAATCAACTTGTCCTGAGTAAATTTCCAATCCATTCAATCCTTTTTACCTTACTCAATTTAAATTTTCCCTTCCAAATTTAAATTCTTATCAATATCCCTTCCCCCTTGTAAGTTCAAAAACTTATTTCCCTTTGAGTTATAGATCTCATTCTAAGGGAAATTTCAGAATTTTTAACACCCAGTATTTTTTCTTCTTAAAACATTTCGCTATGTTCCATCATTGTTTATTCTACAATAAACATCCTTTATTAAGACATAATACCCAATCTATGATAATTATCATATCTAGAAATCAAACATGCTATATATTCCAACATAATTTATAGGAAAAATATAATCGGGGTAATATATTTCAAATACTTTGAAAATTATTTGGAATTTTTCGGGATTTGGATTCAGGTTTGAATCAATATTTAACTTAACTTATGTTTATAGTTAATCATTATCCACGTTTCTATTTAATTATATATACTACCACTTAAATTTAATAATTTTATTTTATAATAACTACAACCAATCACCTTAATATACTATAATAATCTGCAAAAATTATTTCTTTTATATATGAAAATTATTTAAAAATCATTATATATGAAATAATAGTATGCCTTCATATATAATGCACTCAACTTATTCTAGAGTACTACTGACCTTATCTCTAATGAGAAATCCCAACCAGAGCTAAGGTTTCACTTAACCTTCAACTCTGATACCAAGTGCAACGACCTAAATATTTCGTCCTCAAGATCGACACTAATACGTTCACTATATAGACTGCCGAGTAATCGAGTGTCGAAAATACCAGGTTGTTAAGGTTTAGAAGAAAAAGAGATAGAATAAGGAATAGATAACAACATCATAAAATCTCACAACCACAGCGGAACAAAATATAACATGAAATAACAACATTTTATATACAGAAAAGCTATAACTATTAATATACGTTCAAGTTATCAGAGTACAACCATCGATAAATAAACATCTACACTTATAATAACTTATCCCGAAATATTGACTATACAGTCTATGATATACAGTAGAAAATAATCAATACGTCTCTGCCATCCAACTCATCTTCTGAGCTCCAAAAGCATCCTAACCTGAAAATCTATAACACTCGGTCTGACCCGAGCATTGAGATAAGGTAAGACCCGAATCAGGATGGAAACCAGCTTGAGTAAACTCACTTAATTTGAAGTACTTATGTTGTGAAAATCTTTTGAAAAACCATGGTAACTCATGCTAGCACGACGAGTTTTTATCTCACTATATCCAAACACTTTTCCCAAATCCATTGATATTATAATGGTGTCTAAGTAAAATATTTATTTAAAATAGTCGAATTTGTTAAACCAATCCAATTTCAGCATATAAGAATCTATAATCAAAACTGTAAGGGGCGTAGAGATTGTCAATTCAAAGTGGTTTCGAATAACACTGATATCTGATCCCGGTCTCTTCGAATTTAAATGATAGATTTTAAATGTCCAAATAGTTTTAAATAAACAACTCATATTCAGGGTGTCACTTTCACATATGGGAATTTGTCACATAATTTTTTTCTTCAAATACAACATGTCAACGCTTTATTCTAAACATTTCAATTTGTTGGCTACATAATGGCACAGACTGGAACACCTGAAATAGATATCCAAGAGCAATAAGGCCAAACATAGATTGTTACCTTAATTTAACGATTAATAATTAACACCAAAACAATTCAAAATCAGGATTTAATTAATTTTAATTAACTGAATCCATTTACATCCAATCCACATTACTTGTATATTTAAGAAATTGTTAAACAATTTATGGTTAGTTAATTAGGATTAAACGACCAAATTAATAACTAATTTACTTATTTCATGAGGCTAAACCAGACATGACTTTATTTAATTACCCACTTGATAACCAATTCCCGAATTAAAATAAGGCTTAATTAAATAAAATCTTAATTATTTATCAATTTATATAATGTTTAATCAACAAGGCTTTAATTAATTATTCCCTATCATTGTTAATAATGATTAAATTTTATATCAAGGAAACTAGCCAAAATTAAATTGAATTAAAAATTATTGATCGATGGATCATATCGTAAAAATTATCATGCCCATTTGCTTTAAAAGAAAGGAGATTAATGTTTTAAAATTTAAAGATTTTAAATCTTGATTCAATTCCCTTGCTTTGAAAGTACTACCCACTTCACTTTAGCCAAAGATATACCAGACCCATTTTTCTTTTACTTTTTAAAATAAAAAATCACCCCTACAAAACACGGCCCAAAGCAAGAACGTGTTAAACGTCCTCCCACATCTTCTCCTTTCAGTCTTTTCGTCTGTTCTATTATTTTGCATGCAACAATGTCTTTGGGCACGGACGTGCATGTACACCTGCACGCTTCCACCGACCACCGTAGTTCGACACCACCCATCCCCACACATCGCCCTCGACTATCTCAACACGGCCACCCACCTAACAATGCTGACCACTCCTCCGTTCAAAAATAGAACCGCCAAACTAAACTTTACAATAACCCAACCAGCTTCGTCTACCTCGTCGTGCCGCCTCATCCCATCTTTCTCCACCGACTTAGGTCGAAAAGCATGTCACAGCCTTGTCTTCCCCGACGACCGCACTCCTCCCTTGACCTCGTCCCGCCGCCATTTCCATCTGACCAGAACCCAAAAACATACATCCTAAGCCCTAATCCCATCTCCTTTGATCACCGCAACCCTAAAAAACATCGTGCCATTTTTCACTGGTTACCCATCGCCCGAGCAACCTCCACACCAAATAACCAGCCGCTAAATCGCCTCGACCACCTCAATTTGATCAAAAACCAAATTTTGATCATCTCTCTATTTCTCACTCCACACGTGATGAAAAATAACCAAATTTATCTTAAAATTCATGTTTCTTCACCCCCATCCCGACCATAAGATCCATTTCCTCAAGCACAACATTTGATTTCTGACCAAAATTTACCTATTTAAAGTAACTTGAAAATTTCTTCCTCTACACAAAATGAAATCATACGAGATAAATTTTAATATGTTCTATATTTAAAAAATAACTTTTTTTGTGGTTAGGTTTTAAAACTTGATAGATTAACAAATATACCAGAGTAGAGGAAGAAGATATACATGGACTTTCAAGTTCAGGATGATACTACTATATTGATTTCTTATATTCTTACTAAGACTTACATATAAGATGCATACATACAGGTGATAAAACCAAGAACACCCAAAATCACAACCATATGCTTATAAATGTTGTATTCAGTGGGCAAACTAAAATGTTTACTCACTATTTTAAGCTGTGTTGAACTGCTGCTAGCTTTGTGGTTTGATTCCCTAAACTTGAGTTGTTTGATCTTACTTAAGTTTGTAGAAGGGCAGCTTGTTTTCTGTTTATTTTAGTTGGGTTCGAATGAATAAAAATGAGACAAGGTAGGGGTATACATAGAGAAAAAGTAGGCTGGATTCTTAGTATACAGTAAGCTTTTCTTTTATATTTTTTTACATTTTGTTTGTATATTGATTTGAAAACATAGATCTGATTTGATTTCCTTAATTCCATTGATTTGATTAAAAGATGATTTTATTTATTATTTGGATTAGATTTGTATGTAACTTGAATTTTAAATGCGTTTATCACAATGTTTCCCTTTGCTTGTACATATCTTTTGATGTATGTACATATATCTTTATCTGCTACATCTTCTTATGCATATATATAGTTACATATACCTATATTTTTACATATTTATTCACTTACATATCTTATACGTACATTTCTACTTATACATATTCTCATATACATTGCTTTTTGTATATTTTTTCTTTATATCTATATATATTCACATTTACACAAATTTTCATGTATATTATTTCATATAAACATGCATTCATATACTTATGTATTTATACACTTATATGCATATTTTCAAACATCATAAAGCTTGTATCTATATGTTTATGGACGTTTTATCTGAATTTAAATGGTGGAGTTTATATATATACAAATAATTTATTTTCTATAAGATTATTCATATCCAGAGGTTTTATAAGTAAATATTTAATATAGTTTTGAAATCAATTTATACATATTTAGATATTTTAGTTATCAGAAATTTATTTTTTCGACTTGATAAAAATAAATATTTCAATAATTTGAATCAGTTAATCATCCAATTAACAGATGCAAAAATCCATGTCGTCACATAGAATCTAGAACTTTGATCATATACCTCTAGACATTTGGTTATTAAGGAATATGATTAAATGATCATTAAAATAGATGGATTTAAAAGCTAAGCACAAATATTTTGTGAAGTAAAATTCATGATTTGGCTATAAGATATTTGATGATAATATTGAAGCTAGGAAGTTGTAATTAGAGAAAGTAAAAAGAAAATGCACACTTAGAAAAAAAATTCTTATCAAGGATAAGCCTAAATTGAACTTTGGGTAAATATAATATAGAAGGGTAAGTTCTATAACTTATAAAGGAGAAAAGATAATTTCAAATTTAGACACATTGATAAGGTTAAAATCAAAGTGAAATTTAGGAATAAGAGCTATATGAAATATCATCCTAATATAATACTTTGAATTAGCGATACATTTAGGGTAACATTTGTAATTCAAAATGAAGTAAGATAAGAAGTAGATAGGTTAGAAAAAGTTAAAAAACGGGGGAAGTTTTGAATAATATGGTTAGTAGGTTAATTGTTGGATGATAATGTTTAAATAACAAGTACCATGTGAATTAAGTTTCACAATTTAACTATAAGGTATTTGATGGATTTAAGGTTATGAAATTTGTTTTAGAAATGGATAGGTAAAAAAATTAAGTAGATAATCGTAGAATTAGTAAGAAAAAGATGTACACTTAGTAAAGTTATCTTATTAATATATGGATAAGATAACTAATAATAGCTAAATTAATATCTTATGTAAATAAAATTAAGGATTAAGTTCTATAACTTATTAATTTGAGATAATAATAGAACTCCATATTTGTTAAACACCCTAATTGAAGTAATAACAGTTTTGAAGTTTGGGGATATGTATATATAATCTTAGGAAGTAAAGGTATATTATACAAGTTTAATTCATATTTGTATGCTTAAGTAATAATGGATTTTGTAGAAAGTAAATGGTTGTGAAATAAACTTGGATTAATAAGAAATATATTAGGTAAAAATGAATGTGAATAAATACGTAAGTTATATGTAAATCATTTTGGCACATAAAATTTTGATCTAAGATTTGAGTACAGAACTTTAAGTTGTTTACACCAGTCCGAAAAAGGATTTATCACTCGATTCTTGGCGGCGAACATTGATGAGGGTTTGTGATTATGAACTCTAGTTTTCTATCATAGTTGAGAGCTATGCAAGGAAAGCAGAGATTTTCTGATCGAAAAGCATGATCAAAGTTTGCACTAGAAAATTAGGGGATTGATGCTAGTTCGAAAGTAAAGTTGTCGATTTGATTAAAAGATCGAATCAACTATCATATATCGTATGATGTTTTGGGTCTGTAATTAGATATTTATCTTAAATAGTAGCGTAACAACCGTGATTTTATTACCGTCGAAATAAAATTTTAAAATAGAAAATTTAAATTGGGTTTGAAAAAAAATATATATATAATTTACAAAGTCAATTGAATTCTTGCAAGTAATAGCAGTTGAAATGAATTGCATAATTCATTCCCATGTAAACAATTAGGTCCAATTCAAATGGTGAACACTTCATGTGCTGTCCAGTGCAAAAGGAAAGTAGTGAACAATTATGCATTTGCTGTCATCATTAGTTTATTTGCAGTGAGTCCTTTTCTTTCAATGCGCACGTCTAGCTTTTAATGCATTCATATTACAACAATTGCCAGCACTCTTTTTTTTGACTTATACACAATCTGAGAAAAGTAAAATGCTACATAAGTCTTTAGTTCCATTTTTCCAACAGCCCCGAGAATGCTTTAATGGCGGTACCAACTACTTGCCTCGTTTTCTTTGGATCTAGATGCTAACTATTTTTGGAAGTAAATTAGGTGAGTTATAAACACACACTTCTAGTTTTTTTTCTTCATTTCATTATTGCGTACACGAAAATAACGTTTCCAAGTCATTTTATTTTAGCTGTAATGCATGAGAGCATGCAACGTTTGAATGACCAGGTCACTAATTTACAAAAATTTTATTGACTCGGTGTTAAGTTGACTTGTTCATATTTGTATATATCGTGTTTACTTGGTTGGCACGGTATCGATTTTGAACTGTTCGTTCTCGTTTTTTGGATTCGGCTGTGTCTTGATTTGAAGTTGTTGATTTCGTTCGGCTTTGGCTGCTTGAAGCTATTTTGATTTATGGATTTCTTTACATTTTAAACACGTATGTAAGTTTAAAATTACATTGGTGGGTATAAGTTGCGGTATGCAAAACATAGGCAAGTCTGGTGTATAATTTGTATATTACATTGTTGCGTGCATGGTATCACTCTAATTATACAAAAATTTAGTTATGACAGCACTCTGATTTTTACTTGCATTTAACATTTGCATGAATAGAATAATATGAGCACTTGTTTACATATACAAGTTTTCCATTTTTCGAAAATGGGGGTCTGCGTTTCATGCGTACCTGTATTGTGCATTTATGTTCAAGTCATTACTTACATCTACTTCAAGTTACATGCACATATAACAATTTCTAGACCATTTGTTTTCGTGAGTATAAAATGTATTGCCAGGTTGTGGTTAGTTCATTTGCATGCAAGTTATACCTTATTTGATTTATAAAACACAAGAATGTATTCCGGGACATGTCAAATGAAGTCTCTGGATAATATGCAGGCTACAAATTGTTTTGTTTCAAAACATGTGCACATTCACAAAGAAAATAAACCATACATAATATAATTTAATAAGCAATGCTTACTTTCTTGTAAAATAAGTAAAACAAATCAAAGTGTGAGTCTTGCATAATGGTTAATATGTGAATTATCTTTGGCAAATATTTCATTTCGTGCATACTGTATGTGTATAGGTGTATATGTGTCAATCTGTACACATATGTGAAATTTTTATTTCATGTATAGGACATATTACGCAGACCATACACGTGCCCATTATTTGTAACATGTTCACTGTGTAACATGTTCACGTATTCATTTTATACAAAGAAGCTATGCCCATCATTTTGTAACATGTTCATTGTGTACGTTAGTACAATTGTAAGTCCAGGCAGATATCTTTGTTTTCTTTATATTCCTACTTGCAAATATGAGTAAGGCACGAGACGTGTCCAAAAGTGTTTTGTTGTCGTGCTTCTCTGGCCAGTTATTTTTAATTCGTGTGTCCAAAAGTGAAGTCCAAAAATTGTTTATTTTTTTAACTTCATATTGTATGTAATTTATAACACAGAAAAGTGTTTTAAATACTAGTGTTTAAATTATGTTGAACCGGTTTTTGGCCTTAAAACGTATTTCGTTGCCGTTATTTTATAACGGAATTTTTACGCCGGTATTATATTTGTGAAGCATGTTGTTTTAAGGAGATTTTTGACGAATTAAAATCACTGTTATTTTTTACTTCAGTAACTGTTTATCTAAAGTGAATTTTTTAAGCGGTTATCCCGCAACGTTGATTTGATACCCGTTTTTACGGTGTTTTATGAAGCGCAATTTCCTAGTCGAAATTGCTATAGTTTTTGCTCTTTTAATCACGTGTTTTAAAAATCGTTTTAAAATAAAATTGTTTGCAAAAACTTTACAGTTTACGCTTTCAAAAGAATGAGGAATCGATTTAAACGCTTTAGCAAAATTGAGGACTATGGACCCTTACTTTTACCGATTCGCTTAATTCCGGACTTGTCCGTTTGAGAACGTAAAATGTTATTTAATAAAATACACAATTTTGCACATTCGAGGAAACGATGAAGAGATTTAAACGATTTAGCAAAAGTACAGAGTATGGAACCATAATTTTACTATTTTAGTTAATTCCAGACTCGTTAATTGAAACATTTGCTGTTTTGATGATTTTGATGATTTTATTTGGCTTTTGAGCCACTCCGCTGGCCCTTCGTGTCATATGATGGACCTTTGGGTCAATTACCAGTACTGGACCTTCGGATCATCTGTTGGACCTTCTAGTCATTTGTTGGACCTTCGGGTCAATTGTTGGGCGCCAAAAATTATAGTACTTGGTGGGCTTCGGCCATATGAGATGCACGTGCGGCGTTGCTAAAATTCTCCATCTGTTGGGATCGATCCATCTTTTATGTTGATTTTCTAGTTATCTTATTCTGATTTCTAGATTTTGTGACTGCTGATTTGTCTAGTTATCTTAATTGATTCCTAAATATTTGCGTACTGCTGTTTTGAATTCAATGGTGAATTTGGAAGTTGATTTTGATGTTGTTTAATGGGATTTCTTCATTTAAACTATGCCGATTACTATGTTGTATAGTCTCACCTAAGATTATAACTTTGTGTATAGTCTCATCCGAGATTATAATTTTGTGTATAGTCTCATCCGAGATTATAAGTTTGCGTATTGCCGTTTTGAATTCAATTGGGAATTTAAAAGCTGATTTTGATGGAGTTTAATTTGAGATTTCTTTATTTAAACTATGGTGATTATTTTTATTGAATAGTCTCATTCGAGATTATTGATTTTTGATGGAGTTTAAATTGAGATTTCTTTAATTGAAGTATGTTGATCATTTATGTTTATAATCTCATTCGAGATTATAAATATTTGCTTAAGTGATGTTTATCATACACTTATTTCTGAAGTTTAAATTAGACTGAACCGTTTATTATTTTCTTTTAAATATTACTCGGGTCAGACCGAGTCATTTCAGAATAATCGCTATCCCTGATTCTGTTGCTACTTCAGCTTTTGGGATTTCACTTCATCGTTTGTCTAGCTTTGAGGTGTTTCTTTTTGGTGCATTGACTCTCATCTCATGTATGTTGATGACATGTAAATGTACATTCGTTTTATGTGAACTATCGATTGTTGTAGCACGTATCCAGACTTGTCATCCGCTAAATATCTAATATTTCTGTTTTGATGTTATTATACTCATTAGTGTTGTTGTTATTATGAGTTGTTCTGAATTTTTCTTAAGCCAACGTAGTTTCGTTTTAGATTTGGGTTGAATTTATATCTTTGGAATTAATTTACACAACTCCTATCGATGTAATCAATACCCATCTAAGGCATAACTTACGGATGCTCGCTTCTAACAAGCCTTATTCTTCGCAATAGTAGACATTATTCCTTATAATAACCTTTGTTATTGTGAGGATAGAGGTGGGGTGTCACAGCTTGGTATTAGATCTGAGATTCAGAACAAATTATAATAAACACATAACAGAAGCAGAAAGGTACATGTGTTGCAACTATTCGAGGGTTTTGTTCGTGCCTTTCTAATCAATTCCTTCATTGTTCTTGAACTTTATTCTATCTAACAGTTCGAATATGTCTAGGGATAAATTTCATATCCCCGTAGTATTTCATTTGTTAAATTCCTTTTCAATCTTAGATTTGTCTAAGGTTTTATTTCACTTCGTGGCAGTTCTATTTTGAGTTCTTTTCGATACGGGTGCATCACATTCATTCGTGTTGAAGGAGCTTATTGATGTTATTCCTTTGGATGTTGTTAATCTTTGTGACCCTTTGAGGATTGTGAATCCTATTGGTGGGTCCGCTGCACTTGGTTTGTTGTGTGTTGGTGTTGAGATTATTCTTTGTAGTTTCACCTTTCATGCGAATCCGCATGTTATGAATCATCTTGGTTTTGGTATTATTTTAGGTATGGATTGGCTCGTCCGTTATGAAGTTCAATCCTATGTCCCGAAAGAATTTTATATCTTAAGCATCCCGATGCTATCGAGCAGTTATCTATTATATTTCAAAGTATGGACCATCCTTCGAATGCTTTCATTTCTTTCTTCGAATCAGAGGATGTCATAGCTAATATTCTAGTTGTTTGTGATTTTTCTGTTGTCTTTGAGTCTATTTCGAGTTTGTCGCTGGATAGGGCAATTGGGTTACGTATTAATCTTACCTCTGGTGCTCATCCTATCAGTCGCCTTCCCACGAGGATGTTTGCTAAGGAAATGAGAAACTCAAGTAATAATTCTCTATGATTGGAAGCCAATCATTTTACTCTTCAAGCTCTTCTCCCAATTTAGCCTTACCAACGGTTTTTTCATTTGGCTACGAGTTGCGGAAGTTAGCATTCCACTTACTTCCTTCCGCACTCGTTATAATTTTGATGAATGACTTATTATGTCATACAGTTTGTCCAGCTTATTTCATCCATTTTATGAATCGAGTCTTCTACGAATATCTCGATGACTCCATTTGTGTAATTATTGATTTTGGATGAAAACATTAATTTAAAAAAATTTCAAATCTTTTTCATAAGATTTACTTACATGTATAGTTGGATTTGTGTTTATCACATAGAAGATGATATTGTGATTATATTGCCCACTGAGTGCCTTAAGAATTCTGGTCGATGCGCTTGATCAACGTTATCGATAGGAATCTCCTAAACACTTTGATGAGACAATTTGACACAAAAAATTGACCTATAAAAAGAAAATTTTCTAGAAAATGATTTCATAAAGGTAATTGTAATTTTGAAAGTTTTAGCTTTTCAGGAAAGAAGATTATTTAAAAGAACTCTTTTCCTATACTCTTACCCTCATGATTCCCGAAGGGAACCATAACTTCATTATTTGTACAAATGCTAGCCGTATTGGTTTCGGTACCGTTCTCATGCTCTAAAGATTTGGCGACATTATCTGTTGGTCGAGCATTTTGTTCACTTCACTAATCACTAATCTCTGAAGTATCTATTCACTCAGAAGGAACTTAATATGAGACAACAGCGTTGGCTTGAATTTCTTGCTTCATATGATTTCGATATTCAGTAAACCCCGGGTAAGGGTAATCAGGTTGATGATGCGCTCTGTCGTAAGCAGCAAGTTGTTGTTTCCATGATGCTAGCGGAGTGGAATATTTTGGAAGCTTTATCTCATTATGATATTAGAGACCGTCCTTAGGTTTCTGATTCTTCCATGCTTTTATTTAGCATGGAAGCTCATCCTAGTTGGTTGGATCGTGTTGCCGATGCCCAAGAAGAAGATCCACCTATTGCTTATCTTATTCAGAGTTGTAAGTCTGAATCCCGAAGTGATGATCTAAAGGATTTCGATATTGATATTCATGGTTGTGTTCGGAAGAAGGGAAGGTTGATCGTGCCTAGTTTTTCTAATCTTAGGTATGACATTCTTGAGGACTGTCATCGTTCTAAGTATACTATCCATTTGGGTAGTAGCCAGTTGTATGCTGATGTGAAACGCTTATACTCTTAAGTAAGTATGAAGTTGCAAGTTATGTAAGTCGTTGCATGACTTGTCAACTTATTAAAGCAGAACACCAGCGTCCTTGTGGCCTTTTGCATCCTCTTGAGATTCCATTATGGAAATGGAATCAAATTTCTATAGACTTTATTGATGGTCTACCTCGTTCGAGGTCGGGCCGTACTAGTATTTGGGTAATTATTGACCGATTGACCAAATTGGCTTATTTTATTCCTATCAAGTTCAATCGGACTGCTTCTTGACTTTGGAGATAGTTGGGAAGTCCATATATCTCTTGTTAAATTTTCTTATAACAACAATTTCCAATCCAGTATCGATATGGCTCCTTTCGAGGCTCTTTACAGAAGACCGTGTCGATCACCATCTTATTGGTTGGAATCCGGGGAAAAGTTAGTTCTCTGCCCTGATTTTATTCGTGATTCTTCTGATAGGATCGATATTATTAGACAGAGAATAAAAGAGGCTCAGATTAGGTAAAAATCTTATGCCGATCATTATAGAAAGCCTTTGGAACTTTCTGTTGGCGATCACTTATTCATACGTGTTTCCCCGATGAAGGGTGTGGTGCATTTTTGTAGCTTCGGGAGATTAGCTCCTCGTTATATTAGACCATTTCCCATTACGGAAAACATTGGCCCTGTTGCTTATCATGTATCGCTACCTGTTCAATTTTTGGGAATTCATGACGTATTTCATGTATCCCAACTTCGTCGATGCCTTTGTAATTTCGATTCTATTATTGATCCTTATATGTTGTGAGACCTTGAGGTCACACCCGACTTGTCTATGGTGCAAAATCCTATTCATGTGCTAACTTCGGAGGCTAAACGCCTTCGGAATAAAGAAGTCCCGCTTGAGAAAATTCAATGGTCCGAAAACCCCAATAATTGCACTTGGGAAACCAGAGAATTCATCGAGCGTTCTTATCCTGGTTTTCCCTCCTCTTCGGGTGAAGGTGAGCATTCTTATCCATCTTTTCTATTTTAATCTTTGTTATGATGAATTAATTGTGTTATTGACTGCTTCTAATATGAAAATTGTGGGGATGCAATTTTTATAAGGGGAGTCCGTAATAACCGTGATTTTATTACCATCAAAATAGAAATTTTAAATTGGGTTTTGAAAAACAAAATATAATATATATAATTTACAATGTCAGTTGAATTCTTACAAGTAATAGCAGTTGAAATGAATTGCATAATTCATTCCTGTGTAAACAATTGGGTCCAATTCAAAGGGTGAACACTTCATGTGCTTTCCAGTGAAAAAGCAAAGTAGTGAACAATTATGCATTTGTTGTCATCATTAGTTTATTTGTAGTGAGTCCTTTTCTTTCAATGCGCACGTCTAGCTTTTAATGCATTCATACTACAACAATTGCCAGCACTCTTTTTTTTTGACTTATACACAATTTGAGAAAAGTAAAAAGCTACATAAGTCTTTAGTTCCATTTTTCCAACAGCCTCGAGAATGCTTTAATGGCGGTACCAACTACTTCCCTTGTTTTCTTTGGACCTAGATGCTAACTATTTTTGGAAGTAAATTAGGTGAGTTATAAACGCACACTTCTAGTTTTTTTTCTTCACTTCATTATTGCGTACACGAAAATAACGTTTCCAAGTCATTTTATTTTAGTTGTAATGCATGAGAACATGCAACGTTTGAATGGCCAGGTCACTAATTTACAAAATTTTTATTGATTCGGTGTTAAGTTGACTTGTTCATATTTGTATATATCGTGTTTACTTGGTTGGCACGGTATCGATTTTGAACTATTCGTTCTAGTTTTTTTGGATTCGGCTTTGTCTTGATTTGAAGTTGTTGATTTTGTTCGGCTTTGGCTGCTTGAATCTATTTTGTTTTATGGACTTCTTTACATTTTAAACACGTATGTAAGTTTAAAATTACATTGGTGGGTATAAGTTGCGGTATACAAAACATAGGCAAGTCTGGTGTATAATTTGTATATTACATTGTTGCGTGCATGGTATCACTCTAATTTTACAAAAATTTAGTCATGACAGCACTCTGATTTTTACTTGCATTTAACATTTTCATGAATAGAATAATATGAGCACTTGTTTACATATACAAGTTTTCCATTTTTCGAAAATGGGGGTCTGCGTTTCATGCGTACCTGTATCGTGCATGTATGTTCAAGTCATTACTTACATCTACTTCAAGTTACATGCACATATAACGATTTCTAGACCAATTTTTTTCGTGAGTATAGAATGTATTGCCAGGTTGTGGTTAGTTCATTTGCACGCAAGTTATACCTTATTTGATTTATAAAACACGAGAATGTATTCCGGGACATGTCAAATGAAGTCTCTGGATAATATGCAGGCTACAAATTGTTTTGTTTCAAAACATGTGCACATTCATAAAGAAAATAAACCATACATAATATAATTTAATAAGCAATGCTTACATTCTTGTAAAATAAGTAAAACAAATCAAAGTGTGAGTCTTGCATAATGGTTAACACGTGAATTATCTTTGGGAAATATTTCATTTCGTGCATACGGTATGTTTATAGGTGTATATGTCTCAATCTGTACACATATGTGAAATTTTTATTTCGTGTATAGGACATATTACCAAGACCATACACGTGCCCATTATTTGTAACATGTTCACTATGTAACATGTTCACGTATTCATTTTATACAAAGAAGTTATGCCCATCATTTTGTAACATGTTCATTGTGTACGTTAGTACAATTCTAAGCCCAGGCAGATATCTTTGTTTTCTTTATATTCCTACTTGCAAATATGAGTAAGGCACGAGACGTGTCCAAAAGTGTTTTGTTGTCGTGCTTCTCTGGCCAGTTATTTTTTATTCGTGTGTCCAAAAGTGAAGTCCAAAAATTGTTTATTTTTTTAACTTCATATGGTATGTAATTTATAACACAGAAAAGTGTTTTAAATACTAGTGTTTAAATTACGTTGAACCGGTTTTTGGCTTTAAAACGTATTTCGTTGCCATTATTTTATAACGGAATTTTTACACCGGTATTATATTTGTGAAGCGTGTTGTTTTAAGGAGATTTTTGACGAATTAAAATCACTGTTATTTTTTACTTCAGTAACTGTTTATCTAAAGTGAATTTTTTAAGCGGTTATCCCGCAAAGCTGATTTGATACCCGTTTTTACGGTGTTTTGTGAAGCGCAATTTCCTAGTAGAAATTGCTATAGTTTTTGCTCTTTTAATCACGTGCTTTAAAAATCGTTTTAAAATAAAATTGTTTGCAAAATTTTTACAGTTTACGCTTTCAATAGAATGAGGAATCGATTTAAACGCTTTAGCAAAATTGAGGACTACGAACCCTTACTTTTACCGATTCGCTTAATTCCGGACTTGTCCGTTTGAGAACGTAAAATGTTATTTAATAAAATACACAATTTTGCACATTCGAGGAAACGATGAAGAGATTTATACGATTTAGCAGAAGTACAGAGTATGGAACCATAATTTTACTATTTCAGATAATTCCAGACTCGTTAATTGAAACATTTGCTATTTTGATGATTTTGATGATTTCATTTGGCTTTCGAGCCACTCTGCTGGCCCTTCGGGTCACATGATGGACCTTCGGGTCAATTACCAGTACTGGACCTTCGGATCATCTATTGGACCTTCTAGTTATTTGTTGGACCTTCGGGTCATTTGTTAGGCGCCAAAAATTATTGTACTTGGTGGGCTTCGGCCATATGAGATGCACTTGCGGCGTTGCTAAAACTCTCCATCTGTTGGGATCGATCCATCTTTTATGTTGATTTTCTAGTTATCTTATTCTGATTTCTAGATTTTGTGACAGCTGATTTGTCTAGTTATCTTAATTGATTCCTAGATATTTGCGTACTGTTGTTTTGAATTCAATTGTGAATTTGGAAGTTGATTTTGATGTTGTTTAATGGGATTTCTTCATTTAAACTATGCCGATTACTATGTTGTATAGTCCCACCCAAGATTATAACTTTGGTATAGTCTCGTCCGAGATTATAATTTTGTGTATAGTCTCATCAGAGATTATAAGGTTGCGTATTGCCGTTTTGAATTCAATTGGGAATTTAAAAGCTGATTTTGATGGAGTTTAATTTGAGATTTCTTTATTTAAACTATGGTGATTATTTTTATTGAATAGTCTCATTCGAGATTTTTGATTTTTGATGGAGTTCAAATTGGGATTTCTTTAATTGAACTATGTTGATCATTTATGTTTATAATCTCATTCGAGATTATAAATATTTGCTTAAGTGATGTTTATCATACACTTATTTTTGAAGTTTAAATTAGACTGGCCCGTTTATTATTTTATTTTAAATATTACTCGGGTCAGACCGAGTCATTTCAGAATAATCGCTATCTCTGATTCTGTTGCTACTTCAGCTTTTGGGATTTCACTTCATCGTTTGTCTAGCTTTGAGGTGTTTCTTTTTGGTTCATTGACTCTCGTCTCATGTATGTTGATGACATGTAAATGTACATTCGGTTTATGTGAACTATCGATTGTAGTAGCATGTATCCAGACTTGTCATCCGCTAAATATCTAATATTTCTGTTTTGATGTGATTATACACATCAGTGTTGTTGTTATTATGAGTTGTTCTGAATTTTTCTTAAGCCAACGTAGTTTCGTTTTAGATTTGGATTGAATTTATATCTTTGGGATTAATTTACACCACTCCTATCGATGTAATCAATACTCGTCTAAGGCATAACTTACGGATGCTCGCTTCTAACAAGCCTTATTCTTCGCAATAGCAGACATTATTCCTTATAATAACCTTTGTTATTGTGAGGATAGAGGTGGGGCGTCACAGCTTGGTATTAGAGCTGAGATTCAGAACAAATTATAATAAACACATAACAGAAGCAGAAAGGAACATGTGTTGCAACTATTCGAGGGTTTTGTTCGTGCCTTTCTAATCAATTCCTTCGTTGTTCTTAAACTTTTATTCTATCTAACGAGTTCGAATATGTCTAGGGATAAATTTCATATCCTCGTAGTAGTCCATTTGTTAAATTCCTTTTCAATCTTAGATTTGTCTAAGGTTTTATTTCACTTCGTGGCAGTTCTATTTTGAGTTCTTTTCGATACGGGTGCATCATATTCATTCGTGTTGAATGAGCTTATTGATGTTATTCCTTTGGATGTTGTTAATCTTTGTGACCCTTTGAGGATTGTGAATCCTATTGGTGGGTCCGCTACTCTTGGTTTGTTGTGTGTTGGTGTTGAGATTATTCTTTGTAGTTTCACCTTTCATGCGAATCCGCATGTTATGAATCATCTTGATTTTGGTATGATTTTGGGTATGGATTGGCTCGTCCGTTATGAAGTTCAATCCTATGTCCCAAAAGAATTTTATATCTCAAGCATCCTGATGCTATCGTATCTGTTATATTTCGAAGTATGGACCATCCTTCGAATGCTTTATTTTCTTTCTTCGAATCAGAGGATATCATAGCTAATATTCTAGTTGTTTGTGATTTTTCTGTTGTCTTTGAGTCTATTTCGAGTTTGCCGCTGGATAGGGCAATTGGGTTACGTATTGATCTTACCTCTGGTGCTCATCCTATCAATCGCCTTCCCACGAGGATGTCTGCTAAAGAAATGAGAAACTCAAGTAATACTTCTCTGTGATTGGAAGCCAATCATTTTATTCGTTCTAGTTGTTCTCCCAATTCAACCTTACCAACGGTTTTTTCATTTGGCTACGAGTTGCAGAAGTTAGCATTCCACTTACTTCCTTCCGCACTCGTTATAATTTTTATGAATGACTTATTATGTCATACAGTTTGTCCAGCTTATTTCATCCATTTTGTGAATGGAGTCTTCTACGAATATCTCGATGACTCCATTTGTGTAATTATTGATTTTGGATGAAAACATTAATTTAAAAAAATTCAAATCTTTTTCATAAGATTTACTTACAAGTATAGTTGGATTTGTGTTTATCATATAGAAGATGATATTGTGATTATATTGCCTATTGAGTGCTTTAAGAATTCTGGTCGATGCGCTTGATCAACGTTATCGATAGGAATCTCCTAAACTTTGATGAGACAATTTGACACAAAAAATTAACCTATAAAAAGAAAATTTTCTAGAAAATGATTTCATAAAGATAATTGTAATTTTGAAAGTTTTAGCTTTTCAGGAAAGAAGATTATTTGAAAGAACTCTTTTCCTATACTCTTACGCTCGTGATTCCCGAAGGGAACCAGAACTTCATTATTTGTACCAATGCTAGCCGTATTGGTTTCGGTACCGTTCTCATGCTCTAAAGATTTGTCGACATTATCTGTTAGTCGAGCATTTTGTTCACTTCACTAATCACAAATCTCTGAAGTATCTATCCACTCAGAAGAAACTTAATATGAGACAACAGCATTGGCTCGAATTTCTTGCTTCATATGATTTCGATATTCAGTATACCCTGGGTAAGGGTAATCAGGTTGGTGATGCGCTCTGTCGCAAGCAGCAAGTTGTTGTTTCCATGATGCTAGCGGAGTGGAATATTTTGGAAGCTTTATCTCATTATGATATTAGAGACCGTCCTTAGGTTTCTGATTCTTCCATGCTTTTATTTAGCATGGAAGCTCATCCTAGTTGGTTGGATCGTGTTGCCGATGCCCAGTAAAAAGATCCACCTATTGCTTGTCTTATTCAGAGTTGTAAATCTGAATCCCGAAGTGATGATCTAAAGGATTTCGATATTGATATTCATGGTTGTGTTCGGAAGAAGGGAAGGTTGATCGTGCCTAGTTTTTCTAATCTTAGGAATGAAATTCTTGAGGACTGTCATCGTTCTAAGTATACTATCCATTTGGGTAGTAGTCAGTTGTATGCTGATGTGAAATGCTTATACTCTTAAGTAAGTATGAAGTTGCAAGTTATGTAAGTCGTTGCATGACTTGTCAACTTATTAAAGCAGAATACCAACGTCCTTGTGGCCTTTTGCATCCTATTGAGATTCCATTATGGGAATGGAATCAAATTTCTATAGACTTCATTGATGGTCTACCTCGTTCGAGGTCGGGCCGTACTAGTATTTGGGTAATTATTGACCGATTGACCAAATCGGCTTATTTTATTCCTATCAAGTTCAATCGGACTGCTTCTTGACTTTGGATATAGTTGGGAAGTCCATATATCTCTTGTTAAATTTTCTTATAACAACAATTTCCAATCCAGTATCGATATGGCTCCTTTCGAGGCTCTTTACGGAAGACCATGTCGATCACCATCTTATTGGTTGGAATGCGGGGAAAAGTTAGTCCTCTGCCCCGATTTTATTCGTGATTCTTCTGAGAGGATCCATATTATTAGACAGAGAATAAAAGAGGCTCAGATTAGGCATAAATCTTTTGCCGATCATTATAGAATGCCTTTGGAACTTTCTGTTGGCGATCACGTATTCATACGTGTTTCCCCGATGAAGGGTGTGGTGCGTTTTTGTAGCTTCGGGAAATTAGCTCCTCGTTATATTGGACCATTTCCCATTACGGAAAGAATTGGCCATGTTGCTTATCATGTATCACTACCTGTTCAATTTTTGGGAATTCATGACGTATTTCATGTATCCCAACTTCGTCGATGCCTTTATAATTTCGATTCTATTATTGATCCTTATATTTTGTGAGACATTGAGGTCTCACCCGACTTGTCTATGGTGCAAAATCCTATTCATGTGCTAACATCGGAGGCTAAACGCCTTCGGAATAAAGAAGTCCCGCTTGAGAAAATTCAATGGTCCGAAAACCCCAAACTAGAGAATTCATCGAGCGTTCTTATCCTGGTTTTCTCTCCTGTTCGGGTGAAGGTCAGCATTCTTATCCATCTTTTCTATTTTAATCTTTGTTATGATGAATTAATTGTGTTATTGACTACTTCTAATATGAAAATTTCGGGGACGCAATTTTTATAAGGGGAGTCCGTAACAATCGTGATTTTATTACCGTCAAAATAGAAATTTTAAATTGGGTTTTGAAAAAATATATATAATTTACAAAGTCAGTTGAATTCTTACAAGTAATAGCAGTTGAAATGAATTGCATAATTCATTCCTGTGTAAACAATTGGGTCCAATTCAAATGGTGAACACTTCATGTGCTTTCCAGTGGAAAAGCAAAGTAGTGAACAATTATGCATTTGTTGTCATCATTAGTTTATTGGCAGTGAGTCCTTTTCTTTCAATGCGCACGTCTAGCTTTTAATGCATTTGTACTACAACAATTGCTAGCACTCTCATTTTGACTTATACACAATTTGATAAAAGTAAAAGGCAACATTAGTCTTTAGTTCCATTTTTCCAACAGCCCCGAGAATGCTTTAATGGCGGTACCAACTACTTGCCTCGTTTTCTTTGGATCTAGAAGCTAAGTGTTTTTGGAAGAAAATTAGGTGAGTTATAAACTCACACTTCTAGTTTTTTTTCTTCGCTTCATTATTGCATACACGAAAATAACGTTTCCAGGTCATTTTATTTTAGTTGTAATGCGTGAAAGCATGCAACGTCTAAATGGCCAGTTCACTAGTTTACAAATTTTGTATTGATTCGGCGTTAAGTTGACTTGTTCATATTTGTATATATCATGTTTACTTGGTTGGCACAGTATATATTTTGAACCATTCGTTCTTGTTTTTTGGCTTCGGCTTTGTCCTGATTTAAAGTTGTTGATTTTGTTTGACTTTGGCTGCTTGAAGCTATTTTGATTTCTGGAGTTCGTTACATTTTATACACGTATGTATGTTTAAAATTACATTGGTGGGTATAAGTTGCGGTATACAAAACATAGGCAAGTCTGGTGTATAATTTGTACATTACATTGTTGCGTGCATGGTATCACTCTGAGTATACAAAAATTTAATTATGACAGCACTCTGATTTTTACTTGAATTTAACATTTGCATTCATAGAATAATATGAGCACTTGTTTACATATAAAGGTTTTCCATTTTTCGAAAATGGGGGTCTGCGTTTCATGCGTACCGGTATTGTGCATGTATGTTCAAGTCATTACTTGCATTTACTTCAAGTCACATGCACATATAATAATTTCCAGACCATTTTATTTTTTTATTTTTGCATGAGTATAGAATGTATTGCCAGGTTGTGGTTAGTTCATTTGCATGCAAGTTATAACTTATTTAATTTATAAAACACGAGAATGTATTCCGGGACATGTCAAATGAAGTCTCTGGAGAGTATGCAGGTTACAAATGGTTTGTTTCAAAACATGTGTACATTCACAAAGAAAATAAACCATACATAATATAATCTAATAATAATGCTTACACTCTTGTAAAATAAGTAAAAAAAATGAAAATGTGAGTCTTGCATAACGGTTAACGCGTGAATTATCCCTGGGAAATATTTCATTTCGTGCATGTTGTATGTGTATAGGTGTATATGTGTCAATCTGTACACATATGTGAAATTTTTAATTCGTGTATAGGACATATTACCCAGACCATACACGTGTAAGTGAAATTGAAGAAACTATGCCCATTATTTTGCAACATGTTCACTGTGTAACGTGTTCACGTATTCATATTATACAAAGAAGCTATGCCCATCATTTTGTAACATGTTCATTGTTTACGTGAGTATAATTGTAAGTCCAGCCAGATATCTTTATTTTCTTTATATTCCTACTTGCAAATATGAGTAAGGCACGAGACGTGTCCAAAAGTGTTTTGTTGTCGTGCTTCTTTGGCCAGTTATTTTTGATTCGTGCATCCAAAAGTGAAGTCCAAAAATTGTTTATTTTTTTACTTCATATGGTATGCAAGTTATAGCACACAAAAGTGTTTTAAATACTAGTGTTTAAATTACGTTGAACCGGTGTTTGGCTATAAAACGTATTTCATTGCCGTTATTTTATAACGGAATTTTTATGCCGGTGTTATATTTGTGAAGCGTGTTGTTTTATGGAGATTTTTGACGAATTAAAATCACTGTTACTTTTGACTTCAGCAACTGTTTATCTAAAGTGAACTTTTTAAGCAGTTATCCCGCAGCGCTGATTTGATACACTTTTTTACGGTGTTTTGTGAAGCGCAATTTCCTAATCAAAATTGCTATAGTTGTTGCTATTTTAATCACGTGTTTTAAAAATCATTTTAAAATAAAATTGTTTGCAAAATTTTTATAGTTTACGCTTTCAAAAGAATGAGAAATCGATTTAAACGTTTCAGCAAAATTGAGGACTATGAACCCTTACTTTTACTGATTCGCTTAATTCCGGAATGTCCGTTTGAGAACATAAAATGTTATTTAATAAAATACACAATTTTGCACTTTCAAGGAAACGATGAAGAGATTTAAACGATTTAGCGAAAGTACGGAGTATGGAACAATACTTTTACAATTTCGATTAATTCTTGATTCTAATTGAAACATTTGTTGTTTTGATGATTTTGATTATTTTATTTGGCTTTCGAGCCACTCTGTTGGACCATCGGGTCATATGATGGACCTTCGGCTCAATTACCAGTACTATACCTTCGGGTCATCTGTTGGACCTTCGGGTCATTTGTTGGGCGCCAAAAATTATAGTACTTGGTAGGCTTCAGCCATATGTGATGCACGTGCGGCGTAGGTAAAACTCGCCATCTGCTGGGATCGATCCATCTTTTATGCTGATTTACTAGTTATCTTATTTTGATTTCTAGATTTTGTGACTGCTAATTTGTCTAGTTATTTTAATTGATTCCTGGATTTTTGCGTACTACTGCTTTGAACTCAATTGTGAATTTGGAAGTTGATTTTGATGTTGCTTAATGGGATTTCTTCCTTTAAACTATGCTTATTACTATATTTTATAGTCTCACCCGAGATTATAACTTTTCGTATAGTCTCATTCGAGATTATAATTTTGTGTATACTCTCATCCGAGACTATAAGTTTGCGTATTGCCATTATGAATTCAATTGGGTATTTAAAAGCTGATTATGATGGAGTTTAAATTGAGATTTCATCATTTAAACTATGGTGATTATTTTTATTGAATAGTCTCATTCGAGATTATTGATTTTTGTTGGAGTTTAAATTGAGACTTCTTTAATTAAACTATGTTGATCATTTATGTTTATAATCTCATTCGAGATTATAAATATTTGCTTAAGTGATGTTTATCATAGAAGTTTAAATTGGACTGATCCATTTATTATTTTCTTTTAAATAATACTCTGGTCTGACTGAGTCATTTTAGGATAATCGCTATCTTTGATTCAGTTGTTGCTTCAGCTTTTGGGATTTCACTTCATCGTTTGTCTAACTTCGAGGTGTTTCTTTTTGGTGAATTGACTCTCGTCTCATGTATGTTGATGACATGTAAATGTACATTCGGTTTATGTGAACTATCGATTGTTGTAGCATGTATCCAGACTTGTCTTCCGTTATATATCTGATATTTCTGTTCTGATGTGATTATACTTATCAGTGTTGTTGTTATTATTAGTTGTTCTGAATTTTTCTTAAGCCACCGTAGTTTCGTTTTAGATTTGGATTGAATTTATATATTTGGGAGTAATTTACCAACTCCTATCGATGTAATCAATACTCGTCTAAGGTATAACTTACGTATGGTTGCTTCTAACAAGCTTTATTCCTCGTAATAGCAGACGTTATTCCTTATAATAACCTTTGTTGTTGTGAGCATAGAGGTGGGGCATCACAAGTAAGGACAAAGATATAGGGGTTGGACTTATATTTTGATATGTATATATAGACCTCAGGTGTAGTATATGCTCAGGTCAGCGGATGGGTTATGTAGATGTATTCATTTATCTTGATATAGTATCAGTGTGGTTGTTTTTGGATGTATAATCTGGTTTGGTTATTGTATATACTATCTTAAGTGTGGAATACGCACAAGGATGGGTAGGGTAGGAGTCTAACTTGATGTATGTATATGTATAACCTTAAGTACGTGATACGTACTCAGGTTTGTGTAGGGAATCCCTGTATGTATATTTGGTATCATTTGTTTTAGTGTTGTTATGGTATTAATCTTCTTTTTGTATATGTATTTTTCTGTCATTAATATAAATAAGCTAAAATGTTTAAGGATACAAGTATGAGATAGATTCTATTGTCTAACTTTCATTTCGAGGATGAAATGCTTGTAAGTAGGGGGAATGTAACAAACCGTAATTTCTCTATTGCAAAAATGAGAGATTTTGATTATTTTTAAATTTTAAAAAATTTAAAACTTAAATAAATAAGTTATATAAAATAAATAATAATAGAGGAATTATTTTTCTTATACTTAATAGTTAAACAGTATAAATTTGGATTTTAGAACAAATCGACAAAAGTTAAGTTTTATTAAAAATAAATAAAGGCTTAAATAAATAGGTTTAAATATTTATTAAAAACATAAATCCTATTAAAAAGATCCAATAAAGATAATAAAAGTATATTATAGGATTCAAAAGCATATTAATAATCGTTTTGCAAAAATATCCAAATTTTATCGTATTTTGTCATTTTTACATACACCGTAAAATAAAGATTTTGGTATTGTTTATATGATTTTCAAATATAAGTAGCCATGTTTTATTTGATTTGAAAGAAGTAAAAAAAGTTAATTTTTTATGTTTGTATACTTTAATATATAGTTTAACAAAAATTTCAAATTTTGACTGTAAAATATGTCAACAAAAAAACACCGTTTTCAACAAAAACAAGTTGTCGTTAAGTTGTTGCAACATGATATGTTTCCTAACACATATATGAACTTAAAAATCTATGTTACATGTTACATTTATCATAAAAAGACAAAATCGGTTTAAATAAAATTTACAAAACAAGATTTGACTAATATAAATTTACATAATACTTTATAAAACAAAATCATTACCTTTAGTACATGAATCAAATCAAATCATCTCTCTCACCATTAATGCTGAAGTCGCATCATTTATGGAAAAGTAGCAAAAGGGTATTTATATAATTTGGAAAGTAGGAAAATGCAGCAAAATCATTACATAAGGACATAAGTCAAATCATAACCTCATTTCACATTTAATAACATTTCTTTGCCATTAAGAAAAAGGTCAAATCAAGGGAGAAAAGGTAAACGAAAAGTCAAAAAAAGTAGACAACGATAATATGGTATTTTGGTTGTAAAGCTCAAGTATAAATAAGCATCCATACCTTTCATTTTTTCACAAACTCATTTTCTACTTTCTTTCTTAAGCTCTACTTGTCCATCTTCTTCCATTTCCATTTCCATGGCATCCAACTTCACTTCCACTTCCAGAACTCCCTCCACCTTAACCAAGCTCCACACCACCCTCCAGCCTCCTACTGCACCTAAACCCCCTCTACTCTCGGCCACACCACCTATACGTCACCCAAAGCCCTATACCTCACATACTCGAGTCCGAAACCCATGCACCCAACCCGTAAACCTAAACCCAAGCCACCAAAAAGCCTACCACCTCCACAAAAGCCATAACCTACTCCACACCACGCGGCCAATGCACCTGCACCGCCTACCTCCCTCCTACAAGCCTCCCATACCACCTACCCAAGCTTCAAACTAACACATCCTTCTCCATACCCCACTCCAAGGCCGTACCCACTATCTACCCACGGCCCAAGCCCACACCCCTCCTAAAAAACCCATGACCAAAATAAAAAAAGAAAATAAAACAGAGAGAGAGAAAGAGGAAAAAGAAAATGGTTCGGAAGGAAAATAAATTAAGGCGAGAGTTCAAGATGATTTCGAAGCAGCATGCTAGTTGAGATAAAAGTTAGATGCAGCGAAAATAAAGGTGAGAAATCTCATCTATATGATTTAAATTGATTAACATTGTTATGTTAAATAATCATTGTTTTATGTTATGGATGTTTGGATATGTTTGTGATATGTTTGAATAGTTGCAAGTGTTTATGGTTGTAATTATTTATCGTATTAGCTTGTGTATGACCATAATTATTTTAGTGATAAATGTTAACTCGATTATGCTCATTTTTATTAAGTATCCCCTTTGTTAAATAAGGCCAATTTTGGTGATATGGTATACTTTGGAAAATAAGTTTCTTTTAAATAGAATTGAAATTTGAGTTAAAATAAAAGAGAATGTGAAAGTAGAAGTGAAATTGGATTTGAAATGGAAAGTTGAATTGAAATTGAGATGTACAGTAAACCTGAAATTGAAATCTATTCTAAAAATTGAAATTGTGATTAAGGTTGAAATATAAATTAGAGTTGAAATTAGATTTGAAAACTAAGTTTCAGTTGAGTTTAGTTTGAAGTTAGAATTGAAATTGAATTGAAATTGGATTTTAAAATTTAACATTAAAGTAATAGGAATATGATAATAGTGAAAATACATTTTTAATGCTTTAAATAGTGAAAACATTGATTTAAAACGATTTGTAATATTTTTTTAACTAATAAAATTCAATCTGATTAGATTATTTCAAGTATTGAAAAATAAGTTAAAACTAGGCGTGTCGCATAACGGTACATCACAATTTCGCGCCGAAAAGTTCAAATGAGTGTATAGAGTGCAATATACCTCGAAATTCTTTGAGTTAAGAAAATTCTGAACTATTATATCTATATCTTCTAAATGAAGAAAGAAAATCAAAATTTTATAAAGTGGATTTTGAAATATGTCCAAAAGAATTTTCTAGAAAAATCACGCTTGCGCAATTAAGTGATCATAATGGGAAATCATTTTAAACAGACCCTTCTAATTATGGACAAATATAGGGTACATTTAATAGATCTATTTAAATAGTTTAGAAGATACTTGAAGTGGAAAATATGAATTTTGAAATATTAAAAACTTGTTTAAATCAAATAAGCTTATATACCACTTTCCGCCGCACTTTTATGTTGCGAATTCTATAACCTTTTGAATATGAGTTTAAACGTAACGATTTTTCCTAGAATCAATGATGAATGTTTTCAAAAGGAAAATTAAGTTTTTGAAAGATAATTTGGAATATTTATAATCAATTCCCAAGTAAAGTTGATAATTGAGTATGCAGAAACGACTAGTACATTTATCCCATTTGTGAGATCTAGGAAGACAAACAAAGTGTTTAACTAAAGTTAGGGATGGAGAAACCAGTGCCCTGAACTTACCTTGCCTATTTTCTCATTTATTAGGTGAAGGGCAGAACAGATGGAAAGGAAAGCATGGATGCTCTAAAAAGATTGTATTAAGTTTTCCAATATATAGGAAGATTAGTATTATCCAAAGAAAAGGAATGAATTGGTTACTCTAAGACAAAAGGAAGATATTTTGAAACCATTCAAGAAGAATTAAAGAGAAAAGAGGCTTAATAAATCCTTTATAATCATATTCACTTTTTTATCGATGATTGGATTTCGAAGTAACTGCGATCGGATTTGGTTGATTCCTATCCGAAAACTACTTCGAACCAATTTACGTGATCGGAGAATGAAGCTGTTTGAAGACAGAGATATTGAGACAAATAATAACAAATGACTACTTGGTTATTAATTAGGGATAAACTCCCTATTCACTATAATGTAGCAGTGATCTCTTTGTTATGAAAAATCGCAAAACCACAAGGACTTCTCGCCTAGTAATAGCTGAGGAAAGTTCCTTCGGTTTCGTTCAGTACCAGAACGATGTTGTATGGATGGATGTCTTACCTTGCACTCCAAATCACAATGAGTGATCTTTAGAAAAGTAAATCGGTTTTGTGGAGAAGAAGATATCTTCTTCTAGCTTAACACCCTTTCTCGAGCCTTACAAGTTCCGAAAGTTTTACGTCTGTAGAAATCAGTCATGCGAATGTGGAATGACAATGTGGCATTCAAAGGAAATAAGGTGTGCTTTATTAAAAGGTAAACGTTGCCTCAAGCCTCATCGATCAGAAATGATCCAAACAAGGTTAGATGTAGCAAGGCTAATTGGGATATTCCCAATTAGGTACGATCATCCTCTTCTAGATATATTTCTTCCTACTATGATGCTCGGGATGTAAATTAATGTGGTTTCTATGCAAAAGCGCACTCAATTAAAGGTCGGTAACGATTGAGGGATGACATGTCACGACCCACCATTTCGTACCAGTCAAATCGACAATAATCCACACACGTTGGGCTTGAATGATGCAAAATAATAGATTATAAATAAATTTGGAGCAAATGAAATAAATCACACAGAACAATTAGAATAACGCGCAGCGGAAAATAAAATAACATAGTAGTTCATGAAGCTACTATAATAGAGTCTCAAACCAAATACATAATACAGTTCGAAAACAACATAATAAAAATCCCAAATAGATAGAAGTTCACTAATACATGAGATAAACTAGAACAGCTGAAACGGAAATAGTTATAAATGTAGATAAGCCGAAACTCCAGCAAAGACCAGCTCTAGAAAGTGAATCGAAAGGTGTGAATACATAGGCTGACCCAAGCGTAAAGCAAAACACAAAACACTCGAGTCAGGACAATATATACTTATACAATGTAAACCAATTCAAGTGAACAGTAATAAAGATACAAGTAACTTAAAGGATGCCTGGGACCGCCCATCCTCTAAGGATCCGTCAAACTATTTACTATATAGTAATATTACCTATTATAATATTGTCTATAGTAAAATAAACATACTTTTAAATAGCGCTCCGGGCTACCCATATATCCCTTCACACATAATCAGTTTGGTGGAGAAGAAGATACCTTCTTCTAGCTTAACACCCTTTCCCGAGCCTTACAAGTTCCAGAAGTTTTACGTTTGTAGAAATCAGTCATGTGAATGCGGACTGGCAATGTGGCATTCAAAGGAAATAAAGTGTGCTATATTAAAAGGTAAACATTGCCTCAAGCCTCATCAATCAGAAATGATCGAAACAACGTTAGATGCAGCAAAGCTAATTGGGTTATTCCCCATTAGGTATGATCATCCCCTTCTAGATATATTTCTTCCTACTATGATGTTCGGGATGTAAATTAATGTGGTTTCCATGCAAGAGCGCACTCGGCTAAAGGTCGGTAACGATCAGGGGATGACATGTCATGACCTGCCATTTTGTACCATTCAAATCGAAAATAATCCACACATGTCGGACTTGATTGATGCAAAATAATAGATTGTAAATAAATTTGGAGCAAATGAAATAAAACACATAGAACAATAAGAATAACGTGCAGCGGAAAATAAAATAACATAGTAGTACTTGAAGCTACTATAATAGAGTCTCAAACCAAATACATAATACAGTCTGAAATCAACATAATAGAAATCCCAAATAGATCGAAGTTCACTAATACATGAGATGAACTAGAACAACTGAAACAGAAATAGTTATAAATGTAGATAAGCAGAAACTCCAGCAAAGACCAGCTCTAGGAAGAGAATCGAAAGCTGTGAATACTCAGGCTGACCTGAGCGTAAAGCAAAACACTAAACACTCGAGTCAGGACAACATATACTTACATAATGTAAACTAATTCAAGTGGACAGTAATAAAGATACAAGTAGCTTAAAGGATGCCTGGGAACGCCCATCCTCTAAGGATCCGTCAAACTATTTACTATATAGTAATATTGCCTATTATAATAATGCCCACAGTAAAATAAACATACTTTTAAATAGCGTTCCGGGCTACCCATATCACCCTTTACACATAGTAGTCCCAGTAGTCCGTCCAGTGTCAGCATATCTCCAGATCGAGAGACTACCTTAAATACTCTATAGGCTACGGGAGAAAATCAAACTCGTAGTAAAGGCTCGTTATGGCAGGTGACATGGCACACAAGGAAATGCCAGGGTAGATATACCAACTACGCGCACGGGCTGGTGGTAACGCAGCTGGCACATACGCCCACCCCGAACAACACTCCAAAATCAAAGGGTGCACCCAATCGATCACAACAATAATAGAATGGTAACGAAGAAGTGTGCCCAGCCAGAGGTGCTACCTCCTTTGGCCCGAGATCGCTCCTGTTTTAGCCACCTTAATCTAACTCACGGGAGTTAGGTCCACGTAATGTACCTCAAGATCGTCGTCACCATCCTATTTCATTCTGGAATCTTCACCATGTACACAGTTGTTAAAGTGTTTTCAGTATCAATAGAGAGTATGTCCATATACGATCCCGATCTCTTTAACAACCAATCGTTATTATAACCCGTAGTTATGATTTAAAAATGGTATTTATATTTCAAAAATAAACTATCATTTAACAATTCAATATCATTTCAAATCCATTTCAAAATATTAAACTTATCATTTCACTTCAAAACCATGTTCATTTTATTCAAATTTAAAATATCATTCAATTCACATTTCAAAATAGTTCAATTTTCAAAAACAAATTACTTCATTTAAATCATTAAAATGAATTTATTATATTTAATAACTTAATTATTAAATTTGCAAAATTTTATCTTTCAAAATTCATTTACTCAATTAAATTTATCAAAATAGTGAAAATTCACATTTCGCGACATTTTGAAAATGATGCAGAAAGTTACATTCAAACAGTTCAATTTAACAAAAGAGAGCATTTAAAATGCTGTAATAGGGTTACAATAGTTTCAAATAAACTTGGTTAAATTAAAAAATTATAGCATTTACAAAATTCTATAATAGCCTTTAATCCAATTTAGCTTTTTAGTTCATTATTATCAACTACAGCATTTACAAATGCTGTATTATCATTTACCTAAGAGATAATAGCATTTCAAAAATGCAGCTAATTAACTTCAAATATTCAATATAATTTCACAAACAATTATATTTTTATTTAAATCATTTTTAACTTCTCAAATTACATATTTTCACTTTTATAACATCATTTAATTTTCCTTATATTCATGATTTTATAAAGTTAAATTTCCATTCAAAAATCAAGATTTAACAATAATTCACTTATTAAATTCCAACACTCAATTTTAAATTGATTAAATTAAATTTTAACTTAACACATAAGTTTAAATTTCAAATATAACTTATTTTCATAAATTTATTTTCATTTTATTTACTTACTTCAAAATTCACTGTTTGAACATAATTCATAAATTCCAATTTAAGTTATATTTCTAATTTCAGCTTAAATATTCATTCATTTCACATTTTAACTTTATTAAAAAATCATTAATATATTATAAAATCATTTTAAATTCATTTTAATCCAAATTATTGTAAATTTATCATATTTTCATATTTAATTTAAATTCTAATTATCACCTAATTTAAATTTCCAAAATAACTTACATTCAGATTTCCTAACATTTCCATTAATTTATTTGTGACGACCCGACTTCCTAACTCCAAGAAATCACATCATCAATGAAGAAAGAAAGGGATAGAAGAAGAAAAGAAAGAGAAAGAGAAAGAAGAACACAACAATAACAGATAGCTCACAGCGGAACGAATGAAATATAATATATCACATAAAATATTACATAGTATCATATTACATCAGAGTACATAACTTATACATCAGATACTAGACAGTTATAAACATCTATCTAACTATACAACTCACAATACACAAGAAACAGATACCAATAAACACAGCGGAACCAATATATAACTAAACGTGGGAGCCTCCTGCTCTATATTTCCTCCAGAATTTGGCAAGAAAACCTAAATCACTTGACTACTCATATGTAATATAAGTACCCAAGAGTTTAATAAAACAGAAAGTAAACACTCGGGTCAGACCGGGGTCTGGTGTGAGTAAACGGGTTAAAATTGCTTAACTTTAGAAAAACCTTTGAAAAGAAAAGGGTATCATGTAAGACTTCCCACACATAAACATGGAAAAGTTTTCACCTTACGCTAACAAAACATTTGATAGGAAATCCAGTGATATTATAATAGTGTCTAGGGTTTTCAGGTAAATACGAAATAGCCGAAATTGTTACATTATTAAATTCCAGCTACTAGCCACAAAAGTGGGTAATACAAACAAAACCGTAGGGTTTCGTACGAAGAATGGGTTTCCATCAATGGCAGGGCTACTGGGGTACCGCCCGTCACAGTACGTGGCCTAGATCAACGTACCGAGGAGTACGCTCGCTCCCCTGCAACACAAGGTCGGAACCATCCCTTATTGGACACTCCCGAATAAGACAACCCCGCAGTTGGCGCGCGATTCCAACTGCCCACACAGCCGAATAAAAAGGGACTTCTAGAAAGGGGAAAATCTTTCTCTCTAGTGGGAGTTACCCACGATGCCTTCTACACCTCCCCTGTTTTAGCCATTCCCGGTTGATGAGGCTTGAGGCTACGATTACCTTTATAGAACACGTCTATCTTGGAATGCTCACCGTCCATATGACGATGTTCTGAAAGCATTCAATCCATGCAAGTTCGTTTCGGGTTCGAACGAAACCGAAGGCACTATCTCATTGCACTCATTTTAGAACCACCCTAAGAGTCAACGACTATAGCCCTTGCACTCTAAATCACCATCTCGAACCTATAAGTACTATTCCGTCAAACGCATTACGGAATCACCCATAGAGTTATACTGATGTATAGTCCTTACATCTCGAGTCTTCACAAAGCTCCATTTGGATTCACGAACTAACGTTTAATTGGAATCGATGTGGTTTTCGGATCCTAAATATGGATACCCGATCCCGGTCTCACCGAAACCAAACGCCATTTTAATGTCCAAGTTGTACTTAAGGGTTTAAACAGTTAAACTTGTATTCAGGATGATATAAACAGATAGATGAATCATATTATCACAATAGATAATTCATAACAACATTCATCTCCACAATGCAGCATATCACACATCATAGATATCCAAATCATCCACTATCAACCAATATCAAACACCCAATATCAATCACTCAATATTGATCATCCAATGTCAATCGATCAACCAATATTAATCACTCAACCAAGCAGAATTGTTTAACTCTTAATCAATAGGATTACCTAAATCCTTCTTCATTTATTTATTCCAAATAAACTAATCATCTCTAATGATCTCTTTTAATTAATATTCCTTGATTAATTATACTTTAATTACATTCATGTAATCATCCTTAACCATATTCAGTAATTAACCTTTAATTACTATCATTAATCACAATAATTAATGATCATTCGTTTACTTCCATTAATTAACTATAACTAATTGCATTAAACCTCAACTAATTAAAATTAATTAATCACACATAAAGTAATCAATTATATTAATCAACCTTGATTTACATCATTAATTACATTAATTAATGGTCCTTATTAATTAATAATTACTTTAAATTACTTAAATAATTAATTTGTAATTAATTAACTCATTAATCATAATCAGTAATTAACAACTTGTAATTACTTATCTTAATTAATTAATTTCTAAACTAATTATATTAACTCTTGATTAATTAATCTTATTAATTAATCTTTAATTACATTATTAAGTAATTATTAAATAATTAAATTAATAAATAAATCCTTAATTAATTACCTTATTAATAATTATCCTTAGTAATTAATCTTAAATTAATCACATTAATTAATCTCATCAATTAATTAACTAAAATAATTAAGTAATTAACTCTTAATTGCTTACATAATTATTTAAATTATTTCATTAATAAATCTTGATTTCTCTCTTAATTAATTATCTTAACAAGTAATCAATTCCATCATTAATAATCCATAATTAATTTATTTATTATTCCATAATTAATTAACTTCAACAATTGTATTAATCAATTTCTTAATTGATAACAACAAATGATTACCCAATAATCACTTCAACTAATTAATCCTACGAGTAATTACCATTAATTACTTTCATAAGTAATTAACTTCCTTAATTACATTCAACAATTAACCATTAATTACTCTATTAAATAATTACACTTAACTAATCCATAATTAAGTGATTATTTAATATTTAATAAATAATTAACTAATTATTTAAAATTAATTAAATGCTTAATTAACCTCTTCTTATAATCAAAGAAAAATCTTTAATTAATTAAGAAAAACATAAATCTTAATTATTTTCTTGCTTATTAAGAATTATACTTAACTAAGTATTCTTAAGTTAATTATCTAAATAATCTAACCTTATTTAATTTTATAAATAAATTGTTTGAATTAATTAAATTTAAACAACTTAAACAAATTATTCAATTTAGGTTTCAAAATCATAATAACAACCTTATTTGAAAATAAGGAATTTAGAAATCAAATTAAAATACTTTAATTATCCAATTTAAACACATCTATTTTAAAATAATTTGAAAACTTTGTTATTAAAAACATTACTTCAAAATTTAACTTAAAACTTTGGTTTAATAATTAAATTCAAATTTCTCTTTTAAATTTGAATTTTAAAACTTAATTAAGATAATTACTTTCAAACAAACAACTTAAAACATTTTTAAATTTTGAAATATAAATTCAAATTTCACTTTTGAATGTTTAATTTACTTCCTCTTTTAAACAACATGTTTTAAATTTAGTTTTCTTTCTTTATAAACTTGTTTTTATAATTTTTAACTAAATTTTTACTTATTTTATACAACAAGCCAAAACATGCATAATCACCACAGCACCAAACTAAGAAAATCTCGAGTATAACATACAAACCAGTGTACACCCAAACACAGTGCGAGCTTCTCTTCGAGATTTTATCGTCTTCCCATCTCCTAAATTTCCAGTGTACACCCAAACACAGTGCACGTTGCACCACCAACCAACCAACTTTGACCATCAAGTCGATCGCCAACAAACGCCAAACGACCTCTACGACCATCTCCTCTACTCAGATCGAAGGGAAGGCGCTCGAATCGAAATTTGGGCATACGAACCAAATACTGCAGAAGCAACGTCCCAAACTTCCCCTGCAACATAACCCAAAACCAAACGCCAGTGACCATTCTCGCCGCCGTTGAACTCCACCAGACCCACCATCGAATCCCACATCATTGAACTTCATCTTCACCAAAAATGAACAAACTCGAAACATCAACCACGACTCAGAGCCATAACACTCAAACCGAAACAAACTGTAAGCCTAAACCCTATTTTCTTCAATTCCCATCAAATTAGTCATTAGAAAATTTAAATTACATTTTTCACATAATCTACAACATACAAACAAGCTTCGGTCAAGAATTCATCTTCAAACAATGCTTGAATCATCGGCAATTGATCAAATTGCTCTAACCACTCTCCCCCAATTTCCCAATTGATTATCACACTAAAAATTATGATTTGCATGTTAAAATTCATCGTTTTCAAACACAAATCTATTCCCATAATGTAAATTCAAAATTAAGCAGATTGATTTTTGTGAAAAATCGGGCATTCACTGTTCTTTTAAATTTTTTGAAATGAAAACACTTCTAAAATTCCAAGCATGATTTTTGGTGGATATGTTACATGATTTCAATCATTACTTGCTTGCAAATCAAAAACTAACAATGTTTAAAAAGAATGATAATGAATTTAAAGAAGAAAAATTCAAAATCTGTTAATCAACAGAATCCATTCCCTTATTTACAGACATTTAAAACAACATGCATTCATATAAATTAATATTCATCATCGAAGCAAATTTCATTACATGCATCATTATTAAATCTCAGATACATTTAAAACTGTTTTTAAAATAATTTACTCACAAATTTATATGAAGAGACAGAGAAGTTTTGATTTTTCCTTTCCAGGCTTGAAAAACTTTGCAGATCAAATTTTTCTTTTGATTCTTGCTGATGAAAATCCCCTTTGCATGCTTTTAGTTTGTTGATTAAAAGTCAAAATTGTTTTCGATCTTCATTCTTCCTTTGAATTTACAGAAGATCTGGGTTTGCAGTATTTTATTTTGCTTCCAGGTTGATTTTGAACTTCATTTTGATTTGCGGGTGTGAAGTTTGCAGATTGATTTTAGTTTTCAGGTTTTTTTTGAAGAGTAATTTCCATTAATGAAAGAAATAAAAATGTTTTGAGAAAACAAATTTTCTTCTTAAAACTTTATTAAAAATAAAAATGAGAATAATGCCACTTCTCTTAAGAATTTACATTTGTCATATTAATTAGCTTAATAATTTTACATGTGTTATTAAGATGTTAACATGTCTTACACATGTCTTAAGCAATTTTTTAATAATTTTTTTTACTTAAGTTAAAAGTGAATATAACTTACTTATTAAATTTCCTTTATAAATAAATATAAGTTTACCTTTAAAAGAAATATTCTAACACTAATAAAAATGCAAATTATGCTTATACATGTTATTTAAAATCTAGAATTTTTATCATTTAACCATTTTAATTTGAGCATTTTAAAAGAAACAAAACAAAGCTTGTTTAAATTCTTTTCAAGCTATCATATTTTAAATACTTTAAAAAAAAGACAAAACAAAACTTTGTTTAAAACCCTTCTAAACTATCTTATTTATAAACAAACAGTTTATCTTAAATTTTAAAAAAAACAATTCAATTAGTCTTTAAATTAGCTTTTGAAGAATATTAATTTTTAAACAAAGCTTTAAATTATAATTTCATACATATTCAAATTATTAATATATTAAATTAAATTTCAAAACAATTTCAAATTATAACATATACAAATATATATATTATAATTTAAAATTCATCTTTTACTTAAAACACAAGATCTTCTATTCACAATATATATCAGATATATATATTATAAATAGAATAAAATCTCATTAGCTTTGACAAATAATTCTTATCATATTTTAAATTCTTAAAAAGATATTAATCACAATTATCAGATTAAATATTTATTGATCTTTAAAAGATTAAATTTATCAATTTAAATTAAAATTATAAAGAAAAATCATCAAATCAATTTAATTATTAATACGGATTATTAAATTGATATTGCCCAAAATTCAGGGTCGTTACATTATTTCACTTATAATTTTTCAGAATATCAATAGTATTTTCAAAAAATATTTTTTTAATTAAGTTTAAATCAAAATATTAGAATATTTACATTTCTAAATTTTTTTTAAAATTTTAGAAAACATATTTTAACTACAGGTATGTATATCATTTTCTACGCTAGGTAAAGTGATACGGTTAATATGTCATTTCAATCCGTAATTTACAAAGAAAACCCGGGTTTTATCATTTCAAACCCGTAGTCCAAAGTAAATGAAATAATTTGAAAATCGCTCAGGCCTATCATTTCAGCCCATAACGATTTTCCCCTATTTTAGAGTCCGTTCGGGTATGTATCATTTTAACCCATAGTGATTCTAATCTAAAGGGAACTTGCAGTGTGATAAACTGATACAAATAACAGAATAGCATAATATAACGGTAACATATGATATAACAGGTGTTTAAGCATGGGTGAACATCATACAATCATATCATAGCAGATATAATATGGTGATGCATTTTACAGATTCAAAAGTGGTCGATTTACTAGTTATATATGTATAAACTGTCTGGTGAGAATAACTCACTGGTATAGCCGGTGATGACAATTGAAACAAACAAATAATGATCCTTAGAGGCACAAAAGCACGACAATGATTCGAGCGAGAGAGCCAAAGATTAATTTCCTTGAATACAATTCAAAAAAAACAATATAACAATTATAAGCTTTCAACTCAAGATACAATTAAACAACGCTATAAATGAATGCACAAAAAAAGGCTAAAAGCTTTGCACTTGCTTTCAACCCTCCTTAGGCTCGACCATAGGTTCAAATATATGGCTAAGGCGTGGTTTTAATCCGGTTGTGGGTTGATATGGATCGGCCTACATATGTTTGTTGATGGTGCAAATGTATGGTAATGGGAAACTACACAAACAAACAACGCTACAAGGATTCAATGCAATACAAGGCCACAACCAAGGAATTATGGGCCCGGCCATCTCTGGTGGGGTCAAGAGGATGACATGGCAGAGGGTTACAGGTCAGCTGGAGGAGGTGGTGGTGGTGTAGGTGGCGGCTAAGGGGGGTTGAAGGCGATGGAAGCATATATGTGCTCGGCTATGCTATATAGTTGGAATTTTGGAGCATTTGGTGAAGGATCATCATCATGGGATGGATCGGGAAGGGATGGTCAGTGAGGAGGTGGTGGTGGTGATGGCTTCCAGTGGTGGTGGAGGCGGCAAGGATGAAGGAGGAGCAAGGCCGAACCTAGAAAGAAGAAGAGCAAGTGCAAAATTACATAAATTCAAGCATAAAAACAACGGAAAAGAAATAAAGTTTTTCCAATTTTTCTTCAAAGGAGTGGCCAAATTTTTTTCAGAAATGAGAAGGAGAATGTTTTATGTCAAAGGGAAAATGAGACAGGTCGGCTGAAGACGGAGGTTATGGCAACCAAAGTTGAAAAGATATTGGATGGAATTGAAAAGGTGAGAATACAAAGAGGCTTTAAGAAATAAAAATCACACAACCTTTCAAATTTCTCCTATTTCTTTTTATAAATTTAAATAAATGAAATATATATAAATTTAAGTTAAAATATGAAAATATAGCAAATAAACAAAATATAAATAAATAAATATTAATTATATATGATTAAATTAAGAAAATAGCACAGAAAATAAAAACTAGTCTAGAAAATTTGAATAAATGGAATAAACTTTGGGAAAATTTTATGTACATGAAAAATATTTATAAATAAAGATAAGAACATAAAATAAAAATGCATTCACAAAATTGAATAAATAAATTTTAATTAAATATAATTTAAATGAAGAAAATAGCAGAAAAATAGAAACTAGCCTTTAAAAATAGGAAATAAGTGCAATAAATTTTGAAAAAATTCTATTATCACTTTAGAAATATTTAGAAATGAAATCTCACAAATAAAACAAATTTCAAATGATTTAAAAATTAAATAAAGTCAATTTTAAATTGTATTAAAAAACTAGGGTTGTTACGCTCTCCCCCACTCAAATCTTTTCGTCCTCGAAAAGAATGGCAAGGAAAAATAAAGAGAAACAAGGTAGAAAAACGAAATAGTACCTGAAACGAACAATTCTGGATTCGAAGCACGAATGCTCTCCTCCGTTTCCCAGGTACAATCTCGATCGTCAGTACTCCACTGTACTTTGACCAGATTATCAGATTTCCTTCTGAGCTGCTTCATACCTCTATCGACAATACGAAGTGGCTTCCTCTCAATAGTTAGATTAGGCTCAATATCCAAACTATCAAGAGTAGAAGGCTGGACAATAAGAGATGGATAATGAAGATGCCGGCGAAGATGCAAGACATGGAATACATCATGCACTCCATAATGCTTCTCGGGAAATTCCAGACGATAAGCCAAGGAACCAACTCTTTCCACAATGCGGAAAGGACCAATGAACCTAGGAGAAAGCTTCCCTCTACGACCAAAGCGAATGACATTCCTCAAGGGAGAAACCTTAAGGAACACCTGATCACCAATAGAAAATTTCAAATTCTGCCTACGCCTATCAACATACTTCTTCTGCCTATCCTGAGTGGCTCTCAACCTCTTCTTAATCTCCTCAACTTTCTCAGAAGCTTCCAAAATCACCGTAGGACCAAGAACCAAATGATTCGCAGATTCAATCCAGCAAGATGGAGATCTACAAGGTCATCCGTATAGAGCAGCAAATAGTGACATTTTGAGTCTGTCCTGAATGCAAATATTGAATGAGATAGATACAAAGATTAAGAGTAGACTAAAAAATAGAAGACAAGATTATACCTGATAACTATTATTGTAGGTGAATTCGGCAAGATGAAGATAATCTTCCCAAGATCCTCCATTATCAAGCACACAAGCACGAAGAAGATCCTCAAGAATCTGATTCACTCTTTTTGTTCGACCGTCGGTCTGTGGATGGTAAGCAGTGCTCATATTCAAACGAGTACCCAGAAATTCCTGAAAATCTTTCCAAAACTGACTCGTGAAGGCAGGGTCGTGATCATAAACAATACTGAGAGGAACACCATGAAGATAAACAATCTCTCTCATGTTGATCTCATATAAGCTAGAAGTAGAACGAGTAGAATTGACCGGAATAAAATGAGCGGACTTGATCGGTCTATCAACAATAACCCAGATAATCTCATTACCCCTCCGAGTCCTCGGTAAACCATCGATGAAATCCATGGAAACTTGTTCCAACTTCCAATTGGAAATCTCAAGGGGCTGCAACAAACCAGGGGTCTTCTAGTGATCGGCTTTGACATGCTGACAAGTCACACATCGACTAACAAAGACGGAGATAAGAGAAGGAAGAAAGAAAAGCTTACACTGATCGCAGTGACCCAGACTGGATCAACAGAAAATCCATTACTAGAAACAATATGCCTGAGATATTGGACTTCATGCTTCCGGAAATTGCATTTAGTAAATTTAGTCTTCAGTTGATGATTTTTGAGAGTCTCTAGAACATATTTCAAATGCGACTTATGCTCATCCTTAGTCTTAGAGAAGACAAGGATGTCATCAACAAGGACTAGCACAAATTTATTAAGCACATCACGAAAAACACGATTCATCAAATCAACAAAGAAAGCAGAAGCATTAGTCAAACCGAAAGGCATGACTAACCATTCATAAAAACCATTCTTAGTGCGGAAAGCAGTCTTGGGAATGCTGTCCTCGGCAAACTGAGCTAATGAAAACTAGTGGCAAGATCAATCTAAGAGAAAACTGTAGGACCATAAAGCTGATCAAACATGTCATTCATACGAGGCATTGGATATTTGTTTTTCATAGTGAGCTTGTTCAGCTCCCTATAATCAACACACATCCGAAGAGAACCATCAGACTTGGTGACAAAAACCACCGTGGCTCCCCATTCATAAAAACTAGACCTAATCAGACCTTTGGAAGACAAGTCCTCGATTTGCTTTCCCAACTCAACCTTCTCGCGGGGTGCCATTCTTCTAGGAGGAAGAACAACAGGTCAAGCACCAGGAATAAGATCAATCCGAAAATCAATTTCCCGCTTCGGAGGTAAAGAAGTGACTTCACCAAATACATCGAGATATAGTCCAACCACAGGAGTCGAATCAAGATCACTGGAAGAAGAATCTAGAGAATAAATAAAGTTACCAGCAAAATTGTGAGGCAAGCAGCACTGAATAATCAAGGAATTACATTGATCATCAACAAGACGAACAGCCTGGGCTTTACAAGAGATATGAGCATCATGATGAACTAACCAATCCCGACCAAGCAATAAATCAAAAGCATTAAAGCCCAGAACATAAAAATCAACACTAAAGCAATGATCAGAATGGAGAAGTTTCCATTTTTGACAAATCCGATTAAGGTTAGCAGGACCCCCAACAGGATTAGAAACACATAATGGAACAAAAGCATACTCAGGAGATAGGAGATGCTCAAACTTATCACACAAATCAACAGAAATGAATCTGTGTGAAGCTCCATTATCAAACAAAACACGAACAAGATGATGGAATAAAGTAAATGAACCCCGTAGAGTACCTTGGTCATCACTAGGAGCAAGAGCAGGTGGAGGAACATGAGATGACGCAGAAGTAACAACAAATATACTAGAAGGAGTACCTCTCTGCTGGGTAGGGCAGTCCTTCTTAAAATGACAAGGCTAGAGACAGATATGGCAAAGATCACGCCTAGCCAACAGAGCAGGTGGAGGAATAGCAGCACCGGATAAAGTAGGACAACTATTGGCATAGTGCCCCTTCAGATTACACCTAAAGCAAGTGATGGAGGAGAGATCAACTGGTTGCCTCTGAGAAGGAGCAAATGATGAAGATCCTAAACCAGAACGCTTCTGCCCATTCTTCTTCTGCTGCTGGAAATTAGGCTTATGCTTCTTGGAATTAGCAGAGGAAGACTGAGATCTAGAAAAAGTAGGACCTTTGGATGTGGGTTTCTCATAGCGAATAGCCATATCCATAAGCTGGGTGAAAGAACCATGAACATGAGAAATGAGGCGACTATAATACTCTGGACGAGCACCAGCAATAAATTTCTCATTCTTCTTGGAACGAGTATCAATCAGGCTAGGACCGAACTTGGAAAGTTCATTGAACTTCCTTTCGTACTCAGCAAAAGGCAAGCTACCCTACTTAAGATCCATAAAATCACGATAAAGCTGAGATTTCTCGGCTTTTGGCATCCATTTTGCCACAAAAGCCTCCCTGGAAAAAGAGATACAGAACAAGCTTAAGATAGATTCAAATGAAAAAGAAAATAGGAACAAAATTCAAGATAACACAAAGGATACCTAAACTGCTCCCAAGTGATATCAGCCTCGACAGTGTTAGCCGTAGCGGACTCCCACTAATCAAATGTAGAATCACGCAACTTCCAAGCTGCTAACTGACGCTTCTGGGCATCAATAATACGAAGATCGGTAAATATCCTCTCAAGACTCCGCAACCACTGATAAGCCTCAATGATGCTCTCTAAACCGGTGAATGGGGTTCCACCTAGTTGAGAGAATTCCTTACAGGGAACAGTGAATATGACAGGAGCAACAGGTTGAGGAGCTGGGGCAATACCACGACCCCTACCTCTAGCATTTCCTCGATTCATCCTGAAAAATATCAAGAATGAATTTAGGACAAGGTAAAGACAAGCCAAATATAAATTAGGACAAGACAAGAGAATTCACTTAGATGCATATCCTAAAGAAAGAAAAAAAATCTAACAAGATAGATACGAAAGAAAGGAAGTCGGAAAAACATTTGAAAATTCTTTGAAACAAGAAATTTTTTTATATATCAAAATAATCTTTGAAAATCCTTTGAAAACATTTTGAAAATTCATTTTATACTTTGAAAATACGTCTCTAACAATGATATGATTCTGAGATTGATTTCACACATTCTAGGGCAGAAATACCCTATCTCTAATGAGTTTTTGCTCCGTAGAGGCAATGGTTTGCCAAAAACCAAAGCTCTGATACTAACTGTCATGACCCGCCATTTCGTACCATTCAAATCGACAATAATCCACACATGTGGGACTTGAATGATGCAAAATAACAGATTGTAAATAAATTTGGAGCAAATGAAATCAAATACACAAAACAATCAGAATAACTCGCAGTGGAAAATAAAATAACATAGTAGTTCATGAATCTAATATAATAGAATCTCGAACCAAATACATAATACAGTCTGAAAACAACAAAATAGAAATCCCAAATACATAGAAGTTCACTAATACATGAGATAAACTAGAACTGCTAGAACAAAAATAGATATAAATGTAAATAAGCAGAAACTCCGACAAAGACCAGCTCCAAAAAGAGAATCCAAAGCTATGAATACTCAGGCTGACCCGAGCGTAAAGCAAAACACAAAACACTCGAGTCAGGACAATATATACTTAAATAATGTAAACCAACTCAAGTGAACTATAATAAAGATATAAGTAACTTAAAGGATGCCTGGGACCGCCCATCCTCTAAGGATCCGCCAAACTATTTACTGTATAGTAATATTGCGCTATTATAATAATGTCTACAGTAAAACATACTTTTAAATAGCGTTCCGGGTTACCCATATCACCCTTCGCACATAATAGTTCGAGTAGTCCGTCTAGTATCAGCATGTCTCTAGATAGGGAGACTACCCTAAATACTCCATGGGCTATGGGAGAAAAACAAACTCGTAGTAAAGGCTCGGTATGGTAGGTGACATGGCACACAAGGCAATGCCAGGGTAAATATACGAGTTACGCACACATGCTGGTAGTAACGCAGCAGCCACATACGCCTACCCCGAACAACACTCCAAATTCAAGGGGTGCACAAAATCGATCACAAAAGTAGTAGAATGGTATCGAAGAAGTGTGTCTACCCAGAGGTGCTACCTCCTCTGAGATCGCTCCTGTTTTAGCCACCTTAAGCTAACTCACAGGAGTTAGGTCCATGTAATGTACCTCAAGAATGTCGTCACCATCCTACTTCATTCTGGAATCTCCACCGCGTACACAGTTGTTAAAGTGGTTTACGGTATCGACAGAGAGTATGTCCATATCTGATTCCAGTCTCTTTAATAACCAATCGTTATTATAATCCGTAGTTATAATTTAAAAATGGTATTTATATTTCAAAAATAAACTATCATTTAACAATTAAATATCATTTCAAATCCATTTCAAAATATCAAACATATCATTTCATTTCAAAACCATATTCATTTTATTCAAATTTAAAATACCATTCAATTCACATTTCAAAATAGTTCAATTTTCAAAAACAAATTACTTCATTTAAATCATTAAAATGAGGTTACTATATTTAATAATTAAATTATTAAATTTCCAAAATTTAATCTTTCAAAATTCATTTATTTAATTAAATTTATCAAAATAGTAAAAATTCACCTTTCACAGCATTTAGAAAAAAGCTACAGAAACTTATATTCAAACAGTTCAATTTAACAAAAGACAGCATTTAAAATGCTATAACAGGGTTACATTAATTTCAAATAAACTTAGTTAAATTCAAAAATTATAGCACATACAAAATTCTATAATAGCCTTTAATACAATTTAGCTTTTAAGTTCATTATTATCAACTACAACATTTACAAATGCTGTATTATCATTTACCTAAGAAATAATAGCATTTCAAAAATGCAGTTAATTAACTTCAAATATTCAATATAATTTCACAAACAATTATATTTTTATTTAAATCATTTTTAACTTATCAAGTCACATATTTTCACTTTTATAACCATCGTTTAATTTTCCTTATATTCATGATTTTATAAATTTAAATTTCCATTCAAAAATCAAGATTTAATAATAATCCACTTATTAAATTCCAACACTCAATTTTAAATTCATTAAATTAAATTTCGACTTAACACTTAAGTTCAAATTTCAAATATAACTTATTTTCATTTTATTTACTTACTTCAAAAATTCACTTTTTAAACAAATTCATAAATTCCATTTAAGTTATATTTCCAATTTCAACATAAATATTCATTCATTTCACATTTTAACTTTATTCAAAAATCATTAATATATTATAAATTCATTTTAATCCAAATTATTATAAATTCGTCTTATTTTTGTATTTATTTTAAATTCCAATTATCACCAAATTAAAATTTCCTAAATAACTTACATTCAGATTTCCTAACATTTCCATTAATTTATTTAACTTATAAATTTTTAGAAAATCAATAATATTTTACAAAAATAATTTTTAATTAAGTTTAAATCAAAATATTATAATATTTACATTTCTAAAATATTTTTAAAATTTTAGAAAACATATTTTAAGTACGGGTCTGTATATCATTTTCTACGCTAGGTAAAGTGATACGGGTAATATATCATTTCAACCTGTAATTTGCAAAGAAAACCCAGGTTTTATCATTTCAAACCCGCAGTCCCAAGTAAATGAAATAATTTGAAAATCGTTCAGGCCTACCATTTCAGCCAATAACTATTTTCCCTATTCTAAAGTCCGTTCGGGTATGTATCATTTCAACCCATAGTGATTCTAATCTAAAGGGAACTTGCGGTGTGATAAACTGATATAAATAATAGAATATTATAATATAACGGTAACATATGATATAAAAGGTTTTTAAACATGTGAGAACATCATATGATCATAGCATAGCAGATATAATATGGTGATGCATTTCACAGATTCAAAAGTGGTCGATTTACTAGTTATATAGGCATAAACTGTCTGGTGAGAATAACTCACTTGTATCGCCGGAGATGACAACTGAAACACACAAAAAACGATCTTCAAAGGCATGAAAGCACGACAAAGATTCGAGCGGGAGAGCCGAAGATTAATTTCCTTGAATACAATTCAAACAAAACAATATAACAATTATAAGCTTTCAACTCAAAATGCGATTAAACAACGCTATAAATGAATACACAAAACAAAGCTAAAAGCTTTGCACTTACTTTCAACCCTCCTTAGGCTTGGCTATAGGGTGGAATATATGGCTATGGCATGGTTTTGATCTTGTTGTGGGTTGATATGGGTCGGCCTACATAGATTTGTTGATGGTGCAAAGGTATAGTGATGGGAAACTACACAAACAAGTAACACAACAAGGATTCAATGCAATACAAGGCCACAGCCAAGGCCATATGGACACGGCCATCTCTATTGGGGTCAAGTGGATGACATGGCATAGGGTCTCATGTCAGCTAGAGGTGGTGGTGGTGGTGTAGGTGGTGGATAAGGGGGGTTGAAGGTGATGGAAGCATATATGTGCTCGGCTGTGCTCTATAGTTGGAGTTCTGGAGCATTTGGTGAAGGATCTTCATCATGGGATGGCTCGGCAAGGGATGGTCAGTGAGGAGGAGGTGGTGGTGATGTCTTCTAGTGGTGGTGGAGGCAGCAAGGATGAAGGAGGAGCAAGGCCGAACCTATAAAGAAGAAGAGAAAGTGCAAAATTACATGAATTCAAGCATAAAAACAATGGAAAAGAAATAAAGTTTTACAAATTTTTCTCCAAAGGAGTGACCGAATTATTTTTAGAAATGAGAAGGAGAATGTTTTACATGAAAGGGTAAATGAGACAGGTCGGCTGAAGAGGGAGGATATGGAAACAGAAGTTGAAAAGATGTTGGATGGAACTGAAAAGGTGAGGATACAAAGAGGCTTTAAGAAATAAAAAGTCACACAGCCTTTCAAATTTCTCCTATTTCTTTTTATAACTTTAATAACTGAAATATATATAAATTTCAGTTAAAATATGAAAATATAACAAATAAACAAAATATAAACAAATAAATATTAATTATATATGATTAAATTAAGAAAATAGCACATAAAATAAAAACTAGTCTAGAAAATTTGAAACTAAATAGATTAAACTTTGGAAAAATTTTATGTACATGAAAAATATTTATAAATAAATATAAGAACATAAAATAAAAATGCATTCACAAAATTGAATGAATAAACTTTAATTAAATATAATTTAAATGAAGAAAATAGAAGAAAAATAGAAACTAGCCTTTAAAAATACGAAATAAATGCAATAAATTTTGGAAAAATTCTATTACCACTTTAAAAATATCTAGAAATGAAATATCACATATAAAAAAAATTAAAATAATTTCAAAATGAAATAAAGTCAATTTTATATTATTTTTGAAAATCTGGGGTTGTTACATGACATATTCGGTACTATCTAGTTATAGAGATAGGTTGGTCTTGTGTTGGTAGAGGAGCTCTGTGATGATTCCTAGAGACATCCATTTAGAGGTGTGCCCATCGGAATGTAGTCCCTTCACATGATCATTTTTATGGAAATCCAAACTCCAATAAGAGCCCGCGGTATTGTTGTGTTAGCATAACGAATGGGCCCGAAATGCTATATGGGAACCATTTCGGCTAAGATTAATATGTTTATTTGCGAATGTTTTCAAAGAATATCATTAAAAATAATATCAAATTTTTTGATATAAAAGTGTTTTAGTTATTATAAGGTAAAAACTCATCCGTCTTTATGTGTGGGCATGGTCTTATGAGATACCCTTTCTTTTCAAAGGATTTTATTCAAAGGCTGATATATTACATTATCATTTGTTATTGAGTTTTATCACACTGGTTTATCAAGCTTGGTCTGGGTATTTTCAATACTCAGGTCAGATCCGAGTAGTTTCAGGTTTAGCCGAAGACGGTTGGAGTTTCCAGAGGAGAGCTGTAGATATTCATCTACGTATGACAAATTCTATTATATGCTGATGTCTTTTTATTTTTATTTGATGATTATTAGCAATTGTTAGGACGGATTTTTATAATCGTACAAGCTGAATTTTGGTTAAACTTTGATATATGTATTTAAAAGTTTTTCGCTATATAGATACTTGTTCAATATCATATATTATTCCATTCGTGTGAGATTGTGTTCTGTCTATTTTCTTTATTACCCTTAATGATCCATCTTTTTGTGCAATTTGAGTTAGACGAGTGCAGTTTATTGTCGATTTAAAGGGTAAGGAAAAATAGGTGATTACATAAAACAACAATATATTAAGTGTCTAATAGAAAGAAAATACCTTTGATTTCGAGAAAGATTGGTCATTAAGTTAGATGTATGCAACAAGTTACATAAATGCCTCTAGGGCATACCCCTGACTCTACCAATAAGATATTCCATGAACTCTAGTGGGTATATTTTCTACACCTTCAAGGAATTAATTTTTTATTTCCACACATAGTGTCTTTTTAGAAAAGGAATTTGTGCCAAAAGAAATTAATACAAAGGTTGAACATGTGTGTAATGACCCGCCAACTCATTACTTTGATAAATTGAATTTATTTTTAAATGAAAGATAATAATACAGATGATATCACTTCAAGTGATTTACATTTATTTTGAATAAATATTTAGAAAAATATTTCCCTTGAAATTTATATTAATAAGTGGCGTCGTATTTAAATATAGTTTGGATTAAATTAAATTCAGATTTAATGATTTACTAATTAGTTTAATTATTCCAATAATTATTTTAAATGATGGTAATTCATTTTTAAAAGTTATAAAGTGACAATGAATCATTTATAATAGTTTTATAATGGGATATAATTAATTTGAAAATATAAGGAAAAGAACCGATATCGCTCTATTGGTATACTAGCAATTATTGTAAATAATTTTTAATATGAATTTATTTGGTTTTATAATTTAAATGTGATCGTTTTAATAATTTTAAAATTATAATTAATTTATTTTAGAATTTTATTTACAAATATATGAACATTAAAGTATAAGTGAAAATATGACTGATAATCGGTTCTTCGAGTTTCAACGATTTAACGAACAAAAGTCGTTCGAAGTTCTTTGATCCTACATTTACATACATGTATATGTCGGATGCACATGATAACATGCATATAAAAATTATGTATACAAATATAATTAAGTATAAGAAATATAATATAAAATATATATTGTATTTTAAGATTCTTACTCCTTATATTTACATAAGTCAACATATGCATGCATGAGATGATGGAAGTGATGTGCACGTGGGGCGGGAAGGGGGATTTGTCGTGCATATGGAGGGGGAAGGTGTGTTGGAGAAGCTTTGAAATGGTGATAAAGGTGATGATGTATTTATGGATACTTTTACACTCTTCCTTTCCTATGAATACCACACCATCTTCTCTTCATTTTCATTCATCTTCTTCTTCATATTCTTAAGCTCTTGCTTCCACTTTAATTGCTTCTATCTTAAGAGGGGTAATGTGAAAATTTATTTCAGAAAGAAATTAAATTATAATATATAGTTATATATAGTTAGACACTTTGAAACAAACCCGAATCTCCACTTTTCTCTTTGTTCTTCATAATCTCAACCCCACTTCACCATAGGTCTAGCCAATTCCTTGCTCCATCCTAGGCCGTCTTCCCGAGCAACACTAAGGCTAGGTTGAGCTCCTCTTTGAGTTGTAGTCATGGTTTCGTTTGGTATGGCTCGATTGTAGCGAAGCCATCGACGATTTTCTATTTTCTCGAAAGGACAAGATGGTGAGAAATCCTAAACTATTTTTCTATATGTTGTTTGATATGATGTTTGCAAATGGATGTTTAATTATTCTTTTATCATTAAGTTTTTTTCATATGAATATTTAATAAATATATATATACATATACATATATATACAAGTCGATAAGCACAAAGGAAATCACTTTCCTTGAATTAATGAATTGGTGTATATGGAATGTTAAACCTTTTTTAAAAATGGTTTAAAATGTGTTTGAAATTTTTTATAAATATTTAAAAGTGTTTTGGTGAAGTTTGAAATGAAATGGAAAATTTAGTTAAAAATAAGCGCGTCGCATAATGGCAATTCATGATTTTCGCTCCATAAAAACCAAACAAGTGTAAAAGTTGGAATTTAGCTCGAAAATCATTAAGGTAAGAATATTCCTAACTATTATATCCATTTTTTCCAGCAAAGAAAGAAAATCAAGATTCTACTAAGTAGATTTTGAAATATGAGTAAAAAAAGGTTTTAAAAATATTCCGATTCGGAGTTCAGAATCCAAAACTGGATTTCATTGAAAATGATGTTTTAAATTGTTTCAAAATATGGAATAAATCATATATATTTTTAATATATTTCAAAATTGATTTGAATAATAAAATTGAATTTCCAGATAATAAAAAGTCATTTTGATGAATATAGCTTTAAAAGCACTTTTCGCGGCACTTTTCCGAAGTGCTTTCTATAACTTTTTAATATAGTTTTTAACCAAACTATTATTTTCCAAAACTTTTGTAAATGTTTTTAGATGATTAATAAAGTGTTTTAAAGGTAATTTGAAGGATTATCGAATAATTAAATATATTAATGATTTAGAGTCGATTAAATAACTTTGCTACATTGTGGGTGTGAGAGAGATAGTGTCTAGGATTGAGTTTGGAAAACCAGTTTCCTACTCTCCCTAGCTAACCGTACTGGCCCGGTGGAGGGGATAGTAAAATTGATTTACTCCGATCGAAATTTAAAATACATAAAAAAATATTTTTTTAAGATTTAAACATCTTGGATTTTACAGAGATAACTTCTTGTACTCAGTGTTAAAGCTCGAAGAGGGAACTCATACTATTCATGGATTTAAAAGGTGATTTCGCCATCATTCCCCCATGATATTTGTTGAATACGGGGATTGATATTGAGTAGAATTAAATGATTTCTATAGATTTTGCTCATTTAGTACTTATTAGTTTTAGGATTAACATGCTAGATAATATGGTTTTAACTCAATGGATAGTCTAAAGTTTTGAATTAAGAATCTTTTGTTAAGACTTAAATAAAATGATTTTAAAACTATTTGCTAAGTTAAAAAATGAAATGATTTCGAATCATCCAAGTTTAGAAAAGGTTTTTAAGTGATCAAAGGTTTTTATAAAGAGAGATTTAATAATTCAATCTATAACAGAAAGAATGTTTTAGTATATATATCTCTAAAAGAGATTTTGATAAAAAGGACTTAATCAATTAAAGAATGATTTTCTATTCACAAAACCTCCTTTTATTGATGATTGGATCAAAGGAACAGGGGTCGGATCTGGGGTAATCCTTATCTAAAAACCACTCCTAATCAGTATGTGCTTTCTAAAAATGAAGACCTGATTAAGAAAGTGAAGGATAAAGACCAAAGATCTTTAGTGTGAAAGGACTGCTTATTAATAATTATGGTTAGTTCTCAAATACTAAAGTAGCAATGGTCCCTTCATTTCTGAAATTCTTTGGGATGCGAGGACTTCTTACTACTAATCCAAGGTTAAATCCATGTAGGATGTGGTAAGAGAGTACCATCGGTTTCATTATGTCCCAGAGTGAAATTTTATGTATAGATGTCTGACGTTGCATTCTTGTGATTTCATCGTTGACTTTTATAAACATATATCTGTTAGGTGGCAAGGAAGACAACTTCTCTTAGCATAATACCATTCTCTTAGATGTATAAGCTTGAAGGTTGTATGTTTTTGGAAGTAAATAAGGATCGATGGAATGGCAGCATGGCATTCAAAGAAAGATAATGTGCAATGAGAAAGGTAATCGCTACCTCTAGCTTCACACCCGAGAATGACCGAAACATGGTATATGCGGCAAGGCTATGTGGTTCGCAACCATTAGGGTATGATCATCTCCTTCTACATATATTTCTACATGCTATGACATTCGTGTTTATATTAAAATGGATGTGCACAATGAGGATCCTCGGATAGGTCGGTAACGACTGAGGTGATGACAACATGCGCCTGCCATTTTTGTTTGTAGATCGTAGTATGATGGAATTTGATAATGATACCAATTTCAGCTAAAATTAATAAGTTTACTTGAACTTTTTTCAAGATTTTACGTAATAATGCTTTAGTTATCATAAGTTATAAACCCATTTAGTGTTTATGTGTGGCGTGGTCTTATGAGTTGCCTTTTGTTTTAAAAATACATATATTTGAGTTCTCACACCAGTTGCATGACTGGCCCGGAGTTTATTTTCCTTTCCCATAAACTTTGGGTGCCCTAATTTTTCCCGGGTTGCCTAGTAGCCAGGTTTATTTTAGAAGATGCTGGATGGAGTTTAAAGCAAGAAGTCTATAACGACCCAAAATTTTCGATCTCGAAAATTCCAGATAGTTACGGAAAAGAAGAAAGAAGTAGAAGAAAAAGAAGAACAGAAATACCAACATCTCACATTCGCAGCAGATAAAATATGATAACGAATAATATTCTTTACACAGGAAAAGCTGTATCAGTCAATTACATTAAAATACATCAGAATTACAACATTTACACAAATACTGGACAGTTAAATATAACTTATCCCAGATAAATATCAATATAACACAGTGGAAACATTCCATACGTCCCTGCCCTCCAGCTCACCTCCTGAGCTCCAAAACGTCCTTACCTGGAAATCTGTAATAATCGGTCTGACCCGAGCATCACATCAAAATAACACCCGGGCCAGGCTGGAAATCAGCGTGAGTAACCCAACTAACAAGGAATACCAAAACATAAAACTTATTTAAAACCCGGGGCAACTTGTATCAATTTACCAATTCTCAATTTGTTATAGACATAACCCATTTCACACATCAATTTCTAAGTACCAAAACTTAGATTAATAGGTCCAACTCACTTGAATCATTCCATTCTAGCCTATTGATTTCACACATTAAATGTGACGACCCGGAATTTTAAGCAATATCAATTTAATAATCTTTGATAATAATTAAATTGATTTGATCATTTTACATTATAATTGACAAGTTGAAAATTATTTTAAAATTTATAATAATAATAATAATAAATATCTATCAACAATTTTCTTAACAGGATAAATTGGTAAGATTTATTTTTCAGGAGCTAATCGAAATATTTTCTATTTATGATATATATATATATATATATATATATATATTGATATATATTGAAAATAGGAAGTTTTTAATGTAATAAAAACTTTATATTCAAATTGTAATATATATGAATATATATATTATGATTTGGTTTGTTTTTAAAATTCAACACGGTAATTTTCAAATTTAATGTTAAAATGATTTCCAATTGAAATGTGTATATATTTTTATGTATATATTTGAAATAGGAATTTTAATAATTTGAATTTAACAAGTATTTGCAAACTTTAATATATATAAATTGTAATTTAAAATGTTAATTTGATTTAATGTTTTTTTGAAATAATATTTGAGATTCAAATTTTAAATAACAAAGTTAATTTCTTATTTATTACAAACATGTATTTTATACATAAGTTTTAAATAAAATTTAAATTTAAATGTTCATTTGTTTTAATATTTCTTTCATTTTAATTTTATCATAAGATAAAATTGTTTTAAATTTTTTATATAAGGAGTTAAATTTAATTTCTCAAATTTATAAACACATGTTATATAGAATTGAATCAAAATATAAGTTATTGTCAATAAATGTTCACATGAATTTGCTTATGTATTTCTTAAAATCTAATATTTGTTTATTAAAAAGATAAATACTTAATATTACATAATTACTTATATATATCTATATATAACTTAAATAAATTATAAATAGGAAAGTAACATTTATAAAACATTAATTTAACATTAAAACAACACTTGTAAACATTATAATACATGTTAAAAACACTTGTAAGCATATAAGCTTAGGTGTAAGGAAATTAAAGCATCCAAGGGACAAATGTCAAATTCTTTTAATAATTAAATTTAAAATTAAATTGCAAAGGAAAGAGGAGTTTTATTTTCAGCAAATTCTTTCTTCATTCTCAATAAAATTACAATACAAAAACAAAGATCAAAAGAACAGGAAAAATTTGAAATCTGTAAAATATGGAAAATGCAAAGTAGAGGCAAAAGCAAGTTCAAATAGTGAATATGCAGGAAAATTTCAATAGCAACAACAAGATGTAAAACTTCAACATGCAAATCTGGAAATACAGCAGCTAGATTAGAATTCAACATGCAAGTGAAATTTTAGAACCTGGAAAAATGCAGTGAAACTTCAAGCCTGGAACAGTTCTGTATTCTGCAAACAAGGCGAGTAAAAGGAATTTTAAAAAACAGTTTAATTCCTGTTTCAACCTGTTATTGCGATAAATATTATGTTGTTAATGGAATACTTGAATTTAATTGAATTGCATGCTTGAGTATATGGTTTGAATGCCTGGATAGTGTTATTTAAGTTTCTAGGTGAAGAATAGGTTTAAAATTTTTATAATAAATTCAATAACTTGGACTTGGATTCGAATTAGACTTTTAATTTAAATAGATGTTGATTGTAATCAAGAAAGCTATCATCTAAATATAATTACAAGTTTTTAAACTTGAATAATTTGTTATAAATATTTGAATTTACAGTAAATTCTAAATCGAGTCAAAATTTTATGATTTCAATTTTTAATTTTGACTTCATAACTGAATTGTAAGTAGTAGACCATGATTTTTAAGGCTTGTACCATGATTTTTAGATTAATAAATTGAGTGAATTCATGGTTGGTCTGTTTTGGGGTTTTTGGCCGATTCACGGTGAATGGCGACGAACTGGGCAACTCGGTTGAGCACGAAGGTGAAGGAGAGGATGGGGACTATGGGAAAAATGAATTGGGAATTTATTATTGATCGAGATGGCCAAAATTGTTCGAGTTAGGTTTACATACCTGGTTTTTGTCGACGAGGTTCTTTTGGGTTTTCGCGGCATCGTAACGCAACCGGAGGCGATCGTGAGTGGTGTTGTGGGTTCGAGGCGACGTGGGGAAGCTACCGATAGCGTGACGAGGATTCTCAAAGCTAGGGTTGCCATGGAAGGTCAATTTCTGGTGATGGTGGTTTTGTACAGTTTTGGGTTAAGGGTCGAAATTGCGTTCTCGATCGAAGTTTGTTTTTTTGGGTTGCGAGTATGGTTGCCGAGGTCGAGTGCAACTTAGTGGAGGCCGGAGTGGGGTTCGTCGTTGACCAGCGACATCGTGCACGTTAACATGCACGGTTGTGTATCAGAGGAGTTTGAGTTTTGGGGAGAAGAAAGGTTGGCTCGAGATTTACTTGGGAATTAGCTGAGTTTTCTCGAAGCAGGTATAAGAGTGGGAAAGCTCGGGGTTGACGCGAGATTTTGTAGGGTTTTACTCGAGTTTGATGAGCGAGTATTGTTTGTTGCAGAAGTTTTAAAATGTAAAAGAAATGTTTAAAGATTTTGAAGCAAAAGAAATTTGACTTTATAAATAATTAAAGTTCTAAACATAAATAAAACTAGTTTTTTTCTTATAAACTAATTTGATTTCAAAGTCAAGTTTTAACAAGCTTTTATATTTTGAAATATAAAAGTTTTAAAAATATAAATATATGAAATTTAAAAATAGGTTTGTATTAAATTTTATTTAATAACTTGGAAAGTTCTAAAGTTTTATTTGAATGATTAAAATTATAATAAAGATTTAACTTATGTAAATTAGAATTTTGATTTATTTAAAGGTAAATAATTGTGAAAATAATTGAGATAATTCAATTATTATTAATAATCAAGTGTTATTGGTTAATATAAATGATTTAATTAAAATGATGTTTTCTTAATTTAGAATTTTTAAATATAAGAAGTCAAGAATCATTTAATTAAATTTAAATGATTAAGTTAAGTAATTAATTAAGTAATTAATTAGTGATTAATTTAAAGATAATCACTTTGGAGTTAATTAAGTATAATTAATTGGTGAAGTAATTAAGTGATTGATTACTCGAGGTAATTAAGTAAAAGATAAATACTTTATAAAAGTAATTTAGTGGATGTGATTAAGGATTAATCACTTGAGTTATTAATTAAAGAATTAATTAATAAAATTAATTAAAGGTTTAAATTATTTGACTAATGGTTAATTAATAAAGGATTAAGAGTAATTAATTAAGTGATTAATTACTTGTTATAGTAATTAAATAAAGAGAAATTTAATTAATGAAGTAATCATTAATTAATGGAAATAAATAATTAATTGTTAATTAATAAGTAAAGGATAATTAATTTATAATTAAGTTTTAATTACTAAATGTAATTAAAAATAATTAATCAAATGTGATTAATTAAAGGCAATTAATTAAATATGATTAATTATAAATGATTAATCAAGTGTGATTAATTAAAGGTAATTAATCAAGAGTAATTAATCAAGTATGACTAATTAAAAATGATTAATTAGGTGTGATTAATTAAAGGATAATTTAGGAATAATTATCGGAATAATTTAAAGGATAATTAATCAGGTATGATTAATGTTAAAGGTAAAGGGTAATTAAGAGATAATTACCTGGATAATTAAGAAGTAAGATGATTAATTAATATTATAATTAAGGAATAATTACTTAACGTAATTAAGTAATAATTAATCAAGGGAGATTAATTAAAGTGGATAATTAAGTGATGTTTAATTAATTAATTAGTAATTAATTAATAAGTAAGTTGGATTGATGATAACCAAGTGTTTAAGTAAGAATTAATTTAATTAAGGATTAATTAAATTAATTAAGTTGAATCAAACCTTGTTATGGATGATGAATGATTGGTTGATAAGTATCATTGGATGAAGTAATGATATTTGATGATATCGTATGTCATTGGTTGATATGTGATGATATGAATGTGATATATCTGAGATGTGATATATATGCTGCTTTATGATATATATGGATGAATGTGATAATAGTGACTTATCTATCTGTGTAATGTGAATCATCCATTTATGTTATGTGATATTTATGAATATCTATTGTTTAAAACCCTTAAGTACAACTTGGACAATAAAATGGCGTTTGGGTTCGGTGAGACCAGGATCGGGTTTCTATATTTGGATATCCGAAAACCACACCGATCCAAAATAAACGTTAGGTCGTGAATCCAAGTGGAGTGCAAATGAAGACTCGAGGTGTAAGAACCATACGTCAGTATAACTCTGCGGGTGATTCCGTAATGAGTTTGATGGAATAGTACTTATAGGTTCGAGATGATGATTCAGAGTGCAAGGGCAATGGTCGTTGACTCTGAGGGTGATTCCAAAATGAGTGCAACGAGATAGTGCCTTCGGTTTCGTTCGAACCCGGAATGGACTTGTATGGATTGAATGGTTTCAAAACATCGTCAGGTGGACGATGAGCATTCTAAGATAGATGTGTTCTATAAAGGTAATCGCAGGCTCAAGCCTCATCAATTGGGAATGACTAAAATAGGGGAGGTGCAGCAAGGCTTCGTGCGTAGCTCCCAATGGAGAGCGAGATTTACCCCTGTCTAGAAGTCCCTTTATATTCGGCTGTGTGGGAAGTTGATTGCAACAACTGCCAGGGTTGTCTTGTTCAGAGCTGTTCAGTAAGGAACGGTTCCGGCCTTGTGTCGCAGGGGAGTTAGGGTGGCTCCTCGGTACAGTGATCTAGGCTATGTACTGTGACGGGCGGTACCCCAGTAGCCCTGCCATTGTTGGAAACCCATTTTTCCCTACGAGACCCTACGGTTTTGTTTGTATTACCCACTTTTGTGGCTAGTAGCTGGAATTTAATAAATGTAACCATTTCGGCTATTTCTTATTTACTTGAAAACCCTAGACACTATTATAATATCACTGGATTTCCCATCAAATGTTTTGGTTAGCGCAAGGTAAAAACTTTTCCATGTTTATGTGTAGGAAGTCTTACGTGATACCCTTTCTTTCAAAGGTTTTCTAAAGTTAAGCAATTTTAACCCATTTACTCACACCAGACCCCTGTCTGGCCCGAGTGTTTATTTTCTGTTTTATTAAACTCTTGGGTACTTATATTATATATGAGTAGTCAAGTGATTCAGGTTATCCTTGACGAATTCTGGAGGAGATATGGTGCAGGAGGCTTCCACGTGTAGATATATAATTAGAGTTTCCGCTGTGTGTTATTCTGTATTGTTGTTCTTGCAATGTATATTAGACAGAAATGTTATAACTATTAAAATTGAGATGTATGGTTGTGTACTCTGATGTAATACGATACTATATATATGTTATATACTATATTTCATTCGTTCCGCTGTGAGTTTTTTTATGTTGTTGTTCTTTCTTCTCTATCTTTTCTTCATCTATCTTTTTCTTTCTTAATTAGTGATGCGATTTTCTGGTGATAGAAAGTCGGGTCGCTACATTAAATCTATATAGAATTATTATAGATTACAAATCGAAGTGGTTATGGGTATTTATTAATACCCGACTGCGGTCTCTTCGAATTCAATACCATCTTAACCCATGTTATTCAAGTGAAATGCAATTCAATTTTAAATAAAAGATGTCACCTTTTTACCCAGCAATTCATCACTGATAGATAACCACATTATCATTTTCCACCCAAACATATCATATCACAAAACATTTCATATTAGAGATATCAATCAATTCAAGGCATTTAATCATCATTTAATCATTCACAAGCAAGATGGATTATTCCCAAAATTAATATAATTTATCCCTAATTAAATTAATTACTAATCTTTTAGTCACTTAGATTACCTTTACTTAATCATTATAAATCAATTAATTAATCAACCTTAAATCATCCATCTTAATTCATCATCCTTCATTTATTATCTTTAATTACATAAAGTAATTACCCTTAACCATTTACAATAATTGAGCTTTAATTACTTTCATTACATTAATTAATGATCTTTAATTAATTACTTCTATTAATCAGCCTCAATCAATCATAAACAGTAATTAACCATCCTATAATTACTTTCTTTAATTAATTAACTCCTTAATTAATTGTATTAATCCTTTAATTAATTACAGTAAGTAATTAATCCTTAATTAATTCTCCTAAGTAATTAACCTTTAATTACTTCCCATTAAGTAATTTTGCTTATATTAATTACATCCAGTAATTTATCCATCAATTACTTCACTAAGTAATTATACTTATCAATCTCTTTAAGTAATTATACTTAATCAATTATCAAGTGACTATCTTTAATTAATTAACAAATTAATTAATCACATTCATTTCATTAATTACAACTGGGTAATTCATCCCTTAATCACCCTATAAACCAATTAATTAATCTTTAATTATTAATCAATAAACCTTAATTACCAGTTTATCTCTTTCAATACAAAGTAATCAATCCTTTAGTACTTTTAAAATCAATTAATTAACCTTTAATTAAATGATTAATTATCCATTAACTATTGATTAGTAACCCTAATTTTTAATCAATATCTCCCAATACAAATTAATTTATCCATAATTAATTAATCAATCTTTAATTACAGATTAATTATTATTTACCTATAAATTAATAAACCTTAAATTTGTAATTGATTAATCTTAATTAATCGTTACATTAAGTGATCATTCTTTGATTTACTTCCGTCAATCAATTATTATTTAATTACTTTATTAAGTAATTCAACCTTTCATTAAATTATTCTTCAAAACCCTTTTATCGCCCTTAATTATCACTTTAACATAACCATGATTTCCTTGCCAAAAGAAATCTGGGTTCTGCTTATCTTAACTTAAATATCCTATGCATGATTATCTAAACTTACGATCCTGGGCATCAAGACTTACTCGAGCTCATACATCAAAATCCCGAGAAACTCACGAGTTTCTCTCGTCTTCAATTTCTTCGAGTCAAAGCATAAAAACACACGAGCACAACCCGAGACAAAGCCATCCTTCCCAAACCAAGTTTCTCGTGTCACCACCGTGCATGTGTGCGCATGAGCGCCACCGATCCAATCACCTCAGGCGATGTCCCTTAGTTGCTAATGACCCCTACCCATGTCCTGACCACCCAGATCAGAAAATCACTACGCCAATTCAAATCGAGCAATTCTAAACAATCCAGACCCAAACTTCCTCGACCAAGAAGTTGTTCTCCACGGCAATCACAACGACTGGAATCCACGTCCGTCTGACATCAGCTCCGTCATCGACCTACGCAGCTATTCCATCACTCGAGATCGAACTCGACGCCTCGATTTAGACGAGATCACCTCGCCATTACACTCAGTAGAACACCCTTTCAAAACCCTAGCTCGTCGCCATACGACTCCTCCGATGATCAATAAGATCTATCACCATCTTTACCATCTAATTCAGCCACATGGTCACCTTCGACGAAAACCCCGACCCCTAAATGTTCTTCGATCAACAGAAAAAGGCCGAAATCCAGTTTCTGATTATCTTCGAAATTGACATTAAAAACTCAACTAAAAATCTAGATTTTCATTTAAAATCCTAGTTAGATACATCAGATTATAAACTTGAATCTACAATTTAATCATGTTGAAATTTGGATAAAAACCAAGTTCTCACCGTTATTCTTCCCTTATATTTCAACTACCATCAATTTCTTACTGGAACTATTTTTAATTCAACCATCATGTGTTTACGGACATATTTTGTTTTTAAATCCAAGTCTAATAAGTAACAGAGAGAGAAGTATGATTTTTTTATCAAGTTTGTATCCTGGTATCAAAGTAGCATCAATCTGCATACAACATATACATCCCTATATTTAGATATTAAATTGCATGCATTAGATTTTTAAATAAAATAAAATCTTAAATGTGATTGTTTTACTCACAAACATAAATTTCAAACAGATTTAAGCATTTAACAAGAGAAGTAGATTACTCACCTGCTACTCAGACACCAGCAAACCAGGTTTGAGTATCTGAAAATTTTTGATTTGCATTTGAAAAAAAACTTGCTTAGCATGTTGTTGAGATTTGAAAGCTGGAATGCACTTGAATTTGATTTTTTTTTTCAGTCTTCAGTTTCTTCTTCTAATTCTGGTTTCTAGGCTTCACTTTGATTTCGATCTTTTTTCCCTCTGGAAATTCAAATTTGCTTTCTGGTCTTGAATTTTGAACTGTTGTTTTTAAAATTTGAAGCTGAGGATCTTTATTTTAACTTGTTTTCAAGTTGATTTCAGTTTGCAGGTTTCTTTAGATTTTCTTTTCCTTTCATAATGAAGATAAAGAGGAAAAAAATGAGAAAGGGTAGAGATGTACATATCATAATTATCTTTTACTTTCTTATTTTTTTAAAAAAATAATGACACTTATAGATTTTACATGCAAATGTCATTTGCATGAAACATTTGATTTACATTTGTTGAATCATGAATACATTTAACTTGCAAGTGTATTTTCCTAGAATTAATAAATTTTATAAATGATCTTTATAAATTCTCATATATATATTTATATTTAATTTCCTAATTTATACATACATTTCATAATTAATATAAAACAAACTCTATTCTAAATAAAAACATATATAATATAATTTAGAAAAAAAATCCAAATTTATTAATGATATATATATATCTTTTGAATCCCAAATTTAAATTCAAATTCAAATACAATTTAAAATCCAATTTGAGATCAACGTACACAAATATTTTTATTTACACAAACACAGATTCAATTTGATTGAAAATAATAATATTTCTATTTAAATTCTTCTTATTTCTATATATAAATATAAACAACCATTATTATTTGTTTCAAAAACAATTTGTCAAATTTTTAAGTAATTATATTAGGAGGTTATCAAATGTTTATCCAATTTTTATTATATTTTCAGATTCACTTACAGAACCAGATACCTTTCATTATTAGAATTTTTTTTATCTGTTCAATTGAATAAACCAGTTAATTATCCAGTTATCAGATATCAAAAATCCAGGTTGTCACATTCCTCCCCTTTGAATCTTTTCGTCCTCGAAAAGGAACGAAGCCAGAATTAATTCAATACTTAGATAAATTTATCTTTGACTCTTTTAAAACACTTTAAAATCTATGTAATATTATCGAAATAGTTTTACAAAAATACTTTTATAACTCGATGTTTCCACAAGTCTATCTTTGTTCTCATAGAAATTTGATCATACGTTGATCAGGCGTAGGGCTGAAAATCCATAAGTACTTGGTAAACCCGTTTTCAACACCCATTGAAAATACTTTAGAAATTAGTTTACTGAAAATATAGAAAATAAAGGAAATATCATTGGTGAGAATGCTCTGGAAATCATCACCCCCATCCATAGTCGTAGTTACCCCGATGGTTACGTTGCCATCCCGACAAAATCCATAGATTACTGTAGGCCTCCGCGCCCCTCGATTACACCATGGAAACTGCTACAGATCGCAACTACAACTAGGGTTACGTTGCTATCACAGCAAAAACCCATATAACTATAGGCCACAACGCCCTCGAATTTCGCTGCCAAAAGAATGAAACTTCCCCACTCCACTCGACTATAGATCGCAGTCTACCGATGTTACGTTGCCTTCCCTGCAAAATCAAGCGTAAACTGTTGACACTCACCTCCACACGATTTCCGCTATGGTCCACACCGTAGATCGTAGCGACATCCAGTTGCATTGTCGTCACAACACAACCCAAATGCCTCTGTAGGCATCAACGCCCTCGGCTTTTACTACCCAATAATCATCAGGAACTAGTTTGTCCGGACTCCTTACAGGATCAATTTTATAGCCTCCCCCTTAGAGGCTCAAGGCAGTACCAACCTTTGGTACTCCTGAGAAGTTCATTCAAGGGAGCACCTTTTTCTCCAGAGCCATTTTCCAAACATTTTATACTATACACATGTAGTATCTTCAAATCATAAACCTAGTATGAATCACATTTAATTCTCCTTTACTAAAATCGATTATCTCATAATCTATAATTCTAAAACTAGGCTTTCCAAATCCAAAATTGATTTTACCCAAAAATTAAAAAGCCTTTCCAAATCCAAAGGTTTCAAAAACCTTTCCTCCAAAATCATTCTCATAAGATCCTTTATATATATATATATATATATATATATATATAATCCTGAAAAATCTTTGGATCATATCAAACTTGTATAAAACCCCTTTTATACTTTAAATATTTACAAAACCCTTTCTTCTGGCTATAGATTCACAAAGGGAGATTTATCTTATATAACAAAGATATATACGTCTTTGTTTATTCAAATCAAATATTCAATTTTGATTACTCTATAAAGTAAATTTTACCATAGAAATATCCAATTTCCACTTTTATCCATTATATATTTCCCAAAATATACCTTCCATTTCAAAAACCATTTCACATTTCATATTCATAAATTTCCTGTATCAATTTCATTTAAACCCGTGCGATGTACACATATCATCCGTACGCTATACCAATCTGATCGCTCACTTGATCAGACAATTTCACTTCCGAACTAATATCGTCCACCCGACTTCCTAGTGCGGACACAGATCTGGTTTCTTGATCATAAACCGCCATTCTCCTTGCATAGCCATAACTATGATAGAGAATATTTAGATTCAACCAACAATGCATGTCGAGGTTCACCGTTGAAAATCGAGTGAAAATCCAAATTCGGATCGATATAACTATCTCGAAATTCTATGCTCGAATCTGGATCAAATCACTATGTGAATAAAATATTGTACGTACATCCTACGTATTTGTCTTCATTGATTATCAACTAAATCAGTTTCTCTTTCTAGTCACATGTCCTTTAATTTCTATCCATATAATCACAATTGTTTCAATCCCATAGGATTATTACTATTTTCTTATCTCAAATGGATATTCAATCATAAATAGTTTGAATTCTGTCCAGCTTAAATTTAGAAAAATAATTTGAAAGGTGAAAAATAGATAATTAGTTGAAAAATAACTATTAGTTTGAAAGATAATTGTAAAATAGTTAAATAATTGCAAAATAGTTAAATATAGTGAAATGGTTATAAAATAATTAGATAATTGCAAAATAGTTTCAAAATGGTAAGCAGTTATAAAGTAGTTGAAAAATAGTAATTAGTTTATACAACAGTTTTAAAATAGTTAAATGGTTCCAAAAGTAGTTATAAAATAAGTATAAGATAGCTTTGGGTTTAATAAGAAAGGTTGTATATATAATAAATAGCGTGGAAAAATAGATTTATATTAAAATAATTTATTTTGAAAATAATCCAGAGTCAAATTGTTCAACTTTCCAATCTCCATTTCCCATCAATTCAATTTAAATTTCTATTTCCATTTAAATTTACTAAATTCCAATTTAAATAACTTTAATTTCCATTGAAATTGATTTAATCCCAATTCAAGTTGAATAAATCCTCAATTTCTTTCCAAATTCAAATCAAATTCCATTTGAATTTTAAACCTATTCAACGTTAATCACAATTCCGAATTATTCAAATCAATTTGGACTAATTTCAAATTGTACCTACTTCAATTCCAAATCATTTCAATTCCTATTTGAATTTGAACTTATTCAACTTCAATTTCATTTCAAAAAAATCCAATTCAGATTTTCCATTTGAATTTTTAAACCTATACATCTTCCATCGCAATTCCAATTCATTCAAATCAAATTCAATTTGAACTAATTCAATTCAAATTTCAAATTTAAACCACACCGAATTGTATAAATTCGAGTTAAATTTTAAAGGTTGATTTAATCTTCTAAATCAAATCAACTTACATCTTTAAACCATTAAATTTTGAATCCAAATTCCATTTTTAACCTATTTCAAGGCTCAAATAATAATTCAAATCTTAAGTCCAAAATGATTCCATTTTACCTTAATAATGGATATATTACCACACCCCATTTCTTTAAACAAATCCAATTCACATTTTAAAGATTATTAATAATAATACGGTAATATCATCCAATTATTTTAAAATATCCATCCATTTCCAATTTTCGGATCTCAAACCTAATTTGAGATTACTCAAACTCTCAATTTCAATTAACCATTTAACTTCCCAAGTTAAATCTTAACTTCGTCTTGAAATTTCCAAATCAGGTTGATCATTCAAACTTATTTAACTTTTTCAAATTAAATTCAATTTACTTAATCCAGTTAAATTTACACAATTTAAATTCCCATTCAAATTTTAAACTTCAGATTAATATCCTTCCTACTTAAGTTTAAAACCTACTTCACTTTGGGTTTCACATCACATTCTAAGGAAAATTCAAAACTCAACCTTAGAGTTTATTTCCTTTACACACTTGGTTACTTTTAAATTTTAAACCACCTTTGGTTTTAAATTCAAAAAAATTCCTTTAAAATTTCAAACCACCCTTGTTTGAAATAGGACCCTTTCATTCAAATATATTAAATAACTTCTCTTATTTTAAAATAAAATCATATTCAAAATAGTTTGAATAATATTATTTCCTTTAACATTTTAAAACCAATTCAAATATTTAAATTTAGAATTAAGAACTTCACAATTTGAAACCCGCTTTAATTTACATCCTTTCAAATTTACAAGTTACTCTCTTTGAATGTTTACTTCCTTAAAAAAAATTATTGTTTAGTAGAAAACAGTCATCCCATTATTAAACACAATAACCATTCAATTTCTCTGGTTTGAAACCAATTCTAATTCATCTTATTTTGAAATTCTTTCCCAACTTCAAGATTAAATATCAGTTTGAATCCATTTCAAACTTATCTTTAATTTAATTTTAGTTTGGTTGTATTTTTGCTACCACTTAATTTAGTTCCAATAATTTAACAACCAATTACCTTAATATTTATTAGAAAGATATATCACTTTATATATCAAAATATATTCTTATATAAAATCATTTAAAATTCTTATATAAGAATATAACAAGTACGCTCTCATACACACACACACACACACACACACACACATATATATATGCTCAACTCATCCTTGGGTACCATTAACCCTATCCTTAATAAGTAATCCCATCAGAGTCAAGGTTCTCGCTTAACCTTTTGACGACCCGAAATTTTCGATCTCGAAAATTCCAGATAGTTATGGAAAAGAAGAAAGAGGTAGAAGAAAAAGAAGAACAGAAATACCAACATCTCACATTCGCAGCGGATAAAATATAATAACAAATAATATTCTTTACACAGAGAAAGCTGTATTAGTCAATTACATTAAAATACATCAGAGTGACAACATTTACACAAATACTGGACAGTTAAATATAACTTATCCTAGATAAATATAAATAAAACACAGCGGAAAACATTCCATACGTCCTTGTCCTCCAGCTCGTTTCCCGAGCTCCAAAACGTCCTTACTTGGAAATCTATAATACTCTGTCTGACCCGAGCATTACATCAAAATAACACCCGGGTCAGGCTGGAAACCAGCGTGAGTAACCCAACTAACAAGGAATACCAAAACATAAAACTTATTTAAAACCTGGGGTAACTTGTATCGATTTACAAATTCTCAATCTGTTATAGACATCACCTGTTTCACATATCGATTTCTAAGTGCCAAAACTTAGATTAATAGGTCCAATTCAATTGAATCGTTCCATTCCAGCCTATTGATTTCACACATCAATCTATATAGAATTATTATAGATTACAAATCGAAGTGGTTTCGGTTATATACTAATACCCGACACCGATCTCTTCGAATTCAATACCATCTTAACCCATGTTATTCAAGTGAAATGCAATTCAATTTTAAATAAAAGATGTCACCATTTTACCCAGCAATTCATCATTGATAGATAACCACATTATCATTTTCCACCCAAACATATCATATCACAAAACATTTCATATTAGAGATATCAATCAATTCAAGGCATTTAACCATCATTTAATCACTCACAAGCATGATGGATCATTCCCAAAATTAATTTAATTTATCCCTAATTAAAATAATTACTGATCTTTTAATCACTTAGATTACCTTTACTTAATCATTACAAATCAATTAATTAATCAACCTTAAATCATCCATCTTAATTCATCGTCCTTGATTTATTATCTTTAATAACATAAAGTAATTACCCCAAACCATTTAAAATAATTGAGCTTTAATTACTTTCATTACATTAATTAATGATCTTTAATTAATTACATCCATTAATCAGCCTTAATCAATCATAAATAGTAATTAACAATCCTATAATTATTTTCCTTAATTAATTAACTCCTTAATTAACTATATTAATCCTTTAATTAATTACACCAAGTAATCAACCCTTAATTACTTATCCTAAGTAATTAACCTTTAATTACATCCCATTAAATAATTTTCCTTATATTAATTACATCCAGTAATTTATCCATCAATTACTTCGCTAAGTAATTACACTTATCAATCTCTTTAAGTAATTATAGTTAATCAATTATCAAGTGACTATCTTTAATTAATTAACAAATTACTTAATCACTTTTATTTCATTAATTACAACTGGGCAATTCATCCCCTAATTACCCTATAAACCAATTAATTAATCTTTAATTATTAATTAACAAACCTTAATTATCAATTTATGTCTTTCAATACAAAGTAATCAATCCTTAAGTACTTTTCAAATCCACTAATTAACCTTTAATTAACTGATTAATTATCCATTAACTATTGATTAATAACCCTTATTATTAATCAATATCTCCCAATACAAATTAGTAAATCCATAATTAATTAATCAATCTTTAATTATAGATTAACTATTCTTCACCTATAAATTAATAAACCTTAAATTAGTAATTGATTAATCTTAATTAATCCTTGCATTAAGTGATCATTCTTTGATTTACTACCGTCAATCAATTATTATTTAATTACTTTATTAAATAATTCAACCATTCATTAAATTATTCTTCAAAACCCATTTATCTCCCTTAATTTTCACTTTAACATAACCATGATTTCCTTGCCAAAAGAAATCTAGGTTTGCTTATCTTAACTTAAATATCCTATACATGCTTATCTAAACTTACGATTCTAGGCATCAAGACTTACCCGAGCTCATACATCAAAATACCGAGAAACTCACGAGTTTCTCTCGTCTTCAATTTCTTCGAGTCAAAGCATCAAAACACACGAGCACGACCCGAGACAAAGCCATCCTTCCCAAACCCAGTTTCTCATGTCACCACCGTGCACGTGTGATGTGCACGTAAATGTGCATATTTTTACCACCAAATTTATTCTATTTAAATTAAATAAATGATCATATTGGGTATTTTAACTTGTTTTAACCAAAATTCATATTAATTCCAAATTTTCACATATTCATCTTCATAAAAGGGCAAAATGGCCATTTGTGCGCGTATATTAATTTGAAATAATTTAATTGGAAATTTCTATAATATTTTGTAGGAATTTAGCCTCTCATATTAGTGGGTTCATGAAGAAACATGCATGCACAAAATGGATATAAAGGAATGAAGATGGAAATAATTCAAAGTGAAGATTATGGAGGACCCCACCTACCCACCTACCTTAATGTACAAATTAAAGGCTAATGCACATGCTTTTGGACTTTATGGCTTCATGTACACTTAATGGGGGATTAAGACATGTTAATGATTACTTGGCCTCCACACTTCCTAAGGGGCATTTTGGGCATTCCCCAAAAAGTGAATTAGGGTTTTAAAACTTGTATATATACACCTTATGTTTCATGTAGCCACCTTCCTCTTAGTTAGTTAGTTTTAGTTTAGAAAATAAATAAAAGCTCTCTTTCTTTCCATGGCTACTTAGCCATTTCTTCTCTTATGTAATTCCTTTTTTATGCAATGTTAATTATTGTTTCTTTTTAATTGCATGTTCATTTCCTTTTATGCAAGTAGTGTAGATTTTCCTTTATGCAATTAGAATAGTTGTCTTTTCCATTAGCTTTCATTTTCCTTTCTTTTTGCTTTCATGTTGCTTTCTACATTTGTTGATAAAATGACAAATATGAGAGCTTAATCCCTACAATTTAGGGGTAATGAAGCTCTCTAGTATGTAGATGCAACATTTTGATGTTTATGCTCTCTTTTTGTGCTTTAATGGAAATACTTGAAGTGGTTTAATGATGTTGTTTAGCTTTGAATTTGATAGTCTATGTTGTTCATAACAAATAGGCTATGCTTAAACAAACATAACACAAATTGCCTCTTCATCTAAATATGATTATGGCAAAGAAATGAATGTTGAAATTGAAATTTGATAGTCTATATTTCTAAACAATAGTTAATAGGCTATGCTTAAAATAGCCTTTTATTTCAACTTTGTTGTCATATTTCATGAGAGTTAAATGTGTATTAGTGGTTGTGTTATACTTTGATCGTTTATATTGAGCTAATTAATAGCACAAATATACCATACTTATGATAAGCACATCAACTAATTCACTAATGACAAGAAAAGAGAGATCATAACTTCATTTTGTTGATTTATATGATCTAGAGAGTGGATTTGTCTCTAAATTGTTCTTTTAACTCTCATATTTTTATCATTTTCTTTTGCTAGTTTTTGTTAGTTTCTTACATTTTTAGCTATTCACTCTCGACTTCGGTATAATTTGATTGAATAGAATTTTAAAATCATCAATTCCCTGTGGATCGACCCGTATTCGTCACGTGCTACATTCGTACACCGTGCGCTTGCGGTTATTTTTAATTCAAAATTCTTTCGACGGTTTTCTAAACCGATAGAATTTCCGTCGACGAACAACGTGTACACACAAGTGCCATCGATCCAATCACCTCTGACGATGCCTCATAGTTACTAACAACCCCTACTCACGTCATGACCACCCATATCAGAAAATCACTATGCCAATTCTTATCAAGCAATTATGAACAACCCAGACCCAAACTTCCTCGACCAAGAAGATGTTCGCCACAGCGATCACAGCGACTGGAATCCACGTCCCTCAGATATCAGCCCCGTCATCGACCCACGCAGCTATTCCATCACTCGTGATCGAACTCGACGCCTGGATTTAGACGAGATCAGCTCGCCATTACACTCAGCAAAACACCCTTTCAAAACCCTAGATCGTCGCCATACGACTCCTCCGATGATCAATAACATCTATCACCATTTTTCCCGTGCAAATCAACCATATGGACACCTTCGACCAAAACCCCGACCCCTAAATGTACTTCGATCAACAGAAAAAGGCCGAAATCCAATTTCTAATTATCTTCGAAATTCACATTCAAAACTCAACTAAAAATCTAGATTTTCATTTTTAAAATCATAGTTTTTATAGATACATCAGATTATAAACTTGAATCTACAATTTAATCATGTTGAAATTTGGATAGAAACCAAGTTCTCACTGTTCTTCTTCCCTTATATTTCAACTAGCATTAATTTCTTACCGGAAGTATTTTTAATTCCACCATCATGTGTTTACGAACATATTTTGTTTGTAAATCTAAGTCCAATAAGTAACAAAGAGAGAAGTATGATTTTTTTCATCAAGTTTGTATCCTGATATCAAAGTAGCATTACTCTGCATACAACATATGCATCCCTATGTTCAGATATTAAATTACATGCATCAGATTTTTAAATAAATTAAAAACATAAATGTTAACGTGAAAATCGGATGCTAACACCCTGGTGTCAATTGAAGTTGGATGAAAGCACCACCCGTGTACACGGGAACTACAAGCAAGTAGAGAAAATACAGAAAAAGCAGAAAAGACAACAATTTTTATAGTGGTTCGGCTTAAAGTAAGCCTACGTCCACTTTAACTCTCTTTATTACTGAATTTGATTACAACTTTACAACAATCTTCAATTACAACACACTTTAGACCAGTAGATCAAACTTTGATTGAGAATAATCTTCCGAATTCATGTTGAATGATGTAGATTTTCTCTTGAAGATCGTTGTAGTGTCCTTGGTGTTTGGAGTACTTGAAGTGTTGAGTGAGTCGAGAATTCTGTAGAGTATCGGTGCTTGAAATGGTCGGCCAAAAGGTCCCCTTCATGTTTGAGGTAGGTCGGTATTTATAGAGAAATCTGGTCTGGAATTATTGCCCAAGTTACAAGTCGTGACCGACTTAGGGAAAGTTGTAGGTCGCGCACGACCTAAGCGCCAAGAGTTAGCAGGCGGTGGCATGAGTGAAGCGGCACTGAGTCTTTCTTCGTTCATCTGGATACAAGTCTTAACTCATTCACGAGTTAAGAGGTTCACGGTTTAAAATGAGGCAGCATCTATTTTGAGCTCTGTAGTTTTAGGTCGTGAACGACTTATCCTAGGTCGTAGGTCGGTCACGACTTAAATGTGGTTGCTTCCACTCTTTTTGTCTTGAGTCACTCGGTCGTCCTGTTTTTAGCTTTTTTAGGTCGCAGCCTCCTGAGTCGTGACATTTCTCAAGTCGTCTAGGCCTTAACTCGTAAGTCGCCTCACACCTTAAGTCGCGAAGTTTTCCTACGTCGCAAATTTCTCTTGATCCTTAAGTCGGCATCATTTCAAGACGTTAGGTCGGAACTTTCTTTAAGGCCATAGGTCGGTGCACTTCATAGGTCACTGAAGAACCGAAGCACTAGGTCGCTAAATACCTTAGGTCGCGGAGTGCTTTGTGATCTTAGGTTGCTACTGAGTGTGTTAGGTCGCTAGGTCGCTTGAGACTTTAGGTCGTTAGGTCGCTGAGTGTGTTAGGTCGCTAGGTCGCTTGAGACTTTAGGTCGTTAGGACGCTGAGTGTGTTAGGTCGCTAGGTCGCTTGAGACTTTAGGTCGTTAGGTCGCTGAGTGTGTTAGGTCGCTAGGTCGCTTGAGACTTTAGGTCGTTAGGTCGCTGAGAGTGTTAGGTCGCTAGGTCAGTCGCTTGAGACTTTAGGTCGTTAGGTCGCTTGAGACTTAGGCCGCTTCAGAAATAGGAGTTAACACTTGCCCCTCGAAGTACAGGTCTATGCCATAGGTCGTGTACTTCGATCTGACGTAGCTAGGTCGTGAGCGACCTAAAACTTATATTAAGTCGCGTGCCTATTCGTCTTCCCCTTTTTGTCCCATATAAATTTGCTAGGTCGCGAACTCCTCCTCACTCTACTGCTCCAATCTCCCATTGCCATTGACGAATTTTCAAGCTTCCGAAAGCAAATTCAACTCGTTTGGTCACCAATTCATCTTTACCATTATATCTCGTAAGTGAATCTGATCTCCATCCCACCATAATCACCATTGAATTATGAATTCCCATTTTCCGATCGTAATTCAATTCCTCGTGTCGTGCTTTGTTTTGAGTGACTGTTATAGTCGACTGATTTTAGGAAGGCACGGAGATGCGTCGAATTTATGATGGATTGGGGATGTTTTGCATTGTTTTTGAAGTGATCAGGTGGTATGAAGGGATGGTGAATTTCAAGAGGAGGACGACAAATTTCTATGTGCTGTTGGTAGTGGGTTATCGGGTTGCAGTTTGATGAGATGGATTGCGTGAGGAGGAAGCTAGCGATTTAGCAGTGAGCGACCTAAAAACCTTCGCGACCTAAGAAACCTGGCCGACCTAACAAATTCTCCCGACCTAAGGATTCTTCGAATCTGCGACTTAACTTTTAGGTCGCGCTGGGATTTGAACGACCTAGGACTTAACAAATTTGCACATGAATTCCAAGCAGGACGACTCAACAAATTAACGACTTAATCTTTTTTGCGGCATAGGCTGTAGGTCGCGGCCGAGTTAGGACTTTGGCAAATCTGCATTGCCATGAACCTTTTAACTTGCACAGTGCGACCTAAGGAAGCTCTGACCTATGCTAGGTCGCTGGACGACCTTAGACTTGTGAAATTCTGAGAAGACTTGGCTGAATTGTTTGAACTTGAATTTTGCTGTATTTCTTCGCAGATTATTTTAACCTTTAAAGCTGTTAACCTGTTAAATACAACATTTGCAGAAAAATGGGACGAATATACTGTCATTGACCGCCCACATCGAATGACAGATTAGTCGATAAAGAATAATCAACTTAAATGAACTGTGTGATTGAAACGGTGCGAACCAATGAATTCAAGTGAAGTATTAAAGCAAAACTAAAATATCCAATTAAAGCCGATTCGTTTGCATTAACACTACACCTGAGTTTTGTATTAACAAGTTCTGAAACCACATAGTCAACTAATTGTCAACTAGTTTAATTTCAGTTATGTTTGCTTTCTGTTTTTGTTAGTTCTGCACAACACTTCACACTTTTTTGGAAACGTGCACCTTCTTATTTGAATGTCTAGTTCCTTGTATAGAATGACTTCTCGACAAAGAGAAACAGAACCGGCTGAAGAGACTTTCCCGATTGCTACTCCATTGGTTAATCCTCCAGAGAGAGTTTCAACCACACTAACATACAAAGTTTTTCGCCAACTGTGCGCTCTGTTTGGCATTGCTGAAGAAGATGCCATTCTTCCTGAGAGAAGCGATACTGCCGATATACCACCTTCTGGTTTTGTAGCAGTTAATCGTCAAATGTGCACGAGTGGAGCTATCCCTTCTTTTAACGACTTTCTTCAACGGCTTCTTCTCCGACTAGCTATCTCCCACTTCCAGCTGCACCCCAATGGCTATGCTATTCTGATGGGGTTATGTGTGCTATTCGGAAAGACGCTGGATCGCCTTCCGAGTTTTGATGAAGTTTGCTATTTGTGCACATTTGCCAAAAATAAAGATCATCCTTCCATCATTCTTGTGAGAAGCGCTAGGAACCGTAAACTAATAATTGGCCTTCCCGAAAGTGCTCACGGTTTTCTAAGCCAATTTTTCTTCGTTCGCTGTCCTCCAGGATTCTATGCTACCTGGAGAGTAGGAAGTAAGAGCATTTATCTTTGTTCCTGATGTTTTTTCTCTGAGCTTTTCATAGCCTGAGTTGTCAAATGTTAACTTCGCCTTTTACTTTTCAGCGCTTCCTCCTCCTTCTAGAGACTCTAGTCATAAACCATCTTTTGAGAGGCTTATGGCCGTGCCAGTTGAGGAGAGAAGCATTCAATTTCTGTTGAAAGATGAATTTTTACATCAATACGGACTTTTGCATGCCTCTCGCTCTACACACCCCCATGAGGTCCCCGACTCTCCGGCTAGAGCGTTGAATGCCCCAGTTTCTACTGACATATCCATACCAAAAGAACCTGCTTCTGAGGCTTCTCTAGTGAAGTGCTCCACTTTTGTTGATGTTGTGGGGTCATCTGACAAACTTGCCCCGGTCACTGAAGAAGAAGAGCCTCGGGAATCTCCTCCGTATTCAAAGAAGTCTGGTGACGAAGAAGCTGAGAAAACCAGCCCTGTCAAGCAGAGCAGGGATGACACTTTCGAAGGACTGAGCGACCTCTTTGCCACCTCACAAGAGATCTTTAAAGATGATCCTATCACTACCGGGATTTCTTCTTCAGTAGTCGAGGAGACTTCTATTCTGCAACAGATTCCGTCAACTCAAGAGTTGACGCTAACTACCACACCCACAACTACTCCACAATTAAAGAGTGGTTTGTAGTTTGATGCACGTAGTTTGCACATCACACACACTTAGAATTTTTTGGCACTTTTATGCTTCTGACTCTTTGTACTTTGAAGACTTCTAAAACTTATCTCTTTTCATTTCAGATTCTCCGATGGGACGCAGCGGCTCCTATTATGATGACTTCCAGCGCTACGGGAGGCGTAGCCAATATGATTATAGGCGCTACCTCCCCTCTTACAGAGAATCCGATGAAGAGAGAGCCGCCCGAAAGGGTCAGGAGAGGAGGGCGCAAGAAGAGCGTTCTGAGAGAAAAGAAAGGGAGGAGCGCAACGATTCTTCCCATAAAGGCGATGATTCCCATAAGAGAAAATCCCACGATGACCGGGGAAAGAGTCATATGGTTGAGGAACTAAGCAAACGTGCCCGACACGGTGAGAAGCATACTTCTACAACTCCCGAAAAGATCACTGCCCCCGTCTCGCTTGACATTCCTTCTGGCTCTCCCGCTCTCGGGAAGACAGACATCCAAACAATAATTAACAGGCCTAAATTCCAAGTTGGACCGGGCCCAGCCACTTTGCAAAGTCGGTTTCCACAGTGGTGCCTGAAGGGAGTGCGGTTCGATCTTGACTTGGTCCCTATCGACAAGCCTGCCATGCTACGAAATCTCGATGCCGTCAAGCGTGATATTGAAAGGATGTCGAACTGGCAAAAGCTTGTAGACGAGCTTCAAAGGGTTAACCGTGCAAATATAGAGGCCATGCTTACTATGGAGAACGATAAAGCCGAATGGCAGAAGGTTCTTGAGCAGCATGATACTGAAATGAGGAGCATTGCTACTTACAATGAAGAGCTTGAAGCAAAAGTTGAGGAACTTAAACAAGAGCTTGCTACTTCTTCTACTTCCTACACTCAAAAAGAAGAAGTGCTCCTAAAACAAGTGAGAGATGCTCATGCCGGCCAATGAGACGCCGAAGACAGGCTCGAAGTGCAAAAAAGAATCAGTGAGGGCTATATTGCTGATATTGCAGAGCTTCGAAAGAAAACCAGCTCCCAAGAGGCGGAGATTCAAATGCTAAAGCTTCAACTCTCCAAAACTGAAAGAGAGCGTGATGAGGCCGTTGCCGGTAAAATTGCAGCTGAAGAATCTCACGAGGCAACAAAGACCAACATCAGCTCGACACTGTTTGACTTTTACCTCCACAACATCTTTGGGCGTGGTAGTCTCGCCTTCTTAGCCCCCAAATATGAAGTTACACTAGCTGAAGTTTGGGAGGCTGCACTTGATATGCTTGGCGGTAAAGGCGCTGGCTATGCCGAATCAGCTCTTGAGGAGCATTATTTTGATGACGATGCTCGCGCCGCTCTCGCCAGGGGAAGAGAACAGCTTGCAAAATTAAGGGCCGAAATGGCGACAGGGGAACATTCGGGAAAAACTATCTTAACTGCTCCCATTCAGCCTTCTCCTTCAGCCGAAATCGATATCATCGGTTCCAGTTCCCATTCTCCATCCCCTACTAAAGTTACCACCGAGATCGCAGGTATACACGGTGGAGATGAAGGCGGCGAGAGTGCTGAGGCGCAGACTTATGAGGTTGATGTCAGAAAACCGACTTCTCCAGGTAACTCTACTGTTAATCTTGCCCAAGTAGACTGCTAACCTATTTCTTACAAGCTTGATGAGCTTTTTGACTATTTTCTGAACCTCAGCGAGCCTTTATCTCCTCTCTTTACTGACTTTAACTTCTTTACTTCTGTAGAGAAAGTACCGAGCATTGTTCAAGCTTCTCCAATTATTCCTCCTCCATCTCTTCAGGTCACTCCTCCTTCTGCCTCGCAACCAGGATCAAAAGAGGAGCAAATAGAAGATCTCCAAGACTTGGACGATCCCATTGCTTCACAAGAACACAAGGGAGAAGAAACTGAAGGGAGTGAGAAGACCCCGGAACCAACTGGCTCCGATGATGAACCGTTAGCTAAACTTCTTTCTCCAGGGAGTGGGTCTTCCACCAAGAAGAGAGGAAAGCAGGGAGTCTCCAAGAAGAAGAAGGAATCTTTAACTGGCGAAGAAAAAACGGAAGAAAGTCCAACCGAGCCCCTTTCTCCTTCATCCCCTACTCTCACAAGCCGGCCTAAGAAGTTGGTTATCCGGCCAGGTGCGGCTCAAAAGGTGGACGGAAGAAGAAATGATGGCTCTGTTTCTGTGGCGTTCATATCATTTTTTGCTTTTGTGCATGTACTGACTGGAGATTATGCGGGTACCGGCCCCTGCTTTTCTTTTACTTTTTACTTTGAAACTTGTACCTGTATAAAATTTTAACAGTGTTGAATAAAATGATTCTTTTTCTTTGTACAAACTTCTGTCTGTATCTGAGAATGCATTTATTATTCACTTTTGTACAAGTTTCTTTGCACGATATTGCAGTGAGCTTGAGGTATACTGTTCGAGCGCAATTTTACCGATGTAGTTATACTGTTCTGCCCCTATACCATAAGCTCGTTGCAATATTTTATATTTTGAGGGGACTTGTACTTTTATTTTCTAGAGAATAATTATTCCATACTTGGAGGAATATTATTTCGTTAAAAAACAGAGTACAACTCCCTCCAAATAAGTTTTTACGCTTCATCCTTCGAAGATATCACTTTTTCTTTTGTGCATATACACATTTTACCAAGTGAATTCTTCTATGTGGTAAAGCGGGCATCTGAAGGGTACTTTAACTTCTTTTTGAGGAAGAAAATTTTCCAGAATAGGTGGATCGTTCTTCCTTTGAGAGTTAAAGTGCGCCTTTGAAGATGGATTCTTTTTTTTTTATGCCACAGTGAAGGGCTTTTTGATTTTTGCTTCTTTGAAAAGTTGCACCTATGAGGAGGGCTTTCTCACGTTTCAACACTTGGAAGTTTTATTTCAGTCTCGGTGAAACGTGTGCCTCCGAAGAGTTGTGCCTCCGAGGAGGGCTTTTTCACGTTTCAACACCTGGAAGTTTTATTTCAATCTCGGTGAAACGTGTGCCTCCGAAGAGGTCTTTCTGCTTGCTTGTGCCTCCGGGAGGAGGTCTTTTCATTTCTGCCTCTGGGAAGAGGTCTTTCTGTCTTGTTGTGCCTCTGGAAAGAGGTCTTTTTGTTTCTGCCCCTTGGGAGAGGCTTTTATTTTTCCCTGTTCGCTAGGAAGCGGGCCTCCGAAGAGGGCTTTCCACATTTCAACACCTGAAAGTTTTATTTCAATTTCGGTGAAACGTGTGCCTCTGAGTAGGGATTTTGCATGGAAGTTTGGAGTTTCTTTCTCTCGGTTGGATGGATTCACGGGAGTGTATCGACCGATCATTCCGCAACTTTGTAACGAGAAAGATCTCTCTTTTTCTGGCTAGGCCCGCTCAAGGTCTTTATCCTCCGAAGAGTTGTGCCTCCGAAGAGGGCTTGTGCCTCTGAAGAGGTCTTTTGTTGATCGATGCTTGCTCGCCCATGTCTCTTTGCCATCGATTCATGTCGGCGACCCCCGTTGTCTTTTGCAAGTGTTATCACTTTCTAGTTGCCAATAATTTCCCTTATCCAAAGAAATATACTTCATAGTTGAGTGAGTTGGTGGTGGTAGACACAGTTTATTTAACTGGTTGTTTGTTTGTTCAAACATTTGCAGTTAGTTAGAAATGGTCCACTTCCATCCACATTGCCAACTTTTGTTTGAAGCACTTCTTTTGTAGGATTTGAGTATGGAAATTTTGAATGGTTTAGTGTTTGTTTGCTGAGTGATGTCGGGGATTGCTTGGTCTTGTGATGGGTAAGCTTTGCTTTTATGACCTGCATTATTAAATCGACATTTTAATGACATAATTAATGTATTTTATATGTCGAAATAAAACAAAGCAGTTTATAATAGTAGAAACACAAGATTTATAGTGGTTCGGCCAAAAACTGGGCCTACATCCACTTTATAGCTTTTCATTATTTACTTGCTTTACAATTGTTTTCAATACAAGAATCATATATTTGCAATTCTTTTACAACATTTCAGCAAAGCTTTCAAGTACAATAAGGATGCAAATGATTGCTGTTCCAAGCTCTTGGGATTGGTTCTCCTTCGACAGTTGTGAGTTTGAATGTGCCGTCGAGAAGCTTCGTGCCTATAACATATGGCCCTTCCCAGTTTGGCCCAAACACACCTGTAGCTGTCATGATTCTTTTAAGAACTAGGTCCCCAACTTCAAAGTTGCGCTGACGAACTTTGGAATTGAAGTGCCTGGCTATTCTTTGTTAATGAGCTGCAATTCTAAGTCTAGCCTCTTCTCTTCTTTCATCAAGAAGGTCAAGTTCTTCCAATTGCAGTTTTTCATTCTCATCTTGATCAAAATGGATTCTTCTATGTGAGGGGACTTCAGTTTCCACTGGAATCATTGCTTCTGATCCGTATGCCAATGAAAATGGAGTATGCCCAGTCGCAGTTTTGTGGGTGGTTCTGTATGCCCATAGTGCAAGCGGTAACCTGTCAACCCATCCACTTTTCGCTTTTTCCAGCTTCTTTTTGATGGTTGATTTGATGATTTTGTTTATTGCTTCCACTTGCCCGTTTGCCTGCGGCTGAGCCACTGTTGAGAAGCTTTTTCGGATCTTGAATCGTTTGCAAAAATCTTGGAATTCCTCACTTTCAAACTGATTACCATTGTCTGTGATTATCTTCTGAGGCACACCATACCTGCAAATGATATTCTTAGTCACAAAACTTATCATTTTCTTAGAGGTAATAATGGCCAAGGGTTCGGCCTCAGCCCGTTTAGTAAAATAATGAACAGCAACGATAGCATATTTAATCCCGGATTTGGCAGTCGGCAAAGGCCCAATGAGATCTATTCCCCATATGGCAAACGGCCATGGACTGACCATTTGTGTTAGCTCAGTGGAAGGTGCTCTAGGAATTTTAGCGAATCTCTGGCATTTGTCACACTTCCGGGAATAGTCAGCAGCATCCTGATTCATTTCTGGCCAAAAGTATCCATAACGGAGGATTTTCTTTGTTAAAGTTTGACCACCTGTATGATCTCCACATTCCCCTCCGTGTACTTTAGTTATAATTGTCTTAGTTTCTTCCTTTGTCACACATCGGAGTAATGGCATTGAAAATCCTCGTCTGTACAAACGACCATCTTGAACTGTATATCTGGAGGCTTTCCTCATCAGTTTCTGTCGTTCTTTTGAACTTTCTGGCAAAGAACCACTGAGTAAATATTCAAGTATCGGAGTCATCCATGATTCTTGCTCTTGGGATATGTTCATAATCCAATTAACATCCATTTCATCTGTGCTTGGAGCTGACAAGACTTCAACGGGAACTAACCCTAACAGTTGAGCTTCACCAGTACTCGAATACTTTGCGAGAGAATCCGCCTTCATATTTTCTTCTCGGGGAATATGGTTTATTGAATAACGGTCAAAATTTTGAAGGAGCTCCCAGGCCTTTGACAAATAGGCTGGTAAATTTCCTCCTTTAGCTTGAAATTCCTTCTTGACTTGACAAACAATAAGTTGAGAATCACTGAAGATATGCAATGCCTTGATGTTTAGTTCTTTAGCGATCCTTAAACCAGCGATGAGAGCTTCGTATTCAGCTTCATTATTTGTCGAAGGGAATTCCAGCCTCAGTGCATAACATAGTGATCGGCCTTCTGGGGTTTCAAGGACAACCCCTGCTCCGGAACAGTAATCATTCCTTGCACCATCGATATACAATTTCCATTGGATTGGGATGCTATCAATGACTTCTTCCTCAATATCACCCTTATCCGTACATTCTGCGATGAAATCTGCTAAAGCTTGTCCATTGATTGCTTTCAGGGGATGATAAGTGATGTCATACTGGCTGAGTTCGATATTCCATATCAAAAGACGGCCCGAAGTCTCAGGACGGAATAGGACTTGCTTTAGAGGCTGATCAGTGAGGACTTTGATGGGATGAGCTTGGAAATAAGGCCTCAATTTTCTTGATGCGATCAACAGACAATAGGCGAACTTTTCTAATCTTGAGTAGTTCATCTCTGCCCCAGTGAACCTTTTGCTGATATAACAGACTGGGCGTTGAATCCTTGCATCTTCCCGTACTAACACTGCACTGAGAGCATGAGACGAAATTGCAAATATATGAAGAGATCTTCACCACTGTCAGGTTTTGAAAGTATCGGAGGCACTTCTATATGACGAATCAACTCATCAAATGCTTTCTAACATTCAGGAGTCCACTCAAAGTTCTTCTTTCCTTTCTTCAGAGCATCAAAGAATGGAATGTATTTATCGGTAGCTTTGGAGATGAACCTACTCAAAGCAGCAACCTTTCCATTGAGACTTTGCAATTCCTTCTTCGTTCTAGGAGCCTTGACCTCTCTCAGGGCAGTGATTTGAGTTGGATTGGCTTCAATGCCCCTAGCGCTCACAATGAAACCCAAAAACTTTCCGGACTCCACTCCAAATGAACATTTCAGGGGATTAAGCTTCATTCTATACTTTCGGAGTACTACAAACATCTCTGCCAAGTGATCCATGTGGTCCACTGCTTTCTTCGACTTTACTAGCATATCATCAACATAAACTCCATTGTCTTGCCAATCTGTGGTTTAAACATGGCATTAACTAGCCTTTGGTATGTTTCCCCTGCATTCTTGAGTCCGAAAGGCATGACCTTGTAGCAGTAGAGTCCAACATCTGTGGTGAAGCTTGTATCCTCTTGATCCGGCTCATGCATCATTATCTGGTTATATCCGGATTATGCATCCATGAAAGATAACAATTCATGTCCCGCTGTCCCATCCACCAATTGATCGATCCTGGGCAGCGGGAAACAGTCTTTGGGGCAGGCTTTGTTCAGATCCGAAAAATTAATGCACACTCTCCACTTTCCATTAGCTTTCTTAACCAGCACTGGATTTGAGACCCAATTTGGATAAGTAGATTCTCTAATAAACCCGTTCTCCATGAGCCGATCCACTTCTTCTTTTAACGCTGCCGTTCTCTCAGGACCCTGAGTCCTTCTCTTCTGTTTCACAGGTGTAAATTTTGGATCAATGTTCAGGGTATGCGCTGCAATCTCTGGGGATATTCCGCACATGTCCGCATGAGTCCAAGCGAATACGTCCAAATTAGCCTTCAAAAATGAAATCAAAACATTCTGAACTATCGGATTGAGTTGTGAACCCACGTTAAGCACTTTGTTTGGGTCCTTTGGGTCAACAGGCACCGGTACTGTTACCTCTACTGGTACCACTCTATTCTCCCCTGCACTGGCTTTCCTTGGATCCATCTCTCTTCGTGCCCTACTACATTCATCAGCGCAGGGTCCACCCTGTAATTGCTACAAGGTTGGTTCTTTGATGCGGACTGGAGCCGCCGCACCTTTTCCCATCTCTCTCTTCCTGGATTCTCGCAATTCTGCAAAATAACATTCTCGCCCCGCATCTTGGTCTCCCTTAACCACACCAACTCCGTTATCTGTGGGGAATTTTAGAGTCAAGCACCATGGAGCAAGAATAGCTTTGAATGCAACAAGAGTTGGTCGGCCCAAAAAGGCGTTGTAAGCAGAGAATTCTTCAACAATTATAAAGGTTTGCTTTCGAGCCACCTTCCTCAGTCCCTTCCCGAGTTCTACAAACAAATCTATGGTCCCAATTGGCTGTTTGGGTTCTCCAGCAAACCTAGCAATCTTAAGTGATGAAGCTTGAACGTCAGCCATTGGAATTTTCATTTGATCAAAGGTCTTCTTGAAGAGAATGTTGCATGAGGCTCCACAATCAACTAGGACTCTTCTCACAGTTGCCGACCCAATACCAGCGGATATGACCAAAGGATCTATGGTCGGAGCTTTGATACCCAAAGAATCCCTGGCACTGAACACAATATCATCTGTGGAAGTCTTTTGTTGCTTTAAAGGCGCATCGTTCTCTAAAACAAAAACATTCTCTTCAGCTGGTACATGCTTCAAGGCCCGGGCATACCTTTCCATCTTGCCCCAGCTTCTGCCCGCTGGGTGAGGTCCTCCAGTTATTATATTGATGACAGGTCTTTCAGATTCATGTTCCACGGCCTTCTCACTTGAGCCAGGACGGTGAGCGGGAACTTGCTGTTCTTGAGTTGACGGAGCTGAGGTATTTCTATTCCTTTTCACATACTGCTGGAGCTTGTTTTCCTTTAAGAGTTGTTCAATTACCTCTTTCAATTGGCGGCATTCGTTGGTATCATGGCCGGGCTGGTTGTGGAACCGGCAGTACTTTCCACTTTTTTCCATCTTAATCGCAACTCTCATTTTAGGTGGTGCCGGATAATTGACATCATCTTTAGTTGCAAAGTAGATGTTTTCAGGGGTATAGGTCAAGGGTGTGAAATTGAAAGAACGACCTTTCTTAGCGTCTCCCTGTTTCTTTCCACCATCGTTTCCCCTTTTCTGAGTGTTTGGCTCCTTCTTGTTCGTAGCAGCACCATTGTTCCCGGCTTGCACTGATACCACCTTAGCTGGTGCTTGGAGGCTCTCCAAGCGCATGAATTCATCCGCTTTCTTGTAGAATTTGTCAAGTGAGTTTGGTTCTTTCATTTTCAACCATTTTCCAAATTCGCTTGACTTGTCAATTGCCCTCATCAAGTACGTCAAGACCATGCGTGGCTCAGCATTATCCACCTCAGCTAATGCTATGTTAAAGCGATTCAAGAACGACCTGATAGATTCTCCCGGATTTTGCTCTAGACTTGACAGCGACATTATGTCCTTTGCTTTAGAAGCATACAATCGAAATTGCTCCTTGAATTTCCTGGTCAAATCGGAGAATTGATCGATGGACCTGACCGGCAGCTTTGTAAACCATAATAGAGCCACGCCTTCTAGATAAACCGGGAAGTATCGGCATTTAGTTTCATCAGACGCCCTGGCACCAGTCATGTGCCAGTCGTATTTATACAGAAACTCGTTAGGATCACTTGTCCCCTTATAAGCCGGAATAGTAGGGGGAACGAATTTCCTTGGAAACTCTGCCTTCAAGATCCTTTCAGTAAATGGAGTTTTGCTTGGAGCAAATCCCCACTCTTTCTCATCTTCATCTTTTCGCATACTTTCCTTCATGATTTGACGAACCATACCCGAAAAATACTCTTCATCATTTAGAGGCTCCGGAGGACACACATCAGCCACTCTCTCTGAATTCTGCCTTGACAATCGTTCACGGAGGGTTGGCTGTGGCCCCGACCCTCCAGCCTGAAGAGGAGTCCTTTCTATAGGGTCTGCGGCTCTTTGAGAAATGTTTCCTTCAACATCCTGAACTCCCGCAGTAGGGTTCCCATCATTATTACTCGGTTGACGGTTTGCCCCCAGCAGATCATTTAACTTACTCAAGATCAGAGCATTCTGGGCATTCTGGGCCTCCAACTGTGCATTCTGAGCATTCAATTGTTGATTCAGTCCCAAAACTACGGCATCCAACTCTGCTCGAGTAACTCCAACAGTTGGAGCTGCTTGACTTGAAGGAGGAGAGGTAGCAGTATTTTCTTGAACATTATCGGACCTTGCAGAACTTCGTTTTCTCCCAGGAGCCATTATTTCCAACAAACTTCTGGTTTTAAAAGAAATCCTTTCAACAATCCTTTGCGGAGCAATAGTGGAAGTTTCCTGAGTTCAATTCTCAGTGAAAGCACCAAAAATGTTAACGTGAAAATCGGACGCTAACACCCCGGTGTCAATTGAAGTTGGATGAAAACACCACCCGTGTACACGGGAACTACAAGCAAGTAGAGAAAATACAGAAAAGCAGAAAATACAACAATTTTTATAGTGGTTCGGCTTAGAGTAAGCCTATGTCCACTTTAACTCTCTTTATTGCTGAATTTGATTACAACTTTACAACAATCTTCAATTACAACACACTTTAGACCAGTAGATCAAACTTTGATAGAGAATAATCTTTCGAATTCATGTTGAATGATGTAGATTTTCTCTTGAAGATCGTCGTAGTGTCCTTGGTGTTTGGAGTACTTGAAGTGTTGAATGAGTCGAGAATTCTGCAGAGTATCGGTGCTTGAAATGGTCGGCCAAAAGGTCTCCTTCATGTTTGAGGTAGGTCGGTATTTATAGAGAAATCTGGTCTGGAATTATTGCCCAAGTTATAAGTCGTGACCGACTTAGGGAAAGTTGTAGGTCGCGCACGACCTAAGGGCCAAGAGTTAGCAGGCAGTGGCATGAGTAAAGCGGCACTGAGTCTTTCTTTGTTCATCTGGATACAAGTCTTAACTCGTTCACGAGTTAAGAGGTTCACGGTTTAAAATGAGGCAGCATCTATTTTGAGCTCTGTAGTTTTAGGTCGTGAACGACTTATCCTAGGTCGTAGGTCGGTCACGACTTAAATGCGGTTGCTTCCACTCTTTTTGTCTTGAGTCACTAGGTCGTCCTGTTTTTAGCTTTTTCAGGTCGCAGCCTCCTGAGTCGTGACATTTCTCAAGTCGTCCAGGCCTTAACTCGTAAGTCGCCTCACACCTTAAGTCGCGAAGTTTTCCTAGGTCGCAGATTTCTCTTGATCCTTAAGTCGGCATCATTTCAAGACGTTAGGTCGGAACTTTCTTTAAGGCCATAGGTCGGTGCACTTCATAGGTCGTTGAAGAACCGAAGCACTAGGTCGCTAAATACCTTAGGTCGCGGAGTGCTTTGTGATCTTAGGTTGCTGTTGAGTGTGTTAGGTCGCTAGGTCGCTTGAGACTTTAAGTCGTTAGGTCGCTGAGTGTGTTAGGTCGCTAGGTCGCTTGAGACTTTAGGTCGTTAGGTCGCTGAGCGTGTTAGGTCGCTAGGTCGCTTGAGAATTTAGATCGTTAGGTCGCGTAAGTCTTAGGCCGCTTCAGAAATAGGAGTTAACAATAAACGTGATTGTTTTACTCACAAACATAAATTTCAAACAGATTTAAGCATTTAACAAGAGAAGTTGATTACTCAGCTGCTACTCAGAGACCAGCAAACCAGGTTTGAATATCTTCAAAAAAAAATATTTGCATTTGAAAAAAACTTGCTTAGCTTGTTGTTGAGATTTGAAAGCTGGAATGCACTTGAATTTGATTTTTTTCAGTCTTCAGTTTCTTCTTCTAATTCTGGTTTCCAGGTTTCACTTTGATTTTGATCTTTTTTCTTTCTTGAAATTCGAATTTTCTCTTTGGTCTTGAATTTTGAACTGCTATTTTTAAAATTTGAAGCTAAGGATCTTTATTTTAACTTGTTTTCAGGTTGATTTCAGTTTGCGGGTTCCTTTACATTTTCTTTTACTTTCATAACGAAGATAAAGAGGGGGAAAAATGAGAAATGGTAGAGATGTACATATCTTAATTATCTTTTATTTTCTTAATTTTTTTAAAAAATGATGACACTTGTTGATTTTACACACAAATGTCATTTGCATGAAACATTTGATTTACATTTGTTGAAACACGAAACATTTAACTTATAATTGTATTTTGCTAGTATTAATAAATTTTATAAATGCTCTTTATAAACTCTCATATATATATATATATATATATTTAATTTCCTAATTTATACATACATTTCTTAATTAATATAAAACAAATTCTATTCTAAATAAAACCATATATAATATAATTTAGAAAAAAATCCATATATATATCTTTTGAATCCCAAATTTAAATTCAAATTCAAATACAATTTAAAATCCAATTTGAAATCTACTTACACAAATATTTTTATTTAAATAAACACAGATTCAATTTTTTGAAAATAATAATATTTCTATTTAAATTCTTCTTATGTCCATATATAAATATAAACAACCATTATTATTTGTTTCGAAAATAATTTGCCAAATTTTTAAGTAATTATATTAGGAGCTTATCAAATGTGTATCCAGTTTTTATTATGTTTTCAAATTCACTTACAGAACCAGATATCTTTCATTATCAAAAAATTTTTATCTGTTCAATTGAATAAACCAGTTAATTATCCAGTTATCAGATATCCAAAATCCGATTTATCACAAAGTCAGAAGATTTTCTAAATTTTTTTGTCTATTTCCATCACAATCTTATACTACATTATTCTGCATTGGAAAGGACAAGAATTTATAACTGTCCATGTAACAACCCTAGATTTTTTGCATATAATTTAAATTTGACTTTATTTTATTTTGAAATTATTTTAAACTTTTTTTATTTCAAACATTTCATTTTTAAATATAAATTTTGATTATTATATGAATTATAATTTCAAACTGGTATAAATTGAATATTTTCCTGAAAAATGGATTTTTGGTCAAAACTGGTCAAACTTTGACTTTTAAATTTTAAATTTAAATATTTGAATTCTTGAATTTTATCTTTTATTATGAAAATAGGTTTAATATCATGAATACTGTTATCGCAAAAAGTCAGACGCTAACACCCCGATGCAAATAGAAATTTGAATGAAAGCACCACCCGTTAACACGGGAAACAGAAAAAGCAGTAACTCACTGAAAAAGCAGTAACAGACACAGAGTTTATAGTGGTTCGGCTTATGATCAAGCCTACGTCCACTTCAATCCTTCTTTATTGCTAATATGATTACAATCCCTTACAATTTCCTTCTTTTACAATTCACTTCGAAAGACAAGTAGCTAGAAAAACTTCGATGCAAGAGAATCCTCCGAATTCATGGTTGAATGTGTTGAATATTATTTGAAGTTGATTGAAGCTTCTTGTGAGTTTCAAGTGTTGGAGTAAGGCTTGGTTTGAAGATGGCAGAGTCTCGATGCTTTGAAGAAAATGATCGGAAAAGTCCCCCTCATGTTGGAGCTCATGCTGTATTTATAGTGAGTTTTGGATGGAGCTATAGGTCGCGCGCGACCTAGGGTATACCAAAACTCGCTCGCGAGATAAGAAGGTACGTGTCACGACTTACCAGGTTCGCACCTAGTCATTTGGTAGATCTCCTCTGCCTCTGGGAAAGCGGCTCTAATAATTCTCCAAGTGTTAGGTCGTGAACGACCTAAGTCAGGTCATAGGTCAGCGGTGACTTAGGGATAGGTTGGACGCGACCTAAGGTCACGGTAGAACAGGGTAGCCCCTGATCCTTTCTCGAACAAACTAAGGAGTTAGGCGTCTTAGGGATGAGCCGGTTATAACTTAGGTCGTGGCCGACCTAAGTCGCGAGCGACTTAGTGGCTCTAGGACCCTGGTTTTAGCATGCAGAAGATGCTGGGTTGCTGTTCCTCTTAAGTCGCTCACCCTTCTTAAGCTGTTAAGTCGTTAAGCCCTTAAGTCGTCCAACCCTCTTAAGCCGTTAAGCCCTTAAGTCTTCCAACCCTCTTAAGCCGTTAAGCCCTTAAGTCGTCCAACCCTCTTAAGTCGTTAAGCCCTTAAGTCGTCCAACCCTTTGAGTCGTTGACCTCCTTAAGTCGCTTAGCCCGCTTCATATGTTAAGCCGCCAATTCCTTTGTGTCACTGAGTCACTGAACATAGGAGTTAACATTTGCCCCTCGAAGTACATGCCTAGGTCGTAGGTCGTGTGCTTCGATCTAGTCCCTAATTCGTAGGCGACTCAAGAAGCTTGTTGACTCGCGCGTCCATTCATCTTCTCCTCTACTTCCAATATAAGCCGTTAAGTCGCTTCTCCCTCTTTACTTTATTGCTTATCGTTCTGCCGCCATTGTTGCATCCGAGCTCAAAAGTTAACACAAAATCCTCCTCTTTGCATCGTTGACCGCTATTTCAACATCAGGTTTAGGTAATTCCGATCATCTTTTCCATTGTGTTTGCCACCAACCCCTCCATAACCATTTCAATACAGTTTTTGTTTCCATGCTGTGAGATTACACCCTGATTCGTCCTCTGACCATCGTCGACTGTTGGCAATTGCCTTAAAAAATGAATCAGCCTAGGATCTTATGGAGTTATTTGGCAAGTGTTTGAATTCGTATAGTTAGCAATAGTTTTCTGGAAATTTAGAGGAGGTGATGGGATCTTAGATGTTTGGAGGAGACGAAGAATTACTTGGTTAATGGGTTAGTGGATTTTGGGTTTAGACAAGGTGCTTCCAACGACACAATGGTGGATAAACACGTGGCAAAGTGTAATTGGTGAGTGGTAGGGCTTATTGGTTCCAACGGGAGATAGTCTTGGATCGCTGCATCATCCAGAAATGACCTAAGGAACCCAGGCGACTTAAAGATCCCCGCGACTTAGCAGATTTGGCCTCTGACAATTTTTGCGACTTAGCCTCTAGGTCGTATGAGCGACTTAGCCTCTAGGTCCTTAACGCGATGGGTCGTGAATGACTTAAACTTTAGGTCATGGATGACTTAACCTTTAGGTCGTGGTCGACTCAGCACTTGGACAATTTTTTACTGCCGAATTGTTTCTTCCAGCCTAGATCAATCTCAACCCATCTTGTTAGGTCATGAACGACTTAGGACTTAGAGAACTTTTGGACTGTGACTACATGGCTTGAACAAAACTTGAAAACTTCGAGATGTTGATAGAACTTGATTGTACTTCCAACTCGAACTTTGAACTGCCGAAATAACTTGCATGACTTTGCTATGCTTTCCTAACAGATTATGCCAAATTTGATGCTAATAACATGTTAAATACAACATTTGCAGAAAACTAGGGCGAATACACTGCCACTGATTGCCCACATCAAATGACAGATTAGTCGATAAAGGATAATTAACTTAAAGAAATTGTATGAAATGCTGTGAATCAACAAACTCAAGTGAAGTATTAAAAGAATGTCAATCGACTAAAGTCGATTTGTTTGCGCTAATATTACACTTGTATTTGGACTTAAAGCGACAAGTCTTGAAATATTGCAATTGACATATGTTTAATTTCAATTACATTTGCTTGTTACTTTGTTAGCTTTACACAGCACTTCACACATTTAGGAAACGTGCACCTTCATGTTTGAATATCCAGTTGTTTATATAGAATGGCTTCACATCAAGAAGAAGTGGTAGCTCAAGATGGAGAGATCTTTCAGACAGCTATTCCCATAGTGAATCCTCCAGAAAGAACTCCGACTACCTTAACCCAGAGAGCATTTAACCAAATACGCATTCAATTTGGTCTTGCTGAGAGTGATGCTCTACTTCCCGGACCGAATGGTACTGCCGACAGTCCACCTCGTGGTTTAGTCACAGTCAATCGCCAGATGTGTCTAAGTGGAGCAATTCCTCCTTTTAACGATTTTCTTCGGACACTTCTCCTTCGATTGACCATTTCTCCGTTTCAACTACATCCCAATGGCCATGCTATCCTGATGGGGTTATGTGTTTTATTTGTGAGAACTCTTGATCGTCTGCCGAGTTTCGAAGAAATTTGCTACTTATGCTCATTTGCTAAGAATAAAGATCATCCCTCCATTACTGTTGTAAGAAGTGCTAGGAATCGCAAAATCATTACCGATCTTTCCGAAAGCGCACATGGCTTCTTGAATCAGTTTTTCTTTGTTCGCTGCCCCCCCAGGTTTTTATGCTATCTGGAGAGTAGGAAGTAAGATTACCTGCTTCTTATTTTTTCCATTCCTGAGCTTTTTGGGATCTGAGTTGCCAAGTGCTAATTTTACTCTTTCCTTTTTCAGCACTTCCTCCACCCTCTAGAGATTCAGGCCACAAGCAAATTTTTGAAACACTGAATGCCGTGGCTGCTGAGGAAAGGAGTATAAAGTTTCTGTTGAAGGATGAGTTTCTACATCAGTTTGGACTTCTACATTCTTCCCGCTCTACACAACCTCACGAAGTCCCTGATTCCCTAGCTAAGGCATTAGATGCCCCAGTTTCTACTGACGAACCAGTACCAAAGGAACTTACAACTGAGGCTTCATTGGTAAAATGTTCTACTCCAACTGTCATTGCGGGACCATCTTGTAAACTTGCTCTTGCCCCGGTTATCGAAGAAGAAGAAGATCTTCAACAAACCAGGAAAACTACTGAGAAGGAGTTGAGGCGAAGAGCCTTGTTGAACACAGTGGTAATGACACTTTCGAAGGGTTGAGCAATTTTATGGTTACGTCTCAAGAACTCTTTAAAGATGATCTGTCCGCTGATAAAATTGTATCTCCAGTGGTTGAAGCGACGTCTGCACTTCAACAAACTCCTCCAGCTCAAGAATCAACATTGGCTGTAAAATCTGTCACCACCCCCCAACTGAGGAGCGGTTCATAGTTCGGCGCATGTAGTTTGCACACACCACACACACTTAGGATTTATTGGCACTGATACGCACTTAACTCCTTGCAATTTGAAAATTCTCAAGTTATGTTTCTTTTTCAATTTCAGGTTCTTCAATGGGGCGAAGTGGCTCGTATTATGATGACTTTAAGCAGTATGGCAGGCGCAGTCAATATGATTACAGGCGCTATCTTCCCCCTCATAGGGAAACTGATGAGGAGAGGGCTACTCGAAAAGCTCAGGAGAGAAGAGCATACGAAGAACGGTATGGGAGAGGGGAAGAACATCGTGATTCCCCCCACCGAGAGGATGATTCCCTTAAACGGAAATCCCATGACGACAAAGGAAAAAGCCACGCTGCCGAAGGTTCAAGCAAACGGACCAAGCACGATGAAAAGTCGTCATCTGACATTCCTAAATAACCCATTGTTTCAGTGCCTCCTCAATCTCCCGCTCTCGCTCGTACCGACATTCAGACGATCATTGGCAGGCTCTCATATCAGGTCGGACCAGGCCCAGCTACTCTTCAAAGTCGATTTCCAAACTGGTGCTTGAAGGGAGATCGCTTTGATCTTGATCTGGTTCCAATCGACAAACCAGCCATATTGCGAAATCTTGACGCTGTCAAGCTTGATATTGAGAGAATGTCGAATTGGCAGAAACTTGTTGACGAAGTCCAGAGAGTGAACCGTGCGAACCTTGAGTCTATGTTGACCATGGAGAATGATAAATCCGAATGGCAAAAGACTCTTGATCAACATGACGCAGAGATGAGGAGCATCGCCGCTTATAATGAAAAGCTTGAAGCGGAAGTTGGAAAGCTTAAAGAGGAGCTTGCTACGTCCTCCACTTCCTATTCTCAAAGGGAAAGTGTGCTTCTGCAGCAAGTGCGGGATGCTCATGCTAGCCAACGAGAGGCCGAAGATAAACTCATGCGGCAGGAAAAGGTTATAGAAGATTATCGTGCTGAAGTTGCACAATTGCGACAACAGACCAGCTCTCAGAACCTCGAAATTGAGACGTTGAAAACTCGACTTGCTACAGTTTAGAAAGAGCGCGATGAGGCTGTTGCCGGTAAAATTGCAGCTGAAGAAGCTCATCAAGCCACCAAAGCCGATGTCAGTTCGACATTATTCGACTTCTACTTGCAAAGTGTCCTAGGGCGTGGCAGTCTAGCATTTTTGGGCCCCAAATATGAAATCACTTTGGCTGAAGTATGGGAAGCTGCGCTTGATATGCTTAAAGATGCTGGGTATGCCGAAGAAGAACTCGAGGCACATTACCTGGATGACGGAGCTCGTGCAGCCCTTGCCAGAGGGAAAGAGCAACTCGCTAGAGAGAGTGCCGGGATGATGAAAGAAGCACCATAAATTGCCCCTGTCCCTCCTTCAATTTCGGCCGACATTGACATCACAAGCTCCGGTTCCTATTCTCCGTCCCCTGCTAAAGTTATAACTGAGATTAGAAGTGCACAGGGTGGAGATGAAGGCGAAGAGAGCACCGAAGCACAAGCTTATGAAGTTGACATTAGGAAGCCCACTTCTCCAGGTAATATTAACGTCGAACCAGGTCAAGTGGATTACACATTTGCTTCGGCCGAGCTTGATGAACTCATTGCTTATTACTTAAGACTCGATGAGCCGTTATCTCCTCTCTTCGTGGGAGATACTAATATTTTTTGCTTCTCTTCTGCAGTGAAAACGCCCAGTGTCGTAGAAACTTCCCCTCCCGTGTTAACGCAAAAAGTCAGACGCTAACACCCCGATGCAAATAGAAATTTGAATGAAAGCACCACCCGTTAACACGGGAAACAGAAAACGTAGTAATTCACTGAAAAAGTAGTAAGAGACACAAAGTTTATAGTGGTTCGGCTTGTGATCAAGCCTACGTCCACTTCAATCCTTCTTTATTGCTAATATGATTACAATCCCTTACAATTTCCTTCTTTTACAATTCACTTCGAAAGACAAGTAGCTAGAAAAACTTCGATGCAAGAGAATCCTCCGAATTCATGGTTGAATGTGTTGAATCTTATTTGAAGTTGATCGAAGCTTCTTGTGAGTTTCAAGTGTTGGAGTAAGGCTTTGTTTGAAGATGGCAGAGTCTCGATGCTTTGAAGAAAATGATCGGAAAAGTCCCCCTCATGTTGGAGCTCATGCCGTATTTATAGAGAGTTTTGGATGGAGCTATAGGTCGCGCGCGACCTAGGGTATACCATAACTCACTCGCATGATAAGAAGGTACGTGTCACTACTTAATAGGTTCGCACCTAGTCATTTGGTAGATCTCCTCTGCCTCCGGGAAAGCGGCTCTATTTATTCTCCAAGTGTTAGGTCGTGAACGACCTAAGTCAGGTCATAGGTCAGCGGTGACTTAGGGATAGGTCGGACGCGACCTAACTTCACGGTAGAACAGGGTAGCCCCTAATCCTTTCTCGAACGATCTAAGGAGTTAGGCGTCTTAGGGATGAGCCGGTTATAACTTAGGCCGTGGCCGACCTAAGTCGCGAGCAACTTAGTGGCTCTGGGACCCTGGTTTTAGCTTGCAGAAGATGATGGGTTGCTGTTCCTCTTAAGTTGCTCACCCTTCTTAAGCTGTTAAGTCATTAAACCCTTAAGTCGTCCAACCCTCTTAAGCCATTAAGCTCTTAGGTCGTCCAACCTCTTAAGCCGTTAAGCCCTTAAGTCGTCCAACCCTCTTAAGCCGTTAAGCCCTTAAGTCGCCCAACCCTCTTAAGTCGTTAAGCCCTTAAGTCATCCGACCCTTTGAGTCGTTGACCTCCTTAAGTCGCTTAGCCCGCTTCATATTTTAAGCCGCCAATTCCTTTGTGTCACTGAGTCGCTGAACATAGGAGTTAACAAATACTTCTTTTCGTTTCGTTGAAATTGAATTTGAATTGTGAAAGTTATACCCTTTACAATATTGTGTGTACATAGGGTTATTTAACAATATTCTTTGTTTTAATTTATATAAATGATATTTTTACTTGATATATCTTATTATAATTTGTATATTTATGTTATATTATGTATATTTTGACTTTTAAATATTTTTAAAGTGATGTTTGAATTTTTCAAAAGCTTATTGAATTTATTTCCAAATTTTAAAGCCTTGTTTCCATTTTTCTGCTATATTTTTTATTTAAATTATATCTAATTAAAATTTATTTATTCATTTTTGTGAATGCATTTTATTTTATGTTTTTATCTTTTCTTTTAAATATTTTTTCAGGTATATAAATTTTTTCCAAAGTTCATTGAATTTGTTTTAAATTTTAAAAGACTAGTTTGCATTTTTAAGCTATTTTCTTAATTTAATTGTATTTTTAAAAATTTGTTTATTTACTTTATATATTTATTTTTATTTCTGAGTTGTTATCTTTATTGTTCAGCATTTTATATGTATTTAGATTTTCAAAAGAAATAAGAGAAATTTGAAGAGTTTGAACCCTTTTATATACCTTGACCTTTCACCTCCTCACCTTTTCACATTTCAACCAACATTTGCTTTTATTTTTGCCGACCCTACCTCTTACCTTCAGCTGCTTCCGTTTCCTCATTTTCACGTGAATGAAAAATTTCTCATCCCCTAGAAAAGTTCGTCTTCCCTTCATCTCTCAATGATTTGGTAAATTCTTTTCTCTTTTTCATTGTCTTCTTCTTATTTATGTTGTTTTCACTAGCTTGCTTCACCTTTGTAGCTCAACCCCTTGCTCCTCCTTCACTGTGGCTGCCACCACCACCACCTAAGCCAGCCTCCACCACCTCCTCTACCGCCCCAAGCCACTGGTCGTGCACCCATGTGACCATATACAACAATACTTTCACAAAACTTCACCCTATAACCCATAGCCGAGCACCGTACATCACCACCACCTTCAACCACCCTTTGGCCACCCCTTAGCCACCACCACCATCGTCTACTTCACCTCTGGCAACCATTCCAGCCACAACCTATACTGACCAGACCTGCACAAGCATGAGCCGAGACCAATTGACCCATTGGCTGGGCTAAAATGTTGCATCGAAGCTTGCATTTTTGCCTTGACCAATTTTATACTTTATGTTGCTACTCTACACCTTCATCTCCATGTTGCCATGTCTATTCGACCCAAACCTGAGCCATGTTGACACCTAGGCCGAGCTAGTGTGGTGAGAAAAAGCTCAATTGATCGTGTGACAATTCATGTTGTCGTGGTCAGGCACTTTCGTGTTAAAGCTGGGTAATGTTCTTTGTTGATTCAAATTTCCATTTCGTTTCAATTCATATTTGTACTGCATGCATATGTTTATATGGTCTTGTTTATTTGTTGTATAGAAGATCAATATCAAGGCTCTCTATTCATTCAATTCAAGTCGTGCTTGTAGTGCTTTTGGAATCGCTCTTGTGTGTGTTGTTTTGGTCTCCAGCTTGAAAAGGTGAGTCATTCTCACTCTGAGATTGATACTTATGAAATGGTGAACTGATTGCAAGTGATTAGTAATTAAAATGTTTATGCATGTTAATGATGATTGTATGATATGTTATTTCATGTTATTACTATATTAACATTGTAAATTATCACTTGACATATAACATATGACATTATATTGTGACATTGACATGTTAGTGTATTTGTTTACATTGTTTTTGTATATGATCACACTACAATTTCACTGTTAGAATAGAATCACTATGGGTTGAAATGATACATACCTGAACAGACTTTACAGTATGGAAAAATTGTTATGGGCTGAAATGATAGGCCCGAGCGATTTTTATTTATTTTATTTACTTGGGATTGCGGGTTTGAAATGATAGAACTCGGGTTTTCTTTTTAAATTGCGGATTGAAATGATATATATCTGTATCACTTGACCTAGGTTAGAAAATTATATACAGACCCCGTGGTATATTTTTAAATGATTTTTCTAAAGATATGTATCTTTTTAAAAGTATAATTTTGATTTAAAAATATATATTTTATGGTTCGTGAAAGCTAAATATTTTGTTTTGAATTTGTGAATTTAAGTATGTAAATTTGAAAATGTAATTTTTGACTTTAAAATATATTTTTTAAATGTAAATAAACAATGGAAATTTAATTTAAAGTTTCGAAATGATATTTGAAGTAAAATGTTATGTTTTTTTTAAATTTAGTAAGTAAATAAACAGTGAAATTGTGACATACCTAATGAATTGAATTTTTAATTGGATATTTGATTTTAAATTTTATTGTGATAAATCATATGTAAAAATTATGTAAATGTGAAATTTAGAAGCCTAAAAATATGATATATAAGTTTAAAATTTTCTAAAATTGAAGTTTTATTGTTTTTGAAAGGTTATAATAAAATCTGGAATTTTATTAATAGCACTTCTAAAATGCTGTAGTTTATGACAGCACTTTAAAATGCTGTTGTTTTGAGCTTAACTATGTTTAAAATAACTAAATATCTATTACGGCATTTTATAAACGCCGTTATTCCTGAACTAAACTATTTTGGAAACTATAAGCTACGGTAGCACTTTATAAATGTTGTCATTGCAATATTTTGACGATGTTTGGAATATAATAGATTTTAACAGTATTTGAGTTATATTTTAAAGTGTTAAATGATTTAATTTTTTTAAATTTGGTTATTTGTGAAATTAAGGATTTTTAATATATATTTAATATTTTAATTTTAATTTTTAAGGAATTTAGATTGAATTTGAATTTAAATAAGGTTTACTTGGTTATGTGTTAATTTGAATGAAATGAGATAATTGAATTTTTGAATGTAATTTTGAAATGTATTTTGTAATGATATTTGAAATAATAAATAAATGACATATTTGATTTTTTAAAAATGATATTTAAATTTGATTATTTGAAATTGAATTCAAATAATGATTGGATAATGAGGTTTTGAAAGGATATGATATTTTGATGATTTAAATGGTTTGGAAATGATTTGTCTTTATTTTGAGAAAGAATATGAATTTGGAATGATACTTTTGATAAATGAATATTTGAAGTTTATATTTGTGTGAAAGATATTGGGTTTACTTGTAATTTGAGTTTATTTAAATGATATTTGATTTATGAAATGAATATTTCAAAACTAAGTAATAATGAAGTTAAATTTGAGATATATGAAATTATAAAATTTAGTTTTGAAATGTGGTATATTAAAGCTTTGAAATATATTAAAAATTGAATAGTTTGTTTTGTGGATTCAATTTATATTTGAAATTTATATGATTTGAAATGTTTTGTTGGGAAATTGAATTTAATTGAAACTGATGGTTTGAATTGAATTGGATTAGAAATTTGAAAATTTGGATTTAATTGAATAAAGTTGAGATTTGGATTAAATGAATGTTTCATGATGTCAAATGTATGATTTCAAAATGTTATGATTTTCAAAGTGTAATGATTTCAAGTATTTTGGGTTTCGAAAGAGTTATAACTTTGAAAGTACTATGATTTTTGAAAGATGAACATGTGTTTGAAATGGAAATGATAAAATATTATGATTGAATAAATAGTTATGAAATAAAAATGGTCTTAGTTGCGAAGTATAAACTATTTTGAAAGGAATATAGTTTGAATGAAATGATTTGATCTTTTTGAAGTATAAACTATTTCGAAATGACCACGACGTTATAATAACGTTTGGTTGTTAAAGAGAACAGGATCGGCAGTTGTCATACTCTCTGCCAACTCCGAAAACCACTTTAACAATTGTGTACACGGTGGAGATTCCAGAATGAAGTAGGATGGTGGCGACGTTCTTGAGGTATATTACGTGGACCCAACTCCCATGAGTTGGCATAAGGTGGCTAAAACATGAGCGATCTCTGGACAAAATTGGTAGCTCCTCTGGTCGGACACATTCCTTCAATACTATACTCTTACTTGTGATTGATGAGATGGCCATCCTTCGATTTTGATATGGGAGTGTGTTCCGAGGTGGGCGTATGTGGCTGCTGCGTTACCACCAGCCCGTGTGCGTAATTGGTATATCTACCCTAGCATTGCCTTGTGTGTCGTGTCACCTACCATACCGAGCCTTTACTACGAGTTTGTTTTTGTCCCATAGCCCGTGTGGTATCCTCTGATAGTTTCCCGATCTGGAGATATCATGATATTGGATGGACTACTGGGACTTTCATGTGTGAAGGGTGATATGGGTAAGGCCAGAACGCTATTTTAAATAAGTTTACTTTACTGTAGACATTATTATAACAGCGCAATATTACTACATAGTAAATAGTTTGACGGATCCTTAGAGGATGGGCGATCCTAAGCATCCTTTAATTTACTAATGCATTTTGTTACTGTTCACTTGAGTTGATTTACAGTTCATAAGTATTTATGTCCTGACTCAAGTGTTTTATGTTTTGCTTTACGCTCGAGTCAGATTGAGTGATTCTGCATTAAAGATTCATTGTTGGAGTTGGATCTTTGCTTGAAGATCCAGCCATCTATTTTGCTTTCTGTATCCAGTGTTTCAGTGATGTATTCTGATTTGTACTTGATGTATCTTGTTACTGTTCTGTTGTATCTTGTTTAACTCTGATGTATCGTATTTTTTATATAGTAGCTTCACGAACTACTATCTCTTTTAATTCCGCTGCATTAGTGTTTACTCTGTGTCTGTGATCTGTGATTATTTATTTACTGTATATTCTGAGATTTGCCAAATTTTATTTACAACGCGGTATGTTGAGCAATTCAAGTCCAAAATTTGCGGATGCGAATGGTTGAAAATATCGGGTCGTTACAGTCCACGTTTAGCTCTGATTATTATATTTTGATCTTCGTTGTAAAGATTATTTGTTGAAGTAATATATGTGATATTTTGTTCTGTCTTATTTTTCTTTCTTACCCTTAAGAATATGCTTCTCCGACACTTGGATTTACGGCACTTGAATACCGAGGGTGTACTAGTGTAGATTTTTGGGGGCCGGTGAAATGAGTTATGGCATCGTGGTATCAGAGCCTAGGTCGAACAAATATCCGAGCCTGATAGGGGTAAATGACTCATTAGATATAGGATTAGTAATACCCCAGGATGAGTACCTTATTAGAGATAGGGTTACTAACACTCTAGAATGTGTTTTAGAGTGTGAAGACCCACCTTTTTGGATGGTTTAAATCGATAATAAAACACAATGTCTAACTCCAACCATTCAAAACGGAGGATGGTCAAAGGGAAGAGAAAAGAAGAAAACGCAATACAGAAAATCACAGTGAATGACAATATATAATAATCAAATAAACTATTCACGAAGCTTTTTTACAATTTATATTTGATTACTAATTTTTTACAACATAATCAAAGTACAAACAACAACATACCAATAATGATGCAGTGGAATAATACTAATAACATAATATACCAAACTCCATCTTCGTTCACCAAAATTTATGTCTTCAAACATTGAAATGCTCAGGCCGACCCGAGTGTAATGATAAGAAAAAACACATGAGTCGGAACTAAAAGTGCTTATGTAAGTTAAATCAACAACAAATAAATAAGAGTGTAACAGCTTCAGAGATGTTTTACGGAATTTTCCATCTCCTGTCAAGTGTACAACGTGAGTGTAATAAATCAAGAGATGTTACAGGATTTTTCTTCTCCTAAGGATCCGTTAAACTATCTATATGTAGTATGGTACACTATATATGTAGTGCCTATTAGATAAGTAAATTATTAAAGTAGCGTTAAGGCTTTACATCAATCCCTCCTATCATATTCCCAAATCATTCACTAAATCTTAATCAAAGATTTCTTTCTTAACTTCAAATTATATTCTTGCAAATCAAAGATTTTCATAACAGAGCACTACTGCCACTTTAGATATGGTAAATTTCACCTCCAGGGACTAATGGCAAGTAATAATACATCATGAAGATCCTTTTCATCAATGATCATTGTCTTCAATATATTTTATTTCGAAAATTAGTTTGAAGGGGTTTTCGGAAAGGAATCACCCAATTCCGACCCCGGTTCTTCAGATAGGAATCACCCAAATCCGATCCCTGTTCTTCAGATAGGAATCACCCAAATCCGATCCCAGTTCCTTCGTGCCAATCATTGAATAAAAGATGTTAAGTGGGTAATTAGCATTCAATGAATTTATTTCTTTTCTCTTATCTTGGAAAAACTTAAATATGATCTTTCATGGTATCTTGGGCTTTCCATTCGATCTATTCCACCCCTCGCCTAAAATGAGAAAACATAGGCCAGGTAAGTTCAGGGCACTAGTTACTCCATCCCTAACCTTATTTAAGCACCTTGTTTTATCTTCCCAGATTTCACAGGTGGGACAAATGTACTAGTTGTTTCTGCATGCTCAGTTTGCTATTACATTTAATATTCTTCACTTTTTTGTTCAAGTGGCTTGAAAAATTCCTCTTTACCATTTATTCAAACTCTTATTGAAACTTCCAAATCACCTTTAAATTAATTAATTTTTCTTTTAAAATCTTTCATAAAAGACTTTGGAAAGAATTGTTAAGTTTAAAATTACCTTTCAAAAGTTATTTCAAACTGCTGCGAAAAGCGTTGCAAAAGGGTTGCAAATAACATTTTAAAGTTGTATTCTTCAGAACTAGTTTTATATCATTTATAAATACATATTTCCAACTTAAATCTCTTTTAATACATTTTAAAATATTTTAAGGATTTATTTCATATTTTTAAAATATTTAAAATATCAATTTTAAATTTTGGTTATTTTACCTCAAAAGCGCGACTTTTTGGGAAAACTGTTTTGGACATATTTAAATTATACGAGATGAAATCTTGATTTTCTTCCTTTATTAATTTTGACATATTTAATGTTTATAAAACATTTCTAACTCATTTTAAAACTATTTCCAAAAGGTTTAAGAATTCCGTATACACCATTTTATTTTCAAAAGGAAAGTGCTTTCCTTTGTGGTTATCGATGTGTATTAACGTGACTTGGTAAACAATTTAACAATCATATCAAACAATCAATACTTGATGATCAAAGCATATATAAGCATCATAGCAATCATAGCACAACATCAACCATGTATATATGTAAATAGAGACGTTAAATAGAGTTTCTCACCATAAACAAAAGCGAATTACATTCTATCAACATTCTAATCAACCAACACTACAAAAATTAATTCCTACCCCATTAAATACTAGCATACAACACCCTCTTCCTACCAATAGCTTGGACGAGGCTTGAGATGGAGGTTGGCCAGAAATATAGAGAAGAAACGATAGAGCTTTGATCTTGAATTCCCAAGGTTTAGATCTGAAAAATAAGTCATCTTTTTTCATGTTTTTGACTCTCTTACTCTCAATATTTCAAAAAAATTGCTAACAGAAAAGTTGTTGAATTCATTTTTCTTGGATTTAAAAGAAGAATCACTTGATTTTGATTAGTTTTGTTGAACACATGGTCAAAAGAAAAAGAGCCATTCTCATATTCAAAAATATAAAGCCCGTAAATGTACTTCAAGGAATTGACTTTCAAGCATAGCAAACCTAAAAACTGGAAAAAGTGATCAACATAAAAATTGTAGCCATTGGAATTTTATATGGTTTGAAGAAAAAAGAATTTCTTAATTTGGATCTGTTATGATCATGTTACGATCAAAATAAATGTCATATTCTCTGGCATAAAAACTAGGCTAGAAAATGCAGGTGAAAGAAGTGTATTTTTGACATAGTTAACTTTAGAATGAGACATAGTTGTCAACTTGAAAGTTGTAACCACTAGAAAAATACACAATTTAAATAAAAAGATTTTTTTATTTTGGTTCAGTTTTGCAGAAGTTATGACCGAGAGAAAAGCGGTAAAATGTGGAGAAAAAAGGTGTTTGATTTGAAGAGAATGAGCATTGATTTCTTTTGAATATTTTGTAAATATTTTTACATTAGTTCTTTCTAATTTTTTCCTATGGCCTGGAAGCTATTAAAGAGAAGATGAAGAAGATAAACAAGCTTGAAAAAAGAAGAAGAAGAAATGTGAATGAAAGTGAGAATGAGGTGGGTATTTATAGATAAAGAAAGAAGTGGTAAATTTACCAAAATAACCTCTTACCAAATTACCAAACAAATCTTACTTCAACTTAAAGCATTCTCCACTTTTTCAACACTTAACATCATCTTTCACATCCTTATTTTATGTCTTTATAATGATCCGTATTTTTTAGCTGTTTTTAATTATTAAATTTAATGTGATTATTAAATGAAAATGATTATTAATGAAACTTGTTGAATAATTTAATATTTGAAATTATTTGAATAATTAAATTCTAAACTCAATATGATATAAAATGATGTTGTAAATTGATTTAAAATTTTATATAAATAAAAAGTAAGATTATTAATATTTAAAAATTGGATCTAAATGAGAAAAACTAAAATTGAAATTTTTTATTTTAAATTAATGAATAAAAATAGCCATTTTGGCCACTGTCTCGGATTTCGACGAAACCAGTTTCTTCGGATCCGTAACAGTGAATTATTGTAGTATTTCAAGTTTCATAGCAATTGGACTTGTCGTTTGGCCTTGTGAGCTTAAAATGCGTAGAAATCAATTTAGTGAAATACGATAAAATAAATTTACTTTGAAAAGCTATCTTCCACATACGATCGAAATAGGTCACGAAACTAGTTCCATTGCATTCGGAATGGGGGTAAAACATTATAAATGCCTGGCGGCACGTCTCAATTGGAGTTCGAAAGATTTTGGACCTGACTATATAAATACGCACGCAAATTGAGACAGTTTTATTATTACTTTAATTTCTGAAACCCTAGCTGTCACTTTCTTTTAATGGCTGAAAATTCACCAACTTCCCTCCTCAATATCTTTCAATCCATTCAACGAAATCGAAAAATTCCGACAGCAAAAGTGTAGATCTCGACGAGCTCTTTAAATGCATTTAGTTAATTGCTGCTAATACATCACGAATTCGCCAGGATCTGAGGTGGAAGGTTGCACGTGTTTTGGCGTTTTCTGGTCGATCGGCGGTAGTGCGTGTGGCCGCACTTGGCGCGGTGGCGTCTCTTGACGTGGCGCTCGAGATGGCCATCCCCGATCATGGTTCAGTTGCTGTTTGTTGTGTCGAGCGTTTGAATAGGACGGTCGAGTAGTGGGTTCAGCTGTTTTGTTCATGCATGCGGATGAAGTACGTGAGTTATTTTAGTTATTATTATTACTTTTTATTTTTTTTTAAATTCAATCTTCTAACGATTATATCTTTTGCATACGAGCTCGGATTCATGCACGGTTTTCTCCTTTGCGATCGTATCATAATTCTTGACATTATGGAACTAGTTTGGTTCTATTCCTAGACTGTTCGAATTTGGGCCTTTAGTTGGAATTAAAATTGTCAATAAATCAAAGGTGAGTGTTTATACGCACGCAATTGACTAAAATAAATTTATGTTAGTTATATTTATATTATAAAGTGATATAAATTTGACTGGCTGTTGTTTGGTAGGTTTAATTGTTATTTAAATTGGTATATGCATTATTTGATAGAATTTGAGTTGACCGTTTAATAGATTTAAATTTAATTGGCATCATATTACCCGATATAGTAAAAATTGATATTTGTGAAGGTTATTGGCTTTATGGTTGATTGGTTGTGATGGATGCTACTGGTTGATATTGGTTGTTTATTTATTTTGATATATCATGCTATCATCTTGTATATTGTTTATTGCATATAAACTGTAAACTAAAATATTTTGAACGAATTAAGAAATAGGTTGAAATAATATATACCTATGACATCTATTTTGATTGAAATAATATATATCCATCCTTGATATTAAAATGAAATAATTACCCACCTGGACATAGGGTAGAGAAGTAGGTAAAATTAAACGATTTTAAAAGTTGTTTTGAAATTTTTTAAATGAATGGATTTTTAGATTAAAATCAAATTTATGGAAATTGAATTATTTGAATTGGAGCTTGAATGTTGGAATTTAAACTTGATAAACGAGATTGTTTAATTAATCAAAATTTAAAATTTTAAGTTATAAACGAAATACGTCGTAAATTTTAGAAATGGATTTGTTTTAAAAGATTGCACTTTTACTCGAACTTTGAATATTTCTTAGAAAAAGTGATATGAAATGATATTTCAAATTTTAGTTTGGAATTTAATTATAATTTAAATTTTGGATCCAAATTTGGTATTGAAGGTAAATTTGATTTAAGTACTTAAATTGATATTCGGCATCGAAATTGAAATTAATATGAAATTGGAACTCAAATTAATTTGGAATTGAAATTGGAATTGAAATTAATTTGAAATTGGGATTTAAATTAATTTGAAATTGGAATTTAAATTAATTTGGAATTGTAATTTGAATTGGAATTGGAAATTAATTTGGAATTGAAAATTAATTTTAAATTGGGATTTAAATTAATTTAAAAATGGGAATTGGATTTGAAATCGAAATTTATGTGGAATCGAAATTATTCGAGTTGGAATCGAAATTGAATCGATTAAATCGAACTGGAATTTGGAATTTGTTTGGGTAGGAAATTGGGAAATTGACTGGTTTGACTTTGGAATTATATTTTTTTAAGTGAATATTTTAGTATAAATGATTTAAAATCTATATTCTTTAAATATTCAAATTTTTTTAATTTTTTTAACTATTTTACTATATAAACCATTTTATATTCAAATTATTTTGGATTAAACTATTTTTAACTCTTTAAGCTATTTCCTAAAATTCAAACTGGTTTATGGGTAAATTGTTTATATTTAAATCTTGGATTTAAATGCAAATTGGGTTAAAGGTAATTATAACCAAAACTATAGTTCGAATCATGTTTTGAAGTGAAATCGATATGTCCAGTTGAGTTATTTTGAGTAAATACGATCGAAATGGATATGACTTTGAGTAAATATGATGATTTCGAAATATGTCACGACGTATTTTCCCGTACCGATTTAACCCGAATTTAAACCACTCTTGTCAGTTAAACCGTTTGGAAAGACCGATAATGAAAGAAAGAAAGAAAGAAGGTAGAAATAGAAAGAAGATAGAAGAAAAGAGAACAAATCAGAATCTCACAGCGGATTGACTAAATTATAATATAAAAAAATCTTTACATGAGACCGAAACTGTTACTTTATATGACATATACAGGTTTTACATCAGAGTTATCACCACACAACTCGGACAGTTATATCAACCCTATCCTTACAACCATAACCACATGACCAAACAGACTAAACGTAAACATCTACGAGAATACGTTCCTGATCCAGCTTCTCTCCTGAACAGCTTCCACTCTTCGAGTTAAACCTGGAATATATATGCTCGGTCTGACCCGAGCATATAGAAAAAACACCAAGCACGGATCAGTCTGGTAAACCAGCGTGAGAAACAAACTCGACTTGATTATTAAAGTTAGCAAATACTTTGAAACAAAAGCATCTCATAAGACCACGCCACAAATAAACATGTTGGGTTTTTATCTTACGATAGCCAAAACACTTTTTATTAAAATCGTCTGATATTATAATAGAGTATATTTACAAATAGTTATTAAAATAGCTGAAATTGTTACATGATTAAATTCCAGCTACTAGCCACAATCGTGAGTAATACAAACAAAACCGTAAAGGCTCGTAAGGAGAATGGATCTCCAACTAATGACTAGGCACTGGGGTACCACCTGTCACGGTACGTGGCCAAGATCACCGTACTGAGGATTACTCCCAATCCCCTGTAACACAAGATCGGGACAACCCCTTACTGGATAATCCCGAGTAAGATCACCCTATGGTTGTGATTAGCAACCGCACCATTAAGCCGAATAAAAAGGGACATCTAGACAGGGACGACCTCCCCTCTAAATGGGTGCTATCCACCTAGCCTTGCTTCATAACGCCTGATTTTCAGTCATTCCCTGTTGATGATGCTTGAGGGTAAGCGTTACTTTTTAGAACAATACACTTAGAATTCCCATCATCCACCTGACGATGTTTTGAAAGCATTCATCCATACAAGTCCCTCCCGGGTTCGAATGGATCCGAAGGCACTACTCCTACAACATCCATTTTGGAATCACCTCAGGATTAGTAGCGACTAGCCCTTGCACTTCACTGCTCCATCTTCGACTACGAACTCCTCTTCTTCATAAAAAGTACAAACCGGGTCGAAGTGGTTTTCGAGAAATTAATCCTGATCCCGGTATCTTCGAAATGATCGGCGTATTATCCAATATTGATAGTCGGTTATTTAACTATCAAAATAACCAACCAATACAACCAAGTTATTTCCCATTGCAACCATTAAGCCTTGTTCACGTTTCAAAAATCCTAGCAGAATTAAGAAAGCTCATATACTGCGTAGTTATAAATTTAAAAAAAAACTTCTTTCCAAATCAAACTTATAAAATTTCCAAATACATTTCTTAGGTAACTTGAATAAAATAATTTTTTTATAAAAGTTTCAATAATATATTTTACTAAAGGATGTATACTTAAATTCTAAATAAATAAAAATTTCCTTTTAAATAATTAATATAGAAATAGATTTTTATACTTGAAATAGTTCAAATAATACATACTTATAAAAAATTATACCCTTTTAAAATGATTTTCAAAATAATATATAAACTACATTTGATATTACAAAATATTTATTAATTCTTTACTACATTTATAAAATAATATTTATTTTAAAAAAAAACTAGGTTCAAAATCAATCAAAAACAGAATAAGGCTTATCAGTCTCAATGGTACTTATCAATTCACCATTCGCACTTCACAGTTTCAAATATTCAAATCAATCAGCTTCCGTAGAACGATTCACATTATATTCTCAAATATAATTAATAGGGAAATACATATACATGTATGAATAACAAATCATAAATTAGCAATGCTAGTAACAACTACACGGATAATATCAGATAGATGGCTTATACAATCCACTAGAGTTAAATTTAATATTCAGTGGAATGGTGTCAGTTTCCACTGTCCAGATGTCAAATGGTTTAAATAATCTACTATTAAGACATATATTTAGTTTGGGAACATCTTAACAAATAAGCCGTGTAAAATTATACAACGACATTTATTTTCAAATGGTATTTTATTTCTGCCTGTAAAGTCTGTAAAATTTTCTTATTTAATCTACATAATAGATCGTACAACGGTGTAACATCCATTGATACGAACAATCTTCTTAATAACATTTTATTAGAAATTAAATAATTATTACAAAATTACTTAAGAATTTTTGTCAATTCAAAAGTATAGCATTTATTTATTTTTCCTTAATTATTTCAATTATACTTCACTTTATCCAAAACTCAAGTATAATAAATAAATTACTATTTCAAAAAGCTTGACTAGTTTGTAATAAAATAATTATTTTTAACTACCTTAAATAGACTTAACGTAGACAAATTTACTGTGTTTAAAATAAATTCTCTTTCTATAATAAAACTTATGTAACCTTTTTAATATAAAGATGATTGATTCAACACATATACCTTAAACACTTGCATGTTACATGCTTTTGTGGAACAATTCGTTACAAACTTCCCCTGCATTATAACTATACTCTTATATTATTTAAAACCAGCTTTTAAATCAAACAAAACCTATCGGCCCAAACCCAAATCCTCAACTAAAAGATACAACAACTGAAACCTTTTTACTCAACTCACATGGGCCGTAGCCCAAAACCAACCTACCCGTTTCTCCTCAAATCCTTCTTCTTCCCATCACCAGATTCTAGTTCCAAACATCGGTAACACAGCCAAAACAACCAACACAAAAGAACAACCCAAGCTCGATAAATTCGAGCAACACCCCTAAGATAGCTCGAAACCATCACCGATTGTACGCAACGTCAAACACGATAACACCTCGCTGGATCACTCGTGCATGGTGATCGACGTGCACGTGCATGACCTCATCATTAAACATCACACCGCAACGACGTCCAAGCCTAATCACACCTCATTTCCAGATCCCATTCGATATCTCACTGTAATCCCTCGACCATCTGATCGAAAAATCGATCAACAACCCAACTTCGAGGAACCAGAAATACCAACATACCCCTACAAATTGACACACCGCGACAACAACCAGCCACTAACTGGCACGTTGCCTATCACAATCGAGAGTCCATCCATTTCTCTTACTTCCTACCCAAAATCAAAGGACTCGGTCGCCACATCAATTCCAAAATCAACTCCGCTCCCACCATTACCCAAACTTCACTAAACCCTCAAATTGATTCGAACAACCGAACCAAACCCAAGATCAACAAACAGCCATGGTAGACGCCTCCACCATGATCTTGTGCTCCTACCAGAACAGGACATAACACCCATCTTCGATGAAATCGTCGAAAAAATATTTTTGAGCGAAATAGGCCATCTAATAATTTCTCAAAATATTCAACACTAAGAACTATAATTTTCACCATTAAAATTCATATTTTCTCCCAAGAATCAAGACTACATGCTTTAATCTTAGAAATAAAAGCGTTGAATTTCGACCAAAATTGGATTACCCACTGTAAAACAGGACCCTATCGATGTACAAAGCATATTCCTTCACAAATTTATTTTTTTCACAAACTATATTAGAAAATAAACAAACTCCTAGTTTGCATCAACATGAATATAGACTAGGCGAGGAGATTCGGATTTTTGATGGCTAACATTATATTTACAGTAACAGAGTAAATTTCGATTTCCAGGTTTTGTAAATTTAGATTCTCACCTTCCACATTGATTCTAGATGCTTCAAAACTTGAAGTTGAAGTCCTGATGAAAAGTTGAAATCTGAAATTCGAACTACCCCTTTTAAAATTTCTGAGTTTTGAATTTGAATAGCAATCACCACCAGAGTGTTTCCTTCTTGATATATAGAGCACTGTCTTTCTTCTCACCCTTCAAACTTTGATTTTTAATTGCTTAAGAAATTTAAACAGAGCTTTGTTTTCAAATTACAGGCTTTACAATCTCCAACAACTCGGACCTGAGATTGTTCAGATATATACATGCAGTTGCAGTCAAGGATAATGAACAGAGTTGACATTTTGTTAGCTGAAGTTGATATTTCCTTTTTTTGTTGAAAAGATTGTGAAAAGAATATGGATTCTTGTTAGATATTTTCTCATTTGGTCAGACAAATTTCTGCCGCATGTATGTTATTGTTATTTGTTTGTTTCCAGATGCTTAAGTTAACCAGTTTCCTTTTCTTTTCTACTTACAGTAAAGGGTTTTGCCAATCTTCCTATCTATGTTGCAGCTTTCTTTTTTTACAAAAATATTTGTATTTAGGTTTGAACAAAAGACATATATATGTATCTATTATATTTATGTGATGGATGGAAATAATCCATTGGCTGCTGAAATAATTGTTTACTTTTTGGGGTGAAATGAAAATTGAAAAGTATTTGAATTGATGTTTTGCGTTTTACTATATCTTGCCAGGCAAGCTACTGCAACACATCTTTTATTTCTTTCCAGCTTACTTGATTTGGATTTATATTTTTTTTCTTTTTTCTTTTGATAAGATAAATGTTCGCTACTTTTTACTGTTCTCTGGTTTCTTACTTATAGTAAATAATTTTACGGCCTTCCTCTTATCATATATTTATAATAACGTAAACCATACACTATTAAAAGCATATGCAAGTATATTCAAGATTTTAAACAGCTAATAATTCACATTATTTTACAAAGTACTATTTGTATTGTTTCGTTACAAATAAAAATGAGAAACTATATTGAAATAACACTTCTTAATTAATTTATCTTATAAATATATGTGTTAATTTAAACAAAGACTACAAAATAGCTACAATCTTATCTTTGCTTTTGACTTAGTTGAAATTTGCATTTTTCATTCATAAAGTGAAATAAAGATGAAAAATAGTAAATTAAGATAACCTCTTGTCTCATTTGTTTTATAAAAATACATATGGTTTTTAAACAGAACATAACATTTTATGTTAAATACCCCATATACATATGTTATAAAATAGAATAACTTTCGATACTAAATACTCGGTGTGTTATAAAACTTCATAGTGGAATATTTTTTTAAAATCCTTCTTGTATATATAACCATATTCACAATTTCATTTATAATACTGACATATATTATCTACAAATATATTAAATCATTTATTATCTATGTGTATATAGTTTCTCCCAATTATATACAACCTCTCTTTATTATAATTAAGTGATTGTTATACACCTAAAATTATTTATAACGTTTTATATTCAGTGTGTATATGTTTTCTTTTCAATTATTTATTTGATTCATATACACATCTATTTATTTATAACATTCCGTCAATTTTATTGTTTCCGATATATATGACTATGAGCATTTGGTTGTAATAAATTTATATTCCCTAATATAGTTTATCATTTAGAATAAAATATGCACATTTAATCTTTAAACAAAATGCATATGTATTTCCAAAACAATCTACGCATATTTTATCCAAAACAAAATATGTATGCAAGTAAGAAATTCCATTTAAACCAATCTATAATTTAATATTGATTTGAAAATTCAAATTATATTGATTTGGAAAATTGCATAAAATTATTAACCATTAATTATCGAAATATTGCATATAAAAATACAATATTATTGAATATTACAAATTAATATTAACAACTCGGGATGTCCAAAATCCCGAGTCGTTACATTCCTCCCCCCTTAAATGAATTTCATCCCCGAAACTCCATAACTAATTTTGTAAACTTATCTACACAGATTAGAACGGATCAGTAACAATCCAAACCAGTAAATACATAGATTCAAACTGTTTATCAAAATATACATTACATTAGGTACCATCTAGAATATTACTATAGTTGTTATCATCATCCCTTCAACCCTACATATATATATATATATATATATATATATATTTATTTATTTATATATCACCCTACCAACATCTAATACCTAAAAATCATGATGTCCATGGGTCATAAACACCTACAAAAAGCACACACTATCAAGAGAAAACAACCCAACTAACTTTGGACTCTCACTACCAGAGTCCTCCCTTTCCTGCCCCGGTAATTCCCTAACCTCTACATCACTGCCTGGTATCCAAATATCCTCTAGAACAGGCTCTCCAGGAATGTAACCTACACCATCTGGCTCCTCAATAGCATTATCTAAATCCTAAATAACTACGTCCTCATTCTCTAATTCAACAAATTCCTCATCTTCAAACTCTTCCTCGTCATCAAACTCTTCCTCTACCTCTTCGCATCCTTCCTCGACCTCGAACTCCTCTTCATCATCGATTATCTCTTCAGGTTCTTCCTCCTCCCCAAACACCTCTTCTGGTTCTTCTTCACCTTCCTCCCTGGGCTCCTCAACTTTTTCTTCCTAGGGCTCTTCTTCCTGAGGTTGTGGCTGCTGGATAGGCTCCACTATCACTTCCTCATATATTGGCGGTTCACCCAGATCCTTCTAAAACCTCGTAGCCAAACCAAAATCACCATCCCTTCTGGCCCTCGTGTGTGCTCCACCTCGGTTGATGCTACGGGTTCTCTACAATCAAAACCAAAAACCAAAGATGAGATCCTAAGGTTTTAGAATTCTATATGCTAAAGAATACGTCAACGGTTACATTTCAAAATTTATTCCATCTTTTAAATTCCTATTATCTTAGATTTTTATAAAATCATGCTTTTAAAATAATTTAAATATACATATTTGAAAAGTGATTATCGGATGGAGAAAATACACTTATATATATATATTAAGTTTTATAAATAGCTTATTTCTTCAATTCATAAATCCATATATATATAACAAATAAATTGTTATAGGGTTTTTTAAATTTCAACATCCCTTTTTTTAGAAACCCATTATTCTAAAATTATCTTTAAAGGGTGGAAAATTTTTCAAAAATTTACTAGTTTAAAAATCTCCAAATTTCTTTAGTAAATAAACTCAGTAAATTCTTCTTTCCAAAGATACAAATCCTAAAGAGTTCTATTTCTAAGGGTATGTTCAAGTCAAGAAGGGCAACCAATGAAAATGCACAAGGTTGACAACTAAGACCACTAAATTCTAGATGATAAATTATTATCATCACAACCAATCATTTTAAATTCCATATATATTTAGAAAAACATATCCCTTTATATAGAAAATATACATTGGGTAAAATTATTTTGTTTACCCCTTTAAAACAATATTGTGACTGTTAGACTGGTTTAAGTGTTTAGAGATCCCTATCAATAACATTAGCTACTCGTATTGACCAGAATCCATACCACTTAACCGATCAATAAACACAATATAAAAACATTTTTATATAATTAACAAGTACGCGCTCTCGTATATACCACACACACACACATAAAGACTCAACACGTTGCTACGGACTCTATTCCTAAGGAGCAACTCGCTCAAACCTAGGTATTCACTCAACCTGGCTCTGATACCACAATGTCACGACCCATTTTTCCATACCGATTTAAGCAGACTTTAAACCACACTTGTCATCTAAACTGTTCGGAAAGACGGATAATGAAACAAAGAAAGAATGTAGAAATAGAAAGAAGATAGAAGAAAAGAGAACAAATCAGAACCTCACAAAGGATCGACTAAATTATAATATAAACAAATCTTTACAGGAAACCAAAACTGTTACTTTATATAACATATACAGGTTTTACATCAGAGTTACCACCACACAACTTGGACAGTTATATCAACCCTGTCCTTACACCCGTAACCACACGACCAAATAGAATAAACATAAACATCTACGAGAATACGTTCCTGATCCATCTTCTCTCCTAAACAGCTTCTACCCTTCCAATTAAACCTGGAATACATATGCTCGGTTTGAGCCGAGCATATTGGAAAAACACCAAGCCCGGGTAAGTCTGGCAAACCAGCGTGAGAAACACACTCAACTTGATTATTAAATTTAGAAAATCCTTTGAAACAAAAGCTTCACGCAAGGTCACACCACAAATAAACATGTCAGGTTTTTACCTTACGATAGCCAAAACACTTTTTATTAAAATCCTCTGATATTATAATAGGGTCTTTTTACAAATACTTATTAAAATAGCCGAAATTATTACATGATTAAATTCCATCTACTTTCCACAATCGTGGGTAGTACAAACAAAACCGTAAAGGCTCGTAGGGAGAATGAATTTCCAACTAATGACTAGGCACTGAGGTAACACCTGTCACAGTACATGGCCTATATCACCGTATCGAGGATTACTCCCAATCCCCTGCAGCACAAGACCGGGACAACCCCTTATTGGATAATCTGAAGTAAGAACACCCCACAGTTGTGATCAGCAACCGCACCACTAAGACGAATGAAAAGGGACATCTAGACAGGGATGACCTCACCCTGAAATGGGTGCTACCCACCAAGCCTTGCTGCATAACCCCTGATTTTCAGTCATTCCCGGTTGATGAGGCTTGAGGCTAAGTGTTACCTTTTAGAACGTTTCACTTAGAATGCCCATCTTCCACCAGACAATGTTCTGAAAGCATTCATCCATACAAGTCCGTCCCAGGTTCGAATGGATCCAAAGGCACTACTCCTACTACATCCATTTTGGAATCACCTCAGGATTAGTAGCGACTAGCCCTTTCACTTCACTGCTCCATCTTCTACTCCGAACTCGTCCTCCTCACGAAAACGTACAAACTGGACCGAAGTGGTTTTCAAAAAATTAATCTCGAACCCAGTCTCTTCGAAACGATCAGCGTGTTGTCCAATATTGATAGTTGGTTATTTAACTATCAAAATAACCAACCAATACAACTAAGTTATTTCTCATTGCAACCATTAAGCCTTGTTCACATTTTTAATATCCTAGCAGAATTAAGAAAGCTCATATACTGGGCAATTATAAATTTCAACAAAAACTTCTTTCCAAATGATACTTAAAAAATTTCCAAGTACATTTCTTAGGTAACTTAAATAATATACTTTTTTCACAAAAGTTTAATAATATATTATATTAAAGGATATATTCTTAAATTCTAAGTAAATAAAAATTTCCTTTTAAATAGTTATTACAAAAATCGAATTTTATACTTGAAATAGTTCAAATAATACATACTTGTAACAAATTATACCCTTTTAAAACGATTTTCAAAATAATATATAAACTACATTTGATATTACAAAATATTTATTAATTTTTTAATACATTTCTAAAATAATATTTATTTTTAAAACAAAACTAGGTTCAAAATCAATCAAAAAAAGAATAAGGCTTATCAGTCTCAATGGTACTTATCAATTCACCATTAACACTTCACAATTTCAAATATTCAAATCAATCCGCTTCCATAGATCGATTCACATTATATTCTAAAATATAATTAACAGGGAATTACATATACAAGTATGAATAACAAATCATAAATTAGCAATGCTAGTAACAACTACACGGATAATATCAAATAGATGGCTTATACAATCCACAAGAGTTAAATTTACTATTCAACGGAATAGTGTCAGTTTCCGTTGTCCAGATGTCAAACAGTTTGAATAATCTACTATTAACACATATATTCAACTTGGGAACATCTTAACAAATAAGCCGTGTAAAATTATACAACGGCACTTATTTTCAAATGGTATTTTACTTCTGCATGTAAAGTATGTAAAATTTTCTTATTTAATGTACACAATAGATCGTACAACGGCGTAACGTCCATTGATACGAACAATCTTCTTAATAACATTTTATTAGAAATTAAATAAGTGTTATAAAATTGCTTAAGAATTTGTGTCAATTTAAAAGTATAACATTTAATTATTTTTCCTTAATTATTTCAATTATACTTTACTTTATCCAAAACTCAAGTATAATAAATAAATTACTATTTGAAAAAGCTTGACTAGTTTGTAATAAAATAATTATTTTTAAGTACCTTAAATAGATTTAAAGTAGACAAATTTATTACCTTTAAAATAAGTTCTTTGTCTATAATAAAACTTAAGTAACCTTTTTAATATAAAGATGGTTGATTCAACACATATACCTTAAACATTTGCATGTTACATGCTTTTGTGGAACAATTCCTTACAAATTTCCCCTGCATTATAACTATACTCTTATATTATTTAAAACTAGATTTTAAATCAAACAAAACCTATCGGCCCAAGCTCAAATCCTCAACTAAAAGATACAACAACCGAAACCTATTTACTCAACTCACACGGGACGTAGCCCAAAACCAACCTACCCGCTTGTCCTCAAAACCTTCTTCTTCCCATCACCAGATTCCAGTTCCAAACATCGGTAACACAGCCAAAATGACCAACACAAAAAAACAACCCAAGCTCGATAAATTCGAGCATCACCACAAAGATAGGTCGAAACCATCACCGATCGTACACAATGTCAAACGCGAAAACACCTCGCCTGGATCACTCGTGCACGGTGATGTACATGCACGTCCATAACATCATCATTAACCATCACACCACAGCGACATCCAAGCCTAATCACACCTCATTTCCAGATCCTATTCGATATATCGCCATAGTCGTTCGACCGTCTGATCGAAAAAACGATCAACAACCCAACTTTCAGGAACCAGAAATACCAACATACCCCCGCACATTGACACACCGCGATAACAACCACCCACTACCTGGCACGCCGCCTATCACAATCGAGAGTCCATCCATTGCACTTACTTCCTACCCAAAATCAAAGGACTCGGTCGCCACATCAATCCCAAAATCAACCCCGTTCCCACCATTACCCAAAACATCACTAAAACCTAAAATTGATTCGAACAACCGAACCAAATCCAAGATCAACAAACGGCCATAGTAGAAGCCTCCACCATGATCACTTTCTCCTTCTAGAATAGGCCACAACACCACTCTTCGAAGTAATCATCAAAAAAATATTTTTGACCGAAAACTGATCATCTAACAATTTCTCAAAATATTCAACACTAAAATCTATAATTTCACCATTAAATTCATATTTTCTCAAAAGAATCAAGGCTACATGCTTGAATCTTAGAAATAAAAACATTGAATTTCGACAAAAATTGGATTACCCACTGCAAAATAGGACCCTATCGATCTACACAGCATATTCCTTCACAAATCTATTTTTTCACAAACTATATTAGAAAGTAAACAAACATCAAGTTTGCATCCACATGAAATATAGACTAGGTAAAAAGATTCATATTTTTGAAGGCTAAAAGAACATTATATTTACAGTAACAGAGTAAATTTTGATTTCCAGGTTTTGACAATTCAATTTATGACCTTCCACATTGATTCTAGATGCTTCAAAACTTGAAGTTGAAGTCTTGATTAAAAGTTGAAATCTGAAATTCGAACTACCCCTTTTAAAAAATTTGAGTTTTGAATTTGAAGAGCAATCACTACCAGAGTGTTTCCTTCTTGATATACAGAGCACTGTCTTTCTTCTCACCCTTCAAACTTTGATTTTTAGTTGCTTAAGAAATTTAGATAGAGCTTTGTTTTCAAATTACAGGATTTACGATCTCCAACTACTCGGACTTAAGATTGTTCAGATATATACATGCAGTTGTATTCAAGGATAATGAACAGAGTTGACATTTTGTTAGCTGGAGTTGCCATTTGGTTGGCAGAAGTAGATATTTCCTTTTTTTGTTGAAAAGATTGTGAAAAGAATATGTATTCTTGTTTGATATTTTCTCATTTGGTCAGACAAATTTCTGCCGCATGTATGCTATTGTTGTTTGTTTGTTTCCAGATGCTTAAGTTAACCAGTTTCCTTTTCTTTTCTACTTACAGTAAAGGGTTTTGCCAATCTTTCTATCTATGTTGCAGCTTTCTGTGTTTACAAAAATGTTTGTATTTAGGTTTGAACAAAAGACATATATATGTATGTATTATATTTAAGTGATGGATGGAAATAATCAATTGGCTGGTGAAATAAATGTTTACTTTTTGGGGTGAAATAAAAATTGAAAAGTATTTGAATTATTGTTTGGTTTTTACTATATCTTGCCAGGAAAGCTGCTGCAACACATCTTTTATTTCTTTCCAGCTTACTTAATTTAGATTTATATAATTTTTTCTTTCTTGTTTCTTTTGATAAGATAAACGTTTGCTACTTTTTACTGTTGATCTCTGGCTTCTTATTTACAGTTAATAATTTTACAGCCTTCCTCCTATCATATATTTATAATAACGTAAACCATACACTATTAAAAGCGTATGCAAGTATATTCAAGATTTTAAGCAGCTCATAATTCACATTATTTGACAAAGTAATATTTGTATTGTTTTTATACAAATAAAAATGAAAATGAGAATCTATATTGAAATAACACTTCCTAATTAATTTATCTTATAAATATATGTGTTAATTTAAACAAAGACCACAAAATAGCTAAAATCTTATCTTTGCTTTTGACTTAGTTGAAATGTGCATTTGTCATTCATACAGTGAAATAAAGGTGAAAACTAGTAAATTAAAATAACCTCTTGTCTCATTTGTTTTATAAAAATACATATGGTTTTTAAACATAACGTAACATTCTATGTTAAATACCCCATATACATATGTTATAAAATAGAATAACTTTCAATATTAAATACTCGGTGTGTTATAAAACTTCATAGTGGCATTTTTTTTAAAATCCTTCTGGTATATATAACCATATTCACAATTTCATTTATAATATAGACTTAAATTATCTACAAATATATTAAATCATTTACTATCTATGTGTATATAGTTTCTCCCAATTATATACAACTTCTCGTTATTATAATTAAGTGATTGTTATACACCTAAATTTATTTATAACGTTTTACCAATTAAGTATAATAAAATTCCTTATTCAATGTGTATATGGTTTCTTTTCAATTATTTATTTGATTCATATACACATCTATTTATTTATAACATTCCGTCAATTTAAATATTTAAAAAAAATTTAACTTATCATTACACATCCAAACTTTTCTAACTCAATATATATCATTATTTTAGAAATCCTAATACTTCAATTTATTTAACATAGACAACATTGTTTATATATATACCGAAATCAAAAATTTCACTTTTACTTCATTATGAATTTTTATACAAATTTTATATACATCTAAATTTAGTTTAATGCCATGAATTCCTATTCTCATTATGTGTAAATTTATTGTTTTTGATATATATAACTATGAGCATTTGATTTTAATAAATTTATATTCTCTAATATAGTTTATCTTTTAGAATAAAATATACATTTTTAATCATTAAACAAAATTCATATATATTTCCAAAACAATCTACGCATATTTTATCCAAAACAATATATATATATATGTGTGTGTATATATATATATATAAGTAAGAAATTCCTTTTAAACCAATCTATAATTTAATATAGATTTGAAAATTCAAAATATATTGATTTGGAAAATTGCATAAAATTATTAACCATTAATTTATGGAAATATTGTATAAAAAATACAATATTATTGAATACTACAAATTAATATTCACAACCGGGGATGTCCAAAATCCTGGGTCGTTACAAAATGGATATGATTTTTGAGTAAATATGATGATTTTGAAATGAATTTGATATTGGAACGAATATGATATTTTGATATCAAGTATGAATTGTTTTGGAAATGTAAAAGTACCAACCGGTGTGTAAAATGATGATTGGTTGCTAAAGAGATTGGGGACTCTTATTGGAATACACTTTTTCAATATTGGAACCACTTTGACAACCGTGTACGCGGTGGATGATATCCAGAATGTAATGGTTGAATTGGCAACGTTTACTGGAATGAAGTAAGAGAACGATGATGGATAGCCTTAACATTCGTGTCATAATTAAAATGACTAAAACAGAAGCCTATGTCTGGCCATTGAGGTTAGCTACCTCTAGCGACGTTGATCCCTGGTATTACTATTGTGGTTTCAGATTCGATGGGTGCACCTTATTTGTCGTTTGGATTGATTGTCGCGGTCGGCACGGATGGGTTACGCCCAGCCAAAAAGGGTAAACTGGTAGAATCTTACCTTGGGCATTGCCTCACGTGCCTTGTCGTATTTATCCCTATACGTGCCCATTACGATTTTGGTTTAAAACTGTAAAATGTGTTAAGGCGGATCAATGTGAAGCCTTAACACTATTTTGATATTATTTTACTGATAGCCATTACCTATTGTAGCGTAAACTATTATATATAAACAGTTTAATGAATCCTTAGGAGATGAAAAATCCCATAGCATCTCTTAAGTTAATGCATTCATTTTATGATATTGATTTGACTTACACTAGAGTATTTTGGTCCTAACTCGAGTGTTTTGTCTTTTCATTACGCTCAGGTCAGTCCAGAGTTTTTTCAGCGTATTGAAGACTATTCTCTGGAGAACGAAGATAGAGTTTGGTATACTACTACTATTATCCCTTGCATTATGCTATTCTGCTCTATTGTTTATTTATCCCTGATATATAGATATAACTCTGATAAATGTGTATAGATTATAATCGGATGTATAATAAACAACTTTTGAACTATTGATTTGATTATTATATTTTATCGTTTCCGCTATGAGATTCTGTTTTTTGTTTTCTTCTTCTCTTCTTATTTTTTATTTAACCCCATTGATTATCTACGTTTCGAATTGTTTAAGTCGGATATGTGTAGATTATTCTCGATTTAACCCTTTCGAAATGTGGGTCGTCACAGTTGATATCAGAGCAAAGAATTAGCGATAACCTTCGCTTTGTGGGGTTTGACTCATTAGAGATAGGGTATTAATACCCAAGAATGAGTCTGTTTGAGTGTATATATATGAGAGAGCATAATTGTTAGTGTTGTAAAATGTTTTATATTGTGTTTACTTATCTGTTAAGTTGTTTATGAATTTTGATCGATGTGTGGGACGTCGTGTTATCGATAGGAGTTTCTAAACACTTAAGTGAGGCAAGTCGACATAATATTTCATTAAATCGGGTAAATGGGATAATTTTACCTAAGTATATATTATATATGTAAAATGATAATTTTTGTGAATGTAAATTATTCGAAGATGATAGTATTTAGATATCATCAATTATTGATTGAAAAAAAAATATAAAATAAAATGAATACTTACCAAATTTTATTTTGCGAAGAATTGAAAACTAAATTAAATTGAATGGAAATAAAATTAAAATGAGAATTGATTAAAATGAACAAGTTGTAAATTAATGGGTTATTTGGTAAACAAGTTAAGGAAATTTGTATAAGCATATTATAATATAGCTCATATGTAGAAATGATTTTAAAATTTGAGATTTTAGAATTCAAAACCTTTTGTTTTCAAATTTGTTTTCAAATTTGTTTTCCAAAGCCTTAAAAATTAATAATATTATTATCTGAAAGTGTTTTGGCTAGAAAAAATATTTTTGAAAGGATCTTTAAGGAAATAAACGCATCAAACTCGCTTGATCACTAGGGAATAAATTATGGAGATGACTGCAGCATCCTCATTGTTCATTTTCGAGTTTCTAAGTGAAAATTTCTACCAAAAGAAAAGTAAATTTTGAAAAAAAAAGGTTTGATTGAGAAAATATATTCTATGTGTGATTTAAAAGTATATGGAAATAGTTTGAACTTAAAATTTAAAATAGTATGGATGAGAAATAAGTTTGTAAATTTTAAAATTGGAATAGCAAATTTAAATTGGTTAAACATTTTGATTAAGATTATAAAATGATTTAATCAAATGAATACGATTTAAAAATTTATATAATGGAATGTAATTTAAGCGTGTAGAAATTGAATAAAATAAATGGGTGTAAGTAAAAATTAACATGGTCAATGGAATTTTATTTAAACTGAAAATTTTTAACTGTAAGAGGAGTAGTTTAAATAAATAAAAAATTTGAATGTTAACAAATTAATATGGAATAAGTTATTAAAAAAAGTATAAATTAGAGTGGTCTTAAGAGAAGCTGAATGAATTAATTGTGAAAAGAAAAGAAAAGATTATTAATTCGAATTGAGTTATAAAATGAAACTTATTTTCGTAAATTAATAATCTGAATTTGAATAAATGAAATGAATCGATGAATTAATAATAAAGATATGAAGTGATAATAATAAAAGTGAGTTAAGTTGTATAAAATATTTATAATAAACCTTGGTAATTTATAATGATATTAGTGTATATAAATAGAAAAGAATATACTAAGTAGAGACATATTCAACTTAAGCAACGTTAAGTGGAATAATTGTATAATGATTCACCAATGAATTTATATGAAATAGGTTAAACAAAAAGGTGAAACGGATTGGAATTTCACAAATTGAATTGAAAAAGAAACGAATATATTGAATTTTGCAACGAGTGTTAATAAATTGGAAGGAATCGATGGAATGTAAATATATATTGAATTGAAATAAATCAAAATGTGAATGTAAAAATTATTGATTGAAAGAAAAGAGTGGATTGTAACCAAATTAGTCGAATGTAAATAAATTTAAAGAAATGACGAAATTGAATATTAATATATTGTGTGATTGACTAAAACAATATTAATTGGTGAATATTAATCAATTTTAAATATATGGAAGGTGGTGTGGAATTAAGTTACTTAAGTATAATTAATTACATGAATGACTGAAATGAAATAAATGAATGTGAGTTTAATAATATTTAAATGAATGAAAAAAAGGAAAACAAAAGAGATTGAATAAATTGACTCAATGTTATGAATAAATCGAAATTGAGCAAATAAAATGGTAATAAAATTTAATGTTAGTAAGAATGAGAGTATATAAATTAAATATTGAAAAATGTAAATTTTGATGGTTATGAATTTAATTGAATGAATATTGATTGTCGGATGGTTTGTTCTGTTGTAAATCCTTGTTTAATTATTTAGGGTACGTATGATGGTTGTATGGTTGTGAATTTGTGCTCTGTTTGAGATTGGGATTCAAAATGCATGTTTAAACTTATTGGGTCTTATATATATGTTACTACATCTTATTGTAAGCGATTAACATCTGAAATTGAGTTGGCATAGGTACATACGAAGACCGTTGGACATATACGTTGATTATTATATGCTTTGCTTGCTTAATACGAGCGAACTCGCTCGTATTATAAATAATAAGGTACGCATCTCGGATTACATACCGCGATTTTATATTTTTGCCCTTCGGGAAGCCTCATCATTGAGATGAGATGTATATTTGATATATATTGGTTATATTTGTGTTATATATTGAATTGTAAATTTTTCCGATCGAGCCGCGCAATGGAGACTGTGCCGAAATTTTCCGTAAACCCAGGAGTTAGAAATTTTTTGTAGTTTTTTTTTTAATAACTGGTTTTTGTATACAAGTTATATTTTCCGCAAACCGATAGCGGAATGAAGTAGTAAAAGCGCAGTAAAGATTTTATAATAAGTTTTTAAAGTTATAAGTGATTATTTGAACAAAAACATTGTATGTTAAATTTCGTCCTTTACGCTTTTCGAGGACGAAAAGTTTTGGATGGGGGACTATGTACCGACCCGTATTTTTTAGCTATTTTTAATTACTAAATTTAAGGCGATTATTAAATGAAAATGATTATTAATGTAATTTGTTGAATAATTTAATATTTGAAATTATTTGAATAATTAAATTCTAAATTTAATATGATAGAAAATGATGTCGTAAATTGATTTAAAATTTTATGTAAAAAAAATTAAGATTATTAATATTTAAAAATTGGATTTGAAAGTGAAAAATTAAAATTGAAATTTTTTTATTTTAAACTAACGAGTAAAAATAGCCATTTTGGCGACTGTCCCGGATTTCAACGAAACCAGTTTCATTGGATCCATAACAGTGAATTATTGTAGTATTTCAAGTTTTATAGTAATAGGACTTGTCGTTTGGCCGTGCGAGGTTAAAAATGCGTATAAATCAATTCAAAGAAATACGATAAAATAAATTCACTTTGAAAAGCTATATTCCACACACGATCGAATTAGGCTTCAAAACTAGTTTCATTGCGTTCGGAATGGGGGTGAAACATTATAAATGTCGGGCGGCACGTCTCGATTGGAGTTCAGATGATTTTGGACCTAACTGTATAAATACGCACGCAAATCGAGACAGTTTTATTATTATCTTAATTTCTGAAACCCTAGCCATTGTTTTCTTTTAATGGCTGAAAATTCACCAACTTCCTTCCTCGATATCATTTAATCCATTCAACGAATTCGAAAAATTCCAAAAGAAAAAGTGTAGATCTCGATGAGCTCTTCAAATCGATATGGTAGATTGCTGCTAATACATCACAAGTTCACCAGGATCTGAAGTGGAAGGTTGCACGTGTTTTGCGTTTTCTAGTCGATCGGCAGCAGCGTGTGTGGCCGCACTTGGCACGGTGGCGGCTGACATGGCGCTCGAGATGGCCATCCGCGATCGTGCTTTGGTCACTGTTTGTTGCGTCGAGCGTTTGAATAGGACGATCGAGTAGTGGGTTCGGGTGTTTTGTTCATGCGTGAGGATGAAGAACGTGAGTTATTTTAGTTATTATTATATTTTTTTGTTTTTTAAATTCAATCTTCTAACGATCATATCTTTTGCATACTAGCTCGGATACACGTGCGGTTTTCTCCTTTGCGATCGTATCGAAATTCCTGACATTATTTAACTGGTTTGGTTGCATTCCAAGACTGTTCAAATTTGGGCCTTTAACTGGAATTTAAACCGTCGATAAATCAAAGGTGAGTGTTTTTACGTTAACAATTGACTAAAATCAGTTTATGTTAGTTATATTCATATTATGAAGTGATATAAATTTGACTGGCTATTGTTTTGTAGGTTTAATTGTTATTTAAATTGGCATATCCATTAATTGATAGAATTTAAATTGACCGTTTAATAAATTTAAATTTAATTAGCATATTACCCGATATATTGTGATGGTTATTGGCATTATGGTTGATTGGTTGATATATCATGCTATCATCTTGTATATTGTTTATTGCATATAAACTATAAACTGAAATATTTCGAATTAATTAAGAAATAGGTTGAAATGATATATACCTATGACATCTATTTTTATTGAAATAAGGTATATCCATCCTTGAAATTAAATTGAAATAATTATCCACTTGGTCATAGGGTGAAGAACTATATACGGACACCGGGTTGGTTAAATTAAATGATTTTAAAAGTTGTTTTGATATTTTTTTATATGAATGAATTTTTAGAATAAAATCAAATTTATGGAAATTGAATTATTTGAATTGGAGCTTGAAATGTTGGAATTTATACTTGATAAACGAGATTGTTTAATTAATCAAAGTTTAAAATTTTAAGTTATAAACGAAATACGTCGCAAATTTCAGAAATGGATTTGTTTCAAAAGATTGGACTTTTATTCGAACTTTGAATATTTCTAAGCAAAAGTGATATGAAATGATATTTCAAATTTTAGTTTGGAATTTAATTATAATTGAAATTTTGGATCTAAATTTGGCATTGAAGGTAAATTTGATTTAAGTATTTAAATCGATATTTGAAATTGAAATTGAAATTAATTTGGAATTGAAACTAATTTGAAATGGGATTTAAATTAATTTGAAATTGGAATTTAAATTAGTTTGAAATTAGAATTTAAATTAATTTGGAATTGAAATTGGAATTGGAAATAAATTTCAAAGTGGAAATTAATTTGGAATTGGAAATCAATTTGAAATTGAGATTTAAATTAACTTAAAAATAGAAACTGGATTTGAAATCTAAATTTATGTGGAATCGAAATTATTCGAGTTGGAATCAGAATTGAAACGTTTAAATCGAACTAGAATTTGGAATTTATTTGGGTAGGAAATTGATAAGTTGACCGGTTTGACTTTGGAATTATATTTTTTTAAATGAATATTTTGGTATAAATGATTTAAAATCTATATTCTTTAAATATTCAAATTATTTTGATTTCTTTAACTATTTTACTATATAAACCATTTTTATATTCAACTTATTTTCGATTAAACTATTTAAACATTTTCTATTAAACTATTTTTAATCTTTTATGCTATTTTCTAAAATTCAAACTGGTTAAAGGATAAATTGTTTATATTTAAATCTTGTATTTAATATGAATGGGGTTAAAGGGAATTATAGCAAAAACTGTAATTCGAATCAAGTTTTGAAGTTAATTCGATATGTCGAGTTGAGTTGATATTTTGAGTAAATACAATGATTTCGAAATGGATATGATTTTGAGTAAATATGATGATCTCGAAATGGATATGATTTTTTAAGAAAATATGATGATTTTGGAATGAATTTGATTTTGTAAAGAATATGATATTTTATATCAAATATGAATTTTTTTTGAAAGGTAAAAAGTACCAACCGGTGTGTAAAATGACGATTGGTTGTTAAAGAGACTGGAGCCTCTTGTTGGAATACGCTTTTGCGATATTGGAACTACTTTGACAACCGTGTATGCGATTGATGATATCCATAATGTAGTGGTTCAATTGGCGACGTTTACTGGAATGAAGTAAGAGAACGATGATGGATAGCCTTGACATTTGTGTCATAACTAAAATGACTAAAACAGGACCCTATGTCCATCCATTGAAGTTAGTTTTCTCTAGCGACGTTGATCCTTCGTATTACTATTGTGGTTTCGGATTCAATGGGTGCACCATATTTGTCATTTGGATTGATTGTCGCGGTCGGCCATGGATGGGTTACGAGCAGCCAGAAAAGGTAAGCTGGTAGAATCCTACATGGGGAATTTCCTCACGTGCCTTGTCATATTTATCCCCATACGCGCCCATTACGATTTTGGTTTAAAACTGTAAAATGTGTTAAGGTGGATCAAGGTAAAGCCTTAACGCTATTTTGATATTTATTTTACTGATAGTCATTATCTATTATAGCGTAAACTATTATATATAAATAGTTTAATGCATGCATAGGAGATGGAAATCCCGTAACATCTTTTAAGTTACCGCATTCATATTTATGATATTGATTTGACTTACACAAGAGTATTTTAGTCCTGACTCTAGTGTCTGGTCTTTTCATTACGCTCGGGTCAGTCTTGAGTTTTTTCAGCATATTGAAGACCACTCTTTGGAGGACGAAGACGGAGTTTGGTATACTATTATTATTATTATCCCCTGCATTATGCTATTCTGTTGTATTGTTTATTTATCCATGATTTATAGATATAACTCTGATAAATGTGTAAGTATAGATTATAATCGGATGTATAGTAAACAACTTTTGAATTATTTACTTGATTATTATATTTTATCGTTTCCACTGTGAGATTCTGTTTTTTGTTTTCTTGTTCTCTTCTTATTTTTTTATTTAACCCCATTGATTATCTACGTTTTGGATTGTTTAAGTCGGACATGTGTGGATTATTGTCGATTTAACCATTTCAAAATGTGGGACATCATAGTTGGTATCAGAGCAAAGGTTTAGCGATAACCTTCGCTTTGTGGGGTTTGACTCATTAGAGATTGAGTATTAATACCCAAGAATGATTATGTTTGAGTGTGTATATTGAGAGAGCATACTTGTTAATGTTTTAAAATGTTTTATATTGTGTTTACTTATCTGTTGAGTTGTTTATGAATTCTGATCGATGCGCGGGAAGCCGTGTTGTCGATAGAGGTATCTAAATACTTAAACGAGGCAGGTCGACATAATATTGTTTTAAATCGGGTAAATGAGATAATTTTACCTAAGTATATATTATATATATAAAATATTAATTTTTATGAATGTAAATTGTTAAGAGATGATAGTATTTAGTTATCATCGATTTTTGGTTGAAAAAATATATAAGATAAAATGAATACTTAACAAACTTTGTTTAAGAAGCATTGATAACTAAATTAAATTGAATTGAAATAAAATTAAAATGAGAATTGATTAAAATGACCAAGTTCTAAATTAATGGATTATTTGGTAAATAATTTAGGGTAATTTGTTTAAGTATATTATAATATAGCTCATATGTAGAAATGATTTTAAAAATTGAGATTTTAGAATTCCAAACCTTTTGTTTTCAAATTTGTTTTCCAAAGCCTAAAAAATAAATAATAGTATTATTTGAAAGAGTTTTGGCTAGAAAAAATATTTTGAAAGAATCTTTGAGGAAATAATAGCATTAAACTTGCTTGGTTGCTGGGGAATAAATTCTGGAGATGACTGCAGCTTCGTTGGTGTTCATTTTCGAGTTTCTAAGTGAAAATTTCTACAAAAAGAAAATTAAATTTTGAAAAACAAAGTTTTGATTGAGAAAATATATTCTATGTATGATTTAAAAGTATATGGAAATAGTTTGAACTCAAAATTTAAAATAGTATGGATGAGAAATTAGTTTGTAAATTTTAAAATTGGAATAGGGAATTTAAATTTGTTAAACATTTTGATTACGACTATAAAATGATTTAATCAAATGAATACGATTTAAAATTTTATATAATGGAATGTAATTTAAGCATGTAGAAATTGAATAACATAAATGGGTGTAAGTAAAAATTAACATGGTTAATGGAATTTTATTTAAATTGAAAAAATTTAATTGCAAGAGGAGTAGTTTAAATAAAAAAAATTTGAATGTAAACAATTTAATATGGAATATGTTATTGAAAAAAAATTATAAATTAAGTGGACTTTAGAGAAGCCGAATGAATTAATTGTGAAAAAAAGGGTTATTAATACGAATTGAGTTATAAAATGAAACTTACTTTGTAAATTAGTAATATGAATTTGAAAAAATGAATTGAGTCGATGAATTAATAATAAAGACATGAATTGAAAATAATAAAAGCGAGTTAAGCTATATAAAATATTTATATTAAACCTTGCTAATTTATAATGATATTAGTGTATATAAGTAGAAAAGGATATACTAAGTGGAAACATATTCAACTTAAGCAAGGTTAAGTGGAATAGTTGTATAATGATTCACCAATGAATTTATATGAAATAGGTTAAACAAAAAGGTGAAACAGATTGGAATTTCACAAATTAAATTGAAAAAGAAACGAATATATTGAATTTGTAACGAGTATTAATAAATTGGAAGGAATCGATGGAATATAAATATATATATTGAAATGAAGTAAATCAAAATGTGAATGTAATAATTATTGATTGAAAGAAAAGAGTGGATTGAAACCAAATTAGTCGAATGTAAATAAATTTAAAAAAACGGAGGAATTGAATATAAATATATTGTATGATTGGCTAAAACAATATTAATTGGTGAATATTAATCAATTTTAAGCATATGGAAGGTGGTATGGAATTAAGTTACTTAAAGATAATTGATTATATGGATGATTGAAATGAAATAAGCAGATGTGAGTTTAATAATATTTAAATGAATGAAAAAAAATGGAAAACAAAAGAGGTTGAACATACATTGATTCAATGTTATGAATAAATGGAAACGAGCAAATAAATGTTTAATAAGAACGACAGTGTATAAATTAAATATTGACATTGAAATGTAAATTTTGGTAGTTATGAATTGAATTGAATGAATATTGATTGTCATATGATTTGTTCTATTGTAAATCCTTGTTTAATTGTTTAGGGTACGTATGATGGTTGTATGGTTGTGAATTTGTGCTAATGTTTGAGATTTGGATTCAAATGCTTGATTTATACTTATTGGGACTTATATATATATATATATATATATATATATATATATATATATATGTTCTACATCTTATTATAAGAGACGAACATAAGAAATTGAGTTGAGATAGGTACATACGAAGACCGTTTGACGTATACATGGATTATTATATGCTTTGCTTGCTGAATACGAGCGAACTCGCTCGTATTCTAAATAATAAGGAATGTATCTTGGATTTCATACCGCGATTTTATATTTTTGCCCATCGAGATGTCTAATCATTGAGATGAGTATATTTGATATATTTTGGTTATATTTGTGTTATACATTGAATTGTGAAAATTTTCCAATCGAGCCACGCAAAGAAGACTCTGCCGAAATTTTTCGTAAATCTAGGAGTTAGAAATTTTTTGTAGTTTTAAATTTTTTATGTATATAGCTTGTTTTCATATATATAAGTAATATTTTCCATAAACCGATAGCGGAAAGACGTTGTAAAAGCGTAGTAAAGATTTTATAATAAGTTTTTAAAGTTATAAGTGATTATTTGAATAAAATATATTGTAAGTTAAAATTCGTAATTTACACCTTTTCGAGGACGAAAAGTTTTGAGTGGGGGAGTATGTAACGACCCGCATTTTTTTAGCTAATTTTAATTATTATATTTAAGGTGATTATTAAATTAAAATGATTATTAATGTAATTTGTTGAATAATTTAATATTTGAAATTATTTGAGTAATTAAATTCTAAATTTAATACGATAGAAAATGATGTCGTAAATTGATTTAAAATTTTATGTGAATGAAAATTAAGATTATTAATATTTAAAAATTTGATTTAAATGTGAAAAATTAAAAATGAAATTTCTTTATTTTAAATTAACGAGTAAAAATAGCCATTTTGGCGACTATCTCGGATTTCGACGAAACCAGTTTCATCGGATCCGTAACAGTGAATTATTGTAGTATTTCAAGTTCTATAACAATCAAACTTGTCATTTGGCCGTGCAAGCTTAAAATGCGTAGAAATCAATTCTAAGAAATACGATAAAATAAATTGACTTTGAAAAGCTATCTTCCAAATACGATCGAATTAGGCCTCGAAATTAGTTCCATTGCGTTTGGAATAAGGGTAAAACATTATAAACGCCTGGCTGCACGTCTCGATTGGAGTTCAGATGTTTGGACTTAACTATATAAATACTCACACAAATCGAGACGGTTTTATTATTATTTTAATTTCTGAAACCCTAGCCGTCGCTTTCTTTTATTGGCTGAAAATTCACCAAATTCCCTCCTCGGTATCTGTGACGCCCCACCTCTATGCTCACGATAACAAAGTGTACTAAAAGAAATACTGTCTGTTATTACGAAGAATAAGGCTGGATAGGAGCGGCCATCCGTAGTTAGGCCTTACACTACTATTGGTTATCTCGATAGGAGTGGTATATATAATTATTTTCCTCTCTTTGTTTACTTAGTCCCATTGACATACCCATTTCCAGTATAAAACGAACTACGATGGTTCATAATAGTTTAGGAAAATATATATAATAATAACACAGATAAGTTAACCATGGAACACAAATAGTATAAAATCTCATATATATAACTGAAGTCAGTTACAATACATGTGATACAATACATATGATACAACTACAAATGTCGACATTGGAAGTTACATATCCAAGTACATTAATGTAATTAATATACATGAATACATGTCATCCTATAAAATGACAACGATTACTCTAAAAGATATGAAGTGACTTCATAGCTCAAGCAGCAACCCAAAGCAAGATATCAATAACCAGAAATAACTCGGTCTGACCCGAGTATTAATTCAAAAGAAAATAATACACGGGCCAATCTATTTCAAACTCAGTTATTAATGCACAAAAGCAACAATACTTAACTAACAAATAGACGAAAGTGACAATAAATCTCACCTATCCAATCCTTTAATGAGGAAATCGGATAACGGTAGATATAACATGAAACAACAATAAGAAACAAATCAGCAAAGCCAAATCATCAACAAAGATAAATAGAAGTATTATCAATGAATATAATTTAGAAAACAACAAAATTGCTTAAACAGCAATTAACAGCAGGTGGCTAAAGCAAAACTCAAGCCAGTGAATAGCATAAACAACAAAAATCTAATTATCGATACGATAATTAGAGAACACATAATCTAATTATCTAGTAGATAATTTGTCAGGACCCGATTCTTCGACTCCGAATATCGACATCAATACGTCCACTGTATCGAATGCCGCTCAGTCGGATGTTGGAAAACCGAACACTGAGGGTTTTAAGAAAAAGAAAGAGGTAGAAGAAGGTGGAAAGAAAAGATAATAGGACGGAAAGAAAAGAGCAGAACAATATCAGAATCTCACAATCGCAGCGGAACGACAGATAATAGATAAATGAATAATCTTTAAACAAAGAACTATATTAGTTATTACATTTTATACATTACATTACATCATCAGAGTGTACAACAACAACAACAAACAGCGGAAAAGAAATACTATATACTAATAATACGCCATGCCATCTAGCTTGCCTCCAGCAACTCCTGAATATCCTGATAAACCTCAACTCTTGACTACCCGTGTGGAAATTGGTGGGCACCCAGAGTTTAGGAAGGAAAACAATAAACTCCGAGTCAGTCATGTGACTGGTGTGAGAACTCAAAACAGTTTATTTATCTTTTAAATCAAAATATAGGAATATTTTTTTAAAGTCAATTCGCAATGCTTTTAAAATTGAGACTACCATAAGGCCTCCCGCACACACTCACATGCAAAAGTAGAATCGGAGGAGATTTCTCCTTATGATAGTCAAAAATGCTTGATACGCATTAAAAAGAACATTTGATATTATTACTAGTGCATAGTGTAGAGAAAAATTCATTTCGAACGTAGAATATAAATCTTAGCCAACATATGACCATTATCGTATGCCTACTATAGCTATCATCCAAACAGTGGGGCGCCACCATAAGTGAATGATAGGTTCTACAACTAATACCGTACAAGATCGTATTGTTTCTTTAGATTTCCAACGAATGGTCAGGCCAAGGAACTTCCCATTGCCACATGAGGACGTCTTTGGAAGGACGTCCCCGAGAACCAAACCGGATCTCTGCCAACACAAGGCCGGGTTACCCCTAACCGGGTTGTTACCCTGTATAACCTCTGAGCTCGTACGTCTCATAGAAGGGTGTTAAGCTATGAGAATAAATTCTCCGCCACCAACAGAAATATATTTGAAAGAAATCAGCTTTATATCTCAATTTGTAATGTCAGACATACAATCCGTACAAGTCTGTTCCGGGATCGAACAGAACCGTAGGCACTTACAAGGAAGTCCTTGCAATCCGGATAATCTCTAATCACGTCCGAATTTCCCATCACATATGGAGATCTCTATACCGGGGATCAGCCAGTGCGGAGACAATCAACAAGAAACCCTTTCGTTTTCGAAAATATCCGGTCTTCAACACCGGTCTTCAAATGCAATTCATAACGACGTATCACATATTCGGAATGGGTTATACGACCCCAAGGTCCTTTCCTGGTTAACCCGAATAGTGAGCGCTTATTTTAAAAAATAAATAAGTGTGGCATTCAATTTCAAGCAAATCACAACAAATACCTATTTAAAGGTAATATTGATAGTCGATTATTGAACTATCAATAGATATGCACAACATCACCAGATTCCAAATAATTTTCTAAATTATTTATTTTCCAAAAATATCCTATCAATAGATATGCACAACATCACCAGATTCCAAATAAATTTTCCAAATTATTTATTTCCCAAAAATATATTTACAAGATATAAATTTTTACAATACTTCAAAAATAAATCAATATTTATTTTTAAATAAATTCCCCCTTTTCATTTATAAATTTCATAGTGAATTTACATTCCAAAATATTTATGAATATACGATCTCAAATCGATTTCTAATATTCATTTTCAATTTATCTTTAAAAAGATAAATTCCAAATATTCACTTAATATCGGAAAAACATTTCTATACTTATTAAAAATAAGTAATTCACAATATCCTTTTATTTTCTATACTTGGAAAATACTCAATATACTCTAATCGAAATTAAGTATATATTTCATTCTTTAAGGAAATCATTCTCTTAAACATATTTATTTGGGCCAAAACGAATGTTGCGTAAAACATCGTTACGACAACCCAAAATCACTAGTATAGGGATTCGAAATTAAAATAGATATATAAATCCCAATACTATACAAAACATTTCCTTTCGGAAATCATCTATTATAACAACAGTGTTATAATCTACCATTTCCTTCTATTTCTCGAAAACGTCTATTTCAACAATGAATGTTGAAATCTATGGTTTCGATCTTAACACATTTAAAAATATCGTTAGATCGTTTTAATTCTATTTAAAACATCACATTCAAAACCATTTCTTTAACATATTATTCACTATTCAAAAACGTGAATATACTTGTTAACCAATTTCATCATTTCTATTCCTTTTATTTTAAAGGATTATTCACTTTCTAAAACGTGAATATAACTCCATTAATAAATCACAACAATTTTACGTATCAAAATAAGTCGTTGCAGATTTATAAAACAATATTCATAAATTCCATTTCTATTTATTTTATAACACTTCCTTTTACAAATTTCCTTTATTAACCTATTCGATTTATAACTCAATTATATACCGAAAGTCCATATTATAAGTTAAATGCTTATAATTTATTTGTTTACAAAATTGTTCTTTTAAACTTCCCAAAATTTAAATCTTATAACTTATAAGATTCGTTTATTTATCCAAAATCTATTCTTTTAAATTACTTTATAAATTTTATTTATAAAATTCCATTATAACTTCACCGTTTATAATTCTATAGATTTCATTCATTTATGAAATTCATTCTCAATTCATTCTAACACTTATAAAAGCTCGTTTTACAATTCCAATATTTTTAATTTATTAATATCAATTTATAAATCTTTTATATGGATCAATTTATATTATTCTTTTAAAACGTCTTTAAACTCCTTTATAATTTCATCATTTTGATTTATAAAATAATCAAATTTCATAAATCCTATTTTTAAACTTTTTATAATAAATTCAGAAAACCCAATTTAACTATTTTATAAGATCATTCATCCCATATTTTCAAAAAATCAACTTTTAACTGTATTTCTCAAAAATCATAATTTTTATAACATTAAAATTATAACGTTTATTTATTTAAGATGGATAAATTCCAATATTTTTATAAACGTATACTTTCAAAAATCACTTTAGAAATCTCTTAAAAGTCAAAATCGTTATTTTTAAACTTCAAAATTTGATCCGATGATGGAACACATCAAATAGTCAATCACGACTTTCCAATATCATATATCGATATGATAAACAATCAAATATCACAATATCTGAATCAAATAAATATTTGTGAGGAATCCAGTTGGATCCCTCCAACCTGTTTCCCTGCATCCACAGACATTAGCACAATACCCATTCCAGTTCGAGGTGGAATATCGCGGTATATGAGATTTATAAAATATTATCCGCTTAATAGGCGGCGCAATAGGGTCTCATCCGCTATACAATGCAGGAAATCAATCAACTGCAATATATACATATGCCAATATATATATATATATATATTGCTATATATATATAGATATATCCTACTATATCTAATATCACAACCAAATAGCAATCAATAAATAACTGCAAATCCAACTTGTAAATTTTTGAGTGAGAAGTTCTCACCTTAGCTTTTATTTTGCAATCCATTTCCCATCTTGACTCGATTTTCTTGATTTATACCTCGTATAAATATTATACAAATTTATTAATATTTGAATACTTTAAATTAACCCGTTATTTTATTTTAAAATAACACTTTTAATTTTTTTTTAAACAAGCTTCTATTTGATAATTTAAATTAACCAATGATTTTCTTTTAAACTAATTTTCTTCTTTAATAAAATATTTAACTAAAAATTTACTTTCAGAACTAAATTAAATATAATAAACTCTTGTAAAAATTCAATTAAGTTTCATTAAATAAAACTATCTTTATAATATATTAATATTCGAGACAATCGAAAAAAACAATTTCTTTTCAACGGAAATTAATTAACACTTTTAGTTTATCTAATAAAATTTAAATTTCAACTAAATTTACTTAAATAAATTTATTTAACTACAATTTAATTTTTTTAAAACTAAATTTTCTTCCAAATCCATTATTTTAATTTCAAAAACTTTTAATATCTTCTATTTTCCTGTAATTTGCAACAGCAACCCATTTAAAGTTTAAAAACTGCATATATACATTATTATTATTTTTCTGTTTTTAACTTTTAAACACTTTAAAATTCCAAATTTCTTTTCAAATCTGTATTTAAATTTTAAATTGAATAACAACTGTGAATAACTTACTGCATTATATGAATTTACTTGTTTAAACAATTCTATAATTTTAAAATATCCAACAATAACCTATACAGGGTTTATATTCATTTCCAATTTTTAATTAAATTGAAAAATTTGAATATACCTCACTGTGAAAATCATCAGCTCGAACTCGAGCTCCTCGTCGCCGCTGTCGCACTGTCGCGACCACGCCCCATCATCGCGCGCCCATGACAATCCTAGCTTCGTCGCCGTTGATTCGAACTCGTGAAGTTTGCCATGCCTCACGCTCCACACTCGCACTGTTGCTACCCATGTCGCCGCTTCGCGCTCGAACCACGCGCCACCTTGCTCAATCGCGACTCCACCAGAGAATCACGCGCGCCGCCTTCACCTCGGCATACGAGCGCTTGCGCTGCCCCCTCCCCCCAAGCGAGCGCCGCAGCCATTGATTTATTCTTTTTTTTTCATTTAAGAGGATCGGCCATTTTTTCTGATGTGAATCGAGAAGAATTGAAAAGGGGGAAAAATGTTGTTGTTGAATTCTTGAAGGCAGTGGCCATTATTTTTATCTCGTTTGATTTTGTTTCCATTTGAATCTGGAGAGGGATATTTAAAATGGAACGAAGTATGCTCTGCACGATCCTTAGCGTGATCCTTGCCGTAATTTTAGACGTGAATTTAGGAAAAATAACTTGTGTACTTTGACTAATTATAATTTAAATTTAATTTGAATTCAATTTGATCTCGGCGCGTTTATATATCGTGTGCTCGCATAACAACTCAGAAAAATACGAAATTTGAAATTCGAGAATAATTCAATATTACGGACCCAACGGAACTGGTTTCGTCGAATTCCGAGACTGTGCCTCGGACGGCTATTTTTAAATATTGATTCAAACGATCTAATTTCAAAACTGAACAAAGCAGTTTCGAATTAAATTCTGAAGCTTCTATTATCTTCAGTATTATCAATATGAATTTTACAAGCCTTTGAAATATTTTTAATCAGCTTAAAATTGAAGATTCAAATTTTTTTTCAACTTCCAATAGATCAAATTCTATAATTTAATCGTCAAATTCATTCTGATAATTTGAAATTCAAGCCAAACCATCATTCAAATATTTAAAATTAATTAAATATTTTCAATTTAAATTGTTCAAAAGTTCTGGGTCGTTACATAATTAGATATTACAAAATGATCAAATTAAACCAAATCAAAATACAATTTCAAAATATTGAATTGAACACAAGAAACAATTCAAGCAATTGAAATATCAATTAAAACGTCAATACTGTTTTGGCTGTAGTACACGCTCACTTGCACCGCCTCGCCACTACAGTGATGAAATACACAAAAAGCTCAATGAATCAGAAGCAAATGGTACAATGCGGTCTCATCCGCTATACAATGCGGGAAATCAATCAACTGCAATATATACATATGCCAATATATATATATATATATATATATATATATATATTGCTATATATATATAGATATATCCTACTATATCTAATATCACAACCAAATAGCAATCAATAAATAACTGCAAATCCAACTTGTAAATTTTTGAGTGAGAAGTTCTCACCTTAGCTTTTATTTTGAAATCCATTTCCCATCTTGACTCGATTTCCTTGATTTATACCTTGTATAAATATTATACAAATTTATTAATATTTGAATACTTTAAATTAACCCGTTATTTTATTTTAAAATAACACTTTTAATTTTTTTTTTTAAACAAGCTTCTATTTGATAATTTAAATTAACCAATGATTTTCTTTTAAACTAATTTTCTTCTTTAATAAAATATTTAACTAAAAATTTACTTTCAGAACTAAATTGAATAATATAACCTCTTGTAAAAATTCAATTAAGTTTCATTAAATAAAACTATCTTTATAATATATTAATATTCGAGACAATCGAAAAAAACAATTTCTTTTCAATGGAAATTAATTAACACTTTTAATTTATCTAATAAAATTTAAATTTCAACTAAATTTACTTAAATAAATTTATTTAACTACAAATTAATTTTTTTAAAACTAATTTTTCTTTTTAAATCCATTATTTTAATTTCAAAAACTTTTAATATCTTCTATTTTCCTGTAATTTGCAACAGCAACCCATTTAAAGTTTAAAAACTGCATATATACATTATTATTATTTTTCTGTTTTTAACTTTTAAACACTTTAAAATTCCAAATTTCTTTTCAAACCTGTATTTAAGTTTTAAATTGAATAACAACTGTGAATAACTTACTGCATTATATAAATTTACTTGTTTAAAAAATTCTATAATTTTAAAATATCCAACAATAACCTGTACAGGGTTTATATTCATTTCCAATTTTAAATTAAATTGAAAATTTTGAATATACCTCAATGTGAAAATCATTAGCTCGAACTCGAGCTCCTCGTCGCCGCTGTCGCACTTTCGCGACCACGCCCCATCATCGCGCGCCCATGACAATCCTAGCTTCGTCGCCGCTGATTCGAACTCGTGGAGTTTGCCACGCCTCACGCTCCACACTCGCACTGTTGCGACCCATGTCGCCGCTTCGCACTCAAACCACGCGCCACCTTGCTCAATCGCGACTCCACCACTGAATCACGCGCGCCGCCGTCACCTCGGCCTACGCGCGCGTGCGCTGCCCCCCCCCCCCCAAGCGAGCGCTGCGGCCATTGATTTATTCTTTTTTTTTTTCATTTAAGAGGATCGGCCATTTTTTTCTGATGTGATTCGAGAAGAATTGAAAAAGGGGAAATGTTGCTGTTGAATTCTTGAAGGCAGTGGCCATTATTTTTATCTCGTTTGATTTTGTTTCCATTTGAATCTGGAGAGGGATATTTAAAATGGAACGAAGTATGCTCTGCACAATCCCTAGCGTGATCCTTGCCGTAATTTTAGACGTGAATTTAGGGAAAATAACTTGTGTACTTTGACTAATTATAATTTAAATTTAATTTGAACTCAATTTGATCTCGCCGCGTTTATATGTCGTGTGCTCGCATAACAACTCAGAAAAATACGAAATTTGAAATCCGAGAATAATTCAATATTACGGACCCAATGGAACTGTCATCGAATTCTGAGACTGTGCCTCGGACGGCTATTTTTAAATATTGATTCAAAAAATATAATTTCAAAACCGAACAAAACAGTTTCAAATTAAATTCTGAAGCTTCTATTATCTTCAGTATTATCAATATGAATTTTACAAGCCTTTGAAATATTTTTAATCAGCTTCAAATTGAAGATTCAAATTTTTGTTCAACTTCCAATAGATCAAATTCTATAATTTAATCGTCAAATTCATTCTGATAATTTGAAATTCAAGCCAAACCATCATTCAAATATTTAAAATTAATTAAATATTTTCAATTTAAATTGTTCAAAAGTTCTGGGTCGTTACATAATTAGATATCACAAAATGATGAAATTAAACCAAATCAAAATACAATTTCAAAATATTGAATTGAACACAAGAAACAATTCAAGCAATTGAAATATCAATTAAAACGTCAATACTGTTTTGGCTGTAGTACACGCTCACTTGCACCGCCTCGCCACTACAGTGATGAAATACACAAAAAGCTCAATGAATCAGAAGCAAATGGTACCAACTCCAGATCAAGTTCGAGTTATATTACTCAAACTCAACCGGTCAGTGCCCTCAAAATGACCTGAACAATGCATGCTACAGGTCTGACAACTTGGATGCACAATCACATATGTACGCAATCAACAATAGATTGTACATGAACAAGGCAGTTCAGTAATGCATCGAGTTCAAGTAAACAAAATCAGAAAAAGCAATTAATGGACAAACAGATTCAAAATGCATTCATGTATACCAAAGACTGGAAACAAAGGCAACACAACTCAAATGCAAAGCACAAAGGATCAAATGACCAAGTGCACAAGGCAGTGGTACAACATGAAGACACAGCAGAATGAAGGTGAGAGTACCAAAGATATGGCACCATAGAACACAACATTAAAAGACATAGAGCAGCTTCAAATGAGAATAATGTCACTAGTGAAATACAGTGACCAAATGCAAATGAATACAATTCATCAATGCAATGTATCAGACTCGAGCACAAACAAAGGCAATATAAAACTAACAGTGCAAATTGGCAACAGTGAAGACTGCCTGAAGCACACGTGCCCAGACTCAAAGAACAAGACCGCATAAAAGTAGCATAACGGCGAAACATGCCAGAGTGAAGATTACAGGTGCAAAGCACCTGTCCAGACAAGGAAGCAAAACTAATGAATGCAACAAAACAATTCGACCAGTTCAATATGCTGTGCACAGGAACCAAGGCTACGAGTTCAAATGCATACAACCAAATACAAGTTCTTGAAGCACACGTGCCCAGACCAAAGACACAAAAATAGAAGGCAACATGGAATCAATGTGAAAACTACAAACACATGAACACCTAGATAGGCAGAACATATGTAAACAAAATTAGTACTGTAACCATGTCACCAGATAACAGAAGTTACCAAGATGAACTCAATCAATGTCGAAGCCATTGAACAGCAGGTCAAAGTCAAAATCCATACAGAACAGTTCAACATGATATCAACCCAATGCAGTTTAATATCTAATATTTTCCAAAGTACTGGCCGAATTCAATTTACAGAGAAATAAATCAAAGTAACATCCTAAGTCCCAGAGACAAATATCAAAACCATGGCAAGTTTCAAGTTCGAATTAGTAGAAATCAAAGCTAGATGTGAATGAACAAATCAATATCATCAACATCCATATGAAAACAGTGCCGTAATAACCACGAAAACAAGAAATCGAACCAAGTCAAAATCAAGTCATAAATCATCTACGATAAAACCAAATCGAACGCGAAGCATAGTACTAAGTTTGAATTTAAGATGTGAGTGTAAATCACTCACCATGCTTCGAAGAACCAAATCCAATCTCGCGCCGAAATCAAAGATCGAACAAACCAGAGTCGACGCCGTGGCATCACGAAGTCGATCGAAGTCAAAATCGAAACCCTAACAGCGGCCATTTTTCTTTTTGTTTGTTTAGGGCTTGCAAATGAATGAAATGAAAATGAGGAACAGGTATTGAATATTATCACGACACCAACAAAAAAACATGGGCCAAGATGATTTTAAAGCCCACAAACCCTTAACGGATGTTTAAATAGAATTTTAGCCCAATCAAAATCTCCCAATATTAATTAGCAAGCAATTTTAATCGTTTAATGACGATTATGTATGGGTGCAAAACGCCGGATTGTTACAGACTCCCCTCCTTATAAAAATTGCGTCCCCGCAATTTTCATAATTAAAGTTGTCGACAATAATTATTTTTCTAACATAAACTAGTTAAGCTAGAAAAGCAAAGGTCAAGAACACAGATGCCAAAGAAATCTTTTAATTTCATAAAAGAAATTTACAATTTCTCAAAAAAATCTAATTATCAAGTAGGTAATCAGAAAACAACGAAACTGAATAAATACAATTATCAGCAATATTTAATTATCAATTATATAATTAGAATACAGAAATCACAAAACAGCAATATCTAATTATCGATACGATAATTAGAAAACAGCAAAATCTAATTACCAAAAAGACAATTAGAAAACACAAATCACATATCCCAAAACCGCAAATATCTAGTTATCCAATAGATAATTAGAAAACACGAACTTCATAATTAGCAAATGCTAACTATCAACAGAGATAGATAGAAAACAACAATTCAATATAATCAACATAATCAAGAATCAATTAGAGACTAGAAAATCTCATAATTAGCAAAATTAGAAAACATCCAATTATCAAAAACGATAATCAGAAATCTCAAATCAACAAATATCTAATTGTCAAAAACGATAATCAGAAATCTCAAATCAACAAATTTCTAATTATCAAAAAATATAATCAGAAATCTCAAACTATCAAATATATAATTATCGACAAAGATAATCAGAAATCTCAAATTAGCAAATATCTAATTATCAACAAAGATAATTAGAACTCAAATCAGCAAATATCTAATTATCAACAAAGATAATTAAAACTCAAATCAGCAAATATCTAATTATCAACAAAGATAATTAGAACTCAAATCGGCAAAGATCTAATTACCTGCAGATAATTAGAAACAAAAAATATCTAGAAATCAATTAAGATGACTACAAAATCAACATAAAAGGTGGATCGATCCCAACAAATGGCGCGTTTAAGCTACGCCGCACGTGTAACAGCATTTGGCCGAAGCCTACCAAGTACTATCATCATAATTCTGGCGCTTCTAATATAATACTCAGGCAATTATATCACTTCACAATTGCATAAATTCAGTGGCTACGCTGCATCACATTTACCTCACTTGGAGTTAAAACCGAAACGTGGTAAGTAATCCAAGCTTCATATCCCAAACTAGATAGTTACAAATTTGAATCTGGGTTCATGTCTTTTGACTAAACATTTTTCCTTTTTCTTTTTAATACTGTTTAAATATGCTGAAGTTCAAACCCATCCCATTCATTGAAGACAGAAATAGATAATGGCTTTGGTGTTTCAGACGAGCTATTAAGTAGTTTTTATGCCTATCATAGCATACTGGATATATGCAGGCATGTATACTCTATTTGGCGGCCATTTGAAAAACAACAGGCTACACCCAAAAGAGCATGAGAAACACCAATAAATACAAGACTAAGGAATGAAGAATGGCCACGAGTTATTCTCCGTATTAGCAAGGCTGGGTCAGCCTATTTATCATCCCTACCATTAAACATCTCTTTCATTTGTATGCATATTATAATCATGGATAGAAGAAACTAAACATTATTTTACTTTACTGCCAATGTATTTTGAAACAAAAATTTCAAAAACTGAAACGGTGATGTATGAAATATACAAGTAGTGCTATTTAGTCTTTATCATATAAAGTGCCTATCCATATTTTTTTTTAAAATTAGGTAGACAGAACTGATATTTAAAGCACATAAATAAGATAATATATGAATATATGACTTAAATAGGATCATGTTTATCTAACAGGTTTCCAGTCTCTTAAGAGATTATATGAAGAAGAACTAATATAAATTAAAAGCAGCGCACTTATTAACTCTGATCTTATACATTACTAATCAATTTTGAAAAGCTTATATAAATGAATATTTAATACTAAAGATCATAACAATAAAAGGAATATAGTTTAAATTAACCAAATTTAATTCATTAAATGAAAATAAAAGTGGCTAACTTCAGATGGGAAACATAAATATTAATACCGTAGTTAATGTACAATAAATACAACATTGATTCCTCATCCAAATGTACGCATTTCTCCTTCCTTATCCTTGTCACCTTTTTTCCAATGCCATCATATGCATTTTTCTTATCTAAACTAATTCATATTATTGCGCATTTATAAATATGTATGCATTTGTTCTTATCACCTTGATTTTCAGCCATATATTGTTACTAATTCATATATAACTAAAGTTTTGTGCATATACTCACTATACTTATTGAGTCACTTGAATTACTATATACCATGTGGGCTACTTGATCAAAAATTTCAACTTTATTTCAATTTACTATTTATAAATATTTTTTGCTGCTTAATTATATCATTGCTACCAACTTCAAATCTTAATATAACACTCAGTAACGCATAATAATACATTTCAGTCTATAGATGATAAAATCCTAAAACCCAATAGTTATATAGAAGTGAATTGGTGAGTGCTCACATATAAGCCAAATACGAATATTAGATTCTATGATGCTTCCATTTAATTTATTACCATTTTAGTGGACAGCTTGAAGAATTGAAGAACATTTCGCTTGTTATGCAGCTAAACTTCTGCTATGCCTATTAATATTGTTTCAGCACAACATTGAATTATGAGGAAAAAAATTTAGCATAACAGGTGTGGGATAAAATGTACCAATTTTAGCGTACATTTTTTTAAATAAAAGTTCAATCGGTGGCAAGCAACTTAGACAATTTAAGTCATTCATTTATTCCATGCTAAAAAAATGTTATGGTAGTGCATGTTGCATCACAACATACTCTAAGCTAACAAATTGCAGTGCAATAAAATAAACGATCAGCGTTAACACTAAACCAACGTAAGTACAAAGCACACATGACAATGAAATAAATATAATGTTCCTAAAATATAGGACTATAGTTAGACAAAACAAGTGTGGTATCAAATAAATTGCAAACATTCCTTAGCAAAAGGTATAATTGTGAATAAGAAACTATTAAAATCTAAAAAAAAAACTTAACAATTATGAAATTGTGACGACCCGGAAATTTTAACATTTGAAGTAGAAATATTTAAATTAATTTTAAATGTTTGAATGATAGTTTAACTTGAATTTCAAATACCAGGATGAAATTAGCAATTTAATTATCAAATTTAATTACAGAAATTTGGGTAAAATTGTAAATCTTCAATTTTGAGTCTGTTAAAAATAATTTGATGGCTTAGAAAATTTATATTGATAATACTAAAGATGACAGCTTCAGAATTGGACTTGAAAATGATTTGTTCAGTTTTGTAAATATATCGTTTAAATCAATATTTAAAAATAGCCTTCCGAGGCACAGTCTCGGAATTCAACGAAACCAGTTCCATTGGATCCATAATATTGTATTATTCTCGGGTTTCAATTTTCGTAGCATTTGGAGTGATCGTTTGGCCGTACGATAGTCAAACGCGCTAAAAATTAAATCAAAATATAGTTTTATAACTGGTCCAGAAAGCTATCTTCTCCATACGACCAAAATTTGGACTCGGAACCTTTTCCATTGCGTTCGGAATAGGGCTTTAACATTATAAATTTCTGGTGGCACGCCTCAATTGGAGATCGTGTTTTTGAATTACATTTTTCGAAACGATTTAAATTTGAATTTGAATATAAAAAATATATTAATCAAGCACGTAATTTTTTTTACAACACTTGTTAGACTTTCACTGTAGATTTTGACACGCGTTTGTTCTTCCTTATTAAACAAAGACAACTATGCTCGTTCAAAAGAAATCGAAGAAAATAACAATAAAACAACTCAACCTCGTTCAAAAATAAAAACGGTCGATGCCTGTTTCTTCTTTCTTTCCCCAAATTTCTTCCAAACCTAAAAGAATCGCCGAGCTTCAACAAATAAAAAAAATATCAAAATCGATTTCTACACGATGAAAAAAATGGCCGAGGAAATCGATCATAACCAAGATCGAGTCCCTTTTCAAAGCATTCTCGATTCGAATCTTATCGCCTCCTGGGGTAGTTGCGAGTTCGCGCTTGCTAGAGGAGTGAACGCGTGCGCGCTCGCGCACGTGAGGGAAAATCGGAATGCTGAACGAAAAAGACTAAGGCATCGTGAATGGGAGGAAGTTCGTCATTGTTGGGGTCACGATTGGGTTCAATTGCAGTAATGTCAATTTTGGAGTATGGTCGAGCAAGGCAAAGCGATGTGGAGGTTCGTCTACGGCAACGTGGTGTTATCGAACACCGGCGTGAGGTTGGAGGAGAGGCATTGCAGCTTGCGCGTTATGGCATCCCGACATGGCCATTGATTCGTTCACATTCGTACGTGACGTGCTAGGGTTTTGGATATCGTTATTTGGGGGGGCATTGTACATGGTAGGCTGCTCGTTGCTTTGGTAAGGTATTGTTTTTTTCTTTTATTTTTATTTTCAAGATTAACCAGTTAAATTTGAAATTTATTAAAAAAAAAGAGATATGAATCAGTTTATTTCAGGCAAAAAAGAAAATTATATATATCCAAGTTAGTATGTGCGTGTGTGTGTGTGTGTGTGTGTGTGTGTGTGTATATATATATATATATATATATATATATATATGCAGTAAGGTATGATAAGTTTTGCTTTTAGTACAGTTTAATTTAACAATATTTGATTCGGCAATAAGATAGATCTGTAGTTATTTTTTTACTATTATTCTTCACTTTCAACTTGAATTAGATAATACATATTTATGTATTAGAATTTTAAACGGTAAAACAGCTATAGCGTATGTATACTTATAAGATCTTGGAATAGAAATTCTAAATATCAGTTTATTTCAGGAATTTTTTTATAGATATCCAAGTTTTATATATATATATATATGTATATATATATATATGTACGCACACACACACACATATATATATGCAGTAAGGTATGATAAGTTTTGCCTTTAGTATAGTTTAATTTAACAATATTTGATTCTGCAATAAGATAGATCTGTAGTTATTTTTTTTAGTATTCTTCACTTTCGACTTGAATTAGATAATATATATATGTATTAGAATTTTAAACGGTAAAATAGTGATAGTGTATATATACTTATAAGATCTTGGAATATAAATTTTAAATATCAAACAAGTTATTTAAAATTGATTTTTAAATCCATTTGGGTATCTTAAGCCCTAAAGGAAATAAATGTACATATAGATATTTTAATTTACCAGTTTATTTTAAAATAATTTTTAAAAGTGATATATTTTGTTTAATTAACTTATTTAAAATTTATTTTGTCACTGAAAATAATTTATTAAAGGAAAATTTATTTTAAACTTAAATTTTTAGTTAATTTTTTTAAAAGAAATTAGTTAACAATTTAATCATGATGTTAGAATTAAATCACTAGTTAATTAATTATTAATTAAAAGAAAATTGGTTATTCAATTATTTCGAATATTAATCGACTGTATAAATATTTATACAAGGTTTAAACTGTGGAGAAAACAGTCTGGAATGGAAAATGGGTTGCATGCACTATAAAAGGTGAGATCTTCTCACTCAGTCAATGATTTTTCTGATTTAATTTTAATAGTTAAATTTAAAATTGATTGATTGTGTGCTTGAATAATTAATTTATTATTAGTTATATTAGTTTAGACCCTATGCGTCGCATAATAGCGGAGGTTATTATATTAAACCCATATACTGCGATATTCCACCTTGAAGTGGAATTGGTATTATATATGTATTTGGAGTTGTTGATTTCCTGCATTATATAGCGGATGAGACCCTATTGCGTCGCATAATTGTGGAAAATATTTTATCAATCCCAAATACCGCGATATTCCACCTTGAAGTGAAATGGGTATTTAATTGTTGTGCTAACGTCAGTGGATGCAGGGAAACAGATTGGAGGGTTCCATCTGGATTCCTCAAATATTTAATTTGTTTAGTATGTTGTATGTTGATTATTTTTAATTCGTATGACTATTTGTGATTGAAACCGTTGAAGGCTGTAATTTAGCCGAATATATTTTTGGTATCGTAGGATACCAAAAATATATAAAGATTTTATTTTGAAATTTAGGTAGAAAATTTGTAATAAATTCACTCAAAGGAATCGGGTGAATTTTAAAACAAGGAAATTTAAATAGATAAATTTTTATCTTTGAAAACTTATTGAATAAATTCCAAAATTATGGGAAAATATTTGTGTTAACGCTAAAATTTGAACGCCAACACCCCGGTGTGTAAAGTGTAGTTGTTAAAGCACCACCCGATGATTCGGGAACAGAGTATAAGCAGAAAACTGCAGAAAAAACAGTAAACAACAGCGATTTTATAGTGGTTCGGCTTAATAGTTTGCCTACGTCCACTATGAATATCTTTATTAACGAATTCGTTACAGTTCGATACAATTCTTCCCAAGTACAATACACTTTGAATTACTAAACACTTTGAACGAATGGCTTAAACTTCAATGTGAGTGAAAGTCTTCATATCCATGTCGGATGTATGAGATTCCTTCTTGAAGTTGTTAGTAGCGTTCTACGTGTCTTGAAAGCCTTGAATGTCGAGTCGGTTTGGAATGTAGCAGAGTATCGGTGCTTGGAAAGAATGAGCCAAAAGTCCCCCTCATGCTTGTAGTAGGTTGGTATTTATAGGAAAATTTTACCCTTAAGTCGTAACTCGTAACCGAGTTAAGGTAGGTCGTGGCCGACTTATTGAGTCTAGCTCGTAGCTTGGTAGAAATTTTCCCATCTGCTTGAATTCATGTCAAGTTCTAAGTCATGCACGAGTTAACCGGACGCGGCTTCATTTGTTTACATAAGTCGTGTACGACTCATCATAGGTCGTAGGTCGTGACCGAGTTAACAGGATGCGGCATAAATGTTGTGGCAGAGGATTATAGCTTAGCGACTTTAGGTCATGGACGACTTAAGTTAAGTCGTGAGTTACGGCTTAACTGGTAAGCTTGTGTATTTCAGATAGCAACACAAATCTTAACTCGTTCACGAGTTAGGAGGCTATGTTTAACGAGTATCAGCGCTTTGTTTGCCTAAGTCGTTTACGACTCATGCTAGGTCGTAAGTCATAGACAGCTTTAGGTCGTTAACTTATTTCCTTCTTGAGTCAGGCCATCTCTTAAGTCATAGATTTCCTTAAGTCGTAGACTTCTTGGTCCGTTTCAATTCTTAAGTGGTCTGGACCTTAACTCGTTAACTCGTCCAGACCCTAAGTCGTGTACCCTCCTTGATCCATTGAGTTGCTGTTTCCCTCGAGTCGTTGAGTCGGCCATTTCTTTAACACATTAAACCGTTAAGTCGTACCATTCATAAGTCGTAGATCGTCCATAACTTGAGTCCTTAACTTGTTAAGTCGCAGAGTGCTTTTAACTGTTAGATCATGGTGGTCTCAAGTGATAAGTCGTTGTCTTAACGGGGTTAACATTTGCCCCTCGAAGCACACGCCTAAGTCGTAGGTCGTGTGCTTCGACTTTCCTTAACTCGCTTGTGCCGTTTCAAGTTCCGCTGTCTTGGTGTATAAAAGACTTGAGTCGTTTCTCTTATTTCTTTCTGCTCACTATCAATCTCCTAAGTCGTATCCGCCATTAACATCTCTCCAAGCTTCCTGCGGCGATCCTGACTTGATTTACTTCCAACCATCTCCAGTTTCATATCACGTGAGAAATTTTCCCCATTTTCCAATCGCCGATTATCATTGTCAATCTTTGAGCCCTGTCTTCCGTCTCTGATTCCCCCCTTTAACTGTGCGAGTATTGTTGCATTGGTCGTCGAAGAACTCAAAGTTTGTTTGATTTGACTTAAGACGACTCGTGATTTGCGACGATTCGGTGGTGTGGCAGAACTGGGGTTGTTGTCGATTGAGAGATTATCGGGCTAACGGGTTAGGTGAGATGTTGTGAGATTTTCACAACTCTGCCGATTTGCACAATTCTCGAAGTAACTGACTTAAGATCCCTTACGACCTTAATTACGCACGACTTAACCCTTCAGGTTGTGTTTGTTTCTGGACGACTTAAGACTTAGCTTCATTTGTACTCCATTGCTTTGTCTTGATTTGAGATTTTCATGACTTGGCCTTAGGGTTGTGAACAATTTAGTCCTGAGTCGTAGCCGAGTTAAGACCTCGAGAGATCCACTCCATTTCAAACCGAAGCCTTTTCTTCTCAACACGTCTTGCGGCTTATATGACCAACGATTTAATGAGCCAACGACTTAATCTTGCAGGAAGTCTTGAAGTCGTGGGCGACTTAACCTTTAGATCGTGGACGACTTATCCTTTAGGGCGTGGACGACTCAGCACTTAGACAATCTTTTACGGCCAAATTATTTCCTTTAGCCTAAGCCAATTTCATCCCTCTGTTAGGTTATGAACGACTTAGGGCTTAGAGGATTTTTGGACTGTGACTAAATGGCTTGAACAAAAATTTGAAAACTTCAAGATGTCGTCAAAACTTGACTGTACTTCCAATTTGAATTGCCAGAATATACTGCTTGAACATTGTTGCGTTTCTTTACAGATTATTCTAACTTTAACGCTATCAACCTGTTAAACACAACACTTCAGAAAAATGGGACAAATATACTGCCACTGACTGCCCATATCAAATGACAGATTAGTCAACATAGAGTAATCAACTTAAACATAATGTATGAAATGCCGTGAACCAATCAACTAAAGTGAAATATTAATGCAAAGCACTGCTATCTTGAACTGGTTTGTTTGCATTTACATTTCTCTTTCGTATTTTAAAACAACGAACCCTGGACTTCATAACTGACAAATGCTTGCTAGTTTTCATTCCAGTTTTATTCGCTTATTGGTTTGTTGATTTTACACAACACTTCACACATTTTAGGAAACGTGCACCTTCATATTTGAATATCCAGTTGCTTGTGTAGAATGACTTCTCAGCAAGAGGATACAACAGCCCAGGCTGGAGAGGCCACTCTTATTCCAGCTCCATTAGTCAATCCTCCAGAAAGAGCCCCTACCACCTTATTGTACAAAGCTTTTCGTCAGTTGTGTGGTCAGTTTGGCATTGCTGAAGCAGATGCCATTCTCCTTGAAAAAGGTGACACCGCTGATGTGGCGCCTACTGGCTTCGTAGCGGTTAACCGGCAAATGTGCCTAAGCGGGGCCATTCACCCTTTCAACAACTTTCCCCAGAATCTACTTCTTCGATTAGCTATCTCCCCATTCCAGCTACACCCCAATAGCTATGCCATTCTGATGGGGTTGTGCGTGCTATTTAGGAGAACATTTGACCGGCTTCCAAGCTTTGACGAAATCTGTTTCCTATGCTCCTTTACTAGGACTAAGGATCATCCTTCTATTACCGTCGTGACAAGCGCACGAAATCGTAAATTGATCGTTGGCCTCCCTGACACTTCCCATGGGTTCTTAACTCAATTCTTCTATGTCCGTTGCCCCCCGGGGTTTTATGCTGTGTGGAGAGAAGGAGGTAAGATCATTTACCTTTCCCTCCTTTATACTCTGAGTTTTTTAAAGTTCGAATTGCCAAGTGTTAACTTCATCATTTTTTTTTTCAGCGCTTCCCCTCCTTATAGAGATCCCAGTCACAAGCCAACTCTGGAGAGGCTTGTAGCTGTACCGGTTGAAGAGCGGGATATGAAATTTTTGCTGAACGACGAATTCCTTCACCAGTTCGGACTTCTTCACCCTTCTCGCTCCATACACCCCTGCGAGGTTCCAGACTCCCCACCTAAAGCATCAGATGCCCCGGTTTCTTCTGACGTACCTGTACCAAAAGATCCCGCTCCCGAAGCTTCTCTAGTGAAGTGCTCCACTTCTGTTGATGTCGCGGGGTCATCTGGCAAAGTTGCCCCGGTCACTGAAGAAGAAGAGCCTCGGGATTCACCTCTGCATTCAAAGGAGTCTGGTTACGAAGAAGCTGAGAAAACCAGCCCTGTCAAGCAGAGCAGGGATGACACTTTCGAAGGACTGAGCGACCTCTTTGCCACCTCGCAAGAGATCTTTAAAGATGATCCTATTACTATCGGGATTTCTTCTTCAGCAGTCGAGGCGACTTCCATTCTGCAACAGACCCCGTCAACTCAAGAGTTGATGTTAACTTCTACTCCCATAACTACTCCACAATTAAAGAGTGATTCGTAGTTCGATGCGCGTAGTTTGCACATTACACACACTTAGAATCTTTCGGCACTTTTATGCTTCTGACTTTTTGTATTTTGAAGAATTCTAAAATTTAGCTCTTTTATTTCAGATTCTCCGATGGGACGCAGCGGATCCTACTATGATGACTTCCAACGCTACGGGCGGCGTAGCCAATATGATTATAGGCGTTACCTCCCCTCATATAGAGAATCCGATGAAGAAAGAGCCGCCCGAAAGGCTCAAGAGAAGAGGGCTCAAGAGGAGCGTTATGAAAGAAGAGAGAGGGAGGAGCGCCACGATTCTTCGCAGAGAGACGACGATTCCCAAAAAAGAAAATCCCATGATGACCGAGGAAAAAGTCATATGGTAGAAGATTCGAGCAAGCGAGCCCGACATGGTGAGAAGCACTCCTCTACAACTCCTGAGAAGGTTACTGCCCCCGCCTCGCTTGACATTCCTTCCGGCTCTCCCTCTCTCGGGAAGACAGACATCCAAACAATAATTAGTAGGCCCAAATTCCAAGTCGGACCGGGCCCGGCCACTTTGCAAAGTTGGTTTCCACAGTGGTGTCTGAAGGGAGTAAGGTTCGACCTTGACTTGGTCCCCATTGACAAGACTGCCATGTTACGAAACCTCGATGCCGTCAAGCTTGATATTGAGAGGATGTCGAACTGGCAAAAACTTGTTGACGAGCTTCAAAGGGTTAATCGTGCAAACATAGAGGCCATGCTCACTATGGAAAATGATAAAGCCGAATGGCAAAAGGTTCTTGAGCAACATGACACTGAAATGAGGAGCATCGTTTCTTACAATGAAGAGCTTGAAGCAAAAGTTGAGGAACTGAAACTAGAGCTTGCTGCTTCCTCTACTTCCTTTTCTCAAAAAGAAGAAGTGCTCCTAAAACAAGTGAGAGACGCTCATGCCAGCCAAAGAGATGCCGAAGACAGGCTTGAAGTGCAAAAAAGAATTAGTGAGGGCTATGTTGCTGATATTGAAGAGATTCGAAAGAAAAATAGCTCCCAAGAGGCGGAGATTCAAATGCTTAAGCTTCAACTTTCCAAAGCTGAAAGAGAGCATGATGAGGCCGTTGCTGGCAAAATTGAGGCTGAAGAATCTCACGAGGCAACGAGGACCAACATCAGCTCGACATTATTTAATTTCTACCTGCATAGCATCTTGGGGCGCGGTAGCCTCTCCTTCCTAGGCCCCAAGTATGAAATTACTCTGGCTGAAGTTTGGGAGGCCGCACTCGATATGCTTGGCGGTAAAGGCGCTAGTTATGCTGAGTCAGCTCTTGAGGAGCATTATCTTGATGATGATGCTCGCGCCGCTCTTGCCAGGGGGAGAGAACAGCTTGCAAAATTAAGGGCCGAAACAACGGCAGGAGAATACTCAGGAAAAATTATCTCAACTGCTCCGATTCAACCTTCTCCTTCAGCCGAAATTGATATCATCGGCTCCAGTTCCCACTCCCCATCTCCTACTAAAGTTACCACTGAAGCCATAATTACACGAGCCGTAGTTGAACCACAAGAGAGTGCTGAAGCTGTAGACTACGAAATTGATGTGATACCACCAACTTCTCCAGGTAATCCTAATAATGCTCAGGGGGACAACTTGCCAGTTTCTTACGGATTTGGCGAGCTTCTTGATTATCTCTTGAATCTCGACGAGCCATTTTCTCCTCTTTTTGCGGGAAATACTGACACTTTTATCGTTTCCTTTGTAGAGAAAGCGCCGAGCGCCACTCAAACTTCTCCACCTCCAATTACTGTTTCTCTGCCTCCCCCAATCACTCCTTCCACTCATCTGGGATCATAGGAAGAAACAATAGGTGCCCTTCGTGGCTTAGATGACCCAGCTGCTTCGCAAGAGCAAAAAGACGAAGGACTTGAGGGAGGTGAGATATCTCCGGAGCGGACTCCTTCTGACGACATAATTTTGTCTAAACTTGTTACTCCCGGAAGTGAATCTTCTTCAAAGAGGAGAAAGAAGCGCGGAACATCAAAGAGGAGAAGGAAGAGCATCATTGCTACTGAAGAGGAACCGGAAGTTGAACCAGTTGTACCTCCCTCTCCTTCTTCTCTCATGCCTATAGATCGGCCCCAAAAGCTAACCATTCGGCCGGGTGAAGGTTCCAAAGGTGGCAAGAAGAAATGAAGCTTCCAGTTTTTAGCTTCTTTTTTTTTATCTCGAAACTTGTATCTGTAAGAAATTGTAAAAGAATTGAATAAAATGATCCTTTATTTGTACAAACTCTTGTTTGAATTTGAGAATGCATTTTTATTATTTATTTTTGTACAAGTTTCTTTACATGATATTGCAGTGAGCTTGTGGTATACTGTTCGAGCGTAATTTTACCGATGTAGTTATACCATGTTGCCCCTATACCATAAGCTCGTTGCAATATTTTATATTTTGAGGGGACTTGTACTTTTATTCTCCAGAGAATAATTATTCCATGCTTGGAGGAATATTATTTTGTTAAAAATCAGAGTACAACTCCCTCCAAGTAGATTTTTACACTTCATCCTTCGAAGATATCACCTTTTCTTTTGTGCATATACACATTACCAAGTGAATTCTTCTATGTGGTGAAGTGGGCCTCTGAAGGTTACTTTAACTTCTTTTTGAGGAAGAGTACTTTCCAAAATAGGTGAATTATTCTTCCTTTGGAAGTTAAAGTGTGCCTTTGATGAGGGCTTCTTTTTTGTTACGCCACAGTGAAGGGCTTTTTGATTTTTGTTTCTTTGAAAAGTTGCGCCTCTGAGGAAGGCTTTTTCACGTTTCAACACTTGGAAGTTTTATTTCAATCTCGGTGAAACGTGTGCCTCCGAAGAGGTCTTCCTGCTTGACTGTGCCTCCGGGAGGGGGTCTTTTCATTTCTGCCTCTGGGAAGAGGTCTTTTTATTTTGTTTTGCATTTCAACTCTGGTGAAGTGAAACTCCGAAGAGCGGCTTTTGCACTTCAACTCCTGGTGAAATGTGCCTCCAAAGAGGGCTTTTATTGCCTGGAAGTTACTCTCTCATGGTTGGAGGGTCATGACTCCTCCAATCTTTTTTGTTGAGTAGAGAACTTTCTTTTTTCCTGCATATGCCTCGTTAGAGGTCTTTATCCTCCGAAGAGTTGTGCCTCCGAAGTGGGCTTGTACCTCCGAAGAGGGCTTTGGTCTCTGAGGAGAAGCATTTTGTCTCCGTAGAGAAGCATTTTGCCTTCAAAGAGTAGCGTTGGACTCCAAAGAGTAGCATTGGACTCTGAAGTGTAGCGTTGGACTCCAAAGAGTAGCATTGGACTCTGAAGAGTAGCGTTGGACTCTGAAGTGTAGCGTTGGACTCCAAAGAGTAGCATTGGACTCTGAAGAGTAGCGTTGGACTCCAAAGAGTAGCATTGGACTCTGAAGAGTAGCATTGGACTCTGAAGAGTAGCGTTGGACTCCAAAGAGTAGCATCGGACTCTGAAGAGTATTGTTGGCACTTGTGTTTTTTTTTATTCCTTGCGCTTCTTAGCAATCCCTCACCATAACATCAAGCACATGTCCCATTCTTTTCATTTGTCCTTTGCTAGAGAAATGTGCCTTGTTGCTGAGTGGGTCCATGGGGCAGATGCATGTTGCTCCACCAGATGTCCGTTTACACAAACGATTGTGGTCGGTTAGCAAAGGCACAAAATCTCCCTATTAGGAAGGTGCCCTCTTTGGTGGAATCCTCAATAGTTTGCAAATTGCACTCCTTTCGAATTACTTGAATTCGGAACATTTGTCACTTGTTTACTCCGTGATTCGCAGGGATCACTTCGCTCTGTGATATGTTGGATGAGCAAGCTTTATCCTGATAGCCTGCAATACTAAATCGATATTTTTTAGCAATATTTGCATATCAAAATGATATGGGCATTTCAATGGTATTAAAGAATACAAGGTTTATAATTGCTCATTATTGATTCACGTCAAATTCATAGTGGTTAACAGCACAAGAGTTATACTTCCATCATCATTTTACAAAGTTAAGCAATGCTATTAAGTAAAATATGGATGTAAATGAATGCTATTCCATGATTTTGTGATTCATATGTTAATCAATAACCAGCTTCTCGGATTTCTGCTGTGTAGTTCTGTTGCCTGAGCTTGATCGATAAGCAAGACATGGCTGCCCCTGAGTGGACGAGGTTGGGTCAATTCCGTCTTTCTTCGCATACTGTTGAAGTTTATTCCGTTTCAGCGATTCTTCAATCACATTCCTTAACTGGCGACATTGATCAGTATCGTGACCGGGTTGGTTGTGAAATCGACAGAATTTCCCATTTTGCACTGCACCTCTCCCCATTTCAGGTGGTTTAGGGTATTTGACAACATCTTTTGTTGCCAAGAAGATCTTCTACGGTGTGTCAGTTAAGGGGGTGAAGTCTGAAGGGTTAAAACGTCAAGGTTTTTTCTTATGTCCCTGCCATTTCCTTTCATCACCCTCCCTTTTCTGGTTTCTAAATTCTTTCTCGTTAGTGATGTCATCGTTATTCTTGATTTCGGCTATCACTGCTTTTACTGGCATCGAGAGGTTTTCTAGGCGTATGAATTCGTCGGCCTTTTTATAAAACTTTTCGAGTGAGTTTGGTTCCTTCATTTTGAGCCCGTCCCAAATTCACTCGACTTGTCGATGGCCCAGACTAAGTATCTTAAGATCATTCGGGGTTCCGCGTTGTCCACCTCAGTTAAAGTTATATTAAAACGGTTCAAAAAAGACTTGATGGGTTCTCCGGGTGCTTGTTCTAGGCTAGACAATGACATTATATCTTTTGCCTTTGACGCATACAATCTGAATTGTTCTTTAAATTTCCGGGTCAAATCGGAGAATTGATCTATGGATCGAACTGGTAGCTTGGTGAACCAAAGCAAAGCCACCCCTTCTAAATATACTGGAAAATACCGACATTTAATCTCATCCGATGCTCGTGCCCCGGCCATATGCCAATCGTATCTGTATAGAAATTGGTTAGGGTCACTTGTCCCTCGATAAGCCGGGATAGTAGGAGGTACAAATTTCCTAGGAAATTCCGCCTTTAAAATCCTTTCAGTGAACGGAGTTTTTCTCGGAGCGAATCCCCAATTGTTTTCATCCTCATGCCTCCGCATGCTTTCTCTCATGATTGACCGAACCATCCCTGATAGATACTCCTCGTCGTTTTGAGAATTTGTCCGTAAGAAGTTAGCTGCCCTTTCAAAAGTTTGAAAGATAGGTTGTGGCCTTGACCCTTCAGCTTGGGATGGTGCCCCTGCAACGGTGTTGCCTGGTCTTTGAGGAATATCTTTCTCTTGGGGGTCATGGGCATCTTCAGCATGGATTGTTTCATTATCCTGCCGTTGGTGACTTGCCTCAAGCAGGGCGTTTAACCTATCCATAATCAAGGCATTCTGGGCATTCTGGGCCTCTAATTGTGCATTTTGAGCACTTAACTGTTGATTCAATCCCAAAACCACAGCGTCTAATTCCGCCCGTATAACTCCCACATTTGGAGTTGTCCGACTCAGGGGAGGAGAAGTGGCGACGTTCTCTTGAAAATCTTCAGATCTGACAGATCTACGTTTCCTTCCGGGAGCCATAATTTCTGTTAAACTTCTGGTCCTAACGTAGGTTCTTTCCTCACAGTTTGGTGAAGCAATGATGTCAATGTTCCTGAGTTCACCTTCTCAGTGAAAGCACCAAAAATGTTAACACTAAAATTTGAATGCCAACACCCCGGTGTGTAAAGTGTAGTTGTGAAAGCACCACCCGATGATTCGGGAACAGAGTATAAGCAGAAAACTGCAGAAAAAACAGTAAACAACAGCGATTTTATAGTGGTTCGGCTTAATAGTTTGCCTACGTCCACTTTGAATATCTTTATTAACGAATTCGTTACAGATCGATACAATTCTTCCCAAGTACAATACACTTTGAATTACTAAACACTTTGAACGAATGGCTTAAACTTCAATGTGAGTGAAAGTCTTCAAATCCATGTCGGATGTATGAGATTCCTTCTTGAAGTTGTTAGTAGCGTTTTATGTGTCTTGAAAGCCTTGAATGTCGAGTCGGTTTGGAATGTAGCAGAGTATCGGTGCTTGGAAAGAATGAGCCAAAAGTCCCCCTCATGCTTGTAGTAGGTTGGTATTTATAGGAAAATTTTACCCTTAAGTCGTAACTCGTAACCGAGTTAAGGTATGTCGTGGCCGACTTATTGAGTCTAGCTCGTAGCTTGGTAGAAATTTGCCCATCTGCTTGAATTCATGTCAAGTTCTAAGTCATGCACGAGTTAACCGGACGCGGCTTCATTTGTTTACATAAGTCGTGTACGACTCATCATAGGTCGTAGGTCGTGACCGAGTTAACAGGATGCGGCATAAGTGTTGTGGCAGAGGATTATAGCTTAGCGACTTTAGGTCATGGACGACTTAAGTTAAGTCGTGAGTTACGGCTTAACTGGTAAGCTTGTGTATTTCAGATAGCAACACAAATCTTAACTCGTTCACGAGTTAGGAGGCTATGTTTAACGAGTATCAGCGCTTTGTTTGCCTAAGTCGTTTACGACTCATGCTAGGTCGTAGGACATAGACAGCTTTAGGTCGTTAACTTATTTCCTTCTTGAGTCAGGCCATCTCTTAAGTCGTAGATTTCCTTAAGTCGTAGACTTCTTGGTCCGTTTCAATTCTTAAGTCGTCTGGACCTTAACTTGTTAACTCGTCCAGACCCTAAGTCGTGTACCCTCCTTGATCCATTGAGTTGCTGTTTCCCTCGAGTCGTTGAGTCGGCCATTTCTTTAACACGTTAAACCGTTAAGTCGTACCATTCATAAGTCGTAGATCGTCCATAACTTGAGTCCTTAACTTGTTAAGTCGCAGAGTGCTTTTAACTGCTAGATCATGGTGGCCTCAAGTCATAAGTCGTTGTCTTAACGGGGTTAACAATTTAAATAAAGATATTTCAGGTAATATTGTTTAATGGTTGAAAAAATTGTTCAAGATACGTAATTTAAATAATTGAAAGAGATAAAGAAATTTATTTCAAAAGGAAATAAATTTAGAAATTAAATTTGTAATTTAATTTAGAGTTGAAATTAATTTTTGAAATTGATTCGGGAATCAATTTGGAGTTAGAATAAATCTTAGGAATCGATTTGGAAATTTGGTTAGGTGTTTTGGAAATAACTTAGGAAATCAATCTGAAATTGATTTGATATTGGAAAATTAATTTGGTAAATAAAATTGGAATTTGATTTTGTGTTTGAAATAAACTGAAAATTAGTTTGGGATTTGATTGGGTTTGAAGATGATATTCAGGAATCGATTTAAAATTCGTATATCGGATGATATTTGGAAATGTGAATTCAGGGAATTTGTAAAGAAAAGGGAAATTGTTTAAAAATAAATATTGTTTCATTTTTAAAGTGTGGAAGAAATTCACAAATTGGAATAAATTAAAATAAATCGAGAAAATTTATTAATTTATTGAATAGACCATTTTGTAATGGAAAAATAATTCTTCCCTGGAAAGCCGAGTATATTTTTAAAATAGCTTTTGAAATAAAATTAAAAGTTCTAGATTCGGTTTTAAAATAATATTGTTGGAGAAATTAGTTTTAGAAATTGTTTTAAGTAAAAATTTATTTAATTAATTATATAAGGATTATTTAAAAGATTAAATTGATTTTTGATTTAGAAAATAGTTATTTAAATATTTATACTCTATCTACTAATTTCTTTTTAAATTAGTTTTTGGGCATGAATTTTATATGAGATATTAGTGTAATATTTTTCATAACTAATATTTAAGCAAATATTCTAAAATAGTTTATTTTAAATGTTTCCAAGTATGTTTTGAATGATTATTTTGTATTATTTTAAAATATTTGAAATCGGCAGATTTTTGGTGGAAATGAAGAAATATTGGAAATGTTTTCTGCGTAAGGGAAAAGTGATTTGAAATTTAGTTTCAAAGGATTGAAATGTGAAAAAATTGATTTGAAATTGTTTTCAAAGTGTTGAAAAGTGAAATTTTATCTTGCGGAGATATATTGAAAATAATAATAATTGGGGAAAAATTATTTGAAATCCAGTGACTGTTGTGAATGATGATTGATAGTTAAATAACCGACTTTCAATATTGGCCTTAATCGGCATTTGAATTTTGATGCGACCGGGAGTCGAATTACAACTGGATATTCGAAACCCACATCGAACCTTTGTGATTGTGATAGACCTTTATTTAAAAGATCAAAGTGAAATTGTTGTGATTTGTTTGAATCTAAATGTAACAATTATTTTCAAAATTAGCGCTCGTTATTCGGATTAGCCGGGGGAGGACCTTGTGTCATGAAACCCATTCCGAATAACGATACGACGAAATGGGATTGCATTTGAAGATGGTGTTGAAGAACCGGGCATTTTCGAAAGCGAAAGGATTACCTGTCGAATGTCTCTGCATCGGGATGCTCCAGTATAGAGATTCTATCACCTTTGGTGATGGGATTCCAGACTTGATCAGTGAATATCCGGATTGCAAGGGCTTCTTTGGAAGTGTCTTCGGTTTCGTTCGATCCCGGAATGGACTTGTATGGATGTGTGTCTGACATTGCACTTTGAGATGTAAAGCTGGCTTCTATCAAATACATTTATGTTGGTGGCGGAGAATTTATTCTCATAGCTTAACACCTTTCTCTGAGACTTACGAGCTCAAAGGTTATGTAGTTGATGGTTACTAGTGATACATTCCCAATTTGGTACTTTGGCATATGAAGTGCTGCTGATCATTTGTTGATCGTAGCATGGCTTTTGTAAAAAGCGCAGCTTTGAGGACGAGACTTCGTCGAACCTCACACCCCGGAATGGTTGAAACCGGAAGAATGCAGCAAGGTTATAGGGGGAGCGCCCTTAGGGTATGTACATTTCCATCTGGATAGAAGTGGTGTCATGGTATGTAGCCCAGATACTTAGCTTATGTGAATACGCAAATATATATTACTTTGTGATTGTTGTTGTTAAGGATCCTCAGATAAAGGTTGTTTACAACCGGGGTATGGCATACTCGTGTCAGTAGTTACCTATTTTTGCAGAGGTAACCCGGCCTTGTGTTGGCAGAGATTTGGTTAGGTTCTCGGGGTGTCCATCCAGAGGCGTACCCACGTGGCAATAGGATGTTCCTTAGCCTGACCATTTGTTGGAAATCCAATCACCAATACGCGCATTGTACGGTTTTAGTTGTAGACCATTTTGTAATGGAAGAAGAATTCTTCCCTGGAAAGCCGAGTATATTTTTAAAATAGCTTTTGAAATAAAATTAAAAGTTTTAGATTCGGTTTTAAAATAATATTGTTGGAGAAATTAGTTTTAGAAATTGTTTTAAGTGAAAATTTATTTAATTAATTATAAAAGGATTATTTAAAAGACTAAATTGATTTTTGATTTAGAAAATAGTTATCTAAATATTTATACTCTATCTACTAATTTTATTTTAAATTAGTTTTTGGACTTGAATTTTATACAAGATATTAGTATAATATTTTTCATAACTAATATTTAAGAAAATATTCTAAAATAGTTTATTTTAAATGTTTCCAAGTATATTTTGAATTAGTATTTTATATTATTTTAAAATATTTGAAATCGGCAGATTTTTGGTGGAAATGAAGAAATATTGGAAATGTTTTCCGCGTAAGGGTAAATTGATTTGAAATTTATTTTCAAAGGATTGAAATGTGAAAAAATTGATTTGAAATTGTTTTCAATGTGTTGAAAAGTGAAATTTTATCTTGTGAAGATATATTGAAAATAATAATAATTGGGGAAAAATTATTTGAAATCCAGTGACTGTTGTGAATGATGATTGATAGTAAAATAACCGAATATCAATATTGGCCTTAATCGCCATTTGAATTTCGATGCGACCGGGAGTCGAATTACAACTGGATATTCGAAACCCACATCGAACCTTTGTGATTGTGATAGATCTTTATTTAAAAGAACAAAGTTAAATTGTTGTGATTTGTTTGAATCTGAATGTAACAATTATTTTCAAAATTAGCGCTCGTTATTCGGATTAGCCGGGAGAGGACCTTGTGTCATGAAACCCATTCCGAATAACGATACGACGAAATGGGATTGCATTTGAAGATGGTGTTGAAGACCTGGCATTTTCGAAAGTGAAAGCATTACCTGTCGAATGTCTCTGCATCGGGATGCTCCAGTATAGAGATTCTATCACCTTTTATGGTGGGATTACGGACTTGATCAGTGAATATCCGGATTGCAAGGGCTTCTTTGGAAGTGTCTTCGGTTTCGTTCAATCCTGGAATGGACTTGTATGGATGTGTGTCTGACGTTGCACTTTGAGATGTAAAGCTGGCTTCTATCAAATACATTTATGTCGATGGCGGAGAATTTATTCTCTTAGCTTAACACCTTTCTCTGAGACTTACGAGCTCAGAGGTATTGTAGTTGATGGTTACTAGTGATACATTCCCAATTTGGTACTGTGGCATATGAAGTGCTGCTGATCATTTGTTGATCGAAGCATGGCTTTAGTAAAAAGCGCAGCTTTGAGGACGAGACTTCGTCGAACCTCACACCCCGGAATGGTTGAAACTGGAAGAATGCAGCAAGGTTATAGGGGGTAGCGCCCTTAGGGTATGTACATTTCCTTCTGGATAGAAGTGGCGTCATGGTATGTAGCCCAGATACTTAACTTATGTGAATACGCAAATATATATTACTTTGTGATTGTTGTTGCTGAGGATCCTCGGATAAAGGTTGTTTATAACAACGGGATGACATACTCGTGTCAGTAGTTACCTATTTTTGCAGAGGTAACCCGGCATTGTGTTGGCAGAGATCTAGTTAGGTTCTCGGGGTGTCCATCCAGAGGCGTACCCATGTGGCAATAGGATGTTCCTTAGCCTGACCATTTGCTGGAAATCCAATCACCAATACGCGCATTGTACAGTTTATTTGTAGAACCTGCCATTTAATATGGTAGCTATAGTATGCATACTATAATGGTACGTATGCTGGCTAAGATTAATATTATATCTTCGAAATGTTTTCTGCACTATGCACTAACAATAATATCGAAAGGATTTTGCGTATTAAGCATGTTTGACTATTATAAGGAGAAATCTCCTCCAATTTTACGTTTGCATTGTGTGTGTGGCGGGAGGCCTTATGGTAGTTTTATTTTCCAAAAAGCATTGCAGATTTCTTTTAAAATTCCTTTGTTTTCTTATGGTTAAAAATAACTATTTTTAAGATCTCACACCAGTCTCATGACTGACCCGGAGTTTATTGTTCCTTTTCTAAACTTGGGTGCCCATAATTTTCCACACGGGCAGCCTAGAGTCAGGTTTCAGTTATTCGGGAGCGAAGACAGAAAAGAGTTGCTGTGGAGATCAAGAGTTGAAGCTGGATGGCGAGACGTATCTCTTTACTATGTAGTGTCCGTTGCGTATGTTTAGTGCAAATCTGTTTCATATAGTCAAGTTATAATAACTGTCAGTGATGTATGATGTCGTTGTAAACTCTGATGTTGTATTGTATTAACAGTGATGAGTCTTTGATTTAACGATTATTCATTTATCTACTATATATTGTCCGCTGCAAAATTTGAGATTCTGTTATTGTTTTCTGTTCTTCTTCTACCTCTTCATTCTTTAAACCCTAAAGACTCGTAAGTTTGTTCCCCTTTGGCTAATTTGTTGTGGAAATTTACCAGCTCAAAGGGGTACATATTTGAGGGCCTTCACATTTGGTATCAAAGCATTTGGTTAGGCGATAACTTTGGCTCTGTTGGGTGTTACTCATTAGAGATAGAGTCAGTAGTACTCTAGAATGAGTTTAGTGTAATAATAGATATGAGCGCGTATTTGTTAGTGAATATAAAAGTTGTTTTATATTGTGATGATTGGTTTGTTGGGTGGTATATGGATTCTGGTCGGTATAGTCCGTACAACTCTACTGATAGGAATCTCTAAACACTTATACAGAACAATTCGACACGATAGTGTTTTTAAATAGGGTAAGTGAAATAAGTATACCCAAAACTATTTTGGATATAAAAGAAAATAATTTTTGTAAATTATTATAGTATATGGCTGCTTGTTTGTTAGGAAGTGATAATATTAAATTATTATCGTTTAAATTAAATAAGAAATTGGAATCATAATAAAAAGTTTAGAAATAAAATCCATATACAAATGAGATTTATAAAAATAAATTGTACATGTAAATGTAATTTATAATTAGAAATAGAATTCCCAAGAAGTTTTTGGAAATGTTTTTGAAAGGATTTGGAATTTTGGAAATTAACTCCATTTGATTTGAAAATGGTTTTCAAAGGTTTGGAAAATGTTTTGTAGGATAAAAGCTCTAAACTCTTTTAGGTCGCTGGGAAAATAATTCTGATAATGATCGCGACATCGTTGGTGTTCATTTTCGGGTTCCCAAAAGAGGGATTGCTGCCAAATGATTTTAAATGAAAGTTGTTTGCAAAACTGGTTTGGATTTTTGGAATCCAAAGAATAATTCAAATTGATTTCAAAAATAATTTTTGAAAGGTTGAAAGGACTCTGTAATACTATATAAAATATTTATGGAATATCGTTAAGTTGATAACTTATAAAGTTTGAAGTTGTTAAATTAAAATCTAACTTAAAGAGAAGATAGATAAAAGTAAATGTGGAAAAAAATAAGTTAGTAGGAAAAATTTAAATCAAATGGAACTAAAAATGGAAATTTAATAAAAGAATTAAGATTGAAAATTTAAGTCAAATAAAATGATGATATGGATTCAAAATGAAATTGAAATTTAAGATTTGAGTCAATTTGAATAAATATGAATGTGAGAAGTCTTATAGACCAAATGGTTGGAATAAAATTTATTAAGGTGAAAAATAAATTGTGAATGAATAAATAAATTTGCGATTGCAAGTAAATGAAAGTGAATTGAATGTTGAAATTCATTTTGAATTTCTAAATATATAAAACTGGAATTGGAATTGAATTTGATTGTGATAAACAAATCGAAGAATAGAAATGAAATTTGTAAGAGAAGTTAATGGAAGAAATGACAAATTAATATGGGTTGAAATGAATTGAATTCAATAATTATAAATGAATGGTAAAATAAAATTTATATAGAATTGGAAATCCAGTTAAATATAAGTGATTGTAAACCAGAATGGTGAATTGAAATTGAATAGTATTTGGGAATGAACAAAAGAATAAAAATTGGGGCTGGAACTGAATATTGAGAACCAATTTGAACTGTGTGAAAAAAAGAAGTTGTAAAATTAGTTCGAAGTAACTAAAGATAATAAAGGTGAAAAAAGGGGTTGTTATGAAATAAATTAGAACTTGTAATTAATTAGTAAATGAAGCTAATTTGAAATAGCAAGATGAATCAGTTGTGAATGAAAGATAATTAATAAAATTCAATATTAAGAAGTTAAATTGAATCCAAATAGAATTGAAATTGTAAATTGAATTCAAATGAAAGTGAAAATGCAAGATAGAATGAAAATGGATATATAACTTCAATGGTAAAGTAAAATGATATAAGAAGTATATATTGAAAATTTTGTAAAGGAATGTGCAAAATGATATTTGAATGTTTTAATTGGATATTATGGTTAGCAGGATATACAGGTGTTTTAAAGAAAAAGGAAATTGGGATTTTGATTTCGAAGATAAAATTGAATTTCTCGACAAAAAGGTATGTATTTGAATTTCAGTGTGAAATTTGATGATCTTCTTGTCTAGCCACTTGGTTTTTCTTTTCTTTTTGAAATCTGGGGGCCGTGGTGCCATTTTTGTAGTCGTACCGAGCTAGCCGCGCAAAGGGGACGCTGATGAAATTTTTTGAAAATTTAGGGAGTTAGAAAAATTTTGAGAAAATTTTTAAAATTTGAAATTTGAATTTAAATTTCAAATTTTAATTGTTAAGAATACAATGTTGTTTGAAATCCATGATTAACTTTGGAAATTTAGTTGAAGCGATAATGGGTGGTTAACAAAAAGGATTCGTTTGGTAAGTTGATAAAACTGTTTAGTTTTTTAAAGATAGTAAACGGCTTAAGGTCCATTCTTCTTAACTTGTAATTTCGGGGCGAAATTCTTTTATGGGGTGAAGGCTGTGACGACCCGGAAATTTTAACATTTGACATAGAAATATTTAAATTAATTTTAAATGTTTGAATGTTTGTTTAACTTGCATTTCAAATATCAGGATCAAATTAGCAATCTAAATTATCAAATTTAATTACATAAATTTGGGTAAAATTGTAAATCTTCAATTTTGAGTCTGTTAAAAATAATTTGATGGCTTAGAAAATTTATATTGATAATACTAAAGATGATAGAAGCTTCAGAATTAGATTTGAAAATGATTTGTTCAGTTTTGGAAATATATCGTTTAAATCAATATTTAAAAAGAGCCTTCCAAGGCACAATCTCGAAATTCGATGAAACCAGTCCATTGGATCCGTAATATTGTATTATTATCGGGTTTCAATTTTCATAGCATTTGGAGTGATCGTTTGGCCGTACGATAGTCAAAGCGCTGAAAATTAAATCAAAATTCAGTTTTGTAACTGGTCCAAGAAGCTATCTTCTCCATACGGTCAAAATTTGGACTCGGAATCTTTTCCATTGCATTCAGAGTAGGGGTTTAACATTATAAATGCCTGGTGGCATGCCTCAATTGGAGATCGAGTTTTTGAATTACATTTGTCGAAACGATTTTAATTCGAATTTGAATTTTGAATATAAAAAAATATTAATCAAGCACGAATTTTTTTTTCACAACACTTTTAGACTTTCTCTGTAGATTTGGACACGCGTTTGTTCTTCCCTATTAAACAAAAACAACTATACTTGTTCAAAAGAAATCGTAGAAAATAACAATAAAACAACTCAACCTTGTTCAAAAATAAAAATGGCCGATGCCTATTTCTTCTTTCTGTCCCCAAATTTCCTCCAAACCTAAAAGAATAGCTGAGCTTCAGCAAATAAAAAAAATATCGAAATCGATTTCTACTCGATAAAAAAATGGCCGAGGAAATCGATCATAACCAAGATCGAGTCCCTCTTCAAAGCACTCTCGATTCGAATCTCATCGCGACCTGGGGTAGCTACGAGTTCACGCTCGCTAGAGGAGGGAACACGCACGTGCGCTCGCGCGCATGAGGGAAGATCGGAATGCAGAACGGCGAAGACTGCGGCGTCGTGAATGGGAGGAGGTTCATCATTGTTGGGGTCACAATTGGGTTCAATTGCATTAATGTCAATTTTGGAGTATGGTCGAGCGAGGCAAAGCGATGTAAATCATTTATGGCAACCTGGTGTTATCGAACACCGGCACGAGGTTGGAGGAGAGGCATTGTAGCTTGCGTGCTATGGCATCCCGACACGGCCACTGATTCGTTCGCATTCGTACGTGACGTGCTAGGGTTTTGGATATCGTGATTTTGAGGGGACATTGTACATGGTGGGCTGCTCGTTGCTTTGTTGAGGTATTTTTTTCCCTTTATTTTTATTTTCAAGATTAACCAATTAAATTTGAAATTTATTCAAAAAAAAAGAGATATGAATAAGTTTATTTCTGGCAAAAAGAAAAGAAAATTATAGATATCCAAGTTAGTGTGTGTGTGTGTGTGTGTGTGTGTGTATGCAGTAAGGTATGATAAGTTCTGCATTTAGTACAGTTTAATTTAACAATATTTGGTTCAGCAATAAGATAAATCCGTAGTTATTTTTTATTTATTATTCTTCACTTTCAACTTGAATTAGATAGTATATATATATGTATTAGAATTTTAAACGGTAAAACAGTGATAGTGTATATATACTTATAAGATCTTGGAATAGAAATTTTAAATATCAGACAAGTTATTTAAAATTGATTTTTAAATCCATTTGGATATCTTTAGCCCTAAAGGAAATAAATATACATATATATATATTTTAATTTACTAGTTTATTTTAAAATAATTTTTAAAAGTGATTTGTTTTGTTTAATTAACTTATTTAAATTTATTTTGCCACTGAAAATAATTTATTAAAGGAAAATTTATTTTAAAATTTATTTTTTAGTTAATTTTTTTTTAAAGAAATTAGTTAAAAATATAATCATCAGGTTAGAATTAAATCACTAGTTAATTAATTATTAATTAAAAGGAAACTTGTTATTTGATTATTTCGATTATTAATCAACTATATAAATATTTATACAAGGTGTAAACTGTGGAGAAAACAGTCTAGAATGGAATGGGTTGCATCCATTATAAAAGGTGAGATCTTCTCGCTCAATCAATTGTTTTTCTGATTTAATGTTGATAGTTAAATTTAAAATTGACTGATTGTGTGCTTGAATAATTAATTTATTATTAGTTATATTAGTTTAGACCCTATGTGCCGCATAATAGCGGAGGTTATTATATTAAACCCATATACCGCGATATTCCACCTTAAAGTGGAATTGGTATTATATATGTATTTGGAGTTGTTGATTTCCCGCATTATATAGCGGATGAGACCCTACTGCACCGCATAATAGTGGATAATATTTTATAAATACCATATACCATGATATTCCACCGTGAAGTGAAATGGGTATTTAATTATTGTGCTAACGTCTATGGATGCAGGGAAACAGGTTGGAGGGATCTAACTGGATTCCTCAAATATTTAATTTGTTTCGTATGTTGTGTGTTGATTATTTTTAACTCGTGTGACTATTTGTGATTGAAACCGTTGAAGACTGTAATTTAGCCGAATATATTTTTGGTATCGTAGGATACCAAAAATAAATAAAGATTTGATTTTGAAATTTGGGTAGAAAATTTATAATAAATTCACTCAAAGGAATCGCGTGAATTTTAAAAGAAGGAAATTTAAATAGATAAAGTTTTATGTTTGAAAACTTATTGAATAAACTCCAAAATTATGGGAAAATATTTTAATAAAGGAATATCAGGTAATATTGTTTAATGGTTGAAAAAATTATTCAAGATACGTATTTTAAATAATTGAAAGAGATAAAGAAATTTATTTCAAAAGGAAATGAATTTAGAAATTAAATTTGGAATTTAATTTAGATTTGAAATTAATTTTTGAAATTGATTCGGGAATCAATTTGGAGTTAGAGTAAATCTTAGGAATCGATTTGGAAATATGGTTAGGTGTTTTGGAAATAAATTGGGAAATCAATTTGAAATTGATTTGATAATGGAAAATTAATTTGGGAAATCAAATTGGAATTTGATTTTGTGTTTGAATTAAACTGAAAATCAATTTGGGATTTGATTGGGCTTAAAGATGATATTTGGGAATCGATTTAAAATTCATATATCAGTTGATATTTGGAAATGTAAATTCACAACGGGAATTTGTAAAGAAAAGGGAAATTGTTTAAAAATAAATATTGGTTCATTTTTAAAGTGTAGAAAGAAATTCACAAATTGGAATGTAAATTAAATCGAAAAGATTTGTTAATTTATCGAATAGACCATTTTGTAATGGAAAAAGAATTCTTCCGTGGAAAGCCGAGTATATTTTTAAATTAGCTTTTGAAATAAAATTAAAAGTTTTAGATTCGGTTTTAAAATAATATTGTCGGAGAAATTAGTTTTGGAAATTGTTTTAAGCAAACATTTATTTAATTAATTATATAAGGATTATTTAAAAGATTAAATTGATTTTTGATTTAGAAAACAGTTATTTAAATATTTATACTCTATCTACTAATTTTATTTTAAAATTAGTTTTTGGACTTGAATTTTATATGAGATATTAGTATAATATTTTTCATAAATAATATTTAGGCAAATATTCTAAAATAGTTTATTTTAAATGTTTCCAAGTACATTTTGAATGAGTATTTTATATTATTTGAAAATATTTGAAATCGGCAGATTTTTGGTGGAAATGAATAAATTTTGGAAATGTTTTCCGCGTAAGGGAAAATTGATTTGAAATTTATTTTCAAAGGATTGAAATGTGAAAAAATTGATTTGAAATTGTTTTCAAAGTGTTGAAAAGTGAAATTTTATCTTGCGAAGATAAATTGAAAATAATAATAATTGGGGAAAAATTGTTTGAAATCCAATGACTGTTATAAATGACGATTGGTAGTTAAATAACCGACTATCAATATTGGCCTTAATCGGCATTTGAATTTCGATGCGACCGGGAGTCGAATTACAACTGGATATTCAAAACCCACATCGAACCTTTGTGATTGTGATAGATCTTTATTTAAAAGATCGAAGTCAAATTGTTGTGATTTGTTTGAATCTGAATGTAACACTTATTTTCAAAATAAGCGCTCCTTATTCGAATTAGCCGGGAGAGGATCTTGTGTCATAAAACCCATTCCGAATAACGATACGACGAAATGGGATTGCATTTGAAGATGGTGTTGAAGACCGGGTATTTTTGAAAGCGAAAGGATTACCTATCGAATGTCACTGCATCGGGTTGCTCCGGTATAGAGATTCTATCACCCTTTCTGATGGGATTCCGGATGTGATTAGTGAATATCCGGATTGCAAAGGCTTCTTTGGAAGTGCCTTAGGTTTCGTTCGATCCCGGAATGGACTTGTATGGATGTGTGTCTGACGTTACACTTTGAGATGTAGAGCGGCCTTCTATCAAATACATTTCTATTGGTGGAGGAGAATTTATTCTCTTAGCTTAACACCCTTCTCTTAGACGTACGAGCTCAGAGGTTATGTAGTTGATGGTTACTAGTGATACATTCCTAATTTGGTAATGTGGCATACGAAGTGCTGCTAATCATTTGTTGATCGAAGCATGGCTTTTGTAAAAAGCGTAGCTTTGTGGACGAGACTTCGTCGAACCTAACACCCTGGAATGGTCGAAACAGGAAGAATGCAGCAAGGTTATAGGGGGTAGCGCCCCTTAGGGTATGTACATTTCCTTCTGGATAGAAGTGGTATCATGGTATGGAGCCCAGATACTTAACTTATGTGAATATCACAAATATATATTACTTTCTGATTGTTGTTGTTAAGGATCCTCGGATAAAGGTTGTTTACAACCGGGGGAAGGCATACTCGTGTCAGTAGTTACGTATTTTTGCAGAGGTAACCTGGCCTTATGTTGGCAGAGATCCGGTTAGGTTCTCAGGGCGTCCATCCAGAGGCGTACCCATGTGGCAATAGGAAGTTCCTTAGCCTGACCATTTGTTGGAAATCCAATCACCAATACGCGCCTTGTACGGTTTTAGTTGTAGAACTTGCCATTTAATATGGTAGCTATAATAGGAATACTATAATGGTACGTATGCTGGCTAAGATTAATATTATATCTTCGAAATGTTTTCTGCACTATGCACTAATATTAATATCGAAAGGATTTTGCGATTAAGCATTTTTGACTATCATAAGGAGAAATCTCCTCCAATTCTGCGTTTGCATTGTGTGTGTGGCGTGAGGCCTTACGGTAGTTTCATTTTTCAAAAAGCATTGCAGATTTCTTCTAAATTCCTTTGTTTTCTTATGGTTAAAAATAATTGTTTTACGATCTCGTACCAGTCCCATGACTGACATGGAGTTTATTGTTCCCTTTCTAAACTCTGGGTGCCCATAATTTTCCACACGGGCAACCTAGAGTCAGGTTTCAGGTATTCGGGAGCGAAGTCAGAAAAGAGTTGCTGTGGAGATCAGGAGTTGAAGTTAGATGGCGAGACGTATCTCTTTACTATATAATTTCCATTGCGTATGGTTAGTGCAAATCTATTTTCATATAGTCAAGTTATAATAACTGTTAGTGATGTATGATGTCGTTGTAAACTCTAATGTTGTATTGTATTAACAGTGATGGGTTTTTGATTTAAAGATTATTCATTTATCTATTATATATTGTCCGCTGCGAAATGTGAGATTCTGTTATTGTTTTCTGTTCTTCTTCTACCTCTTCATTCTTTAAACCCTAAAGACTCGTAGGTTTGTTCCCCTTTGGCTAAGTTGTTGTGGAAATTTGCCAGCTCAAAGGGGTATGGATTTGCGGCCTTCACAGGAATGATGTGTCTCTATTAACGCTCTGATCAACATGATGACTCCAATTGACGTTGATACATTAAACATCCGTGTTTTTTGCAAACCTGAAATGGAATTAAATAAAAGTGACCATTAACATTTTTAAAAGAAATAAATAAAATAAAAGGTTAGTAAATAGATGTTTACATAATAATTGTTTGAATAATAGAAGAATGGTCAGCACCATCATTATCTCCCTCATGTTCTTAAACACCCATAAAGAATACTAGTTAAATATCATCAAACATTGTTTTTTATATTAGCAGGAAAGTAAATAAATAAATTAGTAAACAAAACTCGTAACAAAATGCAATGCACCTGGCACACTGAAAAGTTGCATTACATATAAACCATGTTGCCAAAAGAAATGAGTGACTTTATCCATGCTTCTACTGTAAAATATGAGAAAGTTGGAGCTTGTTTTAAAGAAAACAAATGCTTAGTGGAGTCCCATTACCCAGAGGTGCTTAAGGGCTTACTTCGAGATGAAGTGATATCTCGTGCATGGATTTTTTATTCTAAGGATCCTCAAAGTGGTGATGCATTTACAATCAACAAAATGGCTAAAGAAATCAAAGGTTGTCATGATGAATTATTAAATAGTGTAGATATACCTAATGTTGCATTTGAAATCGACCCGACGTAGGTGGAAAATGTTAAGCAAAGGTTCTTACCTATGTTACATCTCAATTCTTAACTTTGTATTTCAGCTCAGCTCAATACATTGCCACTCGCCTATGAACACATTTTTTCATTTCTTTGCTTCATTTTAATGTTGCAATCTATCTCCTATTACACCTAAGTGCACGAATTCAAGTTCCAACTCAGCTTAAGGAGAAAGTGGTGGATTGATAGTCTAATCTGTTATAAAAATATGAACGATATGAAAGAATTAAACTTTGGAATCTAAAAGGATGACTGAACTAATAATTTTGATGCTTCTTTTAATTAGTATTGATATAACACAAAAAGGATAGATATGCAAAATAAAATGATGACGATTGTATTATATATGGCAAAGCTGAACCAATAAAGCTTCCTATCTTCAAATTTTCAATTTCTAAAAATAATGATTTTCTAAGAAAAATTATCAACAGAATACTCGATATTCTGAAACTTTCAGTTTGAAAAATATAAATATTCTTGGTTTATAAAATCAACTTTAACATGCTTGAATTAAAAAACACAGAAATAAATATTACAATTGTCAAAAGTTTTAATTATAGAGTTTTGAATTTTCTTAAACCTGAAATATCAAAAGATGATTTCAAATTCAAAATTTACTATAATTTCCTAGATGTTAATAGTGATACATGGATGAAATCATCATTTAGTTTAAACAATTTAAGATAATCATAACAAAAAGTGTTGAACACTTTCTTCTTAATAGAAGCTTACTACAATCAAAAATAAATAAGCTTCTAAATTGGCAATTTGATGAGTAATCAAATGTCCTTTATTAAAAAAACAAAATTTAGTTATAAATCAAACAAAAGTATTTTATTTCATCTAATAAAGCTACCTGAAGCAGCTAAACTTTATCAGCAGTTCGACTCCATCGAATTTCCAAAAAGTTATCTCGACAATTAATGATTGAACAAAGTTCAACTAAGGGCGGCCCACAAAGCAACATGCTTGAAATATGAAATCAAAATTAACCAATGACATAAACCTAAAAATCGATGAATCAAATCAAACGACAAATAAGGAATTAGTGATACCTAAAGCATGAATAAGGAAATAGGGCAACGATGATCAAATCCATCGAAGGAAAATCGAAGAATGAGCGAAATTAGAAGGAAATTGAAAATTAAGGAGAACTGATTAACGGAGCAACAGTACAGATAGAAGAGGGAAAATGAATTTTTTTTCAAAGTGGAAGGAGAGAAGTGACAAATAATAAACCTAGAGACCTAGGAATATTCTTCGCATTGGTACGCGAATTAGACTCTTTATGAAATAAGTTTTACTACATTTGAGGTCCAAACGCTGACAATATGTGCAATTAAAAGTAGGTTGTCACATAGTTCAAGAAAAAGTATAACTTTGAATTCAACGAGTGGTGATAAGTATACAAGACTTAGTCATTTTATATCCTCGATAGTTGGCATCTCATCTATAAGTCACTTTAACTACTTTATTATCATCATTCTGAGATGAATTATTGCCCGATTGAGTGTTGCTATCATTTGTCAGGAATGACTAAAACAAAAGCACGAGAGGAAACCATGCTATATGGGGTTGCTCCTGTTAGCGTATTTTCACATCTCACCTAGTTTGGATTCGGTTGTCCACATAGATGTGGAAATATTCGAATACCCGGTAAGGTTTGGCGGGGACCGGCTTGGTATTGTCCGAGAAGTGTCACGGAGTAAATGAGTTTCTCAGATGTATATTACTAGAGGTATACTACAAGAATGGTTCACCTTCCTAGTCATTTGTTGGAAAATTTCCTTTCCTTATTTGATTCGAAAACCATGAATCTATTTTAGCTTTAAATTTCCACGAGTAGAGACAACTCCTCACCACGGTATTTAAGGGTTTATTTAGTCCCTTCTATCGATATGGACTATAACCTTATTTAGTCCATTTTATAAAGTTGGGTTTATTACCATACTTAGTCCATTCTATCAAATTTGACTATTTTCCTTGTTCTATCAATTCTGTCTAGTTTGGATTTTACTAGGTTTATTCCCATTCTTTCAAGTCATGTTTAATATTATTTATGCTCGTTCATATTTGGATTTTTTTCCTTATATTTATTCCTTGCTCTTGCCTATTTAGATGTGATTATTGTGAGGTAAAAACTCATTCCGCGTTAGCTGCATCGTCTTAGAGAATTTTTATATGTTCTTCATTATTCGAGTTATCTCACGCTGGCATTTCCAAACTGATCCTGGTGTTATTTACTTATAATGATCGGGTTAGACCGAGTATTTTCCTAGGTTGTCTTTGAAGCTTTGGAGATCATGGAGTGGAGATAAACATTCGCTTGTCGTAGTATTTTATATTTCGTTGTATTATATAATATACCTATCGACATTTGTATGGTCAGGATTTTATAACAGTCCAACTTATAAGGTTTGTTTTTAACTCTAATATTCTCTGTAGTTTTTCAAGTGACAGTTTCTAATGTCCTTTTTATATTATATGTTGTCAATTCCGCTATAAGATTATGTTTCCTCTGTTCTCTGTTCTTTTTCTTTTTTTTACCGTAACAATCTGCCCTTTTGTCGATTGGATGCACGACATTTGAACATAGTGCTAGTATTCGATGTCAACATTCGATGGCCAAAAAGGTGGGTCATTACAATTTTCTCCAGAATTCAATACACCTTAAGGTCCCTCATTCAATTTCGATCTAGTATCTTCATGTCGAATTTAAAGTTTTAGTTGATTAGAAATAGCAAATGAAATATATATATATTTGTGTGTGTGTGTGCGCGTGCGCATGTGCATGTGTGTGTAATCCATATAATAATTACTTAAATTGTGTTGTATGTTCTACTTAATGTAAGGATGATAATGGTTTTTTCATGGGTATTTGTAAAGAACTTCTGTAAATAGAAAAAATATTATCTAATTTGAATGATATAACTAAGTAAATATTAATCATTTTTAAAAATAAATTGTAAATATGTAACCTTATTGCGAAGGTAAATGTCAAATATGATGTAATTGCCTAGGAAAAAAATAAATTACCCTGTTGAATAGAATATATTATCATGTTAATTTAGATCTTAAATAAAAAAGTACAAAAATTGATGTTGGTGTTGAAGAGCATATTGCTTAGCTTTCGAATATTTTTGTATCTGATAGATAAAGCTGTCATACAAATCAGTATATAGAGATTTAGATATTCAGGCTCAATTTCGTTAATATTTAGAGTGTGTGTATATAAGTCAACAATTAATAATATATCTTAACTGACATGTGATAGAGTTATATACTAATTCCGATTTATCCCCATTTAGAGGACCAATAAAATGAACCTTAAAATATATTTACTTACTTTACTTCCTAATTTGAAATAGAATACAAAAGATTACATTGACAGCCATCTTTACTAAAAAGAACATTGATAGCCATCTTTACTAAATAGAAGAAATAATAAAATATTTAACAATGAAAGTTATTATATTTTTTTCAAATAATAAATACTTTTAATGGTCGTGCATAGAACTCAACTATCATTAAATCTACCAACACATCATAAACATTTAGCAGCACACACTTTAAAAACAATTATGCACGTTCCCTCAACCCCATTTAGAGGACCAATAAAAATGAACCTTAAAATATATTTACTTACTTTACTTTCTAGTTTGTCTATATATCGGTGGAATAAGGGAATTTGACGCACTCAATTCGCGTTAACCATAACGTAATTGATGCAAGTATTGAAGAGCTTACCGTTTAGCTTTTAAATATTTTTGTGCGTGGTAATAAAGCTAGTTATTTCATTTCTAATGCCTATAGCAACAGTAAATGCTTCATCCTTTTTTATTTAGATCTTTAATATTATCTATTATTGTAGACTGAGAGCATTATCAACAAAGTATAACTCTGATCCTCAAGCAGCTTCTCATCCATTTGATTCCAATAGAGGTGGATTTGTGCATGATACATAAATTACGTTTGCTATTTCTTGATTCTGTTTCATATGTTTTAGATGTTTATGGATGTTATATTCACATCATATTACAACATTAGTGAAGGTTGTGGTCTTATGGTATTAGAGGTAAACTTCTACTAATATTTTGTACGTCTTATATAAAACACATCAGAATCATGGCTAACAAAATATTATACATCTTATATATATATATGTATATATATAATAATATCATTAGACTTTATAAAATTATGCATCTAGACTGACGTGAAGCTATCAAAGACTATGATTTTGGGGGTCAATGGTATCGAGCAGTAGGGAATAATGGCAAATAACAATAAAGAGCGAAGAATAGTGGACGTAATGGAGTGATAGAGAAAGTCGGACTAATTGTGAATTGCAGAGTGAAGAGTAGAGGAAATTTTCATTTAATATTTTTAGAGATGGTAAAATTTTCTTGAATTACATATTCAAGGGATAAAAGTTTGATTCTCTCCTTAGCATGCATTGATTATGCCATATTCTATCTAAAAATGAATATATTTAACTAATGTGGTCAAAATTTCTATAGATTACATACTACTGAATATGTGGTAGTTTATCTGGTAATAAATATTATTATACATCTAAGGTTCTAAATTATACCTAGTCAATGTTATATTTATCTTATCAAGTGTTTAAAATACTTTTTCAAATGCTATTTTCTAGGGCAAATTAAAATGATAAATTTTCAAATGCTATATTCTATCATAATTTATAATGGAAATATTTCTAGGTTATTTCCAATCAAAGTTATATTTAACCTATCAGCCGTATTTTGATCCAATTAGTGCTACCTTTTTTTTGCTTTGAATATTTCTAGATTATACCCAGTCAATGTTATATCTAGCCTATCAACGTTTAAAGGACCTTTTCAAATGTTATTTTTTAGTGTAAATTACAATTGCAATTTTTCAAATCCTATCTTCTAGAGTGTACCGAATCAATTATAAACAAAAGCATGACATTAAGTTTCAAATTGATGGTAATGAATTTTTTGACTGCATTCAAGCATTCAAAGAACCTTTTCAAATGATATTTTATTGGGTAAATTATAACAGAAAATTTTCAGAGAATCTTCCTCGGTATAGCTTGTCCAATAGAAGATAGAAATATTATATATTAAAATAGAACAATCCTGAAAAAATTGTGAAGTCACATGCATGTATTTTTCGGTTGTATTCAAGCATTCAAAGGACCATTTCAAATGCTAATTTATAGGGTGAATTATAATGAAAATTTTCCAAAGAATTACATATAAAGGCAATTTCGGAAGTTCATGGTAGGAACAAAAGTTTGCGCATTCAAGCCAACCATTAATAAAGATATAAAAGGATTATTTGTTAAATGAGGGCACCTAAATAAAATATACAATGTACATATCTTTATGCCATAAATTAAGAAATTAATAAATATTGATTACCAAATTTTGGTTGATCCTATATAAAGAAAAGAAAGTGTCAAATATGTGACACAAATAAAGAATGACTAACTCTGGCCAAAAAAATGAAGATTAATTATATTTATTTACGTTAAGAGATCATTATTATATGTTAAGTAATAAATCATGGATACTACGGTATCCGTGATGATGCAATAGTTTTTTATTGTACACCTATTTAGGCTCTAAGTCTATAAATATCATTAAAATGTATCCTTTAATGGTTATTTATCTCTACTTCTTCCCATCTGCTTCTCTATATTCTAATTTTATTCTCAATATTTTATCAATTTCAACATATATTTATTTTTCTTCGTAAATGGACAAAAGGATCTCACTTTCTTTAAGCAAAGAAATTCTAATCATATTTTAATGGAGAATAGATCTCTTCCTCATCTCCTCTGTTAGAGAAAAGTTCACTTTTCCACCTCCTCCATTAGTCAAATGTTAATTTCTTCATCTCTTCTAGTAGAGCACTTCAAGTTGAGCCTTGCAAACCATAGTTAAAATTGGAAAAAAGTTTTCAAAGGTTGATTTATGAATTCCAGTATGTATGACATTAGGATCTTTCATCAAGATAAATTCTAATTCTTTGTTTTAAATAACTCACCATGATTCGCATGATGACTTCTTTGTATTTTCTATTAGACCATTTCAAGTTATATCTTGCAAACTATATAATAGAAAAGGCGTTTTGATGGTTGATATGTAGAATATGATATGTATAACACTAGGTTTTTCATCAAGGTAGATTCTATTCTTAATTTTAATTATGTCTCCATCATACAATTGGCTGTATTTTAGGTTTAGTAGAAATTATAGTAGAACATTATGTCTATGTATCTATATTATAAATGTTTTTGATGATATTAAATTTTTCTTCAAATTTCAATTGATGTGTTGTTCCAAAAATCCAGGAATTATATGTTGATCGGAAGATTAGTTATTATCATGTTAGATTGTTCTTGTCTTCTTGGAAGAAAATTTGCTGCATTTTAACATGTTAAGCAAAATAAAACAAATTAAGCGAGTAAAGAGATAATACTTGATATTTTTCTTGACAAATCTATATTTTTAGGATAATATCTTCTTATGCCTTTGGAGGTGAAATTACATGTTATAAATTTGGTTTTGAAAACATTATAAGTTCTTTATATTTTACAATGTATACACACATATTATAAAGTTATATATGCACATACATAGATATACGGCTGCGCTAAAGACTTTCCCATTCTATCCATCTAACAATGCATTTTTTCAGTATATAATTGGATTGAAAGAGAAAGTGTTACAAATTAGGTTTCCAATCGAATCTTACTATCCACATCAAATTTTCCACTTGTTGCTATTCAGATTTAAGGGGATAACAAAATGCTAGAATGTTAAACGGTCGACTTTTTATTGCTGTATGTATTGAAAAAATTGAATAATTTTAGAAGCTTTCATCGTTACAGAAAATAAAAAGATGCTGACTGGTGTTGATTGAAGTTTAGAAAATAGGAAACAGAAAATTGGTTCTGAATAGAAACTCTCTTTCCAATTTTTAGCTGTCGTCTCGTTTTTAGCCGCCATCGTTTAGGTCTATTCCCTAATGCGCCTCTCAAAATTTCAACGTCCTTCGTTACTTCCACCATTTTCACAGCAATGAATTTACTCTTTTAAAATTTTTGTGTAAGATTTATTTCATGAATTCTTGAGCTCTCTTCTTTTTCCATATTGCAGTAAATTGAAGGAAGGAACTTGCATATGCTAAGTCTCTGGTCTTACAGTTTATAGGTAGGGAGAAACAATAAGTTCACCTACCCTTGGACGGATGTTTCATGCAGTCTGGGATTTTTCTATCGCAGTTGTTAACTTGTATCAGACAATAATATTCCTCGAGGTATTTAGTATTGAATCTCTAAATATATCGCAATGATACACAACAAATATGGATAAAGATATCATGATTTTGATTGACCACAGGCATAAAATGAAAATTTTAAGGGAAAATGAATTCAGCATTTTGGTTATTTACTTCAATCAGAATTTCATTATGATTTATTTCAAATTAGTTAGTCTAGACAAATTATTATGGTAAACGAGGGTAAGTATATATTAATATATTTTTTCGAAAATTATGATTTTGCTATCCGGGCAAAGCCGTTTCATAACCATTCATCACGCAAATGTTTTTGACAATGTATCTTAGTACTTCCAATAATTTTTTGGTAAATCAAGAATTAATAATCTATGCCATCACATCATGGAAAATGTGAATTTTGCTATAAAAATCAACAAATTTTGACCAGCTACTTTAGCAAATATATTGATTCATAAACGCAGAGTACCTATCTTTAAATACTAAACATAATAGTATAGACAACAAAACGTTGTAAAGCAAAAATAACAACTGAAATTCAGTTGTTGCCTTCTTTGAATAAGCTTCAATGAGGATTTTATGTGATAGAAGTATCGATCGTTGTCCACATAATAACTCAATCACTACTTATAACAAAATTAACTTCTTCATATGAAATTAGATTTCAACAAGAGATCGATCGGTGGTCATTACTCACTTCGAAGGTTGTTTTGAAAATTTGAATGCTCACTTCTAAGCTGCGAAAGATTTATCTACGATGGTTATGACATTATTTGATGATATATTTATTAAATAATCAAAACTTGTTTTTTCTATGTTTATCTAGTTGTAATAAAATGTAAATATACAATGAACACACAATTTTTTATAGTAGACAACATTTTTAAGCCGCCCAACATTTTTTAAGCATCCACTGTGAATTTAAAGAGGCGTCGACCATTCGCAGTGAACTAGTGTATGCTCTACCGGTATTATGATGGACGTTATATGTTGCTCCATATCGAGGCTGCAATTGTCGAGCCCTATATTCTAGTTGATGACATCCTCCACCAACATAAACCACAGGACTACCATGACATTGTTGTACATATGGACCGACTATAAGAGATGTTGGGGTATTAGATGAACTATGTTGGCGGCGACGTTGGTTGTGTGGGTATTCTTACATAACCTAAATGGACTTGGTGGTTGGCATAGAAAAATTCATCCTACCATAAAATTTGTGGTGGCTTCAAATCCTCACAGATAATAGTCCGCTTAAAATAAATATAACAAATTCATGTGACAAGCGGTGGAATTAGTTAGATACGAGCATGAGGGTATTTAGACAATACCATATTTTTATCGTCTTTGGACTGTCTTGGGTTTAAAATCGCCAAAAGACTAATGCCCTTTTTGGTTTCCCTTTTTTAGTTTTGGGGTCTTTTTCAAATAAAATGCGCATGATACATGTATTATTTTGAAAGACAACAAATTTTAAAAATGAAGTTAAAATACAAAAAAAACAAATTTTTTGGATGTTTTGAGTAATCATAAAAGCACGGGAAACAATTTACCCCCTCCAACATCCCTTCGTCGTGTTAATGACTTAGAATATTTTGCCTTTTCATTCGACATTCTCATATTGTCTAATGCATGCTGAAAATGCAAAACATAAAGCTCAAAATGAAATTAAATGGGCATTACATATACATTTTATTTTAAAAATATTCGACATACCTACTCTGTGAATTTTTTTTACAAGTAAATAAATGCTAATTTAAAAACTATGAATAAAGGCTGTTTGATTAATGGGTTCATTTCCATCAAATTAGTTGATGACTGAAAAATTGAGTAAGTAATGCGATTGATGGATCCATTTCCGGTTAATACTCTATACTGAAAGAAGTGGCAGCAAAAAGAATTGGAAAACTGTTTGATAATTCATGGTTTCTACAACGCCGCTAATTGAAGTTCCTTAAATCGCACAAATACATATAGGGAACAAAAACCCTTTTAAGTTTAAAACAATCAATTAAGAAAACCCTTGATAGGGGTATATGACAGTTGTACATGTATGTATTCTAAAAATAAACAATTTAGCTAACAGTTTGAACACTTATGTGTACCTTTTTGGGAAATACAACACCTGGAGGACAACCAATATGTTTATGTTGATGTGGAAGTTTGTATACAGATCGTCTACACAAGAAAATCAACTTTGAATTAATAATATAATGAATATTGAGTAGAAGTACCAAAAATAAAAGAAAAACAAAATGTTAGATAAGTATATAAGTAAATCCATTTAAATCTTACATGACTTGGTTTTTCATTATGTCTTCCTTTCCAATAACCGGAGACTTGAAAACTGGACGAGATGGATCATTGCAAAGAAAATGTTACCAGCTCAACCTCCACTGCATTTGAAAGGCAACCAACCATTTGATACATGGCTTATAAATACCAATTTATGTTTGATAAATATTTTGATACCGACTTGACTCAAAATTACATTATATACATTCACATTAGTTTTTTTGTGCGTGGGTTGATGCAGCTCTACAAGTTATTTTCGACTCTTGTCAACATGATTTATGCTAGCTTATCAAGCAACAGTAATGAAGTATTAAAGGGTTATTGCTTAGAGGCTCCATTTAAAATTGAAAATTACATATTTGAAGTATTAATTTTCTCTTCAACACCAACCCTTTCTTTTTATGAAAGCTGTCCATATTGGTCACCGAGGATAGTATGTAAGGCTATATCAACAAAAAGCATGTCATGCATCATGATATTTCTATTTTTTCCTCCTTCTATACACACACACACATACATACACACATTTACATATATGTATGTATGGAAAATTTAGTAATATGAATATGGACAATAAGATTTTAGATACTTGTGGTCATATCATTATATCCAAACCATGTTACTTACAGAGGTACATCTTCAACACACTAATTGGATAATACAATGAAAAATAATCGAAACGGATGCAGTATTGATCTCTGCTAATATTATAGATTGGATTAATGCATCACCCACTTCGTAATTTTTTACAAACCACCAATTACGTTTTACATCTATGTTTAATATCTCGTTGACATATGTAACGTAGAATGGATATAATGAGACTTAACCATGCTCAAATTTATCAAGTTTTCTGTATTTATGTTGAACCAAACTATCATTATTATTAGATGCCAATGTCTTGTACGATTAAAGAAGAGCTTACTGGCATCCATGAATTTAATGTCATGGAATTGTCAGATTCATTAAACCCATTACAAAACTTGTACAACTAAATGGAAATATTAATTTTTGTTTCCTATTATACCCTCTATTTCAGTTATATCTCGTTTGATCAAGTTTATTTTGATTATCATCTATATAAACTCCATAGAGAGGGATATAGACACACACACAAAGGGAGATGGAGAGAGTAGCCATTATGCATTCACAGTCTACAATGAATCGACTATCCATTGTCAAGACTATGATAGAATGTTGGGTTTCAAATTCGAAAATTCACATAATAGCAGACAGATTCCTGTAGTAATAAAATTATGGAAGAATTTTTTTTTGTAAAACATCATAATAAACAGCGGAAAAATAAAATAATTGATTTGAGCACGAAAGAACAAAATCTACGATTTTGGTATAACGAATTGACTTACCTGAGATTTGACGTGTCCCAAACGAAACGAATATAAATCGTATGGTTCTTTAATTTGATAATTTGCACAGTAAACTGTAGAAACTATGAAAACGTGGCTAGGAAATCAATTCTCTTCCCTATGGCGAAATTGAACATAAAGAGGATAAATTTAGCACTGAGGGTTTAGAGGAGAAATGGAAAGTAATAATTGTACGATCTGGGGAGATTTGGATTAAAGGACTAGTAAAACATACAAATAACTATAAGGCTGGGAGAATGAAGAGAGAATGAAATGATTTTAGGAGGAGCGTCGAAGAAGTAGGGGAGTGAAGTTACCGACACCGTCTATATATTTCATTTTGGTGTCAATTTAACAAACCATCACAATGACATCAGAAATTTATGGTATACAAAATTAACTATCCTAACAAGTTTGTTTCACAGCAGATAATTTTGTTTCCATATAGGAAATAAACATCAATTAAACTTTTTTATAATTTCCTCTCAACATTGTTTCAACTGAGATCCTTCTTTCCCCTTTAATTCATACCGTAAGGTAGTTCGCTCGCCTTCTAGACTTATCTTAATCTCCTTCTTTTTTGAAAAGCGGAGCCCTCCACCTATATGATCCGCTGTAGGAAAAAATAAATATTGGTTGTCTTTATACTTATATAAGCATTCGACAATAGCTATTTAATTTTATTACCGCAAAGAACCATCATTAACAAGGTCCTTGTATTCCTCCTTCTTGTCTCCTCGGTTTACTTTTGTTTTTCTCTTCTAACGGAGTCTATTTTTAGGTGTAAACAATTTTTTTATGATTAATGATACATATTCTTGTGGTAGTTATTTACTTTCCTCGTGCCATCACCGAATTATTAGAATGTATTCTTATAAACTTTTCTCGATCCTGAATATATGATATAGATACACCATTTATTTATATACACGCTTACTATTTATAAGAAAGTAACAGGCAATTGTATAACTTAGAAGAAAAATAATTTATAAACAAACCAAATCGATTTACTTCTAATATAAGGTAAACAAATATTTAGGCAAACCAAAATTGGTTAGTTAGAAACTTACCCAGGTTAGTTTGAAATATTTTCTTTGCTTGAAACATTTTTTAACTTGTATTAAAAGTAAAGAGATTCGGTTTGTTTATAAATTATTTTTCTTATAAGTTATACAATTTCTTGTTACTTACTTATAAATAATAAGCGTATACACAAATAATCAGTGTATCTATATCTTATATTTAGGATAAAGAAAAGTTTATAAGATTGCATTCTAATAATTTGGTGGTGGCATGAGGAAAGTAAATAAATACCACAAGAACATGTTTCAATAATCATAAAAAAATTGTTTACGCCTAAAAATAGACTCTATTCGAAGAGAAAAATAGAAGTAAACCGAGGAGACAAGAATGAGGAATACAAGGACCATGTTATTTGTGGTTCTTTGCGGTAATAAAATTAAATAGCTATTATAGCATGTTTATATAAGTATAAAGAAAACTAATATTTATTTTTGTCTACAGCGAATCAGATAGGTTGACTGCTCCGCTTTTCAAAACAGAAGAAGATTAAGAGAACTCCAGAAGGCGAACGAGCTACCGTCCAGTATGAATTAAAGGGGAAAGGAGGATCTTAGCGTAATGGCTACTCTCTCTATCTCCCTTCGTGTGTGCGTCTGCATCTATGTGTGTGCGTTTATATCCCTCTCTATGTAATTTATTTATAATTATAATTTTATTTTATTTAATTACTAAATAGTATATAATTTTGCTAATATTAATAAGTAACTTTAATTTTAACTGATAAAATTGAGTTTTATAACTACATATCGATCTAAATTATTATTATTATTATTATTTAAATTTAGACAATGTTTACCATCAATCTTACGTTAAAGTTAGCTATCGTAAACAGAAATTATCAAGTAAATTTGGATAACTCATACGATCGAGGATCGAACATAGTTTAATTGATATTTTTGTTCGGTTCAACCTAAATTTTGTTTTATATAAGTTTCGCTATTTCTTTCCACCTAAACAAATTCATACACTAAGCTTAGAACAAATTAATTTAATTTGCATACTGAAATTAGAAGCAATAATTTTTCCTGATCTTCGAGATGGAAGGATCGATGTATTATCTCGTTCTTATCAATAAACAATTAATCAAAATCAAATTTATCGATTTGGATCTGACTCACATCCACCAATGCCTTAGAATATTTCTTGGTTATCCAATGGTATGATACTGGGACACCCATCTTTTGAACTAGTTGCAATTTGTAGAAACATAAAAATGGAGAGGTTAAGGGAGAGGCAAGGGGAGAGTTTGGAAGAAAGTATATATGTTTGAAAGAGGGGATTAAATATGTTAAATCACAATTTCCTATTGAATTTCAATTCTAAAAAGCAATTGTAACGCCCCGAAAATTTTCGTTCTTCGAAAATCCGACATCGATACTCACTTTATCGACTGCCGAGAAATCAAAGGCCGAAAACCGAGATGTTATGGGTTTTAAAAAGAAAAGAAAAGAAAGAAGAGAGAAAAAGAAGAAAGAAAAAAGAAAAATAGAGGGAAAAGAAGATAGACAATTTTTAGAAAACAGAGAATTAGAAAAACAGAAGATAGAAAATTTTAAAAATAGAAGGAAAAGAGAATAGAACGGAACAGAAAACAACAGAACAACATCAGAATCTCACAATTCGCAGCGGAACAACATATAATAATAAATGAATAATCTTTAAACAAAGAACTATCAGTTATTACATTACATTTCATTACATCATATCATATCATCAGAGTGTACAACATCATACAACAACAAACAGTGCAGCGGAAAAAGAAATACTATATAGTAATATGCCATGCCATCCAGCTTGCCTCCAGCAACTCCAGAATATCCAGAATATCCTGATAAACCTTAAACTCTTGACTGCCCGTGTGGAAATTGGTGGGCACCCAGAGTTTAGGAAGGAAAACAATAAACTCCAAGTCAGTCATGTGACTGGTGTGAGAACTCAAAACAGTTATTTATCTTTAAAATCAAAATAGAGGAATATTTTTAAATTCAATTCGCAATGCTTTTAAAAATGAGACTACCATAAGACCTCCTGCCACACACACAATGCAAACGCAGACTTGGAGAAGATTTCTCCTTATGATAGTCAAACATGCTTGATACGCATTTAAAAAAAAGAGCATTTGATATTATTATTAGTGCATAGTGTAGGAAAAATTCATTTCGAAAGTAGAATATAAATCTTAGCCAGCATAGGTACCATTATATTATGCCTACTAATAGCTACCATATTAGATGGCAGGTTCTACAACTAAAACCGTACAAGTTTCGTATTGGGAATTGGATTTCCAACGAATGATCAGGCCAAGGAACTTCCCATTGCCACATGAGAATGCCTCTGGATGGACATCCCCGAGAACCAAACCGGATCTCTACCAACACAAGGCCGGGTTACTCCTAACTGAGTAACAACTGACCGAATATGCCATCCCCCGGTCCTTTGGGACCTTTATCAACCGAGCGCTCGTAATCAATTCACACAATCATAAAGTGTTTTCAACATGAGTAAGTATCTGGGCTCCATACCATGATACCACCCTTTTCCAGAAGGAAATGGACACATCCTAAAGGGTGCTACCCCTCATAACCTTGCTGCTTCTTTCCTGTTTTGACCATTCACGGTGTGTGAGGCTCGACGAATTCACGTCCACAAAAACATACTTTATACAAAAGCCATGCTTTGGGTCAACAAATGATCAACACAATGATCACAAGGATAGACAATCAAATAAATGATCCTATCACAAATAATCAACACAATGATCATTTCAGCATCACTCAGCATGTCACATTACCAAACTGGGAATATATCGCTGATAACTTCAACTATATAACCTTTGAGCTCATACGTCTCCGAGAAGGGTGTTAAGCTAAAAGAATAAATTCTCCGCCACCAACAGAAATATATTTGAAAGAAATCTGCTTTATATCTCAATTTGTAACGTCAGACATACAATCCATACAAGTCTGTTCCGGGCTCGAACAAAACCGAAGGCACTTCTTACGAAGCCCTTGCAAATCCGGGTATTCACAATCCCGATCGAATTTCCCATCACTTAGGAGATCTCTATACCAGGAGCTACTCAGTGCAGAGACAATCGATAGGTCATCCTATCGCTTTCACAAATACTCGGTCTTCAACACCGATCTTCAAATGCAATTCATAATGACGTATCACATATTCGGAATGGGTTATACGACCCCATGGTCCTTTCCCGGTTAACCCGAATAGTGAGCGCTTATTCAAAAATAAGTGTGCATTCAAATTCAATCCATTCACATCAAATACCCATTCAAAGGGAAATACTGATAGTCGGTTATTGAACTATCAATTGATATGCATACATCACCAGATTCCAAATAATTTTCCCAAATTATTTATTTTCCAAAATATCTTTACAAGATATATAATTTTCAACACTTCAAAAATAAATCAATATTTATTTTTAACAAGTTCCACTTTCACATATAAATTCCATAATGAATTTATATTTCAAAATATCATGCATATACAATTTCAATAATTCATTTCAATTTATCTTCAAAAGATAAATCCTATAAATTCACTTCATATTGGAAAACATTTCCATACTTATTTATAAATAAGTAATTCACAATCTTTTATTTTCAACACTTAGAAAATATTCCATATACTTAAATCGAATTAAGTATATATTTCATTTTTTTTAAGGAAAACCATTCACTTAACATATTTACTTGGGCCAAAACGAATGTTGCGTAAAACATCGTTACGACAACCCAAAATCACTAGTATAGGGATTCGGAATTAAAATAGATATATAAAACCCAATACTATTCAAAACATTTCCTTTCGGAAATCATTTACTATAACAACAGTGTTATAGTCCACTATTTCCTTTTATTTCTCGAAAACGTCTATTTCAACAATAAATGTTGAAATCTATGGTTTCGAATCTCAACACCTTTAAAACATCGTTAGATCGTTTTAATTCTGTTTAAAATATCACATTCTAAAACATTTCTTTTAACATGTTATTCACTATTCAAAAACGTGAATATACTACCTTAACAAATTTCATCATTTCTATTCACTTTAACTTAAAGGATTATTCACTGTTCAAAAGGTGAATATAACTCTATCTCTAAGTTATAACAATTAACTTATCAAAATAAGTCATTTGCGGATTTATAAAACAACGTTTATAAATTCCGTTTCTATTTATCTATAAAAACTTCCTTTTTATAAATTCCTTTATAATTTATTTCAGTTTATAACTCAATTATAAACTACAAGTTCATATTATAAGTTAATTACTTATAAAACGATTATTTTACAAAATCGTTCATTTAACTTCCCAAATTATTAATCTTAACTTATAAGATTGTTTATTTATCCAAAATTCATTCTTTCGATAACTTTATAAATTTTATAAACCTATTGCTTATAAAATTTCATTTATAACTTCACAGTTTATAATTTCATAAATTTCATTCATTTAGGAAATTCATTTTCACTACATTCAAACACTTATAAAAACTCGTTTTATAATGTCCATAATTCAATTTATAAATATCCATTTATAAATCTCTTAATATAAATCAATTTATATTATTCTTTTAAAACGTCTTTAAATTCCTTTATAATTTCACCATTTTGATTTATAAAATAATCAAATTTTATAAATCCTATACTTAAACTTTTGATAATAAATTCAAAAATCCAGTTTAAACTATTTTATAAAATCATTGGTTCATATTTCTCAAAAATCGACTTTTAATCGTATTTCTAAAAATCAGCTTTTTAACTATATTTCACAAAAACCATAATTTTTATAACTTTAAAAATTATAACGTTTATTTATTTATAATGGATCAATTCCAAAAATATAGTATATTTTCAAAAATCACTTTAAAACCATTTTAAAATTCCAAAATTTGGTCCAATGATGCTACATACCAAATAGTCAATCACGACTAACAACGATATCATATATCGATATGATAATCCATCAAATATCAAAATATCTGAAATAAAATAAATACTGTTGAGGAATCCAGTTGGATCCCTCCAACCTGTTTCCTGCATCCAAAAACATTAGCACAATACCAATTTCGCTCCAGTACGAAATTATCGCGGTACATGTTTTTATTAAATATTATCCGCTTAATAACGGCGTAATAGGGTCTCATCCGCTAAACAAAAAATGCGGGAAATCAACAAATGCAATATATACATATGCCAATATATATATATATTGATATTATATATAATACCAATTTCACTGTTTATGAAATATTCGCGGTATATGTTTTTAATAAATAACATCCGTTTACTAACGGCGCATAATGTCTATTTTAACAATCAATAATTTACAGTCATCATTCAAACATGCATTCAAATATTTTAAATCTAACTATTTAAAATAAAATCGAAATCTATTCGATTGAGTGAGAAATTCTCACCTTGGTTTTAATTTCCGTTTTAGCGATTTATTTCGAATAAAATTAAACGCGCGTTTAATTTTACCCAAAATTCTCACTAACTCCAAATGACTCCAAACTAACTCCATCGCGTAGTGCTCGTCCATACGATTCCAACGCAACTGAGTTTGCATTTTTTCGACCTCGTATGAAAAAGTTATGTAATTTACAAGTTTGCATACAATTTATATATATAATTTACAACTAAATTAACTAATTTTAAACCCACATCAAACAGTAGCCGTAGGATTTACTCTTGCTTGCATCTGGCCCTTGAACGCAACTGCTCCCCTCCTTCTCTCTCGCGCACACGGCTACAGCTATAGCCGAAACCCATATTTCGATTTAGGGTTAAATTTTTCAAATAAATCGCTAGCTTCCACCTCGATCGAGTTACTCCACCACATGCGCCTCCCCATGCTCCACCTACGGCCTCCGACCGCACGCCCCTAGCAGCTCCATCGCCTCGTATTTCGTGCTCGAACGCACAACCTTTAGACGAGCTTTGCCGTTGATCCATGGCATATAAATCGATCACCACCGTTCAGAACGTAGAGCTCGTGATGCTCTACGAAGTTGCAGTTGAAAGATTCTTGGATCGTTGAGTGGATTGGGAGATTTAGAGGGAAGAAAATCACAAATTCTCGGCCGTTCTTTTCTAGGTGGCGGCTGGCTAGGGTTTTATTATATTTTTTTTTTTTTATAAATGAAGGGGGTAGGGTGCATATTTATAAGGAACCGTTCGACACTATTCACCCGAAAATTCCGAACTCCGATTTAGACGCCGTAACCAGCGTACCTAGGGTTTATCCCGTGTTCCGGACACAATGGAACAGGTTTCGGAAGCTAATTCGGAAGTATGTGCGAGTTATGGCTGAAAACGCTCAATTTAAATTAAACCGATTTAAATCGATTTCTAGGCGTTTTAATTCGTACCGGACAAACGGTAAATCCAATTGACTTGAAATTTGAAACCTTACAATAATATCACATTACGGATCCGATGAAACTGGTTTCGTCGAAATCCGAGACTTTTTGAAAAATGGCTATTTTGACTCGCCAAATTTAAATTAAAAATAATTCGATGCGTTTCGAGCTGCCACGATCAAACGATAACTCCGATTGACACGAAAATTGAAATCCGGTAATAACTAACTATTACGGATCCAATGGAACTGGTTTCGTTCAATTCTGAGACTGTTCAAAAATTGACTATTTTACAGTCGATTATTAAATATTAAAATATTCAATTTTCACAATTTAACTTTTAATTCGATTTTAAAAGTTCTAAAATATCGTTCTAACTCCCATATGATAAAATAAAATTTTACAAATCATTTTCAATCATATTTAACCCAATTTTCAATTATTTCCATAATTTAACGTATTAAATTATCGATTTAATAATCCAATTAAATCCAATAATTCAAATAAAAATTTATTTGACTTATAAATTCACTTATTAACATTTAAAATTAATTAAATATTCAAATTTAAATTAATAAAAATTCTGGGTCGTTACAATCTTTCCCCCTTAAAAGAATTTCGTCCTCGAAATTATAAGTAAGAAAAGTTACAGAATCTATTAACTTTCCAAAATTCATAATTAAACTTCTTACCATACTTTACTAAGTTTTCAAATCATACTTAGTTATCCTTTCAAAAACAATCTATATCATTTAACTTTCAATTTTAAAACAAAGTTTAAAGTTTTCAAAATTTTCCCAATTTTCTCAAAAATTTTCTAACGCCTTAAATTTTCGGAAAAATTCGCCATAGTCTCCTTTGCGCGGCTCGATCCGAAAAAAAAAATGACAGTATATATATCACAAATATACATCTCATCAAGTAATGAGGCATCCCGCAGGGAAAAAAAGTGTAAAAGTGCGATATTTAATTCGAGATATGTACCTTATATTTTATTAGCAAGCATATACAGCTAATATAGCGCAAAAGCGAACTCCAAATGCGAAGCAAACGCGATCCACACCTACTAAACTCAACAAACAACATGAGAATCATGCATATATGAAAATAGTATCGATATACAACATATAGCAACATAATAACTATATAAGTCACATAGCAAATGCAACAATAGCAATATATATTCAACCAATTAACATTCATAATCAATAAATATTCATTTATATTCTCATTAATATTAATGAATTGGTTTTCAATTCAAATCACATTTGATTCATTAACATTGGATTTTATCAACTTTCATTCTCAATTCAATTAGTTTTCATTCACTAATTAAATCCAATTCACTTTCAATTCTATTCAAATTTATTTACTTCTAATTTGAATTCAATTACATAGCTTCCAATTTCATTAATACTTAATGAATTTTATACAATCTACTACAATCATATAACAACCAATGTATATCAGTTACAACCAAATTCCTTTGCTTATATTCATTCTTATTCAATTTACTCAACTTCCAATAACATTAGATTTTAATGAATTAACATTTATATTCATTATTTCATATCAATTCTATTTTCCATTCAATTGATTCACAATTCAATTCATTTATTCAATTCAATTACCAAAGTTGAATTTCATTTATATAACTCCTAAGTCATATTCCATTTAATCCACTTGATTTATTTACTTCGATACCAAAATCAATTCCATTCAACAACACTTAAGTTATATTCCATTTAACTTTAAATATTCATATAGTTTCACTTCTTATATATATAAGTTTATTTCACAATTGTAAATCACTTTAATTATAATTCTATTCTTATAATTCATTTTCTTATGCAATTACTCTTTATTTAGATTATTCAAACAACCTAACAATCAACTTGTATACACTTTAATAATTCTGAAAAATTATTTCTTTACATATAAAAATATAATCAAGGCAAAATTATTTCATTTACCCAATTTAAAACAATATTATGTCGAATTATCTTGTTTAAGAGTTTAGAAACCCCTATCTACGATAGTTAGCTAGACTAGATCGATCGGAATCTATAAACAATAAACCGATAAGTCAACACAATATAAAACAATTTTATTCACTAACAAATACGCTCTCATAGCTATTATTACACTCAAACTCATTCTAGAGTACTACTGACTCCATCTCTAATGAGTAATACCCTACAGAACCATGGTTGTCGCTTAACCATCAGCTCTGATACCAAATGTAACGCCCCGAAAATTTTCGTTCTTCGAAAATCCGACATCGATACTCACTTTATCGACTGCCGAGAAATCAAAGGCCGAAAACCGAGATGTTATGGGTTTTAAAAAGAAAAGAAAAGAAAGAAGAGAGAAAAAGAAGAAAGAAAAAAGAAAAATAGAGGGAAAAGAAGATAGACAATTTTTAGAAAACAGAGAATTAGAAAAACAGAAGATAGAAAATTTTAAAAATAGAAGGAAAAGAGAATAGAACGGAACAGAAAACAACAGAACAACATCAGAATCTCACAATTCGCAGCGGAACAACATATAATAATAAATGAATAATCTTTAAACAAAGAACTATCAGTTATTACATTACATTTCATTACATCATATCATATCATCAGAGTGTACAACATCATACAACAACAAACAGTGCAGCGGAAAAAGAAATACTATATAGTAATATGCCATGCCATCCAGCTTGCCTCCAGCAACTCCAGAATATCCAAAATATCCTGATAAACCTTAAACTCTTGACTGCCCGTGTGGAAATTGGTGGGCACCCAGAGTTTAGGAAGGAAAACAATAAACTCCAAGTCAGTCATGTGACTGGTGTGAGAACTCAAAACAGTTATTTATCTTTAAAATCAAAATAGAGGAATATTTTTAAATTCAATTCGCAATGCTTTTAAAAATGAGACTACCATAAGACCTCCTGCCACACACACAATGCAAACGCAGACTTGGAGAAGATTTCTCCTTATGATAGTCAAACATGCTTGATACGCATTTAAAAAAAAGAGCATTTGATATTATTATTAGTGCATAGTGTAGGAAAAATTCATTTCGAAAGTAGAATATAAATCTTAGCCAGCATAGGTACCATTATATTATGCCTACTAATAGCTACCATATTAGATGGCAGGTTCTACAACTAAAACCGTACAAGTTTCGTATTGGGAATTGGATTTCCAACGAATGATCAGGCCAAGGAACTTCCCATTGCCACATGAGAATGCCTCTGGATGGACATCCCCGAGAACCAAACCGGATCTCTACCAACACAAGGCCGGGTTACTCCTAACTGAGTAACAACTGACCGAATATGCCATCCCCCGGTCCTTTGGGACCTTTATCAACCGAGCGCTCGTAATCAATTCACACAATCATAAAGTGTTTTCAACATGAGTAAGTATCTGGGCTCCATACCATGATACCACCCTTTTCCAGAAGGAAATGGACACATCCTAAAGGGTGCTACCCCTCATAACCTTGCCGCTTCTTTCCTGTTTTGACCATTCACGGTGTGTGAGGCTCGACGAATTCACGTCCACAAAAACATACTTTATACAAAAGCCATGCTTTGGGTCAACAAATGATCAACACAATGATCACAAGGATAGACAATCAAATAAATGATCCTATCACAAATAATCAACACAATGATCATTTCAGCATCACTCAGCATGTCACATTACCAAACTGGGAATATATCGCTGATAACTTCAACTATATAACCTTTGAGCTCATACGTCTCAGAGAAGGGTGTTAAGCTAAAAGAATAAATTCTCCGCCACCAACAGAAATATATTTGAAAGAAATCTGCTTTATATCTCAATTTGTAACGTCAGACATACAATCCATACAAGTCTGTTCCGGGCTCGAACAAAACCGAAGGCACTTCTTACGAAGCCCTTGCAAATCCGGGTATTCACAATCCCGATCGAATTTCCCATCACTTAGGAGATCTCTATACCAGGAGCTACCCAGTGCAGAGACAATCGATAGGTCATCCTATCGCTTTCACAAATACTCGGTCTTCAACACCGATCTTCAAATGCAATTCATAACGACGTATCACATATTCGGAATGGGTTATACGACCCCATGGTCCTTTCCCGGTTAACCCGAATAGTGAGCGCTTATTCAAAAATAAGTGTGCATTCAAATTCAATCCATTCACATCAAATACCCATTCAAAGGGAAATACTGATAGTCGGTTATTGAACTATCAATTGATATGCATACATCACCAGATTCCAAATAATTTTCCCAAATTATTTATTTTCCAAAATATCTTTACAAGATATATAATTTTCAACACTTCAAAAATAAATCAATATTTATTTTTAACAAGTTCCACTTTCACATATAAATTCCATAATGAATTTATATTTCAAAATATCATGCATATACAATTTCAATAATTCATTTCAATTTATCTTCAAAAGATAAATCCTATAAATTCACTTCATATTGGAAAACATTTCCATACTTATTTATAAATAAGTAATTCACAATCTTTTATTTTCAACACTTAGAAAATATTCCATATACTTAAATCGAATTAAGTATATATTTCATTTTTTTTAAGGAAAACCATTCACTTAACATATTTACTTGGGCCAAAACGAATGTTGCGTAAAACATCGTTACGACAACCCAAAATCACTAGTATAGGGATTCGGAATTAAAATAGATATATAAATCCCAATACTATTCAAAACATTTCCTTTCGGAAATCATTTACTATAACAACAGTGTTATAGTCCACTATTTCCTTTTATTTCTCGAAAACGTCTATTTCAACAATAAATGTTGAAATCTATGGTTTCGAATCTCAACACCTTTAAAACATCGTTAGATCGTTTTAATTCTGTTTAAAATATCACATTCTAAAACATTTCTTTTAACATGTTATTCACTATTCAAAAACGTGAATATACTACCTTAACAAATTTCATCATTTCTATTCACTTTAACTTAAAGGATTATTCACTGTTCAAAAGGTGAATATAAATCTATCTCTAAGTTATAACAATTAACTTATCAAAATAAGTCATTTGCGGATTTATAAAACAACGTTTATAAATTCCGTTTCTATTTATCTATAAAAACTTCCTTTTTATAAATTCCTTTATAATTTATTTCAGTTTATAACTCAATTATAAACTACAAGTTCATATTATAAGTTAATTACTTATAAAACGATTATTTTACAAAATCGTTCATTTAACTTCCCAAATTATTAATCTTAACTTATAAGATTGTTTATTTATCCAAAATTCATTCTTTCGATAACTTTATAAATTTTATAAACCTATTGCTTATAAAATTTCATTTATAACTTCACAGTTTATAATTTCATAAATTTCATTCATTTAGGAAATTCATTTTCACTACATTCAAACACTTATAAAAACTCGTTTTATAATGTCCATAATTCAATTTATAAATATCCATTTATAAATCTCTTAATATAAATCAATTTATATTATTCTTTTAAAACGTCTTTAAATTCCTTTATAATTTCACCATTTTGATTTATAAAATAATCAAATTTTATAAATCCTATACTTAAACTTTTGATAATAAATTCAAAAATCCAGTTTAAACTATTTTATAAAATCATTGGTTCATATTTCTCAAAAATCGACTTTTAATCGTATTTCTAAAAATCAGCTTTTTAACTATATTTCACAAAAACCATAATTTTTATAACTTTAAAAATTATAACGTTTATTTATTTATATTGGATCAATTCCAAAAATATAGTATATTTTCAAAAATCACTTTAAAACCATTTTAAAATTCCAAAATTTGGTCCAATGATGCTACATACCAAATAGTCAATCACGACTAACAACGATATCATATATCGATATGATAATCCATCAAATATCAAAATATCTGAAATAAAATAAATACTGTTGAGGAATCCAGTTGGATCCCTCCAACCTGTTTCCTGCATCCAAAAACATTAGCACAATACCAATTTCGCTCCAGTACGAAATTATCGCGGTACATGTTTTTATTAAATATTATCCGCTTAATAACGGCGTAATAGGGTCTCATCCGCTAAACAAAAAATGCGGGAAATCAACAAATGCAATATATACATATGCCAATATATATATATTGATATTATATATAATACCAATTTCACTATTTATGAAATATTCGCGGTATATGTTTTTAATAAATAACATCCGTTTACTAACGGCGCATAATGTCTATTTTAACAATCAATAATTTACAGTCATCATTCAAACATGCATTCAAATATTTTAAATCTAACTATTTAAAATAAAATCGAAATCTATTCGACTGAGTGAGAAATTCTCACCTTGGTTTTAATTTCCGTTTTAGCGATTTATTTCGAATAAAATTAAACGCGCGTTTAATTTTACCCAAAATTCTCACTAACTCCAAACGACTCCAAACTAACTCCATCGCGTAGTGCTCGTCCATACGATTCCAACGCAACTGAGTTTGCATTTTTTCGACCTCGTATGAAAAAGTTATGTAATTTACAAGTTTGCATACAATATATATATATAATTTACAACTAAATTAACTAATTTTAAACCCACATCAAACAGTAGCCGTAGGATTTACTCTTGCTTGCATCTGGCCCTTGAACGCAACTGCTCCCCTCCTTCTCTCTCGCGCACACGGCTACAGCTATAGCCGAAACCCATATTTCGATTTAGGGTTAAATTTTTCAAATAAATCGCTAGCTTCCACCTCGATCGAGTTACTCCACCACATGCGCCTCCCCATGCTCCACCTACGGCCTCCGACCGCACGCCCCTAGCAGCTCCATCGCCTCGTATTTCGTGCTCGAACGCACAACCTTTAGACGAGCTTTGCCGTTGATCCATGGCATATAAATCGATCACCACCGTTCAGAACGTAGAGCTCGTGATGCTCTACGAAGTTGCAGTTGAAAGATTCTTGGATCGTTGAGTGGATTGGGAGATTTAAAGGGAAGAAAATCGCAAATTCTCGGCCGTTCTTTTCTAGGTGGCGGCTGGCTAGGGTTTTATTATATTTTTTTTTTTTTATAAATGAAGGGGGTAGGGTGCATATTTATAAGGAACCGTTCGACACTATTCACCCGGAAATTCCGAACTCCGATTTAGACGCCGTAACCAGCGTACCTAGGGTTTATCCCGCGTTCCGGACACAATGGAACAGGTTTCGGAAGCTAATTCGGAAGTATGTGCGAGTTATGGCTGAAAACGCTCAATTTAAATTAAACCGATTTAAATCGATTTCTAGGCGTTTTAATTCGTACCGGACAAACGGTAAATCCAATTGACTTGAAATTTGAAACCTTACAATAATATCACATTACGGATCCGATGAAACTGGTTTCGTCGAAATCCGAGACTTTTTGAAAAATGGCTATTTTGACTCGCCAAATTTAAATTAAAAATAATTCGATGCGTTTCGAGCTGCCACGATCAAACGATAACTCCGATTGACACGAAAATTGAAATCCGGTAATAACTAACTATTACGGATCCAATGGAACTGGTTTCGTTCAATTCTGAGACTGTTCAAAAATTGACTATTTTACAGTCGATTATTAAATATTAAAATATTCAATTTTCACAATTTAACTTTTAATTCGATTTTAAAAGTTCTAAAATATCGTTCTAACTCCCATATGATAAAATAAAATTTTACAAATCATTTTCAATCATATTTAACCCAATTTTCAATTATTTCCATAATTTAACGTATTAAATTATCGATTTAATAATCCAATTAAATCCAATAATTCAAATAAAAATTTATTTGACTTATAAATTCACTTATTAACATTTAAAATTAATTAAATATTCAAATTTAAATTAATAAAAATTCTGGGTCGTTACAGCAATTCTATTAATAAACCATAGATCAATTTATGTACGAATAGAAATTGCTTATATTAGAATCTCATAATACTAAAAGCTAACATTTTGCAAAATTAAAACCATTTAAAATGTTTTCTTTCAAGTTTCTAATTTTTTCGGAATTTATGTATTTATAAAAGATTAAACATTGATTCAAATTATTATCTACTTAAATAAATTATTATTATAACATTAATATCTATCTAAATAAATTGATAAATATAAATACATATATATATATATATATGTATGTATATATATTACAAGGTTGATAATGTTTATTATTCAGAAAACCTAAAACAATGTACAATATGTATAATGCAGATTTTATGAGAAGTATTCATAAAGTATCAAAAGTGTGACAAATAATTATAAGATAAAAAAACATAGAAAACAACTGGAGAACGAAATAACAAATTTCTTCCTCCATCGCTTTACTAAGGTCCTAATTGCATTTAATTTTATATCATGACTGTTGTGATCCATATGTGTTTGAGATTTTAAAAATACATAAATTTCAGAAAAATCAGAAACATGAAAGGAATTTTTTTAAGGGTTTTAACATTGTAATTCGTTAAATTTTAATGTTCTAATATTCTAATGTAGGCAATTTTTATTTTATGAAAACTGATATATGGATATTAATAGAATTGCCTTTTAGATTGAAATTGAGTAGGAGTTATGATTTAACATATTTAATTCTCCCTTTGACACACACACTCTCCCCCCAACACACATTCCCACTCTCCTTACTTCTTGATATCTTTGTCCATTTTTGCTCATTCTATAAATTTTAACTTATTCAAAATATGGGTGATTTGAAATTTTACAATTGGATAACTAAGAAATATTCCACGGCACTTGCGGATATTAGTCAAATCCCATAAACAAGCTGAATTTTGATCAATATTATATAGATATGAACAAGATAATGCATCAATCCTTTCATCCCAGAGACCAGGTAAGATGATTGTTTTTAATTTCAACATGTGAATCAAATTAATTTGTTCTAGGATTTTGTGCGTGAATTTTTTTGGGCGGATAGAAATAATGAAGCTAAAATGGAACAAAATTTTGATTGAACCCAGCAATAGTATCATTTAAACTATGTTCGAACTTTTTATTAGTTATCCAATTTTACCTTGTAATTTCTATTACTATAGATAACTATATATTTAAGCTTGATGTTAAAATTTGTTTAAATTATATAATATTAAAATTTTAAATTCATATGTAGTTTACAAAACTCAATTTTATTAGTTAAAATTAAAGTTAAATGTTAATATTACATAAATTATATATAATTAATTAGTATACAATAAAAATAAAGTTATAATTAAAAATAAATTATATATGCTATTTAAAATTAAAAATAACCATAAATAATATAATCAATAATATTTAATAATAAAAATAAATAATAAATTTTACAGTTAAAGTTAAATTTGAATGTAATTAAATTTTCATATGATAATACAATTAGTTCATAAATATCAAAAGCAAAATACATATAACCAAAAAATGTAAAGGATTTAAATAATCATAAAACCACATATAATAAATTCTCAATGTTACGTTGATATTGCAATGGCATTAAGAAAGTCTCCAACTTCGCTAAGGCATTGGGAATTCATATAAGTGAAGCTTTGACATCTCTAAGGATAAGGAATACACCATAGCGAAAGCATAGCACGTGCTTATTGGTTAATTAAGCGGAAAAACCAGTCGTGAATTAGCTACACCAAATGCATTATATATGTTTTACTGATGTAGTGATGTTGATAAGGAGTAGGAAGTTCTCTACACCGTAGTGATGCTTGATATATTCCAGAGGCCATTCCATCGTAGGCACGGTAGTAGCTTCGAAGGTTTGTCATTTCTGTTTTTACTATTCTTTTATTCCTTTTGTAGTTATATAGTAATCCATTTTGCAACTTTATTGAGTTCGTGTTACTAGTGCTTTAGTTTTTTGACACTGAACAATTTATTCATTTTTTAAACAATATGTCAAGTTAGTTTTATATGATTACTGAATTTATTCAAACAATAATTTCATAAAATTTGTATTATTGTAAATAATATTCAATAAAACACACACATACATAAATGTAGATTCCATGTAATGTAAGGTGCTAATATGGTGGGACCATGGGCATTTAAAATTTATGTAGGAACGTTGGTTCAAATGAGTTATTTTCAATATATAAACTGCGTAAATACTTTGGACACATGATCGATATTCATATTGAGTAAAAATGAAAAGACATCTTATATTAGTTTTCTCATCTAATAGTTAATTAATTGTAAGATCTGATTTAAAATTTAGAATGTACATAAGGTTATCCATTCAATCTTTCGTTTGGACAAAGTTATTCAACATCCAAAAAACGATGACCTTATTTACATTTGAAGTTCTTTAAATCTGAAGGTACAAAATCATTAACATTCTTCAAAAATCTTAAATTTATAATATTATGTCATTTGAAATTTGGTTAGAATTAACCTTTAAAACACATAGACATGATATATATATATATATATAATAGACTTAAATTGATAAAAAATGAATATACGTAACATTTCCTAAAATCACCTAAATCTGATTCTATCAACTTCGAATAGAATCGAATATGCAGACGGACCATTGAATGGTTACGTAGGTTATGGGATAAAATGTATAAAAGGTTGGATATGATGAAAGTGGGAATTATACATAGACAAATTGTTCAAAATGAAGATCATATGCATTCAAAGTCATATATAACGTTTGAATAAATAAATTAAATATTAGCATTTAAAACTCGATCAAAAAAGATAATTTAATTAAGTTGGAAAAACCAGGTATTTATGAATCCAACTGACTGAAAATAGGGTGGATCGACTAAAATTGCACTATAAAACCCTAAGAAAAAGACTAGTCCAATATGCAAGTAAACAATTCATTTTTAATGTCAAACAGTCGATTGACTGGGGGATCCAACCAATTGAAATTCATTCTAGTCGCTTAAAATTGTTGTTCGGTCGACTCATTTTGCTATCTATAGAAAACAAATAGGGTACATGAATCCCACTGATTGACATGACTATTCAGGTTATTAAAGACCTGTAGACAACTCAGGTTGAGCATAGAGATAACGTAGGCCAAGCAGGATGGATTAAGGAAACTTGTTCCTACTTTCTTGACGTTGCGGAGTTCACATAACGGCATGGAGCTATGTAACATGCTACAATTGTTTCAAATTTAGTGACGTATATAGTTTCATACTTGATGATGCTTTGTAACGTGACACTAAACATAGCATGTTATTATATCAAAATTGTATGCTTTTGTTGTTGTGAATATTAGGCACACATCCTTGAAAGCAAACTTAATTCACTAAAACACCTCCTGCAAGAAAACAAAATTTGCAGGTCCCTGTTTTTCATCTCGGCTGTTTTTTACCTAAAATAACCCTCTGCTTCTTGCACGATTGATTTTCATAAGGAATTTATCTTTCTTGATTTCATCTTCTTCTTCATTGGCGAACTTATGTTTCTTGATTCCATCTTCTTCAACGGCGAGCTCAGCTTTCTCGTTTTCAATGGAAAACTGCAATTATACACAATAGTTGCAGAAATGTCCACAACTATATGCAATAGCTGCAGACATTTATGCAACTATACCATATAGTTGTAGAACTTTCTACAACTATATGCAATAGTTACAGACATTTCTGCAAGTATATACAATAGTTGCATTTCTGCAAATATGCAATAGTTGTAGAAATGTCTGCAACTATATGCAATAGTTGAAGACATTTCTGCAACTATATGGTATAGTTGCAGAAATTTCTACAACTATATGCAATAGTTGCAGACATTTCTCCAACAATAGCATATAGTTGCATTTCAGCAAATATGCAATAGTTGCAGAAATATCTGCTACTATATGCAATAGTTGTAGACATTTCTGCAACTAAACCGTATAGTTGCAAAAATTTCTGCAACTATATGCAATAGTTGCAGACATTTCTGCAACTATACCATATAATTACAGAAATGTCTGTAATTATTTGCAAATGTTTTAAATTTGAATAAAAAGCGAAAGTTTTCAAAATTTGCTGAATTGTCTGCAAATATATGAAATGGTCGCACCTTTACTACAAATATGAACTTTAGATATCAACAATGGTTCTCATTTTAAAGATCATAAAATTTGTGATTTTTCGGTGAAAACAGTATGTCGATCCGATTTTTCTACATAAAGTTATAAGCGTTTGAAATGTTAAAAACATAAAGGATATTTGGGTCTTCTTGCATGCGCGAATTTGAATATAGGGACCGGAAATGTAAGTTTAGTTTGGGAAGGATGTTTTCTCTATTTTGAAACTTATTAGGGATGTGAGCCAAATTTATCCTTTATTGTTACCTCAGCCTGCCACGGTCGCATATTTGCATACTATAGAGGAGGAAGAGGTATCTGCCAATTGTAGGTTGAGCATATGGATAAGCGTTTGCATCCACAGGGGTGTCGAATTGTTTATCAACCCTTTTATCTTGAAGTTAAATGATAAAGAGTGTAGGATACATCCATTAAAGAGGAGGTCACTCAATTCTTTTGTGGCAAATTACCATTGGGATTGTGTGCCTATTGTGTGTTCTAAGGCATTATGATGTATATTCTATGTAATTTAATTTAAGTGGTATACAATTGAGAATGTTTGCTAAATTTATAGTTAGGAAGTTTACTATGAAGATTGTATACTTGAGGTATTCTTAGGTTTTATTGTTTTCGGGTGTCCAACCTTCCGGTAGAAATCTTCATAATTTAATATTGAATTTCGGTGTACTAGGGAATTCTACCTATAGTATGTACATTGACTAATTCCTTGTGCTTAGTGCACGCACATGAATGAACACCCTTAGTTAGTTCACATTATAAATGATGATTTAACTACTTGTTTACATCATACTACTAGTTATATATGTATCATCAGATCTTGTTTAATCCTCTCTATTTTTCTTTCTTTATGTATTACAAAAAGAGAGGGTAGTAGATAAGGTAACAAGGATAAGGTGCGTGGTGGAGGTGACAGTGTGCTTTGAAGATATATTTATTCATAGTCATTTTCCAACAAATCTTATTGTATTTACCAGTTTGGCTACTGTTGTATTCCATTTGGACTCTTTTGGACCTTTATTGAATGGACCATTACTATACTGGGACGGTATTGGTTTCTTCTACATGAGAATTGAAAATGTAGAATGTTTTAAAGTTATATTTATTTTTGTACCAGAGGTAGCCGCAGACCTCGGCAAGCTTCCACCTTCGTCACAATACGACTCCATCCAAATTTGAAGCCGCGAACCTCATTTGATGCACGCGTGCTTTGCGATCCTTCGGAACTTCCAACAGCCGCACCAACACCAAGCTCGGCCGCGACTCAGCTCACGATCACCATCTCGCCCCTGGCCACAACGTCCGCCTCCTCGCGAATCTCTCTCTCCTTACCCTTATTGTTCGAACGAACTTGATTTGTTCATCTTTTTTTTATGGTTTGAACTTATGATTTCGTTCGAATTCGTTTCCCCATTTCCCTCAATGATTTCGATTTAAAGTAGCTGAAGTGGAGTGGAAACATGTGGCTCCCATTATTTTGTTTATAATCTTTCTTTTTTTCTTGCTTAAAATCTACTACATTCGTGCATTTAAAAAAAAAGAGCGGAGGGACAAGACATGATGGTGGCTTGAAGGAGAAGATTAGCTATGGTGTTTCTGAAAAAAAGGGAAAAAGTTTGATGCGAATGCTGCAAACCAATGTACGTATATTATATTATTTAAAATTTTCAAACGTCTCGAATTTGCAGCTCAAAAGCTCTACCTCCTATCGTGGCGTGTGCTAGGCATTCATAATGTCATACCCCTATTTCGAATGCTATGGAAAAGGTTTCGAGTCCTAATTCTGTCATATGGGGAACATAGCTTTTTGGGCTCAATTATTATATTGACTTTTGATATAAATTTCAGCGCGTTTATATCCCGTACGATCAGACGATACTTCAAATACTATGAAATTCTAAATTCGATAATAATATGCTATTACGGATCAAACGGAATTAGTTTCGTCGAATTCTGAAACTATGCCTTGGAAAGTTATTTATAAATATCAATCTAAATGATATATTTTTAAAACTTAAGAAATCACCATTGAATTCAAATTTAAAAGTTGCATTGTCTTCAGTAATATTAATATAAATTTTATAAACCTCTGAGTTATTTTTATCAAGCTCAAAACTCAAGATTCAATATTTTAACCAATATTCAATTGTAACTTTAATAATTAAATTATTTAATAAATTGCTATATTCAAATTCTGAACTAATTTTATTAAACCAAATCAAATCATTCATATTCCAAAATCAATCTATAATTTAGTTTAAAAATTTAAAACCATTTAAATATGCACAACTCACCATTGAAAAATTGGAGTCATTACATTCCTCCCCTCTTAAAAGAATTTTGTCGCCGAAATTGCTAAGGCGGAAGAATGCTCCAAACCCATTAACTTTTCAAAACCCACTTAGTGAGAACTCGATATCCTCTTTTCTAATAACGTCAACCAAGACAATTGGGTTTCATCTTCTAGTTCAATTCCAACATTTTCATTACAATTTGAAAATCAACCTTTTGTTTCCAAAAAAATTTCAAAATTTTTATAACTCCTAAAATTTCCGAATTTTTTGGGTATAGTCTCCCTTGTACGGAGGAGCTTTTGCAATATGACAAGAGAGATAAATATATATACATCGACCCATACGGTTGAAAATAATATGTAACAATATTTTTATATTTCCCAGTATTTAATCGGACAACGTACCTTAATTTGGCATTTTTAGCAAGCGACTTATTTTGTTTAGCAATTAGCGCGACCAAATCCAGCCAAATGGCTTACATGCACCTGTACTTACCCAATTTTAATATGTAAGTACGAAATATATGAAATTCACTAACATTTCATTTATTTAAACATCTATAACACATGAACTTCAATAATCAATCACGATAACCCGTATAATAAGCAATTATAAGGTTCTGACAGTCAATTAATTGCTTTCAACCAATCCATACACGATTTCATTCAAACCAAACAAACACATATTCATTTCACTTGATTTCAAATCAATTTTATTCACTCCTATCAATTAATAGAATTTTATTTACCCTCATTTACATTAAACATCAATTATTTCCATGCAAATTTGACGACATTCGTATAAATAAACAACCACTTAAGCTTTTAGCCTTTTTAAATTGATTCCAACTCAATTTACATTTAATTATATTCCATTTCAAATTGATTTCGATCAATTTATTTTGCATTCTATTTAAGTCCAACTCACTTTATTCCAATCCATTTCATTCAGCTCGAAAACACGCCATGCAATTTTATTTAACGACTATTCTACAAATTTACTTGAAGCTAAGCTTCTATATTAACTTATATTAGTTTATTTACCTAAATCTAACAACCAAAGTTTATTTTCATTTATGACCAAACTCTATTTCCATTTTGGATTAATTCTCACTCAATTAATTCCATCCCATTTTACAACTAATTCAACTAGTTCATCCACTTCACCCATTTCAAATTTTTAAATCCATTTCCAGTTCCATTTAATTAATATCTAGGCCATTTCCAATTTATTTATACTCAAATTTGATTTATTTGAAGCTCAAACCATTCCTACTTCAATACCATTCCATTTTTTAATTCTCAATCCAATTTATTGCACCAAGTTAATTTCCATTAACATATTCAATCAGCTAATTTACTTTGCTAATTAGTTCACTTTTAATTTATAATTAAATATTTGATTTTTATCTCAAAAATCACTTCAACTAATTTGCTTGAGTTCAATTTTATTTATAACTTGAGTTTGGATTTTTATTTCCTTGACCAAAATATCAACAATTTTATTTTGGGTTATCTATTTTAATTTTTACTTTTTATAAGTCCAACAACTTATTTTCCACCTTTCCATCTATTTATTACTCGAATATCTTCACATTTAATTTTAACTTGAGATTTACACTTATTTATAGCCCCAGCGTCTTTTATTTCATAAATTTCAATTCTTCTATAAGCTATCGAGGTTTATTTATTCCAATTCAATTTTCATTTAACTTAACTTACTCTAAATCCAACTCTGCACCATTTTCTTTACTTTATTTATGCAAGAATTCAATTTCATTTAATATCATCTACAACTCAATTCAATTTGAATTTTATTTCTCACCTCAATTTAAAATTTATTTTCCAATTTACTTCATTCACAACCAAATTTAATCCGTTTAACCTGTCTATTTCCCTAATTCATTTCATTCAAATCGCCATCGATTAAATTCCAAAAATTAAATTTCTCCAACTTAATCTAAGTTAAATTTCATCTTAACTTTCTACATTTTATTTTAATTACAAAGTTCACTCTCCATATTTTTCTTCAAAATCATTCACCATTTATAAGTTTATAACTTATCTTCTGATAATTTCTGAATTAATTAAGTAAGATTTCAAAAAATTTAAACACCCGGTATATATTGTAAATAGTTTCAAAATCTCGATATTCCAAATCACACCCTTTTAAATTTTTAAACCTATCCTGGTTTTTTTTCTTTTTTTCTTATCTAAAACAAATTCCCTCCAGAATTTTCCAAACAAACGTGTTTTTCCCTGAAACAATGACCACGATGGCAATCCATCACTTAGAAACTCGAAAATAAACACCGCTGATGTCGCGATCATCATGGAGTTATTTCCTAGCGATCGACACAATTTCAGTGCTTTAACATTTTCAAAATCCATTTAAAATCGATTTTTAATTTGAAATCCTTTTAGAAATAATATTACTATTATTCACATCAAAAACTTTGGAGAATATTTCCAAAAAAATTCCGCGATTTAATCTTCAAATTCTGACTAGAATTCATTTTTAATTTCTAATCCAATTGTGTAATCCATATTTATACAATGTCTATTCGGTTATGTAACTATTTATAATCTCGTTTTGATTATATAATTATCATCAAAACACTCCTATCATACCATAAAAATTTTATAAAATTATTCCTTTTATATGAAAATATAATTCGGGTAAAATTATTCCATTTACCCGCTTCAAAAATATATTGTGTCAGTTTACCTGGTTCAAGTGTTTAGGAACTCATATCGAATTATACTTCACTCAGCCAATAAATCATCACAATATAAAACCATTTATATTCACTAACAAATACACGCTCATATCTATTGTTACACACAAATCATTTTAGAGTACTGCTGACTCTATCTTTTGGTGGGTAATCCCCAAAAGAGCCATGGTTCTCGCTTAACCTTCAGCTCTGATACCGACAGTAACGATGCAGGATTTTCGACCCTCGAAAATTGATGTCAATATGTACACTGTACCGAATGTCGAGTTGTTGGGTGCTAGAAATACCAGTTCGTTAGTGGTGAAGAAGAAAAGGGTAGAGGAAGAACGGAAAACAACAATACAGAATCTCACAATCATAGCGGAACAAAATATAAAATATAACAACAGGTTTTTATACAAAAGAATCTGTAACTGTTTAATGCTTACAATCATCAGAGTACACAATTATTACTTCAAATCTGTATAGTTTAGTAACTGGTCCTTACACAGCGGAAATACAAATCTATGGAAAGACGCCTCGTCATCCAGCTCGTCTCCTAAGCTCCATTGCATCCTATCCTAAGTCTATAATGCTAGGTCCAAACTGAGCATTATAATAAAATAACACTCGAGTTAGTCTGGAAAACCAACGTGAGAAAACACACTCAATTTGAATTATTATTATATTTTCAAAAATCCTTTGAAAACAAAGGTATCTCATAAGACCACGCCACAAATAAACATGTCGGGTTTTACCTTACGATAATCAAATATTTTTTATCAAATCCGTCTAATATTATAACAGTTTCTATAGAAAGTAAATTGAATATAGCTGAAATGCTTGCATCTCACGTTTCAGCATAGTAGGACACAATCAAAATCGTACGACGCTTATTGGAGAATGGATTCCATAAAATGGCAGGGCTACTGGGGTACTGCCCGTCATAGTACCTGGTCTAGATCAGTGTACCGAGGACCACTCCCGATCCCTTGCAACACAAGGCCGAAACTATCCCTTACTGGGTTGCCCGAATAAGATCACCCCGCGGTTGGGATCAGCAACTGCCCACACAGCCAAAATAAAGGGACTCCAAACGGGGGAAATCTTACCCATCTTAGGTGCTACCCACTTAGCTTTGCTGCACCTCCCTTATTTTAGCAATTCCCAGTTGATGAGGCTTGAGGCTACGATTACCCTTTTTAGCACACATTCACCTAGAATGCTCATTGCCCTCCAATGACAATGGTTTGGTAGCATTCGTCCATACAAGTCTGCTCCCAGTCCGAACGGAACCAAAGGTACTACTCCTTCTACGTCTATTTCGGAATCATCCTTAGAATTAGTAACGATTAGCCCTTGCACTTCACTACTCCATCTTCGACTCTAAGCGCTTGTGTTTTTTCTGAAAACGTACTCGTTGGATCGAAGAGGTTTTCAGATAGCTTATCTTGATATCTTGAACTCTTGATACTCACGAGTCTTCAGTCTTGATTTCTTCAATCTTAAATTCGTCGGTCTTGAATTTCTATACTCAGTCTTGAATCTTTATATTGTACATTCTTTATTCTCAGTGCCTGCATATATATATTGATGCAGTACACTATACCTTGAACGACATAGCATGTTATGCGTTAGGTCGCTCATGCCTTAGGTTCGCCGCCTTAAGTCGCTCATGCTATCAGCGACCTACCTTATCTCTATGATGACCAACGACCTAGATTGGTATGCGGGTTATGCAGTGGAAGTTGATCCAGCGACCTATGATACGTCACCCAAGCGATCTAACGAGAATCAACCTGAGCCGCGACCTAACGAGTTAACCATTCAACCTATGCAGCGTTCATTCCTTAGGTCGCTCATTCACTTAGCTCGCATGAAGCTCATTTACTTAAGTCGCTTGAAGCTTAGGTCGCTGCATTCCTTAGATCGTAGGTCGCTAAGTCGCAACCTAAAGCCGATTGTCATTATGCCACTAGGTCGTCCGGATCTTATGCCGCTCAGTTCTTTTAAGACGCTCATGTGATAGGTCGCTCAAGCCATTTCTGTTGAAGTGCTTTGTTTTTAAGTTGCTTGTATTTTATTTCTTAATTCGTTTGTATTGTACTATGTTGTTAGGTCGCGTAATGTTGTATTTTGTTAATTCGTTTGTGATGTTAGGTCGTAAGTCGCTTGAGTTGTTAGGTCGTGTATTTTGTTATCTCGTGTGTCGCATGTATTGGTCTGTGTGTGTTGTAAAATCTCTATAAATACGGGTGTGTCGTCATTGTAAAAAGGAGTTGATTTTGAATAAAATTTGTTTGTGTGCTTTGTGCCACTTTCGTTGAAGTAGAGTGTGATCTCCTTCTTCTTCCATCTTCGGTTATTCGAGTGCGCTCAAATCAACGAACCTGAAGCCGATTCATGGAATCTCATGCGCGGGATCAACGTCGAAGAATCGTAGATCTTCTAACGCGGAATCATGCACGATCAATGTGTTGAAGATAGCTAGAGTCCGATATCTCGAGAGATCAACGGATTTGGGCATTTATCTTGTTTCACTTGACACGAATCATTTCGTGAGGAAGAATTTGCGCCAAATTGTTTCGAAACATTAATAGCACGTCAAAGTTTGTTAATCCGCTGCGTCAGATTGGTGTCAGAGCTTGAAGAGCTAGAAGAGATAATTGAGATCAAGGCCGAGTTAAGTTGAAGCCGAGCTAAGTTTGGTCAAAACCAAGTTACGCCGAGCCGAGCTAAGTCAGAGTTAAGTCGAACCGTATCAAAGTTAGTTCGAAAAAGAGATTTGTTGATAATCATGCCTCCGAGACGTGCTAATCGATTTCAAAATGTTGAAGATGTATATAGAAGACAAGAAGCTGAGCAGATGGAGCAGCGTATCAATGAAAAGTTTGATGAAGGTATTGGAAAGTTAGAGAAGTTGATGAGAGACATGAATCAAAGTCAAAGGAGAACTTCACCAGTTTCGCACCATAGTGGAAACAGAGTTTCAACTTCAGTTTCGGGAGAAAGAGACGTGCGTAGTAGCAGAAATGTTGATGGTCAGAATCGACATCGACATACATCAGATTTGGAGGAATTCAGTAATGGTGATAGTAGATTTTGTCGAAACCATGGCCAATGACAAAGTCAAAATAGAGATTTTGAAGATAATCGACGATGGGAGTCGGGGATGAAAACGGAGATTCCAGAATTCAAGGGGGGAATGATAGCGGAAGAGTTTCTGGATTGGTTATCAAATGTTGAATAAAATTTTGACTTCAAGAAAGTACCCGAGCATCGTAGAGTTAAGTTGGTTGCTACACGATCGAGGGGAAGAGCTATGGTATGGTGGCAACAAACTAAACTTACAAGGGAAAGAATGGGAAAGTCGAAGATTGTTCCATGGGAAAAGTTGAAGAAGTTGATGAAGGCTACTTTCTTGCCTTATAATTTTCAGTCTCTTATGTATCAGCGCTTACAAAATTTGAGACAAGGGACAAAGTCGGTAAATGAATATGCAGATGAGTTTTATCAACTGATTGCTAGAAACGATATCATGGAAACGGAGGAGTAGTTGACATCTAGATTTGTTGGAGGATTGAGAATGCAAATTCAGGATATGGTAAATATGTTTGATCCAAGATCCACTGCTGAAGCACACCAGAAGGCTCTAGCTTGGGAGAAGCAAGGTAGAAGAGGAGGTGGTGCACTTACAAGTTCGATCAATCAGGTGAAAGGGGCTAGTAGCAATACTAATGTTTCCAAGGCTGTTAGTAAACCGGTTGTCAATGAAGTTTCTAAGACCAAGGTTAACAACAATTTCAAGTGTTATAATTGTCAGGAGTTTGGTCATAAGAGCAATGAATGCCCGAGGCCTAAGAAGCGAGCGATGGTTGCCGAGTTTGAGGATGAGGATGCAGAAATAGGATGTTCCAATTCACCACAAGTTAAGGGGGAAGAAGAATTACTGACGGGAGACAAGGGATATTCTTTAATGATGAGGATGTCTTGCTTGACGCCAAAGCAGGAAGAGGAGACTAGCTGGTTGAGGAGTAATATTTTTCAGTCGACGTGCACTATTTTGGGAAAGGTTTGTAAGTTTGTTATCGATGCAGGAAGTTGTGTAACATCATCTCTACAGAAGCCGTAAAGAAGTTAGCGTTAAAGACAGAGAAGCATCCTAAACCCTACAAATTGGCTTGGTTGAGGAAAGGTGGGGAAGTGAAGGTTAGTCGAAGAGCTTGTGTAACTTTTTCCATCGGAAAGAAATATAAGGATGAAATTTGGTGTGACGCGGAAAGAAATACCACCGTTGAGAGACATACAACATCAGGTTGACCTTGTTCCGGGAGCTGTGTTACCACATAGACCACATTATAGATTGAGTCCAAAGGAGCACAAAGAGTTGAGAAGGCAGGTGGAGGAGTTACTTGAACAAGGGAGCGTACAACAAAGTTTAAGTCCTTGTGCAGTACCAGCCTTGGTAGCACCAAAGAAGGATGGAACTTGGAGAAAGTGTACAGATAGCCGAGCACTAAACAAGATTACAGTGAGGTATAGATTTCCGATGCCAAGGTTGGACGACTTGTTAGATCAGTTGAGTGGAGCTGCTATCTTTTCAAAGATTGATCTGAAGAGTGGGTATCATCAGATTCGAATTCGAACAGGGGATGAATGGAAGACATCCTTCAGGACACGGGAGGGGTTGTATGAATGGTTGGTCATGCCATTTGGCCTTTCGAATGCACCTAGTACTTTTATGCGAGTGATGAATCAGATCTTTCGACCATTTATTGGAAAATTCGTGGTGGTATACTTCGATGATACATTGATATACAGTGGAAGCATAGAAGAACATCTACAACACTTGCGGGAAGTATTGATGATACTTCGTCAGGAGCAATTTTACACGGCAACAAAGAAGTGCATATTCATGACACATGGTATTTTGTTCTTGGGACATGTGTTGTCCAAGGAAGGTATTCATGTGGATCAAGGTAAAGATGAAGAAATCAAGGATTGGCCACAACCCAGGACTACAACTGAAGTGAGAAGTTTCCACAGTTTAGCATCATTCTACCGAAGATTTATTCCACATTTCAGTAGCGTGATGGCACCAGTAACAGATTGTATGAAAGGAAAGCAGTTTGTGTAGACTGAAGAGGCTGATTCTGCTTTTGAACAGATCAAGACACTTTTGACTACAACACCGATTCTTAGATACTCGGACTTTCAGTTACTCTTTGAGATGAATACTGACGCGTCTAAAGTTGGAATTGGTGGGGTGTTAAGTCAAAAAGTTCGTCCAATTGCTTATTTTAGCGAGAATCTTTCTGGAGCTAAGACAGGATACAGTACCTATGACTTGGAGTTCTATGCTATTGTCCAAGCCATAAAGAATTGGAGTCACTACTTGTTTTATAAAGAGTTTGTGTTGTATACAGATCATGAAACATTGAAACATTTGCAGGGACGGGATAAGATTGCAGCCAGACATACTTCATGGATCACATACTTGCAACAGTTTACATTTATTGTAAAGCATAAGTCGGGAATTACGAATCGAGTGGCAGACGCATTGAGTAGAAGAAATCATTTGTTGACTATGATGAGAGTTGAAGTGACGGGGTATGATGTATTTCCAGAATTTTTGGTTGAGGATCCTTACTTTTCTAAGATTGTAGATGAAGTTGAGAAAGGGAAGACGGATGAGTATGTGTTGGTAGATGGTTTTCTATTCAAAGGAAATCGGTTGTGTATACCAGAATGCAGTTTGCGAATGAAAATTGTGAAGGAATTGCATGAAGAAGGTCATGTGGGAAGAGATCCTACCTTTCAGTTGATTTCTCATTCATATTTTTGGCCTTCCATGAGGAAAGAAGTTGAAAGATTTGCCCAGAGATGTCACATATGTCAAGTTTCCAAAGGGACGGCTACGAATGCAGGATTGTATATGCCATTGCCCGTGCCTACTAAACCATGGGTTGATATTAGAATGGATTTTGTTTTGGGTTTTCCAAGAACTCAACGAGGGAATGATTCTATATATGTTGTGGTGGATAGATTTTCAAAGATGGCACATTTCATAGCTTGTAAAAAAACTGCCGAAGCAATCCGTGTTGCTCAATTGTTCTTTAAAGAGGTTTATCGACTACATGAGCTACCTGAGACCATTGTTTCTAACTGGGATACTCGATTTCTAAGTCATTTTTGGTTGAGTCTGTGGAAGATGGTTGGAACGAAGCTGAATTTTAGTAGCGCCTATCATCCACAAATGGATGGGAAAACAAAAGTGGTGAACAGATCTTTGGGAAACTTGTTGAGATGTCTTGTGAAAGATTATTTGAAGAGCTAGGATGTGAATTTGTGTCAGGAAGAATTCGCACATAATCATGTCGTTAATCCAAGTACTGGATTCAGTCTATTTCAAGTAGTATATTCAGCAATTCCGAAGGGACCGTTAGATTTTTCGACAGTTCCATGTCAGAAAGGGGTTGTTAAACAAGTTTGTGATTTCGTGAATGAGTTGCAGGAGTGTCACAGGATTGTTCATGAACGATTGCTTAAGTCAAATGAGAAGTATAAGCAACTGGCAGATAAGAAGCGAAGAAGTGTGGACTTCAAAGAGGGTGATTTTGTGTATGTAGTGTTGACCAAGGATCGATTTCCTGTTGGAATTTATAACAAGATAGTTGGGAGAAAGATTGGTCCTTTGAAGATTGTGAAGAAGATTAATGACAATGCGTATCAATTGAGATTGCCGGAACATATTCATAATGCTGACGTTTTCAATGTCAAAAATTTGATTCTGTATCATAAGCACAAACTTGTTGAGGAAGAGGAAAATGTGAATTCGGGGTCGAATTCTTTTCAACCAGGGGACGATGATGCAGTGCATTATACCTTGAATGACATAGCAAGTTATGCGTTAGGTCGCTCATGCCTTAGGTCGGCCGCCTTGAGTCGCTCATGCTATCAGCGGCCTACCTTCTCTCGTATGACGACCAGCGACCTAGCTTGGTATGCGAGTTATGCAGTGGAAGTTGATCCAGCGACCTATGATACGTCGCCCAAGCGATCTAATGAGAATCAACCTCAGCCGCGACCTAACAAGTTAACCATTCAACCAATGCAACGTTGATTCCTTAGGTCGCTCATTCACTTAGGTCGCATAAAGCTCATTTACTTAAGTCGCTTGAAGCGTAGGTCGCTGCATTCCTTAGGTCGTAGGTCCCTAAGTCGCAACCTGAAGCCGATTGTCTTTATGCCCGCTAGGTCGTCCGGATCTTATGCCGCTCAGTTCTTTTAAGTTGCTCATGTGATAGGTCGTTGAAACCGTTTCTGTTGAAGTGCTTTGTTTTTAAGTCGCTTGTATTTTATTTCTTAAGTCGTTTGTATTGTACTATGTTTTTAGGTCGCGTAATGTTGTATTTTGTTAAGTCGTTTGTGATGTTAGGTCGTAGGTCGCTTGAGTTGTTGGGTCGTGTATTTTGTTATCTCGTGTGTCGCATGTATTGGTTTGTGTGTTTGTTGTAAAATCTCTATAAATACGGGTGTGTCGTCATTGTAAAAAGGAGTTGATTTTCAATAAAATTTGTTTGTGTGCTTTGTGCCACTTTTGTTGAAGTTGAGCGTGATCTCCTTCTTCTTCCATCTTCGGTTATTCGAGTGCGCCCGAATCAACGAACTTGAAGCCGATTCATGGAATCTCGTGCGCGGGATCAACGTCAAAGAATCGTAGATCTTCTAACGTGGAATCGTGTGCGATCAACGTGTCGAAGATAGCTAGAGTCCGGTATCTCGAGAGATCAACAGATTCAGGCATTTATCTTGCTTCACTTGACACGAATCATTTTGTGAGGAAGAATTTGCGCCAAATTGTTTCGAAACATTAATAGCACGTCAAAGTTTGTTAATCCGCCGCGTCATATATACATATATATATAATACTCTACGTATACATATATATCTGGACAAGAATATTAGTATCTATTTTTTATAGCAGGTCTTAAGGTTGTTGTCATCAAAACCATCATCACAGGAACTAGCAATGTGACGACCCGCCCTTTCGACCCCTGAAAATCGACATAAATATGCCTAATGTATAGCATGCTGAAAGATGGAGTTTCGAAAAGATAGATTATTGAGAGAAAAGAAATGAGGTAGAAGAAGAAGAAAACTATACAAAATCAGAACGTCACATCGGACTGAAGAATATGTAATATCAATAGCTCTTTACGCAATTCAAAAACTGTAATATTTATATTTCACATTAGAGTAGACAAATCAATAATTACTAGCCTGGACAGTTTTAACAACTTGCCGGCACAACTGCTGGAAATTTTCAAAAAAATACTATAGCGGAAATAAAAATGTATGAGTAATGCGTTTTCGCCATCCAGCTCGTCTCCTAAGCTCGATAGCAGCCTAGCCAGATCCTAAAATACTCGGTCTGACCTGAGCATTATAATAAAATAACACCCGAGTCAGTTTGGAAAACCAGTGTGAGAAAACACACTTAAATTGAATTATTAAAGTTTCAAAATCCTTTAAAATCAAAGGTATCTTATAAGTCCACGCCACAAATAAACACGACGGGTTTTAACCTTACGATAACCAAAACATTTCATATCAAATCCTCTGATATTACAATATACAAATACTTATTCAAATAGCTAAAATGTTACATCTAACATTTCGGCATAGTTGGGCACAATCAAAACTGAACGGCTCTTATTGGAGAATGGTTTCCATCTGAATGACTAGGCATTGGGGTGTCGCTTGTCACAGTACACGTCGAGAACAACGTACCGAGGACCATGCCGGGATCCCCTAGTATACAAGACCGAACTATCGCTGACCTGGATAGACCGAATATGCTATCTCCCTGGTTTTTCCCACCCTTCTCTGAGCTCCTTCAATAAATTGTAGTAATAATATCTGAGGGTATCTAGAATGGTGATAAGCATAACCTACTTGGGTGCTACCCACTTAGCCTTGCTGCATTTCCCCTTCTTTTCAGTCATTTCCGGTTGATGAGGCTAAAGGCTCTGATTACCTTTTCAAGGAATTTTGAATTAGAATGCTCATCCTCCAATGACAATGTTTTGATAGCATTCATCCGTACAAGTTTGTTCTCAGTCCGAACGGAACCGAAGGCACTATTCCTACAACATCCATTTTGGAATCACCTTCAGGATCAGTAGTGATTAGCCCTTGCACTTCACTGCTCCATCTTCAACTCCATGCCCTTGTCTTCATTTCAAAAATGTACTCATTGGATAGAAGTGGCTTTTGGATAAAAAATCTGATCCGAGTCTCTTCGAAACAACGTTCAAAATTTCCAGTAAACTCAACCCCGTTGTTTAGAAAATAAAAAGACAAAGTAAGATCGGAGATCAGCTCATAACCGTTAGCAGACGAATTTCCTTATCAACATCCTAGAAGAATGAAATGAATTTATACGTACAATATAGCACCTCGAACAGTAACTATAAGACATAATTGCCGTACTTCTTCTAGATATTTCCAAAGTGATTTAGATCCAGATTTGATAGTCGGTTACTTAACTGTCAAATAAAACAATCATATCAACCAATACTTCAATTTCACCGAAAAACACCAAGTCTAATTTTTTAAATAAATTAAATCTCTTATCCAAAGTTTGTACTTATTTTATCGAATTTAGTGTATTCACAAAGTATCCTATTTAAAATATTTGAAAAACCTTTTAAAATAAATGTGGAAAGTACCACTATGGTATCAATCCATGGATCGCAGCTCAATGGTAACGTCTCTATCCCAGAGAAAACCATGGATCAGAAATTGGCCACAGCCCAAAACTATAACAGGTTTCAAAAAATTTGATGGGTTAGCTTCATTTTATCAAAAATTTATGCCGCACTTTAGTAGTGTAATGGCCCCTGTTACTGATTGTATGAAAGGAAAGTACTTTTCATGGATGAAAGAGGAAGGATATGCTTTTGAACAAATCAAGGAACTTTTAGCCTCAACACCGATTCTAGTGTTGCCAGATTTTAATTTACTATTTGAGTTACATACGGATGCATCGAAAGTTGGAATTGGAGGAGCGTTGAGTCAGAAGGGACATCCAATTGCCTATTTTAGTGAAAAGCTTTCTAGAGCAAAGATGAGATACAATACTTATGATGTGGAGTTTTATGCTATTGTGTAGGCTGTGAAGCATTGAAGACATTACTTGTTCCACAAAGAATTTGTTTTATATACGGCCCATGAAGCATTGAAACATTTACAAGGGAAGAATAAAATTGCAGCTAGGCATGCATCGTGGATAGCTTATTTGCAGCAATTTACATTCGTCGTAAAGCACAAATCGGTAGTAACAAATCGCGTTGCCGATGCATTGAGTCGAAGGAGTAGTTTACTAACAACTATGCGAGTAGAGGTGATAGGTTTTGAATTACTTCCAGATTTGCTTACTTCAGATTTATATTTTTTTGGAATCCTAGACAAAGTCAAGCAAGGAAGCATGGAAGGATATATGCTGGTTGAAGGTTTTCTATTCAAAGGAAATCAGTTGTGTATTCCAGATTGTAGTTTACGAATGAAGATCATTAAAGAATTACATAAAGAAGGGCACGTGGGTCGCGACCGTACTATGCAGTTGATCTCAAGGTCTTATTTTTGGCCGTCAATGAGGAAGGAGGTTGAAAGGTTTGTTCAGAGGTGCCATATTTGTCAAGTTTCAAAGGGGACCGCAACGAATGCAGGTTTATATATGTCGTTGCCTATACCTACTAAAACATGGGTGGATGTTATTATGGACTTTATATTGGGTATACCGAGGACGCAACGTGGCAATGATTCTATCTATGTGGTGGATGATCGTTTTTCAAAAATGGTACATTTTATCGCCTGCAAGAAGACGACAGATGCAGTAAATGTCGCACAGTTATACTTCAAAGAGATCTATCGACTCATGGGTTGCCTGAATCTATTGTGTCGGATAGAGACACTCGTTTTCTGAGTCATTTTTTGATGAGTCTATGTAGAATGGTCGAGACAAAACTGAAATTTAGTAGTGGTTATCATCCAAAGACGGATGGACAGACAGAAGTTGTGAATTGATCCCTAGGTAATCTATTGAGATGCCTCGTGAATGACAATTTGAAGAGTTGGGATTCTAAATCGTGTCAAGCTGAGTTTGCACACAACCATGCAGTTAATCGAAGCACTAGGTTCAGTCCATTCCAGATTGTTTACTCAACAATTCCTAAAGGACCATTGGATTTATCTATAGTACCACAACAGAAAGGAGTGATCAAACGAGCTAGTGATTTTGTGAATGAATTGCAAGAATGCCACAAGGTTGTGCAGGAACGATTTCTTAAGGCGAATGAGAAATATAAGCAATCCACAGATATCAAACGACGACATGTTGAATTCAAAGAAAGAGATTTTGTGTATGCAGTACTAACTAAAGACGATTTCCTATTGGTGCTTACAACAAGCTAGCTACTACAAAGATTGGTCCTTTGGAAGTCGTAAAGAAGATTAATGAGAATGCTTATCAGTTAAAATTGCCGGATCATATCCATACTGCAGACGTTTTCAACGTCAAACACTTGATTCCATATCATGAAAATATGCAGGTCGAAGAAGAGGAAAGTGTGAATTCAGGGTCGAATTCTTTTCAACCAGGGGAGGATGATGCAGCGTCTAACCTTAAGTCGCCTACTATAAGTCGCTTGCTTAAGTCGCGACCACCTTCGGTCGTAAGTCGTATGCCACATATATTTCTTAAAGCATCATCATAAGTCGCCTGCATTGATAAGCGACTCAAGATATCAAGGCCGCAACTCTTAAGTCGTTCCCTGATGTCGCACTTCGTTAGGTCGCTGATGTCTTAAGTCGCAATTACTTATGTCGCTCATTTTTAAGCCGCTTACATTAAGCCGCTACGTCGCTCCTGAAAATTAAGCCGCTCATCATAGCCGCATCACTTAAGTCGCTCAACCTATTCCACAGGTTCTTATGTTGCAGGTTTTTATGTCGCATGGAGCTGTGCCATCTTATATCGTTATGTCGCTATGATGTTATGTCACGTGGTATTATAGTTCGTATGAATTGTTGTTAAGTCATATTGTTGTTAAGTCGTGAGTCGTTGTATCTTCGTATGTTATATGTTGATGTATTGTTAAGTCGTGTGTTGTAACTCGTGTGATGTTGGGTCATGACTTGTTAAGTCGCAAGTGTTAGGTCGTAGGTCGTGTGTTGTATGTTAAGTAGGTCTGTGTGTTGTAATTCCTATAAATAGGATTGTGTTGTCATTGTAAAAAGGGAGTTGATTTTGAATAAAATTTTGTGTGAGCTTTTGCCACCATTGTTGAAGTTAAGTGCGATCTCCTTCTTCTTTCCTTCTTCCGGGTATTCGTGCGCGAATCAACGAAGTCGAAGCCAATTCTCGGTATCACTTGTGAGTGATCAACGATCGAATTGTAGATCTTTCAACACAGTATCTTGCGAGATCAATGGGTTGGAGATAGCTAGATTCTGGTATCGTCACGATCAACGGAATTGGGCATTTATTGTTCTATCAGGGTTATTTGACACGAAATCATTTCGTGAGGAAGAAAGCTGCGCCAAATTGGTATCAAAACATTATTAGCACGTCAAAGTTATATCTGATGCGTCAGTATCCATTCATAGTAATTGGGCATACAGGACGAAATAAATCAACGCATCAAGTAACGTGCTTGATACATTTTGATAGCAACAGGGCTTCTCACATTCAAACTGCAACATAAGAGTGCAAGTATTTATTACTTGCGTGTAAAGATGTATTTGTGAATAGGGCAATTTAAAAAAAAACAACTGTTGAACTTACAGCTATAATCATTTTTTTATATGCTAGCCGGTGCTTGTTTCTTAGCATAGGCACATTCGCCTTAAATGCTTTGTACCATATGAAGGCCAGCACACATTCTTCCATTGACTAGTTCACAAAAATGAGAAAAGAAAAGTAAACATTTTTTCTTTAACTTTCGTTTCATTTCTCTTGAAACACTACGTAAAGCTTTTAATGGAAGCCAAATATTTGCTCTCTGTTGAATTCTTGTTGCGAACTGATTTCGAAGCAAATCAAAGGTGAGTGAAAACTCACAATTTCTAATTTAAAAACTATGGTCACAACTTAGTTAGTAAAGTGGATTACGTTAGTATGCAACATTTTGTGTAGGCAATATCCTTTTATTCTGGAAATTTCTCACAATATTGTTTTGCGGATAGTTGCGCATTATTTGAATTCTATGCGCGTGCAGTTATTAGTTAGTAAAATGGATCCAAGTTCAAGCTATTAGTTTATTTTTCTTCTACTTCATTGCTGCATTCAAACGAGTACATTAAATTGCAAGTTCCAGGTCTCATTATTTTTTTTTTGCTTACTCCATTAGAGTGTACACTTGTATACATCGCCTAGACCACATTTGCATGTACATATTAATGCGCCCAGGCTAGAATGCATGCATACTTCAATACACGCACATATACATATAGCTTCATGCGTGCATTTGAATATTTCCTGAAATCAAGTGGAAGTTGCATTGCATAGAGTAAGTCTAGATCTTTATTTGTTTATCGAATTTTTTTTAATATGCAAGTGGTATCATATCAAGAAGTGCATACGTCCCTGGTAGCAATTTTTTTGTAAATCAAATTGATGAAGCTAGTATATTGCACGCGAGTTAAACTATGGTCATTGCAAACCAAGTGCATACGTGTCTAGTCCTTATAAATGGGAAACCAAGTGCATGCGCATTAAACTATGTCCAGTCATTTTAAATTGCAAACCAAGTGCATGCATATTAAAATATGTCCAGGCCATTATATTAGGATGTACGTGCAAGATTAAATTATTTAGAAATGTGTCCAGGATGCACATAATTAGTGCACACATATCATTATTGCGTGAAAGGGTAGTTCCAGATCTTTTAGTCTTAGCATTTTTGGATGTGTCTGCATATTAGCGTGCATGCATTTAAGTGTAACACAAAATATTTATATTTGTGTGCAAAACGTAGTCCAGTTCAAGGATGACGGAGTTATTAAATATTTTCATTTCTTCATTTTCGAGTGATGTGTTTTATGAATATTGGGTAATATAGTTTAATTATTAATTTTTGTTGAACCGGTGTTAAGTTTTTTAACGTATTTTATTACCGTTATTATATAATGGAATTTTTACGCCGGTATTATATTTTTGGAACATGTTGTTTTGATGAGATTTTTGTCGAATAAAAAGTACCGTTGTTTTGACTTCAGTAACTGTCAATTTAAAGTGAATTTTTAAGCGGTTATCCCGCAACGCTGATTTGATATCCGTTTTTACGGTGTTTTGTGAAACGCGATTTCTTTGTCGAAATTTCTATAGATGTTAGTTTTTTAATCACGTGCTTTAAAAATAGTTTTATAATAAAATTATTTCCAAAAATTTTATGGTTTGCGCTTTCAACAGAATGAGGAAGCGATTTAAATGCATCAGCAAAATTATGGACTATGAACCCTTACTTTTACTGATTCGGTTAATTTCAGACTTGTCCGTTTGAGAACGTAAAATGTTATTTTTATAAAATACACAATTTGCACTTTCAAGGAAACGATGAAGAGATTTAAACGATTTAGCAAAAGTGCGGAGTATGGAACCAAACTTTTACTATTTTGGTTAATCCCGGACTCGTTAATTGAAATATTTGCTGTTTGATGAGTTTGATGATTTTATTTGGCTTTCAAGCAACTCTGTTGGACCTTCGGGTCATATGATGGACCTTCGAGTCAATTACCAGCACTAGACCTTCGGGTCATCTGTTTGACCTTCAGGTCATTTGTTGGACCTTCGGGTCATTTTTTGGGCGCCAAAAATTTATAGTACTTGGTAGGCTACGGCCAAATGAGATGCAAGTGCGGCGTAGCTAAAACTCGCCATCTGTTGGGATCTATCCATCTTTTATGTTGATTTTCTAGTTATCTTATTTTGATTCCTAGACTTTGCGACTGCTGATTTTTCTAATTATCTTATTTTGATTTCTAGATTCTGCATATTGCTGTTTTGAATTCAATTGTGTATTTGGAAGTTGATTTTGATGATGTTTAATGAGATTTCTTCCTTTAAACTATGATGATTACTATGTTGTATAGTCTCACCCGAGATTATAATTTTGTGTATAGTCTCTTCCGAGATTATACATTTGTGTATAGCATCATCCGAGATTATAAATTTGCGTATTGCTGTTTTGAATTCAATTGAGAATTTAAAAGCCGATTTTGATAGAGTTTAAATTGAAATTTATTCATTTAAACTATGGTGATTATTTATGTTGAATAGTCTCATTCGAGATTATTGATTTTGATGGAGTTTAAATTGAGATTTCTTTATTTGAACTATGTTGATTATCTATGTTGTATAATCTCATTCGAGGTTATGATTATTTGCTTAAGTGTTGTTTATCATACACTTATTTCTGAAGTTTAAATTAGACTGGTCCGTTAGTGTTAACCACATTCTGAACAGCGACTTAATTACTCAATGAAGGCGAGCGATCCAGTGAGTTAACGTGGTAACGGCTAGCGACTTAGCGACCTAAAGTTCAAGCGACCTAGCGACCTATACTTGTGATGAGCTAACGACCTACCTGTCCGGCGATCTAACAACTTAACATCTCCTTTTCACGACCTACCTACTTACCGATCTAAAGAACCAAGTGACTCAATTACTCAACGACATAAAAGTCCTAGCGACTTAACGAGTTACGACCTAGCATCTTCCACTAGCAAGAGCCGAATTCACATGACCTCTTCTATTAGGTCGCTCGCGACCTAAGCTGCATACTGCATCGTCTACTAGGTCGCTCGCGACCTAAACAGACCAAGGCAACTTCTTTATGCCGCTACTCCTTATGTCGTGATTCCTTAGGTCGCCACTCCCTCTCATGCTACTCCTTAGGTCGCCCACAATCTATAACATGGCCGAGCTAACACTTAGGTCGCCTATGACCTACGACCTAACTCCAGAAATCCCCTATAAATACCTTGCCTACTCCACCGAAGAGAGGACTTTTGGCTCATTTCTGGAATGCCTATACTCTGCTGTTTTCTCGACTCATCTGACACTTCAAACATCGAAAATACTTCATCGAACTTTAGGAAGAGATCTAGCACATTCAACATGAATTCGAAGAGCTCTTCTACATTGGAGTTCTAGCTACTTGTCTTAGTTGTGTTGTAATCAAAGGTCATTGTAAAAGTTGTAATCGAATTAGCAATAAAGAAGATTAAAGTGGACGTAGGCTTGACATTAAGCCGAACCACTATAAAAACTTTGTCTCTTTACTTGATTTTCTGTTATTTTCTGCTTATCTCTAGTTCCCGTACCAACGGGTGGTGCTTTCACACTTTTACTACTTACACCGGGGTGTTAGCGTCCAATTTTAGCGTTGACATTTTTAGTGCTTTCATTGAGAATTGAACTCAAGGTGCTTTCATCATTGCTTCGCAAAAGTTCGTTGAAAGAATCTCTCTCAAAACCAGAAGTCTATCAGAGATTATGGCTCTTAGAAGAAAGCGCAAATCTACTAGACTTGGTGATGCCCATGAAAATACTTCCACTTCTCCTTCGTTAAGTCGAGCAGCTCCAAGTGTTGGAATTACACGGGCAGAGTTAGATGCTGCAGTGTCTGGATTATATCAGCAAATGGAAGCCCAGAACACATTAATGCTTGATAAGTTGAATGCTTTGCTCGGAGCTAACCATCAACCAGTGAATAATGAAGGAAACTTTGCTGATGATGTTCATAATCCTGAAAAGAGGAATATTCCTCAAAAGGCAGTTGGCCCTGCTGAAGGGGCACCTCCCCAAGTTGGAGGATCAAGGCCGCAGCCGACTCTCCGCGAACGTTTGTCCAGGAAAACTTCCAAGAAAATGGCAGAAGTCTGTCCCGTAGAGCCTCTAAACGATGAGGAACACCTCTCGGGAATGGTTCGACAGATTATGAAAGAAAGTAAGCAAAGGGAAGAAGATGAAAAAGAATGGGGGTTCGCTCCAAGCAAAACTCCGTTCACCGAAAGGATTCTGAAGGCGGAATTCCCAAGGAAGTTTGTTCCTTCCACCATTCCGGCTTATAAGGGAACAAGCGACCCTAACCAATTCCTATATAAGTATGACTGGCACATGACTGGTGCTAGAGCATCAGATGAGATCAAATGCCGGTACATTTCGGTATACTTGGAAGTAGTGGCTCTACTCTGGTTTACAAAGCTACCGGTCCGATCTATAGACCAGTTCTTCGATTTAACTCGGAAGTTTAAAGAACAATTCAGGTTGTATGCCTCAAAGGCGAAGGACATAATGTCATTGTCCAGCATGGAACAGAATCCCGGAGAATCTATTAGATCTTTCTTAAACCGCTTCAACATAGCCTTGGCTGAAGTCGACAATGCAGAGCCACGAATGGTTTTGACCTACTTAATGAGGGCTATCGACAAATCGAGTGAGTTTGGGAAATGGTTGAAGATGAAGGAACCAAATTAGCATGAAAAATTCTACAAGAAAGCCGACGAGTTCATGCGCTTGGAAAGCCTTCCTGCGCCGGCGAAAATGGTATTGACGGAGGTTAAGAATAACACTGCTGCTCCTACCAAAAAGGAATCTAGAAGTCAGAAGAGGGATAATAACGGTGGGAAGAAGCAGAAGGATGTGAAGAAACCTCGCTTCTTAAAACCTTCAGATTTCACTCCATTAACCGATACTCCGGAGAATCTCTTTTTCGCTACGGAAGATGCCGTTGAATAGCCTAAGCCACCTGTGTTGAAGCTTGGGAAAAATGCTATTCAAAGTGGAAGATTTTGTCGGTTTCATAATTAACCCGGTCATGATACTAACGAATGTCGCCATTTGAAGAGTTTGATTGAAGAACTCCTGAGACAGAACAAGCTGCAACAATATGTTAAGAGAAATAGGAATGACCCAACTTCATCTACTGAGGGTCAGCAACTTCCTGCTCATCCATCTGGCTCGGGTGAGAGGACTACCGCGCATGAATTAGAAAGGCCTGTTATTAATGTAATCACGGGAGGTCCTCACCCAGCAGGCAGAAGCTGGAGTGAGATGGAAAGATATGCTCGTGCTTTGAAATATGCCCCAGCAGAAGAGAATGTTTTTGTGTTGGAAGACGCTGCACCTTTGAAGCAGCAAAGAACTTTTAATGATGACATTGTGTTCAGGGCCAGGGACTCTATGGGTGTTGAAGCTCCTACCATGGATCCCTTGGTCATCTCTGCAGGTATCGGGCCTACTATTGTAAGAAGGGTGTTTGTTGACTGTGGCGCCTCTTGCAATATCCTCTTCAAAAAGACATTTGATTAAATGAAGATTCCTATGGCTGATGTTCAAGCTTCATCACAGAAGATTGTTGGGTTTACTGGCGAGCAGAAGCAGCCAATTGGAACTATTGATTTATTTGTTGAGCTTGGAGAGGGGCAGAAAAAGGTGGTTCGAAAGCAGACTTTTGTGACTATTGACGGATTTTCTGCTTACAATGCCTTCCTAGGCCAGCCAAATCTTGCAGCATTCAAGGAAATTCTCGCCCCATGGTGCCTTACTATGAAGTTCCCCACGGATAATGGCGTCCGTGTTATTAAAGGGGATCAGAATGCTGGGCGAGAATGTTATCTGATAGAGTTGCGGGAAGCAAGGAAGAGAGAGATGGGAAAGGATGCGAAAGCTCCACTCCGCATCAAAGAACCAACCTTGTAGCAATTACAGGGTGGACCCTGCACTGGCAAGCATAGTGGTGCACGAAAAGAAATGGATCCTAGAAAAGCCAGTACAGGGGAGAATAGAGTGGTGCCAGTGGAAGTAACGGTGCCAATACCTATTGACCCAAAAGATCCGAACAAGGTGTTGAATGTGGGTTCTCAACTTAGTGTGACGGTTCAAAATACTTTGATATCATTCTTGAAAGAAAATCTAGATGTATTCCCTTGGAGTCATGCCGATATGTGTGGAATATCTCAAGAAATCGCAGTACACACTCTGAATATTGATCCGAAATTTACACCTGTGAAGCAGAAAAGAAGAACCCAGGGTCCAGAAAGGTCAGCAGCATTAAAAGAAGGAGTAGATCGGCTCATGAAGAATGGTTTCATCAGAGAATCCACTTATCCAAATTGGTTTTCTAATCCGGTGCTGGTTAAAAATGCAAATGGAAAGTGGAGAGTATGCATCGACTTTTCAGATTTAAACAAAGCCTGCCCCAAAGACTGCTTCCCGTTACCCAGAATTGATCAATTGGTGGATGGAACAGCCGGGCATGAATTGTTGTCTTTTATGGATGCTTACTCCGGATATAACCAAATCATTATGCATGAGCCATATCAGGAGGACACGAGCTTCATCACCGATATTGGTCTTTACTGCTATAGAGTCATGCCCTTCGGACTAAAGAATGCGAGGGTAACTTACCAAAGACATGTTAATGCTATGTTCAAACCACAGATTGGCAAAACTATGGAAGTTTATGTTGATGATATGTTGATGAAGTCAAAGAAGGAAGTGGACCATATAGATCACTTGGCAGAAATGTTCGCAGACTTCCAAACCTATGGAATGAAGCTTAATCCTTTGAAATACTCATTCGAGGTAGAGTCCGGGAAATCTTGGGTTTCATTGTGAGTGCTAGGGGCATCGAAGCTAATCCTGCTCAAATTACTGCTCCGAGAGAAGTCAAAGCCCCTAGGATGGAGAAGGAATTGCAGAGCCTCAATGGGAAAGTCGCTGCTTTGAGTCAGTTTATTTCAAAGGCCACAGATAAATGCATTCCATTCTTTGACGCTCTAACGAAAGGAAGGAAAAACTTTGAATGGACTCCAGAATGTCAGAAAGCTTTTGATGAACTAAATGGTCACATGGAAGCACCTCCAATGCCTTTTAAGCCCAGCAACGTTGAAGATCTTTTCATATATTTAGCAGTTTCGTCTCATGCTCTCAGTGCGGCATTAGTACGAGAAGATGCAAAAGTTTAGCGCCTGGTCTACTACATCAGAAAGAGATTTACTGGGGCAGAGATGAATTATTCAAAGCTAGAAAAGCTCGCTTATTGCCTACTGATAGCTTCCATAAAGTTGAGGCCATATTTTCAAGCTCATCCTATCAGAGTCCTCACTGAACAGCCTCTAAAGCAAGTCCTATTTCGCCCTGAGACTTCGGGTCATCTTCTTAAGTGGAATATTGAACTCAGCCACTATGATATCACTTACCATCCCCAAAGAGAAATCAACGGACAAGCTTTAGCAGATTTCATTGCAGAATACACAGATAAAGGTGACAGCAAGGGAGTAGTTACTGATGACATCCCGACCCGATGGAAATTATATGTTGATGGCGCAAGAAACGACTATTGTTCTGGAGCTCGGGTCGTGCGTAAAAGCCCCGAAGGGTGATCATTGTGCTACGCATTGAGATTGGAATTTCCTTCGACAAATAATGAAGTAGAATATGAAGCTCTTATTGCCGGCTTCAAGATTGCTAAAGAACTGAACATCAAAGTGCTACAAATCTTCGGTGACTCCCAGCTTATTGTATGCCAAGTCAAGAAAGAGTTTCAAGCTAAGGGAGGAAATCTACCTGCTTACTTGTCAAAGGCCTGGGAGCTTCTAGATGATTTTGATCATTATATGATAAGTCATATACCCCGGAAAGAGAACACGAAGGCAGATTCTCTCGTGAAGTATGCAAGCACTGGCAAGCTCAATTATTGGGATTGGTTCCTGTGGAAGTCTTGTTAGCTCCAAGTACGGATGAGATGGATATTGACTGGATCATGGCTGCATCCCAAGAGTAGGAATCATGGATGACTCCAATCAAGGAATATCTAATTAATGGCTTCCTTCCAGAAAGTTCAAAGGAGCATCAGAAGCTGTTAAGGAAAGCCTCTAGATATGTAATTCAAGACGGTCGGTTGTACAGACGGGGATTCTCGATGCCATTACTCCGATGTGTAACCAAGGAAGAGGCCAAGACAATTTTAGCTGAAGTGCGTGGAGGAGAGTGTGGAGAACATTCAGGTGGTCAAACTCTAGCAAAGAAATTTCTCCGCTATGGGTATCTTTGGCCAGACATTAATCGAGATGCTGCTAGCTACTCCCGAAAGTGTGACAGATGCCAGAGATTTGCAAATATCCCAAGAGCACCTTCCACCGAGTTAACGCAGATGGTCAGTCCATGGCCATTTGCCATTTGGGGAATAGATCTCATCGGGCCTTTGCCAACTGCCAAGTCCGAAATCAGATATGCTATTATTACTGTTGATTATTTCACTAAATGGGCTGAATCTGAACCATTGGCTACTATTACCTCTAAAAAGATGATAAACTTTGTGACTAAGAATATCATTTGCAGGTATGGTGTGCCTCAAAAGATAATCACAGACAATGGTACCCAATTCGAAAGCGAAGAGTTCTATGATTTTTGCAAGTGATTCAAGATCCAAAAAAGCTTCTCAATTGTGGTTCATCCGCAGCAAACGGGAATGTGGAAGCAGTAAACAAAATTATCAAGTCAACCATCAAGAAACGGCTGGAAAACGCAAAAGGTGGTTGGGTCGATAAGCTGCCACTAGCACTATGGGCATACAGAACTACCCACAAAACTGCGACTGGCCACACTCCATTCTCATTAGCATATGGATCAAAAGAAATGGTTCCAGTGGAAATAGAGGTTCCCTCACACAGAAGAATTCATTTCAATCAAGCTGAAAATGAAAAGTTGCAACTTGGAGCACTTGACTTCCTTGATGAAAGAAGGGAAGAGGCTCAGCTCTGAATTGCAGCTCATCAGCAAAGAATTGCCAAGCACTTCAATTCCAAAGTTCGCCAACGCAGCTTTGAGATTGGGGATCTAGTCTTGAAAAGGATCATGACAGCAACATGAGTGTTTGTGCCAAATTGGGAAGGGCGGTGTGTCATAGGCGAAAAACTTCTTGATGGCACTTTCAAACTGACAACTGTCGAAGGAGATCCAATTCCAAGAGCTTGGAACAACAATCACTTGCATCTATTTTGCTTAAAAGCATTGCTTAAACTTGTAAAATGATTACGGATGTATGATTCTTGTATTGCCAGCTATTGTAAAACTAGTGCAAATGAATAATAAGAACTATAAAGTGGATGTAGGCCCAGTTCTTGGCCGAACCACTATAAATCTTGTGTTCTCTACTATTATAAAATTCCTATTTTATTTTAATGTGTAAATACCTTTAATGTATTGCTAAAATGTCGATTTAATATTACAGGTCATTAAACAAAGCTTATCCATCACATGGCCAAGTGATCCCTGAAATCACTCAATAAACAAATGTCAAGCCACAAAAATTCCAGTTCAAATCCTATATAAGAAGTGCTTCATGCAAATAGTTAGTGATTGTGCAGGAGGGGCACCTCCCTAACATGGAGGTTCCAGGCCCTTGCTAACTGATTGCGATCATTTGTGCAAACGGACATCCGGTTAGATAGCTTGCGTCTGCCCCGTGGACTCGCTTAACAATGAAGTACACTTCTTTGGATAAGACAAACTATTTGCAAAAGAAAGGAACATATATGCTTGGAAACGATAACAGGGAATCACTGATGAGCAAATGACAAAGAGACAGAAAACAGCCAAAAAGGAGCCTTGCCTCTCAACAAAAAGTTTGGTGGAACCACCGAAGGGGCACCTTCCCAAAGCGAAGACACCAGTCCCATGCTAACTGATTGCGATCGTCTGTGTAAACAAACATCCGGTTGGATAGCTTGCGTCTGCCCCGTGGATCCACTTAACTGTGAGACGCAACCTTCATGACGAGACAATCACCCAAAGCCCTCTTCGGAGGCACAAGCCCTCTTCGGAGGCACAACTCTTCGGTGGAAGACCTCTAACGAGGCACGCCGAAAAAAGAAAGTTCTCTTCTCAACCAATAAGGTTGGTGGAATCACCGAAGGGCCACCTTCCCAAGTGGAAGGCACATGGCCCTTGTTAACCGGTTGTGATCGTCTGTGCAAACGAACATCCAATTAAGTAACTTGCGTCCGCCCCGTGAATCCATTCAACTGTGAGAAAGTAGCTTCGAGACAATCAAATAAAGACATCTTCGGAGGCAAAAGACCTCTTCGGAGGCACATGACCTCTTCGGAGGCAAAAGACCTCTCTCGAGGCAACATAAGCCCTCTTCAGAGGCACTAGCCTTCACCAAAGGCACACCTTCCCTCTTCGGAGGCAGAAGACCTCTCCCGAGGTACCACAAGCCCTCTTCAGAGGCACTAGCCTTCACCAAAGGCACGCCTGCCCACTTCGGAGGCAGAAGACCTCTCCCGAGGCACCACAAGACCTCTTCGGAGGCACAAGACCTCTTCGGAGGCATAAGACCTCTTCGGAGGCACGTCTCAAGAAGAGATGCTTTTCTCAACCAACAAGATTGATGGAACCACTGGAGGGGCACCTTCCCAAGATAGAAGGCATAGGGCCCTTGTTAACTAGCTGCGATCATTTGTGCAAACGGACATCCAACTAAGTAACTTGCGTCTACCTCGTAGATCCATTTAACTGTGAGAAGAGCACTTTCAAGCGAACGAAGCAAAAAGCCCTCCAACGAGGCACGACAAGAATTAAAAAAAAGAGAAAGAAGAAAGCCCTCTTTGGAGGCACACTGCAGCTCTCAAGGGAAGATCAATTTTCCCATCTTGAAAATATTCTTCCCCAGAAGTTGTAGTGCCAATTCAAAGCCTTCTTTGGAAACTAGCTTCATCGCGTAGGAGAATTCACTTATCAAAAAATAAAAGTGATTATCTCCGAAAGTGAAGTGTAAAAAACTTTTTTAAACAAAAGAGAGAGAATACTTCTCCAATACAAGGCACACTCTACTGAAGCAAAGTAATATTTCCTCGAAAATGGAAAAATTATTCTCCAAAGTAAGAGTGTAAGCCTTCTCAAAATGGAAGAGTTGTTCTCCAACTTAAGAGTACAAGTCTTCTCGAAACAGAAGAATTGTTCTCCAAAGTCTTACCAAATGAAAGAAATTGCAATAAGCCATGGTATGGGGGCAATACAATACAATATAGCTACATTAACAAAAGCAACGCTCACACAAAGAAAATGAAGAAACTTGTGCCAAAAAAATTAATAAATGCATTCACAAACAACAGTCAAAAGATTGTACAAGTAAGAAGAATCATTTTATTCCATACTATAAAAATTTATACATGTGCAGGTGACAAAAGAGCGGGGACGGTACCCGCACAATCTCCGATCAATATAAGTGTTTATATACAAGAAAAAAGAAAAACAAGAAAGGTAAAGTGAGACTCGTTATTTGTTCTTCCCGCCACCTTTAGAGCCCTTGCCTGGCCTAGTGGTTAACTTTGGGAGCCGGCTTGAACGAGTCGGGGAAGTAGGAGATAGAGGCACAGCTGGGTCTACTTCCGCCTTCTCTTCACTAGCAGAAGTGCTGTTCCTTCTCTTCTTCGAAGTTACACGCTTCCCCTTCTTCCTTGAAGAAAACTCAGTGCCTGGAGTTTGAAGTTCAGACAGCTTTGTGTCATCATGAAATTGCTCCGAAGTCTTTTCACCTTCTTCAAGTTCCTCAGCTTTCTGCTCTTGTGAAGCGGCCAAGTCATCCAAGCCTTAAAGAGCTTTTATTAATTCTTCTTGCAACCCCGGTTGAGAAGGAGAAGGAGGAGTAATTTGAAGAGATGGAGGTGGAACAGCTGGAAGAGGAGAAGTCTGTGCAGCACTTGGCGTTTTCACTATAGAAGAAGAGAAGTTAAAATCAATATTCCCCGCAAATAGAAGAGATTGTGGCTCGTCAAGGCTTAATTAATAATCAAAAAGTTCATCAAGCTCATGTGAAGCGAACAAGTAGTCCACTTGAGCTAATTCAACGTTGAAGTTACCTGGAGAAGTTGGCTTTATAACGTCAACTTCAAAGCCTTGTGCTTCAGCGCTTTCTTGAGCATCATCTCCAGTATGAGCAGTTACAATTTCAATGTCAGCTTTGGCAGGAGGCGAAGAATGGGAACTGGAGCCAATGATATCAATGTCGGCCGACACCGAAGGAAGAGTCAGGTCGGTCAAATGTACCTTCCCTAAATGTTCTCCTTCCGTCGTTCCGGCTCGCTATTTAGCAAGTTGCTCCTTTCCCCTAGCAAGGGAGGCACGTGCCTCATCATCCAGATAGTGGGCCTTAACATCTGCCTCAGTATAGCCAGCACCTCCAAGCATATCAAGTGCGGCCTCCTACACTTCGGCCAAGGTAATCTCGCACTTCGGGCCCTAAAACGAAAGGCTACCGCGCCCCAGGACGCTGTGCAAATAAAACTCGAATAAGGTAGAGATGATGTTGGCTTTGGTTGCCTCATGAGATTCTTCGACTGCTGCTTTGCCGGTGATAGCTTCATCACGCTCTTTTTCAACTTCAGAAAGCCGAGCTCTTAACATTTCAATCTCCACGTTCTGTAAGCTGGTTTTTTCTCGCAACTGAGCAACATCAGCTCGGTTGCTTTCCACAATTTGCGGCTGTGCTCAAATCTAGCCTCAGCATCTCTTTGACTGGCATGAGCGTCTCTCACTTGTTTTTGAAGCACTTCTTCCTTTTGAGCATAGGAAGTGGAAGAAGTGGCAAGCTCTTCTTTGAGTTTTTCAATTTCCGCTTCAAGCTTCTCATTGTAAGCGGTGATGTTCTTCATTTCTGCATCGTGCTGGTCGAGAGTTTTCTTCCACTCGGACTTATCGCTCTCCATGGTTAACATAGCCTCGAGATTTAAGCGTTTCACCCGTTGAAGCTCGTCAACTAGTTTTTGCCATCTAGACATTCTCTCAATGTCAAGCTTAACGGCGTCGAGATTCCTTAGCATGGCTTGCTTGTCAATGGGAATCAAGTCCAAGTCGAAGCGTACCCCTTTTAAACACCAGTTTGGAAACCGGCTTTGAAGTGCAGGTGGGGCATTCTCAATTTGACACAGAGGCCCGTTGATGATCGTTTGAATATCAGCTCTCTGAAGGGCATGTGCTGGAGGGGATTTCCAAAGAGATGGGAGCAGCGGGCTTTTCAGAAATTGCAGACGATGTCCTTTCACTAAGCTTGGCCCGCTTGCTTGGATCTTTAGCGCTGTGACCTTTCCCTTTGTCATCATGAGATTTTCTTTTGTAGGAATCATCACCTCTCTGGGAAGAATCATGTCGTTCATCCCTTCTCCCATAGCGCTCCTCATAAGCCCGCCTCTCGCGAGCTTTTCTTGAGGCTCTTTCTTCATCAGTTTTCCTCGGGGCAGGAAGATACCGCTTGGGATCATAAGAGTCGCGTCTTCCATAGTGCTGAAAATCATCGTAGTCCGAGCCGCTACGTCCCATTGGAAAACCTAAAAATGAAGAAGATACAAGTTCAGTAATCTTCAAAGTAAAGAAGTTAAGTGCACAAAGTTTCCAAAATCCTAAGTGTGTGTGGCGTGTGAACTACGCGCGTCAAGCTACAAACCACTCTTCGGCTTAAGAGTTATCTCTTGAGTCGATGGAGTTGTTGGCAAAACTGATGTCACTTCAACTGCTGGAGAAGAGAGTTTAGAAGTGGTGGAATCATCTTTGAAGAGCTCATGTGAAGTAACCACCAAGTCGCTCAATCCCTCAAAAGTGTCGTCACCGTCATGCCTAGCGGGACTCTTTCTCTCAGCTCCTGCATCAGCAGCCTTTCCGGAGTGTTGAGTAGGTTCCTCTTCTACGATAACCGGGGGAAGTGCAAATTTATCGGATGACCCCACAACGTCAACAAAATCAGAACATTTCACCAATGTGGCCTCGGCAGTAGGTTCCTTTGGTGTAAGTTCTTCAGTGGATACTGGGGCATCTTGAGTCTCTGCTTGAGAACCGGAGCATTATGAAGTTGGGTAGATCGGGAAGAATGCAAAAGTCCGAATTGATGCAAAAATTTGCCCTTCAGCAAAAATTTAATGCTTCTATCCTCAACCACCACAACACTTAGTCTTTCAAAAGTCGGCTTATGGCTGGAATCTTTAGAAGGAGGAGGAAGTGCTGTAAAAGTAAAGAATGAAGTTAGCACTTAGCAACTTGGATTTTGAAAAGTTCAGAAATGGAAAGAACGGAAATAGGCAAGCTTACTTCCTACTCTCCAAATGCTGTAGAATCCTAGGGGGCAACGGACGAAGAAAAATTGGTTCAAAAACCCGTGGGCGCTTTCAGGAAGATCAGTGATCAATTTACGGTTCCTTGCGCTTCTCACAAGTATTATAGAAGGATGATCTTTGTTCTTCGCAAATATGCATAAGTAACAAATTTCTTCAAAGCTTGGAAGACGGTCGAGTGTCCTCCAGAACAGTACACACAGTCCCATCAAGATGGCGTAGCCATTGGGGTGCAACTGGAAGGGAGAGATAGTCAATCGGAGAAGGAGCTGTCGAAGAAAATCGTTAATGGGAGGAATGGCTCCACTCAAGCACATCTGGCGATTAACTGCGATGAAACCAAGAGGTGGCCTGTCAGCAGTATCGTTTACCCCAGGAAGCAAAGCATCAGCCTCAGCAATACCAAACTGAATACATAATTGGTTGAACACCCGTTGATTCAGAGTAGTTGGAGTTCTTTCCAGGGGACTAACCAAGGGGTTAGCTATTGGGAAGACTAATTCAGCTTGTCCTATTATCTCTTCTTGTTGAGAAGTCATTCTACACAAGGAACTGGTTATTCAAATATGAAGGTGCATGTTTCCTAAATGTGTGGAGTGTTGTGCAAAACTAATAAAATGACAAGCAAATATAACTGGAATTAAAATAATAGGCATTTGTCGGTTATAAAGTTTCAGGGCTTGTTATTTTAGGTCCAAGTACAAGTGCAGTGTTAATGCAAGCAGATCAGCTTTAGTTGATTAATTTTGCTTTGCTTTAATACTTCACTTGAATTTGTTGATTCATAGCACTTCATTCGTATAATTTTTTTAAGTTGATTATTCTTTATCGATTAATCTGTCATTCGACGTGGGTAGTCAGTGGCAGTATATTCGCCCTAGTTTTCTGCAAATGTTGTATTTAACAGGTTGTTAGCTTTAAAAGTTAATATAATCTATGAAAAAGTGCAACAAGTTCAAGCAGTTCATTCTGGCTGTTCAAGTTGGAAATTCAATCAAGTTCTGTCAAACTTTACAAGTGTTCAAGTCCTGTTCACTTCTTAGGTCGCAGGAACGACTTTAGTTAACTCGGTTTTCTTTATGTCGTCCAGATCAAGTTCAAATGACTTAACATAGGTCGGTCTTTCCTTAGGTCGTTCTGTTTGGAATTCCTATGCTATTCTGGCAAGATTAAGTCACTACAAGGCAAATTTGCTTAAGTGTTAGCTCGCCCAAATCGTAGTGCGACCTAAAGGTAGGTTGTTAAAAGGGTTATCTCATCCGAAGCAACATGCTACACATCTTAGGTCGCGAGTCACGTAAGTCGCAGTGCCTTAGGTCGCTTAGAATTTGGATGATAAGCCGCTAAGCCGTTAGGTCGTGCGATTAAGTCCAAACTATCAAGCCTTAGGTCGTTCGAAGCTCTTAAGCCAGGCATTTCCTAACTCACAAACCCGTTAACCCGATAACCCATTATCATCTCTACCATGAAATCCATCGTCTCACCACACCGCCAAATCACCCAGAACCGATTCAAATCACGTCAGATCCATCATGGATCCAATATGCTGCTGTGTTTTTGAGAATTACAATGATATCGCGACCAGAGGCAATCAAGGATCGATTGTAACACGATTCATGGTGAAATGCGTCATGCGAAATTGGATTAGGTACAGCAAATGGGGAATTCGTGATTCGATGGTGATCGTGGATTGGATAATGAGCGGATCCACTTACGTGATGTGATGAAGAAGATGATCAGATACCGGTTAGTTCGAGTTCTCCTTTGAAAGCTCAAAGGTTCTTCAATGGAAGTTTTGAGGGTTAGAGCAAGTAAAGAGAAGAAGGACTATTATGCGACTTAAATACAGGGCAGTGGATTCTGAATCTGTGCGAATGACCTAACTCCCTCATTAAGTCGCTTACGACCTAACGACTCGGCAAGACACGAGTTAAGAAGTATCGAAGCACACGACCTAGTCCCTAAGCGTATACTTCGAGGGGCAAGTGTTAACCCCATTTTGAACAGCGACTTAATTACTCAATGAAGGCAACCGATCCAGCAAGTTAACATGTAAACGACTAGCGACCTAGCGACCTAAAGTTCAAGCGACCTAGCGACCTAAACTTATGACGAGCTAACGACCTACATGTCCGGTGACCTAACAACTTAACATCTCCTTTTCACGACCTACCTACTTACCGATCTAAAGAACCAAGCGACTCAGTTACTCAACGACCTAAAAGTCCTAGCGACTTAACGAGTTACGACCTATCATCTTCCACTAGCAAGAGCCGAATTCACATGACCTCTTCCATTAGGTCGCTCGCGACCTACGCTGCATACTGCATCGTATACTAGGTTGCTCACGACCTAAACAGACCAAGGCAACTTCTTTATGCCGCTACTCCTTATGCAGTGATTCCTTAGGTCACCATTCCCTCTCCTGCTACTCCTTAGGTCGCCCAAAATCTATAACATGGCCGAGCTAACCCTTAGGTCGCCTACGACCTACGACCTAACTCATAAAATCCCCTATAAATACGTTGCCTACTGCACCGAAGAGAGGAGTTTTAGCTCATTTCTGTAACGCCTATACTCTGCTGTTTTCTCGACTCATCTGACACTTCAAACACCGAAAACATTTCATCGAACTTTAGGAAGAGATCTAGCACATTCAACATGAATTCGAAGAGCTCTTCTACATTGGAGTTCTAGTTACTTGTCTTAGTTGTGTTGTAATCAAAGATCATTATAAAAGTTGTAATCGAATCAGCAATAAAGAGGATTAAAGTGGACGTAGGCTTGACATTAAGCCGAACTACTATAAAAACTGTTGTCTCTTTACTTGATTTTCTGTTATTTTCTGCTTATCTCTAGTTCCCGTACCAACGTGTGGTGCTTTCACACTTTTTACTACTTACACCGGGGTGTTAGCGTCCAATTTTAGCGTTAACAATACTCGGGTCACACCGAGTTATTTCAGGATAGTCGCTATCTCTGATTCGGTTGCAGCTTCAGCTTTTGGGATTTCACTCCATCTTTTGTCTAGTCTTCGAGGTGTACTTTTGGTGTATTGGCTATCGCCTCTTGTATGTTGATGTCCTTGTATATGTATGTACATTTGGTTCATATAAACGATCGATTGTTGTAGCATGTATTCCAGACTTGTCTTCCGCTATATATATCTGATATTTCTGTTCTGATGTGATTATACATATCTATGTTGTTGTTGTTGTTATGAATTGTTCTGGATTTTTCTTTAGCCTCCGTAGTTTTGTTTTAGATTTGGATTGAATTTATATCTTTGGGAGTAATTTATAAAACTCCTATCGATGTAATCAATACTCGTCTAAGGCATAACTTACAGATGGTCGCTTCTAACAAGCCTTATTCTTCGCAATAGAAGATGTTATTCCTTATAATAACCTTTGTTATTGTGAGCATAGAGGTGGGGCGTCACAACTTGGTATTAGAGCAGAGATTCAGAACAAATTATAATGAACACAGTACAGAAGCAGAATGGAACATGTGTTACAACTATTCGGGGGTTTTATTCGTGCCTTTCTAATCGATTCTTTTGTTGTTCTTAAAGCTTTTTCCTCTCTAACAAGTTGGAATATGTCTAGGAATATATTTTATGTTTCCATAGTATTCCATTTGATAAATTCCTTATCAATCTTGCCGATGGTTTCCTTGAGTTAAAACAAGGAAAGTCCTCTGTTTCTGATTGTTCAACTACTCCAGATGTTTTCAATCCGGGAAGCTTAATGTTGCTAAAGTTTCTAGTGATTCTTCTCCACCCAAAGATATTCTTCTTTCTGTTTTGGAAGGTTTTATTCTACTCTATGGCCGTTCTATTAGAGTTCTTTTTGATACAGGTGCATCACATTCATTGTGTCAAAGGAGCTTGTTGATGTTATTCCTTTGGATGTTATTAGTCTTTGCGGCCCTTTGAGGATTGCAAATCCTATTGGAGGATCCGCTACTCTTGGTTTGTTATGTGTTGATGTTGAGATTGATGTATATGGCTTTTCCTTTCATGCGAATCTGCATGTCATGGATCATCATGGTCTTGCTATGATTTAGGTATGGATTTGCTCGTTCGTTACGAAGTTCAAATCCTATGTCTCGAAAGAACTTTATATCTCAAGCATCCCGATGCTATCGAGCAGTTATCTATTATATTTCGAAGTGTGGACCATACTTCGAATGCTCTCATTTCTTCCTTGAATCGGAGGATGTCTTAGATCATATTCTGGTTGTTTGTGGCTTTGAGCCTATTTCGTGTTTGCCACCGAATAAGGCAATTGAGTTCCATATCGATCTTATCTCTGATGCTCATCCTGTCAGTCGTCCTCCCACGAGGATGTCTGCTAAGGAAAGGAGGAACTCAAGCAACAATTATCTGAATTGGAAACCAAACGGTTTATTCATTCTAGCTCTTATCCCAACTCGATCTTGCCGTCGATTTTCATTTGAATATGAGTTGCGGAAGTTATCATTCTACTTACCGCATTCCGCACTTGTTATTATTCTTATGAATGACTTACTATGTTATTCAGTGTGCCTAGCTTATTTCATCCATTTTATGAATCGAGTATTCTACGAATATCTCGATGACTCCATTTGTGTATTTATTGACTTTGGATGAAAACAGCAATTTAAAAATTTGCAAATCTTTTTCATAAGATTTATTTACAAGTATAATTAGAATTGTGTTTATCATATAGAAGATGATATTGTGATTGTATTGCCCATTGAGTGCTTTAAGAATTCCGGTCGATGCGCTTGATCAACGTTATCGATAGGAATTTCCTAAATTCATTGATGGGACAATTGGACACAGTAATTTGACCTATAAAAAGGTAAATTTTTCTAGAAAATGATTTTATAAACATAATTGTAACTTAGGAAGTTTTAGCCTTTTAGGAAAGGAGATTATTTGAAAGAACTCTTTTCCGATACTCTTATCCTTGTGGTTCCCGAAGGGAACCAAGACTTCAATATTTGTACTAATACTAGCCGTATTGGTTTCGGTGCTGTTCTCATGCAAAAAGATACAGTAGTTGCCAATACTTCTAGACAACTAAAGCCTAATGAGATTTGTTATGCTACCCATGATTTGGAGTTAGCCGCTACAGTCTTTGCTCTAAAGATTTAGCGACATTATTTTGGGCGAGCGTTTTATTCTCTTCACTGATCACAAATCTCTGAAGTATTTACTCAAAAAGAGCATAATATGAGGCAACAGTGTTGGCTCGAATTTATTGCTTCATATGATTTTGTTATTCAGGTGTAAGGGTAATCGAATTGCTGATGCGCGTAGTCGCAAGCAGCAGGTTGTTGTTTCCATGACGCTAACGGAGTGGAATATTTTGGAAGCTTTATCTCTTTGTGATATTAGAGACCGTCCTTCAGTTTTTGATTCTCCCATGCTTTTATTTAGCATGGAAGCTCGTCCTAGTTTGTTGGATCGTGTTGCCGATACCTAGAAACAAGATCCACATATTGCTTTTCTTATTCAGAGTTGTGAATCGGAATCCCAAAGTGATGATACGAAGGATTTCAATATTGATATTCATGGTTGTATTCGGAAGAAGGGTACGTTGGTCATACCTAATGTTTCTAATCTTAGAAATGACATTCTTGAGGACTGTCATCGTTCTAAGTATACTATCCATCCGGATAGTAGTAGGATGTGTGCTGATATGAAATGCTTATACTTTTGAGAGGGTGTGAAGCGTGATGTTGCAAGTTATGTGAGTCGTTGCATGACTTGTCAAAATATTAAAACAGAACACCATCATACTAGTGGCCTTTTGCAGCTCTTGCGATTCCATTTTGGAAATGGGATCAAATTTCTATGGACTTAATTGATTGTCTACCTCGTTCGAGGTTAGGCCATACTAGTGTTTGGGTGATTGTTGACCAATTGACCAAATCAGCCTATTTTACTCCCGTCAAGCCTAATCGGACATCTTTTATAACTTTGGTGGTAGTTGGAAAAACCATTTATCCCTTGTTAAATTTTCTTATAACAATAGTTCCCAATCCAGTATCGGTATGGCTCCTTTTGAAGCTCTTTGCGGAAGGCCGTATCGATCACCATCTTGTTCGTTGGAATCCGGGGAAAAGTTAGTTCTCGTCCCCGATTATAGTCGTGATTCTTCTGAAAGGATTGATATTATCAGACAGTGAATGAAGGAGGCTCAGAATAGGCAGAAATCTTATGCTGATCATCGTAGGAAGCCTTTGGAATTTTCTGTTGGCGATCTTGTATTCATTCGTGTTTCTCCGATGAAGGGTGTGGTGCATTTCAGTAGCTCCGGGAAATTGGCTCCTCGTTATATTGGACCGTTTCCTTTTACGAGACGCATTCGTCCAGTTGCTTATCGTGTATCGCTACCTATTTAGTTTTCGGGAATTCATGACGTATTTCATGTATCCCAGCTTCGTCGATGCCTTCGAGATTCAGATTCTGTTATTGATCAGCATGTGTTGCAAGATCTTGAAATCTCACCCGAATTGTCTGTGGTGCAAAATCCTATTCGTGTGCTAGCTTCGGAGGTTAAACGCCTTCGGAACAAAGAAGTCCTGCTTGTAAAAATTCAATGGTCCGCAAACCAAAAGGATTGCATTTGGAAAACCAGAGAATTCATCGAGCGTTCTTATCCGAGTTTTCTCTCCTCTTCGGGTGGGGGTGAGAACTCATATCCATCTTTTCTATTTTTAATCTTTGTTAAGATGAAATATTTGTGTTATTGACTGCTTCTTTTATGAAAATTGCGGGGACGCAATTTTTATAAACGGGGAGTCTGTAACGACCGTGATTTTTGAATTACTGTCGTAATAAATATTTTAAAAATCTGTAACGATTGTGATTTTTGAACTACTACTAAAATAAATATTTAAACTAGAAATTTTAAATTGAGTTTGGAAAAAAAGTTGCAAAGTCAGTATTTGGTGCACGTTGTAAACGACTTACTTATAGCCTTCACGTGCATATGAGAAATAGTCCATTTATAAACAAGAGTTGATCACATCTTTTTACTTTTCCTTGCTGTGAACAAAGTTTTGAAAGCAAATAGTGAACACATTTTTTTCAATTTAATATTTGATGTACCTTGCAATTGGAAACCTAGAAATTATATATAGAGTGCTATGCAAACAAACAAAAAATTTCGAAACCTAGAAATCATATATACAGGCTACCATGAAAAAGAAATTTCGAAACCAGGAAATTGCTAAAGCATATAAAGTTCAAAACTTATGTATATGCCTTTGTGCCAATTTCTTTTTAAAAACTATAGCATATCTTATACACTAGGTGTTGAGTATCCATTCAAAGTAATTGGGCATACAGGATGAAATAAATCAGTGCATCATGTAACGTGCCTGATACATTTTCATAGCAACAGGGCTTCTCACATTCAAACTGCGATATAAGAGTGCAAGTATTTATTACCTGCGTGTAAAGATGTATTTGTGAATAGGGCAATTTAAAAAAAAAGTGTTGAACTTACAGCTATCATCATTTTTTTATATGCTAGCCGGTCCTTGTTTCTTCACATCGGCACGTTCGCCTTAAATGCTTTGTACGATATGAAGGCCAGCACACAATCTTCCATTGACTAGTCCACCAAAATGAGAAAAGCAAAGTAAACATTTATTCTTTAATTTTCATTTCATTTTTCTTGAAGCACTGTGTAAAGCTTTTAATGGCAGCCAAATATTTGCTCTCTGTTGAATTCTTGTTGCAAACTGATTTCGAAGCAAATCTAAGGTGAGTGAAAACTCACAATTTCTAATTTAAAAACTATGGTCACAACTTAGTTAGTAAAGTGGGTTACGTTAGTATGGAACATTGTGCGTAGGCAATATCCTTTGATTCTGGAAATTTCTCATAATATTGTTTTGCGGATAGTCGCGCATTATTTGAATTTTATGCGTGTGCTAGTTATTAGTTAGTAAAAAGGATCCCAGTTCAAGTTATTAGTCTATTTTTCTTCTACTTCATTGCTGCATTCAAACGAGTACATTAAATTGCAAGTTCCAGGTCTCATTATTTATTTTTTTGCCTACTCCATTCGAGTGTACACTTGTATACATCGCCCAGACCACATTTGCGTATACATATTAATGCGCCTAGGCTAGCATGCATGCACACTTCAATACACGTGCATATACATATAGCTTCATGCGTGCATTTGAATATTGCCTGAAATCAAGTGGAAGTTGCATTTCATAGAGTAAGTCTAGATCTTTTTTGTTTATCAAACTTTTTTTTATATGCAAGTGGTATCATATCAAGAAGTGCATGCGTCCCTGGTAGGAATTTTTTTGTAAATCAAATGCATGAAGCTGGTATATTGCATGCAAATTAAACTATGGTCATTGCAAACCAAGTGCATGCGTGTCCAGTCCTTATAAATGGCAAACTAAGTGCACGCGCATTAAACTATGTCCAGTCATTTTAAATTGCAAACCAAGTGCGTGGATGTTAAAATATATCCAGGCCATTATATTAGGATGTACGTGGAAGATTAAATTGTTTAGCAATGTGTCCAGGCTACACATAATTAGTGCAAACATATCATTTTTGCATGCTAGGGTAGTTCCAGATCTTTTAGCCTTAGTGTTTTTGGATGTGTCTGCATATTAGCGAGCATGCATTTAAGTGTAATACAAAATATTTATATTTGTGTGCAAAACAGAGTCCAGTTCAAGGATGATGGAGTTATTAAATATTTTCATTTCTTCATTTTCGAGTTATGTATTTTATGAATATCGGGTAACGCGGTTTAATTATTAATTTTTGTTGAACCGCTGTTACGTTTTTAAACGTATTTGATTACCGTTGTTATATAACGGAATTTTTACGTCGGTATTATATTTTTGGAACGTGTTGTTTTGATGAGATTTTTGACGAATAAAAATTACTGTTGTTTTGACTTCAGCAACCGTCAATTTAAAGTGAATTTTTAAGCGGTTATCCTACAACGCTGATTTGATATCCGTTTTTACAGTGTTTTGTGAAGCACAATTTCTTTGTCGAAATTGCTATAGATGTTGATGTTTTAATCACGTGTTTTAAAATAAAATTGTTTTCAAAATTTTTACAGTTTGCGCTATCAAAAGAATGAGGAAGCGATTTAAACGCTTCAGTAAAATTATGGACTATGAACCCTTGCTTTTACTGATTCGGATAATTCCGGACTTGTCCGTTTGAGAACGTAAAATCTTATTTTGTAAAATACACAATTTTGCAATTTCAAGGAAACGATGAAGAGATTTAAACGATTTAGCAAAAGTGCGGAGTATGGAACCACACTTTTACTATTTCGGTTAATTCTGGACTCGTTAATTGAAATATTTGTTGTTTGACGAGTTTGATGATTTTATTTGGCTTTCGAGCCACTCTGTTGGACCTTCGGGTCATATGATGGACCTCGGGTCAATTACCAGTACTAGACCTTCGGGTCATCTGTTGGACCTTCAGGTCCATTGTTTGACCTTTCGGTCATTTGTTGGGCGCCAAAAATTTATAGTACTTGGTAGGCTTCGGCCATATGAGATGTACGTGCGGCATAGCTAAAACTCACCATCTGCTGGGATTGATCCATCTTTTATGTCGATTTTCTAGTTATCTTATTTTGATTTCTAGATTTTGCGACTACTGATTTTTCTAGTTATCTTATTTTGATTTCTAGATTCTGCGTATTGCTGTTTTGAATTCAATTCTGAATTCGGAAGTTGATTTTGATGATGTTCAATGGGATTTCTTCCTTTAAAATATGCTGATTACTATGTTGTATAGTCTCATCTGAGATTATAATTTTGTGTAAAGTCTCTTCCGAGATTATAATTATACGTATAGCCTCATCCGAGATTATAAATTTACATATTACTATTTTGAATTCAATTGAGAATTTAAAAGCTGATTTTGATGGAGTTTAAATTGAGATTTCTTCATTTAAACTATGGTGATTATTTATGTTGAATAGTCTCATTCGAGATTATTGATTTTGATGGAGTTCAAATTGAGATTTCTTTATTTGAACTATGTTGATTATCTATGTTGTATAATCTCATTCGAGGTTATGATTATTTGCTTAAGTGTTGTTTATCATACACTTATTTCTGAAGTTTAAATTAGACTGGTCCGTTTATTATTTTCATTTAAATAATGCTCGGGTCAGACCGAGTAATTTCAGGATAGTCGCTATCTCTGATTCGGTTGCAGCTTCGGCTTTTGGGATTTCACTCCATCCTTTTCTAGTCTTCGAGGTGTACTTTTGGTGTATTGACTATCGCCTCATGTATTTTGATGTCCTTGTACATGTACATTTGGTTCATATGAACGATCGATTATTGTAGCATGCATTCCAGACTTGTCTTCCGCTATATATATCTGATATTTCTGTTCTGATGTGATTATACATATCTATGTTGTTTGTTGTTATGAATTGTTTTGGATTTTTCTTTAGCCTCCGTAGTTTTGTTTTAGATTTGGATTGAATTTATATCTTTGGGAGTAATTTATAAAACTCCTATCGATGTAATCAATACTCGTCTAAGGTATAACTTACGGATGGTCGCTTCTAACAAGCCTTATTCTTCGCAATAGTAGACGTTATTCCTTATAATAACCTTTGTTATTATAAGCATAGAGGTGGGGCGTCACACAAACGATTCCAAACAAAACGTGCCGCCTAGCGTTTATAATGTTTTACCCTTATTCTGAACACAATGGAACATATTTCGGGGCCTAATCGATCATATGAGGAAGATAGCTTTTTGAATCGAATTAACATGTTAAATTTTCGATATTTATTTCAATGAGTTTCTATTTCGTACGACCAAACGATAACCCCAAACGCTACGAAATATGAAATCTGATAATAATACACAATTATGGATCCAATGGAACTGGTTTCGTCGAATTCGAAGACTGTGCCCGAGAAGGCTATTTTAACTCGTTGATTAATTCGAGTGATTTTCAAAATCGTCGAAATCGTTTAAATTTTCAATTTTTTAAAACTTAGTAACTCTATCATAATTCAAACAAAACTATATACATATTAGAAATCATTCTGATTCATTTTAGATCAAAGTTAAATTTATTTACACTATTACTGTATATTAATTCCACTATTAATTAAGTATATAAATTTCCATTTTTAAATTATCGGTTTTTTAATTACATTCAAAAGTCAAATATTATAGTCCTAATCCAAATAAAATATTATATAAATTTTAGGAATCATTTCCATGTCCATTTACTCCCAGATCCGCATATTATCCTAATTTCCAATACTAATATATTATTTCCTAAATTCATTAAATTGCCATATTTGAAAATATAAACTATTTCACTAATACAACCTAATTCTTCATATTCAAAATCATTTAATAATTCAAATTGAACATTTAAAATAAATTAAATGTTCAAAACCAATGACCAATATTTGAATAGTTACATTCCTCTCCCCTTATAAAATTTTTGTCCTCGAAATGTGCCGGGTCAAAAAAATGCCCCCAAACCCGTTAACTTTTCTAAAATTAACTTAATTAAAATCCTACATTCAGTTTCCCAAACCCTTTTTGTTTTATCCAAAACAATTAGCTACTATTCCCAAAAACCTTGATCTCTAATACTGTAACAGCCCGTAAATCCGTACCCCTTAAGTCGACACTATTCTCCATCATATCAACTCAATGTAAACGGAAATACGAACCATTAGGGTTAAAGAAGAAGGAGGTAGAAGAAGAAAATAGAAATAATATCAGAATCTCAAATTCGCAACGGAATAATATATAATAGATACAATAGATTTTTATACAAAAGAATCTGTAGCCGAATATTATATTACATCGTCATAGTACAACACAATCAATAGAAAATACTAGATCGTTATATTAACTTGTCCTCACAAAGCTGACTATACATCTTACATTGCACAGTGGATTTATACATGAAGTACGTGTGATATGTCTGGCCATCCAACTCGTCTGCTGAGTTCCATAGCATCCTATCCTAAATCTGTACTCTATAATACTCGGTCTGACCCGAGCATTATGGTGAAATAACGCCCGAGTCTGTCTGGAAAACCAGAGTGAGAAAAACTGTGATGACCTGGAAATTTGGGCAATATCAATTTAATAATCTGTATAAAAATTAAATTAAGTTCATAATCTTTGTTAATAAATTTGAATTGATTTAATAATGTTCTTTTGATAGATATTTAATTAGTGAATTTATCTTTTAAAAGTTAATAAATTGTTTTCTATTTATAATATATATATATATATATATAATTGTAACGCCCCGGAAATTTTCGACTTTCGAAAATTCAACATCGATACTCACTTTATCGACTGTCGAGAAATCGAAGGCCAAAACCCGAAATGTTATGGTTTAAGAAAAAGAAAAGAAGAAAAGAGAAGGAAAGAAAAGAAGATAAAAAATTTTAAATAGAAGGAAAAGAAAATAGGGAGGAAAGAAAAATAGAACGGAATAGAAAAACAACAGAACAATATCAGAATCTCACAATTCGCAGCGGAACAACATATAATAATAAATGAATAATCTTTAAACAAAGAACTATCAGTTATTACATTTTATACATTACATTACATCATATCATCAGAGTGTACAACAACAACAACAAACAGTGCAGCGGAAAAAGAAATACTATATAAACTAGTAATACGCCATGCCATCCATCTTGCCTCCAGCCCTGAATATCCTGAATATCCTGATAAACCTAACTCTTAACTGCCCGTGTGGAAATTGGTGGGCACCCAGAGTTTAGGAGAGAAAACAATAAACTCCAAGTCAGTCATGTGACTGGTGTGAGAACTCAAAACAGTTTATTTATCTTTAAAATCAAAATAGAGAGATATTTTTAAATTCAATTCGCAATGCTTTTAAAAATGAGACTACCATAAGGCCTCCCGCACACACACACAATGCAAACGCAGAATCGGAGGAGATTTCTCCTTATGATAGTCAAAGATGCTTGATACGCATTTAAAATAACATTTGATATTATTACTAGTGCATAGTGTAGGAAAAATTCATTTTGAAAGTAGAATATAAATCTTAGCCAACATAGACATTTCGAACTATGCCTACTATAGCTAACTATGTTCAATAGCAGGTTACCGCCACATTCCATAGCAGGTTATACAACTAAAATCGTACAAGTTTCGTATTGTTTCTTTGGATTTCCAACAAATGGTCAGGCCAAGGAACTTCCCATTGCCACATGAGAATGCCTCTGGAAAGACATTCCCGAGAACCAAACCGGAACTCTGCCAACACAAGGCCGGGTTACCCCTAACTGGGTAACTACTGACACGAACACGCCATTCCCCGATCGTAAACGACCTTTCTCACGGGATCCCGATAACCAACAACCACAAAGTAATAAATTCGTAGTAACCACATAGGTTAAATATCTGGGCTCCATACCATGATACCACCTCTATCCAGAAGGAAATGTACATACCCTAAAGGGTGCTACCCCTCATAACCTTGCCGCATCTTTCCTGTTTCGACCATTTCCGGGGTGTGAGGTTCGACGAAGTCACGTCCACAAAACATACTTTATACAAAAGCCATGCTTTGGGTCAACAAATGATCAACACAATGATCACCAAGATAGACGATCAAATAAACGATCCTATCACAATAATCAACACAATGATCATTTACAGCAACACTCAGCATGTCACATTACCAAATTGGGAATATATCGCTGATAACTTCAACTATATAACCTCTGAGCTCGTACATCTCAGAGAAGGGTGTTAAGCTAAAAGAATAAATTCTTCGCCACCAACAGAAATATATTTGAATGAAATCGGCTTTATATCTCAACTTGTAATGTCAGACATACAATCCATACAAGTCTGGTCCGGGATCGAACAAAACCGAAGGCACTTACAAAGAAGTCCTTGCAATCCGGATATTCACAATCCTGATCGGATTCACCATCACATATGGAGAACTCTATACCGGAGCAACTCGGTGCAGAGTAAATCGACAGGTCATCCTATCGCTCTCGCAAATACCGGGTCTTCAACACCGATCTTCAAATGCAATTCACAACGACGTATCACATATTCGGAATGGGTTATACGACCCCATGGTCCTTTCCCGGTTAACCCGAATAGTGAGCGCTTATTCAAAAATAAGTGTAGCATTCACATTCAAACAAATCACATCAATTACCCATTTAAAGGGAAATATTGATAGTCAGTTATTGAACTATCAATGGATATGCACACATCACCAGATTCCAAATAATTTTCCAAATTATTTATTTTCCAAAATATCTCTACAAGATATAAAATTTTCAACACTTCAAAAATAAATCAATATTTATTCTTAAACAAATTCCACTTCCTTTATAAATTCCTTAGTGAATTTATAATTCCAAGATATCAATGAATATTCGATTTCAGTTATTCATTTCAATTTTCTTTTCAATTTATCTTCAAAAAGATAAATTCTCAAAATATTCACCTTATATTGGAAAACATTTCCATACTTATACATTCATAAGTAATTCACAAATTTTATTTATTTTCAACACTTGGAAAATATTCAATATACTTAAATCGAGATTAAGTATATATTTCATTCTTTAAGGAAATCATTCTCTTAAACATATTTGTTTGGGCCAAAACGAATGTTACGTAAAACATCGTTACGACAACCCAAAATCACTAGTATAGGGATTCGAAATTGAAATAGATATATAAATCCCAATACTATACAAAACATTTCCTTTCGGAAATCCTTTACTATAACAACAGTGTTATAGTCCATTATTTCCTTCTATTTCTCGAAAACGTCTATTTCAACAATCAATGTTGAAATCTATGGTTTCGAATCTCAACACATTTTAAAACATCGTTAGATCGTTTTAATTCAATTTAAACATCTCATTCAAAACATTTCCTTTAACATGTTATTCACTATTCAAAAACGTGAATATACTTCATTAACAATTTCATCCTTTTATTCATTTTAATTCAAAGGATTATTCACTTATTCAAAATGTGAATATAACTCCATTTATAGGTTTTAACAATTTACTTATCAAAATAAGTCATTTGCGAATTTGTAAAACAACGTTTATAAATTCCATTTCTATTTATTTATAAAAACTTCCTTTTTATAAATTCCTTTATTAACCTATTCGATTTATAACTCAATTATAAAACAAAGGTTCATATTATAAGTGAAATACTTATAATTTATTCGTTTGCAAAATCGTTCCTTTGAACTTCATAATTATAAATCTTATAACTTATAAGGATGTTTATTTATCCAAAATTCATTCTTTCAATAACTTTATAAATTTTATAAACCTACTGTTTATAAAATTTCATTTATAACTTCACTGTTTAAAATTCTATAAATTCCATTCAATTATGAAATTCATTTTCACTTCATTCAAACACTTATAAAAACTTGTTTTATAATTTCAATATCTCAATTTATAAATATCCATTTATAAATCTCTTATATAAATCAATTCATATTAATATTTTAAAAATGTCTTTAAACTCCTTTATAATTTCATCATTTTGATTTATAAAATAATTAAATTTTATAAATCCTATATTTAAACTTTTCACAATAAATCCTAAAATCCCGATTAAACTATTTTATAAAAACATTAGCATTATATTCTCAAAATCAGTTTTTAACTATATTTCCCAAAAATCATAATTTTTATAACTTTAAAAATTATAACGTTTATTTATTTAAAATGGATCAATTCCAAAATTATTTTATAAAACGTATACTTTCTAAAATCACTTTAAAATCATTTTAAAATCCCAAAATCTGGGTCCAATGATGCTACGCACCAAATAGTCAATCACGACTACAACGATATCATATATCAATATGAAAATCCATCAAATATCAAAATATCTGAAATCAAATAAAAACTGTTGAGGAATCCAGTTGGATCCCTCCAACCTGTTTTCCTGCATCCACAAACATTAGCACAATACCAATTTCGCTCCAGTACGAAATTATCGCGGTATATGTTCTTATTAAATATTATCCGCTTAATAACGGCGTAATAGGGTCTCATCCGCTAAACAAAAAATGCGGGAAATCAATAACTCCAATATATACATATGCCAATATATATATATTGATATTATATATAATACCAATTTCACTGTTTATGAAATATTCGCGGTATATGTTTTTATTAAATAACATCCGCTTACTAACGGCGTATAATGTCTATTTTAACAATCAATAGATATCAATCAACATTCAAACATGCATTCAAATATTTTAAATCTAACTATTTAAAATATTCGCGGTATATGTTTTTAATAAATAACATCCGCTTACTAACGGCGTATAATGTCTATTTTAACAATCAATAGATATCAATCAACATTCAAACATGCATTCAAATATTTTAAATCTAACTATTTAAAATATTCGCGGTATATGTTTTTAATAAATAACATCCGCTTACTAGCGGCGTATAATGTCTATTTTAACAATCAATAGATATCAATCAACATTCAAACATGCATTCAAATATTTTAAATCTAACTATTTAAAATAAAATCGAAACTGATTCGATTGAGTGAGAAGTTCTCACCTTGATTTTATTTCCGTTTTAGCGATTTATTTCGAATAAAATTAAACGGACGTTTAATTTTACCCAAAATTCTCACTAACTCCAAACGACTCCAAACCAACTCCATCGCGTAGTGCTCATCCATACGATTCCAACGCAACTGGTTTCGCGCATTTTCGACCTCGTATGAAAAAGTTATGTATTTATGAAGTTACACGTATTTAAACTTGCTAATTTACAACAAACTTTATATATTTTAAACCTATTCAATTTCTGGCCACAAGATCTTGCTTCCACTCATCTCCACCGTCCATCTCTTCTTCCCTCTCCATGTTCTATCTACAGATTGAGGCCGTCACCACAAACCCATTCATCAACAACTAGGGTTTAATAATACTCCTCCAATACTCGACGAAATCACATCAAACCACTTGCAAATCGAAGCTCTTCGCGAGAGCTACCTCCACCATCCACATCTTGAAGCTCGGCCTCATCATGTGCCTAGGAAAACATGCATGAGCTGCTGCAAACGGCCCACCATAGCTCCTCCTACGTTGCACCATTTCCGATCATCACCGTATGGAATCGAAGCTCTCGTCGAGCTCTTCGACTTTGTAGTTGAGCACTTTGGCTAATTCTTTACGGATTGAGAGAGATTAATGAATGAATTTTGACAAATTCTGGCCCTTGGTTGTATAAGTGGCGGCTAGGGTTTTGTTAGGGTTTATTTTATTTTTTTTTAATTTGAAGAGGATGGTGGGTTATTTATAGAATTTCGATCGACACTATTCATTTTGGAAATTCCGAACTCCGATTTACGCGCCGAAACTGACGTTCCTAGGGTTTATCCCGCGTTCCGGACACAATGGAACAGGTTTCGGAAGCTAATTCGGACATCTGTGCGAGTTATGGCTACAAACGTTCAATTTAAATTAAACCGATTTAAGCGATTTTCTAGGCGTTTTAATTTGTACCGGACAAACGGTAAATCCAATTGACACGAAATTTGAAACCTTACAATAATATCACATTACGGATCCGACGAAACTGGTTTCGTCGAAATCCGAGACTTTTTGAAAAATGGCTATTTTCACTCGTCAAATTTAAATTAAAAATAAATCGATGCGTTTCGAGCTGCCACGATCAAACGATAACTCCGATTGACACGAAAATTTAAATCCGGTAATAACTAACTATTACGGATCCAATGGAACTGGTTTCGTTCAATTCTGAGACTGTTCAAAAATTGACTATTTTCCCTAGTCGATTTTAATATTAAAATATTCAATTTTCACAAATTAACTTTTAATTCGATTTTAAAAGTTCTAAAATATCGTTCTAACTCCCATATGATAAAATAAAATTTTACAAATCATTTTCAATCATATTTAACTCAATTTTCAAATATTTCCAATATTTAACATATTAAATTATCGATTTAATAATCCAATTAAATTCAATAATTCAAATAAAAATTTATTTGACTAATAAATTCACTTATTAATATTTAAAATTAATTAAATATTCATATTTTAATTATCAAAAATTCTGGGTCATTACAATAATTGTACATATTGAAAATAAACAAGCTTTGGTTTGGAATTTAATAAATAAAGCAAATTTTCTAACTCTATTATTTTTAGTAATTTGGAAATTTTGATGTAAATTTAATATTAAGCTTTTCAATGCTATTTAATAAATAACTATATGGTTTGTAAATCTTTAAGGTAAATGTTATTTGTTTAAAATTATATTTAGCTAAAATATGAATTTAAATAAGATTAACATAAAAGCTTTGTTTTATTTCTTTTTAAATATTACTTGATAAATATGATTTGAAAATAGAAGTTTAAAATACAATGTAACATATGATCCTAATTAATTGAGCAATAGAAGTGATTTATAATCTCTTTTATAAATTATTTAAAATTTTCAAGTTCGTTATTTTCAAATAATAATTATAATACTTAGATTTTATAAACATAAATAGATTTTATAGAAATAGAATTGTTATTTCAAATTAAATTGTGTAGTTATATATGTGTATATTTAACTTGATTTTTAAATTGGAATTTTGAATTTGTTTTGAATTTGAATTTGAAGTATTGAAATTCGAAGTATAAATATTTTAAATTGTTTTAGATTTTAAAATATTTGTATAAACTTTTATTTATGAATATAATTGTTTTATTTCTTTTAAAATTATCTATACATATAAATAACTATATATTAACTAATTTATTACGCATAATCTTATATTAACCTTTAATTACAAATACTAATTAACTTAAAAGACAAGTGTTACTTTACTAAAGCTTCATTTTACAAGTGTAAATTAATAAACAAAAGTTATAACAAGTGTCATGTTTTATTTTCTTTTTTCTTTGATTTTTATTAAACCATAAATTAAGTTATATAAACATATATCTCCATTTTCTTTTTTTGCTTTTCCTAGTCCCATTCTGAACTAAAGAAACTTCAGCTGAAAGCAACTCATTAAAACCAGAAATCTTTCCATCTCCAAAACAAAATCAGTAACCATCTTAAATCTGTAATCAAACATCTCAGAGAAAAATCCCTGTAACCATAATCAAACTGAAATCAAAACCCTGTAAATCACTTTCCAATTCAAACATGCAAACCTGCCAAAGCATTTTCAAAGCAAACCTGTACATTTTCAATGAAAACAAGCTTGCATGCAAAATCTGGGATATAATCAAGCATTCCAGTTTCAAAATAAACAAGCAAATCAAGTTTAAAATTTTCAAACCAAATCAAGCACTGATGTTTTCAAAGAACCATTCAATTTTTAAAGTTTTAAAGCAAAAGCATTTCAGTAAAACCAGTTCTCAAATCAAAGAGGAAAGCTCTGTCTTCATTCCAAAATCTATGAGTAACTTCACTTTTAAAACTTAAAGTATAATTTTTGTTGCACGTTATTGTTGTGATCAATATTGTATTGTGAAGTATGTTTGTGTATTTATATTGTTGAATTTCTGATGTATGAAGTATGCACGCCTGTAACTTCTCTGTTCTTATTTTTGGCTCTTGCTGGATTTAAATTCAAAAGCCTGTTGATTTTGCCTTTGTATAAACTTAAGATTCGAATCAAACTAGTTTGTTTAATCACAACTTTAGTTAAAATTATACTTAAGTTAGAATAATATGGGAATGACTCTGGAAACCAAATAACCGTAAGTAAAAAATTTCAAATATCATAATTCAAAGTTTCAGTGTTTAGATCTGAAACATCATTAAAAATTATGATTTTTAAAACTAAATTCATGATTTTTATTACTAGTTTGAAGGTGCGGTTCTTGTTTGAACTAAAAATGGTATATTGGGATTTTCTGATGATCTCTCTTGACTGGGAGGTCGAGATCTTCAGTATTGATGGAGGAGTGATCGAAGATGATGGGAAAAATGCATGATAGTGATGCATTTCAATGTGGCGGCAGCGGTGATGTATTTTCGTCTGGAACCCTAGTTTTAACTTCTCTTGGTAAATTGATCATATCGGTTTCTTTAGTCGATCGAGTGCAATGAGAATTTGGGTGATGGAAGCTTGGTCGTTGACGAAGACATGGCTGGAGTTGCGGAATTTACGGTGGTTGGAGTTGCGAAGATGAGGCAATTTTCCTGGTTGGGTGTGGTTGTTCCAATCTGTTCCAGGTTGGGTCGAAGACCTCGCATTCGATTTCGAGTATGGATGTTCGATCTGATGATCGTGGAGTGATGTTTGGGTGGTTGTTGGTTCAAGGAGATCATTGGCGATGATTTGAGATGGTCGGCGGCACCGTGCATGTGCACGGTGCACTTTCATTGATCTAAGGTGTTTGGTCTGGGCAAGGGTTTGTATACTCAAGTTTTACTCGAAGTAGTTGGGTAGTTTGCTCGAGGGGGTTTGGATTGGACTCGAAGCAAATTTTAAGTGGCTCGGGTATATTATGTTACAGATTTTAAAAGAAACATGTACTGTTCTATTTTAAATTTTAAAATGAAATTTAAAACTGAGGTTTAAATGAAAAGAAAAGTTTTAAACAAGTTTTAAATCTATGTTTTAAATCTGGAATTCAAGTTTAGTTTGAATCTCAATTTAAAAATAAAATAAAGCTTTTTAAATTTAAATTGTTTTAACTACTTTAAAATGGTTAAATGGTTTAAATTTTAAAAATGAAGTTTTACAGTATAAGTAAAGTTTAAATCTAAGTTTTTATCTAGATTCAAATTTAGTTTGAATCTTAGATTTGAAATAAAAGGGAAGTTTTTAAATTTAAATTGTTTTAAACAACTTTGAATGTTTAAAGTATATTTTAAATTGGTTTGAATTTAAAATGAATTTGCTTTTAAATTCTTTTAAACTTCTTTTATAAATTAAGTATTTCCTTAACATGAAATTTTAAAAGGTTCTTAAATTGTTTTAAACTTTGTTTAAGTTGAATTTGTATTCATTTTTAGATCTTAAATTTGAAAAGAAATTTTAAAAGAAATCTGAAAGTAAATTGTTTTAAATGTTTTGTTAATTATAACTTAATCATAAGTAAGAAATGTTTTTATCTTAAAGTTAATTTGAATTTAGTGATTTGTGATTCATTAAATTATTAAGTTAATTAAAATGGATAATTAATTAATTTAATTAATTAATGAAATGGACAATTAATTAAAGTAATTAATTAATGAAATGGATAATTAAATAAAGTAATTAAGGGTTTTAAATTAATTAATTAAAGTTTAAGATTAATTAATTAAGGAACAATTAATTTGTAATTAAGTATTATTAATTATAAAATTAATTAATGATTAAGAATTAATTAATGAAGTAATTATGGATTAATTAAGTTACAATTAACATTTAATTAATTAAGTAATTAAAGATTAATTAATTAGTAATTAAGATTAGTTAATTTGTAATAACAATGATTAATCTTAGTTTAATTTCTTATGAAAACAAATTAAAAGAATTGATAATAGTTAATGAAGGTCATTAACTAAAATTATTTAATAATTAATTAATGTGATTAATTGTTGTAACAATCCGGGTTTTACAACAATTAATTATCGTTGTTTGATGATTAATATTGGTTGTTAATTGATGTTGGAGTTTTTAGAAAAAAAAATCAAGTGTAAATTCAATTAAAAATTTGTTAAAAGGGTTATGGGCATTAAAAATTCTCTTGGCCCATATTTTTAATTGAGGCCGTGTTATCTAGAGTATACCCGATCCCCTTTCTTTCTTTCTTTTCCATTCGTTCAGTAACCCTAGAAAAAAAACATATGGAAGAATACCAATGGCGGCTTTGTTTTCGTCCGTTCCTCTTTGCAAACTTAAGGCTTTTGAGAAATCTTCGAAGTCGCGCCTATGTTGATCGATTAGTGGTTATTTACCTGTTGCTTTATCGATCGTTCGTCTCGTAGAGTTTCGCTCGGCAGCTTCTTTGCGTCGAAATTAAGGTGGGTGATTCTTTTCACTCACATCTGCTCAAATCTCAGGTTTATATAGGGTCTAAATTTCTCTATTTCGTTCGTTTGAATTTGCGATTTAATTTATCTCGGCTGTTCAATTTAGTTCGATGTCAATGATGTTTATTTGTCTTGGTTCGTCTTCTTGTTCTACACGGCTCGATGATTTTGATGTGATGATTTTGGGTTGTTCGACTCTGGCCATCCTTCGGCCACTTGACTTTGTTAAAACTAGTACCTTTGTTATTTTGTTTTTCTGACATTTTTAATTTGATTGCAAAGGCATCGATTTGGTTTAGTTGTCTTCGGCTGTGACTTTGAGCATTTTTGGGGTGAGTTTAAATACTCACGTTGCTAATTTATTGAACACGAATATATTCAGATTTTTCGTGTACTTTTCTTTTTTGTGAACAAGAAATTTAAGTGCTGGCAAATTTTCTTCACTTGTGGGCAAGTGTAATAATTATAGCATGCCTGAGTACCAAGATTTTCAATGCATGTGTGCATTCTTATAACATGAAACAACCCAGGTCATCCTATAAGGTTTAATTGTCTCCGCGTGCGTTAGCCATATATTTGTTCTATGTTTTTCTATTCAATTTAGACTAAGTTATGTACAGATCGCCGTGCATATAATTATAAGTCTCATGGTAGCTTACTTCATCTGTTAACTTGCGTAAATATTGGGATGCGCACTTGCATATGTGCCACATAGCTCACTTTATATAATTTTAGTACATAAATGTGTCCATAATTTGGTCATTGATGTTTTGATTTGGGTGGTGATTCACTGTTGTAGCCTGTGTTGATTGTGCTTCCCTTGTGTTGCACTTGATAAAATCCATTTCTGTTGTTGCATATATGTTGTGCACTTTCCAGGTCCTTCCTTTAGTACTATTTCAGTATATATATGAGTTGATTTCACTTGCCTGAGTGCTTGTACATGTTGGTAGCACGTCCATCACTTGTATATGCCTCTACATTCTTTATTCTGGTGCACAGTTGAGTGTTGTTTCAGTTTGACCTTGCCGTCACCTGAAACAATGTATTCTGGGCCGATCTTGTGTAGTGCACACTTGTTCGTCTGAAACTCTGAGTTGCTTGGGTTTGACCTCGTGTATGCACTTGTGCTTGCACTGTGTTGAGTGTGCTAACTCGACCTTTTGCGATTTTTGTAGTAATTTATCCGACCAGTCATGTGTATCTGAGTTGCATACCCTCTGGTGCATTCCTTGTTCATGTTTTTCATGCAACGTTAACTGATCTGCACTTCATGTTGTTGGTATATGTACACAAGTGTACATGCTTATTTTACACCACTTGTATACCATCAGTTGCCACTGCCTGTTTCAATATGCCTATAGTTTTTCCACTGTCGCATCATATCTTCACTGTATATTCATTCGGCTGTGTCCTCCTGTGTATCACTGCTTTGTGCAGTTCCATGTGTACCTCTGATTCATTTTGCCATGTGCAGTTCGTTATGTACATTTATTTGTGTACATATTTTACATTCATTTGATGGAAGTTTTAAACTGCTGCCACTTGCTTAGTATAATAGTTTGCACTGTGAATTCTTGTGTATTGGCCTTTGTGCCATGTTGCTATTTCTGTATATGCTGTTGTGGCGAGGCAGTGTACGCGTGCGTACACTGCAGCCACATAGTATCGACATTTTGAATTGATATTTGAGCCTTCATTGATTTTGGTTCGTTGATCTTTAGTGTACATCATCACTGTAGTGGCAAGGCAGTGCACGCAAGCGTGAACTGCAGCCATATGGCATGGCTCTTATGATATTCTATTTTGTTTTGATTTATTGATCTTTTGCATATTCCATATGCTGTAGTGGCGAGGCAGTGCACGCGTGTATGTACTGCAGCCCTACTCGAATTAAGATTTAATTGATATTTCAATGGGTTGAACTGTTTTGTTTATTCATCAATATTCTGATTTGGTTTAATTTGTTGATTTGTTGTTTAACGGTGTTACGTGTTATGTTTATCGTTATCCGATTTCTTTATTTAAGGATCGGATAGACGAGATTTATTGTGACTGTTGTCTATTCATTATTTAATTATTATTGCTTCTGTGCACTAATAACTAAGTTTTGAATTAGACTGACCCGTGTATTATTTTCTTTTGAATGTAATACTCGGGTCAGACCAAGTATTTACAGGTTGTATCTTACTTTGGGATGCTGCTAGAGCTATGAAGTCTTTTCATATTTTTTGAGTAATCGTTGTCTTAGTATAGGATGTTGTATGTTCATGTATATTATTTACGATAATGTACTTGTATATGTAACTTCCAGAGTCGAGAGTTGTAGTTGTATCATATGTACTGTATCACATGTATTGTAACTGACATCAGTTATTATATATACGAGACTTTTGTTTTATCTGTGTTCCGCATTTACATTATCTGTGTTATTATTATATCTATTGTCCTAAACCATTATGAACCATCGTAGATCGTTTTATACTGGAATTGGGTATGTCGATGGGAGTAAATAAATAAAAGATGAAAAATTAGAAATATATACCACTCCTATCGAAATATCCAATACTAGTGTAAGGCCTAACTACGGATGGCCGCTCCTATCCAGCCTTATTCTTCACGATAACAGACAATATTTCATTTAATACTCTTTGTTATTGCGAGCGTAGAGGTGGGGCGTCACAGTTGGTATCAGAGCTTGGGGTTTATGGACATAATATAAAACATAACTTAGATGGAACATATGTTACAACCATTAGTCGATGTTTTATTTGCGTTTTGAGTCAAAACTAAAGTTTTGTAATCTAGATGAAATTTTTAAATATCTTTATTTAAAAATAAAAAGTGAAATTGTGCTTGGCTGATTTGACTGATTTGTGTTCTGTTTATCAGAGTGCGCACGGAAACGGTGAGACTGTCTTTGCTGGGTACGCTGATATCCTTTTTGAATTAAGAATCAAAATATGGAATTGAAATAAATTTTATTTGTTGTTTACATAGCTGTAATTATATGTTTTCTTTGAAAATTTCGAATCCGATTTGAGGATTCGAAGCAATTGCAGTTATGTGATTTTGTTGAGATTTCTGCTGTTTTGAATTGTCTTCATTAAAGATATATTTGAATGATTTCTTTGTTCATTTTGCGATATACGTGCAAATTTATGTTGCACGTTACTACATTAATTTTACGTTGAACCGATGCTTGGTTATGAAACGTATTTTGTTGCCGTTATTTTATAACGGGATTTTAACACTTGTGCTTAATTTTTGAAGTACGGTGTTTTGTTGACATTTTTTATGAATGTTTTGAATGAAAATTCACTAGTGTTATATTTCGTTGCGAATTATTTTGATGAGATTTTGACGTATAAAAATTACTGTCGCATTGACTTCAGTAATCGTCAAGTTTTAAAGTGGATTTTCAAGCGGTTATTCCGCAATTCTGATTTTGAGATCCGTTTTTACGATGTTTTGAGAAGTACAATTTTCTTACCGAATTTGTCATTAGTGTTGCTGTTTTTATCATGGATTTGCAAATCGTTTTAAAAATAAAATTGTTTTTCAAAATTTTTATAGTTTATGCTTTCAAAAGAATGAGGAAGCGATTTAAATGATTCAGCAAAATCGAGGACTATGAACCCTTTCTTTTACTGATTCGCTTAATTCCGGAGTTCTTCGTTTGAGAATGTAGATTACTTACTTTTATAAAATAAATGAAATTGTTTTCAGAATTTTTACAGTTTGCGTTTTCAGAAGAATGAGAAAGTGACTTAAACGTTTCAGAAAAATCGAGGATTACGACCCCTTTCTTTTACTGATTCGCTTAATTCCGGACTTGTCCATTTGAGAATGTGAAATGTTATTTTGAATACACAATTTTGCACTTTCAAGGAAAAGAAGAAGAGATTTAAACAATTTAGCAAAAGTGCGGAGTATGGAACCACACTTTTACTATTTCGGTTAATTCCGGACTCGTTAATTGAAACATTTTTTGTTTGATGATTTTGATGATTTTACACGTTCAAGGAAACGATGAAGAGAATCAAACGATTTAGTAAAACACGTGGTATGGGACATGTGCGTTTGCTATTTTGGTTAATTCCGGACTCGTTAATTGGAATTTAATTTAGAGTTGAAATTGATTCGAGTATCAATTTGGAGTTAGAATAAATCTTAGGAATCGATTTGGAAATATGGTTAGGTGTTTTGGAAATAAATTGGGAAATCAATTTGAAATTTATTTGATATTGGAAAATTAATTTGGGAAATCAAATTGTAATTTGATTTTGTGTTTGAAATAAACTGAAAATCAATTTGGGATTTAATTGGGCTTAAAGATGATATTTGGGAATCGACTTAAAATTCGTATATCAGTTGATATTTGGAAATGTAAATTCACAACAGGAATTTGTAAAGAAAAGGGAAATTGTTTAAAAATAAATATTGGTTCATTTTTAAAGTGTAGAAAGAAATTCACAAATTGGAATGTAAATTAAAATAAATCGAAAAGATTTGTTAATTTATCGAATAGACCATTTTGTAATGGAAAAAAAATTCTTCCCTGGAAGGCCGAGTATATTTTTAAATTAGCTTTTGAAATAAAATTAAAAGTTTTAGATTCAGTTTTAAAATAATATTGTTGGAGAAATTAGTTTTGGAAATTGTTTTAAGTAAACATTTATTTAATTAATTATATAAGGATTATTTAAAAGATTAAATTGATTTTTGATTTAGAAAACAGTTATTTAAATATTTATACTCTATCTACTTATTTTGTTTTAAAATTAGTTTTTGCACTTGAATTTTATATGAGATATTAGTATAATATTTTTCATAACTAATATTTAAGCAAATATTCTAAAATAGTTTATTTTAAATGTTTCCAAGTATATTTTGAATGAGTATTTTATATTATTTGAAAATATTTGAAATCGACTGATTTTTGGTGGAAATGAATAAATATTGGAAATGTTTTCCGCGTAAGGGAAAATTGATTTGAAATTTATTTTCAAAAGATTGAAATGTGAAAAAATTGATTTGAAATTGATTTCAAAGTGTTGAAAAGTGAAATTTTATCTTGCGAAGATATATTGAAAATAATAATAATTAGGGAAAAATTGTTTGAAATCCAATGAATGTTATAAATGATGATTGGTAGTTAAATAACCGACTATCAATATTGGCCTTAATCGGCATTTGAATTTCGATGCGACCGGGAGTTGAATTACAACTGGATATTCGAAACACACATTGAACCTTTGTGATTGTGATAGATCTTTATTTAAAAGATCGAAGTGAAATTGTTGTGAATTGTTTGAATCTGAATGTAACACTTATTTTCAAAATAAGCGCTCCTTATTCAGATTAGCCAGGAGAGGATCTTGTGTCATAAAACCCATTCCGAATAACGTTACGACGAAATGGGATTGCATTTGAAGATGGTGTTGAAGACCGGGTATTTTTGAAAGCAAAAGGATTACCTATCGAATGTCACTACACCGGGTTGCTCCGGTATAGAGATTCTATCACCCTTTCTGATGGGATTACGGATGTGATTAGTGAATATCCGGATTGCAAGGGCTTCTTTGGAAGTGCCTTATGTTTCGTTCGATCCCGGAATGGACTTGTATGGATGTGCGTCTGACGTTACACTTTGAGATGTAGAGCTGCCTTCTATCAAATACATTTCTATTGGTGGCGGAGAATTTATTCTCTTAACTTAACACCCTTCTCTGAGACGTACGATCTCAGAGGTTATGTAGTTGATGGTTACTAATGATACATTCCTAATTTGGTAATGTGGCATACGAAGTGCTGCTAATCATTTGTTGATCGAAGCATGACTTTTGTAAAAAGCGTAACTTTGTGGACAAGACTTCGTCGAACCTCACACCACGGAATGGTCGAAACAAGAAGAATGCAGCAAGGTTATAGGGGGGAGCGCCCCTTAGGGTATGTACATTTCCTTCTGGATAGAAGTGGTATCAAGGTATGGAGCCCAGATACTTAACATATGTGAATATCGCAAATATATATTACTTTGTGATTGTTGTTGTTGAGGATCCTCGGATAAAGGTTGTTTACAACCGGGGGAAGGCATACTCGTGTCAGTAGTTACGTATTTTTGCAGAGGTAACCTGGCATTATGTTGGCAAAGATCCGGTTAGGTTCTCAGGGCGTCCATCCAGAGACGTACTCATGTGGCAATAGGAAGTTCCTTAGCCTGACCATTTGTTGGAAATCCAATCACCAATACGCGCCTTGTATGGTTTTAGTTGTAGAACTTGCCATTTAATATGGTAGCTATAGTAGGCATACTATAATGGTACGTATGCTGGCTAAGATTAATATTATATCTTCGGAATGTTTTCTGCACTATGCACTAATATTAATATCGAAAGGATTTTGCGTATTAAGCATGTTTGAATATCATAAGGAGAAATCTCCTCCAATTCTGCATTTGCATTGTGTGTGTGGCGTGAGACCTTAAAGTAGTTTCATTTTCCAAATAGCATTGCGGATTTCTTCTAATTTCCTTTGTTTTCTTATGGTTAAAAATAATTGTTTTTACGATCTCATACCAGTCCCATGACTGACATGGAGTTTATTGTTCCCTTTCTAAACTCTGGGTGCCCATAATTTTCCACACGGGCAGCCTAGAGTCAGGTTTCAGGTATTCGGGAGCGAAGTCGGAAAAGAGTTACTGTGAAGATCAGGAGTTGAAGCTAGATGGCGAGACGTATCTCTTTACTATATAATTTTTGTTGCGTATGGTTAGTGCAAATCTATTTTCATACAGTCAAGTTATAATAACTGTTAGTGATTTATGATGTCGTTGTAAACTCTAATGTTTTATTATATTAACAGTGATGAGTTTTTGACTTAAAGATTATTCATTTATCTATTATATATTATCCGCTGCGAAATGTGAGATTCTGTTATTGTTTTTTGTTCTTCTTCTACCTCTTCATTCTCTAAACCCTAAAGACTCATAGGTTTGTTCCCCTTTGGCTAAGTTGTTGTGCAAATTTTCCAGCTCAAAGGGGCATGGATTTGCGGCCTTCACAGAAATGATGTGTCTCTATTAATGCTCTGATCACCATGATGACTCCAATTGACGTTGATACATTAAACATCCATGTTTTTTGCAAACCCGAAATGGAATTAAATAAAAGTGACCATTCACATTTTTAAAAGAAATAAATAAAATAAAAGGTTAGTAAATAGATGTTTACATAATAATTGTCTGAATAATAGAAGAATAGTCAGCACCATCATTATCTCCCTCATGTTCTTAAACACCCATAAAGCATACTAGTTAAATATCATCAAACATTGTTTTTTATATTAGCAAGAAAGTAAATAAATAAATTAGTAAACAAAACTCGTAGCAAAATGCAATACACCTGGCACACTGAAAAGTTGCATTACATATAAACCATGTAGCCAAAAGAAATGAGTGACTTTATCCATGCTTCTACTGTTAAATATGAGAAAGTGGAGCTTGTTTTAAAGAAAACAAATGATTAGTGGAGTCCCATTACCCAGAGGTGCTTAACGGCTTACTTCGTGATGAAGTGATATCTCGTGCATGGATTTTTTATTCAAAGGATCCTCAAAGAGGTGATGCATTTACAATCAACAAAATGGCTAAAGAAATCAAAGGTTTTCATGATGAATTATTAAATAGTGTAGATATACCTAATGTTGCAGTTGAAGAGAAAGAAACCCATGCATTTGAAATAGCCCCGACGTAGGTGGAAAATGTTAAGCAAAGGTTCTTACCTATGTTACAGCTCAATTCTTAACTTTGTATTTCAGCTCAGCTCAATACATCGCCATTCGCCTATGAACACATTTTTTCATTTCTTTGCTTCATTTTAGTGTTGCAATCTATCTCCTATTACACCTAAGTGCACGAATTCAAGTTCCAACTCAGCTTAAGGTGAAAGTGGTGGATTGATAGTCTAATCTGTTATAAAAAATATGAACGATATGAAAGAATTAAACTTTGGAATCTAAAAGGATGACTGAACTAATAAAGTTGATGCTTCTTTTAATTAGTATTGATATAACACAAAAAGGATACATATGCAAAATAAAATGATGCTGATTGTATTATATATGGCAAAGCTGAACCAATAAAGCTTCCTATCTTCAAATTTTCAACTTCTAAAAATAATGGTTTTCTAAAAAAAATTATCAACAGAATACTCGATATTCCGAAACTTTCAGTTTGAAAAATATAAATATTCTTGGTTTATAAACTCAACTTTAACATGCTTGAATTAAAAAACACGAAAATAAATATTACAATTGTCAAAAGTTTTAATTATAGAGTTTTGAATTTTCTTAAACCTGAAATATCAAAAGGTGATTTAAATTCAAAATTTACTATAATTTCCTAGATGTTAATAGTGATACATGGATGAAATCCTCATTTAGTTTAAACAATTTAAGATAATCATAACAAAAAGTGTTGAACACTTTCTTCTTAATAGAAGCCTTACTACAATCAAAAATAAATAAGCTTCTAAATTGGCAATTTGATGAGTAATCAAATGTCCTTTATTAAATAAACAAAATCTAGTTATAAATCAAACAGAAGTATTTTATTTCATCTAATAAAGCTACCTGAAGCAGCTAAGCTTTGTCAGCAGTTCGACTCCATCGAATTTCCAGAAAGTTATCTCGACAATTAATGATTGAACAAAGTTCAACTAAGGGCGGCCCACAAAGCAACATGCTTGAAATATGAAATCAAAATTAACCAATGACATAAACCTAAAAATCGATGAATCAAATCAAACGACAAATAAGGAATTAGTGATACCTAAAGCATGAATAAGGAAATAGGGCAATGACGATCAAATCCATCGAAGGAAAATCGAAGAATGAGCGAAATTAGAAGGAAATTGAAAATAAAGGAGAACTGATTAACGGAGCAATAGTACAGATAGAAGAGGGAAAATGAATTTTTTTTTCAAAGTGGAAGGAGAGAAGTGACAAATAATAAACCTAGAGACCTAGGAATATTCTTCGTGTTGGTACGCGAATTAGACTCTTTATGAAATAAGTTTTACTACATTTAAGGTCCAAATGCTGACAATATGTGCAATTAAAAGTAGGTTGTCACATAGTTCAAGAAAAAGTATAAGTTTGAATTCAACGAGTGGCGATAAGTATACAAGACTTAGTTTTATATACGATAATTTTATATCCTCGATAGTTGGCATCTCATCTATAAGTCACTTTAGCTACTTTATTATCGTCATTCTGAGATGATTTATTGCCCGATTAAGTGTTGCTATCATTTGTCAGGAATGACTAAAACAAAAGCACGAGAGGAAACCATGCTATATGTGGTTGCTCCTGATAGCGTATTTTCACATCTCACCTAGTTTGGATTCGGTTGTCCACATAGATGTGGAAATATTCGAATACCCAGTAAGGTCTGGCGGGGACCGGCTTAGTATTGTCCGAGAAGTGTCACAGAGTAAATGAGTTTCTCAGATGTATATTACTAGAGGTATACTACAAGAATGGTTCACCTTCCTAGTCATTTGTTGAAAAATTTCCTTTCCTTCTTTGATTCGAAAACCATCAATCTATTTTAGCTTTAAATTTCCACGAGTAGAGACAACTCCTCACCACGGTATTTAAGGGTTTATTTAGTCCCTTCTATCGATATGGACTATAACCTTATTTAGTCCATTTTATTAAGTTGGGATTATTACCATACTTAGTCCATTCTATCAAATTTAACTAATTTCCTTGTTCTATCAATTCTGTCTAGTTTGGATTTTACTAGGTTTATTCCCATTCTTTCAAGTCATGTTTAATATTATTTATGCTCGTTCATATTTGGATTTTTTTTTCCTTATATTTATTCCTTGCTCTTGCCTATTTAGATGTGATTATTGTCAGGCAAAAACTCATTCCGCGTTAGCTGCATCGTCTTAGAGAATTTTTATATGTTCTTCATTATTCGAGTTATCTCACATTGGCATTGCCAAACTGATCCTGGTGTTATTTACTTATAATGATCGGGTTAGACCGAGTATTTTCCTAGGTTGTCTTTGAAGCTTTGGAGATCATGGAGTGGAGATAAACATTCACTTGTCGTAGTATTTTATATTCCGTTGTATTATATAATATACCTATCGACATTTGTATGGTCAGGATTTTATAACAGTCCAACTGATAAGGTTTGTTTTTAACTCTAATATTCTCTGTAGTTTTTCAAGTGACAGTTTCTAATGTCCTTTTTATATTATATGTTGTCAATTTCGCTATGAGATTATGTTTCCTCTGTTCTCTGTTCTTTTTCTTTTTTTTACCGTAACAATCTGCCCTTTTGTCGATTGCATGCACGACATTTGAACATAGTACTAGTATTCGATGTCAACATTCGATGGCCAAAAAGGTGGGTCATTACAATTTTCTCCAGAATTCAATACACCTTAAAGTCCCTCATTCAATTTCAATCTAGTATCTTCATGTCGAATTTAAAGTTTTAGTTGATTTGAAATAGAAAATGAAATATATATATATATATATATATATATATTTGTGTGTGTGCGCGCGCGCGCGCGTGTGCATGTGTGTGTAATCCATATAATAACTACTTAAATTGTGTTGTATGTTCTACTTAATGTAAGGATGATAATGGTTTTTTCATGGGTATGTGTAAAGAACTTCTGTAAATAGAAAAAATATTATCTAATTTGAATGATATAATTAAGTAAATATTAATCATTTTTAAAAATGAATTGTAAATATATTACCTTATTGCAAAGGTAAATGTCAAATATGATGTAATTGCCTAGGAAAATAAATAAATTACCCTGTTGAATAGAATATATTATCATGTTAATTTAGATCTTAAATAAAAAAGTACAAAAATTGATGTTGGTGTTGGAGAGCATATTGCTTAGCTTTCGAATATTTTTTTATCTGATAGATAAAGCTGTCATACAAATCAGTATATAGAGATTTAGATATTCAGGCTCAATTTCGTTAATATTTAGAGTGTGTGTATATAAGGCAACAATAATAATATATCTTAACTGACATGTGATAGAGTTATATACTAATTCCGATTTATCCCCATTTAGAGGACCAATAAAATGAACCTTAAAATATATTTACTTACTTTACTTCCTAATTTGAAATAGAATACAAAAGATTACATTGACAGCCATCTTTACTAAAAAGAACATTGATAGCCATCTTTACTAAATAGAAGAAATAATAAAATATTTAACATTGAAAGTTATTATATTTTTTTTCAAATAATAAATACTTTTAATGGTCATGCATAGAACTCAACTATCATTAAATCTACCAACACACCATAAACATTTAGCAGCACGCACTTTAAAAACAATTATGTACGTTCCCTCAACCCCATTTAGAGGACCAATAAGAATGAACCTTAAAATATATTTACTTGCTTTACTTTCTAATTTGTCTATATATCGGTAGAATAAGGGAATTTGATGCACTCAATTCGCGTTAACCATAACGTAATTGATGCAAGTATTGAAGATCATACCGTTTAGCTTTCAAATATTTTTGTGCGTGATAATAAAGCTAGTTATTTCATTTCTAATGCCTATAGCAACAGTAAATGCTTCATCCTTTTTTATTTAGATCTTTAATATTATCTATTACTGTAGACTGAGAGCATTATCAACAAAGTATAACTCTGATCCTCAAGCAGCTTCTCATCCATTTGATTCCAATACAGGTGGATTTGTGTATGATACATAAATTACGTTTGCTATTTCTTGATTGTGTTTCATATGTTTTAGATGTTTATGGATGTTATATTCACATCATATTACAACATTAGTGAAGGTTGTGGTCTTATGGTATTAGAGGTAAACTTCTACTAATATTTTATACGTCTTATATAAATCACATCAGAATCACGGCTAACAAAATATTATACGTCTTATATATATATATATATATATATATATATATAAAATAATATCATTAGACTTTATAAAATTATGCATCTAGACTGACGTGAAGCTATCAAAGACTATGATTTTGGGGGTCAATGGTATCGAGCAGTAGGGAATAATGGCAAATAACAATAAAGAGCAGAGAATAGTGGAAGTAATGGAGTAATAGAGAAAGTCGGACTGATTGTGAATTGCAGAGTGAAGAGTAGAGGAAATTTTCATTTAATATTTTTAGGGATGGTAAAATTTTCTTGAATTACATATTCAAGGGATAAAAGTTTGATTCTCTCCTTAGCATGCATTGATTATGCCATATTCTATCTAAAAATGAATATATTTAACTAATGTGGTCAAAATTTCTATAGGTTACATGCTACTGAATATGTGGTAGTTTATCTGGTAATAAATATTATTATACATCTAAGGTTCTAGATTATACCAGTCAATGTTATATTTATCTTACAAGTGTTTAAAATACTTTTCCAAATGCTATTTTCTAGGGCAAATTAAAATGATAATTTTTCAAATGCTATATTCTATCGTAATTTATAATGGAAATATTTCTAGGTTATTTCCAATCAAAGTTATATTTAACCTATCAGCCATATTTTGATCCAATTAGTGCTATCTTTTTTTTTCTTTGAATATTTCTAGATTATACCCAGTCAATGTTATATCTAGCCTATCAACATTTAAAGGACCTTTACAAATGCTATTTTTTAGTGTAAATTACAATTGCAATTTTTCAAATCCTATCTTCTAGAGTGTACCGAATCAATTATAAACAAAAGCATGACATTAAGTTTCAGATTGATGGTCATGAATTTTTTGACTACATTCAAGCATTCAAAGAACCTTTTTAAATGATATTTTATTGGGTAAATTATAACAGAAATTTTTCAGAGAATCTACCTCGGTATAGCTTGTCCAATAGAAGATAGAAATATTATATATTAAAATAGAACAATCTTGAAAAAATTGTGTAGTCATATGCATGTATTTTTCGGTTGTGTTCAAGCATTCAAAGGACCATTTCAAATGCTAATTTCTCGGGTGAATTATAATGAAAATTTTCCAAAGAATTACATATAAAGGTAATTTCGGAAGTTCGTGGTCGGAACAAAAGTTTGCACATTCAAGCCAACCATTAATAAAGATATAAAAGGATTATTTGTTAAATGAAGGAACCTAAATAAAATATACAATGTACATATCTTTATGCCATAAATTAAGCAATTAATAAATATTGATTACCAAATTTTGGTTGATCCTATATAAAGAAAAGAAAGTGTCAAATATGTGACATAAATAAAGATTGACTAACTCTGGCCCAAAAAATGAAGATTAATTATATTTATTTACATTAAGAGATCATTATTATATGTTAAGTAATAAACCATGGATATTACAGTATCCATGATGATGCAATAGTTTTTTATTGTATACCTGTTTAGGCTCTAAGTCTATAAATATCATTAAAATGTATCCTTTAATGGTTATTTATCTCTACTTCTTCCCATCTGCTTCTCTATATTCTAATTTTATTCTCAATATTTTATCAATTTCAACATATATTTATTTCTCTTCTTAAATGGACAAAAGGATCTCACTTTCTTTAAGCAAAGAAATTCTAATCATATTTTAATGGAGAATAGATCTCTTTCTCATCTCCTCTATTAGAGAAAAGTTCACTTTTCCACCTCCTCCATTAGTCAAATGTTAACTTCTTCATCTCTTCTAGTATAGCATTTCAAGTTGAGCCTTGCAAACCATAGTTAAAATTGGAAAAAAGTTTTCGAAGGTTGATTTATGAATTCCAGTATGTATGACATTAGGATCTTTCATAAAGATAAATTCTAATTCTTTGTGTTAAATAACTCACCATGATTCGCATGATGACTTCTTTGTATTTTCTATTAGACCATTTCAAGTTATATCTTGCAAACTATATAATAGAAAAGGCATTTTGATGGCTGATACGTAGAATATGATATGTACAACACTAGGTTTTCATCAAGGTAGATTCTATTCTTAATTTTAATTACGTCTCCATCATACAATTGGCTGTATTTTAGGTTTAGTAGAAATTATAGTAGAACATTATGTCTATGTATCTATATTATAAATGTTTTTGATGATATTAAATTTTTCTTAAAATTTCAATTGATGTGTTGTTCCAAAAATCCAGGAATTATATGTTGATCGGAAGATTAGTTATTATAATGTTAAATTGTTCTTGTCTTCTTGGAAGAAAATTTGCTGCATTTTAACATGTTAAGCAAAATAAAACAAAATAAGCGAGTAAAGAGATAATACTTGATATTTTTCTTGACAAATCTACCAAAATACTTTTAGGATAATATCTTCTTATGCCTTTGGAGGTGAAATTACATGTTATAAATTTGTTTTTGAAAACATTATAAGTTCTTTATTTTTTACAATGTATACACACACATTATAAAGTTATATATGCACATACATAGATATACGGCTGCGCTAAAGACTTTCTCATTCTATCCATCTTGCATTTTTTCAGTATATAATTGGATTGAAAGAGAAAGTCTTACAAATTAGGTTTCTAATCGAATCTTACTATCCACATCAAATTTTCCACTTGCTGCTATTCAGATTTAAGGGGATAACAGAATGCTAGAATGTTAAACGGTCGACTTTTTATTGCTGTATGTATTGAAAAAATTGAATAATTTTAGAAGCTTTCGTCGTTACAGAAAATAAAAAGATGCTGACTGGTGTTGATTAAAGTTTATAAAATAGGAAACGGAAAATTGGTTCTGAATAGAAACTCTCTTTTCAATTTTTAGCCGTCGTCTCCTTTTTAGCTGTCATCGTTTAGGTCTATTCCCTAATGCGCCTCTCAAAATTTCAACGTCCTTCGTTACTTCCACCATTTTCACAGCAATGAATTTACTCTTTTAAATTTTTTGTGTAAGATTTATTTCATGAATTCTTGAGTTCTCTTCTTTTTCCATATTGCAGTAAATTGAAGGAAGGAACTTGCATATGCTAAGTCTCTGGTCTTACAGTTTATAGGTAGGGAGAAACAATAAGTTCACCTACCCTTGGACGGATGTTTCATGCAGTCTGGGATTTTTCTATCGCAGTTGTTAACTTGTATCAGACAATAATATTCCTCGAGGTATTTAGTATTGAATCTCTAAATATATCGCAATGATACACAACAAATATGGATAAAGATATCATGATTTTGATTGACCACAGGCATAAAATGAAAATTTTAAGGGAAAATGAATTCAGCATTTTGGTTATTTACTTCAATCAGAATTTCATTATGATTTATTTCAAATTAGTTAGTCTAGACAAATTATTATGGTAAACGAGGGTAAGTATATATTAATATATTTTTTCGAAAATTATGATTTTGCTATCCGGGCAAAGCCGTTTCATAACCATTCATCACGCAAATGTTTTTGACAACGTATCTTAGTAGTTCCAATAATTTTTTGGTAAATCAAGAATTAATAATCTATGCCATCACATCATGGAAAATGTGAATTTTGCTATAAAAATCAACAAATTTTGACCTGCTACTTTAGCAAATATATTGATTCATAAACGCAGAGTACCTAACTTTAAATACTAAACATAATAGTACAGACAACAAAACGTTGTAAAGCAAAAATAACAACTAAAATTCAGTTGTTGCCTTCTTTGAATAAGCTTCAATGACGATTTTATGTGATACAAGTATCGATCGTTGTCCTCATAATAACTCAATCACTACTTATAACAAAATTAACTTCTTTATATGAAATTAGATTTCAACAAGAGATCGATCGGTGGTCATTACTCACTTCAAAGGTTGTTCTGAAAATTTGAATGCTCAGTTCTAAACTGTGAAAGATTTATCTACGACGGTTATGACATTGTTTGATGATATATTTATTAAATAATCAAAACTTGTCTTTTCTATGTTTATCTAGTTGTAATAAAATATAAATATACAATGAACACACAATTTTTTTATAGTAGACAACATTTTTAAGCCGCCCAACATTTTTTAATCATCCACTGTGAATTTAAAGAGGCGTCGACTATTCGCAGTGATCTAGTGTATGCTCTACTGGTATTATGATGGACGTTATATGTTGCTCCATATCGAGGCTGCAATTGTCGGGCCCTATATTCTAGTTGATGACATCCTCCACCAACATAAACCACAGGACTACAATGCCATTGTTGTACATATGGACCGACTATAATAGATGTTGGGTATTAGATGAACTATGTTGGCGGCGACGTTGGTTGTGTGGGTATTCTTACATAGCCTAAATGGACTTGGTGGTTGGCATAGAAAAATTCATCCTACCACAAAATTTGTGGTGGCTTCAAATCCTCACAGATAATAGTCCGCTTAAAATAAATATAACAAATTCATGTGACAAACGGTGGAATTAGTTAGATACGAGCATGAGGGTATTTAGACAATACCATATTTTTATGGTCTTTGGACTGTCTTGGGTTTAAAATCCCCAAAAGACTAATGCCCTTTTGGTTTCCCTTTTTTTAGTTTTGGGGTCTTTTTCAAATAAAATGCGCATGATACATGTATTATTTTGAAAGACAACAAATTTTAAAAATGAAGTTAAAATACAAAAAAATCAATTTTTTTGGATGTTTTGAGTAATCATAAAAGCACGGGAAACAATTTAACCCCTCCAATATCCCTTCGTCGTGTTAATGACTTAGAATATTTTGCCTTTTCATTCGACATGCTCATATTGTCTAATGCACGCTGAAAATGCAAAACATAAAGCTCAAAATGAAATTAAACGGGCATTACATATACATTTTATTTTAAAAATATTCGACATACCTACTCTGTGAAATTTTTTTACAAGTAAATAAATGCTAATTTAAAAACTATGAATAAAGACTGTTTGATTAATGGGTTCATTTCCATCAAATTAGTTGATGACTGAAAAATTGAGTAAGTAATGCGATTGATGGATTCATTTCCGATTAATACTCTATACTGAAAGAAGTGGCAGCAAAAAGAATTGGAAAACTGTTTGATAATTCATGGTTTCTACAACGTCGCTAATTGAAGTTCCTTAAATTGCACAAATACACGTAGGGAACAAAAACCCTTTTAAGTTTAAAACAATCAATTAAGAAAACCCTTGATAGGGGTATATGACAGTTGTACATGTATGTATTCCAAAAATAAACAATTTAGCTAACAGTTTGAACACTTATGTGTACCTTTTTGGGAAACACAACACCTGGAGGACAACCAATATGTTTATGTTGATTTGGAAGTTTGTATACAGATCGTCTACACAAGAAAATCAACTTTGAATTAATAATATAATTAGTATTGAGTAGAAGTACCAAAAATAAAAGAAAAACAAAATGTTAGATAAGTATATAAGTAAATCCATTTAAATCTTACATGACTTTGTTTTTCATTATGTCTTCCTTTCCAATAACCGGAGACTTGAAAACTGGACGACATGGATCATTGCAAAGAAAAAGTTACCAGCTCAACCTTCACTGCATTTGAAAGGCAACCAACCATTTGATACATGTCTTATAAATACCAATTTATGTTTGATAAATATTTTGATACCGACTTGACTCAAAATTACATTATATACATTCACATTAGTTTTTTTGTGCATGTGTTGATGCGGCTCTACAAGTTATTTTCGACTCTTGTCAACATGATTTATGCTAGCTTATCAAGCAACAGTAATGAAGTATTAAGGGGTTATTGCTTAGAGGCTCCATTTAAAATTAAAAATTACATATTTGAAGTATTAATTTTCTCTTCAACACCAACCCTTTCTTTTTATGTAAGCTGTCCATATTGGTCATCGAGGATAGTATGTAAGGCTATATCAACAAAAAGCATGTCATGCATCATGATATTTCTATTTTTTCCTCCTTCTACACACACACACACATACACACATTTACATATATGTATGTATGGAAAATTTAGTGATATGAATATGGACAATAAGATTTTAGATATTTGTGGTCATATCATTATATCCAAACCATGTTACTTACAGAGGTACATCTTCAACACACTAATTGGATAATACAATGAAAAATAATCGAAACGGATGCAGTATTGATCTCTGCTAATATTATAGATTGGATTAATGCATCATCCACTTCGCAATTTTTTACAAACCACCAATTACGTTTTACATCTATGTTTTATATCTCGTTGACATAAGTAACGTAGAATGGATATAATGAGACTTAACCATGCTCAAATTTATCAAGTTTTCTGTATTTATGTTGAACCAAACTATCATTATTATTAGATGCCAATGTCTTCTATGACTAAAGAAGAGCTTACTGGCATACATGAATTTAATGTCATGGAATTGTCAGATTCAGTAAACCCACTACAAAACTTATACAACTAAATGGAAATATTAATTTTCGTTTCCTATTATACCCTCTATTTCAGTTATATCTCGTTTGATCAAGTTTATTTTGATTACCATCTATATAAACTCCATAGAGAGGGACATAGACACACACACAAAGGGAGATGGAGAGAGTAGCCATTATGCATTCACAGTCTACAATGAATCGACTATCCATTGTCAAGATTATCATAGAATGTAGGGTTTCAAATTCGAAAATTCACATAATAGTAGACAGATTCCTGTAGTAATAAAATTATGGAAGAATTTTTTTTTAAAACATCATAATAAACAGCGGAAAAATAAAATAATTGATTCGAGCACGAAAGAACAAAATCTACGATTTTGGTAAAACGAATTGACTTACCTGAGATTTGACGTGTCCCAAACGAAACGAATATAAATCGTATGGTTCTTTAATTTGATGATTTGCACAGTAAACTGTAGAAACTATGAAAACGTGGCTAGGAAATCAATTCTCTTCCCTATGGCGAAATTGAACATAAAGAGGATAAATTTAGCACTTAGGGTTTAGAGGAGAAATGGAAAGTAATAATTGTACGATCTGGGGAGATTTGGATTAGAGGACTAGTAAAACATACAAATAACTATAAGGCTGGGAGAATGAAGAGAGAATGAAATGATTTTAGGAGGAGCGTGGAAGAAGTAGGGGAGTGAAGTTACCGATACCGTCTATATATTTCATTTTCGTCTCAATTTAACAAACCATCACTATAACATCAGAAATTTATGGTATACAAAATTAACTATCCTAACAAGTTTGTCTCACGGCAAATAATATTGTTTCCATACAGGAAATAAACATCAACCAAACTTTTTTGTAATTTCCTCTCAACATTGTTTCACCTGAGATCCTCCTTTTCCCTTTAATTTATACTGTAAGGTAGTTCGCTCGCCTTCTAGAGTTATCTTAATCTCCTTATTTTTTGAAAAGCGGAGCCCTCCACCTATATGATCCGCTGTAAGAAAAAATAAATATTGGTTGTCTTTATGCTTATATAAGCATGAGACAATAGCTATTTAATTTTATTACCGCAAAGAACCATCATTAACAAGGTCCTTGTATTCCTCCTTCTTGTCTCCTCGGTTTACTTTTGTTTTTCTCTTCTAACGGAGTCTATTTTTAGGTGTAAACAATTTTTTTATGATTAATGATACATGTTCTTGTGGTAGTTATTTACTTTCCTCGTGCCATCACCGAATTATTAGAATGTATTCTTATAAATTTTTCTCGATCCTGAATATATGATATAGATACACCATTTATTTATACACACGCTTATTATTTATAAGAAAGTAACATGCAATTGTATAACTTAGAAGAAAAATAATTTATAAACAAACCGAATCAGTTTACTTCTAATATAAGTTAAACAAATATTCAGGCAAACCAAAATTGGTTAGTTAAAAACTTACCCAGGTTAGTTTGAAATATTTTCTTTGCTTGAAATATTTTTTTAACTTGTATTAAAAGTAAAGAGATTCAGTTTGTTTATAAATTATTTTTCTTATAAGTTATACAATTTCTTGTTACTTACTTATAAATAATAAGCGTATACATAAATAATCTGTGTATCTATATCTTATATTTAGGATAAAGAAAAGTTTATAAGATTGCATTCTAATAATTTGGTGGTGGAATGAGGAAAGTAAATAAATACCACAAGAACATGTTTCAATAATCATAAAAAAATTGTTTACGCCTTAAAATAGACTATATTCGAAGAGCAAAATAGAAGTAAACCGAGGAGACAAGAACGAGGAATACAAGAACCTTGTTATTTGTGATTCTTTGCGGTAATAAAATTAAATTGCTATTATAGCATGTTTATATAAGTATAAAGACAACTAATATTTATTTTTGTCTACAGCGAATCAGATAGGTTGACAGCTCCGCTTTTCAAAACAGAAGAAGATTAAGAGAACTCCAGAAGGTGAACGAGCTACCGTCCAGTATGAATTAAAGGGGAAAGGAGGATCTTAGCTGAAACAATGCTGGGAGAAAATTATAAAAAAGTTTAAATGATGTTTATTTCGTATATGGAAACAAAATTATTTGTTGTGAAACAAACTTGTTGGGAAAGTTAATTTTGTATACCATAAATTTCTGATGTTAATGTGATGGTTTGTTAAATTGACACCAAAATGAAATATATAGACGGTATTGGTAACTTCACTCCCCTACTTCTTCCACGCTCCTCCTAAAATCATTTCGTTCTCTCTTCAGTCTCCTGGCCCTATCGTTATTTGTATGTTTTACCAGTCCTCTAATCCAAATCTCCCTAAATCGTACAATTATTACTTTCTGTTTCTCCTCTAAACCTTAAGTGCCAAATTTATGCTCTTTATATTCAATTTCACCATAGCGAAAAGAATTGATTTCCTAGCCACCTTTTCATAGATTCTACAGTATACTATGCAAATCATCAAATTAGAGAACCATACGATTTTTATTCATTTCATTTCGGACACGTCAGATCTTAGATAAGTCAATTTGTCATACCAAAATCGTAGATTTTGTTCTTTCGTGCTCGAATCAATTATTTTATTTTCCGCTGTTTATTCTGATGTTTTACAATTTTTTTCTTCTATAATTTTATTACTACAGGAATCTATCTAATATGATGTGAATTTTCGAATTTGAAACCCTACGTCCTATGATAGTCTTAAGAATGGATAGTTAATTCATTGTAAACCGTGAATGCGCAATGGCTACTCTCTCTCTATCTCCCTTCGTGTGTGTGTCTGCATCTATATGTGTGTGTTTATATCCCTCTCTATGCAATTTATTTATAATTATAATTTTATTTTATTTAATTACTAAATAGTATATAATTTTGCTAATATTAATAAGTAACTTTAATTTTAACTGATAAAATTGAGTTTTATAACTACATATCGATCTAAATTATTATTATTTAAATTTAGACAATGTTTACCATCAATCTAACGTTAAAGTTAGCTATCGTAAACAGAAATTATCAATTAAATTTGGATAACTCATACGATCGAGGATCGAACATAGTTTAATTGATATTTTTGTTCCGTTCAACCTAAATTTTGTTTTATATAAGTTTCGTTATTTCTTTCCACCTAAACAAATTCATACACTAAGCTTAGAACAAATTAATTTAATTTGCATACTGAAATTAGAAGCAATAATTTTTCCTGATCTTCGAGATGGAAGGATCAATGTATTATCTCATTCTTATCAATAAACAATTAATCAAAATTAAAGTTGTCGATTTGGATCTGACTCGCATCCACCAATGCCTTAGAATATTTCTTGGTTATCCAATGGTATGATACTGGGACACCCATCTTTTTAACTAGTTGCAATTTGTAGAAAGATAAAAATGGAGAGGTTAAGGGAGAGGCGGGGGAGAGTTTGGAAGAAAGTGTATATGTTAGAAAGAGAGGATTAAATATGTTAAATCACAATTTCCTATTGAATTTCAATTCTAAAAAGCTATTCTATTAATAAACCATAGATCAATTTATGACGAATAGAAATTGCTTATATTAGAATCTCATAATACTAAAGCTAACATTTTGCAAAATTAAAACCATTTAAAATGTTTTCTTTCAAGTTTCTAATTTTTTCGGAATTTATGTATTTTTAAAAGATTAAACATTGATTCAAATTATTATCTACTTAAATAAATTATTATTATAACATTAATATCTATCTAAATAAATTGATAAATATACATACATACATACATACATATATATATATGTATATGTATATGTATATGTATATGTATATGTATTACAAGGTTGGTAACGATTATTATTCAGAAAACCTAAAACAATGTACAATATGTATAATGCAGATTTTATGAGAAGTATTCATAAAGTATCAAAAGTGTGACAAATAATTATTAGATAAAAAAACATATAAAACAACTGGAGAACGAAATAACAAATTTCTTCCTCCATCGCTTTACTAAGCTCCTAATTGCATTTAATTTTATATCATGAATGTTGTGACCCATATGTGTTTGAGATTTTAAAAAAACATAAATTTTAGAAAAGTTAGAAACATGAAAGGAATTTTTTTTAAGGGTTTTAACATTGTAATTCGTTAAATTTTATTGTTCTAATATTCTAATGTAGGAAATTTTTATTTGTATGAAAAGTGATTTATGGATATTAATAGAATTGCCTTTTAGATTGAAATTGAGTAGGAGTTATGATTTAACAAATTTAATTCTCCCTTTTACACACACACTCTCCCCCCAACACACATTCCCACTCTCCTTACTTCTAGATATCTTTGTCCATTTTTGCTCATTCTATAAATTTTAACTTATTCAAAATATGGGTGATTTGAAATTTTACAATTGGATAACTAAGAAATATTCCACGGCACATGCGGATATTAGTCAAATACCGATAAACAGACTGAATTTTGATCAATATTATATAGATATGAACAAGATAATGCATCGATCATTTCATCCCAGAGACCAGGTAAGATGATTGTTTCTAATTTCAACATGTGAATCAAATTAATTTGTTCTAGGATTTTGTGCATGAATTTTTTTGGGCGGATAGAAATAATGAAGCTAAAATGGAACAAAATTTTGATTGAACCCAGCAATAGTATCATTTCAACTATGTTCGAACTTTTTATTAGTTATCCAATTTTACCTTGTAATTTCTATTACTATACATAACTATATATTTAAGCTTGATGTTAAAATTTGTTTAAATTATATAATAATAAAATTTTAAATTCATATGTAGTTTACAGAACTCAATTTTATTAGTTAAAATTAAAGTTAAATGTTAATATTATATAAATTATATATAATTTAGTAGTATAAATAAAAATAAAGTTATAACTAAAAATAAATTATATATGCTATTTAAAATTAAAAATAACCATAAATAATATAATCAATAATATTTAATAATAAAAATAAATAATAAATTTTACAATTAAAGTTAAATTTGAATGTAATTAAATTTTCATACGATAATAAAATTAGTTTATAAATATCAAAAGCAAAATACATATAACCAAAAAATGCAAAGGATTTAAATAATCATAAAACCACATATAATATATTCTCAATGTTACGTTGATATGGCAATGGCATTAAGAAAGTCTCCAACTTCGCTAAGGCATTGGGAATTCATATATGTGAAGCTTTGACATCTCTAAGGATAAGGAATACACCATAGCGAAAGCATAGCACGTGCTTATTGGTTAATTAAGTGGAAAAACCAGTCGTGAATTAGCTATACCAAATGCATTCTATATGTTTTACTAATGTAGTGATGTTGATAAGAAGTAGGAAGTTCTCTACACCGTAGTGATGCTTGATATATTCCAGAGGCCATTGCATCGTAGGCACGATAGTAGCTTTGAAGGTTTGTCATTTCTATTTTTACGATTCTTTTATTCTTTGACTTTATTGAGTTGGTGTTACTAGTGCTTTTGTTTTTTGACACTGAACAATTTATTCATTTTTTAAACAATATGTCAAGTTAGTTTTATATGATTACTTAATTTATTCAAACAATAATTTCATAAAATTTGTATTATTGTAAATAGTATTCAATAAAACACACACATACATAAATGTAAATTCCATGTAATGTAAGGTGCTAATATGGTGGGACCATGGGCATTTAAAATTTATGTAGGAACGTTGGTTCAAATGAGTTATTTTCAATATATAAACTGCGTAAATACTTTGGACACATGATCGATATTCATATTGAGTAAAAATGAAAAGACATCTTATATTAGTTTTCTCATCTAATAGTTAATTAATTGTAAGATCTGATTTAAAATTTAGAATGTACATAAGGTTATCCATTCAATCGGTCGTTTGGACAAAGTTATTCAACATCCAAAAAACGATGACCTTATTTACATTTGAAGTTCTTTAAATCTGAAGGTACAAAATCATTGACATTCTTCAAAAATCTTAAATTTATAATATTATGTCATTTGAAAGTTGGTTAGAATTGACCTTTAAAACAAATAGACATGATATATATATATATATATATATAATAGACTTAAATTGATAAAAAATGAATATACGTAACATTTCCTAAAATCACCTAAATCTGATTCTATCAACTTCGAATAGAATCGAATATGCAGACGGACCATTGAATGGTTACGTAGGTTATGGGATAAAATGTATAAAAGGTTGGATATGATGAAAGTGGGAATTATATATAGAAAAATTGTTCAAAATGAAGATCATATGCATTCAAAGTCATATATAACGTTTGAATAAATAAATTAAATATTAGCATTTAAAACTCGATCAAAAAAGATAATTTAATTAAGTTGGAAAACCAGGTATTTATGAATCCAACTGACTGAAAATAGGGTGGATCGACTAAAATTGCTCTATAAAACCCTAAGAAAAAGACTATTCCAATATGCAAGTAAATAGTTCATTTTTAATGTCAAACAGTCGATTGACTAGAGGATCCAACCAATTGAAATTCATTCTAGTCGCCTAAAATTGTTGTTCGGTCGACTCATTTTGCTATCTATAGAAAACATATAGGGTACATGAAACCACTGACTGACATGACTATTCAGGTTATTAAAGACCTGTAGATAACTCAGGTTGAGCATAGAGATAGCGTAGGCCAAGCAGGATGGATTAAGGAAACTTGTTCCTACTTTCTTGACGTTGCGAAGTTCACATAATGGCATGGAGCTATGTAACATGCTACAATTGTTTCAAATTTAGTGACGTATATAGTTTCATACTTGATGATGCTTTGTAACGTGACACTAAACATAGCATGTTATTATATCAAAAGTTTTATTCCTTTGTTGTTGTGAATATTAGGCACACATCCCTGAAAGCAAACTTAATTCACTAAAACTCCTCCTGCAAGAAAACATAATTTGCAGGTCCCTGTTTTTCATCTCGGCTGTTTTTTTACCTAAAATAACCCTCCACTTCTTACACGATTGATTTTCATAAGGAATTTATCTTTCTTGATTTCATCTTCTTCTTCATTAGCGAACTTATGTTTCTTGATTCCATCTTCTTCAACGGCGAGCTCAGCTTTCTCGATTTCAATGGAAAACTGCAATTATACACAATAGTTGAAGAAATGTCTGCAACTATATGCAATAGTTGCAGACATTTCTGCAACTATACCATATAGTTGCAGAACTTTCTACAACTATATGCAATAGTTACAGACATTTCTACAAGTATATGCAATAGTCGCATTTCTGCAAATATGCAATAGTTGTTGAAATGTCTGCAACTATATGCAATAGTTCAAGACATTTCTGCAACTATATGGTATAGTTGCAGAAATTTCTGCAACAATAGCATATAGTTGCATTTCTGCAAATATGCAATAGTTGCAAAAATATCTGCTACTATATGCAATAGTTGCAGACATTTCTGCAACTAAACCGTATAGTTGCAGAAATTTCTGCAACTATATGCAATAGTTGCAGACATTTCTGCAACTATACCATATAGTTATAGAAATGTCTGTAATTATTTGCAAATGTTTTAAATTTGAATAAAAATCGAAAGTTTTCAAAATTTGCCGAATTGTATGCAAATATATGAAATAGTCGCACCTTTACTACAAATATGAACTTTAGATATCAACAATAGATCTCATTTTAAAGATCATAAAATTTGTGATTTTTTGGTGAAAACAGTATGTCGATCCGATTTTTCTACATAAAGTTGTATGCGTTTGAAATGTTAAAAACATAAAGGATATTTTGGTCTTCTTGCATGCGCGAATTTGAATATAGGGACCGGAAATGTAAGTTTAGTTTGGAAAGGATGTTTCCTCTAATTTGAAATTTATTAGGGATGTGAGCCAAATTTATCCTTTATTGTTACCTCAGCCTGCCACGGTCGCATATTTGCGTACTATAGAGGAGGAAGTGGTATCTGCCAATTGTAGGTTGAGCATGTGAATAAGCGTTTGCATCCACAGGGGTGTCGAATTGTTTATCAACCCTTTTTTCTTGAAGTTAAATGATAAAGAGTGTAGGATACATCCATTAAAGAGGAGGTCACTCAATGCTTTTGTGGAAAATTACCATTGGGGTTGTGTGCCTATTGTGTGTTCTAAGGCATTATGATGTATATTCAATATAATTTAATTTAAGTGGTATACAATTGAGAATGTTTGCTAAATTTATTGTTAGGCAGTTTACTATGAAGATTGTATACTTGAGGTATTCTTAGGTTTTATCGTTTTTGGGTGTCCAACCTTCCGGTAGAAATCTTCATAATTTAATATTGAATTTCGGTATACTAGGGATTTCTACCTATAGTATGTACATTGACTAATTCCTTGTGCTTAGTGCACGCACATGAATGAACACCCTTAGTTACTTTACATTATAAATGATGATTTAACTACTTGTTTACATCATACTACTAGTTATACAAGTATCATCAGATCTTGTTTAATCCTCTCTATTTTTCTTTCTTTATGTATTATAAAAAGAGAGGGTAATAGATAAGGTAACAAGGATAAGGTGCGTGGTGGAGGTGACAGTGTGCTTTGAAGATATATTTATTCATAGTCATTTTCCAACAAATCTTATTGTATTTACCAGTTTGGCTACTGTTGTATTCCATTTGGAATCTTTCGGACCTTTATTGAATGGACCATTACTATACTGGGACTGTATTGGTTTCTTCTACATGAGAATTGAAAATGTAGAATGTTTTAAAGTTATATTTATTTTTGTGCTAGAGGTAGCCGCAGACCTCGGCAAGCTTCCACCTTCGCCACAATGCGACTCCGTCCAAATTTGGAGCCGCGAACCTCATTTGATGCACGCGTGCGTCGCGATTCTTAGAAACTTCCAACAGCCACACCAACACCAAGCTCGGCCGCGACTCAGCTCACGATCGCCATCTCGCCCCTGGCCACAACGTCCGCCTCCTCGCGAATCTCTCTCTCCTTACCCTTATTGTTCGAACGAACTTGATTCGTTCGTCTTTTTTTTATGGTTTGAACTTATGATTTCATTCGAATTCGTTTCCCCATTTCCCTCAATGATTTCAATTTAAAGTAGATGAAGTGGAGTGGAAACATGTGGCTCCCATTACTTTGTTTATAATCTTTCTTTTTTTCTTGCTTAAAATCTACTACATTCGTGCATTTAAAAAAAAGAGCGGAGGGACAAGACATGATGGTGGCTTGAAGAGAAGATTAGCTATAGTGTTTCTGAAAAAAAAGGGAAATTTTTTGATGTGAATGCTGTAAACCAATGTAAGTATATTATATTATTTAAAATTTTCAAACGTCTCGAATTTGCAGCTCAAAATCTCTACCTCCTATCGAGGCGTGTGCTAGGCATTCATAATGTCATACCCCTATTTCGAATGCTATGGAAAAGGTTTCGAGTCCTAATTCTGTCATATGGGTAACATAGCTTTTTGGGCTCAATTATTGTATACAAATTTCAGTGCGTTTATATCCCGTACGATCAGACAATACTTCAAATACTATGAAATTCTAAATTCGATAATAATACGCTATTACGGATCAATTGAAATTAGTTTCGTCGAATTCTGAAACTATGCCTTGGAAAGTTATTTATAAATATCAATTTAAATGATGTTAACGCTAAAATTTGAACGCTAACACCCCGGTGTATGAAGTGAGATTGTGAAAGCACCACCCGATAGCTCGGGAACAGATTATAAGCAGATAATAGTGAGAAAGCAGTAAACAACAGCAATTTTATAGTGGTTCGACTCAAGAAAGAGCCTACGTCCACTTTAAATATCTTTATTGACGATTCGATTACAAATCAATGTAGTTACACTTTGATTACAACACACTTTGAGTTTCAAGTGACTTAGAACAAGTAGTCTAAACTTCAATGTTGATCTGAATCTTTGAACACATGTTAGACATGTTTGATTTCTTCGTGAAGTTCCTTGAAGATGTTGAAGTAATTCAGAATGCAGCAGAGTAACGGCGCTTGAAAACGAATGAGCCAAAAGTCCCTCTCTAGTTGGAACTAGGGTTGCATTTATAGGCATTTCTCGGAGTTAGGTCGTAGGTCGTGACCGACCTAAGTTAGGTCGTAGGTCGTGACCGACCTAAGTTAGGTCGTAGGTCGTGACCGACCTAAGATGCACTGGCTTCTCTTTCACAAGAACATGCATGCTGGTTTGCACAAGTCCTAGGTCGTGAGCGACCTATCCCCCTGCGGCACAGTATAGGTCACTTCTTTACTCAGGCATTTAGGTCGTTAGCGACCTATCCTAGGCCGCGTGTACTTTTCTCATAGTTATAACTGGGGTCTTTTAGATCACGACTCTCCTTAGGTCGCGAAGTGTTCCTAGGTCGCGGAGTTTCATAGGTCGAGACCGTTTTTAGGTCGCATTCACTCTTAGGTCGCCCTACTTCTTAGGTCGCGGCTTTCTGTTAGGTCGCGAAGCTTGATAGGTCACGGCCTCCTTTAGGTCGCGAAACATATTTAGGTCGTTCCATCCCTTAAGTTGTAAGGTCGCTCTGGCTCATAGGTCGCTAAGTCGCTGAAACTTTAGGTCGCTAGGTCACATTATCCTTTAGGTCGCGGCCTTCCTTAGGTCTAAGCACCCAGTTAGGTCGTTTGAGTGCTATAGGTCGCAGAATTCTATAGGTCGGTGCTTCCGTTAGGTCGCAGAGCTCTGTAAGTCGGTGCTTCCCTTAGGTCGCAGATACTTTTAGGTCGCTTGATGAGTTAAGTTGCTATGCCAATCTTTTAGTTAGGTCGCTCCATGTCTTTAGGTTTTAGGTCGCTAATGAAGAGGAATTAACATTTGCCCCTCGAAGTACGTGCCTAGGTCGTAGGTCGCGTGCTTCGACCTGACTTAGCTAGGTCGTGAGCAACCTAACACTTGTGCCAATACGCGTGCCTATTTGTTTTCCCATATTTGCCTCATATAAAACTGTTAGGTCGCTACTTCTTCCTCATTCCATTGCTCTAACCTCCTACAGCCATTAACGATTCTTTGAGCTTCCAAAGGCGAATTCGACCCATCCAGTCACCGATTCACTTTCATCATTACGTCTCGTAAGTGAACCTGGTCTTCATCCCATCATAATCGCCGTTGAATCATGAATTCTCACTTTCTGACCTTAGCTCAACTCCATGTATTACGCTTTATTTCGAGTGATTGTTGCGATCGATTTTTCGGTCGTTATTTGGTTGATTTAGGAAGTCATGGAAATGCGTTGAATTTATGATGGATTGAGGATTTTTTGGTTAGTTTTTGGAATGATCTGGTGGTATGAAGAGATGGTAAATTTCATGGAGAGGACGATGAATCTCTTCGGGTAGTTGATGGCGGGTTATTGGGTCTGGTGCAGAGAAGAAGTTAGGCGACCTAACGAATTTGAGTGACAAAAAATGCTTCACGACCTTAGGGCCCTTGAGACCTAAAGAACATTTTCGACCTACGTTAGGTCGCTGAACGACCTAAAACTTGTACGACCTAATTTCTGCAGCATAGGTTTTTAGGTCGTAGCCGAGTTAGAACTTGATAAATTTGCATTGCTCTAGACTCCTTTAATTTGCACAGTGCGACCTAAAAGAGCTCTGACCTATACTAGGTCGTTGGTCGACCTAGGACTTGCGAAATTTTTGAGAGAATTTGATTGAACTGCTTGGACTTGAATCATTTGAAATTCATTACATTCCTTTGCAGATTATCTCTAATGCTAACAACCTGTTTAAACATAACATTTGCAGAAAAATGGGACGAATATACTGTCATTGACCGCCCACATCGAATGGCAGATTAGTCGATAAAGAATAATCAACTTAAATGAACTGTGTGAGTGAAATGCTGTGAATCAACCGACTCAAATGAAGTGTTAAAGCAAAGCTAAAATTTTGTTTGAATTAACACTGCGCTTGAGTCTTAAATTAACAAGTCCTGAAATCTCACAATCGATCAGTTGTCAATTAGTTTAATTTCAGTTATTTCGCTTGTTATTTTTAATAGTTTCGCACAACACTTCACACTTTTAGGAAACGTGCACCTTCACACCTGAACATCCAGTTACTCATGTAGAATGACGTCTTAACAAGAAGAGATGATAGAACACGTCGAAGGGGCTTTCCCGGTTGCTATTCCACTAGAGAACCCTCCGGAAAGAACTCCTACCCTTCTGAAACAGCGGGTGCTTAACCAATTATGCATTCAATTTGGCATTGCCGAGGCAGAAGTTTTACTCCCTGGACCAAATGATTTTGCTGATAGACCACCTTCTGGTTTTGTTGCCATTAATCGCCAAATGTGCTTAAGTGGAGCAATTCCTCCCTTTAATGAATTTCTTCAACAAATCCTTCTTCGACTGACGATCTCTCCTTTCCAACTGCATCCCAATGGCTATGCCATCTTGATGGGATTGTGCGTTCTGTTCAGGAGAACTCTTGACCGTCTTCCGAGTTTTGAGGAAATTTGTTACCTGTGCACTTTTGCGAAGAACAAGGACCACCCTTCGATTGTACTTGTAAGAGGTGCGAGGAACCGTAAACTAATTTTGGATTTGCTGGAGAGTGCACATGGTTTTTTGAATCAATTCTTCTATATTCGTTGCCCCGCAGGATTTTACGCAGACTGGAGAACAGGAAGTGAGATCTTTTTTTCCTTCTTTCTTCAATTCCATTCTAAGTTTTTCATGGTTCGTATTGCTAGATGCTGATTCCATTCCTTATTTTTACAGCACTTCCTCCTCCTTCTAGATATTCCAGTCATAAACCAGTCTTTGAAAGGCTAAGCATTGTGGCTGCTGAAGAGAGGAGCGCGAAATTTCTATTGACAGATGAACTCCTTCATCGATTTGGGCTTTTACATTCTTCTCGTTCTACTCAACTTCATGAAGTTCCGACTGAAGTTCCCGATTCTCCGGTGAAAATTCCTGATGCCCCGGTCTCTACTAAAGAACACATGCAGGGAGGAACTTCTATAGAAACTTCACTAGTAAAGTGTTCAATTCCGAAAGATGTTGCGGGGCCATCTGACAAGTCTGTACTTGCCCCAGTTATCGAAGAGGAAGAACCTCCACGATCTTCTGAAAAATCTACTAACGAAGGAGTCAAGAAAGCAAGTCCCAAAAAACATGATGGTGATGATGTTTTCGAGGGGTTGAGTGATTTAATTGTGACTTCTCAAGAACTTTTCAAAGATGATGTTTCCAAAACTATCTCTTCTGTAATCGAGGCGACATCTTCTCTACAACAAATGTCAACTCCTTCTACTCAAGTCATCACTACCTCTACTCCACAGAGTGGTTTGTAAGTAGATGCGTGTAGTTTACACGTTACACGACACTTAGTATTTTTCATCACTTCTATGCACTTATCTTCTTGTACTTTAAAGATTTCTAAAGCTTATTATTTTTATTCCAGATTCTCCTATGGGGCGTAGCGGCTCGTACTATGATGATTTCCAGCGCTACGGGAGGCGTAGCCAGTATGATTATAGGCGTTACCTCCCTTCTTACAGAGAATCCGATGAAGAGAGGGCCATCAGGAAAGCAGACGAGAGACGAGCATATGAAGAACGTCACCGAAGAGAACAAGAAAGACATGACCTTCCTCACAGAGATGATGATACCCAAAAAAGAAAGACTCGCGATGAGAGAGGTAAGGGTCACATGGACGATTCTTCTAGCAAGCGGGCTAAACTTACTGAAGAAACAATGCCGACCGTTTCTCAAAATGTTCCTGCTGAATCTCCTGCCCCCGTTCGTTCCGACATTCAAACAATTATCAACCGGCCCGCATACCAAGTTGGGCAAGGTCCTCCCACTCTTCAAAGTCGATTCCCTCAGTGGTGCCTGAGAGGGGTTCGATTTGATCTCGATTTGGTTCCTCTCGACAAATCGGCTATGCTGCGAAATCTTGATTCTGTCAGGACCGATATTGAAAGAATGTTGAACTGGCAAAAACTTGTCGACGAGCTTCAGAGGGTTAACCGAGCCAATCTCGAGGCCATGCTCATAATGGAGAACGATAAGGCTGAGTGGCAGAAGACTCTCGAACAGCATGACGCCGAAATGAGAAGTATTGCTTCCTATAATGAAAAGCTGGAAGCGGAAGTAGAAAAGCTTAAGGAAGAATTAGCTACTTCATCTACTTTCCATTCTCAAAAGGAGAGCATGCTTCAGCAACAAGTACGAGATGCGCATGCCAATCAAAGGGCAGTCGAAGATAAGCTTACACACCAGGAGAAGGTCATAGAAGAATATCGCGCTGAAACTTTACAGCTGCGAGAACAGGGCGGCTCTCAAAGCTTGGAGATAGAGATGCTAAAAGCTCGACTTGCTATGGCCGAAAAGGAGCGTGACGAGGCTGTAGCTGGTAAACTCGCGGCCGAAGAGGCCCATCAAGCAACCAAAGCTGACGTTAGCTCCACATTATTTGATTTCTATCTGCATAGCATTTTAGGGCGTGGCAGTCTTGCCTTTCTAGGCCCTAAATACGAAATTACATTAGCTGAAGTCTGGGAGGCAGCACTCGATATGCTAGGTGGTAAAGGTGCTGGCTACACTGAGACAGCTCTTGAAGAGCATTATCTCGATGATGATGCCCGCGCCGCTCTTGCCAAGCGAAAAGAGCAACTCGCCAAGGTACGGGCCGGAATGGCGGAAGGGGAACGCTCTGAGAAAGAAATACCACCTACCACTTCTGAACGTCCTTTAGTTTCTCCCGAAGTGGACATTACAGGCTCTAGTGCTCATTCGCTGCCTCCTATAAGAACCGGGGTAGTCACCCCTACTGATGATGAGGCTTTGGAGGATATCGGGGCTCAGAATTATGAGATTGAGCTAACGAAGCAAACATCTTCAGGTAATTTTGATATTGGTCCGATTCAGGTGGATCGCTTGCTTACTCCTCAAAAGTTTGATGAGCTTCTCGATTACTTCTTGAATCTCGACGAACCCATATCTCCCTTCTTTCGGGGAGATACTAATATTTTTAATTTCTCTTCTTCTGCAGTTGAAACACCAAGTGCTGTGCAGACTTCACTTCCTCCGGTTATCCCTCCTCCGTCTCTTCAGGTGACTCCTCCTTCTGCTTCACAACCCGGGTCACAAGAGGAACAGATTGAGGCTCTTCACGGCTTGGATGACCCTATCGCTTCGCAAGAGCAGAAGGACGAGGGACTTGAAGGAGGCGAGATCTCTCCAGAGCGGACTCCCTCTGATGACGTAGTTTTGTCCGCTCTTGTTACTCCAGGGAGTGAGTCTTCTTCGAAGAGAAGAAAGAAGCACGGAACATCGAAGAGGAGGGGGAAGAAAATCATCACTACTGAAGAGGAACCGGAAGTTGCACCGGTTGCACCTCCCTCTCCTTCTTCCCTTATGCCTATAGATAGACCTGAAAAACTAATCATTCGGCCAGGCAAAGGGTCCAAAGGTGGCAAGAAGAAGTGAAGAGTCGGACTTCGGGCTTTTTGACTCCTTTTTTGTGTAATGGTCGGATGTTGTGCAGGCACCGGCCCCTGCTTTTTTTATTTTGAAACCTGTATCTGCAATTGAATAAAATGATCCTTTATTTGCACAGACTCTTGTTTGAATTTGAGAATGCATTTATTACTTATTTTTGCACAAGTTTATTTATATGATATTGCGGTGAGCTTGTGGTATGTTGTTTGAGCATACTTTACCGATGTAGCCATACCATTTTGTATGTAACTATACCATGTTGCCCCCATACCATAAGTTTGCTGCAATATTTTATACCTTGAGGGGACTCGCACTCTTATTTTCTGAAAAATAATTACTTCATTCTTGAAGAAATTTTTCGTAGAGTACAACTTCCTTCATGTAAGTTTTTACGCTTTGTCCTTCGAAGAAATCACTTTTTTCTTTTGCTTAAGTACGCATTTTGCCAAGTGAATTCTTCTATGTGGTAAAGCAGGCTCTGAAGAGTACTTTAACTTTCTTCCTCTTTTTTTTTTTGAGGAAGGTTATTTTCTAGAATAGGTAAATCACTCTTCCTTTGAAAGTTAAAGTATACCCTTGATGAGGACATATAATAATTTTTTTTTTTTTTGAAACAGAAATTTGTACTTCTGAGGAGGGATTTTTCACGTTTCAACACTTGGAAGTTTTATTTCAATCTTGGTGAAACGTGTACCTCCAAAGAATTGTGCCTTCGAAGAAAGCCTTTTCACGTTTCAACACTTGGAAGTTTTATTTCAATCTCGGTGAAACGTGGGCTTCCGAAGAAGTCTTTCTTTTTGATTGTGTCCCCGGGAGGGGGTTGTACCTCTGAGGAGGGATTTTCCACGTTTCAGCACTTGGAAGTTTTATTTCAATCTTGGCGAAACGTGTACCTCCAAAGAGTTGTGCCTTTGGAAAAAGCCTTTTCACGTTTCAACACTTGGAAGTTTTATTTCAATCTCGGTGAAACGTGGGCTTCCGAAGAAGTCTTTCTTTTTTATTGTGTCCCCGGGAGGGGGTTGTACCTCTGAGGAGGGATTTTCCACGTTTCAGCACTTGGAAGTTTTATTTCAATCTTGGCGAAACGTGTACCTCCAAAGAGTTGTGCCTTTGGGAAAAAGCCTTTTCACGTTTCAACACTTGGAAGTTTTATTTCAATCTCGGTGAAACGTGGGCTTCCAGAAAGGTCTTTATTTTGTTTTGCATTTCAATTTTGGTGAAGTGAAATTCCGAAGAGCGGTTGTTACACTTCAACTCTTGGTGAAATGGGCCTCCGAAGAGGGCTTTTATTTTGTTTACATTTCAACTCTGGTAAAGTGAAATTCCGAAGAGCGGTTGTTACACTTCAACTCCTGGTGAAATGGGCCTTAGAGAGGGTTTTCATCGCCTGGAAGTTACTCTCTCATGGTTGGAGGGTCATGACTCCTCCAATCTTTTTTGTTGAGTAGAGAACTTTCTTTTTTGTGGCGTATGACCCATTAGAAGTCTTTATTCTCCGAATAGTTGTGCCTCCGAAGAGGATTTGTGCTGCCGATGGTGGCTTTAGTTGTTCCCTTGTCCACTTGCTTATGCCTTTTCAGTGATCCCTTTTTTTTTTTACAAGTGACTTGTTTAATCCAAGGAAATGTACTTCATTGTCAGGCAAGTTCATGAGAACGAGCATCAGCTTCTTAATTGGATGTTTGTTTGTTCAAACGATCTCAATTCATTAGCAAAGGCTCGTTTCTGTCGAAATCATAGGCCGTTCAATTGAAGTACTTCCTATCTAGGATTTGAATTTGGAGCTTTTGTGACTTGAAATTTGGCGAGAATCACTGGGTCTTATTATGTGCAAGTTTCACTCCCATTGTCTGCAAAAATTTGAATCGACATTTCAGCAATACATTCTATGTACTTTTAATATCGAAAATAAAGCAAACATGTAATAATAATAAGGAACACAAGATTTATAGTGGTTCGGCCAGGAAACTGGGTCTACATCCACTTTATATTTTTTCATTATTTACTTGCATCAGTTTTACAATTGCCCTCAGCTACAAGAATCATACATTCATAATTCTTTTTACAATATTTCGACAAAATTTTCAAGTAAAGTATGGACGCAAATGATTGTTGTTCCATGCCCTTGGAATTTGATCTCCTTCAACAGTAGTGAGTTTGAATGTGCCGTCAAGAAGCTTCTGACCTATGACATATGGTCCTTCCCAATTTGGCCCAAACACACCTGTCGCTGTCATAATTCTCTTCAGGACTAGGTCTCCAGTCTCAAAGCTGCGTTGGCGAACTTTGGAATTGAAATGTCTGGCTATCCTTTGCTGATGAGCTGCAATTCTGAGATTAGCCTCATCTCTTTTTTCATCAAGGAGATCTAGCGCTTCAAGCTGTAGCTTTTCGTTTTCTGCTTGATTGAAATGGATTCTTCTGTGTGAAGGAACCTCTATTTCTACCGGAATCATTGCCTCTGACCCGTATGCCAATGAAAATGGGGTGTGCCCAGTCGCAGTTTTGTGAGTGGTTCTGTATGCCCATAGTGCCAGTGGTAGCTTATCAACCCAACCACCTTTTGCTCTTTCAAGTTGCTTCTTGATGGTTGACTTAATATTTTTTTTCACGGCTTCCACTTGCCCGTTTGCCTGCGGATGAGCCACTGCTGAAAAGCTTTTCCGGATTTTGAATTGCTTGCAAAAATCTTGGAATTCTTCACTTTCAAACTGAGTACCGTTGTCTGTAATTATTTTTTGAGGCACACCGTATCCGCAAATGATGTTTTTAGTCACAAAACTTATCATCTTCTTTGAGGTGATAGTAGCTAGTGGTTCAGCTTCTGCCCACTTAGTGAAATAATCTACAGCAACAATGGCATATTTAATTCCAGATTTGGCAGTTGGCAACGGTCCTACAAGGTCTATTCCCCATATTGCAGACGGCCATGGACTGACCATCTGTGTGAGTTCAGTGGAAGGAGCTCTAGGAATTTTGGCGAATCTTTGACATCTGTCACATTTTCGGGAATACTCTGCTGCATCTCGATTAATTTCTGGCCAAAAATATCCGTATCGGAGAATTTTCTTTGCTAATGTTTGGCCACCTGAATGATCACCACATTCTCCTCCGTGTACTTCCACTAGGATTGCTTTGGACTCTTCCCTGGATACACATCGAAGTAATGGCATTGAGAATCCCCGTCTGTACAATCGGCCATCCTGGATTATATATCGAGAGGCTTTTCTCAGCAGCTTCTGTCGTTCTTTTGAGTTCCCTGGTAAAGATCCATTGAGCAGATATTCTGTTATCGGAGTCATCCATGATTCTTGCTCTTGAGACATGCTCATGATCCAATCAATATCCATCTTATCAATGCCAGGAGTCGACAGGACCTCCACTGGAGTTAATCCCAGAAATTGGGCTTCGCCTGTGCTAGAATACTTTGCGAGAGAATCCGCTTTCATGTTTTCTTCTCGAGGAATGTGACTTATCATGTAATGATCGAAATCACCCAGGAGCTCCTAAGCCTTTGACAAGTAGGCGGGCAGATTCCCCCCTTTTGCTTGGAATTCCCTTTTGACTTGGCATACAATAAGCTGAGAATCGCTGAATATCTGTAACGCTCGGATGTTTAATTCTTTAGCAATCCTTAAGCCAGCGATAAGGGCTTCGTATTCTGCTTCATTGTTTGTTGAATGAAATTCCAATCTTAGTGCATAGCATAATGATCGGCCTTCAGGGGTCTCAAGTACAACTCCGGCTCCAAAACAGTAGTCGTTTCTCGCACCGTCGACATATAACTTCCATTGGATTGGGAAATCGTCGATTGTTTCCTCCTCACTGTTACCCTTATCTGTGAATTCTGCAATGAAATCTGCTAAAGCTTGTCCATTGATTGCTTTTCGGGGATGATAAGTGATGTCATACTGACTGAGTTCAATATTCCACTTTAGAAGACGACGCGAAGTCTCAGGGCGAAACAGGACTTGCTTCAAAGGTTGATCATTGAGGACTCTGATAGGATGAGCTTGAAAATATTGCCTCAATTTCCTAGATGCAATTAGTAGGCGATAGGCGAGTTTTTCCAACTTAGAGTAATTCATCTCTGCCCCAGTGAGTCTTTTGCTGATATAGTAAACTGGATGTTGAATCCTTTTGTCTTCTCATATCAGCGCTGCACTTAAAGCATGAGATGATACTGCCAAGTATATAAGAAGATCCTCGCCATCGCCAGGCCTAGAAAGTATTGAAGGCGTTTCCATATGGCGAATCAATTCATCAAAAGCTTTTTGGCATTCGGGAGTCCAATCGAAGTTTTTCTTTCCTTTCTTTAGGGCGTCAAAGAATGGGATGCATTTATCTGTGGCTTTGGAATTGAACCGACTCAAGGCGGCGACTTTTCCATTGAGACTTTGCAATTCCTTCTTTGTTCTAGGAGCTTTGACTTCTTTCAATGCAGTAATTTGAGCTGGACTGGCCTCAATGCCCCTAGCGCTCACGATGAAGCCTAAAAACCTGCCGGATTCCACTCCAAATGAACATTTTAAAGGATTGAGCTTCATTCTGTATTTCCGAAGGACTGCGAACATGTCTGCTAAGTGTTCTATGTGATCCACTGCTTTCTTAGACTTTACTAACATGTCATCGACGTAGACTTCCATAGTCTTGCCCAGTTGCGGTTTGAACATAGCATTAACGAGTCTTTGGTATGTTGCCCCTGCATTCTTCAACCTGAAGGGCATTACTCTGTAGCAGTAAAGACCAGTGTCGGTGATAAAGCTCGTATCCTCCTGATCTGGCTCATGCATCATGATCTGGTTATATCCGGAGTAAGCATCCATAAAAGATAACAATTCGTGTCCCGCTGTTCCGTCTACCAATTGGTCGATTCTGGGTAATGGGAAGCAGTCTTTGGGGCAGGCCTTGTTTAGATCTGAAAAATCGATGCATACTCTCCATTTTCCGTTGGCTTTCTTAACCAGCACTGGATTTGAAACCCAATTCGGATAGGTAGATTCCTTGATAAAATTATTCTCCATTAGTCGATCAACTTCTTCTTTTAATGCTGCCGACCTTTCTGGACCTTGAGTTCTCCTCTTTTGATTCACAGGTGTAAATTTTGGATCAATATTTAGAGCATGCACTGCAACTTCTGGGGATATTCCGCACATATCGACATGAGTCCAAGCAAAAACATCCAGATTTGCCTTTAAAAAAGATATTAAGATATTCTGAATTGACACATTAAGTTGTGAACCCACATTCAACACCTTGTTTGAGTCCTTTGGGTCAACAGGTATTGGTATTGTCGTTTCCACTGGTACCACTCTATTTTCCCCTGCACTGACTTTTCTAGGGTCCATCTCTTTCCTTGCTCCGCTGTGCTCGCCAGTGCAGGGTCCGCCCTGTAATTGCTACAAGGCTGGTTCTTTGATGCGGACTGGGGCTGCCGCATTCTTTCCCATTTCTCTTTTTCTGGTTTCTCGTAGCTCTGTTAGATAACACTCTCGCCCAGCATTTTGATCCCCTTTTATAACTCCTACTCCATTGTCTGTAGGGAATTTAATAGTGAGGCACCACGGGGCAAGAATAGCTTTGAACGCTGCCAGAGTTGGACGACCAAGGAAAGCATTGTAAGCAGAAAATTCGTCGACAATCACAAAAGTTTGCTTGTGGACCACTTTTCTCTCTCCTTCTCCAAGTTCTACAAACAAATCAATGGTTCCTACCGGTTGTTTTGGCTCCCCAGTGAAGCCAGCGATTTTATGCGATGAAGCTTGCACATCAGCCATAGGGATCTTCATTTGGTCGAATGTTTTCTTGAAGAGGATATTGCAGGATGCGCCACAATCAATGAGAACTCTTCTGACAATAGCTGGCCCGATACCAGCCGAGATGACTAAGGGATCCAAGGTAGGAGCTTCAATACTTGCGGAATCCCTAGCTTTGAATACAATATCATCATCAAGAGTTCTTTGTTGCTTCAAGGGCGTAGCACCTTCCAAAACGAATACATCTTCCTCGGTCGGTACATACTTTAAAGCTCGGGTATACCTTTCCATCTCACCCCAGCTTCTGCCCGCTGGGTGAGGTCCTCCTGTAATGACATTGATAATGGGCCTTCCAGATTCATGCCCTGAAGCCTTCTCAATTGTCCTAGGCTGATGAGTAGGAGCCTGTTGCCCCTGACTAGATGAAGCAGGATTGTTGCTATTCTTTTTCACAAATTGCTGCAGTTTGTTTTCCCTTAGCAACTCTTCAATCAGATTTTTCAACTGTCGGCACTCGTCGGTTTCGTGACCGGGTTGATTATGGAAGCGGCAGAACTTCCCACTCTGTATAGCCTTTTTCCCGGTCCTTAGAGGAGGAGGTTTAGGAAAGTCAATAGAATCTTTAGTGGCAAGGTAGATACGCTCCGGCGTATCTGATAAAGGAGTATATTCTGATGGCTTGAAGGATCGGGGCTTCTTCAGATTACTCTGCTTCTTCCCATTGTTATTTTCCCTTTTTTGCCCTACAGATTCATTCTTGCGTGGAACAACAGTGTTATCTTCGGCTCTTTCCAACACTGCCTTTACCGGTACGGGACGGCTTTCTAAGCGTATGAATTCATCTGCTTTTTTATAGAACTTTTCAAGGGAATTTGGTTCCTTCATGTTTAGCCATTTCCCAAACTCGCTCGACTTGTCAATTCCCTTCATCAGATAAGTCAATATCATTCGCGGTTCTGCATTGTCCACCTCAGCTAGCGCTATATTAAAGCGGTTTAAGAAAGATCTGATAGTCTCCCCTGGATTCTGCTCCAAACTTGACAGTGACATGATATCCTTGGCTTTTGAGGTGTATAGTCTGAACTGCTCCTTGAACTTCAGGGTTAAGTCAGAAAACTGATCGATAGATCGGACTGGAAGTTTGGTGAACCAAAGCAGAGCTACACCTTCGAGATACACAGGAAAATATCGGCACTTTATTTCATCAGAGGCTCTGGCACCCGTCATGTGCCAATCATACTTGTATAAGAATTCATTCGGATCACTCGTCCCCCTGTAAGCTGGAATGGTTGGTGGGACAAACTTCCTTGGGAATTCAGCCTTTAAGATTTTCTCAGTAAAAGGAGTTTTACTCGGGGCGGAACCCCATTCTTTCTCGTCTTCAACCCTCTGCATACTCTCTTTCATAATTTGTCGGACCATTCCAGAAATATACTCCTCATCATGTCGAGTTCTAGATCCACCAACCTCTGGAAGTGTTCGTTCAAAGGGGCCAGCAGCCCTTTCAGGAGCATTTCTTTCTTCAGCATCACGAATGTTGCCAGCAAAATTCCTTTCATTATCTGCCGGTTGACGGTTTGCCCCAAGTAAATCGTTCAACCTATTCAGAATTAGGGCATTCTGGGCATTCTGAGCCTCGAATTGTGCATTTTGGGCATTTATCTCTTGGTTCAGCCCTAAGATTGCAGCATCCAGCTCTGCCTTTGTAACTCCGACAGCTGGAGTGGCTTGATTCGATATAGTGGAAGCGGAGGTTCCCTCTTGAATATTCCCAGATCTGACAGATCTACTTTTCCTTCCAGGAGCCATAATCTTGGATAGACTTCTGGTTTTTAAGGAAAATCTCTCTACAAACCTCTGTGAAGCAATGATGATAACTCTCCTGAGTTCAAATTCTCAGTGAAAGCACCAAAAATGTTAACGCTAAAATTTGAACGCTAACACCTCGGTGTATGAAGTGAGATTGTGAAAGCACCACCCGATAGCTCGGGAACAGATTATAAGCAGATAATAGTGAGAAAGCAGTAAACAACAGCAATTTTATAGTGGTTCGACTCAAGAAAGAGCCTACGTCCACTTTGAATATCTTTATTGACGATTCGATTACAAATCAATGCAGTTACACTTTGATTACAACACACTTTGAGTTTCAAGTGACTTAGAACAAGTAGTCTAAACTTCAATGTTGATCCGAATCTTTGAACACATGTTAGACATGTTTGATTTCTTCGTGAAGTTCCTTGAAGATGTTGAAGTAATTCAGAATGCAGCATAGTAACGGCGCTTGAAAATGAATGAGCCAAAAGTCCCTCTCTAGTTGGAACTAGGGTTGCATTTATAGGCATTTCTCGGAGTTAGGTCGTAGGTCGTGACCGACCTAAGTTAGGTCGTAGGTCGTGACCGACCTAAGTTAGGTCGTAGGTCGTGACTGACCTAAGATGCACTGGCTTCTCTTTCACAAGAACATGCATGCTGGTTTGCACAAGTCCTAGGTCGTGAGCGACCTATCCCCCTGTGGCACAGTATAGGTCACTTCTTTACTCAGGCATTTAGGTCGTTAGCGACCTATCCTAGGTCGCGTGTATTTTTCTCATAGTTATAACTGGGGTCTTTTAGATCACGACTCTCCTTAGGTCGCGAAGTGTTCCTAGGTCGCGGAGTTTCATAGGTCGAGACCGTTTTTAGGTCGCATTCACTCTTAGGTTGCCCTACTTCTTAGGTCGCGGCTTTCTGTTAGGTCGCGAAGCTTGATAGGTCGCGGCCTCCTTTAGGTCGCGAAACATATTTAGGTCGTTCCATCCCTTAAGTTGTAAGGTCGCTCTGGCTCATTGGTCGCTAAGTCGCTGAAACTTTAGGTCGCTAGGTCACATTATCCTTTAGGTCGCGGCCTTCCTTAGGTCTAAGCACCAAGTTAGGTCATTTGAGTGCTATAGGTCGCAGAATTCTATAGGTCGGTGCTTCCCTTAGGTCGCAGAGCTCTGTAAGTCAGTGCTTCCCTTAGGTCGCAGAGCTCTGTAAGTCGGTGCTTCCCTTAGGTCGCAGATACTTTTAGGTCGCTTGATGAGTTAAGTTGCTATGCCATTCCTGTAGTTAGGTCGCTCCATGTCTTTAGGTTTTAGGTCGCTAATGAAGAGGAATTAACAAATGATATATTTTTAAAACCGAAGAAATCACCATTGAATTCAAATTTAAAAGTTGCATAGTCTTCAGTAATATTAATATAAATTTTATAAACCTCTGAGTTATTTTTATCAAGCTCAAAACTCCAGATTCACTATTTTAACCAATATTCAATTATAACTTTAATAATTTATAATAAATTGCTATATTCAAATTCTAAACTTATTTTATTAAATCAAATCAAATCATTCATATTCCAAAATAAATCTATAATTTAATTTAAATATTTAAAACCATTTAAATATTCACAATTCACCGTTGAAAAATTGGAGTCGTTACATTCCTCCCCTCTTAAAAGAATTTCGTCGCCGAAATTGCTAAGGCGGAAGAATGCTCCAAACCCATTAACTTTTCAAAACCCATCCAGTGAGAACTCGATATCCTCTTTTCTAATAACGTCAACCAGGAAAATTGGGTTTCATCTTCTAGTTCAATTCCAACATTTTCATTACAATTTAAAAATCAACCTTTCGTTTCCAAAAAAAATTCAAAATTTTTATAATTCTTAAAATTTTCGAATTTTTTTGGTAGATTCTCCCTTGTACGGAGGAGCTTTTACAATATGACGAGAGAGATAAATATATATACATCGACTCACACGGTTGAAAAAAATATGTACCAATATTTTTATATTTCCCAATATTTAATCGGACAACGTACCTTAATTTGGCATTTTTAGTAAGCGACTTATTTTGTTTAGCAATTAGCGCGACCAAATCCAGCCAAATGGCTTACCAGCACCTGTACTTACTCAATTTTAATATGTAAGTACCAAATATATGAAATTCACTAACATTTCATTTATTTAAACATCTATAACACATGAACTTCAATAATCAATCACGATAACCAGTATAATAAGCAATTATAAGGTTCTGACAGTCAATTAATTGCTTTCAACCAATCCATACACGATTTCATTCAAACCAAACAAACACATATTCATTTCACTTGATTTCAAATCAATTTTATTCACTCCTATCAATTAATAGAATTTTATGTACCCTCATTTACATTAAACAGCAATTATTTCCATGCAAATTTGACGACATTCGTATAAATAAACAACCACTTAAGCTTTTAGCCTTTTTAAATTGATTCCAACTCAATTTACATTTAATTATATTCCATTTCAAATTGATTTCGATCAATTTATTTTGCATTCTATTTAAGTCCAACTCACTTTATTCCAATCCATTTCATTCGGCTCGAAAACACTCCATGCAATTTTATTTAACGACCATTCTACAAATTTACTTGAAGCTAAACTTCTATATTAACTTATATTAGTTTATTTTCATTTATGACCAAACTCTATTTCCATTTTGGATTAATTCTCACTCAATTAATTCCATCCCATTTTACAACTAATTCAACTAGTTCATCCACTTCACCCATTTCAAATTTTTAAATCCATTTCCAGTTCCATTTAATTAATATCTAGGCCATTTCCAATTTATTTATACTCAAATTTGATTTATTTGAAGCACAAACCATTCCTACTTCAATACCATTCCATTTTTTAATTCTTAATCCAATTTATTGGACTAAGTTAATTTCCATTAACATATTCAATCAGCTAATTTACTTTGCTAATTAGTTCACTTTTAATTTATAATTAAATATTTGATTTTTATCTCAAAAATCACTTCAACTAATTTGCTTGAGTTCAATTTTATTTATAACTTGAGTTTGGATTTTTATTTCCTTCACCAAAATATCAACAATTTTATTTTGGGTTATCTATTTTAATTTTTACTTTTTATAAGTCCGACAACTTATTTTCCACCTTTCCATCTATTTATTACTCGAATGTCTTCACATTTAATTTTAACTCGAGATTTACACTTATTTATAGCCCCAGCGTCTTTTATTTCATGAATTTCAATTCTTCTATAAGCTACCGAGGTTTATTTATTCCAATTCAATTTTCATTTAACTTAACTTACTCTAAATCCAACTCTGTACCATTTTCTTTACTTTATTTATGCAAGAATTCAATTTCATTTAATATCATCTACAACTCAATTCAATTTGAATTTTATTTCTCACCTCAATTTAAATTTTATTTTCCAATTTACTTCATTCACAACCTAATTTAATCCGTTTAACCGGTCTATTTCCCTAATTCATTTCATTCAAATCACCATCAATTAAATTCCAAAAATTAAATTTCTCCAACTTAATCTAAGTTAAATTTCATCATAACTTTCTACATTTTATTTTAATTACAAAGTTCACTCTCCATATTTTTCTTCGAAATCATTCACCATTTATAAGTTTATAACTTATCTTCTGATGATTTCTGAATTAATTAAGTAAGATTTCAAAAAATTTAAACACCCGGTATATATTTTAAATAGTTTCAAAATCTCGATATTCCAAATCACACCCTTTTAAATTTTTAAACCAACCCTGGTTTTTTCTTTTTTTCTTATCCAAAACAAATTCCCTCCAGAATTTTCCAAACAAACGTGTTTTTCCCTAAAACAACGACCACGGCGACAATCCATCACTTAGAAACTCGAAAATAAACACCGATGATGTCGCAATCATCATGGAGTTATTTTCTAGCGATCGAAACAATTTCAGTGCTTTAACATTTTCAAAACCCATTTAAAATCGATTTTTAATTTGAAATCCTTTCAGAAATAATATTACTATTATTCACATCAAAAACTTTGGAGAATATTTCCAAAAAATTTCCGTGATTTAATCTTCAAATTCTGACTTGAATTCATTTTTAATTTCTAATCCAAATGTGTAATCCATATTTATACAATGTCTATTCGGTTATGTAACTATTTATAATCTCGTTTTGATTATAAAATTATCATCCAAACACTCCAATCATACCATAAAATTTTTATAAAATTATTCCTTTTATATGAAAATATAATTCGGGTAAAATTATTCCATTTACCCGCTTTAAAAATATATTGTGTCAGTTTACCTGGTTCAAGTGTTTAGGAACTCATATCGAATTATACTTCACTCAGCCAATAAATCATCACGATATAAAACCATTTATATTCACTAACAAATACACGCTCATATCTATTGTTACACACAAATCATTTTGGAGTACTGTTGACTCTATCTTTTGGTGAGTAATCCCCAAAAGAGCCATGGTTCTCGCTTAACCTTCAGCTCTGATACCGGCAGTAACGATCCAGGATTTTCCACCCTCAAAAATTGATGTTAATATGTCCACTGTACCGAATGTCGAGTAGTTGGGTGCTAGAAATACCGGTTCGTTAGTGGTGAAGAAGAAAAGGGTAGAGGAAGAACGGAAAACAACAATACAGAATCTCACAATCATAGCGGAACAAAATATAAAATATAAGAACAGATTTTTATACAAAAGATCTGTAATTGTTTAATGCTTACAATCATCAGAGTACACAATTATTACTTCAAATCTGTACAGTTTAGTAATTGGTCCTTACACAGCGGAAATACAAATCTATGGAAAGACGCCTCGTCATCCAGCTCGTCTCCTAAGCTCCATTGTATCCTATCCTAAGTCTGTAATGCTAGGTCCAAACCGAGCATTATAATAAAATAACACTCGAGTTAGTCTGGAAATCCAACGTGAGAAAACACACTCAATTTGAATTATTATTATATTTTCAAAAATCCTTTGAAAACAAAGGTATCTTATAAGACCACGCCACAAATAAACGTGTTGGGTTTTACCTTACGATAATCAAATATTTTTTATCAAATCCGTCTAATATTATAACAGTGTCTATAGAAAGTAAATAGAATATAGATGAAATGCTTACATCTCACGTTTCAGCATAGTAGGACACAATCAAAATCGTACAACGCTTATTGGAGAATGGATTCCATAAAATGGTAGGGCTACTTAGGTACTACCCGTTATAGTACCTGGTCTAGATCAATGTACCGAGGAACACTCCCGATCCCTTGCAACACAAGACCAGAACTATCCCTTACTGGGTTTCCCGAATAAGATCACCCCGCGGTTGGGATCAGCAACTGCCCACAAAGCCAAAATAAAGGGACTCCAAACGGGGGAATTCTTACCCATCTTAGGTGCTATCCACTTAGCCTTGCTGCACCTCCCTTATTTTAGCAATTCCCAGTTGATGAGGCTTGAGGCTACGATTACCTTTTTTAGCACACATTCACCTAGAATGCTCACTGCTCTCCAATGACGATGGTTTGGTAGCATTCGTCCATACAAGTCTGTTCCCAGTCCGAACGGAACCAAAGGCACTACTCCTTCTATGTCTATTTTGGAATCATCCTTAGAATTAGTAACGATTAGCCCTTGCACTTCACTACTCCATCTTCGACTCCAAGCTCTTGTGTTTTTTTTGAAAACGTACTCGTTGGATCGAAGAGGTTTTCAGATAGCTTATCTTGATATCTTGAACTCTTGATACTCATGAGTCTTCAGTCTTGATTTCTTCAATCTTAAATTCGTCGGTCTTGAATTTCTATACTCAGTCTTGAATCTTTATATTGTACATTCTTTATTCTCAGTACCTGCATATATATATTGATGCAGCACACTTTACCTTGAACGACATAGCATGTTATGTGTTAGGTCTCTCATGCCTTAGGTTGGCCGCCTTAAGTCGCTCATGCTATCAGCGACCTACCTTCTCTCATATGATGGCGAGCGACCTAGATTGGTATGCGGGTTATGTAGTGGAAGTTGATCCAGCGACCTATGATACGTCGCCCAAGCGATCTAACGAGAATCAACCTGAGCCGCGACCTAACGAGTTAACCATTCAACCTATGTAGCGTTCATTCCTTAGGTCGCTTATTCACTTAGCTCGCATGAAGCTCATTTTCTTAAGTCGGTTCAAGCTTAGGTCGCTGCATTCCTTAGGTCGTAGGTCGCTAAGTCGCAACCTAAAGCCGATTGTCTTTATGCCACTAGGTCGTTCGGATCTTATGCCGCTCAGTTCTTTTAAGTCGCTCATGTGATAGGTCGCTCAAGCCATTTCTGTTGAAGTGCTTTGTTTTTAAGTTGCTTGTATTTTATTTCTTAAGTCGTTTGTATTGTACTATGTTGTTAGGTCGCGCAATGTTGTATTTTGTTAAGTCGTTTGTGATGTTAGGTCGTAAGTCGCTTGAGTTGTTAGGTCGTCTATTTTGTTATCTCGTGTGTCGCATGTGTTGGTCTGTGTGTGTTGTAAAATCTCTATAAATACGGGTGCGTCGTCATTGTAAAAAGGAGTTGATTTTGAATAAAAAAAATTGTGTGCTTTGTGCCACTTTTGTTGAAGTTGAGTGTGATCTCCTTCTTCTTCCATCTTCGGTTATTCGAGTGCGCTCGAATCAACGAACTTGAACCCGATTCATGGAATCTCGTGCGCGGGATCAACGTCGAAGAATCGTAGATCTTCTAATGCGGAATTGTGCACGATCAACGTGTCGAAGATAGCTAGACTCTGGTATCTCGAGAGATCAACGGATTTGGGCGTTTATCTTGTTTCACTTGACACGAATCATTACGGCAGGACGAATTTGCGCCAAATTGTTTCGAAACATTAATAGCACGTCAAAGTTTGTTAATCTTCTGCGTCAGATTGGTGTCAGAGCTTGAAGAGCTAGAAGAGATAATTGAGATCAAGGCCGATTTAAGTTGAAGCCGAGCTAAGGTTGGCCGAAACCAAGTTAGGCCGAGCCGAGCTAATTCAGAGTTAAGTCGAACCATATCAAAGTTAGTTCGGAAAAGAGATTTGTTGATAATCATGCCTCCGAGACGTGCTAATCGATTTCAAAATGTTGAAGATGTATATAGAAGACAAGAAGCTGAGCAGATGGAGCAGCGTATCAATGAAATGTTCTATGAAGGTATTGGAAAGTTAGAGAAGTTGATGGGAGACATGAATCAAAGTCAAAGGAGAACTTCACCAGTTTCGCACCATAGTGGAAACAGAGTTTCACCTTCAGTTTCGGGAGAAAGAGACCTGCGTAGTAGCAGAAATGTTGATGGCTAGAATCGACATCGACACACGTCAGATTTGAAGGAATTCAGTGATGGTGATAGTAGCTTTTGTCGAAACCATGGCCAAGGACAAAGTCGAAATAGAGATTTTGAAGATGATCGACGATGGGAGTCGGGGATGAAAACATAGATTCCAGAATTCAAGGGAGGAATGATAGCGGAAGAGTTTCTGGATTGGTTATCAAATGTTGAAGAAATTTTTGACTTCAAGGAAGTACCCGAGCATCGTAGAGTTAAGTTGGTTGCTACACGATCGAGGGGAAGAGCTATGGTATGGTGGCAACAAACTAAACTTACAAGGGAAAGAATGGGAAAGTCGAAGATTGTTCCATGGGAAAAGATGAAGAAGTTGATGAAGGCTACTTTCTTGCCTTATAATTATCAGTCTCTTATGTATAAGCGCTTACAAAAGTTGAGACAAGGGACAAAGTCGGTAAATGAATATGCAGACGAGTTTTACCAACTAATTGCTAGAAACGATATCATGGAAACGGAGGAATAGTTGACATCTAGATTTGTTGGAGGATTGAGAATGCAAATTCAGGATATGGTAAATATGTTTGATCCAAGATCCATTGCTGAAGCACACCAGAAGGCTCTAGCTTGGGAGAAGCAAGGTAGAAGAGGAGGTGGTGCACTTACAAGTTCGATCAATCAGGTGAAAGGGGCTAGTAGCAATACTAATGTTTCCAAGGCTGCTAGTAAACCGGTTGTCGATGAAGTTTCTAAGACCAAGGTCAACAACACTTTCAAGTGCTATAATTGTCAGGAGTTTGGTCGTAAGAGCAATGAATGCCCGAGGCTTAAGAAGCGAGCAATGGTTGCCGAGTTTGAGGATGAGGATGCAGAAATAGGATGTTCCAATTCACCACTAGTTGAGGAGGAACAAGAATTACTGACGGGAGACGAGGGATATTCTTTAATGATGAGAATGTCTTGCTTGACGCCAAAGCAAGAAGAGGGGACTAGCTGGTTGAGGAGTAATATTTTTCAGTCGACGTGCACTATTTTGGGAAAGGTTTATAAGTTTGTTATCGATGCAGGAAGTTGTGTAACATCATCTCTACAGAAGCTGTAAAGAAGTTAGCGTTAAAGACAGAGAAGCATCCTAAACCCTACAAATTGGCCTAGTTGAGAAAAGGTGGGGAAGTGAAGGTTAGTCGAAGAGCTTGTGTAACTTTTTCCATCGGAAAGAAATATAAGGATGAAATTTGGTGTGACGTGGAAGATATGGATGTATGTCATTTGTTGTTAGGAAGACCGTGGCAATTTGAAAGAGTCGTGCAACACGATGGTGGGACTAACTGCTATAGTTTCATGTTCAGTGGCACTAGAATCACTTTAGTTCCTAAAAAGCGACAACAAAGTGAAAGCAAGTTGGAGGAAATCGAGGAACTAAAGACTCTGTTATCTTTGAAAGAGTTTGTCAAAGAAGTAGAGGATGTGCCTGAAGTATTTATGTTGATTTGGCATGAAAGTAGTGAAACGGTTGAAATTCCTGAGGAAGTTAAGCCATGTTGAAGGATTTTAAAGATGTATTTCCGGAAGAATTACCAAAAGAATTACCACCGTTGAGAGACATACAACATCAGGTTGATCTTGTTTCGGGAGCTTTGTTACCACATAGACCACATTATAGATTGAGTCCAAAGGATCACAAAGAGTTGAGAAGGCAGGTGGAGGAGTTACTTGAACAAGGGCGCGTACAAGAAAGTTTAAGCCCTTGTGCAGTACCAGCCTTGTTAGCACCAAAGAAGGATGGAACTTGGAGAATGTGTACAGAGAGCCGAGCACTAAACAAGATTACAGTGAGGTATAGATTTCTGATGCCAAGGTTGGACGACTTGTTAGATCAGTTGAGTGGAGCTGCTATCTTTTCAAAGATTGATCTGAAGAGTGGGTATCATCAGATTCGAATTCGGACAGGGGATGAATGGAAGACAGCCTTCAGGACACGGGAGGGGTTGTATGAATGGTTGGTCATGCCATTTGGCCTTTCGAATGCACCTAGTACTTTTATGCGAGTGATGAATCAGATCTTTCGACCATTTATTGGAAAATTCGTGGTGGCATACTTTGATGATACATTGATATACAGTGGAAGCATAGAAGAACATCTACAACACTTGCGGGAAGTATTGATGATACTTCGTCAGGAGCAATTTTACGCGGCAACAAAGAAGTGCATATTCATGACACACGGTATTTTGTTCTTGGGACATGTGTTGTCTAAGGAAGGTATTCATGTGGATCAAGGTAAAGTTGAAGAAATCAAGGATTGGCCACAACCCATGACTATAACTGAAGTGAGAAGTTTCCACGGTTTAGCATCATTCTACCGAAGATTTATTCCACATTTCAGTAGTGTGATGGCACCAGTAACAGATTGTATGAAAGGAAAGCAGTTTGTGTAGACTGAAGAGGCTGATTCTGCTTTTCAACAGATCAGGACACTTTTGACTACAACACCGATTCTTAGATACTCGGACTTTCAATTACTCTTTGAGCTGAATACTGACGCGTCTAAAGTTGGAATTGGTGGGGTGTTAAGTCAAAAAGTTCGTCCAATTGCGTATTTTAGCGAGAATCTTTCTAGAGCTAAGACAAGATACAGTACCTATGACTTGGAGTTCTATGCTATTGTCCAAGCCATAAAGCATTGGAGTCACTACTTGTTTTATAAAGAGTTTGTGTGGTATACAGATCATGAAACATTGAAACATTTGCAGGGACGGGATAAGACTGCAGCCAGACATGCTTCATGGATCACATACTTGCAACAGTTTACATTTATTGTAAAGCATAAGTCGGGAGTTACGAATCGAGTGGCAGACGCATTGAGTAGAAGAAATCATTTGTTGACTATGATTAGAGTTGAAGTGACGGGGTTTGATGTATTTCCAGAATTCTTGGTTGAGGATCCTTACTTTTCTAAGATTGTAGATGAAGTTGAGAAAGGGAAGACGGATGAGTATGTGTTGGTAGATGGTTTTCTATTCGAAGGAAATCGGTTGTGTATACCAGAATGCAGTTTGTGAATGAAAATTGTGAAGGAATTGCATGAAGAAGGTCATGTGGGAAGAGATCCTACCTTGCAGTTGATTTCTCAATCACATTTATGGCCTTCCATGAGGAAAGAAGTTGAAAGATTTGCGCAGAGATGTCACATATGTCAAGTTTCCAAAGGGACGGCTATGAATGCAGGATTGTATATGCCATTGCCCGTGCCTACTAAATCATGGGTTGTTATTAGCATGGATTTTGTTTTGGGTTTGCCAAGAACTCAATGAGGGAATGATTCTATATATGTCATCGTGGATAGATTTTCGAAGATGTCACATTTCATAGCTTGTAAACAGAACGCCGATGCAATCCGTGTTGCTCAATTGTTCTTTAAAGAGTTTTATCGACTACATGGGCTACCTGAGACCATTGTTTCTGACCGGGATACTCGATTTCTAAGTCATTTTTGGTTGAGTCTTTTTGCCCCCCAAAGTACGTCTTGTGGGCACATGACGTGCTTTGAATAGTCGCCATGTTATTCTGAAGATTATTGTTTTCTGTTCGTTGAAACTCATTAGAGAATTGTCGTAACCTTGCCTCGATATGGTTGATTGTGTGTGATTGCGCTTGATCATTGGCTGTCGTTGTTGCAACCGGGTGAATATTTGGTCCCTGTAAATGTTCAAAATCGAATGTTAGTTCGATACGTGTACACGTTTATTAGCTTTCGTCCTTGTTAACGTCTTGCGTTCACGAGTTATGTTGGTTTTTTCTTGCTGCCGAATTCTGTCCCGATTTTCTCCTGGAATGATTTTAGACTCAAGTCAAAGAGTGTTTATCAGTGGTTGTTGATGGATTCGAAGTTATGATTGTATGAATTAATGGCTCTCGAATCGTCGTTGTCTCTGATGGATTCGAAACTTTTGATGGGTTCGAAACTTTTGATGGATTCGAAACTTCCATGGATTCGAAACTTCTATGGAGTCGCAACTTCTGATGGATTCGAAATTTCTGTAGATTCGAAACTTCCATGGATTCGAAACTTTTATGGAGTCGAAACTTCTATGGAGTCGCAACTTCTGATGGATTCGAAATTTCTATGGATTCGAAATCTCTTATGGAGTCGAGACTTCTGATGGATTCGAAACTGGTCGTTCGAATCGATGGGAGTTGAAGTGACACTAATCCCTTTTTGGAATCCATATAAATACACGAGGCTGACTCCATTTTCACTTTTTACTTTTTACCATTGCTTTAGCTGTTTCTTCGAATCGACTTTCCAGAGCCAAATCAAACGAGGGATTTTCACGAATCGATCAAATTCCTTCAGGCTTCCACTTGTAACCAAATCAAATCAGGTAACCAAGGGGTCGATTCGAGTTGAGAACGATAGAATTGGAACTTTTCGGCATTGTTTCATCCCTTCTTCTGGAAATTTTGGAGAGTGGTGAGATTTGAACGACGTAGGTCGATTCCACGGAACCGAGGAATGCAAACATTTGAGTCGTATCGATCAGAGCACTGTCTTTCACTGTCTTCGCATCGATCCAGGGGTGAGCGATTCGAGTTGGCTTTGAGCGTGCAACTTCGAATCGATGACTGCAGGAGAACAAGAAAAAAAAGGACTTGCGGTGATCGATTCGAAACGGCGACATTCTGATCGATTCGAAGGTGCTCACTACTGGTGGGTTCGAAACAATGATACGTGCATCGATTCGAAGGGGCTCGACTCCGATTGATTCGAAATCAGGTGAAACTCCATGGATTCGAACCGCTCTAGATGGATTTGAAGGAGCTCGTCTTCGATCGGTTCGAAGTCAGGTGGGGTTTCATGGGTTCGAACTGCTCCTCCGTTTCCAGGTTGCGTCGAGTCGAACTACGTGGCATTGGAGCGCACCGACTCGGAGTTCATCGATCTGACTTGTGCCGAATCGAGTCGATCGATTTGAGCGTTCTTGTTTCTGAAATTTCCACTCCTTCGATTTGTTTCATCTTCTGAACTATGACCAACTTTAAATCGGATTTTAACGAACTTAATAATTCCTTTCGCATACTTGATTCCGACGAGCTTTGGCCTTGCATGACTAAAGTTGACTTGACCTGCCTTCTTTTGAGAGCTCGTCGATGGCACCATAACTCAAACACATATAACGAATTCATACTTGAGTTGGCCAGTAGTATTGGAGTGACGTGAAAGTGACGGTCAGCGATGACGGTCGCTTTCGTTTTTTGACTCCGAGGGTTTGTCGTTCGGACTCCGCGTTCCAATCCCGTAAAATTTGTTTCAGTTATGCACTTCCACTGCACGTCACATTCATATACTTCACACCGGGGAATATACGGGTTTTCTCTGTATTTGACGCTGCCTTCTCGTGAGTTAGTTAATTATGGCGTCTTCGGGTTCTGAACAACAAGAGTTACAGAGCTTGCTCCGTCCAGCGCTAGAAATTCCAGAGATTCTTCCTGAAGTGATAGATCCTGCTCCGGACGAGTTGCCGGAGGCCTTACTTATCGAGGATCCCATAGACTCCGTCCGATCCAATATTTCTGGAGCATTGTTAGGCCGGATATGTTTGAAACATAACTTGTCCCTGGATGACGTTTTGCTTCCTGGAGTTGAGGATAGACCTCACAATCCACCCGAGGGTTACACTGCTTTCTATCGTCATGCCTGTGCGGCCGGAACCCTTCCTCCGTTTAATCAATATATCAGGGAGATGCTGTCGTTTATTGGAATAGCTCCTGGGCAACTTCACCCCAACGGGCACGCGTTGCTGAATAGTGTTTTCATTTTATTCATGGACTGCCTTTTTCGTCCGCCTAAGCCAGCTGAGATTAGACACATATTCAATTTCAAGAGTAGAGGTGATAGTCCGTCTTTCACCTTTCTGGAAGCAGTTAGAAACTGCCAGGTTGTGACGGGAGCCTGGACCAGACTTAGTTACTTTAAGAATGAATGGTTTTTTGTCCGATGCCCCCCAGGATTCGCTAGGCGATGGCTGTCCAGACGTGAGTGCCGTAAAATACGTAAGCCTTCTTTAATAGTTATTGTCGACATTCGAACTGACATCAGGTGTTTTCATTACAGCTATCATATCGAGGCCGGACGGCGGTCAATACAGAAGCGTCATCCGAAGTTTACAAGAGACTCCGGGTGACTTGCGGCACATTGACTCGGTCTTAACTGATGATAACTTAAGGATGCTGGGCTTAATTGAGACGAACCAAAGTACTGTCGTTAAGGGGTTGGCGAAATCGGTTCCGAGGGCAAAGAAGAAAACCGGTGCAGCGATAAGAGAGATGAGCGATGATGAGAGGACGCCTAATGACACCGGACTAGCGGCTGGCTTTCCCAAAACAGGAAAAAAGCAGAAAGGCAAGGCTGTTGTTCTTAAATTTAAGAGACGGAAGTCTGTAATCGTGTCTCGCTCGATCCCTGGGATTATTTCTTCTGACTCCGCTATTTGTCAACCAGGAAACATTTTCGCAGGTCTGGATGACGTTCCCATCCCGGAATGCGTTTCTCTTTATCACGAGTCCGGGTTGGTTGAGCTTCGGGAAGCGTTAAACATAAGCGAGCTTTTACCCGTTAGTGCAGCCGATACTTCTGGTTGGTCGGAGGCTTTGCACATTTGCATACACCTTCATGACACTACATGACTGCTTTACTTGCCATATCTAATTTGCCTGGCCCTTAACCGAACTGCATCTCTTTTTCAGGTAATATGGCTGGCCGTCAGATTACACTGGACAAACTCCGGAGAGTTCATCACCCCCCAACCTATCATGAATCTCGGCGTGGGGGCCCTGATCGCGATCGCGACCGGAGGCAATATGGCCAGGAGTACCACGCAAAGGATCATCATCGAGGTTACTCTAGCCAGGAACGATCAGACAGAGATCGTAGACATCGCTCCCCATCTCGATCTCCTCCGCAATCCCGAAGTCATGTCCAAACATCCGAGCCTCTGCGACATCAGCCATCTTCGCAGGCTTCGAGGCTTGAGCCACATCGTTCTCGAATCGGGGTTGCGACTTCCACGTCTGCGGAAGAGACCCTTATTGAGTCTTCTGGCGAAGGGGCCATCAGGCTTGCTCAACTGAGGAAAGATTTTCCAGAGATCTGCTTTGATGCTTGTATTTTTCCCCCCAATCTTAAAAGAATTCCCGATGATGCCGCGATTACGGCGCTCAGCTACACCCAGGACTTTTTCGCTCAGTACAAAGAATGGTACAAAGCGGCCGTTAAGGCTTCCAAAGCTGCCTTCGACCGGGCCCAAGTCATCGAGAAGCTAGAGGCCGACCTGGCTCAAAAGAGTCGTATTGTCGACATACTCCAATCTGAGGCGGAATCTTCCCGCAAGGCCGAAGTCGAGTCGTTACAGAAGGTTGATGAAACATTGGTCGAGATGGCGAAAATGCAACAGGCACATTGTACATTAGTTGAAGACTTAGGCCACCGATACAAGAATGTCGAAACTGAGCGAGATGCGGTAGTCAGGGAACTAGAGGAGCTAAAGGCTAAGTTTGCCGACATGAATAAAGAAAAGGATGACGCGAATGTGGCTGCACAGGAAGCGTGTGAGCAGGCTGTATCTTTCCGAGCTGAGCGCGATGCGGCAATTAAGGAACTGGAGGTGCTAAAGGCTAAGTTTGCTGATATGAATAAGGAAAAAGACGACGCGAACGTGGCTGCGCAAAAAGCGTGTGAGCAGGCTGTATCTTTCCGAGCTGAGCGCGATGCGGCCATTGCAAGGGTTAAGGAGGTTGAATCGGAGGTGGAGGAGAGAGTCCAAGCGGAGAGGTTCAAAATGGAGGCCGAATTCGACGATCTCTTGGACACATATAATGCCAATGTACTGGAGTATAGAAACCTCTCCTGGCTAGGGGATTACTCGATGCCTCTCTACAATGCTTGGAAGAAATTGGTGGAAAACAAGAGGATGTCTTGTCCGGATTCGGTATTAGATGAGTTTGAGCTTGAGTCGCGTTTGCTCAGCGAGGATGAGAGGAGGACTCTTCATGAAGCAATCGTTTCCGTTGAAAAAGAAAGACTTGGAGTCCATCAAACGGAGGTTTGTGAAGGTTCGGGCATTGTGCATCATAGCGAGAATACTGAAGTCCTCATTTCGACTTCGTCCGGAGCTGTTGCTGTAGTTGATTCGCATGCTATTCCAGCCTACAATCCGGACCAACCGGAAATGTCTTCGGGCACGGCTCTCGCCCCCGAGCTTGTTCAGGCTCCAAGGCAAGGTAAAGCGGGTATTTTGACCACTCTCTTTACGTCTTAAGACATTGGTTGTCGAGGGAATTTCTTGGTCTGACAGCTCTACTTTTTGTTGTTTAGAGACCGAGAGTGTCGCACCCGTGCTCCCTGTTCCTTCGGCTTTATATCCCACGCATGGAGTTGTTGCCACTGAGGCGATCTCAACCGCCGCCATGGTTGGTGACATAGGAGAGGGAGGATCGATGTCATTCGACGTTCAAATGTTTGAAGAGCTATTTGGTCATCCTCTTGATCCCGTGCCTGACCTCTCTTTTGCGACGAGCGGAGCTGCTCCAGTTTCTAGTTCGATTGTGACGACCACTGGCGTACCTAGCGCAGCTCAACTGTCTTGAGAGGAGGAGATTTTGGCAGAGATAAGTGCCGAGATGGCCAAGACAGTGGCAGTTGGTCCCGGAGGTGACGCCGTTCCCCCAAGCTTATCTTCTCTAATGATGATTTCTCCTGGTGGCACGGTAATCGTCTCGAGTGTCGCTGAACATGTATCTGTTACTGCTCCCATGCCTTCGGTTCGCCCTCATAAAAGGATCTCCATCCCTTCCAGTTCTGAGGAAGATGTCGATATTATGCCAGACCCGGAGGACGTTCCTAAGAAAGGCAAAAAGTCTCGCAGGAAGCCAGGCAGTGGGTCTACCGGCTCGACTCCGAGGAAGAAGCATCGGAGGAAGAAAGAGTGAGCCCTTTGCTTTGTCAAGAGTTTACGGATAACAATTCTTTTGTCTTTTCTCTTGTTCTTTTTTTGGGCCATGTGTATGTGTGGATTCGGCCTCCACTTAATCGAAGCATCTTTACTTGCCATGTAATCAAACCTGTTTTTGTTGGCCGATGAAATGGGAAATTACTCTTTTCTTCTTACCTAAATGCCTTGTGGCGTTTGTTTTGTATCCGCTCAGTATTTTTACAGCTTCGTGTCGTGACTTAATGAATGAGTCGGATTCTGATTATATTATCACTTAAGCCAGTGATTAACACCCAGCTTTTTGCCCCTTAGTTGCGGGGGATAATACTCATATTCTGGTGGCTGATTGCGTTTATTGCAAGCCTTTGGGCACACGCCCCCCTTTTGAGGTCTCATGACGATTTGAGATCGATAATCTGTTCCGCATTCCAGGATTCTGAGTGTTATCGATGTTTGGAACACAGTTCGCGCTTTGAGAATCTAGATTAGATGTCTATACCCCAATTCACACTCTGGGAAGTTGGAGTCCGTTCGCACTCCGGGAGCGATTTGTTGGATGTTTATATTCCAATTCATACTCTGGGAAGTTGGAGTCCGTTCGCACTCTGGGAACGATTTGTTGGATGTTTATACTCCAATTCACACTCTGGGAAGTTGGAGTCCGTTCGCACTCTGGGAACGATTTATTGGATGTTTATACTCCAATTCACACTCTGGGAAGTTGGAGTCCGTTCGCACTCTGGGAACGATTTGTTGGATGTTTATACTCCAATTCACACTCTGGGAAGTTGGAGTCCGTTCGCACTCTGGGAACGATTTATTGGATGTTTATACTCCAATTCACACTCTGGGAAGTTGGTGTCCGTTCGCACTCTGGGAACGATTTGTTGGATGTTTATACTCCAATTCACACTCTGGGAAGTTGGAGTCCGTTCGCACTCTGGGAACGATTTATTGGATGTTTATACTCCAATTCACACTCTGGGAAGTTGGAGTCCGTTCGCACTCTGGGAACGATTTGTTGGATGTTTATACTCCAATTCACACTCTGGGAAGTTGGTGTCCGTTCGCACTCTGGGAACGATTTATTGGATGTTTATACTCCAATTCACACTCTGGGAAGTTGGAGTCCGTTCGCACTCTGGGAACGATTTATTGGATGTTTATACTCCAATTCACACTCTGGGAAGTTGGAGTCCGTTCGCACTCTGGGAACGATTTGTTGGATGTTTATACTCCAATTCACACTCTGGGAAGTTGGAGTCCGTTCGCACTCTGGGAACGATTTATTGGATGTTTATACTCCAATTCACACTCTGGGAAGTTGGTGTCCGTTCGCACTCTGGGAACGATTTATTGGATGTTTATACTCCAATTCACACTCTGGGAAGTTGGAGTCCGTTCGCACTCTGGGAACGATTTATTGGATGTTTATACTCCAATTCACATTCTGGGAAGTTGGAGTTGGTAAAAGGATTATCGTGTATCGATCCCTGCGAATGCTGGTATTGTATTCTGCCCCCGAGCTCGGGTCTCACTCAATGAGCGACAGGTCGTATCACAGTTACTCCCTGTTCGAATAAATCCCACTGTGTGATGGAATTTAGCTCTTCGTGCAACGTGATATAATGTGTTATTTTCAGTGAATCACAACTTTTGGCTCGAAGAGATGGCATTTTATTGCTGAAACGAAAGAAACATGGCAAAATCGGTTGCTTTATTACAAATTCAAATTTCAAAATGCAAAAGCAAAAATGCTGAAGAAGAAATTGATAAGAAATAGATAAATAAAGCCCGTCAGATGTAGTAGTGACGGAGGCTTCTGCTATTCCAGGCTCTTGGTAAAGTGAGGCCATCAACTGTTGATAACTTGAATGTGCCATCTCTGAGCTTTTGTGAAATCATATACGGCCCTTCCCAATTTGGGTTCATGTGTGAAGGAACCGGGTAAATTCTTTTAAGTACCAGGTCGCCGGATTTAAAAGTTCGTGGGCGGACCTTGGCGTTGTATATTCGAGCGACTCGACCTCGATATGCAGCTGCTCTCACATCGGCTTCTTCTCGCTTCTCATCAAGCAGATCTAGGGATTCAGCAAGCAATATACCGTTTGTTTTCGGGTCGTAGTATGTCACACGGTGAGAGCGAACTTCCATTTCGACTGGAATAACTGCTTCAGAGCCATAGGATAGAGAAAAAGGGGTGTGTCCGGTTGCAGTTTTGTGAGTCGTTCTGTACGCCCACAGAGCCATTGGTAGTTCATCAACCCACTTGCCCCCAGCTTTCTCCAATCTTTTCTTCAATATAGACTTGATAACCTTATTGACGGCCTCGACCTGACCATTTGCTTGTGGGTGCGCTACTGCTGAGAATCTCTTATGGATGTGAAATCGCAGACAGAAGTCCTTGAATTCAGCACTGTCGAATTGGGCTCCATTGTCGGTGATAATAGTATGCGGGAGACCAAACCGGCAGATGATGTTGCGTACCACGAAGTTGATCACCTTTTTTGTTGTTATCGTTGCAAGGGGCTCAGCCTCAGCCCATTTGGTGAAGTAATCAACCGCAACTATGGCGTACTTTGCACCCCCTTTAGCTAAAGGCAATGCACCGATTATATCCATCCCCCACATCGCAAATGGCCACGGACTGACCATTTGGGTTATTTCAGAAGGCGGGGCTCTAGGGATCCGAGCGTGTCTCTGGCATCTATCGCATCTTTTGGCATAATCCATAGCATCGCGGTTAACGGTAGGCCAATAATATCCGTATCGAAGTATTTTCTTGGCAAGTGCTTGCCCCCCAGTGTGATCGCCACATTCTCCTTCGTGCACCTCGCGCAACACTCGCTTGATTTCGTCATGTGCGATACACCGGAGAAGAGGAACAGAGTATCCTCTTCGATACATAACTCCGTTTTGAATGACAAATCGTGACACCTTTCGGAGAATCTGTCTTCTTTCACTTCGCCGTTCGGGTAGTGTGCCATGCTCAATGTAATCTTGATAGGGAGTCATCCATGATTCCTTCTCGGAGGTAGCTTCAAATGTGAATTCGTTCTCCGTTCGATCAATGCTTGGATAGGATAATGTCTCGACGGGGACGAGTCCCAAGTGTTGAGTTTCGCCTGTACTTGCCGACTTTGCCAACGCATCAGCTTTCTGATTGTGCTCTCGGGGTATGTAGAAAATGGCATAATAATCAAACTGATCTAGTGTTTCTCGGACCCGGACTAGATAAGCGGCTAGTCTTCGATCCTTGGCCTGATATTCACCCCGAACTTGGCATACCACCAACTGAGAATCGCAGTATATCTCTACCGCGATAATTCTTAGGTCTCGGGCCAACTTCAACCCGGCGAGCAAGGCTTCGTATTCAGCTTCATTGTTGGTGGCCCGGAAATCAAACTTTAAGGCGTAGCAGATGGATCGGCCCTCGGGAGTCTCAAGCACAATCCCTGCGCCCGAACACCGATCGTTGGATGCGCCATCAGTGTACATCTTCCATACATATTCGGGTGAGTCACTAGTTTCAGGTAAGTCTTCAGGAACAGTGAATTCGGCAATGAAATCTGCTAAGACTTGACCGTGTATGGCTCTCCTTGGAACATATGCGATGTCGAATTGACTCAGCTCAATGTTCCACTTTAGTAACCTGCCAGATGTCTCGGGTCGTGTGAGGACCTGTCGTAGCGGTTGATCGGTGTACACAATGATAGGGTGAGCCTGAAAATATGGACGGAGCTTCCTCGAGGCGATGACTAGGCAGTATGCCAACTTTTCTAGCCTTGGATAATTTCTCTCGGCCCCGGTCAATCGTTTACTGACATAATAAACTGGTTTCTGTGTTCGGTCTTCCTCCCGAACCAATGCAGCACTAATAGCGTTTTCAGATACAGCCAGATAAAGGTATAATTGTTCATGATCAACAGGTTTTGAAAGAAACGGTGGTGTGGAAAGATGCCGGACTAGCGATTGAAATGCGTTTTCACATTCCGTAGTCCATTCGAAGTTTCGCCTCCCTTTTCGGATTAGGTCGAAAAAGGGTATGCATTTATCCGTTGACCTTGAGATGAACCTACTCAGCGCTGCAATCTTTCCATTGAGGCTCTGAACCTGTTTCATGGTCCTCGGGGTTTGAAGACTCCTGATTGCCCATATCTTTTCGGGGTTGGCCTCTATTCCCCGGGCGTTGACGATGAACCCAAGGAACTTTCCGGAAGCAACCCCAAAATGACATTTTAACGGGTTTAGCTTCATCCCATACCTCCGGAGGACTTTGAACATTGATTCCAAGTCCTTGACATGATCAGTGGAGTACCGTGATTTTACCAACATGTCATCTACATAGACCTCCATGGTTTTCCCGATCTGGTCGGCAAACATTCGGTTGACTAAGCGTTGATAAGTTGCTCCGGCATTCTTTAAACCAAAAGGCATGACCATGTAGCAATATAGTCCTATGTCAGTTACGAAGCTCGTATGTTCTTGATCAGGCACATGCATGGGTATCTGATTGTACCCAGAGTAAGCATCCATGAAAGACAATAATTCATGTCCGGCCGTCGAATCCACAAGTTGATCGATTCGAGGAAGTGGAAAACTGTCCTTTGGACAAGCCTTATTTAAGTCAGAGTAGTCGATGCACGTTCTCCATTTTCCATTTGGTTTGCGGACAAGTACAGGATTGGATACCCACTCCGGGTACAAAGCATCTCGGATAAACCCATTCGTCTTCAATTTATCGACTTCTTCCTTGAGGGCGGCAGATCTCTCTGGATCCATACCGCGTCTCTTTTGTTTGACCGGGATGTACCGCGGGTCAATATTTAAGGTGTGGCTCGTGATGTCCGACGAGATTCCACACATATCGGAGTGCGTCCAGGCGAATACGTCTAGATTCGCTTGGAGAAATTCGACCAATTCCTGTTGAGCTTGCAGGTTTAGCTGAGACCCAATTTTCAAGACCTTCGAATCGTCATCGTTATCAATTGGAACATCGATTGTCAGCTCGGCTGGGGAGGCCTGACTTTCTTTGGATTCATCATTATCTTCAGTGTCTCGAGGGTCAAGATCCTTCTGGAATTGGTCGTGGTGCCCGGGCCGAGGCCCAGGCGCTAGTTGTCAATCGTCGACAAAGCGGACGTGGAGAGATTCCCCCACGCCCTTTCCCTTTTCCCTCTTTTGTGCTTCTCGTAGTTCAGCAACGTAACAGGCTCTCCCGGCAGCCTGGTCCCCTTGAATGACCCCAATCCCGTGGTCAGTTGGGAACTTTAGAGTCAAACACCACGGGGCAATTGCTGCCCTAAATTCTGCAAGGGCTGGTCGGCCCAAAAAGGCATTATAGGGTGAATGGATGTCCAGGACAACAAACTGTAACACTCGAACTCTACGGCGTTCTCCGTTTCCCAATTCTACTGGCAATTCCACCATTCCGGTGGGTATGTTAGCACTTCCATCGAAGCCGTGGATCCTATATTGACAAGGCTTTAGATCTTTGGCTTCCATTTTCATCTGATCATATGCCCTTTTGAACAAGATGTTTACTGAGCTTCCACTGTCCACCAGGATCCTCTTCATCCAAGCAGGACCAACCTGGGCGGATATGACTAGTGGGTCTATGGTCGGGGCTTCGACTTTGTCAGCATCTCGGTTTCTAAATACGATGTCATCCGTCATCGTCTTCTGTTGCTTAGCCGGAGTTCCTTCATAAAGTGTACTGCAGCTTTCAAAACTTACGTGTCTGACCGCATTGGCGTATGATTCCATTTCCCTCCAACTTCGATCTGCTGGATGAGGGCCACCACTGACTGTATTTATGACCAATCTTCCGCCTGTACGAGCGGGCTCTTCTTGTCTTTCTTGGTTCTGTGCACGATTTTGGTTTGACGGGCCCGCACTACCGGCTTGCGGTGCCCGCACAAATTGATCCAGCTTCCTCTCTCTGATCAGTTTCTCAATAAGGTCTTGCAGATGCCTGCAATCATTGGTGTTGTGTCCATAGCTTTCGTGAAATCTACAAAACTTCCCCGTTTGGACCTGTTTCTCCGATGATGGCTTCGGAGTCGGCTTCTTATATTGCATTGCATTACAGGTTTGTAGATATACGTTTTCTAACGTCGTATTCAGCGGTGTATAACTTTCAAACATTTGCGCCCTACGTCGCGGGCCGCGATTCTGATCCTGCTTCTTACTCCTATTATCGCCGTTCCTTGGCTGGGTTTGCTTGTTCTGAATATTCAACTGCACTCTTCCTGAGCCCTCTCCTGACTGTTTAACGGCCACATTGCTTTGAATCCCTTCATTGCTGGGCCTCGCATCGTCCTGCTTCCGAGATTGTTTCGCATCCTCACGCCTCAGGAATTGGGCGGCTTTGGAATAGAAACGATCCAACGACGTGGGAGGTTTCCCAGCTAGCCAGTTTCCAAAATCAGAGTCGGGATCAATCCCCTTAGTCAGAGCCATCAAGATTGAATTATCATTGGGGTTAGTAATTTCTGCACAGGCGGCGTTGAATCTTTCCAGGTATCGCCTGAGCGTCTCCCCAGGGGCTTGAGTGACACTAGATAAAGTGTTTACGTCTTTAGGCCTGGCGATGTGCATACGGAATTGTTCGATAAATTTGGTTGCCAATTGGTCAAACGAGGAGATAGACCGTGGTGGTAGTCGTGTAAACCACATTGTCGCAATCCCCCCCAAGGAAATAGGAAAACTACGGCACTTCACTGCATCATCAGCTCTGGCAGCAGTCATCGACCATTCATACTTTAGAATATGCTGGCTAGGGTCGGAGTTTCCTTCATACATAGGCAGAGTCGGCATTCTGAATCGCCGGGGAGGCTCAGCATACAATATGTCATCTGTGAACGGGGTGTGACTTCGAGAGATCCCCCAATCGTCATTTGTTAAACCTTGACTTTCGCGAACCATTTGGCGGACCATAGCTGAGAGATCAGGCATTGCCGCATTCGACGGGTGTCGAGCCAAAGTGTGGTCGGGTTCCACAGTGCGAGGTGGGATCGGGCGCTGTCGACGATCCGAATCTCGCCTCCTTGGCTCAACGTCTTCTGGGATATTCGATCCTGGGGCACGCTCCTGTGGGTGGTAGTTCGGACTGGAGTGATTTCGGATGTCAACTCCTGTGTCAACTGCGGTGGCTTGGTTATCTGCAGTGTGCTGTGGAACAGTACCTCCTCGAGAGGAAGGTCCCGTATGAAAGCTAGCAGAGGGGCCAACCCTTATTTGTCCAACAGTTAACGTTTGCCGGAGACCAGAAGCATGACTTCCGTCTAACCTGGGGCGTGTAGATCTGCCGCCATAGTCGGATGAGGCGGAGCTTTCCGTGGAAGAATGCGGAGCATGGTCCCTCTTTGATTTCCTTCGCCCTTGACGATTTAGTTGGTTAGCCAATTCAGCATTGACACGCAGCTGCTCAGTTAGCTGTTGTCGGCTTTGAGTTAATTCCTGGAGTAATGCTTGGAATTCTTGCCTTGTAACTGGACCTGACTGATTCGTTTGCCCAGCGGCATCCTGATTGGCTGACTGTAGCTGTGCGGGATTCTGCCTATCCCGACCTTCTTGGTTACCAACGTTGGAAGTGGTTCTCGTACTAACCATCCTGAAGGTTGGATTCCTGTCCTAGATTTTTAGCAAATCTGAAAAGAATAGAAGGAATCCGAATTTGAGGTCTGGATCTCCCTCTTAGATTTATGCAATCCGGTATCGAAGATAGATCCACGGAGCAGGAGAAAGAACTGGTTCCTTTTCTTTCTCAGTGAAAGCACCAAAATGTTTGCACCAAAATTGGGCAAACACCCTTCGGAAGTTTTTGAAGAGATAGTAAATGAAGAACTTGAATTAGAAATAAGGACTATCTAACAAAACTCCAAATCACAGAAAAGTAAATTGCACAGAAGACAAGGATTTAGAGTGGTTCGGCTATGCGCCTACGTCCACTATGAAGCTTTATCACTTTATTCCTTAATACTTGAAGATTACAAGTGTTTTTAAGCAAATTACAGCAGAAAATGGACTTAAATTCGAAATTATCAGCAAAGGAGGTGGTATGGAGTGATTCCGGCAGTGTTTAGGCTTATTTTTCTTCTCCAAATTCTCCCGTCCCTTTTCTGAATGACCAGGGGCTCTATTTATAGGTGTGGAAGGCCAAATTCCCGCCTGAAGCTCAGGGAGGTTGCCTGGCACGTGAGGGGGGCCCATAAGCCCGCGTTCTCGAAGTCCGTGCCCAGTTTGGGATCGATTCGAAATGAATTTCGAATCGATCAAAGAAGCATCCAATCGAGGCGAAATTTGGTATGGACATTCTTCAACATGCATGTGAACTACTGTAAAAATTTCATGGGATTTGGATCAGTGGATTGGAAGTTATGATCGGTTCGAAATTGGTGTCTTCGGCCTTCTGTTGGTTCGAATCGATGAAGTGGTCTCGTTCGAATCGACCTGTTTGATTCGAGTACTTCGAACCGATCCCAGGGCGCCTCTCTTCGAGTCGATCCTGTCTTTTGCGTGTGGTTGGATTCGAAGTGAGTCTTCGAATCGATGGGGATGGTGTTTGTTCGAATCGATCCAAATGTGTTACCTTGGATCGATTCGAAGTTGTCTTAGCATGTTGGATTCGAAGACAGCGCGATGCCGCATGGTGGGCTTGTAGTCTTGTGAAGATGGATTCGAACTAGCGCATAGTTGATGGAGTCGAAGTATAGCTGCTTTGGTGGATTCGAAGTAAGGTCTAGGTCATGGATTCGAAGTAGAGAACGTCTGATGGATTCGAACTTACGTTCTTTTGTTGGGTTCGAACTAGTTGGTTTCGAACATTATGGGTTCGAAACAAATGGTTTCGAACTAGTTGGGTTCGACAGTGATGGTTTCGAACCGAGCGACGTCCATCTTCCTTAACTTGAATCCGTCATAACTTGAGCATATGACCTCGGATTGACTCGAAACTTGAATTGGTGGCTTCTATGGCCTTTCTTGTTATGCCCTATCACTTGTGGCCCGATCCGGACTCGGACAGAATTCATCGATATCCATAGCGGAGTGAAGTGCGATCAATCTCTGAAGCGAACTGTCTTTTGTCTTTGATCAATCTTTTGGTATCACGGCTTTTGCCCGAAAAGCGGGATAACAGAAGGTGGTTGGAACTAAGCTGAATTTTAGTAGCGCCTATCATCCACAAACGGATGGGAAAACGGAAGTGGTGAACAGATCTTTGGGAAACTTGTTGAGATGTCTTGTGAAAGATTATTTGAAGAGCTGGGATGTGAATTTATGTCAGGCAGAATTCGCACATAATCATATCGTTAATCCAAGTACTTGATTCAGTCCATTTCAAGTAGTATATTCAGTAATTCCGAAGGGACCATTAGATTTTTCGACAGTTCCACGTCAGAAAGGGGTTGTTAAACGAGTTTGTGATTTCGTGAATGATTTGCAGGAGTGTCACAGGATTGTTCATGAATGATTTCTTAAGTCAAATGAGAAGTATAAGAAACTGGCATATAAGAAGCGAAGGATTGTGGACTTCAAAGAGGGTGATTTTGTGTATGCAGTGTTGACCAAGGATCGATTTCCTGTTGGAATTTATAACAAGATCGCTGGGAGAAAGATTGGTCCTTTGAAGATTGTGAAGAAGATTAATGACAATGCGTGTCAATTGAGATTGCCGGATCATATTCATACTGCTGATGTTTTCAACGTCAAACATTTGATTCCGTATCATGAGCACAAACTTGTCGAGGAAGAGGAAAGTGTGAATTCGGGGTCAAATTCTTTTCAACCAGGGGAGGATGATGCGGCGCATTATACCTTGAATGACATAGCAAGTTGTGCGTTAGGTCGCTCATGCCTTAGGTCGGCCGCCTTGAGTCGCTCACACTATCGGCGGCCTACCTTCTCTCGTATGACGACCAGCGACCTAGCTTGATATGCAAGTTATGTAGTGGAAGTTGATCCAGCGACCTATGATACGTCGCCCAAGCGATCTAATGAGAATCAACCTAAGCCGCAACCTGACGAGTTAACCATTCAACCAATGCAACGTTGATTCCTTAGGTCGCTCATTCACTTAGGTCGCATAAAGCTCATTTACTTAAGTCGCTTGAAGCTTAGGACGGTGCATTCCTTAGGTCGTAGGTCCCTAAGTCGCAACCTGAAGCCGATTGTCTTCATGCCACTAGGTCGTCCGGATCTTATGCCGCTCAGTTCTTTTAAGTTGCTCATGTGATAGGTCGTTTAAACCGTTTCTGTTGAAGTGCTTTGTTTTTAAGTCGCTTGTATTTTATTTCTTAAGTCGTTTGTATTGTACTATGTTGTTAGGTCGCGTAATGTTGTATTTTGTTAAGTCGTTTGTGATGTTAGGTCGTAGGTCGCCTGAGTTGTTAGGTCCTGTATTTTGTTATCTCGTGTGTCGCATGTATTGGTTTGTGTGTGTTGTAAAATCTCTATAAATACGGGTGTGTCGTCATTGTAAAAAGGAGTTGATTTTCAATAAAATTTGTTTGTGTGCTTTGTGCCACTTTTGTTGAAGTTGAGCGTGATCTCCTTCTTCTTCCATCTACGGTTATTCGAGTGTGCTCGAATCAACGAACTTGAAGCCGATTCATTGAATCTCGTGCGTGGGATCAACGTCAAAGAATCGTAGATCTTTTGACGTGGAATCGTGCGCGATCAACGTGTTGAAGATAGCTAGAGTCCGGTATCTCGAGAGATCAACAGAGTTGGGCATTTATCTTGTTTCACTTGACACGAATCATTTCGTGAGGAAGAATTTGCGCCAAATTGTTTCGAAACATTAATAGCACGTCAAAGTTTGTTAATCCGCTGCATCATATATACATACATATATATATATATATAATCCCCTACATATACATATATATCTGGACAAGAATATTAGTATTTATTTTTTATAGCAGGTCTTAAGGTTGTTGTCATCAAAACCATCATCACAGGAACTAACAATGTGACGACCCGCCCTTTCGACCCCTGAAAATCGACATAAATATGCCTAATGTATAGCATGCTGAAAGATCGAGTTTCAAAAAGACAGATTATTGAGAGAAAAGAAACGAGGTAGAAGAAGAAGAAAACTAAACAAAATCAGAATGTCACATCGAACTGAAGAATATGTAATATCAATAGCTCTTTACGCAATTCAAAAACTGTAATATTTATATTTCACATTAGAGTAGACAAATCAATAATTACTAGCCTGGACAGTTTTAACAACTTACCGGCACAACAGCTGGAAATTTTCAAAAAAATACTGTAGCGGAAATAAAATTGTATGAGTAATGCGTTTTCGCCATCCAGCTCGTCTCCTAAGCTCCATAGCAGCCTAACCTGATCCTGAAATACTCAGTCTGGCCTGAGCATTATAATAAAATAACACCCGAGTCAGTCTGGAAAACCAGCGTGAGAAAACACATTTAAATTGAATTATTAAAGTTTCAAAATCCTTTAAAATCAAAGGTATCTTATAAGTCCACGCCACAAATAAACACGATGGGTTTTTACCTTACGATAACCAAAACATTTCATATCAAATCCTGTGATATTATAATATACAAATACTTATTCAAATAGCTAAAATGTTACATCTAACGTTTCGGCATAGTTGGGCACAATCAAAACTGAACGGTGCTTATTGGAGAATGGTTTCCATCTGAATGACTAGGCATTGGGGTGTCGCCTGTCATAGTACACGTCGAGAACAACGTACCGAGGACCATGCCGGGATCCCCTAGTATACAAGACCGAACTATCGTTGACCTGGATAGACCAAATATGCTATCTCCCTGGTTTTTCCCACCCTTCTCTGAGCTCCTTCAATAAATTGTAGTAATAATATCTGAGGGTATCTAGAATGGTGATAAGCATACCCTACTTGGGTGCTACCCACTTAGCCTTACTGCATCTCCCCTTCTTTTCAGTCGTTCCCGGTTGATGAGGCTAGAGGCTATGATTACCTTTTCAAGGAATTTTGAATTAGAATGCTCATCTTCCAATGACAATGTTTTGATAGCATTCATCCGTACAAGTTTGTTCTCAGTCCGAACGGAACCGAAGGCACTATTCCTACTACATCCTTTTTGGAATCACCCTCAGGATCAGTAGCGATTAGCCCTTGCACTTCACTGCTCCATCTTCAACTCCATGCCCTTGTCTTCATTTCAAAAATGTACTCATTGGATAGAAGTGGCCTTTGGATAACAAATCTGATCCCGGTCTCTTCGAAACAACGTTCAAAATTTCCAGTAAACTCAACCCCGTTGTTTAGAAAATAAAAAAACAAAGTAAGATCGGAGATCAGCTCCAAACCGTTAGCAGACGAATTTCCTTATCAACATCCTAGAAGAATGAAATGAATTTATACGTACGATATAGCACCTCGAACAGTAACTATGTTAACGTAGAAATCAGACACTAACACCCCGGTGTAAATTGAAGTTGAGCGAAAGCACCACCCGTGAACACGGGAACTAAAAAAAAACGAGTAGAGAAATCACAGAGAAAGCAGAAAAAACAACAGTTTTTATAGTGGTTCGGCTTAGGGTAAGCCTACGTCCACTTTAATTCTCTTTATTACTGAATCGATTACAACTTTACAACAATCTTCAATTACAATTCTGATGAGACAAACAACTAGAACTTAGATGCAGAAAATTCTTTGAATCCATGTAGATTGCGTTAGATTTTCTTCCGAAGTTAGTTGAAATGCCTTTCGTACTTGAAGTGTCGAGTGAGTCGAGAATTCAGCAGAGTATCGGCGCATAAAGCGATCGGCCAAAAGTCCTTTTCATGCTTGTGGTAGGTTGGTATTTATAGGAAAATTTTACCCTTAAGTCGTAACTTGTGACCGAGTTAAGGTAGGTCGTGGCTGACTTATTGAGTCTAGCTCGTAGGTTGGTAGAAATTTGCCCATCTGCTTGAATCCATGACAAGTTCTAAGTCATGCACGAGTTAACCGGACGCGGCTTCATTTGTTTACTTAGGTCGTGTACGACTCATCATAGATCGTAGGTCGTGACCGAGTTAACAGGATGCGGCATAAGTGTTGTGGCAGCGGATTATAGCTTAGCGACTTTAGGTCATGGACGACTTAAGCTAAGTCGTGAGTCACGGCTTAACTGGTAAGCTTGTTTATTTCAGATAGCAACACAAGTCTTAACTCGTTCACGAGTTAGGAGGCTATGTTTAACGAGTATCAGCGCTTTGTTTGCCTAAGTCGTTTACGACACATGCTAGGTCGTAAGTCATAGACAGCTTTGGGTCGTTAACTTATTTCCTTCTTGAGTCGTGCCATCTCTTAAGCCGTAGATTTCCTTAAGTCATAGACTTCTTGGTCCGTTTCAATTCTTAAGTCGTCTGGACCTTAACTCGTTCAGTCGTCCATACCCTAAGTCGTTTACCCTCCTTGATCCATTGAGTTGCTGTCTCCCTCGAGTCGTTGAGTCGGCCATTTCTTTAACACGTTAAACCGTTAAGTCGTACCATTCATAAGTCACAGATCATCCATAACTTGAGTCATGTAAACCTTAACTTGTTAAGTCGCAGATTGCTTTAAACTATTAGATCATGGTGGCCTCAAGTCATAAGTCGTTCATGCTTTATCTTGTTAAATCTTTACGCATCTTAAGTCGTGAGGTTTGCTAAGCCGTAGACTTCTCTTGATCCGTTAAGTACCTTATGTCGTAGATCGTCCCAGGCCTTAACTCGTTGTCTTAACGGGGTTAACATTTGCCCCTCGAAGTACACGCCTAATGGCTAGGTCGTGTGCTTCGATACTTTTAACCCGTCACCCTCTAGGCCGCTAAGTCGTGCGCGACCTAAAGGTTAGGTCGTATGAGCCACTTCAGATTCCTCCATTATAAGTCGTACACCCCCTTCTTTCTTCCCATTACCCACCTCCTCATCTGTTTCCGCCATTAACACTTCCTCGAGCTTCCAAAGGCAATCTCGACCCGATCAGTCATCGATTAACTTGAGATTACATCACGTAAGTGATCTTTCTCCTTTCTCGATCCTCTAATATCACTGATTCATGAATTCCATTTTCTCAATCCTAATCCAATTCTTCACGCAATGTTCCATCGCGAGTCTTGTTACTTCGATAGTTGTCGCACTTGAGCCAGCTCGATTTGGGTTAAAGTGACAGGGCATTGGATTTGTGGTGATTTGGTTTTTTGGATGATTCGTCATCATGAGAAAATGAAGGCTTCTGTTGAAGGAGAGGCTAACGGGTTAACGGGTTAAGGGGATGAGGAGTTTCTAATTGGATGGGGGGTTTGTCGATTGGGTGAAGTGAGATACTAAGTTGGATACGACCCAGCGTTTTTGGGCGACTTATAACCTTTCGCGACTTAACGAGATACGGCATGAGCTTCGAGTCGCGGCCGAACTAGGACTTAAGGAAATTCCCATCTCTTTGAACCGAAGCCCTTCCTCCTTACCATGCTTTACGACTTATAGGACCAACGATTTAAGGAGCCAACGACTTAACTTGCAGGAAAACTTTAGGTCGTGGACGACTTAACCTTTAGGTCGTGGATGACTTATCCTTTAGGTCATGGACGATTCAGCACTTGGACAATCTTTTACGGCCGAATTATTTCCTTTAGCCTAAGCCAATTTCATCCCTCTGTTAGGTTGTGAATGACTTAGGGCTTGGAGGATTTTTGGACTGTGACTAAATGGCTTGAGCAAAAATTTGAAAACTTCAAGATGTCGTCAAAACTTGATTGTACTTCCAATCTGAATTGCCAGAATAAACTTCTTGAACTTTGTTGCGTTTCTTTACAGATTATTCTAACTTTAACGCTATCAACCTGTTAAACACAACACTTGCAGAAAAATGGGACAAATATACTGCCACTGACTGCCCATATAAAATGACAGATTAGTCAACATAGAGTAATCAACTTAAACATACTGCATGAAATGCCGTGAACCAATCAACTAAAGTGAAATATTAATGCAAAGCACTGCTATCTTGAACTGGTTTGTTTGCATTTACATTTCTCTTTCGTATTTTAAAACAACGAACCCTGGACTTCACAACTGACAAATGCTTGCTAGTTTTCTTTCCAGTTTTATTCACTTATTGATTTGTTGATTTTACACAACACTTCACACATTTTAGGAAACATGCACCTTCATATTTGAATATCCAATTGCTTGTGTAGAATGACTTCTCAGCAAGAGGATACAATAGCCCAGGCTGGAGAGGCCACTCTTATTCCAGCTCCATTAGTCAATCCTCCAGAAAGAGCCCCTACCACCTTATCGTACAAAGCTTTTCGTCAGTTGTGTGGTCAGTTTGGCATTGCTGAAGCATATGCCATTCTCCCTGAAAAAGGTGACACCGCTAATGTGGCGCCTACAGGCTTCGTAGCGGTTAACCAACAAATGTGCCTAAGCGGGGCCATTCCCCCTTTCAACAACTTTCTCCAGAATCTACTTCTTCGATTAGCTATCTCCCCATTCCAGCTACACCCCAATGGCTATGCCATCCTGATGGGGTTGTGCGTGCTATTTAGGAGAACATTTGACCGGCTTCCAATCTTTAACGAGATCTGTTTCCTGTGCTCCTTTACTAGGACTAAGGATCATCCTTCTATTACCGTCGTGAGAAGCGCACGAAATCGTAAATTGATCGTTGGCCTCCCTAACACTGCCCATGGGTTCTTAACTCAATTCTTCTATGTCCGTTGCCCCTCGGGGTTTTATGCTTTGTGGAGAGAAGGAAGTAAGATCATCTACCTTTCCCTCTTCTATACTCTGAGTTTTGTGAAGTTCGAATTGCCAAGTGTTAACTTCATTTTTTTTTATTTCAGCGCTTCCCCCTCCTTCTAGAGATCCCAGTCACAAGCCAACTCTAGAGAGGCTTGTAGCTGTACCGGTTGAAGAGCGGGATATGAAATTTTTGCTGAACGACGAATTCCTTCACCAGTTCGGACTTCTTCACCCTTCTCGCTCCACACACCCGTGCGAGGTTCCAGACTCCCTACCTAAAGCATCAGATGCCCCGGTTTCTTCTGACGTACCTATACCAAAAGATCCCGCTCCCGAAGCTTCTCTTGTAAAATGCTCTACTACTGTCGATGTTGCGGGGTCATCTGGAAAATTCACACTTGCCCCAGTTAATGAGGAAGAAGAGCCTCATGGATCTCCCCAACGTTCGCAGAAGCCCGGCGAAGAAGCCAAGAAAACAAGCCCTGTTAAGCAGAGCGGGGACGACACTTTCGAAGGGTTGAGCGATCTCTTCGTCACCTCACAAGAGCTTTTTAAAGACGACCCCGCGACTACTAGGATTTCTTCTTCAGTAGTGGAAGCGACTTCTTCTTTACAACAAGCTCCGTCGACCCACGAGTTGACGTTGATTACTACCCCCGTGATTACTCCGCAATCAAAGAGCGGTTCGTAGCTTGATGCGCGTAGTTTACACATCACACACACTTAGAGTCCTTCGGCACTTTTATACTTCTAACTCTTTGTACTTTGAAGATTCTAAAGTTATGCTTCTTCTCTCTGAAGACTTTTAAGACTTGTCTCTTCTTTTTTATTTCAGATTCTTCGATGGGACGCAGCAGCTCCTACCATGACGACTTTCAGTGCTACGGGAGGCGTAGTCAATATGATTATAGGCGCTACCTTCCCGCTCACAGAGAAACTGATGAAGAGAGAGCCGCTCGAAAGGCTCAGGAGAGAAGGGCTCAAGAAGAGCGTTATGAGAGAAAAGAAAGGGAGGAGCACCATGATTCTTCCCATAAAGGTGACGATTCCCACAACAGAAAATCCCATGATGACCGGGGAAAAAGCCATATGGTTGAGGACCTAAGCAAACGTGCTCGACACGGTGAGAAGCATACTTCTACAACTCCTGAAAAGGTCACTGCCCCCGTCTCACTTGACATTCCTTCTGGCTCTCCTACTCTCGGGAAGACAGACATTCAAACAATAATCAGCAGGCCTAAATTCCAAGTTGGATCAGGCCCGGCTACCTTGCAAAGCCGGTTCCCACACTGGTGCCAGAAGGGAGTGCGGTTCGATCTTGACTTGATCCCTATCGACAAGCCTGCCATGCTGCGAAATCTCGATGCCGTCAGGCTTGATATTGAAAGGATGTCGAACTGGCAAAAGCTTGTTGACGAGCTTCAAAGGGTCAACCGTGCGAATATAGAGGCCATGCTTACTATGGAGAATGATAAGGCCGAAAGGAAGAAGGTTCTTGAGTAGCATGATACCGAAATGAGGAACATTACTACTTACAATGAAGAGCTTGAAGCGAAAGTTGAGGAACTTAAACAAGAGCTTGCTACTTCTTCTACCACATATACTCAAAAAGAAGAAGTACTTCAAAAGCAAGTTCGCGATGCTCATGCAGCTCATCGACATGCCAAGGCACAACTTGAAGCTGAGCAGAAAACAACGGGAAGGTATCGTGCTGAGGTTACAGAGTTACAGGAGAAAGTCAACTCTCAGGAGGCGGAAATTCAAATGTTAAAGCTTCAACTTTCCAAGACTGAAAGAGAGCGCGATGAGGCCATTGCCGGTAAAATTGCAGCTGAAGAATCTAATGAGGCAAAGAAGACCAACATCAGCTCGACACTGTTTGACTTTTACCTACACAGCATCTTGGGGCACGGTAGTCTCGCCTTTCTAGGCCCCAAATATGAAGTTACACTGGCTGAAGTGTGGGAGGCTGCACTTGACATGCTTGGCGGTAAAGGTGCTGGTTATGCCGAATCAGCTCTTGAGGAGCATTACTTGGATGATGATGCTCGCGCTGCTCTTGCCAAAGGAAAGGAACAACTTGCAAAATTAAGAGCTGAAATGGCAGAAGGGGAATGGTTGGGAAAAACTACTTCAACTATTCCAGTCCAGCCTTCACCTTCGGCCGAAATCGACATTGTCGGCTCCAGTTCTCATTCTCCATCCCTGGCTAAAGTTACAACTGAGTTCACAAGTATACAGGGTGGAGATGAAGGCGAAGAGCGTGCCGAAGCACAGGCTTATGAGGTTGATATCAGCAAGCCGACTTCTCCGCGTAATTCTACTGTCAATCTTGCCCAAGTAGACTGCTCATTCGATTCTTATGAGTTCAATGAGCTTCTCGACTATTTTCTGCACCTCAATGAACCTTTATCTCCTCTCTTTACTGACTTTAACTTCTTTTCTCCTGTAGAGAAAGCACCGAGCATTGTTCAAGCTTCCCCTCCTCCAATTATTCCTCCTTCGGTTCTCCAGGTCACTCCTCCGTCCGCCTCTCAACCCGAGTCGCAAGAGGAGCAAATAGAAGCTCTTCATGGCCTAGATGATCCTATTGCTTCTCAAGAACACGGGGAAGAAGGGCTTGGAGAAGGCAATGAGTCTCCGGAGCGAACCACTTCTGATAACATAAAATTATCTGCTCTTGTAACTCCGAGAAGTGAGTCTTCTTCAAGGAGAAGGAGGAAGCGTGCCACTTCGAAGAAGAGAAGAAAAGGCATTCTTATTTCTGAGGAGGAAACGAAAGTTGATCCGGCAGTAACCCTTTCTCCTTCATCCTCGGCTCTCCCAAGCCGTCTTGAAAAGCTGCCTATTAGGTCAGGTGAAGGCTCTAAGGGCGGTGGCAAGAAGAAATAAGGGGTCCTGCTTCGACTTATCTTTACTTTCTACTTTTTGCATGTACTGGCCGGAGATTGTGCGGGTACCGGCCTCCGCCTTTCTTTTTTCTTTTAATTTTGAAACCTGTACCTGTACAAAATTTTGACGGTGTTGAATAAAATGATTCGTTTTGTTTGTACAAACTTCTGTCTGTATCTGAGAGTGCATTTACTATTCGTTTTTTGTACAAGTTTCTTTATATTATATTGCAGTGAGCTTGTGGTATGTTGTTTGAGCGTAATTTTGCCAGTGTAGTTATACCATGTTGTATGTAGCTATACCATGTTGTATGTAGCTATACCATGTTGCCCCTATACCCTAAGCTCGTTGCAATATTTTAAACTTTGAGGGGACTTGTAATCTTATTTTCTGGAGAATAACTATTCCATACTTGGAGGAATATTATTTCCTTAAAAATAGAGTACAGCTCCCTTCATATAAGTTTTTACGCTTCATCCTTCGAAGATATCACTTTTTCTTTTGTGTCTTCACACATTTTTACCAAGTGAATTCTTCTATGTGGTAAAGCGGGCCTCTGAAGGACACTTTAATATTTTTTTTGAGGAAGAATATTTCCAAGAATAGAAGAACAAATCTTCCTTTGAAAGCTAAAGTGTGCCTTTGAAGAGGGCTTCCTCTTTTTTTTTATATTGCGCCTCGGTGGAGGGCTTTGATCTTTGTTTTGCATTTCTAACGAAATGCTTCTTTGGAAAGTTGTACCTCTGAGGAGGGCTGTTTCATGTTTCAACACTTGGAAGTTTTATTTCAATCTCGATGAAACGTGTGCCTCCGAAGAGTTGTGCCTCCGAGGAGGGCTTTCCACGTTTCAACACTTGAAAGTTTTATTTCAATCTCGGTGAAACGTGTGCCACCGAAGAGGTCTTTCTGTTCGATTGTGCCTCTGGGAGGAGGTCTTTTTATTTCTGCCTCTGGGAATAGGTCTTTTTTGTTTCTGCCTCTGGGAAGAGGTCTTTTTGTTTGGTTGTGCCTCTGGGAAGAGGTCTTTTTTGTTTCTGCCCCTTGGGAGAGGCTTTTATTTTTCCCTGTTCGCTGGAAAGCGGGCCTCCGAAGAGGGCTTTTCACATTTCATTTCATGGGAGTGTATCGACCGATCACGATGAAATGTGTGCCTCTGAGTAGGGTTACTGCCTGGAAGTTTGGAGTTTCTTTCTCTCGGTTGGACGGATTCACGGGAGTGTATCGACCGATCATTCCGCAACTTTGTATCGAGAAAGATCTCTCTTTTTCTGGTTGGCCCGCTCGAGGTTTTTTAGCATTTCAACTGTGGTGAAATGGGCCTCCGAAGAGGGCTTTTCACGTTTCAATACTTGGAAGTTTTATTTCAATCTCGGTGAAACGTGTGCCTCTGAGTAGGGCTTTTGCCTGGAAGTTTGGAGTTTCTTTCTCTCGGTTGGATGGATTCACGGGAGTGTATCGACCGATCATTCCGCAACTTTGTATCGAGAAAGATCTCTCTTTTTCTGGCTAGGCCCGCTCGAGGTCTTTATCCTCCGAAGAGTTGTGCCTCCGAAGAGGGCTTGTGCCTCCGAAGAGGTCTTTTGTTGATTGATGCTTGCTCACCCATGTCTTTTTGCCATCTATTTATGTTGGCGATCCCCGTTGTCCTTTGCAAGTGTCATCACTTTTTAATTGCCAATAATTTCCCTTATCCAAAGAAATATACTTCATAGTTAAGCGAGTTGGTGGTGGTAGACACAGGCTATTTAACTGGTTGTTTGTTTGTTCAAACATTTGTAGTTAATTAGAAATGGTCCACTTCCATCAACATTGCTAACTTTTGTTCGAAGCACTTCTTTTGTAGGATTTGAGTATGGAAATTTTGAATAGTTTGATGTTTTGCTTGCTGAGTGAGGTCGGAGATCGCTTGGTCTTGCGATGGGTAAGCTTTGCTTTTATGGCCTGCATTATGAAATCGACATTTTATTAACACAGTTAACGTATTTTATATGTCGAAATAAAACAAAGCAGTTTATAATAGTAGAGAACACAAGATTTATAGTGGTTCAGCCAAAGTTGGGCCTACATCAACTTTATAGCTTTTCATTATTCACTTGCTTTACAATTGCTTTCAATACAAGAATCATATATTCATAATTCCTTTACAACATTTCAGCAATGCTTTCAAGTAAAATAGGGACGCAAATGATTGCTGTTCCAAGCTCTTGGGGTTGGTTCTCCTTCGACAGTTGTGAGTTTGAATGTGCCATCAAGAAGTTTTTCACTAATAACATATGGCCCTTCCCAGTTTGGTCCAAACACACCTATGGCTGTCATGATCCTCTTCAGGACTAAGTCCCCAACTTCAATGCTGCGCTGACGAACTTTGGAATTGAAGTGCCTGGCTATTCTTTGCTAGGGAGCTGCAATTCTATGCCTTGCCACTTCTCTTCTTTCATCGAGGAGGTCAAGTGCTTCCAATTGCAATTTTTCATTCTCATTTTGTTCAAAATGGATCCTTCTGTGTGAGGGGACTTCAGTTTCCACTGGAATCATCGCTTCTGATCCGTATGCCAATGAATATGGAGTATGCCCAGTCGCAGTTTTGTGGGTGGTTCTATATGCCCATAGTGCAAGTGGTAACTTATCGACCAAACCACCTTTTGCTTTTTCCAGCTGCTTTTTGATGGTTGATTTGATGATTTTGTTTACGGCTTCCACTTGCCCATTTGCCTGCGGATGAGCCACTGCTGAGAAGCTTTTTCGGATCTTGAACCGTTTGCAGAAATCTTGGAATTCCTCACTTTCAAACTGAGTATCATTGCTTGTGATTATCTTCTGAGGCACACCATACCTGCAAATGAAATATTTAGTCACAAAAATTATCATTTTGTTAGAGGTAATAATGGCCAATGGTTCGGCCTCAGCCCATTTAGTAAAATAATCAACAGCAACGATAGCATATTTAATCCCTGATTTGGCAATCGGCAGAGGCCCAATGAGATCTATTCCCCAGATGGCAAACGACCATGGACTGACCATTTGTGTTAGCTCAATGGAAGGTGCTCTAGGAACTTTAGCGAATCTCTGACATTTATCACACTTCCGGGAATAGTCAGCAGCATCCTGATTAATTTCTGGCCAAAAAAATATCCATAACGGAGGATTTTCTTTGGTAAAGTTTGACCACCTGTATGATCCCCACATTCCCCTCCGTGTACTTCAGTTAGAATTGTCTTAGCTTCTTCCTTTGTCACACATCGGAGTAATGGCATTGAAAATCCTCGTCTGTACAAACGACCATCTTGAACTATATATCTGGAGGCTTACCTCATCAGCTTTTGTCGTTCTTTTGAATTTTCTGGCAGAGAACCATTGAGTAGATATTCAAGTATCGGAGTCATCCATGATTCTTGTTCTTGGGATACATTCATAATCCAATCAACATCCATTTCATCTATGCTTGGAGCTGACAAGACTTCGACAGGAACTAATCCCAATAGTCGAGCTTCACCAGTACTCGAATACTTTGCGAGAGAATCCGCCTTCATGTTCTCTTCACGGGGTATATGGTTTATTGAATAACGGTCAAAATTTTGAAGGAGCTCCTAGGCTTTTGATAAATAGGCGGGTAGGTTCCCTCCTTTAGCTTGAAATTCCTTCCTGACTTGGTAAACAATAAGTTGAGAATCACTGAAGATCTGTAATGCCTTGATGTTTAGTTCTTTAGAGATCCTTAAACCAGCAATGAGAGCTTCATATTCAGCTTCATTGTTTGTTGAAGGGAATTCTAGTCTCAGCGCATAACATAGCGATCGCCCTTCTGGGGTTTCAAGGACAACCCCTGCTCCGGAATAGTAATCATTCCTCGCGCCATCGACATACAATTTCCATTGGATTGGGACGCTATTAGTAGCTTCCTCCTCACTATCACTCTTATCCGTACATTCTGCAATGAAATCTGCCAAAGCTTGTCCATTGATTGCTTTTCGGGGATGGTAAGTGATGTCATATTGACTGAGTTCAATATTCCATTTCAAAAGACGGCCCGAAGTCTCTGGATGGAATAGGACTTGCTTTAGAGGTTGATCAGTGAGGACTTTGATGAGATGAGCTTGGAAATACGGCCCCAACTTTCTTGATGCGATCAACAGACAATAGGCAAGCTTTTCTAATCTTGAATAGTTCATCTCTGCCCCAGTGAATCTTTTGCTGATATAATAGACTAGGCGTTGAATCCTTGCGTCTTCCCGTACCAACACTGCACTGAGAGCATGAGACGAAATTGCCAAATATACGAAGAGATCTTCACCACTATCAGGCTTTGAAAGTATCGGAGGCACTTCCATATGACGGACCAACTCATCAAATGCTTTCTGACTTTCAGGAGTCCACTCAAAGTTTTTCCTTCCTTTCTTCAGAGCATCGAATAATGGAATGCATTTGTCAGTAGCTTTGGAAATGAACTAACTCAAGGCAGCAACCTTTCCATTAAGACTTTGCAATTCCTTCTTCGTTCTAGGAGCCTTGACCTCTCTTAGGGCAGTGATCTGAGCTGGATTGGCTTCAATGCCCCTAGCGCTCACAATGAAACCCAAAAACTTTCCGGACTCCACTCTAAATGAACATTTCAGGGGATTAAGCTTCATTCTGTACTTGCGGAGTACTGCAAGCATTTCTGCCATGTGATCCATATGGTCCACCGCTTTCTTAGACTTTACTAGCATGTCATCAACATAAACTTCCATTGTCTTACCAATCTGTTGTTTAAACATGGCATTAACAAGCCTTTGGTAAGTTGCCCCTGCATTCTTGAGTCTAAAAGGCATGACCTTGTAGCAGTAGAGTCCAACATCTGTGATGAAGCTCGTATCCTCTTGATCTGGCTCATGCATCATAATATGGTTATATCCGGAGTATGCATCCATAAAAGATAACAATTCATGTCCTGTCGTGCCATCCACCAACTGATCGATCCTGGGCAGCGGGAAACAGTCTTTGGGGCAGGCTTTGTTCAGATCTGAAAAATCAATGCACACTCTCCACTTTCCGTTAGCTTTCTTAACCAGTACTGGATTTGAGACCCAATTTGGATAAGTAGATTCTCTGATGAAACCGTTCTCCATGAGACGATCCACTTCTTCTTTTAAAGCTGCCGTTCTCTCAGGACCCTGAGTCCTTCTCTTCTGTTTCACAGGTGTAAACTTTGGATCAATGTTGAGAGTATGTACTGCAATCTCTGGGGATATTCCGCACATATCGGCATGAGTCCAAACGAATACATCCAAATTAGCCTTCAAAAATGAAATCAGAACATTCTGAACTGTTGTGTTAAGCTGCGAACCCACATTAAGTACTTTGTTTGGGTCCTTTGGGTCAACGGGCACCGGCACTGTTACCTCTACCGGTACTACCCTATTCTCCCCTGCAATGGATTTCTTTGGATCCATCTCTCTTCGTGCACCACTACATTCGCCGGTGCAGGGTCCACCCTGTAATTGCTACAAGGTTGGTTCCTTGGTGCGGACTGGAGCAGCCGCACCTTTTCCCATTTCTCTTTTCCTTGATTCTCGCAACTCTGCAAAGTAACATTCTCGCCCCGCATCTTGATCTCCCTTAATCACACCAACTCCGTTATCTGTGGGGAATTTTAGAGTCAGACACCATGGGGCAAGAACAGCTTTAAACGCAGCAAGAGTTGGTCGGCCTAAAAAGGCATTGTAGGCAGAGAATTCTTCAACAATTATAAATGTTTGCTTTCGAGCCACCTTCCTCGGTCCCTTTCCAAGTTCTACAACCAAATCAATGGTCCCAATTGGCTGTTTGGGTTCTCCAGCGAACCCAGCGATCTTAAGTGATGAAGCTTGAACGTCAACCATCGGGATTTTCATTTGATCGAAGGTCTTCTTGAAGAGGATGTTGCATGAAGCCCACAATCAACTAGAACTCTTCTCACAGTTGTCGGCCCAATACCAGCGGATATGACCAAAGGATCTTTGGTCGGGGCCTCGATACCCAAAGAATCCCTGGCGCTGAACACAATATCATCCATGGAAGTCTTTTGTTGCTTTAAAGGCGCATCATTCTCTAAAACAAAAACATTCTCTTCAGCTGGTACATGCCTCAAGGCCCGAGCATACCTTTCCATCTCGCCCCAGCTTCTGCCTGCTGGGTGAGATCCTCCAGTTATTGTATTGATGACAGGCCTTTCTGATTCATGTTCCACGGCCTTCTCACTTGAGCAAGGACGGTGAGCGGGAACTTGTTGTCCTTGATTTGACGAAGCTGGGGCATTTCTGTTCCTTTTCACATACTGTTGAAGCTTGTTCTCTTTCAAAAGCTGTTCAATTACCTCTTTCAACTGGCGGCATTCGTTGGTGTCATGGCCGGGCTGGTTGTGGAACCGGCAGAACCTTTCACTTTTTTCCATCTTAATTGCAACTCTCATTTTAGGTGATGTCGAATAGTTGACTTCATCTTTGGTTGCGAAGTAGATGTTTTCAGGGGTATCGGTCAAGGGTGTGAAATTGAAAGAACGGCCTTTCTTAGCGTCTCCTTGTTTCTTTCCGCCATCGTTTTCCCTTTTCTGAGTGTTAGGCTCTTTCTTGCTCGAAGGAGCACCATTGTTCCCGGCTTCTGCAGATACCACTTTAGCCGGTGTTTGAAGGCTTTCCAAGCGCATGAACTCATCCGCTTTCTTGTAGAATTTGTCAAGTGAGTTTGGTTCTTTCATTTTCAACCATTTTCCAAATTCGCTTGACTCATCAATTGCCCTCATCAAGTATGTCAAGACCAAGCGTGGCTCAGCATTATCCACCTCAGGCAATGCTATATTAAAGCGATTCAAAAATGATCTGATGGATTCTCCCAGATTTTTCTCTAGACTTGATAGCGACATTATATCCTTTGCTTTAGAAGCATACAATCGAAATTGCTCCTTGAACTTCCTGGTCAAATCGGAGAATTGATCGATGGACCTTACCGGCAGCTTTGTAAACCATAATAGAGCTACACCTTCAAGATAAACCGGGAAGTATCGGCATTTAATTTCATCAGATGCCCTGGCACCAGTCATATGCCAGTCATACTTATACAGAAACTCGTTAGGATCACTCGTCCCCTTGTAAGCCGGAATAGTAGGGGGAACGAACTTCCTTGAGAACTCTGCCTTCAAGATCTTTTCAGTAAATGGAGTTTTGCTCGGAGCAAATCCCCACTCTTTCTCGTCTTCATCTCTTCGCATACTTTCTTTCATGATTTGACGAACCATACCCAAAAAATACTCTTCATCATTTAGAGGCTTTGGAGGGCACACATCAGCCACTCTCTCTGAATTCTGCCTTGACAATCGTTCACGGAGGGTCGGCTGCGGTCCTGATCCTCCAGCTTGAAGAGGAGTCCTTCCTATAGGGTCTGCGGCTCTTTGAGAAATGTTCCCTTCAACATCTTGAACTCCCGCAGTAGGGTTCCCATCATTATTAACCGGTTGACGATTTGCCCCTAGTAGATCATTCAACTTACTCAAGATCAGGGCATTCTGGGCATTCTGGGCTTCCAACCGCGCATTCTGAGCATTCAATTGTTGATTCAATCCCAAAACTACGGCGTCCAACTCTGCCCGTGTAACTCCAACAGTTGGGGCTGCTTGACTTGAAGGAGGAGAGGTAGCAGTATTCTCTTGAACATTGTCGGACCTTACAGAACTTCATTTTCTCCCAGGAGCCATTATTTCCAATAAACTTCTGGTTTTAAAAGAAATCCTTTCAACAATCCTTCGCGGAGCAATATTGGAAATTTCCTGAGTTGGGTTCTCAGTGAAAGCACCAAAACTGTTAACGTAGAAATCAGACGCTAACACCCCGGTGTAGATTGAAGTTGAGTGAAAGCACCACCCGTGAACACGGGAACTAAAAAAAACAAGTAGAGAAATCACAGAGAAAGCAGAGAAAACAACAGTTTTTATAGTGGTTCGGCTTAGGGTAAGCCTACGTCCACTTTAATTCTCTTTATTACTGAATCGATTACAACTTTACAACAATCTTCAATTACAATTCTGATGAGACAAACAACTAGAACTTAGATGCAGAAGAATTCTTTGAATCCATGTAGATTGCATTAGATTTTCTTCCGAAGTTAGTTGAAATTCCTTTCGTACTTGAAGTGTCGAGTGAGTCGAGAATTCAGCAGAGTATCAGCGCATAAAGCGATCGGCCAAAAGTCCTTTTCATGCTTGTGGTACGTTGGTATTTATAGGAAAATTTTACCCTTAAGTCGTAACTCGTGACCGAGTTAAGGTAGGTCGTGGCCGACTTATTGAGTCTAGCTCGTAGCTTGGTAGAAATTTGCCTATATGCTTGAATCCATGTCAAGTTCTAAGTCACGCAAGAGTTAACCGGACGCGGCTTCATTTGTTTACTTAAGTCGTGTACGACTCATCATAGATCGTAGGTCGTGACCGAGTTAACAGGATGCGACATAAGTGTTGTGGCAGCAGATTATTGCTTAGCGGCTTTAGGTCATGGACGACTTAAGCTAAGTCGTGAGTCACGGCTTAACTGGTAAGCATCTTTATTTCAGATAGCAACACAAGTCTTAACTCGTTCACGAGTTAGGAGGCTATGTTTATCGAGTATCAGCGCTTTGTTTGCCTAAGTCGTTTACGACAGATGCTAGGTCGTAAGTCATAGACAGCTTTGGGTCGTTAACTTATTTCCTTCTTGAGGCGTGCCATCTCTTAAGTCGTAGATTTCCTTAAGTCGTAGACTTCTTGGTCCGTTTCAATTCATAAGTCGTCTGGATCTTAACTCGTTAAGTCGTCCAGACCCTAAGTGGTGTACCCTCCTTGGTCCATTGCGTTGCTGTCTCCCTCAAGTCGTTGAGTCGGCCATTTCTTTAACACGTTAAACCGTTAAGTCGTACCATTCATAAGTCATAGATCGTCCATAACTTGAGTCATGTAAACCTTAACTTGTTAAGTCGCAGAGTGCTTTAAACTGTTAGATCATGGTGGCCTCAAGTCATAAGTCGTTCATGCTTTATCTTGTTAAATCGTCATGCATCTTAAGTCGTGAGGTTTGCTAAGCCGTATACTTCTCTTGATCCGTTAAGTACCTTATGTCGTCGATCGTCCCAGGCCTTAACTCGTTGTCTTAACGGGGTTAACAAACTATAAGATATAATTGCCGTACTTCTTCTAGATATTTCCAAAGTGATTTAGATCCAGATTTGATAGTCGGTTATTTAATTGTCAAATAAAACAATCATATCAACCAATACTTCAATTTCAGCGAAAAACACCAAGTCTAATTTTTTAAATAAATTAAATCTCTTAGCCAAAGTTTGTACTTATTTTATCGAATTTAGTATATTCACAAAGTATCCTATTTAAAATATTTGAAAAACCTTTTAAAATAAATGTGGAAAGTACCACTATGGTATCAATCCATGGATCGCAGCTCAATGGTAACGTCTCTATCCCAGAGAAATCCATGGATCAGAAATTGGCCACAGTCCAAACTATAACTGGTTTCAAAAAATTTCATGGGTTAGCTTCATTTTATCAAAAATTTATACCGCACTTTAGTAGTGTAATGGCCCCTGTTACTGATTGTATGAAAGGAAAGAACTTTTCATGGATGAAAGAGGAAGGATATGCTTTTGAGCAAATCAAGGAACTTTTAACCTCAGCACCGATTCTAGTGTTGCCAGATTTTCATTTACTATTTGAGTTACATACGGATGCATCGAAAGTTGGAATTGGAGGAGCGTTGAGTCAGAAGGGACGTCCAATTGCCTATTTTAGTGAAAAGCTTTGTGGAGCAAAGATGAGATACAATACTTATGATGTGGAGTTTTATGCTATTGTGTAAGCTGTAAAGCATTGGAGACATTACTTGTTCCACAAAGAATTTGTTTTATATACGGCCCATGAAGCGTTGAAACATTTACAAGGGCAGAATAAAATTGCAACTAGGCAAGCATCGTGGATAGCTTATTTGCAGCAATTTACATTCTTCGTAAAGCACAAATGGGGAGTAACTAATCGTGTTGCCGATGTATTGAGTCGAAGGAGTTGTTTGCTAACAACTATGCGAGTAGAGGTGATAGGATTTGAATTACTTCCAGATTTGCTTACTTCAGATTTATATTTTTCCGGAATCCTAGACAAAGTCAAGCAAGGAAGCATGGATGGATATATGCTGGTTGATGGTTTTCTATTTAAAGGAAATCAGTTGTGTATTCCAGATTGTATTTTATGAATGAAGTTCATTAAAGAATTACATGAAGAAGGGCACGTGGGTCGCGAACGTACTATGCAGTTGATCTCAAGGTCTTATTTTTGGCCGTCAATGAGGAAGGAGGTTGAAAGGTTTGTTCAGAGGTGCCATATTTGTCAAGTTTCAAAGGGGACCGCAACGAATGCAGGTTTATATATGTCGTTCCCTATACCTACTAAAACATGGGTGGATGTTATTATGGACTTTCTACTGGGTATACCGAGGACGCAACGTGGCAATGATTCTATTTATGTGGTGGATGATCGTTTTCAAAAACGGTTCATTTTATCGCATGCAAGAAGACGACAGATGTAGTAAATGTCACACAGTTATACTTCAAAGAGATCTATCGACTCATGGGTTGCCTGAATCTATTGTATCAGATAGAGACACCCGTTTTCTGAGTCATTTTTGGATGAGTCTATGTAGAATAGTCGAGACAAAACTGAAATTTAGTGGTGCTTATCAACCACAGACGGATAGACTGACAGAAGTTGTGAATTGATCCCTAGGTAATCTATTGAGATGCCTCGTGAATGACTATTTGAAGAGTTGGGACTCTAAACTGTGTCAAGCTGAGTTTGCACACAACCATGCAGTTAATCGAAGCACTGGGTTCAGTCCATTCCTGATTGTTTACTCAACAATTCCTAAAGGACCATTGGATTTATCTATAGTATCACAGCAGAAAGGAGTGATCAAATGAGCTAGTGATTTTGTGAATGAATTGCAAGAATGCCACAAGGTTGTGCAGGAACGATTTCTTAAGGCGAATGAGAAATATAAGCAATCCGCAGATATCAAACAACGACATGTTGAATTCAAAGAAGGAGATTTTGTGTATGCAGTACTAACTAAAGACGATTTCCTATTGGTGCTTACAACAAGCTAGCTGCTACAAAGATTGGTCCTTTGGAAGTCGTAAAGAAGATTAATGAGAATGCTTATCAGTTAAAATTGCCGGATCATATCCATACTGCTGACGTTTTCAACATCAAACACTTGATTCCGTATCATGATAATATGCAGGTCGAAGAAGAGGAAAGTGTGAATTCAGGGTCAAATTCTTTTCAACCAGGGGAGGATGATGCAGTGCCTAACCTTAAGTCGCCTACTATAAGTCGCTTGCTTAAGTCATGACCACCTTAGGTCGTAAGTCGTATGCCGCATATATTGCTTAAAGCATCATCATAAGTCGCCTGCATTGATAAGCGACTCAAGATATCAAGGCCGCAACTCTTAAGTTGTTCCCTGATGTCGCACTTCGTTAGGACGATGATGTCTTAAGTCGCTATTACTTATGTCTCTCATTTTTAAGTCGCTTACATTAAGTCGCAAGGTCGCTTCTGAAGCTTAAGCCGCTCATCATAGCCGCATCACTTAAGTCGCTCAACCTATTCCACAGATTCTTATGTTGCAGGTTCTTATGTCGCATGGAGTTGTGCTATCTTATGTCGTTATGTCGCTATGATGTTATGTCGCGTGGTATTATAGTTCGTACGAATTGTTGTTAAGTCATATTGTTGTTAAGTCGTGAGTTGTTGTATCTTCGTATGTTATATGTTGATGTATTGTTAAGTCGTGTGTTGTAACTCGTGTGATGTTGGTTCATGACTTGTTAAGTCGCAAGTGTTAGGTCGTAGGTCGTGTGTTGTATGTTAAGTGGGTCTGTGTATTGTAATTCCTATAAATAGGATTGTGTTGTTATTGTAAAAAGGGAGTTGATTTTGAATAAAATTTTGTGTGAGCTTTTGCCGCCATTGTTGAAGTTAAGTGTGATCTCCTTCTTCTTTCCTTCTTCCGGGTATTCGTGCGCGAATCAACGAAGTAGAAGCCAATTCTCGGTATCACTTGTGAGTGATCAACGATCGAATTGTAGATCTTTCAACACAGTATCTTGCGAGATCAATGGGTTGGAGATAGCTAGATTCTGGTATCGTCACGATCAACGGAATTGGGCATTTATTGATCTATCAGGGTTATTTGACACGAAATCATTTCGTGAGGAAGAAAGCTGCGCCAAATTGGTATCAAAACATTATTAGCACGTCAAAGTTATATCCGCTGCATCAGTATCCACTCAAATTGGGCATACAGGACGAAATAAATCAATGCATCAAGTAACGTGCTTGATACATTTTGATAGCAACAGGGCTTCTCACATTCAAACTGCAATATAAGAGTGCAAGTATTTATTACTTGCGTGTAAAGATGTATTTGTGAATAGGGAAATTAAAAAAAAAACTGTGGAACTTACAGCTATAATCATTTTTTTTATATGCTAGCCGGTGCTTGTTTCTTAACATAGGCACGTTCGCCTTAAATTCTTTGTACCATATGAAGGCCAGCACACGTTCTTCCATTGACTAGTTCACAAAATGAGAAAAGAAAAGTAAACATTTTTTCTTTAACTTTCGTTTCATTTCTCTTGAAACACTGCGTAAAGCTTTTAATGGCAGCCAAATATTTGCTCTCTGTTGAATTCTTGTTGCGAACTGATTTCGAAGCAAATCAAAGGTGAGTGAAAACTCACAATTTCTAATTTAAAAACTATGGTCACAACTTAGTTAGTAAAGTGGATTACGTTAGTATGCAACATTTTGTGTAGGTAATATCCTTTTATTCTGGAAATTTCTCACAATATTGTTTTGCAAATTGTTGCGCACTATTTGAATTCTATGTGTGTGCGGTTATTAGTTAGTAAAATGGATCCAAGTTCAAGTTATTAGTTTATTTTTCTTCTACTTCATTGCTGCATTCAAACGAGTACATTAAATTGCAAGTTCCAGGTCTCATTATTTATTTTTTTGCCTACTCCATTAGAGTGTACACTTGTATACATCGCACAGACCACATTTGCATGTACATATTAATGCGCCCAGGCTAGTATGCATGCATACTTCAATACACGCGCATATACATATAGCTTCATGCGTGCATCTGAATATTGCCTGAAATCAAGTGGAAGTTGCATTTCATAGAGTAAGTCTAGATCTTTCTTTGTTTATCAATTTTTTTTAATATGCAAGTGGTATCATATCAAGAAGTGAATGCGTCCCTGGTAGCAATTTTTTTGTAAATCAAATGCATGAAGCTAGTATATTGCACGCAAGTTAAACTATGGTCATTGCAAACCAAGTGCATACGTGTCCAGTCCTTATAAATGGGAAACCAAGTGCATGTGCATTAAACTATGTCCAGTCATTTCAAATTGCAAACCCGGTGCATGCATATTAAAATATGTCCAGGACATTATATTAGGATGTACGTGCGAGATTAAATTGTTTAGAAATGTGTCCAGGATGCACATAATTAGTGCACACATATCATTATTGCGTGAAAGGGTAGTTCCAGATCTTTTAGTCTTAGCATTTTTGGATGTGTCTGCATATTAGCGTGCATGCATTTAAGTGTAACACAAAATATTTATATTTGTGTGCAAAACATAGTCCAGTTCAAGGATCACAGAGTTATTAAATATTTTCATTTCTTCATTTTCGAGTGATGTGTTTTATGAATATTGGGTAATAGAGTTTAATTATTAATTTTTGTTGAACCGGTGTTACGTTTTTTAACGTATTTTATTACCATTATTATATAACGGAATTTTTACGCCGGTATTATATTTTTGGAACATGTTGTTTTGACGAGATTTTTGTCGAATAAAAATTACTTTTTTTTTGACTTCAGTAACCGTCAATTTAAAGTGAATTTTTAAGCGGTTATCCCGCAACGCTGATTTGATATCCGTTTTTACGGTGTTTTGTGAAACGCAATTTCTTTGTCAAAATTGCTATAGATGTTGCTGTTTTAATCACGTGTTTTAAAAATAGTTTTAAAATAAAATTGTTTCCAAAAAGTTTATGGTTTGCGCTTTCAACAGAATGAGGAAGCGATTTAAATGCTTCAGCAAAATTATGGACCATGAACCCTTACTTTTACTGATTCGGTTAATTTCAGACTTGTCCGTTTGAGAACGTAAAATGTTATTTTTATAAAATACACAATTTGCACTTTCAAGGAAACGATGAAGAGATTTAAACGGTTTAGAAAAAGTGCGGAGTGTGGAACCACACTTTTACTATTTTGGTTAATTCTGGACTCGTTAATTGAAATATTTGCTGTTTGATGAGTTTGATGATTTTATTTGGCTTTCAAGCCACTCTGTTGGACCTTCGGGTCATATGATGGACCTTCGAGTCAATTACCAGTACTAGACCTTCGGGTCATCTGTTGGACGTTCAGATCATTTGTTGGACCTTCGAGTCATTTGTTGGGCGCCAAAAATTTGTAGTACTTGGTAGGCTACGGCCATATTAGATGCACGTGCGGCGTAGCTAAAACTCGCCATCTATTAAGATCTATCCATCTTTTATGTTTATTTTCTAGTTTTCTTATTTTGATTCCTAGATTTTGCGACTGCTGATTTTTCTAGTTATCTTATTTTGATTTCTAGATTCTGCGTATTGCTGTTTTGAATTCAATTGTGTATTTGGAAGTTTATTTTGATGATGTTTAAAGAGATTTCTTCCCTTAAACTATGATGATTACTATGTTGTATAGTCTCACCCGAGATTATAATTTTGTGTATAGTCTCTTCTGAGATTATACATTTGTGTATAGCCTCATCCAAGATTATAAATTTGCGTATTGCTGTTTTGAATTCAATTGTGAATTTAAAAGCTGATTTTGATAGAGTTTAAATTGAGCTTTATTCATTTAAACTATGGTGATTATTTTGTTGAATAGTCTCATTCGAGATTATTGATTTTGATGGAGTTTAAATTGAGATTTCTTTATTTGAACTATGTTGATTATCTATGTTGTATAATCACATTCGAGGTTATGATTATTTGCTTAAGTGTTGTTTATCATACACTTATTTCTGATGTTTAAATTAGACTGGTCCGTTAGTGTTAACCCCATTCTAAACAGCGACTTAATTACTCAATAAAGGCGAGCGATCCAGTGAGTTAGCGTGGTAACGGCTAGCGACTTAGCGACCTAGCGACCTAAACTTGTGACGAGCTAACGACCTACATGTCCGACGATCTAACAACTTAACATCTCCTTTTCACGACCTACCTACTTACCGATCTAAAGAACCTAGCGACTGAGTTACTCAACGACATAAAAGTCCTAGCGACTTAACGAGTTACGACCTAGCATCTTCCACTAGCAAGAGCCGAATTCACATGACCTCTTCTATTAGGTCGCTCGCGACCTAAGCTGCATACTGCATCGTCTACTAGGTCACTCGCGACCTAAACAGACCAAGGCAACTTCTTTATGCCGCCACTCCTTATGTCGTGATTCCTTAGGTCGCCACTCCCTCTCATGCTACTTCTTAGGTCGCCCACAATCTATAACATGGCCGAGCTAACACTTAGGTCGCCTATGACCTACGACCTAACTCCAGAAATCCCCTATAAATACCTTGCCTACTCCACCGAAGAGAGGACTTTTGGCTAATTTCTGGAATGCCTATACGCTGCTGTTTTCTCGACTCATCTGATACTTCAAATACCGAAAACACTTCATCGAACTTTAGGAAAAGATCTAGCACATTCAACATGAATTCGAAGAGCTCTTCTACATTGGAGTTCTAGTTACTTGTCTTAGTTGTGTTGTAATCAAAGATCATTGTAAAAGTTGTAATCGAATCAGCAATAACGAGGATTAAAGTGGACGTAGGCTTGACATTAAGCCGAACTACTATAAAAACTGTTGTCTCTTTACTTGATTTTCTGTTATTTTCTGCTTATCTCTAGTTCCCGTACCAACGGGTGGTGCTTTCACACTTTTACTACTTACACCGGGGTGATAGCGTCTAATTTTAGCGTTGACATTTTTGGTGCTTTCATTGAGAATTGAACTCAAGGTGCTTTCATCATTGCTTCGCAAAAGTTCGTTGAAAGAATCTCTCTCAAAACCAGAAGTCTATCAGAGATTATGGCTCTTGGAAGAAAGCGCAAATCTACTAGACCTGGTGATGCCCATGAAAATACTACCACTTCTCCTTAGTTAAGTCGAGCAGCTCCAAGTGTTGGAATTACACGGGCAGAGTTAGATGCTGCAATGTCTGGGTTATATCAGCAAATGGAAGCCCAGAACACATTAATGCTTGGTAGGTTGAATGCTTTGCTCGGAGCTAACGATCAACCAGTGAATAATGAAGGAAACTTTGCTGATGATGTTCATAATCCTGAAAAGAGGAATATTCCTCAAAAGGCAGTTAGCCCTGCCGAAGGGGCACCTCCCCAAGTTGGAGGATCAAGGCCGTAGCCGACTCTCCGCGAACGTTTGTCCAGGCAAACTTCCAAGAAAATGGTTGAAGTCTGTCCCACAGAGCCTCTAAACGATGAGGAACACCTCTCGGGAATGGTTCGACGGATTATGAAAGAAAGTATGCAAAGGGAAGAAGATGAAAAAGAATGGGTGTTCGCTCCAAGAAAAACTCCGTTCACCGAAAGGATTCTGAAGGCAGAATTCCCAAGGAAGTTTTTTCCTTCCGCCATTCCGGCTTATAAGGGAACAAGCGACCCTAACCAATTCCTATATAAGTATGACTGGCACATGACTGGTGCTAGGGCATCAAATGAGATCAAATGCCGGTACTTTCCGGTATACTTGGAAGTAGTGGCTCTACTCTGGTTTACAAAGCTAGCGGTCCGATCTATAGACCAGTTCTTCGATTTAACTCAGAAGTTTAAAGAACAATTCAGGTTGTATGCCTCAAAGGCGAAGGACATAATGTCATTGTCCAGCATGGAACAGAATCCCGAAGAATCTATTAGATCTTTCTTAAACCGCTTCAACGTAGCCTTGGCTGAAGTCGACAATGCAGAGCCACGAATGGTTTTGACCTACTTAATGAGGCCTTTCGACAAATCGAGTGAGTTTGGGAAATGGTTGAAGATGAAGGAACCAAATTCGCATGAAAAATTCTACAAGAAAGCCGACGAGTTCATGCGCTTGGAAAGCCTTCCTGTGTCGGAGAAAATGGTATTGACGGAGGTTAAGAATAACACTACTGCTCCTACCAAAAAGGAATCTGGAAGTCAGAAGAGGGAGAATAACGGTGGGAAGAAGCAGAAGGATGTGAAGAAACCTTGCTTCTTAAAACCTTCAAATTTCACTCCATTAACCGATACTCCAGATACCGAAGATGCCGTTGAATACCCTAAGCCACCTTTGTTGAAGCTTGGGAAAAATGTTGTTCAAAGTGGAAGATTTTGTCGGTTTCATAATTAACCCGGTCATGATACTAACGAATGTCGCCAATTGAAGAGTTTGATTGAAGAACTCCTGAGACAGAACAAGCTGCAACAATATGTTAAGAGAAATAGGAATGACCCAACTTCATCTACTGAGGGCCAGCAACTTCCTGCTCATCCATCTGGCTCGGGTGAGAGGACTACCGCGCATGAATTAGAATGTCCTGTTATTAATGTAATCATGGGAGGTCCTCACCCAACAGGAAGAAGCTGGGGTGAGATGGAATGATATGCTCGTGCTTTGAAATATGCCCTAGCAGAAGAGAATGTTTTTGTGTTGGAAGACGCTGCACCTTTGACGCTGCAAAGAACTTTTAATGATGACATTGTGTTCAGGGCTAGGGACTCTATGGGTGTTGAAGCTCCTACCATGGATCCCTTGGTCATCTCTGCAGGTATCGGGCCTACTATTGTAAGAAGGGTGCTTGTTGACTGTAGCGCTTCTTGCAATATCCTCTTCAAAAAGATATTTGATCAAATGAAGATTCCTATGGCTGATGTTCAAGCTTCATCACAGAAGATTGTTGGGTTTACTGGGGAGCAGAAGCAGCCAATTGGAACTATTGATTTATTTGTGGAGCTTGGAGAGGGGCAGAAAAAAGTGGTTCGAAAGCAGACTTTTGTGATTGTTGACGGATTTTTTGCTTACAATGCCTTCCTAGGCCGGCCAACTCTTGCAGCATTCAAGGCAATTCTCGCCCCATGGTGCCTTACTATGCAGTTCCCCACGGATAATGGCGTCGGTGTTATTAAAGGGGATCAGAATGCTGGACGAGAATGTTATCTGATAGAGTTGCGAGAAGCAAGGAAGAGAGAGATGGGAAAGGATGCAAAAGCTCCACTCCGCATCAAAGAACCAACCTTGTAGCAATTACAAGGTGGACCCTGCACTGGCAAGCATAGTGGTGCACGAAAAGAAATGGATACTAGAAAAGCCAGTACGGGGGAGAATAGAGTGGTGCCAGTGGAAGTAACAGTGCCAGTACCTGTTGACCCGAAAGATCCGAACAAGGTGCTGAATGTGGGTTCTCAACTTAGTGTGACAGTTCAAAATACTTTGATATCATTCTTGAAAGAAAATCTGGATGTATTCGCTTGGAGTCATGCCGATATGTGTGGAATATCTCAAGAAATCGTAGTACACACTCTGAATATTGATCCGAAATTTACACCTGTGAAGCAGAAAAGAAGAACCCAGGGTCCAGAAAGGTCGGCAGCATTAAAAGGAGTAGATCGGCTCATGGAGAATGGTTTCATCAGAGAATCCACTTATCCAAATTGGTTTTCTAATCCAGTTCTGGTCAAAAATGCAAATGGAAAGTGTAGAGTATGCATCGACTTTTCAGATTTAAACAAAGCCTGCCCCAAAGAATGCTTCCCGTTACCCAGAATTGATCAATTGGTGGATGGAACAGCCGGGCATGAATTGTTGTATTTTATGGATGCTTACTCTGGATATAACCAAATCATTATGCATGAGCCATATCATGAGGACACGAGCTTCATCACCGATATTGGTCTTTACTACTATAGAGTCATGCCCTTCGGACTAAAGAATGCGAGGGCAACTTACCAAAGACTTGTTAATGCTATGTTCAAACCACAGATTGGCAAAACTATGGAAGTTTACGTTGATGATATGTTGGTGAAGTCAAAGAAGGAAGTGGACCATATAGATCACTTGGAAGAAATGTTCGCAGTCTTTCGAAAGTATAGAATGAAGCTTAATCCTTTGAAATGCTCATTCGGGGTAGAGTCTGGGAAATCTTGGGTTTCATTGTGAGTGCTAGGGGCATCGAAGCTAATTCTGCTCAAATTCCTGCTCTGAGAGAAGTCAAAGCCCCTAGGATGGAGAAGGAATTGTAGAGCCTCAATGGGAAAGTCGCTGCTTTGGATCAGTTTATTTCAAAGGCCACGGATAAATGCATTCCAATCTTTGACGCTCTAACGAAAGGAAGGAAAAACTTTGAATGGACTCCAGAATGTCAGAAAGCTTTCGATGAACTAAATGGTCACATGGAAGTGCCTCCAATACCTTTTAAGCCCAGCAACGGTGAAGATCTTTTCATATATTTAGCAGTTTCGTCTCATGCTCTTAGTGTAGCACTAGTACGATAAGATGCAAAAGTTCAACGCCTGGTCTACCACATCAGAAAGAGATTTACTGGGGCAGAGATGAATTATTCAAAGCTAGAAAAGCTCGCCTATTGCCTACTAATAGCTTCCAGAAAGTTGAGGCCGTATTTTCAAGCTCATCCTATTAGAGTCCTCACTGAACAGCCTCTAAAGCAAGTTCTATTTCGCCCTGAGACTTCAGGTCATCTTCTTAAGTGGAATATTGAACTCAGCCACTATGATATCACTTACCATCCCCGAAGAGCAATCAACGGACAAGCTTTAGCAGATTTCATTGCAGAATACACAGATAAAGGTGACAGCAAGGGAGCAGTTACTGATGACATCCCGACCCGATGGAAATTATATGTTGATGGCGCAACAAACAACTATTGTTCTGGAGCTGGGGTCGTGCTTAAAAGCCCCAGAGGGTGATCATTGTGCTACGCATTGAGATTGGAATTTCCTTCGACAAATAATGAAGTAGAATATGAAGCTCTTATTGCCGGCTTAAAGATTGCTAAAGAACTGAACATCAAAGTGCTGCAAATCTTCGGTTACTCCCAGCTTATTGTATGCCAAGTCAAGATAGAGTTTCAAGCTAAGGGAGGAAATCTACCTGCTTACTTGTCAAAGGCCTGGGAGCTTCTAGATGATTTAGATCATTATACGATAAGTCATATACCCCGGGAAGAGAACATGAAGGCAGATTCTCTCGCGAAGTATGCAAGCACTGGCGAAGCTCAATTATTGGGATTGGTTCCTGTGGAAGTCTTGTCAGCTCCAAGTACCGATGAGATGGATATTGACTGGATCATGGCTGCGTCCCAAGAGCAGGAATCGTGGATGACTCCAATCAAGGAATATCTACTTAACGGCTTCCTTCCAGAAAGTTCAAAAGAGCGTCAAAAGCTGTTAAGGAAAGCCTCAAGGTATGTAATTCAAGACGGCCGGTTGTACATACGGGGATTCTCGATGCCATTACTCCGATGTGTAACAAACGAAGAGGCTAAGACAATTTTAGCTGAAGTGCATTAAGGAGAGTGTGGAGATCATTCAGGTGGTCAAACTCTAGCAAAGAAATTTCTCCGCTATGGTACTAGATACTCTCGAAAGTGTGACAGATGCCAGAGATTTGCAAAAATCCCAAGTGCACCTTCCACCGAGTTAACGCAGATGGTCAGTCCATGGCCATTTGCCATTTGGGGAATATCTCTCATCGGGCCTTTGCCAACTGCCAAGTCCGAAATCAGATATGCTATTATTACTATTGATTATATCACTAAATGGGCTGAATCTGAACCATTAGCTACTATTACCTCTAAAAAGATGATAAACTTTGTGACTAAGAATATCATTTGCAGGTATGGTGTGCCTCAAAAGATAATCACAGACAATGGTACCCAATTCGAAAGCGAAGAGTTCTAGGATTTTTGCAAGCGATTCAAGATCCAAAAAAGATTCTCAACAGTGGCTCATCCGCAGCAAACGGGCAAGTGGAAGCAGTAAACAAAATTATCAAGTCAACCATCAAGAAACGGCTGGAAAAAGCAAAAGGTGGTTGGGTCGATAAGCTGCCACTAGCACTATGGGCATACAGAACTACCCACAAAACTGCGACTGGCCACACTGCATTCTCATTAGCATATGGATCAAAAGCAATGGTTCCAGTGGAAATAGAGGTTCCCTCACACAGAAGAATTCATTTCAACCAAGCTGAAAATGAAAAGTTGCAACTTGGAGCACTTGACTTCCTTGATGAAAGAAGGGAAGAGGCTCAGCTCAGAATTGCAGCTCATCAGCAAAGAATTGCCAGGCACTTCAATTCTAAAGTTCGCCAACGCAGCTTTGAGATTGGGGATCTAGTCTTGAAAAGGATCATGACAGCAAGATGAGTGTTTGCGCCAAATTGGGAAGGGCCGTATGTCATAGGCGAAAAACTTCTTGATGGCACTTTCAAACTGACAACTGTCGAAGGAGATCCAATTCCAAGAGCTCGGAACAGCAATCACTTGCGTCCATATTTTACTTAAAAGCTTTACTTAAACTTGTAAAATGATTATGGATGTATGATTCTTGTATTGCAAGCTATTGTAAAACTAGTGCAAATGAATAATAAGAACTATAAAGTGGATGTAGGCCCAGCTCTTGGCCGAACCACTATAAATCTTGTGTTCTCTACTATTATAAATTTCATGTTTTATTTTAATGTGTAAATACCTTAAATGTATTGCTAAAATGCCGATTTAATACAAAACAAAGCTTATCCATCACATGGCCAAGTGATCCCTGAAATCACTCAATAAACAAATGTCAAGCCACAAAATTTCCAGATTCAAATCCTATATAAGAAGTGCTTCATGCAAACAGTTAGTGATTGTGCAGGAGGGGCACCTCCCTAACATGGAGGTTCCAGGCCCTTGCTAACTGATTGCGATCATTTGTGCTAACGGACATCTTTTAGATAGCTTGCGTCTGCCCCATGGACTCGCTTAACAATGAAGTACACTTCTTTGGATAAGACAAACTATTTGCAAAAGAAAGGAACATATGCTTGGAAACGATAACAGGGAATCACTGATGAGCAAATGACGAAGAGACAGAAAACAGCCAAAAAGGAGCCTTGCCTCTCAACAAAAAGTTTGTTGGAACCACCGAAGGGGCACCTTCCCAAAACGAAGACACTAGGCCCTTGCTAACTGATTGCGATCGTCTGTGTAAACAAACATACGGTTGGATAGCTTGCGTCTGCCCCGTGGATCCACTTAACTGTGAGACGCAACCTTCATGATGAGACAATCACCCAAAGCCCTCTTCGGAGGCACAAGCCCTCTTCGGAGGCACAACTCTTCGGAGGAAAAAGACCTCTAATGAGGCACGCCGAAAAAAGAAAGTTCTCTTCTCAACCAATAAGGTTGGTGGAATCACCGAAGGGGCACCTTCCCAAGTGGAAGGCACAGGGCCATTGTTAACTGGTTGTGATCGTTTGTGCAAACGAACATCCAATTAAGTAACTTGCGTCCTCCCTGTGAATCCATTCAACTGTGAGAAAGTAGCTTCGAGGCAATCAAATAAAGACATCTTCAGAGGCAAAAGATCTCTTCGGAGGCACATGACCTCTTCGGAGGCAAAAGACCTCTCTCGAGGCACCACAAGCCCTCTTCAGAGGCACTAGCCTTCACGAAAGGCACACCTTCCCTCTTCGAAGGCAGAAGACCTCTCCCGAGGTACCACAAGCCCTCTTCAGAGGCACTAGGCTTCACCAAAGGCACGCCTGCCCTCTTCGGAGGCAGGAGACCTCTCCCGAGGCACCACAAGACCTGTTCGGAGGCACAAGACCTCTTCGGAGGAACGTCCCAAGAAGAGATGCTTTTCTCAACCAACAAGATTGATGGAACCACCAGAGGGGCACCTTCCCAAGATAGAAGGCACAGGGCCCTTGTTAACTGGCTGCGATCGTTTGTGCAAAAGGACATCCAACTAAGTAACTTGCGTCCACCCCGTAGATCCATTTAACTGTGAGAAAAGTACTTTCAAGCGAACGAAGCAAAAATCCCTCCAATGAGGCACGACAAGAATTAAAAATAGAGAAAGAAGAAAGCCCTTTTCGGAGGCACACTGCAGCTCTCAAGGGAAGATCAATTTTCCCATCTTGAAAATATTCTTCCCCAGAAGTTGTAGTGCCAATTTAAAGCCTTCTTTGGAAACTAGCTTCACCGCGTAGGAGAATTCACTTGTCAAAAAATAAAATTGATTATCTCCGAAAGTGAAGTGTAAAAAACTTTTTTAAACAAAAGAGAGAGATTACTTCTCCAATACAAGGCACACTCTACTGAAGCAAAGTAATATTTCCTCAAAAATGGAAAAATTATTCTCTAAAGTAAGAGTGCAAGCCTTCTCAAAATGGAAGAGTTATTCTCCAACTTAAGAGTACAAGTCTTCTCGAAACAGAAGAATTGTTCTCCAAAGTCTTACCAAATGAAACAGAAGAATTGTTCTCGAAACAGAAGAATTGTTCTCGATGACTCCATTTGTGTATTTATTGATTTTGGATGAAAAAAGCAATTTAAAAATTTGCAAATCTTTTTCATAAGATTTATTTACAAGTATAATTAGAATTGTGTTTATCATATAGAAGATGATATTGTGATTGTATTGCCCATTGAGTGCTTTAAGAATTCCGGTCGTTGCGCTTGATCAATGTTATCGATAGGAATTTCCTAATTTCATTGATGGGACGTTGGACACAGTAATTTGACCTATAAAAGGTAATTTTTCTAGAAAATGATTTCATAAACATAATTGTAACTTAGGAAGTTTTAGCCTTTCAGGAAAAGAGATTATTTGAAAGAACTTTTTTCCGATAATCTTATCCTTGTGGTTCCCGAAGGGAACCAAGACTTCAATATTTGTACTAATACTAGCCGTATTGGTTTCGGTGCTGTTCTCATGCAAAAAGATAAAGTAGTTGCCTATACTTCTAGAAAACTAAAGCCTAATGAGATTTCTTATGCTACCCATGATTTGGAGTTAGCCGCTATAGTCTTTGCTCTAAAGATTTGGCAACATTATTTTGGGCGAGCGTTTTATTCTCTTCACTGATCATAAATCTCTGAAGTATTTACTCAGAAAGAGCATAATATGAGGCAACGGCATTGGCTCGAATTTATTGCTTCATATGTTTTTGTTATTCAGGGGTAAGGGTAATCGAATTGCTGATGCGCATAGTCGCAAGCAGCATGTTGTTGTTTCCATGACACTAACGGAGTGGAATATTTTGGAAGCTTTATCTCTTTGTGATATTAGAGACCGTCCTTCAGTTTTTGATTCTCCCATGCTTTTATTTAGCATGGAAGCTCGTCCTAATTTGTTGGATCGTGTTGCCGATGCCTAGAAACAAGATCCACATATTGCTTTTCTTATTCAGAGTTGTGAATCGGAATCCCAAAGTGATGATCTGAAGGATTTCGATATCGATATTCATGGTTGTATTCGGAAGAAGGGTACGTTGGTCATACCTAATGTTTCTAATCTTAGAAATGACATTCTTGGGGACTGTCATCGTTCTAAGTATACTATCCATTCGGATAGTAGTAGGATGTGTGCTGATATGAAACGCTTATACTTTTGAGAGGGTGTGAAGCGTGATGTTGCAAGTTATGTGAGTCGTTGCATGACTTGTCAAATTATTAAAACAGAACACCATCATACTAGTGGCCTTTTGCAGCTCTTGCGATTCCATTTTGGAAACGGGATCAAATTTCTATGGACTTCATTGATTGTCTACCTCGTTCGAGGTCAGGCCATACTAGTGTTTGGGTGATTGTTGACCAATTGACCAAATCATCCTATTTTACTCCCATCAAGCCTAATCGGACAGCTTTTTTACTTTGGTGGTAGTTGGAAAGACCACTTTTCCCTTGTTAAATTTTCTTATAACAACAGTTTCCAATCCAGTATCGGTATGGCTCCTTTTGAAGCTCTTTGCGGAAGGCCGTATCGATCACCATCTTGTTCGTTGGAATCCGAGGAAAATTTAGTTCTCGGCCCCGATTATAGTCGTGATTCTTCTGAAAGGATTGATATTATCAGATAGTGAATGAAGGAGGCTTAGAATAGGCAGAAATCTTATGCTGATCATCGTAGGAAGCCTTTGGAATTTTCTGTTGGCGATCTTGTATTCATTCGTGTTTCTCCGATGAAGGGTGTGGTGCATTTCAGTAGCTCTAGGAAATTGGCTCCTCGTTATATTGGACTGTTTCCTTTTACGGGACGCATTCGTCCAGTTGCTTATCGTGTATCGCAACTATTTAGTTTTTGGGAATTCATGACGTATTTCATGTATCCCAGCTTCGTCGATGCCTTCGAGATTCAGATTCTGTTATTGATCAGCATGTGTTGCAAGATCTTGAGATCTCACCCGAATTGTCTGTGGTGCAAAATCCTATTCGTGTGCTAGGTTCGGAGGTTAAACGCCTTCGGAACAAAGAAGTCCCGCTTGTAAAAATTCAATGGTCCGCAAACCAAAAGGATTGCACTTGGAAAACCAGAGAATTCATCGAGCTTTCTTATCCGAGTTTTCTCTCCTCCTCGGGTGGGGGAGAGAATTCATATCCATCTTTTCTATTTTTAATCTTTGTTAAGATGAAATATTTGTGTTATTGACTGCTTCTAGTATGAAAATTGCGGGGACGCAATTTTTATAAATGGGGAGTCTGTAACGAGCGTGATTTTTGAATTACTGTCGTAATAAATATTTCAAAAATTTGTAACGATTGTGATTTTTGAATTACTGCTGAAATAAATATTTAAACTAGAAATTTTAAATTGAGTTTGGAAAAAAAAAGTTGCAAAGTCAGTATTTGGTGAACGTTGTAAACGACTTACTTATAGCCTTCACGTGCATATGAGAAATAGTCCATTTATAAACAAGAGTTGATCACATCTTTTTAATTTTCCTTGCTGTGAACAGAGTTTTAAAAGAAAATAGTGAACACATTTTTTTCAATTTAATATTTGATGCACCTTGCAATTGGAAACCTGGCAATTATATATAGAGTGCTATGCAAACAAACAAAAAAATTCGAAACCTAGAAATCATATATACAGGCTACTATGAAAAAGAAATTTCGAAACCAGGCAATTGCTAACGCATACAAAGTTCAAAACTTATGTATATGCCTTTGTGATAATTTCTTTTTAAAAACTATAGCATATCTTATACACTAGGTGTTGAGTATCCATTCAAAGTAATTGGGCATACAGGATAAATAAATCAGTGCATCATGTAACGTGCCTGATACATTTTCATAGCAACAAGGCTTCTCACATTCAAACTGCGATATAGGAGTGCAAATATTTATTACCTGTGTGTAAAGATGTATTTGTGAATAGGGAAATTTAAAAAAAACAAGTGTTGAACTTACAGCTATCATCAATTTTTTATATGCTAGTCGGTCCTTGTTTCTTCACATTGGCACGTTCGCCTTAAATGCTTTGTACCATATGAAGGCTAGCACACATTCTTCCATTGACTAGTCCACCAAAATGAGAAAAGAAAAGTAAACATTTATTCTTTAATTTTCGTTTCATTTTTCTTGAAGCACTGTGTAAAGCTTTAAATGGCAGCCAAATATTTGCTCTCTGTTGAATTCTTGTTGCAAACTGATTTCGAAGCAAATCTAAGGTGAGTGAAAACTCACAATTTCTAATTTAAAAACTATGGTCACAACTTAGTTAGTAAAGTGGGTTACGTTAATATGGAACATTGTGCGTAGGCAATATCCTTTGATTCTGGAAATTTCTCACAATATTGTTTTGCGGATAGTCGCGCATTATTTGAATTTTATGCGTGTGCTAATTATTAGTTAGTAAAAAGGATCCCAGTTCAAGTTATTAGTCTATTTTTCTTCTACTTCATTGCTGCACTCAAACGAGTACATTAAATTGCAAGTTCCAGGTCTCATTATTTATTTTTTTGCCTACTCCATTCGAGTGTACACTTGTATACATCGCCCAGACCACATCTGCGTATACATATTAATGCGTCTAGGCTAGTATGCATGCACACTTCAATACACGTGCATATACATATAGCTTCATGCATGCATTTGAATATTGCATGAAATCAAGTGGAAGTTGCATTTCATAGAGTAAGTCTAGATCTTTTTTTTTTTATCAAACTTTTTCTTATATGCAAGTGGTATCATATCAAGAAGTGCACGCGTCCCTGATGGGAATTTTTTTGTAAATCAAATGCATGAAGCTGGTGTATTGCATGCGAATTAAACTATGGTCATTGTAAACCAAGTGCATGCGTGTCCAGTCCTTATAAATGGCAAACCAAGTGCATGCACATTAAACTATGTCCAGTCATTTTAAATTGCAAACCAAGTGCATGGATGTTAAAATATATCCAGGCCATTATATTAGGATGTACATGGAAGATTAAATTGTTTAGAAATGTGTCCAGGCTACACATAATTAGTGCACACATATCATTTTTGCGTGCTAGGGTAGTTCCAGATCTTTTAGTCTTAGCGTTTTTGGATGTGTTTGCATATTAGCGTGCATGCATTTAAGTGTAACACAAAATATTTATATTTGTGTGCAAGACAGAGTCTAGTTCAAGGATGATGGAGTTATTAAATATTTTCATTTCTTCATTTTCGAGTGATGTGTTTTATGAATATCGGGTAACGCGGTTTAATTATTAATTTTTGTTGAACCGCTGTTACGTTTTTAAACATATTTTATTACCGTTATTATATAACGGAATTTTTACGCCGGTATTATATTTTTGGAACGTGTTGTTTTGATGAGATTTTTGACGAATAAAAACTACTGTTGCTTTGACTTCAGCCACCGTCAATTTAAAGTGAATTTTTAAGCGGTTATCCTACAACGCTGATTTGATATCCGTTTTTACGGTGTTTTGTGAAAACAAATTCTTTTTCGAAATTGCTATAGATGTTGCTGTTTTAATCACGTGCTTTAAAATAAAATTGTTTCAAAAAATTTTACAGTTTGCGCTTTCAAAAGAATGAGGAAGCGATTTAAACGCTTCAGCAAAATTAAGGACTATTAACCCTTACTTTTACTGATTCGGATAATTCCGGACTTGTCCGTTTGAGAACATAAAATCTTATTTTATAAAATACACAATTTTGCACTTTCAAGGAAACGATGAAGAGATTTAAACGATTTAGCAAAAATGCGGAGTATGGAACCACACTTTTACTATTTCGGTTAATTCCGGACTCTTTAATTGAAATATTTGTTGTTTGATGAGTTTGATGATTTTATTTGGCTTTCGAGCCACTCTGTTGGACCTTCGGGTCATATGATGGACCTCGGGACAATTACCAGTACTAGACCTTCGGGTCATCTGTTGGACCTTCAGGTCAATTGTTGGACCTTTCGGTCATTTGTTGGGCGCTAAAAATTTATAGTACTTGGTAGGCTTCGGCCATATGAGATGCACGTGCGGCATAGCTAAAAATCGCCATCTGCTGGGATAGATCCATCTTTTATGTCGATTTTCTAGTTATCTTATTTCGATTTCTAGATTTTGCGACTACTGATTTTTCTAGTTATCTTATTTTGATTTCTAGATTCTACGTATTGCTGTTTTGAATTCAATTGTGAATTCGGAAGTTGATTTTGATGATGTTCAATGGGATTTCTTCCTTTAAAATATGCTGATTACTATGTTGTATAGTCTCACCTGAGATTATAATTTTGTGTATAGTCTCTTCCGAGATTATAATTATACGTATAGCCTCATCCGAGATTATACATTTACATATTACTATTTTGAATTCAATTGAGAATTTAAAAGCTGATTTTTATGGAGTTTGAGTTGAGATTTCTTCATTTATACTATGGTGATTGTTTATGTTGAATAGTCTCATTCGAGATTATTGATTTTGATGGAGTTCATATTGAGATTTCTTTATTTGAACTATGTTTATTATCTATGTTGTATAATCTCATTCGAGGTTATGATTATTTGCTTAAGTGTTGTTTATCATACACTTATTTCTGAAGTTTAAATTAGACTGGTCCGTTTATCATTTTCATTTAAATAATGCTCTGGTCAGACCGAATAATTTCAGGATAGTCGCTATCTCTGATCGGTTGCAGCTTCGGCTTTTGGAATTTCACTCCATCCTTTTCTAGTCTTCGAGGTGTACTTTTGGTGTATTGACTATCGCCTCATGTATTTTGATGTCCTTGTATATGTACATTTGGTTCATATGAAAGATCGATTATTGTAGCATGTATTCCAGACATGTCTTCCGCTATATATATCTGATATTTCTGTTCTGATGTGATTATACATATCTATGTTGTTGTTGTTGTTATGAATTGTTTTGGATTTTTCTTTAGCATCCGTAGTTTTGTTTTAGATTTGGATTGAATTTATATCTTTGGGAGTAATTTATAAAACTCCTGTCGATGTAATCAATACTTGTCAAAGGTATAACTTACGGATGGTCGCTTCTAACAAGCCTTATTCTTCGCAATAACAGACGTTATTCCTTATAATAACCTTTGTTATTATAAGCATAGAGGTGGGGCGTCACACAAACGATTCCAAACAAAACGTGCCGCCTAGCGTTTATAATGTTTTACCCTTATTCTGAACACAAGGGAACATGTTTCGGGGCCTAATCGATCATATGAGGAAGATAGCTTTTTGAATCGAATTAAAATGTTAAATTTTCGATATTTATTTCAATGAGTTTCTATTTCGTACGACCAAACGATAACCCCAAACGCTACAAAATATGAAATCTGGTAATAATAAATAATTATTGATCCAATGGAACTAGTTTCGTCGAATTCGAAGACTGTGCCCGAGAAGGCTATTTTAACTCGTTGATTAATTCGAGCGATTTTCAAAATCGTCAAAATCGTTTAAATTTTCAATTTTTTAAAACTTAGTAACTCCATCATAATTCAAATAAAAGTATATACATATTAGAAATCATTCTTATTCATTTTAGATCAAAGTTAAATTTATTTACACTATCACTGTATATTAATTTCACTATTAATTAAGTATATAAATTTCCATTTTTAAATTATCGGCTTTTTAATTACATTCAAAAGTCAAATATTATAGTCCTAATCCAAATAAAATTTTATATAAATTTTAGGCATAATTTCTATGTCCATTTACTCCCAGATCCGCATATTATCCTAATTTCCAATACTAATATATTATTTCCTAAATTCATTAAATTGCCATATTTGAAATTATAAACTATTTCACTAATACAACCTAATTCTTCATATTCAAAATCATTTGATAATTCAAATTGAACATTTAAAATAAATTAAATGTTCAAAACCAACGACCAATATTTGGAGTAGTTACGTTCCTCTCCCCTTATAAAATTTTTGTCCTCGAAATGTGCCCGGTCAAAAAAATGCCCCCAAACCCGTTAACTTTTCTAAAATCAACTTAATTAAAATCCTACATTCACTTTCCTAAACCCTTTTTGTTTTATCCAAAACAATTAGCTACTATTCCCAAAAACCTTGATCTCTAATACTGTAACAGCCCGCAAATCCGTACCCCTTAAGTCGACACTATTCTCCATCATATCAACTCAATGTAAACGGAAATACGAACCATTAGGGTTAAAGAAGAAGGAGGTATAAGAAGAAAATAGAAATAATATCAGAATCTCACATTCGCAACGGAATAATATATAATAGATACAACATATTTTTATACAAAAGAATCTGTAGCCGAATATTATATTACATCGTCATAGTACAACACAATCAATAGCAAATACTAGATCGTTATATTAACTTGTCCTCACAAAGCTGACTATACATCTTACATTGCACAGCGGATTTATACATGAAGTACATGTGATATTTCTGGCCATCCAGCTCGTCTGCTGAGTTCCGTAGCATCCTATCTGGAACCTGTACTCTATAATACTCGGTCTGACCCTAGCATTATGGTGAAATAATGCCCGAGTCTGTCTGGAAAACCAGAGTGAGAAAAATTATGATGACCTGGAAATTTCGGCAATATCAATTTAATAATCTGTATAAAAATTAAATTATGTTGATAATCTTTGTTAATAAATTTGAATTGATTTAATAATGTTCTTTTGATAGATATTTAATCAGTGAATTTATCTTTTAAAAGTTAATAAATTGTTTTCTATTTATAATATATATATATATATATATGTATATATATATATAATTGTACATATTGAAAATAGACAAGCTTTGGTTTGGAATTTAATAAATAAAACAAATTTTCTAACTCCATTATTTTTAGTAATTTGGAAATTTTGATGTAAATTCAATATTAAGCTTTTCAACCGCTATTTAATAAATAACTATATGGTTTGTAAATACTTAAGGTAAATGTTATTTGTTTAAAATTATATTTAGCTAAAATATGAATTTAAATAAGATTAACATAAAAGCTTTTTTTTATTTCTTTTTAAATATTACTTGATAAATATGATTTGAAAATAGAAGTTTAAAATACAATGTAACATATGATCCTAATTCATTGAGCAATAGAAGTAATTTATAATCTCTTTTATAAATTATTTAAAATTTTCAAGTTCGTTATTTTCAAATAATAATTATAATACTTAGATTTTATAAACATAAATAGATTTTATAGAAATAGAATTGTTATTTCAAATTAAATTTTGTAGTTATATATGTATATATTTAACTTGATTTTTAAATTGGAATTTGAATTTGAATTTGAAGTATTAAAATTCGAAGTATAAATATTTTAAATTGTTTTAGATTTTAAAATATCTGTATAAACTTTTATTTATGAATATAATTGTTTTATTTCTTTTAAAATTATCTATACATATAAATAACTATATATTAACTAATTAATTACGCATAATCTTATATTAACCTTTAATTACAAATACTAATTAACTTAAAAGACAAGTGTTACTTTACTAAAGCTTCATTTTACAAGTGTAAATTAATAAACAAAAGTTATAACAAGTGTCATGTTTTATTTTCTTTTTTCTTTGATTTTTATTAAACCATAAATTAAGTTATATAAACATGTATCTCCATTTTCTTTTTTTTCTTTTCCTAGTCCCATTCTGAACTAAAGAAACTTCAGCTGAAAGCAACTCATTAAAACCAGAAATATTTCCATCTCCAAAACAAAATCAGTAACCTTCTTAAATCTGTAATCAAATATCTCAGAGTAATATCCCTGTAACAATAACCAAACTGAAATCAAAACCCTGTAAATCACTTTCCAATTCAAACATGCAAACTTGCAAAAGCATTTTCAAAGCGAACCTGTACATTTTCAATGAAAACAAGCTTGCATGCAAAATCTGGGATCTAATCAAGCATTCCAGTTTCAAAATAAACAAGCAAATCAAGTTTAAAGTTTTCAAACCAAATCAAGCACTGATGTTTTCAAAGAACCATTCAATTTTTAAAGTTTTAAAGCAAAAACATTTCAGTAAAACCAGTTTTCAAATCAAAGAGGAAAGTTCTGTCTTCATTCCAAAATCTATGAGTAACTTCACTTTTAAAACTTTAAGTATAATTTTTGTTGCACGTTATTGTTGTGATCAATATTATATTGTGAGGTATGTTTGTGTATTTATATTGTTGAATTTCTGATGTATGAAGTATGCATGCCTGTAACTTCTCTGTTCTTAGTTTTTGGTTCTTGTTGGATTTAAATTCAAAAGCCTGTTGATTTTGCCTTTGTATAAACTTAAGATTCGAATCAAACTAGTTTGTTTAATCACAACTTTAGTTAAAATTATACTTAAGTTAGAATAATATGGGAATGACTCTGGAAATCAAATAACCGAGCAATTTTTAATATAAGTAAAAAATTTCAAATATCATAATTCAAAGTTTCAGTGTTTAGATCCGAAACATCATTAAAAATTATGATTTTTAAAACTAAATTCATGATTTTTATTACTAGTTTGAAGGTGCGGTTCTTGTTTGAACTAAAAATGGTATATTGGGATTTTCTGATGATCTCTCTTGACTGGGAGGTCGAGATCTTCAGTATTGATGGAGGAGTGATCGAAGATGATGGGAAAAATGCCTGATAGTGATGCATTTCAATGTGGCGGCAGCGGTGACGTATTTTCGTCTGGAACCGTAGTTTTAACTTGGCTTGGTAAATTGATCATCTCGGTTTCTTTAATCGATCGAGTGCAATGAGAATTTGGGTGATGGAAGCTTGGTCGTTGACGAAGACATGGCCGGAGTTGCGGAATTTACGGTGGTTGGAGTTGCGAAGATGAGGCAATTTTCCAGGTTGGGTGTGGTTGTTCCAATCTGTTCCAGGTTGGGTCGAAGACCTCGAATTCGATTTCGAGTATGGATGTTCGATCTGATGATCGTGGAGTGATGTTTGGGTGGTTGTTGGTTCAAGGAGATCATCGGCGATGATCTGAGATGGTCGGCGGCACCGTGAATGTGCACGGTGCACTTTCATTGATCTAAAGTGTTTGGTCTGGGCAAGGGTTTGTATACTCAAGTTTTACTCGAAGTAGTTGGGTAGTTTGCTCGAGGGAGTTTGGATTGGACTCGAAGCAAATTTTAAGTGGCTCGGGTTATATTATGTTACAGATTTTAAAAGAAACCTGTACTGTTCTGTTTTAAATTTTAAAATGAAATTTAAAACTGAGGTTTAAATGAAAAGAAAAGTTTTAAACAAGTTTTAAATCTAAGTTTTAAATCTTGAATTCAAGTTTAGTTTGAATCACAATTTAAAAATAAAATAAAGCTTTTTAAATTTAAATTGTTTTAACAACTTTAAAATGGTTAAATGGTTTGAATTTTAAAAATGAAGTTTTATAGTATAAGTAAAGTTTAAATCTATGTTTTTATCCATATTCAAATTTAGTTTGAATCTTAGATTTGAAATAAAGGGGAAGTTTTTAAATTTCAATTGTTTTAAACAACTTTGAATGTTTAAAGTATATTTTAAATTGGTTTGAATTTAAAATGAATTTGCTTTTAAATTTTTTTAAACTTCTTTTATAAATTAAGTATTTCCTCAACATGAGATTTTAAAAGGTTCTTAAATTGTTTTAAAATTTGTTTAAGTTGAATTTGTATTCATTTTTAGATCTTAAATTTAAAAAGAAATTTTAAAAGAAATCTGAAAGTAAATTGTTTTAAATGTTTTGTCAATTATAACTTAATCATAAGTAAGAAATATTTTTATCTTAAAGTTAATTAGAATTTAGTGATTTGTGATCCATTAAATTATTAAGTTAATTAAAATGGATAATTAATTAATTTAATTAATTAATATAACGTATAATTAATTAAAGTAATTAATTAATGAAATGGATAATTAAATAAAGTAATTAAGGGTTTTAAATTAATTAATTAAAGTTTAAGATTAATTAATTAAGGAACAATTAATTTGTAATTAAGTATTATTAATTATAAAATTAATTAATGATTAAGAATTAATTAATGAAGTAATTATGGATTAATTAAGTTACAATTAACATTTAATTAATTAAGTAATTAGAGATTAATTAGTAATTAAGATTAGTTAATTTGTAATTAATAATGATTAATCTTAGTTTAATTTCAAAAGAAAAAAAATTAAAAGAATTGATAATAGTTAATGAAGGTCATTAACTAAAATTATTTAATAATTAACTAATGTGATTAATTGTTGTAACAACCCGGGTTTTACAACAATTAATTATCGTTGTTTGACGATTAATATTGGTTGTTAATTGATGTTGGAGTTTTTAGAAAAAAATCAAGTGTAAATTCAATTAAAAATTTGTTAAAAGGGTTGTGGGCATTAAAAATTCTCTTGGCCCATATTTTTAATTGAGGCCGTGTTATCCGGAGTATACCCGATCCCCTTTCTTTCTTTCTTTTCCATTAGTTCAGTAACCCTAGAAAGAAAAAAAAAACATAGGAAGAATATCAATGGCGGCTTTGTTTTCGTCCGTTCCTCTTTGCAAACTTAAGGCCTTTGAGAAATCTTCGAAGTCGCGCCTATGTTGATCGATTAGTGGTTATTTACGTGTTGCTTTGTCGATCGTTCGTCTCGTAGAGTTTCGCTCGGTAAGTTCTTTGCATCGAAATTAAGATGAGTGATTCTTTTCACTCACATCTTCTCAAATCTCAGGTTTATATAGGGTCTAAATTTCTATATTTCGTTCGTTTGAATTTGCGATTTAATTTATCTCGGTTGTTCAATTTAGTTCGATGTCAATGATGTTTATCTGCCTTGGTTCGTCTTCTTGTTTTTCACGGCTCGATGATTTAGATGTGATGATTTTGAGTTGTTTGACTCTAGCCATCCTTCGGCCACTTGACTTTGTTAAAACTTGTACCTTTGTTATTTTGTTTTTCTGACATTTTTAATTTGATTGCAAAGGCATCGATTTTATTTAGTTGTCTTCGGTTGTGACTTTGAGCATTTTTGGGGTGAGTTTAAATACTCACGTTGCTAATTTATTGAACACGAATATATTCAGATTTTTCGTGTACTTTTCTTTTTTGTGAACATGAAATTCAAGTGCTGGCAAATTTTCTTCACTTGTGGGCAAGTGTAATAATTATAGCGTGCCTGAGTACCAAGATTTTCAATGCATGTGTGCATTCTTATAACATGAAACAACCCAGGTCATCCTATAAGGTTTAATTGTCTCCGCGTGTGTTAGCCATATATTTGTTCTATGTTTTGCTATTCAATTTAGACTAAGTTATGTACAGATCGTCGTGCACATAATTATAAGTCTCAGGGTAGCTTACTTCATCTGTTAACTTGCGTAAATATTGGGATGCGCACTTGTATATGTGCCAGATAGCTCACTTTATATAATTTTAGTACATAAATGTGTCCACAAAAATCTGGTCATTGATGTTTTGATTTGGGTGATGATTCAGTGTTGTCGCCTGTGTTGATTGTGCTTCCCTTGTGTTGCACTTGATAAAATCCATTTCTGTAGTTGCATATATGCTGTGCACTTTCCATATCCTTCCATTAGTACTATTTCAGTATATACGTGAGTTGATTTCACTTGCCTGAGTGCTTGTACATGTTGGTAGCACGTCCATCACTTGTATGTGCCTCTACATTCTTGATTCTGGCGCACAGTTGAGTGTTGTTTCAGTTTGACCTTGCCGTCACCTGAAACAATGTATTCTGGGCCGATCTTGTGCAGTGCACACTTGTTCATCTGAAACTTTGAGTTGCTTGGGTTTGACCTCGTGTACGCACTTGTGCTTGCACTGTGTTGAGTGTGCTAACTCGACCTTTTGTGATTTTTTTTGTAATTTTTCCGACCAGTCATGTGTATCTGAGTTGCATACCCTCTGGTGCATTCCTTGTTCATGTTTTTCATGCAACGTTCACTGATCTGCACTTTATGTTGTTGGTATATATACACAAGTGTACATGCTTATTTTACACCACTTGTATACCATCAGTTGCCACTGCCTGTTTCAATATGCCTATAGTTTTTCCACTGTTGCATCATATCTTCACTGTATATTCATTCGGGTGTGTCCTCATGTGTATCACTGCTTTGTGCAGTTCCATGTGCACCTCTGATTCATTTTGCCATGTGCAGTTTGTTATGTACATTTATTTGTGTACATATTTTACATTCATTTGATGGAAGTTTTAAACTGCTACCACTTGCTTAGTATATTAGTTTGCACTGTGAATTCTTGTGTATTGGCCTTTGTGCCATGGTGCTATATCTGTATATGCTGTTGTGGCGAGGCAGTGTACGCGTGCGTACACTGCAGCCACATAGTATCGACATTTTGAATTGATATTTGAACCTTCATTGATTTTGGTTCGTTGATCTTTTGTCTACATCATCACTGTAGTGGCAAGGAAGTGCACGCAAGCGTGAACTGCAGCCACACGGCATGGCTCTTATGGTATTCTATTTTGTTTTGATTTATTGATCTTTTGCATATTCCATATGCTGTAGTGGCGAGGTAGTGCACACGTGCATGTACTGCAGCCCTACTCGAATTAAAATTTTAATTGATATTTCAATGGGTTGAACTGTTTTGTTTATTCATCAATATTCTGATTTGGTTTAATTTGCTGATTTGTTGTTTAACACTGTTACGTGTTATGTTTATCGTTTTCCGATTTCTTTATTTAAGGATCGGATAGACGAGATTTATTGTGACTGTTGTCTATTCAATATTTAATTATTATTGCTTCTGTGCACTAATAACTGAGTTTGAATTAGACTGACCCGTGTATTATTTTCTTTTGAATGTAATACTCGGGTCAGACCGAGTATTTACAGGTTGTTGATATCTTACTTTGGGTTGCTGCTAGAGCTATGAAGTCTTTTCATATTTTTTGAGTAGTCGTTGTCTTAGTATAGGATGTTGTATATTCATGTATATTATTTACGATAATGTACTTGTATATGTAACTTCCAGAGTCGACAGTTGTAGTTGTATCATATGTTGTATCACATGTATTGTAACTGACATCAGTTATTATATATATGAGACTTTTGTTTTATCTGTGTTCCGCATTTACATTATCTTTGTTAATATTATATCTATTGTCCTAAACTATTATGAACCATCGTAGATCGCTTTATACTGGAATTGGGTATGTCGATGGGAGTAAATAAATAAAAGATGAAAAATTAGAAATATATACCACTCCTATCGAAATAACCAATACTAGTGTAAGGCCTAACTACAGATGGCCGCTCCTATCCAGCCTTATTCTTCGCGATAACAGATAGTATTTCTTTTAATACTCTTTGTTATTGCGAGCATAGAGGTGGGGCGTCACAGTTGGTATCAGAGCTTGGGGTTTATGGACATAATATAAAACATAACTTAGATGGAACATATATTACAACCATTAGTCGATGTTTTATTTGTGTTTTGAGTCAAAACTAAAATTTTTAAATCTAGTTGAAATTTTTAAATATCTTTATTTTAAAATAAAAAATGAAATTGTGCTTGGCTGATTTGACTGATTTGTGTTCTGTTTATCAGAGTGCGCAGCGGAAACGGTGAGACTGTCTTCGTTGGGTACGCTGATATCCTTTTTGAATTAAGAATCAAAATATGGAATTGAAATAAATTTTATTTGTTGTTTACATAGCTGTAATTATTTGTCTTCTTTGAAAATTTCGAATCCGATTTAAGGATTCGAAGCAATTGCAGTTATGTGATTTTGTTGAGATTTCTGCTGTTTTGAATTATCTTCATTAAAGGTATATTTGAATGATTTCTTCGTTCATTTCGCGATATACGTGCAAATTTATGTTGCACGTTACTACATTAATTTTATGTTGAACCGATGCTTGGTTATGAAACGTATTTTGTTGCTGTTATTTTATAACGGGATTTTAACACTTGTGCTAAATTTTTGAAGTACGGTGTTTTGTTGACATTTTTGATGAATGTTTTGAATGAAAATTCACTAGTGTTATATTTTGTTGCAAATAATTTTGATGAGATTTTGATGTCTAAAAATTACTGTCGCATTGACTTCAGTAATCGTCAAGTTTTAAAGTGGATTTTCAAGCGGTTATTCCGCAATTCTGATTTTGAGATCCGCTTTTACGGTGTTTTGAGAAGTACAATTTTCTTACTGAAATTGTCATTAGTGTTGCTGTTTTTATGACGGATTTGCAAATCGTTTTAAAAATAAAATTGTTTTTCAAAATTTTTATAGTTTATGCTTTCAAAAGAATGAGGAAGCGATTTAAACGATTCAGAAAAATCGAGGACTATGAACCCTTTCTTTTACTGATTCGCTTAATTCCGGACTTGTTCGTTTGAGAATGTAGATTATTTACTTTTATAAAATAAATGAAATTGTTTTCAGAATTTTTACAGTTTGCATTTTCAGAAGAATGAGAAAGTGACTTAAATGTTTTAGAAAAATCGAGGATTATGACCCCTTTCTTTCACTGATTCGCTTAATTCTGGACTTGTCCGTTTGAGAATGTGAAATGTTATTTTGAATACACAATTTTGCACTTTCAAGGAAACGATGAAGAGATTTAAACGATTTAGCAAAAGTGCGGAGTATGGAACCACACTTTTACTATTTCGGTTAATTCCGGGCTCGTTAATTGAAACATTTGTTGTTTGATGATTTTGATGATTTTACACGTTCAAGGAAACGATGAAGAGAATCAAACGATTTAGTAAAACACGTGGTATGGGACATGTGCATTTGCTATTTTGGTTAATTCCGGACTCGTTAATCGAATATGTGATGATTTTCGTGTCCTTTCGAGCCACTATGTTGGACCTTCGGGCCATATGTTGGACCTTCGGGTCAAAACCAGTACCGGACCTTCGGGTCATTTGTTGGACCTTCGGGTCATTTGTTGGGCGCCAAAATTATGTTGGGTACTTGGTAGGCTTCGGCCATATGTTGATGCACATGCGGCATAGCTAAAACTCGCCATTTGTTGGGATCGATCCACCTTTTATGTTGATTTTCTAGATCATCTTAATTGATTTCTAGATATTTGTTGTTTCCAATTATCTGCAGGTAATTGGATACTTGTTGATATGAGTTATAATTATCGTTTTTGATAATTAGATATTTGTTGATTTGATTATCGCTTATGATAATTAAATATTTGTTGATATGAGTTCTAATTATCGTTTTTGATAATTAGATATTTGTTGATTTGATTATCGCTCGTGATAATTAAATATTTGTTGATATGAGTTCTAATTATCGTTTTTGATAATTAGATATTTGTTGATTTGATTATCGCTTGTGATAATAAAATATTTGTTGATATGAGTTCTAATTATCGTTTTTGATAATTAGATATTTGTTGATTTGATTATCGCTTGTGATAATTAAATATTTGTTGATATGAATTCTAATTATCGTTTTTGATAATTAGATATTTGTTGATTTGATTATCGCTTGTGATAATTAAATATTTGTTGATATGAGTTCTAATTATCGTTTTTGATAATTAGATATTTGTTGATTTGATTATCGCTTGTGATAATTAAATATTTGTTGATATGAGTTCTAATTATCATTTTTGATAATTAGATATTTGTTGATTTGATTATCGCTTGTAATAAATAAATATTAGTTGATATGAGTTCTAATTATCGTTTTTGATAATTAGATATTTGTTGATTTGATTATCGTTTTTGATAATCGAATATTTGTTAATTTGATTATCGTTTTTGATAATCGAATATTTGTTGATTTAGATTTGATTATCGTTTGTGATAATCAAATATTTGTTGATTTGATTATCGTTTTTGATAATCGAATATTTATTGATTTGATTATCGTTTTTGATAATCGAATATTTGTTGATTTGGGATTTGATTATCGTTTTTGATAATCGAATATTTGTTGATTTAGATTTGATTATCGTTTTTGATAATCGAATATTTTTTGATTTGAGATTTGATTATCGTTTTTGATAATCGAATATTTGATGATTTGATTATCGTTTTTGATAATCGAATTTTTGTTGATTTGATTATCGTTTTTGATAATCGAATATTTGTTGATTTGAGATTTGATTATTGTTTTTGATAATCGAATATTTGTTGATTTGATTATCATTTTTGATAATCGAATATTTGTTGATTTGAGATTTGATTATCGTTTTTGTTGATTTGAGATTTGATTATCGTTTTGGATAATCGAATATTTGTTGATTTAGATTTGATTATCGTTTATGATAATCGAATATTTGTTGAATTGATTATTGTTTTTGATAATCGAATATTTGTTGATTTGAGATTTGATTATCGTTTTTGATAGTCGAATATTTGTTGATTTAGATTTGATTATCGTTTTTGATAATCGAATATTTGTTGATTTGAGATTTGATTATCGTTTTTGACGATTTGAGATTTGATTATCGTCTTTGATAATCGAATATTTGTTGATTTGAGATTTGATTATCGTTTTTGATAATCGAATATTTGTTGATTTAGATTTGATTATCGTTTTTGATAATCGAATGTTTGTTGATTTGAGATTTCTGATTATCGTTTTTGGCGATTATATTAAATTATTGTTTCTATCTATCTCTGTTGATAGTTAGAGTTTGCTAATTATAGAGTTCGTGTATTTCTGATTTTCTGGTTGATAACTAGCTATAACTTGCCTGAGTGCTTGTACATGTTGGTAGCACGTCCATCACTTGTATATGCCTCTACATTCTTTATTCTGGTGCACAGTTGAGTGTTGTTTCAGTTTGACCTTGCCGTCACCTGAAACAATGTATTCTGGGCCGATCTTGTGTAGTGCACACTTGTTCGTCTGAAACTCTGAGTTGCTTGGGTTTGACCTCGTGTATGCACTTGTGCTTGCACTGTGTTGAGTGTGCTAACTCGACCTTTTGCGATTTTTGTTGTAATTTATCCGACCAGTCATGTGTATCTGAGTTGCATACCCTCTGGTGCATTCCTTGTTCATGTTTTTCATGCAACGTTCACAGATCTGCACTTCATGTTGTTGGTATATGTACACAAATGTACATACTTATTTTACACCACTTGTATACCATCAGTTGCCACTGCCTGTTTCAATATGCCTATAGTTTTTCCACTGTTGCATCATATCTTCAATGTATATACATTCGGATGTGTCCTCGTGTGTATCATTGCTTTGTGCAGTTCCATGTGCACCTCTGATTCATTTTTCCATGTGCAGTTTGTTATGTACACTTATTTGTGTACATATTTTACATTCATTTGATGGAAGTTTTAAACTTCTTCCACTTGCTTATTATATTAGTTTGCACTGTGAATTCTGGTGTATTGGCCTTTGTGCCATGTTGCTATTTCTGTGTATGCTGTTGTGGCGAGGCAGTGTACGCGTGCGTACACTGCAGCCACACAGTATCGACATATTGAATTGATATTTGAACCTTCATTGATTTTGGTTCGTTGATATTTTGTGTACATCATCACTGTATTGGCAAGGCAGTGCACGCAAGCGTGAACTGCAGCCACACGACATGGCTCTTATGATATTCTATTTTGTTTTGATTTATTGATCTTTTGCATATTCCATATGCTGTAGTGGCGAGGCAGTGCACGCGTGCATGTACTGCAGCCCTACTTGAATTAAGATTTCAATTGATATTTCAATGGGTTGAACTGTTTTGTTTATTCATTAATATTCTGATTTGGTTTAATTTGCTTATTTGTTGTTTAACACTGTTACGTGTTATGTTTATCGTTATCCGATTTCTTTATTTAAGGGTCGGATAGACGAGATTTATTGTGACTGTTGTCTATTCATTATTTAATTATTATTGCTTCTGTGCACTAATAACTGAGTTTGAATTAGACTGACCCGTGTATTATTTTCTTTTGAATGTAATACTCGGGTCAGACCGAGTATTTACAAGTTGTTGATATCTTACTTTGGGTTGCTGCTAGAGCTACGAAGTCGTTTCATATTTTTTGAGTAGTCGTTGTCTTAGTATAGGATGTTGTATATTCATGTATATTATTTACGATAATGTACTTGTATATGTAACTTCCAGAGTCGACAGTTGTAATTGTATCATATGTACTGTATCACATGTATTGTAACTGACATCAGTTATTATATATATGAGACTTTTGTTTTATCTGTGTTCCACATTTACATTATCTGTGTTATTATTATATCTATTGTCCTAATCTAATATGAACCATCGTAGATCATTCTATACTGGAATTGGGTATGTCAATGGGAGTAAATAAATAAAAGATGAAAAATTAGAAATATATACCACTCCTATCGAAATAACCAATACTAGTGTAAGGCCTAACTACGGATGGCCGCTCCTATCTAGCCTTATTCTTCGCGATAACTGACAGTATTTCTTTTAATACTCTTTGTTATTGCAAGCATAGAGGTGGGGCGTCACAATTGTAATAATTAATTAGATTAATTAATGATAATCATTTATGAAATTGATTAAGTACACTTAATGAAAGTAATCAAGGAATTAATAACTCATTGTAATTAATTAATTTAATGTTATTTATTTAAGTTAATTAATTAAGTTTAATTTAATACAAGATAATCACTGGATCATTTGGTAAGTGTAATTACTTAATGTAATTAATGAAGAATAATTACTTAGTGAAGTAATTAGTGATGGTAGTTACAGGATGTAATTAATTGAAGTTTGAAAGTAGTTGTGGTTTAATTACCTTGTGTAATTTATAAGAAGGATAATTACTTAAAGAAAGTAATTACTTAGCATAGTTAATTTAAGAATTGATTAATAATGTTATTTGAAGATAATTAAGTGATGTAATCAATTAAGGATAATTAATTACTGGATGAGATTAATCAAGGGTGATTAATAAGTATAATTAATTAAAGATTAATTTGTAAATGCAATTAATTAAGGAGTAATTAATTTATTTAATAAAGTAATTATGGCTAGTTAATTACTGAATATGACTAATCAAGAGTGATTAATAATTATGGTTTAATTAAAGACTAATTACTTATTGTAATTAATTTAAATAAAGTAATTAATTAAAATGTAATTAGGGATCATTAATTAATATAATAAATGATGTAATTAAGAATGATAAGTGATTAAGAGTAATTAATCAATGTAATTAATTAAGGTTAATGTAATTAATCATAGTTAATTAATGAAGTAATTAAAGGTTAATTACTTCTTTTGGTTAAGAATAATTAATTTGTGAAATTAATTAAAGGATAATTACTTCAATGTAATTAAAGGATAATTAATCAAGGGTGATTAATTAAGGTGGATAATTAGAGAATAATTAGTTAATTGATTTGTAATTAATTAATGGTTACGTAAGAAGGATTTATATTGGTGAAGGAATTAATTTAGTTTACTTTAGATTAATTAGAGATGAAGTAACTAATTTACTTAATTTTAAATTGATTATAGTGTGATTATTAGTCCTTGCTTATGTATGAATGGATGATATTGATTGCCTTGAATGGTTTCTGATCTCAGATATGAGATAAGTAATGCTGTGTAATATGGATGCTTTGGTTAAAGTATGATGATAATATGGATTATCTATTTGTGATGATAATATGGATTATCTGTTTATAATTATAACATGGGTTATCTGTTTATGATGATAATGTAGATTATCTATTGTGAATCTATGAATTATATGTCTGTGTGTATATAGATAATAGAATTGAATTGTTTTAACTTTAAAACAACTTGGAGTTTAAGAAACGTATTGGATTTCGATGAGATCGGGATCGGGTTTCCAGATTTGGATATCCGAAAACCACATCAGTCCAAATTAACGATAGGTCGTGAATCTCAAGTGAAGATGAAGATTCAGAGTGCAAGGGTTATCGTCGTTAACTCTTATGGTGACTCCAAAATGAGTGTAACGAGATAATGCCTTCGGTTTCGTTCGAACCCAGAACGAACTTGGATGGATTGAATGCTTTCAACACATTGTTAGGGGGACGATGAGCATTCTAAGTGATGTGTTCTGATTAAAGGTAATCGTAGCCTCATGCCTCATCAACCGGGAATGGCTAAAACAAGTGAGGTGCAGAAAGGTTAAGTGGGTAGCACCCAAGTAGGATGAGATGAACCCCTGTCTAGAAGTCCCTTTTTTCCGGCTGTGTGGGTAGTTGGAATTGCACACCAACTATGAGGTTGTATTGTTCGGGACTGTCCAGTAAGGGATGGTTATGGCCTTGTGTTGCAGGGGATTTAGGGTGGATCCTCTGTACGTTGATCTGGTCCACGTACTGTGACGGGTGGTACCTCAGTAGCCCTGCCATTGATGGAAACTCATTCTTCCAACGTGCCCTTACGGTTTTGATTGTATTACCCACTTTTGTGGCTAGTGGTTGGAATGTAACGAATGTAACAATTTCGGCTATTTTCTATTTACTTGAAAACCCTTGAACCTATTATAATATCACTGGATTTCCTATCAAATGTTTTGGTTGGCGTAAGGTAAAAACTTACCCATGTTTATGTGTGGGGAGTCTTACGCGATACCTTTTCTTTTCAAAGGTTTTCAAAATTAAGAAACCTTAACCTGTTACTCACACCAGACCCATGTCTGACTGAAACGATCCTGACTCGACCTTCGAAAATCGGCAACGAATACGACACTCATATTCAAATGCCGTAGATTCAAATGTCGAATCTGGTTCGCCGGAGCTTATAACACAATTAAGTACAACACGGTGGAAGAAAATGAATAGTATAATATACAACAGTTGATACAATATTCAGATATAATGATGATATAATAGAATGATACAACTGAATATCAACATACATCAGAGGTACAAGAAATAGCAACGGAGAAGTAATGTCTTCATTGGAATACATCTCCAGAATGCAACTGCAACAGCATCTCCAAACTAAAGATAACTCGAACAACCATCAAGTTACAATAAGCAAACCTGATAACTCTAGAATAAAGCAAATGTGATCGCCAAGATCCAAAGGCTTTAAAGATATCAAATCTACTCCTACTATCTGACTATCTGAAAAACCCAACTCTAGACTGCCCGTTTGGAAAATTGTGGGCAACTAGAGTTTAGGAAAGGAACAATAAACTCCTGGTCAGTCATGCGACTAATGTGAGTAAACAAAACAGTTTTTATCTTTAAAAACAAACAAAGGAATTTAAATTTGAAATCCACGATGCTTTTTGGAAACTGAAACTACCATAAGGCCTCCCACCACACACACAATGCAAGCGCAAACTTGATGGAGATTTCTCCATATGACAGTTAAAAATGCTTGATACGCGAAGACCATCTTTTCATATTATTATTAATGCATAGTGCAGAAAACCTTTCGAAAGTATAATATTAATCTTACCCAGCATAGGTACCATTATATTATGCCAGTTATAGCTACCATTTTAAATGGTACGTTATACAACTAAAACCGTACAAGGCGCGTATTGTTTTGATTGGATTTCCAACAAATGGTCAGGCAAACGAACTTCCCACATAAAATGGAACGCCCCAGGAGGGACGCCCCCGAGAACCTAACCGGATCTCTTCTACACAAGGCCAGGTTACCTCTGTAACTAGGTAACAACTGACACGAGTATGCCATCCCACGGTCATTACCGACCTTTATCCGAGGGCCCTTAATCCAACAACCACACAGTAAAGTATTTGGGCTCCATACCATGATACCAACTTTCAAAAATCAACATAAGTAAATATCTGGCCTCCATACCATGATATCACTTTCTATCCAGAAGGAAATGGTCATACCCTCAGGAGGAGCTGCCCCCAAATAACCTTGCGCCCACGATTCCTGTTTTGACCATTACCGGGTTGTGAGGCTCGATGAGGTCTCGTCCACAAAGCTACGCTTTTTCACAAAGCCAAGCTTCGATCACAAATGATCAACAAATGATCATCAACACACAGTAGCACTTAGCATGCCACATTACCAAATTGGGAATGTATCACTAGTAACCATCAACTACATAAACTCTGAGATCGTACGTCTCAGAGAAGGGTGTTAAGCTAAGAGAATAAATTCTCCGCCACCAACATATATGTATTTGAAAGAAACCAGCTTTACATCTCAAAGTGTAATGTCAGACACACATCCACACAAGTCTATTCTGGGTTCGAACAGAACCGAAGGCACTTCCGAAGAAGCCTTTGCAAATCCGGGTATTCACAATCCCGATCGGACTTTCCATCACTTAGGGAATCACCATACCGGCATGACTCAGTGCAGAGACAATCGACGGGTTACCCTTTCATTTTCGAAAATACCCGGTCTTCACCACCGGTCTTCAAATGCTATCCTTATCGACGTATCATTATTCGGAATGAGTTATATGACACAAGGTCCTCTCCCTGCTAAACCGAATAATGAGCGTAAATTTAAAAACATATGGATATAGGGATTTCAGTTAAGTCACAACTTAATATCCAAACTTTCCTTTCAAATGGTTTAAACAAATTACATTTTAAATCTTTCTAATTAAAAGATTTATTTCACAAAGTTCACCCTGTTTCACAAAGATTTACGGCTTTTCAAAACAATTCCACTTCAAATTGGATTAACTCATCCAATCTTTCAATTAAAGATTTAATTCGTAACTTTCAAACCATTCAAATTCAAATCTTCTACATGGAAGATATACCATTTAAAATCCTCTTTGATTTCAAAAAAATATTTAATCATCTTCACAAGGGTTAATTCTTAATTTTTCCAAACATATTTACAATTTATTTCAAACTTGAAATCTTTCGATACACATTGAAAATCCTTCCTTTTTATGAAAGCTTTAACTATTTCAAACAAATAGTTCTCATATTGGGAAAAATGATAACAATTTACATAAGTTAAAGCCATCCAAGTATAAACTTGGATCTAAACTTAAATTTCCAAAAACATACTTTTAAATGGTTAAAACCCATATAAATACCTTTATAACTTGTATAATCTTTTAGACCATAACTTCCAAATCATTGAATTCAACCTGAAATATTGAATTCAAATTTAAATCAAATTAGTTAAATTTCAAAATTTATTAAGTTAGTTAAAATAACTTTTATTTTTGAAAACTCATTTTAAAAGTTTTCAATTCCAATTCCAAAACTATTTTGGATTCAAGAATTCAATCTTTAAAATTGTTAAAAAACCTGTGACTTAGCCGATTTCCTCGTGCAATCCATATTTGTGTGTGTGTGTTGTAGTCCAGGGGTTTTACACAATAGTGCAACATCATAAATCATCACATCACATATGTAAGCACTTCGCTATTGATAAGCGGTATAATTTATAACGCTTATCGTTCATTCACAGGTTCACAGATAAATAATATAAATTTATCACAGATAAATGAATTACATTCATCATAGATCACACCGAAACAATTCATAGCACAAAGCATAACATATCAGAAATATCAAACAGCTCGACAATCAATAGAATTCAAAACATCCATAAGTGAACTCAATTAATTATCTAATTAAATTAAATCAGATAAGTCACCAATCATGGTTAGTTAACATTAATTAATTTCAAATCATTTAATTAATTGTCCTTTAATCATTTTTCAATTAAATTAATCAACCTCTAAATTATTCAATTATCCTTGATTACTTTGAATAAGAAATTATCTTTAAGTAATTAACCACCCTTAACCTTAATTATTTTCATTTATTAATCCCTAATTAATAATCATCCCCTATTAATTACACTAAGTAATTAGTTTTTAAATTAATTTAATAAACTTTGGGACTTGATTAACATTTCCTTTGAAACTTATTTATCCTTTAATATACTTAAAAACTTTGTTTCAATCAAAATTTCTTGAAACTTTGTACATTTTCTACTGCTTTTAAATACTTAACAAAACTTACTTTGTAATTTTAAAACCAGTTATATTTGAAACCTAGTATCTAACAAATCAAACCCGAGCCAAATCAAACAAAACCCTACTACATTACTTCGAGTCAATCCCTTTTTCTCATGCGCTTGAACCCGAGTACAATCCCGAAACAACTTCGTCTTCCCAAACCAAAACAACCTCTGACACATTGATGCATACGTTAATTCACGTACACGTGTACAGTACGTTGGAGCCACTCCGATCAAGTCGCCAACCATGATCAAGTCGCCTAGCCCTGCCTACATCGTCACGAATGCCCAGCATTCAGACACGAACTCGAAATTGAATTCGAGCATACAAGTTATAACTTGGAACACGACACCAATACCTGTAATGTTGTCGAACTCCCTTCTCTGATCGCTGTTATCCCGCTTTTTGGCAAAGCCGTGATACCAAAAGATTGGCCAAAAACAAAGGACAGTTCGTCTCAGAGATTGGTTACACTTCTCTTCACTATGGATATCGATGAATTTTGTCCGAGTCCAGATTGAGCTACAATTGATAGGACATGACCAGAAAGATCATAGAAGTCGGCGTTTCAAATTTCAAGTCAATCCGAGGTCATATGCTCAAGTTATGATGGATCCAAGTTAAGAAGGTGCACATTGCTCGGTTCGAACCCATCATGTTCGAACCCATCATATTCGAACCCATCGTGTTCGAAACCATCGTGTTCGAAACCTTCTATTTCGAACCCATCATATTCGAACCCATAGGACGAGGCGACATTCGAATCCATCACAAATTCGAGTCCTTCCTATGCTTCGAATCCATCACAAACTTCGAATCCATCACAAACTTCGAATCCATCACAAGTCTCGAATCCATCACAACCTTCGACTCCATCAGAAGCTTCGAATCCATCAGAAGCTTCGAATCCATCCAAGCTTCGACTCCATCAGCCATCGGTTTCGAATCCATCCACATCGCATACAAAAGCATGGATTCGAACCACATGGAGTCGAACTATGGATTCGAATGAATCAGTGGAGTCGAAGCAACCAGCATGACGAACACCCAATTTCGAACCGATCATAACTCCAAATCTACTGATCCAAATCCCATGAAATTTTTACAGAAGTTTGTCTACATGACGAAGAACGTCCACGCCAAGTTTCATCGCAATTGGACGATTTTTTTGATCGATTCGAAGTTAACTTCGAATCGATCCCAAACTGGGCACGCGCTTCAAGAACTCGGGCCTGTGGGTCCCCCGTCACGTGCCAAGCAGTCTCTCCATGATTTAGGCGGGATTTTGGCCTTCCACACCTATAAATAGAGCCCCGTGGTCATTCAGAAGGGGGGTCGGAGAATTTGGGGAAGAAGAACAAGTCTAAACGCTGCCAGGATCACTCCATGCTGTCTCAATTACTGTCAATTTGGAGTCTAAGTCCATTTCCCGCTGTAATTTGCTGAAAAGCACTTGTAATCTTCAAGTATTAAGAAATAAAGTGAAAAAACTTCATAGTGGACGTAGGCGCATAGCCGAACCACTCTAAATCCTTGTCTTCTGCGCAATTCATTTTTCTGTGATTTGGAGTTTTTGTTAGATAGTCCCTATTTCCAATTCAAGTCCTTTATTTACCATCTCTTCAAAAACTTCCGAAGGGTGTTTGCCCATTTTTGGTGCAAACATTTTGGTGCTTTCACTGAGAAAGAAAAAGAACCAGTTCTTTCTCCCGCTCCGTGGATCTATCTTCGATACCGGATTGCACAAATCTAAGAGGGAGATCCAGACTTCAAATTCAGATTCCACCCATTCTTTTCAGGTTTGCTCAAAATCTAGGATAGGAATCTAACCTACAAGATGGTTAGTACGAGAACCACTTCCAACATTGGTAACCAAGAAGGTCAGGATAGGCAGAATCCCGCACAGCTACAGTCAGCCAATCAGGATGCCGTTGGGCAAGCGGATCGGTCGGGTCCGGTTACAAGACAGGAGTTCCAAACATTACTGCAGGAATTAACTAAAAGCCGACAACAGCTAACTGAGCAGCTACGTATCAATGCTGAATTAGCTAACCAACTAAACCATCAAGGGCGAAGGAGATCAAAGAGGGACCACGCTCCGCATTCTTCCGCGGAAAGCTCTGCCTCATCCGACTATAACGGCAGATCTACGCGCCCCAGGCTAGACGGAAATCATGCGCATGCTTCTGGCCTCCGGCAGACATTGACTGTAGGGCAAATAAGAGTTGGCCCCTCCGCCAGTTTTCATACGGGACCCTCCTCTCGAGGAGGCACTGTGCCACAGCACACCGCAGATAACCAAGCCACCGCAGTTGGCACAGGAGTCGACACCCGAAATCACTCCAGTCCAAACTGCCACCCACAGGAACGTGTCCCAGGACCGAATATCCCGGAAGATGTCGAGCCAAGGAGGCGAGATTCGGATCGTCGACAGCGCCCGATCCCACCTCGCACTGTGGAGCCCGACCACACTTTGGCTCGACACCCTTCAAATACAGCAACACCTGATCTCTCAGCTATGGTCCGCCAAATGGTTCGCGAAAGTCAAGGTTTGACGAATGACGATTGGGGGATCTCTCGAAGTCACACCCCGTTCACCGATGACATATTATATGCTGAGCCTCCCCGGCGATTCAGAATGTCGGCTTTGCCCATGTATGAAGGAAACTCCGACCCTAGCCAGCATATTCTAAAGTACGAGTGGTCAATGACTGCTGCAAGAGCTGATGATGCAGTAAAGTGCCGTAGTTTTCCTATTTCCTTGGGGGGGATTGCGACAATGTGGTTTACACGATTACCACCATGGTCTATCTCCTCGTTTGACCAGTTGGCGACCAAGTTTATCGAATAGTTCCGTATGCACATCGCCAGGCCTAAAGACGTAAACACTTTATCTAGTGTCACTCAAGTTCCCGGGGAAACACTCAGGCGATACCTGGAAAGATTCAACGCCGCCTGCGCAGAAATCACTAACCCCAATGATAATTCAATCTTGATGGCTCTTACTAAGGGGATTGACCCCGACTCTGATTTTGGAAACTGGCTAGCTGGAAAACCTCCCGCGTCGTTGGATCGTTTCTATTCCAAAGCCGCCCAATTCCTAAGGCGTGAGGATGCGAAACAATCTAGGAAGCAGGACGACGCAAGGCCCAACAAGGAGGGGGTTCAAAGCAATGTGGCGGTTAAATAGTCAGGAGAGGGCTCAGGAAGGGTGCAGTTGAATATTCAGAACAAGCAAACCCAGCCAAGGAATGGCGATAATAGGAATAAGAAGCAGGATCAGAACCGTGGCCCCCGACGTAGGGCGCAAATGTTTGAAAACTATACACCACTGAATACGACATTGGAAAACGTATATCTACAAACCTGTAATGCAATGCAATATAAGAAGCCGACTCCGAAATTATCATCGGAGAAACAGATTCAAATGGGGAAGTTTTGTAGATTTCACGAAAGTTATGGACACAACACCAATGACTGCAGGCATCTGCAAGACCTTATTGAAAAACTGATCAGAGAGAGGAAGTTGGATCAATTTGTGCGAGCACCACAAACCGGCGGTATGGGCCCGTCAAACCAAAATCGTGCGCAGAACCAAGAAAAACAGGAAGAGCCCGCCCGTACAAGCGGAAGGTTGGTCATAAATACAGTCAGTGGTGGCCCTCATCCAGCGGATCGAAGTTGGAGGGAAATGGAATCATACGCCAATTCGATCAGGCACGTAAGTTTTGAAAGCTGTAGTACACTTGATGAAGGGACTCCGGCTAAACAACAGAAGACGATGACGAATGATATCATCTTTAGAAACCGAGATGCTGACAAAGTCGAAGCCCCGACCATAGACCCACTGGTCATATCCGCACAGGTTGGTCCTGCTTGGATGAAGAGGATCCTGGTAGACAGTGGAAGCTCAGTAAACATCTTGTTTAAAGGGGCATATGATCAGATGAAGATGGAAGCTAAAGATCTAAAGCCTTGTCAATATAGGATCCACGGCTTCGATGGAAGTGCTAATATACCCACCGGGATGGTGGAATTGCCAGTAGAATTGGGAAACGGAGAACGCCGTAGAGTCCGAATGTTACAGTTTGTTGTCCTGGATGTCCATTCACCCTATAATGCCTTTCTGGGCCGACCAGCCCTTGCAGAATTTAGGGCAGCAATTGCCCCGTGGTGTCTGACTCTAAAGTTCCCTACTGACCACGGGATTGGGGTCGTTCAAGGGGACCAGGCTGCCGGGAGAGCCTGTTATGTTGCTGAACTACGAAAAGCGCAAAGGAAGGAGAAGGGAAAGGGCGTGGGGGAATCTCTCCGCGTCCGCTTTGCCGACGATTCACAATTAGCGCCTGGGCCTCGGCCCGGGCACCACGACCAATTCCAGAAGGATCTTGACCCTCGAGACACTGAAGATAATGATGAATCCAAAGAAAATCAAGCTTCTCCAGCCGAGCTGACGATCGATGTTCCAATTGATGACAATAACGATTCGAAAATATTGAAAATTGGGTCTCAGCTAAACCTACAAGCACAACAGGAATTGGTCGAATTTCTCCAAGGGAATCTAGACGTATTCGCCTGGACGCACTCCGATATGTGTGGAATCTCGTCGGACATCGCGAGCCACACCTTAAATATTGACCCGCGATACATCCCGGTCAAGCAAAAGAGACGCGGTATGGATCCAGAGAGATCTGCCGCCCTCAAAGAAGAAGTCGATAAGTTAAAGACGAATGGGTTTATCCGAGATGCTTTATACCCGGAATGGGTATCCAATCCTGTACTTGTCCGCAAACCAAATGGAAAATGGAGAACGTGCGTCGACTACTCTGACTTAAATAAGGCTTGTCCAAAAGACAGTTTCCCACTTCCTCGAATCGATCAACTTGTGGATTCGACGGCCGGACACGAATTATTGTCTTTCATGGATGCTTACTCCGGGTACAATCAGATACCCATGCATGTGCCCGATCAAGAACATACAAGCTTCGTAACTGACCTAGGATTATACTGCTACATGGTCATGCCTTTTGGTTTAAAGAATGCCGGAGCAACTTACCAACGCTTAGTCAACCGGATGTTTGCCGATCAGATCGGGAAAACCATGGAGGTTTATGTGGATGACATGTTGGTAAAATCACGATACTCCATTGATCATATCAAGGACTTGGAGTCAATGTTCGATGTCCTCCGGAGATATGGGATGAAGCTAAATCCATTAAAATGTCATTTTGGGGTTGCTTCCGGAAAGTTCCTTGGATTCATCGTCAACGCCCGGGGAATAGAGGCCAACCCCGAAAAGATCTGGGCAATCAGGAATCTTCAAACCCCGAGGACCATAAAACAGGTTCAGAGTCTCAACGGAAAGGTTGCAGCGCTGAGCAGGTTCATCTCGAAATCAACAGATAAATGCATACCCTTTTTCGATCTGATCCGAAAAGGGAAACGAAACTTCGAATGGACTACGGAATGTGAGGGCGCGTTTCGATCGCTAATCCAGCATCTTTCCACACCACCGATTCTTTCAAAACCTGTTGATCACGAGCAATTATACCTTTATCTGGCTGTATCTGAAAACGCTGTTAGTGCTGCATTGGTTCGTGAGGAAGACCGAATACAAAAACCAGTCTATTACGTCAGTAAACGATTAACCGGGGCCGAGAAAAATTATCCAAGGCTAGAAAAGTTGGCATACTGCCTAGTCATCACCTCGAGGAAGCTCCGTCCATATTTACAGGCTCACCCTATCATTGTATACACCGACCAACCGTTACGACAGGTCCTCACACGACCTGAGACGTCTGGCAGGTTACTAAAGTGGAACATTGAGCTGAGTCAATTCGACATCGCATATGTTCCAAGGAGAGCCATACACGGTCAAGTCTTGGCAGATTTCATTGCCAAATTCACTGTTCCTGAAGACCTACCCGAAACTAGTGACTCCCCCAAAGATATATGGAAACTATACACTGATGGCGCATCCAACAATCGATGCTCAGGCGCAGGGATTGTGCTTGAGACCCCCGAGGGCCGATCCATCTGCTACGCCTTAAAGTTTGATTTTCGGGCAACCAACAACGAAGCTGAATACGAAGCCTTGCTCACCGGGTTGAAGTTGGCCCGAGACCTGAAAATTATCGCTGTGGAAATCTACTGCGATTCCCAGTTGGTGGTATGTCAAGTTCGGGGTGAATATCAGGCCAAGGATAGAAGGCTAGCCGCTTATCTAGCCCGGGTCCGAGCAATACTGGATCAGTTTGATTATTATACCATTTTCTACATACCCCGAGAGCACAATCAGAAAGCCGATTCATTGGCAAAGCTGGCAAGTACAGGCGAAACTCAACACTTGGGACTCGTCCCTGTCGAGACATTATCCTCTCCGAGCATTGATCGAACGGAAAATGAATTCACATTAGAAGCTACATCCGAGAAGGAATCATGGATGACTCCCTACCAAGATTATATTAAGCATGGCACACTGCCCGAACGACGAAGCGAAAGAAGACAGATTCTTCGAAAGGTGTCACGATTTGTCATTCAAGACGGAGTTATGTATCGAAGAGGTTACTCTGTTCCTCTTCTCCGGTGTATCGCGCATGACGAAATCAGGCGAGTGTTGCGTGAGGTGCACGAAGGAGAATGTGGCGATCACACTGGGGGGCAAGCGCTTGCCAAGAAAATACTTCGAAACGGATATTACTGGCCTACCGTTAACCGCGATGCTATGGATTATGCCAAGAGGTGTGATAAATGCCAGAGACACGCTCGGATCCCCAGAGCCCCGCCTTCTGAAATAACCCAAATGGTCAGCCCGTGGCCATTTGCAATGTGGGGGATGGATATAATCGGTGCATTGCCTTTAGCTAAAGGGGTGCAAAGTACGCCATAGTTGCGGTTGATTACTTCACCAAATGGGCTGAGGCTGAGCCCCTTGCAACAATAACAACAAAAAAGGTGATCAACTTCGTGGTGCGCAACATCATCTGCCGGTTTGGTCTCCCGCATACTATTATCACCGATAATGGAGCCCAATTCGACAGTACTGAATTCAGGGATTTCTGTCTGCGATTTCACATCCATAAGAGATTCTCAGCAGTAGCGCACCCACAAGCAAACGGTCAGGTCGAGGCCGTCAATAAGGTTATCAAGTCTATATTGAAGAAAAGATTGGAGAAAGCCGGGGGCAAATGGGTCGATGAACTACCAATGGCTCTGTGGGCATACAGAACAACTCACAAAACTGCGACCGGACACACCCCTTTTTCTCTATCCTATGGCTCCGAAGCAGTTATCCCGGTCGAAATGGAAGTTCACTCTCACCGTGTGACATACTACGACCCGAAAACGAATGCTATATTACTTGCTGAATCCCTAGATCTGCTTGATGAGAAACGTGAAGAAGCCGACGTGAGGGCAGCTGCATATCGAAGTCGAGTCGCTCGAATATACAACGCCAAGGTCCGCCCACGGACTTTTGAATCCGGCGACCTGGTACTCAAAAGAGTTTACCCGGTCCCTTCGCACATGAACCCAAATTGGGAAGGGCCGTATATGATTTCACAAAAACTCAGAGATGGCACGTTCAAGTTATCGACCGTTGATGGTCTCACTTTACCAAGAGCCTGGAATAGCGGAAGCCTCCGTCCCTACTACACCTAACAGGCTTTATTTGTCTTTCTATCAATTTCTTCCTTAGCATTTTGTTTTTCGCATTTTGAAATTTGAACTTGTAATAAGGCAACTGATGTTGTCATGCTTCTTTTGTTTCAGCAATAAAACGCCATCTCTTCGAGCCAAAAGTTGTGATTCACTGAAAATAGCACATAATATCACATTGCACGAAGAGCTAAATTCCATCACACGGTGGGATTTATCTAAATAGGGAGTAACTGTGATACGACCAGTGACTTACTAAATAAGACCCGAGCTCGGGGGCAAAACACAATACCAGCATTCACAGGGATTGATACACGACAATCCTTTTACTAACTCCAACTTCCCAGAGTGAGAATTGGAGTATAAAGTATCCAATAAGTCGTTCCCAGAGTGCGAACGGACTCCAACTTCCCAGAGTGTGAATTGGAGTATAAACCGTCCAATAAGTCGTCCCCAGAGTGCGAACGGACTCCAACTTCCCAGAGTGTGAATTGGAGTATAAAACGTCCAATAAGTCGTTCCCAGAGCGCGAACGGACTCCAACTTCCCAGAGTGTGAATTGGAGTATAAAACGTCCAATAAGTCGTTCCCAGAGCGCGAACGGACTCCAACTTCCCAGAATGTGAATCGGAGTATAAAACATCCAATAAGTTGTTTCCAGAGCGCGAACGGACTCCAACTTCCCAGAGTACGAATTGGAGTATAAACATTTAATCCAGATCCCCGAAGCACGAATCAAAGTACAAGTAACAATTCGAAGTTCCCGAAATACGGGCCGAAATATCAATATCAACTCCCAATTCCCATAGCGTGGAATGGAGTGTAAACATCGATAACCCTCAGATTCCTGGAATGCAAGACAGATTATCAATCTCAAATTGTCATGAATCCCCAGAAGGGGGGGAGGCATGTGTTCAGGGCTTGCAATAAATGCAATCAGCCACCAGAATATGAGTATTGCTCCCCACAACTAAGGGGCAAAAAGCTGGGTGCTAATCTCTGGCTTAAGTGATAATATACTCAGAATCCGACTCATTCATTAAATCACGACACGAAGCTATATAAATACCAAGCGGATACAACACAAATACTGCAAGGCATTCAGATAAGAAGAAAAGTGTAACTTCCCCTTTCATCAACCAACAAAAACAAGTTTGATTACATGGTAAGTAAAGATGTTTCAATTAAGTGGAGGCCGCATCCATACATACACATGGCCCAAGAAAGAACAAAAGAAAAGGCAAAAGAATTGTTATCTGTAAATCTCACGACAAAGCGAGGGGCTCACTCTTTCTTCCTCCGGTGCTTCTTCCTCGGAGTTGAGCCGCTAGACCCACTGCCTGGCTTCATACGAGACTTTTTGCCTTTCTTTGGAACATCCTCCGGTTCCGGCATGATATCAACATCTTCCTCAGAACTGGAAGGGATGGAGATCCTTTTATAAGGACGAGCCAAGGGCACGGGAGCAGTAACGGATACTTGTTCAGCAACACTCGAGACGGTTACTGTGCCACCAGGAGAAATCATCATTAGAGAAGATAAGCTTGAAGGAACGGCGTCACCATCGGGGCCAACTGTCACTGTCTTGGCCATCTCGGCACTTATCTCTGCTAAAATCTCCTCCTCTCGAGACAGTTGAGGTGCGCTAGGTACGCCGGTGGTCGTCACGATCGAACCAGAAACAGAAGCAGCTCCGCTCGTCACAAAAGAGAGGTCGGGCATGGGGTCAAGAGGATGAACAAATAGCTCTTCAAACATTTGAACATCGAATGATATTGATCCTCCTTCTCCCGTATCACCAACCATGGCGGCAGTTGAAATCGCCTCGGTGACAATAACTCCACGTGTAGGATGTAAAGCCGAAAGGACAGGGAGCACGAGTGCGACACTCTCGGTCACTAAAAAACCAAAATTAGAGCTATCAGACCAAGAAATTCCCTCGAAAATCAATGTTTTAAGACGTAAAGGGAAATACCTACTTTACCTTGCCTTGGAGCTTGAACAAGCTCGGGGACGAGCGTCTTGCCCGAGGACAGTTCCGGTTGGTCCGGATTGTAGGCGGGAATAACTTGTGAATCAACCACAGCAGCAGCTTCGGGTGAAGTCGAAACAGGGACTTCAGTATTCTCGCTATGGTGCACGATACCCGAACCTTCGCCAACCTCCGTTCGATGGACGACAAGTCTTTCTTTTTCAACAGAAATGATTGCTTCATGAAGGGTCCTCCTCTCATCCTCGCTGAGCTGACGTGACTCGAGCTCAAACTCATCTAATACCGAATCCGGACAAGACATCCTCTTGTTTTCCACTAATTTCTTCCAAGCATTGTAGAGAGGCATCGAGTAATCCCCTAGCCAGGAGAGATTTCTATGCTCCAATACATTGGCATTATATGTGTCCAAAAGATCGTCAAATTCGGCCTCCATTTTGAACCTCTCTGCTTGGACTCTCTCCTCCAACTCCGATTCAACCTCCTTAACCCTTGCAATTGCCACATCGCGCTCGGCCCGAAAAGATACAGCCTGCTCACACGCCTCTTGCGCAGCCACGTTCGCGTCGTCTTTTTCTTTATTCATGTCAGCAAACCTAGCCTTTAGCTCCTCTAGTTCCTTCACTGCCGCATCCCGCTCAGATTCAACGTTCTTGTATCGATGACCTAAGTCTTCAACTAAAGTACAATGTGCCTGTTGCATTTTCGCCATTTCAGCTAATGTCTCATCAACCTTCTGTAACGACTCGACCTCGGCCTTGCGGGAAGATTCCCCCTCAGATTGGAGTATGTCGACGATGCGACTCTTTTGAGCCAAGTCGGCCTCTAGCTTCTCAATGATTTGGGCCCGGTCGAAGGCAGCTTTGGAAGCCTTAACAACCGCTTTGTACCATTATTTGTACTGAGCAAAAAAGTCACGGGTATAGTTGAGCGCCGAAGTCGCGGCATCATCGGGAATTCTTTTAAGATTGGGAGGAAAAATACAAGCATCAAAACAAATCTCTGGAAAATCTTTCCTCAGTTGTGCAAGCCTGATGGCCCCTTCGCCAGAAGACTCAACAAGGGTCTCCTCCCCAGACATAGACGTTGCGACCCCGGTTCGAGAATGATGTGGCTCAGGCCTCGAAACCTGCGAAGATGACTGATGTCGCAGAGGCTCGGATGCCTGGACATGACTTCGGGATTGCGGAGGAGATCGAGATAGGGAGCGATGCCTACGATCTCTGTCTGATCGTTCCTGGCTGGAGTTACCACGGCGATGATCCTTTGCATGATACACCTGGCCATATTGCCTCCGGTCACGATCACGATCGGGGCCTCCACGACGAGATTCATAATAGGTTGAGGGGTGATGCACTCTCCGGAGTTTGTCCAATGTAGTCTGACGACCAGCCATGTTACCTGGAAAAGAGATACAGTTCAGTTAAGTACCAGGAAAAATCAATAAGGCGAGTGAAGCAGTCATGTAGTGTCATGAGAGTGTATGCAAATGTGCAAAGCCCCCGACCAACCAGAGGTTTCGACTGCACTAATGGGTAAAAGCCCGCTTATGTCTAACGCTTCCCGGAGCTCAACCAGCCCGGACTTGTGATAAAGAGAAACGCACTCCGGTATGGGAACGTCATCCAGCCCTGTGAAAATGTTTCCTGATTGACAAAGAGCGGAGTCAGAAGAAATAATTCCAGAAGTCAAGCGAGACACGATTACGGACTTCCGTCTCGCAAATTTAGGAACAACGGCCTTGCCTTTCCGTTTTTTTCCTGCTTGGGGAAAATCAGCCGCTAGCCCGGTGTCAGTAGGCGTCCTCTCATCATCGCCCATTCCTCTTATCGCTACACCGGTCCTCTTCTTTGCCTTCGGAGCCGATTTCACAAACCCTTCAACGACAATACTCTGGTTCGTCTCAATTAAGCCCAGCGTCTTTAAGTTATCATCGGTTAAGACCAAGTCAATGTGCCGCAGGTCACTCGGAACCTCTTGTAGACTTCGGATGACGTTTCTGTATCGACCACCGTCTGGCCTTGATATGATAGCTGCAAAAAAAAAAAAAAAACCTGATGTCAGTTCAAGTGGTGACAATGACCATTAAAGAAGGCTAACACGATTTACGATACTTACGTCTGGACAGCCATCGCCTAGCGAATACTGGGGGGCATCGGACAACGAACCATTCATTCTTAAAGTAACTGAGTCTGGTCCAAGCTCCCGTCACAATCTGACAATTTCTAACTGCCTCCAGGAAGGTGAACGATGGACTATCACCCCTGCTCTTGAAGTTGAATATATGTCTAATTTCAGCTGGCCTAGGCGGACGAAAAAGGCGGTCCATGAATAAGATGAAAACACTGTTCAGTAACGCGTGTCCGTTAGGGCGAAGTTGTGCGGGAGCGATTCCAATGAACGATAGCATCTCCCTGATATATTGGTTAAACGGGGGGAGAGTTCCAGCCGCACAAGCGTGGCGATAAAAAGCAGTATAGCCCTCGGGTGGATTGTGAGGCCTATCATCAACTCCCGGTAGCAAAACATCATCCGGGGATAAGCTATGCTTCGAACATATCCGACCCAATAATGCTCCAGAAATATTAGATCGGACGGAATCTATGGGATCCTCGATAAATAAGGCCTCCGGCAATTCGTCCGGAGCAGGATCTATTACTTCAGGAATGATCTCTGGAATTTCTAGCATCAGAGGAGGCAAGCTTTGTAACTCTTGTTGTTCAGAACCCGAAGACTCCATAACTAACTAACTCACGAAAAAGCAGCGTTAAAAACGAAGAAAGCCCGTATATTCCCCGGTGTGAAGCATATGGATATGTCGTGCAATGCGAATACATAACTAAAACAAATTTTACAAGAGTAAAACGCGGTATCTGAACGACTAGGCTTTTGAATCAGAGAACGAAAACGACCGTCATCACTGACCGTCGCTTTCGCGTCCTTCGGATACTACTGGCCAATTCAAGTGTGGATTCGTTTAAGTCACGGTGCCATCGACGAGCTCAAAAAGACAGGTCAGGTCAACTTTGATCATGCGAAGGACGAAGCTCGTCGGAATCAGATATGCTAAAAATTTAGTGAGTTCGTTAAAAGTTCGATTTAAAAGTGGTCACAGTTCAGAAGCAAGAACGTTCGAATCGATCAACTTGATTCGACACGAGTCGGATCGGTGAACCTCGAATCAGCGCAGCTCGAACCCATGGAGCCCCACCTGACTTCGAATCCATCAAAGTCGGGCTCCTTCGAATCCATCAAGAGCGGTTCGAATCCATGGAGCTTCGAAACCATCGAAATCGTGCTCCTTCGAATCCATCAAGGGCGGCTCGAACCCATGGAGCCCCACCTGACTTCGAATCCATCAAAGTCGGGCTCCTTCGAATCCTTCAAGGGCGGTTCGAATCCACGAAGTCCCACCCAGCTTCGAATCCATCGGAGTTGAACTCCTTCGAATCGATGAACGTGTCATTGCTTCGAATCGATCAGTAGTGAGCTCCTTCGAATTGATCAGAATGCCACTGTTTCGAATCCATCACAGCACGCCTTTTTTGTTGTGTTCTCTTGCGATCATCGGTTCGAAGCTACCCATTCGAAACCAACTCAAAGCGCGCACCCCTTATCGATACGGCTCAAAGGTTTGCATTCCTCAGTTCCATGGAGTCGGCCTACTTCGTTCAAACCTCGTCACTTTCCAAAAATTTCCAGAAGGAGGGGTTGAATCAATGCCAAAAAAAAAAAAAAAAAAGAAGATTAATCTATCATTCTCAAATCCGAATCGACCCCTTGATTACCTGATTTAGTTTGATCACAAATGGAAGCTAGAAGGAATTTGGTCGATTCGTGAAAAAGCACGTTTGACTTGGCTCTGGGAAATCGATTCAGAGAAGCAGCTAAAGCAATGGTAAAAGGTAAAAAAGTGAAAATGAAGTCAACCTCATGTATTTATACGGATTCCAAGAGGGATTAGTGTCACTTCAACTCCCATCGATTCGAACGACCACTTTCGAATCCATCCCAGTTTCGAATCCATCGGAGTCTTCGAACCCATCACTGATTCGAATCCATCCAAGTTTCGAATCCATCAAGGGCTTCGAGTCCATCAGGGTCCTCGAATCCATCATTGATTCGAATCCATCTAAGCTTCGAATCCATCGGGAGTTTCGAATCCTTCTAAATTTCGAACCCATCAAAAACCACTAATTAGCAACACTTCGGCTTGAATCTAAAATCGATTCAGGAGAAAATCGGGACGGAGTTCGGCAGCAAACAAAGACCGACATGACTCATGGACACACGACGTTAATAAGGGCGGAGCTAATGTATGTGCACACATAACGAACTAACGTTCAATTTTGAACATTCACAGGGATCAAATATTCACCCTGTTATAGCAACGACAGCCAACGATTAAGCACAGTCGCACAGTAATCAATCATATCAAGGCAAGGTTACGGCAATACGGTATATGAGTCTCAACAAAAAGAGGGCAATGATTTTTCAGAAAGAAATGGCAGCTATTCAAAGCACGTCATGTTCCCACAAGACGTACTTTGGGGGGCAAAATGTTATCCCGCTTTTTGGCAAAGCCGTGATACCAAAAGATTGGCCAAAAACAAAGGACAGTTCGTCTCAGAGATTGGTTGCACTTCTCTTCACTATGGATATCGATGAATTTTGTCCGAGCCCAGATTGAGCTACAATTGATAGGACATGACCAGAAAGATCATAGAAGTCGGCGTTTCAAATTTCAAGTCAATCCGAGGTCATATGCTCAAGTTATGATGGATCCAAGTTAAGAAGGTGCACATTGCTCGGTTCGAACCCATCATGTTCGAACCCATCATATTCGAACCCATCGTGTTCGAAACCATCGTGTTCGAAACCTTCTATTTCGAACCCATCATATTCGAACCCATAGGACGAGGCGACATTCGAATCCATCACAAATTCGAGTCCTTCCTATGCTTCGAATCCATCACAAACTTCGAATCCATCACAAACTTCGAATCCATCACAAGTCTCGAATCCATCACAACCTTCGACTCCATCAGAAGCTTCGAATCCATCAGAAGCTTCGAATCCATCCAAGCTTCGACTCCATCAGCCATCGGTTTCGAATCCATCCACATCGCATACAAAAGCATGGATTCGAACCACATGGAGTCGAACTATGGATTCGAATGAATCAGTGGAGTCGAAGCAACCAGCATGACGAACACCCAATTTCGAACCGATCATAACTCCAAATCTACTGATCCAAATCCCATGAAATTTTTACAGAAGTTTGTCTACATGACGAAGAACGTCCAGCAAGTTTCATCGCAATTGGACGATTTTTTTGATCGATTCGAAGTTCACTTCGAATCGATCCCAAACTGGGCACGCGCTTCAAGAACTCGGGCCTGTGGGTCACCCGTCACGTGCCAAGTAGTCTCTCCATGATTTAGGCGGGATTTTGGCCTTCCACACCTATAAATAGAGCCCCGTGGTCATTCAGAAGGGGGGTCGGAGAATTTGGGGAAGAAGAACAAGTCTAAACGCTGCCAGGATCACTCCATGCTGTCTCAATTACTGTCAATTTGGAGTCTAAGTCCATTTCCCGCTCTAATTTGCTGAAAAGCACTTGTAATCTTCAAGTATTAAGAAATAAAGTGAAAAAACTTCATAGTGGACGTAGGCGCATAGCCGAACCACTCTAAATCCTTGTCTTCTACGCAATTCATTTTTCTGTGATTTGGAGTTTTTGTTAGATAGTCCCTATTTCCAATTCAAGTCCTTTATTTACCATCTCTTCAAAAACTTCCGAAGGGTGTTTGCCCATTTTTGGTGCAAACAATCGCCGAAGAATCTACGCTTCTAGCTACATCGTCGCCAACCCCATGCTTCTGATTCCCAGAGTTTGGTGGAGCTCGGTCCACCAGAGACGTCGTGGCAATCGAATTTCCGACCAAGCCTAAAGCTAGGGTTACAAGCAGTTTTTACTTTCCATCACTGCCACGGTGCTTTAATCACTACACTGACATTTTTCCAAAACTTTCCTATCACTTAACTACCACCAGTGAGAAACCTGACCTCCCACTCTAGTGAGATCATCAGATAAACCCCGAAAACCATTTTCTGTTCATTCATGAACTGCTCTTTCAATACAACACCAAAAATCATGATTTTCTTTTTAAAAATCATGATTTCCTGAGATGATTCAATTTATATAATTGCATCAGCCAATTACATTGTTTGATTTTATCATAATACTAGAATTGCTACTGTATTTTCTATAATTCAGAGGATTTTCAAACTTAAAATACTTAAATCTATTTTTAAAACTTCAATCACATTTAGATAAACATCTTTTGTTTAAATTTTAAAGTTTGACAATGACAAAAGAAGAAGAAATCAAATTCCAAAACAGGTTTTGGAAACCTGGAACAACAAAGGCAAATATGCCTGATGCTAAACATGCACAGTTATCTCTGCATACAAATATTCACATATACTTGCATGCACATAAACACTTCATGATTCATCTCAAGCATCATCACAAACAACATCAAGCATTCAATAATTTAAAGGTTTGCTCACCAGAAAAGATTTGAACAGAGAACTACTTTGTTTGAAGTCTGCAAAACTCCTAACTTGATTTTTTTTCTATGAATCCTTTCTGTTTTTCTTTTCTTTCTGGCTTTGTTTAATTGTTGTTTAAAGCTGAATGAATGGTTTTAGTTTTGAGATTATGCTTACTTTATGTTTTCCCAGCTAGGAATGAACGAAACTGAGATGAAGAAGATTGATATATAGGAAAAAGTTACATGGTAGGTTATAACTGTTTTAGCTTCTTTTTTTTTGATTTGATCAGATATTTTTTCCTTCCTTCCTTCCATTTTTGACCAAAAAGATTTTTCATTTGGAGGCTGGCATGATTTTGTTTTCGGCTGAATGATTTTTTTTGTTTTGGTACTTAGAGATGATGGCATTAAATGCATGTTTCTTTTCTTTTTTACACATATATTTATTTTAATTTGGTAAGTACATTTGTTTCTTATTTTGTTTACATGCATCATTATCTCATTTAGCTTTTGTATATGTAGATTCTTTTTGTTGTCTTGTTCTTGCGTTATTTTTATTTCATTTTATATGTATTTATCTTATGTTGCTTACGCACGATACCCATTTAATCTTTGTTTTTATTCTTATTTCTATCCATGCACACATTATTTAAAAGAAAATGTTTTAAATACTAACTACCCATTAATCAATATAAATAATATTTTTAAACCCAAATAATTTTTTTCTAAGTCATTTATTTTAATTTTAATTTCAAATTCAATATTCAAATTCAAATTCTAAAGTCAAATTCATATTTGTTCATACATACATATACATATATATTTCAAATTCAAATTTATTCCAAAATTTATTCCAAAATTCACATTAACTATTAATTTAAATTTAATTCAAAATTAGGATCGTTACAGATTCCCCCCTTAAAAAAAATTTCATTCTCGAAATTTGCAAGCACGAAACAATAAAGATAGATGCACAGAGATAGAGCAACGGTTTTCCAGATCAGACTGGATATATATTCTGTATTTGGCTCACCAAATCAGAATATCACCAATATGAGAACAAACTCATTCAATACGACACAGGATACTTGGGTCATTAAATCTACGAAATATGCAAGGCACTGGTTAGTCTGAAGGATAACTAACCGTTCGTAGAATATATCGAGACCCAAACAATAGATAAATGGATTTAATTTTCCGCAACTCTCAAACACTAGATATGGATTCCAAACTCAAATCGGAATAGCCCAATGTATATATAACTTGTCCCTCTTCAGACCTTGATATTCATAAGAAATTACAATAGAGTTTCAAATTTGGTTGTAATCGTAATTGTTTTATCGATACAAATCTTCGTATTTTATTTTATATTTAATTTACCAATTTGTTTCAAATAGAATTTCAAATTCATTAAAGTTAAAACGGAAAGCTGATAGAAATTTAACGAAGAGAATACGAAATAGAAGTTTATCTACACGATTCGTAAGGGCCACCATCACATTAAAGCTTCTCCCTTGAGCTGCCACAAAGCCAATCAAAAGAATTAAACTCGAACCAAATGAAATTGACAGACAATGATGGTTTCCGTTGCTACAGGGTATTGACCATTCGTACTAGTACTCCCATGTCCCCTATCTCGTTCTCTTCTTGCACTCTTACTCACTAGCAGTGGATAGTAAGAGAATTCACTGAGGCATTCGGACGGATATCTTAGGGATACTCATTCTAGGGTATATTTCACCCTATCACAAATGAGCGAATTAATGTGTTATACTCCTACGCTAAATTTTTCAACCTTCAGCTCTGATACCAATTGAAACGATCCTGACTCAAACTACGAAAATCAGCACCGAATACGACGCTCATATTCAAATGCCATAGATTCAAATGTCAAATCCGGTTCGCCGGAGCTTATAATACAATTAAGTACAACACAGCGGAAGAAATGAATAATATCATATACATTTGATACAATATTCAGATATATTGATGATACAATAGAATGATACAATTGAATATCAGCATACATCAGAGGTACAAGAAATAACAGCGGACAAACATTGTCTTCAATGGAATACATCTCCAGAATGCAACTGCAACACCATCTCCAAACTAAAGATAACTCGAACAACCATCAAGTTGTAATAAGCAAACCAGATAACTCCAGAATAAAGAAAATGTGATCGCGAAGATCCAAAGGCTTCAAAGATATCAAATCTACTCATACTATTTGACTATCTGAAAAACCCAACTCCAGACTGCCCGTGTGGTAAATTATAAGCACCCAGAGTTTAGGAAAGGAACAATAAACTCCAGGTCAGTCGTGGGACTGGTGTGAGTAAAGAAAATAGTTTTTATCCTTAGAAACGAACAAAGGAATTTAAATTTGAAATCCGTGATGCTTTTTGGAAAATGAAACTAACATAAGGCCTCCCGTGACACACACAATGCAAGCGCAAACTTGGAGGAGATTTCTCCTTATGACAGTCAAAAATGCTTGATACACGAAAACCATTTTTTGATATTATTATTAGTGCATAGTGCAGAAAACCTTTCGAAAGTATAATATTAATCTTAATCAGCATAGGTACCATTATATTATGCTAGCTATAGCTACCATTTTAAATGGCAGGTTCTACAACTAAAACCGTACAAGGCGCGTATTGTTTTGATTGGATTTCCAACAAATGGTCAGGTAAAGAAACTTCCCACATAAAATGGAATGCCTCTGGAGGGATGCCCCTGAGAACCTAACCGGATCTCTGTTACACAAGGCCGGGTTACCTGTTGTTAACGCTAAAATTGAACGCTAACACCCGGTGTAAGTAGAGTTTAAGTGAAAGCACCACCAGTCAATACGGGAAATAGGAGTAAGTAGAAAAGTCACAGAAAGAACAGTTTTATAGTGATTCGGCTTCAAGTTAAGCCTACGTCCACTTTAATCATCTTTATTGCTAAATCGATTAAACTTTACAACAATCTTCGATTACAACACTACTGAGACAAATAGCTAGAACTCCGACGTAGAAGAACTCTTTGAATCCATGTCGAATGAGTTAGATTTCTTCTTGAAGTTCGCTGAAGTATCTTTCGTGTTTGAAGTGTCGGATGAGTCAAGAATTCAACAGAGTATAGGCGTTCCAGTAATGAGCCCCAAAAGATCCTCCCTTCGGTGGCGTAGGCACGGTATTTATAGGAAATTTCTGGAGTAAGCCGTAGGTCGTGGGCGACCTAGGGGTAGGTCGTAGGTCGTAAGTCGTCAGCGACCTAAGAGATGCGAGCTACGGCTTATCTTGATTACACTTGGTCTTCTGAACAATCTGATAGGTCGTAGCGACCTAGGAGGGAAGCGGCATAAGAAGTTGCGGTTTAGTGAGGCCATCCTGAGCGAGTTATGGAGTTACCTCGGTCTATTTAGGTCGTGAGCGACCTAATGAAGAAATAGTGTGTATACGGCCTCACACTGTCTTAACCCATTAGGTCGCTAGGTCACTGCATCCCTCTGTTGTAATATATTGTTGCTCTGTGTTGGTTGCTAGTTCGCTAGGGGTCTTTAGGTCGCTAGCTTTGTTAGGTCGAGCATCCATGTTAACTCGCTCATACTTTAGGTTGTTAGGTCGCTGGACCTTCTAACCCATTAAGTCGCTGAGTCGCTTTATTCCTTAGGTCGTTAGGTCGCTTATCTCATTAGATCGTTAAGTCACTATATCATGCTAGGTCACTTGTTTTCTTCGAGTGCTTGAGTCCCTGCCTAGAATGACATTAACATTTGCCCCTCGAAGTATACGCATATGCCATAGGTCGTGTGCTTCGATCTAATTGCTCTAGGTCGTGAATGACTCAACTGGCTCGCTAGCTTGCGTGCCGATACGTCTTCCTCTTTCTCCCCTATATAAGCCGTTAGGTCATTTCTTCTTTCTTACTTAACTACTTTGACAACCTGCTCTGCCATTAACGATCATTCGAGCTTCCAAGGGAGAATTCAATCTAACCTGTCATCAATTCATCTTTTCCATCGTATTGCGTAAGTGAATTCGATCTTTATCCAATTATGTTCATCACCGAATTGCGAATCCCTATTTTCTGACCTCAGTCCAACTCTGTACGTCGCGTGTCACTTTTGAGCCATGTTGCGATTGATTTTCGATCGCCATTAGCTATGTTGTTGCTGCGATTCACGAGAGCACGGCAGTATGATGGATCTGCGATGACTTAAATTATTTCTGGGTGATTTGATGGTATGGAGAGATAGTGGATTTCATTGAGAGGATGATGGATTTCATTGTGTAGGTGATAATGGGTTATCGGATCACGAGTTAACGTGGCAGCGAGCTATTGAGTGGAGAAGAATTAACGGGTTAAGGAAAGTAGAGCATATCGGCTTTGATAGGGAATAGCTCGAGATTGCTGAGTTACGCCAGAAGCGACCTAGTGAATCTGAGCAATACAGACCCTTTACGACTTAACAGATTTGACCGACCTAACAAACCGACCGCCTTAAGAATCCTTGCGACCGAAAAGAAACTGAGCGACTTAACTCATAGCGACTTAATCTTCAGATCATGTGAGCGACTTAGTTTTTAGGTCGTGTGAGCGACTTAACACTTAAACAACTTTTTACTGCCGAATTCCTTCTTGCGACCTAGACCAATTTCAACCCAACTTGTTAGGTCGCGAGCGACCTAGGACTTTGCCAGATTCACACTGCCTTGCCTTGAAGCATTACTTTAACTTGTAGGAGCATGAATAATGAACTTTTGACTTGAACAGAACGACTTGATGGAACTCTGACCCATGCTAAGTCGCTTGAACTTGAAAACTTTCAAAAATGTGACATCACTTAACTTGAATTCCAACTTGAACTATCGGATTAACTTGCCTGAACTTGTTGTAGTCCTTTACATATTATATTAACTTTAAAGCTAATAACCTGTTAAACACAACATTCGTAGAAAAATGGGACGAATATACTGCCACTGATCGCCCACATCAAATGACAGATTAGTCGATAAAGGATAATCAACTTAAAGAAATTATATGAAATGTTGTGAATCAATAAATTCAAGTGAAGTATTGAAGCAAAGCAATCTTAATCAATTAAAGCTGATTTTTTTGCATCAACGCTGCACTTGTATTCGGACTTAAAGCAACAAGCCCTGAAACTTTGTAATTGACAAATGCCTATTAGTTTAATTTCAGTTATCCTTGCTTGTCGTTTTATTAGTTTTTCACAACAATTCACATAATTAGGAAACGTGCACCTTCATATTTGAATATCCAGTTTCTTGTGTAGAATAGCTTCTCAAGAGGAGATAATAGAGCAAGCGGAAGAGGTCTTCCCAATAGCCAATCCACTGGATAATCCGCCGGAAAGAACTCCAACTACCCTGAGTCAGCGGGCGTTCAACCAACTACGTATTCAGTTTTGTATTGCTGAAGCAGATGCTTTACTTCCTAGGCCAAACGATACTACTGACAGGCCACCTCTCGGTTTTATCGCTGTCAATCGTCAGATGTGCCCGTGCGGTGCTATTCCTCCTTTTAATGATTTCCTTCAACGACTCCTTCTTCGATGGCCACGCCATCCTAATGGGACTTGGTGTGCTGTTCGGGAGGACACTTGATCGTCTTCCAAGCTCTGAAGGAATCTGCTACTTGTGCACATTCGCAAAGAACAAAGATAATCCCTCTTTCACACTCGTGAGAAGCGCCAGGAACCGTAGATTGATCGTCGATCTTCCGAAAAGCGCCCACGGTTTCTTAAATCAATTCTTCTTCGTTCGTCGCCCTTCAGGATTTTATGCCATCTGGATAGTAGGAAGTAAGATTGCTTATCTCCGCTCTTTCCATTTGAGCTTTTCAAAGTCCGAGTTGCTTGGTGCTAACTTCATTCTTTACATTTACAGCACTTCCTCCTCCCTTTAAAGATCCCAGCCACAAGCCGACTTTTGAAAGATTAAGTGTCGTGGCCGTGGAGGAAAGAAGTATTAAATTTCTGCTGAAAGACGAATTTCTTCACCAATTCGGACTTCTGCACTCTTCCCATTCTACTCAGCATCATGAAGTCCCTGATTTTCCAGTAGAGACATCGGATGCCCCAGTTTCCGCCGGAGAACTTATACCGAAAGAACCTACTGTCGAGTCTTCACTGGTGAAGTGTTCTTCTTCTATTGATGTTGTGGGGTCATATGGCAAACTTGCACTTGCCCCGGTCATTTAGGAAGAGGAACCTCCTTACCAACCCGGGAAGACCGTTGATGAAGGAGGTGAGGGGAAGGGTCCTGCCGGACACGATGGTGACGACAATTTTGAGGGATTGAGCGACTTGATGATCACTTCACAGGAGCTTTTTTAAGGACCATACCACTGCTACTAAAGTTATTTCTCCAGTAGTTGAAGCGACATCTATCTTGCAGCAAACACCGTCAGCCCAAGAGTTGGCACTTGCTGTAAAATCTGTCATCACCCCCCAACCGAGGAGTGGTTCGTAGTTTGATGCACGTAGTTTGCACGTTACACAAACTTAGGATTTTCAGCACTTATATGCATTCAACTTCCTTGCTTTGAAGATTTCTGTACTTATCTTTTATTCATTTTCAGGTTCTCCAATGGGACAAAGTGGCTCTTACTGTGATGATTTCCAGCGTTATGGGAGGCGTGGTTCTTATGACCCCAAGAGTTATCTTCCTGCCTCCTGGGAAACTGACGAAGAAAGACCTGTGAGGAAAGCTCGTGAGAGGCGTGCTTATGAAGAAGGCTATGGGAGAAGGGACGAACGACATGATTCTTCCCAGAGAGAGGATGATTCTCACAAACGAAAATCCCATGATGACAAAGGGAAAAGTCATGTCCCGAAAAACCCGTTGCTCCTGTCTCTTTGGAAATCCCTTCCACCTCTCCTGCCCTTCAAAGAGCTGATATTCAAACAATCATCAGTAGGCCCCCGTATCAAGTTGGACCGGGTCCGGCTACTCTTCAAAGCCGGTTTCCGCATTGGTGCTTAAAGGGAGTGCGCTTTGATCTTGACTTGGTCCCGATCGACAAGCAAGCCATGTTGCGAAATCTTGATGCCGTCAAACTCGATATCGAGAGAATGTCTGGTTGGCAAAAACTTGTTGACGACCTTCAAAGGGTAAACCGTGCAAATCTCGAAGCCATGCTGACTATGGAAAATGATAAATCCGAGTGCAGAAAACACTCGATCAGCATGATGCAGAGATGAAGACCATTGCCGCTTACAACGAGAAGCTTGAAGCGGAAGTTGAAAAACTTAAAGAAGAGCTTGCCACTTCGTCCACTTCTTATTCTCAAAAAGAAGAAGTGCTTCAAAACAGGTGAGATATGCTCACGCCGGGCAAAGAGATGCTGAAGCTAAATTTGAAGCACAACAGCAAGTTGTAGAAAGCTATCGAACTGACTTGGCTCAGTTGCGAGAAAAAACCAGCTCCCAGAACTCGGAAATCGAAATGTTAAAAGCTAGACTTTCTGAAGTTGAAAAAGAGCATGATGAAGCTATTGTCGGCAAAGCAGCAGCCGCAGAATCTCATATGGCAACTAAAGCAGAAATCAGCTCTACTTTATTCGAGTTCTACATACATAGTGTTTTGGGGCGCGGTAGCCTTAGATTTTTGGGACCGAAGTACGAAATCACTTTGGCCAAAGTGCAGGAAGCCGCACTTGATATGCTTGGAGGCGCCGGATATGCTGAAGCAGATTTGGAGGCGCACTATCTAGATGACGATGCACTTGCTGCTCTTGCGAGGAGAAAGGAGCAACTCGCTAAAGAGAGAGCCGAAATGGAAGAAGGAGAACATTTAGTTAAGGCAACCTCAACCGACCCAGTTCAGCCTTCGGTTTCAGCCGACATCGATATTATTGGCTCCAGTTCCCATTCTCCACCTCCTGCTAAAGCTTTCATTGAAAGTGCAACTGCTCGCATTGGAGATGAGACTCAAGAGAGCACTGAAGCACAGGACTTTGAAGTTGACATAGTAAAGCCTACTTCTCCAGGTAATCTCAATGCTGATCTTGCTCAAGTGGACTGCTTGTTTACTTCACATGAGCTTGATGAACTTTTTGATTATTACTTAAATCTTGACGCGCCACTTTCTCCTTTTTTTATGAGAGATACTGACTTTAACTTCTCTTCTCCTGTAGTGAAAGCGCCAAGTGTTGTTCAGACTTCCCCACTTCCAGCTGTTCCCTCTCCGCCAATTCAGATTACTCCTCCTTCCGTCTCTCAACCGAGGTCACAATAGGAGTAGATAGAAGCTCTTCAAGGCTTGGATGACCCGGTCGCTTCTCAAGAACAGAAGGCCGAGGAACCTGAAGAAGGCGAAAGAACTCCGGAGCAAACTATTTCTGATGACATAAAGTTGTCTGCACTTTTCACTCCGGGCAGTGAGTCGTCTTCAAGGAAGAAAGGGAAGCGTGGAGTCTTAAAGAAAAGGAGGGAAGCTTCTGCCAGCGAAGAAAAAGCAGAAGAAAATCCAATTGCACCTCTTCCTCTTTCATCCCCTACTCTTACAAGCCGACCCAAAAAGTTAATCATCCGGGCAGGCGAGGGCTCGAAAGGTGGCAGGAAGAAGAAGTGATGGGTTTGGTCCCATGCTTTTCATATCGTTTTTTGCTTTTTTGCTTGTATATATAAAGACTTGTGTTGACCGGTGATTGTGCGGGTACCGGTCCCCGCCTTCTTTTATTTTGAAATCTGCACAGGTATAAAATTTTCATAGTATGGAATAAAATGATTCTTTTACTTGTACAAACTTCTGTCTGTATTTCAGAATGCATTTATTCTTCTTTTTCATACAAGTTTCTTTATTTTCTTTGTGTGATGTTACAGTAAACCCGTGGTATGTTTCTTGAGCATTGCTTTTATTTTTATAGCTATATTATATTTCCCCCATACCATGGTTTATTGCAAGCTCATTCACATTGGCAAGATTTTGGAGAACAACTCTTCTGTTTTAAGAAGACTTGTACTCTTGCTTTGGAGAACAACTTTTCCATTTTAAGGAGGCCTGCAACCGTACTTTAGAGAATAATTTTTTCCATTTTAAGGGAATATTTCTTTGATTTAGTAGAATGCGCCTTGTATTAGAGAAGTCTTCTCTTTTCTTATTTTTTTATACTTCAACTTTTGGAGATCATCACTACTTTCTCTCTTCTACTTTTTTATTTGAAATAAAAGTAGTGAATTCTCCTATATGATGAAGTGGGCATCGAAAGAAGGCTTTGATTTGGTACTTCAATCTTCGGAGAAAAATATTCTCATTATGGAGAAATTGATCTTTTCTTGAAAGTAGAAGTACGCTTCCAAAGAGGGCTTTTCACATTCCAACTCTTGTGAAGTGTGTCTTCGAAGAGAGCTGTTTGCACTTCAACTCTGGTGAAATGGGCCTCCGAAGAGGGCTTTGCACATTTCAACTTTTTTGAAGTTTTATTTCAGATCTCGGTGAAATGTGTGCCTCCGAAGAGGCCTTTTAGCATTTCAACTCTTGTGAAGCGTGTCTCCGAAGAGAGCTGTTTGCACTTCAACTCTGGTGAAATGGGACTCCGAAGAGGGCTTTGCACATTTCAACTCTTGTGAAGTTTTATTTCAGATCTCAGTGAAACGTGTGCCTCCGAAGAGGTCTTTTAGCATTTCAACTCTTGTGAAGTGTGTCTCCGAAGAGAGCTGTTTGCCCTTCAACTCTGGTGAAATGGGCCTCCGTAGAGGGCTTTGCACATTTCAACTCTTGTGAAGTTTTATTTCAGATATCGGTGAAATGTGTTCCTTGGAGTAGGGAATTTTCCTTGAAGTTTCTTTCTCATGGTTGGATGGATTCTCTGGGCGGACACATGTTACTTCGACGTTTGTTTGCACAAAAGATCTCAACTAGTTAACAACGGCCCTTTGCCTTCCACTTGGGAAGGTGCCTCCGGCATTGCACCAATCTTTTTTGGTTGAGAAAGAGAGCTTTCTTTTTCTGGCATGCCAAGTTAGAGGTCTTTATCCTACGAAGAGTTGTGCCTCCAAAGAGGGCTTATGCCTCCGAAGAGGTCTTTATCCTCCGAAGAGTTGTGCCTCCGAAGAGGGCTTGTGCCTACGAAGAGGTCTTTGGCTGTTTCCTGCCAGCTCGCCCATGTCTTTTCGCCATTTGCTCATATCAGCGACTCCTTGTTTTCATTTTCAAGCACATATTCCTTTCTTTTGCAAGTAGTTTATTTTATCCAAAGAAGTGTACTTCATTGTTAAGTGAGTTTGCAGGGGCAGACACAGGCTACTTAATCGAATGTTCGTTTGCACAAACGATCACAATTAGTTAGCAAGGGCCCACCTCCGGCGGAATCACTAACTGTTTGCTTGAAGCACTTCTTATATAGGATTTGAACCTGGAATTTTTTTGGCTTAACATTTGTTTGCTGAGTGATGTCAAGGATCGCTTGGTCTTGTGATGGGTAAGCTTTGTTTCAATGGCCTGCAATATTAAATCGGCATTTTAGTAATACAATTAAAGTACTTTACATATCGAAATAAAACAGGCATTTTATAATGGTAGAGAACACAATATTTATAGTGGTTCGGCCAAGAACTGGGCCTACATCCACTTTATAGTTCTTATTATTCACTTGCATTAGCTTTACAATGGCTTTCAATACAAGAATCATACATCCATAATTCTTTTACAGTATTTCAATAAAGCTTTTAAGTGAAATATAGGCGCAAGTGATTGCTATTCCAAGCCCTTGGAATTGGATCTCCTTCGACAGTTGTCAGTTTGAAAGTGCCATCAAGATGTTTTTTTCCTATGACATACGGCCCTTCCTAGTTTGGTGCAAACACTCCTGTGGCTGTCATGATCCTTTTCAAGTCTAGATCCCCAATCTCAAAGCTACTTTGGCGAACTTTGGAATTGAAGTGCCTGGCAATTCTTTGCTGGTGAGCTTCGATTCTGAGCTGAGCCTCTTCCCTTCTTTCATCAAGGAAGTCTAATGCTTCAAGTTGCAGCTTTTCATTTTCAGCTTGATCGCAATGGATTCTTCTGTGTGAGGGGACTTTTGTCTCCACCGGAATCATCGCTTCTGATCCATATGCCAATGAAAATGGAGGGTGCCCCGTCGTAGTTTTATGGGTAGTTCTGTATGCCCATAGTGCAAGTGCTATCTTATCGACCCAACCACCTTTCGCTTTTTCTAGCTTTTTTTTGATGGTTTATTTGATAATTTTTTTACTACTTCCACTTTCCCGTTTGCCTGCGGATGAGACACTGCTGAGAAGCTTTTTTGGATTTTGAATCGCTTGCAAAAATCTTGGAACTCTTCACTTTCGAATAAGGTTCCACTGTTTGTGATTATCTTTTGAGACACACCATACCTGCAAATGATATTCTTAGTCACAAAGTTTATCATTTTTTTAGAGGTAATATTAGCTAAAGGTTCAGATTCAGCCCATTTAGTAAAATAAACAACAACAACAATGGCATATCTGATTCCGGACTTTGCGGTTGGCAAAGGACCGATGAGATATATTCCCCAAACAGCAAATGGCCATGGACTGACCATCTATGTTATCTCGGTGGAAGGTGCTCTTGGAATTTTTGCAAATCTCTGGCATCGGTCACATTTTCGGGCGTAGCTGGCAGCATCACGATTAATGTCTGGCCAAAAATACCCATAACGGAGAATATTCTTTGCTAGAGTTTGACCACCTGAATGATCTCCACATTCTCCTCCATGTACTTCAGCTAGAATTGTCTTAGCCTCTTCCTTCATCACACATCGGAGTAATGGCATTGAGAATCCCCGCCTATACAATCGGCCATCTTGAATTATATATCTAGAGGCTTTTCTTAGCAGCTTCGGTCGTTCTTTTGAATTTTCTGGTAGAGAACTGTTGAGCAGATATTCCATTATCGGAGTAATCCACGATTCTTTCTCTTGAGACATAGTCATGATCCAGTCAATATCCATCTCATCAGTGCTTGGAGCTGACAGGACTTCCACAGGAACTAAACCCAATAATTGAGCTTCACCCGTGCTTGCGTACTTCGCGAGAGAATCTGCCTTCATGTTCTCTTCCCGGGGTATATGACTTATCATATGGTCAAGATCATCGAGAAGTTCCCAGGCTCTTGAAAAGTAAGCAGGCAGATTTTCTCCTTTAGTTTGAAACTCTTTCTTGACTTGGCATACTATAAGCTGTGAATCACTGAAGATCTGCAACACTTTGACATTCGGTTCTTTAGCAATCTTAAAGCCGGCAATAAGAGCATCACATTCTGCTTCATTGTTTATCGATGGGAATTCCAATCTCAATGCATAGCACAATGACCGCCCTTCACGGGTTTCAAGCACAACCACAGCTCCGGAACAGTAATCATTTCTCGCACCATCAACATATAATTTCCATCGAATTAGGGTATTCTCAGTCACCTCTTCCTCTCTATCACCTTTATCTGTACATTCTGCGATGAAATCTGCTAAAGCTTGTCCATTGATTGCTCTTTGGTGATGATAAGTGGTGACATATTGGCTGAGTTCAGTATTCCACTTCAGAAGATGACCCGAAGTCTCAGGACGAAACAAGACTTGCTTTAGGGGTTGATCTGTGAGGACTTTGATAGGATGTGTTTGGAAATATGGCCTCAATTTTCTTGATGCAATCAGTAGACAATAGGCAAGCTTTTCCAATTTTGAATAATTCATCTCTGCCCTGGTGAATCTTTTGCTGATATAATAGACCGGGCGCTGAATTTTTGGCTCTTCCTGTACCAACGCTGCACTGAGAGCATGAGATGAAATTGCAAAATATACGAAAAGATCTTCACCATTTTCGGGCTTAGAAAGTATTGGAGGCGTTTCCATATGACGAATCAACTCATCGAAAGCTTTCTGGCATTCAGGAGTGCAGTCAAAGTTTTTCCTTCCATTCTTCAGAGCATCAAAGAGTGGAATGCATTTATCAGTGGCTTTGGAGATGAATCCGCTCAAGGCAGCGACTTTTCCATTGAGACTTTGCAATTCCTTCTTTGTTCTAGGAGCTTTGACTTCTCTTAAGGCAGCAATCTGGGCATGATTAGATTCAATGCCCCTAGCACTCACAATGAAACCTAAGAACTTTCTAGACTCCACCCCAAATGAACATTTCAAAGGATTAAGTTTCATTCCGTACTTTTGGAGGACTGCAAACATTTCTGCCAAGTGATCCATATGGTCTACTGCCTTCTTTGACTTCACCAGCATATCGTCAACATAAATTTCCATAGTTTTGCCAATTTGCGGTTTGAACATAGCATTGACAAGTCTTTGGTAAGTTGCCCCTGCATTCTTAAGTCCGAAGGGCATGACTCTATAGCAGTAGATACCAACATCGGTAATGAAGCTCGTGTCCTCCTGATCCGGCTCATGCATCATGATCTGGTTATATCTGGAGTAAGCATCCATAAAAGATAATAATTCATGCCCCGCTATTCCATCCACCAACTGATCTATCCTGGGTAACGGGAAGCAGTCTTTGGGGCAGGCTTTGTTTAAATCTGAGAAGTCGATGCATACTCTCCACTTTCCATTAGCTTTCTTAACCAGTACTGGATTTGAAACCCAATTCAGATAAGTAGACTCCCTGATGAAACCATTCTCCATGAGCCGATCTACCTCTTCTTTCAATGCTGCGACCTTTCAGGACCCTGGGTTCTTCTTTTCTGCTTTACCGTGTAAACTTCGGATCAATATTCAGAGTATGTACTACAACTTCTGGGGATATTCCACACATATCAGCATGATTCCAAGCGAATACGTCCAGATTTGCTTTCAAGAATGATATCAAGGGATTTTGAACCGTCACACTAAGTTGCGAACCCATATTCACCACTTTGTTCGGATCTTTCAGGTCAACGGGTACTGGCACCTTTAATTCCATTGGCACCACTCTATTTTCCCCTGCACCGGCTTTTCTGGGATCCATTTCTCTTTGTGCCTCGCTATGCTCGCCAGTGCAGGGCCCACCCTGTAATTGCTACAAGGTTGGTTCTTTGATGCGGAATGGGGTTGCCGCATCTTTTCCCATCTCTCTTTTCCTTGCTTCACGCAACTCTATAAAATAACATTCTCACCCAGCATTCTAATCCCCTCTAATAACAACAACTCAATTATCCGTGGGGAATTTCATAGTAAGGCACCACGGGGCGAGAACTGCCTTAAAAGTCGCAAGAGTTGGTCGGCCTAGGAAGGCGCTGTAGGCAGAAAATTCATCAACAATTACAAAAGTCTATTTTCGAACTACCTTTTTCTGCCCCTCTCCAAACTCTACGAACAAGTCAATAGTTCCAATTGGCTGCTTCGGTTCCACAGTAAACCCAACAATTTACCGCAATGAAGCTTGAACATCAGCAATCAGAATTTTCATTTGATCGAATGTCTTTTTGGATGGTATATTGCAAGAAGCACCGTAATCAACAAGCACTCTCCTTACAGTAGTCGGCCCAGTGCCTGCAGAGATGACCAAGGGATCCATGGTAGGAGCTTCAACGCCCATAGAGTCCTTGGCTTTGACCACAATATCATCATTAAAATTTTCTGCTGCTTCAAAGGTGCAACATACTCCAACACAAAAACACTCTCTTCTGTTGGTGCATACTTTAAGGCACGGGCATACCTTTCCATCTCACCCCATCTCCTGCCTGCTGGGTGAAGACCTTCTGTAATCACATTAATAACAGGCCTTTCTGATTTATACGCAGTGGTCCTCTCACCCGAGCCAGATGGATGAGCAGGAAGTTGTTGGCCCTTAGTAGATGAAGTCGGGTCATCCCTATTTCTCTTAACATATTGCTGCAACTTGTTCTCTCTCAACAGTTCTTCAATCAAACTTTTCAGATGGCAACGTTCGTTGGTATCATGACCGGGTTGATTATGAAACCGACAAAATCTCCCACTTTGAGTAGCTTTTTTCCCAACTCTCAACTCAGGTGGTTTAGGATATTCCACGGCATCTTTAGTAGCGAAAAAGATATTTTCCAAGGTATCAGTTAAAGGGGTGAAATCTGAAGGTTTTAAGAAGCGAGGTTTCTTCACATCCTTCTGTTTCTTCCCGCCGTTATTCTACCTTTTCTTACTTCCGGACTCTTTTTTGCTAGGAGCAGCAGTGTTATTCTTAACCTCTGTCAATGCCACTTTAGCCGGTGCATGATGGCTTTCCAAGCGCATGAACTCATCAGCTTTCTTATAGAATTTCTCAAGCGATTTTGGTTCCTTCATCTTAAATCATTTCCCAAACTCACTCGATTTTTCGATAGCCCTCATTAAGTAGGTCAAGACCATTCGTGGCTCTGCATTATCCACTTCAGCCAAAGCTATGTTGAAGCGGTTCAAGAAAGATCTAATAGGTTCCCCAGGATTCTGTTCCAGGCTAGACAGTGACATAATATCCTTCGCCTTCGAAGCGTACAGCCTGAATTGTTCTTTAAACTTCTGTGTCAAACTGGAGAACTGGTCTATGGATTGGACCAGTAGCTTTGTGAACCAGAGTAGAGCCACTCCTTCCAAGTATACCGGAAAGTACCGGCATTTGATCTCATCAGATGCCCTAGCACCAGTCATGTGCCAATCATGCTTATACAGGAATTGGTTAGGGTCGCTTGTTCCCTTATAAGCCGGGATGGTAGGAGGAACAAACTTCCTTGGAAATTCAGCTTTCAAAATCCTTTAAGTGAACGGAGTCTTGCTCGGAGCGAATCCCCATTCTTTTTCATCTTCCTCTCTCTGCATGCTCTATTTCATGATTTGTCGAACCATTCTAGAGAAGTATTCCTCATCATTTAGAGGCTGTACAGGGCAGATATCAGCCATTTCCTCGAAAGTTTGTCTTGACAAGTGTTCGCGGAGGGTTGGCTGCGGCCCTGATCCTCCAGCTTGGGGAGGTGTCTCTTCAACGGGACCAGCTGGCCTTTGAGGAATATTCCTTACTTCAACATTATGAACATCATCGGCAAAGTTTTGTTCATTATTTACCAGTTGATGGTTAGCTCTGAGCAAAACGTTCAACCTTTCCAACATTAAAGTATTTTGAGCTTCCATTTGCTGATATAGCCAGAAACCGCAGCATCTAACTCCGCTCGTGTAATTCCAACACTTGGAGCTGTTTGACTTAACGGAGGAGAAGTGGCTGTATTCTCTTGGACATCACCGGATCTAGCAGATCTGCACTTTCTTCTAGGAGCCGTTATCTCTGATAGACTTCTGGTTTTAATAGAGGTTCTTTCAACAAACTTTTGCGAAGCAACGATGAAAATAGCATGAGTTGGGTTCTCAGTAAAAACACCAAAAATGTTAGCACTAAAATTGAACGCTAACACCCCGGTGTAAGTAGAGTTTAAGTGAAAGCACCACCCGTTAATACGGGAAACAGAAGTAAGTAGAAAAGTCACAGAAAGAACAGTAAAGAGACAACAGTTTTATAGTGGTTCGGCTTCAAGATAACCCTACGTCCACTTTAATATTCTTTATGGCTGAATCGATTACAACTGTACAACAATCTTCGATTACAACACTACTGAGACAAATAGCTAGAACTCCGACGTAGAAGAACTCTTTGAATCCATGTCGAATGAGTTAGATTTCTTCTTGAAGTTCGTTGATGTGTCTTTCGTATTTGAAGTGTCGGATGAGTCTAGAAATCAGCAGATTATAGGCGTTCCAGAAATGAGCCCCAAAAGATCCTCCCTTCGGTGGTGTAGGCACGGTATTTATAGGAAATTTCTGGAGTAAGTCGTAGGTCGTGGGCGACCTAGGGGTAGGTCGTAGGTCGTAAGTCGTCAGCGACCTAAGAGATGCAAGCTATGGATTATCTTGATTACACTTGGTCTTCTAAACAATCTGATAGGTCGTAGCGACATAGGAGCAAAGCGACATAAGAAGTTGCGACTTAGTGAGGCCATCCTGAGTGAGCGATGGAGTTACCTCGGTCTATTTAGGTCGTGAGCGACCTAATAAAGAAATAGTGTGTATGTGGCCTCACACTGTCTTAACCAGTTAGGTCGCTAGGTCGCTAGGTCGCTAGGTCGCCTAGTTCATTAGGTCGCTAGGTCGTTGCATCCCTCTGTTGTAATATACTGTTGCTCTGTGTTGGTTGCTAGGTCGCTAATGGTCTTTAGGTCGCTAGCTTTGTTAGGTCGAGCATCCATGTTAACTCGCTCATACTTCAGGTTGTTAGGTTGCTGGACCTTCTAACCCGTTAAGTCGCTGAGTCGCTTTATTCCTTAGGTCATTATGTCTCTGATCTCATTAGATCGTTAAGTCGGTATATCATGCTAGGTCGCTAGTTTTCTTCGAGTGCTTGAGTCGCTGCCCAAAATGATATTAACACCTCTGTAACTAGGTAACCACTGGCACGAGTGTGCCATCCCCCGGTCGTTACCGACCTTTATCCGAGGGCCCTCAATCCAACAACCACACAGTAAAGTATCTGGGCTCCATACCATGACACCAACTTTCAAAAATCAACATAAGTAAATATCTCGGCTCCATCCCATGATATCAATTTTTATCCAGAAGGAAATGGTCATACCCTCAGGAGTAGCTACCCCCAAATAACCTTGCTGCCACGATTCTTGTTTTGACCATTACCGGGTTATGAGGCTTGATGAGGTCTCGTCCACAAAGCTATGCTTTTTCACGAAGCCATGCTTCGATCACAAATGATCATCAACACACAGCAGCACTTAGCATGCCACATTACCAAATTGGGAATGTATCAGCAGTAACCATCAACTATATAACCTTTGAGCTCGTACATCTCAGAGAAGCGTGTTAAGCTAAGAGAATAAATTCTCCGCTACCAACAGATATGTATTTGAAAGAAACCAGCTTTACATCACAAAGTGTAATGTCAAACACACATCCATACAAGTCTGTTCCGGGTTCGAACAGAACCGAAGGCACTTCCAAAGAATCCCTTGCAAATCCACGTATTCACAATCCCGATCGGACTTCCCATCACTTAGGGAATCTCTATACCGGTGCAACTCGGTGCAGAGACAATCGACGGGTTATCCTTATGTTTTCAAAAATACAAGGTCTTCACCACCGGTCTTCAAATGCTATCCATATCGACATATTATTATTCGAAATGAGTTATATGACACAAGGTCCTCTCCGAGCTAAACCGAATAATGATCATAAATTTGAAAACATATGGATATAGGGATTTCAGTTAAGTCACAACTTAATATCCAAACTTTTCTTTCAAATGGTTTAAAAATATTACCATTTCATATCTTTCTAAATAAAAGATTTATTTCACAAAGTTCATCCTGTTTCACAAAGACTTACGGATTTTCAAAACAATTCCAATTCAAATTGGATTAACTCATCCAATCTTTCAATTAAAGATTTAATTCGTAACTTTCAAACCATTCCAATTCAAATCTTGTATATGGAAGATATAACATTAAAAATCATCTTTGATTTCTAAACAAGATTTAATCATCTTCACAAGGGTTAATTCAGAGTTTTTCCAAACCTATTTGCAAATTCATTTCAAACTTGAAAAGTTTTGATACATATTGGATATCCTTCCTGTTAACGCTAAAATTTGAACGCTAACACCCCGGTGTATAAAGTGTAGTTGTGAAAGCACCACCCGATGATTCGGGAACAGAGTATAAGCAGAAAGTCACAGAAAAAGCAGTGAATAACAACGATTTTATAGTGGTTCGGCTCAAGGCAAGCCTACGTCCACTTTAATTCTCTTTATTGCTAAACCGATTACAACTTTACAACAATCTTCAATTACAATTGCGACGAGACAAACAACTAGAACTTTGGTAGAAAAGAATTCTTCGAATCCACGTAGATTGCGTTAGATTTTCCCTTGAAGTTAGTTGGGATGCCTTTCGAACTTGAAGTGTCGGGTGAGTTGAGAATTCGGTTGAGTATTAGCGCTTGAAATGATAGGCCCAAAAGTCCCCCGAATGTTGGAGGTGGTCGCGTATTTATAAGGATTCTTGGTGTCAAGTTGTAAGCAGCAGCCGAGATGAGTTGGATCATGAGTCGGCTCCGGGCTAGGCTAGGTCGTAGGTCGCCCTCTTTTATTCATGTATGGCCTACGGTTTAGATGAGAGATACATGTTCTTCTGGCCCCAAATCCCAAGTCCTAAGTCGCTGCCGAGCTATCGTGACGTGTGTGTAACTGTTGCACCGCGTTCTCTTTCTTATGCCTAGATCGCGAACGACCTGGCTTAAGTCGTAAGTCGGTCGCGACTGAAGTGTAGTTCAACTTGTCCATAGCAGTTAGGTCGGCACTTTCCTTAGGTAGCTGGATCGGTAGTAAAGTTAGGCCGGCAGGTTTTCGTAAGTCTTAGGTCGGTTCTCCCTTTGAGCCCTAAGTCGGCATTACCTCAAAGCTTAGGTCGGTCTCCTATGCAAAGATACTAGGTCGGCATCCCTTCGTACCTTAGGTCGGCTGAACGCTGGGTCGCTACCTATTTGATGTGTTAGATCGGTGAATCACGGCCGAGATGGAGTTAACATTTGCCCCTCGAAGCATATGCCTAATTGTTGGGTCATGTGCTTCGATACCTCTTAACTCGTCCACTTTAGGTCGGTAGGTCGGTAGGTCGTGTGCGACCCATCAGTTAGATCATATGCGCTGCTCCAGGTCTCTCCACTGCTGGGTATAAGTTAACCTTCTTTTTCTTGCTTCATTACTTTCTCTATTGCTTGATTCCGCCATTAATATATTCCCAAGGATCGTGAAGGCGATTTTGTTCCAACTGATTACCGATAATTTCTACCATTCATTGCATAAGTGATTTTACTCTTCTTTCGACCGTAGACTTCTATCGATTCGTGAATCCTGTCGCTCGAACTCGAATTGCCTCCTTGTACGTTGCTCCATCACGAATCCCATCACATTTATAGCTGATGAAGCCTAGTTCGCTCGATTCGGCTTCAGATGATCATTTAAACGACGAAGATGGTTTACCACCCCAAGCTCAATGATTTCTGATGGCAGGGCTTTGAACTTTTTATTGGGTGATCTGATAGTTTTGAATGAAATGAAGGTTTTTGTTGATGGAACGGCTATTGGGTTAGCGGGTTGATGGAGTGTGATGTTGGTTTGGGAGCGAGTTAGTGAATTTTGGTGGCTTAGCCTTTGGTCGACCCGACTCTTAGTGTCCTTAGGTCGCGGTTGAGATAACGCTTGAAGGAAACTTGCCGGTTTAAGCTTTAGGGCTTGGATCGTAACCGAGTCAATACTTGGAGAAGTTCCTGCCTTTTGGATCGGAGCTTACTTTCTTATCTCTTCCTTGTGACCTAGAGGACTGAGCTGCCGAACTAAGTTTGACTCCGACCCGCTACCGACTTAGCCTTATCTCGCGAAAGACTTTTAAAATCGTAGCCGACCTAATACTTAAGCTTTCGATGTGTTCTCATTTAGGAGCATAGTCCCACTTTGAGTATTTGACTCGAACTGCCGAACTAAGTTTGCCTAAATTCTGAACTGCCCCAGCTTTAAGTTTGCTTGAATCTCATTGTATTATTTCACAGATCGCATTAACTTATAAGCTGCCAACCTGCTGAAAATAACGAATAAAGAAACCAAGGCGAGAATACTGCCATTGACTGCCTACATCAAATGACAGATTAGTCGAGATGAAACAAGCAACTTAAATATATTGCATGAAATGTTTGTGAATTAATCAACTAAAGTTAAACATCGATGCAAAATAACAATCTGAATTGATTTGTCTGCATCAACATTATACTTGCATATTTAAGCTTAAAACAATAGTCCCTGGGTTTCATAACTAACAAATGCTTGCTAGTTTTCATTCCAGTTATATTTGTTTATTGCTTTGTTAATTTTACACAACACCTCACACATTTTAGGAAACGTGCACCTTGATGTTTGAATATCCAGTTATTTATGTAGAATGACTTCCCATCAAGAAGAAATGGCAGCTCAAGAGGAAGAAACTTTTTCGGTAGCTTTACCTATAGAGAACCCTCCAGAGATAACTCCAACCATTCTAACCCCGAGAGCATTTACTCAGCTGCGCACTCAATTTGGTTTTACTGAGAGTGATGTCCTGCTCCCTGGGCCAAGTGATACTGCCGACAATCCTCCCCGTGGCTTTATTTCAATCAATCGTCAAATGTGTTTAAGCGGAGCGATCCCTCCTTTTAATGACTTTCTCTGAATTCTTCTCCTTCGGTTGTCAATCTCTCCGTCCCAACATCATCCTAATGGTTATGCCATCTTGATGGGGTTGTGTGTTTTGTTCAGAAGAACTTTTGATCGCTTACCAAGTTTTGAAGAAATCCGTTACTTATGCTCGTTTGCAAAGAGTAGAGATCATCCTTCCCTTATAATTGTGAGGAGTGCTAGAAACCGCAAACTTATTTCCGACCTTACCGAAAGCGTTCATGGATTTCTGAACCAATTTTTCTTTGCTCGCTGCCTCCCAGGGTTTTATGCCGATTGGAGAGTAGGAAGTAAGATTACTTGTCTCTATTTTTAAACTTTCTCGAGATCCGAATTACCAATTGCTAATTTCATTCTTTGCTCTTTTTAGCACTTCCTCTTCCCTCTAGAGATCTAGTCCATAAGCAGACTTTTGATAGATTGAGTGTCGTGGCTGTAGCAGAGAGAAGCATTAAGTTTTTGTTGGGGGATGAATTATTGCACCAATACGGGCTTTTGCATACTTCTCGTTGTACACATCCTCATGAAATCCCAGACTCCCCGGCTAGAGCATTGGATGCCCCAACTTCTACAGATACATCCAAACCAAAAGGACCTGCTCCCGAGGCTTTGCTAGTGAAATGTTCCACTTCTGTTGATGTTGCGGGGCCATCTGACGAACTTGCCCCGGTTATTGAGGAAGAGGAGCCTCAGGGATCTCCCCGACGTTCACAGAAATCCGGCGAAGAAGCCGAGAAAACTAGCCTTGCCAAGCAGAGCAGGGATGATACTTTCGAAGGGCTGAGCGACCTTTTTGCCACCTCGCAAGAAATCTTTAAAGATGATCCTATCACTACTGGGGTTTCTTCTTTAGTAGTTGAAGCAACTTCTGTCCTGCAGCAGACTCCGTCAACTCAGGAGTTGACACTGACTATTACACCCACAACCACTCCTCAATTAAAGAGTGGTTCGTAGTTTGATGCGCGTAGTTTGCACGCCACACACACTTACAATTTCTTTGCGGCACTTTTATGTTTCTCACTTTTTGTACTTTGAAGACCTCTAAAACTTATCTTTTTTTATTTCAGATTCTCCGATGGGGCGCAGCAGCTCATACTACGATGATTTTCAGCGCTACGGGAGGCGTAGCCAATATGATTATAGGCGTTACCTCCCCTCTTACAGAGAATCTGATGAAGAAAGAGCCGCCCGAAAGGCTCAAGAGAAGAGGGCTCAAGAGGAGCGCTACGAAAGAAGAGAGAGGGAAGAGCGCCACGATTCTTCATAGAGAGGTGACGATTCCCATAAAAGAAAAACCCACGATGACAGAGGAAAAGGTCATGTGGTTGAAGATTCGAGCAAGCGAGCCCGACATGGTGAGAAGCACACCACTACAACTCCTGAAAAGGTTACCGCCCCTGCCTCGCTTGATATTCCTTCCGGCTCTCCCGCTCTCGGGAAGTCAGACATCCAAACTATAATTAGCAGACCTAAATTCCAAGTTGGACCGGGTCCTGCCACTTTGCAAAGTCGGTTTCCTCAGTGGTGTCTGAAGGGAGTAAGGTTTGACCTTGACTTGGTCCCCATTGACAAGTCTGCCATGTTACGAAACCTTGACGCCGTTAAGCTTGATATTGAGAGGATGTCGAACTGGCAGAAACTTGTTGACGAGCTTCAGAGGGTTAATCGTGCAAACATAGAGGCCATGCTCACCATTGAAAATGATAAAGCCGAATGGCAAAAGGTGCTCGAGCAACATGACACCGAGATGAGAAGCATTGCTTCTTACAATGAGGAGCTTGAAGTAAAAGTTGAAGAACTGAAACAAGAGCTTGCTACTTCCTCTACTTCTTATTCTCAAAAAGAAGAAGTGCTCCTCAAACAAGTGAGAGATGCCCATGCTGGCCAAAGGGATGCCGAAGACAGGCTCGAAGTGCAGAAAAGAATTAGCGAGGGCTATGTCGCTGACATTGAAGAGCTTCAGAAGAAGAATAACTCCCAAGAGGCGGAGATCCAAATGCTTAAGCTTCAACTTTCTAAAGTTGAAATGGAGCGTGATGAGGCCGTTGTCGGCAAAATTGCAGCTGAAGAAGCTCACGAGGCAACGAGAGCCAACATCAGCTCAACATTATTTGATTTCTATCTGCATAGCATCTTGGGGCGCGGTAGCCTTGCCTTCCTAGGCCCCAAGTATGAAATTACACTAGCTGAAGTTTGGGAGGCAGCACTCGATATGCTCGGTGGTAAAGGCGCTGGCTACGCTGACTCTTGAAGAGCATTATCTTGATGATGATGCTCGCGCCGCTCTTGCCAAGGTGAGAGAACAGCTTGCAATATTACGAGCCGAAACAGCGGCAGGAGAATATTCAGGAAAAATCACCTCAACTATTCCAATTCAACCTTCTCCTTCAGCCGAAATTGACATTATCGGTTCTAGTTCTCATTCCCCATCTCCTACTAAAGTCACCACTGATATTGCAAGCATACAAGGTGGAGATGAGGGCGGCGAGAGTGCCGAGGCACAGGCTTACGAAGTTGACGTCAGGGAACCGACTTCTGCAGGTTACCCTACTGACAATCTTGCCCAAGTAGACTGCTCATCTGTTTCTTATGAACTTGATGGGCTTTTTGACTACTTCTTGAATCTCAGCGAACCTTTATCTCCGCTTTTTGCTGACTTAAACTTTTTTCCTTCTGCAGAGAAAACGTCGGGCATTGTTCAAGCTTCTCCTCCTCCAATTATTCCTTCTCCGCCTCCTAAGGTCACCCCTCCTTCTGCTTCGCAACCCGGGTCACAGGAAGAGCAAGTAGAAGCCCTTCACGGCTTAGATGATCCCGTTGCTTCTCAAGATCCGAAAAGAGAAGAAACTGAAGGAAGCGAAAGGACGCCAGAACCCACTGGCTCCGACGCTGAACCGTTATCCAAACTTCTTTCTCTAGGGAGTGGGCCTTCCTCCAAGAAGAGAGGGAAGTAGGAAGTTTCCAAGAAGAAGAATAAGAAGGAATCTTTAACTGGCAAAGAAGAGACGGAAGAAAGTCTGATCGAGCCTCTTTCTCCTTCATCCCCTACCCTTACAAGCCGACCTAAAAAGTTGGTCATTCGGCCAGGTGTGGGCTCGAAAGGTGGGCGGAAGAAGAAATGATGGCTCTGGTTCTGTGGCTTTCATATCGCTTTTTTGCCTTTTTTGCATGCAATGACCGAAAATTGTGCGGGTACCGGCCCCCCGCTTTTCTTTTGTTGGAACCTGTACCTGAATATAAAATAGTGTTGAATAAAATGATTATTTTTCTTTGTATAAACTTCTGTCTATATTTGAGAATGCATTTACTATTCATTTTTGTACAAGTTTCTTTGTACGATATTGCAGTGAGCTTGTGGTATATATTGTTCGAGCGCAATTTTACCGATGTAGTTACGCCATGCTGCCCCCATACCATAAGCCCATTGTAATATTTTATTTTATGAGGGACTTGTGCTTTTATTTTTTAGAGAATAATTATTCCACATTTGGAGGAATATGATTTCATTAAAAAATAGAGCACAAATAAGTTTCTACGCTTCAACATTCGAAGATATCACTCTTTATTTTGTGCATATACACATTTTATTGAATGAAATCTTCTATGTGGCAAAGCGGGTATTTGTAAAGTACTTCAACTTCTTTTTGAGGAAGAGAATTTTCTAGAACAAGTAATTCACTCTTCCTTTGAAAGTTAAAGTGTGCTCTTAATGAGGATTTTTTTTTACTTGCCACGGTAAAGGGCTTCTTGATTTTTGTTTCTTTGAAAAGTTGCACCTCTGAGGAAGACTTTTTCACGTTTCAACACTTGGAAGTTTTACTTAAATCTTGGTGAAACGTGTGCCTCCGAAGAGGTCTTTTCTACTTGATTGTGCCTTCGGGACGAGGTCTTTTCATTTCTGCCTCTGGGAAGAGGTCTTTCTGTCTTATTGTGCCTCTGGGAAGAGGTCTTTCTGTTTCTGCCCCTTGGGAGAGGCTCTCTTCTTTTTTTTTTTTTTTTTAGCATTTCATCTCCGGTGAAGTGAAACTCCGAAGAGCGGTTGTTACACTTCAACTCCTGGCGAAATGGGCCTCCGAAGAGGGCTTTTATTTTGTTTTACATTTCAACTCTGGTGAAGTGAAATTCCGAAGAGCGGTTGTAACACTTCAACTCCTGGTGAAATGGGCCTCCGAAGAGGGCTTTTATTTTGTTTTACATTTCAACCCTGGTGAAGTGAAATTCCGAAGAGCGGTTGTAACACTTCAACTCCTGGTGAAATGGGCCTCCGAAGGGGGCTTTTATTTTGTTTTACATTTCAACTCTGGTGAATTGAAATTCCGAAGAGCGGTTGTAACACTTCAACTCCTGGTGAAATGGGCCTCCGAAGAGGGCTTTTATTTTGTTTTACATTTCAACTCTGGTGAAGTGAAATTCCGAAGAGCGGTTGTAACACTTCAACTCCTGGTGAAATGGGCCTCCGAAGATTGCCTGGAAGTTACTCTCTCATGGTTGGAGGGTCATGACTCCTCCAATCTTTTTTGGTTGAGCAGAGAACTTTCTTTTTTGCGGCATATGCTTTGTTAGAGGTCTTTATCCTCCGAAGAGTTGTGCCTCCGAAGAGGACTTGTGCCTCGGAAGAGGGCTTTAGTTGTTCCTTGTCCACTTGCTTATGCCTTTTCAGTGATCCTCTATTTTTTTATTTTATTTTTTAAGCTTGCACTCCCTTCTCTTACAAGTAATTTGTTTAATCCAAAGAAGTGTACTTCATTGCTAGGCCAGTTCACGAGAACGGACATAAGCTTCTTAATTGGATGTTTGTTTGTTCAAACTTCTCGATTTATTAGCTAAAGCCCGTTTTCGGCGAAATCATTGACCGTTCAATTGAAGCTCTTCTTATCTAGGATTTAAGCTCGGGAATTTTGTGACTTGGAATTTGTTTGTTGAATGATAACAAGAATCGCTTGGTCTTGTAATGTGCAAGTCTTGTTTTCGTTGCCTGCAAACATTTAAATCGACATTTCAGTAACACATTTAATGTACTTTTCATATCGAAAATAAAGCAAACATGTAATAATAATAAAGAACACAAGATTTATAGTGGTTCGGCCAAGAATTTGAGCCTACATCCACTTTGTAGTCTTTCATTATTCACTTGCATCGGTTTTACAATCGCTTTCAATTACAGGAATCATACATTCATAATTCTTTTTGCAATATTTCAACAAAGCTATCAAGTAAAGTATGGACGCAAGTGATTGCTGTTCCAAGCTCTTGGAATTTGATCTCCTTCGACAGTAGTGAGTTTGAATGTGCCGTCAAGAAGCTTCTGACCTATGACATATGGTCCTTCCCAATTTGGCCCAAACACACCTGTCGCTGTCATAATTTTCTTTAGGACTAGATCTCCAATTTCAAAGCTGCGTTGGCGAACTTTGGAATTGAAATATCTGGCTATCCTTTGCTGATGAGATGCGATTCTGAGCTCAGCCTCTTCTCTTTTTTCATCAAGGAGATCTAGTGCCTCAAGCTGTAGTTTTTCATTCTCCGCTTGATTGAAATGGATTCTTCTATGTGAAGGGACCTCTGTTTCTACCGGAATCATTGCCTCTGATCCGTATGCCAATGAAAACGGAGTATGCCCAGTCGCAGTTTTGTGGGTAGTTCTGTATGCCCATAGTGCTAGTGGTAGCTTATCGACCCAACCACCTTTCGCTCTTTCAAGCTGCTTCTTGATGGTTGACTTGATAATTTTATTTACTGCTTCCACCTGCCCGTTTGCCTGCGGATGAGCTACTGCTGAGAAGCTTTTTTGGATTTTGAATTGTTTGCAAAAATCTTGGAATTCTTCACTTTCGAACTGAGTACCATTATCTGTAATTAATTTTTGAGGCCCACCATATCTGCAAATGATACTTTTAGTCACAAAACTTATCATCTTTTTTGAGGTGATAGTAGCCAGTGGTTCAGCTTCTGCCCACTTAGTAAAATAATCTACAGCAACAATGGCATATTTAATTCCAGATTTGGCAGTTGGTAACGGTCCTACAAGGTCTATCCCCCATATTGCAAACGGCCATGGACTGACCATTTGTGTGAATTCAGTGGAAGGAGCTCTAGGAATTTTGGCGAATCTTTGGCATCTGTCGCATTTTCGGGAATAGTCTGCTGCATCTGGATTAATTTCTGGCCAAAAATATCCGTATCGGAGAATCTTTTTCGCAAAAGTTTGACCACCTAAATGATCACCACATTCTCCCCCATGCACCTCAGCTAGGATTGTTTTGGACTCTTCCCTGGATACACATCGAAGTAACGGCATTGAGAATCCCCGTCTATATAACTGGCCATCCTGGACTATATAGCGAGAGGCTTTCCTCGGTAGATTCTTTCGTTCTTTTGAATTTTCCGGTAAGGATCCATTGAGCAGGTATTCTGTTATCGGAGCCATCCATGATTCTTGCTCTTGAGACATGCTCATGATCCAATCAATGTCCATCTCATCAATGCTAGGAGTCGACAGGACCTCCACTGGAGTTAGCCCCAGAAATTGAGCTTCGCCTGTGCTAGAGTACTTTGCCAGAGAATCTGCTTTCGTGTTTTCCTCTCGAGGAATGTGACTTATCATGTAATGATCGAAATCACCCAGGAGCTCCCAAGCCTTTGACAAGTAGGCGGGCAGATTTCCCCCTTTTGCTTGGAATTCCTTCTTGACTTGGCATACAATAAGCTGAGAATCACTGAAGATCTGTAACGCTTGGATGTTTAGTTCTTTAGCAATCCTTAAGCCAGCGATAAGGGTTTCGTATTCTGCTTCATTGTTTGTTGAAGGAAATTCCAATCTTAGTGCATAGCATAATGATCGACCTTCAGGGGTCTCAAGTACAACTCCGGCTCCAGAACAATAGTCGTTTCTCGCGCCATCGACATATAACTTCCATTGGATTGGGGAATCGTTGATCGTTTCGTCCTCACTGTTACCCTTATCTGTGAATTCTGCGATGAAATCCGCTAAAGCTTGTCAATTGATTGCTTTTTGGGGATGATAAGTGATGTCATATTGACTGAGTACAATATTCCACTTTAGAAGACGACCCGAAGTCTCAGGGCGAAATAGGACTTGCTTTAAAGGTTGATCAGTGAGGACTCTGATAGGATGAGCTTGGAAATATTGCCTCAACTTCCTGGATGCAAGCAGTAGGCAATAGGCGAGTTTTTCCAACTTAGAGTAATTCATCTCTGCCCCAGTGAGTCTTTTCCTGATATAGTAAACTGGATGTTGAATCCTCTTGTCTTCTCTTATCAGCGTTGCACTTAAAGCATGAGATGATACTGCCAAGTATATAAGAAGATCCTCGCCATCGCCAGGCCTAGAAAGTATTGGAGGCGTTTCCATATGGCGAATCAATTCATCAAAGGCTTTTTGGCATTCGGGAGTCCAATCGAAGTTTTTCTTTCCTTTCTTTAGGGCGTCAAAGAATGGGATGCATTTATCTGTGGCTTTGGAAATGAACCGACTCAAGGCGGCGACTTTTCCATTGAGACTTTGCAATTCCCTCTTCGTTCTAGGAGCTTTGACTTCCTTTAAGGCGGTAATTTGAGCTGGACTAGCCTCAATGCCCCTAGCGCTCACGATGAAACCTAAAAACTTTCCGGATTCCACTCCAAATGAACATTTTAAAGGCTTGAGCTTCATTCCGTATTTTCGGAGGACTGTGAACATGTCTGCTAAGTGTTCTATGTGATCCATTGCTTTCTTAGACTTTACTAACTTGTCATCGACGTAGACTTCCATAGTCTTGCCCAATTGCGGTTTGAACATAGCATTAACAAGTCTTTGGTATGTTGCCCCTGCATTCTTCAGCCCGAAAGGCATAACTCTGTAGCAGTAAAGACCAACGTCGGTGATAAAGCTCGTGTCCTCCTGATCTGGCTCATGCATCATGATCTGGTTATATCCAGAGTAGGCATCCATAAAAGATAACAATTCGTGTCCCGCTGTTCCGTCTACCAGTTGATCGATCCTGGGTAATGGGAAGCAGTCTTTGGGGCAGGCCTTGTTTAGATCTGAAAAATCGATGCACACTCTCCATTTTCCATTGGCTTTCTTAACCAGCACTGGATTTGAAACCCAATTCGGATAGGTAGATTCTTTGATAAAATTATTCTCCATGAGCCGATCAACTTCTTCTTTTAACGCTGCGGACCTTTCTGGACCTTGAGTTCTCCTTTTCTGCTTCACAGGTGTAAATTTTGGATCAATATTCAGAGCGTGTACTGCAACTTCTGGGGATATTCCGCACATATCGGCATGAGTCCAAGTAAAAACATCGAAATTTGCCTTTAAAAAAGATATTAGGATATTCTGAATTGACACATTAAGTTGTGAACCCACATTCAACACCTTGTTTGGGTCCTTTGGGTCAACAGGTACTGGTATTGTCGTTTCCACTGGTACCACTCTATTCTCCCCTGCACTGGCTTTCCTAGGATCCATCTCTTTCCGTGCTCCGCTGTGCTCGCCAGTGCAGGGTCCACCCTGTAATTGCTACAGGGCTGGTTCTTTGATGCGGACTGGGGTTGCCGCATCCTTTCCTATTTCTCTTTTCCTTGTTTCTCGTAGCTCTGTCAGATAACACTCCCGCCCAGCATTTTGATCCCCTTTTATAACTCCCACTCCATTATCTGTGGGAAATTTAATGGTGAGGCACCATGGTGCCAGAACAGCTTTGAATGATGCGAGAATTGGACGACCAAGGAAAGCATTATAAGCAGAAAAATCGTCAACAATCACAAAAGTTTGCTTGCGGACCACTTTTCTTTCTACCTCTCCAAGTTCTACAAGCAAATCAACGGTTCCTATCGGCTGTTTTGGCTCCCCAGTGAAGCCAGCGATTTTCTACGATGATGCTTGCACGTCAGCCATAGGGATCTTCATTTGGTCGAATGTTTTCTTGAAGAGGATATTGCAGGATGCGCCACAATCAATGAGAACTCTTCTGACAATAGCTGGCCCGATACCAGCTGAGATGACTAAGGGATCCAAGGTAGGAGCTTCAATACCTGTGGAATCCCTGGCTCTGAACACAATATCATCATTGAAAGTTTTTTGTTGCTTCAGGGGCATAGCACCTTCCAAAACAAATACATCTTCCTCGGTCGGTACATACTTCAAAGCTCGGGTATATCTTTCCATCTCACCCCAGCTCCTGCCTGCTGGGTGAGGTCCTCCCATAATGACATTGATAACAGGCCTTCCGGATTCATGCCCTGCAGTCTTCTCACATGTCCTGGGTTGATGAGCAGGAGCTCGTTGCCCCTGACTAGTCGAAGCGGGATTGTTGCTATTCTTTTCCACAAATTGCCGCAGCTTGTTTTCCCTTATCAATTCTTCAATCAAAATTTTCAATTGGCGGCATTCATCGGTATCATGACCGGGTTGATTATGGAAGCGGCAAAACTTTCCGCTTTGTACAGCTTTTTTCCCGGTTCTCAGAACGGGAGGTTTAGGATAATCAACAGAATCTTTAGTGGCAAGGTAAATACGCTCCGGCGTATCCGATAAAGGAGTATATTCCGATGGCTTGAAGGAACGAGGCTTCTTCAGATTTTTCTGTTTCTTTCCATCGTTATTTTCCCTTTTCTGTCCTACAGATTCACTCTTGCGTGGAGCAACAATGTTATTTTCATCTTTTTCCAATGCTGCCTTTACCGGTACAGGACGGCTTTCCAGACGTATGAACTCATCTGCTTTCTTGTAGAATTTTTCAAGGGAATTTGGTTCCTTCATGTTAAGCCATTTTCCAAATTCGCTCGACTTGTCGATGGCCCTCATCAGATAGGTCAAGATCATCCATGGTTCTGCCTTGTCTACCTCGGCCAGAGCTATATTAAAGCGATTCAAGAAAGATCTGATAGTTTCACCTGGATTCTGCTCTAAACTTGACAACGACATGATATCTTTGGCTTTTGAAGCGTATAGTCCGAACTGCTCCTTGAATTTCCGGGTTAGGTCAGAAAACCGATCTATGGACAGAATTGGTAGCTTGGTGAACCAAAGCAGAGCTACACCTTCCAAATATACAGGAAAATATCGACACTTTATTTCATCAGAAGCTCTGGCACCTGTCATGTGCCAATCATACTTATACAAGAATTCGTTCGGATCACTTGTTCCTTTGTAAGCTGGGATAGTTGGAGGGACGAACTTTCTTGGGAACTCAGCCTTTAAGATTCTTTCGGTAAACGGGGTTTTACTTGGAGCGAAACCCCATTCCTTCTCATCTTCATTCCTTTGCATGCTTTCTTTCATGATTTATCGAACCATTTCAGAAAGATACCCCTCATCATTTCGAGCTTTAGATCCACCAACTTCAGGAAATGTCCGCTCAAAGGGGCTGGCAGCCCTCTCAAGAATGTTTCTTTCTTCATCCTCATGAATGTTGCCAGCAAAGTTCCTTTCATTACCCGTTGGTTGACGGTTTACTCCATAAAAGTCATTCAACTTATTCAAAATTAGGGCATTTAGGGCGTTCTGAGCCTCCAATTGTGCACTTTGGGCATTTATCTGCTGGTTCAGCCCTAAGATTACAGCATCCAACTCCGCTTTTGTAACCCCAACAGGTGGAGTGGCTTGATTAGGTACAGGGGAAGCGGAGGTTCCCTCTTGAACATTTCCAGATCTAACAGATCTACTCCTTCTCCCCGGAGCCATGATTTCAGATAAACTTCTAGTCTTCAGAGAGGTTACTTCAACAAACTTTCGTGGAGCAATGATGATAATACTCCTGAGTTCAATTCTCAGTGAAAGCACCAAAAATGTTAACGCTAAAATTTGAACGCTAACACCCCGGTGTATAAAGTGTAGTTGTGAAAGCACCACCCGATGATTCGGGAACAGAGTATAAGCAGAAAGTCACAGAAATAGCAGTGAATAACAACGATTTTATAGTGGTTCGGCTCAAGGCAAGCCTACGTCCACTTTAATTCTCTTTATTGCTAAACCGATTACAACTTTACAACAATCTTCAATTACAATTGCGACGAGACAAACAACTAGAACTTTGGTAGAAAAGAATTCTTCGAATCCATGTAGATTGCGTTAGATTTTCCCTTGAAGTTAGTTGGGATGCCTTTCGAACTTGAAGTGTCGGGTGAGTTGAGAATTCGGTTGAGTATTGGCGCTTGAAATGATAGACCCAAAAGTCCCCTGAATGTTGGAGGTGGTCGCGTATTTATAAGGATTCTTGGTGTCAAGTTGTAAGTAGCAGCCGAGATGAGTTGGATCGTGAGTCGGCTCCAGGCTAGGCTAGGTCGTAGGTCGCCCTCTTTTATTCATGTATGGCCTACGGTTTAGATGAGAGATACATGTTCTTCAGGCCCCAAATCCCAAGTCCTAAGTCGCTGTCGAGCTATCGTGCCGCGTGTGTAACTGTTGCACCGCGTTCTCTTTCTTATGCTTAGATCGCGAACGACCTGGCTTAAGTCGTAAGTCGGTCGCGACTCAAGTGTAGTTCAACTTGTCCATAGCAGTTAGGTCGGCAATTTCCTTAGGTAGCCGGATCGGTAGTCAAGTTAGGCCGGCAGGTTTTCGTAAGTCTTAGGTCGGTTCTCCCTTTAAGCCCTAAGTCGGCATTACCTCAAAGCTTAGGTCGGTCTCCTATGCTAAGATACTAGGTCGGCATCCCTTCGTACCTTAGGTCGGCTGAACGCTGGGTCGCTACCTATTTGATGTGTTAGATCGGTGAATCACGGCCGAGATGGAGTTAACACTTCCTTTTTATGAAATCTTTAACTATTTGAAACAAATAGTTCTCATTTTGGGAAAACTGATTACAATTTACATAAGTTAAAGCCAACCAAGTATAAAACTTGGATTTAAGTTTAAATTTCCAAAACATACTTTTTAAATGGTTAAAACCCATATAAATACCTTTATAACTTGTACAATCTTTTAGACCATAACTTCCAAATCATTGAATTCTACTTTAAATATTGAATTCAAATTTAAATCAAATTATTTAAATTTAAAACCTTATTAAGTTAGTTAAAATAACTTTTATTTTTGAAAACTCATTTTAAAAGTTTTCAATTCCAATTCCAAAACTATTTTGGGTTCAAGAATTCAGTCTTTAAAATTGTTAAAAAATCTGTGACTTAGCCGATTTCCTCGTGCAATCCATATTTATTTTTGTATGGTGTAGTCCAGGGGTTTTACTAGTGCAGCATCATAAATCATCACATCACCTATGTAAGCACTTTGATATTGACAAGCGATATAATCTATAATGCTTATCGGTCATTCACGGGTTCATATATAAATAATATAAATTTATCATAGATAAATGAATTGCATTCATCACAGATCACACCGAAACAATTCATAGCACAAAGCGTACCATATCAGAAATATTAAACAGTTCGACAATCAATACAATTCAAAACATCCATAAGCGAACTCAATTAATTATCTGATTAATTTAAATCAGAAAAGTCATCAATCATGGTTAATTAACATTAATTAATTTCAAATCATTTAATAAATTGTCCTTTAATCATTTATCAATTAAGTTAATCAACCTTCAAATTATTCAATTATCCTTGATTACTTTCAATAAGAAATTATCTTTAAGTAATTAACCACCCTTAATTTACTTATCATGAATTAATTAACCTTAATTACTTCCATTTATTGATCCCTAATTAATAATCATCCACTATTAATTACACTAAGTAATTAGTTTTTAAATTGATTTAATAAACTTTGGGACTTGATTAACATTTCCTTTGAAACTTATTTATCCTTTAATATACTTAAAAACTTTGTTTAAATCAAAATTTCTTGAAACTTTGAACATTTTCTATGGCTTTTAAATACTGAACAAAACTTACTTTGTAATTTTAAAACAAGTTATATTTAAAACCTGGTATCCAACAAATCAAACCCGAGCCATATCAAAGAAAACCCTACTACATTACTTCGAGCCCATCCCTTTTTGTAACGCGCTTGAACGCGAGTACAATCCCGAAACAACTTTGTCTTCCCAAACCAAAAACAACCTCTGACACACTGATGAACACGTTAATTCACGTACACGTGTACAACACATAGGAGCCACTCGATCAAGTCGCCAACCATGATAAAGTCGCTTAGCCCTACCTACATCGCCACGAACGCCCAACATTTAGATACGAACTCGAAATCAAATTCGAGCATTCAAGCTCAAACCTGGAACACGACAACAAAACCTGTAATGCTGTCGAACTCCCTTCTTCGATCGCTGAAGCATCTACGCTTCTAGCTACATCTTCGCCAACCCCCATGCTACCGATTCCCAGAGTTTGGTGGAGCTCGGTCCACCAGAGACGTCGTGGCAATCGAATTTCCGACAAATCCTAAAACTAGGGTTACAAACAATTTTGACATTCCATCGCCGCCACAGTGCTTTAATCACTACCCTGATATTTTTCCCAAACTTCCCTATCACTTAACTACCACCAGTGAGAAACCCGACCTCCCAATCCACTGAGATCATCAGATAAACCTCGAAAACCATTTTCCATTCATCCATGAACTGCTCTTTCAATATAACACTAAAATTCATGATTTTCTTTTTAAAATTCATGATTTCCTGAGATGATTCAATTTATATAATTGCATCAGCCAATTACATTATTTGATTTTATCATAAAACTAGAATTGCTACTGTATTTTCTTGAATCAAAGTATTTTCAAACTTAAAATACTTGAATTTATTTTAAAAACTTAAATCATGTTTAAATAAACAACTTTTTTTTAAATTTTGAAGTTTAACAATGACCGAAGAAGAAGAAATCAAATTCCAAAATAGGTTTTGGAAACTTGGAATAACAAAGGAAAATATACCCGATACTAAACATGCACAGTTATCTCTGCATACAAATTTTCACATATACTTGCATGCACATAAAAACTTCATGATTCATCTCAAGCTTCATCACAAACAACATCAAGCATTCAAAAATTTAAAGGTTTGCTCACCTGAAATGATTTGAACAGAGAATTGCTTTGTTTGAAGATTGCAAAACTGCTAACTTGATTTTTTCTGTGAATCCTTTATGTTTTTCTTTTCTTTCTGGCTTTGTTTAATTATTTTTCAAAGCTGAATGAATTGCTTTAGTTTTGAGATGATGCTTACTTTATATTTTCTCATCTTGGAATGAACGAAACTGAGATGAAGAAGATTGATATATACAAAAAAGTTTACATGGTAGGTTATAACTGGTTTAGTTTCTTCTTTTTTTATTTGATCTGATCATAGATTTTTTCCTTCCTGCCTACCTTTTTTGACCAGAAAGATTTTTCATTTGAATGCTGATATAGTTTTGTTTTCGGTTGAATGGTTTTTTCTTTTTCGGTGTTTAGAGATGATGGCATTAAATGCATGTTTATTTTCTTGTTTGCATACATATTTTTTTTAATTTGGTAAGTACATTTGTTTCTTATTTTGTTTACATGCATCATTATCTCATTTAGCTTTGGTATATGTAGATTTTTTGTTATTGTTTTGTTCTTGCGTTCTTTTTATTTTATGTTACATGTATTTATCTTATGTTGCTTACACACGATACCCATTTAATCTTTGTTTTTATTCTTATTTCTATCCATACACATTATTTAAAAGAAAACGCTTTTAAATACTAACTACCCATAAATCAGTATAAATAACATTTTTAAACCAAAATCCTTTTTTTCTAAGTCATTTATTTAAAATTTATATTTAAATTCAATATTCAAATTCAAATTCTAAAGTCAAATGCAATTTTTTTTCATATATACATATACATATATATTTCAAATTCAAATTAATTCCAAAATTTATTCCAAATTCACATTAACTATTAATTTAAATTTAATTCAAAATTGGGATCATTACACTGACCCGAAGTTTATCTTCTATTTTCTTAAACTCTTGGGTACTCAAATTTTTACGAGTAGCTAAGGGACTTTAACGCAGCGGATAATAACAAAACGATATAGATCGATGAAAGTAGCAAACGGTGGATTGAAGAAACTGAAATGCCCAAATTCGTTGATTACAAAGATACCGAATTCTAGCTATCTTCGACACGTTGATCGCGCACGATACCGTGAAAGAAGATCTACAATTCTTCAAACGTTGATCAAGCGCACTTGATACCGTGAATTGGCTTCAACGATCGTTGATTCGAGTGCACTCGAATAACTGAAAGTGGAGATAGGAGATCACACTCAACTACCAATTTAGATGAAAACACACAGCAATCAAACGAAGTTTTTATTCAACAATCAACCCCCAAAATGTACAACACACTCCCTATTATAGCATTTCACAACCGGTGCCTTAAGTCGTTCACGACTTACGACTCGTCATATGTCGGCAGCGACTCAACGTACACGGCTTATCAGTTGCAACACAATGCCGACTCTACTTAGGTCGTACACGATCTAAAAACACACACAAGTGACGACTTACGACTCAACGGTACAAGATTCAAGTTACAACACACACATATATTTACAAACACCTAGGTCGTATACGACCTAACGACTTACGACTTAAGAAAATACAAACATATTACATCACTTAGGTCGTAGACGACCTAACTACATACGACATAAGGAACAATCGGTTGACGACTTAAGAGACATCTTCAGACAGCACCTTCATGCTACTTATACATGGACGACTTAAGACGTCAACGACTTAACATGAGTCGTAACTCGTCGACAGCTTGAAGGAACAGTAACTTCCCACGACTCAGCTAAGTCGTAACCCGCTTTCGACTTAAGGCCTTCAACCATTGGAACTTCTTCCTGCTTTTTGTTAAGCCGTGGACGACTTATAGCCATGCCGTTAGATCGTGTGCGACTCATCAAACCCGAACGACTTAAGCTTCCATTAAGTCGTAACTCTTTTCCATCTGATTTGTTAGGTCGTAGCTCTTTTCCCCGAGCTTTGTTAAGTCGCGGCTCCCTCTTACGTGACCCCTTCGGTCGTGGACGACCTATAGCCTTTTTCTTAAGTCGTGTGCGACTTATATCTTCCTTAAGTCGTATGCGACTTATCCCATGGAAAATTATGGGTGGCGTATTTTCATCTCTGGCCTAAGCTGCATCATCCTCCCCAGGTTGAGAAAAATTCGTCCTCGAATTTGTAAATTCTTCCACATCGGATTGTTCATACCCATAATATGGCACGAGATGTTTAACATTGAACACGTCAGAAGTGTACACATCTTCCGGTAGCTTCAACTTATAAGCATTTTCATTAATCCGTTTCACTACTTCTATAGGACCAATTTTTCTGGCTTTCAACTTGTTATAAGCGCCCACTGGAAAACAATCCTTTGTTAACACAGCATATACCAAATCTCCTTTATTAAACTCAACACTTCTTCGCTTCATATCTGCGGATCTTTTACACATCTCATTTGCTTTCTCCAATCGCTCCTGAATGATTTTATGACATTCAGTCAACCCATCAACAAAGTCTACAGCTCGTTTAACCGTCCCCTTCGGTTGTGGTACTACCGTTAGGTCCAACGGTCCCTTGGGTAGATTTGAATATACAATCTGAAATGGACTAAAACCCGTACTACGATTCACCGCATGATTATGTGCAAACTCTGCCTGGCATAACTTCATGTCCCAACTCTTTAGATTGTCCTTCACAAGACATCGCAACAAATTTCCCAACGATCTGTTGACAACTTCTGTATGTCCATTTGTTTGCGGATGATAAGCGCTACTAAAATTCAGCTTCGTTCCCACCATCTTCCACAAACTTAACCAAAAGTGACTCAGAAAACGAGTATCTCTATCAGACACAATAGACTCTGGAAACCCATGAAGTCGATAGATCTCTTTAAAGAATAACTGAGCAACATGAACAGCATCCGCCGTCTTCTTACAAGCAATAAAATGTTCCATTTTCGAAAATCGGTCAACCACTGCATAAATGGAATCGTTTCCCCTTTGAGTTCGAGGTTAACCCAAATCAAAATCCATACTCACATCAACCTAAGGTTTAGTTGGTACAGGTAACGGCATATATAATCCAGCATTGGTCGCGGTTTCCTTCGAAACCTAACAGATATGACATCGCTCCACAAACCTTTCCACTTCTTTCCTCATTGACGGCCAAAAGTAAGATTGAGAAATCAAATGCAACGTACGATCACGGCCCACATGTCCTTCCTCGTGTAACTCCTTGATAATCTTCATTCTCAAGCTGCTTTCTGGAATACATAACCGATTTCCCTTAAACAGAAAACCATCCACCAACGAAAATTCATCAGAACTCCCCTCCTTGACCTTTTCAACAAATTTCATAAATTAAGGATCTTCTTCCATCAGCTCGGGCAATAATTCAAAACCTGTCACCTCTACTTTCATTGTCGACAATAAATGACTCCTCCTACTCAATGCATCAGCTACACGATTTGTTACCCCAGATTTGTGCTTCACAACAAAAGTAAACTGCTGTAGATATGCTATCCACGAAGCATGTCTCGCTGAAATCTTGTCCTGCCCTTGGAGATGTTTCAATGCCTCATGATCATTGTAAAGAAAAACTCTTGCTAAAACAAGTAATGTCGCCATTGCTTCACAGCTTGAACAATCGCGTAAAACTCAACATCATAAGTGCTATATCTCAATTTAGCTCCAGACAATTTCTCACTGAAATAAGCAACTGGTCTTCCCTTTTGACTCAAGACTCCACCAATCCCAACCTTCGATGCATCAATATGTAATTCAAACAACAACTGAAAATTTGGTAAAACTAGAATTGATGCTGTCGTCAATAGTGTCTTGATCTTCTCAAAAGAAACCCCTGCTTCCTCTGACCACTCAAACTTCTTTCCTTTCATGCAATCGGTTATAGGTGCCATAACACTACTAAAATGTGGAATGAATCTTCGATAGAAAGATACCAATCCATGAAAAATCCTCACTTCAGTAAGTATCTTTGGCTGTGGCCAACTCCTGGCAGCTTCTACTTTACTTTCATCCACTTGAATTCCTTCCTTCGATAGAACATATCCCAGAAATAAAACACTTCGAGTCATGAACACACACTTCTTTGTTGCTGCATAAAACTGCTCTTCACGAAGAATAATTAACACCTTCCGAATATGCTGAATATGCTCTTCTGTACTAGCACTATAAATCGGAATATCATCAAAATAAACTACCAAAAACTTCCCGATGTATGGCCTGAAAATTTGATTCATCACCCTCATGAATGTACTTGGTGCATTCGATAGACCAAACAGCATAACCAACCATTCGTATAAACCTTCCCTGGTTTTGAAAGCAGTCTTCCACTCATCACCCGGTCTAATACGAATTTGATGGTATCCACTCTTCAGGTCAATCTTGGAAAACACAACAGCCCCACTCAATTGATCAATCAAATCATCAAACCTCGGCATAGGAAATCTGTATCTCACAGTGTTCTTGTTTAGAGTCCGACTATCCGTACACATCCTCCACGAACCATCCTTCTTCGGCACCAACAAAGCTGGCACTGCATAAGGACTCAAGCTCTCCTGAAAACACCCCTGTTCTAACAACTCCTCCACCTGCCTTCTCAGTTCCTCATGCTCTTTAGGACTCATTCTGTAATGTGGCCTGTGTGGTAATACTACCCCTGGCACAAGATCAATCTGATGTTGAATATCCCCCAACGGTGGTAACTCCGTTGGCAACTCTTCAGGAAACACATCTTTGAATTCTTCCAATATCGGTTTTACTTCCTCTGGAACTTCAAAAGATTCAGTAGCTTCACGTCCAATCAACAAAAACACCCCTGGACTCTCCTCTACTTCTTCGATGAATTCTTTCAAAGTCAACAGAGTCTTCAGCTCCTCAATCTCCTCTGATTTTCTCTCTCCTTGCTGTCTCTTCTTTGGAACCAAAATGATCTTAACACCTTCAAACATAAAGCTGTAGCTATTGGTTCGACCGTCATGTTGCACTGCTCGATCATACTGCCATGGTCTTCCCAAAAGTAAGTGACAAACATCCATCTCCACAACATCACACCAAATCTCGTCTTTATACTTCTTTCCAATGGAGAATGGAACTCGAACTCGTCTGTCCACCTTCACCTCTCCTCCTTTTCTAAACCATGCTAACTTGTAAGGATTTGGATGCTTCTCCGTTTTCAGCTTCAACTTTCTCACGGCTTCAGTAGAAAGAATATTGTCACAACTTCCTGCATCAATCACAAACATACAAACCTTTCCCAGAATAGTGCATGTTGACTGGAAGATGTTACTCCTCAACCAACTAGCTTCTTCTACTTCTTGCATCGGTATTAAACAAGACCTCCTCATCATTAGATTACATCCTTCATCTCCTGACGCAATATCCTGTTCATCCTCCTCGGCTGGACTAGAATACCCTTCTTCAACATTCTCACCTTCAGCTTCAGCAATCATAGTTCGCTTCTTTGGCTTCGGACATTCATTACTCTTGTGACCCACTTCCTGTCAATTATAACATTTGAAACTGTTGTTGACCTTCGCCTTCGCAACTTCATTCACAACTGGTTTACTGCCAGATTTAGAAACATTGGAACTCCCACTAGCACCCTTGTTCTGAATATTGGAACTTATAAACACACCACCACCTCGTCTTCCCTGCTTCTCCCAAGCCAACGCTTTCTGATGTGCTTCTGCTATAGATCTAGGATCAAACATATTCACCATATCTTGAATCTGCATCCTCACCCCTCCAATAAATCTAGCAGTCAGCTGTTCCTCTGTCTCCATAATGTCATTTCGAGCAATCAGTTAATAAAATTCATCAGCATAATCATTAACAGTCTTCGTCCCTTGCCTCAGATTATGCAACCTCCGATACATGAGTGACTGATAATTGTAAGGTAAGAATGTAGCTTTCTTCATCTTCTTCATTTTCTCCCATGATTCAATCTTTGACTTTCCCATTCTCTCCCGTGTAAGTTTAGTTTGCTGCCACCACGCCATAGCTCTACCTCTCAATCGAGTAGCAACCAAATTAAATCTTCGATTCTCAGGAACTTCTTTGAAGTCAAAAATTTCCTCAACATTAGACAACCAATCCAAAAATTCTTCAGCTACCATTCCACCTTTGAATTCTAGAATTTCCATCTTCATACCCGATTCCCATCGACGATCATCATCTATATCCCGATATGAATTTCGAACTTGGTCTCGCTCTCGATAATGAATGCTAGCTCTATCACCCTCTTCATCAATCTCAAATGTACGTCTATATCGATCTCGACCATCAACATCCCTTCGATCACGCATGTCTCTTCTACTATGTCTCTCTTCATCTCGATATGGCTCATCTTCAAACTCACATGGAGTTCTTCTCTCTTCATGTCCAAAGTCATGGTGATCTCTCCTCGATGAAATTGATGTTTCTCTTCTCTCTCTAAAAGATTGCGGTGATACCCTTCTCGCTTACGTAACCGATGGCGAAACTCGGTTTCCTCAATGCTTCGAGATTGGCGATCTCCTCCTTTGACTTTGATTTAAATCATTCATCAATTTCTATAACTTCCCAATACCTTCATCAAATTTCTCATTAATGCGCTGTTCCATTTGCTCGGCTTCTTCTCTTCTATACAACGCTTCAACATTCTGATGACGGTTAGCTCTTCTCGGCGGCATGATTAAATCAATACAAACACTTCAAAACTTCACAAATCTTCTACAAATCAAACTTCAACTAGCTCTCACAAGTTCAACAAGTTTGGCCCTAACTTCAACCAATAATACCAAACTGATACAGGGCCCAAACTTAACACAAAGTTATGCTCGGCGTTCACTTCAAACTCTCGGCTTAAACAAGTGATGTACGGCTCTACCCAACTCGGCTCAAACTCAAACACCTTTCCAACTTTGATCCAAAATGATGGATCGAAAGCATCTAACTTGTTGCAACTTCAAGATGAACATGATGAACACCAACTTCAAACTCCTTGGCTCCAAGACTCGGCTTAGCTATGATTGGCTAAGTCTACCTCTGATACCAAAACTAACATAGCAGACAATAACAAAACGATATAGATCGATGAAAGTAGCAAATGGTGGATTGAAGATACTGAAATGCCCAAATTCGTTGATCACAAAGATACCGAATTCTAGCTATCATCGACACGTTGATCGCGCACGATACCGTGAAAGAAGATCTACAATTCTTCAAACGTTGATCAAGCGCACTTGATACCGTGAATTGGCTTCAACGATCGTTGATTCGAGCGCACTCGAATAACCGAAAGTGGAGATAGGAGATCGCACTCAACTACCAATTTAGATGAAAGCACACAGCAATCAAATGAAGTTTTTATTCAACAATCAACCCCCCAAAATGTACAACACACTCCCTATATATAGCATTTCACAACCGGTGCCTTAAGTCGTTCACGACTTACGACTTACGACTCATCATATGTCGGCAGCGACTCAACGTACACGGCTTATCAGTTACAACACAATGCCGACTCTACTTAGGTCGTACACGATCTAAAAACACACAAAAGTGACGACTTACGACTCAACGGTACAAGATTCAAGTTACAACACATGCATATATTTAAAAACACCTAGGTTGTATACGACCTAACGAATTACGACTTAAGAAAATACAAACATATTACATCACTTAGGTCGTAGACGACCTAACTACATACGACATAAGGAACAAACGGTTGACGACTTAAGAGACATCTTCAGACAGCCCCTTTATGCGACTTAAACATGGACGGCTTAAGACTTCAACGACTTAACATGAGTCGTAACTCGTCGGCAGCTTGAAGGAACAGTAACTTCCCACGACTCAGCTAAGTCGTAACACGCTTCCGACTTAAGGCCTTCAACCATTGGAACTTCTTCCTGCTTTTTATTAAGTCGTGGACGACTTATAGCCATGCCGTTAGATCGTGTGCGACTCATCAAACCCGAACGACTTAAGCTTCCATTAAGTCGTAACTCTTTTCCATCTGATCTATTAGGTCGTAGCTCTTTTCCCCGAGCTTTGTTAAGTCACGGCTCCCCCTTACGTGACCCCTTCGGTCGTGGACGACCTATAGCCCTTTTCTTAAGTTGTGTGCAACTTATATCTTCCTTAAGTCGCATGCGACTTATCCCTTGGAAAATTATGGGTTGCGTATTTTAATCTCTGGCCTGAGCTGCATCAGACTTTGGTTAGCTTTGACGAATTATGGAGGAGCAATGGAGCAGGAGGCTTCAGCATTCTCGATATGTATAGTGTTGCGCTGTGTTTGGTATCTATGTATTGTATTGAGTTGTAATAATTAGACAGGTGTTTATAACTGTCTAGTATGTGATGTATAATCTGTGTAACTATGATTGAGGTTGTATATTATGTAATACTTATGTGATTAATATAATTTATTCATTCCGCTGATGAGATTTGTAACAACCCGTAAATTTTGTTAATTAAATTAGTCATATTTATAAGATTTTGGAATTAAATTATAAAGAAATATCATTGTTATAATTGGTAACGAAGTAAATGTTAATAATTAACCTATGAAATATTACAATTGTTGTAATAGACTTAATTATAAAAAAATTTGAATTTAGTAAATCCTATTCATTTGGAACCTTGTTTATTGATATGAACAAGTATAATGAATGAGTTACTAGAAGAGTTTTAAATTTAAATAGAATTCCAATGAATGAATAGGGGAAAGGATTATATAGCTGTATAATTTAATATGAGAAAAGGAAAGTATTTAATTGGTTATGTAGTAAAAACATTGTAACGGTAATTGGAATAAATTAAGGAATATGTTAGTATAAGTTAATTATTAATAACTTGAAAGGAAATCCAACAAATTCAAGTTAAAAGTTACACTTGGTTATAAATAAAATATAAGAGAACTGATAAATTTTGAAATAGTTTGTAATAAATATTAATTGAGTAAAACCAGTGTTATGTAAGTAATTACAATATTGGGGTGTAATTAATGAACCTCTAAAAGTGTAATTAAGAGTTAAGGACAATATTTATTGTACGTTGCTTATTTGGTTAGGCTGTTACGTTAATTTGTAATGAATTTCAATTAATTCACTAAATTGTCGTTATTGATTTTGAGCGTTACTTTAATGATTTGGATTAAAGGCGAAATTAATACGAGAAGTATGTAAAGTAATAACTAAGAAAGGAACACGTTATACCTAAACTTAAGTGTAAGTTAAAGGTTCCATTCAATTGGAAACTTATAAAAATAAATTGGATTCAATTTATAATAAAAGGTTATTTTAAAGAAATTAAAATAAATTCTATAATGGACGAATTAAATTACTTTAATTTGAGATGAGAATTGGTTTAAAAATTTATAAATTTATAAGTAAATCAAGATGATAAAATTTATGAATTATAGAATTTGGATTTTTATGGTGAGTAAATTTATTAATTTATAATAGTTGGATTTATTGCAAATGAATAAAATCAAATATGTAATTATTATGGTTATTTAAAAATTAGGTTGAAAATTGGGAAATATTTATGTGATAATTTTTAATCCAATGGTAAATCCTTCTATTTGAAATTATGAATGAAATAAATATGGGTTAATTCAATTCAATGGAAATTTTGCAAATTTATCCATAATTTTGAATTTTATGAAATTGAAAATCTATATTTAATAAATTGACATTTAAAATTTATAAATCATTGTAAATGTTGGGGGATTATAAAGTGATAAAGATTACAAATTTTAAAAAGTTTAACGCGAAATTTGATTTAATTAATTTATTCCAAACTTATTAAATTAATATAAAAATATCCATTTTGGTCACGGACTCGGATTTCGACGAAACCAGTTTGATCGGATCCGTAAACGGTGATTTATTATAGGGTTTCAAGTTTCGTGGCGATCGGACTTGTCGTTTGATCGTACGAACGTGAAACGCCTTGAAATCGATATAATTGAAATCAATTTGAAATCAATTTGAAAATATTGATTTCGGCATAACTTCTTCTTATGATGGAATTTGGACATGGAACTTTTTCCATCGTGTTCAGTATATTTTGAAATACCTATTTTGATATATGGGTTAACCAATTTCGTTCCGAGGTCAGAACGGGCTTTTTGGGCCACGTTAGCGTTAGCACGTACATCTATCAAGTCGATCCACATATTCATTCCAATTTGCCTATAAATACCATGCTAAACCTTAGCCTCCACTTATTCTTATTTATCTATGCATAAAATTTTCATCAACTCTTCCTCTTCCTCAATGGATGCAAATCCTAGATCCAATTTCAATTTCAAAAATCAAATCCAAAGCCTAAAATTCAAAGTCCTCTGAAAAATCTCAAAAAAATATATATTGAAGCCCTCAATGAGCGCAACCTAAATCTAAAATTCGTTTTTCGATTCGGATTTTCGTTTGATCGGAATTCAGGCTTTTATTTCCGGCCGTTCGTTAGTGGGTGTTGATTTCAACGGCGGATCTTCGTTTTGGTGACAATCAGAGGGTATGGTCGCATAGAGGAGGTCAACTCATGCTCGTCCACATGTTTCATTTGCTCGAAGGGGGCTTTTGTTCGTTGTTTTTTGAACAAAAGAGTGCGACGTCGCGATCGCTAGGAGGTGCCGCTCGTGGCCACCGCGCCATTGCTAGATGCGGCAGGATGTGGGGTAGGCGTGGAGTAGTTAGATCTGGACAAAAGCTCGTGGGTAGGCGGCGGTATTTGGTTGTGGCTGGCGGCTGCATTCGAACGCGAGGCCGAGTTTGTACTGGTTAGGGTTTTGCGTGAATGCACGTGATGCAGATGAGCGTGACGTGGCTGAAGGCGACAGGTGTGTTTTTTTTCCTCTTTTGTTTATTTTGAAAATTGAAATTCAATCTAAAATTTTGCTATAACTTTCCCATACGAAATCTGTTGTACGCGAGGTTTCTTTTGCTAGGATCGTATTGGAATTCCGGACACTTTGACGCTGGTTTGGACGAATTTGGAGACCGTCCAATTTTTGGGTTTAAATTCGATTTAAATACCAAAGGTGAATGTCTTAACCCACTAGCAACTCCTAAGATTTCCTATGTCTGTTAAATTGACTTAAGATATGAGTAGAAATTTATTTATGACTGTTTGGCATGTTTTATTCTTCATCTCTGTTAAATCGCATTTATTTAATTTAACTGTTAATTAATTTTATTATTGCATATAAATTGACAGTTAAAATTTTATTATTTGCATATAAACTGCTAGTTAAATAGTTATTAAATTTATTATTGAATATAAACTGTTAGTTAATACCCGTTATTTATTACTTGTTATATTTTATATGCTCTATATTGATGTTTGTTTAAATTGGATGATGATTTGTAATAAGTGGTTGATGACTGATATTTGGATGAATGGATGTTTATTTATATTAACTGCAAGTTATTATGCATTTCATTTCATTCAGGATTGCGGTTTGAAATGATATACAACCGCATTTTTTATTAAATTGCGGATTGAAATGATAAATATCTGTATCACTTGATCATAAGATAGAAAATTATATACAGGCATCGCGGTATATATATATATAAAATTATTTTTGAATGGATTTTATGGTTTTGGATAGGATACGGTTTAATAAATAATAATTTTTGACCTTATATAAAATCTTATTTTATATACATCTATAGTTAAAGTATTGAATTTAAGCGATGTATGAATTTGTTAAATAAAATAAATAAGTTGAATAATGGAGTTTGATTATTTTATATTATATGGTTAAGTACATGTTAAGATATTGAAAATATATAGAATATTAAATGATTTAAATCAATTAAGATTGGGAGTTAAATTGAAAAGTTTATTTGGAATTGAGCTTAATTAAGAATTTAACTTCATAAGTTGATGTAAAATTTATTAACATGAAATTTTAAAAAGGGTATGATATTTATAACTGAAATTGTATTCAAGGTGAATTAAATGAATATTTCTAGTATAAATAAATTGAAGGAAAATTTCTTTTATAAGTAATTTGAGTATTACTTAAATGATTACAGGTTTATTATGAAATTATTTCAAACTAAATAATAGGACTTTAAATTGTTGAATAGAAATTTCCAACCTTTGTTCCAATTGTTTAATATTCAAAGTTTGAAATATATTGAAACTGAAGTGGTTGTCGAAACTGAAAGCGATTTTGACATCTACGGATTTTGACTTAATTTTAAATAAAATAAATTATAAGTCATGGAAATTATTTTATTTTATAAAGTAATTTTAAATGCAAACTATTTTATTCTATATACCGTTTGAATATCCAAACCATCCAAGTTTTAGACGTTATGGTTTAAAGCTATGAATTTTCGAAGTATTATGGTTTGAAAGTTATAATTCAATGATTGGTTTCCAATTATTATAAATTTTAAAGCAATATGATTTTGTAAAAGAATATATTTGAAATAGAATGATATTAAATTTATTTGGGTTTTTATAAAAATAATATCAAACGTGTTTGTTTGAAATGGAATGGATATCATATTTATATGGTTTTGAAATAGATATTTTATTCTAGTTTTGAAAGTATAATTATTTTTAAATGACCGCGGTGTTATAATAACGTTTGGTTGTTGAAGAGACCGGGATCGGAAGTTGTCATACTCTCTACCAACTCCGAAAACCACTTTAACAACCGTGTACGCAGTGGAGATTCTAAAATGAAGTAGTTTGGTGGCGACGTTTCCTGTAAGGTAAATACGTGGACCCAACTCCCGTGAGTTGGCATAAGGTGGCTAAAACAGGAGTAATTGACGGGTTAATAAGGTAGCACCTTTGATCGGACACATCCCTTCGATATTATACTTTGACTTTGGATTGATTCGGTGGCCACTTTTGATTTCTTTGATTTGGGGGTGTGGCTCGAGGTGGGCGGTAGCTGCGCGCTATGCGTTACCACTGACCCGGAAGCGTAATTGGTATATCTACCTTGGAATTGTCTAGTTGTGCCATGTCACCTACCCTATCGTGCCTTGTACGAGTTTGGATTTCTCCCGTAGCCCGTGTGGTATCCTCTGGTGGCTTCCCGATTAGGAGGGACTATGATATTGGACGGACTACTGGGACTATTATTGTGTTAAGGGGGAGATTGGGTAACTCCTTAACGCTATTTAAAAGTAAGTTTATTTTATAAATAGACACTTTTATAATAGCGCAATATACTACAAAGTAAATAGTTTAACGGATCCTTAGGAGATGTAAATCCCGGGCATCTCTTGAGTTTCTACACTCATATTTATTTCTGTTAATTTAACTTACACAAGATCTTTTAGTTCTGACTTGAGTCTTTTGTCTTTTCAATTCGCTCGGGTCAGTCCGAGCGTTTCAGGACCGAAGACTTTAGCTCTGGAGGACGAAGACGGAGATTATTATTATTGTTATTTTATATTCCACTACACACCGTATTTCACTGCATCGTTATTATTGGTACGTGTACTCTGATAAATGTTGTAAGTATCATCAAATGCTTTGTAAACAGCTTCATGAACTGTAAATTTGATTATTATATTTTATCCTTCCGCTGTGAGATTTTGTTTTCTTTTATTTCTTCTCGTTTTTCTTATTTACCCCATAACAATCCGCCCTTTTGTATGGTTTGAATTGGCACGTGTGTCGATTTAAAGCGTGCGAAAAGGTGGGCCGTTACATCTGGTATCAGAACTTTGGTTTAGTGATAAACCTAGCTTTGTGGGGTTTGACTCTTTATTAATAGGGTAGTAATACCGTATGGGAGTCGCTGAGAGTATATATATGAGAGAGCGTATTTGTTAGTGTTATAAAAAGGTTTTTATATTGTGTTAGTCTGTTCCGTTTTGTATTTATAAATTCTGGTTGATGCATGGGACACTATGACATCAATAGAGATTTCTAAACACTTAATAGGACAAACCGACATAATATTTGTTTTTAATATACGTGAATGAAATAATTTTGCCTATTATATTTTCTATATATAAAATAAAAAATTTCAAATGATACTTATATTTGGCTGCAATAGATTGGTTGTTGGGTAATAAAGTGTATAAATAATAATAGAAATAAGATTGAAAAATAAAAATAAGGAAATTTGGAAATTTAGAACTTAAGATCCGGGGTTTTGAAATTTTCTCGAATAAATTTTGGAATATAATAATATTGTTTTTAAGTATTTTCTGATATAAATATTTCAACGTAATTTGGAAGAATTGTTTAAAGAAGATTTTGGAGAAAATAAGTTTTGTACTTTCCTCTCTGTCGCTGGAAAATAATTTCGGTGATGTCGGCCGCATCATCTACTTTCATTTTCGAGTTTCGAAGGGGTAAGGCCGCTGTAGCAGTTTTACTGCAGATTCATTTTGAAAAATATATATAAATTTTGGATTTTTTTTAAATATAATTAGAGATATATAAGTTGTAAGAATATATTTATCTATTATTTTTTTTAAAAAAATTGATTGAAATTTAACCCGGTATTAAATTCTAAAATTTCTATTAATTAATTATTTCAATTATTGTAGTGAACTGAAAGGTAAGTAGTTAATAATTTAAACCTCTAATTTAGGTAAGAGATTTAAGGTTAAGTTATAAAGGAAATAAAAAGGAAGTTGAAACTATAACTTATAAGACAAAGGTAAAAATTTATTGAACAATGGATTAATTAAAAGAAATGAGAAACTTGTATAACTTTCAATTACACCCTTAAATGACATATATAACTTACCAAATATTAAAAGTTGAAATGTTTAATAAGAGATTGTAATAGAATATTATACAAGTAGAAATTTGAAATAATGAAAGTATTCAATGAAATTGCTGTAAAATGAGAATTAAATGTTATAACTTAAGTTATAATTGAAATTTTACTAGGTAAATATAATTAAAGGTAAGTATGACAAATAGATGATTATAAACTTAAGTAATTAAAGTGTAAAAAGATGAGGTCAAGCAATTATAAATGAATGTAATATAATAAATAAAATTGTAAACTTAAGAAAAAGGGTTGAAGTTATTTCTAAATAAAATTGAAAGAAATAAATGAAAATAAACGGATAAACCGTTATGTGAATGAAAAGAATCACTGAATGAATGAAAGAAGGAGTTAAACAACTAATGTATAATAATAAGTTAATTTCATTTGTTAGTTGGAATTGTTGTTGTTTGGTTGTGGCTGATTGGGTCAGGAAACTTTAATTTTGTTGGGATGGATGAATAATCCATTGTGTTTAGTCTAAGACTGTTGAGTAAATGTTGCACTTGATGGTTTATTCTTCATTCTATGCAATTTAAAGTTTTTGAATCCGAACAACTATGTGTTTGTTTGATTGTATGGTTGTTATGTATTTGTTTTGTACGCTGTTTGTTGAAACTATTGGTTGTTGTATTCATTTGTTGTTAGTGATTGAAACCACTTAAATATTTCACTTTACATAAATTGTTAACCTTTTAGATTATATAAGTGAAATGCAGGTTTTGGAAGCAATTGCTACTGCTTTTGGTTCCATAAAATTAAAGCGTAATTGCCCGACAAATAGGTACGTTTTGAGTTACGGTTTATAGCGCTATAATATTTTGGATAATATATGTAATATAACTGTTATATTTTGATATTATTCTCCCGAGCCTCTCCGTACAAAGGAGACTCTGCCAAAATTTTCAAAATTTTTGGACTTAGAAATTATTATGAAAATGTTTTCCAAACTTTATTTATTTAAGTATAAAAAAAAGATATAATGATTATAAATTGGGTATATTTTATTTAAAATAATAAAGTTTGTGAATTATTGTTTATAAGTTAATATTTTGAATAAGGTGTATTGTTTATTTAATTCTTCCTTCTCCCTTCTTTTTCCATTTCGGGGACGAAAAGTTTTGAGTGGGGGAGAGTGTAACGACCCGTAAATTTTGTTAATTAAATTAGTCATATTTATAAGATTTTGGACTTAAATTATAAAGAAATATCATTGTTGTAATTGGTAATGAGGTAAATGTTAATAATTGACCTATCAAATATTACAATTGTTGTAATAGACTTAATTATAAAAAAAATTGAATTTAATAAACCCTATTCATTTGGAACCTTGTTTATTGATATGCAGAAGTATAATGAATGAGTTACTACAAGAGTTTGAAATTTAAATAGAATTCCAATGAATGAATAGGGGAAAGGATTATACAGCTGTATAATTTAATACGAGAAAACGAAAGTATTTAATTGGTTATGTAATAAAAACATTGTAACGGTAATTGGAATAAATTAAGGAATATGTTAGTATAAGTTAATTATTAATAACTTGAAAGGAAATCCAACCAATTCAAGTTAAAAGTTACACTTGGTTATAAATAAAATATAAGAGAACTAATAAATTTTGAAATAGTTTGTAATAAATGTTAATTGAGTAAAACCAGTGTTATGTAAGTAATTACAATATTGGGTTGTAATTAATGAACCTCTAAAAGTGTAATTAAGAGTTAAGGACAATATTTATTGTACGTTACTTATTTGGCTAGGCTGTTACGTTAATTTGTAATCAATTTCAATTAATTCACTAAATTGTCGTTATTGATTTTGAGCGTTACTTTAATGATTTGGATTAATGGTGAAATTAATACGAGAAGTATGTAAAGTAATAACTAAGAAAGGAACAAGTTATAAATTGATTATGACCTAAACTTAAGTGTAAGTTAAAGGTTGAAATTGAATCTAATCCATTCAATTGGAAACTTATCAAAATAAATTGGATTCAATTTATAATAAAGGGTTATTTTAAAGAAATTAAAATAAATTATATAATGGATGAATTAAATTACTTTAATTTGAGATGAGAATTGGTTTAAAAATTTATAAATTTATAAGTAAATCAGGAGGATAAAATTTATGAATTATAGAATTTGGATTTTTATCGTGAGTAAATTTATTAATTTATAATAGTTGGATTTATTGCAAATGAATAAAATCAAATATGTAATTATTACGGTTATTTAAAAATTAAGTTGAAAATTGGGAAATATTTATGTAATAATTTTTAATCCAATGGTAAATCCTTCTATTTGAAATTATGAATGAAATAAATATGGGTAAATTCAATTCAATGGAAATTTTGCAAATTTATCTATAATTTTGAATTTTATGAAATTGAAAATTTATATTTAATAAATTGACATTTAAAATTATAAATCATTGTAAATGTTGGGGGATTATAAAGTAATAAAGATTACAAATTTCAGAAAGTTTAACGTGAAATTTGATTTAATTAATTTATTCCAAATTTATTAAATTAATATAAAAATAGCCATTTTGGTCACGGACTCGGATTTTGACGAAACCAGTTTCATCGGATCCGTAAAAGGTGAATTATTATAGGGTTTCTAGTTTCGTAGCGATCGGACTTGTCGTTTGATCGTACGAACGTAAAACGCCTTGAAATTATTATAATTGAAATCAATTTAAATCAATTTGAATATATTGATTTCAGCATAACTTCATCAAACGATGGAATTTGGACGTGAAACTTTTTCCATCGCGTTCAGAATATTTTAAAACACCTATTTTGATATATGGGTTTAACCAATTTCGTTTCGGGGTCAAAACGGGCTTTTTGGGCCACGTTAGCGTTAGCACGTACATCTATCAACCTGATCCACATATTCATTCCAATTTGCCTATAAATACCATGCTAAACCCTAGCCTCCGCTTATTCTTATTTATCTACGTGTAAAAATTTCATCAACTCTTCCTCTCCCTCAATGGATGAAAATCCTAGATCCAATTTCAATTTCAAAAATCAAATCCAAAGCCTAAAATTCAAAGTCCTTAGAAAAATCTCAAAAAAAAATGTATTGCAGCCCTCAATGAGCGCAACCTAAATCTAAAATTCGTTTTTTGATTCGGATTTTCGTTTGAACGGAATTCACGCTTTTATTTCCGGTTGTCCGTTAGTGGGCGTTGATTTCAACGGCGGATCTTCGTTTTGGTGACGATCAGAGGGTATGGTCGCGTAGATGATGTCAACTCATGCTCATCCATAGGTTTTGTTTGCTCGAAGGGGGCTTTGGTTCGCTGGTATTTGCACAAAAGAGTGTGACGTCGCGATGGCCAGGAGGTGCTGCTCGTGGCCACCGCACCATGGCGAGATGCGGCAGGATGTGGGGTAGGCGATGGAGTCGTCAGATCTGGACGAAAGCTCGTGGGTAGGCTGCGGTATTTGGTTGTGGGTGGAGGCTGTAGTTGAATGCGAGGCCGAGTTTGACTGGTTAGGGTTTTTGCGTGAATGCACGTGATGCAGATGAGCGTGACGTGGGAGAAGGTGACAGGTATGTTTTTTTTCTCTTTTGTTTATTTTAAAAATTGAAATTCAATCTAAAATTTTGCTATAACTTTCCAATACGAAATCCATTGTACGTGCGGTTTCTTTTGTTAGGATCGTATTGGAATTCCTGAACCTTTGACGCTGGTTTGGACGAATTTGGAGACTGTCCAATTTTTAGCTTTAAATTCTATTTAAATTCGATTTAAATCCCAATGGTGAGTTTTTTAACCCACTCACAACTCCTAAGATTTCCTATGTCTGTTAAATTGACTTAAGATATGAGTAGAAATTTATTTCTGACTGTTTGGCATGTTTTATTTATCATCTCTATTAAATCGCATTTATTTAATTTAACTGTTAATTAATTTTATTATTGCATATAAATTGACAGTTAAAATTTATTTATTTGCATATAAACTACTAGTTAAACAGTTATTAAATTTATTATTGAATATAAACTGTTAGTTAATAACCGTTATTTATTACCTGTTATATTTTATATGCTCTATATTGATGTTTGTTTAAATTGGATAATGATTTGTAATAAATGGTTGACGACTGATATTTGGATGAATGGATGTTTATTTATATTAACTGCAAGTTGTTATGCATTTCATTTCATTCGGGATTGCGGTTTGAAATGATATACAACCGCATTTTTTTATTAAATTGCAGATTGAAATGATAAATATCCGTATCACTTTATCATAGGATAGAAAATTATATACAGGCATCGCGGTATATATATATATATAAAATTATTTTTGAAAGGATTTTATGTTTTTGGATAGGATACGGTTTAATAAATATTAATTTTTGACCTTATATTAAATCTTATTTTATATACATCTACAGTTAAAGTATTGAATTTAAGCGATGTATGAATTTGTTAAATAAAATAAATAAATTGACTAATGGAGTTTGATTATTTTATATTATATGGTTAAGTACATGTTAAGATATTGAAAATATATAGAATTTTAAATGATTTAAATCAATTAAGATTGGGAGTTAAATTGAAAAATTTATTTGGAATTGAGCTTAAGTAAGAATTTAACTTCATAAGTTGATGTAAAATTTATTAACATGAATTTTTAAAAAAGGTATGATGTTATAACTGAAATTGTATTCAAGGTGAATTAAATGAATATTTCTAGTATAAATAAATTGAAGGAAATTTTCTCTTATAAGTAATTTGAGTCTTACTTAAATGATTACGGGTTTATTATGCAATTATTTCAAACTAAATAATAGGACTTTAAATTGTTGAATAGAAATATCCAACCTTAGTTCCAATTGTTTAATATTCAAAGTTTGAAGTATATTGAAACTGAAGTGGTTATTGAAACTGAAAGCGATTTTGAAATCGATGGATTTTGTCTTAATTTTAAATAAAATAAATTGTAAGTCGTGGAAATTATTTTATATTATAAAGTAATTTTAAATGCAAACTATTTTATTCTATATACCGTTTGAATATCCAAACCATCCAAGTTTTAGAAGTTATGGTTTAAAGCTATGAATTTTCGAAGTATTATGGTTTGGAAGTTATAATTTAAGGTTTGGTTTACAATTATTATAAATTTTAAAGCAATATGATTTTGGAAAAGAAATATATTTGAAATAGAATGATATTATATTTATTTGGGTTTTTATAAAAATAATATCAAACGTGTTTGTTTGTTTGAAATAGATATTTTATTCTGGTTCTGAAAGTATAATTATTTTTAAACGATCGCGGTGTTATAATAACGTTTGGTTGTTGAAGAGACCGGGATCGGAAGTTGTCATACTCTCTACCAACTCCGAAAACCACTTTAACAACCGTGTACGCAGTGGAGATTCTAAAATGAAGTAGTTTGGTGGCGACGTTTCCTGTAAGGTAAATACGTGGACCCAACTCCCGTGAGTTGGCATAAGGTGGCTAAAACAGGAGCGATTGACGGGTTAATAAGGTAGCACCTTTGATCGGACACATCCCTTCGATATTGTACTTTGACTTTGGATTGATTCGGTGGCCACTTTTGATTTCTTTGATTTGGGGGTGTGGCTCGAGGTAGGCGGTAGCTGCGCGCTACGCGTTACCACCGACCCGGAAGCGTAATTGGTATATCTATCCTGGCATTGCCTAGTTGGGCCGTGTCACCTACCTTATCGCGCCTTGTACGAGTTTGGATTTCTCCCGTAGCCCGTGTGGTATCCTCTGGTGGCTTCCCGATCAGGAGGGACTATGATATTGGATGGACTACTGGGACTATTATTGTGTTAAGGGGGAGATTGGGTAACTCCTTAATGCTATTTAAAAGTAAGTATATTTTATAAATAGACACCATTATAATAGCGCAATATACTACATAGTAAAAAGTTTAACGGATCCTTAAGAGATGTAAATCCCGAGCATCTCTTGAGTTTCTGCACTCATATTTATTTCTGTTAATTTAACTTACATAAGATCTTTTAGTTCTGACTCGAGTGTTTTGCCTTTTCAATTTGCTTGGGTCTGTCCGAGCGTTTCAGGACCGAAGACTTTAGCTCTGGAGGACGAAGACGGAGATTATTATTATTATTATTTTATATTCCACTACACACCGTATTCCGCTGCATTGTTATTATTTGTATGAGTACTCTGATAAATGTTGTAAGTATCATCAAATATTTTGTAAACAGCTTCATGAAATGTAAATTTGATTATTATATTTTATCCTTCCGCTGTGAGATTTTGTTATCTTTTATTTCTTCTCGTTTTTCTTATTTACCCCATAACAATCCGCCCTTTTATATGGTTTCAATTTGCATGTGTGTCGATGTAAAGACTGCGAAAAGGTGGGACATTACAAGATTCCTATGTTGTTTCTTATTTCTTCTCTTTCTTTTCTATTTTCTATCCCTTTCTTTCTTATTAATGATGCGTCATTCTGTGGCATGAATGGCGGGTCGATACAAAAACACAATCAATTGGATTATTAAAGTTTTTATAATCCTTTGAATATCATAGGTATCTCGTAAGACCATGCAACAAATAAACATGCCATTTTTTACCTTAGGATAACCATAGCATTTTCTTATCAAATCCTCTGATATCATAGTAGTGTCTATATACAAATACTTAATCAAATAGCCGAAATTGTTACCATTATTAAATTCTAGGAATACTAGGTTCTACAATCAAAACCCTAGTGGCACGTAGGGAGAATGAATTTCCATCAATGGCAGGGCTAGCCCGTCACTATACCTGGTCTCGATCACCGTACCTAGGATCCATCCTAATCCCCTGCTACACAAGACCGGAGCTACCCCTTACTGGATAGCCCGAATAAGATCATCCCATGGTTGGGATCAGCAACCGCTCATGCAGCCGAATGAAAGGGACATCTAGATAGGGATGACCTTACCCTAATTGGTTGGTAGCCACATAGCCTTGCGTGCACCTCCCCTGTTTAAGCCATTCCCGGTTGATGAGGCTCGAGGTATGCGTTACCTTTTTAGCACATATTCACTTAGAATGCTCCCCGTCCCCCTGACGATGTTCTGATAGCATTCGTCCATACAAGTCCATTATGGGTTCGAACGGAACCGAAGGCACTACTCCTACTACATCCATTTTGGAATCACCCTCAGGATTAGTAGCAGTTAGCCCTTGCACTTCACTGCTCCATCTTCGACACCAAGCTCTTGTCTTCCTCACGAAAACATTCATATCGGATCGAAGTAGTTTTCGAGAAATTAACCCCGATCCCGATCTCTTCGAAACTATCAGCGCATTGGTCTGTATTAATAGTCGGTTATTCAACTATCAAATAACATCCACAAACAATCATTAGGACTTAATTAATTCTCTAAATTATTTATTTCAAAATATGTTCGCAAGATATTTCTACATTTCCACCCTTTGAAAATGTTTCAAATCAGTTTTTCTCTTGCAGAATAAATTTCCACCCAATTTTTTTATTTCCAATGAAAACACCAAGCCTTAATACTTTAGGTTTTTAAATAATTTAAATCACTTATCCAAAAATATATACTTTCAAACATTTAAAATAAAAACTTTTTAAAACACTTTATTTAAAATACTAGTTATGAAATCTTATAATAATTTCTCATGTAAAGCTTAAGACAAAACTAATTTAAAATAAAAGTTATGAAATTCTATACTAATTTTTCATAAAAACTTTAGCCAAACTGCCTTTAAAATAAAACTACTTTATAAAATATAAATGTTTAATGATTATCTTTTAAATCATAATACTAGTCAAACCTTTAAAATAATTACTGCTAAAATAAATTTAAATAAGTATTTACTTTAAAATTCTAAAACATTTTAATATAATAAAATTTCTCTAAAACATTCTTTTTAAACCACTTTAAAACATCTGACTTATACATGGAAATTTTTCTTGAAAATATACTCGGCTTTTTAGGGAAATATACTTTCCTTTCCACACCTTTAAAAATAAACCACTATTTATTTTTAAACAAATCACCCTTCCCTTATAAATTCCCATCCCGAATTTATATGTAACAACCCACATATTTATCGATTTTTATATTAAATATTTTATTTAAGTATTTTATCGATACTCGAAATTTAGTCCGAAAAGCTACTTTTTGCATACGGTCGAATTAGGACTCGGGACCGCTCGCATTGAGTTCAAAAAGCCGTTTACGATCTTTTTTAGTATAAACTTTGATATGTTTGGAGTTAGAGGAATTTTGCCACTTTTTACTTAGGGCTTTGGTTTGGGCCGAGCCCAATAACCCCATTTATGTATTCAGTCCCAACCCTCTATTCTTCATTTACTTCCTTTCTATTTTCCTAATACTCAAGCTTTAGCAACAATGGTGGGAGGAAAGGGAAATTAAAACTCCAAGCTCTAATCTTTATTGCAAATTCAAGCTTCTACCTCCAAATTCAAGAAAAAGCTTTGGTAAGCCTTCTCTTCATCTTCTCCAATTCTTTCTCCATTCAATTTCAGAAATTTCCTAAACATAATTTTGGAAATGTTTCTCCTTTAAGCTTAGATTCAAGCTTGTTGGGTTGGAATTGAGGAGTGATTGTTCTTGCCATTGCTCTATAGCTTCTTCTTCATTGATTTTGTGAAAAGGTGAGATTTTTATCTCACATCTTTGTCTATAATTATCTTCGATTGTTAGGTATGAATTCCTAACACTTATTCTTGTGCAATTGATTTTGGTTTGGATTGATTTGGTGTATATTCCAATTTTTGATGTTTTGAAATCAAAATCTATGAAAATCCTTTTATGGATATTTGGACATTGATATTTGAGGCGTATCGAAGAGCCGTTAAGGGTGGGTTGTCGCTTGGCGTAAATCCTTAGTCGTCGTCGCTCGATCGATCTCTTCCGGTATCTATTTTGCCATTTTTGGCCTAGGTTCAGGGAATGCCCTGAACCCCAGTTTCAGACATCTGAAACATAGTATTCAGACGTCTAAATATTATTCTGGGAAGATTTCTATTCCCAGATTCAGACGTCTGAATATATGATTTCAGACATCTGAATTGGTTCGTTTGGAACCAGAAAGGAAATAGGCTAAAAAGTGCCTATTTCAGACGTCTGAATTCTGTTTTGGAAAATATTTTATTTTCCAGATTCAGACGTCTGAATCTGCACTCTATTGCCTATTTGCCTATTTGCTTGAGGATTCCAACTTTGATCGATTCGTGTTGATTCCCTTTTGTTATTATCACTTATTATCGACTTCGATGACATTTTCTTCGTGATTTTTGGGAATATCCATTTTGATGGATTCGGTATCGATTTCTTTGGATTTTATTCACGTCTTCGAATGTGAATTTTGATGATTGATTGTTTCTACAATCATTTCTATGATTTGTCACTTTAAAAATATAAAGGTTTCAATACTAGTAGTAAATATCAAAATCTCTTTCATCAAAACGATTTCAACTCTATTTTCAATAACAAAGCTCTTTTCTTAAACCGTTTTCCAATCTACTAGTATATACAAACCATTACCTCACTCGGATGAGAAATCTAATTAAACGGCTTAGTAAAACAAGCGGTATGAAACGCTTGCGTTTACTTCGTCGGTTAATTCTTGGACTTGTTCGATTGAATCTCTTGTGACAATTTTCTTGTGGAGATCTACAATTTGTTTGTAAATATTTAAGTTAAGGTAGTGGTTATGGGACATGAAGCTAAGCTCATATATTTACTAGCTTACTGTAATTGACACTTCTCTTTGATCATGACGATCATTTTAAGATTTAGACTAGCAATTGTGCGATGTCTCTTTGTTTGCAAGGTTAGACTAGACCCCGTTTCTGTGTGATTTCGACTCACACATATTGGGTAGCTCCCCATGGTCTTCGGGTCGTTCGTGTGTCAAAAATTAATGGCTAGCTACCATGAGATAGTGTCTCATTCGTGTGATACATATGTTGATGAGTTTTCATGCTCCCGTTCGTGTGATAGGCCTCCCCCTTTTTATGATTTCTGGATTTCGTGTGTTGAATTCTTGAATTTATGCTTCACCAATTTTAGTGATTTTCATTGATATGATTTATCAATTTTTGTGCATTCGTGAATTCGTGTGTCATTGACTTGTTCTCCGTGCTAGTTGACAGCATTACTCCGTAGTGTTCTTGGCTAGCGTGGGTATAGAGGTGGGGCGTCACAGCTTGTTATCAGAGCCAAACTTCGGAACAATGTAGAATAACTTAACAAGGATCATCGTCCAAAGTCCACCTTAGGAGTTATGTCTTAGGATTAATTCGAGTTGTCGTACCGATTCATCCTATATCCTTTACGATTCCTTGTTTTATCTAGAAAGATTGCTTGATATTCATTAGTGAATAAACTTTTTCTTTCTCTTCTTTCTTTCTTGAGGAAGTGAAATGGTTAGACCTGGTCGTCCCAGATCTGGACCATCTAGTGCTCTACCCCAAGATGGAGTTTTTATGACTACCCAGCAACTTCTTGACCTTGTCACGAATGCTGAAGCAGCTAGATCTAATCCGGAACCTACTCACCCTAAATCAGAGTTTTCACGTTTGTGAAATGATTACACCAACCTGGGTGGAAAGACATTTAAAGGTTCTGAAACTATCATCGAGGTCCAGGCTTGGTTGAGGACCTACGATCGAATCTTCATTCGCATGAATCTCGTCGATCTTCACCGTGTTCAGGTGGCTTCCAGTATGCTCCAAGAGAGAGCGTTGGACCGGTAAAAACTTCTTATTTCTGAGATTAATGAAGCAGACCTCACCTGGGAGCAATTCCGGGAACGCTTCGAATTAAAATTCGTGCCAGAAGTAGAGAAAGTGACATTGGCTCGACGTTTCATAGACCTTGTTCAGGTCGAAGCCTCCGTGACTGATTATGTTGCATCCTTCGAGTCACTTTCCGAATATGGGGTTGAATACATCAACACCCCATTGAAGAAGAACCAAAGATTTGTCAATGGCTTAAAGAAAAATCTCAAGAAGCCATTACTCCTAAAATTAGAAGTTCCCTTCGACCAACTCATTGATATCGCTCTTCGTCTTGAAGAGGCAGATAGGGAAAGTGATGTTGAAGTGGTGGGTTCCAAACCAAACTTCAACAACAAGAAGAGGCCAAGCAAATTCAAAGGTCCTTATCCCAGTAAAAAGGGTAAACTGGCAAATCCTGCTGCGAAGACTTTTTCCTCTACTGAAGGGAAATGCTTTAACTGTGGTTCCAGAAACCATTTAGCGAACAAGTGTTCAAAGCCCCGTCGTTGTCGCTATTGTAAAATCCCGGACCATTTTATGTATGTATGTCCCGAACTTCAAAATAGGAAGGAGGGAAAGTTAAATGTTGCTCAAGCCCCTGGCAGCACATCTCGTGGTCAAGGTATATCTCATTCTATCCTTGACGGTATTATTATATTTCGTGATCGACCTATTCGAGTTATCTTTGATACGGGTGCATCCCACTCTTTTATATCAAAGGAACTTGTCGATGCCTTTTCTTTAAGTGTTGTTGCTTTAATGACTTCTTTAAGAATTGTGAATCCGGTTGGTGGATCCGCAACTCTTAGTTTGCTTTGTAAAGATGTGGAGATTATTTTGTGTGAGTTTCCTTTCCTAGCCGATTTGCATGTCATGCGTTATTTAGGCTTTGGAATGATTTTGGGAATGGATTGGCTTAACCGTTATGAAGCTCACATCCTATGTCCCGAGCGGACTATTTATCTCCGACATCCCTAATCTGTAAAGCAGATTTCTATTATTGTTAAGGATTTGGATTCTTCTTTGACGGCATCTTTATATTCTTTAAATCCTCGTGATGACGATAATAATGATGAGGAAGATATCATTGCTCTTATTCACGTTGTTCGTGAATTTTCCGACATATTTGAACCCATTTTAGGATTGCCACCTCAGCGAGCAATTGAGTTCAAAATTAATCTTATCCTTGGAGCTCAACCTATTACTCGTCCTCCTTATCGCATGTCTAATAAGAGAATGAGGAGATGCGCAAACAATTATCCGAATTGGTGACGAAGCAATTTTTTTGCTCTAGTTCCTCGCCTTGGGGAGCTTCGGCTATTTTCGTGAAGAAATCCGATGGTAAACTTAGACTTTGCATTGACTACCGCAAGCTTAATTATCTTACTATCAAAAATAGATATCCTTTACCTCAGATTGATGATCTATTCGATCAGCTTAGTGGTGCTAAGGTCTTTTCACAATTGGACTTGGCTACCGGTTTCCATCATCTTCGTATTGCAGAGGATAACATTCCTCTGACATCGTTGCGTACCCATTATGGATCTTATGAATGGCTTGTTATGCCATTTGGTTTAACAAATGCTCCAGCTTATTTCGTTGACCTTATGAATCGAGTTTTCAAAGATTTTCTCGACCAATTTGTTCTCATCTTCATTGATGATATCCTTGTGTATTCAAAAACCGAGGAGGAACATGAAAAGCATCTTCGGATTGTGTTGGAAACTCTTAGGAGTAATCATTTAAAAGCAAAATTTTCTAAATGCCACTTTTGGCGATCTCGTGTGAAGTTTCTCGGTCATATTATTTTCAAATCCAGAATTTCCGTTGATCCTTCAAAGATTGAAACGATTCAAGATTGGAAGAGACCGGAGAGTGTGACAGAGATTCATAGTTTTCTCGAATTGGCGGGCTATTACCGTCATTTCATTAAAGACTTTTCTAAGATTGTTGTGCCTCTTACTGGCTTGACTAAGAAGGGAGTTAAATACATTTGGTCGGACAAATGTGAAGCCTCTTTTCAGAAATTGAAAGAACTCCTTTCTGATGCTCCTATTCTTGTGATTCCCGATGGGAACCAAGATTTTATTGTTTATATCGATGTTAGTCGCATTGGTTTGGGTGCCGTTCTTATACAAAAAGAATGTGTTATTGCTTATGCTTCTAGGAAATTGAAGCCGTCCGAGACTACATATGCCACACATGATTTAGAACTCGCGGCTATTGTTGTCGCTCTTCGGATTTGGCATCATTATCTTTTAGGAGAGAAATTTGTTCTTTATACCGATCATAAGTCTTTGAGGTATTTATTTTCTCAAAAGGAACTAAATTTGCTTCAACAACGTTGGCTCGAGTTCCTTGCACCTTATGATCTTGATATCCTTTATACTCCTGGAAAGGGAAATCGAGTTGTCGATGCACTTAGTCGCAAGCAATAAGCGGTTGTTTCCATGATGATATCCAAATGGAATGATCTCGAGGTTTTATCCACTTGCGAAATTCGAGACCGTGTTTCAGATTTATGTTCATCTCTTGTTTTATGTATCCTTGAGGCTCATCTGTCTCTTTTACACCGCATTCTCGAAGCTCAAAGGCTAGATCCCGACATATCTCTTCTTGGCCAAAATTTTAAGGATAAAATTAATATTGAAGTTTTGAAAGACTATGATCTTGATTCTCGTGGAGGCATTCGGAAATTTGGTAGACTTATCGTGCCAAATATTAGTGATCTTCGAAAAGATATTTTGGAAGATTCCCATCGTTCTAAATTTACCATTCATCTCGGTAGCAGTAAAATGTACGCGGATATGAAGCGACTTTATTATTGGGAGGGATTGAAACTTGACATCGCTAACTTCGTTAAGCGTTGCATTACTTGCCAACTCGTTAAGGCCGAACATCAAAGGCCCGGTGGGTTATTGCAACCTTTAGAAATTCCAATTTGGAAGTGGGACCAAATTTCCATGGATTTTATAGATGGCCTTCCCCGTTCTCGTTCGGGTCAAGATGGCTTATGGGTTGTAGTTGATAGACTTACTAAATCCGCCCATTTTATTGCCGTTCGGTCTAACCGAACCGTTCCTCTTTTGGCCAAACTCTTTGTTAAAGAGATTATTAAATTACATGGAGTTCCTACTTCTATTGTTAGTGATCGTGATCCATTGTTTACTAGTGGATTTTGGAAGAGTCTTCAAAAAGCTTTAGGAACGAAGCTTAATTTTAGCACCGCTTATCACCCCCTGTCCGATGGACAAACCGAGCGTGTGAATAAAACTCTTGAAGATCTTCTTCGTACATGCGTTCTTGATTTTGGTGGAAGTTGGGAAGATCATATCTCTCTTGTTAAGTTTTCCTATAATATTAGCTTCCAATCTAGTATTGGTATGGCACCTTTCGAGGCACTCTACGGAAGGCCATGCCGATCTCCTTCTTGTTGGCTTGAGGCCGGTGAGAAGCTGGTTTTAGGTCCAAACTTTATTCGTGATTCCACAGAAAAGATTGATCTTATTCGTCATAGGACGAAAGAAGCCCAAAGTAGACAAAAATCCTATGCCGATAACCGGAGAAGGAAATTAGAATTTTCTGTGGGAGATCTTGTGTTCATTCATGTTTCACCTATGAAAGGTGTTGTACGTTTCAGTTGATGGGGAAAATTAGCGCCTCGATATATTGGGCCATTTCCTATCACTGAACGTATTGGTTCCATGGCTTATCGCCTATCATTACCGGCTCTGTTTTCTGCCATGCATGACGTGTTCCACGTTTCTCAATTACGGAAATGTATTCGGGATTCCGATTCTATTCCTGAGCCCGGTGTTGTGGAAGAGATTGAAGTTTTTCCTAATTTAACTTACAAGCAGCATCCTATTCGAATTATTGCTTCGGAGGTCAAACGCCTTCGAAATAAAGATGTCCCGCTTGTGAAAGTTCAATTGTCTTCAAATCCTAAGGATTGTTCTTGGGAATCTAGAGAATTCATCGAGCGAACACATCCGGACTTACTTTCTCGTGCTCTTTGAGGTGAACTTCTTATTTCAAATTTCTTTTGTGTTGAATACGCTCTCGTGGTTGTTACTATATATCTTCTTCTTAAATATTGTGACGACGCAATTTCTTTAAGGAGGGGAGTCTGTAACAACCCGCATATTTATCGATTTTTATATTGAAATATTTTATTTAAATATTTTATCGATGCTCGGATTTTAGTCCGAAAAGCTACTTTTTGCATACGTCCGAATTAGGACTCAAGACCACTCGCATTGAGTTCAAAACGACATTTGCGATCTTTTTGAGTATAAACTTTCATATGTTTGGAGTTAGAGGAATTTTTCCACTTTTTACTTAGGGCTTTGGTTTGGGCTGAGCCCAATGACCCCACTTATGTATTCAGTCCCAACCCTCTCCTCTTCATTTACTTCCTTTCTGTTTTCCTAATACTCAAGCTTTAGCAACAATGGTGGGAGGAAAGGGAAATTAAAACTCCCAGCCCTAATCTTTATTGCAAATTCAAGCTTCTACGTCCAAATTCAAGAAGAAGCTTTGGTAAGCCTTCTCTTCATCTTCTCCAACTCTTTCTCCATTCAATTTCAGAAATTTCCTAAACCTAATTTAGGAAATGTTTCTCCTTTAAGCTTAGATTCAAGCTTGTTGGGTTGGAATTGAGGAGTGATTGTTCTTGCCACTACTCTATAGCTTCTTCTTCATTGATTTTGTGAAAAGGTGAGACTTTTATCTCACATCTTTGTCTATAATTATCTTCGATTGTTAGGTATGAATTCCTAACACTTATTGTTGTGCAATTGATTTTGGTTTGGATTGATTTGGTGTATATTCCAATTTTTGATGTTTTGAAATCAAAATCTATGAAAATCCTTTTATGGATATTTGGACATTGATATTTGAGGCGTATCGAAGAGCCGTTAAGGCTGGATTGTCGCTTGGCGTAAATCCTTAGTCATCGTCGCTCGATCGATCGCTTTCGGTATCTATTTGGCTATTTTTGGCCTAGGTTCAGGGAATGCCCTGAACCCCAGTTTCATACGTCTGAAACGTAGTATTCAGACGTCTGAATATTATTCTGGGAAGATTTCTATTCCCAGATTCAGACGTCTGAATATATGATTTCAGACGTCTGAATTGGTTCGTTTGGAACCAGAAAGGAAATAGGCTAAAAAGTGCCTATTTCAGACGTCTGAAATCAAGGATTCAGACGTCTGAATTCTATTTTGGAAAATATTTTACTTCTAGATTCAGATGTCTGAATCCTTGATTTCAGACGTCTGAATCTGCACTCTCGTGCCTATTTGCTTGAGGATTCCAACTTTAATCGATTCGTGTTGATTCCCTTTTGTTATTATCACTTATTATCGACTTCGATGACATTTTCTTCGTGATTTTTGGGAATATCCATTTTGATGGATTCAGTACCGATTTCTTTGGATTTTATTCACGTCTTCGAATGTGAATTTTGATGATTGATTGCTTCTACAATCTTTTTTATGATTTGTCACTTTAAAAATATAAAGGTTTCAATACTAGTAGTAAATATCAAAAACTCTTTCATCAAAACGATTTCAACTCTATTTTCAATAACAAAGCTCTTTTCTTAATCTGTTTTTCAATCTACTAGTATATACAAACCTTTACCTCACTCGGATGAGAAATCTAATGAAACGGCTTAGTAAAACAAGTGGTATGAAACGCTTGCGTTTACTTCGTCGGTTAATTCTTGGACTTGTTCGATTGAATCTCTTGTGACAATTTTCTAGTGGAGATCTACAATTTGTTCGTAAATATTTAAGTTAAGCTAGTGGTTATGGGACATGAAGGTAAGCTCATATATTTACTAGCTTACTGTAATTGACACTTCTCTTTTATCATGACGATGATTTTAAGATTTGACTAGCAATTGTGCGATGTCTCTTTGTTTGCAAGGTTAGCCTAGACCCCGTTTCTATGTGATTTCGACTCACACATGTGGGGTTGCTCCCCATGTTCTTCGGGCCGTTCCTGTGTCAAAAATTAATGGCTAGCTACCATGAGATAGCGTCTCGTTCGTGTGATACATATGTTGGTGAGTTTACATGCTCCCGTTCGTGTGATAGGCCTCCCCCTTTTCATGATTTCTGGATTTCGTGTGTTGAATTCTTGAATTTATGCTTCACCAATTTTAGTGATTTTCATTGATATGATTTATCAATTTTTGTGCATTGGTGAATTCGTGCGTTATTGACTTGTTTTCAATACAAGTTTTGGGTACGATACCCTTTTTGGATCTTTGAGAAGATTCTTGTGATATTGATTAATCTCATGTTGATTTTCAATTACATACTTATAGTAGTATGCCATTACGGTTATCATATGTTTATGCCATATCTCTTATTCTATATCATGTCATCTGATATTTATAGCTAGACTGATCTGTTTATTATTTTCTTATTAAATAACACTCGGGTCAGACCGAGATGTTACAGGTGCTTCTGCTTGACTTCTCCCCAGGGATTCATTACTCTGACTTTTGGCTAACCGCGTAGATTAGCATTTTTTGTTGTTTACACTTGAGATATAGACTCATAGTTGTATTCTTTTGTATAGCACGTGTTGCTATTCTTCTGTATTGTTGTGGATCTTTCTGACCACTACTCTGATGTACACTTTTATGTGTGGAATATTCATATCTACTTCCGCCTTTGTGATATGAATTATCTGTGACAGATTTATGTTATGTCTATTTCTACATTTGTTTCCGAAGATTTATTTATAGCCACCGTGTGATAGCTTTGAGTTTGTATCGGTATGTCGGACTTCGCTATACTATCTGACATATCGGTGCTCGCACAAATAAATTACACGGATGGTCGCTCCTCAACAGTCTTATTCTCCATGCTAGTTGACAGCATTACTCCGTAGTGTTCTTGGCTAGCGTGGGTATAGAGGTGGGGCGTCACATTATACTTCCAAATTATTCTCTGATAAATATTTCACTTTATTTATAAACCCCGTTTATAAATTCCATAATCTCATTCTCCTTTATTCCCAGTTTCAAACACTTAATCAGTTTCAAATTCATTTTCAAAACTAACTCCATTTTAAAATAAATTCCTTTACTTATCCAAATTTATTTTAAAATCCATTAATTCCTCATTTACTTATACATTTATTATTTAAAAATCATATTTTACTGAAATATGATCTTCATACCTCATTCAAAATTCTACCTATTAATTTCTTCCCAATAATCAAATCTTAAATTTTGAAAATGGAATCTTCTAAAGTTTTAGACAATATCACTTAAGTCTCCAAAACTCTTTTATTTTCATTTATTTAAAATCTCTATCTTTATTTCCATACTCGGAATTTATTTAATAGAATTTGAAAATCAAACTTTTATATTTCTTTTAAAAAAAATCCAAACTTATATATTTTTCATTTTCTCAAATACCTATACATATTCAACCAAGCCATAGCATTCAATAAACTTCAATCCCTAATATAATTAATATAATCATCACAAATTATCACATAAATCACATCGCTGAATATAAAGTAAATTCAACATTTTGGGGGATCCAGTTGGATCCCTCCAATCTGTTTTCCTCCATCCACAAATGTTAGCACAGTATAAAATACCAATCCCACTTCGAGGTGGAGTATCGCGGTATAAAGGGTCATCCGCTATTATACGGGGAGCATAGGTCTCATCCGCTATATAATGCAGGAAATCAATCACTCCAACATATGTATATACTATTATGCATAATATCACATCCATTCAATTCAACCAATAATTTAAAGTTAACTATATTAATTTAAATGGTATTCCAAATGAGTGAGATTAATCACCTTTGATTTTTTGTTTTGCAATTTGATCCATCTGGACTATTTCTTCCAGACTTTTAACCTTGTATAACAATTATATGATTTGATTAATATTGAACTAATCAAACAATTCATTTCTATTAAATTGATTTGATTAACTAATTATTTAATTTCAAACAAATTTTATTTTAAATAAATCTCTTAGTAACTAAAATAATTTTTATAAGCAAATTAAATCAGCAAATCACCCTAAATCCATTATTTTAAAATTATTGGTACATCAGAATATGTATACGTATATTTACTTTATCAAAACATCATAAATACTTAAAAGAATCCATATAGATTTTAAAAAATCTAATTTTTTCATATATACTCTTCAATATTTTACAAATTTCTATATTTTCCCAAAGACTTCTATATACATATATTAAAGTTAAAACAAAATGGCTTTTATATTTTACTGTAACCTAAATATTTTTTTTTACTTATTGAAAAACAAGATGAAATATTACATATATTTTCTACTCCACACACACACACACATATATATATATATACAGAATTAAAAAAAACAGGGTATACCTCTCTCAACAGGAAAACAACCACCGATCTTTGCCCCAAATCCTTAGTGAGACTTCCCCCATGATAAAAATACCAATCGCGACACTTCATCTCGCAATCGAGGTCTGAACGCACTCGATTGGCATGCCTTTCCATAGAAACGCGACCATCGTCAATGCCTTCACTGGTGACAGCCCTTCGATTGAACGCGAGCTCGTCCGATTTGAAATACTTGACTAACGACTCGACTTTGACGTGGATCCCTTAGTTGCCGAGTCGCCTCGGTCGGCACCTCATCGATTTCAATTCGAATTCGAAATTCGAACGTTCTGATAGCGACCATTGAAATTTTCTGCTGAGAGATTGATTTTCTTTTGCACAAGAACATAAAGAGAAGAAAGGGGGAAATATAAGCAGTGAATTCACATCGGCCATAATATTTTTTTCTCTGTTCGCTTATTTATTAATTTCTTTATTTTAAAGAGAAAGGGGGAACGGGTGTTAATAGTGTAGACACACGTTATAACCTGGGAACACGTGTTTGAAATGAGAAATTTTTTATCAAAACAATTTGAATATCAATATTATTTAAATTTAAAATTTAAGTCGTCTCAAAAATCACCATCTAAAATTTTGACTTCCTACCGAGGAGGCGTTTACAATGTTATACCCATATTTTGAACTTAATGGAAAAGTTTTCGAGTCCTAACTCGATCGTATAGAGAAGATAGCTTTTTGGACCCAGTTATTATATTAAATTTTCGATATTAATTTCAGCGCGTTTATCTACCGTACGACCAAACGATCACTCCAAGCACTACGAAAATTGAAATTTGACAACAATACAATATTACGGATCAAATGGAATTGGTTTCGTCTTGGAAGGCTATTTTTAAATATCGATTTAAACGATATATTTTCAAAACTTAACAAAACACTTGCAAATTCAATTCTAAAGCTTTCATTATCTTCAATACTATTAATAAAAAATTTGTAAGCCTTTAAATTATTTTTAACCATCCTTGAATTCCAGATTCAGCCATTTACCCACTTTCCAATTATTAAATTCAGTAATGCAATTGCCAAATAAATAGTGATATTTGAAATTCAAGTTAAACTAACTTTCAAATATTTAAAATCAATTAAATATTTAAATTCCAAATTTCTAAAATTTCCAGGTCATCTAATTCCTCCCCCCTTAAAAGAATTTCATCCTTGAAATTAATAGTTAAGAAGAATGGTCCAATACCCATCTACTTTTTCCCCAAAGCCAAACAGTTTTAAACAACACCTAAAACAATCTTTTATTAAAGATACTATCACCCTTACTAACTTCTTAAACTCATCCATAGGTTCCAAACAATATAACTTACTCAACCATTTCAAATTTTAATTTAAAACCAAATTTAAATTATCAAAATTTTCTCAAAATTTTTCTGAATCTCTAAATTTTTGAAAAATTTCACCAGCGTCTACTTTGCGCAGCTAGCTCGAAACAACTACAAAATGACTTTATGGGCCCCCAGATTTCAAAGGAAAACAAAATGCCAAGCGGCTAGATTAGAAAACCATCAAAATTTCATGTAGTAATTTAAATACATACCTTTTTGTCGACAATTCAATTTATCTTATGAAATCAAAAATCCCAATTTCCTTTTTGCTTTAAAAAAATACATGTATCCTACTTAGCAATAATATCCAATCACAGCATCCAAAATCATTTTATTTATTATTTTACAATAGTTTCAATATCTATTGCATTCAAGTCCAAACGATGTAAACATATCATCCGCACGCAATACTAATTCGATCGCTCAATCAATCACATAATTTCACTTCCGAACTAGTATCGTCCACCCAACTCCCTAGTGCGGACTCAGATCTAGGTTCTTGATCAGAAATCGTCTTTCTCCTTGCATAGCCACAATTATGATAGAGAATATCAAAACCAATCAAAAATCCATATCGAGGGTTCGCCACCGAAATTCGAGTGAAAAATCCTAACTCGGATCGATATAACTATCTCAAAATTATTTGCTCGAATTTTGGATCGAATCGATATTCGTATATAATAATATACGTACATCCCAGTATAAATTTTCAATTGATTGTTAATTATATCAATTTCCTTTTTATCCACATTTATTTTGAATTCCATTCACTTATTCACAAACACCATTTCACACATCCTTATTAAACCGTCATTCGAATACCAACTTTACTGAGGAATTTTACCATTTACCTTCCTTAAGTCTATTATAAATATTCTACACACTTAAATATTTATTTACACTTCACCACTTAAACTTTTATATCTATTTTCCCCCAAATTAGATTTCAATTCTATTTGAATTAAATTTACCTTCTAATTTCTCAATATTGAATTCTATTCACTTTTATCTCAAACCATATTCAATTAATCATTTCTTCAATTAGTTCCACTTATTAATTTATTTTACATCTCAAACAATTTTAATTTTGAAATTTTTATTATTTTAGTTCACTTCGAATGAATTCTACAACTTCACTTTACTTATACAATTTAAATTAAATATCATCCCCATATTCAACTTCAATTCATTTGCTTACCATTTAAATTAATTACTTTACTTACTAATTTTAATTTCAATAATTTGTTTTATTTAGTCCAATTTGACAAATTTTCCATTTCACTTTATTTTGTACAATTCAAATTTAATTCCAATTTCCATTTTACTTACTTACAAATTTAAATTCCTTTGTTCCTCTATACATTTGTTTACAATCTTAATAAACTTATTTTCAATAATCATTTTCCTCAAAGCACACATTTACTTAACTAGATTTACTTACATTTCATTTCAATTTAAATTTTAAACTTCTATAAGTTTTCCACTTATCTAAATTCCATTTGCTAACTTCTCTTATTTCACTTCAATCTATTAGCTTACCTTTCTACTTATTTCGTTTTCACAATTACTTTTATTTAACACTTTTCAAATTGAATCTTGTTCCAACAAATTTCAATTTTTTATAAGTTACCAAACCTATTTATTATTTCCATAGACATTTTTAGTTAATCTTCCAGAGTTTAAGCAATTTTTCAACATTTCAAAATCACCTTTGAAATCATCTATATCTAAAATCCCTTTGAATTCCAAAAGCAAAATAGTTTACCAACCAATATCATTTCTTTGAATTTCAAAATCAAACCTAGTTTTGCACACAATACCAATTTAAAATATTAGGACAACAATTCCTGTCTTCAAAACTCAAAAATGAACATCAATGATGTTGCATTCATCAACGAAGTTACTTTCCAGCGACCGAAAAGGGTTCGATGCTTTTACCTCTTTAAAATATTTCCAAATATTTTAAATCCAAATCCTACCAGATTTCATATCCAATTCAAAAATATTTCCGAAATAATACCTACTATTATTCCTCTAAAATCTTTGAAACCATTTTCAAAACCAAAGGAATTTAAATTTCTCAAAATTTCAAACCCCAAATCCTTTCAATCCCTATTCAAAAATTACCATGGAATATTTGTTTCATTTCCAATTATAAACCACATTTATAATTTACATTTACAATTCCCATTTGGTTATATAAATTTATTCCTTAACCTTCGGTGATTACCTTAATTTCTTATTCAATTTCCACACAATAATGATAATAATTTAATATTATCACTTCCTAACAACCAAGAAACCATATATAACTATAATAATTTACGAAAAAATATTTCTTTTATATACAATAATAATTTGGGTAAAATTATTTCATTTACCGTATTTTAAAATAATACTGTGTCGGTTTATCTGGTTTAAGAGTTTCGAAACCCCTATCGATGACATGACATCCCACATATCGACCAAAATCCTTAAATACTCAACCAATAAGTCAACACAATTTAAAAAAAAAAATATACACTAACAAATACGCTCTCATAACTATTGATACACTAAAACTCATTCTAGAGTACTGCAGACTCTATTTCTAATGAGTAATCCCCACTAGAGCCAACGTTCTCGCTTAACCTTCAGCTCTAATACCATTGTAACAGCCTGCAAATCCGTACCCCTTGAGTTGACACTGTTCTCCATCATATCAACTCAAAGTGAACGGAAATACGAACCACTAGGTTTAAAGAAGAAGAAGGTAGAAGAAGAAAATAGAAACAATATCAGAATCCCACAATCGCAGCGGAATAATATATAATAGATACAACAGAATTTTATACAAAAGAATTTATAGCTGGATAATACATTACATCATTAGAGTACAACACAATCAATAGCAAATACTGGATCGTTATATTAACTTGTCCTCACAAAGCTGACTATACCGCTTACACTGCACAATAGATTTATGCATCAAGTACGTGTGGTACGTTTCGCCATCCAGCTCGCCTCCTGAGTTCCATCGCATCCTATCCTGAATTTCGAGCATTATAGTGAAATAACATCCGAGTTAGTCTGCAAAATCGGAGTGAGAAAAACACACTCAATTGGATTATTAATGTTTTCAAAATCCTTTAAAAATCAAAGGTATCTCTTAAGACCACGCCACAATAAACACGACGGGTTTTTACCTTACGATAACAAAAACATTTTCTTATCAAATCCTCTGATATTATAGTAGTGTCTATATACAAATACTTATTCAAATAGCCGAAATTGTTACCATTATTAAATTCCAGCAATATTACGTTCTACAATCAAAACCATAATAGCACGTAGGGAGAATGAATTTCTATCAATGGCAGGGCTACTGGGGTACCGCCCGTCACAGTACGTGGTCTAGATCACCGTACCGAGGATCCACCCGGATCCCCTGCTACATAAGACTAGAGCCATCACTTATTGTATAGTCCAATAAGATCCCCTCACGGTTGGGATCAGCAACTGCCCACACAACCGAATTAAAGAGATATCTACACAGGGATGACCTTACCCTAATTGGTTGCTAGACACATAGCCTTGTGTTCACCTCCCCTGTTTTAGCCATTCCCGGTTGATGAGGCTCGAGGCTATGCGTTACCTTTTTAGCGAACATTCACTTGTAATGCCCACTGTCACCTGACGATGTTCTGATAGTGTTCGTCCATACAAGCCCGTTTCGGGTCCGAACGGAACCGAAGGCACTACTCCTACTGCATCCATTTTGGAACCACCCTCAGGATTAGTAGCGATTAGCCCTTACTCTTTACTGCTCTGTCTTCGACTCCAAGATTTTGTCTTCCTCACTAAAACGTTCAAACCGGATTGGAGTGGTTTTTGGGAAATTAACCTCATTCCCGGTCTCTTCGAAACGATCAGTGCAATGGTCAATATTGATAGTTGGTTATTTAACTATCAAATAACATCCACAAACAATCATCAGGCGTTAATAATTACCCAAATTATTTATTTCGAAATATATTCGCAATATATTTTCTACATTTCACCCCTTTGAAAATAATTTCAAATCACTTTTTCTCTTAAATTTCCACCCAATTGTTTTAATTCCACTGAAAATCACCAAGCATGAATACTTTAGGTTTTTAAATAATTTAAATCACTTATCCAAAAATATATACTTTAAAAAGTTTAAAATAAAAACTATTTAAAACACTTTGTTTAAAATGCTAGTTATGAAATCTTATAATAATTTCTCATGTAAAACTTAAGCCAAAACTAATTTAAAATAAAAATTAGGAAATTCTATACTAAATTTTCAGATAAAAACTTTAGCTAAACTACCTTTAAAATAAAACTACTTTATAGAATAAAAACATTTAATAATTATCTTTTGAATCATAATACTAATTAATCCTTTAAAATAATTACTGGTAAAATTAATTTAAATAAGTATTTACTTTAAAATTTAAAACAATTTAATATAATAAAATTTCTCTAAAACGTTCTTTTTAAATCACTTTAAAACCTCTAACTTATACTTGGAAGTCTTTCTTGAAAATATACTCGGCTTTTCAGGGAAATATACTTTTCTTTCCATACCTTTAAAAATAAACCACTATTTATTTTTAAACTAATCACCCTTCCATTTTAAATTCACATCTTGAATTTATACTTCCAAATTATCCTCTGATAAATGTTTCACTTTATCTATAAACCCCGTTTATAAATTCCATAATCTCATTCTCCTTCAATCCCAATTTCAAATACTTAATCAGTTTCAAATCGATTTTCAAAACTAACTCCATTTTAAAATAAATTCCTTTACTTACCCAAATTTATTTTAAAATCCATTAATTCCACATTTACTTCTATATTTATGATTTAAAAATCTTATTTCAAACTGAAATATCTACTTCATACCTCATTCAAAATTCTACCTTTTAGTTTCTTCCCGACATTCAAATCTTAAATTTTGAAAATGGCATCTTCTAACTTTTTAGCCAATATCACTTAAGTCTCCAAAAATCTCTTATTTTCATTTATTCAAAATCTCTATCTTTATTTCCACACAGGATTTATTTAATAGAATTTAAAAATCAATCTTTTATATTTCTTTTTAAAAAAAATCTAAACTTGTTTATTTTTCATTTTCTCAAATGCCAATATATATTCAACCAAGCCATAGCATTCAATAAAATTCAATTCCCAATATAATCAATATATTCATCATAGATTATCACATAAATTACATTGCTGAACATAAAATAAATTCAACGTTTTGAGGAATCCAGTCGGATCCTTCCAACCTGTTTCCCTGCATCTGCTGATGTTTGCACAATATAAAATACCAATCCCACTTCTAGGTGGAACATCAGGGTATAAAGGGTCATCCGCTATTATGCAGGGGGCATAGGGTCTCCTCCGCTATATAATGCAGGAAATCAATCAGTCTAATATATATACACATATATATACACACACACACACACACCCACACACTATTATATATAATATCATATCCAGTCAATTCAATCATTCAATCAATAATTTAAAGTTAACTATATAAATTTAAATGGCATTCCAAATAAGTGAGATTAACTCACCTTTTATTTTTGGTTTTGCAGTCTGATCCATCTCGACTATTTCTTCATGACTTCTGACCTTGTATAACAATTACATGATTTTATTAGTATTGAACTAATCAAACAATTAATTTATATTAATAGATTTGATTAACTAATTATTTAATTTCAAACAAATTTTCTTTTAAATAAATCTCTTAGTAACTAAAATAATTTAGATAAGCTAATTAAACCAGTAAATCACCCTAAATCCATTATTTTAAAATTAAATGGTACGTCAAAATATGTATATGTATATTTACTTATCAAAACTTCATATATACTTAAAAGAATCCATATAGATTTTTTAAAATCTATTTTTTTTTATATATACTCTTCAACGTTTTACAAATTTCTATAGTTTCCCAAAGCCTTCTCTGTACATATATTAAATTTAAAACAAATTAGATTTTATATTTTACTATAACCTAAATATATATATGTTATTTCTTGAACAACAAGCTGAAGTATTACATATATTTTCTAATCTACACGTGTGTATATATATATATGTATGTATGTATATACAAAATTAAACAAAACAGGGTATACCTCTCTCGAATGGGCAAACAACCACCGATCTCTGCCCCAAATCTCGAGCAAGACTTCCCCTGTGACAACAATACCAATCGCAACACTCCCTCCCGTAATCGAGGCCTTAACGCACTCGATTGGCATGCCTTTCCAGAGAAACGCGGCCATCGTCAATGCCTCATAGGCAACCCGACTCCACTTCCCTTTACTGGTGACAGCCCTTCGATCGAACGCAAGCTCGTTCAATTGGAAATACTTGACTAACGACTCGACTTCGACGCGGGTCCGTTAGTTATCGAGTCGCCTTGGCCGACGCCCCCTCGATTTCAATTCGAATTCGAAATTCGAACGTTCTAATAGCGACCATTGAAATTTTCTGCTGGGAGATTGATTTTTTTTTAAATGAAAACAAAAAAAGAAGAAAGGGGAAAATAGAAGCAATGAATTCACATCGGCCATTATATTTTTTCTCCGTTCGTTTATTTATAAATTTCTTTATTTTAAAGAGAAAAGGGGAACGCGTGTTAACAGTGTGTACACGGGTTAAACCCAGGGAAGACGTGTTTGAAATGAGAAATTTTTTTATCAAAACAATTTGAATATCAATATTATTTAAATTTTAAATTTAAATCGTCTCAAAAATCACCATTTAAAATTTGGACTTCCTATCAAGGCATTCCGCCAGGCGTTTATAATGTTATACCCCTATTCCGAACGCAATGGAAAAGGTTTCGAGTCCTAACCCGATCGTATGGAGTAGATAGCATTTTGGACCCAGTTATTATATTAAATTTTTGATATTAATTTCAACGCGTTTATCTGCCATACGGCCAAACGATCACTCCAAACACTACGAAAATTGAAATCCGATAACAATACAATATTACAGATCCAACGGAACTAGTTTCATTGAATTTGGAAACTGTGCCTCGGAAGGCTATTTTTAAATGTTGATTTGAACAATATATTTTCAAAACTTAACAAAACACTTCCAAATTCAAAAGCTTTCATCATCTTTTGTACTATTAATACAAATTTTATAAGCCTTTAAATTAATTTTAACCAGCCCAGAATTCCCAATTTAGTCATTTACCAAATTTCTAATTATTAAATTCAACAATTTAATTGCCAAATAAATAGTGATATTTGAAATTCAGGTTAAACTAACTTTCAAATATTTAAAATCAATTAAATGTTCAAATTCCAAATATCTAAAATTTCCGAATCATCACAAATACAACTCATAATCTACCACTCTTATTAAACCAAAAAGTTTATAAAATTCCAAAAATTTTCTAAAACCCATTAAAATTTCTAAAACTCACTTAATTAAAATCCTGCATTCACTATCCTTAACCCTTTTTGTTTTATACAAAACAATTAGCTATCATTTCTATTTCCAAATCCCTTGATCTCTAATATAATTCAAAATCAACCTCTCTAGTTAAACAAAAAGTTTCCAAAAATTCCAAAAAATTTCTAACTCCCTAAATTTCCAAACTTTTTTTACAGCGCCTCCTCTGTACGGAGAGCCTTTTACAACATCACAAATATTATGAAAATATATACATCGACGCACACGGTCGGAAAACAAAATATAAATCAATATATTATCATTTCTTAATTTTATTGCGTAGGCGTACCTCATATTAGCTGTTTGCGCCAAAATTGGTCACAAACACCCAATACCGTGGAAGCACCAGTGTATGAATATAAATTAGTGATATTCAAACACAAATAACAAATCTTAGCAAATAATAGACAACAATCCAAAAGTAAAGAACAGAAACACAGGTTTTATAGTGGTTCGGCTATCTCTGGCCTACGTCCACTCCAAATTTTTTTCTTTTTTCTTTTTTATTAATTATCCTTCAAGGTTACAAGTGATTTCAACAGTTGTAATGACCAAATCTGAAGAAAATGGCAGTAATGAAGCTATGGAATGATTCTAGCAGCATCCGGGCATGCCTCATCTCCCCAAATCTTTCGACGCCTTTTCTGAATGACCAGGGGCTCTATTTATAGGCGTGGAAGGCTGAAATCCCGCCTAAAACCTGGGGAGGCTGCTTGGCACGTGAGGGGGGCCCACAGGCCCGTGTTCTCAGAATCCGTGCCCAGTTTGGGATCGATTCGAAGTGACGTTCGAATCGATCAAGAATCCATCCAATTGAGCTGAAATTTGGTGTGAACATTCTTCAATATGTATGTAAGTTCCTGTAAAAATTTCATTGCATTTGGATAACCAGTTTGGAAGATATGATCGATCCAAGTTCAAGAATCCGTGCGTCGTGAATGGTTCGAACCCATGCTTCGAAACCATCTACTTCGAAACCATCCCCTTCGAATCCATAGGGCCGACTCCTTCGAATCCATACCCTTCGAACCCATGCTGTTCGAATCCATGCTTTCTGAAGCCGCCTCCTTCGAGTCCATATCCTACGAGTCCATCCTCTTCGAATCCATCCCTTTCGAATCCTCGTCCTTCGAATCCATGTCCCTTGCTTCGTATCCATTATCTTCGAATCCATGTCCTCTTCGAATCCATCCCCTCCTTCGAATCCATGTCCACTTCGAATCCATCTCTTTCTTCGAATCCATGTCTACTTCGACTCCATCTCCTTCTTCGAATCCATGTCTACTTCGACACCATCTCCTTCTTCGAATCCATGTCTACTTCGACTCCATCTCCTTCTTCGAATCCATGTCTACTTCGACTCCATCTCCTTCTTCGAATCCATGTCTACTTCGATTCCATCTCCTTCTTCGAATCCATGCCCACTTCGAATCCATCTCCATTGCATTGAAGCTACTCCTTTCGAACCCATCATGTTCCCTTCGATTCGAAGCGTCATCGATGCGAACCTCCTGGGTTCGAACCTGATGGGTTCGAACCTGATGGGTTCGAACTACGTACTATTCCTACTTTGAATCCATCATATTTCCTTCATACGAACTCCGATTAACCTGAAATTCGAAACATAGCCTTTCATAGTCCTTATCATCATTTCCAATCAATTTCGTCCCGATCGAAGTTCGGCAAAATTTTGACTATATCCATCGCAGCCTTATCTCCAGTCCTGATATCCATAATTCCTTGCCAATTTGTTGTTATTCCCGTTTTGACGAAAAAACAGGATAACACTTTGCCTCCCAAAACATGCCTTGTGACAACAAGACGTGTTTTGAATAGTTCCGAATCCAATATCCGAAGTCCAAAGCCATATTGCCAGAGTATATCATCCTTGATTGCTTCGAGTCGATGTCTAATTCTGGATCCAATAACCAAGGTCTTAGACAATTTCGTATCCATTCGAACTCGACAACCAAGTTCCAATCCATCCTTATCCAATAGCCAATAACCGAATCCAGGACCTCTCCGGGTCGATATTCAAATCCATAACCTCTCTGGGTTCCTGCCAAGCGTGATCCACATCCGACGACCGTGGTCCAGTGTCCCTGGACGTTGAGTTAACCTCTCCGGGTTCTTTCCAAGCGCAATCCATACTTGATGTCCTTGGTCCAGTGTCCCTGGACGTTGAGCCAACCTCTCCGGGTTCTTGCCAAGCGCAATCCATACTTGACGACTTTGGCCCAGTGTCCCTGGGCGCTGTAAAATGCCATGGCTTAAGTCCTAAGCCGAATCCTGATCTCTCCGGACCCTTGCCGAGCACAGTCCATACTCGACGACCTGAAAATAATAAATGATAATAGAGGGCCTAAGTCCTAGGCCGAATCCTGGTCACTCCGGACCCTTGCCAAGCATTGCCCATACTTGACGACCTGAATGAGTCAATCTACCTTGTTTGGGTAAAGTGACTCATCCCTTGCCAGGCATAATCCATACCCGACGACCATTTACCAAAAACCAGATAAAAGTCCAACCAAAATTTATTCCAAAGTCCAAATCCGAAATTCAAATTCGAAATCCAAATCCAAAATCCAAATCCAAATCCAAAATTCAAATCCAAACCAGAAAACCAGAAATCCAAACCAGCATCCAAAACCAAAAACAATCATCCAAAGGAAAATCCAAATAAAAAGGCAAGAAAAACTAGGAGCTCAATCCAAGCTCCAAAACCAAATCCAAAAAAAGAAAAGCAATGTCCAATCTAAAAAGCAAGAAATAAATTTCACAAACCATAGCATCCCGGTTTATCATCATTCAGAGCATGCCTAGGGGCTATCTCCGTCCCCGTACATGTGTAAATGACTTTACCGTTTGCTAGTAGCTCGCTACTTATTCCATATTATCCTGGTCAATGGATGATCAATCGACGATCATCCCTGGGCCTCCCATCATCACGGCGTGAAGTGGTCGGTGGTTGCTCCTGCTCCGCCGTTGCATCCCGAGTTCCAACGTATTGCTGTAACTGTCCATTCCTTACATGCTCCTCGATTATGTCCTTTAGGTGCCTGCAGCTGTTGGTATCGTGTCCATCCAGATCATGGAAGAGACAGTGCCTTCCTGATGTCCTTTCCCGCTCTGTTGGTTCCCTCCTAGCCGGCCTTCGGTAGGGAAGGCGATTCCGAGTTTCCAGGTATATCCGCTCCAGCGTCTCGTTCAATCCTGTGTATGTGGAAAACTTTGGATCCTTCCATCGCTTCCTAGCGTTTCCAGAGTCGTCATCTAACTTCCTTTTTCCTTTATCCTTATCCAAACCGTTTTTGGATACCGCTCCAACCTCGATTGCATTAGCCTTCTTCAACTTTAAATCCGTACTTGCATCTTCTTGCCGAAGGAACCTTTCTGCCTCATGAAAGAATTCGTCGAGATTTTGCGGGGGATCTCGTATCAGAGATACCTTGAAATCCGAATTCTCCTTGACTCCTGATACTGCTGCCATTAAAACCATTGATGGATCAGGCCGATCCACCGAAGTGACTGCCGCACTGAATCGAGTTAGAAAAGCTCTAAGCGATTCGTCCATCCTTTGCTTCACCGATGTTAAAGTCATCACGTTCTTCGGCCTCTTGACGTGAACCCGAAACTGTCCCAGAAACTTTTCCACTAATTCCTTCCAAGTCCTGATAGATCCTTCTTCCAGCTGCCTAAACCACATTGCAGCTAAGTCCTTCAAATACAAAGGGAAACATCGGGCCATCACTTCCTCTGATGCCCCCAGCACCTCCATGTGTCTGGTGTACCTCATTAAGTGATCTGTTGGATCCGTCTTACCATCATATACCTCCACGCTAGGTAGCTTGAACTTAGGTGGATTCTGAGCCATCCTTATCTCCCGAGCGAATGGACTTCTATTCACTCCTTCCAAATCTCCGTTTGTCAAACCACCTCGCACAGTCTTCCTAATCATTTCTACTAATCCTATATTGTCTGGTAGGGGTTGCCCCCCATGCCCCCGAGGGAACTCTGGTACATATTCCTCGTGTGGCTCACTAGCAGCAACGTTAGCTCTAGCTTGTTGAATTCCTTCCAAAGGTTCTCCTGCATTGAATCCTGTGGGCCTGCCACCAAGCGCTTGTTGATTGCCTTCTGGCTCCGTATCCTGTCCTTCATTGGGTTCCACAACCCTAGCTCCTTGTCCTGCATCCGCAGCTGCTGTAGCTGTTCCTAAGTTCTGCATCCCTGCAGCTCTCATTTGTTCCAAGAAAGTTTGCATCATTTCCTGTTGACTTTTCAACAATCTCTCCTGCAAAGAATTGGCCATAGCTTCCATTTCATCCCTAGTTATGTAGACCGAAGCCTGTCCTTCCTCACCTTCGGAGGATGCTTGTTGACTTCCTCCTTGTTGGCTTCTCTCAGCCCTTAGCCTTCTGCTATTCTGCCTAGTCATTGTCTTCCAAATCCAAATTCCTCAAACTCTTCAAATCCGATGCAGCGGGTGCTAGTTGTTCTCAGTGAAAGCACCAAAATGTTTGCGCCAAAATTGGTCACAAACACCCAATACCGTGAAAGCACCAGTGTATGAATATAAATTAGTGATATTCAAACACAAATAACAAATCTTAGCAAATAATAGACAACAATCCAAAAGTAAAGAACAGAAACACGGGTTTTATAGTGGTTCGGCTATCTCTGGCCTACGTCCACTCCAATTTTTTTTCTTTTTTCTTTTTTATTAATTATCCTTCAAGGTTACAAGTGATTTCAACAGTTGTAATGACCAAATCTGAAGAAAATGGCAGTAATGAAGCTATGGAATGATTCTAGCAGCATCCGGGCATGCCTCATGTCCCCAAATCTTTCGACGCCTTTTCTGAATGACCATGGGCTCTATTTATAGGCATGGAAGGCTGAAATCCCGCCTAAAACCTGGGGAGGCTGCTTGGCACGTGAGGGGGGCCCACAGGCCCGTGTTCTCGGAATCCGTGCCCAGTTTGGGATCGATTCGAAGTGACGTTCGAATCGATCAAGAATCCATCCAATTGAGCTGAAATTTGGTGTGAACATTCTTCAATATGTATGTAAGTTCCTGTAAAAATTTCATTGCATTTGGATCAACGGTTTGGAAGATATGATCGATCCAAGTTCAATAATCCGTGCGTCCTGAATGGTTCGAACCCATGCTTCGAAACCATCTACTTCGAAACCATCCCCTTCGAATCCATAGGGTCGACTCCTTCGAATCCATACCCTTCGAACCCATGCTGTTCGAATCCATGCTTTCTGAAGCCGCCTCCTTTGAGTCCATATCCTACGAGTCCATCCTCTTCGAATCCATCCCTTTCGAATCCTCGTCCTTCGAATCCATGTCCCTTGCTTCGTATCCATCATCGTCGAATCCATGTCCTCTTCGAATCCATCCCCTCCTTCGAATCCATGTCCACTTCGAATCCATCTCTTTCTTCGAATCCATGTCTACTTCGACTCCATCTCCTTCTTCGAATCCATGTCTACTTCGACTCCATCTCCTTCTTCGAATCCATGTCTACTTCGACTCCATCTCCTTCTTCGAATCCATGTCCACTTCGACTCCATCTCCTTCTTCGAATCCATGTCTACTTCGATTCCATCTCCTTCTTCGAATCCATGCCCACTTCGAATCCATCTCCATTGCATTGAAGCTACTCCTTTCGAACCCATCATGTTCCCATCGATTCGAAGCGTCATCGATGCGAACCTCCTGGGTTCGAACCTGATGGGTTCGAACCTGATGGGTTCGAACTACGTACTATTCCTACTTTGAATCCATCATATTTCCTTCATACGAACTCCGATTAACCTGAAATTCGAAACATAGCCTTTCATAGTCCTTATCATCATTTCCAATCAATTTCGTCCCGATCGGAGTTCGGCAAAATTTTGACGATATCCATCGCAGCCTTATCTCCAGTCCTGATATCCATAATTCCTTGCCAATTTGTTGTTATTCCCGTTTTGACCAAAAAACGGGATAACATTAGCATTTTTAAATGAGCGACTTATTTTATATGCATTCATGCAACCAAAAATCTATCTAAATAGCTCCATGTACCTGTACTTACTCAAACAAGCACATAAGTTTTCATAAACATTAAATTTAAATAACATTTCAGTTATTTAACTAGCCAAAGACATGAACTTCATAATCCAAACATGCCAATCATATATTGCAAACAATTATGAGATTCCAACACTAATTTTAATTTCCTTTCCATGGATTCATATATCATTTCATCCAATTCGAAATGATTCGCAACCAAATTTATTACACTTAATTTGTATTTACAACAAACAAACTCATATTCACTTCAATACGATTTATATGTGCTTTGCTTGCGTAATTTTTCCTTTATTAAATTTTAAATTGATTCACAATCAACTTATTTAATTTCCATTTGATTTCCATTTATGCTATTCACCAACTTTGTTTACTTTATTTTACATTAACACATTCCATTCCATGTTAATTTTTATCTATGAATTTATTTCATTCAATTTTCAACAATTCATTATATCGCACTTGGTTCCGACACTTGCACTCGTATTAACTTTACTTTCAACTTATTTTACATCCTATCCATTCACTTTTCATTTAATTCACATAGATTTATTCGATTCGTTTTATGGTGAACAGCATTTCTTTTCAAGCAAGTTTATTTATAAGCCATTTCACAACATTATCTTTATGGTTTATTATAAACATTCCATATCGCTGCTTGAGTTTTATTCAGCTTTAAAACTTAAGTTCATAACCAATCTTATCCATTCTATATTCCAAAATCGTATTCAATTCATTTTCTCTTAAATTGAATTCATTTCTTGTTATTAATACTTAACCTTTTTAACTTGGTTATTCTTTTTACTTTCCTGGGTTTACAAGTTATACAACCTATTTATTCACAATTCCCTGAATTTCCCTACTTAAGTTTACTTTCATTCAATATTTATAACATATAGATATATAAACACTTCACAATTCACATTTACATTCAATTTACTCAACTTCTATTCACCCTCCATTAAAATTCAAAATTTGTATTTCCATTTATTTACTATAATATCACTATTTTCATTTAGTTTACACCACTTCATTTCTCAATTCATAAGGTGAAAAACTTATTGACTTAAAATCTCATTTTTCTTACTAGAGTCTATTTACATTTTAAAATCATAACTCTAGATTATATACATCATTTTCATTTTATAACTTAAGTGTATCCATTCCATTCAATAATTATAATCTATAGCTATCAAATCACTTTACAGTTCCAGCTTAGTATCCAATTTCAATCCAATTTCAACTTTATTTAACTTATCTTAAGTTAAATTCCAACCTATCTTGTCCACTTTAATTTACTCAAGTTAAATTCTAATTCTAGGATTAAAATTTACACTTTCCTTTCTCATCTATATCAACTTCAAATGATAGGTTCAATAACTGATTCTTATTAACCTTTCAAATCATTTAAACAGAAACCCCAGAATCCAAGTACCCGGTTTTATTTCAAGACATTTTGAAATCATAAACATACATATATCACCTTTGTATATCAAATCATGCTTCCAAATTTTTAAAACAACTTGTTTTTACCCGAAAATAATTTCCCTTGGGAATTTCTAAGGCAAACACGTCTAACAATCAATTCCAGAACAAATAATCATACCCAACCACCACGGTTGCAATCCATCACTTAGAAATTCGAAAATGGATACTGATGATGTTGCCATCGTCACCAGAATTATTTCCCAGCGACTGAAGTGAGTTCAATGCTTCCTTACTTCCAAAACTCATTTTAAACAATTTTTTGTCAAAAATGTTTCCAAAATAATACTCCATTATCTTTCAAGCACTTTAGAAAACGTTTCCAAAATTTCCAAGATTTTAAAATCCCAAACACTTAGTTCAAATTCATTTTAACACATTTCCCAAAATTTTCGGGATTTAAATTCTGGTTTAAATTATATTTTAGTTATACTCCTTTGTATAAATCATTCTTATATAATTTCTATTTGGTTATATATAAAACCATTTCAAATTTTATCATCTAATTTGACTATAAAATTAAAACCCAAATATCCATATATATATACATATACACACACACACACACACGAATTTAGAAATTATTTCCTTCATAGCAAAATATAGCTTTGGATAAAATTATTTCATTTCCCGACTTCATTACAATACCGTGTCGGTTTACCTTGTTTAAGAGTTTAGAAACCCCTATCTATAAGGTTGTACTTCCCGTACCGACCAGAATTCATAAACACTCAACCGATAAGTCAACACAATATAAAAACATTTTATACTCACAAACAATTACATGCTCATATCTATTAAAAGACTCAAACTCATTCCAGAGTACCACTGACTCTATCTCTAATGGGTAATTCCCCACCGAGCCTAGGTATGTCGCCAACCTATGCTTTGATACCATAACGTGACGACCTGCCCTTTCGACCCCAGAAAATCGACATAAATACGCCTATTGTATAACATGCCGGATGATCGAGCGCCGGAAAGACCAATTGTTGAAGGGAAACAAAGGAGGCAGAAGAAGAAAATTAAACAAAATCAGAATCTTAGAGTAGACTGAATAATATATAATATCGATAGCTCTTCACGCAATTCAAAAAATGTGATATACATATTTCACATCAGAGTACAAATCAATAATTACCAACCTGGATAGTTATAACAACTTGCCCTTACAACTACTGCCAATTTTCAACAAAATAATACAGCGGAAATAAACAAGTACGAGCAACACGTCTTTGCCATTCAGCTCATCTCCTGAGCTCCATAGCAACCTAACCTAAACCGAAAATACTCGATCTAACCTGAGCATTATAATAAAATAACACCCGAGTCAGTCTGGAAAACCAGTATGAGAAAACACACTCAATTTGAATTATTAAAGTTTAAAAATCCTTCAAAAATCAAAGGTATCTTGTAAGACCACTCTACAAATAAATAATATGGGTTTTTACCATCCGATAATCAAAAATTTGATATCAAATCCATTGATATTTTAATAGAGTCTAAGTACAAATACTTATTTAAATAGCAGAAATGCTTGCATCTCACGTTTCAACATAGCTGGCCATAATCAAACCGTATGGCGCTTATTGGAGAATGGATTGCGTCTGAATGACTAAGTATTGGGGTATCGCCTATCACAGTACACGTCTAGAGCAACGTACCGAGGACCACGCTGGGACAACCTACTACACAAGACCGGATTATCTCTGACCTGGATAAACCTAATATTCTATCACCCACTGTGTTCCCACCCTTCTTTGAGCTCCTTCCATAAGTCGTAATAATAATATACGAGTGCATCTATAAAGGTGATAAACATACCCTACTTGGGTGCTACCCCTTAGCCTTGATGCATCTCCCCTGCTTTCTAGTCATTCCCGATTGATAAGGCTACGATTACCTTTTCAAGAAATTTTAACTTAGAATGCTCATTTTCCTCCAATGACAATGTTCTGATTGCATTCATCCATACAAGTCTGTTCCCTGTCCGAAAGGAACCGAAAGCACTATTCCAACTACATCCATTTTGGAATAACCCTCAGCATTAGTAGCAATTAGCCATTGCATTTCACTGCTCCATCTTCGACTCCATGAACTTGTCTTCATTTCGAAAACGTACTCGTTGGATCGAAGTGGTTTTTGAATAACAAATCCAAACCCGGACCCTTAGAAACAGCGTTCGAAATTTCCAGTAAACTCAACCCTGGTTCTTTAGGAAATAAAAAGGCAAAGTAAGATCGGGAATCACCTCCTAACCATTAGTGGATGGATTTGATTATCAACATCCTAGAAGAATGAAATGAGTTTGTACGTATAGTATAGTATCTCGAACAGTAACTGTACCATATAATTCCCATACTTCTTCTAGATATTTCCAAAGATATATTTAGGTCTAGATTTGATGGTCTGTTATTTAGCTTTCAAATAAAAAAATCATATCAACCAATACTTCAATTTCCCGAAAAAACAACAAGTCTTATTTAAATTACTTTTATTTAAATAAATTAAATCTCTTATCCAAAGTGTGTACTTATCTGATCGAATTCAGTGTTAGGAAATCAAATCTTCGGTTTCGATGACAACAACTATACAATGGAAATCAAATATGCATATATATATTTCTATATATACAGCTACCTGCTAGAGCAACATCACTAGAAAGACAAGAACAAGGCTCAAAGAATGTTACAAGACACTACAAGTCGATAGGATCAAAGAAGCAACAAGAAAGATGCACAAAAAAGACATGCACAAGTTGCAGACATCTAGGTGCAGAGAAATAATAAAGATCACAATAAATCATGGAAAGCACATACTCAGGGGGAGATTTATAAAATTATATATAAGTACATTGTATAGTTGTCATCATCAAAAAGGGGGAGACTGCTAGAAAATCAAATCAATGGTTTCACAACAACTATACAATGGAAATGGAATACGCATATATATTTCTATATATACACGTACTTGCTAGAGCAACATCACTAGAAAGACAAGAACAAGGCTCAAAGAATGTTACAAGAGACAACGAGTTGGTAGGATCAAAGAAGCAAAAAGAAATATGTAAAAAACAGACATGTACAAGTTTCAAACGTTTGGGTGCACAAGCTAGACATTTGGAAAAGTTCTCTGGAACAACAAAATAAACAGGACCAGACGTTTGGTAGATGCACTCAGACGTTTCAAAATCTACTATGTACAAAATATATGTAGTATCAAACATCCGATACAAATACCAGACGTCTGATTTGGAACTCGGAATTTAAATTCAAACTTCAACTGCGACATTCGAATAGACATCTCTGCTTCTCTTCGCTGCAATTCTTGATCATCAACAGAAGCTACTATAGAGCACTTGTTAATGGATGCAACTACTCAAGGAACCTCTCTACAACTATATATATCATCAGGAATCAAAGAGAACACTCACCTTACTTACTTGCGATCTCTACTTACATACTCTGTTATATTCTTGATCTCTTGCGATCTATACTTGTATTTCACTCTTCCATATATTCAGTTCTTCACAGTCAATACTCTCTAGATATATATTGGAAGCATTTGTACTTATTAGTCAATATCGGTGTTATAGAACACATATTTGACAAGAAAAATTTATTTTAACCAAGCCTAATCCTTCGGGCGAAGCAAGGGTATTTGATAGTCGAATTCCCAAGGGGGGCTTCGGGATTGGATGTGGGATGGGAGGTCCGAACCAGTATAAAATCCTGGTGTGCTTATTTTATATTTACCTAGATTAATATTGTTTTAGTTGCATCGTATATTTTGTCACGTATACTTGCATATACACAATACGATCCACCCTGTAGACTTTAAATTGGTATCGAAGCAAGGTTAGATGAAAATACAGTAACGCGTTTTTGAATCACTATAATATGGAAAGTATTTTTCCAGAAGGTCAATCCACAGCACGACCCCCACTTTTTAATGGTTCTAACTATGCATATTGGTCGACACGTATGAGAATTTTTATGGAAGCTAATGGATTAAAAATTTGCTCAGCCACTCAAAATAAATATGAAGCACCTGACACTGCTTTGAACACAGGACAAATGCACAAAAAACCATAGCTTCTAATAATGCCAAAGCTATGAATGTTCTATATTGTTCACTAGATAATAATGAATTTTCACATGTCATATTATGTAACACTGCATTTAATATTTGGCGTAACTTACAAGTTACACACGAAGGCACAAACAAAGTTAAACAAACTAAGATTTCAATTTTATAAAATAAATTTTCATCATTTAAAATGAAACAAAATGAATCTATAGTAGACATGCACTCTAGATATCAAACCATTCAACACGACTTAATGGCTCTTAGAGTCAAATTCATAAATTTTGACTTCGTATATAGAATACTCGATTCTTTTACTCCAGAGTGGGAAAGAAAAGTATTAGCTACCAAAGAAGCTAATGATCTCTCAACACTCTTAGTTGAAGAATTGATAGGAAATTTAATGTCCTATGAAGCTAATTTGTAGGCACAAAAAGAACAAAATTCGAAAAAGTAGAACATAGCATTCCCAGCAACAAATAAAGACTCTGACATAGACATAGAAGACATTTATTTATTGCCAAAAATTACAACAAATTCAAGAAGTTTAGGAAAATGACTGAATTTCAGAAAGGAGGAAAATCAAGCTCAACAAATCAAACATCAATCAAATGCTATGAATGTGACCAATTTGGACATATGAAGAAAGACTATCCCAAGCTCAATAATGATAAAAAGAAGAACAAATTTGAAATTTTCAAAAGAAGAAAGTTTTCAATGTAACATGGTATGACTCGGATTCTTCATCATCATCAAACAGTGATAGCGATAGTGATGAAGAACAAGCTAATGTTTGCTTTATGGCACAAACTGATGAGGTATGTCTCGAACTTAGTTCTGATGAATTATTAGAACTTAGCATGGAGTTAGATGATAAATTTAGACAAATTAAAAAATTGAACAAAGAACATATAGCCAAAATAAATAGATTAGAACTTGAAGTAGGAATGTTAAAAGATGAAAAAATTATTTTAGAAGAAGAACTAGAATTATCTCAAGAAAAAATTAAAAATAGTTTGGTTGAAAATGAGACTACTGCTATTGATTTTGATAAAACTAACATGTTAAAAGAAAATGTCAACTTGAAGAGTATTATTGAAACATTGAAAATTGAAAATTTAGAATTAAAAGAAAAATTAGATAAAATTACAAATAAATTTCAAAATTTATTAAAGGAAAACAAGATTTGGAAAATCTTATCAAAACTTCAAAACCATCAGGTAGTAGAAATGGAAAAGGATTTAAAAATATTCCTAAACAAAGAGGGAATGATATTAAGAAATATAGTTGTATTTATAAAAAGACTAAAAGTTCACCTAAGTCTAATACGAATACCAGAAATATGAAAATTTGGATTCCTAAGGCAAATAATAATTTGATTAGACAAAAACATATTAATAATTTTGTAGAAAATGTAGTCTATAATAAAAATTATATTCATAAAGGTACCAAACCTTCTTGGGTATGGCTACCTACCTATCCTAACATTTAGGACCCTAACAAAATATATGGGTACCAACTAAATCATCTTTTATTTTGCAGGTACTCAAAATAAAAAATAAAGATAAATGGATACGTGATAGTGGATGTTCCAAGCATATGACTGAAAATTCAAAATGTTATCAAATATAACATATGTCGATGGTGGAACGGTAACTTTAGGAGATAACTCAAAGGGATACGTCGTGGGCATTAGCGAAGTCATCAACTCTGGTATTTCTAATTCTCCTATTATTGCAAATTTTTTGTTAGTATAAAATCTAAAACACAACCTACTTAGTATTAGTCAATTATGCGATAAAAGTTTTCAAATCTATTTCGAAAAAGATAGATGTAATATTTTCGATAATAAACAACAACTTATATTTGAGGGTTTTAGAAACCAAAACATTTATGTCTTAAACATGAATATAAATAGACATTCAAATTTGTGTTTAACCGCCAAACATGACGATCCATGGTTGTGGCAAAACGATTTTATCATATTAATTTTAAATATATTAATAGATTAGCAAAATATGAGCTAGTTGGAAGTTTACCTAAAACAAATTACAAAGTAGAAAATTTATGTGACGATTGTCAAATTGGAAAACAAAAGAAAAGCTCTTTTAAATCTAAAAATAATATTTCTACAAAACAACCATTAGAATAATTACATTTAGATTTATATGGTCCAACTCAAAGTACGATCTATAAATGACAACAAATATGTTTTCGTAATAGTTGATGATTTTTCAAGATATACATGGACTTTGTTTTTAAAATATAAAAGTGACACCTTTGGTATTTTTAAATTTTTTGCCAAAGAATTAAAAAACAAATGAATTTGATAATTATGAATATTCAAAGCAACCTAGCTTTTCCCAAAATGAAGATAAAGGAGAAATTCAAGAGAAAGCTTCCCTAAAAGACTCATGGATTTTTAGAACTCCATCTTATGTAAAATTGATAAAACTCTATGAATGTACTCGATTAATGTAATTAATGAAATTTCTCTTTTGGTACGTTATTTCTGTATATATACTTTTCATACAACGATTGGTCGATATTTAATAATTTCTACATTTAAAAAGTTAGATATCCTTTTTGGTAATGCCAAAGGGGGAGAAATAATAAAGATCACAACAAATTATGGAAAGCACATATTCAGAGGGAGATTTATAAAATTATATATAAGTACATTGTATAGTTGCCATCATCAAAAAGGGGGAAATAGTTAGAAAATCAAATCTACGGTTTCAATGACAACAACTATACAATGGAAATTGAACATGCACATATATTTCTATATATACAAGTACTTGTTAGAGCAACGTAATTTACAAGACAAGAACAAGGCTCAAAAAATGTTACAAGAGACTACAATTCTATAGGATTAAAGAAGCAACAAGAAAGATGTATCAAACAGGCATGTACAAGTTTCAGACGTCTAGGTGCACAAGCTAGACGTTAGGAAAAGTCCTCTTGAACAACAAAATAGACAGGACCGGACGTCGGGTAGATGCACCCAAACGTCTGAAAATCTACAGTGTACAAAAAATAATTATATCAAACGTCTGATACAAATACCAGACGTCTAATTTCGAACTCGGAATTTAAATTCAAACTTCAACTGCCACATTCGAATAGACATCTCTGCTTCTCTTCGCTGCAACTCTTCATCATCAACAGAAGCAACTTTAGAGCACTTATTAATGGATGAAACTACTCAAGGAACCTCTCAACAACTATATATATCATCAAGATTCAAAGAGAACAATTACCTTACTTACTTGCACTCTCTACTTACATACACTGTTATATTCTTTATCTCTAACAATCTATACTTGTATTTCACTCTTCCATATATTCAGTTCTTCACAGTCAATACTCTCTAGATATATTGGAAGCATTTGTATTTATTAGTCAATATACGTGTTATATGACACATATTTGACAAAAATAATTTAATGTAACAAAGCCTACTCCACCGGGCGAAGCGAGTGCACTTGATAGTCGAAATCCGAAGAGGAGCTTCGGGACTGGACGTAGGATGGGAGTTCGAAACCAGTATAAAATCCTGGTGTGCTTATTTTATATTTAACTACATTAATATTGTTTTAGTTGCATCGTATATTTTTTTCACATATACTTGCATATAACTACACGATCCACCTGTAGACTTTCATTCAGTATATTCACATAGTATCCTTTTTGAAGTATTTGAAAACCCATTTAAAATAAATGTGGAAAGTACCACTGCGGTATCAAACCATGGATCACAGCTCAACGGTTACGTCTCTATCCTAGAGAAATCAAAAACTTAACTATAGGCACCCACTTCCTTCGATTTACGCCACGCGAGTATACCATTTACTTCTCGAAAACTTAATTTTAATAATTATATCAACATAGTGCTTATAAGTTACTAAAATAAATTTCCAAGTTAATGTAGGAAAATATACTTAAACAAAAGTAATTATATAAAGCCATATTAATATTAATAATTATATTTTAAAACAAAAATGCTAACCATTTTTTGAATAAAAATAAACCATTAGAAAATAACTAATAAATAATAAAATATACTTTAAACAATTTAAACTAATTTAAATAGCTAATTTTCTATAATATTTTAACACTTTTAAAATCAAAAAATTAATAATTTAAAATTCTCTTTTGAAAAAAATTCCACTTCCTCAATTTCCAAATTCATCCCGTAAATTTGGAAATCCTACTTAAGTTCCCGTACCCAATTTTATACTTATTCCCAAATTCATTCTCATTCTTCAAAAATATTAAAAATATTGATTTAATAAACCCATTTATATTTGACAAAGTACCATTTAAGGATTTATTATTTAAAAATCCTTTTATAAACTTTTATTCTGAAAAATCCATGTTCACCATAACCCAAAATAGTTACACTACCATTCCAAAACTATTTATTTTATCCAATAGGTTTACTTAGAACTATATATATATATTACTTCGAAAATCGTGTTTACAATTCTTCACTAATTTAAAAACCATATTTTATTGCTATTTAAGAATACCAAAGTCTGGCTAAAACTGTCATATCGTTCAGTCAACTTGAATTACACGATAACCTGTCACATATTATTCAACACAACATATATCACTATATATGAAGTTGGATTTAACATTTTTTAGGAATTTGGTTGGATCCCTCCAATTTTTCCCTACATCGACAGATGTTAGCACAAAATAAATACCAACCCCACTTCGAAGGGGATGCGCGGTATATAGGGTCATCCTCTACCATACGGGGCGCATATGGTCTCGTCTGCTATATATATGCGAGAATATCAATCACCCCAAATATATATATATATGCTACTATATATATAATCACATCCACTGATAAAAATGCGTCAATTTAAACAATCAATCATTTATTAATTTTAACTATTTAAATTTAATAACGTCGGTCCAAAATTGAGTGAGATTAACTCACCATGAATTTTTTGTTGCCAACGTTCCAATTTTAAATTAAATCAAAGGCATTCGATTTAACCTAAAATTTTCGCAAGCTCCGATCGACTCTAGATCTATTCCAGTACGTGGTGCTCACCGCTGCGATTCTGATGGCGCCTGTTTCGTCCAATTCCAACCTTGTATGACAAGGTTATGGGATTTTAAAGATCTGAATATAATTTTTATAAATAAATTTCTTTTTTTTACTACCAGATCTGGTCGTTTATTTTGAATAAGAAAATCATTAACGTAGTTTTACGTCTTATCCCTCTTCATTCAACATCGTTCGTTCGAACGAAACCCAAAGCCGCTCGAAACCTTGTAGGCCGTTCCTCCTCTGTCGTGTCGAAGCTTGATCAAGGAATGTAAAACAGTGCGCCACGCTTGCCTCCAGCCACGACCCATACCTAGCCAAGCTCGACATCCCCTAGGCATCATAATTCGTGCATAAATGTACATCTTCCCCTTCGATTTTCTGCCTCCTCGAGCGACCGTAACCAAGAACCACTATTAGATGTATCGAGCTCGGCATGCTCAACACTCTTGTAGTCAAAGATTTTCGACGATATTGCATGGGTTACGAGAAAAATTAGGGAGAAGAGAATTGCCTTTCGGCTATTGAAGAACAAGAACGACGGCTATGAATTAGAAAGTAGGGTTAACTATTGAAACGTGATTATATATGATATTAATTATTTTAATATTATTTTCAATTTTAACATGCTTTTTCAAACGAACTCCGAATAAGACATGCTGCCTGGTGTTTATAATGTTTTACCCCTATTTAGAACACAATGGAATATGTTTCGGGGACTAATTCGATCGTATGAGGAAGATAGCGTTTTGAATCGAATTAAAATATTTATTTTTCGATATTTATTTCAACACGTTTCTATTCCGTACGACCAAACGATAACCACAAACGCTACGAAATTTAAAATCCGATAATGATACACTATTACGGTCCAATGGAACCGGTTTCGTTAAATTTGAGACTATGGCCTGGAAGGCTATTTTAACCCGTCGATTAATTCGAGCGATTTTCAAAATCGTTTAAATTATCAGTTTTTTAAAACTTACTAACTGCATCATAATTCAAATAGAATTATATCCATATTAGATATCATTCTGATTCATTTTAAATCAAATTTCAATTTTTTTACACTACTACTATATATTAATTTCACTATTAAATTAATATATAAATATCCAATTTTAACTTATCGGTTTTTATTTCATTCAAAACTCAAATGTTATAACCCTAATCCAAAAAGAATTTTAAACAAATTTTAGGCATCATTTCCACGTCCGTTTACCTTAGATCCACATATTATCCCAATTTCCAATATTAAATTATTATTTCCCAAAATTCATTAAATTGCCATATTTGAAATTATAAACTATTTCACTAATGCAACCAAATTCATCATATTCAAAATAATTTAATAATTCACATTCAACATTTAAAATAAATTAAATGTTCAAAACTAACGACCAGAATTCAAGGTCGTTACAAACAATCTCCCACTTTTTGATGATGACAACCTACGTTTATAAAACATACTCCACCAAACTTTGAATCTTCTCTGACTCCCCCTTATTCCAGTAACTCCGTTAATCTACTAACTCCCCCTTAATCTAAGCCTATCTAACCAATTTTATAATTCTCCCCATTTGTCATCAATAAAAACTAATCCTAAACTACATAACTCCCCTTAAATCTTATACTATAGCACTGTATAGGATATTAACATAGTATAGTGGAATATAAATGAGGCAAATAATAATGTGAAAAAAATATAGTAAGGTAAATGTGAGATATGAAAATTTCAAACATAATCAATCAATATATACATCATGTTCTTATCAAACCACACCATATTCAATCATATATTACACATCATATTCAAATCAATCCAAACCATATTAAATCAAATCAAATCAAGCCAAACAATTCAAACAAATCAATGTAAATCGAACCACATATGAATTTTCTTGTAACTTGAACCCATCCTTCTTCACCGAAGATAGGATCTGCCTTTATAGCATCCCATTCTTCATTATCTTTGTTCAAAGTTCCTTCTAGATTTGCTTCATGTTTTTCTTAGTTAATGGATGAAATCATCCATCGAACGACATCGAAATGCTTTTCTTGTTCTTTTATCATTTGCATTTTATTAATCCTAATTAATTTCGAAGGATAAAAGTAAGTATTTTTTTCAAGGTATTGAGAGTTTCTTCAATATTCACACGCAGAATATGAATAGAGAGGCCATTTTTGAATATAATATGAAGAAATTCAATAGAAAATAAAGATAATTTAAAGTATGCAATTTTTTGGAAGAAACAGGTATTTAAAGAGTTAGAAATTCATTTGAAATGAAAAGACACAAGGTAGTTATGTCAATTTCAATTTCAAAACAAAACCCATTTTTATGTTGACATGCCCCTGTTAATTTTGGCAATTTGCTTTGTTTCCTTATATTATACACAAGTCCATATATAAACTTGTATAATATAAGAACAAGCATTACGGAGATATTTTAGAGCTAATAAGCAGAAATAAAAGATTTTCATTTATAAATTTAGTTAACACTACATAAAAAATACATAACACTAACTAAAGAGAGATACAAACTAATTCAACGTTAAATGAAACTAGTATTAGTTAGAGGATGACGAAGATGATGATAATCCAAGCTTGCGACTCACTTTCCCAAAGAACTTGTTCATTTCGGTAGAAATCTTTTCCAACTTTTTACTAACGAATCTTTTGAGAATTCATTGATTTTCCACGATAATCTTTTGGTTCATCAGAAGCATTTTGTTGGATGGATTAGTAGGAGTGATAGGATATTCGATGCTATCCAATGAAGTCCCGTCCTCCTCCTCTCCCTTTTTTTCAATTTCTATCTCCTCCTCTTCCTCCTCCTCCTTATCTTCTTCTTCCATCTCTTCATTAGCGAATCTCTCATCCTTTTCGACAAGTGTTTCGTATGGTTGAAACACAAATGGAATTTTCGAGAGAGAGAGGTCAGCATGGTTAAACACTTTTCTTGAAACAAACTTCTACTTCTTATAATCAACGCCAAAGTAGTTAAAAATCCGAGTGGGATAAATCCCATGATATAAGGTATTTTCACCTAAAGCGAAAATTTTAGGACAAAGTTCATCCAAAATTGCTTACGCCCAATTAATGTCATAGTGCCCAAAAATAGAAAAAATAGCCTTACAATCTTTTAAGGTAGGGTAATTGAAATTTCCTAATCTTGGAGTTAGGGTGTGTTGCAAAAGATGGCTTACAATTATAGCTTTAGGACGGAAATTTCGGTTTATAAACTCAAAGTTATCATCTCCTTCGAAAAGGAGATGAAATATCTCATGATCATGTTCATCAATTTGAAAATTCGAAAGATCCGTTCCCATATACTTACAACCAAGAATGTTGCCCAAAATCTCACTATTTAAGACAATACGCATTCCTTTAATGCTACTCCACTATTCCCTTCATTTCCTTTGTAAAAACCATGATTCAAATTTACATAAAACATTTTGACAAAATTTAGATAACAAACAAATTCACTTTGAGAATCGTCAATTGAGCTAAGAATTTGATTCTCTTCAAAATCAACATTGATTTCATAAGAAGAAAAGTCATTAAAGATAGCAAATTTTCATGTATGGTCCTTTCCAAAGTTTACATAGCTTATGTAAGCCTTGATAGCTACTAGATCATAATAGAGGAACTATAACGTCCCGATTTTTTTCGACGCCCGAAAGTTGACATCAATACATCCACTATATCGAATTCCGCACAATCGAATGCCGAAAAACCGAACTGTTGGGGTTTGAAGAAGAAGTGGTGAAGAAGAAGGAGAGAAAACAATAACAGAATCTCACATATCGCAGCGGAACAAATATAATAGATAAATAAATATATTTAAACAGAATCACTATATCAGTTATTACATTACATCACATTACATTATCAAAGTGTACAACAACAACAGGGGAGAGAAATATTACATATATAAGTGATACGCCTCGCCATCCAGCTCCAATTCCTTATTCCACGACAACTTCTTGACTTTTCTCCCGAATAATGATAACCAGACATTTAGGCTGCCTGTGTGGAAATTGGTGGGCACCCAGAGTTTAGAAAGGGAACAATAAACTCCAGGTCAGTCGTGGACTGTTGTGAGATCTTAAAATCAGTTATTTTCACAAAGAAAATAAAAAAAAGAAATCCGCTACGCTTTTGGAAATGAAACTACCATAAGGCCTCTTGGCGCACACACAATGCAATCGCACACTTGGGGGGAGATTTGTCCTTATGATAATCAAACATGCTTAATACGCAAAATTCTTTTTAATATTATTATTAGTGCATAGTGTAGAAAACATTTCGAAAGTATAATATTAATCTTATGCAGCATAGGTACCGTTATATTATGCTTGCTATAGCTACCATTTTCAATGGCAGGTTCTACAACTAAAACCGTACAGGACGCGTATTGTTTCTTTGGATTTCCAACAAATGGTCAGGCTAAGGAACTTCCTACTTCCACATGGGTACGCCACTGGCGGGACGTCCCGAGAACTTAACCAGTTCTCCGTCAACACAAGGCCGGGTAACCTCTGTAACTAGGTAACTACTACACGAGTATGCCATCCCCCGGTCCTTTTGGACCTTTATCCGACGATCCTCTACACCAACAACCACGAAGAAAACTATTTTCAGTAACCACAAAGGTTAAATATCAGTGCTCCATACCTGACACCACCCTTTTGCAGAAGGAAATGACATACCCTAAAGAGCACGACCCTCATAACCTTGCCGCATCTTTCCTGTTTTGACCATTTTCGGTGTGTGAGATCCGATGAGGTCTCGCCCACTAAGCTACACTTTTCACAAAGTCATGATCTGATCAACAAATGATCAGCAGCACTTCGTGTACCACATTACCAAATTGGGAATGTATCACTAGTAACCACCAACTACATAACCCCTGAGCTCGTACGTCTCAGAGAAGGGTGTTAAGCTAAGAGAATAAATTCTCCGCCACCAGCAAAAATGTATTCGATAGAAACCAGTTTTACATCTCAAAGTGTAACGTCAGCCTTACATCCATACAAGTCCGTTCCGGGATTGAATGGAACTGAAGGCACTTCAAAGAAGCCCTTGCAAATCCAGATATTCACAAATCCCGTCAGGAATCCCCATCACAAAGGATGAAAATATCTCTATACCCGATCAACCCTATGCAGAGACATTCGACAGGTAATCCTTTCGCTTTCAAAAATACCCGGCCTTCAACACCGTCTTCAAACACAATTCCAATTCGTCGTATTGTTATTCGAAATGGGTTTTATGACACAAGATCCTTTCCCGGCTAATCCGAATAATGAGTGCTTATTTTTAAAAATAAGTGTTCATTCAGATTTCAAACAAATCACGACAATTTTCCACTTCAATCTTTTAAATAAAAGATCTATCACAAATCACAAAGGTTCGATGTGGTTTTCGGATATCCACTTGGAATCCGACCACCGGGTGCATCAAAATTCAAATGTTATTTAAAAGGCAAATATTGACAGTCGGTTATTTAACTATCAATCAACATTAACAACAATTACTGGATTTTAATAATTTTCGCAAATTATTTATTTTCAGAATATTTTCGCAAGGTATATTTCACACTTCAACCATTTGAATACAAATTTCAAATTACTTTCCACTGTTCAATACTTTGAAATCAAATTTCGAATCACTTCTCCTTACGCGGAATACATTTCCAAATATTTATTTGTTTCCGCTGAAAATCTGCCGAGTTCAAATAACTTAAAATACTTATCCAAAATATACTTGGGATTATTTAAAATAAAACTATTTTGAAACACTTACTTAAATATTAGTTATGAAAATATTATATAAAAATCTCGTATAAAAATTAAAGGCCAAACTAATTTTAAAATAAAATTAGTAGATAGGATATAACTATTTAAATATCCATTTTCTAAAAAAAATATCAATTTAATCTTTAAATAATTACTTCTATAATAAATTAAAATAACTCTTTACTTTAAAGATTTTCAAAATAACCCAAGTAAATAATTTCTCCAAAATAATCTTTTAAAGTCGACTCTGGAAATTTTAATTTATATTTCAAAAGCTATTTTACAAACATACTCGGCTTTCCAAGGAAAATACACTTTCCATTCTAAAATGATTCATTCAAATCAATTTAAAAATCTTTCTAGATTTATTTTAAATTTACGTTCCAAATCCGTAAATTTCTTTTTACACTTTAAACAAAATAAACCAATGTTTATTTTTAAAAAAATCCCTTTCCTTTACAAAATTTCCACCGTGAATTCAAATTCCTAAATATCCACTGATATACGATTTCCAAATCGATTTCCAATTACTCATTTATCAGCACCAATTTAAATTCAAAATTGATTTCTAGATTTATTTTCAAGTTCCAAATCAATTTCCAAAATTGATTTCTAAATTTATTTCAACACCAAATTTATTATCTTTCGAAACAAATCCATTCTTTTGAATATATTTAATTTTCTAAAATTAATTTACTATAAATTTTCTACTAAATTTCAAAAATCAAATTTTTATTTATTTCTGGTATTCTACGATGCCAAAAATATATTCGGCTAAATTATAACCTTCAACAGTTTCAATCGTAGATAGTCACACATAGATTATAAATAATAAACATACAATATTGAAACAAATTCAATTATTTGAGGAATCCAGTTGGATCCCTCCAACCTGTTTCCCTGCATCCACAGATGTTAGCACAACAATTAAATACCAATTCCATTTCGAGATGGAATATCGCGGTATATGACATTTATAAAATATTATCCGCTATTATGTGGTGCAATAGGGTCTCATCCGCTATATAATGCGGGAAATCAATCACCCAATATATACTATATACTATATACTACTATATGCATACATACATACATACATATATATATATATATATATTATCATCCAGTGAATAATAATTATAAATCAATCATCCAAGCACACAGTCAACAGTTAAATTTAACTATCATAATTCAATCATCAATCAATAACTGAAAATTTCAATTATTAAAATTTGAGTAAGAAGATCTCACCTTGCTTTTGAATTTGCAATCCAATCCAATTTCGACTTGATTTCACAATTTTGACCCTGTATAAAATTTATATGATTTATTAATATTTGAATAAATCGAACAATTAAATTCTCATTTAATAAATTTAGTTAACCAATGATTTTAGTTTAAACTAATAATGTAATTTTAAACTAACAATTTCCCCTTTTTTTTAAAAAAATCTTTTAGTAACTAAAATGGATTAAATATTGTTAATTTTACAAATAAATTTCCATAACCTATTAACTTAAAATGAACTAATAAATTTAAAAATATTTATTTATTTATTTATTACTTTTTTTAATAATAATAATCCTATACCTTACTACAAATGTATTTCTTAATCCATACATATATTTAGTTGAGTTTAAATTTGGGAAAAAAAGATAATCGAATACCTCCATGTTGATATAGCTTCCCAACTGTCTTTGAGACGAGATGTCACTGCACTCAAGATCGAATAATTACAGCCACGACCTCGTCGAACAAATCGAGGTGGAATTGATTGTCGCTTCTGATGTTTATCACGCCAAAATCCTAGACGCATCGCAACCCTCAAGATAATCGACGCCACCACGCCTCCATCTCGCGCCTATCCCCAAAGTCCAACATGCCGTCGACGCCGCCTATTCGCGACTCAAAGCCACCCCTGATCAACCTTGAGCCCTTGCTTTGCTATCTACGTGAGTGTGGACGAACGCGACTCCAAGCCGCGCCTTCCCCTATTCGCTTCTTGCCGACGAATTGATGTAACAAATTATCAAACAATTGAATAAATTTCCTTTTTCGATTTGAATACTTCTGCCGTTGATTTCGAACTGGGAGGTAAATGAGGAAAAGAAGAATCGGTTTTGAATTAGAGAACGGAGCCATGATTTTTTTAAAGAGGCTCGGCAAATTTTCCCATTTGGTCTGTTGAATTGAACAAGAAGGATGCAATTATAAAGGAAAGAAAGCGGCCATTGATTTAACTTTATTTCTAATTGAAAAAACAAATGAAAAACATCGCGATTTAAGAAAAATAGGAAGCGTATGGAAGAAAACGAGCTACAGTATTCTGATGGAATAGTAAAGTGGCTGATGGAAAAGAATTTCGATGGCGTTGACTAAGGTATTAAATTCAAATTCAAACGTCTCGATAAAAGCAACTTAAAGTCCCAACATCCTACCGAGGTGTTAACGTAAAAATCTGACGCTAACACCCCGGTGTAGATTGAAGTTGAGTGAAAGCACCACCCGTGTACACGGGAACTAAAAACAAGTAGAGAAATCACAGAGAAAGCAGAAAAAACAACAGTTTTTATAGTGGTTCGGCTTAGGGTAAGCCTACGTCCACTTTAATTCTCTTTATTACTGAATCGATTACAACTTTACAACAATCTTCAATTACAATTCCGATCAGATAAACAACTAGAACTTTGATGCAGAAGAATTCTTTAAATCCATGTAGATTATGTTAGATTTCTTCTCGAAGTTAGTTGAGATGCCTTTCGTACTTGAAGTGTCGGGTGAGTTGAGAATTCAGCGGAGTATCGGCGCTTAAAGAGATCGGCCAAAAAGTCCCATTCATGCTTGAGGTAGGTTGGTCTTCCTTTGCTTGCTCTGTGAACGACTTAGGTTGATAACTATCTTAGGTCGGTAGCTATCTTAGGTCGGTGGCAACTGTTCAGCCGTAAGTCAGTATCCCTTCCAAGCCTTAGGTCGGCATCTTTTTAAGGCAGTTAGGTCAGTAACTTTATTAAGGTGTTAGGTCGGTAACCTTTCAAGTAACTTAGGTCGGAATCCTACTTAAGGCTTAGGCACCTAGGTCGGCATCCATCTTGGATCGGCAACCTTGTCACAACTTATTTCGGTAACTTTGTCAAAGCATTGAGCCGGCACCTCTCTTAAGTCGGTATCCCTTTAGTCCTTAGGTCGGCATCCTTTTAAGGCTTAGGGTCGGCTATCTTTAGGTCGCCATAAAAGAGGAAATAACACTGGCCCCTCGAAGTGCATGCCTAGGTCGTAGGTTGTGTACTTCGACCAGACTTTGTTAAGTCGCGGGCGACCTAAGAGATGGCTTAATCTGCACATTTACTTGCTTCTGTCCTATATAAGCGTTAGCTCGTTTTCTTCCTCCTCGTCAACTGCTCCCACATCCTTTTCTGCCATTAACAATTTTCCTGAGCTCCAAAAGGCGATTTCACTCCAATCAATTACCGACAACCTTTGTTACTCATTGCGTAAGTGATTTCGTTTTCTTCTCCTGACCCTAACTCACTTTTCCATGCAATGCGTTGTCGTGAACTTTCCATAGTTGGCGAACTCTGGTTGGCTGAATTTAGGTTTAAGCATTTGATTGGTGGGCTTCGATGCTTCAAGCTAATCGATTTTTGAATTGCGTTGGAGTGACAGGCATCGAATTTGCGGTAATTTAGTTTTTGGATGATTCGTCATCGGGTGAAAATTAGGGCTTGTGCTGGTGGAGAGGCTAACGGGTTAGCGGGCTAAGAAGGTGAAGGGTTTCTGATTAGATGGGGGGTTTGTCGATGAAGTGGAATGCCGACTTGGACACGACTCAGTAGTTTTGGGCGACCTATAACCCTTCACGACCTAACTAGATACGACATAAGCTATGAGTCACGGCCGAGCTAAGATCTATCTCTTCAATATGCTTTGCGGCCTATAGGACCAACTATTTAAGGGGCCAACCACTTAACCGAGTCAACCACTTAAACTTCAGGAGATCTTTTAAGTCGTGCACGACTTAATTTCTAGGTCATAGACGACTCAACCTTTAGATCGCGGACGACTCATTACTTGAACAATATTCTACTTGCCGAATTCTTTCCTCTAGCCTAAGCCAATTGCATCCTGCCCTGCTAGGTCGTGAACGGCCACGACTTTGAGAGCTTTTGGATTGTGACTCAATGGCCTGAGCAGAATTTGAAAATTTAGAGATGTCGATAGAACTTGATTGTACTTCCAATTTGAATTTCTAGGATAAACTGCTTGAACTCTGTTGCATTTCCTTACAGATTACCCCAGTTTTATTGCCATCGACCTGTTAAACACAACACTTTGCAGAAAAATGGGACAAATATACTTGTCACTGATCGCCCACAACAAATGACAGATTAGTCGACATAAAACATAGTCAACTTAAATATACTGTATGAAATGCTGTGAACCAATCAACTAAAGTGAAGTATTAATGCAAAGCATCGCTAACTTGAACTGATTTGCTTGCATCAACATCACACTTGCATGTTAAAACAATGAACCCTGGACTTTATAACTGACAAATATTTTGCTAGTTTTTATTCCAGTTGCATTTGCTTATTGTTTGATTGATTTTACACAACACTCCACACACTTTAGGAAACGTGCACCTTCATGTTTGATTATCCAGTTGTTTGTGTAGAATGACTTCCCACCAAGAAGAAGAAGAGGTAGCTCAAGCTAAAGAGACCTTTCTGATAGCTATTCCCATAGAGAACCCTCCAGAGAGAACTTCGACTATCTTAAGTCCGAGAGCGTTTATTCAGCTACGCACTCAGTTTGGCTTTGCTGAAAATGATGCTCTACTACCCGGACCAAATGATACTGCCGACAGTCCTCATGGTTTTGTTGTTGTCAATCGTCAAATGTGCTCAAGCGGGGCTATTCCTCCTTTCAACGACTTTCTCTGAACCCTTCTCCTTCGGTTGACAATCTCTCCATTTCAACTTCATCCTAATGGCTATGCCATCTTGATGGGGTTGTGTGTTTTGTTCAGGAGAACTCTTGATCGCTTGCCGAGTTTTGAAGAAATTCGCTACTTATGCTCGTTTGCAAAGAGTAAAGACCATCCTTCCCTCATTATCGTGAGAAGTGCTAGAGATCGCAAGCTTATTTCTGATCTTACAGAAAGCGTTCACGGATTTTTGAACCAGTTTTTCTTTGCTCGCTGCCCCCAGAGTTTTATGCCATCTGGAGAGTAGGAAGTAAGATTACCTGTTTCTATTTTCTCTGTTTCCAAACTTTTCCGAGATCCGAATTATCAATTGCTAATCTCATTCTTTGCACTTTTCAGCACTTCCTCTCCCTTCTAGAGACCCAATCCATAAGCAAGTTTTTGAGAGACTGAATGTCGTGGCCGCGGAAGAGAGAAGTGTAAAATTTTTGTTGAGGGATGAACTTTTACATCAGTATGGGCTTTTACACATCTCACGCTCTACACATCCTTATGAGATCCCAGACTCCCCGGCTAGAGCATCAGATGCCCCGGTTTCTTCTGACGCACCCGTACCAAAAGATCCCGCTTCCGAAGCTTCTCTAGTGAAATGTTCTATTACTGTCGATGCTGCGGGGTCGTCTGGTAAATCCGCACTTACCCCAGTCATTGAGGAAGAAGAGCCTCAGGGATCTCCCCAACGTTCATAGAAGTCCGGCGAAGAAGCCGGGAAAACAAGCCCTGTCAGGCAGGGCGGGGACGACACTTTCGAAGGGTTGAGCGATCTCTTTGTCACCTCACAAGAGCTTTCTAAAGACGACCCTGCGACTACTAGAGTTTCCTCTTCAGTAGTGGAAGCGACTTCTTCTTTGCAACAAGCTCCGTCGACCCACGAGTTGACGTTGATTACTACCCCTGTGATTACTCCGCAATCAAAGAGTGGTTCGTAGCTTGATGCGCGTAGTTTGCACATCACACACACATAGAATCTTTTGGCGCTTTCATGCATCTAACTCTTTATACTTTGAATATTCTAAAGTTACACTTCTTTTTTTTTCCTGAAGACTTTTAAGACTTGTCTTTTTTGTTCATTTCAGATTCTCCGATGGGACGCAGCGGCTCTTACTATGATGACTTTCAGCGTTATGGGAGGCGTAGTGATTATAGGCGCTACCTCCCCGTTCACAGAGAAACCGATGAGGAGAGAGCCGCCCGAAAGGCTCAGGAGAGGAGGGCTCAAGAAGAGTGCCATGAGAAGAAAGAAAAGGAGGAGCGCCACGATTCTTCCCAGAGAGGTGACGATTCTCACAAGAGAAAGTCGCATGATGATCGGGGAAAAAGCCACATAGTTGAGGACCCAAGCAAATGTGCCCGGCACGGTGAAAAGCATCCTTCTACAACTCCCGAAAAGGTCACTGCCCCCGTCTCACTTGACATTCCTTCTGGCTCCCCTGCTCTCGGGAAGACAGACATTCAAACAATAATCAGCAGGCCTAAATTCCAAGTTGGATCAAGCCCGGCTACTCTGTAAAGCCGGTTCCCACACTGGTGCCTGAAGGGAGTGCGGTTCGATCTTGACTTGGTCCCTATTGACAAGCCTGCCATGCTACGAAATCTCGATGCCGTCAGGCTTGATATTGAAAGGATGTCGAACTGGCAAAAGCTTGTTGACGAGCTTCAAAGGGTCAACCGTGCGAATATAGAGGCCATGCTTACTATGGAGAATGATAAGGCCGAATGGCAGAAGGTTCTTGAGCAGCATGATACCGAAATGAGGAGCATTACTACTTACAATGAAGAGCTTGAAGCGAAAGTTGAGGAACTTAGACAAGAGCTTGCTACTTCTTCTACCACATATACCCAAAAATAAGAAGTACTTCAAAAGCAAGTTCGTGATGCTCACGCCGCTCAGCGACATGCCGAGGCACAACTTGAAGCTGAGCAGAAAACAGCGGGAAGGTATCAAGCTGAGGCAACAGAGTTACGGGAGAAAGTCAACTCTCAAGAGGCAGAAATTCAAATGCTAAAGCTTCAACTCTCCAAAGCTGAAAGAGAGCGTGATGAGGTCGTTGCCGGTAAAATTGCAGCTGAAGAATCTCTTGAGGCAACGAAGACCAACATCAGCTCGACACTATTTGACTTCTACCTGCACAGCATCTTGGGGCGCGGTAGTCTCGCCTTTCTAGGCCCCAAGTACGAAATTACTCTGGCTGAAGTGTGGGAGGCCGCACTTGACATGCTTGGCGGTAAAGGTGCTGGCTATGCCGAATTAGCTCTTGAGTAGCATTACTTAGATGATGATGCTCGAGCCGCTCTCGCCAAGGGAAAAGAACAACTTGCAAAGTTAAGAGCTGAGATGGCCGAAGGGGAACATTTAGGAAAGACCACTTCAACTATTCCAGTCCAGCCTTCTTCTTCGGCCGAAATCGACATTATTGGCTCCAGTTCTCATTCTCCATCCCTGGTCAAAGTTACAACTGAGATTACGAGTACACAGGGTGGAGATGAAGGTGAAGAGAGTGCCGAAGCACAGGCTTATGAGGTTGATATCAGGAAGCCGACTTCTCCAGGTAACTCTACTGTTAATCTTGCCCAAGTAGACTGCTCATTTGCTTCTTATGAGTTTGATGAGCTTCTCGACTATTTTATGAACCTTAATGAGCCTTTATCTCCTCTCTTTACTGACTTTAACTTCTTTTCTTCTGTAGAGAAAGCATCGAGCATTGTTCAAGGTTCCCTTCCTCCAATTATTCCTCCTTTGGTTCTCCAGGTCACTCCTCCGTCCGCCTCTCAACCTGGGTCGCAAGAGGAGCAAATAGAAGCTCTTCATAGCTTATATGATCCTATTGCTTCTCAAGAACATGGGGGAGAGGGGCTTGGAGAAGGCAATGAGTCTCCGGAGCGAACCACTTCTGATAACATAAAATTATCTGCTCTTGTAACTCCGGGAAGTGAGTCTTCTTCAAGGAGAAGGAGGAAGCATGCCACTTCCAAGAAGAGAAGGAAAGGCATTCTTGTTTCTGAAGAGGAAATGACAGTTGATCCGGCAGTAACCCTTTCTCCTTCATCCCCGACTCTCCCAAGCCGTCCTGAAAAGCTTCCTATTAGGTAAGGCGAAGGCTCTAAGGGTGGTGGCAAGAAGAAGTAAGGGGTCCTGCTTCGATTTATCTTTACTTTTTGCTTTTTGCATGTACTGGCCAAAGATTGTGCGGGTACCGGCCTCCGCTTTTCCTTTTCCTTTTTATTTTGAAACCTGTACCTGTACGAAATTTTGACAGTATTGAATAAAATGATTGTTTTTGTTTGTACAAACAGTATTGAATAAAATGATTCTTTTTGTTTGTACAAACTTCTTTCTGTATTTGAGAATGCATTTACTATTCATTTTTTTACAGGTTTCTTTATATGATATTGCAGTGAGCTTGTGGTATGTTGTTTGAGCGTAGTTTTTACCAATGTAGTTATACCATGTTGCCCCTATACCATAAGCTCGTTGCAATATTTTATACTTTGACGGGACTTGTACTCTTATTTTCTGGAGAATAATTATTCCATACTTGGAGGAATATTATTTCGTTAAAAATAGAGTACAACTCCCTCCATATAAGTTTTTACGCTTCATCCTTCGAAGATATCACTTTTTCTTTTGTGCATACACACATTTTACCAAGTGAATTCTTCTATGTGGTAAAGCGGGCCTCTGAAGGACACTTTAACTTGTTTTTGAGGAAGAGTATTTCCAAGAATAGTGGGCTTCCCTTTTTTTTATTGCGCCTCGGTGGAGGGCTTTGATCTTTGCTTTGCATTTCTGACGAAATGCTTCTTTGAAAAGTTGTACCTCTGAGGAGGGCTTTTTCACGTTTGGACACTTGGAAGTTTTATTTCAATCTCGGTGAAACATGTGCGTCCAAAGAGTTGTGCCTCCGAGGAGGGCTTTCCCACGTTTCAACAACTGGAAGTTTTATTTCAATCTTGGTGAAACGTGTGCCTCGGAAGAGGTGTTTTTGTTCGATTGTGCCTCCGGGAGGAGGTCTTTTCATTTCTGCCTCTGGGAAGAGGTCTTTTTGTTTCATTTGTGCCTCCGGGAGGAGGTCTTTTCATTTCTGCCTCTGAGAAGAGGTCTTTTTGTTTCTGCCCCTTGGGAGGGGCTTTTATTTTTCCCTGTTCGCTGGGAAGCGGGCCTCCGAAGAGGGCTTTTCACACTTCATTTCACGGGAGTGTATCGACCGATCACGATGAAATGTGTGCCTCTGAGTAGGTTTACTGCCTAGAAGTTTGGAGTTTCTTTCTCTCGGTTGGACGGATTCACGGGAGTGTATCGGCCGATCAGTCCGCAACTTTGTATCGAGAAAGATCTCTCTTTTTCTAGTTTGGCCCGCTCAAGGTCTTTTAGCATTTCAACTGTGGTGAAATGGGCCTCCGAAGAGGGCTTTCCCATTTCAACACTTGGAAGTTTTATTTCAATCTCGGTGAAACGTGTGCCTCTGAGTAGGGCTTTTGCCTGGAAGTTTGGAGTTTCTTTCTCTCGGTTGGACGGATTCATGGGAGTGTATCGACCGATCATTCCGCAACTTTGTATCGAGAAAGATCTCTCTTTTTCTGGCTCGGCCCACTCGAGGACTTTATCCTCCGAAGAGTTGTGCCTCCGAAGAGGGCTTGTGCCTCCGAAGAGGTTTTTTGCTGTTTGATGCTTGCTCGCCCTTGTCTCTTTGTCATCTGTTCATGTTGGCGATCCCCGTTGTCTTTTGCAAGTTTCGTCCCTTTTTAGTTGCCAATAATTTCCCTTATCCAAAGGAATATACTTCATAGTTAAGCGAGTTGGTGGTGGTAGACACAGGCTATTTAACTGGTTGTTTGTTTGTTCAAACATTTGCAGTTAGTTAGAAATGGTTCACTTCCATCCACATTGCTAACTTTTGTTCAAAGCACTTCTTTTGTAGGATTTAAGTGTGGAAATTTGAATGGCTTAGTGTTTGCTTGCTGAGTGATGTCGGAGATCGCTTGGTCTTGCGATGGGTAAGCTTTGCTTTTATGGCCTGCATTATTAAATCGACATTTCAGTGACATACTTAACGTATTTTACATGTCGAAATAAACAAAGCAGTTTATAATAGTAGAGAACACAAGATTTATAGTGGTTCGGCCAAAAGTTGAGCCTACATCCACTTTATAGCTTTTCATTATTCACTTGCTTTACAATTACTTTCAATACAAGAATAATATATTCATAATTCTATTACAACATTTCAGCAAAGTTTTCAAGTAAAATAGGGACGCAAATGATTACTGTTCCAAGCTCTTGGGATTGGTTCTCCTTCGACAGTTGTGAGTTTGAGTGTGCCGTTAAGGAGTTTCTTGCCTATAACATATGGCCCTTCCCAGTTTGGCCCAAACACACCTATGGCTATCATAATTCTCTTCAGGACTAAGTCCCCAACTTCAAAGCTGCGCTGACAAACTTTGGAATTGAAGTGCCTGGCTATTTTTTGCTGGTGAGCTGCAATTCTAAGTCTAGCCTCTTCTCTTCTTTCATCGAGGAGGTCAAGTGCTTCCAATTGCAATTTCTCATTCTCATTTTGATCAAAATGGATCCTTCTGTGTAAGGGGACTTCAGTTTCTACTGGAATCATCGCTTCTGATCCGTACGCCAATGAAAATGGAGTATGCCCAGTCGCAGTTTTGTGAGTGGTCCTGTATGCCCATAGTGCAAGCGGTAACTTATCAACCCAACCACCTTTTGCTTTTTCCAGCTTCTTTTTGATGGTTGATTTGATGATTTTATTTACTGCTTCCACTTGCCCGTTTGCCTGCGGATGAGCCACTGCTGAGAAGCTTTTCCTGATCCTGAATCGTTTGCAGAAATCTTGGAATTCCTCACTTTCAAACTGAGTACCATTGTCTGTGATTATCTTGTGAGGCACACCATACTTGCAAATGATATTTTTAGTCACAAAACTTATCATTTTCTTAGTGGTAATAGTAGCCAGTGGTTCGGCTTCAGCCCATTTAGTGAAGTAATCGACAGCAATGATAGCATATTTAATCCCCGATTTGGTAGTCGGCAAAGGCCCAATGAGATCTATTCCCCAGATAGCAAACGGCCATGGACTGACCATTTGTGTTAGCTCAGTGGAAGGTGCTCTAGGAATTTTAGTGAATCTTTGGCATTTATCACACTTTCGGGAATAGTCAGCAGCATCCTGATTAATTTCCGGCCAAAAGTATCCATAACGGAGGATTTTCTCTGCTAAAGTTTGACCACCTGTATGATCCCCACGTTCCCCTCCATGTACTTCAGTTAGAATTGTCTTAGCTTCTTCCTTCGTTACACATCGGAGTAATGGCATTGAAAATCCTCATCTGTACAAACGACCATCTTGAACTATATATCTGGAGGCTTTTCTCATCAGCTTTTGTCGTTCTTTTGAACTTTCTGGCAAAGAACCATTGAGTAGATATTCAAGTATCGGAGTCATCCATGATTCTTGTTCTTGGGATACACTCATAATCCAATCAACATCCATTTCATCTGTGCTTGGAGCTGACAAGACTTCGACGGGAACTAATAGTAGTTGAGCTTCACCAGTACTCGAATACTTCGCGAGAGAATCCGCCTTCACGTTCTCTTCACGGGGTATATGGTTTATTGAATAACGGTCAAAATCTGGAAGGAGCTCCCAGGCTTTTGATAAATAGACGGGTAGATTCCCTCCTTTAGCTTGTAATTCCTTCCTGACTTGGCAAACAATAAGTTGAGAATCACTGAAGATCTGTAATGCCTTGATGTTTAGTTCTTTAGCGATCCTTAAACCAGCAATGAGAGCTTCATATTCAGCTTCATTATTTGTCGAAGGGAATTCTAGTCTCAGCGCATAACATAGCGATCGCCCTTCTGGGGTTTCAATGACAACCCCTGCTCCGGAACAGTAATCATTCCTCGCGCCATCGACATACAATTTCCATTGGATTGGGATGATATCAGTGACTTCTTCCTCACTATCACCTTTATCCATACACTCTGCGATGAAATCTGCCAAAGCTTGTCCATTGATTGCTTTTCGGGGATGGTAAGTGATGTCATATTGGCTGAGTTCAATATTCCATTTCAAAAGACGGCCCGAAGTCTCAGGACGGAATAGGACTTCTTTAGAGGTTGATCAGTGAGGACTTTGACGGGATGAGCTTGGAAATACGGCCTCAATTTTCTTGATGCGATCAACAAACAATAGGCGAGCTTTTCTAATCTTGAATAGTTTATCTCTGCCCCAGTGAATCTTTTGCTGATATAATAGACTGGGCGTTGAATCCTCGCGTCTTCCCGTACCAACACTGCACCGAGAGAATGAGACGAAATTGCCAAGTATACGAAGAGATCTTCACCACTGTCAGGCTTTGAAAGTATTGGAGGCACTTCCATATGACGAACCAACTCATCAAATGCTTTCTGACAATCAGGAGTCCACTCAAAGTTTTTTCTTCGTTTCTTCAGAGCATCAAAGAATGGAATGCATTTGTCAGTAGCTTTGTAAATGAACCGACTCAAGGCAGCAACCTTTCCATTGAGACTTTGCAATTCCTTCTTCGTTCTAGGAGCCTTGACTTCTCTCAGAGCGGTGATTTGAGCCGGATTGGCTTCAACGCCCCTAGCGCTCACAATGAAACCCAAAAACTTTCCGGACTCCACTCCAAATGAACATTTCAGGGGATTAAGCTTCATTCTGTACTTGCGGAGTACTGCAAACATCTCTGCCAGGTGATCCATATGGTCCACTGCTTTCTTAGACTTTACTATCATATCATCAACATAAACTTCCATTGTCTTGCCAATCTGTGGTTTAAACATGGCATTAACAAGCCTTTGGTAAGTTGCCCCAGCATTCTTGAGTCCGAAAGGCATGACCTTGTAGCAGTAGAGTCCAACATCTCTGATGAAACTAGTATCCTCCTGATCTGGCTCATGCATCATAATCTGGTTATATCCGGAGTATGCATCCATAAAAGATAACAATTCATGTCCCGCCGTCCCATCCACCAACTGATCGATCCTGGGCAGCGGGAAACAGTCTTTAAGGCAGGCTTTGTTCAGATCTGAAAAATCAATGCATACTCTCCACTTTCCATTAGCCTTTTTCACCAGCACTGGATTTGATACCCAATTTGGATAAGTAGATTCTCTGATGAAACCGTTCTCCATGAGCCGATCCACTTCTTCTTTTAACGCTGTCGTTCTCTCAGGACCCTGAGTCCTTCTCTTCTATTTCACTGGTGTAAACTTTGGATCAATGTTCAGAGTATGTACTGCAATCTCCGGGGATATTCCGCACATGTCAGCGAGAGTCCAAGCGAATACATCCAAATTAGCCTCCAAAAATGAAATCAGAACATTCTGAACTGTTGTGTTGAGCTGCGAACCCACATTAAGTACTTTGTTTGGGTCCTTTGGGACAACGGGCGCCGACACTGTTACCTCTACCGGTACTACCCTATTCTCCCCTGCACTGGCTTTCCTTGGATCCATCTCTCTTCGTGCGCCACTACATTCGCTAGTGCAGGGTCCACCCTGTAATTGCTACAAGGTTGGTTCCTTGGTGCGGACTGGAGCCACCGCACCTTTTCCCATTTCTCTTTTTCTTGATTCTCGCAACTCTGCAAAGTAACATTCTCGCCCCGCATCTTGGTCTCCCTTAATAACACCAACTCCGTTATCTGTGGGGAATTTTAGAGTCAGACACCATGGGGCAAGAACAGCTTTAAACGCAGCAAGAGTTGGCCGGCCTAAAAAGGCATTATAGGCAGAGAACTCTTCAACGATTATAAAGGTTTGCTTTTGAGCTAACTTCCTTAGTCCCTTTTCGAGTTCTACAAACAAATCAATGGTCCCAATCGGTTGTTTGGGTTCTCCAGCAAACCCAGCAATCTTAAGTGACGAAGCTTGAACGTCAGCCATTGGAACTTTCATTTGATCGAAGGTCTTCTTGAAGAGGATGTTGCATGAAGCTCCACAATCAACTAGAACTCTTCTCACAGTTGTCGGCCCAATACCAGCGGATATGACCAAAGGATCTATGGTCGGAGCCTCAATACACAAAGAATCCCTGGCACCGAACACGATATCATCTGTAGAAGTCTTTTGTTGCTTTAAAGGCGCATCATTCTCTAAGACAAAAACATTCTCTTCAGCTGGTACATGCCTGAAGGCCCGGGCATACCTTTCCATCTCGCCCCAGCTTTTTCCTGCCGAGTGAGGTCCTCCAGTTATTATATTGATGACAGGCCTTTCCGATTCATGCTCCGCGGCCTTCTCACTTGAGGCAGGACGGTGAGCGGGAACTTGTTGTCCTTGAGTTGACGAAGCTGGGGCATTTCTGTTCCTTTTCACATACTGCTGGAGTTTGTTTTCCTTCAAGAGTTGTTCAATCACCTCTTTCAACTAACGACATTCGTTGGTGTCATGGCCGGGCTGGTTGTGGAACCGACAGAACCTTCCACTTTTTTCCATCTTAATCGCAACTCTCATTTTAGGTGGTGTCGGATAATTGACATCATCTTTGGTTGCAAAGAAGATGTTTTCAGGGGTATCGGTCAAGGGTGTGAAATTGAAAGAACGGCCTTTCTTAGTGTCTCCCTGTTTCTTTCCACCATCATTTCCCCTTTTCTGAGTGTTAGGTTCTTTCTTATTCGAAGCAGCACCATTGTTCCCGGCTTCCGCTGATACCACCTTAGCCGGTGTTTGGAGGCTCTCCAAGCGCATGAATTCATCCACTTTCTTGTAGAATTTGTCGAGCGAGTTTGGTTCTTTCATTTTCATCCATTTTCCAAATTCGCTCGATTTGTCAATCGCCCTCATCAAGTATGTCAGGACCATGCGTGGCTCAGCATTATCTACCTCAGCCAATGCTATGTTAAAGCGATTCAAAAACGACCTGATAGATTCTCTTGGATTTTGCTCTAGACTTGATAACGACATTATATCCTTTGCTTTAGAAGCATACAATCGAAATTGCTCCTTGAACTTCCTGGTCAAATCGGAAAATTGATCGATGGACCTGACCTGCAGCTTCGTAAACCACAATAGAGCTACACTTCAAGATATACTGGGAAATATCGACATTTAATTTCATGTGACGCCCTGGCACCAGTCATATGCCAGTCGTACTTATACAGAAACTCGTTTGGATCACTCGTCCCCTTGTAAGCTGGAATAGTAGGGGGAACGAATTTCCTTGGGAACTCTGCCTTCAAGATCTTTTCAGTAAATGGAGTTTTGCTCGAAGCAAATCCCCACTCTTTCTCGTCTTCATATCTTCGCATACTTTCTTTCATGATTTGATGAACCATACCCGAAAAATACTCTTCATCATTTAGAGGCTCTAGAGGGCACACATTAGCCACTCTCTCTGAATTCTTCCTTGACAATCGTTCACGGAGGGTCGGCTGCGGCCCTAATCCTCCAGCTTGAAGAGGAGTCCTTTCTACAGGGTCTGCGGCTCTTTGAGAAATGTTTCCTTCAACATCCTGAATTCCCGCAGTAGGGTTCCCATCATTATTAACCGGTTGACGATTTGCCCTTAGTAGATCATTCAACTTGCTCAAGATCAGGGCATTCTGGGCATTCTGGGCTTCCAACTGCGCATTCTGAGCATTCAATTGCTGATTCAATCCCAAAACTACGGCGTCCAATTCTTCTGGTGTAACTCCAACAGTTGGAGCTGCTTGGCTTGAAGGAGGAGAGGTAGCAGTATTCTCTTGAACATTGTCAGATCTTACAGAACTTCGTTTTCTCCCAGGAGCCATTATTTCCAATAAACTTCTGGTTTTAAAAGAAATCCTTTCAACAATCCTTTGCGGAGCAATAGTGGAAGTTTCCTGAGTTCAATTCTCTCAATGAAAGAACCAAAAATGTTAACGTAAAAATCTGATGCTAACACCCCGGTGTAGATTGAAGTTGAGTGAAAGCACCACCCGTGTACGCGGGAACTAAAAACAAGTAGAGAAATCACAGAGAAAGCAGAAAAAACAACAGTTTTTATAGTGGTTCGGCTTAGGGTAAGCCTACGTCCACTTTAATTCTCTTTATTACTGAATCGATTACAACTTTACAACAATCTTCAATTACAATTCTGATCAGACAAACAACTAGAACTTTGATGTAGAAGAATTCTTTAAATCCATGTAGATTGCGTTAGATTTCTTCTCGAAGTTAGTTGAGATGCCTTTCGTACTTGAAGTGTCGGGTGAGTTGAGAATTTAGCGGAGTATCGGAGCTTAAAGAGATCGGGCAAAAAGTCCCATTCATGCTTGAGGTAGGTTGGTATTTATAGAGGAAACCCCCCCTTAGGTCGTAAGTCGTGACCGGTCTAAGGTAAGTTGTGGCCGATTCAACTGGCCCCTCCATGGCTTCACAAGAGTTCATTTGTACAAGTCCTAAGTCGCCCACGAGTCAACTGGTCTTCTTTATGCGGCATTGAACCTTCACCCAGTAGCTTTAGGTCGTGGACGACTCAAGCTTGGTCGTGAGTCGTGTACGAGTTAAGAGACCACTGCGCCAAGTAGATGCATTGAACCTGTCTTCCTTTGCTTGCTCTGTGAATGACTTAGGTCGGTAGCTATCTTAGGTCGGTAGCTATCTTAGGTCGGTGGTAATTGTTCAGCCGTAAGTCAGTATCCCTTCCAAGCCTTAGGTCGGCATCTTTTTAAGGCAGTTAGGTCGATAACCTTATTAAGGTGTTAGGTCGGTAACCTTTCAAGTGACTTAGGTCGGAATCCTACTTAAGGCTTAGGCAGCTAGGTCGGCATCCATCTTGGATCGGCAACCTTGTCACAACTTAGATTGGTAACTTTGTCAAAGCATTGAGTCGGCACCTCTCTTAAGTTGGTATCCTTTTAGTCCTTAGGTCGGCATCCTTTTAAGGCTTAGGGTCGGCTATCTTTAGGTCGCCAGAAAAGAGGAAATAACACGAGGCATGCCGCTAGGCGTTTATAATGTTATACGCTATTCCGAACACAATGGAATGTGTTTCGGAGGCCAGTTCGATCACATGCGCAAGTTACGGAAGTAAACGATCAATTTTAAATTGAGTCGATTAAAATAGTTTCTATGCGTTTTGAGCTACTAGGGTCAAACGACAACTCCGATTGGTACGAAAATTGAAACTCGATAATAACTAAATATTACTGATCCAATAGAATTGGTTTCATTGAAATCCGAGACTGTGCCTCGGAAGGCTACTTTTTTTAAATATCGATTTGAACGATATAATTTCAATACTCAATAAAGTATTTCCAAATCAAATTCTGAATCTTCCATTATCTTCAGTGTTATCAATATAAATTTTCCAAGCCTTTAAAATATTTTTATTTGGCTTCAAACTGAAGATTCAAATTATTACCCGACTTCAATAAATTAAATTCAATAATTTAATTGCCAAGTTCATATTTATATTCGAAACTCAAGTTAACTAACCTCCAAATATTTAAAATCAACTAAATACTCCATTTCAAATCTTAAAAATTTCCGGGTCTTCACATCCTTCCCCCTTAAAGGAATTTCGTCCCGAAATTACTAGTTAAGAAGAATGATCCTCAACCCGTTTAATATTTTCCAAACCAAACAGTTTTATCAACTTTCCAAAACAAATCTTTTACTAAGGACTCATTATCATTTCAACTAATTTCCCAAATTCAACCATAAGTTTCCAAACAATCTTATTTACTTAAATTTAAATTCAAATTTTAAATTTCCAAAAATTTCTCAAAATTTTTCTAACTCCCTAAATTTTCGTAAACTTCGCCAGCGTCTCCTTTGCGCGGCGAGCTCGGTACAACTACAAAATGGCACCACAGGCCCTCAGATTCAAAAAGAAAACAAAAAGTCAAGTGGCTAGACAAGAAAATCAGCAAATTTCATATTGAAATTGAAATACATACCTTTTTGTTGAGCCATTCAAATTTATCTTCAAAAATCAAATCCCAATTCCAATTTTCCTTTAATACACCTGTATCTCCTATTTAGCAATAATATCCATTCATAACCTTTAAAATCATTTTATACATTTTCTTACAGAAGTTTTGGTATCTATTTCTATTTGATTAGTTTTCCCATTACCATATGAATTCAATTTATCTCCAATTCTGAAAATTGAATTTTATCTTCCATTTATAACTGATTCGTACCATTATTTTAAATTTAGTTACAATTTCCATTTCCAAAATTCCTTGTTTTAATTCCAGTTTGAAATCGTTTTGTCATTAACAAAAAAATTTCAAAAAATTTCTAACTCCCAAAATCTCTGGAAAATTTTGGCAGAGTCTCCCTTGTACGGAGGAGCTTTTACAATTTGACAAGGGAGATAAATATATATATATTGACCCACACGGTCGGAAGAAAACAGTTCATATTTCCTATTATTGCGCAGGCGTACCTTATTGAGCATTTTTAAGCAATCGGCTTATTATTAGCATTTTAGCGCCACCAAATCCAGCCAAACGTCCCTCCTGTACTTACTCAATGTAAACACGTAAGTGACATATATAGGAAATTCATTTACATTACACTTATTTTTGATAATAAACACGTAGTTTTCATAAGCAATGCACTCAAAATAATTCCCATAAGCAATTTATAAGGTTTCAACACAAATTTAATTGCTTACAACCATGTTCCATATCATTTCTATTCCATTCAAGTGATTTACAATTAATTTTTCTTTCATTCAATTCATTTTTTAAACGAAACGAACTCATATCCATTTCAATTGATTCAAAAATCAATTTTATTGGCTTTCTTTAACTCATAGGATTTTATGCAATCACGTTTGTGTCAAATGACAACCATTTCTATGAAAATTCGACGATATTCACTTAATAGAATATCCAATCTGGTTTATAACTAATCTAAATTGATATCAACTCAATTTACTCCTTATTCCATTTCATTTCAAGTAGATTCCGTTCAATTCATTTTGCATTCCATATTCACATTCATTTTGATGCAATGACATACCAAAATCTTTGCTTAGCATCCATTTCATAAGCCTTATTTATGTATATTCAACAACCAAGTATGCATTCACTATGCAATTATAACTTACAAATCAACTATACTTGGCATCGATTTTCAAAACCAAATTTTTCTTCTTTTTTATTGACATTTAAATTCACCTCATATTAATTCAAATGTTTATTGTCAATATTTATACTTGCATTTTTAGTTCTAATCCAATCATTTGCATTTCATTAATCAAACAAGTTTCATTCAAAATCATTCCATACAACTTGACAACAACCATTTCACAATTATTTTTCCTAAGTCATGCTTTTATCCAATATTTACTTAAGTTATTTATTTTCTTCAAGTTATTTCAATTCAAAACTCTAACTTATTTTTCCTTGTAACACTTCCAAACTTAAATCCTTGATTTGATTTTTTTTCATTTGTCAAATCCATTCCATCGACTAATTCAATTAAATTAGTTTTATTCACTTATCCATTTTTAATTTCAAATTTCCATTCTCAATTTATCTGGAATTCATTTTATCAATAACAAGGAAATTTTCAATTTATTCCTACTTACTTGAATTTATCTGCAAATTCAAACCATTTTTAGTTAACTCGTAATTCAAGTTTTAATTTAACTAATTCAACTTTCCTATTTCACGAATTAATTAATTATCATATTAGTTTACTTGAATTCAATCCATTTTATTTTTTCTTCATATTTTTCCCCAAGTTTGGATATTTTTTCCTTAGCTTTTGGTTTTGATTTTAATCCCTCATACAACGATGATAATAATTTAATATTATCACTTCCTAACAACCAAGCAAACAAATATTATAACAATTCATAGAAAATTTATTTCTTTTATATATGAAAATAGTTTGGGTAAAATTATCTCATTTACCCGATTTTAAAACGATACTGCGTCGGTTTATCTTGTTTAAGAGCTTAGAAAACCCTATCGATATAGTTGGCTAGACTGCACCGACCAAAATCTATAAACAATCAACCGATAAGTCAACACAATACAAAGCAATTTTATATTCACTAAAAATACGCGCTATTATCTATTATTACACTTAAACTCATTCTAGAGTACTGCTGACTGTATCTCTAATGAGTAACACCCAACAGAGACAAAGTTGTCGCTTAACCAAATCCTCTAATACCACTTTGTAACGTCTCGATTTTTTTCGACGCCTGAAAGTTGACATTAATACATCCACTATATCGAATGCCGCACAATCGAACGCTGAAAAGCCGAACCGTTAGGGTTTAATGAAGAAGAGGTAGAAGAAGAAGGAAAGAAAACAACAACAGAATCTCACATATCGCAACGAAACAAATATAATAGATAAACAAATATCTTTAAACAGAATCACTATATTAGTTATTACATTACATCGCATTACATTATTAGAGTGTACAACATCAACAGCGGAAAGAAATATTACATATACAAGTGATATGCCTCGCCATCCAATTCCAATTCCTGATTCCAAAGCAACTTCTTGACTTTTCTCGTGAATAATGATAACCTGACTCTAGGATGCCCATGTGGAAATTAATCGGCACCGTGAGTTTAGAAAGGAAACAATAAACTCCAGGTCAGTCGTGGGACTGGTGTGGGATCTTAAAAATGGTTATTTTCACAAAGAAAATAAAAAAACTCCGCTATGCTTTTGGAAAAAGAAACTACCATAAGGCCTCCCGGCACACACACAATGAAATCGCACACTTGGGGGAGATTCTCCTTATTATAGTCAAACATGCTTAATACGCAAAATTCTTTTAAATATTATTATTAGTGCATAGTGCAGAAAACATTTCAAAAGTATAATATTAATCTTAGCCAGCATAGGTAACATTATATTATGCCTGCAATATCTACCATTTTAAATGGCAGGTTCTGCAACTAAAACAGTACAGGGCGTGTATTGTTTCTTTCGATTTCCAACAAATGGTCAGGCTAAGGAGCTTCCTACTGCCACATGGGTACGCCTCTGGTGGGACGTCCCGAGAACTTAACCATCTCTCTGCCAACACAAGGCCGGGTTACCTGTTTAACTAGGTAACTACTCCACGAGTATGCCATCCCCCGGTCGTTTGGGACCTTTATCCTAGGATCCTCTACACCAACAACCACAAAGAGAAGTATTTGCAGTAACCACAAAGATTAAATATCAGGGCTCCATACCTGACACCACCCTTTTCCAGAAGGAAATGACATGCCCAAAAGGGCGCGACCCTCATAACCTTACCGCATCTTTCCAATTTCGACCATTTCCCGGTTGTGAAGTTCGATGAGGTCTCATCTACAAAGCTACAATTTTCACAAAGTAATGCTTTGACCAACAAATGATCAGTAGCACTTCATGTGCCACATTACCAAATTGGGAATGTATCACTAGTAACCACCAACTATATAACCTCGAAGCTCGTATGTCTCAGAGAAGGGTGTTAAGCTAAGAGAATAAATTCTCCACCAACAACAGAAATGTATTCGATAGAAACCAGTTTTACATCTCAAAGTGTAACATCAGCTGCACATCCATACAAGTCCATTCTAGGATCGAACGGAACCGAAGGCACTTCAAAGAAGCCCTTGCAAATCCGGATATTCACAAATCACGTCCGGAATCCCCATCACAAAGGGTGATAAAATCTCTAGAGCAACCCAGTGCAGAGACATTCAACATGTAATCTTTCGCTTCCGAAAATACCCGGTCTTCAACACCGTCTTCAAACATAATTCCAATTCGTAGTATCGTTATTCGGAATGGGTTTTATGACACAAGGTCCTCTCTTGGCTAATCTGAATAACGAGTGCTTATTTTTAAAAATAAGTGTTCATTCAGATTCAAACAAATCACAACAATTTTCCACTTCGATCTTTTATATAAAAGATCTATCACAAATTACAAAGGTTCGATGTGGTTTTCGGATATCCACTTGGAATCCGACCCCCGGTCGCATCGAAATTCAAATGTCATTTAGAAGGAAAATATTGATAGTCGGTTATTTAACTATCAGTCAACATTAACAACAATTACAGGATTTCAATAATTTTCCCATATTATTTATTTTTAGAATATTTCCACAAGGTATATTTCACACTTCAACCATTTGAAAACAAATTTCAAATTACTTTTCACAGTTCAAGACTTTGAAAACGAATTTCGAATCACTTCTCCTTACGCGGAATACATTTCCAAATATTTATTTGTTTCCACTGAAAATCTACCTAGTTTAAATAACTTAAAATACTTATCCAAAATATATTTAGGATTATTTAAAATAAAACTATTTCAAAACACTTAGTTAAATATTAATTATGAAAATATTATATAAAAATCTCTTAGAAAAATTAAAGGCCAAACTAATTTTAAAATAAAATTAGTAGATAGGATATAACTATTTAAATATCCATTTTCTAAAATAAATATCAATTTAATCTTTAAATAATCACTTCTACAATAAATTCAAATAAATCTTTACTTTAAAGATTTTCAAAATAACCCTAGTAAATAATTTCTCCAAAATAATCATTTAAAATCAACGCTAGAACATTTAATTTATATTTCAAAAGCTATTTTACAAACATACTTGGCTTTCCAAAGAAAATATACTTTCACTTCCAAAATGGTTCATTCAAATCAATTTATAAATCCTTCTACGTTTATTTTAAATTTACGTTCCAAATCTGTAAATTTCTTTCCACACTTTAAACAAAATAAACCAATGTTTATTTTAAAACAAAATCCCTTTCCTTTAAAAAATTTCCATCGTGAATTATTCAAATTCCTAAATATCCACCGATATATTTCCAAATCGATTTCCAATTATTCATTTATCAGCACCAAATTAAATTCTAAATTAATTTCCAAATTTATTTTCAAATACCAAATCGATTTCCAAAATTGATTTCTAAATTTATTTCAACACCAAATTTATTTTCTTTTGAAACAAATCCTTCTTTTGAATTTATTTAATTTTCTAAAATTAATTTACTATAAATTTTCTACTAAATTTAAAAAATCAAAATTTGATTTATTTTTGGTATTTCTGGTATCCTACGATACCAAAAATATATTCGGCTAAATTATAGCCTTCAACAGTTTCAATCATAGATAGTCACATACAGATTATAAATAATCAACATACAATATTGAAACAAATTCAAATATTTGTGGAATCCAGTTGGATCCCTCCAACCTGTTTCCCTACATCCACAGACGTTAGCACAACAATTAAATACCAATTCCACTTCGAGGTGGAATATCGCGCTATATGGGATTTGAAAACTATTATCCGCTATTATGCGGCGCAATAGGGTCTCATCCGCTATATAATGCGGGAAATCAATCACCCAATATATATATTATATACTACTATATATACATTATCACCCAGTGAATAATTATTATAAATCAATCATCCAAGCACACAGTCTACAGTTAAATTTGACTATCACAATTCAATCATCAATCAAAAACTGAAAATTTCAATTATCAAAATTTGAGCAAGAAGATCTCACCTTGCTTTTGAATTTGCAATCCAATCCAATTCCGACTTGATTTCACAATTTTGACCTTGTATAAACATTGTATGATTTATAAATATTTGAATAAATCGAACAATTAAATTCTCAATTAATAAATTTAGTTAACCCATGATTTTTATTTAAACTAATAATGTAATTTTAAACTAACAATCCCTTTTTTTTAAATCTTTTAGTAACTAAAATGGATTAAATATTGTTAATTTTACAAATAAATTTCCATAACCAATTAATTGAAAATAAACTAATAAATTTAATATATATATATATATATATATATAATGTTTTTTCAATAATAATAATCCTATACCTTACTACAAATGTATTTCTTAATCCATACATATATTTAGTTAAATTTAAATTTGGGGAAAAAAGAAAATCAAATACCTCCACGTTGATATAGCTTCCCACCTATCTTTGAGACGAGATGTCACTGCACTTAAGATCGAATAATTATAGCCACGACCTCGTCGAACAAATCGAGGTGGAATTGATTGCCGTTTCAGATGTTTATCACGCCGAAACCCTAGACGCATCGCAACCCTCCAGATACTCGACGCCATCACGCCTCCATCTCGCGCCAATCCCCAAAGTCCAACATGTCGTCGACGCCGCACATTCGCAACTCGAAGCCACCCATGATCGACCTTAAGCCCCAGCTTTGCTGTCTATGTGAGCACGAACGAACGCGACTCCAAGCCACGCCTTCCCCTATTCGCTTCTTGCCGACGAATTAATGTAGCAAATTATCGAACAGTTAAATAAATTTTCTTTTTCGATTTGAATGCTTCGGCTATTGACTTCGAACTGGGAGGTAAAGGAGGAAGAGAAGTATCGGTTTTGAATTAAAGAATGGAGCCATGATTTTTTTTAAAGAGGCTTGGCAAATTTTCTCGTTTGTTCTGTTGAATTGAACAAGAAGGATGTGATTATAAAGGAAAGAAAGCGGCCATTGATTTAACTTTATTTCTGATTGAAGAAAGAAACGAGAAGCATCACGATTTAAGGAAAATAGGAAGCGCATGGAAGAAAACAAGCTACAGTATTCTGATGGAACGGAAAAGTGGCTGATGGAAAAAAATTTCGACTACGTTGACTAAGGTATTAAATTCAAATTCAAACGTCTCGATAAAAGCAACTTAAAGTCCCGACATCCTATCGAGGCGTGCTGCTAGGCGTCTATAATTTTATACGCCTATTCCGAACACAATGGAATGTGTATCGGAGGCTGGTTCGATCACACGTGCAAGTTACGGAAGTAAACGATCAATTTTAAATTGAATCGATTAAAATATTTTCTATGCGTTTTGGGTTGCCAGGGTCAAACGATAACTCTGATTGCTACGAAAATTGATATCCGATAGTAACTAACTATTACAGATCCAATGGAACGGTTTCGTTGAAATCCGAGACTGTGCCTTAGAAGGCTGTTTTTTTTAAATATCGTTTTGAATTATATAATTTCAATACTGAATAAAGTATTACCAAATCAAATTCTGAAGCTTCCATTATCTTCAGTGTTATCAATATAAATTTTCTAAGCCTTTAAAATATTTTTAATCAGCTTCAAACTGAAGATTCAAATTTTTACCCAACTTCAATAATTAAATTCAATAATTTAATTGCTAAATTCATATTTATATTCGAAACTCAAGTTAACTAGCCTCCAAATATTTAAAATCAATTAAATATTCCATTTCAAATGTTGAAAATTTCCGGGTCGTCACAGGAACTCTTTGGTGGCCTTCGATAGTCTATAGTGGATGGAGTGCTTGAGGAAGCCGTTTTTTAAGAAAGTAGAAAGCTTGAGAGTTTGAATTTTAAATGAAAGTGAAAAGATAGGATAAATTTAAGAAGATAAATAGATATCTAAGAACCACGTTCTCTGTTCAAGAGACATCTTTTAAGATCTTTGAAGTTGGTGAAAAGGTGGAGGAAAATTCAAAGTTTTGAATTCAAATTTGAATTTCAAATTTCTAGAGGGATGTCAACATGAGGGGTAGGGTCATGTCGACATGGGTCTCATAAATCATGTCGACATGGGTCTCATATATATATCCTATGAACTAATTTATATTTTATCTTAAATAATGTTAAGTATAATAACACTTTAATATTAATATTCTAATATTAAAATAACAATATTTTGAAAATCTAAATTTTAAATTCAAAAAACAAGTAATTTCAAAACATGCAAACAATCAAACAAGCAATTTTAATCAGTATAATTTAAATGCATACCTTTTTTAGATCCATATTTCTGAGATCATCAGAATCGTAAATAGCTGTAAACAAATGTTTGAATTTTCTGTCTGTTGATCTTTATCACTAGAGGATGAGTCTGAATGGTCCAGTGTAGTAGTATATTCTCTCTTTAGTTTCTTTGATGAATCATTACTTGAAGAAAATTTCCATTTATATGGATGTGGACTGTCTCTTTTTGAGTGGCCTGGCTCTTCATAATTATAGCATCTACCGTTGTTTTGAGTTTCATTATTGTTTCCAGAATTCTTGTGATCATTTCTCTTGTAATTGTTCATCTTTCTATATTTTAGAAACTTTCTAAAATTCCTTGTCGTCAAGGCTATTTCTTCATCGTCGTCACTATTTGAGTCTGAACCATCTATTATTGCATTAAACGCAACTGACTTCTGTTTTGGGGCCATGCTTTCTCTTCTTCCTTGCATTTTTACTTCAAACAACATCAAATTCCCAATAAATTCTTCAATTTTCAAAGTACTAATATCATTAGTCTCTTCAATTGCTAGAGTCTTTTGATCCCATTCTAGAACGAGCGAGTTCAAAAATTTTATAACGTGATTATCTTTTGAAAAGTTCTTTCCTAATGCAAGTAGTGTGTGGTATTCTAAGTGTCTAATCCTATTGATTTTAAATAAATTTTCATCCTACATGCCCAATATGCATAGTTACTGCCATTAAAAATTGTTAGTCTGACAGTAAACTGACCATCTACAAATGAACTAGTGATAGTGTTGACATTACCAGTGTTGGCAGCCAATTGCAAACATTTCAAAACCATACTATGAAAACTTTGAAAATCAATGCTCTGATACCAAATGTTGGAAATGCGGATTACAGATCTTAAGGATGGATTAACCTAGAGGAGGGGGGAAAATAGTGCTCAATGGATTTTATGAAAATTTTGAAATCTTTTCAAATTAAACACATACAAATGCAATTTCACAAGCACAGAGGCAACCACAGAACTAGACACAGATGCAAAGTAAATAAAAGCAGTAAAGGAAAGAACATACTAGAATTTTATGCTAGTTTGGAGTTACCCTACATCCAATTCCACACAATTTCTTATGCAGATTTCTTTTCAAATATAATGTCGATATAACAACCACAATTTCAAGGCCATGAGATACAGCCTCATGTCTCCAAGTCCATAGCAAGCTCTCTTGATTTAACCCGGCTACAAGATCACCTAATTGATTTATGGGCTACAATCACACCCCGTCGATTTGCAGGCCATAATAACACCATTTCCAATCATACTATGATAGAAAGAGACTCGATAAACTTCTTTGATTACAAATGATCCTATAACTCCGAATAGCCCCGCAATCTTTGGAAGAGAGTGGCAGAGAGTCAAACTAGAGATGATCAAGTTTAATTCACTTAGAATTTTGGCAAAATTTTTGTTAAAGCGTTTGAAATATAAGATAATATTTTTGTGGGGAAGGAGTGAAGAAACGAAGGAAAACTGGCATAAAGTTTGTTGAAACAACTGGTTTTTATAGGAGAATAACGGTAATGTCCATTCGTAAAGGGTTATGGCGAATAGACACTGCTTTTGAAAATTTAAAATTTAAATTTTATGGCTACGATGTCGACATATGGGGAAGAGGGATGTCGGCATGCCCATGTTATTTTTGAAAATAGATTTATCTTTAAAATGATTTCTATTCTAAAACTTGTCAAAATAATTTCTAAACTTTGTAAACTATTTTGAATATAGTTTAAAATTATACAAGAGTTTTAGAAAATAATCTTAAAATATATAATCTATAGTATACAAGTAATATTAAAAATTAAGTATAGATTTTTTTAAATTATATTAAAGCTAAAATATTAAAATCAAGATGTAGTTCAAAAAAAGAAGAGATGATTTTGAAAATAATATGAAAAATTAGCTTTTGAATTAAGGCTGAAATATTTAAATTGACAGAGATGACTTTAAAAAGATAGTTTTGAAAAAACAAATCATTTTATAAATTTCATGGATTCCATTCTAATAAAAAAGGTTATAGGTTCCATCTCAATAAAGTTGTTGTGGGTTCCATCCCACTATTAAAGCGAGAAGGTGGATTCCATTCCACAATTAAAATCTAAACAAATATTTTAGTGCTATTATGAAGTTTGAACATAAATCTAGACTCTATTACTTATCTTGATATCTTGAGCTCTTGATACTCATGAGTCTTCAGTCTAGATTTCTTCAACCTTGTATGATTGACCAGAAGGTTGGAGATGGAACATTCAAGCTGGCTATAGTAGATTGATTTTCCATCGCACGTGCTTGGAATAGCGACTCGCCATATCACTACTATCTGGGTTTTCTTATTTTCGTAAAAAAGATTTTCAAGACACTAGGGTACTGTAAATAGGCAGGACTTTCCATTTCTTCTATTTACCAACAAAATTAGCCTCTTGAACCATTGGAACTGTATTCTTTTAAGCAAAACCACCGAGTCGATGGGGAAATTTGATCAATCCGTCAAGTTGATGGGGAAAATCGACTTAAACCGTCGGTTGACGGTGAAAATTGACCACTTCATTCCAAGAACCAGCATTGCTCCGATAATATCGGAAAGGTCCAAGACTGTCGGGTCGATGGGAATAATCGGCTCATATAGTCGAGTCGACGATGAAAATTTATCCTTTCCTTTAAAAAATCATAATTTCTCCGAAAACATTAGGATGGACCAAAACTACCTAGTCGATGGGGAAAATCGACTCAAACCGCCTAGTTGATAGTTAATCGACCCCTACCTTTTGAGTACCTGCAGTATTCCGGCAATGTTGAGAATCCCAAAAACACTGAGTCGATGGGGAAAATCAATTTAAACCGTCGAGACGATAGTGAGAATTAACCTATAATTTCTACGAACAAATGTGGCTCCGACAATGTTAGAAAGGCCCAAAACTACCCGATTTGTGGTTAAATCGGCTCCTACGTCCGAAGAGTAGCGTTTCTCGGTAATGTGAGCAAGTGCCAAATTATCGAGTCAACAAGGAGATTGACTCAAACCTCTTTGAAATTGACGCGTTCAGAGATGGGAGATAACAAAAGGGATTAATCAAAGTCCACAGATAGGCAACGTCAAGGAGAAATTCATGGAGTTGAGTCATTCATGTACAAGTTTTTGTAGATACAAACGATGCATGACAGGGATCTCAACGCTGAACTTTGAAGAATTTGTTATGACGAAATATGACGATGACACATCTTTCCAATGCATATATCCAGAATAACATTGCTTGATGATGTCAACTTGGAAGGATTAAAATGTGGGTAAGAATTGGAGACAATAAAAATATAATGCTTAGAATCAAGTAGCAAAAGTCACTAGTTCCCATAGACAGGAACTACCACACAAACTAAACCGAAGGCAATCGACCGAATTGCTCAAGGGATCAAATATTACGTTGAAGCCTAAATTTTAACATTCAGCCTTGGATAGGGGCATATGCACCAACACAGTCGAAATGAACTAGACCGAGCGTGAACATGAATAGCCGCAAAGTTGGCTAAAATTGCAAGAATTGTTGCACCAAACAGATTATTTTGGTAATAAAAAACATAGCTAAGCAACAAAATATACTAAAGAAGTTGCAATAATATTATTTTCACTGCCTAAAGTTGCGGTAAATAAACGTATTAACAAAGAAAAAAATATATATAATGTGGAAAATTATAGTAGATGCGATCAAATTATATATACAGATAGACATGCATATTAAATAAAATGTAGAAAAGTACATAGAAGAGATATTACAAAGGAAAAGCTAATCTTTCAATACTAATATCCTTTTTATGTATAGACAAATAATGGGAGCCGTACCAGCACAGTCTCGGCCTGTTTAAATCGAAAAAAGACAAAAATTACAAACACGGCCATCATAACTACAAATAACAATACGCTCAGCTAGCATGCATACTACTGAATCTTCTCCTTCCCTCCACACTGTTTTCCTTTAACAGTATTGCTTGGACGGGTCTTGAGCTTCTCCCTTTTTTCTCCATGCTAGGAGGGGCTTACCTTTCGTGTGTGTAAATCCCCGATCGGTGGTAGTATGTAGCTCTACGGACTGGCCTTTTGATGTCTTAGTGGGCTTAGTCTTTGGTAGCCAGGTATTTAGCGTTGGAACTTTCTACTGGGGACTTGTTGGTTTTGAAGATGAATGATTGGCGATGGTGGGATCTTTCTTCATAGTCTTGAGCTTTATAGCTTCTGCCTTGAATCTTTATGCCATGGTAACTCGGTCAACAAAGGATAAAGCATAGGTAATTTGAATAATTCTTCCTAGGGTGTAGACGATTTCTCTAGCCCGTCAAAAGCACCAATCTTTTGAGCTTTAGAGCTAGGTTTAGAGCTAGAAGGCTAGACCGGAGTAGTAAGACACATGGAGATGGAAATAGATATGGCAAAGATAGCAGCAGTCCCTGACCCTTACATAGCTAGAATTTATAGGCGGACGATGCAATTGAAATCGGCTATAGGTTGGCAAATAGAATGATAAAGTTTAATGATGACTTCTCATGTGAACTGAAGTTTCTTGGAGATTGGAGAAACAACTCACACAAATATAGCAGGATCCAGTTAGGATATAACAAACTAGCCTTCTTGGGTCCCAAGCTCCTAAGGTTGGATCATGACGGGAGGAACGTATGATTCATAGAGGGAACTCGTTAATGAAGCTCGTAGAACGCAAGTAGCTGTGGAGCTAACTGCCAGGGATGTTGGAATGATCGCTGTCAGCTTTTAAGATTTTGGTGTGGATGTTTTACCCTAACCCGAGGAGCATGGATCAATAAGACATTAGCTATATTACTAGAAGAAATGTCTGCGACCTCTTTAGCCAGGGTAGCCTTTTCAACGAAAGAGATTTAATATCTTCAGCTTCGAGATAAAGGGTCGTTGGTTCTTCTTCGAAACGACTGTCTCTGGCTTACGCAGTCCGACGTATCACTTCCTCCCAAGCACCAGCAAGCTCTTTGGGAAAGTCATTTCCCAACTATCTTAGATTCTTAAACATAACGATGTTAGTGTTGAAATATAACATGTTGACATCAAGCTCGGCCAGGATCTTGGACTTATCTTCAAGCTCTTTGAGCTTACGACCATAATTGCAAGCTCTTGACCGAAGACATCTTTGTCAATTTACTGCTGCTCCATTTCCTTAGCAAGTTTTTAAACTTCCTCATGAAGCTTCGCAAGTTCAGCAACTTGCTCTAGTATAGTTTGGTCCCTGGCTCTAATGATCTCGTCTATTTGGATAAGCTCAAGTGTTTTCTTCTCAGCTTGTTTCTGGAACTGTGAACACTTTGCACGAGCAGCTTTTAGCTCGTTCCTCGTTATGATTTCGGCATAGTCATTGGCAAGCTTTAACTCTTCCATCAGCCTGTCTATGCTTTCCTTCTACTTCAGAGCATTGTCCCTCTCTATGGTGACTTTAATCAAATCATCCTCTCACTCATTCATCGTCTTATCATAGTTCACCTTTTCTATTTCAAACAATTGGAGTTGTGTGTAATTAATTCAATTCATGTTGGAAGGCGCCTTGAATAACACATTCATTCATACCCAGCCTCTATATCTTCTTGAACAACCTAGAGGCATTTCAAGGCGACTCCCTTCGGGTCGTCCTTAATATCCTGGTCAAACTTTAGCCCTTCTTGAAAGAGATGGGGAAATGAAACCTATGGACAAGATTGGCCGACTGAGGGAGAAAACTTATGCTGTGGAAGCTCCTATAAATGAAGGTGGGCAGCTGTAACCATAGCTCGGGAGACTGGAATTTGTTGAGTGAAGATGTTTGAACCTGTGTATTAGGCAAAACATCAGCTGAAATAAGCCTAAGTCGGTCTAAGGAATCTCTTTGGCGCTTAGTTTGGTCAGAGATAGCTCAATGTTGGCTTCCCTCTTTTTTTTCCCCTTCTCCCTCTCCCTATTTGACTCCCTATCAGCCTTACAAGATTTGTCGTACTTGCAGTTTTTCATACTTCCCCTCTCATCCTCGGACTTATAGTGACGAGGCGGACAAGGATCGAGTGTGCGGCCATGTGCACTAACGTGGAGGAAGAAATTCGAATAATAAGCATGACCATTGGAACCTAAAACAAGGAAGAGAAACGTATTAATTTTGGAACTATAAAGTAGAATTCAACTCAACAATGAGTGTCTATGATCCTAGTGATGTCTGTGGCGCCGATAACCCCTTAAGCACTCCACCAACCGTATTGGCCAAGAACTAAAATCGAGGTCTCTCCACATTTGCTTATAAATCCCCAAGAGAAAGAGTGATGTTTGACCGGCATCCCCTAAAATGTCGCTAATGGTGAAGTAGCTCTCCACAGTGTCACTTAAACCGACAAAGATGTTGCCAAAGGGGCGGCATTGAAGAGAAATCTATACTAAGGTTGACGCAGATTGATCTTCGGCCGTTTTAGAATTTCTGCGGCATTTCGTGACGAGGCAATCTATGGAGATCAAGACTTATCTTTGGTAATTCATCGAATGATTCATCCCCTCCTTCACGGGCATGATAGTCCCTATTGCTATCATCGATGCCCTCTTCTTCATCAACTTCTATTCCTTCTCCCCTTATGAATCCTTCTTCTTCTTCTACGATCGAGGACATCCTTATGCCTTCATCTCACCGCTTGGAATGTTGATTTCTATAGGCCTATCAGGCTCTCTCATCACGGGCTCCTCTACATTCACTATGCTAACTTTCCCATTGGAGCCATAAGCGAGGCAGAAGAAAAGGTATAAGTTCTAAAGCTACTTTACGCCAGAGACTCACCAATGTTAAATATGTTATGGAAAAGTAGACTGCATTGCCGTGGATTTTCATTTATTAGAAAGAACGCAATGGTGCGCTGATTAGGTATAAATTCCTTCAAAGCACTGAGTGTTCTCTCATGTTCATCACTGCTGTCTCCTACCAGGATGCCTAGGAGAAACACATATCAAGTTAGAAACTTAAAAATTCTATCACTGGAGAAGTGAAGGAAAAGAGACATACGTCCAGAAGGAAAGAGCCAATTAAAATCATATTGGCATCGCAAAAATAAATATTCATTCTTGAAGGAAGAGTGCCTATTGTTGAGCATTTCAATCACTTTACGTCCCTTCCAGGCCTCTACTATTAGATCAGTATGGAATACCGCCTTTTTTTGAATTGCAAAAGATCAGTCAGCGATTGTTTCTTAGAGGCCAGTCAAATCTATTCATGAAGAGGGCGTACAACGAAATCAAAAGAGAATAACCGTTTGGTTGGACTTGGAACTGAGCTAGTCCAAGTTCTTACAGCACCATCATTGGAAAAGGAATGAACGGTGGAATGGCACCGTTTAGGCACGTATACCAACTCATGTTGTGAAGTCCGGTAGGCGATTGTGAGCGAATTCATCACTTGTCGGCAGACGGACATCATCCTTGTCAATGCTGTATTGGAGACACATGTTTCAGAGCGACCTGGTAGATTGGATTGAGGGCACTTGCTTCGGCGAGTTGTTCAAGATTCTCAATCCCAAAAGTAGTTGATCAACTACCGGGTCATCTAGAACTTTGTTACTTTGGGATTATCGGTTTTCAAGATGGCTTGGCATGACAGGAATAGATAGCAAAGCAGGGGCTGTAGAAGATCTAGCTTCAACAGGAGTGGACTTTTCTTCGACAGACTTAAGACGGGGTGACCAATGAGTCATTCCAAATAATAAAACTTAACGTTTAACATAGTCAAGTATGTTTTATTTTAAATAATACTCCATATGACTAAAGCCTGGAATTTAAGTGAAGTCGACGTATTTTTACTAGTCAGATCCTGAGCATTGACTAGGGCAAGCACAGTGTGTTGATTTATGCAATGTGAGTCCAAAGTCCCATACAACACGAACGGACCATCCGGTGTAGATAGCTCGCTCATGCTAGAAAATCGAGCCATGTCGTACTTTGTAATAATATTCTCTGGACTTACCCATTATCGATGAGTAATCGATAATGAAGCTGCCGCAGGGTGACACGCAAAGCTTTTCTTTTCAGGATCACTTGAAATGTAGAAACGGGAAAAGCGATGGGATCATCCAGTGTGATCGATATTGGAATAAATCGCCGCACTAGAATTTGTTCAACGATAAGGACATAGCCAAATTTAAAATAGAGATAGTTGAGCCCAGAAGGTTGTCTTCGTAATCCCGTGCACTCGACCAGAGCAAGGTCAGCTTCTCCACTGAAAAAGCACAACCCAAAATTCAATGCCACCCTTCAAATGCGGCCGTTAAAACCCCCATCGCCGTTGCCATCGTCATCATCACCAATCCAACCATCGCCAAACCTAAATCTTCGATTGTTCGAAGCTAGGATTTCGAAGAGGGATCGGATCCAAGCTATTTTTACCGTGGAAGGGTGGTGGCGAATGCTTCCATGTGGAGGTAAAAAGTTGACGTTAGGCAGCGGTATTAAGGAAGGTTGGCCACTCAGGTCGAAGGGGGATCTGGGTTGAACCGGATTGGAGGAAGCATGTTTTGGATCAAGTGGAAGCTCAAATGGCTCGGGTGCAATGTGAATAACGAATAAAAAGAAAATTAAAAATTTTCTAAGTGTGGAAATGTTTAGGATTAGGGGTAAAACCAAATGACTCAACACTGGGTCAAACAACTCGGCACCAAGTTGTTTTCCATCCCCCGTATATTTTCCCAAAAGCATTACAGAGAATGTTTGTGCTACCCCATGCATGAAGTAATCTATGAAGTGTAGATTGCATCACTAATGCAAAGGAATGAGATTCTAACTATATCTAAGCCAAATGGTTCAATGGAAAAATTTGCCTCGTAAAAGCAACGTCCTAAGAAGGCACTTGAAAGATCAACTGGAATTCACAATATAATGGTCCAGGACTCGTCCGACCATGTTTTGTTTTCAATGGAAGTATACTTAGGGGGCAAGTGTTAGTTAGGTTTTTAACCAAGTAGAAGCCAATGGAAGATAGAACGTCAAGACGAAGTCGAAACGATTCAAAATCTCATAAGCACACCTAGATGAAGCTAGGAAACAACTTGTAATAGTTTCACCAAGAATTGAGCAAAGTAAACAACTTGGTATCGAGCCATATTGCTCGGTACCAAGTCATTTAGCTCCCCATTTCACTTCACCAACTTCATCGGACTCATTTTATACCCCTTCCACTCGTGGCCAAGCATTTTCCTAGATTTTGGATGATCAAACTCAAGAGTTGAAGAGAAGATGGCTAAAAAAGCCGAATAACTCAAGCGATAATGGAGCGATTACTAGAATCAACCCAAAATCGATGCAAAGAGAATGGAACACATCAACTTGGAGTTAGAATAGTGGTGCAAAAGAGTTGGACTAATTTCCACCTAAGAAAATAACTTGGCGCCGAGATATTATTTTGACTCGTTGGAGCCCGTGACCTCTTATGTGACAATAGGCAAACTCATGGACTCTACTACACTAGGCTTCTGACCAAAACACACATGTTTCCCTATAAATTCAAACCTATGTGCAACCAAAAGTGGATCTTCTCCCTGATTATTCTTCTCCACTCTTGATATGAGATTGCATTACTCTTCATCATCTTTCTCCTTCAAAATAATCACCAAGGAAACTACTCTCGGCATTCAAGGTCTTCGAACTTGTCAACCTTTTGTAATTGTGACTCTAATTCTTTGTAATCTTGTACACTCTCTTAGATCTATAATCAATAAAGATATAATATAGGTGTAAGGCAGAGAATGCCGAACTAATTCAAAAACCTAGTGTCTTCTTGTTATTTTTCTTAGATTTCTACTGTTATTTGCTTGATCTAGGTCTCACCAATTTCCTACGACTCATTCTTGGGCGTTAATCATTTTTTGGCATCAACAAGGTTACTGGGTTTATGTACGAAATGGCTATGAAGTAGATGGATAATTATTTTTCTTTATATGATTTTTGATTTGAATTGTCAGTTTGAATTGGAAATCTATATGTGTAAGGATAATTGTAAAATACTAAGCAATGATTGGATAATATTATTATTGAAACTGGAGGGAGGGTAAATAAGTTAGAATTCACCACTACATATAGATATGATATATGCAACATGCTTGATTGATTAAAAATGTATTTACGAATAGATCCCTTAATTTTTTTTAAACCTAATTCTATCAATTTCAAATGGAATTGAATACGTAGACGGACCAATGTATAGTTACATATAGTTATGAGATTAAATGTATGCAATGTTGAATATGATGGAAGTTGGAATTGTACATCATCACCATTCATAGTTACAATTATACACATTAAAATTTATATGTAAATTTTGAATAAATAAACTAAAGATAAACAGTTAAATTTTGATCAGAACAATAATTCAAACAAGTTGGAAAAACTCAATTTCTACAAATCTGATCAACTAAAAATAGGGTCAGTCGAGTAAAATTTCTATGTAAAATCTTGAAAAAATAAAGTCCAACGCACGGGTAAACGGTTCACCTTTGAGATCAAACGGTAGATCAAAATTCATTCCAATTGACTAGAATTGTTGTTTAGTCAACTCATTTTACAATGTGTAGCGAAAAAGAGGGTATATGAATCGGCTATAGGAATCCAGTCAGCTGACTAACATGACTACTTTATCGATTGGAAACCTGTAGACAATCCAGGTTCGGACCTGTGCAATCCATTTTGAGGAAACTTCTTCCCGCTTCCCTGACTTTTGAGAGTTCACGTAACTACTAGGAGATGTGCAACATGTTGGACTTGTTTCACATTTGGTGACGTACCTAGGATGTTATGTAATGTGACTCTCAAAGCGACATCCAATTATATTGTGACTATATTGTTAGCGTAACTTGCTTTGGCCACATATGATTGCATGAGGGGTTAGAGACATTTGATAAAAGTAGGATAAGTGTATGGATAAGATGTTGTGCCAATAGGGGAGTCAAATTTTTATCGACAATTTTTTCTACTAGTCTATTACTTATGTTGGAAAACAGAAACCAGTCGTTTCTTTGCATGACATCTGTCCAGTAAGACGTAGGCATCTCAAATTGATTCGTTTATCACATTTCAAATTCCCTAACCCCAGTCATTTGCATTTCCCAAATCACATATTTCGTTCCCCTTTCTTCTTCCTCAAAACATATCCTCTTCGATCTCCTTCCAACATACCTTCACAATCCACAACAGAGTCAGATCCTCTATCCTCTATTTACTGTATGACTACAGTTGGTTTGTGGTACTACCGACGACTGTATGATTAGGGAAGGCGAGAGATTGGCAGCACAGAAACAACAAGACCTAATGGTATGACTCATTTATCTTCAATCAGTCACTAATCATTCACAATTTATGATATTTAGTTCCATTCGTACTTTTGATTCCGTTTTGTATACCTATTTATGCACTTCAAAACATATGCTCAAAACTGGATCTCAGTTACAATTTATTTGACAGTAATGGTAAATTCATTATGTCAATGCTCCTTTTTTGTAAATTGTTGGTTTGTGTACTGCAATTAAATGCCCCATAGTTACTTCACTGCTGATAGAATAATGAATGTGATGGTTACTATTCTGAAAACTTAATTAATCTCAAAAAATGATGCTCAGTTTTTTTTACCTGACTGGTTTCAGTTTATTTTTCAGTACGTCCTTATTCGCTGTGAAGTCAAACTGTATGTTCGTAACTGATTTATTTTACGTACCAATTATCAGAACTATTGGCATTTACTGTACAAACATAGCAACTATTTATCCACCTCCGTGTTGATATCGTGGTTGTGTTCTAGAAATAGAGAATACAGTTGATAACCCAATGTCGCAGATTTAAGTGGTTAGCTTTCGACAGTAAACAGTTATCATATTAGGCCAAAGTACAACTGTTTAGGTGTTCGTACAATTTGGCAGAAATACAACTATTTAGCTGGTCTTATTCAAAATTTGTGTCACGAAGAAATACACATGATTTTACTTATATCTTTTATGTGTGCTATGTAAATGACTGAATTTAGTACCCTTACGAGTTATATGAAGTCCTACGACTATGCATGGGATTGGGCGTAGGCAGATCAAAACGGTGGTTCATGTTTACTCACTGTGGTCATTCCTAGTTGTTGTGCATGGCAAACTCGAGTAAAACCGAAACAACATTTAATTACTGTCGGTACGACTGCTCCCATGGATAGTACCCATGTACTATGCAGTGGTTAATGGTCTGCTGGCAGTCGAATAATTTCTTTGCAGATCATGTGCAATAAATTTCATGTCTCATTTTTATTTACAATTTTCCCTCCATATCAGTTAACTATCCGTGGTTCACAAACAAATCGTTACTTTCACTACGCATTAGTTACTGTACTATATTTGTGAGTACAGTATACTACATTATTACATCGTTCATTATGTTCCATCGTTTTCTTGCACAACCAATTCCTTTCAACAGCAAATTGTTCTCTTTCTGTATATATTTGACAACAAAAACTAACATGTGCATAAAAAACTTTCCCCTGTGCGCATTTCATTGCCCTTTCCCATTTAGTACTGCCTACTCATTTTTTCTTTATGACTCAATTAGCACCGTAAATTGATGGTTTTGGTAGACGAAGTATTGTACCGGTTTCAACATTGGTTTAGGGTAAATAGGTCTTTTTATATAGAGTTTGACCTACAAATCAGCATTCATTTGCATACAGTTTGATTGTTGTCATATCGGAAAATAGTATGCTCAACTTTGTTCAATATCGTGTTCTCCTTTTTTATAACCATTTGTGGAGGGTTGTTGTATTACAAATTAACTAATTATCCCTCTCCATGCTTCAAAATATGATGTTAAGATGATAATCTTTTATTTACTGCCACCATGCCTTCTGCAATGGTCACTTAACTGATCCCACAGTTCTATGTTCTCAATTAGAGCTCTTATTTCTATCTTAATCTTTTTAATATGTTACATCCTTTACCTGGGTTAGTATAATTTGGTTTGAATAACTGAATTTCTTCATTCTGTGGTTAGTAACTACAATTTGTTCATTTGTTTACGGTTTGTCAAACGGTATACCCACATAAATTATACCAAACTGCACCATGTTATCATAGTTCGATGCTTCCTTTATTACCCTGTTGCATTAATAGTATAAAGGTAAACAAAAATAAGGTTGGTCTATTTCTGGTAGTTTAAGTCATACACTGAATATACTGCACCCGATGACTCTGTTGTTTATTTACCATAATATTGCACACATCTTTTAATTTATGGCCTATCTTCCAACCTCCATTTACTGCTGACGTTATCATTAAATATAATGTACTTGCTTATTTTAACTACCGCTTTTTCCCTGTCTGCTTACAAAATTATTACCAGATGCTTGACTAGAAATTAAATACAGGCACCGTAATATTACAGGCTGGAGCGTTAATCATATTACATAAGCGGTTTCTTATTCCATTTTGATATTTTAACTATTGTCACCAACTGCGTTAAGCAATTTTCTTTTACACGGTTATTTATCTGTCCACTGAGTTACATCTGTTTTAACAGTTAAACCTGTTGTTATACTGCTGACGGTGGAACTAATGACTCCATGTCAGTTGTCGCTTGCAATCCATGGAAATAAAGAGCTCGATACTCTGATTACTGGAATCATTGCAAGAGGCGAGGTATCATGACATCACTGTACCATTTATTACTAATTCTGCCAACTTATGTACTCTTTATTCCAGTTTACACTTTTTGTTACGATAATATTTACTGTCAACTATCAATTGTCCTCTTTGTTCGACTGAATTTTTACGGTTTGCACTGATATGTTTGGTTTTTGTTTTCCTAAAAGAAATTGGTAGAGTAGCTCATGCATGTTAATGCTGCTCTGTGCTGCACAACCGATTCACTGTCTGGTGTTATACTGTGAATTTGAGTTTTTGCATTTCTTATCACTAATACTACTGCATTACAAAGATGCATTATCATATAACTAATTTAATTAATCTGTTGATTATTTTTAATATTTAAAGGAAACAATAGTAGAAAAAATTTGTATTTGTCTTCAAAATTGTTCGTGTTAAGGTCGGTGATAATACATATATCATCATCAGAATAATGTTTATTTCAATTATTAATATAATTAATCTCCTGTCGATTTCAACCTTCTAAATATCTACAAAAGCTGGGGAAAGAAATTCAAATTTAATTTTTATATAAAATGTATATTGTATAACATACATTGAGTTATACATACCTAGCTTTTCAAAGACCCATTTTGTACGTAGTGAATAGGTGTACCATTTTAAGCGAGTCTTCTTTTATGCCACCATGTCTTATTATTTACTTTTGTGCATATTGCAATATTTGTTTTTTACGAAAACTTCCACCCTTAATGTATTATTGTATACTTCAGATTTTGCACTCAAACTGTTCGATTAAATGAACGATAAATATCATCATCTGCTATAGTTTTCACTGAACTTTCTCCATTTATGCCACTTTTGTATATCCCTTTCAAGAACCCCGTTTGCTCAATTAAGAACGCACCCATAAAGTATCGTGTTGTAACTTAATATGAAATATTAAGAATGTTAACGTAAAAATCAGACGCTAACACCCCGGTGTAGATTGAAGTTGAGTGAAAGCACCACCCATGTATACGAGAACTAAAAACAAGTAGAGAAATCACAGAAAAAGCAGAAAAAACAACAGTTTTTATAGTGGTTCGGCTTAGGATAAGCCTACGTCCACTTTAATTCTCTTTATTACTGAATCGATTACAACTTTACAACAATCTTCAATTACAATTCCGATGAGACAAACAACTAGAACTTTGATGTAGAAGAATTCTTTAAATCCATGTAGATTGCGTTAGATTTATTTTCGAAGTTAGTTGAGATGCCTTTCGTACTTGAAGTGTCGGGTGAGTCGAGAATTCAGCAGAGTATCGGCCAAAAAAAAAGTCCCTTTCATGCTTGAGGTAGGTTGGTATTTATGGGGGAAATCCCCCCTTAGGTCGTAAGTCGTGACCGGTCTAAGGTGAGTCGTGGCTGACTTATCTGGCCTAGCCCCATGGTCTCACAAAAGCTCATTTGTACAATTCCTATGTCGCCCACGAGTCAACATCTAAGTCGCAAATGAGTCAGCTGGTCCTTTTGATGCGGCATTGTACCTTCATCCAGTAACTTTAGGTCGTGGACAAACTCAAGCTAGGTCGTGAGTCATATACGAGTTAACTGATAAGCATGTTCCCTTCAGATAATAACCCAGGTCATGAATCGTGTACGAGTTAAGAGGTCACTGTGTTAGGTAAGGAGCAGCACCTCATTTGCTTAAGCCGTTTACGACACATGTTAGGTCGTAAGTCGCAGACAGCTCTAAGTCGTTAGCTCATTTCCTTCTTAAGCCGTGCCATCTCTTGAATCATTAAGTCATCCTGTCCTTGAGCCACGGACTTCCTTAAGTCGTAGAAACCTTAAGTCGTGGATGCCTTAGGTCGTAAAGTACTCTGAGTCGGCAACTTCTTTAAGATATTGAGTCGGTCTATTCTCTTAGGCCGTTAGGTCATAGCTTCCTTAAGTTGGTAAGTCGTCAGTCCCTTAAGTCGTCCATCCTCTTAACTCGTTGAGTCGTGCATCTGTTAACTTGTTATGTTGATAACTCACTGAGTTGTTTGTCCATTGAGTCGCCGCCCACCTTGAGTCGTTTTCTTATTGAGTCGTGCAATTTTTGAGTCGTAGGAAATTGAGGGTTAACATTTGCCCCTCGAAGTACACGCCTAAGTCGTAGGTCGTGTGCTTCGACTTATCTTAACTCGTGTGCCGGTTCAAATTCCTCTGCCTCGAGATATAAAAGGCTTAGGTCGCTTCTTCTTCACCTACTTGTTTCCGTGTTTACTTCCGCCATTAATGACCTTCGAAGCTTTTCAGAGACGAATTCGATCATTTCACCTTATCACCAATTAAGTTCCTGCCACCTTCATCATTACACTACGTAAGTAAACTCATCGCTCGCTCAATTTCACAATTACTGTTACCTTTCGAACATGGATTTCCCATTTTCCAACCTCAATCTGAATCCTCACACCAGGCTTCTTCTTGAATCACGTTATGATTGATTGCTGACAAGCTTGAAGCGGTTTGATTGAGTTTTTAGATGACTTGCAAGGAGAAGGCAATGGGTCACCATATTTCGATTCAGTTGATCCATGAATTTAGAGGAGGCGATATCGTCCTACATGGGTTAACGGGTTAGGAGTTAGGAAGATAACGGGTTATTGGGTTGGAGAAGGATCAGTGGGTTGAGAAGAGATATCGTGAAGTTTTTGCAACTTTGCCAATTTGCATAGTTTTTGAAGTGACTGACTTAAGATCCCCTACGACCTTAGTTGCATACGACTTAACCCCTTAGGTTATGTTTGTTTCTGGACGACTTAAGACTTAGCTTCATTTGCACTTCATTTGTTCTGTCTTGATTTGAGACTTTACGACTTGGCCTTTAGGTTGTGAACGACTTAGCCCTGAGTTGCAGCCGAGCTAAGACTTTAGAGAATTATCTTTTAAGTCGTGGATGACTTAACTTTTAGGTCGTGGACGACTTATGACTTAGAGAACTCTTCGAACTGTGACCCAATGATCTGAACAAAATTTGAAAACTAAGAGATGTTGATAGAACTTAATTGTATTTCCAATTTGAGTTGCCAGGATAAACTGCTTGAACTTTGAACTGTTAAACTTTGCTGCATTTTTTCACAGATCACTTTTGACTTGCAAGTTAACAATCTACTCAATACATCATTTATAGAAAACTGGGACAAATATACTGCCACTGACTGCCCATATCAAATGGGAGATTAGTTAACATAGAGTAATCAACTTAAACATACTCTATGAAATGCTGTGAACCAATCAACTAAAGTGAAATATTAATGCAAAGCATTGCTATCTTGAACTAATTTGTTTGCATCTACATTTCTCTTTCATATTTTAAAACAACGAACCCTGGACTTCATGACTGACAAATGCTTGCTAGTTTTCATTCCAGTTTTATTCGCTTATTGCTCTGTTGATTTTACACAACACTCCACACATTTTAGGAAACGTGCACCTTCATATTTGAATATCCAGTTGCTTGTGTAGAATGACTTCTCAGCAAGAAGATATAACAGCCAGGCTGGAGAGGCCACTCTTATTCCAGCTCCATTAGTCAATCCTCCAGAAAGAGCCCCTACCACCTTATCGTACAAAGATTTTCGTCAGTTATGCTGTCAGTTTGGCATTGTTGAAGCAGATGCCATTCTTCCTGAGAAAAGTGACAATGCTGATGTGGCGCCTACTGGCTTTGTAGCGGTTAACCGGCAAATGTGCCTAAGCTGGGCCATTCCTCCTTTTAATAACTTTCTCCTGAATCTTCTCCTTCGACTAGCTATCTCCCCATTCCAGCTACACCCCAATGGCCATGCCATTCTGATGGGGTTGTGCGTGCTATTTAGGAGAACATTTGATCGGCTTCCAAGCTTTGACAAGATTTGCTTCCTATGTTCCTTTACTAGGACTAAGTATCATCCTTCTATCACTGTCGTGAGAAGCGCCCGAAATCGTAAGTTGATCGTTGGCCTCCATGACACTTCCCATAGGTTCTTAACTCAATTCTTCTATGTCCGTTGCCCCCGGGGTTTTATGCTGTGTGGAGAGAAGGAAGTAAGATCATTTACCTCTTCCTTTTCTATACTCCGAGTTTTGTGAAGCCTGAATTGCCAAGTGTTAACTTTATTTTTTCATTTCAGCGCTTCCCCCTCCTTTCAGAGATCCCAGCCACAAGCCAACTCTGGAGAGGCTTGTGGCTGTACCGGTTGAAGAGCGGGATATGAAATTTTTGTTGAACGACGAATTTCTTCACCAGTTCGGACTTCTTCACCCTTCTCTCTCCACACACCCCTATGAGGTTCCAGACTACCTACCTAAAGCATTAGATGCCCCGGTTTCTTCTGACGCACCCATACCAAAAGATCCTGCTTCCGAAGCTTCTTTAGTGAAATGTTCTACTACCGTCGATATTGCAGGGTCATCTGGCAAACTCACACTTGCCCCAGTTATTGAGGAAGAGGAGCCTCAGGGATCTCCCCAACATTCACAGAAGTCTGGCGAAGAAGCCGGGAAGACAAGTCCTATTAGGCAGAGCGGAGACGATACTTTCGAAGGGTTGAGCGACCTTTTTGCCACCTCACAGGAGATCTTTAAAGACGACCCTGTAACTACTAATGTTTCTTCTTCAGTAGTGGAAGCGACTTCTTCTTTGCAACGAGCTCCGTCGACTCAAGAGTTGACGTTAACTACCACACCCACGATTACTCCGCAGTCAAAGAGTGGTTCATAGTTTGATCCGCGTAGTTTGCACATCACACACACTTAGAACCTTTCAGCACTTTCATACACCTAACTCTTTATACTTTGAAGATTCTAAAGTTACATTTCTTTTCTCTGAAGACTTCTAAGACTTGTCTCTCTTTTTATTTCAGATTCTCCGATGGGACGCAGCGGCTCTTACTATGACGTCTTTCAGCGCTACGGGAGGCGTAGTCAATATGATTATAGGCGCTACCTTCCCGTTCATAGAGAAACCGATGAAGAGAGAGCCACTCGAAAGGCTCAGGAGAGAAGGGCTCAAGAAGAGCGTTATGAGAGAAAAGAAAGGGAGGAGCACCATGATTCTTCCCAGAGAGGTGACGATTCTCACAAGAGAAAGTCGCATGATGATCGGGGAAAAAACCACATAGTTGAGGACCCAAGCAAGCGTGCCCAGCACGGTGAAAGGCATACTTCTACAACTCCTGAAAAGGTCACTGCCCCCTTCTCACTTGACATTCCTTCTGGCTCTCCTGCACTCGGGAAGACATACATTCAGACAATAATCAGCAGGCATAAATTCCAAGTTGGATCAGGCCCGGCTACCTTGCAAAGCCGGTTCCCACACTGGTGCCTGAAGGGAGTGCGGTTCGATCTTGACTTGGTCCCTATTGACAAGCCTGCCATGCTGCGAAACCTCGATGCCGTCAGGCTTGATATTGAAAGGATGTCGAACTGGAAAAAGCTTGTTGACGAGCTTCAAAGGGTCAACCGTGCGAATATAGAGGCCATGCTTACTATGGAGAATGATAAGGCCGAATGGCAGAAGGTTCTTGAGCAGCATGATACCGAAATGAGGAGCATCACTACTTACAATGAAGAGCTTGAAGCGAAAGTTGAGGAACTTAAACAAGAACTTGCTACTTCCTCTACTTCCTACACTCAAAGAGAAGAAGTTCTTCTAAAACAAGTGAGAGATGCTCATGCCGGCCAAAGAGACACCGAAGACAGGCTTGAAGTGCAAAAAAGAATCAGTGAGGGCTATATTGCTGATATTGCAGAGCTTCGGAAGAAAACCAGCTCCCAAGAGGCGGAGATTCAAATGCTAAAACTTCAACTCTCCAAAGCTGAAAGAGAGCGTGATGAGGCCGTTGCCGGTAAAATTGCAGCTAAAGAATCTCATGAGGCAAGAAGACTAACATCATCTCGACACTGTTTGACTTCTACCTGCACAGCATCTTGGGGCACGGTAGTCTCGCCTTTCTAGGCCCCAAATATGAAGTTACACTGGCTGAAGTGTGGGAGGCTGCACTTGACATGCTTGGCGGTAAAGGTGCTGGCTATGCCGAATCAGCTCTTGAGGAGCATTACTTGGATGACGATGCTCGCACTGCTCTCGCCAAGGGAAAAGAGCAACTTGCAAAATTAAGAGCTGAAATGGCAGAAGGGGAACGGTTAGGAAAAACTACTTCAACTCTTCTAGTCCAGCATTCTCCTTTGGCCGAAATCGACATTATTGGCTCCAGCTCTCATTCTCCATCCCTGGCCAAAGTTACAACTGAGATCACAAGTATACAGGGTGGAGATGAAGATGAAGAGAGCGCCGAAGCACAGGCTTATGAGGTTGATATCAGGAAGCCGACTTCTCCAGGTAACTCTACTGTTAATCTTACCCAAGTAGACTGCTCATTTGCTTCTTATGAGTTCGATGAGCTACTCGACTATTTTCTGAACCTCAATGAGCCTTTATCTCCTCTCTTTACTGACTTTAACTTCTTTTCTTCTGTAGAGAAAGCACCGAGCATTGTTCAAGCTTCCCTTCCTCCAATTATTCCTCCTTTGGTTCTCCAGGTCACTCCTGCGTCCGCCTCTCAACCCGGGTTGCAAGAGGAGCAAATAGAAGCTCTTCATGGCTTAGATGATCCTATTGCTTCTCAAGAACATGGGGGAGAGGGGCTTGGAGAAGGCAATGAGTCTCCGGAGCGAATCACTTCTGATAACATAAAATTATCTGCTCTTGTAACTCCGGAAAGTGAGTCTTCTTCAAGGAGAAGGAGGAAGCGTGCCACTTCCAAGAAGAGAAGGAAAGGCATTCTTGTTTCTGAAGAGGAAACGACAGTTGATACGGAAGTAACCCTTTCTCCTTCATCCCCGACTCTCCCAAGCCGTCCTGAAAAGCTGCCTATTAGGTCAGGCGAAGGACCTAAGGGTGGTGGCAAGAAGAAGTAAGGGGTCCTGCTTCGATTTATCTTTACTTTTTGCTTTTTACATGTACTGGCCGGAGATTGTGCGGGTACCGGCCTCCGCTTTTCCTTTTCCTCTTTATTTTGAAACCTGTACCTGTACAAAATTTTGACAGTATTGAATAAAATGATTCTTTTTGTTTGTACAAACTTCTGTCAGTATTTGAGAATGCATTTACTATTCATTTTTGTACAGGTTTCTCCATATGATATTGCAGTGAGCTTGTGGTATGTTATTTGAGTGTAGTTTTTACCAATGTAGTTATACCATGTTGCCCCTATACCATAAGCTCGTTGCAGTATTTTATACTTTGAAGGGACTTGTACTCTTATTTTCTGGAGAATAATTATTCCATACTTGGAGGAATATTATTTCGTTAAAAATAGAGTACAGCTCCCTCCATATAAGTTTTTACGCTTCATCCTTCGAAGATATCACTTTTTCTTTTCTGCATACACACATTTTACCAAGTGAATTCTTCTATGTGGTATAGCGGGCCTCTGAAGGACACTTCAACTTCTTTTTGAGGAAGAGTATTTCCAAGAATAGAAGAACAAATCTTCCTTTGAAGGCTAAAGTGTGCCTTTGAAGAGGGCTTCCTTTTTTTATATTGCGCCTCGGTGGAGGGCTTTGATCTTTGCTTTGCATTTCTGACGAAATGCTTCTTTGAAAAGTTGTACCTCTGAGGAGGGCTTTTTCACGTTTCAACACTTGGAAGTTTTATTTCAATCTCGGTGAAACGTGTGCCTCCAAAGAGTTGTGCCTCCAAGGAGGGCTTTTTCACGTTTCAACACCTGGAAGTTTTATTTCAATCTCGGTGAAACGTGTGCCTCCGAAGAGGACTTTCTGTTCGATTGTGCCTCCGGGAGGAGGTCTTTTCATTTCTGCCTCTAGGAAGAGGTCTTTTTTGTTTCTGCCTCTGGGAAGAGGTCTTTTTGTTTGGTTGTGCCTCTGGGAAGAGGTCTTTTTTGTTTCTGCCCCTTGGGAGAGGCTTTTATTTTTCCCTATTCGTTGGGAAGCGGGCCTCCGAAGAGGGCTTTTCACATTTCATTTCACGGGAGTGTATCGACCGGTCACGATGAAATGTGTGCCTCTGAGTAGGGTTACTGCCTGGAAGTTTGGAGTTTCTTTCTCTCGGTTGGACGGATTCATGGGAGTGTATCGACCGATCAGTCCGCAACTTTGTATCGAGAAAGATCTCTCTTTTTCTGGTTTGGCCCGCTCGAGGTCTTTTAGCATTTCAACTGTGGTGAAATGGGCCTCCGAAGAGGGCTTTTCACGTTCCAACACTTGGAAGTTTTATTTCAGTCTCGGTGAAACGTGTGCCTCTGAGTAGGGCTTTTGCCTGGAAGTTTGGAGTTTCTTTCTCTCGGTTGGACGGGTTCACGGGAGTGTATCGAACGATCATTCCGCAACTTTGTATCGAGAAAGATCTCCCTTTTCCTGGCTAGGCCCGCTCGAGGTCTTTATCCTCCGAAGAGTTGCGCCTCTGAAGAGGGCTTGTGCCTCCGAAGAGGTTTTTTGCTGTTTGATGCTTGCTCGCCCTTGTCTCTTTGTCATCTATTCAAGTTGGCGATCCCCGTTGTCTTTTGCAAGTGTCATCCCTTTTTAGTTGCCAATAATTTCCCTCATCCAAAGAAATTTACTTCATAGTTAAGCGAGTTGGTGGTGGTAGACACAGGCTATTTAACTGGTTGTTTGTTTGTTCAAACATTTGCAGTTAGTTAGAAATGTTCCACTTCCATCCACATTGCTAACTTTTGTTCGAAGCACTTCTTTTGTAGGATTTGAGTGTGGAAATTTTGAATGGCTTCGTGTTTGCTTGCTGAGTGATGTCGGAGATCGCTTGGTCTTGCGATGGGTAAGCTTTGTTTTTATGGCCTGCATTATTAAATCGACATTTTAGTGACACACTTAACGTATTTTTTATGTCGAAATAAAACAAAGCAGTTTATAATAGTAGAGAACACAAGATTTATAGTGGTTCGGCCAAAAGTTGGGCCTACATCCACTTTATAGCTTTTCATTATTCACTTGCTTTACAATTGCTTTCAATACAAGAATCATATATTCATAATTCTTTTACAACATTTCAGCAAAGTTTTCAAGTAAAATAGAGACGCAAATGATTGCTGTTCCAAGCTCTTGGGATTGGTTCTCCTTCGACAATTGTGAGTTTGAATGTGCCGTCAAGGAGTTTCGCGCCTATAACATATGGCCCTTCCCAGTTTGGCCCAAACACACCTATGGCTGTCATAATTCTCTTCAGGACTAAGTCCCCAACTTTAAAGCTACGCTGACGAACTTTGGAATTGAAGTGCCTGGCTATTTTTTGCTGGTGAGCTGCAATTCTAAGTCTAGCCTCTTCTCTTCTTTCATCGAGGAGGTCAAGTGCTTCCAATTGCAATTTCTCATTCTCATTTTGATCAAAATGGATCCTTCTGTGTGAGGGGACTTCAGTTTCCACTGGAATCACCGCTTCTGATCCGTATGCCAATGAAAATGGAGTATGCCCAGTCGCAGTTTTGTGGGTGGTTCTGTATGCCCATAGTGCAAGTGCTAACTTATCGACCCAACCACCTTTTGCTTTTTCCACCTGCTTTTTGATGGTCGATTTGATAATTTTGTTTACTGCTTCCACTTGCCCGTTTGCCTGCGGATGAGCTACTGCTGAGAAGTTTTTTCGGATCTTGAACCGTTTGCAGAAATCTTTTAACTCCTCACTTTCAAACTGAGTACCATTGTCTATGATTATCTTCTGAGGCGCACCATACCTGCAAATGATATTTTTAGTCACAAAACTTATCATTTTCTTAGAGGTAATAGTAGCCAATGGTTCGGCTTCGGCCTACTTAGTGAAGTAATCAACAGCAACGATAGCATATTTAATCCCCGATTTGGCAGTCGGCAAAGGCCCAATGAGATCTATTCCTAAGATAGCAAACGGCCATGGACTGACCATTTGTGTTAGCTTAGTGGAAGGTGCTCTAGGAATTTTAGCGAATCTTTGGCATTTATCACACTTTCGGGAATAGTCAGCAGCATCCTGATTAATTTCCGGCCAAAAGTATCCATAACGGAGGATTTTCTTTGCTAAAGTTTGACCACCTGTACGATCCCCACATTCCCCTCCGTGTACTTCAGTTAGAGTTGTCTTAGCTTCTTCCTTTGTTACACATCGGAGTAATGGCATTGAAAATCCTCGTCTGTACAAACGACCATCTTGAACTATATATCTGGAGGCTTTTCTCATCAGCTTCCGTCGTTCTTTTGAACTTTCTGCCAAAGAACCATCGAGTAGATATTCAAGTATCGGAGTCATCCATGATTCTTGTTCTTGGGATACATTCATAATCCAATCAACATCCATTTCATCTGTGCTTGGAGCTGACAAGACTTCGACGGGAATTAATCCCAATAGTTGAGCTTCACCGGTACTTGAATACTTTGCAAGAGAATCCGCCTTCATGTTCTCTTCACGGGGTATATGGTGTACTGAATAACGGTCAAAATCTTGAAGGAGCTCCCATGCTTTCCATAAATAGACGGGTAGATTCCCTCCTTTAGCTTGAAATTCCTTCCTGACTTGGCAAACAATAAGTTGAGAATCACTGAAGATCTGTAATGCCTTGATGTTTAGTTCTTTAGCGATCCTTAAACCAGCAATGAGAGCTTCATATTCAGCTTCATTGTTTGTCGAAGGGAATTCTAGTCTCAGCGCATAACATAGCGATCGCCCTTCTGGGGTTTCAAGGACAACCCCTTCTCCGGAACAGTAATCATTCCTCGCGCCATCGACATACAATTTCCATTGGATTGGGATGCTATCAGTGACTTCTTCCTCACTATCACCTTTATACGTACTCTCTGCGATGAAATCTGCCAAAGCTTGTCCATTGGTTGCTTTTCGGGGATGGTAAGTGATGTCATATTGGCTGAGTTCAATATTCCATTTCAAAAGACGGCCCGAAGTCTCAGGACGGAATAGGACTTGCTTTAGAGGTTGATCGGTGAGGACTTTGACGGGATGAGCTTGGAAATACAGCCTCAATTTTCTTGATGCGATCAACAAACAGTAGGCAAGCTTTTATAATCTTGAATAGTTCATCTCTGCCCCAGTGAATCTTTTCCTGATATAATAGACTGGGTGTTGAATCCTTGCGTCTTCCCGTACCAACACTACACTGAGAGCATGAGACGAAATTGCCAAATATACGAAGAGATCATCACCACTGTCAGGCTTTGAAAGTATCGGAGGCACTTCCATATGACGAACCAACTCATCAAATGCTTTCTGACAATCAGGAGTCCACTCAAAGTTTTTTCTTCCGTTCTTCAGAGCATCAAAGAATGGAATGCATTTGTCAGTAGCTTTGGAAATGAACCGACTCAAGGCAGCAACCTTTCCATTGAGACTTTGCAATTCCTTCTTCGTTTTAGGAGCCTTGACTTCTCTCAAAACGGTGATCTGAGCTGGATTGGCTTCAATGCCCCTAGCGCTCACAATGAAACCCAAAAACTTTCCGGACTCCACTCCAAATGAACATTTCAGGGGATTAAGCTTCATTCTATACTTGCGGAGTACTGCAAACATCTCTGCCAGGTGATCCATATGGTCCACTGCTTTCTTAGACTTTACTAGCATATCATCAACATAAACTTCCATTGTCTTGCCAATCTGTGGTTTAAACATGGCATTAACAAGCCTCTGGTAAGTTGCCCCTGCATTCTTGAGTCCGAAAGGCATGACCTTGTAGCAGTAGAGTCCAACATCTGTGATGAAACTAGTATCCTCTTGATCTAGCTCATGCATCGTAATCTGGTTATATCCGTAGTATGCATCCATAAAAGATAACAATTCATGTCCCGCCGTCCCATCCACCAACTGATCGATCCTGGGCAGCGGGAAACAGTCTTTGGGGCAGGCTTTGTTCAGATCTGAAAAATCAATGCATACTCTCCACTTTCCATTAGCCTTTTTCACCAGCACTGGATTTGATACCCAATTTGGATAAGTAGATTCTCTGATGAAACCGTTCTCCATGAGCCGATCCACTTCTTCTTTTAACGCTGCCGTTCTCTCAGGACCCTGAGTCCTTCTCTTCTGTTTCACAAGTGTAAACTTTGGTTCAATGTTCAGAGTATGTACTGCAATCTCTGGGGATATTCTGCACATGTCAGCGTGAGTCCAAGCGAATACATCCAAATTAGCCTTCAAAAATGAAATCAGAACATTCTGAACTGTTGTGTTGAACTGCGAACCCACATTAAGTACTTTGTTTGGGTCCTTTGGGTCAACGGGCACCGGCACTGTTACCTCTATCGGTACTACCCTATTCTACCCTACGCTGGCTTTCCATGGATCCATCTCTCTTCGTGCGCCACTACATTCGCCAGTGTAGGGTCCACCTTATAATTGCTACAAGGTTGGTTCCTTAGTGCGGATTGGAGCCGCTGCACCTTTTCCCATTTCTCTTTTCCTTGATTCTCGCAACTCTGCAAAGTAACATTCTCGCCCCGCATCTTGGTCTCCCTTAATCACACCAACTCCGTTATCTGTGGGGAATTTTAGAGTCAGACACCATGGGGCAAGAACAGCTTTAAACGCAGCAAGAGTTGGTCGGCCTAAAAAGGCATTGTAGGCAGAGAACTCTTCAACGATTATAAAGGTTTTCTTTCGAGCTACCTTCCTTAGTCCCTTTTCGAGTTCTACAAACAAATCAATGGTCCCAATCGGCTGTTTGGGTTCTCCAGCAAACCCAGCAATCTTAAGTGACGAAGCTTGAACGTCAGCCATTGGAATTTTCATTTGATTGAAGGTCTTCTTGAAGAGGATGTTGCATGAAGCTCCACAATCAACTAGAACTCTTCTCACAGTTTCCGGCCTAATACCAGCGGATATGACCAAAGGATATATGGTCGGAGCCTCAATACCCGAAGAATCCCTAGCACTGAACACGATATCATCTGTGGAAGTCTTTTGTTGCTTTAAAGGCGCATCATTCTCTAAGAAAAAAACATTCTCTTTGGCTGGTACATGCCTCAAGGCCCGGGCATACCTTTCCATCTCGCCCCAGCTTTTTCCTGCCGGGTGAGGTCCTCCAGTTATTATATTGATGACAGGCCTTTCCGATTCATGCTCCACGGCCTTCTCACTTGAGGCACGACGGTGAGTGGGAACTTGTTGTCCTTGAGTTGACGAAGATGGGGCATTTCTATTCCTTTTCACATACTTCCGGAGTTTGTTTTCCTTCAAGAGTTGTTCAATCACCTCTTTCAACTGTCGGCATTCGTTGGTGTCATGGCCGGGCTGGTTGGAACCGACAGAACCTTCCACTGTTTTCCATTTTAATCACAACTCTCATTTTAGGTGGTATCGGATAATTGACATCATCTTAGGTTGCAAAGAAGATGTTTTCAGGGGTATCGGTCAAGGGTGTGAAATTGAAAGAACGGCCTTTCTTAGCGTCTCCCTATTTCTTTCCACCATCATTTCCCCTTTTCTGAGTGTTAGGTTCTTTCTTATTCGAAGCAGCACCATTGTTCCTGACTTCCGCTGATACCACCTTAGCTGGTGTTTGGAGGCACTCCAAGCGCATGAATTCATCCGCTTTCTTGTAGAATTTGTCGAGCGAGTTCGGTTCTTTCATTTTCAACCATTTTCCAAATTCGCTCAATTTGTCAATCGCCCTCATCAAGTATGTCAGGACCATGCGTGGCTCAGCATTATCTACCTCAGCCAATGCTATGTTAAAGCGATTCAAAAACGACCTGATAGATTCTTCTGGATTTTGATCTAGACTCGATAGCGACATTATATCCTTTGCTTTAGAAGCATACAATCGAAATTTCTCCTTGAACTTCCTGGTCAAATCGGAAAATTGATCGATGGACCTGACCGGCAGCTTCGTAAACCACAATAGAGCTACACCTTCGAGATATACCGGGAAATATCGACATTTAATTTCATCTGACGCCCTGGCACCAGTCATATGCCAGTCGTACTTATACAGAAACTCGTTTGGATCACTCATCCCTTTGTAAGCTGGAATTGTAGGGGGAACGAATTTCCTTGGGAACTCTGCCTTCAAAATCTTTTTAGTAAATGGAGTTTTGCTCGGAGCAAATCCCCACTCTTTCTCGTCTTCATATCTTCGCATACTTTCTTTCATGATTTGACGAACCATACCTGAAAAATACTCTTCATCATTTAGAGGCTCTAGAGGGCACACATCAGCCACTCTCTCTGAATTCTGCCTCGACAATCGTTCACGGACGGTCGGCTGCGGCCCTGATCCTCCAGCTTGAAGAGGAGTCCTTTCTACAGGGTCTGCGGCTCTTTGAGAAATGTTCCCTTCAACATCATGAACTCCCGCAGTAGGGTTCCCATCATTATTAACCGGTTGACGATTTTCCCCTAGTAGATCATTCAACTTGCTCAAGATCAGGGCATTCTGGGCATTCTGAGCTTCCAACTGCGCATTCAATTGCTGGTTCAATCCCAAAACTACGGCGTCCAATTCTGCTCATGTAACTCGAACAGTTGGAGCTGCTTGGCTTGAAGGAGGAGAGGTAGCAGTATTCTCTTGAACATTGTCGGATCTTACAGAACTTCGTTTTCTCCCAGGAGCCATTATTTCCAATAACTTCTGGTTTTAAAAGAAATCCTTTCAACAATCCTTCGCGGAGCAATAGTGGAAGTTTCCTGAGTTCATTTCTCAGTGAAAGCACCAAAAATGTTAACGTAAAAATCAGACGCTAACACCCCGGTGTAGATTGAAGTTGAGTGAAAGCACCACCCATGTACACGGGAACTAAAACCAAGTAGAGAGATCACAGAAAAAGCAGATAAAACAACAGTTTTTATAGTGGTTCGGCTTAGGGTAAGCCTATGTCCGCTTTAATTCTCTTTATTACTGAATCGATTACAACTTTACAACAATCTTCAATTACAATTCCGATGAGACAAACAACTAGAACTTTGATGCAGAAGAATTCTTTAAATCCATGTAGATTGCGTTAAATTTCTTCTCGAAGTTAGTTGAGATGCCTTTCGTACTTGAAGTGTCGGGTGAGTCGAGAATTCAGCAGAGTATCGGCCAAAAAAAAAGTCCCTTTCATGCTTGAGGTAGGTTGGTATTTATAGGGGAAATCCCCCCCTTAGGTCGTAAGTCGTGACCGGTCTAAGGTGAGTCGTGGCCGACTTATGTTGCCTAGCCCCATGGTCTCACAAAAGCTCATTTGTACAAGTCCTATGTCGTCCACGAGTCAACATCTAAGTCGCAAATGAGTCAGCTGGTCCTTTTGATGCGGCATTGTACCTTCATCCAGTAACTTTAGGTCGTGGACGACTCAAGCTAGATCGTGAGTCGTATACGAGTTAACTGATAAGCTTGTTCCCTTCAGATAATAAACGAGGTCCTGAATCGTGTACGAGTTAAGAGGTCACTGTGTTAGGTAAGGAGCAGCACCTCATTTGCTTAAGCCGTTTACGACACATGTTAGGTCGTAAGTCGCAGACAGCTCTAAGTCTTTAGCTCATTTCCTTCTTAAGCCGTGCCATCCCTTGAATCGTTAAGTCATCCTGTCCTTGAGCCGCGGACTTCCTTAAGTCGTAGAAACCTTAAGTCGTGGATGCCTTAGGTCGTAAAGTACTCTGAGTCGGCAACTTCTTTAAGATATTGAGTTGGTCTATTCTCTTAGGCCGTTAGGTCATAGCTTCCTTAAGTTGGTAAGTCGTCAGTCCCTTAAGTCGTCCATCCTCTTGACTCGTTGAGTCGTGCATCTGTTAACTCGTTATGTTGATAACTCACTGAGTTGTTTGTCCATTAAGTCGCCGCCCACCTTGAGTCGTTTTCTTATTGAGTCGTGCAGTTTTTGAGTCGTAGGAAATTGAGGGTTAACAAAGAACTACTTGTGATTATGAAGAACTAATACCATACTGACATTACAAACTTAAATAATTAAAAAAAATTCTCTGTTTAGTTTTAATGAGAAGTTTCTAATGTTGGAGGTTCAAATTGGTTATTCAAATTATGTTATACTCTTGGTAACAAATGACAACTTTAGATGTAGGTGCCTTATTTTTAGAATTGATGAGACAGCTTCTCACCAATACTATACTCTTTTACAATACTATTGTATTTGCTTTTTATATGTGATTTATACAGTATTGTTCTATATGTTATTTATAAAGTACCCAAAATAGTGTTTTATGAAGTATCGGTCATTACTTTAAACGTGTTGTATAATAAAAGTACCATGAAAAGAAGTATTAACTACATCCTTTTGCTACACCGAAATAATTTTTTGAGTTATACAATTTGTTATGAATTAGATTTTATAGATGGATAATAATATGCATGATTATTTTTAGAAAAATTGAAATCATTTTAAAAAATTAGTTCTAAGAAAGTTTTATTACTGTCAACCATTGATTAACCACCGGTTTGAAGTACATATTCATTCAAAATATGACAGGTACCCAATTTAAAAAAAATTATTGAAATGAAATGGTATAAAAAATATGTACAAATCTATCTATTAAATAAATAGGAAAGGATAAATCACTCTCTAATTTTATTCCACGTGTCAAAATAAATCCCCACCAATTTTTCAATTGAAGCCAATTGAATCTACCAACCTTTCTTCCTCACCATTTTAAAGACGGTTGCAGTTTCACAACTCCCTCATTTCCCCTCCGCTCAAATCAATTTTTGTAATCGTTTAACTACCTTTCTATCATTCAACAAATGTACTACAAATTTCTCTTCTTATCATTCTTAACTGAACAATAGAACCACTATTTCAATTAGGGAGCTTTTGGATGCTATGTGGATTTCATTTACTTTCTCTGGCATAGATTTGTTTTACAGGTTCATCATCCCTGTTTTGATTCTCAATTTTTTCCTTCCTGATATCATCAATTTGTCACTAGTGTTAATCACAGAAAATTCATGAATATTTACAGCTGTAGGAATTTGCAATTACAACTAATTTCTAGATGTGATATTGATGTTATCTATTGTCTCAAACATAGATTTGATTAACGCCTCTATCATTCTATTTGGTATATCATTGCTTTCGGAAGGTAATATCTTGATTGCACGATTTTAACTTCATGCCAAAAACGTGAAATTCTAAATCGGTTGTTAAATTTCTATTACTTTGTAATCTTTTCAGTTTGTAATAGAGGTTTGAATCGAACACGATACTTTATTTGTTTCACTTGAATGGTTGTTGAATAATTCTAAGTACAGGAAGTTGGATAATCTTTATTCGTTATGGTAAAATCATTAAAGGAAAGAGGGAAAAAAGTTTCTCATTCTTTAACAGGACGGAAAACCTTAGACAATAAAGTGATAAATAACCATGAACATGATGATACTATAATAGTCATGATAAGAATTTTCTTCTTACCTTTCTTCATGAAACGGAGGATACCAATGCATCAATTTAGATTCTAATCAATTATCAGATTTTCCCCACTACAGATGTCACCTCAACTGTAACAAAACCAAAATCGTGGATTTATGCAAACAGTTGCTATTTCAATGGGGACTTCACATCTTGCTAGGATGTGGATGTCTTTATATCTCAGATCTTACATTTTATCGATGGTTATATCATTTTTGGAATATTTCGCTTTCATAAGGTAATTTTTGGATTTTATATTTTTAGTTTGATGCCTACAGTTGTTAAGAAAGATAAAACTGTTTAACTGTTGTGACTCAGTTTTGCTGGATTTAGGCTCTCTTTCCTATGCTTTATATTTGAGCCAATTTCAGTGATAACAATGGATTTCTTGGCTGTTGCATACAGATTTTTTAATTTATTGATTATATCGTCATTTTTATACAACATCTTGCAAACTGCAACTTCAGTTTCTACCTCAAAAATCTAAATTCGTTTCCAATTTATTATTTTCAGTACTTTTCAGTTTCTGTACGATAAGTTTGTGATGTAAGATGATTTCTAGATTTGGGTTAATAATTTGGGAGTTGGAAAATTAGAATTTAGAACTATAGGAAGTTGGAAGCTGACAGGAAAGCTATGATAAAACCATTAAATGAAGTTAATGCATCATTTTTTCTTCCTTTACTACAAATTGAGTGCTAGAAATTGTAGCGTGAATGTAGAGAAAGAGAACATCTGACTGGCTTCTCTTCCAACTAAGTTCCTATCTATGGTTGTTCTCTGTAAGTGTTTATTCCTCAAATTTGTGTTATAATGGGTATAAATTATGAAGATTCATATTTGAAACTTAGGTAGATAGAGTTCGATTATATGGAAGATTTTTCCTGTAATATCGCAAGTTGTTTCATGTGCCTAATACACCATTGCTTATTTTTCTTTCAATTTTTTTTGAAACTAATTGGTGAACACAATTTCATAATGAAATAGACTAACATGCATAAAATCTTTGGCACTGAGTCATTAATATACTAATTAAGGAAGCTACTTATGAAAGTGATGCCTCCAAAGTGTTTATCTTCGGTGACATTGTACAAAATTTTGAGATTGGTTATATCATGCTATATATGTTACCTTTTTGGGTATTTGTGTGTTTCAAAAATCTATAACCATCTTTGATTTATTTAAACGTCAAATTTAGAGATAGTGAAAATCATTATTACCACACCGTTTGATACGTTATAATAAACTGCCTAGAAATTGTATGTGTCTACTGTAAAGCATGAAATTGTATAGAAAATAATTCCTTAGTTAATTTCTCTATTATATTAACAATATAGTAACCAAAAAATAATAATTAACAAAGAATTCATACATTAAGGATTTATAAGAAGGACCTATTTAGGGGTACCCCAAAAACAATTGGGCTGTTTATAAGCGGGACCTAAACAGTTGACGACACAAATGCAATTATATGTCACATATCAAACTTGCACAACTATGAGGCATATAACAAAGAGAATATTTGATTGATGATCCATCCAAATATAATAAAGCTAACAAATTGAATAACTATTATTGATCAACTACCGCTAAGAATTACTGAAAAAACTGCTGTTTAAAATGTAGTATGGCTAAATTGTGCTCTGAATTATCATAGCTAGGCAACTGTGTTGAAACTAAGGAGTGGACAACTGAAGCGAGGGTCCTGAAATCTAAAGTAATGTACTGTCATGCGTCAAGGAAAACACAAATGAGGACTGATATGAAAAGAAGGCAGCATTAGAAAGAAGGCTTGTATAGGAATGATAACAGAGTATAGGAATGAACGTTGGCAACAACGAGAAGCATGGACGAGCTGACTATTGCTAAAGCTGCTATACCGATGAATGAAAACATGTAATTTATGAAAGGAGTGCAGTTTCTCCTAAGTTGGGTATGAAAATCTGAGGATGCTATTAAAGTTGATGTTTGACTAACTGAAACACATGCGGTGAATCAGATTCTAAAAGGTAGCGAACATGATCGAGTACAGAATAATAGGCAGTAAAGGTCCACGAGCAATTGGCAAAGATAGTGTTGAAATCATGGAACAATAGAACCAAAACTATTGAGTAATGTTAACAGTGGCTGCATAGATCCAATGAGCAATCAATGTAGGCACATCAAGCATCTAATCGCGGAGGAACAATCGTGCTAGCAACAAACAGGGCTTCATCGACAATACCACAACTGGAGATAATTTTAAAGGGAAGTAAATAGACATGAGTTAAAGGTGATGATACATAGGCAACTGATACATGGCAACATTTAACTTGGGGTGGCTTTGTTTACAAGATTCATCACATTTATACACCAATGGTCATATTTCGGTCATATTTCATCCTTTCTGATGCTGGATCGTAAGTATTATCGCAATTTTTTGGGTTTTCGAATAAAAAGTTCTCATATTTCATTTTCTAGATATGATTTCATCAAAATCATAGAATACTAAAAATAAAAATCTAAAAAATTTTCTTGGTTTTGCATGAATAATTCATAATGGAAGACAAAAAATTTAATAAGGGGAAATTGTAACAATAGAGAATGTTACATCAGTAGTTTACAATGTAACTTATCTTTATGCTAAACTTTAGGAAATAATATTTTGTTTCAAGAGTTTTGCTGTTGCTCGACAGATTATGGAAGATTTTGAATAGGATATAAAGCAATAGATGTACTTAGTGGTCACAAGGAGCTATTTTTAGTAGCACAAATTAAGAAAAATGATGTTATATAAGTACTAACCTATTTCAGAAATACAATATTGTTGTTGTTGTAGGCATGAGGGATGGCGGCACAACTGACGCATTAGACTCTGTTTATGGTATGTGTATTTATAAGTCGAAACTTCTATTTTGACTTTTATAAGCTGTTAATTAGCTAAATTGTCATTGTTATCCTTTGGTAAGGGGCACTATTTATTTATGCTTATTATTGTATTTAAAATAATGTTTTCATTATATGATCATAACTAATAACACAAAATCGATAGGCTTATTCATACAACTTTTATAATGTGGTAGTTGATGGGAGAATAAATTTTACTGTGTTATATATCAGTCTAAGAAGTTTGCTAATAATGTTAATGTATAAAAATATTTTAGTTGAATCGAGATACCTAGAGTTGATATTCTCATATTAATGACAAACTGATAACATGATTTGATTTGTTGACATGCTTTAGGCTGTATGAGTGATTCCAGATTCCCTAAAGATCTTAAAGTTTACCATACGAAGCATGAAATATTTTGCATCTATTTTCAATTACATGAACAAGAGTACTCTATTAGTTTCGGTGATAATTGGAATGCTGGAAAATCTATCAAGCGGAAGCAGTAAAATGCAGCTAGAATATTGAAATGTAGGAAATAGAACTCGCAGTCAAAGGTGGCATAGAAATAAAATAAGTAATATTCAAAGGCATTAGGCCAACACATACATTTCTTAAACTTACATTTTTAAACTATATTATAATTATTTTAACTTTAAAAGAAGATAATGCATTGAATCTAGGATCAATAAGTCGGACAATAACAAATTTGAGTTTTATAACAGTTCTTATATTTTTTGTTTACAGTTTTGTAGTTATTTTTGGTGTATTATCTAAAATTTAATATGCATATGCACATACACCACTTACAGAAATCTAATCAATGTTATTATGTTGTATCATGCATAGGCTGCTGTGAAACAAGAAACAAGATGAGCATAAAAAGAGAAGAAAGAAATTGATGCTGTGCAAAACTACATCACCAAAAGCTCAAAAGCTAGCTGTAGTTGTACTACCATGTTTCATTAACTTTATACAGTGTATAAAACACCATCGCTTGAAAAAAACAATCATGGAGTATGTTGTATAGTAAGCTTAGTGAGCATGAGTATAAATTTGTATTAAAATTTTGGGTTTTTAGTACTAAAGTTAAACAAGTTAAATTAGTTAAATTTATATCATCTGTCCTGGTTTTTTGTTGATGCATATTTTAAATTTCTGCATATATTAACTGAAGTGTAGTGTAGAGACCAAGTTTAATAGTTTCTCCATACTCTCATATATTGCACTATTGATTTTGGAATGCTGACCAAGAGGTACTCCCCTCGATGTATATTTTTAATACTTCTCACGTCTTATACATAGAAATAGGAATATTCAAAAGTTTTTTTCATGTTGTATACAACCCAAAAAAAAAGTCATTCCAAATATTTCCAAGCCGTTTACTTTGAACAAGGTTTTCAATTTACATGCATCTAAACGCTTAAATTCATCATTTATTGAAACTATTTCGGAATTTTCTTAGCCTCATTCTTTTTAAATAGCAATTAAAACAAAGGATATCAAATACAAATATACACTATATGCACTATAGATCGAAGAACAAATAACATATAATTCAACAGTTGTTTGTGTAAAAATTGGGCACAACACTCTTCGGAAGTTTTTGAAGAGATAATAAATGAAGAAAGCAAATTAAAATGAGGATTATCTAACAAAAAACTCCAAGCAACAGAAAGTAAATTGCACGGAAGACAACAATTTAGAGTGGTTTGGCGATTTGCCTACGTCCACTATGAAGTTTTGTTATTTTATTGCTCGATATTCGAAGAATACAACTTTTATATGACTAAGTACAGCAGTTCGTAAGCAAAAATTCGAAGTCAAAGGCAGTGGTGGTGCTCTGAAGCAATTCTGGCAGCGTCCGGGCGTGCTTTTTCTCTAGAAATTCTCCGATCCCCTTTCTGAATGACCAGGGGCTCTATTTATAGGTGCTGGAGGCTGATATTTCTCCTAAAATTCGGGAAGACCACTTCTGGCACGTGTGGGGGGCCCACATGGCCGAATTCTGGAGATCCGGGCCCACTTTTGGATCGATTCGACCCTTGGTACGAATCGATCAAAAAGGTGTCCAATCGTGATGAAACTTGGCATGGACATTCTTCTATGTACGTGCAAGCACGTGTGAAAATTTCATAGCATTTGGACTTGTAGATCTCAAGTTATGATTGATTCAAGATCGCATTTTTAGTTGATATGCGTACTTCGAATCCATGTTCTTCGAATCGATTGGGTCGAGTCCTTGGCTTCAGCTGCTACAACTTGATGGATTCGATGTGTTGGATTCGAGGGTTATCTTCTTTCAAATCGATGATGCTGGCACTTGTTCGGATCGATCGTTGTTAGCTACTGCATATCGATTCGAAGTTGCTTCAGTATGTTGGATTCGATGAACCCTCGCTTGATGGATTCGAAGACAGGAACACTCTGATGGATTCGAAACAAGGCGTGCCCTCGATGGATTCGAACCTACATTCTTTGGATGGAGTCGAACTGAGACATACATAGATGGATTCGAACGTATATATGTGAGATGGGTTCGAGGCAAGGGCTCGCCCCTGGGTTCGAAGCTATGCGTGCCCTGAGGGATTCGAACTCTGATCGATTCGAGCCTGGGTCTCTCGTATGGATTCGAAATAAGGCCTACCCTCCTTATTTTCTTTTTGCGACATCTTGAGTATACGAACTCGGATTTCCCTGAAATTTGGAACGTTGGTTTCTACAGCTTTGCTTGACGTGTCTTATCAATTGTAGCCTGATCCGGACTCGGATAAAATTCGTCGATATCTGTAGTTGCCCAATGATCATTCAAAGCTAAAGATGTATGATCCTGTTTCTTTCTGGTCAGTTCCTTGGTATCTCGGCCTTGCCAAAAGGCGGGATAACATTTGCCCCCCAAAGTACGTCTTGTGTAAACATGACGTGCTTTGAAAAGCTAAAATCTAACGCCGGACAATTAGGACATGCCCTGCTGCAAGCTGTATTCTGTATTGCTGTTATCAACTGCCGTATGATTGTGATCGGTTGTTCGTCGTTGAGACCATGACAAGATGGATATCCGATCCCTGTGAATGATAAAGATCAAATATTAGTCAAACATATGCGTATACGTGTATCGCCTTGACCTTTGTTAACTTTGCGTGATTGCAAGTTGTTGCCAGTTTGGTTTGTTATTGAATTCTGCATCGGCCCTCTCCTGAACCGATTTGGGATTAGGGTTAACGTATTGTTGTTATAGCCATCTATGATCATCCTTTTGTATCGATCCTCTCCTGAATCGGTGTAAAAGGTAGACCAGCCAACTTTTCATATCGAAGTGTTGTATTCATTCTCATCGACGGTGCTAAATGGATTTGAAGCATGCTTGTTCGAACCGATAGGGTTTTGAATTGATGGAATTGCTGGTTATGGAATAGGTTGTTCGAACCGATACGATTTTTCAACTCAGTCCTCATTCAAGTGCTTCGAATCGATGTTGTCCTGATGGATTCGTAGTCATGTATTTTCGAATCAATGGTCTTACCTTTGCTCAGTGTTTCATCGGATCGATGGTGCCTCGCATCGATTGAACCGGGATGGATTCGATTGTGTAAAAGATTGGAAGGTAATGGGTTTGAAGTGGAGTATGGATTCGGCCACGTAATGGGTTCGAAATCATGACTTTACACTGTGATGGATTCGAGTGCAATGGATTATCGAGCGTTTGTTCGAATCGATGGGGTTTGGCTAGTGACCGGCGGTAGGGAGTAAACACAACCGGGAGTCGAAGAGCCACGCGTTTTCTGTCGAACCCATATAAATATCCAAGGCCGTCTTCATTTTTAACTTCTTACTTTTCACTTTTTACTGTGGTTATATCTCCGAATCGATCCTCCAACGCCAGATACAACTGCATTCTACATGAATCGATCCAATTTTTCCAAGTTTTTTTTACCTGTAATCGAATCCAATCAGGTAAGTCAAAGGATCGATCCGAGTATAGAACGATGAAAACTGAAAATTTGACATCGATTTCAATCTTTTCTTTCGAAAACCATGAGTTATAGCGAGATCTGAAATGGGTTGACTCGATGGATCTGGGGATCGAAACCATTCAAGTCGTATTGATTCTGAGTGTTATCAGGGAGAAGTGTAGGCAATGTTGGATGTCATCTTCCTTCCCTGCTTCGCATCGATTAGGGCATAAGTAGTTCGAACCGATCAGGAAGGCGAGACTTCGAATCGATGTAGGAATAGGTAGTTCGAATCGATCAAGATTGCGAGATTTCGAACCGATGGATTCGAAGGACCGTGCCGATCGATTCGAGGTGATAATACCCTGATCGATTCGAAGGTGCTCAGTGTGGATCGATTCGAAGTTATGCATAGCTCATGGATTCGAAGTACTTCTCCACCCTAAAGCTGCATCGAGTCGACCTTCTTGGATTCGAGGCGCATGGATTCGAACGTCTTCGATTCGACCCGTATCGATTCGAGTCGATTGATTCGAACGTTCGAACATCTGAAACTTCTGATTCTACGATTGGCTCCAACTTCTGAGCTATGACCAATTTCAAGTTTTAACTTTTTGTCGAGCTTAATGAACTTTAGCATACTTGACCCCGACGAGCTTCGGCCTTGCATAATCGAATCTAACTTGACCTCTCCGTTGAAGCTCGTTGATGGCACCATGACTTAAACAAAATATAACGAATTTATTACTTGAATTGGCCAATAGCTTCTGGGTGGCGTGAAAGTGACGGTCAGCGATGACGGTCGTTTTCATTCTCAAATTCCAAAGTTTCGTAGTTCGGACACCTCGTTTCATCTTGTAAAATCTGCTTAAATTTTTTGCTTAGCATTTGCATTGCACAACATACTCATACACTTTGCACCGCGGGAATGCATGGGTTTTCTTTTTACGTTTTTAACGCCACTTTATGGTGAGTTCGTTAATTATGGAGTCTTCGAGTTCTCAACAACAAGAAGCACAAAGCTCGCCCCTTCCAGCGCTTGAGATTCCGGACATCCCTCCTGAAGTCGTAGATCCGGCCGCGGATGAATTGCCGGAGGCCATATTTATCGAAGATCCGGTTGATTCTGTTCAATCCAATATCTCAAAGTCTCTGTTGGGCCGGATATGTTCGAAACACAACATATCTCTGGACGATGTTTTATTACCCAGTGCTAGTGATAGACCACAAAACCCTCCTGAAGGATATACTGCCTTCTACCGCCATGCCTGTGCGGCTGGATCTCTTCCTCCTTTTAACCAATATATCAGAGAGATGCTGTTGTATTTAGGAATTGCTCGTTCACAGCTTCATCCCAACGGGCATGCGCTACTAAACAGTGTCTTCGTCATATTTATGGATTGCCTTTTTCACCCGGCAAGACCTAACGAGATCAGGCACATCTTCAACTTTAAGAGTAGGGGTGATAGCCCGTCTTTCACTTTTCTGGAGGCGGTCAGGAACTGTCAGGTGGTGACTGGGGCCTGGACCAGGCTTAGTTATTTCAAGAACGAGTGGTTTTTTGTCCGATGCCCCCCAGGGTTTGCCAGGAGATGGTTATCCAGACGAAAGCATCATAATTCGTTATTGAGTGGTCACTTTTAATACTTTACACTAATAATCTGTCACTCTTGCAGCCATCATTTCGAGACCTACTGGTGGGCATTATAGGGGTGTCGTTCAAAGCTTGCAAAGGGTTCCCCATGACTCAAGGCACATAGATTTGCTGTTGACTGATGATAACTTAAGGACATTGGGTTTGATTGAGATGGGCCAGAGTATTGTGATTGAAGGTTTGGCGAGATCGGCCTCGAGGAAGAAGAAGAAAGTGGCAAAGAGAAAACCTGGCGTTGTAATAAGAGAAATGAGCGATGATGAAAGAACGCCCACAGACACTGATATAGCAGCCAACCTTTCTCGAATAGAAGCGGGTCAGAAAGGCAAGGCTGCTGTACCCAAGTTTAAGAGATGGAAGTCTGTAGTCGTAACCCGTTCCCAACCAGGGGTTACTGTTTCCAGCACCTCTCCTTGTCAGTCCGGAGACCTTTTTACAGGGTTGGACGATATTCCCATTCCGGACTACGTATCTCTCCACCACGGGTCCGGGTTGGAAGAGCTCCGGGGAGCGCTTGATATAAGCGAATCTTTACCCGTTAGTGTAATCGACGCTTCTGGTTGGTCGGGGGGTTTGCGCATTTATACACTTTTCACAACACTTCACGACTTCCACACGCATTGCAGTGTTTTTTCTTGGTACTTAATCGAATTGTTCCTTTTTTACAGGTGCCATGTCGAATCGTCCTTCTACACTTAATAAACTTCGGCGAGTACACCATTCTTCATCCTACTATGAGTCTCGCCGCAGGGATTCTGACCGAGATCGTGAGCGGAGGTATTATGAGCAGGAGCATCGTGATAGGGACCATTCCCGACACTATTCTAGCCAGGAGCATTCTGATAGGGACCGAAGGTATCGTTCACCATCTCGTTCTCCTCCGTCATCCAGGGGCCAAGCACCTGCAGTCGAAACTTCGCGGCAACAACCATCTCAACAAATTTCTAAACCTGGTCCACATCGCTCAAGGAGCGATACGGCCACGACCGTAACCGTAGAGGAGGCACCTCTTGAACCGTCTGGTGAAGGGGCTATTAGAATTGCTCAGTTGAAAAAAGACTTTCCAGAAATATGCTTTGACGCCTATATCTTTCCACCCAACCTTAAGAGAATTCCCGAAGAGGCCGTGCACATCGCCCTCAGCTATACCCGGGATTTTTATGCTCAGTATAAAGAATGGTACAGGGCGGCTGTTAAAGCCTCAAAAGTAGCCTTCGAACGAGCCAAAGTTATTGAGAACTTGGAAGCAGACTTGGCTCAGAAGAACCGTATTGTTGACGTTCTTCAATCTGAAATGGAATCTTCTCGCAAGGCTGAACTTGAGTCGCTACAGAAGGTCGATGAGACACTAGCTGAGATGGCGAAAATGCAACAAGCGCATTGTACTTTAGTTGAGGATTTAGGCCATCGGTACAAAAACGTTGAGGCGGAGCGAGATGCGGCGGTCGGGGAACTTGAGGAGTTAAAAGCTAAATTCGCCAGTTTAAACAAGGAAAAAGATGACGCTAATGCGGCCGCACAGGAAGCGTGCGAGCAAGCTGTGTCTCTCCGAGCTGAGCGAGACGCGGCGGTTGCTAAGGTTGAAGCTGTGGAAGCAGAGGTAGAAGGGAGAGTTCAAGCGGAGATATTCAGAGTAGAAGCTGAGTTTGACGATCTTCTCGACACTTATAATGCTAATGTACTTGAGCACAGAAATCTCTCGTGGCTCGGAGATTATTCTACGCTTCTGCTCGGTGCTTGGAAAAAATTGGTGGCGAATAAAAGAGCATCTCTCCCTAAAGGCGCCGTAGACGAATTTGAACTTGAATCTCGCTTGTTGAGTGAAGAGGAAAGGAAACTCCTCCATGAAGCGATGATCTCCGCTGAGAGGGAGAGACTTGGGTTTCATCATGTAGAGACTGGTGAAGGTTCTGGAGCCGCACATGACAGTGAGAATGTTCCAGTTGATGCCCCAACCTCATCTGGAGTCATTACTACAGCTAGTCCACAGGTTATCCCTGCTTATAACCCGAATCGACCGGAACTGCCTCTCGGTACATCTACTGTTTCTGAACCTGTTCTATCACCGAGCCACAGCAAAGAAGGTATTATAAATGTTGCTTAAGTGTTTCTGGAATTTTGAACTTGTAGCCGATCGTTTGACTAATCATCTTCTTTTCGGTTTAATCAGTGACTGAAAGCGATGCGCCAGCACTTCCAATTCCACAAGTTTCGCAGCCAATGCTAGGAGCCGTTGTAATTGAGGCCATCACGACCACTGTTTTTACCAGCGAGATGGGAGAAGGGAGCTCGATGTCGTTTGATGTTCAATTGATTGAGGAGCTTCTCAAGCAACCTTGTGAACCTTTTCCTGATCCTTCCTTTACAATGGGTGGTGTTGCCTCATCTTTTAGCTCATTTATGCCGACCGCCAGTGTTTCCAGCGCTGCTCGATCTACCCGAGAAGAAGATGTTCTTGCTGAGATAAGCGCCGAAATGGCTACGGTGACGGCAGTTGGTGGTTCTGGAGGCGATGTTGCTCCACCAAGCCTAACTCCTTCAATCGTTACTTCTCTCACCAGCACTGTTATAACTTCTAGCGTTGAAGCTTCGCCACCTGCTACGGCTCCTCCGCCTTCGGTTCGCCCTCTAAAAAGGATCTCTGTCCCTTCTAGCTCTGAGGAAGACGTAGATATCATGCCAGACCCTGAGGATGCTCCAAAGAAGTACAAGAAATCTCGTAAGAAGCCGGGTAGCGGGTCTAGCGGCTCAACTCCAAAGAAGAGACATCGGAAGAAGAAGGAATGAACTTCTTGTCTTGTCATGCAGTTGCGAAGTGGAACTTCTTTTTACTTCTCTTTTTGTTGGCCGTATATGAGTGTGGATTCGGCACCCACTTTATGAGTTGTTTTTTGTTTTATCATGTAATAAAACTCTTTTTTCGTTTGTTAATAAAATAGAAAACAGCTCTTTTCTTATTTGCTTAAGTATTGCATTGATTAGCTTATGCCCACATATGCTATAAGCCTTGTATACATGTCCACACTTCAGGGACTTAACATAATCTGTTGTTAACAGTTTGGTGTACTTGTGGTGTTTTCACCGTCAAGTAGAGTTTGTTTTTATTTGCCAAGTTTGAGAATCTTGGTCGCGAGTTGTGATCGATGAATAACCGAACTTCGAACATTGTATCACTTTGGTCAGTGATTAACACTTAGCTTTTTCGCCCCCTAGTCTCGGGGAACGACATTTGCATTTTTGTGGTTCAGTGCGTTTACTAAAAACTTTAAACACGTGTCCGCATTCTGGGGATTTAAGACAATTTGAGATCAATAATCCGGTTCGCACTCCGGGAACTCGAGGGTTATCGACTCTTGTAACACGGTCCGCACTCCGGGAACTTGGAAATGACGTTCACATTCCAAATCGCGCCCTGAGAAGTTGGGGTTTGTTCGCGCTCTGGAAACGACTTATTTAATGTTTATACTCCAATTCGCGCTCTGGGAAGTTGGAGTCCGTTCGCACTCTGGGAACGAATTGTTTAATGTTTATACTCCAATTCGCGCTCTGGGAAGTTGGAGTCCGTTCGCACTCTGGGAACGAATTGTTTAATGTTTATACTCCAACTCGCGCTCTAGGAAGATGGAGTCGGCTCACACTCTGGGAGCGGTGGATTTGTACTCCGGTTCGCGCTCCGGGAACCGAGAGTTGAAGTTTATACTCCAATTCACACTCTGGGAATTTGGAGTTGGCGGAGGGATTGTGGTGTATCAATCCCCGTGAATGTTGATGTAGTGTTCTGCCCCCGAGCTCGGGTTTCACTTAGTGAGTGACCGGTCGCATCACAATCACTCCCTATTTGAATAAGTCCCACCGCGTGATGGGACTTAGCTCTTCGTGCATTGTAATATAGTGCGTCATATTCAGTAAATCACAGCTCTGGCTCGAAGAGATGGCATTTTATTGCTGAAACGAGAAAATATGGAAAAGTCAGTTGCCTTATTACAAATTTAAGTCTCAAAATGCTAGAATAAAATGCAAAGAAATAAATTGACAGAAAGTAAATGAGTAAAATCTTTCATATGTAGTAGCGACGAAGACTTTCGCTATTCCAAGCTCTCGGCAAGGTAAAACCGTCAACTGTTGATAATTTGAACGTGCCATCTCCGAGCTTTTGTGAAATCACATACGGCCCTTCCCAATTTGGCTTCATGTGTGAAGGGACCGGATAAACTCTTTTGAGTAGGAGATCGCCGAGTTTGAAGGTTCGCGGACGGAACTTGGCGTTGTACAGTCGGGCGACTTGATTACGATATGCGGCTGCCCTCAAATCAGCCTCTTCGCGCTTTTCATCGAGTAAATCCAAAGATTCAGCAAGTAATATGGCGTTTTTTTTCAGATCGTAATACGTTACACGATGAGAATGCACTTCCATTTCGACCGGAATAACGGCTTCAGAACCATAAGATAAGGAAAACGGGGTATGACCGGTTGCAGTTTTATGAGTTGTTCGATAGGCCCATAATGCCATAGGAAGTTCGTCGACCCATTTGCCCCCAGCTTTTTCCAGTCGCTTCTTTAGAATGGACTTGATAACTTTATTAACAGCTTCAACCTGACCATTTTCTTGAGGGTGAGCTACTGCAGAGAATTTCTTATGGATGTGAAATCGTTGACAGAAATTTTTGAATTCAGCACTGTCGAATTGAGTTCCGTTATCGGTGATGACAGTATGTGGGAGACCAAAACGGCAGATGATGTTACGCACCACAAAGTGGATTACTTTCTTTGTTGTAATTGTCGCAAGGGGTTCAGCTTCAGCCCATTTGGTGAAATAATCAACTGCGACGATGGCGTACTTCGCGCCGCCTTTGGCCAGAGGCAATGTGCCGATGATATCCATTCCCCACACCGCAAATGGCCAAGGACTGACCATTTGGGTTATCCCAGTAGGCGGGGCTCTTGGAATTCGAGCATGTTTCTGGCATTTGTCACATTTTCTAGCGTTGTCTTCAGCATCGCGATTAACAGTAGGCCAATAATACCCATATCGAAGTATCTTCTTTGCTAGTGCTTGCCCTCCAGTGTGATCACCACATTCTCCTTCGTGTACATCGTGTAACACTCATTTGATTTCATCGTGTGCGATACACCGGAAGAGAGGGACAGAGTATCCTCTCCGATACATGACTCCATTCTGAATAACAAATCGTGAGGCCTTTCGCAGAACTTGTCTTTTCACGCTTTGCCGCTCGGGCAATACACCGCGTTCGATATAATCTTGATAAGGAGTCATCCACGACTCCTTGATGGAGGTAGCTTCAAATGTGAAATCAGTCTCCCTTCGATCAATGCTCGGAGATGATAGGGTTTCAACCTGAACGACCCCCAACTGTTGAGCCTCACCCGTACTTGCTAACTTTGCCAATGAATCAGCTTTCTGATTATGCTCTCGGGGTATGTAGAAAATGGCATAGTAATCGAATTGATTAAGTATCTCTAGAACTTGAATTAGATAAGCGGCCAGTCTTCGATCTTTGGCCTGATATTCACCTCGAACTTGACACACTATCAATTGGGAATCACAGTAGATCTCTACAGCGATGATTTTCAGATCACGGGCAAGTTTTAGTCCGGTAAGTAGAGCTTCGTACTCGCCTTCATTGTTCGTTGCGCGGAACTCGAATTTTAAAGCATAACATATGGATCGTCCTTCGGGGGTCTCGAGCACTATCCCAGCTCCTGAGCACTGATCGTTTGACGCACCATCGGTGTACAACTTCCAGATGTATTCGGGAGATTTGCTGGTTTCGGGCAAGTCTTCAGGAATAGTGAATTCGGCTATAAAATCTGCTAGGACTTGGCCGTGAATGGCTCTCCTTGGAGTATAAGTGATGTCGAATTGACTCAGTTCGATGTTCCACTTCAGTAACCTACCAGACGTCTCTGGCCGCGTAAGGACCTGTCGTAACGGCTGATCGGTGTACGCAATAATAGGATGAGCCTGGAAATATGGCCGGAGTTTCCTCGAGGCAATGACTAGACAATATGCCAACTTTTCAAGCTTTGGATAATTTCTCTCGGCTCCGGTCAATCGTTTACTCACGTAGTAGACCGGCTTTTGCACTCGGTCTTCCTCCTGAATCAATGCAGCACTGATTGCATTCTCTGATACTGCCAGGTAAAGATATAACTGTTCATGATCTACAGGCTTTGAGAGGATTGGTGGTACGGAAAGATGTTGGATTAGTGATTGAAATGCGCCCTCACATTCTGTGGTCCATTCGAAGTTTCGTTTTCCCTTTCGAATTAAATCGAAAAATGGAAGGCATTTGTCGGTCAATTTTGAGATAAACCTGCTCAGTGCTGCCACTTTCCCGTTAAGACTCTGAACTTGCTTTATGGTTTTCGGAGTTTGGAGATTTCTGATTGCCCAGATCTTTTCGGGGTTGGCCTCTATTCCTCGGGCATTGACAATGAACCCAAGAAATTTTCCGGATGCGACTCCGAAATGACACTTGAGTGGATTAAGCTTCATTTCGTATTTCCGGAGGATGTCGAACATTGATTCCAAGTCCTTGACATGATTGCCAGAGTACCTTGACTTCACCAACATGTCATCTACATAGACCTCCATAGTCTTTCCAATCTGATTGGCAAACATTCGGTTGACTAAGCGTTGATAGGTCGCGCCAGCATTCTTTAATCCAAAAGACATGACTTTGTAGCAGTACAACCCCAAGTCGGTTACGAAGCTTGTGTGTTCTTGATCCGGTACATGCATGGGTATCTGGTTGTAACCTGAGTAAGCATCCATGAAAGATAACAATTCATGTCCAGCGGTTGAATCTACTAGTTGATCGATCCGGGGAAGTGGAAAGCTGTCTTTCGGGAAGGCTTTATTCAAGTCAGAGTAATCGATACACGTTCTCCATTTTTCATTCGGTTTTCGGACAAGTACGGGATTGGACACCCATTCTGGGTATAAAGCGTCTCTAATGAACCCATTTGATTTCAACTTATTGACCTCTTCTTTCAGGGCAGCAGATCTCTCTGGATCCATACTACGCCTTTTCTGCTTGACCGGGATATACCGCGGGTCAATGTTCAAGGTGTGGCTCACGATGTCAGGCGAGATTCCGCACATATCAGAGTGTGTCCAGGCGAACACGTTAAGATTCGCCCGGAGAAAATCAACCAATTCCTGTTGCGTCTTTTGGTCAAGTTGAGACCCAATCTTCAATATCCTCGAGTCATCGTGATCATCATCAATCGGGACATCAATGGTTAGCTCGGCCGGAGAAGCCTGACTTTCCGTAGATTCTTCTTTATTATCATTATCCCTTGGATCAAGATCCTTTTGGAATTGGTTGTGGTGCCCAGGCTGGAGCCCAGGCGCTAATTGTCAATCGTCAGTAAAACGGACGCAGAGAGATTCCTCTACGCCTTTTCCTTTCTCTTTCCGCTGCGCCTCCCGCAGCTCAGCAACATAACAGGCTCTTCTAGCAGCCTGATCTCCTTGTACAACTCCTATTCCTTGGTCAGTAGGGAACTTCAGAGTTAAACACCATGGGGCAATAGCAGCCCTAAATTCGGCAAGGGCCGGTCGGCCCAAAAAAGCATTGTACGGGGAAGGAATATTTAAGACAACAAATTGCAACATCCGAACTCTTCGGCATTCTCCCGCTCCCAACTCTACAGGCAATTCAACTATTCCAGTTGGTATTGTTGCACTCCCATTGAAGCCGTGGACTCGTGATTGACAAGGCTTTAAGTCCTTAGCTTCCATTTTCATTAAACCATATGCTCTTTTAAATAATATATTTACGGAACTTCCACTGTCTACCAAGATCCTCTTCATCCAAGCAGGACCAACTTGAGCGGATATAACCAATGGGTCAATTGTGGGAGCTTCGACTTTATCAGCATCTCGATTTCTAAACACGATTTCGTCAGCCATTGTCTTTCGTTGTTTAGCCGGTGTTCCGTCTTCCGAGTTGCTGTAGCATTCAAAGTCTACATGCCTGATTGAGCTAGCATATGACTCCATTTCTCTCCAACTTCTGTCTGCTGGATGAGGAACACCACTTATTGTATTGATAACCAACCTTCCGCCCGTGCGAGCAGGTTCACCTTGTCTTTCCTGATTCTGCGTTCGATTTTGATTAGATGGGCCTGCTCCACCAGACTGCGGCGCCCGAACAAACTCGTCCAACTTTCTTTCTCTGATCAACTTTTCAATGAGGTCTTGCAAATGTCTACACTCATTGGTATTATGCCCATAACTTTCATGAAACCTACAGAACTTCCCTGTCTGAATTTGCTTCTCCGATGAAGACTTTGGAGCAGGCTTCTTGTATTGCATAGTATTACAAGTCTGTAAGTATACGTTTTCCAGTGACGTGTTAAGCGGTGTATAATTGTCAAACATTGCGGCCCTACGTCTCGGACCACAATTCTGATCTTGCTTCTTGCTTCGGTTATCACCGTTTCTTGATTGTTGGGCCTGTTTATTTTGGATATTCAATTCGACTTTTCCCGAATTTTCTCCGGATTGTTTAACCGCAACATTACTCTGAATCCCTTCACTGCTGGGCCTTGCATCGTCCTGCTTCCTAGACTGTTTCGAATCCTCTCGCCTCAAGAATTGAGCAGCTTTGGAATAGAAACGGTCCAACGATGCGGGAGGTTTCCCGGCTAGCCAATTTCCAAATTCGGAATCAGGGTCGATTCCTTTAGTCAGGGCCATTAGAATGGAATTATCATTAGGGTTGGTGATCTCTGCGCATGCAGCATTGAATCTCTCCAAATATCGTCTAAGTGTTTCTCCGGGAGCTTGAGTGACACTTGATAGGGTATTAACATCTTTAGGTCGGGCAATATGCATGCGAAATTGTTCAACAAATTGAGTAGCTAACTGGTCAAACGAAGAAATAGATCGTGGCGGTAATCGGGTGAACCACATTGTCGCAATTCCCCCTAAGGAAATAGGAAAACTGCGGCACTTTACTGCGTCATCAGCTCTTGCAGCAGTCATTGACCATTCATATTTCAGAACATGTTGATTTGGGTCGGAATTTCCTTCATACATGGGAAGGGTTGGCATTCTGAATCGCCGAGGAGGTTCAGCATACAATATGTCATCAGTAAATGGGGTGTGGCTCCGAGAGATTCCCCAATCGTCATTTGTTAGGCCTTGACTCTCGCGAATCATTCGTCGTACCATGGCTGAGAAGTCTGGTATTGGAAAATTCTGTGGGTGGTGAGCCAAAGTATGGTCGGGTTCCATATTGCGGGGTGGGATCGGACGCTGTCGACGATCCTCATCTCGCCTCCTTGGCTCAATGTCTTCTGGGACATATGGCTCTGGAGCCTATCCCTGCTGATGATAATTTTGATTGGAGTGATCTCGAGCATCAACTCCTATGTCAACTGCAGCGGTTGTAGCAGCTCGATCGTCTGCAGTGTATTGAGGAATAGTGCCTCCTCGGGAGGAGGGTCCAGTATGGAAGCTGGTAGATGGGCCAACCCTTATTTGCCCAACGGTTACCGCCTGTTGACAGTCAGCGGCTTGCGTATGATTTCCATCTAGCCTGGGACGGATAGATCTGGCATTGTAATCAGAGGAAGCGGAGCTTTCGGTGGAAGAACGAGGAGCTTGATCCCTTCTGGATCTTCTTCGCTTTTGGCGATTTAGTTGGTTGGTCAACTCAGCATTAGTGCGCAATTGCTCAGTTAGCTGTTGTCTGCTTTGGGTTAATTCTTGGAGTAGCGCTCGGAACTCTTGCCTTGTGACCGGACCTGACTGATCCGTATGCCCAACAGCATCTTAGTTAGTGGATTGTAGCTATGTGGGATTTTCCCTATCCCGGCCTTCCTGATCACCAATGTTAGAAGTGGCTCTTATACTCACCATTTTGAAACGTTGAATTCTTTCCTAGACTTTTAACAAATCTGAGTAGAATGGAAGGAATTTGAATATGAGGTCTGGATCTCTCTCTTAGATTTATGCAATCCGGTATCGAAGATAGATTCAAGGAGCAGGAGAAAAAACTGGGTTTTCTCTCAGTGAAAGCACCAAAGTGTTTGTGTCAAAATTGGGCACAACACTCTTCGAAAGTTTTTGAAGAGATAATAAATGAAGAAAGCAAATTAAAATGAGGATTATCTAACAAAAACTCCAAGCAACAGAAAGTAAATTGCACAGAAGACAACAATTTAGAGTGGTTCGGCGATTTGCCTACGTCCACTATGAAGTTTTGTTATTTTATTGCTCGATATTCGAAGAATACAACTTTTATATGACTAAGTACAGCAGTTCTTCAGCAAAAATTTGAAGTCAAAGGCAGCGGTGGTGCTCTGAAGCAATTCTGGCAGCGTCCGGGCGTGCTTTTTCTCTAGAAATTCTCTGATCCCCTTTCTGAATGACCAGGGGCTCTATTTATAGGTGTTGGAGGCTGATATTTCTCCTAAAATTCGGGAAGACCACTTCTGGCACGTGTAGGGGGCCCACATGGCCGAATTCTGGAGATCCGGGCCCACTTTTGGATCGATTCGACCCTTGGTTCGAATTGATCAAAAAAGTGTCCAATCGTGATGAAACTTGGCATGGACATTCTTCTATGTACGTGCAAGCTCCTGTGAAAATTTCATAGCATTTGGACTTGTAGATCTCAAGTTATGATCGATTCAAGATCGCATTTTTAGTTGATATGCGTGCTTCGAATCCATGTTCTTCGAATCGATTTGGTCGAGTCCTTGGCTTCAGCTGCTACAACTTGATGGATTCGATGTGTTGGATTCGAGGGTTATCTTTCGAATCGATGATGCTGGCACTTGTTCGGATCGATCGTTGTTAGCTACTGCATATCGATTCGAAGTTGCTTCAGTATGTTGGATTCGATGAACCCTCACTTGATGGATTCGAAGACAGGAACACTCTGATGGATTCGAAACAAGGCGTGCCCTCGATGGATTCGAACCTACATTCTTTGGATGGAGTCGAACTGAGACATACATAGATGGATTCGAACGTATATATGTGAGATGGGTTCGAGGCAAGGGCTCGCCCCTGGGTTCGAAGCTATGCGTGCCCAGAGGGATTCGAACTCTGATCGATTCGAGCCTGGGTCTCTCGTATGGATTCGAAATAAGGCCTACCCTCTTATTTTCTTTTTGTGACATCTTGAGTATACGAACTCGGATTTCCCCGAAATTTGGAACGTTGGTTTCTACAGCTTTGCTTGACGTGTCTTATCAATTGTTGCCCGATCCGGACTCGGATAAAATTCGTCGATATCTGTAGTTGCCCAACGATCATTCAAAGATGAAGATGTATGATCCTGTTTCTTTCTGGTCAGTTCCTTGGTATCTCGGCCTTGCCAAAAGGCGAGATAACAATAGTGACACACCGAACAAAACAAACACCCATATGGTTATATAAACTTGACAACTGCCCTTCTTTCAGTTTGCATTAGTGTTCAATACACATACACCAACGTAAGCAGAACTCATCAACATATTACAAATATAATATGACCATCTCAGTATAATTACGATGTTGCCCGTGTGCGTAGCAGAGGCCACGCACTTGTTGAATAAAGAAGAGCATACGATATGTGCGCTAATGAGAAGGTTACTCAATGCTTTAGTAACAAAATATCATCGGGAATATGTTCCAGATATGTGTTCTTAGGCATTATGACGTATATTCAGTAAGTTGCAACTTAAGTGATTTACCATTGAGAATATTTTTCCAATGTATAGTTAGGCAGCTTACTATCAAGACTTTATACTCGTGATATTCCTAGGTATAATCTATAACAACCCTGCTTTCTACGTCATATAAATAAATTAATTTAATTAAATTGAAATTGTTCGAATTTGAATTTTGATAATTAATATTTTGAAGATAAATTTTTAGCCGATTAAATTATATTTAATAAAAGATTGTTTTAACAAATTGAATTAAATTAATAAATTTCTTTCGCGCAATATATTAAAACTAAATAAAGTGTTTGAATGGATATAAAATAATTTAAAGTGTAAATAATTTTTATATGGTTATAATAATTGAAAAACAAATTTAGCGTTGGAATAGTGAATAATTAAAAAATTGTAAAATATTAAATTGAAATGGAATGTCCAATTAACAAAATATATTTCTAAAAGGATGTGTTTGTCAATTTAAATTAGCTCGACATTTATTTACAAATAAATTAAAAGAGTTCTAAAATGAATAGAAATGAAAAGTTAATTGATGGAAACAAGCCCATGTTGCATTTCCTAATTCTAGAACTCCTCTCATTATTCAAGCCCAAGCCTACACCTTCACTTCGAAATTCTTAAACCCTTTCTCATCATCCCTTAACCCATTACAAACTTCATGAATCATATCATGATTTTAAAAAAAATTGACGAAGGAGCGCGAAGCCTAGAGACGATAGTCAATGACATCATTGAGAGGGGAAGCGATATCTTGGCGGCCGAAGGAGGGTAACACACTATGGCGTGTTAGGCTAGGACGGACCTAAGTCGGCATTTAGGCAATGAGTGAGATAAGTGTGAAGATGGTGGTTGTGACATGGTGCTGGTAGTTGTCGGACACGTGCGCACTTCGAGGAGTTATGGAAGTCAGCATGAATGATTGATGTGATGGAGTGTGGTGGTTGGAGTGGCGAAGGCGTCATGGTGCTGGCAACTTGTGTTCATGTGGGTTGTTGGTATGTGAACGAATTTGGAAGTTGAAACAAGTATGATGATGGTAGTTGCTGATTTGGGGACTCGAGCATCATTTAGATGAGGTATTTTCTTAACTCACAATTATCCTCTAGATGCTAGTTTCTACTAATTTTATTGATTCATTAATGATTGCTTGGTAGATATGTATTAATTGGATGAAATTGATTATTATTGGATGATACTGATTGAAAGAGTTACATGCTTTGGATGAGTGATGTTGTGTGTTTACGGTTGACTTTGCTGATGGTATTTGTTGAATACAACACTTGAAATTGATCAGAATGAGGTAAATGGATTAGAAGGTGAAGGTTTGAAATAAATAATTTTTTTGGAAATAAATAGTGAATTTTGGAATGATTTTTATATTTAATATTAAAGATAGTGTAATTAGAAGAAAATTTTAAAGTGGAATGAATTTGAAAAAATATAAAAGTGGAATAATTTTGAGGATTATCTGAACTAGAAACTATTTGGAAAATGATGAATTTGGGGATTTTAATAAATAAGCGATTTTTTAATATTTAGTTTATATTTTTATTCACTTATCATTGATGATAAAAATAATTAAATGATTTTTTAAAAAATGGAATTTGAAATTTATATTTTTAAAGTGATTAATTAATTCAATATGAATTTAATAAATTGGAAGTTTGCGAAATAATATTTTGAAAGTAATTGCTTAGTATTTGATTATCATTATATTTAACAAAAAGTAAATCGTTTAAAAAGCCTATACGTGCGCAAAGGAATTTTAATTAAGCTATTACAGAAAGATTAATTCTAAGAGATTTGGAATTGAATAAATTTCAATTTACCGGTTCCTTGTATTAAAATAAGATGTTTGCAAATATTAAATTTTGAAACTGTAATGGATTTTGAGGAAAGAATGAGAATTTTATAATTTAATTTTTTCAATTGAATATAGATATTTGAATCATATTGAAGTTTTTAGGAAAAGTGTGTTTTAAACCCTTTCCAAATCAACATATAATTGTATTATCTGTTTTGAAATATTTTTATATTTCTATGTACCGAGAAATTAGAATAAATGCAGTTATAGTACAATCTAGTATAAGGCTTTGGCAATATTTCTCTGATTATTCTTTGGACTTATTATATAGAATAATATTGTGTGAAATTCCATATCGTGAGAATTTTAAGTAAATAGTTCAGCAATACTGAGCAGTGTGGCATGTTCGACAATATTTTATCAATTTCCATTTTAATTCATTATGTATTATAATTGTGTGATAGTGAGCTCAATTTATGAGCATTGAGTAAATAGACGAGCAACACCAGTTGGTCGGAGACGCCTAAGATGATATTTGTTCGGTTACTTTCTATAAGCAGATATCACTCTAACATGGTCAAGTATACGGTTTATTATATTTATCGTGATGCTCACTAAGATTGAGCAGGCTGAGAGCCATATGTGTGTCAAATTATTGTGTGTATACTCCTGTTATATGACGTGGACTAAACTAGATTAGGCTAGTACCATTCTAACGTCATGATTATGGGGTCTCTCTCCAAATTTATGAAACCTTTCTGATTCATATGGCTGAGAGTCGTTGCCTCTATGTCACATAGGCCAACAGTCTGTTATCTTTAAGGATACTTGTAGGATCATGACCAACACATGGCATAGTCTTGCATTTGATGGGTATTGAGTCATGATGGCAAACAAGATAACTAAGACTGTTGGAGTAGCATCCAGAGCATGTGAGGAAGGCTCCTGGAACAGGCTGTAACCTATCATTTCCCACTTGGTTATTATATTTGAGATATTCTAGATACATACTTATTCAATATATAAGATCATTGCGTAGATGGTTGAGAACCGATCTAATCATTTGCTGAGACCGATGTTAAAAAAGCTATTTATAATGCTAAGAACACATATGATCGAGAGTCCAAATGATTATCTATGACACTGAGAGTTTAGTAGGTTAGTAGAGGTTCGAGAGACCGTATAATTATTTCATTGGCTGAGCGCTAAGTCGATTACTATAAGGTTGAATGTCTGGATTATTATTATTATATGATTGTCGATATCTTGGATTAATCATGAGAATAAGAGTCTGTAAAGTTGTGTAACCCTATACTCATCAATGTTACCGGTATCGAGGATAGCTAGATATCTCGAGAGCATGGAGTTAGACCTGGTACTTACCTTTATATGGTTATATGAGAGATGACCTTGGTTATAGAAGGTATTTCATATTAGTATTTCATGTATGTTTGATTTGGGTGATTATTATATATATATAGTAAGAAACCCTGGGTATGTCTACTTTACGATAATCTAAGAGATAATCCTGGCATTGCTGAGAACATGTCGTATGATGTTTAGTGTTCTCTTATGTGTGTTGCTAGTTAGATGTATTTTTGTTTCACCCACTTTATTATATGCATGTTTGATGTGTTAATCGACTGTACTTCGAAATGTGTTACCTTTTATGTGCTTTGTTTTGAGATATGTTACACCTTGATATATGCACATACCACTTGATTCCCACTTGTTTATACCATGCCAGGCGATATTCTATATTGACCTCTACATTCTAGATGTAGCATGAGCCATATTTTATTTATATAATACTCGGGATAATCCGAGATTGACATTATAGATTCAGGGACGTAGAGATTATATTGTGCTTGTTGGTCCTAGACCGAGTCTATTTTATTATTAGACTAGTGTAACATTATCTATTTTATACACTTATGTATATTGATGATATTGAGATATATATTAGATTTATACATTGTATGTTTCGAGATTGTGGGAGTTTGGTCTATTTTGTATTCCAGTAAGACTCGTGTATATTTATTATTATATGTTATCGCTATATGGATGACTTTGTGTTTCCTGTGATTTATTATATATTGTGTTGTTAACGCTTAAAATTGAACGTTAACACCCCGGTGTATGTAGAGATTAAGTGAAAGCACCACCCGTGAATACGAGAATTAGAAACAAGTAGAAAAGTCACAGAGAAAGTAGTAAAAGACAACAGTTTTATAGTGGTTCGGCTTCAGGTTAAGCCTACGTCCACTTTAATCTTCTTTATTGCTGAATCGGTTACAACTTTACAACAATCTTCGATTACAACACTGATGGGACAAATAACTAGAACTCCGATGTAAAAGAAGTCTTTGAATCCATATCGGTTGTGTTAGATTTCCTCTTGAAGTTTGTTGAGATCTCCTTCGTGTTTGAAGTGTCGAGTGAGTCGAGAATTCAGCAGAGTGTCGGCGTTACAGAAATGAGCCAAAAGATTCCCTTTCAGTTGGAGTAGATGGGGTATTTATAGGAGAGTTCGGAGTTAGGTCGTAGGTCGCAAGCAACCTTGGATAGGTCGTAGGTCGTCAGCGACCTAGTGGGAGTGGTTTACGGCTTAAATATGGTATACTTGATCATTCTGGACAAACTAACAAGTCATAGGTCGTGGCCGACCTAGGTAGGAAGCGGCATAAGAAGCTTCTTTGGTATATTTAGGTCGTGAGCGACTTAGGAATAGGTCGTAGGTCGTGGGCGACTTAGGGGAGTAGTTGGCGACTTAGCAATGTTGAGATACCCAATATAGCGACCTTGACTAGGTCGTTAACTTGTTATGCCGCTTAATCTATTAGGTCGCTAGGTTGTAGGAGTCATTAGGTCGTAAGCTCTTTAGGTTGTTAGGCCGTTTCGTCCTTAGGTCGTTAGGTCGCTTCTCCTCATAGGTCGTTAGGTCGCTTCTCCCCGTAGGTCGTTAGGTCGCTTCTCCCCGTAGGTCATTAGGTCGCTTAAAAAGTAGATTTAACACTTGCCCCTCGCAGTACACACCTAGGTCGTAGGTCGTGTGCTTCGATCTAACCCCGCTAGGTCGTGAGCGACCTAAGAGTTACTTAACCCGTATGCCCATCTTCTTTTTCCTTATATAACTGCTAACTCGTTTCTTCTTCTTTACTTAATTTTTCTAACAACTTGCTCCGCCATTAACGAGTCTTCGAGCTTTCTAGATCGAATTCGATCTATCCAACCGTCAATCCATCTTCACCATTATATTGTGTAAGTGAATTTGATCCTTATCTAATCACGATCATCACCAAACTGCGAATCCTGATTCCTTGACTTCAAACCAACTCTATGTGTCGCATTTCACTTCTCAAGTCAAGTTGCGATCGACCGTGATCGCCATCAACTGTGTTGTTGCTGCGATTCACGAGAGCACAGTGGCGCATTGGGTCCAGGACGGATGTTAAACGATTCGAATCAGTGTGGATGATTTGATGTTATGGATGGGTAATGGATTTTATTGAGAGGATGAGGGTTTTCGTTGCATAGATGATAACAGGTTATTGGGTTGCAAGGTGACGAGATAGCGGGCTATTGGGTAGAGAAGAAGTTAGCGAGTCAAGGAAGGTGGGGCATAGTGGCTTTGACAGGAAATGGCTCGGGATTGTCAGAAACGATTTAGTGAATTTGAGTGACTTAGAAACCTTTGTGACCTAAGAAACTTGACCGACCTAACAAACTTGAGATTTAACTTGCTTGCGACCTATCACGCTCACGATTTAACTTAGTGAAAAAATACAGAGTTTAAAGCAAAACGACCTAAAAGACCAACGGCCTAACTTTGTGCGGCATAGGTTTTAGGTCACGGCCGACCTAGACCTTGGACAATTTTTTTTTTAATTTTGACCTGAAGCTTCATGCCTTGAATTCTTTAGCTTGGACAACGCGACTTAAGATAATTCGACTTATGTTTGGTCGTTGGGCTTGATTGATGAACCTTGACCCATGATGAGTCGCTTGAGTTTGTTTAAGATTATATTAACTTTAATACTAATAACCTGTTAAACATAACATTTGCAGAAAACTCGGGCGAATATAGTGCCACTGATCGCCCACATCGAATGACAGATTAGTCGATAAAAGATAATTATCTTCAAGAAATTATATGAAATGTTGTGAATCGACAAATTCAAGTGAAGTATTAAAGTAAAGCCATACTAATCGGTTAAAACTGACTTGCTTGCATCAACACTGCCCTTGTATTTGGACTTAAAACAACAAGCCCTGAAACTTTAAAATTGGCAATTGCATATTAGTTTATTTCAGTTATATTTGCTTATCGTTTTATTAGTTTTACACAACACTTCACACATTTAGGAAACGTGCACATTCATATTTAGATATCCAGTTCCTTGTGTAGAATGCCTTCTCAAGAAGAGATAATAGAGCTATCTGAAGGAGTCTTCCCGATGGCCAACCCATTGGATAATCCTCCGGAAAGAACTCCAACTACCCTGAGTCAGCGGGCATTCAACCAATTACGTATTCAATTTGGGATTTCCGAAGCGGATGCTATACTTCCTGGGCCAAATGATACTGCTGACAGGCCACCTCTCGGTTTTGTCACTGTTAATCGCCAGATGTGCATGTATGGTGCCATTCCTCCTTTCAATGAATTTCTTCAACAACTCCTTTTCCGACTAACCATCTCTCCCTTTCAACTGCATCCCAATGGCTACGCCACCCTGATGGGATTGTGCGTTCTATTCAGGAGGACACTTAACCGTCTTCCGAGCTTTGAAGAAATCTGCTACTTATGCACATTTGCAAAGAATAAAGACCACCCCTCCATCATACTCGTGAGAAGTGCCAGAAATCGTAAACTTATCATCGATCTTACCGAAAGTGCTCACGATTTTCTGAATCAATTCTTTTTCGTTCGCTGCCCCCCCAAGGTCTTATGCCATCTGGAGAATAGGAAGTAAGATTGCTCATCCCGTTCTTTCCTTTTCTGAGATTTTGAGACCTGAATTGCTAAGTGCTAATTTCATTCTTTTCTTTTACAGCGCTTCCTCCTCCCTCTAGAAATCCCAGCCACAAGCCGACTTTTGAACGATTAAGTGTCTTGGCGATTGAGGAAAGGAGTATTAAATTTCTGCTGAAAGATGAACTTCTTCACCAATACGGGCTTCTACACCCTTCTCGTTCTACTCAGCCTCATGAAGTCCCTGATTCTCCAGTAGAAACAACGGATGCCCCATTTTCCGTCGGAGAGCTTATACCGAAAGAACATACTGTTGAGGCTTCATTGGTAAAGTGTTCTACTTCAATTGATGTTGTGGGGCCATCCGGCAAACTTGCACTTGCCTCGGTCATCGAAGAAGAGGAACCTTCCCAACAATCCGGGAAATCCGGCGACGAAGGAACTGAGAGAGCAAGTCCCGCCAGGCACAGCGATGATGATACTTTCGAGGGGTTGAGCGACCTGATGATTACTTCACAGGAGCTTTCTAAAGATGATCCTATCACTGCTAAAGTTACCTCTCCAGCAATTGAAGCGACATCCATCTTGCAACAAACTCCGTCAGCCAAAGAATTAAAGCTTGCTGTAGAATCCGCCATCACCACCCAACCAAGGAGTGGTTCGTAGTTTGACGCGCGTAGTTTGCACGTTACACACACTTAGGACTTTTCGGCACTTATATGCGTTCAACTTTCTTGCTTTGAAGATTTCTGAGTTTATTTTTTCTTCATTTTCAGGTTCTCTAATGGGACGGAGTGGCTCTTACTACGATAATTTCCAACGTTATGGGAAACGTGGTTCTTATGACCCCAGGAGGTATCTTCCTGCCTCTTGGGAAACGGACGAGGAAAGAGCTGCGAGGAAGGCTCGTGAGAAGCGCGCTTATGAAGAACGCTATAGGAGACGGGACGAGCGACATGATTCCTCCCAAAGAGAGGATGATTCCCACAAGAGAAAATCCCGTGATGACAGGGGAAAAAGCCATGTCGCCGAGGACCCGAGTAAACGGGCCAAACTTGGTGAAAAACTGACATCTGAACTCTCTCAAAAGCCCACTGCTCCCGTCTCTTTGGAAATTCCTTCCAGCTCTCCCGCCCTTCAAAGAGCCGATATTCAAACAGTCATAAGTAGGCCCCCCCTATCAAGTTGGACAGGGTCCGGCTACTCTTCAAAGCCGATTCCCACACTGGTGCTTAAAGGGAGTATGCTTCGATCTTGACTTGGTCCCGATTGATAAGCAGGCCATGTTGCTAAATCTTGATGCCGTCAAACTCGATATCGAGAGGATGTCTGGTTGGCAGAAACTTGTTGATGAGCTTCAAAGAGTGAATCGCGTAAACCTTGTAGCCATGCTGACTATGGAAAATGACAAATCCGAGTGGCCGAAAACACTCGATCAGCATGATGCCGAAATGAAGAGTATTCCCCTTATAATGAGAAGCTTGAAGCGAAAGTTGAAAAACTTAAGGAAGAGCTCGCCACTTCTTCCACTTCCTACTCTCAGAGGGAATAAGTGCTTCAAAAACAAGTGAGACATGCTCATGCGGCACAGAGAGATGCTGAAGCTAAATTTGAAGCACAGCAGCGAGTTGTAGAAAACTACCGAGCTGACGTTGCTCAACTGCGAGAGAAAACCAACTCCTAGAACTTGGAGATTGAACTGGTCAAAGCTCGAATTTCTGAAGCTAAAAAGGAGCGTGATGAAGCTATTGATGGCAAAGCTGCAGCCGAAGAATCTCATATGGCAACTAAAGCCGAAGTCAGCTCCACTTTATTCAAGTTTTACATCCATAGTGTTCTGGGGCATGGTAGCCTTAAAAATTTGAGACCGGAGTATGAAATCACTTTGGCCAAAGTGTGGGAGGCGATACTTGATATGCTTGGAGGAGCCAGATATGCCAGAGTAGATTTAATGGCACACTATCTAGATGATGATGCATGTGCCGCGCTTGCCAGTGGAAAGGAGCAACTCTCCAAAGAGAGAGCCAAAATGATAGAAGGAGAACATTTAGGAAAGACAATCTAAACCGTCCCAGTTCAACCTTCGTTTTCGGCCGATATCGATATTGCTGGCTCCAGTTCCCATCCTTCTCCTCTTGCTAAAGCTGTTATTGAAAGTGCCACCACCCGCACTGGAGATGAGGTCCAAGAAAGTACTGACGCGCAAGCTTTTGAAGTTGACATAATAATGCCTACTTCTCCAGGTAACCTCAATGTCGATCTCGCTCAAGTGGACTGCTCGTTCGCTCCGAATGAGTTCGATGAGCTTCTTGCTTATTTCTTAAGTGTCTATGAGCCATTATCCCCTCTTTTTATGAGGAATACTGACTTTAACTTTTCTTCTCCTGTAGAGAAAGCACCAAGTATTGTTCAGACATCCCCTCCTCCAGCTGTTCCCCTCCATCTCTTCAGATTACTCCTCCTTCTGTCCCTCAACCGGGGTCGCAAGAAGAGCAGATAGAAGCTCTTCGTGACTTGGATGATCCTGTTGATTCTCCGGAACAAAAGGCCGAAGAACCTGAAGAGGGCGAGAGAACTCTGGAACAGACTGCTTCTAATGACATAAACTTATCCACTCTTTTCACTCCAGGCAGTGAATCTTCTTCTAAGAAGATGGGGAAGCATGAAGTCTCAAAGAAAAAGAAGGAAGCTTCTGCCAGTGAAGAAAAATCAGAAGAAAGTCCAATTATGCCCCTTTCTCCTTCTTCCCCTACTCTTATAAGTCGGCCCAAAAAGTTGATCATCCGGCCAGGCGTAGGCTCGAAAGGTTGAAAGAAAAAGAAATGATGGCTTTATTCCTATGCTTATTATCTTGCTTTTTGCTTTTTTTCCTTCTGCTTGTATATATAAAGACTTGTGTGGGTACCGATCCCCGCCATCTTTTGTTTTGAAACCTTCACATGTATAAAATTTTTATAGTATGGAATAAAATGATTCTTTTACTTGTACAAACTTCTGTCTGTATTTGAGAATACATTTATTCTTCTTTCTCATACAAGTTTCTTTATTTCCTCTGTGTGATGTTGCAGTAAACCTATGGTATGTTGCTTGAGCATTATTTTTATTTTTGTAACTATATTATCTTGCCCCCATACCATGGTTTATTGCAACCTCTTTCACATTGGCTAAATTCTGGAGAACAACTCTTTTATTTCGAGAAGACTTGTACTCTTTTTTTAGAGAACAACTTTTCCATTTGAAGGAGGTTTGCATCTATACTTTATAGAATAGTTTTTCAATTTTAAGGAAATAATTTTCTAATTTAGTAGAATGCGCCTCGTATTGGAGAAATTTCTCTTTCTTTCTTTCTCTTTTTTTCTTTATGGAGAAGTTTTTACACTTTACTTTCGGAGAAAGTCACTTTTATTTTTGGCAAGTGAATTTTCTTTCATGGTAAAGTCGGCCTCCGAAAAAGGGATTTGACCTGTTGTGCCTCCGAAGAGGGCTTTTGTTTGATTGTACCTCTGGGAAGAGGGCTTTTTTTATTTGATTGTGCCTTTGGGAAGAAGGCTTTTTTGTGTGTGCCTCTGGGGAGAGTGCTTTTTTGTTTCTGCCTCTGGGGAGAGGCTTTTATTTTTTCCCTGTCCGCTGGGAAGCGGGCCTCCGAAGAGGGCTTTTCACATTTCGACTCGTGTGAAGTTTGATTTCAGATCGCGGTGAAATATGTGCCTCCGAAGAGGTCTTTTAGAATTTCAACTTTGGTGAAATGGGCCTCCGAAGAAGGCTTTTCGCATTCCAACACCTGTGAAGTTTTATTTCAGATCTCGGTGGAATGCGTGCCTCCGAAGAGGTCTTTTCACCTTTCAACTCGTGTGAAGTTTTATTTCAGATCACGGTGAAAAGTGTGCCTCCGAGTAGGGCTTTTGCCTGAAAGTTTCTTTCCCACGGTCGGATGGATTCACGGGGCGGACACAAGTTACTTGGATTGTTTGTTTGCACAAACGTTCTCAGCTAGTTAACGAGTGTCCTGTGCCACCGGTCATTCCACAACTTTTTGTTGAGAAAGAGAACTTTCTTTTTCTAGAAAGTCCCATTATAGGTCTTTATCCTCCGAAGAGTTGTGCCTCCGAAGAGGGCTTGCGCCTCCGAAGAGTTCTTTTGCTGTTTGCTGCCTGCTCGTCCATGTCTTTTCGCCATTTTTTCATATCAACGGTTCCCTGTTATCATTTTCAAGCACACATTCCTTTCTTTTGCAAGTAGCTTATTTTATCCAAAGAAGTGTACTTCATTTTTAAATGAGTTCGTAGGGGCAGACACAGGCTAATTAATTGGATGTTTGTTTGCACAAATGATCACAATTAGTTAGGAAGGGTCTACCTCTGGCGGAGCCACTAACTGTTTGCTTGAAGCACTTCTTATATTGGATTTGAGTCTGGAATTTTTGTGGCGGAACATTCATTCGTTGAGTGATTTCGGGGATCGCTTGGTCTTATGATGGGTAAGCTTTGTTTTAATGGCCTACAATATTAAATCGACATTTTAGCAATACAATTGAAGTACTTTATATATCGAAATAAAACAAGCAGTTTATAATAGTAGAGAACACAAGATTTATAGTGGTTCGGCCAAGAACTGGGCCTACATCCATTTTATAGTTCTTATTATTCACTTGCACTGGCTTTACAATGGCTTTCAATACAAGAATCATACATTCATAATTCTTTTACAGTATTTCAGTAAAGCTTTTTAAGTAAAATATGGGCGCAAGTGATTACTGTTCCAAGCTCTTGGAACTGGATCTCCTTCGACAGTTGTCAGTTTGAAAGTGCCATCAAGAAGTTTTTTGCCTATGACATATGGCCCTTCCCAGTTTAGCGCAAACACTCTTGTTGCTGTCATGACCCTTTTCAAGACTAGATCTCCAATATCAAAGCTTCATTGACGAACTTTGGAATTGAAGTGCCTGGCAATTCTTTGCTGATGGGCTGCAATTCTTAGCTGAGCCTCTTCCCTTTTTTCATCAAGGAAGTCAAGTGCTTCAAGTTGCAACTCTTCGTTTTTAGCTTAGTTGAAATGAATTCTTCTATGTGAAGGGACTTCCATTTCCCCCAGAATCATTGCTTCTGATCCATATGCCAATGAAAATGGAGTGTGCCCAGTCGCAGTTTTGTGGGTAGTTCTATATGCCCATAGTGCTTGTGGAAGCTTATCGACCCAACCACCTTTCGCTTTTTCCAGCTGTTTTTTGACGGTTGATTTGATAAAAAAAATTACTGCTTCCACTTGCCCGTTTTCCTACGGATGAGCCACTGCTGATAAGCTTTTTTGGATCTTCAATCGCTCGCAAAAATCTTGGAACTCTTCACTTTCGAATTGGGTTCCATTATCTGTGATTATCTTTTGAGGCACACCATACCTGCAAATGATATTCTTAGTAACAAAGTTTATCATCTTTTTAGAGGTTATAGTAGCTAATGGTTCAGATTCAGCCCATTTAGTAAAATAATCAATAGCAACAATAGCATATCTGATTCCAGATTTGGCGGTTGGCAAAGGCCCGATGAGATCTATTCCCCAAATAGCAAATGGCCACAAACTGACCATGTGGGTTATCTCGGTGGAAGGTGCTCTCGGGATTTTTGCAAATCTCTGGCATCGGTCACATTTTCGGGCATAGCTTGCAGCATCACGATTAATATCTGGCCTAAAATACCCATAACGGAGAATTTTCTTTGCTAGAATTTGACCACCTGAATGGTCTCCACACTCTCCTTCGTGTACTTCAGCTAGAATTGTCTTATCTTCTTCCTTGGTCACACATCGGACTAATGGCATTGAGAATCCCCGCCTATACAGTCGGCCATCTTGAATTATATATCTAGAGGCTTTTCTTAGCAACTTCTGTCGTTCTTTTGCATTTCTAGTAGAGAACCATTGAGCAGATATTCCATTATTGGAGTCATCCATGATTCTTGCTCCTGAGATACAGTCATGATCTAGTCAATATCCATCTCATCAGTGCTTGGAGCTGACAGGACTTCCACATGAACTAATCCCAATAATTGAGCTTCACCGGTTCTTGCGTACTTTGCGAGAGAATCTACCTTCATGTTCTCATCCCGGGGTATATGATTTATCGTATAATGGTCAAGATCATCGAGAAGTTCCCAGTCTCTTGACAAGTAAGCGGGCAGATTTCCTCCTTTATTTTGAAACTCTTTCTTGACTTGACATACAATAAGCTGTGAATCGCTGAAGATCTACAACACTTTGACATTCAATTCTTTAGCAATTCCCAAGCCGGCAGTAAGAGCTTCATATTCTGCTTCATTGTTTGTCGGAGGGAATTCCAATCTCAATGCACAGCACAATGACCGCCCTTCAGGGGTTTCAAGCACAACCCCAGCTCCGGAACAGTAATCGTTTCTTGCACCATCAACATATAATTTCCATCGAATTGGGGGATTATCAGTCACTTCTTCCTCACTATCACCTTTATCTGTACATTCTGCGATGAAATCTGCCAAAGCTTGTCCATTGATTGCTCTCCGGGGATGATAAGTGATGTCATATTGGCTGAGTTCAATATTCCACTTCAGAAGACGACCCGAAGTCTCAGGACGAAACAGGATTTGCTTCAGAGGTTGATCAGTAAGGACTTTGATAGGATGAGCTTGGAAATACGGCCTCAACTTTCCTGATGCAATCAGTAGATAATAGGCGAGATTTTCCAATTTTGAATAATTCATCTCTGCCCCGGTGTATCTCTTGCTGATATAATAGACCGGGCGCTGAATTTTTACGTCTTCCTGTACCAACGCTGCACTAAGAGCATGAGATGAGATTGCCAAATATACGAAAAGGTCCTCACCATCGTCGGGCTTAGAAAGTATTGGAGGCGTTTCCATATGACGAATCAATTCATCGAAAGCTTTCTGGCATTCAGGAGCCCAGTCAAAATTCTTCCTTCCTTTCTTCAGTGCATCAAAGAATGAAATGCATTTATCAGTAGCTTTAGAAATGAATCGACTCAAGGCAGCGACTTTTCCATTTAGACTTTGCAATTCCTTCTTTGATCTAGGAGCTTTGACTTCTTTTAAGGCAGCAATCTGAGTAGGATTAGCTTCAATGCCCCTAGCACTCACAACAAAACCCAAGAACTTTCCGGACTCCACCCCAAATGAACATTTCAAAGGATTAAGCTTCATTCCGTACTTCCGAAGGATTGCAAACATTTCCGCCAAGTGATTCGTATGGTCTACCGCTTTCTTTGATTTCACCAACATATCGTCAACATAAACTTCCATAGTTTTGCCAATCTGCGGTTTGAACATAGCATTGACGAGTCTTTGGTAAGTTGCCCCTGCATTCTTAAGTCCGAAGGGCATGACTCTATAGCAGTAGAGACAAACATCGGTGATGAAGCTTGTGTCCACCTCATCCGGCTCATGCATCATAATCTTGTTTTATCCGGAGTAAGCATCCATGAAAGATAACAATTTATGCCCCGCTGTTCCATCCACCAACTGATCTATCCTGGGTAACGGAAAGCAGTCTTTGGGGCAGGCTTTGTTTAAATCTGGGAAGTCAATACATACTCTCCACTTCCCATTATCTTTCTTAACCAGTACTGGATTTGAAACCAAATTCGGATAAGTAGACTCCCTGATGAAACCATTTTCCATAAGCCGGTCTACTTCTTCTTTCGACGCTGCTGACCTTTTAGGACCCTGGGTTCTTCTTTTCTGTTTTACCGTGTAAACTTCGGATCAATATTCATAGTATGTACTGCAATTTCTGGGGATATTCGACATATCAGCATGAGTCCAAGCGAATACGTCCAGATTTGCTTTCAAGAATGTTACCAAGGAATTTTGAACTGTCACACTAAGTTGCGAACCCCATTCACCACTTTGTTTGGATCTTTCGGGTCAACAGGTATTGGCACCGTTACATCAACTGGCACCACTCTATTCTCTCCCGCACTAGCTATTCTGGGATCCATTTCTCTTCGTGCCCCGCTATGCTCGCCAGTGTAGGGTCCACCCTGTAATTGCTACAAGGTTGGATCTTTGATGCGGATTGGGGCTGCCGCATCTTTTCCCATTTCTCTCTTCCTCGCTTCTCGCAACTCTATTAGATAACATTCTCGCCCAGCATTCTGTCCCCTTTAATAACTCCAACTCCATTATCCGTGGGGAATTTCATAGTGAGGCACCACAGGGCGAGAATTGCCTTAAAAGCTGCAAGAGTTGGTCGGTCTAGGAAGGCGTTGTAGGCAGAAAATTCATCAACAATTACAAAAGTCTGTTTCCGAACCACCTTTTTCTGCCCCTCTCCAAGCTCCACGAACAAGTCGATAGTTCCAATGGGCTGCTTCGGTTCCCTAGTAAACCCAATGATCTTCTGAGATGAAGCTTGAACGTCAGCCGTCGGAATTTTCATTTGGTCGAACGTCTTTATGAAGAGAATATTGCAAGAAGCGCCGCAATCTACAAGCACTCTTCTCACAATAGCCGGCCCAATGCCTGCAGAGATAACCAAGGGATCCATGGTTGGAGCTTCAATACCCATAGAGTCCCTGGCTTTGAACACAATATCATCACTGAAAGTTTTCTGTTGCTTCAAAGGTGCATCATTTTCTAACACAAAAACACTTTCTTCTGCTGGTACATACTTCAAGGCACGGGCATATCTTTCCATCTCGTCCTAGCTTCTGCCTGTTGGGTGAGGACCTCCTGTAATCACATTGATAACAGGCCTTTCTGATTCGTGCACGGTATTCCTCTCACCCGAGCCAGATGGATGAGCAGGAAGTTGCTGGCCCTTAGTAGATGAAGTTGGGTCATTTCTACTTCTCTTAACATATTGCTGCAACTTGTTCTCTCTCAGTAGTTCTTCAATTAAAATTTTCAGATGGCGACATTCGTTGGTATCATGACCGGGTTGATTATGAAACCGACAGAATCTCCCACTTTGAGCAGCTTTTTTGCTAACTCTCATCTCAGGCGGTTTAGGATACTCTACCGCATCTTTGGTAGCAAAAAAGATATTCTCCGGGGTGTCGGTCAAAGGAGTGAAATCTTAAGGTTTTAAGAAGCAAGGTTTCTTCACGTCTTTCTATTTCTTCCCACCATTATTTTCCCTTTTCTGACTTCCGGATTCCTTTTTGATAGGGGCAGCAGTATTATCCTTAACCTCTGTCAATGCCACTTTAACTGGTGCCCGCAGGCTTTCCAAGCGCATGAATTCATCGGCTTTCTTGTAGAATTTCTCAAGCGAATTCGGTTCTTTCATCTTCAGCCACTTCCCAAATTCGCTTGATTTGTCGATTGCCCTCATCAGGTATGTCAAGACCATCTGTGGCTCTGCATTGTCCACTTCAGCCAAAGCTATGTTAAAGCGGTTCAAGAAAGACCTAATAGATTCCCCAGGATTCTGTTCCAGGCTTGACAGTGACATAATATCCTTTGCCTTTGAAGCATACAACCTGAATTGCTCTTTAAACTTCCGAGTCAAATCGGCGAACCGGTCTATGGATCGGACCGGAAGCTTTGTGAACCAGAGTAGAGCCACTCGTTCCAAGTATACCGGAAAGTACCGGCATTTGATCTCATCAGACGCTCTAGCACCAGTCATGTGCCAATCATACTTATACAGGAATTGATTAGGATCGTATATTCCCTTATAAGCCGGTATGGTAGGAGGAACAAACTTCCTTGGGAATTCCGCCTTTAGAATCCTTTCCGTGAACGGAGTTTTGCTTGGAGCGAATCCCCATTCCTTCTCATCTTCATCCATCTGCATGCTTTCTTACATGATTTGCCGCACCATGCCCGAAAGATATTCTCATCATTTAAAGGATCTGCAGGACAGACTTCGGCCATTTTCTCGAAAGTTTGTCTGGACAAACATTCGTGGAGAGTTGGTTGTGGCCTAGATCCTCCAGCTTGAGGAGGTGTTTCTTTAGAGGGGCTAGCTGCTCTTTGAGGAATATTCCTCTCTTCAGGATTATGAACATCATCTGCAAGGTTTTCTTCATTACTCACCGGTTGACGGTTAGCTCCAAGCAATGCATTTAACCTTTCAAGCATCAAAGCATTCTGGGTTTCCATCTGTTGGTATAACCCAGATACTGCAGCATCTAACTCCGCTCGTGTAATTCAGGCACTTGGTGCTGCTTGACTTGACGAAGGAGAAGTGGCAGTGTTCTCATGGACATTACTGGGTCTTGTAGATCCATGCTTTCTCCCAGGAGCCATTATTCTGACAGACTTTTGGTTTTGAGAGGGATTCTTCCAACAAACTTTTTGCGAAGCAATGACGAAGATAGCCTGAGTTGGGTTCTCAGTGAAAGCACCAAAAATGTTAACGCTTAAAATTTAACGCTAACACCCTGGTGTATGTAGAGATTAAGTGAAAGCACCACCCGTAAATACGGGAATTAGAAACAAGTAGAAAAGTCACAGAGAAAGCAGTAAAAGACAACAGTTTTATAGTGGTTCGGCTTCAGGTTAAGCCTACGTCCACTTTAATCTTCTTTATTGTTGAATCAATTACAACTTTACAGCAATCTTCGATTACAACACTGATGGGACAAATAACTAGAACTCCGATGTAGAAGAAGTCTTTGAATCCATGTCGGTTGTGTTAGATTTCCTCTAGAAGTTTGTTGAGATGTCCTTCGTGTTTGAAGTGTCGAGTGATTCGAGAATTCAGCAGAGTATCGACGTTCCAGAAATAAGCCAAAAGATCCCCTTTCAGTTGGAGTAGACGGGGTATTTATAGGAGAGTTCGGAGTTAGGTCGTAGGTCGCAAGCGACCTTGGATAGGTCGTAGGTCGTCAGCGACCTAGTGGGAGTGGTTTACAGCTTAAATATGGTATACTTGATCATTCTAGATAAACTAACAAGTCATAGGCCGTGGCCGACCTAGGTAGGAAGCGACATAAGAAGCTCCTTTGGTATGTTTAGGACGTGAGCGACTTAGGAATAGGTCGTAGGTCGTGGCGACTTAGGGGAGTAGTTGGCGACTTAGCAATGTTGAGATACCCAATGTAGTGACCTTGACTAGGTCTTTAACTTGTTATGCCGCTTAATCCACTAGTTTGCTAGGTTGTAGGAGTCCTTAGGTCGTAAGCTCTTTAGGTCGTTAGGCCGTTTCTTCCTTAGGTCGTTAGGTCGCTTCTCCTCATAGGTCGTTAGGTCGCTTCTCCCCGTAGGTCGTTAGGTCGCTTCTCCCCGTAGGCCGTTAGGTCGCTTCTCCCCGTAGGCCGTTAGGTCGCTTCTTCCCGTAGGTCGTGAGGTCGCATAAAAAGTGGAGTTAACATGTGTGTTGTTCTATCTTGAAAATGCAAGTGTTTATTGCTCTGTGCCGATGCTAGGTACGTATTGGTGAGTTGTTAATGATTTTTGAATATGTACCAGTATTAGCCCAAGGCGATAATCACATGTAATAGTCCAATATCGCCTTATTCTACGTATTATTAGACAGTATTACCTTGTAAAACTTTTTGATAGTGTGGTTGTGTTGGCCTGGATTTTCGACCTTCGAAAATCGACATCGATACGTTCACTATATTACATGCCGAGCGATCGAATGCCGAAAAAACCAGATCGTTAGGAAAGAAGGAGAAAGTTGAAGATGAATAAAATAGAAATAACAACATAGAATCTCATAACCGCAAGGGAACAATATATCATAGATAATAACATGTCCCTATACAAAAGAAACTACAACTGTTATTTATACATTATATCATCAGAGTATAATACATCAATAACTTAATACTGGACAATTATACAACTTTGTCCTAACAAATGCTGAATATACAGCATATCATACACAGCGGAATAAAATCTAATACGTCTTCATCATCCAGCTTGTTTCCTGAGCTCCATATCATCCTATCATGTATCTGAAATACTCAGTATGACACGAGCATTGTAAAAAAATAACACCCGAGTTAATCTGGAAAACCAATGTGAGAAAACAAAGTCAATTTGAATTATTAAAGTTGTCAAAATCCTTTGAAAGTCAAATGTATCTCGTAAGACCACACCACACATAAACGTGATGGGCTTTTACCTTATGATAACCAAAACAATTCATATCAAATCCTCTGATATTATAATAGTGTCTAAATACAACTACTTATTCAAATAGCTGAAATTGTTACATTAATTATATTTCAGCATACTAGGCTCAACAACCAAAACCGTAAAGATTGGAGAATGGATTCCATACGAATGACTAGGCACTAGGGTATCGCCTGTCACAGCACACATCTAAGAAAATGTACGAAGGACCTCGCCGGGATCCCCTACAATACAAGGCCGGACTACGCATGACCTGGATAGACCGAATATGTTATCACCCCAGGTGTTCCTACCCTTTTCGAGCTCCTTCCATGCATCGTAGTAATAATATCCAAGGGTATCTAGAAAGGTGATAAACGTACCCTAATTGGGTGCGACCCACTTAGCCTTCCTATATCTCCCCTACTTTTCAATCATTCTCGGTTGATAAGGCTAGAGGCTACGATTACCATTTAAAGGAATTTCATTTAAAATGCGCATTGTCCTCCAATGACAATGTACTGATAGCATTCATCCATACAATTTCGTTCTGTGTCCAAACAGAACCGAAGGCACTATTCATACTAATCCATTTTGGAATCATTCTTAGGATTAGTAACGATTAGCGCTTGCGCTTCACTACTCCATCTTCAACTCCCTGATCTTTTTTTCCTTCGAAAACGTACACATTGGATCGAAGTGGTTTTCGGATAATTTATCTGATCCCTATCACTTCGAAACGGCATTCAATATTATCGAAGTGGTTTTCAGATAATTTATCTGATCCCTGTCACTTCGAAACGGCATTCAGTATTTCCCGGTAAACTCAACCCCTGTTCTTTAGGAAATAAACAAATAATGATAAGATCAGAGATCACCTCCTAACATTTTGTGGATGGATTTCCTTATAAATGTCCTAGAAGAACGAAACGTGTTTGTATGTACAGTATAGCGTCTCAACGGTAATTGTATCATATAATTCCCGTGTTTCTTTTAAATATTCCCAAAGCTATATTTTGGATCCAGGTTTGATAGTTGATTCTTTAAATATTGAATAAACAATCATTCAACAAAATATTTTCTTTCCACTGAAACTCTAAATCTCTATTTTATTTTAATAAATTTAATCTCTTTATCAAAATATATACTTATCTTGCCGAATTTGGTATATGCACCAACTATCCTTTTCAAAAATATTTGAAAATCTTTTTAAAATAATATGGAAAGTACACTGCAGTATCAACCACGGATTCATAGCTCAATGATTACGTCTCTATCACGGAGAAATCCAAATCTTAACGATACGCATTCGCTACCTCCGATTTCTCCACGAAAGCATACCATTACTTTCTGACAATTTTATTAAGTAATTTTCGAAATAATACTTGTGAAATTCCAGTATAAAGTTCCAAGTTAAACTTAGGAAAATACTCTTTAAATAAAAGTTATTATATAAGATAATAATACTGAATAATTACCCTTTCAAAATAATTATACTGATAAATTCGTAAATAATAATTGACCTAATAAACTAACTTAATTAATAATTAAATATACTTTAAAAAATTAAGATAATTAAATAATTAATTTTATGAAATTTTCTTGAACACTTCTAAATTACCTAGTCAAAAATCCTCCTTTTTAAACAAACATAACTTCTTAGAAAAATATATTTTTCAGTTCCAATATAGCCAGTCTAATATTTATAAATCCCTCTCAATTTGTCACCAATTTGATTTACGTCCCAATTTCGTAAATCCCTTTTTCACATTCCTAAAGAAAAGTCTGTATTTTCTTTTTTAAGCCGAATTACCCATATCATTATAAATTCTCACCGTGAATTTGTGTCTTAATTTCATCCACTGATAATCCTTTCACTTTATTTACAAACCTTATTTATAAATTCCATAGTCTCGTTTTCCGTTAATAACGAATTCACCATATTTAATCGATTTCTAACTTAAATTCCATTTTTAATTAATTTCTTAAATAACCCAACTATATTCCAAAACCGCGCCAAATTTAGATTCCTTTCCTTTCCATAATTTTAAAGCTTATTTAAAATCTAGTATAACAATTTTATATTTTACTTTCAAATTTCATTTTTATTAACCAAAACTATTTTAAATCTCGATTTTTAAAATAAATCCTTTTTACACTTAAACAAACACCACTTAAGTTTTATTATTTAAAATCCTTTTATTTACATTACTCCAAAATCTCTATTTTTTCATATTCCAAAATTATCATGTACAATTTTAAAAATCAAACTATTTATTTTTTCAAATTCATTTCTTTTTAATTAATTCAAAATTCGCTATAAATATTATTACTTCCAATTTTATTTTTTATTTTCTTTCATAATTTCAAATATTTATTATCGGTATTTAAAAATACCAAAATTTAGGCCAAAACTACCGTAGCATATAATAAATTCAAATTGCACTATAATGTACCATAGATTATTTAACGGGCCATATATCAATATATATGGAATTTAAATGAACATTTTTGAGGAATCTGGTTAGATCCTTTCGACCTGTTTCCCTATATCCAATGTTTATATAATATGAAAAAAAATACCAATCCAGCTTTGGGGGGATATCGCAGTATATAAGGTCATCAGCATTATGCAGGGCGCATAGGGTCTCATCCGCTATATATATATGTGGGAATATCAATCCAATTACTAATATCTACATACATTTTACTACATATAATAACGTCCAAACTGATAATAATTCTCAAATTCAACCAACAACCAATAATTAATTTTAACTATTGAAAATTAACACCAATCATCCAAATGAGTGAAATATACTCACCTTTATTTTCGAATTTGCTGATCGATCCAATTTTTTACTCTATAGCTATGATGCCCCTCCTCTATACTCACACTAAGCAAGAACACTACGGGTAATGTCGTCGAGTAGCACGAAGAATAAGGATATTGAGGAGCAACCATGTGTGTAATTGCCTTGTGTGAGTATCGGTATGTCAAATAGTATGACAAGCAATTCAATTCAAGAGAAAATCTGACATACCAAATACAAACTCCAAGCTACTACATAGTGTCTATGTGGACTTTGTAAATAAAAATAAAGTAATCATAACACAAATAAGTCACAAATATTTATATCACTAAGGCGAAAATAGATATGAATATATTACATAGAAGTGTACATCAAAGTAGTGGCCATAAAAGATCTACTACATCACGAAAGAATAGGTACAAGTGCTAGACAAAAGAATATATATACATTAAGGAGTCTCTATCTCGAATGTACAAAAACCAAAAAAAAAGTTCTAACCTAAAGTAGTTAGCCAAAAGTCAGGATCTAGTCCATGCTAAGAAGTCAAGTGGAAGCGCCTGAAACACCTCGTTCTGACCCTAGTATTATTTAAGAAGATAAAATAATAAACGGATCAATCAAGCTGTAATTATCATGTAAGATGAAATAGAATATGAGAGATAGGAAATATATATGATTATAGTAAAATTCATATAATATCTCAAAATTTTCTCAAATACCCATAAAGAATATCATATTCTTTGACTCATTCACCAAATCTCAAATATTGACAAAACTTATCAATGCAAACCAAAAAAATTGGTGAAATGCAAATTCTAGAAATCAATAATTAGAAATGCAGAAAACACAAAGGGGGAGGCCTATCACAATCGAGAGCATGAAAACTCTACAACACGTGCATCACAAATGGTACACTATCCCATAGGTCGCTAACCCATAAAAATACGGGGTACATTCCCCCTTTACGGATGAATGAGCCGAACAACGACAGATCTACAAAGATACGCGTAATGCACCGCTAAACATCGACGCACCTAAAAGATACGCCCTGTGCACAGACTTATTGAGCCGATTGCTCCATCCATGGTCAAAAGACATGGATAGTTATCCCACCGAATTGAGCCGAAACTTCACAGAATGATCATCATAGATCAAAAAGTGTAAATTGCACTAAGCTAGCAAATAAATGAGTTTAGCTTCATGTCCCACAACCACTGGCTTAACTTAAATATTTACAAACGGATCGTAGATTTTCACTCAAAAATTGTCATGAGAGTTCAATTGAACAAGTCTAAGAACTAACCGACAAAATAAGCGCAAGCGTTTCATACCACTGGTTTTTCTAAGCCGTTTAATTTGATTTCTCATATGAACGCGGTAAAGGTTTGTATTTTCTAATAGATTGGAAACTAGTTTTAAAAACGAGCTTTGTATTAAAAGTAACGTTGAAATCGTTTTTTTGAAAGAGTTTGAGTATTTACTAGTATAGAAACCTTTGTAATTTAAAAGTGACAAATCGTATAAACGATTGTAAAACAATCTATCACCAAAAATTCACATTCGATGACGTGAATTAAATACCATGGAAATCGATACCAAATCCATCAAATGGATTTTCCCCAAAATCCAGAAAAGAAGTCATCAAAGCCGATAATAAGTGATAACAACTAACCATGTCAATAAAATCGATAAAAATGGAAACCCATATGAAAATAGGCAAATTGGCTGAATTTAACAGCCAGACGTCTAGGGCTTCTTAACCCCTAGACGTTTGAGCTAAAGTTCTAGAAATTTCTTCCGGATCGCTCAGATGTTTGAGAACAGCCTTAGACGTCTGAGCTATAAGTTTGGAAATTTTATTCCTACGACTTAGACATCTGAAGTGAAGCTCGGGGCAAATTTTGCCTACGCCATTAATATCCAAATCAACTCGAAAGTGATCGAATGACGGACGATGGTTAGGGTTTATGCCAAGCGACAACCCAGCCCAATAGGCTCGTCGGTACATTCCGAACAACATGTCCAAACATCCATAAAAAGATTTTCATAGATTTTGACTTTAAAATACCAAAAAAAATTGGAAAATTCACTAAACCAATTCAATTCAAAAGCAATTGGACTTGAAATAGACGTTAGTAATTCATACCTAACAACAATGAAAGCTTTAAACATAGATGTGAGTTCAAGAACTCACCTTTAAACTCAATAACAACAATTGAGAACCTCTAAAACAAGGAAATATCAATCCCTCTTCAACTACACCTCGAAGATCTACAATTCATTATCACATGCAAAGATTTCCTAAGTTGGGTTATAGGAAAAATCAAGAATTGAAGTGGGATTGAGATGGAGAAGATGAAGAGGATGCTCACCCAAGCTTCTCTGTGATTTATAACATGAATTTGAATTCCTAAGAAATGCTAGGGATTAGGAATTTTAATTTCCTATCTTTTCCCCCATTTTTCATTTTTCTTGAGAGTTTTATGAATTATGAAAGGAATGAGTGGATTGGGATGTATCTGGTAGGAGGTCTGGGTTCTCTTATTGGGTTTGTGAGCTAGAACACAACCCGAAGCCCATACAAAATACCAAAACCCTAATCAACTCCAAACCTATCGATGTTTATACTCAAACAAGTTGTAAACATCGTTTTGAACTCAATGAAAGTGGTCTCGAGTCCGAATTCGACTGTTTACAAAAAGTCACATTTCGGACTTTAAATTCAACTAATGATACTATATTTTGAATAAAACATTTAAATATAAAATCGTAAATATGCGGGTTGTTATAGACTCCCATCCTTAAAAAAATCGCGTCCTCGCAATACTTAGGAAGAAAATAAAGAGTAACAACCATACTAAGGCATAACAACACAAAAAAAAAATTGAAGTGAAAAGTTCACCCTAAGGAGCGAGAGGGAACAAATCCGGATGTGTTGGCTCGATGAATTCTCTGGATTCCTAAGAACAATCCTTAGGATTTGCGGACCATTGAACTTCCACGACCGGAACATCTTTATTATGAAGGCATTTAACCTCTGTAGCAATGATACGAATAAGATGTTGCTCATAAGTCAAATTAGGTAAAACTTCAATTCTTCAATAACATCTGGCTCATGAATAGAATTGGAATTTCTAAGGCATTCCATAGTTTAGAAACGTGGAATATATCATGAATAATAGAAAATTGAGCTGGTAAAAAAAGGCAATAAGCTATGAAACTAATGCGTTTGGTGATGGGAAATGGGCTAATATATCGAGGTGCTAATTTTCCTGAACGACTGAAACGCTCAACATCCTTCATAGGTGAAACAATAAATACCAAATCTCCCACAGAAAATTCCAAATTCCTTCTTCAATTTTCGGTGTAGGATTTCAGTCTACTTTGAGCTTCTTTTATCCGATGACGAATAAGGTTAAAATTTACTATGGAATCACGAATAAAATCAGGACCTAAAACCAACTTCTCATCGGCTTCAAGCCAACACGAAGGAGATCGGCATGGCCTTCCGTAGAGTGCCTCGAAAGGTGCCAAACCAATGCTACATTGGAAGCTATTATTACAAGAAAACTCAATAAGAGAAATATGATCTTTCCAACTTCCACCAAAATCAAGAACACATGCATGAAGAAGATCTTCAAGAGTTTGATTCACAAGCTTGGTTTGTCCATCGGATTGAGGATGATAAGCTGTCCTAAAATTAAGCTACGTTCCTAAAGCTTTTTGAAGACCCTTCCAAAATACACTAGTAAAAAATTGATCGCGATCGCTAATAATAGAAGTAGGAACTTACAAAATAGGAGGATTTTGTAAGTCTATCGACTATCACCCATAGACTGTCATGAACCAAATGAGAACAGGGAAGACCGTCAATGAAGTCTATGCAAAGCTTATTGAAGTTAGCAACATAAGATGGCATTCCATCCCAATAATAAATTCGTTTCATGTCCGCTGTAACGACCCGGGATTTTCCGACCCGAAAATTCCAGATAGTTATGAAAAAGAAGAAAGAGATAGAAGAAGAAGGACAGAAACATCAACAACTCACATACGCAGCGGATAAAATATAATAATAAATAATAACAGTTTACAAAAGAATACTATATCTGTCGATTACATTTTTAATTTACATCAGAGTTTCACATATATATACAGTCACTGAACATATACAAACAAGCATGTCTTAGAATATAAATACAGCGGAAATATCCATACGCTCTTGCCATCCAGCTCGCCTCCTGAGCTCCAGAACATACCTACCTGAAAATTTGTAATACTCGGTCTGACTCGAGCATTACACCGAAGTAACACCCGGGTCAGGCTAGAAACCAGCGTGAGTAAACCCAACTAACATGGAATACAAAAGTCTATAACTTATATAAAACCCGGGTAACTTCTACCAATTTACAACTACACAAGTTGCTATAGACATCACTTATTTCACAAGCAATTTTCTAAGTACCAAACTTAGTTAAAATAATCCAATTTGCTTAAATCATTTCATTCCAGTTTATTGATTTTCACAAATCAACTTATAAAAATTTGAAGTGGTTTCGGGTATTTCCTAATACCCGACCCCGGCCACTTCGAGTCTCATACCATTCTATTCCAAAATATCCAAATGAAAAACACAACATTTCATATCAGAGGTATCAACTCATTCAAAGCATCCAATATCATCAGTCATCCATAAGAAATGCTTAATCACATACAAATTAATTCAATTGATTCTAATTGAATTTCTAACCACATTCACTTAGATTCCTTCCTACAATATTAGTTAATTCTAAACAATTAATTAATCAACCGTTCACTATTTATCCTAACTAATCACTCTGGATTAATTAATTTTTTTCAATTACATTCAAGTAATTATCCTAAATTAATTTCACAATATTGCTTAGTATCAACCAAGATCATTAAGTAATCTTTATTACTCTTCTTTAATTAATTGATACTTAATTACTTGTACTAATTAACTTCCCCTAAGTCACTTATTACTGATTAATTCATCTTAATTAGTCAAACTTCAATTTCATCATTAATTATATTAATTAATTATTTCCAATTATATTTTAATTTGTTCCAATCTAAATTAATTACTTTAATTCAACCACAATATTAATCACCTTCGGATTATCTCAACCTGAAATTAATTATCCATTTATTTACTTGTTAAATAAATCAAATCCCTCCTTAATTAATTACCTTAACTAATCTCTTGATTAATTTCACAAGGTGATTATATTTTATAAATTACATTAGGTAATAAAATATCGAACCATCCATTGATTATTCTACATTCATTAAACTTGATAAATGAACTTAAACCTTCATTAATTAATTAATTCATTCAAAACCCTTACCTACTAAATTTTATCGGCCCAAACCATTAATTAATTGAATTAATTAATTAATTATTTTCATTACCCCCACTAACTTGACGAACCAGAAGGCATTAATTCTCAACATCAGAATGACAACATTCTCTTATTTATAACTTTACATCTAACCAAATTTAAAAACCCAAATACTTCGAGTCAACCCTCAATAACTCGAAATCCAACCAAACCAAAGTCACATCATCATCAGCACACATCCAATAAATTTATTCATTCAACCAATCATTTAAATTTAACCATTTAAATTTAAATATAAATCCAAAAAGCATGAGATTTACTCACCTATGTCCTTCGAATTTCCATCCTCTTCAACTCGACTCGGGTTTCCCGGTTTTGTCCTCATTGTCGAGTTGAAACCGCGATGCCCCTGAAGAAGAAAGAATCTAGCCCAATCCTTAGCCTATCGATGTTGAAATCATCTCCTTCCACATGAATGGAATCGCCATCTTCGCAAATCCATGCGCACGCGAGCTTCGGCATGCCCCTGTACGCGCGCACGGAATCCCAGGACGAGCATCCCTCCATGCGGCCCCACACTCACGAGCTCGAAACCCTAGCTCGTGTCGCCCCTTCGTGATTTCTCACGTCACCACGACATCACCTCTCGGCCCCTCGCGACCGCGACAACGTCGCGACTAGGTAGTGGCCCTAACTTGATCGCGACGAGTTGTTATTTCTCCCTCCACCTTTAATCTGCGCGCGCGGCCATTCTTGCTCTAGAATTCAATGCGTCGCCCCCCCCTATTTTTTTTTTTAAACAATGGGCTACGGCTATTGATTTTGTTTGATCTGTAAAGAGGGAAGAAGAAGGAACTCGATTTCGATTTTGGAAAATGAGAGAAAGAGGGCTGGGTTTTGATTTCTTTTGATTTTAGAAATGAAGGCTTCGGCCATGACTTCGTTAATAAACTTCAAAAAATAAAAAAATCAATCGCTCGATTCTGTTCAACGTTAGAGAGAGAGAGAGGTCGGGGATAATGTAAAAGGGTGGAGAAGCTTCTTGAGAAAGATTGTGAGTAAAATATCTTTGACTATTATTATATTATATTATAAAATCCCCTAAACGTCCCGTTAATTGCCATATAAATTTCGAATTCCTCTTAAGAAATGCCACGAGGCGATTACAAGGGTTTTACCCGCGTTACGAACTCAAATGGAACGTGTTTCGGAGGCTAATTTAATTGTATGTGCGAGTTACAGAAGAAAACGATCAATTTTCAGTTAAATCGATTAAAACAATTCTAAGCGTTTCGAGCTGCCAGGGTTAAACGACAACTCCGATTGCTACGAAAATTGAAATCCGATAATAACTAACTATTACGGATCCAATGGAACAGATTTCGTCGAATTCCGAGACTGTGCCTCGGAAGGCTATGTTTAAATTCAATTTAAACGATATATTTTTCAAAACGGAACAAGACACTTCCAATTTCAATTATTAAATTCAATATTTAAACTATATAATTCAATGATTTAGCTATCACGTAAATATTGATATCTGGCATTCAAGTTAAAATTAACTTGTAAATATTTTAAATTAATTAACTATTCAAATTTAAATTGGTAGAAAAGTCGAGTCGTCACATTCCTCCCCCCTTAAAAGAATTTCGTCCCCGAAATTACTAATTAGGAAGAATGGTTCAATACCCGTTTACCCTTTTCCAAAACTCCCAATTCAACATCCTACCAACTATCTTTTATTAAAGTTCTACTATCCTTAACTAACTTCCCAAAACCTTCTATAGTTTTCACGCAATATCTCTTTGCTAAATCTTTTAAATTTCAATTTAATTTCGAATGTTGAATTATCAAAATTTTCTCAAAAATTTTTCTAACTCCCTAAATTTTCGAAAATTTTTGCCAGCGTCTCCTTTGCGCGGCTAGCTCGGTACTACTACATAAGGCCTCTACGGGCTCCCAAATTCCAAAAAGAAAACAAAAGCCAAATGGCTACATCAAAAACTCAATCCAATATCATACAGATATTTAAATACATACCTTTTTGTCGGGCAATTCACATTTATCATTTGGAATCAAATCCAATTTCATTTCCCTTTATAATACCTGCATATCTTACTTAGCAACAATATCCAATCATAACCCTTCAAATCATTTTATACATTTGCTTATATAGGTTTTCATGTACATTCAATTTATTTCCACTTCAGAGTATTAGATTTTTATCTCTCATTTATAACTGGTTCATATTAGTTCCATTTACTAGCTTACTTTAATTTCCAATTTGAAATTGTTTCGTCGTTGCCCAAAATTTTCCAAAAATTTTCTAACTCCCAAAATTTTCAGAAAATTGTGGCAGAGTCTCCTTTGTACGGAGGAGCTTTTGCAATTTGACAATAGATATAAATATATATACATCGACCCACACGGTCGGAAAAAGAAAAAACAGTTCATATTCCCTATTTTTATTGCGTAGGCATACCTTATTTAGCATTTTAAGCAAGCAGCTTATTTATTTTAGCAATTAGCATACCCCAAAATTAGCCAAACGGCTTCCCTGTACCTGTACTTACTCAATTTAAATATGTAAGTGTCATATATAGAAATTCTATTAGCATTTCACTTACTTTTAATGGCTAAACACAAGCAATACAAAAGCAGCAAGCACCAAACGCTTACCATAAGCGATTTATATAATTCAAAGCAAACCCAATTGCTTCCAACCAAATTTATACGCCATTTCCTTAAATTTTAATGGTTTTTAACTCAAACTCTTACATTCAATCTATTTTAAATCCAAACAAGATCATATTCCCTTCAATTGATTCCAAATTCAAGTTATCTAACCTTTCTCGACTCAAAGAAATTTAATTTCTTTTATTCACGTCAAACCACAATTCATTTTATGCAAATTTGACAATATTCACCTGATAGAGTGTTTATTTTAGTTTACGACTTCTTTAAATTAATTTTCAACTCATTTTATATCTACTTCCATTCATTTTTAATTTATTCACCAACCATACATACGCACTTCATTTCATCTCCGCATTGACCTTATTTAAACTATTTATTAAGCTTGACACATTCAACATTCTATATTAATAACCATTTCCAAATTAATTTAATCCAAGCTTTTATTTAATGGACTTTTATCCTTATTCGAAACTAAGTTTTCAATAAATTTTTAAACTTAAGTTAATTACTTTAATTTATTCCAACATCAAATTTAAGTTTATTTCCATTCAATTTGATTCTCATCAAATCAAATTCCATTTAATTCAGTTAGCCCTTCTATTTCATTTTAATTCACCGTCACAATTCATCAAAATAATATCCAAGCACATACTTAACTCATTTATACTTCAAATTAATATGCCTCCGAACTTAAGTTCAGTTTAATAATCCGATTCCAATTACAACTTTGATTTAGTTTTTATTCGATCAGACTTCATTCATTTATCATTCAATTTCATTTACTCATTTTATATTTCCCTTTCTTTTTTTTATTTGCGAATTTATTTTATTTATACAAAGCCATTATTAATTTACTTCTATTCACTTGGGTTTTGTTTGCAACCAAACCATTTCTATTATTATTCATTTCCATATCATACGACAGCACTTCTCTTATACCCAATTTACTTGCAAATTTCATTAATATTATTCAAATCACTTGAATTTTATTTGCAATTCAAACTATCACTTCCCAACACCACTCAATTTTATTTTATTATTCCAGTTTGGATTCCCCTTTATTTTAAAATTCAGAAAGGCCTTTAAACTCAGATAATACAATTAAAATAGCTTTTTATAAAAATATTTTTTTATAACTCGATGTCTCAACCAGTCCATCCTTGTTCTCACAGAAATTCAGTCATACGTTGATCAGGCGTAGGACTGAAAATCTATAAGTACTTGGTAAACCCGTTTTCAACACCCAGTGAAAATACTTGGAAAATAATTTTATTGAAAATATTGAAAGCATTTTGAAATAGAGGAAATATCTTTGGTGACAATGCTCTGAAAATCATCACCCCCATCCATGGTCACAGTTACATACCAGGGTTACGTTGTAGTCACAACAAAAGTCCATGTAACTGCAGGCTCTCCGCGGCCTCTCGATTTCGCCATGGATCCCACACAACAGATCACAGTTACATCCAGGGTTACATTGCCGTCACAGCAAAAGTCTATGTAACTGCAGGCTCTCAGCGGCCTCTGATTTTCACTGACGAAATGAAACTTCTCCACTCCTACATAGGTCGCAGTCTACCGAGATAAACTCAAATGCAGACTGTTGGCTCTCAGCGGCACACACGACTTTCGCTATATGGTATACCATAGTGTCGTAGTCTACCGATATAAAATCAAACGCAGACTGTTGGCTCTCCGCGGCACACACGATTTTCGCTATGGTACACTACCCATAATCCTCAGGAACTAGTTTTGTCCGGACTCCTCACAGGATCAACTTTAGAACCCCCCCGGGGCTTAAGGCAGCGCCACGCAGTGGCACTCCTGAGAAGTCCATTCCAAGGGAGCGCCTTTTTCCCCAGAGTTATCATCAAAACACTTTATACTATACACATATAGTATCTTTCAAATCATACACCTAGTATGAATTTCATCAAAGCTCCTTTACACAAAATGGATTATTCCAAAATCGATAATTCTCAAACTAGGCTTTCCAAATTCAATATTGATTTTACCCAAAAATCAAAAGCCTTTCCAAATCCAAAGGTTCCCAAAACCTTTTTCCAAAATCCTCATAGATCCTTTATATATATACAGATATATATAATTTTTAAAACCTTGGATCACTTTAAACTCGTATAAAATTCCTTTTATACTTCAAACACTTCCAAAATCCTTTTCTTCCAGCAATAGATTCAACAAGGGAAGAATATATAACAAAGATATAACTTTGTTTACCAAAAATCAAATATTCACATTTGATTCCTCTTTCCAATATCAATTTCCTTTCTATTCATATTCACTTATTCACATTTGCCTTAATCCTCATTTGGATTATTACCTCAATTCTTATACTAGTTGGGTATTTAATTAATAACAGTTTGAACTCCGACCAGTTTATATTTAGGAAATAGCTTGAAAATTTTGAAAATAGATAAGTAGTTGAAAAATAATCAATAGTTTGAAAAATAGTTGTAGAATAATTGACTAATTGTAAAAGAGTTGGAAAATAGTTAAATAGTTATAGAAATCTTAAATAATTGCGAAATAGTTGTAAAATAGAAATTAATTCGTAACTTAGTTGAAAATTAGTAATTAGTTTATAAAACAATTGTAAAATAGTTAAATAGTTCCAAAAGTAGTGGCAAAAACAAATATAAAATAGTTTGGGTTTTAAAAAGAAAGTTGTATAGTAAATAGATAAGAAAATAGTTTTAAAACTATTTATATTAAAACAATTTATTTTGAAAATGGCCTAGAGTCAAAACTGTTCACTTTCCCAACATTTCAATTTAGATTTCCACTCCATTTAAATTAATTCAAATCCAATTTAATTAACTCCAATTTCCATTGGACTTAATTCATTCCCAGTTCGAATTGAATTGATTCTCAATTTTCTTCCGACTTCAAATCAAAATTCCATTTGATCTTAAACCAATTCCACTTTAGTTTCAATTCCAAATTATTCAGATAAATCTGGACTAATATCAATTGAACTCTCTTCAAGTTCAATACCCTTTTCAAGTTAATCCAATACAAATTTCCCATTTGAATTTTAAACTTGTACAACTTTAATTATAATTTAAGTTTTACAACTTCTATTTATAATCAATTACATTCACATTTTGCTTTTAACTTGGAGTTATACATTTTATTTAACCAGTATATTTTATTATTCCATAAAAATTTTAAATCCAGATTCCAGAGTTTAAACAATTTTCCAAAACGTAAATATCACCTTAGAATTCATCTATATCAAAAATTCTTTGACAAATTCAATTATCCATTTGAATTTCAAAACCAACCTCAATTCACAAACAATTCCAATTTAAAACAATTTGGTAGCAATTTCTCTTCTAGAAACTCAAAAATAAACATCGATAATGCTGCAGTCATCACCGACGTTATTTTCCAGTGACCGAAAGGGTTCAATGCTTTTATCACTTTAAAACATTTCCAAACATTTTAATTTCAAATCTTCTAGATTTCAAGTTCAACACAAAATATTTTTGAAATAATACTATTATTTCTCCAAAACCTTTGGAAACTACTTTCAATCCAAAGGAATTTTAAATTTCCCAAAAATTCCAAATTCCCAATCCATCCAATTCATATTTAAACATTACTCTAGAATTTCATCTTACTTATTCAACTTAATTACAATTCGAAAGTTATTCTAATTACTTTGGATTAATCCATTCAATTGAACCCACTTCAATTTTAATCATTCCAATTTAATCCAATTCAAATTTTCCATTTAAAATTGTAAACTTTTACATCTTCAATCATATACTCAATTAATTCAAATCAAATTCAATTTGAACTAATTCAATTCCAATCTCAATTTTAAAGCATCTCGAATTGGATAAATTCGAGTTCAATTCTCAGAGGTTGGTTTAACTTTTTAAACCAAATTAACTTTGTTCACTTAAAGTTTTTAATAAATTTAATTTTTGAGTTCTAATTCTAGAATTTCATTTTTAATTAATTTCACTTTTAATTTGGTTGTATTTTATATTACTTCTTAATTTAATTTCAATAATTTAACAACCAATCACCTGAATATTTATTAGAAGGAAATATTGCTATATATATCAAAATATACTTTTGTATAAAACCATTTAAAATCTTTATAAGCAAATAACAAGTACGCGCTCATATATATATATACACTCGACTCATTCTAGAGTACTACGGACTCTATTCAATGAGTAATCCCCACCAGAGCCAAGGTTCTCGCTTAACCTTCCAGCTCTGATACCAACTGTAACGACCCGGGATTTTCCGACCCGAAAATTCCAGATAGTTATGAAAAAGAAGAAAGAGATAGAAGAAGAAGAACAAAAACATCAACAACTCACATACGCAGCGGATAAAATATAATAATAAATAATAACAGTTTACAAAAGAATACTATATCTGTCGATTACATTTTTAATTTACATCAGAGTTTCACATATATATGCAGTCACTGAACATATACAAACAAGCATGTCTTAGAATATAAATACAGTGGAAATATCCATACGCTCTTGCCATCCAGCTCGCCTCTTGAGCTCCAGAACGTACCTACGTGAAAATTTGTAATACTCAGTCTGAGCCGAGCATTACACCAAAGTAACACCCGGGTCAGGCTGGAAACCAGCGTGAGTAAACCCAACTAACATGGAATACAAAAGTCTATAACTTATTTAAAACCCGGGTAACTTCTATCAATTTACAACTACACAAGTTGCTATAGACATCACTTATTTCACAAGCAATTTTCTAAGTACCAAACTTAGTTAAAATAATCCAATTTGCTTAAATCATTTCATTCCAGTTTATTGATTTTCACAAATCAACTTATAAAAATTCGAAGTGGTTTCGGGTATTTCCTAATACCCGACCCCGGCCTCTTCGGTTCTCATACCATTCTATTCCAAAATATCCAAATGAAAAACACAACATTTCATATCAGAGGTATCAACTCATTCAAAGCATCCAATATCATCAGTCATCCATAAGAAATGCTTAATCACATACAAATTAATTCAATTGATTCTAATTGAATTTCTAACCACATTCACTTAGATTACTTCCTTCAATATTAGTTAATTCCAAACAATTAATTAATCAACCGTTCACTATTTATCCTAACTAATCACTCTGGATTAATTAATTTTTTTCAATTACATTCAAGTAATTATCCTAAATTAATTTCACAATATTGCTTAGTATCAACTAATATCATTAAGTAATCTTTATTACTCTTCTTTAATTAATTGATCCTTAATTACTTATACTAATTAACTTCCCCTAAGTCACTTATTACTGATTAATTCATCTTAATTAGTCAAACTTCAATTTCATCATTAGTTATATTAATTAATTATTTCCAGTTATATTTTAATTTGTTCCAATCTAAATTAATTACTTTAATTCAACCACAATATTAATCACCTTCGGATTATCTCAACCTGAAATTAATTATCCATTTATTTACTTGTTAAATAAATCAAATCCCTCCTTAATTAATTACCTTAACTAATCTCTTGATTAATTTCACAAGGTGATTATATTTTATAAATTACATTAGGTAATAACCTATCGAACCATCCATTGATTATTCTACATTCATTAAACTTGATAAATGAACTTAAACCTTCATTAATTAATTAATTAATTCAAAACCCTTACCTACTAAATTTTATCGGCCCAAACCATTAATTAATTGAATTAATTAATTATTTATTTTCATTACCCCACTAACTTGACGAACCAGAAGGAATTAATTCTCAACATCAGAATGACAACATTCTCTTATTTATAACTTTACATCTAACCAAATTTAAAAACCCAAATACTTTGAGTCAACCCTCAATAACTCGAAATCCAACCAAACCAAAGTCACATCATCATCAGCACACATCCAATAAATTTATTCATTCAACCAATCATTTAAATTTAACCATTTAAATTTAAATATAAATCCAAAAAGCATGAGATTTACTCACCTATGTCCTTCGAATTTCCATCCTCTTCAACTCGACTCGGGTTTCCCGGTTTTGTCCTCATTGTCGAGTTGAAACCGCGATGCCCCTGAAGAAGAAAGAATCTAGCCCAATCCCTAGCCTATCGATGTTGAAATCATCTCCTTCCACATGAATGGAATCACCATCTTCGCAAATCCATGCGCACGCGAGCTTCGGCATGCCCCTGTACGCGCGCACGGAATCCCAGGACGAGCATCCCTCCATGCGGCCCCACGCTCACGAGCTCGAAACCCTAGCTCGTGTCGCCCCTTCGTGATTTCTCGCGTCACCACGACATCACCTCTCGGCCCCTCGCGACCGCGACAACGTCGCGACTAGGTAGTGGCCCTAACTTGATCGCGATGAGTTGCTATTTCTCCCTCCACCTTTAATCTGCGCGCGCGGCCATTCTTGCTCTAGAATTCAATGCGCCGCCCCCCCATATTTTTTTTAAACAATGGGCTTCGGCTATTGATTTTGTTTGATCTGTAAAGAGGGAAGTAGAAGGAACTCGATTTTGATTTTGGAAAATGAGAGAAAAAGGGCTGGGTTTCGATTTCTTTTGATTTTAGAAATGAAGGCTTCGGCCATGACTTCGTTAATAAACTTCAAATTTTCTTTTTTTTTTCATTCGCTCGATTCTGTTCAACGTTAGAGAGAGAGAGAGGTCGGGAATAATGTAAAAGGGCGGAGAAGCTTCTTGAGAAAGATTGTGAGTAAAATATCCTTGACTATTACTATATTATATTATAAAATCCCCTAAACGTCCCGTTAATTGCCATATAAATTTCGAACTCCTTTTAAGAAATGCCGCGAGGCGATTACAAGGTTTTACCCGCGTTACGAACAAAAATGGAACGTGTTTCGGAGGCTAATTTAATTGTATGTGCGAGTTACAGAAGAAAACGATCAATTTTCAATTAAATCGATTTAAACCATTCTAAGCGTTTCGAGCTGCCAGGGTCAAACGACAACTCCGATTGCTACGAAAATTGAAATCCGATAATAACTAACTATTACGGATCCAATGGAATTGGTTTCGTCGAATTCCGAGACTGTGCCTCGGAAGGCTATGTTTAAATTCAATTTAAACGATATATTTTTCAAAACGGAACAAGACACTTCCAATTTCAATTATTAAATTCAATATTTAAACTATATAATTCAATGATTTAGCTATCACGTAAATATTGATATCTGGCATTCAAGTTAAAATTAAGTTGTAAATATTTTAAAATCAATTAACTATTCAAATTTAAATTGCTAGAAAAGTCGGGTCGTCACATCCGCATACATTTTACTACTACCGGGATGGATGACAAATTTAGAACGATGAAAATCTTCCAAAATGTCTTTACAAAGATCACTAATATTTGGCATAATAAATCTACCCAATTTTCGAATACCTCCATGAACGTCAATTTCAAAATCTTTCAAACCATCAATATTTCTATCCCTACAACTTTTGCTAAGATGAGCCAATTCAGGATCATGCTTTTGAGCTTCAAGAATGCGGTCTAAAAGAGATGGATGAGCCTCAAGGCTACATAAAACAAGAGATGAACACTAATTAGGGTCATGATCTTGAATCTCACAAGTGGACAAAGTCTCAAGATCATTCCATTCCGATGTCATCATGGAAACAACCGCTTGTTTCTTACGACTAAGGGCATCGGCAACACAATTTCCCTTTTTGAGAGTACAAAGAATATCATGATCGTAAGATGCAAGGAATACAAGCCAACGTTGTTGATGCAAATTAAGTTCTTTTAGAGAAAACAAATACTTCAAAGATTTATGATCGGCGTAGAGAACAAATTTCTCTCCCAAATGATAATGTCGCTAAATTCTATAGGGAAACAATGGCCACGAGCTCTAAATCATGAGTGGCATATCTAGTCTCGACAGGCGTTAATTGGCAAGAAGAATAAGCGATAACGCATTCCCTTTGCATGAGAATGGATCCCAAACCAACATGACTAGTATCGGTACAAACAGTGAAATCTTGGCTCCCTTCGGGATTCAAAAGAATAGGAACATCAGAAAGGAGTTCTTTTAATTTTCAAAAAGCAACTTCTATGCTAGATCATTTATTTCATGATCCTCTTTCGCGAAAAGTTAAGACATTCAAAATTGTAATTAATTTTATATAGTCGTCCTTTTTAGAAAAAATTTACTTATTACAAGTCAATTTACTATGTCTAACTGTCGCATCATAGTGCTTAGGAGACTCATATCGATTACGTTGATCAGGCGCATCGACCTGAATTCTTAAAGCACTCAATGGGAAATGTAATACAAAACCATCTTCTATATGATAAACATGTCTCTTAAAATTTTTACGAATATTCTTTGCTCGTTTAAAGAATAAAATCCAATTATACTTAAAAATATATCTTATCAGAAATATTTTCAATTTTCAATTTTTGTTTTCACCCATAATCAATGAATACAAGAATGGATTCATTGAGATATTCACAGAATACTCGATTCATAAGATGGATGTATTAAGCTGGAGGGTTCGTTAAACCAAATGGCATAACAAGCCATTCATAAAATCTATAACGAGTTTCATAAGATCTATCATGAGTATGGAATGATGTCATGGGAATGCTATCCTCTGCAATACAAAGCTGACAAAAACCGATTGTTAAGTCTAACTGTGAAAAACTCCAACACCGCTAAGTTGATCAAATAGATCATCAATCCAAGGCAAGGGATGTTTGTGGATATCGGTAGTCAACGTAAAGCCTAAGTGTACCATCGGATTTCTTCAGAAAGATAGTTGAAGCTCCCCAATGAGAGGAACTAGTTTTGCTTCCAATTCGGATAACTGTTTAAACATATCCTCATTTTCGTTACTGGACATACGATTATGAGGATGAGTGATAGGTAGAGCTCCAAGGATTAGATTAATTCTGAACTCAATTGCATGCTTAGGTGGTAATCCTAAAACAAGCTCAAATATATTGATAATTTCATGAACAACGTGAATGAGGGAAATGGCATCTTCCTCGTCATCATTATCGTCATCGTGTGGATTTAGAGAATAAAAGGATGTCATCGAATTGGAATTTGAATCATTAAGAACGATAGAAATCCTCTTAACAGATTGAGGACGTCGAAGGTGGATAGTCCCCTCGGGACATAGGATGTGGGCTTCATAATAGTTAAGCCAATCCATTCCCAAAATCGTTCCGAAACCTAAGTAACGCATAACATGCAAATCGGCATGGAAAGAATAATCACATAAAATAATCTCGATTTTTTTACAGAGTAAACTGATTGTTGTGGATCCACCAACTGGATTCGCAATTCCCAATGAAGTCATCAAGCCCATATATTTAAAGAAAAAATATCAACCAATTCTTTTGGTATAAAAGAATGAGATGCGCCCATATCAAAAAGAATTCGAAAGGACAATCATGAAACAAAATATTGCCATCAAGGACAGAATGAGAAATACCTTGACCAAAAGAAGTGTAACTAGAAGCTTGCGCAACATTCTACTTTCCCACTTTCTTAGACATGAAGATATAAGATGACCCGTACTTTTGCAATAGCGTCAAGTAAGGGGTTTCAGACACCAATTTTCATAGTGATGCTTAGAACTACAATTATAGCATACTCCACAAACGGGGGTAGGAGTCTTTGCTACCAAGTTGCCAGCTTCTCTTTCTTATTGGGATTAGGGCCTTTGAACTTAATATGCATCTTCTTGTTGTTATTGAGGCCCTTCTTAGCACCTCCAACATCACTATCACTTCCTTTATCGGTCTCTTTGAGTCGAAGAGTGATATCTACAAGCTGCTCGAAAGGAACTTCTAACTTTAGAGGTAAAACCTTTTTGGGATTCTTATTCATAGCATGGATAAACTTTTAAATCTTTACACAAGATCAAAAAGTTTTTCGGCAGACATGAATACACCATCCAGAAAAGAACCACTGGATTGACCAAAGCTTAGACTGCCAGGCCTTACCATCTCTTCATTTTTAAGAAAGAAAGAAAGATGGAAGAGGAAAAAGGTTATTCTCAGAATGAATATCAAACAAACTTGATTGATAAAACAAGGCATCCTAAAGGAAATAGGATGGAATGGGTCCTAAGACTCAAATTAAATCCTAAGGCACGATTCCTAAGAGAGACTTAGGACAATGATCCTTGTCATAATATTATATATTGTTTGAAAGTTTTTCTTTGATACCAAGTTGTGACGCCCCACCTCTATACTCACACTAGCCAAGAACAGTATGGGGTAATTCTGTCAACTAGCACGAAGAATAAGGCAGTTGAGGAGCGATCATATGTTTAATTGCTTTGTGCGAGTACCAATATGTCAAATAGTATGACATGCATTTCATTTCAACAGGAAATCTGACATATCAAATACAAACTCAAAGCTACTACACGGTGGCTATGTGACCTTCGAAAACAAATATAAAATAAGCATAACACAAACCAGCCACGGATATTCATATCGCTAAGGCAGAAACAGATATAAATATATTACATAGAAGCGTACATCGTAGTATTGGTCATACAAGATCCAATACATCACCAAAGAATAGGTACAAGTGCAAGACAAAAGGACATTTGTACATCAAAGAGTCTGTATCTCGATGTATAAAAGCAAAAAAACTACTAAGCTAAAGTAGTTAGCCAAAAGCCAGAAGCTAATCCTTGATAAGAAGTAAAGTGGAAGCACCTGAAACAACTCGGTCTAAGTCGAGCATTATTTAAGAAGAAAAATAATAAATGGATCGGTCTAGCTATAATTATCATCTAAGAGGAGACAGAATATGAGATATAGCAGATACATATGATTGTAGTAAAATTCATATATATATATATGTGTGTGTGTGTGTGTGTGTGTGTGTGTGTGTGTGTGTGTGTGTCTCAAAATTTTCTCAAACACCCAAAAAGAATATCATATTCTTTAACTCATTCACCAAACCTCGAATATTGACAAAACATATCGATGCAAACAACAAAAATTGGTGAAAAACAAATTCTAGAAATCAATAATTAGAAATCGAAAAATCACAAATGGCGAGGCCAATCACAAACGGGACACTATCCCATGGGTCGCTAACCCTAAAAATATGGGGTATAGTCCCCCAATGGGAACGAATGAGCTGAAAATCGATGCATCTAAAAAGATAAGCCTCATGCACAGCCGAACATCGATGCACCTAAAAAGATACGCGCCATGCATAGACTTCTTGAGCCGATTACTCCACAAACGGTCAAAAGACCATGGGTCGTTAGCCCATCGAATTGAGCCGAAACTTCACAAAATGATCATTATAGATCGATAAGTGTTAATTACACTAAGATAGTAAATAAATGAGTTTAACTTCATGTCCCATAACCACTGGCTCAACATAAATATTTACAAACAGATTGTACAGTTCCACTCAAAAATTGTCACGACAATTCAATCGAACAAGTCCAATAATTAACTGACGAAGTAAATGCAAGCATTTCATACCACTTGTTTTTCTAAGTCGTTAAATTAGATTTCTCATACGAATGAAGTAAAGGTTTGTATATACTAATAGATTGGAAAACCGTTTTAAAAATGAGCTTTGTATTAAAAGTAACGTTAGTATCGTTTTTGTGAAAGAGTGTGAGTATTTACTACTAGTATAGAAACCTTTGTATTTTAAAAGTGACAAATCGTAGAAGTGATTGTAAAACAATCTATCACCAAATATCCACACTCGATGACGTGAATTAAAAACCATGAAAATCAATACCAAATCCATCATATAGATATTCCCAAAAATCCAGAAAAGAAGTCATCAAAGTCGATAATAAATGACGGCAACTAACCGGATCAAAAAAATCGATAAAAATGGAAACCCGGATAAAAATAGGCAAATTGGCTGAATTTAACAGCGCCAGATGTCTGGGGTTCTTCCAGACATCTGAGCTGAAGTTTTGGAAATTTCTTCCTGATCGCTCAGATGTCTGAGAACAACCTCAGACGCTAGAGCTGTAAGTTTGAAATTTTTATTCCTATGACCTAGATGTCTGAGTGTTTTCCAAGACGTTTGAGCTGAAGCTTAGGGCAAAAATTTCCTAGGCCATTAATGGCCAAATAAACTCAGAAGCGATCGAATGAGCGATGGTGGCTAAGGATTTATGCCAAGCGACAACCCAGCCCTATAGGCTCTTTAATACACTACAAACAACATGTCCAAACATCCATAATATGATTTTCATAAATTTTGACTTCAAAATACTAAAAAAATTGGAAAATTCACCAAACCAATTCAATTCAAAAGTAGTTGGACATGAAATTGATGTTAGGAATTCGTACCCAACAACAATGAAAGCATAGACATAGATGTGAGTTCAAGAACTTGCCTTTAAACTCAAAAACAACAATTAAGATGCTCTAAAACAAGGAAAGATCAATTCCACTTTAACTACACCTCTAAGATCCTAAATCTAGTATCACATGCAATGATTTCCAAAGTTAGGTTGTAGGAAAAATCAAGATTTGAAGAGGGATTGAGTTGGAGAAGATGAAAATGATGCTTACCTAAGCTTCTCTTTGATTTATAACTTGAATTTGAAATCCTAAGAAAAGCTAGGGCTTGAGAATTTTTATTTCCTATATTTTCCCATATTTTTCCTTTTACTTGAGAGTGTTAGGATTTATGAAAGGAATGAATGAAGAGGACTGGAGTGGGATGTATTTGGTAAGAGGTTTGGGTTGTCTTATTGGGTTAGTGGACTAGAACACAACCCAAAGCCCAAGCAAAATACCAAAATCCTAATCAACTCCAAATATATCGATGTTTATTGTGACGCCCCACCTCGATACCTACATTAGTAAAGAGAATTACTAAGTAATCCTTTCTACTAATGCAAAGAAGAGGGCTGGTAAAGGGCGACCATCATAGTAATAAGTTAGTTAAGAGCTAAGCATGTCAATTATGCCTCGATTCTTTTTTCATTACCTCATAAGTGGTAGACACGCTTAGTCCCTAACTAATGCACACAATGATGGATTCGGGCCATTTCTGAAATAATGTAAAATACATGCAGATAGAAAACATTAGTCACAGAATAGCAAACCCAGATTAGAGTATGTATATAAATACATACATCACCATACATCTCTATAATAATACATCATACATAAGTAGCAAGGACTATTGAATCACATAAATACCAATCCCACAAAATAATGTACAATAAGATAACATAAAAGAAAACAACTCAAAAATGACATCCAAGACAAAATGATAAGTCCAACAAAAGCTATCAAGTTGATCCAAGAAGTGAAGCAATCCAAACTAACCTGCAACTCGATCTGACCCGAGTGAAAAGCACACGGGTCAGGCAAGCTAAACTTATCAGTAGTAAGGTTCTCAGTAATAAGAGGAAGGGTGATAATCACTCCATTGTTGTCAACGGAACGACATATTATTCATCATATCATTAGTAAGAGAGGAGACATCAGTGATTCAACGATCTATTTCAAGGGAATTCAGTAAGTAACATACATATGGTTTCTCTTAAGGACATCTATAAGTGAAGTGGATAAGGGATGAGAACCATATAATAACTTCATAAAGAAACATCATTCATAATTGAAATCACCCTATAGCATAACATAAATATTGCATATACTATACTCAAGGCTGTATTCAAATAACAACATCACAAAAAGGTGAAATCGAACATAGAAAACTTCATAGAAAATTGCACGTGCTTTTCATCTTGACTAGTACTACTATTATTTGGTATCATATGTCATGATGACTTGGGGTCATTAACATCTTAGCATCATGATCATCTTGATTGACTATAGTCGAATATCACGATGACACTCAAATCATAAAATCCGAGCAAAACATCATGATGATTGGAATATAGTAATGACATCAAGAACATCGTAATGATTCCAATCGTATACTCGATTTGTAGTACTAATAACATCTTAATGTGTCACAAATTCTCGAATAGGAACCCAATGGGCGTTAATGTATGTCTCATACCATACATTCGTACCTATTGGTTTACTAATCGTCGGTCAATGCCACATTAGAAAACATTCATAAAAATCCAAATCAAACATACACCACCTCTTCTCATTGGCGAGTGTAAAGCACCCAACTCATTGTGTCTCATACTTTGATGAGTTTAATGTCACATCGAGACTTGTCTCATTTCATCGATAAGAAAAAAAATCGATCTTAAACATTAAAAACATCATCGGTTGATCGTAAAAATCCCGATTCATGTCCTTGGCAAGTAAGAATATCATAAAATAGTACTTCAAAGCAGATTCGACAGTACAAGTCCGACATTAAGCGATTAGGCGAAAACACATGTCCCATACCATGTATTTTCACCAAATCATTTAATTCTCATTCTTATACACCGAAAATCATCTAAATAGGCTAAAATATATTTAGAATAATTTTATAGAGAAAACGGGATTTTTAAACAATTTTTAGAGATTTTTAAATAAGTTATACAAGGAAAAGTCCATTTATCAAATAGATTATCTACTTATAAAATACTTTTAAAAATAAATAATTACTTAAAAATCCTTTAAAATTTCTTAAAAATGTTTATTTAATCAACCATAATTTATAAAGAATTTTCAAAAAATTACTCGAAACCAAAATCAATTAAAACTATCAAATTCTTCAAATATCGACATTTATCGATATTTAGATTTAACTAGAATTTAAATAAAATTTAAATTCTCAAAATTTCCAAAATCAAGCCAATCCATTGTCGGGTAAAAAAATTAAACATTCATCATAAAACTTAGTCATACAATACTTAAAATCATCGAAATATGCAGTGAATCAGTTAACGAAAGCGCAAAAAGAAACAAAAAAACAATCTGCCAAGCAACCGTGTTTTTGGCAAAATTTGGACAGTAAATTTGGGGTATCAAAACAACCCAGATTTCAGCGAAATATTGCTACCTTAAACAATGACATGAGGAATATAATATATCCTAAATTTGGAGTAATCCACTGCAAAATGAAAGGGTTATGATTTTTCGAACATAACACTTTTTAGCAAGCACAAAAAAAAAGATTTTTGGCTGTTTTGTACCAACAATTTGCTATAACAAAACAACTCAAAATTCCATGAAAAATTTCATAAAATTTTTACATTCTAGTTGCTGCCACATATCAAAAACGGAAGCAATTGACTGTAAGTTGAAGAAGATATGACTTTTTAAACAAGGTGCATTTTCGGCCAACAACAGAGATCAATTTTTCGCCGATTTCAACCAACAATTTTATATACCAAAGCAAATCAAAGTTTAATGAAAATTTCAAGAAATGTTTGATAGTCCAGCTACTATAACATATCAAAAACTTGGAGCAATTGGCTATAAATTGAGAAATATATTATTTTAATTGGCTGTAAATTGAAAAGGATATGATTTTTTTTAAAATGGTGCATTTTCGGCCAACAAGTAGAGATCAATTTTTGGCCGAATCCAACCAATAAATTTCTATATCAAAACAAATCAAAATTCAATGAAAATTTCCAAATATGTTTTACAGTCCAACTACTACAATATATCTCAAATAAGGAGCAGTTGGCTGTAAATTGTTAAAGATATGATTTTATGAACATGATGCATTTTCGGCCAACAAACAGAGATTAATTTTTGGCCGATTTCAACCAACAATTTTCTATATCAAATAAAATCAAAATTCAATGAAAATTTTCAAATATATTTTTCAGCCAACTACTACAACATATCAAAATTTGAGAGCAATTTGCTTTAAATTGAAAAGATATGATTTTTTGAACATAGCACAATTTAAGCCAATAAATGAGAAAACCTATTCAATAAATTGAACATTTCAAGCAAGAAATTAATAGAAAAATTTGATATTTTTCCATAGATCATTATTAGAAAACTCTTACCTTGCTAACCACTTGATTTAGCAATGGTTTCAGCAACAAAATGATGGATTTAGCAAGGAAACAACCTTCAAGAGCCTGTAGATTGCGAAATAGGAACATGTAGAAAGGAAATCAATCAAAATAAGATTACATTAAATAGAAAATCCAAACTTTAAATGGATTATAGGATCTAAAAGGTTGGAGATTACCTGGCTATTCATAATTTAGAAGATTCTCTTTGTAGTTAGCAACAAAAACGGAGCAGAAATAGATTTTTTTTGATGAAGATGGCGATGGGTTTACTGTCTTTGTTTTTGAAGAAGAAGAAGAAAGAAATGAATAAAGAGGAAAAATAACATACAGGTTATTTTCTTATTTCTTAAGGCTTCTAGAATGGGTTTAGGATCTAAACCATATACCATTAATCCCAACAATAATATTTAGTGAAATTTACAAAGTAAATGCACACATTTCACCTTTTTAACAATATAAACTCATATTTTCTTATTTTGAAACAAAGTTAAATTTATACATAAAAGTTTATGTAAACAAAGATTGTTTTCTCAACAAAATGATATTTATTTTTAACAATAAAACCCCATATTGAACAATATTCTACAAGTTACACAATTTTGTGTAAAACACCATTTTTAACATAACAAACAAAATAAAAATTTCTTTCTTACCAAATAAATTTGCAATAAATCATTCCAACACTTTGTAATCATCAACTATAATTTTTAAACCATATTTTATCTTTTATTTAATAAAATACTTATTTTCTTCCTATTTTTCCTCTTATATTTAATAAAAGGCTAATATTGACAATAATTATCAATATTATCACATTGACTTAATTAAAATACAATAAATGACTAATTTCACTCCAATACCTCAAAATAAAGTTTTTAAAACTTTGTTTCCATCAATTTTGATTTATTTCAACAATTAAATGTCGAAATACATCACTTGGAAAATTTATTAACTCAAATTTACCTAAATTCCAATATTTTCCATTTCATTTAACCAAAACACCCAACAATGAATTTTAAACCCAATATTTAACTCCATACAAATTGTTTATTTTAAATACACAATTTAAACCAAATTTATTTCTCCATTACATTCTATTAACCATACTAAATTATAACTATCATTATAATTTAATATCATCGGTAATCTTCAATACCAGGGTTGTTGCAGACTCACCCTCTTATAAAAATTGCGTCCTCGCAATTTCTAGAGAAAATCTATATTCAACACAATTTATTTCATCAAACAAAGGAATTTAGATAGATTGAATGAAAATTCTTACCTTCAAAGTGAGAAGATAAGAAATTAGGATACAATCACTCGATGAATTCTCTAGTTTCCCAAGTGCAGTCATTGAGATTATCGGACCATTGAATCTTCACGAGCGGGACACTCTTGTTTCGAAGGCGTCTAGTCTTCGAAGCAAGAACTCTCAAAGGATGCTGCATATAAGATAGATCAGGAGAGACTTCCAACTTCTCTAAAGCACGAGTATCAAGCACGAAATCTGAATCTCGTAGACACTTCCTTTACTGAGAAACGTGAAATACGTCGTGAACTACAGAAAACTAATCGGAAAGTGCTACACAGTAAGCAACCTGACTGATATGCTCTATAATAGGAAATGGCCCAATATAGCATGGTACCAATTTCCAGGTCTGGCTAAAGTGTACCACTCCTTTTCGAGGAGAAGCTCGAATAGAAACAAGGTCACCCCAATGAAAATTCAAGAGGCCTCTTATGGTTGTCCGCATAAGATTTCTGCCGACTTTGTGCCTCTTTCAATCTCTTACGAATAAGATGGATCCTCTCATATGATTCTCGAATAGATTCAGGGCCTAAAGTAAGCTTTTCCCCCGACTCAAGGCAACAAGATGGAGAACGACACGGCCTTCCATATAAGGCTACAAAAGAAGCCATGTCGATAGAAGATTGGTAGCTATTATTATAGACAAACTCAACTAGAGGAAGATGATCCTCCTAGCTACCACCAAAATCCAAGATACAAGCACGAAGCAAGTCTTCTAAAATATGGTTCACTCGTCTAGTCTGTCCATCAGACTACGGGTGATAAGCTGTGTTAAGATTAAGCTTTGTCCCTAAAGCTTGCTGGCGACTCTACCAGAAGTGACTCGTGAAAAAAGGATCACGATCACACACAATAGATGAAGGAACACTATAACAACCCCATTTTTTTAGGGATACTAAATTGGGAATCAACTAATAAATTAATAATTAATCTGTTAATAATAACCAACAATTAAATATTTGTGGAAAAAAGTAAATAATAATAATAAATGAAAACAAAAGAACATAAAATGGAAATTTAATATTAATAGCGTTGAGAGGAAATAAATGGTAATAATTCATTTACTTTTATTTGGAATTATAAATTATGTCTCTTTAGTGGTAGAGTTATTTATTTTATTTGAAAAGTTAAACATTGAGAATAATATCTTTTTTATGAATGAATGGTAACTAATTACATGAGATAAAATGCGTTTTATGTATGAAAAGTTTAGATAAGAATTTTTTTATGTTGGTTTACAATTAGGTATAAAAGAAAAAAAAGAAGGAAAAGTAAATAATAATAATAATAATAATAAATAATAAATAATAATATCATTTTTATAATGTCATGTAGGAAAGATCTTGAAATTGAATAAAATAATGTTAAGCAAAAGAAAAATCTAGAATAAGAACAAAATAAAATGAATAATTTGTGTTAAATAAATAAATATGGGGCTAATTGGGAGAACATTCTAGAGGAGGGGCTTTATAATAAAACTATCATTTCCTCTCCTCAATCTCCACTTTATTATACGTACATAGTTCAGAAACAGAAACGAGAGAAAGAAGGAGAAAACCAAAAACCTAATTTTTAATCTTCTCAATCAAACATAAATCTCACTTTGTAAATAAAGGTTAAAAAGAAAAGATTCCCAATTCTAAGAGTAAGCTTCCCTAAATCAATCTTGTTCTATCTTTCTTTTTCTTCAGTTAATAAATATTTAGGGTTTTTGATTTGCTAACAATAGAAGGTGAAAGACAAGCAATTCAAAGGCTTGCTGATTGAGAGCTCGAAGATTTCTATTTGGAGTTTTAGGTGAGTGAAGTTATAAACCTGCTTTATTTTTCATTTTTATGTATGCATGCAAATAAAAGTGTGAAATTTTGAATAAAAAGATTGTTTCCTTATTTTTCAATTATGTATTGTTGATGGGAATTGAAGAAGAAATGGAGATTGATGCATAAAAATTAAATTGCATGCATATTGTTTGGTTGATTGCTGTAGAGGAAAAAAATTGAAAAAAAAACTTGTTGTTTGCACTGTGTGCAAGATACTGTGCAGGTGCTGCACTTTAGCACAGACCTGTGCTGCACTGTGTAGCCGTCTGCACTACACTGTAGTACAGTGCAACCGCACTGTTGTGCAGCTCAGTGCTGCAGTGTACTGTGTAGTGCCGTTGCACTTGTGTGCAGTAGGGAGCTGCACCGTGGTGTAGCTCCGGCTGCACTGTAGTGCAGCGCAACATTGCTGCACTGTGCTGTGCTGCACTGTGCAGCACTGGTGCACTACAGCAGTACAGCAGTTACTGCAGTAGTGCAGCAGCACTGCTACACTCTACAGCTGTGCTGCAGCATTGATGCACTGCGCAGCCCTACAGCAGCAGTGCTGCGGCTGCACTACTGCTGCAGCAGCTGCAGCAGCAGTGCACCTGCAGCAGTGCTGCAACTGTGCTGCACCAGCACAGCCGCCGCTGCATGGCTGCACTGTGCAGCCTTACGCAGGGCTGCGCTGTAGTGCGGTATGGCTGCACTGTGAGCACCTCCTGGCTGATGGAAAAAAAATTAAAAAAAATATTTAGAATTAATAAATTATTTTACAAAAGTTACTGGATTATTGGGCGGTATTGCGAAATAGAGATGTAATTATATTTATTTTTCTATTAGCAATTGTTATTTTAAAAGACTTTAACTTCCTTTAAACCATATACTGGGATTTTTGGAGGATTTACAATCATTAATTTTATTCTTAAGAAATGTATTAAAATTATAAACACTTTGAATTCTTATGGCACGTTTTTAAATAACAGAACTTAAAAAATTTCTTGATTTGTGGTTAGGAATAGATTGAACTCTGTCGTACCAATAAGCCAAAATTCCATCTTGGCCGACCTGAATCAGGATGCTACCTGAATCGATGGTATCTCACTTGCCCTTTTTCCACCATAGGTCAACGGTCTGCTACACAGGGCTCATCTAATTTTTGATCGGGATCTCCGATCGGCGGGTCACGGACTATGATAGATGGAGGCATGGGGGTCCCAGATGCAGATCCGTAAACGGGTAGCTTACAGCCTTAGCCTTAGACCGTCTTGATTATCCTGGGTTGACCACCAGCTGTATTATGGCGTAATGAGTAGGTTACGGTGTTGATGCCTCTGCGTGCGCTCGAGCTCTACCACTGTGATTTTACAATACTAGCGTCTATTTATTTGGTATGTTTTATGAGTTATGTTACATTTATCCCATAATTCTCATAATGCAATTTTATTTATCTTATGATTTTTTTTGGAAAATACTAAAGTTGATTTTAAAAACCCAGTATCTTTGGAGAATGTGTGTATGAACTTATTCATTATTTTACAAATGATAATTGGATTGGTATCGTATTGGATTACATACGATATTTTTGGCCTAAAACCATTGTTTTATTAAATGAATTGGTTATGAAACTAAATTTGCATGTTGGTTCACACACACATATATGGCTCATATTGGTTTATACATGCAGCGCTTCCTTTCCTTTTGTTAATTGAGATAATCATTGATCATTGATCTTACTTCACTCACACTAGAAATAGTCCGACCCTTGTGATTTATTTTATAATCCTCGGGTCAGTCTGAGGATTGTGGTTGCAGGTTAGGTTGCGTGGACTGTTGCAGCATTCATATTATTTTCCACGTTTTGGGGTTTCGGACTTTACCGCTTGGACTTAGAAATAGTTAATATATGTATTATGGTATGTATGTTATTATGTATTTTGGAAGTGATATGTACTATGGACTATGTATCATGGACATTACTATTATGATATGTATTATGCATTATGCTGTTGTTGTGCTGAACTGTACATTCTATTATATTTTGTACTATGTAACCTGGAATTTTTTTAACCTTATGCCATTGCTTTGAACCGACATTGCGTACGAATGGTAAGTAGAAGAAAAAAGTCATAAAATTTCTCGTTCCAGTGTTAGTTCAAGGGAATGAGTACAACATTTATCCCTATCGAGTCCCATTCTCCATGGTTCCTGACAGTAATACTTAGTATTGCTCTTGGTTGGCATGGGTATAGGGGTCGGGCGTTATATTTTTGGTATCAAAGCCCAGGTTAACAATAGTATATAATATATTTAGAATATAAGTTAGCACAAAGCAGTTGAAGCATTGTACGTGTCTGTATACCATAAGTATCACCGCCATAATATAATAAAATTCATACATGCCTAAACCAAAACCCCAAATCTTTGATCTTTTTAGTATGAGAAATATTTCAATTCCAACTTAAAAACATTTCTCACTATGTAGAGTAGCGAGAAAGATGGCTGGAAGACCTCCCAGTTTGACGATGGAGTAGTGGTTAGAGTTGATGCGGAACATGCCACAAGCCGCATCCGCTCCTAATGCTGCTCCTAGAGTTGATTTCGCTCGTATGTGTAAGGACTTTGTGAGCCTTGGAGGGAAGCCCTTTCATGAAAATGACGGTGTAGTTGGAGTTCAGGCTTGGTTGAAGGATTTTGAATGATTCTTTGTGCACATGGGTGTGACAGACCGCCAGAAGGTCCAGATTGATTCCATCTTCCTCCAAGATGGTGCATCTGACTGGTTCGTTGTGGTTAGTGCTGAGATTGGCGAGGATGAGCTAACATGGGAAAGATTTAGGGAACGATTTGAGTTAAGATTCATTCCTAATGCAGAGAAGGCCATCCTCGCTTGTAGATTTATTGAGCTGAAGCAGAGAGATATGACAGTTTAGGAGTACGTCAATACCTTTAACTCCTTCTCTGAGTATGGCCCCGATTTGGTCAACACTCCCTTTAAAAAGAATCAGAACTTTGTGGATGGTCTACGTAGGAAGCTGAAGGAACAACTTTTGACTCAGCTTCGCTCCACTTTTGATGAGATAGTTGATTTGGCCATGAGGTATGAAGACTTGTATAGGGAAAGAGATGATGATGCACCATTGAACCGACAGAGCTTTGTGCCTAAGAGGAAAGCTCCATTCTTCCCTAAGAATAAATAGAATCCTCCGAAGAAGCAAAAGAAAGGTCAAGTTTCGGGCACCCAGAAGCAAGATAAAAGTTGAGTGAAATACTATAAGTGTGGAGGAATGGGGCATTTTGCTAATAATTCCCCCTAGAGGCGGTGCTATGAGTGCCACCGACTGGTCATTTGAAGAACAACTGTCCACAACTGACGAAGAAGAAGCAAGCAGCTAAGCTGAATGTGATGGAAGGAGATCCAGGCCCGAGTCAAAGGAAGGGAAAGCCGGTGGCGGTCATGGAAGGTGAGATTCCTTTTAGAGATACTTTTATTCATATACTCTTTGACACCGGTGCCTCCCATTCTTTCATATCTAAGGAATTAATTAATAGATATGATTTGAAAGTTATATACCTCGTGACATCTCTAAGGGTTGCGAATCCCATTGGTGGGTCTGTAACACTTGGAATGTTGTGTAAAGGCTTTGAGCTTTCCTTACGCGGACTCTCTTTCCTCTGTGATTTGCATGTATTTGAGTGTCTTGGCTTTGATATTATCTTGGGGATGGACTGGTTGGATCATTGTGGTGCACAACTTTCCTACTCAGACAGATCTGTTACTATGAAGCATCCATCCTATAAAGGGCTTGTTAATATGACTCTGAATATACCAAGCTCCAATGCTTCTGTTTCTTTGTTTTCCATGGAGTCGCAAAAGGAAGATGAGATAGCCAGAGTACCAATTGTCGGAGATTTTGGTGATATATTTGAGCCTATTACAGGCTTACCACCAAAGAGGGCTGTGGAGTTCCGCATAGATCTAATCCCTGGAGCCCAACCAGTCAGTCGACCACCTATTCGTATGCCTCGAGTTGAGATGAAGGAACTTTGTAAGCAATTGACTGAATTGTAAGGGAAGCAATTTATCTGATCTAGAAGCTCTCCATAGGGAGCCGCTGGTGTATTTTTGAAGAAGGTGGATGGCTCTCTTCATTTATGCATTGGCTACAAGAAGCTTAATGAGATGACTGTAAATAATAAGTATCTATTACCTCGTACTGTTGATCTTTTTGATCAGTTATGGAGTAAAGGTCTTTTCCTAGCTGGACTTAGCCACCGGATTCCATCAGCGAGAGTAGCGGAAGATAGCATTCCTCTTATTGCTTTCCGCACTCGTTATGGTTCATATGAATGGCTAGTAATGCCATTTGGGCTTACGTATGCTCCTGCATACTTTGTAGACCTAATGAACAGAATATTCAGAAGCTATCTTGAGCAATTTATCCTGGTCTTTATTGATGACATCCTAGTGTATTCCAAGTCTGAGCAAGAGCACGAAGGGCATTTGAGGATGGTTTTGGAGACCCTAAGGGAACATAAGGTAAAAGCTAAGTTCTCCAAGTGCCACTTTTGGTAGAAGGAGGTAAATTTTTTAGGCCATATAGTCTCCGAAGTCGGTCTGGTCGTGGATCCTTCTAAGATTGAGGCCATACAGAATTAGAAGAGACCTGAATCTGTTATCGAGATACGGAGCTTCTTGGGACTGGCTGGTTACTACCGACGTTTTATTAATGATTTCTCCAAGATTGTGACTCCTTTGACGAGGCTGACGAGGAAAGGAGTCAAGTATGAGTGGACAGATAAGTGTGAAGACGCTTTCTCGAAGTTGGAGGAGATGCTCACTAACGCTCCGGTTTTGGTGATTCCAGAGGGTAATCAGGATCTTGTGGTCTATACTGATGCTAGTGGGTCCGGCCTTGGAGCAGATCTGATGCATAAAGGAAGGGTTGTAGCTTATGCATCCAGGCAATTGAGGCCCAATGAGATTCGGTATGTTGTTCATGATTTGGAGATAGCAGCCGTGGTTTTTGCTTTGAAGCTGTGGCGACACTATCTTATGGGTGAGCGGTTTGTCCTCTATACAGACCATAAGTCCTTGAAATACTTATTTTCCCAGAAGGAACTGAACATGTGCCAACAAAGGTGGTTGGAGTTTTTGGCAGCCTATGATCTTGATATTCAGTATACTCCTGGAAAAGGAAACTGTGTTGCGGATGCCCTGAGCCGTAAACGCCAGGAAATTGTATCGATAATGGTGGCTGAATGGCGTGACTTGCAGGTGTTAGCTTCTAGTGCGATCTGTTACTACATGCCTACTCATAGCTCAGGAAGGATGTTAGCTAGCTTGGTTGTGAGACCAAGTCTTATGGACAGGATTTCCATTGCTCAGGAGGAAGATTCGGCTGCTTTAGATCGTATTCATCGGTTGAAGAATGGAGTGGTAGCTGATGATCTGAAAGGTTTTGAGATGGATGCTCTCAGTTGTTTGAGGAAGAAGGGTAGGATCTTTGTACCTAATGTTGCAGGGCTTAGACAGAGGTGATGAGCGACTGCCATTGTTCGTGATACACTATTCACCCTGGTGGCAGCAAGATGTACATGGACATGAAGCGCCTATATTACTGGGATGGAATGAAGCGTGATATAGGTGAATATGTTAAGAATTGCATTACTTACCAACTGGTGAAATGCAAGCACCAAAAGCCTAGCGGTCTTCTTCGGCCCTTGGAGGTCCTATTATGGAAAGGGGATCAGGTATAAATGAATTTTTATTTTATAACGGTTCATTTATACAAATCCTTTAATGTGATCCAATTAGTGTTCCATTAATACTTTATTTAGGTATCAATGGATTTTATTGATGGCTTGCCTCGATCGAAGCAAGGGCATGATAGCATATGGGTAGTAGTGGATCGTTGACGAAATCTGCCTATTTTATCCCTGTCAAGGCAAAGTGGACTGTATCTTATTTGGCGAAGTTGTATGTGAAGGAAGTTGTTCATCTGCATGGTGTACCTAGCGCTATAGTTTGTGACAGAGATCCATTATTTACTAGTGGATTTTGGAGGGCTTACAAGCAGCTTTGGGAATGATGTTAATATTAGCTCACCCTATCATCCTCAGTCCGATGGCAAACTGAGTGAGTCAACAAGATATTGGAGGATTTGTTGCGATCTTGTATTCTGGATTTTGGAGGGTCTTGGGAGGGCCACCTGTACTTGGTAGAGTTTTCATATAATAACAGCTTTCAATCCAGTATAGGCATGGCTCCTTTCAAATAACTGTATGGAGGACCATGAAGATCTCATGCATGTTGGCTTGAGACTAGAGATAAGTTAGTTTTTAGTCCCGACACTTTACGAAAAGCCTCAGAAAAGGTAGAGATAATTATGAGAAGGATGAAAGAAGCACAAGATAGACAAAAGTCCTGTGCGAATAAAAGAAGAAAGACCTTGGAGTTTAGTGTCGGCGATCATGTGTTAGTGAAGGTTACTCCTTTAAAGGGGTAATGAGGTTCAGCAAGACTGGTAAGCTTGCTCCTAGATTTATTGGGCCTTATCCTATTGTGGAGCGGATTGGGAAGCTTGCCTATAGAGTTGCTCTACCTGAACACTTATCGAATGTGCATAATGTCTTTCATGTGTCACACTTGAGAAAGTGTTTGAGGGATTCTGAGGAGGGGATAGAGCCAAAGTAGTTGCAACAGCCTAGGATTCCTTCTAATATGACATATACTCGAGAGCCTATTCGTATCATTGCCTCTGAGACGAGGAAGTTGCGTAGTAAGGTGGTTCCTCTAGTCAATGTGCAATGGTCGAGCAATCCGAAGCACTGCACCTGAGAAACACAAGATTCGATGCAGAGGCTTTATCCTGAATTGTTTGGCGCTCGAGTAAGGTATATCTTATTTTTTTGAAATTTAAATCAAGTAATAAAGTTATAGATATCGCTCTTACGTAGAAATTGCGAGGACTCAATTTTTGTAGGGGGGAAGTCTGTAACAACCCTTTTTTTAGGGATAGTAAATTGGAAATCAACTAATAAATTGATAATTAATCAGTCAATAATAACAAACAATTAAATATTTATGAAAAAAATAAATAATAATAATAATAATAAATGAAAATAAAAGAAAATAAAATGGAAATTTAATATAATAGCATTGAGAGGAAAATAAATGGTAACAAATTCATTTACTTTTATTTGGAGTTATAAATTATGTCTTTTTAGTGGTAGAGTTATTTATTTTATTTGAAAAGTTAAACATTAAGAATGATATGTTTTTTTATGAAATAATGGTAACTAATTACAAGAGATAAAATGCGTTTTATGTATGAAAAGTTTAGATAAGAATTTTTTTTATGTTGGTTTACAATTAGGTATAAAAGAAAAAAAGGAAAAGTAAATCATAATAATAATAATAATAAATAATATCATTTTTATAATGCCATGTAGGAAAGGTCTAGAAATTGAATAAAATAATGTTAAGCAAAAGAAAAATCTAGAACAAGGACAAAATAAAATGAATACTTTGGATTAAAAAAATAAGGGGCTAATTGGGAAAACATTCTAGAGGAGGGGCTTTATAATAAAAATAGCATTTCTTCTCCTCAATCCCCACTTTGCTGTACGTACATAGTTCAGAAACAAAAACGAGAGAAAAAAGGAGAAAACCAAAACCTAATTTTTATTCTTCTCAATCAAACACAAATCTCACGTTGCAATTAAAGGTTAAAAAGACAAGATTCTCAATTCTAAGAGTAAGTATCGCTAAATCAATCCTATTCTACCTTTTTTTCAACGAATAGCTATTTAAGGTTTTTGATTTGTCAACAATAGAAGGTGAAAGACAAGTAATCCAAAGGCTAGCTGATTTAGAGCTTGAACATTGCTATTTGGAGTTTTAAGTGAGTGAAGTTATAACCCTATTTTATTTTTCATTTTTACATATGCATGCAAATAAAAGTATGAAATTTTGAATAAAAAGATTGCTTCCTTATTTCCCAATTATGTATTGTTGATGGGAATTGATGAAAAAATGAAGATTTATGCATAAAAATTAAATTGCATGCATATTGTTTGGTTAATTGCTGCAGAGGATAAAAAATTGAAGAAAAAAGCCTGTTGTTTGCACCATGTGCAAGACACTGTGCTGGTGCAACACTATAGCGCAGCCCTGCGCTGCACTGTGCAGCCGTCTGCACTGAACTATAGTACAGTGCAACCATACTGTTGTGCAGCTCAGTGCTGCACTGTGCCGTTGCACCTGTGTGCAGCAGGAAGTTGCACTGTGGTGCAGCTCCGGCTGTACAGTGTAGCTTCAGCTGCACTGTGGTGCAGCACAGCACTGCTGCACAGCATAGTGTCGTAGCAGTGCTGCAGCAGTGGAGCTGTAGCAGCTGCAGCAGTGGAGCTGTAGCAGCTGCAGCAGCAGCAGCAGTGCGGCAGCTGTGCTGCAGCGGTGGAGCTGCAGTAGCGCAGCTGTGCTGCAGTAGTGCAGCCTGCGGCTGCACTATGCATAGGCGGCTGCACTGTGCAGCCCTACAAATGGCTGCACAGCAGTGCAGTATGGCTGCACTGTGAGTCGCTCCGGCCTGATGGAAAAAAAATAACAAAAATTAAAAATTAAAAAAAAGTTAGAATTAATAAATTATTTTAAAAAAAATATTGGATTATTGGGCTGTATTGCGAAATAGAGATGTAATTATATTTATTTTTGTATTGACAGTTGTTTTTTAAAAAACTTTAATTTCTTTTAAACCATATTCTGGGATTTTTGGAGAATTTGCCATCATTAATTTTATTCTTTATAAATGTATTATAATTATAAACACTTTGAATTATTATGGCACGTCTTTAAATGATAGAACTTAAAAATATTCTTGATTTTTGGGTAGGGGTAGATTGGACTCTGTTGTACCAATAGGCCAAAACTCCATCTTGGCCGACCTGATTCAGGATCCCTACCTAAATCGGTGATATATCACTTGCCCTTTTACCACCAAAGGTCAACGGTCTCCTACATAGGGCTAATCTTATTTTTGGTCGTGATCTCCGATCGGCGGGTCACGGACTATGATGGACGGAGGCGTGGGGGTCCCATGTGTAAATCCATGAGCGGGTAGCATACGGCCTTAGCCTTAGACCGTCTTGATTATCCAGGGTTGATTGCCAGGTGTGTTATGGCATTATGTGTTGCCTCCGCGTGCGCTCGAGCTCTACCACTGTGATTTTACAATACTAGCGTCTGTTTATTTGGTGTATTTTATAAGTCATGTTACATTTATCCCAGAATTCCCATAATGCAATTTTATTTATCTTATGATTTTTTTTGGAAAAACTAAAGTTGATTTTAAAAACCCAGTATCTTTGGAAAATGTATGTAGGAACTTATTTATTGTTTTACATATGATAATTGGGTTGGTATCGTATTGAATTGCATATGATATTTTTTGCCTAAAACCATTGTTTGATTAAATGAATTGCTTATGAAACTAAATTTGCATGTTGGTTCACACACACATATATGCCTCATGTTGATTTATACATGCGGCGCTTCCTTTCTTTTTGTTGATTGAGATAATCATTGATCATTGATCTTACTTCACTCTCACTAGAAATAGTCAGACCCGTGTGATTTGTTTTATAATACTCGGGTCAGTTTGAGAATTGTGGTGGTAGGTTAGGTTGCATGGACTATTGCAGCATTAATATTATTTTCCACATTTTGGTGTTTTGGACTTTACAGCTTGGACTTAGGAGTAGTTAATATATATATATATATATATATATATATATATATATATATATATATATATATCTGTGTGTGTGTGTGTGTTATGGCATGTATGTTATTATGTACTTTGGAAGTGATATGTACTATGGACTATGTATCGTGGGCATTACTATTATGATATATATTATGCACTATGCTGTTGTTGTGTTGAACTGTACATTCTATTATATTATGTACTATTTAACCTGGAAATTTTTCTTATCTTATACCATTGCTTTAACCCGGCACTGCGCACGAATGGTAAGTAGAAGAAAAAAAAGTCATAAAATTTCTCGTGCCTGTGTTAGTTCAAGGGAATGAGTACAACATTTAGTCCTAGCGAGTCCTATTCTCCATGCTTTCTGAAAGTAATAATTAGTATTGCTCTTGGTTGGCATAGGTATAGGGGCCAGGCATTACAAACACCATGTAATTGCACGATCTCCTTAATATATAGCTTCGATAAAAGAGATGTCGTCCTATTCGAATTAATAGGAATAAAATGTGCGGACTTGGTGAGACGGTCCACATCAACCCAAATACTGCTATGGCCGGACCTTGAACGAGGTAAGCCATCAATAAAATCCATCAAAATTTGATCCTATTTTTACAACGGAACCTCTAAAGGCTGAAGAAGACCGGATGGCCGCTGATGCTCGGCCTTAATAAGCTGATAGGTTACGCAATTACCCACATAGCTTGCGACATCACGCTTCATGCCTTCCCAATAATAAATGCGACGCATATCGGCATACATCTTACTACTGCCGGAGTGAATGGTATACTTATAGCAATGAAAATCATCAAGAATGTCATGCCTATGTTCTAAATCAGGAAACACAACAAAACGGTCCTTCGTACGAAGACAACCATGAGAATCAATACTGAAATCCCTCATCTCAACATCATGGGATTCAGATTCACATAGACAAATAAGGCGCAACGTCTCCGAATCACGCCGCTGAGCCTCGGAAATATGATCTAAAAGAGAAGGTCGAGCTTCTATACTGAATAATAAGACAGGTGAATCGAAACAAGAAGCTCGATCGCAAATAACACAATAAGATAAAATTTTAAGGACATCCCTTTCGGCTAAATAATAGCCGAATGCTTGCGACCAAGCGCATCTGCCACACGATTACCCTTTCCTAGGGTATACTGAATATCAAAATCATATGAGGCGAGAAATTCAAGCCAACGCTGCTGCCTCATATTAAGTTCTTTCTAAGAGTATAGATATTTCAAAGACTTATGGTCGGTAAAAAGAATGAAGTGCTCTCCCAAAAGATAATGACGCCAAATCTTCAAAGCAAAGACAATGGTTGTAAACTCTAAATCATGGGTAGCGTACCGAACCTCATTCGGACGCAATTGCCTAGAAGCATAGGCAACTACCTGATCCAAGGCCACTATAACTAACATCGATATAAACAATATGATCTTGGTTCCCTTCAGGAACCACAAGGACGGGATAATTAGTGAGAAGCTACTTCAATTTCAAAAAAAAAAGCCTCACACTTATTGGACCAAGTGAATCGAACGCCTTTCCTCTTAAGGCTAGTCAATGGAAGCATGATATGGGAAAAGTCTTTTATAAAACGGCGATAATAACTAGCCAAACCCGAAAACTACGAATCTCGTGAACATTCTCATGCCTCTTCCAACTCTGAATAGCCTCGATCTTAGAAGGATCAACGAAAATACCTTCGGAAGATACAACATGGCCTAAGAACTTCACTTGCTTTTCCCAGAAGTGATACTTAGAAAGTTTTTGTTTGAGTTGATGCTTTTGAAGAGTACTCAAAACAATTCTAAGATATCGAGCATGGTCCTCTTTGGACTTTGAATATGTTAGTCCTTAAGATAATGGTTTTGATGACAACAACCTTAGAATAGATTATAAAATATAAATACTAACAGTATAGTTTAGATATATATGTATATACAGGATTTAACCACGCAGGTACCTAGAATTAAGACTGTATAGTAAAGAGATTCAAGGTATCAAGATTGAAGACTCATGAATATCAAGAATATCACGATTATCAAGAGTTCAAGATTTCTAGAATAAGTAATTTTAATTAGGAATTTTGTTAAAACTCATAGAAAAGCACTGGCATCTTAAAATCCAATTTTCTCGTGGAATGGAATCCACTTCGAGCCCGTTAAAGGGATGGAACCCAAAGTATGATGGAACCTACGAAAATCTAGTGGAACATTGTTTTGTATCCGATAACTTTTATTCAAATGATTTTACAAAATTATCTTATTTTTAAAATGATTTTAAAACCTTCCTTTAAAAAGAATCAAAAACATCTATCCTGATTTTAAATACTTTTAGCCTCAAATAATCTTTAATTTCAAAATCAAATTATCCTTAGTTCTAAAACTGTCTTTAAAAATAATATGTATACTTATATTTAAATATAAAATTATAGTAAAATTTATATATATTATTCTCTTTATTTACTTATGTATTTTAACTATAGACAAGTATATTTATAAAGTTTAAAATAGTTTTAATGTAAGATAGAGTTTATTTTGCAAAGAAAAACAAATCACCAAAATTTCCTCTGGGATGTCGACATACTCATGTTACCCATGTCGACATAGTGGCAGTTAATTTCAAAAGAAGTGTCTATTCATCATATCTCTTCACGAATGGGCATGGCTGTTATTCTTCTATAAATAGGGGCTGTTTTCGACGAATTTTCAACAATATTTTTCTGGTTTTCACTTCTCTTCTTCTTATACATTTCTATTTACAATTCTTACCATTACTCTGCCGAAATCAACATTGAATCTAACTAGATCATTTCTAGTTTGATTCTCTATTACTATCTCAACAAGATCCTCAGTGGTATAAAGAGTTATAGACTTCTTTGTAATTAGTTTAGCGAGAAAAGGTGCGATTATAGCCTTGGAAATCAATCAAGCGAGAAAAGTGTGATTATAGCCTTGGAAATCAATTGGGTAAACTTATTGCCCAGGAAATCAAGTATCTCTACAAGTAGGATTGTGAATCTGGACGGTGTACGTCGTAGCCTTGAAATCGAGGGTGTAATTGTAAAGATTGCTTTTGAAAGGAAATCCGTACTTGTGTGTGGAACTGGATGTAGGGTAACTCCAAACCAAAATAAAATACGACGTGTTCTTTCCTTTACTGCTTTTACTTTATATTTGCATCTGTGTTTGATTTTGTGATCATATCTGTGTCTGAATATTGCATACATCTATGTTAAAATTAACAAAAACTCAAAAAGATTTAGTAATTTCTTTAAACACTATTCACCCCCCCCCCTAGTGTTAATCCTAGCCTTAAGATTTGTATTCTGTTTTTCTCACGTTGGGCGTCAGAGCAAGGTTTTCAAAGTTTCATAATCTGATTTTTTTTATAAAGTTTTTAAATTGGCTATTTTTGTTAATACTAGTTTAGAAATATTTAGATCATCATTGTCTCTTGAGTCTGCATATAATCAATGTTCAAATTCAAGTTGTCTAGCAAAATTGCTTGATGTGCAGGAAACATGCTTTATGGGGATTAAGGAATCAATCCACAATGGATAAATTATGCAGATCAAAAAGAACAAATGAATACTCGCCAGTGGATGCTCTAGACACATGATTGGAAATCCAGATATGTTGAATGATATAATATACAAAGACGTAGGGCTGGTTAACTTTGGAGATGATTCAAAAGGATATGTGATTGGCATCGATGAAGTCGGTAACTCTGAAACTCCTATTACTACTAATGTTTTGCTAGTTAAGAATTTGAAACATAATCTGCTAAGTATTAGTCAACTCTGCGATAAAGGATATAAAATTAAATTTGAAAAAGATAAGTGTCACATTGAAGATAACAATTCAACCATAGTATTTGAGGGAATTAGGAAAAAGAATATTTATATTTTTAGCGTGGAAGTTTCAAATGATAACCTGTGTCTTTTGGCAAATACAAGTTACCCTTGGATTTGGCATAAGAGATTTGGACATTTGAAATTCAAACTCTTATCCGGACTATCAAAGCATGATCTAGCAAGAGGTCTCCCTAAATTGAATTTTAATGTAGATAGTCTATGTGATGCATGTCAATTAGGAAAACTTAGAAAAAGTTCCTTTAAATAAAAAGATATGATTTCAGCCTCAAAACCTCTTGAGTTACTTCACCTTGATTTATTTGGTCCATCTCAAATTCTGTCAATAAATCATAGTAAATATGTTTTTGTAATTGTAGATGATTATTCTAGATTTACGTGGACAATATTTTTGAAACATAAAAGTGATACTTTTGAATGTTTTAAGAACTTTACAAAAAGGATTCAAAATCAACTTTCTCTAAAAATTATAACCATCCGTGGTGATCACGGTGGTGAATTTGATGAGGAATTCTGCAATAAAAAGGGAATAGCTCAAAAAATTTCATTCCCAAGAACTCCACAACAAAACGGAGTAGTAGAACATAAAAATAGGACAATTCAAGAGTGTGTGAGAACTATGCTTTCAGATAGTAAATTACCAAAGAATTTTTGGGCAGAAGCAGTTGCTACCGCCTGTTATATTTTAAATAGAATTTTAATTAGACCTTTAACTGATAAGACTTCTTATGAACTTCTTCACTCAAAGAAACCTAAAGTATCTTATTTTATAATTTTTGGAAGTAAATGTTTTATTTTAAATACTAAAGATAACTTAGATAAATTTGATCCTAAATCTGACAAATGATTCTTTATCGGATATTCTAATAGAAGTAAAGCGTACAGAGTATTTAATTTAAGAACTAACACCATCGAAGAAACAATGCATGTTTCGTTCAATGAAAATCTAAAATTTTTTGAAGATACAAACAATGAAGAGGATTTAATTAGTCAAAATCAAGAGTCAACTAAAACTAATAATGAAATCAATCATCCAAATAAAAGGACTAAACATTTAAAAGATTATCCTATAGAAAATATACTAAGGAATATGCAATCTGTTGTTAAAACTAGAAATCAACTAAGTCGAATGAGTAATGTAGCTTTTACATCAACTATTGAACCCAAAAATCCAAAAGAAGCATCAACTGATGATTCATGGATTTGGCTATGCAAGAAGAATTAAATCAATTTACTAGAAATGATGTTTGGGAACTTGTTCCTATATCTGAAAATAAAACTATAATTGGAACTAAATAGGTTTATAAAAATAAAATGAATGAACAAGGAGAGGTAGTTAGAAATAAAGTTCGGTTAGTCGCCCAAGGATATTGTCAAGAAGAAGGAATAGATTTTGATGAAACCTTTGCTCCGGTAGCAAGATTAGAAGTCGCTAGGATTCTACTTGCTTTCGCAAATAATAATAATTTCAAATTATTTCAAATGGATGTTAAAAGTGCCTTTTTAAATGGATTTGTAAATAAGTAAGTATATGTTGAACAACCACCACTTTTTGAAAATGAAAAATTACCAAATCATGTTTACAAACTTAAGAAAGCTCTATATGGTCTAAAACAAGCTCCTAGAGCCTAGTATGATAGACTAAGATCTTACTTATTGCAATCAAATTTTGAAATTGGTAAAGTAAATAATACTCTTTTTATTAAAATAAATAAAAATGATATCCAACTAGTACTAGTCTACGTAGATGATATCATTTTGGATTAACTAATTTTGAAACAAATAAAGAATTTTATGAAATAATGACAAAAGAGTTTGAGATGAGTCACATGGGTGAATTAAACTTCTTTTTAGGATTACAAATAAAACAATTAGATAATGGTATCTTTATTAGTCAAGAAAAATATGCTAAAGACCTAATTAATAAATTTGGTTTTACTACTGCGAGTGGAATACCCACTCACATGGCAACCAATGAGCACCTTAATAAAGAAGATCTCTCGAAAGATGTAGATCAAAAATTATATAGAGGGATGGTTGGACCACTACTCTATATCGCTGCTAATAGACCAGATATCATACATAGTGTTTGTCTCTGTGCAAGGTATCAATCCCAACCTAAAGAGACCCACTCAAAAGCCGCAAAACGTATCATAAGATATGTTAAACACACCTCTGATTATGGCTTATTTTACCCAAAAAATGATTCTTTTGACTTAATATCTTACTGTGATGCTGATTATGCTGGTTGTAAATCAGAGCGAAAAAGTATAAGTGGAACTTGTCACTTTTTGGGGCATTCTCCGATTTCTTGGTTTAGTAAAAAGAAAAACACGGTTTCTTTATCAACAACTGAAGCAGAATATATTTCTACTACTTCGGCTTGTTCTCAAGTAATATATATGCAACAAACTTCAAAAGATTATGGTTTAAATATCTCAAAATTACCAATTTATTGTCATAATACTAATGCAATAAATTTATCCAAAAATTCTACTCAACATGCTCGAACTAAACGTATTGAAATCAAACATCATTTTCTAAGAGATAATATAAGTAATGAAGTAATTACTCTAGATTATATCAATTCTGGGAATCCAATTGTTGATATCTTAGCAAAACCCGTAAATGAATCTATATTTATTAAATTAAGAAGAGAATTAGGTAATTGTTCAATAATTGAAATACAAAATATAAAAGTATAATTAAAAATTAAATCAAAATAAATTAAAAAGCAAAAAATAAAGCACCATGTCGACATCCCCTAGAACCCCATGTCGACATACAACGATTTTTTATTTTTGAAATTTTTCCCACCAAAATTCGAATAATTGGTTATATAATCTTCTTATTTTTGAAATTCTATTCATTCTTTCTGTTATTTCTCGGTTCTATCTTCTGAAATTAGATCATCAATGGCCTCCTCTTCCAAATCAAACAAAAATTCAACCCTTTCGTTCCCTTCTCCTACTTCTGGACCGTTTCAACGAACAACGCTCACTCATGTGACGAAAATGGTGGATTCTCTAAAGGATGCACTTTAGTTAATGACTGAAATCCAAGTGATGCAACTTAGAATGGCCAAAGAACAAGAGAGGCAAGGCAAAATCATTAGGAATTTACAAAAATTTCTAATGGACAATCTCGCTAACCCACTTGATTGATGAAGACTCTTTAGGAGATACAAGAGGTCAGCGAGGAGGAAGAAGAAGAAGAAGCCACCATGGAAGAAGTGCACACGGAAGATGACGACAAAGTCGTTTGCATTGGTGAAGTGTGCTTTGAAAAAGGTGGAAATCTTGTCGAAGAACGTGGAAATTTCCGTTTCCACTATCCAAATTGTTCGGTTCATAGATCTCCCATTTTCAAAGATGCTCATTAGTTTCTTTTCTCTTTTTCCTATTAATGTATGTTGTTTCTTAGTTTTCCACGAAAATGTAAATATAACTATATGATTAAGAAATAAGTTGTGTTGAAAGTATTATTATATGGATACTTAGTTAGGATAGTTAGTAGTTTAGGACTAGGTTTTAAGTTTTAGAGATAAGTGTTAATTATTTATGATAACACTATCATTATAATCACATATCATAGAGTATTAGATTAAGGGGGGGTTATATAGTTTGGAGTTACATAGTTTGGAGTTTTATAGTTTTATGGTTTCAGGATAGTTTTTGTTGATGACAAAGGGGGAGAAGTATAAAATAAGATAGTTAGGCATAGATTAAGCGGGAGTTATTAGTTTGAAGGGGAGTTATTAGGATAAAAGTAATATTTTATAAAAAAGGGTTGTCATAATCAAAAAGGAGGAGATTGTAAGTCCTTGAGATGATGGTTTTGATGATAACAACCATTGAATAGATTATAAAATATAAATACTAACAATATATTTAAGATATGTATATATATATATATATATGTATATGCAGGATTTAACCATGTAGGTACAAAGAATGAAGACTGTACAGTATAGAAATTCAAAATTTCAAGTATAAGTGATTTTAATTAGGAATTTTGTTAAAACTCCTAGAAAATCACTTGCATCTTAAAATCCAATTTATTCGTGGAATGAAATCCACTTCGACCCATTAAAGGGATGGAACCCTAAGTAGGATGGAACATACGAAAAATCAAGCGGAACATTGCTTTGTATCCGCTAAGTTTTATTCAAATGATTTTACAAAATTATCTTATTTTCAAAATGATTTTAAAACCTTCCTTTTAAAAGAATAAAAAACATCTATCCTAATTTTAAATACTTTTAGCCTCAAAATAATCTTTAGTTTCAAAATCAAATTATCCTTAGTTTAAAAACTATCTTTAAAAATAATATTTATACTTAGATTTAAATATAAATTTATAGTAAAATTTTATATATATTATTCTCTATATTTACTTATGTATTTTAACTATAGACAAGTATATTTATAAAGTTTAAAATAGTTTTAATATAAGATAGAGGTTATTTTCAAAGAAAAACAAATCACCAAAATTTCCTTTGGGATGTCGACATACTCATGTTACCCCTATCGACATAATGGCAGTTAATTTTAAAAATTTGAATTTCAAAAGAAGTGTCTATTTGTCATATCTCTTCGCGAATGGACACGGCTGTTGTTCTTCTATAAATATGGGTTGTTTTTAACGAATTTTCAATAATATTTTTCTGGTTTTCACTTCTCTTCTTCTACCACATTTCTATATACACATTCTTACCATTACTCTGCCGAAATCAACGTTGAATCTAACTAGATCATTTCTGGTTTAATTCTCTATCGCTATCTCAACAAGATCCTCAGTGCTATTCAGAGTTATAGACTTCTTTGTAATCAATTTAGCGAGAAAAGGTGGGATTGTAGCCTTGGAAATCAATCAAGCGAGAAAAGGTGTGATTGTAGCCTTGGAAATCAATTGGGCAAACTTGTTGTCTGGGAAATCAAATATCTCTACCCAGAGGATTGTGAATCTGGAGGGTGTACCTCGTAGCCTTGAAATAGAGGGTGTAATTATAAAGATTGCTTTTGAAAGGAAATCTGTACTTGTGTGTGGGACTGGATGTAGGGTAACTTCAAACAAGTATAAAATCTGGTGTGTTCTTTCCTTTACTGCTTTTACTTTATATTCGCATCTGTGTTTTATTTTGTGATCATATCTGTGTCTGAATATTGCATACATCTGTGTTTAAATTAACATAAACTCAAAAAGATTTAGTAATATATTTAAACACTATTCGCCCCCCTCCAGTGTTAATCCTAGCTTTAAGATCCGTACTCCGCATTTCTCATAGAGTATACTAGAATGTCATCAATGAAAACAAGCACGAACTTATCGATATATTCCCGAAATACTCGATTCTTAAGATTGACAAAGTAGGCAGGTACATTCGTCAATCCGAACGGCTTGACGATCCACTCATAAGAACCATAGCGAGTGCGGAATACGGTGAGAGAAATACTATCTTTCGAAACTTAGTGCTGATGAAAAATAACGGCAAGGTCTAACTATGAAAAGACCTTAGCACCACTTAACTGATCGAACATGTCATCGATCCTCGATAAAGGGTAACGATTCTGGATGGTTAACTCATTAAGCTTGCGATAGTCAACGCAATGCTTAAGTGTCCCATCGAACTTCTTTACGAATACTACCGCGGCACCCCACGGTGAAGAATTAGAACGAACGAAATGCTTTGCTTTAAGCTTGAGAAGTTTCTTTTTGAGTTCCTCATTCTCTCGTGTAAACATCCTCATGGGAGGACGATTAACTGGTTGCGCCGGGAATAAGATCAACATGGAACTCAATAGCTCTCTTAGGAGGTAAACCAGAAATGGGCTCGAATAAATCTAAAAAGTCACGAATGATAGGAATACGAGATACATCCTCATCATCGTCACGAGAAAAAAGGGCAAATGAAGAAGCCATGGAATCACAATCGGAATCACGAAGTGAAAGAGATAACTGATCAAAAGAATCAGGATGTCGAATATATAAGACTCGCTTGGCCTCGTATCGAACTAGCCAGACCACTCCCAATATCATATCAAATCCATGAAAAGGAATAACGTGCAGATTCGCACGGAATGAAAAGCCACAAATCGAAAATTCAACATCATCACAAAGCAAAATAAAAGTTGCAGATCCTCCAATAGGATTCGCAATCCGTAAAGTAAGAATATAAGAAACTTCTAACTACAAAGCATCAATGAGTTCCTTCGATAAGAATGAGTGAGATGCACCCGTACCAAAAAGCACTCGAATATAACGATAATGGAATAAAAGAGAGCCCTCTAGAATGGAAGGAAAAGTAGCTCAACGCTGAGAAGCATCTCTAGAAGTAGTAGCCACATTAAGATGGCCCTGACGAGAAACCTTCTCCTTTTTAGGATAAGTTGAAAACAAATGTCTCTCGTTCTTACAATGAAAACAACGCGTAGGCTTGGGACACTCCCTCGCTGGATGGTCAGGTGCACCAAATTGAAGATGAAATAAGCTTAGTTGAAGGAGTAGACTGAGACTGAGAAGAAGATCCCCTCTGTTCCTTCTTCTTACTGGGATAGAATAGCTTCGGCTTGCGGAGAAACTTCTTCTTATTCGGGTTTCCCTGAACATTACCCTCATCATTACTATCTTTCTCCTTCTCGACCACTTCAAGCTGAAGGGCCACATCCATAAGCTTTTCAAAGGTGAGCTCAAGGCGAAGCATGAGGGACTTCTTAAGATATTTCTTAAGCTCGAAGACGAACTTAAGATTCTTCTTATAAGGAGTAGAGATGTGCTGGAGGCCATATTTCGACAAGGCTGAAAAGGATGCAACATATTCAAAAACGGTCGACTTTCCTTGTTTGAAATCAAGGAGACATCGAGAAAGAATAGCCTTGTCGGATTCTGGAATAAACTTGAGTTCGAATTTCTCACGGGACTAATCCCACTCTAGAGTAGACTCATCAATCTCAGCAACAAGTAGATCATACCAATGTAAAGCTTGTTCATGCAACATACTAGATACTACAAGGAGTGGTGATGATTAGAGATCTCTATCCGACTAAAGATACGCTCATAAGAACTAAGCCATGCCTCAACATCTAAAACAGTCATGGTGCCTTTAAAGATCTTTCCACCAAGATGTGTGAAGTCGCTACACATGCACGCAAATGCGAATTTGCGTGGAGGAGAAGAGTGAGCTGGAGCGGGAGGCTGAGTGCTCCGAATAAGCTCAAGAATCTGATCGGTAGACATGTATACGCCCTCAGCACAAGAACCACTGCATGGTCCCGCCGCCGAAGAGCGTCCCCTTCCTCTACCGACTAGTTGAAAGATAGATAAGATAGATTATTCACAGGGTAAACATATACATTAGCAATTCAAGTGCAGAAGTTAAGGAATACTACGGAATATAATTAACATTCCTGGACATATTCCTTTCTATCTACCCCAAAGGAATTAAAAAGGGACACGAATCAAAACAAGTGTAGGGACAAGGCAAGGTCAAGTTGAAACCGATCACGATTAAGAGATGATGTATATAGATGCATTATATATGATGTATGGTATCTCGCATACTGTTCTATATATATTAAATTATATTCTGAAACAATGCTCTTATACCAAGCTGTGATGCCCCACCCAGAGACCTACATTAGTAAAGAGAATTACTAAGTAATCATGTCTACTAATGTAGAGAATAGGGCTGATTAAGCGCGACCATCATAGTAATACGTTAGTTAAGAGCTAAGCATGTCAGTTATGTCCCAATTTTTTTTTCATTACCACATAAATGGTAGACACGCTTAGTCCCTAACTAATGCACACTACGATGGATTCGGACCATTTCAAAAATAATGTAATATACATGCAGATAAAAACATCAGTCACAGAATTGCAAACCCAGATCAGAGTATATATATAAATACATACATCACCGTACATCTCCATAATAATACATCATACATAAGTAGCAAGGACTACTGAATCACATATACACTCATCCCACAGAATAATATACAATAAGATAACATAAAAGCAGACGACTCAAAAACGACATCCAAGCCATAATGATAGGTCCAAAAAAAGCTATCAAGCTAATCCAAGAAGTGAAGCAATCCAAACTAACCTGCAACTCGGTTTGACCCGAGTGAAAAGCATACGGGTCATGCAAGCTAAACTTATCAGTAGTAAGGCTCTCAGTAATAAAAGGAAGGGTGAGAATCACTCCGTTGTTGCCAACGGAATGACATATTATTCATCATATCATTAATAAGATAGGAGACAACGGTGATTCAACTATCTATTCCAGGGGAATTCAATAAGTAACATACATTTGGTTTCTCTTAAGGACATCTATAAGTAAAGTGGATAAGGGATGAGAACCATATAATAACTTCATGAAGAAACATCAAATCATCATAATCTATCATAAGAACTCAATAAGAGTTAAAGGCAATCATAACTGAAATCACCCTATATCATACTCAAGGTTGTATTCAAATAACAACATCACCAAAAGGTGAAATCGAACATAAAAAACTTCATAGAAAATTGCACGTGCTTTTCATCTTGACTAGTACTACTATTATTTGGTACCATGCGTCGTGATCACTTGGGGTCATTAACATCTTAGCATCGTGATCATCTCGATTGACTATAGTCGAATATCGCGATGACACTGAAATCGTAAAATTCGAGCAAAAGATCATGATGATTGGAATCTAATAATGACATCAAGAACAACGTAATGATTCCAATCGTATACTCGGTTTGTTGTACTAATATCATCTTAAATGTGTCACAACTTCTCAAGTAGGAACCCAATGGGCTTTAATGTATGTCTCATACCATACATTCGCACCTATTGGTTTATTTATCGTTAGTCGATGCCACATTAGAAAACATTCATAAAAATCCAAATCAAACATACACCGCCTCATCTCATTGGCGATTGTAAAGCACCCAACTCATTGTGTCTCATACTTTGATGAGTTTAAAGTGGCATCGAGACTTGTCTCATTTCATCGACAAGTAAAAAAATCCATCTTAAACATCAAAATCATCATCGGTTCATCGTAACAATCCCGCCTCATGTCCTTGGCAAGTAGGAATATCATAAAATAGTACTTCAAAGCATATTCGACAATACAAGTCCGATATTAAGCGATTAGGCGAAAACACGTGTCCCACACCACGTATTTTTACCAAATAATTTAATTCTCATTCTTATATGCCAAAAATCATCTATATAGGCTAAAATATATTTAGAATAATTTTATAGAGAAAATGGTATTTTTAAACAGTTTTTGACATTTTTAAATAAGTTATACAAGGAAAAGTCCATTTGTCAAATAGATTATCTATTTATAAAATACTTTTAAAAAATAAATAATTGCTTAAAAATCCTTTAAAATGTCTCTAAAACATTTATTTAATCAACCATAATTTATAAAGAATTTTTAGAAACTTATTCGAAACCAAAAACAATTAAAACCATTGAATTCTTCAACGACATTTATCGATATTTAGATTGATATAGAATTTAAATAAAATTTAAATTCTCAAAATTTTCAAAATCAAGCCAATCCATTGTCGGATAAAAAGACTTAAACAGTCATCATCAAACTTGTTCATACAATATTCAAAATCATCGAAATATGCAGTGAAACGGTTAATGAAAGCGCAAATAGAAGCAAAAGAACAATCTACCAAGCAACTGAGTTTTTGGCTAAATTTGAAAAGTAATTTGGGGTACCAAAACAACCGAGATTCATGTGAAATTTTTGTGTCTTATACAATGAGATGGGGACTATAACATAGCCAAAACTTTGAGCAATTCGCTGCAAGGTGAAGGAGTTATGATTTTTCGAACATAGCGCTTTTAAGCAAGCACAAAAAAGCAAGATTTTTGGCTGCTTTGAACCAACGATTTGCTATTTGAAAACAACCCAAAATTCCATGAAAATTCTCAAAAATATTTTACTGTCCAGCTACTACAACATATCAAAAACTGGATGCAATTGATTATAAATAGAAGAAGATACGATATTTTAAACATGGTGCATTTTCGGCCAACAAACAGAGATCAATTTTTGGCCGACTTAAACCAACAATTTTATATATCAAAACAAACCAAAATTCAATGAAAATTTAAGGAAATGTTTGACAATCAAACTATTACAATATACCAAAAATGGGAGCAATTGGTTTTAAATTAAGAAAGATGTGATTTTTTGAATATGGTGTATTTTCGGCCAACAAACAGAGATCCATTTTTGGTCGAATTCAACCAACAAATTTCTACATCAAAACAAATCAAAATTCTATGACAACTTCCAAAAATGTTTTACAGTCCAACTACTACAACATACCAAAAATTGGAAAAAATTGGCTGTAAATTGTGAAAGATATAATTTTTTGAACATGGTGCATTTTCGATCAACAAACAAAGTCAATTTTAGCCGATTTCAACCAACAATTTTCTATACCAAGACGGATCAAAATTCAATGAAAATTTCCAGAAATATTTTTTAGACCAACTACTACAACTTTTCAAAAAATGAGAGTAATTGGCTGTAAATTGAAGAAGATATGATTTTTTGAACATAGCACAATAAAAGAGAAAACCTATTCGATAAATTGAACATTTCAAGCAACAAATTGATAGCAAAATTTGATATTTTGCTTTAGCTTTCTCTAAGAATGCTCTTGCCTTGCTTACCACTTGATTTAACAATGGTTTCAGCAACAAAATGATGGATTTAGCAAGGAAATGGCCTTCAAGAGCCTGTAGATTGCAAAATAGGAACAATGCAGAAAGGAAATCAATCAAAATAAGATTACAGTAAATAGAAATCCAAACTTTGAATGGATTAGAGGATCTAAAAGGTTGGAGATTACCTGGCTATTCATAATTTAGAAGATTCTCTTTGTAGTTAGCAAAAAAATTGAGTAGAAATCGAATTTTTTAGATGAAGATGGTCATGGGTTTACTGTCTTTGTTTTTGAAGAAGAAGAAAGGAATGAGTAAAGAGGAAAAATAACGTACAGGTTATTTTTCTTCTTTCCTGAGGCTTATAGAATGGGTTGAGGATCTAAACCATATACCCATTAAGCGCAACAACAATGCTTAGTGAAATTTACTAAGTAAATGCACACATTTCACCTTTTTAACAATATAAACTCATATTTTCTTATTTTGAAGCAAAGTTAAATTTATACATAAAAGTGTATGTGTTAACTCCATCTCGGCCGTGACTCACTGATCTAACACATCAAATAGGTAGTGACCCAGCATTCTGCCGACCTAAGGCACGAAGGGATGCCGACCTAGTATCTTAGCATGGAAGACCGACTTAACTGCATAAGGCTTAGGAGGGATACCGACCTAACAGGCTCGAGAGGGATGCCGACCCAAAGTCTTAACAAGGTCGCCGACCTAGGACTTAGCAAGGATGCCGACTTAAGAGTTAACAAGGATGTCGACTTAAGGGTTAGCAAGGATGTCGACTTACGAGTTAAGGCCTGGACGACTCAAGAAATGTCACGACTCAAGAGGCTACGACCTAAAGAAGTTAAAAACAGGACGACCTAGTAACTCAAGACAAAAAAGAGTGGGAGCAACTGCATTTAAGTCGTGACCGACCAACGACCTAGGATAAGTCGTTCACGACCTAAAACTACAGAGCTCAAAATAGATGCTGCCTCATTTTAAACTGTGAACCTCTTAACTCGTGAACGAGTTAAGACTTGTATCCAGATGAACAAAGAAAAATTCAGTGCCGCTTCACTCATGCCACTGCATGCTAACTCTTGGCCCTTAGGTCATGCGCGACCTATAACTTTCCCTAAGTCGGTCACGACTTATAACTTGGGCAATAATTCCAGACCAGAATTCTCTATAAATACCGGCCTACCTCAAACATGAAAGGGACTTTTGGTCAATCATTTGAAGCGTCAATACTCTACTGAATTCACGTCTCATTTAACACTTCAAGTATTCCAAACACCAAGGACTCTACTACGATCTTCAAGAGAAAATCTACATCATTCGACATGAATTCAGAAGATTATTCTCCATCAAAGTTTGATCTACTGGTTTAAAGTGTGTTGTAATTGAAGATTGTTGTAAAGTTGTAATCAAATTCAGTAATAAAGAGATTTAAAGTGGATGTAGGCTTCTCATAAGCCGAACCACTATAAAAACTGTTGTCTTTTCTGCTTTTTCTGTGATTTCTCTACTTGTTCATTAGTTCCCGTGTTCACGGGTGGTGCTTTCGCTCAACTTCATTTTACACCGGGGTGTTAGCGTTTGATTTTCACGTTAACATTTGTGGTGCTTTCATTGAGAGTTGAACTCAGGAAACTTCCACTATTGCTCCGCAAAGGATTGTTGAAAGGATTTCTTTTAAAACCAGAAGTTTGTTGGAAATAATGGCTCCTGGGAGAAAACGAAATTCTGTATGATCCGATAATGTTCAAGAGAATACTGCTACCTCTCCTCCTTCAAATCAAGCAGCTCCAACTGTTGGAGTTACTCGAGCAGAGTTGGATCCGTAGTTTTGGGACTGAATCAACAATTGAATGCTCAGAATGCACAGTTGGAGGCCCAGAATACCCAGAATGCTCTGGTCTTGAGTAAGTTGAATGATCTGTTGGGGGCAAACCGTCAACCGAGTAATAATGATGGGAACCCTACTGCGGGAGTTCAGGATGTTGAAGGAAACATTTCTCAAAGAGCCGCAGACCCTGTAGAAAGGACTCCTCTTCAGGCTGGAGGGTCGGGGCCGCAGCCAACCCTCCGTGAACGATTGTCAAGGTAGAATTCAGAGAGAGTGGCTGATGTGTGTCCTCCGGAGCCTCTAAATGATGAAGAGTATTTTTCGGGTATGGTTCGTCAAATCATGAAGGAAAGTATGCGAAAAGATGAAGATGAGAAAGAGTGGGGATTTGCTCCAAGCAAAACTCCATTTACTGAAAGGATCTTGAAGGCAGAGTTTCCAAGGAAATTCGTTCCCCTGCTATTCCGGCTTACAAGGGGACGAGTGATCCTAACGAGTTTCTGTACAAATACGACTGGCACATGACTGGTGCGAGGGCATCTGATGAAATTAAATGTCGATACTTCCCGGTTTATCTAGAAGGTGTAGCTCTATTATGGTTTACAAAGCTGCCGGTCAGGTCCATCGATCAATTCTCCAATTTGATCAGGAAATTCAAGGAGCAATTTCGATTATATGCTTCTAAAGCAAAGGACATAATGTCGCTGTCAAGTCTAGAGCAAAATCTGGGAGAATCTATCAGGTCGTTCTTGAATCGCTTTAACATAGCATTGGCTGAGGTGGATAATGCTGAGCCACGCATGGTCTTGACGTACTTGATGAGGGCAATTGACAAGTCAAGCGAATTTGAAAAATGGTTGAAAATGAAAGAACCAAACTCACTTGACAAATTCTACAAGAAAGCGGATGAATTCATGTGCTTGGAGAGCCTCCAAGCACCAGCTAAGGTGGTATCAGTGCAAGCCGGGAACAATGATGCTGCTACGAACAAGAAGGAACCAAAGACTCAGAAAAGGGGAAACGATGGTGGAAAGAAACAGGGAGACGCTAAGAATGGTCATTTTTTCAATTTCACACCCTTGACCGATACCCCTGAAAACATCTACTTTGCAACTAAAGATGATGTCAATTATCCGGCACCACCTAAAATGATAGTTGCGATTAAGATGGAAAAAAGTGGAAAGTACTTCCGGTTCCACAACCAGCCCGGCCATGATACCAACGAATGTCGCCAATTGAAAGAGGTAATTGAACAGCTCTTAAAGGAAAACAAGCTCCAGCAGTATGTGAAAAGGAACAGAAATGCCTCAGCTCCGTCAACTCAAGAACAGCAAGTTCCCGCTCACCGTCCTGGCTCAAGTGAGAAGGCCGTGGAACGTGAATCGGAAAGACCTGTCATCAATATAATAACTGGAGGACCTCACCCAGCAGGCAGAAGCTGGGGCGAGATGGAAAGGTATGCCCGGGCCTTGAAGCATGTACCAGCTGAAGAGAATGTTTATGTTTTAGAGAATGATGCGCCTTTAAAGGAACAAAAGACTTCCACAGATGATATTGTGTTCAGTGCCAGGGATTCTTTGGGTATCGAAGCTCCGACCATAGACCCTTTGGTCATATCCGCTGGTATTGGGCCGGCAACTGTGAGAAGAGTTCTAGTTGATTGTGGAGCCTCATGCAACATCCTCTTCAAAAAGACCTTTGATCAAATGAAAATTCCAATGGCTGACGTTCAAGCTTCATCACTTAAGATTGCTGGGCCCGCTGGAGAACCCAAACAGCCAATTGGGACCATAGATTTGTTTGTAGAACTCGGGAAGGGACTGAGGAAGGTGGCTCAAAAGCAAACCTTTATAATTGTTGAAGAATTCTCTGCTTACAACGCCTTTTTGGGCCGTCCAACTCTTGCTGCATTCAAAGCTTTTCTTGCTCCATGGTGCTTGACTCTAAAATTCCCCAGAGATAACGGAGTTGGTGTGGTTAAGGGAGACCAAGATGCGGGGCGAGAATGTTATTTTGCAGAATTGCGAGAATCCAGGAAGAGAGAGATGGGAAAAGGTGCGGCGGCTCCAGTCCGCATCAAAGAACCAACCTTATAGCAATTACAGGGTGGACCCTGCACTGGTGAATGTAGTGGGGCACGAAGAGAGATGGATCCAAGGAAGGCCTGTGCAGGGGAGAATAGAGTGGTACCAGTAGAGGTAACAGTACCGGTGCCTGTTGACCCAAAGGACCCAAACAAAGTGCTTAACGTGGGTTCACAACTCAATCCGACAGTTCAGAATGTTTTGATTTCATTTTTGAAGGCTAATTTGGATGTATTCGCTTGGACTCATGCGGACATGTGCGGAATATCCCCAGAGATTGCAGTGCATACCCTGAACATTTATCCAAAATTTACACCTGTGAAACAGAAGAGAAGGACTCGGGGTCCTGAGAGAACGGCAGCGTTAAAAGAAGAAGTGGATCGGCTCATGGTGAACGGGTTCATTAGAGAATCTACTTATCCAAATTGGGTCTCAAATCCAGTGCTGGTTAAGAAAGCTAATGGAAAGTGGAGAGTGTGCATTGATTTTTCGGATCTGAAGAAAGCCTGCCCCAAAGACTGTTTCCCGCTGCCCAGGATCGATCAATTAGTGGATGGGACAGCGGGACATGAATTGTTATCTTTCATGGATGCATACTCCGGATATAACCAGATTATGATGCATGAGCCAGATCAAGAGGATACAAGCTTCATCACAGATGTTGGACTCTACTGCTACAAGGTCATGCCTTTCGGACTCAAGAATGCTGGGGCGACTTACCAGAGGCTTGTTAACCCCATGTTTAAACCACAGATTGGCAAGACAATGGAAGTTTATGTTGATGACATGCTAGTACAGTCTAAGAAAGCAGTGGACCACATGGATCACTTGGCAGAAATGTTTACAGTACTCCGAAAGTATAGAATGAAGCTTAATCCCCTGAAATGTTCATTTGGAGTGGAGTCCGGAAAGTTTTTGGGTTTCATTGTGAGCGCTAGGGGCATTGAAGCCAATCCAGCTCAAATCACTGGCCTGAGAGAGGTAAAGGCTCATAGAACGAAGAAGGAATTGCAAAGTCTCAATGGAAAGGTTGCTGCTTTAAGTAGGTTCATTTCCAAAGCTACTGACAAATGCATTCCATTCTTTGATGCTCTGAAGAAAGGAAAGAAGAACTTTGAATGGACTCCTGAATGTCAGAAAGCATTTGATGAGTTGATTCGTCATATGGAAGTGCCTCCGATACTTTCAAAGCCTGACAGTGGTGAAGATCTCTTCATATATTTGGCAATTTCGTCTCATGCTCTCAGTGCAGTGTTGGTACGGGAAGATGCAAGGATTCAACACCCAGTCTATTATATCAGCAAAAGGTTCACTGGGGCAGAGATGAACTATTCAAGATTAGAAAAACTCGCATATTGTTTGTTGATCGCATCAAGAAAATTGAGGCCTTATTTCCAAGCTCATCCCATTAAAGTCCTCACTGATCAGCCTCTAAAGCAAGTCCTATTCCGTCCTGAGACTTCAGGCCGTCTTTTGAAATGGAATATCGAACTCAGCCAGTATGACATCACTTATCATCCCCGAAAAACAATCAATGGACAAGCTTTAGCAGATTTCATCGCAGAATGTACGGATAAAGGTGATAGTGTCGAAGAAGTCATTGATAGCATCCCAATCCAATGGAAATTGTATGTCGATGGCACAAGGAATGATTACTTTTCCGGAGCAGAGGTTGTCCTTGAAACCCCAGAAGGGCGATCACTATGTTATGCACTAAGACTAGAATTCCCTTCGACAAATAATGAAGCTGAATACGAAGCTCTCATCGCTGGTTTAAGGATCGCTAAAGAACTAAATATCAAGGCATTGCATATCTTCAGTGATTCTCAACTTATTGTTTGTCAAGTCAAGAAGGAATTTCAAGCTAAAGGAGGAAATTTACCAGCCTATTTGTCAAAGGCCTGGGAGCTCCTTCAAGATTTTGACCGTTATTCAATAAACCATATTCCCCGAGAAGAAAATATGAAGGCGGATTCTCTCGCATAGTATTCGAGTACTGGTAAAGCTCAACTATTGGGGTTAGTTCCCGTTGAAGTCTTGTCAGCTCCAAGCACAGATGAAATGGATGTTGATTCGATTATGAACATATCCCAAGAGCAAGGATCATGGATGACTCCGATACTCAAATATCTACTCAATGGTTCTTTGCCAGAAAATTCAAAAGAACGACAAAAGCTGATGAGGAAAGCCTCCAGGTATATAGTTCAGGATGGTCGTTTGTACAGACGAGGATTTTCAATGCCATTACTCCGATGTGTGACAAAGGAAGAAGCGAAGACGATTCTAACTGAAGTACATGGAGGGGAATGTGGGGATCATACAGGTGGTCAAACTTTAACAAAGAAAATCCTCCGTTATGGATACTTTTGGCCAGAAATTAATCAGGATGCTGCTGACTATTCCCGAAAGTGTGATAAATGCCAGAGATTCGCTAAAATTCCTAGAGCACCTTCCACTGAGCTAACACAAATGGTCAGTCCATGGCCGTTTGCCATCTGGGGAATAGATCTCATTGGGCCTCTACCGACTGCCAAATCAGGGATTAAATATGTTATCGTTGCTGTTGATTATTTTACTAAATGGGCTGAGGCCGAACCCTTGGCCACTATTACCTTTAAGAAAATAATAAGTTTTGTAACTAAGAATATCATTTGCAGGTATGGTGTGCCTCAGAAGATAATCACAGACAATGGTACTCAGTTTGAAAGCGAGGAATTCCAAGATTTTTGCCAACGATTCAAAATCCGAAAAAGCTTGTCAGCAGTAGCTCATCCGCAGGCAAACGGGCAAGTGGAAGCAGTAAACAAAATCATCAAATCAACCATCAAAAAGCAGCTGGAAAAAGCGAAAAGTGGTTGGGTTGACAAGTTACCGCTTGCACTATGGGCATACAGAACCACCCACAAAACTGCGACTGGGCATACTCCATTTTCGTTGGCATATGGATCAGAAGCAATGATTCCAGTGGAAACTGAAGTCCCCTCACATAGAAGGATCCATTTTGATAAAGATGAGAATGAAAAACTGCAATTGAAAGCACTTGACCTCCTTGATGAAAGAAGAGAAGATGCTAGACTTAGAATTGCAGCTCATCAACAAAGAATAGCCAGGCACTTCAATTCCAAAGTTCGTCTGCACAACTTTGAAGTTGGGGACCTAATTCTGAAAAGAATCATGACAGCTACAGGTGTGTTTGGGCCAAACTGGGAAGGGCCATATGTTATAGGCACGAAGCTTCTTGACGGTACATTCAAACTCACAACTGTCGAAGGAGAACCAATCCCAAAAGCTTGGAACAGCAATCATTTGCGTCCTTATTTTACTTGAAAGCTTTGCTGAAATGCTGTAAAGGAATTGCAAAGATATGATTCTTGTATTGAAAACAATTGTAAAGAAAGTAAATAATGAAAAGCTATAAAGTGGATGTAGGCCCAGTTTTTGGCCGAACCACTATAAATCTTGTGTTCTCTACTATTATAAACTGCTTTGTTTTATTTCGACATATAAAATACATTAATTGTGTTATTAAAATGTCGATTTAATAATGCAGGTCATAAAAGCAAAGCTTACCCATCGCAAGACCAAGCAATCCCCGACATCACTCGGCAAACAAACACTAAACCATTCAAAATTTCCATACTCAAATCCTACAAAATAAGTGCTTCAAACAAAAGTTGGCAATGTGGATGGAAGTGGACCATTTCTATCTAACTGCAAATGTTTGAACAAACAAACAGCCAGTTAAATAAACTGTGTCTACCACCACCAACTCACTCAACTATGAAGTATATTTCTTTGGATAAGGGAAATTATTGGCAACTAGAAAGTGAAAACACTTGCAAAAGACAACGGGAGTCGTCGACGTGAATCGATGGCAAAGAGACATGGGCGAGCAAGCATCAATCAGCAAAAGACCTCTTCGGAGGCACAACTCTTCGGGGGATAAAGACCTCGAGCGGGCCTAGCCAGAAAAAGAGAGATCTTTCTCATTACAAAGTTGCGGAATGATCGGTCGATACACTCCCGTGAATCCGTCCAACCGAGAGAAAGAAACTCCAAACTTCCAAGCAAAAGCCCTACTCAGAGGCACACGTTTCACCGAGATTGAAATAAAACTTCCAGGTGTTGAAATGTGAAAATCCCTCTTCGGAGACCCATTTCACCACAGTTGAAATGCTAAAAGACCTCGAGCGGGCCAACCAGAAAAAGAGAGATCTTTCTCGTTACAAAGTTGCAAAATGATCGGTCGATACACTCCCGTGAATCCGTCCAACCGAGAGAAAGAAACTCCAAACTTCCAGGCAGTAACCCTACTCAGAGGCACACATTTCACCGAGATTGAAATAAAACTTCCAAGTGTTGAAATGTGGAAAGCCCTCTTCGGAGGCCCGCTTCCCAGCGAACAGGGAACAATAAAAGCCTCTCCCAAGGAGCAGAAACAAAAAGACCTCTTCCCAAAGGCACAACAAGACAGAAAGACCTCTTCCCAGAGGCAGAAATGAAAAGACCTCCTCCCGGAGGCACAAGCAAGCAGAAAGACCTCTTCGGAGGCACACGTTTCACCGAGATTGAAATAAAACTTCCAGGTGTTGAAACATGAAAAAGCCCTCCTCGGAGGCACAACTCTTCGGAGGCACACGTTTCACCGAGATTGAAATAAAACTTCCAAGTGTTGAAACGTGAGAAAGCCCTCCTCAGAGGTGCAACTTTTCAAAGAAGCAAAAATCAAAAAGCACTTTACTGTGGCATAAAAAAAAAGCCATCTTCAAAGGCACACTTTAACTCTCAAAGGAAGAACAATCCACCTATTCTGGAAAATTCTCTTCCTCAAAAAGAAGTTAAAGTACCCTTCAGATGCCCGCTTTACCACATAGAAGAATTCACTTGGTAAAATGTGTATATGCACAAAAGAAAAAGTGATATCTTCAAGGATGAAGCGTAAAAACTTATTTGGAGGGAGTTGTACTCTGTTTTTTAACGAAATAATATTCCTCCAAGTATGGAATAATTATTCTCTAGAAAATAAAAGTACAAGTCCCCTCAAAATATAAAATATTGCAATGAGCTTATGGTATAGGGGCAACATGGTATAACTACATCGGTAAAATTACGCTCGAACAATATACCACAAGTTCACTACAATATCGTGTAAAGAAACTTGTACAAAAGTGAATAATAAATGCATTCTCAGATACAGACAGAAGTTTGTACAAAGAAAAAGAATCATTTTATTCGACACTGTTAAAATTTTTGTACAGGTACAGGTTTCAAAGTAAAAAGTAAAAGAAAAGCGGGGGCCGGTACCCGCACAATCTCCGGCCAGTACATGCAAAAAGCAAAAACTAGAAGTAAATTGAAGCATGACTCCTTACTTCTTCTTGCCACCACCCTTAGAGTCTTCACCTGACCTGATAGGAAGCTTTTCAGGACGACTTGGGAGAGTCGGGGATGAAGGAGAAAGGGTTACTGCCGGATCAACTCCCGCTTCCTCCTCGGAAGCAAGAATGCTTTTCCTTCTCTTCTTGGAAGTGGCACGTTTCCTCCTCCTCCTTGTAGAAGACTCACTTCCCGGAGTAACGAGAGCAGATAATTTTATGTTATCAGAAGTGGTTCGCTCCGGAGACTCATTGCCTTCTCCAAGTCCTTGTCCCCCATGTTCTTGAGAGGCAATAGGATCATCTAAGCCGTGAAGTGCTTCTATTTGCTCCTCTTGCGACCCGGGTTGCGAAGCAGAAGGAGGGGTGACTTGGAGAGCCAAAGAAGGAATAATTGGAGGAGGGGAAGTTTGAACGATGCTCGTTGCTTTCTCTACAGAAGAAAAGAAGTTAAAGTCAGTAAAAAGAGGAGATAAAGGCTCGCTGAGGTTCAGGAAATAGTCAAGAAGCTCATCAAGCTCGTAAGAAACAGATGAGCAGTCTACTTGGGCAAGATTAACAGTAGAGTTACCTGCAAAGGTCGGTTTCCTGACATCAACCTCGTAAGCCTGTGCCTCGGCACTCTCGTCGCCTTCATCTCCACCTTGTATGCTTGTGATCTCGGTGGTAACTTTAGTAGGAGATGGGGAATGAGAACTGGAACCGATAATGTCAATTTTGGCCGAAGGAGAAGGCCGAATTGGAGCAGTTGAGATAGTTTTTCCCGAATGTTCTCCTACCGCCGTTTCGGCCCTAAATTTTGCAAGCTGTTCTCTCCCCCTGGCGAGAGCGGCGCGAGCATCATCATCAAGGTAATGCTCCTCAAGAGCTGATTCGGCATAGCCAGCGCCTTTACCGCCAAGCATATCAAGTGCAGCCTCCCAAACTTCAGCCAGAGTAATTTCATACTTGGGACCTAGGAAGGCGAGACTACCATGCCCCAAGATGCTGTGCAAGTAAAAGTCAAACAGTGTTGAGCTGATGTTGGTCTTTATTGCCTCATGAGATTCTTCAGCTGCAATTTTACCGGCAACGGCCTCATCACGCTCTCTTTCAGCTTTGGAAAGTTGAAGCTTAAGCATTTGAATTTCTGCCTCCTGAGAGCTGACTTTCTCCTGTAGTTCTGTAACCTCAGCACGATACATTCCTGCTGTTTTCTGCTCAGCTTCAAGTTGTGCCTCGGCATGTCGCTGAGCTGCGTGAGCATCTCGAACTTGCTTCTGAAATACTTCTTCTTTTTGAGTATATGTGGTAGAAGAAGTAGCAAGCTCTTGTTTAAGTTCCTCAACTTTCGCTTCAAGCTCTTCATTGTAAGTAGCGATGCTCCTCATTTCAGTATCATGCTGCTCAAGAACTTTCTGCCATTCGGCTTTATCATTCTCCATAGTAAGCATGGCCTCTATATTTGCACGGTTGACCCTTTGAAGCTCGTCTACAAGCTTTTGCCAGTTCGACATCCTTTCAATAACAAGCTTAACAGCGTCGAGATTTCGTAGCATGGCAGGCTTGTCGATAGGGACCAAGTCAAGATCGAACCGTACTCCCTTCAGGCACCACTGTGGAAACCGGCTTTGCAAAGTGGCTGGGCCCGGTCCAACTTGGAATTTAGGCCTGCTAATTATTGTTTGGATGTTTGTCTTCCCGAGAGCGGGAGAGCCGGAAGGAATGTCAAGCGAGACGGGGGCAGTGATCTTTTCGGGAGATGTAGAAGTATGCTTCTCACCGTGTCGAGCATGTTTGCTTAGTTCCTCAACCATATGACTCTTTCCCCGGTCATCGTGGGATTTTCTCTTATGGGAATCATCGCCTTTATGGGAAGAATCGTGGCGCTCCTCCCTTTCTTTTCTCTCAGAACGCTCTTCTTGCGTCATCCTCTCCTGAGCCTTTCGGGCGGCTCTCTCTTCATCGGATTCTCTATAAGAGGGGAGGTAGCGCCTATAATCATATTGGCTACGCCTCCCGTAGCGCTGGAAGTCATCATAATAGGAGGGCTGCGTCGCATCGGAGAATCTGAAATGAAAAGAGATAAGTTTTAGAAGTCTTCAAAGTACAAAGAGTCAGAAGCATAAAAGTGCCAAAAAATTCTAAGTGTGTGTGATGTGCAAACAACGTGCATCAAACTACGAACCACTCTTTAATTGTGGAGTAGTTGTGGGTGTGGTAGTTAGCGTCAACTCTTGAGTTGACGGAGTCTGTTGCAGAATAGAAGTCGCTTCAACTACTGAAGAAGAAACCCCGGTAGTGATAGGATCATCTTTAAAGATTTCTTGTGAGGTGGCAAAGAGGTCGCTCAGCCCTTCGAAAGTGTCGTCCCTGCTCTGCTTGACAGGGCTGGTTTTCTCGGCTTCTTCACCGGATTTCTGTGAACGTTGGGGAGATTCCCGAGGCTCTTCTTCTTCAGTGACCGGGGCAAGTTTGCCAGATGACTCCGCGACATCAACAGAAGTGGAGCACTTCACTAGAGAAGCCTCAGAAGCAGGTTCTTTTGGTATGGATATGTCAGTAGAAACTGGGGCATCTGACGCTCTAGCCGGAGAGTCGGGGACCTCATGGGGGTGTGTGGAGCGAGAGGTATGCAAAAGCCCGTATTGATGCAAAAATTCATCCCTCAACAAGAATTTTACACTTCTCTCTTCTGCGGCTACAGCACTCAGTCTCTCAAAAACTTTCTTATGGATTGGGTCTCTAGAAGGGAGAGGAAGTGCTGAAAAGAGCAAAGAATGAGATTAGCAATTGATAATTCGGATCTCGGAAAAGTTTGGAAATGGAGAAAATAGAAACGGGTAATCTTACTTCCTACTCTCCAGATGGCATAAAACTCTGGGGGGCAGCGAGCAAAGAAAAACTGGTTCAAAAATCCATGAACGCTTTCTGTGAGATCAGAAATAAGCTTGCGATTTCTAGCACTTCTCACGATGATGAGGGAAGGATGGTCTTTACTCTTTGCAAACGAGCATAAATAGCGAATTTCTTCAAAACTCGGCAAGCGATCAAGAGTTCTCCTGAACAAAACACACAACCCCATCAAGATGGCATAGCCATTAGGATGAAGTTGAAATGGAGAGATTGTCAACCGAAGGAGAAGGGTTCGGAGGAAGTCGTTGAAAGGAGGAATCGCCCCGCTTAAGCACATTTGACGATTGACTGCAACAAAACCATGAGGAGGACTATCAGCAGTATCATTTGGTCCGGGTAGTAGAGCATCATTTTCAACAAAGCCAAACTGAGCGCGTAGCTGAATGAACACTCTCGGAGTTAGAATAGTCGAAGTTCTCTCCGGGGGATTCTCTATGGGAACAGCTATCGGAAAAGTTTCTTCCTCTTGAGCTACCACTTCTTCTTCTTGATGGGAAGTCATTCTACACAAACAACTGGATATTCAAACGTGAAGGTGCACGTTTCCTAAAAATGTGTGAAGTGTTGTGTAGAATCAACAAAGCAATAAGCAAATATAACTGGAATAAAAAAAAAAACTAGCAAGCGTTTGTCAATTATGAAATCCAGGGCTTATTGTTTTTAAATCCAAATATGCAAGTGAGATGTTAATGCGAACAGGTCAGTTCAAGTTAGCGATGCTTTGCATTGATGTTTCACTTTAGTTGATTGGTTCACTGCATTTCATACAATATATTCAAGTTGATTACTCTATGTCGACTAATCTGTCATTTGATGTGGGCAGTCAATGGCAGTATATTCGCCCTCATTTTCGGTGATGGTTATTTTTAGCAGGTTGTTAGCTTATAATTTAATATGATACTGCAACAAAAGTTAAAAAATCTTGGGTTTAGGCATTTTAATTCGGCAGTTCAAGTTGAGCATCCAAGTCGTGGAGTAGCAAGGAGAAAGGCTTCGGTTCAAAAGGAGGTGCAAATTTCCCCAAGTGCTAACTCGGTAACGACTCAAGGCTTAGGTCGCATTACGTTAGGTCAGCAGGTTTCCCAAGTGCTAGCTCAGCCACGACTTAAGGGTTAGGTCGGCAAGTTTCCCTAAGAGCTAGTTCGGCAGCGACTCAAGGTTTAGGTCGGCCAAAAGATAAATCATCCAAATTTGCTGAGTCGCCTCCAAACCAACATTTCACTCCATTCAACCCATTAACCCGATAACCATTCCATCAACAGCAGCCTTCATTCATGCTATCGAACCACTCAATAAAACAATACGAAAATGTCACAAATCCAATGACCAGCCATCAGAGATCATCGAGCATAAGGTGATAAGCCACCTTCGTTGTATCAACAATCATCTGAAGCCGAATCGAGCTACCTAGGCTTTATCAACTATAAATGTGATGGGATTCGTGATGGAGCATCGTACAAGGAGGCAATTCGAGTTCGAGTGGCAGGATTCACCAATCGATAGTAATCTACGGTCGAAAGAAGAGTAAAATCACTTACGCAATGAATGGTAGAGATTATCGGTGATCAGTTGGAATGAAATCGCCTTCAGGAACTTGAGAATATATTAATGGCGGAATCAAGCAATAGAGAAAGTAATGAAGAAAGAAAAAGAAGGTTAACTTATACCCTGCAGTGGAGAGACCAGGAGCAGCGCATACGATCTAACTGATGGGTCGCACACGACCTACCGACCTAAAAGTGGACGAGTTAAGGGGTATCGAAGCACACGACCTAACAATTAGGCGTATGCTTCGAGGGGCAAATGTTAACTCCATCTCGGCCGTGACTCACCGATCTAACACATCAAATAGGTAGCGACCCAGCATTCTGCCGACCTAAGGCACGAAGGGATGCCGACCTAGTATCTTAGCATGGAAGACCGACTTAACTGCATAAGGCTTAGGAGGGATACCGACCTAACAGGCTCGAGAGGGATGCCGACCCAAAGTCTTAACAAGGTCGCCGACCTAGGACTTAGCAAGGATGCCGACTTAAGAGTTAACAAGGATGCCGACTTAAGGGTTAGCAAGGATGCCGACTTACGAGTTAAGGCCTGGACGACTCAAGAAATGTCATGACTCAAGAGGCTACGACCTAAAGAAGCTAAAAACAGGACGACCTAGTAACTCAAGACAAAAAAGAGTGGGAGCAACTGCATTTAAGTCGTGACCGACCTATGACCTAGGATAAGTCGTTCGCGACCTAAAACTACAGAGCTCAAAATAGATGCTGCCTCATTTTAAACTGTGAACCTCTTAACTCGTGAACGAGTTAAGACTTGTATCCAGATGAACAAAGAAAAATTCAATGCCGCTTCACTCATGCCACTGCCTGCTAACTCTTGGCCCTTAGGTCGTGCGCGACCTACAACTTTCCCTAAGTCGGTCACGACTTATAACTTGGGCAATAATTCCAGACCAGAATTCTCTATAAATACCGGCTTACCTCAAACATGAAAGGGACTTTTGGTCAATCATTTGAAGCGTCAATACTCTGCTGAATTCACGACTCATTCAACACTTCAACTATTCCAAACACCATGGACTCTACTATGATCTTCAAGTGAAAATCTACATCATTCGACATGAATTCAGAAGATTATTCTCCATCAAAGTTTGATCTACTGGTTTAAAGTGTGTTGTAATTGAAGATTGTTGTAAAGTTGTAATCAAATTCAGTAATAAAGAGATTTAAAGTGGATGTAGGCTTCTCATAAGCCGAACCACTATAAAAATTGTTGTCTTTTCTGCTTTTTCTGTGATTTCTCTACTTGTTCATTAGTTCCCGTGTTCACGGGTGGTGCTTTCGCTCAACTTCATTTTACACCGGGGTGTTAGCGTTTGATTTTCACGTTAACAGTATGTAAAAAAAATTGTTTTCTCAACAAAATAAAAATTATTTTAACAATAAAACCCCATATTTAAAAATATTCTACAAGTCACACAATTTTAGTGTCAAACACCATTTTTAACATAACAAACAAAATAAAAATTTCTTTCTTGCCAAATAATTTTGCAACAAATCATTCTAACACTTTCTAATCATAAACTATTATTTTTAAACTATAGTTCATCTTTTATTTTAATAAAATACCCATTTCTTCATATTTTCAGCTTATATTTAATAAAAGGCTAATACTTACAATAACTATCAATATTATCACATTGACTTAATTAAAATACAGTAAATGACTAATTTCACTCCAATACCTCAAAATAAAGTTTTTAAAACTTTATTTCCATTAATTTGGATTTATTTCAACAACTAATTGTTGAAATACATCATTTGGTAAATTTATTAACTAAAATTTACCTAAATTCCAATATTTTCCATTTTATTTAGCCAAAACAGCCAAAAATGAATTTTAAACCCAATATTTAACTCCATACATATTGTTTATTTGAAATACACAATTTAAACCAAATTTATTTCCCCGTTACATTCTATATACCATATAAAATTATAATTATCATTGTAATTTAGTATCATCAATAATCTCCAATACCAGGGCTGTTACATTTATACATAATAAGTTGTAAACATCGTTTTGAACTCAATGAAAGTTGTCTCGAGTGCAGATTCGACTGTTTAGAAAAAGTCACATTATGAACTTTAAATTAAACTATCGGTGCTATATTTAAATAAAACATTTAAATATATAATAGTAAAATATGCGGGCTGTTACAATTGCACATTCTGTTTGATTTTAACCTCGTATAAGCAAATTTGAAGTATATAAGTTGTCGATTTCAGTTTCAATTATAATTATATTTACTGATGACACTTAACTAGTGAATTATCTTATTTTAAATTAATTACTTATAATTAATCCTTGAATGATTTATTCACACTTAACTCAACTTAATGAAAAAGAATTTAAACAATCCCTTACCTTCAACTTACAGTTATCCAAACCAGTGCACGTCTTTAGAACATGATGATGTTTGTGGCATCAAATCCCCAATCGCAGAGCATATGACATGATGCGGCATCGTACACTTTCCAACATAAGACATGACTTGTCGATGTCCCTGCAGTTCTTACACCGATCAAGAAAATCCCTTAGCCTTCATCCGTGCAGAGGTGGAGTTCGACCTCAACCCCATCTCAAGAATAGTCCAGATCCAAAAACGATGAACTGGAGTCACGTTCTGCCTCTCTCCACTTACCTTCCTAGTCGTGGCATAACCCTACAGCTCGCAAGTCTACTCACCCATTGCATTACGACCAAGCCCAAACTCTTGCTCGAGAATCACGGTCAATCCTCCCTTCGAGAGCCAGCTTCCGTGCCACCAGAAAGAATGCATCGTTTCTCTATCTCAGTCGTGCCCGCAGGTGATTTGATTCTGTGATGATTTTTTTTTTCTATGCTCGATTTACTTTTGAAAGAGGAGAAGGGTAGATTGCCACTTTAACTTCATTTTTTTTATTGAATTCATTTTTGTAAGATCAGAAGAGAAAGGAAGGGAGATGTCACGTTTTTAAAAAGAAAAGAGCAGTGATCGCGTGTTTTAGAAAGGAAGGGAAGTGTGTTTCACACGACAATTAGGTTGACAACATAGGGTGGCTTGGAATTGAAAGAAAAGAGACGATGCGAAAAAAAATTGTCAAGTCAATTATATATATATATATATATATATATATACACACAAATATATATATGTGTGATATCCTCCCTTCTCGACCCTCGGGAATCGACATAAAATACACCACAGAATAATATGCCGACGCTCGAGTGCTGGAAAAGACAGATTGTTGAGGGAAAAGAAAGAAGATAGAAGAAAGAAGGAACTAAACAATAACAGAATCTCACAAATCACAGCGGAACAAAATATAATAGTCAATAAAAGATCTTTATAGAAAATGAAAACTATATCTGTTTTAGACAATACACCATCAGAGTATCAGAAACAAACAATAATTACCAGCCTGACAATTTCATACAATCACGGCAGCGGATATAAACGACTACAGATAATACGTCTCGGACTCCAGCTCCTGTCCTGAGCTCCATAGCATCCTTTCCTGTAATCTATAATACTCGGTCTGACCCGAGCATTATAGTGAAATAACACCTGAGTCGGTCTGGAATACCAACGTGAGAAAAATACACCCAAATCGATTATTAAATTTTCAAAAATCCTTTGAAAATCAAAAGCATCTCGTAAGACCACACCACAAATAAGCATGTCGGGTTTTTACCTTACGATAGCTAAAACATATCTTATCAAAATCCTCTGTTATTATAATAGGGTCTGTATACAAATACTTATTCAAATAGCTGAAATTGTTACATTAATTAAATTCCAGCCACTAGCCACAATCGTGGGTAATACAAACAAAACCGTAAAAGGCTCGTAGGGAGAATGGATTTCCAACTAATGACTAGGCATTGGGGTACCACTTGTCACACTACGTGGCCTAGATCACCGTACCGAGCATTACTCCCAATCCCCTGAAACACAACACCGGGACTACCGCTTACTGGATAATCCCAAGTAAGATCACCCCACGGTTGGGATCAGCAACCGCACCACTAAGCCGAATAAAAAGGGACATCTAGACAGGGATGCCCTCACCCTAATGGGCGTTACCCGCTTAGCCTTGATGCATAACCCCGGATTCTCAGTCATTCCCGGTTGATAAGGCTCGAGGCTAAGCGTTACCTTTTAGAACGTTTCACTTAGAATGCCCATCGTCTACCTGACGATGTTCCGAAAGCATTCGTCCTTACAAGTCTGTCCCGGGTTCAAACGGAACCGAAGGCACTACTCCTACCACATCCATTTTGGAATCATCCTCAGGATTAGTAGCGACTAGCCCTTGCACTTCACTACTCCATCTTCGACTCTGAACTTGTTTTTTCGACGAAAATGTACAAACCGGATCGAAGTAGTTTTTGAGAAATTAATCCCGATCCCGGTCTCTTCGAAACGATCAACACATTGGCCAATATTGATAGTCGGTGATTTAACTATCAATTAACATTCACAAACAACCATCAAATAATAAATAATTTTCCCAAATTATTTATTAATCTCAAAATATCTTCACAAGATATATTTCCATTTTCAATCCCTTGAAAACAGTTTCAAACCACACACTCCTTATAGAATAAATTTCCAAATATTGATTTCCACTGAAAACTTTCGAGCCAAATACTTTAGATTTACAATAATTTAAATTAAAGCTATTTACATGCTTGAAATTTATACATACTTTTTAAATGTTTCAAATAAAACTGCTTTATAAAATATAAACAATTTTTATTCAAAATAAAAGTTAAGTCATACTAAATTTTAAAATAAAGTTATGAAATCCTATACAAGTTTTCAAATAAAACTTTAACCAAACTATCTTTACAATAAAACTAGTTTATAAAATATAAATATTAATGATATTATTTGAAGAAAATACCAATTAACCCCTTTAAAATAATTACTACTATCACTAATTTATTAAATATTTACTCTTAAAAATTCTACAACTTAAACAATAATTTTCTTAAAACATTCTTTTAAAAACAAATTTAAAACTTAGATTTTTACTTTAAAAAAAATCTGTTGAAACATACTTGGCTTTTCAAGGAACTACACTTCCATTTTTAGAATAAACCAAAGAATCTTTTTATAAATCCTACACAATTTACATCAATTCAAATTTACGTTTAAATCCCATAAATTCCTTTCCACACTTTAAAAATAAACTCCTTTTATTTTTAAACACATTCCCATCTCCTAGAAAACCGTCTTCAAAATATGCGCTTAAAATATTTAAAATAAAGCTACTAGAAATTACTTAATTAAAAATAATACTTAAGGAAATATATAAAGGTTTTCTAAGCAATTTAAGCCAAATTTAACATTTAAATTAAAGTTATTAAATCAAATATTTGTATTAAAATTTCCTTTTGAAAACTTAATAGTACTTTACCTTTAAGATAATTAAATACCATAATCTCTTAAATAAATGTTTACTTACACTTTAAACAATTAAAATAATATTTTATTTCCAAAATATTCTAAAACACATTTTAAACTGCCCATTTATATTTTGAAAGCTTTTCTTTAAAACATACTAAATTTCCAGGAAAAAGCACACTTCCCATCCTTTAAAAACAATCTTACTATTATTTTTAAGCAATTTGCACTTCTTATACAATTTCCCGTCGGAAACCTATACTTTCAATATTTATCCCCGATAAATATTGCACTTTATTTATAAACCCAGTTTATAAATTTTCATTTCACATTTCCTTTTAAATCAAAATTTCAAAAACACTTTAACAAACTCCAAATCAGTTTTCGAATTTAATTCCTTTACATTCTTTACTTAAAAATTTCTTTTATTTCCTTTCAAACCTAATTTATTTTATTTATATTTTAAATTCCCAGATTGTATTCATCCAATTATAGCACAGCATGATTAAATTTTTAAATTAATCTATCATGGTATAAATAAACACATCATCAATTATGAAAATAATTTCTATATTGTGAGGAATCTAGCTGGATCCCTCGAACCTGTTTTCCCTGCATCCACAGACGTTAGCATAACATATAAAATATCATATCCAGACTGATAATAATATTCACATTCAACCAACCAATCATTCATTTAAATTTAATATAAAATTTCAGCTTGCACCAAATATCTCCGGACTTGCTGTAGTGCGTAGATCGTGTCGTTGCGATTCCGGCGCTTCTTGTTTCGTCGAAATCTGATAATATGTGCACAAGATATGAATTTTATAGTTTGAATAAATGTTTAAAACAAATTTCCTCTTTTTTTTATTTAATAATATACCATCGGCCGTTCGATCGAAAAGCGAATCAGGGCCGCATTTTACATCTTCTCTCCTGCTCATTCACGAACACGAACAGACCAGCCAAACCTACATCGTCGCCCACTTCCTAGACATGCCGCTCCTCCCACAACCATCGTGAGATCAAGTAGGGACAACCAAATCATGCGCCCATATCTCCTCGACCCCCATGTGAAGACCGATACCTCCAAGCGCCACCATCGTCGAGAATTTGCTATTCGAACTGATGACAAACATGGCCCCGCTGCCCCCTCTTTGGTGAACGGTAGACAATCACCACCGTTGACTATGTAGAGCTCCTCGAGCTCCTCGATCTATGTTTAGGAAGTTTTTGAAAATAATGCCATGGATCAAGAGGAGTCGAGGGAAAATTTTTAAGAGGTTTCGGCCATTGGTTATAGATGTGGCGGCCAAGAGGAAGAACGAGGGTTTCGGCCAAATAAACGTATATATAAACGTTTATAATATTATTTTATTATTAATTTCACCAATTTATAAGATTTTCAAACGAACTCCGAATCAAAAATGCCGCCAGGAATTTATAAGGTTTTACCCATGTTCCGAACACAATGGAACGTGTTTCGGAGGCTAATTTGATCATATGTGGAAGATAGCTTTTGATTCGAGTTTAAATATTAAATTATAGATTTTAATTTCAATGCGTTTCTAACCCGTACGGACAAACGGTAACTCCAAACGCTACGAAAATTGAAATTTGATAATAACTATCTATTACGAATCCAATGGAACATGTTTCGTCGAATTTCGAGACTATGCCCCGGAAGGCTATTTTAACACATGGATTAAATCGAGCGATTTCCGAAATTGTCGAAATCGCTTAAAATTTCACTTTTAAAATTTTACCAACTTATTTATAAACCATGTAGAATTTACATTCCCATTAAAAATCATTTTGGTTCATTTCAAATCAAAATCTGTTATTCGCATTATTATATTATTAAATTCCATTATTAAATTAATTTAAAATTCCAAATTTAGCTTATCGACTTTTGATTCCATCCAAAAGTCAAATATAATAATTAGGATCAAATTAGACTTAAAATAAATCTTGGAAACCATTTTCATATCTATTTATTCCCAGATTCACAAATTATTCCAATCTCAAATATTAAATATTATTATTCAAATTTCAATTGAATTTCCATATTGAAAATTATAACTAAATTCTTTTGCTTTAACAAAATTCTTATTTCAAAATCAATTAAAAATCCACATTAAACATTTCAAATGAGTTAAATGTTCAAAATCTAACAACCAAAATTCTGGGTTGTTACACTCCTTCCACCTTGTAAAAATTTCGTCCTCGAAATTTGCTAAGGTAGAAAAATACTTGCAGACTCACTTACTTACCCAAAATTCATTTAATTAAAAACTAACATACACTTCTCAAACCTTTTAGCTTAATTCCAAAACCATTTGCTTGTATATTCTGACTCAAAAGCTTTTGTTTCCAACATTATTTATAAAATCAACTTTCCAAGTTAACCAAATTTTCAAAACTTCTAAAAATATACTAACTCCTAAAATTTTTGACAACGTCTCCTTTGTACGGAGAGCGTTTTACAATATCACAATAGATATAAATATATATACATCGACCCACATGGTCGGAAAACAAAATATAGCACGATATATATATATATATATATATATATATATATCATTTTCCAATTATATTACGTAGGCGTACCTTTTGATTAGCATTTTAAAAGCAAGCGGGTAATATATTATGCAATTGCGGCTCCAACTCTATCGATTGCCTTCCGTACCTATACTTAATCGAACATACATATCAGTTTTCAATAATATAAGATTTTTAACAACCTTCCATACATTTATCTTAGCTAAGCACAACAATTGCACAGCCCAACAACAGATTTCATAATCCTACAAGTACCATCTTTATAGCAATCACAAGTTTTCAAAACCATTTAATTTTCCTAACAAATCCAAACTTCATTTTATTCCACACGAATGATTTATAATCAAATTTACTTTATACAATTCATATTTACTATAAGTAATTCATTTTCTCTTCAATATGATTAACATATGCTTTACTTACATCAATTTACTTCAATTCACTTCCAAATTGATTCACAACAAAAAAAATTATTTTCAATTTGATATATTAGCATTTCTTTATGATTCACTTGCATTTATATACAAATCCACTTAATAAAATTTTAATCTAATCCAATTGATTCAAAAACCAATTCTATTTACTTCTCTTAATTCATTCACTTTCATTAAAACGACTAATTCCTTTGCAAGTTGTTGTTTTTCATACAAATAACCTTTTCTTACTTGTACCATTTAAAATCAATTATAACATGGATTTATATTGGAATTATTCATACCCCAAGCAATTTTTTTACTTCATTACAATTATTAAATCAAATCCTTATTCTCACATTCCAAATTCTTTATCCAACTCAAGTTTATATTACTATCATTCCATTCTGGATTATTTACAACTCATACATTCTTATTTCATCATGGTTTGAAATTAAAATTCTTTCACTTGCAGTAAAATTTTGTTATCTAAAAAAATTTTATTCAAGGCCCCTTACAAAGCTCGACCACAATCAATTTCCAATTTGCTTAAGTTATCCCAATAACAAAATAACTCCATTTTTTCTCACCTTAATCTTATTTCCGTTTTCATTTGATTCTTATTCAATTAAATTACAATCCATTACAAATTTTAATTCACTTTGTTTACTTACTCTATCCATTTTAAATTTATTCACCTTCTCAATTCATTTCTGAATTTATTAATAACATAACCATTCCAATTATTCTAAACCAAAACTGGTTTTTGTTTTGCTTTTTAAATTTTTAACAAGCTACCAAAATTTTATTCGTTCCAATACAAATTCATTCAATGTAGTTTACAATAAATTCATCCTCAACAATTCTTTAGGATTTAGTTGAGTGAGCATTTAATTCATTCAATATCATTTCAATTAAATTAAATTTTCTTTCAATTCAATTCTTTTCCCTAATTTAATTCAAGTTCAAATAAATTTAATTTAGCCAACTTAAATTCATACCATTTCCCTTACTATTTTAAATAAGAATTTAATTCCATTTAAGATTATTTATAGCACAACTGCGTTTTGATTTTAATTCAATTCAAATTCAACTAAATCCTATTTCTCTATATATAAGTTCAAACTTATATATAGAGAAATAGGATTTAGTTGAATTTGAATTGTTATTTATGAACCTAAATCCATTCACATTTCATTTTTCTTCACCTTATTCCAATTTATGTTTTATTTAGGAACAAGTTTTGAATTTCCCATAAAATAACAACCATTTTATTTAGCTTTACAATTTCATTTCCTATCCGTAAGTTCACCAACTTATTTATTTAAAAGCTTATATTGCTCATTTGAGTCATTTTCACCTTATAATCACAATTCCGAATTATATACATATATCACTTAATAGCTTAAGGGTATAAATTTCCGTTACACAATTATAACTCACAATTACAAAGTCATTTTACATTTCAACTTTATCCACTTTAAATTCGATCTCAATTTCAATTTCATTTAACTTATCTCCAGTGAAATTCAAATATATTTTATTCACCACCATTTACTCAAGTTAAATTTTAAATCCAGGATTAAAATTTTCATTTTCTTCTTATTAATATCAACTTCACTTTATACATTCGATAGTTGATTTATCTTAACTTTCCACATTATTTAAATAGAGTTCGCAGTATTCAATTGCTCGTTTTTACTTCAAAACCATTTCGAAATAATAATCAACACATACCTACTTGGTATATTAAATCAAATCTATGGATTCCAAAATAACCTATTTTTACCAAAACAAATTTCCCTTTTGAAATTCTTAAACAACTTGTATACCCAACAAGTTCAAACTAATATCATAACCAATCTCCACGGTAGCAATCTGTCACTTTAGAAACTCGAAAATGAATTCTAATGATGTGGCCATCATCATTAGGATTATTTTCCAGCGACTAAAGTGAGTTCAATGCTTCCTTACTTCCACAAATTCCTTTCAAAGCAATTTCCATTCAAAAATATTTTCCAAAATAATACTCAATTATTTCCTTCAAATTTTTGGAAAACTTTTCCACCATTCCCAAAATTTCCAAACCTTTGTTTAAATACACTTTAAACGCTACTCAAAATTTCCGGGATTTAAATTATGTTCAAATCAAATTTTAGTTATTCTTCTTTTAGATAAATCATACTTATAGAATTCTATTTGGTTATAACCATTTCAAATTTTAGATCGGATTTTAGATTCTTATTTGATTAAGATATCCACCACCAAACATCCAAATATATATATAATAATTTAGAAAACATTTCTTTCATATCAAAATATAATTTGGGGTAAAATTATTTCATTTACCCACTTTAAAAACAATACTATGTCGGTTTATCTTGTTTAAGAGTTTAGAAACCCTTATCGATACGGTTGTACTTCCCGTACTGACCAGAATTCACAAACACTCAACCGATAAGTCAACACGGTATAAAAAATTTATATTCACTAACAAGTACGCTCTCGTATCTATTAATACACTAAACTCATTCTAGAGTACTATGGACTCTATTTCGAATGAGTAATTCCCACCAAAGCCTAGGTCATCGCTAACCTAAGCTCTGATAGCATAATGTGATATCCGCACTTCTCGACCCACGGGAATCGACACTGTAACGACCCGAAATTTTCACTCCTGAAAATTCCAGATTGTTATGAAAAGAAGAAAGAGATATAAGAAGAAGAACAGAAACATCAACAACTCACATTCGCAGCGGATAAAATATAATAATAAATAATAACAGTTTACAAAAGAATCCTATATCTGTCAATTACATTTAATATACATCAGATTTTCACATTTTTATATAGTCACAGAATATTTACACTTATCATGCGTCAAATTAATAATAATATAAATATAGTGGAAATACTCTATACGCTAATGCCACCCAGCTTGCCTCCTGGGCTCTAGAACGTCCTAACCTAAAAATCTGTAATACTCGGTCTGACCCGAGCATTACACCAAAGTAACACCCGGGCCAGGCTGGAAACCAGCGTGAGTAAACCCAACTAACATGGAATACCAAAACAATCGACTGAAATAAATCCAGGGTATTTTATATCAATTTAACCAATTCACACTTTGCAATAGACAATGCTTATTTCACATATAAATTTCTAAGTACCAAACTTAGATAAAATAATCCAATTCACTTAATTCAATTCATTCCATCCTATTGATTTCACAAATCAATTTATAAAAATTCGAAGTGGTTTCGGGTATTTCCCAATATCCGACCCCGGTCTCTTCGAAACTCATGTTATCCTATCCAAAGTTCCCAAATGAAATACATAACATTTCATATCAGAAATATCAACTCATTCAAAGCATTCATTCCATCAAACATCCATAAGCAAAGCTTAATCACATACAACTCAATTTAACTTATTCTAATTGAATTTCAAACCTCAATCACTTATATTCCTTCTTAACGTTAATTAATTCTAAATCAATTTATTGATCAACCCATCATTTTCATTTTAATTAATCACCCTGGATTTATTATTATTATTTTTTTTCAATTAAATTCAAGTAATTGCCTTTAATTAATTTCACGATATTAATTATCCTTAATTCCCAATCAATAAATAATCATAGTTACTTCATAAATTAATTAACAATATCAATTCCATTAATCCTTAAATACTTATATAGAATAACTTCTCGTAAGTCACTTACATTTATTTATTTTCTTAACTCATCTATCTCTATTTACTTCATTAATTAAATAAACTAATGATTTCTCATTCACATTTCAATTTATTAAATTATTTGATTTTCCTTGCTCTTTTTATAATGGAAGCTTAAAGGAAATTTAAAAAAAACCAAATTTATTTATTTTTAAATCCAAGTCAATTTACAATTACACTTTAACATTTAGGTTGTTAAACACTTAATATTTAAAAACACCTTATTTGTTAGATTTAGAACTAGTTTTAAATCTCTACTTACAATTGAACTCTAGCTTTTAAATATCACTTATATTTCCTTCCAAATCATTCTTATTTTATTCTATAATTATTTCACTTTCAAAATTTCACTCTTATATTTCTTTTCAAAAATCCAATTTTTTTATATATTTCGATAACCCAGGATACCGAAATATTCAAGCACACCACATCATTCAAACTTCCAATTATCAATACTATCCATCACAGAATATAAATCACCCAATACATATTATACTACCATATATAATATAGCACGTCAGAACAAACCAATCATTCAACCAATCATTAAATTTAACCATTTAAATTCAAATAAAAATCCAACAGAGTGAGATTTACTCACCTTTGCTTTTACTGTATGTAGTCCGTTCCCATTCGATTATAACCACGTATAAGAAAATTTTGAAATATATAGGTTATCAATTCCAGTCTCAATTATAATTAAATTTAGTGACACTTAACTTGTGAATTATCTTATTTTTAAATTAATTACCACTAAATAAATTAATTAATTAATTAATTAACCAATTTCTTAATTAATCCATTATTAAAGGAAATCATTTCTAAGGAAAATTAGTATCAAAACTTGAATTTTGTTTTAACTTAAATACTTGCTAATCCCTATCATTAACTGAGACAAAATAGGTTTTGTTTTCGAATTAACTCCCAAGCCACCACAATTTTTTTTTCTGTATATACATCTATTGAATTAAATTAACATAGGGCAGATTAAACCTTACCTCGTCGCAGCCTAGCTTCGTTTCCAACACCGACTGTCACATGCGCCATCGCGACCATTTCCACCTCAAACCCCTTCGAGATACCCCGTTTGCAGCCGCTCCTCCATTCATTGAACGCGCACATCACCTCCAGCTCCAAAGCCTACACCCTTATCTCAAGGATGCGAGTTACTTCCTGTCTCAGCATCACCAAAATCGAACGCGACCTCGATGTCGTTTCCTTAATTCGAACGCGAAACCCTAATCCCACTGTTTTGGTCGCACGAGCTCGTGATTTCCCATACGAATCGGCCATTGATTGCATAATATCCTCTCTCCCTTTTTCGAACGGGGGACTTTGCGTTAGGTGGCGAACGGGGGACTCTTACCCCTACATGCCCCCGGGGGTAGTATAAGGCCTTGCGGGGTTGGTTGCGAGTCGAGAGGCTGGCCGTAAAAGCAAATCCGACGTATCACTGTGAGCCACAGCAGGACTGGGATGGTTGAAAAGCCTACCGGTCGTGAGCCGTTGCTGATGGTTGTAAAGCCTAGGACGTCACAGACACAAAATACACCACATAATAATGTGCCAACGCTCGAGTGCCAGTGAAACAGATTGTTGAGGGAAAAGAAAGAAGATAGAAGAAAGAAGGAACTAAACAATAAAGAATGTCACAAATCGCAGCGGAACAAAATATAATAGTCAATAACAGATCTTTACACAAAATAAAAACTATATCTGATTTAGACAATACACCACCAGAGTATCAGAAACAAACAACAATTACCAGCCTGACAATTTCATACAATAACAGCAGCAGATATAAATGAGTACGGAAAATACAACTCAGATTCCAGCTCCTTTCCTGAGCTCCACAACACCTTTCCTGTAATCTATAATACTCGGTCTGACCCGAGCATTATAATAAAATAACACCCGAGTCAGTCTGAAACACCAGCGTGAGAAAAATACACCCAAATTGATTATTAAAGTTTAAAAAATCCTTTGAAAATCAAAAGCATCTATTAAGACCACTCCACAAATAAACATGTCGGGTTTTTACCTTACGATAGCTAAAACATTTCTTATCAAAATCCTCTGATATTATAATAGGGTCTATATACAAATACTTATTCAAATAGCCGAAATTGTTACATTAGTTAAATTCCAGCTACTAGCCACAATCGCGAGGTAATACAAACAAAACCGTAAAAGGCACGTAGGGAGAATGGATTTCCAACTAACGACTATGCATTGGGGTACCACTTGTCACAGTATGTAACAACCCTAGATTTTTTGCATATAATTTAAATTTGACTTTATTTTTATTTTATAATTATTTTAAACTTGTTTTATTTCAAACATTTCATTTTAAAATACAAATTTTGATTATTATATGAATTATAATTTCAAATTGGTATAAATTGAATATTTTCCTGAAAAATGGATTTGTGGTCAAAACTGGTCAAAATTTGACTTTTAAATTTTAAATTTTAAAAATTTGAATTCTTGAATTTTATCTTCTATTATGAAAATAGATTTAATACCATGAATACTGCTTTTTGTTTCGTTGAAATTGGATTTAAATTGTGAAAGTTATACCCTTTACAATATTGTGTATATTGAGTTATTTAACAATATTATTTGTTTTATTTACATAAATGATATTTTTACTTGATATATCTTATTCTAATTTGTATATTAATGTTATATTATGTATATTTTGACTTTTAAATATTTTTAAAGTGATGTTTGAATTTTTCCAAAGAATGTTGAATTTATTTTCTATTTTCTTTGCTATTTTCTTCATTTAAATTATGTTTAATTAAAATTTATTTATTTATTTTGTTAAGTAATGTTTATTTTGTGTTCTTATCTTTATTTTTAATATTTTCCAAGTCCATATAATTTTTCCAAAATTTATTCTGATTATTTTCAAATTTGCTTGACTAGTTTGCATTTTCTGAGCTATTTTCTTATATTTGCCTTATATAATTAATAATTATTTATTTATATTTTATATTTTGTTGCATTTTGGAAATTTTTACTGAAATTATTACTTTTCTCAGTAATTTAAACTTATATAAATAAATTGAAGGTAATGTGAAAAGGTTTTGACTTTTGATTTCCAATGGCTCTTTATCTCCCACCTTTTCACATTTCAACCTTACTTTTCATTCAATTGGCCACATCTCCTCATTTCTTCAGCCGCCTTTTTTTTTCGTTCACGTAAAACATTTTTGTTCCCATCTAAAAAAATTTCGGCCTCCATCATCTCCAAGAGTTTGGTAAATTTTATTTCCTTTTCCATTGTCTTTCTTCTTGTTTTTCTACTTGTTTATGTTGATTTTTACTTGCCTTCTCTTCTACTTCAGGATAGACCCCACCACTCCAGCCACCATGGCCGTCTCCTCCACCACTTGAACCACCCACTAACTCCTCTCCAGCCCCAAGCCACTGGCCATGCCCAATAGTTGATCAAATTCCACCTAAATCTACACAAACTTCACCTATATGCACCATAGCCAACACATATGCCTTCATCACCTTCAACCTTTCTTTGGCAGCCACCAACTCCACCTCCACCACTCATGGACGACCTGAAACCTCTGCCACACCATCCTCCAGCCCACTACAGAGATGGTCGTGCCTGGTCTTGCTTGAGCCGTGCCAAATGTTGCATTGAATCCATGTAGTTTGCCTTTGTAGTTGAAATATGTGCACCTATCTCTTTGTATCACCTTTGCCCCATAACCATCCATGTTTGGCCGACCCTATTGAACCTAAACCAGATCCTTGTCCTTGCTTTGGCCATGCTAACCTGACCTATGGCAGAAGCATTAGTCGTAGAAGGCAAGTGCAAGTGGTTTGGAGATGATTTATGCATTCATCTCTAACATTGTTTAATCGTATTTTTTAGTTGAAATCTTATGTTGTTTGTGTTGTCTTGTTTGAATGTGTTCAAGGAAATTAATTTTTGGCTCTCGCAAATTCGAATCTGTGTCGTGTTTTCGTGCCTCTGAAGATCTCAGTTTGTGTGTTTCAGTTGTCGTCTCCAACTTATACCTGTGAGTTATTCTCACCTGACAATATGTACATATATAACTCGTAAATTGACCCCTTTTGAATCTGTAAAAATGCATAACCATATCACATCTGCTATGTTATGATTATACGATGTTCATCCATGCTTAAACACTTGTTATATCATATGTTACAGTTATATTTTGTTGTTCTGTTATTTTTATCAGTTTATCACACTGCAAGTTCCATTTAGATTAGAATCACTATGGGTTGAAATGATACATACGCGAACGGACTTTAGAATAAGAAAAAATCGTTATGGGCTGAAATGATAGGCCTGAGCGATTTTCAATTTATTTCATTTACTTGGGACTGTGGGTTTGAAATGATAAAACCCGGATTTTCATTGTAAATTACGGGTTGAAATGATATATTACCCATATCACTTTACCTAGCGTAGAAACTTATATACAGACCCGTAGTAAAAATATGTTTTTCTACAATTTTTCAAATTTTTTAGAAATGTAAATATTACTATATTTTGATTTAAACTTAATTAAAAATGATTTTTGTGAAGTATTATTGATTTTTTGGAAATTTATAAGAAATAAATTATGGAAAAGTTAGAAAATTTGAATGTAAATTATTTTGGAAATTTTGATTTAATTATAATTAGAAAATAAATTAAATATGAAATTATGATAAATTTATGATAATTTGAATTTAAAATGAATTTAAAGTGATTTTTAATATATTAATGATTTTTGAATATAAGTTAAAATGTGAAATGAATGATTATTTAAGTTGAAATTTTGAAATATAACCAAAATGGGAATTTGTGAATTTGGCTTAAAAGTGAATTTTTAGTTAAATAAATAAAATTGAAATTAAGTTATATTTTGAAATTTTAAACTTGAGTGTTAAGTTGAAATTTAATTCAATGAATTTAAAATTGAATGTTGAAATTTAATAAGTGAATTATTATTAATTCTTGATTTTGTGAATGGAAATTTAACTTTATAAAATCATAAACTTAAGGAAAATTAAATGATGTTTTTAAATGTGAAAATTTGTGAAATTATATTGAATATCTGATGTTAATTAACTACATTTTTGAAATGCTATTAATTGTAATGTAAATGATATTACAGCATTTGTAAATGCTGTAGTTGACGATAATGAACTAAAAAGCTAAATTGAATTAAAGGCTATTATAGCATTTTTTGTAAGTGCTAAAAATTATTGAATTTGACTAAGTTTATTTGAAATTTAAGTAAACCCTATTACAACATTTTTAAAATGCTATCTTTTGTTAAATTGAACTGTTTTGAATATAACTTTCCGTAGCGTTTTCTAAATGCTGCGAAAATTGAATTTTCACTGTTTTGATAAACTTAAGTGAATAAATGAACTTTGAAAGTTGAAAATTTTGGAAGTTCAATAATTTAATTAGTAAATATAATAACATCATTTTTATGATTTAAAATGAAGTAATTTGTTTTGAAATATAAACTATTTTGAAATGTGGGTTAAAATGGTATTTTAAATAAAATAAAGTTTTAAAAAGATATGATATTTGATATATTAAAATGATTTGAAATGTGGTTTTGAAAAGATATGATATTTTGATATATTAAAATTATTTGAAATGTGGTTTTGAAAAGATATGATATTTTGATATATTAAAATGATTTGAAATGTGGTTTTGAAAAGATATGATATTTTGATATAATAAATGATTTGAAATGTGGTTTAGAAAAGATATGATATTTTGATATATGATATTTTGATATATTAAAATAATTTGAAATGTGGTTTTGAAAAGATATGATATTTTGATATATTAAAATGATTTGAAATGTGGTTTTGAAACGATATGATATTTTGATATATTAAAATTATTTGAAATGTGGCTTTGAAAAGATATGATATTTTGATATATTAAAATTATTTGACAGGAAGTTTTGGAAAGATATGATGCTTTTGAAATGGTTTGGAATTAATTTATCTTTATTTTGTTAAAGATTTGGATTTGAAATGATATTCTATTTTGAAGTATAAATATTATTTTAAAAGTTATAGCCGCGGGTTATAATAATGATTGGTTGGCAAAGAGACCGGCATCAGATATCTGGCATACTTTCTATCGATACCGAAAACAACTTTGACAATCGTGTATGCAGTGGAGATTCCAGAATGAAGTAGGATGGTGGCGACGTTCTTGAGGTATATTACGTGGACCCGACTCCTGTGAGTTGGCTTAAGGTGGCTAAAACACGAGCGATCTCGGGCCCAAATGGGTAGCTCCTATGGTCGGACACATTCCTTCGATACTATACTCTTACTTGTGATTGATTTGATGACCATCCTCCGATTTTGATATGGGAGTATGTTCCAGGTGGGCGTGTTGGATGCTGCGTTACCACCAGCCCGTGTGCGTAATTGTTATATCTACCCTGGCATTGCCTTGTGTGTCGTGCCACCTACCATACCGAGCCTTTACTGCAAGTTTTTTTTTCTCCCGTAGCCCTTGTGGTATCCTCTGTTAGTTTCCCGATCTGGAGATATCATGATATTGGATGGACTACTGGGACTATTATGTGTGAAGGGTGATATGGGTAGCCCGGAACTCTATTTAAAAGTAAGTTTATTTTACTGTAGACATTATTATAATAGCGCAATATTACTACATAGTAAATAGTTTAAAGGATCCTTAGAGGATGGGCGGTCCCAGGCATCCTTTAAGTTACTTGTACCTTATTACAGTTCACTTGAGTTGGTTTACATTATATAAGTACATATTGTCCTGACTCGAGTGCTTGTATTTTTATTTACGCTCGGGTCAGCCTGAGTTATTCACAGATTTGGATTCCACTTTCTGGAGATTGGAATCGCTGGAGATTATCTGCTTATCTAGTTTAATCTATTCTAGTTCTGTTGTTCTATTCGGCTTGTACCTGGTTATCATCTTGAGACTTCTATCGTACTTTATTTATTCTATTGTATTTTATTTAAGTCTGATATGTCTACATAGTAGCTTCATGAACTTCTATCTCTTTTACTTCTGCTGCATTTCGTACTGTGTGTCTGTGTTCTGTGATTATTATTTATTGTATGTTTTGAGATTTGCCAAATTTTATTTACAACGCGGTATTTTGGGCAATTCAAGTCCAACATGTGCGGATGCGAATGGTTGAAATTACCTGGTTGTTACAGTTGGTATCAAAGCTTTGGCTTTGAGGCAAAACTTAAAATGTATGGTAAATTTAGTTACAGAATCACTTTCATTCCAACTTGAATCTCTTCCTCTTTGATGCAAATTTCATTTGAATTTTTCAACGTTCCATGCGGTTTCAAAACTCATTCGTGTCCCTCACTATTCATCTCCTTTTGATTCTGTAGTATCACATAACTGCACTTTGAATGAGCATTATAGTGAATTGGCAGTCCCGCCAATCTCAAAAATTCATTTGTAAAGGGGGAAACTCCTTTGCAATTAGCATCGATTCACCAGAGATTTATATCTTTCCTTGGTTTAGATGCTAATATCTTTTGTTATTCCAAACTCTATATATTGAGATTGAATGTAGATTTACCCTAGAAAAATCCACATCGATCTTATTCTTTAAGTCACGGTTGACCCGGTTAAGGTTGCCCGCGATTTATTTAAGCTTATCCACCTCCCTATTTTGTTATTCAATCCTCTTGTCTATTGTTTCCAATCTATCTTCCAAACATTTTTGAATTGTACTTGTAAATCAATATTAATGTTTTGTTTTATATTGTGTTGTTTGAGTTGTTGATGTTGATTTGGGTTTCCGATTGATTCGTCTGATCAACGCTATCGATAGGAATTCTAAAACACTTTAACAGAACAAACTGACACAATATTATTTTAAAATTTTGTTAATGAAATAAATTTTTATATAAGTAAATTTATGGAACTTAATAAATTGATTTAAATTAATCATTTGAAATGATAATACTTGATTTATCATTTATTGTTCTATAAATGAATTTATAAATAGCTGTTTATAAATTGATTTGGGAACTGAAATGAGTTTAAAACAAGAAATTTGACAATTTAATTTCCGATGGTTTCAAACCCTATTTTCAAAGTTTTAAAAGGGGTATATTATTTAAAGTATTTTCTAATAGAAATTTGTTTCCAAGGAATTTTAAAGTTTAAAATTAGTGCTTTTCTCTTTGTCGCTGGAAAATAACTTCCGTGATGACCGTGGCATCATCGACGTTCATTTTCGAGTTTCGAAGTGAAGAGACCATTCTGTAGTCTTGTTACAGCTTTTTTTTGGGGAATTTAATTGATTTAAATTTCTAAAATAAGACTGGATTTATAATATATATAGATATATGATTTAAATTTGATTTGACATATTATGTATATATATTTAGTTAACTCTAAATGGTTTGAAGGAATCGGAAATTTTATTCTTAAACTTTATCTTAAGAGAATCATTTCAATTATAAAAAGAAAATCAAAATTTTAGATAAATGATTCAAACTTGAGATGAGGGAATTAGAAAGTTTTATTTGTATAATACTCAATTGCATTTAAATATAACTTACCCAAATTATACAGAAGTTAACAATGTAATTAGATAATATACAATATAAAAAGATTGTATAAATAAAATTTGAATGGTTAAAATGAATGTTATACACTTAAATTTTAGTTATAAAATTATTAACACGAGTAAATAAAATAAAAGGTTAATTGAATAATTTACAATATAAAATGATGTTAATGAAACTAACAATAAATTAAAGCAGTTATAATAAGAGTAAGTATAATGGGCATAGATGATAAAATATACTGAGATGAATAAATTTAACTTTAAGTAGGAATAAAGAAGAATTAAATTTATTAAGTACATTATGATTATAATGAATGATTATTTTCAAATCCAAGATCTTAGAAATTGTTAATTTAAGATGATTAGATGATAAGATAATAAAATTTGAGATAGTTAAGATTTATTCAACTTGTGTAAAAATTAATTATTTATTTAAGTTGAAATTTCCATGGTTTCTAACTTATTATCTTATTTTGTTTTTCAAACTATCTTTTGGTTGTCCTTATTTTCCTTATCTTGCTTCAGGCTGGTGTAGGCATTTTCCTATAATTTTTCTGTTTAGAAATCTTTCTATAATCTTTGATAATCTCCACCTTATTAAACTTGCCTGTAACAATAGTTATCAGGTATAATTTCAATCTCCTTGTCATCTTGTCTTAATCTTATTTCACTTTATCTTCTTCTGTGCTATCCCGTACCTCATTCCTTTTCGAGAATGAAAAGTTTTGAGTGGGGGAGAGTGTAACAACCCAAGATTTTTGTACATAATTTAAATTTGACTTTATTTTTATTTTCAAATTATTTTAAACTTGTGTTATTTCAAACATTTCATTTTAAAATATAAATTTTGATTATTATATGAATTAAAATTTCAAACTGGTATAAATTGAATATTTTCCTGAAAAATGGATTTGTGGTCAAAACTGGTCAAACTTTGAATTTTAAATTTTAAATTTAAAAAAATTTGAATACTTGAACTTTATCTTTTATTATACAAAATAGATTTAATATCATGAATACTACGTTTTTTTCGTTGAAATTGGATTTAAATTGTGAAAGTTATACCCTTTACAATATTGTGTATATTGAGTTATTTAACAATATTCTTTGTTTTAATTTATATAAATGATATTTCTACTTAATATATCTTATTATAATTTGTATATTTATGTTATATTATGTATATTTTGACTTTTAAATATTTTTAAAGTGATGTTCGAATTTTTCCAAAGCTTATTGAATTTATTTTCTATTTTCTTTGCTATTTTCTTCATTTAAATTATATTTAATTAAAATTTATTTATTTATTTTGTGAAGGCATGTTTATTTTGTGTTCTTATCTTTATTTTTAATATTTTCCAAGTCCAAATAATTTTTTCAAAATTTATTCTGTTTATTTTCAAATTTGCTTGACTAGTTTGCATTTTCTGAGCTATTTTCTTATTTTCACCTTATGTAATTAATAATTATTTACTTGTATTTTATATTTTGTTGCATTTTCGAAACTTTTACTGAAATTATTATTTTTCTCAGTAATTTAAACTTATATAAATAAATTAAAGGTAATGTGAAAAGGTTTTGACTTTTGGTTTCCAATGGCTCTTTATCTTCCACCTTTTCATATTTCAACCTTACTTTTCATTCAATTGGCAACATCTCCTCATTTCTTCAGCCGCCTTATCATTCACGTAAAACATTTTTCTTCTCATCCAAAAAAATTTTCGGCCTCCATCATCTCCAAGAATTTGGTAAATTTTATTTCTTTTTCCATTGTCTTTCTTCTTGTTTTTCTACTTGTTTATGTTGATTTTTACTTGCCTTCTCTTCTACTTCAGGTTCTGCCCCACCACTCCAGCCACTATGGGCATCTCCTCCACCACATGAACCACCCACCACCTCCTCTCCAGCCCTAAGCCACTGTCCATGCCCAAAAGTTGATCAAACTCCACCTAAATCTACACAAACTTCACCTATATGCATTATAGCCAACACCTATGCCTTCATCACCTTCAACCTTTCTTTCACCGCCACCAACTCCACCTCCACCACCCATGGATGACCTAAGCCCTAAGCCACACTATCCTCCAGCCCACTACAGAGATGGTCGTGCATGGTCTTTCTTGGGCCGAGCCAAATGTTGTATTGAATCCATGTAGTTTGCCTTTGTAGTTGAAATCTGTGCACCTATCTCTTTGTATCACCTTTGCCCCATCACCATCCATGTTTGGCCGACCCTATTGAACCCAAACCAGATCCTTGTCCTTGCTTTGGCCATGCTAACCTGACCTATGGCTGAAGCATTAGTGGTAGAAGGCAAGTGCAAGTGGTTTGGAGATGATTTATGCATTCATCTCTAACATTGTTTAATAGTATTTTTTTAGTTGAAATCTTATGTTGTTTGTGTTGTCTTGTTTGAATGTGTTCAAGCAATTAATTTGTGGCTCTCGCAAAATCGTATCTATGTCGTGCTTTCGTGCCTCTGAAGATCTCAGTTTGTATGTTTCAGTTGTCATCTCCAGCTTATACGTGTGAGTTATTCTCACGTGACAATATGTACGTATATAACTAGTAAATTGACCCCTTTTGAATATGTAAAAATGCATAACCATATCACATCTGCTATGTTATGATTATATGATGTTCACCCATGCTTAAACACCTGTTATATCATATGTTACTGTTATATGATGTTGTTCTGTTATTTTTATCAGTTTATCACACAGCAAGTTCCCTTTAGATTAGAATCACTATGGGTTGAAATGATACATACCCGTATGGACTTTAGAATAGGGGAAAATCTTTGTGGGCTGAAATGATAGGCCTGAGCAATTTTCAATTTATTTCATTTACTTGGGACTACGGGTTTGAGATGATAAAACCCGGATTTTCTTTTTAAATTACGGGTTGAAATGATATATTACCCATATCACTTTACCGAACGTAGAAACTTATATACAGACCCATAGTTAAAATACATTTTTCTAAAAAATTTAAATATTTTAGAAATGTAAATATTACTATATTTTGATTTAAACTTAATTAAAAATGATTTTTGTAAAGTATTATTGATTTTTTTGGAAATTTATAAGAAATAAATTATGGAAAAGTTAAAAAATTAGAATGTAAGTTATTTTGAAAATTTTGATTTAATTATAATTAGAAAATAAATTAAATATGAAATTATGATAAATTTATGATAATTTGAATTTAAAATGAATTTACAATGATTTTTAATATATTAATGATTTTTGAATATAAGTTAAAATGTGAAATGAATGATTATTTAAGTTGAAATTTTGAAATATAACCAAAATGGGAATTTGTGAATTTGGCTTAAAAATGAATTTTAAGTTAAGTAAATAAAACTGAAATTAAGTTATATTTTGAAATTTTAAACTTGAGCGTTAAGTTGAAATTTAATTCAATGAATTTAAAATTGAATGTTGAAATTTAATAAATGAATTATTATTAATTCATGATTTTGTGAATGGAAATTTAACTTTATAAAATCATAAACTTAAGGAAAATTGAATGATGTTTTTAAATGTGAAAATGTATGATTTTATAAGTTAAACATGTTTTAAATAAAAACATAATTGGTTGTGAAATTATATTGAATATCTGAAGTTAATTAACTGCATTTTTGAAATGCTATTAATTGTAATGTAAATGATATTACAGCATTTGTAAATGTTGTAGTTGACGATGATGAACTAAAAAGCTAAATTGAATCGAAGGCTATTATAGCATTTTTTGTAAGTGCTAAAAATTATTGAATTTAACAAAGTTTATTTGAAATTTAAGTAAACCCTATTACAGCATTTTTAAAAAGCTGTCTTTTGTTAAATTGAACTGTTTTAAATGTAACTTTCCGTAGCGTTTTCTAAATGCTGCGAAAATTGAATTATCACTGTTTTGATAAACTTAAGTGAATAAATGAACTTTGAAAGTTGAAAATTTTAGAAATTCAATAATTTAATTATTAAATATAATAACATCATTTTTATGATTTAAAATGAAGTAATTTGTTTTGAAATATAAACTATTTTGAAATGTGTGTTGAAATGGTATTTTAAATAAAATAAAGTTTTGAAAAGATATGATATTTGGATATATTAAAATGATTTGAAATGTGGTTTTGAAAAGATATGATATTTTGATATATTAAAATGATTTGAAATGTGGTTTTGAAAAGATATGATATTTTGATATATTAAAATGATTTGAAACGCGGTTTTGAAAAGATATGATATTTTGATATATTAAATTGATTTGAAATGTGGTTTTAAAAATATATGATTTTTTCATATATTAAAATGATTTCAAATGTGGTTTTGAAAAGATATGATATTTTCATATATTAAAATGATTTGAAATGTGGTTTTGAAAAGATATGATATTTTGATACATTAAAATGATTTGAAATGTGGGTTTGAAAAGATATGATATTTTGATATATTAAAATTATTTGAAATGTGGTTTTGAAAAGATATGTTATTTTGGTATATTAAAATTATTTGAAATGTGGTTTTGAAAAGATATGATATTTTGATATATTAAAATGATTTGACAGGAAGTTTTGGAAAGATATGATGTTTTTGAAATGGTTTGGAATTAATTTAATCTTTATTTTGATAAAGATTTGGATTTGAAATGATATTCTACTTTGAAGTATAAATATTATTTTAAAAGTTATAAACGCAGATTATAATAACGATTGGTTGGCAAAGAGATCGGGATCAGATATCTAGCATACTCTCTGTCGATACCGAAAACCACTTTGACAACCGTGTACACGGTGGAGATTCGTGAATGAAGTAGGATGGTGGCAACGTTCTTGAGTTAGATTACGTGGACCCGACTCTTGTGAGTTGGCTTAAGGTGGCTTAAACATAAGCGATCTCGGACCAAAAGGGGTAGCTCCTTTGGTCGGACACATTCCCTCGATACTATACTCTTACTTGTGATTGATTAGATGGCCATCCTCCGATTTTGATATGGGAGTGTGTTCCAAGGTGGGCGTATGTGGCTGCTGCGTTACCACCAGCCCGTGTGCGTAATTGGTATATCTACCCTGGCATTGCCTTGTGTGCCGTGTCACCAACCATATCGAGCCTTTACTACGAGTTTGTTTTTTTCCATAGCCCGTGTGGTATCCTCTGATAGTTTTCCGATCTGGAGATATCATGATATTAGATGGACTACTGGGACTATTATGTGTGAAGGGTGATATGGATAGCCTGGAACGCTATTTAAAAGTAAGTTTATTTTACTGTAGACATTATTATAATAGGGCAATATTACTACATAGTAAATAGTTTAACGGATCCTTAGAGGATGGGTGGTCCCAGGCATCCTTTAAGTTACTTGTACCTTATTACAGTTCACTTGAGTTGGTTTACATTATATAAGTATATATTGTCCTGACTCGAGTGTTTGTATTCTTATTTACGCTCGGGTCAGCCTAAGTTATTCACAGATTTGGATTCCACTTTCTGGAGATTGGAATCGCTGGAGATTATCTGCTTATCTAGTTTAATCTATTCCAGTTCTATTGTTCTATTCAGCTTGTACCAGGTTATCATCTTGAGACTTCTGTTGTACTTTATTTATTCTGTTGTATTTTATTTAACACTGATATATTTACATAGTAGCTTCATGAACTTCTATCACTTTTACTTCCGCTGCATTTCTTACTCTGTGTCTGTGGTCTGTGATTATTATTTACTGTATGTTCTTAGATTTTCCAAATTTTATTTACAACGCGGTATTTTGAGCAATTCAAGTCCGACATGTGCGGATGCGAATGGTTGAAATTACCTGGTTGTTACACAGTACGTGGCCTAGATCACCGTGCCGAGGATTACTCCCAATCCCCTGTAACGCAAGATCGGGACTACCCCTTACTGGATAATCCCGAGTAAGATCACCCCATGGTTGGGATCGGCGACAGCACCACTAAGCTGAATAAAAAGGGACATCTAGACAGGGATGACCTCACCCTAATGGGAGCTACCCGCTTAGCCTTGCTACATAACCCCTGATTCTCTGTCATTCCCGGCTGATGAGGCTCGAGACTAAGCATTACCTTTTAGAACGTTTCACTTAGAATGCTCATCGTCCACCTGACGATGTTCCGAAAGCATTCGTCAATACAAGTCCGTCCCGGGTTTGAACGGAACCGGATACACTACTCCTACTACATCCGTTTTGGAATCATCCTCAGGATTAGTAGCGACTAGCCCTTGCACTTCACTGCTACATCTTCGACTCCGAACTCGTTTTTCCCACGAAAACGTACAAACTGGATCGAAGTGATTTTCGAGAAATTAATCATGATCCCGGTCTCTTCGAAACGATCAACGCATTGGCTAATATTGATAGTCGGTGATTTAACTATCAATTAACATTCACAAACAACCAACAAACAATAAATAATTTTTCAAATTATTTATTAGACTCAAAATATCTTCACAAGATATATTTCCATTTTCAATCCCACGAAAACAGTTTCAAATCACACGCTCCTTATGGAATAAATTTCCAAATATTGATTTCCCCTGAAAACATCCAAGCCAAATACTTTTGATTTACAATAATTTAAATTAAAGCTATTTACATACTTTATTTGAAATATATACATACTTTTTAATTGTTTCAAATAAAATTGCTTTATGAAAAATAAACTATTTTTCTTCAGAATAAAAGTTAAGTCATACTAAATTTTAAAATAAAGTTATGAAATCCTATACAAGTTTTCAAATAAAACTTTAACCAAACTATCTTTACAATAAAACTAGTTTATAAAATATAAATATTAATGATATCCTTTTAAAGCATATACCAATTAACCCCTTTAAAATAATTACTACTATCACTTATTTATTAAATATTTACTCTTAAAAATTCTACAACTTAAATAATAATTTTCTTAAAACATTCTTTTAAAATCAAATTTAAAACTTAGATTTTTACTTAAAAAATCAGATGAAACGTACTTGGCTTTTCAAGGAACTACACTACCATTTTCAGAATAAACCAAAGAATCTTTTTATAAATCCTACATGATTTACCTCAATTCAAATTTATGTTTAAATCCCGTAGATTCCTTTCCACACTTTAAAAATAAACTCCTTTTATTTTTAAGCACATTCCCATCTCCTGGAAAACCATCTTCAAAATATATGCTTAAAATATTTAAAATAAAGCTACTACAAAGTACTTAATTAAAAATAATACTTAAGGAAATATATAGAAGTTTTCTATGTAATTTAAGCCAAACTTAACTTTTAAAACAAAGTTATGAAATCAAATATTTATATTAAAATTTCCTTTTGAAAACTTAATATTACTATACCTTTAAGATAATTAAATACCACAATCTCTTAAATAAATGTTTACATACACTTTAAACAATTAAAATTATATTTTTTTCTAAAATATTCTAAAACACATTTTAAACTGCCCATTTATATTTTGAAAGCTTTTCTTTAAAACATACTAAATTTCTACGAAAAAGTACACTTCCCATCCTTTAAAAACATTCTTACTATTATTTTTAAGCAATTTGCACTTCTTATAGAAATTCCCACCGGAAACCTATACTTTCCATATTTATCCCCGATAAATATTTCACTTGATTTATAAACCCAGTTTATAAATTTTCATTTCACATTTCCTTTTAAATCAAAATTTCAAAAACACTTTAACAGACTCCAAACCAATTTCCGAATTTAATTCCTTTAAATTCTTTTCCTAAAAATTCTTTTATTTTCTTTTAAACCCAATTTATTTTATTTATATTTTAAATTCCCAGATTGTATTCATCCAATCATAGCACAGCGCAATTATATTTTGAAATTAATCTATCATAATATAAATAAACACATCATCAATTATGAAAATAATTTCTATATTGTGAGGAATCCAGTTGGATCCCTTCAACCTGTTTTCCCTGCATCCACAGACGTTAGCATAACAGATAAAATATCATATCCAGACCGATAATAATATTCACATTCCACCAATCAATCATTTATTTAAAGTTAACTATTTAAATTAACTGGAAATTCCAGATGTGGGTGAGATTTACTCACCTTGAGTTTTGACGAGCGTTTTAAATTTTAAATTAAATCGAACCATTCGATTTAATCTAAAGTTTCCACTTGCTCCAAACATCTTCGGACTTGCTACAGTGCGTATATTGCGTCGCTGCGATTCCGGCGCTTCGTGTTTCGTCGAAATCTGATAACATATGCACAAGATATAAATTTTATATTTTGAATAAATGTTTAAAAGAAATTCCTCTTTTTCTATATTTAATAATATGCCATCGGCCTTTCGATCGAAAAGCGAATCCGGGCCGCATGGTACATCTTCTCTCCCGCTCGTTCACGAACGCGAACAAACGCACCAAATCCACCTCATCGCCACTTCATAGACGTGCCGCTCCTCCCACAACCATCATAAGATCAATCAGGGACAACTAAATCGTGCGCCCCTATCTCCTTGACCCCCATGTCAACACCGAAACCTCCCAGCGCCACCATCATCGAGAATTTGCTATTCGAACTGATAACAAACACGGCCCCGCTACCCTTCTCTGGTGAACGATAGACGATCACCACCGTTGACTATCTAGAGCTTCTCGAGCTCTTCGATCTTTGTTTAGGAAGGTTTTGAAAACAATACATGGATCAAGAGGAATCGAGGGAAAAAGTGTAAGAGGTTTCGGCCATTGGTCATAGATGTGGCGGCTAAGAGGAAGAACGAGGGTTCCGGCCAAATAAACGTATATATAAACGTTTATAATATTATTTTAGTGAATCTTAGGCACACATCCTTAAAACGGAACTTAATTCAAAGTCGATCCCTATGATAAAAAAATATACTTTCCACATCCCTATTTTTGTTTTCCGCCAATTTGCTCCCCAAATTACCCCTGCGCTTTACTATTTTCTTCTTATTTTCTGATTTAAATGAAAAACTATGATTAAATTGAAGACGAGTCAAGCTTTTTTATGAAACATGATATTTTTAATATTTGCAGTTATGAATAGTCGCAACAAATTTCTTTTAATATTTATTTTACATGAATAATTACTGATAAGAATGAAATTATTGAGAATAATTTCTAATAACTATGCAATTATTATGAATAAGTACAGAGAATGATGAATTTAATCTTCAATAGTTGCCGAAATTTCTGCAACTATATGCAATAATTGCAGACATTTCTGCAACTATCTGGAATAGTTGCATTTCTACAACTATATGCATTTGTTGCAGAAATGTCTGCAATTATATGTAATAGTTGCAGACATTTCTGCAATTATACCATATAGTTGTAGAAAAATCTGGAACTATATGCAATAGTTGTAGACATTTCTTCAACTATTTGCAATAGTTGCATTTCTTCAACTATATGAAATAGTTGCAGACATTTCTGCAACTATATGCAATTGTTGCAAAAATGTCTGCAACTCTATGCAATAGTTGCAAACATTTCTGCAACTATTTGCAATTTTTGCAGGAATGTCTGCTACTATATGCAACAGTTTCAGACATTTATGCAACTATACCATATTGTTGCAGAAAAATCTGCAATTATTTGCAAATTTTGTAAATTTGAAAAAACATCGAAAATGTTCAAAATTTGCTAAATTCTCTACAAATATTTGCCATAATTGCAACTTTACTACAAATATGAATTTTTGGTATCAACAACGGATCTCATTTCAAAGATAGTAAAATTTGTGATTTTTTGGTTAAAACGGTATGTTGTTCCGGTTTGTGTACATAAAATTATACGCGTTTGAAATGTTAAAAACATAAAGGGTATTTTGGTATTTCTGTGTGCACGAATTTGAAAATAGGGGGCGAAAATGCAAGTTTGGTTTGTGAAGGATGTTTACTCTGTTTTGAAATTTATTAGAGATATGAGCCAAACTTACCCATTATTTTATTATTAATTTCGCTAATTTATAAGATTTTTAGAATGAATCCCGAATCAAGCATGCCACCAGGCATCTATAAAATTTACCCGTGTTCCGAACACAACTGAATGTGTTTCGGAGGCTAATTTGATCAAATGTGGAAGGTAGCTTTTGGATCGAGTTTAAATATTAAGTTATCGATTTCAATTTCAACGCGTTTCTCACCCGTACGGACAAACTGCAACTCCAAATGCTACAAAAATTGAAATTTGATAATAACTAGCTATTACGGATCCAATGGAACTGGTTTCGTCGAATTCCGAGACTGCGCTTGAAAGGTTATTTTAACTCGTCGATTAAATCGAGCGATCTCCGAAATTGTCGAAATCACTTAAAATTTCACCTTTAAAATTTTACTAACTTATTTATAAACCATGTAGAATTTACATTCCCATTAAAAATCATTCTGATTCATTTCGAATCAAAATCTGATAATTCGCATTATTATAGTATTAAATTCCATTATTAAATTAATATAAAATTCCAAATTTAGCTTGTCGACTTTTGATTCCATCCAAAAGTCAAATATTATAGTTCAGATCAAATTAGACTTAAATAAATCTTGGAAACCATTTTCATATCTATTTATTCTCAGATTCATAATTATCCCAATGACGAATATTAAATTATTCAAATTTCAATTGAATTTCCATATTGAAAATTATAACTAAATTCTATTGGTTTAACAAAATTCATATTTCAAAATCAATTCAAAATCCACATTTAACATTTAAAATGAATTAAATGTTCAAAATCTAACGACCAAAGTTACGGGTTGTTACAATATATATATATATATATATATATATATATATATATAATTTAAATTTCGTCCGCGGGTGCGGCACAGTGGAAAGGAGGCCTGGGCTCTGGTAAAAAGACTCAGGTTCGATTCCTACCATGCGCTTCCCTATCCTATATAAATTTACTCGGGGGCATGGGGGCTTGGATCAGCGGACGGCTTTACTATACCCTCCTCAGGAGTTTACCGGTCCGTCGGGTTCTTCTAGGTTTTCAAAAAAAAAAATATAATTTAAATTTCAAATCGTCTCGATTACACAACTCAAAATCTCGAACCCCTATCGAGGCATGCTGCTAGGTGTTTATAATGTTATACCCCTAATCCGAATGTAATGGAAAAGGTTTCAAGTCCTAATTCGATTATATGGACAGGATAGCTTTTTAGACCCAACTATTATTTTGAATGTTCGATATTAAATTCGACGCGTTTATGTCTCGTATGACCAAACGATAATCCAGACACTACAAAATTTGAAATCCTCCAATAATACATTCTTACGGATCCAATGGAACTAGTTTTATCGAAATTCGAGATTGTGCCCCAGAAGGCTATTCTCAAATGTTAATTCAAATGATATTTTTTAGAATTTAACAGATCACTTTTAAATTCAATTTTAAAACTTTTATTATCTTCATAAGTATTAATACAAATTTTATAAGCCCAAATTATTTTTAACAAGCTTAAAATTCCAGATCCAATATTTTAACCAATTTTCTATTATTAAATTAATTAAATAAATCATCCAATAAATAGTTATATTTAAAATTCGAGTTAAAAATTAATTTTTAAACATTAAAAATCAATTTAAGATTCCAATTTCAAATATCCGAAATTCTGGGTCGTTACAATGGGTATAGAGGTGGGGTGTTACATACTCGGTTTCTGGATGCCTAACCTTTGGGTAGGAACCTTTATAGATTATTGATGAATTTGTGTATGTGTCAAGGATTGGTGCCTTACGTTGTGTAAGTTGACTAATTCATTATATACTGCAAATACACAAATGAAAAGACTTTGGTAGTGTAGTTTGTAAATGATAATTTCACTGTATATTTACACCATACCACTAGCGATATAAGTCTCTCAAGAGCTTTTTTAACCCCTTTTATTTTTCCCTCTATATATACAAGTATGAAAGCACGTCCGATGGACGTGCGCAAGAAAAACTTGTGTAAAATTGATCGGTTGCGAAGAAAATTCTGGCAAAAAATTACTATATGAATTTCTTTTGTTGTCCAACACTCTTCTCTTTATCCTCACTGTTCATACACAGATTTTTCAAGGCTTCTGGTAAAACTTTCCAGAACTCATTGAAAAATTCACATACATGACGCCTGCTATTTTGCAATATATCATTTGCCGGATAAAGCATAGACACTTTTATTGCTCTTCAATCCTATAAACGACTGTTAAAAACTTTTCCCCTTGTCTCAATGACCTAATTTGCTTTGTCACGATAAGTAGTACACTAAAAAGACAGATTCAATTATGAAAAAGAAAATCTAACTTGGGCTAGTAGATTTCATAATATAAATTAAAGCACCACGTAACCTAAAGGTTAATTAATCGACATCCCAAGAATTCATTTTTCTTGATCAAACTATGCAGCCTGCGGTGTTTTCGCTACAATTGTACCTGATTGCTAAATTATTTCTCTTGGTGCTTGCCATTGTTTGTCTAAGGCTACTAAGCGTGCATCGAATACTTTTGCTAATTTTCCCACTTCTGTTTATTGACAATAGGGTTGGTGAATAATGTTTTACATCAAAGTGTAGGGCTGCAATTGTTTCTAATTGCAAATAAATGTGGACTATCTAAACTCGAACCAATTCACATCTTGGAAGAGGAAATATGAGTAGAAAAATACTTACTGTAGTCAGATTCACATAGAAAACACACATTAATTGATTAGTACATCAGAAAAAAATGATCTCACCGACAAATTCTACTAAACCCGGTAATAAAATCAATTTGATAACATAACAGTGTTACACATGTCTAGTAGCCATATAAGGGAAGAACAAAATGGTGAATATCGAAGGAAGAAATAAAACAGATATGAGAAACAATTTTCTGACGGGAGAACTATGGTATAATAACAGAATTTATAAAGGGGAAAAGGTATTAAATATATGCAAGGATAATATTTTTGACACCAAAATCCATGAAGTACCTATCCCTTAACATACTTTGTTTCCTTCACATCAGAGCAGAAAAAACTCTAACGTCAAGGGAAAGAAAAAAACCTATTGTAGACCAAGAGGGCCCAAAGATCGAGAACCTTCTTCAATATCCTCTTAGAAACTTTGATCTCTGGATCATCTGATCTAACTGAAAGTTTCATGGAAACCTGCTTTGATGCATGAAGTCCAAACGACAGTCTCCCGAGAACTTTCTGAAAACTCCAAATAGTAGGCAAGTACGAGATCTTGCGTTGCTTGGGACCGTATCAGTTCCCTGTCAAACAAACAAATACAAATTAGTATGGATACTAACAACATATTTCAACATGTATAAATTGATCATTATGATGTGCAATGGTTTGGGTGCACTTCAAAATCTTTTTTTGCAAGCACTTCATATCTCAAATTTACTTCTGTACAATGTTTGATGATATCATCATATGATGTTTTGGGTGTAGCTGGCTTTGGTTAAAGAGACAAAAAAAGAAGGGTGCATATTTTCAGTGTAAACAACACTTATCATTCCTTATTTTATATCTACAAATATCACAACTATCATATAGGCTACATGATAGCGCAAACTGTCATTTCTAGTTTTTACAGCGAGTAGGAAGAAAGAACTTAATCTGACTGATCTCACAGGGCAGCATGCCAAGAATATTAATGACAGTACTAACAGCCATGGCCAAGAATATTAATGACAGTACTAACAGCCATGGCCAAGAATATTAATGACAGTACTAACAGCCATGGCCAAGTTATCTCTGGTACCAAGTTCGTATTCATTAACACGCTCAGTATCAGGGTCCATACCGTCTCATGCATTTTTGAAATTAGAGACTCCTACTTTTTGCATGTAACCAGCAGCCGTCACTTCAAAATCTTCTAACTGGTATTTTTCTTCCAAACCATCGTCATCTACCTCTACTGTTGATGGATCAACCTACACAAACAAACAACACAACAAAATTATTTTCTACAACTGTCAAAGAACATCACGAGCACGACAAACAATTAGATATTCACGATCCACTTCTATCATATATTAAATGCTTTTGAAATATAAGGTAGCAAATCTTTCACTGCCTGAAAACATATCTGCAGCAATGGTTGTCATTCTATTCAGTTTTAAGTACAATTCATGGTGAAATAAAAATTCAGACGGCTGTAAACAAAAACCTATACCGCTCATACTAATTGTTAACCAATTGTCAAATATTCATACGATATTTGAAGACTTTAGGTTAAATATCGTATACAATTAACGAAGAAAAGGAAGCATGTTAGAAAGGTAGTAGGGTACAACATTATGATATGTTATTAAAAAAATTCGAAGTACCGTAGCAGAAAAATATATCGGATAACATGATTTAGAGTAATTTTAACTGACAGCCAACAAAAAATCGTCCAAACAAAGATGCAGTTAAAACGATAAATCACTTGAAACCCAAAAATATTTGCTTACCTAACTTACTGCTCGTTGTTCTCTCGTCGATTTACGCCTCAATCCCCAAAATTGAAAATCAAAGTAGTAAATTAGTGCGAAACATCACCGACGTGGAAGAAGAAAGCGGATTCCAGCCATTAAATGTGCTCGAGCCTTTTCTTCCACCACCGAACTTTAAACACCCATGGTTAGATATAAAAAGCATATCACTGGACTTGTAGAACAAAGGTAGAGGGTTCATGAAAGGCGGTTGACATAATGGAGGGTTTTTTTTAGTGCGGAAGAAAACATGGAGAGGACAACTGACGCGAAAAGTAGGAAAAAAAGGAAAGTGGGAGAATATGCAAAGTAACTGTTGAAATTTTAATGGGGTCAAAACATGGATAGGGAAAATGACACATACACCCTTTTTGTTTAATAAAACTATATAATTCTGTCGAAGTATGTGATTGGGTTAATTTAGGACATTCGAAAAAGCTTCACCATATCGAAGTATTTGTATTATTATTAGAGATTATAGGCGAACCGGGTAGTAGATGCGCTAACTAGGAGAAAGTGTGGATAAGTTGACAGTGAGCTTTGCAGATATGCACACATATACACATATATACATACACACATACATATACATATACATATACATAAAGTCGTATGTACTTATTAGTTAGACTTATGTTGTATTCTTATTTTGGAGACTTATTTTATACACTTTTATATGGGCCACTGCTATTTTGAGATAGTATTGGTTTGGGCTATTTTGAGAATTCATATCTTATTCCTTTTGCTGCGAGAACTAAAAGTTCAGAGTGTTTTTAAATTATATTTATCTCTGTACCTTATAAATCATTAGAAACCTAATGATTCATACATCTTAGCATGACGCGAGTACAAGCTTTTGGGCTTTGGATTAGCATGTTTAAGGGTTTCGTCTTCTATAATTTTCCTTTATTCTCAATTTATTAGTCTTTTCTCTTCATTTTCTTTCTTTTCTTCGATATTCGGTTACAGTAAATCGTGGGCATGGCAATCTCAGGTATACACACGAATGTGGCTGTAAAGGGAAGCTGATTTGGGTCAAGAGGGGTATGAACGATGATGGCTGGACTATTGTTCAAGCGCTAAAGTGGAAAAATTATATGGTCGCTTTTAGATCTGTTCCTAGCAACAGATCTAAGCAACTGAATGTGGAACATCAAAAATTCATTGTGCCTTCAAAAGCGAAAAAATTCCGTGATGGTGTCGAGGGTAAAATGTATAATTGCTCTAATGATTTTCAATTATATTATGTTAAACCAAATTGTTTAGATGACATTAAAAGAGGGAGGCTCTCTAACAAAGTGGTTTTTAAGACTGAAGCAGGGTGAAGGTTTTGTATTCTTTTGTATATTGTTAGCATGAATACATGAAAAGATTATGGAAAAGTAAGAAAGAATTTGCTTTATAATCAAGTGAATGTTTTTTTTTTTTTTTTTTTGGCGGTGGGATTTGGATTTGCGAAGGACCGTAATGATGTAATATGGCAAGGTCCATCGTTTTTTTGGCAAGAATATGATAATTATGAAAGACTTTTACTCTTAATATGAGGACTGATAAGGACCGCCTCTCAGTGCCTATGTGGATAAAGCTTCTAGGTTTGGGTTTCAGTGTTTAGGGCACGAAGGCTATTAGTGCGTTAGTAATCACCATGGCATACTACTAAAAATGCATCAACCGATAACAACTAGATGTCATATTTCATTTGCTATAGTTTTGGTTGAGTTAAATGCAGAGGTAGGGTTCCCGGATGTGCTGAAAGGACAGTTTGAGGAAGGAACAGTCTATAAGCAGATTAGTAAGTATGAGAAACCTCCCCTAGAGGGAAGAATTGTGTTTTTTCATTCATACTAAACATCAGTGCCCTATGTCGAAAATTTGGGTTATAAAACAAAAAGGTGACTCAGTAATTGATTTTGTAGCTAAGGAGGATCAACTCACAATTTTTGAGAAAGAAGGTCTTCTAGAAGATTTGACGGTCGATAAAGAGACTCTAAGATCAGAATGCCAACAAGAGATGAAATTGGTCGAAAATATTGGAGAATTAGAGGATATATCATTAAGCTCTAAATTTTGTAGAGAGAGTGTGTTTAATGAATGGAAAAGTGCCAAGGTCAGTAAAAAAGATAAGACTGATAATAGTGACTTGGTTAAAAAAGATAAATCATTTGAAAAATCCAATCAATATGAGTATAATGACAAGAAAGAGACTACTAAGGATGCAGGCTCAAAGGTTGAAATTGCAAAAACAACTCATCCAATTCTCCATGTTCCTAATCAGTAAGCGAAGGGTATAGTTGTTATGGGCTAAAGGTGTTGAGTAATATTAAGTTTCCTTTGGATGGTGAAAGGACTGGAACTATACTTGTAGATGAACCCTCATTAGTCATACTAAGGATAGGGTGCAATTATAAGGCACATATGACAACAGTACATTTCAACCCCACCAAATGTTACTTTTGGAAAAGGAGCCAAAACATCACCCGTACATATCAAACTGCACTAGTTGCTCAAGTAAATAGAGGCGAGTCATCTTGAGGCTCTAAATTTGATACTCAACCATCTTCTAATAGCCATTATTTATTGAATAATGTCCCTATTAATTGTTAATGATTTAATAAGTGTCAAAATTATGCATGTCTCAAAGGAACCATTGTAAGAGCAAATAATGTTGAACAAGTTGGATAGTCCGATAAGCCAATATGATCATATTCAGATGCCTAAACCTGACTTAGAAGTTGCAGAGAGTCAGCCGAAGAGCCCAACCTAGAAGAACAAAAATAAATTTTGGTTAGAAAATGGAATTTCTAGTTGTAAAGAATCTAGACTGGGCGGGTGATTTTAAAGAGGAGGAATCAAAGAGCATCGTTAATCGGGATGGGGGTTGAGGAGCAGGTAGAAACTCATGAATAAATGAAGATTCTATGCTGGAATGTGAGGGGCCTTCATAATCCCTCTTGAAGGTTAGATGTTAAAAAACCATTGTTTAAGTTAAGAGTAAGTTGTGTAGGCTTGCTTGAAAAAAAAACCTCCATTCTAAAGAAATTGGTAACTGGAAGATTACGTTTTATAGTCAATGGAAGATCATTAGTAATGTATTTATAAGTTTATGATTTTGGTTCTTTTGATAGTGATGTATATGAGTTTAAAGTGGTTAGCTTATATGATCAATGTGTTACCGTCTTCTTGAAAAGAGATAGTGATATGATGTTTGTTTGTTCATTCATATATGGCCATAATTTTGAATATCTTCATGAAATATTATGACTTGATTTAGAAAATGATGCCTTTACCATTTTTATCCTTAATTGCTCTTAGGTGTGTTTAACTGTATTAGGAATGCTAGTGAAAATATGGGGGGTAAACCAATCCCTTTTTGTAAAATCATAGAAATAGACTTGTATATGGCTCGTATATTGGATTGACTAATTGAGACATTAGGGTTCAGTTCTCTCAGTGGACCGGGTTGAAAAGTACATTCTAATAAAGATAGATAGAGCATTGGCTAATATTAAGTGGATTCATGCTTTTCCTTCTTGTGATTCATCTTATCTCCCATCAAGCAGTAGTGATCATATAGCACATAACACATATTTGTATTAATTTTCTGTGGAAAGGAAGATCAAGCGAAATCCATAGGAGATTGTTTATAGAACCAATGTGGAAGGGGCGATGCGTGTTCGCATGTTTGGGGCTATTCAAATCCTGTTGGGCATCAAGTTGTATTAGAAAATTTTAAATGAAATGGTTCATGGTTGGCTATGATCAACAACAGATTTATACAGAATCAATCTATATTAAAATGTAGTAGTCCAAATGATGGTTCCAAAGTGTGGAAATTTGTTCTTAGCATCAAAAGAGAGCAAATGAACTCTGCTGGGTAGCATACTACGATAGGAAGAGAAATTTTTTGTGGTATGACACATGGTTACAAGTAAGGATTCTCGTTACGATATTAAGGGTTTATATGAAAATTCGGGTAAGAGGCGAAAAATAATTATGATGGGCATGATTGTCAATGGTAATTGGAGAGTGGACCATTATAGTTTTCTGAGCATTATCTAGAAGGCGTTTTTAGGCTCAAGGAAACAGTTGAGGAAAAATTTAATTTTAGTGCCGTGAAGTTTGTTTTTAGGCTGAAGGACAAGTTTTAGTGTAAATCACAAAATGATAGTTGTAACTATTATTTTTTGTTTACATCAGAAAGTGTCGTTCAAACTAAAAAGCAAAGTTCTTGCTCTTAGATTAATTTTTTTGTAACTTCCTCTATGTCTATTTTCCTGTATATAAAATGAGATAGGGACAGGAATTCTTTAAGATGTGTTTGATTCACAATAAAAATCCACATAATTTAAAGTCAGTGTGGGAGGAAATTCACCAAAAACACAGTCATGTCTCTTTTCAAATGGTTTTGGAAAGCAATAGTTAACGTACATATTAAATCCTCCATATTTGTATCAACGAACATGAAGTCCATATTAAATCCGCAACTACTGTAATACTTAACGTACATAAAACTTGCAATACCAACACTTTGCCAGACTATGTAAACAAATAGGATGAACTTAAAAGTACGTGATCTTACATTGAAGTACACATGCAATCTGCAATTAGTGCAATCATAAACACACATAGAAATCGCACAACCAAGAGGACAAACTATTAAAAAAGAGCTTACATTTCCTTACGGTGTACGTGAAAAACTCAGACCGTACATTAACACTCCTAATATTATGTCACAGCGTAGTCATAATTTTTTTCTCAATATTCAACACTTATCATATTTAGAATAAACAAGAAACAAGTTACATGTCCCTATTTTTTATGTTGCTGTAAGAAAAGTCCCTGTATATATAAGTATGTAAATTTAGTCCCTATTTTTAAAAAAATAGAAAATGCAAGGTGATTTGCACTTTTCTGACAGAAAATGCAAGCTAAATTGGAACTTTTATCAGAAAATCGCAAGCTAGTTTGCGCTTTTTTATTTTGAAATTTTTTAAAAAATTTTTGAAATTTTCAGAAATTTTTTATATATTTGAAAAGCGCATGTTAACCTGCACTTTTATAAGAAAAGCGCAAGATAGTTTGCGTTTTCTGATTTATAAAAAACAGAGACTTAATTTACATTATTATTTTCATAGGGATTTGTCTTACAGCAACATCGAAAATAAAGACCTTCGGTGCAAAGCCCCTAAAATAAAAGTGGGTTTTAATGATCAATACCGCCACTTGGCAGGCTTTCTCATGTTGAACAGGTCTTCGATCCCTAACCTTAATTCCAAATCCTCTGTTAAAACCTCTAAAATGAATAAAGAAAAAAAATAGTTTATGCTATAGTCAAATCGAAGCAACAATATCTTGTGCACCACACCTGTATTTCGACTAATTCGAATACATTTAGTAGTAGACCCTTTTTGCATGTTCTATAACAGTCACAATGAAAACGCAAACATCTCCTTTTCAAATGCACAAACAGCATGTATGTGTGGAAATGGTCCGGAATTAAAATCAATTGGCCGACGATACATTATTTGTAGGAGAACTTGACCGAACTTTTGATATTTGCGACAATACATTATTGTAATATGCTATAATGCCTTGTTCAATAAATTTTGATGAATATTTAAGGTCTTTTGCTTAATGTTTTCTCATACCAAGGCTCTGTTTGTTTAAAATGCTGAATTCTAAATTTTGATTGATGAACTCTAAAGTCTGAATGCTGATTATTGAATGCTGAATTCTGATTAGTCACTTACTTGTTTGTTCGCATTCAGTACTCAGAACAAAGAATAAATGGTAAAAAAGTTGTAAATTATTTTGTATGAATAGATGACTTTATTCGAAACATTGACAAAAAACAAACAACGTTGAAAGTTCTGATTTTTAAATCAGAATATGGATTCAGAACATTTTATTGAAAACGAACGCAGCCTAAATTAGCTAAGCTTAGTTAATTTAATTAAAAATATTTAAAACCATATCTAAGTTAATATAAAACAGTGATTTCATAGATTATTAAAAAAACAAAAAACTCACATTCATCATCTTCCTACTAGCCTTCACCATAGCTCAACTCGAAAGGGGTCAGGCAATGTGAAAGCAAGACTTGAGGCGTTGGCGCATCACAATGGTAAAAGAAAGGCGGCATGATAGAATTTTGTACATCGTTTTGAAACAAATTTTGGAGTTTGTTAATTTTTTTTACAGATCTAGGGTTTTTCTTCTTCTACTAGATGAAGATGGCAACGAAATGAAATAAAAGCATCGAAGAGGCTGTAACTTAAGACGGAATGGGCTATTGAGCTGGCCGAGTTTTGAAGTTTAAGAAAGCAAAAAAAAATGTTTCATTTAACGATTAACCGAATAACATAAAATTATTAGCCGTTAATCGACTGGATTTTGGTTGGTAAACCGATTGTTCAGTTAATCGATTATTATAGTTAAAACGATTAGATTAAAGTCGGTTAAATCGGTTAAGTTGGATTAATGCCCACCCCTACATATAGTAGTTGTTAACTTGTATATATGAAAACAACTATTAGTTAAAATAAATGTTAAGATAACAACAAGGTTGGGGTGAAAATAAATCCATCACATATTTTATAATTTACTTCATATAGAATTTCTATTAAAGTAGTACCCTTGGGTTCATGGAAAATAAGTGCGATGTTGATAAGGCATAAGAAAGGTATAATAGAGGGACTCCTCACGGTTAGAGTAAATATACTCAGTTAAAGTAGAAGTCCTATTATTATATTGCAAATAGTTATAGAAACTCCATTTGACTTAAATTGAATAGCTAGATTGTTCTTACAATAGAGCCGTATACTTTATTGAAGGACGAACTTGAGTTAATCGTTTAAAAAGGAGAGGAGCTAAAACCCTACACAGTTAAAGCATCGATATATGAAGTACACAGGCTTGTATAATTTATGTTGTTTCCATCTACTACAATTAAAGATGTTAGATTAGTTGCAATGTTTCCTTAAAATGCTAGAAACTTTAGTGTTTGAGATATCAATTGAAGTTTGAACTAATCGACCCTTATTTTTAAGCTTCAAACATGGGAAAATTTAATAAAAAGTCATTTTCCATGACTGTTTAATAATTTTATTTTTTTAAATTTTTTACTGTAAAGCACAATATTGCGCTTACCTTTTGATGGCACTTTGTAATTCTTCCTCTCTGGCGGCTTCCTCGGTCGACTCGTATCCTTCTCCTTCTTCTCTTCCTTTTATCCATCTTCCTTTTACTATAAAGTAGGAGAAAAGACACCAGTCGTGCTAGTTCGAATTAATCAATCATACATCTAGTCCCATACAATTATTTGTACCGATATCTTTTCAATCGTCTACTTTAAACCAGGTAGAAGGCAAACCAGAATATGGTCTCGATTTCAACACTATGAGATATATCCTCCTGTAGCTTGAGTCCAGGGAAACTTCTCTTAATTTGACCTGGCAAAACGGGTACCGGCTAGATTTACCGGGGTACTAAGCACACACGTTTAATTTAAATAGCCTGCAAGCACACCCGCTTAATTTGAACTTGCTATAAACGCATCAATATAAACAAGAGTAGAGTTGTTGATTTTTCAAAGACAACTTGTTGTACATTGGATAAAATCGATCTGATAGTCACTTCGATAGCACTTTGTTCTTTGAAATGAGAGAGAGATGCTTTCAAAATAATAAGCAGTATTGAATCAATACAATGGAGTATGAATTGATTCTACAAGATTTTGAAGAGTGTAGGCATATACCTTTCAAGAGATTTTCAAGTGAGTAAGTAGTATTGAATCAATAGCAGCCGAGGCCATGTCTCCATTTGCTAAATATCGCTCGTAACCACTATTTTTCCACTTCACTCATTTTTCTCGTATTTCTTCAAACTTTCCACCGCCTTGCCCTCGTCCGCATCTGCCTACGCGTAGTGCCTTAGCCAAGACATAGCCACTTATTCGACCTCCGCCAATTCTCCTCCTCTCCCCACTTCAAAGCGCATGCTTCCCATCATTCATCTCTCTAATCTTGCACCACCGCTAGAAGCTCTCCACACCTGCTAGCGACCACCCACTGCCTGTGCACAGCTCGTATGCACCTCCTGTTTGCTCCCTCCGCTCCCTCCTTTTCTTCGAGCTGATTTAAGAAATATGGATTCTATATATAATTGCATGAAGCTGCCCGCGTCCCCTCTTCTTTTTCTAACCTATTGGCCTATCGAGCAACACCATCGCATAAACCCTTCAAATTCGCTCTTCGCCTCGTTATTATATTAAGGTGTATAGATGGTCTATTTAGAGTTGTATATATCATATTTTTGAGTATTATATAGCATGTTTAAAAGGGTGTGTGTTAACCCTATTCTGAACAGCGACCTAACCAGTTGAAGAGCCTAGTGAACTAATCAGTCGAAGAGCTCCGCGACCTAACGAGCTAAGAAGCTCAACGACCTAAAAAGTTAAGAGGTCTTGCGACCTAATGAGCTAATGACGTAAGTTACTCAACGAGTTAACGACCTAGTAACTCAATGAAGCAACGACCTAACAACCTAAAGGGGGGAGCGACCTAGCGACCTAAAAGATCCAGCGACCTAGAGAGTTATCACAGAATATAGCCGCTTGCATATAGGTCGCTCCCAATCTTAAGTCGCTACCTCTTCTAAGTCGCTCCACATAAGCTGCTTTCCACTCCCATAAGTCGCTACAACCTACCAACCATTTTCCCCCTAGGTCGCCCACGACCTACGATCTACCAGCATGTTCAAGTGATCAAGTGCGACTATTTTAAGCCGTAGCCCGTGTACCTTAGGTCGCTGACGACCTACGACCTAGGGCTAGGTCGCTCACGACCTACGACCTAACTCCATAAATTCCCTATAAATACCTTGCTTACTCCACTGAAGAGGGGACTTTTGGCTCATTTCTGAAACGCCTATACTCTACTGTTTTCTCGACTCATCTGACACTTCAAATACCGAAGACACCTCAACGGACTTCAAGAGAGATCTAACACATTCGACATGAATTCGAAGAGCTCTTATACATTGAAGTTCTAGCTACTTGTCTTAGTTATGTTGTAATCGAAGATCATTGTAAAAGTTGTAATCAAATCAGCAATAAAGAGGATTAAAGTGGACGTAGGCTTAACATTAAGCCGAACCACTATAAAAACTGTGTCCCTTTACTTGATTTTCTTTTATCTTCTGCATATCTCTAGCTCCCGTACCAACATGTGGTGCTTTCACATTTTTACTACTTTCACCGGGATGTTAGCGTTCAATTTTAGCGTTAACATTTTTGGTGTTTTCACTGAGAATTGAACTCAGGGTGTTTTCATCATTGCTTCGCAAAAGTTCGTTGAAAGAATCTCTCTCAAAACCAGAATTCTATCAGAGATTATGGCTCCTGGAAGAAAGCGCAGATCTACTAGACCTGGTGATGTCCATGAGAATACTGCTACTTCTCCTTCGTTAAGTCAAGCAGCTCCAAGTGTTGGAATTACACGGACAGAGTTAGATGCTGCAGTGTTTGGGTTATATCAGCAAATGGAAGCCCAGAACGCTTTAATGTTTGATAGGTTGAACGCTTTGCTCGGAGCTAACCGTCAACCAGTGAATAATGAAGAAAACTTTGCTGATGATGTTCATAATCCTGAAGAGAGGAATATTCCTCAAAAGGCAGTCGGCCTCGTCGAAGAGGCACCTCCCCAAGCTAGAGGATCAAGGCCGCGGCCGACCCTCCGCGAACGTTTGTCTAGGCAAACTTCCAAGAAAATGGCTAAAGTCTGTCCTGTAGAGCCTCTAAACGATGAGGAATACCCCTCAGGAATGGTTCGACAGATTATGAAAGAAAGTATGCAAAGAGAAGAAGATGAAAAAGAATGAGGGTTCGCTCTAAGCAAAACTCCGTTCACCGAAAGGATTCTGAAGGCGGAGTTCCCAAGGAAGTTTGTTTCCTCCACCATTCCGGCTTATAAGGGAACAAGCGACCCTAACCAATTCCTATATAAGTATGACTGGCACATGACTGGTGCTAGAGCATCGGATGAGATCAAATGCCAGTACTTTCTGGTATACTTGGAAGGAGTGGCTCTACTCTGGTTTACAAAGCTACCGGTCCGATCCGTAGACCAGTTCTCCGATTTAACTCGGAAGTTTAAAGAACAATTCAGGTTGTATGCTTCAAAGGCGAAGGACATAATGTCATTGTCCAGCCTGGAACAGAATCCCGGAGAGTTTATTAGATCTTTCTTAAACCGCTTCAACATAGCCTTGGCTGAAGTCGACAATACAGAGCCACGAATGGTTTCGACCTACTTAATGAGGGCTATCGAAAAATCGAATGAGTTTGGGAAATGGTTGAATATGAAGGAACCAAATTCGCTTGAGAAATTCTACAAGAAAGCTGATGAGTTCATGCGCTTGGAAATCCTTCCTGCGCCGACGAAAGTGGCATTGACGGAGATTAAGAATAACACTGCTGCGCTCCTACCAAAAAGGAATCCGGAAGTCAGAAGAGGGAGAATAACAGTGGGAAGAAGCAGAAGGCTGTGAAGAAACCTCGCATCTTAAAACCTTCATATTTCACGCCTTGAACTGATACTCCGGAGAATATCTTTTTCGCTACCAAAGACTCCGTTGAATATCCTAAACCATCCGCGTTGAAGCTTGGGAAAAATGCTGTTCAAAGTGGGAGATTTTGTCGGTTTCATAATCAACCCGGTCACGATACCAACGAATGTCGCCATTTGAAAAGTTTGATTGAAGAACTGCTGAGAGAAAACAAGCTGCAGCAATATGTTAAGAGAAATAGGAACGACCCAACTTCATCTACTGAGGGCCAGCAACTTCCTGCTTATCCATCTGGCTCGGGTGAGAGGACTACCGCGCGTGAATCAGAGAGGCCTGTTATTAATGTAATCACGGGAGGTCCTCACCCGGCAGGCAGAAGCTGGGGCGAGATGGAAAGATATGCTCATGCTTTGAAATTTGCCCCAGCAGAAGAAATTTTTTTGTGTTGGAAGATGCTGCACCTTTGGACCAGCAAAGAACTTTTAATGATGACATTGTTTCAGGGCCAGGGACTCTATATGTGTTGAAGCTCCTACCATGGATCCCGTGGACATCTCTGCAGGTATCGGGCCTGCTATTGTAAGAAGGGTGCTTGTTGACTGCGGCGCCTCTTGCAATATCCTCTTCAAAAAGACATTCGATCAAATGAAGATTCCTTTGGCTGATGTTCAAGCTTCATTGTAGAAGATTGTTGGGTTTACTGGGGAGCCAAAGCAGCCAATTGGAACTATTGACTTTTTCGTTGAACTTGGAGAAGAGCAGAAAAGGTGGTTCGAAAGCAGACTTTTGTGATTGTTGACGGCTTTTCTGCTTACAATGCCTTCCTAGGCCGACCGACTCTTGCAGCATTCAAGGAAATTCTTGCCCCGTGGTGCCTTACTATGAAGTTCCCCATGGATAATGGCGTCGGTGTTATTAAAGAGGATTAGAATGCTGGGCGAGAATGTTATTTGATAGAGTTGCGGGAAGCAAGGAAGAGAGAGATGGGAAAGGATGCGGCAGCTCCACTCCGCATCAAAGAACCAACCTTGTAGCAGTTACAGGGTTGACCCTGCACTGGCGAGCATAGTGGTGCACGAAAAGAAATGGATCTCAGAAAAGCCAATACAGGGGAAAATAGAGTGGTGCCAGTGGAAGTGACGGTCCCAGTACCTGTTGATCCGAAAGATCCGAATAAGGTGCTAAATGTGGGTTCTCAACTTAGTGTAACGGTTCAAAATACTTTGATATCATTCTTGAAAGCAAATCTGGATGTATTCGCTTGGAGTCATGCTGATATGTGTGGAATATCTCCAGAAATCACAGTACACACTTTGAATATTGATCTGATTTTTACACCCGTGAAGCAGAAAAGAAGATCCTATGGTCTAGAAAGGTTAGCGGCATTAAAAGAAGAAGTAGATCGGCTCTTGGAGAATGGCTTCATCAGAGAGTCCACTTATCCGAATTGGGTTTCTAATCCGGTGCTGGTTAAAAAAGCAAATGGAAAGTGGAGAGTAAGCATAAACTTTTCAGATTTAAACAAAGCCTGCCCCAAAGACTGCTTCCCGTTACCCAGAATTGATTAGTTGGTGGATGGAACAGCCAGGCATGAATTGTTGTCTTTCATGGATGCTTACTCCGGATATAACCAAATAATGATGCATGAGCCAGATCCGGAGGACACGAGCTTCATCACCGATGTCGGTCTTTACTGCTACAGAGTCATGCCCTTTGGACTGAAGAATGCGGGGGCAACTTAGCAAAGACTTGTTAATGCTATGTTCAAGCCACAGATTGGAAAAACTATGGAAGTTTACGTTGATGATATGTTGGTGAAGTCAAAGAAGGCAGTGGACCATATGGATCACTTGGAAGAAATGTTCGCAGTCCTCCGAAAGTATGGAATGAAGCTTAATCCTTTGAAGTGTTCATTCGGGGTAGAGTCCAGGAAATTCTTGGGTTTCATTGTGAGTGCCAGGGGAATTGAAGCTAATCCAGCTCAAATTACTGCTCTGAGAGTAGTCAAAGCCCCTAGGACAAAGAAGGAATTGCAGAGCCTCAATGGGAAAGTTGTTGCGTTGAGTCGGTTTATTTCCAAGGCCACGGATAAATGCATTCCATTCTTCGACGCTCTGAAGAAAGGAAAGAAAAACTTTGAATGGACTCTGGAATGTCAGAAAGCTTTCGATGAACTAATTTGTCACATAGAAGCGCCTCCAATACTTTCTAAGCCCGGCAACGGCGAAGATCTTTTCATATATTTAGCATTTTCGTCTCATGCCCTCAGTGCAGCATTAGTACAGGAAGATGCAAAAGTTCAGCGCCCGGTCTACTACATCAGCAAGAGATTCACTGGGGCAGAGATGAATTATTCAAAGCTAGAAAAACTCGCCTATTGCCTACTGATAGCTTCCAGAAAGTTGAGGCCATATTTTCAAGCTCTTCCTATCAAAGTCCTCACTGATCAGCCTCTAAAGCAAGTCCTATTTCACCCTGAGACTTCGGATCGTCTTCTAAAGTGGAATATTGAACTCAGCCAATATGATATCACTTACCATCCCCGAAGAGCAATCAATGGACAAGGTTTAGCAGATTTCATTGCAGAATACACAGATAAAGGTGACAGCGAGGAAGAAGTTACTGATGACATCCCGACCCGATGGAAGTTATATGTTGATGGCGCAAGAAACGACTATTGTTCTGGAGCTGGGGTCGTGCTTGAAACCCCCGAAGGGCGATCATTGTGCTACGCATTGAGATTGGAATTTCCTTCGACAAATAATGAAGCAGAATATGAAGCTATTATTGCCGGCTTGAAGATTGCTAAAGAACTGAATATCAGAGTGTTGCAGATATTCAGTGATTCCCAGCTTGTTGTATGCCAAGTCAAGAAAGAATTTCAAAATAAAGGAGGAAATCTGCCTGCTTACTTGACTACGGCCTGGTACTTCTCGATGATTTCGATCATTATACGATAAGTCATATACCCTAGGAAGAGAACATGAAGGCAGATTCTCTCGTAAAGTATTCAAGCACTGGCGAAGCTCAATTACCGGGATTAGTTCATGTAGAAGTCTTGTCAGCCCCAAGAATTGATGAAATAGAGATTGACTGGATCATGTCTATTTCTCAAGAGCAGGAGTCATGGATGACTCCAATCAAGGAATATCTACTTAACGGCTCCCTTCCAGAAAATTCAAAGGAGCGTCAGAAGCTGTTAAGGAAAGCCTCAAGATATGTAATACAAGACGGTCAGTTGTACAGACGGGGATTCTCGATGCCATTACTCCAATGTGTAACCAAGGAAGAGGCCAAGACAATTTTAGCTGAAGTGCACGGAGGTAAGTGTGGAGATCATTCAGGTGGTCAAACTCTAGCAAAGAAAATTCTCCGTTATGGGTATTTTTGGCCAGACATTAATTGTGATGCCGCTAGCTACGTCCGAAAATGTGACCAATGCCAGAGATTTGCAAAAATCCCAAGAGCACCTTCCACCGAGCTAACGCAGATGGCCAGTCCATGGCCATTTGCTATCTGGGGAATAGATCTCATCGGGCCTTTGCCAACTGCCAAGTCCGTAATCAGATATGCTATTGTTGCTGTTGATTATTTCACTAAATGGGCTGAATATGAACCATTAGCTACTATTACCTCTAAAAAGATGATAAAATATGCGACTAAGAATATCATTTGCAGGTATGGTGTGCCTCAAAAGATAATCATAGACAATGGTACCCAATTCGAAAGTGAAGAGTTCCAGGATTTTTGCAAGCAATTCAAGATCCAAAAAAGCTTCTCAGTAGTCGCTCATCCGTAGGAAAACGTGCAAGTGGAAGCAGTAAACAAAATTATCAAGTCAACCATCAAAAAATAGCTGGAAAAAGAAAAAGGTGGTTGGGTCGATAAGCTGCCACTAGCACTATGGGCAAACAGAACTACCCACAAAACTACGACTAGGAACACTCCATTCCCATTAGCATATGGATCAGAAGCAATGATTCCGATGGAAGTAGAAGTCCCTTCACACAGAAGAATTTATTTCAACCAAGCTGAAAACAAAGAGTTGCAACTTGAAGCACTTGACTTCCTTGATGAAAGAAGGGAAGAGGCTCAACTCAGAATTGCAGCCCATCAGCAAAAGATTGCCAGGTACTTCAATTCCAAAGTTCTCCAACGCAGCTTTGAAATTGGAGATCTAGTCTTGAAAAGGATCATGACAGCAACAGTAGTGTTTGCGCCAAACTGGAAAGGCCGTATGTCATAGGCAAAAAATTCTTGATGGCTCTTTCAAACTGACAACTGTCGAAGGAGATCCAATTCCAAAAGCTTGGAACAGCAATCACTTGCGTCCATATTTTACTTAAAAGCTTTGCTTAAATTTGTAAAATGATTGCGGATGTATGATCCTTGTATTGCAAGCTATTGTAAAACTAGTGGAAATGAATAATAAGAATTATAAAGTGGATATAGGCCCAGTTCTTGGCCGAACCACTATAAATCTTGTGTTCTCTACTTTTATAAAATGCCTGTTTTATTTCGATGTGTAAATACCTTAAATGTATTACTAAAATGTCGATTTAATATTGCAGGCCATTAAAACAAAGCTTACCCATCACAAGGCCAAGCGATCCCTGAAATCACTCAATAAACAAATGACAGGCCGCAAAGATTCCAGATTCAAATCCTATATAAGAAGTGCTTCATGCAAACAGTTAGTGATTCCGTCGGAGGGGCACCTCCCTAACATGAAGGTTCCAGGCCCTTGCTAACTGATTGCGATTGTTTGTGCAAACGGACATCCGATTAGATAGCTTGCGTCTGTCCCGTGGACTCACTTAACAATGAAGTACACTTCTTTGGATAAAAAAACTACTTACAAAAGAAAGGAACATGTGCTTGGAAATGATAACAGGGAATCGCTAATGAGCAAATGACGAACATACAAGGGCGAGTAGACAGAAAACAACCAAAAAGTAGTCCTGCCTCTCAACAAAAAGGTTGGTGGAACCAATGGATGGGCACCTTCCCAAAGCGAAGGCACCAAGCCCTTGCTAGCTGAATGCGATCGTTTGTGCAAACGAACATCCGGTTGGATAGCTTGCATCTGCCCTGTGGATCCAACTAATCGTGAGACGCAAACTTCATGGCAAGCCAACCACCCAAAGACCTCTTCGAAGGCACAACTCTTCGGAGGACAAAGACCTCTAACGAGGCAAGCCGAAAAAAGAAAGTTGTCTTCTCAACCAAAAAGATTGGTGGAATTACCGAGGGCCCTTATTAACTAGTTGCGATCATTTGTGCAAACGAACATCCAATTAAGTAACTTGCGTCGGTCCCGTGAATCCATTCAACCATGAGAAAGTAACTTCCAGACAATCAAATAAAGACCTCTTAGGAGGCACAAGCCTTCACCAATGGCACACCTGTCCTCTTTGGAGGAAGAAGACCTCTCCCGATGCACCACAAGCCCTCTTCGGAGGCACTAGCCTTCACCAAAGGCACACCTGCCCTTTTCGGAGGCAGAATACCTCTCTCGAGGCACCACAAGACCTCTTCGAAGGCACAAGACCTCTTCGGAGGCACAAGACCTCTTTGGAGGCACGCCCAAGAAGAAATGCTTTTCTCAACCAACAAAGTTGATGGAACCACCAGAGGGGAACCTTCCCAAGATAGAAGGCACAGGGCCCTTGTTAACTGGCTATGATCGTTTGTGTAAACGGACATCCAACTAAGTAACTTGCGTCCGCCCCGTGGAACCATTTAACTGTGAGAAAACACTCTCAAGCGAACAAAACATAAAAGCCCTCCAACGAGGAACAAAAAAAAAGAAAGCCTTCTTCGGAGGCACACTGCAGCTCTCAAGGGAAGATCAATTTCCCTATCTTGATAATATTCTTCCTCAGAAGTTGTAGTGCCAATTCAAAGCCTTCTTTGGAAACTCGCTTCACCGCATAGGAGAATCCACTTGTCAAAAAATAAAAGTGACTATCTCCGAAAGCGAAGTGTAAATTTTTTTTTTCAAACAAAAGAGAGAAAAGAATTCTCCAATACAAGGCACACTGTACTAAACCAGAGTAATATTTCGTCAAAAAATGGAAAGAATTATTCTCTAAAGTAATGGTGCAAGTCTTCTCAAAATGGAAGAATTGTTCTCCAACTTAGGAGTACAAGTCTTCTCAAAATGGAAGAATTGTTCTCCAATTTAAGAGTACAACTCTTCTTGAAACAGAACAATTGTTCTCCAACTTAAGAGTACAAATTTTCTCGAAACAGAAGAACTATTCTCCAAAGTTTTATCAAATGAATGAAATTGCAATAAGCCGTGGTATGGGGGCAATACAATACAGTATAACTACATTAATAAGAGCAACACTCAAGCAACATACCATAAACTTATTGCAATGTCACACAAAGAAAATGAAGAAACTTGTGCGAAAATAAGGAATAAATGCATTCACAAATAACAGTCAAAAGATTGTACAAGTAAGAAGAATCATTTTATTCCATACTATAAAATTTTATACACGTGCAGGTTACAAAAGAGTGGGGTCCGGTACCCGCACAATCTCCGGTCAATACAAGCGTTTGTAAACAAGCAAAAATCAAAACAAGAAGGGTAAGGCGAGACTCACTATTTCTTCGTCCCGTCACCTTTAGAGCCCTCGCCTGGCCTGATAGTTAACTTTGGGAGCCGGCTTGAATGAGTCGGGGAAGAAGGAGATAGAGGTGTAGCTGGGTCTACTTCCGCCTTCTCTTCGCTAGTAGAAGTGCTTTTCCTTCTCTTCTTCGAAGTTACACGCTTCCCCTTCTTCCTTGAAGAAGACTCGCTGCCCAGAGTGATAAGTGCAGACAGCTTTGTGTCATCATGAAATTGCACCGGAGTCTTTTCACCTTCTTCAAGTTCCTCAGCCGTCTGCTCTTGCGAAGCAGCCGGGTCATCCAAGCCTTGAAGAGCTTCCATTAATTCTTCTTGCGACCCCGGTTGAGAAGCAAAAGGAGGCGTAATTTGAAGAGATGGAGGTGGAACAGCTGGAAGAGGAGAAGTCTGTGCGGCACTTGGCGTTTTCACTACAGAAGAAGAGAAGTTAAAATTAGTATTCCTCGCAAAGAGAGGAGATAGTGGCGCATCAAGGCTTAAGTAATAATCAAAAAGTTCGTCAAGTTCATGTGAAGTGAACAAGTAGTCCACTTGAGCTAAATCAACGTTGAAGTTACCTGGAAAAGTTGGCTTTATCACGTCAACTTTAAAGCCTTGTGCTTCAGCGCTTTCTTGAGCCTCATCTCCAGTATGAGCAGTTACAATTTCAATGTCAGCTTTGGCAGGAGGCGAAGAATGGGAACTGGAGTCAATGATATCAATGTCGGCCGAAACTGAAGGAAGAGTCGGGTCGGTCAAATGTGCCTTCCCTAAATGTTCTCCTTCCGCCATTCCGGCTCGCTCTTTAGCAAGTTGCTCCTTCCCCCGGCAAGGGCGGCACGTGCATCATCATCCAGATAGTGCGCCTCAAGTTCTGCCTCAGCATAGACAGCGCCTCCAAGCATATCAAGTGCGGCCTCCCACACTTCGGCCAAGGCAATCTCATACTTCGGGCCTAATAACGAGAGGCTGCCATGCCCCAAACACTATGTATGTAAAACTCGAATAAGGTAGAGCTGATGTTGGCCTTGGTTACTTTATGAGATTCTTCGGCTGCTGCTTTGCCGGCGATAGCTTCATCACGCTCTTTTTCAACTTCATAAAGCCGAACTCTTAGCATTTCAATCTCTATGTTCCGGGAGCTGGTTTTTTCTTGTAACTGAGCAACATCTGTTCGGTATCTTTCTACAATTTGCTGTTGTGCTTCAAATCTAACCTCGGAATCTCTTTGACTGGCATAAGCGTCGCTCACTTTTTTTTGAAGCACTTCTTCCTTTTGAGTGAAGGAAGTGGAAGAAGCGACGAGCTCTTCTTTGAGTTTTTCAATTTCCGCTTCAAGCTTCTCATTGTAAGCGGTGATTTTTTTCACCTCTGCACCATGCTGGTCGAGAGTTTTCTTCCACTCGGACTTATTGCTCTCCATAGTTAACATAGCCTCAAGATTCAAGCGATTCACACTTTGAAGCTCGTCAACTAGCTTTTTCCATCCAGACATTCTCCCAATGTCAAGTTTAACAGCATTGAGATTCCTTAGCATGGCTTGCTTGTGAATAGGAATCAAGTCCAAGTCGAAGCGCGCTCCTTTTAAACACCAGTGTGGAAACCGGCTTTGGACTGCAGGCGGGGCATTCTCAATTTGATACAGAGGCCTGTTGATGATCGTTCGAATATCAGCTCTTTGAAGGGCAGGAGAGCTAGAATGGATTTCCAAAGAGATGGGAGCAGCGGGTTTTTCAGAAATTACAGACGACGGCCTTTCACTAAGCTTGGCCCGCTTGCTCGGATCTTCAAAGATGTGACCTTTCCCTTCGTCATCATGAGATTTTCTTTTGTGGGAATCATCACCTCTCTGGGAATAATCATGTCATTCATCCCTTCTCCCATAGCGCTCCTCATAAGCCCGTCTCTCGCGAGCTTTTCTTGCTGCTCTTTCTTCATCAATTTCCCTTGGGGCAGGAAGATACCGCTTGGGATCATAAAAGTCGCGCCTTCCATGGCGCTGAAAACCATCATAGTATGAGCCACTACGTCCCATTGGAGAACCTGAAAATGAAGAAGAGATAAGTTCAGAAATCTTCAAAGTAAAAAGATAAGTGCACGAAGTTGCTGAAATCCTAAGTGTGTGTGGCGTGTGAACTACGCGCGTCTAGCTACAAACCACTCTTCGGCTTAAGAGTTATCTCTTGAGATGATGGAGTTGTTTGCAAAACTGATGTCACTTCAACTGTTGGAGAAGCAAGTTTAGAAGCGGTGGAATCATCCTTGAAGAGTTCATGTGAAGTAACCATCAAGTCGCTCAATCCCTCAAAAGTGTCGTTGCCGTCATGCCTAGCGGGACTCTTTCTCTCAGCTCCTGCATCAGCAGCCTTCCCGGAATGTTGAGGAGCTTCCTCTTCTTCGATAACCGAGGGAAGTGCAAATTTGCCGGATGATCCCGCAACATCAACGGAAGCAGAACATTTCACCAATGAAGCCCCGGCAGTAGGTTCCTTTGGTGTAAGTTCTTCGACGGAAACTGGGGCATCTGGAGTCTCTGCTTGAGAACCAGGGGCATCATGAAGCTGGGTAGATCGGGAAGAATACAGAAGTCCGAATTGATGCAAAAATTCGTCCTTCAGCAAAAATTTAATGCTTCTCTCCTCAACCGTCATGGCACTTAGTCTTTCAAAAGTCGGCTTATGGCTGGAATCTTTAGAAAGAGGAGGAAGTGCTGTAAAAGTAAAGAATGAAGTTAGCACTTAACAACTCGGATTTTGAAAATTTCGGAAACGGAAAGAACGGAGATAGGCAAGCTTACTTCCTACTCTCCAAATGCTTAGAATCCTGGGGAGCAACGGACGAAGAAAAATTGGTTCAAAAGCCCGTGGGCGCTTTCAGGAAGATCAATGATCAATTTACGGTTCCTTGCGCTTCTCACAAGTATTATAGAAGGATGATCTTTATTCTTCGTAAATGTGCATAAGTAACAAATTTCATCAAAGCTTGAAAGACGGTCGAGTGTCCTTCTGAACAGTGCACAGTCCCATCAAGATGGCGCAGCCATTGGGATGCAACTAGAAGGGAGTGATAGTCAATCAAAGAAGGAGCCGTCGAAGAAAATTGTTAAAGGGAGGAATAGCTCCACTCAAGCACATCTGATGATTAACTGCGATGAAACCAAGAGGTGGCCTGTCAGCATTATCGTTTACCCCAGGAAGCAGAGCGTCCGCTTCAGCAATACAGAATTGAACACATAATTGATTGAACACCTGTTGATTCAGAGTGGTTGAAGTTCTTTCCGGGGTATTGTCCAAGGGGTTAGCTATTGGGAAGACTTCTTCAGCTTGTCCTATTATCTCTTCTTGTTGAGAAGTCATTCTACACAAGGAACTGGATATTCAAATATGAAGGTGCATGTGTTTCCTAAATGTGTGGAGTGTTGTGCAAAACTAATAAAATGACAAGCAAATATAACTGGAATTAAACTAATAAGCATTTGTCGATTATAAAGTTTCAGGGCTTGTTATTTTAGGTCCAAGTACAAGTGCAGTGGTGATGCAAACAGATCAGCTTTAGTTGATTAATTTTTCTTTGCTTTAATACTTCACTTGGATTTGTTGATTCATAGCACTTCATTCGTATAATTTCTTTAAGTTGATTATTCTTTATCGACTAATCTGTCATTCGATGTGGGAAATCAGTGGCAGTATATTTGCCCTAGTTTTCTACAAAATGTTGTATTTAACAGGTTGTTAGCTTCAAAAGTTAATATAATCTATGACAAAGTGCAACAAGTTCAACCAGTTCATTCTGGCTGTTCAGGTTGAAAATTTAATCAAGTTATGTCAAATTTTACAATCGTTCAAGTCCTGTTCACTTCTTAAGTCGCAAGAATGACTTAAGTTAATTCGGGGTTCTTTAGGTCGTCCGGATCATGCCCAAACGACCTAAAATTGGTCGGGCTTGCTTAGGTCGCTCTGCTTTAAGCCTTATGTTATTCCAGCAAGTTAAGTCGCAAGCAAGATAGGTCGCGAGCAAGTTAAGTCGCAAGCAAGTTAGGTCGTGCGATTCACATTCAAACCGATAAGCTTAAAGTCGTCTGGAGCTCCTAAACCTATCATTTCCTAACGCTCTTTAACCCGTTCGCTCCTCTCCACTCAGCAAATCGCCTAACTCACAAACCCGTTAACCCGTTAACCCGTTAACCCATTATCATCTCTGCCGAGAAATCCATCGTCTCACCACACTGCCAAATCAACCGGAACCAATTCGAATCACCTTCGATCCATCGTGGATCCAATATGCTGCTATGTTTTTGAGAATTACAACAACATCGCGTCCAAAGGCAATCAAGGATCGATTGTAACACGATTCATGGTGAAACGCAGCATACGAAATTGGATTGGGGACGGCAAATGGGGAATTCGTGATTCGATGGTGATCGTGGATTGGATAATGAGCGAATCCACTTACGTGATGATGAAGATGATAGGTGACCGGTTAGTTCGAGTTCTCCTTTGAAAGCTTAGAAGGTTCTTCAATGGCAGCTTCCAGAGTCAAAGCAAGTAAAGAGAAGAAGGACTGTTATGCGACTTATATACAGGGGGAGTGGATTCTGAACTTGTGCGAACGACCTAACTCCCTCATTAAGTCGCTCACGACCTAATGACTCGGCAAGGCATGAGCTAAGAAGTGTCGAAGCACATGACCTATTACATAGGCATATACTTCGAGGGGCAAGTGTTAACCCTTTTCTAAACAGCGACCTAACCAGTTGAAGAGCCTAGCGACCTAATCAGTAGAAGAGCTCCGCGACCTAACGAGCTAAAAAGCTCAGCGACCTAAAAAGTTAATAGGACTTGTGACCTAATGAGCTAATGACCTAAGCTACTCAACTAGTTAACGACCTAGTAACTCAATGAAGCAACGACCTAACAACCTAAAGGAGGGAGCGACCTAGCGACCTAAAAGATCCAGCAACCTAGAGAGTTATCACAGAATAAAGCCGCTTGCATATAGGTCGCTCCCAATCTTAAGTCGCTACCTCTTCTAAGTCGCTCCACATAAGCTGCTTTGCACTCCCATAAGTCGCTACAACCTACCAACCATTTTTCTCCTAGGTTACCCACGACCTACGACCTACCAGCATGTTCAAGTGATCAAGTGCGTCTATTTTAAGCCGTAGCCCGTGTACCTTAGGTCGCTGATAACCTACGACCTAGGGCTAGGTCGCTCACGACCTATGACCTAACTCCAGAAATTCCCTATAAATACCTTGCCTACTCCACCGAAGTGGGGACTTTTGGCTCATTTCTGGAACACCTATACTCTGCTGTTTTCTCGACTCATCTGACACTTCAAACACCGAAGACACCTCAACGGACTTCAAGAGAGATCTAACACATTCAACATGAATTCGAAGAGCTCTTATACATGAAGTTCTAGCTACTTGTCTTAGTTGTGTTGTAATCGAAGATCATTGTAAAAGTTGTAATCAAATCAGCAATAAAGAGGATTAAAGTGGACGTAGGCTTAACATTAAGCCGAACCACTATAAAAACTGTGTCTCTTTACTTGATTTTCGGTTATCTTCTGCATATCTCTAGTTCCCATACCAACGGGTGGTGCTTTCACATTTTTACAACTTACACCGGGGTGCTAGCGTTCAATTTTAGCGTTAATAGTGTGTGTATATATATTGTTTAAAAATATTTACTTAAGTTTATGTTAATATCTTTTAAATAGATTTATTTGAGTAATAGCTTTAACAAATATATCAGTTTCAATATTCTTTTGAATTTTTTTGAATTAATATATGGTTTTCAATAAACATCGAAAATAATATACATACATTTAGCTTATATATGTAAATTTGCTTATATTTAATAGATTTTCATCAAATCCAGTTCATCGTGCTTTGCTTTTGTCTTGCCGCTTTCCAGAATTGGTCGCATCAATAGTTTCTAACTTTGTCGTTGTTCTGCGTGTTCATCCGTATTTATTCGTGTCAGTCTACATCTTACTCTTGTTATATCTCTAACCTCGAAAGTGAACGATCACTCACGATTAACAGTCTTGTGTTAGTAAATTTTTATTCACATGAAATAACGATTGAAGTATGTAGTTAATTTATATTATTAGTTATTTAATCATTAAATATAATATGTTATTATTTTCATTTTTTCACCTATGCCAATTGACAATATTGACACAAATAACCTGTTATATATATATATATTATTTTGAAATTGTCAATTATGATATATGCATGTTGTTGATATGTTATTATCATGTTGTTCTCACTTCATAAGTTTCATGTTAGTTTAGAAATATCTATGAGTTGAAATGATATAGACCCAAACGATATTATAGATTAGGGGAAAAATCGTTATGGGTTGAAACGATAAACCTAAGTGATTTTATCAATTTTGAAATTTTGAGATTATGGGTTGATATTATGTATATCCATAAATAATAAATCATTGCGGATTGAATTGATAAATATATATCATTTGAGCATTAAATAAAAAATTATACATAGACACCTTTGGTCTATTTGAAAAATGATTTCCAAAGTTTTAAAAAGAAAATAGATGGGTTTAATTCAATATTGGTTTTTAAATATAATATAGGATTTTATTTTAATATGTTCTTAAAATATAGATTTTTAAATTTATATATTTGAAAAATTTAAATTTACAAGTTAAGTTTTGGAAAACGTAAATTTTAATATTTTACTTACAATTTATTTATTTTTAAATATATGTAAAATAAGATTTAATTTAATAATATTTAATATAATGAATTTAAGAAAAATTTAATTTAACTAAAATATATAATATGCTTTTAAATATTTATTTACAACTTATATTAATATTTTGAAAATTGATTTTTGTAATAACTATAATAAACTAAGATTGGAAAGATAAATTGAAATTGGTTTAAAATTTAATATTTTCTAAAATTTTTATACAATGAAATTTGATTTGAAACTTATTAGTTTTGAGATTTTAAAGATACGATTTTTATAACTTGATAAATGGGTTTTAATCAAAGGTGATTAAATGAATATCTTTAAATTTAAATAAAATTATAAATTCCTGCTATTTTGGACCATTCAAACAGACAATAAAACCAGACATGTCAGACTTGAATAATTTAAAACAACTGATTGTTGATAAATTTTGGGTCAAATAAAATCAATCATAGAATCACAGATGCAGAATATTAGAATAATTCATAGCGGAATAAAATAAGCATAGTAGTTCATGAATCTACTAGATACATAGTCTAAAAAACAAATATATAATACTAGAGTCTGAAAGCAAATATAATTGGAAATCCAAATACATATGTCCACTAATACATAAGCAAACGCTGAATGGAAATAATTGAAATATGAATAATAGATAAATAGTTAAATCTCCAGTAGATCTCTAGCTCCAAAAGATGAATCCAAAGCTGTGATATTTAGGCTGACCCGAGCGTAAAGCAAAACACAAAACACTCGAGTTAGGACATATATATTTATAAAATGAAAATCAACTCAAGTGAACTGCATAAGAAATGCATCAGTAACTTAAAGATGTTTGGGATCACCCATCCTTTAAGGATCCCTTAAAGTATCTAAAATGTAGTCATATACGTTATTATAATAATGTCTAACGGCATTTAAACTTCGATGCGACAAGGAGTCGGATTTCAATTAGTTATCCGAAACCCACATCGAACCCTGAATGTGATTCTTTGTAATTGATATATCCACGTGTTTTAAAATTACTCGCTCACTATTCGGTTTAGCCGGGAAAGGACTCACTTGTCATATAACCCATTCCGAATAGTGATACGCCGAAATGGATAGCATTTGAAGACCGATGGTGAAGACCGGGTGTCCTCGAAAACGATAGGATAACCTATCGATTGTCTCTGCACTGAGTTGCTCCGGTTTAGAGATTCCTTAAGTGATGGGAAGTCCGATCGGGATTTTGGATACCCGGATTTGATGGGCTTCTTCCTTTATTGGACGAAGTGCCTTCGGTTCTGTTCGAACCCAGAACAAACTTGTATGGTCGTATATCTGACACTATATTTTGAGGTATAAAGCAGATTTCTTCAAATACGTATCTATTGGTGGCGGAGAATTTATTCTCTTAGCTTAACACCCTTCTCTGAGACGTACGAGCTCAGAGGTTATGTAATTAAAGGTTTTCAGCGATATACTCCTAATTTGGTATTGTGGCATGCTAAGTGCTGCTGTGTGTTGATGATCATTTGTTGATCATTTGTGATCAAAGCATGGCTTTCGTGTAAAGCGTAGCTTTGTGGACGAGACCTCATCGGATCTCACAACCCGGAAATGGTCGAAACAGGAAAGATGCGGCGAGGTTACGAGGGTCGCACCCTTTAGGGTATGTCAGTTCCTTCTGGAAAATGGTAATATCATGGTATGGAGCCCAGATATTTACCTGTGTGGTAGCTCCAATCTCATTTACTGTGTGGTTGTTGCTTTGTGATAGAGGGCCTTCGGTATAAAGGTCCCAAAGGACCGGGGAGTGGCATACTCGAGTAGCAGTTATGTAATCACCGAGGTAACCCGGCCTTGTGTTGGTAGAGAGCCGAGAAGGTTCTCGGGACGTCCTGCCAGAGGCGTACCCATGTGGCAGTAGGAAGTTCCTTAGCCTGACGCTTTGTTGGAAATCCAGAGAAACAATACGAGCCCCGTACGGTTTTAGTTGTATAACCCGCCATGCAGCGTGGCGGCAACCTGCCATAAAACATGGTAGCTATAGTAGGCATACGATGAAATGTGGTATGCTGGCTAAGATTAATATTATACTTTCGAAATTCTTTCTACACAATGCACTAGTAATAATATCAAGAAATTTTTCTCGTATCAAGCACATTTGACTATCATAAGAAGAAATCTCCTCCAAGTCTTCGATTGCATTGTGTGTGTGGCGGGAGGTCTTAATGTAGTTTCATTTTCCAAAAACATACTGGATTTTCTTTTATAAATCAAGTTTATTTAAAAGAAACTGTTTTTGTTTAATCATACCAGTACCATGACTGACCCGGAGTTTACTGTTTCTTTCCTAAACTTCGGGTGCCCATAATTTCCACACGGGCAACCTAGTAGTAGGTTTACGTGTTCTGGTGTAGCAGTATTTTGGAGGTTATGCTTTGAAGATATTTTGGAAGTTTTTTTTGGATCTCAGGTGTTCAGTTTTTGGGAGTTCGTTACCACTTCATTCCTTTGAATACTTTTGGGATATATAAATCACTGTTGTATTATTATGATGGTTATTTGGAGTTGTGGTGTATGTATAAAAATACTCTGTTGTAGTAATGGATATTGTGATGTTGTATTTGTGATGTATGCATAATATTCATTCTATTTCTGCTGTTTTATATTCGTCTAATGTTGTTATAAGCTCCGGCGAACCAGATTCGATGTTTGAATCTACGACATTTGAATATGAGTGTCGTATTCGGTGCCGATTTTTGAAAGTCGAGTCAGGGCCGTCACACTAAAGGTGAGTTCTTGAACTCACATCTATGTTTATACCTTTGGTAGTTGTTAGGTATGAATTCCTTACATCTATTTCATGACCATTTTCTTTTGAATTGAATTAGTCTAATGAATTTTCCAATTTTTGCTAATTTGAAGTCAAAATATATGAAAATTCTTATATGGATGTTTGAACAAGTTGTTTGGAGTGTATCGATGAGTTTATAGGGCAGGGTCGTCACTTGGCATAAATCCCTAGCCATCATCGCTCGTTCGATCGCTTTCGAGATAATTTGCCCATCAATGGCCTAGGCTAAATCTTGCCCTAAGCTTCAGCTCAGACGTTTGGTAGTATGCTCAGACGTCTGAAGCTACGGAATAAAAATTCCATACTTACAACTTAGACGTTTGAGCTTATTTTCCAGACATCTGGGCGATTTGGAAGAAAATTCCACTCTTTCAGCTCAGACGTCTAGAACTGTCACATTAAGTCAATTTTCCTGTTTTAAGTGGGTTTCCTTTTTGTATCGATTTTTGGTTGATCCGATTAGTTGTTATCACCTTTATCAACTTTAATAACTTCTTTTCTAGATTTTTGGAGTTCCATTAGATGGATTTGATATCCGTTTTTATGGTTTTGATTCACATCATCGACTTTGAATTTTGGTGATAGAAGTTCTTTACAATTAATTCTGTGAGTTGATACTTTAAAATACAAAGGTTTCTATACTAGTAGTAAATATTCAAACTCTTCCACATAAAAAATAATTTCCATGTTAATTTTAATACAAAGCTCGTTTTTAAAACTGTTTTCAAATCTGCTACTATATACAAGCCTTTACCTCATTCGTATGAGAAATCTAATTAAACAACTTAGCAAAACAAGTGGTAAGAAATGCTTGCATTTACTTTGTCAGTTAATTCTTGGACTTGTTCGATTGAAATCTCATGACAATTTTTGTGTGGAAATTTATAATTTATTCGTAATTATTTAAGTTAAGCCAGTGATTATGGGACATGAAGCTAAACTCATTTATTTACTAGCTTAGTGTAATTTACACTTCTTATTTATCGGTGATGATCATTTTATAGTTTAGACTAGCAATGTGCGATGTCTCTTTATTCGAAAAAGGGGGACTATTCCCTATTAGGAGGAGCTACGACTCATAGTCCGTAAAGGGGTACTATAGCTGTTTGGAAGAGCTTAGGCTCATAGTTCGTAAAGGGGGACTACATCCTGTTTCGAGGAGCTTTGGTTCATAGTCCGCAAAGGGGGACTATATCCTGTTAGGAGGAGCTTTGGCTCATTTTACAGGATAGCGACCCATTTGTAGTACACGTATTGGTGGGTTTTTATGCTCCCGTTTGATATAGACCTTCCCCCTTTTTGTGTTTTCTGGATTTCTAATGATTGGTTTCTGGAATTTGTGTCTCATCAATTTTCACGATTGGCATTGATATGTTTTGTCAATATTTGAGGTTTGGTGAATAAAGCTAAAGAATATGACATTCTTTTTGGGTGTTTGAGAAAATTTGATATATTTTATGATCTTTGTTGTTATCAAATATATACTTGTTATATCTCTTATTCTTTCTCATCTTATATGATATTTATATCTAGACTAATCCGTTTATTATTTTTCTTCTTAAATAATACACGGGACGGACCGAGGTGTTTCAGGTGCATCCACTTGACTTCTTATCAGGGACTAGATTCCGACTTTTGGCTAACTACATAGCTTAATAATTTTTGTTTTATACATTAGAGATAGAGACTGCTTGATGTACGAATATTCTTTTGTCTAGCACTTATACCTATTCTTTTATGATGTAGTGGATCTTGCATGACCACTACTTTGATGTACACTTCTATGTGTTTTATTCATATCTGTTTCTGCCATTGTGATACGAATATCTGTGAATGATTTGTGTTATGTTTATTTTATATTTGTTTTCGAAGACCATATAGCCACCATGCAGTAGCTTTGAGTTTGTATTTTGTATGTTGGATTTCCTCTTTAAATGAAATGTGTGACCTTTTATCTGGCATATCGGTACTCACACAAAGCAATTACATTGATGGTCGCTCCTCAACAGCCTTATTCTCTGTGCTAGTCGACGGCATTACCCTGTAATGTCCTTGGCTAGTGTGAGTATAAAGGTGGGCCGTCACAGCTTGGTATCGGAGCCAAACTTCGAAATAATATGTAATAATCTTGCAAGGATCATTGTCCTAAGTCTCTCTTAGGAATCATGCCTTAGGATTTATCCGAGTGTTAGGACCCGTTCTATCCTAATTTCTTTTATGATGCCTTGTTTTATCAATCAAATTTGTTTGATATTCATTCTAAGAATAACTTTTTTCTCTTCTTTTTTTCTTTCTTTCTTAAAGAAGAGAAAGGGTTAGACCAGGTCATCCCAACATCGATCAATCCAATGCTACTCCTCTGGATCGCGTATTTATGTCTACCAAACAGCTTTTAGATCTTGTAAAGAATGCTCAAGTTACTCGACCTATTCTTGAACCTACTCATCCTAAATCCAAGTTTGCATGATTATACCAATTTGGGTGGAAGGCCATTCAAAGGTTTCGAAAGAGTTATCAAAGTCCAAGCTTGGCTTAGAACATGCGATTGCATCTTTTCTCGCATTAATCTTATAGATCTACATCGTGCCCAAGTGGCTTCTAGCATGCTCCAGGAAAGAGCATTAGATTGTTATGATCTTTTGATTTCGGAAATCGTTGAAGCGGATCTAACTTGGGTGCAATTTCGGGAAAGGTTCTAGTTGAAGTTTGTGCCGAAAGCTAAAAAAGTAACTTTAGCTTGGCGCTTTATTGACCTTGTTCAAGATGAATCTTCTATGACAGACTATGTCGCATCTTTTGAATCCCTCTCTAAATATAGGGTTGAGTATATTAATACCACATTGAAGAAAAATCAAAGGTTTGTTTAAGAGTTGAATAAAAATCTCAGAAAACCTTCACTTATGAAACTAGAAGTTTCTTTTTAATCAGCTTGTTGATATCGCTCTTCGAATTGAACAGGCCGATAAAGTAAGTGATGCTGAAGTAGTGGGTGACAAGAAGAACTTCAACCTTAATAAGAAGAGGCATCCCATTATTAAGTTCAAAAGTGCTAATCCCAACAAGAAAGTGAAGCAAGCAACTTCGATAGAAAAGACTACAATCCCTAATCGTGTAGAATGCTACAATTGTGGTTCTAAGGACCACTATATAAATAGGTGTCCAAGGCCTATTTCTTGCCGCTATTGCAAAAGTTAGAGTCATTATATATCATCATGTCCCAAACTTCAAAGCAAGAAAGAGGGAAAGCTAAATGTTGTGCAAGCCCATCGTAACACTTCTCGTGGTCACAGTATTTCTCATTCTATCCTTGATGGCATTATTATGTTTCGTGATCATCCTATTCGAGTTCTTTTTGACATGGGTGCATCTCGCTCCTTTATATCAAAAGAAGTTGTTGATAATTTGTCTTTAATTGTTATGTGCTTGATGAATTCATCGAGAAATGCGAATCCGGTTGGTAAATCCGCAGCACTAAGTTTACATTGTAAAGATGTCGAGATTATTTTATGATTATGCTTTCCGAGCCGATTCGCATGTTATGCGTTACATAGGTTTCAGAATGATTTTGGAAACGGATTGGCTTAATTGTTGTGAAGCCTACATCCTATGTCCCGAGGGGACTATCCATCTTCGACATCCTTAATCTATTAAGCATATTTCCATTGTTCTTAAAGATTCAAATTCCAATTCGGTAGCATTCTTATATACTCTAAATCCACATGATGGCGATAATGATGATGAGGAAGATTTTATTTCCTTCATTCACATTGTTCGTGAATTTCCTACCATCTTGTTTTGGGATTACCACCTTAGCGAGCAATTGAGTTTAGAATTAATTTAGTATATGGAGCTCTACCTATCACTCATCCTCCTTATCGTATGTTCAATAAGGAAAATGAGGAGATGCATAAACAATTATCTGAATTAGAAGTGAAGCAATTTATTCGTTCTAGTTCCTCTCCTTGGGGAGCTTCAGCTATCTTTGTAAAGAAATTTGATGGTTCACTTAGGCTTGCATTGACTATCGCAAGCTTAATGATCTCACCATCAAGAATAAATATCCTTTATCTTAGATTGATGATCTATTCGATTAACCTAGCGGTGCAGAGTCTTTTTCCAGTTATACTTAGCAACTGGTTTTCATCGGCATCATATTGCAGAGGATATCATTCCTTTGACATCATTCCATACTCGTTATGGATCTTATGAATGGATTGTTAGGCCATTTGATTTAGTGAATGCTCCAGCTTATTTCGTTGAACTTATGAACCGAGTTTTCAAAGACTTCTTCGATCAATTTGTTCTCATATTTATAAATGATATTCTTGTTTATTCTAAAACCAAGGAAGAGCATGAAAAACATCTTCGAATTATATTGGAATCTCTTAAGAGCAATCAATTGAAAGAAAAAATTTTTAAGTCCCACTTTTGGCTATCTCATGTGAAATTTTTTGGACATATTATTTTTGAATTCTAAATTTCCATGGATCCTTTAAATATTGAGCAATTCAAAACTGGAAAAAACCGGGGAGTGTGACGGAGATTCGTAGCTTTCTTGGGTTAGCAGGCTATTACCGTCGGTTCGTAAAATACATTTCTAAAATTTCTGTTCCTCTTACTAGTTTGACAAAGAAGGGAGTTAAGTAAATTTGGTCAGACAAATGTGAAGCTGCTTTTCAAAATTTTATAAAACTCCTTTCCAATGCTCTTATTCTTATGATTCCCAAAGGGAACCAGGACTTTATTAATTATACCGATGCTAGTCGTGTTTGTTTGGGAGTCGTTCTCATGCAAAAGGAACATGTTATCGCTTATGCTTCTAGGCAATTAAAGCCTTCCGAGACTAGATATGCCACTCATGATTTAAAGCTCGCAGCCATTGTTTTCACCCTTATAATTTTGCGTCATTATGTTTTGGGAGAGAAATTTGTTCTCTATGCCGATCATAGATCTTTGTAGTATTTATTTTCTCAAAAGGAAGTTAATTTGCGTCAATAACGTTGGCTCGAATTCCTTACATCTTATGATCTTGATATTCTTTATACTCTCGGAAAGAGAAATCCTGTTGCCGATGCTATTAGTCATAAATAACAAGCGGTTGTTTCCACGATGATATTTGAATGAAATAATCTCGAGACTTATTCACTTGTGAGATTTGAGACCGTGAATCCAAATCATGTTCATCTCTTGTTTTATGTAGCCTTGAGGCTCATCCTTCTCTTTTAAACTACAACCTTGAAGCTCAAAACCATGACATCAAATTGGCTCGTCTTAGCCAAAGTTGTAGGGATAGAAATATTAATGGCTTGAAACACTTTGAAATCGATGCTAATGGAGGTATTCGAAAATATGGTAGACTTATTGTGCCAAATAATAGTGATCTTCATATAGGCATTTTAGAAGATTCTCATCGTTGTAAATTTACCATTCATCCCAGTAGTAGTAAAATGTATACGAATATGAAGCGACTTTATTATTGGGATGGAATGAAATCCGATGTTACTAACTTTATTAAGCATTGCATGACTTGCCAAATCGTAAAAGCCGAGCATCAAAGGCCTAGTGGGTTATTACAACCTTTAGACATTCCAGTTTGGAAGCGGGATCAAATTTCCATAGACTTTACTAACGGTTTTCCCCATTCTCGTTCGGGTCATGATAGTTTATAGGTGATTGTTGATAGGCTTACAAAATCTGCCCATTTTATTCCTGTTCAGAATAATCGGACCGTACCTCTTTTGGCCAAACTCTATGTTTGAGAAATTGATAAATTGCATGGAGCACTTACTTCAATTGTTAGCGATTGTGATCCATTATTTACTAAAGGATTTTGGAAGAGTCTTTAAAAAGCTTTGGGAAAGAAGCATAATTTTAGCGCCACTTATCATCCTTAGTCCAATGAACAAACCGAGCATGTGAATCAAACGCTTGAAGATCTTTGCCGTGCATGTGTTCTTGATTTTTGTGGAAGTTGGGAAGATCATATTTCCCTTGTTGAGTTTTCTTATAATAATAGCTTCCAATCTAGTATTGCTATGGCACCTTTCGAGGCAATCTACGGAAGGCCATGCCGATCTCCTTCGTGTTTGCTTGAAGCCGGTGAGAAGCTGGTATTAGGTCCAGATTTTGTTCGTCATTCCACAGAAAAGATTGACCTTATTCGTTACAGGATGAAAGAAACTCAAAGTAGACAAAAGACCTATGCCGATAACCGAAGAAGGAATTTGGAATTTTCTGTGGGAGATTTGTTGTTCATTCGTGTTTCACCTATGAAGGGTGTTGTTCATTTCATTCGATCTGGAAAATTAGCATCTAGTTATATTGGTCCATGTTCCATCACCGAAAGCATTGGTTCCGTGGCTTATTGCCTTTTATTACCAGCTCAATATTCTGCTATTCATGACAATTTCCGTTTCTCTCAACTACAAAAATGCCTTAGGGATTCCGACTCTATTCTTAAGCCTGATATTATTGAAGAAATTGATGTTTCACCTAATTTGACTTTTGAGCAACTTCTAATTCGTATCATTCCTATGGAGGTTAAACGCCTTCGAAATAAGGATGTTCGGCTTGTGAAAGTTCAATGGTCCTAGGATTGTTCTTGGGAATCCAGAGAATTCATCGAGCAAACACATCTGGACTTACTCTCTCGTGCTCATTAAGGTGAATTTCTCATTTCAAAATTTTCTTTTGTGTTATTGTGCCTTAGAGTGGTTGTTACTCCTTATTTTCTTCTTAAGTATTGCTCGGACGCAATTTCTTTAAGGAGGGAGTTTGTAACAGCTCGCATACTTTCCGATTGTATATTTAAATGTTTTGTTTAAATATAGCATCGTTAGTTGAATTTAAAGTCCAAAATGTGACTTTCTGTAAACGATCGAATCCGGACTTGGGACCACTTCCATTAAGTCCAAAATGGCGTTTGCGACCTTTTTGAGTATGAACATCGATATGTTTGGAGTTGATTATAATTTTGATATTTTCATTGGGGTTTTGGGTTTGGGTTTCAGCCCACTAACCTACCAAGGAACCCAACACCTCTATCAAATACCCTAACTCCCCTCATCTTCATTCATTTCATTTCTAATTTTCTAATGCTCTTAAGCTAAAAGGAAATAGGGGAAAAGATGGGAAATTAAAATTCCTAAACACTAGTTCCACTAGGAAATTCAAATTCAATTCCAAAATCAAAGAGAAGCTTAGGTAAGCATCCTTTCATCTTCTCCATCTCAATTCCTCTTTAATTTTCAAAAATTTCCTATAACCTAACTTAGGAAATATTTTCTTTTGATCTTAGATTAGAGCTTCTAGAATTGAAGTTGAAGAGTGGTTGATCTTTCCTTTATTTTTGAGCTTCTAATTCACTGATTTTAGGTTTAAAGGCGAGTTCTTGAACTCACATCTATGTCCATATCTTTGATAAATGTTAGGTAAGAATTCCTAACATCTATTTAATGTCCATTTGCTTTAGAATTGAACTGGTTTGATGAATTTTTCAATTTTAGGTATTTTGAAGTCAAAATCTTTGAAAATCCTTATATGGATGTTTGGACATGTTGTTTGGAGTGTATCGATGAGTCTACAAGACTGGCTTGTCGCTTTGCATAAATCCCTAGCTTAAATCTTACCCTAATCATCACATCAGACGTCTGGTAGCATGTTCAGACGTCTGAAGCTACGGAATAAAAATTCCAAACTTACAGCTCAAATGCCTGAGCTTATTTCCCAGACGTCTGGGCGATCTGGAAGAAAATTCCAGTCTTTCAGCTCAGACGTTTGGGAAAACCACCAAACGTTGGGAGCTGTTAAATTCAGCCAATTTTCCCGTTTTTTGTGGGTTTCAATTTTATATCAATTTATGGTTGATCCGATTAGTTGTTATCACTTTTATCGACTTTGATGATTTCTTTTCTGGATTTTTGGTGTATCCATTTGATGGATTTGATATCGCTTTCTATGGTTTTGATTCACGTCATCGAATGTGAATTTTTAATGATAATTTTTTTTATGCAATCAATTATGTGATTTGTCACATTAAAATACAAAGGTTTCAATACTATTATTAAGTATTCAAACTCGTCCACACAAAAAATGATTTGGACGTTACTTTTAATACAAAGCTTGTTTTTAAACTATTTTTCAAATGTACTAGTATATACAAATTTTTGTCTCATTTGTATGAGAAATCTAATAAAATGACTTAGCAAAACAAGTAGTATGAAATGCTTGCGTTTACTTCGTTGGTTAATTTTTGAACTTGTTTAATTGAAATCTCGTGACAATTTTCGAGTGGAAATCTAGAATTTGTTAGAAAATATTTAAGTTAAGCCAGTGGTAATGGGACATGAAGCTAAACTCATTTATTTGTTAGCTTAGTGTAGTTTACACTTCTTATTAATCGATGATGACTATTTAATGATTTAGACTAGCGATGTGCGTTGTCTCTTTTCCGAAAAAGAGGGACTATGCCCTATTAGGAGGTGCTACGACTCGTAGTCCGCAAACCGAGACTATACCATGTTTGAAGGAGCCTTTGCTCATAGTCTGTGTTAACTCCTATGTTCAACGACTCAAGAAGGCTCACGACTTAAGGAGACTCAGCGATTTAAAAGGATGCAGACTTAGCAGCTTGCCGACTTAACTGCCCTAAGAGAATAGACCGACTCAACTGCCTTGAAGGGTTACCGACTCAATACCTTAAGGTAGTTACCGACTCAACAACTCAAGGGAGACAGCGACTCAAAGGATAAGCGACTCATCGAGTTATCAACTTAGCGACTTAAGGAAGTATACGACTTAAGGAAGCCTACGACTTAAGGAAGTACATTACTTAAGGCATTGACGACCTAACAACTCAGAGTACTTCACGACCTACGACTTAAGGTACGGACGACCTAACGAGTTAAGATCTAGACGACCTAAGAATTGAAACGGTCTAAGCAGTTCACGACTTAAGAAGTTACGATCTGACAACCTTAAAAGGGTACAACTTAACGACTCAAAGCACGAAAAGGTTAAGACAACTACACTTAAGTCGAAACCGACTTACGACCTTTGCTAAGTCGTTCACGACTTAAGACTACGGAGTCAAGATTCAATTCCGCATCACTTACGAGAGGACTGGTTGACTCGTTTGCGACTTAGGACTTGTGACATATATGAGCAAGCTTATCAGTTGGGCCACGACCCACGACTTAGTTTGAGTCGGCCACGACCTAAAGCTACCGAGTTAAAATCCAATGCCGTGATACTTATGCCGCTTCTTTTTAACTCATTCGCGACTTAGGACTTATGACATGAATTCAAGTAGACAAGCTTACCTCTACTAAAACGTGGACTTGGCTCGATAGGTCGGCCACGACTTATCCTAAGTCAGCCACGACTTAGGACTTGGCAATAATTCCTGCCCAGAATTCTCTATAAATACATCGCCATCTCCAACTTTCAAAGGACTTTTGGACAATCTCTTCAAGCGCCGATACTCTGCCAGTTTCTAAACCGACTCTATACTTGAAGTTTCGAAGAACACTACAAGCTACTTTGAAAGACTTTCACACGTCCGACATGGATTCGAAGACTTTCATCTACATCGAAGCTTAAGCTACTTGCTCAAAGTGTTTTGTAACTAAAGAGATTTGTACTTGAAGAGCATTGTATCGTTTTGTAACAAGATCAGTAATAAAGATACTTAAAGTGGACATAGGCTACTCCTTAAGCCGAACCACTATAAAATCGCTGTCTCTTACTGTATTTTCTGTTATTTTAGTTGATATTCCGTTCCCGAACCATCGGGTGGTGCTTTCACATTAACACTTCACACACCGGGGTGTTAGCGTTCGATTTTAAGCATTACCATTTTTGGTGCTTTCATTGAGAGTTGAACTCAGGTTGTTCTCACCATTGCTCCTCAAAAAGTTGTTGAAAGGATTTCTTTTAAAACCAGAAGTTTATTGGAGATAATGTCTCCTGCGAGAAAACGAACTAAGATCCGACAATGTTCAAGAGAATACCGCTACCTCTCCTCCTTCAAGTCAAGCAGCTCCAACTGTTGGAGTTACGCGAGCAGAATTGTACGCCGTAGTTTTGAGGTTGAATCAACAATTGAATGCCCAGAATGCACAGTTGGAGGCTCAGAATGCCCAAAACGCCCTGATCTTAAGTAAGTTGAATGACCTACTTGGGGCTAACCGTCAACCGGTTAATAATGATGGAAACCCTACCGCGGGAGTTCAAGATGTCGAAGGAGGGAACGTTTCTCAAAGAGCCGCAGACCCTGTGGAAAAGACACCTCTCCAGGCTGGGGGATCGGGACCGCAGCCGACCCTCTGTGAACGGTTGTCAAGACAGAATTCAGAGAGAATGGCTGATGTTTGCCCTCCAGAGCCTTTAGATGATGAAGAGTATTTCTCAGGCATGGTTTGTCAGATCATGAAGGAAAGTATGCGAAGGGATGAAGATGAGAAAGAATGGGGTTTTGCTCCAAGAAAAACTCCGTTTACTGAGAAAATCTTAAAGGCAGAATTCCCAAGAAAATTCGTTCCTCCTACTATTTCGGCATACAAAGGGACAAGCGATCCTAATGTGTTTCTGTATAAGTACGATTGGCATATGACGGGTGCCAGAGCATCTGATGAAATCAAATATCGATATTTCCCGGTATATCTGGAAGGTGTGGCTCTATTGTGGTTTTCAAAGCTGCCAGCCAGGTCCATTGATCAGTTCTTCGATTTGATCAGAAAATTCAAGGAGCAATTTCGATTGTATGCTTCAAAAGCAAAGGATATAATGTCCCTGTCAAGTCTAGAGCAAAACTAGGAGAATCCATCAGATCATTTTTGAATCGTTTTAACATAGCATTGGCTGAGGTAGACAATGCTGAGCCATGCATGGTCCTAACATACTTGATGAGGGCGATTGACAAATCAAGCGAATTTGGAAAATGGTTGAAAATGAAAGAACCAAACTCGCTTGACAAATTCTACAAGAAAGCGGATGAATTCATGCGCTTGGAGAGCCTCCAAACACCGGCTAAGGTGGTATCAGTAGAAGCCGGGAATAATGGTACTGCTTCGAACAAGAAAGAACCTAACACTCAGAAAAGGGGAAATGATGGTGGAAAGAAACAGGGAGATGCTAAGAAAGGCCGTCCTTTCAATTTCACACCCTTGGCCGATACCCCTGAGAACATCTTCTTTGCGACCAAGGATGATGTCGATTATTCGACACCACCTAAAATGAGAGTTGGAAGTAAGATGGAAAAAAGTGGAAGGTTCTGCCGGTTCCACAACCAACCCGACCATGACACCAATGAATGCCGTCATTTGAAAGAGGTAATTGAACAACTCTTAAAAGAGAACAAGCTCCAACAGTATGTGAAAAGGAATAGAAATACTCCAGCCTCGTCGACTCAAGGACAACAAGTTCCCGCTCACCGTTCTGGCTCAAGTGAGAAGGCCGTAGAACATGAGTCGGAAAGACCTGTCATCAATATAATAACTGGAGGGCCTCACCCAGCAGGAAAAAGCTGGGGCGAGATGGAAAGGTATGCCCGTGCCTTGAGGCATGTACCGGCTGAAGAGAATGTTTTTGTATTAGAAAATGATGCACCTTTAAAGCAACAAAAGACTTCCACTGATGATATTGTATTCAGTGCCAGAGATTCTTTAGGTATCGAGGCTCCTACCATAGATCCTTTGGTCATATCCGCTGGTATTGGGCCGACTACTGTGAGAAGAGTTCTAGTTGATTTTGGAGCTTCATGCAACATTCTCTTTAAGAAGACTTTTGATCAGATGAAAATTCCAATGGCTGACGTTCAAGCTTCATCACTTAAGATTGCTGGGTTTGCTGAGGAACCCAAACAGCCGATTGGGACCATAGATTTGTTTGTGGAACTTGGAAAAGGGCTGAGGAAGGTGGCTCGAAAGCAAACCTTTATAATTGTTGAAGAATTCTCTATCTACAATGCCTTTTTAGGCCGACCAACTCTTGCTGCATTCAAAGCTGTTCTTGTCCCATGGTGTCTGACTATAAAATTCCCTACAGATAATGGAGTTGGTGTGATTAAAGGAGACTAAGATGCGAGGCGAGAATGTTATCTTACAGAGTTGCGTGAATCAAGGAAACGAGAAACGGGAGAAGGTGGGGCGGATCCAGTCCACATCAAAAAACCAACCTTGTAGCAATTACAGGATGGACCCTGCACTGGAGAATATAGTGGCGCAGAAGAGAGATGGATCCAAGGAAAGCCAGTGCAGGGGAGAATAGGGTAGTACCGGTAGAAGTAACAGTGCCAGTACTCGTTGACCCAAAGGACCCAAACAAAGTGCTGAATGTGGGTTCAAAGCTCAACACAACAGTTCAGAATGTTCTAATTTCATTTTTGAAGGCAAATTTGGATGTATTCGCTTGGACTCATGATGACATGTATGGAATATCCCCAGAGACTGCAGTACACACTTTGAACATTGATCCAAAGTTTACACCCGTGAAACAGAAAAGAAGAACTCAGGGTCCTGAGAGAACGGCAGCATTGAAGGAAGAAGTGGATCGGCTCATGGAGAAAGGTTTCATCAGAGAATCTACTTATCCAAATTGGGTATCAAATCCAGTGCTGGTTAAAAAGCTAACGGAAAATGGAGAGTATGCATTGACTTTTCAGATTTGAACAAAGCCTGCCCCAAAGACTGCTTCCCGCTGCCCAGGATCGATCAGTTGGTGGATGGGACGGCAGGGCATGAATTTTTATCTTTTATGGATGCATACTCCGGATATAACCAGATTATGATGCATGAGCCAGATCAAGAGGACACAAGATTCATCACAGATGTTGGACTCTACTGTTACAAGCTCATGCCTTTTGGACTCAAGAATGCAGGGGCAACTTACCAAAGGCTTGTTAATGCCATGTTTAAACCGCAGATTGGCAAGACAATGGAAGTTTATGTTGATGATATGCTAGTGAAGTCTAAGAAAGCAGTGGACCACATGGATCACTTGGCAGAGATGTTCGCAGTACTCCGAAAGTACAGAATGAATCTTAATCCCTTGAATGTTCATTTGGAGTGGAGTCCGGAAAGTTTTTGGGTTTCATTGTGAGCGCTAGGGGCATTGAAGCTAATCATGCTCAGATCACTGCCCTGAGAGAGGTCAAAGCTCCTAGGACGAAGAAGGAATTGCAAAGTCTCACTGGAAAGGTTGCTGCCTTGAGTCGGTTCATTTCAAAAGCTACTGACAAATGCATTCCATTCTTCGATGCTCTAAAGAAAGGAAGAAAAGACTTTGGGTGGACTCCTGAATGTCAGAAAGCATTTGATGAGTTGGTTCGTCATATGGAAGTGCCTCCGATACTTTCAAAGCCTGACAATGGTGAAGATCTCGTCATATATTTGGCAATTTCATCTCATGCTCTCATTGCAGCGTTGGTACGGGAAGACGCAAGGATTCAACGCCCAGTCTATTATATCAGCAAATGATTCACTGGGGCAGAGATGAACTATTCAAGGTTGGAAAAGCTCGCCTATTGTTTGTTGATCGCATCAAGAAAATTGAGGCCGTATTTCCAAGCTCATCCTATCAAAGTCCTCACTGATCAACCTCTAAAGCAAGTGCTATTCCGTCCTGAGACTTCGGGCCGTCTTTTGAAATGGAATATTGAACTCAGCCAATATGACATCACTTATCATCCCCGGAAAGCAATCAATGGACAAGCTTTAGCAGATTTCATCGCAGAATGTACGGATAAAGCTGATAGTGAGGAAGAAGCCACTGATAACATCCCAATCCAATGGAAATTATATGTCGACGGCGCAAGGAATGATTACTGTTCTGGAGCAGGGGTTGTCCTTGAAACCCCAGAAGGGCGATCGCTATGTTATGCACTGAGACTAGAATTTACTTCGACAAATAATGAAGCAGAATATGAAGCTCTCGTTGCTGGTTTAAGGATCGCTAAAGAACTAAACATCAAGGCATTGCAGATCTTCAGTGATTCTCAGCTTATTGTTTTCCAAGTCAAGAAGGAATTTCAAGCTAAAGGAGGGAATCTACCCGCCCATTTATCAAAAACCTGGGAGCTTCTTGAAGATTTTGACCATTATTCAATAAGCCATATACCCCGAGAAGAGAACATGAAGGCGGATTCTCGCGCAAAGTATTCAAGTACTGGTGAAGCTCAGCTATTGGGATTAGTTCCCGTCGAAGTATTGTCAGCTCCGAGCACAAATGAAATGGATGTTGATTGGATTATGAATATATCCCAAGAGCAAGAATCATGGATGACTCCGATATTTGAATATTTGCTCAATGGTTCTTTGCCAGAAAGTTCAAAAGAACGACAGAAGCTGTTAAGGATAGCCTCTAGATATATGATCCAGGATGGCCGATTGTACAGACGAGAATTTTCAATGCCACTACTCCACTGTGTAACTAAAGAAGAAGCCAAGACAATTCTAACTGAAGTACACGGAGGGGAGTCTGGAGATCATACAGGAGGTCAAACTTTAGCAAAGAAAATTCTCCGTTATGGAAATTTTTGGCCAAAGATTAATCGAGATGCTGCTGACTATTCCCGAAAGTGTGATAAATGCTAGAGATTTGCCAAAATTCCTAGAGCACCTTCCACTGAGCTAACACAAATGGTCAGTCCATGGCCGTTTCCCATCTGGGGAATAGATCTCATTGGGCCTTTGCCGACTACCAAATCGGGGATTAAATATGCTATCGTTGCTGTTGATTATTTCACTAAATGGGCTGAAGCTGAACCATTGGCTACCGGTACCTCTAAGAAAATGATAAGTTTTGTGACTAAAAATATCATTTGCAGGTATGGTGTGCCTCAGAAGATAATCACACGCAGTTCGAAAGTGAGGAATTCCAAGATTTCTGCAAACGATTCAAGATCCGAAAAATCTTCTCAGCAGTGGCTCATCCGCAGGCAAACGGGTAAGTGGAAGCAGTAAACAAAATCATCAAATCAACCATCAAAAAGCAGCTAGAAAAAGCAAAAGGTAGTTGGGTCGATAAGTTACCACTTGCACTATGGGCATACAGAACTACCCACAAAACTGCGACTGGGCATACTCCATTTTCATTGGCATACGGATCAGAAGCAATGATTCCGGTGGAAACGGAAGTCCCCTCACACAGAAGGATCCATTTTGATCAAGATGAGAATGAAAAACTGCAATTGGAAGCACTTGACCTCCTTGATGAAAGAAGAGAAGAGGCTAAGCTTAGAATTGTAGCCCATCAGCAAAGGATAGCCAAGCACTTCAATTCCAAAGTTCGTCAGCGCAGCTTTGAAGTTGGGGACCTAGTCCTGAAGAGAATTATGACATCCACAGGTGTGTTTGGGCCAAACTGGGAGGGGCTATATGTCATAGGCACGAAACTTCTTGATGGCACATTCAAACTCACAATTGTCGAAGGAGAATCAATCCCAAGAGCTTGGAACAGCAATCATTTGCATCCATATTTTACATAAAAGCTTTGCTGAAATGTTGTAAAAGAATTATGAATATATGATTCTTGTATTGAAAGCAATTGTAAAGCAAGTGAATAATGAAAAGCTATAAAGTGGATGTAGGCCCAGCTTTTGGCCGAACCACTATAAATCTTGTGTTCTCTACTACTATAAACTGCTTTGTTTTATCTCGACATATAAAATACGTTAATTGTGTTACTAAAATGTCGATTTAATAATGCAGGCCATAAAAACAAAGCTTACCCATCGCAAGACCAAGCGATCTCCGACATCACCCAGCAAGCAAACGCTAAACAATTCAAAATTTCCATACTCAAATCCTACGAAAGAAGTGCTTCGAAAAAAAAAGTTAGCGATGTGGCTGAAAGTGGACCATTTCTAACTAACTGCAAATGTTTGTGCAAAGGAGCATCCAGTTAAATAGCCTGTGTCTACCACCACCAACTCGCTTAACTATGAAGTATATTTCTTTGAATAAGGAAAATTATGGGCAACTAAAAAGGGATGATATTTGGAAAAGATAACGGGGATCGCCGACATGAATATATGGCAAAGAGACATGGGCGAGCAAGCATCAAACAGCAAAAGACCTCTTCGGATTCACAAGCCCTCTTTGGAGGCACAACTCTTCGAAGGATAAAGACCTCAAACGGGGCATGCCAAAAGACTTTCTCAACATGGTATGGAATGATCGGAAGCACCTTCCCAACAGGAAGGCAAAGCGCTTGTTTACTAGTTGAGACAGTTTGCGTAGACAAGCGTCCAAGTAACTTGCGTCCACCCCGTGAGTCCATAAGACGAACGGAGGCACCTTCCCAAGTGGAAGGCAAGCGCTCGTTCACTAGTTGAGACAATCTACGTAAACAAACGTCCAAGTAACTTGCGCTCGCCCCGTGAATCCGGCCAACCATGAGAAAGAAACTTCCAGGTAGACTCGGTGGCATGCATTCCACAGAGATCTGAAATACAACTTCACAAGTGCGGGAATGTGAAAAGCCCTCTTCGGAGGCCCATTTCACCATAGTTGAAATGCTAAAAGACCTCGAGCGGACCTCGCCAGAAAAAGAGAGTTCTTTCTTGACATAAAGTTGCGGACTGATCGGCGGTACACCCCCGTGAATCCTTCCAACTAAGAGAAAGAAGCTCCAAACTTCCAGGCAAAATCCCTACTCAGAGGCACACATTTCAGCGTGATCTGAAATAAAACTTCACACGAGTCGAAATGTGAAAAGCCCTCTTCGGAGGCCCGCTTTCCCAACGAACAGGGAAAATATAAAAGCCTCTCCCAAGAGGCAGAAACAAAAAGACCTCTTCGCAGAGGCACAATCGAACAATAAGACCTCTTCCCAGAGGCACAATCAAATAAAAAGACCTCTTCCCAGAGGCACAATCAAAAACTCTCATCAGAGGCTCAAGCAGGTTGAAACCCCTTTTTCTATTCGAAAGGCCCACTGCACTATGAAGTGAAACTCACTAGCCAAAGCAGAAGTGACTTTTTTCAAAAAAAAAGAAAAAGAGGAGTGCAAAAACTTTGCAATAAAAAAGAAGGGGAAGCCCTCTTTAAAGGCACACTTTAGCTTTCAAAGGAAGATTGGTTCATCTATTCTTGAAAATACTCTTCCTCAAAAAAGTTAAAGTGCCCCTCGGAGGCCCGCTTTACCACATAGGAGAATTCATTTTGTAAGAATGTATATATGTAAAAGAAAAAGTGATATCTCCGAAGGTTGAAGCGTAAAAACTTATATGAAACGAGGTGTACTCTGTTTAGGGCGAAATGATATTTCCACAAATATGGAATAATTATTCTCCAAAAATAGGAGTACAAGTCCCCTCGAGATTGGAAATATTACGATGAGCTTATGGTATGGGGGCAATACGGTATGGCTGCATTGGTAAAAGCAACACCCGAACAACATACCACAAGCTCACTGTAATATTATATAAAGAAACTTGCATATCTAAAAAAAAAAAAAGAATAGATGCATTCTCAAACACAGACAGAAGTTTGTACAAGCAAGAGAATCATTTTATTCAACGTTATGAAAATTATGTACATTTATTCAACGTTATGAAAATTATGTACATATGCAGGTTTCAAAATGAAAGAAAAGCGGGGGCCGGTACCCGCGCAACGTCCGGTCAGTACAAACAAAAAGCCAAAAGCTAAAAGTAAAAACAAGGAAGGGGAAGCATGGCTCATCACTTCTTCTTCTTACCACCACCTTTGGAGCCTTCACCTGACCTAATAGGTAGTTTTTCAAGACGGCTTGGGAGAGTTGGGGAAGAAGGAGAGAGGGCTACTGCCGGATCAACCTCCGCTTCCTTTTCAGTAAAGGAAATGCCTTTTCTTTTCTTCTTAGAAGTAGTACTCTTCCTCCTCCTCTTCGAAGAAGACACGCTTCCCGGAGTAAAAAGAGCAGACAATTTTATATCATCAGAAATGGTTCGCTCCGGAGACTCATTGCCTTCTCCAACCCTTCTCCCCCGTGTTCCTGTGAAGCATTAGGATCATCTATGTCTCGGAGAGCCTCTATTTGCTCCTCTTGCGACCCGGGTTGAGAGGCGGATGAAGGGGCGACCTGGAGAGGCGAGGGAGGAATAACTGAAGGAGGGGGAGTCTGAACGGTGCTCGACACTTTCTCTACAGAAGAAAAGAAGTTAAAGTCAGTAAAGAGAGGAGATAAAGGCTAGATTCAGGAAGTAGTCAAGAAGCTCATCAAACTCATAGGAAGCATATGAGCAGTCCACTTGAGCAAAATCAGCATTAGGATTACCTAGCGAAGTAGGCTTTGCTACGTCAATCTCAAAACCCAGCGATTCACCGCTCTCTTGGCTTTCATCTCCGTTATGGACAGTTGCACCTTCTGTGATAGCTTTGGTAGGGGGTGGAAAATGAGAACTGGAGCCGACAATGTCGATTTCGGCCGAAGGTGAAGGCTGAACTGGATCAGTTGAAGTAGTTTTTCCTAAATGTTCCCCTTCTTCCATTTCGGCTCTTAATTTCGCAAGTTGTTCTTTTCCCCTGACAAGAGCGGCGCGAGCTTCGTCATCCAAGTAATGCTCCTCAAGAGCTGATTCGACGTAACCATCACCTTCGCACCAAGCATGTCAAGTGAGGCCTCCCAAACTTCAGCGAGAGTAATTTCATATTTGGGGCCGAGAAAGGCGAGACTACCGTGCCCCAGGATGCTGTGCAGATAGAAGTCAAATAATGTTGAACTGACATCGGCTTTAGTGGCTTGATGAGCTTCTTCAGCTGCAATTTTGCCGGCCACTGCCTCATCACGCTCTCTTTCAATCTTGGAGAGTTGAAGCTTTAACATTTCGATCTCCATCTCCTGGGAGCTAGTTTTCTTTCGAAGCTCAGCAATATCGGCAGTATGGCCCTCATTAATTCTGTTTTGCACCTCGAGCCTATCTTCGGCATCCCTCTGAGCAGCATGAGCGTCCCACACTTGTTCTTGAAGCAGTTTCTCCCTCTGGGAGTAGGAAGTAGAAGAAGTAGCAAGCTCCTCTTTAAGTTTTCCAACTTCCGCTTCGAGCTTTTCGTTATAGTCAGTGATGCTCCTCATCTCTGCGTCATGTTCATTGAGAATTTTTTGCCATTCAGATTTATCATTCTCCATGGTCAACATAGCTTCAAGGTTCGCACGGTTCACTCTCTGAAGTTCGTCAACAAGTTTTTGCCAACTCGACATTCTCTCAATATCAAGTCTGACGGCATCAAGATTTCGCAACATGGCAGGCTTGTCAATTGGAACTAAGTCGAGATCAATGTGAACCCCCTTCAAGCACCATTGTGGAAACCGGCTTTGGAGAGTAGCTGGACCTGGCCCAACTTGATATGAAGGCCTGTTGATGATTGTCTGGATATCGGTACGGGAAGGGGCAGGAGATTGAGAAGGAATGGGAGCAGTGGTCTTCTCAGAAATTGCAGGCACTGATTGCTCACTAACTTTAGCCCGTTTGCTTGGGTCATCAGCCATGTGGCTCTTCCCTCTGTCATCATGGGATTTACGTTTATGGGAATCACCTTCTCTATGGGAAGAATCGTACCGCTCATCCCCTCTTCCATAACGTTCTTCATAAGAACGTCTCTCCTGAGCCTTTCGAGCAGCCCTCTCTTCATCAGTTTCCCTATAGGTGGGAAGATAGCGCCTATAGTCATACTGACCACGCTTTCCATATTGCTTGACGTCGTCGTAATATGAACCACTTCGCCTCATTGGAGAACCTGAAAATGAAAAAGAAGCGTAACTTTAGAATCTTCAAAGTACAAAGAGCTAAGTGCATGAAAGTGCTGAAAAGTTCTAAGTGTGTGTGATGTGCAAACTACGCGCGTCAAACTACGAACCACTCTTCGATCGCGGAAGAATGGTGGGGGTAGTAGTTAACGTCAACTCTTGAGTCGACGGAGCTTGTTGTAAAGTAGAAGTCGTTTCAACTACTAAAGAAGAAACCATAGTAGTAATAGGGTCGTCTTTAAAGAGCTCCTGTGAAGTGACAAACAGGTCGCTCAACCCTTCAAAAGTGTCATCCCCGCTCTGCATGACAGGGCTTGTTTTCCCGGCTTCTTCATCACCAGACTTCTTTGAATATTGGGGAGATCCCTGAGGCTCTTCTTCTTCAATGACTGGGGCAAGTGCAAATTTACCAGATAACCCCGCAACATCAATAGAAGTAGAGCACTTCACTAGAGAAGCCTCAGAAGCAGGTTTTTTTGGTGTGGGTGCGTCAGTAGAAACTGGGGCATCTAATGCTTTAGCTGGGGAGTCTGGGACCTCATGGGGGTGTGTAGAGTGAGAAGTGTGTAAAAGTCCATACTGATGCAAAAGTTCGTCCCTCAACAAAAACTTTATACTTCTCTCTTCAGCGGTCACAGCACTCAGTCTTTCAAAAACTTGCTTATGACATGGATCTCTAGAGGGGGGAGGAAGTGCTGAAAAAGGAAAAGTGTGAAATTAGCAATTAGCGACTCAGATCTCGAAAAGCTCAGGAATGGAAAATAGAAGCATGTAATCTTACTTCCTACTCTCCAGATGGCGTAAAACCCTGGGCGGCAGCGAACAAAGAAAAACTGATTTAAGAAGCCATGAATGCTTTCGGAAAGATCTGTGATGAGTTTGCGATTCCTAGCGCTTTTTATAACAACAATGGAGGGATGATCTTTAGTCTTTGTGAAAGAACATAAATAACAAATTTCCTCGAAACTCGGCAGTCGATCCAGAGTTCTCATGAATAAAACACACAACCCCATCAGAATGGCATAACCATTGGGGTGCAGTTGGAACGGAGAGATGGTCAATCGAAGTAGAAACTGTTGAAGAAAGTCATTGAAGGGAGGAATAGCACCGCACAAGCACATTTGGCAGTTGACCGCTACAAAGCCAGGAGGCGCCACATCAGCAGTGTTAGTTTTCTCAGGAAGAATGGCATCTGCTTCAGCAATGCCAAACTGAGTGCATAACTGACGAAAAACTTTGTATGATAAAGTGGTAGAGGCTCTCTCTGGAGGATTAACTAGGGGAGCCGGAATAAGAGTGGTTTCTCCAGTCTGGGCTGTTATTCTTCTTGTTGAGAAGTTATTCTACATAAGCAACTGGATATTCAAATGTGAAGGTGCACGTTTCCTAAAAGTGTGAAGTGTTGTGCAGAACTAATAAAAATAACAAGTAAATATAACTGGAATTAAGCTAGTCGACAATGGATCGATTACCAAATTTCAGGACTTGTTAATTTAAAGTTCAGGTATAGTATTAGTGCAAACTGGGCAGTTTCAGTTGACTATTTCAATGTTGTTATAATACTTTACTTGAATTTGATGATTTAAAATCACTTCGTTCACACAATCTATTTAAGTTGGTTATCTATTGTTAACTAATCTGCCATTTGATGTGGGCAGTCAGTGGCAGTATATTCGTCCCAATTTTCTGTAAATGATGTATTGAACAGATTGTTAGCATGTAAGTCAAAAGTGACCTGTGAAACAATGCAACAAAGTTTAACAGTTTAAAGAATAAACAGTTCAAGGTTCAAGCAATCCAAAGTTCAGAAAGATAAAGTGCTAACTCGCCGATGAGTTAAGAATTTTTCCTACGGGTTAAGTTAAGTCGTTGGTTCTCTGGCTAACTCGTCCATGACCTAAGGTTTAGAGGCGAGTCAGGTTAGGTCGCTTCAATTTTGAGTCGTTGATGTTTTAAGTCGGCAGTGCTTTGAGTCGTAAGTCGTGGAACAGAAGAAAAGCTTCAGTTCAAAGCATTGAGAAATTCTCCAAGCCCTAACTCGGCCACGACTCAGGGCTTAAGTCGTAAAGGTTGCTAGGTCGGTTCATAGTTAAATCACAGAGATCACTTGGCCGCATAAAATTACTAGATCGTACCTGAGGCAATATCCTACTCTATTTGGCCAACTTACCTTCCCATCTAACTCCTAACCCGTTAACCTTCAAATCTTAACCCGTTAACCCAATAACCTCTCGATCAACAACAACCCTAGTTCTATCACACCGCTGAATCGCCACTAATCACGAGTCGTCTTAAGTCAAATCAAACAGCTTTGAGTCCATCGATGACCAATGCAACAATACTCGCATGGCTAAAGGGGTGAATCGGAGACGAAGAACGAGGCTCGTAGATTGACGATGTTCGACGATTGAAAAAGAAGCATGATCGCTTACGTAGTGTGATGCTAGAGAGAATCGGAAACGAATCAGGAAGGAATCACCGTAGGGAGCTCGGAGAAATGCTAATGGCAGATGCGACTTAGGAGATTGGTAATGAGAAGAAAGAAGTAAGAGAAACGACTCAAGTCTTTTATATCTCAGGACAGTGTAACCCGAATCGGCACACGCTAGTTAAGGAAGGTCGAAGCACACGACTCATGACTTACGCGTGTACTTCGAGGGGAAAATGTTAACTCCTATGTTCAACGACTCAAAAAGGCTCACGACTTAAGGAGACTGAGCGATTTAAAAGGATGCCGACTTAACAGCTTGCCGACTTAACTGCCCTAAGAGAATAGACCGACTCTACTGCCATGAAGGGTTACCGACTCAATACCTTAAGGTAGTTACCGACTCAACAACTCAAGGGAGACAGCGACTCAAAGGATAAGCGACCCATCATGTTATCAACTTAGCGACTTAAGGAAGTATACGACTTAAGGAAGCCTACGACTTAAGGAAGTACACGACTTAAGGCATTGACGACCTAACAACTCAGAGTACTTCACGACCTACGACTTAAGGTACGGACGACCTAACGAGTTAAGGTCTATACGACCTAAGAATTGAAACGGTCTAAGTAGTTCACGACTTAAGAAGTTATGATCTAACAACCTAAAAAGGGTGCGACTTAACAACTCAAGGCACGAAAAGGTTAAGACAACTACACTTAAGTCGCAACCGACTTACAACCTTTGCTAAGTCGTTCACGACTTAAGACTACAGAGTCAAGATTCAATACCGCATCACTTACGAGAGGACCGGTTGACTCGTTTGCGACTTAGGACTTGTGATATATATGAGCAAGCTTACCATTTGGGCCACGACCCACGACTTAGTTTGAGTCGGCCACGACCTAAAGCTACCGAGTTAAATCCAATGCCGTGATACTTATGTCGCATCTTTTTAACTCATTCGCGACTTAGGACTTATGACATGAATTCAGGTAGACAAGCTTACCTCTACTAAACCGTGGACTTGGCTCGATAGGTCGGCCACGACTTATCCTAAGTTGGCCACGACTTAGTACTTGGCAATAATTCCTGCCCAGAATTCTCTATAAATACATTGCCATCTCCAACTTTCAAAGGACTTTTGGACAATCTCTTCAAGCGCCGATACTCTGCCAGTTTCTAAACCGACTCTATACTTGAAGTTTCGAAGAACACTACAAGCTACTTTGAAAGACTTTCACACGTCCGACATGGATTCGAAGACTTTCATCTACATCGAAACTTAAGCTACTTGCTCAAAGTGTTTTGTAACTAAAGAGATTTGTACTTGAAGAGCATCGTATCGTTTTGTAACAAGATCAGTAATAAAGATGCTTAAAGTGGACGTAGGCTACTCCTTAAGCCGAACCACTATAAAATCGCTGTCTCTTACTATATTTTCTGTTATTTTAGCTGATATTCTGTTCCCGAACCGTCGGGTGGTGCTTTTACATTCACACTTCACACACCGGGGTGTTAGCGTTCGATTTTAAGCGTTAACAGTCCGCAAAGGGAGGCTATACCCTGTTTGGAGGAGCTTCGTTTCATAGTCCATTAAAGGGGGCTATACCTTATTAGGAGTAGCTTTGGCTCATTTTATGGGATAGGGACCCATTTACGATACACGTGTGGGTGATTTTTTATGCTCGCGTTTGAGATAGGCCTCCCCCTTTTTTTGTTTTTTAGATTTCTAATTATTGATTTCTAGAATTTGTGTTTCACCAATTTTTGCGATTGGCATTGATATGTTTTGTCAATATTTGAGGTTTGGTGAATAAAGCTACAGAATATGACATTCTTTTTGGGTGTTTGAGAAAATTTAAGATATTTTATGGTCTTTATGGTATTAAATATATGTTTGTCATATCTCATATTCTGTCTCATCTTATATGATATTTATAGCTAGATTGATCTGTTTATTATTTTTCTCCTTAGATAATACTCGGGTCAGATCGAGGTGTTTCAAGTACTTCCACTTGACTTCTTATCAGCGACTAGCTTTTGACTTTTGGCTATCTACTTAGCTTAGTAGTTTTTGTTTTATACATTCGAGGTAGAGACTCCTTGATGTATAAATATTCATTTGTCTAGCACTTGAACCTATTCTTTTGTGATGTAGTGGATCTTGCATGACCACTACTTTGATGTACACTTTTATGTGTTTTATTCGTATCTGTTTCTGCCTTAGTGATATGAATATCTCCGACTAATTTGTGTTATGTTTATTTTATATTTGTGTCTGTAGACCACATAACAACTGTGTAGAAGCTTTGAGTTTGTACTTGATATGTTGGATTTCCTCTTTAATGAAATGCGTAACCTTCTATCTGGCATACTCGCACAAAGCTATTACATAGATGGTCGCTCCTCAACAGCCTTATTCTTTTTGCTAGTCGGCGGCATTACCTCATAGTGTCCTTGGCTTCTATGAGTAACGCAAATGGCACCCCATAGTTATGGTACAAAGCAAGCTCGTAGAAGGCGCTATAGGGCATGTGAACACGGCACTCGAGGCAATGCCATGGTAGATATACCAATTGAAGATCCATGTTGGTGGTAACGCATAGCAATTACTACCGCCCACCTGTGACACGCTCCCAACTCAAAAATCAAAGGTGTCCACCAAATCAATCACATAGTAATAGAATGATATCAAAGAAATGAGGCCTATAGGTGGAATGACCTCACTTGGCTCAGCATGGCTCCTATTTTATTTAAATCTAAGCTAACTCACGAGAGTTAGGGTCACGTCATACCTTATATAGAAATCATTTGCCACATCATCCTACTTCATTTTTGGAATCTCCACCACGTACACAGTTGTTAAAGTGGTTTTCGGTATTGGAAGGGAGTATGACAATATCCAATACCGGTCTCTTTAATAACCAAATGATTATTACACACCAAATGGTTCTTTAAATTTTCAAAACTATTTCATAATTGATATCAGAATATCATATTCAATTCAAACCATATCACTTTTGAAATTTATATTCACTTTCAAAAAAATCATATTTTCAAAATAGTTTACAACCCTCATTCCAAAAATTCATATTCAAACCAAATATGTAATTTAAATCCCAACTTAGGTTATAATATATTTAACTTATTCACTATAAAATCGAGGATTTAAAATGTAAACACATCCAATTAATTTAGTTTGAAATTTGGAAAGATAGTTTGGATAGTTATAAATAGTTTGGAAAATCAAATATTTTGAATTTTTGAAGAATATAGATTATAAATAGTTCATACTAAAAAAATTCGTATGAAAAATAGTTTCAAAGTCAAACTGATTCAATTCCAAATTTCCCTATTCAAATATATCAATTTCCATTACGATTTAATCGATGCAATCTCGATTTCAGGTCGAATTTTACCTCGATTCCAAATAAATTTCTAATCCAATTCCAAATAAATTTCAATTCCAATTCCAATTCCAAATTAATTTCAATTCGAATACTCAACCTTAAATCTTTTCCATTTATATCAATTCCAAATTTGATTTTTAGAATATCGATTCAAAACACTTGAATCAAATCCACCATTAATATCCATACTAAAATCCAAATCTTCAAATATAATTCAATTCCGAGCTCCTTCTCGAAATATCGTTTTATATCACTTTTATTTAGCAATATTCATAGTTCGAATGAAATTCCAATCTTCTAAAATAAATCAGTTTATGACATTCACATCATATTTTGATTATAACATAAATTTTTCGAACCCGATTCTTTAAACAATTCCGGTTGACAAGTTCCTTTTTAACATTTCAAGCTTGAGTTCCAAAATGATTCCATTTCCATAAATTCAATTTTATTTCTTAAAATTAAAATTATTTTAAATAATTTCAAATCACAATTTTAAAATCATTTAATTTAACTAATCCAGCAACCGTATATAATTTTCTATCCTATGGCCAAGTGATAGTTATTTTGATTTAATTTCAGAAATGGATATATATCATTTCAAGCCAAATAAATATCATAAGTATATATCATTTCAACCTATTTTTGAATTTATTCAAATAATTCGATTTATAATTTTATATACTATAGACAAATTACAGGGTGATAACATGAAATATACGAATTAAATAAACATCCAAATCATCCAAATATCAATCTATAACATCCATCACAACCAAGCATCCAAATAGTCGAAATATCACAACAATTAACTAATCGTCAACAAGCGGGAGTTTAACTAACAATTTAATTCCCATTTCAATTTGACCTGTCAATTAAAATTCCTATCATTTTAATTCGTATCAATTTAAATGTCAGTTAAATTTACACAACAGCAATCAATAAATTTGAATCACTTCATGAATTAAATTTAACTAATATAAACATATTTAGTTCTCGTGTCATATGTAACAAAAATTCAACCTGCCCTTTCTTTCCCTCTCACTGCTCATCCCTCTCACGTTTTCCACCATTTGTTACTTTTTCCTTTTTCCTTTTCTTTTATTTTTTTCTCATGGACCAAGGCCCAACCTCTCTTCTTCCCCCTTTTCTTTTTTCCTTCTTCCTTCATTCGCTTACAGCTTCCTCTCATGCATGCCCTTCGTGTCCGTGACACACCCATTCGGACCACCATCCATCGATCTACAACAACCTACAAACTGGCGTTGCCGCCCTCCTTGACCTGCCACCACCTTCCCTTTCTTTGAGTCACCTAATCGAATCCGTGGTCTACAGGTGTTTGCTATCGTAGCGTAATCTGCAAAGTAGAGATTGCTTAAAGCTTACAGATATTTGCTGGGGGATTCAGGCGTAACCATTGTGTATACACAGTCTACAATCCTTTTTGTTATCATGGCGAAATTCGCAAGGCAGTGATTGCTCAAAAGGTACGAATGTTTCTTGGGGGACCCAGGCGTAACCACTGTGTATCTGTGATCCATGATTCGATTCGGTTGGTTTGTTTGGATAGTACTTTCCATATCAGTTTTGAAGAATTGCGAGTACTTTCACTAGGTGTTGAAATAGGTTTAGTAAGTACTAAGAGAATTCTAGCTTTGCGCCTGATCAACAATTGGCCAGAGTCTGCAAGAACAAGGATAAACCTGTTAATACATCGAGTTATAAAAGTATTTTATTATAAAAGTATTTTCAACAAAGAAATTTTGTATTAATATTTGAAATTGAAATTCTTATGGTTTTAAATTAATTATTCATACCCGATACTATTCTTTTGAATCTACCTTATCTGCCCAGCTTTATTTATTCATCTGTATTTTGTTTTTTCGAATCTACCTTCATTTCCTTTTTGAATATATCATATCTATTCTGCTTTAACCGTTCTCTCCAGTCATCGTTCCTTTTCGAGGACGAAAAGCTTTGAGTGGCGGAGAGTTTAACGACCTGTAAATTTTAACGTTTCTATTTACGTATTTAATTGAAGTGTGGTGAAATTTTAAATAATAATATTTTGAAATAAAAACTTAATATTTGAAACACGGCCATTAAAACATAGCAAATAGTAAATTTTTATTAAATAATATGGAAGTTTATTTTTTTTGTGTAATTTTATTTCAGTTTAAATCAATTAACATTTGATGATAATAAAATATTTTTCAAACCTAATTATTTTTATACAATAAATTTGTAAATCATCTTCTGAGTGAGTCATCATCTTTCGTTTTTCTAGATTTGGACTGCTATTACTCTGTCTATCTTATTTTCGACAAAATAGCAGCATTTTCGTTCCCATTATCGACTTTTGATCGGATGATTGTACCAATGATATATGTATACCGTTTGATCGTCTCATCATGTTAACTTTTGCAGCATATTCAACTATCAATTTTGGAATTCAATGTACGGTGCAATCTACAAAATGCCTACTATATCAGTACCTATTTCATGCGTTTTGATTTCTTGGTTCTATTCATTCCCCACCAGATATTAGCCCAATGGCTATTTGCTTTTATTATCTCCCTAAATTCAGGTGTGACTTTTCCATTCCCTTTGATTGATAGATTTGTTGTCGTTCTCTATTCTTTCTCTGTCTATCTTCATTGATTTGTAAAAGAAAGAAACTGTTCCACCAAAACATAAATATTTAATTATAGTCAGCTCATCTCCTTATATATTTACCTCGGCCTTTAGTTTTGCACTAGCTTTCTTCCCCTCGCCCCTCTCTTTCTCGCTCACCTTCCACCATAAACATCCCTTCACTTTGCAGCCCATCGGCTTACCACCGACCTTTCCTAATCACCTTTCAACCCCTCAGAGTGTTATCCGACCAAACTGCATCTTTGCAACCCCTCCCCCTCCGTTCTCCTGTCCAGACAACCGACACCCGCCTCTCCTCAAGTGCGACCTGCTCGGCCAAACTTCCCCTTGCCCTTGGATTTGAACTCTCGGTCTTCATCTCCTCCCTATGGCAGGCGTAAGTCTTTCTGTATAAATGTTGCATTTTTTATATATGATTTTCAATTTTACTTACATAGTGTTTATATTTATTCATTATATTGATTATTATACACTGTATTATAGTGTGTGCATGCAAGCTTCATCAACTAAAATTTTCCTTTGTATATATATTAAAGTTTATATGTGGTATAATACGTATGTGTATTTTATATAAGTTAATAGTTGGTTCTGAAAGTGTATAATATATAATAATATGTTTTATATTATATGTAGAGATATATGATGTAGTATATTAAAGAAGTTATATATTATTAGTTTATGGCAAATTTGTCTACAGTTCATACATACATATATATATATATATATACACATACTTACATTGATATAATAGCTTGAATTTACAGTTTGCAAAGTATATGCTTTGGTAGTTATATGTCTTACTTTTATATATGTCTATATGGGAAATACAACCGATATGATTTTATACATAAATTTATAGAAGTTAGATATAGGCTATTTCGTGTATATATAAGTTACATTAGTTGGTGATATATATATATATATATATATATATATAGTATAGGCTTTTGCAGCCTGCTCTATAAGTTACAATAATTTTCTTTATTTATATGAGTTACAACGATGTAAGCTATATTGACTTTTGTAAAAAATACAACTTTATTTGCTGTAGCCATTATATATCTCAATGTATATATGGGTTTTGATAAATGTGGATATTTTGAAATTATAAATTATATATTGCATTAGGATTTTATGCATACGGTTGTTTTAAAATAAAATATATGTGTTTGAAACCATATATTTTATATTCAGACTTCTGTTTACAATTTATAAAAAAGTATTACAATTTATAGAATAGTATGTTACATATTCTTGTTATATATTGATCTATACAATTAGTTATATATTCGACCTGTATATATGTTCATATAATAAAATTTTGTCAGTTATAACACTGTCGTTTGTAAAGTATAAGTTATTTGTTATTTGTATTTTATAATCTACGTTTTGATTTATATATAAATAAAATTAGCTTGAATATATATATATATATATATATATATATATATATATGTATGTATGTATGTATGTGTTACGCCCCACCTCTATACCCACTCTAGCCAAGGACACTACGGAGTAGTGCCATCAACTAGCGCGGAGGATAAGTCTGTTGAGGAGCGACCATCCGTGTAATTGCTTTGTGCGAGCACTGGTATGTCAGATAGTACAACATGCATTTGGTTTCAGGAGGAAATCCGACATACCGATACAAACTCAATGCTACTACATCGTGGCTATATATATTCTTCGGAAACAAATATAAAAATAAACATAACACAAATCAGTCACAGACATCCATATCGCAAAGGCGGAAATAGATATGAATATATAACACATAAAAGTGTACATCAGAGTAGTGGTTAGAAAAGATCCACAATGTCACAAAAGAATGGCTACAAGTGCTAGACAAAAGAATATGGATATATCAATGAGTCTATATCTCAAATTGTGTACAACAAAAACTACTAATCTAAGTAGTTAGCCAAAAGTCAGGGTGATAATCCCAGATGTGAAGACAAGCAGAAGCACCTGTAACATCTCGGTCTGACCCGAGTATTATTCAATAAGAAAATAACAAACGGATCAGTCTAGCTATAAATATCAGGTAAAATGATATAGAATAAGAGATATGACATAAACATATGATAAACATAAAGCCATACTGTGATAAGTATGTAATTGAAAACCAAATAGGGATTAATCAATATCACAAGAATCTTCTCAAAGATCAGAGGAATGTCATACTCTTTATTTATATTCACCAAACCACAAATATGGACAATAATATCAATGCCAATCACAAAAGTTAATGACACACAAATACACCAATACACAAATATTGATAAGACATATCATTGTAAATCACAAAAATTGGTGAAACACAAATTCTATAAATAATCAATGGAAATCCAGAAATCACAAAAAGGGGGCGGCCTATCACAAAACGGGAGCATGAAAACTCACCAACACGTGTATCACAAAATGGAACACTATTCCATGGTTGCTAACCATTAATTTGGAGCCGAAGCTCCACAAAACGGCCCGAAGACCATGGGTCGCTACCCCACCAAATTGAGCCGAAGCTCCATAGAAACGGGGTTTAGTTTCCCAGATAGACAAAGAGACATCGCACATTTGCTAGTCTAAATCACAAAAATGATCATCAACGATCATCAAGAAGTGTCAATTGCAGCAAGCTAGTAAATATATAAGCTTAGCCTCATGTCCCATAACCACTAGCTTAACTTAAATATTTGCGAACAAATTGTAGATCTCCACTCGAAAATTGTCACAAGAGATTCAATCGAACAAGTCCAAGAATTAACCAATGAGGTAAACGCAAGCGTTTCATACCACTTGTTTTACTAAGCCATTTAATTAGATTTCTCGTACGAATGAGATAAAGGTTTGTATATACTATAAGATTGGAAAACGATATAAGAAATGAGCTTTGTAATAAAATAGTGTTGAAATCATTTTAATGGAAGAGTTTTGATATTTACTACTAGTATAGAAAACCTTTATATTTTAAAGTGACAAATCACAAAAATGATTGTAGAAACCATAAGTCACAAAAATTCACATTCGAAGACGTGAATAAAATCCAAAGAATTCGATTCCAAATCCATCAAAGTGGAAATACCCTTGCTACTTAACAATCACGACTTACGACTTAACATAATTCAACACAAGAAATCAACGGGTCATCGCATGCGGCTCCACGGCATACGACCTAAGAGATCAGCGACTTATGGAATATCATGCGTCCTAACAGAGCAACACAACATGGAGCGACTTATGGCATGGCGCGACCTATAGCATTGCACGACCTAACATGGCACGAACTAAGTTGGTTGCGACTTAAGGAGCTAGCGGTATAACTGGCCGAGCAACCTATGGTAGTGGAACGGCCTAAGAATGGCGCGGCCAAACATAGTGTGACCTAAGGAGGTCAGCGACCTAAGGCAGGCCGACCTAAGTGGTAGAAGAGCAAACCGAGCGACCCATGTGTTGCGACCTAACTTGGTTGCGAGATAGCAGGTGCGACTTATCATCGCCGAGCGAGCTAAGCGGTGGAACGACCTAATGGTCGAGCAACTTAAGGGGGGTTGCGACCTAAGTCATGGAACGACCAAACGCAAGGCGAGCGACCTATGGGTTGCGACCTAAGTCATGGAACTTCCTAACACAAGGGGAGTGACATATGGGTTGCGACCTAAGTCATGGAATGGCCTAACACAAGGCGAGCGACCTATGGATTGCGACCTAAGTCATGCCGACCTAACTACAGGCCAAGAATCATATGTGCAGGCCGAACGACCTAAGGGATAGAAGTGCAAAAACTCCCTCAATTTGCAACGGATCGAGCACGGACGCTAGGGGATTACGCCCATCGGCTACCCGGTCCTATTGGCTCCTCGATGCATCACCAAAAACGTGTTCACTCATAAAAGTTAAGATTTTTAAAGATTTGAACCCAAAACACTAAAAATTGGGATTTTCGCCAATTCAATCCAAACCAAGAGCAAATGCATATGAAAATGTGTTAGGAATTCATACCCAACAATTAAAGATAGTTATAGACAAAGATGTGAGATATATATCTCAGCTTTTCACAAAATCATTGAAGAAGAAGCTTGATAGCAAAGGAAGAATCAATGGCTTCTCTTTGAATTTGGAGTTAGATGATGGATTTGCAAATGAACTTGAGCTTGGAGTTTTAATTTCCCATTCCTTCCTCCATTTTTGATGAAGCTTGAGTGTTAGGAAATGAAAGTGAAGTTATGAAGGCAAGGGGGTTGAGCTAGAGTTAATAGTTTAGGCTAATGGGCTAAACCAAACCCAAAGCCCAAAGTGAAAAAGTGGAAAAATTCCAATAACTCCAAACATATCAAAGTTTATACTCAAAAAGATCGCAAACAGTGTTTTGGATCCAATGGAAGTGGTCCCGAGTCCTAATTTGACCGCATGCAAAAAGTAACTATTCGGACTAAAATCCGACTAACAATAAAATATTTAAACAAAATATTGTGATATTCAATCATAAATTACGCCGGTTGTTACAGACTCCCCTCTTTAAAGAAATTGCATCCTTGCAATATTTAAGAAGAAAATACAAGGTAACAACCATGAAAGCATATCAACACAAAAGAAATTTGAAATAAAAAATTCACCTCAAAGAGCACGGGAAAGTAAGTCCGGATGTGTTCGCGCGATGAACTCTCTAGATTCCCAAGAGAAATCCTTAGGATTTGAGGACCATTGGACTTTAACAAGTGGAACATCTTTATTTCGAAGGCGCTTGACCTCCGAAGTAATAATACGAATAGGATGTTGCTCATAAGTTAAACTAGGCGAAATTTCAATTTCTTCTACAACACCGGGCTCAAGAATAGAATTGGAATCTCGGAGGTATTTCCGTAATTGAGAAACGTGAAACACATCATGAATAGCAGAAAACTGAGCCAGTAATAAAATGCGATAAGCCACTGAACCAATACGTTCGGTGATAGGAAATGGCCCAATATATCGAGGCGCTAATTTTCCCTATCGACTGAAACGTACAACACCCTTCATAGGTGAAATACGAGTAAACACAAGATCTCCCATGGAAAATTCTAATTTCCTTATCCGGTTATCGGCATAGGATTTTTGTCTACTCTGGGCTTCTTTCATCCTATGACGAATAAGGTCAATCTTCTCTGTGGAATCACGAATAAAATCTCGACCTAAAACCAGCTTCTCATCAGTCTCAAGCCAACAAGAAGGAGATCGGCATGGCCTTCCATAGAGTGCCTCAAATGGTGCCATACAATACTAGATTGGAAGCTATTATTATAGGAAAACTCAACAAGAGAAATATGATCTTCCCAACTTCCACCAAAATCAAGAACACATGCACGAAGAAGATCTTCAAGAGTTCGATTCACACGCTCGGTTTGTCCATCGGACTGAGGATGATAAGCGGTGCTAAAATTAAGCTTCGTTCCTAAAGCTTTTTGAAGACTCTTCCAAAATCCACTAGTAAACAATGGATCACGATCACTAACAATAGAAGAAAGAACTCCATGAAATTTTACAATTTCTTTAATAAAGAGTTTGGCCAAGAGAGGAACAGTTCGATTGGACCGAACGGGAATAAAATGGGCGGATTTAGTAGTCTGTCGACTATCACCGATAAGCTATCATGACCCGAACGAGAACGGGGAAGGCCGTCTATAAAATCCATGGAAATTTGGTCTCACTTCCAAATTGGAATTTCTAAAGGTTGCAATAACCCACCGGGCCTTTAATGTTCGGCCTTAATGAGTTGGCAAGTCATGCAACACTTAACAAAGTTAGCAATATCAGATTTCATTCCCTCCCAATAATAAAGTCGCTTCATATCCGCATACATTTTACTACTACCGGGATGAATGGTAAATTTAGAACGATGAGAATCTTCTAAAGTGTCTTTACGAAGATTACTAATATAAGTCTACCATATTTTTGAACACCTCCACGAGAATCAATATCAAAGTATTTCAAACCCTCAATATCAATTTTATCCCTAAGATTTTGGCTAAGAAGAGCCAATTCGGGATCTAGCCTTTGAGCTTCAAGAATGCGGTCTAAAAGAGAAGGATGAGCCTCAAGGCTACATAAAACAAGAGATGAACATAAATAGGAAACACGATCTCGAATCTCACAAGTGGATAGGATTCCGAGATCATTCCATTTGGATATCATCATAGAAACAACTTCTTGTTGCTTACGACTAAGTGCATCTGCAACACGATTTCCCTTCCGGGGAGTGTAGAGAATATCAAGATCATAAGATGCAAGAAATTCGAGCCAACGTTGTTGATGCAAACTAAGTTCCATTCGAGAAAATAGATACTTCAAAGATTTATGATCGGTGTAAAGAGTAAATTTTTCTCCCAAAAAATAATGACGCCAAATACGAAGGGTGAAAACAATAGCCGCAGGCTCTAAATCATGAGTGGCATATCTAGTCTCGGCAGGCTTCAATTGCCTAGAAGCATAAGCAATAACACGCTCTCTTTGCATAAGAATGACACCAAACCAACGCGACTAGCATCGGTATAAACAATAAATCTTGGTTTCCCTCGGGAATCACAAGAATAGGAGCATCGAAAAGGAGTTCTTTTAATTTCTAAAAAGAAGCTTCACATTTGTCTAACCAAATGTATTTTACACCTTTCTTCATTAAGCTAGTAAGAGACACGGAAATTTTTGAAAAGTCTTTTATAAAACGACGGTAATAGCCCGCCAATCCAAGGAAAGTACAAATTTCCATCACACTTTTCGGCCTCTTCCAATTTTGAATCGCTTCAATCTTTAAAGGATCCATGGAAATTCCGGATTCGGAAATAATGCGATCGAGAAACATCACACGAGATTGCCAAAAGTGGCATATAGAAATTTTTTCTTTTAATTGATTGCTCCTAAGAGTTTCCAACACAATCCGAAGATGTTTTTCGTGCTTCTCCTTGGTTTTAGAATACAAAAGATTATCATCAATAAAGATGAGAACAAACCGATCGAGGAAGTCTTTGAAAACTCTATTCTTAAGGTCAACGATATAAGCCAGAGCATTCGTTAAACCAAACGGCATAACAAGCCATTCATAAGGTCCATAACGAGTATGGAACGATGTCAAAGGAATGCTATCCTCTGCAATACGAAGCTCATGAAAACCGGTAGCTAAGTCTAATTGTGAAAAGACTCTAGCACCACCAAGTTGATCGAATAGATCATCAATCCGAGGTAAAGGATATTTATTCTTGATAGTAAGATCATTAAGCTTGCGGTAGTCAACGCAAAGCCTAAGTGTACGATCGAATTTCTTCACAAAAATAGCCGAAGCTCTCCAAGGCGAGGAACTAGAGCAAATAAATTGCTTCGTCTCCAATTTGGATAATTGTTTGCGCATGTCCTCATTTTCTTTATTGGACATGCGATAAGGAGGATGGGTGATAGGTTGAGCTCCAGGAATGATATTAATTCTAAACTCAATTGCTCGCTTGGGTGGTAATCCTAAAACGGGCTCAAATATGTCGGAAAACTCACGAACAACGTGAATAAGAGAGATAATATCCTCCTCCTCATCATTATCGTCATCATGAGGACTTAAAGAATATAAAGATGCAACCAAGCTGGAATCCGAATCTTTAAGGTCAATAGAAATCTGCTTAACAGATTGAGGATGGAAAAGATGAATAGTCCGCTCAGGACATAGGATTTAGGCTTCATAGCGGTTAAGCCAATCCATTACTAAAATCATTCCAAAGCCTAAATAGCGCGTAACATGCAAATCGGCTCGGAATGAAAAATCACACAAAATAATCTCGACATATTTACACAATAAACTGATTGTTGTGGATCCACCAACCAGATTCGCAATTCTCAAAGAAGTCATTAAACACAAAACATCCAAAGAAAAAGTATCAACAAGTTCTTTTGAAATAAAAGAGTGGGATGCACCCATATCAAAAAGAACTCGAATAGGATGACCACGAAATAAAATAATGCCATCAAGGATAGAATGAGAAATATCTTTACCAAGAGGTGTTGCCAGGGGCTTGAGCAACATTAAGTTTTTTCTCCTTCTTGCCTTGAAGTTTGGGACAAGAAGATAAATAATGATCCGGGGTTTTGCAATAGCGACAAGAACGAGGCTTTGAACACTTGTTCGCATAATGGTCCTTAGAACCACAGTTGTAGCATTGCCCACCACTTGGGGTAGAAGTCTTAATTGCCGGAGAGGCTTGCTTCCCTTTCTTATTATTGGAATAAGGACCTTTGAACTTATTAGGCCTTTTCTTGTTGGTGAAGTTCGGTTTAGAACTACCAATCTCAACATCACTCTCCTTATCTACCTCTTCAAGACGAAGAGCGATATCAATGAGTTGATCAAAAGAAACTTCTAACTTTAGAAGTAATGGCTTCTTACTCTTTTTGTTCAATCCATAGACAAATCTTTGGTTCTACTTCAATGGAGTGTTTATGTATCCGACCCCGTATTTAGAAAGTGACTCGAATGATGCGACATAGTCTGCCTAAGAGGACTCACCTTGAACAAGGTCAATGAAATGGCAAGCCAAAGTCACCTTCTCAGCTTCTGGCATAAACTACAATTCAAAGCGTTCCTGGAATTTCTCCCAAGTAAGATCCGCTTCAACTATTTCAGAAATAAGAAGCTTATACCAATCTAATGCTCTTTCTTGGAGTATACTAGTTGCCACCTGAACACGGTGAAGACCAATAAGATTCATGCGAGAAAAGATTCGATCGCACGTTCTCAGCCAAGCCTGGACTTCAATGATAGTTTCAGAACCTTTGAATGGCTTCCCACCTAAATTGGTATAATCGCTGCACAAACATGCAAATCCAGACTTAGGGTGAGTAGACTCCGGATTAGATTCGGCTGCTTGAGCATTCCTTACTAAATCAAGAAGCTGCTGGGCGGACATAAATTCTCCATCTGGGGGAGTAGCACTAGATTGACCGACGCTGGGACGGCCGGGTCTAACCATTTCTCTTCCTTTTGAAGGAAAGAAAGAAGAAGGATAAGGTTATTCACCAAATGAGTATCAAGCAATCTTGATAGATAAACAAGGAATCATAAAGAAAATAGGATGAATCGGTACGAAGACTCGAATTAAATCCTAAAGCACGAATCCTAAGATGGACTTAGGACGATGATTCTTGCTAGATTATTCTACATTGTTCCGAATTTTGGCTCTGAAACCAAACTATTACGCCCCACCTCTATACCCACTCTAGCCAAGGACACTACGGAGTAATGACGTCAACTAGCGCGGAGGATAAGGCTGTTAAGGAGCGACCATCCGTGTAATTGCTTTGCGCGAGCACCGATATGTCAGATAGTACAACATGCATTTAGTTTCAGGAGGAAATCCGACATACTGATACAAACTCAAAGCTACCACACAGTGGCTATATATATTCTCCGGAAACAAATATAGAAATAAACATAACACAAATCAGTCACAGACATTCATATCACAAAGGCAGTAATAGATATGAATATATAACACATAGAAGTGTACGTCAGAGTAGTGCTCAGACAAGATCCACAATATCACAAAAGAATAGCTACAAGTGCTAGACAAAAGAATATGGATACATCAATGAGTCTATATCTCAAATGTATACAACAAAAACTACTAATCTAAGTAGTTAGCCAAAAGTCAGGGTAATAATCCCAGATGTGAAGTCAAGTAGAAGCACCTGTAACATCTCGGTCTGACCCGAGTATTATTTAATAAGAAAATAATAAACGGACCAGTCTAGCTATAAATATCAGATAAAATGATATAGAATAAGAGATATGACATAAACGTATTATAACCATAAAGCCATACTGTGATAAGTATGCAATTGAAAACCAACTAGGGATTAATCAATATCGTAAGAATCTTCTCAAAGATCAAAAGGAATGTCATACTCTTTATTTATATTCACCAAACCACAAATATGGACAATAATATCAATGCGAATCACAAAAGTTAATGACACACAAATTCACCAATACACAAATATTGATAAGACATATCAATGTAAATCACAAAAATTGGTGAAACACAAATTCTTGAAATCATCAATGGAAATCCAGAAATCACAAAAAGGGCGAGGCCTATCACAAAACGAAAGCATGAAAATTCACCAACACGTGTATCACAAAATGGAACTCTATTCCATGGTTGCTAACCATTAATTTTGATCCGAAGCTCCACAAAACGGCCAGAAGACCATGGGTCGCTACCCCACCAAATTGAGCCGAAGCACCACAGAAACGGGGTTTAGTCCCCCTTATAGACAAAGAGACATCGCACATTTGCTAGTCTAAATCACAAAAATGATCATCAACGATCATCAAGAAGTGTCAATTACAGTAATCTAGTAAATATATAAGCTTAGCTTCATGTCCCATAACCACTAGCTTAACTTAAATATTTACGAACAAATTGTAGATCTCCACTCGAAAATTATCACAAGAGATTCAATCGACCATGTCTAAGAATTAACCAATGAGGTAAAAGCAAGCGTTTCATACCACTTGTTTTACTAAGACGTTTAATTAGATTTCTCGTACGAACGAGATAAAGGTTTTTATATACTAGAAGATTAGAAAACGATTTAAGAAACGAGCTTTGTAATAAAATAGTGTTGAAATCATTTTAATGGAAGAGTTTTAATATTTACTACTAGTATAGAAAACCTTTATATTTTAAAGTGACAAATCACAAAAATGATTGTAGAAACCATAAGTCGCAAAAATTCACATTCGAAGACGTGAATAAAATCCAAAGAATTCGATTCCAAATCCATCAATGTGGAAAAACCCTTGCGACTTAATAGTCACAACTTACGACTTAACATAAGTCAACAAAAGAAATCAGCGGGTCAACGCATGCGGCTCTACGGTGTACGACCTAAGAGATCAGCGACTTAAGGAATATCATGCGGCCTAACAGAGCAACACAACATGGCGCGACTTATGGCATGGCGTGACCTAACATACTAAGTTGGTTGCGACTTAAGGAGCTAGCGGCATAACAGGCCGAGCGACCTATGGTAGTGGAACGGCCTAAGTATGGCGCGACCAAACATGGCGCGACCTAAGGAGGTCACTGACCTAAGGCAGGCCGACCTAAGTGGTAGAAGAGCAAACCGAGCGACCCTTGTGTTGCGACCTAAGAGGTTGCGACCTAAGAGGTTGCGACCTAACTTGGTTGCGAGATAGCAGGTGCGACTTATCAAGGCCGAGCGACCTAAGGGGTGGAATGACCTAATGGCCGAGCGACTTAAGGTGGGTTGCGACCTCAGTCATGAAACAGCCGAACACAAGGCGAGCGACCTAAGTCATGGAACGGCCTAACACAAGGCGAGCGACCTACTGGTTGCGACCTAAGTCGTGGAACGGCCTAACACAAGGCGGGCGACCTATGGGTTGCGACCTAAGTCATGCCGACCTAACTACAGGCCGAGAATCATATGTTCAGGCCGAACGACCTAAGGGATAGAAGTTGCAAAAACTCTCTCAATTTGCAACAGATCGAGCACGGACGCTAGGGGATTATGCCCATCGGCTACCCGGTCCTATTGGCTCCTCGATGCATCACAAAAACGTGTTCAATCATCAAAGTTAGGATTTTTAAAGATTTGAACCCAAAACACTAAAAATTGGGATTTTCACCAATTCAATCCAAACCAAGAGCAAATGCATATGAAAAAGTGTTAGGAATTCATACCCAACAATTAAAGATAGTTATAGACAAAGATCTGAGAAAAAAATCTCACCTTTACACAAAATTAATGAAGAAGAAGCTTGAAAGAAAAGGAAGAATCAATGGCTTCTCTTTGAATTTGGAGTTAGATGATGGATTTGCAAATGAACTTGAGCTTGGAGTTTTAATTTCCCAATCCTTCCTCCATTTTTGATGAAGCTTGAGTGTTAGGAAATGAAAGTGAAGTTATGAAGGGAAGGGGGTTGAGCTAGAGTTAATAGTTTAGGCTAATGGCTAAACCAAGCTCAAAGTGAAAAAGTGGCAAAATTCCACTAACTCCAAACATATAAAAGTTTATACTAAAAAAGATCGCAAACGGTGTTTTGGAACCAATGGAAGTGGTCCCGAGTCCTAATTCGACCATATGCAAAAAGTAACTATTCGGACTAAAATCCGACTAACGATAAAATATTTAAACAAAATATTTAGATATTCAATCGTAAAATATGCGGGTTGTTGCAGTATGTATGTATGTATAGTTTGCAGTTTTATGTTATATTTACATATCAGTTTTAAATATATATGTTATATACTTGTTTATGTATATAAGTATACTATTTAACAGTTGTTTATATGGTTTTGTCATTTTCGTCATTTGTAGTTTGTAATATTTCAAAATACATGTTAGTACGTCTAAGTGTATATATATAAGTATGGTCTTGCTTTTATATCTATATTTACCATCATAATGATCTTAAAGTATACCTATATTTATAAATTTATGATGAGTTTCAAATTTTATTATGTAAGTCTGCTTGATTTATTTTATAAATGTATATAAGCCTCATATGTTATTATTTCGATCGTAAACTTCATATGGTTATATATATATATTATTACTTTATTTGTTACCGTAGTCAGTATGTAATTTTATACAGGACTTATATTAGTTTACTTATATAAGTATAAATGAGTTATAAAGTTACGATATCTATATAAAGGTTTATATAAATATATATATATATATATATATAAATATATATAGGTGTATATAATATATTTCAAATTATTATATGTGGATACATTTGTTTTATTATATGAGGTTTACTTAAAACAATGATTCTAATTTTATATATATGTGTGTGTGTGTGTGCTATTTTAACATTAATTTTAAATTAAATGTTGATTTCATGGAAATAATAATAATAATTTAAATATAATTTCTATTTCTAGTAAGTAGATTCTGATTTATTTCATCAATTCCTTGTTATCAGCCATTTTCATCGAATTCGTGCCAGTCTTGCTTTGCTTCGAAATTCATGCTTGGATTCGAAACTCATTTCTTCGTCAAATCTATCTTAACCTAGAAAGGTGAGCAATCACTCATGATTAACATTCTTGTGTTCATTAAATTTGATTTCAATTGAAACGACAATTGAAATATGTATTGTAGTTATTTAAGTTGTTATATATGCTATTATCTGTAATTGTTCACCTTTGGGATATGACACCATATCCTGGTGTTGATATTTTATTGTTATTGATGATATATGCCTGTTATGTTATTATCATATATGTTATCACACTGCAAGTACGCTGTTAGTACAGAATTCCCTATAGGTTGAAATGATACATACTCGAACGATTTGTACAATAGGAGAAAATTGTTATGGGTTGAAATGATAAACCAAAGCGATTTTAATTTGAATTGAATTTGGGATTGCAGGCTAAAATGATATATACCCGTATATATTTAAATTACGGATTAAAATGATAAATATAGTATCGCTTGACCATTCGATAGAAAATTTTATACAGAGGCCATTGGTTTATATATAAATTATATTAACAGTGATTTCTATGATTTTGAAAGGAAATATATATGGTTTTATTCAAATTTGAAAATATTGTGTATATGAATAAGTTTTAATATAAAATAGATTTAATAATAAGCTTTAAATTTAGTAAAGTTTGATTTAAGTAAAATAAAATATGTTTAAGTATATGTTTAAAAATTTTAAAATAGATTTTTAGTAATTTCTATGAGTTAAGGTTGGAAAGATTAACTTGAATTTATTGTATTTTACTTAATTAAATCGATTTGAAACTATTGATTTGAAACATATAAATTGAGATTGAATTAAATTTGAATTTGGGATTCGAGTTGATTTGAATCGATTTGTGAAATTTGAGGAAATTATAAATATTGTACTTTGTAAATTATTTAATATATATATATACTATTTTAATATAAAACTATTTTTAATATATACTATTTTAATGTAATGCGATTTTAAATATAAAAATATTTTAATATAAATTATTTTATTTTATATACTATTATTAAACTGTTTAAGTGGTGGAAGTTACAATTTTAAAGTTATGGTTTTCTAAAGAATTATGATTTCAAAGTGTTTTAGGTTTCAAAAGTGTTGTAACTTTGAAAGTGCTATAATTTGAAAATGGATATATTTGAAATGTAAATGATATTTTTGTTTTGAAGTATAAATTATTTTGAAGTGACCATGGTGTTAGAATGACGTTTGGTTATTAATGGCGTATATTTCTACATAGTAGATAGTTCCATGGATTCTTAGGAGATGGGTATCCCAAACATCCTCTACATTACTTGTATTTCGGTTGATATTTCAATTAGGTTGGTTTTATTGATATAAGAATGTCAATCCCGACTCGAGTGTTTTGTGGATTGCTTTATACTCAGGTCAAACTGAGTGATACAGCATTTGAGACTCACCTTTGGAGTTTAAAGCTTCGCTTGGAGATCCACTATCGATTCAGCTTTCAGCTTTTCTAGTTGATTTGTTCAGAGGTGTCATCTGTTTGTATTCGAGATTTCAGCGTGTTTGAGATATTCTGTTGTATTTTATTTTGAAATCTAATTTTTATATAGCAGCTTCATGAACTACTATTTATCTATTCCACTGCATTATTATTATATTACTCTGTATCTGTGATTCTGTGATTGATATATTTACTGTATATGTTGAGTTTTGCCAAAATAAATTAACAATATGATATTTTGAGAAATTCAAGTCTGACATGTGCTGATGCGAATGGTTGAAAATACCGGGTCGTTACATGAACCCACATGCACCGACGCACACTCCAAAACCACGCCCACGCGTGCGCCTATCCATCATGAATCTAAACCTCATGTCGCCATAGCCCATCGATGCATGAAATTCGCCTAATCACAGATACTAGCCGAGCCTTCCACTCGACAACCCACTGTAGATCGACAAAATAAAGCCGCACCTCACCAAAAGATTACCAACACATTAATTTCATTGAAACTTGATTTGTAAAGTTGGCTTCACATTTTTTAATCAAGTAAAAATGAAGAAACTGGTTTTTAAAGTTTTCATTTTTCTTTTTCCTTTTGTTTTGTGCGTTTTTGGAATAAAGAGAGGGTGCGCAGACGATTTTAAATCAAGCAGGTGGTAGGTACTATAACAGGGTGGCTGATGGATGTAGTGTGTAGTTGAAAAGAAATAATATAGGTTGAAAGGAAAGAATGTGTCAAAATCAGGAATATATGTACGTATACACACATACACAAAATATTAGGTTGTAAATTTTGGACCACAATCGAGGGATGCTACCAGACGTTCATAATGTTACACCCCTATTTCGAATGTAATGGAAGAAGTTCAAAGGCCTAATTCGATATTACAAAGAAGATAACTTATTGAAACTAATTATAATAATAATTTTTCGATATAAATTTCAACGCGTTTTTCGTCCGTACGATCAAACGATAACCCTAAGTGCTGCAAATTTGATATCCGATAATAATATGCCATTTCTGATCCAATGACACTAGTTTCGTCAGATTTTGAGACTGTGGCCTCGAAGGCTATTTTTATACTTTAATTAAAACGAGTTATTTTTAAAATTGAGTAAATCGCTTTTTAATCCAATTTCAAACTATTATTTACCTTCATTCTTATAAATAGAAATTGAAAATGTTTTGAAATTATTGTTATATAGCTTAAAACTCAAGATTCCACTATTTAACCAAATTTAAATTATTAAATTCAATAATTGAATTATCCAATAAACCACTATATTTGAAATTCAAGTTATTAAATCCATAAAATTTACTTTTAAATATTTAAAATCAATTAAATATTCTTGTTTCAAATAAGCAATCAACTACCATATAAGTCAAAATATATAAGGCGTTGCATGTGAGTATGTGTGTTCATACATATAACAGAGAATTAGAAATACACTCTCTCATACGCCCTAATGTAACAGGAATCTACCAGGTGTAAAAACCAGCACCCTAGACATACCGACTAAAGCCCAAAAGAGGTATTTGAACTCAGATCGTGCCAAGAAGTAAAAACCATTAGGTTTTATATTATTTATATGGTACAGAAATAAATATAACTTTAAAACATTCTATAATTTCAACTCTCACGTTGATGAAATAAAATATAAATATTGAAAATCACATAAATCATTATTGTCCCCAAATAGTAGTGGTCCATTCAAGAAGGGTCTAAAAAAGTCCAAAGGGGCATACAAAATTAGCTAAACTGGTAAATACAATAAGATATGTTGGAAAATGACTATGAATTAATTTATCTACAAATCACACCGTCACTTCCTCCACGCACCTTATCCTTGTCACCTTACCTATTATCCTCTCCTGTTGTAATACATAAAGAGGGAAAAGAGGGAATTAAACAAGATCCGTAAGACTTATTTTACTACTGGTATAATGTATATAGGTAGTTAAATCATCACTTATAATCTACACTAACGAAGGGTGTTCACTTATGTGCATGCACTGAGCATAAGGAATTAATCTATTTACATAATATAGATAGAAATCCCTAATACGCTCAAATTCAATACTAAAATGTGAAGATTCCTACCCGAAGGTTGGACATTTAAAAACTTATTAAACCAAGGAATACCTAGCATATAATCTTCATAGTAAACCACCTAGCCATACATTAAGAAAACATTCTCAATGGTAGACCGCTTAAATTGCATCGCACTGAGTGTGCATCATAATGCCTTAGAACACACAATAGGCATAGGATCCCAATGGTAACTTACAATAAGAGCATTGATTAAGCTCCTCTTTAATGGTTGTACCCTACACTCTTTATCATTTAACTTAAAGAAAAAAGGGTTGATAAACAATTCGACTCCCCAGTGGACACAACTACTTATCCACACGCGCAATCCATAATGAGTAGATTTCTCTTCCTCCTCTGTAGTAAGAAATATATGACCGAGGTAGGCTACGGTAACAATAAAAGCATCTAAATGCAATACAATAACATGCTACGTCAGGTGTCACATTATACAACATCATCAAGTATGAAACTAGGTACATTACCAAATATGAAACAATTCTTGCATGTGACACAACTCTATGTAGTTACATTGTAGCAGGTTGGTATTTTCAACCATTCGCATCCACACATGTCGAACTTGAATTGCTCAAAATGCCGCATTGTAAATAAAATTTGGCGAATCTTAGAATATACAGCAAATAAATAATCACAGATCACAGACACAGAGTAATAATAATGCAGCAAAAGTAGAATAATAAATAGTTCATGAAGCTACTATATAAATATATCAGAGTTAAATAAGATACAACAAAAGTCTTAGTATGATAACCAAGTACAAGCTGAATACAACACTGGGATCAACAGAATAACTGGAAGTGAAATAGATAAAACTAGACAAACAGATAATCTCCAGCGATTTCAATCTCTAGAAAGTGGAATCCAAATCTATGAATACTCGGGCTGAATCGAGCGTAAATAAAAATACAGTCACTCGAGTCAGGGCATACATACTTATACAATGTAAACCAACTCAAGTGAACTATAGTAAAGGTACAAGTAACTTAAAGGATGCTTAGGACCGCCCATCTCTATGAATCCGTTGAACTACTTACTATGTGGTAATATTGCGCTATTATAATAGTGTCCAACAATACAATAAGCTTACTTTAAAATAGCATCACGGGGTTAACCATATAGCCCTAGACACATAATAGTCCCAGTAGTCAATCTAATATCTGCATATCTCCTGATCGGGAGACTACGAGAAGATACGCATAGGCTACGGGCGAAAACCAAACTCGTAGTAAAGGCTCGATATGGTTGGTGACACAGCATAACGAGGCAATGCCAAGGTAGATATACCAATTACGCACACGGGCTGGTGGTAACGTAGCAGCCACATACGCCCACCTCGGAACACATTCCCAAACCGGAGGGGTGCAACCAACCAATCACAAAAGTAATAGAATGGTATCGAAGAAATGCGTCCGACTGCAGGAGCTACCCATGGCCCAAGATCGCTCCTGTTTTAGCCACCTTAAGCCAATTCACGGGAGTCGGGCCCATGTAATATACCTCAAGAACGTCGCCACCTTCCTACTTCATTCTGGAATCTCCACCACGTACATGGTTGTCAAAGTGGTTTTCGGTATCGACAGAGTGTATGCCCATATCTGATCCCGGTCTCTTTGCCAGCCAATCGTTATTATAACCCGTGGTTATAATTTCTAAAAATAATATTTATACTTCAAAATAAAATATCATTTCAAATCCAAATCGTTATCAAAATAAAGATCAAATCATTTCCAAAACATTTCAGTATCAAAATATCATATCCTTTCAATGCTTCCTTTTTAAATATTTCAATATATATAAATATCATATCCTTTCAAACCTTCATTATCAAGTCATTACTTGAATTCAAATCCAAATATCAAATTTAAAATGCCTTTTTAAATTCCAACATATCATTTATTTATTATCATTTCAAATCACCCATTAAATAATTGATATTCCATCAAATTAATTCATTTAAACCATTTAAAAGTGAAGTTATTATATTTTCAAATCAAATGTTCAATTTTCAAAGTTTCAGACCATTCTGAGTTCATTTACTCAGTCAAAAACCGTAAACATTTAAAATTTCAGCCTTTCACAGCATTAGAAAAAACTGTTATAACTTATATTTGAAAACATTTTAATTCAGCAAAGACAACATTTAAAAAACTGCTGTTAATACTTAGTTTAGTTGAAATTTAGTTCAAAACAGCAAAGATATCATTTCCACAAATGCTGTAATAGCTCAGGTTTCAAGTTTAAGGTTTTTATTAATTTCATCAAAGACAGCAAATCACTACAGCATTTACAGAATTGCTGTAACAGGCTATTATTAAGTTTTAGCCTTTTAAAATTACTACAGCAACTACAGCATTTCAGAACTGCTGTAATAGCCTCTTCATTTAGTTTTTAGTTCATTTCCAAAAACCATTCTGAATGCTATTAAAATTATATTCCAGATTTTAGTGTATTTCCAGCAAATAAATAAATTCAATTTAAACCCTTTAAACATTATAAAAATCATATTTTAACATTAAAAAATGTTCATTAAAAATACTCTTTCAACTTATGATTTTTATAAAGTAACATTTCATAATTAAATCAAAATTCAATAATTTACTTAATAAATTCAGGTGTAAATTTTCTAGCCTTCACACTTTAATAAATAAACTTAACATTTAAATTTTATTACCATTTTTAAAATATAACTTAATATCTATTTTTATTTATTTATATAACTCAAATTTTCTTTTTAAATCAAAAACCCAAATTTCCAGACTTAAGTTATATTTCAATAATTCAACATAGCCATTTATTTATTTAACATTTTCCACTTATAGAAAAATCATAAATACTTTATTTAAAACACTTTAAAATCTATTTAAATCAAATTATCCTAAATTTACATTTTAAGCCACTTAAAATTTTATTTATATAACTTAAATGTTATTTTAAAAGCCAAAGTCCAAATTTTCAGATTTAAGTTATATTTCAAAAATTCAATTTAATCATTTAATTATTCAACATTTATAACTTAAAGAAAAATCAAAATTTCTTTATTTAAACATTAAAAATCCAATTTAAATCAAATTTTCAAAAATTTATAGTTTTAGGAATACTTAAAAAGATTCAAAATACTTTATAAAATAACTACGGGCCTGTATATAGTTTCCTAACCTAGGTCAAGTGATACAGATATGTATCATTTCAATCCGCAGTTTACAAAGAAAATCCGGTTTCTATCATTTCAAACCCGCAGTCCTAAGTAAAATAAATAAATAAAAACTGTTCAGTCCTATCATTTCAGCCCATAAGGATTTTTGTCTATTCTAAAGTCTATTAGGGTATGTATCATTTCAACCCATAGTGATTTCTACACTAACAGGGAACTGGTAGTGATGAACGGATATAAATGAATAGTTTGACAACAAATATCAGTAACGGATGACATGACAGATAAAATAATAGGTTTAACATCATATAATTGATAATCACAGGCAGTTATAACATCATATATAATTCTACACATTCAATTGTTATCGCTTCACATTTGCATAAGTATAAAATGTCATGTGAGATTTACTCACATTTTTGTGCAGGAATTGGCAATTCAAATGACACAAACGGATTCCAAAAACCATGATGACACAACAGTAGATTCAAGTGGATGATGACCGAGCTACTAATCTTGTCACAACCCATAAACAAAACCAAAATAAAATTATAAATTCAATACAACATTGAATTGAAATAACTTTGAAATAAAAAGCAATTTTAATACAATATCTTTTGCCTTATTTTCTACAATTGCTAGCACGACCTTGGAGTTGATTTGTCTCAGGTTTGGACATAATATGGCTCGAGTTTGGACCAAGGAATGCACGGCTACATGGCTAGAACATGGTGGAGGTTACAAGGCATGAGAAGGTCAAAAGGCAAGGCTTTAAAGTGGATTTTTGGTCAATGTATTGGCTCGGCCAAGGGAGTTTGGGCTCGGCCTTATCATGTTCAGGTCAGTTCAGTATAGGAAGTGATGTGTAAGGGTCATGGCAAGGTGGTGGCGGCGGCTATGGTGGTGGCCAAGGTGATGGATGGAGGTCTTGTTGCATGCAGTGGCTTGGCACGCATTGTTTTTAGGAGATGTTGTATTTTTGTGGATTTTTGCCTCATGGGGTGGAATGGCCTGGTCACATCAGAGGGGTAGGTGGTTGATGGTGAAGAGGAGGAGCCGGTGGACATGATGACCAAGGCTATGTAGTGGAGCCGAGCAAACAATCAAGAGAAACAAGGCAAAATACATAAGAAAAAAAGAAGAAAGGTAGAAAAAAGGAAGGAAGCCAGTACCTAACTTTTCTTACCCATGAATGAAATGAGGAATAATGGTTTCTCACGTGAAAATGAGTTGAGAAACTCACGGCTACAATAACGATGTACGGCCAAAAAGCAAGCCAATGAAAAGAAAAAGGGAAAATGAAAAGACTAGAAAATGAAAGGTCATCAGTTAAAGGCTTTAGTCTCTACATATTTCCTTTTCTTTAATTGAATTAAAACTAAATTAAAATTAGTAATTTGACTTTATAAAACGAAAAAAAATAATATCAAAATAAAAATAAATAATAAATTTCAAAGAAAACGGAAAAAGAATTAAAGAAATTGCTTAAAATTTAAAACCGGGTTCAAAAATTACAATTAAATTATCATTGGCTTTGGAAAAATATCTACTTCATTTTAAAAATATTCTAAAGCAAAATCATGAAAATTAATTTTTTAAACATATTAAAAGTGAAATAAATAATTCAATTTAGAGAAAATAGAAAAATAATTAAAGAAACCGTTTAAAAATTGGAAACGGGACATGAAAATTACAAATAAAATACCATTGGCTCTACAAAAATTTCTATTTCACTCTAAAACAAATAAACATCAAATAAATAAAATAAAATGCTGAAAAAATAAAGCGGGAATGAGAATAAAATAAAATCTTAAGAGTTAACGCTAAAATTGAACGCTAACACCCCGATGTAAGTAGAGTTTAAGTGAAAGCACCACCCGTCAATACGGGAATTAGAAGTAAGTAGAAAAGTCACAGAAAAAGCGGTAAAGAGACAACAGTTTTATAGTGGTTCGGCTTCAAGTTAAGCCTACATCCACTTTAATCTTCTTTATTGCTGAATCAATTACAACTTTAGAACAATCTTCAATTACAACACTGCTAGGACAAATAGCTAGAACTCCGATGTAGAAGAACTCTTTGAATCCATGTCGAATGTGTCGGATTTCTTCTTGAAGTTCTTTGAGATGTCTTTCGTGTTTGAAGTGTTGAGTGAGTTGAGAAATCAGCAGAGTATAGGCATTCCAGAAATGAGCCAAAATATCCCCCTCTTCGATGGTGTAGGCATGGTATTTATAGGAAATTCCTGGAGTAATTCGTAGGTCGTGGGCGACCTAGGGTAGATCGTAGGCCGTAGGTCGTCAGTGACCTAAGAGATCCGAGCTACGGCTTATCTTGGTTACACTTGGTCTTTTGAACAATCTGATAGGTCATAGCGACCAAGGAGGGAAGCGGCATAAGAAGTTATGGCTAAGTGAGGCCACCCTGAGTGAGCTATGGAGTTACCTCGGTCTCTTTAGGTCGTGTACGACCTAATGAAGAAGCGGTATGAATGCGGCCTCACACTGTCTTAACCCGTTAGGTCGCTAGGTCGCCTGGTTCATTAGGTCGCTAGCTTTGTTAGGTCGAGCATCCATGTTAACTCGCTCATATTTTAGGTTGTTAGGTCGCTGGACCTTCTAACCCGTTAAGTCGCTGAGTCGCTTTATTCACTAGGTCATTAGGTTGTTCCTCCTTTAGCTTGGTAGGTCGTCGAGTCCTTTAACATGTTAGGTCGTTACTCCGCTTCATCTGTTAGCTCGCTAACCTGCTTCAGCTTTAGGTCGCTTACTTTCTTAGGTCGTTGAGTCAGAAAATTAAAGAGTTAACATTTGCCCCTTGAAGTACACGCCTATGTCGTAGGTCATGTGCTTCGATATTTCTTAACTCGTGCCATCTTGAACCACTAGGTCGTGAGCGGCTTATGAGGTAGCTAGGTCGCTCGTTTCGATTCATGTTTCACCACCCTTGCAAATAAGTTGTTCATCTCCTTCCTCCTTCTCCTCACTTGCCACATTATTTGAAACTGCCATTGACGAATTCCTGAGTTCTCGAAGACAAATTCCAGCCAACTAGTCACCGATCTTCCTTTCGTCACATTACGTAAGTGAATCTGGTCGCCGTTCAACCACGTCCATCGTTGAATTGCTATCTCCCCATTTTCTGGCTCCAATTTATTTTTTGTGCCGCGTTTCATCGCGAACAATGTCTTGGTTGATTTGAGACTGCTGTTGATCATATTGTTGTTGTAATTCGCGATAACACGACAATGCATCGGATTTGTGGCGAATCTGAGGTGATTCGAATTGGTTTTTTGGATAATCTGGCGGTATGGAGAGATGAAGGTTTAGGCGGTTAATCGGGTTAATGGGTTAGTGGATTGCGAGTTACGTCGTGGTGCCTTTGGATGATGCAATGGACACATGGCAGCACTTGAGTGGAGGACAGATCTTAGAGCTTCTGATGGGAAATAGCTCTAGGTTGCCGACTTGCTTCGGAAGCGACCTAGTAGATCTGAGAGACATACACCTTTTACAACCTAACAGATTTGACCGACCTAACAAACCAACCGACTTAAGAATCTTTGCGACCTAAAAGGAACTAAGCGACTTACTTCATAGCAACCTAATTTCTAGATCGTGTGAGCGACTTAGCCTTAGGTCGTGTAAGCGACTTAGCTTTTAGGTCGTGTGAGCGACTTAACATTTAAACAACTTTTCACTGCCGAATTCCTTCTTGCGACCTAAACCAATTTCGACCCAACTTGTTAGGTCGTGGGCGACCTAGGACTTAGATTCACACTGCCTTGAAGCATTACTTTAACTTGTAGAAGCATGAATAATGAACTTTTGACTTGAACAGAATGACTTGATGGAACTCTGACCCATGCTAAGTCGCTTGAACTTAAAAACTTGCAAAAATGTGACATCGCTTAACTCGAAATCCAACTTGAACTGTTGAAATAACTTGCCTGAACTTGTTGTACTCCTTTACAGATTATATTAACTTTAATGCTAATAACCTGTTAAACACAACATTTGCAGAAAAATAGGACGAATATCCTGCCACTGATCGCCCACATCAATTGACAGATTAGTCGATAAAGGATAATCAACTTAAAGAAATTATATGAAATGCTGTGAATCAACAAATTCAAGTAAAGTATTAAAGCAAAACAATATTAATCAATTAAGGCTGATTTGTTTGCATCAACACTGCACTTGTATTTGGACTTAAAACAACAAGCCCTGAAACTTTATAATTGAAAATGCGTATTAGTTTAATTTCAGTTATATTTGCTTGTCATTTTATTAGTTTTGCACAACACTTCACACATTTAGGAAACGTACACCATCATATTTGAATATTAAGTTCCTTGTGTAGAATGTCTACTCAAGAAGAGATAATAGAGCAAGCTGAAGGGGTCTTCCCAATAGCCAATCCATTGGATAATCCCTCGGAAAGAACTCCAACTACCCTGAGTCAGCGGGCGTTCAACCAACTACGTATTCAGTTTGGTATTGCTGAAGCAGATGCTTTACTTCCTGGGCCAAACGATACTTCTGACAGGCCACCGCTTGGTTTTATCGCTGTCAATCGTTAGATGTGTCTGTCTGGTGCTATTCCTCCTTTCAATGACTTTCTTCAACGACTCCTTCTCCGATTAACCATCTCTCCCTTCCAGTTGCATCCCAATAGCCATGCCATCCTAATGGGACTTTGTGTGCGGTTCAGGAGAACACTTGATCGTCTTACGATTTTTGAAGAAATCTTCTATTTGTGCACATTTGCAAAGAATAAAGACCATCCCTCTATCATACTCGTGAGAAGCACCAGGAATCGTATATTGATCTTCGATCTTCCAGAAAGCGCCCACGGGTTCTTAAATCAATTCTTCTTCGTTCGTCGCCCTCCAGGATTTTACGCCATCTGGAGAGTAGGAAGTAAGATTGCTTATCCCCGCTCTTTCCTTTCGAGCTTTTCCAAGTCTAAGTTGCTAGGTGCTAATTTCATTCTTTACTTTTACAGCACTTCCTCCTCCCACTAAAGATCCCAGCCACAAGCCGACTATTAAAAGATTAAGTGCCGTAGCGGTTGAGGAAAGAAGTATTAAATTTTTGCTGAAAGACGAATTTCATCACCAATACGGACTTCTGCACTCTTCCCGTTCTGCTCAGCCTCATGAAGTGCCTGATTCTCCAGTAGAGACATCGAATGCCTCAGTTTCCGTCGGGGAACTTATACCGAAAGAACCTGCTGTTGAGGCTTCTCTGGTGAAGTGTTCTACTTCTATCGACGTTATGGGGTCATCCGGCAAACTAGCACTTGCCCCGGTCATTGAGGAAGATGAACCTCCACAGCAATCTGGGAAGACTGCTGACGAAGGAGCCGAGGGGAAGGGTCCCGCTGGGTAAGACGGCGACGACATTTTTGAGGGATTGAGCGACTTGATGATCACTTCACATGAGCTTTTTAAAGATGATACCACTGCTACTAAAGTTATTTATCCAGCAGTTGAAGCGACATCGGTCTTGCAACAAACTCCATCAGGCCAAGAATTAACACTTGCTATAAAATCTGTCATCACCCCCAACCGAAGAGTGGTTCGTAGTTTGACGTGCGTAGTTTGCATGTTACACACACTTAGGATTTTTCGGCACTTTTATGCATTCAACTTCCTTGCTTTGAAGATTTATGAACTTTGTCTTTTTTTCATTTTCAGATTCTCCAATGGGACGAAGTGGCTCTTACTATGATGATTTCCAGCGTTATGGCAGGCGTGGTTCTTATGACCCCAAGAGGTATCTCCCTGCCTCCTGGGAAAACGACGAAGAAAGAGCTGTGAGGAAAGCTCGTGAGAGGTGTGGTTATGAAGAACGCTACGGGAGACGGGACGAACGACATGATTCTTTCCACAGAGAGAATGATTCTCACAAACGAAAATCCCGTGATGACAAAGGGAAAAGTCATGTCGCTGAAGATCCGAGTAAACGGGCCAAACTTGGTGAAAAAACGACATCTGAGACTTCTGAAAAACCCGCTGCTCCCGTCTCTTTGGAAATCCCTTCCAGCTCTCCTTCCCTTCAAAGAGCTGATATTCAAATAATCATCAGTAGGCCACCTTATCAAGTTGGACATGGCCTGGCTACTCTTCAAAGCCGGTTTCCACACTGGTGCTTAAAGGGAGTGCGTTTCGATCTCGACTTGGTCCCAATCGATTAGCAAGCCATATTGCGAAATCTTGATGCCGTCAAACTCGACATCTAGAGAATGTCTGGTTGGAAGAAACTTGTTGACGAGCTTCAAAGAGTAAACCGCGCAAATCTCGAAGCCATGCCGACTATGGAAAATGATAAATCCGAGTGGCAGAAAACACTCGATCAGCATGATGCAGAGATGAAGAGCATTGCCGCTTACAATGAGAAACTTGAAGCGGAAGTTGAAAAACTTAAGGAAGAGCTTGCCACTTCTTCCACTTCCTATTCTCGAAGAGAAGAAGTGATTCAAAAACAGGTGAGTGATGCTCACGCTGCACAGAGAGACGCTGAAGCTAAATTTGAAGCACAGTAGTGATTTGTAGAAAGCTACCGAACTGACGTGGCTCAGTTGCGAGAAAAAACCAGCTCCCAGAACTTGGAAATCGAAATGTTAAAAGTTCGACTTTCTGAAGTTGAAAAAGAGCGTGATGAAGCTATTGCCGGCAAAGCAGCAGCCGAAGAATCTCATATGGCAACTAAAGTCGAAGTCAGCTCTAGTTTATTCGAGTTTTACATTCATAGTGTTCTGGGGCGCGGTAGCTTTAGATTTTTGGGACCGAAGTACGAAATCACTTTGGCCAAAGTGTGGGAAGCCGCACTTGATATGTTTGGAGGAGCTGGATACGCTGAAGAAGAATTAGCAGTGCACTACCTAGATGACAATGCATGTGCTGCTCTTGCCGGGGGTAAGGAGCAACTCCCTAAAGAGAGAGCCGAAATGACGGAAGGAGAACATTTAGGAAAGGCAACCTCAACCGACCCAGTTCAACCTTCGATTTCGGCTGACATCGATATTGTTGGCTCTAGTTCCCATTCTCCACCTCCTGCTAAAGCTGTCATTGAAAGTGCAACCGCCCGCACTGGAGATGAGACTCAAGAAAGCAATAAGGCGCAGGACTTTGAAGTTGACATAGTAAAGCCTACTTCTCCAGGTAACCTTAATGCTGATCTTGCTCAAGTGGACTGCTTGTTTACTTCACATAAGCCTGATGAACTTTTTGATTATTACTTAAATCTTGAAGCACCACTTTCTCCTTTTTTTATGAGAGATACTGACTTTAACTTCTCTTCTCCTGTAGAGAAAGCGCCAAGTGTTGTTCAGAATTCCCCTCTTCCAGCTGTTCCCTCTCCGCCACTTCAGATTACTCCTCCTTCCGCCTCTCAACCAGGGTCTCAAGAGGAGCAGATAGAAGCTCTTCAAGGCCTTTATGACCCGGTCGCTTCACAAGAACAGAAGGCCGAGGAACTTGAAGAATGCGAAAGAACTCCGGAGCAAACTATTTCTGATGACATAAAGTTTTCTGCACTTTTCACTTCGGGCAGTGAGTCTTCTTCAAGGAAGAAGGGGAAGCGTGGAGTTTCAAAGAAAAGGAGGGAAGCTTCTACCAGTGAAGAAAAAGCAGAAGAAATTCCAATTGCACCCCTTCCTCTTTCTTCCCCTACTCATATAAGCCGACCCAAAAAGTTAATCATCTGGCCAGGGGAGGGCTCGAAAGGTGGCAGGAAGAAGAAGTGATGGGTTCGGTCCTATGCTTTTCGTCTCGCTTTTTTGCTTGTATATATAAAGACTTGTGTTGACCGGAGATTGTGCGGGTACCGGTCCCCGCCTTCTTTTATTTTGAAACCTGCACATGTATAAAATTTTCATAGTATGGAATAAAATGATTCTTTTACTTGTAAAAACTTCTGTCTGTATCTGAGAATGCATTTATTCTTCTTTTTTATACACGTTTCTTTATTTTCTTTGTGTGATGTTGCAGTAAACCTGTGGTATGTTGCTTGAGCGTTGCTTTTATGAATGTAGCTATATTATATTGCCCCCATACCATGGTTTATTGCAATCGTTTTCTCATTAGTAAAATTTTGGAGAACAACTCTTCTGTTTTGAGAAGACTTGTACTCTTTCTTTGGAGAACAACTTTTCCATTTTAAGGAGGCTTGCATCCGTACTTTAGAGAATAATTTTTTCCACTTTAAGGGAATATTTCTCCGATTTAGTAGAATGCGCCTTGTATTGGAGAAGTCTTCTCTTTCCCCCTTTTTTTTGAAGAAGTTTTTACACTTCACTTTCAGAGAAAGTCACTTTTGGTTTTGGCAAATGAATTTTCCTACACGGTAAAGTGGGCCTCTGAAAAAGGCTTTGCCTGCTTGTGCCTCCGAAGAGGGATTTTGTTTGATTGTGCCTTTGGGAAGTGGGCTTTTTTGTGTGCGCCTCTGGGAGAGGGCTTTTGTTTTTTCCCTGTACGCGGGGTAGCGGGCCTCCGAAGAGGGCTTTTAGTTTCTGCCTCTGGGGAGAGGCTTTTGTTTTTTCCCTGTTCGATGGGAAGCGGGCCTCCGAAGAGGGCTTTGTTGGCACTCCAACTCTGGTGAAGTGGGCCTCCGAAGAGGGATTTTCACATTTCAACACTTGTGAAGTTTTATTTCAGATATCGGTGAAATATGTGCCTCCGAAGAGGTCTTTTAGCATTTCAACTCTGGTGAAATGGGCCTACGAAGAGGGCTTTTCACATTTCAACACTTGTGAAGTTTTATTTCAGATCTCGGTGAAATGTGTGCCTCCGAGTATGGCTTTTTCCTGGAAGTTTCTTTCCCTTGGTTGGATGGATTCACGGGGCGGACACAAGTTACTTGGATGTTTGGCTGCACAAACGATCGCAACTAGTTAACAAGGGCCCCGTGCCTTCCACTTGGGAAGGTGCCACCTGTCATTCCACCAATCTTTTTTGGTTGAGAAAGAGAACATTCTTTTTCTGGCAAGCCCCGTTAGAGGTCTTTATCCTCCGAAGAGTTGTGCCTCCGAAGAGGGCTTGTGCCTTCGAAGAGGTCTTTGGTTGTTTCCTACCTGCTCGCCCATGTCTTTTCGCCATTTGCACTTATCAGCAACTCCTTGTTATCGTCTTCAAGCACACATTCCTTTCTTTTGCAAGTAGTTTATTTTATCCAAAGAAGTGTACTTCGTTGTTAAGTGAGTACGCAGGGGCAGACACAGGCTAATTAATGGGATGTTCGTTTGCACAAACGATCACAATTAGTTAACAAGGGCCCACCGCTGGCAGAACTACTAACTGTCTGCTTGAAGCACTTCTGATATAGGATTTGAGTCTGGAATTTTTGTGGCTTAACATTTGTTTGTTGAGTGATGTCAAGGATCGATTGGTCTTGTGATGGGTGAGCTTTGTTTTAATGTCATGTAATATTAAATCGACATTTTAGTAATACAATTAAAGTACTTTACATATCGAAATAAAACATGTAGTTTATAATAGTAGAGAACATAAGATTTATAGTGGTTCGGCCAAAAACTGGGCCTACATCCACTTTATAGTTCTTATTATTCACTTGCACTGGCTTTACAATGGATTTTAATACAAGAATCATACATCCATAATTCTTTTACAGTATTTCAATAATGCTTTTAAGTAAAATATAGGCGCAAGTGATTGCTGTTCCAAGCCCTTGGAATTGGATCTCCTGCGACAGTTGTCAGTTTGAAAGTGCCATCAAGAAGTTTTTTGCCTATGACATACGACACTTCCCAGTTTGGCGCAAACACTCATGTTGCTGTCATGATCATTTTCAAGACTAGATCCCTAATCTCAAAGCCGCGTGTTAACGCTAAAACTTGAACGCTAACACCCCGGTGTATGAAATTGGATCGTGAAAGCACCACCCGATAGCTTGGGAACAGATTATAAGCAGATAGTAGTAGAAAACAGTAAACAACAGCAATTTTATAGTGGTTCAGCTTTAGAGATAGCCTACGTCCACTTTGAATATCTTTATTGATGATTTGATTACAAGTCAATGCAGTTACACTTTGATTACAACACACTTTGAGTTTCAAGTGACTTAGATCAAGTAGCCTAAACTTCAACGTCGATCCAAATCTTTGAACACATGTTTGATATATTTGATTTCTTCGTGAAGTTCCTTGAAGGTGTTGAAGTAGTTCAGAATGCAGCAGAGTAACGGCGCTTGAAATGAATGAGCCAAAAGTCCCTTGAATGTTGGATGTGGCCATGTATTTATAGGCAAATTTCTGGGCTGGAATTGTTAAGTCATGAGTCGTGACCGACTCAGGCTATGCCGTGGCCGAGTCAAGTTGAGTCGTGGCCGGCTTATCTGCATTTGGTCTTCTCACTAGCTCATTCTCTTGCTGGATTCTAAGCCAAGTCCTGAGTCGTTGGCGAGTCAACTCTCACTGGGACATGCATCGTTGTAACAGAATACGACTCAGTGGCTTTAAGTCGCGGACGAGTCGTCCTGAGTTATGAGTCGTCAAGTCACTTCTTAGGTCGTCAATCCTCCTGAGTCGTTTCTTATGATGAGTCGGTCCAGTCCCTGAGTCGTCTCGTACGAGCCGTAAACTTCGTTGAGTTGGTAACTCAATGAGTCGGCCTGTATCATGAATCGCTAACCTCCATGAGCCGTTCCATTCCTCTAAGCTACCTTGAGCCTTAACTCGTCAGCCAATTGAGTCGCTACCAGTTGAGTCGTTAAAGCAATTCCTTTGATGAGTCGGTAATGCTTTGAGTCGGTCTGTCTTGTGAGCCGTTAACCCCCTTGAGTCGTAACCCTTTAAGTCGCTTTCAACTTTAGGTCGTTAACTTAGTGAATCGGTGACTCGATGAGTCGTGAGGCTTCCTGAGTCGTAGATCCTTCCTGAGCCGTTAAACACCTTAAGTCGTAGCTCTCCCCAGGCCTTAACTCGTTGATTACTCTAACTCGTGGGCCCCTTAACTTGTAGGCTGGAATGAGGTTAACATTTGCCCCTCGAAGCGCACGGTTAAGTCGTAAGTCGTGTGCTTCGACTTATCATAACTCGAGCGAGCCGATTCAAGTTCCAGCTCTTCCAGGTATAAAGCGCTTGACTCGTTCCTCCTATCTCCCACTTTTTATTTCTTATCCTTTGAACCGTGTTTGCCATTAACGCATCTTCGAGCTCTCAAAGGCGATTCCAACCTGATTTATTTTCGATCATCTTTAGCATCACACCGTGTAAGAGATTTTGCATCTTTTTTTTCAATTGCTGATGATTGCCGATCTCCGCCTCTGTTTTTCCCCCTTGATCCTTGCGAATATTATTACATCGGGCATTGATGGATTAAAGGCAGGCGGTTTGATCTTACTTGTAACGATTCGAGATTTGAGGCGACCTAGTGGTGTGATGGAACTGGGGTTAACCATTGCGAGGTTATTGGGTTATCGGGTTATGGATTAGATGGTTAATGGGTTAGGGGTTAGATGGTTAATGGGTCAGATTGATTCGAACTTGCCGTAGGTATGACTCGGCTATTTTTGTATGATCCAGCGACCTTTGCGATTTAACCATGATACGACTCAACATGCTCCATGACCTAAGCCTTGAGTCGTGGCCGAGATAAAACCCTTGAGTCGTGGCCAAGATAAAACCCTTGAGTCGTGGCCGAGATAAGATTTGGAGATTTTCTTATTATTTTGAACCAGAGCTTCTTTAACATACTCCACGACCTAAACCTTGAGTCGTGGCCGAGATAAGACTTGGAGATAATCTCCTTATTTCTACGACTCATGACTTAGGGCACTGCCGACTCAGAATTTTTGAATCGTTGACGAGTTATGACTTGCGTGAATTCTGTTTGAACTTTGGACCATTGCATTAATTTTGAACTGTTGAGCTTTATTGCATTCATTCACAGGTTATTTTGACTTGCAGGCTAACAACCTGTTCAATACAACATTCACAGAAAACTGGGACGAATATACTGTCATCGATTGCCCATATCAAATGACAGATTAGTTAATAACAGATAATTAATTTAAACAAATCGTGTGAACGAAGTGCTATCGATTTCAAGTAGAATATTAAAGCAACACTGAAACAATCAATTGAAACTGATCAGCCTGCACTAATATTATGCTTGAACTCTAAATTAACAAGTTCTGAAATTACCATAGTCGATCAATCGTCAACCAGTTTAATTCCAGTTATATTTACTTGTTATTTTCATTAGTTCTGCACAACACTTCACACTTTTAGGAAACGTGCACCTTCGCATTTGAACACCCAGTTGCTTGTGTAGAATGACATCTCAACAAGAAGAACCGATGGGCCAGGCTGAAGATGTCTTCCCAGTAGCCAACTTGTTGGATAATCCTCCGGACAGAACTCCCACCACTCTGAATCAGCGGGTGTTTAATCAATTGCTCACCCAATTTGGCATTGCCGAAGCTGATGCCTTACTGCCGGGGCCAAATGATACTGCAGATAGGCCCCCTTCTGGCTTTATTGCTGTCAACCGCCAAATGTGCTTGAGCGGTGCCATACCACCTTTCAATGACTTCCTTCAGTAGTTCTTGCTTCGATTATCTATCTCTCCATTCCAATTGCACCCCAATGGTCATGCCATTCTGATGGGGTTATGTGTACTATTTAATAGAGTTCTGGGCCGATTACCGAGCTTTGAGGAAGTCTGCTACTTTTGCTCATTCACAAAAATTAAAGATCATCCCTCTATCGTAGTTATAAGGAGTGCTCGAAACCGCAAGCTCATCACCGATCTTCCTGAAAGTGTTCATGGATTTCTAAACCAGTATTTCTTTGTTCGTTGCCCTCCAGGGTTTTATGCCATCTGGAGAGTAGGAAGTAAGATTTTCCTGTTTTTATTTCTCCATTCTTGGGCTTTTCGAAATCTGAGTTGCTAAATGCTAACTTGGCTTCTTTATTTTTTCCTGTTTTAGCGCTTCCTCCTCCCTTTAGAGATCCATGCTATAAACAAATTTTCGAGACATTGAACGCCGTGACGGCAGAAGAGAGGAGTATAAAGTTCTTGTTAAATGATGGATTTTTACATCAATATGGGCTTCTTCATTCTTCTCGCTTCACTCTGCCTCGTGAAGTCCCAACTGAAATTCTTGATTCTCCGGCGGAAACCCCTGATGCCCCGGTCTCCATTAAAGAGCACATGCAGGGAGGAACCTCTATAGAAACTCCACTAGTGAGATGTTCAATTCCGAAGGACGTTGCGGGGCCGTCTGATAAGTCTGCACTTGCCCCAGTTATCGAAGAGGAAGAAACTCCACGATCTTCCGGAAGATCTGCCGACGAAGGAGTTGAAAAAGCCAGTCCCAAAAAACATGATGGCGATGATGTTTTCGAGGGGTTGAGCGATTTAATTGTGACTTCTCAAGAACTTTTCAAAGATGATGTTTCCAAAACTGTCTCTTCTGTAATTGAGGCGACATCTTCTCTACAACAAATGTCAACTCCTCCTACTCAAGTTATCACTACCTCTATTCCATAGAGTGGTCTGTAACTTGATGCGTGTAGTTTGCACGTTACACAACACTTAGGATTTTTCATCACTTCTACGCGTTTATCTTCTTGTACTTTAAAGATTTCTAAAGCTTATTATTTTTATTCCAGATTCTCCTATGGGGCGCATCGGCTCGTACTATGATGATTTCCAGCGCTACGGGAGGCGTAGCCAGTATGATTATAGGCGTTACCTCCCTTCTTACAGAGAATCCGATGAGGAGAGGGCCATCAGGAAAGCAGACGAGAGACGAGCATATGAAGAACGTCACCGAAGAGAACAAGAAAGACATGACCCTCCCCACAGAGATGATGATACCCAGAAAAGAAAGACTCACGATGAGAGAGGTAAAGGTCACTTGGACGATTCTTCTAGCAAGCGGGCTAGACTTACTGAAGAAACAATGCCGACAGCTTCTGAACATGTTCCTGCTCAATCTCATGCTCCCGTTCGCTCCGACATTCAAGCAATCATCAACCGGCCCGCATACCAAGTCAGGCAAGGTCCTCCCACTCTTCAAAGTCGATTTCCTCAGTGGTGCTTGAGAGGGGTTCGATTTGATCTCGACTTGGTTCCTCTCGACAAATCGGCTATGCTGCGAAATCTTGATACTGCCAGGACCGATATTGAAAGAATGTCGAACTGGCAAAAACTTGTCGACGAGCTTCAGAGGGTTAACCGAGCCAATCTCGAGGCCATGCTCACAATGGAGAATGATAAGGCTGAGTGGCAGAAGACTCTCGAACAGCATGACGCCGAAATGAGAAGTATTGCTTCCTATAATGAAAAGTTGGAAGCGGAAGTAGAAAAGCTTAAGGAAGAATTAGCTACTTCATCTACTTTCCATTCTCAAAGGGAGAGCATGCTTCAGCAACAAGTACGAGATGCGCATGCCAGTCAAGGGGCAGTCGAAGATAAGCTTACACACCGGGAGAAGGTCATAGAAGAATATCGCGCTGAAACTTTACAGCTGCGAGAACAGGCCGGCTCTCAAAGCTTGGAGATAGAGATGCTAAAAGCTCGACTTGCTATGGCCGAAATGGAGCGTGACGAGGCTGTTGCTGGTAAACTCGCGGCCGAAGAGGCCCATCAAGCAACCAAAGCTGACATTAGCTCCATATTATTTGATTTCTATCTGCACAGCATTTTGGGGCGTGGCAGCCTTGCCTTTCTAGGCCCTAAATATGAAATTACGCTAGCTGAAGTTTGGGAGGCAGCACTTGATATGCTCGGTGGTAAAGGTGCTGGCTACGCTGAGTCTGCTCTTGAAGAGCATTATCTTGATGATGATGCCCACGCCGCTCTTGCCAAGGGAAAAGAGCAACTTGCCAGAGCGCGGACTGGGATGGCGGAAGAGGAGCGTTCTGAAAAAGAAGTACCGCCTACTACCTCTGAACGTCCTCTAGTTTCTTCTGAAGTTGACATCGCAGGTTCCAGTGCTCATTCGCTGCCTCCTACAAGAACCGGGGTAATTACCCCTACTGATGATGAGGCTTTGGAGGATATCGGGGCTCAGAATTATGAGATTGAACTAACGAAGCAAACATCTTCAGGTAATTTTGATACTAGTCTGATTCAAGTGGATTGCCTGCTTACTCCTCAAAAGTTTGATGAGCTTCTCGATTACTTCTTGAATCTCGATGAACCCATATCTCCCTTCTTTTGGGAAGATACTAACATTTTCAATTTCTCTTCTTCTGCAGTTGAAACAACAAGTGCTGTGCAGACTTCTTCTCCTCTGGTTATCCCTCTTCCATCTCTTCAGGTGACTCCTCCTTCTGCTTCACAACCCGGGTCACAAGAGGAGAAAATTGAGGCTCTTCATGGCTTGGATGACCCTATTGCTTCGCAGGAGAAAAAAGATGAGGGACTTGAAGGAGGCGAGATTTCTCCAGAGCGGACTCCTTCTGACGACGTAGTTTTGTCCGCTCTTGTTACTCCAGGGAGTGAGTCTTCTTCGAAGAGAAGAAAGAAGCACGGAACATCGAAGAGGAGGGGGAAGAAAATCATCACTACTGAAGAGGAACCGGAAATTGCACCAGTTGCACCTCCCTCCCCTTCTTCCCTTATGCCTTCAGACCGACCTGAAATGCTAACCATTCGGCCGGGTAAAGGGTCTAAAGGTGGCAAGAAGAAATGAAGAGTCGGGCTTCGGGCTTTTTGATTCCTTTTTTGTGTAATGGTCGGATGTTGTGCAGGCACCGGCCCCTGCTTTTTTATTTTGAAACCTGTATCTGCAATTGAATAAAATGATCCTTTATTTGTACAGACTTTTGTTTGAATTTGAGAATGCATTTATTATTCATTTTTGCACAAGTTTATTTATATGATATCGCGGTGAGCTTGTGGTATGTTGTTTGAGCGTACTTCACCAATGTAGCTATACCATTTTGTATGTAACTATACCATGTTGCCCCCATACCATAAGCTTGCTGCAATATTGTATACTTTGAGGGGACATGCACTCTTATTTTCTGAAGAATAATTACTTCATTCTCGAAGAAAATTTTCGTAGAGTGCAACTTCCTTCATATAAGTTTTTACGCTTCGTCCTTCGAAGAAATCACTTTTTTTTATGTACACATTTTGCCAAGTGAACCCTTCTATGTGGTGAAGCGGGCCTCTGAAGGGTACTTTAACTTTAATTCTTCCTTTGAAAGTTAAAGTATGCCCTTGATGAGGATTTTTTTTTTAAATAGAAATTTGTGCCTCTGAGGAGGGATTTTTCACGTTTCAACACTTGGAAGTTTTATTTCAATCTTGGTGAAACGTGTTCCTCCAAAGAGTTGTGCCTTTGAAGAAAGCCTTTTCACGTCTCAACACTTGGAAGTTTTATTTCGATCTCGGTGAAACGTGGGCTTCTTAAGAGGTCTTTCTTTTTAATTGTGTCCCCGGGAGGGGGTTGTACCTTTGAGGAGGGATTTTTCACGTTTCAACACTTGGAAGTTTTATTTCAATCTCGGTGAAACGTGTACCTCCAAAGAGTTGTGCCTTCGAAGAAAGCCTTTTCACGTTTCAACACTTGGAAGTTTTATTTCGATCTTGGTGAAACGTGGGCTTCCAGGAAGGTCTTTATTTTGTTTTGCATTTCAACTTTGGTGAAGTGAAATTCCGAAGAGCGGTTGTTACACTTCAACTCCTGGTGAAATGTGCCTCCAAAGAGGTCTTTTATTTTGTTTGCATTTCAACTCTGGTGAAGTGAAATTCCGAAGAGCGGTCGTAACACTTCAACTCCTGGTGAAATGTGCCTCCGAAGAGGTCTTTTATTTTGTTTGCATTTCATCTTTGGTGAAGTGAAATTCCGAAGAGCGGTCGTTACACTTCAACTCCTGGTGAAATGTGCCTCAGAGAGGGTTTTCATCGCCTGGAAGTTACTCTCTCATGGTTGGAGGGTCATGACTCCTCCAATCTTTTTTGTTGAGTAGAGAACTTTCTTTTTTGTGGCGTATGACCCATTAGAGGTCTTTATCCTCCGAAAAGTTGTGCCTCCGAAGAGGACTTGTGCTGCCGATGATGGCTTTGGTTGTTCCTCTGTCCACTTGCTTATGCCTTTTCAATGATCCTCTGCCTTTTTTTTTTTTAGCTTTCATTCCCTTTTCTCACAAGTAACTTGTTTTATCCAAGGAAGTGTGCTTCATTGTCAGGCAATTTCGTGAGAACGAGCATTAGCTTCTTAATTGGATGTTTCTTTGTTCAAACGATCTCAATTTATTAGCAAAGACCCGTTTCTGTCGAAATCATAGGCCGTCCAATTGAAGTACTTCCTATCTAGGATTTGAATTCGGGGCTTTTGTGACTTGAAATTTGGCGAGGATCACTTGGTCTTTTTATGTGCAAGTTTCACTTCCATTGTCTGCAAAAATTTAAATCGACATTTCAGCAACACATTCTATGTACTTTTTATATCGAAAATAAAGCAAACATGTAATAATAACAAGGAACACAAGATTTATAGTGGTTCGGCCAGGAAATTGGGCCTACATCCACTTTATATTCTTTCATTATTTACTTGCATCAGTTTTACAATTGCCTTCAATTACAAGAATCATACATTCATAATTCTTTTTACAATATTTCAACAAAATTTTCAAGTAAAGTATGGACGCAAATGATTGCTGTTCCATGCCCTTGGAATTTGATCTCCTTCAACAGTAGTGAGTTTGAATGTGCCGTCAAGAAGCTTCTGACCTATGACATATGGTCCTTCCCAATTTGGCCCAAACACACCTGTCACTGTCATAATTCTCTTCAGGACTAGGTCTCCAATCTCAAAGCTGCGTTGGTGAACTTTGGAATTGAAATGTCTGGCTATCCTTTGCTGATGAGCTGCAATTCTGAGATTAGCCTCATCTCTTTTTTCATCAAGGAGATCTAGCGCTTCGAGCTGTAGCTTTTCGTTTTCTGCTTGATTGAAATGGATTCTTCTGTGTGAAGGGACCTCTATTTCTACCGGAATCATTGCTTCTAACCCGTATGCTAATGAAAACGGGGTGTGCCCAGTCGCAGTTTTGTGAGTGGTTCTGTATGCCCATAGTGCCAGTGGTAGCTTATCAACCCAACCACCTTTCGCTTTTTCTAGTTGCTTTTTGATGGTTGACTTAATAATTTTGTTCACGGCTTCCACTTGCCCGTTTGCCTGCGGATGAGCCACTGCTGAGAAGCTTTTCCGGATTTTGAATCGCTTGCAAAAATCTTGGAATTCTTCACTTTCAAACTGAGTTCCATTGTCTGTAATTATTTTTTGAGGCACACCGTATCTGCAAATGATGTTTTTAGTCACAAAACTTATCATCTTCTTTGAGGTGATAGTAGCCAGTGGTTCAGCTTCTGCCCACTTAGTAAAATAATCTACAGCAACAATGGCATATTTAATTCCAGATTTGGCAGTTGGTAACGGTCCTACAAGGTCTATTCCCCATATTGCAAACGGCCATGGACTGACCATCTGTGTGAGTTCAGTGGAAGGAGCTCTAGGAATTTTGGCGAATCATTGACATCTGTCACATTTTCGGGAATACTCTGCTGCATCTCGATTAATTTCTGGCCAAAAGTATCCATATCGGAGAATTTTCTTTGCTAATGTTTGGCCACCTGAATGATCACCACATTCTCCTCCATGCTCCTCCGCTAGGATTGCTTTGGACTCTTCCATGGATACACATCGAAGTAATGGCATTGAGAATCCCCGTCTGTATAATCGGCCATCCTGGATTATATAGCGAGAGGCTTTTCTCAGTAGCTTTTGTCGTTCTTTTGAGTTCCCTAGTAAAGATCCATTGAGCAAATATTCTGTTATCGGAGTCATCCATGATTCTTGCTCTTGAGACATGCTCATGATCCAATTAATGTCCATCTCATCAATGCTAGGAGTCGACAGGACCTCCACTGGAGTTAGCCCCAGAAATTGAGCTTCGCCTGTGCTAGAATACTTTGCGAGAGAATCTGCTTTCATGTTTTCTTCTCGAGGAATGTGACTTATCATGTAATGATCGAAATCACCCAGGAGTTCCCAAGCCTTTGACAAGTGGGCGGGCAGATTCCCCCCTTTTGCTTGGAAATCCTTTTTGACTTGGCATACAATAAGCTGAGAATCACTGAATATCTGTAACGCTCAGATGTTTAATTCTTTAGCAATCCTTAAGCCAGCGATAAGGGCTTCGTATTCTGCTTCATTGTTTGTTGAAGGAAATTCCAATCTTAGTACATAGCATAATGATCGACCTTCAGGGGTCTTAAATACAACTCTGGCTCCAGAACAGTAGTCGTTTCTCGCACCATCGACATATAACTTCCATTGGATTGGGGAATCGTCGACTGTTTCCTCCTCACTGTTACTCTTATCTGTGAATTCTGCAATGAAATCCGCTAAAGCTTGTCCATTTATTGCTTTCCGGGGATGATAAGTGATGTCATACTGACTGAGTTCAATATTCCACTTTAGAAGACGACCCAAAGTTTCAGGGCGAAACAGGACTTGCTTTAAAGGTTGATCAGTGAGGACTCTGATAGGATGAGCTTGAAAATATTGCCTCAACTTCCTAGACGCAATTAGTAAGCAATAGGCGAGTTTTTCCAACTTGGAGTAATTCGTCTCTGCCCCAGTGAGTCTTTTGCTGATATAGTAAACTGGATGTTGAATCCTTTTGTCTTCCCGTATCAGCGCTGCACTTAAAGCATGAGATGATACTGCCAAGTATATAAGAAGATCCTCGCCATCGCCAGGCCTAGAAAGTATTGGAGGCGTCTCCATATGGCGAATCAATTCATCAAAGGCTTTTTGGCATTCGGGAGTCGAATCGAAGTTTTTCTTTCCTTTCTTTAGGGCGTCAAAGAATGGGATGCATTTATCTGTGGCTTTGGAAATGAACCGACTCAAGGCGGCGACTTTTCCATTGAGACTTTGCAATTCCTTCTTTGTTCTAGGAGCTTTGACTTCTTTCAATGCAGTAATTTGAGCTGGACTGGCCTCAATGCCCCTAGCGCTCACGATGAAACCTAAAAACTTGCCGGATTCCACTCCAAATGAACATTTTAAAGGATTGAGCTTCATTCCGTATCTTTGGAGGACTGCGAACATGTCTGCTAAGTGTTCTATGTGATCCACCGCTTTCTTAGACTTTACTAACATGTCATCGACGTAGACTTCCATAGTCTTGCCCAGTTGCGGTTTGAACATAGCATTAACGAGTCTTTGGTATGTTGCCCCTGCATTCTTCAACCCGAAGGGCATAACTCTGTAGCAGTAAAGACCAGTGTAGGTGATAAAGCTCGTGTCCTCCTGATCTGGCTCATGCATCATGATCTGGTTATATCCGGAGTAAGCATCCATAAAAGATAACAATTCGTGTCCCGCTGTTCCGTCTACCAGTTGGTCGATTCTGGGTAATGGGAAGCAGTCTTTGGGGCAGGCCTTGTTTAGATCTGAAAAATCGATGCATACTCTCCATTTTCCGTTGGCTTTCTTAACCAGCACTGGATTTGAAACCCAATTCGGATAGGTAGATTCTTTGATAAAATTATTCTCCATGAGCCGATCAACTTCTTCTTTTAATGCCGCTGACCTTTCTGGACCTTGAGTTCTCCTTTTCTGCTTCACAGGTGTAAATTTTGGATCAATCTTTAGAGCATGCACTGCAACTTCTGGGGATATTCCGCACATATCGGCATGAGTCCAAGCAAAAACATCCAGATTTGCTTTTAAAAAAGATATTAAGATATTCTGAATTGACGCATTAAGTTGTGAACCCACATTCAACACTTTGTTTGGGTCCTTTGGGTCAACAGGTATTGGTATTGTCGTTTCCACCGGTACCACTCTATTTTCTCCTGCACTGACTTTTCTAGGGTCCATCTCTTTCCTTGCTCCGCTGTGCTCGCCAGTGCAGGATCCGCCCTGTAATTGCTACAAGGCTGGTTCTTTGATGCGGACTGGGGTTGCCGCATTCTTTCCCATTTCTCTTTTTCTGGTTTCTCGTAGCTCTGTCAGATAACACTCTCGCCCAGCATTTTGATCCCCTTTTACAACTCCTACTCCATTGTCTGTAGGGAATTTAATAGTGAGGCACCACGGGGTAAGAACAGCTTTGAATGCTGCCAGAGTTGGACGACCAAGGAAAGCATTGTAAGCAGAAAATTCGTCGACAATCACAAAAGTTTGCTTGCGGACCAATTTTCTCTCTCCTTTCCCAAGTTCCACAAACAAATCAATGGTTCCTACCGGCTGTTTTGGCTCCCCAGTGAAGCCAGCGATTTTATGTGATGAAGCCTGCACATCAGCCATAGGGATCTTCATTTGGTCGAATGTTTTCTTGAAGAGGATATTGCAGGATGCGCCACAATCAATGAGAACTCTTCTGACAATAGCTGGCCCGATACCAGCCGAGATGACTAAGGGATCCAAGGTAGGAGCTTCAATACCTGCGGAATCCCTAGCTTTGAATACAATATCATCATCAAGAGTTCTTTGTTGCTTCAAGGGCGTAGCACCTTCCAAAACGAATACATCTTCCTCGGTCGGTACATACTTTAAAGCTCGGGTATACCTTTCCATCTCACCCCAGTTTCTGCCCGCTGGGTGGGGTCCTCCCGTAATGACATTGATAATGGGCCTTCCAGATTCATGCCCTGAAGCCTTCTCAATCGTCCTAGGCTGATGAGTAGGAGCCTGTTGCCCCTGACTAGATGAAGCAGGATTGTTGCTATTCTTTTTCACAAATTGCTGTAGTTTGTTTTCCCTTAGCAATTCTTCAATCAGATTTTTCAGCTGACGGCATTCGTCGGTTTCGTGACCGGGTTGATTATGGAAGCGGCAGAACTTCCCACTCTGTATAGCCTTTTTCCCGGTCCTTAGAGGAGGAGGTTTAGGAAAGTCAATAGAATCATTAGTGGCAAGGTAGATACGCTCCGGCGTATCTGATAAAGGAGTATATTCTGATGGCTTGAAGGATCGGGGCTTCTTCAGATTACTCTGCTTCTTCCCATTGTTATTTTCCCTTTTTTGCCCTACAGATTCATTCTTGCGTGGAACAACAGTGTTATCTTCGGCTTTTTCCAACACTGCCTTTACCGGTACGGGATGACTTTCTAAGCGTATGAATTCATCTGCTTTTTTATAGAACTTTTCAAGGGAATTTGGTTCCTTCATGTTTAGCCATTTCCCAAACTCGCTTGACTTGTCAATGCCCTTCATCAGATAAGTCAATATCATTCGCGGTTCTGCGTTGTCCACCTCAGCTAGCGCTATATTAAAGCGGTTTAAGAAAGATCTGATAGTCTCCCCTGGATTCTGCTCCAAACTTGACAGTGACATGATATCCTTGGCTTTTGAAGCGTATAGTCTGAACTGCTCCTTGAACTTCCGGGTTAAGTCAGAAAACTGATCGATAGACCGGACTGGAAGTTTGGTGAACCAAAGTAGAGCTACACCTTCGAGATACACAGGAAAATATCGGCACTTTATTTCATCAGAGGCTCTGGCACCTGTCATGTGCCAATCATACTTGTATAAGAATTCGTTTGGATCACTCGTCCCCTTGTAAGCTGGAATGGTTGGTGGGACAAACTTCCTTGGGAATTCAGCCTTTAAGATTTTCTCAGTAAAAGGAGTTTTACTTGGGGCGAAACCCTATTCTTTCTCGTCTTCAACCCTCTGCATACTCTCTTTCATAATTTGTCGGACCATTCCAGAAAGATACTCCTCATCATGTCGAGCTCTAGATCCACCAATCTCTGGAAGTGTTTGTTCAAAGGGGCTAGCAGCCCTTTTAGGAGCATTTCTTTCTTCAGCATCACGAATGTTGCCAGCCAAATTCCTTTCATTACTTGCCGGTTGACGGTTTGCCCCAAGCAAATCGTTCAACCTATTCAGAATTAGGGCATTCTGGGCATTCTGAGCCTCGAATTGTGCATTTTGGGCATTGATCTGTTGGTTCAGCCCTAAGATTGCAGCGTCCAGCTCTGCCTTTGTAACTCCGACAGCTGGAGTGGCTTGATTCGATATAGGGGAAGCGGAGGTTCCCTCTTGAATATTCCCAGATCTGACAGATCTACTCTTCCTTCCAGGGGCCATAATCTCGGATAGACTTCTGGTTTTCAAGGAAATTCTCTCTACAAACCTCTGTGAAGCAATGATGATAACTCGCTTGAGTTCAGTTCTCAGTGAAAGCACCAAAAATGTTAACGCTAAAACTTGAACGCTAACACCCCGGTGTATGAAATTGGATCGTGAAAGCGCCACCCGATAGCTCGGGAACAGATTATAAGCAGATAGTAGTAGAAAATAGTAAACAACAGCAATTTTATAGTGGTTCGGCTTTAGAGATAGCCTACGTCCACTTTGAACATCTTTATTGATGATTTGATTACAAGTCAATGCAGTTACACTTTGATTACAACACACTTTGAGTTTCAAGTGACTTAGATCAAGTAGCCTAAACTTCAACGTCGATCCAAATCTTTGAACACATGTTTGATATATTTGATTTCTTCGTGAAGTTCCTTGAAGGTGTTGAAGTAGTTCAGAATGCAGCAGAGTAACGGCGCTTGAAATGAATGAGCCAAAAGTCCCTTGAATGTTGGATGTGGCCATGTATTTATAGGCAAATTTCTAGGCTGGAATTGTTAAGTCATGAGTCGTGACCGACTCAGGCTATGCCGTGGCCGTGTCAAGTTGAGTCGTGGCCGGCTTATCTGCATTTGGTCTTCTCACTAGCTCATTCTCTTGCTGGATTCTAAGCCAAGTCCTGAGTCGTTGGCGAGTCAACTCTCACTGGGACATGCATCGTTGTAACAGAATACGACTCAGTGGCTTTAAGTCGCGGACGAGTCGTCCTGAGTTATGAGTCGTCAAGTCACTTCTTAGGTCGTCAATCCTCCTGAGTCGTTTCTTATGATGAGTTGGTCCAGTCCCTGAGTCGTCTCGTACGAGCCGTAAACTTCGTTGAGTCGGTAACCCAATGAGTCGGCCTGTATCATGAACCGCTAACCTCCATGAGCCGTTCCATTCCTCTAAGCTGCCTTGAGCCTTAACTCGTCAGCCAATTGAGTCGCTACCAGTTGAGTCGTTAAAGCAATTCCTTTAATGAGTCGGTAATGCTTTGAGTCGGTCTGTCTTGTGAGCCGTTAACCCCCTTGAGTCGTAGCCCTTTAAGTCGCTTTCAACTTTAGGTCGTTAACTTAGTGAATTGGTGACTCGATGAGTCGTGAGGCTTCCTGAGTCGTAGATCCTTCCTGAGCCGTTAAACACCTTAAGTCGTAGCTCTCCCCAGGCCTTAACTCGTTGATTACTCTAACTCGTGGGCCCCTTAACTTGTAGGCTGGAACGAGGTTAACACCGCGTTGGCGAACTTTGGAATTGAAGTGCCTGGCAATTCTTTGCTGGTGAGCTGCAATTCTGAGCTGAGCCTCTTTCCTTCTTTCATCAAGGAAGTCTAATGCTTGAAGTTGCAGCTTTTCATTTTCAGCTTGATCAAAATGTATTCTTCTGTGTGAAGGGACATCTATGTCCACCGAAATCATTACTTCTAATCCATATGCTAATGAAAATGGAGTGTCCCCACTCATAGTTTTGTGGGTAGTCCTGTATGCCCATAGTGCTAGTGATAGCTTATCGACCCAAACACCTTTTGCCTTTTCCAGCTGTTTTTTGATGGTGGATTTGTTAATTTTGTTTACTGCTTCCACTTGCCTGTTCGCCTATGGATGAGCCACTGCTGAAAAGCTTTTTTGGATCTTGAATCGCTTGCAAAAATCATGGAACTCTTCACTTTCGAATTGGGTTCCATTGTCTGCGATTATCTTTTGTGGCACACCATACCTGCAAATGATATTCTTAGTTACAAAGTTTATCATCTTTTTAGAGGTAATAGTAGCTAATGGTTCAGATTCAGCCCATTTAGTAATATAATCAACATCAACAATGGCATATCTGATTCCGGACTTGGCGGTTGGCAAAGGCCCGATGAGATCTATTCCCCAAATAGAAAACGGCCATGGACTGACCATCTGTGTTATCTCAGTGGAAGGTGCTCTTGGGATTTTCGCAAATCTCTGGCATCGGTCACATTTTCTGGCGTAGCTTGAAGCATCACGATTAATGTTTGGCCAAAAATTCCCATAACGGAGAATTTTCTTTGCTAGAGTTCGACCACCTGAATGATCTCCACACTCTCCTCCGTGTACCTCAGCTAGAATTGTCTTAGCCTCTTCCTTGGTCACACATCAGAGTAATGGCATTGAGAATCCTCGTCTGTACAACCGGCCATCTTGAATTATATATCTAGAGGCTTTTCTTAGCAGCTTCTGTCGTTACTTTGAATTTTCTGGTAGAGAACCGTTGAGCAGATATTCCATCATCGGAGTCATCCATGATTCTTGCTCTTGAGAAACAGTCATGATCCAATCAATATCCATTTCATCAGTACTTGGGGCTGACAAGACTTCTACAGGAACCAATCCCTACAATTGAGCTTCGCCAGTGCTTGCCTATTTTGCAAGAGAATCTGCCTTCATGTTTTCTTCCCGGGGTATATGACTTATCGTATAATGATCGAAATCATCGAGAAGTTCCCAGGCTCTTGACAAGTAAGCAGGCAGATTTCCTCCTTTAGTTCGAAACTTTTTCTTGATTTGGCATACAATAAGCCGTGAATCACTGAAGATCTGCAATGCTTTGACATTCAGTTCTTTAGCAATCTTCAAGCCGGCAATAAGAGCTTCATATTCTGCTTCATTATTTGTCGAAGGAAATTCCAATCTCAATGCATAGCACAATGACCGCCCTTCAGGGGTTTCAAGCACAACCCCAGCTCCGGAACAGTAATCATTTCTTGCACCATCAACATATAACTTCCATCGAATTAGGGTATCATGAGTCACTTCTTTCTCACTATCACCTTTATCTGTACGTTCTGCAATGAAATTTGCTAAAGCTTGTCCATTGATTGCTCTCCGGGGATGATAAGTGATGTCGTATTGGCTGTGTTCAATATTCCACTTCAGAAGACGACCCGAAGTCTCAGGGCGAAACATGACTTGTTTCAGAGGTTGATCAGTGAGGACTTTGATAGGATGAGATTGGAAATATGGCCTCAATTTTCATGATGCAATCAGTAGACAATAGGCGAGCTTTTCCAATTTTGAATAATTCATCTCTGCCCCAGTAAATCGTTTACTGATATAATAGACCGGGCGCTGAATTTTTGCATCTTCCCGTACCAACGCTGCTCTGAGAGCATGAGATGAGAGTGCCAAATATAAGAAAAGATCTTCACCATTATCGGGATTAGAAAGTATTGGAGGCGTTTCCATATGACGAATCAACTCATCGAAAGTTTTCTAGCATTCAGGAGTCCAGTCGAAATTTTTTCTTCCTTTCTTCAGAGCATCAAAGAATAGAATGCATTTATCAGTGGCTTTGGAAATGAACCAACTTAAGGCAGCGACTTTTCCGTTGAGACTTTGCAATTCCTTCTTCGTTCTAGGAGCTTTGACTTCTCTTAAGGCAGCAATCTGAGCAGGATTAGCTTCAATGCCCCTAGCACTCATAATGAAACCCAAGAACTTTCCGGACTCCACCCCAAATGAACATTTCAAAGGATTAAGCTTCATTCCATACTTTCGAAGGACTGCAAATATTTCTTCCAAGTGATCCATATGGTCTACTGCCTTCTTTGATTTCACCCGCATATCGTTAACATAAACTTCCATAGTTTTACCAATCTGTGTCTTGAACATAGTATTGAAAAGTCTTTGGTAAGTTGCCCCAGCATTCTTCAGTCCAAAGGGCATGACTCTGTAGTAGTAAAGACCGACATCGGTGATGAAGATCGTGTCCTCCTGATCCGGCTCATGCATCATGATCTGGTTGTATCTGGAGTAAGCATCCATAAAAGATAACAATTCATGCCCCGCCATTCCATCCACCAACTGATCTATCCTGGGTAACGGGAAGCTGTCTTTGGGGCAGGCTTTGTTTAAATCTGAGAAATCGATGCATACTCTCCACTTTCCATTAGCTTTCTTAACCAGTACTGGATTTGAAACCCAATTCGGATTAGTAGACTCCCTGATGAAACCATTCTCCATGAGCCGATCTACCTCTTCTTTCAATGCTGCTAACCTTTCAGGACCTTGGGTTCTTCTTTTCTGCTTTACCGGTGTAAATTTCGGATCACTATTCAGAGTATGTACTGCAACTTATGGGGATATTCCACACATATCAGCATGAGTCCAAGCGAATACATCCAGATTTGCTTTCAAGAATGATATCAAGGAATTTTGAACAGCCACACTAAGTTGCGAACCCACATTCACTACTTTGTTCGGATTTTTCAGGCCAACAGGTACCGGCACCGTTACTTCCACTGGCACCACTCTATTCTCCCCTGCACTAGCTTTTCTGGGATCCATTTCTCTTCGAGCCCCGCTATGCTCGCCAGTGCAGGGTCCACCCTTTAATTGCTACAAGGTTGGTTCTTTGATGCGGATTGGGGCTACCGCATCTTTTTCCATCTCTCTCTTCCTTGCTTCGTGCAACTCTATCAGATAACATTCTCGCCCAGCATTCTGATCCCCTTTAATAACTCTAACTCCATTATCCGTGGGGAATTTCATAGTAAGGCACCACGGAGCGAGAATTGCCTTAAATGCTGCAAGAGTTGGTCGGCCTAGGAAGGCGTTGTAAGTAGAAAATTCATCAACAATTACAAAAGTTTGCTTTCGGACAACCTTTTTCTGCCCCTCTCCAAGCTCCACGAATAAGTCGATAGTTCCAATTGGCTGCTTCGGCTCCCCAGTAAACCCAACAATTTTCTGCAATGAAGCTTGAACATCAGCCATCAGAGTTTTCATTTGATCGAATGTCTTCTTAAAGAGAATATTGCAAGAAGCGCCGCAATCAACAAGCACTTTTCTTACAATAGCTGGCCCAATGCCTGCAGAGATGACCAAGGGATCCATGGTTGGAGCTTCAATCCCATAGAGTCCCTGGCTCTGAACACAATGTCATCATTAAAAGTTTTCTGCTGCTTCAAAGGTGCAGCATCCTCCAACACAAAAACACTCTCTTCTGTTGGTGCATACTTCAAGGCACGGGCATACCTTTCCATCTCACCCCAGCTCCTGCCTGCTGGGTGGGGACCTCCTGTAATCACATTAATAGTAGGCCTTTCTGATTCATATGCAGTGGTCCTCTCACCCGAGCTGGATGGATGAGCAGGAAGTTGCTGACCCTTAGTAGATGAAGTCGGGTCATTCCTATTTCTCTTAACATATTACTGCAACTTGTTCTCTCTTAGCAATTCTTCAATCAAACTTTTCAGATGGCGACATTCGTTTGTATCATGACCGGGTTGATTACGAAACCAAAAGAATCTCCCACTTTGAGCAGCTTTTTTCCCTACTCTCATCTCAGGTGGTTTAGGATATTCTACCACATCTTTGGTAGCAAAAAAGATATTCTCCGCGGTGTCAGTCAAAGGGGTGAAATCTGAAGATTTTAAGAAGCGAGGTTTCTTCACATCCTTCTGTTTCTTCCTGTCATTATTCTCCTTTTTCTGACTTCTGGACTCTTTTTTGGGAGGAGCAGCAGTGCTATTCTTGACCTTTGTCAATGCTACTTTGGCTAATGCATGAAGGCTTTCCAAGCGCATGAACTCATCAGCTTTCTTACAGAATTTCTCAGGCGAGTTTGGTTCCTTCATTTTCAACCATTTCCCAAACTAACTCGATTTGTCGATAGCCCTCATTAAGTAGGTCAAGAAAATTCATGGCTCCGCATTATCTACTTCAGCCAAAACTATATTTAAGCGGTTCAAGAAAGATCTAATAAATTCCCCAGGATTCTGTTACAGGCTAGACAGTGACATAATATCCTTTGCCTTTGAAGCATACAGCTTGAATTGTTCTTTAAACTTCCGATTCAAATCGGAGAACTGGTTTATGGATCAGACCGGTAGCTTTGTGAACCAGAGTAGAGCCACTCCTTCCAAGTATACCGAAAAGTACCGGCATTTGATCTCATCAGATGCCCTAGCACCAGTCATGTGCCAGACATACTTATACAGGAATTGGTTAGGGTCGCTTGTTCCTTTATAAGCAGGGATGGTAGGAGGAACAAACTTCCTTGGGAATTCCGCCTTTAGAATCCTTTCAGTGAACAGAGTTTTTCTTGGAGCGAATCCCCATTCCTTCTCATCTTCTTCCCTCTGCATGCTCTCTTTCATGATTTGTCGTACCATTCTAGAGAAGTATTCCTCATCATTTAGAGGCTCTGCGGGACAGACATTAGCCATTTTCTCAGAAGTTTGTCTTGACAAGTGTTCGCGGAGGGTTGGCTGCAGCCCTGATCCTCCAGCTTGGGGGGGTGTCCCTTCAACGGGGCCGGCTGCCCTTTGAGGAATATTTCTCGCTTCAACATTATGAACACCATCGGCAGGGTTTTGTTCATTATTCACCGGTTGATGATTAGATCCTAGCAATGCGTTCAACCTTTCCAACATTAAAGTATTTTGGGCTTCCATTTGCTGATATAGCCCAGAAACTGCAGCATCTAACTCCGCTCGTGTAACTCCAACACTTGGAGCCGTTTGACTTAACGGAGGAGAAGTGGCTGTATTCTCATGAACATCACCGGATCTGACAGATCTGCGCTTTCTTCCAGGAGCCATTATCTGTGACAGACTTCTGGTTTTGAAAGAGATTTTTTCAACAAACTTTTGCGAAGCAATGACGAAAGTCGCCTGAGTTCAATTCTCAGTGAAAGCACCAAAAATGTTAACGCTAAAATTGAACGCTAACACCCCAGTGTAAGTAGAGTTTAAGTGAAAGCACCACCCGTCAATACGGGAATTAGAAGTAAGTAGAAAAGTCATAAAAAAGCAGTAAAGAGACAACAGTTTTATAGTGGTTCGGCTTCAAGTTAAGCCTACGTCCACTGTAATCTTCTTTATTGCTAAATCAATTACAACTTTATAAAATTTTTCGATTACAACACTGCTAGGACAAATAGCTAGAACTCCGATGTAGAAGAACTCTTTGAATCCATGTCGCATGTGTCAGATTTCTTCATGAAGTTCGTTGAGATGTCTTTCGTGTTTGAAGTGTTGAGTGAGTCGAGAAATCAGCAGAGTATAGGCCTTCCAAAAATGAGCCAAAAGATCCCCCCCTTCGATGGTGTAGGCGTGGTATTTATAGGAAATTCCTGGAGTGAGTCGTAGGTCGTGGGCGAACTAGGGTAGATCGTAGGTCGTAGGTCATCAGCGACATAAGAGATGCGAGCTACGGCTTATCTTGGTTACACTTGGTCTTTTGAACAATCTGATAGGTCGTAGCGACCTAGGAGGGAAGCGGCACAAGAAGTTACGGCTTAGTAAGGCCACCTTGAGCGAGCTATGGAGTTACCTCGGTCTCTTTAGGTCGTGTGCGACCTAATGAAGAAGCGGTATGAATGCGGCCTCACACTGTCTTAACCAGTTAGGTCGCTAGGTCGCTAGGTCGCCTAGTTCACTAGGTTGCTAGCTTTGTTAGGTCGAGCATCCATGTTAACTCGCTCCTATTTCAGGTTGTTAGGTCGCTGGACCTTCTAATCCATTAAGTCACTGAGTCGCATTGTTCACTAGGCCGTTAGGTTGTTCCTCCTTTAGCTTGGTAGGTCATCGAGTCCTTTAACAGGTGTTAACGCTAAAATTTGAACGCTAACACCCCGGTGTATAAAGTGTAGTTGTGAAAGCACCACCCGATGATTCGGGAACAGAGTATAAACAGAAGATCACAGAAAAAACAGTGAATAACAACGATTTTATAGTGGTTCGGCTCAAGGCAAGCCTACGTCCACTTTAATTCTCTTTATTGCTAAATCGATTACAACTTTACAACAATCTTCAATTACAATTATGACGAGGCAAACAACTAGAACTTTGGTAGAGAAGAATTCTTCGAATCCATGTAGATTGCGTTAGATTTTCCCTTGAAGTTAGTTGAGATGCCTTTCGAACTTGAAGTGTCGGGTGAGTTGAGAATTCAGCAAAGTATTGGCGCGTGAAGTGATTGGCCAAAAGTCCCTTGAATGTTGGAGATGGCTTTCTATTTATAGGCAAATCTGTTTAAGAATTTTTCCCAAGTCCTGAGTCGCCACCGACTTAAGTTGGGTCGTGGACGAATTAACTAGTTGCAACCGGTTTAAAGCGAGCCCGGGCTTCATAGAGGCATTTTCGTTCAAGTCCCAAGTCGCCTCCGAGCTAACTCCTCCCCTTCCTAGTAACACGGCATTGGGTTCTTCATTCAGTGGCTTTTAGGTCGCGGCCGAGTTAGTCTAGTAAGTCGTAAGTCGCGACCCAACTGATGAGTCCAAGGTCGTGTACGAGCTAAGAGATCACTGTGCCCTACAGCGGCATTGACTTCCTTTGCTCAATTCATGTCCGGCCTAACATTGGTCATAGGTCGGCTGCATTTTAGGTCGGTAACCTTATTAAGGTGGTTAAGTCGGCGACCCTGTTAAAGTGTTAGATCGGCACTTCTCTTAGGTCTTAGGTCGGTCTCCCTTTGAAGCCTTAGGTCGGTCTCCCTGTTAAGGAAGTTTGGTTGGCAACCAGTTAAGTCGGCAATCTCCCTAAACTGTTAGGTCGGTATCTATGTTGAGTCGGTAGCCTTTTTAAAGTATTAGGTCGACATACTTGTTGAAGTGTTAGGTCGGCATACCCCTTAGGCCTTAGGTCGGCACCACTGTTAAGCCTTATGTCGGCATCTCTTTGAGTCTTATGTCGGTATCGTTTCAAGTCGCTGAGTCAAAGCTGAGGCGGAGTTAACAATTGCCCCTCGAAGTGTACGCCTACTGGCTAGGTCGTGTGCTTCGATACCCTTTAACTCGTCCACTCTTTAGGTCGGTAGGTCGTGTATGACCTAACAGTTTGGTCACACGCGCCGCTTTAGGTCTCTCTACTATAAGTCGCATATTCTCTCCTTTCTTCTCATTACTTGCTCTCTTGCTTCTGCCATTAAAGACTTTCTCAAGCTCCAAAAGGCGATTCCATTCCAAACAATCACCGATAATCTTTGTTGTTTATCACGTAAGTAAAACCTGTTCTTCCCTTGATCCCTTATCGATTTACGAATTCTATTCAAACCGAACCCACTTCTTGCGCGCTGCTTTACTACGAACCTCATTGCGCCAGCAGTTTGTGAGCGCGAGTTTGCTTGGTTTTGGCTCTAAATGATCGACGAGATGATGGAGATGGTGTACTGCTTCTGGCTAGTTGATTTTGATTTGCGTTAGGATGGCTAAGCATTGAATTTGGGTGATTTTGAACTGTCCTAGTGGATGATCCGATATCACGAATGAGACAGCGTGAATGGATTGAGGGTTTTTTTTTGTGGATGGAGCGGTTAGCGGGTTAACAGGTTGAGGGGAATGGGATACTGACCTGGACGCGACCCAGTAATTTTGGGTGACCTAACCTTTGGCGGACTTTACCCTTAGATCGTTGCCGAATTAACCCTTGGGGAAATCTGTCGATCTAATCTTCTACTGATTCAACCTTGAACCGTGGTCGAGTTAACCCCTAAATCGTGGCCAAGTTAACACTTAAACCGTGGCCGAGTTAACACTTAAACCGTGGCCGAGTTATCCCTTAGAGAATATTGCCAACTTCTGCTGATCCAACCTTTAAACCGCAGCCGAGTTGACCCTTGGGAGAAAATTGCCAACTTCTGCTGATCTAACCTTTAAACCGCAGCCGAGTCGACCCTTTGAGGAATTTCACACCACTTTTTGAGTCGTAGCCGAGTTAACACTTAAGCTTTGGGCGTGTTGACATTTTAAGAGCATAGATCCACTTTGAGTTTCTGACTCGAACTGCCAAACTAAGTTGCCTAAATTTTGAACTGCCCCAACTTTAAATTTGCTTGTATCTCATTGTATTATTTCACAGATTGTATTAATTTATAAGCTGCCAACCTGCTGAAAATAATAAACAAAGAAAACCAAGGCGAAAATACTGCCATTGACTGCCCACATCAAATGACAGATTAGTTGAGACAAGATAAGCAACTTATATACACTGTATAAAATGTTGTGAATCAATCGACTAAAGTGAAGTATTAATGCAAATCATCGCTAACTTAAACCGACCTGTTTGCATCAACACTACACTTGCATGTTAGAATAACGAACTCCGAATTTTATAACTGACAAGTATTTTGCTAGTTCTTTATTCCAGTTGCATTTGCTTATTGTTTGATTGATTTTACACAACACTCCACACACTTTAGGAAACGTGCACCTTCATGTTTGAATATCCAGTTATTTATGTAGAATGACTTCCCATCAAGAAGAAATGGCAGCTCAAGAGGAAGAAACTTTTCCGGTAGCTTTACCTATAGAGAACCCTCCAGAGAGAACTCCAACCATTCTAACCCCGAGAGCATTTACTCAGCTGCGCACTCAATTTGGTTTTACTGAGAGTGATGTCCTGCTCCCTGGGCCAAGTGACACTGCCGACAATCCTCCCCGTGGCTTTATTGCAATCAATCGTCAAATGTTTTTAAGCGGAGCGATCCCTCCTTTTAATGACTTTCTCCGAATTCTTCTCCTTCGGTTGTCAATCTCTCCGTCCCAACTTCATCCTAATGGTTATGCCATCTTGATGGGGTTGTGCGTTTTATTCAGAAGAACTTTTGATCGCTTACCAAGTTTTGAAGAAATCCGTTATTTATGCTCGTTTGCAAAGAGCAGAGATCATCCTTCCCTTATAATTGTGAGGAGTGCTAGAAACCGCAAACTTATTTCCGACCTTACCGAAAGCGTTCATGGATTCCTGAACCAATTTTTCTTTGCTCGCTGCCCCCCAGGGTTTTATGCCGATTGGAGAGTAGGAAGTAAGATTACTTGTCTCCATTTTTAAACTTTCTCGAGATCCGAATTACCAATTGCTAATTTCATTCTTTACTCTTTTCAGCACTTCCCCTTCCCTCTAGAGATCCGGTCCATAAGCAGACTTTCGATAGATTGAGTGTCGTGGCTGCAGCAGAGAGCAGCATCAAGTTTTTGTTGGGGGATGAATTATTGCACCAATACGGGCTTTTGCATACTTCTCGTTGTACACATCCTCATGAAATCCCAGACTCCCCGGCTAGAGCATTGGATGCCCCAGCTTCTACAGATACATCCAAACCAAAAGGACCTTCTCCCGAGGCTTTGCTAGTGAAATGTTCCACTTCTGTTGATGTTGCGGGGCCATCTGACAAACTTGCCCCGGTTATTGAGGAAGAGGAGCCTCAAGGATCTCCCCGACGTTCACAGAAATCCGGCGAAGAAGCCGAGAAAACTAGCCTTGCCAAGCAGAGCAGGGATGATACTTTCGAAGGGCTGAGCGACCTTTTTGCCACCTCGCAAGAAATCTTTAAAGATGATCCTATCACTACTGGGGTTTCTTCTTCAGTAGTTGAAGCAACTTCTGTCCTGTAGCAGACTCCGTCAACTCAGGAGTTGACACTGACTATTACACCCACAACCACTCCTCAATTAAAGAGTGGTTCGTAGTTTGATGCGCGTAGTTTGCACGCCACACACACTTAGAATTTCTTTTCGGCACTTTTATGTTTCTCACTTTTTGTACTTTGAAGACCTCTAAAACTTATCTTTTTTTTATTTCAGATTCTCCGATGGGGCGCAGCAGCTCATACTACGATGATTTCCAGCGCTACGGGAGGCGTAGCCAATATGATTATAGGCGTTACCTCCCCTCTTATAGAGAATCTGATGAAGAAAGAGCCGCCCGAAAGGCTCAAGAGAAGAGGGCTCAAGAGGAGCGCTACGAAAGAAGAGAGAGGGAAGAGCGTCACGATTCTTCACAGAGAGGTGACGATTCCCATAAAAGAAAAACCTATGATGACCGAGGAAAAGGTCATGTGGTTGAAGATTCGAGCAAGCGAGCCCGACATGGTGAGAAGCACACCACTACATCTCCTGAAAAGGTTACCGCCCCTGCCTCGCTTGATATTCCTTCCGGCTCTCCCGCTCTCGGGAAGTCAGACATCCAAACTATAATTAGCAGACCCAAATTCCAAGTTGGACCGGGTCCTCCCACTTTGAAAAGTCGATTTCCTCAGTGGTGTCTGAAGGGAGTAAGGTTTGACCTTGACTTGGACCCCATTGACAAGTCTGCCATGTTACGAAACCTTGACGCCGTTAAGCTTGATATTGAGAGGATGTCAAACTGGCAGAAACTTGTTGACGAGCTTCAGAGGGTTAATCGTGCTAACATAGAGGCCATGCTTACCATAGAAAATGATAAAGCCGAATGGCAAAAGGTGCTCAAGCAACATGACACCGAGATGAGAAGCATTGCTTCTTACAATGAGGAGCTTGAAGCAAAAGTTGAAGAACTGAAACAAGAGCTTGCTGCTTCCTCTACTTCTTAGTCTCAAAAAGAAGAAGTGCTCCTCAAACAAGTGAGAGATGCCCATGCTGGCCAAAGGGATGCCGAAGACAGGCTCGAAGTGCAGAAAAGAATTAGCGAGGGCTATGTCGCTGACATTGAAGAGCTTCGGAAGAAGAATAACTCCCAAGAGGCAGAGATCCAAATGCTTAAGCTTCAACTTTCTAAAGTTGAAATGGAGCGTGATGAGGCCGTTGCCGGCAAAATTGCAGCTGAAGAATCTCACGAGGCAACGAGGGCCAACATCAGCTCAACATTATTTGATTTCTATCTGCATAGCATCTTGGGGCGCGGTAGCCTTGCGTTTCTAGGCCCTAAGTATGAAATTACACTAGCTGAAGTTTGGGAGGCAGCACTCGACATGCTCGGTGGTAAAGGCGCTGGCTACGCTGAGTCAGCTCTTGAAGAGCATTATCTTGATGATGATGCTCTCGCCGCTCTTGCCAAGGGGAGAGAACAACTTGCAAGATTAAGGGCCGAAATAGCGGCAGGAGAATATTCAGGAAAAATCACTTCAACTACTCCTATTCAACCATCTCCTTCAGCCGAAATTGACATTATCGGTTCTAGTTCTCATTCCCCATCTCCTACTAAAGTCACCACTGATATTACAAGCATACAAGGTGGAGATGAGGGTGGCGAGAGTGCCGAGGCACAGGCTTACGAAGTTGACATCAGGGAACCGACTTCTGCAGGTAACCCTACTGACAATCTTGCCCAAGTAGACTGCTCATTTATTTCTTATGAACTTGATGGGCTTTTTGACTACTTCTTGAATCTCAGCGAACCTTTATCTCCGCTTTTTGCTGACTTAAACTTTTTTCCTTCTGCAGAGAAAACGTCGGGCATTGTTCAGGCTTCTCCTCCTCCAATTATTCCTTCTCCGCCTCCTAAGGTCACTCCTCCTTCTGCCTCGCAACCCGGGTCACAGGAAGAGCAAATAGAAGCCCTTCACGGCTTAGATGATCCCGTTGCTTCTCAAGATCCGAAAGGAGAAGAAACTGAAGGAAGCGAGAGGACGCCAGAACCCACTGGCTCCGACGCTGAACTGTTATCCAAACTTCTTTCTCCAGGGAGTGGGCCTTCCTCCAAGAAGAGAGGGAAGCAGGGAGTTTCCAAGAAGAAGAATAAGAAGGAATCTTTAACTGGCGGAGAAGAGACGGAAGAAAGTCCGATCGAGCCCCTTTCTCCTTCATCCCCTACCCTTACAAGCCGACCTAAAAAGTTGGTCATTCGGCCAGGTGCGGGCTCAAAAGGTGGGCGGAAGAAGAAATGATGGCTTTGGTTCTGTGGCCTTCATATCGCTTTTTGCCTTTTTTTGCATGCAATGACCGGAAATTGTGCGGGTACCGGCCCCCCGCTTTTCTTTTGTTGAAACCTGTACCTGTATATAAAATAGTGTTGAATAAAATGATTCTTTTTCTTTGTATAAACTTCTATCTATATTTGAGAATGCATTTACTATTTATTTTTGTACAAGTTTCTTTGTACGATATTGCAGTGAGCTTGTGGTATATATTATTCGAGCGCAATTTTACCGATGTAGTTATGCCACGCTGCCCCTTTACCATAACCCCATTGCAATATTTTATTTTATGAGGAACTTGTGCTTTTTTTAGAGAATAATTATTCCATATTTGGAGGAATATGATTTCATTGAAAAATAGAGCACAAATAAGTTTCTTCGCTTCAACTTTCGAAGATATCACTCTTTATTTTGTGCATATACACATTTTATTGAATGAAATCTTCTATGTGGTAAAGCGGGTATTTGTAAAGTACTTCAACTACTTTTTGAGGAAGAGAATTTTCTAGAACAAGTAATCCACTCTTCTTTTGAAAGTTAAAGTGTGCTCTTAACGAGGATTTTTTTTTCACTTGCCACAGTAAAGGGCTTCTTGATTTTTGTTTCTTTGAAAAGTTGCACCTCTGAGGAAAACTTTTTTTCACGTTACAACACTTGGAAGTTTTACTTCAATCTTGGTGAAACGTGTGCCTCCGAAGAGGTCTTTTCTGCTTGATTGTGCCTCCGGGAGGAGGTCTTTTCATTTCTGCCTGTGGGAAGAGGTCTTTCTGTCTTATTATGCCTCTGGGAAGAGGTATTTCTTTTTTTTTTTTTTTAGCATTTCATCTCTGGTGAAGTGAAACTCCAAAGAGCGGTTGTTACACTTCAACTCCTGGCGAAATGGGCCTCCGAAGAGGGCTTTTATTTTGTTTTACATTTCAACTCTGGTGAAGTGAAATTCCGAAGAGCGGTTGTAACACTTCAACTCCTGGTGAAATGGGCCTCCGAAGAGGGCTTTTATTTTGTTTTACATTTCAACTCTGGTGAAGTGAAATTCCGAAGAGCGGTTGTAACACTTCAACTCCTGGTGAAATGGACCTCCGAAGATTGCCTGGAAGTTACTCTCTCATGGTTGGAGGGTCATGACTCCTCCAATCTATTTTGGTTGAGTAGAGAACTTTCTTTTTTGCTGCATATGCTTCGTTAGAGGTCTTTATCCTCCGAAGAGTTGTGCCTCCGAAGAGGACTTGTGCCTCCGAAGAGGGCTTTAGTTGTTCCTTGTCCACTAGCTTATTGCCTTTTCAGTGATCCTCTGTATTTTTTTTTAAGCCTGCACTCCCTTCTCTTACAAGTAATTTGTTTAATCCAAAGAAGTGTACTTCATTGCTAGGCCAGTTCACGAGAATGGACATAAGCTTCTCAATCGGATTTTTGTTTGTTCAAACTTCTCAATTTATTAGCTAAAGCCCGTTTTCGGCGAAATCATTGACCGTTCAATTGAAGCTCTTCTTATCTAGGATTTAAGCTCGGGAATTTTGTGACTTGGAATTTGTTTGTTGAATGATAACAAGAATCACTTGGTCTTGTAATGTGCAAGTTTTGTTTTCGTTGCCTGCAAAAATTTAAATCGACATTTCAGTAATACATTTAATGTACTTTTTATATCGAAAATAAAGCAAACATGTAATAATAATAAGGAACACAAGATTTATAGTGGTTCGGCCAAGAATTTGGGCCTACATCCACTTTATAGTCTTTCATTATTCACTTGCATCGGTTTTACAATCGCTTTCAATTACAGGAATCATACATTCATAATTCTTTTTACAATGTTTCAACAAAGCTATCAAGTAAAGTATGGACGCAAGTAATTGCTGTTCCAAGCTCTTGGAATTTGATCTCCTTCGACAGTAGTGAGTTTGAATGTGCCATCAAGAAGCTTCTGACCTATGACATATGGTCCTTCCCAATTTGGCCCAAACACACCTGTCGCTGTCATAATTCTCTTTAGGACTAGATCTCCAATTTCAAAGCTGCGTTGGCGAACTTTGGAATTGAAATGTCTGGCTAACCTTTGCTGATGAGATGCGATTCTGAGCTCAGCCTCTTCTCTTTTTTCATCAAGGAGATCTAGTGCCTCAAGCTGTAATTTTTCATTCTCCGCTTGATTGAAATGGATTCTTCTATGTGAAGGGACCTCTGTTTCTACCGGAATCATTGCCTCTGATCCGTATGCCCAGTCGCAGTTTTGTGGGTAGTTCTGTATGCCCTTAGTGCTAGTGGTAGCTTATCGACCCAACCACCTTTCGCTCTTTCAAGATGCTTCTTGATGGTTGACTTGATAATTTTATTTACTACTTCCACCTGCCCGTTTGCCTGTGGATGAGCTACTACTGAGAAGCTTTTTTGGATTTTGAATCGTTTGCAAAAACCTTGGAATTCTTCACTTTCGAACTGAGTACCATTGTCTGTAATTATTTTTTGAGGCACACCATATCTTCAAATGATACTTTTAGTCACAAAACCTATCATCTTTTTTGAGGTAATAGTAGCCAGTGGTTCAGCTTCTGCCCACTTAGTAAAATAATCTACAGCAATAATGGCATATTTAATTCCAGACTTGGCAGTTGGTAACGATCCTACAAGGTCTATCCCCCATATCGCAAACGGCTATGGACTGACCTTCTGTGTGAGTTCAGTGGAAGGAGCTCTAGGAATTTTGGCGAATCTTTGGCATCTGTCACATTTTCGGGAATAGTCTGCTGCATCTCGATTAATTTCTGGCCAGAAATATTCGTATCGGAGAACCTTTTTCGCTAAAGTTTGACCACCTAAATGATCACCACATTCTCCCCCATGCACCTCAGCTAGGATTGTTTTGGACTCTTCCCTGGATACACATCGAAGTAACGGCATTGAGAATCCCCGTCTGTATAACTGGCCATCCTGGACTATATAGCGAGAGGCTTTCCTCAGTAGCTTCTTTCGTTCTTTTGAATTTTCCGGTAAAGAGCCATTGAGCAGATATTCTGTTATTGGAGTCATCCATGATTCTTGCTCTTGATACACGCTCATGATCCAATCAATATCCATCTCATCAATGCTCGGAGCCGACAGGACCTCCACTGGAGTCAACCCCAGAAATTGAGCTTCGCCTGTGCTAGAGTACTTTGCGAGAGAATCTGCTTTCGTGTTTTCTTCTCGAGGAATATGACATATCATGTAATGATCGAAATCACCCAGGAGTTCCCAAGCCTTTGACAAGTAGGCGGGCAGATTTCCCCCTTTTTCTTGGAATTCTTTCTTGACTTGGCATACAATAAGCTGAGAATCACTGAAGATCTGTAATGCTCGGATGTTTAGTTCTTTAGCAATCCTTAGACCAGCGATAAGGGCTTCTTATTCTGCTTCATTGTTTGTTGAAGGAAATTCCAATCTTAGTGCATAGCATAATGGTCGACCTTCAGGGGTCTCAAGTACAACTTCGGCTCCAGAACAGTAGTCATTTCTCGCGCCATCGACATATAACTTCCATTGGATTGGGGAATCGTCGACCGCTTCCTCCTCACTGTTACCCTTATCTGTGAATTCTGCGTTGAAATCCGCTAAAGCTTGTCCGTTGATTGCTTTTCGGGGATGATAAGTGATGTCATATTGACTGAGTTCAATATTCCACTTTAGAAGACGACCCGAAGTCTCAGGGCGAAACAGGACTTGCTTTAAAGGTTGATCAGTGAGGACTCTGATAGGATGAGCTTGGAAATATTGCCTCAACTTCCTGGATGCAATCAGTAGGCAATAGGCGAGTTTTTCCAACTTAGAGTAATTCATCTCTGCCCCAGTGAGTCTTTTGCTGATATAGTAAACTGGATGTTGAATCCTCTTGTCTTCTCGTATCAGCGCTGCACTTAAAGCATGAGATGATACTGCCAAGTATATAAGAAGATCCTCGCCATCGCCAGGCCTAGAAAGTATTGGAGGCGTTTCCATGTGGCGAATCAATTCATCAAAGGCTTTTTGGCATTCGGGAGTCCAATCGAAGTTTTTCTTTCCTTTCTTTAGGGCGTCAAAGAATGGGATGCATTTATCTGTGGCTTTGGAAATGAACCGACTCAAGGCGGCGACTTTTTCATTGAGACTTTGCAATTCCTTCTTCGTTCTAGGAGCTTTGACTTCCTTTAAGGCGGTAATTTGAGCTGGACTAGCCTCAATGCCCCTAGCACTCACGATGAAACCTAAAAACTTTCCGGATTCCACTCCAAATGAACATTTTAAAGGGTTGAGCTTCATTCCGTATTTTCGGAGGACTGCGAACATGTCTGCTAAGTGTTCTATGTGATCCACTGCTTTCTTAGACTTTACTAACATGTCATCGACGTAGACTTCCATAGTCTTGCCCAATTGCGGTTTGAACATAGCATTAACAAGTCTTTGGTATGTTGCCCCTGCATTCTTCAGCCCGAAGGGCATAACTCTGTAGCAGTAAAGACCAACGTCGGTGATAAAGCTCGTGTCCTCCTGGTCTGGCTCATGCATCATGATCTGGTTATATCCAGAGTAGGCATCCATAAAAGATAACAATTCGTGTCCCGCTGTTCCGTCTACCAGTTGATCGATCCTGGGTAATGGAAAGCAGTCTTTGGGGCAGGCCTTGTTTAGATCTGAAAAATCGATGCACACTCTCCATTTTCCGTTGGCTTTCTTTACCAGCACTGGATTTGAAACCCAATTCGGATAGGTAGATTCTTTGATAAAATTATTCTCCATGAGCCGATCAACTTCTTCTTTTAACGCTGCTGACCTTTCTGGACCTTGAGTTCTCCTTTTCTGCTTCACAGGTGTAAATTTTGGATCAATATTTAGAGTGTGTACTGCAACTTCTGGGGATATTCCGCACATATCGGAATGAGTCCAAGCAAAAATATCCAAATTTGCCTTTAAAAAAGATATTAGGATATTCTGAATTGACACATTAAGTTGTGAACCCACATTCAACACCTTGTTTGGGTCCTTTGGGTCAACAGGTACTGGTATTGTCGTTTCCACTGGTACCACTCTATTCTCCCCTGCACTGGCCTTCCTAGGATCCATCTCTTTCCGTGCTCCGCTGTGCTCGCCAGTGCAGGGTCCGCCCTGTAATTGCTACAACGCTGGTTCTTTGATGCGGACTGGGGTTGCCGCATCCTTTCCCATCTCTCTTTTCCTTATTTCTCGTAGCTCTGTCAGATAACACTCCCGCCCAGCATTTTGATCCCCTTTTATAACTCCCACTCCATTATCTGTGGGAAATTTAATGGTGAGGCACCATGGGCCAGAACAGCTTTGAATGCTGCGAGAGTTGGACGGCCAAGGAAAGCATTATAAGCAGAAAACTCGTCAACAATCACAAAAGTTTGCTTGCGGACCACTTTCCTTTCTCCCTCTCCAAGTTCTACAAGCAAATCAACGGTTCCTATCGGTTGTTTTGGCTCCCCAGTGAAGCCAGCGATTTTTTGCGATGATGCTTGCACATCAGCCATAGGGATCTTCATTTGGTCGAATGTTTTCTTGAAGAGGATATTGCAGGATGCGCCACAATCAATGAGAACTCTTCTGACAATAGCTGACCCGAAACCAGCTGAGATGACTAAGGGATCCAAGGTAGGAGCTTCAATACCTGTGGAATCCCTGGCTCTGAACACAATATCATCATTGAAAGTTTTTTGTTGTTTCAGGGGCATAGCACCCTCCAAAACAAATACATCTTCCTCGGTCGGTACATACTTCAAAGCTCGGGTATACCTTTCCATCTCACCCCAGCTCCTACCTGCTGGGTGAGGTCCTCCCGTAATGACATTGATGACAGGCCTTCCGGATTCATGCCCTGCAGTCTTCTCACTTGTCCTGGGTTGATGAGCAGGAGCTCGTTGCCCCTGACTAGTCGAAGCGGGATTGTTGCTATTCTTTTCCACAAATTGCTGCAACTTGTTTTCCCTTATCAATTCTTCAATCAATTTTTTCAATTGGCGGCATTCATCGGTATCATGACCGGGTTGATTTTGGAAGCGGCAAAACTTTCCTCTTTGTACAGCTTTTCTCCCGGTTCTCAGAACGGGAGGTTTAGGATAATCAACAGAATCTTTAGTGGCAAGGTAAATACGCTCCGGCGTATCTGATAAAGGGGTATATTCCGATGGCTTGAAGGAACGAGGCTTCTTCAGATTTTTCTGTCTCTTCCCATCATTATTTTCCCTTTTCTGTCCTACAGATTCATTCTTGCGTGGGGCAACAACATTATCTTCATCTTTTTCCAATGCTGCCTTTACCGGTACAGGACGGCTTTCCAGACGTATGAACTCATCTGCTTTCTTGTAGAATTTTTCAAGGGAATTTGGTTCCTTCATGTTAAGCCATTTTCCAAATTCGCTCGACTTGTCGATGGCCCTCATCAGATAGGTCAAGATCATCCGTGGTTCTGCATTGTCTACCTCGGCCAGCACTATATTAAAGCGATTCAAGAAAATCTGATAGTCTCACCTGGATTCTGCTCTAAACTTGACAACGACATAATATCTTTGGCTTTTGAAGCGTATAGTCTGAACTGCCCCTTGAATTTCCGGGTTAAGTCAGAAAACTGATCTATAGACCGGATTGGAAACTTGGTGAACCAAAGCAGAGCTACACCTTCCAGATATACAGGAAAATATCGGCACTTTATTTCATCAGAAGCTCTGGCACCTGTCATGTGCCAATCATACTTATACAAGAATTTGTTCGGATCACTTGTTCCTTTGTAAGCTGGGATAGTTGGAGGGACGAACTTCCTTGGGAACTCAGCCTTTAAGATTCTTTCGGTAAACGGGGTTTTACTTGGAGCGAAACCCCATTCCTTCTCATCTTCATTCCTTTGCATGCTTTCTTTCATGATTTGTCGAACCATTTCAGAAAGATACCCCTCATCATTTCGAGCTTTAGATCCACCAACTTCAGGAAATGTCCGCTCAAAGGGGCTAGCAGCCCTCTCAGGAATGTTTCTTTCTTCATCTTCATGAATGTTTCCAGCAAAGTTCCTTTCATTACCCGTTGGTTGACGGTTTACCCCAAGCAAGTCATTCAACTTATTCAAAATTAGGGCATTTTAGGCGTTCTGAGCTTCCAATTGTGCACTTTGGGCATTTATCTGCTGGGTCAGCCCTAAGATTACAGCATCCAACTCCGCTTTTGTAACTCCAACAGGTGGAGTGGCTTGATTAGGTACTGGGGAAGCGGAGGTTCCCTCTTGAACATTTCCAGATCTAACAGATCTACTCTTTCTCCCCGGAGCCATGATTTCAGATAAACTTCTAGTCTTAAGAGAGATTACTTCAACAAACTTCCGTGGAGCAATGATGACGATTTGCCTGAGTTCAATTCTCAGTGAAAGCACCAAAAATGTTAATGCTAAAATTTGAACGCTAACACCCCGGTGTATAAAGTGTAGTTGTGAAAGCACCACCCGATGATTCGGGAATAGAGTATAAACAGAAGATCACAGAAAAAACAGTGAATAACAACGATTTTATAGTGGTTCGGCTCAAGGCAAGCCTACGTCCACTTTAATTCTCTTTATTGCTAAATCGATTACAACTTTACAACAATCTTCAATTACAATTATGACGAGGCAAACAACTAGAACTTTGGTAGAGAAGAATTCTTCGAATCCATGTAGATTGCGTTAGATTTTCCCTTGAAGTTAGTTGAGATGCCTTTCGAACTTGAAGTGTCGGGTGAGTTGAGAATTCAGCAGAGTATTGGCGCGTGAAGTGATTGGCCAAAAGTCCCTTGAATGTTGGAGATGGCTTTCTATTTATAGGCAAATCTGTTTAAGAATTTTTCCCAAGTCCTGAGTCGCCACCGACTTAAGTTAGGTCGTGGACGACTTAACTAGTTGCAACCGGTTTAAAGCGAGCCTGGGCTTCATAGAGGCATTTTCGTTCAAGTCCCAAGTCGCCTCCGAGCTAACTCCTCCCCTTCCTAGTAACACAGCATCGGGTTCTTCATTCAGTGGCTTTTAGGTCGCGGCCGAGTTAGTCTGGTAAGTCGTAAGTCGCGACCCAACTGATGAGTCCAAGGTCGTGTACGAGCTAAGAGATCACTGTGCCCTACAGCGGCATTGACTTCCTTTGCTCAATTCATGTCCGGCCTAACATTGGTCATAGGTCGGCTGCATTTTAGGTCGGTAACCTTATTAAGGTGGTTAAGTCGGCGACCCTGTTAAAGTGTTAGATCGGCACTTCTCTTAGGTCTTAGGTCGGTCTCCCTTTGAAGCCTTAGGTCGGTCTCCCTGTTAAGGCAGTTTGATCGGCAACCAGTTAAGTCGGCAATCTCCCTAAACTATTAGGTCGGTATCTACGTTGAGTCGGTAGCCTTTTGAAAGTATTAGGTCGACATACTTGTTGAAGTGTTAGGTCGGCATACCCCTTAGGCCTTAGGTCGGCACCCCTGTTAAGCCTTATGTCGGCATCTTTTTGAGTCTTAGGTCGGTATCGTTTCAAGTCGCTGAGTCAAAGCTGAGGCGGAGTTAACAACAGGTTAGGTTGTTACTCCGCTTCATCTGTTAGCTCGCTAACTCGCTTCAGCTTTAGGTCGCTTACTTCCTTAGGTCGTTGAGTCATAAAATTGAGGAGTTAACATTCAGAAAATAGAAAAATAATTAAAGAATTACTTTAATTCATTGAAACTAGAAAAATAAAAATTATAAACAGAATACAACTAACATTGGAAAATTTCAATTACACTTTTAAAATGTTCTAAAACTAAAATATATACATAACATCATGTTACACATGTAAATATAAATTAGAACATGACATAGCAACAAAGTATTATCTATATAAAATTAAAATAAACAATTTTGTTAAATAAAACAAATTACATCCAATATTGTAAAAAACATAACTTTCACAATATTAGTCAGATTTCAACGAAACGAAAGCAGTATTCTTAAAATTTTATTTACTTTCATAATAAAAGATTAAATTCAAAATTTCAATTTTTTAAATTTAAAAGTCAAAGTTTTACCATATTGACCAAAATTCACATTTCTGGAAAATATTCTATTTATTATGTTTGGAATTCTAATTCACATAGAAATCAAAATTTATATTTAAATAACAAAACTATTCACTTTAATAAATAAAATAAAGTTTTTAAATCAGGAAATTCAATTAAAATAATTAAAATATATAATTAAAATAATCATAAAATACATGATTGCTACACTCTCTCCACTCAAAACTTTTCGTCTTCGAAAAGGAATGAGGTACGGGAAAGCACAAAAAAGATAAAAGGACAATAAGATTAAGACAAGATGACCAAAAGATTGAAATTATACCTGATAACTGTTGTTATAGGTAAGTTTAACAAGGTTGAGTTGATCTTTCCAAGATCCTCTAGAATCAAGAACACAATCACGAAAAGATCCCCTAAAATCTGATTCACCCTTTCCGCTTGACCGACGGTCTGTGGATGGGAAGTAATGCTCAGATTCAAAATGAGTACCAAAGGTTATCAAAGATTATAAAAAGATTTCTAAACAGAAAGATTATAGAAAAATGCTTACACCAGTCTGTAGCAAGATAAGGAAAATAAGGACAACCAAAAGATAGTTCGAAAAATAAAATAAGATAACAAGTTTGAAACCATGGAAATTCCAACTTAAATTGATAATTAATTTTACACAAGTTAAATAAATCTTAACTATCTCTAATTTCATTATCTTATCATCCAATTATCTTAATTTAACAATCTCTAAAATCATGGATTTGAAAAAAATCATTTATTATACTCATATGTATTCAATAAATTTAGTTCATGAAATTAAATTTTATTCCTCTCAATATATTTTATCACCTAATTTAAGTATATTTACACTTCTATCAACTGCTTTAATTTATTCATAGTTCCTTAACATCCTTTATATTGTAAATTATTCAATTTACCTTCTATTCTATTTACCTCTGTTAATCTTTTTATAACTAAAATTTAAGAGTATAAGATTTATTATAACCATACAAATTTTATTTATAAAATCTTTTATACTGTATATTATCCATCTACATATTCAACTTCAAAAATTAAGGTAAGTTTTATTGAAATGAAATGGTGTATTATACAAATAAAACTTCCAAATTCAATCATTTCAAGCTTGAATATTTATCCAAATCTTGAAACTATAATTGAAATTATCTTTCAAAATAAAATTTTATGAAGTTAAATTTCCGATAAATTCCAAATTATTTAGTGATAAATAAATGATCATATATTATATATATATATATCCATTCAAATTTAAATCATGTATCAGCATAAGTTATATATCCAGTCTTATTTTAGAAATTTAAATCTATTAAATTCCCCAAAACTAAGCTGTAGCAAGACTACAAGATAGTCTCTTCCCTTCCAAAGTTGAAAATAAATGTCGATGATGCTACGGTCATCACTGAAGTTATTTCCAGTGACAATGAGAAGAGCACAAAATTTTAAACTTTTAAATTCTTTGGAAACAAATTTCTATTCGAAATACTTTAAATAATATATCCTTTTAAAACTTTAAATACAAGGTTTGAAACCATCGTAAATTAAATTCTCAAATTCTTATTTTGAATTCATTTTAAATTTCCAAATAAACTTATAAACATGTTTATAGTTCAATTATTTATATATGAAACAAGAGATATGATATATAAAATCAAAATCAAATATTATTTCTTAACAACCAATTTAATAAAGATCCAGAAAATTTTATAATATAGTTACAAAATTTATTTCATTACTAAATTTGAAAAAAAACATATTGTGCCAGTTTTCTCTGTTCAAGTGTTTTGGAAATCCTATCGATAGCGTTGGATAGACAAATCGATCAGAAACCCAAATCAACATCAACAACTCAAACAACACAATGTAAGACAAAACATTAATTATAGATTTAAAAGTACAATTCAAAATGTTTTGAAGATAGTTTGGAAGAAAAAGACTAGATGATTAATTAACAAAATAGGGAGATGAATAAGCTTAAATAAATCGCGGGTAACCTTAACCGGATCAACCGTGACTTAAAGAATAAGATCGATGTGGATTTCTATGGTAAATCTACATTCGATCTCAAGAGACAGAGTTTGGAATAACAAAAGAAATTAGCATCTAAACCAAGGATAGATATAAATCTTTGGTGAATCGATGCTAATTGTAAAGGAGTTTCACCCCTTTACAAGCAAATTTGAGATAGGCGAGACTGTCGACTCACCATAAAGATCATTCGAAGTGGAGTTATGGGATACTCTAGAATCAAAAGAAGATGAATAGTGAGTGACAAGAATGGATTTTGGAACCGCAAGGAAAGTTCCAGAATTCAAAGGAAATTCGAATAAAAAAGGAAACGATCCAGACTCGAATGAAAGTGATTCTATATGTAAATTTACCTTATATTCTAAGTTTTGCCTCAAAGCCAAAGCTCTGATACCAATAGCTTCTCGGTATTTTCAACCATTCGCATCCACACATGTCGAACTTGAATTGCTCAAAATACCGCGTTGTAAATAAAATTGGGCAAATCTTAGAATATACAGTAAATAAATAATCACAGATCACAAACACAGAGTAATATAAATGCAGCGGAAGTAAAAGAAATAGTACTTCATGAACCTACTATATAAATATATCAGAGTAGAACAAGATACAACAGAAATATCAATATGATAACCAAGTACAAGCCGAATACAACATTGCGATCAACATGATTACTTGAAGTGAAATAGATAAAACTAGACAAGCAGATAATCTCCAGCGATTCCAATCTCCAGGAAGTGGAATCCAAATTTGTGAATACTCATGCTGACTTGAGCGTAAATAAAAATACAAACACCAGGACATGCATACATTTACCATGAAAACCAACTCAAGTGAACTGTAGTAAAGGTACAATTAACTTAAAGGATGTTTGGGACAGTCTATCCTCTAAGGATCCGTTAAACTATTTACTTTGTAGTAATATTGCACTATTATAAAAGTGTCAGTAGTCCATCCAATATAGCCCTAGACACGTAATTATCCCAGTAGTCCATCCAATATCTGCATATCTCCTGAGCGGGAGACTACGAGAAGATACACATGGGCTACCAGAGAAAACCAAACTCGTAGTAAAGGCTTAATATAGTAGATGACACAGCACAACGAGGCAATGTCAGGGTAGATATACCAATTATGCACATGGGCTGGTGGTAACATAGCAGCCACATACGCCCACCTTGGAATACATTACCAAATCGAAGGGGTGCACCCAATCAATCAAAAAAGTAATAGAATGGTATCGAAGAAATGCATCCGACCAGAGGAGCGACCCTTTAAATAATTTATATTCCATCAAATTAATTTATTTAAACCATTTAAAAGTGAACTTATTGTATTTTCAAATCAAGTATTCAATTTTCAAAGTTTCAAACCATTCTGAGCTCATTTACTCAGTCAAAAACCATAAACATTTAAAATTTTGGCCTTTTACGGCATTTAGAAAAAAGTGTTATAAATTATATTTGAAAATATTTTAATTCAGCAAAGACAACATTTAAAAAACTGCCGTTAAAACTTAGTTTAGTTGAAATTTAGTTTAAAACAACAAAGACAGCATTTCTAGAAATGATGTAATAGCTCAGGTTTCAAGTTTAAGGTTTTTATTAATTTCAACAAAGACAGCAGACCAATACAGCATTTACAGAACTGCTGTAATAGGCTTTTATTAAGTTTTAGCCTTTTAAATTTACTACAACAACTATAGCATTTTAGAACTACTGTAATAGCCTCTTTATTAGGTTTTTAGTTCACGTCCAAAAACCATAGCATTTCTGAATGCTATTAAAAGTATTTTTCAGATTTTAGTGTATTTGCAGCAAATAAATAACTTCAATTTAAACCCTTTAAACATTATAAAAACCATATTTTAAAATTCAAAAATGTTCATTAAAAATACTCTTTCAACTTATGATGTTGATGAAGTAACATTTCATAATTAAATCAAATTTCAATAGTTTACTTAATAAATTCAGGTGTAAACTTTCTAGCCTTCAAATTTTAATAAATAAACTTAACACTTAAATTTTATTACCATTTTTACAAATATAACTTAATTCCCATTTTTATTTATTTATATAACTCAAATTTCCTTTTTAAACCAAAAACCCAAACTTCTAGATCATATTTCAGTAATTCAACTTAAACATTTTTATTTAACATTTTCCACTTATAGAAAAATCATAAATCCTTTATTTAAAACACTTTAAAAACTATCTAAATCAAATTATCATAAATTTACATTTTAAACCACTTAAAATTTTATTTATATAACCTAAATGTCATTTTAAAAGCCAATGTCCAAATTTCCAGATTTAAGTTATATTTCAAAAATTCAATTTAATCATTCAATTATTCAACATTTTTAACTTATACAAAAATCAAAATTTCTTTATTTAAACATTAGAAATCCAATTTAAATAAAATTTTCAAAAATTTACACTTTTAAGAATACTTAAAATTGTTCAAAATACTTTATAAATAACCACGGGCCTATATATAGTTTTCTAACGTAGGTCAAGTGATACAGATATATCATTTCAATTCGTAGTTTACAAAGAAAATCCGGGTTCTATCATTTCAAACCTGCAGTCCCAAGTCAAATAAATAAATAAAAACTATTAAGGCCTACCATTTCATCCTGTAACGATTTTTTCCTATTCTAAAGTCCGTTAGGGTATGTATCATTTAAGCCCATAGTGATTTCTACACTAACAGGGAACTGGCAGTGATGAACAGATATAAATGAACAGTTTAACAACAAACATCAGTAACAGATGTCACGTTTTAAGTTCCAGCGTTCAAAAATCGACACCCGTACTTCACGTGTAATCGAATGTCGTAGATTCAACCGTTAAAATTTGACTCGTGCCGGAGCTTATAACACCATTAAGTACAACACAACGGAAGAAAACGAATAATACATTGATATACAGCATTGATACAATATCTGATACAATAGATGATACAATAGATATCAATTAACATCAGAGATATGATACAAGAAATAGCAGCGGAAAAGAAAACGATAACACCAGCAGCGGATAATCTCGAAGATAGTCTTCAAAAGAGAACTCCAAGGCACCAATCTAGAAATAGCTCGAACTCCCAATAACGATGCACAAAAGATAAGCAAGTGCAGTCCTGATCCAAAGACTGAACTAACTCCAGTTAATCTACTGAACCTAACTATCTGAAAAACCCAACTATCGACTGCCCGTGTGGAAAATTGTGGGCACCCAGAGTTTAGGAAAGGAATAATAAACTCAAGGTCAGTCATGGGACTAGTGTGAGCAACCAAAACAGTTTGTCTTTTAAACAAAACAAGATTTATAAAAGAAAATCCGATATGCTTTTGGAAAATGAAACTATCATAAGACCTCCCGCCACACACACCATGCAATCGCCGAATTGGAGGAGATTTCTTCTTATGATAGTCAAACATGCTTGATACTCGAATTTCTTTGATATTATTACTATAAGTGCAAAGTGAAAAAAACATTTCGAAAGTATAATATTAATCTTAGCCAACATACAACCATTATCGTATGCCTACTATAGCTACCATGTTCACTAGCAGGTTACCGCCACATTCCATGGCAGGTTATACAACTAAAACCGTACAAGGCGTGTATTGTTTTGTTTGGATTTCCAACAAATGGTCAGGCTAAGGAACTTCCTGGGCCATATGGGTACGCCTCTAGAGGGAAATCTCGAGAACCTAACCGAATCTTTGCCAACACAAGGCCGGGTTACCTCTGAACTAGGTAACTACTGACACGAGTATGCCAACCCCTGGTTGTAACCAACCTTTATCCGGGGCTCCAACAACAATAACAAATTAATATATATATATATATATATATATGTATATGTTAGCGCTATACACAAAAGTTAAGTATCGGGGCACCATACCATGATACCACTTCTATCCAGAAGGAAATGTACAAACCCTAAGAGGCGCTACGCCCAATAACCTTGCTGCATCTTTCCTGTTTCGACCATTTCCGAGGTGTGAGGTCCCGACGTAGTCTCCTCCACAAAGCTATGCTCTATACAAAAGCTATGCTTTGATCAACAAACGATCAGCAGCACTCAGCATGCCACATTACCAAGTTGGGAATATGTTACCAATAACCTTCAATTACATTACCTCTAAGCTTGTATGTCTCAGAGAAGGGTGTTAATCTAAGAGAACAAATTCTCCGCCACCAACAGATATGTATTTGAAAGAAATCTGCTTTATATCTCAAAGTGTAGTGTCCAACATACAACCATACAAGTCTGTTCCGGGTTCGAACAGAACCGAAGGCACTTCCAAGGAAGTCCTTGCAATCCGGGTATTTGCAATCCCGATCGGACTTCCCATTGCTTAGGGAATCTCTATACCGGCGCGACTCAGTGCAGAGACAATCAATGGGTTATCCTTTCATTTTTGAAAATACCCGTCTTCACCAACGTTCTTCAAATGCTATCCATAACGACGTATCATTATTCGGAACGGGTTATATGACACAGAGGTCCTCCCCTGGCTAAAATAAAAAACGAGCGCAATATTAAAAATCATATGGATACTGGGGTCTCAGTTAAATCGCACCTTAAAGCCAAAAACCTTTCATTTGAATGGTTAAAACAAATTACCATTTTCAAATCTTTAAAATAAAAAGATCCAGTTCCTAGAGTTCACCATTTTCACAAAGATTCATTCCTAGCTTTACAAGACAATTCCGTTTTGAGTTGGATTAACTTATCCAATTATTAAGCCAAAAACTCCATTTATAACTTTCAAACAACCCCCATTTCAAATCTTTTAAAATAAAAGATACGCTTTTTGAAAACTTCCTTTGATATCAAAACTATTATTATTGAAACAAAGGTTAATTTATAGTTCTCCAAACTATTTACAATTTTATTTCAAACTTGAAATCTTTTGACACAAATTGGAAATCCTTTATGTTTTTTTATGAAAGCTATAATTATTGAAAAAACCTAGTTTCCGGTTTGGGAAAAACTGATTACCATTTTCCTATGTTAAAGTTATTCAAGTATAAAACTTGGATTTCAATTCACATTCCCAAAATCATACTTTTTAAATGGTTAAATACCCATATAACATCCTTTATGACTTGTATATTGTTTGAGACTAAAATTTCCAAGTTACTGAACTCAATTTCAAATATCGAATTCAAATTTAAATCAAGTGATTTGAATTTCAAGTTTATTAAGTTATTTAAAAATAACTTTTACTTTTGGAACTCATTTTCAAAAGTTCTCAATTCCAATTCCAAAACTATTTTTGGATTCCAGAATTCAATTTACTAAAATTGTTAAAAATCTATTATTTAACCGATTTCCTCGTGAAATCCACATTTGTGTGTGTAAAGTGTAGTCCAAGGGTTTTACACACAATAGTGCAATAACATCATGAGTTAGCACAGATTCAAATACATCAATATATTTGATAAGTGGTATAACTATAACGTTTATCTCTCATACACAGATATATATATCACAGATAATTAATTACATTCATCCTAGATAAATAAATTACATATCAGGACACAAATCAGGATATACTATAAAGCTTTACATATCAGGGATATCAAACAATTCAACAACCAATATAATTCAAACGTCCTTAAGTGGGATCAACTTAGTTATCTGATTAATTTAAATCAGATTAATTCTTATGAATGAATTTGCTAGTTATGATAAAATAATCAATTAATTACAAAACATTTAATAATTTATCTTTCAATTAATCATTAATTTACTCTTAACTAATAATTAGTTACCATAACTAATTAATTACTTCTTAATAAATAATTATTTCTTAATTAATTATTTTTAATTAATTAATTACAATGAGCAATAATTTCTTTGTTACTTCCAGAAAGTAATTACACCTACAAAATTCCATAAATGATTTATTATTAAATTAATTGTTAAAATTGATCACATTAATTAATTGTTTAAATAATCTTAGTTAATGGCCTTCATTAACTGTCAAAATTCCTTTAATTACTTACCTAAAGAAATTACTAATATTAATCATTATTTATTATAATTTTTTTTTGATGAACCATCAATAATCCATAAATTAATCCTAATTATTTAATTAAGAATTAATTAATCAATTTACTTAACTTTACTTAATAATTTTAAACTTGTAATTAGTGATGTAATTAGTACAAATCATCAATTATCCATTTTAATTGCTTTACAATTAAATGAATACTATAAACCATCAAATCTTCATTAATTTTAAGACAGTCGCATTTCTATTTATGATTTAACATCATTCACAATATATTTGGAAACATTTAGTTTTCAAATTTATATTTAAATTTCATCTTCATTTCAAGATTTGTAGTGAATACCAATTTATCTTATATAAAGTTAAAACCAGCCTTCTAAAACTTTTTAAATTAACATGTTAAAGTAATACTTATGTTATAAAAGAAATTAAAAAGAGCTAGAGTCAAATTATTTTTAAGTTCACATATTAAAGTATCCTTAAACATCTTAAACTTATTTAAACATTTAAAGTTATAATTTTTTTTATTTAATTTCAACATTTTGGAATTCAAATTCAGAATTCAGTCCAGGTTTCAAATCTAAATTTAAATTCTTTCTTACAATTCAATTCCTATTTTCCAACTCAAAATTACCTTTGAATGCACTTAATTAATTAACACTTTTAATTAATAAAACAACTTGAAAATAAAAACTTATTCATTTCCAACTAATTTTCCAAACTAATCTGAGTTTATTTTTAAACTTTTGTTTTTAAAACTTGTTTAAGCTTTGTTTTTTTCAAAATTTGATTTTAAAACTGAAAAAACAGAACATGTCTGTTTATAAAACCTGGACAAAACATTGACCCGAGCCCATATCATTTTGCTTCGAGTCAAATGCATAAGTGCTTCGAGTAAAACCCTCAACGACTCGAGTATAAACCCGAGCGCATCCTGTTCTTCCCAAACAAACAAACATAGGCTCACCAGAAAATGATAGTTTCGTCACATGCACGCCATCGTCCATCACCTCTAGCCGACGCCGCAACGTCGAACATGTCAACGGCTACTCCCAGGTCAACTCCCGATCACCCAATCTCCAACTTCGTCTCGAATTCGAAATCGAGGATTTCGAACCAAAACCTGGAACACCCTGAACCTTACCACCCCCAAACCTGAAAACATCTCGTGTTCAACACCCCGACCACCAGCGGCTACACAACTCCGGCCTTGCCTTCCTCTACATGCCTACTTCCATTACCCCAAACCCTATTGAACTCGATCAACTTGGGAAGCCGCACAGATCAAAACACTAGAACTAGTTAAAACAAGGGTTAAGAACTGGAATCAGACACCACAGACACAACAAGGCTCTGATCGCCAAACCAAAAATTTTCCCATCACCACCGATCATTCCACTACCATCATTGAAGAATACAGCATCCAAATCTACTGAGATCACCAAACATTACACAAATTCCCATTTTCTGATGAACTGGAACTACTCCTCCAAAACATAACTAAAAAATTTGATTTTTGTTTTAAAAATCTTGCTTTAGGTTTAGAAATCATTTTATAATCCTGAATCACGATTTACAAAGTTTTGAATTTTGACTTCTATTACATTTCCTCTGTAGTACTTGATTTCCAGAATCAATACAAAATATTTTTAACATAAATAAATCTTTAAACTTAAATCCATGATATAACAGACATATCCTATTTAAATTCCAAACCTTAATAATGATTGGATTTAAGATATAGAGTATTTTAAATTAAATACTGAGCATGAAAAGAAATCAGAGGTGTTTTCGAACATTAACAGATGTGCACATATCCACATTCATATATATATATATATATCTGCAAACTTACTCATCTATATATCCACACAAACCATAATCATCACAGGCATCAACATGCAATCCAGTTTATATTTTTACTTAAGTATTTTAAGAAAAAAATGTTACTCACATTGATTTCCAGGAAAGAACAGAGCTCTTTAATTTGTACAGGCTTGAGAAAATGCAAGTTCGAACCCCTTTCTTTGATTCTCCGGTTTGTATTGATTGTATTGTTGTTGAAGTTGAAGTGTTGTTTAAAGTTGAATCTTTGTTGAAGTTTTTAGAGAATGTTTACTTCAATTTTTTTTCTTAGCTTTGGTAGATGGACGAACTGATGTAGGAGGTGATGCATATAAAAAGAAGTTACAGAGTATAAAATTTGTACAGGGTGATATAAAGAAGTTACTCTGGCCAGGCAAGATCTTAGAGCTGAAATGATATTTAAAACAATTTGAATTGACAAAAATGTTGCTAGCATTTAAATGCATGAGTCTTATTTTATTTTATTTCATTTTGTACATAAACACTTTGTTTCTTGCCTTGCATTTCGGCTGAGATGTGTTATATATATTGTGTACTAAAGATAATGGCATTAATTGCTTAGTACTTTATGTTTCCATGTGTACATATTATTTTATTTTTACTTTGTCTATGTTCTTCCACTCGCCTTTGTTTGTTTATATATTTCATGTACAGATAAAAAGTTGTTTTTAGTTATATTATAAAATTTTAACCTAGGTGTAAATATATACTTTTATACTCAAAAAATTTAAATTTTTATCTTTCCTTTATTTTCAAACTTAACTATTAAATACTTCATTTACTTATTTTACATTTGCATTCCTGCATTATTTAGATATTAAAATTTTAAAGAAATCGTTTTTTAAAACTTAATTATAGTTTGATAAAAATAATCACACATATTTTTATTTGAATTCGAAGAAACTCAAATTAATTTACCAATTAATTTACAATTTTTGTTGAAAAAATTAATTTAATTATCAATTTAAACTTAGTAAAAATCCGGGATCGTTACAGATTCCCTCCCTTAAGAAATTTCGTCCTCGAAAATTGAAAGTAGGAAGACAAAAAAAATAGATGAAGAATGTTTCACCAAATCAAACTGAACATCTATTCTGCATTTGGCTTACCAAATCAGAATATCAACAATAAATACCAGAACGAATCTATTTATTTTTTCACAAGATACTCGGGTTATCCAGATCTATGAAATATGCAGTGGCATTGGTTTGTTCGAAGGGATAACTAACCATTCATAGAACATATCGAGACCCAAAAATAGACAGATATATGGACACACTTTCAAAACTTTAAGTTTAGAAACTAAAGCATACCTATCAACCATACCAACCATAACAATCAATACATCCAAGGAACAATTTTTTTTCCTATCTGGATTTTATGTCCCATATTAATATATCGAATTTCTTCCTAGATCTACCAGAAACTATCGAAGAATTATGAAATGATGCTGCAAAAAGAGATTGACAGAGAAAAGATCGTTTCCTTGTTGTTACAGGGGATTGACCATTTATAGTGGTACTTCCCTGTCCCCTATCTTGTTCTCTTCTTGCACTCATACTCACTATCAGTGGATAGTAAGAGAATTTACTAAGGCATACAGATGGATGTCTTAGGGATTACTCATTCTAGGGTTTACTTCACCCTATCTCTAATGAGCTACTTAATGTGTTATACTCCTTAGCTAATGTTTTAACCCTCAGCTCTGACACCAAGATGTCACGTTTCAAGTTGCAGCGTTCGAAAATCGACCCCCGTACTTCACTTGTACTCGAATGCCGTAGATTCAACCATTAAAATTTGACTCATGCCAGAGTTTATAACACCATTAAGTACAACACAGCGGAAGAAAAAGAATAATACATTGATATACAGCATTGATACAATATCTGATAAAACAGATGATACAATATATATCAATAAACATTAGAGATATGATACAGGAAATAGCAGCGAAAAAGAAAACGATAACACCAGCAGTGGATAATCTCCAAGATAGCCTTCAAAAATGAAATCCAGGTACCAATCCAGAAATAGCTCGAACTCCCAATAACGACGCACAAAAGATAAGCAAGTACAGTCCTGATCCAAAGACTGAACTAACTCCAGATAATCTACTGAACCAAACTATCTGAAAAACCCAAATCTCGACTGCCCGTGTGGAAAATTGTCGGCACCCAGAGTTTAGGAGTGGAACAATAAAGTCAAGGTCCGTCATGGGACTGGTGTGAGCAACAAAAAAGTTTATCTTTTAAACAAAACAAGATTTATAAAAGAAAATCCGATATGCTTTTGGAAAATGAAACTACCATAAGACCTCCCGCCACACACACCATGCAATCGCAGAATTGGAGGAGATTTCTTCTTATGATAGTCAAACATGCTTGATACACAAATTTCTTTGATATTATTACTATAAGTGCAGTGCAGAAAACATTTCAAAAGTATAATATTAATCTTAGCCAACATACGACCATTATCGTATGCCTACTATAGCTACCATGTTCAATAGCAGGTTACCGCCACATTCCATGGAAGGTTATACAACTAAAACCATACAAGGCACGTATTGTTTTGTTTGGATTTCCAACAAATGGTTAGGCTAAGGAACTTCCTGTGCCACATGGGTACGCCTCTGGAGGGACGCCCCGAGAACCTAACCGGATCTCTACCAACACAAGGCCGGGTTACCTCTAAACTAGGTAACTACTGACACGAGTATGCCATCCCCCGGTTGTAACCAACCTTTATCCGGGGCCCCAACAACAATCACAAAGTAATATATATACATATGTTTGCGATATCCACATAAGTTAAGTATCTGGGCTCCATACCATGATACCACTTATATCTAGAAGGAAATGTACATACCCTAAGGGGCGCTACCCCCAATAACCTTGCTGCATCTTTCCTGTTTTGACCATTTCCGAGGTGTGAGATCCTGATGTAGTCTCGTCCACAAAGCTATGCTTTATACAAAAGTTATGCTTTGATCAACAAATGATCAGTAGCACTAAGCATACCACATTACCAAGTTGGGAATATATTACTAATAACCTTCAAGTACGTAACCTCTAAGCTTGTATGTCTCAGAGAAGGGGTTAAGCTAAGAGAATAAATTCTCCGCCACCAACGGATATGTATTTGAAAGAAATCTACTATATATCTCAAAGTGTAGTGTCCAACATACAACCATACAAGTCTGTTCCGGGTTTGAACAGAACCGAAGGCACTTCCAGAGAAGTCCTTGCAATCCAGGTATTCATAATCCCGATCGGACTTCCCATTACTTAGGGAATCTCTATACCAGCGCGACTCAGTGCAGAGACAATCAACGGGTTATCCTTTCATTTTTGAAAATACCCGGTATTCACCACTGGTCTTCAAATGCTATCCATAACGACGTATCATTATTCGGGATGGGTTATATGACACAAAGGTCCTCCCTCGGCTAAACCGAATAACGAGCGCAATATTAGAAATCATACGGATACTGGGGTCTCAGTTAAATCACAGCTTAAAGCCCAAAACCTTTCATTCGAATGGTTAAAACAAATTACCATTTTCAAATCTTTAGAATAAAAAGATTCAGTTCCTAGAGTTCACCAATTTCACAAAGATTCATTCCCGGCTTTACCAGACAATTACATTTTGCATTGGATTAACTTATCCAATTATTAGGCCAAAAATCCATTTATAACTTTCAAACAACCCCCATTTCAAATCTTTTAGAATAAAAGATACACTTTTTGAAAACTTCCTTCGATTTCAAAACTATTATTATTGAAACAAAGGTTAATTTATAGTTCTCCAAACTATTTACAATTTTATTTCAAACTTGAAATCTTTTGATACAAATTGGAAATCCTTTCTCTTTTTTTATGGAAGCTATTATTATTGAAAACAACTAGTTTCCGGTTTGGGAAAAACTGATTACCATTTTCATAAGTTAAAGTTATTCAAGTATAAAACTTGGATTTCAATTCGAATTTCCAAAATCTTACTTTTTAAATGGTTAATGACCCATACAACATCCACATTGACTTGTATAATGTTTTAGACCAAAATTTCCAAGTTATTGAATTCAATTTCAAATATTGAATTCAAATTTAAATCAAGTGTTTTGAATTTCAAGTTTATTAAGTTATTCAAAATAACTTTTATTTTTGAACTCTTTTTCAAAAGTTCTTAATTCCAATTCCAAAACTATTTTTGGATTCCAGAATTCAATTTATTAAAATTGTTAAAAATCCGTGACTTAACCAATTTCCTCATGAAATCCACATTTGTGTGTAAAGTGTAGTCCTAGGGTTTTACACGCAATAGTGCAATAACATCATCTATTAGCACAGATTCAAATACAGTAATATATTTGATAAGCGGTATAATTATAACGCTTATCTCTCATACACAGATATATATATATATATATATCACAGATAATTAATTACATTCATCCCACATAAATAAATCATAGATCACGACACAAATCAGGATATATTATAAAGCATTACATATCAGGGATATCAAACAATTCAACATCCGATATAACCCAAACGTCCATAAGTGGGATCAATTTAGTTATCTGTTTAATTTAAATCAGATTAATTCTTATGAATGAATTTGCTAGTTATGATAAAATAAACAATTAATTACAAAACATTTAATAATTTATCTTTCAATTAATCATTAATTAACCCTTAACTAATAATTAATTACGATAACTAATTAATTACTTCTTAATAATTAATTATTTCTTAATTAATTATTTTTAATTAATTAATTACAATGAACAATAATTTCTTCGTTACTTCCAAAAAGTAATTACACCTACACAATTCCATAAATGATTTGTTATTAAATCAATTAATCTAAATTAGTTGTTAAAATTGATCACATTAATTAATTGTTTAAACAATCTTAGTTAAATGCCTTCATTAACTATCAAAATTCCTTTAATTACTCACCTAAAGAAATTACTTACATTAATCATTATAATTTTTTTTGATGAACCATCAATAATCCATAAACTAATGCTAATTATTTAATTACAAATTAATTAATCAATTTACTTAACTTTACTTAATAATTTTAAACCTGTAATTACTAATGTAATTAATACAAATCATTAATTATCCATTTTAATTGCTTCACAATTAAATTAACACTATAAACCATCAAATCTTCATTAACTTTACGATAGTTTCATTTCTATTTATGATTTAACTATCATTCACAATATATTTGTAAACATTTAGTTTTCAAATTCATATTTAAATTTCATCTTCATTTCAAGATTTGAAGTAAATACCAATTTATCTTATATAAAGTTAAAACCAGCCTTTTAAAGTTTTTTGAATTAGCACGTTAAAATAATACTTATGTTATGAAAGAAATTTAAAAGATTTAGAGTCAAATTCTCTTTAAGTTCATATATTAAAGTATCCTTAAACATCTTAAACTTATTTAAACATTTAAAGCTATAAAAAAAATTATTTAATTTCAACATTTTGGAATTCAAATTCAGAATTCAATCTAGGCTTCAAATCTAAATTTAAATTCTTTCTTACAATTCAATTCCTATTTTCCAACTCAAAATTACCTTTGAATACACTTAATTAATTAACACTTCGAATTAGTAAAACAATTTGAAAATAAAATCTTATTTATTTCCAACTAAGTTTCCAAACTAATCTGAATTTATTTTTAAACTTTTGTTTTTAAAACTTGTTTAAGCTTTGTTTTTTTAAAATTTGATTTTAAAATTAAAAAAACAGAATAGGTATGTTTATAAAACCTGGACAAAGCATTGACCCGAGCCCTTATCATTTTGCTTCGAGTAAAACGAAGAAGTGCTTCGAGTAAAAACCTCAACGACTCGAGTAAAAACCCGAACGCATCCTGTTCTTCCCAAACAAAAAACATAGGTTCACAAGAAAATGCTAGTATCGTGCACATGCACGCCATCGTCCATCACCTCTATCCGATGCCGCAACGTCGAACATGTCAATGGCTACTCCCAGGTCAACTCCCAATCTCCAACTTCGTCTCGAGGATTTCGAACCAAAACCTCGAACACCATGAACATTTCCACCGCCCAAACCTGAAAACATCTCGTGTTCAACACCCCGACCACCAGCGACTACATAACTCCGGTCGTGCCTTCCTCTACATGCCTACTTCCATTACCCCAAACCTTATTGAACTCGATCAACTTGGGAAGCCGCATAGATCAAAACACTAGAACTAGTTAAAACTAGGGTTAAGAACTGGAATCAGACACCACAGACGCCACAAGGCTCTGATCACCAAACCAAAATTTTTCCCATCACCGCCGATCATTCCACTACCATCACTGAAGAATACAACACCCCAATCTACTGAGATCGCCAGAGATTACCCAAATTCCCATTTTCTGATGAACTGGAACTACTCCTCCAAAGCATAACTAAAAAATTTGATTTTTGTTTTAAAAATCTTGTTTTAGATTTAGAAATCATTTTATAATCCTGAATCACAGTTACAAAGTTTTGAATTTTGACTTATATTACATTTCATCTGTAGTTCTTGATTTCCAAAATCAATGCAAAATATTTTTAACATAAATAAATCTTTAAACATAAATCAATGATATAACATACATATCCTGTTTAAATTCCAAACCTTAATAATGATTGGATTAAAGAGATAGAGTATTTTAAATTAAATACTGAGATTGAAAAATAATCAGAGGTGTTTTCAAACATTAACAGATGTGCACACATCCACATTCATATATATCTGCAAACTTACTCATCTATGTATCCACACAAACCATAATCATCACAGGCATCAACACGCAATCCAATTCATATTTATACTTAAGTATTTTAAGAAAAAAATGTTACTCGCATTGATTTCCAGGAAAGAACAGAGCTCTTTAATTTGAACAGGCTTGAGAAAATGCAAGTTGGAACCCCTTTCCTTGATTCTCTGGTTTGTATTGATTGTATTGTTGTTGAAGTTGAAGTGTTGTTTAAAGTTGAATCTTTGTTGAAGTTTTTAGAGAATGTTTACTTCAGTTTTTTTCCTTAGCTTTGGTAGATGGACGAACTGATGTAGGAGGTGATGCATATAAAAAGAAGTTACAGGGCATAAAATTTGCACAGGGTGATATAAAGAAGTTAGTCTGGCCAGGCAAGATCTTGGAGCTGAAATGATATTTAAAACAATTTGAATTGACAAAAATGTTGCTAGAATTTAATGCATGAGTCTTTTTTTAGCTTATTTTATTTTGTACATAAACACTTTGTTTCTTTCCTTGCATTTCGGCTGAGATGTATTATATTGTGTACTAAAGATAATGGCATTAATAGCTTAGTACTTTATGTTTCCACGTGTACATATTATTTTATCTTTACTTTGTCTATGTTCTTCCACTTGCCTTGGTTTGTTTATATACTTCATGTATAGATAAAAAGTTGTTTTTAGTCATATTATAAAATTTTAACTTAAGTATAAATATATACTTTTATACTCAAACAATTTAAAATTTTATCTTTCCTTTATTTTCAAACTTAACTGTTAAATACTTCATTTACTTATTTTACATTTGCATTCCATCATTATTTAGATATTAAAATTTTAATGAAATCGTTTTTTTAAAACTTAATTATACTTTGACAAAAATAATCACACATATTTTTATTTGAATTCGAAGAAACTCAAAATAATTTACCAATTAATTTTACAATTTTTATTCAAAAAATTAATTTAATTATCAATTTAAACTTAGTAAAAATCCAAGATCGCTACAGATTCCTCCTTAAGAAATTCGTCCTCGAAATTTGACAGTTGGGAGACAACAAAAATAGATGAAGAATGTTTCATCAAATCAAATTGAACATCTATTCTGCATTTGGCTTACCAAATCAGAATATCAATAATAGATACTAGAATGAATCTATTTATTTTTTCACAAGATACTTGGGTATCCAGATCTACAAAATATGCAGTGGCATTGGTTAGTTTGAAGGGATAACTAACCATTCATAGAACATATAGAGACCCAAAAATAGTCAGATATATGGATAATTTCAAAACTTTTAGTTTAGAAACTAAAGCATACCTATCTACCATAACAACCAAAATAATCAATACGTCCAACGAACATTATTTTTTCTAGCTGGAGTTTATGTCCCGTATTAACACATCGAATTTCTTCCTGGATCTACCAGAAACTATCAAAGATTTAAGAAATGATGTTGAACAAAAGAGATTGATAGAGAAAAGATCGTTTCCTTGTTGTTACAAGGTATTGACCATTTATAGCGGTACCTCCCTGTCCCCTTTCTCGTTCTCTTCTTGCACGCATACTCACTATCAGTGGATAGTAAGAGAATTTACTGAGGCATATGGATGGATATCTTAGGGATTACTCATTCTAGGGTTTACTTCACGCTATCACTAATGAGCTACTTAATTGTTATACTCCTGAGCTAAAGTTTTAACCCTTAGCTTTGACACCAAGATGTCACGTTTCAAGTTCCAGCGTTCGAAAATCGACAACCGTACTTCACTTGTACTCGAATGCCGTAGATTCAACCTTAAAATTTGACTCATGTCGGAGCTCATAACACCATTAAGTACAACACAGCGGAAGAAAAAGAATAATACATTGATATACAACATTGATACAATAGATGATATAATAGATATCAATAAACATTAGAGATATTATACAAGAAATAACAGGGGAAAAGAAAACGATAACACCAGCAGCGGATAATCACCAAGATAGTCTTCAAAAGAGAATTCCAAGGCACCAATCCAGAAATAGCTCGAACTCCCAATAACAATGCTCAAAAGATATGCAAGTGTAGTCCTGATCCAAAGACTGAACTAGCGCCAGATAATCTATTGTACCTAACTATCTAAAAAACCCAACTCTCGACTGCCCGTGTGGAAAATTATGGGCACCCAGAGTTTAGGAAAGGAACAATAAACTCAAGGTCAGTCATGGTACTGGTGTAAGCAACGAAAACAGTTTATCTTTTAAACAAAACAAGATTTATAAAAGAAATTCTGATATGCTTTAGGAAGATGAAACTACCAGAAGACCTCCCACCACACACACCATGCAATCGTAGAATTGGAGGAGATTTCTTCTTATGATAGTCAAACATGCTTGATACAAGAATTTATTTGATATTATTACTATAAGTGCAGGGTAGAAAACATTTCAAAAGTATAATATTAATCTTAGCCAACATACGACCGTTATCATATGCCTACTATAGCTACCATGTTCAATAGCAGGTAACCTCCACATTCCATGGCAGGTTATATAACTAAAACTGTAGAAGGCGCGTATCGTTTTGTTTGGATTTCCAACAAATGGTCAGGCTAAGGAACTTCCTGGGCCACATGGGTATGCCTCTGGAGGGATGCCCCGAGAACCTAACCGGATCTCTGCCAACACAAGGCCGGGTTACCTCTGAACTAGGTAACTACTAACACGAGTATGCCATCCCCTGGTTGTAACCAACCTTTATCCGGTTCCCCAACAAAAATCACAAAGTAATATATATGTTTACGATATCCACATAAGTTAAGTATCCGGGCTCCATACCATGATACTACTTCTATCCCGAAGGAAATGTACATACCCTAAGGGGCGCTACCCCCAACAACCTTGCTGCATCTTTCCTGTTTCAACCATTTCCGGGGTGTGAGGTCCCGATGTAGTCTCGTCCACAAAGCTACGCTTTATAAAAAAGCTATGCTTTGATCAACAAATGATCAGCAGCGCTCAGTATGCCATATTACCAAGATGGGAATATATTACTAATAACCTTTAATTACATAACCTCTGAGCTTATATGTATTAGAGAAGGGTGTTAAGCTAAGAGAATAAATTGTCCGCCACCAACGGATATGTATATGAAAGAAATCTGCTTTATATCTCAAAGTGTAGTGTCCGACATACAACAATACAAGTTTGTTCCGGGTTCAAACAGAACCGAAGGCACTTCCGAAGAAGTCCTTGCAATCTGGTTATTCACAATCCCAATCGGACTTCCCATCACTTAGGGAATCTCTATACCAGCGCGACTCAGTGCAGTGACAATCAACGGGTTATCCTTTTGTTTTCGAAAATACTCGGTCTTCACCACCGGTCTTCAAATGCTATCCATAACGAGGTATCATTATTCAGAATGGGTTATATGACACAAAGGCCGTCCCCTGGCTAAACCGAATAACGAGCGCAATATTAAAAATCATGTAACGATCCCGAATTTTAATTTGATAATTAAACTAATTTTTGATTTAAAATTTTGGAATCAAATGATAAATTGATTTGAGTTTATCCAAATCCAAATAAATTATGATTTTTGTTTATTAAGAAAGATATAGTTTCTTTTCTAAATTATTTTAATTTAGTTGTTCGTCGACGGAAATTCTATCGGTTTAGAAAACCGTCGAACGAATTTAGAATTAAAAATTAACCACAAGCGCACGGTGTACGAATGTAGCACGCGGCGAATACGGGTCGATCCACAGGGAATTGATGATTTTAAAATTCTATTCAATCAAATTATACCGAAGTCGAGAGTGAATAGCTAGAAATATAAGAAACTAACAAAAACTAGCAAAAGAAAATGATAAAAATATGAGAGTTAAGAGAACAATTTAGAGATAAATCCACTCTCTAGATCATATAAATCAACAAAATGAAGTTATGATCTCTCTTTTCTTGTCATTAGTGAATTAGTTGATGTGCTTATTATAAGTATGGTATATTTGTGCTATTAATTAGCTCAATATAAACCATCAAACTATAACACAACCACTAATACACATTTAACTCTCATGAAATATGACAACAAGTTGAAATAAAAATCTATTTTAAGCATGGCCTATTAACTATTGTTTAGAAATATAGGCTATCAAATTTCAATTTCAACTTTCACTTCTTTGCCATAATCATATTTAGATGAAGAGGCAATTTGTGTTATGTTTGTTTAAGCATAGTCTATTTGTTATGAACAACATAGACTATCAAATTCAAAGCTAAACAACATCATTAAACCACTTCAAGTGTTTCCATTAAAGCACAAAAAGAGAGTATAAACATCAAAATGTTGCATCTACATACTAGAGAGCTTCATTACCCCTAAATTGTAGGGATTAAGCTCTCATATTTGTTATCATATCAACAAATGTAGAAAGCAACATGAAAGCAAACAAGAAAGAAAAAGAGAGCAAAGCAAGGAAACAAAACTAATCTACTTACATGAAATAAGAGAAACCTACACTACAACATGAAAGTAAATGAACATGAAAAGGAAAGAGCATGTATTAAATTGCATAAAATAAAAAGATTACAAGAAATAAAAATTGGCTAAGTAGCCATTAAAAGAGAAAGAGAGCTTTCTTTTATTTGATCTAAACTAAATTAGAGAGAAGGAGGCCTAAGAGAGACTAAGAGAAGAGATGGCTACATGAAACATAAGGGGTATTTATACAAGTTAGAAACCCTAATGCATATTTTTAGGGAGTACCCAAAATGCCCTTGGAGGAAGTGTGATGGCCAAGTTATCATATAATCCCCCACTTAAATGTACATGAAGCTTTAAATGTCTTTTAGCATGTGCATTAGCCTTTAATTTGTACATTAGGTAGTGGGTAGGTAGGGTCCTCCATGTTCTTCACTTTGAATTATTTCCATCTTCATTCCTTTGTATTCATTTTGTGCATGCATTTTCCTTCATGAACCCACTTGTAATTGAGTGTAATTTCCTACAAAATAATATAAAAAATTTCAATTAATTTTTCTCAAATTAATATACGCACAAAAATGACCATTTTGCCCTTGGATGACGATGAATATGTGATAATTTCAAATAATATGAATTTTGGTTTAAACAAGTTAAAATACCCAATATGATCGTTTGTTTAATTTAAAAAGAATAAATATGATGATAAAAATATGCACATTTACGTGCACATCATTAGTATTGAGCTATTTTTAAACAATATTTAAGTTAAAATAAAAGCAAATATACAAAGTAAAAATATAAACACTTTTTTTCAAATGTGTAGGCAAGACAAAATATAAACATGCAAGTATAAAACAAACAAGTAAACAAAGCAAACAAATGAAAATGTAAATACATAAGCATATAAAACAAGGCAAGTAAAAGAATCAACAAGTATAAACAAATAAATGCAAGTACAAAATACATCATCTCAGCCACCAACAAGTGATCTACAGCCACCCAAATAAACTGCATAGTAAACCAGTATTGCTATACAAAACAAAAATACATACAAGTATGTAGCTTGCAAAAGAAAAGAAAGAAACAAAACACACATATATATATAACTCAGCCGAGTTATTCAAATGCAAGAAGAAAAAATAGGTAAGGTTGAAAAAAAAACATAAGGTACTCAAGCATTTAATGCAACATACCTTATGCATTTAATGCAAGCACCCTTAGCATGCCTTTTGTACACAAGAAAACTATCAGCCTACAAAACTGTACCTCATTTCTTCTATATTTATCCCTTCTTACTTCATTCGTTCAAGTCATAGCAAGTTAGAAAAAGAAAAAAAAATGAAAACAACAGCAACTAAAACCATTCAAACAAGGAGATCAACAATAAAACAGGATTTAAAAGGGAATCATCTGCATTTTTCAAACAATAAATGTCCTCTGTTCTTCAAAGTTTCAAGTGAGTAACTTATTATTTTTAGATACTTTAAAGTATAAAACTGTTGCTTATATATATATAGGCATGTATGTGAGCAAACTGACCAGTTCTAATGATTGAATCTCTTTATATATGTGATACTTCTAGCTGTTGTGAAAGTTGCTTTGAACTATGATGTTCTATGAGAATGCATGTCTATGTGTATGTTATATATTCACAAACGTATACTCGTTGTTAAGTTTACAAGCTTATAAACCCATTACAAAAGAAAAAAAATCAATTGCTACTTATATATGCAACAGTAGATTTTGGTTCATAAACAAGGAATGATTATGAGGCTATAACCTTATTTTAAAAAGAATACCTCAGCAGCAAATCTGACAAAAACGCCCTGCTTCCAAACCAAAATGTGAGTACCTTCTTTTTAAAATGGATCTGTTGCAAGATAAAGTTCAGATAAGTATGTTTATATACATATATATTTAAACTCTCTATGTACAAGTGAATGGTAGATGGATTGTGTACAGGCTTTGATACATATGTATGTTCTGTGTTTTAAAACTCTGAACCCAAGTTTGCTTCAAGAGAAAAAAATCAATCTCTCTTGATCCATTAACTTTTTGAACTTGGGATTAAGACAAAAGTTGTTTGTTACAGCATATATTCAGTTTTAAAAATGTATACAAGTTCAAAAAACTTGTCAATGTCTCTGGGAAACAAAAGAACTGAGCACAACCTCAACTTTGTTAAGATTCAAACCACTTAATTCACAAATTCAGATATGGGAATTGAATTCGAATACCAAAACATGATTTTTAAAGCTTAAATCATAATTTTTAATGTTAGGAGTCAAGAGCGGTTCGCATTTGTTTGAAATTCATTGACTCGGCAATTGCCGGCGATCGGCTAGTTCGTGGAGCTCGGGGTTTTGTGTGGAGATGGAGGAGTGTACGGTGGTTGCAGGAAAAAAGGTGGAGGTGGCTCACAATCGCTGTGGCGATGAAGATAGTTCGATTAAGTTTAGAACCCTAGTTTTTATCTGGGTTAAGTTTTGTTTTGGTTCGACTTCCTCGGTGCATCGAGCTGCACGTACGTTTGGGGAATGGAAGCTTTGGGGTTGTCGATGACGTGTCTGAAGCCGCTGGCACTCCGGTGGTTGGAGGTGACGGTGAGGGTGAACTTTGGCAATGGGTTCTGAAGTTTGTTTTAGTTCGTTCGTTCGAATTTTTTTTTCTCGAGAAGGTTCGAGGATCGGTGTTGCGAGGTGGCTCAAAGAAAGGTAGTCGACGTGTCGATGGTTGGAGCTAAGTTCGATGCCGGCCAAGTACCGTGTGCATGTGCACCGTGAGACGCGTGCAGGTGGAAGAAAGAATTGGGAAGGAGAAGAAGAAGTGAGTTTGGAGGAAGGTTTGCTCACTGTTGTTTTGCTCGAGATTAGCCCGGGTAATTTGAATCCCGAACCCGATGTGGTGAAATGTCTTACTCGAAGCAATATTCTGTTGCCTCGGGTTAGTTTAGTTTTGTTACAGGTTTTTAATAAAAACCTGTCACTGTTTTTAATTAAAAAAAAAATTGAAATTTGGATTTTATATCAAAAGTTTTAAATCAAGGTTTTCTAAACAAAGATTAAAATCAAGTTTAAAGCTATGCTAAAAAGGGTTTTTGAATGAAAGTATATGATTTGTTTTTAACTTGAATTTGCAAGTTAAATGATTAGTAGCCTAATTTTAAATAAAATTAAGTAATCTAATTTAAAAAATTTCTTATATAAGCTTCATATATAAGTAAACAATATACCTTACATTGTTTAAGAGTTTATAATTATATTTAAATTTGGTTAGAGTTTTAAATGATAAATCATTTTGTATCTTAAATTCAAAATGAAATTTAAATTTAAATTCAAAAGCGTAATGTTCTACACCTTAATATTAATTAAGTCATTAATAAAGAAATAAATTATCTTATAGATAATTAAGGTATTAAATGATTTAATCAATAAGGTAATTAAAGAATGATTTATTTTATTTATAAATTAATAAATTAAATTAATTAGAAATGATTAATAATGAACCAATCTAAGATAATTTCTTAAGAAAGTGATGAAGAAATGTTATTGGTTAATGAAGATAATTAACTAAGGATCATTAAGTATTGATTAAGGTGATTAATTTTAATAATTAATTGGATTAATTAATTTAGATAATCAATTAAAAATTGTTTAAAAGTAATTACTAAATGAAAGTAATTAAGGATTAATCGCTTATAGTAATAAATTTTGGATCTTTTGATTAATTAAAGGTAAATTATTATGAAATTGGTTTAAAGGGTTGATTTAAATTAATAAGAATAATTTAATTAATTAAAGTGTTTGATAAATTAATTTATATCAAATGATTGGAACTAATTAATCAGAATTGGAAAACAAATTCATAAGTAAATAAATATAATTTGAAATTAATTTAATTAATCCTGCTTATAAATGATTATTAAATGCTTAACCTTACTTATGAATGATTGTATTGTATGAGATGCCTTGAAATTGATTGTCCTATCTGATCTGTGATATTTTGTTTTGTGACTATGTATAATTCATCCATTCATTTACATTGTTATATTATCTGTGAATGGACGATAAGCGTTATAGTTTATATCGCTTATCAACTATATTCTGTGTTTTGATCCATGATGATTGAATAATGTTGCACTATTGTGTTAAACCCTGGACCACACTTATACACACACAAATAAGGATTTCATGGGGAAATCGATTAAATCACAGATTTTGAAATAGTTTAATAGTTGAATATTTAAGTTCAAATGTTTTGGAAATGTTTTGGATTAAAGTGAAAAGCTTTTGAAATGGAATTTCAAAGATGAAAGTTATTTGGAACAACTTGATTAAGTTTGAAATTTGAATAATTTGATTTAAATTGGAATTCAATATCTGAAATTGAATTCTATATTCAGTATTTATGATATTAAACGGTGTACAAGTTTATATGGGTTTTAAACCATTTTTAAAGTATTATTCTTTTGGGAATTTGAATTAACCCAAAAGATTTAACTTGTATAAATAAGATCGAATTTCTTCGAAACGAAAACTACTTGTTTTCAAATAACAATAGCTTTCATTTTAAAGAAAGGATCTCCCAATTATGTTGAAAAGGTTTCAGGCTGAAATAGAATTGAAATATTTTGAAAGCTATGAAATGAATCTTTGATTCAAAGACCGAATGAGTTAATCCAACTTGAATTGAAATTGTTTTTGAAAGGCTATGAATGAATCTTTGGAAATGATTTTGAAAGCTATAAGTTGAATCTTTGATTTAAAGATTCAACAAGTTAATCAAATTTTTAAAGCTATGAGTTAAATCTTTGATTTAAAGATTTAACGAGTTAATCCAATTGAAATGGAAATTGTTTTGAAATCCGTAAATGGTATTTTGTGAAATTAATCTTTTGTTAAAAAGATTTGAAATGGTAATTTGTTTAAACAATTTGAAAGAAAAGTTTTGAATTATTAAGTTGTGACTTAACTTAAATTCCTTATCCATATGTTTTAAATGTTGCGCTTACTATTAGGGTTAGCCGGGAAAGGACCTTTGGGTCGTATAACCCATTTCGAATATGTGATTCACGTTATGGATAGCATTTGAAGACCGGTGGTGAAGACCGGGTATTTGCGAGAACGATAGGATGACCTACGATTGTCTCTGCACCGAGTTGCTACGGTATAGAGATTCCCTAAGTGATGGGAAGTTCGATCGGGATTGTGAATACCCGGATTACAAGGGCTTCTTTGGAAGTGCCTTCGGTTCTGTTCGAACCCAGAACAGACTTGTATGGATTGTTATGTCTGACATTACAATTTGAGATTTAAAGAAGATTTCTTTCAAATATATTTCTGTTGGTGGCGGAGAATTTATTCTCTTAGCTTAACACCCTTCTTTGAGATGTACGAGCTCAGAGGTTATGTAGCTGAAGGTTATCAGCGATATATTCCCAATTTGGTAATGTGACATGCTGAGTGTTGCTGTGAAACGATCATTGTTGATCATTTGTGATATGATCATTTGTTTGATCATTTATCTTTGTGACCATTACTTTGATCATTTGTTGACCCAAAGCATGGCTTTGTACCAAAGCGTAGCTTTGTGGACGAGACTTCGTCAAGCCTCACAACCCGGTAATGGTCGAAACAGGAATCGTGGCGGCAAGGTTTCAGGGGTAGCTTCCCTAGGGTAGGACCATTCCTTCTGGAAAGGGGTAGTATCATGGTATGGAGCCCAGATACTTACTCATGTGGATACACCATATCTATTACTCTGTGATGTTGTTGGAATCGAGGCCTCGTATAAAGGTCCAAAAGGATCGGGGGTGGTATATCTGAGGTTTCTTACTCCCTGGGAAAGGGGTAGCCGGCCTTGTTTGGCAGAGATACATTTGGGATGCTCGGGGAAGTCCTTCCAGAGGCGTTCCATTTCGGGGTTTGGGAAGTTCCTTTGCCCGACCATTTGTTGGAAATCCATTCTTCAAATACGTACCTTGTACGGTTTTAGTTATAGAACCTATCATTCACTTATGGTGGCGCCCCACTGTTTGGATGGTAGCTATAGTAGGCATAGTTCGAAATGTCTATGTTGGCTAAGATTTATATCTTTACTTTCTAAATGATTTTTACTGCACTATGCACCGGTAATAATATCAAATTTTCTTTTTAATGCGTATCTAGCATCTTTGACTATCATAAGGAGAAATCTCCTCCGATTCTGCGTTTGTATTATTTGTGTGTGCGGGAAGCCTTATGGTAGTCTCATTTCTAAAAAGCATTGCGAATTGATTTTAAAATATTTCGTTGTTTGTTTTTAAAGATAAACTGTCTTTTCTACTCACACCAGTCCCAAGACTGATCCGGAGTTTATTGTTTCTTTCCTAAACTCTAGATGCTCAAAAATTTTCTACACGAGCAGTCTAGAGTTGGGTTTTTTAGATAGTCAGGTTTAGTAGGTTATCTGGAGCTAGTTCAGTTTTTGGATGTGGACGAGACTTGCTTATCTTTGTGCATCGTTATTGGGAGTTCGTGCTACTGCTGGAGTTCTCTTTTGAAGACAATCTTAGAGTTATATTGTTCCGCTGCTAGATGTTATCTATTTTTCTTTTCCGCTGCTATTTTCTTGTATCATATCTCTGATGTATATTGATATTCATTGTATCACTCTGTTGTATTAGATATTGTATATCAATGTATTATTCTTCTTTTCCACTGTGTTGTTTACTTAATGTTGTTATAAGCTCCGGCAAATCGGATTTGAACGGTCTAATCTACGGCATTCGGGTACGATGTTAAATTATGGATGTCGATTTTCGAGCGCGAAAAATCCGCGTCGTTACATTTGGTATCAGAGCTAAGGTTAAAACTTTAGCTCAGGAGTATAACACGTTAAGTAGCTCATTAGAGATAGGGTGAAGTATACCCTAGAATGAGTATATCCCTAAGATATCCGTCTGTATGCCTCAGTAAATTCTCTTACTATCCACTGATAGCAAGTATGAGTGCAAGAAGAGACCGAGATAGGGGACAGGGGAATACGACTATAAATGGTCGATGCCCTGCAACAGTGGAAACAAACTATCTCTATCAATCTCTTTTGATTCATCTTTCCAAATTCTTTTGATTTGCCTCGTGGCAGTTGCAAGAAGAAGTTTCAGTGTGATGATGGCTCTACGAATCGTTGTAGAAAATTCTTACTTCATATCTTCATCGGTTTCTTACCAGTTTCTCGATTTAAACTTTAATGAATATGAGTTGAAAATTTGGAATTAAAATTTTAATAAACTGGAAATTTTAAAAATTGAGTTAGCTTGATTAATAAAATTGAAGGATAATTTGAATTATATCGATAAAACGATTTCGTTTAAAACTAAATTTGAAATTCTATTGTAAGTTATTGTGAATACCAAAGTCCGAAGAGGGACCAGTTATGTATATTTTGAGATATTCCGACTTGAGTTTGGAATTCATATCTTAAGTTTGAGAAATTATAGGAGATCAAATCTGTCTATCTCTGTGTTGTTTTCGTGCCTACGAATTTAGAGGACGAAATTCGTTTTAAGGGGGGAAGTCTATAACGATCCCAAATTTTAATTTGATAATTAAACTAATTTTTGCTTTATAATTTTGGAATTAAATGATAAATTGATTTGAGTTTATCCAAATCCAAATAAATTATGTTTTTTGTTTATTAAGAAAGATATAGTTTCTTTTCTAAATTATTTTAATTTAGTATTGAGTTATTTTTAAACAATATTTAAGTTAAAATAAAAGCAAATATACAAAGTAAAAATATAAACACTTTTTTTCAAATGTGTAGGCAAGACAAAATATAAACATGCAAGTATAAAACAAACAAGTAAACAAAGCAAACAAATGAAAATGTAAATACATAAGCATATAAAACAAGGCAAGTAAAAGAATCAACAAGTATAAACAAATAAATGCAAGTATAAAATACATCATCTCAGCCACCAACATGTGATCTACAGCCACCCAAATAAACTGCATAGTAAACTAGTATTGCAAAACAAAACAAAAATACATACAAGTATGTAGCTTGCAAAAGAAAAGAAAGAAACAAAACAAAACACACACACACACACACACACACACACACACATATATATATATATAACTCAGACGAGTTATTCAAATGCAAGATGAAAAAATAGGTAAGGTTGAAAAAAACATAAGGTACTCAAGCATTTAATGCAACATACCTTATGCATTTAATGCAAGCACCCTTAGCATGCCTTTTGTACACAAGAAAACTATCAGCCTACAAACCTGTAACTCATTTCTTCTATATTTATCCCTTCTTACTTCATTCATTCAAGTCATAGCAAGTTAGAAAAAGAAAAAAAAATGAAAACAACACCAACTAAAACCATTCAAACAAGGAGATCAACAACGAAACAGGATTTAAAAAGGGAATCATCTGCACTTTTCAAACAATAAATGTCCTCTGTTCTTCAAAGTTTCAAGTGAGTAGCTTATTCTTTTTAGATACTTTAAAGTATAAAACTATTGCTTATATATATATAGGCATGTCTGTGAGCAAACTGACCAGTTCTAATGATTAAATTTCTTTATATATGTGATACTTCTAGCTGTTGTGAAAGTTGCTTTGAACTATAATGTTCTATGAGAATTCATGTCTGTGTGTATGTTATATATTCACAAACATATACTCTTTGGTAAATTTACAAGCTTATAAACCCATTACAAAAGAAAAAAAATCAATTGCTACTTATATAAGAAACAGTAGATTTTGGTTCATAAACAAGGAATGATTATGAGGCTATAACCTTATTTTAAAAAGAATATCTCAGCAGCAAATCTGGCAAAAACGCCCTGCTTCCAAACCAAAATGTGAGTACCTTCTTTTTAAAATGGATCCGTTGCAAGATAAAGTTCAGATAAGTATGTTTATATACATATATATTTAAACTCTCTATGTACAAGTGAATGGTAGATGGATTGTGTACAGGCTTTGATACATATGTATGTTCTGTGTTTTAAAACTCTGAACCCAAGTTTGCTTCAAGAGAAAAAAAATCAATCTCTCTTGATCCATTAACTTTTTGAACTTGGGATTAAGACAAAAGTTGTTTGTTACAGCATATATTCAGTTTTAAAAATGTATACAAGTTAAAATAACTTGTCAATATCTCTGGGAAACAAAAGAACGGAGCACAACCTCAACTTTGTTAAGATTCAAACCACTTAATTCACAAATTCAGATATGGGAATTGAATTCGCATACCAAAACATGATTTTTAAAGCTTAAATCATAATTTTTAATGTTAGGAGCCAAGAGCGGTTCGCATTTGTTTGAAATTCATTGACTCGGCAATTGTTGGCGATCGGCTAGTTCGTGGAGCTCGGGGTGTTGTGCGGAGATGGAGGAGTGTACGGTGGTTGCAGGAAAAATGGTGGAGGTGGTTCACAATCGCTGTGGCGACGAAGATAGTTCGATTAAGTTTAGAACCCTAGTTTTTATCTGGGTTAAGTTTTGTTTTGGTTCGACTTCCTCGGTGCATCGAGCTGCACGTACGTTTGGGGAATGGAAGCTTTGGGGTTGTCGATGACGTGTCTGAAGCCGCTGGCACTCCGGTGGTTGGAGGTGACGATGAGGGTGAACTTTGGCAATGGGTTCTGAAGTTTGTTTTAGTTCGTTCATTTGAATTATTTTTTCTCGAGTTGGTTCGAGGATCGGTGTTGCGAGGTGACTCAAAGGAAGGTAGTCGATGTGTCGATGGTTGGAGCTAAGTTCGATGCTGGCCAGGTACCGTGTGCATGTCCACCGTGAGACGCGTGCAGGTGGAAGAAAGAATTGGGAAGGAGAAGAAGAAGTGAGTTTGGAGGAAGGTTTGATCGCTATTGTTTTGCTTGAGATTAGCCCAGGTAACTTGAATCCCGAACCCGAAGTGGTGAAATGTCTTACTCGAAGCAATATTCTGTTGCCTCGGGTTAGTTTAGTTTGGTTACAGGTTTTTAATAAAAACCTGTCACTGTTTTTAATTAAAAAAAAAATGAAATTTGGATTTTATATCAAAAGTTTTAAATCAAGGTTTTCTAAACAAAGATTAAAATAAGGTTTAAAACTATGTTAAAAAGGGTTTTTGAATGAAAGTATATGATTTGTTTTTAACATGAATTTGCAAGTTAAATGATTAATAGCTTAATTTTTAATAAAATTAAGTAATCTAATTTAAAAAAATTCTTATATAAGCTTCATATATAAGTAAACAATATACCTTACATTGTTTAAGAGTTTATAATTATATTTAAATTTGGTTAGAGTTTTAAATGATAAATCATTTTGAATCTTAAATTCAAAATGAAATTTTAATTTTAATTCAAAAGCGTAATGTTCTACACCTTAATATTAATTAAGTCATTAATAAAGAAATAAATTATCTTATAGATAATTAAGGTATTAAATGATTTAATCAATAAGGTAATTAAAGAATGATTTATTTTATTTATAAATTAATAAATTAAATTAATTAGAAATGATTAATAATGAACCAATCTAAGATAATTTCTTAAGAAAGTGATTAAGAAATGTTATTGGTTAATGAAGATAATTAACTAAGGATCATTAAGTATTGATTAAGGTGATTAATTTTAATAATTAATTGGATTAATTAATTTAGATAATCAATTACAAATTGTTTAAAAGTAATTACTAAATGAAAGTAATTAAGGATTAATCGCTTATAGTAATAAATATTGGATCTTTTGATTAATTAAAGGTAATTTATTATGAAATTGGTTTAAAGGGTTGATTTAAATTAATAAGAATAATTTAATTAATTAAAGTGTTTGATAAATTAATTTGTATCAAATGATTGGAATTAATTAATCAGAATTGGAAAATAAATTCATAAGTAAATAAATATAATTGGAAATTAATTTAATTAATCCTGCTTATAAATGATTATTAAATGCTTGACCTTACTTATGAATGATTGTATTGTACGAGATGCCTTGAAATAGATTGTCCTATCTGATCTGTGATATTTTGTTTTGTGACTATGTATAATTCATCCATTCATTTACATTGTTATATTATCTGTGAATGGACGATATGCGTTATAGTTTATATAGCTTATCAACTATATTCTGTGTTTTGATCCATGATGATTGAATAATGTTGAACTATTGTGTTAAACCCTGGACCACACTTATACACACACAAATAAGGATTTCACGGGGAAATCGATTAAGTCACAAATTTTGAAATAGTTTAATAGCTGAATATTTAAGTTCAAATGTTTTGGAAATGTTTTGGGATTAAAGTGAAAAGCTTTTGAAATGGAATTTCAAAGATGAAAGTTATTTGGAACAACTTGATTAAGTTTGAAATTCGAATAATTTGATTTAAATTGGAATTCAATATCTGAAATTGAATTCTATATTCAGTATTTATGATATTAAACGGTATACAAGTTTATATGGGTTTTAAACCATTTTTAAGTATTATTCTTTTGGGAATTTGAATTAACCCAAAAGATTTAACTTGTATAAATAAGATCGAATTTCTTCGAAACGAAAACTACTTGTTTTCAAATAATAATAGCTTTCATTTTAAAGAAAGGATCTCCCAATTATGTTGAAAAGGTTTCAAGCTGAAATAGAATTGAAATGTTTTGAAAGCTATGAAATGAATCTTTGATTCAAAGACCGAATGAGTTAATCCAACTTGAATTGAAATTGTTTTTGAAAGCTATGAATGAATCTTTGGAAATGATTTTGAAAGCTATAAGTTGAATCTTTGATTTAAAGATTCAACAAGTTAATCGAATTTTGAAAGCTATGAGTTAAATCTTTGATTTAAAGATTTAATGAGTTAATCCAATTGAAATGGAAATTGGTTTGAAATCCATAAATGGAATTTTGTGAAATTAATCTTTGATTTGAAATGGTAATTTGTTTAAACCATTTGAAAGAAAAGTTTTGAATTATTAAGTTGTGACTTAATTGAAATTCCTTATCCATATGTTTTAAATGTTGCGCTTACTACTCGGGTTAGCCGGGAAAGGACCTTTGGGTCATATAACCCATTCCGAATATGTGATTCGACGTTATGGATAGCATTTGAAGACCGGTGGTGAAGACCGGGTATTTGCGAGAACGAAAGGATGACCTATCGATTGTCTCTGCACTCAGTTGCTACGGTATAGAGATTCCCTAAGTGATGGGAAGTTCGATCGGGATTGTGAATACCCGGATTGCAAGGGCTTCTTTGATAGTGCCTTCGGTTCTGTTCGAACCCAGAACAGACTTGTATGGATTGTTATGTCTGACATTACAATTTGAGATATAAAGCATATTTCTTTCAAATATATTTCTGTTGGTGGCAGAGAATTTATTATCTTAGCTTAACACCCTTCTCTGAGGCGTACGAGCTCAGAGGTTATGTAGTTGAAGGTTATCAGCGATATATTCCCAATTTGGTAATGTGACATGCTGAGTGTTGCTGTGAAATGATCATTGTTGATCATTTGAGATATGATCATTTGTTTGATCATTTATCTTTGTGATCATTACTTTGATCATTTGTTGACCCAAAGCATGGCTTTGTACCAAAGCGTGTCTTTGTGGACGAGACTTCGTCAAGCCTCACAACCCGGTAATGGTCGAAATAGGAATCGTGGCGGTAGGGTTTCAGGGGTAGCTTCCCTAGGGTAGGACCATTTCTTCTGTTAAGGGGCAGTATCATGGTATGAAGCCCAGATACTTACTCATGTGGATACACTATATCTATTACTGTGTGGTGTTGTTGGAATCGAGGCCTCGTATAAAGGTCCAAAAGGACCGGGTGTGGTATATCTGAGGTTTCTTACTCCTTGGGAAAGGGGTAGCCGGCCTTGTTTGGTAGAGATCCATTTGGGATGTTCGGGGACGTCCTTCCTGAGGCGTTCCATTTCGGGGTTTGGGAAGTTCCTTTGCCCGACCATTTGTTGGAAATCCATTCTTCAAATACGTACCTTGTACGGTTTTAGTTGTAGAACCTATCATTCACTTATGGTGGCGCCCCACTGTTTGGATGGTAGCTATAGTAGGCATAGTTCGAAATGTCTATGTTGGCTAAGATTTATATCTTTACTTTCGAAATGATTTTTACTACACTATGCACTAGTAATAATATCAAATGTTTCTTTTTAATGCGTATCAAGCATCTTTGACTATCATAAGGAAAAATCTCCTCCGATTCTGCGTTTGCATTGTGTGTGCGTGCGGGAGGCCTTATGGTAGTCTCATTTCTAAAAAGCATTGCGAATTGATTTTAAAATATTTCGTTGTTTGTTTTTAAAGATAAACTGTCTTTCACACCAGTCCCATGACTGATCCGGAGTTTATTGTTTCTTTCCTAAACTCTGGATGCTCAGCAGTCTAGAGTTGTGTTTTTCAGATAGTCAGGTTTAGTAGGTTATCTGGAGCTAGTTCAGTCTTTGGATGTGGACGAGACTTGCTTATCTTTGTGCATCATTATTGGGAGTTCGTGCTACTGCTGGAGTTCTCTTTTGAAGACTATCTTAGAGTTATATTGTTCCGCTGCTAGATGTTATCTATTTTTCTTTTCCGCTGCTATTTTCTTGTATCATATCTCTGATGTATATTGATATTCATTGTATCACTCTGTTGTATCAGATATTGTATATCAATGTATTATTCTTCTTTTCCACTGTGTTGTTTACTTAATGTTGTTATAAGCTCCGACGAATCGGATTTGAACGGTCGAATCTACGGCATTCGAGTACGATGTTAAAGTATGGATGTCGATTTTCGAGAGCGAAAAATTCGCGTCGTTACAAATCATATGGATACTGGGGTCTTATTTAAATCACAGCTTAAAGCCTAAAACCTTTTATTCGAATGGTTAAAACAAATTACCATTTCCAAATCTTTAAAATAAAAAGATTCAGTTCCTAGAGTTCACCAATTTCACAATGATTCATTCCCGGCTTTACAAGACAATTCCATTTTGAACTGGATTAACTTATCCAATTATTAAGCCAAAAACTCCATTTATAACTTTCAAACAACCCCCATTTCAAATCTTTAAAATAAAAGATACACTTTTTGAAAACTTCCTTCGATTTCGAAACTATTATTATTGAAACAAAGGTTAATTTATAGTTCTCCAAACTATTTACAATTTTATTTCAAAGTTGAAATCTTTTGATACAAATTGAAAATCCTTTTTTTATGGAAGCTATAATTATTGAAAACAACTAGTTTCCGGTTTGGGAAAAACTGATTACCATTTTCAGAAGTTAAAGTTATTCAAGCATAAAACTTGGATTTCAATTCAAATTTCCAAAATCATACATTTTAAATGGTTAAAGACCCATATAACATCCATTATGACTTGTATAATGTTTTAGACTAAAATTTCCAAGTTATTGAATTCAATTTCCAATATTGAATTCAAATTTAAATTAAGTGTTTTGAATTTCAAGTTTATTATGTTATTTAAAAATAACTTTTATATTTGGAACTCATTTTCAAAAGTTCTTAATTCCAATTCCAAAACTATTTTTGGATTCTAGAATTCAATTTATTAAAATTGTTAAAAATCTGTGACTTAAACGATTTCCTCGTGAAATCCACATTTGTGTGTGTAAAGTGTAGTCCAGGGGTTTTACACACAATAGTGCAATAACATCATCAATTAGCACAGACTCAAATAAAGCAATATATTTGATAAGCGGTATAACTAAAATGCTTATCTCTCATACATAGATATATATCATAGATAATTAATTACATTTATCCCAGATAAATAAATTACAGATCACGACACAAATTAGGATATATTATAAAGCATTACATATCAGGGATATCAAACAATTCAACATCCAACATAATCCAAACGTCCATAAGTGGGATCAATTTAGTTATCTGATTAATTTAAATCGGATTAATTCTTATGAATGAATTTGAGAGTTATGATAAAATAATCAATTAATTACAAAACATTCAATAATTTATCTTCCAATTAATCATTAATTAACCCTTAACTAATAATTAATTACAAACTAATTAATTACTACTTAATATTTGATGTCTCGGAATTTTGGGCAATAATTATTTAATAATTTCCATTTATAATTTATTTTAAATTATTATATTGATTTAAAAATCTAATTTAACCAAATATTATATATTCAAAACTAATAATTAATCTAACTTAACAAATGTTATCTTTTCAAAAACTCGGTAATAATGATAATTTAATTTGAATGTTTATTCTGTTCAATTTATAATAATAATATATATATCTAATTAATAATAATTGATCTTTTTAAGTTAATAAAAATATTCTATTTGCAATGTATATATCTATACAATGTAAAAAGGAAATTGGTTCAATTTAAATTTAGTAAAAATATTTTCAAATTATTATGTATATGTTTATATATTGTGATTTGATGTTCTGTTTTAAAATTCAAATAATTTCTGAAGATAATATTTAAGATGTTTTATTTATGATGAATATTTATATTTGTATATATGTATATTGTAAATAGAAAATAATGGATTAAAACTTAAACTGAGAATATGTTTCAAATTTATAATGTACATATGTTTTTATAGAGATTTGGAAGATTTTTTATTTGGTTTAATAAAATGCTTTTCAAAAGCAATTTAAAATTTATTTTTATTTATAAAACACTCAAAGGAAAATTTATTTTTATTTAAAAGAATAATGGCTTGAAATATAGTATATTATTATAAAGATTTAATTTGTTTTCTTTAAATTGATTTTTGAAAACAAATTTAGATTTTTATATATAATGTCAATGTTAGTTATAGAAATTTATGTTTAAAACTTTTAAAATAAAATTTAAATAAATGTTACTTTCTTACTTTTAAACTTATCCTTAGGAAAGTAGTTTTAAATAATTATAAATTAAAACGCAAAGTTATAAATGTTTGCATAGTTTTATATATATATATATATATATAACACGAGTATTAAACTAATATGGTAATTAAGGTTTAATTCATTTTAAACAAGTAGTTAATGTAATAATCACATTTTAAAAACACTTGGAAATATAATAACTTAGGAGAATACACTTGTTTACAAATTAATAAAGGTTTTGGACATTTGTAAATAAATGGTTTATTCATTAAACAAGTGGCAATCTATCTTTAAAAGAAAGTTTTGTTTTGTTTTAATTAAAGTTTAGAAAGTAAAAGATCTGTTGTTTATTTCCTTCCGCTAAGATCATTCTTTAATTTTTCTTCAACTAAAAAAAAAGAAAAGAAATCTAATGCAAACTTCAAAACTGAAACCAAAGAAACAGAATTCAAATCTGTAACCTAAGAAAAGAAACCTGAAGCTTACAAACCCAGATCCAAATTGCTACCTGAAAAATGGTTTCAAGCTCAACTGGGAATCAACATGCAATTCAACATGGAAATCTACAGCTAATTTAACAAGCAGATTTCAGCAAAAGAAAATTCAATATTTCAACAGGAAAATTAAATGCAGTGTTCTCTGTTTTTTAACTCTGGTGAGTAAATTTCTTTTTAAAAACAGTTTTTAATCCTTTATATGTTTGATCTATGAAATGTTTGATATTTTAAATATGATATCAATGCTTTCATGTTGGATATAATGATGTTATAATCATATTGTTTCTTAGAATTACCATCTTAAATTTGATTTGTGCTGTACAAACTAGAGTACATATCTGTATATGTATTCTCCGTAAATTCTGTTCCAACATCATCTAAAATATCTCAAATCTTTCTGTATGATCAAAATTAAACTGTGGTTTCTGAAGTAAAGATGTTATTAACATGTTATTCCTGTTTTTTAAATTTATTACAAGTAAGTGTATTTGGATAATACTCTGTAAATTATGAATATAGAGTTGACATTAAAAATTGAGTAAAATTCATGTTTGATGAATTTTGAATTCACTTAGATAATCTGAATCATACTATCAAAATATGAATTTTAATGTAAAATTTGTAATTTATAATTTAACATTCAGAGAGGAATTGGGTTTTTTTTTAATTTGGGTTATTGGTCGATTTCTGTTGATTGGAGTTGTGTTGGAGGTCGAGCTTCGGCATGGAGGTGGTCTTGGTTCCGGGTGATGCAGGGAAAATTGTGGAAGATTTTTATGGCGACAGTGGTGGTCGTGAATGGGGTTAGTAGGGTTTGGGTTTGTTTTCTGTTAGGGGTCGGAATCATGGAGATTTCGCCATCGTCGTTGGTATTTGGCGAATCGTGTGAGGGGGAAAAGTTTGTGTGGATCAAGGCGCGTGCGTGGATGAATTTGCAGGAACTCCGGCATTGGGTATCGCCGTTGCCGATGAACTTTTGGATTCGAGTGTTTTACAGGTTGGGATGCTATTGACATATTTTGGATCAGTGGCGTTTTCTTCGATTTTGGGTGACGAGGGAGTTGTTGAAGTCGATGTGGACTTATAGGGCATGCCGGTGTTGATCGACGTCGACCGGCTCCGGTGTGCACGTGCACGAGACCGAAAACTGGGTGATCTACTTTGGTTTGTGAAGACAGAGTTTTAGCCAAGGGTTTTCGTTGTTTTTTTTTTCGAAGCTTGTCTCGTGTATTTTTGAGGGTGACTCGGGTTTTTGAGTACGTTACCTCGTGTGTTTGTTCTAGTTTTTAGTTGGTCAAAGTTATAGCAAAAGAAAAAAATTAAAGCAAAACTATACTTAAGTTTGGTTCCAGGATTTTGTTGCTGTTAAAATTTTAACTGCAAACTGAATTTTTCTAAAAGTCAAAGAAAACTGAGTTTTAAAACAAAGTTTTAAATAGTTTACAAATGTTAGAAATGTTTTAATTTAAAACTTTGTGTTTTAACAAGTTAAGTTTTAAATTTGTTTTTAAATAGTTTGTTGTTTTATAGTTTAGTATTAATCAGTTTTTTTATATACTTTATAAAATAAAGATTCAAGTTTGAAAGTAAATTAAATATTTAACAAAGTGTTTAAAATTAGTTGAATAAAGAATGAATGTTTGAATTTAAAAGAATTTTAGTTTTAAAGTATGGATTTTAAAAATTTAAACTTTTGTTTTAAAAAGAGTTGATTCAATTTTGCTTTGTTAAATGATAAAATAATGTTTTCAAATAAAATTGTATTTGAAGTAATTTAAATGTAACTAAGTTAAGGTATTTAATAATGATAAATTAAAAAAAATGATGATTTTGTGTAAAACCAATTTCAAGTTTTTGAATTTAAAAATTTAATTTTAAAATGATTAATAAAGGTTAATGAAAAGTATGGTTATATTAATCGAGTTTTTGATTAAAAAAAGTAATTAAAGTAAATTACTTAGTTATCTTAAATTGGTTAATGTAAGTAATTAAATTAAGGTAAATTAGTTTGTGTAATTAATTAAGTGTAATTAATTACTTAATTAAAAATTAATTAATCAAATTTAATTAATTCAGAAATAATTAGTTAATAAGTAATTAAGAAGTTAATTACTTAATGATTAAGAAGAGTTATTTAAACATAATTACTAAATGAAGTAATTAAAGCAATCAATTACTCAGTGTAATTAATTAAGTTATTGTAGTTAATTTAGTTAATTAATTAAGTTTAATTAATTAAGAAGAGTTACTTATTGATGGGATTAAGTATAATTACTTAATGTAATTAAAAATGTGTAATTACTTAGTGAAGTAATTAATGAATAATTACTGAATGTAATTAATTAAGGAAATTACATGATGGATAGTAATTAAAGAGGTATAATTACTTAAGGAAGTAATTAAGAGACAAATTACTCAGTGTAATTAAAGAATTGATTAATGAAATTAATCAAGTGTTTGTTTAATTGGTGAAGTACTTAAGGAAGTTAATTACTGATTGTGATTAATCAGGTTTGATTAATAAAAGTAATTAAGTTTATAATTAGTACTTAAATGTAATTATGAGAAAGGTTGATTAATAAAGTAGTTAGAGGTCATTAATTAATGTAATTAATGGATAACTAATTGATTGATTAATTAATGAATGTGATTAACTATATGATAATTAATCAATGAAGTAAGAAATAAAGTAATAATTAATTAATGAAATTAATTAAGGATTTTGTAATTAATTTTTGTTAATTAATTAATTAGAAATTAATTAAGATTAATTAATGATTAAAGATAAATTAATCTGTGTAACAAATCTAAAGGCTAATTACATAGTGTAATTAAAGAATAATTAATCTAGGTGATTAATTAAGAATATGATTAATTAATCTGTAATTAAAGATTAATTAATTGGATTATGATGGTGATTAAAGAGTTATTAATTAATTAATTGTAAATTAATTAATGATTGTTTAAGCAGGATTAGTTGCTAATCCTCAAGTAATTAATTTAATTTAAGATGATTAAATTAATTATAAAGGAATTAATGATGCCAGTTCATGTATGATTGTTGTGGAATATCTGGATTGGTTGATATCTATTGGATGATATGTTGTGATATTCGGTGGTATTGTATTTGATATATTAATGATAAATGTGTGATATTTATCTATGAATGATGCTGTGTGAATTCAATGTTTAAATTGAATTAAATTTTTGAACTTAAATCACTTGGACATTAAAATGGCGTTTGGATCCGATGAGATCGGGTTTCCAAATTTGGAATTCCGAAAACCACATCGATCCAAGTTAAACGTTAGGTCGTGAATCCAAGGGGAGTGCAAGTGAAGACTCGAGGTGTAATAACTATTCGTCAGTATAACTCTGGGGGTGATTCTGAGATGAGTTTGACGGAAATCATACTTACAAGTTCGAGATGGTTATTCAGAGCGCAATGGCTATGGTCGTTATCTCTGAGGGTGATTCCAAAATGAGTGTAACGAGATAGTGCCTTCGGTTTCTTTCAAACCCGAAACGAACTTGTATGGATTGAATGCTTTTAGAACATCGTCATGTGGACAATGAACATTCTAAGATTGATATGTCCTATAAAGGTAATCGCAGCCTCAAGCCTCATTAACTGGGAATGGCTAAAACAGGGGAGGTGCAGCAAGGCTATGTGGGTCATGCCTAAGTAGGATGAGATTTATCCCTGTCTAGAGGTCCCTTTTTATTTCGGCAGTGTGGGCGGTTGATCATGACAACTGCCGGGGTGGTCTTGTTCGAGACTGTCCAGTAAGGGGTGGTTCCGGCCTTGTGTTGCAGGTGAGCGGCTGTACTCCTCGGTACAGTGATCTAGGCCACGTACTGTGACGGGCGGTACCTCAGTAGCCCTGCCATTGTATGGAATCCAGAATCCAATAAGTGCCTGTACGGTTTTGATTGTGCCCAACTATGTTGGAACGTGAGATGTAAGCATTCCAGCTATTTCTGTATTTCATTTTGAAAACCCTAGCCCTATTATAATATCTCTGGATTTCCTATCAAATGTTTTGGTTAGCGTAAGGTAAAAACTTACCCATGTTTATTTGTGGTGAGTCTTACGTGATACCTTTGTTTCAAAAGATTTTCTAAAGTTAAGCAACTTTTAACCATTCACTCACACCAGACCCCTGTCTGACCCGAGTGTTTATTTTCTGTTTTATTAAACTCTTGGGTACTCATATTATGTATGAGTAGTCGAGGGATTCAGGTTTGCTTTGACGAGATCCGGAGGAGGTATCGAGCAGGTGGCTTCAGCGTGCAGATATATATATATACAGTTTTCCGCTATACTAGAGTTGTTTCAGTTTCCTGTTATGTACTTGAGTTTTAATATCTAGATAGGTGTTTATAACTGTCAAGTTTGTTTTGTATGAGCTATATAACTCTGATGTATATGATACTATGTAATATTTTATTTGATTGATATAATTTATTCGTTCCGCTGTGTGATTCTGATGTTGTTTGGTTATTTCTTTTCTATCTTTTCTCTTTTCTATCCCTTTCTTTCTTCTTAGTGATGCGTCTTTCTGTGGTATGAAAGGCGGGACGTTACGTAATAAATAATTATTTCTTAATTAATTATTTTTAATTAATTAATTACAATGAGCAATAATTTATTCGTTACTTCCAGAAAGTAATTACACCTACACAATTCCATAAATGATTTATTATTAAATTAATTAATCTAAATTAATTATTAAAATTGATCACATTAATTAATTGTTTAAATAATCTTAGTTAATGGCCTTCATTAATTATCAAAATTCCTTTAGTTACTTACCTAAAGAAATTATTTACATTAACCATTATTTATTATAATTTTTTTGATGAAACCATCAATAATCCATAAGTTAATCCTAATTATTTAATTACAAATTAATTAATCAATTTACTTTACTTTACTTAATAATTTTAAACTTGTAATTACCAATGTAATTAATACAAATCATCAAATTTCCATTTTAATTGCTTCACAATTAAATGAATACTATAAGCGATCAAATCTTCATTAACTTTAAGATAGTCTCATTTCTATTTATGATTTAACTATCATTCACAATATATTTGGAAACATTTAGTTTTCAAATTTATATTTAAATTTCATCTTCATTTCAGGATTTGAAGTGAATACCAATTTATCTTATATAAAATTAAAACCAGCCTTTTAAAACTTTTTAAATTAACATGTTAAAGTAATACTTATGTTATAAAAGAAATTTAAAAGAGTTAGAGTCAAATTCTCTTTAAGTTCACATATTAAATTATCCTTAAACATCCTAAACTTATTTAAACATTTAAAGTAATAATTTTTTTTATTTAGTTTCAACATTTTGGAATTCAAATTCAGAATTCAGTCCTGGTTTCAAATCTAAATTTAAATTCTTTCTTACAATTCAATTCCAATTTTCCAACTCAAAATTACCTTTGAATACACTTAATTAATTAATGCTTTTAATTAATAAAACAATTTGAAAATAAATACTTATTTATTTCCAACTAAGTTTCCAAACTAATCTAAGTTCATTTTTAAACTTTTGTTTTTAAAACTTGTTTAAACTTTGTTTTTTTAATTTGATTTTAAAATTAAAAAAACAGAATAGGTCTGTTTATAAAACCTGGACAAAAGATTGACCCGAGCCCTTATCATTTCGCTTCGAGTTAAACGCAGAGGTGCTTCAAGTAAAACCCTCAACGACTCCAGTAAAAACCCGAGCGCCACTTGTTCTTCCCAAACAAACAAACACAGGTTCACCAAAAAATGATAGTATCGTGCACATGCACGCCATCGTCCATCACCTCTAGCCGACGCTGCAACGTCGAACATGTCAATGGCTACTCCCAGGTCAACTCCCGATCACCCAATCACCAACTTTGTATCGAATTCGAAATCGAGGATTTCGAACAAAAACACGGAACACCCTGAACATTTTCGCCCCCCAAACATGAAAACATCTCATGTTCAACATCCCGACCACTAGCGGCTACACAACTCCGGCTTTGCCTTCCTCTACATGCCTACTTCCACTACCCCAAACCTTATTGAACTCGATCAACTTGGGAAGCCGCACAGATCAAAACACTAGAACTAGTTAAAACTAGGATTATGAACTGGAATTAGACACCACAAGGCTCTGATCACCAAACAAAAATTTTCCCATCACCACTAATCATTCCACTAACATCACCGAAGAATACAACATCCCAATCTACTAAGATCACCAGAGATTACCCAAATTCCCATTTTCTGATTAACTGGAACTACTCCTCCAAAACTTAACTAAAAAAATTGATTTTTGTTTTAAAATCTTGTTTTAGATTTAGAAATCATTTTATAATCCCGAATCACGATTTAAAAAGTTTTGAATTTTGACTTATATTACATTTCCTGTGTAGTTTTTGATTTCCAAAATCAGTACAAAATATTTTTAACATAAATTAATCTTTAAACTTAAATCCATGATATAACAGACATATCCTGTTTAAATTCCAAATCTTAATAATGATTGGATTTAAGAGATAGAGTATTTTAAAATAAATACTAAGCTTCAAAAAAAATCAAAGGTGTTTTCAAACATTAACAGATGTGCACACATCCACATTCATATATATCTACAAACTTACTCATCTATATATCCACACGAACCATAATCATCACAGGCATCAACATGCAATCCAATTCATATTTATACTTAAGTATTTTAAGAAAAAAAAATGTTACTTACATTGATTTCCAGGAATGAACAGAGCTATTTAATTTGCGTAGGCTTGAGAAAATGCAAGCTGGAACACCTTTCGTTGATTCTCTGATTTGTATTGATTGTATAGTTGCTGAAGTTCAAGTGTTGTTTAAAGTTGAATCTTTGCTGAAGTTTTTAGAGAATGTTTAATTCTGTTTTTTTTCTTAGCTTTGGTAGATGGACGAACAGATGTAGGAGGTGATGCATATAAAAAGAAGTTACAGAGTATAAAATTTGTACAGGGTGATATAAAGAAGTTATTCTGGCCAGGCAAGATCTTGGAGCTGAAATGATATTTAAAACAATTTGAATTGATAAAAATATTGCTATCATTTAATGCATGAGTCTTTTTTATTTTATTTTATTTTGTACATAAACACTTTGTTTCTTGCCTTGCATTTCGGCTGAGATGTATTATAATTTGTACTAAAGATAATGGCATTAATTGCTTAGTAATTTATGTTTCCACGTGTACATATTATTTTATTTTTACTTTGTCTATGTTCTTCCACTTGCCTTTGTTTGTTTATACACTTCATGTATAGATAAAAAGTTGTTTTAGTTATATTATAAAATTTTAACTTAAGTATAAATATATACTTTTATACTCAAACAATTTAAAATTTTATCTTTCCATTATTTTCAAACTTAACTATTAAATACTTCATTTACTTATTTTACATTTGCATTCCTTCATTATTTAGATAATAAAATTTTAAAGAAACCGTTTTTTAAAACTTAATTATACTTTGATAAAAATAATCACACATATTTTTATTTGAATTCGGAGAAACGCAAATTAATTTACCAATTAATTTTACAATTTTGTTCAAAAATTAATTTAATTATCAATTTAAACTTAGTAAAAATCCGGGATCGTTACAACAGATGACATGATAGATAAAATAATAGGTTTAACATCATATAATTAATAATCACAGGCAGTTATAACATCATATATAATTCTACACATTCAATTATTATCGCTTCACATTTGCATATGTATAAATGTCATGTGAGATTTACTCACATTTTTATGCCGGACTTGGCAATTCAAATGACACAAATGGATTCCAAAAACCACGATGACACAACAATAGATTCAAGTGGATGAGGACCAAGCTGATGATATTGTCACAACCCATAAAACGAAACCAAAATAAAATTTTAAATTCAATACAACATTGAATTGAAATAACTTTGAAAAAAAAAGCAATTTTAATACAATATCTTTTGCCTTGTTTTCTAAAATTGCTAGCACGACCTTGGAGTTGATTTGGCTCAGGTTTGGATATAATATGGCTCGGGTTTGGACCAAGGAATGCACGGCTACAAGGCTAGAACATGGTGGAGGTTACAAGGCATGAGAAGGTCAAAAGTCAAGGCTTTAAAGTGGATTTTTGGTCAATGTATTGGCTCGGGCAAGGGAATTTGGACTCTGCCCTGTCACGTTCAGGTCAGTTCATTATGGGAAGTGATGTGTAAGGGTCATGGCAAGGTGGTGGTGGCTGCTATGGTGGTGGCCAAGGTGATGGATGGAGGTGTTGTTGCATGTAGTGGGTTGGCTTGCATAGTTTTTAGGAAATGTTGCATTTTTGTGGAGTTTTGCCTCATGGGGTGGAACGGCCTGGTCACATCAGAGGGGTAGGTGGTTGACGGTAAAGAGGAGGAGGTGGTGAAGGTGATGGCCAAGGCTATGTAGTGGAGCAGAGCAAACAATCAAGAGAAACAAGGCAAAATACATAAGAAAAAGAGAAGAAAAGTAGAAAAAAGAAAGGAAGCCATTACCCAACTTTTCTTAGCCGTGAATGAAATAAGGAATGATGGTTTCTCACGTGAAAATGAGCTGAGAAACTCATGGCTACAATAATGATGTACGGCCAAAAAGCATGCAAATGAAAAGAAAAAGGAAAAATGAAAAGACTAGCAAATGAAAGGTCATTAGTTAAAAGCATTAGTCTCTACATATTTCCTTTTCTTTAATTCAATTTAAACAAAAATAAAATCAGTAATTTGACTTTAAAAAATGAAACAATGTAATATCAAAATAAAAAATAAAAATAAGTTTAAAAGAAAATGGAAAAAGTATTGAAGAAATTGCTTAAAATTTAAAACAGGTTTCAAAAATTACAATTAAATTATCATTGGCTTTGGAAAAATATCTACTTCATTTTAAAAATATTCCAAAGAAAAATTCTAAATATTAATTTTTTAAACATATTAAAAGTGAAATAAATAAGTAAATTTAGAGCAAATAGAAAAATAATTAAAGAAATTGTTTAAAAATTTGAAACGGGACATGAAAATTACAAATAAAATACCATTGGCTCTACAAAAATTTCTAATTCACTCTAAAACAAATAAACATCAAATAAATAAAATAAAATGCCGAAAAAAATAAAGTGGGAATGAGACTAAAATAAAAATATTAAGAAAATAGGAAAATAAATAAAGAATTAATTTAATTACTTGAAACTAGAAATTAAAAATTATAAACAGAATACAACTGACATTGGAAAATTTCAATTACACTTTTAAATTGATTTAAAACTAAAATATATACATAACATCATGTTACAAATGTCAATATAAATTAGAACATGACATAACAACAAAATATTATCTATATAAAATTAAAACAAACAATTTTGTAAAATAGAACAAATTACATCCAATATTGTAAAAGACATAACTTTCACAATATTAGTCAGATTTCAACGAAACGAAAAGCAGTATTCTTAAAATTTTATTTACTTTCAGAATAAAAGATAAATTTCAAAATTTCAAAATTTTAAATTTAAAAGTCAAAGTTTGACCATATTGACCAAAATTCACATTTCTGGAAAATATTCTATTTATTCATGCTTGGAATGGTAATTCACATAGAAATCAAAAATTACATTTAAATAACAAAACTATTCAGTTTAATAAATAAAATAAAGTTTTTAAATCAGGAAATTCAATTAAAATAATTAAAATATATAATTAAAATAATCATAAAATACAGTGTTGTTACACTCTCCCCTACTCAAAACTTTTCGTCTTCGAAAAGGAATGAGGTACGGGAAAGCACAGAAAAGATAAAATGAAAATAAGATTAAGGCACGATGACCAAAATATCAAAATTATACCTGACAACTGTTGTTATAGGAAAGTTTAATAAGGTTGAGATGATCTTCCCATGATCCTCTAGAATCAAGGACATAAGCACGAAAAGATCCCCAAGAATCTGATTAACCCTTTCCACTTGACTGACGGTCTGTGGATGGAAAATAGTGCTCAGATTCAAAATGAGTACCAAAGATTATCAAAGATTATAGAAAGATTTCTAAACAGAAAAATTATAGAAAAATTCTTACACCATTCTGTAGCAAGATAAGGAAAATAAGGACAACCGAAAGATAGTTTGAAAAATAAAATAAGATAACAAGTTTGAAACCATGGAAATTTCAACTTAAATTGATAATTAATTTTACACAGGTTAAATAAATCTTAACTATCTCTAATTTCATTATCTTATCATCCAATTTTCTAAATTAACCGATCTCTAAAATCATGGATTTGAAAAAAAATCATTTATTATACTCATAATGTATTCAATAAATTTCGTTCATCAAATTAAATTTTATTCCTCTCAATATGTTTTATCACCTAAGTTAAGTATATTTACACTTCTTTCAACTACTTTAATTTATTCTTAGTTCCTTTAACATCCTTTATATTGTAAATTATTAAATTTACCTTTTATTTTATTTACCTTTGTTAATCTTTTATAACTAAAATTTAAGCGTATAACATTTATTACAACCATTCAAATTTTATTTATAAAATCTTTTATATTGTATATTATCCAATTACATATTCAACTTCTAAAATTAAGATAAGTTATATTGAAATGAAATGGTGTATTATACAAATAAAACATCCAAATTCAATCATTTCAAGCTTGAATATTTATCAAAATCCTCAAATTATAATTGAAATTATCTTTCAAAATAAAATTTTAGGAATTTAAATTTCCGATAAATTCCAAATTGATTAGAGATAAAGAAATGCACATATACTATATATATATATATATATATATATATATATGTTCATTCAATATTAAATCATATATCAACATGGATTGTAAATCCAGTCTTATTTTAGAAATTCAAATCCATTAAATTCCCCAAAACAAAGCTGTAGCAAGACTATAGAATGGTCTCTTCACTTCAAAACTTGAAAATAAATGTCGATGATGCTGCGGTCATCACCGAAGTTATTTTCCAGCGACAAAGAAAAGAGCGCAAATTATTAAACTTTTAAATTCTTTGGAAATAAATTTCTATTCGAAAATACTTTAAATAATATATCCTTTTAGAACCTTAAATACACGGTTTGAAACCATCGGAAATTAAAATATCAAATTCTTGTTTTGAATTCGTTTTAAATTTCCAAATAATATATCCTTTTAGAACTTATAAACAAAGCTGTAGCAAGACTACATAATGGTCTCTTCACTTCAAAACTTGAAAATAAATGTCGATGATGCTGCGGTCATCACCGAAGTTATTTTCCAGCGATAAAGAAAAGAGCGCAAATTTTTAAACTTTTAAATTCTTTGGAAATAAATTTCTATTCGAAAATACTTTAAATAATATATCCTTTTAGAACTTTAAATACACGGTTTGAAACCATCAGAAATTAAAATATCAAATTCTTCTTTTGAATTCATTTTAATTTCCAAATGAACTTATAGACATGTTTTGTTCAATTATTTATATATGAAATAAGAGATATGATATATAAAATCAAAATCAAATATTATTTCTTAACAACCAATTCAATAAAGATCCAGAAAAGTTTATAATATAGTTACAAATTTTTTTTCATTACTAAATTTGAAAAAAAAGAACATATTGTGTCAGTTTGCTGTGTTCAAGTGTTTTGGAAATCCTATCGATAGCATTGGTTAGACGAATCGATCAGAATCGCAAATCAACATCAACAACTCAAACAACACAATGTAAAACAAAACATTAATTATAGATTTACAAGTAAGATTCAAAATGTTTTGAAGATAGTCTGGAAACAAAAGACTAGATGATTAATTAAAAAAATAGGGAGATGAATAAGCTTAAATAAATCGCGGGCAACCTTAACCGGGTCAACCGTGACTTAAAGAATAAGATCGATGTGGATTTTTGGGGTAAGTCTACATTCGATGTCAAGAGACAGAGTTTAGAATATCAAAAGATATTAGCATCTAAACCAAGAATAGATATAAATGTTTGGTGAATCGATGCTAATTGTAAATGTGTTTCACCCCTTTACAAGCAAATTTGAGATAGGCAAGACTGCCGACTCACTATAAAGATCATTCGAAATGGAGTTATGGGATACTCTAGAATCAAAAGAAGATGAATAGTGAGAGACAAGAATGGATTTTGGAACCGCAAGGAAAGTTCCAAAAGTCAAAGGAAACTCAAATCAAAAAGGAAAAGATTCAAACTCGAATTAAAGTGATTCTGTGAGGACCCACAAATCCGTACTCCTTGAATAGACACTAATCTCCAGTGATTAACTCAAGATGAACGGAAATACGAATTCTTAGGGTTTAAAAAAAAGAAAAAGATAGAAGAAGAGAGAAAAAATAGAACAGAACAGAAAGAAAACAGTAGAACAATATCAAAATCTCACAATCGCAGCAGAACAACATATAATAGATAAATGAATAATCTTTAAACAAAGAACTATATCAGTTATTACATTACATCACATTACATTTCATCATCAGAGTATACAACTATCAAACAACAACAAACAGCGGAAAAGAAACACTATACTAGTAATACGCCATGCCATCAGCTTGCCTCCAGCAACTCCTGAATTCCAGAATATCCTGATAAACCTAACTCTTGACTGCCCGTGTGGAAATTGGTGGGCACTCGGAGTTTAGGAAGGAAAACAATAAACTCCGAGTCAGTCATGTGACTGGTGTGAGAACTAAAAACAGTTTATCTTTAAAACAAAGAATGAGATAATTTTAAAATAGATGCGCAATGCTTTTAAAAATGAGACTACCATAAGGCCTCCCGCACACACACACAATGCAAACGCAAAATCAGAGGAGATTTCTCCTTATGATAGTCAAAGATGCTTGATACGCATTAAAAAGAAACATTTGATATTATTACTAGTGCATAGTGAAGGAAAAATCATTTCTAAAATAAAGATATAAATCTTAGCCAGCATAGGCATTCCGCACTTATGCCTACTATAGTTACCATGTTCAATAGCAGGTTACCGCCATATTACATGGCAGGTTATACAACTAAAACCGTACAAGGTCGTATTGTTTCTTTGGATTTCCAACAAATGGTCAGGCCAAGGAACTTCCCACTGCCACATGGAAACGCCTTTGGAATGACATCCCGAGAACCAAACCGGATCTCTGCCAACACAAGGCCGGGTTACCCCTAACTGGGTAACTACTGACACGAATATGTCATCCCCCGATCGTAACCGATCAACATCCGAGGATCCTCGATTTCCAACAACCACAAAGTAATAAGTTTGCAGCAACAACATAGGTTAAGTATCTGGGCTCCATACCATGATACCACCTCTATCCAGAAGGAATGACATACACTAAAGGTGCGCTACCCCCTAATAACCTTGCCGCATACTTCCTGTTTGACCATTTCCGGGGTATGAGGTCCGACGAAGTCTCGTCCACAAAGCCACGCTTTGGTGCAAAGCATGCTTTGGGTCAACAAATGATCAAAGTAATGATCACAAAGATAAATGATCAAACAAATGACCATATCACAAATGATCAAACAATGACCATTTCACAGCAACACTCAGCATGTCACCTTACCAAATTGGGAATATATCACTGATAACCATCAACTACATAACCATTGAGCTCGTACGTCTCGGAGAAGGGTGTTAAGCTAAATGAATAAATTCTCCCCCACCAACAGAAATATATTTGAAAGAAATCAGGTTTATATCTCAATTTGTAATGTCATACATTCTATCCATACAAGTCTATTCCTGGATCGAACAGAACCGAAGGCACTTACAAAGAAGTCCTTGCAATCCGGATGTTCACTAATCACGTCCGGACTTCTCATCACATATGGAGTCTCTATACCGGGGACCAGTCGATGCAAAGACATTCGACGAGTTGTCCTTTTGCTTTTGAAAATATCCAGTCTTCAATACCGGTCTTCAAATACAATTCATAACGACGTATCACATATTCAGAATGGGTTATACGACCCCAAGGTCCTTTCCCGGCTAATCCGAATAGTGAGCGCTTATTTAAAAATAAGTGTGGCATTCAAATTCAAGAAAATCACAACAAATACCCATTCAAAGGTAAATATTGATAGTCGGTTATTGAACTATCAATGGATATGCACAACATCACCAGATTCCAAATAATTTTCAAAATTATTTATTTTCCAAAAATATCTTTACAAGATAAATAATTTTCACACTTCAACCATTTCAAAATAATTTTCAAATCACTTTTCACCTTTACCACTTTTGAAAACAAATTTCAATCATTTTCCTTATGCGGAAATACTTTCATTTCAACATGGTTCATTTAAACCCATTCAATAAATCCTTAACGATTTACTTTATATTTACGTTCCAAATCCGTAAATTAATTCCCACACTTAAAATATAAATCAACGTTTATTTTTAAACAAATTCCCCTTTTCATTGATAAATTCCATAGTGAATTTACATTCCAAAATATTTATGAATACACGATTTCAATTATTCATTTTCAATTTATCTTCAAAAAGATAAATTCTCAAAAACGTTTCATTTCACATTGGAAAAACATTTCCATACTTACTTATTAATAAGTAATTCACAAATCTTTTTATTTTCAACATATGGAAAATATTCAATATACTTAAATCGAAATTAAGTATATATTTCATTCTTTAAGGAAATCATTCTCTTAAACATATTTATTTGGGCCAAAACGAATGTTGCGTAAAACATCGTTACGGCAACCCAAAATCACTAGTATAGGGATTCGAAATTAAAATAGATATATAAATCCCAATACTATATAAAACATTTCCTTTCGGAAATCATTTACTATAACAACAGTGTTGTAGTCCACCATCTCCTTCTACTTCTCGAAAACGTCTATTTCAACAATGAATGTTGAAATCTATGGTTTCGAATCTTAACACATTTTAGAAACATCGTTAGATCGTTTTAATTCTATTTAAAACATCACATCCAAAACATTTTCTTTAACATATTATTCACTATCCAAAAACGTAAATATACTTCGTTAAGCAATTTCATCATTTCTATACATTTTATTTTAAAGGATTATTCACTGTCTAAAACGTGAATATAACACCATTAATAAGCTATAACAATTTACTTATCAAAATAAATCGTTTTGCGGATTTATAAAACAATGTTTATAATTTCCATTTCTATTTATTTTATAACAACTTCCTTTTATAAATCTCCTTTACTAAGCTATTTCAATTTATAACTCAATTATATACTAAAAGTCCATATTATAAGTTAAATACTTACAATTTATTTGTTTACAAAATCGTTCTTTTTTTTAAGACTTCCCAAATTATAAATCTTATAACTTATAAGATTCGTTTATTTACCCAAATCTATTCTTTTAATAACTTTACAAATTTTATAAACCTACTTCTTATTAAATTCCATTTATAACTTCACCGTTTATAATCCTATAAATTTCATTCATTTATGAAATTCATTTACAATTCATTCTAACACTTATAAAAACTCGTTTTATAATTCAAATATTTGATATTTATAAATCCTTTATATAAATCAATTTATATTATTATTTAAAAACATCTTTAAACTTCTTTATAATTTCAGCATTTGGATTTATAGAATAATCAAATTTTATAAATCCTATATTTTAAACTTTTTACAATAAATTCAAAAATCCCAATTTAAACTATTTTATAAAATCATTTACCCCATATTTTCAAAAATCATCTTTTAACTATATTTCTTAAAAATCATAATTTTTATAACATTAAAATTATAACGTCTATTTGTTCAAAATGATTCAATTCCAAAAATATTTTATAAACGTATACTTTCAAAAATTACTTTAAAAATCCTTTTAAAATTCCAAAATTGACCCAATGATGCTACACACCAAATAGTCAATCACGACAACCACGACATCATATATCTGTATATGATAATCATCAAATATCAAAATATCTGAAATCAAATAAATACTGTTGAGGAATCCAGTTGGATCCCTCCAACCTGTCTTCCTGCATCCAAAGATGTTAGCACAATACCAATTCCGTTCCAGTACGGAATTATCGCGGTATATGGGATTTATAAAATATTATCCGCTTAATAGGCGGCGCAACAGGGTCTCATCCGCTATATAATGCGGGAAATCAGCTCCAAGTACATAAATAATACCAATTTCACTATATTGTGAAATATTCGCGCTATATGTTTTTAATAAATAACCTTCGCTTACTAACGACATATAATGTCTATTTTAACAATCAATAGATAACAAGCATCACTCAAACATACAATCAAGAATTTTAAATCTAATTATTTAAAATTAAAATCGAACCCAATTCGATTGAGTGAAAAGTTCTCACCTTGATTTCAATTTCGTTTTCAGCTTTTATTTCGAATAAAATTAAACGGACGTTTAATTTTACCCGAAATTTTCGCTAGCTCCAAACGACTCCAATCTAATTCCATAGCGTAATGCTCGTCCATACGAACCCAACGCAACTTGTTTCGCGCGTTTTCGACCTCGTATGAAAAAGATACGAATTTTTAAAGTTACACGAATTTATATATATATAATTTACAACATTTATTTTTATTTCTAAACTTAATTTGCATCAAGCCGTTGATCTTTACCCCTGCAACATCGTGGCCGTCCCTGGAGCTTCTACTTCCTATAGGTTGCTACGCACGACCGAACCCATGAATCACAATACTAGGGTTCCATTTTGCGACCAAACCGTTCACTTTGGCGACGATCAACTAGCGCCATATTGAAGTCCATCACCTCCTCTACCTTCGGCATGAGCCATGTCGAGCTCGGCTCCATGATGGTCGTGAAAAATGCGTGCAAACTGCGGCACTTCGAGCCCAAATCGCCGTTGATCCAAAGCTCCAAACACGATCATACCCGTTGGATATCTAGAACTCACTCCCCTCTACAATCTTCATGTTGGAAGTTTGTTGTAAATGTTGATGGATTTGAAGAAAACAAGGGAGGAAGAAGAGCAATTATCAGCCATTAATTTTATATGGAGGCGGCGGCTGATGGTTTGACCTAGGGTTTTAGAATTTTTTGCAAAATGAAATATTTGGGGGCTTTTATAGAAAAAATGACGAACACTACTCATCCCGAAATTTCCGAACTCCAAACTCCAAACGAAGCGTGCCGGTTGGCGTTCCTAAGGTTTACCCCGCGTTCCGAACACAATGGAACGTGTTTCGGGAGCTTATTCAATCATCTGTGCGAGTTATGGCAATAAACGTTCGATTTTAAATTAAATCGATTTAAACTAATTTCTAGGCGTTTTGGCTTGCCCCGGACAAACAGTAAATCCGATTGACACTAAATTTGAAACCATACAATAATATCACATTAAGGATCCGATGAAACTGGTTTCGTCGAAATCCGAGACCGTTTGAAAAATGGCTATTTTAACTCGTCAAATTAATATTAAAACAATTTCGATGCGTTTCGAGCTGCCACGGTCAAACGAAAACTCCAATTGCTATGAAAATTGAAATCCAATAATAACAAACTATTAGGGATCCAATGGAACTAGTTTCGTCCAATTCTGAGGCTGTTTGAAAAATGGATAATTTCACTAGTCGATAAAATATTAAAATATTAAATTTTCACAAATTAACTTCTTATTCGATTTTAAAAGTTCTAAAATATCGTTATAACTTCAATATGATAAAATAAAATTTTACAAATCATTTTCAATCAGATTTAACCCAAATTTCAATTATTTCTGTATTTTCACATATTAATTATCGATTTGATTATCAAATTAAATCTAATTATTCGAAATAAAATTTATTCGACTGTTTAATTTCACTTATTAATATCTAAAATCAATTAAATATACGAATTTTAATTGACAGAAATTCTGGGTCGTTACAATCTTCCCCCCTTAAAAGAACTTCATCCTCGAAATTACAAAGTAAGAAAAGTTACAGAATCTACTAAATTTCCATAAATCCATAGTTAAACTTCTTACAAAATCTTTACTAAGTTTTCAAATCATACATAGTTATCTTTTCAAAACCAACTACTATCGTTTAACTTTCAATTACAAATCAAATTTATAGTTTTCAAAATTTTCCAATTTTTCTCAAAAATATTCCAACCTCTTAAATTTTCGAAAAAATTCGCCATGGTCTCCTTTGTGCGGCTCGATCTGAAAAAAAATGATGGTATATATATCACAAATATACATCTCATCAAGTGATGAGGCATCCCGCAGGGAAAAAAGTGTAAAAGTACGATATTTAATCAGAGATATGTACCTTATATATTATTAGCGAGCATATACGGCTAATATAGCGCGAAAGCGAGCTCCAAATGCGAAGCAAACGCGATCCACACCTACTAAACACTCAACAAACAGATGAGAAACATGTATATAGACAATAGTATCGATATACAACATATAGCAGCATAATAACTATATAACATAGCAAATGCAGTAAAAGCAATATATTCAACCATCAACCAACTATCATCCATAACCAATAAATATTCATTCATATTCTCATTAATATTCAATTAATTGGGTTTTCAGTTTAATCACATTTGATTCATTAACAGTGGATGTTTTTAGTAACATTCATTTTTAATTAGTTTACATTCACTAATTCGTATTCAAGTTGGTTCACTTCCAAATAAAATTCACTTCTACTTAAGATTCAGTTAACTTCCAATTGGATTTCAATTACTTTGGCTTTCAATTTCATTAACTCAATTGCATATGGGTTTTTATACAATCAACTAATTATCATATAACAACCAATGTATATTAATTTCAACCAAATTCCTTTGCTTATATTTATTTTGGTTTAACAACTTTACTTTCAATTGGTTTAATTAAATTGATTTTCATTCAATTTTTAAACTTCCTATAACATTAGATTTTAATGAATTAACACTTACATTCATTATTTCATATCAATTATTTACATTTAATTGATTTTATATACAATTCATCAATTCAATTCAATTCAATTACAAAAGTTGAATTTCATTTATATAACTCAAGTTCACATCCATCACTTAACTTTATTAATTTACTTTGATACCAAAATCAACTTCATTCAACATCACTTAAGTTATATTCCATTTAAACATTATTTGGTTTTACTTAACTTAAATTCCCACTTATAAATCCAATTCAGATTCCAATCTTAAGTAAATTTCTATTTAACTTTAAATTCATTTTTTTATTTATAACTCATATTCATAAATATATTTATATAGTTTCACTTCTTATATATATATAAGTTTATTTCACAATTGTAAGTCACATTATTATAATTTCATACTTATAATTCTTTTGCTTATTCAATTATTCTTTATTTAGATTATTCAAACATCTTTTAACTAACTTATATATATATTCTTACATTTTCAATCAACCAAACAATCAACTTATATACTTTTTAATAATTCTAAAAAATTATTCCTTTATATATAAAATATACTCAAGGAAAAATTATTTCATTTACCCAATTTAAAACAATATCGTGTTGAATTGTTTTGTACAAGTGCTTAGAGATCCCTATCAACAATGTTAATTACTCGTATTAACCAGAATCCATATACCACTCAACAAAGCAATCATCACAATATAAAACAATTTTATATTCATTAACATATACGCACTTTATTATTACACTCAACTCATTCTAGAGTACTATTGACTCTATCTCTAATCAGTAATACCCAACAGAGACATGGTTGTCGCTTAACCATTTGCTCTGATACCAGATGTGAGGACCCGTAAATCCGTACTCCTTGTATAGACACTAATCTCCATTGATTAACTCAAGATGAACGGAAATACGAATTCTTAGGGTTTAAAAAAAGAAAAAGATAGAAGAAGAGAGAAAAAATAGAACAGAACAGAAAGAAAATAGCAGAACAATATTAGAAACTCACAATCGCAGCGGAACAACATATAATAGATAAATGAATAATCTTTAAACAAAGAACTATATCAGTTATTACATTACATCACATTACATCATTTCATCATCAGAGTGTACAACTATCAAACAACAACAAACAGCGGAAAATTAATACTATATACTAGTAATACGCCATGCGATCAGCTTTCCTCCAGCAACTCCTGAATTCCAGAATATTCTGATAAACCTAACTCTTGACTGCCCGTGTGGAAATTGGTGGGCACCCAGAATTTCGGAAGGAAAACAATAAACTCCGACTCAGTCATGTGACTGGTGTGAGAACTAAAAACAGTTTATCTTTAAAACAAAGAATATGATAATTTTAAAATAGATCCGCAATGCTTTTAAAAATGAGACTACCATAAGGCCTCCCGCACACACACACAATGCAAACGCAGAATCAGAGGAGATTTCTCCTTATGATAATCAAAGATTCTTGATACGCATTAAAAAGAAACATTTGATATTATTACTAGTGCATAGTGTAGGAAAAATCATTCGGAAATAAAGATATAAATCTTAGCCAGCATAGGCATTCCGCACTTATGCCTACTATAGCTACCATGTCCAATAGCAGGTTACCGCCACATTCTATGGCAGGTTATACAACAAAAACCATACAAGGTCGTATTGTTTCTTAGGATTTCCAACAAATGGTCAGGCCAAGGAACTTCCCACTGCCACATGGAAACGCCTCTGGAATGACGTCCAGAGAACCAAACCGGATCTCTGCCAACACAAGGCCGGGTTACCCCTAACTGGTTAACTACTGAAACGAATATGTCATCCCCCGATCATAACCGATCTACATCCGAGGATCCTCGATTTCCAATAACCACAAAGTAATAAGTTTGCAGCAACAACATAGATTAAGTATCTGGGCTCCATACCATGATACCACCTCTATCTAGAAGGAATGACATACACTAAAGGAGCGCTACCCCCTAATAACCTTGCCGCATCCTTCCTGTTTTGGCCATTTCCGGGGTGTGAGGTCCGGCGAAGTCTCGTCCACAAAGCCACGCTTTGGTACAAAGCCATGCTTTGTGTCAACAAATGATCAAAGTAATGATCACAAAGATAAATGATCAAACAAATGATCATATCACAAATGATCAAATAATGATCTTTTCACAGCGACACTCAGCATGTCACATTACCAAATTGGGAATATATCGCTGATAACCATCAACTACGTAACCTCTGAGCTCGTACGTCTCAGAGAAGGGTGTTAAGCTAGGAGAATAAATTCTCCGCCACCGACAGAAATATATTTGAAAGAAATCAGCTTTATATCTCAATTTGTAATGTCAGACATACTTTACATACAAGTCTGTTCCGGGATCGAATAGAACCGAAGGCACTTTCAAAGAAGTCCTTGCAATCCGGATATTCACTAATCACGTCTGGACTTCTCATCACATATGGAGTCTCTATACCGGGGACCAGTCGATGCAAAGACATTGAGTTGTCCTTTCGCTTTTGAAAATATCCGGTCTTCAACACTGGTCTTCAAATGCAATTCATTACGACGTATCACATATTCGGAATGGTTATACGACCCCAAGGTCCTTTCCCGGCTAACCCGAATAGTAAGCGCTTATTTAAAAATAAGTGTGGCATTCAAATTCAAGCAAATCACAACAAATACCCATTCAAAGGTAAATATTGATAGTCGGTTATTGAACTATCAATGGATATGCACAACATCAACAGATTCCAAATAATTTCCCAAATTATTTATTTTCCAAAAATATCTTTACAAGATATATAATTTTCACACTTCAACCATTTGAAAACAATTTTCAAATCACTTTTCACCTTGACCACTTTTGAAAACAAATTTCAATCATTTTCCTTACGCGGAAATACTTTCATTTCAACATGGTTCATTTAAACCCATTAAATAAATCCTTAACGATTTACTTTATATTTACGTTCCAAATCCGTCAATTAATTCCCACACTTCAATAATAAATCAATGTTTATTTTTAAACAAATTTCCCTTTTCATTTATAAATTCCATAGTGAATTTACATTCCAAAATATTTATGAATACACGATTTCAATTATTCATTTTCAATTTATCTTCAAAAAGATAAATTCTCAAAAATGTTTCATTTCACATTGGAAAAAACATTTCCATACTTACTTGTTAATAAGTAATTCACAAATCTATTTATTTTCAACATTTGGAAAATATTCAATATACTTAAATCGAAATTAAGTATATATTACATTCTTTACGGAAATCATTCTCTTAAACATATTTATTTGGGCCAAAACGAATGTTGCGTAAAACATCGTTACGACAACCCAAAATCACTAGTATAGGGATTCGAAATTAAAATAGATATATAAATCCCAATACTATATAAAACATTTCCTTTCGGAAATCATTTACTATAACAACAGTGTTATAGTCCACCATCTCCTTCTACTTCTCGAAAACGTCTATTTCAACAATGAATGTTGAAATCTATGGTTTCGAATCTTAACACATTTTAGAAACATCGTTAGATCGTTTTAATTCTATTTAAAACATCACATCCAAAACATTTTCTTTAACATATTATTCACTATCCAAAAACGTGAATATACTTCGTTAAGCAATTTCATCATTTCTATACATTTTATTTTAAAGGATTATTCACTGTCTAAAACGTGAATATAACACCATTAATAAGCTATAACAATTTACTTATCAAAATAAGTCGTTTTGCGGATTTATAAAACAATGTTTATAATTTCCACTTCTATTTATTTTATAACAACTTCCTTTTATAAATCTCCTTCACTAAGCTATTTCGATTTATAACTCAATTATATACCAAAAGTCCATATTATAAGTTAAATACTTACAATTTATTTGTTTATAAAATCGTTCTTTTTTTTAAGACTTCCCAAATTATAAATCTTATAACTTATAAGATTCATTTATTTACCCAAATCTATTCTTTTAATAACTTTACAAATTTTATAAACCTACTGCTTATAAAATTCCATTAATAACTTCACCGTTTATAATTCTATAAATTTCATTCATTTATGAAATTCATTTACAATTCATTCTAACACTTATAAAAACTCATTTTATAATTCAAATATTTTTATTTATAAATATCAATTTATAAATCCTTTATATAAATCAATTTATATTATTATTTAAAAACATCTTTAAACTTCTTTATAATTTCAGCATTTGGATTTATAGAATAATCAAATTTTATAAATCCTATATTTTAAACTTTTTACAATAAATTCAAAAATCCCAATTTAAACTATTTTATAAAATCATTTACCCCATATTTTCAAAAATCATCTTTTAACTATATTTCTAAAAAATCATAATTTTTATAACATTAAAATTATAACGTTTATTTATTCAAAATGAATCAATTCCAAAAATATTTTATAAACGTATACTTTCAAAAATCACTTTAAAAATCCTTTTAAAATTACAAAATTGGCCCAATGATGCTACACACCAAATAGTCAATCACGACTACCACGACATCATATATCTGTATATGATAATCATCAAATATCAAAATATCTGAAATCAAATAAATACTGTTGAGGAATCCAGTTGGATCCCTCCAAACTGTCTTCCTGCATCCAAAGATGTTAGCACAATACCAATTTCGTTCCTGTACGGGATTATCGCGGTATATGGGATTTATAAAATATTATCCGCTTAATAGGCGGCGCAACAGGGTCTCATCCACTATATAATGCGGGAAATCAACTCCAAGTACATAAATAATACCAATTTCACTGTACGGTGAAATATTCGCGGTATATGTTTTTAATAAATAACCTCCGCATGCTAACGGCGTATAATGTCTATTTTAACAATCAATAGATAACAAGCATCACTCAAACATACAATCAAGAATTTTACATCTAATTATTTAAAATTAAAATCGAACCCAATTCGATTGAGTGAGAAGTTCTCACCTTGATTTCAATTTCGTTTTCAGCTTTTATTTCGAATAAAATTAAACGGACGTTTAATTTTACCCGAAATTTTCTCTAGCTCCAAACGACTCCAATCCAATTGCATAGCGTAGTGCTCGTCCATACGAACCCAACGCAATTTGTTTCGCGCGTTTTCGATCTCGTATGAAAAAGATACGAATTTTTAAAGTTACACGAATTTATATATATATAATTTACAACATTTATTTTTATTTCTAAACTTAATTTGCATCAAGCCGTTGATCTTTACACTGCAACATCGTGGCCGTCCCTGGAACTTCTACTTCCTATAGGTTGCTACGCACGACCGAACCCACGAATCACGATACTTGGGTTCCATTTTGCGACCAAACCTTTCACTTTGCGACGATCAACTAGCGCCATATTGAAGTCCATCCCCTCCTCTACCTTCGGCATGAGCCATGTTGAGCTCGGCTCCATGATGGTCGTAAAAAACGCATGCGAACTGCGGCACTTCGAGCCCAAATCGCCGTTGATCCAAAGCTCCAAGCATGATCATACCCGTTGGATATCTAGAACTCACTCCCCTCTACAATCTTCATGTTGGAAGTTTGTTATAAATGTTGATGGATTTGAAGAAAACAAGGGAGGAAAAAGAGCAATTATCAGCCATTAATTTTATATGGAGGCGGCGGCTGATGGTTTTACCTAGGGTTTTAGAATTTTTGGCAAAATGAAATATTTGGGGGCTTTTATAGAAAAAACGACGAACACTACTCATCCTGAAATTTCCGAACTCCAAACGAAGTGTGCCAGTTGGCGTTCCTAAGGTTTACCCCGCGTTCCGAACACAATAGAACGTGTTTCGGGAGCTAATTCGATCATCGGTGCGAGTTATGGCAATAAACGTTTGATTTAAATTAAATCGATTTAAACTAATTTCTAGGCGTTTTGGCTTGCCCCGGACAAACGGTAAATCCGATTGACACGAAATTTGAAACCATCCAATAATATCACGTAACGGATCCGATGAAACTAGTTTCGTCGAAATCCGAGACCGTTTGAAAAATGGCTATTTTAACTCGTCAAATTAATATTAAAACAATTTCGATGCGTTTCGAGCTGCCACGGTCAAACGAAAACTCCAATTGCTACGAAAATTGAAATCCGATAATAACAAACTATTACAGATCCAATGGAACTAGTTTCTTCCAATTCTGAGGCTGTTTGAAAAATGGCTAATTTCACCTGTCGATAAAATATTAAAATATTAAATTTTCACAAATTAACTTCTAATTCGATTTTAAAAGTTCTAAAATATCGTTATAACTTCAATATGATAAAATAAAATTTTACAAATCATTTTCAATCATATTTGACCCAAATTTCAATTATTTCTGTATTTTCACATATTAATTATCGATTTAATTATCCAATTAAATCTAATTATTCGAAATAAAATTTATTCGACTGTTTAATTTCACTTATTAATATCTAAAATCAATTAAATATACGAATTTTAATTGACAGAAATTCTGGGTCGTTACAATCTTCCCCCCTTAAAAGAACTTCATCCTCGAAATTACCAAGTAAGAAAAGTTACAGAATCTATTAACTTACCATAAATCCATAGTTAAACTTCTTACAAAATCTTTACTAAGTTTTCAAATCATACATAGTTATCTTTTCAAAACCAACTACTATCGTTTAACTTTCAATTCCAAATCAAATTTATAGTTTTCAAAATTTTCCAATTTTTCTCAAAAATATTCTAACGCCTTAAATTTGTGGAAAAATTCGCCATAGTCTCCTTTGCGTGGCTCGATCTGAAAAAAAATGACGGTATATATATCACAAATATACATCTCATCAAGTGATAAGGAATCCCGCAGGGAAAAACATGTAAAAGTACGATATTTAATCGGAGATATGTACCTTATATACTATTAGCGAGCATATACGGCTAATATAGCGCGAAAGCGAGCTCCAAATGCGAAGCAAACGCGATCCACACCTACTAAACACTCAACAAACAGATGAGAAACATGTATATAGACAATAGTATCGATATACAACATATAGCAGCATAATAATTATATAACATAGCAAATGCAGTAAAAGCAATATATTCAACCATCAACCAACTATCATCCATAACCAATAAATATTCATTCATATTCTCATTAATATTCAATTAATTGGGTTTTCAATTTAATCACATTTGATTCATTAACAGTGGATGTTTTTAGTAACATTCGTTTTTAATTAGTTTACATTCACTAATTCATATTCAAGTTGGTTCACTTCCAAATAAAATTCACTTCTATTTAAGATTCACTTAACTTCCAATTGGATTTCAATTACTTTAGCTTTCAATTTCATTAACTCAATTGCATATGGGTTTTTATACAATCAACTAATTATCATATAACAACCAATTTTATTAATTTCAACCAAATTCCTTTGCTTATATTCATTTTGGTTTAACACCTTTACTTTCAATTGGTTTAATTAAATTGATTTTCATTCAATTTTTCAACTTCCAATAACATTAGATTTTAATGAATTAACACTTACATTCATTATTTCATATCAATTATTTACATTTATTTGATTTTATATACAATTCATTAATTCAATTCAATTACAAAAGTTGAATTTCATTTATATAACTCAAGTGCACATCCATCACTTAACTTTATTAATTTACTTTGATACCAAAATCAACTTCATTCAACATCACTTAAGTTATATTCCATTTAAACATTATTTGGTTTTACTTAACTTAAATTCCCACTTATAAATCCAATTCAGATTCCAATTCTAAGTAAATTTCTATTTAACTTTAAATTCATTTTTTATTTATAACTCATATTCATAAATATATTTATATAGTTTCACTTCTTATATATATAAGTTTATTTCACAATTGTAAATCACAATACTTATAATTACATACTTATAATTCTTTTGCATATACAGTTATTCTTTTATTTAGATTATTCAAACATTTTTTAATTAACTTATATATATATTCTTACATTTTCAATCAACCAAACAATCAACTTATATACACTTTAATAATTCTAAAAAATTATTCCTTTATATATAAAATATACTCAAGGTAAAATTATTTCATTTACCCAATTTAAAACAATATCGTGTCGAATTATTCTGTACAAGTGTTTAGAGATCCCTAACAACAATGTTAATTACTCGTATTAACCAGAATCCATATACCACTCAATAAAGCAATCATCACAATATAAAACAATTTTATATTCATTAACAAATACACACTCATAGCTATTATTACACTCAACTCATTCTAGATTACTACTGACTCTATCTCTAATGAGTAATACCCAACAGAGCCATGGTGGTCGCTTAGCCATTTGCTCTGATACCAGATGTGAGGACCCGCAAATCCGTACTCCTTGAATAGACACTAATCTCCATTGATTAACTCAAGATAAACGGAAATACGAATTCTTAGGGTTTAAAAAAAGAAAAATATAGAAGAAGAGAGAAAAAATAGAACAGAACAGAAAGAAAACAGCAGAACAATACCAGAAACTCACAATCGCAGCGGAAAAACATATAATAGATAAATGAATAATCTTTAAACAAAGAACTATATCAGTTATTACATTACATCACATTACATTACATTTCATCATCAGAGTGTACAACTATCAAACAACAACAAACAACGGAAAAGAAATACTATATACTAGTAATACGCCATGCCATCAGCTTGCCTCCAGCAACTCCTGAATTCCAGAATATCCTGATAAACCTAACTCTTGACTGCCCGTGTGGAAATTGGTGGGAAGCCAGAGTTTAGAAAGGAAAACAATAAACTCCGAGTCAGTCATGTGACTGGTGTGAGAACTAAAAACAGTTTATCTTTAAAACAAAGAATATGATAATTTTAAAATAGATTCACAATGCTTTTAAAAATGAGACTACCATAAGGCCTCCCGCACACACACACAATGCAAACGCAGAATCAGAGGAGATTTCTCCTTATAATAATCAAAGATGCTTGATACGCATTAAAAAGAAACATTTGATATTATTACTAGTGCATAGTGTAGGAAAAATCATTCGGAAATAAAGATATAAATCTTAGCCAGCATAGGCATTCCGCACTTATGCCTACTATAGCTACCATGTTCAATAGCCGGTTAATGCCACATTCCATGGCAAGTTATACTACTAAAACCGTACAAGGTCATATTGTTTCTTTGGATTTCCAACAAATGGTCAGGCCAAGGAACTTCCCACTGCCACATGGAAACGCCTTTGGAATGACGTCCTGAGAACCAAACCGGATCTCTGCCAATACAAGGCCGGGTTACCCCTAACTGGTTAACTACTGACACGAATATGTCATCCCCCGATCGTAACCGATCTACATCCGAGGATCCTTGATTTCCAACAACCACAAAGTAATAAGTTTGCAGCAACAAGGTAGGTTAAGTATCTGGCTCCATACCATGATACAACCTCTATCCAGAAGGAATGACATACACTAAAGGGGCGCTACCCCCTAATAACCTTGCCGCATCCTTCCTGTTTTGACCATTTTCGGGGTGTGAGGTCCGGCAAAGTCTCGTCCACAAAGCCACGCTTTGGTACAAAGCCATGCTTTGGGTCAACAAATGATCAAAGTAATGATCACAAAGATAAATGATCAAACAAATGATCATATCACAAATGATCAAATAATGATCTTTTCACAGCGACACTCAGCATGCCACATTACCAAATTGGGAATATATCGCTGATAACCATCAACTACATAACCTCTGAGCTCGTACGTCTCAGAGAAGGGTGTTAAGCTAGGAGAATAAATTCTCCGCCACCGACAAAAATATATTTGAAAGAAATCAGCTTTATATCTCAATTTGTAATGTCAGACATACTATACATACAAGTCTATTCCGGGATCGAACAGAACCGAAGGCACTTACAAAGAAGTCCTTACAATCCGGATATTCACTAATCACGTGCGGACTTCTCATCACATACGGAGTCTCTATACCGGGGACCAGTCGATGCAAAGACATTCGACGAGTTGTCCTTTCGCTTTTGAAAATATTCGGTCTTCAACACCGGTCTTCAAATGTAATCCATAACGACGTATCACATATTCGAAATGGGTTATACGACCCCAAGGTCCTTTCCCGGCTAACCCGAATAGTGAGCGCTTATTTAAAAATAAGCGTGGCATTCAAATTCAAGCAAATCACAACAAATACCCATTCAAAGGTAAATATTGATAGTCGGTTATTGAACTATCAATGGATATGCACAACATCACCAGATTCCAAATAATTTTCCAAATTATTTATTTTCCAAAAATATCTTTACAAGATATATAATTTTCCCACTTCAACCATTTGAAAACAATTTTCAAATCACTTTTCACCTTGACCACTTTTGAAAACAAATTTCAATCATTTTCCTTACGCGGAAATACTTTCATTTCAACATGGTTCATTTAAACCCATTAAATAAATCCTTAACAATTTACTTTATATTTACGTTCCAAATCCGTAAATTAATTCCCACACTTCAAAAATAAATCAATGTTTATTTTTAAACAAATTCCCCTTTTCATTTATAAAATTCCATAGTGAATTTACATTCCAAAATATTTATGAATACGCGATTTCAATTATTCATTTTCAATTTATCTTCAAAAAGATAAATTCTCAAAAACGTTTCATTTCACATTGGAAAAACATTTCCATACTTACTTTTTAATAAGTAATTCACAAATCTATTTATTTTCAACATTTGGAAAATATTCAATAACCTTAAATCGAAATTAAGTATATATTTCATTCTTTAAGGAAATCATTCTCTTAAACATATTTATTTGGGCCAAAACGAATGTTGCGTAAAACATCGTTACGACAACCCAAAATCACTAGTATAGGGATTTGAAATTAAAATAGATATATAAATCCCAATACTATATAAAACATTTCTGTTAACGCTAAAATTTGAACGCTAACACCCCGGTGTATGAAGTGTAGTTGTGAAAGCACCACCCGATGATTCGGGAGCAGAGTATAAGCAGAAAATCATAGAAAAAAGCAGTGAATAACAACGATTTTATAGTGGTTCGGCTCAAGGAAAGCCTACGTCCACTTTAATTCTCTTTATTGCTAAACCGATTACAACTTTACAACAATCCTCAATTACAATTATGACGAGACAAACAACTAGAACTTTGGTAGAGAAGAATTCTTCGAATCCATGTAGATTGTGTTAGATTTTCCCTTGAAGTTAGCTGGAATGTCTTTTGAACTTGAAGTGTCGGGTGAGTTGAGAATTCAGCAGAGTATTGGCGCTTGAAATGATTGGCCAAAAGTCCTCCTGAATGTTGGAGCACATGCCGTATTTATAGAGTTTCCTGGACTAAGTCGTATGCGACTTACAGAACTTCACGGGTTAGCTTAACCCGGCCGCGACTTAAGGCAAGTTTTCACGAGGTCAAGGATTTCACGGGTTAGCTTGACTCGTTTGCAACCTAGAGTAAGTCTTCGCGAGTTAACGTGTTACAGGGACACGGGTTAAGACTTAGCAGGTCGTGAACGACTTAAAATCAGCAAGCCACTTAGTGACTGTTTCGGGTTAATTTAAGTCGCTTGGACCTCCCTCAGTTAGGTTGTTCATTTCCTAACACGTGAGCTTGTTAACTCGCTAACCCGCTGGCTTATTAACTAGTTGACTCGTTAGCTTTCTAACTCGCTAAGTTGCTATACTTGATAACTCGTTAGCTGCTGTAAACTCTAACTCGCTAAGTCGCTGAGTGCATTAACCCGTTAAGTCGTTGAACACCAAGTTGTTACGAACCCCGAGTTGTTGAGTCGTTCCATTCCTCTAAGTCGCCTCTAACCTTAACTCGCGAGCTAATTGAGTCGTAACCAGTTAAGTCGGTCCATTCCTTAAGTCGCGAGGTTTCTTGAGTCGTTAGAAACTTTGAGTTGATGAGTCGCTTGGTCCCTTGGCCCACTAAGTCGCGTAACTCTTAAGTCGTGAATCACAACAGGGTTAACATTTGCCCCTCGAAGTACGCGCCTACATCATAGGTCGTGTGCTTCGACTCATCTTAACTCATGCTACCCTGAGTCGTTGAGTCGTTAGCGACTTATAAGAGGCTTGAGTCGTTCGTATCGATTCGAGTCCCTCCGCTTACGTATATAAGCTGGTGAGATGCCTTCTTCTTCCCTTTTACTCACATTCATATCTTAACTCACTTAGCAGATTCCCAAGCTTCCTGAAGAAGAATTCGAATCAACTAGTTCCGATCCACCAATTATTCTCACAACGTAAGTGATTCCAATCATTATCGAACCACGATCTCGGTTGGACTGTGAATCTTCCAATCTCTGTTCCTATCTCGATTCCATTGAACCATGACTTTCACGACCTCCATTTACTCCGCCGCTTCCTTTCGCTGTGAATCATAACCTTTAATCATTGATAAACGCGTCGTTACTGCGATTCGCGAGACCGCACTAGGCTTATGATAGATTGGTGGTGACTTGATTTTTAGATGGTTTGGTGGCATGGAGGAATGATGAATTTCATAGAGAGGATGGTGAATTTCCTTATGCAGCTGTTAACGGGTTATCGGGTTGCAATTTGAGATAGTGAAATGTTACGTGGAGGAGAAGTTAGTGAGTGAGCAGATCTGAACGACTCAGGGATCTTGAGCGACTTAGCAAACCTGAACAGTTCTGGAGTTTTGAGCGACTTAGCATGCTAAGCCGTGCTCGACTTAGGAGTTAGGATCTTTGAATAGCTTGGTCTTCCCAACGACTTAGTAGCTTAGGACCTTCTAATGACTTAGTAAGCTAAGTCTTGATCGACTTAGGACTTAACCAATTTTTTTGCTGCTGCACAGCCTTGTTTCTTGTGACCTAAAACTTAAGCAATCTTGTTTTGCCTTGATTTGAAGCATCGAACTTTGACCCCTTAACTCATATTGTGACTTAAAGCCTTGCATCAAGCTTGACAACTTCAGGATTTTGACAAGTCTTGAACAAGTTTCCAAACTGAACAGCTTGAATTCGTTTATAAATTGCACCAACTTGTAAGCTAACAACCTGTCAAACACAATTTCTGCAGAGATCAAAGGCGAATATACTGCCATTGACTGCCTATATCAAATGACAGATTAGCCGATAAAGAATAACTATTTCAAATGAATTACGTGAATGAAATGTTGTTAATCAATCAAACTCAAATGGCATATTAGAGTAAAGTTAAAACAATCAACTAGAACTGATTGGTTTGCATCAATACTGCATTTAAACTTTGAGACAAAAAGCTTTGAAACTTAATAATCGATAAGTATCGACTAATTTGATTTCAGTTATATTTACTTTTCATTCTTATCAGTTTTGCACAACACTTCACACACTTTTAGGAAATGTGCACCTTCACATTTGAACATCCAGTTGCTTATATAGAATGTCTTCTCAACAAGAAGAGTCGATGGGCCAGGCTGAAGTTGTCTTCCCAATGGCTAACCCATTGGTTGACCCTCCGGAGAGAACTCCTACTACCCTGAATCAGCGGGTGTTCAACCAACTGCGCATTCAGTTTGGTATTGCTGAAGCTGACGCCTTACTTCCGGGACCAAATGACACTGCAGATAGGCCCCCTCTCGGCTTTATCGCTGTTAATCGCCAAATGTGCTTGAGCGGAGCCATTCCTCCTTTCAATGACTTCATACGACAGCTTCTTCTTTGCTTAACTATCTCTCCATTTCAATTACACCCAAATGGTTATGCCATTTTAATAGGGCTATGTGCACTGTTCATGAGGACATTTAATCGCCTTCCCAGCTTTGAGGAGATTTGCTATTTATGCTCATTCATTAAATCTAAGGACCATCCCTCTATTACACTCGTGAGAAGCGTGAGAGGCCGTAAATTGATTACGGGTCTCTCTGAAAGTGCTCATGGGTTTCTGAATCAGTACTTCTTTGTTCGTTGCCCCCCTGGGTTTTATAACATCTGGAGAGTTGGAAGTAAGTTTCGTTCTTTCTATTTGGGCTTTTTCGAATTCCAGTTGTCGGGTGCTAACTTTTGCTAACTTTTGCCCTTTACCTTTGCAGCATTTCCTCCTCTTTCAAGAGATTCAAGACATAAGGCGACTTTTGAAAGATTGAGTGCTGTGCCAGTGGAAGAGAGGATCGCTAAGTTCTTACTGAGGGATGAGTACTTGCACCAACTCGGGCTTCTACACCCTTCTCGATCTATCCATCCTTGCGAAGTCCCTGATTCTCCGGCTGAAGCATTAGATGCCCCAGCTTCCATTGAAGAGCCTGTGCGGAGTGAAACTGCTATCGAGGCTTCACTAGTGAAGTGTTCAACTCCGAAGGATGCTGCGGGGCCGTCTGACAAGTCTGTACTTGCCCCAGTCATTGAAGAAGGAGAGCTTCCGCATCGGGCAGAAAAGACCATCGAAGAAGGAGCTGATGGAAGGAGCCTTGCTGGGCGTGATGGTGAAGACATCTTTGGGAATTTAAGTGAAATAATAATCACCTCTCAAGAACTCTTTAAGGATGACTCTACCACTGCTAAAATTATATCTTCGACGGCTGAAACGACCTCTGCTCTTAAGCAAACTCCTTTAGCACAAGAACTGCCATTAGTTACAAAGCCTGTCACTACCCCCCGACTGTCGAGCGGTTCGTCGTTCGGCGCGTATAGTTTGCATGTCACACACACCTTAGGATTTTTCAGCACTTCTATGCACTTATCTTCTTATACTTTAAAGATTTCTAAAGCTTATCTTCTTATTTCAGACTCTCCGATGGGACGCAGCGGATCCTATTACAAAGACTTTCAGCGCTATGAAGGGCGTGGCAACTATGATTATAGACGCTACCTTACTGGTCCCAGAGAAACCGATGAGCAGAGAGCTGCTCGAAAAGCTAGAGATAGGAGAGAATATGAAGAACGTCATGAGAGGATAGATGTGCGACATGATTCAAGAGGCGATGACTCTCACAAACGTAAAACACATGATGGTCAGGGGAAGAGCCACATTGTTGAGGACCCGAGCAAGCAGGCCAAACCTAGTGAGAGGCACGCATCTGCAATATCTGAAAAGTTTGACGCTCCCATCTCTATCGACATTCCTTCCAAATCCCCTGCTCTTGAAGGAAGCGCTATTCAAACACTTCTTAATAGGCCTTCATATCGTGTTGAAAGGGGCCCACCGACCCTACAGAGCCGATTCCCGAATTGGTGCTTGAAGGGGGTGCGCTTCGATCTTGATTTAGTCCCCATTGATAAAGAAGCCATGTACCAAAATCTTGATGCCGTCAGACTCGATATTGAAAGAATGTCTGGATGGCAAAAGCTTGTTGATGAACTTCAAAGGGTCAATCGGGCCAATATCGAGGCGATGCTAACTATGGAGAACGATAAGTCGGAATGGCAGAAGATTCTTGACCAGCACAACATCGAGATGAAAAACATAACCGAGTATAACGAGAAACTTGAAGCTGAAGTCAAGCAGCTTAAAGACGATCTTACCACCTCTTCTAACACTTACACTCAAAGAGAAGAGGTGCTACAAAAACAAGTGCGGGATGCACACGCTGGCCAAAGAGATGCCGAAGCTAAAGTTGAGAGGCTAGAAGAGGTCGTAGAGAATTACCGCACTGATGTCGCTCAGTTGCGGAGTAAAATGAGCGCCCAAGACATGGAGATTGAAGCGTTAAAAGCTCAACTTGCTAAAACTGAAAAAGAACGAGATGAGGCCATGGCTGGTAAAATCGCAGCTGAAGAATCTATTCAAACCATGGAAGCCAACGTCAGTTCAAATCTATTAGACTTTTACTTGCACGTCGTCTTGGGGCATGGCAGTCTCCCTTTTCTCGGTCCTAAATACGAAATCACCTTGGCTGAAGTGTGGGAAGCTGCTCTCGACATGTTCAGAGGCGCCGGGTATACCGTGGAAGAGCTTGAGGGGCGCTACCTAGATGAGGAAACTCGCGCTGCTCTGGCGAAGGGAAAAGAGCAACTCGCCAGAGTGCGGACTGGGATGGCGGAAGAGGAACGTTCTGAAAAAGAATTACCACTTACTACCTCTGAACGTCCTTTAGTTTCTCCTGGGGTTGACATCACAGGTTCCAGTGCTCATTCCCCGCCTCCTACAAGAACCGGGGTAATTACCCCTACTGATGATGAGGCTTTGGAGGATATTGGAGCTCAAAATTATGAGATTGAACTAACGAAGCAAATATCTTCAGGTAACTTTGACATTGGTCCGATTCAGGAGGATTACCTGCTTGCTCCTCAAAAGTTTGATGAGCTTCTCGATTAGTTCTTGAATCTTGACGAACCCATATCTCCCTTCTATTGGGGAGATACTAATATTTTTAACTTCTTTTCTTCTGCAGTTGAAACACCAAGTGCTGTGCAAACTTCGCCTCCTCCGGTTATCCCTCCTCCGTCTCTTCAGGTGGCTCCTCCTTCTGCTTCACAGCCCGGGTCACAAGAGGAGCAAATAGAGGCTCTTCATGGCTTAGATGACCCTATCGCTTCGCAAGAGCAGAAAGACGAGGGACTTGAGGGAGGTCAGATATCTCCGGAGCGGACTCCTTCTGATGACATAATTTTGTCTGCTCTTGTTACTCCAGGGAGTGAGTCTTCTTCGAAGAGGAGAAAGAAGCACGGAACATCGAAGAGGAGGGGGAAGAAAATCATTGCTACTGAAGAGGAACCGGAAGTTGCACCAGTTGCACCTCCCTCTCCTTCTTCCCTTATGCCTACAGACCGACCTGAAAAGCTAACCATTCGGCCGGGTAAAGGGTCCAAAGGTGGCAAGAAGAAATGAAGATTCCAGCTTTTAGCTTCTTGCCTTTTGCATGTACTGGTCGAGAATTGTGCGGGTACCGGCCCCTGCTTTTTATTTTGAAACTTGTATCTGCAATACAATTGAATAAAATGATCCTTTATTTGTACAGACTCCTGTTTGAATTTGAGAATGCATTTATTATTCATTTTTGCACAAGTTTATTTATATGATATTGCAGCGGGCTTATGGCATGTTGTTTGAGCATTACTTTTGCCGATGTTGATATACCATATTGTATGTAATTATACCATGTCGCCCCCATACCATAAGGTTGCTGCAATATTTTATACTTCGAGGGGACTTGCACTCTTATTTTCTGAAGAATAATTATTTCATTCTTGAAGAAATTTTTCGTAGAGTACAACTCCCTTCATATAAGTTTTTACGCTCCGTCCTTCGAAGAAATCACTTTTTTCTTTTGCTTATGTACACATTTTACCAAGTGAATTCTTCTATGAGGTAAAGCGGGCCTCTGAAGGGTACTTTAACTTTCTCTTCTTTTTTTTTTGAGGAAGATTATTTTCCAGAATAGGTAAATCACTCTTCCTTTGAAAGTTAAAGTGTGCTTTTAATGAGGATTTTTTTTTAAAACATAGAAAGTTGTACCTCTGAGGAGGGATTTTTCACGTTTCAACACTTGGAAGTTTTATTTCAATTTTGGTGAAACGTGTACCTCCAAAGAGTTGTGCCTTTGAAGAAAGCCTTTTCACGTTTCAACACTTGGAAGTTTTATTTCAATCTCGGTGAAACGTGGGCTTCCGAAGAGGTCTTTCTTCTTGCTTGTGTCGCCGGAAGGAGGTCTTTATTTTGTTTTGCATTTCAACTCTGGTGAAGTGAAACTCCGAAGAGCGGTTGTAACACTTCAACTCCTGTTGAAATGGGCCTCCGAAGAGGGCTTTTATTTTGTTTTACATTTCAACTCTGGTGAAGTGAAATTCCGAAGAGCGGTTGTAACACTTCAACTCCTGGTGAAATGGGCCTCCGAAGAGGGCTTTTATTTTGTTTTACATTTCAACTCTGGTGAAGTGAAATTCCGAAGAGCGGTTGTAACACTTCAACTCCTGGTGAAATGGGCCTCCGAAGAGGGCTTTTATTTTGTTTTACATTTCAACTCTGGTGAAGTGAAATTCCGAAAAGCGGTTGTAACACTTCAACTCCTGGTGAAATGGGCCTCCGAAGAGGGCTTTTATTTTGTTTTACATTTCAACTCTGGTGAAGTGAAATTCCGAAGAGCGGTTGTAACAATTCAACTCCTGGTGAAATGGGCCTCCGAAGAGGGCTTTTATTTTGTTTTACATTTCAACTCTGGTGAAGTGAAATTCCGAAGAGCGGTTGTAACACTTCAACTCCTGGTGAAATGGGCCTCCGAAGAGGGCTTTTATTTTGTTTTACATTTCAACTCTGGTGAAGTGAAATTCCGAAGAGCGGTTGTAACACTTCAACTCCTGGTGAAATGGGCCTCCGAAGATTGCCTGGAAGTTACTCTCTCATGGTTGGAGGGTCATGACTCCTCCAATCTTTTTTGGTTGAGTAGAGAACTTTCTTTTTTACGGCATACGCTTCGTTAGAGGTCTTTATCCTCCAAAGAGTTGTGCCTCCGAAGAGGACTTTAGTTGTTCCTTGTCCACTTGCTTATGCCTTTTCAGTGATCCTCTATATTTATTTTTATTTTTTTCAAGCTTGCACTCCCTTCTCTTACAAGTAGCTTGTTTAATCCAAAGAAGTGTACTTCATTGCTAGGCCATTTCACGAGAACGGACATAAGCTTCTTAATTGGATGTTTGTTTGTTCAAACTTCTCAATTTATTAGCTAAAGCCCGTTTTCGGCGAAATCATTGACCGTTCAATTGAAGCACTTCTTATCTAGGATTTAAGCTCGGTAATTTTGCGACTTGGAATTTGTTTGTTGAATGATAACAAGAATCACTTGGTCTTGTAATGTGCAAGTTTTGTTTTCGTTGCCTGCAAAAATTTAAATCGACATTTCAGTAATACATTTAATGTACTTTTCATATCGAAAATAAAGCAAACATGTAATAATAATAAGGAACACAAGATTTATAGTGGTTCGGCCAAGAATTTGGGCCTACATCCACTTTATAGTCTTTCATTATTTACTTGCATCGGTTTTACAATCGCTTTCAATTATAGGAATCATACATTCATAATTCTTTTTACAATATTTCAAAAAAGCTATCAAGTAAAGTATGGACGCAAGTGATTGCTATTCCAAGCTCTTGGAATTTGATCTCCTTCGACAGTAGTGAGTTTGAATGTGCCGTCCAGAAGCTTTTGACCTATGACATATGGTCCTTCCCAATTTGGCCCAAACACACCTGTCGCTGTCATAATTCACTTTAGGACTAGATCTCCAATTTCAAAGCTGCGTTGGAGAACTTTGGAATTGAAATGTCTGGCTATCCTTTGCTGATGAGATGCGACTCTGAGCTCAGCCTCTTCTCTTTTTTCATCAAGGAGATCTAGCGCCTCAAGCTGTAGTTTTTCATTCTCCGCTTGATTGAAATGGATTCTTCTATGTGAAGGGACCTCTGTTTCTACCGGAATCATTGCCTTTGATCCGTATGCCAATGAAAACGGAGTATGCCCAGTCGCAGTTTTGTGGGTAGTTCTGTATGCCCATAGTGCTAGTGGTAGCTTATCGACCCAACCACTTTTTGCTCTTTCGAGTTGCTTCTTGATGGTTGACTTGATAATTTTATTTACTGCTTCCACCTGCCCATTTGCCTGCGGATGAGCTACTGCTGAGAAGCTTTTTTGGATTTTGAATCGTTTGCAAAAATCTTGGAATTCTTCACTTTCGAACTGAGTACCATTGTTTGTAATTATTTTTTGAGGCACACCATATCTGCAAATGATACTTTTAGTCACAAAACTTATCATCTTTTTTGAGGTGATAGTAGCCAGTGGTTTAGCTTCTGCCCATTTAGTAAAATAATCTACAGCAACAATGGCATATTTAATTCCAGATTTGGCAGTTGGTAACGGTCCTACAAGGTCTATCCCCCATATTGCAAACGGCCATGGACTGACCATCTGTGTGAGTTCAGTGGAAGGAGCTCTAGGAATTTTGGCGAATCTTTGTCATCTGTCACATTTTCGGGAATAGTCTGCTGCATCTCGATTAATTTCTGGCCAAAAATATCCGTATCGGAGAATCTTTTTCGCTAAAGTTTGACCACCTAAATGATCACCACATTCTCCCCCATGCACCTCAGCTAGGATTGTTTTGGACTCTTCCCTGGATACACATCGAAGTAACGACATTGAGAATCCCCGTCTGTATAACTGGCCATCCTGGACTATATAGCGAGAGGCTTTCCTCAGTAGCTTCTTTCGTTCTTTTGAGTTTTCCGGTAAAGAGCCATTGAGCAGATATTCTGTTATTGGAGTCATCCATGATTCTTGCTCTTGAGACACGCTCATGATCCAATCAATATCCATCTCATCAATGCTCGGAGTCGACAGGACCTCCACTGGAGTTAACCCCAGAAATTGAGCTTCGCCTGTGCTAGAATACTTTGCGAGAGAATCTGCTTTAATGTTTTCTTCTCGGGGAATGTGACTTATCATGTAATGATCAAAATCACCCAGGAGTTCCCAAGCCTTTGACAAGTAGGCGGGCAGATTCCCCCCTTTTGCTTGGAATTCCTTTTTGACTTGGCATACAATAAGCTGAGAATCACTGAAGATCTGTAACGCTCGGATGTTTAGTTCTTTAGCAATCCTTAAGCCAGCGATAAGGGCTTCGTATTCTGCTTCATTGTTTGTTGAAGGAAATTCCAATCTTTGTGCGTAGCATAATGATCGACCTTCAGGGGTCTCAAGTACAATTCCGGCTCCAGAACAGTAGTCGTTTCTCGCGCCATCGACATATAACTTCCATCGGATTAGGGAATCGTCGATCGTTTCCTCCTCACTGTTACCCTTATCTATGAATTCTGCGATGAAGTCCGCTAAAGCTTGTCCGTTGATTACTTTTCGGGGATGATAAGTGATGTCATATTGACTGAGTTCAATATTCCACTTTAGAAGACGGCCCGAAGTCTCAGGGCGAAACAGGACTTGCTTTAAAGGTTGATCAGTGAGGACTCTGATAGGACGAGCTTGGAAATATTGCCTCAACTTCCTAGATGCAATTAGTAGGCAATAGGCGAGTTTTTCCAACTTAGAGTACTTCGTCTCTGCCCCAGTGAGTCTTTTGCTGATATAGTAAAATGGATGTTGAATCCTCTTGTCTTCTCGTATCAGCGCTGCACTTAAAGCATGAGATGATACTGCCAAGTATATAAGAAGATCCTCGCCATCGCCAGGCCTAGAAAGTATTGGAGGCGTTTCCATATGGCGAATCAATTCATCAAAGGCTTTTTGGCATTCGGGAGTCGAATCGAAGTTTTTCTTTCCTTTCTTTAGGGCGTCAAAGAATGGGATGCATTTATCTGTGGCTTTGGAAATGAACCGACTCAAGGCAGCGACTTTTCCATTGAGACTTTGCAATTCCTTCTTCGTTCTAGGAGCTTTGACTTCCTTTAAGGTGGTAATTTGAGCTGGACTAGCCTCAATGCCCCTAGCGCACACGATGAAACCTAAAAACTTTCCGGATTCCACTCCAAATGAACATTTTAAAGGATTGAGCTTCATTCCATATTTTCGGAGGACTGCGAACATGTCTGCTAAGTGTTCTATGTGATCCACTGCTTTCTTAGACTTTACTAACATGTCATCGACGTAGACTTCCATAGTCTTGCCCAATTGCGGTTTGAACATAGCATTAACAAGTCTTTGGTATGTTGCCTCTGCATTCTTCAGCCCGAAGGGCATAACTCTGTAGCAGTAAAGACCAACGTCGGTGATAAAGCTTGTGTCCTCCTGATCTGGCTCATGCATCATGATCTGGTTATATCCAGAGTAGGCATCTATAAAAGATAACAATTCGTGACCCGCTGTTCCGTCTACCAGTTGATCGATCCTGGGTAATGGGAAGCAGTCTTTGGGGCAGGCCTTGTTTAGATCTGAAAAATCGATGCATACTCTCCATTTTCCGTTGGCTTTCTTAACCAGCACTGGATTTGAAACCCAATTCGGATAGGTAGATTCTTTGATAAAATTATTCTCCATGAGTCGATCAACTTCTTCTTTTAACGCTGCCGACCTTTCTGGACCTTGAGTTCTCCTTTTCTCCTTCACAGGTGTAAATTTTGGATCAATATTTAGAGTGTGTACTGCAACTTCTGGGGATATTCCGCACATATCGGCATGAGTCCAAGCAAAAACATCCAAATTTGCCTTTAAAAAAGATATTAAGATATTCTGAATTGACACATTAAGTTGTGAACCCACATTCAACACCTTGTTTGGGTCCTTTGGGTCAACAGGTACTGGTATTGTTGTTTCCACTTGTACCACTCTATTCTCCCCTGCACTGACTTTTCTAGGATTCATCTCTTTCCGTGCTCCGCTGTGCTCGCCAGTGCAGGGCCCGTCCTGTAATTGCTACAAGGCTGGCTCTTTGATGCGGACTGGGGCTGCCGCATCCTTTCCCATTTCTCTTTTCCTGGCCTCTCGCAGCTCTGTCAGATAACACTCCCGCCCAGCATTTTGATCCCCTTTTATAACTCCCACTCCATTATCTGTGGGAAATTTAATGGTGAGGCACCATGAGGCCAGTACAGCTTTGAATGCTGCGAGAGTTGGACGGCCAAGGAAAGCATTATAAGCAGAAAATTTGTCGACGATCACAAAAGTTTGCTTGCGGACCACTTTTCTTTTTCCTTCTCCAAGTTCCACAAACAAATCAACGGTTCCTATAGGCTGTTTTGGCTCCCCAGTGAAGCCAGCGATTTTCTACGATGATGCTTGCACATCAGCCATAGGGATCTTCATTTGGTCGAATGTTTTCTTGAAGAGGATATAGCGGGATGCGCCACAATCAATGAGAACTCTTCTGACAATAGCTGGCCCGATACCAGCCGAGATGACTAAGGGATCCAAGGTAGGAGCTTCAATACTTGCGGAATCCCTGGCTCTGAACACAATATCATCATTGAAAGTTCTCTGTTGTTTCAGGGGCGTAGTGTCTTCCAAAACAAAGACATCTTCTTCGGCCGGTACATATTTCAAAGCCCTGGTATATCTTTCCATCTCACCCCAGCTTCTGCCTGTTTGGTGAGGTCCTCCCATAATGACATTGATAACAGGCCTTCCGGATTCATGCCCTGCAGTCTTTTCACCTGTCCTGGGTTGATGAGCAGGAGCTCGTTGCCCCTGACTAGTCGAAGCGGGATTGCTGCTATTCTTTTCCACAAATTGCTGCAGCTTGTTTTCCCTTATCAATTCTTCAATCAAAATTTTCAATTGGCGGCATTCGTCGGTATCATGACCAGGTTGATTATGAAAGCGACAGAACTTCCCACTTTGCACAGCTTTCCTCCCGGTTCTCAGAACAGGAGGTTTAGGATATTCAACAGAATCTTTAGTGGCAAGGTATATACGCTCCGGCATATCTGATAAAGGAGTATATTCCGATGGTTTGAAGGAACGGGGCTTCTTCAGATTTTTCTGTTTCTTTCCATCGTTATTTTCCCTTTTCTGTCCTACAGATTCACTTTTGCGTGGAGCAGCAATGTTATCTTCAGCTTTTTCTAACACTGCCTTTACCGGTACAGGACGGCTTTCCAGGCGTATGAATTCATCTGCTTTCTTGTAGAATTTTTCAAGGGAATTTGGTTCCTTCATGTTTAGCAATTTTCCAAATTCGCTTGACTTGTCAATGGCCCTCATCAGATAAGTCAAGATCATTCGTGGCTCTGCATTGTCTACCTCAGCCAGTGCTATGTTAAAGCGATTCAAGAAAGATCTGATATTCTCCCCTGGATTCTGTTCTAGACTTGACAGTGACATGATATCTTTGGCTTTTGAAGCATATAGTCTGAACTGCTCCTTGAACTTCCGGGTTAGGTCAGAAAACTGATCTATAGATCGGATCGGTAGCTTGGTGAACCAAAGCAGAGCTACACCTTCCAGATATACAGGAAAATATCGGCACTTTATTTCATCAGAAGCTTTGGCACCTGTCATGTGCCAATCATACTTATACAAGAATTCGTTCGGATCACTTGTTCCTTTGTAAGCTGGGATAGTTGGAGGGACGAACTTCCTTGGGAACTCAGCCTTTAAGATTCTTTCGGTGAACGGGGTTTCACTTGGAGCGAAACCCCATTCCTTCTCATCTTCATTCCTTTGCATGCTTTCCTTCATGATTTTTCGAACCATTTCAGAAAGATATCCCTCATCATTTCGAGCTATAGATCCACCAATTTCAGGAAATGTCCGTTCAAAGGGGCTAGCAGCCCTCTTAGGAATGTTTCTTTCTTCATCCTCATGAATGTTGCCAGCAAAGTTCCTTTCATTACCCGTTGGTTGACGGTTTACCCCAAGCAAGTCATTCAACTTATTCAAAATTAGGGCATTTTGGGCGTTCTGAGCTTCCAATTGTGCACTTTGGGCATTTATCTGCTGGTTCAGCCCTAAGATTACAGCATCCAACTCCGCTTTTGTAACTCCAACAGGTGGAGTGGCTTGACTAGGTACTGGGGAAGCGGAGGTTCCCTCTTGAACATTTCCAGATCTAACAGATCTACTCTTTCTCCCCGGAGCCATGATTTCAGATAAACTTCTAGTCTTCAGAGAGGTTACTTCAACAAACTTTCGTGGAACAATGATGACGGTTTGCCTGAGTCCAGTTCTCAGTGAAAGCACCAAAAATGGTGGCGCTAAAATTTGAACGCTAACACCCCGGTGTATGAAGTGTAGTTGTGAAAGCACCACCCGATGATTCGAGAGCAGAGTATAAGCAGAAAATCACAGAAAAAAGCAGTGAATAACAACGATTTTATAGTGGTTCGGCTCAAGGAAAGCCTACGTCCACTTTAATTCTCTTTATTGCTAAACCGATTACAACTTTACAACAATCCTCAATTACAATTATGACGAGACAAACAACTAGAACTTTTGTAGAGAAGAATTCTTCGAATCCATGTAGATTGTGTTAGATTTTCCCTTGAAGTTAGCTGGAATGTCTTTTGAACTTGAAGTGTCGGGTGAGTTGAGAATTCAGCAGAGTATTAGCGCTTGAAATGATTGGCCAAAAGTCCTCCTGAATGTTGGAGCACATGCCGTATTTATAGAGTTTCCTGGACTAAGTCGTATGCGACTTACAGAACTTCACGGGATAGCTTAACCCGGCCGCGACTTAAGGCAAGTTTTCACGAGGTCAAGGATTTCACGGGTTAGCTTGACTCGTTTGCAACCTAGAGTAAGTCTTCGCGAGTTAACGTGTTACAGGGACACGGGTTAAGACTTAGCAGGTCGTGAACGACTTAAAATCAGCAAGCCACTTAGTGACTGTTTCGGGTTAATTTAAGTTGCTTGGACCTCCCTCAGTTAGGTTGTTCATTTCCTAACACGTGAGCTTGTTAACTCGCTAACCCGCTGGCTTATTAACTAGTTGACTCGTTAGCTTTCTAACTCGCTAAGTTTCTATACTTGCTAACTCTCTAACTCGTTAGCTGCTGTAAACTCTAACTCGCTAAGTCACTGAGTGCATTAACCCGTTAAGTCGTTGAACACCAAGTTGTTACGAACCCCGAGTTGTTGAGTCATTCCATTCCTCTAAGTCGCTCTAACCTTAACTCGCGAGCTAATTGAGTCGTAACCAGTTAAGTCGGTCCATTACTTAAGTCGCGAGGTTTCTTGAGTCGTTAGAAACTTTGAGTTGATGAGTCGCTTGGCCCCTTGGCCCACTAAGTCGCGTAACTCTTAAGTCGTGAATCACAACAGGGTTAACAATTTCCTTTTGGAAATCATTTACTATAACAACCGTGTTATAGTCCACCATCTCCTTCTATTTCTCGAAAACGTCTATTTCAACAATAATGTTTAAATCTATGGTTTCGAATCTTAACACATTTTAGAAACATCGTTAGATCATTTTAATTCTATTTAAAACATCACATCCAAAACATTTTCTTTAACATATTATTCGCTATCCAAGAACGTGAATATACTTCGTTAAGCAATTTCATCATTTTTATACATTTTATTTTAAAGGATCAGTCACTGTCTAAAACGTGAATATAACACCATTAATAAGCTATAACAATTTACTTATCAAAATAAGTCGTTTTAACGATTTATAAAACAATGTTTATAATTTCCATTTCTATTTATTTTATAACAACTTCCTTTTATAAATCTCCTTTATTAAGCTATTTCAATTTATAACTCAATTATATACCAAAAGTCCATATTATAAGTTAAATATTTACAATTTATTTGTTTACAAAATCGTTCTTTTTTTTAAGACTTCCCAAATTATAACTTATAAGGTTCATTTATTTACCCAAATCTATTCTTTTAATAACTTTACAAATTTTATAAACCTACTGCTTATAAAATTCCATTTATAACTTCACCGTTTATAACTCTATAAATTTCATTCATTTATGAAATTCATTTACAATTCATTCTAACACTTATAAAAGCTCGTTTTATAATTCAAATATTTTTATTTATAAATATCAATTTATAAAACCTTTATATAAATCAATTTATATTATTATTTAAAAACATCTTTAAACTTCTTTATAATTTCTTTATTTGGATTTATAAAATAATCAAATTTTATAAATCCTATATTTTAAACTTTTTACAATAAATTCAAAAATCCTAATTTAAACTATTTTATAAAATCATTTACCTCATATTTTCAAAAATCAACTTTTAACTATATTTCTCAAAAATCATAATTTTTATAACATTAAAATTATAACGTTTATTTATTTAAGATGAATCAATTCCAAAAATATTTTATAAACGTATACTTTTAAAAATCACTTTAAAAATCCTTTTAAATTTCCAAAATTGGCCCAATGATGCTACACACCAAATAGTTAATCACAACAACAACGACATTATATATCTGTACATGATAATCATCAAATATCAAAATATCTGAAATCAAATAAATACTGTTGAGGAATCCAGTTGGATCCCTCCAACCTGTCTTCCTGCATCCAAAGATGTTAGCACAATGCCAATTCCGTTCCAGTATGGAATTATCATGGTATATGGGATTTATAAAATATTATCCGCTTAATAGGTAGCGCAATAGGGTCTCATCCGCTATATAATGCGGGAAATCAACTCCAAGTACATAAATAATACCAATTTCACTGTACTATGAAATATCCGCGGTATATGTTTTTAATAAACAACCTCCGCTTACTAACGGCGTATAATGTCTATTTTAACAATCAATAGGTAACAATCATCACTCAAACATACAATCAAGAATTTTAAATCTAACTATTTAAAATTAAAATCGAACCCGATTCGATTGAGTGAGAAGTTCTCACCTTGATTTCAATTTCGTTTTCAGCTTTTATTTCGAATAAAATTAAACGGACGTTTAATTTTATCCGAAATTTTTGCTAGCTCCAAAGGACTCCAATCCAATTCCATAACGTAGTGCTTGTCCATACGAACCCAGCGCAACTTGTTTCGCGCGTTTTCGACCTCGTATGAAAAAGATACGAATTTTTAAAGTTACACGAATTTATATATATTAAATTTACAACATTTATTTTTATTTCTAAACTTAATTTGCATCAGGCCGTTGATCTTTACCCCTGCAACATCGTGTCCGTCCCTAGAGCTTCTACTTCCTATAGGTTGCCACGCACGACCGAACCCATGAATCACGATACTAGGGTTCCATTTTGCGACCAAACCTTTCACTTTGGCGACGATCAACTAGCGCCATATTGAAGTCCATCCCCTCCTCTACCTTCGGCATGAGCCATGTCGAGCTCGGCTCCATGATGGTCGTGAAAAACGCGTGCGAACTGCGGCACTTCGAGCCCAAATCGCCGTTGATCCAAAGCTCCAAACACGATCATACCCATTGGATATCTAGAACTCACTCCCCTCTACAATCTTCTTGTTGGAAGTTTTTTGTAAATGTTAATGGATTGAAGAAAACAAGGGAGGAAGAAGAGCAATTATCAGCCATTGATTTTATATGGAGGCGGCGGCTGATGGTTTGACCTAGGGTTTTAGAATTTTTTGCAAAATGAAATATTTGGGGCCTTTTATAGAAAAAATGACGAACACTATTATCCCGAAATTTCCGAACTCCAAACGAAGCATGCCGGTTGGTTTTCCAAAGGTTTACCCCGCGTTCCAAACACAATGGAACGTGTTTCGGGAGCTAATTCGATCATCCGTGCGAGATATGGCAATAAACGTTCGATTTTAAATTAAATCGATTTAAACTAATTTCTAGGCGTTTTGGCTTGCCCCGGACAAACAGTAAATCCGATTGACACGAAATTTGAAACCATACAATAATATTACATTACGGATCCGATGAAACTAGTTTCGTCGAAATCCGAGACTGTTTGAAAAATGGCTATTTTAACTCGTCAAATTAATATTAAAACAATTTCGATGCGTTTCCAGCTGCCACGGTCAAACGAAAACTCCGATTGCTACGAAAATTGAAATCCGATAATAACAAACTATTACGAATCCAATGGAACTAGTTTTATCCAATTCTGAGACTGTTTGAAAAATGGCTAATTTCATTAGTCGATAAAATATTAAAATATTAAATTTTCACAAATTAACTTCTATTTTGATTTTAAAAGTTCTAAAATATTGTTATAACTTCAATATGATAAAATAAAATTTTACAAATCATTTTCAATCATATCGAATTAACTTCAATATGATTTTCTGTATTTTCACATACTATTATCGATTTAATTATCCAATTAAATTTAATTATTCGAAATAAAATTTATTTGACTGTTTAATTTCACTTATTAATATCAAAAATCAATTAAATATACAAATTTTAATTGACAGAAATTCTGGGTCGTTACAATCTTCCCCCCTTAAAAGAACTTCGTCCTCGAAATTACCAAGTAAGAAAAGTTACAGAATCTATTAACTTTCCATAAATCCATAGTTAAACTTCTTACAAAATCTTTACTAAGTTTTCAAATCATACATAGTTATCTTTTCAAAACCAACTACTATCGTTTAACTTTCAATTCCAAATCAAATTTATAGTTTTCAAAATTTTCCAATTTTTCTCAAAAATATTCTAACGCCTTAAATTTTCGGAAAAATTCGCCATAGTCTCCTTTGCGCGGCTCGATCCGAAAAAATAACAGTAAATATACATTTCATCAAGTGATGAGGCATCCCGCAGGGAAAAAAGTGTAAAAGTACGATATTTAATCCGAGATATGTACCTTATATATTATTAGCGAGCATATACAACTAATATGGCGTGAAAGCGAGCTCCAAATGCGAAGCAAACGCGATCCGCACCTACTAAACACTCAACAAATAGATGAGAAACATGTATATAGACAATAGTATCGATATACAACATATAGAAGCATAATAACTGACGCAGTGGATATACCAAAAATGAAATGAAACGGTGAAAGTAGCAATCGGTGGATTTAGAAATACTGAAAGGCCCAAATTCGTTGATCCGAAGATACCTTATTCTAGCTATCTCTAACACGTTGACCGTGCATGATACCATGGAAGAGATCTACAATTCTTCGAGCGTTGATCAAGTGAGCTTGATTCCGTGAATTGGCTTCAACAAACGTTGATTCGAACACACTAGAATACCATAAGTGGAGATAGGAGATCACACTCAACTACCAATTTAATGAAAGCACAAAGCTAACAAACAAGAGTTTATTCCAAAATCAACAACCTACAAATGACCACCACCATGCCTATTTATAGGCTTACAACTCACGCCTCACTAGGTCATTCGCGACCTATCAATTCACACGACTCAACTTAGATCGCTAGCGACCTACCCATATACGACTCAACGGATTACACGACTTAACAAACACGCATCGACTTAATACAAGACGACCTACGACCTAACAAGGTCGTTAACGACACAACAGAATGCAACACATATTTACAACACAAACAACTCAAGAAACAAACGACTTACGACCTAAAATACAACCCACGCGATCTAAACAAACACGACCCAAAACTGTAGCGACTCAAGAAAAACAGCTTCAGGAAACCTTCATGCGACCCAACTTAGGTCGCAACTCGTTGCCGCGACCTATCGTAGGTCGTAAGCTTCAGAACTTCTTCACGCGACTTAAGGTTTCAACAACGGGATCTTCTTTACGCAACCTAACTAAGTCGTTAACTCGCTTGATTGCTTGGACGACCTATCTCCATTAGGTCGCTGCCGACCTATCTTCACACTAGGTCGTTTGAATGTGTTACAAGCCAACTCGTTAGGTCGCAACTTCTTATCCCGTGACCCGTTAGGTCGCTCGCGACTCATTAGCTTGTTAGATCGCTCGCGACCTAAGGTAGCTTCGGATTGCGCTACTTCAATTTTCACCACTGCTTTATCATTAGGTCGCAAATCCCTTCTTTGCAATTCTTTAGGTCGTGGGCGAACTAATGTATCCAAACGACTTAACTCCATCGCATTCATGGGCTGGGCTGCATCATCCTCCCCTGGTTGGGAAAAATTCGTCCTCGAATTTAAAAGTTTTTCTTCATTGGATTGTCCGTCCCCATAATAAGGTATAAGGTGTTTAACATTAAAAACATCAGAAGTATACACATCCTCCGGCAGCTCCAATCTATAAGCGTTTTCATTGATCCGTTTCACAATTTTTACAGGCCCAATCTTTCGTGCTTTAGTTTATTGTATGCTCCCACTGGAAAACGATCCTTCGTTAGTATAGCATATACTAAATCTCCTTCGTTAAATTCAACACTTCTTCGCTTCAGAACCGCAGATCGCTTATACTTCTCATTCGACTTCTCCAATTGTTCTTGAACGATTCTATGGCATTCTGTAAACCCATCAACGAAATCAGCAGCTCGTTTAACTGTCCCCTTCGGTTGTGGCACTATTGTTAAATCCAACGGCCCCTTCGGCAAGCTAGAACATACAATCTGAAATGGAATGAAACCCGTACTACGATTCACCGCATGGTTATGAGCAAACTCTGCTTGACATAACTTCACAACCCAACTCTTCAGATTATCTTTCACAAGACACCGCAATAAATTTCCCAACGATCTATTCACAATTTCCGTTTGTCCATCTGTATGCGGATGATAAGCGCTACTGAATTTCAGCTTTGTTCCCACCATCTTCCACAAACTTAGCCAAAAATGACTCAGAAATCTGGTATCCCTGTCTGAAACAATAGATTCTGGTAAACCATGCAAGCGATAGATCTCTCTAAAGAACAACTGTGCTACATGGACTGCATCTGCCGTCTTCTTATAAGCAATAAAATGTACCATCTTCGAGAAACGATCCACCACAACATATATAGAGTCGTTTCCCCGCTGCGTTCTTGGTAAGCCTAACACAAAATCCATGCTCACATCCACCCATGGTTTTGCGGAACAGGTAAAGGCATATACAATCCCGCATTTGTAGCCGTTCCTTTCGAAACCTGACAAACATGACATCTACGCACAAACTTTTCAACTTCCCTTCTCATCGACGACCAATGATTGAGAAATCAACTGCAATGTGCGATCCCGTCCAACATGTCCTTCTCCATGCAACTCTTTGACAATTTTCATTCTCAAGCTGCCATCTGGTATGCATAATCGATTTCCCTTAAATAAAAATCCGTCTGCCAACACAAACTCATTAGTACTCCCATCCTTAACTTTCTCAACAAACTTTGCAAAGTAAGGATCCTCTTCAAACAATTCCGGCAATAGTTCTAATCCTATCACTTCAACCTTCATCGTTGTCAACAAATGATTCCTCCTACTCAAAGCATCAGCCACACGATTCGTCACCCCTGATTTGTGCTTAACAACAAAAGTAAACTACTGCAAATAGGCAATCCACGATGCATGCCTTGCTGAAATCTTGTCCTACCCTTGCATATGCTTCAACGCCTCATGATCAGTGTAAAGAACAAACTCTTTCTGAAATAGATAGTGTCTCCAGTGTTTCACAGCTTGAACAATTGCGTAAAACTCAACATCATAAGTACTATATCTTAACTTAGCTCCAGACAATTCTCACTGAAATAAGCAACTGGTCTTCCTTTCTGACTCAAAACTCTACCAACCCCAACCTTCGATGCATCAGTATGTAATTCAAACAACAACTGAAAATCCGGTAAAACTAGAATTGGTGTTGTCGTCAATAGTGTCTTGATCTTCTCAAAAGCAACCCCTGCTTCCTCTGGCCATGCAAACTTCTTTCCTTTCATGCAATCGGTTATAGGTGCCATTACACCACTAAAATGTGGAATGAATCTTCCATAGAAAGATACCAATCCATGAAAGCTCCTCACTTCAGTAATTGTCCTTGGCTGTGGCCAACTCCTGACAGCTTTTACTTTACTTTCATCCACTTGAATTCCTTCTATCGATAGAACGTATCCCAGAAACAAAACACTGTGCGTCATGAACACACACTTCTTTGTTGCAGCATAAAATTTCTCCTGTCATAGAATCAACAGTACTTCACGCAAATGCTGGACATGCTTTTCCATACTACCACTGTAGATCAAAATATCATCAAAGTAAACTACCACAAACTTCCCAATGTATGGTCTGAAAATCTGGTTCATCACTCTCATAAAGGTACTCGGTGCATTTGATAAGCCAAACGGCATAACCAGCCATTCGTATAAACCTTCCCTCATTTTAAAGGCAGTCTTCCACTCATCACCCGGTCTAATACGAATCTGATGGTATCCACTCTTCAAGTCAATCTTTGAAAACACAATAGCCCCACTCAACAGATCAATCAAATCATCGAATCTCAGCATGGGAAATCTGTATCTCACAGTGGTCTTGTTTAAAGCCCGACTGTCCGTACACATTCTCCACGAACCATCCTTCTTCGGTACCAATAAGGCTGGCACTGCACAAGGACTCAAGCTCTCCTGAACACGCCCCTGTTCTAACAACTCCTCCACCTGCCTTCTTAGTTCTTCATGCTCTTTAGGACTCATCCTATAATGTGGCCTGTGAGGTAAAATTGACCCTGGCACAAGATCAATCTGATGTTGAATATCCCTCAAAGGCGGTAGCTCCCTTGGTAACTCTTCTGGAAACACATCACTGAATTCTTCCAATATCGGTTTTACCTCCTCTGGAACTTCAACAGATTCACGAGCCTCATGTCCAATCAACAAAAACACCTCTGAACTCTCCTCTACTTCTTCGATGAATTCCTTCAAAGTCAACAAAGTCTTCAGCTCCTCAATTTCCTCTGATTTGCTCTCTCCTTGCTGTCTCTTCTTTGGAACCAAAATGATCTTAACACCTTCAAACATAAAGCTGTAGCTATTGGTCCGACCGTCATGTTGTACTGCTCGATCATACTGCCATAGTCTTCCCAAAAGTAAGTGACAAACATCCATCTTCACAACATCACACCTGATCTCGTCTTTATACTTCTTCCCAATAGAAAATGGAACTTGAACTCGCCTGTCCACCTTCACGTCTCCTCCTTTTCTTAGCCACGCTAACTTGTAAGGATTAGGATGTTTCTCCGTTTTCAACTTCAACTTTCTCACAGCTTCGGTAGAAATAATATTGTCACAACTTCCCGCGTCAATCACAAATTTACAAACCTTCCCCAGAATAGTGCACGTTGACTGAAAGATGTTACTCCTCAACCAACTAGCCTCTTCTTCCTGCTTCGGTATTAAAAAAGACCTCCTCATCATTAGATTACATCCTTCATCTCCTGACGCAACATCCTGTTCATCCTCCTCAACTAGACTAGAATAACCTTCCCCAACATCCTCACCTTCGACTTCAGCAATCATAGTTCGTTTCTTCAGCTTCGGACATTCATTACTCTTGTGGCCCACTTCTTGGCAATTATAACATTTGAAACTATTGTTGACCTTCTCCTTCGCAACTTCATTCACAACTGGTTTATTGACAGCTTTAGAAACATTGGAACTCCCACTAGCGCCCTTGCTTTGAAAATTGGAACTTGGAAACACACTGCCTCCTCGTATTCCCTGCTTCTCCCAAGCCAACGTTTTCTGTTGTGCTTCTGCTACAGATCTTAGATCAAACATATTCACCATATCTTGAATCTACATCCTCAACCCTCCAACAAATCTAGCAGTCAGCTATTCCTCTGTCTCCATAATGTCATTTCAAGCAATCAATTGATAAAATTCACCAGCATAATCATTAACAGTCTTCGTCCCTTGCCTCAGATTCTGCAACCTCTGATACATGAGTGATTGATAATTGTAAGGCAAGAAGGTAGCCTTCATTAACTTCTTCATCTTCTCCCATGTAATAATTTTCGACTTCCCTATTCTCTCCCGTGTAAGTTTAGTCTGCTGCCACCATACCATAGCTCTACCTCTCAAACAAGTAGCGACCAACTTAACTCTTCGATTCTCAGGAACTTCCTTAAAGTCAAAATTTTCTTCAACATTAGACAACAAATCAAGAAATTCTTCAGCTACCATTCCACCTATGAATTCTGGAATTTCCATCTTCATACCCGACTCCCAACGTCGATCATCTTCAACATCCCGATATACATTTCATACTTGGTCTTGATCTCGATAATGAATGCTAGCTCTATCACCATCTTCATCATAATCAAATGTACGTCTATATCGATCTCGACCATCAACATCCCTTCGATCCCGCATGTTTCTTCTACTATGTCTCTCTTCATCTCGATATGGCTCATCTTCAAACTCACGTGGAGTTCTTCTCTCTTCATGTCTATATTCATGATGATCTCTTCTTGATGAAACTGACGTTTCTCTTCTTTCTCTAAAAGATTGTGGCGACACGTTGCTCGCTTCCGTAACCGATGGCGAAACTCTATTTCCTCCATGGTTCGAGATTGGCGACCTTCTTCTTTGACCTTCATTCATGCCAATCATCAGTTTCTCTAACTTTCCAATGCCTTCATCAAATTTTTCATTAATGTGTTGTTCCATCTGCTCGGCTTCTTCCCTTCTATACAACGCTTCAAAATTTTGATGACGATTAGCTCTCCTTGGCGGCATGATTGAATCAACACAAACACTTCAAAACTTCACAAATCTTCAACTCAAACTTGAACAACAAGTCACGGCCACCACTAGCTCGAACAATATGCAACGACCTAAGGCTTAGGTCGGCTCAACTCAAACAAAGCACGACTCAAACACTTCAGTTTCAAACTTCAAACCAGGCTCCAAGACTCGGCTTAGCTATGATTTGCTAAACCTCGCTCTGATACCAAACTGACGCAACGGATATACGAAAAATTAGATGAAACGGTGAAAGTAGCAATCAGTGGATTGAGAAATACTGAAAGGCCCAAATTCGTTGATCCGAAGATACCTTATTCTAGCTATCTCTGACACGTTGACCGCGCAAGATACCGTGAAAGAGATCTACAATTCTTCGAGCGTTGATCAAGCGCGCTTGATTCCGCGAATTGGCTTCAACAAACGTTGATTCGAGCGCACTCGAATACCGTAAGTGGAGATAGGAGATCACACTCAACTACCAATTTAATGAAAGCACAAAGCTAACAAACAAGAGTTTATTCCAAAATCAACAAACTACAAATGACCACCACCATGCCTATTTATAGGCTTACAACTCAGACCTCACTAGGTCGTTCGCGACCTATCAACTCACACGACTCAACTTAGATCGCTAGCGACCTACCCATATACGACTCAACTGATTACACGACTTAACAAACACACATCGACTTAATACAAGACGACCTACGACCTAACAAGGTCGTTAACGACACAACAGAATGCAACACATATTTACAACACAAACAACTCAAGAAACAAACGACTTATGACCTAAAACACAACCCACGTGACCTAAACAAACACGACCCAAAACTGTAGCGACTCAAGAAAAATAGCTTCGGGAAACCTTCATGTGACCCAACTTAGGTTGTAACTCGTTGCCGCGACCTATCGTAGGTCGTAAGCTTCAGAACTTCTTCACGCGACTTAAGGTTTCAACAACGGGATCTTCTTTACGCAACCTAACTAAGTCGTTAACTCGCTAGATTGCTTGGACGACCTATCTCCATTAGGTCGCTGCCGACCTATCTTCACACTAGATCGTTTGAATGTGTTACACCCCAACTCGTTAGGTCGCAACTTCTTATCCCGTGACCCGTTAGGTCGCTCGCGACTCATTAGCTTGTTAGATCGTTCGCGACCTAAGGTAGCTTCGGATTGCGCTACTTCAATTTTCACCACTGCTTTATCATTAGGTCGTAAATCCCTTCTTTGCAATTCTTTAGGTCGTGGGCGACCTAATGTATCCAAACGACTTAACCGCATCGCATTTGTGGGTTGGGCTGCATCAATAACTATATAACATAGCAAATGCAGTAAAAGCAATATATTCAACCATCAACCAACTATCATTCAACTAACATCCATAACCAATAAATATTCATTCATATTCTCATTGATATTCAATGAATTGGGTTTTCAATTTAATCACATTTGATTCATTAACAGTGGATGTTTTCACTAACATTCATTTTCAATTAGTTTACATTCACTAATTCATATTCAAGTTGGTTCACTTCCAAATCAAATTCACTTCTATTTAAGATTCACTTAACTTCCAATTGGATTTTAATTACTTTAGCTTTCAATTTCATTAACTCAGTTGCATATGGGTTTTTATACAATCAACTAATTATCATATAACAACCAATGTATATTAATTACAACCAAATTCCTTTGCTTATATTTATTTTGGTTTAACACCTTTACTTTCAATTGGTTTAATTATATTGATTTTCATTCAATTTTTCAACTTCCAATAACATTAGATTTTAATGAATTAACACTTACATTCATTATTTCATATCAATTATTTACATTTAATTGATTTTATAAACAATTCATCAATTCAATTCAATTACAAAAGTTGAATTTCATTTATATAACTCAAGTTCACATCCATCACTTAACTTTATTAATTTACTTTGATACCAAAATCAACTTCATTCAACAACACTTAAGTTATATTCCATTTAAACATTATTTGGTTTTACTTAACTTAAATTCCCACTTATAATTCCAATTCAGATTCCAATTCTAAGTAAATTTCTATTTAACTTTAAATTCATTTTTTTTATTTATAACTCATATTCATAAATATATTTATATAGTTTCACTAATTATATATATAAGTTTATTTCACAATTGTAAATCACATTAATTATAATTTCATACTTATAATTCTTTTGCTTATACAATTATTCTTTTATTTAGATTATTCAAACATCTTTTAATTAACTTATATATATTTCTTACATTTTCAATCAACCAAACAATCAACTTATATATACTTTAATAATTCTGAAAAATTATTCCTTTATATATAAAATATACTCAAGGTAAAATTATTTCATTTACCCAATTTAAAACAATATCATGTCGAATTGTTCTGTACAAGTGTTTAGAGATCCCTATCAACAACGCTATTTACTCGTATTAACCAGAATCCATATACCACTCAACAAAGCAATCATCACCATATAAAACAATTTTATATTCATTAACAAATACGCACTCATAGCTATTATTACACTCAACTCATTCTAGAATACTAATGACTCTATCTCTAATGAGTAATACCCAACAGAGCCATGGTTGTCGCTTAACCATTTGCTCTAATACCAGATGTGAGGACCCGCAAATCCGTACTCCTTGAATAGACACTAATCTCCGGTGATTAACTCAAGATGAATGGAAGTACGAATTCTTAGGGTTTAAAAAAAGAAAAAGATATTAGAAGAGAGAAAAAATAGAACAGAACAGAAAGAAAACAGCAGAACAATATCAGAATCTCACAATCGCAGCGGAACAACATATAATAGATAAATGAATAATCTTTAAACAAAGAACTAAATCAGTTATTACATTACATCACATTACATTATATTTCATCATTAGAGTGTACAACTATCAAACAACAACAAACAACGGAAAAAAAATACTACATACTAGTAATACGCCATGCCATCAGCTTGCCTCCAACAACTCCTGAATTCCAGAATATCCTGATAAACCTAATTCTTGACTGCCCGTGTGGAAATTGGTGGGCACCCAGAGTTTAGGAAGGAAAACAATAAACTCCGAGTCAGTCATGTGACTGGTGTGAGAACTAAAAACAGTTTATTTTTAAAACGAAGAATAGGATAATTTTAAAATAGATTCGCAATGCTTTTAAAAATGAGACTACCATAGGGCCTCCCGCATACACACACAATGCAAACGCAGAATCGGAGGAGATTTCTCCTTATGATAGTCGAAGATGCTTGATACGCATTAAAAAGAAACATTTGATATTATTACTAGTGCATAGTGTAGGAAAAATCATCTTGAAAATTAAGATATAAATCTTAGCCAGCATAGGCATTCCGCACTTATGCCTACTATAGCTACCATGTTCAATAGCAGATTACCACCACATTCCATGGCAGGTTATACAACTAAAACCGTACAAGGTCGTATTGTTTCTTTGGATTTCCAACAAATGGTCAGGCCAAGGAACTTCCACTGCCACTTGGAAACGCCTCTGGAATGACGTCCCGAGATCCAAACCGGATCTCTGCCAACACAAGGCCGGGTTACCCCTAACTAGGTAACTACTGACATGAATATGTCATCCCCCGATCGTAACCGATCTACATCCGAGGATCCTCGATTTCCATCAACCACAAAGTAATAAGTTTGCAGCAACAACATAGGTTAAGTATCTGGGCTCCATACCATGATACCACCTCTATCTAGAAGGAATGACATACACTAAGGGGCGCTACCCCCTAATAAACTTGCCGCATCCTTCCTGTTTTGACCATTTTCGGGGTGTGAGGTCCGACGAAGTCTCGTCCACAAAGCCACGCTTTGGTACAAAGCCATGCTTTGGGTCAACAAATGATCAAAGTAATGATCACAAAGATAAATGATCAAACAAATGATCATATCACAAATGATCAAACAACGATCATTTCATAGCAACACTCAACATGTTACATTACCAAATTTGGGAATATATCGCTGATAACCATCAACTACATAACCTCTGAGCTCGTACGTCTCAGAGAAGGGTGTTAAGCTAGGAGAATAAATTCTCTGCCACCAACAGAAATATATTTGAAAGAAATCAGCTTTATATCTCAATTTGTAATGTCAGACATACAATACATACAAGTCTGTTCTGGGATTGAACAGAACCGAAGAAACTTACATAGAAGTCCTTGCAATCCGGATATTCACTAATCACGTCCGAACTTCTCATCACATATGGAGTCTCTATACCAGGGACCAGTCGATGGAAAGACATTCGATGAGTTGTCCTTTCGCTTTTGAAAATATCCGGTCTTCAACACCGGTCTTCAAATGCAATTCATAACGACGTATCACATATTCAGAATGGGTTATACGACCCCAAGGTCCTTTCCCGGCTAACCCGAATAGTGAGCGCTTATTTAAAAATAAGCGTGGCATTCAAATTCAAGCAAATCACGACAAATACCCATTCAAAGGTAAATATTGATAGTCGGTTATTGAACTATCAATGGATATGCACAACATCACCAGATTCGAAATAATTTTCCAAATTATTTATTTTCCAAAAATATCTTTGCAAGATATATAATTTTCACACTTCAACCATTTGAAAACAATTTTCAAATCACTTTACACCTTTACCACTTTTGAAAACAAATTTCAATCATTTTCCTCACGCGAAAATACTTTCATTTCAACATGGTCCATTTAAACCCATTAAATAAATCCTTAACGATTTACTTTATATTTACGTTCCAAATCCGTAAATTAATTCCCACACTTCAAAAATAAATCAACGTTTATTTTTAAACAAATTCCCCTTTTCATTTATAAATTCCATAGTGAATTTACATTCCAAAATATTTATGAATACACGATTTCAATTATTCATTTTCAATTTATCTTCAAAAAGATAAATTCTCAAAAACATTTCATTTCACATTGGAAAAACATTTCCCCACTTACTTATTAATAAGTAATTCACAAATCTATTTATTTTCAACATTTGGAAAATATTCAATATACTTAAATCGAAATTAAGTACATATTTCATTCTTTAAGGAAATCATTCTCTTAAACATATTTATTTGGGCCAAAACGAATGTTGCGTAAAACATCGTTAGGACAACCCAAAATCACTAGTATAGGGATTCAAAATTAAAATCGATATATAAATCCCAATACTATATAGAACATTTCCTTTCGGAAATCATTTACTATAACAACAGTGTTATAGTCCACCATCTCCTTCTATTTCTCGAAAACGCCTATTTCAACAATCAATGTTGAAATCTATGGTTTTGAATCTTAACACATTTTAAAAACATCGTCAGATCGTTTTAATTCTATTTAAAACATCACATCCAAAACATTTTCTTTAACATATTATTCACTATCCAAAAACGTGAATATACTTCGTTAAGCAATTTCATCATTTCTATACATTTTATTTTAAAGGATTAGTCACTGTCTAAAACGTGAATATAACACCATTAATAAGCTATAACAATTTACTTATCAAAATAAGTCGTTTTGCGGATTTATAAAACAATGTTTATAATTTCCATTTCTATTTATTTTATAACAACTTCCTTTTATAAATCTCCTTTATTAAGCTATTTCAATTTATAACTCAATTATATACCAAAAGTCCATATTATAAGTTAAATAATTAAAATTTATTTGTTTACAAAATCGTTCTTTTTTTTAGACTTCCCAAATTATAAATCTTATAATTTATAAGATTCATTTATTTACCCAAATCTATTCTTTTAATAACTGTACAAATTTTATAAACCTACCGCTTATAAAATTCCATTTATAACTTCACCGTTTATAATTCCATAAATTTCATTCATTCATGAAATTCATTTACAATTCATTCTAACACTTATAAAAACTCGTTTTATAATTCAAATATTTTTATTTATAAATATCAATTTATAAATCCTTTATATAAATCAATTTATATTATTATTTAAAAACATCTTTAAACTTCTTTATAATTTCATCATTTGGATTTATAAAATAATCAAATTTTATAAATCCTATATTTTAAACTTTTTACAATAAATTCAAAAATCTCAATTTAAATTATTTTTTAAAATCATTTACCCCATATTTTCAAAAATCAACTTTTAACTATATTTCTCAAAAATCATATTTTTTATAACATTAAAATTAAAACGTTTATTTATTTAAAACGAATCAATTCCAAAAATATTTTATAAACGTATACTTTTAAAAATCACTTTAAAAATCCTTTTAAAATTCCAAAATTTGCCCAATGATTCTACACACCAAATAGTCAATCACGACAACAACGACATCATCCATCTGTATATGATAATCATCAAATATCAAAATATTTGAAATCAAATAAATACTGTTGAGGAATCCAGTTAGATCCCTCCAACCTGTCTTCCTGCATCCAAAGATGTTAGCACAATACCAATTCCGTTCCAGTACGGAATTATCACAGTATATGGGATTTATAAAATATTATCCGCTTAATAGGCGGCGCAATAGGGTCTCATCCGCTATATAATGCGGGAAATCAACTCCAAGTACATAAATAATACCAATTTCACTGTACTGTGAAATATTCGCGATATATGTTTTTAATAAATAACCTCCGCGTACAAACGGCGTATACTGCCTATTTTAACAATCAATAGATAACAATCATCACTCAAACATACAATCAAGAATTTTAGATCTAACTAGTTAAAATTAAAATCGAAACCGATTCGATTGAGTGAGAAGTTCTCACCTTGATTTCAATTTCGTTTTTAGCTTTTATTTCGAATAAAATTAAACGGATTTTTAATTTTACCCGAAATTTTTTCTAGCTCTAAGCGACTCCAATCCAATTCCATAGCGTAGTGCTCGTCCATACGAACCCAACGCAACTTGTTTCGCGCGTTATCGACCTCGTATGAAAAAGATACGAATTTTTAAAGTTACACGAATTTATATATATAAAATTTACAACATTTATTTTTATTTCTAAACTTAATTTGCATCAAGCCGTTGATCTTTACCCCTGCAACATCGTGGCCGTCCCTGGAGCTTCTACTTCTTATAGGTTGCTACGCACGACCGAACCCATGAATCACGATACTAGGGTTCCATTTTGCGACCAAACCTTTCACTTTGGCGACGATCAACTAGCGCCATATTGAAGTCCATCCCCTCCTCTACCTTCGGCATGAGCCATGTCGAGCTCGGCTCCATGATGGTCGTGAAAAATGCGTATGAACCGCGGCACTTCGATCCCAAATCGCCGTTGATCCAAAGCTCTAAACACGATCATACCCGTTGGATATCTAGAACTCACTCCCCTCTGCAATCTTCATGTAGGAAGTTTGTTGTAAATGTTGATGGATTTGAAGAAAACAAGGGAGGAAGAAGAGAAATTATCGGCCATTAATTTTATATGGAGGCAGCGGCTGATGGTTTGACCTAGGGTTTTAGAATTTTTTGCAAAATGAAATATTTGGAGGCTTTTATAGAAAAAACGACGAACACTATTCATTCCGAAATTTCCGAACTCCAAAACGAAGCGTGCCGGTTGGCGCTCCTAAGGTTTACCCCGCGTTCCGAACACAATGGAACGTGTTTCGGGAGCTAATTCGATCATCTGTGCGAGTTATGGCAATAAACGTTCGATTTTAAATTAAATCGATTTAAACTAATTTCTGGGCGTTTTGGCTTGCCCCGGACAAACGGTAAATCCGATTGACACGAAATTTGAAACAATACAATAATATCACATTATGGATCCGATGAAACTAGTTTAGTCAAAATCCGAGACTGTTTGAAAAATGGCTATTTTAACTCGTCAAATTAATATTAAAACAATTTCGATGCGTTTCGAGCTGCCACGGTCAAACGAAAACTCCGATTGCTATGAAAACTAAAATCCGATAATAACAAACTATTACAGATCCAATGGAATTAGTTTCGCCCAATTCTGAGACAGTTTGAAAAATGGCTAATTTCACTAGTTGATAAAATATTAAAATATTAAATTTTCACAAATTAACTTCTAATTCGATTTTAAAAGTTCTAAAATATCGTTATAACTTCTATATGATAAAGTACAAATTTACAGATCATTTTCAATCATATTTAACCCAAATTTCAATTAATTCTGTGTTTTCACATATTAATTATCGATTTAATTATCCAATTAAATCTAATTATTCGAAATAAAATTTATTCGACTGTTTAATTTCACTTATTAATATCTAAAATCAATTAAATATACGAATTTTAATTGATAGAAATTCTGGGTCCTTACAGATTCTATAAATAAATTTACCTTATGTTCTAAGTTTTGCCTCAAAGACAAAGCTCTGATACCAAATGTAGCTTCACGGTATTTTCAACCATTCGCATCCAAACATGTCGAACTTGAATTGCTCAAAATACAGCGTTGTAAATAAAATTTGGCAAATCTCAGAATATACAGTAAATAAATAATCACAAATCATAGATCACAGACATAGAGTAATAATAATGCAGCGGTAGTAAAAGAAATAGTACTTCATGAAGCTACTATATAAATATATCAGTGTTGGACAAGATACAACAGAAATCTCAATATGATAACCAAGTACAAGCTGAATACAACACTGGGATCAATAGGATAGCTGGAAGTGAAATAGATAAAACTAGACAGGCAGATAATCTACAACGATTCCAATCTCTAGAAAGTGGAATCCAAATTTGTGAATACTCAGGCTGACCCGAGCATAAATAAAAATTCAAACACTTAGTCAGGGCATACATACTTATACCATGAAAACCAACTCAGGTGAACTATAGTAAAGGTACAAGTAACTTAAAAGATGCTTGGGACGTCCATCCTCTAAGGATACGTGAAACTATTTACTATGTAGTAATATTGCGCTATTATAAAAGTGTCTAATAGTAAAATAAAATGACTTTGAAATAGCATCACGGGGTCACCCAGATAGCCCCAGACACGTAATAGTCCCAGTAGTCCATCCAATATATGCATATCTCCTGATCGGGAGACTACGAGAAGATACGCATAGGCTACGAGAGAAAACCATACTCGTAGTAAAGGCTCGATAAGGTAGGTGGCATAACACAACGAGGCAATGCCAGGGTAGATATACCAATTATGCACACGGGCTGGTGGTAACGTAGCAGCCATATACGCCCACCTCGGAACACATTCCCAAATCGGAGGGGTGAACCCCATCAATCACAAAAGTAATAGAATGGCATCGAAGAAATGCGTCCGACCAGAGGAGCTACCCCTTTTGGCCTGAGATCGCTCCTGTTTTAACCACCTTATGCCAACTCACGGGAGTCGGGTCCACGTAATATACCTCAAGAACGTAGCCACCATCCTACTTCATTCTGGAATATCCACCGCATACACGGTTGTCAAAGTGGTTTTCAGCATCGATAGAGAGTAAGCCCATATCCGATCCCCGTCTCTTTTCCAACCAATCATTATTATAACTCATGGTTATAATTTTTAAAAATAATATTTTATACTTTAAAATAAAATATCATTTCAAATCCAAATCTTTATCAAAATAAAGATCAAATCATTTCCAAAACAATTCAATGTCAAAATATCATATCCTTTCAAGTCTCTTTTTAAATCATTTCAATATATCAAAATATCATATCCTTTCAAAACTTCATTATCAAATCATTACTTGAATTCAAATCCAACTATGAAATTTAAAATGCCTTTTTAAATTCCAATATATCATTTTTTTATATAATTTCAAATCACCCTTTAAATAATTTATATTCCATCAAATTAATTCATTTAAACCATTTAAAAGTGAAGTGATTATATTTTAAAATCAAGCATTCAATTTTCAAAGTTTCAAACCTTCTAAGCACATTTACTTAGTCAAAAACCATAAAAATTTAAAATTTCAGCCTTTCACAGCATTTAGCAAAAGCTGGTGTAAGTTAGACTTGAAATTTTTTTAATTCAGCTAAGACAACATTTAAAAACAGCTATTAAATCTTAGTTTAGTTGAAATTTAGTTTAAAATAGCAAGGACAGCATTTCCAGAAATGCTGTAATAGCTCAGGTTTCAAGTTTAAGGTTTTTATTAATTTCAGCAAAGACGGCAGACAACTAAAGCATTTACAGAACTGCTGTAATAGGCTTTTATTAGGTTTTCGCCTTTTAAATTTACTACAGTAACTACAACATTTCAGAACTGCTATAATAGCCTCTTTATTAGGTTTTTAGTTCATTTACAGAAACCATAGCATTTCTGAATGCTATTAAATTTATTTTCCAGATTTCAGTGTATTTCCAGCAAATAAATAACTTCAATTTAAACCTTTAAACATTATAAAAATCATATTTTAACATTCAAAAATGTTCACTAAAAATACTCTTTCAACTTATGATTTTTATAAAGTAACATTTCATAATTAAATCAAATTTCAGTAATTTACTTAATAAATCCAGGTTTAAATTTTCTAGTCTTCACATTTTAATAAATAAACTTAACACTTAATTTTATTAACATTTTTACAAATATAACTTAATTTCCATTTTTATTTATTTATATAACTCAAATTTCCTTTTTAAACCAAAAACCCAAATTTCCAGACTTAAGTTTTATTTCAATAATTCAACTTAACCATTTATTTATTTAACATTTTTCACCTGTAGAAAAATCATAAATCTTAAACACTTTAAAATCTATTTAAATTGAATTATCATAAATTTACATTTTCAACCACTTATAATTTTATTTATATAACTTAAATGTCATTTTATGAGTCAAGGCCAATCATTTAATTATTCAACATTTTAACTTATAGAAAAATCCAAATTTCTTTATTTAAATAGTAAAAATCCAATTTAAATAAAATCTTCATAAATTTACGCTTTTAAGAATACTTAAAAATATTCAAAGTACTTTATAAAATAACCACGGGCCTGTATATAGTTTTCTAACCTAGGTCAAGTGATAGAGATATATATCATTTCAATCCGCAGTTTACAAATAAAATCCGGGTTCTATCATTTCAAACCCGCAGTCCTCAGTAAAATAAATAAATAAAAAGCGTTCAGGCTTATCACTTCAGCCCATAATGATTTGTCCCTATTCTAAAGTCCGTTCGGATATGTATCATTTCAACCCATAGTGATTTCTAAACTAACATGGGATTGGCAGAGATGAACAGATACAAATGAACACTTTAACAAAAAATATCAGTAACAAATGGCATGAAAGATAAGACAACAGGTTTAACATCATATAATTAATAATCACAGGCAATTATAACATGATATATAATTCTACACATTCAATTGTCATCGCTTTACATTTGCATAAGTATAAAACGTCATGTGAGATTTACTCACATTTTTATGCTGGAGTTCGCAATTCAAATCACACAAATGGATTCCAGAAAGCACAATGACACAACAATAGATTAAAGTGGATGAGGACCAAGCTGATGATCTTGTCACAACCCATAAACAAATCCAAAATAAATTTATAAATTTAATACAACATTGAATTGAAATAACTTTGAAATAAAAAGCAATATGAATACAATATCTTTTTCCTTGTTTTCTACAATTACTAGCACGGCCTAGGAGTTGCTTTGGCTCGGGTTTGGACACAATACGGCTTGGGTTTGGACCAAGGAATGCACGGCTACAAGGCTAGAACAGGGTGGAGGTTAGAAGGAGTGAGAAGGTCAAAAGGCAAGGCTTTAAAGTGGATTTTTGGTCAATGTATTGGCTCCGCCAAGGGAGTTTATGATGAATAGCATAACTCCATTCGAGATCGTCGATTCTCATTTTTGAGTCGCCCTGCCTCGGATCGCCCCGATTGCCTGAATTGCTCATTATTGAGTCGCGACCGACTCATCCCCTCCTCTTTGAGTCGCGACCGACTCATCCCCTCCACCTTAAGTCACGGCGAAGCCCTAAGCCATGAGTCATCACCGAGTTATTCGCGGCATCCCATGAATCGTCACCAAGTAATCAAAGCTCCCATGAGTCGAAGCCTTATGTCGCGTGAAGCCCTAGGTCGCGAACTTCCTCCGTATGTCGCGAGCGTGATATGCTTCCCACTTCCACCGTAACTCGCAAGTCGCGTGCCGCATCCAGAGTAGATCGCGATGTGCCTAAGTCGCGAGCGACTTATTCCATTTTTTTTAAGTCGCGAACGAGTTATGCAATTCCAGTAAGTCGCCTTTTTTTCCTCCAAACCTAAGTCGCTACCATTCCCTAAGTCGCGGCCGATCCAACTTAAGTCGCGAATTGTTTCTCCAGCCTAGGTCGTAAACCGCGCTTTCTTTAAGTCGCTGATTCGAATTTCTTAAGTCGCGTGCCTTCCATAAGTCGCTGCCGAGCTATCTTCAGTCGTGTGGAGTATTTTAGGTCGCATGCGTTGTTGTTTTTTTGTTGTTGAGTCGTTTGTACTGTGTAGTCTTAAGTCGTGTACATAATCTGTTGTAAATTTTGAAGTCGTGTGATCAGTTATAAGTCTATAAATAGGCAAGTCATGTCATTTGTACGGTTGTTGATTTTTGAATAAAATTCTCTTTTGTTAGCTTTGTGCTTTCAATTTAAAATTGGTAGTCGAGTGTTTGATCTCCTATCTCCACCTACGTCATTCGAGTGCGCTCGAATCTTCGTTTGTGAAGCCGATTCACGGAATCTTGTGCGCAAGATCAACGTCGAAGAATCGTAGATCCTTCATCACGGTATCGTGCGCGATCAACGTGTTAAGGATAGCTAGAATTCGGTATCTTCGGATCAACGAATTTGGGCATATCAGTATTTCTCAATCCACCGATTGCTACATTTTTCATCGTTATATCGATTTTCTGTTAATCCGCTGCGTCAGTTTGGTATTTGAGCTTGTTTTAGCCAATCATAGCTAAATCGGGTCTTGGAGCCAAGTGTTTGAATTTAAAGTGTGAGCCGAGAGTTGAAGCGTCAATTTTGGTATCATTTGTTGAAGTTAGGCCGTGTATACTTGTGAGAAGTAGCCGAGCCCTGTGAAGTTGTTTTGAAGTTTGAAGCCGAGCTAAGGAGCCGTGACTTGTTTGATTTTGTGTTGAAGTTTTGATTTGTTGAAGATTGGAGATTTGTTGAATTATTTGTGAAGTTCAATCATGCCACCGAGATGAGCCCAACGTCATCGCAATATTAATGCCTTGTATGGAAGAGAAGAGGCCGATGAAATGGAACAACGAATCAATGAGAGCTTCACTGAGAAGTTGAATGAAGGAATTGGTCACTTAGAGAGAATGATGCTTGAAATGAATCAAAGTAGAAGAAGAGTTTCACCTGAATCGAGCCATGGGAGAAGTAGGGCTTCGATACATTCAGATCGGGAGAGAAGAGAAGATCCTAGAAGTATTGACAATCGTGATAGGAATGTTGATCGAAGGAGTGGTAGTAGAGATGCTGGAGGTCGTGATCGACATCGATATACTTCAGATTTTGATGAGGAGTTTGATGGTGATAGGGGAAATGTTCATTATCGAGATAGAGAACAAACACGACGTCAGAATCGAGATGTAGATGATGATCGTCGATGGGAATCGGGAATGAAGATGGAAATTCAAGAGTTCAAGGGTGGAATGGTTGCTGAAGAATTTTTGGATTGGTTATCTAATGTTGAAGAGATCTTTGATTTCAAGGAGGTTCCTAAAGATTGTCGAGTGAAGTTGGTTGCTACTAGATTAAGGGGAAGAACTTTGGCGTGGTGGCAGCAAATTAAACTTACGAGAGAAAGGATGGGGAAGTCAAAGGTTATTGAGTGGGATAAGATGAAGAAAATGATGAGAGCTACATTTTTACCTTACAACTATCAATCACTCACGTATCAGAGGTTGCAAAACTTGAGGCAAGGGACGAAGACTGTCAATGACTATGCAGATGAATTTTACGAACTCATTGCCAAGAACGATATAATGAAAACGGAAGAGCAGCTGACAGCAAGATTTGTTGGAGGGTTACGAATGCAGATCCAGGATATGGTTAATATGTTCGATCCAAGATCTGTGGCGGAAGCACATCAAAAGGCGTTGGCTTGGGAGAAGCAGGGAAGACGTGGAGGTGGTGTGTTTACAAATTCCAACAATCAAGTGAAGGGTGCCAGTGGGAATTCCACTGTTACTAAAGCTGTCACTAAACCAGTTGTGAATGAAGTGGCGAAGGCGAAGATTACTAACAGTTTTAAGTGTTATAACTGCCAAGAAGTGGGTCATAAGAGCAATGAGTGTCCAAAACCAAAGAAACGAGCTATGATAGCTGAAGTTGAAAGTGAGGATGCTGTTGAGGGTGAAGATAGTCCAGTTGAGGAGAATGAACATGATATCACATCGGGAGACGAAGGGTGTAATCTAATGATGAGGAGGTCTTGTTTAACACCAAAGCAAGAAGATGAAGCTAGTTGGTTGAGGAGTAACATCTTTCAGTCGACATGCACTATATTGGGAAAAGTTTGTAAATTTGTGATTGATGGAGGAAGTTGTGACAATATTATTTCTACAGAAGCGGTGAGAAAATTGAAATTGAAAATGGAAAAACATACAAATCCTTATAAGTTAGCGTGGCTGAGAAAAGGAGGAGAGGTGAAGGTGGATAAGCGAGTTCGAGTTCCATTTTCCGTTGGAAAGAAATATAAGGACGAGATTTCGTGTGATGTAGTTGAGATGGATGTTTGTCATTTACTTTTGGGAAGACCGTGGCAGTATGATCGAGCAGTGCAGCATGACGGTCGAACCAATAGCTACAGTTTTATGTTTGAAGGCGTTAAGATTATTTTAGTTCCAAAGAAGGGACAGCAGGGAGAGAGTAAATCTGAGGAGATTGAAGAGCTAAAAAATTTGCTATCCTTGAAAGAGTTTGTTAAGAAAATTGAAGCGGAGCTTGAAGTATTCCTGTTAATTGGACGAGATTGTAGTGAAGAGGTTGAAATCCCAGAAGAAGCGAAGCCAGTTTTGAAAGAATTTGAGGATGTATTTCCAGAAGAATTGCCCAAGGAGTTACCACCACTACGAGACATTCAACATTAAATCGATCTTGTTCCGGGAGCAATATTACTGCATAAACCACACTATCGGATGAGTCCGAAGGAACATGAAGAATTGAGAAGGCAGGTGGAAGAGTTACCTGAGTAGGGACGTGTGCAGGAAATTTTAAGTCCATGTGCTATGCCAGCTTTGTTAGTACCGAAGAAGGACGGGACGTGGAGGATGTGCACTGATAGTAGAGCATTGAATAAGATTACGGTGAGATATAGATTTCCAATGCCAAGGTTGGATGACTTGCTAGATCAGTTAAGAGGAGCTACTATCTTTTCGAAGATTGATTTGAAGAGCGGATATCATCAAATTCGTATTAGACCAGGTGATGAGTAGAAAACTGCTTTTAAAACTAGGGAGGGTCTATACGAATGGTTTGTTATGCCATTTGGTTTATCAAATGCGCCTAGTACGTTCATGCGGGTGATGAATCAAATATTTAGACCATTTATTGGGAAATTCGTGGTGGTGTATTTTGATGATATTCTGATATATAGCAAGAGTACAGAGGAGCATGTTCAACATTTGAGGGAAGTGTTGATTATTCTTCGTAAGGAATAATATTATGCTGCTATGAAGAAATGCGTGTTCATGATGCATAGTGTTTTATTTCTGGGATATGTGGTGTCAGGAGAAGGTATACAGGTGGACCAGAATAAAGTTGAAGCAGTCAGGAATTGGCCACAACCAAAGACAATTACGGAAGTGAGAAATTTTCATGGGCTAGCGTCATTCTACCGAAGATTCATTCCACACTTCAGTAGCGTGATGGCTCCAGTTACTGATTGCATGAAAGGGAAACAGTTTGTATGGTCAGAGGAAGCGGGGGTTGCTTTTGAGAAGATCAAGGAACTATTGACGACAGCACCGATTCTTGTTTTACCAGATTTTCAGTTGTTGTTTGAATTTCATACTGATGCGTCGAAGGTGGGAATTAGTGGAGTCTTGAGTCAGAATGGGAAACCCGTTGCTTATTTCATTGAGAAGTTATCAAGTGCAAAGATGAGGTATAGCACGTACGATGTGGAGTTTTACGCAATTGTTCAGGCTGTTTAGCATTGGAGACACTATCTGTTTCAGAAAGAATTTGTTCTGTACACTGATCATGAGGCGTTGAAGCATATGCAAAGGCAGGACAAAATTTCAGCAAGGCATGCATCGTGGATTGCCTACTTACAGCAGTTTACCTTTGTCGTTAAGCACAAATCAGGGGTGACGAACCGTGTAGCAGATGCATTAAGCAGAAGGAATCACTTGTTGACTACATTGAAGGTTGAAGTGACTGGGTTTGAATTATTGCCAGAATTGATTGAAGAAGATCCTTACTTTGTGAAATTTGTTGAAAAAGTAAAGGAAGGAAGCACTGATGAATTTGTGTTGATGGATGGTTTTCTGTTTAAAGGAAATCGTTTGTGCATCCCAGACTGTAGCTTTAGAATGAAGATTGTTAAAGAACTACATGAAGAAGGCCATGTGGGTAGAGATCGTACGTTGCAGTTAATTTCTCAATCTTATTTTTGGCCGTCAATGAGGAAAGAGGTAGAAAGATTTATGGAGAGGTGTCATATTTGTCAGGTTTCGAAAGGAACAGCGACGAATGCGGGATTATACATGCCATTACCTGTGCCTACTAGACCATGGGTTGATATCAGCATGGATTTCGTTTTGGGTTTGCCGAGAACTCAGAGGGGAAATGATTCTATATTTGTTGTGGTGGACAGGTTTTCGAAGATGGCACATTTTATTGCGTGTAAGAAGACGGCAGATGCTGTTCGTGTTGCTCAGTTGTTCTTTAAAGAAATCTATCATTTACATGGGTTGTCGAAGTCTATTGTTTCCGACAGGGATACCAGATTTTTAAGTCATTTTTGGCTTAGTTTATGGAAGATGGTGGGAATGAAGCTGAAATTTAGTAGTGCTTATCATCCGCAAACAGATGGGCAAACAGAGGTGGTGAATAGATCGTTGGGAAACTTGTTACGGTGTCTTGTGAAAGATAATTTGAAGAGTTGGGATTTGAAGTTGTGTCAAGCTGAATTTGCTCACAATCATGAAAATAACCGAAGTATAGGTTTCAGTCCATTTCAGATTGTATATTCAAGTTTACCAAAGGGACCGTTGGATTTAACGATAGTGCCACAACCGAAGGGAACAGTTAAGCGGGCTGCTGATTTTGTTGATGGATTGACAGAATGCCATAGAATTGTTCAGGAACGATTGGAGAAGACAAATGAGAGGTATAAACAAATGGCGGATAAGAAACGAAGAAGTGTAGTCTTCAAAGAGGGTGATTTTGTTTACGCAGTATTGACGAAAGATCGTTTTCCAGTTGGAACTTACAATAAGTTGAAAGCACGAAAGATTGGACCAGTAGAAATCTTGAAGAGGATCAATGATAATGCGTATCAATTAAGGTTGCCAGGAGAGGTCCATACTTCTGATGTTTTTAATGTCAAACACTTAATCCCGTATTATGAGGAAGAACTTATCCAAGATGACGAGAGTGTGAATTCGAGGACGAATTCCTTCCAACAAGGGGAGGATGATGAAGAGCATACCTCCATTCGAGATCGTCGATTCTCATTTTTGAGTCGCCCTGCCTCGGATCACCCTGATTGCCTGAATTGCTCATTGTTAACCCCACTGAAGCTTGGGCCGACTCATCAGATAAAGCATTAAGCGACTCAGAAGATTTACGACTCACCATGAGTCGTTAGCGGTTCAAGTGTGCAAATCAGAAAGCCAAGTACAATTAACTCGCGTACGACTCAATGACCGAAGAAGGAACTCACCGACTCATATGATCTAGGTCCGACTCATCAAAGACCGGCTCAGCTAGTCTCCGACTCAACTGTTGTGCGACTTATGAAAGTTTCTGACTCAGCGACTCATGACTCAGCGACTCATGACTTAACGACTCATGGTTCAACGACTCAACAGGTTCGCGACTCATCCTAAGGAACGACCTAAGGAATGTCATGACTTATGGATACCTACGACTTATGATAAGTCGAGTATGACACATGCTAATATGAGAGGAGTTATGATGAGTTGACTCGGGAACGACTTATCTCTTGGGACCAAGCCAGCAGTTCGGCCTTGAGTTAACATGGGGCGACTCACCATGACTCGTCCACGACTCAAAATCGTTGAGTCGTAACCCATTGCCACAATGCCTAGGAAAATTGACTCGGACACGACTCAAGACTTGTCATGAAATCCAGCAGAGGAATAAGCCATGAAGAGGGGAAAGGTTGGTTTTATAAGTCAACCACGACTTAGCCTGACTCGGGGACGACTTAGCTTGAGTCGGTCACGACTCAGGACTTATGCGCAGAATTCATGTCCAAGCTTGCCTATAAATACATAGCCACCTCCAACATTCAAAGGACTTTTGGCACATTCTCTTCATACACCGTTACTTTGCTGCATTCCAAACCAATTCAACACTTGAAGCTCTCGAGACACTAAGAACGCTACAAACAACTTCGAGAAGAGATCACGTACATCCAACATGGATTCGAAGACTCTCATCTCCATTGAAGTTTAGAATAATTGTTCTAAGTTTCTTGTAATTCAAAGTGAATTGTACTTGGGAAGAATTGTATCAACTTGTAACGAGATCATCAATAAAAGTACTTAAAGTGGACGTAGGCTATACCATTAAGCCGAACCACTATAAAATTGTTGTTGTTTACTGCTTTTCCGCTATTACTTGCTTGTAATTCTTTCCCGATCTATCGGGTGGTGCTTTCACAACTACATTTCACACACCGGGGTGTTAGCGTTCACATTTTAGCATTAACATTTTTGGTGCTTTCACTGAGAATTGAACTCAGGAAAACTGTCATCATTGCTTCGCAGAGATTTGAGGAAAGAATTTCCTTAAAAACCAGAAGTCTATCTGAGATTATGGCTCCTGGAAGGAAAAGTAGATCTGTCAGATCTGGAAACATTCAAGAGGGAACCTCCGCTTCCCCTGTACCTAATCAACCCACTCCGTCTGTTGGAGTTACGAAAGCAGAGTTGGATGCTGTGATTCTAGGGCTAAACCAGCAGATAAACGCCCAAAATGCACAATTAGAGGCTCAAAGTGCCCAGAATGCTCTGATTCTGAATAAGTTGAACGATTTACTTGGGGCAAACAATCAACCAGCTGGTAATGAAAGGAACTATGCTGGCAACATTCATGATGTTAGTGAAAGGAATGCTCCTGAAAGGGCTACTAGTCCCTTTGAGCAGGCAGTTCCTGAGGCTGGTGGATCTAGAACTCGGCATGATGAGGAATATCTTTCTGGAATGGTCCGGCAGATCATGAAAGAAAGTATGCAAAGGGTTGAAGATGAGAAGGAATGGGGTTTCACTCCAAGTAAAACTCCGTTCACTGAAAAAATCTTGAAGGCGGAATTTTCAAGGAAGTTTGTCCCTCCGACTATTCCAGCTTACAAAGGAACAAGTGATCCGAATGAGTTCTTGTATAAATATGATTGGCACATGACAGGTGCCAGAGCCTCTGACGAAATAAAGTGTCGATATTTCCCCGTATACCTGGAAGGTGTGGCTCTACTATGGTTCACCAAGTTGCCAGTCCGATCTATCGATCAGTTTTCAGACTTGACCAAAATATTCAAGGAGCAGTTTAGACTATATGCTTCGAAGGCCAAGGACATTATGTCACTATCGAGTTTAGAGCAGAATCCTGGTGAGTCTATCAGATCCTTCTTGAACCGCTTTATTATAGCGCTGGTTGAGGTGGACAATGCTGAACCACGAATGATATTGACTTATCTGATGAGGGCTATTGATAAGTCAAGCGAATTTGGGAAATGGTTAAATATGAAGGAGCCAACCTCTCTCGAAAAGTTCTACAAAAAAGCAGATGAATTCATTCGCTTGGAAAGCCGTCCTTTACCAGTAAAGACAGTGTTGGAGAAAGCAGAAGACAACACTGTCGCTCCACGCAAGAATGAATCGGTGGGGCAAAAAAGGGAGAATAATAATGGGAAGAAACAGGGTAATCTGAAGAAGCCCCGATCCTTCAAGCCATCAGAATATACTCCATTATCACATACACCGGAGCACATCTACCTTGCCACTAAAGATTCCGTCGATTTCCCTAAACCCATCCCTTTGAGAACCGGGAAAAAAGCCATACAGAGTGGGAAATTCTGCCGCTTCCACAATCAACCCCGTCATGAGACTGATGAATGCCGCCAGTTGAAAAATCTGATTGAAGAGTTGCTAAGAGAAAACAAACTGCAGCAATTCGTGAAGAAAAATAGCAACAATCCTGCATCGTCAAGTCAGGGGCAACAGGTTCCTGTTCATCAGCCTAGGACAGGTGAGAAAGCTACGGGACATGAATCCGGAAGGCCCGTTATCAATGTCATTACAGGAGGGCCTCACCCAGCTGGCAAGAGCTGGGGTGAGATGGAGAGATATTCGAGGGCTTTGAAATATGCTCCAGCCGAAGAAGACGTCTTTGTTTTAGGAGACACTACGCCCCTGAAACAACAGAAAACTTTCAGCGATGATATTATTTTCAGAGCCAGAGATTCCACAGGTATAGAAGCTCCTACCCTAGATCCCTTGGTCATCTCGGCTGGTATTGGACCGGCCATTGTCAGAAGAGTCCTCATCGACTGCGGAGCATCATGTAATATCCTCTTCAAGAAGACATTTGAATAGATGAAAATCCCTATGATCGATGTACAGGCCTCATCACAGAAGATCGCTGGCTTCACTGGGGAGCCAAAGCAACCAATTGGGACCATCGATCTGCTTATAGAACTTGGGGAAGCAGAAAGGAAAGTGGTCCGCAAGCAAACATTTGTGATTGTCGATGAGTTTTCTGCTTATAATGCTTTTCTTGGCCGTCCAACACTCGCAGCATTCAAAGCTATCCTAGCCCCGTGGTGCCTTACTATTAAATTCCCTACTGACAATGGAGTAGGAGTTATAAAAGGGGATCAAAATGCTGCGCGAGAATGCTATTTGACAGAGCTGCGAGAGTCAAGAAAAAGAGAAATGGGAAAGGATGCGGCAACCCCAGTCCGCATCAAGGAACCAGCCTTGTAGCAATTACGGGGCGGACCCTGCACCGGAGAGCACAGCGGGGCACGTAAAGAAATGGATCCCAGAAGAGCCAGTGCAGGGGAGAATAGAGTGGTACCGGTGGAAACGACAGTTCCGGTACCTGTTGACCCGAAGGACCCAAATAAGGTGTTGAATGTGGGTTCACAGCTTAATGTGTCAATTCAGAATATCTTGATATCTTTCCTGAAAGCAAATCTGGATGTCTTTGCTTGGACTCATGCCGATATGTGTGGAATATCTCCAGAAGTTGCAGTACACGCTCTGAATATTGACCCAAAGTTTACGCCAGTTAAACAGAAAAGAAGAACCCAAGGTCCAGAAAGGTCAGCAGCATTAAAAGAAGAAGTTGATCGACTCATGGAAAATAACTTCATCAAAGAATCTACATATCCGAATTGGGTTTCAAATCCTGTGCTGGTCAAGAAAGCTAATGGAAAATGGAGAGTGTGTATCGATTTTTCTGATCTAAACAAGGTCTTCCCCAAAGATTGCTTCCCGTTACCCAGGATCGATCAACTGGTAGACGGAACTGCGGGACATAAATTGTTATCTTTCATGGATGCCTACTCCGGTTATAACCAAATCATGATGCACGAGCCGGATCAGGAGGATACAAGCTTTATCACAGATGTTGGACTTTATTGCTACAGAGTTATGCCCTTCGGATTGAAAAATGCAGGGGCAACCTACCAAAGACTTGTTAATGCTATGTTCAAACCGCAATTGGGCAAAACTATGGAAGTCTACGTCGACGACATGTTAGTGAAGTCCAGGAAAGCAGCGGATCACATTGAACACTTAGCAGAAATGTTCGCAGTCCTTCGGAAATACAGAATGAAACTTAACCCTCTGAAATGTACATTTGGGGTCGAGTCCGGAAAGTTCTTAGGTTTCATCGTCAGTGCTAGGGGCATTGAGGCTAGTCCAGCTCAAATTACTGCCTTGAAAGAAGTTAAAGCTCCTAGAACGAAGAAGGAATTGCAGAGTCTCAACGGAAAGGTCGCCACCCTGAGTCGGTTCATTTCCAAAGCCACTGATAAATGCATCCCATTCTTTGAAGCCCTGAAGAAAGGAAAGAAGAATTTTGAATGGACTTCCGAATGCCAAAAAGCCTTCGATGAGTTGATCCGTCATATGGAAACGCCTCCAATACTTTCTAGGCCAGGCAATGGTGAGGATCTTCTTATATACTTGGCAGTATCATCTCATGCTCTAAGTGCAGCGCTGATACGGGAAGACAAAAGGATTCAACATCCGGTTTACTATATCAGCAAAAGACTCACTGGGGTAGAGCTGAATTACTCCAAGTTGGAAAAACTCGCCTATTGCCTACTAGTTGCATCAAGGAAACTGAGGCAATATTTCCAAGCTCATCCTATCAAAGTACTCACTGATCAACCTCTAAAGCAGGTCCTATTTCGCCCTGAAACTTCGGGTCGCCTTCTAAAATGGAACATTGAACTCAGTCAATATGACATCACTTATCATCCCCGAAAAGCAATCAACGGACAAGCTTTAGCTGATTTCATTGCAGAATTCACAGAGAAAGATAATGGTGAGGAAGAAGCGATCAATGATTCCCCAATCCAGTGGAAGATGTATGTTGATGGCGCAAGAAATGACTACTGTTCTGGAGCCGGAGTGGTACTTGAAACTCCTGAAGGTCGATCATTATGTTATGCACTAAGACTGGAATTTCCTTCAACAAACAATGAAGCAGAATATGAAGCTCTTATTGCAGGTCTGAAAATCGCTAAAGAGCTAAACATTCGAGCATTACAAATCTTCAGTGATTCTCAGCTTATTGTATGTCAAGTCAAGAAGGAATTTCAAACAAAAGGTGGAAACTTGCCTTCCTACTTGTCAAAGGCTTGGGAACTCCTATGTGAACTCGATCATTATTCAATAAGCCATATTCCCCGGGAAGAGAATACGAAGGCAGATTCCCTCGCAAAGTATTCAAGTTCTGGTGAAGCTCAACTATTGGGATTGGTTCCCGTAGAAGTCCTCTCAACACCAAGTATAGACGAGATGGATATAGATTGGATTATGAATGTATCTCAAGAACAAGAGTCGTGGATGACTCCAATATTAGATTACCTACTCAGCGGTTCTCTGCCAGAAAATTCAAGAGAGAGACAGAAGCTACTAAGGAAAGCCTCTCGCTATGTAATTCAGGATGGCCGATTGTACAGACGGGGATTCTCAATGCCTTTACTTCGATGTGTATCCAGGGAAGAGTCCAAAACAATCCTAGCTGAGGTACATGGAGGAGAATGTGGTGATCATTCAGGTGGCCAAACATTAGCAAAGAAAATTCTCCGATACGGATATTTTTGGCCAGAAATTAATCGAGATGCTGCAGATTACTCCCGAAAATGTGACAGGTGCCAAAGATTTTCCAAAATTCCTAGAGCACCTTCTACCGAACTCACACAGATGGTCAGTCCATGGCCGTTCGCAATTTGGGGAATGGATCTCATTGGGCCGCTACCAACTGCCAAATCAGGAATTAAATATGCTATTGTTGCGGTTGATTACTTTACTAAATGGGCTGAAGCTGAACCATTGGCTACTATCACCTCTAAGAAAATGATAAGTTTTGTAACCAAGAATATCATTTGCAGATACGGTGTGCCTCAGAAAATAATTACGGACAATGGTACTCAGTTTGAAAGCGAAGAATTCCAGGATTTTTGCAAGCGATTCAAAATCCAGAAAAGCTTCTCGGCAGTAGCTCATCCGCAGGCAAACGGGCAAGTGGAAGCAGTGAACAAGATCATCAAATCAACCATCAAAAAGCAACTAGAAAGAGCAAAAGGTGGTTGGGTCGATAAACTACCACTTGCACTATGGGCATACAGAACTACTCACAAAACTGCGACTGGGCATACTCCTTTTTCGTTAGCATACGGATCGGAAGCGATGATTCCGATTGAAGCAGAGGTCCCTTCACACAGAAGAACCCATTTCAATCAGGCAGAAAATGAAAAGCTACAACTTGAAGCGCTAGATCTCCTTGATGAAAAAAGGGACGAAGCTAATCTCAGAGTTGCAGCTCATCAGCAAAGGATAGCCAGACATTTCAATTCCAAAGTTCGTCAACGCAGCTTTGAAATTGGAGATCTAGTCCTGAAAAGAATTATGACCGCGACAGGTGTGTTTGGGCCCAATTGGGAAGGACCATATGTGATAGGTCAGAAGCTTCTTGACGGCACATTCAAACTCACTACTGTTGAAGGAGTTCAAATTCCAAGGGCATGGAACAGCAATCACTTGCGTCCATATTTTACTTGAAAATTTTGTTGAAATAATATAAAAGAGTTGTGGATGCATGATTCTTGTGATTGAAAGCAATTGTAAAACTGATGCAAGTGATTAATGAAAGAATATAAAGTGGATGTAGGCCCAAATTCTTGGCCGAACCACTATAAATCTTGTGTTCCTTATTTACATGTTTGCTTTATTTTCAATATAAAAGTACATAAAATGTATTGCTGAAATGTCGATTTAAATTTTTGCAGACAATGGAAATAAAACTTGCGCATAATAAGACCGAGCGATTCTCACCATCATTCAACAAACAAATTTCAAGTCACGAAGACCCCGAATTCGAATCCTAGATAGGAAATACTTCAATTGAACGGCTAATGATTTCGATAGAAACGAGCCCTTGCTGATAAATTGAGATTGTTTGAACAAACAAACATTCAATTAGGAAGCTAGTGCCCGTTCTCACGAACTTGCCTGACAATGAAGTACACTTCCTTGGATTAAACAAGCTACTTGCAAGAAAAGGGGAATGAAAACTTGAAAAGAGAGAAAAAAAAAAAGAGGATCGGTGAAAAGGCATAAGCAAGAAGACAAGGAAACAACCAAAATCCATCATCGGCAGCACAAGTCCTCTTCAGAGGCACAACTCTTCGGAGGGTAAAAGACCTCTAATGGGTCATATGCCACAAAAAAGAAAGTTCTCTACTCAACAAAAAAGATTGGAGGAGTCATGACCCTCCAACCATGAGAGAGTAACTTCCAGGCAATGAAAACCCTTTCTGAGGCACATTTCACCAGGAGTTGAAGTGAAATAGCCGCTCTTCGGAATTTCACTTCACCAGAGTTGAAATGCAAACAAAGAAAAAGACCTCTTCGGAGGCACATTTCACCAGGAGTCGGAGTAGTTACTCTTCGGAGTTTCACTTCGCCAAAGTTGAAATGCAAACAAAATAAAAGCCCTCTTCGGAGGCCCATTTCACCAGGAGTTGAAGTGTTATGACCGCTCTTCGGATTTCACTTCACCAGAGTTGAAATGTAAACAAAATAAAGACCTCTTCGGAGGCATATTTCACCAGGAGTTGAAGTGTAACTGCCGCTCTTCGGAATTTCACTTCACCAGAGTTGAAAGACGGACAAAATAAAGACCTCTTCGGAGGCACAATCAAGAAGAAAGACCTCTTCGGAAGCCCACGTTTCGTCGAGATTGAAATAAAACTTCCAAGTGTTGAAACGTGAAAAGGCTTTCTAAGGCAAAACTCTTTGGAGGTACACGTTTCACCGAGATTGAAATAAAACTTCCGAGTGTTGAAACGTAAAAAATCCCTCCTCAAAGGTACAACTTTCTATATAAAAAAAATCCTCATCAGGGGCATACTTTAACTTCTGAAGAAAGAGTAATTTACCTATTCTGGGGAATAATCTTCCTCGGAAAAAAAAAGAAGAGAGAAAAAGAAAGAGAGGGAGTTAAAGTACCCTTCAGAGGTCCGCTTTACCGCATAAAAGAATTCACTTGGTAAAAAATGTACTTAAGCAAAAGAAAGAAGTGATTTCTTCAAAGGTCGAAGCGCAGAAACTTATACAAAGAGGGTTGTACTTTGCAAAAATTCTCTTTAAAGAATAAAATAATTATTCTTTAGCAAATATGAGTGCAAGTCCCCTCGAAGTATAGAATATTGCAGCAAACTTATGGAATGGGGGCAATATAGTATAATTACACACAATATGGTATAGCCAAACCAGCAAAAGGTAACGCTCAAGTAACATGCCATAAGCTTGCTGCAATATCGTGTAAATAAACTTGTGCAAAAATAAATAGTAAATGCATTCTCAAATTCAAACAGAAGTTTGTACAAACGAAGAATCATTTTATTCAATTATAATGCAGATACAGGTTTCAAAATAAAAGCGGGGGCCGGTACCCGCACAACTCTCGGCCAGTTCATACAAAAGACAAAAAGCTAAAGTCTTCACTTCTTTTTACTGCCTTTGGACCCTTTACCCGGCCGAATGACCAGCTTTTCAGGTCGGCCAGTGGGTATAAGGGAGGAAGGAGAGGTAGGCGCAGCTGGCCCAACTTCTGGCTCCTCTTCAGTGGCAGTGATTATCTTCCCTCTCCTCTTTGATGCTCCTTGCTTCCTTCTCCTCTTCGAGGAAGACTCACTTCCTGGAGTGACGAGTTTAGATGGAGTTATGTCGTCAGAAGGAGTCCGCTCCGGAGATATGTCGCCTCCCTCAAGTCCCTCATCTTTCTGCTCTTGCGAAGCAATGGGATCATCCAGGCCATGGAGAGCCTCTATTTGTTCCTCCTGTGATCCAGGCTGCGAAGCAGAAGGAGGAGCCACCTGAAGAGATGGAGGAGGGATTACCGGAGAAGTAGAGATTTGAGCAGTGCTTGATACTTTTTCTACAGAAGAAAAGAGGTTAAAGTCAGTAAAGAGAGGAGATGAAGGTTCACCAATGAAGTCAGTAAAGAGAGGAGATGAAGGCTCATCAAGGTTGAGAAAATAGCCAAGGAGCTCATGAAACTCATGCGAAATAAATGAGTAACCCGCTTGAGCAGAATTGACAGTAGCGAGATTAACAGTGAAATTACCTGGAGAAGCTGGTTTCCTGATATCGACTTCATAAGCTTGCACATCAGCGCTCTCATCACCCTCGTCTCCACCTTGTATGCTTGTAATCTCAGTGGTAACTTTGGTGGGAGATGCAAGATGGGAACTGGAACCAATAATGTCGACTTCAGACGAAGAAGGTGGCTGGACTAGAGTAGTTGAAGTGGTTTTTCCCAGCCGGTCCCCTTCCGTCACTTCAGTTCTTAATTTGGCAAGTTGTTCCTTTCCCTTGGCAAGGGCAGCGCGAGCGTCATCATCAAAATAATGCCTTTCCAGGGCTGATTCGTCATAACCAGCACCTTCAGCACCAAGCATCTCAAGGGCGGCCTCCCACACTTCAGCTAAAGTGATTTCATACTTGGGACCAAGAAAAGCGAGGCTTCCACGCCCCAAGACGCTATGCAAGTAGAAGTCGAATAATGTTGAGCCGAAGCTGTTTTTGGTCGCCTCATGAGATTCTTCGGCTGCGATTTTGCCGGCGACAGCCTCATCACGCTCCCTTTCAGTTTTGGCAAGCTGAAGCTTAAGCATTTGTATCTCCGCCTCCTGGGAGTTGTTTTTCTTTCGAAGCTCAGCAATATCAGAGACATAGCCTTCGCTGATTCTTTTTTGTGCTTCAAGCCTGTCTTCGGCATCCCTTTGGCTAGCGTGAGCGTCTCTCACTTGTTTCAGGAGCACTTCTTCTTTTTGAGAATATGAAGTAGAGGAAGCAGCAAGCTCATGTTTCAAATTCTCAACCTTTGCTTCAAGTTTCTCATTGTAGGAAGCAATGCTCCTCATTTCGGTATCATGTTGCTCCAGGACCTTTTGCCATTCAGCCTTGTCATTTTCCATAGTGAGCATGGCCTCTATGTTGGCACGATTAATTCTCTGAAGCTCATTAACAAGCTTCTGCCAGTTTGACATCCTCTCGATATCAAGTTTGACGGCGTCGAGATTTCGTAGCATGGCAGGCTTGTCAATAGGGACCAGGTCAAGGTCGAACCTCACACCCTTTAAGCACCACTGTGGAAAACGACTTTGTAAAGTGGCTGGGCCCGGTCCAACTTGAAATTTGGGCCTGCTTATTATCGTTTGAATGTCTGATTTCCCAAGAGCGGGAGAGTCAGAAGGAATGTCGAGCGAGGCAGGAGTAGTAACTTTCTCAGGAGTAGTAGAGGCCTGCTTTTCACTGTGACGGGCTCGTTTGCTTAAGTCTTCACCCATGTGACCTTTTCCTCGATCGTCATGAGTTTTTCTCTTGTGGGAGTCATCGCCTTTTTGCCAAGAATCATGGTGCTCTTCTCTCTCCCTTCTTTCACGACGTTCTTCTTCAGTCCTCCTTTCATGAGCCTTTCGGGCAGCCCTTTCTTCATCAGATTCTCTGTAGGAGGGAAAGTAACGCCTATAATCGTATTGACCACGCCCCCCGTAGCGTTGGAAATCCTGATAATATGATCCGCCGCGTGTCATTGAAGGATCTGAAATAAGAAAAGATAAGCTTTAGAAATCTTTAAAGTATGAGAAGATAAGTGCATAAATGTGCTGGAAAATCCTTAGTTGTGTGTGAAGTGCAAACTGCTCGCGTTGGACTAACGAACCACTCCTCAGTTGGGGGGAAGTAATAGATCCCACTGTCGGTGACAATTCTTGGGATAAAGGAGTTGGAGTCTGTTGGAGGGCAGATGTCGCTTCAATCATCGGGGGTACAGTTTTACCACAGGCAGGGTCATCTTTAAAGAGCTCTTGGGAAGTGACGATTATGTCACTTAAATCCCCAAAGACGTCATCACCATCATGCCCAACCTGATTCCCTCCATCAGCTCCTTTGTCGGCACTCTTCCTGGTTTGGGAAAGGGGCTCCTCTTCTTCTTCAATTATGGGAGCAAGTGCGGGCTTTTCGGAGGGTCCCGCATCGTCTCTTGGAGTAGAGCACTTTACTAGTAAGGTTTCTGCAGAAATTTCTCCTCGCATGTGCTCTTTAGTGGAGATCGGAAGATCAGGAGTTTTCACCGGAGAATCAGGAACCTCCGTTGGAGCTTCATGAGGCTGAGTAAAGCGAGAGGGATGGAGGAGTCCGTATTGATGTAAAAATTCATCATTTAGCAGAAACTTTATGCTCCTCTCTTCTACCGGCATGGCATTTAATCTTTCAAAAATTTGCTTAAGACTTGGGTCCCTAGTAGGGGGTGGAAGTGCTAAAACAGGAAAATAATGAAATTAGCAACTGAGAGTTCAGATCTCGAAAAAGTCTCAAAACGGAAAAAGTAAAGACATGAAATCTTACTTCCCACTCTCCAGATGGCATAAAACCCTGGAGGGCAGCGAACAAAGAAAAACTGATTCAAAAATCCGTGAGCGCTTTCGGAGAGATCAGTAATAAGTTTGCGGTTTCGAGCGCTTCTTATAACCACGATGGAGGGATGGTCTTTAATTTTCGTGAATGAGCAAAAATAGCAGATCTCCCCGAAGCTTGGTAATCGATCCAAAACTCTCCTAAATAGAACACATAACCCCATCAGAATGGCGTAGCCATTGGGGTGCAATTGGAATGGAGAGATAGACAACCGAAGCAGGAACTGTTGAAGAAAGTCATTAAAAGGAGGAATAGCGCCGTTCAAGCACATTTGGCGATTAACAGCAACAAAGCCAAGAGGGGGCCTATCCGCGGTGTCATTTGGCCCCGGAAGTAAGACGTCAGCATCATCAATGCCAAACTGGACGCGCAGTTGGTTAAACACCCGCTGATTCAAAGTTGTGGATGTTCTCTCCGGAGGTTGTCTACAGGGATGGCTACTGGGAAGACATCTTCAGCCTGGCCCATCGGCGCTTCTTGATGAGAGGTCATTCTACACAAGCAACTGGATGTTCAAATGCGAAGGTGCGCGTTTCCTAAAAAGTGTGAAGTGTTGTGCAAGACTAATAAAAAGTGACAAGTATATTTAACTGGAATTATACTGATCGATGCTTGATCGATTGTAAACATTTCAGAACTTGTTAATCTAAAGCTCAAGCATAATATTAGTGCAAGCGGGTCGATTTCTATTCACTATTTCAGCATTGCTTTGGTATTTTGTTTGAAATTGATAAGTTAAAGGCACTTCATACACACAATTTATTCAAGTTAATCATCTATTGTTAACTAATCTGTCATTCGATGTGGGCAGTCAATGACAAGTACATTCGTCCCAATTTTCTGTGAATGTTGTATTGAACAGGTTATTAGCCTGCAAGTCAAAATAACCTGTGAATGAGTGCAATAAAATTCAACAGTTCGAAGTTAATGCAATGGTCCAATGTTCAAACAGAATTTACACAAGTCATAACCCATCAACGGTTCAAAAGTTCTGAGTCGGCAGTGCCCTAAGTAATGAGTCGTGGAGATAAGGAGATTATCTCAAAGTCCTATCTCGGCAACGACTCAAGGCTAAGTCTTATCTCGGCAACGACTCAGGGCTTAGGTCGTGGAGTATGTTAAAGGAGCTCTGGTTCAAAATAATAAGGAAATCTCTAAGTTTTATCTCGGCCGCGACTCAAAGGTTCTATCTCAGCCGCGACTCAAAGGTTTTATCTCGGCCGCGATTCAAAGGTTTTATCTCGGCCACAATTCAGGGGTTCTGTCTCGGTCGCGGCTCAAAGCTCAAGTTGAGGAACATGATGAGTCGTGCCATGATTAAATCGTGAGGGTCACTGGGTCATACGAAAGGAGCCGAGTCAAACCTACAGCAGCATTCGAATCAACCATCTAACCCATTAACACAATAAACTCTCAATCTACAACCCTAATTTTATCGCGTCAGTGGATCGCCTCGAGTTACAAATCATTGAATCAGACAGTCCTCAATCCATCAATGATTAGAGCAACCTAACTCGCAAAGCTCAAGGGGATAAATTGAAGATAAGGACGGTGCGCACAGGGAAATGATGATCGACAATAAGAAAGGAGGCGAAATTGCTTACGTGGTGTGATGTCAGAGATGATCGGAAGAGATTTTGAGTTGAAATTGCTTTTGGGAGCTTGGAGATGTGTTAATGGCGGAAAACGACTCACGAGATCGGTAAAAGAAGAAGAAGATAAGAATGACGATTCATGCTATTTATATACCAAGGTAGTAGGATATGAGTCGGCACACGCGGGGTAAGATAAGTCGAAGCACGCGACCTACGACTTAGGCGTGTGCTTCGAGGGGCAAATGTTAACCCCACTGAAGCTTGGGCCGACTCATCAGATAAAGCATTAAGCGACTCAGAAGATTTACGACTCACCATGAGTCGTTAGCGGTTCAAGTGTGCAAATCAGAAAGCCAAGTACAATTAACTCGCGTACGACTCAATGACCGAAGAAGGAACTCACCGACTCATATGATCTAGGTCCGACTCATCAAAGACCGGCTCAGCTAGTCTCCGACTCAACTGTTGTGCGACTTATGAAAGTTTCTGACTCAGCGACTCATGACTCAGCGACTCATGACTTAACGACTCATGGTTCAACGACTCAACAGGTTCGCGACTCATCCTAAGGAACGACCTAAGGAATGTCATGACTTATGGATACCTACGACTTATGATAAGTCGAGTACGACACATGCTAATATGAGAGGAGTTATGATGAGTTGACTCGGGAACGACTTATCTCTTGGGACCAAGCCAGCAGTTCGGCCTTGAGTTAACATGGGGCGACTCACCATGACTCGTTCACGACTCAAAATCGTTGAGTCGTAACCCATTGCCACAATGCCTAGGAAAATTGACTCGGACACGACTCAAGACTTGTCATGAAATCCAGCAGAGGAATAAGCCATGAAGAGGGGAAAGGTTGGTTTTATAAGTCAACCACGACTTAGCCTGACTCGGGGACGACTTAGCTTGAGTCGGTCACGACTCAGGACTTATGCGTAGAATTCATGTCCAAGCTTGCCTATAAATACATAGCCACCTCCAACATTCAAAGGACTTTTGGCACATTCTCTTCATACACCGTTACTTTGCTGCATTCCAAACCAATTCAACACTTGAAGCTCTCGAGACACTAAGAACGCTACAAACAACTTCGAGAAGAGATCACGTACATCCAACATGGATTCGAAGACTCTCATCTCCATTGAAGTTTAGAATAATTGTTCTAAGTTTCTTGTAATTCAAAGTGAATTGTACTTGGGAAGAATTGTATCAACTTGTAACGAGATCATCAATAAAAGTACTTAAAGTGGACGTAGGCTATACCATTAAGCCGAACCACTATAAAATTGTTGTTGTTTACTGCTTTTCCGCTATTACTTGCTTGTAATTCTTTCCCGATCTATCGGGTGGTGCTTTCACAACTACATTTCACACACCGGAGTGTTAGCGTTCACATTTTAGCATTAACACTCATTATTGAGTCACGACCGACTCATCCCCTCCTCTTTGCGATGCGACCGACTCATCCCCTCCATCTTAAGTCGCAGCGAAGCCCTAAGCCATGAGTCGTCACAGAGTTATTCGCGGCATCCCATGAATCGTCACCAAGTAATCAAAGCTCCCATGAGTTGAAGCCTTATGTCGCATGAAGCCCTAGGTCGCGAACTTCCTCCGTATGTCGTGAGCGTGCTATGCTTCCCACTTCCACCGTAACTCGCAAGTCGCGTGCCGCATCCAGAGTAGATCGTGATGTGCCTAAGTCGCGAGCGACTTATTCCATTTTTTTTTATGTCGCGAACGAGTTATGCAATTCCAGTAAGTCGCCTATTTTTTCCTCCAAACCTAAGTCGCTACCATTCCCTAAGTCGCGGCCGATCAAACTTAAGTCGCGAATTGTTTCTCCAGCCTAGGTCGTAAACCGCGCTTTCTTTAAGTCGCTGATTCGAATTTCTTAAGTCGCGTGCCTTCCATAAGTCGCTGCCGAGCTATCTTCCGTCGTGTGGAGTATTTTAGGTCGCGTGCGTTGTTGTTTTTTTGTTGTTGAGTCGATTGCACTGTGTAGTCTTAAGTCGTGTACATATTGTGTTGTAAATTTTGAAGTCGTGTGATGAGTTGTAAGCCTATAAATAGGCAAGTCGTGTCATTTGTACGGTTGTTGATTTTTGAATAAAATTCTCTTTTGTTAGCTTTGTGCTTTCAATTTAAAATTGGTAGTCAAGTGTTTGATCTCCTATCTCCACCTACGTCATTCGAGTGCGCTCGAATCTTCGTTTGTGAAGCCGATTCATGGAATCTTATGCGCAAGATCAACGTCGAAGAATCGTAGATCCTTCATCATGGTATCGTGCGTGATCAACGTGTTAAGGATAGCTAGAATTCGGTATCTTCGGATCAACGAATTTGGGCATATCAGTATTTCTCAATCCACCGATTGCTACATTTTTCATCGTTATATCGATTTTCTGTTAATCCGCTGCGTTAGTTTGGGATCGGCCCTGTCATGTTCAGGTTAGGTTAGTATAGGAGGTGATGTGTAAGGGTCATATCAAGGTGGTGGTGGTGGCTATGGTGGTGGCCAAGGTGATGGATGGAGGTGTTGTTGCATGTAGTGGCTTGGCTTGCATAGTTTTTAGGAGATGTTGCATTTTCGGGGAGTTTTTACTCATGGGGTTGTACGGCCTGATCGCATCAGAGGGGTAGTTGTCTGATGGTGAAGAGGAGGAGGCGGTGGAGGTGATGGGCAAGGTTGTGTGGTGGAGGCCGAGCAAACAATCATAAGAAACAAGGCAAAATACATAAGAAAAAGGGAAGAAAAGTAGAAAAAAGGAAGGAAGTCATTACCCAACTTTTCTTGACCGTGAATGAAATGAGGAAGGATGGTTTCTCATGTGAAAATGAATTGATAAACACATGGCTAAAATAAGGATGAATGGCCAAAAAGCAAGCAAATGAAAAGACAAAGGGAAAATGAAAAGACTAGCAAATGAAAGGTCATCAGTTAAAACTTTGGTCTCTTCATATTTCCTTTTCTTTAATTCAATTAAAACAAAAATAGAATCAGCAATTTGACTTTAAAAACCAAATAAAGTAATATAAATAAAAATAAATAATAAACTTTAAAGAAAATGGAATAAGAATTAAAGAAATTGCTTAAAATTTAAAATAGGGTTCAAAAATTACAATTAAATCATCATTGGCTTTGGAAAAATATCTACTTCATTTTAAAAATATTCTAGAGCAAAATTTTGAAATATTTTTTTTTAAAACATATTCAAAGTGAAATAAATAATTAAATTCTGAGAAAATAGAAAAATAATTAAAGAAATTGTTTAAAAATTGGAAACAGGACATGAAAATTACAAATAAAGTACCATTGGCTTTAGAAAAATTTCTATTTCACGCTAAAAAAAATAAAAGTAAAATAAATAAAATAAAATGCTGAAAAAAATAAATTGGGAATGAGAATAAAATAAATCTTAAGAAAATAGAAAAATAAATAAAGAATTACTTTAATTAATGGAAACTAAAAACTAAAAATTATAAACAGAATACAACTAACATTGGAATATTTCAATTACACTTTTAAAATGTTTTAAAACTAAAATATATACATAACATCATGTTACACGTGTAAATAAAAATTATAACATGACATAACAACAACATATTATCTATATAAAATTAAAATAAACAATTTTGTTAAATACAACAAATTACGTCCAATATTGTAAAAGGCATAACTTTCACAATATTAGTCAGATTTCAAAGAAACGAAAAGTATGACCATCTTGACCAAAATTCACATTTCTAGAAAATATTCTATTTATTCATATTTGGAATTCTAAATCACATAGAAATCAAAATTTATATTTAAATAACAAAATTATTCACTTTAATAAAAAAAATACAGTTTTTAAATCAGGAAATTCAATTTAATAATTAATATATACAATTAAAATAATCACAAAATACAGGTTTTTACATACATGAACTCTGCAATGGCGTGAAAGTAGGAAGAGGTTTCCTCGGTCCATCCTACTTGGACTGCACTAAGTCTTTGCTCAACCTGAGTTGACTGTAGGTCTTCAATCATTTGAATAGTCATGTCGGTCAACATGATTCTTGTTGTAACGACCCGGGATTTTCGAGCTCGAAAATTCCAGATAGTTATGGAAAAGAAGAAAGAGATAGAAGAAGAAGAACTGAAACACCAAACATCTCACATTCGCATCAGATAAAATATAATAATGAATAATAATAATAGCTTACAAAGAATACTATATATGTCAATTACATTTCAATACATCAGAGTTTCACACACGTTCAGTCACAAAAATATACATAATTATCATTTCTTAGATTATCAATTATATATACAGCGGAAAACTCACTACGCCATTGCCATCTAGCTCGCCTCCTGAGCTCCAGAACGTATCTACCTGAAAAACCTGTAATACTCGGTCTGACCCGAGCATTACACCAAAGTAACACCCGGGTTAGGCTGGAAACCAGCCTGAGTAAACCCAACTAACATGAAATACCAAAGCAAACAACTTATATAAACCTGGGGTAATATATCAATTCAACAATTCGCAATTTGCAATAGACAGCACTTATTCCACACATTAATTTCTAAGTATCAAATTCAGATAAAATAATCCAATTTACTTAAATCGTTCATCCCAGCCCTTTGATTTCACAAATCAATTTATTAAAAATTCGAAGTGGTTTCGGGTATTTCCCAATACCCGACCCCGGTCTCTTCGACTCTTATTTGTCATTCTTACCCAAGTTATTTCCATGAAATACACAACATTTCATATCAAAGAAATCAACTCATTCAAAGCATCAAATGCCATCCAATCATTCATAAGCAAAACATAATCACAAAAAAATTTAGTTTAATTAGACCTGATTGAATTACTAATCTCAATCTCTTAAATTTCTTCATTCAACATTAATTAATTTTCAAATTAATTAACCAATCATCCCTTCATTATTCATCTGAATTAAACACCTAGGATTAATTATCCTTCAATTATATTCAAGTAATAATCTTTAATTAATTTCACCAACTAATTATTCTTAACCCAAACGGTAGTTAACCCTTACCCACTTCACAAATTAATTAGCTATATTGATTACATAAATCTTTAATTACTTGCATAACTAATTCCTCATAAGGTTCTTAGCATTGATTAATTAATCTTAGTTAATTAATTTTTAATTTCGCCATCAATTATATAATTTAATGACTTCTCATTCATTTTTCAATTTATCATAATCTAATTAATTGCTTCAATAATTAATCACTTATTAAACCAAATTTATTAATCCCTTTGATTTACCTCAACCTATTACCTTAATTAATCTCTTGATTAATTCCACAAAGTATGTATATCCAAATTATTATTATATTTATTTATTTATTTATTTTCCAAATTATCATTCAATTAATTACATCCAGAAACTATTAATTTATCTATTTTTCCCAAATAATTATTAATTCACTACTCCATAATTATTAATTAATAACTTTAATCGTTAATTTATAATACTTAATTACCCATTTGTAAATCTCTAATTGCAAATTAATCGATCACTAACACAAATCAATTTCTTAACTTATTTCATAATTGTCAAATCTTAATCATACTTAAAGTAAACATCTTTTTTTTTGTTGAATTCCGCATCACCTTACTAAACATTTACCCTTAAACAAACTTTACCGATGTTTATAAAATAATTAAGTTATAAATATCCTTTAAGTACTCAACCTACTTAATTTACAAACAAACTGTTCTTAATTTAAGTTTGAAAGACCTTTGATTTAAAGAATTTATCAATGATTAAACCATTCCCTCTTTTTTTTCTTCTCTTTTCCCACAGAATTAATTAAACAGATTGTAAATTTGTTCCCTGGCTTCGGGTTAGACCCGATGATAACTCGACCCTGCTTCGAGTTATCTTCCCCTGTCTATACTTATACTGTTTCTTTTAATAAATTTAAGTTTAAAACACAATGCCTTCGACTTTAAATCTATGATGAACTAAGCTACTCAGATGAACCCAGATTTTTCAACTTTCAAACTCTGACAGGAAAAAGAAATAAAATGAATTACTCACTGCAAAACACTGAGCCACCAGTTCGAAGGCCCTAGTTCGACCCCTCACCTCAAAATCAATCATACCCTATAGCATCTGGTTGCGACCCCCTCCCCTCACTAACTTCCCTGCTCCAGAATTTTCTACGACGCCATCACCCACACGCTCACGCGAAAGCGCTCGCCCTGCGATCCCTTTCTCCACGCGTATCTTCAAATTTCGAACGAAACCTCCCTCCCTTAGCACGAATTGAACCACGATCGGCTTCAAGCATCGAGTCTCGAACTCGATCATGTATTGCATCGCCATATATTTTTTTGTTTTGCCGAAGTCGAATGATTTGGGTAGGGAGTTTTTGCTTTCGGCTGTTTTTTTTATATATACCGTTCCCTCTATTAGAAAGGAAGACGGGAAGATATTTCCCTAAACTGGCTTCGGTTGCAACCTAGAGTGAAATCACGTGAGTAGGGTGATACAATTTTAGACTTTTAATTCATTTTATATAATCGAATATTGGAAATATCTCATGCTCCATAACGTGAAATCTCGAACCCCGAATCAAACATGCCAACAGGCGTTTATAAAATTTTACCCGCGTTCTGAACACAATGGAACGTATTTCGGAAGCTGATTCGATCGTACGCACGAGTTACAGAAGAAAACGATCGATTTTAAATTAAATAGAGTAAAATAATTCTAAGCGTTTCGAGCTGCCAGGGTCAAATGACAACTCCGAATGCTACGAAAATTGAAATCCGATAATAACTAATTATTACGGATCCAATGGAACTGGTTTCATCGAATTCCGAGACAGTGCCTCGGAAGACTATTTTTATATGTCAATTTAAACGATATATTATTAAAAGTGAACAAAACACTTCCAAACTCAATTTCAACACTTTCACTACCTTCAGTGCTATCAATATAAATTTTATAAGCCTTCAAATTATTTTTAACAGGCTTAAAATTCCAGCTTCAACATTTTGCCCAAATCTTCAGTTTATAAAATTCAATAAAATTGATTATCAAGTAAATATTAATATCTTAAATTCGAATTAAAATTAAATTTTAAATATTTAAAACCAATTAATTATTCCAATTGAAATTATTAGAAATTCCGGGCCGTCACATTCCTCCCCCCTAAAAAGAATTTCGTCCCCGAAATTACTAGATAGGAAGAATGGTCCAATACCCGTTAACTTTTCCCCAACACTCACTATTCAACATCCTACCAACTATCCTTTATTAAAGACCCACTATCACCTCAACCAACTTCCCCAAAACCTCCAATAGTTTCAAATAATATCTCTTTTCTCAATCATTTAAATTTCAATTTAAAATCAAATTTTGAATTATCAAATTTTCCTAAAATTTTTCTAACTCTCTAAATTTCCAAAAAGATTTGCCAGCGTCTACTTTGCGCGGCTAGCTCGGTACAACTACAAAAGGCCTCTATGGGCTCCCAAATACCAAAAAGAAAACAAAAGCCAAGTGGCTACATCAAAAACCCAATCCTATTTCATGCAGAAATTAAAATACATACCTTTTTGTCGGGCAATTCACATTTATCTTTAGGAATCAAATCCAATTTATTCTCCCTTTCAATACCTGCATATCTTACTTGACAATAATATCCAATCATAACATTTCCAATCATTTTATACATTTCCTCATATATGTTTCATATCTATTTCAAAATTAATTTTCACCGTTTCATATGAATTCAATTTATTTTCGATTTCTAATATTGAGTTTTATCTTTCATTTAAACTGCATATTAGTTTCATTTACTAGTTTACTTAATTCCCAATTTATAATTGTTTGTTGCTAACCAAAATTTTTAAAAATTTTCTAACTCCCAAAATTTTGAAATTTTTTTGGCAGAGTCTCCTTTGTACGGAGGAGCTTTTGCAATTTGACAAGAGATATAAATATATATACATCGACCCACACGGTCGGAAAAAGCAAAAATAGTTCATATTTCCTATTTTTATAGCGTAGGCGTAACTTATTTAGCATTTTAAGCAAGCGACTTATTTATTCTAGCAAATAATGCAATCCAAATCCAGCCAAACGGCCTTCAGGTACCTGTACTTACTCAGTTTAAATACGTAAGTGCCATATATTGAAAATTTACTAGCTTTTCACTTACTTTCAATAGCTAAACACATGTATATCATAAGAAACAAGCACCAAAACCTTTCCATAACAGATTTATATAATCTTAAAGCTGACTCAATTGCTTTCAGCCAATTCATATGCCATTTCATTCAATTTAACGGTTTACAATGCAATTGCTTGCACTCAATTCATTTTTAAGCAAAACAAACTCGTATTCATAACAATTGATTCAAAAATCAATTATATTTGCTTTCACTAATTCATAGAATTTAATTAAATCTCGTTTACCTTAAACGACAATCATTTCTACGCAATTTGATAATATCCATGTGAATCAGTAATTACTTAAGTTTTATAACCAATTAAAATTGATTCCAACTCAATTTTATTTAATTCCAATCCATTTTAATTTATTCTCACCATTTATTTAATTCGCCACATTCCATTCTTGTATACTACTAGCCATTTCCAAATTAACTCAATCCAAGCTTTAATTAATGAGCTTTCATCCTTATTCGAAGCCAAATTTCCAAAATTTTAAGCTTAAATTAATTTACTTTAATTTATTCCAATATCAAACTTAGGTTTACCTTTATTTGACTCTCATTTAATCAAATTCCTTTAAATTCAGTTAGCCCATCCACGTTAACTTTAATTTTAGTTTACTTTCTTAATTTATCAATATAATATGCAACATATACTTAACTCATTTATACTTCAATTAATATGCCACCGAACTTAAGTTCAGTGTGATAATCCAATTCAAATCACAACTTTGATTTAATTCTTATTAGATTAGGCTTCATCCATTTATTATTTAACTCAATTAACCCATTTTAACTTCTTAATTTACCCGCTTAACTCATTATCGAATTTATTTTATTAATACAAGGTCATTCTCAATTATCTCTACTCACCTGGGTTTTGTTTGCAACCAAAACCATTTCTATTATAATCCACTTTCATTTCATTCGACAACACTTCCATTATATCAAATCTAAGCCGAATTCTATTTAAAATTCGAATTCATTTCCAAACCATTATTTTCTTACGATCCATTTATTTACCCAAGATAAATTTTATTTATATACTCAACCAAATAATTCTTTAGCCAATTAGCTTATTTCCAACTTCTAAATCGATATTCGATTTTTAATTTCAAATTCACTTCATAAAAATTCCAGTTTGGATTTCCTTGATTTTCCAAAATTCAAACATCTTCATTTAAAAATTGTTAGAAATGCCTTTTAAATTTACATCATACTATTAAAATAACTCTTTATAAAAATACTTTTTATAACTCGATGTCACAAACAGTCCATCCTTGTTCTCACAGAAATTCAGTCTTACGTTGATCAGGCGTAGGACTGAAAATCTATAAGTACTTGGTAAACCCGCTTTCAACATCCAGTGAAAATATTCGGAAATAAATTTTATTAAAAATATAGAAAATAGTTTTTGAAAATAGAGGAAATATCTTTGTGATAATGCTCTGAAAATCATCACCCCATCCATGGTCACAGTTACATCCCAGGATTACGTTGCCATCGCAGCAAAAGTCCATGTAACTGCAGGCTCTCCGCGACCTCTCGATTGTGCCATGGATCCCACACAACAGATCACAGTTACATCCAGGGTTACGTTGCCGTCACAGCAAAAGTCCATGTAACTGCAGGCTCTCCGCGGCCTCTGATTTAGCTATCGAAATGAAACCTCTCCACTCCTACATAGGTCGCAGCCTACCGAGATAAACTCAAACGCAGACTGTTGGCTCTCAGCGGCACACACGATTAACGCTATGGTATACTCAACTCATGATCCTCAGGAACTAGTTTTGTCTGGACTCCTCACAGGATCAACTTTAGAAGCCCCCTTGGGGCTCAAGGCAGTACCACCCGGTGGCACTCCTGAGAAGTTCATTTCAAGGGAGCGCCTTTTCCCCCAGAGCCAACATCAAAACATTTTATACTATACATATAGTATCTTCAAATCATACACCTAGTATGATATCATACAAAGCTCCTTTACACAAAATCGATTATCCCAAAATCGATAATTCTCAAACTAGGCTTTCCAAATTCAATATTGATTTTACCCAAAAATCAAAAGCCTTTCCAAATCCAAAGGTTCCCAAAACCCTTTTTCCAAATTCCTCATAAGATCCATTTTATTTATATATATATTCAGATATATAAAATTTTAAAAACTTTGGATCTTTTCAATCTTGTATAAACTCGTTTTATACTTCAAGCACTTCCAAAAATCCCCTTTTCCTCCAAAATAAAATTCAACAAGGGAAGATTTATCTTATAATTAACAAAGATATATAACTTTGTTTACCGAAAATCAAATATTCAAATTTGATTACCCTTTCCAATATCAATTTCCTTTCTATTCACATTCCTTAAATTCCCCTTTACTTATTTATAATTGCCTTAATCCCATTTGGATAATCATTCCAATTCTTATCTCAATTGGGTATTTAAATCAATAACAATTTGAGCTCCGACCAGTTTAGAAAATAGCTTGAAAATTTTAAAATAGATAAATGGTTAAAAAAAAAATTATTAGTATATATAATAGCTATGAAATGGTTAACTAATTGTAAAATAGTTGGAATATAGTTAAATAGTTACAAAAATTTTAGATAATAGCAAAATAGAAAAAAAAAATAGTAATAAATTTGTAACATAGTTAAAATACAGTAATGAGTTTAGAAAACAGCTGAAAAATGGTTAAATAGCCCCAAAAATGATTGTAAAACAAGTATAAAATAATTTGGCTTTAAGAAAGAAAGGTCGTATATATTAATAGCTTAGAAAAATAAGTTTATACCAAAACAATCTATATTGAAAATAGTGAAGAGCCAATTGTTCACTTTCCCAACAATTCAATTAAAATCTCCATTTAAACTGACCCAATTCCAATCCAAATAACTCCAAATTCCATTGGACTTAATTAATTCCCAATTCAAGTTGAATCAATCTTAATTTCATCCCAAATTTAACCAAATTCAATTTTGAACTAACTCAATTTCAATCTTGAATTTAAACTATCTCGAATTATATAAATTCGAGTTAAATTCTCAAAGATGGGTCTATCTTCTTAAACCAAATTAACCTTTATTTAAAGTTCTTAAACAATTTAATTTTCTGAACCCAATTCTCAAAATTTCATTTTATATTATCTTTACTTACGTATTTCAAGGTTCAAATAAGAGTTCAATACTATTTTATTTTAAGAATTTATTTTATCACTCAATTTTATCTTCCAGCTCAAAGCAGGATCTTAAACAAGTTTAAATTTCGCAATTCAATTACTCAAATTTATTTTATATATACAATATCATTCACAATTTAAAGATTTTTATTAACAATAGGATGATATCATCCAATTTATTTTAAAATGTCCATCCATTCTCAATTTTAAATCTCAAACCCGTTTTGAGATCACACAAATTCCCAATTCAAATCAACCATTTAACTTCCCAAGTTAAATTCAAATTTCATCCTAAAATTTTCAATTTAAGTTGTTCATTCAAACTTATTTAACTTCTCCCAAATTAAATTCGATTTATTTAATCCAATCAATCTTACTCAATTTGAATTCTCACTTCAAATTTCAAAATTCTTTCCCTTTTATAAGTTCAAGACTTATATCACTTTGTGTTTCCCATCACATTTCAGGGAAAATCAAAACTCAACATTTAGAGTTTATTTCAAATTATCTTTGATATCATGTATATCCATACATATTTAATTCTTGGCCCTCCCAGCCCTGTTTCAAAATTGTAAACCACTTTTGGTTTAAATTCAAATCAAATTTCAAACAATCCATTGTTTGCAACAAGTCCCATTTCCTTTTTATATTATTCTTATTTCTATAATTTCAAGATTAAATTTCAGTTTGAATCCCATTTCAAACTTACATTTATTTAAAGCTTTTAAATAATTTAGTTCCTGAATCCAAATTTTAGAATCTCATTTTCGATTAATTAAATTTCGATTTGGTTGTATTTTCGCTTTTACTTCATTTAATTCTAATTCAACACTTCAATTTGGTTGTATTATATTACTTCTAAATTTTAATTTCAAATATTTAACAACCAATCACCTTAATATTTATTAGAAGGAAATATTGCTTTATATATACCCAAAAATATATATTTTATATAAAATCATTTAAAATCGTTATATAAGAAAATAACAAGTACGCTCTCATATATATATATATATACAACTCATTTTAGAGTACTTCAGACTCTACTTAATGAGTAATCTCTACCAGAGCCACGGTTCTCGCTTAACCTTTCAGCTCTGATACCAAATGTAACGACCCGGGATTTTCGAGCCCGAAAATTCCAGATAGTTATGGAAAAGAAGAAAGAGATAGAAGAAGAAGAACTGAAACACCAAACATCTCACATTCGCAGCGGATAAAATATAATAATGAATAATAATAGCTTACAAAGAATACTATATATGTCAATTACATTTCAATACATCAGAGTTTCACATACATTCAATCACAAAAATATACATAATTATCATATCTCAGATTATCAATTATATATACTGCGGAAAACTCGATACGCCATTGCCATCTAGCTCGCCTCCTGAGCTCCAGAACGTACCTACCTGAAAAATCTGTAATACTCGTTCTGACCCGAGCATTACACCAAAGGAACACCCGGGTCAGGTTGGAAACCAGCGTGAGTAAACCCAACTAACATGGAATACCAAAGCAAACAACTTATATAAACCCGGGGTAATATATCAATTCAACAATTCGCAATTTGCAATAGACATCACTTATTCCACACATTAATTTCTAATTATCAAATTCAGATAAAAAAATCCAATTTACTTAAATCGTTCATCCCAACCCTTTGATTTCACAAATCAATTTATTAAAAATTCGAAGTGGTTTTGGGTATTTCCCAATACCCGACCCCGGTCTCTTCGACTCTTATTTGTAATTCTAACCCAAGTTATTTCCATGAAATACACAACATTTCATATCGAAGAAATCAACTCATTCAAAGCATCAAATGCCATCCAATCATTCATAAGCAAAACATAATCACAAACAAATTTAGTTTAATTAGACCTGATTGAATTACTAATCTCTATCTCTTAAATTTCTTCATTCAACATTAATTAATTTTCAAATTAATTAACCAATCATCCCTTCATTATTCATCTGAATTAAACACCTAGGATTAATTATCCTTCAATTATATTCAAGTAATAATCTTTAATTAATTCCACCTACTAATTATTCCTAACCCAAACGGTAATTAACCCTTAACCACTTCACAAATTAATTAGCTATATTGATTACATAAATCTTTAATTACTTGTATAACTAATTCCTCATAAGGTTCTTAGCATTGATTAATTAATCAAAAATATAGAAAACAATTTTTGAAAATAGAGAAAATATCTTTGTGATAATGCTCTGAAAATCATCACCCCATTCATGGTCACAGTTACATCCCAGGGTTACGTTGCCATCGCAGCAAAAGTCCATATAACTGCAGGCTCTCCGCGACCTCTCGATTACGCCATGGATCCCACACAACAGATCACAGTTACATCCAGGGTTACGTTGCCATCATAGCAAAAGTCCATGTAGCTGCAGGCTCTCCGCGGCCTCTGATTTCGCTATCGAAATGAAACCTCTCCACTCCTACATAGGTCGCAGTCTACCGAGATAAACTCAAACGCAGACTGTTGGCTCTCAACGGCACACACGATTAACGCTATGGTATACTCAACTCATGATCCTCAGGAACTAGTTTTGTCCGGACTCCTCACAGGATCAACTTTAGAACCCCCCTTTGGGGCTCAAGGCAGCACCACCCGGTGGCACTCCTGAGATGTTCATTTCAAGGGAGCGCCTTTTTCCCACAGCCATCATCAAAACATTTTATACTATACATATAGTATCTTCAAATCATACACCTAGTATGATATTGTTAATTCCTCTTCATTAGCGACCTAAAACCTAAAGGCATGGAGCGACCTAACTACAGGAACGGCATGGCAACTTAACTCATCAAGCGACCTAAAAGTATCTGCGACCTAAGGGAAGCGCCGACCTATAGCATTCCGCGACCTATTGCATTCAAACGACCTAACTGTGTGCTCAAACCTAAGGAAGGCCGCGACCTAGCGGAACCCAGCGACCTAAGAGTAGCTGCGACCTAAAGTGTTGCAACCTAAGGACTGTTGCGACCTAACAGAAAGCTACAACCTAGAGGAGGTCGCGACCTAAGAGTGAGTGCGACCTGAAGATGGACTCGACCTATGGAACTCCGCGACTTAACTATCCACCGACCTAAGGAGCTCCGCGACCTAAGGAAGGTCGCGACCTAAGGGACTCAGCGACTTAAGATTAACTATGGCTGCAAGAAAGTACTCGCGATTTAGGTTAGGTCGCTAACGACCTAAACACCAGAATATAGAAGACTATGCAATGCCACAGGGGGATAGGTCGCTCACGACCTAGTACTTGTGCAAATCAGCATGCGTGAGGAAGGAGGGGCCAACGCTCTTCAGGTCAACTACAACCCTACTTAGGTCGGTCACGACCTACGACCTTACTTAGGTCGGTCACGACCTACGACCTTGTTCTGAAAAACGCCTATAAATATGATCCTAACTCCAACTAAAAGGGGACTTTTGGCTCATTCACTTCAAGCGCTGTTACTCCGCTGCATTCCAAACCAATCAAACATTTAAAGCTCTCAAGACACGAAGAACGCTACAAACAACTTCGAGAAAAGAACACACACATCCAGCATGGATTTGAAGACTCTAATCTCCATTGAAGTTTAATCTACTTGTTCTAAGTGACTTGTAATTCAAAGTGTATTGTACTTGGAAAGAATTGTATCAGCTTGTAACGAGATCATCAATAAAAGTACTTAAAGTGGACGTAGGCTATTCCATTAAGCCGAACCACTATAAAATTGTTGTTGTTTACTACTTTTCCGCTATCATCTGCTTATAATCTGTTCCCGAGTTATCGGGTGGTGCTTTCACAACTACAACTCATACACCGGGGTGTTAGCGTTCAAATTTCAGCGTTAACATTTTTGGTGCTTTCACTGAGAATTGAACTCAGGTGAGTTATCATCATTGCTTCACAGAGATTTGTAGAGAGAATTTCCTTGAAAACCAGAAGTCTATCCGAGATTATGGCTCCTGGAAGGAAGAGTAGAACTGTCAGATCTGGGAATATTCAAGAGGGAACCTCCGCTTCCCCTATATCGAATCAAGCCACTCCAGCTGTCGGAGTTACAAAGGCAGAGCTGGATGCTGTAATTTTAGGGCTGAACCAACAGATCAATGCCCAAAATGCACAACTCGAGGCTCAAAATGCCCAGAATGCCCTAATTCTAAATAGGTTAACGATCTGCTTGGGGCAAACCGTCAACCAGCGGGTAATGTGAGGAATTTTGCTGGCGACCTTCATGATGCTGAAGAAAGAAATGCTCCTGAAAGGGCTGCTAGCCCCTTTGAACAAACACTTCCAAAGGTTGGTGGATCTAGAACTCGACATGATGAGGAGTATCTTTCTGGAATGGTCCGACAAATTATGAAAGAGAGTATGCAGAGGGTTGAAGACGAGAAAGAATGGGGTTTCGCCCCAAGTAAAACTCCATTTACCGAGAAAATCTTAAAGGCTGAATTCCCAAGGAAGTTTGTCCCACCAACCATTCCAGCTTACAGGGGGACGAGAGATCCGAACGAATTCTTATACAAGTATGATTGTCACATGACTGGTGCCAGAGCCTCTGATGAAATAAAGTGCCGATATTTTCCTGTGTATCTCGAAGGTGTAGCTCTGCTTTGGTTCACCAAACTTCCAGTCCGATCTATCGATCAGTTTTCTGACTTAACTCGGAAGTTCAAGGAGCAGTTCAGACTATACGCCTCAAAAGCTAAGGATATCATGTCACTGCCAAGTTTGGAACAGAATCCAGGGGAAACTGTCAGATCTTTCTTAAACCGCTTTAATATAGCGCTAGCTGAGGTGGACAATGCAGAACCGCGAATGATATTGACTTATCTGATGAAGGGTATTGACAAGTCAAGCGAATTTGGGAAATGGCTAAACATGAAGGAACCAAATTCCCTTGAAAAATTCTATAAAAAAGCAGATGAATTCATACGCTTAGAAAGCCGTCCCGTACCGGTAAAGGCAGTGTTGGAAAAAGCTGAAGATAACACTGTTGCTCCACGCAAGAATGAATCTGTAGGGCAAAAGAGGGAAAATAACAATGGGAAGAAACAGGGTAATCTGAAGAAGCCCCGATCCTTCAAGCCATCAGAGTATACTCCTTTATCAGATACGCCGGAACGTATCTACCTTGCCATTAAAGATTCTGTTGACTTTCCTAAACCTCCTCCTCTAAGGACCGGGAAAAAGGCTATACAGAGTGGGAAGTTCTGCCGCTTCCATAATCAACCCGGTCACGAGACCGACGAATGCCGCCAGTTGAAAAATCTGATTGAAGAGTTGCTAAGGGAAAACAAACTGCAGCAATTTGTGAAAAAGAATAACAACAATCCTGCTTCATCTAGTCAAGGGCAACAGGCTCCTACTCAACAGCCTAGGACGATTGAGAAGGCTGCAGGGCATGAATCTGGAAGGCCCATTATTAATGTCATTACAGGAGGACCTCACCCAGCAGGCAGAAGCTGGGGTGAGATGGAAAGGTATACCAGAGCTTTAAAGTATGCGCCGACTGAGGAAGATGTATTTGTTTTGGAAAGTGCTACGCCTTTGAAGCAACAAAGAACTTTCGATGATGATATAGTGTTCAGAGCCAGGGATTCCGCAGGTATTGAAGCTCCTACTTTGGATCCTCTAGTCATCTCGGCGGGTATCGGACCAGCTATTGTCAGAAGAGTTCTCACTGATTGTGGCGCATCCTGCAATATTCTCTTTAAGAAAACATTCGACCAAATGAAGATCCCTATGGCTGATGTGCAAGCCTCATCGCAGAAAATTGCTGGTTTCACTGGGGAGCCAAAGCAGCCGGTAGGGACCATTGATTTGTTCGTGGAACTCGGAGAAGGAGAGAGAAAAGTGGTCCGCAAGCAAACTTTTGTGATGGTCGACGAATTTTCTGCTTACAATGCTTTCCTTGGTCGCCCAACTCTGGCAGCGTTCAAAGCTGTTCTTGCCCCGTGGTGCCTCACTATTAAATTCCCTACAGACAATGGAGTAGGAGTTATAAAAGGTGATCAAAATGCTGGGCGAGAGTGCTATCTGACAGAGCTACGAGAAACCAGAAAAAGAGAAATGGGAAAGAATGCGGCAGCCCCAGTCCGCATCAAAGAACCAGCCTTGTAGCAATTACAGGGCGGACCCTGCACTGGCGAGCACAGCGGAGCAAGGAAAGAAATGGACCCTAGAAAAGTCAGTGCAGGGGAAAATAGAGTGGTACCGGTGGAAACGACAATACCAATACTGTTGACCCAAAGGACCCAAACAAAGTGTTGAATGTGGGTTCACAACTTAATGCATCAATTCAGAATATCTTAATATCTTTCTTAAAGGCAAATCTGGATGTTTTTGCTTGGACTCATGCCGATATGTGCGGAATATCCCCAGAAGTTGCAGTGCATGCTCTAAATATTGATCCAAAATTTACACCTGTAAAGCAGAAAAGGAGAACTCCAGGTCCGGAAAGGTCAGCAGCATTAAAAGAAGAAGTTGATCGGCTCATGTAGAATAATTTTATCAAAGAATCTACATATCCGAATTGAGTTTCAAATCCAGTGCTGGTTAATAAAGCCAACGGAAAATGGAGAGTATGCATCGATTTTTCAGATCTAAACAAGGCCTGCCCCAAAGACTGCTTCCCATTACCCAGAATCGATCAACTGGTAGACGGAACAGCGGGACACGAATTGTTATCTTTTATGGATGCTTACTCCGGATATAACCAGATCATGATGCATGAGCCAGATCAGGAGGAAACGAGCTTTATCACCGACACTGGTCTTTACTGCTACAGAGTTATGCCCTTCGGGTTGAAGAATGCAGGGGCAACATACCAGAGACTCGTTAATGCTATGTACAAACCGCAACTGGGCAAAACCGTGGAAGTTTACATCGATGACATGTTAGTAAAGTCTAAGAAATCACTGGATCACATAGAACACTTAGTAGACATGTTCGCTGTCCTCCAAAAATACGGAATGAAGCTCAATCCTTTAAAATGTTCATTTGGAGTGGAATCCGGCAAGTTTTTAGGTTTCATCGTGAGCGCTAGGGGCATTGAGGCCAGTCCAGCTCAAATTACTGCATTGAAAGAAGTCAAAGCTCCTAGAACAAAGAAGGAATTGCAAAGTCTCAATGGAAAAGTTGCCGCCTTGAGTCGGTTCATTTCCAAAGCCACAGATAAATGCATCCCATTCTTTGACGCCCTAAAGAAAGGAAGGAAAAACTTCGATTGGACTCCCGAATGCCAAAAAGCCTTTGATAAATTGATTCGCCATATGGAGACGCCTCCAATACTTTCTAGGCCTGGCGATGGCGAGGATCTTCTTATATACTTGGCAGTATCATCTCATGCTTTAAGTGCAGCGCTGATACGGGAAGACAAAAGGATTCAACATCCAGTTTACTATATCAGCAAAAGACTCACTGGGGCAGAGATGAATTACTCTAAGTTGGAAAAACTCGCCTATTGCTTACTAATTGCGTCTAGGAAGTTGAGGCAATATTTTCAAGCTCATCCTATTAGAGTCCTCACTGATCAACCTTTAAAGCAAGTCCTGTTTCGCCCTGAAACTTCGGGTCGTCTTCTAAAGTGGAATATTGAACTCAGTCAGTATGACATCACTTATCATCCCCGGAAAGCAATCAATGGACAAGCTTTAGTGGATTTCATTGCAGAATTTACAGATAAGGGTAACAGTGAGGAAGAAACGGTCGACAATTCCCCGATCCAGTGGAAGTTATATGTCGATGGTGCTAGAAACGACTACTGTTCTGGAGCCGGAGTTGTACTTGAGACTCCTGAAGGTCGATCATTATGCTATGCACTAAGATTGGAATTTCCTTCAACAAACAATGAAGCAGAATACGAAGCCCTTATCGCTGGCTTAAGGATTGCTAAAAAATTAAACATCCGAGTGTTACAGATATTCAGTGATTCTCAGCTTATTGTATGCCAAGTCAAAAAGGAATTCCAAGCAAAAGGGGGGAATCTGCCCGCCTACTTGTCAAAGGCTTGGGAACTCCTGGGTGATTTCGACCATTACATGATAAGTCACATTCCTCGAGAAGAAAACATGAAAGCAGATTCTCTCGCAAAGTATTCAAGCACAGGCGAAGCTCAATTTCTGGGGCTAACTCCAGTAGAGGTCCTGTCGACTCCTAGCATTGATGAGATGGACATTGATTGGATCATGAGCATATCTCAAGAACAAGAATCATGGATGACTCCGATAATAGAATATCTGCTCAATGGATCCTTACCAGGGAACTCAAAAGAACGACAAAAGCTACTGAGAAAAGCCTCTCGATACGTAGTCCAGGATGGCCAATTATACAGACAGGGATTCTCAATGCCATTACTTCGATGTGTATCCAGAGAAGAGTCTAAAGCAATCCTAGCAGAGGTACACGGAGGAGAATGTGGTGATCATTCAGGTGGCCAAACATTAGCAAAGAAAATTCTCCAGTACGGATATTTTTGGCCAGAAATTAATCGAGATGCAGCAAAGTATTCCCGAGAATGTGACAGATGTCAAAGATTCGCCAAAATTCCTAAAGCTCGTTCCACTGAACTCACACAGATGGTCAGTCCATGGCCGTTTGCAACATGGGGGATAGACCTTGTAGGACCGTTACCAACTGCCAAATCTGGAATTAAATATGCCATTGTTGCTGTAGATTATTTTACTAAGTGGGCAGAAGCTGAACCACTGGCTACTATCACCTCAAAAAAGATGATAAGTTTTGTGACTAAAAACATCATTTGCAGATACGGTGTGCCTCAAAAAATAATTATAGACAATGGAACTCAGTTTGAAAGTGAAGAATTCCAAGATTTTTGCAAGCGATTCAAAATCCGGAAAAGCTTCTCAGTGGTAGCTCATCCGCAGGCAAACGGGCAAGTGGAAGCCGTGAACAAAATTATTAAGTCAACCATCAAGAAGCAACTTGAAAGAGCAAAAGGTGGATGGGTCGATAAGCTACCACTGGCACTATGGGCATACAGAACCACTCACAAAACTGCGACTGGGCACACCCCGTTTTCATTGGCATATGGGTCAGAGGCTATGATTCCGGTAGAAATAGAAGTCCCTTCACACAGAAGAATCCATTTCAATCAAGCAGAAAACGAAAAGCTACAGCTTGAAGCGCTAGATCTCCTTGATGAAAAAAGAGATGAGGCTAATCTTAGAATTGCAGCTCATCAGCAAAGAATAGCCAGACATTTCAATTCCAAAGTTCGCCAATGCAGCTTTGAGATTGGAGACCTAGTCCTGAAGAGAATTATGACAGCGACAGGTGTGTTTGGGCCAAATTGGGAAGGACCATATGTAATAGGTCAGAAGCTTCTTGACGGCACATTCAAACTCACCACTGTTGAAGGAGATCAAATTCCAAGGGCATGGAACAACAACCATTTGCGTCCATACTTTGCTTGAAAATTTTGTTGAAATATTGTATAAAGAATTATGAATGTATGATTCTTGTAATTGAAAGCAATTGTAAAACTGATGCAAGTAAATAATGAAAGAATATAAAGTGGATGTAGGCCCAATTTCCTGGCCGAACCACTATAAATCTTGTGTTCCTTATTATTATTGCATGTTTGCTTTATTTTCGATATAAAAAGTACATAGAATGTATTGCTGAAATGTCGATTTGAATTTTTGCAGACAATGGAAGTGAAACTTGCACATAAAAAGACCAATTGATTCTCGCCAAATTTCAAGTCACAAGAGCCCCGAATTCAAATCCTAGATAGGAAGTACTTCAACTAAACGGCCTATGATTTCGACAGAAACGGGTCTTTGCTAATAAATTGAGATCGTTTGAACAAACAAACATCCAATTAATAAGCTAATGCTCGTTCTCACGAAATTGCCTGACAATGAAGCACGCTTCCTTGGATTAAACAAGTTACTTGTAAAAAAAAAAAAGGGGCAGAGGATCATTGAAAAGGCTTGAGCAAGTGAGCAGAGGAACAACCAAAGCCATCATCGGCAGCACAAGTCCTCTTCGGAGGCACAACTCTTCGGAGGATAAAGACCTCTAATGGGTCATACGCCACAAAAAAGAAAGTTCTCTACTCAACAAAAAAGATTGGAGGAGTCATGATCCTCCAACCATGAGAGAGTAACTTCCAGGCGATGAAAACCCTCTCTGAGGCACATTTCACCAGGAGTTGAAGTGTTATGACCGCTCTTCGGGATTTCACTTCACCAGAGTTGAAATGCAAACAAAATAAAAGCCCTCTTCGGAGGCCCATTTCACCAGGAGTTGAAGTGTTATGACCGCTCTTCGGGATTTCACTTCACCAGAGTTGAAATGCAAACAAAATAAAAGCCCTCTTCGGAGGCCCATTTCATCAGGAGTTGAAGTGTTATGACCGCTCTTCGGGATTTCACTTCACCAAAGTTGAAATGCAAACAAAATAAAAGCCCTCTTCGGAGGCACATTTCGCCAGGAGTTGAAGTGTAACAACCGCTCTTCGGAATTTCACTTCACCGAAGTTGAAATGCAAAACAAGATAAAGACCTTCCTGGAAGCCCACGTTTCACCGAGATTGAAATAAAACTTCCAAGTGTTGAAACGTGAAAAGGCTTTCCTCGAAGGCACAACTCTTTGGAGGTACACGTTTCACCAAGATTGAAATAAAACTTCCAAGTGTTGAAACGTGAGAAATCCCTCCTCAGAGGTACAACCGCCTCCCGGGGACACAATTAAAAAGAAAGACCTCTTCAGAAGCCCACGTTTCACCGAGATTGAAATAAAACTTCCAAGTGTTGAAACGTGAAAAGGCTTTCTTCAAAGACACAACTCTTTGGAGGAACACGTTTCACCAAGATTGAAATAAAACTTCCAAGTGTTGAAACGTGAAAAAATCTCTCCTCAGAGGCACAAATTTTTATTAAAAAAAAAAAAGAAAAATCCTCATCAAGAGCGTACTTTAACTTTCAAAGGAAGAGCGATTTACCTATTCTAAAAAAAAAAAAAGAAGGGGGAAAGAAAGTTAAAGTACATTCAGAGGTCCGCTTTACCACATAGAAGAATTCACTTGGCAAAATGTATACATACGCAAAAGGAAAATGTGATTTCTTCGAAGGACAAAGCGTAGAAACTTATATGAAGGAAGTTGCACTCTACGAAAATTCTCTTCGAGAATGAAGTAATTATTCTTTAGAAAACGAGAGTGCAAGTCCCCTCAAAGTATACGATATTGCAGTAAGCTCATGGTATAGGGGCAACATGGTATAGTTACATACAAAGTGGTATAGCTACGTCGGTAAAGTATGCTCAAACAACATACCACAAGCTCACCGCAATATCGTATAAATAAACTTGTGCAAAAATGAATAATAAATGCATTCTCAAATTCAAACAAAAGTCTGTACAAATAAAGAATCATTTTATTCAATTGCAGATATTGCAGATACAGGTTTCAAAATAAAAAGCAGGGGCCGGTGCCTGCACAACATCCGACCATTACACAAAAAGGGAATCAAAAAGCTCAACTCTTCATTTCTTCTTGCCGCCTTTAGACCCTTTACCCGGCCGAATGGTTAGCTTTTCAGGTCTTTCAGGTCGGTCTGAAGGCATAAGGGAAGAAGGGGAGGGAGGAGCAACTGGCGCAATTTCTGGTTCCTCTTCAGTGGTGATAATTTTCTTCCCCCTCCTCTTCGATGTCCCATGCTTCTTTCTTCTCTTCGAAGAAGACTCACTCCCTGGAGTAATGAGAGCGGACAAAACTACGTCGTCAGAAGGAGTCCGCTCCGGAGAGATCTCGCCTCCTTCAAGTCCCTCATCTTTTTGCTCCTGCGAAGCAATATGGTCATCCAAGCCATGAAGAGCCTCAATTTTCTCCTCTTGTGACCCGGGTTGTGAAGCAGAAGGAGGAGTCACCTGAAGAGATGGAGGAGGAATAACCAGAGGAGGCGAAGTCTGCACAGCACTTGTTGTTTCAACTGCAGAAGAAGAGAAATTGAAAATGTTAGTATCTTCCCAAAAGAAGGGAGATATGGGTTCATCGAGATTCAAGAAGTAATCGAGAAGCTCATCAAATTTTTGAGGAATAAGTAGGCAATCCACCTGAATCGGACCAATGTCGAAATTACCTAAAGATGTTGGCTTCGTCAGTTCAATCTCATAATTCTGAGCCCCAATGTCCTCCAAAGCCTCTTCATCTGTAGGGGTAATTACCCCGGTTCTTGTAGGAGGCGGCGAATGAGCACTAGAGCCTGTAATGTCCACCTCGGGAGAAACTAGAGGACGTTCAGAGGTAGTAGGCAGTACTTCTTTTTCAGAACGCTCCTCTTCCGCCATCCCGGCCCGCGCTCTGGCAAGCTGCTCGTTTCCCTTGGCAAGAGCGGCGCGGGCTTCATCATCAAGATAATGCTCTTCAAGGGCTGACTCAGCATATCCAGCACCTTTACCACCGAGCATATCAAGTGCTGCCTCCCAAACTTCAGCCAGTGTGATTTCATACTTGGGACCTAGAAAGGCAAGGCTGCCACGTCCCAAAATGCTATGCAGATAAAAATCGAATAATGTGGAGCTAATGTCAGCTTTGGTTGCTTGATGAGCCTCTTCGGCCGCAAGTTTACCAGCAACAGCCTCGTCGCGCTCCTTTTCGGCCATAGCAAGTCGAGTTTTTAACAACTCTATCTCCAAGCTTTGAGAGCCGGTCTGTTCTCGCAGTTGTACAGTTTCAGCACGATATTCTTCCTTGACCTTTTCCTTGTGTGCAAGCTTATCTTCGACTGCTCTTTGACTGGCATGCGCATCTCGTACTTGTTGCTGAAGCATGCTCTCCTTTTGAGAATGGAAAGTAGATGAAGTAGCTAGTTCTTCCTTAAGTTTTTCTACTTCCGCTTCCAGCTTTTCATTGTAGGAAGCAATACTTCTCATTTCGGCGTCATGCTGTTCGAGAGTCTTCTGCCACTCAGCCTTATCATTCTCCATTGTTAGCATGGCCACGAGATTGGCTCGGTTAACCCTCTGAAGTTCGTCGACGAGTTTTTGCCAGTTCGACATTCTTTCGATATCGATCCTGACAGTATCAAGATTTCGCAGCATAGCCGGTTTGTCGAGAGGAACCAAGTCGAGATCAAATCGAACCCCTCTCAGGCACCACTGAGGAAATCGACTTTGAAGAGTGGGAGGACCTTGCCCAACTTGGTATGCGGGCCGGTTGATGATTGCTTGAATGTCGGAGCGAACGGGAGCAGGAGATTTAGCAGGGACATGTTCAGAAGCTGAAGGAGTTGTTTCTTCGGTAAGTCTAGCCCGCTTGCTAGAAGAATCGTCTATGTGACTCTTTCCTCTCTCATCATGAGCTTTTCTCTTTTGGGCATCATCATCTCTGTGGGGAAGATCATGTCTTTCTTGTTCCCTTCGGCGACGTTCTTCATATGCTCGTCTCTCGTCGGCTTTCCTGATGGCCCTCTCTTCATCCAACTCTCTGTAAGAAGGAAGGTAACGCCTGTAATCATACTGGCTACGCCTCCCGTAGCGCTGGAAATCATCATAGTACGAGCCGCTGCGCCCCATAGGAGAATCTGGAATTAAAATAATAAGCTTTAGAAATCTTTAAAGTACAAGAAGATAAGTGCGTAGAAGTGATGAGAAATCCAAAGTGTCGTGTAACGTGTAAACTACGCGCATCGAGTTACAAACCACTCTGTGGAATAGAGGTAGTGATAACTTGAGTAGGAGGAGTTGACATTTGTTGTAAAGAAGATGTCGCCTCGATTACAGAAGAGACAGTTTTAGAAACATCATCTTTGAAAAGTTCTTGAGATGTCACAATTAAATCGCTCAACCCCTCAAAAACATCATCGCCATCTTGTTTTTTGGAGCTTGCTTTCATAACTCCTTCACTAGTAGATCGAGGGGGTTCTTCCTCTCCAGTAACTGGGGCAAGTACAGACTTGTCAGATGGCCCCGCAACATCTTTCGGAATTGAACACTTAACTAGTGAAGTTTCTATAGAGGTTCCTCCCTGCAAGTGCTCTTTAGTGGAGACTGGGGCATCAGGAGTGTTCGTCGGAGAATCAGGAACCTCCGTTGGAACTTCATGTATTTGAGTGGAACGAGAAGGATGTAGAAGCTCAAACTGATGAAGAAGTTCTTCTGTCCATAGAAATTTTGCGCTTCTTTCTTCAGCAGCCACAGTGCTTAGCCTTTCAAAAACTGACTTATGGCTGGAATCTCTAGAAGGAGGAGGAAGTGCTGTAAAAATAAGGAATGGAATCAGCATCTAGCAATACGAACCAAGCAAAACTTAGAATAAAATTAAAGAAAGAAGAGAAAAAAGATCTCACTTCCTACTCTCCAGTCTGCGTAAAATTCCGCGGAGCAACGAATGTAGAAGTATTGATTCAGGAAACCATGTGCACTCTCCGGCAAATCCAAAATAAGTTTGCGGTTCCTCGCACCTCTTACAAGTACAATTGAAGGATGGTCCTTGTTCTTCGCAAAAGTGCACAAGTAACAGATTTCCTCAAAACTCGGAAGACGATCAAGAGTCCTCCTGAACAGAACACACAATCCCATCAAAATAGCATAGCCATTGGGGTGCAGCTGGAAAGGAGAGATCGTCAGTCGAAGGAGGATTTGCCGGAGAAATTCATTAAAAGGAGGAATTGCTCCACTCAAGCACATTTGTCGATTAATGGCAACAAAACCGTAAGGTGGTCTATCAGCAGAGTCATTTGGTCCAGGGAGTAAAACTTCTGCCTCGGCAATGCCAAATTGAACGCATAATTGATTAAGCGCCCGCGGTTTCAAAAGGGTAGGAGTTCTTTCCGGAGGATTCTCTAGTGGAATAGCAATCGGGAAAACCCCTTCAGCGTGTTCTATCATCTCTTCTTGTCGAGACATCATTCTACATAAGCGACTGGATGTTCAGATGAGAAGGTGCACGTTTCCTAAAAAGTGTGAAGTGTTGTGCAGAACTAAAAAAAAAAAGGAAAGCAAACATAACTGAAATCAACTAGTTGACAATTAGTCGACTATGAGATTTCAGAACTGGTTAATATAGATCTCAAGTGTAGTGTTAATGCGAACGAATCAGCTTTAACTGGATATTTTAGTTTTTCTTTAACACTTCACTTGAATTCATTGGTTCATAGCATTTCATTCGCACAGTTCATTTAAATTGATTATTCTTTATCGACTAATCTGTCATTCGATGTGGGCAGTCAATGGCAGTATATTCGTCCCAGTTTTCTGCAAATGTTATGTTTAACAGGTTATTAGCATTAGAGATAGCCTAAAACAAAGTGCAACAGAATTCAAATCCATATAGTTCAAAGTTCAAACAGTTCAATCAAAGTTGTCTCAAGATTTCACAAGTCCTAGGTCGTCCAGCGACCTAGCATAGGTCGGAGCCTTCTTAGGTCGCGCTGTGCAAAGTAAAGAATAAGGCTTTACAAATTCGTCTGTGTTAGCTCGGCCGCGACCTAAAGCCTATGTCGCAAGGAAGTTAGGTTGCGCAGTTCTTAGCTCGAGTAACTCTTAACTCATGCAAGGTCTTAGGTCACATGAGTGTTAGGTCGTTCAGCGACCTAGTATAGGTCGAAACTATTCCTTAGGTCGCAAGGATCAATAGATCGCGAATTATTTTAAGTCGTTCAGATCTGCTAGGTCACTAACTTCCTCTCCACGCAATGCTTCACCAGACCCAATAACCCGCCATCAACTACCCGAAGAGATTCATCATCCTCTCCATGAAATTTACCATCTCTTCATACCACTAGATCATTCCAAAAACTAACCAAAAAATCCTCAATCCATCATGAATTCAACGCACTGCCATGACTTCCTAAATCAACCAAATAACGACCGAAAAAATCGATCGCAACAATCACTCGAGATAAAGCGTGATACATGGAGTTGAGCTAAGGTCAGAAAGTGAGAATTCATGATTTAACGGCGATTATGATGGGATGAAGATCAGGTTTACTTACGAGACGTAATGATGGAAGTAAATCGGTGACTAGATGGGTCGAATTCGCCTTTGGAAGCTCAGAGAATTGTTAATGGCAGTAGGAGGTTAGAGCAATGAAATGAGGAAGAAGTAGCGACCTAACAGTTTTATATGAAGCAAATATGGGAAAACAAATAGACACGCGTATTGGCACAAGTGTTAGGTCGCTCACGACCTAGCTAAGTCAGGTCGAAGCACGCGACCTACGACCTAGGCACGTACTTCGAGGGGCAAATGTTAATTCCTCTTCATTAGCGACCTAAAACCTAAAGGCATGGAGCGACCTAACTACAGGAACGGCATGGCAACTTAACTCATCAAGCGACCTAAAAGTATCTGCGATCTAAGGGAAGCGCCGACCTATAGCATTCCGCGACCTATTGCATTCAAACGACCTAACTGTTTGCTCAAACGTAAGGAAGGCCGCGACCTAGCGGAACCCAGCGACCTAAGAGTAGCTGCGACCTAAAGTGTTGCAACCTAAGGACTGTTGCGACCTAACAGAAAGCTACAACCTAGAGGAGGTCGCGACCTAAGAGTGAGTGCGACCTGAAGATGGACTCGACCTATGGAACTCCGCGACTTAACTATCCACCGACCTAAGGGACTCAGCGACTTAAGATTAACTATGGCTGCAAGAAAGTACTCGCGACTTAGGTTAGGTCGCTAACGACCTAAACACCAGAATATAGAAGACTATGCAATGCCACAGGGGGATAGGTTGCTCACGACCTAGTACTTGTGCAAATCAGCATGCGTGAGGAAGGAGGGGCCAATGCTCTTCAGGTCAACTACAACCCTACTTAGGTCGGTCACGACCTACGACCTTACTTAGGTCGGTCACGACCTACGACCTTGTTCTGAAAAACGCCTATAAATATGATCCTAACTCCAACTAAAAGGGGACTTTTGGCTCATTCTCTTCAAGCGCTGTTACTCTGCTGCATTCCAAACCAATCAAACACTTAAAGCTCTCAAGACACGAAGAACGCTACAAACAACTTCGAGAAAAGAACACGCACATCCAGCATGGATTTGAAGACTCTAATCTCCATTGAAGTTTAATCTACTTGTTCTAAGTGACTTGTAATTCAAAGTGTATTGTACTTGGAAAGAATTGTATCAGCTTGTAACGAGATCATCAATAAAAGTACTTAAATTGGACGTAGGCTATTCCATTAAGCCGAACCACTATAAAATTGTTGTTGTTTACTACTTTTCCGCTATCATCTGCTTATAATCTGTTCCCGAGTTATCGGGTGGTGCTTTCACAACTACAACTCATACACTGGGGTGTTAGCGTTCAAATTTCAGCGTTAACAGATATCATACAAAGCTCCTTTACACAAAATCGATTATCCCAAAATCGATAATTCTCAAACTAGGCTTTCCAAATTCAATATTGATTTTACCCAAAAATCAAAAGCCTTTCCAAATCCAAAGGTACCCAAAACCCTTTTTCCAAATTCCTCATAAAATCCTTTATATATATATTCAGATATATAAAATTTTAAAAACTTTGGATCTTTTCAATCTTGTATAAACTCCTTTTATACTTCAAACACTTCCAAAAATCCCCTTTTCCTCCAAAATAAAATTCAACAAGGGAAGATTTATCTTATATTTAACAAAGATATATAACTTTGTTTACCCAAAATCAAATATTCAAATTTGATTACCCTTTCCAATATCAATTTCCTTTCTATTCACATTCCTTAAATTCCCCTTTACTTATTTATAATTGCCTTAATCCCATTTGGATTATCATTCCAATTCTTATCTCAATTGGGTATTTAAATCAATAACAATTTGAGCTTCGACCAGTTTAGAAAATAGGTCGAAAATTTTAAAATAGATAAATGGTTGAAAAAAATAATAATTATTAGTATACATAATAGCTATGAAATGGTTAACTAATTGTAAAATAGTTGGAATATAGTTAAATAGTTACAAAAATTTTAGATAATAGCAAAATAGGAAAAAAAATAGTAATAAATTTGGAACATAGTTAAAATACAGTAATGAGTTTAGAAAACAGTTGAAAAATGGTTAAATAGCTCCAAAAAAGATTGTAAAACAAGTATAAAATAATTTGGCTTTAAGAAAGAAAGGTCGTATATATTAATAGCTTAGAAAAATAAGTTTATACCAAAACAATCTATATTGAAAATAGTCAAGAGCCAACTGTTCACTTTCCCAACAATTCAATTTAAATCTCCATTTAAATTGACCCAATTCCAATCCAAATAACTCCAAATTCCATTGGACTTGATTAATTCCCAATTCAAGTTGAATCAATCTTAATTTCTTCCCAAATTTAAACCAAATTCAATTTTGAACTAACTCAATTTCAATCTTGAATTTAAACTATCTCGAATTATATAAATTCGATTTAAATTATCAAAGATGGGTTTATCTTCTTAAACCAAATTAACCTTTATTTAAAGTTCTTAAACAATTTAATTTTCTGAACCCAATTCTCAAAATTTCATTTTATATTATCTTTACTTACATATTTCAAGGTTCAAATAAGAGTTCAATACTATTTTATTTTAAGAATTTAATTTATTACTCAATTTTATCTTCCATCTTAAAGCCGGATCTTAAACAAGTTTAAATTTTACAATTCAATTACTCAAATTTATTTTATTTATACAATATCATTCACAATTTAAAGATTTTTATTAACAATAGGATGATATCATCCAATTTATTTTAAAACGTCCGTCCATTCTCAATTTTTAAATCTCAAACCCGTTTTGAGATCACACAAATTCCCAATTCAAATCAACCATTTAACTTCCCAAGTTAAATTCCAATTTCATCTTAAAATTTTCAATTTAAGTTGTTCATTCAAACTTATTTAACTTCTCCCAAATTAAATTCGATTTACTTAATCCAATCAATCTTACTCAATTTGAATTCTCACTTTAAATTTCAAAATTCTTTCCCTTTTATAAGTTCAAGACTTATATCACTTTGGGTTTCCCATCACATTTTAGGGCAAATCAAAAGTCAACATTTTGAGTTTATTTCAAATTATCTTTGATATCATGTATATCCATACATATTTAATTCTTGGCCCTCCCAGCTATGTTTTAAAATTGTAAACCACTTTTGGTTTAAATTCAAATCAAATTTCAAAAAATCCATTGTTTGCAACAAGTCCCATTTCCTTTTTATATTATTCTTATTTCTATAATTTCAAAATTAAATTTCAGTTTGAATCCCATTTCAAACTTACATTTATTTAAAGCTTTTAAATAATTTAATTCCTGAATCCAAATTTTAGAATCTCATTTTCGATTAATTAAATTTCGATTTGGCTGTATTTTAGTTTTTACCTCATTTAATTCTAATTCAAGGCTTCAATTTGGTTGTGTTATATTACTTCTAAATTTTAATTCCAAATATTTAACAACCAATCACCTTAATATTTATTAGAAGGAAATATTGCTTTATATATATCCAAAAATATATATTTTATATAAAATCATTTAAAATCTTTATATAAGAAAATAACAAGTACGCTCTCATATATACACACACACACACACACACACAACTCATTTTAGAGTACTTCAGACTCTATTTAATGAGTAATCTCTACCAGAGCCACGGTTCTCGCTTAACCTCGCTCTGAAACCAAATGTAACGACCCGGGATTTTCGAGCCCGAAAATTCCAGATTGTTATGGAAAAGAAGAAAGAGATAGAAGAAGAAGAACTGAAACACCAAACATCTCACATTCGCAGTGGATAAAATATAATAATGAATAATAATAGCTTACAAAGAATACTATATATGTCAATTACATTTCAATACATTAGAGTTTCACATACATTCAGTCACAAAAATATACATAATTATCATATCTCAGATTATCAATTATATATACAACGGAAAACTCGATACGCCATTGCCATCTAGCTCGCCTCCTGAGCTCCAGAACGTAACTACCTAAAAAATCTGTAATACTCGGTCTGACCCGAGCATTACACCAAAGTAACACACGGGTCAGGCTGGAAACCAGCGTGAGTAAACCCAACTAACATGGAATACCAAAGCAAACAACTTATATAAACCCGGGGTAATATATCAATTCAACAATTTGGCAATTTGCAATAGACGGCACTTATTCCACACATTAATTTCTAAGTATCAAATTCAGATAAAATAATCCAGTTTACTTAAATCGTTCATCCCAGCCCTTTGATTTCACAAATCAATTTATTAAAAATTCGAAGTGGTTTCGGGTATTTCCCAATACCTGACCCCGGTCTCTTCGACTCTTATTTGTCATTCTAACCCAAATTATTTCCATGAAATACATAACATTTCATATCAAAGAAATCAACTCATTCAAAGCATCAAATGCCATCGAATCATTCATAAGCAAAACATAATCACAAACAAATTTAGTTTAATTAGACCTGATTGAATTACTAATCTCAATCTCTTAAATTTCTTCATTCAACATTAATTAATTTTCAAATTAATTAACCAATCATCCCTTCATTATTCATCTGAATTAAACACCTAGGATTAATTATCCTTCAATTATGTTCAAGTAATAATCTTTAATTAATTTCACCAACTAATTATTCTTAACCCAAACGGTAATTAACCCTTAACCACTTCCCAAATTAATTAGCTATATTGATTACATAAATCTTTAATTACTTGTATAACTAATTCCTTATAAAGTTCTTAGCATTGATTAATTAATCTTAGTTAATTAATTTTTAATTTCGCCATCAATTATATAATTTAATGACTTCTAATTAATATTTCAATTTATCCTAATCTATTTAATTACTTCAATAATTAATCACTTATTAAACCACATTTATTTATCCCTTTGATTTACCTCAACCTATTACCTTAGTTAATCTCTTGATTAATTCCACAAAGTAAGTATATCCAAATTATTATTATATTTATTTATTTATTTTTTTACAAATTATCAGTCAATTAGTTACATCCAGAAACTATTAATTTATCTATTTTTCCCAAGTAATTATTAATTCACTACTCCACAATTATTAATTAATAAATTTCATCGTTAATTTTAATACTTAATTACCCATTTGCAAATCTCTAATTGCAAATTAATCGATCACTAATCACAAATCAATTTCTTAACTTATTTCATAATTGTTAAATCTTAATCATACTTAAAGTAAACATCTTTTTTTTTGTTGAATTCTGCATCACCTTACTAAACATTTACCCTTAAATAAACTTAACCAATGTTTATAAAATAATTAAGTTATAAATATCCTTTAAGTACTCAATCTACTTAATTTACAAGCAAACTTCTTAACTTAAGGTTGAAAGACCTTTGATTTAAAGAATTTATCAATGATTAAACCATTCCCTCTTTTTTTCCTTTTCTTTTCCCACAGAATTAATTAAACAGATTGTAAATTTGGTTCCCTGGCTTCGGGTTAGACCCGATGATAACTCGACCCAGCTTCGAGTTATCTTCCCCTGTCTATAATTATACTGTTTCTTTTAATAAATTTAAGTTTAAAACACAATGCCTTCGGCTTTAAATCTATGATGAACTAAGCTACTCAGATGAACCCAAATTTTTCAACTTTCAAACTCTGACAGGAAAAAGAAATAAAATGAATTACTCACTGCAAAACACTGAGCCACTACTTCAAAGGCCCTAGCTCGACCCCTCACCCCAAAATCAATCATACCCTACAGCATCTGGTCGCGACCCCTTCCCCTCACTAACTTCCCTACTCCAGAATTTTCTACGACGCCATCACCCACGCGCTCACACGAAAGCGCTCGCCCTGCGATCCCTTCCTCCACGCGTATCTTCAAATTTCGAACGAAACCTCCCTCCCTCATCACGAATTGAACCACGATCGGCTTCAAGCATCGAGTCTCGAACTCGATCATGTATCGCGTCGCCATATTTTTTTTTATTTTGCCGAAGTCGAATGATTTGGGTAGGGGGTTTTTGCTTTCGGCTGTTGTTTTTTTTATATATATATCGTTCCCTCTATTAGAAAGGAGGACGGGAAGATATTTCTCTAAACTTGCTTCGGTTGCAAGCTAGAGTAAAATCACGTGAGTAGGGTGATACAATTTTAGACTTTTAATTTATATAATCGAATATTGGAAATATCTCATGTTCCATAACGCGAAATCTCGAACCCCGAATCAAACATGCCAACAGGCATTTATAAAATTTTACCCGCGTTCTGAACACAATGGAACGTGTTTCGGAAGCTGATTCGATTATACGCACGAGTTACAGAAGAAAACGATCGATTTTAAATTAAATCGAGTAAAATAATTCTAAGCGTTTCGAACTGCCAGGGTCAAATGACAACTCTTAATGCTACGAAACTGGTTTCATCGAATTCCGAGACAGTGTCTCGGAATGCTATTTTTATATGTCAATTTAAACGATATATTATTAAAAGTGAACAAAACACTTCCAAACTCAAATTCAACACTTTCACTACCTTTAGTGCTATCAATATAAATTTTATAAGCCTTCAAATTATTTTTAACAGGCTTAAAATTCCAGCTTCAACATTTTGCCCAAATCTTCAGTTTATAAAATTCAATAAAATTAATTATGAAGTAAATATTAATATCTTAAATTCGAATTAAAATTAACTTTTAAATATTTAAAACCAATTAATTATTCTAATTGAAATTGTTAGAAATTCCGGGTCGTCACACTTGTACCCTGTTAGTTTTCTACAAATAGAAAAATGATTCGACCGAATAACAATTTTAGGTGACTGGAATGAATGTTAGTTGGTCAGAACCTCAAGCCAATTGATGGTTTGACACTGAAATTTAACTTTCACTTGTAGGTAGTTGTCTTTTTCTTAAGGTTTTATAGAGCAATTTCAATCGACCCACCCTATTTTCACTCAGTTGGATTCACAAATACTAGGTTATTCCAACTTATTTAGGTTATCTTTTTTGATCTAGTTTTAATTCCTTGTATTTAGTTCATTTATTCAAACATTACGTATATCGTTGAATGCGTATGACCTTGATTTTGAATAGTTATCTATATATAATTCTGACTTTCATCATATCCATCCTTTATACATTTAATCCCATAACTTTATATAACTATTTAATGGTCCATCTACATATTCAATTCAATTTGATGTTGATAAAATCGGATTTAGGTGATTTTATGGTATGTTACATGTATTCGTTTTTATCAATTTAAGTATATTATATATATCAAACCTATATGTTTTAATGGTGAATTCTAACCATTCAAATGACACAATAATATAAATTTAAAAGTTCTAAAGAATGTTAATGATTTTGCACCTTTAGTTTAAGGAACATCAAATGTAAATAAGGTTATCTTTTTTCGAATGTTGCATAACTTTGTCGAAATGATTTTGAAAGGACAACCTTATGTACATTATGATTTTTTGAATTAGACCTTTCAAATTATTTAATACTAGATGCGAACAATAATATAAGATATCATATCATTTTGACCCAATATGATTATCGATCATGTGTCCAAAGAATTTACCTAGTTTATATATTAAAAATAATTTATTTGAACTAGTGTTCCTACGTACATTTAAATGTCCATGGTCCAACCATATGAATACCTTATATTATATGGAGTCTACATTTATACACGTGTGTGGGGTATCAAATATTATTTAGAATAATAAATTTAATGAAATTATTGTTTGAATATTTAATTAATTATATATACTAACTTGACTTATTGTTTGAAAAATGAATACAATCTTCAATGTCAAAAAACTAAAGCACTAGTTAACACCAACTTAATAAGTATCAAAATGAATTACTATATAATTGCAGAAAGGATAAAAGAATAGTAAAAATCAAAACGAAAAATTTCCAATGCAACTACTGTGCCTGCGGCGTAATGGCCTCAGGAATATATTTAATATCACTATGGTGTAGAGAACATACTACTCCTTTCCAACGTCACTTAATTTTGTATTTAGCAAAACATATGGAATGCGTTTGGCATAGCTAATTCACACACTCTATAGATGCCACATTGGTTTTTCCACTCAGTAAACAAACAACTATGTGTTATGCTCGTGTTTTCCTTGTCCTTAGCGATGTCATAGCTTCGCATATATGAATTCCCATTATCTTAGCGAAGTTGGTGACTTTTTTAATGCCATTGCAAAATCGACATAACATTTGAAATTTAATATATGCGTTTTGATAAATATTTAAATCTATTTTTTATTTTTCTGTTATATGTATTTTGCTTTTGATATTCATAAACTAATTGTATAATTGTATGAATATTGAATTACATAAAAATTCAATTTTAAACATTAAAAAATTAATTTATTATTAAATATTATTGATTGTATTATTTATGGTTATTTTGATTTTTAAATTATATATATAATTTATTTATAGTTATAATTTTATTTTTATTTAATATTACTAAATTATATAATTTTGATAATATTAATTTTTAACTTTAAATTTAACTACTAAATTGAGCTCTAGAAACTACATATTAATTTAATATTTTAATATTATTTAATTTGAACAAGTTTTAAAATAAATTTCACTTGTAAAGTTAGCTATAGTGATAAAAATCATTAGGTAAAATTGGATAACCAATAAAAGGATCAAACGTAGTTTAAATGGTACTATTATTAGGTTCAATCAAAATTTCGTTTTATTTTAGCTTCTTCATTTCTATCTGCCCAAAAAAATCCATGCACTAAATCATGGAACAAATTAATCCAATTCACATGTTCAAATTAGAATCAATCATCTTACTCGGTCTCCTAGATGTAAGGATCGATGTATTATCTGGTTCATATCTATAAAACATTGATCAAAATTCAATTTGTCAGTGGGATATGACTAATATCCACAAACTCCTTAGAATATTTCATGGTTATCCAATCATAAAATTTCAAGACACCCATGTTTTGAATTGGGTGCAATTTATAGAAAGATTAAAAAATTGGACAGAGATATCAAGAAGTAGAAATAGTCACAATGTGGGTTAGCGGTGGGAGAGAGGGAGAGAGAGAGTGTGTGTAAAGGGGGAATTAAATATGTTAAATCATAACTCACTTTGAATTTCCATCTAACAATTAGAAAATTGAGGAAATATTATAAAGGGCTGTAATTTTGTTAATTGTTAACTTTTAATATACTGATATTCGAATTTAAGCAATTTCTATGCGTATGTAAAATGATTTATGGTGTGTTAACACAATTGCTTTTCCGATTCGAAATTCAATATGAAATTGAGATTTAACATATCTAATCCTCTCTTTCTAAACACATTCTCTCTCAAACTCTCCCCCGACCTCTTCCTCAAACTCTCTCCATTTTTATCTTTCTACCAATTGCGACCAATTCAAAAGATGGGCGTCCCGGTTCATTCCATTGGAAAGGCATTTGTGGATATAAGTCAAATCCCGATTGAAAATTTGAATTTTGATTAATTTTTTTATTGATACGAACAAAATAATACATCAATCCTTCTATCTTGAAGACCGGATAAGATTATTGTTTCAAATTTTTGCATGTAAATTAGACTATTTTTTCTAGGCTTAGTGCATGAATTTGTAGGGGGTGAAAAGAAATAATGAAACTAATATAAAAGAAAATTTAGATCGAACCCAACAATAATATCATTTAAATTATGTTTGATCCTCGATCGTATGAGCATCCTATTTTACTACATAATTTCTATTCTTGATAGCTAACTTTATGAACCGAGGTTGTAAACATTGTATAAATTTAAATAATAATGTAATAATTTAAATCAAACATAGTAATAAAACTCAATTTTAACTATAAAATTAAATTGCATATTAATATTAAAAAAATTATACACTATTTCGTAATATTAAATTAAATAAAATAAAAACTATAAATAAATTACATGCCCTTAAAAAATGCTTATACATATATAAAATGAATGATATTTAATAATAGAAATAAAATTTAATTTTTAAAATTAATGTTAAATTTGAATTTGAATATAATTCAATTTTCGTACAACTATATAATTAATCTATTAACATCAAAAGCAAAATATATGTAATAAAAAAATAAAATAATTATAAACAAAAATAATAAATATTATGTCGATGTTGTAGTGTAAATGTCTCTAATGTCATTAAGGCATTAGGAATTTGTATATGTGAAGATATGACATTGCTAAGGCATAGGGAATACACCATAGTAAGGACATGTAATACAGAACCGTTGGTTTCCTGAATGCAAAAACAAGTGTTGCATCTATATGGCGAAGCTGGTTCCCTATGCCAAACGAACTAAGTATGTTTTACTTAATAAAAAATTAAGTTACACTCATAAGGAGTATGGAGTTCTCTACACCATATTGATGCCATAAATAAACCTCTTCATAGTAATAATGAGTTATCTAACATAATCCCTACATGTAATTTTAGACCTAATGAAATTTGAAATGGTATATGTTAAGAATTAAAGATGTAATGATGGAATAGTTAAGTTGAACCGGAAATAAACTTGAAAGATAATCGTTTTTAGTTTAATATTTTCAAAACTTAACCAAAGCCGTCAGTCATCGAATGAAAGAAAAACACGCTTGCAAAAGTAAGAAATAAAATGGGTGAGTTTATTCTATTTTATAGGTCATAAGTAAAAGAAATTATTGATATTAGCCTAACGAGCACACTAAAAATGGAAGAAGAAAATGAATTCATGGAAGGAATCTCACTACTTCATTTCTACTTGATTCATTGGGGTTATTATTGGGAACTTTTTATAATATCTCTCTTTCCATTCACTCTGTCCCAGCTTTATGTGGTAAATAAGCATGGAGTTCATATAGGTAGTAATTAAAATATACATGATCAAATGAGATATAACTGAAATAGGTTATATAAGAAGAAATGAAAATTAATATTTCCATTTAGTTGTGTATGTTTTGTAATGTGTTTACTGAAACTGACAATTCAATGATGTTAAATTCATGGACACACTAACACTCTTCTTTAGTCATATAAGACAATAACATCTAATAATAATGGTAGTTTGGTTTAACACAAATACAGGAAACTTGATAAATTTAAGTTTAGCTAATTCTCATTATATCCATTATACATTATATATATCAACGAGATATTCAACATTGATGTAAAATGTAATCCATGGTTTGCAAAAAATTACGAAGTAGATGATGCATTAATCCAATCTATGACAATAGCAGAGATTAGTGCTGCATCCGTTTCGATTATTTTTCATTGTATTTTCCAATTAGCATGATGTACTTTCATAAACTAGCACATTTTATATGTTATTATATACCTTCTCTTGACCTTATTAATGGTTCAACGGGTTAGAAAGAAACCAAATGTTGGTCATGGAATGATAAGTATAGTGATTAATCCAATATTATTGCATGAACAATATGATTTATGAACTTAAAAGGGCCAATAATTTTGTGGAGCGGCGGAAGCATACATGACTATTAGTATATTCTGATTGAGTGCATAAAGCCCTATAAAGACGTGCTCTTTTTTAGAATATCTTTTTTTACAAGATTTGATTGTTTGTGTAATATCCCGGAATTTCCAGGAGTTCGAAATGCTGATAATCTCTTAATTTAATTATTTGAAATCGATAAAATTGTTATTTTAAAAAATAATTAACCAAGCAATATAATACAATATTTTAATTATGGTTATAAATTGGTATATTGTTTTCAAAATTTATAAGTATGTTTGAATATATTTATATCTGTGTATTTTAAATTGATTTTAAAATAGGATATATTATTTGTAAATAATAATAATGTGCTTATTTAAAAATAGATGTTTATATTTATTTAAATTTATTTTAGATTTGATTTTTTAGTTTGACTTTGAATTGAAATATAAATTTGAATTTAAAGGATAAACATACATCTTAAAATAGAATGATAATATAGATTGGTTTTAAATTATATAGATAATGTTTTTAATTAAAAATAAGATTTGTTTATTTTGTTTTATAGAAATTTATATATGGAAATTTGATTTGTGTTTGTTTAATAAGAATGAATACAAAGGCTTTTTAAAATAGTATTTAAAATAAGTTTGAAATGTTGTATATAATTTTATTTAAATCATATTTGGTTTCATTCTTTTCAAAGATTATACTTATATAACTTAACATACATTTATAAATGTGTAAGTGTATTTGTTTATTAGAATTTTAATTAGAAAGCATTTTTAAAATTTAGGACGCACATTAGTAATTAGGGAAAATAATTCAAAAAGTCTTTTAAATTTCTTTTAAAATAAATACATAAGAAGTGACAAATGTTAGTTTTAAAAACACCATGTTAACAAGTGTTACAACATTCATGAAATTAAATGACAAGTGTCCATGTCCTTTTCAATTTTCGTGTTAAGTTAATAAAATCTGAAATTTTCTATATAAACACTCTCCTCATTTTTTTCTTTTCTTTCTTTAAAAACTTTTGCTTCATTTCTAAAAAAAAAGAAACTTGATTATCCATGCCAAACTTTCACTCTTCAAAAATCAGAAAATCCTCAAAACTTAAATCTGAAACCATTGATCAAGTTTAAATTCTTCCAAAATCTGAAACCTCTCAAGTTCAAATGAATTCTGAAATCCCTCAAACTCAGAAACAAAATCTAAGCCAGAAAATACACGAATCAAAACCTTTATGCTCAAAGCCTGTTATCATTTCCTCCAAAACAAATGCAATTCAACTCTATAAACTTCTTATGCTTAAACCCTGTAACCTCCTCAAACAAGAAGCCTGAAACCAAAAATTTTATATCAAAACCCTTCAGTATGATTTCAAAAATTTCAAGTATTTTTGCAAAGCTATCAACCCAGATCTGCAATTGCACTGGTCTGCATCATTTTTCTTGTGCATGCAAAATCTGGAAGCAAATTCAGTGAAATGGTTCCTGTTCTTTTCTTCAAAACCCCTGCACTGCATTTCTTGTATAAGGTGAGTAAACATTTAATTTTAAACATAAGTTGATTGATAGTTGATTGCTTATAAAAATCTTTGTGAAAATGGTGACTGCATGTGAATAATTTTGTGAATGTGATTTTAATTGAGTATGCATGCCTGGTATACGCATGTCACCCTTCTATTTCATGATTCAGAGTAAAATCTTGATCAAATTCTATTTCATTCCTCCCTGATTTCTGATGGGTCTGAGTTTTCTAAAACAAAATTATTCTGTTTAAGTATGAACTAGGATTTAAAAATAGTTAAACATGTTTTTAGACATGTAGTAACTAGGAAGATAAGGTTACAGTACAAATTTTATAAATATGTTAGAAATCAACTAACACAATTCTCTGATTCACATATATAAGTTGAATTGATGTTGAAAGTTATGATTTTTAAAACCAAAATCAGGTTTTTAAATGAAGTAAAATGTGAGAATTTGGGTTTTATCTAGAAATAGGTTTTTGGTGATCTCTGTTGATCAGTGAATCTGGGTTGCACGTGATTGTTGTTGGAGCTAGAATCAGGTTCGAGGATTGTGGCAAAAATAGTAGAAGAATTTATAAATCATTGTGGAGTTGGATTTTGACAGAGATTTAATTTAAACCTAGTTTGGGAACTTGTTGTTAAATGAACCACGGTGTCTTCATCTTTGAATCGAGTGGGGTGAAAATTGGAGTGAGGGAAGCATGGTGGGTCAGGGACCATGGCCGGAGTTGTGGCCTTTGTAGTTCATCGGAGCCGTGGAAATTTGGGGTTTTGCTGATGTTGGTTTTGGGTTCAGACCAACCTGGGCACTCGATTTCGAATCGAGGTAGTAAGTGATGATTAGTTGGTCGTAAACGCTTGTAGGATGAAGGAGTGAAGTGTCGGAGGTGTTGACGTTGGTTGGAGGGAAGCCGACACTGGTGTAGGTTGCACGGTGGAGTTGGGTGATGTCAGTGTAATTGGGTTTTGTTTGATTTGTATTACTGGGATTGAGCTCGGGTAGTATGGGAGGAGACTCGGGGGAAAACACTAGTAATATTGGTTGAGGCTCGGGAATGAACTCGTGATTGTCTGGGTTGGCTGAGTAGGTTTTAAAAACTGTTATGTTAACAGTTTTTAAAGTTTTTAATTTAAACATATTTAAAAAAAAATTAAATCAAATTTGTTTTAAAAGAAAATGTACTTTGTATTTGAATTCCAGTATTCATGGATTGAACCCAAGCTAAAATGTTCAATCAACTTTTCAAATTTAAAATAAATAAAGTTTAACTTTAAATAGTTTAAGTTAAACCAAAATTCTTGTTTTTTTTAATTGAAGTGTTGTATAAATGGATTGGTATAATTTGTTTAAATGTTGTAAATTAATACTATTTCAAAATTTATTTAGAAATATAAAAGAGAATTTTAAGTAATTTTTTTATTTAAATTATTTAGTGGAAATGATTTATTAATTAACAATTAAAGTTTAAGATAATTTATGAACTTGAAATTAGTATTGTCAATTAATAATTAAGGTAATTAATGATTTCTTTATAATTTAATTTAATTTGTGAATTAAGTTAAGTAAAGATTTCAAGATTTATTTAAGATAATTGTTTTATCTTAAATAATAATTAAGTATTAATAATTTGTAATTAGATAGTTAATTAAGAAACTTTAAGTTAATTAATTTATTTAATTATTATTTTAAAAGGGGTTAATTAAGTAATTAATTAAGTATAATTATTTATTTAATTAACTATTAATTAATACTCAATGAAGGTTTTATTTAGTAATAATTGGGTTTGCTTAATTAATAATTAAAAGGGTTATTAATTTATAATGAAAGTTAATTAAGAATTAATTAACTATTTTTATTTAGGTTAATTAATTGTAATTAAGAATTACTTAATTTTATTTATGGATTAATTAACTTGTAATTAAAATTGTCAATTAATAATTAAGTTTATTAATTAACGATTAAGAGTTGATTAATTAGTTAATTAAGGTTAATTAATTAATTATAAAAGTAATTAGGGATTAATTACTTTGTATTAAATAACTGATCAATTAAGGTTTATTAATAGTTGAAGATAATTAATCTATTAATTAAAGATTAATTTGGTTAATGAGTAATTAAGGAATGAATTACTCAATTTTGTTTATGATATGAGTTTGATTAAGTAAATTAATTAATTTGTTAATTAATTAAGAATAGTCACTTGATAAACGATTAAGTATTATCACTTAATAAGTTTTGGTAAGGCTAATTATTTAAGATAAGTAATTGATAAATTACAGAGGTAATTGAGTTAGGTAAAATTACTGATTGGAAAGTAATTTTAAATTGGGTAATTACTTGTCAAAATAACTAAAGGTTTTATTTAATTAGCTGAAAGTAATGAATTTAAGCATGATTAATTAAGAAATAATGTAATTAATTGAGAAATAATGTAATTAATTATAATTAATTAATTAGTGGAAGTAATTAATTAAAGTTCATTAATTGATATGATTAATGAAAATAATTAAGGATTAATTTCTTTATTAAGAGTTAATTAATCAAGGTTGATTAATTAAGACGATGATAAATTAATTAGTTTAATTTATGAATAAGTAAGCAAGATTTATTTTGATAAAGATAATTAATTTAATTTAATCTAAATTAATTAAAAATGAAGTAATTAACTTAGTTCACTTTAAATTAATTAGAGATAGAGATAGTTAATTTAATTCATTTTAAATTAATTATGTTGTGGTATGAGTAGATTATTGCTTATGAATGGATGACATTGATTGTCTTGAATACTTTGTGATCTCTGTAATGAGATAAGTATGGTTGTATGATATGAATACTTGGTTGCATTGTGATGATTACATAGATTATCAATTGGGATGTTGATATACGGATTATCTATTATGATATTGATAATGTGGATTACCTGTTATTTGATAATGTTGATTATCAATTATGGATTTATGAGTTATCTATCTGTGTGTATACGGATACCTGTATTGAATTGTTTTAAACTTTTAAAACAACTTGGACTTAAAAGACACGCTTTGGATTTCGATGAGACCGGGATCTGGTTTCCATATTTGGATATCCGAAAACCACATCGATTCCAATTAACGTTAGGTCGTGAGTCAAAATGGAGCTTTGTGAAGACTCGAGGTGTAAGGGCTATACGTCAGTATAACTCTGTGGGTGATTCCGTAATGAGTTGACGGAATAGTTCTTATAGGTTCGAGATGGTGGTTTAGAGTGCAAGGGTTATTGTCGTTAACTCTGAGGGTGGTTCCAAAATGAGTGTAACGAGATAATGCCTTCGGTTTCTTTCGAACCCAGAACGAACTTTTATGGATTGAATGCTTTCAGAACATCGTCAGGTGGACGATGAGCATTCTAAGTAAAGTGTTCACTAAAGGTAATCGTAACCTCAAGCCTCATCAACCGTGAATGGCTAAAACAGGGGAGGTGCAGTAAAGCTTTGTCGGTAGCCCCTACTGGAGAGTAAGATTTACCAATGTCTAGAGGTCCCTTTTATTTCGGCTGTGTGGACGGTTGAATAGCTACAACCGTCGGGGTTGTCTTATTTGGAACTGTTCAGTAAGGAACGGGTCCGGCATTGTGTTGCAGAGGATCGGGGGTGGTCCTCGGTACGGTGATGTAGGCCGCGTACTGTGACGGGCAGTACCCCAGTAGCCCTGCCATTGTATGGAATCCAAAATCCAATAAGTGCCGTACGTATTAGTTGTGCCCAAATATGTTGGAATGTGAGATGTAAGCATTCCAACTATTTCTGTATTTTACTTGAAAACCCTAGACACTATTATAATATCATCGGATTTCCTATCAAATGTTTTGGTTAGCGTAAGGTAAAAACTTTTCCATGTTTATGTGTGGGAAGTCTTACGTGATACCTTGCTCTTCAAAAGGTTTTTAAAGTTAAGCAACTTTAACCGTTTACTCACACCAGACCCATGTCTGACCCGGAGTTTATTTTGTTTTTCTTAAACTCTTGGGTACTCAAATTTTTACGAGTAGCCAAGGGATTCAGGTTAGGATTTTAGGTTAGCTTAACGAATTCTAAAGAAGCAATGGAGCAGGAGGCTTCTGTGTATAGCTATAAAGTATTCCGCTGTGTGTTCTCTGAGTTGTTGTCTTTGAGTTGTGTAACTAGACAGGTGTTTATAACTGTCTAGTATGTGTTGTTTTAGCTGTATATCTTTTATGTATATGATACTATGTAATGTATTATGTGATTAATATAATTTATTCGTTCCGTTGTTTAGATTCTGATGTTGTTTCTTTCTTCTCTATCTTTGTTATTTTTCTATCCCTTTCTTTCTTAAAGATGATGCGATTTTCTAGTGGTAGAAAGCCTAGGTCGTCGCAGTTGGTATCAGAGCATTAGGTTGAGTGAATACCTAGGCTCTGTAGATGTGTGTTTCTTGAGAGAGCGTACATGTAATATTTACATATAACTATATATATATATATATATTTCTACCAATCTGTTGGGTTACCTGTTCGGGTTTTCCAATACAAGTTATAAAGGTAGATGAGGTAGTGGTGTGTGTAACACAACTACCAATGGTTGGAGTTTGAATGATTGAGGTTAGAAGTGTATTTGTCGAGACTGTAGACCTAATACCATCTCGAGTAATCTTTGTAGTTTTGTGTAAGAATTTTATTGATCTCTGAAGGAAACCTGTTAAGGTTCGGAGTTCATCTTTGAAGTATAAGTTTGTTTGCGCTCATGTGAGCGGATTTTTGAGGATTTGGATCTGTCGGTTGGGCAGAAATAAGTGGTGGTATTTTGATACCTCAGGAAGTAGTAGCTGCGTGATGGGATGCAGTGACTATGGATGTCTCCGAAGATGTTTTCTTTTGGACCAAGCTTAAGGAAGTGTGTTTGCTTTGGGGTTGTAGCTGAGTTCAGTAAGATGTATGTGTTTAGTTGGGAGTCCGAGTTTCTCAAAGAACTCTGGATAAGAAGTCTTTGGCATCTGTGTTAGCGGTGCAGCTCGGGAATGTTCTGTGTTTCAGTAGGAAGATCTTTTTGGCTTAGCATTTCCTGGAGGTGGAATTAAGAAGCAGCAGTGAGGATCTGTTTCTTCGATGGATTAGTTGCTCGACGATAAACTGTTCTGATTAGTGGAGAGGGAACAGTATCTTGGGTATTGGATTGGGTGATCACAAAAGAGACTTGCGATGGTTTGGGAGATTATCTTAAATAGTCTTTTGCTTGGATTTATGGCATCTCTAGAGGATATAGAAGTTATGGAGTTTTCTAAGATTTTCTGGATATATCTTCAGGAAAGTTATAGATTTTCCCGCATTGGAGTTTAAGTTCTGAGACTTGTTAGGAGAGATACCTGTGATTCAGCTGGGTAGAAGGTTGTTTCCTAGGTTGATTATTTGGTGTAGCAGCTCTGTATTTCTTGGAATTTCTGTTGAACCTTATTTATAAGATGTGATGTTTAGTTTGTGCATGTGTTCATTCGATGGGATTTTCGTCTACTCCAGATTAGAGTTGTGCAGCGGAAGCAAGGTGGTTGTTGTTCTTGACTAGAAACAACTGGAAGTTTCAGTATTTTGGATTAGAGAGTTTCTTCGGAATTTATTTTTCAGAATCTGAGGCAAGTTGGCAAGTGATTCTGTTCTGTCTTTTCCAGATAAGTGAAGTTATTTTATTCTGTTGATAGTAAAGTTTGTTTTTGATTAATCTTGTGAGGATTAGTTTGTGAGTTGATCCAGTTTGTTTGTAGAAGCATCAGCGAAGGTTGAGCTGATCGGGAAGGATCTGTAGGCAGCCCGGATCATCCGGTAAGTTTGAGGTTAAGTAACGGAAGAATTTGGAATTCGAAGTTGGAGGCTTCGATGTTGTTGAGGTTTTCTCTGCTAAAGGAAGCAATAAGATTTGGTGAGATTATGAGGTGATCTCCAAGGTATATTGGATTCTTCTGATTTTTTGTAGATTAGTGCTTTGATTTAAGAGTTGAATTGCCAGTTTGGAACACTGGAATTCAAATTATTTCACGTGTCTCTGAGGGAGTACGTGTTTTGGTCATCACTGGTTTTGAGACCAGTAGTTCTGTGAGGTTTTAGTTGTTGATCAGACTTGTCTTTGGTCTGGTATCTTGTGTAGATTTTAGATCTAGCTGAGTAGGAACTCAGTAGCTTACAGTTTAGCTAGTTTGGGTTTAGTAGAGCGAGTATCCATGTGTCTGTACTGGGAAAACTCGAGATAATTTCAGGAAGCTTATCAGGATCTGTGTCCGAATAGCTAGTGTTATTTATTTGAATTGGTTGTTTGGATGAAATTGTTGTCTGATTGATTGTGTATGGCTGTTATGTATGTTTGAATTGGTTGAAAATAAAATAAAACTGTGGATTATCTTTGTTTCAAATTTCGAGGACGAAATTCTGTTAAGGGGGAAGGATTATAAGATCCCAGAATTTCTAGGAGTTTGAAATGCTGATAAACTCTTAATTTAATTATTTGAAATTGATAAAATTGTTATTTTCAAAGATAATAAACCAAGTAATATAATACAATATTTTAATTATGGTTATAAATTGGTATATTGTTTTCAAAATTTATAAGTATGTTTGAATATATTTATATCTGTGTATTTTAAATTGATTTTAAAATAGGATATATTATTTGTAGATAATAATAATGTGCTTATTTAAAAATAGATGTTTATATTTATTTAAATTTATTTTAGATTTGATTTTTTAGTTTGACTTTGAATTGAAATATAAATTTGAATTTAAAGGATAAACATACATCTTAAAATAGAATGATAATATAGATTGGTTTTAAATTATATAGATAATGTTTTTAATTAAAAATAAAATTCGTTTATTTTGTTTTATAGAAATTTATATATGGAAATTTGATTTGTGTTTGTTTAATAAGAATGAATACAAAGGCTTTTTAAAATAGTATTTAAAATAAGTTTGAAATGTTGTATATAATTTTATTTAAATCATATTTGGTTTCATTCTTTTCAAAGATTATACTTATATAACTTAACATACATTTAGAAATGTGTAAGTGTATTTGTTTATTAGAATTTTAATTAGAAAGCATTTTTAAAATTTAGGAAGCACATTAGTAATTAGGGAAAATAATTCAAAAAGTCTTTTAAATTTCTTTTAAAATAAATACATAAGAAGTGACAAATGTTAGTTTTAGAAACACCATGTTAACAAGTGTTACAACATTCATGAAATTAAATGACAAGCGTCCATGTTCTTTTTAATTTTCTTTTTAAGTTAATAAAATCTAAAATTTTCTATATAAACACTCTCCTCATTTTTTTCTTTTCTTTCTTTAAAAACTTTTGCTTCATTTATAAAAAAAAGAAAATTGATTATCCATGCCAAACTTTCACTCTTCAAAAATCAGAAAATCCTCAAAACTTAAATCTGAAACCATTGATCAAGTTTAAATTCATTCCAAAATATGAAACCTCTCAAGTTCAAATGAATTCTGAAATCCCTCAAACTCAAAAACAAAATCTAAGCCAGAAAATACATGAATCAAAACCTTTATGCTCAAAGCCTGTTATCATTTCCTCCAAAACAAATGCAATTCAACTCTATAAACTGCTTATGCTTAAACCCTGTAACCTCCTCAAACAAGAAGCCAGAAACCAGAAATTTTATATCAAAAGCCTTCAGTATAATTTCAAAAATTTCAATTATTTTTGCAAAGCTATCAACCCAGATCTGCAATTGCACTGGTCTGCATCATTTTTCTTGCGCATGCAAAATCTGGAAGCAAATTCAGTGAAATGGTTCCTGTTCTTTTCTTCAAAACGCCTGCACTGCATTTCTTGTATAAGGTGAGTAAACATTTAGTTTTAAACGTAAGTTGATTGATATTTGATTGCTTATAAAAATCTTTGTGAAAATGATGACTACATGTGTATAATTTTGTGAATGTGATTTTATTTGAGTATGCATGCCTGGTATACGCATGTCACCCTTCTGTTTCATGATTCAGAGTAAAATCTTGATCAAATTCTATTTCATTCCTCCCTGATTTCTGATGGGTCTGAGTTTTCTCAAACAAATTTAGTTTGTTTAAGTATGAACTAGGATTTAAAAATAGTTAAACATGTTTTTAGATATGTAGTAACTGGGAAGATAAGGTTACAGTACAAATTTTATAAATATGTTAGAAATCAACTAACACAATTCTCTGATTCACATATATAAGTTCAATTGATGTTGAAAGTTATGATTTTTAAAATCAAAATCAGGTTTTTAAATGAAGTAAAATGTGAGAATTTGGGTTTTATCTAGAAATAGGTTTTTGGTGATCTCTGTTGATCAGTGAATCTGGGTTGCACGTGATTGTTGTTGGAGCTAGAATCAGGTTCGAGGATTGTGGCAAAAATAGTAGAAGAATTTATAAATCATTGTGGAGTTGGATTTTGACTGAGATTTAATTGAAACCTAGTTTGGGAACTTGCTGTAAAATGAACCACGGCGTCTTCATCTTTGAATTGAGTGGGGTGAAATTGGAGTGAGGGAAGCTTCAGTGGACCATGGCCGGAGTTGTGGCCTTTGTAGTTGATCGGAGCCGTGGAAATTTGGGGTTTTGCTGATGTTGGTTTTGGGTTCAGACCAACCTGGGCACTCGATTTCGAATCGAGGTAGTAAGTGATGATTGGTTGGCCGTAAACGCTTGTAGGATGAAGGAGTGGAGTGCCGGAGGTGTTGACGTTGGTTGGAGGGAAGCCGACACTGGTGCAGGTTGCACGGTGGAGTTGGGTGATGTTAGTATGATTGGGTTTTGTTTGATTTGCATTACTGGGATTGAGCTCGGGTAGTAAGGGAGGAGACTCGGGGGAAAACACGAATAATTTTGGTTGAGGCTCGGGAATGAACTCGTGATTGTTTGGGTTGGCTGAGTAGGTTTTAAAAACTGTTATGTTAACAGTTTTTACAGTTTTTAATTTAAACAGTTTTAAATTTTTTTAAATCAAATTTGTTTTTAAAAAAAATGTACTTTGTATTTGATTTCCAGTATTCATGGGTTGAACCCTAGCTAAAATGTTCAATCAACTTTTCAAATCTAAAATAAATAAAATTTAACTTTAAATAGTTTAAGTTAAACCAAAATTCATGTTTTTTTTTAATTGAAGTGTGGTATAAATGGATTGGTATAATTTGTTTAAATGTTGTAAGTTAATATCATTTCAAAATTTATTTAGAAATATAAAAGAGAATTTTAAGTAAATGTTTTATTTAAATTAATTAGTGGAAATGATTTATTAATTAACAATTAAAGTTTAAGATAATTTATGAACTTGAAATTAGTATTGTTAATTAATAATTAAGGCAATTAACGATTTCTTCATAATTTAATTTAATTTATGAATTAAGTTAAGTAAAGATTTAAAGATTTATTTAACATAATTGTTTTATCTTAAATAATAATTAAGTATTAACATTTGGTAATTAGATAGTTAATTAAGAAACTTTAAGTTAATTAACTTATTTAACTATTATTTTAAAAGGGGTTAATTAAGTAATTAATTAAGTATAATTATTTATTTAATTAACTATTATTTAAGATGATGATTTAATTAATGACAAATGATTAATTAAATTTTAATTACTTAATTAACTAAGTAATTAAGGGTTAATTTAAATAGTAATTAATTAATACTTAATGAAGGTTTTATTTAGTAATAATTGGGTTTGCTTAATTAATAATTAAAAGGGTTATCAATTTATAATGAAAGTTAAGAATTAATTAACTATTTTTATTTAGGTTAATTAATTGTAATTAAGAATTAATTAATTTTATTTATGGATTAATTAATTTTTAATTAAGATTGTTAATTAATAATTAAGATTGTCAATTAATAATTAAGTTTATTAATTAATGATTAAGAGTTGATTAATTAGTTAATTAAGTTTAATTAATTAATTATAAAAGTAATTAGGGATTAATTCCTTTGTATTAAATAACTGATTAATTAAGGTTTATTAATTAATAGTTGAAGATAATTAATCTATTAATTAAAGATTAATTTGGTTAATGAGTAATTAAGGAATGAATTACTCAATTTTGTTTATGAGATGAGTTTGATCAAGTAAATTAATTAATTTGTTAATTAATTAAGAACAGTCACTCGATAAATGATTAAGTATTATTACTTAATAAGTTTTGGTAAGGCTAATTACTTAAGATAAGTAATTGATAAATTACAGAGGTAATTGTGTTAGGTAAAATTACTGATTGGAAAGTAATTTTAAATTGGGTAATTACTTGTTAAAATAATTAAAGGTTTTATTTGATTAATTGAAAGTAATGAATTTAAGCATGATTAATTAATTAAGAGATAATGTAATTAATTGAGCAATAATGTAATTAATTATAATTAATTAATTAGTGGAAGTAATTAATTGAGGTTCATTAATTGATATGATTAATGAAAATAATTAAGGACTAATTTCTTTATTAAGAGTTAATTAATCAAGGTTGATTAATTAAGATGATGATAAATTAATTAGTTTAATTTATGAATAAGTAAGCAAGATTTATTTTGATAAAAATAATTAATTTAATTTAATTTAAATTAATTAAGAAATGAAGTGATTAATTTAATTCACTTTAAATTAATTACAGATTAGGGATAGTTAATTTAATTCATTTTAAATTAATTATGTTGTGGTATGAGTAAATCATTGCTTATGAATGGATGACATTGATTGTCTTGAATACTTTGTGATCTCAGTAATGAGATAAGTATGGTTGTATGATATGAATACTTGGTTGCATTGTGATGATTACATAGATTATCAATTAGGATGTTGATATATGGATTATCTATTATGATATTGATAATGTGGATTACCTGTTATTTGATAATGTTGATTATCAATTATGGATTTATGAGTTATCCATCTGTGTGTATATGGATACCTGTACTGAATTGTTTTAAACTTTTAAAACAACTTGGACTTAAACTTTGGATTTCGATGAGACCGGGATCGGGTTTCCATATTTGAATATCCGAAAACCACATCGATTCCAATTAACATTAGGTCGTGAGTCAAAATGGAGCTTTGTGAAGACTCGAGGTGTAAGGGCTATACGTCAGTATAACTCTGTGGGTGATTCCGTAATGAGTTGACGGAATAGTTCTTATAGGTTCGAGATGGTGGTTTAGAGTGCAAGGGTTATTGTCGTTAACTCTGAGGGTGGTTCCAAAATGAGTGTAACGAGATAATGCCTTCGGTTTCATTCGAACCCAGAACGAACTTTTATGGATTGAATGCTTTCAGAACATCGTCAGGTGGACGATGAGCATTCTAAGTAAAGTGTTCACTAAAGGTAATCGTAACCTCAAGCCTCATCAACCGTGAATGGCTAAAACAGGGGAGGTGCAGTAAAGCTTCGTCGGTAGCCCCTACTGGAGAGTAAGATTTACCCCTGTCTAGAGGTCCCTTTTATTTCGGCTGTGTGGACGGTTGAATAGCTACAACCGTCCGGGTTGTCTTATTTGGAACTGTTCAGTAAGGAACGGGTCCGGCTTTGTGTTGTAGGGGATCGGGAGTGGTCCTCGGTACGGTGATGTAGGCCACGTACTGTGACGGGCGGTACCCCAGTAGCCCTGCCATTGTATGGAATCCAAAATCCAATAAGTGCCGTAAGTATTAGTTGTGCCCAACTATGTTGGAACGTGAGATGTAAGCATTCCAACTATTTCTGTATTTTACTTGAAAACCCTAGACACTATTATAATATCATCGGATTTCCTATCAAATGTTTTGGTTAGCGTAAGGTAAAAACATTTCCATGTTTATGTGTGGGAAGTCTTACGTGATACCTTTCTTTTCAAAAGGTTTTTAAAGTTAAGCAACTTTAACCGTTTACTCACACCAGACCCATGTCTGACCCGGAGTTTATTTTATTTTTCTTAAACTCTTGGGTACTCAAATTTTTACGAGTAGCCATGGGATTCATGTTAGGATTTTAGGTTGGCTTAACGAATTCTGAAGAAGCAATGGAGCAGGAGGCTTCTGTGTATAACTATAAAGTATTCTGCTGTGTGTTCTCTGAGTTGTTGTCTTTGAGTTGTATTGAGTTCTATAACTAGACAGGTGTTTATAACTGTCTAGTATGTGTTGTTTTAGCTGTGTATCTCTGATGTATATGATACTATGTAATGTATTATATGATTAATATAATTTATTCGTTCCGCTGTTTAGATTCTGATGTTGTTTCTTTCTTCTTCTCTATCTTTTCTCTTTTTCTATCCCTTTCTTTCTTAAAGATGATGCGGTTTTCTAGTGGTAGAAAGTCGGGTCGTCGCAGTTTGAGTATAATGCTCCATTCTTTTCAAGTCTAGTTGACAAAAAATATTGGTCATAAATGAAGAATAAAGATGTTCAACCTTCAGTGAAGAAGGATAAGATACAAAGGATTTTCTATGTAGGATAGTAGTTCAGTAACCAATCAAACATAAATAAATACATACTTCTGTTTGTTAAATGCTTGCAGGTTTCTTGAATTGCTTACTACGTAGTCAATAGCAGATCTCTAGCACCCTATCAAAATTAATTATAAGACCTAAATGTAATGAAAGTGTCATATGTACTTAAATATGGCATGAAAATTAGCTAATAGCTACATATAAATAGCAATTCAAGAAACTAAGAGAATACTCGACAAATGGGTTGGTGATATGTATTTTTTATGTATGGTTAGTTAATAAATCACTGTCCCATTGAAAACTATTTATTTCTTATGCTTATTCAATGAACGCTAAGTATTTTTATTCTTTATTTATGGCCAATATTTTTTTTGGTTGACTTGAAAAGATTGAGCATTATATTTAGACACTCGAATCTTATAAAGAGAAGATACTCTCAAAAATAGCACGTCTTCATCTGGTTTCATGTACTCAATCAAAATATAATATAGTTATGTATACTTGACCACTACTTAAATTTACTAGTGCTTTATGGTTTAAATCATATTGTTTTATAGTAGTATTGAATCAATCATTACATTTATCTTTCTACGACTAGCATTTACTTCTACCTAATTTCCTGCAGCATTGAATGGGTCAACATAAAGTACTTAGTAATGTAAAAAGATTATAGGCTTAGAGAGGTATATCTTCAACACACTACTTAGACAATAAAATAAAAATAATTGAAATGAATGCAATACTAATCTCTTCTGTTATTACAAATTGGACCAATGATTCATCTACTCAATCCACTTATTACATTTTGTGTATATGGTGAATATCTCGCTGACATGTATAACATAATAAGCCATAAAGGAGTGGATATAAAGAAATCTAGGTAAACTCAAATTTATAAAATTTAATCTTTGTCGTCTATCAAAATCATGATATTCTTTATCTATATTTGTTGTGGATCATTGCAATGCATTTTATGCGAACACAATTGTGAATCAAAATCCAAAAGTATGTGATGCATGCTCAACAACTTTAGAGATTCAATAATAAATACCTGAAGGAATATTATTTTCTTGATACATGTCCGTAACCGTGAAAGAAACATGCCAGACTGCATGAGCCATCTGCTAACTCCACTTTTTCAGCAAGGCCGTGATATCAAAAAATCGACCGAGAAGCCAATGATAGTTCGTCTCGAAGAATGGTCAACTCAACATCTCAACAAAGAAAGTTCTGTTGAATGATTTTTCAGATAAGATCCCTACGGAGGGGGGGTCCGGGGGGGGTGCCAACCCCCCTAGGTGGGGGTGCGGGGGCAACGCCACCGCTATGGTGTTCGACCTGCTCGGTCAGGTCGCTGGGGTCCAAGGGGCAGCGCCCCGTCCAAAACGGTATACGACTTAAAGGATGGAGCGGCCTATAACCTAGTGGTTCCAGCGACCTAAGGTAGCACAGAGACCTAACTATCTGAAGACTAGGCGACTCAATGGTTCAACGACCTACGACCTACCGAGTTAACGACCTAAGGAACGAAACAACTCAAGCGACCTAACGACTTAAGAAGTGGAACGACCTAACGACCTAAAAGTGGGACGACCTAGCGACCAAACTCATGAAGCGGGGTAACGACCTAAAGGGTTAAAGGACTTACGACCTAAAGGGTTAAAGGACTTACGACCTAAAGGTTTAAAGGAGTTAGCGACCTAGAAGGATAAAAGGGCTTACGACCTAACTGCTTAACGACTTAAGAGGTGGACGACTTAACGACTTAAGTACTTCACGACCTAAAGAGTTAAAGTGGCAGCGACCTAATGCTTTCACGACTTACTTTATGTCGTTCACGACTTAGCACTTTGTGATTAAACTATGCCGCTTTCCCCTAAGTCGTTAGAACCTACCAGTTAGTTCAGATGGCCAAGTGCGAACCAGTTAGGTCGTAGCTCATATCTCCTTAACTTGCTGACGACCTACAACCTATCTTAGCTCGTAGCCTACGACTTACGACTTACTTTAAGTCGCTCACGACTTAAGGGCCTGTCTAGAATTCCCTATAAATATGGCCTAAGCTCCAACATTGAGGGGACTTTTTTTTGGGGGGCTGATTCTTCGAAGCGTCGATACTCTGTCATTCTCTCAACTCAAACAGCACTTCAAGCACTCCAAACACCAAAGACGCTACAACAAACTTCAAGAGAAGATCTGGATCATTCAACATGAACTCAAAAGATTCTTCTACATCGAAGTTTGAGCTACTAGTCAAAAGTGTGTTGTAATCGAAGTGCATTGTAAAGAATTGTAATCAAATCATCAATAAAGGAATTTAAAGTGGACGTAGGCTCGATCTTAGGCCGAACCACCATAAAACTGTTGTCTTTTACTACTTTTCTGTGATTTCTCTGCTTATACTTTGTTCCCGTACCAACGGGTGGTGCTTTCACTTAATCTCTCTTTGCATCGGGGTGTTAGCGTCCAATTTTTACGTTAACATTTTGGGTGCTTTCACTAAGAACCCAACTCAGGCTATTTTCATCATTGCTTCACAAAAGTTTGTGGAAAGAATCTCTCTCAAAACTAGAAGTCTATCAAAGATAATGGCTCCTAGAAGAAAGAGTAAATCTACTAGATCCGGAGATGCTCATGAGGGAACCTCCACTTCCCCAGCACCAAATAAGACAACTTCTACCATTGGAGTCACAAGAGCTGAATTAGATGAAGTAGTATCTGGATTGTTCCAACAAATGGAAACTCAGAATGCTTTGATAATGGACAGGTTAAACGTCCTGCTTGGGGCAAGTTGCCAAGGACAAGAAAATGAAACAACTTTTGCCGAAGATGCCCGTGACACCCAAGAGAAAGGTAATCCTCCACGAGCCGTTGGCACCGCCGCAGGGGCACCTTCCCAAGCTGTAGGTTCAAGGCCACAGTCTACTTTTCGCAAACATTTGCCGAGGCAAACTTCCAAAAGGACAGCTGACGTCTGCCCGACGAGGCCTCTAAACGATGAGGAGTACCTATCTGGGATGGTTCGCTCAATTATGAATGAAAGCATGAAGAGGCAAGAGGATGAAAAGGATTGGGGGTTTGCTCCGAGCAAGACTCCGTTCACCGATAAGATATTAAAAGCAGAGTTTCCCAAGAAATTTGTACCTCCTACTATCCCGGCCTATCGAGGGACAAGTGACCCTAATCAGTTCATGTACAAGTACGATTGGCATATGACAGGGGCACGAGCAACAGATGAAATCAAGTGCCGTTACTTTCTGGTATACTTAGAGGGAATGGCCTTACTTTGGTTCACAAAGCTGCCAGTAAGATCCATGGATCAATTCTCTGACTTAACATGAAAGTTCAAGGATCAATTCAGGCTATATGCTACAAAGGCCAAGGATATAATGTCACTCTCCAGTCTAGAACAAAACCCTGGGGAATCTATCAGATCATTCTTAAATCGTTTCAATATCGCCCAAGCTGAAGTCGAGAATGCAGAGCCACGGATGGTTTTGACTTATCTGATGCGGGCTATCGATAAATCGAGTGAATTTGGCAAATGGCTAAAAATGAAGGAGCCAAACTCACTTGACAAATTCTATAAGAAGGCCGACGAATTTATGCATTTGGAAAGCTTTCCTACGCCATCAAAAGCGATCGTGGCTGAAATTCAGAATGTCGGTGTTGCTTCTGATAAAAGAGAGTCTGGAGGACAGAAGAGGAAGAACGATGGTGGAAAAAAGCAGAGAGACTTGAAGAAAGCTCGCTGCTTTAAACCTTCAGACTTTACTCCCTTAACTGATACTGTAGAGAACATCTTTCTCGCAACCAAGGATGCTATTGATTATCCAAAGCCACCTGAGTCGAAGATTGGGAAAAACGCAATGCATAATGGAAGATTCTGTCAGTTCCACAATCAACCTGGTCATGACACCAATGAATGTCGCAATCTAAGGAATTTGATTGAAGAACTATTGAAACAGAATAAACTTCAACAATATGTAAAGAGAAACAAGAATGACCCATCCTCATCGACTCAAGGGCAAATACTTGTCACTCATCAAACTGCAGCACAGGGATCAGGGAGGCTTATCATTAATTCTATCACAGGAGGCCCTCACCCAGCGGGCGGAAGCTGGGATGAGATAGAAAGATACGCTCATGCCCTAAGAAAAGCCCCGGAGGGAAAAAAATAACTGTTCTGAAAGATGCTTCCATCTAGTACCCTCACACTGGGGAATCAATTCCGAAAGCTTGGGACAACAATAACTTGCATCCATATTTTACTTTTAAGGCTTTGTTACAAATTTGCAAAAGAATGATGGATGTATCATTCTCATATTAAAAGCCATTGTAAAAACATTGCAAATGAGATATAGGAACTATAAATCTTGTGTTTTCTATTACTATAAAATGCCTGTTTCATTTCGATATGCAAATATCTTGAATATATTGCTAAAATGTCGATTTAATATTGCAGGCAATCAAAGAAAAGCTTACCTAATCAGCACATCACATAGCTAAGTGATTCCTATAAATCATTCAGCAAATAAATGTCAAGCCTGAAAAGTTCCAAATTCAATTCCTGCATAAGAAGTGCTCCTCACAAAAAGTTGATTCTACCAAAAGGGTACCTTCCCAACGCGAAGGTTCCAGGCCCTTTCTAACCGACGGAGATCGTTTGTGCAAACAGACATCCGGTTGGGTAGTTTAGGTCTTCCTTATGGATTCACTTAACAATGAAGAGAACTTCTCTGGAAAAGAAACAAATAACTGGCAAAGAAAAGAACATGGGTTTGGAAATGATAACGAGGAATCGCTGAGGAGTAAATGGTGAAGAGGCATGGGCAAGCAGACAGAAAACACACAAGACCTCTTCGGAGGCACATTTCACCAGAGCTGAAATGCCAAATAAAGACCTCTTCGGAGGCACAAGCCCTCTTCGGAGGCACAACTCTTCGGAGGAAAAAGTCCTCCAATGAGGCACACTTCCCAAGTTTGAAGTGCAAATTAAAGTCCTCCAATGAGGCACACTTCCCAAGTTTGAAGTGCAAATTAAAGCCCTCCAATGAGGCACACTTCCCAAGTTTGAAGTGCAAATTAAATTCCTCCAATAAGGTACATTCCCCAAGTTTGTAAAAAAAAACCCTCTAATGAGGCCCACTTCATCAAGTCGAAGCGCCAAAGCTCTCTTCGGAAGCCCGCTTCACCGTGTAGGACAATCCACTTCTCAAAAAACAAAAGTGACCATCTCTGAAGGATGAAGTGTAAAAGAAAAAAGAGAAAAAAATTCCCAAATACAAGGCACACTCTACTAAAGCAGAATAACATTTCTTCAAAAATGGAAGAATTATTCTCTAAAGCAAGAGTGCAAGCCTTCTCGAAATGGAAGAATTATTCTCTAAAATAAGAGTACAAGTCTTCTTTAAACAGAAGAATTGTTCCCAAAGTCTCCATAAAATGGAGAATATTACAATGAGCTGTGGTGTGGGGGCAATATAATATTGCTACATTAGTAAAAAGCAGTACCCAAGCAACACATCACAAGCTCACTACAGTATCATGCAGAGAAAAATAAAGAAACTTGTATGAAAATGAGGGATGAATACATTCTCAAATACAGACAAAAGTCTGTACAAGTAGGAAGAATCATCTCATTCTATACTATAAAAAATTTCATACATATGCAGGTCCCCTAAATGCAAGTTCCTTTTTGGGAGCTGGGGCACCTGAAGTCTCTGCTTGAAAATCTGGGGCATCATAAAGCTGAGTCAATTAAAAGAGGGCAAAAGTCCAAATTAAGTGCAGATATTCGTCTTTCAGTAGAAATTTAACGCTCCTCTCCTTAACCACCATAGCACTTAGTCTTTTAAAAATTGACTTATGACTGGAATATTCAGAAACAGAGGGGATGCTGCAAAGTAAAGAACGAAATTAGCACTCAACAACTTGGATTCTGAAAATCTCAGAAATGAAAAAATCCAGCTTGCTCCACTATTTCTTCTTATCAAGAAGACATTCTACATAAAGAACTAAATATTCGAAAGTAAAGGTGCACGTTTCCTAAAAGCGTGTGAAGTGTTGTGCAAAGCTACTTAAATAACAAGTAAATAAAGTAATACTCGAAATAATACTGGTTGGCAAATATGTCAATTCAGAAAAATTCGAGGCTTGTTATTTGAAAATAAGTGCAATATCAATGAGATAGCAGTTATAACTGTGTAAATTTTGTGTTGATACTTCACTCAAGATAGTTGATTCGCAACACTTCATCAAATCCATGCTAATTTACTTACAGTAAAATATCAATTTTTTGATCTAATCCATCACCCGATATGGGCGATCGGTGATGAGTATATTCGCCCTATTTTCCCGCAAATGTTGCATTTAACAGGTTGTTAAAATAATCTGTAAAGAGATGCAACAAGTTCTGGTCAAAGTTCCATTAAGTCGCACTGGTCAAGTTCAAAAGTCTTCAGGTCAAAATAAAGCAAGTTTGCCTAGGTACGAGCTTAGCAGCGACCTAAAAATTAAGCCGCAAGAGGTTAGGTCGTCAATCGCTCTCGACCTAGCAACTCAGCAAAGCACGAGTTGAGAAGAATCGAAGCACACAACCTAGTCCTTAGGCGTATACTTCGAGGGGCAAGCCTTCCAAGGGTTAGGTGAACTTGTTGTTTTACATTTCATGTAAACTTGTAGACCGGAGACTTAAATATGTGAGTTCCATCCTTCAATTTACAAGTTTCTAGAACGAAAAGACCTCGAAAATTTATGAAATAAATCTTAAACAAAAGATTAATAAGAATAAATTCATTGCAACAAAGACGATGGAATCAACAAGGGTCGTTGAAATTTTGAGAGGCACATTAGGGAATAGATTTGAATGATGGAGGGTTAAAAGGAGATGGCGGCTAAAAATTGAAGACCATTCCAATTCTGAACCAATTTTCCATTTCCTATTTTCCAAATTTCAAAAAACACCACGTGCATCTTATTTGTCCACTTGATTAAAAAAATGTACTGTTATAAAAGAACAGTCAGCGTCTTTTTATTGTGTGTGACGAAGAAATCTTCTGAAATTATTAAAAATTTTCATTATGGGCGTCAATAAAATGCTCACTGTTGTACATCGCATCATTTCGTAATCGCCTAAAATCTAGATGGCAGTAAGTGGGAATTTTGATGTGGATTGTAAGATTCATTAGGAAACCCTAATTTGAAATTCTTTCTCTTTCTACCCATCTAACTATATATATGTGGAAAAATGTCACGATTAGATGGATAGAATTTGAAAGTCTTTAGCCCAGCCGTATACGTTTGTGTATAACTTTATAATTTGTGTGTGTATACATATTTAATAATAGTTGTAATACCTTTCATGTCACACTTTTTTGGTATCAACATGAACTACCAAAAATGAACCTAATACCAAATCATGATAGCACTTGAAAATAGGACCTATTAGTTAAATTTCTTTAACAAATTCAAAACATCCGTCTACAAATATTATCTAATCTTAATATCACATAAAATTAGGATCTAATAAACAAAATTCCTTTAAAAACTTAAAACATCCATCAAAAAATACTACCAAATCTTAGTATCACTTAAAAATAGGATCTGATAAATAAATTATTAATCAATAAGCGTCATCGCATGCGCTTTGTGCGCGAATTGTTTTTCTATAAATTGCATAATTTTAGCACATTCAAAACAATATGTTTTTCATATAGTTAACTATACTTTTGCGTTGAAAACATATGCAGTTAGTTTGAATTTTTTTATGTTACCACAGCTAATTTTTAGTTATAAGTTACAAATCTAATATTTATGTTATTTTGAATTCTTATTTGTTAGATCCTATTTTTATGTGCTATTAAATTTTCAAAATATTAATGGAATCAATATCTAGGTTTGAATAAGTCTAAAGTAATTATAGTGATATTTTATCTCCTAGTTTGTTGGAAAGATTATACGAAATGACAAATTAATATTTAAAAAGTTATATATAAGTGTATTTTTGGAAGTTCACCGTCGACCCAAAAGATTGCACTCCCAAGAAGCTATTAATTATATAAACGAAATTTCAAACTTAAAAATAAACTCAATGTTCCAACTTAGAAATAAAATTTAAACTGACAAAAATGATTTCAACACAAACATAGGTTAAGTATTTCTATAAATCATTTTCTCTTGAATGTGTTATACATATACAATTGTAGAAAAAAAATTCATACGCGAAGCGTGTGTCATATTGCTTATTATAAAATATAAGGAACATATACTATTTTCCAAAACAAATGTATATCATGTAATTTCACCTTTAAAGGCATAAGCTTATACTTTCCTGGTAGTATTTCGGTAGATTTGTCAAGAGAAATATCTGTGATTATCTCTTTACTCGTTTACTTAGCTTTGTTTTGCTTAACATGTTAACATGTAGCAAAGTTACTTCTAAAAAGACAAGAACAGTTTAACATGGTAAGAAATTAATCATTCAATCAACACATAATTCCTAGATTTTCAGATCCACGCATTAATTGAATTTTAATGAAAAAACTAATATCATAAAAAACATGTATAATACAAATGCATACGCACACATAATATTCTACTAATTTTTATTAAACGGAATATAAAATCATTTGAATTATGGAGACATAATTAAAATTAAATAAATATAATCTATCTTGATGAAAAACCTAGCGTTGTCATATCCTAATCTGCATATCAACCATCAAAACGAATGTTCGATTATATATTTTGTTAGATATAACTTGAAATGATCTAATAGAAAATATAAAGAAGTCATCATGCGAATCATGGTGAGTTATCTAAAACAAAGAATTAGAAATTATCTTGATGAAAGATCCTAATGTCATACACATTTGAATTTGTAGATAACACTTGAAAACTATTTTTTCTCGAATATTAGCCATAGTTTGCAAGGCTCAACTTGAAGCACTCCAATAGAAGAGATGAAGAAGTTAACATTTGAATAATGGAGGAGGTGAAAAAGTGAACTTTTCTCTAACAGAGGAGATGAGGAAGAGATCTATTCTATTTTTAAGTATGATTAGAATTTCTTTGTCAAAAGAAAGTGAGATCCTTTTGTCCATTTAATATGAAAAATATAAATATGTTGAAATAGTTAAAATATTAAAAAAAATCATAACACAGAGAAAGAAGATGGAGGAAGAAGAAGAGATGAATAACCACTAAAGGCTACGTTTCAATGATATTTACAGACATAGAGCCTAAGTAAGGATACAATAAAAAACTATTGTACCATTGTGGATACTATATTATCCATGATTTATTATTTAGTATATAATAATGATCGCTTAATGGAAATAAATATAATTAGTCTTTATTTATTTTTCGGCCAAAGTTAGTTAACCAGTCTTTATTTGAGTTACATATTTGACCCTTGTTTTCTTTATATAGGATCAAACAAAATTTGGTAATCAATATTTATTAATTGCTTAATTTATGGCATAAAGATATGCACATTGTATATTTTATTTTGGTCCCTTTATTTAACTAGTTACCCTTTTATATCTTTATTAATAGTTGGCTTGGAAGCGTAAATTTTTTTTCCGACCACGAACTTCCAAATTTGTCATTCTATGTAATTCTTTAGAAAATTTTCATTATAATGTACCCTAGAAAAAAGCATTTGGAATTGTTCTTTGAATGCTTGAATAGAGTCGAAAAATACATGAATATAACCATACATTTTTTGAGGTTCATTCTGTTTTAACATGTAATATTTCTTTCTTCTATTGAACAAGCTATACTTCTTTCATTTATTGAACAAGCTATACTGTGAAAGATCTTTTGAAAAATTTCATTAAAATTTACCCTATAAAGTAGCATTGGAAAAGATCTTTTAAATGCTTGGATGCAGTCAAAAAATTTATAACCATCAATCTGAAACTTAATATCATTCCTTTGTTATAATTGATTCGGTATACTCTAGAAGGTAGCATTAGAAAATTTTTGATTATAACTTACACTAGAAAATAGCATTTGTAAAGGTCATTTATAAGCTTGAAAGGCTGAATATAACATTGATCGGATATAATAGAAAAATACTCAAATCCTACTAAAAATGATAGCACTGATTTGTTCAAAATACGGCTAATAGCTAAATATAACATTGATTGGATATATCCTAGATATATTTCCATTATAATTCACCATAGAAAACATCATTTTAAAATTTTTCATTTTAATTTGCCTAAGAAAACAACATTTGAAAAGCTCCTTTAAATGCTTGATAAGTTAAATATAACATTGATTGCGTATCTTCTATAACACTAGATGTGTATTAGTATTCATTACTAGATAAAACTCCACACAATAGCATGAAATCTATAAAAAAAGTAAACATGTCAGTAAAATATATTCATTATTAAATAGATTATGGCTTGTCAAATGCATGCTAGGGAGGGAATCAAACATTTATCCCTTAAATATCTAATTTAAGAAAATTCAACATCCCTAAATATTATATGAAATTTTCCTCTACTCTTCACTCTCCTATTAACAATCAATCCAACTTTCTCTATTGCTCCATTACTTCCATTGTTCTCTGCTCTTTATTTTTATTCGCCATTATTAGCTGATGCTCACCATTATTCACCCTCAAAATCATAGTTCTTTCGAAGCTTCAGGCCGCTCTTGATGCATAATTTTCTAAAGTCTAAAGATACTATTATTATTATATATACTAGTGTAAATCACACGTACGTGCATCTATAGAAATATTTCCTTTTTATTCAGTAAAAGTTTAATATGAGGGACTGTTGGTGCAAAAACTTCAATGGTCGAAGCTTTTATTATTTCAATTTATTTTGTTTGTTGTGTTGATTGCAAATTCATAATGCAATTCCATTGATGTGTAATCATAAAATGGTTATTGTTTGAGATCCTACTTAAAGTTGCAAACGGATGATAAGACTCCGTTAATCGGTATAATGTATTTTTAGAATTTCAACAGGATACCATGGAAAATATATTCATTGAATTTTCTTTATTAGTACCGGCCTCTGACCATCATTTGCACTCATCCCTAAAGTTAAGCACTCAAACGCAGTACATACATGCTAAATTAAACTATCTTCCTAAACAAAAAATTCTGCTAGTTGATATTTTTGCTGATACTTCCAAGCCTACATGGTAACTACCATTTGACGCCCTACATAATCTTAACCTATTAACTCTTCCTTGGCTTTTCTTTAGCGACCTTAATATTATGCAAGATGCATCTAAAAAATCAGGTGGAACTCCACTAACCATCATGGATATTGCTCCGTCCATAATGTTTTCAATGTTGCAAACATACTACCTAGGCAAATCTAGTTCTTTCAACACTAAGAATAACTATAGCAGATCTGGAATTCAAACTTTTTGTAAAGTAGATGGAGCAAAAACTATGCAGCCCTAGACCAATGGCCGGAATTAACAAATCATATTGCTCCTTGCTACCTATCAGAGCATATCCCTTTAATCTTTTTTAGGGCCTGTTAACTCTACTCTTACACAGTTCAGCGACTTAAAAAGATCGGATGGACCAGCGACCTATGACTCAACGGGTTAGCGACCTATGTGAAGGCGCGACCTAACTACCTAAGGGAGTAAGCGACCTAACACATAAAGTGAATCAGCAAGATGAGCGACCTAGCGCACCAATGACCTATGGACTGAGGCGACCTAGCGACTTAAAGGTATACACGACCTGGTGGCTAAGTGGGTCTAACGACCTGACCAGTGAAGCTACCTCGCGACCTAACTACTGAAGCAAAATCCCGACCTAATGAAATGAGCAACCTAAGGATGGAGCGGTCTTAACGACCTAAAGAGGTTACGACTTTAAGGCTCCTACAACCTAGCTACCCCTCTAAGTCGCCCACGACCTAAAGGTGTACGCGACCTAGCGAGTTAATAAGGGATGCGACCTAACGGGAATAAAGTTTTCTAGCGACCTACGACTTATACCTATGTCGCTCACGACCTAAGCTTACCATAGGAGCCTCCTATGCCGCTTTATACTTAGGTCAGCCACTGCCTATGACTTGCCAGTTTCTCCAGAGCAACCAAGTATACCGTGTATACGCTGTAAGCGGCTCCCACTAGGTCGAGGACGACCTACGACCTATCAAGGTTGCTCGCGACCTACGACCTAACTCCGAGCTCACCCTATTAATACGACGCTAACTCGTACATTCCAGGGATCTTTTTGGCTCATTCTTGGAACGCCGATACTTTGCTGAATTCTTGACTCACTCGACACTTCAAACACAAAAGGCATCTCAACTAACTTCAAGAGGAAATCTAACACAATCAATAGGGATTCAAAGAATTCTTCTACATTGGAGTTCTAGTTGTTTGTCTCATCAGTATTGTAATTGAAGACTGTTGTAAAGTTGTAATTGATTCAGTAATAAAGAGGATTAAAGTGGACGTAGGCTTAACCTGAAGCCGAACCACTATAAAACTGTTGTCTTCTGTTGCTTTTTCTGTAACTTTCCTACTTGCTTTTAATTCCCGTGTTCACGGGTTGTGCTTTCACTTAATCTCTATATACACCTCGGTGTTAGCGTTCAATTTTTAGCGTTAACATTTTTGGTGCTTTCACTAAGAACCCAACTCAGGATACCTTCATCATTGCTTCGCAAAAGTTTGTTGAAAAAGTCTCTTCCAAAACCAGAAGTCTGTCGGAAATAATGGCTCCTGGAAGAAAGCGTGGATATACAAGACCTAGTAATGTCCATGAAAATACTGCCACTTCCCCTTCATCAAGTCAAGCAGCACCAAGTGCCGGAATTACACGAGTAGAGTTAGACGCTGCAGTATCTGGATTATACCAGCAGATGGAAACTCAGAATGCTTTAATGCTTGAGAGGATAAATGCATTGCTTGGAGCAAACCGTCAACCAGAGAATAACGAAGAAAACCTTGCAGATGATGTTCATGATCCTGAAGAGAGGAATATTCCTCAAAGAGCAGCCAGCCCCGTCAAAGAAACACCTCCTCAAGCTGGAGGATCGAGACCACAGCCAACTCTCCGCGAACGTTTGTCCCGACAAACTTCCAAGAAAATGGCCGAAGTTTGTCCTGCAGATCCTTTAAATGACGTGGAATATCTTTCGGGCATGGTGCGACAAATCATGAAAGAAAGTATGCAGAGAGATGAAGATGAGAAGGAATGGGGATTCGCTCCGAGCAAAACTCCGTTCACAGAGAAGATTCTAAAGGAAGAATTCCCAAGGAAGTTTGTTCCTCCGACCATCCTGGCTTATAAGGGAACAAGTGACCCCAATCAATTCCTATATAAGTATGACTGGCACATGACTGGTGCTAGACCGTCTGATGAGATCAAATGCCGTTACTTTCCAGTATACTTGGAAGGAGTGGCTCTGCTTTGGTTCAAAAAACTTCCGGTCAGTTCGCCGATTTGACTCGGAAGTTTAAAGAGCAATTCAGGTTGTATGCTTCAAAAGCAAAAGATATTATGTCGCTATCAAGCCTGGAACAGAACCCTGGGGAATCTATCAGGTCTTTCTTGAACCGCTTCAACATAGCTTTGGCTGAAGTGGACAATGCGGAGCTACGGATGGTCTTGACGTACCTGATGAGGGCAATCGATACATCAAGCGAATTTGGAAAGTGGCTGAAGATGAAAGAACCGAATTCACTTGAGAAATTCTATAAGAAAGCTGATGAATTCATGCGCTTGGAAAGCCTTCGGGCACCAGTTAAAGTGGCACTGATAGAGGTTAAGGATAACACTACCGCTCCTACCAAAAGAGAATCCGGAAGTCAGAAAAGGGAGAACAGTGGTGGGAAGAAACAGAAAGATATGAAGAAACCTCGCTTCTTAAAATCTTCAAATTTCACTCCTTTAACTGACACCCCGGAGAATATCTTCTTTGCTACAAAACATACGGTAGAATATCCTAAACCGCCCTAGATGAGAGTTAGCAAAAAGTCTGCACAAAGTGGTAAATTCTGTCAGTTTCATAATCAACCCGGTCATGATACCAACGAATGTCGCCATCTGAAAAATTTAATTGAAGAACTGTTGAGAGAGAACAAGTTGCAGCAATACGTTAAGAGAAGTTGAAATGACCCAACTTCGTCTACTAAGAGTCAGCAACTTCCTGCTCATCCATCTGGCTTGGGTGAGAGGAACACTGTGCATGAATCAGAAAGGCCTGTTATTAATGTGATTACAAAAGGGCCTCACCCAGCAGGCAGAAGCTGGGGCGAAATGGAAAGATATGCCCGTGCCTTGAAATATGCACCAACAGAAGAAAGTGTTTTTGTGCTAGAAGACGCTGGACCTTCGAAGCAGCAGAAAACTTTTAATGATGATATTGTTTTTAGTGCCAGGGACTCCATGGGCACTGAATCTCCGACCATGGATCCCTTGGTAATATCTGCAGGCATTGGGCCGGCTATTGTGAGAAGAGTGCTTGTAGATTGCGGCGCTTCTTGCAATATTCTCTTTAAAAAGACGTTCAACGAAATGAAGATTCCAATGGCTGATGTTCAAGCCTCATCTCAGAAGATTGTTGGGTTCACTGGGGAACCGAAACAGCCCATTGGAACTATCGACTTGTTCGTCGAGCTTGGAGAGGGGCAGAAAAAGGTAGTTCGGAAACAGATTTTTGTAATTGTTGATGAATTTTCTGCCTACAACGCCTTCCTAGGCCGACCAACTCTTGCGGCTTTTAAGGCAATTCTCACCCCGTGGTGCCTTACTATGAAATTTCCCACAGATAATGGTGTTGGAGTTATTAAAGGGGATCAGAATGCTGGGCGAGAATGTTATCTGATAGAGTTGCGAGAAGCAAGGAAGAGAGTGATGGGTAAAGATGCGGCAGCCCCAGTCCGCACCAAAGAACCAACCTTGTAGCAATTACAGGGTGGACCCTGCACTAGCGAGCATAGTGGGGGCATGAAGAGAAATGGATCCCAGAAAAGCTAGTGCGGGGGAAAATAGAGTGGTGCAATTTGAAGTAACGGTGCTGGTACCTGTAGACCCGAAAGATCCGAATAAAGTGGTGAATGTGGGTTCACAACTTAGTGTGACATTTCAAAATTCCCTGGTAACATTCTTGAAAGCAAATTTGGACGTATTCGCTTGGACTCATGCTAATATATGTGGAATATCCCCAGAGATTGCAGTACATACTTTGAATATTGATCCAAAGTTTACACTGGTAAAACAGAAAAGAAGAACCCAGGGTCCTGAAAGGTCAGCAGCGTTGAAGGAAGAGGTAGACCGGCTTATGGAGAATGGTTTCATCAGGGAGTCTACCTATCCGAATTGGGTTTCAAATCCAGTACTGGTTAAGAAAGCTAATGGGAAATGAAGAGTTTGCATTGACTTCTCAGATTTAATTAAAGCCTACCCCAAAGACTGCTTCCCGTTACCCAGAATAGATCAGTTGGTAGATGGAACGGTGGGACACGAATTGTTATCTTTCATGGACGCTTACTCCGGATACAACCAGATTATGATGCATGAGTCGGATTAGGAGGACACAAGCTTCATCACCGATGTTGGTCTCTACTACTATAAAGTCATGCCCTTCGGACTTAAGAATGCAGGGGCAACATACCAAAGACTCGTCAATGCTATGTTTAAACCGCAGATTGGCAAAACTACGGAAATTTATGTTGACGATATGTTAGTGAAATCAAAGAAAGCGGTAGACCATATAGATCACTTGGCGGAGATGTTTATAATCCTCCGGAAGTACGTAATGAAGCTTAATCCTTTGAAATGTTCGTTTGGGGTGGAGTCCGGAAAGTTCTTGGGTTTCATTGTGAGTGCTAGGGGCATTAAACTAATCCTACTCAGATTGCTGCCTTGAAAGAAGTAAAAGCTCCTAGAACGAAGAAGGAACTGCAAAGTCTTAACGGAAAAGTCGCTGCCTTGAGTCGATTCATTTCTAAAGCTATTGATAAATGCATACCATTCGTTGATGCACTGAAGAAAGGAAGGAAAATTGTTGACTGGACTCCTGAATGCTAGAAAGCTTTCGATGAGTTGATTCGTCATATGGAAACGCCTCCAATACTTTCTAAGCCGAACAATGGTGAAGATCTTTTTGTATATTTGGCAATCTCGTCTCATGCTCTTAGTGCAGCCCTAGTACGGGAAGACGCAAAAATTCAACGCCCGGTCTATTATATCAGTAAAAGATTCACTGGGGCAGAGATGAATTATTCAAAATTGGAAAAGCTCGCTTATTGTCTACTCATTGCATCAAGGAAGTTGAGGCCGTATTTCCAAGCTCATCCTATCAAAGTCCTCACCGATCAACCTCTAAAGCAAGTCCTGTTTCGTCCTGAGACTTCGGGTCGTCTTCTGAAGTGGAATATTGAACTCAGCCAGTACGACATCACTTATCATCCCCGGAGAGCAATCAATGGACAAGCTTTAGCAGATTTTGTCGCAGAATGTACAGATAAAGGTAATAGTGAGGAAGAAGTGACCGATAATCCCCTAATTCAATGGAAATTATGTGTTAATGGTGCAAGAAACGATTACTATTCTGGAGCCGGGGTTGTGCTTGAAACCCCTGAAGGGCGGTCGTTGTGCTATGCATTGAGGTTGGAATTCCCTTCGACAAACAATGAAGCAGAATATGAAGCTCTTATTGCCGGCTTGAGAATTGCTAAAGAGTTGAATGTCAAAGTGTTGCAAATCTTCAGTGATTCACAGCTTATTGTATGTCAAGTCAAGAAAGAGTTTCAGACTAAAGGAGGAAATCTGCCTGCTTATTTGTCAAGAGCTTGGAAACTTCTCGGTGATCTTGACCATTATACTATAAATCATATACCCCGGAAGGAGAACATGAAGGCAAATTCTCTCGCAAAGTACGCAAGCACCGGCGAAGCTCAATTATTGGGATTAGTTCCTGTGGAAGTCCTGTCATCCCCAAGCATTGATGAGATTGATATTGACTGGATCATGACTATATCTCAAGAACAAGAATCGTGGATGACTCCGATAATGGAATATCTGCTCAACGGTTCTCTACCAGAAAATTCAAAAGAACGACAGAAGTTGCTAAGAAAAGCCTCCAGATACATAATTCAAGATGGCCGATTGTACAGGCGGGGATTCTCAATGCCATTACTCCGATGTGTGACCAAGGAAGAAGCTAAAACAATTCTAGCTGAAGCACACGGAGGAGAGTGTGGAGACCATTCCGGTGGTCAAACTTTAGCAAAGAAAATCCTTCGATATGGGTATTTTTGGCCAGATATTAATCATGATGCTGCAAGCTATGCCCGAAAATGTGACCGATGCCAGAGATTTGAAAAAATCCCAAGAGCACCTTCCACAGAGATAACACAGATGGTCAGCCCGTGGCCATTTACTATTTGGGGAATAGATCTCATCGGGCCTTTGCCAACTGCCAAATCCGGAATCAGATATGCTATTGTCGCTATTTATTATTTTACTAAATGGGCTGAATCTGAACCATTAGCTACTATTACCTCTATGAAGATGATAAACTTTGTAACTAAGAATATCATTTGCAGGTATGGTGTGCCTCAAAAGATAATCACAAACAATGGAACCCAATTCGAAAGTGAAGAGTTCCAAGATTTTTGCAAGCGATTTAAGATCCAGAAAAGCTTCTCAGCAGTGGCTCATCCACAAGCAAACGAGCAAGTGGAAGAAGTAAACAAAATTATCAAATCGACCATCAAAAAACAGCTGGAAAAAGCGAAAGGTGGTTGGGTCGATAAGCTTCCACTAGCACCATGAGAATATAGAACTACACATAAAACTGCGACGGGGTACACTCCATTTTCATTGGCCTATGGATCAGAGGCAATGATTCCGGTAGAAATAGAAGTCCCTTCATATAGAAGAATTCATTTCAACCAGGATGAAAATGAAAAGTTACAACTTGAAGCACTTGACTTCCTTGATGAAAAAAGGGAAGAGGCTCAGCTCAGAATTACAGCCCATCAACAAAGAATTGCCAGGCACTTCAATTCCGAAGTTCGCCAACGCGGCTTTGAGATTGGAGATCTAGTCCTGAAGAGGGTAATGACAGCAACAGGAGTGTTTGCGCCAAACTGGGAAGGGCCGTATGTTATAGGCAAAAAACTTCTTGATGGCATTTTCAAAATAAGAACTATCGAAGGAGATCCAATTCCAAGAGCTTGGAACAGCAATCATTTGCGCCCATATTTTACTTAAAGGCTTTAATGAAATATTGTAAAAGAATGATGAATGTATGATTCTTGTATTTAAAGCCATTGTAGAGCCAGTGCAAGTGAATAATAAGAACTATAAAGTGGATGTAGGCCCATTTCTTGGTCGAACCACTATAAATCTTGTGTTCTTTACTATTATAAACTGCTTGTTTTATTTCGATATATAAAATACGTCAATTTTATTGCTAAAATGCCGATTTAACACGGCAGGCCATTAAAACAAAACTTACCCGTCATAAGACCAAGCAATCCCTGACATCACTCAACAAATGAATATCTAGCCACAAAAATTCCAGATTCGAATCCTATATAAGAAGTGCTTCCAGCAAACAGTTAGTGGTTCTGCCAGAAGTAGACCCTTCCTAACTAATTGTGATCGTTTGTGCAAACAAACATTTGATTAATTAGCCTGTGTGTACCCCTGCGAACTCATTTAACAATGAAGTACTTTTCTTTGGATAGAATAAGCTACTTGTAAAAGAAAGGAATGTGCGCTTGGAAATGATAACAGGAAACCGCTGATATGCGCAAATGGCAAAAAGGCATGGGTGAGCAGGCATCAAACAGCAAAAGACCTCCTCGGAGGCACAACTCTTCAGAGGACAAAGACCTCTAATGGGCCTTGCCAGAAAAAGAGAGCTCTTTATCGATAGAAAGTTGTGGACTGATCGGTGGTACATAACACTTGTGTCTGCCCCGTGAATCCATCCAACCGAGAGAAGGAGACTCCAAACTTCCAGTCAAAAGCCCTACTCAGAGGCACGAATTCCACCGACATCTGATATAAAACTTCACAAGTGCTGGAATGTGAAAAGTCCTCTTCGGAGGCACAAATCTTCGGAGGATAAAGACCTCTAATGGGCCTCGCAAGAAAAAGAGAGCTCTTTCTCGATAGAAAGTTGTGGACTGATCGGTGGCACAGGACATTCATTAATTTGTGTCCGCCCCGTGAATCTATCCAACCCAGAGAAGGAAAATCCAAACTTCCAGGCAAAAGCCCTACTCAGAGGAACACATTTCACCGTGATCTGAAAAAAAACTTCACACGAGTCGAAATGTGAAAAGCCCTCTTCTGGAGCCTCTCCCCAGAGGCAGAAACAAAAAAGCCCTTTCCCCTGAGGCACAAAAAAAAAGCCCTCTCCCCGGAGGCACAAACAAAAAGCCCTATTCCACGAGGCATAATCAAACAAAAAGCCCTCTTCCCAGAGGCACAACCAAACAAAAGCCCTCTTCGGAGGCACAAGCAGGTCGAAGCCCTTTTTCGAAGGCCCACTTTATCATGAAGGAAAATTCACTTGCCAAAATAAAAGTGACTTTCTCCGAAAGTGAAGTGTAAAAACTTCGCAACAAAAATAAAAGGGAGAAAGCTTCTCCAATATGAGGCGCATTCTACTAAGTCAGAAAAATATTTCCTTAAAACAGAAATATTATCTTATAAAGTACAGATGCAAACCTCCTTCAAATGGAAAAGTTGTTCTCTAAAGAAAGAACACAAGTCTTCTCAAAGTAGAAGAATTGTTCTTCAAAATTCTGCCAATGTGGAAGAGATTGCAATAAACCATGGTATGGGGGCAATATAAATATAATATAGTCACAAAAATAAAAACAATGCTCAAGCAATATACCATAGGTTTACTGCAACATCACACAGAGAAAAAAAAGAAACTTGCATATCTAAACAAAAGAGAATAAATGCATTCTCAAATACAGACAGGAGTTTGTACAAGTAAAAGAATCATTTTATTCCATACTATGAATTTTTTTATACATATGCAGGTTTCGAAACAAAAGAAGGTGGGGACCGGTACCCGCACAATCACCGGTCGACATAAGTCTTTGTATGTACAAGCTTAAAAGCAAAAATCGAGGTGAAAAGAATAAGTCCTAAATTAATCACTTTTTCTTCCTACCACCTTTTGAGCCTTCGCCCGACCGGATACTTAACTTTTTGGGCCGGCTTGTGGAGGTAGGAGAAGAAAGACGAAGGGGCGCAATCGGACTTTCTTCTGTTTTTGCTTCGCTAGCAGAAGCTTCCCTTCTTCTCTTTGAAACTACACGCTTCCCCTTCTTCCTTGAGGAAGGATCACTGCCTGGAGAGAAAAGCGTGGACAATGTTATGTCATCAAAAGCAGTCTGCTCAGGAGTTCTCTCCCCTTCTTCGGGTTCTTCGACCTTTTGTTCTTGAGCAGCAACAGGATCGTCCAAGTCACGGAGAGCTTCTATCTGCTCTTCTTGCGACCCCGGTCGAGTGATAGAACGGGGAGTAATCTGAAGAGGCGGAGAAGAAATAGCCGGAGGAGTGGAAGTCTGAACAATACTTGGTGCTTTCTCTACAGGAGAAGAAAAGTTAAAGTCAATATTCCTCATAAAAAGAGGGGATAATGGCTCATTGACACTTAAGAAATAAGCAAGAAGCTCATCGAACTCAGTCGAAGCGAACAAGCAGCCCTCTTGAGCGAGATCAACATTGAGGTTGCCTGGAGAAGTAGACTTCACTTTGTCAATTTCGAAGTCCTGCGCTTCGGCGCTTCCTTGAGCCTCATCTCCAGTGTGGGCGGTGGTTCTTTCAGTAACGGATTTAGCAGGAGGAGGAGAATAGGTCTGGAGCCGGCAATATCGATATCGGCTGAAACTGAAGGTAGAATTGGGTCGGTTGAGATTGTCTTTCCTAAATGTTCTCCTTCTGTCGTTTCAGCTCTTTCTTTGGCAAGTTGCTTCTTTCCCCTTTCAAGAGCGGCACATGCATCATCATCTAGATAGTGCCCCATTAAATATACTTCTGCATAACCGGCTCCTCCAAACATATCAAGTATGGCATCCCACACTTTGGCCAAAGTAATTTCATATGTCGGCCCCAAAAACTTAAGATTACCACGCCCCAGAACACTATGGATGTAAAACTCGAATAGAGTGGAGCTGACTTCAGCTTTAGTTGCCATGTGAGACTCTTCAGTTGCAATTTTGCCGGCAACGGCCTCATCACGCTCTCTTTCAGCTTTAGAGAGTTGAAGTTTTAGCATTTCGATCTCCACGTCCTGGGAGCTAGTCTTCTTTCGCAGCTCTGCGATGTCAGCAATATGGCACTCATTAATTCTTTTTTGCACATCAAGCCTGTCTTCGGCATCTCTTTGAGCGACATGAGCATCTCGCACTTGTTGTTGAAGTACTTGCTCCCTTTGCAAATAGGAAGTGGAGGAAGTGTCAGGCTCTTCTTTAAGTTTTTCAACTTCCACTTTGAGCTTATCATTATAAGTAGCGATGCTTCTCATTTTCGCGTCATGTTGCTCAAGAATATTCTGCCACTCAGATTTGTCGTTTTCCGTTGTTAACATGGCTTCAAGATTTGCACTATTTACCCTCTACGGCTCATCGAAAAGCTTCTGCTAGCTAGACATTCTCTCGATATATAGCTTCACAGCATCAAGATTGCGCAGCATAGCCTGCTTATCAGTTGGGACCAAATCAAGATCAAAGCGTATTCCCTTCAAGAACCAATGAGGAAATAGACTTTGATTTGTGGCCGGCCCTTGTCCGACCTGATATGAGGGCCTGCCAATAATTGTTTGAATATCAGTACGAGCAAGGGCAGGAGATTGAGAAGGTGCAGGAGCAGTGGTCTTTTCAGGAAGTTCAGATGCCGACTTTTCACCATGTTTGGCCCTTTTACATGCATCTTTAGGGATGTGGCTTTTCCCTTTATCATCACGAGATTTCCGTTTATGAGAATAAACTTCCCTCTGGGAAGAGTCATGTCGCTCATCTCGTCTTTCGCGGTGTTCTTCATGGGCGCACCTTTAACGAGCCTTCCTCACGGCTCTTTCTTCATCAGTTTCCCAAGTGGCAGGAAGATACCTCCTGGAATCATAAGCACTGCGCTTCCCATAACGCTGGAAATCGTCGTAGTAAGAACCACTTCTTCCCATTGGAGAATCTGAAAATGAAGAAAAGATAAACTCAGAAATTTTGAAAGCAAGAGAGTTGAATGCATATAAGTGCTGAAAAGTCCTAAGTGTGTGTAACGTGCAAACTACGTGCGTCGAATCACGAACCACTCCTGGGTTTGGGGGTGATGATGGGTCTAACGGCCAGCGTCAGCCCTTGGGCTGATGGAGTTTGTTGCAGAGTGGATGTTGCTTCGACTGCTAAAGAGGTAACTCTAGCAGAAACAGGGTCATCTTTAAAGAGCTCATGTGAAGTGATCATCAGATCGCTCAACCCTTCAGAAGTTTCATCCCCGCTCTGCTTGGCGGGACCCCTTTTTTCAGCTCCTTTGTCACTGGATTTCTCTGAGTGTTGAGGGGGTTCTTGAGGTTCTTCTTCTTCTTCGATGACCGAGGCAAGTGAAAGTTTGTCGGATGACCCCGCAACATCAGTAGAAATAGAGCACTTCACCAGGGAAGCCTCAACAGAATGTCTTTTGGTGCAAGTTCTCCAACGGGAGCTGGGGCATCTGAAATTTTTGCTGGAGAGTTGGGAACTTCATGAGGCTGGGTAGAACGAGAAGGGTGCAAAAGCCCATATTGGTGCAGAAGTTCATCTGTCAGCAAAAATTTAATACTTCTTTCTTCAACCGGCACAACACTTAATCTATCAAAAATCGTCTTGTGACTGGGATCTCTAGAGGGTGGCGGAAGTGCTATGAAAGAAAAGAATGAAGTTAGCACTTAGCAATTCAGATCTTGAAAAGCTGAAAAAGAAAGAACAGGAATGAGCAATCTTACTTCCTTTTCTATAGATGGCATAAAACCCTAGAGGACAGCGGACGAAGAAGAATTGATTCAGAAAGCCGTGAGCACTTTCGGAAAGATCAGTAATAAGTTTACGATTTCTGGCACTTCTCATGAGTATAAAGGAGGGGTGGTCTTTATTCTTTGCAAATGAGCATAAGTAGCAAATTTCTTCAAAGCTCGGAAGACGGTTAAGTGTCCTCCTAAATAAAACACACAACCCCATCAGGATGGCGTAGCCATTGGGATGTAGTTGAAAGGGAGAGATGGTTAGCTGGAAGAGGAGTTGATGAAGAAATACATTGAAAGGAGGAATGGCACCACAAAGGCACATTTGACGGCGACAAAACCAAGAGGTGGCCTGTCGGCAGTATCATTTGGGCCAGGAAATCTAGCATCCGCTTTGGCGATCCCAAATTGAATGCGTAATTGGTTGAATGATCGCTGACTCAGGGTTGTCGGAGTTCTTTCTGGAGGATTATCCAATGGGTCGGCTATCGGAAAGATTCCTTCAGATTGCTCGATTATCTCTTCTTGAGAAGACATTCTACACAAGGTACTGATATTCAAATATGAAGGTGCACGTTTCCTAAATGTGTGAAGTGTTGTGCAGAACCAATAAAATAACAAGAAAATTTAACTGAAATTAAACTAACTAATAGTTGTCAGTTAAAAAAAATGCTTCAGGGCTTGTTGTTTTAAGTTCAAGTACAGTGTTGAAGCAAACAAATTAGCTTTGGTTGGTTAATTCAACATTGCTTTAATACTTCACTTGAGTTTATTGATTCACAACATCTCATATAGTTTCTTTAAGTTGATTATCTTTTATCGACTGATCTGTCATTTGATGTGGGTTGTCAATGGCAGTATATTCGTCCCATTTTATGCAAATGTTGTATTTAACAGATTATTAGCTTACAAGATTAATAAAGTCTATAAAGGAGTACGACAAGTTCGAGCAGTTCATTCTAGCTGTTCAAGTTAGAAGTACAGTCAAGTTCTATCAAAATTTTGAAGCTTTCAAGTTTAGTTCAAGTCTTTAAGTCACAATCCAAGTCAAAAAAAACTTCTCTAAGTTCTAGGCCGCTCACGACCTAAAGACTAGGTCGCACACAACCTAAAAGCTTAAGTCGCAGGAAGTTAAGCCACAAACAAGTGCCTAAGTGTTAGATCGTCCGCGACCTAAGACCTATGCCACAACAAGTTAGGTCGCAAGCGAGTTAGGCTGCAAGCAAGCTAGGTCGCAGCTAAGATAGGTCGCGCGTCTTGTGATCAAGTTAATGAGCCTAAGGCCGGCCGAAGTTCCTCAACCAATGATCTCCTAACACTCTTTGCTCCTCACCACTCAGCAAATTACCAAACAAACCCATTAACCCGTTAACCTTCCTTCAATCATCTTCCCAGTGAAATCCATCATCTTTCGACACCACTAAATCACCCAAAATCGGCTTAGATCACCTCAGATCCATCATATATCCAATGCGTTACCGTGTTCTTGTGAATTAAAACGTCAACGTGCCCTATGGCGGTCAAAGACCGGTTGAGACATGATTCATAGTAAAACACAACACATGAAGAAAGGATTCATGTTTCGACGATGGCCGTGATTGGGTATCGATCGGAATTACTTACACGATATAATAGTAAAGATGGGTTGACGGTTGAGTAGATCGAATTCGCGTTTGAAAGCTCGAAAACTCGTTAATGGCGGAGCAAGTTGTTAGAACAGATAAGTAAAAGGAGAAGGAACGAGATAACAGTTATATAAGGCGAATGGGCATACGAGTTAAGTTATCTCTTAAGTCGCTCACGACCTAGTAGAGTTATGTCGAAGTACACGACCTATGGTATAGGCATATATTTCGAGGGGCAAATGTTAACTCTACTCTTACACAGTTCAGCGACTTAAAAAGATCGGATGGACCAGCGACCTATGACTCAATAGGTTAGCGACTTATGTGAAGGCGTGACCTAACTACCTAAGGGAGTAAGCGACCTAACATATAAAGTGAATCAGCAAGATGAGCGACCTAGCGCACCAACGACCTTCGGACTGAGGCAACCTAGCGACTTAAAGGTATACATGACCGAGTGGCTAAGTGGATCTAACGACATAACCAGTGAAGCTACCTCGTGACCTAACTACTGAAGCAAAGTCCTGACCTAATGAAATGAGCAACCTAATGATGGAGCAGTCTTAACGACCTAAAGAGCTTACGACTTTAAGGCTCCTGCAACCAAGCTACCCCTCTAAGTCGCCCATGACCTAAAGGTGTACGCGACCTAGCGAGTTAATAAGGGAAGCGACCTAACGGGAATAAAGTTCTCTAGCGACCTATGACATATACCTAAGTCGCTCACGACCTATGCTTACCAGAGGAGCCTCCTATGCCACTTTATACTTAGGTCGGCCACGACCTATGACTTGCCAGTTTCTCCAGAGCAACCAAGTATACCGTGTATAAGCTGTAAGCGGCTCCCACTAGGTCGAGGACGACCTACGACCTATCAAGGTCGCTCGCAACCTACGACCTAACTCCGAGTTCACCCTATAAATACGACGCTTACTCCAACATTCGGGGGATCTTTTTGGCTCATTCTTGGAACGCCGATACTCTACTGAATTCTCGACTTACTCGACACTTCAAACATGAAAGGCATCTCAAATAACTTCAAGAGGAAATCTAACACAATCAACATGGATTCAAAGAATTCTTCTATATTGGAGTTCTAGTTGTTTTTCTCATCAGTATTGTAATTGAAGACTGTTGTAAAGTTGTAATTGATTCAGTAATAAAGAGGATTAAAGTGGACGTAGGCTTAACCTGAAGCCAAACCACTATAAAACTGTTGTCTTCTGTTGCTTTTTCTGTAACTTTCCTACTTGCTTTTAATTCCCGTGTTCACGGCTGGAGCTTTCACTTAATCTCCACATACACCGGGGTGTTAGCGTTCTATTTTTAGCGTTAACAAGGCCTGGTTATTACCAATGGTCCGTCATCCTTTAATTTTTTTAATGATTGAACTACTGAAATGAAACTGTTTTAATGACCGATTAAAATGTTTTCTATCACATAATAACACTAAAATACAATGCCACATAAATAATTCATACTAATGAAACCTTATTGTTATTATATATATATAGCATGATTATAATTCATACCATATTTAACATTTTTTTAACTTCTAATTCATACTTGATATATCACTTAATTACTTAGTTGACACACATTGCAATTCTACTCGATACTTGGAAACATTATTTATCTTCAATAAGTATCTCACAACACTTTAATTATTTACAAAAAGCATTGTAAAATATTCGTGTGATTTACTAACCTTTTAAAAATATAACGCCACAATTTTCAAATATATATACGATTTGTACAGCCGTCTAACTACCAAAGAGGCAATAAATCTACTTTATGGTATATCATAATATTCAAGCTGCCGCTATGATCATATTTATAATTCAAACAAACTTCCAATAATCATGAATGAATGCCCGTCATATTAAATTGTTTTAACTATGAACTAAAATCTCAATGATTTAACATAGTTTCATACTTAAGGAAACGAAGTCAAAACTACTAGAAATAATAATCTAAAAATCTTTTTAAAAATAATATTCAAATTTTAAATTATTTATAATACATTACTAACTACAAAAATGCCCGATAGATGCATTAGTCGTTTTGATTCCATTAGGAATATTTCCAATGCATGGTGATTTGGGTTTCTTCCATTTGATCATTCCTAAAGTCCCATTTATTGCTAATCACATAGAAAAATAATATAGGAATTCATTATAATTAGATTGAGATATTCTCGTTTAACAACAACTAATTCAAGTAAGACAAAGTAATGATAGTTATTCTTACCTGACATTTCGACTAAACAAATTAGATTTAAATTTGCTCAATTCGAACTATGAGCTATTCATTTTCCATTTTTAAATTATAGCAGCATCGTTTTTGTTTAGCTTAAAGAAAAATATTTTAATACAACTCATGGATGCATATTCTTAGGTGACTGAAATTTAATTAGACATATATAAATATTAGTTAATGATCCATGAGCTTATTTTGTACTTTTCCCTCATGGTTTTAGAAGACTTTGACAATCGGCATTCTACTATTTGCAGTCCAATAAATATAAGTTGTTAGCACCAAAATTGGTCACTAACACCGAAATGTAAATGAAAGCACCATGTACCATTCACAACTCACAGATAGAATATATGTAGAGATTAATAATGTGAAGAACAGTCAAAACTAAATTGAAAGCAGTAAAGAACAACAGATTTTATAGTAGTTTGACTAACTCCGGCCTATGTCCACTCCAGAAGTTTTCTTTTTTATTGATGTTAGAATCAATTGCAGTTACAAATTGGTAGAGTAGCCTTAGCCTTTGAAAATAGAAAATCAGAGAGCCGAAAGAAGATCCCCCATCGGGAGACCCACATGCTGTATTTATAGGCAAAACTAGGTTGTTGGGCCTCTTGCATAGTTTGGGCGCACCAATGCTATAGCCGAACCCATCTTCATCATGTCGACCGACCTTTAGCAGTTGGTATGCCGAACGAAAGTTACCCAGGTCAAGCCTATCTGGATATCGAAGCAGACTAGTCCAAAACAACGAGCAAAGCAAGCGCCGAACCATGTATTGATGCCGACCCATGTCACCATATAGGCGATGTCGAGCCACAATGAAGAGCCATTCCCACCTCATCACGAAGTCGAGCGAGGTACGATGTCGAGTAGGGTACGATGCTGAGCATTGCGTTGCTGAGGAAGGTTTAATGCCGAGCGAGGTGCGATGCCGAGCAAGGTGCAATGTCGAGCAACTTTCAATGTTGAGCGAGGCTTCATGCCAAACGAGGGGAGGTGTGTCGAGCGAGGCTTCATGCCGACCTAGGGGAGGTATGCCGACCAAGGCTTCATACCAACCGGGGGAGGTGTGTTGAGCTAGGTGTGATGCCGAACGAGGGGAGGTGTGGCGAGCAAGGCTTCATATCGACCGAGGGGAGATGTGCCGAGCGAGGTGCGATGCCGAGCGAGAGGAGGTATGCCGAGCAAGGCTTCATACCGACCGAGGAGAGGTGTGCCGAATCGAGGGAAGGTGTGCCAAACGGAGCTTATCTTCCAGACCAAGCCGTGCAACCCCCTCCATTTCTCGACCAAATGACATATCCAAGTGAACTTCATCCTTCTAAATCGAATCCATCATATTGCAGCCTCAATAATCGTGAAGCTAGTTAGGTTGAATCCGCATGCCTATAGCTTTTACAAAAGGTGGGTTAACACTTTTCCCCTAAAACATGCCTTGTTGTTGGAAGATGTGTTTTGTAGCTCAATAAGTCGGATGTTCGTATCCTATTAATGACCTACAAAGAAATTGATAGTCTTATCTAACCGCAAATGGCGATCTTTCGGAATCGTATGTCATTCGAGGTAGTATCTGACCGTTCGCGGTCGGATGCCATTCACGGCGAATCATGACCGTTTGTGGTCGGCTGCCGTTCGAGGCGAGTTGTGACCGTTCGCAGTCGGGTGCCATTCGAGGGAGTTGTGATCGTTCGCGATCTGGTGCCGTTCGAGGCGAGTTGTGACCGTTCGCAGTCGGGTGGCATTCGAGGGAGTTGTGATCGTTCGCGATCTGGTGCCGTTCGAGGCGAGTTGTGACCGTTCGCAATCGGGTGCCATTCGAGGGAGTTGTGATTGTTCGTGATCTGGTGCCGTTCTAGGCTAGTTGTGACCGTTCTCGGTCGAATGCCATTCGAGGCAGTTGTGATCGTTCGCGATCAGGTGCCGTTCGAGGCGAGTTACGTGTGCCCGATGGGCTTAGTATCATTAGTATTTGATTTTACGTTCGAGTGAGTTTCTAAACTGTTTGTTATGGCAATCTATCGCCATCTTTGAGCATGCCGGAGGACCATTCGCGATCCCTTGCATGTGTTAGTGACTTAGTCATTATGGAATCACAAATGGAGTACTTTTATTTAAAAATAAGTATTTCAACAGAAATGTCAAATGAAATCATGTCCAAACATGAGAAATGGAAAATAAAAGCATAACAGGGACGTCGAAGTGCAAACACCTACATTGATGCGATTTATAGTCGTATCAGCGCATGATTGAGGATCGTTCGCGGTCCTGTACATTTGTGAATGACTTAATCACGTTGGTGTGGGGTTTGCAACTTATTCGTCATTATTTCAATATGTTGATAATAAGCTGACGCCTTGATCCTGAGCCGTCCCCAGCTGGTTCAGGTGGTGGTCATTCTTGTTCCATTGTCATGGCCGTCCTTCTCACATATTGAGATAGCCGGCCATTCTGGATATACCCCTCAACTTCATCCTTCAAGTGCCTGCAATCATTTGTGCTATGACCATTCAGTTCGTGGAACAAACAGTACTTGTCCGATCTTCTTTCATTGCTTGTCGGATACCTCCTCATTGGCCTTCGATAAGGAATCTGCCGCCTAATGTCTTGGTTAATTCGTTCCAAAGTCTCGTCCAGTTTTGAATAAGAGGTGAATCTCGGTTCCTTTCATGGTCGCATTGATGCATCGTCGTTATCCCTAGCCTTTCATTTCCCTTTATCGGTTCCTGAATCTTTTTAGGAGGATTTTGACCCTTGACTACATAAACATCATCTCCTTCTCCTTCCTCTCTCTCGGCATTTGCATCCTCTAACCGTTGAAATCCTTCGGCCTCATGATAAAAATCCCTTAGGTCCCTAGGTGGATCCTTTGTCAGTATATGTTTGAACTCTATCCCATTAGCTATGCCAGATACACCTTCCATTAACACCATGGATCGGTCTCGTCGATCCACTGATGCTGCCACTGCACTGAATCATGTCAGAAAGCTCCTCAAAGATTTTATGGTCCTCCACTTTAGCGCTTCCTAACTAATCACATTCTTAGGTCTCGTCTGAACTGCCTCATGAACTTCTGAGTCAATTCGGTCCATGTTCCGATGGAACCGCTCTCCAATTGTCTAAACATAGTGCTTCTATGTCTGTCAGATACAATAGGAAGCATAGGGCCATGACTTCCTCTGATGCCTAAGTACCTCCATATGCCTCATATACATTTTCAGATGAACCGTTGGATCCGTCCTCCCATTATACATTTCCAATACTGGCAGCTTGAATTCAGGTGGATTCCTAGCTCACCTGATAGTTGGAGTAAAGGGACTCCTATTCACATCCTTCAGGTCTTTGTTTACCAATCCACCTATCATAGGTTGTCTAACCATCTCCGCTAGTCTGTCATCGTTGCCATGTAGTGTTCCCTGTCCGCGGCCTCTGACCTACCCCCTGAGTTCATGAGGGAATCCTGGCACATACTTCTCATCAGGTACAACAGTACTCCTATTGGCATGGGGTTGCACAGCATCATCTGGTATCCCTCCATGGATTGGTCCAGCATTTCCTCGTTGTGTGCCACCGAGTCTAGGTCTATTCAGATTGTTAGTTATTCGTTGATTGAGAGCTACCCTTGTTGAATCACTCCATCCGCCCGCTAGTTGAGTTCTTCTGGTCCGTCTCCAGGACCTTGAACACCTGCAGTTCTTGTTTGTCCAAATTGCCTAAGAAGAGCTTGCATCATCTCCTCTTTCCGTCTCATCAACGCTTCCATCTCCTCTTTGGTGATGTAGATGGACGCTCCGTCTCCTCCATCTCCAGAGGAAGCCTCTTGCTTCCTCCTGATTAGTCCTTTCTATCACTTGCTTCCTTGTTGATGGCCTAGCCATTGCTTCTTAGAATCCAAGTTTCTAGCTCCAAAATTCCTAAGTGCTTGCCCTCCTAGTGAAAGCACCAAAATGTTAGCGCCAAAGATGATCACTAACACCCAAATGTAAATGAAAGCACCAAGTATTAGTCATAACTCATAAATAGAATATATGTGGAGATTAATAGTGTGCAGAAAAGTCAAAAATAAATTAAAAGCAGTAAAGAACAACAGATTTTATAGCGGTTCGGCCAACTCCGGCCTACGTCCACTCTAGAAGATTTCTTTTTTGTTGATGTTAGAATCAAGTACAGTTACAAACTGGTAGAGTAGCCTTAACCTTAGGAAATAGAAAGTCAGAGAGTCGGAAGAAGATCCCCATCTAGAGACCCACATGTTGTATTTATAGGCAAAACCAAGTTGTTGGGCCTCCTGACTAGTTTCGGCCCACGAAGGCCATAACCGAACCCTACTTCATCATGTCGACCGACAATGATCAGTTGGTATGCCGAACGGAAGTTACCCAGGTATTGACGCGACTAGCTACTGCAAGTGATGCTGCCGAAGTCTTTTTGATCCATGCTCTTCGAGTTAGGGTAAAACATCCGCCTCGAAATCTTAAGAGCCGCCGACGATTATTCCTATATCCTCAGGAGTTAGCTCCGCAGCTACTTGTGTTCTTCCAGCTTCATTAGCTAGTTCCCACTACAAACCATATGTTCCGCTAGTCACGAACCAACCCGAGAAGATTCGGACCGAAGAAGGCATGTTTGTCATATCCTTACCAGATCCTGCTGCATTTGTATTTATTGTTTCTCCAATCTCCAAGAAACTTTGGTTCTCATAAGAAGCCGTCATTAAACTTTATCACTCTGTTTGTCAACCAGTAGGTCGATCTCAGTTGCATCCTCTACTTCCAAGCTCTTGCTACATAAGGGTTATGGACCGCCACTATCTTTACCATGTCCACTTCTGTCTCCATGAGTCTTACTTCTCTAGTCTTGCCATCCAGTTCAAAATCTGGCTCTGAAGCTTGAAAGATTGGTGCTTTGAAGGGCTAGAGAAAATGTCTACATCATAGGAAGAAGTTAATCAAATTACCTGCGTTGTATCCTCTGTTGACCCAATTACCATGGCATAGTGATTCAAGGAAGAAGCTATAAATTTCAAGACTACGAAGAAAGAGCCCTCCATTGCCAAGCATGCATCTTTAAAACCAACAAGTCCATAGTAGAAAGTTCCCACATTGAGTATCCGGCCGCCAAAGACTAAACCCACTGAGACATCTTAAGGCCAGTCTGTAGAGGTGCATACTACCACCGGCAAGGAATCAACTCACATGGAAGGTGAGACCCCTCCTAGCTCGGAGAAAAAAGGGAGAATCTCAAGACCCACCCAAGAAATACTGGTAAAGGCAACCAGAGTCGCAGGAAGGAGATGATTCAGTAGTGTGCATGCTAGCTGCAAGTGTTGTTATTTGTGGTTATGATGGTCGAGTCTATAATTTTTGTCCTTTTTCCTATTTAAACAGGCCAAGATTGTGCGAGTACGTCTCCCACTATTTGTCAATATGTAAAAAGGATATTAGTAATGAAAGATTAGCTTTTCCTTTTTAATCTCTCTTCTATGCACATTTTCTACATTTTATTTACTATGAATGTCTATTTATATGTACAATTTAATTGCATCTAATGCAATTTCCTGCGTTATATATTTTTGTTTCTGTATAATACGGTTATTTACAGCAACTTTGTGCACAAAAATAATATTACTGCAATTGCTTTAATTTATTTTGTTGCTTAGTTGTGTTTTTTATTACCAAAATAATTTATTTGGTGCAACAAGTCTTGCATTTCAGCCAACTTTGCAGTTATTCATGTTCAGGCTCGGTCGAGTTCTTTTCGACTAAGTTTCAGTGGATATTCCCCTATCCGCAAAGCTGATTGTTAAAATTCAGGCATCAATGAAAGATTGGATCCCTTGAGCAATTCGGTCGATTGCTCTCAGTTTAGTTTGTATGGTAGTTCCTATCTATGGGAACTAGCCAATTTAGCTACTTGATTCTAAGCATTATATTTTTAGTGTCACAAATTTTTAGCAGCATTTTAATTCTTCCAAGTCGACATATTAACCAATGTTATTACGGATGTATGCATTGGAAAGATGTATCGTCGTTATCTTTTGTCTTAACAAATTCTTTAGAGTTTGGTGTTGAGATCCCTGTCATGCATCATTTCTATCTCCTAAAACTGTACATGAATGACACAACTCCGTGGATTTCTCCTTGACGTTGCCTATCTCCAGACTTTGCTTAATCCCTTTTGTTGCCTCTTATCTCCGAATGCATAAAGTTTAGTGAGGTTTGAGTCGATCTCCTTGCTGACTCTGCAGTTCGACACTTCTTGACATTGTCGAGAAAAACCATTCTTAGAATGTAGGAGCCGATTTAACCACCGATCATGTAGTTTTGGGCCATTCTAAAATTATCAGAGCAATGTTGGTTCTCAAAAAGTATGGATCAATTTTCACCGTCGTCCCGACGATTTAAATCTTTTTTCCCATCGACTCGGTTGTTTTGGAATTCTCGACATTGCGGGAGTAATGTTGGTTCTCAAAAGGCAGGGGTTGATTTTTACAATCGACTAGGCGGTTTGAGTTGATTTTCCCCATCGACAAGGTAGTTTTGGACCATCTCTATTTATTGGAGCAATCCCGATTCCCTGAAGGAAAGGATCAATTTTCACCATCCATTCACCAGTTTGAGCCGATTTTGTCCATTGCCTCGACGGTCTTGGACCTTTTCGACATTGTCGGAGCAATGCTTCGTCTTAGAATGTAAGAGTCAATTTTCGCCGTCAACCGACGGTTTAAGTCGATTTTCACCATCACCTTGTCAGATTGAATCAAATTTTCCCATCGACTCGGCGGTTTTGCTTATAAGAGCACCGTTCCATTGGTTCAAGAAGCTAGTATTATAGGTAAATAAATGAAATGGAAAGTCCTGCCTATTTACAGTGCCCAAGTGTCCTAAAAATCTTATTTACGAAAATAAAAAAAACTAGATAGTAGTGTAGTGGCGAGTCGCTATTCCAAGCTTGTGGGATGGGAAATCAATCTACCGTAGCTAGCTTGAGTGTTCCATCCCCAAGCTTTTGGTCAATCATACAAGGTCCCTCCTAGTTCAGGCCAAGCTCTCCTATACTTAGGAAGATTCGTTTTAGGATGAGATCCCCACTTCTAAAGTACGGTTACTAAACTTGACGTTGAAATGGCATGCCACTTCCTTTTGGTGAATACAACCCTCGTTCGGCTCCTTCCTACTTCTCATCGATTTGGTCGAGGGACTCGAGTAGTAGTTGTTCGTTCTCTCTTTGTTTGAATTGTCTTCTATGTTAGTTCCTCAAATGATGGTTTGATGAGAACAACCTTAGGACATGTTATAAAATATAAATATTAATATTCTTGTCTAGATATATATGTATATGCAGGATATATATATATGTATGTATGTATATATATATGAAGGCACTGAGTATGAAGACTGTATAGTATAAAGATTTACTGAGTGTAGAGATTCAAGACTGACGAATTCAAGATCGAAGATATCAAGACTAAAGACTCATGAGTATCTTGAGTTCAAGATATTAAGATAAGTAATATACTCTAGATTTATGTTAAAACTTCATAATAGCACTAAAATCTTTATTCACATTTTAATTGTGGAATGGAATCCACCTTCTTTCTTTAATAGAGGGATGGAACCCACAACCTCTTTAGTGGGATGGAACCCATGACCTTCTCTAGTGGAATGGAATCCACAAAATTTTCAAAATGACTTCTTTTTTTCAAAACTTTCTTTTTAAAGTCATCTCTATCAATTTAAATATTTTATCCTTAATTCGAAAACTATTTTTTCATATTATTTTCAAAATCATTTCTTTTTTCAAACTATATATTGATTTTAATATTTTAGCTTTAGTATAATTTAAAGAAATATATACCTAGTTTTTAATATTAATTTATATTATAGATTATATATTTTAATATTACTTCCTAAAACTCTTTTATAAGTTTAAACTGTATTCAAAATAGTTTACAAAGTTTAGAAACTGTTTTGACAAGTTTTAGAATAGAAATCATTTTAAAGAAAAATCTATTTTCAAAAATAACATAGGCCTCCATGTTGACATGGTAGCCGTAGAATTCAAATTTAAATTTTTCAAAAGAAATATCTATTTGTTATAACTTTCCACGAATGGATATAAGCGTTATTCTCTATAAAACCAGTTTTTTTCAATGAATTTTAAGTTAGTTTTCCTTTATTTCTTGACACGTTCTCTACTAAAAAGTTCCCTTATATTTCAAATGCATTAACAAAACTCGGCCGAAATTCTAAGTTAATCAAACTCGATCCTCTATAGTTTGATTCTCTGCCACTCTTTCTGAATGATCTCAGTGTTATTCACAGTTATAGGATCATTTGTAATCAAAGAAGTGTATCTTGTCTCTCTATCATAATGTGATTGGAAAACGTGTGATCGTGGCCCGTAAATCAATTCGATTTGTGATTATAGCTCGTAAATCAATTAGGTGATCTGGTAGCGTAGTTAAATCAAGAGAGTTTGGCCTAGACTCAAAGACAGGAGGGTGTATCTCATAGCCTTGAAATCGAGGTTGTAATAATGACATTATATTTGTAAAGAAAACTACACAAGAAATTAAAATGGACTGGATGTAGGATAACTCCAAACTAGTATAAAATTATGGCGTGTTCTTTCCTTTACTAATTTTATTTACTATTTGTATCTGTGTCTGGTTCTATGATTGTCTCTGTGTTTGTGAAATTGCATCTGTATGTGTTTAATTGAAAAAGATTTCAAAAATTCCCAAAAATCCATTAAACATTATTCAACCCCCCTAGTGTTAATCCAGCCTTAAGATCCATAATCCGCATTTCCAACATTGATATCTGAGCATTGGATTTTCCAAGTTTTCATAATCTGATTTTTGAAATGTTTTCAAATGGCTACCAACCCTGGTAATGTCAACACTATAACTAGTTCATTTGTAGCGGGTCAATGTACTGCCAGGCTACCACTTTTTCATGGCGGTAACTATGCATATTGGTCACGTAGGATGAAAATCTACTTACAATCAGTAGGATTGGACACTTGGAATATCACACAAACTGAGTACATTGAACCCACAACTGGTTTTGTACAGTGGACTGCCGAGTAAAAGAATGTTGCACAAAACAGTTCCAAAGACCTGAATATTCTATTATGTTCACTTGACGGGGATGAGTTTAATAAAGTGCCTGTCTACAAGTCCGCATATGAGATCTAGAAAACTTTATAAGTTACTCATGAAGAAACAAGCAAAGTTAAACAGACTAAAATATCTATCTTAACTGATCGATTTCACTTATTCAAGATGAATCTAAATGAGTCAATTTCAAACATATACAGTAGGTTTCAAGACATTGTGCACTCACTAATCGCGTTAAGAAATAATTTAATCGAAGAAGATCACATTCGGAAATTTCTGAATTCACTCGATCCGAAATTGGATTAGAAGTCTCCAGCAATTGAGGAGGCTAATGATATTAGTACTTTAAAAATTAAAGAATTGGTTGAGAATTTGTTGTCGTTTGAAGTAATAATGTAAGGAAGAAGAGAAAGTAAGGCCTTAGAAAAGAAGTTAATAGCATTCAATGCAATACATATGATTCAGACTCAAACAGTGACGACGATGACGAAATAGCCTTGATCACAAGGAATTTTGGAAAGTTTCTGAAATATAGAAAGATGAGTAATTACAGGAGAAATGATCACAAGAATTTTGGAAACAATAATGAATATCAAGACAATGGTGGATGCTATAATTATAATGCACCAGGCCACTTAAAAAGAGGTTGTCCGCATCCGTTTAAATGGATATTTTCACCAAGTAATGATTCGTCAAAAAAAAAGAGAGCATATACTTCTACAGTAGACCATTCAGACTCATTCTCTAGTGACGAAGATCAATAGACAGAAAATTCAAACACGTGCGTCACAACTATTTACGATTCTGATGATCTCAGAAATATAGATTTAAAAATAGGTACGCCTTTAAATTATATTGATTAAAATTGCTTATTTCAATGTTCAATTGTTTTCATGTTTGGGAATTGCTTGTTGTTTGAATTTAAAATTTTGATTTTCAAAATAATATTATTTTAATAATATTTTAATATGAAAATATTAATATTAAAGTGTTATTATATTAATATTATTTTAGATAAAATATAAATTAGTTTATAGGACATAAGTTTATAGGATATGTGTGTGTGTGTGTGTGTGTATTAAATAAAATAAGAAAAATAAGTCACACGGTTTAAGGGACCCATGTCGACATAACCCTACCCCCATATTAAGATCCCTCTAGAAATTTGGAATTTAAATTTGAATTCAAAACATTGAATTTTCCCTCCACCCTTTCACCAACTCCAAAACTCTGAAAAGATGTCTCTTCACCAAAGAATATGGATCTTTAATATCTGTTTATCTTATCAAATTTATCCTATCTTTTCACATTCATTTCAAAATTCAAACACTCAAGCTCTCTACTTTCTTCAAAAATGGCTTCCTCAAGCGCTCCATCCACCATTAGACTGTCTAACGCCACTAAAGAGTTACTTTACAATGATCTGAAAGTTATCAAGGCTTACATAAGCTATGTAAACTTTGGAAAGGACCATACGGGAAAATTTGCTATCTTTATTGATTTTTCGTCTTTTGAAATCAATGTTCTCATTGAAGAGAATCAAATTCTTAGCTTAGTTGATGAATCTCAAAATGATTTTGTTTGTTATCCAAATCTTGTCAAAAAAATTTATGCAAATTTGAATCAAGGTTTTTACGAAGGAAATGAACGGGAACTGTGGAGTAGAGTTAAAGAACGTGTATTGTTTTAAATAGTGAGATTTTGGGTAACATTCTTGGGTGTAAGTATATGGGAATGGATCATTCCAATTTTCATATTGATGAACATGATCATGAGACATTCCATCACCTTTTCAAAGGAGATGATAACTTTGGGTTTATAAACGGAAATCTCTGTCCTAAAGCTTGAATTATAAACCTTCTTTTGCAATATACCATAACTCCAAGATTGGGAAATTTCAATCACCCTAGTTTCAAAGTTTCAAGGCTCTTTTTTCTATTTTTGGGCACTATGACATTAATTGGGCGCAAGCAATTTTGGATAAACTTCATACAAATTTGTGTACTTTAGGTGTAAACACTTTATATCATGGTACTTATCGCACTTGGATTTTTAACTACTGTGGCGTTGATTATAAGAAGGTGGAGTTCGTTTCTGGAAAAGTGTTAAACCATGTTGACATCTCTCTCACGAAAATTTTATTTGTGTTTCAACCATACGAAAAACATGTCAAAATGGATGAGAGGTTCACTCTTGAAGAGATGGAAGAAGAAGACGAGGAGGAGGAAGAAAAGTAGGAGATGGAAATTGAAAAAAGGAGAGGAGGAGGATGAGACCTCAATGGATAACATCGAATACCCTATCACTCCTAACAATCCTTCTAACAAAACGCTTCTCAAGAACAAAAAGATTACCATGGAAAACCAACGGATCCTTAAAAGATTCGTTAGTAAAAAGTTCGACAAGATTTCCACCAAAATGAACAAGTTCTTTGGGAAATTGAGTCACAAGCTTAGATGGTCATCATCTTTGTCATCCTCTAACTAATACTAGTTTCATTTCATGTTGTATTAGTTTGTATCTCTCTTTAGTTAATGTTATGTACCGTTTATGTAATGTTAACTAAATTTATCAATGAAAATCTTTTATTTCTGCTTATTAGCTCTAAAATATCTATGTAATGCTTGTTATTATATTATAAAAGTTTATATATAGACTCGTATATAATATAAGGAAGCAATGAAAATTGCCAAAATTAACAGGGGCATGTCGACATCCCCTACCCCCCATGTTGACATGTAACGGCCAGAAAATGGTTTTTCTTTTGAAATTGACATAACTACCTTATGTCTTTTCATTTAAAAAGACTATCTAACTCTTTAAAAACCTGTTTCTTCAATAAAAATGCATACTTTCAATTCTCTTTGTTTTCTATTGAATTTCTTCATATTTTATCAACAAATGGCCTCTCCTACTCATAATCTAGGTGGGAATCTTGAAGAAACTCTCAATACCTTCGAGAACATAATTAGTTTTATCCTTCGCAATTAATTAGAATTAGGCCAAATGGAAATGATAAAAGAATAAGAAAATCATTTCGATGCCATTCCATGGATAATCTCAGCCCTCAACAAAGAAAAACTTGAAGAAAATCCAAAAGGAACTCTGAACAAAGATAGTGAAGAATGGGATGCTATCAAGGCAGTTCCTATCTTCGTTGAAAAAGGATGGTTTCTAGTTCCAAGATATGTTTGGTTTGCCATAAGTGGTATGATTTACTTTGATTTGGTTTGAATAGTTTGGTTTGATTTGATTTGATATAGCATGGTCCTGATTGATTTAAATATTATGTGCAATATATGATTGAACATGGTGTCGTTTGGTAATAACATGATGTATATATTGATTGATTATGTTTGAAATTTTCATATCTCTACATGATGTATATATTGATTGATTATGTTTGAAATTTTCATATCTCTCACATTTACCTTACTATATTTTATTCATATTATTATCTGCCTCATTTATATTCTATCACGCTATGTTATTATCTTACGCAGTGCTATTGCATAAGATTTAAAGGGAGTTATGTAGTTTAGGATTAGTTTTTTGTTAATAATAAAGGGGGAGAATTATAAAACAGGTTAGGCTTTGATTAATGGGGAGTTAGTCAATTAAGGGCGTTACTGGAATAAAGGGGGTCAGAGTAGAATAAGAGTTTGGTGGAGTATATTTTATAAACATAGGTTGCCATCATCAAAAAGTGGGAGATTGTTGGTTCCTGAGATGATGGTTTTGATAATAAATACTAATATTCTTGCCTAAATATATGTGCATATGCACGATATATATATATATATATATATATATATATATATAGGTAGCGAGAATGAAGACTGTATAGTATAAAGATTCAACACTGAGTATAGAAATTCAAGGCCGACGAATGCAAGATTGAAGAAATCAAGACTAAAGATTCATGAGCATCAAGATATCAAGGGTTCAAGATATCAAGTTAAGTAATAGAGTCTAGATTTATTATAAAACTCCATAATAGCAGTAAAATCTTTTGTTTGGATTTTAGTTATGGAATAGAATCCATCCTTCTCACTTTAATAGTGGAATGGAACCCACGACCTCTTTAATGGGATGGAACCAACGACCTTCACTAGTGGAAAGGAATCCACAAAATTTTCAAAATGATTTTTTTTCCAAAACTGTCCTTTTAAAGTCATCCCTATCAATTTAAACATTTTAGCCTTCATTCAAAAACTATTTTTTTTTTTCATATTAATTTCAAAACCATCTCTTGTTTTTTGAACTCTTTCTTGATTTTAGTATTTTATCTTTAATATATTTTAAAGAAATCTATACTTATTTTTTAATATTAATTTTATACTATAGATTATATGTATTTAAGATTACTTTCTAAATTTTTTTTATAAGTTTATACTATATTCAACTAAGTTTACATAGTTTAGAAATTGTTTTGACAAGTTTGAGATAGAAATCATTTTAGAGCAAAATCTACTTTCAAAAATAACATAGGTATCTTGAAATCCCTCATCCTCCATGTCGACATGGTAGCCATGGAATTCAAAGTTCAATTTTTCAAAAGAAATGTCTATTACTCATAACCTGTCATGAATGGACATGACTTTTGTTCTGCTATAAATACCAGTTGTTTTCAATGAATTTTAAGTAAGTTTTTCTTTATTTCTTTACTCCTTCCCCACTCAAATATTCACTTAAATTTAAAATGCTTTAACAAAACTCTACCAAATTCTAAGTGAATCAAACTCGATCATCTCTAGTTTGATTCTCTGTCACTCTCTCTCAAAGATCTTGGTGCTATTCAGAGTTATAGAATTAATTGTAATGAAAAAAGTGTGTCGAGTGTAACATACCAAATTTTATCAATTTAAATTTAGTAATTGTTGAACTTTTATAATGTAATTTGAAAAGTTTCAAAATAAATAAATGATAAGTGATAATTGAAATTTCAAATTTCTTTTGAGTTTAAAATTTGAAAATACTAAAAGTTTTTAAAATCATTTGAATTTAAATTTTATGCATATATGTGAATATGTACGATTGTGTGCATATATGGGTAAATTTGAATGTAAATTTGAAACTAAATGTTTTAGTAAAATAATTTGGTTTTATAAATGTATATCTATGTAATTTATTTAATATGTATATAATTTCAAAAACGTTCTCTTTTTAATAATATGCATTAATATAAAGCTAATATTTTTTATGGGAAATATAAGTTTAAATACAATTTGTATAATGTAAATTATTATGTTAATAAATAAATTTTTTTATTACAAGTGTTAAGCTAACATTGACAATGGAGACAAGTGTAAATCACGAGGAAAAAATTTAAACAAGTGTCATTTTATCATTTCCATTTTCCTTAGAAATTTATTGAATAGAAAATAAAAATTATATACGTAATTCATCTTCTACTTTTTATTCTTTTATCTCATTTTCAAAAAGAAAATAGATCTGAGAAGAAAAGAAAAAAATTTCAAGTCCTCAATTCACAAACCAGAAAACAAATTTCCAGGAAAACAATCTATAACAAAACTTTGCTCTCAACATCTCAATCCAAAAGAAGAATTCAAGGATAATTCAAATCTTCAAAAAAAATTACAGAATCAAGCAGGAGAACTTAAAAGATTTAAAGAGGTTCAAGAATTGACTTAAAAGAAAAAAAAGAAACTAATAAACACAAGATTCAAAGGTGCATGCCAGAGCTTTCCTTCCCTCTGTTTCAAACTAAAAGTTTATTGTAAGTAAATTAAAATTTTGGTCAATGATTTAATTAAATGCGTGAATACAACTACGAATAATCCTAGATCTATGCCCATCAAATTTCAGATCTAAAACCCCAAAAAAATTAAAGTAGAAAAAGAAGAAGAAATACAGGCTCATCTCTATTCGGAAACTGTCAATAACTTCTGGAACAAAAACATGTGAGTAAACCTTTGTTTCTTCAACTCTTGTCTTGCTGGGTGAATGCTTGAATGATTAGGGAAGTTTAGTTTTTTGATTGCTTGCAAAAAAAATATTCTTGAATATAGGATTAGACTGTGGCCTGTGCATGTTGATCTTACGCAAAAACTAGTCACTATTTTTAGCTTCAGGAAGCCAAACCTGTTAAACCCCTTTCCTTTCTCCCTGTTTCTATTTTCTGTTGCATTTGGAAAAAAAACAAGCTGGAGTTTGAGTGTTAAACTAGCACCATGTTTCAGTAACAAAGTAAAACACGTTTTCGGATTAACTTCTACTAGAAAAAAGAAAGAAAAAAAACTACACAGTGATACCAAAATTTGCTTACAAGTTAACCCATACTCTCAAACAAACCTAAACTTCTCCCCTTTTGCTTTTGGAAAGATTGTAAATAAGTTGAAAGTTTTGTTTAAACCTGTGTTTTATTCCAGAAATGTACTAAAGTAAATATTATAAAAAAAATTCCTCGAAACAATGAAACATAGCCACAGGTTCAAACTTTCAAGAATTTCGAACTTTGTAAAATTTTAATTTCTATAATACCATGTGAATCTAATTCGAAAGTGATGATTTTAGAAACAAAAAATTGAATTTTACATTTGACATTTCACTGGAAAATAGAATTTGATCAGAAAATGAATTTTTAACAAATTCTGGTGATCCTTGAAGTTATGGGTCTCGAATTCGTTGTCGCAGATGGTTTGGATGACCATGATTACCAGAATAATATTGGATTAATTTATAAACTATTGCATTTTGGATTAGAGATCGAATTAGGGTTTAAGAACCCATTTTTGTTCACGTCGGAGACGACGTTGCTTCACCTTCTACACGTGATCGGACTTCACTTCCATGGGGTGAATCGATGCGTCGCACGTATATGGAGCTTCGATCAAAGTATGGTGACCGCTGGTGGACTGGGGAGGCGGTGCGAGGCAAATTTCTCGATGAAATTCTGATGGGTTTGGGGATGAAGGGCCTCAATTTTTCATTTTCGAATTTTCTTCAATTTCTGGTTATTTGTGATGTTTTGGGGGATGGACGGCAACTCGTTGGTGGCCGCAGCACCGAACAACAACAGCGAAGCTGGCCGTGCTCGTGTACGTGCTTGGTTGTGTGTCAGTAATGAAACTTGGGAAGGATAAGGGAAAAACTCGAAGCAGTTCGTGGGAACTTGGGGTGAGAACTCGAAGTCATACTCGAGTTGTTGCAGCGTTGTATCGGGTTGAATTCAAACACTTAACAAACTTTTTTACAAAAAAAAAACGCCTGGGTTAATTTTGTCTTAGACTCGAAGCAAGGGGGATGATGGCTCGGAGTATGACCCGAAGTCAGTCTCGGGTTGGTCGATAAACAGCAACCCAGTTTTTACCAAATTCATGAAAACACAAGTTAAATTTATTTGTTGAATAAATTAATGATAATGGTAAATAGAATATGAAACAAATGGAATATCCAACTTATAATTTTATAAAAGTTGTTTTAAAGTTTAATTTATCAAAATTTTAAAAGTTAAACAAATGTTTAAATGTTAATATAGAAAAAACAAGTTTATTTGTAATAATGAAGGAATATTTAACCATTAAGTCCTGTAATGATTTTTATAATTAAGAATTAATTAATTAAAGAATAGGAAAGTTATAAAAATAATTAAACTTAATTAACTAATAATTAAAAATTAATAAATTAAATCAAAGTATAATTAACTAATTAAGCCAATTAAATTAGTTCATAATTAAGTAAAATTAAACATTAATCTAAAACGATTAGTAAGTCAATTATATGGTTAATTCACTTTAATCACAATCATTTGAATCAACGATGATTGACCATCGTCAAATACTCGGTACTGGATTGACATTTCTGTTGTGATATTGTGATTGCTCTGTGATGAACTTAGATTTGTGACTATATGTGTGTAAAACACTATTTGCCCGTAAAACGACATTTATACTTCGATGCGACAGGGATTGGATCTCAGTTTGTTGTCCGAAACCCACATCGAACCTTGAATGTGAATCTTTGTGATCGATACACCCACATGTTTTAAATTTGAGCGCTCACTGTTTGGATTAGCCGGGAGAGGACCTTTGTGTTATATAACCCATTCCGAATATGTGATACGACGAAATGGATAGCAATTAAAGACGGTGGTAAAGACCGGACGTCTTGGAGAATGATAGGATAACCTGTCGAATGACTCTGCACTGAGTTGCTCCGGTATAGAGTTCTACATATGCGATGGGGAGTCCAATCGGGATTGTGGATGCCCGGATTGCAAGGACTTGTTCGGAAGTGCCTTCGGTTCTGTTCGAACCCGGAACATACTTGTATAGATTGTATGTCTGACATTACATTTTGAGGTATAAAGCATATTTCTTTCAAATACAATTCTGTTGGTGGTGGAGAATTTATTCTCTTAGCTTAACACCCTTCTCTAAGACGTACGAGCTCAGAGGTTATGTAGTTGAAGGTTATCAGTAATATATTCCCAACTTGGTAATGTGGCATGCTAAGTGCTACTGATCATTTGTTGATCAAAGCATGACTTTTATGAAAAGCGTAGCTTTATGGACGAGAATTCATTGAACCTCACAACCCGGTAATGCTCGAAATAGAAATGGTTCAGTGAGGTTATTGGGGGTAGCGCCCCTTAGGGTATGTATATTTCCTTCTGGATAGAAGTGGTATCATGGTATGGAGTCCAGATATTTAACTTATGTGGGTATCGCAAATAAATATTACTTTGTTACAGTTGTTGTTGGGGCCCCAGATAAAGGTTGGTTACAACTGGGGAATGGCATACTCATGTAGTAGTTACCTAGTTATAGAGGTAACACGGCCTTGTGTTGGCAGAGATCCGGTTAGGTTCTCGGGACGTCCCTATAGAGGCGTACACATGTGGCCCAGGAAGTTGTTTAGTCTGACCATTTGTTGGAAATCCAATTACCAATACGAACCCTGTACGGTTTTAGTTGTATAACCTACCATGCAGCGTGGCGGTAACCTACCACAAACCATGGTAGTTATAGTAGGCATAGTTCGGAATGTCTATGCCGACTTAGATTAATATTATACTTTTGAAAATGTTTTCTACACTACGCATTAGTAATAATATCAAATTGATTTTCCCGTATCAAGCATATTTGACTATCATAAGAAGGAACCTCCTCCTATTCTGCGATTGCATTGTGTGTGTGGCGGGAAGTCTTATGCTAGTTTCATTTGAAAAAAAAAACATTGCGGATTTCAATTTAAATTCTTTTGTTGTTTCTTCAAAGATAAAATGTCTTTGTTTACTCATACCAGTCCCATGACTGACCCAGAGTTTATTGTTTCCTTTCTAAACTCTAGGTGCCCATAATTTCCACACGGGCAGCCTAGTAGCAGGTCTTCCATGTTTTGGAGCTTGCTGGATTTTGAAGTCTTATGGTTTGGTGGCTACCGGTTTTTGGAGGCTTTTAACTTGGAGATATTTTGAAAACTTTTGGATCTCAAGGTTCTTAGTTTGGATGTTTGCTATCATTTCTTTTCTTTGAAGACTTTCTTGGAATGCAACCACTTGTTGTTCTGTCATGATGGTCTATTTTGAAGTTGTGTTATATGTATAAGAATACTATAATGTTGGTGATGTTGTTGTAATGGATTTTGAGATGATGTTGTATCTGGGATATTGATGTATGGCAGATTGTTTTGTTTCCGTTGTTTATATTCATCTAATGTTGTTATAAGCTCCATCCGAACTGGACTTCGACGTTCAAATCTCCGCCAGTCGAATACATCTGAGGTATTTGATGTCGATTTTTTGAACGCTGAATTTTGGCTCATTAGAGATAGGGTGAAGTATACCCTACAATGAGTATAAACCGAGACTGAAACCTCAAAATTTTTTAGTTTATTTTCTTTAACTGCCGATATTCCTTAAAATATCTCGTCCGAATATCTAAATCAAGTTTCTTACTAATTACAGATAGTAAGGATGAGCAGGCGAAGAGGTAAAGGTAGGGGTCAAGGGAATGCTACAACAGCTAGTCAAGTTTCCCCTTCAGCAGAAGCAACTTCGCCTACTCAGTATCAGCTGAATCAGGCTAATTTGTATAAGAGTTTCTCAAGGCTTGGTAGTAGGCCGTTCACTGGCAAAGAGTCAATTATTGAGGCCCAGCCTTGGATTAGGTCATGTGAAAAGATCGTTAAAGGGCTTAAGCTGCAAGATGATCAGATGCGTCTCATTCATTGGTGGGAAATAGTCGTTGTAGATGAACGAGAAGAAGAGTTTACTTGGAGACGATTTAAGGAGGTGTTTGAAAAGCGCTATATGCCGTCGGCAGGAATTTCCAGATTGTATCAAGATTTTATGGATTTAAAGCAAGGAAGCTTGTCATTCGAGGTGTATTTAAACAAGTTCAACGAACTATCCCGTTTCGGTCCAGAGTTGGTGAACATGCCTCTAAAGAAAAATGAAAGATTCATTCGTGGGATGAACAAGAAGTATCATGAAAGGATGACAACACACATCAAAGAATCTTTTTCTGATCTTATTGATATGAGATATAGGTATGCCACTTTGGATATGCAGGTGATTCCAAGAGAAAATTCAAGTAATCAGAATTGGAAAAAAAGAAAGTTTAGGGGCAAGAAGCCACATCAAGGCAAGGATAAGAGGAGAAGTCAAGGAAATTCGGCTAGAAATGTAACTTGTTACAATTGCCAAGAAAAGGGCCATTATTCAAACAACTGTAAAAACCCGAAGAAGCAAGTTAAGAAGGAACAACCTGTGACGAATGATCAAGGAGTTAGAGAATGCTATAATTGTTACAAGCCTAGGCATGTCTTTAAGAATTTCCCGGTGATGAAGCAAGCATAGGTGGAAAATGTTTATGCGATAAAGGAAGACCTTCAACGTCAAAAGAAGATAAAGGTGTTCTGAAAGGTAACGTTACTATTTGTGATAAAATTGTTAGAGTTTTGTTTAACATGGGCGCTACACATAGCTTTATCTCCCAACCAAGCGTAAATGAATTAAAACTTAAACCTAATTTTGTCAACGAGCCCATTTGCGTAAAAAACCCAGTTGGTGGTCCTGCAAACCTTTGTCTACGATGTAGAGACATTCCTATCTCGTATTCTTGTTACCGATTCCCTATCAGTCTCTTTGTTCTTGATTTTAATGAATTCAAAATTTTACTCAAAATGGACTGGCTAACAAAATACGAAGCCAAATTAGATTGTAATAATCGAAAAATGTCGATCAAAACAAACCTTGGAAATTTTGCTAAAATCTCTTGTAAGGATACGAGTCCAAAGAGAGATAAATTGATGTATACTTTGGGATATCATGAACCCAGTCTGGAGTCTATACCTGTTGTTCGGGAATTTTCCGACGTGTTTGAAGAAGTGAAATCCTTACCCCATACAGAGAAATAGAATTCTGAATTGACTCAGTACCCAATGCCCATCCGGTCGTCCACGCAAGTCGCAGGATGGCACTTGGAGAGAGAATTGAATTAGTCAATCAAACTCGAGATTTGCTAGAAAAAGGATTGATTCGCCCTAGTGTTTCAAAATGGGGTTCAGCTGTCGTGTTTGTGGCTAAATCGGGCGGATCTTTGAGATTTTATGTAGATTACCGCGATCCCAACAAATAAACTCTCAAGAATAAATTTCCTTTACCTAGAATCGACGATCTATTCGATCAACTTCATGGCGCTCGATTCTTTTCTAAAATGGATTTAGCTCAGGGATTCCATCAACTGCGAATAGCCGAGGATTGTGTTCATTTGACTGCCTTCAAGGGTCCTAACATATTCTACGAATGGTTAGTCATGCCCTTCGGTCTAACCAACGCTCCCGCGTACTTCGTAGACTTAATGACCCAAGTGTTTCGAGAAGTATTGAACAAATTTATCCTTGTGTTTATTGATGATATCTTGATTTACTCCAAAACTGAAGAGGAGCATGCTGAACTACTCAGAATTGGTTTGGAGATATTAAGGAGGAATATCCTATTCGCTAAATTATTTCACTTTTGGGTAAAAGAAGTCAGATTTCTCGGTCATATTGTTAATGAAGAAGTTATTTCTGTTGATCCAAGCAAGATTTCTGCAACTCTAGACTGGAAGCGACCCACTACTACTAGAGAAGTTCGAAGTTTTCTGGGTTTAGCGGGATATTATAGAAAGTTTGTCCAAGATTTTTCTAAGTTGGCCAGTCCATTGACTAAGCTGACAATGAAGAATGCGAAATTTGATTGGACTCCAAAATGTGACGAAGCTTTCCAGGAATTGAAAAAGAGATTAACTACTACTCCCGTTCTCGCTATCATTAATGGGAACCACGGGTTATCTGTCTATACTGATACTTGTGGAGATGGTTTGGGTGCAGTACTAATGCAAAATGGGAAAGCAATTGCCTACGCGAGTAGACAATTACGCTCGCATGAGAGAAATTACCCAACACACAATTTGGAGCTTTTAGCTGTTATTTTCGCTTTGAAAATCCGGTGATACTATCTTCTGGTAAGAACTTTTTAAGCTTTCTTAACGATACAAGAAATTTAACTTAACTAAATAAATGTACTTAAACTCTCTTTGTTTTAGGTGAAAATTTTGAATTATTCACCGACCATAAATCTTTGAAATATCTCTTCAGTCAAGAAGATTTAAATCTACGGCAACAACGATGGTTAGCATTTCTAGCGTCATATGACCTAGATATTTAATATATGCCCAAAAAGGCCAATGTAGTTGCCGACACTTTAAGTAGGAGGCATGTTGTTCTTTCATATCTTGTAGTTACTCCTACTCTCCTTGAAAAGATCACTGGCAAGCAGTATGAAGATAAGTTTCTTCGGGGAATTTATAAAAGAATATGCCAAGGAGAGGACACTGGTTTTGAGATGGATAGTTGGGGAGTTATAAGGATGAAAGGCAGAATATGTGTTCCAGACTTCCCTGATCTAAAGCGTGATGTTTTAGATGAATGTCACAAATAAAAAATCAGTATCCATTCTGGTGTTAATAAGATGTATAGAAATATCAAAAGAACCTTTTGGTGGAAGACAATGAATAGAGATTTATCCATATATGTGAGTCGCCGTGCTACTTGTCAACAAATTAAAAGCGACCAGAAGAAGATGGCGTGTTTACTCCAGCCTTTGGAGGTACCAAAATGGAAATGGGACCAGGTATCGATGGATTTCATCGATGGGTTTCCCCGCACTCGAAAGGGAAATGAAGCAATCTGGGTCATTGTGGATCGTTTGACTAAAACAACCCATTTCATCCCAGTGAAATCCACCAGGACAGCAGCAAGTTTAGCTGAGCTATATATCAAAGAGATTGTCCGTCTCCATGGTATACCGAGCAGTACAGTGAGTGATCGTGACCCGATCTTCACTAGTAGATTTTGGAAGGCGTTTCAGGCCAAGTTGGGAACAAAACTAAATTTCAGTACTGCTTATCACCCACAGTCTGATGGGCAGACTGAAAGGATAAATCGAATATTAGAGGATCTTTTACGAGCTTGTATTCTTGACTTTGGTGGTTCTTGGGAGGACTATTTACATTTGGTTGAATTTTCAAATATTAATAGCTATCACGCCAGTATTGAAATGGATCCTTTTGAAGCTTTATATGGTCGTCCGTGTCGATCACCGGCATGCTGGATTGAATCCGGTGATAGACTCGTACTTGCACCAGATATGATTAAAGAAGCCACTGAAAAGGTTGATTTTATCCGAAAGAAGTTAATAACTGCTCAAAGTCGCCAGAAGAGTTATTACAATCGTAGAAGAAGAGCTTTGGAATTTCAAGTTGGAGATTCTGTTTTCTTGAAAGTATCTCCAATGCGGGGTGTGTTAAGGTTTGGGAAGACTGGTAAGCTGGCACCGCGATACATCGGACCTTTTCCTATTTTAGAAAGGATTGGTCCTCAAGCATATCGAGCACAGCTACTGTTAACGTGAAATTCTGACGCTAACACCTCGGTATGTGTAGAAACAGTGTGAAAGCACCACCCGTGAATGCGGGAATCAAGATATAGCAATAAGTAATAGAAAATGCAGTAAATGAACATAGAGTTTATAGTGGTTCGGCTAATGATCAAGCCTACGTCCACTTCAATCCTTTTATTGCTGATTGGATTACAACTTATTACAATCTCTTCCGATTACAATCCAATTCCATTCAAAAGACAAGTAGCTAGAGAAAACACTGATGCAACAAAGTTCTTCGAATCCATGATTGAATGTGTTGAATCTTTGTGTGATGTTTTATCTAAGCGTCTTGCGTGAGCTTGAAGTGATGAAATGTAGCTTGCTTTGAAGATAGTAAAGTTCTAATGCCTTGAAGAAAAAAAATGACCCCCCCTCCAAAAGTCCCTTGAATGTTGGAGGTGGTCACGTATTTATAGGAGTTTTCTTCCTTTAAGTCGTAAGCCGTGCTTGACTCATGGTTAACTCGTGGCCGAGTCAAGTTGGGTCGTGGACGACTTAACTGGCTGAGTCCAAGCTTGGTATCAGAGCGCCCTCGGTCTCCTGGATATAGCACAAGTCCTAAGTCGTCCACGAGTCAATCCTCTTCGACACAAGTATTGTGACAGCGGGCTACGACTCAGTGATTTTAGGTTGTAGGCGAGTCATACTGAGTCGTGAGTCGTGAGTCGTGGCCTATGTGCAACTCTAACTTCTTACTGTCTCGAGTCCTTAAGTTGTGAACTTGTTGAGTCGGTAACTAATTAGGTCGTTGAGTCGATAGCCTTGATGAGTCGCATATCAGTTAAGTCGCAATACTTTTTAGATCGTGTACCCACTGAATCGCTGACCTCTTCAAGTTGCTTGGGGCCTCAAGTCTTTAACTCGTTAAGTCGGTGATTCACTGAGTCGTCCTGTCTCATGAACCATTCCCCCCTTGAGTCGTTTTGTTCCTCTAAGTTGCCTTAAGCCTTAGCTCGTCAGCTAATTGAGTCGCAACCAGTTGAGTCGGTCCATTCTTTAAGTTGCTGAGGTTTATTGAATTGCAGGTCCACTGAGTCGTTAAGGACCTTAAGTGGATGAGTCGGCCCAGATTTCAACTCGTTGGCAGAACGGGGTTAACATTTGCCCCTCGAAGTACACGCCTAAGTCGTAGGTCGTGTGCTTCGACTCATCTTAGCTCGTGTGCAGACTCAAGCTCTACTGCCCAAAGCTATAAAAACCCGAGTTGCTCCCCTTTTCTTCTCATTCCCTAACCTTTAAACCGTGTCTGCCATTAACGCACCTTCAAGCTCCCAAAGGTGATTTCGATCAGATTCATCTCCGATCATCTCTAACATCATACTGCGTAAGCGATCTCACTTTCCCTATGATTGTTGATCATCTCTAACTTATGCGCCCCATCTTCATCTTCGATTTGCCCCTTTGAGCCCTGCGAACTTGGTTGTTTTGGTCATCAACGGACTTAGGGTTATCTACTTCGATGATCCACGAATCGAAGCGATTCAGTGGTGTGATAGAGCTAGAATTGTTGATCGAGAGTTTATTGGGTTAACGTGTTAGGAATTAGGAGGTTCATGGGATAGGAGAGAGACGGTTCATGAGTTAAGAGCTAGAAAGTAGACGGGTTTAGGAATTGTATGGTAAGTAGGCCAATCAGAGTGGAGCATTGCCTCGGATGCGACTCAATAATTCTGGGCGACCTGATATCCTTCGCGGCTCAACTCTGGACCGGCTTACTAATCCTCACGACACAAGTCTTGAGTCGTGGCCGAGATAGGACTTGGAGAATTTTCTCATAACTTTGAACCGAAATCTTTTCTCCCTTCTATGTCTTATGACTTAAGCATTGCCGACTCAAAGGGTTGACGACTTATAGCATAAACGACCTAAGTCGCCTCATAACCTTTAAATCGTGGGCGAGTCAATATGTCGAACTGTCTCGAAGCATAATCCTGGCTTGAACTTTAACTTGAATTGCTGAAATAAACTACCTGAATATTGATTTGTTTGGACTTTAACCTGTTAAACTTTGTTGCATATTTTAGTTTTACAAATTGCTTCAATTTGCGAGTCTACAACCTGCTTAATACAATAGTCACAGAAAATTGGGATGAATATACTGCCACTGATTGCCCTCATCTAATGACATATTAGTTAATAGAAGATAATTAACTTAAATAGATTGTGTGAACGAAGTGCTTCAATTCAACGAATTCAAGTAGAGTATTAAAGCAACATTAAGATAGTCAATTGAAATCGACCGGTTTGCACCAATACTGCACATGAACTTTTTAAATTAACAAGTCCTAAAATTTAGTAATCGATCAATTGTCGACTAGTTTAACTTCAGTTATATTTACTTTTCATTATTATTAGTTCTGCACAACACTTCACACTTTTTAGGAAACGTGCACCTTCATGTTTGAACATCTAGTTAATTATGTAGAATGGCTTCACATCAAGGAGAAGAAGAAACGGAAGCTCAAATGAGAGAGACCTTTCAGGTAGCTGTCCCGTGGCAAATCCCCCAGAGAGAGTTCCGACTAGCCTTACCCCGAGAGCGTTTATTCAGATGCGCACTCATTTTGGTTTTGCTGAAAATGAAGTACTTTTTCCGGTGCCAAATGATACTGCTGACAATCCTCCCCGTGGTTTTGTCACAGTCAACCGTCAAAAGTGCTTAAGCGGGGCGATTCCCCCCTTCAATGACTTCCTTCGAACCTTCCTTTTTCGGCTGACAATTTCTCCGTTCCAACTCCATCCTAACGGCTATGCTATCTTAATGGGGTTGTGTGTTCTGTTTAGGAGAACTCCTGATCGCTTGCCAAGCTTTGAAGAAATCTGTTACTTATGCTCTTTCACAAAAATTGAAGATCATCCTTCTATCATAGTTATAAGGAGCGCTAGGAATCGCAAACTCATCACTGATCTCTCTGACAGCGCTCATGGATTCTTAAGTCAGTATTTCTTTGCTCGCTGCCCACCAGGTTTTACTCCATTTGGAGAGTAGGAAGTAAGATTAGCTGCTTTAATTTTTCCATTCCTGAGCTTTTTTGAGATCAGAGTTGCTAAGTGTTAATTTCGCTCTCTCCTTTTTCAGCACTTCCTCCTCCTTCTAAAGATCCAACTCTCAAACAAATTTTTGAAAGACTAAGTGCCGTGGCCAAAGAGGAGAGGAGTATAAAGTTTTTGTTGAGGGATGAACTTTTACATCAATATGGGCTTCTACATACTTCTCGCTCTACGCACCCTCACGAAGCCCCGGATTCTCCAGCTAAAACTCCAGATGCCCCGCCTCCTGCTAAAGAGCCTGTGCAGGGAGAAACTACCATTGAAGCCTCACTAGTGAAATGTTCGACTACGAAAGATGCTGCGAGGCCGTCTGATAAGTCTGCACTTGCCCTAATTATTGAAGAAGAGGAGCCCCTTCATCAAACCGGGGAGCATGTTGAGGAAGGAATCGATGGAGGGATCCTTGTTAGGCACGATGGTGATGACATCTTTGGGAGTTTAAGCGACATAATGACCACTTCTCAAGAACTCTTTAAAGATGACTCTGCCAGTGTTAAGGTTATATCTCCGGCGGTTGAAGCGACATCCGCCCTTAAACAGACTCCTTTATCCCAAGAACTGTCGCCAGCGGTGAAATCAGTTGCTCTCCCTCAACCAAAGAGCGGTTCGTTAGTTCAGCGCGCGTAGTTTGCGCATCACACACGACTAGGATTCTTTGACATCTTATATGCCTGGCTCTTCATACTTTCCAAAAAATTATAAAGTTGTGTTTTTTCCAATTTCAGGTTCTTCAATGAAGCGAGGTGGCTCGTATTATGATGACTTCCAGCGATACGGGAGACGCGGCCAGTATGACTATAAGCGCTATATTCCTGTTCACAGAGAGACTGATGAAGAGAGGGCCGCTCGGAAGGCTCGGCAGAGACGTGCCCATGAAGAACGTTATGGAAGACCGGATGACCGATACGGTTCTTCCCACAAAGAGGGTGACTCCCACGAACGCAAATCTCACGATGACAGAGGGAAGAGTCACATAACTGATGACCCAAGTAAACGGGCTAAAGTCAGTGAGCAACCAATGCCTGCTACTTCTGAAAAGATTACCGCTCCTACTCCTTCTCAGTCTCTTGCCCCCTCCCGTACTGATATCCAGGCAATCATCAACAGGCCTTCTTACCAAGTTGGACCAGGTCCAGCCACTCTCCAAAGTCGATTTCCAAATTGGTGCTTAAAAGGAGTTCGCTTTGACCTTGACCTGGTTCCCATAGATAAGAATGCCATGTTACGGAACCTTGATGCCGTTAAAATTGACATTGAGAGGATGTCAAATTGGCAAAAACTTGTTGATGAGCTCCGAAGGGTGAATCGGGCCAATCTCGAAGCTATGGTGACCATGGAGAATGACAAAGCCGAATGGCAAAAGACCCTTAAGCAGCATGATGCAGAAATGAGGAGCATTGCCGATTATAATGAAAAACTTGAAGCGGAGGTTGGGAAACTCATAGAGGAGCTTGCCACTTCCTCCGCTTCTTATTCTCAAAGGGAGAGTGTGCTCCAACAGCAGGTGCGGGATGCTCATGCTGCGCAAAGGGATGCCGAGGCCAAGGCTGATGGGATGGAGCAAATTGTAGAGGGCTACCGTACTGATATTACTCAGTTACAAGGGCAAACTAGCTTTCAGGTTGCGGAAATTGAAAAATTGAAAGCTCAACCATCTAAAGTCGAAAGAGAGCGAGATGAGGCTATTGCTGGTAGAATTGCAGCTGAAGAAGCTCATAAAGCTACCAAAGCTGACATCGACTCGACATTATTTGAATTCTATTTGCAAAGTGTGTTAGGGCGTGGCAGTCTTGCATTTCTGGGTCCCAAATATGAGGTTACCCTAGTTGAAGTATGGGAAGCCGCGCTTGATATGTTTAAAGGCACCGGGTACACTGAAAAGGAGCTAGAGGCGCACTATTTAGACTTCGAAGCTCACGCAGCTCTTGCTAAAGGGAAGGAGCAACTTGCTAGATCGCGAGTTGAAATGATGGGGGAAGAGCATCAAGAAAAAGAAACAACTTTGATTGCCTCTGTCCCTCCTTCAACTTCAGTCGATGTTGACATTGCTGGTTCTAGCTCTCATACACCGATTCCTACTAAAGCTGATACCGGAGCCATAATTACACAAGCCGTAGACGAGCCACAAGAGAGTGCTGAAGGTCTAGACTACGAAATTGAAGTGATACCACCAACTTCTCCAGGTAACCCTAATAATGCTCAGGGGGACAACTTGCCAGTTTCTTATGGGTTTGACGAGCTTCTTGATTATTTCTTGAATCTCGACGAGCCATTGTCTCCTCTTTTTGCGGGAAATACTGACACTTTTAACTTTTCCTTTGTAGAGAAAGCGCCGAGCGTCATTCAAACTTCTCCACCTCCAGTTACTGTTCCTCTGCCTCCCCCAATCACTCCTACTCCTCATCTGGGATCACAGGAAGAAATAATAGGTGCCCTTCAGGGCTTGGATGACCCAGCTGCTTCGCAAGAGAAAAAGGACGAAGGACTTGAGGGAGGTGAGATATCTCCGGAGCGGACTCCTTCCGATGACATAACTTTGTCGAAACTTGTTACTCCAGGAAGTGAATCTTCTGCAAAGAGGAAAAAGAAGCGCGGAATATCAAAGAAGAGGAGGAAGAGCATCATTGCTACTGAAGAGGAACCGGAAGTTGAACCAGTTGTACCTCCCTCTCCTTCTTCCATCATGCCTAAAGATCGACCCAAAAAGCTAACCATCCGGCCGGGTGAAGGGTCCAAAGGTGGCAAGAAGAAATGAAGATTCCAGTTTTTAGCTTTTTGTATTTTGTACGTACTGGTCGGGGATTGTGCGGGTACCGGCGCCCGCTTTCTTTATTTCGAAACTAGTATCTGTAAGAAATTGTAATAGAATTGAATAAAATGATCCTTTATTTGTACAAACTTCTTGTTTGTATTTGAGAATGCATTTATTTTTTGTTTTTGTACAAGTTTCTTTATATAATATTGCAGTGGGCTTATGGTATGTTGTTTGAGCATTACTTTTGCCAATGTAGCTATACCATGTCGCCCCCATACCATAAGCTCGTTGCAATACATTCAATTTCGAGGGGACTTGTACTCTTTTCTCTTTTTGGAGAATACTTATTCCGTTCTCGGAGGAATGCTATTCTACTTTAAATAGAGTTCTCCTCGTTTCGTATGAGTTCTCACGCCCTACCCTTCGGAAATATCACTTTTTCTTTGCATATATATATATATATATATATATATATATATTTCAAAGTGAATTCTCCTATGTAGTAGAGCAGGCCTCCGAAGAACACTCTAGTCTTTGTAGGAAGGGTCTCTTTTAAAAAAAAAATATAGATGAACCGATCTTCCTTCAAAAGCTAGAGTGTAGCTTTAAAGAGGACTTTCTTCTTCTTCTTCTTTCTTTTTTTTTTCTTTTTTTGTTTCGCATTTCTGATGAAATGCTTCTTTAGAAAGTTGTACCTCTGAGGAGGGATTTTTCACGTTTCAACAATTGGAAGTTTTATTTCAATCTTGGTGAAACGTATATCTCCAAAGAGTTGTGCCTCTGAAGAGAGCCTTTTCACGTTTCAACACTTGGAAGTTTAATTTCGATCTCGGTGAAACGTGGGCTTCCGAAGAGGTCTTTTTATCATTTCAGCTCCTGGTGAAGTGGACCTCCGAAGAGCGACTCTTACACTTCAACTCCTAGTGAAATGGGCCTCCGAAGAGGGCTTTCCACGTTCCAGCACTTGGAAGTTTCATTTCAATCTCGGTGAAACGTGTGCCTCCGAAGAGGTCTTTTTATCATTTCAGCTCCTGGTGAAGTGGACCTCCGAAGAGCGACTCTTACACTTCAGCTCCTGGTGAAATGGGCCTCCGAAGAGGGATTTTTCAGGCTTCAACACTTGGAAGTTTTATTTCAATCTCGGTGAAACGTGTGCCTCTGAGTGGGGCTACAGCCTGGGAGTTACTCTCCCATGGTTGGATGGATTCACGGGGCGGTCACAAGTTACTTGGACGTTCGTTGTGCAAACTGTCTCAACTAGTGAATAAGTGCCTTGCCTCCCCGCGGGGAAGAAGGTGCCTCTGGTCGTCTTATGGACTCCCAGGGCGAACACAAGTTACTTGGACGTTCGTTGCACAAACTGTCTCAGCTAGTAAACAAGCGCCTAGCCTTCCCATAAGGAAGGTGCCTCCGATCGTCTCACCCATAGAGGAAGAAAACTCTCATTTTGCGGCTTGAGCCGCCAGGGGTCTTTATCCTCCGAAGAGTTGTGCCTCCGAAGAGGGCTTTTCCACGTTTCAACACATGGAAGTTTTATTTCAATCTTTGTGAAACGTGGGCCTCCGAAGAGGTCTTTTGTTGGTGCCGGTCAGCTTTCCCATTTCTTTTTGCTGGTTGCCCATATTGGTAATCTCTTGGTACCATCTTTAAGCATGCGTCATTTTATTATTGGGTTGCTTTATCCAAAGGAATGTATTCCAGCGGAACTATGGTTTGCTTAAAGTACTTCTCAAAGGAATGTACTCCAGCGGAACCATTGTTTGCTTAACGTACTTCCTATATAGGACTTCGGCCCTAGAGTCTTTTGCTGCTTAAAGCTTGCTTGCTTTTGAGTGATGCCAAGGATTGCAATTGCTTGGTACTGCGATGGGTAAGTCTGCCTTTTTTTTAAAAAATTGCCTGCGAATTTAAATCGATTTTCAGCAATATATTCGAAGTACTTTACCTATCGAAATAAAATAAGCGACTTGTAACAGTAAAGAACACAAGATTTATAGTGGATCGGCCAAAAGTCGGGCCTATATCCACTTTATAGTTCTCATTATTCACTCGCAGTGGTTTTACACGAGCTTTCAATACAAGAATCATACATTCATAATTCTTTTACAACATTTCAGTAAAGCTTTTAAGTAAAATATGGACGCAAGTGATTGCTGTTCCAAGCTCTCGGGATTGAATATCCTTCAACAGTTATGAGTTTGAATGTGCCATCAAGAAGTTTGCTGCCTATGACATATGGCCCTTCCCAGTTTGGCCCGAACACTCCTGTTGCTGTCATAATTCTTTTCAAGACTAAATCCCCAATTTCAAAGTTGCGATGGCGGACTTTGGAGTTGAAATGCCTGGCTATTTTTTGCTGATGAGACGTAACTCGGAGCTCAACCTCTTCTCTTTTTTCATCAAGGAGGTCAAGTGCCTCAAGTTGAAGTTTTTCATTTTCAGCTTGATCGAAGTGAATTCTTCCATGTGAAGGGACTTTTGTCTCTACTGGAATCATTGCTTCTGATCCATATGCCAATGAGAATGGAGTGTGCCCAGTTGCAGTTTTATGAGTAGTTCTGTATGCTCATAGTGCCAGTGGTAGCTTATCGACCCAACCACCTTTTGCTGTTTCCAATTGCTTTTTGATGGTTGACTTGATGATTTTGTTTACTGCTTCCACTTGCCCGTTTGCCTGCGGATGAGCCACTGCTGAAAAACTCTTCTGGATTTCGAATCGTTTGCAGAAGTCCTGGAATTCCTCGCTTTCAAATTGAGTACCATTGTCTGTGATTATTTTCTTTGGAACACCATACCTGCAAATGATATTTTTAGTTACAAAATTTATCATTTTCTTAGAGGTAATAGTAGCCAAAGGTTCGGCTTTAGCCCATTTAGTAAAATAATCAACTGCAACAATAGCATATCTAATCCCTGATTTGGCAGTCGGTAATGGCCCAATGAGATCCATTCCCCAAATAGCAAATGGCCACGGACTGACCATCTGTGCTAGCTCAGTGGAGGGTGCTCTAGGAATTTTGGCGAATCTCTGGCACTTGTCACATTTCCGAGAATATGCAGCAGCATCTCGATGAATTTCCGGCCAAAAATATCCATAACGGAGAATTTTCTTTGCTAATGTCTGACCACCCGTGTGATCTCCATATTCCCCTCCGTGTACTTCAGCCAGAATTGTCTTGGCTTCATCTTTAGTTACACATTGGAGTAACGGCATTGAAAAACCCCGCCTGTACAATCGGCCGTCTTGGACTATATATCTGGAGGCTTTCCTTAGAAGCTTCTGTCTTTCTCTCGAATTTTCTAGCAAAGAACCTCTAAGTAGATAGTCCAGTATTGGAGTCATCCATGATTCTTGTTCCAAAGATACATTCATAACCCAGTCAACATCCATCTCGTCTGTACTTGGTGCTGACAGGACTTCTACGGGGACTAATCCCAATAGTTGAGCTTCACCAGTACGTGAATACTTTGCGAGGGAATATGCCTTCATATTCTCTTCCCGGGGAATATAGCTTATTGAATAATGATCGAAATCCTCAAGAAGCTCCCAGGCCTTTGACAAATAAGCGGGTAGATTTCCTCCTTTAGCTTGGAATTCCTTCTTGACTTGGCATACGATAAGCTGAGAGTCACTGAAAATCTGTAATATTCTGATATTTAGCTCTTTAGCGATTCTCAAACCTGCAATGAGAGCTTCATATTCTGCATCATTATTCGTCGAAGGAAATTCCAGCCTCAGTGCATAACATAATGATCGTCCTTCAGGGGTTTCAAGGACAACCCCTGCCACAGAACAGTGGTCATTCCTTGCGCCATCGACGTATAATTTCCATCTCACCGGGACGTCATTAGTTTCCTCTTCCTCACTATCACCTTTATCCGTCCATTCTGCAATGAAGTCTGCTAAGCTTGTCCGTTGATAGCTCTTCGGTGATGGTAAGTGATGTCATATTGACTGAGTTCAATATTCCACTTTAAAAGACGGCCCGAAGTCTCAGGGCAAAACAGGACTTGCTTCAGAGGTTGATCAGTGAGGACTTTGATGGGATGAGCTTGAAAATACGGCCTCAATTTCCGTGATGCAATCAATAGGCAATAGGCGAGTTTCTCCAGCTTCGAGTAATTCATCTCTGCCCTAGTGAATCTTTTACTAATGTAATAGACTGGTCGCTGGATTCTTGTATCTTCTCGAACCAATGCTGCACTCAGAGCGTGAGATGATATTTCCAGATATATGTAGAGATCTTCATCATTGTCGGGCATTAAGAGTATTGGAGGCACTTCCATATGACGAACCAGCTCATCAAATGCGTTCTGGCACTCGGGAGTCCAATCAAAGTTTTTCCTTCCTTTCTTTAGAGCGTCAAAGAATGGAATGCATTTATCAGTAGCTTTAGAAATGAATCGGCTCAAAGCAGCAACTTTTCCGTTAAGACTCTGCAGTTCCTTCTTTGTTCTAGGAGCTTCGACCTCCTTCAAGGCAGTGATTTGAGCAGGATTGGCCTCAATGCCCCTAGCGCTCACAATAAATCCCAAAAACCTTCCGGACTCCACTCCGAATGATCATTTCAATGGGTTAAGCTTCATTCCGTATCTCCGGAGGACCGCGAACATTTCCGCCAAGTGATCCATGTGGTCCACTGCTTTCTTTGACTTTACCAACATATCATCGACATAGACTTCCATCGTCTTTCCGATTTGCGGTTTAAACATGGTGTTAACAAGCCTTTGTTAAGTTGCCCCCGCATTCTTGAGTCCGAAGGGCATGACTTTGTAGCAGTAAAGACCAACATCTGTTATGAAGCTCGTGTCCTCCTGATCTGGCTCATGCATCATGATCTGATTGTACCGGGAGTACGCATCCATAAAAGACAATAATTCATGTCCCGCCGTTCCATCCACCAACTGATCAATTCTAGGCAGCGGGAAACAGTCTTTGGGGCAAGCTTTATTCAGATCTGAGAAGTCAATGCATACTCTCCACTTCCCATTAGCCTTTTTAACTAGGACAGGATTTGAGACCCAATCCGGGTAAACAGATCCTCTGATGAAACCATTCTCCATGAGTCGGTCGATTTCTTCTTTCAGCGCTGCTGACCTCTCTGGACCTTGAGTTCTTCTTTTCTGTTTTACTGGCGTGAACTTTGGATCGATGTTCAGAGCGTGTACCGCAATCTCTGGTGATATTCCGCACATGTCGGCATGAGTCCATGCGAATACATCTAAATTTGCCTTCAAGAACTAGATCAGAATATTCTGAGCTGTAGTGTTGAGTTGTGAACCCACATTCAGCACCTTGTTTGGGTCCTTTAAGTCAACAGGTACCGGCACTGTCACCTCTACCGGCACTACTCTATTCTCGCCTGCACTAGCTTTTCTTGGATCCATCTCTCTCCGGGCACCGCTATGTTCGCCAGTGCAGGGACCAACCTGTAGTTGCTACAAGGTTCGTTCTTTGATGCGGACTGAAGGCGCCGCATCTTTTCCCATTTCTCTCTTCTTTGTTTCACGTAGCTCTGCAAGATAGCACTCCTGTCCCACGTTTTGATCCCCTTTAATTATCCCAATTCCGTTATCAGTGGGAAATTTTATGGTTAGACACCATGGGGCGAGAAAAGCTTTGAATGCAGCCAGGGTCGGTCGGCCCAAGAAAGCATTATAAGCAGAAAATTCTTCAACAATTATAAAGGTCTGCTTTCGAGCTACCTTTCTTGGCCCCTCTCTGAGCTCTACTATCAAGTCTATAGTCCCAATCGGCTGCTTTGGCTCCCAGTGAAGCCAACAATTTTCAATGACGAAGCCTGAACGTCAGCCATTGGTATCTTCATCTGGTCAAAAGTTGTCTTGAAGAGAATATTACACGAAGCCCCACAATCGACCAGAATTCTTCTCACAGTGGCCGGGCCAATACCGGCAGAAATGACCAGAGGATCTATCGTAGGGGCTTCAATACCCATAGAGTCCCTGGCGCTAAATATGATGTCATCAGGGAAAGCTTTCTGTTGTTTCAATGGCGCAGCATCCTTTAACACAAAAACACTTTCCTCTGTGGGTGCATGCTTCAGTGCACGAGCATACCTTTCCATCTCACCCCAGCTCCTGCCTGCTGGGTGAGGACCTCCCGTTATCACATTAATGACAGGCCTGTTTGACTCATGCTCTACGGCCTTCTCACTCGAGCTTGGATGGTGAGTGGGGACTTGTTGCCTTTGGACTGATGAGGTTGTTGTGTCCCTACCCCTTTTAACATACTGTTGGAGCTTGTTCTCTTTCAACAGTTGCTCAAATACTTCCTTCAAGTGTCGGCATTCGTTAGTGTCATGACCAGGATGATTGTGAAACTGACAGAATCTTCCACTTTTCTCCATTTTACCTCCAACCCTCATCTTAGGTGGCGTAGGATAATTGATATTATCTTTGGTTGCAAAGAAGATATTTTCAGGGGTATCAGTCAAGGGTGTGAAGTTGAAAGCTCGAACCTTCTTTGCATCCCCTTGTTTCTTTCCACCGTCATTCCCCCTTTTCTGAGCATTGGTTTCCTTTTTGTCTGGAGCGTTACTATCATTCTTAGTTTCTGCTGACGCCACCTTAGCCGATGCTTGAAGGCTTTCCAAGCGCATGAACTCATCAGCTTTTTTATAGAATTTATCGAGTGAATTTGGTTCTTTCATTTTCAACCATTCTCCAAACTTGCTCGATTTATCAATTGCCCTCATCAAGTATGTTAAGACCATGCGTGGCTCAGCATTATCAACCTCGGCCAAAGCTATGTTGAATCGATTCAAAAATGATTTGATGGATTCCCCTTGGTTTTGCTCCGGACTTGACAATGACATTATATCCTTTGCTTTAGAGGCGTACAACCGAAACTGCTCCTTGAACTTCTTAGTTAAGTCCGAGAACTGATCAATGGATCTAACTGCCAGCTTGGTAAACCATAATAAAGCTACTCCTTCCAAATACACTGGGAAGTACCGGCACTTAATCTCATCGGATGCCCTGGCGCCAGTCATATGCCAGTCATACTTATACAGAAATTCGTTAGGATCACTTGTTCCTTTGTAAGCTGGAATAGTGGGCGGAACAAATTTTCTCGGGAATTCAGCTTTCAGAATCCTCTCGGTGAATGGAGTTTTGCTTGGAGCAAAGCCCCACTCTTTCTCATCCTCGTCCTTTCACATACTTTCTTTCATGATTTGACGGACCATCCCTGAAAAATACTTTTCATCATCCACAGGCCCTGCGGGGAAAACGTCAGCCATTCTTTTCGAGTTCTGCCTTGACAGTCATTCACGAAGGGTCGGTTGAGGTCCCGGTCCTCCATCCTGAGGAAATGGCCTTTCAACGGGGCTTACCGCCCTTTGAGAAGTATTCCCTCTAAAATCCTGAGCTCTATCAGCAGAGTTTACTTCTTTATTTGTTGGCTGACGATTAGCCTCGAGAAAATCATTTAGCTTATTCAATATCAAGGTATTCTGAGCATTTTGAGCCTCTAATTGTGCATTCTGAGCATTTAACCGTTGATTCAATCCCAAAACCACAACGTCCAATTCCGCTCGCGTAACTCCCACAGTTGGAGTTGTCTGACTTAGAGGAGGAGAAGTGGCGGTGTTCTCTTAAACATCATCAGATCTGGCAGATCTTCGTTTCCTTCCGGGAGCCATAATTTCTGTTAGACTTCTGGTCTTAATGGAGATTCTTTCCTCGAAGTTTGGTGAAGCAATGATGTAAATACCCTGAGATCAATTTTCTCATTGAAAGCACCAAAAATGTTAACGTGAAATTCTGACGCTAACACCTCGGTGTGTGTAGAAACAATGTGAAAGCACCACCCATGAATGCGAGAATCAAGAAACAGCAATAAGTAACAGAAAATTCAGTAAATGAACACAGAGTTTATAGTGGTTCGGCTTATGATCAAGCCTACGTCCAATTCAATCCTTTTATTGCTGATTGGATTACAACTTATTACAATCTCTTCCAATTACAATCCAATTCCATTCAAAAGACAAGTAGCTAGAGAAAACTCCGTTGCAACAAAGTTCTTCGAATCCATGATTGAATGTGTTGAATCTTTGTTTGAAGTTTTATCTAAGCGTCTTGCGTGAGCTTGAAGTGATGAAATGTAGCTTGCTTTGAAGATAGTAAAGTTCCAATGCCTTGAAGAAAAAAAAATGATCCCCCCTCCAAAAGTCCCTTGAATGTTGGAGGTGGTCACGTTTTTATAGGGGTTTTCTTCCTTTAAGTCGTAAGTCGTGCTTGACTCATGGTTAACTCGTGGCCGAGTCAAGTTGGGTCGTGGATGACTTAACTGGCTGAGTCCAAGCTTGGTATCAGAGCGCCCTCGGTCTCCTGGATATAGCACAAGTCCTAAGTCATCCACGAGTCAATCCTCTTCGACACAAGTATTGTGACAGCGGGCTACGACTCAGTGGTTTTAGGTTGTAGGCGAGTCATACTGAATCGTGAGTCGTGGCCTACGTGCAACTCTAACTTCTTACTGTCTCGAGTCCTTAAGTTGTGAACTTGTTGAGTCGGTAACTAATTAGGTCGTTGAGTCGATAGTCTTGATGAGTCGCGTATCAGTTAAGTCGCAATACTTTTAGATCGTGCACCCACTGAATCGCTGACCTCTTCAAGTTGCTTGGGGCCTCAAGTCTCTAACTCGTTAAGTCGGTGATTCACTGAGTCGTCCTGTCTCATGAACCGTTCCCCCCTTGAGTTGTTTTGTTCCTCTAAGTTGCCTTAAGCCTTAGCTCGTCAGCTAATTGAGTCACAACGAGTTGAGTCGGTCCATTCTTTAAGTTGCTGAGGTTTATTGAATTGCAGGTCCACTGAGTCGTTAAGGAACTTAAGTGGATGAGTCGGCCCAGATTTCAACTCGTTGGCAGAACGGGGTTAACAGCTACCTAACTGGTTATCCGACGTACGCGATGTATTTCACATTTCATATCTTCGAAAGTACGTGCCCTATCCAGATAGTATTATTGAAGAGGCAACTCAGTAGGATCTAGAGATCACACGAAATTTAAAAGATAAAAGAGAACCAATTAAGATTGTGAATCGTGACAAAAAGCAATTAAGGAACAAAATTGTGAAATTGGTTAAAGTGTAGTAGAGCGGTGATCCAAAGGACTATACTTGGGAGACAGAAGACAATACACAAAAATCTTATCCCAATTACAGAGTGGATATCTCGACTTAAACATGTAAGCCATTTCTCTATCCTTTTCTGAATTCATATATTCTTTGTTTAATTTTCTCTCTCTTTCAAATTTCGAGGATGAAATTTTCTTAAGGGGGGAAATCTGTAACATACCAAAATTTTATCAATTTAAATTTGGTAATCGTTGAACTTCTATAATGTAATTTAAAAGTTTCAAAATAAATAAATAATAAGTGATAATTTAAATTTCAAATTACTTTTGAGTTTAAAATTTTAAAATGCTAAAGGTTTTTAAAATCATTTGAATTTAAATTTTATGCATATACGTGAATATATATATATATATATATATGATTTTGTGCATATGTGGGTAAATTTGAATTTAAATTTAAACTAAATGTTTTAATAAAATAATTTGGATTTATAAATGTATATCTATGTAATTTATCTAATATGTAGATAATTTCAAAAACATTCTCTTTTTAATAATATGCATTAATATAAAGGTAATATTTTTTATGGGAAATATAAGTTTAAATACAATTTATATAATGTAAATTATTATGTTAACAAAGAAAAAAATTTATTACAGGTGTTAAGCTAACAATGACTATGGAGACAAGTGTAATCATGAGGAAAAAATTAAAACAAGTGTTATGTTATCATTTCCATTTTCCTTAGAAATTTATATAACAGAAAATAAAATTATATAGGTAATTCATCTTTTACTTTTTATTCTTCTATCTCATTTTCAAAAAGAAAACAGATCTGAGAAGAAAAGAAAAAATTTCAAGTCCTCAATTCACAAACCAAAACAAAATTTCTAAGAAAAAAATCTGTAACAAAACTTTTCTCTCGACATCACAAGCCAGAAGAAGAATTCAAGGATAATTCAAATATTCAACAAAATTTACAGAATCAAGCAGGAGAACATCAAAGATTTAAAGAGATTCTGGAATTGACTTAAAAGAAAAAAAAGAAACTAGCAAACACAAGATTTAAAGTTGCAGGCCAGAGCTTTCCTTCCCTCTATTTCAAACTAAAAGTTTACTATAAGTAAATTAAAATTTTAGTCACTGATTTAATTAAATGCATGAATACAACTAAGAATAATCCTAGATCTGTGCCCATCAAATTTCATATCTAAAACCCCAAAAGAATTAAAGTAGAAAAAGAAGAAGAAATACAGGCTCAACTCTGTTTGGAAACTATGAGTAACTTCTGGAAAAAAAACATGTGAGTATACATTTATTTCTTCAAACCTTGTCTTACTGGCTGAATGCTTGAATGATTAGGGAAGTTTGGTGTTAACGCTCAAATTTAAACGCTAACACCCTGGTGTATAGGATGTGATTGTGAAAGCACCACCCGTTCGTACGGGAAACAGAAATAAGCAGAAAGTATGCAGAAAAACAGTAAGAGACACAGTATTTATAGTGGTTCGGCTTATAATCCAGCCTACGTCCACTTTAATCTTTTTATCACTAGTTTGATTACAATCCTTTACAAGATCTTTCAATTACAACACACTTCAAGTGATAGGATATGTAAAACAAGTAGCTCAAGCTTTGATGTTGACAATCATCTTCAAATCCATGGCGAATGTGGATGATTCCTTCATGGAGTTCCTTTAGAAGTTTGTTGGATCTAAAAAGCTTTGAAGTAGTCTGGAATTCGGCAGAGTAATGGCGCTTGAAGAGAATGAGCCCAAAAGTCCTTTTAATGTTGAAGGTAGGGTGGTATTTATAGGCAAAGATTTTTGGACTTAGGCTCGGTCTTAACTCCTCACCGACCCAGTTAAGTCGCAGCCGGCTTATAGGAGCCCTTATATGATCAAGCTGTGTTGATCTTCCTTCGTTGAATTTGCACAAGTCCAAAGTCGTTACCGGGTCAAGCTAGGTCGCTACCGAGTTATCTTATCCCTTCGCCGATCTAACGAGTCAAGCCCTACGACTTAATGGAAACAAGCTAGGTCGCTACCGAGTTAGTATGTCACATGCTAAACTGCCCCGCTACTCCATCCTTTACACCCTTAGATCGGTTACGACTTACTATAAGTCGGTAAAGTCCTCGAGTTGCTAGATCGGAACATACACTAGGTCGGCTTCCATACTAGGTCGGAACTTTCCTTAGGTCGGCATAGCCTCGTTAGACCGGCATCCCTTCAAGCCTTAGGTCGGAATTTCTTCATGCCTTAGGTCGGTATTTCTTCATGCCTTAGGTCGGTATCTATGGGAAAGCATTGGATCGGCACGTTTCTTAACTAATTAGGTCGGCACCGAACTAAGTCGGCCACCTTGTTAATTGGTTAGGTCGGCATCGAATTAAGTCCTGAGCTGTTAGATCGGCAAAGTCTTTGGGTTGTTAGGTCGGCAACTCTTCTGAGTCGGCATCTCTTGAGTCGGCGCCATCTCCACGTACTAGACCTGCTGAGTCGTAACCGAGATAGGGTTAACATTTGCCCCTCGAAGTATACGCCTTAGGCTTAAGTCGTGTGCTTCGAAACATCTCTTATCTCGGCCCTTCACTGAGTCGGCACGTTATTAGATCGGGCACGGTCCAAAAGTTAAGCCGGCGAATTGCCGCTTCAGTTCCTTTCACTACGAGGTATAAACCATATCCCCTTCTTCTTTCTCATTACCTGCTCTCTTAACTCCGCCATTAAAATTCTCTTGAGTTCTTTAAGGCGATTCCATCCTACCTGATCACCAGCAATTCCTACTATTCAGAGCGTAAGTGAATCCGTCCCCTTCTCGATCATAGATTGCTATTGGTTCATGAATTCTGTCACTTGAATACGAATTGTCTCTTCGCGCAACGTTCCATCACGAATCTCACTATACCTGTAGTCGATGAAGTTTAGGTTACTCGATTTTGGCTTCAGATGATCGTTGAGATGATGAAGAAGGTTTTATCACTCAGGTTCAATGATCTCTGAAGGCAGAGCAACGGACTTATGCGATTTGGAGCTGTTTTATTGGATGATCCGATAGCTTGAATGAAGGCTGCTGTTGAAGAAATGGCTATTGGGTTATCGGGTTTAATGCTATGGGATGTTGGCTCGAAGGCGAGTTAGTGGGTTTAGGTGGCTTAGCCTTCGACCGATCTAGCTCTTACACGACCTTAAATCGTGGTTGAGATAATGCTTGAAAGAATCTCGCCGACCTAAACATTAAAGCTTAGATCGTGACCGAGTTAAGACTTGGAGGAATTCCTGCCTTTCGACTTGGAGCTTGCCTTCTTATCTCCCCCATGCGAACTAGAGGAAATGAGTCGCCAAGCTGAACCACCTAGATTTTGACCCGTTACCGACTCAGTCTTATCTCGCATGAGAATTTTTGAATCGTAGCCGAGCTAACACTTGGGCTCTGGACGTATTGACACTTAGAAACATAGGCCTTCTTCAAGTATTTTAACCCGGACTACCGAACTAAATTGAATAAACCTTGAACAGGGATTAAGATTTGAAATGCCCCAACTTTAAATTTGTTTGAATGTCATTGTGTCACTTCACATATCATTCTCACTTTTGAGCTGTAAACCTGTTGATAATAACATACAAACAAAGAAAACCAAGGCACACATACTGCCATTGACTGCCCATATCAAATGACAGATTAGTTAAGACAAGATAAGAGATATGAACATATTGCATGAAATGTTGTAAATTAATTGACTAAAGTAGAATATTAATGCAAAGTATCAACAATTTGAACTGACTTGTTTGCATCAACATTGTATTTGCATATTCAAACTCAAAACAAAGATTCCTGGTTTTTATAACTAACAAATGTTTGCTAGGTTTTATTCCAGTTACCTTTGCTTATTGTTTGATTGATACTTGTACAACACTTCACACACTTTAGGAAACGTGCACCTTCATGTTTGAATATCCAATTGCTTGTGTAGAATGACTTCCCATCAAGGAGAAGAAGCAGCAAGTCAAGAAGAAGAAACTTTCCCGATAGCTGTTCCTATAGAGAATCCTCCGGAAAGAACTTCGACTATTCTATCTTCGAGAACATTTATTCAGTTGCGTACTCAATTCGGCTTTGCTGAAGATGATGTCATATTTCCTGGACCGAATGATACTGCTGACAGACCTCCCTATGGTTTTGTCGCGGTTAATCGTCAAATGTGCTTAAGTGGGGCGATCCCACCTTTCAATGACTTTCTTCGAATTCTTCTTCTTCGGATGTCAATTTCTCCGTTCCAACTTCATCCTAATGGTTACGCTATCTTGATGGGGTTGGGTGTTTTGTTCAGAAGAAATCTTGACCGACTGCCGAGCTTCGAAGAAATTCGCTACTTATGCTCGTTTGCAAAGAGCAAAGACCATCCTTCTCTTATCATTGTGAGAAGTGCAAGAAACCGCAAGCTCATTCTTGATCTTACTGAAAGTGTCCATGGATTTTTAAACCAATTTTTCTTTGCCCGCAGTCCCCCAGAGTTTTATGCTTCTTGGAGAGTAGGAAGTAAGATCATTTATTTCCGTCTTTCCACTTTCTTTTTTAACTCTTTTCGGGGTCCAAATTGCTAATCTCATTCTTTGCTTTTTTCAGCACTTCCCCTTCCCTCTAGAGATCCGATACATAGGCAGACTTTTGATAGACTGAGCGCTGTAGCCGCAGAAGAGAGAAGTATCAAGTTTCTACTAAGCGACGAATTTCTACATCAATACGGACTTCTCCACCCTTCTCGCTATACTCAGCTTTGTGAAGCTCCGACTGAAGTTCCCGATTCCCCGACTGAAGCATCGGATGCCCCCGTTACTATCGAACAACCCTCATCAAAAGAGTCTAACATCAAAGCTTCATTGGTGAAATGTTCCACCCCTACCGACATTATGGGGTCATCTAGTAAGACGGCACTTGCCCCGATTGAGGAAGAAGAAGAACCTTCACAGCCTCTCGGGGGATTAGCTGATGTAGGAACTGAGAAAACAAGTCTCACCGAGCATGATGGTGACGATGTTTATGATGGGTTGAGCGACATAATAGTGACCTCACAGGAGCTTTTTAGAGATGACGTGTCTAAAACTATCTCTCCTATAATTGAGGCGACGTCCCTTCTTCGACTAACACCAACACAAACACCAACTCCTCATACCCAAGCTATCATCACCTCTACACCAATGAGTGGTTTGTAGCTTAATGCGCGTAGCTTGCACATCACACAACACTTAGGATTTTTTGGCATTTGTTCATATTTAACTTCTTTTCTCCGGAAGTTTCTAAGACTTGCTATTTTTGCCTTTTCAGATTCCTCTATGGGGCGCAGCGGCAGCGGTTCTTATTACAAAGACTTTCGACGCTATGGAGGGCGTGGCAGCTATGATTACAAGCAATACTATACCGATCCCAGAGAGACCAATGAACAGAGAGCTGCGCGAAAAGCTGAAGAGAGGAGAAGGTATGAAGAACGTCATGAGGGAGCGGGCACGCGACATGAATCCTTCCCAAGGGATGATGATTCCCATAAACGTAAAACGCACGATGATAGGGGGAAGAGCCATATTGAGGATTCGAGAAAGCGGACCAAACTTGGCGAGGAGCACGTGCCCGTGACATCTGAGAGACCTGGCGCCTCAGTTTCTATTGACATCCCTTCCAAATCTCCTGCTCTTGAAGGAAGTGCCATCCAAACACTTCTCAACAGGCCTTCATACCATGTTGAAAGGGGCCCCCCGACTTTGCAGAGCCGATTTCCGAACTGGTGTTTGAGGGGGGTACGCTTCGACCTTGATTTGGTCCCCATCGACAAAGAAGCTATGTACAGAAATCTCGATGCTGTCAAGCTTGATATCGATAGAATGTCTGGATGGCAAAAGCTGGTTGATGAACTTCAAAGAGTTAATCGGGCTAACATCGAAGCAATGCTGACCATGGAAAATGACAAATCAGAATGGCAGAAGATTCTTGATCAACACAACGCTGAGATGAAGGAGATAGCCGAATACAACGAAAAACTCGAAGCTGAAGTAAAGCAGCTCAAAGATGATCTTGCCTCTTCTACTAATACTTACACCCAAAGAGAAGAGGTATTGCAAAAACAAGTGCGAGATGCGCACGCCAGCCAGAGGGACGCTGAAGCTAAAGCTGAGAGGTTAGAACAAGATGTAGAGAACCACCGCACTGATGTCACCCAGTTGCAGAATAAACTGAGCGCCCGGGACATGGAGATTGAAGCGCTAAAAGCCCAACTTGCTCAGACCGAAAAAGATCGATATGAGGCCATGGCTGGCAAAATTGCAGCCGAAGAAACTGCTCAGACCATGGAAACCGATATCAATTCGACTTTATTCGATTTTTATTTACACTGTGTCTTGGGACGCGGCAGCCTCTCTTTTCTTGGTCCTAAGTATGAAATCACCCTGGCCGAGGTGTGGGAAGCTGCTCTTAACATGTTTAAAGACGCCGGGTATGGCGATGAAGATTTTGAGGCGCGTTACCTGGATGAGGGAGCTCGCGCTGCTCTTGCGAAGGGGCGAGAACAACTTGCCAGGATGAGAACTGGAATGGCGGAAGAGGAACGTTCTGGAAAGGAATTAACGCTTACTTCCTCTGTCCAACCTCCAGTTTCTCCTGTGGTTGACATCGCGGGTTCTAGCTCCTATACTCCGCCTGCAACTAAGACAGTAACTGAAACTACAAGTGCACAAGGCGGGGATGAAGGTGGTGAAAGCAACGAAGCACAGCGATATGAAATCAGCCTCAGAGATCCAACTGCCCCAGGTAAACTTGACACCGGACCAGCCCAAGTGGTGAATTGCTCGTTCGCTCCTTGTGAACTTGACGATCTTCTTGATTATTTTTCAAATGTCAATGAATTCCCGACTTTTGATTATTCCTCAAATGTCAATGAATTCCTGACTTTTGACGAGCCGTCATCCCCTCTCTTTTCGAAAGATACTGATATTTTAAGTTTTTTCTCCTTTGTAGAGAAAGCACCGAGCCAAACTCAAGCTTCTTCTCCCCCGGTGATCCTTCCTCCATCTCTTCAAGTGGCGCCTCCTTCTGCCTCGCAACCTGGGTCACAAGAAGAACAAATAGAGGCTCTTCACGGCTTGGATGATCCCATTGCTTCACAAGAGCAGAAAGATGGAAGGCCTGAGGGAGGTGACACATCTTCAGAGCGAACTCCCTCTGACGAGATTGTTCTATCTAAACTTGTCACTCCCGGGAGTGAGTCTTCCTCAAAAAGAAGAAAAAAGAAGCGTGGGACACCAAAGAGGAGGGGGAAGATAGTCACCACCACTGAAGAGAAGCTGAAAGCTGGACCGGTTGCGCCTTCCTCTCCCACTTCCCTTATGCCCACCGACCGCCCTGGTAAGCTGATCATTCGGCCGGGTAAAGGGTCTAAAGGCAGCAAAAAGAAGTGAAGATCTTCAGTTTCTAGTTTTTTGTGTTTTGCATGTACTGGCCGAGAATTGTGCGGGTACCGGCCCCCGCTTTTCTTTATTTTGAAACCTGTACCTGCATTGTAATTGAATAAAATGATTCCTCGTTTGTACAAACTTTTGTTTGAATTAAAGAATACATTTGTTATTCGTTTTGGCATGAGTTTATTTGATATTGCAGCGAGCTTATGGTATGTTACTTGAGCGTTACCTTTTGCTGGTTTAGTTATACCATATCGTGTGTAATTATACTATATTGCCCCCATTCCATAAGTATGCTGCAATATTCTATACCTCGAGGGGACTTGCACTCTTATTTGCTAAAGAATAATTATTTTATTTTTATTTTAAAAAGAATTCTTGTAGAGTGCAACCCCCTTCATATGAGTTTCTACGCGCTTTGTCCTTTGAAGAAATCACTTCTTTCTTTTTTGCTTAAGTACATTTTCTTTTTTACCGAGTGATTTCTTTTATGTAGCAAAGCGGACCTCTGAAGGGTACTTTAACTTCTTTTCTCTTCTTCTTCTTCCTTTTTTTTTTTTTTTTTTTTTTTTTAAAGAAGATCATTTTCCAGAATAGGTAAATTACTCTTCCTTTGTGAGTTAAAGCATGCCCCTGATGAGGATTTTTCTTTTTTATATATGGAAAGTTGTACCTCTACGGAGGGATTTTTTCACGTTTCAACACTTGGAAGTTTTATTTCAATCTCGGCGAAACGTGTACCTCCAAAGAGTTTTGCCTTAGAAAGCTTTTCCACGTTTCAACACTTGGAAGTTTTATTTCAATCTCGGCGAAACGTGGGCTTCCGAAGAGGTCTTTCTTCTTGATTGTGCCTCCGAAGAGGTCCTTATTTTGCTTGTTTTTCAACTCCGGTGAAGTGAAATTCCGAAGAGCGGCTGTTACACTTCAACTCCTGGTGAAATATGCCTCCGAAGAGGTCTTTATTTTATTTGCATTTCAACTTTGGTGAAGTGAAACTCTGAAGAGTAACTACCCCAACTCTTGGTGAAATGTGCCCCCGAAGAGGTCTTTATTTTGTTTGCATTTCAACTTTGGTGAAGTGAAACTCTGAAGAGTAACTACCCCAACTCTTGGTGAAATGTGCCCCCGAAGAGGTCTTTATTTTGTTTGCATTTCAACTTTGGTGAAGTGAAACTCTGAAGAGCAACTACTTCGACTCCTGGTGAAATGTGCCTCCGAAGAGGTCTTTATTTTGTTTGCATTTCAACTTTGGTGAAGTGAAACTCTGAAGAGCAACTACTTCGACTCCTGGTGAAATGTGCCTCCGAAGAGGTCTTTATTTTGTTTGCATTTCAACTTTGGTGAAGTGATACTCTGAAGAGCAACTACTTCGACTCCTGGTGAAATGTGCCTCAGAGAGGGTTTTCATTGCCTGGAAGTTGCTCTCTCATGGTTGGAGGGTCGTGACTCCTCCAATCTTTTTTGTTGAGTAGAGAACTTTCTTTTTTGTGGCATATGACCCATTAGAGGTCTTTTATCCTCCGAAGAGTTGTGCCTCTGAAGAGGACTTGTGTTGCTGATGATGGATTTTGGTTGTTTCCTCGTCTTCTTGCTTATGCCTTTCAATTCCTCTATTTTTCCTTTCCAAGTCGTCATTTCCCCTTTTTTGCAAGTAGCTGGTTTAATCCAAGGAAGTATACTTCATTGACAGGCAAGTTCGTGAGAACGGACACTAGCTTCCTAATTGGATGTTTGTTTGTTCAAACAATCTCAATTTATTAGCAAGGGCTCGTTTTTACGAAATCATTAGCCGTTCAATTGAAATATTTCCTATCTAGGATTTGAATTCGGGTTTTTTATGACTTGAAATTTGTTTGTTGAATGATGGAGTGAATTGCTCGGTCTTATTATGTGCAAGTTTTACTTCCATTGTCTGCAAAAATTTAAATCGACATTTTAGCAATACATTCTATGTACTTTTTATATCGAAAATAAAGCAAACATGTAATAAAAGTAAGGAACACAAGATTTATAGTGGTTCGGCCAAAAATCTGGGCCTACATCCACTTTGTATTCATTCATCATTCACTTTCATCAGTTTTACAATACATTCACAATTCTTTTTACAATATTTCAACAAGAATTTCAAGTAAAATATGGACGCAAATGATTGCTGTTCCATGCCCTTGGAATTTGATCTCCTTCAACAGTAGTGAGTTTGAATGTGCCGTCAAGAAGCTTCTGACCTATCACATACGGTCCTTCCCAATTGGGCCCAAACACACCTGTCGCGGTCATAATTCTTTTCAGGACTAGATCTCCGATTTCAAAGCTGCGTTGGCGAACTTTAGAATTGAAATGTCTGGCTATTCTTTGTTGATGAGCTGCAACTCTGAGTTCTGCTTCTTCTCTTTTCTCATCAAGAAGATCTAGTGCTTCAGATTGCAACTTTTCATTTTCCATTTGACTGAAGTGGATTCTTCTATGTGAAGGGATCTCTGTTTCTACCGGAATCATTGCTTCCGACCCGTATGCTAATGAAAACGGAGTATGCCCAGTTGCAGTTTTATGGGTAGTTCTATATGCCCATAGTGCTAGTGGTAGCTTATCGACCCAACCACCCTTAGCTCTTTCAAGTTGCTTTTTGATGGTTGACTTGATAATTTTATTTACTGCTTCCACTTGCCCGTTTGCCTGCGGATGAGCTACTGCTGAGAAGCTTTTCAGGATTTTGAATCGTTTACAAAAATCTTGGAATTCTTCACTTTCAAATTGAGTACCATTATCTGTAATTATCTTTTGAGGCACACCGTATCTGCAAATGATATTCTTAGTCACAAAATTTATCATCTTTTTGGAGGTGATGGTTGCCAATGGTTCAGCTTCAGCCCATTTAGTGAAATAATCTACAGCAACAATGGCATATTTGATTCCAGATTTGGCGGTTGGTAAAGGTCCGATCAAATCTATTCCCCAAATTGCAAACGGCCACGGACTGGTCATTTGTGTGAGTTCAGTAGAAGGTGCTCTGGGAATTTTGGCAAATCTTTGACATCTGTCACATTTTCGAGAGTAATCTGCAGCATCTCGATTAATTTCTGGCCAAAAATATCCATATCGGAGAATTTTCTTTGCTAAAGTTTGACCACCTGAATGATCCCCACATTCTCCTCCATGTACTTCTGATAGGATTATTTTGGCTTCTTCTTTGGATACACATCGAAGTAGTGGCATCGAGAATCCTCGTCTGTATAATTGACCATCCTGGATTATATATCGGGAGGCTGTTCTCAGTAGCTTTTGTCGTTCTTTAGAGTTTTCTGGTAAAGAGCCATTGAGTAGATACTTTGTTATTGGAGTCATCCATGATTCTTGCTCTTGTGACATACTCATAACCCAATCGATATCCATTTCATCAATGCTTGGATTTGACAAAACTTCCACTGGAACTAACCCTAAGGATTGGGCTTCGCCAGAACTTGAGTATTTTGCGAGAGAATCTGCTTTCATGTTTTCTTCTCGAGGAATATGACTTATCGCGTAATGGTCGAATTCACATAAAAGTTCCCAAGCCTTTGACACATAAGCGGGCAGATTTCCTCCTTTCGTCTGAAACTCCTTCTTGACTTGGCATACTATAAGCTGAGAATCACTGAAGATCTGTAACGCTCGAATGTTTAGTTCTTTAGCAATTTTCAAACCAGCAATCAGAGCTTCATATTCTGCTTCATTGTTTGTTGAAGGAAATTCTAATCTTAGCGCATAGCATAATGACCGGCCTTCAGGAGTTTCAAGAACAATTCCAGCACCTGAACAGTAATCATTTCTTGCGCCATCTACAAATAACTTCCATTGGATTGGGGGGTTCTCGATTGTTTCTTCCTCGCTGTTACCCTTGTCTGTAAATTCTGCAATAAAATCTGCCAAAGCTTGTCCGTTGATCGCTTTTCTAGGATGATAAGTGATGTCATATTGGCTCAATTCAATATTCCACTTTAAAAGGCGGCCCGAAGTCTCGGGGCGAAACAAGACTTGCTTTAAAGGTTGATCAGTGAGGACTTTGATAGGATGAGCCTGGAAATATTGCCTCAACTTTCTTGAGGCAATCAATAGACAATAGGCGAGTTTTTCCAACTTGGAGTAATTCATTTCTGCCCCAGTGAGTCTTTTGCTGATATAGTAAACTGGATGTTGAATCCTTTTGTCTTCCCGTACCAGTGCTGCACTTAAAGCATGAGATGAAACTGCCAAGTATATAAGAAGATCCTCGCCATCGCCGGGCCTAGAAAGTATTGGAGGCGTTTCCATATGTTGAATCAATTCTTCAAAAGCTTTCTGGCATTCGGGAGTCCAGTCAAAGTTTTTCTTTCCTTTCTTTAGAGCGTCGAAGAATGGAATGCATTTATCAGTAGCTTTGGATATGAACCGACTTAAGGCGACAACTTTTCCATTGAGACTTTGCAATTCCCTCTTTGTTTTAGGAGCTTTGACTTCTTTTAAGGCAGTGATTTGAGCTGGGCTAGCTTCAATGCCCCTAGCGCTCACGATGAAACCCAAAAACTTCCCAGATTCTACCCCGAATGAACATTTTAAAGGGTTAAGCTTCATTCCGTATCTTCGGAGGATTGCGAACATTTCTGCTAAGTGTTCGATGTGATCCACTGCTTTCTTAGATTTTACTAGCATGTCATCAACGTAAACTTCCGTAGTCTTTCCCAACTGCGGTTTGAACATAGCATTGACCAGCCTTTGGTATGTTGCCCCCGCATTCTTCAACCCAAAGGGCATAACTCTGTAACAGTAGAGACCGACATCGGTGATAAAGCTTGTATCCTCCTGATCTGGCTCATGCATCGTGATCTGATTATATCCGGAGTAGGCATCCATAAAAGACAACAATTCATGACCCGCGGTTCCATCTACCAGTTGATCGATCCTGGGTAATGGGAAGCAGTCTTTGGGACAGGCCTTGTTTAGATCTGAAAAATCGATGCACACTCTCCATTTACCGTTGGCTTTCTTAACTAGCACTGGATTTGACACCCAATTTGGATAGGTAGATTCTCTGATGAAGTTATTCTCCATGAGCCGATCAACTTCCTCTTTCAATGCTGTCGACCTTTCTGGACCTTGGATTCTTCTTTTCTGCTTTACGGGCGTGAACTTTGGGTCAATATTCAGAGTATGCACCACAACTTCTGGGGATATTCCGCACATATCGGCATGGGTCCACGCGAAAACATCCAGGTTTGCTTTCAAAAAAGATATCAAGGCATTCTGAACTGACATATTGAGTTGTGAACCCACATTCAGCACCTTGTTTGGGTCCTTCAGGTCAACGGGCACCGGTATCGTTGCTTCTGCTGGTACCACCCTACTCTCCCCCGCACTGGCCTTTCTTGGATCCATCTCTTTTCGTGCCCCGCTATGCTCGCCAGTGCAGGGTCCGCCCTGTAGTTGCTATAGGGTTGGTGTTTTGATGCGGATTGGGGTTGCCGCATCTTTTCCCATTTCTCTCTTCCTTGTTTCTCGCAGCTCTGTCATATAACATTCTCGCCCAGCGTTCTGGTCTCCTTTAATAACTCCTACCCCATTGTCTGTAGGGAATTTAATAGTAAGACACCATGGGGCAAGGACAGCTTTGAATGCAGCAAGAATAGGACGACCAAAGAAAGCATTATAAGCAGAAAATTCATCTACTATCACAAAAGTCTGCTTGCGAACTACTTTTCTTTCTCCTTCTCCGAGTTCCACAAGCAAGTCAATGGTTCCTACTGGTTGCTTTGGCTCCCCTGCGAAGCCAGCAATTTTTTGCAATGATGCCTGCACTTCAACCATAGGAATCTTCATCTGGTCGAAGGTTTTCTTAAAGAGGATATTACAGGATGCGCCGCTGTCGATAAGAATCCTTCTGACGATGGCTGGCCCAATGCCAGCCGAGATGACCAAAGGATCCAAGGTTGGGGCTTCAATACCGATGGAATCCCTGGTTTTGAATACAATGTCATCATTGAATGTCTTTCGTTGCTTCAAAGGCGAAGTGTCTTCTAGAACAAAAACATTTTCTTCCTCCGGTGCATATTTCAGGGCCCGGGAATACCTTTCCATCTCACCCCAGCTTCTGCCCGCTGGGTTAGGTCCGCCTGTAATGATATTGATTACAGGCCTTCCAGACTCAAAACCTGCATTTTTGCCATTAGTCCCAGATTGATGAGCAGGAGTTTGCTGTCCTTGGTTCGACGAAGCAGGATTATTATTATCATTCTTCTTCACAAATTGTTGTAGTTTATTTTCCCTTAACAATTCTTCAATTAGATTCTTCAATTGACGGCAGTCATCAGTGTCATGACCGGGCTGATTATGGAAGCGACAGAACCTCCCACTTTGCACAGCTTTTTTCCCGGTTCTCAAGACTGGGGGTTTAGGATAATTGACAGAATCTTTGGTAGCCAGGTAGATTCGTTCTGGAGTATCTGACAAAGGTGTGTATTCTGATGGCTTGAAGGATCTATGCTTCTTCTGATTATTCTGTTGTTTTCCATTGTTGTTCTCCCTCTTCTGTCCCACAGACTCATTTTTGCGTGGAGCATTGGTGTTAGCTTCAACCTTTTCCAATGCTGCTTTTGTCGATACAGGGCGGCTCTCCAGACGCATGAACTCGTCTGCTTTCTTGTAGAACTTTTCGAGAGAGCTTGGTTCCTTCATATTCAACCATCTTCCAAACTCACTAGATTTATCTATGGCCCTCATCAAATAGGTCAAGACCATGCGGGGTTCTGCATTATCCACCTCAGTTAACGCTATATTAAAGCGATTTAAAAAAGACTTGATAGTTTCCCCCGGATTCTGTTCCAAACCGGATAACGACATGATGTCTTTTGCCTTTGAAGCATATAGCCTAAATTGCTCTTTAAATTTCCTGGTTAGGTCTGAAAACTGATCGATGGACCGGACAGGTAGTTTTGTGAACCAAAGCAGAGCTACGCCTTCCAAATATACGGGGAAATATCTGCATTTTACTTCATCTGAGGCTCGGGCACCCGTCATATGCCAATCATACTTATACAGAAATTCGTTTGGATCACTTGTCCCCCTATAAGCTGGGATAGTTGGAGGAGCAAATTTTCGTGGGAATTCAGCCTTTAGAATTTTTTCAGTAAATGGAGTCTTGCTTGGAGCAAAGCCCCATTCTTTCTCATCTTCGACTCTTTGCATGCTCTCCTTCATAATTTGGCGAACCATTCCAGAGATATATTCTTCATCATTGCGAGCCCTAGATCCGCCTACCTCAGGAAGTATTTGCTCAGCGGGGTTAGTGTCCCTTTCGGAAACATTCCTTTCTTCAGTTTCATGAATATTACCAGCAAAATTCCTTTCATTGGCTGTTGATTGACGGTTTGCCCCGAGCAAATCGTTCAACTTATTCAGGATTAAGGCGTTTTGGGCATTCTGGGCTTCCATTTGCACATTTTGAGCATGTATCTGTCTGTTCAACCCCAAAATTGCGGCATCCAACTCTGCTTTCGTAACCCTAAGAGTTGGAGTGGCTTGATTTGGTGTTGGGGAAGCGGAGGTTCCCTCTTGAACGTTTGCAGATCTCACAGATTTACTTTTCCTTCCAGGAGCCATGATTTCGGATAGACTTCTGGTTCTTAAAGAAACTTTTTCTACAAATCTTTCTGAAGCAATGATGATAGTTGTCCTGAGTCCAATTCTCAGTGAAAGCACCAAAATGTTAACGCTCAAATTTAAACGCTAACACCCTGGTGTATAGGATGTGATTGTGAAAGCACCACCCGTTCGTACGGGAAACAGAAATAAGCAGAAAGTATGCAGAAAAACAGTAAGAGACACAGTATTTATAGTGGTTCGGCTTATAATCCAGCCTACGTCCACTTTAATCTTTTTATCACTAGTTTGATTACAATCCTTTACAAGATCTTTCAATTACAACACACTTCAAGTGATAGGATATGTAAAACAAGTAGCTCAAGCTTTGATGTTGACAATCATCTTCAAATCCATGGCGAATGTGGATGATTCCTTCATGGAGTTCCTTTAGAAGTTTGTTGGATCTAAAAAGCTTTGAAGTAGTCTGGAATTCGGCAGAGTAATGGCGCTTGAAGAGAATGAGCCCAAAAGTCCTTTTAATGTTGAAGGTAGGGTGGTATTTATAGGCAAAGATTTTTGGACTTAGGCTCGGTCTTAACTCCTCACCGACCCAGTTAAGTCGCAGCCGGCTTATAGGAGCCCTTATATGATCAAGCTGTGTTGATCTTCCTTCGTTGAATTTGCACAAGTCCAAAGTCGTTACCGGGTCAAGCTAGGTCGCTACCGAGTTATCTTATCCCTTCGCCGATCTAACGAGTCAAGCCCTACGACTTAATGGAAACAAGCTAGGTCGCTACCGAGTTAGTATGTCACATGCTAAACTGCCCCGCTACTCCATCCTTTACACCCTTAGATCGGTTACGACTTACTATAAGTCGGTAAAGTCCTCGAGTTGCTAGATCGGAACATACACTAGGTCGGCTTCCATACTAGGTCGGAACTTTCCTTAGGTCGGCATAGCCTCGTTAGACCGGCATCCCTTCAAGCCTTAGGTCGGAATTTCTTCATGCCTTAGGTCGGTATTTCTTCATGCCTTAGGTCGGTATCTATGGGAAAGCATTGGATCGGCGCGTTTCTTAACTAATTAGGTCGGCACCGAACTAAGTCGGCCACCTTGTTAATTGGTTAGGTCGGCATCGAATTAAGTCCTGAGCTGTTAGATCGGCAAAGTCTTTGGGTTGTTAGGTCGGCAACTCTTCTGAGTCGGCATCTCTTGAGTCGGCGCCATCTCCAGGTACTAGACCTGCTGAGTCGTAACCGAGATAGGGTTAACATTTGGTCTGTTGATTGCTTGCAAAAAAAAAAATCTTGAATAAAGGATTGGATTGTGGCCTGTACATGTTGATCTTACACAAAAACTAGTCGCTGTTTTTGCTTCAGGAAACCAAACCCGTCAAAACCCTTTTCTTTCTCCCTGTTTCTATTTTCTGTTGCATTTGAAAAAAAACAAGCTGGAGTTTGAGTGTTAAACTAGCACCATGTTTCAGTAACAAAAACAAGTTTTCGAATTTACTTCTACTGGAAAAAGTGGGAAAAAACTACACAGTGACGCCTAAATTTGCTTATAGGTTAACCCATACTCTCAAACAAATCTAAACTTTTCCCTTTTTTCTTCTGTAAAGATTGTAAACAAGTTGAAAGTTTTGTTTAAAACTGTGTTTTTTCCAGAAATGAACAAAGTAAATTTTATAAAAAAAATCCCTGGAAACAATGAAACATAGACACAGTTTCAAACTTTCAAGAATTTCGAACTTTCTAAAATTTTAATCTCCATAATACCATATGAATCTAATTCGAAAGTGATGATTTTTGAAACAAAAATTAAATTTCACATTTGATATTTCTCTGGAAAAAAGAATTTGATCAGAAAATGAATTTTTAACAAATTCTGGTGATCCTTGTAGTTATGGGTCTCGAATTCGTTGTCGCGGATGGTTTGGACGACCGTGATTACCAGAAAAATACTAGATTAATTTATAAACTATTGCATTTTGGATTAGAGATCGAATTAGGGTTTAAGAACCCATTTTTGTTCACGTCGGAGACGACATTGCTACACCTTCTACACGTGATCGGACTTCACGTCAGTTCGGTGAATCGACGCGTCGCACACATATGGAGCTTCGATCAAACTATGATGACCGCTAGTGGACTGAGGAGGCGACACGAGGTGAATTTCCCGATGACGTTCTGATCGGTTTGCGGACGAAGGGCCTCAATTTTTCGTTTTTGAATTTTCTTCAAATTCTTGTTATTGATGATGTATTGGGGGACAGACAGTGACTCGTTGGTGGCCACAACAACGACCAGCAACAGCGAAGGTGGTCGTGCACATGTATGTGCCCGGTTTTGTATCAGTTGTGAAACTTGGGAAGGATATGGGAAAAACTCGAAGCAGTTCACGAGAACTTGGGGTGAGAACTCGAAGTCATACTCGAGTTGTTGCAGCGTTGTATCGGGATGAATTCAAACACTTAACAAATTATTTTACAAAAAATATCGTCGGGTCAATTTTGTCTTAAACTCAAAGCAAGGGGGATGATGGCTCAGGATACGACCCAAAGCAAGGTTGGTCGATAAACCAGCAACCCACTTTTTACCAAATTCTTGAAAACACAAGTTAAATTTATTTACTGAATAAATTAATGATAATGGTAAATAGAATATGAAACAAATGGAATCTCAAACTTATAATTTTATAATTTTTTTTTAAAGTTTAATTTATCAAAATTTTAAAAATAAAACAAATGTTTAAATGTTAATTTAGCAAAAACCAAGTTTATTATAATATTGAAGGAATATTTAACCATTAAGGCGTGTAATGATTTTTATAATTAAGAATTAATTAAAGAAAGGAAATTTATAAAAATAATTAAACTTAATTAACTAATAATTAAAAATTAATAAATCAAATCAAAGGATAATTAACTAATTAAGCCAATTAAATTAATTCATAATTAAGTAAAATTAAACATTAATTTAAAATGATTAATAAGACAATTATATGGTTAATTCACTTTAATCACAATCACTTTAATCAACGATGATTGACCATCATTAAATACTCTGTATTGGATTGACATTTCTGTTGTGATATTGTGATTGCTTTGTGATGAACTGAGATTTGTGATTTGTTCCTATATGTGTGTAAAACCCTATTTTCCCGTAAAACGACATTTATAATTCGATGCGACACAGATTGGATCTCAGTTTGTTATCCAAAACCCACATCAACCTTGAATGTGAATCTTTGTGATCGATACACCGACATGTTTTAAATTTGAGCGCTCACTATTCGGATAGCCGGGAGAGGACCTTTGTGTAATATAACCCATTCCGAATACGTGATATGAAGAAATGGATAGCAATTGAAGACGGTGGTGAAGATCGGACGTCTTTGAGAACGATAGGATAACACGTCGATGACTCTACAATGAGTTGCTTCGGTATAGAGTTCCCCATATGTGACGGGGAGTCCGATCGGGATTGTGGATGCCCGGATTGTGAGGACTTTTCGGAAGTGCCTTCGGTTCTATTCAAACCCGGAACAGACTTATATGGATTGTATGTCTGACATTACATTTTGAGATATAAAGAAGATTTCTTTCAAATACCTTTCTGTTGGTGGCGAAGAATTTATTCTCTTAGTTTAACACCCTTCTATAAGACGTTCGAGCTTAGAGGTAATGTAGTTGAAGGTTATCAGTAATATTTTACCAACTTGGTAATGTGGCATGCTAAGTGCTCTTGATCATTTGTTGATCAAAGCATGGCTTTTGTGAAAAGTGTAGCTTTGTGGACGAGAATTCGTCGAACCTCACAACCAGGTAATGGCCCTAACAGGAAAGATGCAGCAAGGTTATTGGGGGTAGAACCCCTTAGGGTATGTGCATTTCCTTCTGGATAGAAGCGATATCATGGTATGGAGCCCAGATATTTAACTTATGTGGATATCGCAAATAACTATTACTTTGTGATTGTTGTTGTTGGGCCCTGGATAAAGGTTGGTTACAACCGAGGAATGGCATAATCATGTAGTAGTTACCTAGTTATAGAGGTAACCTGGCTTTGTGTTGGCAAAGATCCGGTTAGGTTCTCCGGACATCCCTCCAGAGGTGTACACATGTGGCCCAGGAAATTCCTTAGCCTGATCATTTGTTGGAAATCCAATTACCAATACGAACCCTGTACGGTTTTAGTTGTATAACCTTGCATGCAGCGAGGCGATAACCTGCCACAAACCATGGTAGCTATACTAGGCATAGTTCGGAATGTCTATGCCGGCTGAGATTAATATTCTACTTTCGAAAATGTTTTCTACACTATGCACTAGTAATAATATCAAAGATATTTCCCCGTATCAAGCATATTTGTCTATCATAAGAAGAAATCTCCTCAGATTCTGCGATTGCATCGTGTGTGGAACGGGAGGTCTTATTGTAGTTTCATTTTCAAAAAAAAAACATTGCGGATTTCAATTCAAGTTCTTTTGTTGTTTCATAAAAGATTAAATGTCCTTGTTTACTCATACCTGTCCCATGACTGACCTGGAGTTTATTGTTTCCTTTCTAAACTCTAGGTGCCCATAATTTCCACACGGGCAGCCCAGTAGCAGGTCTTCCGTGTTTTGGAGCTAGCTGGGTTTTAAAGTCTTATGGTTTTGAGGCTACCGGTTTTTGAAGGCTTTAACTTGGAGATATTTTGAAAACTTTTGGATCTCAAGGTTCTTAGTTTGGATGTTTGCTATTGTTTCTTTTCTTTGAAGACTGTCTTGGAATGCAATCACTTGTTGTTCTGTCATGATGGTCTATTTTGAAGTTGCATTATATGTATCAGAATAATCTGATGTTGGTGACGTTGTTGTAATGGATTTTGAGATGAAGTTGTATCTGGGATATTGATGTACGGTAGTATATTTTGTTTCTGCTATTTATATTCATCTAATGTTGTTATAAGCTCCATCCGAACTGGAATTCGATGTTCAAATCTCCAGCAGTCGAATACATGTGAGGTATTTGATGTCGATTTTTTGAACGCTGAATTTTGGGTCATGACATCGAGTCTCGCTCTATCAAAGCATGATTGGAAACGGTGTCATTGTGGGTGTGATCGTATCCCATAAATCAATTAGGTTATCCTCTAGCATGGTTAAATCAAGGGAGTTTTCCTTAGACTTAGAGACAAGAGGGTGTATCTTATGGTCTTTTAATCGAGGTTGTAATATCGAAATTATATTTGAAAAGAAATCTGCGTAAGAAATTGTGTGTGATTGGATGTACGGTAACTCCAAACCAGTTTAAAATTCTAATGCGGTCTTTCATTTACTGCTTTTATTTACTATTTGCATCTGTGTTTGATTCTATGATTGTCTCTGTGTTTGTGAAATTGCATCTATATGTGCTTAATTTGAAAATATTTCAAAAATTCCATAAAATCCATTAAACACTATTTGTGACAACCCGGGGTTTTGTTCGTATCCATTTGATTGAATTTGTCACTTGAGTATTCTTGGCCATTTGATTTTGTTTTAATCCTATGGATGTCTTCTACCTTATTCAACTTCGATTTGGATTCGACTTCCATTTTTATGTTGAACATACTTGATGTTGTGTTATATCGAAACAAATACCAGTTGCCTTCCTTCGTTCGCAAATCAAATATGTTGGCCCATTCCCTCCTTATTTCAGTTCGACCCATCCCCCTTTCATTTTTTCAATCATTCAAAACCCTAAAACAAAATAAACGAAAAGAATGGAAATGGTGGCTGCGCTCATTTTTGCTTCATAAATTAGGGTTTCATTTTTTTGGCTTCGCTCTTCTTTGTGATGCCACGACTTCAATTCCGATGTCGATCCTTGGATCTCTTTCTTCGGTTGACTCTATTTGCTCGCGGCTCCTTCTATTTGGCCAAAAAGGTGAGTGATTTCTCACTCACTTCTAATTCAAAGTCGTATACTTCTTTGTTAATTGATTCCAAGGCTTTGATTTTGGTTTGATTATGTTGTTTTGAATCCTCTGATATTCAATTTATTCCATTTGGCCTTCGGCCATTTTTGAAGCTCTTTGCTTGAATAATGGATACTGACGGCTTTGATTTTGCTGTGACTTTTGTTTTTATGTTCGCCCTAGTAGCATACTTGACTAGTTCGATTTTTACTTGCTCCTCCATGACTTCAGCCAGTCGAAACTATTTTGATTTCGGCCTTGTCTTGATTATGTGATAATGTTTGATCACTTGTTGTTGCCATAGTGTTGCAGTCTTTAACTCGTACCATTTGTTGTTTCATAATTGGAAGACTGTAGTTTTCCATTTATGTGCTGTTGTCTCGGGTTTCACAACATTCATGTATTTATTTGTTCACTCATGTAATCTGTCGAACTTTGGTTTCCCTTGTTGTTCACTGGTCTTCGAGACAGTCTCTGTAGTGTTAGCTTTGCTTGCAATATTTAAGTTAATCTGCACTTCATGTATTTTGATATTGCATTTCTTTGAACATTGCAATGTCCCTGTTTTCATGGGTTTATATTGTAACTGTTATAGCTTTGAGACAGTTTGCATTTGTGTCAGCTGTGGATATTGGCCTTGCACTTGATTCATTGCTTCGAGTCACTTGTGCATGCTCTCTAGTGCCTTTGAACCTATACTCAAGTTTGATTTCTTTTTGTGCCTGGTTCATGCTGTACATATATATATTGTTGAACTTCATATGCACTTGAATCTGCATTGTGTCTGCAATGTTGCATGCTCATGTCATATGTGCTCTGGTCTTGTTCACTTGATGGCATTTGGTCCAGACATTGTTGAGTTTCCTGTGTATATGTTTTCACTTAGTAGTCTGCATATATGAATTCCCTAAAACTTGCACCTGGTTTTGATACATGTGCTTGGCTTGGTCTTATTTATACTGTATTTGCATGTGTTTGCAGTTTTGTAATAAATGCACGTGCATGCATTGATTCTGATCATTGTTATTGTGTTGCACTTGAAATCTTCACTTCCATACTGCTGCGTTGTATCTTGACTGATCAATATCGCATTGTTGGTTCATCACTTGTGTCTGTCTGCTTTGACCATTGAGGCAGTGGCATTGATATTTGAATCTTCATTGATTTTGGTTCGTTGATCTTTTGTGGACATCCTCAGTGTAGTGGCAAGGCAGTGCACGCAAGCGTGTACTGCAGCCACACGGTATTGCTTTTATTAATATTTGAATCTTCATTGATTTTGGTTCGTTGATCTTTTATGTACATCATCACTGTAGTGGCAAGGCAGTGCACGCAAGCATGTACTGTAGCCACACGGTATTGCTTTTATTGATATTCTAATTACTTTTGACTTATTGATCTTTTGTGTATTCCATATGCTGTAGTGGCGACGCAGTACACGCATGCGTGTACTGCAGCCCTATCCGAATTGACATTTTAATTGATATTTCAATTGTTTGAATTTTTCGTGTGTCCAATTCAATATTTTGAATTGTATTTTTATTTGGTTTAATTTGATGATTTTGTTGATATCTAATTATCTTTTTGATAATTAGATTATGAGTTTCTAATTATTTATTTAATAATTAGATTTAGTTGTTAATTACCATTTTGGTAATTCTGTTGTTTTCTAAATTATCTTCATTGATAATCTTTTCATTTATCTTCTTTGATAATTTGAATTTTCCGATTTGTTGTTTAACACTATTACGTGTTATAATTACCGTTATCCGATTTCTTTGTTAGAGGATCGGATAGACGAGATTTATTGTGAGTGTCGTCGAATTGTTATTTAATTATTATTGCTTTGTACATTAATAACTGAGTTTGAATTAGACAGACCCGTGTACTATTTTCTTTTGAATTTAATACTCGGGTCAGACGGAGTTATTACAGGTTGTAGATATCTTGCTTTGGGTTGCTGCTTAAGCTATGAAGTCTTTTCATATCTTTTGGAGTAGTCGTCGTCATTTTATAGTAGTCAGTGTATTTATATAGGATGATATATATATATTCATATATATTATTCATGATAATGTACTTGTAATGTAACCTCCAGAGTCGACAGTTGTAGTTGTATCATATGTATGGCATCACATGTATTATAACCGACTTCAGTAATGTTAACGTAAAAATCAGACGCTAACACCCCGCTGTATGTAGATAAACGTGAAAACACCACCCATTGACACGGGAATCAGAAATAAGCAGGAAAATCTCAGAAAGACAATAAAAGGCACAGTTTTTATAGTGGCTCGGCTTATAGTCAAGCCTACGTCCGCTTTATATCTTCTTATTGCTGATTCAAGTACAATTTATACAACTTTCTTCAATTACAACACACTTTAGACTAGTAGTCCAAACTTTGATGGAGAATAATCTTTCGAATCCATGTTGAATGATGTATATTTTCTCTTGAAGTTTGTCGTAGTGTCCTTGGTGTTTGGAGTGCTTGAAGTGCTGTTCGATTTAAGAAAATCGTAGAGTATCGGCACTTCGAGAATGAGCCAAAAGATCGCCCAAATGTCGTAGCTCATGCTGTATTTATAGGGGTTTTTGGTCAGGCCTTAAGTCGTGAGCGACTTAAGGTAAGTCGTAAGTCAAAGGCTACGACTTAAGAGGGGTCATGAGTCGTCAGCGAGTTAAAGGGATACGAGTTACGACCTAACTGGTTCATATTTGGTCATTTGAACTAGCTGGTGAGTCATAACGACCTAGGGGAAAGCGGCATGATTTTAACATCAAGTATTAGGTCGTGGGCAACTTAAGGGAAAGGTTGACGACCTTATAGTACTAAGATATCCGATGTAGCGACCTAAGATGACTTGTTAACCCACTATGTCGCATAGTCCATTAGGTCGGTAGGTCGCTGCCTGTTAGGTCGCTAACTTACTTCTTACTTTAGGTCGCTAAGCCGCTAGGTCTTTTAGGTCGCTGAGTCGTGACTTCATGTAAGCAATTAGGTCGTCCACCTCTTGAATCGTTAGGTCGTCCACTTCTCTAAGTCGTTAGGTCGCCCACTCCCTTAAGCAGTTAAGTCGTCCGATCTCTTAGGCCGGTAAGTCGCTTCACATTTTAGATCACCGTGCTTATGTAAGTCGCTGGGTCGCTCCAACTTGTTAACCTCTTTAGATCGCTTTGGTTGTTGAGTCGCTAGGTCGCACAAGAAAGGATTTAACATTTGCCCCTCGAAGTACACGCCTAGGTCGTAGGTCGTGTGCTTCGACTTAGTTCCTTAGGTTGTGAGCGACTCAAACGGTTTGCTAGGTCGCGCGACTGTATGCCTTCGTTTCATATAAATTGCTTGACCCGCTCCTTCTTCACTTTACCTGCTCCATCACTCTAAGCCGCCATTAACAAACATTCGAGCTTCCATAGGCTAATTTGGGCTTGCCAGTTGTCGATTCATTCTCACCATTGCATTGTGTAAGTAAACTCGACCTTTATCCTATCCACTATCACCATCAAATCATGAATTCCAATCTTCTGATTCCTTACCAATTTTGTACATTGCGCTACATTCTCGAGTTACGCTGATCGCCATTAGCCATGTTGCCATTGCGATCCACGAGAGCATAGCATGGTATTGCGTTTATGATAGATCTGAGATGATTCAGATCAGTGTTTGGGTGATTTGGTGGTATGGATAGATGATGAGATTTATTGAGAAGATGGTGGATCTTCGTAGCTAATGAGTTATCGGGTTAGGACGTAGAAGTTGCTGGATAGAGAGGAAGGAAGCGAGCTAGGAAAAAATCATAGTGGTGCCAACTGGAGATGGTCCAAGGCTGCCAAGTTTCATCAAAGGCGACCTGACAGATCCAAACGACTTAAGAGACTTTACGACTTAATGTGCTGAAACGACCTTAGTGCCTGCGGCTTAAATTGCGCACGACTTAACTCACTTGCGACTTATCATATCTACGGCTTAGGCTTTAGGTCGCGGCCGAGCTAGGACTTGGATGATTTTGCACTACCGAGAAGCTTCTTGCGGCTTATACCTATCTCGCTTACTTGTTAGGTCGCGTACGACCTAGGACTTGAGCGAATCCTCACTGCCTTGACTTGAAGCCTTTTAATTTGAACTTTGAACTGTCAAGATAACTCGCATGACTTTGCTATTATACCAAATTTGATGCTAATAACCTGTTAAATACAACATTTGCAGAAAACTAGGGCGAGTATACTGTCATTGACCGCCCACATCGAATGACAGATTAGTCGATAAAGGATAATTAACTCAACTTAAGGAAATTGTATGAAATGCTGTGAGTCAACAAATTCAAGTGAAGTAGTAAAGCAATGTTAATCAACTAAAGCTGATTTGTTTGCATTAATACTGCACTTGTACTTGGACTTAGAGCGACAAGTCTCGAAATTTAACAATTGACACATGTTCATTAGTTTGATTTCAGTTATATTCACTTATCGCTTTATTAGCTTTACACAACACTTCACACATTTAGGAAACGTGCACCTTCATATTTGAATATCCAGTTTCTTGTGTAGAATATCTTCTCGTCAAGAGGAAGAAGTAGTACAAACCGGAGAGGCCCTCCCGATGGCAGGTCCATTGGTCAACCCACCAGAAAGAACTCCAACTACCCTGAGTTACTGGGTGTTCAATCAGTTATGCGCCCAATTTGGGAATGTAGAAGCAGATGCTATTCTCCCTGGGCCAAATGATTTTGTTGATAGTCCTCCCTTCGGCTTTGTTGCCGTTAACCGCCAAATGTGCCTTTGTGGTGCCATTCCTCCTTTCAACAATTTTCTCCAACAACTCTTTCGTCGATTGGCTATTTCTCCTTTTCAATTGCACCCCAACGGCTACGCCATTTTGATGGGATTATGCGTTCTCTTCAGAAGGACGCTCGACCGCCTCCCAAGCATTGAAGAAATCTGCTATTTATGTACATTTGCGAGAAGTAAAGACCATCCTTCCATTATATATGTGAGAAGCGCCAGAAATCGCAATCTTATCACTGATCTCTCTGATAGCGCTCATGGTTTCCTAAACCAGTTCTTCTTTGTCCGTTGCCTCCAGGGATTTTACGCTATCTGGAGAGTAGTGGGTAGGCTTACTTTTCCCTATTCTTTCCTTTTCTGAGCTTTGCGAGACCCAAAAGTTAACTTCGCTTTCTACTTTTGCAGTCCTTCCTCCTCTATCATTTCGGACTTTTACACCCTTCCCGCTCTACTCAGCCTTATGAAGTTCCTGATTCTCTGTCCGAGGCACCGGATGTCCCGGTTTCTGCTGAGGATCCTACATTGAAAGAAACTGCTCCTGAGGCTTCTCTGGTGAAGTGCTCTACTTCTACTGATGTTGCGGTGTCATCTGGCAAATTTGCACTTGCCCCGATCATTGAAGAAGAAGAGCCTCGAGAATCTCCCCAACATTCAGGGAAGTCCGGTGATGAAGGAGCTGGGAAAACAAGTCCTGTCAAGTAGAGCGGGGATGACACTTTTGAAGGGTTGAGCGACCTGTTTATCTCCTCACAGAAGCTCTTTAAAGATGACCCTGTTACCACTAGGTTTTCCTCTTCAGTAGTTGAAGCAACTTCTATCTTGCAGCAGATTCCGTCGAGTCAAGAGTTGACGTCAGCTACCACACCCATCATTTCACCACAACCAAGGAGTGGTTCGTAGTTTGACGCGGGCAGTCTGCACGTTACACACACTTAGGTTTTTTCAGCATTTATATGCACTCTCATACACTTTATGTGACAACCCGAAAATTTTAACGAATTAAATTGGAATAATTAATCGATTTTTAATATTTAAGAATTAATTTTAACTTGAATTCCTGATATCAATATTTACTCGATAATTAAATCATTGAATTGTATGGTTCAAATATTGAATTTAATAATTGAAATTGGGTAAATTGTTGAATTTGAAAGTTCTAAGCATGTTTAAAATAATTTGAAGGCTTATAAAATTTATAATGATGATACTGACGATAATAGAAAGGTTGAAATTTAATTTAAAGATAATTGTTCAGTTTTGAAATTATATCGTTTAAATTGGGATTTAAAAATAGCCTTCCAAGGCACGGTCTTGGAATTTGACGAAAACAGTTCCATTGGATCCGTAATAATTAGTTATTATCGGATTTCAATTTTCGTAGCAATCGGAGTTGTCGTTTGACCGTGGCAGCTCGAAACGCGTAGAACTATTTTAATCGATTTAATTTAAAATTTATCGTTTATTTCTGTAGCTCGCGCATACGATCGGGTTAGCCTCCAAAACGCATTCCATTGTGTTCGGGACGCGGGTAAAACCCTGAGATCGCTGAGCAGCATTCCTTAAGTGGAGTTTGGAATTTCAAGTGGAAATTAACGAGACGGTTTGCGAGTTTTATCTATAAAAAAATAAAATTAAGTACATAGTCAGAGATATTTTCACTTCAACGCGTGTACGAGAAGCCTCACTCCATCAATATCTCACTCTCGTTACCTTCTCTATTCTGGAAGCACGGAATCGAACTCAATCAAAATAATAATGGCCGATGCTCAAGAAAGGGGAAAAAAAATCGAGTTCGATTTAAAATAAAATAAAATAAAATAAAATCATGGCCGAACTCTCTTCGCCATTCCTCTTCTCGTTTGCAACTCAAAACAAAATGGCCGAACCCGTTCATTCAATAAGCGAATTTCGAAAATCCTCTTCTTCCACAATACTTCATCTTGAAACCCAAAACCACATCCTAAATTCGAGTCTCTCAACGAGCTTCGCCATAGTAGGTCGAATCGAGGGGTGCGACGTCGAGTGAAGCCATTCAATTTTGGAAGGTCGAAACGTAGCTCGGAATTAGGGCTTGTGGTTTCAAGTAATTGGAAGGGAGAACGATGCTTGGTGCTCGATGCGAGTGGAGCATACGAGGCTGTGACTTGATTCTGGTGGTGTCATGGTTTTGGAATCGAGTGTTGTGCGTGCTGAAGTGTAAGAGGGGAGTCTCTGGAGGTGGTTGTGATTTTGGCATGCGTTTTGGAGGCCGCTCAGGTTGGTCGAAGTCATCTAGGCAGTGAGAAAGGTTTGGGTTCTGCACGGTCTTTGATTTCGATCGTGATGAAATCAAGATATAATTTTTTTCAATATAAATATATTTATCAAAGACTTATTTTTACAATACTGTTTATGTACAGTAAGGAACTAGATTTTTATTTTGAACTTTGTCTATGTATTGAATATAAATAGGTCAGAAAAAAATATAATAATAAAAGTAATTGGTAATTAAGCTGATGTAATTAACTCGTTTAATTTTTGAGTTGCTAAAAATAGTTTGTTAAGAGAAACTATTAGTTTAATTTTTTTTAAATCAAATAATGGGTCAAATTAAATAAGTGAATGATGATAAACTATTGATTTGAAAATTCAAGTGTTATTTAATTTATATGATATTCATTCAAGGTCTTAACTGAGAAGACAAAATCGAATTGGATTGGATTGCAAACAGCAAAGCCAAAGGTGAGTAATCTCATGCTCTGGATTTTATTTAATTTTAAATGGTTAAACTTAAATAGTTGGATGAATGATTGAAATTTTTGGATGTGTACTGATGATCTAGTGAGTTTAGATTTGGTTGTTTCTCGAGTTAATTGTGGTATGACTCGAGGTACTTGAATTTTAAATGGTTTTGAACTTGAATCATAAATAAGTACATGGTTCTGTTTAAAATCAAGTAGGTTTTAATGATCGGTTATTCATTAAATAGGTATGATAATTTAAATGGAAAGTAAATTAATTAAATTAATTAATGATTTGGGTTAATTAATTAAGTTTATATTAATTTGGAATGATCATTTGATGGGTTAATAGGAAATTACTTAATGTAATTAATAAAATAAAATCACTGGTGTGATAAAACGAGAGATAAATTAAGATAATTAATTATGGAGTGATCAAATTATAAATGAAGTAAATAAAAGAATAATTAACTACAAATTGAGATTAATCGAGAATGATTAATATTGGGAATGAATTAAAGTAATTAATTTAGATTAGAACAAATCAAAACATAATTGGGAATCATTAATTTATATAATCAACGATGAAATTTAAGATTGATTAATTAAGATGAATTAATCATAAGTGACTCATGAGAAGTTAATTAATGTAAGTAATTAAGAACTAGTGTAATTGATTATGGTTAATTAATTTGTGAAGTAAATAAAAAAAATTACTCATTGATTTGATTGAGAATATTAATATCATAAAATTAATTACTTGAATGTAATTGAAATAATTAATCCAGGGTAATTAATTAAGATGAATTATGAAAGAATGGTTGATTAATTGATTTGAGACCAATTAATGTTAAATGAAGGATCCTAAGTGATTGAGAATTGAAATTGAGTTAAAATTAACTGAATTAAATTGTATGTGATTAAGTTTTGCTTATGGATGTTTGAAAGGTATTGGGTGCTTTGAATGAGTTGTTATCTCGGATGTGAAATGTTATGTATTTCATTTGAATAATTTGGGTTTTGGATGACATGGGGCTTGAAGAGACTAGGGTCGGGTGTCGGGAAATACCCGAAACCACTTCGACTTTTTATAATTTGATATATGAAATCTATAGGCTGGAATGGAATGGTTTTAAGGGGATTGGACTATTTTAAATCTTAATCTTGGTATTTAGGAAAACTTTTATGTGAGATAAGTGATGACTAGAATAAATTGTGGCCTTGTGAATTTACCCGAGTTAGCCGGGTTCTATAAAATTCGTATGCTTGTATTCCATGTTGGATGAGTTTACTCACGCTGGTTTTCAGCCTGACCCGGGTGTTACTTTGGTGTAATGCTCAGGTCAAACCGAGTATTACAGATTTTCAGGTAGGTACGTTCTGGAGCTCAAGAGGCGAGCAGGATGGCAATATCGCTTAGAATATTTCCGCTATAATTATATTATTGTAATTCTGTGACATATTGATTGTATATGACCAGCATTTGAATATATGTGAAACTATGATGTATTGAAATGTAATCAACAGATATAGTATTCTTTTGTAAGCTATTATTATTATTTATTATTAAATTTTTTCCGCTGCGAATGTGAGATGCTGTTGATTTTGTTCTTCTTCTTCTATCTCTTTCTTCTTTTTCATAACGACCTGGAATTTTCGGGATTGAAAATTTCGGGTCGTTACAATTGGTATCAGAGCTGAAAGGTTAAGCGAGAACCTTTGCTCTGGTGGGGATTACTCAATAAGTAGAGTCCGTAGTACTCTAGAATGAGTTGAGTATATATATATATATATATATATATATATATACACATATGTATATTTATATGAGCGCGTACTTGTTATTTTCTTATATAAAGGTTTTAAATGATTTTATATAAGAATATATTTTGATATATAAAGCAATATTTCACTCTAATAAATATTTAGGTGATTAGTTGTTAATTATTGAAATTAAAATTAAGAAGTAATATAATACAACCAAATTGAAGTCTTGAATCAGAATTAAATTCGGTAGAAATAGAAATACAACCAAATAAAAATTTAATTAATTTAAAATGAAATTCTAAAATTAGAATTCAGGAATTAAATTATTTAAAAGCTTTAAATAAATGTAGGTTTGAAATGGGATTCAAACAGAAATTTTATCTTGAAATTATAGAAATAAGAATAATATAAAAGGGAAATGGGATTTGTTGCAAACAATAGGTTGTTTGAAAATTGATTTGAATTGAAAACCAAAGGTGGTTTAAATTTTAAAATATGGCTGGAAAGGTCAAGAAATAAATATGTATATATGTATGGATATACATGATGTCAAAGATAATTTAGAATAAACTCTAAGGTGTTGAGTTTTGATTTTCCCTGAAGTGTGATATATATTAAAAAAAAAAGTAATATAAGTTTTGAACTTATAAGAGGAAAAGAATTTGAAATTTGAAGCGGGGATTCAATTTGAGTGGGGTTGATTGGATTAAGTAAATTGGAATTTATTTTTGGAAAGTTGAATAAGTGTAGAAAAAGCAACTTGAATTGAAAATTTCAAGATGAAATTGAGGTTTAACTTGGATAGTTAAGTGGTAATTTGAATTCGGAATTTGTGTGATCTCAAATGGGTTTGAGATCTGGAAATTGAAAATGAATGGATGTTTTTAAAATAAATTGGATGATATCATCCTGTTGTTAATGGAAATCCTTACATTGAAAATGGTAGCGTATAAATAAAATAAATTTGAATAGTTGAATTGTAAAATAAACTTGTTTAAGAACTGGCTTCAAACTGGAAGATAAAATTGAATAATAAATTAAAATTTTAAAATAAAATTTTGTTGAATTCTTATTTGAACCTTGAAATATATAAGAAAGATAATTTGAAATGAAGGATTGGACTCAGAAATTTAAATTGTTTAAAAACTTTAAATAAAAGTTAATTTGGTTTAAAGAGTTAAACCAACCTTTAAGGATTCAACTCGAATTTATATAATTCGAGATAGTTTCAATTGAAGATTAAAATTGAATTAGTTCAAAATTTAATTTGGTTTGAATTAATTGAATTGATGATTGAAGATGTATAAGTTTAAGAATTTAAATGGGAAATTGAATTGAATTATATTGAAATGATTTGAATTTGGAATGGGTTCAACTGATAATAATTCAGATGATTGGAATAATTTGAAATTATAATTAAAGTTGAACAGGATTAAAATCAAATGGAAGTGTACATTGAATTGTAGGGGTAGTGAACAGTTTGACTATTGACTATTTTAAATAAATTGTTTTAATACAAACTTATTTTTCTAAGCTATTAAATATATATAACCTTTCTTTTTAAGGCTAACTTGTTTTATATTTGTTTTACCATTATTTTTGGAGCTATTTATCCATTTTCAACTGTTTTCTAAACTAATTACTATTTTTCAACTATTTCACAAACTAATTTTCTATTTACGACTATTTTGCAATTATTTTAAATTCCTGAAATTATTCAACTATTTTCCGACTATTTTACAATTAGTTAACTATTTTATAGGTGTTTTGTAAACTATTAATTATTTTTCAACTACTTATCTATTTTTAAAAATTTTCAAGCTATTTTCTAAATATAAACTGGACGGAGTTCAAACTGTTATTGATTTAAATACCCAACTGAGATAAGAATTGAAGTGGAAATCCAAATGGGAATTAAGGGAAATGGGAATAAGTGAGTGAAAATTTAAGTGAATGAGAATAGAAATGGGATTTATTTGGCTAATAATCAATGGAAATAAATACGTAGGATGTACGTATACTATTCTATTCACATAGTAATTTGATCCAGATTCGAACACAGAATTTCGAGATAGTTATCGATCCAAGTTGGGATTTTTTTCCACTCGATTTTCGACGGCAAACCTGGATATGCTGGATATGGATTGTTGATTGGCTCTGGATATTCTCTATCATAGTTATGTCCATGCAAGGAGAATGACGGTTTCCAATCAAGAAACCAGATCTGTGTCCGCACTATGAAGTCAGGTGGACGATACTAGTTTGGAAGTGAGATTGTGTGATCGAGTGGGCGATCAGAATGGTATAGCGTACGGATGATATGTGTGCATCGTACGAATTAGAATGAAATTGGTATTGAAAAGAGCAATCAAATTTGAATATTTGATTTTGAATAAATGAAGTTATACATCTTTATTATATGTAAGATGAAAACTCCCCTGGTTAAATTTATTGCGGGAAGAAAAATGTTTTGAAGATGTTTGAAGTATAAAAAGGAGTTTTATACAAGTTTGAAAGGATCCAAAGTTTTTAAATTTTATATATCTGTGTGTGTGTGTGTGTGTGTGTGTGTGTGTGTGTGTGTGTAAAGGATTTTATGCGGATTTTGGAAAAGGTTTTGAGAACCTTTGGATTTGGAAAGGCTTTTGATTTTTGGGTAAAATCAATATTGGAATTTGGACAGCCTAGTTTGAGAATTATCGATTTTGGAATAATCAATTTTGTGTAAAGGAGCCTTATATGACATCATACTAGGTGTATGATTTGAAAGATACTATATATGTATAGTATAAACTGTTTTAATGATGGCTCTGGGGAAAAAGGCGCTTCCTTGAAATGGACTTCTCAGGAGTGCCACCGGGTGGTGCTGCCTTGAGCCCAAGGGGGGTTCTAAAGTTGATCCTGTGAGGAGTCCGGACAAAACTAGTTCCTGAGGATTATGAGTTGGGTATACCATAGCAAAAGTCGTGTGTGCCGCTGAGAGCCAACAGTCTGCGTTTGATTTTATATCGGTAGACTGCGACCTATGGTATAACAAAGCGAAAGTCGTGTGTGCCGCTGAGAGCCAACAGTCTGCGGTTGATTTTATATCGGCAGACTGCGATCTATGTAGGAGTGGAGAAGTTTCATTTCGTCAGCGAAAATCAGAGGCCGCAGAGAGCCTGCAGTTACATGGACTTTTGTTGTGGCAACAACGTAACCCTGGATGTAACTATGATCTGTTGTGTGGGATTCATGGCATAATCGAGAGGCCGCGGAGAGCCTGCAGTTACATTGACTTTTGCTGCGACAGCAACGTAAACCTGGGATGTCAGTGTGACCATAGATGGGGGTGATGATTTCCGAAGCATTCTCACCAAGGATATTTCCTCTATTTTCAAAAATTGTTTTCTATATTTTCAATAAAATTATTTTCGAAGTATTTTCACTAGATGTTGAAAACGGGTTTACCAAGTACTTATAGATTTTCAGTCCTACGCCTGATCAATGTATGATTGAATTTCTGTGAGAACAAGGATGGACTGGTTGAGACAACGAGTTATAAGAAATATTTTTATAAAAAGCTATTTTAATTGTATGATGTAAATTTAAAAGCACTTCTAAAATTTTTAAATAAAGAAAATAAAAAGGAAATCCAAATTGGAATTTTAACGAGGTGATTTTGTAAGTGTAATCGAATATTGGCTTAGAAATTGGAAATAGGCTAATTGGTTAAATAATTATGTGATTGAGTATGTTAATAAAATTTGACTTTGGTAAATAAATGGTTGTAAATTAATAATGGAATTTGGTAATGAATTCGAATTGTAAATAGAATTCGACTTGGACTTGATAATGAATTGAATAAGTAGAGATGCTATAAAAATAAAATAGAGTTGGATTGAAATTGGATGATTTGAATTACAAATAAAATTCAAGTGTGATTTGAATAATATTTAATGAAATTTCTAAGTAAATCAGATATTATGGAAGTGTTGTCAAACGAAATGAAATTAAATTATAATAGAAATGGTTTGAGTTGCAAAAATAACCCAAGTGAATAGAGATAAATTGAGAATGGCCTTGTGTTAATAAAATAAATTCGATAATGAATTAAGTAGGTAAATTAAGAAGTTAAAATGGGTTAATTGAGTTAAAGGATAAATGGATAAAGCCTGATTTAATAAAAATTAAATCAAAGTTGTGATTTGAATTGGATTATCAGACTGAACTTAAGTTCGATGACATATTAATTTGAAGTATAAATGAGTTAAGTATGTGTTGCATATTATATTGATAAATTAAGAAAGTAAACTAAAATCAAAGTTAAAGTGGAGGGGCTAACTGAATTTAAGGGAATTTGATTAAATTAGAGTCAAATAAAGGTAAACATAAGTTTGATGTTGGAATAAATTAAAGTAAATTAATTTAAGCTTAAAATTTTGGAAACTTGGCTTCAAATAAGGATGAAAGCCCATTAATTAAAGCTTGGATTGAGTTAATTTGGGAATGGCTAGTAGTATACAAGAATGGAATGTGGCGAATTAAATAAATGGGTGTGAATAAATTAAAATGGATTGGAATTAAATAAAATTGAGTTGGAATCAATTTTAATTGGTTATAAAACTTAAGTAATTACTGATTCACATGGATATTATCAAATTGCGTAGAAATGATTGTCGTTTAAGGTAAACGAGATTTAATTAAATTCTATGAATTAGTGAAAGCAAATATAATTGATTTTTGAATCAATTGTTATGAATACGGGTTTGTTTTACTTAAAAATAAATTGAATGTAAGCACTTGAGTGGCAAACCTTTAAAACTGAATGAAATGGTATATAAATTGGTTGAAAACAATGGAATTAGTGTTGAAATCATATAAAGTGCTTGTGGAAGTTAGTTAGAATGCCTTTCTTTTAGAATTGATATGTTGTAGTTGTGTAAGCAAGAGAAATGTTATAAACTTCATATACATGGCACTTACATATTTAAACTGAGTAAGTACAGGTACCTGAAGACTGTTTGGTTGGTTTGGATTGCGCTAATTGCTTAAATTAATAAGCTGCTTGCTTAAAATGCTAAATAAGGTACGCCTACACAATAAAAATAGGAAATATGAACTGTTTTGGCTTTTTCCGACCGGGTGGGTCGATATATATATATTTTTATCTCTTCTCAAATTGCAAAAGCTCCTCCGTACAAAGGAGACTCTGCCAAAATTTTCCGAAAATTTTCGGAGGTAGAAAATTTTTGGAAAATTTTTGAGAAACTTTTTTGTTAGCGTCCAACAATTTCAAATTGGAAATTAAAATAAATTAGTAGATGAAACTAATGTGAATCAGTTATACTTGAAAGATAAAATTCAATATGAAAAATTTAAAATAAATTGAAATCGTATGAAGTGGGGAAACTAGTTTGAATAGAAATGGATGTGAAAACTTCTGTAAGGAAAAGTGTGTAAAGATTTGTAAGGGGTATTGTTAACTCCGCCTTGGCCATGACCCAACGACTTGAGAGATTACCGACCCAAAAGGATACCGACCTAAGGCCTAAGAGGGATACCGACCTAAGGCCTAAGAGGGATACCGACCTAAGGCCTAAGAGGGATACCAACCTAGTGCTTTAACAAGGTTGCCGACCTAATGCTTAACAAGAACGCCGACCCAACTGCCTAAAATAGGATGCCGACCTAAGATAGCTACCGACCTAAGATAGCTACCAACCTAAGATGGAAGCCGACCTAACTATCCAGAGAGTTTGCCGCTCTAACTGCCCAGGACAGGGACAAGATCATGAACTATACCAAAGTCGCAACCGACCTATGACCTATGTTAAGTCGTTCACGACCCAAGCAAAGGAAGACAAGTTCAATGCAGCTACTTGGCACATTGGCCTCTTAACTCGTACACAATCCAAGACTTACCAGTTAAGCCATGACTTGCGACTTGCCAGTTAACTCGTTCATGACTCACGACTCACGACCTAGCTTGAGTCGTCTACGACCTAATGCTAATAAATGTAAGCCCGATGCCGTACTATTGATACAAAGTTGTGTTGACTCGGGGGCGACCTAGGACATATACAAACGGACCTATGTGAAACCATGGGGATGGCCAAATAAGTCGGCCACGACCTGCCATAGATCGGTCGCGACTTACGACCCAAGGGGGAAATTTTCCTATAAATACCAACCTACCTCAAACATGAAGGGGACTTTTGGCCGATCTCTTTAAGCGTCGATACTCTGCTGAATTCTTGACTTACTCGACACTTCAAGTACGAAAGGCATCTCAACTAACTTCGAGAGGAAATCTAACGCAATCTACATGGATTCAAAGAGTTCTTCTGCATCAAAGTTCTAGTTGTTTGTCTCATCAGAATTGTAATTGAAGATTGTTGTAAAGTTGTAATCGATTCAGTAATATAGAGAATTAAAGTGGACGTAGGCTTACCCTAAGCCGAAACACTATAAAAGCTGTTGTCTTCTTTGCTTTCTCTGTGACTTTTCTACTTGTTCTTAATTCCCGTGTTCACAGGTGGTGCTTTCGCTCAACTTCAATCTACACCGGGGTGTTAGCGTCTGATTTTTACGTTAACATTTTTGGTGCTTTCACTGAGAATCCAACTCAGGAATCTTCCACTATTGCTCCGCAAAGGTCTGTTGAAAGGATTTCTTTTAAAACCAGAAGTTTATTGGAGATAATGGCTCTTGGGAGAAAACGAAGTTCTGTAAGATCCGACAATGTTCAAGAGAATACTTCTACCTCTCCTCCTTCAAGTCAAGCAGCTCCAACTGTTGGAGTTACACGAGCAGAGTTGGGTGCCGTAGTTTTGGGGTTGAATCAACAATTGAATGCTCAGAATGCGCAGTTGGAATCCCAGAATGCCCAGAATGCCCTGATCTTAAGTAAGTTGAATGATCTACTTGGGGAAAACCGTCAACCGGGTAATAATGATGGAAACCCTACTCTGGGAGTTCAGGATGTTGAAGGAAACATTTCTCAAAGAGCCGCAGACCCTGTAGAAAGGACTCCTCCTCAAGCTGGAGGATCGGGGCCGTAGCCAACCCTCCGTGAAAGATTGTCAAGACAGAATTCAGAGAGAGTGGTTGATGTGTGCCCTCCGGAGCCTTTGAATGATGAAGAGTATTTTTCGGGTATGGTTCGTCAAATCATGAAGGAAAATATGTGAAGAGATGAAGATGAGAAAGAGGGGGGTTTTGCTCCAAGCAAAACTCCATTTACTGAAAACATCTTGAAGGCAGAGATCCCAAGGAAATTCGTTCCCCCTACTATTCCGGCTTACAAAGGGACGAGTGATCCCAACGAGTTTCTGTATAAATACGAATGGCGTATGACGGGTGCCAGGGCGTCAGATGAAATCAAATGCCGATATTTCCCGGTCTATCTGGAAGGTGTAGCTCTATTGTGGTTTACAAAGCTGCCAGTCAGGTCCATTGATCAATTCTCCGATTTGACCAGAAAATTCAAGGAACAATTTCGATTGTATGCTTCTAAAGCAAAAGATATAATGTCACTGTCAAGTCTAGAGCAAAATCCGGGAGAATCAATCAGATCATTTTTAAATCGTTTTAACATAGCATTGGCCGAGGTAGATAATGCTGAGCCACGCATGGTCCTAACATACTTGATGAGGGCGATTGACAAATCGAGTGAGTTTGGAAAATGGTTGAAAATGAAAGAACCAAACTCGCTTGACAAATTCTACCATAAAGCGGATGAATTCATGCGCTTGGAGAGCCTCCAAACACCGGCTAAGGTGGTATCAGTAGAAGCCGGAAACAATGGTGCTCCTTCGAACAAGAAAGAACCTAACACTTAGAAAAGGGGAAATGATGGTGGAAAGAAACAGGGAGATGCTAAGAAAGGCCGCTCTTTCAATTTCACGCCCTTGACCGATACCCCTGAAAACATCTTCTTTGCGACCAAAGATAATATCAATTATACGACACCACCTTAAATTAGAGTTGGGATTAAGATGGAAAAAAGTGGAAGGTTCTGCCGGTTCCACAACCAGCCCGTCCATGATGCCAACGAATGCCGTCGGTTGAAAGAGGTAATTGAACAACTCTTGAAGGAAAACAAACTCCAGTAGTATGTGAAAAGAAATAGAAATGCCCCAACCTCGTCAACTCCAGTACAACAAGTTCTCGCTCACCGTCCTGGCTCGAGTGAGAAGGCCGTCTAACATGAATCAGAAAGACCTGTTATCAACATAATTACTAGAGGACCTCACCCAACAGGCAAAAGCTGGGGCGAGATGGAACGGTATGCCCGGGCCTTGAGGCATGTACCAGCTGAAGAGAATGTTTTCGTTTTTGAAAATGATGCGCCTTTAAAGCAACAAAAGACTTCCACAGATGATATTGTATTCAGTGCCAGGGATTCTTTGGGTATCGAGGCTCCGACCATAGATCCTTTGGTCATATCCGCTGGTATTGGGCCGGCAACTGTGAGAAGAGTTCTAGTTGATTGTGGAGCTTCATGCAACATCCTCTTCAAGAAGACCTTTGATCAAATGAAAATTCCAATGGCTGATGTTCAAGCTTCATCACTTAAGATCACTGGGTTTGCTGGAGAACCCAAATAGCCGATTGGGACTATAGATTTGTTTGTAGAACTTGGAAAAGGATTGAGGGAGATGGCTCGAAAGCAAACCTTTATAATTGTTGAAGAATTCTCTGCCTACAATGCCTTTTTAGGCCGACCAACTCTTGCTACATTTAAAGCTGTTCTTGTCCCATGGTGTCTGACCCTGAAATTCCCCACAGATAGCGGAGTTGGTGTGATTAAGGGAGACCAAGATGAGGGGCGAGAATGTTACTTTGCAGAGTTGCGAGAATCAAGGAAAAGGGAAATGGGAAAAGGTGCGGTGGATCCGGTCCGCATCAAGGAACCAACCTTGTAGCAATTACAGGGTGGACCCTGCACTGGCGAATGTAGTGGGGCACGAAGAGAGATTGATCCGAGGAAAGCTAGTGCGGGGGAGAATATGGTAGTACCGGTAGAGGTAACAGTGCCGGTATCCGTTGACCCAAAGGACCCAAACAAAGTGCTTAATGTGGGTTCACAACTCAACACAATAGTTCAGAATGTTCTGATCTAATTTTTGAAGGCTAATTTGGATGTATTCGCTTGGACTCATGCTGACATGTGTGGAATATCCCTAGAGATTGCAGCACACACTCTGAACATTGATCCAAAGTTTACACTTGTGAAACAGAAGAGAAGAACCCAGGGTCCTGAGAGAACGGCAGCATTAAAAGAAGTGGATCGGCTCATGGAGAACGGTTTTATCAGAGAATCTACTTATCCAAATTGGGTATCAAATCCAATGCTGGTTAAAAAAGCTAATGGAAAGTGGAGAGTGTGCATTGACTTTTGAGATCTGAACAAAGCATGCCCCAAAGACTGTTTCCCGCTGCCTAGGATCAATCAGTTGGTGGATGGGATGGCAGGGCATGAATTGTTATCTTTTATGGATGCATACTCCGGATATAACCAGATTATGATGCATGAGCCAGATCAAGAGGATACAAGCTTCATCACCGATGTTCGACTCTACTGCTACAAGGTCATGCCTTTCGGACTCAAGAATGCAGGGGCAACTTACCAAAGGCTTGTTAATGCCATGTTTAAACCACAGATTGGCAAGACAATGGAAGTTTATGTTGATGACATGCTAGTAAATTCTAAGAAAGCAGTGGACCACATGGACCACTTAGCAGAGATGTTCGCAGTACTCCGAAAGTACAGAATGAAGCTTAATCCCTTAAAATGTTCATTTGGTGTGGAGTCCGAAAAGTTTTTGTGTTTCATTGTGAGCGCCAGGGGCATTGAAGCTAATCCAGCTCAGATCACTGCCCTGAGATAGGTCAAGGCTCCTAGAACGAAGAAGGAATTGCAAAGTCTCAATGGAAAGGTTGCTGCCTTGAGTCGGTTCATTTCCAAAGCTACTGACAAATGCATTCCATTCTTTGATGCTCTGAAGAAAGGAAGAAAAAACTTTGAGTGGACCCTTGAATGTCAGAAAGCATTTGATGAGTTGGTTCGTCATATGGAAGTGCCTCCGATACTATCAAAGCCTGACAGTGGTGAAGATCTCTTCATATATTTGGCAAGTTCGTCTCATGCTCTCAGTGCAGTGTTGGTACGGGAAGATGCAAGGATTCAACGCACAGTCTATTATATCCGCAAAAGATTCACTGGGGCAGAGATGAACTACTCAAGATTAGAAAAGCTCGCCTATTGTTTGTTGATCGCATCAAGAAAATTGAGGCCGTATTTCCAAGCTCATCCCATCAAAGTCCTCACTGATCAACCTCTAAAGCAAGTCCTATTCCGTCCTGAGACTTCGGGCCGTCTTTTGAAATGGAATATTGAACTCAGCCAATATGACATCACTTACCATCCCCGAAAAGCAATCAATGGACAAGCTTTGGCAGATTTCATCGTAGAATGTACGGATAAGGGTGACAGTGAGGAAGAAGTCACTGATAGCGTCCCAATCCAATGGAAATTGTATGTCGATAGCGCAAGAAATGATTACTGTTCCGGAGCAGGGGTTGTCCTTGAAACCCCAGAAGGGCGATCGCTATGTTATGCGCTGAGAGTAGAATTCCCTTCGACAAACAATGAAGCTGAATATGAAGCTCTCATCGCTGGTTTAAGGATCGCTAAAGAACTAAAGATCAAGGCATTACAGATCTTCAGTGATTCTCAACTTATTGTTTGCCAAGTCAGGAAGGAATTTCAAGCTAAAGGAGGGAATCTTCCCGTTCTATTTATCAAAAGCCTGGGAGCTCCCTCAAGATTTTGACCGTTATTCAATAAATCATATACCCCGAGAAGAGAACATGAAGGCGGATTCTCTCGCGAAGTATTCGAGTACTGGAGAAGCTCAACTATTGGGATTAGTTCCCGTCGAAGTCTTGTCAGCTCCAAGCACAGATGAAATGGACGTTGATTGCATTATGAATGTATCCCAAGAAAAGAATCATGGATGACTCCGATACTTGAATATTTACTCAATGGTTCTTTGCCAGAAAGTTCAAAAGAACGACAGAAGCTGATGAGGAAAGCCTCCAGATATATAGTTTAAGATGGTCGTTTGTACAGACGAGGATTTTCAATGCCATTACTCCGATGTGTGACAAAGAAAGAAGCTAAGACAATTCTGACTGAAGTACACGGAGGGGAATGTGGGGATCATATAGTTGGTCAAACTTTAGCAAAGAAAATCCTCCGTTATGGATACTTTTGGCCAGAAATTAATCAGGATGCTGTTGACTATTCCCGAAAGTGTGACAAATGCAGAGATTCTCTAAAATTCCAAGGGCACCTTCCAATGAGCTAACACAAATGGTCATTTCATGGCCGTTTGCCATCTGGGGAATAGATCTCATTGGGCCTTTGCCGACTGCCAAATCGGGAATTAAATATGCTATCGTTGTTGTTGATTACTTCACTAAATGGGCTGAAGCCGAACCATTGGCTAATATGACCTCTAAGAAAATGATAAGTTTTGTGACTAAAAATATCATTTGCAGGTATGGTGTGCCTCAGAAGATAGTCACAGACAATGGTACTCAGTTTGAAAGTGAGGAGTTCCAAGATTTCTGCAATTGATTCAAGATCCGAAAAAGCTTCTCAGCAGTGGCTCATCCGCAGGCAAACGGGCAAGTGGAAGCAGTAAACAAAATCATCAAATCAACCATCAAAAAGCAGCTGGAAAAAGCAAAAGGTGTTTGGGTCGATAAGTTATCGCTTGCACTATGGGCATACAGAACCACCCACAAAACTGCGACTGGGCATACTCCATTTTCATTGACATACAGATCAGAAGCAATGATTCCAGTGGAAACTGAAGTCCCCTCACACAGAAGGATCCATTTTGATCAAAATGAGAATGAAAAACTGCAATTGGAAGCACTTGACCTCCTCGATGAAAGAAGAGAAGAGGCTAGACTTAGAATTGCAGCTCACTAGCAAAGAATAGCCAGGCACTTCAATTCCAAAGTTCGTCAGCGCAGCTTCGAAGTTGGGGACTTAGTCCTGAAGAGAATTATGACAGCCATAGGTGTGTTTGGGCCAAACTGGGAAGGGCCATATGTTATAAGCGCGAAACTCCTTGATGGAACATTCAAACTCACAACTGTCGAAGGAGAACCAATCCCAAGAGCTTGGAACAGCAATCATTTGCGTCCCTATTTTACTTGAAAGCTTTGCTGAAATGTTGTAAAAGAATTATGAATATATGATTCTTGTATTGAAAGCAATTGTAAAGCAAGTGAATAATGAAAAGCTATAAAGTGGATGTAGGCCCAGTTTTTGGCCGAACCACTATAAATCTTGTGTTCTCTACTATTATAAACTGCTTTGTTTTATGTCGACATATAAAATACGTTAATTGTGTTACTAAAATGTCGATTTAATAATGCAGGCCATAAAAACAAAGCCTACCCATCGCAAGACCAAGCGATCTCCGACATCACCCAGCAAGCAAATGCTAAACCATTCAAATTTCCATACTCAAATCCTACAAAAGAAGTGCTTCGAACAAAAGTTAGCGATGTGGATGGAAGTGGACCATTTCTAACTAACTACAAATGTTTGAACAAACAAAGAACCAGTTAAATAGCATGTGTCTACCACCACCAGCTCGCTTAACTATGAAGTATATTTCTTTGGATAAGGAAAATTATTGGCTACTAAAAAGGGATGACACTTGCAAAAGATAACGGGGATCGCCGACAAGAATAAATGGCAAAGAGACATGGGCGAGCAAGCATCAAACAACAAAAGCCATCCTCGGAGGCATAAGACCTCTTCAGAGGAACAACTCTTCAGAGGATAAAGACCTCGAGCGGGCTTAATCAGAACAAGAGAGATCTTTCTCGATACAAAGTTGCAGACTGATCGGTTGATACACTCCCGTGAATCCATCCAACCGAGAGAAAGAAACTCCAAACTTCCAGGCAAAAGCCCTACTCAGAGGCACACCTTTCATCCAGATTGAAATAAAACTTCAAGTGTTGAAACGTTAAAAGCCCTCTTCGGAGGCCCATTTCACCACAGTTGAAATGCTAAAAGACCTCGAGTGGGCTTAACTAGAAAAAGAGAGATCTTTCTCGATACAAAGTTGCGGACTGATCGTTTGATACACTCCCGTGAATCCGTCCAACCGAGAGAAAGAAACTCCAAACTTCCAGGCAAAAGCCCTACTCAGAGGCACACATTCCACCGTGATCGGTGATACACTCCCGTGAGATGAAATGTGAAAAGCCCTCTTCGGAGGCCCGCTTCCCAACGAACAGTGAAAAATAAAAGCCTCTCCCAAGGGGCAGAAACAAAAGACCTCTTCCCAGAGGCACATTCACACAAAAAAGACCCCTTCCCAGGGGCACAATCAAACAGAAAAGCCTCTTCCCAGAGGTGCAATCGAACAGAAACACCTCTTCCCAGAGGTGCAATCAAACAGAAAGACCTCTTCGGAGGCACATGTTTCACCGAGATTGAAATAAAACCTCCAAGTGTTGAAACGAGGAAAGCCCTCCTCGGAGGCACAACTCTTCGGAGGCACACGCTTCACCGAGATTGAAATAAAACTTCAAAATGTTGAAACGTGAAAAACCTCTATTCAGAGGTACAACTTTTCAAAGAAGCATTTCACCAGAAATGCAAAGCAAAGATCAAAAGCCCACTACCGAGGCGCAATATGAAAAAAAAAAGAGAAGAAGCCCTCTTCAAAGGCACACTTTAGCTTTCAAAGGAAGACTGGTTCTTCTATTCTTGAAAATACTCTTCCTCAAAAAGAAGTTAAAGTGCCCTTCAGAGGCCCGCTTTACCACATAGGAGATTCACTTGGTAAAAATGTGTGAAAGCACAAAAGGAAAAGTGATATCTTCGAAGGATGAAGCGTAGAAACTCATATGGAGTGAGTTGTACTCTATTTTGAGCAGAATAGTATTCCTCCAAGTACGGAATAGTTATTCTCCAGAAAATAAGAGTAAAAGTCCCCTCAAAGTATAAAATATTGCAACGAGCTTATGGTATAGGGGCAACATGGTATAGCTACATTGGTAAAAATTACGCTCGAACAACATACCACAAGCTCACTACAATATCATATAAAGAAACTTGTACAAAAATGAATAGTAAATGCATTCTCAAATACAGACAGAAGTTTGTACAAACAAAAAGAATCATTTTATTCAATACTGTCAAAATTTTGTACAGGTACAGGTTTCAAAATAAAAATAAAAAGAAAGAAAAAGAAAAGCGGAGGCCGGTACCCGCACAATCTCCGGCCAGTACATGCAAAAAGCAAAAAGTAAAGATAAATCGAAGCAGGACCCCTTACATCTTCCTGCCACCACCCTTAGAGCCTTCACCTAACCTAATAGGCAGCTTTTCAGGACGGCTTGGGAGAGTCGGGGATGAAGGAGAGAGGGTTACTGCCGGAACAACTTTCGTTTCCTCTTCAGAAACAAGAATGTCTTTCCTTCTCTTCTTGGAAGTGACACACTTCCTCCTTCTCCTTGAAGAAGACTCACTTCCCGGAGTAACAAGAGAAGATAATTTTATGTTATCAGAAGTGGTTCGCTCCGGAGACTCATTGCCTTCTCCAAGCCCTTCTCCCCCGTGTTCTTGAGAAGCAATAGGATCATCTAAGCCATGAAGAGCCTCTATTTGCTCCTCTTGCGACCCGGGTTGAGAGGCGGATGGAGGAGTGACCTGGAGAGGCGGAGGAGGAATAATTGAAGGAGGAGGAGTCTGAACGATGCTCGACACTTTCTCTACAGAAGAAAAGAAGTTAAAGTCAGTAAAGAGAGGAGATAAAGGCTCATTAAGGTTCAGTAAATAGTCGAAAAGCTTATTGAACTCATAAGAAGCAAATGAGCAGTCTACTTGGGCAAGATTAACAGTAGAGTTACCTGGAGAAGTCGGCTTCCTGATATCAACCTCATAAGTCTGTGCTTCGGCGCTCTCTTCGCCTTCATCTCCACCCTGTGTACTTGCAATCTCAGTTGTAACTTTAACCAGGGATGGAGAATGAGAACTGGAGCCGACAATGTCGATTTCGGCCGAAGGTGAAGGCTGGACTAGAATAGTCGAAGTGGTTTTTCCTAAACGTTCCCCTTCGTCCATCTCGGCTATTAATTTTGCAAGTTGTTCTTTTCCCTTGGCGAGAGCGGCGCGAGCGTCGTCATCCAAGTAATGCTCCTCAAGAGCTGATTCGGCATAGCCAGCACCTTTACCGCTAAGCATTTCAAGTGCCGCCTCCCACACTTCAGCCAGAGTAACTTCAAATTTGGGACCTAGAAAGGCGAGACTACCGCGCTCCAAGATGCTATGCAGGTAGAAGTCAAATAGTGTCGAACTGATGCTGGTCTTTGTTGCCTCATGAGATTCCTCAGCTGCAATTTTACCGGCAACGGCCTCATCACGCTCTCTTTCAGCTTTGGAGAGTTGAAGCTTAAGCATTTCGACCTCCGCCTCTTGAAAGTCGGTTTTCTTCCGAAGCTCTGCAATATCAGCAATATAGCCCTCATTGGTTCTTTTTTGCACTTCGAGCCTGTCTTCGGCGTCTTTTTGGCTGGCATGAGCATCTCTCACTTGTTTCTGAAGCAACTCTTCTTTTTGAGTGTAAGAAGGAGAAGAAGTGGCGAGTTCTTCTTTAAGTTTCTCGACCTTCGCCTCAAGCTCTTCGTTATAAGTAGTGATGCTCCTCATCTCGGTATCATGCTGCTCAAGAACCTTCTGCCATTCAGCTTTGTCATTTTCCATAGTAAGCATGGCCTCGAGATTTACCCTTTGAAGCTCGTCAACAAGCTTTTGCCAGTTCGACATTCTTTCAATATCAAGCCTGACGGCATCGAGATTTCGCAGCATGGCAGGCTTGTCAATTGGAACTAAATCGAGATCGAAGTGGACCCCCTTCAAGCATCATTAAGGAAACCGGCTTTGCAAAGTGGCTGGGCCAGGTCCAATTTGAAATTTAGGCCTATTAACTATTGCCTGAATGTCTGTCTTCCCGAGAGCAGGAGAGCCAGAAGGGATGTCGAGTGAAACGGGGGTAGTGGCCTTTTCAGGAGTTGTAGATGCATGCTTCTCACCGTGCCGGGCACGCTTGCTTGGGTCCTCAACCATATGGCTTTTTCCCCGATCATCATGCGACTTTCTCTTGTGAGACTCGTCACCTCTCTGGGAAGAATCATGGTGCTCCTCCCTTTCTTTTCTCTCATAACGCTCTTCTTGAGCCCTCCTCTCCTGAGCCTTTCGGGTGGCTCTCTCTTTATCAGTTTCTCTATGAACGGGATGGTAGCGCCTATAATCATATTGACTACGCCTCCCGTAGCGCTGAATGTCGTCATAGTAAGAGCCGCTGCGTCCCATCGGAGAATCTGAAATAAAAAAACAAGCCTTAAAAGTCTTCAGAGAAAAGAAGCATAACTTTAGAATCATCAAAGTACAAAGAGTTAGGAGTACAAAAGTGCTGAAAGATTCTAAGTGTGTGTGATGTGCAAACTACGCGCATCAAACTACGAACCACTCTTTGATTGCGGAGTAATCGTGGGGGTGGTAGTTAACGTCAAATTTTGGGTCGACGGAGCTTGTTGCAAAGAAGAAGTTGCTTCCACTACTGAAGAAGAAACCCTAGTAGTTACAGGGTCGTCTTTAAAGATCTCCTGTAAGGTGGCAAAGAGGTCGCTCAACCCTTCGAAAGTGTCATCCCCGCTCTGCCTGATAGGGCTTGTTTTCCCGGCTTCTTCGCCAGACTTCTGTGAACGTTGGGGAGATCCCTGAGTCTCTTCTTCCTCAATGACTGGGGCAAGTGCGGATTTGCCAAACGACCCCGCAACATCGACAGTAGTAGAGCACTTCACTAGAGAAGCCTCAGGGGCAGGTTCTTTTTGTATGGGTGCGTCAGAAGAGACTGGGGCATCTAGTGCTTTAGCCGGGGAGTCTAGGACCTCATGGGGATGTGTAGAACGAGAAATGTGTAAAAGCCCATACTGATGCAAAAGTTCGTCCCTCAACAAAATTTTTATACTTCTCTCTTCTACGGCCACAGCACTTAATCTTTCAAAAACTTGCTTATGCTTGGATCTCTAGAGGGGGAGAGGAAGTGTTGAATAGTGCAAAGAATGAAATTAGCAGTTGGTAGTTCGGATCTCGAAAAAGTTTGAAAATGGAGAAAATAGAAACAGGTAATCTTACTTCCTACTCTCCAGATGGCATAAAACCCTGGGGGGCAGCGAGCAAAGAAAAACTAGTTCAAAAATCCATGAACACTTTCTGTAAGATAAGAAATAAGCTTGCGGTTTCTAGCACTTCTCATAATAATGAGGGAAGGATGGTCTTTACTCTTTGCAAACGAGCGTAAGTAGCGAATTTCTTCAAAACTTGGCAAGCGATCAAGAGTTGGCCTAAACAAAACACACAACCCCATCAAGATGGCGTAGCCATTAAGATGAAGTTGGAATGGAGAGATTGTCAACCGAAGGAGAAGGGTTCGAAGGAAGTCATTAAAGGGAGGAATCGCCCCGCTTAGGCACTTTTGACGATTGACTGCAACAAAACTGGGGGGAGGACTGTCTGCGGTATCATTTGGCCTGGGAAGTAGGGCATCATTTTCGGTAAAACCAAATTGAGTACGTAGCTGAATATATGCTTTCGAAGTTAGGATGGTCGAAGTTCTCTCTGGAGGATTGTCTATGGGAACAGCTGTCTGAAGGATTTCTCCCGCTCGAGCTACAACTTCTTCTTCTTGGTGGGAAGCCATTCTACACAAACAACTGGGTATTCAAACATGAAGGTCCACGTTTCCTAAAATGTGTGGAGTGTTGTGTAAAATCAATCAAGAAATAAGAAAATGTAACTGGAATAAAAACTAGCAAGTATTTGTCAGTTATAAAGTCCAAGGTTCGTTGTTTTAATATGCAAGTGTAATGTTGATGCAAACAAATCAGTTCAAGTTAGCGATGCTTTGCATTAATACTTCACTTTAGTTGATTGGTTCACAACATTTCACACAGTGTATTTAAGTTGATTACTCTATGATGACTAATCTGTCATTTGATGTGGGCAGTCGATGGCAGTATATTCCCCTTGGTTTTCTGTGATTGTTGTTTTCAGCAGGTTGTTAGCCTATAAGTTAATGTGGTCTGTGAAATAAAGCAACAAAGTTAAAACAATCCAGAATTTAAGCAGTTCAGTACAGTAGATCAAGTTAAGAATTCAAATTGGAACTATGCTTTTAAGAGAGAATTCGAGTTGGGCATCCAAGTGTTAACTCGGCTGCGACCCAAGGAATCTCTCGCGAGTTAAGATTAAAGTTTTCGGTTCCTTAAATCGGTAGTTCTCTAAGTCGTGAAGAGTAGTAAGGAGGAAGGCTCCGGTTCAAAAAGTGGTGTAAAATTCCCCAAGTGCTAACTCGGCCATGGTTCAAGGGTTAGGTCGGCAGAAGATTAGGTCGGCAGATTTCCCCCAAGGGTTAACTCGGCCACGATTTAAGGGTTAGGTCGGCCAAAAGTTAAGTCACCCAAAATCACTGGGCCGCGTCCAAATCAATATCTCGCTCCACTCAACCCGTTAACTCGTTAGCCGCTCCATCCACAAAATACCCTCATTCCGTTCATGCTGTTTCATTCATGATATCGGATCATCCAGTAAACCAGTTCGAAACCACTGCAAATTCAACACCTTGCAATCCTAACGCAATTCGGAAATCGATTAGCTTGAAGCATTGAAGCCCACCAATCAAATGTTTAAACCTAAATCAAACCAACTAGAGTTCGCCAGCTATGGAAAATTCACGATGACGCATTGCGTGGAGAGGTGGGTTAGGATGGAGAAATGGAATTCAGGAATCAGAGATGGTAAAGGGTCAGGAGAAGAAAACAAGATCACTTACACAATGTAATCTCAAGATTAATCGGTGAATGATTGAATCAAGATCACCTTTGGAAGCTCGGGAAAGAGTTAACAGCAAAAACAAATGAAGAGGTAAGTAATGAGAAGAAAGGAGAGGATATACGACTTATAGCAGAGAGACCTGCAGCGGCGCGTGTGACCTAACTGTTAGGTCGTACACGACCTACCGACCTAGAAAGTGGACGGGTTAGAGAATTTCGAAGCATACGACCCAACCATTAGGCGTATACTTCGAGGGGAAAATGTTAACTCCGCCTTGGCCATGACTCAACGACTTGAGAGATTACCGACCCAAAAGGATACCGACCTAACAGGCTTAAAAAGGATATCGACCTAAGGCCTAAGAGGGACACCGAACTATGGCCTAAAAGGGATACCGACCTAATGCTTTAACAAGGTTGCCGACCTAATGCTTAACAAGAACGCCGACCCAACTGCCTAAAATAGGATGCCGACCTAAGATAGCTACCGATCTAAGATAGCTACCGACCTAAGATGGAAGCCGACCTAACTATCTAGAGAGTTTTCCGCTCTAACTGCCAAGGACAGGGACAAGATCATGAACTATACCAAAGTCGCAACCGACCTATGACCTATGTTAAGTCGTTCACGACCCAAGCAAAGGAAGACAAGTTCAATGCAGCTACTTGGCACAGTGGCCTCTTAACTCGTACACGATCCAGGACTTACCAGTTAAGCCGTGACTTGCGACTTGCCAGTTTACTGTTCACGACTCACGACCTAGCTTGACCTAAAGCTACTAAATGTAAGCCCGATGCCGTACTACTGATACAAAGTTGTGTTGACTCGGGGGCGACCTGGGACTTATACAAACGGACCTATGTGAAACCATGGGGATGGCCAGATAAGTCGGCCACGACCTTCGATAGATCGGTCGCGACTTACGACCCAAGGGGGAAATTTTCCTATAAATACCAACCTACCTCAAACATGATGGGGACTTTTGGCCGATCTCTTTAAGCGCCGATACTCTGCTGAATTCTCGACTCACTCGACACTTCTAGTACGAAAGGCATCTCAACTAACTTCGAGAGGAAATCTAACGCAATCTACATGGATTGAAAGAATTCTTATGGATCAAAGTTCTAGTTGTTTGTCTCATCAGAATTGTAAATGAAGATTGTTGTAAAGTTGTAATCGATTCAGTAATAAAGAGAATTAAAGTGGACGTAGGCTTACCCTAAGCCGAACCACTATAAAAGCTGTTGTCTTTTCTGCTTTCTCTGTGACTTTTCTACTTGTTCTTAATTCCCGTGTTCACAGGTGGTGCTTTCGCTCAACTTCAATCTACACCGGGGTGTTAGCGTCTGATTTTTACGTTAACATGTATGATTAGATATTATTGTTGCTAAACAAGATATGCAGGTATTAGAAAGGGGAAAAGGAAATTGGATTTGATTCCAAAAGATAAATGTAAATTTCCCGACAAAGAGGTATGTATTTAAGATTTCTGAATGAAATTGGATTGGGTTTTTGATGTAGCCACTTGGCTTTTGTTTTTTTTGGATTTGGGAGCCCGTAGAGGCCTTTTGTAGTAGTACCGAGCTAGCCGTGCAAAGGAGACGCTGGCAAAAAATTTCGGAAATTTAGGGAGTTAGAAAAATTTTGAGAAAATTTTGATAATTCAAAATTTGGTTTTAAATTGAAATTTAAATAATTGAGCAAAGAGGTGTTGTTTGAAACTATAGAGGGTTTTGGGATGTTGGTTAAGATGGTAGTGGGTCTTCAATAAAGGATAGTTGGTAGGATGTTGATTTTGAGTTTTGGGAAAAGTGTAAACGGGTAATGGTCTATTCTTCCTGATTAGTAATTTCGGGGAAGAAATTCTTTTAAGGGGAGAGGAATGTGACAACCCGGAAATTTTAACGAATTAAATTGGAATAATTAATCGATTTTTAATATTTAAGAATTAATTTTAACTTGAATTCCTGATATCAATATTTACTCGATAATTAAATCATTGAATTGTATGGTTCAAATATTGAATTTAATAATTGAAATTGGGTAAATTGTTGAATTTGAAAGTTCAAAGCATGTTTAAAATAATTTGAAGGCTTATAAAATTTATAATGATGATACCGACGATAATAGAAAGGTTGAAATTTAATTTAAAGATGATTTGTTCAGTTTTGAAATTATATCGTTTACATTGGGATTTAAAAATAGCCTTCCTAGGCATAGTCTCGGAATTTGACGAAACCGGTTCCATTGGATCCGTAATAATTAGTTATTATCGGATTCAATTTTCGTAGCAATCGAAGTTGTCGTTTGACCCTGGCAGCTCGAAACGCGTAGAACTATTTTAATCGATTTAATTTAAAATTTATCGTTTATTTCTGTAGCTCGCGCATACGATTGGGTTAGCCTCCGAAACACATTCCATTGTGTTCGGGACGCGGGTAAAACCCTGAGATCGCCGAGCAGCATTCCTTAAGTGGAGTTTGGAATTTCAAGTGGAAACTACCGAGACGGTTTGCGAGTTTTATATAAAAAAAATTAAGTACATAGTCAGAGATATTTTCACTTCAACGCGTGTTCGAGATGCCTCACTCCATCAATATTTCACTCTCATTACCTTCTCTATTATGGAAGCACGAAATCGAACTCAATCAAAATAATAATGGCCAATGCTCAAGAAAGAAAAAAAATCGAGTTCGATTTAAAATAAAATAAAATAAAATAAAATCATGGCCGACTCTCTTCGCCATTCCTCTTCTCGTTTGCAACTTAAAACAGAGTGGCCGAAGTCGTTCATTCAATAAGCGGATTTCGAAAATCCTCTTCTTCCACAATACTTCATCTTGTAACCCAAAACCACATCCTAAATTCGATTCTCTCGACGAGCTTCGCCGTGGTAGGTCGTATCGAGGGGTGCGACATCGAGTGAAGCCGTTCAATTTTGGAAGGTCGAACCGTAGCTCGGAATTAGGGCTTGTGATTTCAAGTAATTGGAAGGGGGACAGATGCTTCGTGCTCGATGCGAGTGGAGCGCACGAGGCTGTGACCTGATTCAGGTGGTGTCATGGTTTTGGAATCGAGTGTTGGGCGTGTTGAAGTGTAAGAGGGGAGTCTCTAGAGGTCGTTGTGATTTTGGCATGCGTTTTGGAGGCCGCTCAGGTTGGTCGTAGTCATCTAGGCAGTGAGAAAGGTTTGGGTTCTGCACGATCTTTGATTTCGATCGTGATGAAATCAAGGTATAATTTTTTTCAATATAAATATATTTATCAAAGACTTATTTTTACTATACTGTATATGTACAGTAAGGAACTGGATTTTTATTTTGAACTTTGTCTATATATTGAATATAAATAGGTCAGTAAAAAATATATATAATAATGAAAATAATTGGTAATTAAGCTGATGTAATTAACTCGTTTAATTTTTGAGTTGCTAAAAATAGTTTGTTAAAAGAAACTATTAGTTTAAATTTTTTAAATCAAATAATGGGTTAAATTAAATAAGTGAATGACGACAAACTATTGATTTAAAAATTCAAGTGTTATTTAATTTATATGGTATTTATTCAACGTCTTAACTGAGAAGACAAAATCGAATTGGATTGGATTTCAAACAGCAGAGTCAAAGATGAGTAATCTCATGCTCTGGATTTTATTTAACTTTAAATGGTTAAACTTAAATAGTTGGATGAATGATTGAAGTTTTTGGATGTGTACTAATGATCTAGTGATTTTAGATTTGGTTGTTTCTCGAGTTAACTGTGGTTTGACTCGAGGTGCTTGAATTTTAAATGGTTTTGAACTTGAATCATAAGTAAGTACATGGTTCTGTTTAAAATCAAGTAGGTTTCAATGATCGGTGATTCATTAAATAGGTATGATAATTTAAATGGAAAGTAAATTAATTAAATTAATTAATGATTTGGGTTAATTAATTAAGTTTATATTAATTTGGAATGAACATTTGATGGGTTAATAGGAAATTACTTAATGTAATTAATAAAATAAAATCACCGGTGTGATAAAACGAGAGATAAATTAAGATAATTAATTATGGAGTGATCAAATTATAAATGAAGTAAATAAAAGAATAGTTCACTACAGATTGAGATTAATCGAGAATGATTAATATTGGGATTGAATTAAAGTAATTACTTTAGATTAGAACAAATCAAAACATAATTGGAAATCATTAATTTATATAATCAACGATGAAATCTAAGATTGATTAATTAAGATGAATTAATCATAAGTGACTCATGAGAAATTAATTAATGTAAGTAATTAAGAATTAGTGTAATTGATTATGGTTAATTAATTTGTGAAGTAAATAAAAAAAATTACTCATTGATTTGATTGAGAATATTAATATCATAAAATTAATTACTTGAATGTAATTGAAATAATTAATCCAGGGTAATTAATTAAGATGAATTATGAAAAAATGGTTTATTAATTGATTTGAAACCAATTAATGTTAAATGAAGGATCCTAAGTGATTGAGAATTGAAATTGAGTTAAAATTAACTGAATTAAATTGTACGTGATTAAGTTTTGCTTATGGATGTTTGAAAGGTATTGGGTGCTTTGAATGAGTTGTTATCTCGGATATGAAATGTTATGTATTTCATTCGAATAATTTCGATTTTGGATGACATGGGGCTTGAAGAGACTGGGGTCGGGTGTCGGGAAATACCCAATACCACTTCGACTTTTTATAATTTGATATATGAAATCTATAGGCTGGAATGGAATGGTTTTAAGGGGATTGGACTATTTTAAATCTTAATCTTGGTATTTAGGAAAACTTTTATGTGAGATAAGTGATGACTAGAATAAATTGTGGCCTTGTGAATTTACCTGAGTTACCCGGGTTCTATAAAATTGGTATGCTTGTATTCCATGTTGGATGAGTTTACTCACGCTGGTTTTCAGCTTGACCCGGGTGTTACTTTGGTGTAATGTTCGGCTTAGACCGAGTATTACAGATTTTCAGGTAGGTACGTTCTGGAGCTCAGGAGGCGAGCAGGATGGCAATATCGCTTAGAATATTTCCGTTGTAATTATATTATTGTAATTCTGTGACATATTGGTTGTATATGACCAGCATTTGAATATATGTGAAACTCTGATGTATTGAAATGTAATCAACAGATATAGTATTCTTTTTAAGCTATTATTATTATTTATTATTATATTTTATCCGCTGCGAATGTGAGATGTTGTTGATTTTGTTCTTCTTCTTCTATCTCTTTCTTCTTTTTCATAACAACCTTGAATTTTCGGGATTGAAAATTTCGGGTCGTTACATTTTACTTCCAGGATTTTTTCAAGTTTTTCCTCTTTCTCATTTTCAGGTTCTCCAATGGGGCGTAGCAGTTCCTATTATGACGACTTTCAACAGTACGGAAGGCGTGGTCAGTATGATTATAGGAGCTATCTTCCCACCCACAGGGAAACTGATGAAGAGAGTGCTGCTCGAAAGGCTCAAGAAAGAAGAGTGTATGAAGAAAGGTATGGAAGAAGGGATGAGAAACATGACTCTTCTCGCGGAGGCGATGACTCTCATAAAAGAAAAACTTATGACGATGGAGGAAAGAGCCATGACATCGGAGACCCAAGCAAGCGGGCCAGGCTTGATGAAAAGACCGCATCCGCAACTTTAGAAAAAGCCGCTGCTCTCACTTCTCTTAAAATTCCTTCAAAGTCTCCTTCCCTTAACGGAGCCGACATTTAGACACTTCTCGGCAGACCCTCGTATCAAGTTGAAAGAGGTCTGCCAACCCTTCAAAGTCGGTTCCCGCATTGGTGGTTAAAGGGAGTCCGCTTCGACCTTGACTTGGTTCCCATCGACAAAGAGGCCATGCTACGAAATCTTGACACTGTTAAACTTGATATTGAGAGAATGTCAGGGTGGCAAAAGCTCGTCGATGAGCTTCAGAGGGTGAACCGGGCCAACCTTGAAGGTATGCTGACGATGGAGAACGATAAGTCTGAATGGCAGAAAATTCTTGATCAGCACAACACCGAAATGAAAAACATTGCTGAGTACAACGAAAAGCATGAGGCGGAGGTCGAGAAACTTAAGCACGAGCTCGCTACTTCTTCCACCTCTTATACTCAAAAGGAAGAAGTGCTTTAGAAGCAAGTTCGTGATGCTCATGCCGCTCAGCGGTATGTCGAAACCCGACTTGAAGCAACACAGAAGACGGTGGAAAAATATCGTGCTGACTTTGTAGAATTACGGGAGAAAGCTATATCCCCGGATTTAGAAATCATGAGGCTGAAAGCTCAATTACTAAAGACTGAGAAAGAACGTGATGAGGCCATGGCTGGAAAGAAAGATGCTGAACAATCTCATGAAGAGACAAAAGCCTACATCAGTTCTACTCTATTTGATTTTTACGTCCAAAGCGTCTTGGGGCGTGGCAGCCTTGCATTTTTGGGGCCTAAGTATGAAATCACTTTGGCTGAAGTGTGGGAGGCTGTACTGGATATGCTAAGAGGTGCCGTTTATTTTGAAGATGAACTTGAGGCGCATTAATTTGATGATGAAACTCGTGCTGCTCTTGCTAGGGGAAAGGAGCAGCTTGTTAAAGTACGAGCCGAAACGATGGGAGGGGAGCATCCGGAGAAAGAAACACCTTTAATTGCCCCTGTCCCTCCTTCGACTTTGGCCGACATTGATATCATGGGCTCCGGTTCCCATTCTCCGCCTACGGCTAAAGTCATAACTAAAATTACAAGCGCACAGGGTGGAGATGAAGGCGAAGAAATCACTGAAGCACAAGCTTATGAAATTGACGTTAGAAATCCAACTTCTCCAGGTAACCTTAACGCTGATCTTGCTCAAGTTAACTGCTCATTTGCTTCGCATGAGTTTGATGAGCTTCTCGATTATTTCCTAAATCTCAACGAGCCTTTATCTCCTCTCTTTACTGATTTCAACTTCTTTTCATCTGTAGAGAAAGTGCCGAGCATTGTTCAGACTTCCCCTCCTCCAGTTATTCCTCCCCCGTCTCTTCAGGTGACTCCTCCTTCTGCCTCTCAACCAGGGTCACAAGAGGAGCAAATAGAAGCTCTCCAAGACTTGGACGATCCCATTGCTTCACAAGAACATAGGAGAGAAGAGACTGAAGATGGCGAAAAGACTCCGGAACTAACTGGTTCTGACGATACTCCGTTAGCCGCACTTTTTACTCCAGGAAGCGGGTCTTCTCCTAAGAAAAAGGGAAAACATGGAGTCTCAAAGAAGAAAGAAGCTTAAGCTGGCGAGGAAAAAGCAGAGACAAGTCCGATTGTTCCCCTTTCTCCTTCTTCCCTTACTCATTCAAGCCGGTGCAGGAAGTTTGTCATCCGGCCAGGTGCAGTCTCAAAAGGTGGAGGGAAGAAGAAATGATCGGTTTGGTCCTGTGCTATTTGTCTCGCTCTTTTCTTTTTTGCTTGTATATAAGCTTATGTTGACTGGAGATTGTGCGGGTACCAGTCCCCGCTTTCTTTTACTTTGAAACCTGCATATGTATAAAATTCTCATAGTATGGAATAAAATGGTTCTTTTACTTATACAAATTTCTGTCTGTACTTGAGAACGCTTTTATTTTCTGTTTTCATACATGTTTCTTCATCCTCTTTATGTGAGGTTGCAGTAAACCTATGGTATGTTTCTTGAGCATTGTTTTCATTTTTGTGATGACTATATTGTATTTCCCCCATACCATGATTTATTGTAATCTCTTTCACATTGGCAAAGTTTCGGAGAACAACTCTTCTGTTTCGAGAAGACTTGTACTCTTCCTTTAGAGAACAAATCTTCCATTTGAAGGAAGTTTGCATTTGTACTTTATAGGACCATATTTTTGTTCCAAGAAAATATTTCTTCGAGTTTAGTAGAATGCACTTCATATTGGAGGAGTCTTCTTTTTTTTTTTGTTGCGAAGTTTTTACACTTCACTTTTGAAAAAAGTCACTCTTGCTTTGGCAAGTGAATTTTACTTTATAGTACAGTGGGCCTTCCGAAAAAGGGCTTCAACCTGTTTGTGCCTCCGAAAAGGGTTTTTTGTTTGATTGTGCCTCTAGGAAGAGGTCTTTTTGTTTGGTTGTGCCTTTGGGAAGAGGTCTTTTTGTTTGGTTGCGCCTCTGGGAAGAGTTCTTTTTTGTTTCTGCCTCTTGGGAGAGGCTTTTATCTTTTCCCTGTTCGCTAGGAAGCGGGCCTCCGAAGAGGGCTTTTCACATTTCGACTCGTGTGAAGTTTTATTTCAGATCACGGTGAAATGTGTGCCTCTGAGTAGCGCTTTTGCCTGGAAGTTTGGAGTTTCCTTCTCTTAGTTGGATGGATTCACGGGGCGGACCGAATGTTCTATGCCACCGATCAGTCCGCAACTTTCTATCGAGAAAGAACTCTCTTTTTCTGGCAAGGCCCGCTCGAGGTCTTTTAGCATTTCAATTATGGTGAAATGGGGCTCCGAAGAGGGCATTTCACATTCCAGCACTTGTGAAGTTTTATTTCAAATCTCGGTGGAATGCATGCCTCCGAGTTTTCCTGGAAGTTTCTTCCTCATGGTTGGCAGGATTCACGGGGCGGACGGACGTTACTTGGACGATTATTTGCGCAGATTGTCTCAACTAGTGAACAAGCGCCTTGCCTTCCACTAGGGAAGGTGCCTCCGATCATCGTATGGATTCACGGGGTGGACGGAAGTTACTTGAATGCTTGTCTGCGCAAATTGTCTCAGCTAGTGAACAAGCGCCTTGCCTTCCAGTCGGGAAGGTGCTCCCGGTCATTCCATACCAATCTTTTTTGTTGAGAAAGTCTTCTGGCATGCCCCGTTTGAGGTCTTTATCCTCTGAAGAGTTGTGCCTCCGAAGAGGGCTTGTGCCTCCGAAGAGGTCTTTTGCTGTCTGATGCTTGCTCGCCCATGTCTCTTTGCCATCTATTCATATCGGCGATCCCCGATATCTTTTCCAAATATACTTCCCTTTTTGTTGCCAACAATTTCCTTTATCCAAAGAAATATACTTCATAGTTAAGCGAGTTGGTGGTGATAGACACATGCTATTTAACTAGATGCTCGTTTGTACAAACATCCACAATTGGTTAGCAAGGGCCCACTTCCAGCAAAATCACTAACTTTTTCTTTGAAGCACTTCTTCCGTATGATTTGAGTATGGAAATTTTGAACGTCTTAGCGTTTGCTTGTTGGGTGATGTCGGGGATTGCTTGGTCTTGTGATGGGTAAGCTTTGTTTTTATGGCCTGCATTATTAAATCGACATTTTAGTAACACAATTGACATATTTTATATGTCGAAATAAAACAAAGCAGTTTATAATAGTAAAGGACACAAGATTCATAGTGGTTCGGCCAAGAACTGGGCCTACATCCACTTTATAGTTCTTATTATTCACTTGCATTGGCTTTACAATGGCTTTCGATACAAGAATCATACATTCATCATTCTTTTAAAATATTTCATTAAAGCCTTTAAGTAAAATATGGGCGCAAATGATTGCTGTTCCAAGCTCTTGGAATTGGGTCTCCTTCGACAGTTACGAGTTTGAATGTGCCATCAAGAAGTTTTTGGCCTATAACATACGTCCCTTCCCAGTTTGGTCCAAACACGCCTGTAGGTGTCATAATTCTTTTTAAGATTAGATCCCCAACTTCAAAACTGCGTTGGCGAACTTTGGAATTGAAGTGTCTGGCTGTTATTTGCTGATGAGCCGCAATTCTAAGCTCAGCTTCTTCTCTTTTTTCATCAAGGAAGTCAAGGGCTTCAAGTTGCAGCTTTTCATTTTCGGCTTGATCAAAATGGATTCTTCTGTGTAAAGGGACCTCTGTTTCCACCGGAATCATTGCTTCTGATCCATATGCCAATGAAAATGGAGTGTACCCCGTTGCAGTTTTATGTGTAGTTCTATATGCCCATAGTGCTAGTGGAAGCTTATCGACCCAACCAACTTCCGCTTTTTCCAACTTCTTTTTGATGGTCGATTTGATAATTTTGTTTACTGCTTCCACTTGCCCGTTTGCCTGCGGATGAGCCACTGTTGAGAAACTTTTCTGGACCTTGAATTTCTTGCAAAAATCTTGGAACTCTTCACTTTCGAATTGGGTTCCATTGTCTGTGATTATCTTTTGAGGCACACCATACCTGCAAATGATATTCTTAGTTACAAAGTTTATCATTTTCTTAGAGGTAATAGTAGCTAAGGGTTCAGATTCAGCCCATTTAGTAAAATAATCAACAGCCACAATGGCATATCTGATTTTCGATTTTGCAGTCGGCGAAGGCCCGATGAGATCTATTCCCCAAATAGCTAATGGCCACGGACTGACCATCTGTGTTATCTCAGTGGAAGGTGCTCTTAGGATTTTTGCAAATCTCTGGCATCAGTCACATTTTCGGGCGTAATTTGCGGCATCACGATTAATATCTGGCCAAAAATATCCATAACGGAGAATTTTCTTTGCTAAAGTTTGACCACCTGAATGATCTCCACACTCTCCTCCGTGTACCTCAGTTAGAATTGTCTCAGCTTCTTCTTTGGTCACACATCGGAGTAATGGCATTGAGAATCCCGGCCTATACAATCGGCCATCTTGAATTACATATCTGGATGCTTTTCTTAGCAACTTCTGCCGTTCTTTTGAGTTTTCTGGTAGAGAACCGCCACGTAGATATTCCAATATCGAAGTCATCCATGATTCTTGCTCCTGCGATATAGTCATGATCCAGTCAATATCCATTTCATCAATGCTTGGAGTTGACAGGACTTCCACAGGAACTAATCCCAATAATTGAGCTTCACCAGTGCTTGCATACTTTGCGAGGGAATCTGCCTTCATGCTTTCTTCCCGGGGTATATTGTTTATCGTATAATGGTCCAGGTCCTCGAGAAGTACCCAGGCCTTGACAAATAAGCAGGCAGATTTCCCCCTTTAGTCTGAAACTCTTTCTTTACTTGACATACAATAAGTTGTGAATCACTGAAATTTGCAACATTTTGACATTCAATTCTTTAGCAATTCCAAACTGGCAATGAGAGCTTCATATTCTGCCTCATTATTAGTCGAAGGAAATTCTAATCTCAATGCATAACATAGTGACCATCCTTCAGGGGCTTCAAGCACAACCCCAGCCCCGGAACAGTAATCGTTTCTTGCGCCATCAACATACAATTTCCATCGAATTGGGGAATTACTAGTTACTATTTCCTCACTATCACCTTTGTCTGTACATTCTGCGATGAAATCTGCCAAAGCTTGTCCATTGATTGCTCTCCGGGGATGATAAGTGATGTCATATTGGCTGAGTTCAATATTCCATTTCAAAAGACGGCCCGAAGTCTCAAGGCGAAAGAGGACTTGCTTCAGAGGCTGATTAGTGAGGACTTTGAGTGGATGAGCTTGAAAATATGGCCACAATTTTCTTGATGCAATCAGTAGACAATAGGCAAGCTTTTCCAACTTTGAATAGTTCAATTCTGCCCCAGTAAATCTTTTGCTAACATAGTAGACTGGGTGCTGAATTTTGGCGTCTTCTCGCACCAGTGCCGCACTAAGAGCGTGAGCTGAGATCGCCAAGTATAAAAAGAGATCTTCAACATCGTCGTGCCTAGAAAGTATCAGAGGAGTTTCTAGATGACAAATTAACTCATCAAAAGCTTTCTGGCATTCTGGAGTCCGATCAAAGTTTTTCCTTCCTTTCTTCAGAGCATCAAAGAATGGAATGCATTTATCAGTAGCTTTGGAAATGAATCGACTTAAGGCAGCGACTTTTCCATGAGACTTTGCAGTTCCTTCTTCGTTCTAGGAGCTTTGACTTATCTTAAGGCAGTGATCTGAGCAGGATTAGCCTCAATGCCCCTAGCGCTCACAATGAAACCCAAGAACTTCCCAGACTCCACCCCAAATGAACACTTCAAAGGATTAAGCTTCATTCCCTACATTCGTAGGACGACGAACATTTCCGCTAAGTTGTCCATATGGTCCACTGGTTTCTTTGATTTAACCAGCATATCGTTAACATAAACTTCCATGGTCTTTCCAATCTGTGGCTTGAACATCGCATTAACAAGCCTTTGGTAAGTTGCCCCTGCATTCTTCAGTCCGAAGGGCATGACTCTGTAGCAGTAGAGACCGACATCGGTAATAAAGCTCGTGTCTTCTTGATCTGGCTCATTCATCATGATCTGGTTATATCCGGAGTAAGCATCCATAAGCGATAACAATTCATGTCCTGCTGTTCCGTCAACAAACTGGTCAATCCGAGGTAGCGGGAAGCAGTCTTTTGGGCAAGCTTTGTATAGATATGAAAAGTCAATGTACACTCTCCACTTCCCATTAGCTTTTTTAACTAGTACAGGATTTGAGACCCAATTCGGATAAGTAGATTCTCTGATAAACTCATTCTCCATGAGCCGATCAACCTCTTCTCTCAATGCTGCTGACCTTTCGGGGCCCTGGGTTCTTCTTTTCTGCTTTACAGGTGTAAACTTCGGATCAATATTCAAAGTATGTACTGCAACTTCAGGTGATATTCCACACATATCAGCATGGGTCCAAGCGAATACATCCAGATTTTCTTCCAGGAATGATATTAAAATATTCTGAACTGCCGTACTAAGTTGTGAACACACATTCGGCACCTTGTTTGGGTCTTTTGGGTCAACAGATACTGGTACCGTTACTTCCACTGGCACCACTCTATTCTCCCCTGCACTGGCTTTTCTGGGATCCATTTCTCTTTGTTAACGCTCAAATTTAAACGCTAACACCCTGGTGTATAGGATGTGATTGTGAAAGCACCACCCGTTCGTACGGGAAACAGAAATAAGCAGAAAGTATGCAGAAAAACAGTAAGAGACACAGTATTTATAGTGGTTCGGCTTATAATCCAGCCTACGTCCACTTTAATCTTTTTATCACTAGTTTGATTACAATCCTTTACAAGATCTTTCAATTACAACACACTTCAAGTGATAGGATATGTAAAACAAGTAGCTCAAGCTTTGATGTTGACAATCATCTTCAAATCCATGGCGAATGTGGATGATTCCTTCATGGAGTTCCTTTAGAAGTTTGTTGGATCTAAAAAGCTTTGAAGTAGTCTGGAATTCGGCAGAGTAATGGCGCTTGAAGAGAATGAGCCCAAAAGTCCTTTTAATGTTGAAGGTAGGGTGGTATTTATAGGCAAAGATTTTTGGACTTAGGCTCGGTCTTAACTCCTCACCGACCCAGTTAAGTCGCAGCCGGCTTATAGGAGCCCTTATATGATCAAGCTGTGTTGATCTTCCTTCGTTGAATTTGCACAAGTCCAAAGTCGTTACCGGGTCAAGCTAGGTCGCTACCGAGTTATCTTATCCCTTCGCCGATCTAACGAGTCAAGCCCTACGACTTAATGGAAACAAGCTAGGTCGCTACCGAGTTAGTATGTCACATGCTAAACTGCCCCGCTACTCCATCCTTTACACCCTTAGATCGGTTACGACTTACTATAAGTCGGTAAAGTCCTCGAGTTGCTAGATCGGAACATACACTAGGTCGGCTTCCATACTAGGTCGGAACTTTCCTTAGGTCGGCATAGCCTCGTTAGACCGGCATCCCTTCAAGCCTTAGGTCGGAATTTCTTCATGCCTTAGGTCGGTATTTCTTCATGCCTTAGGTCGGTATCTATGGGAAAGCATTGGATCGGCGCGTTTCTTAACTAATTAGGTCGGCACCGAACTAAGTCGGCCACCTTGTTAATTGGTTAGGTCGGCATCGAATTAAGTCCTGAGCTGTTAGATCGGCAAAGTCTTTGGGTTGTTAGGTCGGCAACTCTTCTGAGTCGGCATCTCTTGAGTCGGCGCCATCTCCACGTACTAGACCTGCTGAGTCGTAACCGAGATAGGGTTAACATTTGCCCCTCGAAGTATACGCCTTAGGCTTAAGTCGTGTGCTTCGAAACATCTCTTATCTCGGCCCTTCACTGAGTCGGCACGTTATTAGATCGGGCACGGTCCAAAAGTTAAGCCGGCGAATTGCCGCTTCAGTTCCTTTCACTACGAGGTATAAACCATATCCCCTTCTTCTTTCTCATTACCTGCTCTCTTAACTCCGCCATTAAAATTCTCTTGAGTTCTTTAAGGCGATTCCATCCTACCTGATCACCAGCAATTCCTACTATTCAGAGCGTAAGTGAATCCGTCCCCTTCTCGATCATAGATTGCTATTGGTTCATGAATTCTGTCACTTGAATACGAATTGTCTCTTCGCGCAACGTTCCATCACGAATCTCACTATACCTGTAGTCGATGAAGTTTAGGTTACTCGATTTTGGCTTCAGATGATCGTTGAGATGATGAAGAAGGTTTTATCACTCAGGTTCAATGATCTCTGAAGGCAGAGCAACGGACTTATGCGATTTGGAGCTGTTTTATTGGATGATCCGATAGCTTGAATGAAGGCTGCTGTTGAAGAAATGGCTATTGGGTTATCGGGTTTAATGCTATGGGATGTTGGCTCGAAGGCGAGTTAGTGGGTTTAGGTGGCTTAGCCTTCGACCGATCTAGCTCTTACACGACCTTAAATCGTGGTTGAGATAATGCTTGAAAGAATCTCGCCGACCTAAACATTAAAGCTTAGATCGTGACCGAGTTAAGACTTGGAGGAATTCCTGCCTTTCGACTTGGAGCTTGCCTTCTTATCTCCCCCATGCGAACTAGAGGAAATGAGTCGCCAAGCTGAACCACCTAGATTTTGACCCGTTACCGACTCAGTCTTATCTCGCATGAGAATTTTTGAATCGTAGCCGAGCTAACACTTGGGCTCTGGACGTATTGACACTTAGAAACATAGGCCTTCTTCAAGTATTTTAACCCGGACTACCGAACTAAATTGAATAAACCTTGAACAGGGATTAAGATTTGAAATGCCCCAACTTTAAATTTGTTTGAATGTCATTGTGTCACTTCACATATCATTCTCACTTTTGAGCTGTAAACCTGTTGATAATAACATACAAACAAAGAAAACCAAGGCACACATACTGCCATTGACTGCCCATATCAAATGACAGATTAGTTAAGACAAGATAAGAGATATGAACATATTGCATGAAATGTTGTAAATTAATTGACTAAAGTAGAATATTAATGCAAAGTATCAACAATTTGAACTGACTTGTTTGCATCAACATTGTATTTGCATATTCAAACTCAAAACAAAGATTCCTGGTTTTTATAACTAACAAATGTTTGCTAGGTTTTATTCCAGTTACCTTTGCTTATTGTTTGATTGATACTTGTACAACACTTCACACACTTTAGGAAACGTGCACCTTCATGTTTGAATATCCAATTGCTTGTGTAGAATGACTTCCCATCAAGGAGAAGAAGCAGCAAGTCAAGAAGAAGAAACTTTCCCGATAGCTGTTCCTATAGAGAATCCTCCGGAAAGAACTTCGACTATTCTATCTTCGAGAACATTTATTCAGTTGCATACTCAATTCGGCTTTGCTGAAGATGATGTCATATTTCCTGGACCGAATGATACTGCTGACAGACCTCCCTATGGTTTTGTCGCGGTTAATCGTCAAATGTGCTTAAGTGGGGCGATCCCACCTTTCAATGACTTTCTTCGAATTCTTCTTCTTCGGATGTCAATTTCTCCGTTCCAACTTCATCCTAATGGTTACGCTATCTTGATGGGGTTGGGTGTTTTGTTCAGAAGAAATCTTGACCGACTGCCGAGCTTCGAAGAAATTCGCTACTTATGCTCGTTTGCAAAGAGCAAAGACCATCCTTCTCTTATCATTGTGAGAAGTGCAAGAAACCGCAAGCTCATTCTTGATCTTACTGAAAGTGTCCATGGATTTTTAAACCAATTTTTCTTTGCCCGCAGTCCCCCAGAGTTTTATGCTTCTTGGAGAGTAGGAAGTAAGATCATTTATTTCCGTCTTTCCACTTTCTTTTTTAACTCTTTTCGGGGTCCAAATTGCTAATCTCATTCTTTGCTTTTTTCAGCACTTCCCCTTCCCTCTAGAGATCCGATACATAGGCAGACTTTTGATAGACTGAGCGCTGTAGCCGCAGAAGAGAGAAGTATCAAGTTTCTACTAAGCGACGAATTTCTACATCAATACGGACTTCTCCACCCTTCTCGCTATACTCAGCTTTGTGAAGCTCCGACTGAAGTTCCCGATTCCCCGACTGAAGCATCGGATGCCCCCGTTACTATCGAACAACCCTCATCAAAAGAGTCTAACATCAAAGCTTCATTGGTGAAATGTTCCACCCCTACCGACATTATGGGGTCATCTAGTAAGACGGCACTTGCCCCGATTGAGGAAGAAGAAGAACCTTCACAGCCTCTCGGGGGATTAGCTGATGTAGGAACTGAGAAAACAAGTCTCACCGAGCATGATGGTGACGATGTTTATGATGGGTTGAGCGACATAATAGTGACCTCACAGGAGCTTTTTAGAGATGACGTGTCTAAAACTATCTCTCCTATAATTGAGGCGACGTCCCTTCTTCGACTAACACCAACACAAACACCAACTCCTCATACCCAAGCTATCATCACCTCTACACCAATGAGTGGTTTGTAGCTTAATGCGCGTAGCTTGCACATCACACAACACTTAGGATTTTTTGGCATTTGTTCATATTTAACTTCTTTTCTCCGGAAGTTTCTAAGACTTGCTATTTTTGCCTTTTCAGATTCCTCTATGGGGCGCAGCGGCAGCGGTTCTTATTACAAAGACTTTCGACGCTATGGAGGGCGTGGCAGCTATGATTACAAGCAATACTATACCGATCCCAGAGAGACCAATGAACAGAGAGCTGCGCGAAAAGCTGAAGAGAGGAGAAGGTATGAAGAACGTCATGAGGGAGCGGGCACGCGACATGAATCCTTCCCAAGGGATGATGATTCCCATAAACGTAAAACGCACGATGATAGGGGGAAGAGCCATATTGAGGATTCGAGAAAGCGGACCAAACTTGGCGAGGAGCACGTGCCCGTGACATCTGAGAGACCTGGCGCCTCAGTTTCTATTGACATCCCTTCCAAATCTCCTGCTCTTGAAGGAAGTGCCATCCAAACACTTCTCAACAGGCCTTCATACCATGTTGAAAGGGGCCCCCCGACTTTGCAGAGCCGATTTCCGAACTGGTGTTTGAGGGGGGTACGCTTCGACCTTGATTTGGTCCCCATCGACAAAGAAGCTATGTACAGAAATCTCGATGCTGTCAAGCTTGATATCGATAGAATGTCTGGATGGCAAAAGCTGGTTGATGAACTTCAAAGAGTTAATCGGGCTAACATCGAAGCAATGCTGACCATGGAAAATGACAAATCAGAATGGCAGAAGATTCTTGATCAACACAACGCTGAGATGAAGGAGATAGCCGAATACAACGAAAAACTCGAAGCTGAAGTAAAGCAGCTCAAAGATGATCTTGCCTCTTCTACTAATACTTACACCCAAAGAGAAGAGGTATTGCAAAAACAAGTGCGAGATGCGCACGCCAGCCAGAGGGACGCTGAAGCTAAAGCTGAGAGGTTAGAACAAGCTGTAGAGAACCACCGCACTGATGTCACCCAGTTGCAGAATAAACTGAGCGCCCGGGACATGGAGATTGAAGCGCTAAAAGCCCAACTTGCTCAGACCGAAAAAGATCGAGATGAGGCCATGGCTGGCAAAATTGCAGCCGAAGAAACTGCTCAGACCATGGAAACCGATATCAATTCGACTTTATTCGATTTTTATTTACACTGTGTCTTGGGACGCGGCAGCCTCTCTTTTCTTGGTCCTAAGTATGAAATCACCCTGGCCGAGGTGTGGGAAGCTGCTCTTAACATGTTTAAAGACGCCGGGTATGGCGATGAAGATTTTGAGGCGCGTTACCTGGATGAGGGAGCTCGCGCTGCTCTTGCGAAGGGGCGAGAACAACTTGCCAGGATGAGAACTGGAATGGCGGAAGAGGAACGTTCTGGAAAGGAATTAACGCTTACTTCCTCTGTCCAACCTCCAGTTTCTCCTGTGGTTGACATCGCGGGTTCTAGCTCCTATACTCCGCCTGCAACTAAGACAGTAACTGAAACTACAAGTGCACAAGGCGGGGATGAAGGTGGTGAAAGCAACGAAGCACAGCGATATGAAATCAGCCTCAGAGATCCAACTGCCCCAGGTAAACTTGACACCGGACCAGCCCAAGTGGTGAATTGCTCGTTCGCTCCTTGTGAACTTGACGATCTTCTTGATTATTTTTCAAATGTCAATGAATTCCCGACTTTTGATTATTCCTCAAATGTCAATGAATTCCCGACTTTTGACGAGCCGTCATCCCCTCTCTTTTCGAAAGATACTGATATTTTAAGTTTTTTCTCCTTTGTAGAGAAAGCACCGAGCCAAACTCAAGCTTCTTCTCCCCCGGTGATCCTTCCTCCATCTCTTCAAGTGGCGCCTCCTTCTGCCTCGCAACCTGGGTCACAAGAAGAACAAATAGAGGCTCTTCACGGCTTGGATGATCCCATTGCTTCACAAGAGCAGAAAGATGGAAGGCCTGAGGGAGGTGACACGTCTTCAGAGCGAACTCCCTCTGACGAGATTGTTCTATCTAAACTTGTCACTCCCGGGAGTGAGTCTTCCTCAAAAAGAAGAAAAAAGAAGCGTGGGACACCAAAGAGGAGGGGGAAGATAGTCACCACCACTGAAGAGAAGCTGAAAGCTGGACCGGTTGCGCCTTCCTCTCCCACTTCCCTTATGCCCACCGACCGCCCTGGTAAGCTGATCATTCGGCCGGGTAAAGGGTCTAAAGGCAGCAAAAAGAAGTGAAGATCTTCAGTTTCTAGTTTTTTGTGTTTTGCATGTACTGGCCGAGAATTGTGCGGGTACCGGCCCCCGCTTTTCTTTATTTTGAAACCTGTACCTGCATTGTAATTGAATAAAATGATTCCTCGTTTGTACAAACTTTTGTTTGAATTAAAGAATACATTTGTTATTCGTTTTGGCATGAGTTTATTTGATATTGCAGCGAGCTTATGGTATGTTACTTGAGCGTTACCGTTTGCTGGTTTAGTTATACCATATCGTGTGTAATTATACTATATTGCCCCCATTCCATAAGTATGCTGCAATATTCTATACCTCGAGGGGACTTGCACTCTTATTTGCTAAAGAATAATTATTTTATTTTTATTTTAAAAAGAATTCTTGTAGAGTGCAACCCCCTTCATATGAGTTTCTACGCGCTTTGTCCTTTGAAGAAATCACTTCTTTCTTTTTTGCTTAAGTACATTTTCTTTTTTACCGAGTGATTTCTTTTATGTAGCAAAGCGGACCTCTGAAGGGTACTTTAACTTCTTTTCTCTTCTTCTTCTTCCTTTTTTTTTTTTTTTTTTTTTTTTAAAGAAGATCATTTTCCAGAATAGGTAAATTACTCTTCCTTTGTGAGTTAAAGCATGCCCCTGATGAGGATTTTTCTTTTTTATATATGGAAAGTTGTACCTCTACGGAGGGATTTTTTCACGTTTCAACACTTGGAAGTTTTATTTCAATCTCGGCGAAACGTGTACCTCCAAAGAGTTTTGCCTTAGAAAGCTTTTCCACGTTTCAACACTTGGAAGTTTTATTTCAATCTCGGCGAAACGTGGGCTTCCGAAGAGGTCTTTCTTCTTGATTGTGCCTCCGAAGAGGTCCTTATTTTGCTTGTTTTTCAACTCCGGTGAAGTGAAATTCCGAAGAGCGGCTGTTACACTTCAACTCCTGGTGAAATATGCCTCCGAAGAGGTCTTTATTTTATTTGCATTTCAACTTTGGTGAAGTGAAACTCTGAAGAGTAACTACCCCAACTCTTGGTGAAATGTGCCCCCGAAGAGGTCTTTATTTTGTTTGCATTTCAACTTTGGTGAAGTGAAACTCTGAAGAGCAACTACTTCGACTCCTGGTGAAATGTGCCTCCGAAGAGGTCTTTATTTTGTTTGCATTTCAACTTTGGTGAAGTGATACTCTGAAGAGCAACTACTTCGACTCCTGGTGAAATGTGCCTCAGAGAGGGTTTTCATTGCCTGGAAGTTGCTCTCTCATGGTTGGAGGGTCATGACTCCTCCAATCTTTTTTGTTGAGTAGAGAACTTTCTTTTTTGTGGCATATGACCCATTAGAGGTCTTTTATCCTCCGAAGAGTTGTGCCTCTGAAGAGGACTTGTGTTGCTGATGATGGATTTTGGTTGTTTCCTCGTCTTCTTGCTTATGCCTTTCAATTCCTCTATTTTTCCTTTCCAAGTCGTCATTTCCCCTTTTTTGCAAGTAGCTGGTTTAATCCAAGGAAGTATACTTCATTGACAGGCAAGTTCGTGAGAACGGGCACTAGCTTCCTAATTGGATGTTTGTTTGTTCAAACAATCTCAATTTATTAGCAAGGGCTCGTTTTTACGAAATCATTAGCCGTTCAATTGAAATATTTCCTATCTAGGATTTGAATTCGGGTTTTTTATGACTTGAAATTTGTTTGTTGAATGATGGAGTGAATTGCTCGGTCTTATTATGTGCAAGTTTTACTTCCATTGTCTGCAAAAATTTAAATCGACATTTTAGCAATACATTCTATGTACTTTTTATATCGAAAATAAAGCAAACATGTAATAAAAGTAAGGAACACAAGATTTATAGTGGTTCGGCCAAAAATCTGGGCCTACATCCACTTTGTATTCATTCATCATTCACTTTCATCAGTTTTACAATACATTCACAATTCTTTTTACAATATTTCAACAAGAATTTCAAGTAAAATATGGACGCAAATGATTGCTGTTCCATGCCCTTGGAATTTGATCTCCTTCAACAGTAGTGAGTTTGAATGTGCCGTCAAGAAGCTTCTGACCTATCACATACGGTCCTTCCCAATTGGGCCCAAACACACCTGTCGCGGTCATAATTCTTTTCAGGACTAGATCTCCGATTTCAAAGCTGCGTTGGCGAACTTTAGAATTGAAATGTCTGGCTATTCTTTGTTGATGAGCTGCAACTCTGAGTTCTGCTTCTTCTCTTTTCTCATCAAGAAGATCTAGTGCTTCAGATTGCAACTTTTCATTTTCCATTTGACTGAAGTGGATTCTTCTATGTGAAGGGATCTCTGTTTCTACCGGAATCATTGCTTCCGACCCGTATGCTAATGAAAACGGAGTATGCCCAGTTGCAGTTTTATGGGTAGTTCTATATGCCCATAGTGCTAGTGGTAGCTTATCGACCCAACCACCCTTAGCTCTTTCAAGTTGCTTTTTGATGGTTGACTTGATAATTTTATTTACTGCTTCCACTTGCCCGTTTGCCTGCGGATGAGCTACTGCTGAGAAGCTTTTCAGGATTTTGAATCGTTTACAAAAATCTTGGAATTCTTCACTTTCAAATTGAGTACCATTATCTGTAATTATCTTTTGAGGCACACCGTATCTGCAAATGATATTCTTAGTCACAAAATTTATCATCTTTTTGGAGGTGATGGTTGCCAATGGTTCAGCTTCAGCCCATTTAGTGAAATAATCTACAGCAACAATGGCATATTTGATTCCAGATTTGGCGGTTGGTAAAGGTCCGATCAAATCTATTCCCCAAATTGCAAACGGCCACGGACTGGTCATTTGTGTGAGTTCAGTAGAAGGTGCTCTGGGAATTTTGGCAAATCTTTGACATCTGTCACATTTTCGAGAGTAATCTGCAGCATCTCGATTAATTTCTGGCCAAAAATATCCATATCGGAGAATTTTCTTTGCTAAAGTTTGACCACCTGAATGATCCCCACATTCTCCTCCATGTACTTCTGATAGGATTATTTTGGCTTCTTCTTTGGATACACATCGAAGTAGTGGCATCGAGAATCCTCGTCTGTATAATTGACCATCCTGGATTATATATCGGGAGGCTGTTCTCAGTAGCTTTTGTCGTTCTTTAGAGTTTTCTGGTAAAGAGCCATTGAGTAGATACTTTGTTATTGGAGTCATCCATGATTCTTGCTCTTGTGACATACTCATAACCCAATCGATATCCATTTCATCAATGCTTGGATTTGACAAAACTTCCACTGGAACTAACCCTAAGGATTGGGCTTCGCCAGAACTTGAGTATTTTGCGAGAGAATCTGCTTTCATGTTTTCTTCTCGAGGAATATGACTTATCGTGTAATGGTCGAATTCACATAAAAGTTCCCAAGCCTTTGACACATAAGCGGGCAGATTTCCTCCTTTCGTCTGAAACTCCTTCTTGACTTGGCATACTATAAGCTGAGAATCACTGAAGATCTGTAACGCTCGAATGTTTAGTTCTTTAGCAATTTTCAAACCAGCAATCAGAGCTTCATATTCTGCTTCATTGTTTGTTGAAGGAAATTCTAATCTTAGCGCATAGCATAATGACCGGCCTTCAGGAGTTTCAAGAACAATTCCAGCACCTGAACAGTAATCATTTCTTGCGCCATCTACAAATAACTTCCATTGGATTGGGGGGTTCTCGATTGTTTCTTCCTCGCTGTTACCCTTGTCTGTAAATTCTGCAATAAAATCTGCCAAAGCTTGTCCGTTGATCGCTTTTCTAGGATGATAAGTGATGTCATATTGGCTCAATTCAATATTCCACTTTAAAAGGCGGCCCGAAGTCTCGGGGCGAAACAAGACTTGCTTTAAAGGTTGATCAGTGAGGACTTTGATAGGATGAGCCTGGAAATATTGCCTCAACTTTCTTGAGGCAATCAATAGACAATAGGCGAGTTTTTCCAACTTGGAGTAATTCATTTCTGCCCCAGTGAGTCTTTTGCTGATATAGTAAACTGGATGTTGAATCCTTTTGTCTTCCCGTACCAGTGCTGCACTTAAAGCATGAGATGAAACTGCCAAGTATATAAGAAGATCCTCGCCATCGCCGGGCCTAGAAAGTATTGGAGGCGTTTCCATATGTTGAATCAATTCTTCAAAAGCTTTCTGGCATTCGGGAGTCCAGTCAAAGTTTTTCTTTCCTTTCTTTAGAGCGTCGAAGAATGGAATGCATTTATCAGTAGCTTTGGATATGAACCGACTTAAGGCGGCAACTTTTCCATTGAGACTTTGCAATTCCCTCTTTGTTTTAGGAGCTTTGACTTCTTTTAAGGCAGTGATTTGAGCTGGGCTAGCTTCAATGCCCCTAGCGCTCACGATGAAACCCAAAAACTTCCCAGATTCTACCCCGAATGAACATTTTAAAGGGTTAAGCTTCATTCCGTATCTTCGGAGGATTGCGAACATTTCTGCTAAGTGTTCGATGTGATCCACTGCTTTCTTAGATTTTACTAGCATGTCATCAACGTAAACTTCCATAGTCTTTCCCAACTGCGGTTTGAACATAGCATTGACCAGCCTTTGGTATGTTGCCCCCGCATTTTCAACCCAAAGGGCATAACTCTGTAACAGTAGAGACCGACATCGGTGATAAAGCTTGTATCCTCCTGATCTGGCTCATGCATCATGATCTGATTATATCCGGAGTAGGCATCCATAAAAGACAACAATTCATGACCCGCGGTTCCATCTACCAGTTGATCGATCCTGGGTAATGGGAAGCAGTCTTTGGGACAGGCCTTGTTTAGATCTGAAAAATCGATGCACACTCTCCATTTACCGTTGGCTTTCTTAACTAGCACTGGATTTGACACCCAATTTGGATAGGTAGATTCTCTGATGAAGTTATTCTCCATGAGCCGATCAACTTCCTCTTTCAATGCTGTCGACCTTTCTGGACCTTGGATTCTTCTTTTCTTCTTTACGGGCGTGAACTTTGGGTCAATATTCAGAGTATGCACCGCAACTTCTGGGGATATTCCGCACATATCGGCATGGGTCCACGCGAAAACATCCAGGTTTGCTTTCAAAAAAGATATCAAGGCATTCTGAACTGACATATTGAGTTGTGAACCCACATTCAGCACCTTGTTTGGGTCCTTCAGGTCAACGGGCACCGGTATCGTTGCTTCTGCTGGTACCACCCTACTCTCCCCCGCACTGGCCTTTCTTGGATCCATCTCTTTTCGTGCCCCGCTATGCTCGCCAGTGCAGGGTCCGCCCTGTAGTTGCTATAGGGTTGGTGTTTTGATGCGGATTGGGGTTGCCGCATCTTTTCCCATTTCTCTCTTCCTTGTTTCTCGCAGCTCTGTCATATAACATTCTCGCCCAGCGTTCTGGTCTCCTTTAATAACTCCTACCCCATTGTCTGTAGGGAATTTAATAGTAAGACACCATGGGGCAAGGACAGCTTTGAATGCAGCAAGAATAGGACGACCAAAGAAAGCATTATAAGCAGAAAATTCATCTACTATCACAAAAGTCTGCTTGCGAACTACTTTTCTTTCTCCTTCTCCGAGTTCCACAAGCAAGTCAATGGTTCCTACTGGTTGCTTTGGCTCCCCTGCGAAGCCAGCAATTTTTTGCAATGATGCCTGCACTTCAACCATAGGAATCTTCATCTGGTCGAAGGTTTTCTTAAAGAGGATATTACAGGATGCGCCGCTGTCGATAAGAATCCTTCTGACGATGGCTGGCCCAATGCCAGCCGAGATGACCAAAGGATCCAAGGTTGGGGCTTCAATACCGATGGAATCCCTGGTTTTGAATACAATGTCATCATTGAATGTCTTTCGTTTCTTCAAAGGCGAAGTGTCTTCTAGAACAAAAACATTTTCTTCCTCCGGTGCATATTTCAGGGCCCGGGAATACCTTTCCATCTCACCCCAGCTTCTGCCCGCTGGGTGAGGTCCGCCTGTAATGATATTGATTACAGGCCTTCCAGACTCAAAACCTGCATTTTTGCCATTAGTCCCAGATTGATGAGCAGGAGTTTGCTGTCCTTGGTTCGACGAAGCAGGATTATTATTATCATTCTTCTTCACAAATTGTTGTAGTTTATTTTCCCTTAACAATTCTTCAATTAGATTCTTCAATTGACGGCAGTCATCAGTGTCATGACCGGGCTGATTATGGAAGCGACAGAACCTCCCACTTTGCACAGCTTTTTTCCCGGTTCTCAAGACTGGGGGTTTAGGATAATTGACAGAATCTTTGGTAGCCAGGTAGATTCGTTCTGGAGTATCTGACAAAGGTGTGTATTCTGATGGCTTGAAGGATCTATGCTTCTTCTGATTATTCTGTTGTTTTCCATTGTTGTTCTCCCTCTTCTGTCCCACAGACTCATTTTTGCGTGGAGCATTGGTGTTAGCTTCAACCTTTTCCAATGCTGCTTTTGTCGATACAGGGCGGCTCTCCAGACGCATGAACTCGTCTGCTTTCTTGTAGAACTTTTCGAGAGAGCTTGGTTCCTTCATATTCAACCATCTTCCAAACTCACTAGATTTATCTATGGCCTTCATCAAATAGGTCAAGACCATGCGGGGTTCTGCATTATCCACCTCAGTTAACGCTATATTAAAGCGATTTAAAAAAGACTTGATAGTTTCCCCCGGATTCTGTTCCAAACCGGATAACGACATGATGTCTTTTGCCTTTGAAGCATATAGCCTAAATTGCTCTTTAAATTTCCTGGTTAGGTCTGAAAACTGATCGATGGACCGGACAGGTAGTTTTGTGAACCAAAGCAGAGCTACGCCTTCCAAATATACGGGGAAATATCTGCATTTTACTTCATCTGAGGCTCGGGCACCCGTCATATGCCAATCATACTTATACAGAAATTCGTTTGGATCACTTGTCCCCCTATAAGCTGGGATAGTTGGAGGAGCAAATTTTCGTGGGAATTCAGCCTTTAGAATTTTTTCAGTAAATGGAGTCTTGCTTGGAGCAAAGCCCCATTCTTTCTCATCTTCGACTCTTTGCATGCTCTCCTTCATAATTTGGCGAACCATTCCAGAGATATATTCTTCATCATTGCGAGCCCTAGATCCGCCTACCTCAGGAAGTATTTGCTCAGCGGGGTTAGTGTCCCTTTCGGAAACATTCCTTTCTTCAGTTTCATGAATATTACCAGCAAAATTCCTTTCATTGGCTGTTGATTGACGGTTTGCCCCGAGCAAATCGTTCAACTTATTCAGGATTAAGGCGTTTTGGGCATTCTGGGCTTCCATTTGCACATTTTGAGCATGTATCTGTCTGTTCAACCCCAAAATTGCGGCATCCAACTCTGCTTTCGTAACCCCAAGAGTTGGAGTGGCTTGATTTGGTGTTGGGGAAGCGGAGGTTCCCTCTTGAACGTTTGCAGATCTCACAGATTTACTTTTCCTTCCAGGAGCCATGATTTCGGATAGACTTCTGGTTCTTAAAGAAACTTTTTCTACAAATCTTTCTGAAGCAATGATGATAGTTGTCCTGAGTCCAATTCTCAGTGAAAGCACCAAAATGTTAACGCTCAAATTTAAACGCTAACACCCTGGTGTATAGGATGTGATTGTGAAAGCACCACCCGTTCGTACGGGAAACAGAAATAAGCAGAAAGTATGCAGAAAAACAGTAAGAGACACAGTATTTATAGTGGTTCGGCTTATAATCCAGCCTACGTCCACTTTAATCTTTTTATCACTAGTTTGATTACAATCCTTTACAAGATCTTTCAATTACAACACACTTCAAGTGATAGGATATGTAAAACAAGTAGCTCAAGCTTTGATGTTGACAATCATCTTCAAATCCATGGCGAATGTGGATGATTCCTTCATGGAGTTCCTTTAGAAGTTTGTTGGATCTAAAAAGCTTTGAAGTAGTCTGGAATTCGGCAGAGTAATGGCGCTTGAAGAGAATGAGCCCAAAAGTCCTTTTAATGTTGAAGGTAGGGTGGTATTTATAGGCAAAGATTTTTGGACTTAGGCTCGGTCTTAACTCCTCACCGACCCAGTTAAGTCGCAGCCGGCTTATAGGAGCCCTTATATGATCAAGCTGTGTTGATCTTCCTTCGTTGAATTTGCACAAGTCCAAAGTCGTTACCGGGTCAAGCTAGGTCGCTACCGAGTTATCTTATCCCTTCGCCGATCTAACGAGTCAAGCCCTACGACTTAATGGAAACAAGCTAGGTCGCTACCGAGTTAGTATGTCACATGCTAAACTGCCCCGCTACTCCATCCTTTACACCCTTAGATCGGTTACGACTTACTATAAGTCGGTAAAGTCCTCGAGTTGCTAGATCGGAACATACACTAGGTCGGCTTCCATACTAGGTCGGAACTTTCCTTAGGTCGGCATAGCCTCGTTAGACCGGCATCCCTTCAAGCCTTAGGTCGGAATTTCTTCATGCCTTAGGTCGGTATTTCTTCATGCCTTAGGTCGGTATCTATGGGAAAGCATTGGATCGGCGCGTTTCTTAACTAATTAGGTCGGCACCGAACTAAGTCGGCCACCTTGTTAATTGGTTAGGTCGGCATCGAATTAAGTCCTGAGCTGTTAGATCGGCAAAGTCTTTGGGTTGTTAGGTCGGCAACTCTTCTGAGTCGGCATCTCTTGAGTCGGCGCCATCTCCACGTACTAGACCTGCTGAGTCGTAACCGAGATAGGGTTAACACTCTTCGTGCTTCGCTACATTCGCCAGTATAGGGTATGCCCTGTAATTTCTACAAGGTTGATTCTTTGATGCGGACTGGGGCTACCGCATCCTTTCCCATCTCCCTCTTTCTTTCTTCACGCGGTTCTATCAGATAACATTCCCGCCCCACATTCTGATCCCCTTTAACAACACCAACTCCATTATCTGTAGGGAATTTCATGGTAAGGCACTACGGGGCGAGGATTGCTTTAAAGGCTGCAAGAGTTGGACGGCCTAGGAAGGCGTTGTAAGCAGAAAATTCATCAACAATTACAAAAGTCTACCTTCGAATGACCTTCTTCTGCCCCTTGCCAAGTTCCACGAACAGGTCAATAGTCCCAACCGGCTGCCTGGGTTCCCCAGTAAACCCGACGATCTTTTGCGATGAGGCTTGAACATCAGCCATTGGGATCTTCATCTGATCAAAAGTCTTCTTGAAAAGAATATTGCAAGAAGCACCACAATCAACTAGTACTATTCTTACAATAGCTGGCCCAATGCTAGCAGAAATAACTAAGGGGTCTATGGTAGGGGCTTCAACACCCATAGAATCCCGGACTCTGAAGATAATGCCATCATTAAAAGTTTTCTGCTGCTTCAGAGGTGCAACATCTTCCAACACGAAAACACTTTCCTCTGCTGGCGCATACTTCAATGCACGAGTGTACCGTTCCATCTCACCCCAGCTTCTGCTGGCTGGGTGAGGTCCTCCTGTAATTACATTAATAACGGGCCTCTCTGATTCATGATCTGCTGCTTTTTCACTTGAGCTAGGACGATGAGCAAGAGCCTGTTGTCCTTGAGTTGGTGAAGTTAGGCCATTCTTGTTCCTCCTTACATATTGCTGGAGCTTGTTTTCTTTCAATAGTTCCTCAATCAACTCCTTCAGGTGACGGCACTCATTGGTATCATGCCCAGGTTGGTTGTGGAACTGGCAAAACCTTCCATTCTTCTCGGCTTTCTTATTAACCCTTTGCTTAGCTGGTGCGGGGAACTCGACTGTGTCTTTGTTTGCAAAGTAGATGTTTTCCGGGGTATCTGTCAGAGGGTTGAAGTTGAAGGGACGACTTTTCTTTGCATCTCCTTGCTTCCTCTGACCATCATTTCCCCTTTTCTAATTGCCAGATTCCTTCCTATTTGGAACAGCATTACTATTTCTAGCTTCTGTCGACACCACCTTAGCCCGTGTTTGGAGGCTTTCCAGGCGCATGAATTCATCGGCTTTCTTATAAAACTTGTCAAGCGAATTTGGTTCTTTCATTTTCAACCACCTTCCGAACTCACTTGTCTTATCAATAGCCTTCATCAGGTACGTCAAAATCATTCTCGGCTCTGCGATGTCTACTTCGGCCCGAGCTATATTAAAACAATTCAAGAAAGCTCTAATGGATTCTCCAGGATTCTGCTCCAAGCTGGATAACGAAAATATATCTTTCGCCTTTGAAGCGTACAATCTGAACCGTTCCTTAAACTTTCGAGTCAAATCATAAAATTGGTCTATCGACCGGACCGGCACTTTTGTGAACAAGAGTAAAGCAACTCCTTCTAAGTATACCGAAAAATATCGGCATTTGATCTCATTTGAAGCTCTGGCACCAGTCATGTGCCAATCGTACTTGTATAGAAATTCATTAGGGTAGCTTGTCCCCTTATAAGCCGGTATGGTAGGAGGAACAAACTTCCTAGGAAATTCTGCATTCAAAATCCTTTCAGTGAATGGAGTCTTGCTCGGAGCGAACCCCCATTCTTTTTCGTCTTCCTCCCTTTGCATACTTTCCTTCATGATTTGTCGGACCATCCCTGAGAAATATTCCTCATCATTAAGGGGCTCAGTAGGACAGGCATCGGCCATCTTTTCAGAAGTTTGCCTTGACAGGCGTTCACGGATAGTTGGCTGTTGTCCCGATCCTCCAACTTGGGGAGGTGAGTCTTTAACCGGGCCAGCTGCCCTTTGAGGAACATCTCTTTCTTCCACATCATGAACATTATCAGCAAAGTTTGGTTCGTTATTCACCGGTTAACGGTTAGCCCCAAGCAAAGTGTTCAACCTTTCCAAAATCAGATTGTTTTGGGCTTCCATCTGCTGATATAGCCCAGAAACTGCAGCATCCAATTCTGCTCGCGTTACTCCAACGGTTGGAGTTGTTTGACTTAAAGGAGGAGAATTGGCAGTAGTCTCGCGAACATCGTCGGATCTAAAAGACTTGCGCTTTCTTCCAGGAGCCATTATTTCTGACAAACTTCTGGTCTTTAGAGAGATCCTTTCCACAAATTTCTGCGAAGCTATGATGACAGTATCCTGAGTTGGGTTCTCAGTGAAAGCACCAAAAATGTTAACGTAAAAATTAGACGCTAACACCCCGGTGTATGTAGAGTAAACGTGAAAGCACCACCCGTTGACACGGGAATCAAAAATAAGCAGGAAAATCTCAGAAAGACAATAAAAGGCACAGTTTTTATAGTGTTTCGGCTTATAGTCAAGCCCACGTCCACTTTATATCTCTTTATTGGTGATTCAAGTACAACTTATACAACTTTCTTCAATAACAACACACTTTAGACTAGTAGTCCAAACTTTGATGGAGAATAATCTTTCGAGTCCATGTTGAATGATGTAGATTTTCTCTTGAAGTTTGTCGTAGTGTCCTTGGTGTTTGGAGTGCTTGAAGTGATGTTCGAGTTGAGGAAATGGTAGAGTATCGGCGCTTCGAGAATGAGCCAAAAGATCCCCCAAATGTCGTAGCTCATGCTGTATTTATAGGGGTTTTCGGTCAGGCCTTAAGTCGTGAGCGACTTAAGGTAAGTCGTAAGTCGAAGGCTACGACTTAAGAGGGGTCATGAGTCGTCAGCGAGCTAAAGGGATACGAGTTACGACCTAACTGGTTCATATTTGATCATTTGAACTAGCTGGTGAGTCATAACGACCTAGAGGAAAGCGGCATGATTTTAACATCAAGTACTACGTCGTGGACGACTTAGGGGAAAGGTTGATGACTTTATAGTACTAAGATATCCGATGTAGCGACCTAAGCTTACTTGTTAACCCACTATGTCGCATAGTCCATTAGGTCGGTAGGTCGCTGCCTGTTAGGTCGCTAACTTGCTTCTTACTTTAGGTCGCTAAGCCGCCAGGTCTTTTAGGTCGCTGAGTCCTGACTTCCTGTAAGCAGTTAGGTCGTACACCTCTTGAATCGTTAGGTCGTCCACTTCTCTAAGTTGTTAGGTCGTCCACTTCTCTAAGTCGTTAGGTCGCCTACTCCCTTAAGCAGTTAAGTCATCCCATCTCTTAGGTCGGTAAGTCGCTTCACATTTTAGATCGCCGTGCTTATGTAAGTCACTGGGTCGCTACAACTTGTTAACCTCTTTAGATCGCTTCGGTTGTTGAGTCGCTAGGTCGCATAAGAAAGGATTTAACAAGTAATATATATATGAGACTTTTGTTATCTGTATTCCGCATTTAGTTTATCTGTGTTGTTATTATATATATTGTCCTAAACTATTATGAACCATCATAGTTCGTTTTATACTGGAATTGGACACGTCGATGGGAGTAAATAAATAAGAGATGAAAAATTAAAAATATATACCACTCCTATCGAGGTAACCAATACTAGTGTAAGGCCTAACTACGGATGGCCGATCCTATCCACCCTTATTCTTCGTAATAACAGACAGTATTTCTTTTAATACTCTTTGTTATTGTGAGCATAGAGGTAGGGTGTCACACTATTCACCCGTCTATTGTTAAACTAGCCTTAAGATCTGTGATCCGCATTTCCAACTTTCTACAATGGGAGTGGACTTCCAATTCCACTAAGATCATAGCTTTTGAACCATATATCAAGGTGAATAATGAGTGCACGTTCAATGATTTGTGAATTTTTTCATTAGCCCATAGTGCGAGTGGATGCTCATCAATCAAATTCTCTTTAGCGCTACTCAATCTTTCTTTATTGTGGATTTGATGATTTTTTTCACTACTTCCACTTGCCCATTTTCTTGTGGGTGTGCTACCGTAGAAAACATTTCCCGATCCGGCAACACTTGCAAATGTCCTTGAACTCGATGCTCTCAAACTGAGTCCCGTTCCCCATGATAATTTCTACATTCTCTAAACCCACAACTAATGTTTTCCATTATAAAATTTATTACCTTTTTAGTAGCGATCATGGCAAGTGATTCTACGTCATCCTATTTCGTAAAGTAATCAACTGCAACGATAACATCTTTGGTTCCTCCTTTTGCAATCGGTAGTACACTGATTATATCGATCTCTGTGTAAGTTCTAAAGACTAGACTCTCAAGATCTTAGCAAATCTATGGCATCAATCACATTATCTGGCGTAGTTTGCTGATTTTCGATTTTTTGTTGGCTAGAAATATCCACAGCGGATGTCTTCTTCGCTAATGGTTACCCCTCGGTGTGGTCACCATAACCACCTTTCTGAATTTCCATTATAATCTTCCTATCTTCATCCTCAGTCACACGCCTGAGGGGAGGAGAATCCTATCATATATAGCGCTCCATATGTATTACAAATTATGGTGCCTTTCGAATAAGCTTTTTTTTGTTCCGGTCCCTAAGGAGTATTCCCCTGAGTAAGTAGTCCTTTTTTCGCTTTATCCATAACTCTTCCTCCTTTATAGTTTCCAGAACTCAATCAATGTCCATTTGGTCTATGCTAGGAGTAGTAAATACTTCTACCGGAACCAATCCCATCAGTTGTGTTTCTCCAGAACTAGCAAGCTAGCAATGGAATCAACCTTCATATTCTACTTTCCAGAATGTGAGATGTCATGTAGTATTCAAGTCATTGAGCAACTCCTAATCCTTTGACAAGTAAGTGGCGAGATTTACGCTCTTAACTTGATATTCCCTTCTAATCTAGTAGACGATTAGTTGGGAGTCAATGTAGATATGCAATATTCTTATTCCCAATTCCTTTGCAATCTTCAGTCCTACTACCAATGCCTCGCATTCCGCCTCGTTATTGGTGGTAGGAAATTCCAGATTCTGGGCATTGAAAATTGATCTTCTTTCGGGAGTTTTATGCATAACTCCCATTCCTGAGCAGAGTCCGTTAGACGCGCCATCGACGTACAATTTCCATTGGGACGCTATGACCATTGTGTCCTACTCTTCATCATCCCGAAAAGCAAACTCGATGATGAATTCAGCTGGCGCCTGTCCGTAAATGTTCTTCGAGGATCGTAAGTCACATCATATTAGCTCAACTCGATGCTCCATTTAGAAACTGTCCTGAAGTCTTGGGTCAACATAGTACCTATTTCAAGAGCTACCTATAAGCGCCTTGATCGGGTTAGCTTGGAAGTACGAAGTACGGTGTCTGTTTCCCCGATGTTATTCGCAAGCGGTATGCCAGCTTTTCCAACTTCGGGTAGTTTTACTCAACTCCGGTAAATGAACCCTAGATGGGTCGTTGAACCGTAGCTTCCACACGCAAATCCTAGCTTCCTAACGCAAATGTAGTACACTTAATGCTTAAATGCATTAGACGGGTGGTTGAACCCTAGCTTCCTCACGCAAAACCACTAAACTTAATGCGTGGGCAGAAACCGCCAGGTAAATGAACAAGTCCTTATCGTCCACTGGTTTAGATCAATTGAACCGATGGCATCTCCATATGTCATAGAAATTTTTTGAAAGCAGCTTGACAGTCCTGATTCCATTTAAAGTTCTTTTTACCCTTCTTTAATGCATCAATACACATGTTCGTTACTCCAGAGATGAGTCAGCTTAACCTTGTAATCATTCCATTTAATCTTTGTAACTTCTTCGTTGTTGGGGCTCTAATGTTTTGCAACTGGATAATCTGCTCTGGATTGGCCTCAATGCCCCATGCATTCACGATGAAACCTAGAAATTTTCTGAAAGCCACCCTAAATGAACATTTGAGTGGGTTTAATTCCATTTCTTACTTCCAACGGATCTCAATCCTCTCCGAGAGATGATCTAAATGGTTTCCAAACACTCTCAACTTCACCATCATGTCGTCTGCAAAAACTTCCATCGTTCGTCTATTTGGTCCTTGAACGTTGCATTCACAAATCTTTGGTAAGTAGCTCCGGCATTCTTCATATCAAACTCTAAGAATTGATCTTTCAAACACTAGGAAAATGTGTGGTCGCAAGTTGAAGGGGTAGAAAATAAGCCGCATGAAGTTGGAGAAGTGGAATAGGGAGGCAAAATAACTATATAGTAAGCCAAATGACTTGATACCAAGTCATTTGCTTAGCTGAATTCTTGGTGAAACACTTCCGAGTTGTTTCCTTGCTCCATCTAAGCATGCTTCCAAGGTATCAAGTTTTTTCTTCTTTGTCTTGATGTTCCATCATTCATTAACTTCTACTTGGTTAAAATCCCAATTAAGAAACCTTATATGATATTTTGAGAAATTCCTCCAATAGAAATCTTCAAGCTTAACCCCATTTATTTGATTTGTATATCTGCCTTATTTCTTCTATCTTCCATGCTATGTTTTTGGATATCCCCCTCTTTTCTATTTGATTTGAATTTTTTTATTTTATTTATAAGAGATTTGAGGGGATCGAATTAAAGAGTTAGATTAGATATTTGTTTTTCAGTTGATAGGAGGCAAGAGACTTTAGAATAAAAGGAGGTTGTCTTGGCTAATATTCATTGGTAAAAATTATAAGAAATCTAGGTTAGGAAACTTATTGCTTCACTTGCATCCCTTATTCTTATATATATGCAAAATTAATTTTCTTTTTCTTTTTCAGAATAATGTTTATCCTACCCCTAATCATTAGCATATATACAAAATAATGTTGTATGGAATTATCAACTAATATTGATTAGTAACCTTGCTCTTTATTAGTAATTATTCAATTAGTTGTAATTAATTAATGTTAACCTTTCCAAATTCAAAAGTTGGATTTACCCTTACTCTTTACATATAAAGAGATAGCATATATTTTCCTTGAGAAATGCATTCTATCCATAAATATATTGTTGTCTTCTCTTTAAAATACGTTACATTTTCTTCCATTCATTATAACATTACTTCTATTATCCTCTTAATTAAAGCTTTCCCAGAAAGTAGTTTAAAGTCTATGCATGTAAATATCTCTTAACATTTTCTTTTAATGCACAAAAAAATTGTATTCTTTTTCTTGAATATAGTCCAGGGAACATGACGGACTCGTAAACTCCTGAGGTGAATTAAGTTGTGTCTGTCCATTTCACTCATGGCACCTGTAACCTCAAGTATGTTCCGTAATAACTTGTTCTTGTGATCAACCCTTAAGCTTAAATTTCAAAATAGGGCAAAAACCCTTAATGCGCGTTAGATTAAACTTTTCGTAGCTACTTAATCCGATATCCATTTTTGAAGTTTTATATATGAATTTGAGCTAGAAAAAACTACTTGATACATTGGAAAAGTCAAATTTCAAAATTTACTCATTTATAAAAATTCAATTTTCAACTTTACTTAAAGTCAATGTTAGGCTTAGTTCCTTAAAATCAAACTTAATACATGAAAACTCCTTACCAAAAAAGATTACAAATTAGGTTCCTAGAATAAAATTACTGAATAATTGCATTCATTTATGCAATTATTCACTAATAGTTGTAGACATTTATGCAATTATATCCAAAGATAAATGTTTGTAATTATTCATTGAATAATTGCGGAAATTTCCGCAATTTTTTTGTTGAAATTGCTGAAATTTCTCCAATTTTCTCAAAAAATTTGTAGAAATGGCCGTAATTTTTTGTTGACTAATTGTAGAAATGTCTATAATCTTTGTATATAATCCACATACTTTTTTTTGCAAGGATGTTTGATGTATTTTGAACTTAATAGGGAATTTAGCTAAACAGTCTCATATGTAAAATAACCAAAATGCCCATTTTCATTAATTAATTATTTTTATTAAAGATACATGATGTTACATGCTCCCTACTAAAATAATTTCGTCCTTAAATTCCAAGAGATGAAATTGCAACTCATAAACTCAATCATGTAATAGCAATTGTGCACGTGCAATACATACACTCAAACCACACTAGAAACAAAGAAATCCAACAATTCATTTCAAGCATATTCATTTCCTAACATTTCTAGTAATATAATATATGATATCCATATGGACACTTGAAAGAACCTATGCGGTAGGATCGTATAATATGGAATAGTGGAATGGTATAGGTAAATAGCAGTAAGCAATAAGTAAAGTCGACACCAAGACTTTATACTGGTTCGGACCTCTTGTCCAACGTCCAGTCCCTAAGCTCCTCTTATGAATTATAACTAACAACCCTCACTTAACCCGGAGGAATAGGTTTACAACTTACCCGAACAACCAAATGGGATTTCTTGCCTCAACTACCGAAGAGGACTTCAACTAGGTACAAAGAGTATTTTTGACTTGTTGTATTTTTGATAACACTAATGAGTAATTGAGTACAATTTTCCTATAATCTAATCCTCAAGAATATGAAATGTGATTATGAAGATTTAGGAAATATAAATAGATATGAATCAAAAGAGTATTAAAAATAAATAAGATATTCAAGTAATTGATGTGGTTTGTGAATGCTTTTGAAAACTTGAGTAATCTGAAAATATAATAGAGACATTAAAGTAATTACAGTTGGTGATTTTGCAAATGATAGAAACATGTTTTTATATGTGTAGAAGAGGTGTAACCATTTGCAAAAGGTGCGGGCAAGAGATGCATCCATTTCCATTGGAGAGTGGCCGCAACTCTTGTGAAGAAGAAGGTGTCTCTTCAGGAAAAATTCGCACGTTCAAATTCAGTCGACTGAACAGGGATTTCAGTCGACTGGAACTATGCATGTTGTAATATGTGTAAAAGGTTCAGTCGATTGAAATATCCACTTCAGTCGACTGAACTGGTAGATTATGCACATGAGCACTTAACTGAAATATGAAGTTGTGTTGTGTGTTTTTTGTGTTTGTACAAGTTTCTTGAGGATAGATTTTAACAATAAAAGTAAGACTAAGACCTATATATAATAATTACTTATTATATCCTTGGTCTTCATAGTCCTTCCTTTAGCTTTGCACATTTCTCTTCCTTTTTGTTGAAGTACATTGTCATAGATAAAAATATAGCGTATCAACATTCTCCCCCTTTTTGATTGATGACTCTATGTTTGTAGAGATATAATTTATGTTTCCTCCCTTGAATATATGCACTATTTTTCATATTCACTATTTTTCCTATAAAACAAAGTTAGTGACCTTTCTCCCCCTTTGTCATCGACAAAAAGGAAGTAATATATATATATATATATATATAATTGTCAAAATAATATCATACAGACATAACCACAGTATGAATTAAACAAACCACAGAGTTTCATAAAAGAAGGCTATTTATACAAGCCTTATCAGAAATGTTTGAGAATAAATAAAGTTTCTGGAAATCAAACCAATAAAAATGATCACTGATCCTGGTCCCAATCATAAGATCCTTCACGTCCTCCCTCTGGTTGTCGAATAACTGGGCTACCTGTTGGTTGTTGAAAAGCTCTACTTCCTTGACCACCACTGTTACCGCTAGTGCCGCTGCTTGGATTTCCTTCGGAAGATGTCCATGTGAATGTTGGAGCCGGACACTTGCCGCGTGAGGTCGAAGCAGAAGTGGAGCTTGTGCATGAGATGGCAACCCATAGCTTGCTGAAGAAACCGTTTATTCTATCAAGTTTGTGATCAACCTTTTCAAGGCGATTTTCAAGAATTTGTCGATTTCCTGATAGAATTCCAAATGACTGATTTGTAGTATAATCCGGTTGAACAAGACGAATATCATCATCTTGAATATTAGGTTCTTCTTGTTGGGCGTGAGGAGATTGGTGAGGTTGTTGATTACGTGCTTCCCATTCGGCTAGAGACATTATGCGAGGAGGTCTTGCCGGGATTGCATGAGGCTTATAGTCCGTTGGTTGATTTGGTGAACCGTTGTAGATTCGGATTCTAGTAGTGGCGAATCAACTTTGAGGAGTAGTCGCATGATATACTCGCCGTAGTGTACTGTTCTCATTTTTCCATTATTGTAAGAAATTCATCAAGAATTAATTGAACCCAATTAACTTAATATTACCCCAAATGGCATAAAGTGTCCGATAGTTATTTGGGTATACGATTTCATATGAGCTTGTGCAAGGAGTGCTGGTACGCATAAGAGCTTTGTATAGAATCCTAGCTGTTGGTCGTAAAGAAGTTGATTTGATATCCCGGATATTAATATTATCATCCAAAAATTGATGATTGACGTTTTCCCGAATATGAGGATTAAATTCTATTTCCTCAAGCTTTCTACCAATGTTAGGAGATGCTGGAATATGTGCAATGTGGTCTAGAGAAAACCATACTTTTTTAGCACACACCATACTCCAAACACTATTGATTGGATTTCGTGGAGTTTGGTGTCAAAGATTTAGATTAGTGTAGAACAATTTTACCATAATATGATTGATGGAAAGATCATTGCATTTAATATCTAGTAGGGATGTCAAACCTGCTTGATCGGTCAAGGCTTGAATGTTGTAAGTTTGAAGACTCTGGAAATCGACGAATGAGTGTTCGAAAATCCTTGAATTCTTCATTTCATTCCATCTAGTGAGGGCCACTTCGTCATAAAGCCATTGAGAAATTTGAGTATCAATTGGCTCACAGGATTTTGAAATAGAAGCTCTTGATTGTTTGGGAGGCATTTTTTTGAAGTATGGAGGAGAATAAAAAATTAAGATTGGGAGCTAGGGTTTCAGGAGAAATGGTGATGAAGCTTGGAGAATGGTAAAAGTAAAAGGTAAAGTGACAAAACTGATTGGTAAAAAAGAGAAAAGTAATATGGGAAAGGACGTTTAGTCGACTGGAATTGTCTGTTCAGTAGACTGAAAAGGTACCCGAAAATTTTCTAGGTAAGATTCAGTCGACTGAACAGAGTTTTTAGTCGACTGAATTCGTGAATGAGGAGTTTCTGTGTAAAGTTCAGTTGACTGAGCAGAAATTTGTAGTCGACTGAACTTTTGGCTGAAAGTTTCTCTGTTAATTTCAGTTGGCTAAGCAGAAAAATTCAGTTGACTGAATTTTTACATTTTTTAGTTTTATGTTGAAAATATATGTAAATGTTTTATTTAATGAAGTTTTTACAATTGTATAATAATATTACAATACAACTTCACTATTTTAACCTTTAAAAAATATCATTTCTTGGGAGTTGGAGTCTTGGGGAATGGAGTCTTCTTCTTTTGTGTTGTATATCTTTCATTCGCCATATAGTTATTGTCCCATGAATTTGGACCATAGTGATGTCTTTGAGGCGAAACCCAAGAATGTATTGGGTCGTTTGATGTACGATACGACGACGATGGATCATACGGATTAACTTGTCGTGGTAAAGGTTCACTCACATCCTTTTTCTTCGAGCTACAAAACTTCAAACCAATTTGTTCAAGAAAGCTTAGGCGTTTAGCCGTTACTTTCTGTTCAAAATACAATTCTCATTGAAGGTCTAGTTGTTGTTGTTGATAATGATGAATTTCATCGATCTTTTTCTTCGTGTCGGGAGAAATAAATAGCGAACGTTTGGCCTTCTTGGAATCTGGTGTGTACCTGATTCGGTAAATTTCCCATTTATACACAGGCTCGTGTGTTGGTGTTTGTGCAGGAAGTTGAGGTGAATTAGCTGAGGTATTGGTTGAAAAAGTTATGATAATGGGAGAGTTTGATTTGTTGGATGACATTTTTCTACAGAGATTGATCGTTTTGAAAAAGAATTTGAATTTTGCTTAAATTTTAACATGTTTACATAGGTTTGGAGTTACATAAACAAAATGTGGTGTAAAATCATTAAGGATTTAGAACCAGAAATTAAATTAATGGTTAATAATTTGCTTTGAAATGGATGGTTATGTTTTAGTGTATGAAATATTAGCTAATTCAAATGTATAAATGATTAAGTTTTTCAAACTTATAATTATGTAAAAAATAATGTCTGCCTTTTAAATGAAGTGAATTAAAGTAAGAGATATGTTGCTCATGTATTAGGTTCCTTGCCATTATAATTCTTGTTATTAAATATCCTTGAAAGAAATTATTCCTAATTCTCGTCGTAATTTTATGAATGAGTTTTCCAGTAATGGTTTAGTAAATATATCGGCAATTTGATTTTCGATGGAAATATATTCTAAATTGATAATTCCTTTTTCGATATTATCACGTAGAAAATGGTGCAGAATATCAATATGTTTTGTACGAGAGTGATTTACTGGATTTTTAGATAAATTTACTATACTTGTATTATCACAATATATTGTATAGTGTGTTCATTTATATTAAAATCTTTAAGTGTTTGTTGCATATATATGACTTGGGTACTAGCTAATGCGGCAGATATATATTCCGCTGCACAGGTTGAAAGTGAGACACAATTTTGTTTCTTACTAAACCAAGATAGAAGTGATTTTCCAATGAAATGGCACGTACCACTTGTACTTTTTCTATTTATTCGAGATCCTCCAAAATTAGCATCACTAAATGAAACTAACTCGAATGGACAATCTTTTGGATAGAAAAGACCAAAATCTTTAGTATTATTAAGATATCACGTAATTTGTTTTATGGCTCTTAAATGTGATTCTTTTGGATTAGCTTGAAAACGTGCATATAAACATACACTCATCATTATGTCTGGTCTACTAGCGGTAGAGTAAAGTAAAGAGCCTATCATACTTCTACACATTTTTGGTCTACACTCTTGCCATTTTCATCTCAATCGAGATAAGTTGTGGTACTCATAGGAGTAGGTTTACCAGAAGTGTTTTCCATTCTAAAGCGTTTAATTAGATTAGCGCAATATTTTTCTTGGTTTAAGAAAATTCCCTTTGTTAATTGCTTAATTTGAAGACCGAGAAAGTAAGATATGTGAGGATCCTGACTCGGCCTTCGAAAATCGGCACCGAATACGACACTCATATTCAAATGCCGCAGATCCTTACGTCGAATCTGGTTCGCCGAAGCTTATAACACATTAAGTACAATGCAGCAGAAGAAACAGAATATATCAATATACAACATTTGATACAATATCTGATACAATATGATACAACAGATGATATAATAAATATACATCAGAGATATGATACAAAATAATAGCAGCGGAAAGAAAGGATAACACAGTAGCGGAACAACAACTCTAATATGGTCTTCAAGATAGAACTCCATCTTCAAAGCACCAATCCAGAAATAACTCGAACACCCAATAATGATGCACAAAGATAAGCAAGTGCAGTTCAGATCCCAAGACCGAACAAGCTCCAGATAACCAACTTAACCTGACTATGTGAAAAACCAACTCTAGACTGCCCGTGTGGAAAAATAGTGGGCACCCAGAGTTTAGGAAATGAACAATAAACTCCAGGTCAGTCGTGGGACTGGTATGAGCAAACAAAAACATTTGGTCTTTTAAAAAAAACAACATAATTTAAATTTGAAATCCGCAATGCTTTTTAGAAAATGAAACTACCATAAGGCCTCCCGCCACACACACAATGCAAACGCAGACTTGGAGGAGATTTCTTCTTATGATAGTCAAATATGCTTAATACAAGAAAATTTCTTTGATATTATTGTAAGTGCAAAGTGTGGAAAACCATTTCGAAAGTATAATATAAATCCTAGCCAGCATAGGCATTTTGCACTTATGCCTACTATAGCTACAATGTTTAATAGCAGGTTACCGCCACATTCCATGGCAGGTTATACAACTAAAGTCGTACAGGGCGCGTATTGTTTAGATTGGATTTCCAACAAATGGTCTGCCTAAGGAACTTCCTACTGCCACATGGGATCGCCTCTGGCGGGACGTCCCGAGAACCTAACCGAATCTCTGCCAACACAAGGCCGGGTTACCTCTGTAACTAGGTAACTACTACTCGAGCATGTCATTCCCCGGTCCTTTGGGACCTTTATCCGAGGCGCCTCAAAACCACAAAGCAATCGCAAAGTAATAGATCTGCAGTATCCACATGAGTAAGTATCTGGGCTCCATACCATGATACCACCCTTTACCAGAAGGGAATGACACGCCCTAAAGGGCGCGACCCTCATAACCTTGCCGCATCTTTCCTATTTTTACCATTTTCGGGGTGTGAGGTCCTGATGCAGTCTCGTCTACAAAGCTACGCTTTATACAAAAGCCATGCTTTGATCACAAATGATCAACAAATGATCATCAACATATAGTAGCACTTAGCATGCCACACTACCAAATTGGGAATATATCACTGATAAATATCAACTACATAACCTCTGAGCTCATACGTCTCAGAGAAGGGTGTTAAGCTAAGAGAATAAATCCTCCGCCACCAAGCAGAAATGTATTTGATAGATATCAGTTTAATATCTCAAAGTGTAATGTCGGACATACAACCATACAAGTCTTTTCTGAGTTCGAACAAAACCGAAGGTACTTCCGAAGAAGCCCTTGCAAATCCAGGTATCCACAATCCCGATCGGACTTCCCATCATTTAGGGAGTCTCTATACCGTAGCTACTCGGTGCAGAGACAATCGATAGGTTATCCTAACGTTCTCGAAGACACCCGGTCTTCAACACCGGTCTTCAAATGCAATCCATAACATCGTATCACTATTCGGAATGAGCTATATGACACAAGGTCCTCTCCTGGCTAAACCGAATAATGGGCGCAATAGTTTAAAATATATGGATAGGGGATTTCAGTTAAGTCACAACTTGAAAATCCAAAGCTTTTCTTTCAAATGGTTAAACAAATTACCATTTTAAATCTTTAAATAAAAAGATTCATTTCACAAAGTTCACCTAGTTTCACAAAGATCATTCATAGATTTCAAACAATTCCATTTCAATTGGATTAACGCATTAAATCTTTAAATTAAAGATTTAATTTATAGCTTTCAAAACACGTTTCCAAAGATTTATTTGTAACTTGGAAGACCGTCTTTATTTTAGACTTGAAATCCTTCTTACACAAATTAGAAATTAATTTCTTATGTGAAAGCTTCTATTATTTGAAAATGAATAGTTTTCGTTTCAGAAAGATTCAATTATATTTATACAAGTTAAAATCTTTGGGTTTATTTTTTTTTAAAGTCCCAAAACATCACTTTTTAAAATGTTTAAAAACTCAAATAAGCCCATTTATAGGTTGAATAACCTTTTTAAACCCTAGTTCCCAAATCATAGAATTCAATTTCAAATATTGAATTCAAATTTAAATCGAATTATTTAAATTTCAAAACTCAATTGAGTTGTTCAAAATAACTTTTATTTTTGAAATTCATTTTCAAAGTTCCAATTCTAATTCCAAAACTCTTTTGGATTAAATCTTTAAAACAGTTTCAAAAATCTGTGACTTAACCCATTTCCACGTGCAATCCATATTTGTGTGTGTACAAGTGTAGTCCAGGGGTTCAAAACAATAGTGCACAAATCAATCATCACAGATTCAATCATATCGATAAGCGGTATAACCCATAACGCTTATCTTTATTCACGGATTCATAGATAAAATAAATTTATCAATCACAAAGATTCCCTAATATGATTCGATGTGGGTTTCGGATAACCAATTGGAATCTGACTCCTTGTCGCATCGAAATTTCAAATGTCATTCCATGGGTCAAGGGGTTTCCATATTCATATAACAATATATACGTCACAGATATAACAGCTTAGCAAAAAACATTACATAGCATCACATCACATAACAAATACATCAATCCATCTCAAAGCATCTAATAACAATCAAACCTCTATAAATAAAATCAGTTAATTATTTGATTCAAAACAATTTTAATTGCTTAGGAATAATTACTAATTCTGGTTAATTTATCACTAATAAATTACAAATCATTTTAATTAACTTTTCTTTAATCATTAATTAACCATATATAGTAAATTAATTAACCTTTTGTTGTAATTCACCATCCTTTAATTATTAAGAAGTTAACCTTTAATTTTTTAATTCACCATTAAATAAATTATCTTTAATTAATTAATCAACCCTAAATTAATTAATCATCGTTAAATTAGTTATCCTTATTTAATTACAACAATTGATTAACCTTAAGTTAATCACAAGATAAATTAATTTTTAATTAATAACATTCCTTAATTGCTTTCACAAATTATTAACCTTTAATTAATAATTTTTTCTTAATCACTTTAATTAATTATTAATTAATATCAAATCTTAATTAAATAAATTTAAGCCTTTAATTACTTATTTAATTAATACAAATCAATAATTAATTAGATAAATAAATTATCCTTTTCAATCAACTTAATAATTTTAATGAATTTCAAATCATTAAATCCTCTTTAAATTTTAAGAAAAACATTATCCTCATTAATGATTAAATTTATCATTAACAAAGTATCTTAAACCATTTTCTTTCAAATTTATTTTCAAATTTCCATTTTTACACTTAAGATTTAAAATGGGTACAATTTAAAGTCAAAACAATTTGAAACACATTTTGAAATCTTAAGTTAAGGAAATACTCATTTTCTAAAAGAAGTTTAAAGAAAATTTAAAAATAAATTATTTTTTTTAAAACCATTTTAAATCATACTTTAATATTTAAAATTGTCAAAAGAGTTTAAATTTTAAAACTCATAAATCTCCAAACCCAAATACAAATCATTTTTGATTTCTGGATTAAAATCTTTGATTTAAATTTGAACAGACAGGTTTTAAAAGAAAACCTGAACCAACATTTTACCCGAGCTGCCCCTACTTTACTGCGAGTAAAACACCCCAAAACTTCGAGTCACTCACGATATTGACTCGGGAAAAACTCGAGTATTTGCCCCCTGCTTCAAACCAAAACACTGACACAATCTCTTCCTCGTGCACATGTACCAATGCTCCGACAAACTCCAGCTGACATCACCGTCTCCAACATGTCGACCTTGATCACCTCGACCCAAACGACCATCCATCACCATTGTTTACCACTGAAATTGAAATTGAGCATGCTGATCACCATCTGGAACCAACAGTTCACCTAAAAACCTCACCGTGACGACGTCTCCGATCATCTGAAACTGCGCAACTCTGGCCATGCCCTCGTTAATGACCACACTTCCACAACTCCAAATCTTAAAGCACTCGATCAATTGGGAAAAAAAGAAAAAGAATAAAATGTTCAACCCAGTAAAACTAGGGTTGCCGACCCAAATTTCCTTCGCACCCCTCCAACATGAATTGATAAATTTTCTTGCTATTTTTCCCTAAGTCTACGATCATCCAGCGAGCTTCGGATTCAATCACGAGGTGAATCGACAACACGATCACCAGAATTTGATACAAATGGGTTTTCTGGTCAACTCGCAAATTACCCCTTAAATCAAGACTAAAAATCTTGAAACTTGTAATGACCCACAATATTTACACAACTATGATATTGTGATTTAAACAAGTATAAAATATTGAAATATATTTGTGCACACATTTGGTATGACGTAGGGGTAAATTTGGGATTTCCCAACTGTTAAAACCCTAGCCGTGAGTGAATTATAAAAAGAAAGATGTGGCCACTGTTTCATTGGACTCTCTCATTTCAAAACAAAAGCTAAAATGGCCGAAGACCTAGAAATCAGGTTGGGGGAAAAATCATCTTGCTGTATCGAATGGTGTTGGATTCGTGAGAAAAAGGGAGAAAGCTATGGCAATATCTAAGGGATTGACATCTCATATAGCTACGTGAGTGTTCTTAATCTTGATTTGGCAATAAGTCCTATCTCAGGCAGCCGTAGTTATATTTCTGCAAATAAATTTGCGTGTATGGATGCTTTGCATGTATTGATGCTTGTTAACGATTGTTTGATCCTTGGTTGCTTGCATATCCATATATTGATGAAGATCAAGTCTGATTATGTTCATATTTGAACCTGAGATAATATCTATTCACTATTATGTCACGATACACTGATTTAACACTATGTATTACTGCCGAATGAATTGTTTAAGTGCACTCATACCAGACGTATCTTGTCTGACCCTGTTGATTGTCTCGACAATCTCCTGGGGTGTCTCATTCAACGAGGCAGTTTGGGATGATGTTTTTACAGGTTGCTATGCACATTTTGATGAGATGATGACTTAAGAGATGGAGTTAAAATGATTTATCACTGCATGTAGATGATATGAAGAAAGTATTTAAGTATTTCATTGTCATTTTATATGTATTGCTGAACTGAAATATGTATATTTTACTATGAATAGTGAACCATCATGTGTTAGATTGATATGTATATAAAAATGGAAAACTGTTTTGTCTTATAAATAATTGCAAGTTTGAAACTGAAACACTGGGATCGTTCAGTTTTTATATATTTTCTGAAATCTGTATTTGGAGAATAACTTGTGTCAAGGCAGTATACACGAGTATTTACACTTGTGTATATGTGCAGACCTATAGATCTGTTGAGTTTTGTGATTTAAAGGATTTTTATGGATTTTGTTCGAGTTTCCTTTCAGAAGTTTTGGGGAAAATCTTTATAAACCTATTTTGATGGATTATTTCTATATTTATGCACAAGCATATATGGATCTGAAGTTTGATTTTAGTATGTAATTATCATATCTGAGAATATATATATATTTATCTATTTATGGAAAGTTGAATGCCTTGAGTATGAAAAGCAAAGATGATATATATATATTTCTCTATGTTATGGTTTTCTGAGATCATGTTACTTATGGTTCTAAATGGGAGATTATATGGATCTGAATCCACACTTTTGAGATATAATCTTTAATTTGAGCATCTGAGTTTTGATAGATATGTTTTATTTGATATAAGATGTTTATTCTGGGAAAAATGAAGTTTATGGGAGATTTGGATTTATATAAGAATTTGAAATAATTTCTGAAATGAGTTTGAGAACTTACAGCCTCATGTGCTTTATATATCTGAAATTTGTTTAGTTATTTTAACAGCATGACTTACAAGTCTGAACTATATTTATATGTTTTGGCATATCTAATGCCGTAGATCTTTGAAGGAAAAAAAATGGATTTTAATGCTTTCAAATGCATTATGATTTTCGAAATGAAATTTCTATGTTAAGTGGCTGTTGCTATTTGAATCTGAATTTTAACATATAGCTAATACATATTCATGTAATAGATTCTTGAATCGTATTGTGGACTTGCCATATAAATTAATATACGTGCATGCCCTTACTTTATATTTCTGAAATGAATAAGCTCAGTTTTGAATAGTTTTGCAAAAGAAATTTAATTAGCAAACTGTTTTGATTCTCTTATGCTATATTCATAAGATTTCTGGAAATGGATTACAAGTCCATATATTATCTTGAGACTTTTATAAAAGGAACTTGTAAGCTTCAAATTGTTTATGTTAAAAATATTTGTATGATGCAGAATGGCTTTTGTCCTTGCATCAGTGATATGTTCTCTGTTTTAAAGAAAGATAGTTGATGTAAATTCATCTTTTATGTTTGGATAAAACTTGCATGAATGAGAAAGAGTAAAACTCGATGACCTCATTTTTGTATAGTTGGATTGGTAATCCTTTGTTTATACATATATTTATTGATACTTTGTTGGTGTAATACCATTGCTTGAGTTTGTGTGTTGGCGAGGCAGTGCACACCTGTATTTATGTGTGTGTGTACGTGCAGCCACACCTATAATTGTGCTATAGCAAGAGTTGAATTAAATAAAGAATATCTATGACTTTTATGATATAATCCGGAATTCTAATATTTCCAGTCTGCATGTGTATCTTTTGTGTCATATTGCAAATAATTTTCATAAAGAGGGAAATGGATTTATCTTTATATTAAAATGCTATGTGTGAATGCTTTAGCTAATTTTCTTAAACTCTGATTTAATAGCTAAAGAGATTGGTATATCTTCATATATACTAATCTATGTCTTAAGAATACACCAATATTTCTATATTGGTAATAGTGGATCCTGGTTTTGGTTTTTTGAAGATAGATGACCCTGTGTTTTCATTTAGCGTATTTGTTTATGCAAAAGAATAAAGATAAAAAAAACAAATTAGTCCATGATTTGGCCACCAGAAAAGTAGGGTCATCTCATTTGGTATCAGAGCCTTGTTAGGTAGATAACATAGCAAAAATTTAATTTGTGTGAACTTGTTTGTATTGACTGCTTTGGTTGCATTGTTTGAATTGATTGCTTTGGATGATCTATTTGGATTACATCAATGTTAATGATGTTTATTAAAAATTTAAGTGAGCATTAATCCATTTTATGCAATGGCATTAAGTCCTCTGGTAGGCAGCCTAAAGTATTATAAGAATCATTTAAATCTTTGAAATGGTCTGATATGGATGAAATGGATGTTTGTTGTGCATTTCTGTTTGGAGTTTTGTATGTCAGTTTTCCAAGCTAAAATGTTTTGAGCATTTTTAATTCTATCCTTATTATTGTTAGGTATGGATTTAAGTTATTTAGGACATAGGCAGCAAGATAGAGATCTGGCTCATGTTTATTTTCTAAATAATAAGATAAGAGGTTTTCTAGGTTTTTGGTGAATTTTCTTAACAAACACCTCTGTCCATATTTTTACAATAATATAGTAGAATCATGAATGCTTAAATTATTTTGGAAAGCCCACAAACCTATTGTAAATCTCTGTAGTAAGAAATTAAATGGATAACAAAGGATTGTACTAGAAAGTATTTATGTTTTTCTGAAACATGAATGGGTTGGAGATTTGGTGAGTAAACCCTCACTTGGCAAGGCATTAAGACCTATGAAAGGCAGCCATTTAACCACTAATTTATTTTAATTATGTTTTAAGTTTTCTTGCATTTCTAGTCTAACCATTTTCTGATGTTTCTGAAGTATATTGCTTAGTTATCATTTAATCTAATAATTGTTTACACATGGTGTATATTTAATGACAGGATGATAATAACTGATTTATTTATATGATTATAAACCTGATAAAATGTTTTTTGTTAAAGCATAAACTAATGAGAAAAGTAAAGTGCAAGGCAGTAAGAGGAAGGGGTCCTCTGGCTTATGGCTTGCATTTGAGAGGATGCTTGAGATGTAGTGGAATTTCCATATGCTAAATCTTGATCCATCATTAAGTACTCTCTGAAAATAAGGTTGAGCAATGAGTGAACACATTTTTAAAGAAAAAAATATACATATATAAATTGACTGCAAGGGCCTTGTTACTGGGAACCACAGTGGCATTTCATTTTCCTAAGAAAATTTTGATCCATGCTTTAGCCAAAGGCTTGTCTATGAAAAAAAAAACTAACTTGAAATAATATACAAATGTGATTAATTGATGGTTATAGTGTATGAATGGATGAATGTTGCATGGATGCATGAAAACTGCTTGCATTTACTGGTTAAGTACATTGTTGTAATGTATGAATGGATGAATGTTGCATGGATGCATGAAAACTGCTTGCATTTACTGGTTAAGTACATGGTTGTAAGGTATGAATGGATGAATGTTGCATGGATGCATGAAAACTGCTTGCATTTACTGGTTAAGTACATGGTTGTAACGTATGAATGGATGAATGTTGCATGGATGCATGAAAACGGCTTGCATTTACTGGTTAAGTACATGGTTGTAATGTATGAATGGATGAATGTTGCATGGATGCATGAAAACTGCTTGCATTTACTGGTTAAGTACATGGTTGTAATGTATGAATGGATGAATGTTGCATGGATGCATGAAAACTGCTTGCATTTACTGGTTAGGTACATAAAGATTTTGGGCATGACATAGTATAGTTGATACCTGCACACATGAAAGGAAAACTTAGTAATTAAACTAAGGAATTGGGTCACCTCTATCAGGTTGGGTATGAGGGAAGTGGGTATGACATAGTGGTTGGCTTGCATAAAGGTTGGGGTGTGAGTTTGCACATGGCATGTTTATGTCCAAATAGCTTGTAGTGCACTGGAAATCAAACAGTAGTTCCAGGCAGTGTGCACCAGTGCAACCATGAATGTGATATTGGACCCTTAAAAATGATATGAAATGAACTTACAAGCAGAGGTGAATATGCTAGGGGTATGGTGAGTTCTAGTATGCGGACTCAGTTTTGATGCCTTAGCTTAATGGTATGGGTGTTGCTTGTTCATGTTTATGAGATGCTTGTGTAATTTGTGTGATGGCTGCTTATGTCTCATAATTAAATAAGTGGAAATATAGAAGTGCAATGTTACACATGTGCTGAGCTTCTATGTTTACAAATAAATCCAGATAAGAATAAAGACTTGTGGTTTAGTCAGTCAAATCTTATGAAATTTTGAGCATCTTATTAAACCAGAGGTAATGGATGCAACAGAGAAAACTATTTATGACCATATATTTATAAACATGACCCATTAAAAACCCATGATTCAAATAACATGTATATTGAGAACTCAGACTAGCTAGTATGATTAAATTTATACTTATGAAAACATGATCTATTATTTCTTTAATACATGCATGACGGTTGAGTTATTTATTTTCTCTGATTAAATATGAGATGCAGAAGGGATTAGCACAATTAGGGAAGAAAAAAAAATGGATACCATTATTAAGTGGTTGTTTGTTGTTTGTATTGATTGAGTATTGTTTGTATAAACTTAATTCATATGTAAGTTTATGATATTTTGCTTTGATTGCCAAGAATGCGGTCTGTTTTGAATAAAAAAATTCATTTAAATAAAGACAGATTATATAAGGGTATTGATCCCTATTTTGATTTGCATATAGATGATATGTTTTGCATGAAGATGGTGTGTATGGCCATGGATGAATGAGCATTACATTTAAAATGACTTCAATATGAATCATGAGTAGGAATGTATTTGTAAGCAACATATAACCTGATGACAAATCATATGAACTGTTACTGAATTAATATATGTTTGGTTCTGGTTGAGTAAGCTTGGTGTGTATAAAAATGTTTGAGACATTAGAATTGCTTTAAAAAGCAGAAAGTAAAATCTGTATTGATTCTAGAATTTACTAACCCAATTTGCCAATAGGGTTTAGTTTAAAACTGAATGTGATCAATATTATGATGAATGCAATGGCATTGTTTCATGCTCTCACTTGTACACTGCCATATTTGTGCATATTCATTTCATCCTGTGTGCACCCCTGAATTGCACTGTATGCATGGACTTGGTCTAAACACTGTTACATCTGAAATCTGCTGTTGCACTTGAGACTTTAGACTTGATTTTGCTGTTTGCATGCAGTGGCAGTTCTATATATATATGTCCATGTACTTGAAACTACTTGATGCTGCACACTTGTGCTTTGTCTTGATCACTTCTGCTATTGTCATTTTGTGTTGTTGTCTTGCATTTGCCAAGTCCATGTGTAAGGTCCCATACATCCATCTGAGTTTGCTGTTTCCAGATGCACTGAGTTGCTTGAATATGTAGCTTTCTTATTTATGTTCTGTTTGTATGATAGTTGCAATTACCCTTGTGCTTGTTCATTTGATGATGAAACATGTTGATTGAAATTTGCTTGTGCACTCGAGTTGGCAAGGCAGTGCACGCGTGTATATTTATACACGTGTGTATTGCAGCCACTCCACAAAATTTAATGAATATTTGGGGTGCTAGAACGAGTAAAAGAGAATTGTGAGGACACAATTCCAAAAGGTGGGGTATTTGTAATGACCCACAATATTTACACAACTATGATATTGTGATTTAAACAAGTATAAAATATTGAAATATATTTGTCCACACATTTGGTATGACTTAGGGGTAAATTTGGGATTTTCCAACTGTTAAAACCCTAGCCGTGAGTGAATTATAAAAAGAAAGATGTGGCCACTGTTTCATTGGACTCTCTCGTTTCAAAACAAAAACTAAAATGGCCGAAGCCCTAGAAATCAGATTGGGGTAAAAATCATCTTGCTGTATCGAATGGTGTTGGATTCGTGAGAAAAAGGGAGAAAGCTATGGCAATATCTAGGGGATTGACATCTCATATAGCTACGTGAGTGTTCTTAATCTTGATTTGGCAATAAGTCCTATCTCAGGCAGCCGTAGTTATATTTCTGCAAATAAATTTGTGTGTATGAATGCTTTGCGTGTATTGATGCTTGTTAATGATTGTTTGATCCTTGGTTGCTTGCATATCCATATATTGATGAAGAACATGTCTGATTATGTTCATATCTGAACCTGAGATGATATCTATTCACTATTATGTCACGATACACTGATTTAACACTATGTATTACTGCCGAATGAATTGTTTAAGTGCACTCATACCAGACGTATCATGTCTGACCCTGTTGATTGTCTCGACAATCTCCTGGGGTGTCTCATTCAACGAGGCAGTTCGGGATGATGTTTTTACAGGTTGTTATGCACATTTCAATGAGATGATGACTTAAGAGATGGAGTTAAAATGATTTATCACTGCATGTAGATGATATGAAGAAAGTATTTAAGTATTTCATTGTCATTTTATATGTATTGCTGAACTGAAATATGTATATTTTACTATGAACAGTGAACCATCATGTGTTAGATTGATATGTATATAAATCTGGAAAACTGTTTTGTCTTATAAGTAATTGCAAGTTTGAAACTGAAACACTGGGATCGTTCAGTTTTTATATATTTTCTGAAATCTGTATTTGGAGAATAACTTGTGTCAAGGCAGTATACACGAGTATTTACACTTGTGTATATGTGCAGACCTATAGATCTGCTGAGTTTTGTGATTTAAAGGATTTTTATGGATTTTGTTCGAGTTTCCTTTCAGAAGTTTTGGGGAAAATCTTTATAAACTTATTTTGATGGATTATTTCTATATTTATGCACAAGCATATATGGATCTGAAGTTTGATTTTAGTATGTAATTATCATATCTGAGAATATATATATTTATCTGTTTATGGCAAGTTGAATGCCCTGAGTATGAAAAGCAAAGATGATATATATATATATATATATATATATATATATATATATATTTCTCTATGTTATGGTTTTCTGAGATCATGTTACTTATGGTTTTAAATGGGAGATTATATGGATCTGAATCCACACTTTTGAGATATAATCTTTAATCTGAGCATCTGAGTTTTGTTAGATATGTTTTCTTCGATATAAGATGTTTATTTTGGGAAAAATGAAGTTTATGGGAGATTTGGATTTATATAAGAATTTGAAATAATTTCTGAAATGAGTTTGAGAACTTACAGCCTCATGTGCTTTATATATCTGAAATGTGTTTAGTTGTTTTAACAGCATGACTTACAAGTCTGAACTATATTTATATGTTTTGGCATATCTAATGTCGTAGATCTTTGAAGGAAAAAAAATGGATTTTAATGCTTTCAAATGCATTATGATTTTCGAAATGAAATTTCTATGTTAAGTAGCTGTTGCTATTTGAATCTGAATTTTAACATATAGCTAATACATATTCATGTAATAGATTCTTGAATCGTATTGTGGACTTTCCATATAAATTAATATACGTGCATGCCCTTACTTTATATTTCTGAAATGAATGAGCTCAGTTTTGAATAGTTTTGCAAAAGAAAGTTAATTAGCAAACTGTTTTGATTCTCTTATGCTATATTCATAAGATTTCTGGAAATGGATTACAAGTCCATGTATTATCTTGAGACTTTTATAAAAGGAACTTGTAAGCTTCCAATTGTTTATGTTAAAAATATTTGTATGATGAAGAATGGCTTTTGTCCTTGCATCAGTGATATGTTTTCAGTTTTAAAGAAAGATAGTTGATGTAAATTCATCTTTTATGTCTGAATAAAACTTGCATGAATGAAAAAGAGGAAAACTCGATGACCTCATTTTTGTATAGTTGGATTGGTAATCCTTTGTTTATACGTATATTTATTGATACTTTGTTGGTGTAATACCATTGCTTGAGTTTGTGTGTTGGCGAGGCCGTGCACACCTGTATTTATATGTGTGTGTACGTGCAGCCACACCTATAATTGTGCTATAGCAAGAGTTGAATTAAATAAAGAATATCTATGACTTTTATGATATAATCAGGAATTCTGGTATTTCCAGTCTGCTTGTGTATCTTTCGTGTCATATTGCAAATAATTTTCATAAAGAGGGAAATGGATTTATCTTTATATTAAAATGCTATGTGTGAATGCTTTAGCTAATTTTCTTAAACTCTGATTTAATAGCTAAAGAGATTGGTATATCTTCATATATACTAATCTATGTCTTAAGAATACACTAATATTTCTATATTGGTAATAGTGGATCCTGGTTTTGGTTTTTTGAAGATAGATGACCCTGTGTTTTCATTTAGCACATTTGTTTACGCAAAAAAAAAAAAAAAAAATTAGTCCATGATTTGGCCACCAGGAAAGTAGGGTCATCTCAAAACTGTTTTTAAAAATCTTAGTTTTTGATTACAAAACAGGCTATTTAAATGAATCAGCAATTTATTGAAATCAAATTTGGTAATACTTTTGAATTTTACTGTTGTGTTTCAATTTTTTTTTTTATAATGACCAAATATTTTTACTCGAAATCATTTTTACCAGTGATGACACATTGTTATCATCTTTTCTTCTTTAAGGATCAAGGCCTAAGATTGATTTGTTTAAAAGATAGAAATTCATTTAAAATTTTGGGTCCTGTTATATATTTTTGTTATAGAGAGGATATGTATATACATAGACTCATATATCCTTAAGCGTTAAATGTTTTCAACCTATAATCATAGTCAATATTCACACAAACACATTCACACAACATTCATGCTTCAACCATTCATCTCATCAATCAAGATATTGCCATACTAAGGTTAAAAGAGTAAGGTTTGCTCATAGTTTTGGGTTTTAACATGTTTTACACTGCAAACCAGTGTGTTACAAGGAACCATATTTTCAAGCAAACAAAAACACAAACATGACCGTTGACCTATATGCAAAACTATCCTCATTCATGCAGGTATTCAACGCAAAATAAATTTAAGCAAAGTATAGTTTCACTCACTAGCATCAATATAGGAATGAATCAGAGGATGAAAGGTTTGTTTACTGGTTCTAACCAGAGATGGTAAAACATGTATGCATACAGTCAAGTATATACACAGAGACATGAAATGCACTTTCACACAATCATTCAAGCATAACTTATATCATACTTCAAAGCCAAATCAAACACTAAGAGATAAAACAACGTTAAGTAGTTTGCTCCCCTTGATCTTGAGAAAAACAGAGACAGTTTTGGTTTCTTCTTTTATTTATTTTGGTCTGGAATTCTTGCTTGACTTATTCGACCTGTCGGAGCTTGATATTGTTGAGTTTGAGTTGCCTGTATCAGTTGACCCGCTGCTTTGTTTTAATCTAGTTGAAGTTGAAGTTGTTATTTAATCCAGGTTGAAGATTTGTATTGCTATTTGAAATGATTTCCAAATCTGATATGATGAACAGAACAAGGGCCAGAGGTTTACTCACCAGAAAGATTTGAACAGAGGGAAGCAAAGAACATGCTTTGAAAATTTTTTTTCTCTTTTGCAAACTAGAATTGCCTTTGTTTCTTATTTTAGGTTTTATATTTTATTTTTGATCTTGTCTGAACTTTGCTTGCTCTGATCTTCTATTTCATTTGCATTTCTCTAGATCAGATTGTTGTCTGATTCAAATGCACGCTTTTCATTTCCAGATTTGTGAAAATTTGATTAAAGGTTTCAAACTATAACCTGGTTGCTTGTTTTTTTTCTTTTGAACAGCATTGATATTGAGATGTGTGATGCAGAATCCTTTTTAAGATTTTGCTGAGATTTGCTAAGATATGTTATATGATGGCAAATGGGAAGATGTGAAGTTTCTTGTAATTTTAAATTTCATATTTTTTTTAAAAAAAAATGTAATGATGCCATTTTGTATATATGTAGATGTGTGAGATCTTTAAAGTATGTTTACATTTGTTTGGGTACATACATATATACAATAAATTATTATTTTTTTGTTTTACCCTTTTGGATTATTAATTTGTTAATATGGAAATAATTTGTATTATTTATATCTTCGTATTCCTAACATTTGTAAACATTTTTACATTTTAAATTTTGTGAATATACAACTATATTTATTTTCAAAAGAAGATGTATTTTAAATCTTTTTATCAAAACAAATAAATAAGTATATATTATGTGTATATTGGAATTTAATCCTTTAAATAGCTTTTGTAAATTTTATTTATATCTATTTTGTAATATTACTTGTAAACCAATATCTTTCTAAGCTTAGTTCATTATATTTTTCTTTTGAATTAAAACCATTATATCTTTTAAATAAATAATCATCTATATATATGTATATTATTTTAAACTTTTATTTCTTATTTTTCAATACATTTGTATTTGAAATTCAAAATTCAAATTCCAAATTTATAATATATTTAAAAAATATTTACCTTTGAATCCCAAATAGGAATCTTATTAACATCAATTTATTGAATTTCTTAAATCAATTCCTTTATTTACTATCTTTTGATATATATATATATATATATATATATATATATTTATTCAAATCAATTTCAAATTATCTTATAAAAATCCATGTATATAAATAGATAAACATTCATCTAATTGAATTTGAAAATTCAAACAGAATGCAGATTTTTTTACTCACAATTTAATTTCAAATATTAAATTAATTAACAAATTATCTTAACCAAAATTTCAGGGATGTTACAGATTTCCCCTTTAAGAAAATTTCGTCCTCGAAATTTGCAAGGAAGACGAGAAATGTAACGGCATGGATTTTTCGCGTTCGAAAATCGTCATCCATACTTTTACATCGTACTCGAATGCTGCAGATTCGACCGTTCAAATCCGAGTCGCCGGAGCTTATAACACAATTAAGTAAAACAACACAGCGGAAGAAAAAGAAATGAATATCATATACAACCAATGATACAATATCCAGAATGATACAACAATGATATATATGTTATAGAGAATATCAGAGACAAGATAACAAATGCTACAGCGGAAAACACAATATGATATAGCAGCGGAAAACGAATAGCCAAGAGATAACTCTAATCCAATGCTCCATAGCTAAGGCTCCAAACCACAAGCTCGAACCACCATCTCGCTTCACCCAAGTAAGCAAGCCTCGACCACCAAAGACTTCAGTATCCAAAGTCTCCAAAGAGTACCAAAGAGAAAGCTCGAAGCTACTGAATCGACATCTATATCTGAAAAACCCAACTCTAGACTACCCGTGTGGAAAATAGTGGGCATCAAGAGTTTAGGAAGGGAACAATAAACTCCGGGTCAGTCATGGGACTGGTATGAGAAAAAAAAAATAGTATATCTTCAAAAAAAAAAAAGAGTTACAAATTTGAAATCCGCAATGCTTTTGGAAAATGAAACTACCATAAGGCCTCCCGCCACACACACAATGCAAACGCGGACTTGGGGAAGATTTCTCGTTATGATAGTCAAATATGCTTGATACGCGGAAACCATTTGATATTATTATTATAAGTGCACGGTGTGGAAAATCATTTCGAAAGTATAATATTAATCTTAGCCAGCATACGTGCCATTATAGTATGCCTACTATAGCTACCATATTAGATGGCAGGTTCTACAACTAAAACCGTACAAGGTGCGTATTGGTAATTGGATTTCCAACAAATGGTCAGGCTAAGGAACTTCCTGGGCCACATGGGTACGCCTCTGGAGGGACGCCCCAAGAACCTAACCGGATCTCTGCCAACACATGGCCGGGTTACCTCTGTAACTAGGTAACTACTGACACGAGTATGCCATCCCACGGTCGTAACCAACCTTTATCCGAGCGCTCGATACTAACAACCACAAAGTAATCTATTTATAGTAACCACATAGGTTAAATATCTGGGCTCCATACCATGATATCACCTCTATCCAGAAGGAAATGAACATACCCTCTGGAGGCACTACCTCCAAATAACCTTGCTGCATTCTTCCTGTTTCGACCATTCCGGGTTGTGAAGTTCGACGAAGTCTCGTCCACAAAGCTACGCTTTTCACAAAAGCCATGCTTTGATCAACAAATGATCAGCAGCACTTCGTATGCCACATTATCAAATTGGGAATGTATCACTGGTAACCATCAACTATATAACCTCTGAGCTCGTACGTCTCAGAGAAGGGTGTTAAGCTAAGAGAATAAATCCCTGCCACTAAACAGAAATGTATTTGATAGAAACTAGTTTTACATCTCAAGGTGTAACGTCAGACACACATCCTTACAAGTCTGTTTCGGGTTCGAACAAAACCGAAGGCACTTCCGAAGAAGCCCTTGCAAATCCGGGAATTCACAATCCCGATCGGACTTCCCATCACTTAGGGAATCTCTATACCGTAGCTACTCGGCGCAGAGACAATCGATAGGTTATCCTATCGTTCTCGCAAATACCCGGTCTTCACCACCGCTCTTCAAATGCTATCCATAACGTCGTATCACACATTCGGGATGGGCTATATGACACAAAGTTCCTCTCCCGGCTAAACCGAATAGTGAGCGCAATATTTAAAAACATATGGATATGGGGTCTCAGTTAAGTCACAACTTAAAAATCCAAAACCTTTTATTCAAATGGTTAAAACAAATTACCATTTCCAATTTTTTAAACAAAAAGATTCATTTCCAAAACCTTCAATTGTTTAAACAATTTCCACATTTTAAATCTTTTAAACAAAGTATTCACTTTTAAGGCCTCCCTTTTAAATTTAAAACAAGGTTAATCAATCTGTCACAAAGATTAATTCATAGCTTTTCAAAACAATTCATTTCCAAATTGGATTAACTCATTGGGTCTTTAAATCAAAGATTCATTTCATAGCTTTCAAAGTTATTTCCAAAGATTCATTTATAACTTAGAAAAATATTTCAATTCAAACTTGAAGTTTCTTATGAATTGGAAATTCATTACTTATGTGAAAGCTTTTAGCATTTGAAAACAAACCGTTTTATTTCAGAAAACCCGATTTCATTTATACAAGTTAAAATCCTTGGGTTAATTCAAATTCCCAAAACAACATTTTTAAAATGGTTTAAATCGATATAAGCTTGTGTACGCCTTTTTAAATCATAGATACCGAGTACAGAATTCAATTCCAGATATTGAATTCCAATTTAAATCAAATTATTCAATTTCCAAATCTCTATTAATTATTCAAAATAACTTTCACTCTTAAAACACCTTTTCAAAGCTTTCCATATTAAAATAAATTTATTTCCAAAACTATTTAAAAACTTAAATTCAAAGCTTATTTTAAAATCTGTGACTTAACCGATCTCCATGTGAAATCCATATTTGTGTGTGTATAAGTGTGGTACAGGGGTTTTACACTATAGTGCACAACATCAATCAGCACAGATTCAAATACAACAATATATTTGATAAGCGATATAAACTATAACGCTTATATTTGACAAGCGGTACAAACCAATTGTAACGCTTATCTTTCATTCACAGATCACAGGTACATATCAAAGATAATAAATTACAGTAAACATTGCCCAAATCAAAACATGACATCTCAATCAGGAATATCAATCAGTTCAATCATTCAATAGAATCGAAAATACCTAAGTAATAACAATTAATCATCTGATTAATTCAAATCAGATTAGTCACTAATCTTAGTTAATTAATGTTAATTAACTACAAACCATCTTAATTAATTATTCTTAATTAATTACAATAATTAATTAACCCTTAATTAATAATTAATCCTTAATTATTTTTTCTTAATTAATTTCAATAACTAAATAATTATTACTTAATTAATAATTACTCTTAATCACTTCCATTATCAAGTAATTATCAATTAATTACTTTACTAAGTAATTAGCATCCATTAATTACATTAAGTAATTATTATTAAATCATTTAGTGTTTAAATAAATTAAACTTAATCAATTAATTCAACTAATCCTGTCAAACTGAATTAATTACATTAATTTATAAACTCATATTTACTTAATTAATCATCCATATCATTAATTAATTAAATAATTAATCATCCATTTAAATTAACTTAATAAATTAATGAATCCAAAACATTAGATTATATTTATTTTTAAGATAAACATTTCTTACTTAATCAAAGTATTTACAAACAATTTGTTTTAAATATACTTTAAATTCCATTTTAAATTAAAGATTTTAAAATGAATACAAACTTATCTAACAAAGTAGAGAAAACAATTCAAAGTCTTTTTATCACTTCTTTTAAAGAAATAACCATTTTATAAAATAAGTTTAAAAGAATTTAGGCCAAATTCATTTTAAAATTCAAATTAATTTAATCATACACATTTCAAACAAGATTGTTTAAATTATTTCAAATTTTAAAAACTTTCATTTATTTTAAACTGGAATACAAATTAAATTTGATTTGAAATTACTTAGATTCAAGACCTATTTACCTTTTAAAATTTCATTTTAAACTCAAATCCTTATCTATTATTTTTAAAGTAGTTAAACAGATTAAGTTTGAAATTGCATTTAATTTTCAAAACTGAGATTCGACTAGCTTGTACCAGATTTGAAAATTTAGTTTTAAACTGGTAAAAGCTTGGCTTTAAAAACTTCAGTTTTAAACAAATAAAATAAACAAAACATGACAGATTTTGTTGAAACTGGTAGCAAAATCTTATAAAACTTAAACACCACAACTAGTATACAACTTGGTCTGATCCCGTACTTCAAGATTTGATCTTTGAAATTTTGTTAAATTTAGTTTTTAAATTTAAATCTAGATCTGGATTTTGAACAGACAGGGTTTCCAAAACCTGTGGCCACTATACTTAACATTAATTTGTCCAAACACTTTTATTTTATTTCCTTTTTGAAAATCCTATTTGATTTTGAACTATGATACAAAAACTAATTTGAATCCCTGCTTAAAACTTGATTCAAACTATGTTACATCTGGCTTTTAATTAAACTCAGTTCCTTTTCCTTTTTTAAAATAAATTCAAAACATTTACAGGTTTAAAACCCTACAAGTAAAACTACCCGAGGCACACAAAATTTTACCCGAGCCAAAACTTATACTTCCCGAGCCAATTCCTTCTTTCCTCGAGACCAACTTCGGGTTCTACTCCTACCTTATCACTTTACCTCATGTCGAAACTATTGTTTGAAAAAAAAATTAAAACCTTATCTTTGAAAAAACCTATTAGTTCGCACGAGCTACCACCGTGCTTTTACTCAGGCCATCAACCCATTTTCACGAGGGTAGACTCGAGCTTCCCATCTCTTCTTCTTATTGACATCACTGGACACTTGTGCATCATGCACACCAACCGAGACTTCTCCGATAATGGCTCCGGCCATCATCATGTTGACTTCGGCCCCACTTACCTGTGCAACCACCCAGATCACCAATTTTGACCAAGAATTGAAATTTGACCTTTCAAATCGAACTATAACACATCCACGCCAACGCAAACACCTTGCACCGATGATTCTCATCACCAGAATTCACGCGAATTCGACCTCCGCTTCGACACTCACTCACGGTCCTCCTCCATTTGGTCCGATCCCCTAAAACATTGCGACGACGATGCAGTTCTACTCCAAAAACAAACAAGCACACAAGCCTTAAAACCCTAAAATCTCACCGTGCCTCCACCTTTGTTATTGATAAATTAAAAGAGTGTTTTTCCTATCATCCTCGATCTGCGAGCCTCCCCTGACATAAATTTCAACCCCCAATTTGGTCTCAATCAATGGAAATTGACCGAGAAACGTTTCCCGTTCATCTCGCGATTTCACACTCAAAATCGCACTAAAAATCTAGATTTCTATTTCAAAAATCATGATTTGTAAAATTGAACAAGATCATACATACAAAACTTAAATTTTAATCAATTATAATTTTACAAAAAAAATGAGTTTACTGTGTTTTATTTTTTTTCAGAACACCTATTTATGTTTACTGCCTACAAATAAGTTTAGAATGAATATATTACAGATTCTAACATTATTTATTCAAACTTCAAAGTCTCACAATGATCAAGAGTGAGGTTTTGGTGATGATTTTATTTCTCAATCAGGTTTTAAAACCCGTCATACTAAAAACAGAGTCATTTTCTGTTTTCAAAATTTGCACAGCTGCATTCACCTGCATATGTACACAGGTTTGTTCACATGCAAGTGATTTCCATATTCACTTCAGACATGCATTTATATTTCACAAACAAACATTCGAGATAAATCACATGCCAACCAATGTAAAAGAAAGGGGTAAGAGTTTGCTCACTGATTTTGAAACTGGAAACAAGTTTTGTTTATGAATCCGATCTGTAGCTTTGATCAGCACTTGCATGCACCTAAAGGTGTTACAGATTTGGAGTTTCTACAGAGAACAATTTAGCTTTGTGCCTAGAATTTACGCTGATGTTGAGATGGTTTCAGAAGTTTGAACTGAACTTGTTTTGCTTGCCTCAGGAATTTCACAGTGCATGCTGGCATTCTATTTTCACTGGTAGGTTTGAATTTGTTTTAAGCAAAATGATTCACTTTATTCCAGGTTTGAATTGAATCAGATCTTCCTTGAATCCCAATGCATTGCTTCAGATTGTAGTTTGAAAGTTTTTGATTTCTTTTTGAATTCCTTTGCTTTGATTTCTGAGATGTATTCATTCCCAGGTTTGTTTTCTTGAGAAAAAGATTTGTTTTAAATTTAATTTCTATTCTTGTAATTTTGTTAACAGGACTTTGAAAAGATAAGAAACGAAATTGTCTTCCCTTTAATTACATTCTAATTAAATTTTATTTTAGAATATGCATTTGCCACTTGTTTAAGATCCTTACACTTGTACATTTGTTTATAAATGTGAACACTTTTGAAAATGTTTCTAATTTATGTTTAAGTCCCTAATGTAAATTATTTTGTTAATGTCTGTTTTAAACCTTGATTTGTTTTATATTTACAAACTTATATAGATAACTTTTAAAAGATAAAATCAAGTATAATTATAAAACAATACACACATATCTATTATTTGAATATAACATTTTTTTATATGTTCCAATGGTTTAAATCTTTTAATCAAATCAAATTTTATGATTCAAATTCAAAATTTAATATAGAATAAATTTGTACTTATAAATGAAAAAATAATCAAATACCTTTTTAAATATATCTTTATAATCCATTTGATTTCAAATTAATTAATTTTATTTACAATTTTTCTCTCGATATAAAGATACATCTTTATTAATTTTGAAAATTTAAACACAATTTATATTTTATTCTTAAATTTCCAATTCAAATCTATTTATAATTCAAAAATAGAAATTTTCTAATAAATTGATAATTAAATCCACAATTAAATTTCAAAAATTAATTCAATTATCAAATTAAACTGGACTAAAACCAGGGGATGTTACAGATTCCCCTCTTAGAAAATTTCATCCTCGAAATTTGTAAGAGAGAGACAACAAAGGATAGATACTCAAAGATAGAGAAATAGTTTTCAAATCAAACCGGGTATCTATTCTGCATTTGGCTTACCAAATCAGAATATCACTAATAGATATAAGAACGAACCAAGATACTCGGGTCACCGATCTACGAATCAACCATAGAAACCAAAGAAAACATATTATTCAAACAAACAATTTTGACCCATTTGGAGTTTGTGTCCAATGCAATTATATCAAAACTTCTTCTTGAAGTTACTACGAATTATCAAAGAATTGAGAAGATGAATCAAAGGAGATTGAAAGAGAAAGTTGTTTCCGCTATTGCAGGGTATCGACCATTTGTAGTCGTACTTCCCTGTCCGATATCTTGTCCTCTTCTTGCACTCATACTCACTATCAGTGGATAGTAAGGGAATTTACTGAGGCATTCGAACAGATATCTTAGGGATATACTCATTCTAGGGTATACATCACCCTATCTCTAATGAGTCACTTAATGTGTTATACTCCTAAGCTAAAGTTTCAACCTTCCGCTCTGATACCAAATGTAACGGCACGGATTTTTCGCGTTCGAAAATCCACATCCATACTTTTACATCGTACTCGAATGCCGCAGATTCGACTGTTCAAATCCGAGTCGCCGGAGCTTATAACACAATTAAGTAAAACAACACAGTGGAAGAAAAAGAAATGAATATCATATACAACCAATTATACAATATCCAAAATGATACAACAATGATATATATGATATAAAGAATACCAGAGACAAGATAACAATTGCTACAGCGGAAAACACAATGTTAACGTAAAAATCAGATGCTAACATCCCGGTGTAGATTGAAGTTGAGCGAAAGCACCACCCGTGAACACGGGAACTAAAAACAAGTAGAAAAGTCACAGAGAAAGCAGAAAAGACAACAGCTTTAATAGTGGTTCGGCTTAGGGTAAGCCTACGTCCAATTTAATTCTCTTTATTACTGAATCGATTACAACTTTACAACAATCTTCAATTACAATTCTGATGAGACAAACAACTAGAACTTTGATGTAGAAGAATTCTTTGAATCCATGTAGATTGCGTTAGATTTCCTCTCGAAGTTAGTTGAGATGCCTTTCATACTTCAAGTGTCGAGTGAGTCGAGAATTCAACAGAGTATCGGCGCTTAAAGAGATCGGCCAAAAGTCCCCTTCATGTTTGAGGTAGGTTGGTATTTATAGGAAAATTTCGCCGTTGGGTCGTAAGTCGCGACCGACCTATGGCAGGTCGTGGCCGACTTATCTGGCCATCCCCATGGTTTCACATAGGTCCGTTTGTATAAGTCCCAGGTCGCCCCCGAGTCAACACAACTTTGTATCAGTAGTACGACATCGGGCTTACATTCAGTAGCTTTAGGTCGTGGACGACTCAAGCTAGGTCGTGAGTCGTAAACGAGTTAACTGGCAAGTCGCAAGTCACGGCTTAACTGGTAAGTCCTGGATCGTGTACGAGTTAAGAGGCCACTGTGCCAAGTAGCTGCATTGAACTTGTCTTCCTTTGCTTGGGTCGTGAACGACTTAACATAGGTCATAGGTCGGTTGTGACTTTGGTATAGTTCATGATCTTGTCCCTGTCCTGGGTAGTTAGAGCGGCAAACTCTCTGGATAGTTAGGTCGGCTTCCATCTTAGGTCGGTAGCTATCTTAGGTCGGCATCCTGTTTTAGGTCGGTAGCTATCTTAGGTCGGTAGCTATCTTAGGTCGGCATCCTGGTTTAGGCAGTTGGGTCGGCGTTCTTGTTAAGCATTAGGTCGGCAACCTTGTTAGGCCTTAGGTCGGTATCCCTCTTAGGCCTTATGTCGGTATCCTTTTGGGTCGGTAATCTCTCAAGTAGTTGAGTCATGGCCAAGGCGGAGTTAACATTTGCCGCTGAAGTATACGCCTAATGGTTAGGTCGTATGCTTTGACATTCTCTAACCCGTCCACTTTCTAGGTCGGTAGGTCGTGTACGACCTAACAGTTAGGTCACACGCGCCGCTTCAAGTCTCTCTGCTGTAAGTCGTATATCCTCTCCTTTCTTCTCATTACTTGCCTCCTCATTTGTTTTTGCTGTTAACTCTTTCCCGAGCTTCCAAGGCGATTTCGATTCAATCAATCACCGATTAATCTTGAGATTACATTGTCTAAGTGATCTTGTTTTCTTCTCCTGACCCTTTACCATCTCTGATTCGTGAATTCCATTTCTCCATCCTAACCCACCTCTCCACGCAATGCGTCATCGTGAATTTTCCATAGCTGGCGAACTCTAGTTGGTTTGATTTAGGTTTAAACATTTGATTGGTGGGCTTTAATGCCTCAAGCTAATCGATTTTCGAATTGCGTTAGGATTGCAAGGTGTTGAACTTGCAGTGGTTTCGAACTGGTTTACTGGATGATCCGATATCATGAATGAAACAACATGAATGGAATGAGGGTTTTTTATGGATGGAGCGGCTAACGGGTTAACGGGTTGAGTGGAGCGAGATATTGATTTGGACGCGACCCAGTGATTTTGGGTGACTTAACTTTTGGCCAACCTAATCCTTAAATCGTGGCCGAGTTAACCCTTGGGGGAAATCTGCCGACCTAATCTTCTACCGACCTAACCCTTAAACCATGCCGAGCTAGCACTTAGGGAATTTTACACCACTTTTTGAACCGGAGCCTTCCTCCTCACTACTCTTCACGACTTAGAGAACTACCGATTTAAGGAACCGGAAACTTTAATCTTAACTCGCGAGAGATTCCTTGGGTCGCAGCCGAGTTAACACTTGGATGCCCAACTCGAATTCTCTCTTAAAAGCATAGTTCCAATTTGAATTCTTAACTTGATCTACTGTACTGAACTGCTTAAATTCTGGATTGTTTTAACTTTGTTGCTTTATTTCACAGACCACATTAACTTATAGGCTAACTGTTAACTCTGCCCCAGTTTCGACTTAGCAACTCGAAGGGATGCCGACCTACGGCTTAAAAGGGTTGCCGACCTAAGATTTGAGGGGGTACCGACTTAAGGGTAAGGTGGGTTATCGATCTAATATGGAAGCCGACCTAAGGCCTAAGAGGGATACTGACTTAAGGCTAAATAGCTGCCGACCTAACGCTTTAGCAAGGTTGCCGACCCAACTGTCTAAAATAAGGTAGCTACCGAGCTAACGTGGGTACTGCACTAAGACTCAGAGGATGCCGACTTAACAGGAAGGCCGACCTAAGGCCTAAAAGAGATGCCGACTCAATGACTTGATCAAGTTACCGATCTAATGCTTTACCAAGATGCCAACCTAAAATAGTTGCCGACCTAAGTCACAGCTGACCTAGGACCAATGTTAACTCGTTCACGACTCAAGTAAAGGAAGACAAGTTCAATACAGCTACTCGGCACAGCAGCCTCTTAACTCGTACACGATCCAGTTGCCAGTTAACTCGTTCACGACTCACGACCTAATTTGAGTCGTCGACGACCAAAAGCTACTAAATGCAAGCCCGATGTCGTGTTACTGAGATAAGGCTGTGTTGACTCGGAGGCGACCTATGACTTGTACAAATGAGCCTAGGTGAAACCATGGAGGGGCCAGATGAGTCGGTCGCGACTTGCCTTAGACCGACCACAACTTAACTTAGACCGGTCATGGCTTACGACCTAAGGGGTGGGATTTTCGCTATAAATACCAACCTACCTCAAGCATGAAGGGGACTTTTGGCCGATCTCTTGAAGCGCCAATACTCTGCTGAATTCTCGACTCACTCAACACTTCAAGTACGAAAGACATCTCAACTAACTTTGAGAGGAAATCTAACACAATCTACATGGATTTAAAGAATTCTTCTTCATCAAAGTTCTAGTTGTCTGTCTCATCGGAATTGTAATTGAAGATTGTTGTAAAAGTTGTAATCAATTCAGTAATAAAGAGAGTTAAAGTGGACGTAGGCTTACCCTAAGCCGACCACTATAAAAACTGTTGTTTTTTCTGCTTTTTCTGTGATTTCTCTACTTGTTTGTAGTTCCCATGTACACGGGTGGTGCTTTCACTCAACTTCAATCTACACCGGGGTGTTAGCGTCTGATTTTTACGTTAACATTTTTGGTGCTTTCACTGAGAATTGAACTTAAGGAAACTTCCACTATTGCTCCACGAAGGATTGTTGAAAGGATTTCTTTTAAAACTAGAAGTTTATTAGAAATAATGGCTCCTGGGAGAAAACGAAGTTCTGTAAGATCCGACATTGTTCAAGAGAATACTGCTACCTCTCCTCCTTCAAGCCAAGCCGCTCCAACTGTTGGAGTTACTCGAGCAGAGTTGGACGCCGTAGTTTTGGGATTGAATCAACAATTGAATGCTCGGAATGCGCAATTGGAAGCACAGAATGCCCAGAATGCCCTGATCTTAAGTAAATTGAATGATCTACTTGGGGCAAACCGTCAACTGAGTAATAATGATGGGAACCCTACTGTGGGAGTTCAGGATGTTGAAGGGAACATTTCTCAAAGAGCCGCAGACCCTGTAGAAAGGACTCCTCTTCAAGCTGGAGGATCAGGGCCGCAGCCGACCCTCCGTGAACGATTGTCAAGGAAGAGTTCAGAGAGAGTGGCTGATGTGCGCCCTCCAGAGCCTCTAAACGATGAAGAGTATTTTTCGGGTATGGTTCGTCAAATCATGAAAGAAAGTATGCGAAGAGATGAAGATGAGAAAGAGTGGGGATTTGCTCCGAGCAAAACTCCATTTACTGAAAAGATCTTGAAGGCAGAGTTCCCAAGGAAATTTGTTCCCCCTACTATCCCGGCTTACAAGGGGACGAGTGATCCAAACGAGTTTCTGTATAAATACGACTGGCATATGACAGGTGCCAGGGCGTCTGATTAAATTAAATGCTGATACTTCCCGGTTTATCTAGAAGGTGTAGCTCTATTGTGGCTTACAAAGCTGCCGGTCAGGTCCATCGATCAATTCTCCGATTTGACCTGGAAGTTCATGGAGCAATTTCGATTGTATGCTTATAAAGCAAAGTATATAATGTCGCTATCAAGTCTAGAGCAAAATCCGGGAGAATCCATCAGATCATTTTTGAATCGCTTTAACATAGCATTGGCCGAGGTAGATAATGCTGAGCCATGCATAGTCCTAACATACTTGATGATGGCGATTGACAAATCAAGCGAATTTGGAAAGTGGTTGAAAATGAAAGAGCCAAACTCACTTGACAAATTCTACAAGAAAGCGGATGAATTCATGCGCTTGGAAAGCGTCCAAACACCGGCTAAGGTGGTATCGGCGGAAGCCGGGAACAACGGTGCTGCTTCGAACAAGAAAGAACCTAACACTCAGAAAAGGGGAAATGATGGTGGAAAGGAACAGGGAGACGCTAAGAAAGGCCGTTCTTTCAATTTCACACCCCTGACCGATACCCCCGAAAACATCTTCTTTGCAACCAAAGGTGATGTCATTTATCCGACACCGCCTAAAATGAGAGTTGAGATTAAGATGTAAAAAAGTGGAAGGTTCAGCCGGTTCCACAACCAGCCCGGCCATGACACCAACGAATGCCATCAGTTGAAAGAGGTGATTGAACAACTCTTGAAGGAAAACAAACTCCAGCAGTATGTGAAAAGGAACAGAAATGCCCCAGCTTCGTCAACTCAAGGACAACAAGTTCCCGCTCACCGTCCTGCCTCAAGTGAGAAAGCCGTGGAGCATGAATCAGAAAGACCTGTTATCAACATAATAACTGGAGGACCTCACCCAGCAGGCAAAAGCTGGCACGAAATGGAAAGGTATGCCCGGGCCTTGAGGAATGTACCAGCTGAAGAGAATGTTTTTGTCTTAGAGAATGATGCGCCTTTAAAGCAACAAAAGACTTCCACAGATGATATCGTGTTTAGTGCTAGGGATTCTTTGGGTATTGAGGCTCCGACCATAGATCCTTTGGTCATATCCGCTGGTATTGGGCCGGCAACTGTGAGAAGAGTTCTAGTTGATTGTGGAGCTTCATGCAACATCCTCTTCAAGAAGACCTTCGATCAAATGAAAATTCCAATGGCTGACGTTCAAGCTTCGTCACTTAAGATTGCTGGGTTTGCTAGAGAATCCAAACAGCCGATTGGGACCATTGATTTGTTTGTAGAACTCGAAAAGGGGCTAAAGAAGGTAGCTCGAAAGCAAACCTTTATAATTGTTGGAGAATTCTCTGCCAACAATGCCTTTTTAGGCCGACCAACTCTTGCTGCGTTCAAAGCTGTTCTTGCCCCATGGTGTCTGACTCTAAAATTCCCCACAGATAATGGAGTTGGTGTGATTAAGGGAGACCAAGATGCGGGGCGAGAATGTTACTTTGAAGAGTTGCGAGAATCAAGGAAAAGAGAAATGGGAAAAGGTGCGGCGGCTCCAGTCCGCACCAAGGAACCGACCTTTTAGCAATTACAGGGTGGACCCTGCACTGGCGAATGTAGTGGCGCACGAAGAGAGATGGATCCAAGGAAAGCTAGTGCAGGGGAGAATAGGGTAGTACGGTAGAGGTAACAGTGCCGCAGCCCGTTGATCCAAAGGACCCAAACAAAGTGCTTAATGTGGGTTCACAACTCAGCACCACAGTTCTGAATGTTCTGATTTCATTTTTGAAGGCTAATTTGGATGTATTCGCTTGGACTCATGCTGACATGTGCGGAATATCCCCAGAGATTATAGTACATACTCTGAACATTGATCCAAAGTTTACACCTGTGAAATAGAAGAGAAGGACTCAGGGTCCTGAAAGAACGGCAGCGTTAAAAGAAGAAGTGGATCGGCTCATGGAGAACGGGTTCATTAGAGAATCTACTTATCAAAATTGGGTCTCAAATCCAGTGCTGGTTAAGAAAGCTAACGGAAAGTGGAGAGTGTGCATTGATTTTTCAGATCTGAAAAAAGCCTGCCCCAAAGACTGTTTCCCGCTACCCAGGATCGATCAGTTGGTGGATGGCACGGCAGGACATGAATTGTTATCTTTTATGGATGCATACTCCGGATATAACCAGATTATGATGCATGAGCCAGATCAAGAGGATACGAGCTTCATCACAGATGTTGGACTCTACTGCTACAAGGTCATGCCTTTTGGACTCAAGAATGCAGGGGCAACTTACCAAAGGCTTGTTAATGCCATGTTTAAACCACAGATTGGTAAGACAATGGAAGTTTATGTTGATGACATGCTAGTAAAGTCTAAGAAAGCGGTGGACCATATGGATCACTTGGAAGAGATGTTTGCAGTACTCCGCAAGTACAGAATGAAGCTTAATCCCCTGAAATGTTCATTTGGAGTGGAGTTCGGAAAGTTTTTGGGTTTCATTGTGAGCGCTAGGGGCACTGAAGCCAATCCAGCTCAGATCACTGCCCTGAGAGAGGTCAAAGCTCGTAGAACGAAGAAGGAATTGCAAAGTCTCAATGGAAAGGTTGCTGCCTTGAGTCGGATCATTTCCAAAGCTACTGAAAAATGCATTCCATTCTTTGATTCTCTGAAGAAAGGAAGAAAAAACTTTGAGTGGATCCCTGAATGTCAGGAAGCATTTGATGAGTTGGTTCGTCATATGGAAGTGCCTCCATACTTTCAAAGCCTGACAGTGGTGAAGGTTTCTTCGTATATTTGGCAATTTCGTCTCATGCTCTCAGTGCAGTGTTGGTACGGGAAGACACAAGTATCCAACGCCCAGTCTATTATATCAGCAAAAGATTCACTGGGGCAGAGATGAACTATTCAAGATTAGAAAAGCTCGCCTATTGTTTGTTGATCGCATCAAGAAAATTAAGGTCGTATTTCCAAGCTCATCCCATCAAAGTCCTCACTGATCAACCTCTAAAGCAAGTCCTATTCCGTCCTGAGACTTCGGGCTGTCTTTTGAAATGGAATATTGAACTCAGCCAATATGACATCACTTACCATCCCCGAAAAGCAATCAATGGACAAGCTTTGGCAGATTTCATCGCAGAATGTACGGATAAGGGTAATAGTGAGGAAGAAGTCATTGATAGCATCCCAATCCAATGGAAATTGTATGTCGATGGCGTAAGGAATGATTACTGCTCCGGAGCGGGGGTTGTCCTTGAAACCCCAGAAGGGCGATCGCTATGTTATGCACTGAGACTAGAATTCCCTTTGACAAATAATGAAGCTGAATACGAAGCTCTCATCGCTGGTTTAAAGATCGCTAAAGAACTAAACATCAAGGCATTGCATATCTTCAGTGATTCTCAACTTATTGTTTGTCAAGTCAAGGAGGAATTTCAAGCTAAAGGAGGGAATTTACCAGCCTATTTATCAAAATCCTGGGAGCTCCTTCAAGATTTTGACCGTTATTCAATAAACCATATCCCCCGAGAAGAAAATATGAAGGCGGATTCTCTCGCGAAGTATTCAAGTACTGGTGAAGCTCAACTATTGGGGTTAGTTCCCGTCGAAGTCTTGTCAGCTCCAAGCACAGATGAAGTGGATGTTGATTGGATTATGAATGTATCCCAAGAGCAAGAATCATGGATGACTCCGATACTTGAATATCTACTCAATGGTTCTCTGCCAGAAAATTCAAAAGAACGACAAAAGCTGATGAGGAAAGCCTCCCGATATATAGTTCAAGATGGTCGTTTGTACAGACAAGGATTTTCAATGCCATTACTCCGATGTGTGACAAAGGAAGAAGCTAAGACAATTCTAACTGAAGTACACGGAGGGGAATGTGGGGAACATACAGGTGGTCAAACTTTAGCAAAGAAAATCCTCCGTTACGGATACTTTTGGCCAGAAATTAATCAGGATGCTGTTGACTATTCCCGAAAGTGTGATAAATGCCAGAGGTTCACCAAAATTCCTAGAGCACCTTCCACTGAGCTAACACAAATGGTCAGTCCATGGCCGTTTGCCATCTGGGGAATAGATCTCATTGGGCCTTTGCCGATTGCCAAATCAGGGATTAAATATGCTATCGTAGCCGTTGATTATTTTACTAAATGGGCTGAGGCCAAACCATTGGCCACTATTACCTCTAAGAAAATGATACGTTTTGTGACTAAAAATATCATTTGCAGGTATGGTGTGCCTCAGAAGATAATCACAGACAATGGTACTCAGTTTGAAAGTGAGGAGTTCCAAGATTTTTGCAACGATTCAAGATCCGAATAAGCTTCTCAGCAGTGGCTCATCCGCAGGCAAACGGGCAAGTGGAAGCAGTAAACAAAATCATCAAATCAACCATCAAAAAGCAGCTGGAAAAAGCAAAAGGTGGTTGGGTCGACAAGTTACCGCTTGCACTATTGTCATACAGGACCACTCACAAAACTGCGACTAGGCATACTCCATTTTCATTGGCATACAGATCAGAAGCAATGATTCCAGTGGAAACTGAAGTCCCCTCACACAGAAGGATCCATTTTGATCAAAATGAGAATGAGAAATTGCAATTGGAAGCACTTGACCTCCTCGATGAAAGAAGAGAAGAGGCTAGACTTAGAATTGCAGCTCACCAGCAAAAAATAGCCAGGCACTTCAATTCCAAAGTTCGTCAGCGCAGCTTTGAAGTTGGGGACTTAGTCCTGAAGAGAATTATGATAGCCATAGGTGTGTTTGGGCCAAACTGGGAAGGGCCATATGTTGTAGGCGCGAAACTCCTTGATGGCACATTCAAACTCACAACTGTCGAAGGAGAACCAATCCCAAGAGCTTGGAACAGCAATCATTTGCGTCCCTATTTTACTTGAAAGTTTACTGAAATATTGTAAAATAATTATGAATATGTGATCCTTGTAATGAAAGTAATTGTAAAGCAAGTGAATAATGAAAAGCTATAAAGTGGATGTAGGCCCAACTTTTGGCTGAACCACTATAAATCTTGTGTTCTCTACTATTATAAACTACTTTGTTTTATTTCGACATATAAAATATGTCAAGTGTGTCACTAAAATGTCGATTTGATAATGCAGGCCATAGAAGCAAAGCTTACCCATCGCAAGACCAAGCGATCTCCGACATCACTCAGCAAGCAAAACATCAAACCATTCAAAATTTCCATACTCAAATCCTACAAAAGAAGTGCTTCAAACAAAAGTTAGCAATGTGGATGGAAGTGGACCATTTCTAACTAACTGTAAATGTTTGAACAAACAAACAACCAGTTAAATAGCCTGTGTCTACCACCACCAACTCGCTTAACTATGAAGTATATTTCATTGGATAAGGGAAATTATTGGCAACTAAAAAGTGATGACACTTGCAAAAGACAACGGGGATCGCCAACATGAATAGATGGAAAAGAGACATGGGCGAGCAAACATCAATCAGCAAAAGACCTCTTCAGAGGAACAAGCCTTCTTCGGAGGCACAACTCTTCAGAGGATAAAGACCTCGAGCGGGCCTAGCCAGAAAAAGAGAGATCTTTCTCGATACAAAGTTGCGGAATGATCGGTCGATACACTCCCGTGAATCCGTCCAACCGAGAGAAAGAAACTCCAAACTTCCAGGCAAAAGCCCTACTCAGAGGCACACGTTTCACCGAGATTGAAATTAAACTTCCAGGTGTTGGAACGTGAAAAGCCCTCTTCGGAGGCCCATTTCACCACAGTTGAAATGATAAAAGACCTCGAGTGGGCCAAACAAGAAAATGAGAGATCTTTCTCGATACAAAGTTGCGGAATGATCGGTCGATACACTCCCGAGAATCCATCCAACCGAGAGAAAGAAACTCCAAACTTCCAGGCAGTAACCCTACTCAGAGGCACACATTTCATCGTGATCGGTCGATACATTCCCGTGAAATGAAATATGAAAAGCCCTCTTTGGAGGCCCGCTTCCCAGCGAACATGGAAAAATAAAAGCCTCTCCCAAGGGGCAGAAACCAAAAAGACCTCTTCCCAGAGGCACAACCAAACAAAAAGACCTCTTCCTAGAGGCAGAAACAAAAAAGACCTCTTCCCAGAGGCAAAAATAAAAAGACCTCCTCCTAGAGGCACAATCGAACAGAAAGACCTCTTCGGAGGCACACGTTTCACCGAGATTGAAATAAAACTTCCAAGTGTTGAAACGTGGAAAGCCCTCCTCGGAGGCACAACTCTTCGGAGGCACACGTTTCATCGAGATTGAAATAAAACTTCCAAGTGTTGAAACGTGAAACAGCCCTCCTCAGAGGTACAACTTTCCAAAGAAGCATTTCGTCAGAAATGCAAAGCAAAGATCAAAGCCCTCCACCTAGGCGCAATATAAAAGAAAAAAGAAGGAAGCCCTCTTCAAAGGCACACTTTAGCTTTCAAAGGAAGATTTGTTCTTCTATTCTTGGAAATATTCTTCCTCAAAAAGAAGTTAAAGTGTCCTTCGGAGGCCCGTTTTACCACATAGAAGAATTCACTTGGTAAAAATGTGTGAAGGCACAAAAAAAAAGTGATATCTTCGAAGGATGAAGCATAAAAACTTATATGGAGGGAGCTGTACTCTATTTTTAACGAAATAATATTCCTCCAAGTATGGAATAATTATTCTCCACAAAATAAGAGTACAAGTCCCATCAAAGTATAAAATATTGCAACGAGCTTATGGTATAGGGGCAACATGGTATAGCTACATACAACATGGTATAGCTACATACAACATGGTATAACTACATTGGCAAAATTACGCTCGAACAACATACCACAAGCTCACTGCAATATCATATAAAGAAACTTGTACAAAAAAGTGAATAGTAAATGCATTCTCAGATACAGACAGAAGTTTGTACAAACAAAAAGAATCATTTTATTCAACACTGTCAAAATTTTGTACAGGTACAGGTTTCAAAATTAAAAGAAAAAAAGAAAGGCGGAGGCCGGTACCCGCACAATCTCCGGCCAGTACATGCAAAAAGCAAAAAGTAAAGATAAGTCGAAGCAAGACCCCCTATTTATTTTTGCCACCGCCCTTAGAGCCTTCACCTGACCTAATAGGCAGCTTTTCAGGACGGCTTGGAAGAGTCGGGGATGAAGGAGAAAGGGTTACTGCCGGATCAACTTTCGTTTCCTCTTCAGAAATAAGAATGCCTTTTCTTCTCTTGTTCGAAGTGGCACGCTTCCTCCTTCTCCTTGAAGAAGACTCACTTCCCGGAGTTACAAGAGCAGATAATTTTATTTTATCAGAAGTAGTTCGCTCCGGAGACTCATCGCCTTCTCCAAGCCCCTCTCCCCCATGTTCTTGAGTAGCAATAGGATCATCTAAGCCATGAAGAGCTTCTATTTGCTCCTCTTGGGACCCGGGTTAAGTGGCAGACGAAGGAGTGACCCGGAGAACCGAAGAAGGAATAATTGGAGGAGAGGAAGCTTAAACAATGCTCGGTGCTTTCTCTACAGAAGAAAAGAAGTTAAAGTCAGTAAAGAGAGGAGATAAAGGCTCATTGAGGTTCATAAAATAGTCGAGAAGCTCATCGAACTCATAAGAAGCAAATGAGCAGTCTACTTGGGCAAGATTGACAGTAGAATTACCTGGAGAAGTCGGCTTGCTGATATCAACCTCATAAGTCTGTGCTTCGGCACTCTCTTCGCCTTCATCTCTACCCTGTATACATATGATCTCAGTTGTAACTTTAGCCAGGGATGGAGAATGAGAACTGGAGCCGAAAATGTCGATTTCGGCCGAAGGTGAAGGCTGGATTGGAATAGTTGAAGTAGTTTTCCTAACCGATCCCCTTCTGCCATTTCAGCTCTTAATTTTGCAAGTTGTTCCTTTCCTTTGGCAAGAGCAGCGCGAGCATCAGCATCCAAGTAATGCTCCTCAAGAGCTGATTCGGCATAGCCAGCACCTTTACCGCCAAGCATGTCAAGTGTAGCCTCCCACACTTCAGCCAGTGTAACTTCATATTTGGGGCCTAGAAAGGCGAGACTACCGTGCCCCAAGATGCTGTGCAGGTAAAAGTCAAACAGTGTCGAGCTGATGTTGGTCTTCGTTGCCTCATGAGATTCTTCAGCTGCAAATTTACCGGCAACGGCCTCATCGCGCTCTCTTTCAGTCTTGGAAAGTTCAAGCTTTAGCATTTGAATTTCCGCCTCCTGAGAGTTGACTTTCTCCTGTAACTCTGTAACCTCAGCACGATACCTTCCCTCTGTTTTCTGCTCAGCTTCAAGTTGTGCCTCGGCATGTCGCTGAGCTGCGTGAGCATCGCGAACTTGCTTCTGAAATACTTCTTCTTTTTGAGTATATGTGGTAGAAGAAGTAGCAGGCTCTTGTTTAATTTCCTCAACTTTCGCTTCGAGCACTTCATTGTAAGTAGTGATGCTCCTCATTTCGGTATCATGCTGCTCAAGAACCTTCCGCCATTCGGCCTTATCATTCTCCATAGTAAGCATGGCCTCTATATTCGCACGGTTGACCCTTTGAAGCTAGTCAACAAGCTTTTTCCAGTTCGACATCCTTTCAATATCAAGCCTGACGGCATCGAGATTTCGCAGCATGGAAGGCTTGTCGATAGGGATCAAGTCAAGATCGAACCGCACTCCCTTCAAGCACCAGTGCGGGAACCGGCTTTGCAGAGTAGCCGGGCCTGATCCAACTTGGAATTTAGGGCTGCTGATTATTGTTTGAATGTCTCTTCCCGAAAGCGGGAGAGCCAGAAGGAATGTCAAGTGAGACGGGGGCAGTGACCTTTTCAGGAGTTGTAGAAGTATGCTTCTCACCGTGTCGAGCACGCTTGCTTGGGTCCTCAACCATATGGCTTTTTCCCCGGTCATCATAGGATTTTCTCTTGTGGGAATCGTCACCTTTATGGGAAGAATCATGGTGCTCCTCCCTTTCTTTTCTCTCATAACGCTCTTCTTGAGCCATTCTCTCCTGAGCCTTTCAAGCGGCTCTCTCTTCATCGGTTTCTCTATGAGCGGGAAGGTAGCGCCGATAATCATATTGACTACGCCTCCCGTAGCGTTGAAAGTCGTCATAGTAGGAGCTGCTGCGTCCCATCGGAGAATCTGAAATGAAAAAGAAGAGACAAGTCTTAAAAGTGTTCAAAGAAAAGAAGTGTAACTTTAGAATCTTCAAAGTACAAAGAGTTAGGAGTATAAAAGTGTCGAAAGATTCTAAGTGTGTGTGATGTGCAAGCTACGCGCATCAAACTACAAACCACTCTTTGATTGCGAAGTAATTGTGGGGGTAGTAGTTAACGTCAGCTCTGTTGAATATGCGCTTATATGATTTTTATTTGATGATAATAAACATATATACATTCACTTAAATGTATTTGATAATATACTATTTATTTTCACAGATTAAATAAATATTTGCTGAATAAAATAAATAACACGGAATTTGAATTCAAACGAATATTTTTTTCAAACAAATATTTATTACAATTTTGAATAGTACAAATTCAATTACATTACTATTTTGCACATTCACCTCACTACATATCACTCACACTCGTATTTTGTCTTCAACTGCATTCCAGTTGAATCCAGCATCTGAGCAATCTGCAAAAATATTCACTAACGCAGTAAAATTGAAAAAGAAATATTTTTGCAATATAAAATAAAATATGATTTTTGAAAGTATGATTTGCCTCGGTTATTTGGGTTGTTCGTCATCATTTACATTTGAATTCATTACACACGAACAGTGTGACATGCACAGTGTATCACTGTACATGCCACAAGGTCGTGCACGTCAATATACACTTGATAATGCTACAGGGTCAGGTGAGCACAGGTCAAACCTAAATGAAAAGCCAGGTTCAACTCACGTGCAATATATTCAAAATCACGACACGAGCAGAAGGTCAAACCCAAGTTTTGAAACTGGGTTCAACACAAGGCAACGTCAAGTTTAGACCAAACAACAATGATGGTAATGCAACACAGTGTAGACACCAATCATACAAGTGAGGCACAGCAACTACAAAGACCAGTTACAACTACAGAAACCAGAGAAATGCGCAGTGGAATGAAGTTAAGTGATGCACATATACTTGAAAGCTACAGCATCAACTAGGCCAAGTTCATATGCAATGAGAGGAACATCAAAGACAAGACCAAGTGCAGCATCAGTGAAGACAGCTACTACCACCATGAACCAGTGACAACAAAGGTCAAACACAAATGAACACACATGGACTACATGTCATGAATGAACTAGCAAAGGCTAGCCATCAACATAACAGCAACACCAACCAGAAAAGGAGCAAACCAAATATGCAGTGCATTCTCAAGTACACAGTGAAATCGCCACAGTCTCAAACTCGAATGACTGACCGAACCAAGATATCAGCAACAACAACAGTAATGATACAAGAACAATATCATGAAGGAACCAGACCATAAAAAGTGTTTGAAAATGCAGCAAATACCCAATGGACAGAGATGCAACAAAACAGAGTTTCAAATATGCATGGTGATGCAACTCCAAGCTAAGAGCAAGTGATAGTGAATATATACAAGCGCAGTGTTCAAGCATAAACAAGTGTGCAGGTCAGACCAGAATATTCAAGTCAACACAACGACAAGCCCAAATATACAGAAGTCAATGACAAGAAACCATGAGTACAACTACTGAAGCTCAAGAGGTGGTGTAAATACAACTTGAATGAATGCAAGTTCACATGTACAGCAACCAAACTGCAATACTGTGACAACAAGTGCATGCAACAGTGAAACTCGAGACCAAATGCAACAAAGTGAAATGGAGTTCACTGAGAAATGCAATGCAGATGCCAACATTGATGAATGTATATAGTAGCATAGAAGCAAGTTACAGAATGCATGAAACAGGAAAAAGAAAAAACTCGTATTTTTTTTGAAATAGTCAGCAATTAAAAAGAAGAAAGTTTCTGCCTTGTTATTCAAGAAGGATCGAAAGTTCTCAAAACAAAAGCCGTATGAATCAAGTAAGTATCGAACGCATCAGGAAAGTCGTGTGCATCACGAAAGTGAATTTTAGGAAAGTATCGAGTTAAGTAGTGTATTCGAATTCACATAAGTACGAGTACCCAAGTATCATCATCGGCATGAATGAAAAAATCAATCGAATTCAAGCAATCAAACCTGAAAGCAAAAGATACAAATAACATACCGAGGCGAATTCAATTATCTCGAAGCATCCGAAGCCGAACCCTAATTTCACAAATCAAGAAAAGCAGCCGAGCGCGACTCCAAGATCAATAGAGCGTCAATATCAAACGGCATCCGAAACCCTAATTTTGATCGAAAGCCCTAAATTATGATCGAAGAAGCCGCCATTTTTCCAAAGGACCGAATAGAAAAGGAAGCGGGTCTAAATAATAAAAGGGGCCAGCCTTTTTAAATTAGGGTTTTGTTAAGGGCTTTAGTTTATGTTTTAAATAAGAGCTTTATCTTATTTTTAGTTTTGAATTAGTTTTTAATTTTTAAATCTCTTTTCAAACCGTTGTATTTGCTAGTCGTGTGACTAGGGGACAAGCTACGTGGCGTAGCTTGAGAATTCGCAACTTAGTGGCTGAGTTGTGGCTGGGTTTTGAGCGTAGAGTTAGGTTAGTCAGTAGCGGGTGTCGCGAGTTTACGTGTGTAAGCTTGTGACTATCTAATTTCTGGTAGAAACCTTGGGGGCAGCACGTAGGCAGTTCTTGCCGAAGCTGGGTAAATTCTGTGTCGTTCTATTTCTGCATTTATTATTCTGTTTTTATCTGTGCTGCTTCTATTCTGTGATCTGTGTTGAAATTATTTTATAAGCTTCCGCAATTAATTTTTATAATTAATATTATCACCCTATTCACCCCCCCTCTAGGGTGAAATCGATCCTACAAGTGGTATCGGAGCAAGGAACAGAAGTCAACTTCTGTTTTAAAAAATTCGTTTTTTTCAAAAACCAACTTTTATTTTAAAATTTTTTGAATTTTTAAAATGGCTTCTTTTAATAATGCTTTTGCTGAAGGTCAGACCATAGTTAGACCACCAATGTTCAATGGTGAATATGCCTACTGGAAAAATAGAATGAAATTTTTTCTGAAAACCATTGACGCTTGGAACATTATTAAGATAGGTTATAGATCACCAACTATAATTGTAGACAATCAGGAAATAGATAAACTGATGGACCAATGGACAGAGCTAGAAAATAAATTACAAAATGCTAATGCTAAAGCTATGAATTCTATTATCTGTTCATTGGATCAATTTGAATTTAATCGTGTCTCTCATTGTTTAACTGCGCAGGAAATATGGCACACGCTCGAAGTAACTCACGAAGGAACATCTCAAGTCAAAGAATCTCGCCTAGCCATGTTAAGCAGCGAATACGAGAATTTCACAATGGCAAAAGAAGAAAATGTCAAAGAGATGTACGGACGACTGTCCAATATAGTATACAAATCAAAGGCTCTTGGAAAATCGTACACAGAGTTAGAGATAGTCCGGAAAATTCTCAGAGTTCTTCCTCGAAGCTTTGAAGCAAAAGTCATAGCTATTCAAGAGTCAAAGGATTTGAAACAAATCAAGGTGGAAGAGCTCATTGGAAATCTCACCGCCTATGAGCTAGAGCTAAAGTTCAAGGAAGAGCGAGAACGAGGCGATACTCGAAAGAAGTCAATTGCTCTCAAAGGAACAACTGAAAATGACGATGATGACGATGATGATGGTGAAGCTGAATTAGCACTATTAATAAAGAGATTCAAAAAGTGGAATCGCAAATATGGAAATCCAACCAGAAACCATCAAATTAAAAGCAGAATAAACAAAGCACTAGACATTTCGAAGAAGCAAGAGATCATCTGTCACAAATGTAATAAATCGGGACATATCAAGCCAAATTGTCCTCAAAATCGACCAAACCAAGGAAAGAAACTGAAGAAGAAAAGTTTTGCGGCTACTTGGGATGCAATTGATGAAGATGAAAGCGATAGCACCGAAAGTGAAAGTGAAAGAGCAAATCTATGTCTTCATGGTGAAGTAACTGACAGTGATGATGATGAGCCAAGTGAGGTATCAAAACTTTCTCATTCAGAATTACCTATATATTTTCACGAAGTAAATGGCTGTTTTGAACGACTTAAGGAAAAACATGCCAAACTTGAATCACAAAAGGATTCTTTAATTGATTTAAATAAACAACTTAACCAATTAGTTAAAACCTATCAAAGCAGAATCTCTAAGTGTGAGAAGTGTCCAACATTCGAAGAAGAGGTTAAAAATTCAGAAAACAAAATTATGTCGCTTGAAAATGAAATCCTGCTTTTGAAAGAAATTGAAAACACAAGAATAGAAGACTCTATTAAAAGGTGCACACAACTAATAAATGAAAATGAATCTCTCAAGACCCAAGTCCTACAACTATCAACAACGTTGGATAAATTCTCAAAAGGAGAAAAATCATTGAATATGCTACTAGGGAAACAAACTCTTAATACGTCTAGGCAAGGACTTGGATATAACAAATTTCAAAAAGATTGAAACCAAATTAATCAAGTCAATTCATTTGGACATAATCAAAATCGTCATTGGTATAAACCCGAACATGTGAAGAATGTATCGATTTGGGTTCCAAAAGGCACACCTATAAAATCTCTCAAAGTAAAACAAATTTGGGTGCCAAAAGGAACATGTTTAAATAGTTTTCAGTCTTCTCTAGATTATCTTCCAAAATATCTTGGCACTAACAATTTTGGACCTATGAAAACAAATAGGTCACTAAATTTTTTTCTCGTGTAGGTATGCTGGCAGGCTAAGGAACAACAGCAATGGTATCTGGATTCTGGCTATTCCAGACACATGACAGGCGATAAATCAAAGTTCCTTAGCCTAGAAAAGAATAAAGGTGGCAGGGTCACAATGGTTAACAATGAAAAGTGTAAAATTGTTGGCAAAGGTAAAGTAGGTAACAATACATTTACCCTGAATGATGTACTGTATGTTGAAAATCTGCACCATAACTTGATATCAATCTGCCAGCTATGCGATAAAGGTATGAATGTTATTTTTGACTCTGACTTATGCAAAATTGTTGACAATTCATCTAAAGAAATCTTATTTTCAGGTAAGAGGAAAGGTAATATATATTCTCTATCTTTTGATGATCTCACCCTTTCAAAATGCTTGGTTGCTAAGGACATAGAAGTTGATTTATGGCATCGACGTTTAGGGCATGCTAGTATGAATTTGCTAAACAAATTAAAAAGGAAAATTTTGGTAAGAGGGTTGCCTTCACATGAGTTTAAAACAGAAAACATTTGTAAAGCATGCACCTTAGGAAAACTTAAAAAATCATCATTTCATGCCAAAAACAGCGTAAGCACTTCAATAGTGCTTGAGCTAGTTCATAAGGATCTATTCGGACCTAATGACATTGCTAGCTTAGGAGGTAAAAAATATTGTTTTGTTATAGTTGATGACTACTCAAGATCTCCATGGGTATATTTCTTAGCCAAGAAATCAGAAACATTTTCATATCTCAAGAATTTCACAAAATTAGTCCAAAATGAAAAAGAAGTTTCCATTATTTCACTAAGAAGTGATCATGGTGGAGAATTTGAAAATTATGAATTTGAATTTTTTTGTAATGAAAATGGAATCAAACATGAATTCTCTGCACCACGTACTCCACAACAAAATGGGGTAGTTGAGAGAAAGAATCGAACTTTACAAGAGTTGGCTAGATCTATGATAAATGAGTATGAACTACCTTTACATTTTTGGGCAGAAGTAGTAAATACAGTATGTTATGTAATGAATAGAGTTATGATTAGACCGCTTCTCAACAAAACTCCTTATGAGCTATGGTTCAATAATAAACCAAACATTACTTACTTTAAAGTATTTGGATGTACTTGCTATATTCTCAATACAGGTGATCAATTAGGAAAATTTGAAGCAAAAGCTGATGAGGGTATCTTCATGGGATACTCTTTGAGAAGCAAAGCTTACAGAGTCTACAACAAAAGGACTAAAACAATCGTGGAATCAATCAATGTGAAATTTGATGAAGGCATTGATAATCAGGAAACATCCAAAAGCAATGTTGAAGAGGAGAAAGAAAAAGATGAATATGAAGAACCAAAAGAAACTGATGATATCAGAGAAACTGTCATAACTCCAGAAGTCCAAAGGAATCTAGATCCAGCAAAACTGAAATACAAAGCAGACCATCCTCTAGAATTGGTCATTGGAAACCCTATAGCAGGTATACAGACTCGTTCCTCCTTTAGAAATCTATGTGATATGTGCTTATATAGTGGATTTATTTCAGAAATAGAACCAAATAACATAGATTCATCCCTTAACGATGAAAACTGCTTTATGGCCACGCAAGAAGAGCTAAACCAATTTGAACGAAATAATGTTTGGAGTCTAGCACTTAGACCTAAGGATTATCCAGTTATAGGAGCAAAATGGATTTTTAAAAATAAATATGATGAATCTGGAAATGTAATTAGAAATAAAGCTAGACTAGTCGCTAAGGGATACAATCAAATTGAAGGAGTTGACTTTGATGAAACTTTTGCACCTGTAGCTAGACTAGAATCAATTAGAATATTATTAGCTTTTGCTTGCTATAAAGGATTTAAACTAAGGCAAATGGACATTAAGAGTACTTTTCTTAACAGAATTTTAAAAGAAGATGTGTTTGTTGAACAACCAGAAGGTTTTGAAAGTCATGAATATCCAAACCATGCATATAAATTGAAAAATGCTTTATATGGATTAAAGCAAGCCCCTAGAGCCTCGTATGAATGTCTTAGTTCTTATCTTCTTGAAAATGGGTTCAAAAAGGGATGTGTAGACACCACACTATTTCTGTTGCATGAAAACGATGATCTTTTCATTGTTCAAATATATGTTGATGACATCATTTATGGTGCTACTAACAAGTTATTGTATGAGAAATTTGAAAAGGTCATGCAGGAAAAGTTTGAAATGAGCTTGGTTGGAGAGTTAAAATTCTTTTTAGGATTTCAAATCAAACAAAGCGATAAAGGAACATTCATTTCTCAAACAAAGTATATTAGGGAACTTGTCAACAAATTTGGATTGAAAGATGCCAAACCAGCAAGAACTCCCATGAGTACAACGCTTAAACTTGACAAGGATGAAAAAGGTAAGACAGTTGATCAAAAGCAGTACAGAGGTATGATTGGATCACTTCTTTGTCTTACCGCTTCTAGACCTGATATCATGTTTTCTGTTTGCCTATGTGCACGTTTTCAATCTAACCCAAAAGAATCTCATTTAAAAGCTGTTAAAAGAATTATAAGATATTTGTTGCACACCCCACGGTTTGGTCTTTTGTATCCATCAAACGATAACTTTGAATTAAAAGGTTTTTCAGATGCTGATTACGCTGGAAATTTAGTTGATAGAAAAAGTACTAGTGGAGCATGTTTTATGTTAGGGCATTCATTAGTTGCATGGTCAAGCAGAAAACAAAATTGTATTGCATTATCCACCACAGAAGCAGAGTATATTGCTCTAAGTGGTTGCTCTGCTCAAATCTTATGGATGATACAGACTTTGCAAGACTATGGTCTAAATTTTAAACGTGTACCACTAATGTGTGATAGTAAAAGCGCAATTGATCTCACAAATAACCCTGTGCATCACTCACGAACAAAACATATAGATGTTAGACATCATTTTATTCGAGATCATATTTCTAAAGAAAATATCAGCATAAATTTTATTTCAACTGATTCACAATTGGCAGACATCTTTACAAAACCCCTTCCAGAAAACAGTTTTTGCAAACTACGTCTCAGTTTAGGTGTTTTAGAAATTTGAGTGCCTAATTAACAAATCTATCCCCCTCCTAATTATCAAAATGGTAAATAGTGATAGAAAAATGATAAGGGGTGATATTAATCATACATTTTTCCTCAAGACAATATACTTAGTAAATTTCTTTAGAAATTCACACAAGAGTTATAAAATTCTTTGTTTGGCAAAGATTCCATGACCAGTTCTAATTCTATCATAATTCTATCGACCATCGCTTATCAAAAATCCAATATAGTTTGTCGATATGTGGTATCATAATCAGGAATCATTAGTTTTTCAGTTTACAAAATAAAATAAAATTCAAAGTATTCACTCTCATTTAAAAGTCCTCACGGTTATGCATGGGTGAATTACTTGGAATTTGATATGTAGTTCCATGCTCATTTAAAAGTCCTCACGGTTATGCATGTATGGAATGCATATCAAAATTAATTTTTTAAGTAAACAAGTTGATTCTAATCCCATTTAAAAGTCCTCACGGTCATGCATGGTTAGAAGATACTTGAATTCATTTTTAAATTAATTTTTTTTGAAATACTACTAACCTCATTTAAAAGTCCTAACGGTTATGCATGGTTAGTAGAAATTCAAATTCCTAATAGACATATACCACAACTCGACATAACTTATGGTTTTATGATAACATCATTCCCATCATCTCTAAAATGGAATATGCGCCCAACAAGAATGGTTAAGATTTTTTTTTGATTTTCTATTTAAATTACATAGTTATAGTCGATTGAGTTTTACTGTTATATTACTATCTATCACCTTATCTCTATTTCATGACACTTTTATTCTTTTGCTGATAACAAAAGGGGGAGAGAAATGTTGGATTTTGGCATTTAAATCATCTATTACTGATATGCATATAAGAAGGGGGAGTTTCGTAAAGATGAAGCATTTAAATAGGGGGAGCAAGCATTGAAATGGTGAAATTATCAAATACATTTAATATGTTTCAAAATCCTAAGTATATGTTTGTTATCATCAAAAAGGGGAGATTGTTGAATATGCGCTTATATGATTTTTGTTTGATGATAATAAACATATATACATTCACTTAAATGTATTTGATAATATACTATTTATTTTCACAGATTAAATAAATATTTGCTGAATAAAATAAATAACATGGAATTTGAATTCAAACGAATATTTTATTCAAACAAATATTTATTACAATTTTGAATAGTACAAATTCAATTACATTACTATTTTACACATTCACCTCATTACATATCACTCACACTCGTATTTTGTCTTCAACTGCATTCCAGTTGAATCCAACATCTGAGCAATCTGCAAAAATATTCACTAACACAGTAAAATTGAAAAAGAAATATTTTTGCAATATAAAATAAAATATGATTTTTGAAAGTATGATTTGCCTCAGTTATTTGGGTTGTTCGTCATCATTTACATTTGAATTCATTACACACGAACAGTGTGACATGCACAGTGTATCACTGTACATGCCACAAGGCCGTGCACGTCAATATACAATTGATAATGCTACAGGGTCAGGTGAGCACAGGTCAAACCCAAATGAAAAGCCGGGTTCAACTCACGTGCAATATATTCAACATCACGACACGAGCACAAGGTCAAACCCAAGCTTTGAAACTGGGTTCAACACAAGGCAACGTCCAGTTCAGACCAAACAGCAATGATGGTAATGCAACGCAGTGCAGACACCAATCATACAAGAGAGGCACAGCAACTACAAAGACCAGTTACAACTACAGAAACCCGAGAAATGCGCAGTGGAATGAAGTCAAGCGATGCACATATACTTGAAAGCTACAATGTCAAGTTGACCAAGTTCATATGCAATGAGAGGAACATCAAAGACAAGACCAAGTGCAGCAACAGTGAAGATAGCTACTACCACAATGAACCAGTGACAACAAAGGTCAAACACAAATGAACACACATGGACAACATGTTATGAATGAACTAGCAAAGGCTAGCCATCAACATAACAGCAACACCAACCAGAAAAGGAGCGAACCAAATATGCAGTGCATTCTCAAGTACACAGTGAAATCGCCATAGTCTCAAACTCGAATGACAGACCGAACCAAGATATCAGCAACAACAACAGTAATGATACAAGAACAATATCATGAAGGAACCAGACCAGAAAAAGTGTTTGAAAATGCAGCAAATACCCAATGGACAGAGATGCAACAAAACAGAGTTTCAAATATGCATGGTGATGCAACTCCAAGCTAAGAGCAAGTGATAGTGAATATATACAAGCGCAGTGTTCAAGCATAAACAAGTGTCCAGGTCAGACCAGAATATTCAAATCAACACAACAACAAGCCCAAATATACAGAAGTCAATGACGAGAAACAATGAGTACAACTACTGAAGCTCAAGAGATGGTGTAAACACAACTTGAATGAATGCAAGTTCACATGTACAACAACCAAACTGCAATACTGTGACGACAAGTGCATGCAACAGTGAAACTCGAGACCAAATGCAACAAAGTGAAATGGAGTTCACTGAGAAATGCAATGCAGATGCCAACATTGATGAATGTATATAGTAGCAGAGAAGCAAGTTACAGAATGCATGAAACAGGAAAAAGAAAAAACTCGTATTTTTTTTGAAATAGTCAGCAATTAAAAAGAAGAAAGTTTCTGCCTTGTTATTCAAGAAGGATCGAAAGTTCTCAAAACAAAAGCCGTATGAATCAAGTAAGTATCGAACGCATTAGGAAAGTCATGTGCATCACGAAAGTGAATTTCAGGAAAGTATCGAGTTAATTAGTGTATTCGAATTCTTATAAATACGAGTAGCCAAGTATCATCATCAGCATGAAGGAAAAAAGCAATCGAATTCAAGCAATCAAACCTGAAAGCAAAAGATACAAATAACATACCGAGGCGAATTCAATTATCTCGAAGCATCCGAAGCCGAACCCTAATTTCACAAATCAAGAGAAGCAGCCGAGCACGACTCCAAGATCAATAGAGCGTCAATATCAAACGGCATCCGAAACCCTAATTTTGATCGAAAGCCCTAAATTATGATCGAAGAAGCCGCCATTTTTCCAAAGGACCGAATAGAAAAGGAAGCGGGTCTAAATAATAAAAGGGGCCGACCTTTTTAAATTAGGGTTTTGTTAAGGGCTTTAGTTTTTGTTTTAAATAAGGGCTTTATCTTATTTTTAGTTTTGAATTTTTAAATCTCTTTTCAAACCATTGTATTTGCTAGTCGTGTGACTAGGGGACAAGCTACGTGGCGTAGCTTGAGAATTCGCAACTCATTTGCTGAGTTGTGGCAGGGTTTTGAGCGTAGAGTTAGGTTAGTCAGTAGCGGGTGTCGCGAGTTTACGTGTGTAAGCGTGTGACTATCTAATTTCTAGTAGAAACCTTGGGGGCAGCACGTAGGCAGTTCTTGCCGAAGCTGAGTAAATTCTGTGTCGTTCTATTTCTGCATTTATTATTCTGTTTTTATCTGTGCTGCTTCTATTCTGTGATCTGTGTTGAAATTATTTTATAAGCTTCCGCAATTAATTTTTATAATTAATATTATCACCCTATTCACCCCCCCTCTAGGGTGAAATCGATCCTACAAGCTCTTGGGTCTACGGAGCTTGTTGCAAAGAAGAAGTCGCTTCTACTACTGAAGAAGAAACCCTGGTGGTGACAGGATCATCTTTAAAGATCTCTTGTGAGGTGGCAAAGAGGTCGCTCAACCCTTCGAAAGTGTCGTCCCTACTCTGCCTGACAGGGCTTGTTTTTCCGCCTTCTTCGCCGGACTTCTGTGAATGTTGAGGAGATCCCTGAGGCTCTTCTTCCTCAATGACTGAGGCAAGTGCGGGTTTGCCAGATGATCTCGCAACATCGACAGTAGTAGAGCACTTCACCAGAGAAGCTTTGGAAGCGGGATCTTTTGGTACAGGTGCGTCAAAAGAAACCGGGGCATCTGATGCTCTAGCCGGGGAGTCTGGGATCTCATGAGGATGTTTAGAACGAGAGTTGTGTAAAAGCCCGTACTGATGCAAAAATTCATCCCTCAACAAAAACTTTGCACTTCTCTCTTCTGTGGCCACGTCACTCAGTCTTCCAAAAACCTTCTTATGGATTGGATCTCTAGAAGGGAGAGGAAGTGCTGAAAAGAGCGAAGAATGAGATTAGCAATTGATAATTCGGATCTCGGCAAAGTTTGAAAATGGAGAAAATAGAAAAAGGTAGTCTTACTTCCTACTCTCCAGATGGCATAAAACCCTGGTGGGCAGCGAGCAAAGAAAAACTGGTTCAGAAATCCATGAACACTTTCAGTAAGATCAGAAATAAGCTTGCGGTTTCTGGCACTTCTCACGATAATGAGGGAAGGATGGTCTTTACTCTTTGCAAACGAGCATTGGTAGTGAATTTCTTCAAAACTCGGCAAGCGATCAAGAGTTCTCCTAACCAAAACACAGAACCCCATCAGGATGGCATAGCCATTAGGATGAAGTTGGAACGGAGAGATTGTCAACCAAAGGAGAAGGGTTCGAAGGAAGTCGTTAAAAGGAGGAATCGCCCCGCTTAATCACATTTGACGATTGACTGCAACAAAACCGTAGGCAGGATTGTCGGCAGTATCATTTGGTCCGGGAAGTAGAGCATCATTTTCAGCAAAACCAAATTGAGTACGTAGCTGAATAAATGCTCTCGGAGTTAGGATAGTCGAAGTTCTCTCTAGAGGATTTTCTATGGGAATAGCTATCGGAAAGGTCTCTTCAGCTTGAGCTACCCCTTCTTCTTCTTGATGGGAAGTCATTCTATACAAACAACTGGATATTCAAACATGAAGGTGCACGTTTCCTAAAGTGTGTGAAGTGTTGTGTAAAATCAATCAAGCAACAAGCAAATGTAACCAGAATATAAAAAAATAATAAATAGCAAATATTTATCAGTTGTAAAGTCCAAGGTACGTTGTTTTAATATGCATGTGTAATGTTAATAAAAATAAATCAGTTCAAGTTAAGGATGCTTTGCATTAATGCTTCACTTTAGTTGATGGGTTAACAGCATTTCATACAATGTGTTTAAGTTGATTACTTTATGTCGACTAATCCGTCATTTGATGTGGGCAGTCAATGGCAGTATATTCGCCTTGGTTTTTTGTGATTGTTGTTTTCAGCAGGTTGTTAGCCTATGAGTTAATGTGGTCTGCAAAATAGGACAGCAAAGTTGGAACAATCCAGGATTTAAGTAGTTCAGTCTAGTAAATCGAGTTAAGAATTCAAATTGAAGTTATGCTTTTAAGTGAGGATTCGAGTTGGGCATCCAAGTGTTAACTCGATTGCGGCCCAAGGAATCTCTCGCGAGTTAAGATTATGTTCCTGCTTCCGTAAATCGGCAGTTCTTTAGGTCATGAAGAGCAGTAAGTAGGAAAGCTCTGGTTCAAAAAGTGGTGTGAAATTCCTTAAGGGTTAACTCGGCCACGGTTTGATGGTTTACTCGGCCACTGTTTAAGGTTTAACTCGGCTACGATTGAAGGGTTAACTCGGCCACGGTTTAAGGGCTAACTCGACCATGGCTTAAGGATTAACTCGGCCACGGTTTGAAGGTTTACTCGGCCACTGTTTAAGATTTAACTCGATCCCGACTTAAGGATTAACTCGGCCACGGTTTAAGGCTTAGATCGGTAGAAGAATAGGTTGGTAGATTTCCCTTAAGTGCTAACACGACCACGATTTAAGGATTGGGTCGGCCAAAAGCTAAGTCACCAAAAATCACCGGGTCGCATCTAAATCAATACCTCGCCCCACCCAACCCGTTAACCCGTTAGCCACTCCCTCAACCAAAAAACCCTCATTTCATTTATGCTACTTCATGCTATCGGATCATCCAATACACCAATTCGAAACCACTGCAAATTCAATACCTTGCAATCCTAGCGCGAATCAAAATCAACTAGCCTGAATCAGTAAACCATCTTCATCGTCTCATCGATCAGTTAAAGTCAAACCGAGCAACCTAAACTCCATCGGCCATGGGTGTAATAGGATTCGCGATGGAGCATCGTGCAAGGAAGCGGTTTAAGTGACGGAATTCATGAGCCAACAGTGATCGAAGAAGGGGGTTTACTTACGCAATGAATAGCAGAGGTTGTCAGTAGTTGATTGAAGTTAAATTACCTTTTGGAGCTCGGGAAATTTTTTAATGGCAGAATCAAAGGAGTAGGTAATGAGAAGGAAGAAGGAGATGTGACTTATACCTTGCAGTGGAGGGATATGAAGCGGTATGTTACGACTCAACTGTTAGGTCGCGTATGACCTGACGACTCAAAGAGTGGACGAGTTAGAGGATATCGAAGCACACGACCTAACCAGTAGGCGTATACTTCGAGGGGCAATTGTTAACTCTGCCCAGGTTTTGACTTAACAACTCAAAGGGATGCCGACCTACGGCTTAAAAGGGTTGCCGACCTAAGATTTGAGGGGGTACCGACTTAAGGCTAAGGTGGGTTACCGATCTAATATGGAAGCTGACCTAAGGCCTAAGAGGGATACTGACTTAAGGCTAAACAGCTGCCGACCTAACGCTTTAGCAAGGTTGTCGACCCAACTGTCTAAAATAAGGTAGCTACCGACCTAACGTGGGTATTGGCCTAAGACTCAGAGGATGCCGACTTAACAGGAAGGCCGACCTAAGGCCTAAAAGTGATGCCGACTCAATGACTTGATCAAGTTATCGATCTAATGCTTTACCAAGCTGCCGACCTAAAATAGTTGCCGACCTAAGTCACAGCCGACCTAGGACCAATGTTAACTCGTTCACGACTCAAGTAAAGGAAGACAAGTTCAATACAGCTACCCGGCACAGCAGCCTCTTAAATCGTACACGATCCAGTTGCCAGTTAACTCGTTCACGACTCATGACCTAATTTGAGTCATCGACGACCTAAAGCTACTAAATGCAAGCCCGATGCCGTGTTACTGAGATAAGGCTGTGTTGACTCGAAGGCGACCTAGGACTTGTACAAATGAGCCTAGGTGAAACCATGGAGGGGCCAGATGAGTCGGGCACGACTTGCCTTAGACCGGCCACAACTTACCTTAGACCAGTCACGGCTTACGACCTAAGGGGTGGGATTTTCCCTATAAATACCAACCTACCTCAAGCATGAAGGGGACTTTTGGCCGATCTTTTGAAGCGCCAATACTCTACTGAATTCTCGACTCACTCAACACTTCAAGTACGAAAGACATCTCAACTAACTTCGAGAGGAAATCTAACACAATCTACATGGATTTAACGAATTCTTCTGCATCAAAGTTCTAGTTGTCTGTCTCATCGGAATTGTAATTGAAGATTGTTGTAAAAGTTGTAATCAATTCAGTAATAAAGAGAGTTAAAGTGGACGTAGGCTTACCCTAAGCCGAACCACTATAAAAACTGTTGTTTTTTCTGCTTTTTCTGTGATTTCTCTACTTGTTTGTAGTTCCCGTGTACACGGGTGGTGCTTTCACTCAACTTCAATCTACACCGGGGTGTTACCGTCTGATTTTTACGTTATCACTAACAACCTGCTGAAAACAACAATCACAGAAAACCAAGGCAAATATACTGCCATTGACTGCCCACATCAAATGACAGATTAGTTGACATTGAGTAATCAACTTAAATACACTGTATGAAATGTTGTGAACCAATCAACTAAAGTGAAGTATTAATGCAAAACATCGCTAACTTGAACTGATTTGTTTGCATCAACATTACACTTGCATATTAAAACAACTAACCCTGGACTTTATAACTGACAAATACTTGCTAGTTTTTATTACAATTACATTTGCTTATTGCTTGATTGATTTTACACAACACTCCACACATTTTAGGAAACGTGCACCTTCATGTTTGAATACCCAGTTGTTTGTGTAGAATGGCTTCCCACCAAGAAGAAGAAGTGGTAGCTCAAGCAGGAGAAATCCTTCAGACAGCTGTTCCCATAGAGAATCCTCCAAAGAGAACTTCGACCATCCTAACTTCGAGAGCATTTATTCAGCTACGTACTCAATTTGGTTTTACTGAAAATGATGCCCTACTTCCCGGGCCAAATGACACTGCCGACAGTCCTCCCCGGGTTTTGTTGCAGTCAATCGTCAAATTTGCCTAAGCGGGGCTATTCCTCCCTTTAATGACTTCCTTCGAACCCTTCTCCTTCGGTTGACAATCTCTCCATTCCAACTTCATCCTAATGGCTACGCCATCTTGATGGGGTTGTGTGTTTTGTTTAGGATAACTCTTGATCGCTTGCCAAGTTTTGAAGAAATTCGCTACTTATGCTCGTTTGCAAAGAGCAAAGACCATCCTTCCCTCATTATTGTGAGAAGTGCTGGAATCCGCAAGCTTATTTCTGATCTTACCAAAAGTGTTCATGGATTTTTGAACCATTTTTTCTTTGCTCGCTGCCCTCCAGGGTTTTATGCCATCTGGAGAGTAGGAAGTAAGATTACCTGTTTCTATTTTCTCCATTTTCAAACTTTTTCGAGATCCGAACCACCAACTGCTAATTTCATTCTTTGCTCTTTTCAGCACTTCCTCTCCCTTCTAGAGATCCAAGCCATAAGCATGTTTTTGAAAGATTAAGTGCTGTGGCCGTAGAAGAGAGAAGTATAAATTTTTTGTTGAGGGATGAACTTTTGCATCAGTATGGGCTTTTACACATTTCTCGTTCTACACATACCCATGAGGTCCCAGACTTCCCGGCTAAAGCATTAGATGCCCCAGTCTCTTCTGACGCACCCATACCAAATGAACCTGCCCCGGAGGCTTCTCTAGTGAAGTGCTCTACTACTGTCGATGTTGCGGGGTCGTCTGGCAAATCCGCACTTGCCCAGTCATTGAGGAAGAAGAGCCTCAGGGATCTCCCCAACGTTCACAGAAGTCTGGCAAAGAAGCCGGGAAAACAAGCCTTGTCAGGCAGAGCGGGGATGACACTTTCGAAGGGTTGAGCGACCTCTTTGCCACCTCACAGGAGATCTTTAAAGACGACCCTGTCACTACTAGGGTTTCTTCTTCAGTAGTGGAAGCGACTTCTTCTTTGCAACAAGCTCCGTCGACCCAAGAGTTGACGTTAACTACTACCCCCACAACTACTCCGCAATCGAAGAGTCGTTCGTAGTTTGATGCGCGTAGTTTGCACATCACACACACTTAGAATCTTTCGGCATTTTTATGCTCCTAACTCTTTGTACTTTGAAGATTCTGAAGTTACACTTCTTTTCTCTGAAGACCATTAAGACTTGTCTCTTTTTTTATTTCAGATTCTCTGATGGGACGCAGTGACTCTTACTATGACGACTTTCAGCTCTACGGGAGGCGTAGTCAATATGATTATAGGCGCTACCTTCCCGTTCACAGAGAAACCGACGAAGAGAGAGCCGCTCGAAAGGCTCAGGAGAGAAGGCTCAAGAAGAGCGTTATGAGAGAAAAGAAAGGGAGGAGCACCATGATTCTTCCCAGAGAGGTGACGATTCTCACAAGAGAAATTCGCATGATGATCGGCGAAAAAGCCATATAGTTGAGGACCCAAGCAAGCGTGCCCGGTACAATGAGAAGCATACATCTTCAACTCCTGAAAAGGCCACTTCTCCTGTTTCACTCGACATCCCTTCTGGCTCTCCTGCTCTTGGGAAGACAGACATTCAGGCAATAATTAACAGGCCTAAATTTCAAATTGGACCAGACCCAGCCACTCTGCAAAACCGGTTTCCACAATGGTGCTTGAAGGGGGTTCGTTTCAATCTCGATTTAGTTCTAATTGACAAGCCTGCCATGCTGCGAAATCTCGATGCCGTCAGGCTTGATATTGAAAGGATGTCGAACTGGCAAAATCTTGTTGACGAGCTTCAAAGGGTAAACCGTGCGAATCTCGAGGCCATGCTTACTTTGGAGATTGACAAAGCTGAATGGCAGAAGGTTCTTGAGCAGCATGATACCGAGATGAGGAGCATCACTACTTATAATGAAGAGCTTGAAGCGAAGGTCGAGAAGCTTAAAGAAGAGCTTGCCACTTCTTCTACTTCCTATACTCAAAAAGAAGAAGTGCTTCAGAAACAAGTGAGAGATGCTCATGCCGGCCAAAGAGACGCCGAAGATAGGCTCAAAGTGCAAAAAAGAATCAATGAGGGCTATATTGCTGATATTGTAGAGTTTCGGAAGAAAACTGACTCTCAAGAGGCAGAGATCGAAATGCTTAAGCTTCAACTCTCCAAAGTTGAAAGAGAGCGTGATGAGGCTGTTGCCGGTAAAATTGCAGCTGAAGAATCTCATGATGCAACGAAGACCGGTATCAGCTCGACATTATTTGACTTCTACCTGCACAGCATCTTGGGGCGCGGTAGTCTCGCCTTTCTAGGCCTCAAATATGAAGTTACTCTGGCTGAAGTGTGGGAGGCTGCACTTGACATGCTTGGCGGTAAAGGTGCTGGCTATGCCGAATCAGCTCTTGAGGAGCATTACTTCGATGACGATGCTCGTGCCGCTCTCGCCAAGGGAAAAGAACAACTTGCAAAATTAAAAACTGAAATGGCAGAAGGGGAACGTTTAGGAAAAACTACTTCAACTGTTCCAATTCATCCTTCACCTTCGGCTGAAATCGACATTATTGGCTCCAGTTCTCATTCTCCATCCCCTGCTAAAGTTACCACTGAGATCATAAGCACACAGGATGGAGATCAAGGCGAAGAGAGCGCCGAAGCACAGGCTTATGAGGTTGGTATCAGGAAGCCAACTTCTCCAGGTAACTCTACTGTTAATCTTGCCCAAGTAGACTGCTCATCTGCTTCTTATGAGTTTGATGAGCTTCTTGACTATTTCCTAAACCTCAGCGAGCCTTTATCTCCTCTCTTTACTGACTTTAACTTCTTTTCTTCTGTAGAGAAAGCATCGAGCATTGTTCAAACTCCCCCTCCTCCAATTATTCCTCCTTCGGTTCTCCAGGTCACTCCTCCGTCCGCCTCTCAACCCGGGTCGCAAGAGGAGCAAATAGAAGCTCTTCATGGCTTAGATGATCCTATTGCTTCTCAAGAACATGGGGGAGAAGGGCTTGGAGTAGGCAATGAGTCTCTGGAGAGAAACACTTCTGGTAACATAAAATTATCTGCTCTTGTTACTCCGGGAAGTGAGTCTTCTTCAAGGATGAGGAGGAAGCGTGTCACTTCCAAGAAGAGAAGGAAAGACACTCTTGTTTCTGAAGAGGAAGCGAAAGTTGATCCAGCAGTAACCCTTTCTCCTTCATCCCCGACTCTCCCAAGCCGTCCTGAAAAGCTGCATATTAGGTCAGGTGAAGGCTCTAAGGGTGGTGGCAAGAAGAAGTAAGGGGTCCTGCTTCGATTTATCTTTACTTTTTGCTTTTTGCATGTACTGGCTGGAGATTGTGCGGGTACCGGACTCCGCTTTTCTTTTTCTTTCTTTTTCTTTTTATTTTGAAACCTGTACCTGTACAAAATTTTGACAGTATTGAATAAAATAATTCTTTTTGTTTGTAAAGACTTCTGTCTGTATTTGAGTATACATTCACTATTCATTTTTGTACAAGTTTCTTTATATGATATTGCAGTGAGCTTACGGTATGTTGTTCGAGCGTAATTTTTACCAATGTAGCTATACCATGTTGCCTCTATACCATAAGCTCGTTGCAATATTTTATACTTTGAGGGGACTTGTACTCTTATTTTCTGGAGAATAACTATTCCATGCTTGGAGGAATACTATTCTGCTCAAAATAGAGTACAGCTCACTCCATATGAGTTTCTACGCTTCATCCTTCGAAGATATCACTTTTCCTTTTGTGCTTTCACACATTTTTACCAAATGAATTCTCCTATGTGGTAAAGCGGGCCTCTGAAGGGCACTTTAACTTCTTTTTGAGGAAGAGTATTTTCAAGAATAGAAGAACCAGTCTTCCTTTGAAAGCTAAAGTGTGCCTTTGAAGAGGGCTTCTTCTCTTTTTTTTATATTGCGCCTCGGTAGAGGGCTTTTGATCTTTGCTTTGCATTTCTGGTGAAATGCTTCTTTGAAAAGTTGTATCTCTGAGGAGAGCTTTTTCACGTTTCAACACTTGGAAGTTTTATTTCAATCTCGGTGAAACGTGTGCCTCCGAAGAGTTGTGCCTCCGAGGAGGGCTTTCCACGTTTCAACACTTGGAAGTTTTATTTCAATCTCGGTGAAACGTGTGCCTCCGAAGAGGTCTTTCTGTTTGATTGCACCTCTGGGAAGAGGTTTTTCTGTTCGATTGCACCTCTGGGAAGAGGTTTTTCTGTTTGATTGTGCCCTTGGGAAGGGGTCTTTTTTGTGTGATTGTGCCTCTGGGAAGAGGTCTTTTGTTTCTACCCCTTGGGGGAGGCTTTTATTTTTCCCTGTTCGCTGGGAAGCGGGCCTCCGAAGAGGGGTTTTCAGATTTCATCTCACGGGAGTGTATCGCCGATCACGGTGGAATGTGTGCCTCTGAGTAGGGCTTTTGGCTGGAAGTTTGGAGCTTCTTTCTCTCGGTTGGATGGATTCACGGGAGTGTATCAACCGATCAGTCCGCAACTTTGTATTGAGAAAGATCTCTCTTTTTCTGGTTAAGCCCGCTCGAGGTCTTTTAGCATTTCAACTGTGGTGAACTGGGCCTCCGAAGAGGGCTTTTCATGTTCCAACACTTGGAAGTTTTATTTCAATCTTGGTGAAATGTGTGCCTCTGAGTAGGACTTTTGCCTGGAAGTTTGGAGTTTCTTTCTCTATGTTGGACGGATTCACAGGAGTGTATCAACCGATCAGTCCGCAACTTTGTATCGGGAAAGATCTCTCTTTTTCTGGTTAAGCCCGCTCGAGGTCTTTATCCTCCGAAGAGTTGTGTCTCTGAAGAGGGCTTGTGCCTCCGAAGAGGTCTTTTGCTGTTTGATGCTTGCTCGCCCATGTCTCTTTGCCATCTATTCATGTCGGTGATCCCCGTTATCTTTTGCAAGTGTCTTCCTTTTTTAGTTGCTAATAATTTTCCTTATCCAAAGAAATATACTTCATGGTTAAGCGAGTTGGTAGTGGTAGACACAGGCTATTTAACTGGTTGTTTGTTTGTTCAAACATTTGCAGTTAGTTAGAAATGGTCCACTTCCATCCACATCGCTAACTTTTGTTCTAAGCACTTCTTTTGTAGGATTTGAGTATGGAAATTTTAAATGGTTTAGCGGTTGCTTGCTGGGTGATGTCGGAGATCGCTTGGTCTTGTGACGGGTAAGCTTTGTTTTTATGGCCTGCATTATTAAATCGACATTTTAGTAACAAGATTAACGTATTTTATATGTCGAAATAAAACAAAGCAGTTTATAATAGTAGATAACACAAGATTTATAGTGGTTCGGCCAAAAGCTGGGCCTACATCCACTTTATAGCTTTTCATTATTCACTTGCTTTACAATTGCTTTCAATACAAGAATCATATATTCATAATTCTTTTACAACATTTCAGCAGAGCTTTTAAGTAAAATATGGAAGCAAATGATTGTTGTTCCAAGCACTTGGGATTGGTTCTCCTTCGACAGTTGTGAGTTTGAATGAGCCATCAAGAAGTTTCGCGCCTATAACATATGGCCCTTCCCAGTTTGGCCCAAACACACCTATGGCTGTCATAATTCTCTTGAGGACTAAGTCTCCAACTTCAAAGCTGCGCTGATGAACTTTGGAATTGAAGTGCCCGGCTATTCTTTGCTGGTGAGCTGCAATTCTAAGCCTAGCCTCTTCTCTTCTTTCATCGAGGAGGTCAAGTACTTCCAATTGCAACTTTTCATTCTCATCTTAATCAAAATGGATCCTTCTGTGTGAGGGGATTTCAGTTTCCACTGGAATCATTTCTTCTGATCAGTATGCCAATGAAAATGGAGTATGCCCAGTCGCAGTTTTGTGGGTGGTTCTGTATGCCCATAGTGCAAGCGGTAACTTATCGACCCAACCACCTTTTGCTTTTTCCAGCTTCTTTTTGATGGTTGATTGATGATTTTGTTTACTGCTTCCACTTGCCCGTTTGCTTGTGAATGAGCCACTGCTGAGAAGCTTTTTCGGATCTTGAATCGTTTGCAAAAATCTTGGAACTCCTCACTTTCAAACTGAGTACCATTGTCTGTGGTTATCTTCTGAGGCACACCATACCTGCAAATGATATTTTTAGTCACAAAACTTATCATTTTCTTAGAGGTAATAGTAGCCAATGGTTCAGCTTCAGCCCATTTAGTGAAGTAATCAACAGCAACGATAGCATATATAATCCCCGATTTGGCAGTCGGCAAAGGCCCAATGAGATCTATTCCCCAGATGGAAAACGGCTATGGACTGACCATTTGTGTTAGCTCAGTGGAAGGAGCTCTAGGAATTTTAGCAAATCTTTGTCATTTGTCGCACTTTCGGGAATAGTCAGCAGCATCTTGATTAACTTCTGGCCAAAAATATCAATAACGGAGGATTTTCTTTGCTAGATTTTGACCACCTGTATGATCCCCACACTCCCCTCCGTGCACTTCAGTTAGAATTGTCTTGGCTTCTTCTTTAGTTACACAGCGGAGTAGTGGCATTGAAAATCCTCGTCTGTACAAACAACCATCTTGAACTATGTATCTGGAGGCTTTCCTTATCAGCTTCTGTCGTTCCTTTGAACTTTCTGGCAAAGAACCATTGAGCAAATATTCAAGTATCGGAGCCATCCATGATTCTTGACCTTGGGATACATTCATAATCCAATCAACATCCATTTCATCTGTGCTTGGAGCTGACAAGACTTCGACGGGAATCAACCCCAATAGTTGAGCTTCACCAGTACTTGAATACTTTGCGAGAGAATCCGCCTTCATGTTCTCTTCTCGGGGTATATGGTTTATTGAATAACAGTCAAAATCTTGAACGAGCTCCCAGGATTTTGATAAATAGACGAGTAGATTTCCTCCTTTAGCTTGAAATTCCTTCCTGACTTGGCAAACAATAAGTTGAGAATCACTGAAGATCTGCAATGCCTTGATCTTTAGTTCTTTAGCAATCCTTAAACCAGCGATGAGGGCTTCATATTCAGCTTCATTGTTGGTCGAAGGGAATTCTAGTCTCAGCGCATAACATAGCGATCGCCCTTCTGGAGTTTCAAGGACAACCCTTGCTCCGGAACAGTAATCATTCCTTGCGCCATCGACATACAATTTCCATTGGATTGGGACGCTATCAGTGACTTCTTCCTCACTATCACCCTTATCCGTACATTCTGCGATGAAATCTGCTAAAGCTTGTCCATTGATTGCTTTCTGGGGATGGTAAGTGATGTCATATTGGCTGAGTTCAATATTCCATTTCAAAAGACGGCCCGAAGTCTCAGGACGGAATAGGACTTGCTTTACAGGCTGATCAGTGAGGACTTTGATGGGATGAGCTTGGAAATACGGCCTCAATTTTCTTGATGCGATTAACAAACAATAGGCGAGCTTTTCCGACCTTGAATAGTTAATCTCTGCCCCAATGAATCTTTTGCTGATATAATAGACTGGGCGTTGAATCCTTGCGTCTTCACGTACCAACACTGCACTGAGAGCATGACACGAAATTGCCAAATATATGAAGAGATCTTCACCACTGTCAGGCTTTGAAAGTACCGGAGGCACTTCCATATGACGAACCAACTCATCAAATGCTCTCTGACATTCAAGGGTCCACTCAAAGTTTTTTCTTCCTTTCTTCAGAGCATCAAAGAATGGAATGCATTTGTCAGTAGCTTTGGAAATGAACCGACTCAAGGCAGCAACCTTTCCATTGAGGCCTTGCAATTCCTTCTTCGTTCTAGGATCCTTGACCTCTCTCAGGGCAGTGATCTGAGCTGGATTGGCTTCAATGCCCCTAGCGCTCACAATGAAACACAAAAAATTTCCGGACTCCGCTCCAAATGAACATTTCAGGGGATTAAGCTTCATTCTGTACTTACGAAGTACTGCAAACATCTCTAACAAGTGATCCATGTGGTCCACTGCTTTCTTAGACTTTACTAGCATATCATCAACATAAACTTCCATTGTTTTGCTAATTTGTGGTTTAAACATGGCATTAACAAGCCTTTGGTAAGTTGCCCCTGCATTCTTGAGTCCGAAACGCATGACCTTGTAGCATTAGAGTCCAACATCTGTGATGAAGCTCGTATCCTCTTGATCTGGCTCATGCATCAAAATCTGGTTATATCCAGAGTATGCATCCATAAAAGATAACAATTCATGCCCTGCCGTCCCATCCACCAGCTGATCAATCTTGGGCAGCGGGAAACAGTCTTTGGGGCAGGCTTTGTTCAGATTTGAAAAGTCAATGCACACTCTCCACTTTCCGTTAGCTTTTTTAACCAGCACTGATTTGATACCCAGTTTGGATAAGTAGATTCTCTGATAAAACCGTTATCCATGAGCCGATCCACTTCTTCTTTTAATGCTGCCGTTCTCTCAGGACCCTGGGTTCTTCTCTTCTGTTTCACAGGTGTAAACTTTGGATCAATGTTCAGAGTGTGTACTGCAATCTCTGGGGATATTCCACACATGTCAGCATGAGTCCAAGCGAATACATCCAAATTAGCCTTCAAAAATGAAATCAGAACATTCTGAACTGTTGTGTTGAATTGTGAACCCACATTAAGCACTTTGTTTGGGTCCTTTGGGTCAACGGATACTGGCACTGTTACATCTACCGGTACTACCCTATTCTCCTCTGCACTGGCTTTCCTCGGATCCATCTCTCTTCGTGCCCCACTACATTCGCCAGTGCAGGGTCCACCCTGTAATTTCTACAAGGTTGGTTCCTGGATGCGGACCGGAGCCGCCGCACCTTTTCCCATTTCCCTTTTCCTTGATTCACGCAACTCTGTAAAGTAACATTCTCGCCCCGCATCTTGGTCTCCCTTAATCACACCAACTCCGTTATCTGTGGGGAATTTCAAAGTCAGACACCATGGGGCAAGAACAGCTTTAAATGCAGCAATAGTTGGTCGGCCTAAAAAGGCATTGTAGGCAGAGAATTCTTCAGCAATTATAAAGGTTTGCTTTCGAGCCATCTTCCTCAATCCTTTTTCAAGTTCTACAAACACATCTATAGTCCCAATCGGCTGTTTGGGTTCTCCAGCAAACCCAGCGATCTTAAGTGATGAAACTTGAACGACAGCCATTAGAATTTTCATTTGATCAAAGGTCTTCTTGAAGAGGATGTTGCATGAAGCTCCACAATCAACTAGAACTCTTCTCGCAGTTGCCGGACCAATACCAGCGGATATGACCAAAGCATCTATGGTCGGAGCCTCGATACCCAAAGAATCCCTGGCACTGAATACAATATCATCTGTTGAAGTCTTTTGTTGCTTTAAAGGCGCATCATTTTCTAAAACGAAAACATTCTCTTCAGCTGGCACATGCCTCAAGGCCCGGGCATACCTTTCCATCTCGCCCCAGCTTTTGCCTGCTAGGTGAGGTCCTCCAGTAATTATGTTGATAACAGGTCTTTCTGATTCATGTTCTACGGCCTTCTCACTCGAGCCAGGACGGTGAGCAGGAACTTATTGTCCTGGAGTTGACGAGGTTGGGGCATTTCTATTTCTTTTCACATACTGCTGGAGTTTGTTTTCCTTCAAGAGTTGTTCAATTACCTCTTTCAACTGACGACATTCGTTGGTGTCATGGCCGGGCTGGTTGTGGAACCGATAGAACCTTCCACTTTTTTCCATCTTAATCCCAACTCTCATTTTAGGTGGTGTCGGATAATTGACATCATCTTTGGTCGCAAAGAAGATGCTTTCAGGGGTATCGGTCAAGCGCGTGAAATTGAAAGAACGGCCTTTCTTAGCATCTCCCTGTTTCTTTCCACCATCATTTCACCTTTTCTGAGTGTTAGTTTCTTTCTTGTTCGAAGGAGCACCATTGTTCTCGGCTTCTACTGATACCACCTTAGCCGGTGTTTGGAGGCTCTCCAAGCGCATGAATTCATCCGCTTTCTTGTAGAATTTGTCAAGTGAGTTTGGTTCTTTCATTTTCAACCATTTTCCAAACTCACTCGATTTGTCAATCGCCCTCATTAAGTATGTTAGGATCATGCGTGGCTCAGCACTATCTACCTCGGCCAATGCTATGTTAAAACGATTTAAAAATGATCTGATTGATTCTCCCGGATTTTGCTCTAGACTTGACAGTGACATTATATCCTTTGCTTTAGAAGCATACAATCGAAATTGCTCCTTGAATTTTCTGGTCAAATCGGAGAAATGATCAATGGACCTGACTGGCAGCTTTGTAAACCACAATAAAGCTACACCTTCCAGATAGACCGGGAAATATCGACACTTGATTTCATCAGACACCCTGGCACCTGTCATATGACAGTCGTATTTATACAGAAACTCGTTAGGATCACTCGTCCCTTTGTAAGCCGGAATAGTTGGGGGAACGAATTTCCTTGGGAACTCTGCCTTCAAGATCTTTTCAGTAAATGGAGTTTTGCTTGGAGCAAAACCCCACTCTTTCTCATCTTCATCTCTTCGCATATTTTCCTTCATGATTTGACGAACCATACCCGAAAAATACTCTTCATCATTCAGAGGCTCTGGAGGGCACACATCAGCCACTCTCTCTGAATTCTGTCTTGACAATCGTTCACGGAGGGTTGGCTGCGGCCCCGATCCTCCAGCTTGAGGAGGAGTCCTTTCTACAGGGTCTGCGGCTCTTTGAGAAATGTTTCCTTCAACATCTTGAACTCCCACAGTAGGGTTTCCATCATTATTACCCGGTTGACAGTTTGCCCCAAGTAGATCATTCAACTTACTTAAGATCAGGGCATTCTGAGCTTCCAACTGCGCATTCTGAGCATTCAATTGTTGATTCAACCCCAAAACTACGGCGTCCAACTCTGCTCGTGTAACTCCAACAGTTGGAGCTACTTGACTTGAAGGAGGAGAGGTAGAAGTATTCTCTTGAACATTGTCGGATCTTACAGAACTTCGTTTTCTCCCAGGAGCCATTATTTCCAATAAACTTATGGTTTTAAAAGAAATCCTTTCAACAGACCTTTGCGGAGCAATAGTGGAAGTTTCCTGAGTTGGTTTCTCCGTGAAAGCACAAAAAATGTTAACGTAAAAATCAGACGCTAACAACCCGGTGTAGATTGAAGTTGAGCGAAAGCACCACCCGTGAACACAGGAACTAAAAACAAGTAGAAAAGTCACACAGAAAGCAGAAAAGACGACAGCTTTTATAGTGGTTCGGCTTAGGGTAAGCCTACGTCCACCTTAATTCTCTTTATTACTGAATCGATTACAACTTTACAACAATCTTCAATTACAATTCTGATGAGACAAAAAACTAGAACTTTGATGCAGAAGAATTCTTTGAATCCATTTAGATTGCGTTAGATTTCCTCTCGAAATTAGTTGAGATGCCTTTCGTACTTGAAGTGTCGAGTGAGTCGAGAATTCAGCAGAGTATCAACGGTTAAAGAGATCGGCCAAAAGCCCCCTTCATCTTTGAGGTAGGTTGGTATTTACAGGAAAATTTCCCCTTGGGTCGTAAGTCGTGACCGACCTATGGCAGGTCGTGGCCGACTTATCTGGCCATCCCCATGGTTTCACATAGGTCCGTTTGTATAAGTCCCAGGTCGCCCCCGAGTAAACACAACTTTGTATCAGTAGTACGACATCGGGCTTACATTTAGTAGCTTTAGGTCGGGACGACTCAAGCTAGGTCATGAGTCGTGAACGAGTTAACTGGCAAGTCGCAAGTCACGGCTTAACTGGTTAGTCCTGGATCGTGTACGAGTTAAGAGGACATTGTGCCAAGTAACTGCATTGAACTTGTCTTCCTTTGCTTGGGTCGTGAACGACTTAACATAGGTCATAGGTCGGTTGCGACTTTGGCATAGTTCATGATCTTGTCCCTGTCCTGGGCAGTTAGAGCGGCAAACTCTCTGGATAGTTAGGTCGGCTTCCATCTTAGGTCGGTAGCTATCTTAGGTCGGTAGCTATCTTAGGTCGGTAGCTATCTTAGGTCGGCATCCTATTTTAGGTCGGTAGCTATCTTAGGTCGGTAGCTATCTTAGGTCGGTAGCTATCTTATGTCGGTAGCTATCTTAGGTCGGCATCCTGTTTTAGGCAGTTGGGTCGGCGTTCTTGTTAAGCATTAGGTCGGCAACCTTGTTTGGCCTTAGGTCGGTATCCCTCTTAGGCCTTAGGTCGGTATCCTTTTGGGTCGGTAATCTCTCAAGTCGTTGAGTCATGGCCAGGGCGGAGTTAACACACAATATGATATAGCAGCGGAAAACGAATATCCAAGAGATAACTATAATCCAATGCTCCAAAGCTAAGGCTCTGAAACACAAGCTCGAACCACCATCTCGCTTCACTCAAGTAAGCAAGCCTCGACCACCAAAGACTTCAGTATCCAAAGTCTCCAAAGAGTACCAAATAGAAAGATAGAAGCTACTGAATCAATATCTATATTTGAAAAACCCAACTCTAGACTACCCGTGTGGAAAATAGTGGGCACCCAGAGTTTAGGAAGGGAACAATAAACTCCGGGACAGTCATGGGACTAGTATGAGCAGACAAAAATAGTTTATCTTTAAAAACAAACAAAAGAGTTAAAAATTTGAAATCCGCAATGCTTTTGGAAAATGAAACTACCATAAGGCCTCCTGCCACACACAATGCAAACGCAGACTTAGGGAAGATTTCTCCTTATGATAGTCAAATATGCTTGATACGCGGAAACCATTTGATATTATTATTATAAGTGCACGGTGTGGAAAATTATTTTGAAAGTATAATATTAATCTTAGCCAGCATACGTCCATTATAGTTTGCCTACGATAGCTACCATATTAGATGGCAGGTTCTACAACTAAAACCGTACAAGGCGCATGTTGGTAATTGGATTTCCAACAAATGGTCAGGCTAAGGAACTTCCTGGGCCACATGGGTACGCCTCAGGAGGGACGCCCCGAGAACCTAACCGGATCTCTGCCAACACAAGGCCGGGTTACCTCTGTAACTAGGTAACTACTGACACGAGTATGCCATCCCCCGGTCGTAACCAACCTTTATCCGAGCGCTCGATACCAACAGCCACAAAGTAATGTATTTGCAGTAACCACATAGGTTAAATATCTGGGCTCCATTCCATGATATCACCTCTATCCAGAAGGAAATAAACATACCCTCAGGAGGTGCTACCTCCAAATAACCTTGCTGCATTCTTCCTGTTTTGACTTTTCCGGGTTGTGAAGTTCGACGAAGTCTCGTCCACAAAGCTACGCTTTTCACAAAAGCCATGCTTTGATCAACAAATGATCAGCAGCACTTCGTATGCCACATTACCAAATTGGGAATGTGTCACTGGTAACCATCAACTACATAACCTCTGAGCTCGTACGTTTCAGAGAAGGGTGTTAAGCTAAGAGAATAAATCCCCGCCACCAAACAGAAATGTATTTGATAGAAACTAGTTTTACACCTCAAGGTATAACGTCAGACACACATCCATACAAGTCTGTTCCGGGTTCGAACAGAACCGAAGGCACTTCCAAAGAAGCCCTTGCAAATCCAGGAATTCACAATCCCGATCGGACTTCCCATCACTTAGGGAATCTCAATACCGTAGCTAATCGGTGTAGAGACAATCGATAGGTTATCCTATCGTTCTCGCAAATACCCGGTCTTCACCACCGGTCTTCAAATGCCATCCATAACGTCGTATCACATATTCGGGATGGGCTATATGACACAAAGGTCCTCTCCCGGCTAAACCGAATAGTGAACGCAATATTTAAAAACATATGGATATGGGGTCTCATTTAAGTCACAACTTAAAAATCCAAAACCTTTTATTCAAATGGTTAAAACAAATTACCATTTCCAATTTTTTAAACAAAAAGATTCATTTCCAAAACCTTCAATTGTTTAAACAATTTCCACATTTTAAATCTTTTAAACAAAGTATTCGCTTTTAAGGCCTCCCTTTTAAATTTAAAACAAGGTTTATCAATCTGTCACAAAGATTAATTCATAGCTTTTCAAAACAATTCAATTCCAAATTGGATTAACTCATCGGGTCTTTAAATCAAAGACTCATTTCATAGCTTTCAAAGTTATTTCCAAAGATTCATTTATAACATAGAAAAATATTTCAATTCAAACTTGAAGTTTCTTATGAATTGGAAAATCATTAGTTATGTGAAAGCTTTTAGTATTTGAAAACAAAGAGTTTTATTTCGGAAAACCCGATTTCATTTATACAAGTTAAAATCCTAGGGTTAATTCAAACTCCCAAAACAACATTTTTAAAATGGTTTAAATCGATATAAGCTTGTATACCCCTTTTTAAATCATAGATACCGAGTACAGAATTCAATTCTAGATATTGAATTCCAATTTAAATCGAATTATTCAAAACAACTTTCACTCTTAAAACACCTTTTCAAAGCTTTCCATATTAAAATAAATTTATTTCCAAAACTATTTAAAAATTTAAATTCAAAGCTTATTTTAAAAATCTATGACTTAACCGATTTCCATGTGAAATCCATATTTGTGTGTGTATAAGTGTGGTCCAGGGGTTTTACACAATAGTGCACAACATCAATCAGCACAGATTCAAATACAACAATATATTTGATAAGCGATATAAACTATAACGCTTATATTTGACAAGCGGTACAAACCAATTGTAACGCGTATCTTTCATTCACAGATCATAGGTACATATCACAGATAATAAATCACAGTAAACATTTCTCAAATCAAAACAGGACATCTCAATCAGGAATATCAATCAGTTCAATCATTCAATAGAATCGAAAAATCCCTAAGTAATAACAATTAATCATCTGATTAATTCAAATCAGATTAGTCACTAGTCTTAGTTAATTAATGTTAATTAACTACAAACCATCTTAATTAATTATTCTTAATTAATTACAATAATTAATTAACCCTTAATTAATAATTAATCCTTAATTAATTTTTCTTGATTAATTTCAATAACTAAATAATTATTACTTAATTAATAATTACTCTTAATCACTTCCATTATCAAGTAATTATCAATTAATTACTTTACTAAGTAATTAGCATCCACTAATTACATTAAGTAATTATTATTAAATCATTTAGTGTTTAAATAAATTTAACTTAATCAATTAATTCAACTAATCCCATCAAACTGAATTAATTATATTAATTTATAAACTCATAATTACTTAATTAATCATCCATATCATTAATTAATTAAATAATTAATCATCCATTTAAATTAACTTAATAATTTAATGAATCCAAAACATTAAATTATATTTATTTTTAAGATAAACATTTCTTACTTAGTCAAAGTATTTACAAACAATTTGTTTTAAATTTACTTTAAATTCCATTTTAAATTTCATTTTAATTTCAAGATTTTAAAATGAAAGTAGAAAAAACAATTCAAAGTCTTTTTATCACGTATGTTAAAGAAATAACCATTTTATAAAATAAGTTTTAAAGAATTTAGGCCAAATTCATTTTAAAATTCAAATCAATTTAATCATACACATTTCAAACAAGATTGTTTAAATCATTTCAAATTTTAAAAACTTTCATTTATTTTAAACTGGAATACAAATTAAATTTGATTTCAAATTACTTAATTCAAGACTTATTTATTTTTTAAAATTTCATTTTAAACTCAAATCCTTATCTATTATTTTTAAATTAGTTAGACAGATTAAGTTTGAAATTGCATTTAATTTTCAAAACTGAGATTCAATTAGCTTGTACCAGATTTGAAAATTTAGTTTTAAACTGGTAAAAGCTTGGCTTTAAAAACTTCAGTTTTAAATAAATAAATAAAACAAAACCTGACAGATTTTGTTGAAACTGGTAACAAAATCTTATAAAACTTAAACACCACAACTAGTATACAACTTGGTCTAATCCCATACTTGAAGATTTGATCTCTGAAATTTTGTTAAATTTAGTTTTTAAATTTAAATCCAGATCTGGATTTTGAACAGACAGGGTTTGCAAAACCTATGGCCACTATACTTAACATTAATTTGTCCAAACACTTTTATTTTATTTCCTTTTTGAAAATCCTATTTGATTTCGAACTAGGATACAAAAACTAATTTGAATCCCTGCTTAAAACTTGATTCAAACTATGTTACATCTTGCTTTTAATTAAACTCAGTTCTTTTTCCTTCTTTTAAAATAAATTCAAAACATTTACAGGTTTAAAACCCTACAAGAAAAACAACCCGAGGCACATAAAATTTTACCCGAGCCAAAACTTATACTTCCCGAGCCAATTCCTGCTTTCCTCGAGACAAACTTCGGGTTCTACTCCTACCTTATCACTTTACCTCAAGTCGAAACTATTGTTTGAAAAAAAATTAAAACCTGATCTTTGATAACCCTATTAGTTCGCACGAGCTACCACCGTGCTTTTACTCAGGCCATCAACCCATTTTCACGAGGGTAGACTCGAGCTTCCCATCACTTCTTCTTACTGACATCACTGGACACTTGTGCATAATGCACACCAACCGAAACTTCTCCGATAATTGCTCCGGCCATCATCATGTTGACTTCGGCCCCACTTACCTGTGCAACCACCCAGATCACCAATTTTGACCATGAATCGAAATTTGACCTTTCAAATCGAACTGTAACCCATCCACGCGAACGCAAACATCTTGGGCCAATGATTCTCATCACCAGAATTCACGCGAATTCGACCTCCGCTTCGACACTCACTCACGGTCCTCCTCCATTTGGTCCAATCCCCTAAAACATTGCAACGACGATGCAGTTCTACTCCAAAAACAGACGAGCACACAAGCCTTAAAACCCTAAAATCTCACCGTGCCTCCACCATGGTTATTGATAAATTAAATGAGTATTTTTCCTATCATCCTCGATCTACGAGCCTCCCCTGACATAAATTTCAACCCCCAATTTGGTCTCAATCAATGGCAATTGACCGAGAAACGTTTCCCGTTCATCTCGCGATTTCACACTCAAAATCGCACTAAAAATCTAGATTTCTATTTCAAAAATCATGATTTGTAAAATTGAACAAGATCATACATACAAAACTTAAATTTTAATCAATTATAATTTTACAAAAAAATGAGTTTACTGTGTTTTAATTTTTTTCAGAACACCTATTTATGTTTAGTGCCTACAAATAATTTTAGAATGAAGATATTACAGATTCTAACATTATTTATTCAGACTTCAAAGTCTCACGATGATCAAGAGTGAGGTTTTGGTGATGATTTTATTTCTCAATCAGGTTTTAAAACCTGTCATACTAAAAAAAGAGTCATTTTCTGTTTTCAAAACTTGCACAGCTGCATTCACCTGCATATGTACACAGGTTTGTTCACATGCAAGTGATTTCCATCTTCACTTCAGACATGCATTTATATTTCGCAAACAAACATTCAACATAAATCACATGCCAACCAATATAAAAGAAAGGGGTAAGAGTTTGCTCACTGATTTTGAAACTAGAAACAACTCTTGTTTATGAATCTGATCTATAGATTTGATCAGCAGTTTCATGCACCTAAAGGTGTTACAGATTTGGAGTTTCTACAGAGAACAGTTTAGCTTTGTGCCTAGAATTTACGCTGATGTTGAGATGCTTTCAGAAGTTTGAACTGAACTTGTTTTGCTTGCCTCATGAATTTCAGAGTGCATGCTGGCATTCTATTTTCACCGGTAGGTTTGAATTTGTTTTAAGCAAAATGATTCACTTTATTCCAGGTTTGAATTGAATCAGATCTTCCTTGAATCCCAATGCATTGCTTCAGATTGTAGTTTGAAAGTTTTTGATTTCTTTTTGAATTCCTTTGCTTTGATTTCTGAGATGAATTCATTCCCAGGTTTGTTTTCTTTAGAAAAAGATTTGTTTTAAATTTAATTTTTGTTCTTGTAATTATGTTAACAGGACTTTGAAACAATAAGAAAAGAAATTGTCTTCCCCTTAATTACATTCTAATTTTTTTTTTTAATATGCATTTGCCACTTGTTTAAGATCCTTACACTTGTACATTTGTTTATAAATGTGAACACTTGTGAAATTTTTTCAAATTTATGTTTAAGTCCCTAATGTAAATTATTTTGTTAATGTTTGTTTTAAACCTTGATTTGTTTTATATTTACAAACTTATATAGATAACTTTTGAAAGATAAAATCAAGTATAATTATAAAACAATACACACATATCTATTATTTGAATATAACATTTTTTTATATGTTCCAATGGTTTAAATCTTTTAATCAAATCAAATTTTATAATTCAAATTCAAAATTTAATATAGAATAAATTTGTACTTATAAATGAATAAATAATCAAATACCTTTTTAAATATATCTTTATATTCCATTTGATTTCAAATTAATTAATTTTATTTACAATTTTTCTCTCGATATATTTATTCATTCAAATTTTCAAAAGATAATTTCAATTTTATTTTCAAATATTCTATCTTAAAATACATTTATATGAATAAAGATACATCTTTATTAATTTTGAAAATTTAAACACAATTTATATTTTATTTTTAAATTCCCAATTCAAATCTATTTATAATTCAAAAATAGAAATTTTCTAATAAATTTATAATTAAATCCACAATTAAATTTCAAAAATTAATTCAATCATCAAATTAAACTGGACTAAAACCCGGGGATGTTACAGATTCCCCCCTTAGAAAATTTCATCCTCGATATTTGTAAGAGAGAGACAACAAAGGATAGATACACAAAGATAGAGAAACAGTTTTCAAATCAAACTGGGTATCTATTCTACATTTGGCTTACCAAATCAGAATATCACTAATAGATATAAGAACGAATCAAGATACTCGGGTCACCGATCTACGAATATACAGAGGTATCAGTTAGTTCGAAAGATAACTAACCATTCGTAGAATATACCTAGACCCAACATAATAACAGATATATGGATGCAATCAAGATCTTTTAGTTTAAATAACGAAAATATACTTATCAACCATAGCAACCGAAGAAAACATATTATTCAAACAAAATTTTTTGACCCATTTGGAGTTTGTGTCCAATGCAATTATATCAAAACTTCTTCCTAGAGTTACTAAGAATTATCAAAGAATTGAGAAGATGAATCAAAGGAGATTGATAGAGAAAGTTGTTTCCGCTATTGCAGGGTATCGACCATTTGTAGTCGTACTCCCCTGTCCGATATCTTGTCCTCTTCTTGCACTCATACTCACTATCAGTGGATAGTAAGGGAATTTACTGAGGCATTCGAACAGATATCTTAGGGATATACTCATTCTAGGGTATACATCACCCTATCTCTAATGAGTCACTTAATGTGTTATACTCCTAAGCTAAAGTTTCAACCTTCAGCTCTGATACCAAATGTAACGGCACGGATTTTTCGCGTTCGAAAATCGACATCCATACTTTTACATCGTACTCGAATGCCACAGATTCGACCGTTCAAATCCGATTCGCCGGAGCTTATAACACAATTAAGCAAAACAACACAGCGGAAGAAAAAGAAATGAATATCATATACAACCAATGATACAATATCCAGAATGATACAACAATGATATATACGATATAAAGAATATCAGAGACAAGATTACAAATGCTACAGCGGAAAACACAATATGATATAGCAGCGGAAAACGAATAGCCAAGAGATAAATCTAATCCAATGCTCCAAAGCTAAGGCTCCGAACCACAAGCTCGAACCACCATCTCGCTTCACCCAAGTAAGCAAGCCTCGACCACCAAAGACTTCAGTATCCAAAGTCTCCAAAGAGTGCAAAAGAGAAAGCTAGAAGCTACTGAATCAATATCTATATCTGAAAAACCCAACTCTAGACTACCCGTGTGGAAAATAGTGGGCACCCAGAGTTTAGGAAGGGAACAATAAACTCCGGGTCAGTCATGCGACTGGTATGAGCAAACAAAAATAGTTTATCTTTAAAAACAAACAAAAGAGTTAAAAATTTGAAATCCGTAATGATTTTGGAAAATGAAACTACCATAAGGCCTCCCGCCACACACACAATGCAAACGCAGACTTGGGGAAGATTTCTCCTTATGATAGTCAAATATGCTTGATGCGCGGAAACCATTTGATATTATTATTATAAGTGCACGGTGTGGAAAATCATTTCGAAAGTATAATATTAATCTTAGCCAGCATACGTACCATTATAGTATGCCTACAATAGCTACCATATTAGATGGCAGGTTCTACAACTAAAACCGTACAAGGCGCATGTTGATAATTGGATTTCCAACAAATGGTCAGGCTAAGGAACTTCCTGGGCCACATGGGTACGCCTTTGGAGGGACGCCCCGAGAACCTAACCGGATCTCTGCCAACACAAGGCCGGGTTACCTCTGTAACTAGGTAACTACTGCCACGAGTATGCCATCCCTCCGTCGTAACCAGCCTTTATCCGAGCGCTCGATACCAACAACCACAAAGTAATGTATTTGCAGTAACCACATAGGTTAAATATCTGGGCTCCATGCCATGATATCACCTCTATCAAGAAGGAAATGAACATACCCTCAGGAGGCGCTACCTCCAAATAACCTTGCTGCATTCTTCCTGTTTTGACCATTCCGGGTTGTGAAGTTCGACGAAGTCTCGTCCACAAAGCTACGCTTTTCACAAAAGCCATGCTTTGATCAACAAATGATCAGCAGCACTTTGTATGCCACATTACCAAATTGGGAATGTGTCACTTGTAACCATCAACTACATAACCTCTGAGCTCGTACGTTTCAGAGAAGGGTGTTAAGCTAAGAGAATAAATCCCCGCCACCAAACAGAAATGTATTTGATAGAAACTAGTTTTACATCTCAAGGTATAACGTCAGACACACATCCATACAAGTCTGTTCCGGGTTCGAACAGAACCGAAGGCACTTCCGAAGAAGCCCTTGCAAATCCGAGAATTCATAATCCCGATCGGACTTCCCATCACGTAGGGAATCTCAATACCGTAGCTAATCGATGTAGAGACAATCGATAGATTATCCTATCGTTCTCGCAAATACCCGGTCTTCACCACCGGTCTTCAAATGCTATCCATAACGTCGTATCACATATTCGGGATGGGCTATATGACACAAAGGTCCTCTCCCGGCTAAACCGAATAGTGAGCGCAATATTTAAAAACATATGGATATGGGGTCTCAGTTAAGTCACAACTTAAAAATCCAAAACCTTTTATTCAAACGGTTAAAACAAATTACCATTTCCAATTTTTTAAACAAAAAGATTCATTTCCAAAACCTTCAATTGTTTAAACAATTTCCACATTTTAAATCTTTTAAACAAAGTATTCACTTTTAAGGACTCCCTTTTAAATTTAAAACAAGGTTTATCAATCTTTCACAAAGATTAATTCATAGCTTTTCAAAACAATTCAATTCCAAATTGGATTAACTCATCGGGTCATTAAATCAAAGACTCATTTCATAGCTTTCAAAGTTATTTCCAAAGATTCATTTATAACTTAGAAAAATATTTCAATTCAAACTTGAAGTTTCTTATGAATTGGAAATTCATTACTTATGTGAAAGCTTTTAGCATTTGAAAACAAACGGTTTTATTTCGAAAAACCCGATTTCATTTGTACAAGTTAAAATCCTTGGGTTAATTAAAATTCCCAAAACAACATTTTTAAAATGGTTTAAATCGATATAAGCTTGTATACCCCTTTTTAAATCATAGATACCGAGTACAGAATTCAATTCCAGATATTAAATTCCAATTTAAATCGAATTATTCAAAATAACTTTCACTCTTAAAAAACCTTTTCAAAGCTTTCCATATTAAAATAAATTTATTTCCAAAACTATTTAAAAATTTAAATTCAAAGCTTATTTTAAAAATCTGTGACTTAACCGATTTCCATGTGAAATCCATATTTGTGTCTGTATAAGTGTGGTCCAGGGGTTTTACACAATAGTGCACAACATCAATCGGCACAGATTCAAATACAGCAATATATTTGATAAGCGATATAAACTATAACGCTTATATTTGACAAGCGGTACAAACCAATTGTAACGCTTATCTTTCATTCACAGATCATAGGTACATATCACAGATAATAAATCACATTAAACATTGCTCAAATCAAAACAGGACATCTCAATCAGGAATATCAATCAGTTCAATCATTCAATAGAATCGAAAAATCCATAAGTAATAACAATTAATCATCTGATTAATTCAAATCAGATTAGTCACTAATCTTAGTTAATTAATGTTAGTTAACTACAAACCATCTTAATTAATTATTCTTAATTAATTACAATAATTAATTAACACTTAATTAATAATTAATCCTTAAATAATTATTCTTAATTAATTTCAATAACTAAATAATTATTACTTAATTAATAATTACTCTTAATCACTTCCATTATCAAGTAATTATCAATTAATTACTTTACTAAGTAATTACCATCCACTAATTACATTAAGTAATTATTATTAAATCATTTAGTGTTTAAATAAATTAAACTTAATCAATTAATTCAGCTAATCCCATCAAACTAAATTAATTATATTAATTGATAAACTCATAATTACTTAATTAACCATCCATATCATTAATTAATTATCATCCATTTAAATTAACTTAATAATTTAATGAATCCAAAACATTAAATTATATTTATTTTTAAGATAAACATTTCTTACTTAATCAAAGTATTTACAAACAATTTGTTTTAAATTTACTTTAAGTTCCATTTTAAATTTCATTTTAAATTCAAGATTTTAAAATGAATACAAATTTATCTAACAAAGTAGAAAAAACAATTCAAAGTCTTTTTATCACGTATGTTAAAGAAATAACCATTTTATAAAATAAGTTTAAAAGAATTTAGGCCAAATTCATTTTAAAATTCAAATTAATTTAATCATACACATTTCAAACAAGATTGTTTAAATCATTTCAAATTTTCAAAACTTTCATTTATTTTAAACTGGAATACAAATTAAATTTGATTTCAAATTACTTAGATTCAAGACTTATTTACCTTTTAAAATTTCATTTTAAACTCAAATCCTTATATATTATTTTTAAAGTAGTTAAACAAATTAAGTTTGAAATTGCATTTAATTTTCAAAACTGAGATTCGATTAGCTTGTACCAGATTTGAAAATTTAGTTTTAAACTGGTAAAAGCTTGGCTTTAAAAACTTCAGTTTTAAATAAATAAAGAAAACAAAACATGACAGATTTTGTTGAAACTGGTAGCAAAATCTTATAAAACTTAAACACCACAACTAGTATACAACTTTGTCTAATCCCATACTTCAAGATTTGATCTCTGAAATTTTGTTAAATTTAGTTTTTAAATTTAAATCTAGATCTGGATTTTGAACAGACATGGTTTCCAAAACATGTGGCCACTATACTTAACATTAATTTGTCCAAACACTTTTATTTTATTTCGTTTTTGAAAATCCTATTTGATTTTGAACTAGGATACAAAAACTAATTTGAATCCCTGCTTAAAACTTGATTCAAACTATGTTACATCTGGATTTTAATTAAACTCAATTCCTTTTCCTTCTTTTAAAATAAATTCAAAACATTTACAGGTTTAAAACCCTACAAGTAAAACAACCCGAGGCACACAAAATTTTACCCAAGCCAAAACTTATACTTCCCGAGCCAATTCCTGCTTTCCTCGAGACCAACTTCGGGTTCTACTCCTACCTTATCACTTTACCTCAAGTCGAAACTATTGTTTGAAAAAAAAATTGAAACCTGATCTTTGATAACCCTATTAGTTCGCACGAGCTACCACCGTGCTTTTACTCAGGCCATCGACCCATTTTCACGAGGGTAGACTCGAGCTTCCCATCTCTTCTTCTTACTAACATCACTGGACACTTGTGCATCATGCACACCAACTGAGACTTCTCCGATAATGGCTCCGGCCATCATCATGTTGACTTCGGCCCCACTTACCTGTGCAACAACCCAGATCACCAATTTTGACCATGAATCGAAATTTGACCTTTCAAATCGAACTGTAACCCATCCACGCCAACGCAAACACCTTGCGCCGATGATTCTCATCACCAGAATTCACGCGAATTCGACCTCCGCTTCGACACTCACTCACAGTCCTCCTCCATTTGGTCCGATCCCCTAAAACATTGCGACGACGATGCAGTTCTACTCCAAAAACAGACAAGCACACAAGCCTTAAAAACCTAAAATCTCACCGTGCCTCCACCATGGTTATTGATAAATTAAATGAGTATTTTTCCTATCATCTTCGATCTACGAGCCTCCCCTAACATAAATTTCAACCCCCAATTTGGTCTCAATCAATGGCAACTGACCGATAAACGTTTCCCGTTCATCTCGCGATTTCACACTCAAAATCACACTAAAAATCTAGATTTCTATTTCAAAAATCATGATTTGTAAAATTGAACAAGATCATACATACAAAACTTGAATTTTAATCAATTATAATTTTACAAAAAAATGAGTTACTGTGTTTTACTTTTTTTCGGAACACCTATTTATGTTTAGCGCCTACAAATAATTTTAGAATGAAGATATTACAGATTCTAACATTATTTATTCAGACTTCAAAGTCTCACGATGATCAAGAGTGAGGTTTTGGTAATGATTTTATTTCTCCATCAGGTTTTAAAACCTGTCATACTAAAAACAGAGTCATTTTCTGTTTTCAAAACTTGCACAGCTGCATTCACCTGCATATGTACACAGGTTTGTTCACATGCAATTGATTTCCATCTTCACTTCAGACATGCATTTATATTTCGCAAACAAACATTCAAGATAAATCACATGCCAACCAATATAAAAGAAAGGGGTAAGAGTTTGCTCACTGATATTGAAACTGGAAACATGTCTTGTTTATGAATCCGATCTGTAGCTTTGATCAGCACTTGCATGCACCTAAAGTTGTTACAAATTTGGAGTTTCTACAGAGAACAGTTTAGCTTTGTGCCTTGAATTTACGCTGATGTTGAGATGCTTTCAGAAGTTTGAACTGAACTTGTTTTGCTTGCATCAGGAATTTCAGAGTGCATGCTGGCATTCTATTTTCACTGGTAGGTTTGAATTTGTCTTAAGCAAAATGATTCACTTTATTCTAGGTTTGAATTGAATCAGATCTTCCTTGAATCCCAATGCATTTCTTCAGATTGTAGTTTGAAAGTTTTTGATTTCTTTTTGAATTCCTTTGCTTTGATTTCTGAGATGAATTCATTCCCAGGTTTTTTTTCTTGAGAAAAAGATTTGTTTTAAATTTAATTTCTGTTCTTGTAATTTTGTTAACAGGACTTTGAAAAGATAAGAAAAGAAATTGTCTTCCCTTTAATTACATTCTAATTAAATTTTATTTTAGAATATGCATTTGCCACTTGTTTAAGATCCTTACACTTGTACATTTGTTTATAAATGTGAACACTTGTGAAATTTTTTCAAATTTATGTTTAAGTCCAGAATGTAAATTATTTTGTTAATGTTTGTTTTAAACCTTGATTTGTTTTATATTTACAAACTTATATAGGTAACTTTTAAAAGATAAAATCAAGTATAATTATAAAACAATACACACATATCTATTATTTGAATATAACATTTTTTTATATGTTCCAATGGTTTAAATCTTTTAATCAAATCAAATTTTATAATTCAAATTCAAAATTTAATATAGAATAGATTTGTACTTATAAATGAATAAATAATCAAATACCTTTTTAAATATATCTTTATATTCCATTTTATTTCAAGTTAATTAATTTTATTTGCAATTTTTCTCTCGATATATTTATTCATTCAAATTTTTAAAAGATAATTTCAATTTTATTTTCAAATATTCTATCTTAAAATACATTTATATGAATAAAGATACATCTTTATTAATTTTGAAAATTTAAACACAATTTATATTTTATTCTTAAATTCCCAATTCAAATCTATTTATAATTCAAAAATAGAAATTTTCTAATAAATTCATAATTAAATCCACAATTAAATTTGAAAAATTAATTCAATTATCAAATTAAATTGGACTAAAACCCGGGGATGTTACAAGAAAGAATAGACGATAGAAAAATATCTTTCCAAATCAAACTGGATATCAATTCTGTATTTGGTTTACCAAATCAGAATATCGACAATATGAGAACAAACTCATACAATATTATACAAGATATTTAGGTCCATCGGTCTACGAACATATGAGGGCATTGATCAGTTCAAAAGGGATAACTAATCACTCGTAGAATATATCGGATCCCAGATAATAGATAGATGGATTCAATCTTTTACGATTCCTCAACCGCTAGGTATGGATTCCAAACTCAAGTCGGAACGTCCCAAAATATATATCAATTTGTTCCTCTTCGGACTTTGATATACACAAGAAATTACAATAGAATTTCAAATTTAATTTTAACCGTTATCGTTTTATTGATACAATTCAAATTTAGCTTCATATTAGTTAACCAATTTACTTAATTTAAAATTTTCAATTTATTTAATTTAAATTTTCAATTTCAAATTCTTTAGAGTTTAGATCAAATAGCTGATAAGAAACCGACGAAGGTACGAAGTAAGGATTTTCTACAACGATACGTAGGGCCACCATCACACCGAAACTTCTTTCTCAAAGCTGTCACGAAGATATCAAAGAATTTTGGAAACACGAATCAAAGGAGATTGAGAAGAAAGTTGTTTCCACTGTTGCAGGCTATTAACCATTTGTAGTGGCACTTCCCTGTCCCCTATCTCGTTCTCTTCTCGCACTCATACTTACTATCAGTGGATAGTAAGAGAATTTACTGAGGCATTCGAATGGATATCTTAAGGATATACTCATTCTAGGGTATACTTCACCCTATCTATAATGAGCTACTTAATGTGTTATACTCCTGAGCTAAAGTTTTACCCTTCAGCTTTGATACCAAATGTAACGACCCTGACACGGCCTTCGAAAATCGGCACCGAATACGACACTCGTATTCAAATGCCGCAGATCCAAACGTCGAATCTGGTTCGCCGGAGCTAATAACACATTAAGTACAACGTAGCAGAAGAAACAGAATATATCAATATACAACATTTGATACAATATCTGATACAATATGATACAACAGATGATATAATGAATATACATCAGAGATATGATACAAGATAAAAGCAGCGGAAAGAAAGGATAACACAGCAGCAGAACAACAACTCTAATATGGGCTTCAAGAAAGAACTCCATCTTCAAAGCACCAATCCAGAAATAACTCGAACTCCCAATAATGATGCACAAAGATAAGCAAGTGCAGTTTAGATCTAAAGACTGAACTAGCACCAAATAACCTACTAAACCTGACTATCTGAAAAACCCAACTCTAGACTGCCCGTGTGGAAAAATAGTGGGCACCCAGAGTTTAGAAAATGAACAATAAACTCCAGCTCAGTCGTGGGACTTGTATGAGCAAACAAAAACATTTGGTCTTTTAAAACAAACAAAAGAATTTAAATTTGAAATCCGCAATGCTTTTTAGAAAATGAAACTACCATAAGGCCTCCCGCCACACACACAATGCAAACGCAGACTTGGAGGAGATTTCTCCTTATGATAGTCAAATAAGCTTAATACGAGAAAATTTCTTTGATATTATTACTATAAGTGCAAAGTGTGGAAAACCATTTCGAAAGTATAATATAAATCCTAGCCAACATGGACATTTCACACTTATGCCTACTATAGCTACCATGTTCAATAGCAGGTTACCCCCACATTCCATGGTAGGTTATACAACTAAAACCGTACAGGGCGCGTATTGTTTTGATTGGATTTCCAACAAATGGTCAGGCTAAGGAACTTCCTACTGCCACATGGGATCGCCTCCGGCGGGACGTCCCGAGAAACTAACCGGATCTCTGCCAATACATGGCCGAGTTACCTCTATAACTAGGTAACTACTTCTCGAGCATGTCATTCCCCGGTCCTTTGGGACCTTTATCCGAGGCGCCTCAAAACCACAAAGCAATCACAAAGTAATAGATCTGCAGTATCCACCTAAGTAAGTATCTGGGCTTCATACCATGATACCACCCTTTACCAGAAGGGAATGACACACCCTAAAGGGCGCGATCCTCATAACCTTGCCGCATCTTTCCTGTTTTGACCATTTCCGGGGTGTGAGGTCCTGATGCAGTTTCGTTTACAAAGCTACGCTTTATACAAAAGCCATGCTTTGATTACAAATGATCAACAAATGATCACCAACACACAACAGCACTTAGTATGCCACACTACCAAATTGGGAATATATCACTAATAAATATCAACTACATAACCTCTGAGCTCGTACGTCTCAGAGAAGGGTGTTAAGCTAAGAGAATAAATCCTCCGCCACCAAGCAGAAATGTATTTGATAGATATCAGTTTAATATCTCAAAGTGTAATGTCGGACATACAAGCATACAAGTCTGTTCCGGGTTCGAACAAAGCCGAAGGCACATCCGAAGAAGTCCTTGCAAATCCGGGTATCCACAATCCCGATCGGACTTCCCATCACTTAGGGAATCTCTATACCGTAGCTACTCGGTGCAGAGACAATCGATAGGTTATCCTAACATTCTCGAAGACACCCGGTCTTCAACACCGGTCTTCAAATGCAATCCATAACGTCGTATCACTATTCGGAATGGGCTATATGACACAATGTCCTCTCCCGGCTAAACCGAATAATGAGCGCAATAGTTTAAAACATATGGATAGGGGATTTCAGTTAAGTCACAACTTAAAAATCCAAAGCATTTCTTTCAAATGGTTAAACAAATTACCATTTTAAATCTTTAAATAAAAAGATCCATTTCACAAAGTTCACCTAGTTTCACAAAGGTCATTCATAGATTTCAAACAATTCCATTTCAATTGGATTAACGCATTAAATCTTTAAATTAAAGATTTAATTTATAGCTTTCAAAATACGTTTCCAAAGATTTATTTGTAACTTGGAAGACCGTCTTTATTTTAGACTTGAAATCCTTCTTACACAAATTAGAAATTCATTTCTTATGTGAAAGCTTCTATTATTTGAAAACTAATAGTTTTCGTTTCCGAAAGATTCAATTATATTTATACAAGTTAAAATCTTTGGGTTTAATTTTTTTTTGTAAAGTCCCAAAACATCACTTATTAAAATGGTTTAAAAACCCATATAAGCCCATTTATAGGTTGAATAACCTTTTTAAACCCTAGTTCCCAAATCATTGAATTCAATTTCAAATATTGAATTCAAATTTAAATCGAATTATTTAAATTTCAAAACTAAATTAAGTTGTTCAAAATAACTTTTATTTTTTAAATTCATTTTCAAAGTTCCAATTCTAATTCCAAAACTATTTTGGATTAAATATTTAAAACAATTTCAAAAATCTGTGACTTAACCCATTTCCACGTGCAATCCATATTTGTATGTGTACAAGTGTGGTCCAGGGGTTCAACACAATAGTGCACAACATCAATCCTCACAGATTCAATCATATCGATAAGCGGTATAACCCATAACGCTTATCTTTATTCATAGATTCATAGATAAAATAAATTTATCAATCACAGAGATTCCGTAATATGATTTGATGTGGGTTTCGGATAACCAATTGGAATCCGACTCCCTGTCGCATCAAAATTTCAAATGTCATTCCACGGATCAAGGGGTTTCCATATTCATATAACAATATATACGTCACAGATATAACAGCTTAGCACAAAACATTACATAGCGTCACATCACGTAACAAATACATCAATCCATCACAAAGCATCTAATAACAATCAAACCTCTATAAATAAAATCACTTAATTATTTGATTCAAACCAATTTTAATTGCCTAGGAATAATTACTAATCCTGGTTAATTTATCATTAATGAATTACAAATCATTTCGATTAACTTTTCTTTAATCATTAATTAACCATTTGTAGTAAATTAATTAACCTTTTATTGTAATTCATCAACCTTTAATTATTAAGAAGTTAACCTTTAATTTTTTAATTCACCATTAAATAAATTATCTTTAATTAATTAATCAACCCTAAATTAATTAATTATCGTTAAATTAGTTGTCCTTATTTAACTACAACAATTGATTAACCTTAAGTTAATCACAAGATAAATTAATTTTTAATTAATAACATCCCTTAATTGCTTTCACAAATTATTAACCTTTAATTAATATATTTTTCTTAATCACTTTAATTAATTATTAATTAACCTTAAATCTTAATTAAATAAATTTAAGCCTTTAATTACTTATTTAATTAATCCAAATCAATAATTAATTAGATAAATAAATTATCCTTTTCAATCAACTTAATAATTTTAATGAATTTCAAATCATTAAATCCTCATTAAATTTTAAGAAAAACATTATCCTCATTAATGATTAAATTTATCGTTAACAAAGTATCTTAAACCATTTTCTTTCAAATTTATTTTCAAATTTCCATTTTTACACTTAAGGTTTAAAATGGGTACAATTTAAAGTTAAAACAATTTGAAACACATTTTGAAATCCTAAGTTAAGGAAATACTCATTTTCTGAAAGAAGTTTAAAGAAAATTTAAAAACAAATTCTTTTTTTTAAACCATTGTAAATCATACTTTAATATTTAAAATTGTCAAAATAATTTAAATTTTCAAACTCATAAATGTCCAAACCCAAATACAAATCATTTTTGATTTCTGGATTAAAATCTTTGATTTAAATTTGAACAGACAGGTTTTAAAAGAAAACCTGAACCAACATTTTACCCGAGTTGCACCTACTTTACTTCAAGTAAAACACCCCAAAACTTCGAGTCACTCACGATATTGACTCGGGAAAAACTAGAGTATTTGCCCCCTGCTTCAAACCAAAACACTGACACAATCTCTTCCTCGTGCACATGTACCAATGCTCCGACAAACTCCAGCTGACCTCACCGTCTCCACCATGTTGACCTCGATCACCTCGACCCAAACGACCATCCATCACCATTGTTTACCACTGAAATTGAAATTGAGCATGCTGATCACCATCTGGGACCAACAGTTCACCTAAAAACCTCACCGTGACGACGTCTCCGATCATCTGAAACTGCGCAACTCCGGCCATGCCCTCGTTAATGACCACACTTCCACTACTCCAAATCTTAAAGCACTCGATCACTTGGGAAAAAAAGAAAAAGAATAAAATGTTCAACCCAGTAAAACTAGGGTTGCCGACCCAAATTTCCTTCACACCCCTCCAACATGATTTGATAAATTTTCTTGCTATTTTTCCATAAGTCTACGATCATCTAGCGAGCTTCAGATTCAATCACGAGGTGAATCAACAACGCGATCACCAGAATTTGATAAAAATGGGTTTTCTGTTCAACTCGCAAATTACCCCTTAAATCAAGACTAAAAATCTCGAAACTATTTTTAAAAATCATTGTTTTTTATTACAAAACAGGCTATATAAATGAATCAACAATTTATTCAAATCAAATTTGGTCATACTTTTGAATTTTACTGTTGTGTTTCAATTTTTTTTTTTTATAATGACCAAATATTTTTACTGGAAATCATTTTTACCAATTGTTAACTCCGCCTCGGCCATGACTCAGCGACTTAAAAGTTACCGACCCAAAAGGCTGCCGACTTAACATGGATGCAGATCTAACTGCCTAAGCCCTAAGAGGGATACCGACCTAACATACTTGAGAGGGATGCCGACCTAATGCCTTAACAAGGTTACCGACCTAAGACTTAACAGGGATGCCGACCTAATGCCTTAACAAGGTTACCGACATTAGATTTAACAGGGATGCCGACCTAAGATTTAAGGGGATACCGACTCAAGGCTTAGGTAGGTTATCGATCTAACATGGATGCTAGCCTAAGATAGATGCCGATCTAACTATCCAAGGAGGTTGCCGCCCTAACTGCTCAGGACAGGGACAAGATCACGAACTACACTTGAGTCGCTACCGACTTACGACCTATGCTAGGTCGTTCACGACCCAGGCAAAGGAAGGCAAGTCTGATGCAGCTACTTAGCCCGCGGCCTCTTAACTCGTACACGGTTCAGGACTTGTGATATATCCAAAGTTTAGCAAGGATGCCTTTCCGGAGTCTCGACCCAGCATTTAGGTCGCAACCGACCCACGACTTAGTTTAAGTCGTCCGCGACCCAACTTAGACCGGTTACGATTTAGGACTTGGTAATGTTTCCTGCGCAGAATTCTCTATAAATACATTGCCATTTCCAACTTTCAAGGGACTTTTTTGGACAATCTCTTCAAGCGCTGATGCTCTGCCAGTTTCTAAACCAACTTTACACTTGAAGTTTCAAAGAACACTACAAGCTACTTTGGAAGACTTTCACACATCCGACATATGGATTCGAAGACTTTCATCTACATCAAAGCTTAAGCAACTTGCTCAAAGTGTTTTGTAACTAAAGAAATTTGTACTTGAAGAGCATTGTATTGTTTTGTAATAAGATCAGTAATAAAGACACTTAAAGTGGACGTAGGCTACTCCTTAAGCCGAACCACTATAAAATCGCTCTCTCCTACTGTATTTTCTGTTGTTTTTGCTGATATTCTGTTCCCGAACTATCGGGTGGTGCTTTCACATTCATACTTCACGCACCGGGGTGTTAGCGTTCGATTTTTAGCGTTAACATTTTTGGTGCGTTCACTGTGAATCCAACTCAGGGTTGCTCCGCAAAGGTTTGTTGAATGGATTTCTTTTAAAACCAGAATTTTATTGGAAATAATGGCTCCTGGGAGAAAACGAAGTTCTGTAAGATCTGACAATGTTCAAGAGAATACTGCTACCTCTCCTCCTTCAAGTCAAGCAGCTCCAACTATTGGAGTTACGCGAGCAGAATTGGACGCCGTAGTTTTGGGATTGAATCGATAATTGAATGCTCAAAATGCACAATTGGAAGCCCAGAATTCCCTGATCTTAAGTAAGTTGAATGATCTACTTGGGGCAAACCGTCAACCGGTTAATAATGATGGAAACCCTACTGTGGGAGTTCAAGATGTTGAAGGGAACATTTCTCAAAGAGCCGCAGAGCCTGTGGAAAGGACACCTCCCCAAGCTAGAGGATCAGGGCCGCCGCCGACCCTCCGTGAACGATTGTCAAGACAGAATTCAGAGAGAGTGGCTGATGTTTGCCCTCCAGAGCCTCTAAATGATGAAGAGTATTTTTCGGGCATGGTTCGTCAAATCATGAAGGAAAATATGCGAAGAGATGAAGATGAGAAAGAGTGGGCTTTTTCTCCAAGCAAAACTCCATTTACTGAAAAGATCTTGAAGGCAGAGTTCCCAAGGAAATTCGTTCCCCCAACTATTTCGGCTTACAAGGGGACGAGTGATCCTAACGAGTTTCTGTATAAGTACGACTGGCATATGACGGGTGCCAGGGTGTCTGAGGAAATCAAATGTCGATATTTCCCGGTATATTTGGAAGGTGTGGCTCTACTATGGTTTACAAAGCTTCCAGTCAGGTCCATTGATCAATTCTCCGATTTGACCAGGAAATTCAAGGAGCAATTTTGATTGTATGCTTCAAAAGCAAAGGATATAATGTTGCTGTCAAGTCTAGAGCAAAATCCAGGAGAATCCATCAGATCATTTTTGAATCGTTTTAACATAGCATTGGCTGAGGTAGATAATGCTGAGCCACTCATGGTCCAAACGTACTTGATGAGGGCGATTGACAAATCAAGCGAATTTGGAAAGTGGGTGGAAATGAAAGAACCAAACTCACTCGACAAATTCTACAAGAAAGCGGATGAATTCATGCGCTTGGAGACCCTCCAAACACCAGCTAAGGCAGTATCAGTGGAAGTCGGGAACAATGGTGTTGCTTCGAGCAAGAAAGAACCTAACACTCAAAAAAGGGGAAATGATGGTGGAAAAAAACAGGGAGATGCTAAGAAAGGCCGTCCTTTCAATTTCAAGCCCTTGACCGATACCCTTGAGAACATCTTCTTTGCAACCAAGGATGATGTCAATTATCCGACTCCGCCTAAAATGAGAGTGGGAAAAAAGATGGAGAAAGTGGAAGGTTCTGCCGGTTCCACAACCAACCCGGCCATGACACCAACGAATGCCGTCAGTTGAAAGACGTAATTGAACAACTTTTGAAAGAGAACAAGCTCCAGCAGTATGTGAAAAGGAATAGGAATGCCCCAGCCTCATCGACTCAAGGACAACAAGCTCCCGCTCACCGTCCTGGCTCAAGTGAGAAGGCCGTAGAACTTGAATCGAAAAGACCTGTCATCAATATAATAACTGGACGGCCTCACCCAATAGGCAAAAGCTAGAGCGAGATGGAAAGGTATGCCCGGGCCTTGAGGCATGTACCAGCTGAAGAGAGTGTTTTTGTTTTAGAAAATGATGCGCCTTTAAAGCAACAAAAGACTTCCACAGATGACATTGTATTCAGTGCCAGAGATTCTTTGGGTATCGAAGCTCCCACCATAGATCCTTTGGTCATATCCGCTGGTATTGGGCCGGCTACTGTGAGAAGAGTTCTAGTTGATTGTGGACCTTCATGCAACATTATCTTTAAGAAGACCTTTGATCAAATGAAAATTCCAATGGCTGACGTTCAAGCTTCATCACTTAAGATTGGTGGGTTTGCTGGAGAACCCAAACAGCCGATTTGGACCATATATTTGTTTGTAGAACTTGGAAAAGGACTGAGGAAGGTGGCTCGAAAGCAAACCTTTATAATTGTTGAAGAATTCTCTGCCTACAATGCCTTTTTAGGCCGACCAACTCTTGTTGCGTTCAAAGCTGTTCTTGCCCCATGGTGTCTAACTCTAAAATTCCCCACAGATAACGGAGTTGGTGTGATTAAGGGAGACCAAGATGCGGGGCGAGAATGTTACCTTGCAGAGTTGCGATATTCAAGGAAAAGAGAGACGGGAAAAGGTGCGGTGGGTCCAGTCCGCATCAAAGAACCAACCTTGTAGCAATTACAGGGTGGACCCTGCACTGGTGAATATAGTGGCGCACGAAGAGAGATGGATCCAAGGAAAGCCAGTGCAGGGGAGAATAGGGTAGTACCGGTAGAGGTAACAGTGCCGGTACCCATTGACCCAAAGGACCCAAACAAAGTGCTGAATGTGGTTTCACAACTCAACACAACAGTTCAGAATGCTCTGATTTCATTTTTGAAGGCAAATTTGGATGTATTCGCCTGGACTCATGCTGACATGTGTGGAATATCTCCAGAGATTGCAGTACACACTCTGAACATTGATCCAAAGTTTACACCCGTGAAACAAAAAAGAAGAACCCAGGGTCCTGAGAGGACGGCAGCATTAAAAGAAGAAGTGGATCGGCTCATGGAGAACGATTTCATCAGAGAATCTACTTATCCAAATTGGGTATCAAATCCATTGCTGGTTAAAAAAGCTAACGGAAAATGGAGAGTATGCATTGACTTTTCAGATCTTAACAACGCCTGCCCCAAAGACTGTTTCCCGCTGCCCAGGATCGATCAGTTGGTGGATGGGACGGCAGGGCATGAATCATTATCTTTTATGGATGCATACTCCGGATATAACCAGATTATGATGCATGAGCCAGATCAAGAGGATACAAGTTTCATCATAGATGTTTGACTCTACTACTACAAGGTTAGGCCTTTCGGACTCAAGAATGCAGGGGCAACTTACCATAGGCTTGTTAATGCCATGTTTAAACCGCAAATTTGTAAGACAATGGAAGTTTATGTTGATGATATGCTAGTTAAGTCTAAGAAAGCAGTGGACCACATGGATCACTTGGCAGAGATGTTCGCAGTACTCCGAAAGTACAGAATGAAGCTTAATCCCTTGAAATGTTCATTTGGAGTGGAGTCCGGAAAGTTTTTGGGTTTCATTGTGAGCGCTAGGGGCATTGAAGCTGATCCCGCTCAGATCACTGCCCTGAGAGAGGTCAAAGCTCCTTGAACGAAGAAGGAATTGCAAAGTCTCAATGGAAAGGTTGCTGCCCTGAGTCGATTCATTTCAAAAGCAACTGACAAATGCATCCCATTCTTTGATGCTCTGAAAAAAGGAGGAAAAAACTTTGAGTGGACTCCTGAATGTCAGAAGACATTTGATGAGTTGGTTCGTCATATGGAAGTGCCTCCGATACTTTCAAAGCCTGACGATGGTGAAGATCTCTTCGTATATTTGGCATTTTCATCTCATGCTCTCAGTGCAGTGTTGGTACGGGAAGACACACGCCCGGTCTATTATATCAGCAAAAGATTCACTGGGGTAGAGATGAACTATTCAAGGTTGGAAAAACTCGCCTATTGTTTGTTGATCGCATCAAGAAAATTGAGGCCGTATTTCCAAGCTCATCCCATCAAAGTCCTCACTGATCAAACTCTAAAGCAAGTCCTATTCCGTCCTGAGACTTCGGGCCGTCTTTTGAAATGGAATATTGAACTCGGCCAATATGACATCACTTATCATCATCGGAAAGCAATCAATGGACAAGCTTTAGCATATTTCATCGCAGAATGTACGGATAAAGGTGATAGTGAGGAAGAAGTCACTGATGACGTCCCAATCCAATGGAAATTGTATGTCGATGGCGCAAGAAATGATTATTGTTCCGAAGAAGGGGTTGTCCTTGAAACCCCAGAAGGGCGATCGCTATGTTATGCACTGAGACTAGAATTTACTTCGACAAATAATGAAGCAGAATATGAAGCCCTCATCGCTGGTTTAAGGATCGCTAAAGAACTAAACATCAAAGCATTGCAGATCTTCAGTGATTCTCAGCTTATTGTCTTGCAAGTCAAGAAGGAATTTCAAGCTAAAGGAGGGAATCTACCCGCCTATTTATCAAAAGCCTGAGAGCTTCTTCAAAATTTTGACCGTTATTCAATAAACCATATACCCCGAGAAGAGAACATGAAGGCAGATTCTCTCGCAAAGTATTCGAGTGCGGGTGAAGCTCAACTATTGGGATTAGTTCCCGTCGAAGTCTTGTTAGCTCCAAGCACAGATGAAATGGATGATGATTGGACTATGAATATATCCCAAGAGCAAGAATCATGGATGACTCCGATACTTGAATATTTACTCAATGGTTCTTTGCCAGAAAGTTCAAAAGAACGACAGAAGCTGATGAGGAAAGCCTCCAGATATATAGTTCAAGATGGTCGTTTGTACAGACGAGGATTTTCAATGCCATTACTCTGATGCGTGACAAAGGAAGAAGTTAAGACAATTATGACTGAAGTACACGGAGGGGAATGTGGGGATCATACAGGTGGTCAAACTTTAGCAAAGAAAATCCTCCGTTATGGATACTTTTTGCCAGAAATTAATCAGGATGGTGCTGACTATTCCCGAAAGTGTGATAAATGCCAGAGATTCGCTAAAATTCCTAGAGCACCTTCCACTGAGTTAACACAAATGGTCAGTCCATGGCCGTTTGCCATCTGGAGAATAGATCTCATTAGGCCTTTGCCGATTGCCAAATCGGGAATTAAATATGCCATCGTTGCTGTTGATTATTTCACTAAATGGGCTGAAGCCGAACCATTGGCTACTATTACCTCTAAAAAAATGATAAGTTTTGTGACTAAAAATATCATTTGCAGGTATGGTGTGCCTCAGAAGATAATCACAGACAATGGTACCCAGTTTGAAAGTGAGGAGTTCCAAGATTTCTGCAAACAATTCAAGATCCGAAAAAGCTTCTCAGCAGTGGCTCATCCGCAGGCAAACGGGCATGTGGAAGCAGTAAACAAATCATCAAATCAACCATCAAAAAGCGGCTGGAAAAAAGCAAAAGGTGGTTAGGTCGATAAGTTACCGCTTGCACTATGGGCATACAGAACCACCCATAAAACTGCGACTGGACATACTCCATTTTCATTGGCATACGGATCAGAAGCGATGATTCCAGTGGAAACTGAAGTCCCCACACATAGAAGGATCCATATTGATCAAGATGAGAATGAAAAATTGCAATTGGAAGCACTTGACCTCCTTGATGAAAGAAGAGAAGAGGCTAAGCTTAGAATTGCAGCTCATCAGCAAAGAATAGCCAGGCACTTCAATTCCAAAGTTCGTAAGCGCAGCTTTGAAGTTGGGGACCTAGTCCTGAAGAGAATTATGACAGCCACAGGTGTGTTTGGGCCAAACTGGGAGGGGCCGTATGTTATAGGCACGAAACTTCTTGTTGGCACGTTCAAACTCACAACTGTTGAAGGAGAACCAATCCCAAGAGCTTGAAACGGCAATCATTTGCGTCCATATTTTACTTAAAAGCTTTGCTGAAATGTTGTAAAAGAATTACGAATATATGATTCTTGTATTGAAAGCAATTGTAAAGCAAGTGAATAATGAAAAGCTATAAAGTGGATGTAGGCCCAGCTTTTGGACGAACCACTATAAATCTTATGTTCTCTACTACTATAAACTACTTTGTTTTATTTCGACATATAAAATACGTTAATTGTTTTACTAAAATGTAGATTTAATAATGCGGGCCATAAAAACAAAGCTTACCCATCGCAAGACCAAGCGATCTCCGACATCACCCAGCAAGCAAACGCTAAACCATTCAAAATTTTCATACTCAAATCCTACAAAAGAAGTGCTTCGAACAAAAGTTAGCGATGTGGATGGAAGTGGACCATTTCTAACTAACTGCGAATGTTTGTACAAACAAGCATCCAGTTAAATAGCCTGTGTCTACCACCCAACTTGCTTAACTATGAAGTATATTTCTTTGGATAAGGAAAATTATTGGCCAATAAAAAGGGATGATACTTGCAAAAGATAACGAGGATCGCCAACATGAATAGATGGCAAAGAGACATGAGCGAGCAAGCATCAAACAGCAAAAGACCTCTTCAGAGGCACATGCTCTCTTCAGAGGCACTACTCTTCGGAGGATAAAGACCTCGAGCGGGCCTAACCAGAAAAAGAGAGTTCTTTCTCGACATAAAGTTGTGGACCGATCGGTGATACACTCCCGTGAATCCGTCCAAGTAAGAGAAAGAAACTCCAAAATTCCAGGCAAAAGCCCTACTCAGAGGAACACGTTTCACCGAGATTGAAATATAACTTTTAATTGTTGAAATGTGAAAAGCCCTCTTCGGAGGCCCATTTCACCACAGTTTAAATGCTAAAAGACCTCGAGCGGGCCTAACCAGAAAAAGAGAGTTCTTTCTCGATATAAAGTTGCGGACTGATCGGTGATACACTCCCGTGAATCCGTCCAACTGAGAGAAAGAAACTCCAAACTTCCAGGAAAAAGCCCTACTCAGAGGCACACATTTCACCCTGATCGGTGATACACCCCCGTGAGTCGAAATGTGAAAAGCCCTCTTCGGAGGCCCGCTTCCCAGCGAACAGGGAAAAAATAAAAGCCTCTCCCAAGGGGAAGAAACAAAAATACCTCTTCCCAGAGGCACAATCGAACAAAAAGACCTCTTCCAAGAGGCACAATCGAACAAAAAGACCTATTCCCAGAGGCACAATCGAACAAAAAGACCCCTTCCCAGGGGCACAATCAAACAGAAAGACCTCTTCGGAGGCACAACTCTTCGGAGGCACACGTTTCACCGAGATTGAAATAGAACTTCCAAGTGTTGAAATGTGAAAAAGCCCTCCTCAGAGGTACAACTTTTCAAAGAAGCATTTCATCAGAAATGCAAAACAAAAATCAAAAGCCCTCCACCGAGGCGCAATATAAAAAAGAAGAAGAAGAGAAGCCCTCTTTAAAGGCACACTTTAGCTTTCAAAGGAAGACTGGTTCATCTATTCTGGAAAATACTCTTCCTCAAAAAGAAGTTAAAGTGCCCTTCAGAGGCCCGCTTTACCACATAGGAGAATTCACTTTGTAAAAATGTGTGTATGCACAAAAGAAAAAGTGATATCTTCGAAGGTTGAAGCGTAGAAACTCATATGGAACAAGCTGTACTCTATTTTGAGCAGAATAATATTCCTCCAAGTATGGAATAATTATTCTCCAGAAAATAGGAGTACAAGTCCCCTCAAAGTATAAAATATTGCAATGAGCTTATGGTATAAGGGCAACATGGTATAACTACATTGATAAAAATTACGCTCGAACAACATACCACAAGCTTACTGCAATATCATATAAAGAAACTTGCACAAAAATGAAGAGTAAATGCATTTTCAAATACAGATAGAAGTTTGTACAAACAAAAAGAATCATTTTATTCAATACTGTCAAAATTTTGTACAGGTACAGGTTTCAAAATAAAAAAAGCGGAGGCCGTTACCCGCACAATCTCCGGCCAGTATATGCATAAAGCAAAAAGTAGAAACAAGTCGAAGTAGGGCTTGTTACTTCTTCTTGCCACCACCCTTAGAGCCTTCACCTGACCTAATAGGCAGTTTTTCAGGACCGCTTGGGAGAGTTGGGGATGAAGGAGAGAGGGTTACTGCCGGATCAACCGTCGCTTCCTCTTCAGAAACAAGAATGTTTTTTCTTGTCTTCTTGGAAGTAGTACGCTTCCTCCTCCTTCTTGAAGAAGACTCACTTCCCGGAGTAATAAGAGCAGCCAGTTTTACGTCATCGGAAACAGTATGCTCCGGGGATATGTCGCCTCGTTCAAGTCCTTCGTCCTTCTGCTCTTGCGAGGCGATTGGATCATCCTAGCCTTGAAGGGCTCCTATCAATTCTTCATGTGATCCCGGCTGGGAAATAGGAGTGATTTGAAGGAACGGAGGAGGGACAGCTGGAGGAGGAGAAGTCTGTGTGGCACTTGGCGTTTTTTCTATAGGAGAAGAAAAGCCAAAAATATTAGTATCTCCCGTGAAGAAAGGAGATAGCGGCTCATTGAGATTTAAGAAATAGTCAAGAAGCTCATCAAACTCATAAGAAGCAAATTAGCAATCTATTTGAGCAAGATCAGCATTAGGATTACTTGGCAAAGTAGACTTTGCTACGTTAATCTCAAAACCCAGCACTTCACCGCTCTCTTGGCTTTCGTCTCGGTTATGGACAGTTGCACCTTCTGTAATAGCTTTAGTAGGGGGTGGAGAATGAGAACTGGAGCCGACAATGTCGATTTTGGCCGAAGGTGAAGGCTGAACTGGATCAGTTGAAGTAGTTTTTCCTAAACGTTCCCCTTCTGCCATTTCGGCTCTTAATTTCGCAAGTTCTTCTTTTCCCCTGACAAGAGCGGCGCAAGCTCCGTCATCTAGATAATGTTCCTCAAGCTCTGATTCGACAGAGCCAGTACCTTTAGCACCAAGCATATCAAGTGCGGCCTCCCACACCTCAGCCAGAGTAATTTCATATTTGGGACCTAGAAAGGCGAGACTACCGCGCCCCAAGACGCTATGCAGGTAGAAGTCAAATAATGTCGAGCTGATGCTGGTCTTCGTTGCCTCATGAGATTCTTCAGCTGCAATTTTACCAGCAACGGCCTCATCACGCTCTCTTTCAGCTTTGGAGAGTTGAAGCTTTAGCATTTGAATCTCCGCCTCTTGGGAGCTGGTTTTCTTCTGAAGCTCTGCAATATCAGCAATATAGCCCTCATTGATTCTTTTTTGCACATCGAGCCTGTCTTCGGCATCTCTTTGTCCAGCATGGGCATCTCTCACTTGTTTCTGAAGCAGTTCTTCTTTTTGAGTACGGGAAGTAGAAGAAGTGGCGAGCTCTTCTTTGAGCTTTTCAACTTTCGCTTCAAGCTCTTCATTATAAGTAGTGATGCTCCTCATCTCATTATCATGCTGCTTAAGAACCTTCTGCCATTTAGCTTTGTCATTTTGCATAGTAAGCATGGCCTCGAGATTTGCACAGTTTACCCTCTGAAGCTCGTCAACAAGCTTTTGCCAGCCCTACATTCTTTCAATATCAAGTCTGACGGCATCGAGATTTCGCAGCATGGTAGGCTTGTCAATTGGAACTAAGTCGAGATCGAAGCGAACCCCCTTCAAGCACCATTGTGGAAACCGGCTTTGGAGAATAGCTGAACCTGACCCAACTTGATATGAAGGCCTATTGATGATTGTCTAAATATCAGTACGGGAAGGGGCAGGAGATTGAGAAGGAATGGGAGTAGTGGTCTTCTCAGAAATTGCAGGAACAGATTGCTCACTAACTTTAGCCCGTTTGCTTGGGTCACCAGCCATGTGGCTCTTCCCTCTATCATCATGGGATTTTCGTTTATGGGAATCACCCTCTCTGTGGGAAGAATCGTACCGCTCATCCCCTCTTCCATAGCGTTCTTCATAAGAACGTCTCTCCTGAGCCTTTTGAGCAGCCCTCTCTTCATCAGTTTCCCTATAAGTGGGAGATAGCGTCTATAGTCATACTAACCACGCTTTCCATATTGCTTGAAGACGTCGTAATATGAACCACTTCGCCTCATTGGGGAATCTGAAAAAAAAAGACAAGTCTTAAAAGTCTTCAGAGAAAAGAAGCGTAACTTTAGAATCTTCAAAGTACAAAGAGTTAGGTGCATGAAAGTGCCGAAAGGTTCTAAATGTGTGTGATGTGCAAACTATACGCATCAAACTACGAACCACTCTTTGATTGCGGAGTAATCGTGGGGGTAGTAGTTAACGTCAACTCTTGGGTCGACGGAGCTTATTGCAAAGAAGAAGTCTCTTCCACTACTGAAGAAGAAACCCTAGTAGTGACAAGGTCGTCTTTAAAGAGCTCCTGTGAGGTGACAAAGAGGTCGCTCAACCCTTCGAAAGTGTCGTCCCCGCTCTGCTTGATAGGGCTTGTTTTCCCAACTTCTTCACCAGACTTCTGTGAATGTTGGGGAGATCCCTGAGGCTCTTCTTCCTCAATGACTGGGGCAAGTGCGAATTTGCCAGACGACCCCACAACATCGACAGTAGTAGAGCACTTCACCAGAGAAGCCTCGGAGGCAGATTCTTTTGGTATGGGTTCGTCAGTGGAAACTGGGGCATCTAATGCTTTAGATGGGGAGTCTGGAACCTCATGGGGGTGTGTAGAGCGAGAAGCGTGTAAAAGTCCATACTGATGCAAAAATTCGTCCCTCAACAAAAACTTTATACTTCTCTCTCTAGCAGTCACAGCACTTAATCTTTCAAAAACATGCTTATGGCTTGGATCTCTAGAAGGGAGAGGAAGTGCTGAAAAGAGCAAAGAATGAAATTAGCAATTGGTAGTTTGGATGTAGAAAAAGTTTGAAAATGGAGAAAATAGAAACAGGTAATCTTACTTCCTACTCTCCAGATGGCATGAAAACCTGGGGGGCAGCGAGCAAAGAAAAACTGGTTCAAAAATCCATGAACACTTTCGGTAAGATCAGAAATAAGCTTGCGGTTTCTAGCACTTCTCACAATAATAAGGGAAGGATGGTCTTTAATCTTTGCAAACGAGCATAAGTAGCAAAATTTCTTCAAAACTTGTCAAGCGATCAAGAGTTCTCCTAAACAAAACACACAAACCCATCAAAATGGCGTAGCCATTAGGATGAAGTTGGAACGGAGAGATTGTCGACCGAAGGAGAAGGGTTCGAAGGAAGTCGTTAAAGGGAGGAATCGCCCCGCTTAGGCACATTTGACGATTGACTGTGACAAAATCGGGGGGAGGACTGTCGGTAGTATCATTTGGCCCGGGAAGTAGGGCATCATTTTCAGCAAAACCAAATTGAGTACGTAGCTGAATAAATGCTCTCGAGTTAGGATAGTCGAAGTTCTCTCTGGAGGATTCTTTATGGGAACAGCTGTCTGAAAGGTCTCTCCCGCTTGAGCTACCACTTCTTCTTCTTGGAGGGAAGTCATTCTACATAAACAACTGGATATTCAAACATGAAGGTGCGCATTTCCTAAAATGTGTGAAGTGTTGTGTAAAATCAACAAAGCAATAAGCGAATATAACTGGAATAAAAACTAGCAAGCATTTGTCAGTTATAAAGTCTAGGGTTTGTTGTTTTAAATATGAAAGTGACATGTAGATGCAAACAAATTAGTTCAAGATAGCGATGCTTTGCATTGATATTTTACGTTAGTTGATTGGTTCACAGCATTCCATACAGTGTGTTTAAGTTGATTACTCTTTGTCAACTAATCTGTCATTTGATATGGGCAGTCAATGGCAGTATATTCGCCTTGGTTTTCTGTGATTGTTGTTTTTAGCAGGTTGTAAGCCTATAAGTTAATGTGATCTGTGAAATAAGGCAACAAAGTTAAAACAATCTAGGATTTAAGCAATTCAGTCCAGCAGATCAAGTTGAGTACTCAAGTTGGAATTATGATTTTAAGTGAGAATTCGAGTTGGCCATCCAAGTGTTAACTCGGCTGCGACCCAAGGAATCTCTCGCGAGTTAAGATTAAGTTTCCGGTTCCTTAAATCGGTGGTTCTTTAGGTCATGAGGAGTAGTAAGGAGAAAGGCTCCGGTTCAAAAAGTGGTGCAAGATTCCCCGAGTGCTAGTTCGGCCACGATTTAAGGATTAGGTCGGCAAATTTCCCCGAGTGCTAGTTCGGCCACGATCTAAGGTTTAGATCGTACCAAATTAGGTCGGCCAAAAGATAGGTCGCCCAAAAAATTACTGGGTCGAATCCAGGCCGATATCTCAATCCACTCGACCCGTTAGCCCGATAGCCGCTCCATCCACAAAAAACCCTCATTCCATTCATGCTGTTTCATGTTATCGGATCATCCATAAAACCAGTTCGAAACCACTACGAGTTCAACACCTTGCAATCCTAACGCAAATCAAAATCGACTAGCCTGAAGCGTTAAACCATCTTCATCGTCTCATCGGTCATTTAAAGCCAAACCGAGCAACCTAAGCTTCATCAACTATGGAGGTAATGGGATTCGTGATGAAGCATTATACAAGGAGGCGGTTTAAGTTTGAGTGACGGAATTCATGAACCAACAGTAATCTATGATCGAGGAAGAAGAAGGTTTACTTACGCGATGAATAGTAAAGGTTGTCAGTAACTGATTAGAGTGAAATCGCCTTTGGAAGCTCAGGAGAATTTTAATGGCCGAATCAAGCGAAGGAGCAAGTAATGAAGAGGAAGATGAATGACTTATACCTTACAGTGGTGAGAACTGAAGCGGCGCGTGTGATCTAACTTTTAGGTCGTACACAACCTACCGACTTAGAGAGTGGACGGGTTAGAGGATATCGAAGCACACGACCTAACCATTAGGCGTATACTTCGAGGGGCAAATGTTAACTCCGCCCCGGCCATGACTCAGTGACTTAAAAGTTACCGACCCAAAAGGTTGCCGACTTAACATGGATGCCGATCTAACTGCCTAAGCCCTAAGAGGGATACCGACCAACAGACTTGAGAGGGATGCCGACCTAATGCCTTAACAAGGTTACCGAACTAAGACTTAACAGGGATGCCGACCTACTGCCTTAACAAAGTTACCGACCTAAGACTTAACATGGATGCCGACCTAATGCCTTAACAAGGTTACCGACCTAAGATTTAACATAGATGCCGACCTAAGATTTAACGGGATACCGACTCAAGGCTTAGGTAGGTTACCGATCTAACATGGATGATGACCTAAGATAGATGCCGATCTAACTATCCAAGGAGGTTGCCGCCCTAACTGCTCAGGACAGGGACAAGATTACGAACTACACTTGAGTCGCTACCGACTTACGACCTATGCTAGGTCGTTCACGACCCAGGCAAAGGAAGGCAAGTCTAATGCAGCTACTTAGCATGCGACCTCTTAACTCGTACATGGTTCAGGACATGTGATATATCCAGAGTTCAGCAAGGATGCCTTTCCGGAGTCTCGACCCAGCATTTAGGTCGCAACCGACCCACGACTTAGTTTAAGTCGTCCGCGACCCAACTTAGATCGGTTACGATTTAGGACTTGGTAATGTTTCCTGCCCAGAATTCTCTATAAATACATTGCCCTCTCCAACTTTCAAGGGACTTTTTTGGACAATCTCTTCAAGCGCCGATGCTCTGCCAGTTTCTAAACCAACTTTACACTTGAAGTTTCAAAGAACACTACAAGCCACTTTGGAAAACTTTCACACATCCGACATGGATTTGAAGACTTTCATCTACATCGAAGCTTAAGCAACTTGCTCAAAGTGTTTTGTAACTAAAGAAATTTGTACTTGAAGAGCATTGTATTGTTTTGTAACAAGATCTGTAATAAAGACACTTAAAGTGGACGTAGGCTACTCCTTAAGCCGAACCACTATAAAATCGCTGTCTCCTACTGTATTTTCTATTGTTTTTGCTGATATTCTGTTCCCGAACTATCGGGTGGTGCTTTCACATTCATACTTCACACACCGGGGTGTCAGCGTTTGATTTTTAGCGTTAACACCAGTGATGACACATTGTTATCATCATTTCTTCTTTAAGGATCAAGGCCTAAGATTGATTTGTTTAAAAGATAGAAATTCATTTAAAATTTTGGGTCCTGACATATATTTTTGTTATAGAGAGGATATGTATATACAGAGACTCATATATCCTCAAGCGTTAAATGTTTTCAACTTGTAATCACAGTCAATATTCACACAAACACATTCATACAACATTCATGCTTCAACCATTCATCTCATCAATCAAGATATAGCCATACTAAGGTTGAAAGAGTAAGGTTTGCTCACAGTTTTGGGTTTTAACATGTTTTACACTGCAAACCAGTGTGTTACAGGGAACCATATTTTCAAGCAAACAAAAACACAAACATGACCGTTGACCCATATGCAAAACTATCCTCATTCATGCAGGTATTCAACGCAAAAGAAATTTGAGCAAAGTATAGTTTCACTCGCTAGCATCAATATAGGAATGAATCAGAGGATGAAAGGTTTGTTTACTGGTTCTAAAGCAGAGATGGAAAAACATGTATGCATACAGTTAAGTACACACACAGAGACATGAAATTCACTTTCACACAATCATTCAAGCATAACTTATATCATACTTCAAAGACAAATCAAACACTAAGAGATAAAACAAGGTTAAGGAGTTTGCTCACCTTGATCTTGAGAAAAACAGAGACAGTTTTGGTTTCTTCTTTTATTTATTTTGATATGGAATTCTTGCTTGACTTATTCGACCTGCCAGAGCTTGATATTGTTGAGTTTGAGTTGCCGATTTTAGTTGACCCCCTGCTTTGTTTTAATCTAGTTGAAGTTGAAGTTGTTATTTAATCCAGGTTAAAGATTTGTATTGCTATTTGAAATGATTTCCAAATCTGATATCATGAACATAACAAGGGCTAGAGGTTTACTCACCAGAAAGATTTGAACAGATGGAAGCAAAGAACAATCTTTGAATTTTTTTTTCTCTTTTGCAAACTGGAATTGCTTTTGTTTCTGATTTTAGGTTTTATATTTTATTTTTGATCTTGTCTGAACTTTGCTTGCTCTGATCTTCCATTTAATTTGCATTGCTCTAGATCAGATTGTTGCCTGATCCAAATGCATGCTTTTCATTTCCAAATTTGTGAAAATTTGATTAAAGGTTTCGAACTGTAACTAGGTTGCTTGTTTTTTTTCTTTTGAACAGCCTTGATATTGAGATATGTGATGCAATATCCTTTTTCAGAATTTGCTGAGATTTGCTAAGATATGTTATATGATGGCATATGGGAAGATGTGAAGTTTCTTGTAATTTTAAATTTCATATTCTAAAAAAAAAAGTAATGATGCCATTTTTTATATATGTAGATGTGTGAGATCTTTTAAAGTATGTTTACATTTGATTGGATATATACATATATACAATAAATTATTATTTTTTTGTTTTACCCTTTTGTATTTTTAATTTGTTAATATGGAAGTAATTTTATTATTTATATCTTCATATTCCTAACATTTGTAAACATTTTTACATTTTAAATTTTGTGAATATACAACTATATTTATTTTCAAAAGAAGATGTATTTTGAAACTTTTTGTCAAAACAAATAAATAAGTATATAATATGTGCATATTGGAATTTAATCCTTTAAATAGCTTTTGTAAATTTTATTTATATCTATTTTGTAATATTACTTTTAAACCAATATCTTTCTAAGCTTAGTTTATTATATTTTTCTTTTGAATTAAAACCATTATATCTTTTAAATAAATAATCATCTATATATATGTATATTATTTTAAACTTTTATTTCTTATTTTTCAATACATTTGTATTTGAAATTCAAAATTCAAATTCCAAATTTATAATATATTTATAAAATATTTACCTTTGAATCCCAAATAGGAATCTTCTTAAAATCAATTTATTGAATTTCTTAAATCAATTCCTTTATTTACTATCTTTTGATATATATTTATTCAAATCAATTTCAAATGATTTTATAAAAATCCATTTATATTAATAGATAAACATTCATCTAATTGAATTTGAAAATTCAAACACAATGCAGATTTTTTACTCACAATTTAATTTCAAAAATTAAATTAATTAACAAATTTTCTTAACCAAAATTTCATGGATGTTACAAGATAATTCTCCCATATGTGACATTTCGAACTCTTTAGTCATTATATTTGAAAATTCTTTACACAATTTTTCATTAGTGGAACAAAATATAATGCCATCTATATATATTTGAATTCTTAAAATATCTTTAGTGGTGTTTTTAATGAATAAAGTTTGATCTACTTTTCCAATTTGAAATCCCGAATCTAGTAGATAGCTCTTAAGTCTCTCATACCAAGCACGAGGTGCTTGTTTAAGACCATATAAGGCTTTCTTTAATTTATATACATGATCTGGATATTTTTCATGAGTGAATAAAGGGGGTTGTTCTACATATATATTTTCTTTTACAAAACCATTTAAAAAAGCACTTTTAACATACATTTGATAGATTTAAAATTGTGAAAACAAGTGTAATCTAATAGAATACGTATTGCTTCTAATCTTGCAACAGGAGCAAACGTTTCTTCAAAGTCGATACCTTCCTCTTAATTATATCCTTGTGCTACTAGTCAAGCTTTATTTCTAGTCATATTTCCTTGTTCATCTACTTTAATTTTTTTAAACCCATTTAGTTCCTATAACTGAATGATTAGTATGTCGGGAATTAATTCCCAAACATCGTTATGTTCAAATTGATTTAATTCTTCTTGCATAGCACTAATCTAGTAGTCATTTGTTGATGCTTCTTTAGGATTTTTAGGTTCTATTGTTGAAATAAAGGCAACATGTCCCATTTGGTTTAGTTGACTTCTTGTTTGAACTTGTGAGTCAATTTCTCTAATTATATTTTGTGTAGGATGATCTTGTAGAGTTCTAGGAGGAGATCTAATTTGATTTTTATCGATTTGATTAATATTTTCATTATTTTCAAAACTTATATTTTCTGTGTTAGATATAATTTCTTCATCATCTTTGATGATTGTATGTTTACTAAAGTTTTCATCAAAAGATACATGTAAAGTTTCTTCTATTACATTTGTTCGTTTATTAAAAACACAATATGCCTTACTTCGTTCTGAGTAACCTACAAAAATACCATGGTCAGCTTTTGAATCGAATTTTCCAAGTTGGTCTTTTGTGTTAAGAATAAAACATTTTGATCCAAAGATTTTTAAGTATGGAATATTAGGTTTTCTTCCATTAAAAAGTTCATATGATGTGTTTTTAGTTAAAGGTCTTATGGAAATAAGGTTTAATACATAGCACGCAGTTGCTACAGCTTCTGCCTAAAAATGCTTTAGTAATGTACTTGCATTTAATAACGTTCTTGCGCATTCTTGGAGAATTCTATTTTTCCTTTCTACTACTCCATTTTGTAGTGGAGTTCTAGGAAATGAAAAATTATGATTTATTCCTTTCTTTTTACAAAATAATTCAAATGATTCATTTTCAAATTCGCCTCCATGATCAGTCCTTATATTTTTTACTTTTAAATTCTTAATATTTTGAATTCTTTTGACAAACTTTTTGAAATATTCCAAAGTATAGCTTTTATTTTTCATAAATATCATCCATGTATATCTTGAGAAATCATCAACTGTTACAAAAACTTATCGATTATGGTTAATAGATTGAACCTGTGTTGGTCCGAATAAATCCATATGTAACAAATCTAATGGTTGTAAAGTTGAAATGACTTTCTTCGATTTAAAAGATGATTAGTTAATTTACCTAGTTGACAATCATCGCAAATATTATTTATTTTAAAATTTATTTTTGGTAAGCCTTTGACTAATTCATTTTTTGAAAGTTTTTGAATAGTCTTAAAATTAATATGACAAAATCTTTTGTGCCATAACCAAGGATCATTATCTTTGACCATAAAACACATATCTTTGTTATTGTTAATTTTCATGTTCAAAGAATAAATATTTCTATCTCTCTTTCCATCAAAAATAAGATTTTGATTTTGATCAAATATACAACTTTTATTTTCAAAAAAAATTATTTTAAAACCTTTGTCGCATAGTTGACTTATTCTTAATAAGTTATGTTTTAAGTTCTTATCTAAAGAAACATTTGTACTAATGGGTAAATTTGATATATCGTAGTTGCACACATCTCCTTGCCAACGATGAAGCCTTTTGAGTCATCTCCGTAGGTAACAGAGCAACCATCAAAGTATGAAATATTTGTAAGCATTTCATTGTCTCCGGTCATGTGTTTTGAGCAACCACTGTCCAAAAATCCATTTTCTTTTCTAGAGTGGGACCTGCAAAAATATTAATAAATACATTGGTACCCACCTTTTAATATGATCCTAAGAGTTAGATCTTACGAAGCAAAATGAAGTGGGTTTAGTATCCCTTTTATAAATATAATTGTTATTGTTATGAATAGTAATCATAAATGTTTTAACACATTTGTTCCTAATTAAATTATTGTTAGTCTTTGGAACCCAAATTTTTATTATCTTAGTTTCTACTTTGTTTTAGTAGGTATTCTTAATGATATATTTTGTTTTGAATCATTATTCTTCTTAAGATTAGTATTTTTCTTTTGATAAATTTTTGACTCCTTTTTATATCCTAATCCATGTTTATTTGAGGAAGATTGAGAATTTTCTAAAATCTTAGATAAATTTTCTCTTCCTTTGTTAAATTTAGAAACATTTTCAGTAATGTTGTCTAATTTAATTTGAAGACTAGTATTTTCTAATTCAACTTGTTTTATTTTATTTTTTAAATTGTGATTTTCAGAAATAATTTTATCATTCTTTGTTATTTGAGTTTCAATTTCTTGACTCAAGAGTAAAAGTTGACTGTCTGAGTTTGAGAGAGATTCTCGAACTTTTTCAAGTCCTTTTCCCCATATTTTTTTCTCGTCTTTTAACATATCTCTTTAAAATTCATCTTTGTTCTAATTTTCATGTGTCTCTTTAAGTTTCTTTTTGAGAATTTTCATACTATTTAAAAATTCAGTGTTTACTTCTATTAAATCGTCATAAGATAAATCACTAACCTCAGATTCTTGAGCCATAAAGCATACATTTGCTTGTTCATTGTCGCTATCACTATCACTTTTGGATGAAGATGAATCTAAGTCGTCCCATGTTACAGAAAACGCCTTCTTTTTGAATTTATCCTCTTATTTTTGTTGTTGAGGATTTTTTGATTTTCCTTCATTTGTTCTGGACAATCCTTGTGCATGTGTCCTTTCTTTTAAGAACTGAAGCATTCTGTATTTGAAGATGAAGGTTTGTTCAAGAAATTCTTTTTGAAACCTTTTTTATTTCCTTTTCTATATTTAAGAATTTTTTGAAATTTTTGGCAATAAATGCTAAATCCTCATCATCGGACTCCAATTCTTCCGTTTCTGCGTGAAAAGCCACATTTTTTCTTTCCTGTACTTGGTCTTTCTTAGCTTGCATGTTAATTCATAAGACATAAGGTTTCCAATTAATTCTTCTTGTTTCATTGTAGACAGATCATTTGCTTCCTCGATTGTTAATACTTTTCTCTCCCATTCATCAGTGAGTGAATTAAGGACCTTAGCTACAATATCAAAATCCATAAATTTTTCTGCTAATCCTATTAAGGCATGATGAATGTCTTGAAATCTCGAGTACGTGTCATTGATAGATTCATTTTGTCACATTCTAAAGTTTTGGAACTGGTTCTTTAACATTGAAATCTTTGTTTGTTTGACCTTGTTTGTGCCTTCGTGTGTGGTTCTAGGTGTATCCCATATCTGATGTGCAGTAATACAAATGCTAACACGATTGAACTCATTTCTATCCAAAGAGAAAAATAGCATATTCATAGCTTTGGCATTTGCACTGGCATCATTCTTCTGAGTTTGTGTCCATGTAGGATAATCAGTTGTGGGTACAACAAACTCTGTTTGAGTTGCATTCCAGGCTTCAAAACTTGTTTCTTGCATATAAATCCTCATGCTTGTAGCCCAATAATTATAGTTTAATCCATTGAATAGAGGAGGTCTTTGGGTAGATTGTCCTTCTGTAATGTAGAGCTATAGGCAGTTATTGTGCTTGTATTTGTGTTATTTTCCATATTATCAATATGTCAAATAACGGTGTTATGGTTATAGGACGACCTTGCTCTGATACCAATTGAAAAAAGCTGTGCGGTAGGATCGTATAATATGGAATAGTGGAATGGTATAGGTAAATAGCAGTAAGCAATAAGTAAAGTGGACAACAAGACTTTATACTGCTTCGGACCTCTTGTCCTACGTCCAGTCCCTAAGCTCCTGTTAGAAATTCTAACTAACAACCCTCACTTAACCCGGAGGAATAGGTTTACAACTTATACAAACAACCGAACGGTATTTCTTGCCTCAACTACTGAAGAGGACTTCAACTAGGTGCAAAGAGTATTTTTGACTTGTTGTGTTCTTGATAACACTAATGAGTCTAATTGAGAACAATTTTCCTATAATCTAATCCTCAAGAATATGAAATGTGATTATGAAGATTTAGGAAATATATATAGCTATGAATCAAAAGAGTATTAAAAATAAATCAGAGATTCAAGCAATTGATGTGGTTTGTGAATGCTTTTGAAAACTTGAGTAATCTGAAAATAAAATAGAGACATTAAAGCAATTAGAATTGGTGATTTTGCAAATGATAGGAACATGTTTTTATATGTGTAGAAGAGGTGTAACCATTTGCAAAAGGTGCGGGCAAGAGATGCATCCATTTCCATTGGAAAGTGGCTGCAACTCTTGGGAAGAAGAATGTGTCTCTTCAGGAAAAATTCGCAGGTTCAAATTCAGTCGACTAAACAGGGATTTCAGTCGACTAGAACTATGCATTTTGTAAAATGTGTAACAGGTTCAGTCGATTGAAATATCTTGTTCAGTCGACAGAACTGGTAGATTATGCACAATGAACACTTAACTGAAATATGAAGTTGTGTTATGTGTTTTTTGTGTTTGTGCTAGTTTCTTGATGATAGATTTTAACAATAAAACTAAGACTAAGACCTATATATAATAATTACACGTTATATCCTTGGTCTTCATGGTCCTTCCTTTAGCTTTGCACATTTCTCTTCCTTTTTGTTGAAGCACATTGTCATTGATCAAAATATAGCGTGTCAACAACACTAACTATAATCTGAATTGAGGTAACAATATGTAGCCATGGAAAAATAGGTACAAATAAAAACAATACATAGAAATAACCAAATAAATGAAAATAAATAACATTCATTCATCCATTAAACCAACAGATGCCATGAATATGTGACGAATAATGCGTAATACTAATATAATTGCTATATAAATGCAAGATTATTAAATATAGGTGTGGATGCAAAACATAGTATATCTAGATAATTCTATATGTGTGCAACATGACATATAATAAATCAAGTCACATCTCAAAACATAAACCACATGATAAAGGATGTCACACCATCCAATTTCCTAATTTAGTATTAATTATCTACAACAACCATTCTCCGTACCTAAATAAACTAATCAAGCTAACAAACAAACAAATGTAAAAATCCACCAATAAATAATAGAAATGGAAAGATCTGATTCTCTTCTTCTCTTTCTAAGTACACTCAATCAGGTCGTCCTTCCAACCTTAACTTATTGACTGTACTAAAGGCATATATACTTGATCCAACTCACTAAAAAATGCCTGTGCAAAGGTAAACCTCTGTAATCCGCACTACCAACTTAGATAAACTAATGCCGACTTTCAAGACAACTAGTAGCCTTAGCATAAATATGCCTAATCAAAAATGTATCCTCATGCAACCCTTAGTGCACCTACAAAATGCATTAGAACATCTCAGTAGTATACTCATCACATCATCTTCTACATACTTAGTTAAGACAACATGCAAGTGGATGGTAACTCACATTAAATCAAATAACCGAAATCATTTACTATTTCTAATTTCACCTAAGAAAATTAAATTATCATGATGTCTCAAACTGGTGAAAATAGCATAGCTTCTCTTCCAATTTCTATTCAACTTAAGGTTTATTTGTTCGCTTAAGATAAAACTCTTTCAATCCTCCAACAGTTAGGATATCAAGATACCACCTTTCTAGTCTGCAAAATTCTTATCATAAGTTCCATAGCATACAAGAAAGTAAACATTCAAGCATTCAAGTAAGGTAGTCCAATTTAATTCACCTATTGAAACTTAGCAAATTATAATGACCCAAAATTTGAACACTTTAAAATACAGTATTTAAAATGATTTTAAATATAAAATAGGTAAGGTTATATGATTCATACAATAGTTAGATAGGGGTACATAGGCAGTCAGAAGTGGTAGTGATGCAGGCCCTAAAATAACATAACCCTTTCATATTTATCGGTTATTGGTTGTTTTTATCTTATGTTATTGTATCTTTCCTCCTTACTATTTTGTTCCGCATTTAGATTGTTTATTGAGTTCGTAGATAAGGATAATGTTGTCTCCCTCATCAGAGTTGTGCAGTGGTAGATTTGTTGTCATTGTATTTGGTATGTACTAAAGCACACTTCGTAGAATTAGTAAATAAATTAAATACTCTGATAAGATGTATAATTGAAATTGCACCATATACATTTTGTATTATTGAATATTTATCAAATGTGGAATATTAAGTTGGTAGTTTTCATTAGTAGTTTTAGAACTGAACGATTTTTTGGCAGTTTTAACTGGTCCAAAAATCAGGGTCGTCACACGTGGTATCAGAGCTTAGGTTAGGTTCCTAAGTAAAATTCATCTAGGATTAGTATATCAACCTAGGAATTTCAAAAATGAAAGCACCTTAATTTGATAAATAAAATGGAAAGGATAAGACACTGTACCTTTAACCGAGGTTATGGGTGATATCGGTATTTTTGGTATGCTTAACTTTCATAAATTGTTGTTTTTTCGTTATAGTTTTTTTCGTCCTTGTAATTTCGAGGGTGAAATTGTTTTAAGTACGGGAGAATGTAACGACCCAGAATTTGACCACTTTAAAATATAGTATTTAAAGTGATTTTAAATATAAAATAGGTAATGTTATATGATTCATACAATAATTATATAGGGGTACGTAGGCAGTCACAAGTGGTAGTGATGCAGCCCCCAAAATAATATAACACTTTCATGTTTATCGGTTATTGGTTGTTCTTTATCTTGTGTTATTGTATCTTTCCTGCTTACTATTTTGTTCTGCATTTATAATGTTTCTTGAGTCCGCAGATAAGGATAGTGATGTCTCTCTCATAGAGTTGTGCAGTGGTAGATTTATAAACATTGTATTTGGTATGTATTAAAGCACACTTTGTAGAGCTAGTAAATAAATTAATTACTCTGATAAGTTGTATAATTGAAATTGTATGCTATACATTTAGTATTATTGAATATTTATCAAATTTGACATATTAAATTGGTGTTTTCATTAGTAGTTTTAGAACGGACATATTTTTTGGCAGTTTTAAATGGTCTGAAAATCCGGGTCATCACATAAACAAAATTTGAAATCTATGTGTAACCTTAAATTATTTTAACTTAAAAGTTATCAATTAGGTGATACATCATTCATGTGCACCTATTATGCAACATAAAGTATATACACTCAAGTCAATGCTTCACAACAGTTCACTTGAATCGATAGTCTCCCTTAAATCCGATGGATAATTTAGGGGAATCTAAATTTTCCTTTCTCAAAATTATACCAAAGGATGCAAAAATTGCTAGCTAGACGTATGTATGAACTATGAATCAATTACGTAGGCAAGTATTAATTGCAGAACATATAAGTAGATGACAATCTACTAAAGGCATCAGCAACAACATTGGGTTTACATGGACATACAAAATATTGAAATTATACAATATTAAAAACTTTATCTATCTCTGCTGCCTTAAACTCAAATCTTTTGGAAGAATAAATACCATAGGGATTTCTAATCTATAAATAACTCAATTCCCATCAAAGATAACACCTTCATGGTTTGAGGGCAAAACCAATTGCTGGCCACTCAACATCATGAGTTAGATAATATAATTCGTGTAGTTTCAACCGTCGACTAGTAATACGAATAACACTACTCTCATGCATCAACACAGTGCCATATTTGTACCTAAAGCATTCGTATATACAGCAAATGCTTTTTAACTATCATGGGTTATTAAAACAAGTGGACAATTCAACAACTCTTTTAGCTAAATAAAGCATGCTCACACTTTGATTTCCAAGAGAAAACTAATTTTTTCTTAGTAAGGAATATTGATTGTGTAGAAACCTTCGCGAAATCTTCAATAAAGTTCATGTAATGATCATCTAAGTCAAGAAAACTCTTTACCTTAGTAGCATTTTTTAGTACACGTCAATCTTGTACTACAATATTGTAACGACCCAGAATTTCTGTCAATTAAAATTTATATATTTAATTGATTTTAAGTATTAATAAGTGAAATTTATAAGTCGAATAAATTTTTATTTCGAATAAATGGATTTAATTGGGTAATTAAATCGATAATTTAATATGTCAAATTTCAGAAATGATTGAAAATTGGGTTAAATATGATTGAAAATGATTTGTACAATTTTATTTTATCATATTGGAGTTAGAACGATGTTTTAGAACTTTTAAAATCAAATTAAAAGTTAATTTGTGAAAATTGAATATTTTAATATTTAATCGACTAGTGATATTAGTCAATTTTCGAACAATCTCATAATTGGACGAAACTAGTTCCATTAGATCCGTAATAGTTTTTTATTATCGGATTTCAATTTTCGCAGCAATCGGAGTTTTCGTTTGACCGTGGCAACTTGAAGCGCATCGAAATTGTTTTAATATTAATTTGGCGAGTTAAAATAGCCATATTTCAAACTGTCTCGGATTTGGACGGAACTAGTTTTATCGGATCCATAATGTGATATTATTGTAAGGTTTCAAATTTCATGTCAATCGGATTTACCGTTTGTCCGGTGCAAGCTAAAACGCCTAGAAATTTGATTTACCGATTTAATTTTAAATCGAACGTTTATTGCCATAACTCGTATAGATGATCGAACTAGCTCCCAAAACACGTTCCATTGTGTTCGGAAGGCGGGGTAAACCTTAGAACCACCAACCGGCACGCTTCGTTTGGAGTTTGGAAATTTCGGGATGAATAGTGTTCGTTGAATTTTCTCTTGTAGCCTTCACATTTGCAACCTTAAGTCTTCACAAATGGAAAGGCTTATTAGAAACCTTAAGTCTTCACATTTGCAAAAGAAACACAATCCTAGGGTTTGCTTAAGTAGCCTCCGCTGTTTATAATAAATGGCCGAAACAACATCTCCTTTCTCCTCCAATTTCTTCAAATCCAAGCCTTGTTTCAAGAAACTTTCAACAAGAGAAAGGTCGGGCTCGTCGAGACGAAGGTACCCAACGGTCAAGATCATTGTAGGCGAAGAGAACTGATGGGAATTGGCGTTCAAAGCCGTGCGTTTGCACATGAATTTCGAGGAGCTACAAGAGGCCGAGCTCCACCGCCTTCTGGCCGAGCGTGGCTCTCGTCTGGGCGCACGTGATGGAGGTCTCCGATCAACTTCATGTCGCTTGAGGTGGGGGGCGAATTTGCTTGTTGGTGGCGGCTTATGGGTAGTTTCGGTCACGTGATGTTAACTAGGGAGGAAGATGATACGAACGGCTGTGATTTGGAGATGCAGGGATCAAGGGCCGAGATCTAAATTAGGTTTAGAAATATAATAAAATTTGTAAATTAATTATGTTTTATAATTCGTGTAACTTTAAATATTCATATCTTTTTCATACGAGGTCGAAAACGCGCGAAACAAGTTGCGTTGTCTTTTGCTTTCGATCGATCTTTTGGTATCACGGCTTTGCCAAAAAGCGGGATAACAAATCTTATAAGTTATAAGATTTATAATTTGGGAAGTTTAAAAGAATGATTTGGTAAACAATTCCATAGCGTTTTGACCCAAATAAATATGTTTAAGAGAATGATTTCCTTAAAAATGAAATATATACTTAATTTCGATTTAAGTATATTGAATATTTTCCAAATGTTGAAAATAAAAAGATTGTGAATTAATTATTTTTAATTAGTATGGAAATGTTTTTCCAATGTGAAATGAAACGTTTTGAGAATTTATCTTTTTGAAGATAAATTGAAAATGAATAATTGAAATCGTATATTCATAAATATTTTGGAATGTAAATTCACTATGGTATTTATAAATGAAAAGAGGAATTTGTTTAAAAATAAACGTTGATTTATTTTTGAAGCGTGGGAATTTATTTACGGATTTTGAACGTAAATATAAAGTAAATCGTTAAGGATTTATTTAATTGGTTTAAATGAACCATGTTGAAATGAAAGTATTTCCACGTAAGGAAAATGATTGAAATTTGTTTTCAAAAGTGGTAAAGGTGAAAAGTGATTTGGAAATTATTTTCAAATGGTTGAAGTGTGAAAATTATATAACTTGTAAAGATATTTTTGGAAAATAAATAATTTGAAAAATTATTTGGAATCTGGTGATGTTTTGCATATCCATTGATAGTTCAATAACCGACTATCAATATTTACCTTTGAATAGGTAATTGTTGTGATTTGCTTGAATTTGAATGCCAAACTTATTTTTAAATAAGCGCTCACTATTCGGGTTAACCGGGAAAGGACCTTGGGGTCGTATAACCCATTCCGAATATGTGATACGTCGTTATGAATTGCATTTGAAGACCGGTGTTAAAGACCGGATATTTTCAAAAGCGAAAGGACAGCTCGTCGAATGTCTTTGCATCGACTGGTCCCCGGTATAGAGACTCCATATGTGATGGGAAGTCCGGTCGTGATTAGTGAATATCCGGATTGCAAGGACTTCTTTGTAAGTGCCTTCGGTTCTGTTCGATCCCGGAACAGACTTGTATTGATTGTATGTCTGACATTACAAATTGAGATATAAAGATGATTTCTTTCAAATATATTTCCGTTGGTGGCGGAGAATTTATTCTCTTAGCTTATCACCTTTCTCTGAGACGTACGAGCTCAGAGGTTATGTAGTTGATGGTTATCAGCGATATATTCCCAATTTGATATTGTGACATGCTGAGTGTTGCTGTGAAATGATCAATTGTTTGGTCATTTGTGATATGATCATTTGTTTGATCATTTATCTTTGTGATCATTACTTTGATCATTTGTTGACCCAAAGCATGGCTTTGTACCAAAGCATGGCTTTGTGGACGAGACTTCGTCAGACCTCACACCTCGGAAATGGTCAAAACAGGAAGGATGCGACAAGGTTATTAGGGGTAGCGTCCTTTAGTGTATGTCATTCCTTCTGGATAGAGGTGGTATCATGGTATGGAGCCCAGATATTTAACCTTTGTTGCTGCTGCAAACTTATTACTTTGTGGTTGTTGGAAATCGAGGATCCTCAGATGATAGATCGGTTACGATCGGGGGATGGCATATTCGTGTCAGTAGTCACCCAGTTAGGGTTAACCCGGCCTTGTGTTGGCAGAGATCTGGTTTGGTTCTCGGGACGTCATTCTAGAGGCGTTTCCATGTGGCAATGGGAAGTTCCTTGGCCTGACCATTTGTTGGAAATCCAAAGAAACAATACGAGCCTTGTACGGTTTTAGTTGTAGAACCTGCCATCTAGTATGGTAGCTATGGTAGGCATAATATAATGGTACCTATGCTGGCTAAGATTTATATTCTACTTTCGAAATGTTTTCTACACTATGCACTAATTATAATATCAAAATTGATTTGATTTTACGTAGTAAGCATCTTTGACTAACATAAGAAGAAATCTTCTCCGAGTGTGTGTTTGCATTGTGTGTGTGGTGGGAGGTCTTATGGTAGTCTCACTTTTAAAAGAATTACGATTTGACTTTAAAAATATTCCTCTGTTTTGTTTTTGAAGATAAAAATAAACTGTTTTAGTTCTCACACCAGTCACATGACTGACTCGGAGTTATTGTTTTCCTTCCTAAACACTGGATGCCCACCAATTTCCACACGGGCAGTCAAGAGTTAGGTTTATCAGGATATTCTGGAATTCAGGAATTGCTGGAGGCAAGATGGATGGCATGGCGTATTACTAGTATATAGTATTTCTTTTCCGCTGTTTGTTGTTGTTTGTTGTTGCACACTATGTTGATGTGATGTAATGTGATATGATGTAATGTAATAACTGATATAGTTCTTTGTTAAAGATTATTCATTTATCTATTATATGTTATTCCGCTGCGATTGTGAGATTCTGATATTGTCGTGTTGTTTTCTTTCTGTTCTGTTCTATTTCTTCTACCTCTTTCTTTTATCTTTTTCTTTTTTTTTCTCTTTCTTAAAACCCCGAGAATTCGTATTTCCGTTCATCTTGAGTTAATCAATGGAGATTAGTGTCTATTCAAGGAGTACGGATTTGCGGGTCCTCACAAATATCTTTACTTTAAAATTAAAATGACTATAGAAATAACACATCTTGCATTAGGCTTTGAGAATCAAAGCATCTTTGGATAAAATGACAAAAGTAGTATATACTCTTTGCAAAGGAAAAATTCAATTTGATGCTCCACGCTTCCAACTCATCGTTCATTAGATAGTATGCTAATCTGTATGGTAATTTTTTTCTTACCCTACGTCATCCAATATTTTACAATTCTAGAATATCCAATACTAGCATGTCTATAGCACATTGGCATACCGAATATTCTAGCAAGTTCACTATAATCAATTAAAATTTTATTATGTAATTCTTCTAACTCCAATCTAATTTCATGTGTAAATATCAATAAACATTTACAATTTAGTTTTTAAATCAAAAGGCTTTTATTTCTAGTTTAATTTTCCATAAAAAAATTCAAAATTTATAAATTTTTTGCTAATTTTATCAAATACTCCCATAAAACCGTGTCATTTTAAAATTTTATGTATATAAATAAGATATTTCACAAAAGAGTGTTGCAATATTTTACTTTTCTCTCAAAGTGATGAAAATATTCATAAAATAAAGACAATAAAAAGATTGATTTTACTTATTTCTCAACTTACAATTCAAAAGTTACATTATCGAAAGTAAAGTACACATCAAAAGATAAGAGAAACAATGTGCCTTACACTTAAAATTTTACGAAAATAAAAGCTTTAAAATGGAAAAAAGATTAATATTCCCACATATGAAGCATAAATTAAATTTACTAATTCAAATTTCAACTCTTATCTTAGACACTAATATTTCTAATCTTTTAGAAAAACGTCGCAATTAAATTAACTAATTTAATTGCAGTGGATGAAAACGGCCAAACTTACACAAGCCCAATTAGTTCATATAATAGTGCTTTAAGTACATAGGATATTAGCTCCTCTCTTTTTAAAATGGTTAACTCAAGTCTGTCCTCCAATGTAGTATCCAACTCCAATATTGCTATAAACTAGATATTCAATTTAATTCAAATGCAATTTCTACATATATTTCATATGTAAAAATATGACTCACACTTTAACTGAGGAGATTTACTCTAATCTTGAGGGGTCCTCTTTATTTCGCCATTATGCCTTATCAACGTAATACTTTTCTATGGGTCCAAAGGTACTCTTTTTTTTAATATTAGGCCTGTACTCACTACTACTAGTTGATATATGGAATTCTATATGCAATTCTACATGGCATACTTTATATTGTACGCTATGTATTTCTTTTCTCCTTAAAATTGTGATAATCCTAACATTTATTTTAACCCGTAGTTGTTTGTTTGTACATAAACCATCAACTATATTATAAGTCAAAATATATAGGGTGTGGTGTATGTGTGTATGTGTGTTTGTACATATAACATAAAACTACAAATATGCTTTATCATACGTTCCAATGTAATAGAAATTGCTTAGTCTAAAACCTGATACCAGCTGTAAAAATCGGCACCCTTGACACACCGATCCAAAGTCCAAAAGAGGTGTTTGAACTCGGGTCATGCCTAGAAGTACGAACCATTAGGTTGTATATTATTTATATGGTACAGAAATAAATCTAACTTTAAAACATTCTACAATTTCAATTCTCATGCAGAAGAAACAAATACTATCCCAATATAGAGTGGTCCATTAAAGAAGGTCAAAAAGTGTCCAAATGGGAATACAACAGTAGCCAAACTGGTAAATACAATAAAATATGTTGGAAAATGACTATCAATAAATATATCTCCAAAGCACACAGTGACCTCTATTCTGGTTACCTTATCCATTACCCTCTCCTATGAAATACATAAAAAGAAAAATATAGAGGGTTAAATAATATCCTATGAGACTTATATAACTAATGATATGATGTAAACAGGTAGTTAAATCATCATTTATAATGTACACTAAGAGTGTTCATTTATGTGCATGCACTAAGCACAAGGAATTGGTCAATGTACATACTATAGGTAGAAATCGATAATACACCTAAATTCAATCATAAACTATGAGTATTCCTACCCGAAGGTTGGACATCCGAAAACTGATTAAACCCAACAATACCTCATGTACACAATCTTGGTAGTAAACCGCCTAATTATACATCTAGCAAACATTCTCAATTGTATACCGCTTAATTTGCATTACACCGAATATACATCGTAATGCCTTAGAACACACAATACGCACATGATCCCAATGGTGACTTGCCACAAAAGCATTGAGTAATCTCCTCTTTAATAGATGTATCCTACACTCCTTATCATCCAACTTAAAGAAAAAGGGTCGACAAAAAATTCGAATCCCCCGTGGATGCAAATGCATATCCACACGCTCAAATTACAATTGGCAGATGCCTCTTCCTACTCTGTGGTAAGTAAATATGTGACCATGGAAAGCTACGGTGATAATAAAAGCATATAATTATGATATATTAACATGATATGTTTAGTGTCACGTTATAAAGCATCATCAAGTATGAAACTAGGTACGTCACCAAATGTGAAACAATTCTAGCATGTTACACAACTCCATGCATTTACATGAACTCCGCAATATCAAGAAAGTAGGAGCAAGTTTGCTCGATCCATCCTGCTTAGCCTATGCTAAGTTTATGCTCAACCTGAGTTGTCTACATGTGCTCAATAACCTGAACATCCACGTCAGTCAATGGGATTCATGTACCCTATTTGTTTTCTATAGATAGAAAAATAAGTCGACGAACAATAATATTAGGCGACTTGAATGAATTTCAATTGGTTAGATCCTCTAGTCAATCGAATGTTTGACACTAAAAATGAATTGTTTACTTGTAGGTTGGACTTGTCTTTTTTTTAAGGTTTTATAAAGCAATTTCAGTCGTTCCACCCTATTTTAAGTCAGTTGGATTCGCAAATACTAAGTTTTTCCAACTTAATTAAATTATCCTTTTTGATCAAGTTTTAATTGCTTATATTTAGTTTATTTATTCAAACTTTACATATAACTTGGAATGCATATGATCTTCATTTTGAACAGTTGTCTATATCTAATTCCAACTTTTATCACATCCAACCATTTATACATTTAATCCAATAACTCTATGTAACCATTCAATGGTCCGTTTTGCGTATTCGATCCCATTCGAAGTTGACAGTAACAGATTTAGGTGATTTTAAAAGATGTTACATATATTCATTTTTATCAATTTAAGTCTATTTTGTATATATCAAATATATGTGTTTTAAAGGTGAATTCTAACCAAATTTCAAATGACACAATACTATAAATTTAATATTTTTGAAGAATTTCAATGATTTTGTACCTTCGGATTCAAATAACTTCAAATGTAAATAAGGTCATCAATTTTCGGTTGTTGAGCAACTTTGTCCAAACAACCAATTTAAATGGACAGACCTATGTACATTCCAAAATTTTAAATCAGAGCATACAGTTTTTTAACTATTAGATGAGGAAATGTAAGACATCTTTTAATTTTGACTCAATATGATTATCAATTATGTGTCCAAAGTATTTACATAGTTTATATATCGAAAATAACTCATTTCAACTGACATTCCTACATAAATTTTAAATGCCCATGGTTCCACCATACGAGTACTTTACATTACATGAAATCTACATTTATATATGTGTGTCATATCGAATATTATTTAGAATAATACAAATTTTATGAAATTATTGTCTGAACAAATTAATTGATTATATAAAGCCAACTTATCTTATTGTTTGAAAAATGAATAAATTTTTCAGTGTCAAAAAACTAAAGTACTAGTCAACACCAACTCAATGAAGTAGCAAAATAGATTAATATATAATTACAGAAAGATTAAAAGAACACGAAAATAAAAATGACAAACTTTAATGCAACTACTATACCTGCAATGCAATGGCCTCAGGAATATGTCCAACATCACAACGGTGCAGAGCACTTCCTATTCCTTATCAACGTCACTTAATTTTGTATTTAGTAAAACATATGGAATGCGTTTGGCGTCACTAATTCACAACTGATTTTCCACTTAATAAACCAATAAGTATATGCTATGCTCTCGCTATGGTGCAATGCCAAAACTTCACATGTATGAATTCCCAATGCCTTAGCGAAATTGGAGACTTTCTTAATGCCATTGCAATAGCGACGCAACATCGAAAATTTATTATATGCGGTTTAATGATTATTTAAATCTTTTCCATTTTTTTATTATAAGTATTTTTCTTTGATATTTATAAATTAATTATATAATTGTACGAATATTGGATTACATTCAAATTTAACTTTAATTGTAAATTTGTTTATTTGTTTTTATTATTATATATTGTTGATTGTGTTATTTATGGTTATTTTTATTTTTAAATAGTATATATAAAATATTTTTAATTATAACTTTATTTTTATTCAACACTACTAAATTATATGTAATTTTGATAATATTAATATTTAACTTTAATTTTAACTACTAAAATTGAGTTTTATAAACGATGTATGATATCAATTTTGTTATTATATAATTTAAACAAATTTTAACATCAATCTCACATTATAGTTATCTATAGTAATAGAAATTACAAGGTAAAATTGGATAACTAATAAAAAGATCGAACATAGTTTAAATGATACTATTGTTGGATTCAACAAAAATTTTGTTCTATTTTCGCTTTAATATTTCTTTCCGCCGAAAAAATTCATGCACTAAATCCTATAACAAATTAATCTAATTCACCAGGCCTCTAGGATGAAAAGATCGATGCATTATCTTGTTGAGATCTATAAAATATTATTCAAAATTCAGTTTGTCAATTGGGATTTGACTAATATCCAGAAACGCCTTTGAATATTTCTTAGTTATCCAATTGTAAAATTTTGCAACACCTATATTTTGAATAGTTACAATTTATAGAAAGATCAAAAATGGACAAAGATATCAAGAAGTAGAGAGAGTGGGAATGTGGGTTGGGGGGAGTGTGTTTGTATCATTAAACTCTCCCTACCTCTCCCTTAAATTCTCTCCATTTTTATCTTTCTACAAATTGCAACTAATTCAAAAGATGGCTGTCCCAATATTATACCATTGGATAACCAAGAAATATTCTAAGGCATTGGTGGATACAAGTCAAATCCAAATAGACAGACTTAATTTTGAATAATTTTGACTGATAAGAACGAGATAGTACATCGGTCCTTCCATCTTGTAGTTCAGGTGAGCTTAATGTTTCTAATTTCAGTATGTAAATAAGACTAATTTGTTCGAGGCTTAGTGTGTGAATTTGTTTAGGTGGAAAGAAATAATGAAACTTATATAAAACAAAATTTAGGCCAAACCCAAAAATAATATCAATTAAACTATGTTCAATCCTTGTCATATGAGTTATCCAATTTTACTTGATAATTTCTATTTACAATAGCTAACTTTTAACGTAAGGTTGATGGTAACATTGTCTAAATTTAAGTAATAATAATAATTTAAACCATTATGTAGTTATAAACTCAATATTATTGGTTAAATTAAAGTTACATGTTAATATTTTTGAAATTATATACTATTTAGTAATATTAAATAAAATAAAATTATAAACATAAATAGATTACATGTTATTAGAAAATAAAAATACTCATAAGTATATATATAATCAATAATATTTAATAATAGATATAAATAATAAGTTTTAAAATTATAGTTAAATTTGAATTTACATATAATTCAATTTTTGTACAATTATATAATTAAATTATAAATATCAAAAGAAAAAATATATAATCAAAAAATAAAAAGAATAAAATAATTATAAAACCAAAAATAATAAATATTACATCAATGTTGCAATGGGAAAGTCTCTAATGTCCCTAAGCCACTAGGAATTTGCATATGTGAAGGTACTGCATTGCTAAGGCATAGGGATTACACCATAGCGAGGTCATGTAATACAGACCCGTTTGGTTTCCTAAATGGAAAAACAAGTGCTGCATCTATAAGGCAGAGCTAATTCCATATACTAAAAGCACTCCATATGTTTTACTACTAAATACAAAATAACGTGACATTCATAAGTATGTGGAGTTCTCTATACTATAGTGATGCCATAAACAAACCCCTTCGTAGTAATAATGAGTTATCCAACATAACACCTCTGTTTACTTTTGTACCAATGAAATTTGAAATGATATACGTTAAGAATTGAAGATGTTATGATGGAGTGGTTATGTTGAACTGGAAATGAACTTGAAAGATAATAGTTCTTCGTTTAACATTGTCAAAACAAACCTAAATTGTCGAACACCGAATGGAAGAAAAACATGATTGCAAAAGTAAGAAATCAAATAGCTGAATTCATTTTACTTTCTGAGATCAGGAGAAAAAGAAATTATTGATATTAACCTAACAAGCATATATAATAGGAAAAGAAAATGAATCAAAGGAAGAAAGCTCACAACTTCATTTCTTCTTGATTCGTCAAGGTTATCATCGAGAATTTTTTACAATATCTCCCTTTTCATTCACTCGGTCCCATCTTTACCTGGTAGATAAACATGGAGTTTATATAGATGATAATCAAAATAAACTTGATCAAATTAGATATAACTGAAACAGAGGATATAATAGGAAACAAAAATTTATATTTCCATTTAGTTGTATAAGTTTTGTAATGTGTTTAATGAAATTGACAATTCCATGATGCTAAATTCATGGATGCCAATAAGCCCTTTTTTAGTCGTATATGACATTGGCATATAATAATAATGACAGCTTGGTTCAACATAAATACAGAAAACTGGATAAAGTTGAGTTTGGTTAAGTCTTACTATATCCATTCTACGTTATATATGTCAACGAGATATTCAACATATATGTAAAACGTAATCTATATTTTGTAAAAAATTACAAAGTGGATGATGCATTAATCTAATCTGTAATAATAGTAGAGATCAGTATTGCATCCATTTTGATTATTTTTCATTGTATTGTCCAATTAGTGTGATGAAGATATACCTCCGTAAGTTACATTGTTTAGAGATAATGATATGACCATAGTTATCTAAAATCTTATTGTCCATATTCATATTACTATATTTCCATTAATACATACATATAAATAAATGTGTGTATGTATATGTGTATGCATGTATGTCTAGAAAGAAGGAAAAAAAATACAATGATGCATGACATGCTTTTTGTTAATGTAGCCTTACATACTATCTCTTGACGACCAATTTGGACAGCTTTCATAAAAAGATAGAGTTGGTGTTAAAGAGAAAATTAATCCTTTAACCATGCAATTTTCAATTTTAAATGGAGCTTCTAAGCAGCAATAACCCCAAAATACTCCATTACCATTGCTTGGTAAGCTAGCACAGATCAAGTTGACAAGAGATGGATATAACTTGTATAGCCGCATCAACATACACAAAAAACTGATGTGAATATATATAATGTAATTTTTAGTTCAGTCCGTTTCAAAATATTTATCAAACATAAACTGGTATTAATAAGCGATGTTTCAAATGGTTGGTAACCTTTAAAATGCAGTGGATATTGAACGCCTACCATTCTCTTTGCAATGATCAATGTCATCCAATTTTCAAGTCCCCTACTGTTGGAATGGAAGACACAATGAAAAATCAAGTCATTCAAGATTTGAATGGAGTTACTTTTACACTTTACCAACATTTTGTTTTGTTCTTATTTTTTGAACTTCTACTCAATATTCATTATATAATTAATTCGAAGTTGATTTTCTTATGTAGATGATCTGTATACAAACTTCCAAATCAACATAAACATATTGGTAGGCCTCCTCCTGGTGTTCTATTTCCCAAAAAGGTACACAATAGTGTTCAAACTGTTACCTCAATTGTTTATTTTCATAATACATACATGTCCGTAATATACCTATGTAAATGGTTGTCCTAATTCATTTTAAACATAAAAGGGTTTAGATTCCCTACGCGTATTTATTCAATTTAAGGAACATCAGTTAGCGGCATTGTAGAAACCATGAATTATCAAACAGTTTTCTAATTCTTTTTGCTAGCACATTTGTCATTATGGTGTATTAATCGAAAATGAATTCGTCAATCGCGTTAGTTATTCAGTTATCCATTCATCAACTAGTTTAATGGAAATGAACTCGTTAGTCCAATATTCTTCATCCAAAGTCTTTAAATAAGCATATATTTACTTGTAAAAAAATTTCACCATGTAAGCATGTCGAATATTTTCAAATAAAAGGGCTAAGTAAGGCCTATTTAATTTCATTGTAAGCTTTATATTTTTCGTTTTGCAACATGCATTAGAAAATATAAGAACATCTAATGAAAATGCATAAAATCCTAAGTCATTAACATGATGAAGGAATGATGGAGAGGATAAATTTTTTTAGTGCTTTTTTGATTTCTTGAAACATCCAAAAAAATATTTTAAATGGTAACATCATTTTTAATTTTTTTTTAAATTAATACATGTATCATGTGCATTTTATATGAAAAAACCCAAAAACTAAAAAAGGTAAACCAAACACGGCATTAATCTTTTAGGGTTTTAAACCTAAGATAGTCCAAAGACCTTAATATTTAGGCATTATCTTAAGTACCTTATGTTAGTATCCAACTAATTCCACTGCATGTCACATGAATTTCTTATTTTTTTAAGCAGACTTTTATCCATGATGATTTGAAGCCACCACAAATTTGATGGCACGATGAAAATTGCCTTGCCAACTTCCAAGTCCATTCAAGTCATGTAAAAAAACCCATACAACTAATGCCGCCGCCAATATAGTTCATCTAATACCCGAGAAGCTCTTATAGTTAGTCCATATGTACAATAAAGGCATAGTCGTCCTTTGGTTTTATGTTGGAGGACGATGTCATCAACTAGAATATAGGGTCCGACAATGGAAGCTCAATATGGAGCTCTACATAATGCCCATCATGGCACAGGTAGAGCATGTGGTATATTATTACGAATGGTCGAGGCCGGTTTAAATTCATTGTGGATGCACAAGAAATGTTGGATGGTTTAAAAATATTGTGTGCTTTAAAAATGTTGTACGTTCGTTGTATATTTACATTTTATTGCAACATGATAAACGTAGAAAAGAAAGATGTTTTTGATCATTTAACAAATATATCATCAAACAATGTCATAAACATCATAGATAAATCTTTCGCAGTTGAGAATTAAGCATTCAAATTTTCAGAATGATCTTCGAAGCGAGTAACGACCATCGATCGATCTCTCGTCAAAATCCAATTTCAAATGAAGAAGTTATTTATGTCATAAGCGGTGATTAAGTTATTATGTGGACCGATAGAAAACAAGCCCTTGAAGAACCAAAGATCATCTCAAGGCCACCACTCCAATGGAATGTAGATAACCATATGAAAAGAAGTGTAAAATTCGTTTGATGAACCATTCCACCGTGCTTAAAAATAGAAGAATACAATGTGATAAAGATGTCAACAATCTAGGAGTTGACTAGAAAAATTAAAAGGGTAGTGTAAAAACAATGCAAAAGATGTTCTGGATCAAAGACGAAACAAAGAAGATACAAGCTGGAGCAAGAAGCGAGACAACTCATAACAACTTGAATGGTTGTGCTGGCTATAAATCACCAAACTTGTCGCCCCAAATTGTCAGGTAGATGTAGTATCAGCGTAGTCAAGTTAGTTCTACAAGTAGACAAACTAACCCTTATTAAAACTAGTCAATCTACCTAGAGCCTCCCTGTCAAGCTAGCAACTTCATATACCAACTAGTAGGCCTGTCAAATGGGTTGGTTGGGGTCAAAATGGGTTGGGTCGAGTTTGACCGAACCCATTTATGAACTATTCTTTTTTAGCCACTTATGGCCCAACCCATTTATGACCCAACCCGTTTAATAAGTGGTTTACCCACTTGAAGATTTGATTATGATTTGAAATAGAAAACAAATAAAATAAAATAATTCTAATTCTAATTTTTGTGTTTTAAATTTTAATTCTAGCTGTTACCAAGATTCAAATATGGGGATGTAGTAGCTTGTTATTTTATAAGTACAACTGTTAGTCTCCTTGGAGAACTACATTGTACATTCCCACGATGAAGTATCCTAGTTTTGCTTACTGTCTGTAATTTGGGTGGGAGTTAATCGATCAAAGTCTTACCCGATTCCGAGTAAATATGATGAAGTTATTGCAGTCTGAAAAACAAATAGTGGCTTCGGCACTAGGTGAAGTTCAAATATGAGGATTCGGCCACTACAACAAGAATACCCTATTAAACGCACTTTTTACAACGGGCATATGTTGCCCGTTGTAATAGAAGGCTATTAAAACGGTCCATTCATGCCCGTTGTAAAAGATGTCATATATAACGCCATTTTTACAACGGGCATTGGTTTTTCGTGGTAATAGAAGACTATTACAGCGGTCCATTTAGGCCCATTGTAATAGATGCCAATTTTACAACGGTCACAATATGCCCGTTGTAAAATACAAAGCCTTTATTAAAAAAACAAGACCGACACTTTTATTTCTTTTATTTCGTTTCGTTCCTCTTTGCTCAAAATTAAGGATTTGGGAAAAATTGAAGCTACCGTCTTCAATGATTTACGTGCTTCCTTTGTCAATCGATGCTCTTTTCCTTTGTCTATCGATGCTCTCTTCCCTTTTCGATCGATGCCCTTGAAACCTTGAACGAACATTCGGTATCTCTAGTGCTCTGAAACATTATATAAGATGGGTGCCTTCATGGAACTAAACTAATTGGTAATTACCCACTGAGAGAAATTCAATTCAACTTTGTTCCATGTATATTATTCATTATTATCTTCTTTTCTCTCTCCCTCAAATCCATTGGTGAGGGTTTTCGGTTTTCCTGCTCAATCAAATTCAATCTTTGCTGGTAATTCCTTTTCTGCTAAATGTCTTATTTGTTTGGTTCACTACTGTTTTCAACTCAATTGTAAGAGCTGATTTCTTCTTAATTCTGGTTATCTGCTGACGAAGTTCCAACATTTTTTATTTAACCTCAGTATTCTATGAAGTTGTGGTCTTTTTTGGAATAGATGGGTGATATGAAAGGAAATTTCAACTGGAAAAGAAAATAAAACCACACTAACCTTGTTCCAGCCTTGGATTTTTTGAAACAGATTCCTAGCCGACTTCAAGAGTGCTTAAAGGCATATATTGTAATCTATTTTCAACTTAAGTGTTCCATTGCCCATCATTCTATTACTAAACTTTTTTTTTTCTTTTGCTTTTTTCCATTCAAGTCACGTTTTGAGCATTTGGCAAAGACTGATTTGAATTTTGACAGTACTAAACACCAAAAATGGACAGTGAGAGAATCATTGAATGAACTGAATATCGACTTAGATAAGAAAATGCAAATTTGGAGGGAAAATCCTAACTGGGTTGACCAAGCATCAGAAATAGAGGTAGTAATTTTGATATATGTCTTTGGTTTATTGTCATGGATAGTATATTTTAGTTTTATACCAAGATGTTAACATTTTGCAGGATAGGTGGCAAAAGGTTCTTTATGCAATCTGAAAGTAAAACTCAATGTTGGGCAGCCTCCAGATGCTATAAATAACATTGTTATTGATCCCGGAAACAAAAGAGTTTTCAATAATATTAAGGTATAGACTGCATGTTCATCTGTTAAATGGTTGTTGTTGTTCAATGGTTAATAACTTCTTCCATTGTGATGCCGCTTTATCGAAACCAATTTCCATGCTCAAGTATAGAACTTGAATTTTAAGAGGTGAAGGATGTGACATCAGTCATACCGTTGACATTAAACCTAGAACTATAGATATTTTTTCCTTCATGCTCTATATATTACTAGTACTATACATGCATGTCCCTCAAAATCTTTGACAAGCAATATGCTTTGTTGTTTGTACATGCTAATACATCGTGCAGTTTATTTGTTTATTGCAAAGCATGGTGGTATTATTTCGCGGAACACCCTTCTTTATTTGTCTACTTATGTGCAGAAGATCTTTAGTCTTCCCCTTTAACCTCTCGGGCAAAACAGCTTTGTTGAAACGTTGTCTTCTTTCCCTTATAAGACCAGACTAAAAAAAATTGTTAACGTAAATTTAACAGTTAGCTTTGTAATTTTGTTTCACATCTACACCATTTAAAATTAAGAGAACTGAAGCAAAATTCTGTAAAAGAAGTCCTACAGTGTAATGCCTTTTGTGCTAAACATGTTAGCATGTTCTTCTAGGTATGAAAAAAAAATAAACCCCAGTTAGTTTATTCAAGTGCCATCCAAAATCAGACTTATGATACTTTAATTTCTAGGTGAATAGAAGTTTCTATACTAAGAAACTTAGCGTGGTTCACAAATATTGTGACGTTATAAATTGCTTAAACTAATGTTAGCATTGATATTTTTAAACTACTAATCGCTTGAATACCAAAATGTGTGCATACGCACACATGTGTGTGTATTTCCAGTATCACTCTTCACCTATCAAAGAATACATTCATCTATAAGTTTCGTTAACAAAAAAAATGGGGTTTCAAAAATAAAAGGAAAAAGACCCATAACAAAATCCATAGTACGAATAGAAGTAAAAAAAGATTTTTATTTTTATTTCCAAGACGTGTTCTACTTCTATTGCTTTTGAAGTTTGGTAAAATTCAACTTCAAATACAATTATAACAAAAAGTCTAAGAAAAAAGAAAAATAAATAAATAAAAATAAAAGTTACAGTGTAGAAATGCTTAATATTACAAAAATCTAGTGTTACATGTTACGAGTAATCATAACTTCTACAAGGGCAAAATCCATAGAATAGAACCTTCTGAATAGAAGACAGGAGTGAATAAGTCTCCATTCATCCTATGTTAACATAAATGTAAGTAACTACTTGGGTTATTATTCATCCTAGTATGCCAACAGTCAGTTCGAATGCAGAGTCCCCAGTTTCCTATGATATATCATGTACACTTCTTCCCAGACGATTTCTATTTCTTTGGCATAGTCATGATATTCCTCGTCCAATATTTATTTATCTAGTATCCCTTTTATTGTATCCAAAACTTCATCTAAGGCACATAAATCTTTGAAACCAAGGCATTTGTGTTGGTAAGTTGGAGAAGACTTTTAGCTGCTTGTAAAGCGTACAAGTAAAAAAAGAAATAGACAAGTCCTATTGTATTAGTTAAATAGAGTAAAATTAGAAAAGATTGTACCATATTACCCTATTTCTTTTATATCTACTTTTTTAAAGTTATTAAAAATTTAGTCATATTTCAAAAAATCTTTCAAAATAGTACACTTTCTGTCAACATAGAAGGATGTGGTTGTTTCCTATTAGCACGGGATAAAATAACACTACTACAATAGCGATAATGCTGCAGTTAGTCACTTTCTACCACGCCCGGTGAAAGCAGACTATTTTATAATTAATATAAAAATTTACTTAGACATATTATGACTTTTCAAAAGTGGTATAAACTGATAAAAAATCAGTTTAGAAACCCAAAATAAATAGCCTATAAGCTTGACATTTTCTGGCTCAATATGTTCCTAAAAGCATGTCGTTCTAAATTTTGTACAGAGTTTGATAAACACGGCTGAAGTAACTAAACATTTCAACTATTTCATACATCTAAATTAATTTCAACCACAGAGTGGTCGATTTGGATGAAACAATAAAATTCCAAAACCACAATTTTCAGGTACGTAGAGTGTATCATGTCATAAAAATATGGATTTCTAAGTAGAACAGATGTAACTTTTTCTATTACTACTTTGACTTTGATGCAGTCAGACAAGTACCTTTTCTTGAAGATCCAAATCAAATGATAATGCCAAATCGACTACAGATATCAAGAGAAGGCAGTCAATAAGAAAAGAAGGCTTCTTGTTTTCTTTATTGTGAAATTGATAATCTGCTAAATCTGGCACTAGGAGAGTGGCTTTCTTTTGAAGTCTTATACCAATAGAATAGTTTTTTATCACGTCCTGCAAGTTATTAATATGTTAAAATAAATGAAAATAACAACCTAAAGTCTTAATCTTATTTTGTGCGCTTACATGCAACATTGCATCTCCATTTGTGAAAAAGAATAATTCAATTAGCTTAATTAGTTCATATTTCATTTTCATTTAAATATGGCAAGTTGACGCAGCGAATTTAACACTTTGATGTGCTAATAATGTTTTGATACAAATTGACGCAACTTTCTTCCTCACGAAACGATTTCGTGCCAATTAAAACACGATAAATGCCCAAATCCGTTGATCTCTCGAGATACCGAATCCTAGCTATCTTCAACACGTTGATCGCACACGATTCCGCGTTAGAAGATCTACGATTCTTCGACGTTGATCTCGCGCACGAGATTCCATGAATCGGCTTCAAGTTCGTTGATTCGAGCTCACTCGAATATCCGAAGATGGAAGAAGAAGGAGATCACACTCAACTTCAACAAAATTGGAAAAAAGCACACAAACAAATTTTATTCAAAAATCAGCTCCTTTACAAGTGACACAACACCACTATTATAGAAATTTACAACTCACACACGACTCAACAGTTACAACTCACGGCTTAACATACGCAGCCGGCTTACATTAATACACGACATACGACCTACGACATAAAATAGTTACACGACATAAGAACATCACGCGACTTAACATAATAGAACATCACGCGACATAATAACATAGCGACATAAGCACAGGAACGACCTAAGCTTCTGGAGTGACATAAGGAACATGAGCTTCAGAAACGACATAAGAAGATCAGCGACATAACAAATGCGACCTAAGGAAGCAGGTGACTTAAGGCAGCAGCGACTTAAGGAATGCGCCATAGTTTGGTTAGCTCGCAACCAACCTAAGAAATCAATGCAGTATAAGGTTGAGCGACTTAAAAGGGAGCGACTTAAGAAGGAAGCGACATAAGTTGAAGTTGGCTTAACTCTCTAGGTCGCTCTGGTAATTCAGGCATTGTGTTAGGTCGCTTGCTTAGCTCGTTAGGTCGCTCGGACGACTCAATCCAAGGTGTTAGGTCGCCCACGCGACTCAAGGCAAGTGTTAGGTCGCTCCGATGACTCAAAGCATGTGTTAGGTCGCTCATGCGACTCAAGGCAAGTGTTAGTTCGCTCGGACGACTCAAAGCATGTGTTAGGTCGCTCACGCGACTCAAGGCTTGGTGCGCTGCTTCATCCTCCACTGGTTGAAAAGAATTCGACCCCGAATTCACACTTCCCTCTTCTTCGACATGCTTATTCCCATGATATGGCAATCTTAACTGATAAGCATTCTCATTGATCTTCTTTACGATTTCCAAGGGACCAATCTTTCTAGCAGCTAGCTTGTTGTAAGCACCAATAGGGAATCAATCCTTTTTCAATACTGCATATACAAAATCTCCTTCTTTGAATTCAACATGTCGTCGTTTGATATCTGCGGATTGCTTATATTTCTCATTCGCCTTATGCAATCGCTCTCGCATAATCTTATGGAATTCTTGCAACTCATTTACAAAATCACTAGCTCGCTTGATCACTCCTTTCTATTGTGGAACTGTAGATAAATCCAATGGTCCTTTAGGAATTGTCGAATAAACAACCTGGAATGGACTGATACCAATGCTACGATTAACTGCATGGTTGTGTGCGAGCTCAGCTTGAAACAGCTTGGAATCCCAACCCTTCAAATTGTCATTCACTAGGCATCTCAATAGATTACCTCTGGATCTATTCACAACCTCTGTCTGTCCATCCGTCTATGGATGATAAACACTACTAAATTTCATCTTTGTCCCGACCATTCTCCATAGACTCATCCAAAAATGACTCAGAAAACGAGTGTCTCTATTTGATACATTTGAGTCAGGCAACCCATGAAGACGATAGATCTCTCTGAAATATAACTGTGCAACATTGACTGCATCTGCCATCTTCTTGCATGCGATAAAATGTACCATTTTTGAAAAACGATTGACCACCACATAGATAGAATCATTGCCACGTTGCGTCCTTGGCAAACCCAATACAAAGTCCATACTAACATCCACCTATGGCTTAGTAGGTATAGGCAACGACAAATATAAACCTGCATTTGTCGCGGTCCCCTTTAACACTTGTCAAATATGGCACCTCTGAACTAACCATTCAACTTCTTTTCTCATTGACGGCCAAAAATAAGACTTCGAAATCAACTGCATAGTATGGTCACGGCCCACATGTCCTTCTTCATGCAATTCTTTGATAATCTTCATTCGTAAACTGCAATTTGGAATACACAATTGATTTCCTTTAAATAGAAAACCAACAACCAACACATATCCATCCATGCTTCCCTACTTGATTTTGTCTAAGATCCTGGAAAAATATGAATCTGATGTAAGAAAATCTGGAAGTAAATCAAAAGCCATCACCTCTACTCGTATAGTTGTTAGCCAACTACTCCTTCTACTCAATGCATCGGCAATATGATTAGTTACTCCAGACTTATGCTTGACAACGAATGTAAATTGCTGCAAATAATCTATCCACGATGCATGCCTAGCTGCAACTTTACCTGCCCTTGCAAATGTTTCAATGCTTCATGATCCGTATAGAAGACAAATTCTTTATGGAACAAATAATGTCTCTAATGCTTCATAGCCTGCACAATAGCATAAAACTCCACATCATAAGTACTGTATCTCATTTGTGCTCCAGAAAGTTTTTCACTGAAATAGGCAATTCGACGACCCTTATGACACAACACTCCTCCAATTCCAACTTTCGATGCATCTGTGTGTAATTCAAATAGTAATTGAAAATCCAGCAACACTCGAATCGGTGCTGAGGTTAAATGTTCCATGATTCGCTCAAAAGCAAATCCGGCCTCTTCCGTCCATGAAAACTTCTTTCCCTTCATACAATCAGTAACAGGGGCCATCACACTACCGAAGTGCTGTATAAATCTTCGATAAAATGAAGCTAACCCATGAAAACTTCTGACTTCTGTGATAGTTTTGGGCTGTGGCCAATTTTCGATTGCTGCTACTTTACTCTGGTCCACTTGTATTCCCTCCTCAGACACAACATAACCCAGAATAAAACACTTGGCGTTATGGACACGCGTATCTTCGTCGCTGCATAGAATTGTTCTTGACGAAGAATAGTTAACACCTTTCGCAAGTGTTGAATATGCTAATCTGTGCTTGCACTGTAGATCAAAATATCATCAAAGTAAACAACAATAAACTTCCCAATGTATGGTCTGAAAATTTGATTCATCACCCTCATAAAGGTACTTGGTTCATTCGATAGACCAAACGACATAACCAACCATTTATATAATCCTTCCCGAGTCTTGAACACTGTCTTCCATTCATCACCTGGTCTTATGCGAATCTGATGATAACCACTCTTAAGATCAATCTTTGAAAACATTACAGACCCGCTAAGTTGATCCAATAGATCATCAAGTCTTGGCATGGGAAATCTGTACCTGACAATTATTTTGTTGAGTGCCCTGCTATCCGTACACATTCTCCATGAACCATCTTTCTTCGGCACTAACAAAACTGGTACAGCACAAGGACTGAGACTTTCTCGAACACGCCCTTGCTCAAGCAATTCCTCAACCTGTCTTCTCAACTCTTCATGCACCTTCGGACTCATACGATAATGTGGCCTATGCGGTAAAACAGCGCCTGGCACTATATCAATCTGATGTTGTATGTCCCACAATGGCGGTAACTCTTTGTGTAATTCCGTAGGAAAAACATCTTCAAATTCATCCAACACCGGTTTAACCTCCGCAGGAAGTTCAAAATCTTAACTTTCTTCATACTCAATCAACATAAACATTTCAGGACTATCCTTTACTTCTTCAACAAATTCTTTCGAAGATAATATGCTATTTGATTCCACCTTCTTCTCTGACTTGCTTTCACTTTTCTCACGCTTCTTAGGAACCAAAGTAATTTGAGTACCTTCAAACATGAAACTGTAGCTGTTAGCGCGACCATTATGTTGTACAGCTCTATCATATTGCCATGGTCTTCCCAAAAGTAAATGGCACACATCCATACCCACAACATCACACCATATATCATCTTTGTATTTCTTCCCAATAGAAAATGTAACAAAAGCTCGTCTTCCTATTATAACTTCTCCACCTTTCTTTAGCCATGCTAGTTTATAAGATCTAGGATGCTTTTCAGTCTTCAACCCTAACTTCGTAATGGCTTCTTAAGAAATAATGTTATCACTTCCCGCATCAATAAAAAATCGACAAACCTTCCCCAAGATAGTACATATAGCGTAACATCCCGTATTTTTTGAATTTGAACATCTAATTCGTTTCAAATGTTTAATGTGGATTCTTAATTAATTTTGAAATGAATGGATTCTTGTTCAATCAATGAAATAAGCTATAATTTTTAATTTTAGTAATTCCGGTTTAATTTGAATAATGGGAAATAGTAATTTAAATATTCGGAATTGAAATAAAAGTAAATCTGGATGTAAATAATGATAAAAATGGCTTTAAAAATTTGTTTTGAGATATTTGAGTGTAAATAGCATGGTGGGAATCTTAGAAGAATTTTAAAGTTGATAAATTAATATTTGGGATTTTATATTAATTTAAAAATGAATTTAATTTTATTAAAATGCAATTTACTCAGATTTTGGTCCGGAATGAGCCTGAATTTATTGTGTTTATAAATTTTATATGATTTGTTCTTAAGTTATTAAAATTTTAAAAGTGAAATTTTAAGCGTTTTTGTCAATTTTGAGAATCGCTCGATTTAATAGACGAGTAAAATAGCCTTCCGGGGCATAATCTCGGAATTTGACGAAACCAGTTCCATTGGATCCGTAATAGTTAGTTATTATTGTATTTCAATTTTCGTGGCAATCGGAGTTGTCGTTTGACCGTGGCAGCTCGAAACGCATAGAAATCATTTTAATCGATTTAATTTTTAAATTGATCGTTAAATTCCGTAACTCGCACGTATGGCCGAATTAGCTTACGAAACATGTTCCATTGTGTCCGAAACGTGGAAAAAACCTTAGGAATGCCTAGCGACATGTCGGATTTGGAGTTCGTTTGAGAACGATCGTTAAAATTGAATTTAATATTAATTTAATAGGTATATACGTATATATATACGTTTAAACTAACGAAACCCTAATCCTATTCACCAGCCGCCGCTGTATGGTTTCAATGGCCAAAACCCTCAATTTTTCATCATAAATTTTCGATCAATCCCCAATCTTTTGTTAAAAACCTTCAACACGAGAATTGTAGAGCTCCCCGAGCTCTTCACATCCAATGGTGGCGATCGAATATGGGGTTGTTGATGGCCAGCAAATCATGGTGAAAGGGCCGTAGTTTACGCACGATTTCTTGTGCGAATATGGGGCCGAGCTTGAAGAAATTTTGGTTGTTGGATGCAGGCGTTGTGGGCTACGTCGTATGGGTCTCCGATCAATGTGGTTATCGTCGAGGTGGTCGCAAGTTTTCACGTGAAGATGACGATTTGGTTTCGGTTTTTGTTCTGAGTTCGAGTGGGGAAAGAAGGTCAACGTGTGGCCGAGATTTTGGTCCCTAGATCTAACGGCCTGGATGATAATTGGGTATAATAAGATTAAAATTTAAAATAAATTGTTTTTAAATATGTAATTGAACTTTAAAAATTCATATCCTGTACATACTTGGTCAGAATTCGACGATTTTGGTGGCGTTGGAACCGAAGAGAAGAGTACTTCGCAATGGTGCAGATCCGGATTCATTCCAGGCAAGTAGAAATTTGAGTTAAATCGAACGTCGTTCGGTTTAATTTGAATTTCGAACGCTCGCCGAAACTCAAGGAGAGTTATTCTCACTCACATATGGACCTTGGCTGATTTAAATAGTTAATATTTAAATATCTATATGATTGGTTGAATATAATTATTGTTATCAGTCTGGATTGATATTTATATATGTGAAGTGCTAATAATTTTGGATGCAGGGAAAAACAGGTTGGAGGGATCCAACTGGATTCCTCACCCTATAGTAATCATTTTATAATTGATGATGTAACCTGTTTATATATTGAGGTTGATAACTCTGAATTAAATTGTTCTATGATATCGCTGGATAAGTATTCACACAGAATTTTAAAAATAAAATTTAATAAATTAGGTTTATAAAGAAATAAAGAATTTGATAAATAAAGAATTTAAGGGAATAAATTTGGAATCTGGGTTGGGTGAAAATGAAAATTTGGAAATTTGGGAAATATAAATAAAGTGGAATATGTATTAGTTGGTAAATGTGAAGGTATGAAAATTTTGGTGATAAACATGAATAAGAAATTATAAATTGTTAAAAATAACGAAGGGGTATTTTGATAATAATGTTTCCTGGAAATTAAATATGATCTCATTAAATAAATTTATAATAATTTATTTAAAAAGAAATTTTTAAAACCTACACTTTGAAAGTAAATTTCAGGGAATGGAAATGTGGTTAAGCTTCATAAGAAGTTATTTAAACATGGAAAGTAAATTTATGTTATTAAACCATAAATCTGAATTAAATAAATCGATAGAAATTATAAGAAGGATTTAAAGGATGTTTAAGTGGAAACGAGTTCCCTGGGAAAACCTAGTTCGAGTTTTAAACAGATTTTATTAAAAGGAAGTCTAAAGTTCAAACTTGTTTTAAAGAGTGTCTTGAAATTTATTATTTTAAAATAACTATTAATAAATTAGCAATAGTAAATTTGTATGAATATCTTAGTAATTATTATAGGATGTTTAAGTGGAAATGAGTTCCGTGGGAAAACCTAGTTCGAGTTTTAAACAGATTTTATTAAAAGGAAGTCTAAAGTTCAAACTTGTTTTAAAGAGTGTCTTGAAATTTATTATTTTAAAATAACTATTAATAAATTAGCAATAGTAAATTTGTATGAATATCTTAGTAATTATTTTTACAAATGGATTTATTTAAAGGCTAGTTTTGAATAAAGTTATTTGAATTATTAAGAATCCTTTTTTTTAAACTCTACCTTTAAATTTAGTTTAACTAAACTTTTATGTAAAAATCAAGTTTAGATCTTAATAAATAGTTTTACTTCACTTATTTTAAATTTATATTTTTGAATAAGTAACTAGAAGTAAATTTAGGTATTTTAAAGTGTATTTCAGTATTAAATGTTTTAACTGTTTTAAATTTAAATGTTTTTGAGCTTGGTTATCTCCAATGGGAATATATGGTAAAGGATTTACCTTGTAAAGGAAGAACTTTGGGAAATTGTTTTCAAAGAGTTTTGAAAATTTGGAAATATATCTTTTAAAGATATTTGAGGCAAATAAATAATGTGGGAATTATTTATTGTGTGATGGATGTTTGTGAATGATATTATTGATAGTTAAATCACCGACTATCAATATTGGACAAATGCGTTGATCGTTTCGAAGAGACTGGGATCAGGATTTATTTCTCGAAAACCACTTCGATCCGGTTTGCACGTTTCGTGCGAAAAACGTGTTCGGGGTCGAAGATGGAGCAGTGAAGTGCAAGGGCTAGTCGCTACTAATCCTGAGGATGTTTCCAAAATGGATGTAGTAGGAGTAGTGCCTTCGGTTCCGTTCGAACCCGGAACGGACTTGCATGGACGAATGCTTTCGGAACATCGTCCAGAGGGCGATGGGCATTCTAAGAGAAACGTTCTAAAGGTAACGCTTAGCCTCAAGCCTCATCAAATGGGAATGACTGAAAATCAAGGGATATGCAGCAAGGCTTCGTGGGTAGCCCCCACTGGAGAGTAAGGTCATCCCTGTCTAGATGTCCCTTTTTATTTCGGCTTAGTGGTGCGGTTGCTAATCCCAACCGCGAGGTGATATTATTCGAAACTGTCCAGTAAGGGATGGGTCCGTCCTTGTATTGCAGGGGATCGGGAGTGGTCCTCGGTACGGTGATCTAGGCCCCGTACTGTGACAGGTGGTAACCCAGTGCCTAGTCATTGTTGGAAATCCATTCTCCCTACGAGCCTTGTACGAGTTTTGTTTGTATTACCCACTTCTGTGGCTAGTAGCTGGAATTTAATAGATGTAACAATTTTGGCTATTTTATAAGTATTTGTAAATAGACCCTATTATAATATCAGAGGATTTCTATAAAAAGTGTTTTAGCTATCGTAAGGTAAAAACCCGACATGTTTATTTGTGGCGTGGTCTTACGAGATGCTTTTGTTTTCAAAGGATTTTTGAAACTTTAAGAATCAATTTGGATGCATTATTATCAGTTGGTATTCCAGACTGACTCGGGTGTTATTTCATATAATGCTCGGGTCAGACCAAGTATTATATGTACAGGACAGGATGCTTTGGAGCAGCAGAGGGGCTAGAGTCCGAGACGTATTATCTGTACCTATATATATATATATTCCGCTGCTATGATTGTATGATTGTCTGACTGGTAAATATTGTGTGTATGAGATACTCTGATGATATGATGTGTAAAACAGTTATAGATTTCATTTTGCGTAAAGTTCTATATTTACTATTATATTTTATTCCGCTGCGACTGTGAGATTCTGATATTGTTTAGTTTCTTCTTCTTTTATCTCTTCTTCTTTAACCCTAATGGTCTGTAATTCTGTGCCACCTGAGTTAATAGAGGTAGGATAGTGTTGATTCAAGGGGTACGGATTTGCGAGCTGTCACATATAGACTGAAAAATATTGCTTCTTAGCCAACTAGAATCATTCTAATGCTTTGGACTAGACAAGACCTTCTTATCATCAAATTACACCCTTCATCTCCTGACACAACTTCTTCATCTTCATCAAACTTCGATGGTTGAGAATAATCAATCTCACCTTCCACATCCTCATACTCACATTCCTCTGCAACTAAGGTTCTCTTCTTCGGCTTTGTACATTTATTGCTTTTGTGGCCAAACTCCTGACAATTATAGCACTTGATACTATTGTCGACCTTTGCTTTAACGGCTTCTTTGACAATTGGTTTACTGACTTCCTTGGAAACATTGGCACTGCTACTAGAACCCTTAGTCTGGTTGTTAGAACTTGTAAACATGCCACCTCCTCGTCTCCTTTGCTTCTCCCAAGCTAGAGCTTTCTGATGGGCTTTAGCAACAGACATTGGATTAAACATATTCACCATATCCTGAATTTGCATTCGTAACCCTCCAATATATATAGCTGTTAGCTGTTCCTCTGTTTCCATAATATCATTCCTTGCAATCAACTGATAAAATTCGTCTGCATAATCATTCACTGCCCTCGTCCCTTGTCTAAAATTCTTCAACCATTAATACATAAGAGATTGATAGTTGTACGGCAAGAAGGTTGCTTTCATCATCTTTCTCATCTTCTCCCAAGTGACAACCATTGATTTTCCCATTCTCTCCCGAGTTAGTTTAGTTTGCTGCCACCAAGCCATAGCTCTTCCCCTTAGTGCTGTTGTAACGACCCAGAATTTTGGACATCCCGAGTTGTGAATATTAATTTATAATATTCAATAATATTGTATTTTTACATACAATATTTCCATATATTAATGATTAATAATCTTATGAAATTTTATCAAATCAGCATAATTCGAATTTTCAAGTATATATTAAATTTTAGATTGGTTTAAATGAAATTTCTTATACATATTTTGTTCTGAAAAAATATATGTGTGCAAATTGTTTTGGAAACATATATGCATTTTGTTTAAAGAATTTAAACTTATTAAAATCAAATAGTTATATATATATCGGAAAGAATAAATCTACATATCATAAGAATAAAAATTTATGACATTAGGTATATAAAATTTGGATAAAACTCATAATGAAGTAAAACAAAAAAATTTGGATTCTGGAATATGTGTGTGTACATATATATATGTTAACTAAATAGAAGTATTAAGATTTCCAAAATAATGATATCTTGAATTTGAAAAGAGTAAACGAGTAATGATAAGAAAATTTAAAATATTTAAATTGACATAATGTAATAAATAAATAGATGTGTATATAAATCAAGTAAATAATTGGAAGAGAAACTATATACACATTGAATAAAGAATTTTATAACAATTAATAAATTCAGTTGTATAACAACCAATTAAGTATAATAATAGGGGTGTATATAATGGAGAAACTATATACACCTAGATAACAAGTGTTTTAAAATATTTGTAGATAATATATGTCTATATTATAAATAAAATTTTGAATATGATTATATATATACATATCGGAAGGATTTAGCAATAATTTTATACTACTATGAAGTTTTATAACACACCGAGTATTTAATATTGAAAGTTATTCTATTTATAACACATGTATATGGGGTATTTAATATAGAATGTTACGTTCTGTTTAAAAACCCTTTGTATTCTTATAAAAACAAATAAGACAAAGAGTTATTTTAATTTATCGAGTTTTCGCCCTTATTTCATGGTATGAACGACAAATGCAAATTTTAATTGGGTCAAAAGCGAAGATGAAACTTTAGCTATCTTGTAGTCTTTGTTTTAATTAACACACACATATATATTTATAAGATGAATAAATTAAGAAATGTTATTTCAATATAGTTTCTTATTTTTATTTGTAACAATACAAATATTACTTTGTCTAATAATGTGAATTATGAACTGTTTAAATTTTGAATATATTTGCATACACTTTCAATAGTGTATGATTTACATTATTTTAAAAATATGACGAGAAGAAGGCTGTAAATTATTTACAGTAAGCTAGAAACTAGAGAATAAAAACGAGTAGCAGTTATTTATTGTATCAAAAGAAATAAGAAGAAATAATATAATAAATAAATATTGATATAAGTTGAGTAAGCCAAAAAGAATTAAGGTACTAATTTAATTACCCTTTTAAATTTTCATTTCACCCAAAAGAAAACACTTATTTCAATAATCAAGGAATTTTCCCATACTTAAAAACAATACATACATGTGTTTGTTCCCGTAATAAATTCTGTCAGCACATGTATATAGACTTGTCTTGGTTCAAATCTAAGTACAAATGCCTTGGCAAACCTATTAGTGTAAGTAAAGAGAAATAATTAAGAGGTTAGTACACCTATAACTGTAAGTAAAAGAAGAAAAGAAGCAACAAATAATCACGGTAGTAAATTGTCTGTTGGAAGTAAGAAATATCTAACAAAATCTATAATTTCTTTCAAAATCTTTTCAACAGAAGTAAAATCTAACTTGCAGACCAACAGGATGGCAACTTCAGCAAACATTTTTGTCTGCTCTGATCCCTGATCTCGATCTGCAGCTACCTCTATATAACTGAACCATTACATGTTCAACTTATTGAAAATTTTAAGCATAAATTTGAGAAAAAAAAACTAAAGCTTGTTAATGTCTTAAGCAATTAAAGAATAAGAAAGGGAAAACAGTGTTTTGTTAACAGGACGAAAATAATGGGAGTATTTGCTATTCGAACTCAAAACTCAGGGATTTTACGAAGTGTTCAAAAATTCGATTTCAACTTTAGTCAAGATCTCTACTTCAAGCTTTGAAGCTTTTGGAATCAATGTGGAAGGTGAGAAATTAAGTTTTAAAAACCCTGGAGATTTAAATTACTCTGTACTGTAAAATATAGTGTTCATATTTGCCATCAAAAATAAAAATCTTTTCACCTAAGCTATTTTTCAGGTTGATGTAAACTAGTAGATTGTTCATTAACATGTAAAGTTTGTTGGAAAAATAATTTTGTGTGGAATTGGTTTGTGTAACTCGAGTAAGTACTGTTTTACAGTGGGAACTCAACTAGAGTCAAAATTTAATGTTTTAAATTTTAGGATTTAAATATACCATCTAGATCCTTATACGAAATTATGATTTTTAGTGATTGTTTCATAATTTTTAGTGACTATTATGTTGAAAAATCGAAAGATGAACAGTTTTCGAATAAATTTATTTTTCTGTCAACATAGGCGAGGAGGGGTGACGTGGTTGGTTCTAGTAGAAGTAGATAATCATGGTGGAGGCTTCTACCGTGGCCATTTTTCGATTTTGGGATGAATTTGGTGGTGCGATTCAATTTAGGGTTTTTGTGAAGCTTTGGAAGGGGGAAGTCGGCGTCGATTTTTGGGTTGGGAAGATGACCGAGTGCTTTGATTTTGGGAAGGCAATAAGTGGGTTGATGTGGCTTTAGGTTGTGATAGCCGGCATACGCAGTAAAGGTCAGCGGTTGTCGCAGTGGGGCATTGCATGAGGATGGGTTAGTTTGCAGGTTTCGGGATGGGGTGCCGATCGTTGAAATTTTGATCAGTGAGTCAGTTAACTACGGCGAGGCAGTGGGTGGTTTCTAGGAAGGAAGTGCGATCGATTCATGGAGTCGCGGTACGCAATTGTTTCAAGGATAGTTCGTACATGTGCACGCCGTGCACCGAGGGGGGGTGGGGGGGAGGAGCTCGGAGATGTTCGAATCGAAAGAGGAGTCTGGATTAGAATTCCGATGTGTGACGTGTTGCGTGAGTAGAAGTGTTCGAGTGCGATACACTGTCGATTGTAATTGATGTTCCGATGAGGCAAGTGGAATCGAGTGCTTGATGAAATTTGTTCTGGAGATACAAGCTGGAGAAGAAGACGTTTGGGAAGGGCAATTTTGGGCTACGGCCCATTTGAATTATTATGTCGTTCGTGTGTTGTTTCTTCTTAGCTAAGGGTTAGGCTTGGGCCGAATTATTGATTTTTTTTAGGTTGGGTCCAAATATTTTAAGGAGATGTTTTTAACGCAAGGGACATTGAATCAAAATTTGTTGTAAACTAGTAGTATGCGATTATCAAATGAATCAACCAACTGAAAAAAAAGAGAAGGTTACCTATGTTTACTAAAAACATAGAATTTATTTTAAGAAAAAAAAGATACATAATTTGTCTACTTAAAAATTTATTTATGATAGTTAAATTAATTATTTTATTTTATTACAAATTAAGTGAACCTTAAAAATAATAAACTATTCATTTTATTTGAACGTTGGATTAAGTGGAGTATAGAAAACTAGACGAACCTTTAAAATAAAATAATTTATTTAGTAATCCACAAGTTTATTCATTAGAGGGTAAATATAATTGAATAATTCAAATTTCTATTCTTAAGCATTAATATAATAATTTTTCAATAGGATGAGAAGTTATTAAAGAGATGGCCCATAACGAGGGGTGATATGCCGTCGTTCGATCCCTTATGAAATGAAAGGAGTGAAATTGTATAAGAACTGTTCAATTTGAATTTAATTACCATTCAATGAATAAAGGCCATTGTTTATTCGAACATCGTGGCTGATGAGTCGTTTCCAAAACTGTAGAGTCATGTAAATTGCAGATTGCTATGCCGGTGGACATTTGGATAGCGGAAACAGACACCATTCCGCTAAATAGTTAATTAATATGGATAATGTAAGTTACCTAACTGATTTTATTTGTAAGATGTTTATAACTAGAAAATCTCCGGACTATCATTTATTGCATACATCTGTTATTTGCCAGTCAATATTATTGAGAATATAATATGATATCGATCTATGAAAGCTGATTGATCGAATATTTGGAATTGTCAAATGTGAATAGTGAATTGATAAGTACCATTGAGAATGATGAGCCTTTTTCTGCCTTGATTGATTTTGAACCTAGTTTTTATTCTGAAAGTAAATATTGTTAGAATGTATTTTAGAAATTTCAACGTAGTTTAAATATTATTGTAAAAATCTTTTTAAAGGTTACAAATCCTATGAGTGTGTATTATTTAAATTATATCAAGTATTAAACTATTTGAGCTAATTTCTTAGAAGATATTTTTATTAAAAGGGAATTTCAAGTATATTTTCCTTAATATACACTTATGTTATATAAATGTTGTTCAATGTATATTTAAAATAACCTTATAAAGAATATTTTATTGAACTTGTGAATAATATTCGGAAACTTTATGAATATGATTGGGGAAGAAATGATTATATATATATATATATCGAACGAATTAAGCTTTCCTACAAATTTTAAATCAGTTAGAATTCTAAAATGTGACTAAGGTTTAACAGTTGCAATGGGAAATAACTTAGAGGTATTGATTGGTTATTTGATAGTTAAATAACTGACTATCAATGTTGGACAATATGCTAATCGTTTCGAAGAGACCGGGATCGAGATTTATTTCTCGAAAACCACTTCGATCCGGTTTGTACGTTTCGTGGAAAACGATTTTGGATTCGAAGTTGGAGCAATGAAGTGCAAGGCCTAGTCGCTACTAATCCTGAGGGTATTTCCAAAATGGATGTAGTAGGAATAGTGCCTTCGGTTCCGTTCGAACCCGGGACAGATTTGTATGGATGAATGCTTTCTGAACATCGTCAGGTGGACGATGGGCATTCTAATGGATATGTTTTAAAAAGGTAACGCTTAGCCTCAAGCTTCATCAAATGGGAATGGCTAAAAATCAGGGGTTATGCAGCAAGGCTAGGTGGGTAGCACCCAAGCAGGGTGAGGTCAACCCTGTCAAGATGTCCCTTTTATTTCGGCTTGGTGGACGGTTGTTGATCCCAACCACGGGGTGATCTCACTTGGAATTATCCAGTAAGGGGTAGTCCTGGTCTTGTGTTGCAGGGGAGCGGGCGTACTCCTCGATACTGTATTCTAGGCCATGTACTTTGACAAGTGGTACCCCAGTGCCTAGTCGTTATTTGGAAATCCATTCTCCGTACGAGCCGTGTACGAGTTTTGTTTGTATTACCCACTCTATGGCTAGTAGCTGGAATTTAATAATGTAACAATTTTGGCTATTCTAATAAGTATTTGTATATAGACCCTATTATAATATCAGAAGATTTTAATACAAAGTGTTTTAGCTATCGTAAGGTAAAAACGCGACATGTTTATTTGTGGCGTGGTCTTACGAGATGCTTTTGTTTTCAAAGGATTTTTGGAACTTTAATAATCAATTAGGTGTGATTTCTCATACTGGTTTACCAAACTGACCCGGCCTTGGTGTTTTCCTATATGCTCGGGTCAGACCGAGCATATGTATTCCAGGTTTATCTGGAAGAGTGGACGATGTTCAGGAGAGGAGCTGGATCCGGAGTGTATTCCTGTAGATGTTTATATTCAGTCTATTTGGTCGTGTGGTTATGATTGTCAGGACAAGATTGATATAACTGTCCGTGTTGTGTGGTTGTAACTCTGATTTAAACTTGTATAAGATATATAAAGTAACAGTTTTAGTTTCATGTAAAGATTTGTTTATATTATAATTTAGTTGATCCGATGTGAGATTCTGATTTGTTCCCTTTTCTTCTATCTTCTTTCTATTTTTACCTTCTTTCTTTCTTTCCTTCATTATCCGTCTTTCCGAATGGTTCAGTCGACAAGAGTAGTTTAATGTCAGTTTTTAATCAGTACGGAAAAATGGGTCGTGACATTATGGTATCGGAGCCTAGGTCGAGTTAATGCCTAGGTTCGAGCGAGTTACTCCTTAAGGAATAGGGTCTGTGGCAGCTTGTTAAGTCTGAGTGTGTGTGTGTATATATATACACACGAGAGCGCGTACTTGTTAATAATATAAAATGATTTTATATTGTGTTAATTGATCGGTTAAGTGGCATATGGATTTTGGTCAATACGAGTAGCTAACGTTATTGATAGGAATCTCTAAACACTTGAACCAGGCCAACGGACACAATATTGTTTTAAAAGGGGTAAATGAAATAATTTTACCCAAAATATATCTTCTGTATAAAGCACATGTTTTTCTAAATATGTATGGAATAAAATAATATAAAAAATGGTTGGGTTGTGACGATAATAATTCATCATCAAGGATTTAGTGGCCTTAGTTGTCAACCTTGTGTATTTTCATGGGCTACCCTTCTTGACTTGAACATACCCTTAGAGATAGGACTCTTTAGAATTCGTATCTTTAGAAAAAAGAATTTGCTGAGTGTATTTACTAAAGGAATTTTAAAATAGTAAATTTTTGGGAAACTTTTCTCACTTTAAAGATAATTTTAAAATAATGAGTTTCTTTTAAAAAAAAGGGGAAATGTTGAAATTCAACAACCCTATAACAATTTAATTGTTATGTGCATATATATATATATATATATATATATATATATATATGGATTTATGAATTGAAGAAATAAGCTGTTTATAAAACTAACTATATAAAGATATATTTTCTCCATCCGATAATCATTTTTCAAATATGTATTTAAATTATTTTGAAACGAAGATTTGTTAAAAATCTAGGATAATAGGAATTTTAAAGGTGAAATAAATTTTGAAATATAACCCTTGATGTATTCTTTAGTTTATATAATTCTAAAACCTTAGGAATCTCATATTTGGGTTTTGGTTTTGATTGTAGAGAACCCGAAGCATTAATCGGGGAGGAGCAATCTTTAAGGGCAGTAGAGATGGTAATTCTGGTTCGGCTGGGAGGTACCAGGAGGATCCAGGGGAATCGTCAATGTCCAAGGTTATGCCGATGGAGCCTAACGAACAACCACAACCTCGAGAAGAAGAGCCTAGGGAGGAGGGTGAAGAAGAACCAGAAGAGGAGTTTGAGGCTAGGAAAACCCTGAGTAAGTATTCGACGACGAAGAGGAATTTGAGGTAGAAGTGGACGAAGAGGAAATTCGAGGTTTGGGAGGAAGAGTTCGAAGATGAGGAATTAGTCGAATCAAAAAATGAAAACGCAGTTATTTGGGATGTTGATAATGCTATTGAGGTCGAAGAGGATGAGGAAGAGTTCGAAGACGAGGATGGTGTAGGTTTCTTTCCGGGAGAGCCAGGTCCAGGGGGTGTTTGGGAAACTAACAGTGAAGCGGAGGTCATGGAATTATCGGGACTGGAAATAGAGGACTCTGATAGTGAGGATCCATAGTTAGTTGGGTTGTTTTCGAGTATGCTTTTCTAGGTGTTTAGGACCCAGGGACGTCATGGTTGTTTGATATTAGATGTTTGGTAGGGTCATATATATATATATATATATATATATATATATATATATATATATATATATCTTTATTTATGTAAGGTTGAAAGGATGATGATAATAGCTGTAGGAATATTCTGGATGGTAGTTAATGTAATGTATGTTTTGATAAACAGTTTGAATCTATGTATTTACTGGTTTGGCTTGTTATTGATCTGTTCTAATCCGTGTAGATAATTTTATTTATTAGTCTTGGAATTTCGGGGACGAAATCATTTAAGGGGGGAGGAATGTAACTATCCGGAATTTTGGACATCCCGAGTTGTGAATATTAATTTATAATATTCAATAATATTGTATTTTTACATACAGTATTTCCATAAATTAATGATTAATAATCTTATGAAATTTTTCCAAATCAACATAATTTGAATTTTCAAGTATATATTAAATTTTAGATTGGTTTAAATGGAATTTCTTATACATATTTTGTTTTCAAAAAATTTTATATGTGCAAATTGTTTTGGAAACATATATGCATTTTGTTTAAAGAATTTAAACTTATTAAAATCAAATAGTTATATATATACCGGAAGCAATAAATCTACGTATGATAAGAATAAAAATTTAGGACATTAAATTAAATTGAGATGTATATAAAATATGGATAAAATTCATAATGAAGTAAAAGTAAAAATTTTGGATTCTGGAATATGTATATATATGTTAACCAAATAGAAGTATTAAGATTTCTAAAATATTGATATCTTGAATTAGAAAAGAGTAAATGAGTAATGATAAGAAAATTTAAAATATTTAAATTGATAGAATGTTATAAATAAATAGATGTGTATATAAATCAAGTAAATAATTGGAAGAGAAACTATATACACATTGAATAAAGAATTTTATAACAATTAATAAATTCAGTTGTATAACAACCACTTAGTTATAATAATAGAGGTGTATATAATTGAGAAATTTTATACACCAAGATAACAAGTGTTTTAAAATATTTGTAGATAATATATGTCTGTATTATAAATAAAATTTTGAACATGATTATATATATACATATCAGAAGGATTTAGCAATAATTTTATACTACTATGAAGTTTTATAACACACCGAGTATTTAATATTGAAAATCATTCTATTTATAACATATGTATATGGGGTATTTAATATAGAATGTTACGTTCTGTTTAAAAACCCTTTGTATTCTTACAAAAACGAATAAGACAAGAAGTTATTCTAATTTATCGAGTTTTCGCCTTTATTTCATGGTATGAATGTCAAATGAAAATTTTAATTGGGTCAAAAGCAAAGATGAAACTTTAGCTATTTTGTAGTCTTTATTTGAATTAACACACATATATATATTTATAAGATGAATAAATTAAGAAATGTTATTTCAATATAGTTCCTTATTTTTAACAATACAAATATTACTTTGTCTAATAATGTGAATTATGAACTGTTTAAGTTTTGAATATATTTGCATACACTTTCAATAGTGTATGATTTACATTATTTTAAAAATATGGTGAGAAGAGGGCTGTAAATTATTTACAGTAAGCTAGAAACTTGAGAATAAAAACGAGTAGCAGTTATTATTGTATCAAAAGAAATAAGGAGAAACAATATAATAAATAAATATTAATGTAAGTCGAGTAACCGGAAAGAATTTAGGTACTAATTAAATTACCCTTTCAAATTTTCATTTCACCCAAAAGCAAACACTTATTTCAACAATCAAGGAATATTCCCATACTTAAAAACAATACATACATGTGTTTTTCCTTGTAATAAATTCTGTCAGCATATGTATATAGACTTGTCTTGGTTCAAATCTAAGTACAAATGCCTTGGTAAACCTATTAGTATAAGTAAAGAGAAATAATTAAGAGGTTAGTAAACCTATAATTGTAAGTAAAAGAAGAAAAGAAGAAACAAATAATCACGGCAGTAAATTGTCTGATGGAAGTAAGAAATATCTAACAAAATCTATAATTTCTTTCACAATCTTTTCAACAGAAGTAAAGTCTAACTTGCAAACCGACAGGATGGCAACTTCAGGAAACATTTTTGTCTACTCGGTTCCCTGATCTCGATCTGCAGCTACCTCTATATAACCAAACCATTACAGGTTCATGTTATTGAAAATTTTAAGCATAAATTCGAGAGAAAAAAAACTAAAGCTTGCTAATGTCTTAAGCAATTAAAGAATAAGAAGGGGAAAACAGTGTTCTGTTAACAAAAAGAAAACAGTGGGAGTATTTTCTATTCGAACTCAGAACTCAAGGATTTTACGAAGTGTTTAAAAATTCGATTTCAAATTTACTCAAGATCTCTACTTCAAGCTTTGAAGCTTCTGGAATCAATGTGGAAGGCGAGAAATTAAGTTTTAAAAAACCTGGAGATTTAAATTACTCTGTACTGTAAAATATAGTGTTCATATCAGCCTTCAAAAATCATAATCTTTTCACCTAAGCTATTTTTCAGGTTGATGTAAACTAGGAAATTGTTCATTGGCAAGTAAAGTTTGTTAGAAAAATAAATTTGTGTGGAATTGGTTTGTGTAACTCGAGTAAGTACTGTTTTAGAGTGGGAACTCATATAAAGTCAAAATTTAATGTTTTTAATTTTAGGATTTAAGTATACCATCTAGATCCCTATACAAAATTATGATTTTTTAGTGATTCATTCATAATTTTTAGTGACTATTATGTTGATAAATCGAAAGATGTACAGTTTTCGAATATAAATATTTTTCCGTCAACATAGGCGAGTAGGGGTGACATGGTTGGTTCTGGTAGAAGTAGGCGATCATTGTGGAGGCTTCTACCGTGGCCATTTTTCTATTTTGGGATGAATTTGGTGGTGCGATTTAATTAGGGTTTTTGTGAAGCTTTGGAAGGGGGGAAGTCGGAGTCGATTTTTGGGTTGGAAAGATGATTGAGTGCTTTGATTTTGGGAAGGCAATAAGTGTGTTGATGTGGCTTTCGGTTGTGATAGCCGGCGTACCCAGTAAAGGTCAGTATTGGTCGCAGTGGGGCATTGCGTGAGGATGGGTTAGTTTGCAGGTTTCAGGATGTGGTGCCGATCGTTGAAATTTTGATCAGTGGGTCAGTGAACTTCGGCGAGGCAGTGGGTGGTTTCTAGGACGGAAGTGCGATCGATTCAAGGAGTCGCGGAGCGCAATTGTTGCAAGCATAGTTCGTATATGTGCATGCCGTGCACAGCGGGGAGGAGCTCGGAGATGTTCGAATTGAAAGTGGAGTCTGGGTTAGAATTCCGATGCTTGACATGTTGCGTGAGCAGAAGTGTTCGAGTGCGATACGATGTCGATCGTAATTCATGTTCCGGTGAGGCAAGTGGAATCGAGTGTTTGATGAAATTTGTTCTTGAGATAGAATCTAGAGAAGAAGAACTTTGGGAAGGGCAATTTTGGGCTAAGGCCCGTTTGAATTATTATGTCGTTCGTGTGTTGTTTCTTCTTAGCTAAGGGTTGGGCTTGGGCCGAATTGTTGATTGTTTTTAGGTTGGGTCCAAATATTTTAAGGAGATGTTTTTAACGCAAGGGACATTGAATCAAAATTTTTTGTAAACTAGTAGTATGTGATTATGAAATGAATCAATCAACTGAAAAAAAAGAGATAAGGTTACCTAAGTTTACTAAAAACATAGGATTTATTTAAGAAAAAAAAAGTTAAATAATTCATCTACTTAAAAATTTATTTGTGATAGTTAAATTCATTATTTTATTTTATTACAAATTAACCGAACCTTAAAAATAATGAATTATTCATTTTATTTGAACGTTGGATCGAGTGGAGTATAGAAAACTAGACGAACCTTTAAAATAAAATAATTTATTCAGTAATCCATGAGTTTACTAATTAAAGGGTAAATATAATTGAATAATTGAATAATTCAAATGTCTATTCTTAAGCGTTAATATAATAATTTTTCAATCGGATGAGAAGTTATCAAAGAGATGGCCCGTAACGAGGGGTGATATGCCATCGTTCCATCCCTTATGAAATGAAAGGAGTGAAATTGTATAAGAACTGTTCAATTTGAATTTAATTACCATTCAATGAATAAAGGCCATTGTTGATTCGAACATCATGACTGATGAGTCGTTTCCAAAATTGAAGAGTCATGTAAATTGCAGATTGCTATGCCGGTTGACATTTGGATAGCGGAAACAGACACCATTCCGCTAAGTAGTTAATTAATGTGGATAATGTAAGTTACCCAACTAATTTTATTTGTAAGATGTTTATAGCTAGAAAATCTCCGGTCTCATTTATTGCATACATCTATTATTTTCCAGTCAATATTATTGAGAATATAATATGATATCGATCTATGAAAGCTAATTGATTGAATATTTCGAATTGTGAAATGTGAATAATGAATTGATAAGTGCCATTGTGACCGATGAGCCATAGTCTGCCTTGATTGATTTTGAACTTGGTTTTTATTCTGAAAGTAAATATTATTAGAATGTATTTTGGAAATTTAAACGTTGTTTAAATATTATTGTAAAAATATGTTTAAAGGTTACAAATCCTATAAGTGTGTATTATTTAAATTATATCAAGTATTAAACTATTTGAACTAGTTTGTTAAAAGATAATTTTTATTAAAAGAGAATTTCAAGTATATTTTCCTTAATATACACTTATGTTATATAAATGTTGTTCATAAATAACCTTATAAAGAATAATTTATTAAACCTATGAACAATATTCGGAAACTTTATGAATATGATTGGGGAAGAAATGATTATATATATATATATATATGTATGTATGTTTATATATATCGAATGAATTAAGCTTTCCTAGAAATTTTAAATCGGTTAGAATTCTAAAATGTGACTAAGGTTTAATGGTTGCAATGGAAAATAACTTAGAGGTATTGATTGGTTATTTGATAGTTAAATAACCGACTATTAGTGTTGGACAATACGCTAATCGTTTCGAAGAGACCGGGATAGAGATTTATTTCTCAAAAACCACTTCGATCTAGTTTGTATGATTCGTGGAAAACGATTTTGGATTCGAAGTTGGAGCAATGAAGTGCAAGGGCTAGTCGCTACTAATCCTGAGGGTATTTCCAAAATGGATGTAGTAGGAATAGTGCCTTCGGTTCCGTTCGAACCCGGGACAGACTTGTATGGATGAATGCTTTCTGAACATCGTCAAGTGGACGATGGGAATTCTAAGGGATATGTTCTAAAAAGGTAACGCTTAGCCTCAAGCCTCATCAAATGGGAATGATTGAAAATCAGGGGTTATGCAGCGGGGCTAGGTGGGTAGTACCCAAGTAGGGTGAGGTCATTCCTGTCTAGATGTCCCTTTTATTTCGTCTTAGTGGGCGGTTGCTAATCCCAACCGTGTAGTGATCTCACTCGGGATTATCCAGTAAGGGGTAGTCCCGGTCTTATGTTGTAGGGGAGCAGGCGTACTCCTCGATACTATGTTCTAGGCCACGTACTGCGACAGGTGGTACCCCAGTTCCTAGTCATTAGTTGGAAATCCATTCTCCCTACGAGCCGTGTACGAGTTTTGTTTGTATTACCCACTCTATGGCTAGTAGCTGGAATTTAATAATGTAACAATTTCGGCTATTCTAATAAGTATTTGTATATAGACCCTATTATAATATCAGAAGATTTTAATACAAAGTGTTTTAGCTATCGTAAGGTAAAAACTCGACATGTTTATTTGTGGCGTGGTCTTACGAGATTCTTTTGTTTTCAAAGGATTTTTGAAACATTAATAATCAATTGGATGTGATTTCTCACGCTGGTTTACCAGACTGACCCGGGCTTGGTGTTTTCCTATATGCTCGAGTCAGACCGAGCATATGTACTCCAGGTTTATCTGGAAGAGCGGAAGATGTTTAGGAGAGGAGCTGGATCGGAATGGTATTCCTGTAGATGTTTATATTCAGTCTATTTGGTCGTGTGGTTATGATTGTAAGGACGGGATTGATATAACTTTCCATGTTGTGTGGTTGTAACTCTAATTTAAACTTGTATATGATATATAAAGTAACAGTTTTAGTTTCATGTAAAGATTTGTTTATATTATAATTTAGTCGATCCACTGTGAGATTCTGATTTGTTCCCTTTTCTTCTATCTTCGTTCTATTTCTACCCTCTTTCTTTCTTTCATTATCCGTCTTTCCGAATGGTTCAGCTGACAAGAGTAGTTTAATGTCAGTTTTTAATCAGTACAGAAAAATGGATCGTGACACTTATAGCAACTAACTGAACTCTGTGATTCTCAGGCACCTCCTCGAATTCCAAAATTTCTTCAACATTTGATAACCAATCAAGAAATTCTTATGCTTGCATACCACCTTTGAATTCTGGAATTTCCATCCTCATACATGACTCCCATTTACGATCATTTTCGAATTCCAGATATTGATTTCGCACATGGCCTCGATCTCGATAGTGAATACTTCCTCTATCACCATCCTCCTCAAAATCATATGTACTTCAATATCGATCCTATCCATCTACATCTCTTCGACCATACATGTCCCTTCTACCCTGTCTTTCAACATCACGATATGGATCATCTTCAAATCCACGATGAGTTCTTCTTTCTTCATTTCGATACTCGTGGTGTTCTCTTCTCATTGAAACTGAAGATTCTCTTCTATCCAGATAAGATTGTGGTGATATTCTCCTTTCTCCCGACACCGATGGTGAAACCCTGTTTCCACTTTGGTGCAAAACTGCCGAAGTTCTCCTTTAACTTTGATTCATGTCTTTCATCAATTTCTCTAACTTTCCAATACCTTCATCGAACTTTTCATTGATACGTTGTTCCATCAGTTCAGATTCTTGTCTTCTATACTCATATTCAACATTATGATAACGATTAGCACGTCTCGGAGGCATTTTCTTCAAACAATCTCGGTTCTTTGACTTAGCTCCGATCAAACTTCCTTAACTCGGCTTTGACTTAGCTCAGCTTCGAACTAGCTTGTACGGCTCTTTGAACTTAGCTCCAATCCGGCCTTGATCTTTCTTAGCTCTGATACCAAATAAGTGACGCAGCGGATTTAACACTTTGACATGCTAATAATGTTTTGATACAAATTGACACAAGTTTCTTCCTCACGAAATGATTTCGTGTCAAGTAAAACAAGATAAATGTCCAAATTCGTTGATCCCTCGAGATACCGGATTCTAGCTATCTTCAACACGTTGATGGCGCACGATTCCGCGTTAGAAGATCTACGATTCTTCGATGTTGATCTCGCGCATGAGATTCCATGAATCGTCTTCAAGTTTGTTGATTCGAGCGCACTCGAATATCCAAAGATGGAAGAAGAAGGAGATCACACTCAACTTCAACAAAAGTGGCAAAAAGCACACAAACAAATTTTATTCAAAAATCAACCCCTTTACGAGTGACACAACACCACTATTTATAGAAACTTACAATTCACACACGACTCAATAGTTAAACTCACGGCTTAACATCCACAGCCGGCTTACATTAATACACGATATACGACCTACGACATAATAGAATTACACGACATAAGAACATCACGTGACTTAACATAATACAGCATCACGCGACATAATAACATAGCGACATAAGCACTGAAACGACCTAAGCTTCTGGAGCGACATAAGGAACATGAGCTTCAAAAACAACATAAGAAGATCAGCGACATAACAGATGCGACATAATAGAGCACGCGACTTAAGGCAGCAGCGACTTAAGGAATGCGGCGTAGGTTGGTTAGCTCGCGACTGACCTAAGAAATCAATGCGACATAAGGTTGAGCGACTTAAAAGGGAGCAACTTAAGAAGGAAGCGGCATAAGTTGCAGTTGTCTTAACTTGCTAGGTCGCTCTGGTGATTCAGGCATTGTGTTAGGTCGCTTGCTTAGCTCGTTAGGTCGCTCGGTTGACCCAAGGCAAGGTGTTAGGTCGCCCACGCGACTCAAGGCAAGTGTTAGGTCGCTCGGACGACTCAAAGCATGTGTTAGGTCGCTCATGCAACTCAAGGCAAGTGTTAGGTCGCTCGGACGACTCAAAGCATGTGTTAGGCCGCTCACGCGAATCAAGACTTGGTGCGCTGCATCATAAGTGCACAACGTGGAATATCGAGATTCGTAGTAGTATTCCTACTCGTACATCCTTTTTCTGTTGTCCAAGTCCTGAGACCACCTCAAAAGGCAACGTTGACATGTTTAGTTCAGGCTATTATCTGCAGTTGAGTAACTTTAATGTTGACCAAGAAAGTACAATATAGATGAGGTAAATTTACATAGTCTGTGAAAATAACTTACATAGTCTGTGAAAGTAACTTACATAGTCTGTGAGAGTAACTTTAATGTTGACCAAGAACTTACATAGTCTGTGAAAGTTGAGTCTTTTATATCAAAGAGACATGACATAGGAACAAGGACACTTTGGTCTCTTATGCATTTGGATTTTCGAATTATTTTGATGCGTATTCTGAATTTTACACCAATAGCGTAACATATTTACATTTTTCTGACATGGTTGTATTTCTAAATTTAAGTGTAATTATCAATAATTTTGTACGCCTTGCTAAGAACACAAAGTTGTTTAAAAATATCCACTTTATAAAAAAAATCAAATCTATGAAACTTACCTCTGACATGGTTGTATCTTATTTGATATTTATTTCACTTAGATATTAAAATCTCGACTAGTTTATAATCTTATTTGTCTGTGTGACGTCTATTTTACTAATCTTCTGACATATTTCATATCAGTTATTATAAACATGACCATCTTTCAAGACTTTGGCCATATGTGGCCTTTGTCTACACAAAGGGTTCAAATTATTTTATTTGAGAATGATTTTACGGTAGTGGCACACTTCTTTGTAATAGTGGTGCAAACTCAAAAGACTTCGTGTAATACACGCTTGTAATATTGGTGCTAACATGAAGTCTCCTCAGTTTGCACCTTGTGAATAGATGGTTGATTCGATAAAATATATTAGAATTAACATAACCATTTAAAAAACAAACATTGAAGTTAACCAATATATTTCAAAATGGAAACAAATCGTATCCAAAATAACTAATTTCGTTTGTTTGGTTTAATTGGTTCCACGTTAATTGAGCTAGCAGCTAACCTAATACGAGATTGAAATAATTGTTTGAATCCATAAAATATGATGCTATAATTGTTAAAATCAAACTTCTTCCCTTTTAAACCAAGTGGCATTAATATTAATAGTTCTTTAAATGATTTAAGTATCATGTTCATTTTAATTGAATGGTTTGGGTTTCAAACATTGAAAACTAATAGCGATTCAAAAACTAAACATAAAATAAAAGCCAAATTCAACCTATTTAGTAATAAAACCATGCAGAACGCCAGAATTATTTAGTTGGTTGGTTTATTGGGTTTGAGCCTATAGATGTTCAATCGCAGTTGTACCATAGAAAGAAGTCTGTATCAGTAAATATAGTCTCGTTGAACTAGTTGTACTGCAAATATTCATAAAAGAATGCAGTAAATCCTAGAAACGTGCTCAAATAACTGACAGTTTATAATAGCACACCTTACTTTGTAAAGCAAGATGAATTCAATTTTTCTAGCATTATGGTTATACCTTAAAAATATGGTACAAATTCAACATCTTTGCAAGCATATGGTTATGAGTTTACCTCATCTATATTTTATTACAACAATTCATTATGAAAATAAATTATCAGTGTGAATTGCCTCAGGAATGCGTGTACTCTCAAGTTTTTGAGTCTATGCTTTGGAGTGGACCATGTATTAGCTAAGTCATCTTGATAATAGTTGAAAGATCACTTAACGGCTTTCAGGCTATAACTAAAAAAATTTTCGAATATCAAAAATATACTTTATTCTATGATCCTTCTATTTAACACGAACATTTTCTTCCAGTATTCTCTTGTTTTCCAGTACTCTTCCAGTATTCTCTCGTTTTTCATAGGCTGTGGCTAAAATTTTAATTATCCAGCCAATTTTAACAATCGAGCCAATATAAACCTTGTTCCATACTTACCTTTTGAATCTCAGTATTTTTATATAACGTTGTTCCATGGTTTTTTGCTTGCAGTCACACCGCAAGAGTACCAATGTGTAGGTTCAAGATCAGCTTACCGTGGATGGTTTGGTGAAAAAAAGTGCAAGCTATTGATATGGCAAAAGAACGTAGTTACAGTGGGGACGATTGCAAGCACTGATCATGATGCTTCATTACATTTTGTAAATCTTGGAGAAAATGCTTGGAAAGTATGGGTTAATGTAGCGGTGGAACCAGAAGCCTTTTTATTTAAGCCAAATTCAGAGATGCAGACTATCAAAGAGATAGTCAGATCAACCGTCACGTGGCATAAAGACTTCATCTGTTTGGTATAGCATGATTGTACTTAGAACATGATATGTGAAGCGGACTGTTATGTGTTAATGCTTTATGTATTTGGCATGTAAACTTATTTAACCTTTTGGAGTTTTAGAATTTTATGACTCTAGCTTTTAGTCTTTTCGTATGTGATTTTAATTATTTTACAATATTTAGTATTAGTACGGATGAATTGCATGGATGCTGTTGTAATTTTGTTTAAAGTTTGCATTTATTTTGCAACGGGAAATGTGCGTTGTTATATGAGTTTCTTACAACGGTCACTACAGGTTGTTAAATAGGTATTTTACAATGGTCAGTACATGTTGTGAAATAGGCTATGCAACTAGTATGGTTAGTCTATTACAACGGGTTATGACCGTTTTATTATAGTCTATTACAACGGTCATAACCCATTTTAAAAGGTATAGTACAACAGTCATTACAACGTGCTTTGCCCGTTGCAAAATGTGTGCATCTATTACAACGAGGTCTATTACAACGGGCACGTACCGTTTCGAAAACCATATTATAATGGGCATTGCCCGTTGGAAAAAGACTATTTTGTTGTTGATGCACCTTTGACTAAGCTCGAACAGTTAGATACCAAACTGTCACAATCTATCCAGGATCTTGCTCACGAAATGATGATTTCGTGTCAAATAAACTGATAGAACGATAAATGCTCAGTTCCGTTGATCGTGATGATGCCAGAATCTAGCTATCTCCAACCCGTTGATCTCGCAAGATGCCGTGTTGAAAGATCTACAATTCGATTGTTGATCACTCGTAAGTGATACCGAGAATTGGCTTTAAATTCATTGATTCGCTCACGAATAACCCGAAGATGGAAAGTAGAAGGAGATCGCACTCAACTTGCAACAATGGTGGCCAAAGCTCACACACAAATTTTATTTCAAAATCAACCGCCTTTACAAGTGGCAACACACCCCTATTTATAGGAAATTACAACACACACATGCGACTCAACACATGCGACTCACGACTTAACACATACAACTTAACATCATGCAAGTTACATCATCATACGACTTAACAACACGACCCATGACCTAACACATACGACTTAACATCATATGAGTTACAACATCATATGACTTAACAACACGACTCATGACTTAACACATACGACCTAAGAAGAGAGCACAGCTTCAGGACGACTTAAGCGACTAAGCACAGCTTCAGGAACGACTTAAGCGACTTAGCATAGCTTCAGGAACGACTTAAGCGATGTAAGGAAAATGCCATAGTCCGAATAATGTAAAGCCAGCACAACACCACGCGACATAAGAGAACAATGCGGCATAACTCGATGACTTATAGAAATGCGGCATAATTTCTTGATTCGTTATCTTATAAGGCAGGCGACTCAGGGCAGGCGACTTAAGGCAGGCGACATACGATTTAAGGCAGGCGACATAAAATGGTTGGCATACAATTGACATAACTTGCTACGTCGCTTATCATGATGCGCTGCATCATCCTCCCCTGGTTGAAAAGAATTCGACCCCGAATTTACACTTTCCTCTTCTTCGACATACTTATTCTCGTGATATGGAATCAAGTGTTTGACGTTGAAAACGTCAGCAGTATGGGTATGATCCGGCAATTTTAACTGATAAGCATTCTCATTAATCTTTTTTACGATTTCCAAAGGGCCAACCTTTCTAGCAGCTAGTTTGTTGTAAGTACCAACAAGAAATCGATCCTTAGTCAATACTGCATATACGAAATCTCCTTCCTTGTTCTCAACATTTCGTCGTTTAATATATGCAGATTGCTTATATTTTTCATTCTACTTAAGCAATCGTTCCTGCACAACCTTGTGGCACTCTTGCAATTCATTCACAAAATCAATAGCTCGTTTGATCACTCCTTTCTGCTGTGGCACTATAGAAAAATCTAATGGCCCTTTAGGGATTGTTGAGTAAACGATCTGGAATGGACTAAACCTAGTACTACGATTAACAACATGGTTGTGTGCAAACTCAGTTTGACACAGCTTGGTATCCCAACTCTTCAAATTGTCATTCACGAGGCATCTCAATAGACCACCTATGGATCTATTCACAACTTTTGTCTGTGCATCCGTCTGTGGATGATAAGCACTACTAAATTTCAGCTTTGTCCCGAATAGACTCATCCAAAAATGACTCAGAAAACAAGTGTCTCTATCCGATTCAATAGATTCAGGCAACCCGTGAAGACGATAGATCTCTCTGAAGTATAACTTTGCTACATTAACTACATCTGCAGCCCTCTTGCATGCGATAAAATGTACCATTTTTGAAAACCGATCAACCACCACGTAGATAGAATCATTGCCATGTTGCGTCCTCGGCAAACCCAATACAAAGTCCATACAAACATCCACCCATGGTTTAGTAGGTATAGGCAACCGCATATATAAACCTGCATTTGTTGCGGTCCCCTTTGAAACTTGACAAATATGGCACCTCTGAATGAAATTTTCAACCTCCTTCCTCATCGACGGCCAAAAATAAGACTTTGAGATCAACTGCATAGTACGGTCGCGGCCCATGTGTCCTTCTTCATGTAATTCTTTAATAATTTTCATTCGTACACTACAATCTGGAATACACAACTGATTTACTTTGAATAGAAAACCTTCAACCAGCATATATCCATCCATGTTTCCCCGCTTGACTTTGTCTAGGATTTCGGAAAAATATGAATCTGAAGTAAGAAGATCTGGAAGTAAATCAAAACCCATCATCTCTATTCGCATGGTTGTTAATAAATTATTCCTCCGACTCAATGCATCGGCGACGCGATTAGTCACTCCAGACTTGTGCTTTATGACGAATGTAAATTGCTGCAAATAAGATATCAACGATGCGTGCCTAGCTACAATTTTATTCTGCCATTGTAAATGTTTCAATGCTTCGTGACCTATATACAAAACAAATTCTTTGTGGAATAAGTAATGTCTCCAATGCTTCACGGCCTGCACAATGGCATAAAACTCCACATCATAAGTACTGTAACTCATTTTTGCTCCAGAAAGTTTTTCACTGAAATAGGCAATTGCACGTCCCTTCTGACTCAACACTCCTCTAATTCCAACTTTGGACGCATCTGTATGTAACTCGAATAGTAACTGAAAATCTGGCAACAATAGAATCGGTCCTGAGGTTAAAAGTTCCTTGATTTGTTCAAAAGAAGATCCTGCATCGTTCTCCATGAAAACTGCTTTCCTTTCATACAATTAGTAATAGGAGCCATTACACTACTAAAGTGTGGTATAAATCTTCGATAAAATTAACCCATGGAAACTTCTGATTTCCGTTATAGTTTTGGGTTGTGGCCAATTTCTGATCGCGGCTATTTTACTCTGGTCCACTTGTATCCCTTCCTTAGACATGACATAACCCAGAAATAGAACACTTGGCATCATGAACATGCATTTCTTCATCGCGGCATAGAACTGTTCTTGACGAAGAATAGTTAACACCTTTCGCAAGTGTTGAATGTGCTCCTCTATGCTAGCACTATATATCAAGATATCATCAAAGTATACTACAACAAACTTCCCGATGTAAGGTCTGAAAATTGGATTCACCACCCTCATAAATGTGCTTGGTACATTAGATAGACCAAACGGCATGACCAGCCATTCATATAACCCTTCCCGAATCTTGAATGTTGTCTTCCATTCATCACCTGGTCTTATGCTAATCTGATGAGAACCACTCGTAAGGTCGATCTTAGAAAAGATTACAGACCCAATGAGTTGATCCAATAGATCATCAAGTCTTGGCATAGGAAATCAGTATCTGACAGTTATTTTGTTGAGTGCCCTGCTGTCTGTACACATTGTACATGAACTATCTTTCTTCTTTACCAACAGAGCTGGTACAGCACAAGGACCGAGACTTTCCCGAACACACTCTTGCTTAAGCAACTCCTCAAGCTGTCTCCTCAACTCTTCATGCTCTTTTGGACTCATAAGATAATGCGGCCTATGCGGTAAAACAGCACCTGACACTAGATCAATTTGATGTTGTATATCCCTCAGTGGCGGTAATTCCTTGGGTAATTCTGCAGGAAAGACATCTTCAAAATCATTTAACACCGGTCTAACCTCCGCTGGAATTTCAAGATCTTCACTTGTTTCATACCCAATCAACATAAACAACTCATCACTACCTTCACTTCTTTAACGAATTCTCTCGTAGATAATAGACTACTTGATTCCACTTTCTTCTCTAACTTGCTTTCACATTGTTCACGCTTCTTAGGAACTATGGTAATTTGGGCACCTTCGGACATGAAACTGTAGCTGTTGGTGCGACCATTATGTTGTACAGCTCTATCATATTGCCATGGTCTTCCCAATAGTAGATGACACACATCCATATCGACAACATCACACCATATATCTTCTTTGTACTTCTTTCCAATAGAAAATGTAACAAATGCTCGTCTTCTCACTTTCACTTCTCCACCTTTCTTTAGCCATGCCAGTTTATAAGGTCTAGGGTGTTTTTCAGTCTTCAACCCTAACTTCTTGACGGCTTCTTTAGAAATAATGTTATCGCAGCTTCCCGCATCAATAAAAAATCAACAAACCTTTCCCAAGATAGTACATGTAGACTGAAAGATACTGCTTCTCAGCCAACTGGAATCGTTCTCATGCTTTGGCACTAAACAAGACCTCCTTATCATCAGGTTACACCCTTCGTCTCTTGACACAACTTCTTCATCTTCATCAAACTTCGACGGTTGAGAATAATCAATTTCAGCTTTCACATCCTCATACCCACATTCCTCTGCAACTAATGCTCTCTTCTTTGGCTTTGTGCATTCATTACTTTTATGGCCAAACTCCTGACAATTATAGTAGTTGATACTGCTATTGAGCTTTGCTTTAGCGGTTTCATTGACAATTGGTTATTTACTGCCTTGGAAACATTAGCACTGCTACTAGCACCGTTATTCTGGTTGTTAGACCCCGCAAACATACCAATTCCTTGTCTCCCTTGTTTCTCCCAAGCTAGAGCTTTCTGATGTGCTTTAGCAACATACATTGGATTAAACATATTAACCATATCTTGAATTTGCATTTGTAACCCTCCAACATATCTAGCCCTTAGATGTTCCTCGGTTTCCATAATATCATTCCTTGCAATCAATTCATAGAATTCATCTGCATAGTCATTCACTGTCTTCGTCCCTTGTCTCAAATTCTGCAAACGTTGATACATAAGAGATTGATAATTGTATGGCAAGAAAGTCGCTTTCATCATCTTTCTCATCTTCTCCCAAGTGACAACTTTTGATTTTCCCATTCTCTCCCGAGTTAGTTTAGTTTGTTGCCACCATGCCATAGCCCTTCCCTTTAGTCTTGTAGCAACTAATTGGACTCTGCGATTCTCAGGCACCTCCTTGAATTCCAAAATTTCTTCAACATTCGAAAACCAATCAATAAATTATTCTGCTTGCATACCACCTTTGAATTCTAGAATTTCCATCCTCATACCTGACTCCCATGTATGATCATTTTCTGAATCCAGATATTGATTTTGCACTTAGCCTCGATTTCGATAATGAATACTACCTCCATCACCATCTTCCTTAAAATCAGATGTATTTCGATATCGATCTTGACCGTCTACGTCTCTATGACCATGCATGTCCCTTCTACCCTGTCTTTCTGCATCACAATATGGTTCATTTTCGAACCCACGTTGAGTTCTTCCCTCTTCATTTCGGTATCCATGGTGGTCTCGCATCATTGAAACTGATGATTCTCTCCTATCTCGATAAGACTAGGGTGACATCCTCCTTTCTTCCAAAACCGATGGTGAAACCCTGTTTCCACCCTGGTTCGATACTTGTGACGTTCTCCTTTGATTTTGATTCATGTCGTTCATCAATTTCTCCAATTTTTCAATACCCTCATTGAATTTTTCATTGACACGCTTCTCCATTTGCTCAGCTTCTTGTCTTCTATACAAATCTTCAACATTATGATAGCGATTAGCACGTCTCGGAGGCATGATCATTAATGAATCTCGTTTCCGTCTCTGATCTAGCTCTGATACCAATTGACGTAGCTTTGACTAGGCTCGAAAAGTTAGATACCAAACTGTCACAACCTATCCAGGATCTTCCTCACGAAATGATGATTTCGTGTCAGATAAACCTAGAACGATAAATGCTCAATTTCGTTGATGTTGATGATGCCGGAATCTAGCTATCTCCAACCCGTTAATCTCGCAAGATGCCGTGTTGATAGATCTACAATTCGATCGTTGATCACTCGTAAGTGATACCGAGAATTGGCTTCAAATTTGTTGATTCGCTCACACATAACCCGAAGATGGAAAGTAGAAGGACATCGCACTCAACTTCCAACAATGGTGGCCAAAGCTCACGCACAAATTTTATTTCAAAATCAACCGCCTTTACAAACGACAACACACCCTTATTTATAGGAAATTACAACACACACATGCGACCCAACACATGCGACTCACGGCCTAACACATACGACTTAACATCATACGAGTTACAACATCATACGACTTAACAACACGACTCACGACCTAACACATACGACTTAACATCATACGAGTTACAACATCATATGACTTAATACATACGGCCTAAGAAGATAGCACAGCTGCATGACGACTTTAGAGACTTAGCACAGCTTCAGGAACGACTTAAGCGACATAAGGAAAATTCCATAGTCCGAACGACGTAAAGACAGCACAACACCATGCGACATAAGAGAACAATGCGGCATAACTCGATGACTTATAGAAGTGCAGCATAATTTCTTGAGTCGTTATCTTATAAGGTAGGCGACTCATGGCACGCGACTTAAGGCAGGCGACATACAACTTAAGGCAGGCGACATAAGATGGTTGGCATACAAATGACATAACTCGCTATGTCGATTATCATGATGCGCTGCATCAGTTGTAGTGGGCAGGCTATTATTTTTTTAGCACAATTGTTAGTCCCCTTTGCGAACTACAGTGTGCGTTGCCGCGTTAAAGTATCTGAGCGTTACATACTGTCCTTAGTTTAGGTGGGAGTTAATTGGTCGAAGTATCTCCTTATTCCGATTCAATATGAAGAAGTTATTGCAATATGAACAAAAAGAATAGTAGTTTCCGCATTAGGCGGAGTTCATGATATGAGAATGTAGTAGCCTGTTATTTTTTAAGTACAACTATCGGTCTCTTTGGAGAACTACAACGTGCATTTACACGATGAAGTATTCGATTTTTTCTTACTGTCCGTAATTTAGGTGGCAGTTAATCGGTCAAAGTCCCACCTGATTCTGATTCAATATGAAGAAGTTATCGCAGTTTGAACAAAAAATAGCGCCTTCAGCACTAGGTGAAGTTCAAATATGAAGATGCGGTGGGCTACTATTTTCTAAGTACAACTGTAAGTCTTCATGAAAAACTACATTGTACGTTACTTCAAATTAAAATTAAAATTTTATTTGTTTAATAAATGGGTAAATGGGTTACCCACTTATAACCCTTTTAAAAAGGGATCAACCCGACCCCTAACCCATTTGATAAAATTCGCAAAAGTAGAGTAAAGGGGTTGGGTTAATGACTTGAGTCATATTTTGAAAGGTCTACCAAATAGTCAACCCACTTCGTCTTGACATCTACCAACTTCCAGAGCCTTCTTCCTCCACTTACTTAGCCGCATCACTCAACTTTTTAAGCTCCTGCAATTACCTATCAAGCCACGACGTAAACCAGCTTTTCACTCCTCCTTTCATGTATCTGATTTGAAACGACTCCAAAAAGCAAACGATTAAAATTTTAAGAATTTCCAGCACATACACTTCTTCCACACCAATGAACACCAAAAAAACTGTTGTGTAACGACGGTCGGAACAAGCTCCCCATCTCCTGCATATGGCGTACTGTAACGACCCGAAATTTTCTAACCCGAAAATTCCAGATAGTTATGAAAAAGAAGGAAGATATAGAAGAAGAAGAACAGAAACACCAAATATCTCACAATCGCAGCGGATAAAATATAATAATAAATAATAACAATTGCAAAAGAATACTATATCTGTCGATTACATTTTAATACATCAGAGTTTCACATATATTCAAACGCTGGCCATATACAATCAAATTTCCTCAGAATTAGAATAATATAATTACAGCGGAATATTCTAGCGATATTGCCATCCTGCTTGCCTCCTGAGCTCCAGAACGCACCTAACTGAAAATCTATAATACTCGGTCTGACCCGAGCATTACAGCAAAGTAACACCCGGGTCAGGATGGAAACCAGCGTGAGTAAACCATACTAACAAGGAATACGAAACAAACAACTTATATAAAACCCGGGTAACTCTTTGAAACAATTTACAAATCAACTAGTTGTTATAGACATCCTAGATTTCACACACCAATTCCTAAGTGCCAAACTTAGGTTAAATGGTCTAATTCTCTTTAATCGTTCCATAATAGCCTATTGATTTCACCTATCAATCTATAAACAATCGAAGTGGTTTCGGGTATTTCCCAATACCCGACCCCTGTCTCTTCGAATCCAATGTCATCTAAGTCAAGTTATTCAAATGGGAACAATTCAAACTATATTATTATTATTACTATTAATATAGAATGCCACTATACACAGAAATGCCACGATAAATGATCCCGTTATCACTACTTAACTCAACACATCATAATACAAAAACATTCCAAATCAGTAATATCAACCAATCATTTTTAAGCAAAATTCATTAGTCACCCATCTCTGATAAATCACATTGATTGTTTTAATCAATAAATCTTGCTTAGTTAACAACATTTTTTTTACAATCCACTAATTTATCATTCACTAATTTCCCATCTTACATTCATCACTTAGCGTAATTGTTTAATGGATAATTAATTATCTCTAGTTAATCCCCTGATAAATTAACCCTCCATTACGTCTACTAAGTAATTATCTTTTTATCAGTTTCACCAAGTAATTTAAATCCAAATTACTTCCTTTCATTAACCATCCATTAATTTATTGCATCCAACAATTTTCTCTAATTACCACATCAAGTAGTTATACTTTTATAAATTACATTTAGTGGTTATACCTACCAAATTTCGCAATTGATTATCCTTAATTAATTAATAAAATTAATTACCTTAAATTTATCACATTAATAAATCATTTAAGACCCTTAATCAATGATCTTTCATTAGCTATATTCATTTAACAATCCTTTATTTACTTTGTTAAGTAATTAACTTTAATTAATCACCTTAATTCCGAATTCATTATAAATTATTTTATTTCTAAATTTTACTAAATTTTTCTTTATTACTCGATTAACTAATTCCTAATCATTACTTAACAATCCAAGCTTATTTAATTAATGACTCTTAATTCCAACAATATTAACTTAACCCTAAATTACTAATTTTATTTCAAATCATAAATTTAAAAACCTTTAATAACATAATTAATTAATTCAAGTCATTAATTCAAATGTTTACTTCCAAATTTACTTTGAAATCCCATTTCAATTTATGATTCAAACTGCGTACAATTTTCTCAGTATTAAATTAAATGTTTAGTGTTCACCTCAAAATTTTAAATCCCAAATCTAGTATTCATAAACAAGACGAAGAATACTCACCTCGACACTGAGCAACAGCCCCTCCCCCTACCAGTCGCGACCGAAACCACGCAACGACAATCGCGAAGCAACCTTATAACCACACGAGCCCCCATCGAATACCGCTCCTCATTACACGGCCCGCACCCCACGCTCCTACCTCAACAACTAGCCGTGAATCCCCAAATCAGACGAACTCGAGCACCCTATTTCGACAAGAACATGCGTGCCACCCCTATGCCCTAGCCGCTGCTACCCCACATCACGACCCACTGTCGCCAATTTTCCCCCTGAAACACAAACCCTAGAACGCGATCGACTTCCTCCCATGAACCGCTTCGATCGATGCGACCTCCACACACGCAAATCGTGCTCGCGATAGCGTCGCCTCATCCTTCGAGGGCTTCGGCCGTTATCTCTTTTTTTTTTTAAACTGGTGTCGAAAATAAATGAATTTGAGGGGAGGAGAACCAATATAGATGAAGGGAAAGATACGACTTTAAGGAAAGAGGGTGGCCTGTTTGAGAAGGAAAAGAAGGCGTCTTGAAGAAGGTTTTAATTTTATTCATATTCTTATTTTTCACAGGCTGTTCGAAGGGACTCCGAATCAAACAAGCCGCCAGGCATTTATAAGGTTTTACCCGCGTTCCGAACACAATGGAATGTGTTTCGGAAGCTAATTCAATCATATGCGTGAGTTACAGAATTAAACGATCGATATTAAATTAAATCAATTAAAATAAATCTAAGTGTTTTGAGCTGCCAGGGTCAAACGACAACTCGGATTGCTACAAAAATTAAAATCCGATAATAACAAACTATTACGGATTCGATGGGACTGGTTTCGTCAAATTCCGAGACTGTTCCTCGGAAGGCTGTTTTTAAATTCAATTTGAACAATATATATTTAAAACTGAACAATACACTTCCAAACTCAATTTCAACACTTTCACTACCCTCAGTGCTATCAATATAAATTTTATAAACCTTCAAATCATTTTAACAGGCTTAAAACACCAGATTCAGCGTTTTACCCAATTTCATTTTATATAATTTAATCAATTAATTACCAAGTAAATATTAATATCTTGAATTCAAATTAAAATTCACTTTTAAATATTTAAAATCAATTAATTATTCCTAATTAAATTGTTAGAAATTCCGGGTCGTCACACGTACGCACATGGGTTGGCACACACTTTGTTGTAACAAAAGGAATCCCTAATGCTACATGCCTACCAACCCATATTTATACACCACATCTCCATGTTATTTAGCGATGTGGGACATTTTTCCAATCCAAGCCGTCGTTCCTCCATTAAACATGCGAGACAACCCTACCAGTCTCCCCCTTGACTCGAATCCATTTGCGGTAAACTTTGAGAGTACTGTTGTGTCTGCATGGCCCAGTCCGTAACCATCGGCTCCGATGCCACTGTTGTGTAACGACGGTCGGACAAAGATCCTCATCTCCAGCACGTGGCGTACACACATGGGTTGGCACACACTTTTTTGTAACAAAAGGAATCCCTAATGCTACATGCCTACCAACACATATTTATACACCACTTCTCCATGTTATTTAGCGATGTGGGACTTTTTTCCAATCCAAACCGTCGTTCCTCCATTAAACATGCGAGACAACCCTAACAAAAACTTCCTACCGATAATAGATCAATTCGAACATTGATGAAACTCTATGAACTTGGCATTCAACTGGTTTTCATTTTTTTAAATATAATATACGGTAATCCGATATGGTGAAAATGGTAGTAACTACAAAGTGGATGTAGATAACATTGACGATCAAACCATTATAAACATCAGCGTGTATTTTGTTCTTATTCTTTCATATAAATGATACCAAATGCTACGTTGCACTACACATTTATGTTATCCTAATGTTTAAAATATTGGACAAAAATCGTTTGACTAACATAGTTATATTGGAAGCCAACGAACAAAGTGAAAGTAATTTAAAAATCACAATTTTGATGTGAATAATCTTCAACACTATTTATGATATGACTCACAAAAGTGTACATGTGGAATAAGAATGAATATCTCTGTGACCTAGTACAGGGAACAAAATTGAAAGCAGATAAAGTTATGTACTACGAAACACAATCTATTAGAGGTAAGCATAATGAGAACGCTTAACTGGAACAAAATACAGTTAGCTAAAATGTGGAACATTTTTGCAGATGTTCTCTTTACATATGAATTTGTATAATATTGTTATTCATTGCGATGAAATGACGCAAATTAAAATAACTCATGTATAAAAAACATACCGTTAATTTTCATTTCCAACTAGTGGCAAATTATAACTTTTAGCGACAGAAGCTAACAAAACTGAAAAAGTTCGAATATTGTTGCATAAGTGCTAACAATCTGTTTTCATTTGAATTATTTTCAATCTCTTGAAATTTGAGTAGATTAGCTTTACAGAAAATATGCATGCAAATATTGGTATGAGGCCATGGTATTTATAACAACTGAAATAAATATTTAAAGTGGTTAATGTATTAACATTATAGTAGTGAAGGCAATGGTTTCAAAAGGATGATATCTACAAATATATTGGAAGTCAGAATTAGAACAGATGACATTTGAAGAGACAAATTATTATTCTAGGCCTCCTAAAAAACTTACTTCAACTTTAGGCCTCATCGATATTTATTAGGAAAATATCTCTTTTCAGCATTCAGCGTTATTATGCATGCGCTTTCCGAAAATGTGTGTATAATTTTATTTAAAAATACTTATGCACGGTTAATTTGTACAAGTACAAATTAAAAAATTATTCTTGTGCATTTTAAAAATGCGCAAATATAATGCTAAATATAAAAAACACAGCTAGTTTAATAATAAGTTTCAGACGAGACCTAAACATGAAATAAGTTTTTTTAATGTCTAAAGAAAACTTTTGCTCTATTTATAAACACTTGAAGTAAAGAATTTGAAATGTATTTTAAATGATGCGAAAGAAGATTATTTATAAATATCTAGAGTAAATGTAATTTAAATTGTGAGATTATATTCGCAGATAATTCAATTATGAATTATAATATATAAATATTTGAAGTGAAATATTCATGGTAATGAGAGTTGAATAAGTAAACATTATTTTGATAACAAGAATGATAATTCGTTCAAGCAGAGTATTTTTCTAATGTCTTGGATGCTTGAACCCATAACCTTTGAAACCTATCTAAAACGCTACGTCTCTAACCATTTGACCCAGAGGTCCTTCTCTTTAATACATAAACAAGTTAATTATTAACATTCAAATTAAGTGTTTTGAAGTAAATGTAATATATAACCATTATGAACATTTAATTTATTTTATATGGCCTAAATATTATGATTTGTCAAGCCGTTATGAACATTTAATTTATTTTATATGGCCTAAATATTATGATTTGTGAAACGCTATATATTTTATGGTGAGGACTTTCGATAAAATATTTATGATCTAATTTGGAATATTCATATCCGCTATTTTGGAAAAACTAATATTAAGCATTTTAATCGAGAAAAATATAAATGTATATTTGATAAATTATTTTATGATAAGAAGAGACAATAGAATAAGTAGTTAAAAATTATATCAAAGTTCCATTATGTTTTCTCTTTGTCGATTCTTTACGATGACTCACCTTGTTGTATGAACCTCAAAGTCGGTGATACAACGTTTTCTTCTTTAACTACATTATCAATATCGTCGAAGTTTCTCTTTTTCACAAACCATATTTTAACGTACTAATTATTTTGAGAAAGGTATGTAGAGAAAAAGAAAATTAAAACATAGTTATGCGAAAAAGTAGAATAATATACAAGTATAGATGGAGAGTTTATAAATGTATGTATGCTAGTTTACATTATCACGACAATTGGAAGTAAAAACTGTTTAGAAAACAAGAATTTTTTTGACTTCTTGAGGTTGATTTGTTATCATTATTTATTATTTTATGTGTTAATTAGGAAAACATTATTGTTTGATGTTCTATATTTTCGGATCCTAATTTCTGCAATTAATTTGGAAAATGTCACAGATTTTGTTCAACGAAAATGGCAGCAATGCAACAATGATTGATACTTCTGTAACATAAAATGGTCAGTGAAGCTTATTCAAAGAAGGCGATGACTGAATTTCAGTTTGTAGTGTGTCATACAATCTTTTGTTGTTAGTTTTATTGTTTGCAGTATTTAAAATTAGGCACTCCGCATTTATGAATCGATATATTTGTTAAAGTAGCAATTCAAAATTTATTGATTTTTATAGCAAATTTCACATTTACCATGACTGTAATGGAATAGATTATTAATTCCTGATTTACCAAAAAAATAATTGGAACTACTAAGATACATTGCCAAAAAAATTTGCACGATGAACGGTTATGAAACAAATTTTCATGGTTAGCAAAATCATAATATTTGAAAAAGAAATTAAATATACCTACCCTCATTTACCATAATAACTTTTCTAGGCTATCTAATTTGAAATAATGATATTGAAATTCTGATTGATGAAAGTAACTAAAATGTTGAATTCTTTCCCTTAAAATTTTCTTTTTATGCTTGTGGCCAATCAAAATCATGATATTCTTTATCCATATTTGTTATGGATCGTTGAAATATATTTAGAGATTCAATAATAAATTGCTGGTAAAATATTATTGTCCTGATAACTGTTAGGGTTGTCTCGCATGTTTAATGGAGGAACGACGGTTTGGATTGGAGAAAAAAGTCCCACGTCGCTAAATAATATGGAAAAGTGGTGTATAAATATGGGTTGGTAGGCACGTAACATTAGGGATTCCTTTTGTTACAACAAAGTGTGTGCCAATCCATATGCGTACGTCACATGCAGGAGATGGGGATCTTTGTCCGACCGTCATTACACAAAAGTGGTATCGGAGCCGATGGTTACGGACTGGGCCGTGCAGACACAGCAGTACTCTCAAAGGTTACCGCAAAGGGATGCGAGTCAAGGGGGAGACTGTTAGGGTTGTCTCGCATGTTTAATGGAGGAACGACGGTTTGGATTGGAAAAAGTCCCACATCGCTAAATAACATGGAGAAGTGGTGTATAAATATGGGTTGGTAGGCACGTAATATTAGGGGATTCCTTTTGTTACAACAAAGTGTGTGCCAACCCATATGCGTACGCCACGTGCTGGAGATGGGGAGCTAGGTCCGACCGCCGTTACACAACAGTGGTATCGGAGCCGATGGTTACAGACTAGGCCATGCAGACACAGCAGTACTCTCAAAGGTTACTGCAAAAGGATGCGAGCTGTTGTGTAACGGCGGTCGGACCAAGCTCCCCATCTCTAGCACGTGGCGTACGCATATGGGTTGGCATACACTTTATTGTAACGAAAGGAATCCCCTAATGTTACGTGCCTACCAACCCATATTTATACACCACTTCTCCATGTTATTTAGCGATGTGGGACTTTTTCCAATCCAAACCGTCGTTCCTCCATTAAACATGCGAGACAACCCTAACAGTCTCCCTCTTGACTCGCATCCCTTTGCGGTAACCTTTGAGAGTACTGCTATGTCTGCATGGCCCAGTCTGTAACCATCGGCTCCGATACCACTGTTGTGTAACGACGGTCGGACAAAGATCCCCATCTCCTGCATGTGACGTACGCATATGGATTGGCACACACTTTGTTGTAAAAAAAGTAATCCCTAATGTTACATGCCTACTAACCTATATTTATACACCACTTTTCCATATTATTTAGCGATGTGGGACTTTTTTCTCCAATCCAAACCGCCATTCCTCCATTAAACATGCGAGACAACCCTAACAGTCTCCCCCTTGACTCGCATCCCCTTGCGGTAACTTTTGAGAGTACCGCCGTGTCTGCATGGCTAAGTCCATAACCATCGGCTCTGATACCACTGTTGTGTAACGGCGGTCGGACCAAGCTCCCCATCTCCAGCACATGGCGTACGCATATGGGTTGGCACACACTTTGTTGTAACATAAGGAATCTCCTAATGTTACGTGCCTACCAACCCATATTTATACACCACTTCTCCATGTTATTTAGCGATGTGGGACTTTTTCAAATCCAAACCTTCGTTCCTCCATTAAACATGCGAGACAACCCTAACAATAACTAGTTCGTAACTATGGTAGAAATATGATAGACTGCAAGAGCCATTCGTCCGGAGGGTGAGGAACTTGTTTTTCCTTCCTTGTAAACTGTAGAACCAGAGATTCAGCATATGTGAGTTCCATCTTTCAATTTACTACTTTATGGGAAGAAGATAACCCTAGAATTCACGGAAAAAATCTTACACAAAAAATTTAGAGGAGTAAATTTGTTGCTACGAAGACGGTGGAATTGATGAAGGACGTTGAAACTTTGAGAGGCGCATTGGGGAATAGACCTGAACGATGGCGGCTTAAAATTAGAAAGAGTGTTGCTATTCAGAACCAAGGTTCTGTTTCCTATTTTCCAAACTTCAAACAACACTAGTCGGCATCCTTTTATTCTCTCTAACGAAGAAAGCTTCTAAAATTATTCAAATTGTTTCATTAAGGACAGCAATAAAATGCCGACCGTTTAACATTCCAGCATTTTGTTATCGCCTAAAATCTAGATAGCAACAAGTGGAAAATTTGATGTGGATAGTAAGATTCGACTGGAAACTCTAGTTTGTAAGACTCTCTTTCTACCCAATTATATACTGAAAAAATGCTCGGTTAAATGGATAGAATGAGAAAATCTTCAGCCCAACTTTATATCTGTGTAGGTGTGTATATAACTTTATAATGCGTGTGTATACATTGTAAAATATAAAGAAAATATAATGTTTTCCAAAACAAATTTATAACATGTAATGCCACCTTTAAAGGCATAAGTAGTACTATCTTAACAGTATTTTGATAGATATGTCAAGAAAAATATCAGGATTTATCTCTTTACTCGTTTATTATGGTTTATTTTTCTTTATCGTGTTAAAATGAAGCATATTTTCTTCTAAGAAGACAAGAACAATTTGACATGATAATAAAAAAAATTCGATCAACATATAATTCACCGATTTTAGGATCCGCACATTAATTGAAACCTGAAGAAAAAATTAGTATCATCAAAAATATGTAAAATATAGATACACACATAATGTTCCCCTATAATTTCTACAAAACGCATAATATAGCCATTTGTATCATAAAGATGTAACTAAAATTAAATGAATATAGCCTACCTTGATGAAAAGCCTAGTGTTGTATATATCATAATCTGCATGTCAACCATCAAAATGCCTTTTCAATTATATAGTTTGCAAGATCTAACTTGAAATGGTCTAATAGAAAATATAAAGAAGTCGTCATTCGAATCATGGTGAGTTATTTAAAACAAAGAATTAGAATTTATCTTGATGAAAGATCCAAATGTCGTAAGCATTGGAACTTATATAACAACCTTTGTATTTTTTTTTCCAATTTTAACTATGGTTTGCAAGGCTCAACTTGAAGTGCTCTAATAGAAGAGATGAAGAAGTTAACATTTGACTAATGGAGGAGGTGGAAAAGCGAACTTTTCTCTAACAGAGGAGATGCGGCAGAGATCTATTCTCTTTTTAAATATGATAAGAATTTCTTTTTTTAAAGAAAGTGAGATCCTATTGTCCATTTAAGTCGAAAAATAAATATATGTTGAAATTGTTAAAATACTGAGAAAATATATATAGAATATGAGAAGAAGAAGAGATAAATAACCATTAAAGGCTATGTTTTAATGATATTTATAGACTTAGAGCCTGAGAAGGTATACAATAAAAAAACAATTGTATCATCTGGATATTGTATTATCCATGATTTAGTACTTAACATATAATAATGATCTCTTAATGGAAATAAATATAATTAATCTTTATTTTTTTGGGCTAGAGTTAGTTAGTCAATGTTTATTTGTGTCACATATTTGAATCAACCAAAATTTGGTAATCAATATTTATTAATTGCTTAATTTATGGCATAAAAATACGTACATTATATATTTCATTTAGGTCTCCTCATTTAACCAATTATCATTTTATATATTAACTGATAGTTGGCTTGGATGCACAAAATTTTGTTTCCAGCACGAACTTCCAAACCTTCCTTTATATGTAATTCTTTGAAAAAATTTCATTGTAATTTACCATAAAATAACATTTTAAATGGTCCTTCGAACGCTTCAGTACACCCAAAAATACATGCATATCACTACACATTGTTTGAGGTTTATTCTATTTTAAGAAATAATATTTTTTTCTTCTATTTAACAAGCTATACATACCAGGAAAAATCCTTTGAAAAATTTCCATTGTAGTTTACCCTATAAATTAGCATTTGAAAAGGTTCATTAAATACTTGAATGTTGTCAAAATATTCATGACCATCAATTCGAAACTTAATGTCATGCTTTTGTTTATCATTGATTCTGTATACTCCAGAAGATAACAATTGAAAAAATGATAGCACCGACTGGATCAAAATACGGCTAATGGCATAAATATAACTTTGATTGGATATAACCTAAATTTACCATAGAAAATAGCATTTGGAAAATTTTCGTTTTAATTTTCTCTAGAAATAACATTTGAAAAGGTATTTTAAACACTTGATCGGTTAAATATAACACTGACTGGGTATAATCCAGAACCATGGATATATAATAACACTCACTACAGGTAAAGTAGCGCATATTCAATAGCATGTATTCAGTAGAAAATATGACTAGGCCAGTTAAATATATTCATTATTACATAGAATATAGCCTAATCAATGCATGCCAGGGAGAGAATCAAACCTTTTTTTTTTGAAACGGTACTTTATATACAACAAATCATTGTGACAACATATCACATGTCAAGAAACGTTCAAATCACGCTAGGCAAGTTTCGAACTTGTGACCTCTCGCACCAAAGCCAAATCACTTTACCACTGGGAAAATGGTGCTTGTCGAGAATCAAACTTTTATCTCTTGAATATCTAATTCTAGAAAATTTTACCATCCCAAAAAAAATCATATGAGATTTTCCACTACTCTTCACTCTGCAATTCACAATCAGCCCGACTTTCTCTATCACTCCATTACTTGCACTATTCTCCGCTCTTTATTGTTATTCGCCATTATTCGCTACTGCTCGGCGCCATTGATCTCGAAAATTATAGTTCTTTCAAAGCTTCAGGTCAGTCCAGATGCATGACTTTGTAAAGTCTAATGATATTATATGCATACTTACATTCAAAATGTATAAAATTTTGTTAGCCATGATTTTTATGTGTTGTATATGAGACGTATAAAACATCAGTAGAAGTTTACCCCTGGTACCATAAGACTACAAACTTCACCAATGCTGTAATATGATGTGAATATAACATCCATAAACATCTAAAACATATGAAACAGAATTAAGAAATAGCAAATGTAATTAGTGTATCATACACAAACCTATCTCTATTGGAATCAAATGGATGAGAAGCTGCTTGAGGACCAGAGTTATATTTTGTTGATAATGCTCTCAGTTTATAATAATAGATAATATTAAAGATCTTAATCAAAAGTTTTGAAGCATTTATTGTTGCTATAAGCATTAGCAATGAAATAACTAGTTTTTTTTACCATGCACACAAATATTTAAAAGCTATGCAGTATGCTCTTCAAAACCTGCATCAATTACGTTATGGTTAACGCGAAAAGAGTGCATCAAATTCTCTTATTCCACTGATATATAGACAAACTAGAAAGTAAATCAAGTAATATATTTTAAGGTTCATTTTTGTTGATCCTACGAATGTGATTGATGGAACCTGCATAATTTTTTTTAAAGTGTGTGCTGCTAAATGTTTATGGTGTGTTGGCAGATTTCACGATAGTTGAGTTCTATGCACGACTGTTAAAAGTATGTACTAATTGAAAAAATATATTAACTTTCAATATTAAATGTTGCATTATTTCTTCTTTTTAGTAAAGATGGTTGTCAATGTTCTTTTTAGTAAAGATGGTTGTCAATGTGATCGTTTGTAATCTACTACAAATTAGGAAGTAAAGCAAATAAATATATTTTAAAGTTCATTTTTATTGGTCCCCGAAATGGAGATAAATCGGAATTAATATATAACTCTATGACATTTGAGTTAAAATATATTATTAATTGTCGCTTCATACATACACACTTTAAATAATGAGTAAATTGAGCCTGAATATCTAAATATCTATATATTGATTTGTATGACAGCTTTATTTATCACATACAAAAATATTCAAAAGCTTGGCAATATGCTCTTCAACACCAGCATCAAATTTTATACATGTTTATTTGAGATCTAAATTGACATGATAATATTTTCTATTCAAAGGGTAATTTATTTTTTTATAGGCAATTGCATCATATTTGACATCTTCCTTTGCAATAAGGTAATTTATTTACATATTATTTTAAAAAAAGATTAATATTTACTTGGCTGCATCACTTAAATTAGATAATATTTTCTATTTACAAAAGTTCTTTACACATACCCACAAAAAACCATTATCATCCTTTCATTAAGTAGAGCATAACACAATTTAAGTAATTATTACATGTATTACACACGCACGGGCTAGTGCATGTGCGCATGCGCGCGCACATCCACATACACATATATATTTATATATACAAACATATATATATATATATATTCCATTTGATATTTCTATTCAAATTAAACTTTAAATTTGACTTGAAGATAATTCTCTCTTCTTACGTAGTCTCTCTGTTTACATTGAGGATATTTATTACAGTAATATGCCATTGATAATTATGTAAAAATTGAAAGTGGTAGGATTTTGACATTGAAATCTAATATTTTGATTAGAGTCAAAATGAAAAGGAAGCATGTGCCTTTAACATATAAAATTTAAGTATTAAATTTGTTTGCTAATAAATTGGGTATGCATCCCCAATTAAGGAAACCTTAATTTAATATAAGAAATTAGAAACGAAAATGAGAAAACACAAGATTTTTATAGCAGTTCTACAGTATCGATGGCCTACGCCTAATTTGACCTTATTTTGAATGAAGATTATGATTGCAGTTGAACTATAAAAAGCAAAATTCACTTGCAAAATTCTTGATCTCAAATTCAGTGGATTGTCCCCATAAAAATCGACCAAAAGATGCTTTTCATGCATGGAAGTTTTCTATTTATAGGCAAATCAGCACACCAAATTGCCACGTCTTGTTTGATTCAAGTTTCTTCCCAATCTAAGTTTCTCTCATGAAAAACAAGTCAATCTTGAACGACATACTAGATTCTATCAATTAGCGACGATCGATTTTATTAACCTACGTAGATTAATATGTCGATAAATTTACATCGTTTTCCTCAAAAATACATGACATTCAAATGTAGATCTTTGGGCACAAATTTACCATTACAGGTCCATCATACCAATTGGTGACCCATCACCAAAGCTTGTTATTTTCATCTATGTTTCATGTAGAACTATAACAGGAGCAAAATGAGACCCATGACATGTCTTGGATCAATTGGTATTGACCCATAGACGATGGCACCTATCGATATGGTTGATTGTATAATTAGTTTTTTTCTCGGTTAATTCATATTTGATCTCTTCGAAGCTTTTTTTTCAGTTCTTGCCATTGTATAGCCCAATTCCATCGAATTATCACTTAATTTAAATACTTGAAGTTTGCTTATGCAAATACAAAGCAGGCTTGGGATCGATACAAGTTACCAAGTCTGGTATACGAATATGCTTTCATAACTTAAGTCATTTTTGAAGAACATTGCAACTTCACTAGAAACACGGAAATTCGTTCTAAAGGACTATCGTGTTCCATCATCTCAGTGAACATAAACATCAAAATCTTCAATCATCATTGAAATTTTTTAAAGGCTATTCCAATATTGGCTAGATAGATTTCCTTTCTATTTTAAAAAACGATACAAATACGATGCTAACAAATTTTTTTTTAGAATTATAAAAGAAACAATACATGAAAAAAATTCCTACCTTCACATTTTTCAAACATTCATGTTCTCGAGCAAAAAGAATGTCATCTTAGTCATATATAATTTTACCTTGCCAAAAATTCATAATTAATTTAAATTAAGTGAGCACTCAACCATCGAACTTCTTAAACTAGAACGCAAATCCAATCCACATTACTTTCTATCTTAAGCTTGACTTTCTAATCACCGCCACTTCTTGAAATGGAGTTCAAGTTGTCAAAGCTAGCTACAATTCATTTCTTCACTGCCACCGTCCTTTAATTACATCGTCTATAGTACCACACAATTTCAACGTGCCTAAATGTGGAGGGGAGACAAAGATGATGAAGAGAAAATTTTCCATGGTTGAGCATGGTGATGGATTGTCTTTGGTTTTCAATCAAGCTAATTTGAAGAATTGTCTCAATGAATGCGCTCTAAATTCAAACAAAGGTTAACCTTAATATGTCTAGGATTTTCGCCACTTTGAAAATAGTATTCATTTATCAAAAGTCCTCTGTCTTTTGTAAATAGAGCTTCATACCACCTTGGATATCATCCGGTTCATTTAACGTAAATCCTATGCTAATGAGAAATATCCAACACATGTTTCACCGCATGATGCATCCCAGTTTCCCGCATGAGCGAGCATTCTACATAGATTGCTTTCTTACATTGTGCCATTAGGCACACTACATAGGACAATATACTATCCCAATTGATGTATAGAATTCAGTTAGTCAATACAAGTCGACACCTGTAGGATGTTGTACATCAGCCACACATCCGGAATACATATTCAACGTAAATAATAGAATTTAAAATTACTTGATCGAGCTTGGACTTAAGCTTTGAGTTTAACCCTATAGGCACTTTGTACGTGTCTCTTCCACTACAGTGGCCACGTCCACATCTACTTCTATTCCACTAAGGTTGCTTCTTTGGCTTCTACTTCCACTCCTACACAGTTTCGATGACCTCATCATCTTTGAGAACTCATTTTCTCGCCCCATTCATGATTAGAAAAGACTCTCAAAATGACATAGCTTTTGATGCTGATCTAATTGATATAATGCTCCTCAACGACTGGTTGGACTCTCTAACGACAAGGTTAATGACTGAGATATTAAGAGAATATACAATTGACATCGGATTCTGCTAAAAGAGACCCTTCTGCTTAAATCTCATCAACGAGCCTATAATCCACCTGATGGTTACGCTTGTGTCCGATATTTTTGTTATGCGTATATCTCCATTATGTTAATACCTCAATTATTCATTTTGATGACGGTAACTATATAAAATAAAGATACTAATAATTTTCTATGTTATGTAGTACATTGTGCATGGTATTATATAGGTGCAGAATCAAACATTATATTGTATAAAGACTCAAGATAAAATTTAAAAATTCATGACTTCAAAGACAAAGAAATGAAGAGCACAAAATTATAATTTAGTATTTAGAGTCACTAGAATATATCATAAACTCCATGACAACAATTTTGGATTTTTGATACTTTAAATAAAAATAATGTATTTAAATTGCAAAATATTTTTTAATTTTTTTTTAATTTTTTTAAGAGTTCAAAAATATTTAAAAACTTTGTTCAAGTTATTTTACAATGTATAAGTTTCAAAAAAATTTAAAAGAAAAAAACTTTTAAATTTCACTAGCATATACCAACGTACATATTTTGATATGTCGATATATAGTTTGTTGGTTGCTTTTAAATTTTGAATGGAGATGTCTTTTGGACATAAACCTTTATGAGTGGATGCATCTAATCATTCACTATATAAAAAGGAGTGTAAATGAATTTTAATTGATTAATAATTACCTTAGGCATTTGTTTTGATGACAGGAACCATATGACATCATATAAAATATAAGTACTAATGTTTTTTGTCAAGTTATATGTAATATATAGTGTAGGATATTGACAAGTGTTGATTAAGAAGACTCTACGGTATCAAGAGCAGATTTAAGTGGCTGATTTAGAGATTCAAGAATTAGAGATTGAAGATTGATGTGCATTGAAGATTCAAGATAGGTAGATAAGTTATAGATTATTATTTAAACCATAGTAACACTTCTTTGATCTCTCTTCATTTTACAAAAAGGTTTTAGAATCTATTCTATTATTTTAAATGGTTTTCATATATTTTGAATTTAAAAATGATTTTAAAAAAATCCCTATTTTCAGAATAATCTTTCAGAATGGCCTTCAAATGATTTCTACCTTTAAATTTTATTTACAAAATTATTCTATTTTGAGTAATTAAGTTTTTAGGTATTTTATATTTTAAATATACTTTAAAACCTACTATACTTTTTTATCGTTTTACTTTTATGCTTTCCAAATGTTAATGTAACGACCCGGAATTTTGGGCAATATAAATTTAATAATCTGTATAAATAATTTAACCGGTTTGATAATTTTTCTTTATAATTTTAATTTAAACTGATAAATTCAATTTTTTAAAGGTTAATAAATATTTAATCTGATAATTGTGATCAATGTCTTTCTGATAATTGATAAGATTTATTTTTCAAAGCAAATCAAATTTTATTCTGTTTATAATATATATATTTTTGATATATATTGTGAATAGAATATCTTTTGTTAAAATAAAAAATAAATCTTCAAATTGTAATATATATATTTGTATATGTTATAATTTGGTATGGTTTTGAAATTTAATTTAATCAATTGATAATTTGTGTATGTATGAATATTGTAAATTGAAGCTTTATTTTAATTAATATTTTTCAAAAAGTAAATTTAAGATTTATTCAACTGTTTTTAAAATATAAGATTTGTAATTTATTTTAAATAAGATAGTTCAAATAGGGGATTTAAACAAAGTTGTTTTTCTTTCTTTTTATATGCTTCAATTTAAAATGTTATAAGTGTATAAATATAAATGTTAGATTTTAAAAAACATGTATAAGACGTATATTTATATTTGAATTATAATTAGTTTTAGAATAATTTCTTTTTAATGTAAATTGATAAATACTTATGTAAACATTTATTCATTTAGTAACTTAAGAAAGTAAGTTTATATTTACATTTAAACTAATTAAAAACTAATTTAAAAACACTTAAGAAAAATATGTGTAGACATATTAACAAGTTAGTAACAATTGTAAAGCTATTAAGAAATCTAATAACACATGTAAGAAGATTTAGGAATTAAAATGACAAATGTAATTCTTATGGGACAAGTGGCCTACTTTTTTTTCATTTGAATTCAAACATAAAGAAAATCATTTTTTATCAAACATTTTCACTACTTTGTTTCCTTTCTTTCATTCTTTAAAATTTTAACATCTATCATTGAGAGAGAAAAATTCAAATCTGAATTTAAACTAAGACCTGCAATTTCAAAGCCTCAACCTGCATTTCAAAAATGATGTTCAACCTTCAACTTTCAAACCCGAAGATCGTGAAGATCTGCAGTTTCAATCTTTAAAGCATGTAGATGGATTTTACAACAGCAATTAAAAGCTTTTTCAAAATCTAAGATTCAAGAGCCTAGAAAAAAGAAAAAAAAATCTGCTCTGCATATAATCAAGTAAGTAAACTATATTTAAAAATAGTTTGATTTTAGATTTCATCTTGATTTTATGATGACATCATGATGTTATATGAAAAATTTGTTTTAAATTGGAATGCATATTGAATTAAAATATTGAATTACCTATAAAATTTAAAATGGAAACTGTGTTTATTAAAACAGTTCAAATCCTTCAAAATCACAATAACTTGATTTTGAACACGAATTAGACTGTGATTTGTTAATGGAAGTTGTTTGAAATCAAGTGGTTTATCATCTAAAAATAGTTATAGGGTTTTAAATGAATTTGTTCTTCATATTTTTCAAATTTACAGTGAAAATCAAAATTTAGGCAAAAATTTACGATTTCAAATTCTAGTTTTGAATGTATAATTGAATTACAATAGGAAATTTATGATTTTTAGAGTTTGTATCATAATTTTTAATTGAGAAATTAAGTGGAATTTTGAGATTGAACATTTTGGGGATTTTTATGAACTGCGGATGATATAAGTATTAATTTGAGTTGATAATTGGATTGAAGCTTGAATGTATGTTATAGATTAGGGGAAAAATACAATTGAATTTTTCCAATGATTGTGGTGATGGGATTCAACCGATTTAGGGTTTAGGCTAGTTTGGGTTTCGGCTTGACTGTTTTGACAATGGCGACGTGGAAGATGGTTCGAGTTAAATCGCAAGAGGGGAGGTTGAAGACATGGGTTGTGGCATCACGATGGAGTGGTTGGCATGGTTCATCAATGTCGATGGTCGGCATTGGGAGGGGTTGTAGCGTCGTTGTTTTCTGCAGTTTTGGTTCGAATGATCGAATTTTGACTTGCGTTCAAATTGAAGAATCTGGGATTGGATTTTGGATCGAGAGCGACTTTGTGACCGTCAGCAAGAATCACGACGATCTGGAATGGCCGGACGTGTTGAGGTACGTGTACGCGTAGGTCGTGTACAATGGGTATTTTGAACTTTGGGGAAGACGAGGTTGTCTCGAAGAAGCTATCGCGATTTTATCACGTGCGACTCGAAGGAGGCGGTGTTTGGTTGGCTTCGGGGTAGGCACGGGAGTTTCCTGGGTTTGTACTCGAGTTTTAAGTGATGCTTCCCTGTTTAGTACTGAAATATTGTAAGTTGCTAATTTATAACCTGTAATTGATATTAGTTCCATATTCTGACCTGTAGTTTGAAATAGATTAAGATCGATTTTAAAATTATAAACAAGTTTTCTAGAATAAACAAATTTTAAAGTTAAAAGTTGTTGTCTTAAAATAAATGTAAATTAATTTTTTTAAGTGATAATTGAATTGAATTTTAAAATTTTAAATGTTTAAGATGTTTTCTTAGAAAATAATTATCTAATTAAATCTTGAATTTCAAATTAAAGAGTGTTTTGAAATTAAATATGGAATCAAAGTTTTAATTTAAATTTTTAAGTAATGTTTTGATAACAAAGTTTCCAAATTTATTTTGAAAATAAATAAGTTTAAATTAGATAATTTATAATGTTTTAAATTTGAAATTGTTTTTCTGAATGATTATTTCCAAATAAAGTTATTATTATGATTTTGAAAACCAAATAAAATAATTTGTTTAAGTTATTAAAATTTGATTTATTCAAATAATTTAATTATGAAGATAAATAGGGTTAATTTATCTTTGTTAATAACTTGAGAATACTTGATTGAATATGATTTGTAATTAAGTAAAGAATTAATCACGATAAATGTTTTCTTAATTAATTAAGGATTTTGAAATATTAGAAGTTAATTAATTAATTGTTTGATTAATTTTAAATAATTAGTTAATTGTTTACTTAATTTTAAACAATCACTTGATCATGGATTAATTAAGTGTGATTACTTAATGAAGAAATTAATGGACAATTATTGAATGTAATTAAGAATGGAAATTACTTATGAGAGTAATTAATAGGAAATTACTCATGGAAGTAATTAAATGGAAGTGATTAATGGATAATCACTTAATGTTATCAATTGAGGAATTGATTAATATAATTGTTTTAAAGTTAATTAATTATGGAGTAATTATTTAATTAATGAATTGGGGATTGTTTAATAATGGGATTAATTATTTTTTAAGTAATTAATTAAGGAAGTAATCAAGATTGATTAATAGAGGTAATTAGAAATAATTACTTAAGTAAGTAATTAAGAGTTAATTACTTAATTATTTTAGTTAATTAATTAATGAGATTAATTAATCAATGAAATGTGTTTAATTAAAGATTAATTACTAAGTGTAATTAATTAAAATGAAATTATTTAATAAAGAAATTAATTAAGGATTTATTTATTAATTAAATTTAATAATAATTACTTAATGAAGTAATTAAAGATTAATTAATCAGAATAATTAATCAAAGGTTACTATAATTAATTTAGAAGTTAATTAATTTGGATAAGTGATTACAAATTGGTAATTTCTAATTATGATTAATGAGTTGATCAATCACAAGTTAATTTTTTAATTTAAAGAGAATCATTAACTAACGGGGATCATTAATTAATGTAATTTATGATATTAATCAAAGTTGATTAGTATAAGCAAATTAATTTAAGTGTGGTTAATTAATTGTAATTAATTGAGGTTTAATGAAATTAATTATTGTTAGTTAATGGAAGTAAATGAATGATCATTAATTAATGAAATTAATGATAGTAATTAAGGGTTAGTTACTAAATATGGTTAAGGATGATTACTTGAATGTAATTAAAGTATAATTAATCAAGGAAGGTTAATTTGGGAAAGATCATTAGGAATGATTAACTCATTTAGAATAAATAAATGAAGGAGGATTTTCGGTAATCAAATTTATTATGAGTTAATCAATTTTGTTTTGGATGATTGATTAATATTGTTGATATTGATTGATATTGGTTGATTGATTGATATTGGATGATCAATATTGAGTTATTGATATTGGGTGATTGATGGGTTGATACTGGATGATTTGGATATCTATGATACATGATATGTTGTTTTGTGAGATGAATACTTGATATGAATTATCTATTGTGATAATGTGATTCATCTATCTGTTTATATATCGTCCTGAATACGAGTTTAAATTGTTTAAAACGTTAAGTACAACTTGGACATTAAAATGGCGTTTGGTTTCGGTGAGACCGGGATCGGGTATCCATATTTGGGATTCGAAAACCACATCGATTCCAATTAAACGTTAGGTCGTGAATCCAAGTGGAGCAAGTGAAAACTCGAGGTTTAAGGGCTATACATCAATGTAACTCTGTGGGTGATTCCGTAATGAGTTTGATGGAATAGTACTTATAGGTTCGAGATGGTGATTTAAAGTGCAAGGGCTATGTTCGTTGACTCTGAGGGTGATTCCAAAATGAGTGCAATGAGATAGTGCCTTCGGTTTCGTTCGAACCCGGAACGAACTTGTATGGATTGAATGCTTTCAGAACATCGTCAGGTGGACGATGAGCATTCTAAGATAGATGTGTTTTAGAAAGGTAATCGCAGCCTCAAGCCTCAACAACCGGGAATGGCTAAAACAGGGGAGGTGCAGCAAGGCTTCGTGGGTAGCTCCCACTGGAGAGCAAGATTTTCCCCGTCTAGAAGTCCCTTTTTATTCGGCTGTGTGGGTAGTTGGAATCGCGTGCCAACTGCGGGGTTGTCTTGTTCGGGACTATTCAGTAAGGAATGGTCCCGACCTAGTGTTGCAGGGGAGCGGACGTACTCCTCGGCACGTTGATCTAGGCCACTTACTGCGACGGGCGGTACCCCAATAGCCATGCCCTTGATGGAAACCCATTCTTCTTACGAGACCCTACGGATTTGGTTGTATTACCCACTTTTGTGGCTTGTAGCTGGAATTTAATAATGTAACAATTTCGGTTATTTCTTATTTACTTGAAAACCCTAGACACTATTATAATATCACTGGATTTCGTATCAAATGTTTTGGTTAGCATAGGGTAAAAACTTTACAATGTTTATGTGTGGGAAGTCTTACGTGATGCCTTTTCTTTTCAGTGGTTTTCTAAAGTTAAGCAATTTAAACCCGTTTACTCACACCAGACCCCTGTCTGACCTGAGTGTTTATTTTCGATTTTACTAAACTCTTGGGTACTCATATTATATACGAGTAGTCAAGTGATTTAGGTTTTCTTGTCGAATTCTGGAGGAGTTATAGAGCAGGAGGCTTCCACGTGTAGATATATTATGGTTCTACTGTGTTTATTTGGTATTTGTATCTGTTGCACTTGAGTTGTATAATTAGACAGATGTTTATAACTGTCTAATATGTGTTGTATAAGTTGTGTACTCTGATGTAATATGATACTATGTAATGTTTTATGTGATATATTATATATCGTTTGTTCCGCTGTGAGTTCTATGATGTTCTTATGCTTCTTCTTTCTCTTTCTTTTCTTCTTCTATCCCTTTCTTTCTTTAAGAGGATGCGATTTCCTGGAGATAGGAAGTCGAGTCGTCTTAGTTTGGTATCAGAGCGTTACGTTGAGTAAATACCTAGGCTATGGAGTGGTGTCTTTCTTTAGGGAGCGTACTTGTAATATATATATATATATATATATATATATATATATATATATATAATCTGTTGGGTTATCTGTTCGGATTTTCCAACATAAGTTTTAGAGGTAGATGGAGTAGTGGCGTGTGTGTAACACGACTACCACTAATAGAAGAGGTCCATATGTTTGAGGTTGGAAGTTTTGTTGGGACCGTAGACCTAATACCGTCTTGAGTGAGATTTGTAGTTTGGAGTAAGGATTTCTCTGATATCCGAAGTAAATCTTGTTAAGAGATTTGGATTATATCCTTGAGGTGTAAGTTTGGATCTGTCGGAAGTACAGAAGTAAGTGATGATATCTTGGTAACTTCTTGATGAGATGCAGTGTCCATGGATATTCCAAAAGATGCTTTCTCTTGAAGCAGTTTTAGAAGTAGTTGAGGAGCATTTCTTGTCTGCCGCAGGTAAGATTCATCTGTGTAGAAGTTATCTGGATCTTTAGCAAGGAGGTTGTCTGTTTCGGAATACGAGACTAAGGTCTATAAGTTGCTTCGCTTCGTCATGGTCTCATTTGTTATTCCTAAAGGAGAGCGAGATGTTGATGCTTGGTTTGAAGCCCGACTTTCTTTTGGGATGTCTGCCATCTAGGAGGTCCGTTGTGTGGTTTGTTGATCGTTTTGGTTTTCGAGAAGCCTCTTGGATTAGAAGTCTTTGGTTAGCTGTGGTTGCAGTGCAACTCGGAGTGTTCGGTGTGCTGACGAGAAGGTCATTTGGCTTCGCAGTATCATCAAGGTAGAGTTTGGAAGCAGTAGTGTAGCTTTTTTTTCCGATGGTTCAGAAATCTTCATGGTTCTTCTTCAGCAGTCCGGGCAGGTGGTGAAAGTTTTATTGAAGAGTTAACCTTGTTTGGAAAAGCTTAGAGCTGTTCTAATTGGTAAAGTGAGGACGATTTCTTTGGAATCCGAACTAGGTAGGATTGCAAAAGTGACTTGCAATTAGTTTAGGAATTTTTCTTGGGTTAGCTTTTGTTTGAGGCTGAGGGTTCTCTTGTGGTAGTAGGAGTTACTGAAGTAATCAGAAGTTTGTCTATATTTGGAGTTGAGTTTCATATTGTTTTGGTTCCAGATGTGATTTTCGTAGTTAGCCTGGTAATAGGATGGTTCTTGAAGAAGAGAGAGTTAGTGTAGCAGCTTAGAAATATTTTTGGAATTTGGATTAGTCAGATCTAGTTTTTGAGTTTGGGTTTCTGTTATAAGGTTTTGTGTCTAAGTCAGATAGGATACTCGGATTTTATGGATCTGATGAACAGTTTCCCGGATATATTGGATAAGTTTGTATTCGTGTTCATCAACAGTATTCTCATCTATTTCAGAATCAGAGTTGTGCAGCGGAAGCGAGGTAGTAGCTGTACAAGGGAGAAAGTAAGTTCTGTTCGCTATTGCTTGAGAAAAAGAGCTTGTGTTCTGGATTTCGATGGATTTTGGAAGATTTTTCTATTGGATAGGATCCAGAAATTGGTATTGCTTTGGTCTAGTTGTTTCTGGAAGTATTAGCATAGGTTGAGCTGATCAGGAAAGAGAATTGGCAGCCCAGGATTGTTTGTAGAGTTATACAGATATGAGATAAGGAGTTTGGAATTCGAAGTTGAACACTTCATTGTTGTTAAGATTTCTCTGGTTAAGAGAGTAGTAGTTGGGTAAGATTGGTTGGTTAGTGCTGTGGCATTTGAAATTTCTTATCTGTGTTTTTGATAGGACAAGATTGAATTGCCAGTTGGATAGCTGGAATTCATTGCATTTCACATATCTCTGAGGGAATACGTGTATGATTCATCGATTGGTTGTTAAATCTGTAGTTCAGTTGGATCTGAAAGTTGTTCTGGACTTGAGTAAAGTCTGATGTTCGGTTCACATTGGACAATCTAGAGATGTGAGGAGCCCTGGATTGTGGTGGTGTAGTTTGTTAGCTTCTGTAGAGCGAGTTTCCCGGTGATTTATACTTGGGAAACCCGAAATAGTGTTAGTAAGATTTATTCTGATTTGGGACAGAATAATTAGTTAGGTTTGTTTGTTTGATTGGTTGCTATGGTTGTTATTAACTAGATGATAAGTGAGCTTTGCTGTTAGAAATTAAAAATCTTTGCTGGGTTATTAAAATTACCTTTGCTTTTAAATTTCGAGGACGAAATTCTTTTAAGGGTGAGGATTGTAACGACCCGGAATTTTGGGCAATATAAATTTAATAATCTGTACAAATAATTTAAATGGTTTGATAATTTTTCTTTATAATTTTAATTTAAACTGATAAATTTAATCTTTTAAAGGTTAATAAATAATTAATCTGATAATTGTGGTCAATATCTTTCTGACAATTTAAAATATTGAGAAGATTTATTTTTCAAAGCTAATCAAATTTTATTCTGTTTATAATATATATATTTTTGACATATATTGTGAATAGAATATCTTTTGTTAAAATAAAAGATAAATCTTCGAATCGTAATATATATATTTGTATATGTTATAATTTGATATGGTTTTGAAATTTAGTTTAATCAACTGATAATTTGTATATGTATGAATATTGTAAACTGAAGCTTTATTTTAATTAATATTTTTCAAAAAGTAAATTTAAGATTTATTCAATTATTTTTAAAATTTAAGATTTGTTATTTATTTTAAACAAGAGGGGAATTAAACAAAGTTGTTTTGCTTTCTTTTTAAATGCTTCAATTTAAAATGTTATATGTATATAAATATAAACGTTAGATTTTAAATAACATGTATAAGACGTATATTTATATTTGAATTATAATTAGTTTTAGAATAATTTCTTTTTCAAGTAAATTTATAAATACTTATGTAAACATTTATTCATTTAGTAACTTAAGAAAGTAAGTTTATATTTACATCTAAACTAAGTAAAAACTAATTTAAAAACACTTAAGAAAAATATGTGTAGACATATTAACAAGTTAGTAACAATGGTAAAGCTATTAAGAAATCTAATAACTCATGTAAGAAGATTTAGGAATTAAAATGACAAATGTAATTCTTATGGGACAAGTGGCCTATTTTTTTTTTCATTTGAATTCAAACATAAAGAAAATCAGTTTTTTTCACACATTTTCACTACTTTGTTTCCTTTCTTTCATTCTTTTAAATTTTAATGGCTATCACTGAGGAAAAAAAAAAATCAAATCTGAATTTAAAATAAGACCTGCAATTTCAAAGCCTCAACCTGCATTTCAAAAATGATGTTCAACCTGCAACTTTCAAACCTGAAGATCATGAAGATCTGCAGTTTCAATCTTTAAAGCATGCAGATGGATTTTACAATAGAAATTAAGAGCTTTTTCAAAATCTAAGATTCAAGAGCCTGGAAAAAAGAAAAAAAAATCTTCTACGCATATAATCAAGTGAGTAAACTATATTTAAAAACAGTTTAATTCTAGATTTCATCTTGATTTTATGATGACATCGTGATGTTATATGAAAAATTCATTTTAAATTGGAATGCATGTTGAATTAAAATATTGAATTGCTTGTAAAATTTAAAATGGAAACTGTGTTTATTAAAATAGTTCAAATCATTCAAAATCTCAATTGCTTGATTTTGAACACGAATTAGACTGTGATTTGTTAATGGAAGTTGTTTGAAATCAAGTGGTTTATCATCTAAAAATAGTTATAGGGTTTTAAATGAATTTGTTATTCATATTTTTCAAATTTACAGTGAAAATCAAAATTGGTGAAAAAATTTACGATTTCAAATTCTAGTTTTGAATGTATAATTGAATTACAATAGGAAAGTTATGATTTTTAGAGTTTGTATCATAATTTTTAATTGAGAAATTAAGTTGAATTTTGAGTTTGAACATTCTGGGGATTTTTATGAAATGTGGATGATATACGTATTAATTTGAGTTGATAATTGGATTGAAGCTTGAATATGTTATAGATTAGGGGGAAAATGCGATTGAATTTTTCTAATGATTGTGGTGAAGGTATTCGATCGATTTAGGGTTTAGGCTAGTTTGGATTTTGGCTTGACTGTTTTGACAATGGCGACGTGGAAGATGGTTCGAGTTCAATCGCAAGAGGGGAGGTTGATGACATGGGTTGTGGCAACACGAAGGAGTGGTCGGCATGGTTCACCGGTGTCGATGGTCGGCATTGGGAAGGGTTGTAGCGTCGTTGTTTTCTGCATTTTTGGTTCGAATGATCGAATTTTAACTTGCGTTCAAATTGTAGAATCTGGGCTTGGATTTTGGATCACGAGCGACTTTGTGACCGTCGGCAAGAATCGCGACGATTTGGAATGGCCGGGCGTGTTGGGGTACGTGCACGCGTAGGTCGTGTACACTTGGTATTTTGAACTTTGGGGAAGACGAGGTTGTCTCGAAGAAGCTATCGCGATTTTATCACGTGCGACTCGAAGGAGACGGTGTTTGGTTCGCTTCGGGGTAGGCTAGGGAGTTTCCTGGGTTCGTACTCGAGTTTTGAGTGATGCTTCCCTGTTTGGTACTGAAATGTTATAAGTTGCTAATTTATAACCTTTAATTGATATTAGTTGCATATAACGACCTGTAGTTTGAAATAGATTAAGATCGAGTTTAAAATTATAAACAAGTTTTCTAGAATAAACAAATTTTAAAGTTAAAAGTTTTTGTTTTAAAATAAATGTAAATTAAGTTTTTTTTAAAATGATAATTGAATTGAATTTTCAAATTTTAAATGTTTAGGATGTTTGCTTAGAAAATAATTATCTAGTTAAATCTTGATTTTCAAATTAAAGAGTGTTTTGAAATTAAATATGGAATCAAAGTTTTAAGTTAAATTTTTAAGTAATGTTTTGATCACAAAGTTTCCAAATTTATTTTGAAAATAAATAAGTTCAAATTAGATAATTTATAATGGATTAGAAATTGTTTTCCTATATGATTATTTCCAAATAAAGTTATTATTATGATTTTGAAAACCAAATAAAATAATTTGTTTAAGTTATTAAAATTTGATTTATTCAAATTATTTAATTATGAAGATAAATAGGGTTAAATTATCTTTGTTAATAACTTGAGAATACTTGATTATATATGATTTGTAATTAAGTAAAGAATTAATTAAGATAAATGTTTCTTAATTAATTAAGGATTTTGAAATATTAGAAGTTAATTAATTAATTGTTTAATTAATTTTAAATAATTAGTTAATTGTTTATTTAATTTTGAATAATCACCTAATTATGGATTAATTAAGTGTGATTACTTAATGAAGTAATTGATGGAAAATTATTGAATGTAATTTAGAATGGAAATTACTTATGGAAGTACTTAATAGGAAATTACTCATGGAAGTAATTAAACGGAAGTGATTAACGGATAATCACTTAATGTTATCAATTGAGGAATTGATTAATATAATTGTTTTAAAGTTAATTAACTATGGAGTAATTAATTAATTAATGAATTAGAAATTGTTTAATAATGGGATTAATTATTTGTTAAGTAATTAATTAAGGAAGTAATCAAGATTGATTAATAGAGGTAATTAGAAATAATTACTTATGTAAGTAATTAAGAGTTAATTACTTAATTATTTTAGTTAATTAATTAATGAGATTAATTAATCAATGAAATGTGTTTAATTAAAGATTAATTACTAAGTGTAATTAATTAAAATGAAATTAATTAATAAAGAAATTAATTAAGGATTTATTTATTAATTCAATTTAATAATAATTACTTAATGAAGTAATTAAAGATTAATTAATTAGAATAATTAATAAAAGGTTACTATAATTAATTAAGAAGTTAATTAATTTGGATAAGTAATTACAAATTGGTAATTTCTAATTATGATTAACGATTTGATCAATCACAAGTTAATTATTTAATTAAAGAGAATCATTAACTAACGGGGATCATTAATTAATGTAATTTATGATATTAATCAAAGTTGATTAGTATAAGCAAATTAATTTAAGTGTGATTAATTAATTGTAATTAACTGAGGTTTAATGCAATTAATTATAGTTAATTAATGGAAGTAAATGAATGATCATTAATTATTGAAATTAATGATAGTAATTAAAGGTTAATTACTGAATATGGTGAAGGATGATTACTTGAATGTAATTAAAGTATAATTAGTCAAGGAAGTTTAATTTCGGAAAGATCATTAGAAATGATTAATTTATTTAGAATAAATAAATGAAGGAGGATTTTAGGTAATCAAATTTATTACGAGTTAATCAATTTTGTTTTGGATGATTGATTAATATTGGTTGATATTGGTTGATTGATTGATATTGGATGATCAATATTGAGTGATTGATATTGGGTGATTGATGGGTTGATACTGGATGATTTGGATATCTATGATATGTGATATATTGTTTTGTGAGATGAATAGTTGATATGAATTATCTATTGTGATAATGTGATTCATCTATCTGTTAGTATATCATCCTGGATACGAGTTTAAATTGTTTAAACCCTTAAGTTCAACTTGGACACTAAAATGGCGTTTCGTTTCGGTGAGACCGGGATCGGGTATCCATATTTGGGATCCGAAAACCACATCGATTCCAATTAAACGTTAGGTCCTGAATCCAAGTGGAGCAAGTGAAGACTCGAGGTGCAAGGGCTATACGTCAGTATAACTCTATGGGTTATTCCGTAATGAGTTTTACGGAATAGTACTTATAGGTTCGAGATGGTGATTTAAAGTGCAAGGGCTATGGTCGTTGACTCTGAAGGTGATTCCAAAATGAGTGCAACGAGATAGTGCCTTCGGTTTCATTCGAACCCGGAACGAACTTGTATGGATTGAATGCTTTCAGAACATCGTCAGGTGGACGATGAGCATTCTAAGATAGATGTGTTCTATAAAGGTAATCGCAGCCTCAAGCTCCATCAATCGTGGGTAGCTTCCACTAGAGAGCAATATTTTCCCCGTCTAGAAGTCCCTTTTTATTCGGCTGTGTGGGCAGTTGGAATCGCGTGCCAACTGCGGGTTTGTCTTGTTCGAGACTATTCCGTAAGGAATGGTCCTGGCCTAGTGTTGCAGGGGAGCGGGGCTACTCCTCGGTACGTGTATCTAGGCCACATACTGTGACGTGCGGTACCCTAGTAGCCCTGCCATTGATGGAAACCCATTCTTCCTACGAGACCCTACGGATTTGGTTGTTATACCCACTTTTGTGGCTAGTAGCTGGAATTTAATAATGTAACAATTTCGGCTATTTCTTACTTACTTGAAAACCCTAGACACTATTATAATATCATTGGATTTCCTATCAAATGTTTTGGGTTACGTAAAGTAAAAACTTTTCCATGTTTATGTGTGGGAATTCTTACGTGATACCTTTTCTTTTCAAAGATTTTCTAATGTTAAGCAATTTTAACCCGTTTACTCACACCAGACCCCTATCTCACCCGAGTGTTTATTTTCCGTTTTATTAAACTCTTGGGTACTCATATTATATATGAGCAGTCAAGTGATTCAGGTTTTCTTGTCGAATTCTGGAGGAGTTATGGAGCAGGAGGCTTCCACGTGTAGATATATTATGGTTCCGCTGTGTTTGTTTGGTATCTGCATCCTTTGTACTTGAGTTGTATAATTAGACAGATGTTTATAACTGTCTAATATGTGTTGTATAAGTTGTGTACTCTGATGTAATATGATACTATGTAATATTTTATGTGATATATTATATTTCATTTGTTCCGCTGTGAGTTCTCTTATGTTCTTGTGTTTCTTCTTTCTCTTTCTTTTCTTCTTCTATCCCTTTCTTTGTTTAAGATGATGCGATTTCCTGAAGATAGGAAGTCGGGTCGTCTCAATTTATACATATATTATAGCATATAACTTTGATTTAAATATATATTCACTTGTACCATATATATATCTATATGCATATGTATATGATTTTTAGAAAGAAATTCTATTTAGAAACTTTATGTATTGAAAATAATTTCACAATAATATTACAGAGCTTTCTTAAGTTTGATATGAAAAAAATATGTATAAACATTGTTTAGCTGATTGTATAGAGTTTCAAAATATTTTACAAAGTTTTTATATTTTCAAAACAATATTTATAAAGTATTCTTCATAAATGCAAAGTGTATGTCGACATATCCCTATAGTGTATGCCGACATATAGGCCGAATTTTTCAAAATTCAAATTTAAATGAAAGTGTATTTTCATTATACATCTTCATGAATGGACATAGCCGTTGTTTTTCTATAAACAGGAGGTTTTACCAACAATTTTTTATACTAATTTATAATTCTTTGTCTCCTCTTTTACTCTCTTGATTTGTAAAAGAAAATCTACTCAAAATATTCTCAAATTCAATCAGAATCAGGTTAAAACTCTACTGATTTGATTTTTAATCAATTACTCTCTTATCTCTCTCTCCTCTATCATCAAAATAAGATCAAAGTGCTATTCAAGAGTGTAACGAACCAGAATTTTAGCCAATTAAAATTAGAATATTTAACTTATTTTAAATATTGAAAAGTTATTTTCATAAGTTAAATAAATTTAATTTCAAAAATAGTGATTTATTTGATAACTAATTGTTGAATTTAATACTGGAGTTGTTTTAATAATTTAATCTTGGATTTAATATGAATGAAAATGATTTCAAAAGTTGATTTGAATTCTATTTGAATAAGAAGGAGGTTAGTGAACTTCTAAATTTTATTTTGCACTGACTGCTATTTCGAACCATTCAAATCGACAATCAACCACACATATCAACTTGAATTGGTCAATACAACAAAATTTTAATTTATAATTGGCAAAACATAGCACATACAATAAATAAATCAATTATAGAATCACGGACGTAGAGTAATACAATAGTAAACTGCGGCATAGATAATAGTAGTTCATGAAGCTACTACAACATAGGAGTTCAAAACAAGATACAACCAAAATCTCAAATACAAAGTACACTCAAATACGTAAGAAAATGACAAGTCTGAACAAAACTACTGGAAATAACTGAAAGCTAAATCAGATACAAACATAACTTCAGGCGAAGCTCCAAACTCCAAAGGCGAGTCTCAAATGCTATGACACTTAATCTGACCCGATTATAACGCAAAACAAAAAACACTTGAGTCAGAATTAACATTCTTATGCAAATAAAATTAACTCAAGTGAAATGTCCAAGTGAAATGCAATATAACTTTAAGGATGTTGGGACCCATCCCTTAAGGATCCGTTAAACTATTTACATACATAGTGCAATACACTACATGACGCAGCGGATAAACGAAAATGGATGAAACAGTGAAAAGTTGAATCGATGGATTAAAAATACCCAAGTGCCCAAATCCATTGATCTCGAGAGATACCGGATTCTAGCAATCTCCAACATGTTGATTACGAACGATACCTTGTTAAAAGATCAACGATTCTTCTACATTGATCTCACGCACGAGATTCCGTAAATCGGCTTCAAATCTGTTGATTCGAGCGCACTCGAATAACCGAAAATGGAGAAATGAGACAACGCTCAACTTCCAATTTTAAAGAGGCAAAAAGCACTCAAACAAAAGTTTATTCAAAATCAACCACCCAAATGATACAACTCACCCGCTATTTAAGGATTTACAACCCATACCTGTGGCTTAGCAACAACACAAGTGACCTACGACCTAAGACATTACGCGGCCTAACATACAAGTCAACAACGACCTACGACTTACAATTCGAATGACCTATAAAATACAAGTTACAACACATGAGTTACAATAGTAATGACTTACGACCTAATTACAACACACGCGACCTAAGCTTCAGCGTCATAACATAGCTCGGCCGCGACCTAGGCATGCAACGACTTAACAAAATAGCTTTTGAACATCTGGAGCGACTTATCTTCTGGAGCGACTTAAGAAGGTCGTTCGCGACCTAGCGACTTAAGGAGGCTCGCGACCTAAGGTAATGCGGCATGTGTGAATGCGGCCTAGCTCGCTTAGGTCGTAACTCGGCAAACTTAGCTCGTTGCTCCTGCATTCCAAAAAATTGACTAGGTCGTTTGAGCGACCTATCATCCCCTTGCTTGGTCGTTGGTGAGCTAAGAAACATGTAGCTTGCTCTGCATCATTCTCCCCAGGTTGGAAAGAATTCGACCCCGAATTCACACTTTCCTCTTCCTCGATAAGCTCGTACTCATGATACGGAATCAAATGTTTAACGTTGAAAATGTCAGCAGTATGAATATCATCTGGCAACCTTAACTGATAAGCATTATCATTGATTTTCTTCAAGATTTCTACTAGACCAATCTTTTGAGCTTTCAATTTGTTGTAAGTTCCAACTGGAAAACGATCCTTTGTCAATACTGCGTAAACAAAATCTCCCCTTTTGAAGTCCATACTCCTTCGCTTCTTATCTGTCCATTGCTTATATTTCTCATTTGACTTAAGCAATCGTTCATGAACAATCTTGTGGCACTCCTGCAACTCATTCCCGAAATCACAAGCTCGTTTAGCAATCCCTTTCTGAAATGGAACTATCGACAAATCCAACGGTCCCTTCGGAATTGCTGAATATATTATTTGAAATGGACTGAATCTAGTACTTCGATTCACTGCATGATTATGTGCGAATTCCGCCTGACACAATTTCACATCCCAGCTCTTCAAATTATCTTTCACAAGACATCTCAACAAGTTTCCCAAAGATCTATTCACTACTTCCATTTGCCCATCCTTTTGTGGATGATAGGCGCTACTAAAATTCAGCTTAGTTCCAACCATATTCCACAGACTCAACCAATGACTTAGAAATCGAGTGTCCCGGTCAGAAACAATGGTCTCAGGTAGCCCATGTAGTCGATAAACCTCTTTAAAGAACAATTGAGCAACACGGATTGCATCGGCGGTCTTTTTACAAGCTATAAAATGTGCCATCTTCGAATATCTATCCACCGCAACATATGTAGAATCATTTCCTCGTTAAGTTCTTGGTAGTTGGAAAGCAGACTCAGCCTCTTCAGTCCACATAAACTGGTTCCCTTTCATACAATCTGTCACTGGTGCAATCACGCTACTGAAATGTGGAATAAACCTTCGGTAGGATGATGCTAACCCATGAAAACTTCTTACTTCAGTTATAGTCCTAGGTTGTGGCCAATCCTTGATTGCTTCAACTTTACCTTGATCCACATGAATACTTTCCTTGGACGACACGTGCCCAAAAAACAAAACACTATGCGTCATGAACATGCATTTCTTTGTGGCCGCATAAAATTGCTCCTGACGAAGTATCATTAACACTTCCCGCAGGTGCTGTAGATGTTCTTCTGTGCTGCCACTGTATATCAATATATCATCAAAGTATACCACCACGAATTTTTTAATAAACTGTCGAAAGATCTGATTCATCAATCGCATAAAAGTACTAGGTGCATTCGAAAGACCAAATGGCATGACCAACCATCCATATAACCCTTCTCTTGTCTTGAAAGCTGTCTTCCGTTCGTCCCCTGGTCGAATTCGAATCTGATGATACCCACTCTTCAAATCAATCATTGAAAAGATAGCAGCTCCATTCAACTGGTCTAACAAGTCATCCAATCTCGGCATTAGAAATCTATACCTCACTGTAATCTTGTTCAGTGCGCACTATCTGTACACATTCCCCAATTTCCATCCTTCTAAGGCACTAACAATTCTAGTACTGCACAAGGACTTAAACTTTCTTGTACGCGCCCCTGTTCAAGTAACTTCTCCACCTGTCTTCTCAACTCTTCATGCTCCTTCGGATTCATTCTATAATGTGGTCTATGTGGTAACACAGCTCCTGGAACAAGATCTATCTGGTGTTATATGCCTCTCAACGGTGGTAACTCTTTCGGTAATTCATCAGGAAATACATCAAGTTCCTTCAACACTGGCTCAACTTCTTCAGGAATTTCAACCACTTCACTACTTTCACGTCCAACCAACAGAAATACTTCAGGCTCATCCTCTACTTCTTTGACAAACTCCTTCAACGATAACAGACTTTTTAGTTCTTCAATCTCCTCCAACTTGCTTTCACTTTGTTGTTGCTGTTTAGGAACTAAAGTGATTTTGGTGCCGTCGAACATGAAAATATAGCAGTTGGTACTCCCATCGTGTTGCTATCGTATTGCCATTGTCTTCCCAACAACAAATGACATACGTCCATATCTACCACATCACACCAAATTTCATCCTTATACTTTTTTCCGATGGAAAAAGTTACACAAGTTCTTCGATTAACTTTCACTTCCCCACCTTTCCTCAACCACGCTAACTTGTAGGGTTTGGGATGCTTCTTGTCTTTAATGCCAACTTCTTTATGGCTTCTGTAGAGATGATGTTATCACAACTTCCTACATCGATAACAAACTTGCAAACCCTTCCCAAAATAGTGCACGTTGACTGGAAAATATTACTCCTCAACCAACTAGTCTCCTCTTCCTGCTTTGGCGTCAAGCAAGATCTCCTCATCATCAAAGAATATCCTTCGTCTCCTGCCAATAATTATTCTTCCTCCTCAACTTGTCGTGAATTGGAACATTCAATTTCTGCATCCTCATCCTCAACCTCAGCAACCATCGCTCACTTCTTAGGATTTGGACATTCATCGCTCTTATTACCAAACTCCTGACAGTTATAACACTTGAAATTGTTGTTGACCTTGGCCTTAGCAATTTCATTGACAACTGGTTTTCCAACAGCCTTGGAAACATTCGCATTGCTACTAGCCCCTTTCACTTGATTGTTGGAATTTGTAAACACACCACTTCCTCTTCTACCTTGTCTCTCCCAAGCTAGAGCCTTTTGGTGTGCTTCAGCAATGGATCTTGGATCAAACATATTCACCATATCCTGAATTTCTATTCTCAACTCTCCAACAAATCTAGCTGTCAACTGTTCCTCCGTCACCATGATATCATTTCTAGCAATCAGTTGATTAAACTCATCTGCATAATCATTTACTGACTTTGTCCTTTATCTCAAATTTTGTAAGCGCTGATACATAAGAGACTGATAATTATAAGGAAAAAAAGTAGCCTTCATCAACTTCTTCATCTTCTCCCATGAAACAATCTTCGACTTTCCCATCCTTTCCCGTGTAAGTTTAATTTGTTGCCACCATGCCATAGCTCTTCCCCTCAATCGTGTAGCAACCAACTTAACTCTACGATGCTTGGGTCTTCCTTGAAGTCAAAAATTTGTTCAACATTTGATATCCAATCCAGAAACTCTTCCACAATCATTCCTCCTTTGAATTCTTGAATCTCTGTTTTCATCCCCGACTTCCAGTGACGATCATCTTTTACATCCCGATATGGATTTCGTACTTGGTCTCGATCTCGATAATGAATATTACCTCTATCACCATCTTCATCATAATCAAATGTACTTCTGTATCGATCTCGACCATCAACATCTCTACGATCACGCATATCTCTTCTACTATGTCTTTCAGCATCACGATATGGCTCGTCTCCAAACTAACGTGGAGTTCTTCTCTGTTTGTTTCTGTATTAATGGTATTCTCTTCTCATTGAAACTGATGATTCACTTCTATCTCGATAAGATTGTGGTGACACCCTCCTCGTTTCCGCAACCGATGGCGAAACTCTGTTTCCTCCACGGTCTGAGATTGGTGACCTTCTCCTTTGACTTTGATTCATGTCATTCATCAATTTCTCTAACTTCCCAATACCTTCATCAAACTTTTCATTAATACGTTGTTCCATTTGCTCAGCTTCTTGTCTACGGTATACATCTTCAACATTTTGAAATCGGTTAGCACCTCTCAACGGCATTGTCGAATCTTCAAAAAATCCAAACACACTTCAACTCGCACAACTTCTATATCTCTCGGCCTGCACTTTCTCTCGGCCTGCACTTAGCTTGGCTCGACTTTGATCAAACTTATCAACAAACAATCTCCAATACTTCTATCTCGGCTCAAACTCCAACTTATAGCTCTCGGCTTTGATCAACAACTCTATACTCGGCTCCCAATGGGCTTGGCTTAGCTATGATTGACTAAGTCTAGCTCTATACCAATTTGACGCAGCGGATAAACGAAAATGGATGAAACAGTGAAAAGTTGAATCGATGGATTAAAATTACCCAAGTGACCAAATCCGTTGATCTCAAGAGACACCAGATTCTAGCTATCTGCAATACGTTGATCGCGCACGATATCGTGTTAAAAGATCTACGATTCTTCTACGTTGATCTCGTGCACGAGATTCCGTAAATCGGCTTCAGATCCATTGATTCGACCGCACTCGAATAACCGAAAATGGAGAAAGAAGACAACACTCAACTTCCAATTTTATAGAGGCATAAAGCACTCAAACAAAAGTTTATTCAAAATAAACCACCCAAATGATACAACTCACCCGCTATTTATAGGATTTAAAACCCACACCTACGGCTTAGCAACAACACAAGTGACCTACGACCTAAGACATTACGTGACCTAACATACAAGTCAACAACGACCTACGACTTACAATTCAAACAACCTATAAAATACAAGTTACAACACACGAGTTACAACAGTAATGACTTACGACCTAATTACAACACACGCGACCTAAGCTTCAGTGTCATAACATAGCTCGATCGCGACCTAGGCATGCAACGACTTAACAAAATAGCTTTTGAACATCTGGAGCGACTTATCATCTGGAGCAACTTAAGAAGGTCGTTCGCGACCTAGCGACTTAAGGAGGCACGCGACCTAAGGTAATGCGGCATGTGTGAATGCGGCCTAGCTCGCTTAGGTCGTAACTCGGCAAAGTTAGCTCATTGCTCCTGCATTCCAAAAACTTCACTAGGTCGTTTGAGCGACCTATCATCCCCTTGCTAGGTCACTGGTGAGCTAAGAAACACGTAGGTTGCGCAGCATCACTACATATATAATGTATGTTGTAAAGTAAACTATTAAAATAGCATTAAGGCGTTACCTATATCCCCCTTAAAACATTTTTATATACTCTATAGTCTGTACAGTACCGTAAATCCTATGTAAACTGGAGGGCTATCAGAGAGCACTCTATATGTATGGTACAAACCAAACTCATAGAGGCGCAATAGGGCATGTGGTAAGGCACGTGAGGCAATGCTAGGGTAGGATTCTACCGTTTTCACTTCCAGACTAATTGTAATGCATAACAGCTACTACCGCCCACCTCGAGACACACTACTAAATCAAAGGTGCACCCAATCAATTAACAAAGTAATATAATGGTATCGACGAAGCATGCTTGATCGGAAGTGCGACCTCACTTGGCCCGGTATGGCTGCTAGTTTTGCCACATCAAGCTGACTCGTGGGAGTTAGGGTTACGTCAATACCACATATAGAATCGTTCGCCAAACCATCCTACTTGGTTCTGGAATTTCCACTGCATGCACAGTTATTAAAGTGATTTTGGGCAATGGCAGAAAGGGTGGCAAAATCCAATCTCGGTCTCTTTAACAACCAAACACTTATTTCACACTTGATGATTTTATATTTCAAACGGTTCATTTTCAAAATATCATATTCATTTTAAAGTCATCTCACTATAGAAATCATTCCACTTTCAAAATCATATTCGCTTTCGAAATCATATTCGCTTTTAAAATCATAACCATAAAATAGTTTAAACCTTCATATTAAAATATTCGCATTTAAATCCATTAAATCTAAATCATAACTGTTCCAACTTAAATAGTTTAAGTACTGAAAATAATTTATATATATTGAAATAGCTATAAATTAAAAATAATGTATAGTTAAAATAGTTTACGGATTAAAATAGTTTATATATTAAAAATAGTTTATAAAAGAATAGTTTTGAAGTATAATTATTTCTTCCAACTTCACAAATTAATTCAAATCAAATTTAATTCCGCAATTCAATTTAAATCAATTTTAGTTTAACAATTTCAACTGAAAAGGTTAAAGGTTCAATTCAAATTTTCATTAAACTATTTTTATTTATACCGATTTCAAATCTAGGTTTGAATTACAAATTTAAAACCACCTCAAATTTCAATAGATTTTAAAGTTTAAATATTCAACAATTTACAATAACTCAATTTGATAAATCTCATTTATATTTCAAAATCCAACTTTAATTTTATTTAAATTTGAAAATATTCACTTAATCATTTTTAATAACATTTAAATGAAATCAAAAATTAAAAATTTAAACAAAATCAATAATTAAATATCTAGCTTCAATTATATTTAATTCTAAAATTTTCACCTAATCACTTTTTATAAGCATTTAAATAAAATCTCAAATTTCAAATTTAAGTTAAAATTAAATATTCAATTTGTAACGACCTATAATTTAGTAAATATTTTAAATGGAATTTTATTCGAAACTTTGATTTAAATTATTTTAAAATTGATAAATTTGGAATTTTAATAAATATTTTTAGGATTTGATGTTAAATATTTTCCAAACCTAATAGAACTAAAAACTTTCTGAAAATTCAAATTTTGGTCGAATTTGGTCAAAGATTGACCTCTAGTTGAAAATTTTAAATTTGAATTTTAAATTTTTGTTCTTTTTTATGAAGCTGGATTTGATTCTAACTTTCTCCTTACTTTTCGTTTTGTTAAATTTTGATTTCTACTTTTCAAAATCTGAAACCTTTAGCGTATTACATGCAATTATTTTCATATTTTATTTTCCTCTTCGTTCTTGGCATTTTGGGTACATTTGATTTGAGGTTTAGCTCATTTGTTGTTGTTGGGCATAGGCAAAAGGGTTAGGATGTCAAAAGTCATATTAATGGTCATCTGATATGAAAAGCCACATTTTTGGGTAACAAAGTACATGCAAAAGTTTCTTTCTCACTTCTGTTTCTCCTTCTCCTCACAAATTACAGTAAGTTGTTCTTTTCTCTTTTTTAAATTTTTCTCCAATTTTTTTTCTCCTTCCTCCTCCTATTTTCCGCCATCCCTTGCCCTCACCTCCACCTCCGTTTCTCCACTCCATAGCTGACTCTTCTCTACCACCAAACCCCTTTGTTTTGCTCAAAGCCGAACCCTACCACTCCCTTATGTTCGACCACCATCATCACATAGCCTTCCCATGGCCGAATACAACCCTAGGCCAAACCCTTCCACCCCTTTGTCTTTCAATTGCTTCGGCCATCCACCATCCAAACACTAGCTATGACCTTCCCCTTTCGCTCCCCTAGCCGTGACAAACCAAGGACGAACCCCTTCACTTTAGTTAGGCCGAGCCAGTTCAAGCCATGGCCGGACCTCAAAGCTTCATCTAGCCGAGCCTTGTCTTGACACAAACTCTATCATGGCTGAGCCAAAACCAAACCCTTATGGCCAAATCTCTTAGCTATGTTGGCCGAGCCCAAACTCAACCATAGTCGAGCCATATTGCCATCTAGCTAGCCCATTTCATTTGTTTTCCATGTATATAAAATATTTTTTTTTCTACGTAAATTTATTTATTTACATATGTATTTATTTATTTGTTTTTCTAAGCTTTGGATTTGGATTCTCCTTCAACTAAATCTTGTTCGTGATTGTCGTGCCAATTCGAAGTGTTATGATTTGTTTGGAATCATTTTCTCTAGCCAAAGAAGGTGAGTAATCACTCTCGAATACATACTTATATTTTGGTGAATCAATGTCATATTAATTGTATTGAGACGTATGTTATGTTAGTAGTTTCATATATGCCTATGTTATCTCACATGATGTTATACCTGTTTTGATTATATGCCATGATATGTTATATATTGCTTTGTTATTTCATATTTTGTTCTCACATTGCAAGTTCCCTCACTATGGGTTGAAATGATACATACTCGAACAATCTTTAAAATATGGAAAAATTATTTTGAGCTGAAATGATAGGCTCGAGCGATTTTTATTTGGCTTGGGTTGCGGGTTGAAATGTTATATACCCGGGAATTTAATAATTTCAGATTGAAATGATATATATCCGTATCACTTTACCATAGGTATTAAAATTTTATATAGACTCCGGGGTTGGTTTTATAATAAGTTTCTAAAAATTATTAAGTATTTTGGAATTTTAAAATATATGAATTTTAAATTAAATTTAATTTAACGATTTTTTTAAAATTTATATATTTCTGTTATATATATTAAAAATATTTATAAGTAAATTAATGGTTGTGTAACGACCCATAGATTTTGATGGTTTAATAATTTATTTAATTGATATTTTAATGGTTTATTCATTTAATTAACTGAAAATTTATGAAAATTTAAATAATTTAATTTTGAAATAATAATTTAATATTTGGAATACGTCTAATTAAACATGGGAAATGGTAAATTTCCAATATAAAATATGAAAATTTATCTTCTTGTGTAATTTTATTTCAATTTATATCAGTTAAAAATCAACTATAATAAAATGTTTCTAAACCTGAATATTTTTCTATAGAAAATTTGTAAATCACCTTCTAAGTGGAACGTCATATTTCATTCTCCAAATTTAGATTTCTATTGCTCCGTTCATCTTATTTCTGACAGATTAGTAGCATTTTCAGTACCGATTATCGACTTTTGATTGGATAATCGTAACACTGGTATCTGTATACCGTTTTGATCGTCTCGTCGTGCTGATCACTATGGTATATTTGATTTCTATATTTCAGGGTCTGGTACGACATAGAATCAGTAAAACAATTATCGTATCGGTAACCATTTTCAACCTTTTGTCTTCCTTGTCCTTTCATATGTTTGCCAGCAGAAATTTGACAGCCACTTGTTCAAACTTTTCCCGATTTCAATAGCGTGACTCTTCTTATTCCTCCCGTTCAATAAATCATTGAATTGTCCTTTCATTTTTTCGATCAAGACACTACAAAATAAAGATTTCATTTTTATATATATGCTTTCTATTCACTTTTCTCTGCAACCTGCTCTTTATCTTCTCCTTCCATTTTTGTTCGACTGTTCTCACCCGCCTCCCTGCTTCTCACATCATCGCTGACCAGCGCAACCGCCCCTTCTTTGCTTCGCCCATCACCGTGACTAAGTGGCCATCCTCCGCTATAACCTATTTCATCCCAGTTCAGCCTGTCAGGCCTCACCACAACGAGCCACCATCAACAACAGCCGCCTTTCACCACCTCTCCCTCCAACGCTGTCATTTTTCCGACCATCTGCCACCAACTTCGACTGTCCACCTGGCGACATCACTTACTTCGGTGTTAATCTCATCAGCATCTCATGCGCATGCACCCACGTTGGAAAATTCATGCTTCTTACCATACGTAAGTCTATGTTTCTATAAATTATATTATGTTGTTTGTTTATTTACATATTTTGTTGGCATAAAATCTTATTTTGTACGATAGCTTACTTGTAACAACCCGTATATTTGGACCATTTAAATTGACAATAATCCTCACATGTCAACTTAAATAATACAAAACACGAATCATCATGGGATTATAAATACATAGATGTAAATGAGAATCAATACAACATCACAGTCACAGAACAGTCATAGAATAATGCAGCGGAAATACATCGTCATAATAGCAGTTCATGAAGCTACTACATATAGTACAACAATGTCTAAACAAAAGGTGACTGCAAGGAAATACATAAATGTCCAACAGACACGGACATCAAAATAGTCTGATAAAGATAAATGCTAAGTCTTCAGCATCTTCAACCAACCTTGATCAGCAAACTGGATAGCTTCAGACTAACCCGAGCATATACAAAAGAAACACTCGAGTCAGGACTCAAAATCTTATGCAGGATAATCAAATGCGGGAAATAAAGTCCATAACTCAAAGACGAATAAAATAACATCTCTAAGGATCCGATGAACTATCTATATATACAATAGAATACAGTATGTAGGTAATGTCTAATCAGTAAAATAGAATCTTAAAATAGCGTTAAGGCGTTGCCAAAATTCCCCTTAACACATTTTATATTCCCAAAAGCATATACAAGACCGTAGTTTCCCCAAAACCGGAAGTCACCAGAGGACAATCCATATACTCAAGGTACAAATCAAAACGTAGTGGTCGCGAATAGGATAATCGGTATGACAAGGTACATGAGGCAATACCAACTAGTATACTACTAGTTGCGTGATCCGGACTGATGTTGAGCATAGTAGCTACTATCTCAACACCACGAAACAACACTCCCAAATCAAGGGGTGCACCCAAATTGAATCACAAAAGTAATAGATATGGTATCGAAGAAGCGTGTCCGCTAGAGGTGGCGATCCTCAATGGCCCGACGCGGCTCCTGTTTTAGTCATGTCAGGGGTTATCCAATATCGTTCTCTTTCTTCAGTCAACGCGTTCACCAAACCATCCATTTCATTCTGGATCAACACTTCGCGCATAATAGTTATTAAAGTGGTTTTCGGTATCGACAGAGAGTATGTCCATTCTCGGTCCCGGTCTCTTTAATAACTATGTATTTATTACCCGATGGTCTGTTAAATTAATGTCTTAAACAAATCAAAGTCCAAAAGTCAAGGTGAAAATATGACTTCCAAATTTTGACATTTCACGATTCAATTTATTTTAGATATTTTAAAACATATTTCCAAATGCAAATTTTCCAAACATTTGAATGGTAAGTATTCAAGTTTAATTTAATAAGATCTAAATGTCACTTATTAAGTTTAGTTCATAATCAATGAATTCAATTTAATGGTAAACTTAGTTTAAATTATTAAATCAAATTCTATTCATTTCACTTCATGCTTACGTCCACCGTTGTCATAAATCCGATAAATCAATTTCCTTACTAAATTCCTTTTATCGATCCTCATTTGATTTATTTACTTATTCAATTAAATTCCCAAATCGAAGGAATCCATTTTCATTTACAATGTCCTGATTTGATTAATTTGTAAGTTTAAAATCATTTTAAATTTATATATCACTAAGTTATATCCATAAAGCTTTAGTTAGTTTTGTATTCCTCTTAAGTCAAATCCTCTAAATTTCAAATACAATTTATAACATGTTCCAATTCCATTTAATTTAAACCCGAGTTTTAATCTTAACCTAACAAATCTAATAAATTGTTAAATTCTAAACTTACTTGTTTCTAAATCTCATTTCGATTAAATTTGCCAATTCATTTTATTTAATTACATAGGTTTCTTAATCCGTTCAATTTAATCCATTAATTTTACTTCAATCTAACCCATAAAATTTATCTCAATTAAATCCGGGAAATTTATTTCAATTACATTCATTAAAACCGTTATCAAATTTCCAAACAAATTGTCAAGTTCATTCCTTAATTTAAAATATATTTCAATTTCGAAAATGGTTTTGTTGACCAATCGGGTTTCTTACTTTTGTTTTATATCCTAGGCCAAGTTGTTTAAATGGGTATTTATCATTTCAACCCAATATCATTCAATATAAAACAAAGCATAGCAAAGGGAACTTCCAGTGTGATAACTGGGATGGTGTCAAAGTAAATAAACAAGCGATAACAACCATACATAACAATTTAACAGTTTATTAAATAATCCCGAAATAATCGTATTAACTTACATTTGTTATTTATGCAAATTAATATAATTATTCCAAGAATCCACACTATCCTTTCATGCGGATTAAAGATTATCATGGTTTCCACTTGGTGTCTATTATCAAATTACTATATCAATAATACATTCAATGGTTCAAAGTGTAGTTAACGCTATTTCTACGCGACGATTTATTTAACATTTGAAGGGGTCAAGTTCAACATATATAATCCATTTTAAATTGTTGACTATCCTATATCAATTTCAATTCCATATTAAAGTTCACTTATATTAACAACCAAATTCAACATCACATAATAATTTTAGTGTCACAACTAATTGTCGTAAACTAGCAATATTCAAATTTAACTTGCATAGCGATTAAAATTTTTATTTCAACAATTCCAACAATCAACAATTAACATCTGAATTAATATAAACAACAATTATCACTTGATTATCATAGCATAATAGATTGATTCGTGAATGAAATATTCACCTTGCGTGGTTGAAGAAGATGATGGCGAAGCACGAAGACGAATAGATAAAATAGGCCCTAACAAGCACGACGCAAAATGAACACAACTGCAATCAACAAATGATTAATCAATAATTTGTTTATTGCAATATATATATATCGATTGAATATATATATAAACCATACCAAACAACGGAGCAAGATATTTTCGACAAGCGGGATGGAAATAGCCTATGTTTCCGGATCAATAGCGGGAGCTGGAATAAACGCAGCACAACGCTGTTAGTGAGCATATATAATTGATTCTGTAAAACTTTGTACTGTATATAACAACTTAAAACATGGAAACCCTTTTTCTCAACTTAATATGTACACCCTACTGCTGCATAAAACTTTACTTTATAACTTTACTGACAACTAAAGTTTAATATAATAGCAACTCCTACCTATGATATATTACTTTATACAATAACAACTATTCATACTTTGGAATCATACTAAAAATAGAAAAGCTGATGTACATATATATACGCATAGATAACTTTTTATACTTCTTATACTTCAACTTATAACTGCAGCATGCATGTTTAAAACTTATATATAATTCATATATGCCGTGAACCCATTATCATATAACAACTAAATAAACTAATACACACACACACATCTTATATGCTTTAAACAAAGTTTATTCTATAAACAATAATTGCAACATAAAATTATAAACGAAACTAAACTTTGAAATATTAAAACTATAATCAACAACTGTGAATAAACAATAACTTGTAATATTTAAAATTGTAAGTATATATATAAGAGAACAAAGTGGCTAGAGGGGAGAAGATGGTCGGCCAAGCTGGGAGGAAGCGGGAGAGGGTGGGCTATGTTGTTCGGCTGGAGCCTCGGAGGGTGGTGCTCGGCATGGGATGCGTGGCTACCGTGGTGGAAGCTTGCGTGGAGGCTCGGGAAGGAGGACACATAGTGGAACGGTGAAGCTGGCATGTGGGGCGCATGCGACTGATGGGGAGGTGAGGGGCGGTTGGTAGTGCTGGCAGGTGGGCGGGCTGCATGGGGAGGCGGAGGCGGTTGCATGGTGGTGTGGGACGTGGCGGGGAAGATGCATGCGGAGGGTAGAGGGGGTTTAGGCAGTGGCGGTTGGTGTGAGGCGGAGCTTTGAAGGGGAGAGAGGCGGAGCTTTGGAGGGGAGAGAGGGGGAGGGGATGCACATACGGCGGTGGCGTTTGCACGGGACGTGCACCTGGAGGGGAGGACGGGCTGCATGGGCAGGCGCATGGGCGGGCCGTGTGGGAGGAGGGTAGGGGCTGGAGGCGGTGGCCGTGGGGCTGGGCGTTTTGGAGGGGAGAGAGGCGGAGGGTAGGGGCGGGTGGAGCTGGTGGTGTGGGACGTGGCTGCATGGCCGTGGGGAGCAGGGCTGTAGCATGGGGTGGAGGAGGCTGATGGGTTGGTAGGGGCGGAGTACATGGATGCATGGGTAGGTGCATGCTGTGGCCGCATGGGGTCTGTAGTGGGAACGTGGAGTGGAGATTCATTTGCAGTAAACAAAATAATGTGGAGAGAGGAGGAAGGGAGGAGCTGTTTCATATTACAGTGAACGAAAATAAAACAAAAGAGAAAGAAGAAAGGGAGGAGGGAGAGAAAGAAAAGGCAGAGGAGTAAAGCAACGTACCAATTTTTCTCTTATGGGGCAAAGGGAAAAGTGATGCAGAGTAATTAATGAAGGAGCTGCTGTACAATATAATAAATGGAGAGGGATATATACACGTTATTCAAAGTGTGCATACGTCAGTGCAATGATGATTTCTAAAATGGAGGCTATTTGGGTTCCTAAGGCAGCTGAATGGCTCCAAAATTTTAAATGTTGAAATGTTGGGTACCGGTTTGTGCTGCGTAACGGACCGGTTTGCGCTCCGTTAACAATTATAGTTTGCAACGCCGAACTCCGATTGACACAAATAAATATACCGTTGTGGTCAGCGCGTCGAGACGGACACAATGGTATAAAGATGTTGATGGTTCGACGCCGTTTGCACGGTGGTAAATCTTATTGAACCATTTGCACGAGCGAACATTTTAGCTAGCAATTAAAAGCGAAATTTGACGAAACAAAATGCGCCGTCAAGTTCATAATATTTTTCTTATGCAACATCAAGAAAATATTTGAGTTCGGACAATAGGAAATTTATACAAAAGATTTAAACTGATATGTAAATGCGACGAGCGTAATTTACTTCAATATTTTTCAACGAAATTTGGCGCACGCCCATGTCTATCTAGAGGCACTCCAAATGTGAAGTTTGGTTGGCAACGGAAGTTGTTTGTGAAAATTCGAATTTCTACATAAAATAAGCGGTTTTAAAATTTTAAACTGGGTCCGAATTTTAGGGTCGTTACATTCTCCCCTACTCAAAACTTTTCGTCCCCGAAAAGGAACAATGGAAAGAGTGGAAGAACTATAAAAGAGGTACGATAGATATAGAATAGATTATCGAATAAAGTAAAGAATATAGAATGGAATTTACCTTCAACAAACAATTCTGGATTAGAATCTCGGATACTCTCCTCGGTTTCCCAAGTAAAATCACGATCATCGGGACTCCATTGGACTTTGACTAGGCTAACAGTCTTCCTTCTAAGCTGCTTCGTATCCCTATCAACAATACGAAGTGGTCTCCTCTCTATAGTCAAATCCGACTCAATATCAACCTCATCTAACTGAGCAATAGGAATGGTTATGGATGGATCATGTACAACCTTCCGAAGATGTGAAACATGGAATACGTTGTGCACGCCCTCAAATTTCTCCGGCAGTGCAACTCCGTAGGCTAGTGTACAATCCTCTCAGTGATAGTGAATGGTCCAACAAATCTAGGAGCGAGCTTCCCTCTACGACCAAATCGAATAACATTCTTCAAAGGTGATACTTTAAGAAAGACCTCATCTCCAACCTGGAATTTTAACTTTCTTCTACGCCTATCGGCATAGCTCTTCTGCCTATCCTGTGCGGTCTTCATCTTCCTTCTGATCTCATTGACCTTCTCGGATGCTTCCATAATCATATCCGGGCCAAGGACTAATCGGTCACCAGGCTCAATCCAACAAGCTGGCGATTTGCATGGCCGTCCATATAAAGCTTCGAACGGTGCCATATCGATACTCGCCTGATTATAAAGATAGTTATATTTTAATTCAAATTTTTTTACTTATTCAAATTGAAAATTTTGGATTACCTGATAGCTGTTATTATAAGTGAATTCAACCAAATGAAGGTGGTCTTCCCAAGATCCACTAAAATCAATAATGCAAGTTCGGAGAAGATCTTCCAAAATCTGATTTACCCTCTCCGTTTGGCCATCTGTTTGAGGATGATAAGCCGTGCTCAGATTTAGTTTAGTGCCCAAGACGTCCTGAAATGCCTTCCAGAATTTACTAGTGAATAAAGGATATCTATCGCATACAATACTAGATGGAACTCCATGAAGTCTGACAATCTCTCTCATATAAGTCTCGGCCAAACTCGAAGCAGTACGAGTGGTCTTAACAGGAATAAAGTGAGCAGATTTTGTCAACCTATCAACAATCACCCATATATTCTCGTTGCCTTTTCTGGTCCTCGGTAATCCGTCAACGAAGTCCATAGAAATTTGGTCCCATTTCCAACACGGAATCTCTAGGGGTTGAAGTAATCCTGCCGTCTTCCGGTGATCGGCCTTGACTTGCTGGCAAGTGGTGCATCTACTGACATATATGGAAATATCTCTCTTCATCCCACTCCACCAATATAAACGCTTCATATTTCGATACATTTTGGTGACACCAGGATGAAATGAAAGTGATGACTGATGGTTCTCTTTAAGCACTTCTTGTCTCAATCCATCAACATTAGGAACACAAATACGGTTGTCAATCTTCAAAACTCCATTACCATCTATCTGTGCTCCCACTTTACTATCAGCATTTCCAACTCTACCATGATCTAACTCCTTCATGTGGTAGAGCAGGGTGTCCTCATATTTCTTAGCTTTGATGCGATCCATAAGAGATGGGGAGATAACAAGCTGAAATAGCATGCCTTCTACAAGATTACAACAAGACAATGCTTTGCTACGGCTCAAAGCATCAGCTACAAAATTTGCTTTTCCAGGAGTATAATTGATGTCGAGATCATATGCAGCTAAGAATTCGAGCCATCGGACTTGTCTCTGATTCAAGTCCTTCTGAGAGAAAATATATCGCAAGGACTTATGATCTGTGAATAATTCAAATTTTGTCCCCAAAAGATGGTGCCTCCATAGTTTCAAAGCGAATACAACTGTAAGAAGCTCTAAATATTTGGTTGCATAGTTTACTTCATGAGTCTTTAACTGACGACCAGCATAAGCAATAACCCTTCCATTTTGCATAAGGAAAGCGCCTAAACCTTCTCGACAAGCATCGGTATAGACAGTTAATCCTTCACTCCCGTCAATTACCGCAAGAACTGGGGCTGAAGTTAACTTACGCTTCAACTCATTAAAAGTTGATTCACACTTCTCACTCCAAATAAATTTGACATCCTTTCGAGTTAAAGCAGTGAGTGGGGCAGAAATCCGGGCAAAGCGCTCAATGAATCTGCGATAATAACCGGCTAGGCCCAAGAAGCTTCGGATATCAGTAGGAGTTTTGGGAGTCTCCCAATCCTGTAGATAAGTTTTCAAATTAGAAAGGAACACGATGGATCGAATAGAAATAACGAATAGGATAGAACTTACATTGATTACGGCGATCTTAGCTGGATCGACCGAAATCCCGTTTCCAGAAACAATATGGCCAAGGAATCGTACTTCGTCTCGCCAGAAGTGGCATTTCGAAAACTTGGCTTTAAGCTGATGATTTCGGAAAGTTCCCAGAACATAAGCAAGATGTGTTTCATGCTCTTTCTCATCCTTGGAGAAGACGAGAATATCATCAATGAAGACAAGGACAAACTTGTTAAGGACATCACGAAAGACTCTATTCATTAATCGACGAAATAAGCAGGTGCGTTGGTCAAACCAAATGGCATAACCAACCATTCATAGAATCCATTCTCGGTACGGAAAGCTGTTTTATGAATACTATCTTCTGCTACTCTGAGTTGGTGGAACCCAGTGGCTAGATCAAGTTGTGAGAAAACTTTAGCTCCATGGAGCTGATTGAATAAATCATTGATGCGAGGCATCGGATAGAGGTTCTTGAGAGTGCGCTTGTTTAATTCTCGGTAATCAACACACATGCGAAGAGACCCATCAGACTTGGTGACAAATACGACTGTGGCGCCCCATTCAGAACAACTTCTCCTGATCAAACCCTTAGCAAATAGATCATCAATTTGGGTTTTAAGTTCAGCTTTTTCTTTAGGAGCCATCCTTCTGTGAGGGAGAACTACGGGAGTAGCTCCGGGAATAAGGTCAATGCGGAAATCGATCTCTCGTTTTGGCGGTAGAGAGTCGACCTCTCCAAATACATTGGGAAATTTCTGAACGATAGGAGTAGTACTAAGGTCATCCGGGTGAGCATCAAGAGAGAATATGAAGCTTCCGGCATATTTCTGAGGTGATTTGCATTCGATGACAAGCGGTAGACCCTTGTCACTGAATAGAGAAACAGATCGAGCTTTGCAAGAAATAATAGCATCGAATTTTCTTAACCAATCAGCGCCAAATAAGATGTCAAATGCTTCGAAGCCAAGCACATAAAAATCCCAAGTGAATCGACATCTTCCATACAAAAGCACAACCTCTTTACAAATTCTACTGAGGTTGGCAAGTCCTCCAATGGGGTTGGAGACGCATAAGGAAATAGTAGCAAGAGTTGGTTCTAATTTGAGCTTATTACAAAGATCAATAGATATGAAGCTATGAGATGCACCAGTATCGAATAATACCCGAACAGGTAAATTATGAAATCTAAAAGTACTTCGTAAGGTACCTCGGTCATCTTGAGCAGGTGGTGGAGGTGGTGGAGGAGTGGTGACAGCATATACTCCCGATGGTGTGCCTTTCTTCCTAAATGGGCAATCTCTCTTGAAGTGACCTGGCTGGAGGCAGACATGGCATAAATCATTCCTCATCTGAGAAGGTGGTGGAATAGCAGCTCCGGTGGATGGACAACTATTAGCATAATGGCCCTTCTTATCATATTTGAAGCAAGTGATCTTAGCAAGGTCGATTGGGCTTTTCTGGGCATATCCTAATCCTGTAGTATTTTGCCAAGATTTCTTTTGCTGATCGAAGTTCATCTTCCTCTGGAAAAGGGCTGAGTAGGAGGGGCTTTGGCAGTGGGTCCCCTTGGCTTTGCCTCATATCGAAGAGCACAGTCGACAAGCTCTGTGAAGGTGCATTGAGTGTGGCCAGTAAGCAAGTCATAATACTCTGGTCTAGCTCCCATAATGAACTTCTCGTTCTTTAGAAGTGGTGTATCGATCAATCCCGGGCCAAACTTGGAGAGTTCGTTAAATTTCCTCTCGTACTCAGAAATAATCATACTACCTTTCTTAAGATCCGTAAAAGCTCTATAAAGTTGGGTTTTCCCAGCAGAGGGCATCCACTGTGCCGAGAAAGTGTCCCTAATCAAAGATAGACTAGATGAGTAACCTTTTAAAGATTGAAAGTAGAATTAGACTACGAAATCCAAATAAATTTATACCTAAACTGGGCCCAAGTGATGGTGTTCTCCTCGATACGGGAAGTAACTGATTCCCACCAATCTTGCGCGGCATCCTGAAGTTGCCACGCAGCAAGCTGACGTTTCTGAGCATCAGTGATCTCCAATCCAGAAAATATCTTCTCTAAGCCTTTGAGCCATTGCTGAGCCTCGATAATACCCTCGGATCCAGAAAACTTAGTACCACCTAGCTGTGTATACTCCTTGCTAAGAGTGGTGAATTTGACTGGAGCTGGGATGGCAGGTGCATCCCGGGCAGGACCATGACCTCTTCCTCCACTATTGTTTCTTCCGGTGCTCATCCTGAAATATCGAAAGAGATTTAGAACCAAGGATAGAAAAATCATACAGCTTGAAGAAAATCTAATGAACGGATCAAAGAAGTTTGAATTTTTAAAGGATCGGGACATTGAATCGATTCTCCTCATTCTAGGGTACTGCTACCCTATCTCTAATGAGTTTATATAATCCCAAACTAAGGTTTTTAGGGAAACAAAGCTCTGATACCAACTGTAACAACCCGTATATTTGGACCATTTAAATTGACAATAATCCTTACATGTCAACTTAAATAATACAAAACACGAATCATCATGGGATTATAAATACACAGATGTAAATAAGAATCAATACAACATCACAGTCACAGAACAGTCACAGAATAGTGCAGCGGAAATACATCGTCATAATAGCAGTTCATGAAGCTACTACATACAGTACAACAATGTCTAAACAAAAGGTGACTGCAAGGAAATACATAAATGTCCAACAGACACGGACATCAAAATAGACTGATAAAGATAAATGCTAAGTCTTCAGCATCTTCAACCAACCTTGATCAGCAAACTAGATAGCTTCAGACTGACCCGAGCATATACAAAAGAAACACTCGAGTCAGGACTCAAAATCTTATGCAGAATAATCAAATGCAGGAAATAAAGTCCATAACTCAAAGATGAATAAAATAACATCTCTAAGGATCCAATGAACTATCTATATATACAATAGAATATGGTATGTAGGTAATGTCTAATCAGTAAAATAGAATCTTAAAATAGCGTTAAGGCGTTACCATAATTCCCCTTAACACATTTTATATTCCCAAAAGCATATACAAGACCGTAGTTTCCCCAAAACTGGAAGTCACCAAAGGGCAATCCATATACTCAAGGTACAAATCAAAACGTAGTGGTCGCGAATAGGATAATCGGTATGACAAGGTACATGAGGCAATACCAACTAGGATACTAGTAGTTGCGTGATCCGGACTGATGTTGAGCATAGTAGCTACTATCTCAACACCGTGAAACAACACTCCCAAATCAAGGGGTGCACCCAAATCGAATCACAAAAGTAATAGATATGGTATCGAAGAAGCGTGTCCGCTAGAGGTGGCGATCCTCAATGGCCCGGCGCGGCTCCTATTTTAGTCATGTCAGGGGTTATCCAATATCGTTCTCTTTCTTCAGTCAACACGTTCACCAAACCATCCACTTCATTCTGGATCAACACTTCGCGCATAATAGTTATTAAAGTGGTTTTCGGTATCGACAGAGAGTATGTCCATTCCCGATCCCGGTCTCTTTAATAACTATGTATTTATTACCCGATGGTCTGTTAAATTAACGTCTTAAACAAATCAAAGTCCAAAAGTCAAGGTGCAAATTTGACTTCCAAATTTTGACATTTCACGATTCAATTTATTTTAGATATTTTAAAACATATTTCCAAATGCAAATTTTCCAAACATTTGAATGGTAAGTATTCAAGTTTAATTTAATTAGATCTAAATGTCGCTTATTAAGTTTAGTTCATAATCAATGAAATCAATTTAATGGTAAACTTAGTTTAAATTATTAAATCAAATTCTATTCATTTCACTTCATGCTTACATCCACCGTTGTCATAAATCCGATAAATCAATTTCATTACTAAATTCCTTTTATCAAACTTCATTTGATTTATTTACTTATTCAATTAAATTCCCAAATCGAAGGAATCCATTTTCATTTACAATGTCCTGATTTGATTAATTTGTAAGTTTAAAATCATTTTAAATTTATATATCACTAAGTTATATCCATAAAGCTTTAGTTAGTTTTGTATTCCTCTTAAGTCAAATCCTCTAAATTTCAAATACAATTTATAACATGTTCCAATTCCATTTAATTTAAACCCGAGTTTTAATCTTAACCTAACAAATCTAATAAATTGTTAAATTCTAAACTTACTTGTTTCTAAATCTCATTTCGATTAAACTTGCCAATTCATTTTATTTAATTACATAGGTTTCTTAATCCGTTTCAATTTAATCCATTAATTTTACTTCAATCTAACCCATAAAATTTATCTCAATTAAATCCGGGAAATTTATTTCAATTACATTCATTAAAACCGTTATCAAATTTCCAAACAAATTGTCAAGTTCATTCCTTAATTTAAAATATATTTCAATTTCGAAAATGGTTTTGTTGACCAATCGGGTTTCTTACTTTTATTTTCTATCCTAGGCCAAGTTGTTTAAATGGGTATTTATCATTTCAACCCAATATCATTCAATATAAAACAAAGCATAGCAAAGGGAACTTGCAGTGCGATAACTGGGATGGTGTCAAAGTAAATAAACAAGCAATTGCAACCATACATAACAATTTAACAGTTTATTAAATAATCTCGAAATAATCGTATTAACTTACATTTGTTATTTACGCAAATTAATATAATTATTCCTAGAATCCACACTATCGTTTCATGCGGATTAAAGATTATCATGATTTCCACTTGGTGTCTATTATCAAATTACTATACCAATCATACATTCAATGGTTCAAAGTGTAGTTAACGCTATTTCTACACGATGATTTATTTAACATTTGAAGTGGTCAACTTCAACATATATAATCCATTTTAAATTGTTGACTATCCTATATCAATTTCAATTCCATATTAAAGTTCACTTATATTAACAACCAAATTCAACATCACATAATGATTTTAGTGTCACAACTAATTGTCGTAAACTAGCAATATTCAAATTTAACTCGCATAGCGATTAAAATTTTTATTTCAACAATTCCAACAATCAACAATTAACATCCAAATTAATATAAACAACAATTATCACTTGATTATCATAGCATAATAGATTAAGTCGTGAATGAAATATTCACCTTGCGTGGTTGAAAAAGATGATGGCGAAGCACGAAGACGAATAGATAAAATAGGCCCTAACAAGCACGACGCAAAATGAACACAACTGCAATCAACAAATGATTAATCAATAATTTGTTTATTGCAATATATATATCGATTGAATATATATAAAAACCATACCAAACAACGGAGCAAGATAGATTCGACAAGCGGGATGGAAATAGCCTATGTTTCCGGATCAATAGCGGGAGCTGGAATAAACGCAGCACAACGCTGTTAGTGAGCATATACAATTGATTCTGTAAAAATTTGTACTGTATATAACAACTTAAAACATGGACACCCATTTTCTCAACTAAATATGTACACCCTACTGCTGCATAAAACTTTACTTTATAACTTTACCGATAACTAAAGTTTAATATAATAACAACTCCTACCTATGATATATTACTTTATACAATAACAACTATTCATACTTTGGAATCATACTAAAAATAGAAAAGCTGATGTACATATATATACGCATAGATAACTTTTTATACTTCTTATACTTCAACTTATAACTGCAGCATGCATGCTTCAAACTTATATATAATTCATATATGTCGTGAACCCATTATCATATAACAACTAAATAAACTAATATACACACACACATCTTATATGCTTTAAACAAAGTTTATTCTATAAACAGTAATTGCAACATAAAATTATAAACGAAACAAAACTTTGAAATATTAAAACTATAATCAACAACTGTGAATAAACAATAACTTGTAATATTTAAAACTGTAAGTATATATATAAGAGAACAAAGTGGCTAGAGGGGAGAAGATGGTCGGCCAAGCTGGGAGGAAGCGGGAGAGGGTGGGCTATGTTGGTCGGTTGGAGCCTCGGAGGGTGGTGCTCGGCATGGGATGCGTGGCTACCGTGGCGGAAGCTAGCGTGGAGGCTCGGGAAGGAGGACACATAGTGGAACGGTGAAGCTGGCATGTGGGGCGCATGCGGCTGATGGGGAGGTGAGGGGCGGTTGGTAGTGCTGGCAGGTGGGCGGGCTGCATGGGGAGGCGGAGGCGGTTGCACGGTGGTGTGGGACGTGGCGGGGAAGATGCATGCGGAGGGGAGAGGGGGTTTAGGCAGTGGCGGTTGGTGTGAGGCGGAGCTTTGGAGGGGAGAGAGGCGAAGCTTTGGAGGGGAGAGAGGCGGAGGGGAGGCACATGAGGCGGTGGCGGTTGCACGGGACGTGCACCTGGAGGGGAGGACGGGCTGCATGGGCAGGCGCACGGGCGGGCCGTGTGGGCGGAGGGTAGGGGCTGGAGGCGGTGGCCGTGGCCGTGGGGCGGGGCGTTTTGGAGGGTAGAGAGGCGGAGGGTAGATGCGGGTGGAGCTGGTGGTGTGGGACGTGGCTGCATGGCCGTTGGGAGAGGCCGTGGGGAGCAGCGCTGTAGCATGGGGTGGAGGAGGCTGATGGGTTGGTAGGGGCGGAATACATGGATGCATGGGTAGGTGCATGCTGTGGCCGCATGGGGTCTGTAGTGGGAACGTGGAGTGGAGATTCATTTGCAGTAAACAAAATAATGAGGAGGGAGGAGGAAGGGAGGAGCTGTTTCATATTACAGTGAACGAGAATAAAACAAAAGAGAAAGAAGAAAGGGAGGAGGAAGAGAAAGAAAAGGCAGAGGAGTGAAGCAACGTACCAATTTTTCTCTTCTGGGGCAAAGGGAAAAGTGATGCAGAGTAATTAATGAAGGAGCTACTGTACAATATAATAAATGGAGAGGGATATATACACGTTATTCAAAGTGTGCATACGTCAGTGCAATGATGATTTCTAAAATGGAGGCTATTTGGGTTCCCAAGGCAGCTGAATGGCTCCAAAGTTTTAAATGTTGAAATGTTGGGTACCGGTTTGTGCTGCGTAACGGACCGGTTTGCGCTCCGTTAACAATTATAGTTTGCAACGCCGAACTCCGATTGACACAAATAAATATACCGTTGTGGTCAGCGCGTCGAGACGGACACAACGGTATAAAGATGTTGATGGTTCGACGCCGTTTGCACGGTGGTAAATCTTATTGAACCATTTGCACGAACAAACATTTTAGCTAGCAATTAAAAGCGAAATTTGACGAAACGAAATGCGCCGTCAAGTTCAGAATATTTTTCTTATGCAACATCAAGAAAATATTTGAGTTCGGACGACAGGAAATTTATACAAAAGATTTAAACTGATATGTAAATGCGACGAGCGTAATTTACTACAATATTTTTCAACGAAATTTGGCGCACGCCCATGTCTATCTAGACGCACTCCAAATGTGAAGTTTGGTTGGCAACGGAAGTTGTTTGTGAAAATTTGAATTTCTACATAAAATAAGCGGTTTTAAAATTTTAAACTGGGTCCGAATTTTAGGGTCGTTACATTCTCCCCTAATCAAAACTTTTTGTCCCCCAAAATGAACAAAGGAAAGAGTGGAAGAACTATAAAAATAAATATATCTTTGTGTTGAATACATGTGTTCTAATTTATACTACAAGGAGTTCATTTTATATGTGTTCAAAATTTAATGTTGGTTTTTAATTTTATATAAATATTTAGATTTTATCTTTACGCGTGTTTGAATTTAATATTGGTTTGAATTTTATGTAAATAGATTTTGATTTATTGGTTTAAGGAAGATAATAATACAATATTATCCTGTTTAAATTATATCAAGCTAATTTGACTTGTTCTCATTAATCCCTGATATCAGCTTTGTTCATCGATTCGGGTTCAATCTTGCCTTGTTTTGAAATTCTTGCCCATCTCACCTTGTTTTGGATTCGTAACTCATCGTATTTTCGTTCATCTCTAGCTTCGAAAGGTGAGTCCTTCTCGCTCTGACATTTTTACTTATGAAATGGTGAATGAATGTCAAGTGATTAGTAAATTTAAATGTTTATGCAAGTTAATGATGATTATATGATATGTTACTTCATGTTATTTCCATGTTTACTTTGTTAATTATCACCTGACATATGATATATGACAGCATATCATGACATTAACATGTTAGTGTATTTGTTTATATTTTTTATGCATATGTTCACACTGCAAGTTCCCTGTTAGAATAGAATCACTATGTGGTTGAAATGATACGTACCCGAATGGACATTAGAATAGGGAAAAATCATTTTAAGCAGAAATGATAGGCTCAAGTGATTTTTATTGTATTTTTGTTTGAATTGGGATCGCGGGTTTGAAATAATAGAACCCGGGTTTTCTTTTTAAAATGATACATATCTGTATCACTTAACCCAGGATAGGAAATTTTATATAGACCTCATGGTATATTTTAAATGATTTTTCTTAAGATATGTATTTTTAAAACTAAGAAATTTTGATTTAAAAATATATATTTTTATGGGTTTATGAAAGCTAATATTAAGATTTAAATTGTGAATTTAAGTATGTAAATTTAAAGTTAATGTGATTTAAGACTTTAAATTTTATTTTTGTGAAATTTAGGTAAATAACGGAAATTAAATTTTAAAGTTTTGAAATGATATTGAAGTAAAATGTTAAGTTTTTGGTTAAATTTATAAGTTAAGAAATAGTGAAATTTTGACTTAATAAATGAGTTAAGTTTTTAATTGGATATTTAATTATAAAATTTCATTGTGATAAATCATATGTTAAAATTATTTAAATGTGAAATTTTGAAGTCTAGAAATATGATTTATAAGTTTTAAAATAACAAAAATTTGGACTGTTAATGTTTCTGAAGTTATAATAAAATTTGGAATTTTATTAATAGCATTTCCAAAAATGTTGTGGTCTTATGACAACATTATTAAGTGCTGTTGTTTTTGAATTTAACTATATTTGAAATAACTAAATATCGATTACGGCATGTTATAAATGTTGTTGTCCCTGAACTAAACTATTTTGGAAACTATAAGCTACGATAGCACTTTATAAATGCCGCCGTTGCTGAAATTTTACAATGTTTTTAAATATTGTAGATTTTAGCACTGTTTGAGTTATATTTTTAAAACCGTTAAATGATTTAACTTTTGGAATTGATTATGTATGAAAAATAAGGAGTTTTGAATATATATTTCAATATATAAATTCGAATTTTTAAGGAATTTAAATTGAATTTGAATTTAATTAAGGTTTACTTGGTTGTGTTAAATGGAACGGGATGTAATGAGATAAATGAATTTCGAATGGAATTTTGAAATGTGTTTTGTAATGATATTTAAAATAATAAATGAATGACATATTTGATTTTAAAATGATATTTAAATTGAATATTTGAATTAAAGAATGATAATGAATTTATAATGTATTTGAAAAGGAAATGACTTTGAAATGGTTTTGAATGACATAATCTTTATTTTGATAAAGAATGTGAATTTGGAATGATATTTGATTTTTGATCTATTTGATAAATGATTATTTAAAGTTTATATTTACATGAAAGGATATTTGGTTTACTTGTAATTTGAGTTTATTTAAATAATATTGGATTTTTGAAGTAAACATTTCAAAACTAAGTAATAATGAATTAAACTTGAGATATATGAAATTATAAAATTATAAAATTTAGTTTTGAAATGTGGGGTATTAAATCTTTGAAAAATATTAAAAGTTGAATAGTTTATTTTATGGATCAAATCAATATTTGAAATTGAAAAGATTTGAAATGGCTTGTTGGAAAACTGAATTGAATTGATGCCGATGGATTGAATTGAATTAAATTGGGAATTTGAAAATTTGAATTGATTTTAATAAATTTATGATATGTAAAGAATTAAAGGAATGTTTCATGATTTCAAATGTATGATTTTGAAATGTTATGATTTTCAATGTGTAATGATTTCAAGTATTTTGGTTTCGAAAAACTTATAATTTTGAAAGTATTATGATTTTTGACGGTGAATATATGCTTAAAATTGTAAAAACCCAGTATTTTTTGATTATTTTAATTGTATATTTTAATTATTTTAATTTAAATTCCCGATTTAATAACTTGATTTTATTTATTTAACGTGAATAAAATTTGTTATTTTAAATATAAATTTTGACTTTAATGTGAATTAGAATTCCAAACATGAGTAAATAAAATATTTTCCAAAAATGTGAATTTTGGTTAACATAGTCAAACTTTGACTTTTAAATTTAAAAATTGAAAATTTGAATTTTATCTCTTACTATGAAAATAAATATAATTTTAAGTATAGTACCTTTTGTTTCATTGAAATCCGATTAATATTGTGAAAGTTATGCTTTTTACACTATTGTATCTAAATTGTTTTATTTAAAAAAAATGTTTATTTTAGTTCATTTAAATAATATTTTCTTTGTCATATCTTGTGTATATTTGTGTAAAATGACATGTTATGTATATATTTTATTTTTAAAACATTTTTAAAGTGTAGTTATAATTTTCCAATGTTTATTGCATTTTGTTTATAATTTTTAATTTCTAGTTTCAATTAAATGAAGTATATTCTTCATTTATTTTTCCATTTTCCAAGATATTATTTTATTTTCATTTCTACTTCATTTTGTTCAGCTTTTTATTTTTATTTATGGAAATTTTATTTGTTTGTTTTGATTAAAAGAATTAGAAATTCCAAGGGACAAAGACGTTTCGTTTTCTAGTGACTTTTCATGTACTTATCTTATCAATTTCATTTGCCTTTCCAATTTTAGTCTTGGTTATACATTTCCTTGTGCTAGCTATGTATTTTCATTCTCTTTCAGTGAGAAATTTGCTTCTCTTCTCAAAACTCACGGCCAAAGGAAATTTAGGTAATGGCTTCTTCTACTTTTACTCTTCATTTTACTTCTTGTTTTCATTGATTTTTGCCTTGATTTTTTCTTGTGTTTTGCTAGGACACTACACCATCATATCCTCCGACCATCACCACCACCGTACACAGCAGCAATCATTCCTCTTCCCTCTGTCCAGATCTGGCCATGCCCTTATATTGAAGCCGTCACCTCAAATTTGCAAAGCTCGACTTGAAACTTGCCTAGCCGAGCCAAGATGTCACCATACCACTTCATAACTTGCCTTGGCGGCACCACTAGCTCCACCACCTGCCAACACCATCTCTGTACATTACTTCACCTCTAACTGATCTGACTTGACATGAATCAGTGCACGGTCGAGCCCAGATGCCTTTGGCCGAGCCAAAATGTTGAACCAAAACATCTTATTTTGCCTTGCCTTTGACCTTCCTTCACTAGTAACTCAAAAAACCCTTCACATCCTGTAACAACCCTTATATTTGCACCATTTAAATTGACAATAATCCACACATATCAACTTAAATAATACAAAACAGGAATCATTATGGGATTATAAATACATAAATGTAAATGAGAATCAATACAACATCACAGACACAGAACAGTCACAGAATAATGCAACAGAAAATACATCGTCATAATAGCAGTTCATGAAGCTACTACATGAAGTACAACAATGTCATAACATAAGGTGACCGAAAAGAAATACATAAATGCCCAACAGGCTAGTACATCAATACTGGAATACAAATAGATAGATAAAGATAAATGCTAAGTTTTCAGCATCTTCAACCTACCTTGATCAGCAACTTGATAGCTTCAGACTGACCCGAGCATATACAAAAGAGAAACACTCGAGTCAGGACTCAAAATCTTATATAGGATAATCAAGTGCAGGGAATAAAGTCCATAACTCAAAGATGAATAAAATAACAGCTCTAAGGGTCCGATAAACTATCTATATATAAAATAGAATACGATAGGTAGACAATGTCTTATCAGTAAAGTACGACATTAAAATAGCGTTAAGACGTTACCATAATTCCCCTTAACATATTTTATAACGCCATAGTCTACACAGCACCGTAAACCCCACCGTAAACTAGTGATTATCAGAGGGTACCCCATAGGTATAACACAAAACAAAACATAGTGGTCGCGAATAGGATAATCAGTATGACAATGTACATAAGGCTATACCAACTAGGATACTAGTAGTTGCGTGATCCCGACTGATGTTGAGCATAGCCAGCAGCTACCTCAACACTGCGAAACAACACTCGCATATCAAGGGGTGCGCCTAAATCGAATCACAAAAGTAATGGATTGGTATCGAAGAAGTGTTTCCGCTAGAGGTGGCGAACCTCAATGGCTCGACGCGGCTCCTATTTTAGTCATGTCAGGGGTCATCCAATATCGTTCTCTTTGTTCAGTCGACGCGTTCACCAAACCATCCACTTCATTCTGGATCAACACTCCATGTATAATAGTTATTAAACTGGTTTTCTGTATCGATAGAGATTATGTCCATCTCCGATCCCGGTCTCATTAATAACTACGTATTTATTACCCGATGGTCGGTTAAATTAACGTTTAAACAAATCAAAGTTCAAAAGTCAAGGTGAAAATTTGACTTCCAAAATTTGACATTTCACGATTTAATTTATTTTAGATATTTAAAACATATTTCCAAATGCAATTTTTAGTTCAAACATTTGAGTTAACAAAATTAAGCGTTCAAGTTCAACTTAATAAGAACTAAATTTCGCTTATTAAATTTAGTTCATAATCAATGAATTCAAATTAATGGTCGATTTAGTTAGAATCATTAAATCAAATTTTATTCATTACAATTCATATTTACATTCACTGTCATCATAAATTCGCTTAAATCAATTTCATTAACTGAATTCCTTTTTATCAAAACTTCATTTGATTTATTTACCAATTTAATTAAATTTCTTTTTAAAGGAATTTGTTTCCATTTATTTGGTTCAATGATCTACACATCACAAATAAGTTATTTCCAAGTTACAAATCAACTCAATCCATATTCCGTTAACAATGTCCGGATTTGATTAATTCATTAAATTTAAAATCATTTAAATTTAAATTATCACTAAATCAAATCCACAAAATATAGTTAGTTTTGTATTCCACTTATGTCAAATTTTCCTAACCTCAATTTAAATTTATAACAAGTTTCAAATCGATTTAATTTAAACTGAGTTTAAATCTAAATCTAACAAACTTTTAAATTATTAAATTCTAAAACTTTACTTGTTTCTAAATTTGATTCCAATTATTCAACTTACTTAACTTTCAGTTTTCCTAAATCAGATTACAAATTTCTAACTTTTAAATTTGTCAATTCATTTTAATCAATTAAATAGATTTATTAATCCATTTCAATTAAATCCATTAATTTACTTCAATTAATCCATTAAGTTCGATACTTAATTTGATGCAGAACGACCTACGGAAGCACAAGGCTTAGGTCGTTCACGAGTTAATGAAGGTCGGCCCCGACCTAAGGAGTCATGTGAGGAGGAGCTGCGAGTTAAAAGCCAAGGACCTAGTGATCTGCCGCATTGTTGTAGTGAAGACTTAAGTCGGCTACGACTTAACAAAGCAAGGGGAAAGGAGCTACGACCTAAAGGGTTTCGAACTAAAGAGTTACGACCTACGGAAGAAGGTTAGGTCGGCATAAAGATAAGTCGGTCGAATGTTGTGATGAGTCGAATGTATTGTAACAGGTTGAGTCAACTATTTGATAAGTCGTAAGTCGTGTACTGGACGAGATGGGCTGATTGAGTCGTTGTATATATGTGTTGTGTTGTAATTGAGGCGTGTAGTATCTGTTAGGTCGACAACGACCTAGTTAAGTCGTGACGTTGTAATTTGTTTGTTTCTTTTCCTTGAGTCGCTGAATGTTGAGTCGTGAGTCATGAGTCGGTAACGACTTAAGGGTCAGGGTGTAAAAAAGGCTATAAATAGGGCGTGTGTTGTACATTTTTTAAGTAGGTTGTTGATTTTTGAATGAAATTCTTGTTTGATTGTTGTGTGCTTTCATCTTAAATTGGTAGTTGAGTGTAATCTCCTATGTCCACTTTCGGTTATTCGAGTGCGCTCGAATCAACGATCGTTGAAGCCAATTCACGGTATCAAGTGCACTTGATCAACGTTTGAAGAATTGTAGATCTTCTTTCACGGTATCGTGCACGATCAACATGTCGAAGATAGCTAGAATTCGGTATCTTTGTGATCAACGAATTTGGGCATTTCAGTATCTTCAATCCACCGTTTGCTACTTTCATCGATCTATATCGTTTGGTTATTATCCGCTGCGTCGGTTTTTGGTATCGGGGCTAGACTTAGCCAATCATAGCTAAGCCGAGTCTTGGAGCCAAGGAGTTTGAAGTTGGTGTTCATCGTGTTCATCTTGAAGTTGCAACAAGTAGAAGTTTTCGATCCATATTCTTTTGGATCAAAGTGTGGAAGTTGTGTCAATTTGGCCGTGATATTTTTGGCGCGCCAAAGTTTGAAAGTAAAGTGTTTGAAGCCGTGCTTGTTGAAGCCGAGCCGACCTAAGCCTTAGGTCATTACCTATTGTCGAGTTAGTGGGAGGCCGTGACTTGTTGTTCTAGTTTGGGTTGAAGATTTGTGAAGTTTTGAGGATTATGTTGAATCAATCATGCCGCCGAGGAGAGCTAATCGTCATCAGAATGTTGAAGCGTTGTATAGAAGGGAAGAAGCCGAGCAAATGGAACAACACATTAATGAGAAATTTGATGAAGGCATTGGAAAGTTAGAGAAATTGATGAATGATTTGAATCAAAACCAAAGGAGGAGATCACCAGTCTCGAACCATGGAGGAAACCGAATTTCGCCGTCGGTTACGGAAGCGAGAAGGGTATCGCCACAATCTTTTAGAGAAAGAAAAGAAACATCAATTTCATCGAGAAGAGATCACCATGACTATGGACATGAAGAGAGAAGAACTCCACGTGAGTTTGAAGATGAGCCATATCAAGATGAAGAGAGACATAGTAGAAGAGACATGCGTGATCGAAGGGATGTTGATGGTCGAGATCGACATAGACATACGTTTGATTTTAATGAAGAGGGTGATAGAGCTAGCATTCATTATCGAGATCGAGACCAAGTTCGAAATTCATATCGAGATGTAGAAAAAGATCGTCGATGGGAATCGGGTATGAAGATGGAAATTCCAGAATTCAAGGGAGGAATGGTAGCTGAAGAATTTCTTGATTGGTTGTCTAATGTTGAAGAGATTTTTGACTTTAAAGAAGTTCCTGAGCATAGAACAGTGAAGTTGGTTGCTACTAGGTTGATGGGGAGAGCTATGGTGTGGTGGCAGCAAACCAAACTTACACGAGAACGGATGGGGAAGTCAAAGATTGAATCATGGGAGAAAATGAAGAAGATGATGAAAGCTACATTCTTGCCTTACAATTATCAATCACTCATGTACCAGAGGTTGCAAAATCTGAGACAAGGGACAAAGACTGTTAATGATTATGCTGATGTATTTTATCAACTGATTGCTCGAAATGACATTATGGAGACAGAGGAACAGCTGACTCCTAGATTTGTTGGAGGGTTGAGGATGCAGATTCAAGACATGGTGAATATGTTTGATCCTTGATCAGTGGCTGAAGCGCACCAAAAAGCGTTGGCTTGGGAGAAGCAGGGAAGACGAGGTGGTGGTGTGTTTACAAATTCCAACAATCAAGCGAAGGGTATGAGTGGAAGTTCTAATGTTTCTAAATCTATCAATAAACCAGTACTGAAGGAGGCTGAGAAGGCAAAGGTTAACCACAGTTTCAAATGTTACAATTGCCAGGAGATGGGTCACAAGAGTAATGAATGTCCGAAGCCGAAGAAATGAACTATGATTGCAGAAGTTGAAGGTGAGGATGATGGTGAAGGTTACTCTAGTCCAGTTGAGGAGAATGAACAGGATATCGCGTCGGGAGATGAAGGGTGTAATCTAATGATGAGAACATCTTGTTTAATACCGAAGCAGGAAGAAGAAGCTAGTTGGTTGAGGAGCAATATTTTTCAGTCAACATGCACTATTCTAGGAAAGGTTTGTAAATTTGTGATTGACGCTGGAAGTTGTGACAATATTATTTCTACCGAAGCTGTGAGAAAGTTGAAGCTGAAAACGGAGAAGCATCATAATCCTTACAAGTTAGCGTGGTTGAGAAAAGGAGGAGAAGTGAAGGTGGACAGGCGAGTTCGAGTTCCATTTTCTTTTGGGAAGAAATATAAAGACGAGATCTGGTGTGATGTAGTTAAGATGGATGTTTATCATTTGCTTTTGGGAAGACCGTGGCAGTATGATCGAGCAGTGCAGCATGACGGTCGAACCAATAGCTACAGTTTTATGTTTGAAGGCGTTAAGATTATTTTAGGTCCAAAGAAGAGACAACAAGAAGAGAGTAAGTCAGAAGAGACTGAGGAGCTGAAGACTTTATTGACTTTGAAGGAATTTATTAAAGAAGTAGAAGAGAGTCCAGAGGTATTTTTGTTGATTGGACATGAAGCCACTGAATCTGTAGAAGTTCCAGAGAAAGTAAAACCGGTATTGGAAGAATTCAGAGATGTGTTTCCTGAAGAATTACCAACGGAGTTACCACCGTTGAGGGATATTCAACATCAGATTGATCTTGTGCCAGGGGCAGTATTACCACGCAGACCACATTATAGGATGAGTCCTAAGAAGCATGAGGAACTGAGAAGGAAGGTGGAGGAGCTGTTTGAACAAGGGCATGTTCAGGAGAGCTTGAGTCCTTGTGCAGTACCAGCCATACTGGTGCCAAAGAAGAATGGTTTGTGGAGAATGTGTACGGATAGTCGGGCTTTGAACAAGATCACTGTGAGATACAGGTTTCCTATGCATAGGTTTGATGATTTGATAGATCAGTTGAGTGGAGCTGTTGTGTTTTCAAAGATTGACTTGAAGAGTGGATACCATCAAATTTGTATTAGACCGGGTGATAAGTGGAAGACTGCTTTCAAAACCAGGGAAGGTTTATACGAATGGTTGGTTATGCCGTTTGGTTTATCGAATGCACCGAGTACTTTTATGAGAGTGATGAACCAGATTTTCAGACCATACATTGGGAAATTTGTGGTAGTTTACTTCGATGATATTTTGATCTACAGTGGGAGTATGGAAAAGCATGTCCAGCATTTGCGTGAAGTACTGTTGATTCTACGACGGGAGAAATTCTATGCAGCAGCAAAGAAGTGCGTGTTTATGACGGACGGTGTTTTGTTTATAGGATATGTTCTATCAAAGGAAGGAATTCAAGTGGATGAAAGTAAAGTAGAAGCTGTCAGGTGTTGGCCACAGCTAGAGACGATTACTGTAGTGAGGAGTTTTCATGGATTGGTATCTTTCTATCGAAGGTTCATTCCACATTTTAGTAGTGTGATGGCACCTATAACCGATTGCATGAAGGGAAAGAAGTTTGATTGGTCAGAGGAAGCAGGGGTTGCTTTTGAGATGATGAAGACACTATTGACGACAGCACCAATTCTAGTTTTACCGGATTTTCAGTTGTTGTTTGAATTACATACTGATGCATCGAAGGTTGGGATTGGTGGAGTTTTGAGTCAGAAAGGAAGACCGGTTGCTTATTTCGGTGAGAAGTTATCTGGAGCTAAGTTGAGATATAGCACTTATGATGTTGAGCTTTACGCAATTGTTCAAGCAGTGAAGCACTAGAGACATTATCTGTTTCATAAGGAGTTTGTTCTCTATACGGATCATGAAGCTTTGAAGCATTTGCAAGGGCAGGATAAAAATTCAGCTAGGCACGCTTCATGGGTCGCGTATTTACAGCAGTTTACTTTTGTTTTGAAACACAAATCTGGGGTAACAAACCGTGTAGCTGATGCTTTGAGTAGGAGGAGTCATTTATTGACGACAATGAAAGTTGAAGTGACAGGTTTTGAATTATTGCCAGAACTGATGAAAGAAGATCCTTACTTTATGAAATTTGTTGAGAAAGTCAAGGATGGGAGTACTGATGAATTTGTATTGGTAGATGGATTCTTATTCAAAGGAAATCAATTATGTGTACCAGATTGCAGCTTGAGAATGCAAATTGTGAAAGAGTTGCACGAAGAAGGACATGTGGGTAGAGATCGAACATTGCAATTAATTTCACAATCTTATTTTTGGCCGTCGATGTGAAAAGAGGTTGAAAGGTTTGTGCGTAGATGTCATGTTTGTCTGGTTTCGAAAGGGACAGCTACAAATGCGGGATTGTATATGCCATTACCTGTTCCTACAAAACCATGGGTAGACATTAGCATGGATTTCGTGTTGGGTTTGCCGAGAACTCAAAGGGGGAATGACTCTATATATGTTGTGGTGGATCGTTTCTCGAAGATGGTACATTTTACCGCATGTAAAAAGACGGCGGATGCTGTTTATGTCGCATAGTTGTTTTTTAAAGAGATATATAGACTTCATGGTTCACCTGAATCTATTGTTTCGGATATAGATACTCGTTTTCTGAGCCATTTTTGGTTGAGTTTGTGGAAGATGGTCGGAACGAAGCTGAATTTTAGTAGCGCTTACTATCCGCAAACAGATGGACAAACAGAGGTTGTGAACAGATCGTTGGGGAATTTATTGAGATGTTTGGTGAAAGATAATCTGAAAAGTTGGGATGTGAAGTTATGTCAAGCAGAGTTTGCTCATAATCATGCAGTAAATCGTAGTACAGGTTTCAGTCCATTTCAGATTGTGTATTCAAGCTTACCGAAGGGGCTGTTGGATCTAACGATAGTACCACAACCGAAGGGGACGGTTAAACGAGCTGTTGATTTTGTTGATGAATTAACTGAATGTCATAAAATCGTTCAGGAACGATTGGAGAAAGCAAATGAGAAGTATAAAAGATCCGCAGATATGAAGCGAAGAAGTGTTAAGTTTAATGAGGGAGATTTGGTATATGCTGTGTTAACAAAGGATCGTTTTCCAGTAGGCGCTTATAACAAGTTTAAAGCTAGGTAAATTGGCCCAGTTAAAATTCTAAAGAAAATCAATGAAAATGCTTATAAGTTGAAGCTACCGGAGGATGTGTACACGTCTGACGTGTTCAATGTTAAGCGCCTTTTGCCATATTATGGAGATGAACAATCTGATGTGGAAGAATTTGCAAATTCGAGGACGAATTTTTTTTTACCAGAGGAGGATGATGCAGAACGACCTACGGAAGCACAAGCCTTAGGTCGTTCGCGAGTTAATGAAGGTCGGCCCCGACCTAAGGAGTCACGTGAGGAGGAGCTGCGAGTTAAAAGCCAAAGACCTAGTGATCTGCCGCATTGTTGTAGTGAAGACTTAAGTCGGCTGCGAATTAAGGGCTTAAGTCGGCTACGACTTAACAAAGCAAGGGGAAAGAAGCTACGACCTAAAGGGTTTTGAACTAAAGAGTTACGACCTATGGAAGAAGGTTAGGTCGGCATAAAGATAAGTCGGCCGAATGTTGTGATGTGTCGAATGTATTGTAACAGGTTGAGTCGACTATTTGATAAGTCGTAAGTCGTGTACTGGACGAGTTGGGTTGATTGAGTCGCTGTATGTATGTGTTGTGTTGTAATTGAGGCGTGTAGTATCTGTTAGGTCGGCAACGACCTAGTTAAGTCGTGACATTGTAATCTGTTTTTTTCTTTCCTTGAGTCGCTGAATGTTGAATCGTGAGTCATGAGTCATGAGTCGGCAATGACTTAAGGGTCAGGGTGTAAAAAAGCTATAAATACGGCGTGTATTGTACATTTTTTAAGTAGGTTGTTGATTTTTGAATGAAATTCTTGTTTGATTGCTGTGTGCTTTCATCTTAAATTGGTAGTTGAGTGTAATCTCCTATCTCCACTTTCGGTTATTCGAGTGCGCTCGAATCAACGATCGTTGAAGCCAATTCACGGTATCAAGTGCGCTTGATCAACATTTGAAGAATTGTAGATCTTCTTTCACGGTATCGTGCGCGATCAACGTGTCGAAGATAACTAGAATTGATATCTTTGTGATCAACGAATTTGGGCATTTTAGTATCTTCAATCCACCGTTTGCTACTTTCATCGATCTATATCGTTTGGTTATTATCCGCTGCGTCATAATTTCAAACAAATTGTTAAGTTCGTTCCTTAATTTCAAATAGATTTCAATTTCAAAATGATCTTGTTGACCAATCCGGTTTCTTATTTTAATTATCTATCCTAGGCCAAGTTATTTAATTGGGTATTTATCATTTGAACCCAATAACATTCAATAAATAAAATAAAATTTAAGCATAGCAAAGGGAACTTGCAGACTGATAACTGGGATGGTGTCAAAGTCAATAAACCAGCAATAGCAACCATACATAACAATTTAACAATTTATTTAAATAATCTCGAAATAATCGTATTAATTTACATTTGTTATTTATGCAAATTAATATAATTATTCCTAGAATCCACACTATCATTTCATGCAAATTTAAGATTATTACATTATGGTTTTCACTTGGTTCCCATTATCAAATTACTACATCAATCATACATTCAGGGGTTCAAAGTGAGGTTAACGCTAATTCCACATGTCGATTTATTTAACACTTAAAGGGAGTCAAGTTCAACATATATAATCCAATTTACATTGTTAACTATCCTATATCAAATTCAATTTCATATTAATTATCGCTTATATTAACAACCAAATTCAACATCACATAGCGAATTTAGTGTCACGACTATTTACCATAAACCAACATCAGATCACAATTTATCACGTTAAATCTTTTTAAACAATACATGGTGTCAATTTTAGAAATTTTAAATTCTATCAATACTCAATTTTAACTTGTATAGCAATTAACGGTTTTATTTCAACAATTTTAACAATCAATAATTTAATATCCAAATTAATATTAACAACAACTATCACTTGATTATCATCGCATAATAGATTTGATTCGTGAATGAATTATTCACATTGCGTGGTTAAAGAAGATGACGGTGAAGCACGAAAATTAATAGACTGGATAGACAACACAAGCACGAATACGATCTGTAAATCAAACAAAAGATTATTCAACAATAGTTTAATACAATGTATATATATCGATTTGTATATATATAAACCATACCAAACAACTAGATGCTAATAAGGTAGATGGAAGCCTAGGCCTAAGATTCTGGATCAGCTACAACTGTCAAGCAAGCGAAACAACATATGAGATACTGTAACCCATGTTTTTTTAATATACTAAAATATATGTAAAATCGTACTTTACAATACACATATATATATATATATATATAACATGAATCTGCCTTTAGAATACAAACAGCTTTTATATTATTTTTTTCAACTAAGTCTGCAGCGTATAAACCCAACAAATTTTGAATTGGACTTGTAAACTAATATATTCAGTAGCTTTATATTCAAAACTATTTGTAAAATATATACATAGAAACGTGTTTGCATAGAAAACTCTTATAACTATAAAATGAAGCGTCATGTACAAAAATTTCTCCCCTTTTCTTCTAAAACCCAAAACTATATATATAAATTTATATATGACGGCAGTATGGAGGGAAGTTGGCTGCGGCCAAGGCGAGGCATTCGGATTTGGTGGCGGCATCGGGCGGTTGCTTGTAGGATGGGGTCGATGGTAGTGCGATGCGGAGGCTGGTGGATGGCGGATGTGGGTGGAGCTGGCGGGCGTGGGTGGAGCAGTTGAGGGTGGTCGCTGGCGATGCGTGTGGTCTAGGTTTCGGCTGGGCCTGGGTTGGAGGCGGACGTGGGCATTGGGGCGAGGCGAAGAGGGTGGAACGGATGGCGGTGGGGTCGGCAATGGGTGAGGTGGACGAGCATGGCGCAGCGTGGGTAGTGGGGCAGTGGAGGCGGTCGCTGTAGCGGTAGGGAGAGCGAACGTGGGCGATGCGGAGCAGGGGTCGGCGAGCAGTGCATGGGTTTCGTGACTTTCATACTGGAAGGGGAGACATAAAACAAAAGAAATAAAAATAAAAAAAAGAATGATGATGGAGGGAGAAGAACACGTACCAGAGAAGTGAGCAATTAATGAAGTGAGCAGTAAATGAAGTGAGCGGTTAATGAAGGCAGAGGATAGCTATACAGAGAAGTTTAGAGTCCCAAGGTCAAGGCAATGATGTCTTCGGTAAACGTGATGTCTATTGGGCTTCTTAGAGGCTGAATGGTCAAAGGACTCCTAGAATTCTGAACAGTGTAGAAAGTTGGGTACCGGTATGTGCTGCGTAACGGACCAGTTTGTACTCGGTTAAACAATTATAATTTGAAACGCCGAACTCCGATTAACGCCAATAAATATAACGTTTTGATCAGCGTGATGAGGCGAATGCAACAGTATGAAGATTTTGACGATTTGACATTGTTTGAAAAGTGGTTAATCTAATTTAACTATTTGCTTGCGTGAACAATTTAACTATCAATTAAAAGCGAAATTTGATGAAACGAAATGCGCTGTCATGATTAGAATATTTTTCTTATGCAACATTGTGAAAAATATTTGGATTCGGGTAATATAAAATTTACACATAAAATTTAAACTAATATGTAAATGTGACGAATGAAATTTACTTCAATATTTTTCAATGAAATTTGACGTACGCCTATGTCTATCTAGACGCATTCCAAATGTGAAGTTTGGATAGCAACGAAATTTGTTTGTGAAAATTCGAATTTCTACACTAAATAAGCGATTTTAAAATTTTAAACCGGGTCTGAATTTCAAGGTTGTTACATTCTCCCCCACTCAAAACTTTTTGTTCTCGAAAAGGAGCAAAGTAAAGAGTGAAAGAACAGATAAAAGAGATACGATGGATACCGAATAGAGTATCAAATAAAGTATAGAATATAGAATGGAATTTACCTTCAACAAACAATTGTGGATTAGAATCCTGGATACTCTTCTCCGTTTCCCAAGTACAATCACGATCATCGAAACTCCATTGGACTTTGACTAGGCTGACAAATTTCCCTCTAAGCTGCTTCGTATCTCTATCAACGATACGATGTGGTCTCCTCTCTATAGTCAAATCTGGCTCAATATCAACCTCATGTAAGTGAGCAATAGGAATGGCCATGGATGGATCATGTACAACATTCTGAAGATGTGAAACATGGAATACGTTGTGCAAGCCCTCAAATTTTTCCAGCAGTGCAACTCTGTAGGCTAGTGTACCAATCCTCTCAGTGATAGTGAATGGTCCAACAAATCTAGGAGCAAGCTTCCCTCTTTGACCAAATCGAATAACATTCTTCAACGGTGATATTTTAAGAAATACCTCATCCCCAACCTAGAATTTTAAATCTCTTCTACGCCTATCTGCATAGCTCTTCTGCCTATCCTGTGCGGCTTTCATTTTCCTTATGATTTCATTAACCTTCTCGGATGCTTCCATAATCATATCTGGGCCAAGAATTAATCGATCACCAGGCTCAATCCAACAAGCTAGCGATTTGCATGGTCGTCCATATAAAGCTTCGAACGGTGCCATATCGATACTTGCCTGATTATAAAGATAGTTAAATTTCAATTCAATTTTACTTATTTAAATTGAAAATTTCTGATTTACCTAATAACTGTTATTATAGGTGAATTCAACCAAATGGAGATGGTCTTCCCAAGATCCACCGAAATCAATGATGCAAGCTCGGAGCAGATCTTCCAAAATATGATTTACTCTCTCAGTTTGGCCATATGTCTGAGGATTTTAAGCTATACTCAGGTACAGTTTAGTGCCCAAGACGTCCTGAAATGCCTTCCAGAATTTGTTAGTGAACAAAGGATCTCTATCGCATACAATGCTAGATAGAACTCCATGAAGTCTTACAACCTCTCTCATATAAATCTCGGCTAAACTCAAAGCTGTACGAGTGGCCTTAACAGGAATAAAGTGAGAAGATTTGGTCAACCTATCAACAATCACCAATATACTCCCATTACCTTTTTTGGTCCTCGGTAATCCGTCAATGAAGTCCATAGAAATCTGATCCCATTTCCAACACGAAATCTTTAGGGGTTGAAGTAATCCTGCCGTCTTTCGATGATCGGCCTTGACTTGCTGGCAAGTGGTGCATCTGCTGACATAGATAGAGATATCTCTCTTCATCCCACTCCACCAATTTAAACGCTTCATATTTCGATACATCTTGGTGACTCCAGGATGAAATGAAAGTGATGACTGATGGTTCTCTCTAAGCACTTCTTGTCTCAATCCATCGACATTAGGGAAACAAATATGGTTGTCAAACCTCAGAACTCCATTACTACCTATCTGTGCTCCCATTTTACTATCAGCATTTCCAACTCTACCAAGAACTAACTCCTTCATGCGATAGAGCAAGGTGTCCTCATATTTCTTAGCTTTGATGTGATCCATAAGAGATGGGGACATAACAAGCTGAAATAGCATGCCTTCTACAAGATTACAACATGACAATGCTTTGCTACGGCTCAAAGCATCAGCTACAACATTTGCTTTCCCAGGAGTATAATTTATGTCGAGATCATATGCAATTAAGAATTTGAGCCATCGGACTTGTCTCTGGTTCAAATCCTTTTGAGAAAAAATATACCTCAAGGACTTTTGATCAGTGAATAATTCAAATTTTGTTCCCAAAAGATTATGCCTCCATGGTTTCAAAGCAAATACAACTGCAAGAAGCTCTAAATCATGAGTTGCATAGTTCGCTTCATTTGTCTTCAACTGACGACCAGCATAACCAACAACCTTACGGTTTTGCATCAAAACAGCGCCTAAACCTTCTCGATAAGCATCGGTATAGACAGTTAATCCTTCACTCTCGTCAATTACCGCAAGAACTGGGGCTGAAGTTAACTTACGTTTCAACTCAGTAAAAGCTGATTCGCACTCCTCACTCCAAATAAACTTGACATCCTTCCGAGTTAAGGAAGTAAGTGGGGCAGAAATCCGAGCAAAGTGCTCAATAAATCTACGGTAATAACCGGCTGCCCAGGAAGCTACGAATCTCTATAGGAGTTTTGGGAGTCTCCCAATCCTGTAAATAAGTTTTCAAATTAGAAAGGAATAAGATGGATCGAATAGAAATAACGAATAGGATAGAACTAACATTGATTATGGCGATCTTAGCTGGATCGACCAAAATCCCATTTTCAGAAACAATATGGCCAAGGAATCATACTTCGTCTCGCCAGAAGTGGCATTTCGAGAACTTGGCTTTAAGCTGATGATTTCAGAGAGTTTCTAGAACATAAGCAAGATGTGTCTCATGCTCTTTCTCATCTTTGGAGAAGACGAGAATATCATCAATAAAGACAAGAACAAACTTGTTAAGGACGTCACGAAAAACTCGATTCATCAAGTCGACGAAATAAGCAGGGGCATTGGTTAACTCGAATGGCATAACCAACCACTCATAGAATCCGTTCTCGGTACGGAAAGCCGTCTTATGGATACTATCTTCTGCTACTCTGAGTTGGTGGAACCCAGTGGCTAGATCAAGTTGTGAGAAGACTTTAGCTCCATGGAGATGATCGAATAAATCATTTATGCGAGGCATCAGATAGCCATTTTTGAGAGTGCGTTTGTTTAGTTCTCTGAAATCAACACACATGTGAAGAGATCCATCTGATTTGGTGACAAATACGACTGCGGCGCCCCATTCAGAACAACTTCTCCTAATCAATCCCTTAGCAAGCAGATCATCAATTTGAGTTTTTAGTTCAACCTTTTCCTTAGGAGCCATCCTTCCGTCAGGGAGAACTACGGGAGTAGCTCCAGGAATAAGGTCAATGCGGAAATCGATCTCCCACTTAGGCGGTAGAGAGTTGACCTCTCCAAATACATCGGGAAATTTCTGAACAATAGGAGTGGTACTAAGATCATTCGGGTGAGCATCAAGAGAGAATATGAAGCTTCCGGCATATTTCTGAGTTCATTTGCATTCAATGACAAGCGGTAGACCCTTGTCATTGACTAGAGAAACAGAATGAGCTTTGCAAGAAATAACAACATCCAATTTTCTTAACCAATAAGCACTAAATAAGATGTCAAATGCTACGAAGCCAAGCACATAAAAATCCCAAGTGAATCGATATCTTCCATACAAAAGCACAACCTCTTTACAAATTCTACTGAGGTTGGCAAGTCCTCCAATAGGGTTGGAGACACATAAGGAAGTAGTAGCAAGAGTAGGTTCTAATTTGAGCTTATTACAAAGATCAATAGATATGAACCTATGAGAAGCACCAGTATCAAATAATACCCTAACTGGTAAATCATGTAATGAAAAAGTACTTCGTAAGGTGCCTTGGTCATCCTGAGTAGGTGGTGGAGGTTGTGCAGGTGTGGTGATAGCAAATACTCCAGATGGTGTGCCACTCTTCCGCAATGGGCAGTCTCTCTTGTAGTGACCAGGCTGGAGGCAGGCATGGCATAAATCACTCCTCATCTGAGAAGGTGGTGGAATAGCATCTCTGGTAGATGGACAACTATTGGAATAATGACCCTTCTTATCGCATTTGAAGCAAGTGATATTTGCAAGGTCGATTGGGCTTTTCTGGGCATATCCTAATCCTATAGTCTTTTGCCAAGCTTTCTTTTGTTGATCAAAGTTCATCTTCCTCTTTCCAAGCTGACTAGAAAAGGACTGAGTAGGAGTGGCCTTGGCAGTGGGTCCCTTTGGCTTTGCCTCGTATCTAAGAGCATAATCAACAAGCTCTGTGATGGTGTAGTGAGTGTGGTCAGTAAGCAAGTCATAATACTCTGGTCTAGCTCCCAAAATGAACTTCTCGTTCTTTAGAAGTGGTGTATCAATCAAGCCAGGTCCGAACTTGGAGAGTTCGTTGAATTTCCTCTCGTACTCGTAAAAAGTCATACTGCCTTGCTTAAGGTCCATAAAAGCTCTATAAATTTGGGTTCTCCCAGCAGCTGGCATCCATTGTGCCGAGAAAGTATCCCTAATCAAAAGATAGACTAGATGAATAACATTCCAAAGATTGAAATAAGAATTTAGACTATGAAATCCAAACAAATTTATACCTAAACTGGGCCCAAATGATGGTGTTCTCCTCGATATGAGAAGTAACGGATTCCTACCAATCTTGTGCGGCATCCTGAAGTTGCCAAGCAGCAAGCTGACGCTTCTGAGCATTAGTGATTTCCAATCCAGAACATATCTTCTTTAAGCCTTTGAGCCATTGCTGAGCTTTGATAATGCTCTTGGATTCGGAAAACTTAATACCCCCAAGCCGTGTATACTCCTTACTAAGAGTGGCGAATTTGACTGGAGTTGGGGCGGCAGGTGCAGCCCGGGCAGGACCGTTGCCTCTTCCTCCCCTATTGTTTCTTCCGGTAGTCATCCTGAAATATCGAAAGAGATTTAGAACCAAGGAAAGAAAAATCATAAAGCTTTGAGAAAAATCCAATTAACGGGTCAAAAGAAGTTTGACTTAAAAGGATCTGGATATTAAATCGATTCTCCTCATTCTAGGGTATTGATACCCTGTCTCTAATAAGTTTATAAAACCCCAAACTAAGGTTTTTAGGGAAACGAAAGCTCTGATACCAACTGTAACAACCCGTATATTTGTACCATTTAAATTGACAATAATCCACACATGTCAACTTAAATAATACAAAATACGAATCATTATGGGACTATAAATACATAAATGTAAATGAGAATCAGTACAACATCACAGACACAAAACAGTCACAGAATAATGCAGCGGAAAATACATCGTCATAATAGCAGTTCATGAAGCTACTACATGAAGTACAACAATGTCATAACATAAGGTGATCGAAAGGAAATACATAAATGCCCAACAGGCTAGTACATCAATACTGTAATAGAAATAGACAGATACAGATAAATGCTAAGTTTTCAGCATCTTCAACCAACCTTGATCAACAACTGGATAGCTTCAGACTGACCCAAGCATATACAAAAGAGAAACACTCGAGTCAGGACTCAAAATCTTATACAGGATAATCAAGTGCAGGAAATAAAGTCCATAACTTAAAGATGAATAAAATAATAGCTCTAAGGGTCCGATAAACTATCTATATATACAATAGAATACGATAGGTAGATAATGTCTAATTAGTAAAGTACGATATTAAAATAGCGTTAAGGCGTTACCATAATTCCCTTAACACATTTTATAATGCCATAGTCAATACAGCACCGTAAAACCCACCGTAAACTAGTGGTTATCACAGGGTACCCCATAGGCATAACACAAAAAAAACGTTGTGGTCGCTAATAGGATAATCAGTATGACAAGGTACATGAGGCGATACCAACTAGGATACTAGTAGTTGCGTGATCCGGACTGATGTTGAGCATAGCCAGCAGCTACCTCAACACCGTGAAACAACATTCCCAAATCAAAGGGCGCACCGAAATCGAATCACAAAAGTAATAGATATGGTATCGAAGAAGTGTGTCTGCTAGAGGTGGCGAACCTCAATGGCCTGGCGCGGCTCCTGTTTGTGTCATGTCAGGGGTTATCCAATATCGTTCTCTTTCTTCAGTCAACGCGTTCATCAAACCACCCACTTCATTCTGGATCAACACTCCGTGTATAATAGTTATTAAAGTGGTTTTCGGTATCGATAGAGAGTATGTCCATCTCCGATCCCGGTCTCATTAATAACTACGTATTTATTACCCGATGGTCGGTTAAATTAACGTTTAAACAAATCAAAGTCCAAAAGTCAAGGTGCAAATTTGACTTCCAAAATTTGACATTTCACGATTCAATTTGTTTCAGATATTTAAAACATATTTCCAAATGCAATTTTTAGTTCAAACATCCGAGTTAAAAAAATTAAGCATTCAATTTCAATTTAATAAGATGTAAATTTCACTTATTAAATTTAGTTCATAATCAATGAATTCAAGTAATGGTCGATTTAGTTCGAATCAATAAATCAAATTTTACTCATTTCAATTCATATTAACATTCACTGTTATCATAAATTCGCTTAAATAAATTTCATTAACTGAATTCCTTTTTATCAAAACTTCATTTGATTAATTTACCAATTTAATTAAAATTCTTTTTAAAGGAATCCGTTTCCATTTACTTGGTTCAATGATCTACACATCACAAATAAGTTATTTTCGAGCTAGAAATCAACTCAATCCATATTCCGTTTACAATGTACGGATTTGATTAATTCATTAAATTTAAAATCATTTTATTTTAAATTATCACTAAATCAAATCCATAAAACTTAGTTAGTTTTGTACTCCACTTAAGTCAAATTTTCTTAATCTCAATTTAAATTTATAGCAAGTTTCAAATCTATTTAATTAAAACTGAGTTTAAATATAAATCTAATAAATATTTAAATTATTAAATTCTAAAACTTTACTTGTTTCTAAATTTCATTTCAATTATTCAACTTACTTAACTTTAAGTTTTCCTAAATCAAATTACAAATTTCTCACTTTTAAATTTGTCAATTCATTTTAGTCAATTAAATCGATTTATTAATCTGTTTCAATTAAATCCATTAATTTACTTCAATTAATCCATTAAGTACGTTACTTAATTTCAAACAAATTGTTAAGTTCATTCCTTAATTTCAAATAGATTTCAATTTCAAAATGATCTTGTTGACCAGTCGGGTTTCTTATTTTAATTAGCTATCCTAGGCCAAGTTATTTAATTGGGTATTTATCATTTTAACCCAATAACATTCAATAAAAAAAAGAAAATCTAAGCATAGCATAGGGAACTTGCAGTGTGATAACTGGGATGATGTCAAAGTAAATAAACCAGCAATAGCAACCACGCATAACAATTCAATAATTTATTTAAATAATCCCGAAATAATCGTATTAATTTACATTTGTTATTTATGCAAATTAATATAATTATTCCTAGAACCCACACTATCATTTCATACAGATTTAAGATTATTACGTTATCGTTTTCACTTGGTGCCCATTATCAAATTACAACATCAATCATACATTCAAGGGTTCAAAGTGAGGTTAACGCTAATTCCACGTGTCGATTTATTTAACATTTAAAGGGGGTCAAGCTCAACATATATAATCCATTTTACATTGTTAACTATCCTATATCAAATTCAATTTCATATTAATTATCGCTTATATTAACAACCAAATTCAACATCACATAGAAAATTTAGTGTCACAACTATTTACCATAAACCAACATCAAATCACAATTTATCACGTTAAATCTTTTTAAACAATACATGGCGTCAATTTTAGAAATTTTAAATTCTGTCATTACTCAATTTTAACTTGTATAGCAATTAACAGTTTTATTTCAACAGTTTTAAAAATCAACAGTTTAATATCCAAATTAATATTAACAACAATTATCACTTGATTATCATCGCATAATAGATTTGAGTCGTGAATGAAATATTCACCTTGCGTGGTTAAAGAAGATGACGGTGAAGCACGAAAATGAATAGACTAGATAGACGACACAAGCATGAATACGAACTGTAAATCAAACAAAAGATTATTCAACAATAGTTTACTACAATGTATATATGTCGATTTGTGTATATATACATAAACCATACCAAACAACTAGATGCAAATAACGTAGATGGAAGCCTAAGCCTGAGATCCCGGATCAGCTACAACTGTCAAGCAAGTGAAACAACATATGAGATACTGTAACCCATGTTTTTTTATATACTAAAATATATGTAAAATCGTACTTTACAAAATATATATATAACATGAATCTGCCTTTAAAATATAAACAGCTTTTATATTATTTTTTCAACCAAGTCTGCAGCGTACAAACCCAACAAATTTTGAACTGGACTTGTAAACTAATATATTCAGTAGCTTTATATTCAAAAATGTTTGTAAAATATATGCATAGAAACCTGTTTGCATAACAAACTCTTATAACTATAAAATGAAGCATCCTGTACAAAACTTTCTCCCCTTTTCATCTAAAACCCAAAACTATATATATATGTATAAATTTATATATGACGGCAGTGTGGTGGGAAGTTTGCTGCGGCCTAGGCGAGGCGTTCGGGTTTGGTGGCGGCATCGGGCGGCTGCTGATAGGATGGGGTCGAGGGCAGTGGGACGCGGAGGCTGGTGGATGGCGGATGCGGGTGGAGCAGGGAGGCGTGGGTGGAGCAGTGGAGGGCGGTCGCTGGAGATGCGGGTGGTCTAGGGTTCGGCTGGGCCTGGGTTGTAGGCGGACGTGGGAAGTGAGGCAAGGCGAAGAGGGTGGAGCGGATGGCAGTGGGGTCGGCAATGGGTGAGGCGGACGAGCATAGAGCGGCGTGGGCAGTGGGGCAGTGGAGGCGGTCACTGTAGCGGGCAGAGGGAGAGGACGTGGGCGATGCGGAGCAGGGGTTGGCGAGCAGTGCATGGGTCTCGTTAGTTTCATATTGCAAGGGGAGACACAAAACAAAACAAAAATGAAAAAAAGAATGATGAAAGAGGGAGAAGAACACGTACCTGAGAAGTGAGCAGTTAATGAAGTGAGCAGTAAATGAAGTGAGCTGTTAATGAAGGCAGAGGGTAGCAGATATATACAGAGAAGTTTAGAGTCCCAAGGTCAAGGCAATGATGTCTTCGGCAAACGTGATGGCAATTGGGTTTCTTAGAGAGCTGAATGGTCAAAGGACTCCTAGAATTCTGAACAGTGTAGAAAGTTAGGTGCAAGTTTGTGCTGCGTAATAGACCAGTTTGTACTCTATTAAACAATTATAATTCACAACGCCGAACTCCCATTGACGCAAATAAATATACCATTTTGATCAGCGCGAGGAGGCGAACGCAACGGTATGAAGATTTTGACGATTTGACATTGTTTGCGAAGTAGTTAATCTAATTTAGTTGTTTTCTTGCACGAACAATTTGACTATCAATTAAAAGCAAAATTTGACGAAACAAAATGCGCCGTCATGATCAAAATGTTTTTCTTATGCGACATTGTGAAAAATATTTGGATTCGGGCAATAGAAAATTTACATATAAAATTTAAACTAATATGTAAATGTGACGAACGAAATTTACTTTAATATTTTTCAGTGAAATTTGACGTACGCCTATGTCTATCTAGACGCATTCCAAATGTGAAGTTTGGATAGCAACGGAATTGGTTTGTGAAAATTCGAATTTCTACACTAAATAACCGATTTTAAAATTTTAAACTACGTCTGAATTTCAGGGTCGTTACACATCCCCTTTTAGCCGTGCCTATATAAGCCCAAACCGGATTCATTTCAACCAAACACCATCATGGCTGAACCAATAAAGCTTTGTGGCCAAGCAAAAGTGGTTAGTGGACAAGCAAAATCGATTGAAAAGCTTGGTAATGTTCTTTGTTGATTCAAATTCCAATTTTGTTTAAATTCATATTTGTATTGTCTATATATGTTTATACTGTCCTGTTTATTTGTTGCATACAAGATAAATATCAAGGCTTTCCATTCATTCAAATCAAAAGCCATGCTGTATCATGCTTGTCAAGCTTTCTGGAATCTATTATGTGTGTTTTGATTTGCTAACTCCAACTAGAAAAGGCGAGTCCTTCTCACTTTGACATTTTTACCTATGAAATGATAAATTGATGACAAGTGTTTAGTAATATAAAAATGTTATGCAAGTTAGTGATGATTATATGATATATTATTCCATGTTATTACCATGTTAACTCAGTAAATTATCACCTGACATATGATATATGATATTATATTGTGATATTGACATGTTAGTGTTATTGTTTATACTATTTATGCATATATTCACACTGCAAGTTTCCTATTAGAACACAATCACTATGGATTGAAAGGATACATACCTGAATGGATACTAGAATAGGGAAAAATCATTATGAGCTGAACTGATAGGCTCAAGTGATTTTTATTGTATTTTATTTGACTTGGGATTGCGGGTTTGAAATGATAGAAACCGAGTTCTCCTTTTAAATTGCGGATTGGAATGATACATATCCGTATCACTTGACCTAGGTTTGGTAATTATATACAAACCCCATGTTATATTTTTAAGTGATTTTTAGTAATATGTATTTTTTTAAAGTATGAAATTTTGATTTAAAAATATATATTTTATGGTTTTAAGAAAGCTAAATATTAAGTTTTGAATTTGTGAATTTAAGTATGTAAATTTGAAGTAAATGTGATTTTCACTTTAAATTTTATTTTTAAAATGTAACTAAATAATGAAAATTAAATTTAAATTTTTGAAATGATAATTGAAGTAAAATGTTAGGTTTTGTCAAATTTACGAGTAAAGAAAACAGTGAATTTTGACTTAACAAATGAATTGAGTTTTGAATTGGATGTTTAATTATAAAATTTTCTTGTGATAAATCATATGTTAAACTATTTAAATGTTAAATTTTGAAGTCTAAAATAATGATTTATAGGTTTAAAATAACAAAAATTTGGACTGTTAATGTTTTGAAGTTATAAAAAAAAATCTTGAGTTTTATTAATAGCATTTCCAAAAATGCTGTTGTCTTAGGACAACATTTTTAAGTGCTGTTGTTTTTGAATTTAACTATGTTTGACATAACTAAATATCTATTACGGCATTTTCTAATTGTCGTTGTTCCTGAACTAAACTATTTTGGAAACTATAAGCTAAGATAACAATTTATAAATGTCGTCGTTGCTTTAATTTGCCAATGTTTTGCAATATTATAGATTTTAACACTAATTAAGTTATATTTAAAGTGTTAAACGATTTAACCTTTGCAATTGATTATTTGTGAAATTTAAGGAGTTTTGAATATATATTTTAATATTTAAATTTGAACTTTTAAGGAATTTAAATTAAATTTGAATTTAAGTAGTGTTTATATTGTTGTTTGTTAAATGGAATGAAAAGAAATAAGATAAATGAATTTTTGAATGAAATTTTGTAATATGTTTTGTAGTGATATTTGAAATATTAAATGAATGACAAACTTTATTTTAAAATGATATCAAATTTGAATATTCGAATTTGAATTCAAATAATTATTTGATAATGAGGTTTTGAAAGGATATGATATTTTAATGATTGAAATGGTTTTGAATGATTTGATATTTATTTTGATAAAGAATATGAATTTGGAATGATATATGATTTTGATAAATGAATATTTGAAATTTACATTAGTATTAAAGGATATTTGGTTTACTGATAATTTGATTTTTTTTAAATAATATTGGATTTATGAAATGAATATTTCGAACTAAGTAATAATGAAGTTAAATTTGAGATATATGAAAAGAAAATTTGTTTTGAAATATGGGATATTAAAGCTATGAAATATATTAAAAATTGAATTGTTTATTTGTAGACCAAATCTATATTTGAAATTGATAAGATTTGAAATGGTATGTTGGGAAACCGAATTGTATTGAAACTGATGGTTTGAATTGAATAAAGTTGGAAATTTGAAATTTAGTTTAATTGAATAAATTTGTAAAATATAGAGGATTAAAGGAATGTTTCATGATTTCATATGTATAATTTCTAAATGTTATGATTTTCAAAGTGTAATGATTTCAAGTATTTTGGTTTCGAAAGAGTTATAACTTTGAAAGTATTATGATTTTTGAAAGTGAATATACGTTGAAATGGAAATGATATAGTATAAACTATTATGACTTGAATATAGTTTTGAAATAAAAAAGGTTTTGGTTTCAAAGTATAAACTATTTGAAAGGGACATAGTTTTGAAATGAAACAATTTGATTTTGAAGTATAAACTATTTTGAAATGACCACGGCGTTATAATAACGTTTGTTGTTAAAGAGACCGGGATCGGAAGTTTTCATACTCTGTGCACTACACCATTATAAGCTATTAACAACGGGTAAAAACCGTTGTTAAGTCCAAAAGCAACGGGTAAAAACCGTCTTCAAAACAGGAGTGGTTGAAGTTAGCGACGGGAGTAAACCGATGCTTTGTGTCCAAAAGGCAACGGGTATAAACCGTTGCAAATTTGGACAAAGGCAACGGGTATAAACCGTTGCAAATTAGGCCAATGGCAACGGGTATTAACCGTTGCAAATTGGGCCAAAGGCAACGATTATAAACCGTTGCAAACTGGGCCAAAGGCAATGGGTATAAACCGTTGCTTTATGGACAATAGGCAACAGTTATAAACCGTTGCTTATTGTACAAAAGGCAATGGTTAGAAACCGTTGCTTCATGTCCAGTAAAAAAACGGTTAAAAACCGTTGCTTTATGCCCAAAGTCACACATAAAGCAATGGTAAACACCCGTTGCACATAGTGTTTGCTCCTGCTCCGACAACATCACATCTGTAACTCACTACTGCGTTACACGCATATCTCAGTATATATACCAGAATATCAATATGTATCAAAATATGACAGAATATAAAAATATTGGTACACAAGCACTATAAACATATCGCACATATACCATACATATAAAATTATCAAACTTATAATTACACTCATTGTTTTGCAAACAGAATGCTACCGTGCCGGAATATCATACTTATTACACTGCATTGTTTATTACACTACAATACAAAGATTTCATTAATTACACTACATTGTTTTGCAATCAGTGAAATCTACATATAATAAACACATTAAAAAGATGCTGAGCAGGTTAGCCGAAGCTGATATTTCTTTGGCTCATGCTGTGGTGCATACAGTATTCTATCCAATTCCTGCGCAAAAGTAAAAACTGGTTTTAAACTCAAAGCATACAGTGAATTTTAGCTTGGTCAAGTTCGGTTAATAGAGCAATGGAATTCCTATGTAAGCAATAATAATGCACAAGTAAAAGTGGCAGCAAACATATGCATATATTATACTAAGTTCAAGGGTAACCTTATGCATATATTATATTAATAATTAATATACTAAAGAGTTGGTCAACGTTATGCACTTGCAGATAAACAGAACAAATTAATTGCATCAATGGTAGGTATGATTTACAGGTGGAAATGGAATCTACCAAACAGGAAAAATGTATGGTGGTTTGTAGAAGTATATTGGGTAGGACAGTATTGGGAAGTGGTTTGGGTGAGCAGTAGAGTGAGTTGATTGGGAATCTAAGAAATGATGGTGAGCAGTAGAGTTAGTTGTAATTGGAAATGGTTTGGATGAGCAATTTGATTGCTGTAAGCAATTTGCAAGGGGGAGGAGCAGAGCTTAATTTGTTTTGGTTTGAAGAAGTTCGGTGAAAGGCCAGAGGTGGCCAGTGTCAGTGAAGGCTTTATGTCGATGACTGCAGAAATGATTTTGGCTGAGTGGATGAAGTATGTAGAGGCCGTTACTCTATGCAGTGGCAACAGGTGATACATGTAGATGATGTTATGAGGGATGTTGTCGAGGAAGATTGCTGTATTATTGTCGAGGCAGTGTCAGTTGTGCGTTGTGTTGAATTTCATGAAGGGAGAATTTTGTGGGGTGAGCAGTGGAGAAGGAATGTTGTATGGTAGAGGTGATGGAGTGGTATTGAAAGGGTAGTGACTGGTGGTCAGCAAGGAGGAATGTATAGGGGGAGGCTATTGTATTGTGACAGTTTTGAATTGGAGATGTTGTTTGGTGATTAAATGCAAAGCAAAGCAGTTTGGTATGTGGAGCTGTGAATGGACTGTTTTTTGTTAGAAAGGCAGAAACAGTGAACAGTAAATGCAAATTGGAAATGTAAATTTTGCAGAAAAGAAAATTTGTACAAAGAAATTAGATTATCAACCCTATTGTTTTTGGTCAGTCTTGAATAGACACTGGATGTAATCTGACTCAGTCCGTGTGACATAAGTATTAATTACCACTAATAGAAGTTGCATTGAATCTTGAATGCAATTCATTATCCAACTTTGAAATATTTCTATTCTATTATTTCGAATATCAAAATAAAATTGGTGAATGTTTGATTATCTATCTAGCTCAGACTTTGAAACGCAAAGTCAATATATTGTTTTATGCTTTGTACGAGTTGGCAACACTTCTTTCAAGTTGCAAATATATAATGTTATAATAATTTTTAAACACGGTTGTTTTTTAGTTTGAAAGGCATTGAAGGAGAATATAATGGGCTTCAACCTTCTTTTTTTGGAAGGTAAAAGCTTTACTTCATAGTATTTGATAAATTGTCGATTATCTTGTAGACAAAACAGACCAGGACAAAATACACACGGATTTGCATATGCAAATTTCATATACAACAAACAAAAGAAAATCAGCAATATATGCAAAGAACAAGTCAGAAATATCAATACCTCGGACTAAAGATATCGTATCAAACCCTTTTGATGGCTCACATAACCTCCGGCTCCAACATCCCCAAAGGTCATGGTAAATTGTCGACATATTTTGGCGGTTAGCTCATCCGGCAATAAAATTTTGTCCAACAACACTTTTTCATATGTGGGTGGTACTGGTTTTCCATGAATTACTAATGCTGTGGAATCTCGGCATATAGTACTTGTTATATAAGCATTTCTGGAGTGAATATATGGAATCACATTTACAGAACTAACAAGCTCCCAAACATTTAAGAGGTGGTATATATGGGCACAAAATCATAAGTGTGCGCATGAAATAATTTCAATGCAAGGATACGCATATATTAGAGGTGGTATATTTGCATGCTTCAGGGACACTACACGCGCAAGAATAAAAGTTTAAAATCTTGGAACCATTTGCCTTTAGAAAATTATACATGCAATATATATCACGCATGCAAGAATTTCCACACAAAAATCAAAGTAAAACACAAGTATAAAGCATGTAATTTGCAAAAATAACACATGCAGGTAACAAAGTAATAAACTTGCATGGTTCAGGGGCAGTGCATACGCAGGTACAAAAGGATTTACTCGCATGCATCAGGGACAGTGCACCAGATTTTTTTAATATGAAAACTTATATAAACAAAAGACAAAGCTCATGCTACCCAAAACCATTTCACAAACATGAAGCGATGGCCCAAGTTTCATAGGATATGAACTAGACCCAAATTTCCCTAATAATGACTTAGGTTTTGTGCCAGAAGTGAATTACAGAGAATTTTTTTGGCAACCAGGCAACATATATATTAAATGCGTGAGTTTCAAACTCACCTGTCTTTGCTCTACAACAGCTAGCAACTCAATTTAAAAGGGTGCAGAAGTTTAAACAATATCAGCCATTAATGCTTCGCTTGAGATGCTGAAAGAAGTGGAATAAAGGATGACGAAGTGTTATCTTTATTTTTTATTTTACTTAAGTCAAAGAAATGAGTGCTGAGAAGTGTTTTGGGTACATATTCATTTAATGCCATGTACACAAGTACTGCTCGGCTAGCCCTTAGCTGTGGCAGAGTAATGTAAAGTTCAAGTTGCTTTTGAATTAATGTTTTCACCCATTGCCTTGCTTCTCTGTTAATTGTTTACTAATACGTCTCAGCAATTGTAAACGTGATAACAAACTTGTTTTATTTCTTGACTAACAGCCTCACTATTGTTCAGCTATGTTAAATGAAAAATGTAAAAATGTGTTGAGATATAACTCAGCAAAATTGTGACGGTTCACTTTGTATTAAACATGTGGCAGCAAGTTATAAATTTGCTTATACGTGCAAGAAAATGCAGCGCACTATCCCGTTCACGAAGTTAAGCATTCACTGATTTTGCAACATATTATTTTCTTCAAATTTTAATAAAATAGTACCCGTTGCAATTACTTCGTCCTCGAAGTTCAGGATTTCACATCTTTGGTCGATTAACTGATTGTTCGTAGTGGCAAACTGGGAAGATGCGATTTCACTGCCTACTTGACGATTATCTTGGGCTATGCTGAGAAGACGCTCCAGTTTATCATCCATATTGTCCAGCTTCATCAATTTTTTGCTCCACATTTTGCAGTCGCTGCTCATATACTCCTTGGGCCTGTTTGAGTCGTTTGCATGGAATGGCAGCACTCTTAACAAGGATAGGAGCTATATTGGTCCCAATACTTCGGCTCCTGCCCTTTACATCTTTACCAAAAACTAATCTAAAGATGGCTTCATCACCACCACTCGTCGTTTCCTTTTCTTTTTCAATTTTGTCCTAAAAAGTAAATACATATATATATATATATATATATATATATATATATATATATATTTGAATAATGAAAATTTAATTTAGAGGCGTTGTTATTTGTTTAACTTACAAAGTTGGAAGATGTCGCATCTGATGTGCTGCCATCTTTTTTCTTATGCGTTTTCTCCCAAAATTGAAGACGTGATACTTCTGTTCCCGGACTACTTGAATCGACCTGGATACAATAGCCTAAAATTATATTTGGAACTAATGGTATATGCAATGTGATGCACCAATTCAATGAGACACATACCATTTGTTGAGTAATCATAGCGTGACTCTTACGTCCCGAATGATGACCATATTCGAGCATTGATCTATTTTGTTTGCCTCGCTTCCTTTTTTCTTTCGCCTCGGGTTTTGATTCGTTTCTTATGAACTCATCCCAATCATCTTGAGCAATTTTCATTGGACAATTTCTAATTCTTTCTTCGTTAGTGATGAAATGATCATAATGATTCTTGCGCAAATCATTCTTGTGTCTCCTAAAAGCCTCGGACATTTTTTTCATAATAAGGTCCTTTGATAGAGGATTGAGCTCATAATATTTCTGCATAACAAAAAATGCATGTAAACCATTTTTTATTTATGTATTGAAAGCATTATAAATGAATTTAAACCATCTAAGTTCATGTACATAGTTTACATTTCAAAGTATATGGATTTTTACATTTCAACGTATACAGTTTCATAAGTCTCTGTGAATAAAGTGATCAATCTAAATATCCTATAAATGTCATAAAAGAATATATCTTGAAACAGAAGCAGTACATAAAAAGGGTGCATATTACAATCAGACGACAATATTTTACAAACAGAAACAATACATAAAAATGGTTATGAGATTGGAGAACTTACCTCCAATTGATTCCACATGTCTTCCTTGTAATTTGGCGAAACTTTTTTCCAACTTGGATATGAGATTGGCACATGATTTCTTACTAATTTACCAATCTTCGTAGTGATCTTTGAACCATTTTTTCCGACTGGAGAACCGAAGTTGTCTATATGAACTTTCTCCCGTTTTAAAGTGGATGATTGTGAAGCCGTATCATTTGACGGTGGTGTGGCATCTTGTGACATTATGTCCTGCAAAGTCTAAAATCCTAAAATAATCCCAACAACATTATGACGTACATTTCTTCCCCTTCCGGCCCATCCCTGTGATGCCCGATTGCTGCTGTACATCTGATATATGAACCAACGTCCCCTTCTCCTGATTTGTCTGATCCCACCAACTTCTCACCACATTACGAGATGAGAAACTTGTGGGATCAGACAAATCAGAAGGGGACGTTGTTTACTATATCAGATGTACAGCAGCTTAACAGCCATCGGGCATCACAGGGATGGGCGGGAAGGGGAACATTCACTTTTATGCGGCAGTGATAAAGTCTTCCTGCATCACCAGAATTTTAAACTTAAGCGGATTCAAAACAATATCTAAAATACTGACTGAAATAAAGGATGGAAATAAAAAAAAATATTACCTTAGCACTACTGAACTAAAGGGTGCAAATACAATATCTTGAACTGCCTGTCTACCTACAAACACAAAGAAAGAAAGAATATTCAAGCTGATCATATGTATGTATGTGTACATGTGTGTATGTATGTGATCGTATGTAAGTACCTACAACTACAAACACAAAATGAACTCTTGCAATATATCCATCTTATTTTGTTAAGGTACAATAACTGCTCCGAAATACAAACACAAAATATAATGCATCTATTACTATCATACAACATACCATTCTACATTTTACACCATTTTAAATAAATATTTTGTTAAGGTGCAATAACTTCTCTGAAATACAAAGTTAACATATGCATTTGATAAGATCTTTTAATTTTTCATTGTCTTCAAAAGCTGATTGATAAACGGTAGGAAACTCAGTGTCATCCACATTTATGGTCAACCGTTTTCGTGTATGCAAAACCACAAACCATCCGTTATTTTTTAAATATTTTGAGTAGAAAACTTGACACGCTTTCAATGCAAGAATAAATGGCTAATCATTCACGCTATCTTTATTCTTCAATTTTCCCATGTTAACTGTGATCAAGCTTGAAACAGAATCTATTTTACAACCATTGATCTTATCTTCGACCTTTACCCAATCACAATAAAAAACTATTTGTTTGAAGTCAATGTAATCCAGCTCAATTATTTGTTGAATGACTCCATAATAAGTTGTTTCTGCTTCCTTAAAATTTTTATGCTTCCCACTCGCTCTAAATTGCGTAATTGCTCTCATGCATACACCACTATCCTGTGTTAGCTTTCGCTCTTCATAACTCTTCGGAGAAAATAAAAACCCATTCACTTGGTACTTCATATAACTATGGACATCAAACTTCGGCCCGTTAACTAACCGCCAAAGAGTTGAGTCAACAACGACGGTCTTCAACAGTTACAACAAACACAATAAGTAAAAAAAACATTGTCAAGGATGTGTATGGTCAACTTGAAAATACGTTAAATATTTAATAAATATACCTCCTCACGTAACCAAAAAGTGAAATATTTAATAGCTTCCCCAGATGTACCCCCGCCTCGAGTTTGAGATTTGGTGCTTTGAACATAGGAGCTATACTTCCTACGAAAAAAACACAATAAATACTATATATATGAATTGATTTACAATAATAAGAATTCAGAACAAATTCATGAATTTACTTCTTCCATTCATCCAATCTGTCGTACTTATCAAGGACCCATTTACGCACTTGTTGAAATTGCACTTGAGTTAACGTTATATCTTTACCATTATCTAGTGCTATTTCATCAGCAAACTCATCATCCTCGTCTAAAAATGCTTCACGGGTATGTTTATGAGTGCCAGCACCTCCTTTTGGCATATACTCCATGCAGTAAAGACTAGCTTCTTGTACAATATATCCTTCTGCAATACACCCTTCAATATATCTTTTGTTGCGCACATATCCTTTATATGTTTTCATCAACCTATGAAGATGAATAATTGTAAAATGTAGACATCAATAGCTATTTAAATCGAATAATTATGTACATAACTAAAATTAGTAATTTACCGCTCAAATGGGTACATCCACCTATATCTAACAGGATCAGAAATCAATGCTTCATCTGCTAAATGAACCATAAGGTGAATACTGATATCAAAAAATGCAGGCGGAAAATGTTTTTCAATAACATACATTGCTTCTACCAAACTAGCCTTTTCTTTTAGAAGATGTTCCCTGTTGATCACCTTTGAGCACAAAATGTTATAAAAGAGACTAATGCGGTGAATAGCATTCCGTAGATCCTTATGTTGCGGAAAACAATGCTGAAGCAATACCGGAATAAATGTTGCATTATGACGTGGTAATCATGTGACTTCATATTTTTAGTTCAGGAGGATTAATGCTCACATTGTTATGGAAGTTCGAAGAGAATTTGCTCGGCACATTCAAATTTTTCAAAACGGTGCAAAATCGTATCTTTTCTTCTTTGCTCAAAGTGAAAGTCGCATTTGGTATGGTTACTTTACTTGTTTCAGGATCTTCTATCACCCACAACTTTTGTTTTATACCCATGATTTTCAAATCCTTCTGTGCATTGGTACCATCTTTTGACATGTCTTTATGGTTCATAACTGTGTTGATCAAATGTTTCGTGACATTCATCTCCGTATGCATAACATCAATATTATGTCGGGTAAAATTTGTTTTCCAATATGGCAAATCAAAGAACTTCGACCTCCTATACCATGCAGGAACTTCTTCATCGATTGTCTTTTTCCGTTTTCTACCAATTTCTGGTATGTTTTTACCAACTTTCATTTTTATATTCGCTACCTTTTTTTCAACTTGATAACCAGTCAGTGGTTTTGGAAGACGCTTAAGTTCTTGCTCGTTGTTGAAATTTGTCTTATCGTATCGAAACTTGTGCCCGGACGGATGAAATCTATGATGTCCCATGTAACAAATCTTCTTAATTTTAGGGAGATAAATAGATGTAGTTTCTTCTCCACAAATAGGACATGCAAAGTAGCCGTGAGTTGTACATCCTGATAAAGTCCCAAGAGCGGGATGATCATGGATTGCCTACAACACTCCATCTCTTATTATGAACTCGGATTTCTTAAATGAATCAAATGAACGACTCCTTCCCATAACTGCTCTAACTCGTCTATCAAAGGTTCTAAATAAACATCAATATCCTTCCCCGGTTGTTTTGGCCCAGAAATCAACAGCGTTAACATTGTGAACTCTCTTTTCATGCACAAAGACGGAGGAAGGTTATATGGTACTACAATTACTAGCCAACAGCTGTAAGGGTTAGTTAAAGAAGTATTAGGACAGAAACCATCTGTTGCTATTCCAAGCGTGATATTTCGTGGTTCAGCAGCAAACGAAGAATCAAAAGAATCTGTAGTTTTCCATTGAGAAGTATCACGCGGATGATGCATTATGGTTGTACCGGACTTGGCACGACCATACTAGGTCATCGCTTCTGCTATCCATGGTACATTATATAGTCTTCTCAATCTAGAAATTAAAGGAAAATGTCTTAAGGTCTTTCGAGGTAATGTGGTAGCTTTTCTCTCTTCGTTGAATGATGTCTTATATCTTGGTGCGTTGCAATTTGTACATGAAACTTTGTTCGCATTTTCTTTCCAGTACAAGATGCAGTCATTAATGCATGCATCATAAGTTATGTAATTCATCCCAACTTGCTTAGTGATCTTCTTCACGTCGGGGTACTTTGAGGGTAGCGTGTTACCTTAGGGGAGTAACTCCTTTATGAATTCGAGTAGTGCAGTCACACCATTGTCTGAAAAGCCGTATTCGGTCTTCAAGCTATTCAGTTTCACAATGGCATACAACTTTGTAATCTCTTTTGGACAAGAAGGATACAATGGCTCTGTTGCAGTTGCACTATCAAAAAATGATTTATCCGTAAACTGCTCACCAATATTAGCATTATCATGCAACTGACTTGTAGGTTGAAAATGATGGAATCTATCAGCATCATTGATCAAATCCTCCATCCTAATATGTTCGCACTCATTAGTATTTGTGGCATGACTAACCGGTTGTTGTTTTGGCTTCTCCGGTATTTTTTCCCCGTGAAAACACCACACGGTATATGATTGAACAATACCATATCTAAGCAAATGAAAATGAATGTCGTTTAATTTGAATGTATCTTCATTTTTGCACCACGTGCGAGGGCACGAATACTTTTCCTTATTGCCACCGTTTTCAACAACAAATTTAACGAAATTTCTCACACCTTCCACATATTCTATATTTCTTCGATTAGATTGATTCATCCATTGTTTGTCTATACTAAAAGACATACTGAAAGAAAATAACAAGAGCTAATAAGAAATCGTGGGTAACAATATCTTATGGCTTTCCACCAACTTAAACTCTGATATTAACTAAACAGATGTATATTCTTCTGATTTCACTTGAAATTTAACATTAGCATCAAACTGTTTCCAAAAAATTTGCCATTACAACGGCACCATTTTGTAGCACCAGAGTAATGTCTATGCATTACCCCTCTCCTGATAGTTGGCTTGCGCCATTAACAACAATTTTATCCACTTACTAAATATGGTCTCATATTTATTAAAACAAAATTCATTGCATCAACTTATACCCTAGCAGTCACTATAAGCAGCTATGTCTAACTAGCATGCAGTGCAGTACAGTACATTACAATTTGTAAAACAAATCACATATAAATGTAAAAAGATCATCCCTTACATAAACCAATTGTTTCTTGGTTCTCTAACACTGTACACTTAAAACATCAAATATGTATTCTGATGGTTCAGATTAGAAGGTGCATCTCTACTTTGGCAAACTGTTAAAGAGTAGTAGATATTGACTATAATCAACCCCCAAAAACTTAATGAAACATCAAGCCTAAAAGAAAGGGCGGCCCAAAGAATCGGTTGACCAAGCCCAATGTGAACTTTTTTCCCCCTTACTATATAACATGTCAATTTTTTATTTATTTTCTTTTTCATATATAAGCATAAAATCACATATAAAACTATAACATAACAAAGTACCAACTTTTTATACAAAAGTTGCCACATTAAGTGGGCTGCAATACTTATAGTCTCAAATAGTTTACAAAACAGTGTATTTAATTTTTAATGAAATGTATCAAGTTTACAAACTAGTGTATCTAGTTAAGTGTACAGGAAAATCATATTGGGTTCTGCCTAAATGTTTGCGGGTAGACATACACACACTGCAGGAAAAATAGTACATCAATGTAAGTATCAGTTCCTAAATAATTACTAGTTTTTTAGCTTCAGCTTTCAAATTTCAATTCCTAAACGATTATTTACAGAAAACTAGTTATTTATAACTAAATACTAATAAGTTATTAGCTTTAGGCATTTTCAAGGTTCATGAAATCTAAAGCAGTAAAAGGGCGACTCAATTTTAGAAAATTAGACAACTCAAAACAAGAAATTCACGTACTTAATTAGCAGTGGCAGTATAGAGACTGTAGCAGGACTTCAAATCAGCAGTAGAAAATATCGCGTAGGAGGCAAGCATGAGCCGACGATGGTTGATGGAATAGCCGAGTATGCAGCGATGATTATTTAGAAAGCGCTGATTTTTGAAACCCTAGTTTTTTTGGGTTCGAGCATCGCCAACATGGAGATTGCTATTGAGCTGTAACTTTGAAGTAAAACAGATTTTTGGTGTTGCCCGGCTCAGTTGGTTGTCCCATCACAGGGGCTTGGTGGGCTTGCCTCTGGGCCGGCCCTGCCTAAAATATTTACGACAGTTACAAACCATTGCTAATTTGCCACAGTTGAAAACCGTTGCTAATTGGAACGAAGCGGGCCAAAAATTATGGCGCGAAAGGATGAAATTCACCGCCATCATTTATCTCCAAAGAAGCTACGGTTAATAACCGTTCCCAATTAGCAACGATAAAAAACCGTTGCTAACTGAACCAAGACGGTGATTAACCGTTGCTATATGGAAACGCTTAATGACCGTTGCCAAATGCACGGATGGTTAGTTGCAAATCTCAGTATTTAATGTAGTGGTGCCAACTTTGAAAACCACTTTAACAACTGTGACACGATGGAGATTCCAAAATGAAGTAGGATGGTGGCGGCAATCCTATTAAGGTATGAACGTACACCCGACTCCCATGAGTTGGCATGAGGTAGCTAAAACAGGAGCGATCTCGAGCCAAAAGGGATAGCTCCTCTGGCCAGACACACTTTTTCCATACTATGCTCTTACTTGTGGTTGATTTGATGGCCATCCTCCGATTTTGATTGGGTGTGTGATCCAAGGTGGGCGTAGTGGCTGCTACGTTACCACTAGCCCGTATGCATAATTGGTATATCAACACTAGCTTTGCCTCGCATGCCGTGTCACCTACCACACCGAGCCTTACTACGAGTTTCTATTTTTGTCGTGCCTATGGAGTGTCTTCTCATAGTCTCCCGATCAAGAGATATGCAGGTACTGTATAAACTACTGGCACTATTATGTGTTAAGGGCTATATGGTTAACCTCTTAATGCTATTTTAAAGTAAGTTTATTTTACTATAGACATTATTATAATAGATGGATATTACTACATAGTAAATAGTTTAACGGATCCTTAAAGGATGGGCGATCAAAAGCATCCTTTAAGTTACTGATACATTTTTGTTACTGCTCACTTGAGTTGATTTATAGTTCATAAGTATTTACGTCCCGACTCGAGTGATTTGTGATTTGCTTTACGCTCGAGTTAAACAAAGTGATTCAGCATTCAAGACTCACCTTCGGAGTTAGAGCTTTGCTTGAAGATCCAGCCATCTACCTTGCTTTCAGTTTCTAGTGATTCCAGTGTTGTATTCTAATTTGTACCTAATGTATCTAGTTACTCTTCTGTTGTATCTTGTTTAACTCTGGTGTATCTTATATATGTAGTAGTCTCATGAACTACCATCTCTTTTACTTCTGCTGCATAATTACTTACTCCGTGCCTGTGATCTGTGATTATTTATTTACTGCATATTCTGAGATTTGCCAAATTTAATTTACAACGCGGTATTTTAAGCAATTCAAGTCTGACTAGTGCGGATGCGAATGGTTGAAAATATCCGGTCGTTACATGTGGTATCAGAGCTTTGGTGGCTCTAGGAGAAACTCAGCATATATGGTGAATGTATTTATAGAATCATTTTCATTCGAGTTTGAATCTCTTCCTTTTGGACTCGATTTCTTTGAATTTTGGAACGTTCCCTGTGGTTCCAAAATCCATTCGTGTCCCTCACTATTCGTCTTCTTTTGATTCTGGAGTATCCATAAGTCCACTTCGAATGATCTTTATAACGAGTCGACGGTCTCGCCAATCTCAAATTGATTGTAAGGGGGTGAAACTCCTTTACAACCACATCGATTCACCAGAGATTTTTATATCTTCGGTTTATACGCAAATATCTCTTATAATTCTGAACTCTATCTCTTTAGACTGAATGTGGATTTACCCCAGAAATCCACATCGATCTTATTCTTTAAGTCACGGATGACCGGGTTAAGGTTGCATGCGATTTATATAAGGTTATCCATCTTCCTACTCTGTTATTTAATCATCTCATCTTTGTTTCCAACTTATTTTCAAATCATTCTTCAAATGTATTTGTAAACTAATATTTAATATTTTATATATTGTGTTGTTTGAGTGGTTGATGTTGATTTGGGTTTCCGATCGATTCGTCTGATCAATGCTATCCATAGGATTTCCAAAACACTTGAACAGAGCAAACCGACACCATATGTTTTTCAAATTTAGTAATGAAATAAATTTTGTAACTATATAATAAATTTTCTTGATTTTTGTTGAAATTGGTTGTTAAGAAATAATATTTTATTTTATGTATCATTATCTCTTGTTTCATATGTAAATAATTGAACTGTAAAACATGGTTACAAATTTTATTGGAAATTTAAAATGAATTTAAAAAAGAATTAGAGAATTAAATTTCCGATGGATTTCAAGCCTTATGTTTAAAGTTTTAAAGGATATACTATTTAAAGTATTTTCTAATAGAGATTTGTTTCTAAAGAATTTTATAGTTCAAAAATTAGTGCTCTTCTTTTTGTCGCTGGAAAATAACTTCGATGATGTCTGCAACATCATCGACATTCATTTTCGAGTTTTGAAGTGAAGAGATCGTTCTTTAGTCTTGATACAGTTTTGTTTTGGGGAATTTAATTGATTTGAATTTCTAAAATAAGACTGGATTTATAAAATATGCTAATATATGATTTAAATTTGAATGGATATATAGTATATGTACATTTATTTATCTCTAAATAGTTTGGAACTTATCAAAAATTTAATTCCTAAATTTTATCTTGAAAGATAATTTTTAAGTATCATTTTAAGATTTGTATAAATATTCAAGCTTGAAATGATTAAGTTAGAAGGTTTTATTTGTATAATACATAATTTCATTCAAATATAACTTACCTAAATTATACAGAAGTTGAATATGTAATTGGATAATATACAATATAAAAAGGATTTTTATAAATAAAATTTTAGTGGTTAAAATAAATGCTATATACTTAAATTTAAGTTCTAAAAAGATTAATAGAGGTAAATAAAGAAAAGGGTAATGGAATAATTTACAATATAAAACGATGTTAAAGGAAATAAGAATAAAATTAAAGTAGTTACAATAAGTATAAATATATTTAACATAGGTGATAAAATATATTAAGAGGAATAAATTTAATTTTAAGTAGGAATAAATAAGAATTAAATTTATTGAGTATATTTTGAGTGTAATAAATGATTTTTTTTTTTCAAATCCATGTTTTAGAGATTGTTAATTTAAGATAATTTGATGATAAGATAATGAAATTTGAGATGGTTAAGATTTATTTAACTCATGTAAAATCAATTTTCAATTTAATTTGAAATTTTCATGGTTTTAAATTTATTATCTTATTTTGTTTTTCAAACTATATTTTGGTTGTCCTTATTTTCCTTTTCTTGCCATAGAATGGAGAGGCTATTGCTTATACGAGTTTGTTTAAAAATCTTTCTGTAATCTTTAATAATCTTTGGCACTCGTTTTGAATCTGAGCACTGCTTGCCATCTACTGATCGTCGGTCAAGTGGAAAGGGTGAATCAAATTTTAAAAGAACTTTTCATGCTAGTGTTCTTGATAATGGAGGATCTTGGGAACATCATCTCCACCTTGTTAAACTTACCTATAACAACAGTTATTAGGTATAATTTCAATCTTCTTGTCATCTTGTTTTAATCCTATTTCATTCTATCTTTTTTCCCCTACCTCATTCCTTTTCGGGGACGAAATGTTTTGAGTGGGGGAGAGTGTAACAACCCTGTATTTTGTGATTATTTTAATTGTATATTTTAATTATTTTAATTTAAATTCCTGATTTAAAAACTTTATTTTATTTATTTAGAATGAATAATTTTTTTTATTTTAAATGAAAATTTTGATTTTGATGCGAATTACAATTCCAAAAATGAATAAATAGAACATTTTCCAGAAATGCGAATTTTGGTCAATATAGTCAAACTTTGACTTTTAAATTTAAAAATTTAAATTTTTTTGAAAATTATAATTTTATTTTTATCTTTTGTTATGAAAATAAATAAAATTTTAAGTAAACTGCTTTTCGTTTCGTTGAAATCCGATTAATATTGTGAAAGTTATGCTTTTTACACTATTGTACGTAAATTGTTTTATTTAACAAAATTATTTATTTTAATTTGTACAAATAATATTTTGTTTGTCATATCTTGTGTATATTTGTGTAACATTACAGGCTATATACATATTTTTTATTTTTAAAACATTTTTAAAGTGTAGTTATAATTTTCCATTGTTTATTGTATTTTGTTTACAATTTTTAATTTCTAGTTTCAATTAAATAAAGTATTTTCTTTATTTATTTTTCTATTTTCCAAGATATTTTTTTATTTTCATTTCTACTTCATTTTTTTCAGATTTTTATTTTTATTTACTGAAATTTTATTTTTTTATTTTAATTAAAAGAATTAGAAATTCGAAGGGACAAAGACCTTTTATTTTCTAGCGACTTTTCATGTGCTTGTCTTTTGAATTTCATTTGCCTTTTCATTTTTAGTCTTGGGCGTACATTTCATTGTGTTAGCCATGTATTTTCATTCTCTTTCACGTGACAAATTTCCTTCTCTTGTTAAAACTCATGGCCAAAGGAAATTTAGGTAATGGTTTCTTCTACTTTTTCTACCTTTTCTCTTCACTTTTCTTCTTGTTTTCATTGATTTTTGACTTGATTTTTTCTAGTGTTTTGCTAGGCCACTACACCATCATCTCCTCCGACCATCACCACCACCATACATGGGAGCAACCACTGCTCTTCCCTCTTTCCACATCTGGCCATGCCATTATATTGAAGCCATCACCTCAAATTTGAAAAGCTCCACTTGAAACTTGCCTAGGTGAGCCAAGATGTCACCATATCACTTCATAACTTTCCTTGGCCGCACCCCTAGCTCCACCACCACCGGCCAACACCACCTCTGGACATCACTTCACCTCTGACCTGACATGAATCAGTGTATGGCCGAGCCCACATGCCTTTGGCCGAGCCAAAATGTCGAACCAAAACTTCCTATTTTTCCTTGCCTTTGACCTTCCTTCACTAATAACTCAAAAAAAGCTTCACATCTCCTTGCGGCCGTACCTATATAAGTCCAAACCAGATTCATTTCAACCACAACACCGTCATGGCCAAACCAATAAAGCTTTGTGGCCGAGCAAAAGTTGTTAGTTGTCAAGCAAAATCGGTTGAAAAGCTTGGTAATGTTCTTTGTTGATTCAAATTTCCATTTCGTTTAAATTCATATTTGTATTTTCTATATATGTTTATATTGTCTTGTTTATTTTTTGTATACAAGATCAATTTCAAGGCTCTCCATTCATTCACATCAAAATTCGTGCTGTATCGTGTTTGTCGTGCTTTCTGAAATTGATTCTGTGTGTTTTGATTTGCTAACTCGAACTTGAAAAGGTGAGTCCTTCTCACTCTGACATTTTTACTTTTGAAATGATAAATTGATGACAAGTATTTAGTAATTTAGAAATGTTATGCAAGTTATTGATGATTATATGATATGTTATTCCATGTTATTAGCATGTTAACTCTTTTAATTGTCATCTAACATATGATATATGTCATTATATTGTGACATTGACATGTTAGTGTAATTGTTTATACATATGTTCACACTGCAACTTCCCTGTTAGAATAGAATCACTATGGGTTGAAATGATACATACCCGAACAGACACTAGAATAGGAAAAAATCATTATGAACTGAAATGATACGCTAAAGTGATTTTTATTGTATTTTATTTGACTTCGGATCGCGGGTTTGAAATGATAAAACCTGTGTTTTCTTTCTATACTGCGGATTGAAATGATGCATATCTGTATCACTTGACCTAGGTTAGACAATTATATACAGACCCCATGGTATATTTTTAAATTATTTTTCTTAAGATATTTATTTTTTTAAAGTATGGAATTTTGATTTTAAAAAAATATATTTTATGGATTTAAGAAAGCTAAATATTTAGTTTTGAATTTCTGAATTTAAGCATGTAAATTTGAAGTAAATGTGATTTTGACTTTAAGTTTTATTTTTAAAATGTAAGTGAATAATGAAAATTGAACTTAAAGTTTTGAAATGATATTTGAAGTAAAATGTTAAGTTTTGTTAAATTTACAAGTTAAGAAAACAATGAATTTTGACTTAACAAATGAATTGAGTTTTAAATTGGATATTTAATTATAAAATTTTGTTTTCATAAATCATATGTTAAAATTATTTAAATATGGAATTTTGGAGTCTAAAAATATGATTTATAGGTTTAAAATAATAAAGATTTGGAGTGTTAATGTTTTTGAAGTTATAATAAAATCTTGAGTTTTATTAATAGCATTTGCAAAAATGTTGTAGTCTTAGGACAACATTTTAAAGTGCTTTTGTTTTTGAATTTAACTATGTTTGAAATAACTAAATATCTATTACGACATTTTATAAATGTCGTTGTTCCTGAATTAAACTATTTTGGAAACTACAAGCTACAATAGCACTTTATTAATGCTGTCGTGGCTATAATTCGACAATGTTTTTAAATATGATAGATTTTATCACTATTTAAGTTATATTTAAAGTGTTAAATGATTTAACTTTTGGAATTGATTATTTGTGAAACTTAAGGAGTTTTGAATATATATTTTAATATTCAAATTTGAATTTTTAAGGAATTTAAGTAGTGTTTACTTTGTTGTGTGTTAAATGAAATGAAAAGAAATGAGATAGATGAATTTTTGAATGAAATGTTGTAATATGTTTTGTAATGATATTTGAAATAATAAATGAATGACAAACTTTATTTTAAAATGATATCAAATTTGAATATTCGAATTTGAATTCAAATAATTATTTGATAATGAGGTTTTGAAAGGATATGATATTTTAATGATTGAAATGGTTTTGAATGATTTGATACTTATTTTGATGAAGAATATGAATTTGGAATGATATATGATTTTGATAAATGAATATTTGAAGTTTACATTAGTATGAAAGGATATTTGGTTTACTAGTAATTTGAATTTTTTAAATAATATTGGATATATGAAATGAATATTTCAAACTAAGTAATAATGAAGTTAAATTTGAGATATATGAAAAGAAAATTTGTTTCGAAATATGGGATATTAAAGCTTTGATATGTTTTAAAAATTTAATAGTTTATTTGTGGATCAAATGTATATTTGAAATTGATAAGATTTGAAATGGTTTGTTCGGAAACTGAATTGATTTGAAACTGGTAGTTTGAATTGAATAAAATTGGAAATTTGAAATATGGTTTAATTGAATATATTTGTAAAATATAAAGAATTAAAGGAATGTTACATGATTTCAAATGTATGATTTGGAAATGTTATTATTTTCAAAGTGTAATGATTTCAAGTATTTTGGTTTCAAAAGAGTTATAACTATGAAAGTATTATGATTTTTGAAAGTGAATAAATGTTTGAAATGGATACGATAAACTATTTTGATTTGAATATTGTTTTGAAATAAAAATGGTTTTCGTTTCTAAGTATAAACTATTTTGAAAGGGATAGAGTTTTGAAATGCAATGATTTGATTTTGAAGTATAAACTATTTTGAAATGACCATGGTGTTATTATAACATTTGGTTGTTAAAGAGACCGGGGTCGGAAGTTGTCATACTCTCTACCAACTTCGTAACCACTTTAACAATCGTTTACGCGGTGGAGATTCCAGAATGTATTAGGATGATGGTGACGATCCTATTGAGGTATGAACATGGACCCGACTCCCATGAATTGGCATAAGGTGGCTAAAACAGGAGCGATCTCGGGCAAAAAGGGGTAGCTTCTCTGGTCAGACACACTTCTTTCGATGATATACTCTTACTTGTGGTTGATTTGATGGCCATCCTTCGATTTGATTGGGAGTGTGTTCCGAGGTGGGCATAGTGTCTACTATGTTACTGCCATCCCGTGTGCGTAATTGGTATATCTTTCCCAGAATTGCCTCGTGTGCCATGTCACCTACCATAGCGGGCCTTACTACGAGTTTCTATTTGTGTCGTACCTATGGAGTATCTTCTCATAGTCTCTCGATTAGGAGATATGCATGTACTATATAGACTACTGGCACTATTATGTGTTAAGGACTATATGGGTAATCTCTTAACGCTATTTTAAAGAAAGTTTATTTTACTATAGACAATATTATAACAACGTGATATTACTACATAGTAAATAGTTTAACGGATCCTTAAAGGATGGACGATCTCAAGCATCCTTTAAGTTACTGATACATTTTTTACTGTTCACTTGAATTGATTTACATTTCATAAGTATCTATGTCCTAACTTGAGTGTTTTCTATTTTGCTTTACCCTCGAGTCAGACTGAGTGATTCAACATTCAAGACTCACCTTCGGAGTTGGAGCTTTACTTGAAGATCCAGCCATCTATCTTGCTTTCAGTATCCAGTGATTCCAGTGTTGTATTCTGATTTGTACCTGATGTATCTTGTTGCTCTTCTGTTGTATCTTGATTAACTCTGATGTATCTTATATGTATGTAGTAGTTTCATGAACTACTTTCTCTTTTACTTCCGCTGCATTATTATTTACTCTATGTCTGTGAATTGTGATCATTTATTTACTGCATATTCTAAGATTTGCCAAATTTTGTTTACAATGCGGTATTTTGAGCAATTCAAGTCCGACATTTGCAGATGCGAATGGTTGGAAATATCGGGTCGTTACAGAAGTGGAAATGATAAACTATTTTGATTTGAATATAGTTTTGAAATAAGAATTGTTTTGATTTCGAAGTATAAACTATTTCGAAAGCAATATAGTTTTGAAATGAAATAATTTGATTTTTTGAAGTATAAACTATTTTGAAATGACTGCGCCGTTATAATAACGATTGGTTGTTAAAGGGACCGGGATCGAAAGTTGTCATACTCTCTGCCAACTTCGAAAACAACTTTAACAACTGTGTACGTGGTGGAAATTGCAGAATGAAGTAGGATGGTGGCGATATTGTTGAGGTATGTTACGTAGACCCGACTCCCATGAGTTGGCATAAGGTGGCCAATACTGGAGCGATCTCAGGCCAAGTGAGGTCATTCCTCCTATCGGACACATTTCTTCAATACTATACTCTTACTTGTGGTTGATTTGATGGCCATCCTCCGATTTTGATTGGGAGTTTATTCCGAGGTGGGCGTAGTGGCTGTTACGTTACCGCCAGCCCGTGTGAGTAATTAGTATATCTACCTGCCATTGCCTTATGTGCCGTGTCACCTTCCATAGCGAGCTTTACTACAAGTTTATTTTTCTGCCGTAGCCCATGGAGTATTTAGGTTAGCCTCTCGATCAGGAGGTATGCTGATACTGGATGGACTACTGGAACTATAAGGTGTCGAGGGCTATATGGGTGACCCTTTAATGCTATTTAATAGTAAGTTTATTTTACTGTAGACATTATTATAATAGCGCAATATTACTACATTGTAAATAGTTCAACGGATCCTTAGATGATGGATGACCCCAAGCATCCTTTAAGTTACAGATGCATTTTTGTTACTGTTCACTAGAGTTGATTTACAGTTCATAAGTATTTATGTCCTGACTCGAGCGTTTTGTGTTTTGCTTTACGCTCGGGTCAGACTGAGTTATTCTGCATTCAAGACTCAACTTCGGAGTTGGGGCTTTGCTTGAAGATCCATCCATCTATGTTTGCTATCAGTATCCAGTGATTCCAATGGTGTATTCTGATTTGTACCTGACGTATCTTGTTACTCGTCTGTTGTATCTTGTTTAACTCTGGTGTATCTTATATTTATTTACAATGCGATATTTTGAGCAATCCAAGTTCGACACGTATGGATGCGAATGGTTGAAAATATCGGGTCGTTATAGTTGGTATCAGAGCTTTGGTTTTAGGCAAAACTCAGCATATAGGGTAAATGTATTTACAGAATCACTTACATTCAAATTTGAATCTCTTCCACTTTGACTCGATTCCTTTCAATTTTGAAACGTTCCCTGCGGTTCCAAAATCCATTCATGTCCCTCACTATTCATTATCTCTTGATTCTGGAGTATCCCATAACTCCACTTTGAATGATCTTTAAAATGAGCCGGCGGTCCCCTCTCAAATTGATTTGTAAAGGGGTGAAACTCCTGTACAACAACATCGATTCACCAAAGATTTTAATATCCTCGGTTTAGATGCTAATATCTCTTATAATTTCGAACTCTATCTCTTGAGACTGAATGTAAATTTAACCCAGAAATCCACATCGGTCTTATTCTTCAAGTCACGGTTGACCCGGCTAAGGTTGCCTGTGATTTATATAAGCATATCCGTCTTCTTATTCTATTATTTAATCATCTCATCTTTGTTTCCAACGCATCTTCAAATCATTCTTGAGGTGTCTTTATAAATCTAATATTTAAAATATTTTATATACTGTGTTGTTTGAGTTGTTGATGTTGATTTGGGTTTTTGATCGATTCGTCTGATCAGCGCTGTCGATATGTAACGACCCGCTATTTTGGACTATTCCCATCCGCACATGTCGGACTTGAATAATTCAAAATACCGAATTGTTAATTTAAAATTTGGCAAAACGCAGATATACAGTAAATAAATAATCACAAAATCACAGGCACAGAGTAATAATATGCAGCGGAAGTAAAAGGGATAGTAGTTCATGAAGCTACTATATAAATATATAAGATACATCAGAGTTTACAACGGAAGATAAATACGATACATCAAATACAAATCAGAATACATCACTGGAATCATCGAATACTGAAAGCAGAGTAGATGGCTGGATTTTCAAGCAAAGCTCCGACTCCAAAGATGAGCCTCGAAAACTGGTACTCTCAGTCTGACCCGAGCGTAAAGCAAAACACAAAACACTCGAGCCAGGATTAATATTCTCAAATCAATAAATCCAACTCAAGTGAAATAGCAATCGAAATACAAGTAACTCAAAGGATGTTGGAATCACCATCCTCTGAGGATCCGTTAACCTATCTACTATGTAGTAGTATATGCTAAATAAATAATGTCTATCAGTAATATAAAATACCAAAATAGTGTTAAGGCGTTACCATTATCCCCCTTAACACATTTTTATAAGCATCATAGACTATACAGCACTGTAAACTCCACCGTAAACTGGTGGGATATCAGGGAGTACTCCATATGTATAACACAAAACAAACACGTATTGGTCGCGTATATCGGGATACAAGTATGACAAGGCACATGAGGCAATACCCAAGGTAGTGAAACTACCGTTCGCCTGATCCGGACTGGTGAGAATGCATCGCCGCAGCGATAGCAACACCGTGAAACAACACTCCTAAAAAGTACGAGGGTGCACCAATCGATAACAAGTAATGAGTAGTAGTTACGAAGAAGTGTGTTCGCGCGAGGTGGCTAACCCCATTTGGCCCGGCACGGCTCCTGATTTTAGTCATTTCCAATTTTGACACAAGTGTCAAGGATATCCAATATCGTTCACTTTCTTCAATCATCAACGTTCGCCAATCCAACCACTTCATTCTGGATCATCACTCCACGTATAGTTATTAAAGTGGGTTTCGGTTTAGACAGAGAGTATGTCCATAACCGACTCCGGTTTCTTTAATAACTTTCGTAATTATTACACCGATTGTTCGTTTAATAAATTTCAAAACCAAATCACATTCAATTTCAATTAGAATTCGTAAATCATCATTTCATTTATCTTTCGAAATCGATTTCTGTAATTTACGTTTCAACGTTCCAAATTACCATTTCAAAGTCTCTAAATTCAATTTCAATTTTTATTTAAACAATTCAAATATTGATTCAAGTTCGTATATTAGTTCATTCCGAAAACATTTAAATTAATTTAATTTAACATTCAAAATCAATTTCAATTCATTAATCGATTTCATTCAATATTCGTTAAGTTAGTTTATCATTCAAACAGTTTCCATTAAATTTCCAATTCATTAAATCAATTACTTAAGTTCAACCTCATTATCTCAACTAACACATTAAATTCAATTAGATTCGTCAAATCAATTCTTTAAATTACAAGTCTTACAGTTATTACAATAAAACGCATTTTTTTTCTTGTTAAAGAAATTCAATTTGATCAATTCACTTACTTAAATTTTTCCAAACTTAATTAAATATGAAACCCAATTTCATTTATTAACGAAGTTCGAATTCACTTATTCAAAAGTTCAACTTTTCTTATCAAAGAATTAAATTTTTATTCAATTATCGAATAATTCAATCTTTTCAATTATTAAATAATTTCAATCTTAATTATTAATAATTTCAAAACTTAAAAATTTCAAACTAAATTATAAATTCGACTTAATTATTAAATCATTTCAAACTTAATTCAATGAATAATTCCAAATTTTATCGCCAAATAATTCATTTCAAACAACGCTCTCATCATTTATTACATTAATATTTTGTTTCAAATTCCAATATTAACAATTTACTTTAATCAAAATTTACGTCCAATTTTTATTTCAAAACCTTATTATTCAAATAAAATCTTTATTTTATTTCAAATCAAATTATTGACCAATCGGGTTTATTTAATTCTCTATGCTAAGTCAAGTTCATTTTGGGTATTTATCATTTCAACTCGATTCCAATTCCAATTCAAAAAAGTCAAAACATAACAAAGGGAACTTGCAGTGTGATAACTGGGATGGTGTCAAAGTAAATAAACAAGCAATAACAACAATCAAACACAATCCAATAATCAATTCAAATAATCCCGAAATAATCGTATTAATTCACATTGTTGTTTGTGCAAATTAATATAATTATTTCTACAATCTACACTATCATTTCATGTAGATTAAAGATTACTACATTACGGTTTTTCACTTGTCGTTCAATTTCAATTCTACAACAATTTATCCAATATATGTTTAAGGTTTAAAGTGTGATTTATCAAATTCCACATGTCGATTAACTTAACAATTAAAAGGCGTCAGATTATTCAAATTAACTAATCAAATTCAACACATATGTCGATTCACATTTTTAAACTATCCTACGTCAAATTCAATTGCGTAATATTTATCACTTTATACATTACAATTTACATCCAATATAAACAACAATCAATCAATCAATTTTCAACCAAAAAGGATTATCATCGCATAAATAATTAACAGATAATGGTGTCAGATGTCATAGGTGAACAAATGCAGGTAATAGCATATATAACAGTGTAAATAACTAACAGCAGCATATTTCAGTTGTCGTTTCACTTGAAATCAAAATTAATAAACAAAAGAGCATTAATCGTGAGTGATTGCTCACCTTTCGAGGCTAGAGAGATGAATAGACAACGAAGTTGAGTCACGGATCGTAAGCACGAATTTCGGAATAACTAGATTGGCACGAATCGACTAGCAAAGCTGTTAAATATGAATCGTCGAAATCAAATCAGAATAGGAGCGATGAAAGTAAATGGTATCAGTGAACATACATACATAACTATATTCCAAAATTAAACACATAAAATATATTAAAAAAAAATCAATTTTAAACATATATTTTCAAATCGATATTTAATTTAACACAGATAAAACTCCATAGATATGCATTTCTAACGCCATCTTACAATTAAATCACATATATTTAAATTCAAGCATATTATCATTTATTTATTGTTATTATTATTTTATTAACAACAATATCCAAAATCATCTTTCTTAAATACAACATTACAAAGAAATCAAATCAAAACATTCAACATAGCAATAATTACAAAACATGTTCTGCGTCAAAGTTTAACAATATAATTCTATGTGCTACCGAGATCGAAATGGTCTGAAATTTGGTATGAATAAAGATCAAAACTTGTATTTCAAACTGCAAAAGAATCACTTGATTTGGACAAGAGACGAGAAAAGTTACGATGTCACGAACTTAGACTCAGGCCATGTTTCGACTGTCAAATGTTCAGGTCTGGAAACCTCTCTGGGTCTGACTTCCAAGTAAGAAACAGAGGACTGAACCACCTCGTATGAAGCTAAAATTTTATATACAGAAAGTAGAAAACTTTATCTCTTAAACAAAAAGGGAATCTCTGTATTCCGACGTAAGACGGAAGAGATACGATGCGTCAAACATGAACACAGGTCGTGTTTGCAGCAGTGTAAAATAATTCCAAGTACAAAAGAACAGCTGCCTGGGTCAAACTTCTGGATCCTCGACCACTAATCAAACGATGTCGGATTTTGCTGAAATTTTACATGCATAAACTAGGTAACTTCGACTCTTTTCTAAAAATAGAATCAACCCATTCCGATAAAACATGAGTGAGATATGATATCATGAAAATGAAGTCTAACTTTAAAATATAGTATACTATCTACTGTAGTATATAAAACAAAAGTTGCATTTCCAAAAAGCAGCGAAGAAGAAACAGCAGAAGAGAAAATTGTGATCTAGTATATAATCAACATATGTATATACGTTCATAATGAACTTTGTTATAAATAATTACATAAATCAGTAATAAACTTTGAAATTGAACAATATATATGTTCATTGATAGATAGGCAACTGGATATAAATCAGTCTACATACACATTGTACATTGTAACTATCATAAATACTTAAATATATATATTGGTATAAACGCATTTTATATCAACATTATAACAAGCTTATTATAGTATAACACGCAACTTTAAACTAGGCCCATACATACAACGTATACTAGACAACAAAAATATTATAGCACTTATATAAATTTATGCATAAAGACAATACATCTTTTGTACTACAAATATAAATTCACCGAAAAGAAGAGATCTGAAACTTTTTAAATCTATGTATGCGCACTATATAGCCTACATACATGCAAGCCAAGATGTAGAACATATGCAGACTAAAAAAATTTTGTACACAAAGCAATTAGATTTATTCATGCATTTTTTTTTTATTAAACAAATATACATATGTATGCACCATATAATAAGAACTCATATATTAAGTCTGAAAACAAAATAGCAAAGGCCAAACATGTTTTATGTCATTCTACATATATATCTCTTTAAAACTGATAATATATGACTTACTATTTCTTTCACAGAGAAGGAAAGCAAGGGGAGCAAGGCTAAGAGAGCCGATGGATTGCGAGGTGGAATAGCTGGGACCTGACGGCCGATCGGAGAAAGGAAACATGCATCGACTTAGTCGGTTTTGGGCTGGAAAGTGCGGAGGATGGGTGAGCGGTGGAGGCCAAGTGGGGTGGTGAGGAGGGGAAGAGAAGGCGCATGCGAGCAACGGGTGGCGGGGACAGGCGGTAGTGGTTTCAGATGGTGTGACGGTTGAACTGCACACAGAGGGAGACGCGGGGAGAAGCAAGATGGAGTGGCCGGGAATTGCGTCGGTGAGGAGAACCAGGTGTTGGCCGCTCGGTGCATGCATGGAAGACGGGACATTTTTCTTGAGGCAGATTTGCTGTCGAAGTGGAGGAAGGGGAAGTAGTGGGTGTTGCGCGGAGGGTGATGGGAAAGAAGCTCGGCAGCGTCAAGGGTGGTCGGATGCAGTGGATGCTGAGTGATAACGCTTCAAGTGAGCTTCAGGAGGTTGAGAAAAATGCAACAGAGGTTGAGTGATAATGTTGCATGTAAAGATGAAAGAGGCACACTACAGGCAATGCATGCTTCGTGAGCTGAATTTTTTTTATTTTTTTATTTTTTATAGAGATCTGAAAAAAAAAGTATAGCCCGGTAACAAAAGAGAAATGGAGAAGGAAGGAAAGGTTTGCTGCAGAAGTTTGTGAATGAATGCAGGGCAAAAAAGCAAAAGTAGTACTCTTTAATTTTTTATTATGAATGAACGCACGGAAAAAAAAATTTGGAACCGGAGACAATAAATGTTTGCTTGAATTCAAGACACAATAAAAGTTGATGTCTGTTCGATTTGAACGATATAATATACGCGTAAGGAAAACTAAAGGTTTAAAACCCAGTACCCGAACGAAATCATTTTTCGCTGATTCCGCTGCGTTTCGGACTTCAAAACGCAGAGTTGAATATACCGTGGAGATCAGCACGACGAGACGATCAAAACGGTATAAAGATATCAGTGGTATGATTTAATTATAAAAATTTCAAATTTTCTACTACGGATAATGCATAAAATTCGCAGAAAATTAAGATCGACGGAGCCAAAGATGTCCGAATTTGGAAAAACGACAAACTGACAACTTGCTCAAAAGATAGTTTAGAATTTTTCTATGTAAAAATATTTTGGTTTTGAAAATATTTTATTTTCATTGTTTTTAACTGATTAAATTGATGTAAATTTACGCGCGAAATATACTTTCATAATTTTGGACGAAAATTTACCAGTTGCTATGCTTAACTAGACGCATTTCAAATATTAAATTTATATTTCAAAATTTATCGTTTAAAATTTTCCAAAATTTTAATTAAATACGTTATTCAAACCGGTTAAATTTACGGGTCGCTACATTCTCCCCCACTCAAAACTTTTCGTCCTCGAAAAGGAAGGAGGTAGGAGAATAGAAACAACCAAAAGAAATAGACTTGAATTACATTATAAACGATTAATTAAACCCATATAGATTTCAATTTAAATAAATTTATATTCAACGATTTGTTTTAAAATTCAAGATCTCATTAAATTATTTTGATTTCACATTTATTAATGTTAAGTACAAAAGGTTCCTTTCAAATGAAATTCAAAATTAATTCAAGATACTCCTTTAAGTTGATTTAATTCAATTTATTTACTATCAAATCAAATTTTTCTACTATTAATCATACCGATTATTTTATTTAACTTATTATTCTATTAATCTTCATAAACATTTTATAATTAAAATTTAAGTGAATAACATTTATTATACGCACTCACATTTTTGTTTATAAATAAATTTTTTATCATTTATTATTCAATTTTCTTAAATTAACAATTTCAAAGATCATAAATTTGAATGGTCATTTATTATAATCATACTTTATTCGACAAATTTAATTCTTCTTTATTCCAAATTATTATTAAATTTATTCCACTTACTATATCTTATTACATATATTATGTATATTTACATTTATTATAACTACTCAAATTTATTATAACATTATTTTACACTGTATAATATTCAATAACACAATTAACTTTTGAAATTTTAGGTAAGTTATATATTATGCAATTTTGTATTATCCAACTAAAATTTCTATTTAATTGTTCAGATTTAAATTTTTATTCAAATTTCGATTTCATTTTATAATTGAAATTATCCTTTAACATAAATTAAATAATTGAATTTCCGAGTAACTTCAAATTTATTTAGAGGTAAATAAATATATGTGATATAACAAATCAGATTTAAATCATATATCAATATATATATTACAAATCAATCACACTTTAAGAAATTCAAATCAATTTATTTTCAAAACAACCATAGCAAAGCTACAGAATAGTCTCTCCACTTCGAAACCCGAAAATGAATGTCGATGATGCGGCCGCCATCACCGAAATTATTTTCCAATGACAAAATAGGAGAGCACTGATTTAAACTTTTAAAATTCTTTGAAATGATTTCTATTTGAAAATATTTTAAACACTATAGACTTCAAAGCTTTCAAATCAAAGTTGAAATCACCGAAAATTAAATTCACAAATTCTAATTTAAATTTACTTCAAATTCCAATCAAATTATACTCAAGTTTACAAATTTTTTTGGCAAGGCCGACAGGGTTAATTGGACCCCGACCAACTTATTAAATCACAGAAGAGAACAAACACTTACAGAAAAGGAGCGTGCACAAAGAGAACATAGGAACAAGAGCAGCACACACACACAAGAAGACACAGAAATAAAACAAAGACCTAAGAGAATATAAATTACAGTTGCAGTATCATGGATATCCCAGGATCATGAACAAACAACATTTCCAAGGAGCATTTAACTTCATGCTTTATCCAAAGTTTGAATGTAGCATCAGTCTTTCCATTAATTACATCAAAAATTCTTGTATTACGTTCTTTCCAAACTGCATATATGAAGCTTTTCAGAACCACAGTGTTGATTCTATTTTGCTTTTGCTTACCCCCTGTCATAGATTGAATTCTATTCCACTCAACAATGTTGTCAAGAGATGGTCTGTTACCTTCAATGCTCACCATGATATCAGTCCAAATTTGCATAATTAATTCACACTCAAAAAATAAGTGTTCAGCAGTTTCAACATACTCACTGCAGAATGGGCATAACACATCAATATTCATTCCCATAATAGCTAATTTCGCCTTAGTTAATATAGCACGCTTCAGTACCTTCCACAGTAATAAATTTTCACGCATACTACTGTCATTATTCCATACACTCTTCCACCAAGTCCATGCTGGAATGTCACTGTTTCCTTGCATATACTCATAAGTTTCACCAATTTTATATGCAGCTTTCTTCTCTCCCCATATAATTCTAGCAGAAGTAGATTGTAAAGGGGTTAAATTTCTTATCTTATCCCAAATAATCTGGACACGCTGATTGGAAGAATATTTGCCTACTCCCTGGAAAATGTAAAGAACATCCAATACTTTCGTAGATAGATGAATGCTAGTTTGTATAATTTCATTGTATGAAAGTTTACAAATTCATTTATATTATGAAATAGTCAATGGTTTATAAAGCAATAAATGAAAATTAAATTTTCACATTTCGGACGACAGATTCATTAACATTTAATTTCAGAAAAATTTATACTTATATATAATATAATTATACAAAACCATTTTACTCACCAATTTGAAAATATTATTGTGTCGGTTTACTCTGCCCAAGCGTTTTGGAAATCCTATCGATAGCGTTGATCAGACGAATCGATCGAAAACCCAAATCAACATCAACAACTCAAACAACACAATGTATATTAAACATTTTTAACATAAATTTACAAATACAATTCCTCGCTCGACGATACAAGGATGGATTTTAAAATAGTATAGAGATTCAAATTTTATGGAAATCAAATCAAAGAGGATTTTGATTCGGAGATAGGTTTGAAACAAAGATAAGATGATTCAATAACAGAATCGGAAGGTGGATGAGCTTATTGAATTCACGGGCAACCTTCACCGGGTCGACCGTAACTTCAAGAATAGGATCGATGCTGAATTCCGAGGTAAATCAACATTCGATCTCAAGAAATAGAATTCAGGTATAGCAGGAGATAGATAACATCGTAAACCGAGGATACAGAAATCTACGGTAAATCAATGCCTATTGTAAAGGAGTTTCACCCTTTTTATAAATTATTCGAAGTTTGGCGAGACTGCCAATTCATCATAAGGGTCATTCGAAGTGGAGTTTTGGGATGCTCAAGAATTGAAAGAAGACGAATAGTGAGGGACAAGAATGAATTTCGAAACCGTGTGAACGTTCCAAAATTCAAAGGAATTGAGTCAAGAGGAAGAGATTGAAACTCGAGTGGGAGTGATTCAGTAAATACATTTACCCTATATGCCGAGTTCTGCCTAGAGCTACCAAAAGCTCTGATACCAACTGCAATGACCCGCTATTTTGGACTATTCGCATCCGCACATGTCGGACTTGAATAATTCAAAATACCGAATTGTTAATTTAAAATTTGGCAAAACGCAGATTTACAGTAAATAAATAATCACAGAATCACCGACACAGAGTAATAATATGCAGCGGAAGTAAAAGGGATAGTAGTTCATGAAGCTACTATATAAATATATAAGATACATCAGAGTTTACAACGGAAGAGAAATACGATACATCAAATACGAATCAGAATACATCACTGGAATCATCAAATACTGAAAGCAGAGTAGATGGCTGGATCTTCAAGCAAAGCTCCAACTCCAAAGATGAGCCTCGAAAACTGGTACTCCCAGTCTGACCCGAGCGTAAAGCAAAACACAAAACACTCGAGTCAGGATTAATATTCTCATATCAATAAATCCAACTAAAGTGAAATAGCAATCGAAATACAAGTAACTCAAAGGATGTTGGAATCACCATCCTCTGAGGATCCGTTAAACTATCTATTATGTAGTAGTATACGCTAAATAGATAATGTCTATCAGTAATATAAAATACCAAAATAGCGTTAAGGCGTTACCATTATCCCCCTTAACACATTTTTATAAGCATCATAGACTATACAGCACTGTAAACTCCACCGTAAACTGGTGGGGTATCAGGGAGTACTCTATAGGTATAACACAAAACAAATACGTATTGGTCGCGTATATCGGGATACAAGTATGACAAGGCACATGAGGCAAAACCCAAGATAGTGAAACTACCGTTCGCCTGATCCGGACTGGTGAGAACGCATCGCCGCAGCGATCGCAACACCGCGAAACAACACTCCTGAAAAGTACGAGGGTGCACCAATCGATAACAAGTAATGAGTAGTAGTTACGAAGAAGTGTGTTCGCTCAAGGTGGCTAACCCCATTTGGCCCGGCACGGCTCCCGATTTTAGTCATTTCCAATTTTGACACAAGTGTCAAGGCTATCCAATATCGTTCACTTTTTTCAATCATCAACGTTCGCCAATCCAACCACTTCATTCTGGATCATCACTCCGCGTATAGTTATTAAAGTGGGTTCGGTTTAGACAGAGAGTATGTCCATAAACGACTACGGTTTCATTAATAACTTTCGTAATTATTACACCGATTGGTCGTTTAATAAATTTCAAAACCAAATCAAATTCAATTTCAGTTAGAATTCGTAAATCAACATTTCATTTATCTTTCGAAATCGATTTCTATAATTTACGTTTCAACGTTCCAAATTACCATTTCAAAGTCTTACAATTCAATTTCAATTTTTATTTAAACAATTCAAATATTGATTCAAGTTCATATATTAGTTCATTCCTAAAACATTAAAGTTAATTTAATTTAACATTCAAAATCAATTTCAATTCATTAATCGATTTCATTCAATATTCGTTAAGTTAGTTTATCATTCAAACAGTTTCCATTAAATATCCAATTCATTAAATCAATTACTTGAGTTCAACCTCATTATATCAACTAACACATTAAATTCAATTAGATTCGTCAAATCAATTCTTTAAATTACAAGTCTTACAGTTATTACAATAAAACGCATTTTATTTCTTGTTAAAGAAATTCAATTTGATTTATTCACTTACTTAAATTTTTCCAAACTTAATTAAATAAGAAACCCAATTTCATTTATTAACGAAGTTCGAATTCACTTATTCAAAAGTTCAATTTCTCTTATCAAAGAATTCAATTTTTATTCAATTATCGAATAATTCAATCTTTTCAATTATTAAATAATTTCAGTCTTAATTATTAATAATTTCAAACTTAAAAATTTCAAACTAAATTATAAATTCGACTTAATTATTAAATCATTTCAAACTTAATTCAATGAATAATTCCAAATTTTATCGTCAAATAATTCATTTCAACCAACGCTCTTCATCATTTATTACATTAATATTTTGTTTCAAATTCCAATATTAACAATTTCCTTTAATCAAAATTTACGTCCAATTTTTATTTCAAAACCTTATTATTCAAATAAAATCATTATTTTATTTCAAATCAAATTATTGACCAATCGGGTTTATTTAATTCTCTATGCTAAGTCAAGTTCATTTTGGGTATTTATCATTTCAACTCGATTCCAATTCCAATTCAAAAAAATCAAAACATAACAAAGGGAACTTGCAGTGTGATAACTGGGATGGTGTCAAAGTAAATAAACAAGCAATAACAACAATCAAACACAATCCAATAATCAATTCAAATAATCCCAAAATAATCGTATTAATTCACATTGTTGTTTGTGCGAATTAATATAATTATTTCTAGAATCTACACTATCATTTCATGTAGATTAAAGATTACTACATTACGGTTTTTCACTTGTCGTTCAATTTCAATTCTACAACAATTTATCCAATATACCTTTAATGTTCAAAGTGTGATTTATCAAATTTCACTTGTCGATTAACTTAACAATTAGAAGGGGTCAGATTATTCAAATTAACTAATCAAATTCAACACATATGTCGATTCACATTTTTAAACTATCCTACGTCAAATTCAATTGCATAATATTTATCACTATACATTACAATTTACATCCAATATAAACAACAATCAATGAATCAATTATCAACCAAAATGGATTATTATCGCATAAATAATTAACAGATAATGGTGTCAGATGTCATAGATGAACAAATGCAGGTAATAGCATATATAACAGTGTAAATAACTAACAGCATCATATTTCAATTGTCGTTTCACTTGAAATCAAAATTAATAAACAAAAGAACATTAATCGTGAGTGATTGCTCACCTTTCGATGCTAGAGAGATGAATAGACAACGAAGTTGAGTCACGGATCGTAAGCACGACTTTCGGAATAACTAGATTGGCACGAATCGACTAGCAAAGCTGTTAAATATGAATCGTCGAAATCAAATCAGAATAGGAGCGATGAAAGTAAATGGTATCAGTGAGCATATATACATAACTATATTCCAAAATTAAACACATAAATTATATTAAAAAAATCAATTTTACACATATATTTTCAAATCGATATTTAATTTAACACAGATAAAACTCCATAGATATGCATTTCTAACGCCATCTTACAATTAAATCACATATATTTAAATTCAAGCATATTATCATTTATTTATTGTTATTATTATTTTATTAACAACAATATCCAAAATCATATTTCTTAAATACAACATTTAAAAGAAATCAAATCAAAACATTCAACATAGCAGTAATTACAAAACATGTCCTGCGTCAAAGTTTAACAATATAATTCTATGTGCTACCGAGATCGAAATGGTCTGAAATTTGGTATGAATAAAGATCAAAACTTGTATTTCAAACTGCAAAAGAATCACTTGATTTGGAAAAGAGACTAGAAAAGTTACGATGTCACGAACATAGACTCAGGCCATGTTTCGACTGTCAAATGTTCAGGTCTGGAAACCTCTCTGGGTCTGACTTCCAGGTAAGAAACAGAGGACTGAACCACCTCGTATGAAGCTAAAATTTTATATACAGAAAGTAGAAAACTTTATCTTTTAAACAAAAAGGGAATCACTGTATTCCGACGTAAGACGGAAGAGATACGATGTGTCAAACATGAACACAGGTCGTGTTTGCAGCAGTGTAAAATAATTCCAAGTACAAAAGAACAGCTGCGTGGGTCAAACTTCTGAATCCTCGACCACTAATCAAACGATGTCGGATTTTGCTGAAATTTGACATGCATAAACTAGGTAACTTCGACTCTTTTTTAAAAATAGAATCAATCCATTCCGTTAAAACATGAGTGAGATATGATATCATGAAAATGAAGTCTAACTTTAAAATATAGTATACTATCTACTGTAGTATATAAAACAAAAGTTGCATTTCCAAAAAGCAGCGAAGAAGAAACAGCAGAAGAGAAAATTGTGATCTAGTATATAATCAACATATGTATATACGTTCATAATGAACTTTGTTACAAATACTTACATAAATCAGTAATAAACTTTGAAATTGAACAATATATATGTTCATTGATAGATAGGCAACTGGATATAAATCAGTCTACATACACACTGTATATTGTAACTATCATAAATACTTAAATATATATATTGGTATAAACGCATTTTATATCAACATTATAACAAGCTTATTATAGTATAACACGCAACTTTAAACTAGGCCCATACATACAACGTATACTAGACAACAAAAATATTATAGCACTTATATAAATTTATGCATATAAAGACAATACATCTTTTGTACTACAAATATAAATTCACCGAAAAGAAGAGATCTGAAACTTTTTAAATCTATGTATGCACACTATATAGCCTACATGCATCCAAGCCAAGATGTAAAACATATGCAGACTAACAAAATTTTGTACACAAAGCAATTAGATTTATTCATGCATTTTTTTTTTATTAAACAAATATACATATGTATGCACCATATAATAAGAACTCATATATTAAGTCTGAAAACAAAATAGCAAAGGCCAAACATGTTTATGTCATTCTGCATATATATCTCTTTAAAACTGATAATATATGACTTACTATTTCTTTCACGGAAAAGGAAAGCAAGGGGAGCAAGGCTAAGAGAGCCGATGGATTGCGAGGTGGAATAGCTGGGACCCGACGGCCGTTCGGAGAAAGGAAACATGCATCGACTTAGTCGGTTATGGGCTGGAAAGTGGGGAGGATGGGTGAGCGGTGGAGGCCAAGTGGGGTGTTGAGGAGGGGAAGAGAAGGCGAGCAGCGGGTGGCGGGGACAGGCGGTAGTGGTTTCAGATGGTGTGACGGTTGAACTGCACACAGAGGGAGGCGCTGGGCGAAGCAAGATGGAGAGGCCGGGAATTGCGTCGGTGAGGAGAACCAGGTGCTGGCCGCTCGGTGCATGCATGGAAGACGGGACATTTTTCTTGCGGCAGATTTGCTGTCGAAGTGGAGGAAGGGGAAGTAGTGGGTGTTGCGCGGAGGGTGATGGGAAAGAAGCTCGGCAGCGTCAAGGGTGGTCGGATGCAGTGGATGCTGAGTGATAATGCTTCAAGTGAGCTTCAAGAGGTTGAGAAAAATGCAACAGAGGTTGAGTGATAATTTTGCATGTAAAGATGAAAGAGGCACACTACAGGCAATGCATGCTTCGTGAGCTGAATTTTTTTTTGTTTTTTTTGTTTTTTTTTATAGAGATCTGAAAAAAAAGAATAGCCCGGTAACAAAAGAGAAATGGAGAAGGAAGGAAAGGTTTGCTGCAGAAGCTTGTGAATGGATGCAGGGCAAAAATACAAAAGTAGTCCTCTTTGATTTTTTATTATGAATGAACGCACGGAAAAAAAATTTTGGAACCGGAGACAATAAATGTTTGCTTGAATTCAAGACACAATAAAAGTTGATGTCTGTTCGATTTGAACGATAGAACATACGCGTAAGGAAAACTAAAGGTTTAAAACCCAGTACCCGAACGAAATCATTTTTCGCTGATTCCGCTGCGTTTCGGACTTCAAAACGCAGAGTTGAATATACCGTGGAGATCAGCACGACGAGACGATCACAACGGTATAAAGATATCAGTGGTATGATTTAATTATAAAAATTTCAATTTTTCTACTACGGATAATGCATAAAATTCGTAGAATATTAAGATCGACAGAGCCAAAGATGTCTGAATTTGGAAAAACGACAAATAGACGACTTGCTCAAAAGATAGTTTAGAATTTTTCTATGTAAAAATATTTTAGTTTTGAAAATATTTTATTTTCATTGCTTTTTAACTGATTAAATTGAAGTAAATTTACGCGCGAAATAAACTTTCATATTTTTGAACGAAAATTTACCAGATGCTATGCTTAACTAGACGCATTTCAAATATTAAATTTATATTTCAAAATTTATCGTTTAAAATTATCCAAAATTTTAATTAAATACGTTATTCAAACCGGTTAAATTTACGGGTCGTTACACGATAAGATTTCCAAACCACTTGAACATAGCAAACTAATGCAATATGTTTTTCAAATTTAGTAATGAAATAAATTTTGTAACTATATTATAAAAAAATTCTGAATTTTTATTGAATTGGTTGTTAAGAAATAATATTTGATTTCACATATCATTATCTCTTGTTTCATATATAAATAATTGAACTATATAACATGGTTATAAATTTATTTGGAAATTTATATTGAATTTAAATAAAAATTTGAGAATTTAATTTCCGATGGATTTCAAACCTTATATTTAAAGTTTTTAGAGGGTATACTATAAATAGTATTTTCGAATAGAAATTTGTTTCCCACGAATTTAAAGTTTGAAATTAGTACTCTTTTCTTTGTCGTTGGAAAATAACTTCGGTGATGGCTACACCGTCATCGACATTCATTTTCGAGTTTCGAAGTGAAGAGACTGTTCTGTAGTCTTGCGACAGTTTTGTTTTGGGGGATTTAATTGATTCGAATTTCTAAACTAAGACTGGATTTATAACATATGTTGTTATAAGATTTAAATTTGAATGGGTATATATATTGTATATGTGCATTTATTTATCTCTAAATAGTTTGGAATTTATAGGATATTTGATTCCTTAATTTTATCTTGAAGGATAATTTCAAGTACAATTTCGAGATTTGGTTAAATATTCATGCGTGAAATGATTAAATTAGAAGGCTTTATTTATATAATACAGAATTTCTTTCTAATATAACTTACCTAAATTATACAAAAGTTGAATATGTAATTGGATAATATAGAATATAAAAAGATTTTATAAATAAAATTAGAGAGGTCATAATAAATGTTATACACTTAAATTTTGGTTATAAAAGATTAATATAGGCAAATAGAATAAAAAGGTCAATTGAGTAATTTACATTATAATGTTGTTAAAAGAATTAATAAATAAATTGGAGTAGCTATAGTAAGTGTAAATATACTTAATACATATGATTAGATATATTAAGGGAATAACTTTGATAATAATTGGGAATAAAGAAGAATTAGATTTATTGAATAAATTATGAGTATAACGAATGATTTTCAAATTCATGATTTTAGAAATTGTTAATTTAAGATAATTGGATAATAAGATAATCAATTTAGAAGTAATTAAGATTGATTTAACTTAAGTAAAACCAAATGGATAAAATCAATTATTGAATATTAATTAATTTAAATTGAAAATTTTATATGGTTTTAATAAATTGTTTTGTTTTTCCAATCCATTTTCCGGTTGCTCTATTATCTTCCTCGTTCCTTTTCGGGGACGAAAATTTCGAGTGGGGGAGAGTGTAACATCCCATAGATTTTGATGGTTTAATAATTTATTTAATTGATATTTTAACGTTATATTCATTCAATTAATTGAATTTTTTGAAAATTTAAATAATTGAATTTTGAAATAATAATTTAATATTTGGATAGAAAATTTGTAAATCAACTTCTGAATGTGACGTCATATTTCGTTATCCAAATTTGGATTTCTATTTCTTCGTTCATCTTATTTCTGACATATTAGCATCATTTTGAGTACCGATTATCGACTTTTGATTGGATAATCGTATCACTGATATTTGTATACCGTTTTGATCGTCTCCTCGTGTTGATATCTGAGGTATATTTGATTTTTATATTTCAAGGTCAGGTACGACATAAAATCAGTAAAACGATTATTGTATCGGTAACCGTTTTCAAACTTTTGACTTCCTTGTCCTTTTATATGTTTGCCAGCAGAAATTTAACAACCACTTGTTTAAATTTTTCATGATTTCAATAGTGTGACTCTTCTTATTCTTACTGTTTAATACATCCTTGAATCGTCCTTTCATTTTTTCGGTCAAGACACTTCAAAATAAAGATTTCATTTTTATTTATATGCTTTCTATTCACTTTTCTCTACAACCTCCTCTTTATCTTCTCCTCCCATTTTTGTTCGACTGTTCTCACCCGCCTCCCTACTTCTCTCATCATTGCCAAGCAGCGCGACTGCCCCTTCTTTGCTTTGCCCATCACCATGACTAAGTGGCCGACCTCCGCCACAACCTATTTCTTCCCAGTTCAGCTTGCTCCGCCTCACCACCATCAACAGCAGCCGCCTTTCAACTCTTCGCCCTTCAACCTCCGTCATTTTTCCGACCATCTGCCACCAACTTCGACTGTCCACCTGCCGACATCACCTACTTCGGTGCTAATCTCATTAGCATCCCATGCGCACATACCCACATTGGCAAATTCATGCCTCTTACCATACGTAAGTCTAAGTTTATATAAATTATATTATGCCGTTTGTTTATTTACATATTTTGTTGGTATAAAATCTTATTTTGTACGACAGCTTACTTGTGTCAATATTTGTTGATTATGAAAGTTATATAATAGCTGTATATATATTACTTATAATCTATTATATATTAACATATATATATACATATATATGTTTAAATGAGTTCAGCATATATAAAGTTGTTTAATAAATTTAACTTGTATAAATTTATATTTAGTCTGTTCTATATATATTCTACATGTGAGCTATGTTTATAGTCTGCATTTTTAAATTTTATGTTTATAGTCTGCATTCGATCCATATTGAGTTACCTATTTGTTTATAGTCCTATTATACAAATATTCACATTTGTTGTAAGTATAGTCTGCATATCGTATGGTCTGAAATTATAAAGGTATACATAGTGTACTTGCATTCCTCTTTAGGGGTATATATATTATATATATTTTTGATTTTAAATATTCATACATAAAAAGTTAAGGTATATATTTAAATTTTGCTAACATCTGGAAAATATCCTGATAATAGTCTGATATATAAATATATCTTTGTGTTGAATACATGTGTTCTAATTTATACATATAAGGAGTTCATTTTATATGTGTTCAAAATTTAATATTGATTTTTAATTTTATATAAATATTTATATTTTATCTTAACATGTGTTTGGATTTAATATTGGTTGGAAATTTATGTAAATAGATTTTGATTTATTGGTTTAAGGAAGATAATAATACAATATCATCGCACTTAAATTATATTAAGCTAATTTGACATGTTCTCATTAAATCCCTAGTATCAGCTTTGTTCGTCGATTCGAGTTCAATCTTGTCCTGTTTTGAAATTGATGCCCATCTCACCTTGCTTTGGATTCGTAACTCGTCGTATTTTCGTTCATCTCTAGCCTTGAAAGGTGAGTCCTTCTTACTCTGACATTTTTTCTTATCAAAAGCTAAAATAATGACGAGTGATTAGTAAACTAAAATGTTTATGCAAGTTAATGATGATTATATGATATGTTATTTCATGTTATTTCCATGTTAGCTTTGTTAATTATCACCTGACATATGATATATGACAGCATATTGTGACATCGACATGTTAGTGTATTTGTTTATATTTTTTATGCATATGTTTACACTACAAGTTCCCTGTTAGAATAGAATCACTATGGTCTGAAATGATACATACTCGAACGGACAATAGAATAGGGAAAAATCATTATGAGATGAAATTATTTTCTCAAATGATTTCTATTGTATTTTCATTTGACATGGGATTGTGGGTTTGAAATGATAGAACCCGAGTTTTCTTTTTAAACTATGGATTGAAATGATACATATCTGTATCACTTGACATAGGATAGAAAATTTTATACAGACCCCGTGGTATATCTTAAACGATTTTTCTTAAGATATATATTTTTAGAAGTATGAAATTTTGATTTAAATATATATATATATATATATATATATATATATATATATTTTATGGTTTTAAGAAAGCTAAATATTAAGATTTAAATTGTGAGTTTAAGTATGTAAATTTGAAGTAAATGTGATTTATGACTTTATATTTTACTTTTTTAAAATGCTGGTAAATAGTGGAAATTAAATTTTAAAGTTTTGAAATGATATTTGAAGTAAATGCTAAGTTTTTGGTTAAATTTATAAGTTAAGAAACAGTGAAATTTTGACTTAATAAATGAATTGTTTTTTTAATGGATATTTAATTATAAAATTTTATTGTGATAAATCATATGTTAAAATTATTAAAATCTGAAATTTTGAAATCTAGAAATGTGATTTATAAGTTTTAAAATGACAAAAATTTGGAGTGTTAATGTTTCTGGTGTTATAATAAAATTTGGAATTTTATTAATAGCATTTCCAAAAATGTTGCGGTCTTATGACAGCATTTTTAAGTGTTGTTGTTTTTGAATTTAGCTACGTTTGATATAACAAATATCTATTACGGCGTGTTATAAATGTCTTTTTTGCTGAACTAAACTATTTTGAAAACTATAAGTTACGATAGCAATTTATAAATGTCGCCGTTGTGGAAAGTTTATAATGTTTTTAAATATTGTAGATTTTAGCAAAGTTTGAGTTATATTTTGAAAGTGTTAAATGATTTAACTTTTGGAATTGATTACTTGTGAAAAAATAAGAAGTTTTGAATATATATTTTAATATTTAAATTTGAATTTTTAAGGAATTTAAATTGAATTTTAATTTAAATATGGTTTACTAGGTTATGTCTTAAATGGAAGGGGATGTTATGAGATAAATGAATTTTTGCATGGAATTTTCAAATCTGTTTTGTAATGATATTTGAAATATTAAAAGAATGACATATTTGATTTCAAAATGATATTTAAACTGAATATTTGAATTAAAGAATGATAATGAATTTATAATGGATTTGAAAAGGAAATGACTTTGAAATGGTTTTGAATAACATAATCTTTATTTTGATAAAGAATGTAAATTTGGAATGATATTTGATTTTTGATCTATTTGATAATTGAATATTTGAAGTTTATATTTATATGAAAGGATATTTGGTTTACTTGTAATTTGAGTTTATTTAAATAATATTGGATTTATGAAATGAATATTTCAAAACTAAGTAATAATGACGTTAAACTTGAGGTATTTGAAATTATAAAATTTAATTTTGAAATGTGGGATATTAAAGCTTTGAAATATATTAAAATTGAATAGTTTATTTTGTGGACCAAATATATATTTGAAATTGATAAGATTTGAAATGGTTTGTTGGAAAACTGAATTGAATTGAAACTGATGGATTGAATTGAATTAAATTGGAATTTGAAAATATGAGTTGATTTGAATAAATTTGTAAAATGTAAAGAATTAAAGGAATGTTTCATGATTTTAAATGTATGATTTTAAAATGTTATGATTTTAAAAGTGTAATGATTTCAAGTATTTTGGTTTCGAAAAAGTTATAACTTTAAAAGTATTATGATTTTTGAAGGTGAATATATGCTTGTAACGGAAATTATAAACTATTTTGATTTGAATATAGTTTTGAAATAAAAATGGTTTTGGTTTCGAAGTATAAACTATTTTGAAAGGAACATAGTTTTGAAATGAAATGATTTGATTTTTTGAAGTATAAACAATTTTCAAATGACCACGGCGTTATAATAACGATTGGTTGTTAAAGGGACCGTGATCGGAAGTTGTCGCACTCTCTACCAACTCTGAAAACCACTTTAACAACTGTGTACGCAGTGAAGATTGCAAAATAAAGTAGGATGGTGGCGACGTTCTTGAGGTATATTACGTGGACCCGACTCACGTGAGATGGCATAAGGTGGCTAAAACAGGAGCGATCTCGGGCCAAGTGAGGTCATTCGTCATATCAGACACATTTCTTCGATACTGTACTCTTACTTGCGGTTGATTTGTTGGCCATCCTCCGATTTTGATTGGGAGTGTGTTTCGAGGTGGGCGTAGTGGCTGCTACGTTACCGCCAGCGCGTGTGTGTAATTGTATATCTACCCTAGCATTGCTTTGTGTGTCATGCCACCTACCATAGCAAGCTTTACCACGAGTTTGTTTTTCTCCGGTAGCCCATGGAGTATTTTGGGTAGCCTCCCGATATGGAGGTGCATTGATACTGGATGGACTACTGGGACTATTACGTGTGGAGGGCTATATAGGTAACCCTTTAACGCTATTTAAAAGTAAGTTTATTTTACTGTAGACATTATTATAATAGCATAATATTACTACATAGTAAATAGTTTAACGGATCCTTAAAGGATGGGCGATCCCATGCATCCTTTAAGTTACCGATGCATTTTTGTTACTGTTCACCTGAGTTGATTTAAAGTTCATAAGTATTTATGTCCTAACTCATGTGTTTTCTGATTTTCTTTATGCTCGGGTCAGACTGAGTGATTTTGCATTCAAGACTCAACTTTGGAGTTGGAGCTTTACTTGAAGATCCAGCCATCTATATTTTCTTTCAGTATCCAGTGATTCAAGTGATGTATTCTGATTTGTACCTGATGTATCTTGTTACTCTTCTGTTGTATCTTGTTTAACTCTGATGTATCTTATATTTATGTAGTAGCTTTATGAACTACTGCATCTTGTTTAACTCTGATGTTTCTAGGATATGTTCTATCAAAGGAAGGAATTCGAGTGGATGAAAGTAAAGTAGAAGCTGTCAGGTGTTGGCCACAGCTAGAGACAATTACTGAAGTGTGGAGTTTTCATGGATTGGTATCTTTCTATCGAATATGCATTCCACATTTTAGTAGTGTGATGGCACCTATAACCGATTGCATGAAGGGAAAGAAGTTTGAGTGGTCAGAGGAAGCAGGGGTTGCTTTTGAGAGGATCAAGAAACTATTGACGACAGCACCAATTCTAGTTTTACCGGATTTTCAGTTGTTGTTTGAATTACATACTGATGCATCAAAGGTTGGGGTTGGTGGAGTTTTGAGTCAGAAAGGAAGACCGGTTGCTTATTTCGGTGAGAAGTTATCTGGAGCTAAGTTGAGATATAGCACTTATGATGTTGAGCTTTACGCAATTGTTCAAGCAGTGAAGCACTAGAGACATTATCTGTTTCAGAAGGAGTTTGTTCTCTATACGGATCTTGAAGCTTTGAAGCATTAGCAAGGGCAGGATAAAAATTCAGCTAGGCACGCTTCATGGGTCGCGTATTTACAACAGTTTACTTTTGTTGTGAAACAAAAATCTAGGGTAACAAACCGTGTAGCTGATGCTTTGAGTAGGAGGAGTCATTTATTGACGACAATGAAAGTTGATGTGACAGGTTTTGAATTATTGCCAGAACTGATGAAAGAAGATCCTTACTTTATGAAATTTGTTGAGAAAGTCAAGGATGGGAGAACTGATGAATTTGTATTGGTAGATGGATTCTTATTCAAAGGAAATCAATTATGTGTACCAGATTGCAGCTTGAGAATGCAAATTGTGAAAGAGTTTCACGAAGAAGGACATGTGGGTAGAGATCGAACATTGCAATTAATTTCACAATCTTATTTTTGGCCGTCGATGAGAAAAGAGGTTGAAAGATTTGTGCGTAGATGTCATGTTTGTCTGGTTTCGAAAGGGACAGCTACAAATGCGGGATTGTATATGCCATTACCTGTTCCTACAAAACCATGGGTAGACATTAGCATGGATTTCGTGTTGGGTTTGCCGAGAACTCAAAGGGGGAATGACTCTATATATGTTGTGGTGGATCGTTTCTGGAAGATGGTACATTTTATTGCATGTAAAAAGACGGCGGATGCTGTTTATGTCGCACAGTTGTTTTTTAAAGAGATATATAGACTTCATGGTTTACCTGAATCTATTATTTCGGATATAGATACTCGTTTTCTGAGCCATTTTTGGTTGAGTTTGTGGAAGATGGTCGGAACGAAGCTGAATTTTAGTAGCGCTTACTATCCGCAAACAGATGGACAAACAGAGGTTGTGAACAGATCGTTGGGGAATTTATTGAGATGTTTGGTGAAAGATAATCTGAAAAGTTGGGATGTGAAGTTATGTCAAGCAGAGTTTGCTCATAATCATGCAGTAAATCGTAGTACAGGTTTCAGTCCATTTCAGATTGTGTATTCAAGCTTACCGAAGGGGCCGTTGGATCTAACGATAGTACCACAACCGAAGGGGACGGTTAAACGAGCTGCTGATTTTGTTGATGAATTAACTGAATGTCATAAAATCGTTCAGGAACGATTGGAGAAAGCAAATGAGAAGTACAAAAGATCCGCAGATATGAAGCGAAGAAGTGTTGAGTTTAATGAGGGAGATTTGGTATATGATGTGTTAACAAAGGATCGTTTTCCAGTAGGCGCTTATAACAAGTTTAAAGCTAGGAAAATTGGCCCAGTTAAAATTCTAAAGAAAATCAATGAAAATGCTTATAAGTTGAAGCTACTGGAGGATGTGTACACGTCTGACGTGTTCAATGTTAAGCACTTTTTGCCATATTATCGAGATGAACAATCTGATGTGGAAGAATTTGCAAATTCGAGGACGAATTTTTCTCAACCAGGGGAGGATGACGCAGAACGACCTACGGAAGCACAAGCCTTAGGTCGTTCACGAGTTAATGAAGGTCGGCCCCGACCTAAGGAGTCACGTGAGGAGGAGCTGCGAGTTAAAAGCCAAGGACCTAGTGATCTGCCGCATTGTTGTAGTGAAGACTTAAGTCGACTGCGAATTAAGGGCTTAAGTCGGCCCCGACTTAACAAAGCAAGGGGAAAGAAGCTACGACCTAAAGGGTTTTGAACTAAAGAGTTACGACCTACGGAAGAAGGTTAGGTCGGCATAAAGATAAGTCGGCCGAATGTTGTGATGAGTCGAATGTATTGTAACAGGTTGAGTCGACTATTTGATAAGTCGTAAGTCGTGTACTGGACGAGTTGGGTTGATTGAGTCGCTGTATATATGTGTTGTGTTGTAATTGAGGCGTGTAGTATCTGTTAGGTCGGCAACGACCTAGTTAAGTCGTGACATTGTAATCTTGTTTTTTTCTTTTCCTTGTGTCGCTGAATGTTGAGTCGTGAGTCATGAGTCATGAGTCGGCAACGACTTAAGGGTCAGGGTGTAAAAAAGCTATAAATACGGCGTGTATTGTACATTTTTTAAGTAGGTTGTTGATTTTTGAATGAAATTCTTGTTTGATTGCTGTGTGCTTTCATCTTAAATTGGTAGTTGAGTGTAATCTCCTATCTCCACTTTCGGTTATTCGAGTGCACTCGAATCAACGATCGTTGAAGCCAATTCACGGTATCAAGTGCGCTTGATCAACGTTTGAAGAATTGTAGATCTTCTTTCACGGTATCGTGCGCGATCAACGTGTCGAAGATAGGTAGAATTGGTATCTTTGTGATCAACGAATTTGGGCATTTCAGTATCTTCAATCCACTGTTTGCTACTTTCATCGATCTATATCGTTTGGTTATTATTCGCTACATCATAATTTCAAACAAATTGTTAAGTTCATTCCTTAATTTCAAATAGATTTCAATTTCAAAATGATCTTGTTGACCAATCCGGTTTCTTATTTTAATTAGCTATCCTAGGCCAAGTTATTTAATTGGGTATTTATCATTTGAACCCAATAACATTCAATAAATAAAATGAAATTTAAGCATAGCAAAGGGAACTTGCAGTCTGATAACTGGGATGGTGTCAAAGTCAATAAACCAGCAATAGCAACCATACATAACAATTTAACAATTTATTTAAATAATCTTGAAATAATCGTATTAATTTACATTTGTTATTTATGCAAATTAATATAATTATTCCCAGAATCCACACTATCATTTCATGCAAATTTAAGATTATTACATTATGGTTTTCATTTGGTTCCCATTATCAAATTACTACATCAATCATACATTCAGGGGTTCAAAGTGAGGTTAACGCTAATTCCACATGTCGATTTATTTAACACTTAAAGGGGGTCAAGTTCAACATATATAATCCATTTTACATTGTTAACTATCCTATATCAAATTCAATTTCATATTAATTATCGCTTATATTAACAACCAAATTCGCATCACATAGCGAATTTAGTGTCACGACTATTTACCATAAACCAACATCAAATCACAATTTATCACGTTAAATCTTTTTAAACAATACATGGTGTCAATTTTAGAAATTTTAAATTCTATCAATACTCAATTTTAACTTGTATAGCAATTAACGGTTTTATTTCAACAATTTTAACAATCAATAATTTAATATCCAAATTAATATTAACAACAACTATCACTTGATTATCATCGCATAATAGATTTGAGTCGTGAATGAATTATTCACATTGCGTGGTTAAAGAAGATGACGGCGAAGCACGAAAATGAATAGACTAGATAGACAACACAAGCACGAATACGATCTGTAAATCAAACAAAAGATTATTCAACAATAGTTTAATACAATGTATATATATCGATTTGTATATATATAAACCATACCAAACAACTAGATGCTAATAAGATAGATGGAAGCCTAGGCCTAAGATTCCGGATCAGCTACAACTGTCAAGCAAGCGAAACAACATATGAGATACTGCAACCCATGTTTTTTTAATATACTAAAATATATGTAAAATCGTACTTTACAATATATATATATATAACATGAATCTGCCTTTAGAATACAAACAGCTTTTATATTATTTTTTCCAACTAAGTCTGCAGCGTATAAACCCAACAAATTTTAAATTGGACTTGTAAACTAATATATTCAGTAGCTTTATATTCAAAACTATTTGTAAAATATATACATAGAAACGTGTTTGCATAGCAAACTCTTATAACTATAAAATGAAGCGTCATGTACAAAAATTTCTCCCCTTTTCTTTTAAAACCCAAAACTATATATATAAATTTATATATGACGGCGGTGTGGAGGGAAGTTGGCTGCGGCCAAGGCGAGGCATTCGGATTTGGTGGCGGCATCGGGCGGTTGCTGGTAGGATGGGGTCGAGTGCAGTGCGATGCGGAGGCTGGTGGATGGCGGATGTGGGTGGAGCTGGCGGGCGTGGGTGGAGCAGTTGAGGGTGGTCGCTGGCGATGCGTGTGGTCTAGGTTTCGGCTGGGCCTGGGTTGGAGGCGGACGTGGGCATTGGGGCGAGGCGAAGAGGGTGGAACAGATGGCGGTGGGGTCGGCAATGGGTGAGGTGGACGAGCATGGAGCAGCGTGGGTAGTGGGGCAGTGGAGGCGGTCGCTGTAGCGGTAGGGGGAGCGGACGTGGGCGATGCAGAGCAGGGGTCGACGAGCAGTGCATGGGTTTCGTGAGTTTCATATTGGAAGGGGAGACATAAAACAAAAGAAATAAAAATAAAAAAAAGAATGATGATGGAGGGAGAAGAACACGTACCAGAGAAGTGAGCAATTAATGAAGTGAGCAGTAAATGAAGTGAGCGGTTAATGAAGGCAGAGGATAGCAGATATATACAGAGAAGTTTAGAGTCCCAAGGTCAAGGCAATGATGTCTTCGGTAAACGTGATGTCTATTGGGCTTCTTAGAGAGCTGAATGGTCAAAGGACTCCTAGAATTCTGAACAGTGTAGAAAGTTGGGTACCGGTATGTGCTGCGTAACGGACCAGTTTGTAATCGGTTAAACAATTATAATTCGCAACGCCGAACTCCGATTAACGCCAATAAATATAACGTTTTGATCAGCGTGATGAGGCGAATTCAACGGTATGAAGATTTTGACGATTTGACATTGTTTGAAAAGTGGTTAATCTAATTTACCTGTTTGCTTGCGTGAACAATTTAACTATCAATTAAAAGCGAAATTTGATGAAACGAAATGCGCTGTCATGATTAGAATATTTTTCTTATGCAACATTGTGAAAAATATTTGGATTCGGGTAATATAAAATTTACACATAAAATTTAAACTAATATGTAAATATGACGAACGAAATTTACTTCTATATTTTTCAATGAAATTCGACGTACGCCTATGTCTATCTAGACGCATTCCAAATGTGAAGTTTGGATAGCAACGAAATTTGTTTGTGAAAATTCGAATTTCTACACGAAATAAGCGATTTTAAAATTTTAAACCGGGTCTGAATTTCAAGGTTGTTACATTCTCCCCCACTCAAAACTTTTTGTTCTCGAAAAGGAGCAAAGTAAAGAGTGAAAGAACAGATAAAAGAGATACGATGGATACCGAATAGAGTATCAAATAAAGTATAGAATATAGAATGGAATTTACCTTCAACAAACAATTCTGGATTAGAATCCTGGATACTCTTCTCCGTTTCCCAAGTACAATCACGATCATCGAAACTCCATTGGACTTTGACTAGGCTGACAAATTTCCCTCTAAGCTGCTTCGTATCTCTATCAACGATACGATGTGGTCTCCTCTCTATAGTCAAATCTGGCTCAATATCAACCTCATGTAAGTGAGCAATAGGAATGGTCATGGATGGATCATGTACAACATTCTGAAGATGTGAAACATGGAATACGTTGTGCAAGCCCTCAAATTTTTCCTACATCACAGGGATGGGCGGGAAGGGGAACATTCACTTTTATGCGGCAGTGATAAAGTCTTCCTGCATCACCATAATTTTAAACTTAAGCGGATTCAAAACAATATCTAAAATACTGATGAAATAAAGGATGGAAATACAAAAATATATTACCTTAGCACTACTGAACTAAAGGGTGCAAATGCAATATCTTGAACTGCCTGTTTACCTACAAACACAAAGAATGAAAGAATATTCAAGCTGATCATATGTATGTATGTGTACATGTGTGTATGTATGTGATCATATGTAAGTACCTACAACTACAAACACAAAATGAACTCTTGCAATATATCCATCTTATTTTGTTAAGGTACAATAACTGCTCCAAAATACAAACACAAAATATAATGCATCTATTACTATCATACAACACACCATTCTACATTTTACACCATTTTAAATAAATATTTTGTTAAGGTGCAATAACTGCTCCGAAATACAAAGTTAACATATGCATTTGATAAGATCTTTTAATTTTTCATTGTCTCCAAAAGCTGACTGATAAACGGTAGGAAACTCAGTGTCATCCACATTTATAGTCAACCGTTTTGGTGTATGCAAAACCACAAACCATCCGTTATTTTTTAAATATTTTGAGTAGAAAACTTGACTCGCTTTCGATGCAAGAATAAATGGCTCATCATTCACGCTATCTTTATTCTTCAGTTTTCCCAGGATAACTGTGATCACGCTTGAAACAGAATCTATTTTACAACCATTGATCTTATCTTCGACCTTTACCCAATCACAACAAAAAACTGTTTGTTTGAAGTCAATGTAATCCAACTCAATTATTTGTTGAATGACTCCATAATAAGTTGTTTCTGCTTCCTTAAAAATTTTATCCTTCCCACTCGCTCTAAATTGTGTAATTGCACTCATGCATACACCACTATCCTGTGTTAGCTTTCGCTCTTCATAACTCTTCGGAGAAAATAAAAACCCATTCACTTGGTACTTCATATAACTATGGACATCAAACTTCGGCCGTTAACTAACCGCCAAAGAGTTGAGTCAACATCGACGGTCTTCAACAACTACAACAAACATAATAAGTAAAAAAAACATTGTCAAGGAGGTGTATGGTCAAATTGAAAATACGTTAAATATTTAATACATATACCTCCTCACGTAACCAAAAAGTGAAATATTTAATAGCTTCCCCAGATGTACCCCCGCCTCGAGTTTGAGATTTGGTGCTTTGAACATAGGAGTTATACCTCCTACGAAAAACACACAATAAATACTATATATATGAATTGATTTACAATAATAAGAATTCAGAACAAATTCATGAATTTACTTCTTCCATTCATCCAATCCGTCGTACTTATCAAGGACCCATTTACGCACTTGTTGAAATTGCACTTGAGTTAACGTTATATCTTTACCATTATCTAGTGCTATTTCATCAGCAAACTCATCATCCTCGTCTAAAAATGCTTCACGGGTATGTTTATGAGTGCCAGCACCTCCTTTTGGCATATACTCCATGCAGTAAAGACTAGCTTCTTGTACAATATATCCTTCTGCAATACACCCTTCAATATATCTTTTGTTGCGCACATATCCTTTATATGTTTTCATCAACCTATGAAGATGAATAATTGTAAAATGTAGACATCAATAGCTATTTAAATCGAATAATTATGTACATAACTAAAATTAGTAATTTACCGCTCAAATGGGTACATCCACCTATATCTAACAGGATCAGAAATCAATGCTTCATCTGCTAAATGAACCATAAGGTGAATACTGATATCAAAAAATGCAGGCGGAAAATGTTTTTCAATAACATACATTGCTTCTACCAAACTAGCCTTTTCTTTTAGAAGATGTTCCCTGTTGATCACCTTTGAGCACAAAATGTTATAAAAGAGACTAATGCGGTGAATAGCATTCCGTAGATCCTTATGTTGCGGAAAACAATGCTGAAGCAATACCGGAATAAATGTTGCATTATGACGTGGTAATCATGTGACTTCATATTTTTAGTTCAGGAGGATTAATGCTCACATTGTTATGGAAGTTCGAAGAGAATTTGCTCGGCACATTCAAATTTTTCAAAACGGTGCAAAATCGTATCTTTTCTTCTTTGCTCAAAGTGAAAGTCGCATTTGGTATGGTTGCTTTACTTGTTTCAGGATCTTCTATCACCCACAACTTTTGTTTTATACCCATGATTTTCAAATCCTTCCGTGCATTGATACCATCTTTTGACATGTCTTTATGGTTCATAACTGTGTTGATCAAATGTTTCGTGACATTCATCTCCGTATGCATAACATCAATATTATGTCGGGTCAAATTTGTTTTCCAATATGGCAAATCAAAGAACTTCGACCTCCTATACCATGTAGGAACTTCTTCATCGATTGTCTTTTTCCGTTTTCTACCAATTTCTGGTATGTTTTTACTAACTTTCATTTTTATATTCGCTACCTTTTTTTCAACTTGATAACCAGTCAGTGGTTTTGGAAGACGCTTAAGTTCTTGCTCGTTGTTGAAATTTGTCTTATCGTATCGAAACTTGTGTCCGGACGGATGAAATCTATGATGTCCCATGTAACAAATCTTCTTACTTTTAGGGAGATAAACAGATGTAGTTTCTTCTCCACAAATAGGACATGCAAAGTAGCCGTGAGTTGTACATCCTGATAAAGTCCCAAGAGCGGGATAATCATGGATTGCCTACAACACTCCATCTCTCATTATGAACTCAGATTTCTTAAATGAATCAAATGTAACGACTCCTTCCCATAACTGCTTTAACTCGTCTATCAAAGGTTCTAAATAAACATCAATATCCTTCCCCGGTTGTTTTGGCCCAGAAATCAACAGCGTTAACATTGTGAACTCACTTTTCATGCACAAAGACGGAGGAAGGTTATATGGTACTACAATTACTAGCCAACAGCTGTAAGGGTTAGTTAAAGAAGTATTAGGACAGAAACCATCTGTTGCTATTCCAAGTGTGATATTTCGTGGTTCAGCAGCAAACGAAGAATCAAAAGAATCTGTAGTTTTCCATTGAGAAGTATCACGCGGATGATGCATTACGGTTGTACCGGACTTGGCACGACCATGCTAGCTCATCGCTTCTGCTATCCATGGTACATTATACAGTCTTCTCAATCTAGAAATTAAAGGAAAATGTCTTAAGGTCTTTCGAGGTAATGTGGTAGCTTTTCTCTCTTCGTTGAATGATGTCTTATATCTTGGTGCGTTGCAATTTGTACATGAAACTTTGTTCGCATTATCTTTCCAGTACAAGATGCAGTCATTAATGCATGCATCATAAGTTATGTAATTCATCCCAACTTGCTTAGTGATCTTCTTTATGTCGGGGTACTTTGACGGTAGCGTGTTACCTTAGGGGAGTAACTCCTTTATGAATTCGAGTAGTGCAGTCACACCATTGTCTGAAAAGCCGTATTCGGTCTTCAAGCTATTCAGTTTCACAATGGCATACAACTTTGTAATCTCTTTTGGACAAGAAGGATACAATGGCTCTGTTGTAGTTGCACTATCAAAAAATGATTTATCCGTAAACTGCTCACCAATATTAGCATTATCATGCAACTGACTTGTAGGTTGAAAATGATGGAATCTATCTGCATCATTGATCAAATCCTCCATCCTAATATGTTCGCACTCATTAGTATTTGTGGCATGACTAACCGGTTGTTGTTTTGGCTTCTCCGGTATTTTTTCCCCGTGAAAACACCACACGGTATATGATTGAACAATACCATATCTAAGCAAATGAAAATGAATGTCGTTTAATTTGAATGTATCTTCATTTTTGCACCGCGTGCAAGGGCACGAATACTTTTCCTTATTGCCACCGTTTTCAGCAACAAATTTAACGAAATTTCTCACACCTTCCACATATTCTGTATTTCTTCGATTAGATTGATTCATCCATTGTTTGTCTATACTAAAAGACATACTGAAAGAAAATAACAAGAGCTAATAAGAAATCATGGGTAACAATATCTTATGGCTTTCCACCAAGTTAAACTCTGATATTAACTAAATAGATGTATATTCTTCTGATTTCACTTGAAATTTAACATTAGCATCAAACTGTTTCCAAAAATTTTTCCATTACAACGGCACCATTTTGTAGCACCAGAGTAATGTCTATGCATTACCCCTCTCCTGATAGTTGGCTTGCGCCATTAACATCAATTTTATCCACTTACTAAATATGGTCTCATATTTATTAAAACAAAACTCATTGCATCAACTTATACCCTAGCAGTCACTATAAGCAGCTATGTCTAACTAGCATGCAGTGTAGTACAGTACATTACAATTTGTAAAACAAATCATATATAAATGTAAAAAGATCATCCCTTGCATAAACCAATTGTTTCTTGGTTCTCTAACACTGTACACTTAAAACATCAAATATGTATTCTGATGGTTCAGATTAGAAGGTGCATCTCTACTTTGGCAAACTGTTAAAGAGTAGTAGATATTGACTATAATCAATCCCCAAAAACTTAATGAAACATCAATCCTAAAAGCAAGGGCGGCCCAAAGAATCGGTTGACCAAGCCCAATGTGAATTTTTTCCCCCTTACTATATAACATGTCAATTTTTTATTTATTTTCTTTTTCATATATAAGCATAAAATCACATATAAAACTATAACATAACAAAGTACCAACTTTTTATACAAAAGTTGCCACATTAAGTGGGCTGTAATACTTATAGTCTCAAATAGTTTACAAAACAGTGTATTTAATTTTTAACGAAATGTATCAAGTTTACAAACTAGTGTATCTAGTTAAGTGTACAGGCAAATCATATTGGGTTCTGCCTAAATGTTTGCGGGTAGACATACACACACTGCAGGAAAAATAGTACATCAGTGTAAGTATCAGTTCCTAAATAATTACTAGTTTTTTAGCTTCAGCTTTCAAATTTCAATTCCTAAACGATTATTTACAAGAAAACTAGTTATTTATAACTAAATACTAATAAGTTATTAGCTTCAGGCGTTTTCAAGGTTAATGAAATCTAAAGCAGTAAAAGGGCGACTCAATTTTAGAAAATTAGACAACTCAAAACAAGAAATTCACATACTTAATTAGCAGTGGTAGTATAGACGGTGATTAACCGTTGCTAAATGGAAACAGTTAATAACCGTTGCCAAATGCACGGATGGTTAGTTGCAAATCTCAGTATTTAATGTAGTGGTACCAACTTTGAAAACCACTTTAACAACTGTGACACGATGGAGATTCCAAAATGAAGTAGGATGGTGGCGGCAATCCTATTAAGGTATGAACGTAGACCCGACTCCCATGAGTTGGCATGAGGTAGCTAAAACAGGAGCGATCTCGAGCCAAAAGGGGTAGCTCCTCTGGCCAGACACACTTTTTCCATACTATGCTCTTACTTGTGGTTGATTTGATGGCCATCCTCCGATTTTGATTGGGTGTGTGATCCAAGGTGGGCGTAGTGGCTGCTACGTTACCGCTAGCCCGTATGCATAATTGGTATATCAACACTAGCATTGCCTCGCATGCCGTGTCACCTACCATACCGAGCCTTACTACGAGTTTCTATTTTTGTCGTACCTATGGAGTATCTTCTCATAGACTCCCGATCAAGAGATATGTAGGTACTGTATAGAGTACTGGCACTATTATGTGTTAAGGGCTATATGGTTAACCTCTTAATGCTATTTTAAAGTAAGTTTATTTTACTATAGACATTATTATAATAGCATGATATTACTACATAGTAAATAGTTTAACGGATCCTTAAAGGATGGGCGATCAAAAGCATCCTTTAAGTTACTGATACATTTTTGTTACTGCTCACTTGAGTTGATTTATAGTTCATAAGTATTTACGTCCTGACTCGAGTGATTTGTGATTTGCTTTACGCTCGAGTCAAACAAAAAGTGATTCAGCATTCAAGACTCACCTTCGGAGTTAGAGCTTTGCTTGAAGATCCAGCCATCTACCTTGCCTTCAGTTTCTAGTGATTCCAGTGTTGTATTCTAATTTGTACCTAATGTATCTTGTTACTCTTCTCTTGTATCTTGTTTAACTCTGGTGTATCTTATATATGTAGTAGTTTCATGAACTACTATCTCTTTTACTTCTGCTGCATAATTACTTACTCCGTGCCTGTGATCTGTGATTATTTATTTACTGCATATTCTGAGATTTGCCAAATTTAATTTACAACATGGTATTTTAAGAAATTCAAGTCTGACTAGTGCCGATGCGAATGGTTGAAAATATCGGGTCGTTACATGTAGTATCAGAGCTTTGGTGGCTCTAGGAGAAACTCAGCATATATGGTGAATGTATTTATAGAATCATTTTCATTCGAGTTTGAATCTCTTCCTTTTGGACTCGATTTCTTTGAATTTTGGAACGTTCCCTGTGGTTCCAAAATCCATTCGTGTCCCTCACTATTCGTCTTCTTTTGATTCTGGAGTATCCATAACTCCACTTCGAATGATCTTTATAACGAGTCGACGGTCTCGCCAATCTCAAATTGATTGTAAAGGGGTGAAACTCCTTTACAACCACATCGATTCACCAGAGATTTTTATATCTTCGGTTTAGACGCAAATATCTCTTATAATTCCGAACTCTATCTCTTGAGACTGAATGTGGATTTACCCCAGAAATCCACATCGATCTTATTCTTTAAGTCACGGATGACCGGGTTAAGGTTGCACGCGATTTATATAAGGTTATCCATCTTCCTACTCTGTTATTTAATCATCTTATCTTTGTTTCCAACTTATTTTCAAATCATTCTTCAAATGTATTTGTAAACTAATATTTAATATTTTATATATTGTGTTGTTTGAGTGGTTGATGTTGATTTGTGTTTCCGATCGGTTCGTCTGATCGATACGATCCATAGGATTTCCAAAACACTTGAACAGAGCAAACCGACACCATATGTTTTTCAAATTTAGTAATGAAATAAATTTTGTAACTATATAATAAATTTTCTTGATTTTTGTTGAAATTGGTTGTTAAGAAATAATATTTTATTTTATGTATCATTATCTCTTGTTTCATATGTAGGTAATTGAACTGTAAAACATGGTTACAAATTTTCTTGGAAATTTAAAATGAATTTAAAAAAGAATTAGAGAATTAAATTTCCGACGGATATCAAGCCTTATGTTTAAAGTTTTAAAGGATATACTATTTAAAGTATTTTCTAATAGAGATTTGTTTCTAAAGAATTTTATAGTTTAAAAATTAGTGCTCTTCTCTTTGTCGCTGGAAAATAACTTCGATGATGTCTGCAACATCATCGACATTCATTTTCGAGTTTTGAAGTGAAGAGACCGTTCTTTAGTCTTGATACAGTTTTGTTTTGGGGAATTTAATTGATTTGAATTTCTAAAATAAGACTGGATTTATAACATATGCTAATATATGATTTAAATTTGAATGGATATATAGTATATGTACATTTATTTATCTCTAAATAGTTTGGAACTTATCGAAAATTTAATTTCTAAATTTTATCTTGAAAGATAATTTTTAAGTATTATTTTAAGATTTGTATAAATATTCAAGCTTGAAATGATTAAGTTAGAAGGTTTTATTTGTATAATACATAATTTCATTCAAATATAACTTACCTAAATTATACAGAAGTTGAATATGTAAATGGATAATATACAATATAAAAAGGATTTTTATAAATAAAATTTTAATGGTTAAAATAAATGCTATATACTTAAATTTAAGTTATAAAAAGATTAATAGAGGTAAATAGAGAAAAAGGGTAATGGAATAATTTACAATATAAAACGATGTTAAAGGAAATAAGAATAAAATTAGAGTAGTTACAATAAGTATAAATATATTTAACATAGGTGATAAAATATATTAAGAGGAATAAATTTAATTTTAAGTAGGAATAAATAAGAATTAAATTTATTGAGTACATTTTGAGTGTAATAAATGATTTTTTTTTTCAAATCCATGTTTTAGAGATTGTTAATTTAAGATAATTTGATGATAAGATAATGAAATTTGAGATGGTTAAGATTTATTTAACTTATGTAAAATTAATTTTCAATTTAATTTGAAATTTTCATGGTTTTAAATTTATTATCTTATTTTGTTTTTCAAACTATCTTTTGGTTGTCCTTATTTCCCTTTTCTTGCCATAGAATGGAGAGGCTATTGCTTATACCAGTCTGTTTAAAAATCTTTCTGTAATCTTTAATAATCTTTTGCACTCGTTTTGAATCTGAGCATGCTTGCCATCTACTGATCGTCGGTCAAGTGAAAAGGGTGAATCAAATTTTAAAAGAAAATTTCATGCTTGTGTTCTTGATACTGGAGGATCTTGGGAACATCATCTCCACCTTGTTAAACTTACCTATAACAACAGTTATTAGGTATAATTTCAATCTTCTTGTCATCTTGCTTTAATCCTATTTCATTCTATCTTTTTTCCCCACCTCATTCTTTTTCGGGGACGAAATGTTTTGAGTGGGGGAGAGTGTAACAACCCTGTATTTTGTGATTATTTTAATTGTATATTTTAATTATTTGAATTTAAATTCCTGATTTAAAAACTTTATTTTATTTATTTAAAATGAATAAATTTTTTTATTTTAAATGAAAATTTTGATTTTGATGTGAATTACAATTCCAAAAATGAATAAATAGAACATTTTCCAGAAATGCGAATTTTGGTCAATATAGTCAAACTTTGACTTTTAAATTTAAAAATTTAATTTTTTTTGAAAATTATAATTTTATTTTTATCTTTTGCTATGAAAATAAATAAAATTTTAAGTAAACTGCTTTTCGTTTCATTGAAATCCGATTAATATTGTGAAAGTTATGCTTTTTACAATATTGTACGTAAATTGTTTTATTTAACAAAATTATTTATTTTAATTTGTACAAATAATATTTTGTTTGTCATATCTTGTGTATATTTGTGTAACATTACAGGCTATATACATATTTTTTATTTTTAAAACATTTTTAAAGTGTAGTTATAATTTTCCATTGTTTATTGTATTTTGTTTACAATTTTTAATTTCTAGTTTCAATTAAATAAAGTATTTTCTTTATTTATTTTTCTATTTTCCAAGATATTTTTTTATTTTCATTTCTACTTCATTTTTTCAGATTTTTATTTTTATTTACTGAAATTTTATTTTTTTATTTTAATTAAAAGAATTAGAAATTCGAAGGGACAAAGACCTTTTATTTTCTAGCGACTTTTCATGTGCTTGTCTTTTGAATTTCATTTGCCTTTTCATTTTTAGTCTTGGCCGTACATTTCATTGTGTTAGCCATGTATTTTCATTCTCTTTCATGTGACAAATTTCCTTCTCTTGTCAAAACTCATGGCCAAAGGAAATTTAGGTAATGGTTTCTTCTACTTTTTCTCTTCACTTTTCTTCTTGTTTTCATTGATTTTTGACTTGATTTTTTCTAGTGTTTTGCTAGGCCACTACACCATCATCTCCTCCGACCATCACCACCACCATACATGGGAGCAACCACTGCTCTTCCCTCTTTCCACATCTGGCCATGCCATTATATTGAAGCCATCACCTCAAATTTGAAAAGCTCCACTTGAAACTTGCCTAGGTGAGCCAAGATGTCACCATATCACTTCATAACTTTCCTTGGCCGCACCCCTAGCTCCACCACCACCTGCCAACACCACCTTTGGACATCACTTCACCTCTGACCTGACATGAATCAGTGCATGGCCGAGCCCACATGCCTTTGGCCGAGCCAAAATGTCGAACCAAAACTTCCTATTTTTCCTTGCCTTTGACCTTCCTTCACTAATAACTCAAAAAAAGCTTCACATCTCCTTGCGGCCGTACCTATATAAGTCCAAACCAGATTCATTTCAACCACAACACCATCATGGCCAAACCAATAAAGCTTTGTGGCCGAGCAAAAGTTGTTAGTTGTCAAGCAAAATCGGTTGAAAAGCTTGGTAATGTTCTTTGTTGATTCAAATTTCCATTTCGTTTAAATTCATATTTGTATTTTCTATATATGTTTATATTGTCTTGTTTATTTTTTGTATACAAGATCAATTTCAAGGCTCTCCATTCATTCACATCAAAATTCGTGCTGTGTCGTGCTTGTCGTGCTTTCTGAAATCGATTCTGTGTGTTTTGATTTGCTAACTCGAACTTGAAAAGGCGAGTCCTTCTCACTCTGACATTTTTACTTTTGAAATGATAAATTGATGACAAGTATTTAGTAATTTAAAAATGTTATGCAAGTTATTGATGATTATATGATATGTTATTCCATGTTATTAGCATGTTAACTCTTTTAATTGTCATCTAACATATGATATATGTCATTATATTGTGACATTGACATGTTAGTGTAATTGTTTATGCATATGTTCACACTGCAAGATCCCTGTTAGAATAGAATCACTATGGGTTGAAATGATACACACCCGAACGGACACAAGAATAGGAAAAAATCATTATGAACTGAAATGATACGCTAAAGTGATTTTTATTGTATTTTATTTGACTTCGGATCGCGGGTTTGAAATGATAAAACCTGTGTTTTCTTTTTATACTGCGGATTGAAATGATGCATATCTGTATCACTTGACCTAGGTTAGACAATTATATACAGACCCCATGGTATATTTTTAAATTATTTTTCTTAAGATATTTATTTTTTTAAAGTATGGAATTTTGATTTTTAAAAAAATACATTTTATGGTTTTAAGAAAGCTAAATATTTAGTTTTGAATTTCTGAATTTAAGCATGTAAATTTGAAGTAAATGTGATTTTGACTTTACGTTTTATTTTTAAAATGTAAGTGAATAATGAAAATTGAACTTAAAGTTTTGAAATGATATTTGAAGTAAAATGCTAAGTTTTGTTAAATTTACAAGTTAAGAAAACAATGTATTTTGACTTAACAAATGAATTGAGTTCTAAATTGGATATTTAATTATAAAATTTTGTTTTCATAAATCATATGTTAAAATTATTTAAATATGGAATTTTGGAGTCTAAAAATATGATTTATAGGTTTAAAATAATAAAGCTTTGGAGTGTTAATGTTTTTGAAGTTATAATAAAATCTTCAGTTTTATTAATAGCATTTGCAAAAATGTTGTAGTCTTAGGACAACATTTTAAAGTGCTTTTGTTTTTGAATTTAACTATGTTTGAAATAACTAAATATCTATTACGGCATTTTATAAATGTCGTTGTTCCTAAACTAAACTATTTTGGAAACTACAAGCTACAATAGCACTTTATTAATGCTGTCGTGGCTATAATTCGACAATGTTTTTAAATATGATAGATTTTATCACTATTTAAGTTATATTTAAAGTGTTAAATGATTTAACTTTTGCAGTTGATTATTTGTGAAACTTAAGGAGTTTTGAATATATATTTTAATATTCAAATTTGAATTTTTAAGGAATTTAAGTAGTGTTTACTTTGTTGTGTGTTAAATGGAATGAAAAGAAATGAGATAGACGAATTTTTGAATGAAATTTTGTAATATGTTTTGTAATGATATTTGAAATAATAAATGAATGACAAACTTTATTTTAAAATGATATCAAATTTGAATATTCGAATTTGAATTCAAATAATTATTTGATAATGAGGTTTTGAAAGGATATGATATTTTAATGATTGAAATGGTTTTGAATGATTTGATATTTATTTTGATGAAGAATATGAATTTGGAATGATATATGATTTTGATAAATGAATATTTGAAGTTTACATTAGTATGAAAGGATATTTGGTTTACTAGTAATTTGAGTTTTTTAAATCATATTGGATATATGAAATGAATATTTCAAACTAAGTAATAATGAAGTTAAATTTGAGATATATGAAAAGAAAATTTGTTTTGAAATATGGGATATTAAAGCTTTGATATGTTTTAAAAATTTAATAGTTTATTTGTGGATCAAATGTATATTTGAAATTGATAAGATTTGAAATGGTTTGTTGGGAAACTGAATTGATTTGAAACTGGTAGTTTGAATTGAATAAAATTGGAAATTTGAAATTGGGTTTAATTGAATATATTTGTAAAATATAAAGAATTAAAGGAATGTTACATGATTTCAAATGTATGATTTGGAAATGTTATTATTTTCAAAGTGTAATGATTTCAAGTATTTTGGTTTCAAAAGAGTTATAACTATGAAAGTATTCTGATTTTTGAAAGTGAATAAATGTTTGAAATGGATACGATAAACTATTTTGATTTGAATATTGTTTTGAAATAAAAATGGTTTTCGTTTCTATGTATAAACTATTTGGAAAGGGATAGAGTTTTGAAATGAAATGATTTGATTTTGAATTATAAACTATTTTGAAATGACCACGGTGTTATTATAACATTTGGTTGTTAAAGAGACCGGGGTCGGAAGTTGTCATACTCTCTACCAACTTCGTAACCACTTTAACAATCGTTTACGCGGTGGAGATTCCAGAATGTATTAGGATGATGGTGACGATCCTATTGAGGTATGAACATGGACCCGACTCCCATGAATTGGCATATGGTGGCTAAAACAGAGCGATCTCGGGCAAAAAGTGGTAGCTCCTCTGATCAGACACACTTCTTTCGATGATATACTCTTACTTGTGGTTGATTTGATGACCATCCTTCGATTTGATTGGGAGTGTGTTTCGAGGTGGGCGTAGTGTCTGCTATGTTACTGCCATCCCGTGTGCGTAATTGGTATATCTTTCCCAGAATTGCCTCGTGTGCCATGTCACCTACCATAGCGGGCCTTACTACGAGTTTCTATTTGTGTCGTACCTATGGAGTATCTTCTCATAGTCTCTCGATTAGGAGATATGCGTGTACTATATAGACTACTGGCACTATTATGTGTTAAGAACTATATGGGTAATCTCTTAATGCTATTTTAAAGAAAGTTTATTTTACTATAGACAATATTATAACAGCGTGATATTACTACATAGTAAATAGTTTAACGGATCCTTAAAGAATGGACGATCTCAAGCATCCTTTAAGTTACTGATACATTTTTACTGTTCACTTGAATTGATTTACATTTCGTAAGTATCTATGTCCTAACTTGAGTGTTTTCTATTTTGCTTTACCCTCGAGTCAGACTGAGTGATTCAGCATTCAAGACTCACCTTCGGAGTTGAAGCTTTACTTGAAGATCTAGCCATCTATCTTGCTTTCAGTATCCAGTGATTCCAGTGATGTATTCTGATTTGTACCTGATGTATCTTGTTGCTCTTCTGTTGTATCTTGAGTAACTCTGATGTATCTTATATGTATGTAGTAGTTTCATGAACTACTTTCTCTTTTACTTCCGCTGCATTATTATTTACTCTATGTCTGTGAATTGTGATCATTTATTTACTGCATATTCTAAGATTTGCCAAATTTTGTTTACAATGCGGTATTTTGAGCAATTCAAGTCCGACATTTGCAGATGCGAATGGTTGGAAATATCGGGTCGTTACAGAAGTGGAAATGATAAACTATTTTGATTTGAATATAGTTTTGAAATAAGAATGGTTTTGATTTCGAAGTATAAACTATTTCGAAAGCAATATAGTTTTGAAATGAAATGATTTGATTTTTTGAAGTATAACTATTTTGAAATGACCGCGCCGTTATAATAACGATTGGTTGTTAAAGGGACCGGGATCGAAAGTTGTCATACTCTCTGCCAACTTCGAAAACAACTTTAACAGCTGTGTACGTGGTGGAAATTGCAGAATGAAGTAGGATGGTGGCGATATTGTTGAGGTATGTTACGTAGACCCGACTCCCATGAGTTGGCATAAGGTGGCCAATACTGGAGCGATCTCAGGCCAAGTGAGGTCCTTCCTCCTATCGAACACATTTCTTCAATACTATACTCTTACTTGTGGTTGATTTGATGGCCATCCTCCGATTTTGATTGGGAGTTTATTCCGAGGTGGGCGTAGTGGCTGTTACGTTACCGCCAGCCCGTGTGAGTAATTAGTATATCTACCTGCCATTGCCTTATGTGCCGTGTCACCTGCCATAGCGAGCTTTACTACGAGTTTGTTTTTCTGCCGTAGCCCATGGAGTATTTAAGTTAGCCTCTCGATCAGGAGGTATGCTGATACTGGATGGACTACTGGAACTATAAGGTGTCGAGGGCTATATGGGTGACCCTTTAATGCTATTTAATAGTAAGTTTATTTTACTGTAGACATTATTATAATAGCGCAATATTACTACATTGTAAATAGTTCAAAGGATCCTTAGATGATGGATGATCCCAAGCATCCTTTAAGTTACAGATGCATTTTTGTTACTGTTCCCTAGAGTTGATTTACAGTTCATAAGTATTTATGTCCTGACTCGAGCGTTTTGTGTTTTGCTTTACGCTCGGGTCAGACTGAGTTATTCTGCATTCAAGACTCAACTTCGGAGTTGGGGCTTTGCTTGAAGATCCATCCATCTATGTTTGCTATCAGTATCCAGTGATTCCAATGGTGTATTCTGATTTGTACCTGACGTATCTTGTTACTCGTCTGTTGTATCTTGTTTAACTCTGGTGTATCTTATATTTATTTACAATGCGATATTTTGAGCAATCCAAGTTCGACACGTATGGATGCGAATGGTTGAAAATATTGGGTCGTTATAGTTGGTATCAGAGCTTTGGTTTTAGGCAAAACTCAGCATATGGGGTAAATGTATTTACAGAATCACTTACATTGAAAGTTGAATCTCTTCCACTTTGACTCGATTCCTTTGAATTTCGAAACGTTCCCTGCGGTTCCAAAATCCATTCATGTCCTTCACTATTCGTTATCTCTTGATTCTGGAGTATCCCATAACTCCACTTTGAATGATCTTTAAAATGAGCCGGTGGTCCCCTCTCAAATTGATTTGTAAAGGGGTGAAACTCCTGTACAACAACATCGATTCACCAAAGATTTTAATATCCTCGGTTTAGATGCTAATATCTCTTATAATTCCGAACTCTATCTCTTGAGACTGAATGTAAATTTAACGCAGAAATCCACATCGGTCTTATTCTTCAAGTCACGGTTGACCCGGCTACGGTTGCCCGCGGTTTATATAAGCATATCCATCTTCCTATTCTATTATTTAATCATCTCATCTTTGTTTCCAACACATCTTCAAATCATTCTTGAGGTGTCTTTATAAATCTAATATTTAAAATATTTTATATACTGTGTTGTTTGAGTTGTTGATGTTGATTTGGGTTTCTGATCGATTCGTCTGATCAGCGATGTCGATATGTAACGACCCACTATTTTGGACTATTCGCATCCGCACATGTCGGACTTGAATAATTCAAAATACCGAATTGTTAATTTAAAATTTGGCAAAACGCAGATATACAGTAAATAAATAATCGCAGAATCACAGACACAGAGTAATAATATGCAGCGGAAGTAAAAGCGATAGTAGTTCATGAAGCTACTATATAAATATATAAGATACATCAGAGTTTACAACGGAAGAGAAATACGATACATCAAATACAAATCAGAATACATCACTGGAATCATCGAATACTGAAAGCAGAGTAGATGGCTGGATCTTCAAGCAAAGCTCCAACTCCAAAGATGAGCCTCGAAAACTGGTACTCTCAGTTTGACCCGAGCGTAAAGCAAAACACAAAACACTCGAGTCAGGATTAATATTCGCATATCAATAAATCCAACTCAAGTGAAATAGCAATCGAAATACAAGTAACTCAAAGGATGTTGGAATCACCATCCTCTGAGGATCCGTTAAACTATCTACTATGTAGTAGTATATGCTAAATAAATAATGTCTATCAGTAATATAAAATACCAAAATAGTGTTAAGGCGTTACCATTATCCCCCTTAACACATTTTTATAAGCATCATAGACTAGACAGCACTGTAAACTCCACCGTAAACTGGTGGGATATCAGGGAGTACTCCATAGGTATAACACAAAACAAACACGTATTGGTCGCGTATATCGGGATACAAGTATCACAAGGCACATGAGGCAATACCCAAGGTAGTGAAACTACCGTTCGCCTGATCCGGACTGGTGAGAATGCATCGCCGCAGCGATCGCAACACCGCGAAACAACACTCCTGAAAAGTACGAGGGTGCACCAATCGATAACAAGCAATGAGTTGTAGTTACGAAGAAGTGTGTTCGCTCGAGGTGGCTAACCCCATTTGGCCCGACACGGCTCCTGATTTTAGTCATTTCCAATTTTGACACAAGTGTCAAGGCCATCCAATATCGTTCACTTTCTTCAATCATCAACGTTCGCCAATCCAACCACTTCATTTTGGATTATCACTCCGCTATAGTTATTAAAGTGGGTTTCGGTTTAGACAGAGAGTATGTCCATAACCGACTCCAGTTTCTTTAATAACTTTCGTAATTATTACACCGATTGGTCGTTTAATAAATTTCAAAACCAAATCACATTCAATTTCAATTAGAATTCGTAAATCAACATTTCATTTATCTTTCGAAATCGATTTCTATAATTTACGTTTCAACGTTCAAAATTACCATTTCAAAGTCTCTAAATTCAATTTCAATTTTTATTTAAACAATTCAAATATTGATTCAAGTTCGTATGTTAGTTCATTCCGAAAATATTTAAATTAATTTAATTTAACATTCAAAATCAATTTCAATTCATTAATCGATTTCATTCAATATTCATCAAGTTAGTTTATCATTCAAACAGTTTCCATTAAATTTCCAATTCATTAAATCAATTACTTAAGTTCAACCTCATTATATCAACTAACACATTAAATTCAATTAGATTCGTCAAATCAATTCTTTAAATTACAAGTCTTACAGTTATTACAATAAAACACATTTTATTTCTTGTTAAAGAAATTCAATTTGATTTATTCACTTACTTAAATTTTTCCAAACTTAATTAAATATGAAACCCAATTTCATTTATTAACGAAGTTCGAATTCACTTATTCAAAAGTTCAATTTTTCTTATCAAAGAATTCAATTTTTATTCAATTATCGAATAATTCAATCTTTTCAATTATTAAATAATTTCAATCTTAATTATTAATAATTTCAAAACTTAAAAATTTCAAACTAAATTATAAATTCGACTTAATTATTAAATCATTTCAAACTTAATTCAATGAATAATTCCAAATTTTATCGTCAAATAATTCATTTCAAACAACGCTCTCATCATTTATTACATTAATATTTTGTTTCAAATTCCAATATTAACAATTTCCTTTAATCAAAATTTACGTCAAATTTTTATTTAAAAACCTTATTATTCATATAAAATCTTTATTTTATTTCAAATTAAATTATTGACCAATTGGGTTTATTTAATTCTCTATGCTAAGTCAAGTTCATTTTGGGTATTTATCATTTCAACCCGATTCCAATTCCAATTTAAAAAAATCAAAACATAACAAAGGGAACTTGCAGTGTGATAACTGGGATGGTGTCAAAGTAAATAAACAAGCAATAACAACAATCAAACACAATCCAATAATCAATTCAAATAATCCCGAAATAATCGTATTAATTCACATTGTTGTTTGTGCGAATTAATATAATTATTTCTACAATCTACACTATCATTTCATGTAGATTAAAGATTACTACATTACGGTTTTTCACTTGTCGTTCAATTTCAATTCTACAACAATTTATCCAATATACGTTTAAGGTTCAAAGTGTGATTTATCAAATTCCACATGTCGATTAACTTAACAATTAAAAGGCGTCAGATTATTCAAATTAACTAATCAAATTCAACACATATGTCGATTCACATTTTTAAACTATCCTACGTCAAATTCAATTGCGTAATATTTATCACTTTATAAATTACAATTTACATCCAATATAAACAACAATCAATCAATCAATTTTCAACCAAAATGGATTATCATCGCATAAATAATTAACAGATAATGGTGTCAGATGTCATAGGTGAACAAATGCAGGTAATAGCATATATAACAGTGTAAATAACTAACAGCAGCATATTTCAATTGTCGTTTCACTTGAAATCAAAATTAATAAGCAAAAGAACATTAATCGTGAGCGATTGCTCACCTTTCGAGGCTAGAGAGATGAATAGACAACGAAGTTGAGTCACGGATCGTAAGCACGACTTTCGGAATAACTAGATTGGCACGAATCGACTAGCAAAGCTGTTAAATATGAATCGTCGAAATCAAATCAGAATAGGAGCGATGAAAGTAAATGGTATCAGTGAACATATATACATAACTATATTCCAAAATTAAAAACATAAAATATATTAAAAAAAATCAATTTTAAACATATATTTTCAAATCGATATTTAATTTAACACATATAATACTCCATAGATATGCATTTCTAACGCCATCTTACAATTAAATCACATATATTTAAATTCAAGCATATTATCATTTATTTATTGTTATTATTATTTTATTAACAACAATATCCAAAATCATCTTTCTTAAATACAACATTTAAAAGAAATCAAATCAAAACATTCAACATAGCAATAATTACAAAACATGTTCTGCGTCAAAGTTTAACAATATAATTCTATGTGCCACCGAGATCGAAATGGTCTGAAATTTGGTATGAATAAAGATCAAAACTTGTATTTCAAACTGCAAAAGAATCACTTGATTTGGACAAGAGACGAGAAAAGTTACGATGTCACGAACTTAGACTCAGGCCATGTTGCGACTGTGAAATGTTCAGGTCTGGAAACCTCTCTGGGTCTGACTTCCAAGTAAGATACAGAGGACTGAACCACCTCGTATGAAGCTAAAATTTTATATACAGAAAGTAGAAAACTTTATCTTTTAAACAAAAAGGGAATCACTGTATTCCGACGTAAGGCGGAAGAGATACGATGCGTCAAACATGAACACAGGTCGTGTTTGCAGCAGTGTAAAATAATTTCAAGTACAAAAGAACAGCTGCCTGGGTCAAACTTCTGGATCCTCGACCACTAATCAAACGATGTCGGATTTTGCTGAAATTTGACATGCATAAACTAGGTAACTTCGACTCTTTTTCAAAAATAGAATCAACCCATTCCGATAAAACATGAGTGAGATATGATATCATAAACATGAAGTCTAACTTTAAAATATAGTATACTATCTACTACAATATATAAAACAAAAGTTGCATTTCCAAAAAGCAGCGAAGAAGAAACAGCAGAAGAGAAAATTGTGATCTAGTATATAATCAACATATGTATATACGTTCATAATGAACTTTGTTATAAATACTTACATAAATCAGTAATAAACTTTGAAATTGAACAATATATATGTTCATTGATAGATAGGCAACTGGATATAAATCAGTCTACATACACACTGTACATTGTAACTATCATAAATACTTAAATATATATATTGGTATAAACGCATTTTATATCAACATTATAACAAGCTTATTATAGTATAACACGCAACTTTAAACTAGGCCCATACATACAACGTATACTAGACAACAAAAATATTATAGCACTTATATAAATTTATGCATATAAAGACAATACATCTTTTGTACTACAAATATAAATTCACCGAAAAGAAGAGATCTGAAACTTTTTAAATCTATGTATGCACACTATATAGCCTACATGCATGCAAGCCAAGATGTAAAACATATGCAGACTAACAAAATTTTGTACACAAAGCAATTAGATTTATTCATACATTTTTTTTTATTAAACAAATATACATATGTATGCACCATATAATAACAACTCATATATTAAGTCTGAAAACAAAATAGCAAAGGCCAATCATGTTTTCTGTCATTCTACATATATATCTCTTTAAAACTGATAATATATGACTTACTATTTCTTTCACAGAAAAGGAAAGCAAGGGGAGCAAGGCTAAGAGAGCCGATGGATTGCGAGGTGGAATAGCTGGGACCTGACGGCCGATCGGAGAAAGGAAACATGCATCGACTTAGTCGGTTTTGGGCTGGAAAGTGCGGAGGATGGGTGAGCGGTGGAGGCCAAGTGGGGTGGTGAGGAGGGGAAGAGAAGGCGCAGGCGAGCAACGGGTGGCGGGGACAGGCGGTAGTGGTTTCAGATGGTGTGACGGTTGAACTGCACACAGAGGGAGGCGCGGGGCGAAGCTAGATGGAGAGGCCGGGAATTGCGTCGGCGAGGAGAACCGGGTGTTGGCCGCTCGGTGCATGCATGGAAGACGGGACATTTTTCTTGAGGTAGATTTGCTGTCGAAGTGGAGGAAGGGGAAGTAGTGGGTGTTGCGTGGAGGGTGATGGGAAAGAAGCTCGGCTGCGTCAAGGGTGGTCGGATGCAGTGGATGCTGAGTGATAATTCTTCAAGTGAGCTTCAGGAGGTTGAGAAAAATGCAACAGAGGTTGAGTGATAATGTTGCATGTAAAGATGAAAGAGGCACACTACAGGCAATGCATGCTTCGTGAGCTGAATTTTTTTTTTTTTTTTTTTTTTTATAGAGATCTGAAAAAAAAAGAATAGCCCGGTAACAAAAGAGAAATGGAGAAGGAAGGAAAGGTTTGCTGCAGAAGCTTGTGAATGAATGCAGGGCAAAAAAGAAAAAGTAGTCCTCTTTAATTTTTTATTATGAATGAACGCACGGGAAAAAAAATTTGGAACCAGAGACAATAAATGTTTGCTTGAATTCAAGACACAATAAAAGTTGATGTCTGTTCGATTTGAACGATAGAATATACGCGTAAGGAAAACTAAAGGTTTGAAACCCAGTACCCGAACGAAATCATTTTTCGCTGATTCCGCTGCGTTTCGGACTTCAAAACGCAGAGTTGAATATACCGTGGAGATCAGCACGACGAGACGATCAAAATGGTATAAAAATATCAGTGGTATGATTTAATTATAAAAATTTCAAATTTTCTACTACGGATAATGCATAAAATTCGCAGAAAATTAAGATCGACGGAGCCAAAGATGTCCGAATTTGGAAAAACAACAAACTGACAACTTGCTCAAAAGATAGTTAGAATTTTTCTATGTAAAAATAATTTGGTTTTGAAAATATTTTATTTTCATTGCTTTTTAACTGATTAAATTGAAGTAAATTTACGTGCGAAATATACTTTCATATTTTTGGACGAAAATTTACCGGTTGCTATGCTTAACTAGACGCATTTCAAATATTAAATTTATATTTCAAAATTTATCGTTTAAAATTTTCCAAAATTTTAATTAAATACGTTATTCAAACCGGTTAAATTTACGGGTCGTTACATTCTCCCCCACTCATAACTTTTCGTCCTCGAAAAGGAAGGAGGTAGGAGAATAGAAACAACCAGAAGAAATAGACTTGAATTACATTATAAACAATTAATTTAAACCATATAGATTTCAATTTAAATAAATTTATATTCAACAATTTGTTTTAAAATTCAAGATCTCATTAAATTGTTTTGATTTCGCATTTATTAATGTTAAGTACAAAAGGTTCCTTCAAATGAAATTCAAAATTAATTCAAGATACTCCTTTAAGTTGATTTAATTCAATTTATTTACTATCAAATCAAATTTTTCTACTATTAATCATACCGATTATTTATTTAACTTATTATTCTATTAATCTTCATAAACATTTTATAATTAAAATTTAAGTGAATAACATTTATTATACGCACTCACATTTCTGTTTATAAATAATTTTTTTATCATTTATTATTCAATTTTCTTAAATTAACAATTTCAAAGATCATAAATTTGAATGGTCATTTATTATAATCATACTTTATTCGACAAATTTAATTCTTATTTATTCCAAATTATTATTAAATTTATTCCACTTACTATATCTTATTACATATATTATGTATATTTACATTTATTATAACTACTCAAATTTATTAAAAAATTTCTTAACATTATTTTACACTATATAATATTCAATAACACAATTAACTTTTGAAATTGTAGGTTAGTTATATATTATGCAATTTTGTATTATCCAACTAAAATTTCTATTTAATTGTTCAGATTTAAATTTTTATTCAAATTTCGATTTCATTTTATAATTGAAATTATCCTTTAACATAAATTAAATAATTAAATTTTCGAGTAACTTCAAATTTATTTAGAGGTAAAAAAATGTATGTGATATAACAAATCAGATTTAAATCATATATCAATATATATATTACAAATCAATCACACTTTAAGAAATTCAAATCAATTTATTTTCAAAACAACCATAGCAAAGCTACAGAATAGTGTCTCCACTTCGAAACCCGAAAATGAATGTCGATGATGCGGCCACCATCACCGAAATTATTTTCCAGCGACAAAATAGGAGAGTACTGATTTAAACTTTTAAAATTCTTTGAAATGATTTGAAAATATTTTAAACACTATAGACTTCAAAGCTTTCAAATCAAAGTTGAAATCAACGAAAATTAAGTTCACAAATTCTAATTTAAATTTACTTCAAATTCCAATCAAATTATACTCAAGTTTACAAATTTTTTTGGCAAGGCCGACAGGGTTAATTGGACCCCGACCAATTTATTAAATCACAGAAGAGAACAAACACTTACAGAAAAGGAGCATGCACAAAGAGAACATAGGAACAAGAGCAGCACACACACACAAGAAGACACAGAAATAAAACAAAGACCTAAGAGAATATAAATTACAGTTGCAGTATCATGGATATCCCAGGATCATGAACAAACAGCATTTCCAGGGAGCATTTAACTTCATGCTTTATCCAAAGTTTGAATGTAGCATCAGTCTTTCCATTAATTGCATCAAAAATTCTTGTATTACGTTCTTTCCAAACTGCATATATGAAGCTTTTCAGAACCATAGTGTTGATTCTATTTTGCTTTTGCTTACCCCCTGTCATAGATTGAATTCTATTCCACTCGACAATGTTGTCAAGAGATGGTCTGTTACCTTCAATGCTCACCATGATATCAGTCCAAATTTGCATAATTAATTCACACTCAAAAAATAAGTGTTCAGCAGTTTCAACATACTCACTGCAGAATGGGCATAACACATCCATATTCATTCCCATAATAGCTAATTTCGCCTTAGTTAATATAGCACGCTTCAGTACCTTCCACAATAATAAATTTTCACGCATACTACTGTCATTATTCCATACACTCTTCCACCAAGTCCAAGCTAGAATGTCACTGTTTCCTTGCATATACTCATAAGTTTCACCAATTTTATATGCAGCTTTCTTCTCTCCCCATATAATTCTAGCAGAAGTAGATTGTAAAGGGGTAAAATTTCTTATCTTATCCCAAATAATCTGGACACGCTGATTGGAAGAATATTTGCCTACTCCCTGGAAAATGTGAAGAACATCCAATACTTTCGTAGATAGATGAATACCAGTTTGTATAATTTCATTGTATGAAAGTTTACAAATTCATTTATATTATGAAATAGTCAATGGTTTATAAAGCAATAAATGAAAATTAAATTTTCACATTTCGGACGACAGATTCATTAACATTTAATTTCAGAAAAATTTATACTTATATATAATATAATTATACAAAACCATTTTACTCACCAATTTGAAAATATTATTGTGTCGGTTTACTCTGCTCAAGCGTTTTGGAAATCCTATCGATAACGTTGATCAGACGAATCGATCGAAAACCCAAATCAACATCAACAACTCAAACAACACAATGTATATTGAACATTTTTAACATAAATTTACAAATACAATTCCTCGCTCGATGATACAAGGATGGATTTTAAAATAGTATAGAGATTCAAATTTTATGGAAATCAAATCAAAGAGGATTTTGATTCGGAGATAGGTTTGAAACAAAGATAAGATGATTCAATAACAGAATCGGAAGGTGGATGAGCTTATTGAATTCACGGGCAACCTTCACCGGGTCGACCGTAACTTCAAGAATAGGATCGATGCTGAATTCCGAGGTAAATCAACATTCGATCTCAAGAAATAGAATTCAGGTATAGCAGGAGATAGATAACATCGTAAACCGAGGATACAGAAATCTACGGTAAATCAATGCCTATTGTAAAGGAGTTTCACCCTTTTTATAAATTATTCGAAGTTTGGCGAGACTGCCAATTCATCATAAGGGTCATTCAATGTGGAGTTTTGGGATGCTCCAGAATTGAAAGAAGACGAATAATGAGGGACAAGAATGAATTTCGAAACCGTGTGATCGTTCCAAAATTCAAAGGAATTGAGTCAAGAGGAAGAAATTGAAACTCGAGTGGGAGTGATTCAGTAAATACATTTACCCTATATGCCGAGTTCTGCCTAGAGTTACCAAAAGCTCTGATACCAACTGCAATGACCCGCTATTTTGGACTATTCGCATCCGCACATGTCGGACTTGAATAATACAAAATACCGAATTGTTAATTTAAAATTTGGCAAAACGCAGATTTACAATAAATAAATAATCGCAGACACAGAGTAATAATATGCAGCGGAAGTAAAAGCGATAGTAGTTCATGAAGCTACTATATAAATATATAAGATACATCAGAGTTTACAACGGAAGAGAAATACGATACATCAAATACAAATCAGAATACATCACTGGAATCATCAAATACTGAAAGCAGAGTAGATGGCTGGATCTTCAAGCAAAGCTCCAACTCCAAAGAAGAGCCTCGAAAACTGGTACTCTCAGTCTGACCCGAGCGTAAAGCAAAACACAAAACACTCGAGTCAGGATTAATATTCTCATATCAATAAATCCAACTGAAGTGAAATAGCAATCGAAATACAAGTAACTCAAAGGATGTTGGAATCACCATCCTCTGAGGATCCGTTAAACTATCTACTATGTAGTAGTATACGCTAAATAGATAATGTCTATCAGTAATATAAAATACCAAAATAGCGTTAAGGCGTTACCATTATCCCCCTTAACACATTTTTATAAGCATCATAGACTATACAGCACTGTAAACTCCACCGTAAACTGGTGGGATATCAGGGAGTACTCTATAGGTATAACACAAAACAAATACGTATTGGTCGCGTATATTGGGATACAAGTATGACAAGGCACATGAGGCAATACCCAAGATAGAGAAACTACCGTTCGCCTGATCCGGACTGGTGAGAACGCATCGCCGCAGCGATCGCAACACCGCGAAACAACACTCCTGAAAAGTACGAGGGTGCACCAATCGATAACAAGTAATGAGTAGTAGTTACGAAGAAGTGTGTTCGCTCGAGGTGGCTAACTCCATTTGGCCCGGCACGACTCCTGATTTTAGTCATTTCCAATTTTGACACAAGTGTCAAGGCTATCCAATATCGTTCACTTTTTTCAATCATCAACGTTCGCCAATCCAACCACTTCATTCTGGATCATCACTCCGCGTATAGTTATTAAAGTGGGTTCGTTTTAGACAGAGAGTATGTCCATAACCGATTACGGTTTCTTTAATAACTTTCGTAATTATTACACCGATTGGTCGTTTAATAAATTTCAAAATCAAATCACATTCAATTTCAATTAGAATTCGTAAATCAACATTTCATTTATGTTTCGAAATCGATTTCTATAATTTACATTTCAACGTTCCAAATTACCATTTCAAAGTCTTACAGTTCAATTTCAATTTTTATTTAAACAATTCAAATATGGATTCAAGTTCGTATATTAGTTCATTCCTAAAACATTTAAATTAATTTAATTTAACATTCAAAATCAATTTCAATTCATTAATCGATTTCATTCAATATTCGTTAAGTTAGTTCATCATTCAAACAGTTTCCATTAAATTTCCAATTCATTAAATCAATTACTTGAGTTCAACCTCATTATATCAACTAACACATTAAATTCAATTAGATTCGTCAAATCAATTCTTTAAATTACAAGTCTTACAGTTATTACAATAAAACACATTTTATTTCTTGTTAAAGAAATTCAATTTGATTTATTCACTTACTTAAAATTTTACAAACTTAATTAAATAAGAAACCCAATTTCATTTATTAACGAAGTTCGAATTCACTTATTCAAAAGTTCAATTTCTCTTATCAAAGAATTCAATTTTTATTCAATTATCGAATAATTCAATCTTTTCAATTATTAAATAATTTCAATCTTAATTATTAATAATTTCAAACTTAAAAATTTCAAACTAAATTATAAATTCGACTTAATTATTAAATCATTTCAAACTTAACTCAATGAATAATTTCAAATTTTATCGTCAAATAATTCATTTCAAACAACGCTCTTCATCATTTATTACATTAATATTTTGTTTCAAATTCCAATATTAACAATTTCCTTTAATCAAAATTTACGTCCAATTTTTATTTCAAAACCTTATTATTCAAATAAAATCTTTATTTTGTTTCAAATCAAATTATTGACCAATCGGGTTTATTTAATTCTCTATGCTAAGTCAAGTTCATTTTGGGTATTTATCATTTCAACCTGATTTCAATTCCAATTCAAAAAAATCAAAACATAACAAAGGGAACTTGCAGTGTGATAACTGGGATAGTGTCAAAGTAAATAAACAAGCAATAATAACAATCAAACACAATCCAATAATCAATTCAAATAATCCTGAAATAATCGTATTAATTCACATTGTTGTTTGTGCGAATTAATATAGTTATTTCTAGAATCTACACTATCATTTCATGTAGATTAAAGATTACTACATTACGGTTTTTCACCTGTCGTTCAATTTCAATTCTACAACAATTTATCCAATATACGTTTAAGGTTCATAGTGTGATTTATCAAATTTCACATGTCGATTAACTTAACAATTAAAAGGGGTCAGATTATTCAAATTAACTAATCAAATTCAACACATATGTCGATTCACATTTTTAAACTATCCTACGTCAAATTCAATTGCATAATATTTATCACTTTATACATTACAATGTACATCCAATATAAACAACAATCAATCAATCAATTATCAACAAAAATGGATTATCATCGCATAAATAATTAACAGATAATGGTGTCAGATGTCATAGATGAAGAAATGCAGGTAATAGCATATATAACAGTGTAAATAACTAACAGCAGCATATTTCAATTGTCGTTTCACTTGAAATCAAAATTAATAAACAAAAGAACATTAATCGTGAGTGATTGCTCACCTTTCGAGGCTAGAGAGATGAATAGACAACGAAGTTGAGTCACGGATCGTAAGCACGACTTTCGGAATAACTAGATTGGCACGAATCGACTAGCAAAACTGTTAAATATGAATCGTCGAAATCAAATCAGAATAGGAGTGATGAAAGTAAATGGTATCAGTGAACATATATACATAACTATATTCCAAAATTAAACACATAAAATATATTAAAAAAATCAATTTTAAACGTATATTTTCAAATCGATATTTAATTTAACACAGATAAAACTCCATAGATATGCATTTCTAACGCCATCTTACAATTAAATCACATATATTTAAATTCAAGCATATTATCATTTATTTATTGTTATTATTATTTTATTAACAACAATATCGAAAATCATCTTTCTTTAATACAACATTTAAAAGAAATCGAATCAAAACATTCAACATAGCAGTAATTACAAAACATGTCCTGCGTCAAAGTTTAACAATATAATTCTATGTGCTACCGAGATCGAAATGGTCTGAAATTTGGTATGAATAAAGATCAAAACTTGTATTTCAAACTGCAAAAGAATCACTTGATTTGGAAAATAGACGAGAAGTTACGATGTGACGAACATAGACTCAGGCCATGTTGCGACTGTCAAATGTTCAGGTCTGGAATCTCTCTGGGTCTGACTTCCAGGTAAGAAACAGAGGACTGAACCACCTCGTATGAAGCTAAAATTTTATATACAGAAAGTAGAAAACTTTATCTTTTAAACAAAAAGGGAATCACTGTATTCCGACGTAAGACGGAAGAGATACGATGCGTCAAACATGAACACAGGTCGTGTTTGCAGCAGTGTAAAATAATTCCAAGTACAAAAGAACAGCTGCCTGGGTCAAACTTCTGGATCCTCGACCACTAATCAAACGATGTCGGATTTTGCTGAAATTTGACATGCATAAAGTAGGTAACTTCGACTCTTTTTTAAAAATAGAATCAATCCATTCCGATAAAACATGAGTGAGATATGATATCATGAAAATGAAGTCTAACTTTAAAATATAGTATACTATCCACTGTAATATATAAAAAAAAAGTTGCATTTCCAAAAAGCAGCGAAGAAGAAACAGTAGAAGAGAAAATTGTGATCTAGTATATAATCAACATATGTATATACGTCCATAATGAACTTTGTTATAAATACTTACATAAATCAGTAATAAACTTTGAAATTGAACAATATATATGTTCATTGATAGATAGGCAACTGGATATAAATCAGTCTACATACACACTGTACATTGCAACTATCATAAATACTTAAATATATATATTGGTATAAACGCATTTTATATCAACATTATAACAAGCTTATTATAGTATAACACGCAACTTTAAACTAGGCCCATACATACAACGTATACTAGACAACAAAAATATTATAGCACTTATATAAATTTATGCATATAAAGACAATACATCTTTTGTACTACAAATATAAATTCACCGAAAAGAAGAGATTTGAAACTTTTTAAATCTATGTATGCACACTATATAGCCTACATGCATGCAAGCCAAGATGTAAAACATATGCAGACTAACAAAATTTTGTACACAAAGCAATTAGATTTATTCATGCATTTTTTTTTATTAAACAAATATACATATGTATGCACCATATAATAACAACTCATATATTAAGTCTGAAAACAAAATAGCAAAGGTCAAACATGTTTATGTCATTCTACATATATATCTCTTTAAAACTGATAATATATGACTTACTATTTTATGCAGCGCGATCTCCGGAATCAACGAAGTTGGATTGTTTAAACACCTTAGGTCGTTTGGAGGAGGGCGCGGGTTTAGGTCGCTCGAGAATTTTAGGTCGTTCACGACCTAGCAAAGGCCATTCGCGAGTTAACGAGCTAAGCATGAAGGCATGTAAGCGAGCTAACAAATTAAGCATGCCAGTATCAAGCTACAACCTAAGGAGACCTCGAGCTACCAACCCACGACCTAAAATCTTAGGTCGCTCAGATATTAGGTCGCAAGATGTTGAAGCATTCGTGTTACCGCTTCTTTAGGTCGTGACCAACCTAACTCATAAATCGCGTGAAGGTTTCATGTTGCCGGTTCTTTAGGTCGTGACCAACCTAACTCATAAGTCGCGTGAAGATTTCATGTTACCACTTCTTTAGGTCGTGACCGACCTAACTCATAGGTCGTTTCTCTTGTACGTTTTCAGGTCGCCTGTATTTTAGGTCGCGCCTTTTTGGTTGCCGCTGTTATGAGTCATTGTGTTGTACATATTAAGTCGCGTATGATGTTGTAAAGGTTAGGTCGTTAACGACCTATCTTAAGTCGTGTCTTGTAATGTTGTGATGTGTTTGCTTTAAGTCGCAAGTGTTAGGTCGTGGTCGACCTAAGTGTTGTAAAAATGTGTTGAGTATAGCGTTGAGTCGCTGTCGTTAGGTCGCTGCCGACCTAAGTTAGGTCGTAAGTCGCGGCCGACCTAAGAGTCTGGTGATGTTTTGTTTGTGTTGCATTGCGAAAACTATAAATAGCAGTGTTGTGACATTTGTAATGGTGGTTGATTTTTGAATAAAATTCTCTTTTGTTAGCTTTGTGCTTTCATACAAATTGGTAGTTGAGTGTGATCTCCTATCTCCTCTTTTGGATAATCGAGTGCGCTCGATTCAACGATCGTAGAAGCCGATTCACGGTATCTAGTGCGCTAGATCAACGTACGAAGAATCGTAGATCTTCTTTCTCGGTATCGTGCGCAATCAACGAGACGAAGGTAGCTAGAATCCGGTATCTTTGGATCAACGGATTTGGGCCCTGTAGTATTCTCAACTCACCGATTGCTACATTCCATCGATTGAAGTTTGTTTCGATTTATCCGCTGCACCAGTTTGGTATCAGAGCGATACTTAGCCAATCATAGCTAAGTTGATTCTTGGAGCCAAGTATTTGAAGTTGAAGTTTGAAGTTGGAGTTATTTGTGTTCTTATTGAAGTTGCAACAAGAGGGAGAACTTTCATTCCATTCTATTTTGAAAGTGTTTGAAATCGAAGTTAGGCCGTGTATACTTGTGAAGTAGCCGAGCCTAGTGAAGGGTCTTGAAGTTTAAGCCGTGACTTGCTATTTGTGAATTGTTGAATTTTTGAAGTTTTCCGATCATGCCACCAAGGAGAGCTAACCGACATCAAAAGGTGGAAGCGTTGTATAGAAGGGAAGAGGCCGATCAAATGGAACAACGTATGCATGAGAAGATTGATGAAGGCATTGGTAGGTTGGAGAAGCTTATGATTGATATGAATCAAAGTAGAAGAAGAAATTCACCTGAATCCATCCGTGGGGGTAGTAGAGTGTCATCACATTCAGAACGGGAGAGGAGAGAAAGTCAAGAGCCTAGGAGTGTTGATAAACGAAGTAGGAGGAATGTTGATGATCATGATAGACGGGATGTTGGTAGTAGGAGTGGTGGTAGAGATGCTGGAGGGCGTGAAAGACAACGATATGCATCAGACTTTGATGAGGAGTTTGACGGTGATAGGGGAAGTATTCATTTCAGAGACCGAGATCAGGGACAACGTCAGTATCGGGTTATTGATGATGATCGACGTTGGGAATCGGGTATAAAGATGGAGATTCCGAAGTTTAAAGGAGGGATGGTAGCTGAAGAATTTCTTGATTGGGTGTCAAATGTTGAAGAGATCTTTGATTTCAAGGAGGTTCCTGAGCATAGGAGAGTAAAGTTGGTTGCTACTAGGTTGAGGGGGAGAGCTTTGGCGTGGTGGCAGCAAACTAAACTTACCAGGGAGAGAATGGGGAAGTCAAAGGTAGAATCTTGGGAGAAGATGAAGAAATTGATGAGGGCTACATTCTTACCATACAACTATCAATCACTTATGTACCAGAGATTGCAGAATCTGAGGCAAGGGACGAAGTCTGTTAGTGATTATGCTGACGAATTTTACCAACTCATTGCCAGAAATGATATCATGAAAACGGAAGAACAGTTAACTGCTAGATTCATTGGGGGATTGAGAATGCAGATCCAGGATATGGTTAATATGTTTGATCCTAGATCAGTGGCAGAGGCACATCAGAAAGCGTTGGCTTGGGAGAAGCAAGGAAGACGTGGAGGTGGTGTGTTTACTAATTCCAATAATCAAGCAAGGGGTGTTAGTGGAGGTTCTAATGTACCTAAACCTGTCAATAAGCCAGTGGTGAAGGAGGCTGAGAAGACGAAGGTTAACAGTGGTTTCAAATGTTACAATTGCCAGGAGTTGGGTCATAAAAGCAATGAATGTCCGAAGCCGAAGAAGAGAGCAATGGTTGCTGAGGTTGAGGATGATAGTGAGGAGGCAGAATGTTCAAATACCCCTTATGTTGAGGAGGAAGAAGAATTATCTGGAGATGAAGGTTGTAATCTTATGATGAGGAGGTCATGTCTTACACCAAAGCAAGAGGAGGATTGTAGTTGGTTGAGGAGTAACATATTTCAGTCGACATGCACTATTCTGGGAAAAGTTTGAAAGTTCGTTATTGATGCTGGAAGTTGCGATAATATTATTTCTACCGAGGCTGTGAAGAAGTTGAACTTGAAAACTGAGAAACATCCTAAACTGTACAAGTTAGCATGGTTAAGGAAGGGTGGTGAAGTGAAGGTGTGTCGAAGAGCTTGTGTGAAATTTTCTATTGGGAAGAAGTACAAAGATGAAATTTGGTGTGACGTTGTAGATATGGACGTATGTCATCTGTTGTTGGGCAGACTATGGCAGTTTGATAGAGCAGTGCAACATGATGGTCGTGCTAATAGTTACAGTTTCATGTTCGAGGGTACTAAAATCACTTTGGTTCCCAAGAAGCAACAACAGAAGGAGAGCAAGCTGGAGGAAATTGAGGAATTGAAAACTCTGTTGACTTTGAAGGAGTTTGTTAAGGAGGTTGAAGAGGAACCTGAAGTGTTTTTGTTGATTGGGAGAGAGAGCAGTGAAGAGGTTGAAATTCCTGAAGACGCAAGGCCAGTTTTGCAAGAATTTGAAGATGTATTTCCAGAGGAGTTGCCTAAGAAGTTACCACCATTGAGAGACATTCAACATCAAATTGATCTTGTTCCAGGAGCAGTGTTACCACATCGACCACAATACCGAATGAGTCCGAAGGAACATGAAGAGTTACGAAGGCAGGTGGAAGAGTTACTTGAGTAGGGACGTGTTCAGGAAAGCTTGAGTCCTTGTGCAGTACCAGCTTTGTTGGTACCAAAGAAGGATGGAACATGGAGAATGTGTACAGATAGTAGAGCTTTGAACAAGATTACTGTTCGTTACAGATTTCCTATGCCGAGGTTGGATGACTTGCTGGATCAGTTGAGTGGGGCTACTATATTTTCGAAGATTGATTTGAAGAGTGGATATCATCAAATTCGAATTAGACCAGGTGACGAATGGAAGACAGCGTTCAAGACGAGAGAGGGGTTATACGAATGGTTGGTTATGCCATTTGGTTTATCAAATGCACCTAGTACATTCATGCGGGTGATGAATCAAATCTTTAGACCATTCATTGGGAAGTTCGTGGTGGTTTATTTCGATGATATTCTGATATATAGCAGGAGTATGGAGGAGCATGTTCTACATTTGAGGGAAGTGTTGGTTATTCTTCGTGATGAACAATTTTATACTGCTACGAAGAAATGTGTGTTTATGACATAAAGTGTTTTATTTCTGGGGTATGTTGTTTCGGAGGAAGGTATTCAAGTTGATCAGAATAAAGTTGAAGCAGTCTGGAATTGGCCACAGCCAAAGACAATTACGGAAGTAAGAAGTTTTCATGGGCTAGCGTCATTCTACCGAAGATTTATTCCACACTTCAGTAGCGTGATGGCTCCAGTTACTGATTGCATGAAGGGGAAACAGTTTGTATGGTCAGAGGAAGCGGGAGTTGCTTTTGAACGAATCAAAGAACTGTTGACGACAGCGCCAATTCTTGTTTTACCTGATTTTCAGTTGTTGTTTGAGCTACACACTGATGCATCAATGGTTGGGATTGGAGGAGTGTTGAGTCAACAAGGGAGACCTATTGCATATTTCAGTGAAAAGTTGTCAGGGGCAAAGATGAGGTACAGTACATATGACGTCGAATTTTATGCTGTTGTACAAGCTGTTAAGCATTGGAGGCATTATCTGTTTCAGAAGGAATTTGTTCTGTACACTGATCATGAAGCTTTGAAGCATTTACAGGGGCAGGATAAGATTTCAGCGAGACATGCATCGTGGAGAGCATATTTACAGCAGTTTACTTTTGTTGTTAAACACAAATCTGGGGTGACGAACCGTGTGGCTGATGCTTTAAGTAGGAGGAGTCATTTGTTGACAACATTGAAGGTTGAAGTGACGGGGTTCGAATTACTGCCAGAGATGATTGAAGAAGATCCTTACTTTGTGAAATATGTTGAGAAAGTGAAGGATGGGAGTACCGATGAATTTATGTTGGTTGATGGTTTTCTGTTTAAGGGGAATCGTTTATGTATACCGGATTGTAGCTTGAGATTGAAAATTGTCAAGGAGTTACACGAGGAAGGGCATGTGGGCCGTGATCGTACCTTGCAATTAATTTCACAGTCTTACTTTTGGCCATCGATGAGGAAAGAAGTGGGAAGATTTGTGGAGCGATGTCATATTTGCCAAGTTTCGAAAGGAACCGCGACCAATGCTGGTTTGTATATGCCATTGTCTGTACCGGCTAGACCATGGGTTGATGTGATTATGGACTTTGTATTGGGATTGCCAAGAACGCAGCGTGGTAATGATTCTATATATGTAGTGGTTGACAGATTTTCAAAAATGGCACATTTTATTGCTTGCAAGAAGACGTCGGATGCTGTTCGTGTTCCTCAGTTATTTTTCAAGGAGATCTATCGACTTCATGGATTGGCAGAGTCTATTGTGTCGGATAGAGATACTCGTTTTCTGAGTCACTTTTGGTTGAGTTTGTGGAAGATGATCGAGACAAAGCTGAATTTTAGTAGCGCTTACCACCCGCAAAATGATGGACAGACAGAAGTTGTTAACAGATCGTTGGGAAATTTGTTGCGATGTCTTGTGAAGGACAATCTGAAGAGTTGGGACATGAAGTTAAGCCAAGCTGAGTTTGCACATAATCATGCAGTGAATCGTAGCACGGGATTCAGTCCATTTCAGATTGTATATTCAAATTTGCCAAGGGGACCGTTGGATTTGGCAGTAGTACCACAACCGAAGGGGGCGGTTAAACGGGCTGTTGATTTTATTGATGAATTAACTGAATGTCATAAAATCGTTCAGGAACGATTAGTGAAGGCAAATGAGAAGTATAAACGATCTGCAGATTTGAAGCGACGAAGTGTTGAATTTAACGACGGTGATTTAGTGTATGCTGTGTTGACAAAAGATCGTTTTCCGGTGGGATCGTACAATAAATTGAAGGCCCAGAAGATTGGTCCTATAGAAATTTTGAAGAAAATCAATGAAAATGCATATCAATTGAAATTACCAAATGATGTTTATACCTCAGATGTTTTCAACGTCAAATACTTAATTCCGTATTATGGAAATGAAATTGTTGTGGAAGAAGATGGTGGAAATTCGAAGTCGAATTTCTGTCAACCAGGAGAGGATGATGCAGCGCGATCTCCGGAATCAACGAAGTTGGATTGTTTAGACACCTTAGGTCATTTGGAGGAGGGCGCGGGTTTAGGTCGCTCGAGAATTTTAGGTCGTTCACGACCTAGCAAAGTCATTCGCGAGTTAACGAGCTAAGCATGAAGGCATGTAAGCGAGCTAACAAATTAAACATGCCAGTATCAAGCTACAACCTAAGGAGACCTCGAGCTACCAACCCACGACCTAAAATCTTAGGTCGCTCAGATATTAGGTCGCAAGATGTTGAAGCATTCGTGTTACCGCTTCTTTAGGTCGTGACCAACCTAACTCATAAATCGCGTGAAGGTTTCATGTTGCCGGTTCTTTAGGTCGTGACCAACCTAACTCATAAGTCGCGTGAAGATTTCATGTTACCACTTCTTTAGGTCGTGACCGACCTAACTCATAGGTCGTTTCTCTTGTACGTTTTCAGGTCGCCTGTATTTTAGGTCGCGCCTTTTTGGTTGCCGCTGTTGTGAGACATTGTGTTGTACATATTAAGTCGCGTATGATGTTGTAAAGGTTAGGTCGTTAACGACCTATCTTAAGTCGTGTCTTGTAATGTTGTGATGTGTTTGCTTTAAGTCGCAAGTGTTAGGTCGTGGTCGACCTAAGTGTTGTAAAAATGTGTTGAGTATAGCGTTGAGTCGCTGTCGTTAGGTCGCTGCCGACCTAAGTTAGGTCGTAAGTCGCGGCCGACCTAAGAGTCTGGTGATGTTTTGTTTGTGTTGCATTGTGAAAACTATAAATAGTAGTGTTGTGACATTTGTAATGGAGCTTGATTTTTGAATAAAATTCTCTTTTTTTAGCTTTGTGCTTTCATACAAATTGGTAGTTGAGTGTGATCTCCTATCTCCTCTTTCGGATAATCGAGTGCGCTCGATTTAACGATCGTAGAAGCCGATTCACGGTATCTAGTGCGCTAGATCAACGTACGAAGAATCGTAGATCTTCTTTCTCGATATCGTGCGCGATCAACGAGACGAAGATAGCTAGAATCCGGTATCTTTGGATCAACGGATTTGGGCCCTGCAGTATTCTCAACTCACCGATTGCTACATTCCATCGATTGAAGTTTGTTTCGATTTATCCGCTGCACCACTATTTCTTTCACTGAAAAGGAAAGCAAGGGGAGCAAGGCTAAGAGAGCCGATGGATTGCGAGGTGGAATAACTGGGACCCGACGGCCGATCGGAGAAAGGAAACATGCATCGACTTAGTCGATTTTGGGCTGGAAAGTGCGGAGGATGGGTGAGCGGTGGAGGCCAAGTAGGGTGTTGAGGAGGGGAAGAGAAGGCGCAAGCGAGCAGCGGGTGGCGGGGACAGGCGGTAGTGGTTTCAGATGGTGTGACGGTTGAACTGCACACAGAGGGAGGCGCTGGGCGAAGCAAGATGGAGAGGCCGGGATTTGCGTCGGTGAGGAGAACCAGGTGCTGGCCGCTCGGTGCATGCATGGAAGACGGGACATTTTTCTTGCGGCAGATTTGCTGTCGAAGTGGAGGAAGGGGAAGTAGTGGGTGTTGCGCGGAGGGTGATGGGAAAGAAGCTCGGCAGCGTCAAGGGTTGTCGGATGCAGTGGATGCTGAGTGATAACGCTTCAAGTGAGCTTCAGGAGGTTGAGAAAAATGCAACAGAGGTTGAGTGATAATGTTGCATGTAAAGATGAAAGAGGCACACTACAGGCAATGCATTTCGTGAGCTGAAATTTTTTTTTTTTTTATAGAGATCTGGAAAAAAAAAAAAAGAATAGCCCGGTAGCAAAAGAGAAATGGAGAAGGAAGGAAAGGTTTACTGCAGAAGCTTGTGAATGGATGCAGGGCAAAAATACAAAAGTAGTCCTCTTTGATTTTTTATTATGAATGAACGCACAGAAAAAAAAATTTGGAACCGGAGACAATAAATGTTTGCTTGAATTCAAGACACAATAAAAGTTGATGTCTGTTCGATTTGAACGATAGAACATACGCGTAAGGAAAACTAAAGGTTTAAAACCCAGTACCCGAACGAAATCATTTTTCGCTGATTCCGCTGCGTTTCGGACTTCAAAACGCAGAGTTGAATATACCGTGGAGATTAGCACGACGAGACGATCACAACGGTATAAAGATATCAGTGGTATAATTTAATTATAAAAATTTCAAATTTTCTACTACGGATAATGCATAAAATTCGTAGAAAATTAAGATCGACGGAGCCAAAGATGTCCGAATTTGGAAAAACGACAAATTGACAACTTGCTCAAAAGATAGTTTAGAATTTTTCTATGCAAAAATATTTTGGTTTTGAAAATATTTTATTTTCATTGCTTTTTAACTGATTAAATTGAAGTAAATTTACGCGCGAAATAAACTTTCATATTTTTGGACGAAAATTTACTAGATGCTATGCTTAACTAGACGCATTTCAAATATTAAATTTATATTTCAAAATTTATCGTTTAAAATTATCCAAAATTTTAATTAAATACGTTATTCGAACCGGTTAAATTTACGGGTCGTTACACGATAAGATTTCCAAAACACTTGAACATAGCAAACTGACGCAATATGTTTTTCAAATTTAGTAATGAAATAAATTTTGTAACTATATTATAAAAAAATTCTGGATTTTTATTGAATTGGTTGTTAAGAAATAATATTTGATTTCACATATCATTATCTCTTGTTTCATATATAAATAATTGAACTATATAACATGGTTATAAATTTATTTGGAAATTTATATTGAATTTAAATAAAAATTTGAGAATTTAATTTCCGATGGATTTCAAACCTTATATTTAAAGGTTTTAGAGGGTATACTATAAATAGTATTTTCGAATAGAAATTTGTTTCCCACGAATTTAAAGTTTGAAATTAGTACTCTTTTCTTTGTCGTTGGAAAATAACTTCGGTGATGACTACACCGTCATCGACATTCATTTTCGAGTTTCGAAGTGAAGAGACTGTTCTGTAGTCTTGCTACAGTTTTGTTTTGGGGGATTTAATTGATTTGAATTTCTAAACTAATACTGGATTTATAACATATGCTGTTATAAGATTTAAATTTGAATGGGTATATATATTGTATATGTGCATTTATTTATCTCTAAATAGTTTGGAATTTATAGGATATTTGATTCCTTAATTTTATCTTGAAGGATAATTTCAAGTACAATTTCGAGATTTGGTTAAATATTCATGCGTGAAATGATTAAATTAGAAGGCTTTATTTATATAATACAAAATTTCTTTCCAATATAACTTACCTAAATTATACAAAAGTTGAATATGTAATTGGATAATATACAATATAAAAAGATTTTATAAATAAAATTAGAGAGGTCATAATAAATGTTATACACTTAAATTTTAGTTATAAAAGATTAATATAGGTAAATAGAATAAAAAGGTCAATTGAGTAATTTACAATATAATGTTGTTAAAAGAATTAATAAATAAATTGGAGTAGCTATAGTAAGTGTAAATATACTTAATACATATGATTAGATATATTAAGGGAATAACTTTGATAATAATTGGGAATAAAGAAGAATTAGATTTATTGAATAAATTATGAGTATAACGAATGATTTTCAAATTCATGATTTTAGAAATTGTTAATTTAAGATAATTGGATAATAAGATAATCAATTTAGAAGTAATTAAGATTGATTTAACTTAAGTAGAACCAAATGGATAAAATCAATTATTGAATATTAATTAATTTAAATTGAAAATAATATATGGTTTTAATAAATTGTTTTGTTTTTCCAATCCATTTTCCGGTTGCTCTATTATCCTCCTCGTTCCTTTTCGGGGACGAAAATTTCGAGTGGGGGAGAGTGTAACATCCCATAGATTATGATGGTTTAATAATTTATTTAATTGATATTTTAACGTTTTATTCATTCAATTAATTGAATTTTTTGAAAATTTAAATAATTGAATTTTTAAATAATAATTTAATATTTGGATAGAAAATTTGTAAATCAACTTCTGAGTGTGACGTCATATTTCGTTCTCCAAATTTGGATTTCTATTTCTTCGTTCATCTTATTTCTGACATATTAGCATCATTTTGAGTACCGATTATCGACTTTTGATTGGATAATCTTATCACTGATATTTGTATACCGTTTTGATCGTCTCGTCGTGTTGATATCTGAGGTATATTTGATTTGTATATTTCAAGGTCAGGTACGACATAGAATCAGTAAAACGATTACTGTATCGGTAACCATTTTCAAACTTTTGACTTCCTTGTCCTTTCATATGTTTGCCAGCAGAAATTTAACAACCACTTGTTTAAATTTTTCATGATTTCAATAGTGTGACTCTTCTTATTCCTACTGTTTAATACATCCTTGAATTGTCCTTTCATTTTTTCGGTGAAGACACTTCAAAATAAAGATTTCATTTTTATTTATATGCTTTCTATTCACTTTTCTCTGCAACCTCCTCTTTATCTTCTCCTCCCATTTTTGTTCGACTGTTCTCACCCGCCTCCCTACTTCTCTCATCATTGCCAAGCAACGCGACTGCCCCTTCTTTGCTTTGCCTATCACCATGACTAAGTGGCCGACCTCCGCCACAACCTATTTCTTCCCAGTTCAGCTTGCTCCGCCTCACCACCATCAACAGCAGCCGCCTTTCACCTCTTCGCCCTTCAACCCCCGTCATTTTTCCGACCATCTGCCACCAACTTCGACTGTTCACCTGCCGACATCACCTACTTCGGTGCTAATCTCATTAGCATCCCATGCGCACATACCCACATTGGCAAATTCATGCCTCTTACCATACGTAAGTCTAAGTTTATATAAATTATATTATGCCGTTTGTTTATGCACATATTTTGTTGGTATAAAATCTTATTTTGTACGACAGCTTACTTGTGTCAATATTTGTTGATTATGAAAGTTATATAATAGCTGTATATATATTACTTATAATCTATTATATATTAACATATATATATATACATATATATGTTTAAATGAGTTCAGCATATATAAAGTTGTTTAATAAATTTAACTTGTATAAATTTATATTTAGTCTGTTCTATATATATTCTACATGTGAGCTATGTTTATAGTCTGCATTTTTAAATTTTATGTTTATAGTCTGCATTCGATCCATATTGAGTTACCTATTTGTTTATAGTCCTATTATACAAATATTCACATTTGTTGTAAGTATAGTCTGCATATAGTATGGTCTGAAATTATAAAGGTATACATAGTGTACTTGCATTCCTCTTTAGGGGTATATATATTATATATATTTTTGATTTTAAATATTCATACATAAAAAGTTAAGGTATATATTTAAATTTTGCTAACATCTGGAAAATATCCTGATAATAGTCTGATATATAAATATATCTTTGTGTTGAATACATGCGTTCTAATTTATACATATAAGGAGTTCATTTATATGTGTTCAAAATTTAATATTGATTTTTAATTTTATATAAATAGTTATATTTTATCTTAACATGTGTTTGGATTTAATATTGGTTGGAAATTTATGTAAATAGATTTTGATTTATTGATTTAAGGAAGATAATAATACAATATCATCCCACTTAAATTATATTAAGCTAATTTGACTTGTTCTCATTAAATCCCTAGTATCAGCTTTGTTCGTCGATTCGAGTTCAATCTTGTCCTGTTTTGAAATTGATGCCCATCTCACCTTGCTTTGGATTCATAACTCATCGTATTTTCGTTCATCTCTAGCATTGAAAGGTGAGTCCTTCTTACTCTGACATTTTTACTTATCAAAAGCTAAAATAATGACGAGTGATTATTGAACTAAAATGTTTATGCAAGTTAATGATGATTATATGATATGTTATTTCATGTTATTTCCATGTTAGCTTTGTTAATTATCACCTGACATATGATATATGACAGCATATTGTGACATCGACATGTTAGTGTATTTGTTTATATTTTTTATGCATATGTTTACACTACAAGTTCCCTGTTAGAATAGAATCACTATGGTCTGAAATGATACATACTCGAACGGACAATAGAATAGGGAAAAATCATTATGAGCTGAAATTATTTTCTCAAATGATTTCTATTGTATTTTTATTTGACATGGGTTTGTGGGTTTGAAATGATAGAACCCGAGTTTTCTTTTCAAACTATGGATTGAAATGATACATATCCGTATCACTTGACATAGGATAGAAAATTTTATACAGACCCCGTGGTATATCTTAAACGATTTTTCTTAAGATATATATTTTTAAAAGTTTGAAATTTTGATTTATATATATATATATATATATTTTATGGTTTTAAGAAAGCTAAATATTAAGATTTAAATTGTGAATTTAAGTATGTAAATTTGAAGTAAATGTGATTTATGACTTTATATTTTACTTTTTTAAAATGTTGGTAAATAGTGGAAATTAAATTTTAAAGTTTTGAAATGATATTTGAAGTAAATGGTAAGTTTTTGGTTAAATTTATAAGTTAAGAAACAGTGAAATTTTGACTTAATAAATGAATTGAGTTTTTAATTGGATATTTAATTATAAAATTTTGTTGTGATAAATCATATGTTAAAATTATTTAAATCTGAAATTTTGAAGTCTAGAAATGTGATTTATAAGTTTTAAAATGACAAAAATTTGGAGTGTTAATGTTTCTGGTGTTATAATAAAATTTGGAATTTTATTAATAGCATTTCCAAAAATGTTGCGGTCTTATGACAGCATTTTTAAGTGTTGTTGTTTTTGAATTTAGCTACGTTTGATATAACAAATAACTATTACGGCGTGTTATAATGTCTTTTTTGCTGAACTAAACTATTTTGAAAACTATAAGTTACGATAGCAATTTATAAATGCCGTCGTTCGCGGAAAGTTTATAATGTTTTTAAATATTGTAGATTTTAGCAAAGTTTGAGTTATATTTTGAAAGTGTTAAATGATTTAACTTTTGGAATTGATTACTTGTGAAAAAATAAGAAGTTTTGAATATATATTTTAATATTTAAATTTGAATTTTTAAGGAATTTAAATTGAATTTTAATTTAAATATGGTTTACTAGGTTATGTGTTAAATGGAAGGGGATGTGATGAGATAAATGAATTTTTGCACGGAATTTTCAAATCTGTTTTGTAATGATATTTGAAATATTAAAAGAATGCCATATTTGATTTCAAAATGATATTTAAACTGAATATTTGAATTAAAGAATGATAATGAATTTATAATGGATTTGAAAAGGAAATGACTTTGAAATGGTTTTGAATAACATAATCTTTATTTTGATAAAGAATGTAAATTTGGAATGATATTTGATTTTTGATCTATTTGATAAATGAATATTTGAAGTTTTTATTTATATGAAAGGATATTTGGTTTACTTGTAATTTGAGTTTATTTAAATAATATTGGATTTATGAAATGAATATTTCAAAACTAAGTAATAATGACATTAAACTTGAGGTATTTGAAATTATAAAATTTAATTTTGAAATGTGGGATATTAAAGCTTTGAAATATATTAAAATTGAATAGTTTATTTTGTGGACCAAATATATATTTGAAATTGATAAGATTTGAAATGGTTTGTTGGAAAACTGAATTGAATTGAAACTGATGGATTGAATTGAATTAAATTGGAATTTGAAAATATGAGTTGATTTGAATAAATTTGTAAAATGTAAAGAATTAAAGGAATGTTTCATGATTTTAAATGTATGATTTTAAAATGTTATGATTTTAAAAGTGTAATGATTTCAAGTATTTTGGTTTCGAAAAAGTTATAACTTTAAAAGTATTATGATTTTTGAAGGTGAATATATGCTTGTAACGGAAATTATAAACTATTTTGATTTGAATATAGTTTTGAAATAAAAATGGTTTTGGTTTCGAAGTATAAACTATTTTGAAAGGAATATAGTTTTGAAATGAAATGATTTGATTTTTTGAAGTATAAACAATTTTCAAATGACCACGGCGTTATAATAACGATTGGTTGTTAAAGGGACCATGATCGGAAGTTGTCGCACTCTCTACCAACTCTGAAAACCACTTTAACAACTGTGTACGCAGTGAAGATTGCAAAATAAAGTAGGATGGTGGCGATGTTCTTGAGGTATATTACGTGGACCCGACTCACGTGAGATGGCATAAGGTGGCTAAAATAGGAGCGATCTCGGGCCAAGTGAGGTCATTCCTCATATCAGACACATTTCTTCGATACTGTACTCTTACTTGCGGTTGATTTGTTGGTCATCCTCCGATTTTGATTGGGAGTGTGTTTCGAGGTGGGCGTAGTGGCTGCTACGTTACCGCCAGCGCGTGTGTGTAATTGTATATCTACCCCAGCATTGCTTTGTGTGTCATGCCACCTACCATAGCAAGCTTTACTACGAGTTTTTTTTTCTTCGGTAGCCCATGGAGTATTTTGGGTAGCCTCCCGATATGGAGGTGCATTGATACTGGATGGACTACTGGGACTATTACGTGTGGAGGGCTATATAGGTAACTCTTTAACGCTATTTAAAAGTAAGTTTATTTTACTGTAGACATTATTATAATAGCACAATATTACTACATAGTAAATAGTTTAACGGATCCTTAAAGGATGGGCGATCCCATGCATCCTTTAAGTTACCGATGCATTTTTGTTACTGTTCACTTGAGTTGATTTACAGTTCATAAGTATTTATGTCCTAACTCATGTGTTTTCTGTTTTGCTTTATGCTCGGGGTCAGACTGAGTGATTTTGCATTCAAGACTCAACTTTGGAGTTGGAGCTTTACTTGAAGATCCAGCCATCTATATTTTCTTTCAGTATCCAGTGATTCAAGTGATGTATTCTGATTTATACCTGATGTATCTTGTTACTCTTCTGTTGTATCTTGTTTAACTCTGATGTATCTTATATTTATGTAGTAGCTTTATGAACTACTACATCTTTTACTTCCGCTGCATTATTAAATACACTATGTCTGTGATCTGTGATTATTTATTTACTGCATATTCTGAGATTTGCCAAAATTTATTTATAATGCGGTATTTTGAGCAATTCACGTCAGAAACTTGCGGGTGCGAATGGTTGAAAATATCGGGTCGTTACAGGTTGAAAATGTAATTTTTAAGATTTAGTTTATAATATAAAATTTAATTTAATTTAATAATACAATTTAAATTAATAATAATATTTTAATCTAACCTAGTAATATAAATTTTAAGTAACTATAATAGTATATTTTAAATAATAAAAATAATGTTCTGTAATATAATAATAAATTTTAAGTTAACAATGTACTTTCAACTTAATATGAGAAATACTGCTTTAAATTGGATATTATAGTAATAAATTTTATTCAACTAAAATCACAGTTTAATTAATATCCAAATAATAATTTATTATAACAAAATAGATCTTATATAATAACGATGTTAAAATTGTAAAGATATATATAATATTTTGATTTTTTTTGTATAAACTGTTATAGTGGAAAGCGTTATGTTTTCAAATGCTATAATTTCTTAAGGTTATGGTTTTTAAATGTTATGATTTCAAAAAGGTAATGTTTTTGAAATGTTGTGATCCTAAAAGGTCACGTTTTCAAAGTGATGGTTTCTAAAATAATGATTTCAACGTGCTATAATTAAGTTTATAAGTTTTCAATGTATTAAGACTTTGAAATTAAATATTATTTTGAATGAATAATGATATCGTATTTACGTTTTGAATTGAATATGTTTTGATATGAAATATAAACCATTTGAAAATAAATAACCATGAGTTATAATAACATTTGGTTATTAAAGAGACGTGGATCGGTTATTGTCATACTCTCTGCCAATAACGAAAACCACTTTAACAATTGTGTACGCAGTGGAGATTCCAGAATGAAGTAGGTTGTTGTCGACGTTATGTTTGAGGTATATACGTGGACCTGACTCTCATGAGTTAGCTTAAGGTGGCTAAAACAAGATCAATTTACGGGCCAAGTGAGGTAGCTCTATCGATCGGACACATTTCTTCGATTGCCATTCTATTACTTTGTGATTGATTTGGTGCACACCTTTGGTTTGGGAGTGTGGATCGAGATGAGCGGTCGCTGCGGCTATGCATTACCACCAGCCTAAAAGTGTGATTGGTATATCTACCTCGGCATTGCCTAGTTGCGCAGTGTCACCTACCTTATCAAGAACATTACGAGTTTGTTTTGTACCATACATATGGAGTGCACTCTTACGACCTCCACTACGGGGGAGATTATGGTATTGTATAGACCACGGAAATATATAAAAGTGTGTTAAGAGGGATATATGTAATGCCTAAACGCTACCTAAATACTTTTACTTTATTATACGGGCAACAGGGGTATTCACATCAATATAGGACAAATCACAAATCATAGTGCAGTATAGAGCAATCTACATCACACAGTACCGCAACCACAACAGAAATAGCAATTCAGTACAGAACAATTATTTTCAATCAATGTGAGTGCGATTTAATAGATTAACCACATAATTATATTTTTATTGATTACTTTAAATCAATGATTAATTAAATATTAATTAACTTGATTAATTGTTTCTTAATTAATTATTTTAATTAACCGCTAAATTTGATTAGTCAACTTCAATTTATCTGAATAACAAATTCTTAATTTTCAAATTAATTTAAACACTTAATTGTTTATTAATCAATTTAATTACAAATTGTACATCATTCTTAATTTCTTTTCAAAATCACTAATTAATAAAAGTTATTTACCTTAATTATCATTTAAAATATTCTTTACACTTAAAAAAATCAATTTATTGTCCCATAGAAAGTTTATATGTAAATTAACTTAAATTCTTATTTTAATTTTAATTATTTAATTAAAGGGTTAATTTAGATTTGAAAACACTGTTAAATAATTTAAACTTATAGTAAGTTTTAGCTTAACGTAAATCAGTATTGGTTAACTTGAAATACAAAAGTTTCCTCAACATTGTAAACTCAAAATTTTTATTAGGCCTAACCCAATTTCGAAACAAACCCGATTAAACTATGTTTTCAGTCGAGTCAAACTCAAGTTCTTCACGTCCTTACCCCGAGTCCATTCCCTTTCTTCCCCGTTCCTGTTTCTTCTTCTTTTTTTTCCAGTTTAAGTTAAGTACCCAACCAAGATAGCAGAGAGTATACTCGCATACGCGAGTTCCTTCTCGAAGGAAAACGTGCATTTTCTCGAGTTTCAACTCGAGTCACTCGCTATATCGCTCAACGTTGACACCATCTTTGCCATGGACGTGCACGGCATGTCGCCGTTGCTCCGGCGAACACCAACATCTGCAGCGAGTCGCAAATTCCTTCTATGCTCAAAATCAAGGCTCAAATCGACACAAAATACTCAGGATCGAAATTCACCCCTTCGTTCGAACTGTAACTCGAAATCCACTAGCCTAAAACGCCTCGTCTTCCTCGCATAGTTCACCAGAAATTTCACGATTCCGGCCGTACCACGTCGACACTTCGCACTCTCATTCCCCAAAAGCATACGAAGCTCGATAGCTCCTAGGTGATGAGATCACCTTATTCACAGACACGCCAACAAACTCAAATATAACCATAATTACGCATCGTCCCCTCAATTCGTACAATGAAAAATTTATTAGACAATTTTCCCATTACTAGTAAGTGCCAACTTCAACCCACATCTAAGCATTCCAGGTTTATTCGATCATCAGAAAACGATCGAAATGCATATTTCGTTCAAACTCGAACTGCATTTGAATTACTTAACTAAAAATCATCACTATTGTTTTAAAAAATCCTACTTTTATGTAAGGATTCAAGATATTTAATTGAATTTGTAAATCATTATACTTGAATTTAATCAACTTTTGGATTTTCTCTGTAAACACAAGTTGTACAACCTATATATTGTTTATTTCGCTCAAAACTATTTTTAAATCTTCATATAGATGGAAACAAACCTGTTTTATGTTAAACTCAAAATCTAGAAATAACCAGATGAAGAGAAATTTAAATTTGTTCGCTAGCTTCAAGCCTGTAAAAAAAAAAAAAAGAGGAGGAAGAAAACAGATTCATCTCAGGCATATATATATATATATATATATATATATATATATATATATATATATATATAGACACACACATACACACACACAGAGTTGAGATTGAGGGAGATCCCAAGCGTACACATATTAAACATGAATCATATATGGATTTAAAGCTAACTTAACCTTTATATGATGTTTATTACTCGCCTGAATTTTTGCTGAAACAAGAACTGCCCTTGTGTTAATCCCTGCAGATATTCTGCTTTTAAATTTTTCTGTTGTGATTTGTTATGTAAACTGAGTTTGAATTTGTAAAATGATGTTCGTTTTTATTTTCTCTTTCAGGCTTTGCTATGTTTTTATTTGAATGGAATAAAGTAACTATGCATGTGTACATATAAAAGAGAGGGTTTGTACAGGGGAAGGTTTACTGGTGCAACAGTTTTTCTTTTAATCAGATTTTTTTTTCTTCTATTGACCAAGAAAAAAAAACGGCTAAAATGATCTTGTTCATGCTGAAGAATAGATAGCATTAATTGCTTATGCCCCCATTTTAGTTAACATATATATGCAATTGATTTTATACGTTCTAATTTTTTTTTATTGAAGATATTTATCTTCTTGTATAAGCCTTGCATATTTTTTTTCCTTTTGTAATCAAGTTTGTTTGATTTGTTCTGACTTCAAATTTTTTTATTGTCTCCTTATTTATAAACTTCTCATGTAACCCTGTATATATTCTTGCATATGACTCTTTATAACTACATGATTTTATTCCAACCATAACCCTTAAATTTTATTTCTATTTTAAAGTTAACTATTAATATTTGATTCATCACATATATTTTATTTTGTTGTTTAAAATAGTTTCTTGTTTGTTATATATTTTTATTTATTTATTTATTATTATTATTTATTTAAACTTAACTATCAAATATTTATTTAATTCCATATATCTTTCTTTTATTTAATATTAATAAAATTCTATTTCATTTGAACTTTCAAATTAAATTCAAAAGTTCAAATAATTTATCGAGTTTAGAATTCAAAATTTCGGGATGTTACAATGAATCCCAGCTATCCAATCTGGCAATTCAATCTTATCCATTTACTGTTCCCTTAACCAGAGAAATCTTAGCACAAGGAAGCCTCCAACTTCGAATTCCAAACTCCTTATCTCATATCTGCATAACTCAACAGACAATCCTGGGCTGCCAATCTCCTTCCTGATCAGCTTAACCTATGCCGATGCTTCCAGAAACAACTAGACCAAAGCAAACCAGTTCCTCGATCCTATCTAACAGAAAAGTCATCCAAAATCCGTTGAAATCCGGAACACAAGATCTACTTCCCAAGAAATAGCAAACTAAACTTGCTCCCTTCCTCGTACAGCTGCTACCTTACTTCCGCTGCACAATTCTGATTCTGAAATAGATGAGAATACCGTTGATGAACACGAATTCAAACTTATCCAATATAACCGAAAACTTTGTTCATCAAATCCATAAAATCTGAGTGACATATCTGACTCGGTCACACAACCTTATAACAGAAATCCAACTCAGAAACTAGACATGACCAATCCAAATCCAAAAAAAATTCTGAGCTGCTACACCAACTCTTCCTTCTCCAAGAACCATCCTACTACCAGGCTAACTACTAGTATCGCTTCTGGAACCAAAACAATATGGAACTCAACTACAGATGCAGACAAACTTCTGATTACTTCAGTAGCTCCTACTTCCATAAGAGAACCTTAGTCTCGAACAAAAGATTGCCCAAACAAATCGTAAGTCACTTTTGCGATCATAGCTAGTTCGGATTCCAAAGAAACTATCCTCTTTTTACCAATTAGAACAACAGCCTTAAGCTTTTTCAAACAAGGTTAGCTCCTCAAGAAAAACTTTCATTAACTGCCCGGACTGCTGGAGAAGAACCACCAAGGTTCCTGAACCATCGGAGAAACGAACCACACTGTTGCTTCCTAACTCCACCTCGAAGATACTGCCAAGCTAAAAGACCTTCTCGTCAGCACACCGAACACTTCGAGTTGCACTGCTACCACAGCTATCCAAAGATTCCTAATCCAAAGGCTCCTCGAAACCAAAACTATCAACAAACCACACAACGGACCTTCGAGATGGCAGACATACTCTCAAGAAATTCGAGCTCCAAACCAAGCATCAACATCTCGCCCTCCTTAAGGAATGACAAATAAGACCATGCCGAAATGAAACAACTCATAGACCTTAGTCTCAAATTCCAAAACAAGCAACCACCTTGCTAAAGATCTAGATAACTTCTACACAGACGAATCTTCTCTGCGGCAGGTAAAAAAAACTGGTCCTCAACTACTTCCAAACTGGTTCAAAAGAAAACATCTTCGAAAATATCCATGGATACTGCATCTGATCACGCAGTTATCAAGATAGCATCACTTACTTCTGCACTTCTTACAGATCCAAACTTACACTTCAAAGATAAACTTCGAATCTTTAAAAAAAGTTCTTTCGGTCATCAGAGAAATCCTTACTCCAAGCTAAACTCACTCGAGACGGTATTAGGTCTGCAGTCTAGACAAATATACATCCAACCTCAACATATGGGCCTCTTCCATTAGTGGTAGCCATGTTACAAACACACCACTTCTCCATCTACCTTTAAAACTAATTGTTAACGCTAAAATTTGAACGCTAACACCCCGGTGTATAAAGTGTAGTTGTGAAAGCACCACCCGATGATTCGGGAACAGAGTATAAGCAGAAAATTACAGAAAAAAGCAGTGAATAACAACGATTTTATAGTGGCTCGGCTCAAGGCAAGCCTACGTCCACTTTAATTCTCTTTATTGCTAAATCGATTACAACTTTACAACAATCTTCAATTACAATTATGACGAAACAAACAACTAGAACTTTGGTAGAGAAGAATTCTTCGAATCCATGTAGATTGCGTTAGATTTCCCCTTGAAGTTAGTTGAGATGCCTTTCGAACTTGAAGTGTCGGGTCAGTTGAGAATTCAGCAGAGTATTGGTGCTTGAAGTGATTGGCCAAAAGTCCCCTTGAATGTTGGAGGTGGTCGCCTATTTATAGGGGCTTCTGGTGTCAAGTTGTAAGTAGTAGCCGAGATGAGTTGGGTCGTAAGTCGTTGCCGAGTTAAGCTAGGTCGTAGGTCGCTGCCCATCACCTATGCACGGCCTATGGTTTAAATGGGAGGCGCATATCCTTCTGGCCCCAAATCCTAAGTCCCAAGTCGCTGCCGAGTTACAGTGACGCGCATTGAACTGTTGCACTACTTCCCCCTTTGTATCTTTAGGTCGGTCACGACCTACCATGAGCCGTAAGCCGGCCACGACTCAGGAGTAGACCAACTTACTCCTAACAGCTAAGTCGGCAAACAACTTGAGTAGTTAGATCGGAAAACGCGTTAGGTCGGTAGACCTTTATAAGTCCTAGGTCGGAATCTCCTTGAACCTTAAGTCGGCATCATTTTAAGACGTTAGGTTAGAACTTTCTTTAAGGCATTAGGTCGGCATGCTTCTCAAGACCCTTAGGTCGGTATCCCTCTTAGGTCTTATGCAGTTAGGTCAGTCTTCCATGCTAAGATACTAGGTCGGCGTCCCTTCGTGTCTTGGGTCGGCATCCTTCCTTAAGTCGGCAGAGTGTTAGGTTGTTTATTATCTTGGATCGGTGAGCCACGGCCGAGGTGGGGTTAACATTTGCCCCTCGAAGCATGCGCCTAATGGTTAGGTCGTATGCTTCGATACTCTTTAACCCGTTCCTTTTTTAGATCAGTGGGTCGTAAACGACCTAACAGTTAGATGGCCTAAGCCGCTTCAGTCTCTACCTTAGTGAGATATAAGTCGCCCATTTTCTTCTTTCTCTTTATTACTTACTTCCTTGTTCGATTTCGCCATTAAAATTTTCTCAATCTCCTAAAGGCGATCTCATTCCAAACGATCACTAGTAATCTCTGCTATTCATCGCGTAAGTGGTCCTGCTCTCTTCTCGATCATAGATTACTGTTAGTCCATGAATTCCGCCACTCGAACTCGAACTGCCTCCTTGTTCAATGCTTCATCATGAACCCTGTTACGTTTATAGTTGATGAGGCTTAGGTTGCTCGATTTTGGCTTCAGACGACAGTTGAGACGATGAAGATGGTTTACCACCCCAGGCTCAATGATTTCTGATGGCAGGGCAATGGATTTGTGACAACTTTGAGCTTTTTATTGGGCGATCCGATAGCTTGAATGAAATGAAGGCTGTTGCTGATGGAACGGCTATTGGGTTAGCGGGTCGATGGAGTGTGATGTTGGTTCGGGAGCGAGTTAGTGAATTTGGGTGGCTTAGCCTTTGGCCGACCTGGCTTTTAGTGACCTTAAGTCGTGGCTGAGATAATGCTTGAAGGAAACTTGCCGATTTAAACCCTAAGGCCTGAATCGTGACCGAGTTAATACTTGGAGAAGTTCCTGCCTTTTGAATCGGAGCTTACTTTCTTATCTCTCCCTTACGACCTAGAGGACTGGGTTGCCAAATTAAACTGCTTAGACCCTGACCCGCTACCGACCTAGCCTTATCTCGCGAAAGAATTTTAAATCGTAGCCGACTTAATACTTAAGCTTTGGACGTGTTGACATTTAGGAGCATAGACCCACTTTGAGTATTTGACTTGAACTGCCGATCTAAGTTATCTGAGTTTTGAACTACCCCAACTCTAAACTTGTTTGAATCTCATTGTATTATTTCACAGACCGCATTAACTTATAAGCTGACAACCTGCTAAAAATAACAAACAAAGAAAACCAAGGCGAAAATACTGCCATTGACTGCCCACATCAAATGACAGATTAGTCGAGACAAGACAAACAACTTAAATATATTGCATGAAATGCTTGTGAATCAATCAACTAAAGTTAAACATTAATGCAAAGTATCAACAATCTGAATTGATTTGTCTGCATCAACATTATACTTGCATATTTAGGCTTAAAACAATAGTCCCTGGATTTCATAACTAACAAATGCTTTCTATTTTTCATTCCAGTTATATTTGTTTATTGCTTGGTTAATTTTACACAACACCTCACACATTTTAGGAAACGTGCACCTTGATGTTTGAATATCTAGTTATTCATGTAGAATGACTTCCCATCAAGAAGAAATGGCAGCTCAAGAGGAAGAAACTTTTCCGGTAGCTCTACCTATAGAGAACCCTCTAGAGAGAACTCCAACCATTCTAACCCCGAGAGCATTTACTCAGCTGCGCACTCAATTTGGTTTTACTGAGAGTGATGTCCTGCTCCCTGGGCCAAGTGATACTGCAGACAATCCTCCCCGTGGCTTTATTGCAATCAATCGTCAAATGTGTTTAAGCGGAGCGATCCCTCCTTTTAATGACTTTCTCCGAATTCTTCTCCTTCGGTTGTCAATCTCTCCTTCCCAACTTCATCCTAATGGTTATGCCATATTGATGGGGTTGTGCGTTTTGTTCGGAAGAACTTTTGATCGCTTACCAAGTTTTGAAGAAATCTGTTACTTATGCTCGTTTGCAAAGAGTAGAGATCATCCTTCCCTTATAATTGTGAGGAGTGCTAGAAACCGCAAACTTATTTCCGACCTTACCGAAAGCGTTCATGGATTTCTGAACCATTTTTTCTTTGCTCGCTGCCCCCCAGGGTTTTATGCCGATTGGAGAGTAGGAAGTAAGATTACTTGTCTCCATTTTTAAAATTTCTCGAGATCCGAATTACCAATTGCTAGTTTCATTCTTTGCTCTTTTCAGCACTTCCTCTTCCCTCTAGAGATCCGGTCCATAAGCAGACTTTTGATAGATTGAGTGCCATGGCCGTAGCAGAGAGAAGCATCAAGTTTTTGTTGGGGGATGAATTATTGCACCAATACGGGCTTTTGCATACTTCTCGTTCTACACATCCTCATGAAATCCCTGACTCCCCGGCTAGAGCATTGGATGCCCCAGTTTCTACAGATACATCCAAACCAAAAGGACCTGCTCCCGAGGCTTTGCTAGTGAAATGTTCCACTTCTGTTGATGTTGCGGGGCCATCTGACGAACTCGCCTCGGTTATTGAGGAAGAGGAGCCTCAGGGATCTCCCCGACGTTCACCGAAATCCGGCGAAGAAGCCGAGAAAACTAGCCTTGCCAAGCAGAGCAGGGATGATACTTTCGAAGGGCTGAGCGACCTCTTTGCCACCTCGCAAGAAATCTTTAAAGATGATCATATCACTACGGGGGTTTCTTCTCCAGTAGTCGAAGCAACTTCCATCCTGCAACAGACTCCGTCAACTCAAGAGTTGACGCTAACTATTACACCCACAACCACTCCTCAATTAAAGAGTGGTTCGTAGTTTGATGCGCGTAGTTTGCACATCACACACACTTAGAATTTTTTCGGCACTTTTATGTTTCTCACTTTTTGTACTTTGAAGAATTCTAAGATTTAGCTCTTTTCTTATTTCAGATCCTCTGATGGGGCGTAGCGGATCTTATTATGATGATTTCCAGCGCTACGGGAGGCGTAGCCAGTATGATTACAGGCGTTACCTTCCCTCTTATAGAGAATCTGATGAAGAGAGAGCCGCACGAAAGGCTCAAGAAAAGAGGGCTCAAGAGGAGCGCTATGAAAGAAGAGAGAGGGAAGAGCACCACGATTCTTCACAGAGAGGTGACGATTCCCATAAAAAAAACCCATGATGACAGAGGAAAAAGTCATGTGGTTGAAGATTCGAGCAAGCGAGCCCGACATGGTGAGAAGCACACCACTACAAATCCTGAAAAGGTTACTGCCCCTGCCTCGCTTGATATTCCTTCCGGCTCTCCCGCTCTCGGTAAGTCAGACATCCAAACTATAATTAGCAGACCCAAATTCCAAGTTAGACCGGGTCATGCCACTTTGCAAAGTCGGTTTCCTCAGTGGTGTCTGAAGGGAGTAAGGTTTGACCTTGACTTGGTCCCCATTGACAAGTCTGCCATGTTACAAAACCTTGACGCCGTCAAGCTTGATATTGGAGAGGATGTCGAACTGGCAGAAACTTGTTGACGAGCTTCAGAGGGTTAATCGTGCAAACATAGAGGCTATGCTCACCATGGAAAATGATAAAGCCGAATGGCAAAAGGTGCTCGAGCAACATGACACCGAGATAAGAAGCATTGCTTCTTACAATGAGGAGCTTGAAGCAAAAGTTGAAGAACTGAAACAAGAGCTTGCTGCTTCCTCTACTTCTTATTCTCAAAAAGAAGAAGTGCTCCTAAAACAAGTGAGAGATGCTCATGCTAGCCAAAGGGATGCCGAAGACAGGCTCGAAGTGTAGAAAAGAATTAGCGAGGGCTATGTCGCTGACATTGAAGAGCTTCGGAAGAAGAATAACTCCCAAGAGGCGGAGATCCAAATGCTTAAGCTTCAACTTTCTAAAGTTGAAATGGAGCGTGATGAGGCCGTTGCCGGCAAAATTGCAGCTGAAGAATCTCACGAGGCAACGAGGGCCAACATCAGCTCAACAATATTTGATTTCTATCTGCATAGCATCTTGGGGCGCGGTAGCCTCGCCTTTCTAGGCCCCAAGTATGAAATTACACTAGCTGAAGTTTGGGAGGCCGCACTTGATATGCTCGGTGGTAGCGGCGCTGGCTACGCTGAGTCAGCTCTTGAGGAGCATTATCTTGATGATGATGCTCGTGCCTCTCTCGCTAGGGGGAGAGAACAGCTTGCGAAATTAAGGGCCGAAACAGCGGCAGGGGAATATTCAGGAAAAATCACCTCAACTGCTCCAATTCAACCTTCTCCTTCAGCCGAAATTGACATTATCGGTTCTAGTTCTCATTCCCCATCTCCTACTAAAGTCACCACTGATATTACAAGCGTACAAGGTGGAGGCGAGGGCGGCGAGAGTGCCGAGGCACAGGCTTACGAAGTTGACGTCAGGGAACCGACTTCTGCAGGTAACCTTACTGACAATCTTGCCCAAGTACACTGCTCATCTGTTTCTTATGAACTTGATGAGCTTTTTGACTACTTCTTGAATCTCAGCGAACCTTTATCTCCGCTTTTTGTTGACTTGAACTTTTTTCCTTCTGCAGAGAAAACGTCGGGCATTGTTCAGGCTTCTCCTCCTCCAATTATTCCTTCCCCGCCTCTTAAGGTCACTCCTCCTTCCGCTTCGCAACCCGGGTCACAAGAGGAGCAAATAGAAGCTCTTCACGGCTTAGATGATCCCGTTGCTTCTCAAGATCCGAAAGGAGAAGAAACTGAAGGAAGCGGAGGACTCCAGAACCAACTGGCTCCGACGCTGAACCGTTATCCAAACTTCTTTCTCCAGGGAGTGGGTCTTCCTCCAAGAAGAGAGGAAAGCAGGGAGTTTCCAAGAAGAAGAATAAGAAGGGATCTTTAACTGGCGAAGAGGAGACGGAAGAAAGTCCGATCGAGCCCCTTTCTCCTCCATCCCCTACCCTTACAAGCCGGCCTAAAAAGTTGGTCATTCGGCCAGGTGCGGGCTCAAAAGGTGGGCGGAAGAAGAAATGATGGCTCCGGGTCTGTGGCTTTCATATCGCTTTTTTTCCTTTTTTGCATGCAATGACCGGAAATTGTGCAGGTACCGGCCCCCCGCTTTTCTTTTGTTTGTTTTTTTATACTTTGGAACCTGTACCTGTATATAAAATAGTGTTGAATAAAATGATTCTTTTTCTTTGTACAAACTTCTGTCTATATCTGAGAATGCATTTACTATTCATTTTTGTACAAGTTTCTTTGTACGATATTGTAGTGAGCTTGTGGTATATATTGTTCGAGCGCAATTTTACCGATGTAGTTATGACATGCTGCCCCTATACCATAAGCCCATTGTAATATTTTATTTTATGAGGAACTTGTGCTTTTATTTTTTATAGAATAATTATTCCATATTTGGAGGAATATGATTTCATTAAAAAATAGAGCACAAATAAGTTTCTACGCTTCAACTTTCGAAGATATCACTCTTTATTTTGTGCATATACACATTTTATTGATTGAAATCTTCTATGTGGTAAAGCGGGTATTTGTAGGGTACTTCAACTTCTTTTTGAGGAAGAGAATTTTATAGAACAAGTAATTCACTCTCCCTTTGAAAGTTGAAGTGTGCTTTTAATGAGGATTTTTTTTAAACTTTCCACAGTAAAGGGCTTCTTGATTTTTGTTTCTTTGAAAAGTTGCACCTCTGAGGAAGACTTTTTCACGTTTCAACACTTGGAAGTTTTACTTCAATCTTGGTGAAACGCGTGCCGCCGAAGAGGTCTTTCTGCTTGATTGTGCCTCCGGGGGGAGGTCTTTTCATTTCTGCCTCTGGGAAGAGGTCTTTCTGTCTTATTGTGCCTCTGGGAAGTGGTCTTTCTGTTTCTGCCCCTTGGGAGAGGCTCTCTCTTTTTTATTTTTTATTTTTTAGCATTTCATCTTTGGTGAAGTGAAACTTCGAAGAGCTGCTGTTGCACTTCAACTCCTGGCGAAATGGGCCTTCGAAGAGGGCTTTTATTTTGTTTTACATTTCAACTCTAGTGAAGTGAAACTCCGAAGAGCGGTTGTCACACTTCAACTCCTGGTGAAATGGGCCTCCGAAGAGGACTTTTATTTTGTTTTACATTTCAACTCCGGTGAAGTGAAACTCCGAAGAGCGGTTGTTACACTTCAACTCCTGGTGAAATGGGCGTCCGAAGAGGGCTTTCATTTTGTTTTACATTTCAACTCCGGTGAAGTGAGACTCCGAAGAGAGGTTGTTACACTTCAACTCCTGGTGAAATGGGCCTCCGAAGAGGGCTTTCATTTTATTTTACATTTCAACTCCGGTGAAGTGAGTCTCCGAAGAGCGGTTGTTACACTTCAACTCCTGGTGAAATGGGCCTCTGAAGAGGGCTTTCATTTTGTTTTACATTTCAACTCCGGTGAAGTGAGACTCCGAAGAGCGGTTGTTACACTTCAACTCCTGGTGAAATGGGTCTCCGAAGAGGGCTTTTATTTTTTTTTACATTTCAACTCCGGTGAAGTGAAACTCCGAAGAGCGGTTGTTACACTTCAACTCCTATTGAAATGGGCCTCCGAAGATTGCCTGGAAGTTACTCTCTCATGGTTGGAGGGTCATGACTCCTCCAACCTTTTTGGTTGAGTAGAGAACTTTCTTTTTTGCGGCATATTCTTCGTTAGAGGTCTTTATCCTCCGAAGAGTTGTGCCTCCGAAGAGGACTTGTGCCTCCGAAGAGGGCTTTAGTTGTTCCTTGTCCACTTGCTTATGTCTTTTCAGTGATCCTCTATTTTTTTTTCTTTTCAAGCTTGCACTCCCTTCTCTTACAAGTAGTTTGTTTAATCCAAAGAAGTGTACTTCATTGCTAGGCCAGTACACGAGAACAGACATAAGCTTCTTAATCGGATGTTTGTTTGTTCAAACTTCTCAATTTATTAGCTAAAGCCCGTTTTCGGCGAAATCATTGACCGTTCAATTGAAGCACTTCTTATCTAGGATTTAAGCTCGGGAATCTTGTGACTTGGAATTTTTTTGTTGAATGATAACAAGAATAACTTGGTCTTGTAATGTGTAAGTTTTATTTTCGTTGCCTGCAAAAATTTAAATCGACGTTTCAATAGTACTTTTAATGTACTTTTCATATCGAAAATAAAGCAAGCATGTAATAATAATAAGGAACACAAGATTTATAGTGGTTCGGCCAAGAGTTTGGGCCTACATCCACTTTATAGTTTTTCATTATTCATTTGCATCGGTTTTACAGTCGCTTTCAATTACAGGAATCATACATTCATAATTCTTTTTACAATATTTCAACAAAGCTATCAAGTAAAGTAAGGAAGCAAGTGATTGCTGTTCCAAGTCCTTGGAATTTGATCTCTTTCGACAGTAGTGAGTTTGAATGTGCCGTCAAGAAGCTTCTGACCTATGACATATGGTCCTTCCCAATTTGGCCCAAATACACCTGTCGCTGTCATAATTCTCTTTAGGACTAGATCTCCAATCTCGAAGCTGCGTTGGCGAACTTTGGAATTGAAATGTCTGGCTATCCTTTGCTGATGAGATGCGATTCTGAGCTCAGCCTCTTCTCTTTTTTCATCAAGGAGATCTAGTGCCTCAAGCTGTAGTTTTTCATTCTCCGCTGGATTGAAATGGATTCTTCTATGTGAAGGGACCTCTGTTTCTACCGGAATCATTGCCTCTGATCCGTATGCCAATGAAAACGGAGTATGCCCAGTCGCAGTTTTGTGGGTAGTTCTGTATGCCCATAGTGCTAGCGGTAGCTTATCGACCCAGCCACCTTTTGCTCTTTCAAGTTGCTTCTTGATGGTTGACTTGATAATTTTATTTACTGCTTCCACCTGCCCGTTTGCCTTCGGATGAGCTACTGCTGAGAAGCTTTTTCGGATTTTGAATCGTTTGCAAAAATCTTGGAATTCTTCACTTTCGAACTGAGTACCATTGTTTGTTATTATTTTTTGAGGCACACCATATCTGCAAATGATACTTTTAGTCACAAAACTTACCATCTTTTTTGAGCTGATAGTAGCCAGTGGTTCAGCTTCTGCCCACTTAGTAAAATAATCTACAACAACAATGGCATATTTAATTCCAGATTTGGCAGTTGGTAACGGTCCTACAAGGTCTAACCCCCATATTGCAAACGGCCATGGACTGACCATCTGTGTGAGTTCAGTGGAAGGGGCTCTAGGAATTTTGGCGAATCTTTGGCATCTGTCACATTTTCGGGAATAGTCTGCTGCATCTCGATTAATTTCTGGCCAGAAATATCCGTATCGGAGAATCTTTTTCGCTAAAGTTTGACCACCTAAATGATCACCACATTCTCCCCCATGCACTTCATCTAGGATTGTTTTGGACTCTTCCCTGGATACACATCGAAGTAACGGCATTGAGAATCCCCGTCTGTATAACTGGCCATCCTGGACTATATAGCGAGAGGCTTTCCTCAGTAGCTTCATTCGTTCTTTTGAATTCTCCGGTAAAGAGCCATTGAGTAGATATTCTGTTATTGGAGTCATCTATGATTCTTGCTCTTGAGACACACTCATGATCCAATCAATATCCATCTCATCAATGCTCGGAGTCGACAGGACCTCCACTGGAGTTAACCCTAGAAATTGAGCTTCGCCTGTGCTAGAGTACTTTGCGAGAGAATCTGCTTTCATGTTTTCTTATCGAGGAATATGACTTATCATGTAATGATCGAAATCACCCAGGAGTTCCCAAGCCTTTGACAAGTAGGCGGGCAGATTTCCCCCTTTCGCTTGGAATTCCTTCTTGACTTGGCATACAATAAGCTGAGAATCGCTGAAGATCTGTAATGCTTGGATGTTTAGTTCTTTAGCAATCCTTAAGCCAGCGATAAGGGCTTCGTATTCTGCTTCATTGTTTGTTGAAGGAAATTCCAATCTTAGTGCATAGCATAATGATCGACCTTCAGGGGCCTCAAGTACAACTTCGGCTCCAGAACAATAGTCGTTTCTCGCGCCATCGACATATAACTTCCATTGGATTGGGTAATCGTCGATCGTTTCATCCTCACTGTTACCCTTATCTGTGAATTCTGCGATGAAATCCGCTAAAGCTTGTCCGTTGATAGCTTTTCGGGGATGATAAGTGATGTCATATTGACTGAGTTCAATATTCCACTTTAGAAGACGACCCAAAGTCTCAGGGCGAAACAGGACTTGCTTTAAAGGTTGATCAGTGAGGACTCTGATAGGATGAGCTTGGAAATATTGCCTCAACTTCCTGGATGCAATCAGTAGGCAATAGGCGAGTTTTTCCAACTTAGAGTAATTCATCTCTGCCCCAGTGAGTCTTTTGCTGATATAGTAAACTCGATGTTGAATCCTCTTGTTTTCTCGTATCAGCGCTGCACTTAAAGCATGAGATGATACTGCCAAGTATATAAGAAGATCCTCGCCATTGCCAGGCCTAGAAAGTATTGGAGGCGTTTCCATATGGCTAATCAATTCATCAAAGGCTTTTTGGCATTCGGGATTCCAATCGAAGTTTTTCTTTCCTTTCTTTAGGGAGTCAAAGAATGGGATGCATTTATCTGTGGCTTTGGAAATGAACCGACTCAAGGCGGTGACTTTTCCATTGAGACTTTGCAATTCCTTCTTCGTTCTAGGAGCTTTGACTTCCTTTAAGGCGGTAATTCGAGCTGGACTAGCCTCAATGCCCCTAGCGCTCATGATGAAACCTAAAAACTTTCCGGATTCCACTCCAAATGAACATTTTAAAGGGTTGAGCTTCATTCCGTATTTTCGGAGGACTGCGAACATGTCTGCTAAGTGTTCTATATGATCCACTGCTTTTTAGACTTTACTAACATGTCATCGACGTAGACTTCCATAGTCTTGCCCAATTGCGGTTTGAACATAGCATTAACAAGTCTTTGGTATGTTGCCCCTGCATTCTTCAGCCCGAAGGGCATAACTCTGTAGCAGTAAAGACCAACGTCGGTGATAAAGCTCGTGTCCTCCTGATCTGGCTCACGCATCATGATCTGGTTATATCCAGAGTAGGCATCCATAAAAGATAACAATTCGTGTCCCGCTGTTCCGTCTACCAGTTGATCGATCCTGGGTAATGGGAAGCAGTCTTTGGGGCAGGCCTTGTTTAGATCTGAAAAGTCGATGCACACTCTCCATTTTCCGTTGGCTTTCTTAACCAGCACTGGATTTGAAACCCAATTCGGATAGGTAGATTCTTTGATAAAGTTATTCTCCATGAGCCGATCAACTTCTTCTTTTAACGCTGCTGACCTTTCTGGACCTTGAGTTCTCCTTTTCTGCTTCACAGATGTAAATTTTGTATCAATATTCAGGGCGTGTGCTGCAACTTCTGGGGATATTCCGCACATATCGGCATGAGTCCAAGAAAAAACATCCAAATTTGCCTTTAAAAAAGATATTAAGATATTCTTAATTGACACATTAAGTTGTGAACCCACATTCAACACCTTGTTTGGGTCCTTTGGGTCAACAGGTACTGGTATTGTCGTTTCCACTGGTACCACTCTATTCTCCCCTGCACTGGCTTTCCTAGGATCCATCTCTTTTCGTGCTCCGCTGTGCTCGCCAGTGCAGGGTCCACCCTGTAATTGCTACAAGGCTGGTTCTTTGACGCGGACTGGGGTTGCCGCATCCTTTCCCATTTCTCTTTTCCTTGTTTCTCGTAGCTCTGTCAGATAACACTCCCGCCCAGCATTTTGATCCCCTTTTATAACTCCCACTCCATTATCTGTGGGAAATTTAATGGTGAGGCAGCATGGGGCCAGAACAGCTTTGAATGCTGTGAGAGTTGGACGGCCAAGGAAAGCATTATAAGCAGAAAACTCTTCGCCAATCACAAAAGTTTGCTTGCGGACCACTTTTCTTTCTCCCTCTCCAAGTTTTACAAGCAAATCAACGGTTCCAATCGGCTGTTTTGGCTCCCCAGTGAAGCCAGCGATTTTCTACGATGATGCTTGCACATCAGCCATAGGGATCTTCATTTGGTCGAATGTTTTCTTGAAGAGGATATTGCAGGATGTGCCACAATCAATGAGAACTCTTCTGACAATAGCTGGCCCGATACCAGCTGAGATGACTAAGGGATTCAAGGTAGGAGCTTCAATACCTGTGGAATCCCTGGCTCTGAACACAATATCATCATTGAAAGTTCTTTGTTGCTTCAGGGGCGTAGCACCTTCCAAAACAAATACATCTTCCTCGGTCGGTACATACTTCAAAGCTCGGGTATACCTTTCTATCTCACCCCAGCTCCTGCCTGCTGGGTGAGGTCCTCCCGTAATGACATTGATAACAGGCCTTCCGGATTCATGCCCTGCAGTCTTCTCACCTGTCCTGGGTTGATGAGCAGGAGCTCGTTGCCCCTGACTAGACGAAGCGGGATTGTTGCTATTATTTTCCACAAATTGCTGCAGCTTGTTTTCCCTTATCAATTCTTCAATCAAATTTTTCAATTGGCGGCATTCATCGGTATCATGACCGGGTTGATTATGGAAGCGGCAAAACTTTCCGATTTATACAGCTTTTTTCCCGGTTCTCAGAACGGGAGGTTTAGGATAATCAACAGAATCTTTAGTGGCAAGGTAAATACGCTCCGGCGTATCCGATAAAGGGGTATATTCCGATGGCTTGAAGGAACGAGGCTTCTTCAGATTTTTCTGCTTCTTCCCATTGTTATTTTCCCTTTTCTGTCCTACAGATTCACTCTTGCGTGGAGAAACAATGTTATTTTCATCTTTTTCCAATGTTGCCTTTACCGGTACAGGACGGCTTTCCAGGCGTATGAACTCATCTGCTTTCTTGTAGAATTTTTCAAGGGAATTTGGTTCCTTCATGTTAAGCCATTTTCTAAATTCGCTCGACTTATCGATGGCCCTCATCAGATAGGTCAAGATCATCCGTGGTTCTGCATTGTCTACCTCGGCCAGCGCTATATTAAAGCGATTCAAGAAAGATCTGATAATTTCCCCTGGATTCTGCTCTAAACTTGACAACGACATGATATCTTTGGCTTTTGAAGCGTATAGTCTGAACTGCTCCTTGAATTTCCGGGTTAGGTCAGAAAACTGATCTATAGACCGAATTGGTAGCTTGGTGAACCAAAGCAGAGCTACACCTTCCAAATAAACAGGAAAATATCGACACCTTATTTCATCAGAAGCTCTGGCACCTGTCATGTGCCAATCATACTTATACAAGAATTCGTTCGGATCACTTGTTCCTTTGTAAGCTGGGATAGTTGGAGGGACGAACTTCCTTGGGAACTCAGCCTTTAAGATTCTTTCGGTAAACGGGGTTTTACTTGGAGCGAAACCCCATTCCTTCTCATCTTCATTCCTTTGCATGCTTTCTTTCATGATTTGTCGAACTATTTCAGAAAGATACCCCTCATCATTTCGAGCTTTAGATCCACCAACTTCAGGAAATGTCCGCTCAAAGGGGCTGGCAGCCCTCTCAGGAATGTTTCTTTCTTCATCCTCATGAATGTTGCCAGCAAAGTTCCTTTTATTACCCGTTGGTTGACGGTTTACTCCAAGAAAGTCATTCAACTTATTCAAAATTAGGGCATTTTGGGCATTCTGAGCCTCCAATTGTGCACTTTGGGCATTTATCTACTGGTTCAGCCCTAAGATTACAGCATCCAACTCCGCTTTTGTAACCCCAACATGTGGAGTGGCTTGATTAGGTACTGGGGAAGCGGAGGTTCCCTCTTGAACATTTCCAGATCTAACTGATCTACTCTTTCTCCCCGGAGCCATGATTTCAAATAAACTTCTAGTCTTCAGAGAGGTTACTTCAACAAACTTTCGTGGAGCAATGATGATAATTCTCCTGAATTCGATTCTCAGTGAAAACACCAAAAATGTTAACGCTAAAATTTGAACGCTAACACCCCGGTGTATAAAGTGTAGTTGTGAAAGCACTACCCGATGATTCGGGAACAGAGTATAAGCAGAAAATTACAGAAAAAAGCAGTGAATAACAACGATTTTATAGTGGTTCAGCTCAAGGAAAGCCTACGTCCACTTTAATTCTCTTTATTGCTAAACCGATTACAACTTTACAACAATCTTCAATTACAATTATGACGAAACAAACAACTAGAACTTTGGTAGAGAAGAATTCTTCGAATCCATGTAGATTGCGTTAGATTTCCCCTTGAAGTTAGTTGAGATGCCTTTCGAACTTGAAGTGTTGGGTCAGTTGAGAATTCAGCAGAGTATTGGCGCTAGAAGTGATTGGCCAAAAGTCCCCTTGAATGTTGGAGGTGGTCGCCTATTTATAGGGGCTTCTGGTGTCAAGTTGTAAGTAGTAGCCGAGATGAGTTGGGTCGTAAGACGTTGCCGAGATAAGCTAGGTCGTAGGTCGCTGCCCATCACCTATGCATGGCCTATGGTTTAAATGGGAGGCGCATATCCTTCTGGCCCCAAATCCTAAGTCCCAAGTCGCTGCCGAGTTATCGTGACGCGCATTGAACTGTTGCACTACTTCCCCCTTCGTATCTTTAGGTCGGTCACGACTTACCATGAGCCGTAAGCCGGCCACGACTCAGGAGTAGACCAACTTACTCCTAACAGCTAAGTCGGCAAATAACTTGAGTAGTTAGATCGGAAAACGCGTTAGGTCGGTAGACCTTTATAAGTCCTAGGTCGGAATCTCCTTGAACCTTAAGTCAGCATCATTTTAAGACGTTAGGTCAGAACTTTCTTTAAGGCATTAGGTCGGCATGCTTCTCAAGACCCTTAGGTCGGTATCCCTCTTAGGTCTTATGCAGTTAGGCCGGTCTTCCATGCTAAGATACTAGGTCGGCGTCCCTTCGTGTCTTGGGTCGGCATCCTTCCTTAAGTCGGCAGAGTGTTAGGTTGTTTATTATCTTGGATCGGTGAGCCACGGCCGAGGCGGGGTTAACACTAATGTTAGAAAATCCGAACAGATAACCCAACAGATCAGGTAGATATATATGTGTGTATACATACATACATACATACATACATACATACATACATACATACATATATATATATATATATATATAAATTACAAGTACGCTCTCTCAAGAAAGACACCACTCCAAAGCCTAGGTATTCACTCAACCTAATGCTCTGATACCAGCTGTGGCGACCCATCTTCCTATCTCCAGGAAGACGCGTCACTAATGAAGAAAAAAAGGGATAGAAGAAGAAAAGAAAGAGAAAGAAGAAACACAACAGCATCAGATAACTCACAGCGGAATGATTGAAATATAACATATAACATAAAATATTACATAGTATCATATTTCATCAGAGTACACAACTTATACGACACATATTAGACAGTTTTAAATATCTGTCAAACTATACAACTCAAATACACAAGATACAAATACCATACAAACATAGCGGAACCATAATATATCTACACGTGGAAGCCTCCTGCTCCATATCTCCTCTAGAATTCGTCAAGCTAACCTGAATCACTCGACTACTTATACATAATATGAGTACCCAAGAGTTTAAGAAAACGAAAAATAAACACTCGGATCAGACAGGGGTCTGGTGTGAATAAACGGGTTAAAATTTCTTAACTTTAGAAAAACCTTTGAAAAGAAAAGGTATCACGTAAGACTTCCCACACATAAACATGAAAAAAATTTTACCTTACGCTAACCAAAACATTTGATAGGAAATCCAGTGATATTATAATAATGTCTAGAGTTTTCAAAATAAAATATAGAAATAGCAGGAATGCTTACATCGCACGTTCCAACATAGTTGGGCACAATCAAAACCATACAGGCACTTATTTGATTTTGGATTCCATCAATGGCAGGGCTACCGGGGTACCGCCTGTCACAGTACGTGTTCTAGATCACAGTACCGAGGGTTACGCCCAATCCTCTACATCACAAAGTCGGAAGCATTCCTTACTGAACAACCCCGAGTAAGATCACCCCGTGGTTGGCGCGACCAACCACCCACAAAGCCGAAATAAAGGGACATCTAGACAGGAATGACCTCACCCTGAAATGGGTGCTACCCACCTAGCCTTGCTGCACCTCCCCTGTTTTAGCCATTGCTGGGTTGATGAGGCTTGAGGCTGCGATTACCTTTATAGAACACATCTATCTTAGAATGCACATCGTCCACCTGGCGATGTTCTGAAAGCATTCAATCCATACAAGTTCGTTCCGGGTTCGAACGAAACCGAAGGCACTATCTCGTTGCACTCATTTTGGAATCACCCTTAGAGTCAACGACCATACCCCTTGCACTCTGAATCACCATCTCGAATCTATAAGTACTATTTCCGTCAAACTCATCACCGAATCGCCCCTAGAGTTATACTGACGTATAGTTCTTACACCTCGAGTCTTCACTTGCTCCACTCGGATTCACGACCTAACGTTTAATTGGAATCGATGTGGTTTTCGGATATCCAAATATGGAAACCCGATCCCGGTCTCACCGAAATCCAACGCCATTTTAATGTCCAAGTTGTTTTAAAGGGCTTAAACATTTAAGCTTATATTCAAGATGATATAAACGGATAGATGAATCACATTATCACAATAGATAATTCATATCAAACATTCATCTCACAGAGCAGCATATTACATATCATAGATATCCAAATCATCCAGTATCAACCAATCACCCAATATCAATCATCCCATATCAATTGATCACCCAATATCAGTCACCAAATATCAATCAATCATCCAATAGCAGAATTGATTAACTTTTAAATTAATTGGATTACCTAAATCCTTCTTCATTAATTTATTCCAAATAAATAAATTAATCATCTCTTAATGATCTTCTTTAATTAATCTTCCTAGATTAATTATCCTTTAATTACTTTCAAGTAATTATCCTTAATCATATACAGTATTACCTTTAATTACTATCATTAGCTACAATAATTAATGATCCTTCATTTACTTCTATTAATAAATCAATTATAATTAATTACCTAAACCTCAATTAATTACAATTAATTAATCACACTTAAATTAATTACTTTTATTAATCAATATTGATTAACTCATAAATTAATAATTTCTTTAAATTAATTAAATAATTGACTTGTAATTAATCATCCCATTAATCATAAGCGGTAATTAACAATTGTAATTACTTATCTTAATTAATTAACTTCTTAATTAATTATATTAACCCTTTGATTAATTAACCTAATTAATTAATATTTAATTACTTAATTAAGTAATTATTATTCAATTAAATTAACAAATAATCCTTAATTAATTTCTATATTAATTAATTACAATTTTAAATTAATTACACTTAGTAATTAATCTTAAATTAATCTCATTCATTAATTAATTAATCACATTAATTAATTAACTAAAATTAACTAAGTAATTAATTCTTAATTACTTACATAAGTAATTATTTTCTAATTACTTCCATTAAATGATTACTCTCATAATTAATTACCTTAACAAGTAATTAATTCCATCATTACATAATTCTTATTACTTTAATTAATTAATTACTCCATAATTAATTAACTTCAAACAATTATATTAATCAATTCCCTAATTAATAACATTAAATGATTATCCATTAATCACTTCAACTAATTACTCCCATGAGTAGTTTCCATTAACTACTTCCATAAGTAATTACCATTCTTAATTACATTCAATAAATAACCATTAATTACTTCATTAAGTAATTACACTTAATTAATTCATAATTAAGTGATTATTTAAAATTAAATAAACAATTATCTAATTATTTAAAATTAATTAAATAATTAATTAATTAACATCTTATATTTCAAAATCCTTAATTAATGAAGAAAACTTTATTCTTAATTAAACCCACTTATTAACAAATCATATTTAATTAAGTATTCCTAAGTTAATTATCCAAATAATTTAACCTTATTTATCTTCATAAATAAATTATTTGAAATTAAGTCAAATTTCAGCAACTTAAAATAAATTATTCAATTTGGTTTTCAAAATCATAATAACAGCCTTATTTGAAAATAGGGCATTTAGAAATCAAACACTTTAATTATCTAATTTAACATTTCATTTTCAATATAAATTTGGAAACTTTAATTATTAAACATTACTTAAAATTTACTTTAAAATTTTGATTCAATATTTAAATTCAAACATTCCCTTTTAAATTAACATTCAAAACTAAATGAAGTTAATTACTTACAAAAGAAATCATCTTAAAACATTTTTAAATTTGAAATATAAATTTAATTCACATTTTATTTCAAAGAACAAGTTTAAATTTTATAAATTAATTTTCCTTTATAAACTTGTTTATAATTTAATGCCTAATTTCATTTATTCAAACCCATGTTTACTTTGCATCTTTATTTTATTAACGGGTTTTAAAACAGCAACCTTATAACATCTAATTTTGTTTTACAGTACTAACTTTATTCAGTAAAACCAGAAAGTAAGCGACCTAAAAAATCGAGTCCAACACAACTACAATCCTGAGCCTGCTTCGAGACAATACCCAGACTCCACCACTTTGAGTCGTAACTAGAAAAACCACGAGGGCAAACCCAAGCGAAACTTGTCTTCCCAAATTCACATTCTAGAACCAAAGCCCTGCACAACAAACATGGTGCACATGCACCAATGCCGCCGGCCACCATGGTTCGTCGCGCCCATCACCGACGGTCACACCAAAATACTCGAACCCCAAACCAAACTCAGATTCAAGAAAACCAATCGAATCAAAATTCGATCATCAAGCACGAAAACTGCAGATGCAACTCGACACAAAACCACCCACATCGCCGACACCACGACGCCGTTCACTTCGTCGACCCTACCATCGAGACGCCCCGAACATGAGCTACATCTCCACCAAAAGCGAACGATTCCGGTCACGACACCAAATCACGAACGCCTTAACAATCAAGCCGAAACAAAAACAAACAAAAACCCTAGTTTGATCAATTTCGAACAATTCATTCATTTAAGAATTTCAATTCTATTTTTCCCACCATCTACAACCTAATAACAAACTTCGATCAAAAATTCGACTGTAATTATTGTATAAATCATCGACAATTCATCAATTTGCCGATGTCGTTCAACTTAGATTCCCAATCGATTATCACTTTAAAAATAATGAATTACATGTTAAAATTCATAATTTCCAACATCTAATCCATTCATACTATCCAAAACAAAAATTAAGATCATTGACTTTTTGATATGAATCAAAATTCATTTATTTTCCAATTTAAAAATTATTTGGAATTTAAATTTTACAGTAACTATTTTTAAAATTTGTATCTAACTTTTACATACAAACTTCATTTAATCAACATAATCAAACAATGGTGTTAGTGGAAGATTTAAATTTAAAATGATTGAGCCTGTCTGAAAAAAACAAGAACCAGAATGGTTTACATATATACACAGGCTTTCTACACATATATAAACATATCTAATATTTAAATTGCAGAGCACATCAAAATTAAACTTTCCAGGCCTTGAAATCTATAATCGGGAAAAGCTTGATGTTGAAAATCTTACTACATGTATTCAAATTGTTGATTTTAAACTTGCAGATGACTTGCTGAGTTGATTTTGAATTCTAGCATTACAGGTTGAAGTTGCAGGTTGGTCTTGAACTTTGAAATGCAGTTTGAAGTTTCATATTTTACTTTGCTTTGGATTGAAGTTGATGTTGCAGGTTTTTAATTAAATTCAGATTTGAAAAACAAATGAAGAAAGGAAAAAGGATTTGAGAAGAAAACGAAGGTAGTTGAAACTAAAAGAGAAAAAACAAACTTCTTATTGTTTAAATGAATTATATTATGCTAATAAAAATTTAAAGAAAATAAATTTTAAATGAAGACCACTTGTCACTCAATTTGCTTAATTTATTTACATGTGTTTTATAGATGCCTTAACATGTTTACACAAGTTATTAAGTATTTTAATTAATTTTTTACTTAATTTAAATGTAAATATAACTTATTTATTTAAATCTCTTAATTAATAAATGTTTACATAAGTATATATAAATATAATTTTCAAAAGAAAATATTATAATACAAATATATCTTTTACATGGATTAAAAATCTAAAACATTTATTTTTATACATTTATAACCATTTTTAATTTAAACATTTTAAAGAAAACACAAATAAGACTTTGATTTAAATCCTTTCTAAATTATCATATTTAAAATAAACAATTATCTTATATTGTTAAAACAAATTGAATTAAATTAAATTATCTTTTTAAAAATATAAATTTTGAAACAAAGCTTTAAATTACAATTCATACATATATAGTACAAATTTGAAAAATACAATTTTTATTTAAAACAAAAGATATTTCTATTCACAACATATATCAAATATATATTATAAATATTATAAATAGAATAAAAATTTATTCGCTTGAAAAATAAATCTCATCAATTTTAAATTGTCAGAAAGATATTGATCAAAATTACCAGGTTAAAAATTTATTAACCTTTAAAAGATTAAATTTACCAATTTAAATTAAAATTATAAAGGAAAGTTATAAAATCACTTAAATTATTGATACAGATTATTAAATTGATATTGCCTAAAATTCCAGGTCGCCACATTCACATTTCAGATCAGGGTAGTCCGGGACACATATCCTGCCTTTTAATCAGATGATTCCATTATCATCTATTGCAAAACTGGAATCTTCATCCCGATGAACTCTTTTACAAATTCCACGAAGGAACGGGTCTTCTTTTTGCTTGACGGCAATCTTTTCAAGGAATGTAGGAGTGACAACAAGATATGCAAAAGCAGCATGTCTCCTACTTAAAGCATCGGCAGCTTCATTGGCTTTTCCCAACGTATATTGGATATCTAGGTCATAAGATGCCAGAAATTCCAACCAACGTTGTTGTCGTAGATTCAGATATTTCTTGGTAAAGAGATATTTCAAAGGTTTGTGGTCGGTGAATAGTTCAAAATTTTCACCTAGGGAAAGAAGATTCATTAAGCATATTATTTAAGTTAAATTAATTTCGTAAATTGTTAAGAAAGCTGAAAAGATTCTTACCTAGAAGATAATGTCGCCAGATTTTCAAAGCGAAAACAACCGCCAAATGCTCCAAATCTTGTGTTGGATAGTTTCTCTCGTGCGGACGTAATTGTCTACTCGCGTAGGCAATTACCTTCCCATTTTGCATCAATACTGCACCTACCCCATCACCACATGCATCAGTATAAACAGATAATCCCAGGTTCCCATTGACAATAGCGAGAATAGGAGCGGTGGCTAATCTCTTCTTTAACTCCTGAAAAGCTTCATCGCATTTCAGAGTCCAATTGAATTTTACATCTTTCATTATGCTTAGTCAACGGACTAGCTATCATAGAAAAGTCTTGAACGAACAACCGGTAATAACCTGCTAAAACCAAAAAGCTTCGAACTTCTTCTACTGTAGTAGGTCTTCTCCAATCAAGAATAGTGGGAATTTTGCTAGGATCAACAGAAATTCCTTCTTCATTAACAACATGGCCAAGGAATATAACTTCTTTAACCAAGAAGTTACTTTTGGAAAATTTTGCAAATAGAATATTTCTCCTCAAAATCTCCAAAATGATTCTAAGGTGCTAGGCATGCTCCTCTTCATTTTTGGAATAGATCAAAATATCATCAATAAACACGAGCACAAATTTATTCAACACTTCTCGGTACACACGGGTCATAAGATCTAAGAAGTACGCTGGAGCGTTGGTTAGCCCGAAAGGCATGACTAACCATTCGTAAAACATATTAGGACCCCTGAAAGCGGTCAACTGAACGCAATCTTCGGTGATTTGTAATTGATGGAACCCTTGAGCTGCGTCGTACAATTGATCAAATAGATCATCAATTCTAGGTAGTGGAAATTTATTCTTGGGAGTCATCTTATTGAGATCGCGGTAATCTACACACAATCTCAAAGATCTGTCTGACTTAGCAACAAATACGACGGTGGAACCCCATCCAGAAACACTGGGACGAATTAATCCTTTTGCTCGTAGATCATCGGTTTGCTGAACTAATTCAACCTTTTCGCTGGGTGCCATCCTGCGACTTGCGTGAACGATAGGACGAGCATTGGGTACTAGGTCAATTCTGAATCCTGATGTGGAGGTAAAGATTTTACTTCTCCGAATACGTCTGGAAAATCTCTAACAATTGGTATAGACTCCAAACTGGGTTCGGGATAACCCAAATTATACGTCAATCCTTCTCTTTTCCGACTATGGTCTTCATAAGAAATTTCGATGGAATCTCCAAATTCGGTTTTAGTTGAAATCAATCGATTAATGCAATCCAATTTGGCTTCGTATTTTGCTAACTAATCGATTTCGATTAAGACTTCAAACTCGTTAAAAGCAAGAATAAAGAGACCGTTAGGGAATTGATAACAAGAGTATGAGATAGGAACGTCTCTATATTGAAGACAAACATTCGCGGGACCTCCAACTGGATTATTTACGCATATAGGCTCATCAGCAAAATCGGGTTCAAGATTTACTTCATCTAGCTTGTTGAGAGATAAAACTATGTAGCACCCATGTCAAATAGAACTCTAACAATGCTATCATAAATGATAAGATTACCTTCCAGAACTCCTTTTCCTTTTTCTGCTTTGGAAGATGCAGGTTGGTCTTTTACTGTGCACACCTTTGCTGTTTGAGCTTGCTTCATGGTTGGACAGTCTTTAACTTCATGCCCCACTTTCTGACAATAATAGCATTTCCTAGGCAACCCTTGAATGGAATGATCTCTCTTTGGCTTCTTACAACTATTTGAGTAATGGCCTTTCTCCAAACAATTATAGCAAGTGACGTTCTCTGCCATGCTTCCCTGAATGCCCTTTTTTTCTCTTTGCCCTGCCATAGTTTCTTGCCTCCAAATTGCCGCTTCTTCCAATTTTGATTTCCCGAATTTCCTTTCTCCGTCGGGGCTTCTTGCGTAGCAAGTGTGGCATATCTATATCCCATATCAACTAATTCTGAAAAGGATTCTTTATCATGACCAGTCATTCTTCCGTGGAATTTCTTATTCATCCCACGAATAATTTTTTTGTTCTTCTTCAAAGGTGTGTTTACCAATTCAGGACCAAAACACGACAATTCATTGAATTCTTTGAGATACTCCTAGAATGACAAACTCCCCTGCTTTAAGTCCATGAACTCCTGGTACATTCAAGAAATTCCAACTGATGGCAGATAATGCTTTTCGAATACTTCTTTGAATTTCCCCCTAGAAAACTCATCTTCTTGCTTATCTACAATAACTGTCTCCCACCAGGCTAAGGCTTCTTCTTGAAGTTACCAAAAAGCTATGAGTCGCTTCTGATCGTCTTGCAGTTTTAGTCCTCTGAAGATTTTCTCACATGATCTGATCCATGCTTGAGCCTCAACAATCGACTCCTTGCCAGTGAACGGCTTACCACCAAGCCTTGGGAAATTCTTGTGTAAATCAGCCAGATTCTGTTGTTGCTGAATAGGTATTGCTGCTACTGCTGTTGGAGGATCTTGATTAGGTGCTGTGGCACTTCCTAGACCCCTAACTCTTCCTCTTCATCCGCTCATTCTTACTATCTGTAATTAGTAAGTAAATTGATTTAGATATACAGACGAAATATCTTAGGAACATTAGCAGTAAAAGAAACAGGCTAAGAAAATTTGGAGTTTCAGTCTCAATTATACTCATTCTAGGGTATACTTCACCCTATCTCTAATGAGCCATATGATGTGTTATACTTTGTTGCTAAAGTTCTTACTCAACCTTTAGCTCTGATACCAAATGTTGCTGCCCTGACTTGACTTTCGAAAATCGGCACCGAATATGACACTCATATTCAAATACTGTAGATTCAAACATTGAATCTGGTTCTCCGGAGCTTATAACAACATCAGATGAATATAAAACAGCGGAAATAGAATTAATATTATGCATACATCACAAATACAACATCACAATATCCATTACTACAATAGAGCATTTTTATACATACACCACAACTCCAAATAACCATCATAATAATACAACAGTGATTTATATATCCCAAAAGTATTCAAAGGAATGAAGTGGTAACGAACTCCCAAAAACTGAACACCTGAGTTCCAAAACTTCTAAAATATCTTCATAGCATAACCTCCAAATTACTGCTACACCAGAGCACGTAAACCTGCTACTAGGATGCCCATGTGGAAATTATGGGCACCCAGAGTTTAGGAAAGAAACAATAAATTCCGGGTCTGTTACGGGACTGGTATGAGTAAACAAAAACAGTTGCTTTAAAATAAACTAGATTTATACAAGAAAATCCGGTATGCGTTTGGAAAATGAAACTACAATAAGACCTCCCGCCACACACACAACGCAATTGCAGACTTGGAGGAGATTTCTTCTTATGATAGTCAAATATGCTTGATACGAGAAAAATTTCTTGATATTATTACTAGTGCATCGTGTAGAAAGCATTTCGAAAGTATAATATTAATCTTAGCCAGCATACCACATTTCGTCGTATGCCTACTATAGCTACCATTTTTCATGGTAGGTTACCGCCACGCTGCATGGCAGGTTATCCAACTAAACCGTACAGGGCTCGTATTGTTTCTCTGGATTTCCAACAAATGGTCAGGCTAAGGAACTTCCTATTGCCGCATGGGTACGCCTCTGGTGGGGCGTCCCGAGAACCTACCCGGCTCTCTGCCAACACAAGGCCGGGTTACCTATGTAACTAGGTAACTATTACTCGAGTATGCCACTTCCCGTTCCTTTGGGACCAATATACCGAGGGCACTCTATCACAAAGCAACAACCACACAGTAAATGAGATTGGAGATACCACGCAGGTAAATATCTGGGCTCCATACCATGACTTTACCTTTTTCCATAAGGAAATGACATACCCTAAAGGGCGCGGCCCTCATAACCTTGCTGCATCTTTCCTGTTTCGACAATTTTCGAGTTGTGAGGTCCGATGAGGTCTCGTCCACAAAGCTACGCTTTACACGAAAGCCATGCTTTGATCACAAATGACCGACAAATGATCATCAACACACAGCCGCACTTAGCATGCTACACTAACAAATTGGGAGTATATCGCCGATAAGCTTCAATTACGTAACCTCTGAGCTCGTAGGACTCAGAGAAGGGTGTTAAGCTAAGAGAATAAATTCTCCACCACCAACAGATACGTATTTAAAGAACTCTACTTTATACCTCAAAATATAGGGTCAGACATACGAACATACAAGTCTGTTTCGGGTTCGAACAAAACCGAAGGCACTTCGCCCAATAAAAGAAGAAGCCCTTGCAAATCCGGGTATCCACAATCCCGATCGGACTTCCCATCACTTAGGGAATCTCTATACCGAAGGAACTCAGTGCAAAGACAATCGATAGGTTATCCTATCGTTTTCGAAGAAACCCGGTCTTCACCACTGGTCTTCAAATGCTATCCATTTGGACATATCACTATTCGGAATGGGTTATATGACACGTAGGTCCTTTCCCGGCTAAATCGAACAGTGAGCATGTAATTTTAAAACACGTGGATATATCAATTACAAAGATTCACATTCAGGGTTCGATGTGGGTTTCGGATAACTAACTGAAATCTGACTCCCTGTCGCATCGAAGTTTAAATGACATTTTATGGGCAACATGGGTTTTCACATCAATACAGAACAAATCACAAATCATAGTGCAGTATAGATCAATCTACATCACACAGTATCACAACCACAACAGAAATAACAATTCAGTATAGAATAATTATTTCAAATCAATGTGAGTGCGATTTAATAGATTAACCGCATAATTATATTTTTATTGAATAATTTAAATCAATGATTAATTAAATCTTAATTAACTTGATTAATTGTTTCTTAATTAATTATTTTAATTAACCTCTATATTTGATTAGTCAACTTAAATTTATCTGAATAACAAATTCTTAATTTACAAATTAATTTAAACACTTAATTGTTTATTAATCAATTTAATTACAAATTGTACATCATTCTTAATTTCTTTTCAAAATCATTGACTAATAAAATTTGTTTACCTTAATTATCATTTAAAATCTTCTTTATACTTTAAAAAAATCAAATTATTATTCCATTGAAAGTTTCTATGTAAATTAAGTTAAATTCTTATTTTAAATTTAATTATTTAATTAAAGGGTTAATTTAGATTTGAAAACATTGTTAAATAATTTAAACTTATAATACGTTTTAACTTAACGTAAATCAATATTGGTTAACTTGAAATACAAAAGTTTCCTTAACGTCGTAAACTCAAATTTTTTATTGGGCCTAACCCAATTTCAAAACAAACTCGAGTAGAATATGTTTTCACTTGTCAAACTCGAGTTCTTCACATCCTCAACCTGCGCCCATTCCTTTTCTTCCCCATGCATGTTTCTTCTTTTTTTTTCCAGTTTAAGTTAAGTACCCAACCAAATATCAGAGAGTATACTCATGCACGCGATTTCCTTCGCAAAGGCAAACGTACATTTTCTCGAGTTTCAACTCGAATCACTTGCCATATCGCCCAACGCTGACACCATCTCTGCCGTGTACATGCACGACACGTCATCGTTGCTCTGGCGAACACCAACATCTACGGCGAGTCGCAAATTCCTTCTATGCTCGAAATCAAGGCTCAAATCGACAAAAAAAAACTTAGGATCGAAATTCACCCCTTCGTTCGAACTGTAACTCGAAACCCACCAGCCTAAAACACCTTGTCTTCCTAGCACAGTTCACTAGAAATTTCACGATTCCGGCCACATCACGTCCACACTATGAACTCTTATTCCCCAAAAGCATACGCAGCTCGATCGCTCCTAGGTAATGAAATCACCTTGTTCACAGTCACGCCAACAAACTCAAATATAACCCTAATTATGCCTCGTCCCCTCAATTCATACAATGAAAAATTTATTCGACAATTTTCCCATTACTAGTAACTGCCAATCTTGCTTCAACCCAAATCTTAGCATTCCAGGTTGATTCGATCATCAGAAAACGATCGAAATGCATATTTCGTTCAAACCCGAACAACATTTGAATTATATAACTAAAAATCATCAATGTTGTTTTAAAAATCCTATTTCTAAGTAAGGATATTTAATTGAATTTATAAATCATTATGCTTGAATTTAATCAAATTTTGGATTTTTTTCTCTGTAAACACATGTTGTACAACCTATATATTGTTTATTTCACTCAAAACTATTTTTAAATCTTCATATAGATGGAAACAAAACTGTTTTATGTTAAACTCAAAATCTAAAGATAACCAGATGAAGGGAAATTTAAATTTGTTTGCTAGCTTCAAGCCTGTAAAAAAATAACAGAGAGGAGGAAGAAAGCAGATTCATCTCAGGCGTTTATACGTATACGTATACGTATACGTATACGTATACGTATACGTATACGTATACGTATACGTATACGTATACGTATATGTATAGACAGAGTTGAGATTGAAGGAGATCCCAAGCATACACATATTAAACATGAATCATATACAGATTTAAAGCTAACTTAACCTTTAAATGTTGTTGTTTACTCACCTGAATTTTTCCTGAAACAAGAACTGCCCTTGTTTTAAACCCTGTAGATATTCTGCTTTTAAATTTTTCTGTTTTGATTTGTTATGTAAACTGAGTTTGAATTTGTAAAATGACGTTTTTTTATTTTCTCTTTCAGGCTTTGCTATGTTTTTGTTTTAATGGAATAAAGTAACTATGCATGTGTATATATAAAAGAGAGGGTTTGTACAGGGGAAGGTTTATTGGTGCAACAGTTTTTCTTTCCATCGGATTTTTTTTTCTTCTGTTGACCAAGCAAAAAAAAATACGGCTGAAATGATCTTGTTCATGCTGAAGAATAGATAGCATTAATTGCCCATGCCTCCATTTTTGTTAACATACATATGCTGTTTATTTTATATGTGCTAATTTTTGTTTTATTGATGATGTTTATCTTCTTGTATAAGCCTTGCAGATTTTTTTCCTTTTGTAATCAAGTTTGTTTGATTTGTTCTTATTTCATTTTTTTTATTGTCTCCTTGTTTAAAAACTTCTCTTGTAACCCTGTATGTATTCTTGCATATGACTCTTTATAACTACATGATTTTATTCCAACCATAACCCTTAACTTTTATTTCTATTTTAAAGTCAACTATTAATATCTGCTTCATCACATATATTTTATTTTATTGTTTAAAACAATTTCTTGTTTGTTATATATTTTTATTTATTATTATTATTATTATTTATTTAAACTTAACTATCAAATATTTATTTAATTCCATATATCTTTCTTTTATTTAATATTAATAATATTCTATTTCATTTGAAACTTTCAAATTTAATTCAAACGTGCAAATAGTTTATTGAGTTTAGAATTCAAAATTTCAGGATGTTACATTTAAACCCAAAAACAACGAATGAGAAGCTGAAAAACAAAGAAAAGATCAACCACTCTTCAACTTTAACTCTAGAAGCTTCAATCCAAGATCATAAGCGAATATTTCCTATGTTAGGTTATAGGAAATTTCTCAAAATTGAAGAAGAATTGAGATGGGTAAGATGAAGACGATGCTTACCAAAGCTTCTCTTTGATTTTTGACTTGGATTTGAATTTCCTAACAAAATTAGGGTTTAAAAATTTAAATTTCCCATCTTTTCCCCCATTTCCTTTTAGCTTGAGAGTATTAGGAAATGAGAAATGAAATGAATAAAGATGAGTGGAGTTAGGGTATTTTATAGAGGAGTTAGGTTCCTTGTTAGGTTAGTGGGCTGAAACCCAAACCCAAAGCCCCAAATGAAAATATCGAAATTCTAATCAATTCCAAACATATCGATGTTTATACGCAAAAAAGTTGCAAATGCTGTTTCAGACTCAATGTAAGTGGTCTCGAGTCCAGTAAGACCGTTTACAGAAAGTCACATTTTTAAAATTCAACTAACGATGCTATATTTAAATAAAACATTTAAACATACAATCGTAAAATATGTGGATTATTCCAGGATATAGGGTAATGCCTTAACGCTATTTTAGTACTTTTACTTTACTGTAGACATATTATAATAGCGTATTGCACTATATAGTAGATAGTTTAACGGATCCTTGGGAGATATGATTCTCGAACATCTCTAAAGTCACCGTACTCACGTTAGAACTAGATAGGAGATGTCAGACCCGTAAACATCTCTGATGCCTTCACACTCATATTCACTATTAATTTAACTTACATAAGACCTTTTAGTTCTAAATTGAGTGTTTTGTCTTTTCAATTCGCTTGGGTTAGCTTGAGCATTACTGGGTTGAAGACCTTTTTTCTGGAGGATGAAGACGAAGATTTGTACTAGTATTATTTATTATATTCAGACTCATTATGTTGTTCCACTGCATTTATTATTTATTTCTTCCTGTTTCTATAACTTTGATTTTGTGTTGTAAAAGATTAGTCAAATGTATTTATAAACAACTTCATGAAAGTTATTTGATTATTATATTTTTTCATTCGCCTTCAAGATTTTGTATTTGCTTTATTTTTTTCTCTTTTTCTTATTTACCCCGTAACAATCATCCCTTTTGAATGGTTTGAGTCTGACATGTGTCTGCTGAAAAAGTCCAAAAAGGCAGGTCCTTACATTTTTAATTCATTGTAAATTCCTTGATTTGTTTGCGCAATTCTCTTGTTTTCTTGTATATATAACCTTGCTTAATTATTTTTTGCTTAGGGAAATATTTGCTTGATAGTGGAGAAAGGAAGAGGGAAAATAGAAGAGGAGTTTGTTGTAAATGACAGCAGCTACTTCGGAGAAAATAGCATGGCTAGCGTTAAGTAACGTTCAATTTATAGGTGTAGTGAAAACTATAAACATCCGATTAACCTTAAAAACAATCCTCACCATCATTTATTGATTTCTTTACATTAGCTTATAATGTCTCCAATGTTATTTATTTATTCCTTCGTTACACGACCCTATAATTCACGTTTCCTTCTAAATAAGATTCTTCCATTAATTACTAAATTAATTAGATCATATATATATATATATATATATATATATATGTATGTATGTATGTATGTATGTATGTAGATCCAAAATTAATTGATTCTTATACGTTATAATTTGTTACCTATTTGAATTCGTCAATTAATACTTCTATTAATTGATTATATATGAACGTTACACTTTTTATTTTATTCTGATCAACTTACCTTCATCATAAACTTAATTACTCCGTTTGATTTTTGTAAGCGTTCCAGTTCTTTTTTTCTTTTTTATCTTGGAAAAAAATAATCATACAAATGGCGTTTCTTCTAGCTAATTAATTTACATTACTAGCTATTGTAATAAGGGCATATTCTTTGATTAATTGACACCATTTAAAAAAGCTCAACCGATTGCCCAATAATTAATTTACATGTTTTCCATTTTGATCCATATCTAAATTATTTGTTATGCGTCACTCAATCATGCATTTATTAGTTGTATATATCTAAACTGCCATTTCATTGCCCAATTAATTGGCATATAAGTTTCCCTCTTTTATCAATTGATGCTTATTTGATGTCTTTAATTAATTTCCTAAGTAATTGATTACGTCATAAATTAATATATATATATATATATATATATATATATACATACATGTTATCATTTAATTTATTCTCCATATACATTTCCATTTATTAAAAGATTCCTTAACTAATTAATGTTATAAAAGTGATATATATTCTCTGACTTATTGGCACCTCTATATCTATTAATTAATTCTCCTTTTATTTGATTGTCGTGTCAGTTAATCGCATACTCATTGCTTGCATAAATCTATGTAATCTCTTAATTCTTAAATGCATATATTTGACATTTATATTCTGTTTTGCAGTTATGTTAATTTAATTGATTTTATTAAATTATATAAAAATGCGGGGTGTTACAGTTGCAAATTATTTACCCTAATTGACGTCGCATGCTCGGTCATCGCCGGCACACAATAACAGTCGACCCCCTATTTGACCCTTTATTTATCCTTATCAGCATATGTGTGCCCATCCTCACCCACATGTGAGACCATCAGCCCTCGATTTGAAAATGAAATGAAGTCGATGATAGTCCTACTAAATAATTTTTTTAACTTTGCCCCCTTGCCCAAATCCCCAAATTTGAGTCTATATATTGGCCACTTATGTACCCTAATCAGCATAGGCTTGCCCAACCTCACCCACGCGTGAGACCATCAGTCCTAGACCTGAAAGGTAATGCTGCCGGTGTGACCACTACTACTATATTTGCTAATTAACTTAATCGAAGATCTAAGCTTTAAAATAATCCCCTTCTGTTATTTCTTTCTTTCTAATTATAACCAACTTGTTATCATTGTTCTTGCAAATGTTACCCTTCTATTTTCCCTTTTTAGTTATAACCACTTGTTATAATCATGCTTGCAAATATCTCAAATTTGCATATTTTAGTCCATCTCCATGTTATTACAGTTTTTCTCATTTTACATCTGATTTCTGTAAATTTAGTATTTTTCGATATTAAATCCATATTTGCGAATTTTTCTCTTTTGAATATTTAATTTGCGTGAAAAATTATTAAGTCTCTATAAAAAGGAAACCAACATTTACAGGTTAAATTTCAATTTAAACAGATGTAAACTACTGTAAATAACTGTAAATTACTCAAAATAGCAGAATAAAATAGCTGAGTAAATATAAATTGAAAAGAACTATTGAAATTGACTTAAAATCGAACCATAAATAGACTTACATAAAAACTGTCTCAAAATTATAGAAAAACTATAAATATTGAAAACTCTTTTATTTTAAATTATTTACAGATCTAAAATATTTACAAAATACTCACACATTGTCCTTAGCTCTAATCTAGTCCTTCATGGATCCACTTCTAGGGTGCAATTTTTTTTATTAAAATGATTTCTTCCCCACAAAAAATTTATAGTTAGGATTCAGCCTCAGGCAATGAATCCAATTGGTAGAAAAATCTAATTATGAAAAAATAGTTAGGCTTATGGTTCTATTTATAGTGGACTTTAGGAATCTCAGACCGTCGGATTTTAGGATTGAATCTGGTGCAACCACATCACAGGCTCCCTATGAATCATTGGATCCAGAAAACAATGCTTCAGATCGCCCGAAAATCTACTTTGGATCCGTCGGCTCGCTCCTAGACGTTTTATGTCCAGGAGGGAAATGCGGGTCGACCTGGAGGTTTTGCGAGTTGACCTATAGGGTATTTTTTTCATTTAAATATATATGCTTTTATTTTTTTCTAGTAACTTGTTTCTCTCGTAACTTCTTCATACTAGCTTGGATTTTGACAAGTTATATATGGAAACTGTTTGGAAAAGTATAGCAGACCCGATGGTGCAACTCCCGTAGCTAAATTCTTACAATTCCAAAAATGCTCAATTTCACTCTTTAATAATTATTTTGGTTATTTTATTATCTAAAAATGTTGGGTGTTACATTCTCCCCTCCTTAAAGGATTTCACCCCCAAAATCTGCAAGGATAGAAGAATGATATAAATATTTTCATCCAAATTCCACAACCGCATTTTCAACAATCAACCATTTCATCCATTATCCTTAAGCTTTTTAATGCAACTTATGATATGTCCAATAGTGTAGTGTCAATGTCCCTAACTAATGCAAAAGATTAGGTAGTCTACTGATTCAATCGAACTCTTTTTTATGCGCTCATGCCCGTGTCGTGTATCCAAACGACTGCAAATTCCCTAATGACAACTGCTATTTCTATATACAGGCTACAACCGTCATCCAAATGCAACAATCATTCGACAATCACCTATTCATAGCAACAATTAAATAAAAATGAAAGTGCACATACATCCATATGCATATGCTTTAGTGACGTAATTAGGACGATCTTTAAGAGATACTAGTGTCGAGTGTGTGAATATGCAACCATTAGCATCCACTAGCAAACACTTGTAACCACTTGCGTCTAACTTTCACAACATGTTTTATTAACATGTTCACATCCATTCCTACCCACCATAGGTTAAGTGCTTAGCTCTACCTTCCTAAAGGATACTAAAGGAAAGAAGTTATTCAAACCTAAAGTTGGAAATAGGAAATTCAAGACGTACCATCGAAGAGATGTGGATAAGAGATACTTATTTTCTCATCGGCCTCCCAAATAGTGTCCTCAATACTATCTCCCTACTGTACCTTAACCAAAAAGACTTCTTTATTCCTAAGCTTCTTAATATCATATGCAATGGTCTTGGTAGGAACGCAAGGAACCAATGCTTCTCTCTCAATTTCAACTTCATCAAGTTGGCTAGGTCCATCTACTTCTAACGAATCATGTAAGCACTTTCTCAAGTGTGAAACATGAAAAACATCACCATGAACCTCTCTAATAGCTTTATCCAGTACGCCATCTTCCCAACTCTTTCCACAAAGGAGAATGGTTCGTACAAATCAGGGAGCAAGTTTCCCTCTTGATCCAAACCTCACTACCCTTATTAGTTGAGACACCTTAATGAAAACCAAATCTCCTACCTTGAACTCAATATCTCTTCTGCGCTTATCTGCATAGGATTGCTGTCTATCTTGGGCCATCTGCATTCTTCTTCTAATCAAATCAATCTTTTCCGAAGTCTCTCTAATCATGTCAGGACCAAGTAGCAATCTTTGTGTAGACTACGACGAACACGAATCGACTTGCATGGTTTTCCATAGAGGGCTTCAGAAGGAGCCATCCCAATGCTAGCCTAAAACTATTTTTATATGTGAATTCTACTAAAGGAAGGTGCTCCTCCCAAGTCCCACTAAATTCAAGAATGCACATCCTCAACAAATCTTCAAGAAATCTATTAATAATCTCCGTTTGGCCATCTATTTGGGGGTGATAGGCCATACTCAATCTAAGCTGTGTCCTTAAAAGCTCTTGCAAGCTCCTCCAAAACTCTCCAGTAAACATAGGGTCTCTATCGCTCATTTTGCTAGAGGGAACTCCATGAAGTCGGACTATCTTACGAACATATATTTCTTCCAAATAAGGTGCTTTCCTCTTATTCTTGACCGGAATGAAGTGAGTGCTCTTAGTCAAATGATCCTCAATTACCTAAATACTAAGTATTCCCCTTCGCAGATGGGTGAAAACCATCTATGAAGTCCATCAAAACACAATCCCACTTCCATTCGGGTACATCCAATGGTTGAAGCAATCCACCAGGCCTCTACTGCTCCTTAACCATTTGGCTCAGTAGATACTTAGTCACAAACTCTACTACATCCTTCTTCATGCCACTCTAATAATACACTCTCTTCATGTCCCTATACCTCTTATCACTACCCGGATGAATAGTCATCCAAAAATGGCGTGCTTCTGCTAGAACTACAATCATCAAATACTAGTGCAGGGGACACAAAGTGTTCCATCCCTCTTTGGCCACCCTTTATTATCGATAGAATAGTGTTGGCTTCTAATCCAATCCAGAATATCAACAAGCTCTGAATCTTATTGCTGCCTTGAGCCTATCTAATCTTTAAGGGTTGTCTTAACCTCAAGTGCCACCGATAATCTAGGAGTAATGTTCTAAATTGCTTAAAATCAAAGGTGGAAATAAACTCTATGCATTTCCACTACACCAACAATAGGCTAAGGGTTTTTCTCTTCCTACTTAACGCATCTACAACCACGTTCCCTTGCCAATGGAGTAATCTATCTCAAAGTCATATGATGCCAGAAACTCCATCCAACACTGCTGCCTCAAGTTTAAATCCTTTTATGAGATAGGTACTTCAATGATTTATGGTCAGTGAAAAGCTCGAAACTCTCTTCTAGAAAGTATTGTCTCCAAGACTTGTGCACGAAAACAATAGCAGGTAATTCTTCTCATGAGTTCTCAACTAACTACTCCCATAGCATACTACCTACCCCACCTGCATCAATACTTCCCCAAGGCTAGTCCCACATGCATCAGTGTATAATCTAAAAGGCTTAGCTCCGTCGGGTAAAACTAACACTGGTGTACTAGTAAGGGCCCTCTTTAGCATCGTGAAGGAATCCTCATAATCCCATCCCACATGAATGCCCTATTCAACTTAGTGAGGTGAGTAAGTAGTGCAGAAATCTTAGCAAAATCTTTGATAAACATCCTATAATAACTAGCTAAACCTAGGAAGCTTCTAACTTCGATAGTGTTCTTAGGGGCCTTCCAGTCCAGTATACCTTAACGATATTCACAGCTAGATGCTCTTTTGAGACTACATGCCTAAAGAAACAAACCTCCTCACACCAAAAGTGACACTTCAAGAATTTTGTCTTCAACTATTTGCCTTCAACTGATGAACACGAAGTGTACGAAAAATCTCCTCAAGATGAATAGATGCTCTTCTATACTCTTGGAAAACACAAGAATGTCATCCACAAACATTAGAATGAACTTATTTAGGACATCTTGAAAAACATAGCTCATCAAATCTACAAAATAGGCTAGGGCAGTAGTAAGCCCAAATGGTATAACCAACCATCATAGTATCCAACAGTTATCCTAAATGTTGTCTTATCGATGCTATTGTTAGCGACTCTAAGCTGATGAAATCTAGTGGCTAAGTCAAGTTGAGAAAATATTGAAAAGCGAACTAACAGATTGAAAAGATCGTCTATCCTAGGAAATGGGTAAGGGTTCTTCTTCGTGAACTTATTCAACTCTCTATAGTTTATGCAAAGTCGAAGGGATCCATCCACCATCATAGCGGAGATGACTGGCGCCTTCCAACCCAGATATGCTCCGTCCGATAAAGCCTTTCTCCAATAGCTCACAATTTTACTTACTAAACTCCTTCCTCTCCCTAGGAGCAATATGTCTCATAGGCAATGCCACTTGCTCAGCATTGTTATTTAGATAGATCCTAAAGATGATCTCTCTTTTAAGGGGTAGCCCCCTAACATCCTCAAAAATGTCTGTGAAATCTCTAGGAAGTTTAATTGAATCTAACTCTTCTAGTGATGAATCAAGGGAATAAAGGAAGCTCAACGTGATTGACCTTGTGGGTCGTAAGAAACCTCGACAGTCTGTCTGCTAAATGTCCCTCGCCCGACGACTCTCCTCTCGCGGTCCAATATCGCCCCATAAATGGATAACCTGTCCATTCCCAAAATCATCCAATATCATGAAAATTCCATTACATGGGCATCATAATCAAACTCTAAGCCTAGCATAAAAATTTTCAAACCCCTACAAATCATGGATAAATACGACGATCCTTCTATAGGTTTGAAACAATTATAGGGTCTACAACTAGAGAAATATCTAAGTGCAAACAATCACCAAGGAACTAGAATCGAAAGAATGCGATACTTTGGAGTCAGAAAGAGTCAGAATAATAAATACAAAATAGAGATCAAACCTTCTACAGAGACTTTCAAACCTCCGTTCGGTCAACTACTAGAAGATGCTGCATCCAAAGCCTGTACTTGCACCGTAGATGCACCTGCTCTCTACCTTGCCCTTTGAGGATAAGGTCTACTATGGTGTCTAGGCTACCCACATCTGTAACACCTCCCCTTCATCGTGTCCTCCTTAAAATCCTTTAATTAATGCCTAACCAATCAACAATTATGACATTTCTCGCCCTTCTTGATTTGTCCATTTTGAGATCCTCCTCCTTCCTTCTTGTCCATATCCTTTTTATTCTTCCACCACTGCTTCTTAGAGTTTTCTGATTTAGGCAACACCTTAACCTCTTTTTCCTTAGCAACATCTGATATGAGAGCCATTTCGATAGTGACTTATACATCACTCTCATAGGTACATGTATCAATGCCAACACTTGGAGGGACTGGTTCAAACCTTAGCAAATTTGGTGGCCTTCTTATGCGGTGCATTAACAAGCTCCATCCAAAACCTCAATAACGCATTAAATTGATTTATGTAATCTTACGCTGAAAGATTCCCTTACTTTAGACTAATGAACATTTCCAACTGCATTGTAACAACCCACATATTTTACGATTGAGTATTTGAATATTTTATTTAAATATTTTATCGTTAGTCGGATTTTAGTCCAAAAAGCTACTTTTTGCAAACAGTCGAATTAGGACTCGATACCACATCCATTGAGTTCAAAATGCCATTTGCAATTTTTTGAGTATAAACTTTGATATGTTTGGAGTTAGTGGAATTTTGCCACTTTTTCACTTAGGGCTTTGGTTTGGGTTGAGCCCATTTACTCCACTTATTAGCTCAGTTCCAACCCTCTCCTCTTCATTACTTCGTTTCTAATTCCTAACATTCAAGCTTCAATGAAAATGGAGAGTGGAATGCGAAATTAAAATTTCAAAACCCTAGTTCCATTAGCAAATCCAACATCTAACTCAAAATCCAAAGAGAAGCTATTGGTAAGCATCATCTTCTTTTTCTCCAACTCATTCTCCTTTCAATTTTCAGAAATTCCTAAACCTAACTTTGGGAATGTTCTTCTTTTGAGCTTAGGTTCAAGCTCATTTGGGTTGTGTTGAAGTGTGGTTGATTCTTCCTTTACTTTCAAGCTTCTCCTTCATTGATTTTTTGAAAAGGTGAGATTTTTATCTCACATCTAAGTCTACGATTATCTTTGATTGTTAGGTATGAATTCCTAGCACTTATTCATGTGCATTTGATTTGGATTTGGATTGGTTTTGTGAATATTCCAATTTTTAGTGTTTTGGGTTCAAATCTTTAAAATCCTAACTTTGATGTTTGAACACGTTTTTGGTGATGCATCGAGGAGCATATAAGGCCGGGTAGTCGATTGGCATTAACCCTTAGAGTCGTTGCTCGAACGATCGCAATTTGGTCGAGATTGCCCTCGTTTAGATAGGCTGGGAAGTGCTGGAAACAGGGTTCGGTCGACCGAACTCAGTAGGCCGGTCGGCCGACCTGCTACCATAGCACTTCTCTGTTTCTGGTCCGGTCGACCGACTCATAGTGTTCAGTCGACCGACCTGCTTCTATTTCCCAGTTTTGCCTATTTATTCTCATTTTGCTTTGCTTTTCCAATTTTTAATCGATTCTTCTTCTCCGATTAGTTATTATCACCTTTGTCGACCTTGATGACTTATATATGGAATTTTTGGCTATATCCATTTTTGATGGATTTGGAATCGATTTTTTTGGATTTAATTCACGACTTTCAACATGAAATTTTAGTGATTGATTGTTTCTACAATAATTTTTGTGATTTGTCACTTTTAAAAATATAAAGGTTTCAATACTAGTAGTGAATAGAAAAACTCTTTTATCAAAACGATTTCAACTTTATTTTCAATATCAAGCTTGTTTATAAAACCATTTTCCAATCTACTAGCATATACAAACCTTTACCTCATTCGTATGAGAAATCTAATTAAACAGCTTAGTAAAACAAGTGGTATGAAACACTTGCGTTTACTTTGTTGGTTAATTATTGGACTTGTTCGATAGAATCTTTTGTGACAATTTTTGAGTGGAAATCTACAGTCTGTTGGTAAATATTTAAGTTAAGCTGGTGGTTATGGGACATGAAGCTAAACTCATATTTTACTAGCTTAGTGTAATTTACACTTATCGATCAATTATGATCATTTTGTGATTTAGACTAGCAATGCGTGATGTCTCTTTGTCTGCGAGGGAGACTAAACCCCGTTTTTAGTGGAGCTTCGGCTTGGTGGGGTAGCGACCCATGGTCTTCGGGCCATTTTAGTGGAGCTTCGACTCACGGTCTTCGTGCCGTTTTAGTGGAGCTTCGGCTTATGGTCTTCTGGCTGTTTTAGTCGAACCTCGGCTCAAAATTAATGGTTAGTAACCATGGAATAGCTTTCTGTTTTGTGATACACGTGTTGGTGAGTTTTCATGCTCCCGTTCTATTGACAGGCCTCTTTCCCCTTTTTGTGACTTTTGGATTTCTATTGATTGATTTCTAGAATTTGTGTTTCACCAATTTTCGTGATTTACATTGATAAGCTTTATCATTATATGTGCATTGGTGAATTTGTGTGTCATTAACTTTTTGTGAATAAAAATATAGAGTATGACATTCTTTTTATCTTTGAGAAAATTCTTGTGATATTGATTAATCTCTTGTTGATTTTCAATTAAAAACTTATCATAGTCTGGCATTTTGATTATTATACGATTTTATCATATCTCTTATTCTATATCATTTCATCTGATATTTATAGCTAGACTGATCCGTTTATTATTTTCTTATTAAATAATACTCGAGCAGACCGAGATGTTATAGGTGTTCTGCTTGACTCCTCGTCTGGGCTTATTATTATCCTGACTTTTGGCTGACTACTTAGATTAGTAGTTTTTGGTTGTATACATTTGAGATATAGACTCATTGATGTATACATATTCTTTTATCTAGAACTTGTAACTATTCTTTTGTGATACTGTGGATCTTGTTTGACCGCTACTCTGATGTACACTTCCAAGTGTAGTATTCATATCTGTTTCCTCCTATGAGATATGAACTTCTGTGACTGATTTATGTTATGCTTATCTCTATATTTTTTTCCGAAAAATATTGTAGACACAGTGTAGTAGCTTTGAGTTTGCATCGGAATGTTGGATTCCCTCTTGAAATGCTAGTTATATTTTTATCTGGCATATCGGTACTCGCATAAGGAAATTACACAGAAGGTCGCTCCCCAACTGTCTTATTCCCCACGCTAGTTGACGACATTACCCATAGTGACCTTGGCTAGCGTGGGTATAGAGGTGGGGCGTCACAGCTTGGTATCGAAGCCAAACTTCGGAACAATGTAGAATAACTTAACAAGGATCATTGTCCTAAGTCCATCTTAGGAGTCGTGCCTTAGAATTTTATTCGGGTCTTTGAACCGTCCTATAATATTTTCTTTTGCGATTCCTTGTTTTATCAATCATTATTGTTTGATATTCATTTTGTGAATAACCTTTTTCTTCTTCTTCTTTCATTCTAAAGGAAGAGAAATGGTTAGACCAGGTCATCCCAACGCCGGTCAATCTGGTGCTACTCCCTAAGATGGAGTATTTATGTCTGCCTAGCAGCTTCTTGATCTAGTAAAGAATTCTCAAGCAACTGGTTCTAATCCGGAATCTACTCACCCTAAGTCTGGATTTGCACGTTTGTGCAAAGATTATACCAATTTGGGTGGGAAGCCATTCAAAGGTTCTGAAACCATTATTGAAGTCCAGGCTTGGCTAAGAACATGCGATCGAGTCTTTTCTCGCATGAACCTTATTGATCTTCACCGAATTTAGGTGGCATCTAGTATGCTTCAAGAAAGAGCATTAGATTGGTATAAGCTTCTTATTTATGAAATTATTGAAGCGGATCTTACTTCCGAAAAATTCGGGGAATGATTCGAATTAAAGTTTGTGCCAGAAGCTGAGAAAGTGACATTGGCTCGTCGTTTCATTAACCTTGTTCAAGGTGAATCCTCTACGGCAGATTATGTCACATTCTTCGATTCACTTTCTAAATACGGGGTCGAATACATAAACACCCCATTGAAGAAGAACCAAAGATTTGTCTATGGCTTGAACAAAAATCTCAAGAAGCCATTACTTCTAAAATTAGAAGTTTCTTTTGATCAACTCATTGATATCTCTCTTCGACTTGAAGAGGCTGATAGACTAAGTGATGTTGAGGTTGGTAGTGCTAAACCGAGCTTGACCAACAAGAAAAGGCCTAATAAGTTCAAAGGTCCTTATCCCAACAATAAGAAAGGGAAGCAAACCTCTCCGGCAACTAAGACTTCTACCTCAAGTGGTGGGCAATGCTACAACTGTGGTTCTAAGGACCATTATGCGAATAAGTGTTCAAAACCCTGTGCTTGTCGCTATTGCAAAAGCCCGGACCATTATATATCTTCGTGTCCCAAACTTCAAAATAGGAAGGAGGGAAAGCTTAATGTGGTGCAAACTCCTAGTAACACTTCTCGTGGTCAAGGTATTTCTCATTCTATCCTTGATGGCATTATTTTATTTCGTGGTCAACCTATTCGAGTTCTTTTTGATACAAGTGTGTCCTACTCTTTTATTTCAGAAGAACTCGTCGATACTTTTTCTTTGGATGTTATGTGTTTAATGACTTCTTTGGGAATTGCGAATCCGGTTGGTGGATCCGCAACAATTAGTTTATTGTGTAAAGATGTCGAAATTATTTTATGTGATTACTCTTTCCGTGCCGATTTGCATGTTATGCATTACCTTGGCTTCGGAATGATTTTGGGAATGGATTGACTTAACCACTATGTAGCTCAAATCCTTTGTCCTGAGCGGACTATTCGTCTTCGACATACTCAATCTGTTCAGTAGATTTCTATAGATCTTAAAGATTTGGATTCTAGCTTGGTTGCATCTTTATATTCTTTAAATCCTCATGATGACGATAATGATGATGAGGAAGATATTATTTCTCTTATTCACATTGTTCATGAATTTTCCGACATATTTGAGCCCGTTTTAGGATTACCACCTAAGCGAGCAATTGAATTCAAAATTAATCTCATCCCTGGAGCTCAACCTATCACCCATACTCCTTATCGCATGTCCAATAAAGAAAATGAGGAGATGCGCAAACAATTATCCAAATTGGAGACGAAGCAATTTATTCGCTCTAGTTCCTCTCCTTTGGGAGCTTCGGCTATTTTTGTGAAGAAATCCGACGATACACTTAGGCTTTGCGTTGTCTACCACAAGCTTAACGATCTTAATGTTAAGAATAAATATCCTTTACCTCGGATTGATGATCTATTCGATCAACTTACTGGTGCTAGAGTCTTTTCAAAATTGGACTTGGCAACCGGTTTTCATCAACTTCGTATTACAGAGGATAGCATTCCTTTGACATGGTTCTATACTCGTTATGGATCTTATGAATGGCTTGTTATGCCATTTGGTTTAACGAATGCTCCGGCTTATTTCGTTGACGTCATGAATCGAGTTTTCAAAGATTTCCTAGATTGATTTGTTATCATCTTCATTAATGATATTCTTTTGTATTCAAAAACCGAGGAGGAGCATGAAAAGCATATTCAGATTGTGTTGGAAACTCTTAGAAGTATTCAATTGAAAGCAAAATTTTCTAAATGCCACTTTTGGCAGTCTCGTCTGAATTTTCTCGGTCATATTATTTCCGAATCCGGAATATCAGTGGATCTCTCAAAGATTGAAGCGATTCAAAATTGGAAGAGACCGGAAAGTGTGACGGGAATCCGTAGCTTCCTTGGATTGGCGATCTATTACCGTCGTTTTATTAAACACTTTTCTAAAATTTTCGTTCCTCTTACTAGCTTAACAAAGAAATGTGCTAAATACATTTTGTCGAACAAATGTGAAGCTTCTTTTCGGAAATTAAAAGAACTCCTTTCCGATGCTCCTATTCTTGTGATACCCGAAGGAAACCAATATTTTATTGTTTATACCGATACTAGTCGCGTTGGTTTGGGTGCCGTACTTATCCAAAGAGAACGTGTATGTCTTATGCATCTAGGCAAGTTTTCTCCCTTCGAATTTGGCGGCATTATCTTTTGGGAGAAAAATTTATTCTTTACACCGATCATAAATATTTAAAGCATCTATTTTCTCAAAAGGAACGTAATTTGCATCAACAACGTTGGCTCGAATTCCTTGCATCTTATGATCTTGATATTCTTTATACTCCCGGAAAGGGAAATCGTGTTGCCGACGCACTTAGTCGTGAGCAACAAGCGGTTGTTTCTATGATGATATCTGAATGGAGTGGTCTCAGAATTATATCCACTTGTGAGATTCGAGATCATGTTTCCGATTTATGTTCATCTCTTGTTTTATGTAGCCTTGAGGCTCATCGCTCTCTTTTAGACGACATTATTGAAGGTCAAAAGCTAGATCCCAAATTGGCTCTTTTTGGCCAAAATTTTAGGGATAAAATTGATATTGAAGGTTTGAAAGACTTTGATATTGATTCTTGTGGCGGTATTCGAAAATTTGGTAGACTTATCGTGCCAAATATTAGTGATCTTCGTAAAGACATTTTAGAAGATTCTCATCGTTCAAAATTTACCATTCATCCCGGAAGTAGTAAAATGTACGCGGATATGAAGCGACTTTATTATTGGGAGGGAATGAAATCTGATATTTCTAACTTTGTTAAGTGTTGCATGACTTGCCAACTCATTAAGGCCGAGCATCAAAGGCCCGGTGGGTTATTGCAACCTTTAGAAATTCCAATTTGGAAGTGGGACCAAATTTCCATGGATCTAATAGACGGCCATCCTCATTCTCGTTCGGGTCATGATAGCTTATGGGTGATAGTTGAAAGACTTACTAAATCCGCCCATTTTGTTCCCGTTCGGTCCAATCGAACCGTACCTCTTTTGGCCAAACTTTTTATCAAACAAATTGTTAAATTGCATGGAGTTCCTACTTGTATTGTTAGTGATCGTGATCCATTGTTTACTAGTGGATTTTGGAAGAGTTTTCAAAAAACTTTGGAAACGAAGCTTAATTTTATCCCCGCTTATCATCCTCGGTCCGATGGGCAAACCGAGCGTGTGAATCAAACTCTTGAAGATCTTCTTCGTGCATATGTCCTTGATTTTGGTGAAAGTTGGGAAGATCATATTTCTCTTGTTGAGTTTTCCTATAATAATAGCTTCCAATCCAGTATTGGTATGACACCATTTGAGGCACTCTATGGAAGACAATGTCGATCTCCTTCTTGTTGGCTTGAGGCCGGTGAGAGGCTGGTTTTAGGTCCAGATTTTATTCGTGATTCCAAAGAGAAGATTGACCTTATTCGTCATAGGATGAAGAAGCCCGGAGTAGACAAAAATCCTATGTCGATAACCGGAAAAGGAAATTATAATTTTCTGTGGGAGATCTTGTGTTTATTCTTGTTTCACCTATGAAGGGTGTTGTACGTTTCAGTCGATCAGGAAAGTTAGCACCTAGATATATTGGTTCATTTCCCATCACTGAATGCATTGGTTCCGTGGCTTATCACCTCTTATTACCGCCTCAGTTTTCTGCTATTCATGACGTGTTTCACGTTTCTCAATTATGGAAATGCCTTCGAGATTCCGATTCTATTCTTAAGCCCGGTGTTGTGGAAGAAATAGAAGTTTCGCCTGATTTAACTTATGAGCAACATCCTATTCGTATTATTGCTACGGAGGTCAAACGCCTTCGAAATAAAGATGTTTCGCTTGTTAAAGCTCAATGGTCCTCAAATCCTAAGGATTGCTCTTGGGAATCTAGAGAATTCATCGAGCGAACACATCCAGACTTACTTTCTCGTGCTCTTTGAGGTGAACTTCTTATTTCAAATTTCTTTTTTGTTGAATATGCTTTCATGGTTGTTGCTATACATTTTCTTCTTAAATATTACGAGGACACAATTTCTTTAAGGAGGGGAGTTTGTAACAACCCGCATATTTTACGATTGAGTATTTGAATATTTTATTTAAATATTTTATCATTAGTCGGATTTTAGTCCAAAAAGCTACTTTTTGCAAACAGTCGAATTACGACTCGAGACCACTTCCATTGAGTTCAAAACGCCATTTGCGATCTTTTTGAGTATAAACTTTGATATGTTTAAAGTTAGTGGAATTTTTCCACTTTTTCACTTAGGGCTTTGGTTTGGGTTGAGCCCATTTACCCCACTTATTGGCTCAGTGCCAACCCTCTCCTCTTCATTACTTCATTTCTAATTTCTAACATTCAAGCTTCAATGAAAATGGAGAGTGGAATAGGAAATTAAAATTTCAAAACCCTAGTTCCATTAGCAAATCCAACATCTAGCTCCAAATCCAAAGAGAAGCTATTGGTAAGCATCATCTTCTTCTTCTCGAACTCATTCTCCTTTCAATTTTCAAAAATTCCTAAACCTAACTTTGGGAATGTTCTTCTTTTGATCTTAGGTTCAAGCTTATTTGGGTTGTGTTGAAATGCGGTTGATTCTTCCTTTGCTTTCAAGCTTCTCCTTCATTGATTTTGTGAAAAAGTGAGAATTTTATCTCACATCTCAGTCTATGATTATCTTTGATTGTTAGGTATGAATTCCTAATACTTATTCATGTGCATTTGATTTTGATTTGGATTGGTTATGTGAATATTCCTATTTTTAGTGTTTTAGGTTCAAATCTTTAAAATCCTAACTTTGATGTTTGAACATGTTTTTGGTGATGCATCGAGGAGCTTATAGGGCTAGGTAGTCGATTGGCATAAACCCTTATCGCCATTGCTCGAACGATTGCAATTTGGTTGAGATTGTCCCTCGTTTAGATAGGCTTGGAAGTGCTGGAAACAGGGTTCGGTCGACGGAACTCAGTAGGCCGGTCGACTGACGCAGCGGATAATAATAAAACGATAAAGATCGATGAAAGTAGCAAACGGTGGATTGAAGATACTGAAATGCCCAAATTCGTTAATCACAAAGATACCGAATTCTAGCTATCTTCGACACGTTGATCCGATGCCGTGAAAGAAGATCTACAAATCTTCAAACGTTGATCAAGCGCACTTGATACCGTGAATTGGCTTCAACAATCGTTGAATCGAGCGCACTCGATTAACCGAAAGTGGAGATAGGAGATCACACTCAACTACCAATTTAGATGAAAGCACACAGCAATCAAACAAAATTTTATTCAACAATCAACTACTACAAAATGTACAACACACGCCCTATTTATAGCGTTTACACCCTGACCTTTAAGTCGTTGCCGACTTAACTCCCCTTAAGTCGTTGCCGACTCATGACTCACGACCCACGACTCAACATTCAGCGACTCAAGGAAAAGAAACAAAAAAATTACAACGTCACGACTTAACTAGGTCGTTGCCGACCTAACAGATACTGCACGCCTTAATTACAACACAACACATATATACAGCGACTCAATCAACCCAACTCGTCCAGTACACGACTTACGACTTATCAAATAGTCGATGCAACCTGTTACAATACATTCGACTCATCACAACATTCGGCCGACTTATCTTTATGCCGACCTACGACTCAAGAACATAACGACTCAATACAGAACGACTTACGAATGACAGTATATTACATCACTTACGACTTACTCTAGGTCGTTGCCGACCTAACCTTCTTCCGTGGGTCGTAACTCTTTAGTTCGAAACCCTTTAGGTCGTAGCTCCTTTCCCCTTGCTTTGTTAAGTCGTAGCCGACTTAAGCCCTTACTACAACAGTGCAGCAGATCACTAGGTCCTTGGCTTTTAACTCGCAGCTCCTCCTCACGTGACTCCTTAGGTCGGGGACGACCTTCATTAACTCGTGAACACCTAAGCCTTGTTCTTCCGTAGGTCGTGTTGCACCATCCTCCCCTGGTTGAGAAAAATTCATCCTCGAATTTGCAAATTCTTCCACATCAGATTGTTCATCTCCATAATATGGAAAAAGGTGCATAACATTGAACACGTCAGACGTGTACACATCCTCCGGCAGCTTCAACTTATAAGCATTTTCATTGATTTTCTTTAGAATTTTAACTGGGCCAATTTTCCTAGCTTTCAACTTTTTATAAGCGCCTACTGGAAAACGATCCTTCGTTAACAGAGCTTATACCAAATCTCCCTCATTAAACTCAACACTTCTTCGCTTCATATCTGCGGATCTTTTATACTTCTCATTTTCTTTCTTCAATCGCTCCTGAACGATTTTATGACATTCAGTCAACCCATCAACAAAGTCTACAACTCGTTTAACCGTCCCCTTCGTTTGTGGTACTACCGTTAAGTCCAACGGTCCCCTTGGTAAATTCGAATATACAATCTGAAATGGACTGAATCCCGTACTACGATTCACTACATGATTATGAGCAAACTCTGCTTGGCATAACTTCATGTCCCAACTCTTCAGATTGTCCTTCACAAGACATCGTAACAAATTTCCCAACGATCTGTTGACAACTTCTATCTGTCCATCTGTTTGCGGATGGTAAACGCTACTAAACTTCAGCTTTGTTCCAACCATCTTCCACAAACTTAGCCAAAAGTGACTCAAAAATCTGGTATCCCTATATGAAACAATAGATTCTAGTAACCCATGTAAACGATATATTTCTTTAAAGAATAACTGAGCAACACGAACAGGATCCGCCATCTTCTTACAAGCAATAAAATGTGCCATTTTCGAAAACCGGTCAACCACTACATAAATGGAATCGTTTCCCCTTTGAGTTCGAGGTAAACCCAAAACAAAATCCATGCTAATGTCTACCCAAGGTTTTGTAGGAACAGGTAAAGACATATATAATCCCGCATTTGTAGCTGTCCCTTTTGAAACCTGACAAACATGACATCTACGCACAAACCTTTCAACTTCCCTTCTCATTGACGGCCAATAATAAGATTGAGAAATCAACTACAATGTTCGATCTCTACCCACATGTCCTTCTTCGTGCAACTGTTTCACAATTTTCATTCTCAAGCTGCAATCTGGTACACATAATTGATTCCTTTTGAATAAGAAACCATCTACCAATACAAATTCATCAGTACTCTCATCCTTGACTTTTTCAACAAACTTCATAAAGTAAGGATCTTCTTTAATCAACTCTGGCAATAGTTCAAACACCGTCACTTCAACTTTCATTGTCGTCAACAAATGGTTTCTCCTGCTCAATGCATCAGCTACACGATTCGTCGCTCCTGACTTGTGCTTAACAACAAAAGTAAACTGTTGTAAATACGCGACCCATGAAGCGTGCCTAGCTGAAATTTTATCCTTCCCTTGCAAATGTTTCAAAGCTTCATGATCCGTATAGAGAACGAACTCTTTCTGAAACAGGTAATGTCTCCAGTGCTTCACTGCTTGAACAATTGTGTAAAACTCAACATCATAAGTGCTATATCTCAACTTAGCTCCAGATAACATCTCACTGAAATAAGCAACTGGTCTTCCTTTCTGACTCAAAACTCCACCAACCCCAACCTTCGATGCATCAGTATGTAATTCAAACAACAATTGAAAATCCGGTAATACTAGAATTGGTGTTGTCGTCAATAATGACTTGATCTTTTCAAAAGCAACCCCTGCTTCCTCGGACCACTCAAACTTCTTTCCTTTCATGCAATCAGTTACTGGTGCCATCACACTACTAAAATGTGGAATAAATCTTCAATAGAAAGATACCAATGCATGAAAACTCCTTACTTCAGTAATTGTCTTGGGTTGTGGCCAACTCCTGACAGCTTCTACTTTACTTTCATCCACTTGAATTCCTTCCTTCGATAGAACATATCCCAGAAACAAAATGTTGTGCGTCATGAACACACATTTGTTTGTTGCAGCATAAAATTTCTCCTTTCGTAGAATCAACAGTATTTCACATAAATGCTGGACATGCTTTTCCATACTCCCACTGTAGATCAAAATATCATCAAAATAAACAACCACAAACTTCCCAATGTATGGTCTAAAAATCTGGTTCATCACTCTCATAAAAGTACTTGGTGCATTCGATAAACCAAACGGCATAACCAACCATTCGTATAAACCTTCCCTGGTCTTCAAAGCAGTCTTCCATTCATCACCCGGTCTAAAACGAATTTGATGGTATCCACTCTTCAAGTCAATCTTTGAAAACACAACAGCTCCACTCAACTGATCTATCAAATCATCAAACCTCGGCATAGGAAATCTATATCTCACAGTGATCTTGTTTAGAGCCCGACTGTCCGTACACATTCTCCACGAACCATCCTTCTTTGGCACCAATAAAACTGGCACTGCACAAGGACTCAAGCTCTCCTGAACACGCCCCTGTTCTAACAACTCCTCCGCCTGCCTTCTCAGTTCCTCATGCTCCTTAGGACTCATCCTATAATGTGGCCTGTGTGGTAATACTGCCCCTGGCACAAGATCAATCTGATGTTGAATATCCCTCAACGGTGGTAACTCCGTTGGTAACTCCGTTGGTAACTCCTCAGGAAACACATCCTCAAATTCTTTCAAAACTGGCTTCGCTTCTTCTGGAATTTCAACCTTTTCACTGCTCTCACGCCCTATCAGCAGGTACACTTCAGGTTCCTCTTCGACTTCCTTAACAAACTCCTTTAAAGATAATAGCGTTTTCAGTTTTTTCTCAATCTCTTCAGATTTACTCTCTTCCTGTTGTCTCTTCTTTGGAACTAAAATAATATTAACACCTTGAAACATAAAGCTGTAGCTATTGGTCCGACCGTCATGTTGTACTGCTCGATCATACTGCCATGGTCTTCCCAAAAGTAAGTGACAAACATCCATTTCAACTACATCACACCAAATTTCATCTTTATATTTCTTCCCAATAGAAAATGGAACTCGAACTCGCCTGTCCACCTTCACTTCTCCTCCTTTTCTCAACCACGCTAACTTGTAAGGATTAGGATGTTTCTCCGTCTTCAACTTCAGCTTTCTCACAGCTTCAGTAGAAATAATATTGTCACAACTTCCAGCGTCAATCACAAATTTGCAAACCTTTCCCAGAATAGTGCATGTTGACTGAAAGATGTTACTCCTCAACCAACTAGCTTCTTCTTCTTGCTTCGGTATTAAACAAGACCTCCTCATCATTAGATTACATCCTTCATCTCCTGACGCAATATCCTGTTCATCCTCCTCAACTGGATTAGAATAACCTTCCACAACATCCTCACCTTCAACTTCAGCGATCATAGTTCGTTTCTTCTGCTTCGGACATTCATTACTCTTGTGACCCACTTCCTGGCAATTGTAACACTTGAAACCACTGTTAACCTTCGCCTTGTCAACTTCATTCACAACTGGTTTACTGATAGATTTAGGAACATTAGAGCTTCCACTAACACTCTTCACTTGATTGTTGAAATTAGTAAACACACCACCTCCACGCCTTCCCTGGTTCTCCCAAGCCAACGCTTTCTGATGTGCTTCTGCTACAGATCTAGGATCAAACATATTCACCATATCTTGAATCTGCATTCGCAACCCTCCAACAAATCTAGCAGTCAGCTGTTCCTCTGTCTCCATAATGTCATTTCGAGCAATCAGTTGATAAAATTCATCAGCATAATCATTAACAGTCTTCGTCCCTTGCCTCAGATTCTGCAATCTCTGATACATGAGTGATTGATAATTGTAAGGCAAGAATGTAGCCTTCATCAACTTCTTCATCTTATCCCAAGACTCAATCTTTGATTTTCCCATTCTCTCCCTTGTAAGTTTAGTTTGCTGCCACCATGCTAAAGCTCTACCTCTCAAACGAGTAGCAACCAACATAACTCTTCGATTCTCCGGGACTTCTTTGAAATCAAAGATCTCTTCAACATTAGACAACCAATACAAAAATTCCTCTGCTACCATTCCACCCTTGAATTCTGGAATTTCCATCTTCATACCTGACTCCCAATGACGATCATCATCTACATCTCGATATGAATTTTGAACTTGGTCTCGATCTCGATAATGAATGCTAGCTCTATCACCCTCTTCATCAAAATCAAATGTACGTCTATATCGATCTCGACCATTATCATCCCTTCGATCACGCATGTCCCTTCTACTATGTCTCTCTTCATCTCTATATGGCTCTTCTTCAAACTCACGTGGAGTTCTTCTCTCTTCATGTCCATAGTCATGGTGATCTCTCCTTGATGAAATTGATGTTTCTCTTCTCTCTCTAAAAGATTGCGGTGATACCCTTCTCGCTTCCGTAACCGATGGCGAAACTCGGTTTCCTCCATGGTTCGAGATTGGTGATCTCCTCCTTTGATTTTGATTCAAATCATTCATCAACTTCTCTAACTTTCTTATCCCTTCATCAAATTTCTCATTAATGCGTTGTTCCATTTGCTCGGCTTCTTCTCTTCCATACAACGCTTCGACATTTTGATGACGATTAGCTCTCCTCGGCGGCATAATTGATTCAATACAATCTTCAAACTTCACAACACTCCAAAACCGAAACTTGAACAACAAGTCACGGCCTCCCACTAACTCGGCAATAGGCAACGACCTAGGCTTAGGTCGGCTCGGCTTCAACATGCACAGCTTCAAGCACTTTACTTTCAAACTTTGGCGCGCAAAAATCTCACGGCCAAATTCAAACAACTTCCCCACTTTGATCCAAAATAGAATGGATCGAAAGTTCTCCTCTTGTTGCAACTTCAAGATGAACACGATGAACAACAAACTTCAAACTCCTTGGCTCCAAGACTCGGCTTAGCTATGATTGGCTAAGTCTAGCTTTGATACCAAAAACTGACACAGCGGATAATAACAAAACAATATAGATCGATAAAAGTAGCAAACGGTGGATTGAAGATACTGAAATGCCCAAATTCGTTGATCACAAAGATACCGAATTCTAGCTATCTTCGACACGTTGATCGCGCACGATACCGTGAAAGAAGATCTACAATTCTTAAAACGTTGATCAAGCACACTTGATACCGTGAATTGGCTTCAACAATCGTTGAATCGAGCGCACTCGATTAACCGAAAGTGGAGATAGGAGATCACACTCAACTACCAATTTAGATGAAAGCACGCAGCAATTAAACAAAATTTTATTCAACAATCAACTACTACAAAATGTACAACACACGCCCTATTTATAGCTTTTTACACCCTGACCCTTATGTCGTTGCCGACTTAACTCCCCTTAAGTCGTTGCCGACTCATGACTCATGACTCACGACTCAACATTCAGCGACTCAAGGAAAAGAAACAAACAAATTACAACGTCACGACTTAACTAGGTCGTTGCCGACCTAACAGATACTACACGCCTCAATTACAACATAACACATATATACAGCGACTCAATCAACCCAACTCGTCCAGTACACGACTTACGACTTATCAAATAGTCGACTCAACCTGTTACAATACATTCGACTCATCACAACATTCAGCCGACTTATCTTTATGCCGACCTACGACTCAATACAGAACGACTTACGAATGACAGTATATTACATCACTTACGACTTACTCTAGGTCGTTGCCGACCTAACCTTCTTCCGTAGGTCGTAACTCTTTAGTTCGAAACCCTTTAGGTCGTAGCTCCTTTCCCCTTGCTTTGTTAAGTAGTAGCCGACTTAAGCCCTTACTACAACAATGCAGCAGATCACTAGGTCCTTGGTTTTAACTCGCAGCTCCTCCTCATGTGACTCCTTAGGTCGGGGCCGACCTTCATTAAGTCGTGAACGACCTAAGCCTTGTGCTTCCGTAGGTTGTGATGCACCATCGACCGACCTGCGACCAGAGCACTTCTCTATTTCTGGTCCAGTGGACCGACTCAGGGAGTTCAGTCGACCGACCTGCTCCTATTTCCCTGTTTTGCCTATTTATGCTCATTTTGCTTTTCTTTTCCAATTTCTAATCGATTCTTCTTCTCCGATTAGTTGTTACCACCTTTGTCGACCTTGATGACTTCTATTATGTAATTTTTGGGTATATCCATTTTTGATGGATTTGGAATCGATTTCATTGGATTTAATTCACGTCTTTCAATGTGAAATTTTAGTGATTGATTGTTTCTACTAGTAGTAAATTGCAAAACTCTTTTATCAAAACAATTTCAACTCTATTTTCAATATCAAGCTTGTTTATAATACCGTTTTCCAATCTACTAGCATATACAAACCTTTACCTCATTCGTATGAGAAATCTAATTAAACGGCTTTGTAAAACAAGTGGTATAAAACGCTTGCATTTACTTCGTCGGTTAGTTCTTGGACTTGTTCGATTGAATCTTTTGTGACAATTTTCGAGTGGAAATCTACAATATGTTCGTAAATATTTAAGTTAAGCGAGTGGTTATGGGACATGAATCTAAACTCATATATTTACTAGCTTAGTGTAATTTGCGCTTATCGATCAATGATGATCATTTTGTGATTTAGACTAGCAATGTGCGATGTCTCTTTGTCTGCGAGGGAGACTAAACCACGTTTTTAGTGGATCTTCGGTTTTGGGGGGTAGCAACCCATGGTCTTCGGGCCGTTTTAGTGGAGCTTCGGCTCATGGTCTTCGGGTCGTTTTAGTGGAGCCTTAGCTCAAAATTAATGGTTGGTAACCATGGAATAGCTTTCCATTTTGTGATACACGTGTTGGTGAGTTTTCATGCCCCTTTCCTAGTGACATGCCTCTTTCCCCTTTTTGTGATTTCTGGATTTCTATTGATTGATTTCTGGAATTTGTGTTTCACCAATTTTCGTGATTTACATTGATAATCTTTATCATTATTTGTGCATTGGTGAATTTGTGTGTCATTAACTTTTTGTGAATAAAAATATAGAGTATGACATTCCTTTTTATCTTTGAGAAGATTCTTGTGATATTGATTAAACTCTTGTTGTTTTTCAATTACATACTTATCATAGTATGGCATTTTGATTATTGTACAATTTTTTCATGTCTCTTATTCTATATCATTTCATCTGATATTTATAGCTAGACTGATCACTTTATTATTTTCTTATTAAATAATACTCCGGTTAGACCGAGATGTTACAGGTGCTTCTGCTTGACTCCTCGTCTGGGCTTATTATTATCCTGACTTTTGGCTAACTACTTAGATTATTGGTTGTATCCATTTGAGATATAGGCTCATTGATGTATACATATTCTTTTGTCTAGCACTTGTAACTATTCTTTTGTGATATTGTAGATCTTCTTTGACTACTACTCTGATGTACACTTGTATGTGTTGTATTCGTATCTATTTCCGCCTATGAGATATGAAGTTCCGTGACTGATTTATTTTATGCTTATTTCTATATTTGTTTTCGAAGATATTATAGCCACTGTGTAGTAGCTTTGAGTTTGCATCGGATGTCGGATTCCCTCTTGAAATGTAAGTTAAATTTTTATCTGGCATATCGGTACTCGCACAAGGCAATTACACGGAAGGTCGCTCCTCAACAGCCTTATTCTCCGCGCTAGTTGACGGCAATACCCCGTAGTGTCCTTGGCTAGCCTGGGTATAGAGGTGGGGCGTCACATGCATGCTCTCCTCAACTTGAGGTGAAAACTTTCTATCAAACCATTCTCGAAAAATAACCCAACCAATGTCTCCACCCTCCATCTCTACAATCTCCTACCAGTAATAAGCCACTCCTTTCATTAGTCAATATGCCAACTGAATTTTCTGTCGGTCCGCTAATGCTAATGGCCCAAATTACCACTCCATATTCCTCAACCAAGTTCGTGCCTCTATGAAATCCTCCGTGCAAGAAAACGTCTTGCCTCCTAGATTAGTGATGTCCTTGCAAAGCTTAGAAAAATTAGCCGCATTGGTGGATTAACGGGACCTCTACCTACCGGTGCTGCATTGGGCGCTTACCCTTGCACCACTGGTGCCATAGCTTAGAGGTATCTACAGTACCGGCCAGAATCTTGGATACAAACTAGAAGATTTGAGGCGTCGATGTTTCTATGCAAGGAAAAGAAAATTTTGGATCGAAAGATTCGAAAGAAGGTTGAATTGGACTTTGAGGGGATTATTATAAAAACCCTCTTATACTTGAAGACTATTTCTATGATATGAATTTCTTTCTAAAAAATACTTTTAGTATGAAGATATGTTACCTTTGAAAAATACTTTTCTAATATGATTCTAAAAATCCTTGTAACCTTATGCTCCGATACAAAATGAAATACCCCACCCCCCTTAGTATTTCCAAAAAGGGCGCACCGAAGGATGTGGTGCATTATAAGTATAACTAAAGCTTCATAGAAACTAAGTTTCACAGGAAAAATAAATAAAAGCAGCGGAAAATGTTTAATTAATAACTTATCATTCATAATTAAACTTTACCTCAAAATAAGTCATAAAAACAGAATATGTCTCAAAAAATCAAAATCTCTCATGTCTCATGAAAATACATCTTAGTCCCACATAATCAGAGTACAAAAATAACAGTAATAATCCTCTCACATGTGGCAATCCATCATAAGCCAAATGAAAACGATAAAAGCTAGAAGAATACATCTGAAATGTGAAAAATCTAAAAATGAATCTACAAGCAACCCGAATCAACTATCCTCAACTCTGTGGGCTATTGGGGAAAAAGGTAAGATAGAGGAGTGGGTCTGATAATAAGTCTAGTGAGTGAAATTAATTACTATCATTTGTGGGCAAGATAATGTTAATAGACTAAGCAATAGTTCTGGCATAAAAGGAAGATGCAGGAAAGATAAAACTTACATAAAATAATGTTTCTGATTTAGTTTGACTGTTTGCTTTGATTGTTTGCACTTGTCTTAAACTGTGGTGATTAGGCTGAAACTCTAATCCTATCTCAACCGCTAACTTAATTAGGCTGAAATCCTAGTTCTACCCATTGATCGACATTTTCAATCTCTGTTGTGCCACTATGGACCAATCTTGTTCGTTTCACGGCAAAAGACACCTCTTAGTACTTAGGACGCAGTAGCGAATTATTTACCCTAATTGATGCAGCAAGCTCGATCATCGCCAGTACACACTAAACTGTTGCCCCCTATTTGACCCTTTATTTCTCGAAATCAGCATAAGCATGCTTGGCCTCACCCACATGTGAGACCATCAGTCCTCGACCAGAAAGGTAAAACTGCCGATACTGGTTCTAACAAACAAATCTTCTAACTTAGTGCCCCTTACACAAATCCCCAATAGAGCCTCAATCTATAGGCCACTTTTTTACCCAAATCAGCATAACCGTGTCTAGCCTTACCCACAGTGAGACCATCAGTCCTATATCTAAATGGAATGCTGCTCGTACGGGCCACTACTGCTATATTTTCTTATTAATTTAATCCAAGATCTATGTATTAAAATATGCCCCTTCTGTTATTACTTTTTTTCTAATTATAAGCTACGTATTATAATTATTCTTGGCACTATTACTCTTTTATTTTCTCTTTTTAGTTATAACCACTTGTTATAATCATGCTTACAAATATCTCAAATTTTCCTATTGTAGCCCATCTCCATTTTATTTCAGTTTCTCTTAGTTTACATCTGATTTCTATAAATTTAGTTTTTTAAATTTTAGATCTATATATGTGAATCCAGACCAACTTGGGTGTTAATTTATTATAACGCTCGGGTCAAACCGAGTATTACATATTCATGTTTGGTTACTATGGAACTCAGGAGTCGAGTTGGATGATAGAGAAGTATTTTATGTACTTGATTATATTCCACTATGTGTATACATTAGGAGGACATGTTACTATAACTGTCCAGTTTACTTGTTTATTTTTGTACTCTGATGATTGTACACATATTAAATGATACATTTTCTTTCTATAAAGATCAATTATTATATATTACATATTGCTCCGCTGCCATTGTGAGATTCTATGTTATTGTTTCTCTTTTTCTCCTATATTTTTCTTCAACTCTAATAATCCGGTATTTCTGGAACTTGAATACTAGGTATGTTATATAGTGAACGTATTGATGTCGATTTTCGAGTGCCGAAAGTCTTGGTTTATTAGATTTGATATTAGCTAAAGGGTGTTTTTGGGGATGTATCGATTAAATTAATTATTTTGAAAACAAGTTTTAAGAAAGTTAAGATTAGAAATGTATGATAATAAAAAGAATATATAATATAAAGAAATGTCTTTATAAAAAGTGTTTAAACTTAGAAATTATTCACGATTATATTTTATAAAAGTATATTTAATAAAATAAAATTTAATTAGCAAAAAAAAATAATGTTGGAGAAATATGGATATCTTAATATTTTAAAAGTATAAATAAAAAAGTTATGTAATATGACATAAGTTTGGAATTAAAATTGGAAGTAGATTATTCATAATGAAATTTCATAGGAATTTAGAAATAAGAATTATGATGATATTGTTCCAAATAAATGATGATTGATTTATTTTGGAAAAAAAGATAGAAATATTTTTATAAATAAATATTTGAAAGACAAAAATGTAAAATGATTATTGTTATAGAAATATATTTACAAATGTTTGAATAAATATGAAAGTATTATAAAATATTTTCAAAGAGGTTTGGGAAAGTTAATAAATACATATGAACTATATGGACTATTTCGTCGCATAATTTAATCTAATATTCAAGTATGGAACTTTGACGTATTTGACACTTATCGGGAAGAGGATTTATCACTCGATTCTTGACGACGAACATTGATGTAGGTTTGGGATTAGATGCTTTTGTTTTCTATTATAGTTGAGAGCTATGCAAGGAGAACTGAAATGTTGAAACTTTCTTTTGATTCATGACACGAAGCTATCACTACGACAAACAGATTTGACGACTGCTACAACAAAAAGAGAATATATACTACAAGGAGACAAGACTTCAAAACCGGTGCATCAATTATATTATTTTGTTCTTGAATCTCACGTCAATGTTGTTAAAATCTCTCCTCAGTTATGTATATATTAGCTTATATGTTTAATCATTCTATTTTACAAATATTTTATACACATATAAGCATATGTTAAATTATAAAAGTAATTAAACTTATGTATATTTCTATACCTGTATAAACTTTGCATATTGCACAGATTTCACCAAGTCAGTCGACCGACCCAGAGGTCCAGTCGACTAACACTAAAATATTTGTGCAACATGCATAGGTGTATAGATATAGGGATATATTTTAAAATTTATTTTGAATATTCTGTCGACTGACATAGAGGCTCAGTTGAATGAATTTCTACAACAGCTACTTTTTGAAAAGACACGACTTTTTGTGAAGAGATACGAATCACTACGAAAAGATTTGGACGCAACACTTCAACCAAAACTCTTCAACAACAGTCGCTGCTTTCTAACCATTATAAATACATACCCAAACCTGATTTCAAATCACTGAATTACAACCGAATTTTCTTATCTCTCTAATCTAAATTTCTATAATCAATTTGCTATTATACTTCCAATTATTCTACATTAAAGAAATACTATAACTTTCTATTCTCGATATACTTCAAATATATATTTATAATTGAGGAGAAGATTATAGGAAAGGTATACTACAAGTGACAAATCCGTATTACCAGAAAACACAAAAGTCAAAACTATTTTATGTACTTGTTGAAGTCTTGCTCTACTGCTCAAGCAAGTGAAGTCCTCTTCGGCTGCTGGGGCGAAATCCTTTTCTTCTACTCAGGTTCCTATTCGGATGATCAGGGGTTATATAGAACTATTCCTCTGGGTCAAGTGAGAGTTATTGTTTTAGTGAAATTCAAGAAGGAGTCTGGTACTGGACGTAGGACGTTGCTTCGAAGCAGTTTAAAAATTCCTGGTGTCATTTTATTTTACTGCTTTTATATTCCGCACTATTTATTGTATTTCTATCATCGGTTCGTATATCCATATTACTGATCCACAACACACTTTCATTTGGTATCAAAGCAAGGTTATTATGTAACCGTAACACAGTTATCTAATAATCTGATAATATAGGCACTAGCACTAACACTAGCTTCATTGAAGGAAGATCCACTGCGTGTCCATCACTATTTAATGGCATGTATTATAACTACTGTGCCACACGAATTAGAATATATATGCCAGAAAATGGTTTTAATTCATGGAATATAACTCAAACAGAATATACTATTCCTACCAAAGAATATTCTACTTGGTCAAACACACAGAAACTAGATGCCACGGCTAGTGCAAAAGCCATGAATATGTTGTTTCGTGCCTTAGATAAAAATGATTTTAACTGTGTTAGCATGTGCAATACTGCATATGACATATGGCATAGAATCAAAGTTACACATAAAGTAACCAACAAGGTCAAACAACAAAATATCCATGCTCAATGTAAGTTTCAAAACTATAGAATGAAAGAAAATGAATCTATAAATGACATATAATCAAGATTTCAAGGTATCTATCATTCATTAGTAGGACTAGGAGAAAAATATTCAAACTTTGATATTGTATCCAAAATCCTTAACTCTTTAATGAAAGAATAGGAAGGAAAAGTTCTCGCTATTAAAGAAGCAAACTATATTTCCAACAAAACTCTGGAAGAGTTAATAGGAAATCTAATGTCTTATGAAGTGAATTTGTAGGCTAAATGAGTTCAAGCTCAAGATAAAAAGAATGTAGAATTCCATATAGAAGAATAAGAATCAGATTTGGACAAAGACGACCTAGCTTTTTTTGCCAAAAACTTCAAATAGAAAAGGAAACGGAAATAATGGCAAGAAAAGCTCAAACAGCAATAAACCATCGTCTTTATCAGTTATGAAGTGTTTAATTGTCACAAAAAGGGACGTATGAAGACGGACTATCCAGATAAAAAGAAAGAATATCTAAATAATAGGAAGAACAAATTCAAAAGAAAAGCCTTCTCAGTTATGTGGGATGATTCAGATTCCTACTCTTCTTCTGGAAGTGAAAGTGCAACCATAATGAACAAGCCAATGTATGCTTTATGGCTAAAGATAATGAGGTTAGTGATTTAACTTTTGATGATATGACTGAAATAAATTCTGAATTATTAGATACTTTAAAGAGTCTCAAAAGAAAATTTAAAGAGGCTGTAGAAAACCATAACAATGCAGAATTCGAAAGAGATATGCTTAAAGACGAGAAGAAAATATTGGAAGAAGAACTTGAGAAAAATCAAAAATTTCTTTAAAATATTAATTCTCAACTTATATTATTGAGTTAACTAATTGAAACTCAAAAAGAAAAGAATGACGGTCTTGTTTCTGAAAATCGTGTTTTAAAAACTAGTATTAAAATGGAAGAACTAGAAATTCAAGTCTAAAGACCAAACTAAAAGGAAACACTAAAAATGTTTCAAATTTTAATAAACGAAGGGAAAATTTATCCAGAATTATTGAGAATTCAAAATTTGTTAATAATAAATATGGTTTAGGATATAAGAAGAAAAATCAAGAATTTGCAATCTAGTAATTTAAAAGTTATGTATGACAAAACACCCACACCTTCAAAAAGACTAGTTTCCAAAGATATAAATATATGGGTATTAATAAGGAAAAAGTATATTAGTTCATTTATGTAAGATTTTCATAGTAATAAAAATTATATTTATAAAAGGGATACTACACCCACTTTGGTATGGTTTCCTAAGACCTAACTCTTAGGACCCTATTAAAAAAGTTGGTACCAACGTTATCTCATATTTTTTGCAGGTCCTACTCAAGAAAAGAGGAAAATGGATACTGGACAGTGGTTGGTCAAAGCAGATGACAGGAGACAAAGATATACTGATAAATATTACATACTTAGATGGATTAACTGTCACTTTTGGAGATAATTCCAAGCGATATATAATCGGCAAAGGCGGTGTGAGCAATTACGGTACATCTAATTTACATCTAATTACAAATGTTTTAATAGTTATGTACGACCCATAATTTCTGTCATTTGAAATTAGTATATTTAATTGATTTTAAATATTAACATGTAAAATTTGTAAGTCGAATAAATTATATTTCGAATATCTAGATTTAATTGGATAATTAAATCGATAATTTAATATTTGAAATTACAGAAATAAATGGAAATTGGGTTTAATGTGATTGAAAATGATTTATAAAGTTGTAAGTTGTATTTAATCATGTTGGAGTTAGAATGATGTTATAGAACCTTTAAAATTGAATTAAAAGTTAATTTGTAAAAATTGAATATTTTTATATTTAATTGACGAGTAAAAATAGTCATTTTTCAAACAGCCTCGGATTTCGACGAAACAAGTTTCATTGGATCCGTAATGTTATATTATTGTAAGATTTCAAATTTTGTGTCAATCGGAATTACGATTTGTCCGGGGCAAGCTAAAACGTGCTGAAATGGGTTTAAGTGAATTTTAAATTTGAAATAGTCGATTTGAAAACCTATTTTTCAAATATGATTGAATTGGCTCCCGATATACATTCCATTGCTTTCGGAATATAGGTAAAACATTATAAACGTCAGGCGGCACGCTTTATTTGGAGTTTGAAAAAAATTCGGGTGAATAGTGTCGCAAGAATTTTCTATAAAAGGCCACCATAATTCACAATTTACACTCAAAACCGAACATCTAAACCCTAGCCGCCGGTTTCCATTTAATGGACAAATATTCATCTTCTTCCTCCCTAATTTTCTTCAAATCTACCAATTAATTCAAGAAATTTCCAATTGCAACTTTGAAGATCTCAACGAGAGCTTCGATTCTATACGGTGATGATCGTTTAAAGTTGAGTGGATCATCGACAAATCGAACTACAATGACCGGCGTTCGCGCACATTTTTCAGCGCAGGGGGATGACCAAGCTCGACGCTGTCGTCATCGTTGGCGTGTCTCACGTAGGCGCAGCGTTTGGTTGCTTTGGACGTCGTCACGATCATCGTGGTGGCTGCGACATTCGATAATAATCGAACGAGGATGGGTTTGGTCGCGTATAATAACTAGGAGAGAAAAAGCTCAAGCGTGTGGCCAAAATTCTCAGAAAGCAAAAAGAATGGCCCAGATAGTTGAAGATTATAAAAATATAAAAATGAAAATAGTAATTTATATTATTTAAATTCGTGAATGTTTAAAAAGCAATAACTTTGTCATACGAGGTCGGAAATTCACGAAATGAATTGTGTCGGGTTCATATGGACGAGCACTACGCGATGGAGCTAGATTGGAATCGATTGGAGCTAGTGATAATTTCGGGTAAAATTAAACGCGTTTTTAATTTTATTCGAAATAAAACACTGCAACTGTATTTAAAACAAAGTGAGAACTTATCACTCAATCAAAATTGTTTCAATTTAAATTTTAAATCGTTAAATTTTAAATTGCTTGATTGTGCGATTGAATGATAAATTGCTATATGTTGTATTGAAATTGGACCTATACGCCGCATATTAAGCGGAGGTTAATATATTAAACACATATACCGCGATATCCACCTTGAAGTGGAATTGGTATCATATATGTACTTGGAGTTGATTTCCCGCATTATATAGCGGATGAGACCCTATTGCGCCGCATAATAGTGGATAATATTTTTTTATAAACCAATGTACCGCGATATTCTGCTTTGAAATGGGATTGGTATCGTGCTTACATATGTGGATGCAGGGAAAGAGGTTGGAGGGATCCACCTGGATTCCTCAACATTATTGATTTATTTACAAATATTTGCGATATATTCTGTTTTCATATTGATATATGATGTTTGGATGTCGTGGTTGATGTATTGGTGCTGTTGAAGCATTGGGCCTATTTTTGGAGTTTTAAAAATGTTAAAGTAACGATTTCGAATTTAAAGGAATTCCGAGTGATTTTTGAAAGTATACACTTTATTGAATTTTGGAATTGATTCATTTTAAATAAATAAACGTTTCAATTTTTTTTCTATTGACGCTAAAATTGAACACTAACACCCCGGTGAAAGTAGAGATTAAGTGAAAGCACCACCTGTCAATACGGGAATTAGAAGTAGGAAGAAAAGTCACAGAAAAACAGTAAAAAGACAACAGTTTTATAGTGGTTCGGCTTCAAGTTAAGCCTACGTCCACTTTAATCTTCTTTATTGCTGAATCGATTACAACTTTATAACAATCTTAGATTACAACACTACAAAGACAAATAGCTAGAACTCTGATGTAGATAAACTCTTTGAATCCATGTCAAATGTGTTAGATTTCTTCTTGAAGTTCGTTGAAGTGTCTTTCGTGTTTGAAGTGTCGGATGAGTCGAGAAATTAGCAGAGTATAGGCATTTTAGAAATGAGCCAAAAGGTCCCCCTTTGATGGAGTAGGCATGGTATTTATAGGAGATTTCTGGAGTATGTCGTAGGTCGTGGGCGACCTTGGCGTAGGTCGTAGGTCGTGGGCGACCTAGAGGTAGGTCGTAGGTCGTGAGCGACCTAGCGGTAGGTCGTAGGGATGCGATCTATGGCTCATCTTGGTTGCATTTGGTCTTCTCTGAGCGGGTTGGTAGGTCATGGGCGACCAAGGGAACATGGGTTACAGTCTAACAGGGTTGGACTAGATCTCCTGAACAAACTGATGGGTCGTAGCGACCTAGGAGGGAAGCGGCATAAGAAGTTACGGCTTATGGAGTTATCTCGGTCTATTTAAGTCGTGAGCGACCTAATGAAGGAGTAACATGCGTGCAGCCTCACACTATCTTAACCCCGTTAGGTCGTTAGGGGTCTTTATGTCGCTAACTCGTTAGGTCGAGCATCCATGTTAACTCGCTCATTCTTCAGGTTGTTAGGTCGCTGGACCTTCAAACCCGTTAAGTCGCTGAGTCGCTTTATTCCTTAGGTCGTTAGGTTGTTGACAACTTTTGGTTGCTAGGTCGTTGATAACTTTAGGTCCTTCGGTCGCTAATTTCCTTAGGTCGCTAACCTGTGGAATAGAGGAGTTAACATTTGCCCCTCGAAGTACACGCCTATGCCATAGGTCGTGTGGTTCGATCTAATTCTGCTAGGTCGTGAGCGACCTAAGAGATAAGCTAACTCGCGCGCCCATTCGCCTTTTTCTCTTTGCCTTATATAAACTGTTAGCTCGTTTCTTCCTCCTTACTTAACTACTTTGACAACCTGCTCTGCCATTAATGAACCTCCGAGCTTCCAAGGGTGAATTCAATCCACCAGTCGTCAATTCATCTTTATCATCATATTATGTAAGTAATCTCAGTCAATATCCAAGCACGGCCATCGTCGAAACGCGAATCCCCCTTTTCTCGGCCTTAATCCCATTTCATGTGTTGCGTTTTACCATGAATCATGTTACAATCAATCTTTGGTCGTCATTAGACACGATGATGTTATAATTCATGAGAACGCGGTAATGCACTGGATCCATGGTGGATCTGAGGTGATTCGAATCGGTTTTAGGCGATTTGGTGGTGTTGAAAGATGATGGATTCTACTACGGAGATGATAGAGGGTTATCGGGTCACAAATTAATGGGTTATCGTGTTTGTGAGTGAAGCAAAATTAGCTGGTTAGGGTGAGTGAGTGACCAGCTTAGGAGCTTCGAACGACCTAAGGCTTAACGGTTTATATGTGAATTGCATGACCTAACCGACTTAACGACCTAACTTATAAATTCTGAGCGACATAAGAGACGGCGACCTAAGATGTAAAGTATGTTGTTTCAGATGAGATACACCTTTACCGATCTATCTTTAGGTCGCACTAGGATTTGGGTGAGCTAACTCTTTGTCATACCACCTTTAGGTCGCGGAAGAGCTAATACTTAGACAATTTAGGACTGCCTTGAACTCCTTGGCTCGAGCAATGCGACTTAAGAGAGTTCGACTTATGTTAGGTCGTTGGATTTGACTTGGACGACCTAAATAATCCCCGAGCTAGCTTGATTCATTCCTGCGACTTAAGGACTTGAACACTTTTCAACTTGAATGGACATGACATTGTTGAATTGAATTCTCAATTTGAACTGCCGAGATAACACGCCTGAACTTGTTGTCGTTCTTTACAGATTATATTAACTTTAATGCTAATAACCTGTTAAATATAACATTTGTAGAAAAACTAGGGCGAATATACTGCCACTGATTTCCCACACCGAATGACAGATTAGTCGATAAAGAATAATCAACTTAAAGAAATTATACGAATGAAATGCTATGAATCACCAAATTCAAGTGAAGTATTGAAGCAAAGCAAAACTTAATCAACTAAAGCTGATTTGTATGCATCAACACTGCACTTGTACTTGGACCCAAAACAACAAGCCCTAAAAGTTTATAATTGACAAATCCATATTAGTTTAATTTTAGTTATATTTGCTGGTCGTTTTACTAGTTTTGCACAACACTTCACACATTTAGGAAACGTGCACCTTCATATTTGAATATCCAGTTCCTTGTGTAGAATGACTTCTCGACAAGAAGAAGTAGTAGGGAAAGCTTGAGGGGCCTTCCCGATAGCCAATCCACTGGATGATCCCTCGGAAAGGACTTCAACTACCCTAAATCAACGGGTGTTCAAGCAACTACGCATTCAGTTTGGTATTGCTAAAGCAGATGCTTTACTTCCTAGGCCAAACGATACTGCTGACAGGCCACCTCTCGGTTTCATCGCTGTCAATCGCCAGATGTGCTTGTGTGGAGCTATTCCTCCTTTTAATGATTTTCTTCAATAATTCCTTCTCCGATTAACCATCTCTCCCTTCCAATTGCATCCCAATGGCTACGTCATCCTGATGGGACTGTGCGTACTATTCAGGAGGACACTTGATCGTCTTCCGAGTTTTGAAGAAATCTGCTATTTGTGCACATTTGCAAAGAATAAAGATCATCCTTTTATTATTCTCGTGAGAAGCGCCAGAGACCGTAAACTTATCACTGATCTTTCTGAGAGTGCTCACGGCTTTTTGAATCAATTCTTCTTCGTTCGCTGCCTCCAGGATTTTATGCCATCTGGAGAGTAGGTAGTAAGATTGCTTATCCCCGTTCTTTCCATTTGAGATTTTCAAAGTCCGAGTTGCTAAGTGCTATCTTCATTCTTTACTTTTACAACACTTCCTCCTCCCTCTAAAGATCCCAGCCACAAACTGACTTTTGAAAGACTAGATGCTGTGGCGGCTGAGGAGAGAAGCATTAATTTTTTGATTAAAGACGAGTTTCTGCACCAATTCGGACTTCTGCACTCTTCCCGTTCTACTCAGCCTCATGAAGTCCCAGATTCTCCAATAGAGACACCAGATGCCCCAGTGTCCGTCGAAGAACTTATACCGAAATAACCAACCGTTGAGGCTTCAATGGTGAAGTGTTCTGCTTCTATTGACGTTGCGGGGTCATCCGGCAAATTTGCACTTGCCTCGGTCATTGAGGAAGTGGAACCTCCTCACCAATCCGGTAAGACTGCTGATGAAGGAGTTGAGGGGAAGGGTCCCGCTGGGCACGATGGTGACGACATTTTTGAGGGATTGAGCGACTTGATGATTACTTCACAGGAGCTCTTTAAAGACGATACCACTACTACTAAAGTTATTTCTCCAGTACTTGAAGCGACATCTATCTTGCAACAAACTTCGTCGGGCCAAGAGTTGACACTTGTTGTAAAATCCGTCATCACCGCCCAACCGAGGAGTGGTTCGTAGTTTGACGCACGTAGTTTGCACGTTACACACACTTAGGATTTTACGGCACTTATATGCATTCAACTTCCTTACTTTGAAGATTTATGAACTTGTCTTTTCTTCATATTCAGGTTCTCCAATGGGACGTAGCGGCTCTTACTATGTTGATTTCCAACGTTATGGGAGACGCAGATCCTATGATCCCAAGAGGTATCTTCCTGCCTCCTGGGAGACCGATGAAGAAAGAGCTACAAGAAAAGCTCGTGAGAGGCGTGCTTATGAAGAACGCTATGGGAAAAGGGATGAACGACATGATTCTTCCCAGAGAGAGGATGATTCTCACAAACGAAAATATCATGATGACAAAGGGAAAAGTCATGTCGCTGAAGATCAGAGTAAACGGGTCAAACTTAGCGAAAAGCCAGCATTTGAAATTTCTGAAAAGCCCGCTACTCCCATCTCTTTGGAAATTCCATCCAGCTCTCCTGCCCTTCAGAGAGCTGATATTCAAACAATCATCAGTAGGATCCCATATCAAGTTGGACAGGGTCCGGCTACTCTTCAAAGCCCGTTTCCGCACTGGTGCTTAAAAGGAGTGCATTTTGATCTTGACTTGGTCCCAATCGACAAGAAAGCTAGGTTGCAAAATCTTGATGCCGTCAAACTCGATATGAGAGAATGTCTGGTTGGTAAAAACTTGTTGACGAGCTTCAAAGATTAAACAACGCAAATCTCGAAGCCATGCTGACTATGGAAAACGATAAATCCGAATGGCAGAAAACTCTCGATCAGCATGATGCAGAGATGAAGAGCATCACCGCTTACAATGAGAAGCTTGAAGCGGAAGTTGAAAAGCTTAAAGAAGAGCTTGCCACTTCTTCCACTTCCTATTCTCAAAGAGAAGAAGTGCTTCAAAAATAGGTGAGAGATGCTCACGCCGGGAAAAGAGACGCTGAAGCTAAATTCGTAGCACAACAGCAAGTTGTAGAAAGCTACTGAAATGTTAAATGCTCGACTTTCTGAAGTTGAAAAAGAGCGCGATGAAGCTGCCGCCGGCAAAGCAGCAGCCGAAGAATCTTATGAGGCGACCAAAGACAACATCAGCTCTACCTTATTTGAGTTTTATATACATAATGTTCTGGGGTGTGGTAGCCTTTTTGGGTTCGAAGTACGAAATCACTTTGGCAGAAGTGTGGGAGGCCGCACTTAATATGCTTGGAGGCGCTGGATATGCCGAAGCAGATTTTGAGGCGCACTATCTAGATGACGATGCACGTGCTTCTCTTGCCCGAGGAAAGGAGAAACTCGCTAAAGACCGAGCCGGAACGGCGGAAGGTGAACATTTAGGGAAGGCAACCTCAACCGACCTAGTTCAACCTTCGATTTCGACCGACATCGATATTGTTGGATTCAGTTCCCATTCTCCTCCTCCTTCTAAATCTGTCGTTGAAAGTGCAACTGCTCGCACTGGAGATGAGACTCAAGAAAGCACTGAAGCACAGGACATTGAAGTTGACGTAGTAAAGCCTAATTCTCCAGGTAACCTCAATGTTGATCTTGCTCAAGTGGGCTGCTTGTTTACTTCACACGAACTTAATGAACTTTTTTATTATTACTTAAATCTTGACGTGCCACTTTCTCCTCTCTTTATGAGAGATACTGATTTTAACTTCTCTTCTTCTGTAGTGAAAGCGCCAAGTGTTGTTCAGACTTCCCCTCTTCCAACTGTTCCCTCTCCGCCTTTTTAGATTACTCCTCCTTCCGTTTCTCAACCAGGTTCACAAGAGGAGCAGATAAAAGCTCTTCAAGGCTTGGACGACCCAGTCGCTTCGCAAGAACAGAAGGCCGAAGAACCTGAAGAAGGCGAAAGAACCCCAGAGCAAACTATTTCTGATGACATAAAATTGTCTGCACTTTTCACTCCGGGCAGTGAGTCTTCTTCAAGGAAGAAGGGGAAGCGTGGAATCTCAAAGAAAAAGATGGAAGTTTCTGTCAGCAAAGAAAAAGCAGAAGAAGATCCAATTGTACCCATTTCTCCTTCTTCCCTTACTCTTACAAGCCGACCCAAAAAGTTAATCATCCGACCAAGTGAGAGCTCCAAAGGTGAAAGGAAGAAGAAGTGACGGGTTTGGTCCTATGTTTTTGTCTTGTATTAACGCTTAAAATTGAACGCTAACACCCCGGTGTATGTAGAGATTAAGCGAAAGCACCAACCGTGAATACGGGAATTAGAAACAAGTAGAAAAGTCACAGAGAAAGCAGTAAATGACAACAGTTTTATAGTGGTTCGGCTTCGGGTTAAGCCTACGTCCACTTTAATCTTCTTTATTGCTGAATCAATTACAACTTTACAACAATCTTCGATTACAATACTGATGAGATAAACAACTAGAACTTCGATGTAGAAGAACTCTTTGAATCCATGTTGATTGTGTTAGATTTCCTCTTGAAGTTTGTTGAGATGTCTTTCGTGTTTGAAGTGTCGAGTGAGTCGAGAATTCAGCAGAGTATCGGCGTTCCAGAAATGGGCCAAAAAGATCTCATTTTAGTTGGAGTAGGCGTGGTAATTATAGGAGAGTTCGACGTTAGGTCGTAGGTCGCAAGCGACCTACGATAGGTCGTAGGTCGTCCGCGACCTAGTGGGAGTGGCTTGACCTCGGATAGGTCATAGGTCGTCCGCGACCTATTGGGAGTGGCTTACGGCTTAAATATGGTGCACCTAATCATTTTGGATGAACTAACAAGTCACAGGTCGTGAGCGGCATAGGAAGCTCCTTAGGTATGCTTAGGTCGTGAGCGGCATAGGAATAGGTCGTCACACCTTAGCTCGCTGCAGAACTTCTTCCCTGTTAGGTCGCTCCCCATATTAACTCGCTACGTCGTTCAACCCTTAGGTCGCTGACCTTCTTGGCTTGTTAGGTCGCGGTGCTCTTCAACTGACACTATGTCACTCCATTGGGTTGCAAGGCATTTGAACTCTTTTTAGGTCGCTAAGTCCATTATTTCATTAGGTCGCTGTGTTGTAGGAGCCCTTAGGTCGTAAGCTCTTTAGGTCGTTAAGACCGCTCCATTCTTAGGTCGCTCTGTCTTCATTTAATTACTAGGTCGCTGCCGCTTTAATTCTTTAGGTCGCAGCCTGTTATAGATTGTTAAGTCGCGAGCCTTAGGTCGCTAGGTCATTGAGCTCGGTTGGTCGCTGACTAGTTGAGTCACTACTTTCTCTAGATCGCAGGGTCGTAGATAGAAGAGGGTTAACATCTTGCTTTTTGCTTTCTGCTTGTATATATAAAGGCTTGTGTTGACCGGAGATTGTGCGGGTCCCGGTCCCCGCCTTCTGTTGTTTTGAAACCTGCACATGTATAAAATTTTCGTAGTATGGAATAAATGATTCTTTTACTTGTACAAACTTCTGTCTGTATTTGAGAATGCATTTATTCTTCTTTTTCATACAAGTTTCTTTGTTTTCTTTGTGTGATGTTGCAGTAAGCATGTGGTATGTTGCTTGAGCATTGCTTTTACAAATGTAACTATATTATATTGCCCCCATACCGCGGTTTATTGCAATCTCTTTCACATTGGCAAAATTTTGGAGAACAACTTTTCTGTTTCGAGAAGACTTGTACTCTTTATTTGGAGAACAACTTTTCCATTTTAAGGAGACTTGCATCCGTACTTTAGAGAATAATTTTTCCATTTGAAGGGAATATTTCTCTGATTTAGTAGAATGCACCTTGTATTGGAGAAGTCTTCTCTTTCCTCTTTTTTTAGGAAAAATTTGTACACTTCAACTTTTGGAGACGATCACTCTTTTTCTTTTCTTTTTTTCCTTTTTTTGTAAGAGAAAAGTAGTGAATTTTCCTACGCGGCGAAGTGGGCTTCAAAAGAAGGCTTTGATTTGGTACTTCAATCTTCGGAGAAAAATATTCTCATTGTGGACAGATTGATCTTTTCTTGAAAGTAGAAGTTCCAAAGATGGCTTTCCACATTCCAACTCTTGTGAAGTGTGTCTTCGAAGAGAGCTGTTTGCACTTCAAATCCTGGTGAAATGTGTGCCTCCGAAGAGGGATTTTAACATTTCAACTCTGGTGAAATGGGCCTCCGAAGAGGGCTTTTCACATTACAACTCTTGTGAAGTGTCTACATCAAATCTTGGTGAAATATTGCCTCCGAAGAGGTCTTTTAGCTTTTCAACTCTGGTGAAATGGGCTTCCGAAAGGGCTTTTCACATTTCAACTCTTGTGAAGTTTTATTTCAAATCTCGGTGAAATGTATGCCTCCGAAGAGGTCTTTTAGCATTTCATCATTGGCAAAATGGGCCTCCGAAGAGGGCTTTTCACATTTCAACTCTTGTGCAGTTTTATTTCAAATCTCGGTGAAATGTGTGCCTCCGAAGAGGTCTTTTAGCATTTCAACTCTGGTGAAATGGGCCTTCGAATAGGGCATTTCACATTTCAACTCTTGTGAAGTTTTATTTCAAATCTCAGTGAAATGTGTGCCTCCGAGTAGGTCTTTTGGCTGGAAGTTACTTTCTCATGGTTAGATGGATTCATGGGGCGGACGCAAGTTACTTAATTGGATGTTTATTTGCACAAAAGATCGCAACTAGTTAACGAGTGCCCTGTGCCTTCCACTTGGGAAAGTGCCTCCGGTCATTCCACCAATCTTTTTTGGTTGAGAAAGTGAACTTTCTTTTTCATGCATGCCCCATTAGATGTCTTTATCCTCCGAAGAGTTGTGCCTCCGAAGAGGGCTTGTGCCTCCGAAGAGGTCTTTGGCTGTTTCCTGCCTGCTCGCCCATGTCTTTTCGCCATTTTTTCATATCAGTGATTCCCTGTTATCATTTTCAAGCACACATCCCTTTATTTTGCAAGTAGTTTGTTTTATCCAAAGAAGTGTACTTCGTTGTTAAGTGAGCTCGCAGGGGCAGACGCAGGCTACTAAATCAGATGTTCGTTTGCATAAACTATCATAATTAGTTAGCAAGGGCCCACCTCCGGCGGAATCACTAGCTTTTTGCTTGAAGCACTTCTTATATAGGATTTGAATCTAGATGTTCGTTTGCTGAGTGATGTCAGGGATTGCTTGGTCTTGTTATGGGCAAGCATTGTTTTAATGGCCTGCAATATTAAATCGACATTTTAGCAATACAATTAAAGTACTTTACATATCGAAATAAAACAAGCATTTTGTAATAGTAGAGAACATAAGATTTATAGTGGTTCGGCCAAGAACAGGGCCAACATCCACTTTATAGTTCTTATTATTCACTTGCACTGGCTTCACAATGGCTTTCAATACAAGAATCATAAATCCATAATTCTTTTATAGTATTTCAGCAATGCTTTTAAGTAAAATATGGGCGCATGTGATTGCTGTTCCAAGCCCTTGGAATTGGATCTCCTTCGACAGTTGTGAGTTTGAATGTGCCATCAAGAGGTTTTTCGCTTATGACATATGGCCCTTCCCAGTTTGGCCCAAACACACCTGTTGCTGTCTTAATTCTTTTCAAGACTAGATCTCCAATTTCAAAGCTACGTTGGCGAACTTGGGAATTAAAGTGCCCGGCTATCCTTTGCTGATGGGCTGCAATTCTGAGCTTAGCCTATTCCCTTCTTTCATCAAGGAGGTCAAGTGCTTCAAGTTGCAGCGTTTCATTTTCAGCTTGATCGAAATGGATTCTTCTGTGCGAAGGGACCTCTGTTTCCACCGGAATCATTGCTTCTGATCCATATGCCAATGAAAATGGAGTGTGCCCAGTCGCAGTTTTGTGAGTAGTTCTATATGCCTATAGTGCTAGTGGCAGCTTATCGACCCAACCACCTTTTGCTTTCTCCAGCTATTTTTTGATGGTTGTTTTATAATTTTGTTTACTTCTTCCACTTGCCCGTTTGCCTACGGATGAGCCACTGCTGAAAAGCTTTTTTGGATCTTGAATCACTTGCAAAAATCTTAGAACCCTTCACTTTCGAATTGGGTTCCATTGTTTGTGATTATCTTTTGAGGCACACCGTACCTGCAAATGATGTTCTTAGTCACAAAGTTTATCATCTTTTTAGAGGTAAGTAGCTAATGGTTCAGATTCAGCCCATTTAGTAAAATAATCAACAGCAACGATGGCATATCTGATTCCGGACTTGGCGGTTGGCAAAGGCCCGATGAGATCTATTCCCCAAATAGGAAATGGCCATGGACTGACCATCTGTGTTATCTCGTTGGAAGGTGCTCTTGGGGTTTTTGCAAATCTCTAGCATCGGTCGCATTTTCGGGCGTAGCTAGCCGCATCACGATTAATGTCTGGCCAAAAGTACCCATAACGGAGAATTTTCTTTGCTAGAGTTTGACCACCCGAATGATCTCCACACTCTCCTCCATGTACTTCAGCTAGAATTGTCTTAGCCTCTTCCTTGGTCACACATCGGAGTAATGGCATTGAGATTCCACGTCTGTACATGCTTGGAGCTGACAAGACTTCCAAAAGAACTAATCCCAAAAATTGAGCTTCACCAGTGCTGTAATACGTAGCGAGAGAATCTGCCTTCATATTCTCTTCCCGGGGTATATGGCTTATCGTGTAATGGTCAAAATCATCAAGTAGTTCCCATGCCTTTGACAAGTAGGTAGGCAGATTTCCTTCTTTTGCTTGAAACTCTTTCCTGACTTGGCATACAATAAGCTGAGAATCACTGAAAATTTGCAATACTCTGACGTTCAGTTCCTTAGCAATCATCAAGCCAGCAAAAAGAGCTTCATATTCTGCTTCATTGTTTTTCAAAGGGAATTCTAATCTCAATGCATAGCACAATGACCGCGCTTCAGGGGTTTCAAGCGCAACCCCAGCTCTGGAACAGTAACCGTTTTTCGCACCATCAACATATAATTTCCATCGAATTGGGGTATTATCATTCACCTCTTCCTCACTATCACCTTTATCTGTAAATTTTGCGATGAAATCTGCTAAAGGTTGTCCACTGATTGCTTTCCGAGGGTGATAAGTGATGTCGTATTGGCCGAGTTCAATATTCCACGTCAGAAGACGTCCAGAAGTCTCAGGGCGAAACAGGACTTGCTTTAGAGGATGATTAGTGAGGACTTTGATAGGATGAGCTTGGAAATATGGCCTCAATTTTCTTGACGCAATCAGTAGACAATAGGCGACCTTTTCCAACTTTTAATAATTCATCTCTGCCCGAGTGAATCTTTTGCTAATATAATAAACCGGGCGCTGAATTTTAGCGTCTTCTCGTACCAACGCCGCGCTGAGAGCATGAGATGAGATTGCCAAATATACGAAAAGATCTTCACCATTGTCGGGCTTAGAAAGTATTGGAGGCGTTTCCATATGACGAATCAACTCATCGAAAGCTTTCTGGCATTCAGGAGTCCAGTCAAAGTTTTTCCTTCCTTTCTTTAGAGCATCAAAGAACGGAATGCATTTATCAATGGCTTTAGAAATGAACCGACTCAAGGCAGCGACTTTTTCATTAAGACTTTGCAATTCCTTCTTCGTTCTAGGAGCTTTCACTTCTCTTAAGGCAGCAATCTGAGCAGGATTAGCCTCAATGCCCCTAACACTCACGATGAAACCTAAGAACTTTCCGGACTCCACCCTAAATGAACATTTAAAGGATTTAGCTTCATTCCGTACTTTCGGGAACATAGCATTAACAAGTCTTTGGTAAGTTGCCCCTGCATTCTTAAGTCCGAAGGGCATGACTCTATAGCAGTAGGACCAACATCTGTGATGAAGCTCGTGTCCTCCTGATTTGGCTCATGCATCATGATCCAGTTATATCCGGAGTAAGCATCCATAAAAGATAATAATTCATGCCCTGCTGTTCCATCCACCAACTGATCAATCCTGGGTAACGGGAAGCAATCTTTGGGAAAGGCTTTGTTTAAACCTGAAAAGTCGATGCATACTCTCCACTTTCCATTAGCTTTCTTAACCAGTACTGGATTTGAAACCCAATTCGGATAAGTAGACTCCCTGATGAAGCCATTCTCCATGAGCCGATCTACCTCTTCTTTCAATGTTGCTGACTATTCAGGACCCTGGGTTCTTCTTTTCTGCTTTACATGTGTAAACTTCGGATCAATATTCAGAGTATGTACTGCAACTTCTGGGGATATTCCACACATATCAACATGAGTCCAAGCGAATACGTCCAGATTTTCTTTCAAGAATGATATCAAAATATTCTGTACCGTCGCATTAAGTTGCGAATACACATTCAACACCTTGTTAGGGTCTTTCGGGTCAACAGGTACTGGCACCGTTACTTCCACTGCCACCACTCTATTCTCCCCTGCACTGGCTTTTCTGGGATCCATTTCTTTTCGTGCACAACTATGCTCGCCAGTGCAGGGTCCACCCTGTAATTGCTACGAGGTTGATTCTTTGATGCAGAATGGGGCCGCCGCATCTTTTCCCATCTCTCTCTTCCTCGCTTCACGCAACTCTATTAGATAACATTCTCGCCCAGCATTCTGATCCCCTTTAATGACACCAACTTCATTCCGTGGGGAATTTCATAGTAAGGCACCATGGGGCGAGAATTGCCTTAAATGTCACAAGAGTTGGTCGGCCTAGGAAGGCATTGTAGGTAGAAAATTCATCAACAATTACAAAAGTCCGCTTTCGAACCACCTTTTTCTGCCCCTCTCCAAGCTCCACGAACAAGTCGATAGTTCCAATTGGCTGCTTCGGTTCCCCAGTAAACCCAACAATTTTTTGCGACGAAGCTTGAACTTCAGCCATCGGAATTTTCATTCGATCGAATGTCTTTTTGAAGAGAATATTGCAAGAAGCGCCGCAATCAACAAGCACTCTCCTTACAATAGTCGGCCCAATGCCTGCAGAGATGACCAAGGGATACATGGTAGGAGGTTCAACACCCATAGAGTCCCAGGCCGTGAACACAATATCATCATTAAAAGTTCTTTGCTGCTTCAAAGGTGTAGCGTCTTCCAACACAAAAACAATCTCTTCTGTTGGTGCATACTTCAAGGCATGGGCACATCTTTCCATCTCAACCCAGCTTCTGCCTGCTAGGTGAGGACCTCCTGTAATCACATTAATAACAGGCCTTTCTGTTTCATGCGCTGCCGCCCTCTTACACGAGCTGGGTTGATGGACAGAGGCTTGTTGCTCCTGAGTTGACGAAGTTGGGTCGTTCCTGTTCCTCTTTACATACTGCTGAAGTTTATTCTCTTTCAATAGCTCCTCAATCAAATTCTTCAAATGACGGCACTCATTAGTGTCGTGGCAGGGCTGATTGTGGAACCGGCAAAATCTTCCAGTTTTCTCAGCATTTTTCCCAAGCCTCAATTTAGCTAGTGTGGGGTATTCGACAATGTCCTTGGTTGCAAAGAAAATGTTTTCTGGTGTATCGGTTAAGGGAGTGAAGTGAAAAGGATGATTTTTCTCTGCATTTCCTGGCTTCTTCTCTCCATCGTTCTCCCTCTTCTGAGTACTAGATTCTTTTTTATTCGAAGCAGCATTATTGTTCCTAACCTCTGTCAATAGCACTTTTGCCGGTGTCTGAAGGCTTTCCAAGCGCATGAACTCATCAGCTTTCTTATAGAATTTCTCAAGCGAGTTTGGTTCCTTCATCTTCAACCATTTCCCAAACTCACTCGATTTGTCGATAGCCCTCATTAAGTAGGTCAAGACCATACATGGCTCTACATTGTCCACTTTAGCTAAGGCTATGTTGAAGCGGTTCAAGAAAGATCTAATAGATTCCCCGGGATTCTGTTCCAGGCTGGACAGTGACATAATATCCTTCGCCTTTGAAGCATACGACCTGAATTGTTCTTTAAACTTCTAAGTTAAATCGAAGAACTGGTCTATAGATCGGACCGGTAGCTTTGTAAACCAAAGTAGAGCTACTCCTTCCAAGTATACCGGAAAGTACCGGCATTTGATCTCATCCGATGCCCTAGAACCTGTCATGTGCCAGTCATACTTGTACAAGAATTGATTAGGGTCGCTTGTCCCCTTATAAGCGGGAATGGTGGGAGGGACAAACTTCCTTGGAAATTCTTCTTTCAGAATTCTCTCGGTGAACGGAGTCTTGCTAGGAGCGAATCCCCATTCTTTTTCATCTTCATCCCTCTACATGCTCGCTTTCATGATTTATCGAACCATTCCAGAGAAGTATTCCTCATCATTTAGAGGCTCTACTGGACAGACATTAGCCATTTTCTCTGAAGTTTGTCTTGACAAGCGTTCGCGGAGGGTTGGCTGCGGCCCTGATCCTCCAGCTTGGGGAGGTGTCCCTTCGACGGGGCTAGTTGCCCTTTGAGGAATATTTCTTGCTTCAACATTATGAGCATCATCGACAAAGTTATTTTCATTATTCACCGGTTGATGGTTAGCTCCGAGAAAAGCGTTTAACCTTTCCAACATTAAAGTGTTTTGGGCTTCCATTTGCTGATATAGCCCAGAAACCGCAGCATCTAACTCCGCTCGTGTAATTCCAACACTTGGAGCTATTTGACCTAACCGAGGACAAGCGGCAGTATTCTCTTGGACACCACCGGATCTAATAGATCTGCTCTTTCTTCCAGGAGCCATTATCTCTGATAGACTTCTGGTTTTGGGAGAGATTCTTTCAACAAACTTTTGCGAAGCAATGATGAAAACAGCCTGAGTTCATTTCTCAGTGAAAGCACCAAAAATGTAAAAGCTAAAATTGAACGCTAACACCCTGGTGTAAGTAGAGATTAAGTGAAAGCACCACCTGTCAATACGGGAATTAGAAGTAAGTAGAAAAGTCACATTAAAAACAGTAAAGAGACAACAGTTTTATAGTGGTTCGACTTCAAGTTAAGCCAACGTCCACTTTAATCTTCTTTATTGATGAATCGATTACAACTTTACAACAATCTTCGATTACAACACTACTATGACAAATAGCTAGAACTTCGATGTAGATGAACTCTTTGAATCCATGTCGAATGTGTTAGATTTCTTCTTGAAGTTCGCTGAAGTGTCTTTCGTGTTTGAAGTGTCGGATGAGTCGAGAAATTAGCAGAGTATAGGCGTTCCAGAAATGAGCCAAAAAGTCCCCCCTTTGATTTAGTAGGCATGGTATTTATAGGAGATTTCGGGAGTAAGTCGTAGGTCATGGGCGACCTAGAGGTAGGTCGTAGGTCGTGGGTGACCTAGGGGTAGGTCGTAGGTCGTAGGAATGCGAGCTACGGCTCATCTAGGTTGCACTTGGTCTTCTCTGAGCGGGTTGGTAGGTCGTGGGCGACCTAGGGAACATGGGTTACGGTCTAACAGGGTTGGACTTGATCTCCTAAACAAACTGATAGGTCGTAGCGACCTAGGAGGGAAGCGGCACAAGAAGTTACGGCTTATGGAGTTATCTCGGTCTATTTTGGTCGTGAGCGACCTAATGAAGAAGTAACATGCATGCAGCCTCACACTGTCTTAACCCATTAGGTCGTTAGGGGTATTTAGGTCGCTAACTCGTTAGGTAGAGCATCCATGTTAACTCGCTCATTCTTCAGGTTGTTAGGTCGCTGGACCTTCTAAACCGTTAGGTCGTTGAGTCGTTTTATTCCTTAGGTCGTTAGGTTGTTGATAACTTTAGGTCGCTAGGTCGTTGATAACTTTAGGTCCTTCGGTCGCTTATTTCCTTAGGTCGCTGAGCTGTGGAATAGATGAGTTAACATTTGCCCCTCGAAGTACACGCCTATGCCATAGGTCGTGTGCTTCGATTTAATTCTTCTAGGTCGTGAGCGACCTAAGAGATAAGCTAACTTGCGCATCCATTCGCCTTTTTCTCTTTGCCTTATATAAACTGTTAGCTCGTTTCTTCCTCCTTACTTAACTACTTTGACAACCTGCTCTGTCATTAACGAACCTCCGAGCTTCCAAGGGCGAATTCAATCCAACCAGTCGTCAATTCATCTTTATCATCATATTACGTAAGTAATCTCAGTCAATATCCAACCACGGCCATCATCGAAATGCGAATCCCCCTTTTTCCGGCCTTAATCCAATTTCATGTGCTGCGTTTTAACATGAATCATGTTACAATCAACGTTTGGTCATCATTGGACACGATGATGTTATAATTCACGAGAACGCGGTAATGCACTGGATCCATGGGGGATCTGAGGTGATTCGAATCGGTTTTAGGTGATTTGGTGGTGTTGAAAGATGATGGATTCTACTGTGGAGATGATAGAGGTTGATCGGGTCACAAATTAACGGGTTATCGAGTTTGTGAGTGAAGCAAAGTTAGCGGGTTAGGTTGAGTGAGAGAGTGACCGGCTTAGGAGCTTCGAACGACCTAAGGCTTAACGGTTTAGATGTGAATTGCACGATCTAACTGACTTAACGACCTAACTTATAAATTCTGAGAGACATAAGAGACGGTGACCTAAGATGTATAGAATCCTGTTTCAGATGAGATACACCTTTAACGATCTATCTTTAGGCCGCACTAGGATTTGGCCGAGCTAACTCTTTGTCATAAAACCTTTAGGTCGCGGATGAGCTAATACTTAGACAAATTTGGTCTGCCTTGAACTCCTTGGCTCGAGCAATGTGACTTAAGAAATTTCGACTTATGTTAGGTCGTAGGATTTGACCTGGATGACCTAAATAATCCCCGAGCTAGCTTGAGTCATTCCTGCGACTTAAGGACTTGAACACTTTTCAACTTGAATGGGCATGACATTGTTGAATTGAATTCTCAATTTGAACTTCCGAGATAACATGCCTAAACTTGTTGTAGTTCTTTATAGAACATATTAACTTTAATGCTAATAACCCGTTAAACACAACATTTGCAGAAAAACTAGGGCAAATATACTGCCACTGATTGCCCACACCGAATGACAGAGTAGTCGATAAAGAATAATCAACTTAAAGAAATTATACGAATGAAATGTTATAAATCACCAAATTCAAGTGAAGTATTGAAGCAAAGCAAAACTTAATCAACTAAAGCTGATTTGTATGCATCAACACTACACTTTTACTTGGACCCAGAACAACAAGCCCTGAAACTTTATAACTGACAAATGCATATTAGTTTAATTTCAGTTATATTTGCATGTCATTTTACTAGTTTTGCACGACACTTCACACATTTAGGAAACATGCACCTTCATATTTGAATATCTAGTTCCTTGTGTAGAATGACTTCTCGACAAAAAGAAGTAATAGGGCAAGCTGGAGGGGCCTTCCCAATAGCCAATCCACTGGATGATCCCCCGAAAAGGACTTCAACTACCCTGAATCAACGGGTGTTAAAGCAACTATGCATTCTGTTTGGTATTGCTGAAGCAGATGCTTTACTTCCTAGGCCAAACGATACTTCTGACAGGCCATCTCTCGGTTTCATCGCTATCAATCGCCAGATGTGCTTGAGTGGAGCTATTCCTCCTTTCAATGATTTTCTTCAACAACTCCTTCTCCGATTAACCATCTCTCACTTCCAATTGCATCCCAATGGCTACGCCATCCTGACGGGACTGTGCGTACTATTCACGAGGACACTTGATCGTCTTCCGAGTTTTGAAGAAATCTGCTACTTGTGCACATTTGCAAAGAATAAAGATCATCCTTCTATTATTCTCGTGAGAAGCGCCAGAAACCGTAAACTTATCACTGATCTTTTTGAGAGTGCTCACGGTTTTTTGAATCAATTCTTTTTCGTTCACCGCCCCCCAAGATTTTATGCCATCTGGAGAGTTAGAAGTAAGATTGCTTATCCCCGTTCTTTCCATTTGAGCTTTTCAAAGTCCGAGTTGCTAAGTGCTAACTTCATTCTTCACTTTTACAGCACTTCCTCCTCCCTCTAAAGATCCCAGCCACAAACCGACTTTTGAAAGACTAAATGCTGTGGCGGCTGAGGAGAGAAGCATTAAATTTTTGATGAAAGACGAGTTTCTGCACCAATTCGGACTTCTGCACTCTTCCCATTCTACTCAGCCTCATGAAGTCCCTGATTCTCCAACAGAGACACCAGATGCCCCAGTGTCCGCCGAAGAACTTATACCGAAAGAACCTACTGCTGAGGCTTCACTTGTGAAGTGTTCTGCTTCTATTGACGTTGCGGGGTCATCCGACAAATTTGCACTTGCCCCGGTCACTGAGGAAGAGGAACCTCCTCACGAATCCGGGAAGACTGCTGATGAAGGAGCTGAGGGGAAGGGTCCGAAATGTGAAATAGAGGAGTTAACATATGTTTTTAAATTATGATTTTTGTAAAATATAACGGAAATGTGATTTTTGAAATAAGTAGTTGATTAATTTGTAAAATGGTTTAAATTGGGATTTTTGAATTATTATAAACGGTTTATGTAAAAGATCTAAAAAATTGATATTTTATAAATTAAAATATTGGAATTATAGATAAAGTTTTTATAAGTGTTAAAATGAAGTATCAATGGATTTCATAAGTGAATGAAATTTATAGATTTATAAATTGTGAAGTTATAAAATTAATAGATTTTGTAAAATAAAAGATGTATAAGTAATTAACTCATAAATTGGATTTTGGCATTTAAATGAGCTATAAATAGAATTTGTTAATTAAGGGATTTTATGAGTTGAAGTTTTTATAAAATTTATATATATGTGAATTTATAAACGTTGTTTTATAAATCCTAAACCAATTGAATTTGATAAGTAAATATGAAAGCCTATTAAAGAAGATATATCCACGATTTTGGAAAGTGGACAATCCCTTAAATTAAATATGTACAAGTGTTGAATTTGGTAAATGATTTATATTCATGATTTTGGACGGTGAATAATATATTAAAGAAATGTTTTAGGAAGTGATCTTTTAAATAGAATTAAAACGATGTGAAGTTGTTTTAAAATGTGTTAAGGATCGAAACCATATATTTCAACATTCATTGTTGAAATAGACGTTTTCGAGAAATAAGCAAAAGATTGACTATAACACTGTTGTTATAGTAAATGATTTTTGAAAGGAAATGTTTTTGTATAGTATTGGGATATATATATCTGTCGTATTTTCGAATCCCTATGCTATTGATTTAGGGATGTCGTAACGATGTTTTATACAACATTCATTTTGACCCAAATAAACGTGTTTAAAGAGAACGTTTTCCTTAAAAAAATAAAATATATACTTAATCGTGTTTTACGTATATTCAATATTTTCTAAGTATTGATAATAAATAGATTTGTGAATTACTTACTGTTAAATAAATATTTGGAAATTTTTCCAATGTAGAAATTAAAATTGTTGGGAGAATATATATTTTTAAAGATAAATTGAAGTGAATATTTGGCAAGTTATTTAATTTATGGAAGATAAATAAAAAGGGCCTAGTGATTGTTATGGTGCTGAATATTTGTTTGTTTGCTTTGATAGTTAAATAACGGACTATCAATATTTACCTTTAAATGGTATTTGTTGTGATTTGCTTGAAATTGAATGCTACACTTATTTCAAAAACAAGCGCTCGTTATTCGGTTTAGCCGAGAGAGTACCTTTGAGTCATAAATCCCATTTCGAATAGTGATACGTCGTAATGGGTAGCATTTAAAGACCAGCGTTGAAGACCAGATATTTTCGAAAACGGAAGGATTACCGTCGATGTCTCTGCATAGGCTGATCTTTGATATAGAGATTTTATCACCCTTTGTGATGGGAATTCCGGACGTGATTAGTGAATATCCGAATTTGCAAGGGCTTCTTTGGAAGTGCCTTCGGTTCTGTTCGATCTCGGAACGGACTTGTATGGATGTGTGTCTGACGTTACTATTTGAGATGTAAAGGTGGTTTCTACCCAATACATTTCTGTTGGTGGCGGAGAATTTATTTTCTTAGCTTAACAACCTTCTCTGAGACGTACGTGCTCAGAGGTTATGTAGTTGAAGGTTACTAGTGATACATTCCAAATTTGGTAATGTGGGATACAAAGTGCTGCTGATCATTTGTTGATCAAAGCATAGCTTTTGCATAAAGCGTAGCTTTATGGACGAGACTTTGTCAGACCTCACAACCCGAAATGGTCAAAACAGGAAGAATGCAGCAAGGTTATTTGGGGATAGCGCCCCTATAGAGTATGTTCATTTCCTTCTGGATAGATGTGGTATTATGGTATGGAGCCCAACCTATGTGGTTGCTGCAAATTTATTTCTTTGTGGTTGTTGGTGAATCCCGGGATAAAGGTTGGTTACGACCGGGGGATGGCATACTCGTGTCAGTAGTTACATAGCTAGAGGTAACTCGGCCTTTGTTGGTAGAGATCCAGTTAGGTTCTCGGGGCGTCATTCCAGAGGCGTACCCATGTGGCAATGGGAAGTTCCTTGGCCTGATCATTTGTTGGAAATCCAAAGAAACAATACAAGCCTTGTACGGTTTTAGTTGTAGAACCTGCCATCTAATATGGTAGCTACAGCAGGCATACTATAATGGTACCTATGCGGGCAAAGATTAATATCGTACTTTCGAAATGTTTTCCTGCACTTTGCACTTATAGTAATAATATCAAAGGAATTTGCATATCAAGCATGTTTGACTATCATAAGGAGAAATCTTCTCCAATTCTGCATTTGCAATGTGTGTGTGGTAGGAGGCCTTATGGTAGTTACATTTTTGAAAAGCATTGCAGATCTGTTTTAAAATATTTCTATGTTTTGTTTCTTTAAAGATAAACTATTTTAAGTTCTCACACTAGTCCCATGACTGATCTAGAGTTTATTGTTCCTGTGACAGCCCATAGACTAAGATAGATATACATATATAAGTTAAATACTCTGTAAAAGAAAGCTAGTTAGTTGAAAGCAAAATTTTCTTTTCTCTGGAAAACATTTGGGAATGAATGAGAATGTATGCCCTTGTGCATATGTATGTTGTTCTAACATATTACCTGAGTAAGGTAATTTAGTAAGCAAAGGCATATGAGGTAAATTAGTACATGACTTGATAAGTATGTGTACATTATAGCTTAAATACAATGTATAAGTAACATAGGCAGCTTTAGTCTGAATCTCCCATAAAAATTAAACAGCAACATAGCTGTTTGAATAAGTAGAAGGAGCATGAATATAAGATTGGTAAAAATCATGCATATAGTGTGTAAAGAAACTTACTAAAAGTAACCAAGACAAGGAAAAAGCGGGGGAATGGTAGGAAAGGAAAGTGGAGAGGGTGAACTGTTGGGTGAAAGCAGAAATGGTGATGGATTTCAGATGAAAATAAATTACTCAACTAACCTTAAAACCCTAGCAACTCCCCTATTTACATTATTGTCTCATACGGTTACACATGAGAAACAGAAAATAAAAATATAGGAAAGTAAAAGTGGAAACATGCAGCAGTTAGGAAATCATTGGCAGATTTAAATCAAGATTTGGGAAGGAGAACCTTGGTGAGTAAACCCTCACTTGGCAAGGCATTAAGACCTATGAAAGGTAGCCATTTAACCTCTAGTTTATTTTAATTATGTTTGAAGTTTTTCTTGCATTTCTAGTCTAACCATTTTCTGCTGTTTCTGAAGATATGTAGCTTGTATTGCTTGGTTGTCATTTGACCAATGATTGTTTACACATGATATATATTAAACGATATGATGATAATAACTGATTTATTTATATGATTATGAACCAAAGAAATGTTTTTGGTTAAAGCATAAATTAATAAGAAAAGTAAGGTGCCAGGCAGTAAGAGGAAGGGTCCTCTGGCTTATGTCTTGCATCTGGAAGGATGGTTGAGATGCAGTGGAATTTCCATATGCTAAATCTTGATCCATCATTGAGTACTCTCTGGGTATAAGGTTGGGTAATAAGAAAATACACTATAATGTGTTGGCTGACTGTAAGAACCTATTTACTGGAGAACCCTAGTAGCATTTCACTATGAAAATGCTCTGAGTTATGCTTCAACCAAAGGTATATCTCTAAATGGAACAAATTGGAAATAGTTTTCAAATGTGGGTGATTGTTGAATATATAAGTGGATGAATGTTTGATGGATGTATAAAAAAAACTGCTAGTATGCATTGGTTAGGGATACAACAGTGTTGGGCATGACACTGCATAGATAATATTGGGTTATATGAAAGAATTTAGTAATTAAACTTAGGGCATGGGTCACCTCTATCAGGTTAGGTAAGAGGGAAGTGGGTATGGCATAGTGGTTGGCTTACATCAAGGTTGCGGTGTGTGTTTGCACATGGCATGGTTATGTCCAGAAAGCTTATAGTGCACTGGAATGCAAGTAGCAGTTCCAGGCAGTGTGCACCAATGCAACCATGACTGTGATACTGGACCCCTTAGAATGACATAAAGTGAATATACATACGAAAGTATAAACGCTAGAAGTATGTGGGAGTCTTGACATGTAGACTCAATATTGGTACTTTAGCTCAATGATATGGATGTTGTTTGTTCATATATATGTATGCCTGTATTAAATTATGGTGGCCATTATGATTATTGGATTAAAGGTTTCTGTTGACCAATTAGCCTAAGAATGCATAAATGATAATGTAAATAGTGCATAACACTTACCTCTGTTATAACATGTAGCAATTTTAGCATGAAATGTAGTTTAATAACTTAAGTGAAACATTTAACCTCTGAAAACAGAAAGGTAATATTGAACCTAACCTTTTAGTCTCTATGCATTGTCAAATGATTTTTCTCACACCAGACTTCAATCTGACCTGTTTGTTGCTTGCATCAAATGGGTGCTTCACTTGCACTGTGGAGCAGGTCATGAGATGGTTGCAGGAAAAGTAGATGCTAGGAACAAATTGCAAACTAACTAAGCTAGGATTTTGTACGAGAATGGCTCTTCGGTTTTATTACAGTTGAAAGATTTTATGTAATGATGTTTGAATTGTGCTAAAAAAAACTTGACTGTGATGTAATGGATGGCTTGGAAAGATTATGTTGAGATGAAACCATTTTTAGGAAAAAAAATGATAAAGGTCTTTAGCGTTATATTGGAAGCAGTGAGCATACAAAAATTTTATGAATCAAAGTAATAAGTTTGGCAGTAGATCTGAATCATAAGTGAACCTGTTATATATGTTTATGTACTAGAGGGATTTAGGGACTAGAACCTATTTACTTAACCACTGCAGGTATTATAAGGTAAGGAAAAATCCACAGGCAGAAAAGAAAGAGAAACATAAGAGTTATGAACCTAGATTTAAAATGTATTTGATAATTATACGAGTAAGTGAAACTTGTAGATTATAACTACTAATTTCGGAATCTTACCTAAACAAATTAGTCCACCTGAGGACTAAGGTGAAGCAAATTACAACTGCGTATGATTATGTGCACACAGGTGCATAGAAGCATGCACAACCCCAGTTTAACTATTTGAAAAGCAAACTTTGATGAATTTAAATGTTATGAATTAGTTCATATATTTTATTAAATACACAAATGCTAAGCACAAGAAAAGAAGTAGGAATTGGATAATTAAATTGCACAGAGATTCAAATAGAAATGATCTTCTCAATTACTTTTACTGTGTATAACCTCAGTTTTTTTGTTAAAATAGATTGAGTTATCCTTTGCCAAAAATACTCTGATAAAATTAAAAAAATGATCTGAACGCTTATATGAACATTCAAATAGTTTTTACAAAGAAGTATATCAATATTTTTATATTGATCAGATTTGATCTTGGGAAATAAAAACATAAAAAAAATAAGAAAATAGTTGGTCTGTGAAAGAGTGCAACCCTGAATTTAGCTCAGACTAAATTGAGTCATTCAATTAAAATGACAAGCTAGGGAGGGTTGTCTCAGTTGGTAACAGAGCTATGTTATTAAATACATAAGCAAAACAAATACTTGCTTGAATATGTGTGCATTGTTTGTTGTTTTCTTGAGTTGCTTTACTTATTATGAATGAATGAGTTCACTGTTAGTTTTAAAACTAAAAATAGTGTATAGGAATTAGAACTAACTACATTAGAAATGTTCAATAGAGACCCAGAGTAGTTAGAATCAATCCCCAGGCTACAGGAGAAAGGGAAAATGGTCAATCTTCTGATATTACTTAACAAGCAACTGGAATGGCTGCTGGTCCCCCAACGATTAACATGCAAGATTTTGTTCGAGTGCTGAGGGATGGAATGGCACTTAGGGTAGATAATCAACATGAGGAGATATCCAAATTGCTTAAAACATATACAAACCTAGGAGGCAGTAGCTTTGATGGCACAGAAAATGTCACGGGTGTCCAGGCATGGTTAAGGACAGTAGAGAGGATCTTTGTAGACATGCAAGTCAATGATCAAAGAAGAAGGAAAATAGCTTCAAGACAATTGAAAGGCATTGCTTTGGACTGGTGGGAAGTGGTTATTGCAGGCAGGCAAGAACAAGAAATCACATGGAATCAGTTCAAAGAAATGCTAGAAGCCAGATTTGTCCCAGCATCAGCAAAAGCTTCATTCCTTTAGGAGTTTATCAAATTGAGGCAAGGATCTATGAGTGTCACTGAATACACTCAGAAGTTTGAAGGGTTGTCCAAGTATGGGGCAGTATTAATCCCAAATGAAGTCGCAAGGAATGCTAGATACATTCAGGGGTTAAATGCTGGATTGAGTAGAGCCATGTTACCATACAAAGACAGAACATTTGACCAGGTTATGGACTTGACATTGTCATTTGAGCAGAATGATAATGCCAGAGTAGTTTAAGAATTTTAGGAATAACAAAAATGAGAGGAATAGAGCACACCTATATGAGAAGAAGATGGAAGAAGCAATGAAAAAAGAAGGAAGTAAAGTGGCGAACCCTGACAACAAGAAAACTAAAGTTATCTGTTATAACTGTGGGAAGGAAGGCCATATAAAGACCAAATGCCAAGCACCCAAGTCAACTGTTCTTAGGTACTACAACTATGGTAAAGAGGGGCACCTGAAGTGGCAGTGTCCAGAAATGGCAAGGGTGGCTGTTCTTGAAGGAAAAGGCAAAGCAATGAAAGCACCCAACCAAGTGGAAGGTATATTATTTATTAAAGGCATACCCATATCAATTGTTTGTGATAAAGGAGCTACCCACTCTTTTATCTCATATGACAGTTCAGAAACTAGGGTTGACATGTATTCTTGTTGATAAGCTATTGCATGTTGATAGTTCGGTAGGTAGTTCCTCTATTACAAATATGAAATGCATGCAAGTAGAAATATGTATAGGTGTGTTAATGCTAAAATTTAAACGCTAACACCCCGGTGTGTAAAGTGTAGTTGTGAAAGCAACACCCGATGATTTGGGAACAAATTATAAGCAGAAAACCACAGAAAAATCGGTAAATAACATCGATTTTATAGTGGTTCGGCTCAATAGTTTGCCTACGTCCACTCTGAATATCTTTGTTGATGATTTCGTTTCAAGTTGATACAATTCTTCTCAAGTACAATACACTTTGAATTACTAAACACTTTGAACAAGTAGCTTAAACTTCAATGTAAGAGAAAGTCTTCAAATCCATGTCGGATGTACGAGATTCCTTCTTGAAGTTGTTGATAGCGTTCTACGTGTCTTAAAAGCTTTGGGTATCGAGTCGGTTTTGAATGCAGCAGAGTATCGGTGCTTGCAAAGAATGAGCCCCCAAAAAGTCCCCTTCATGCTTGAGGTGGGTTGGTATTTATAGAGAAATCCCCCCCTCTAGGTCGTAAGTCGTGACCGGTCTAAGGTAAGTCGTGGCCGACTTATCTGGCCTAGCCCCATGGTCTCACAAAAGCTCATTTGTACAAGTCCTAAGTCGCCCGCGAGTCAACATCTAAGTCGCAAATGAGTCAGTTGGTCCTTTTAATGCGGCATTGTACCTTCACTCAGTAGCTTTAGGTCGTGGACGACTTAGGCTAGGTCGTGAGTCGTAGACGAGTTAACTGATGAGCTTGTTCCCTTCAGATAATAAGCCAAGTCCTGTACGAGTTAAGTGGTTAATGTGTTAAGCAAGGAGCAGCACCTCATTTGCTTAAGTCGCTCACGACATATGCTAGGTCGTAAGTCGCAGATAGCTCTAACTCGTTAGCTCGCTTCCTTCTTAAGTCGTGCTTTCTCTTGAACTGTTAAGTCATCTTGTCCTTGAGTCGCGGGTTTTCTTAAGTCGTGGATGCCTTAGGTCGTGGAGCATCCCTTTCCTTCTAAATCGTTGAGTCTTAGACTTCTTTATTTCGTAAGTCGCTAAATCCTTCAACTCGTTGAACTGTTAGGTCGTCCATTCCTTGAGTCGTAGGTCGTGCCGCCAACTAAGTCGCTAAGCCGTTATACTTTTTAGGTTGTTAAGCCCTTGAACCGTTAAGTCGTTTTACCCCTTAAGTCGTCTAACCTCTTGACTCGCTGAGTCGTGCATCTTTTAACTCGTTAGGTTGATAACTCACTGAGTCGCTTGTCCATTGAGTCGCCGCCCAACTTGAGTCGTTTGCTTATTGAGTCGTTTGCTCATTGAGTCGTTGACCATAGGAGTTAACATTTGCCCCTCGAAGTACACGCCTAAGTCGTAGGTCGTGTGCTTCGACTTATCTTAACTCGTGTGCCGGTTCAAATTTCATTGCCTCAAAATATAAAAGGCTCAGGTCGCCTCTTCTTCACCTACTTGCATCCGTGTTTACTTCCGCCATTAACTACCTTCGAAGCTTTTCAAAGACGAATTCGATCAGTTCTCCTCATCACTAATCATGTTCCTTCCACCTTCATCATCACACTACGTAAGTAAACTCATCGCTTGCTCAATTTCACAACTACCGTTACCTTTTGAACATGGACTTCCCACTTTCCAACCCTAATCCAAATCCTCACACAGGCTTCATCTTGAGTCACGTTATGATTGATTACTGACAAGCTTGGAGTGGTTTGATTGAGTTTTTAGATGACTTGCAAGGAGAGGACGATGGGTTACCATATTTCGATTCAGTTGATCCACGAATTTAGAGGAGGCGATATTGTCCTACATGGGTTAACAGGTTAGGAGTTAGGAAGATAACGGGTTATTGATTAGATGGGAGGTTTGTTGATGAAGTGAAGTGCTGACTTGGACATGACTCAATAATTTTGGGCGATCTGTGACCCCTCTCGACTTAACTAGATACGACATAAGCTTTGAGTCGTGGACGAGCTAAGGCTTAAAGAAATTCCGTTACTTTGAACAAAAACCTTCTCTCCTTAACACGCTTTGCGGCTTATAGGACCAACAATTTAAGGAGCCAATGACTTAACCTGCAGGAAATCCTTTAAGTCGTGGACGATTTGTCTTTTAGGTCGTGGACGACTCAACCTTTAGGCCGTGGACGACTCATCACTTAAACGATCTTATACTTGCCAAATTGTTTCCTTTAAGCCTAAGCCAACTGCATCCCACCCTGTTAGATTGTGAACGACTCATGACTTTGAGAACTTTAGACTGTGACTCAATGTCTTGAACTTTAAACTGTTAAACTTTGCTGCATTTTTTCACAGATAACTTTGCAAGCTAGCAATCTGTTCAATACATCATTTACAGAAAATTGGGACGAAAATACTGCCATCGACTGCCCATATCAAATGACAGATTAGTTAATAACAGATAATTAATTTAAATAAATTGTGTGAATGAAGTGCTTTCAACTCATCAATTTCAAGTAAAATATTAAAGCAACACTGAAATAGTCAATTGAAACCGACCAGCTTGCACTAATATTATGCTTGAACTTTAGATTAACAAGTTCTGAAATTTTGTAGTTGACCAATCGTCGACTATTTTAACTCCAGTTATATTTACTTGCTATTTTTATTAGTTTTGCACGACACTTCACACTTTTAGGAAACGTGCACCTTCACATTTGACTATCCAGTTGTTTGTGTAGAATGACTTCTCAGGAAGAAGATACAATTGTTCAGACTGGAGAGGCCACTGTAATTGCTGCTCCTCTGGTCAATCCTCCCGAAAGAGCCTCTTCTACTTTATCGTACAGAGTTTTTCGCCAATTGTGCGCTCAGTTTGGCATTGCTGAATCAGATGCCATTCTTCCCAAGAGAAGTAACACTGCTGACATAGCACCTCCTGGCTTTGTAACGGTCAATCGACAAATGTTCCTGAGTGGGGGCGTTCCTCCTTTCAATGAATTTTTCCAACAACTTCTTCGTCAATTGGCCATCGCCCCGTCCCAATTACACCCCAATGGTTTTGCCATTTTAATAGGGTTGTGTGTACTGTTTAGGAGGACACTTGATCGATTCCCAAGCTTTGACGAGATTTGTTTCCTATGCTCTTTCACCAGGACTAAAGATCACCCCTCCATTACTGTCGTGAGAAGTGCTCGAAATCGTAAACTGATCATCGGTCTTCCTGACAGCGCTCATGGGTTTTTGACTCAATTTTTCTATGTCCGTTGCCCCCCGGGGTTTCACGCTGTGTGGAGAGAAGGAAGTATGATCATCTACCTTTACCTCTTTTATATTCTGAGTCTTTTGAAGTTCGAATTGCCAAGTGTTAACTTCGTCATCATTTCTTTTCTTTTATTTCAGTACTTCCCCCTCCTTGTAGAGATCCCAGTCACAAGCCAACCCTGGAGAGGCTTGTAGCAGTACCGATTGAAGAACGGGACGTGAAATTTTTGCTGAACGACGAATTCCTTCACCAGTTCGGACTTCTTCATCCTTCTCGCTCCACACACTCCTGCGAGGTTCCAGACTCCCCACCTAAAGCATCAGATGCTCTGGTTTCTACAGACACATCCATACCAAAAGGACCTGCTCTCGAGGCTTCGCTAGTGAAGTGCTCCACTTCGGTTGATGTTGCGGGGTTACCTGTTGAACTTGCCCCTGTTATTGAAGAAGAAGAGCCCCAGGGATCTCCCCGACTGTCACAGAAATCTGGCGAAGAAGCCGAAAAAACTAGCCTTGCCAAGCAGAGCAAGGACGATACTTTCGAAGGGTTGAGCGACCTCTTTGCCACCTCGCAAGAGATCTTTAAAGATGATCCTATCACTACCGGGGTTTCTTCTTGGGTAGTTGAAGCAACTTCTGTCCTGCAACAGACTTTGTCGACTCAAGAGTTGACGCTAACTATTACACCCACAACCACTCCACAATTAAAGAGTGGTTCGTAGTTTGATGCGCGTAGTTTGCACGCCACACACACATAGAATTTTTTGGCACTTTTATGCTTCTGGTTTTTTGTACTTTGAATAATTCTAAGATTTAGTTCTTTTTATTTCAGATTCTCCGATGGGGCGCAGCGGGTCCTACTATGATGATTTCCAGCGCTACGGGAGGCGTAGCCAATATGATTACAGGCGTTACCTTCCCTCCTACAGAGAATCTGATGAAGAAAGAGCCGCTCGAAAGGCTCAAGAGAAGAAGGCTCAAGAAGAGCGTTACGAGAGAAGAGAGAGGGAGGAGCGCCACGACTCTTCGCAGAGAGGCGATGATTCCCATAAAAGAAAATCCCATGATGATAGAGGAAAAAGTCATATGGTTGAAGATTCGAGTAAGCGAGCCCGACATGGTGAGAAGCACACCTTTACAACTCCTGAAAAGGTTACTGCTCCTGCCTCGCTCGACATTCCTTCCGGCTCTCCTGCTCTCGGGAAGGCAGACATCCAAACAATAATTAGTAGGCCCAAATTCCAAGTTGGACCGGGTCCAGCCACTTTGCAGAGTCGGTTTCCACAGTGGTGTCTGAAGGGAGTAAGGTTTGACCTTGACTTAGTCCCCATTGACAAGTCTGCTATGTTACGAAACCTTGACGCCGTCAAGCTTGATATCGAGAAGATGTCGATCTGGCAAAATCTTGTTGACGAGCTCCAAAGGGTTAATCGTGCGAATATAGACGCCATGCTCACTATGGAAAATGATAAAGCCGAGTGGCAAAAAGTTCTTGAGCAACACGACACTGAGATGAGGAGCATTGCTTCTTACAATGAAGAGCTTGAAGCAAAATTTAAAGAACTGAAACAAGAGCTTGCTGCTTCCTGTACTTCCTATTCTCAAAAAGAAGAAGTGCTCCTAAAACAAGTGAGAGATGCTCATGCCAGCCAAAGGGATGCCGAAGACAGGCTCGAAGTGCAAAAAAGGATCAGTGAGGGCTATATTGCTGATGTTGCAGAGCTTCGGAAGAAAACCAGCTCCCAAGAAGCGGAGATTCAAATGCTTAAGCTTCAACTTTCTAAAGCTGAAATGGAGCGTGATGAGGCCGTTGCCGGCAAAATTGCAGCTGAAGAGTCTCACGAGGCAACGAGGGCCAACATCAGCTCAACATTATTTGATTTCTATCTGCATTGCATCTTGGGGCGCGGTAGCCTTGCCTTTCTAGGCCCCAAGTATGAAATTACACTGGCTGAAGTTTGGGAGGCTGCACTCGATATGCTCGGTGGTAGCGGCACTGGCTATGTTGAGTCAGCTCTTGAGGAGCACTATCTTGATGATGATGCTCGTGCCGCTCTCGCTAGGGGGAGAGAACAGCTTGCAAAATTAAGGGCCGAAACAACGGCAGGAGAATATTCAGGAAAAATCATCTCAACTGCTCCAATTCAACCCTCTCCTTCAGCCGAAATTGACATTATCGGTTCTAGTTCTCATTCCCCATCTCCTACTAAAGTTACCACTGATATCACAAGCATACAAGGTGGAGATGAAGGCGGCGAGAGTGCCGAGGCACAAGCTTACGAAGTTGACGTCAGGGAATCGACTTCTGCAGGTAACCCTACTGACAATCTTGCCCAAGTAGACTGCTCATTTGTTTCTTACGAACTTGATAAGCTTTTTGACTACTTCTTGAATCTCAGCGAGCCATTGTCTCCTCTTTTTACTGACTTGAACTTTTTTCCTTCTGCAGAGAAAACGTCGGGCACTGTTCAGGCTTCTCCTCCTCCAGTTATTCCTTCCCCGCCTCCTAAGGTCACTCCTCCTTCTGCCTCGCAACCCGGGTCACAAGAGGAGCTAATAGAAGCTCTTCATGGCTTAGATGATCCCGTTGCTTCTCAAGATCCGAAAGGAGAAGAAACTGAAGGAAGCGAGAGGACTTCAGAACCAACTGGCTCCGACGCTGAACCGTTATACAAACTTCTTTCTCCAGGGAGTAGGTCTTCCTCCAAGAAGAGAGGAAAGCAGGGAGTTTCCAAGAAGAAGAAGAAGAAGGGATCTTTAACTGGCGAAGAAGAGACGGAAGAAAGGCCGACCGAGCCCCTCTATCCTTCATCCCCTACCCTCACAAGCCGGCCTAAAAAGTTGGTCATTCGGCCAGGTGCGGGCTCAAAAGGTGGGCGGAAGAAGAAATGATGGCTCTGGTTCTGTGGCTTTCATATCGCTTTTTGCCTTTTTTGCATGTACTGACCGGAAATTGTGCGGGTACCGGCCCCCCGCTTTTCTTTTGTTTTTTACTTTGGAACCTGTACCTGTATATAAAATAGTGTTGAATAAAATGATTCTTTTTCTTTGTACAAACTTCTGTCTGTATCTGAGAATACATTTGCTATTTATTTTTGTACAAGTTTCTTTGCACGATATTGCAGTGAGCTTGTGGTATATATTGTTCGAGCGCAATTTTACCGATGTAGTTATGCCATGCTGCCCCTATACCATAAGCCCATTGTAATATTTTATTTTATGAGGAACCTGTGCTTTTTTTTTTAGAGAATAATTATTCCACATTTGGAGGAATATGAATTCATTAAAAAATAGAGCACAAATAAGTTTCTACGCTTCAACCTTCGAAGATATCACTTTTTATTTTGTGCATATACACATTTTATTGAATGAAATCTTCTACGTAGTAAAGCGGGTATTTGTAAGGTACTTCAACTTCTTTTTGAGGAAGAGAATTTTCTAGAACAAGTAATTCATTCTTCCTTTGAAAGTTAAAGTGTGCTTTTAGTGAGGATTTTTTTTTATTTTTTTTACTTGCCACAGTAAAGGGCTTCTTGATTTTTTTTTTGAAAAGTTGCACCTCTGAGGAAGGCTTTTTCACGTTTCAACACCTGGAAGTTTTATTTCAATCTTGGGGAAACGTGTGCCTCCGAAGAGGTTTTTCTGCTTGATTGTGCCTCCGGGGGGAGGTCTTTTCATTTCTGCCTCTGGGAAGAGGTCTTTCTGTCTTATTGTGCCTCTGGGAAGAGGTCTTTCTGTTTTTGCCCCTTGGGAGAGGCTCTTTTTTTTTTTGCATTTCATCTCTGGTGAAGTGAAACTCTGAAGAGCGGCTGTTGCACTTCAACTCCTGGAGAAATGGGCCTCCTAAGAGGGCTTTTATTTTGTTTAACATTTCAACTCCGGTGAAGTGAAAATCCGAAGAGCGGCTGTCACACTTCAACTCCTGGTGAAATGGGCCTCCGAAGAGGGCTTTTATTTTGTTTTACATTTCAACTCCGGTGAAGTGAAACTCCGAAGAGCGGCTATCACACTTCCACTCCTGGTGAAATGGGCCTCCGAAGAGGGCTTTTATTTTGTTTTACATTTCAACTCCGGTGAAGTGAAACTCCGAAGAGAGGTTGTCACACTTCCACTCCTAGTGAAATGGGCCTCCGAGGATTGCCTGGAAGTTACTCTCTCATGGTTGGAGGGTCATGACTCCTCCATTCTTTTTTGGTTGAGTAGAGAACTTTCTTTTTTGCGGCATATGCCTCGTTATAGGTCTTTATCCTCCGAAGAGTTGTGCCTTTGAAGAGGACTTGTGCCTCCGAAGAGGGCTTTAGTTGTTCCTTGTCCACTTGCTTATGCCTTTTTAGCGATCCTCTATTTTTTCTTTTCAAGCTCGCACTCCCTTCTCTTACAAGTATTTTGTTTAATCCAAAGAAGTGTAATTCACTGCTAGGCCAGTTCGCGAGAACGGGCATAAGCTTCTTAATTGGATGTTTGTTTGTTCAAACTTCTCAATTTATTAGCTAGAGCCCGTTTTCGGCGAAATCGTTGACCGTTCAATTGAAGCACTTCTTATCTAGGATTTAAGTTCGGGAATTTTGTGACTTGAAATTTGTTTGTTGAATGATAAGAAGAATCACTTGGTCTTGTAATGTGCAAGTTTTATTTTCGTTGCCTGCAAAAATTTAAATCGACATTTCAGCAATACATTTAATGTACTTTTCATATCGAAAATAAAGCAAACATGTAATAATAATAAGGAACACAAGATTTATAGTGGTTCAGCCAAGAATTTGGGCCTACATCCACTTTATAGTCTTTCATTATTCACTTGCATCGGTTTTACAATCGCTTTCAGTTACAGGAATCATACATTCATAATTCTTTTTACAATATTTCAACAAAGCTATCAAGTAAAGTATGGGCGCAAGTGATTGCTGTTCCAGGCTCTTGGAATTTGATCTCCTTCGACAGTAGTGAGTTTGAATGTACCGTCAAGAAGCTTCTGACCTAGGACATATGGTCCTTCCCAATTTGGCCCAAACACACCTGTTGCTGTCATAATTCTCTTTAGGACTAGATCTCCAATCTCAAAGCTGCGTTGGCGAACTTTGGAATTGAAATGTCTGGCTATCCTTTGCTGATGAGATGCGATTCTGAGCTCAGCCTCTTCTCTTTTTTCATCAAGGAGATCTAGTGCCTCAAGCTGTAGTTTTCATTCTCTGCTTGATTGAAATGGATTCTTCTATGTGAAGGGACCTCTGTTTCTACCGGAATCATTGCCTCTGATCCGTATGCCAAAGAAAACGGAGTATGCCCAGTCGCAGTCTTGTGGGTAGTCCTGTACGCCCATAGTGCTAGCGATAGCTTATCGACCCAACCACCTTTTGCTCTTTCAAGTTGCTTCTTGATGGTTGACTTGATAATTTTATTTACTGCTTCCACCTGCCAGTTTGCCTGCGGATGAGCTACTGCTGAGAAGCTTTTTCGGATTTTGAATCGTTTGCAAAAATCTTGGAATTCTTCACTTTCGAACTGAGTACCATTGTCTGTAATTATCTTTTGAGGCACACCATACCTGCAAATGATATTTTTAGTCACAAAACTTATCATCTTTTTAGAGGTGATAGTAGCCAGTGGTTCAGCTTCTGCCCATTTAGTAAAATAATCTACAGCCACAATGGCATATTTAATTCCAGATTTGGCAGTTGGTAACGGTCCTACAAGGTCTATCCCCCATATTGCAAACGGCCATGGACTGACCATCTGTGTGAGTTCAGTGGAAGGTGCTCTAGGAAATTTTGTGAATCTTTGGCACTTGTCACATTTTCGGGAATAGTCTACTGCATCTCGATTAATTTCTGGCCAAAAATATCCGTATCGGAGAATCTTCTTTGCTAAAGTTTGACCACCTAAATGATCACCACATTCTCCCCCATGCACCTCAGCTAGGATTGTTTTGGACTCTTCCCTGGATACACATCGAAGTAATGGCATTGAGAATCCCTGTCTGTATAATTGGCCATCCTGGACTATATAGCGAGAGGCTTTCCTCAGTAGCTTCTTTCGTTCTTTTGAATTTTCCGGTAAAGAGCCATTGAGCAGATATTCTGTTATTGGAGTCATCCATGAGTCTTGTTCATGAGACACGCTCATGATCCAATCAATATCCATCTCATCAATGCTTGGAGCCGACAGGACCTCCACTGGAGTCAACCCCAGAAATTGAGCTTCGCCTGTGCTAGAGTACTTTGCGAGAGAATCTGCTTTCGTGTTTTCTTCCCGAGGAATATGACTTATCATGTAATGGTTGAAATCACCTAGGAGTTCCCTAGCCTTTAACAAATAGGCAGACAGATTTCCCCCTTTCGCTTGGAATTCCTTTTTGACTTGGCATACGATAAGCTGAGAATCACTGAAGATCTGTAATGCTCGAATGTTTAGTTCTTTAGCAATTCTTAGGCCAGCGATAAGAGCTTCGTATTCTGCTTCATTGTTCGTTGAAGGAAATTCCAATCTTAGTGCATAGCATAATGACCGACCTTCAGGGGTCTCAAGTACAACTCCGGCTCCAGAACAGTAGTCATTTCTCGCGCCATCAACATATAACTTCCATTGGATTGGGGAATCATCGATCGTTTCCTCCTCACTGTTACCCTTATCTGTGAGTTCTGCGATAAAATCCGCTAAAGCTTGTCCGTTGATTGCTTTTCGGGGATGATAAGTGATGTCATATTGACTGAGTTCAATATTCCACTTTAGAAGACGACCCGAAGTCTCAGGGCGAAACAGGACTTGCTTTATAGGTTGATCGGTGAGGACTCTGATAGGATGAGCTTGGAAATATTGCCTCAACTTCCTTGATGCAATCAGTAAGCAATATGCGAGTTTTTCCAACTTGGAGTAATTCATCTCTACCCCAGTGAGTCTTTTGCTGATATAGTAAACTAGATGTTGAATCCTCTTGTCTTCTCGTATCAGCGCTGTACTTAAAGCATGAGATGATACTGCCAAGTATATAAGAAGATCCTCACCATCGCCAGGCCTAGAAAGTATTGGAGGCGTTTCCATGTGGCGAATCAATTCTTCAAAGGCTTTTTGTCATTCGGGAGTCCAATCAAAGTTTTTCCTTCCTTTCTTTAGGGCGTCAAAGAATGGGATGCATTTATCAGTGGCTTTGGAAATGAACCGACTCAAGGCGGCGACTTTTCCATTGAGACTCTGCAATTCCTTCTTCGTTCTAGGAGATTTGACTTCCTTTAAGGCGGTAATTTGAGCTGGACTAGCCTCAATGCCCCTAGCGCTCACGATGAAGCCTAAGAACTTTCCGGATTCTACTCCAAATGAACATTTTAAAGGGTTAAGCTTCATTCCGTATTTTTGAAGGAATGCGAACATGTCTGCTAAATGTTCTATGTGATCCACTGCTTTCTTAGACTTTACTAACATGTCATCGGCGTAGACTTCCATAGTCTTGCCCAATTGCGGTTTGAACATAGCATTAACAAGTCTTTGGTAGGTTGCCCCCGCATTCTTCAGCCCGCAGGGCATAACTCTATAGCAGTAAAGACCAACATCGGTGATAAAGCTCGTGTCCTCCTGATCTGGCTCGTGCATCATGATCTGGTTATATCCGGATTAGGCATCCATAAAAATAACAATTCATGTCCCGCTATTCCGTCTACCAGTTGATCGATCCTGGGTAACGGGAAGTAGTCTTTGGGGCAGGCCTTGTTTAGATCTGAAAAATCGATGCACACTCTCCATTTTCCGTTGGCTTTCTTGACCAGCACTGGATTTGAAACCCAATTCGGATAGGTAGATTCTTTGATAAAGTTATTCTCCATGAGCCGATCAACTTCTTCTTTTAATGCTGCTGACCTTTCTGGACCTTGAGTCCTCCTTTTCTGTTTCACAGGTGTAAATTTTGGATCAATATTCAGAGTGTGTACTGCAACTTCTAGGGATATTCCGCACATATCGGCATGAGTCCAAGCAAAAACATCCAAATTTGCCTTTAAAAAAGATATTAAGATATTCTGAATTGACACATTAAGTTGTGAACCCACATTCAACACCTTGTTTGGGTCCTTTGGGTCAACAGGTACTGGTATTGTCGTTTCCACTGGTACCACTCTATTCTCCCCTGCACTGGCTTTTCTAGGATTCATCTCTTTCCGTGCTCCACTGTGCTCGCCAGTGCAGGGTCCGCCCTGTAATTGCTATAAGGCTGGTTCTTTGATGCGGACTGGGGTTGCCGCATCCTTTCCCATTTCTCTTTTCCTTGTTTCTCGTAGCTCTGTCAGATAACACTCCCGCCCAGCATTCTGATCTCCTTTTATAACTCCCACTCCATTATCTGTGGGAAATTTAATGGTGAGGCACCATGGGGCCAGAACAGCTTTGAATGCTGCGAGAGTTGGACGACCAAGGAAAGCATTATAAGCAGAAAATTCGTCGACAATCACAAAAGTTTGCTTGCGGACCACTTTTCTTTCTCCCTCTCCAAGTTCTACAAGCAAATCAACGGTTCCTATCGGATGTTTTGGCTCCCCAGTGAAGCCAGCGATTTTCTACGACGAGGCTTGCACATCAGCCATAGGGATCTTTATTTGGTCGAATGTTTTCTTGAAGAGGATATTGCAGGATGCGCCACAATCAATGAGAACTCTTCTCACAATAGCTGGCCCGATACCAGCCGAGATGACCAAGGGATCCAAGGTAGGAGCTTCAATACCTGTGGAATCCCTGGCTCTGAACACAATATCTTCAATGAAAGTTCTTTGTTGCTTCAGAGGCGTAGCACCTTCCAAAACAAAGACATCTTCCTCGGTCGTTACATACTTCAAAGCTCGGGTATACCTTTCCATCTCACCCCAGCTCCTGCCTGCTGGGTAAGGTCCTCCCGTAATGACATTGATAACAGGCCTTCCGGATTCATGCCCTGCAGTCTTCTCACTTATCCTGGGTTGATGAGTAGGAGCTCGTTGCCCCTGACTAAACGAAGCGGGATTGATGCTATTCTTTTCCACAAATTGTTGCAGCTTGTTTTCCCTTATCAATTCTTCAATCAAAATTTTCAATTGGCGGCATTCATCGGTATCATGACCGGGTTGATTATGGAAGCGGCAAAACTTCCCGCTTTGTACAGCTTTTTTTCCGGTTCTCAAAACGGGAGGTTTAGGATAATCGACCGAATCTTTAGTGGCAAGGTAAATGCGCTCTGGTGTATCTGATAAAGGGGTATATTCTGATGACTTGAAGTAACGAGGCTTCTTCAGATTTTTCTGTTTCTTCCAATCGTAATTTTCCCTTTTTTGTCCTAAAGATTCATTCTTGCGTGGAGCAGCAATGTTATCTTCATCTTTTTCCAATACTGCCTTTACCGGTACAGGACGACTTTCCAGGCGTATGAACTCATCTGCTTTCTTGTAGAATTTTTCAAGGGAATTTGGTTCCTTCATGTTAAGCCATTTCCCAAATTCGCTCGTCTTGTCGATGGCCCTCATCAAATAGGTCAAGATCATTCGTGGTTCTGCATTGTCTACCTCGGCCAGCGCTATATTAAAGCGATTCAAGAAAGATCTGATAGTTTCCCCTGAATTCTGTTCTAAACTTGACAACGACATGATATCTTTGGCTTTTGAAGCATATAGTCTGAACTGCTCCTTGAATTTCCGGGTTAGGTCAGAAAACTGATCTATAGACCGAATTGGTAGCTTGGTGAACCAAAGCAGAGCTACACCTTCCAAATATACAGGAAAATATTGACACTATATTTCATCAGAAGCTCTAGCACCTGTCATGTGCCAATCATACTTATACAAGAATTCGTTCGGATCACTTGTTCCCTTGTAAGCTGGAATAGTTGGAGGGACGAACTTCCTTGGGAATTCAGCCTTTAAGATCCTTTCGGTAAACGGGGTTTTACTTGGAGCGAAACCCCATTCCTTCTCGTCTTCATTCCTTTGCATGCTTTCTTTCATGATTTGTCGAACCATTTCAGAAAGATACCCCTCATCATTTTGAGCTTTAGATCCACCAACTTCAGGAAATGTCCGCTCAAAGGGGCTGGCAGCCCTCTCAGGAATGTTTCTTTCTTCAGCTTCATGAATGTTGCCAGCAAAGTTCCTTTCATTACCCGTTGGTTGACGGTTTACCCCAAGCAAATCATTCAACTTATTCAAAATTAGGGCATTTTGGGCATTCTGAGCCTCCAATTGTGCACTTTAGGCATTTATCTACTGGTTCAGCCCTAAGATTACAGCATCCAACTCCGCTTTTGTAACCCCAACAGGTGGAGTGGCTTGATTAGGTGCTAGGGAAGCGGAGGTTCCCTCTTGAACATTTCCAGATCTAACAGATCTACTCCTTCTCCCCGGAGCCATGGTTTCAGATAAACTTCTAGTCTTCAGAGAGATTACTTCAACAAACTTTCGTGGAGCAATGATGATAATTCGCCTGAGTTTAATTTTCTCAGTGAAAGCACCAAAAATGTTAACGCTAAAATTTAAACGCTAACACCCCGGTGTGTAAAGTGTAGTTGTGAAAGCACCACCCGATGATTCGGGAACAGAGTATAAGCAGAAAACCACAGAAAAAGCGGTAAATAACAGCGATTTTATAGTGGTTCGGCTCAATAGTTTGCCTACGTCCACTCTGAATATCTTTATTGATGATTTCGTTTCAAGTTGATACAATTCTTCTCAAGTACAATACACTTTGAATTACTAAACACTTTGAACAAGTAGCTTAAACTTCAATGTAAGAGAAAGTCTTCAAATCCATGTCGGATGTATGAGATTCCTTCTTGAAGTTGTTGACAGCGTTCTACGTGTCTTAAAAGCTTTGGGTATCGAGTCGGTTTTGAAAGCAGCAGAGTATCGGTGCTTGGAAAGAATGAGCCCTCAAAAAGTCCCCTTCATGCTTGAGGTGGGTTGGTATTTATAGAGAAATCCCCCCCTCTAGGTCCTAAGTCGTGACCGGTCTAAGGTAAGTCGTGGCCGACTTATCTGGCCTAGCCCCATGGTCTCACAAAAGCACATTTGTAGTCCTAAGTCGCCCACGAGTCAACATCTAAGTCGCAAATGAGTCAGCTGGTCCTTTTGATGTGGCATTGTACCTTCACTCAGTAGCTTTAGGTCGTGGACGACTTAGGCTAGGTCGTGAGTCGTATGCGAGCTAACTGATGAGCTTGTTCCCTTCAGATAATAAGCAAAGTCCTGTACGAGTTAAGGGGTTACTGTGTTAAGCAAGGAGCAGCACCTCATTTGCTTAAGTCGCTCACGACATATGCTAGGTCGTAAGTCGCAGATAGCTCTAACTCGTTAGCTCGCTTCCTTCTTAAGTCGTGCTTTCTCTTGAACTGTTAAGTCACCTTGTCCTTGAGTCGCGGGTTTTCTTAAGTCGTGGATGCCTTAGGTCGTGGAGCATCCCTTTCCTTCTAAACCGTTGAGTCTTAGACTTCTTTATGTCGTAAGTCGCTAAATCCTTCAACTCGTTGAACTGTTAGGTCGTCCATTCCTTGAGTCGTAGGTCGTGCCGCCAACTAAGTCGCTAAGCTGTTATACTTTTTAGGTTGTTAAGCCCTTAAACCGTTAAGTCGTTTTACCCCTTAAGTCGTCTAACCTCTTGACTCGCTGAGTCGTGCATCTTTTAACTCGTTAGGTTGATAACTCACTGAGTCGCTTGTACATTGAGTCGCCGCCCAACTTGAGTCATTTGCTTATTGAGTCGTTTGCTTATTGAGTCGTTGACCATAGGAGTTAACAAGGTGGTCACATCTTTATTTCAGAATTATATGTGTTAAATTATCCAAATTGGATATCATACTGGGAAAGGAATGGTTAAAAAGTTTTTGTGCTATTATTAATTTAGAAAACTCTACAATCTCACTGCAACTTCCTGATGGCAAAAGGGTTTTTGTCATGCTTGAGGTAGCCAAAGATAGGGGTATGGGCAGGATGTTCAACTTGAACAGTGGTGAAGTTGAATCAAGCCTAGGGAAGATACCCATAGTTAACCAATACACTGATGTGTTTGGTGAAGTGAATGTCATTCCTCGTAATAGGCCAGTAGAATTTCAAATAAGACTAAAACCAGGAACAAGCCCTGTCATTAAGAAACCAAATAGAATGGGTCCTAAGGAACTAATTGAGTTGAAGAAACAATTAGAAGACTTAGAACAAAAAGGCTTCATTAGGCATATTAGTTCAAATTGGGGATCACCAGTAGTATTTGTTAAGGAGCATGATGGTTCCTTGAGAATGTGAATAGACTATAGAGAACTAAACTCAGTCACCATCAAAAAAAATACCCTCTACCTAGAATTGATGATCTCTTTGATCAATTAAATGGTGCTAAAATATTTTCTAGACTTGATTTAGCATCTGGTTTTCACCAAATGAAAGTGGAAGAAGAAAGTATCAAATATACAGCTTTCAACACCAGATATGGCTTGTATGAATACTTAGCAATGCCATTTGGTTTGACTAATGCACCATCCTATTTTGTAGACTTAATGAATAGTATTTTCAGAGATTACTTAGATAAATTTGTATTAATTTTTATTGATGATATACTAATATATTCTAAGTCAGATAGTGAACATGAAAAGCATTTGCATATGGTACCGAGTAAACTAAGGCAACAAGGCCTTAAGGCCAAGTTTGCAAAGTGTTCTTTCTGGAAGAATGAAATAAAATTCTTGGGCCATATAATTTCTCAAGAAGGAATTTCAGTAGACCTTAGTAAGGTCATGACAGTGCAAGCATGGAAGAGACCCAGCAGTGTTAGTGAGGTAAGATCATTCATGGGCATGGCTGGATACTACAGAAGATTTATAAAAGGTTTTGCTAAAAAAGCCATCCCACTAACCAAGTTAACAAGGAAAGACCAGCCTTTTATGTGGAAAGAGAAATGTTAAGGGGCATTCAATCAATTGAAGAAGGCATTGATTGAAGCACCAGTGCTAAAAATTCCAGAAGGCAATGACAATTTAGTGGTATACACTAATGCGTGTGGATCAGGTATAGGAGATGTTCTTATGCAAGATGGTAGAGTAATAGCTTATGCATCAAGACAACTGAAACCAAGTGAGACCAAGTATGCAACACATGACTTGGAACCGGCAGGTGTAGTGTATGCATTAAAACTTTGGATACATTACCTGTTAGGAGAAAAGTTTGAGCTTTATACTGACCACAACGCTTTGAAGTACTAATTTTCTCAAAAAGATTTAAACATGAGACAACATAGGTGGGTGAAATTCCTTGCTGCCTATGATCTGGACATTATGTATACACCAGGAAAAGCAAATAGAGTGGCAGATGCGTTGAGTAAGCAACATTCCAAGTTAGCTACACTGATGATGGAGGAATATAAAATGTTATCAATATTGACTGATGTAGAAGTAGGAAACATAAGAGAGCAAACTATGAAGTTAAGGGAAGACATGAAGCACTATGGCAAGCTCAGCCTCATCACAATAAAATCATACCTAGTGGAAGAAGTGAACCAGTCAAAAGACATGGATGAATTTCTGAAGGAGAAAAATGAATTGTTAAAGAATGATTCAAAGCTTGACAAATTTGAACAAGATGGAAAAGGATGCTTAAGTTATATGGGAAGATTGTGTGTGCCTAGCATAGAAGCTCTGCAAAGGAAGATATTGGATGTCCATCACAAATCAAAGTACACCATACATCCAGGGAGAGCTAAAATGTATCACGACCTAAAAAGAAGTTATTGGTGGAAAGGAATGAAAAGAAGTGTGGGTGAATATGTGGCAAAATGTATGTCTTTCCAACAATTCATGGCTGAGTATCAAAGACCCAGTGGACTGTTACAGTCTCTAGAAGTCCCAAGGTGGAAATGGGAAAGCATATCAATGGATTTCATTGATGGCTTGCCAAGATCAAAGAAAGGTAATTGCAGTATTTGGGTGGTAGTGAATAGGTTGACTAAATCATCACATTTCATACCAGTAAAGAGTAATAGAAATGCACCAAAGATGGCACAAGTTTTCATGAAAGAAATAGTGAAACTACATGGAGTTCCTACCACTATCATTAGTGAAAGAGACACCATATTTACATCAAAATTTTGGAATAGCTTTCAACAAGCATTGGGGTTGAGTTGTGCTTGAGCACAGCTTACCATCCCCAAACAGATGGTCAGACAGAAGTGGCCAATAAATTCTTGGAGGATCTACTTAGAGCTTGTGTACTTGATCATGGTGGCAATTGGGAAGACTACCTTCATTTTGCAGAATTTGCCTACAACAACAACTACTAGAGCAGTATAGGAATAGCATCCTATAAAGATCTGTATGGGAGGCCTTGTTTGTCAACTACTTGCTGGTTAGAGGTAGGTGATAAGGTAATGTTAGGACCAGATCATGCGAAAGAGACAAATGCTAAGATTACATTGGTCAGACAGAGAATGAAGGCAGCGTAAGATAGAATGAAATCATATGCAGATAGGAGAAGGAAGCCACTTGAATTTGAAGTAGGAGATAATGTGTACTTGAAAGTTTCACCTATGAGGAAAGTATTGAGGTTTGGCAAGGCAGGAAAACTGACCCAAAGATATATAGGACCATATGAGATTATTGCAAGAATAGGAAAGATGGCTTACAAGTTGAAGTTGCCAGAAGAAATGAGTGGGATATACAATGTATTTCATGTATCAAAATTGAGAAAATGTGTGCATGATGAAGTATCAGTAGTTCAGTCACCAAACAAAGTGGAAGTTAGAACAGATCTGGTGTATGAGAAGAAGCCAGTAGACATTGTAGCCAAGGAAGATAAGAAATTGAGGAACAAAATGATTAAACTGGTAAAGGTGCAGTGGAGTTTAGACCCTAATGATTACACATGGGAGGTTGAAGACAAGACAAAAGTCCAATAGCCTCAACTATTTGGAACTGATAGTTAAGGCAGAGGTATTTTAATATTCATGCTTGAATTTACTTAGTTGAACATGATATTCAAAGTTGAATGTGCTTGTTTGATATATGCTTTGGTTGAATTAAGAGTGTGTATTCATGTTTGATTTTGACATTTGATTAACATAGTAAGAAGTGTTAAATTGTGGGACACAATTTCTTAAAGGAGGGTATGTGACAGCCCATAGACTAAGATAGATATACATATATAAGTTAAATACTCTGTAAATGAAAGCTAGTTAGTTGAAAGCAATATTTTCTTTTCTCTGGAAAACATTTGGGTATGAATGAGAATGTATGCCCTTGTGCATATGTATGTTGTTCTAACATATTACCTGAGTAAGGTAATTTAGTAAGCAAAGGCATAGGAGGTAAATTAGTACATGACTTGATAAGTATGTGTACATTATAGCTTAAATACAATGTATAAGTAACATAGGCAGCTTTAGTCTGAATCTCCCATGAAAATTAAACAGGAACATAGCTGTTTGAATAAGTAGAAGGAGCATGAATATAAGAAGGGTAAAAATCATGCATATAGTATTTAAAGAAACTTACTAAAAGTAACCAAGACAAGGAAAAGGGGGGGGAATGGTAGGAAAGGAAAGTGGAGAGGGTGAACTGTTGGGTGAAACCAGAAACGGTGATGGATTTTCAGATGAAAATAAATTACTCAACTATAACCCTAGCAACTCCCCTATATACATTGTTATCTCCTACGGTTACACATGAGAAACAGAAAATAAAAATATAGGAAAGTAAAAGAGGAAACAGGCAGCGGTTAGGAAATCAATGGCAGACTTAAATCAAGATTTGGGAAGGAGAACCTTGTTGAGTAAACCCTCGATTGGCAAGGCATTAATACCTATGAAAGGCAGCCATTTAACCTCTAGTTTATTTTAATTATGTTTGAAGTTTTGCTTGCATTTCTAGTCTAACCATTTTCTGCTGTTTCTGAAGATATGTGGCTTGTATTGCATGGTTGTCATTTGACCAATGATTGTTTACACATGATATATATTTAATGATAGGATGATAATAACTGATTTATTTATATGATTATGAACCAGAGAAATGTTTTTGGTTAAAGCATAAATTAATAAGAAAAGTAAGGTGCCAGGCAGTAAGAGGAAGGGGTCCTCTGGCTTATGTCTTGCATCTGAAAGGATGGTTGAGATGCAGTGGAATTTCCATATACTAAATCTTGATCCATCATTGAGTACCTCTGGAAATAAGGTTGAGTAATAAGAAAATACACTATAATGTGTGGCTGACTGGAAGAACCTATTTACTGGAGAACCGTAGTAGCATTTCACTTTGAAAATGCTCTATGCTCTGAGTTATGCTTCAACCAAAGGTAAATCTCTGAATGGAACTAGCTGGAAACGACTTTCAAGTGTGAGTGATTGTTGAATATATAAGTGGATGAATGTTTGATGGATGTATAAAAAAAACTGCTAGTATACATTGGTTAGGGATACAACAGTGTTGGGCATGACATTGCATAGATAATATGGGGTTATATGAAAGAATTTAGTAATTAAACTTAAGGCATGGGTCACCTCTATCAGGTTGGGTAAGAAGGAAGTTGGTATGGCATAGTGGTTGGCTTACATCAAGGTTGGGGTGTAAGTTTGCACATGGCATGGTTATGTCCATAAAGCTTATAGTGCACTGGAATGCAAGTAGCAGTTCCAGGCAGTGTGCACCAATGCAACCATGACTGTGATACTGGACCCCTTAAAATGAATGACATAAAGTGAATATACATGAAAAAGTATAAATGCTGGAAGTATGTGGGAGTCTTGATATGCAGACTCAATATTGGTACTTTAGCTAAATGATATGGATGTTGTTTGTTCATGTATATGTATGCCTGTATTAAATTATGGTGGCCATTATGATTATTGGATTAAAGGTTTCTGTTGACCAATTAGCCTAAGAATGCATACATGATAATGTTAATAGTGCATAACACATACCTCTGTTATAACGTAGCAATTTGAGCATGAAAAGTAGTTTAATAACTTAAGTGAAACACTTAACCTCTGAAAACAGAAAGGTAATATGGAACCTATTATTTTAGTCTCTATACATTGTCAAATGATTTTTCTCACACCAGACTTCAATCTGACCTGTTCGTTGCTTGCATCAAATGGGTGCTTCACTTGCATTGTGGAGTAGGTCATGAGATGGTTGCAGGAAAAGGAGATGCTAAGAAGAAATTGCAAACTAACTAAGCTAGGATTTTGTACGAGAATGGCTCTTCCGTTTTATTTCAGTTGAAAGAATTTATGTAATGATGTTTGAATTGTGCTAAAAAAAACTTAACTGTGATGTAATGGATGGCTTGGAAAGATTATGTTGAGATGTAACCATTTTCAGTAAAAAAAAAAAATGGTAAAGGTCTTTAGCTTTATATTGGAAGCTGTGAGCATACAAAATTTTAATGAACCAAAGTAATAAGCTTGGTAGTAGATCTGAAGCATAAGTGAACCTGTTATATATGTTTATGTACTAGAGTGTTTTAGAGACTAGAACCTATTTACTTAACCACTGCAGGTACTATAAGGTAAGGAAAAACCCATTGGCAGAAAAGAAAAAGAAACATAAGAGTTATGAACCCAGATTTAAAAATGTATTTGATTAATATATGAGTAAGTGAAACTTGTATATTATAACTAACTAATTTCGGAATCTTACCTAAACAAATTAGTCCACCTGCGGACTAAGGTGAAGCAAATTACAACTGTGTATGATTATGTGCACACAGTTGCACAGAAGCATGCACAACCCCAGTTTAACTGTTTGAAAAGCAAACTTTGACGAATTTAAGTGTTATGAGTTAGTTCATATATTTTATTAAATACACAAACGCTAAGAAAAAGAAAAAAAATTGGAATTGGGTAATTAAATTGCACAGAGATTCAAATAGAAAGGATCTTCTCAATTTATTTTACTGTGTATGACCTCAGTTTTTTTTGTTCAAATAGATTGAGTTATCCTTTTCCAAAAATACTCTGATAAAATAAAAAAATTATCTGAACGTTTATATGAACATTCAAATAGTTTTTACAAAGAAGTATATCAATATTTTTATATTGATCAGATTGGATCTTGGGAAATAAAAACATAAAAAAGAAGAAGAAAATAGTTGGTCTGTGAAAGAGTGCAACCCTGAATTTAGCTCAGACTAAATTGAGTCATTCAATTAAAATGACAACTTAGGGAGGGTTGTCTCAGTTCCCTTCCTAAACTCCGGGTGCCCACCAATTTCCACACGAGCAGTCGAGAGTCAGGTTATCAGGTCATTCTGGAATTCGGGAGATGCTGTGGAGATCAGGAGCAAGCTGGATGGCATAGCGTATCAACTAGTATATAGTATTTCTTTTCTGCTGTTTGCTGTTGTAAACTCTGATAATGTAATGTAATGTGATATAATGTAATAACTGATATAGTTCTTTTGATTTAAAGATTATTCATTTATCTATTATATGTTGTTCCGCTGCGATTGTGAGATTCTGATATTGTTTCTGTGGCTTCTTCTATCTTTTTCTTCTTCTTTTACCCTGACAGTTCGATTTTCCGACATTCGATTACTGGCAGTTGATACAGTGGACGTATTAATGTCGACTTTCGTGAATCAAAAATCATGTCTGTTACATCTGGTATCAGAGCATTTGGTTAAGCGACAACCCTGGCTCTATTAGGAATTACTCATTAGAGATAGAGTCAGTAGTACACTAGAATGAGTGTGAGTGTAATAATAAATATAAGCGCGTATTTGTTAGTGAGTATAAAAATGTTTTATATTGTGTTTGCTTATCCATTGAGCTGTTTATAAATTCTGGTCGGTGCGAGAAGTACAACCGTATCGATAAGGGTTTCTAAACTCTTAAACGAGATAAACCGACATAGTATCATTTTAAATTGGGTAAATGAAATAATTTTACCTTGGTTATATTTTATATATAAAAGAATAAATTTTTCAGAATTATTAAAGTTTACATTTTATTGATTGCTTGGTTGCTAGAAAGTGATGATATTAAATTATTATCATTAATGTTGAAAAAGAAATTGAAACCGTAACTCCAAAGTTAAGAAATAAATTCATATACAAATAGAATTGGAGAATATAAATTGTAAATGTGATTTGCAATTTGAAGTAAAATTCCAGAGGAATATTTGGAAATGTTTTGAAAAGGTTTGCAATTTGGAAAAGATTAAATTCATTTTTGAGTTTGAAAATGGTTTTCAAAGGCTTGGAAAAATGTTTTTGGAGGGGTAAAAACTCTAAACCCTTTTCGGCCGCTGGAAAATAATTCCGATGGTGATCGCGTCATCATCGTGTTCATTTTTGGGATTCCAAAAGAGGGATTGCTGCCAAGTTGTTTTAAATGGAAGTTGTTTGGAAAATTTGGGTTTGGGTTTCGAAATTCAAAGGATAATTTGAGTTGGTTTCAAAAATGGTTTTGAAATGTTTGAAAGACTCTAGAATCTGATAAAAATATTTATGGAAATAAATTTATGAATGAATGAATTTACAATTGGGAGTAAATGAAATTGGAAACTAAATGTTGAAATTCATCTTGTAATTGCAAGTAAATTGAAAATTCGTCAAGTTGGATTAAATGAAGCTAAGTATTAAAATAAAAATTAGTAAGTAAAACTAAGTGAAGAAATGACAAATTTAATATGGGTTGAAATGAATTGAATTCAACATTTATAAATGAAGGGTAAATTAAATTCATATGGAATTTGAAATCTAGTTTAAATATAAGTGGTTATAAACCGAAATAGTGAACTGAATTATGTTTGGGAACGAACAAAAGAATAAAAACTGAAATTGGAAACTAATATCGAAAGCCAATTTGAATTGTGTGAGATGAAGTAAGTTAGAACTTGTAATGAATTAGTAAAAGAAACTAATTTAAAATAGCAAGATGAATCAGTTGTGAATGAAAAATAATTGATAAAATTCAATATTCAGAAGGTAAATTGAATACAAATAGAATTGAAAAGGTAAATTGAATTCAAATGAAGTTGATAATGTGAGATTGAATGAAAATGGATATTTTGGTTAGCAGGATATACAGGTGGATTAAAGGAAATTGGGATTTTGATTTCGAAGATAAAAAAATTGAATTGCTCGACCAAAGGTATGTATTTGAATTTCAGTATGAAATTTGATGATTTTATTTTCTAGCCATTTGCCTTTTTTCTTTTCTTTTTGAAATTTGGGGGCCGTGGTGCCATTTTTGTAGTCAGACCGAGCTAGCTACGCAAAGAAGACGCTGGCGAAATTTTACGAAAATTTAAGGCGTTAGAATATTTTTCAGAAATAATAGGGATTTTTTATTATTTTAGAGTGAAAAGTTAAACGTATAGTTGGTTTTGAAAAGATAACTAAGTATGATTTGAAAATTTAGTAAAGTTATTGTATTAAGTTTAACTATGGATTTTGGAAAAGTTAAAATGTTTAAATGAATTTGAAATTTAATTTGAACAAATGGTTTTGAAAAGTTAATGGATTCTGTAACTTTTCTTACTTGGAAATTTCGAGGATGAAATTCTTTTAAGGGAGGAAGTTTGTAACGACCCAGAATTTCTGTCACTTGAAATTAGTACATTTAATTGGTATTAAATATTAACAAGTAAAATTTGTAGATCGAATAAATTATATTTCGAATATCTAGATTTAATTGGATAATTAAATCGATAATTTAATATTTGAAATTACATAAATAATTGGAAATTGGGTTTAATGTGATTAAAAATGATTTATAAAGTTGTATTTAATCATATTGGAGTTAGAATGATGTTATATAACTTTTAAAATTTAATTAAAGTTAATTGGTAGAATTGAATATTTTAATATTTAATTGACGAGTAAAATAGTCATTTTTCAAACTGTTATCCCAACTTTTGGCAAAGTTGAGATACCCAAAATTTACTAAAAATCCATGATTACTATTCTTGAATATCAACCATGCATTGCAGGATAACCATGGATATCGATGAATTTTGTCCGAGCCCAGATCGGGCCACAATTGATAGAACATGGCGAGAGAGATCATAGAAGCCCCCATTTCAAATTTCAAGTCAATCCGAGGTCGTATGCTCAAGTTATAACGGAATCGAGTTAAGAAGGATGGACATTGCTCAGTTCGAACCCATCTAGTTCGAAACCATCTAGTTCGAATCCATAAGAAGAAGTGATGTTCGAATCCATCAGCTAACGCCTTCCTTCGACTCCATCCTGCTTCGACTCCATCGGCCTCGACACCATCACAGTGACCCACCTTCGAATCCACGAACTGAACCTTTGCTTCGACTCCATCAAGCAAGCCCCCAGATAACCTTGCTTCGAATCCGTCTTCACTCGACCACAAACTCATCATGGCTTCGGCTCCATGCTATCTTCGAATCCCACATGTTAAAGGCGACTTCGAATCGATCCAAAGTAACGTATTTGGATCGATTCGAACGAGCATCTCTCCATCAATTCGAAGACGACCTTCGAATCCAACACACGAAGCCATCCAGTGAGCACGGCAAAGAACTCGGAGTCGACCCAATCAACTCGGCGAAAAACATGGATCGACTCGAAGAACGCGCGCCACGTCACAGAAGCATGGATTCGACCCTATGGTTTCGAAGTGATCGATTCGAACGAACCCATAGGATCGATTCGAACACGACAGCGTACCGAGGAGCACTACTTCGAATCGATGATAACTCTCAATCCACTGATCCAAATCTCATGAAATTTTCACAGAAGTTTGCCTAAATGTTGATGAATGTTCACGCCAAGTTTCATCACGATTGGACAAGATCTTGATCGATTCGAACCAAGGGTCGAATCGATCCAAATGTGGGCCCGGATCTCCAGGTTTCGGCCATGTGGGCCCCCTCACGTGCCAGAAGTGGTCTACCTGACTTTTAGGAGAAATATGAGCCTCCTACACCTATAAATAGAGCCCCAGGTCATTCAGAAAAGGGGATGTTCTCTTGGGCAAGATCAAGGCTCTGAAGCACCAAGATTCCACCAGGCTCTGCCTTGCATTCCATTACCATCATTGTACTTGAATTTCAGAGCTGTAATCCATTGTAATCCGCTGTAATCAATTGTAATCACTGAAGAACATCAATAAAAAGAGAAAAACTTTGAAGTGGACGTACGCTGGAGATAGCCAAACCACTATAAATCGTGTGTCCTAGTTTATAATTCCTTTTTTGCTGCTTAGATCTGTGATTTGTGTTTGAATATTGCTGATTTATATTCCAACACTGGTGCTTTCACAACACTTGGGGTTTGTGACCAATTTTGGCGCAAACACTTTGGTGCTTTCACTGAGAAGGACTAGCACCCGCTACATTAAATTCAGAATTCAGATTCAAAAGTTTGAAGAAACTCCAATTCGGAAACAATGACTCGGCAAACAAGACAAAGAGTTGATAGGAGCCAACAAGGAGGAAGCCAAGAAGCATCCTCAGGATCAGGAGAAGGACAAGCTTCTGTCCACATCACTAGAGACGAGATGGAGGCTATGGCTAATTCGTTGCACGAAAGCATGATGAAGAGTCAACAGGAGATGCTGCAGAATTTCCTCGAACAGATGAGGGCGACGAACATGCAAAACCTTGGACCAACTACAACAGCTACGAGTGCGGGACAAGGAACCAGGATTACAGAAGCTAATGAAGGTCAAGTTCAAGACCAAAATACAGGAGTTGATGGTGGTCAGCAAGGCCTTGGGGGCAGACCCTCAGGGTCCGATACCGAAAGACCAACAGGCGGAGCTCAACAAGCTGGAGCCAATGCATATGCTAACGAGCCACCAGAAGAATACGTACCAGAATTCCCTTCATGGCTCGGGGGGCAGGATAGAAACTTCACAAGGGGCCAACCCCTAGACGGAGACGAGAGAATGGTTGGCCTGATGCGAAGAATCATGAGAGGGGATTGCCTAGCGGAGGGCTGGAAGAAGTTAGTCGGAGTCCGTTCACTCCGAACATTCGAAATGCAAGGAACCCTCCAAAATTCAAATTACCAACGCTGGAACCTTACGACGGGAGGTCAGACCCGACCATGCATATTACCAGATATATCAAGCACATGGAAGTGCTGGGGGCATCCGAGGGAGTGATGGCACGATGCTTCCCTCTATATTTATCAGATTTAGCTGCACTATGGTTCAGACAACTGGAAACTGGATCAATCGGAACATGGAGCGAGCTTGTAGACTGCTTCATGAGATAGTTTAGGGTCCATGTGACGCGACCCAAGAGTGTGATGACTTTAGCCTCGATCAAGCAAAGGACTGGAGAGTCCATAAAAGATTTTCTATTAAGATTCAATGTGACCGTGACCTCTGTAGATCGCCCGGATCCATCAATGATTTTAATGGCGGCAGTGGCAGGAGTCGCGGAAGGCACCAAGTTTAAAGATTCTCTAACTAAAGATCCACCGCAAGATCTTGGAGAATTCTTTCATAAAGCTGAAAAGTTCATCCGATTAGAAGAATCACGAATCGAGAGTCGTGAAATAAATACCGCGCAAAGCGAAGGAACCTCTAGAGAATAGTCCGGAACGGACAAGGGAAAAAGGAAACAGGATGATAGATATGATGGCCTTGATAAACGGAAGAAATTCCGTGAACCAAGATTCAGGCAGTACACCGATCTGACTGCAGGCTTAGAAAGAATCTACACTAAAACTCGGGGGCAACTCCCCTGTCGAAAGCCACCTATAAGGGATCCCACTGAGCGGGAGCGCAGGACTGGAAAATACTGCATATTCCATGAGCTGGATGGGCACACCACAGATGAATGCCGCCACCTAAAGGATGAGGTGGAAGAACATGCCAGGGGTGGTAGATTGCCACAATTTGTCAGAGAACGGACAACGGCAGTAAGACCGGAACGACTACCGCCTCCACCTAACAGGAGCGATCCTGGATCAGGATCACGACTCGTCATCAACTGATTAAAGATGGCAAGGGCCAAGTCCAGGATTTGGACTTCGGACGAATAATTTTATTTTATTTAGAATAAACGGTTACTCCACTTACACATGTACGGGAACCGGAGAGATCCCTAGGCATGCTCTGAGATGGAGATAAACCGATATGCCCGAAGAGGCAATGTTTAGTTTTTTTTTTCTTTGATGTTTGAGATTGAACATCTAGAACTTGAATATCAGACAAATAAATTAGAACTTCTTGCAATAAACCTTTTGACCGGAGAGTCAAAGGATGAACATTAAATTTCAATATAAACATGATCGCTTTATGACCCTACCCGGAGAGACGGGGTCCGGAGTGCAAGAAGTGAGTTGCTTCGCCGGAAAGCGACAGGATCGACTCACTTAAGCGCTGTTTCCCCTTCACCGGAGAGTGACAGGATGGGATCCAGCAAGAGCCCGGAGAGGCTATGATCGGTCTCGAACGACCAAGACATTGCTTAATGTTCAGATACACTGAACCGGAGTGCAAGAAGCGAGTTGCTTCGCCGGAGAGCGACAGGATCAACTCACTTAAGCGCTGTTTCCCCTTCACCAGAGAGTGACAGGAAGGGATCCAGCAAGAGCCCGGAGAGGCTATGATCGGTATAGAACGACCATGACATCGCTATACGTCTTAACTGGGACCAGAGTGCAGGGGATAGAAGGCAACGCCAGAGTGCAATAGGATCTTTCTATTCAATCACTAAGTCTAGAATGGGCTTAGTAAGGGTTCAGAGTAGCCATTAATAGTCCGGAGAGACAACGGAACATCATTCTCAATTTCTACGTAAAGAACGAATGCTGATTTGGCTTCGAACAGCCACAAACTTGATTGTTAATACTACAGCTATGGATGATACATGAATTTATTACACTTGATTTAAGACCGTTCAAAACATACCTTTTACAAAAAGGCATGTTTTGGGGGGCAAAATGTTATCCCAACTTTTGGCAAAGTTGAGATACCCAAAATTTACTAAAAATCCATGATTACTATTCTTGAATATCAACCATGCATTGCAGGATAACCATGGATATCGATGAATTTTTTCCGAGCCCATATCGGGCCACAATTGATAGAACATGGCGAGAGACATCATAGAAGCCTGCATTTCAAATTTCAAGTCAATCCGAGGTCGTATGCTCAAGTTATGACGGAATCGAGTTAAGAAGGATGGACATTGCTCAGTTTGAACCCATCTAGTTCGAAACCATCTAGTTCGAATCCATAAGAAGAAGTGATGTTCGAATCCATCAGCTAACGCCTTCCTTCGACTCCATCCTGCTTCGACTCCATCGGCCTCGACACCATCACAATGACTCACCTTCGAATCCACGAACTGAACCTTTGCTTCGACTCCATCAAGCAAGCCCCCAGATAACCTTGCTTCGAATCCATCTTCACTCGACCACAAACTCATCATGGCTTCGGCTCCATGCTATCTTCGAATCCCACATGTTAAAGGCGACTTCGAATCGATCCAAAGTAACGTATTTGGATCGATTCGAACGAGCATCTCTCCATCAATTCGAAGACGACCTTCGAATCCAACACACGAAGCCATCCAGTGAGCACGGCAAAGAACTCGGAGTCGACCCAATCAACTCGGCGAAAAACATGGATCGACTCGAAGAACGCGCGCCACGTCACAGAAGCATGGATTCGACCCTATGGTTTCGAAGTGATCGATTCGAACGAACCCATAGGATCGATTCGAGCACGACAGCGTACCGAGGAGCACTACTTCGAATCGATGATAACTCTCAATCCACTGATCCAAATCTCATGAAATTTTCATAGGAGTTTTCCTACATGTTGAAGAATGTTCACGCCAAGTTTCATCATGATTGGACAAGATCTTGATCGATTCGAACCAAGGGTCGAATCGATCCCAATGTGGGCCCGGATCTCCAGGTTTCGGCCATGTGGGCCCCCTCACGTGCCAGAAGTGGTCTACCTGACTTTTAGGGGAAATATCAGCCTCCTACACCTATAAATAGAGCCCCAGGTCATTCAGAAAAGGGGATTTTCTCTTGGGCAAGATCAAGGCTCTGAAGCACCAAGATTCCACCAGGCTCTGCCTTGCATTCCATTACCATCATTATACTTGAATTTCAGAGCTGTAATCCATTGTAATCCGCTGTAATCAATTGTAATCACCGAAGAACTTCAATAAAAAGAGAAAAACTTTGAAGTGGACGAAGGCCGGAGATAGCCGAACCACTATAAATCGTGTGTCCTAGTTTATAATTCCTGTTTTGCTGCTTAGATCTGTGATTTGTGTTTGAATATTGCTGATTTATATTCCAACACTGGTGCTTTCACAACACTTGGGGTTTGTGACCAATTTTGGCGCAAACACAAACAATCTCGAATTTCGACGAAACAGGTTTCATCGGATCCATAATGTTATACTATTGTAAGATTTCAAATTTCGTGTCAATCGGATTCACGATTTGTCCGGGGCAAGCTAAAACGCGCTGAAATCGGTTTAAGTAAATTTCATATTTAAAATAGTCGATTTGATAACCTATCTTTCAAATATCATCGAATTGGCTCTCGATATATATTCCATAGCATTTGGAATAGAGGTAAAACATTAAAAACGACAGGCGGCATGCTTCGTTTGGAGTTCGGAAAAAATCTGGTGAATAGTGTTAACGTGAAAATCTGACGCTAACACCCCGGTGTAAATTGAAGTTGAGCAAAAGCACCACCCGTGAACACGGGAACTAAAACAAGTAGAAAAATCACAAACAAAGCAGAAAAGACAACAATTTTTATAGTGGTTCGGCTTAAGGCAAGCCTACGTCCACTTTAATTCTCTTTATTGCTAAACCAATTACAACTTTACAACAATCTTCAATTACAATTCTGACGAGACAAATAACTAGAACTTTGGTAGAGAAGAATTCTTCGAATCCATGTAGATTGCGTTAGATTTTCCCTTGAAATTAGTTGAGATGCCTTTCGAACTTGAAGTGTCGGGTGAGTCGAGAATTCAGCAGAGTATCGGTGCTTGAAATGATCGGCCAAAAAAGTCCCCTTCATGTTTGAGGTAGGTTGGTATTTATAAGGAATTCTGGTTTGGAATTATTGCCCAAGTTATAAGTCGTGACCGACTTAGGGAAAGTTGTAGGTCGCGCACGACCTAAGGGCCAAGAGTTAGCAGGCAGTGGCATGAGTGAAGCGGCACTGAGTCTTTCTTTGTTCATCTGGATACAATTCTTAACTCGTTCACGAGTTAAGAGGTTCACGGTTTAAAATGACGCAGCATCTATTTTGAGCTCTGTAGTTTTAGGTCGTGAACGACTTATCGTAGGTCGTAGGTCGGTCATGACTTAAATGCAGTTGCTTCCACTCTTTTTTGTCTTGAGTCATTAGGTTGTCTTGTTTTTTAGCTTTTTTAGGTCGCAGCCTCATGAGTCATGACATTTCTCAAGTCATCCAGGCCTTAACTCTTAAGTCGCCACACACCTTAAGCCGCGATGTTTTCCTAGGTCGCAGATTTCTCTTGAACCTTAAGTCGGCATCATTTCAAGACGTTAGGTCGGAACTTTCTTTAAGGCCTTAAGTCGGCATGCTTCTCAAGCCCCTTAGGTCGGTATCCCTCTTAAGCCTTATGCAGTTAGGTCGGTCTTCCATGCTAAGATGCTAGGTCGGCACCCCTTCGTGCCTTAGGTCGGCAGAACGCTGGGTCGCTAACTGTTTGATGTGCTAGATCGGTGAGTCATGGCCGAGATGGAGTTAACATTTGCCCCTCGAAGTACACGCCTAATGGTTAGGTCGTGTTCTTCGATATCCTTTAACTCATCCGCCACTAGGTCGGTTGGTTGTACGCGACCCAACAGTTATATCTGCCGCTTCAGTTATCCCTACTGTAAGGTATAAAACATCCATCTCCTTCTTTTTCGTTACTTACTCCCTTGCTCAATTCCGCCATTAAAATCCTCCAGAGCTCCCAAAGGCGATTTTACTCCAGTCGATCACTGATAACTTTTGCCATTCATCGAGTAAGTCAACTTGCTCCCTCCTCGATCCTAGATAACCGTCGATTCATGAATTCTGCCCCTCAAATTTAAACCGTCTTTTTGTACAACACTTCATCACGAATCCTGTTCCACCTATAGTTGACGATCCTTAGTTAGTTTGATCTGGCTTTAGGCTATCGATGAAATGATGCCGATGGGTTACTAATTTAGGCGTAGCCAATTTTGAATCGCATTAAGATTGTAAGGCGTTGGATTCGTGGTGGTTTTGAACCAGTTTATGGGATGATCCGGTAGTATGAACGAGATGACGGTTTTTTGTTGATGGAACAGCTATAGGGTTAACGGGTTAGGTGGAGTGAGACATCGGCCTGGACGTGACCCAGCAATTTTGGGCGATTTATCTTTTGGCCGACCTAAACCTTGAGTCGCTGCCGATCTAGCTCTTGGGGAAACTTGCCGACCTAACCCTTAAGTCATGGTCGAGCTAGCACTTGGGGAAACTTACTGGCCTAACATAATGCGACCTAAGCCTTGAGTCGTTACCGAGTTAGCACTTGAGGAAATTTGCGTTGCTTCGGACGGAAGCCTTTTCTATTTTTCATGGTTAACGACTTAGAGCACTGCCGACTTAAGATACTAACAATTCAAGATTGAAACGACGTAACTTAACTCGCCTCGTAATCCTTAGGTCGTGGATGAGTTAGCCAGATAACCAATGATTTGATTTAACCCGTAGGAAGAATTTCTTAAGTCGTTGCCAACACTTAAGTCGTCACCGAGTCAACACTTAAGTCGTCGCCGAGTCAACACTTAAGTTGTCGCAGTTGACAATTTTGCTTGAACCTTAAACTTTAACTTGATTTGCTGAAATAAACTGCCTGAGTGCTGAATTGTTTGGACTTTAACTTGTTAAACTTTATTGCATTTTTTCCACAGGTCACTCTTGCAAGCTAATAACCTGTCTAATACAACATTTACAGAAAATTAGGGCGAATATACAGCCACTGACTGCCCACATCAAATGACAGATTAGTTAATAACAATTAATCAACTTGAACAGATTGTGTGAACGAAGTGCTTTAAAACAACGATCAGGCAAAGTATCAAGGCAACATTGGAATAGTCAATCAAACTTTCCTGTTTTGCATTAAAACTGTGTTTGAACTTCAAATTAACAAGTCCTGAAATTTGATAGTCGATCAATTGTCGACGAACTTAACTCCAGTTATATTTACTTGTTTATTTTTATTAGTTTTGCACAACATTTCACACTTTTAGGAAACGTGCACCTTCAAATTAGAATATCCAGTTGCTTGTGTAGAATGGCCTCACATCAAGAAGAAGTAACGGAACAGATTGGAGAGGCTCTTCCAATAGCTGCTCCACTGACTACTCCACCGGAAAAAGTCTCAACTTCCTTGAACTACCGGACGTTTAGCTTATTGCGCGCTCAATTTGGCATCGTTGAAACGGATGCTATATTGCCCGGGCCAAAAGATTTTGCTGATAGACCTCCCCGTGGTTTCGTCGCTGTCAACCGCCAAATGTGCTTGTGCGGTGCTATTCCTCCCTTCTACGAGTTTCTTCAGCAATTTCTACTTCGATTGACCATCTCCCCGTTTCAACTGCACCCCAATGGTTATCCCATTCTGATGGGGTTGTGTGTTTTATTCATGAGAACCCTGGATCGGCTACCAAGCTTCGGAAAAATTTGTTATTTGTGTTCCTTCACCAAAACTAAAGACCATCCCTCCATTGTCGTCATAAGGAGTGCTAGGAATTCCAAACTCGTAACTGACCTTTCCGAAAGTGTTCATGGATTTTTAAATCAGTTTTTCTTTGTTCGCTGCCCCCAGGGTTTTATGCCATCTAGAGAGTAGGAAGTAAGATTACCTGCTTCTATTTTCCATTCCCGAGCTTTTCGAATTTCGAGTTGTTAATCGTTAATTTCACTCTTTCCTTTTTCAGCACTTCCTCCCCCCTCTAGAGATCCAGGCCATAAGCAAGCCTTCGAGAGATTGACTGCTGTGGCCGCAGAAGAGAGGAGCATAAAAATTTTGTTGTGGGATGAACTTTTGCGTCAATATGGGCTTTTGCACGCTTCTCGTTCTACACATCCTCATGAAATCCCAGACTCCCCGGCTAGAGTGTCGGATGCCCCAGTTTCTACCGACACATCTATACCAAAAGAACATGCTCCCGAGGCTTCACTAGTGAAGTGCTCCACTTCTATTGATGTTGCGGGGCCATCTGACAAACTTGCCCCGGTTAATGAGGAAGAAGAGCCTCAGGGATCTCCCCAACTTCACATAAATCTGGCGAAGAAGTTGAGAAAACCAGTCCTGTCAAGCAGAGCAGGGACGACACTTTCGAAGGACTGAGCGACCTCTTTGCCACCTCACAAGAGATCTTTAAAGATGATCCTATCACTACCGGGGTTTCTTCTTCAGTAGTTGAAGCGACTTCTATTCTGCAACAGACTGCGTCAACTCAAGAGTTGACGCTAACTACTACACCCACAGCTACTCCACAATTAAAGATTGGTTCGTAGTTTGATGCGCGTAGTTTACACATCACACACACTTAGAATTTTTCGGCACTTTTATGCTTCTGACTCTTTGTACTTTGAAGACCTCTAAAACTTATCTCTTTTCATTTCAGATTCTCCGATGGGACGCAGCGGCTCATATTATGATGACTTCCAGCGCTACGGGAGACGTAGCCAATATGATTATAGGCGCTACCTCCCCTCTTTCAGAGAAACCGATGAAGAGAGAGCCGCCCGAAAGGCTCAGGAGAGGAGGGCGCAAGAAGAGCGTTCTGAGAGAAAAGAGGGGGAGGAGCGCCACGATTCTTCTCATAAAGGCGATGATTCCCATAAGAGAAAATCCCAGGATGACCGGGGAAAGAGTCATATGGTTGAGGAACTAAGCAAACATGCCCGATACGGTGAGAAGCATACTTCTACAACTCCCGAAAAGATCACTGCCCCCGTCTCGCTTGACATTCCTTCCGGCTCTCCCGCTCTCGGGAAGACAGACATCCAAACAATAATTAGCAGGCCTAAATTCCAAGTTGGACCGGGCCCAGGCACTTTGCAAACCCGGTTTCCACAGTGGTGCCTGAAGGGAGTGCGGTTCGATCTTGACTTGGTCCCTATCGACAAGCCTGCTATGCTACGAAATCTCGATGCCGTTAAGCTTGATATTGAAAGGATGTCGAACTGGCAAAAGCTTGTAGACGAGCTTCAAAGGGTCAACCATGCAAATATAGAGGCCATGCTTACTATGGAGAACGATAAAGCCGAATGGCAGAAAGTTCTTTAGCAGCATGATACTGAAATGAGGAGCATCGCTACTTACAATGAAGAGCTTGAAGCGAAAGTTGAGGAACTTAAATAAGAGCTTGCTACTTCTTTCTACCACATATACTCAAAAAGAAGAAGTATTTCAGAAGCAAGTTCGCGATGCTCACGCAGCTCAGCGACATGCCGAGGAACAACTTGAAGCTGAGCAGAAAACAGCAGGAATGTATCGTGCTGAGGTTACAGAACTACAGGAGAAAGTCATCTCTCAGGAGGCGGAAATTCAAATGTTTAAGCTTCAACTTTCCAAAGCTGAAAGAAAGGGTGATGAGGCCCTTGCCGGCAAAATTGCAGATGAAGAATCTCATGAGGCAACGAAGACCAACATCAGTTCAACACTGTTTGACTTTTACCGGCATAGCATCTTGGGGCATGGTAGTCTCGCCTTCCTAGGTACCAAGTATGAAATTACTTTAACTGAAGTGTGGGAGGCCGCACTTGATATGCTTGGCGGTAAAGGTGCTGGCTATGCCGAATCAGCTCTTGAGGAGCATTATTTTGATGACGATGCTCACGCCGCTCTCGCCAGGGGAAGAGAACAGCTTGCAAAATTAAGGGCCGAAATGGCGGTAGGGGAATATTCAGGAAAAACTATCTTAACTGTTCCGATTCAGCCTTCTCCTTCGGCCGATATTGATATCACCGGTTCCAGTTCCCATTCTCCATCCCCTACTAAAGTTACCACCGAGATCACGAGTATACAGGGTGGAGATGAAGGTGGCGAGAGTGCCGAGGCACAGGCTTATGAAGTTGATGTCAGGAAACCGACTTCTCAAGGTAACTCTATTGTTAATCTTGCCCAAGTAGACTGCTCATCTGTTTCTTACGAGCTTGATGAGCTTCTTGACTATTTCCTGAAACTCAGCGAGCCTTTATCTCCTCTTTTTACCGATTTTAACTTCTTTTCTTCTGTAGAGAAAGCAACGGGCATCGTTCAAACTTTCCCTCCTCCAATTATTCCTTCCTTGGCTCTCCAAGTCACCCCTCCTTCTGCTTCGCAACCCGGGTCGCAAGAGGAGCAAATAGAAGCACTTCACGGCTTAGATGATCCTATTGCCTCTCAAGAACATGGGGGAGAAGGACTTGGAGAAGGCAATGAGTCTCCGGAGCGAACCACTTCTGATAACATAAAATTATCAGCTCTCGTTACTCCGGGAAGTGAGTCTTCTTCAAGGAGGAGGAGGAAACTGTTGAGTCACAAACTCTATGAATTTTTTTGATTTCTAACAAAGAAATAAAGGCGATTGACAAAATGAAGACATCATGGCTATAAAGAGGCGCAAAAGAGCTACATATAGTACTCTAAATTATAGGTTGATTATTTTATGTTATAATAGTGATAAACTTGTTAAAATCTATCCTGAAATAATCATGAATCTCAAGGGAATCAATATATACAACTAAATTGCAGTTGCACATTCTTTGTGCAACTTTACAGGGACCGGTTGACCGGTCATAATCTAGGCGGTCGACCGTTCTAGTATAAGTTGCACACTGAAACGTGCACACATGCACATAACGACTATATATTTGAATTCCTGTCTACTGGTCACTTTTTGACCTGTCGACCGTTTTTAAACAGAGAGCAACTTTTCCAAAAGACACTTCTTTCTCCAAAGGTTGCATCTCTTACCTTTCATCAATGATCATATCTCTTAATGGCAACTGCTCACAAAGAGTTACAACCATTCTTCTCTATATAAACTCATCTAAATCATTGATTAAAAACATGAACATATATGCTTTTTACTCTAATCTCTGATCTTACTTTCTACATACTCCTGCATTCTAAAAGCTCTCAATTATTTTAATTGCTTATTGAATCATTGAAATTATTTCATATCTTTTGATTCAATAAGTAATATACTTTCCTTAATCTTCACAAAACATCATTCACATACTTTGAGGATAAGATTATAGGAAGGGTGTACTACAAGTGACAAATCCGCGTTGTTAGGGGAACAAGTTGTCAACAACAATTGTATTTGTTCTTTTGTTGAAGTCCTCCGTGTTGTAAGAGGCAAGTGTTGAAGTCCTCAGTGTATTAGAGGTGTGAAATCCCGTTCGTCTGCTCGGGTGTTGTAAACCTGTTCCTCCAGGTAAATCGATGTAGTTGATAGTGAAAATCCAGATAGAAGTCTGGGGCTGGACGTAGGACGGTGTTCCGAGCCAGTATAAAAATCTCTGGTGTGATGTTTCTAACTTTTATTTTACTTTGCTACTATCATCTATTTCCGCATTTATATTATATTCCATATTACACGATCCGTGTGTACTATATCTGCTCGAATCTAGTTTTATTAGATTACGAAGAGAGCTTGGTTTAATTTCAAGAAAAGATCTTGACTAGTAATTTCTAATGAACGTCTTTTTCTTTTGGTTATATTTTAACTATAGCTTTTTGCTTAAGCTATTTTTTAACATTGAATATGAGCCTCTGCTTTATTTCATGGTTAGGTTTCTTTATTCATTCTCATCCACAGACTTATTTACATGGAAACTCTTTATAAGCTTGTAAAAAAAAAATCTTTATTCATTTTTTTTAATATAACTCTAATCATAATTATCTATAGCTCACATTTGTGATAAATGTGCTCAAGAATCACACATTTCCATTACAAGTTCTGAGTCAGAGGAGTATTATTCTCCTAAAACACCAAAACAAAAGCCATCATATCATCATCAATGCTCTCGTACTCATGGTAGTACACCAACCTCAAAACGAGTGAAGAAGACGCTGTTTTGTTCTCCTCGTACCAAAGCACAGATCGACGAGATTCACCACTATCAGAAACATCAACTAGATCTTAAGAGACAGCACCATTATGGGTAAAGCCAACTTTATCATGAGCAACAATGGACATCGGCACGTTTATCTATTTTAGAGAAGGTGGCATCATTCTTCTGTAGTTCCAACAAGCATGATGTGCATGAACCAATACCGTCTAGGCCGTCAACATCTAGGATTCCTAACCCTTGGGATTGGAATTATGAGAGGAATGAAGGTGCTCAGAAAAACTGGAGTCCATGGTCAAAACGTATTGAAGATAATAAAAATTCTAATGACGGACCTACCACTTCTCGTTAGATTTATATATAGTTATTGTATCTTTTTCTCTCTATCACTCATGTAATAATGCTTGTGCTTTACAATAAGAGTGAAAATATAGCACGTTGCATTCAAAAAATTGCAAAACAAGCTATTACTCAGCAGATTTTACAACCGGTCGACCCCCCATATTATAGCCGGTCGAACGTTTGTTCTCTGGTTGAAAACGGTCGACCGGCCATATTCGAACGGTCGACCGGTTGACGTAGTTTCAGTTTTTTTTTATATATCTTGCGTCCTTTTATTCCTCTATCTTCCTCATTTTCTTACTTTCTGTACCTTTTCACCAAAACCCTAAAACCACTCCCCAAATTTTCAAAATTCCTATTCTCCAAATTCTCTAAAAATGGCTCCTCCACAAAAGAAATCCAAGAGAGGATCATCCTCCGGAACTTCATCAATCAATATGTCAGCAAAGAAATGGCTTGAAAACCCGGTGGCTATCTCAAGATGGAATCAAATGACTAACTACAAATTTCACCTGGGTTCTTTCATCAAGTTTGATGATTTCACGTCTTATGGAATTCGTAGGTTAGCCGATAACTCCAACATTTCTCCATTGATAGATTTTTCAGAAAACAATGTGGAAATAAATCATTTGATGACAAAATTGTTCTATGCCAACATGAACCTCGACGAGTATCAACCTGATAATCCGAACGGAGTCATTTGGCCTGTCGTCTGTGGCAAACAAATTTTTATCACTCATGATAGGATTGCCTCTATACTTGGTATACCAAATCAAGGCGTTGAGTTTTCATCTAATTTCTGTGAAGTCTTCACTCGCAATAGCATCAGCCATCAGTTCATAGAGGACAACAGTGATGGCACAAAGTCTATTGGACTTCGACCCACCGCCAGACTACTACATCGCGTCTTGATGCATTCTCTGTTTCCTAGACTAGGAAATTACGATGTTGTATATAAAGAAAACTTCAAGGCTCTCTATGCTATTTATGGGGATATCCAAATTAATTGGGTTCATATGCTTTTGGACGAAATTCTCAAGGTAAATAACTCTACGCGATCTCATTTTTTCTACAATGAATATATCATGCGTATTTTGCTAGCTTGTGGGGTAAAGCCACCTGACTCAGCCACCTCGAAACCAAAATGTATTGATTCCGTAACCATCAAACGCATGAAGCTTCCTCCTCCTTACCTTGAGATTATGCCGTTTGAACTATGGCAACAAAGAGGTCCAACAAAACAAAAAGCTACATCCTCTCGACCTCGTTCCGATGAAGTTAAACTGTTAAAATCAAAATCATCCACAAAAGAATCACTTGAAACTATTGCGCGTAACCAATTCTTGCTTGAATCACGTCTCAAGCGCATGGACACAAAAATTGATAAACGCTTCAATAAGGTCAAGTCATTCTTTGGTATGTTATGGGATGCTATATCATGTACCACATCCACCTCTGTTCAAGCACAAGACCCAGGAAAACGTCCTGCTCCTCCTGTTTTCAACTGGACATCATCTGAGGAGTCTACTAGTATGAGTGGACATGGACATGGAGAATCCTCTAGAGGGAACAATGATGAAGGAGAAGAAGAAGATGATGATGATGACGATGATGATGATGAAGAGGAGATAGGATCTGCCTCATCTTAGATTCTATTGTCTATTATGGTTTAGTACTTTAAAAACATCAATCGACACTTGTACTAAATAGTGTCGTTATTTTTATTTTTCATTTGACATTATGGTCTGTATTACACTCTGGTATGTTTTGGATGTGTTAAGTTTTATTTTGCTATTATTGATTGAAAACTCCTATATTTTTCCAGTATCTGTTACACCATTTTGTCGATGACAAAGGGGGAGAAAGGGCTAACAATTGTTTGCAGGAATATACATATATATACAGAATTCAAATAAACTCTCAGAGGGAGATCACATACTCAGGGGGAGATTCAGATTTTCAGATATATATTGTCATCAATCAAAAAGGGGGAGAATGTTGAGTCACAGACTCTATGAAGTTTTTTGATTTCTGACAAAGAAATAAAGGCGATCGACAAAACGAAGACATCATGGCTATAAAGAGGCACAAAAGAGCTACATATAGTACTCTAAATTATAGGTTGATTATTTGATGTTATAATAGTGATAAACTTGTTAAAATCTATCCTCAAATAATCATGCATCTCAAGGGAATCAATATATGCAACTAAATTGCAGTTGCACGTTCTGTGTGCAACTTTACAGGGACCGGTCGACCGGTCATAATCTAGGTGGTCGACCGTTCCAGTATAAGTTGCACATTGAAACGTGCACACATGCACATAACGACTATTTATTTGAATTCCTGTCTACTGGTCATTTTTTGACCTGTCGACCATTTTTAAACAGAGAGAAACTTTTCCAAAAGACACTTCTTTCTCCAAAGGTTGCATCTCTTACCTTTCATCAATGATCATATCTCCTAATGGCAACTCCTCACAAAGAGTTACAACCATTCTTCTCTATATAAACTCATCTAAATCATTGATTAAAAACATGAATATATATGCTTTTTACTCTAATCTCTGATCTTACTTTCTACATACTCCTGCAATCTAAAAGCTCTCAATTATTTTAATTGCTTATTGAATCATTGAAATTATTTCATATCTTTTGATTCAATAAGTAATATACTTCTCTTAATCTTCACAAAACATCATTCACATGCTTTGAGGATAAGGTTATAGTAAGGGTGTACTACAAGTGACAAATCCGTGTTGTCAAGAGCACAAGTTGTCAACAACAATTGTATTTGTTCTTTTGTTGAAGTCCTCCGTGTTGTCAAAGGCAAGTGTTGAAGTCCTCAGTGTATTAGAGGCGTGAAATCCCGTTCGTCTGCTCGGGTGTTGTAAACCTGTTCCTCCAGGTAAATCGAGGTAGTTGATAGTGAAAATCCAGATAGAAGTCTGGGACTGGACGTAGGACGGTGTTCCGAACCAGTATAAAAATCTCTGGTGTGATTTTTTTAACTTTTATTTTACTTTGCTACTATCATCTATTTCCGCATTTATATTATATTCCATATTACACGATCTGTGTGTACTATATTAGCACGTACACTGCCACTTTCAGAAACGTGCCACTTCCATGAAGAGAAGGAAAGGCATTCTTGCTTCTGAGGAGGAAGCGGGAGTTGATCCGGCATTAACCCTTTCTCCTTCATCCCCGACTCTCCCAAGCCGTCCTGAAAAGCTGCCTATCAGGTCAGGTGAAGGCTCTAAGGGTTGTGGCAAGAAGAAGTAAGGAGTCGTGCTTAAATTTACTTCTAGTTTTTGCTTTTTTGCATGTACTGGCCGGAGGTTGTGCGGGTACCGGCCCCCGCTTTTTTTTACTTTTTACTTTGAAACCTGTACCTGTACAAAATTTTAACAGTGTTGAATAAAATGATTCTTTTTCTTTGTACAAACTTCTGTCTGTATCTGAGAATGCATTTATTATTCATTTTTGTACAAGTTTCTTTGCACGATATTGTAGTGAGCTTGTGGTATACTGTTCGAGCGTAATTTTACCGATGTAGTTATACCATGTTGCCCCTATACCATAAGCTCGTTGCAATATTTTATATTTTGAGGGGACTTGTACTTTTATTTTATAGAGAATAATTATTCCATACTTGGAGGAATATTATTTCGTTAAAAAACAGAGTACAACTTCCTTCAAATAAGTTTTTACGCTTCATCCTTCGAAGATATCACTTTTTCTTTTGTGCATATACACATTTTACCAAGTGAATTCTTCTATGTGGTAAAGCGGGCATCTGAAGGGTACTTTAACTTCTTTTTGAGGAAGAGAATTTTCCAGAATAGGTGGATCATTCTTCCTTTGAGAGTTAAAGTGTGCCTTTGAAGATGGCTTCTTTTTTTATTTTTTTTTATTTTTTTATGCCACAGTAAAGGACTTTTTGATTTTTGCTTCTTTGAAAAGTTGCACCTCCGAGGAGGGCTTTTTCACGTTTCAACACTTGGAAGTTTTATTTCATTCTCGGTGAAACGTGTGCCTCCGAAGAGTTGTGCCTCCGAGGAGGGCTTTTTCACGTTTCAACACCTGGAAGTTTTATTTCAATCTCGGTGAAACGTGTGCCTCCGAAGAGGTCTTTCTGCTTACTTGTGCCTCCTGGAGGAGGTCTTTTCATTTCTGCCTCTGGGAAGAGGTCTTTCTGTCTTGTTGTGCCTCTGGGAAGAGGTCTTTTTGTTTCTGCCCCTTGGGAGAGGCTTTTATTTTTCCCTGATCGCTGGGAAGCGGGCCTCCGAAGAGGGCTTTCCACATTTCAACACTTGGAAGTTTTATTTCAATCTCGGTGAAATGTGTGCCTCTGAGTAGGGTTACTGCCTGGAAGTTTGGAGTTTCTTTCTCTCAGTTGGACGGATTCACGGGAGTGTATCGACCGATCATTCCGCAACTTTGTAACGAGAAAGATCTCCCTTTTTCTGTTGGCCCGCTCGAGGTCTTTTAGCATTTCAACTGTGGTGAAATGGGCCTCCGAAGAGGGCTTTTTTCACGTTTCAACACCTGGAAGTTTTATTTCAATCTCGGTGAAACGTGTGCCTTTGAAAAGGGCTTTTGCATGGAAGTTTGGAGTTTCTTTCTCTCGGTTTGACGGATTCACGAGAGTGTATCGACCGATCATTCCGAAACTTTGTAACGAGAAAGATCTCTCTTTTTCTGGCTAGGCCCGCTCGAGGTCTTTCTCCTTCGAAGAGTTGTGCCTCCGTCGAGGGCTTGTGCCTCCGAAGAGGTCTTTTGCTGGTTGATGCTTGCTCGCCCATGTCTCTTTTGCCATCCATTCACGTTGGCGATCCCCGTTGTCTTTTGCAAGTGTCAACACTTTTTAGTAGCCAATAATTTCCCTTATCCAGAGAAATATACTTCATAGTTAAGTGAGTTGGTGGTGGTGGACACAGTTTACTTAACTGGTTGTTTGTTCAAACATTTGCAGTTAGTTAGAGATGGTCCACTTCCATCCACATTGCCCACTTTTGTTTGAAGCACTTCTTTTGTAGGATTTGGGTATGTAAATTTTGCATGGTTTAGTGTTTGTTTGCTGAGTGATGTCGGGAATTGCTTGGTCTTGTGATGGGTAAGCTTTGCTTTCATGACCTGCATTATTAAATCGAAATTTTAATGACACAATTAATGTATTTTATATGTCGAAATAAAACAAAGCAGTTTATAATAGAAGTGAACACAAGATTTATAGTGGTTCGGCCAAAAACTGGGCCTACATCCACTTTATAGCTTTTCATTATTCACTTGCTTTACAATTGTTTTCAATACAAGAATCATATATTCGCAATTCTTTTACAACATTTCAGCAAAGCTTTCAAGTAAAATAAGGACGCAAATGATTGTTGTTCCAAGCTCTTGGGATTGGTTCTCCTTCGGCAGTTGTGAGTTTGAATGTGCCGTCAAGAAGCTTCGTGCCTATAACATATGGCCCTTCCCAGTTTGGGCCAAACACACCTGTAGCTGTCACGATTCTTTTCAGAATTAGGTCCCCAACTTCAAAGTTGCGCTGACGAACTTTGGAATTGAAGTGCCTGGCTATTCTTTGTTGATGAGCTGCAATTCTAAGTCTAGCCTCTTCTCTTCTTTCATCAAGGAGGTCAAGTGTTTCCAATTGCAGTTTTTCATTCTCATCTTTATCAAAATGGATCCTTCTGTGTGAGGGGACTTCAGTTTCCACTGGAATCATTGCTTCTGATCCATATGCCAACGAAAATGGTGCATGCCCAGTCGCAGTTTTATGGGTGGTTCTGTATGCCCATAGTGCAAGCGGTAACTTGTCAACCCAACCACTTTTCGCTTTTTCCAGCTGCTTTTTGATGGTTGATTTGATGATTTTGTTTACCGCTTCCACTTGCCCGTTTGCCTGCGGATGAGCTACTGCTGAGAAGCTTTTTCGGATTTTGAATCGTTTGCAAAAATCATGGAATTCCTCACTTTCAAACTAAGTACCATTGTCTGTTATTATCTTCTGAGGCACACCATACTTGCAAATGATATTCTTAGTCACAAAACTTATCATTTTCTTAGAGGTAATAGTGGCCAAGGGTTCGGCCTCAGCCCATTTAGTAAAATAATCAACAACAACAATTGCATATTTAATCCCTGATTTGGCAGTCGGCAAAGGCCCAATGAGATCTATTCCCCAGATGGCAAACGACCATGGACTGACCATTTGTGTTAGCTCAGTGGAAGGTGCTCTAGGAATTTTAGCGAATCTCTGGCATTTATCACACTTCCGGGAATAGTTAGCAGCATCCTGATTTATTTCTAGCCAAAAGTATCCACAAAGGAGGATTTTCTTTGCTAAAGTTTGACCACCTGTATGATCTCCACATTCCCCTCCGTGTACTTCAGTTAGAATCGTCTTAGCTTCTTCCTTTGTCACACATCGGAGTAATGGCATTGAAAATCCTCGTCTGTACAAACGACCATCTTGAACTACATATCTGGAGGCGTTCCTCATCAGTTTCTGTCGTTCTTTTGAACTTTCTGGCAAAGAACCATTGAGTAAATATTCAAGTATCGGAGTCATCCATGACTCTTGCTCTTGGGATATGTTCATAATCCAATCAACATCCATTACATCTGTGCTTGGAGCTGACAAGACTTCAACGGGAACTAACCCCAATAGTTGAGCTTCACCGGTACTCGAATACTTTGCGAGAGAATCCGCCTTCATATTTCCTTCTCGGGGAATATAGTTTATTGAATAACGGTCAAAATTTTGAAAGAGCTCCCAGGCCTTTGACAAATAGGCTGGTAAGTTTCTTCCTTTAGCTTGAAATTCCTTCTTGACTTGACAAACAATAAGTTGAGAATCACTGAAGATATGCAATGCCTTGATATTTAGTTCTTTAGCGATCCTTAAACCAGCGATGAGAGCTTCGTATTCAGCTTCATTATTTGTCGAAGGGAATTCTAGTCTCAGTGCATAACATAGTGATCGCCCTTCTAGGGTTTCAAGGACAACCCCTGCTCCGGAACAGTAATCATTCCTTGCGCCATCGACATACAATTTCCATTGGATTGGGATGCTATCAATGACTTCTTCCTCACTATCACCTTTATCCGTACATTCTGCGATGAAATCTGCTAAAGCTTGTCCATTGATTGCTTTCCGGGGATGATAAGTGACGTCATACTGGCTGAGTTCGATATTCCATTTCAAAAGACGGCCGGAAGACTCAGGACGGAATAGGACTTGCTTTAGAGGCTGATCAGTGAGGGCTTTGATAGGATGAGCTTGGAAATAAGGCCTCAATTTTCTTGATGCGATCAACAAACAATAGGCGAGCTTTTCTAATCTGGAATAGTTCATCTCTGCCCCAGTGAACCTTTTGCTGATATAATAGACTGGGTGTTGAATCCTTGCATTTTCCCGTACCAACACTGCACTGAGAGCGTGAGACGAAATTGCCAAATATATGAAGAGATCTTCACCACTGTCAGGCTTTGAAAGTATCGGAGGCACTTCCATATGACGAATCAACTCATCAAATGCTTTCTGACATTCAAGAGTCCACTCAAATTTTTTCTTTCCTTTCTTCAGAGCATCAAAGAATGGAATGCATTTGTCAGTAGCTTTGGAAATGAACCTACTCAAAGCAGCAACCTTTCCATTGAGACTTTGCAATTCCTTCTTCGTTCTAGGAGCCTTGACCTCTCTCAGGGCAGTGATTTGGGCTGGATTGGCTTCAATGCCCCTAGCGCTCACAATGAAACCCAAAAACTTTCCGGACTCCACTCCAAATGAACATTTCAGGGGATTAAGCTTCATTCTATACTTTCAGAGTACTGCAAACATCTTTGCCAAGTGATCCATGTGGTCCACTGCTTTCTTAGACTTTACTAGCATATCATCAACATAAACTTCCATTGTCTTGCCAATCTGTGGTTTAACATGGCATTAACAAGCCTCTGGTAAGTTGCCCCTGCATTCTTGAGTCCGAAAGGCATGACCTTGTAGCAGTAGAGTCCAACATCTGTGATGAAGCTTGTATCCTATTGATCCGGCTCATGCATCATAATCTGGTTATATCCGGAGTATGAATCCGTGAAAGATAATAATTCATGTCCTGCTGTCTCATCCACCAATTGATCGATCCTGGGCAGCGGGAAACAGTCTTTGGGGAAGTCTTTGTTCAGATCCGAAAAATCAATGCACACTCTCCACTTTCCATTAGCTTTCTTAACCAGCACCGGATTTGAGACCCAATTTGGATAAGTAGATTCTCTAATGAACCCATTCTCCATGAGCCGATCCACTTCTTCTTTTAACGCTGTCGTTCTCTTAGGACCCTGAGTCCTTCTCTTCTTTTTCACAGGTGTAAATTTTGGATCAATGTTCAGGGTATGCGCTGCAATCTCTGGGGATATTCCGCACATGTCCGCATGAGTCCAAGCGAATACATCCAAATTAGCCTTCAAAAATGAAATCAAAACATTCTGAACTGTCGGATTGAGTTGTGAACCCACGCTAAGCACTTTGTTTGGGTCCTTTGGGTCAACAGGCACCGATACTGTTACCTCTACTGGTACCACTCTATTCTCCCCTGCACTGGCTTTACTTGGATCCATCTCTCTTCGTGCCCCACTACATTCACCAGTGCAGGGTCCACCCTGTAATTGCTACAAGGTTGGTTATTTGATGCGGACTGGAGCCGCCACACCTTTTCCCATCTCTCTCTTCCTGGATTCTCGCAATTCTGCAAAATAACATTCTCGCCCCGCATCTTGGTCTCCCTTAACCACACCAACTCCGTTATCTGTGGGGAATTTTAGAGTCAAGCACCATGGAGCAAGAACAGTTTTGAATGCAGCGAGAGTTGGTCGTCCCAAAAAGGCATTGTAAGTAGAGAATTCTTCAATAATTATAAAGGTTTGATTTCGAGCCACCTTCCTCAGTCCCTTCCCGAGTTCTACAAACAAATCTATGGTCCCAATTGGCTGTTTGGGTTCTCCAGCGAACCCAGCAATCTTAAGTGATGAAGCTTGAACGTCAGCCATTGGAATTTTCATTTGATCAAAGGTCTTTTTGAAGAGGTTGTTGCATGAGGCTCCACAATCAACTAGAACTCTTCTCACAGTTGCCGGCCCAATACCAACGGATATGACCAAAGGATCTATGGTCGGAGCTTCGATACCCAAAGAATCCCTGGCACTGAACACAATATCATCTGTTGAAGTCTTTTGTTGCTTTAAAGGCGCATCATTCTCTAAAACAAAAACATTCTCTTCAGCTGGTACATGCTTCAAGGCCCGGGCATACCTTTCCATCTCGCCTCAGCTTCTGCCTGCTGGGTGAGGTCCTCCAGTTATTATATTGATGACAGGCCTTTCCCGTTCACGTTCCACGGCCTTCTCACTTGAGCCAGGACGGTGAGCGGGAACTTGCTGTTCTTGAGTTGACGGAGCTGAGTCATTTCTGTTCCTTTTCACATACTGCTGGAGCTTGTTTTCCTTTAAGAGCTGTTCAATTACCTCTTTCAATGGGCGGCATTCGCTGGTATCATGGCCGGGCTGGTTGTGGAACCGGCAGTACTTTCCACTTTTTTCCATCTTAATCGCAACTCTCATTTTAGGTGGTGTCGGATAATTGACATCATCTTTAGTTGCAAAGTAGATGTTTTCAGGGGTATCGGTCAAGGGTGTGAAATTGAAAGAACGACCTTTCTTAGCGTCTCCCTGTTTCTTTCCACCATCGTTTCCCCTTTTCTGAGTGTTTGGTTCCTTCTTGTTCGTAGCAGCACCATTGTTCCCGGCTTGCACTGATACCACCTTAGCCGGTGCTTGGAGGCTCTCCAAGCGCATGAATTCATCCGCTTTCTTGTAGAATTTGTCAAGTGAGTTTGGTTCTTTCATTTTCAACCATTTTCCCAATTCGCTTGACTTGTCAATTGCCCTCATCAAGTACGTCAAGACCATACGTGGCTCAGCATTATCCACCTCATCCAATGCTATGTTAAAGCGATTCAAGAACGACCTGATAGATTCTCCCAGATTTTGCTCTAGACTTGACAGCGACATTATGTCCTTTGCTTTAGAAGCATGCAATCGAAATTGCTCCTTGAATTTCCTGGTCAAATCGGAGAATTGATCGATGGACCTGACCGGCAGCTTTGTAAACCATAATAGAGCTACTCCTTCTAGATAAACCGGGAAGTATCGGCATTTAATTTCATCAGACGCCCTGACACCAGTCATGTGCCAGTCGTATTTGTATAGAAACTCGTTAGGATCACTCGTCCCCTTGTAAGCCGGAATAGTAGGGTGAACGAATTTCCTTGGGAACTCTGCCTTCAATATCCTTTCGGTAAATGGAGTTTTGCTTGGAGCAAATCCCCACTCTTTCTCATCTTCATCTCTTCGCATACTTTCCTTCATGATTTGACGAACCATACCCGAAAAATACTCTTCATCATTTAGAGGCTCCAGAGGACACACATCAGCCAGTCTCCCTGAATTCTGCCTTGACAACCGTTCACGGAGGGTTGGCTGCGGCCCTGACCCTCCAGCTTGAAGAGTAGTCCTTTCTACAGGGTCTGCGGCTCTTTGAGAGATGTTTCCTTCAACATCCTGAACTCCCACAGTAGGGTTCCCATCATTATTACTCGGTTGACGGTTTGCCCCCAGCAGATCATTCAACTTACTCAAGATCAGAGCATTCTGGGCATTCTGGGCCTCCAACTGTGCATTCTGAGCATTCAATTGTTGATTCAGCCCCAAAACTACGGCATCCAACTCTGCTCGAGTAACTCCGACAGTTGGAGCTGCTTGACTTGAAGGAGGAGAGGTAGCAGTATTCTCTTGAACATTATCAGATCTTACAGAATTTCGTTTTCTCCCAGGAGCCATTATTTCAAACAAACTTCTAGTTTTAAAAGAAATCCTTTCAACAATCCTTCGCGGAGCAATAGTGGAAGTTTCCTGAGTTGGGTTCTTAGTGAAAGCACCAAAAATGTTAACGTGAAAATCAGACGCTAACACCCCGGTGTAAATTGAAGTTGAGCGAACGCACCACTCGTGAACACGGGAACTAAAACAAGTGGAAAAATCACAAACAAAGCAGAAAAGACAACAATTTTTATAGTGGTTTGGCTTAAGGCAAGCCTACGTCCACTTTAATTCTCTTTATTGCTGAACCATTTACAACTTTACAACAATCTTCAATTACAATTCTGATGAGACAAATAACTAGAACTTTGGTAGAGAAGAATTCTTCGAATCCATGTAGAATGCGTTAGATTTTCCCTTGAAGTTAGTTGAGATGCCTTTCGAACTTGAAGTATCGGGTGAGTTGAGAATTCAGCAGAGTATCGGTGCTTGAAATGATCGGCCAAAAAAGACCCCTTCATATTTGAGGTAGGTTGGTTTTTATAGGGAATTCTGGTTTGGAATTATTGCCCAAGTCATAAGTCGTGACCGACTTAGGGAAAGTTGTAGGTCGCGCACGACCTAAGGGCCAAGAGTTAGCAGGCAGTGGCATGAGTGAAGCGGCACTGAGTCTTTCTTTGTTCATCTGGATACAAGTCTTAACTCGTTCACGAGTTAAGAGGTTCACGGTTTAAAATGAGGCAGCAGCTATTTTGAGCTCTGTAGTTTTAGGTCGTGAACGATGTTAACCCCGTTAAGATAACGAGTTAAGGCCTAGGACGATTTACGACATAAGATACTTAACAGATCAAGGGAAATCTACGGCTCAGCAAACCTCACGACTTAAGATGCATGACGATTTAACAAGACAAAGCATGAACGACTTATGAATGGTGCGACCTAACAGTTTAACGTGTTAAAGAAATGGCCAACTCAACGACTCAAGGGAGACAGCGACTCAATGGATCAATGAGGTACACGACTTAGGGTCTCCACGACCTAACGAGCTAAGGTCCAGACGACTTAAGGAAGTCTACGGCTTAAGAGATGGCACGACTCAAGAAGTAAATAAGTTAACGACCTAACAGGATTAAGACCTAAGCGACTTAGGGAATGGCACGACTTAAGAAAGTCCACGACTTAAAGACGTTACGACCTAAAACCGCAGAGCCAAGATTTAAGTGCTGCCTCACTTTGAACCATAACCTCTTAACTCGCGAATGAGTTAGGACTTATATCCATACGAACGAAGAAAAGCTCAGAACCACTTCACTCACCCAACTGCCTGCTGACTCTTGGACCTTGAGTCGAGCGCGACTTACGACTCTACATGAGTCGTGCACGACTCATGACTTGAAAGAAAAATTACTGCCCGGGATCACACCTATAAATACGCAACCACCTCCAACGTTCAAAGTACTTTTTTCTTTGGATCATTCTCTTCGTGACATCAAGGCTCTACGATCTTCAAGACAATTTAAACTCCATCACTTCAAACTCATGCAAGATTTTTAGACCAAACTTCGCACAAAGATTCGACATATCCAATCATGCATTCAAAGAACTCTGTCACGACGAAGTCTTCTCTAGCTACTTGTCTTTTTGAATTGAGTTGGATTGTAATTGAAAGAGATTGTAATAAGTTGTAATTCAGTCAACAATAAAAAGGATTGAATTGGACGTAGGCTTGATCATAAGCCGAACCACTATAAAACTGCTGTTGTCTTCTGTTTTTTCTGCAGTTTTTTGCTTATACTCTGTTCCCGAATCATCGGGTGGTGCTTTCACAACTACACTTTACACACCGGGGTGTTAGCGTTCAAATTTTAGCGTTAACATTTTTGGTGCTTTCACTGAAAACATTGAACTCAGGCGAATTATCATCATTGCTCCACGGAAATTTGTTGAAGCAATCTCTCTGAAGACTAGAAGTTTATCTGAAATCATGGCTCCAGGGAGAAAAAGTACATCTGTTAGATCTGGAAATGTTCAAGAGGGAACCTCCGCTTCCCCAGTACCTAATCAAACCACTCCACCTGTTGGGGTTACAAAAGCAGAGTTGGATGCTGTAATCTTAGGGCTGAACCAGCAGATAAATGCCCAAAGTGCACAATTGGAGGCTCAGAATGCCCAAAATGCCCTAATTTTGAATAAGTTGAACGATTTGCTTGGGGAGAACCATCAACCAACGGGTAATGAAAGGAACTTTGCTGGTAACGTTTATGATGCTGAAGAAAGGAACATTCCAGAAAGGGCTGCCACCCCCCTTGAGCAGACACTTCCTGAAGTTGGTGGATCTAAAGCTCGAAATGATGAGAGATATCTTTCTGAAATGGTTTTACAAATCATGAAAGAGAGCATGCAAAGGGATGAAGACGAGAGAGAATGGGGTTTCGTTCCAAGTAAAACCCCGTTTACCGAAAGGATTTTAAAGGCGGAGTTTCCCAGGAAATTTGTACCTCCTACCATCCCAGCCTATCGAGGGACAAGTGACCCTAACCAATTTCTATACAGATACGATTGGCATATGACTGGGGCACGAGCATCGGATTAGATTAAATGCCGATACTTTCCAGTATATTTAGAAGGGGTGGCTTTACTTTGGCTCACCAAGCTACCGGTTCGATCCATAGACCAATTCTCCGATTTAACCCGAAAATTTAAAGAACAATTCAGGTTGTATGCGTCAAAGGTAAAAGATATAATGTCATTGTCCAGTATAGAACAATCGCCCGGAGAGCCCATCAAGTCTTTTTTGAACCGTTTTAATATAGCTTTAGCCGAGGTAGACAACGCAGAGCCCCGAATGATCCTCACATACTTAATGCGGGCCATCGATAAGTCAAGTGAATTCGGGATGTGGCTTAAAATGAAGGAACCAAACTTACTCGAAAAGTTTTATAAAAAGGCCGACGAATTCATACGCCTAGAAAATCTCTCGATGTCGGAAAAAGCAGTGGTGGCCGAAATTAAGAATAACAATGTCTTCTCTAACAAGAGAGGATTTGGGAACCAGAAAAGGGAAAGCGATGAAGGAAAGAAGCAGGGAAACAAAAAGAAACCTCGACGTTTTAATCCTTCAGACTTCACCCCCTTAACTGATACACCAGAAAGAATCTTCTTGGCAACAAAGGATGTTATCAAGTACCCTAAACCACCTGAGATGGGGAGAGGGGCAGTGCAAAATGGGAAATTCTGTCGATTTCACAACCAACCTGGTCACGATACTGATCAATGTCGCCAGTTAAAAAGTTTGATTGAAGAGTTGCTAAAACAGAATAAACTTCAACAATATGTGAAGAAAGACAAAATTGATCCAACCTCGTCCGCTCAGGGGCAACCGTGTCCTCCATACCGACCTGGTTCAAGCAACAGAACTACGGAGCAAGAATCCGAGAAGCTGGTCATTGACTGACACGTGAATCGTAAAATCATGGGATGACATTCATTTACACCCATATTTTACTTAATAGTGTTGCTTAACTTTGTAAAATGATGATGAATGAATAATTCTTGTGCTGTTAACCACTGCAAATGTGATGTGAATCAGTAATGAGCAATTCTAAATCTTGTATTCTTTGATGCCGTTAAAATTCCTGTATCATTTCAATAAGCAAATATTACTAAAAACCTCGATTTAGTATTGCAGGTTATCGGAATAATGCTTGCTCATCCAACACATCACAAAGCAAAGCGATTCCTACAAATCATAGAGTCCAACGCTACTCTTCAGAGTCCAAATGCTTCTCTTCGGAGACCCAATGCCACTATTTAGAGTTCAAACTACTCTTCTGAGTCCAACGCTACTCTTCAGAGTCCAGATGCTTCTCTTCGGAGACCTAATGCCACTCTTTAGAGTTCAAACTACTCTTCAGAGTCCAACGCTACTCTTCAGAGTCCAGATGCTTCTCTTCGGAGACCCAATGCCACTCTTTAGAGTTCAAACTGCTCTTCAGAGTCCAACGCTACTCTTCAGAATCCAAATGCTTCTCTTCGGAGACCCAACGCCACTCTTCAGAGTGCAACGCTACTCTTCAGAGTCCAAATGCTTCTCTTCGGAGACCCAATGCCACTCTTTAGAGTTCAAACTACTCTTCAGAGTCCAACGCTACTCTTCAGAGTCCAGATGCTTCTCTTCGGAGACCCAATGCCACTCTTTAGAGTTCAAACTACTCTTCAGAGTCCAACGCTACTCTTCAGAGTCCAAATGCTTCTCTTCGGAGACCCAATGCCACTCTTCAGAGTCCAACGCTACTCTTTAGAGTCCAAATGCTTCTCTTCGGAGACCCAATGCCACTCTTTAGAGTTCAAACTACTCTTCAGAGTCCAATGCTACTCTTTAGAGTCCAAGTCAAAAACCTCGAGCGGGCCTAACTGGAAAAAGAGAGATCTTTCTCAATACAAAGTTGCGGAATGATCAGTTGATACGCTCCCGTGAATCCGTCCAACCGAGAAAAAGAAACCCCAAACTTCCAGGCAAAGGCCCTACTCAGAGGCACACGTTTCACCGAGATTGAAATAAAACTTCCAAGTGTTGAAACGTGAAGAAGCCCTCATCAAAGGCACACTCCAACTTTCAAAGGAAGAATAATTCACCTATTCTGGAAAATAGTCTTCCTCAAAAAAGAAATTAAAGTACCCTTGAGAGGCCCGCTTTACCACATAGAAGAATTCACTTGATAAAATGTGTATTTGCACAAAAGAAAAAGTGGTATCTTCGAAGGTTGAAGCGTAAAAACTTGTATGGAGAAAGTTGTACTTTTTAACGAAATAATATTCCTCCAAGTATGGAATAATTATTCTCTAGAAAATAAAAGTACAAGTCCCCTCAAAATGTAAAATATTGCAACAGGCTTATGGTATAGGGACAACATGGTATAACTACATTAGCGAAATTACGCTCAAAACAATATACCACAGGCTCACTGTAATATCATATAAATAAACTTGTATAAAAATGAATAATAAATGCATTCTCAAATTCAAACAAGAGTTTGTACCAATAAATGATCATTTTATTCAATTATATTGCAGATACAAGTTTCGAAATAAAGAAAGGGGGGCCGGTACCCGCACAATCTTCGACCAGTACAAGCAAAAAACAGAAAGCTAAAAACTAGAATCTTCATTTCCTTTTGCCACCTTTGGACCCTTTACCCGGCCGGATGGGTAGCTTTTCGGGTCGATCTATAGGCATGAGGGAAGAAGGAGAGGGAGGCACAACTGGTTCAACTTCCGGTTCCTCTTCAGTAGCAATAATGTTCTTCCCCCTCCTCTTTGATGTTCCGTGTTTCCTTCTTCTCTTTGAAGAAGACTCACTTCCTGGAGTAACAAGTTTAGACAAAATTATGTCATCAGAAGGAGTCCTCTCCGGAGATATCTCACCTCCCTCAAGTCCTTCGTCTTTTTGCTCTTGTGAAGCAGCTGGGTCATCCAAGCCCCGAAGGGCACCTATTATTTCTTCCTGTGATCCCAGATGAGGAGTAGGAGCGATTGGGAAATGCAGAGGAACAGTAACTGGAGGTGGAAAAGTTTGAATGGTGCTCGGTGCTTTCTCTACAAAGGAAAAGATAAAAGTGTCAGTATTTCCTGTAAAAAGAGGAGACAATGGCTCGCTGAGATTCAAGAAGTAGTCAAAAAGCTCATCAAGTTCGTAAGAAACAGATGAGCAGTCTACTTGGGCAAGATTGTCAGTAGGGTTACCTGCAGAAGTCGGTTCCCTGACGTCAACTTCGTAAACCTGTGCCTCGGCACTCTCGCCGCCTTCATCTCCACCTTGTATGCTTGTGATATCAGTGGTAACTTTAGTAGGAGATAGGGAATGAGAACTAGAACCGATAGTGTCAATTTGGGCAGAGGGAGAAGGTTGAATTGGAGCAGTTGAGATGATTCTTCCTGAATATTCTCCTGCCGTTGTTTCGGCCCTTAATTTTGCAAGCTGTTCTCTCCCACTAGCGAGAGCGGCACGAGCATCATCATCAAGATAGTGCTCCTCAAGAGCTGACTCAGCATAGCCAGTGCCGCTACCACCGAGCATGTCGAGTGCGGCCTCCCAAACTTCAGCCAGTGTAATTTCATACTTGGGGCCTAGAAAGGCGAGGCTACCGCGCCCCAAGATGCTATGCAGATAGAAATCAAATAATGTTGAGCTGATGTTGGCCCTCGTTGCCTCGTGAGATTCTTCAACTGCAATTTTGCCGGCAACGGCCTCATCACGCTCCATTTCAGCTTTAGAAAGTTGAGGCTTAAGCATTTGAATCTCCGCCTCTTGGGAGCTGTTCTTCTTTCGAAGATCTTCAATATCAGCGACATAGCCCTCGCTAATTCTTTTCTGCACTTCAAGCCTGTCTTCGGCATCCCTTTGGCTGGCATGAGCATCTCTCACTTGTTTTAGGAGCACTTTTTCTTTTTGAGAATAGGAAGTAGAGGAAGCATCAAGCTCTTGTTTCAATTCTTCGACTTTTGCTTCAAGCTCTTCATTATAAGAAGCAATGCACCTCATCTCAGTGTCGTGTTGCTCAAGAACTTTTTGCCACTCGGCTTTATCGTTTTCCATAGTGAGCATGGCCTCTATGTTCGCACGATTAACCCTTCGGAGCTCGTCAACAAGTTTTTGCCTCCTCGACATCCTCTCAATATCAAGCTTGACGGCGTCGAGGTTTCGTAACATAGAAGACTTGTCAATGGGGACCAAGTCAAGATCAAACCTTGCTCCCTTCAGACACCACTGTGGAAACCGACTCTGCAAAGTTGCTGGACCCGGTCCGACTTGGAATTTGGGCCTACTAATTATTGTTTGGATGTCTGTCTTCCCGAGAGCGGGAGAGCCGGAAGGAATATCAAGCGAGGCAGGGGCAGTAACCATTTCAGGAGTTGTAGAGGTGTGCTTCTCACCATGTCGGGCTCGCTTGCTCGAATCTTCAACCATATGACTTTTTCCTCTGTCATCATGGGATTTTCTTTTATGGGAATCGTCACCTCTCAGCGAAGAATCGTGGCGCTCTTCCCTCTCTCTTCTTTCATAACACTCCTCTTGAGCCCTCTTTTCTTGAGCCTTTCGAGCGGCTCTTTCTTCATCAGATTCTCTGTAAGAGGGGAGGTAACGCCTGTAATCATACTGGCTACGTCTCCCGTAGCGCTGGAAATCATCATAGTAGGATCCGCTGCGCCCCATGGGAGGATCTGAAATAAAAAAGAGCTAAATCTTAGAATTCTTCAAAGTACAAAAGGTCAGAAGCATAAAAGTGCCGAAAAAAATCTAAGTGTGTGTGACGTGCAAACTACGCGCATCAAACTACGAACCACTCTTTAATTGAGGAGTGGTTGTGGGTGTAATAGTTAGCGTCAACTCTTGAGTCGACGGAGTCTGTTGCAGGGTAGAAGTCGCTTCAACTAATGAAGAAGAAACCCCGGTAGTGATAGGATCATCTTTAAAGATCTCTTGCGAGGTGGCAAAGAGGTCGCTCAGCCCTTCGAAAGTATCGTCCCTGCTCTGCTTGGCAAGGCTAGTTTCTTCGGCCTCTTTGCCAGATTTCTGTGACAATCGAGGAGATCCCTGGGGCTCTTCTTCCTCAGTAACTGGGGTAAGTTCGACAGATGGCCCCGCAACATCAACAGAAGTGGAGTACTTCACTAGCGAAGCCTCAGGAGCAGGTCCTTTTGGTATGGATGTGTCTGTAGAAACCCGAGCATCTGATGCTTTAAGTGGGGAGTCTGGAACCTCGCAGGGGTGTGTGGACCGAGAAGGGTGAAGAAGTCCGAATTGGTGAAGGAATTCGTCGTTCAGCAAAAATTTCATATCCCGCTCTTCAACCGGAACAGCTACAAGCCTCTCCAGGGTTGGCTTGTGACAGGGATCTTTACAAGGAGGGGGGAGCGTTGAAAAAAAAATTGATGATGAAGTTAACACTCGACAATTTGAACTTCAAAAAATAGAAGAGCAAAAGGTAGATGATCCTACTTCCTTCTCTCCACACAGCATAAAACCCCGGGGGGCAGCGGACATAGAAAAATTGAGTCAAAAACCCATGAGCGCTGTCGGGAAGACTGATGATCAATTTACGATTTCGAGCACTTCTCACGACAGTAATAGAGGGGTGATCTTTAGTCCTGGTGAAAGAGCATAGGAAGCAAATCTCGTTAAAGCTTGGGAATCGATCAAGCGTCCTCCTGAATAGTACACACAACCCCATTAAAATGGCATAACCATTGGGGTGTAATTGGGATGCGGCGATGGCCAATTGACGAAGAAGTTGTTGGAGAAAATCATTGAAAGGAGGAACACCCCCACTCAGGCACATTTGTCGATTGACCGTTACAAAGCCAGGGGTGCTATGTCAGCAGTGTTACTTCTCTCGGGAAGAATGGCATCTGATTCAGCAATGCTGAACTGAGCGCACAATTGGCGAAAAACTCTATACGATAAAGTAGAAGAGGCTCTTTCGGGAGGATTGACTTGTGGAGCCGGAATAACAGTTGCCTCTCCAGTCTGAACCGTTGTATCTTCTTTCTGAGAAGTCATTCTACACAAGCAACTGGATATTCAAATGTGAAGGTGCACGTTTCCTAAAAGTGTGAAGTGTCGTGCAAAACTAATAAAAATAGCAAGTAAATATAACTGGAATTAAACTAGTCGACGATTGATCGATTACAAAATTTCAGAACTTGTTAATATAAAGTTCGAACATAATATTAGTGCAGGCTGGTCAGTTTCAATTGACTATTTCAGTGTTGCTTTAATATTTTACTTGAAATTGATGAAAGCACTTCGTTCACACAATTTGTTTGAGTTAATTATCTGTTATTAACTAATCTGTCATTTGACGTGGGCAGTCGATGGCAGTATATTTGTCCCATTTTTCTGCAAGTATTGTGTTCAACAGGTTGATAGCATTAAAGTTAGAATAATCTATAAATAAACGCAACAAAGTTCGAGCAGTATATTCTGGCAATTCAAATTGGAAGTACAATCAAGTTTTATCGACATCTTGAAGTTTACAAATTTTTGTTCAAGCCATTTAGTCATAGTCCAAAAATCCATTAAACCCTAAGTCGTTCACAACCTAACAGAGGTATGAAATTTTCTTAGAAAACAATTCGGCAGTAAAAGATTGTCCATGTGCTGAGTCGTCCACGACCTAAGGGATAAGTCGTCCACGATCTAAAGGTTAAGTCACCCATGACTTAAAGATTTCCTGCAAGTTAAGTCGTTGGCTCCTTAAAATCATTGGTCCTATAAGTCGTAAAGCACGGTAAGGAGGAAGGGATTCGGTTCAAAGAAATGGGAATTTCTCTAAGTCCTAGATCGGCTGCAACTCAAAGCTCATGTCGTATCTCGTTAAGTCGCGGAAGGTTATAACTTGCCCAAAAATGCTGGGTGTCGTATCCAATTTAGTATCTCACTTCACCCAATCGACAAACCCCCCCATCCAATCAGAAACTCCTCATCCTCTTGACCCGTTAGCCCAATAACCTCTCAATCAACAACAACCCCAGTTCGGCCACACCACCGAATCGCCACAAATCATGAGTCGTCTTAAGTCAAATCAAACAAACTTTGAGTTCTTCGATGACCAATGCAACAATACTCGCACGGTTAAAGGGGGGAATCAGAGACGGAAGACAGAGCTCAAAAATTGACAATGATGATCAGCAATTAGAAAATGGGAAAATTGCTTACGTGATGTGAAGCTAAAGGTGGTTGAAAGAGAATCAAGTCAGGATCGCCGCAGGAAGCTCGGAGATAAGCTAATGGCGGATACGATTTAGGAGATTGATAATGAGCAGAAAGAAATAAGAGAAAAGACTCAAGTCTTTTATAAACCAAGACAGCGGAACTTGAAGCGGCACAAGCGAGTTAAGGTAAGTCGTAGCACACGGCCTACGATTTAGGCGTGTGCTTCGAGGGGCAAATGTTAACCCCGTTAAGATAACGAGTTAAGGCCTGGGACGATTTACGACATAAGATACTTAACAGATCAAGGGAAATCTACGGCTCAACAAACCTCACGACTTAAGATGCGTGACGATTTAACAAGACAAAGCATGAACGACTTATGAATGGTGCGACCTAACAGTTTAACATGTTAAAGAAATGGCCAACTCAACGACTCAAGGGAGACAGCGACTCAATGGATCAAGGACGTACACGACTTAGGGTCTCCACGACCTAACGAGCTAAGGTCCAGACGACTTAAGGAAGTCTACGGCTTAAGAGATGGCACGACTCAAGAAGGAAATAAGTTAACGACCTAACAGGATTAAGACCTAAGCGACTTAGGGAATGGCACGACTTAAGAAAGTCCACGACTTAAAGACGTTACGACCTAAAACCGCAGAGCCAAGATTTAAGTGCCGCCTCACTTTGAACCTTAACCTCTTAACTCGCGAACGAGTTAGGACTTATATCCAGACGAACGAAGAAAAGCTCAGAACCACTTCACTCACCCCACTGCCTGCTGACTCTTGGACCTTGAGTCGAGCGCGACTTACGACTCTACATGAGTCGTGCACGACTCATGACTTGAAAGAAAAATTACTGCCCAGGATCACACCTACAAATACACAACCACCTCCAACGTTCAAAGGACTTTTTTCTTTGGATCATTCTCTTCGTGACATCAAGGCTCTACGATCTTCAAGACAATCTAAACTCCATCACTTCAAACTCACGCAAGATTTTTAGACCAAACTTCGCACAAAGATTCGACATATCCAATCATGGATTCAAAGAACTCTGTCACGACGAAGTCTTCTCTAGCTACTTGTCTTTTTGAATTGAGTTGGATTGTAATTAAAAGAGATTGTAATAAGTTGTAATTCAGTCAGCAATAAAAAGGATTGAAGTGGACGTAGGCTTGATCATAAGCCGAACCACTATAAAACTGCTGTTGTCTACTGTTTTTTCTGCAGTTTTCTTCTTATACTCTGTTCCCGAATCATCGGGTGGTGCTTTCACAACTACACTTTACACACCGGGGTGTTAGCGTTCAAATTTTAGCGTTAACAAACGACTTATCCTAGGTCGTAGGTCGGTCACGACTTAAATGCAGTTGCTTCCACTCTTTTTTGTCTTGAGTCACTAGGTCGTCTTGTTTTTTAGCTTTTGAAGGTCGCAGCCTCATGAGTCGTGACATTTCTCAAGTCGTCCTGGCCTTAACTCGTAAGTCGCCACACACCTTAAGTCGCGAAGTTTTCCTAGGTCGCAGAATTCTCTTGAACCTTAAGTCGGCATCATTTCAAGACGTTAGGTCGGAACTTTCTTTAAGGCCTTAAGTCGGCATGCTTCTCAAGCCCCTTAGGTCGGTATCCCTCTTAAGCCTTATGCAGTTAGGTCGGTCTTCCATGCTAAGATGCTAGGTCGGCACCCCTTCGTGCCTTAGGTCGGCAGAACGCTGGGTCGCTAACTGTTTGATGTGCTAGATCGGTGAGTCATGGCCGAGATGGAGTTAACAAATAGTGTCGCGAGAATTTTCTATAGAAGGCCACCATAATTCACAATTTACACTCTGACCCTAACATCTAAACTCTAGCCGCCAGTTTCCACTTAATGGCCAAAAATTCATCTTCTTCCTCCCTCATTTTCTTCAAATCCACCAATTAATTCAAGAAATTACCAACTGCAACTTTGAAGATCTCAACAAGAGCTTCGATTCCATAAGGTGATGATCGTTTAAAGTCAAGTGGATCATATGCAAATCGAGCTACAATGGCCGGCATTCACGCACATTTTTCAGCGCAGGGGGATGACCGAGCTCGTCGCCGTCGTCATCGTTGGCGTGTCTCACGTAGCCGCAACGTTCGGTTTCTTTGGATCGTCGTCACGTTCATCGTGGTGGCTGCAACATTCGAGAATAATCGAACGAGGATGGGTTCGGTCGCGTATTAAAACCGGGGGAGAAGAAGCTTAAGCGTGCGGCCAAAATTCTTAGAAAGCAAAATGAACGGCCCGGATAATTGAAGGTCATAAAAATATAAAAAATAAAAAAGTAATTTATGTTATTTAAATTCATGAATGTTCAAAAAGCTATAACTTTGTCATACGAGGTCTGAAATTCACGAAACGAATTGCGTCGGGTTCGTATGGACGGGCACTACGCGATGGAACTGGATTGGAATCGATTGGAGCTAGTGATAATTTCGGGTAAAATTAAATGCATGTTTAATTTTGTTCGAAATAAAACACTGCAACTGTATTTGAAACAAAATGAGAATGTCTCACTCAATCGAAATTGTTTCAATTTAAATTTTAAATAGTTAATTTAAAATTTCTTGATTGTGCAATTGAATGATAAATTGCTTTACGTTGTATTGAAATAGACCATATACGCCGCATATTAAGCGGAGGTTAATATATTAAACATAAATACCACGATATTCCACCTTGAAGTGGAATTGGTATTATATATGTACTTGGAGTAGATTTCTTATTGCGCCGCATAATAGCGGATAATATTTTTTTATAAACCCATGTACCGCGATATTCCATTTTGAAACGGTATTGGTGTTGTGCTAACATCTGTGGATGCAGGGAAATAGGTTGGAGGGATCCAACTGGATTCCTCAACAGTATTTATTTATTTACAGATATTTGCGATATATTCTGTTTTCATATTGATAAATGATGTTTGGATGCCGTGGTTGATGTATTGGTGTTGTTGCAGCATTGGTCCTATTTTTGGAGTTTTAAAAATGTTAAAGTAACGATTTCGAATTTAAAAGGATTTTCAAGTGATTTTTGAAAGTATACATTTTATTGAATTTTGGAATTGATTCATTTTAAATAAATAAACATTTTAAATTTTTATGTTATAAAAATTATGATTTTTTTGAAATCTGAAATATGATTTTCGAAATAAGTAGTAGATTAATTTGTAAAATCATTTAAATTGGGATTTTTGAATTATTATAAACGGTTTATATAAAAGATCTATAAATTTGATATTTTATAAATTAAAATATTGGAATTATAAAACGAGTTTTTATAAGTGTTAAAATGAAGTATCAATGGATTTCATAAGTGAATGAAATTTAATGATCTATAAGTGGTGAAGTTATAAAAAGAACAGATTTTGTAAAATAAAAGATTTACAAGTAATTAATTTATAAATTGGATTTTGGCATTTAAATGAGATATAAATAGAATTTGTTAATTAAGGGATTTTATAAGTTGAAGTTTTTATAAAATTTATATATATGTGAATTTTATAAATGTTGTTTTATAAATCCAAAACTAATTGAATTTGATAAGTAGATATGAAAGCTTATTAAAGGAGATATATCCACGATTTTGGACAGTGGATAATCTCTTAAATTAAATATGTAGAAGTGTTGAATTTGGTAAATGATTTATATTCATGATTTTGGACGGTGAATAATATATTAAAGAAATGTTTTAGGAAGTGATCTTTTAAAGAGAAGTAAAACGATTTGAAGTTGTTTTAAAATGTATTAAGGATCGAAACCATAGATTTCAACATTAATTGTTGAAATAGACGTTTCCAGAAATAAGGAAAAGATCGACTATAACACTATTGTTATAATAAATGATTTCGAAAGGAATGCTTTTGTATAGTATTGGGATATATATATATATATATCGTATTTTCGAATCCCTATGCTTTTGATTTTTGGTTGTTGTAATGATATTTTACGCAACATTCGTTTTGTCCCAAATAAACGTGTTTAAAGAGAAAGTTTCCCTTAAAAGAATAAAATATATAATTAATCGTGTTTTAAGTATATTGAATATTTTCTAAGTAATAAAAATAAATATATTTGTTAATTACATATTGTTAAATAAGTATATGGAAATGTTTTCCAATGTAGAAATTGAAATGGTTTAGAGAATATATATATTTTAAAGAAAAATTGAAGTGAATATTAGGCAAGTTATTTAATTTATGGAAGACAAATAAAAAGGGCATAGTGATTGTTATGGTGCTGAATATTTGTTTGTTTGCTTTGATAGTTAAATAACCGACTATCAATATTTACCTTTAAATGGATATTTGTTGTGATTTGCTTGAAATTGAATGCTACACTTATTTTAAAAATAAGCGCTCATTATTCGTTTTAGCCGGGAGAGGACCTTTGGGTCATTAATCCCACTCCGAATAGTGATACGTCGTAATGGATAGCATTTGAAGACTGGTGTTGAAGACCGAATATTTTTGAAAATGGAAGGATTACCGTCGAATGTCTCTGCATCGGCTGATCTCCGATATAGAGATTTTACCACCCTTTGGGATGGGAATTCCGGACATGATTAGTGAATATCCGGATTTGCAAGGGCTTCTTTAGAAGTGCCTTCAGTTCCATTCGATCCCGGAACGGACTTGTATGGATGTGTGTCTGACGTTACAATTTGAGATGTAAAGCTGGTTTCTACCAAATACATTTCTGTTGGTGGCAGAGAATTTATTCTCTTAGTTTAACACCATTCTCTGAGAGGTACGAGCTCAGAGGTTATGTAGTTGATGGTTACTAGTGATACATTCCCAATTTGGTAATGTGGCATACGAAGTGCTGCTGATCATTTGTTGATCAAGGTATAGCTTTTGTATAAAGAGTAGCTTTGTGGACGAGACTTCGTCGGACATCACACCCCGAAATGGTCAAAACATAAAGAATGCAGTAAGGTTATTTAGGGATAGCGCCCCCATAGGGTATGTTCATTTCCTTCTGGATAAAGGTGGTATTATGGTATGGAGCCCAGATACTTAACCTATGTGGTTGCTGCAAATTTATTTCTTTATGGTTTTTGGTGAATCCCGGGATAAGGGTTGGTTACGACCGGGGGATGGCATACTCGTGTCTGTAGTTACCTAGCTAGAGGTAACCCGACCTTGTATTGACAGAGCTCCGGTTAGGTTCTTGGGGCATCTTTCCATAGGCGTTCCCATGTGGCAATGGGAAGTTCCTTGGCTTGACCATTTTTTGGAAATCCAAAGAAAGAATACGAGCCTTGTACGGTTTTAGTTACAGAACCTGCCATCTAATATGGTAGCTATAGTAGGCATACTATAATGGTACCTATGTTGGCTATGATTAATATTGTACTTTCGAAATGTTTTCCTGCAATTTGCACTTATAGTAATATTATCAAAGGAATTTGTGTATCAAGCATGTTTGACTATCATAAGGAGAAATCTCCTCCAATTCTGTGTTTGCATTATGTGTGTGGCGGGAGGCCTTATTGTAGTTACATTTTCCAAAACCATTGCGGATCTATTTTAAAATATTTCTTTGTTTTGTTTCTTTAAAGATAAACTATTTTAAGTTCTCACACCAGTACCCTGACTGACCTGGAGTTTATTATCCCCTTCCTATATTCTGGGTGCCCACCAATTTCCACACGGGCAGGTTAGAGTCAGGTTATCAGGTCATTCTGGAATTCAGGAGATGCTGTGGAGATCAGGAGCAAGCTGGATGGCATGGCGTATCAACTAGTATATAGAATTTCTTTTCCGCTGTTTATTTTTGTAAACTATGATAATGTAATGTAATGTGATATAATGTAATAACTGATACTGTAACGACCCGTATTTTACGTGTCGATAAATCATGGAATAATTATCATTTGTTCGTTGTTATTCTTAAGCCATCTAGAGTTTAAGTCGTTCAAGGTAGAATGGATTGACTTGGAGAAGTGAACGACCTAAGGAGATAAGCCGTATGATAGTTAAGTTGTTAGTGTTGGTTGAGTCGTGTAGTGGTTAACTTGAGTGATGCTTAAGTCGTGGACGAGTTAAGGGTTAGCTCGTGCGAAGTTTAGGTCGTGTGGAAGTTAGGTCGGTTGAGCGATCTAAGGGGTGACCGACCTAAGGAAGAAGAGCGACTTAAGACAGTGAGCGAGTTAGTGTGTTAGAATGAGTTAACGAGTTAGTAGTTGGAGTAGGTTAACGTGTTACGACCTAAGAGAGTGACCGACCTAATGGGATAAGTGGGTTAGTGGTGGTTGACGACTTAAGGATTCGAGCGACCTAATAGGAGTTAGCGACTTAGTGGTGAGCGACCTATATTAGACAGCAGTGTATAGATAGGTCGCGAGCGACTTAGTGATTAGGTCGCATAAGTGTTAGGTCGTGTGATCCTGTATATTAATTAGGTCGTATTATTTTTAGGTCGTCGCATAGTTAAGTCGTGTAGCCTGGGTTTGGTTAGGTCGCGGCATTTGCTAAGTCGCATACCAGTTAGGTCGTAGGTCGTGTATATCAGTTAGGTCGTTGAGTCGTGTGGGGGCATAAGTCGTAGGTCGTAGGATAGTTAGGTCGTGGATGACCTAACGGGGCGGACGACCTAAGAAACAGCCTATAAATACACGTCCATATCTTCACTTTTTGGCGCCGGATTTTGAAGCGACGAAGTGCTGCTATTTTGAGAGCTCGACTACAACACTTCTTCACTTCTTTTATCCACTCTAATCTAGTGATTCCTTCCATCTAAATTGAAGATCTAATCGAAGATCCAAGAGCCAAAGTTGAAGATCTCCATCCATCGAAGAGAGATTTCATCGTTTGGAGCGGAGCTTTGGTGGATCAAGCTTGATTCCTTGCTGTCCAGATCTGGAGTTGGTTGTTTTTGAGGTGTTTAGGTGATTCGATGAGTGGTTATTATCTCTCACACGGACCCAAAGGAGTATATTGGATTGGTGGATTGTTTATGTGTTAAAGATAGAGATTTCTTGCATTTTCCTTAAGTCTGCATGTAGATCCCTTGTCTATGAAGTTTTGGATACCCATTTTTGCTACATGTTAATTTATATAAGTTTATTCATCAAGTTGTAGAGATATTTGCTTATAATTCATACTTGTTAGATTTGGACATTTTAATTACTAAATTGCCATTCTTGTATAATTGCTTATTGGATCTTGTCTGAATGTTTGATTGCTTGGATTAATGATTGCTTTGATTGAAAGATTGTTGCAAATTAGCTAATAGTCGATTTGGACAAGTTGGTCGAAGATGATTCAAAAGCTACGTAGAGAGGCTCTTGAATGGTGAAAGCTGCTTGTGGCATATGAAGCGGATGTTAAAGCTCATATAGATAGATTCGATGATGATGGACTTTGCTATGATGCGATAGAGCAAAGTGCGATGTTGGAATGAGACTTTGCTATGATGAGAGGAAGCAAAGCATGATGTTGAGTCGGGACTTTGCTATGATGCGATGAAGCAAGGCATGATATGAGAAAGCCTTGGTTTAATCCAGACGGGATCATTCCAAGCATATTGATAACTCGGTGATATGGTTCGAGTTTGTTGATAATGGTTGGCTCGAGAGGCGCTTGAGCTAGTATATAAATAGTCGTCAAGGAGGATGACTAGAAGGTTGAGATCTCATCGTTATTGAAGGTTCTAGCATGCTCAAAGCAAGAGTACGTTGGAACGGGCTGCGACGACGTTCCAAGCACGGGCTGCGACGACGTGCTAGTACTCTGGGCAATTGCGAAAATTCCTAGGCACGGGCTGCGACGACGTGCGGAGTTGTGTCTAGAACCGGGGTTTCCATTAGCCCTTGACTGACGGCTGAAAGAATGTGCCGGTCATTCAATTAACGATGGTATCGAGGCAATGATAACAGTGATAGCCAGAGTCATGGATGTTTGGTTGTACCATCATTCGGACTCAAGAGCGGTGTTTTCTGGGTGCTTATTTGATCTTGGTTTAGGCCTTGGGGGTTTGTATTTGGAACACATCGACCTTGACTCGAGTGTTTATTTCTTTACTTTGATTATCTGCTTTGTTATGCTTGCTTCTCCTTAGTGTGTCTGGGGCTATCACTGTAGTAAGAGGTGGAGTGGGATGGTTGGGTTCCTATTCTTTTTACCCTTTATGCTCTTTTGGTATGTTTGATAGTCGATTTATTGCTCACTAAGACTTTTGTCTGACTCAAGGTTTTATGTTTAACTCTTATTACCTTGGGCTGTTCATCCATGTTGGGATGGGCAGACTAGGTAGCAGGTGACAGGTGCTGTTCTTAGTGACTCACGCTGTTGATGACGAAGACGAGCGGGAGGCTTTTGCATATTGTTTTCTTACTATATGTACTGGATGTTCCGCTGTTTGTATGGTTCTCTGAGTGATATGTAGTGAGGCTTGCTGTAATGACTTTTCAGATTGTTGTACCAAACTATTATGAGTTTATATGATGAATTCTGTTCTATGGAGCTTCACTATGTATACTTTTCTATTGTATTTTATCACTGCGCTGTGAGTAATACGATAGACTATTGTGTTTACCTTACCCTGACTATCGTCCATGGCTGCCTGGCACACCTTTCAACACACCATTTCCCTGTTTTAGTGCGGGAGTCATGGGCGGTCGTCACATTTGGTATCAGAGCTTTGGTTAATCGATTTTAGCCATCTCTCGCTGACATAACTACGTATGATAGACGTAATTGTAATTTTGATGGATGATTACTACATATAATATAGTAGCTTAGAAGAATTTGAACTTCTTATGCAGTTGTTTCTCAGGGTATATTAATCATTTCATTTAGATATTAGGAATGAGTCGAAGAGGGTGACCAGCTGCTAGGGGAGGCCATGCTGTTGAGGGGGCTGCTGATTATGCTTCTATGTTCGAGGCTATGATGACTTCGATCATGAGAAGGATGCCAGCTTCAGGGCCATCAGTAGATGTTGGGATTCAAGTTCAAGCTCCAAAACCAGTGGATTTTGCTAAGCTTTGCAAGGACTATACTGCTCTTGGAGGAAAGGTTATCTTGGGAACAGAATCAACCATAGAAGTTCAGAGATGGATAGATGCTTGTAAAAGGATTTTTGGTGATTTGGGAATTGAAGATGCAACTAAGAGGAAGCTTGCATCAAGACAGCTTCAGGGAAGAGCTTCTGATTGGTGGAATTCTATCACCATTGATACTCCAGAGGAAGAGAATACTTGGGAGCAATTCCAAGTTAGATTCGAAGCTAAGTTCATTTCTACATCTCAGAAATCTGTTCTGTTTAAGAAGTTTGTGGAACTCAAGCAAGGTGGAAGACCAGTTCTTGAGTATGTTTCTAAGTTTGAAGCTTTGTCCAAGTATGCTCGGTCATATATTAACTCCCCCTATCATAAGAATGAGAAGTTTGTGACAGGCTTGGATAGTTATCTTGGGAGGCAGTTGGTGGATCATTTGGACGATCCATTTGAGAAGCTTGTGGAGAAAGCTCTCAGGCATGAGAATTTGTTTCCTAAAGAAGGACCTGTTGTTGCTGTGACCAAGGAGCAAAATGGAAACAAGAAGAAGAAGCAGCAGCAGCAGAAGGGTAAGGATGGCCAGAAGAAACCAAAGGGTGAAGTGATCCGCTACAACTGTCAGCAGAAGGGTCATCTCTCCATGGATTGCAAGAAACCGAAAGTGCCGGCGAAGTGCCACAACTGTGACAAACAGGGGCATTTTAGGAAGGATTATCCGAAACCGAGGAAGGACAAGCAGATTGGGCAAGCCTATGCTTTGGGGCTGTTCCATCATCTTTGAAAGCTCCTACTGTGGAAGAGAAAGGAAAGAGTGTGGTGGTTCAAGGTATTCTTTCCATTTGTGGTGTTCCAGTTAGGGTGTTGTTTGATACTGGAGCATCGCATTCTTTTGTTTGTAATGAACTTGTAGGCCGGTTGGGTTTGGAACCGGATATTGTTGATAGACCATTGGTTGTGACTAATCCAGTTGTGGGTTCGTCTTGTTTGTGTATGGTATTCCGTGGTCTGATTGTGTCGAGTCATGATTGCTCTTTTGTTTGTAATTGTTTTGTTCTGAACTTTGCGGGGTTCGGAATTGTTTTGGGAATGGACTGGCTTAGGAAGTATGCGGCAAGGGTTGATTGTAAGAGGCTGGAGGTGACAGTCGAGAATGTGGAGGGGCGAAAGGTTGTGATACGATGTAAGCATGAAGAAGACGTCTTCATGAGCTTCATGTATTCGCTGGTTGTTCCACGGGATGGACTGTCATCGGTGCCTATTGTGAATGGATTTGAGGATGTCTTTGACGAGGTCAAAGGGTTACCGCCGCATAGAGAGATCGAGTTTCGTATCGATCTAGTTGAGGGTGCCAGACCAGTTGTGATGCCTCTTAGGCGAATGGCGCCTAGGGAGCAGCAAGAGTTGAAGGTGCAAGTTGATGACCTTTTGCGGAAAGGATTCATTCGGCGTAGCGTGTCCGAATGGGGTGCACCAGTTGTGTTCGCAACCAAAGCGGATGGATCGTTGAGGTTGTGTGTGGATTATCGTGAGCTGAATAAAGTGACTAGGAAGAACAAGTATCCATTGCCGAGAATAGATGACTTGTTTGATCAGCTTCACGAAGCTAAGGTGTTTTCTCAGATGGATTTGGCAACGGGATTTCACCAGTTGACAGTGGCAAAGGATAGTGTGCCGAAGACTGCTTTCAGGACACCATCCGGTTACTTTGAGTGGCTGGTAATGCCATTTTGATTGACCAATGCACCGGCGTATTTTGTGGATCTTATGAATAGAGTATTCAGGGACCAGTTGAACAAGTTCGTAGTTGTGTTCGTGGATGATATTTTGATTTATTCCAGAACTGAAGAAGAGCACAAGACGCACTTGCGGATTGTTTTGGAAATCTTGCGGAAACATCAGCTGAAGGCTAAGTTTTCAAAATGTCACTTCTGGAAGGGCGAAGTGAGGTTCTTAGGCCATGTTATCTCTGGAAGTGGAATCGCGGTTGATCCCGCCAAGGTGGCAGCAATCCAGGATTGGGTTAGAGCTAAGAATGCATCTGATGTGAGAAGTTTTCTTGGATTAGCAGGATATTATCGTCGGTTTATCAAAGACTTTTCCAAGATAGCTGCATCGTTAACAGGATTGACGAAAAAGATCCAAGTGTTCAAATGGGATGCTAAGTGTGAGCAAGCTTTCGGAATCCTGAAAGTGCGACTGACAAGTGCTCCTGTTTTGACTATTCCAAGTGGGAATGATGAGATGGTGGTTTACACCGATGCATGTGGTACTGGACTTGGAGCAATGCTAATGCAGAAGGATAAAGTTGTTGCATATGCAAGTCGACAACTGAAGCCGCATGAAAGGAATTATTCGACTCATGATTTGGAGTTAGCGGCGATTGTTTTTGCTTTGAAGATGTGGAGACATTACCTATTGGGAGTTCGATTCGAGTTGTTTACAGACCATAAGTCGTTGAAGTATCTTTTCTCCCAAAAGGATTTGAATCTGCGGCAGCAACGATGGCTAGAGTTTTTAGCATCATATGATTTTGGTATAGCCTATACTCCAGAAAGTGTAACGCAGTGGCTAATGCGTTAAGTCGAAGACATGCAGGTTTGGGAGCCATGTTTTCGGAATGGGAGAGTCTTGTGTATTTGGCTGGATTTGACTTCAGGCCTAGATGTGAATTGGAACCTGAGATGTTGGCAAACTTATCGATAAGACCTTCTCTTGTGGAAAGAATTGGCAAGAGCCAAAAGCGAGACGATAAGCTTGTCAAGATTATCCGTGATTTGAAATATGGTGTGGACCCAGAAAAGGATAAAGGATTTGAAGTCGATCGAGAGGGTTGGCTTCGGAAGCAAGGACGACTAGTTGTTCCCGATATAGATGGATTGAGAGCTGAAGTTCTTAAGGAAAGTCATCACTCGAAGTTGACAATTCATCTAGGTGGAAATAAGATGTACCGGAATATGAAGAGAACCTATTACTGGGAAGGTATGAAGAAAGATGTTGGAAATTTTATTTCCAAATGTATGAACTGCCAGTTGGTAAAAGCCGAACAGAAGAAACCAAGTGGATTGCTTCAGCCATTAGAAGTTCCTACGTGGAAGTGGGAGCAAGTATCGATGGATTTTATCGATGGATTACCTAGAACCAGAGCAGGAAATGAAGGGATTTTGGTCATCGTAGATCATTTGACTAAGAGTGCAAGATTCATTCCTGTTCGATCAACTAGGACTGCATCGAAATTGGCTGAGTTGTATGTTAAGTGGATAGCTCGATTCCATGGTATTCCGAAGAGTATAGTGAGCGATCGAGACCCATTGTTCACTAGTGAATTTTGGAAGAGCTTCCAGGAAGTTTTGGGAACCGAGTTGTGTTTGAGTAAAGCTTATCATCCCCAAACAGATGGTCAGACTTAGAGAGTCAACCGGGTTTTGGAAGATCACCTGAGGGCATGTGTTTTGGATTTCGGAGGATCATGGGAAGATCATCTTCATTTGGTGGAATTTGCGTATAATAACAGTTACCAGTCAAGTATTGGTATGGCACCATATGAAGCATTGTATGGAAGACCGTGTAACTCTCCGACATGTTGGTTAGAAACTGGAGAAAAGCTGATACTTGGTCCCGAAATGATTCGACAGACTTCGGATTGCATAGAGATCATTCGACGACGAATGAAGGCAGCCCAAAACCGTCAGAAAAGTTACGCCGACAAGCGTCATAAGGATTTGGAATTCAACGTGGGTGATATGGTTTTTGTGAAGGTTTCTCCACTAAAGAATGTTATTCGATTCGGGACGAAAGGAAAATTGACTCCGAGATTTGTTGGACCATTCCCGATTATCGAGCGAATTGGAAAGCTCACCTATAGATTGGAGTTACCAGAAAAGATGTCGGGTGTGCACAATGTTTTTCATGTATCGTATCTACGGAAGTATGTGCACGACTCGAATACAGTGGTTTCTGCTGATAGCTATGAAGATTTGGTAGTTGATCCAGTTGTTACGAGACCTCGTAAGCCGCTTCGTGTTATGGAAACAACACGAAACAGCTTAGGGGGAAGACGATTACGTTGCTAAAGGTACAATGGAGTGATGATGTTAACGACTGTACATGGTAGGAGGAAGAGAGGATGAAGGCAGCTCATCCTGAACTCTTCGAGGTATGGCCCTAAGGTGTCGTGACATCTCATGAATTTGTAGCTTGTTCTAGTCTTAGAATTCTGCATGTTAGGCTAGTAATTGGATGCATAGTTTGTTGGTTGCTATGGATGGTAGGCATGCAGAATAGTTTTGATTGTTCTTGGTTGATAGGAATTCCGGGGGTGAAATTCCTAAGGGGGAGAGAATGTAACGACCCGTATTTTACGTGTCGATAAATCGTGGAATAATTATCATTTGGTCGTTGTTATTCTTAAGCCATCTAGAGTTTAAGTCGTTCAAGGTAGAATGGATAGACTTGGAGAAGTGTACGAGCTAAGGAGATAGGCCGTATGATAGTTAAGTTGTTAGTGTTGGTTGAGTCGTGTAGTGGTTAACTCGAGTGATGCTTAAGTCGTGGACGAGTTAAGGGTTAACTCGTGTGAAGTTTAGGTCGTGTGGAAATTAGGTCGGTTGAGCGATCTAAGGGGTGACCGACCTAAGGAAGAAGAGCGACTTAAGACAGTGAGCGAGTTAGTGTGTTAGAACGAGTTAACGAGTTAGTAGTTGGAGTAGGTTAATGTGTTACGACCTAAGAGAGTGACCGACCTAATGGGATAAGTGGGTTAGTGGTGGTTGACGACTTAAGGATTCGAGCGACCTAATAGGAGTTAGCGACTTAGTGGTGAGCGACCTATATTAGACAGCAATGTGTAGATAGGTCGCGAGCGACATAGTGATTAGGTCGCATAAGTGTTAGGTCGTGTGACCCTGTATATTAGTTAGGTCGTATTATTTTTAGGTCGTCACATAGTTAAGTCGTGTGGTCTGGGTTTGGTTAGGTCGCGGCATTTGCTAAGTCGCATACCAGTTAGGTCGTAGGTCGTGTATATCAGTTAGGTCGTTGAGTCGTGTAGGGGCATAAGTCGTAGGTCGTAGGATTCCTTCCATTTTGAGAATAAGTGCTGCCATTTTGAGAGCTCGACTACAACACTTCTTCACTTCTTTTCTCCACTCTAATCTAGTGATTCCTTCCATCTAAATTGAAGATCAAATCGAAGATCCAAGAGCCAAAGTTGAAGATCTCCATCCATCGAAGAGAGATTTCATCGTTTGAAGCGGAGCTTTGGAGGATCAAGCTTGATTCCTTGCTGTCCATATCTGGAGTTGGTTGTTTTTGAGGTGTTTAGGTGATTCGGTGAGTGATGATTATCTCTCAAACGGACCCAAAGGAGTATATTGGATTGGTGGCTTGTTTATGTGTTAAAGATAGAGATTTCTTGCATTTTCCTTAAGTCTGCATGTAGATCCATTGTCTATGAAGTTTTGGATACCCATTTTTGCTACATGTTAATTTATATAAGTTTATTCACCAAGTTGTAGAGATATTTGCTTATAATTCATACTTGTTAGATTTGGACATTTTAATTAGTAAATTGCCATTCTTGTATAATTGTTATTGGATCTTGTCTGAATGTTTGATTACTTGGATTAATGATTGCTTCGATTGATAGATTGCTGCAAATTAGCTAATAGTCGATTTGGACAAGTTGATCGAAGATGATTCAAAAGCTAAGTAGAGAGGCTCTTGAATGGTGAAAGCTGCTTGTGGCGTATGAAGCGGATGTTAAAGCTCATATGGATAGATTCGATGATGATGGACTTTGCTATGATGCGATCGAGCAAAGTGTGATGTTGGAATGAGACTTTACTATGATGAGAGGAAGCAAAGCATGATGTTGAGACGGGACTTTGCTATGATGCGATGAAGCAAGGCATGATATGAGAAAGCCTTGGTTTAATCCAGACGGGATCATTCCAAGCATATTGATAACTCGGTGATGTGGTTCGAGTTTGTTGATAATGGTTGGCTCGAGAGGCGCTTGAGCTAGTATATAAATAGTCGTCAAGGAGGATGACTAGAAGGCTGAGATCTCATCGTTATTGAAGGTTCTAGCATGCTCAAAGCAATAGTACGTTGGAACGGGCTGCGACGACGTTCCAAGCACGGGCTGCGACGACGTGCTAGTACTCTGGGTAGTTGCGAAAATTCCTAGGCACGGGCTGCGACGACGTGCGGAGTTGTGTCTAGAACCGGGGTTGCCATTAGCCCATGACTGACGGCTGAAAGAATGTGCCGGTCATTCAATTAACGATGGTATCGAGGCAATGATAACAGTGATAGCCAGAGTCATGGATGTTTGGTTGTACCATCATTCGGACTCAAGAGCGGTGTTTTCTGGGTGCTTATCTGATCTTGGTTTAGGCCTTGGGGGTTTGTATTTGGAAAACATCGACCTTGACTCGAGTGTTTATTTCTTTACTTTGATTATCTGCTTTGTTATGCTTGCTTCTCCTTAGTGTGTCTGGGGCTATCACTGTAGTAAGAGGTGGAGTGGGATGGTTGGGTTCCTATTCTTTTTACCCTTTATGCTCTTTTGGTATGTTTGATAGTCGATTTACTGCTCACTAAGACTTTTGTCTCACTCAAGGTTTTATGTTTAACTCTTATTACCTTGGGCTGTTCATCCATGTTAGGATGGGCAGACTACGTAGCAGGTGACAGGTGCTGTTCTTAGTGACTAACGTTGTTGATGACGAAGACGAGCTGGAGGCTTTTGCATATTGTTTTCTTACTATATGTACTGTATGTTCCGCTGTTTGTATGGTTCTCTGAGTGATATGTAGTGAGGCTTGCTGTATTGACTTTTCAGAATGTTGTACCAAACTATTATGAGTTTATATGATGAATTCTGTTCTATGGAGCTTCACTATGTATAATTTTCTATTGTATTTTATCCCTGCGCTGTGAATAATACGATAGACTATTGTGTTTACCTTACCCTGACTATCGTCCATGGCAGCCTGGCACACCTTTCAACGCACCATTTCCCTGTTTTAGTGCGGGAGTCATGGGCGGTCGTCACAGATACAGTTCTTTTGATTTAAAGATTATTCATTTATCTATTATATGTTGTTCCGCTGCGATTGTGAGATTCCGATATTGTTTCTGTGGCTTCTTCTATCTTTTTCTTCTTCTTTTACCCTAACGGTTCGGTTTTCCGGCATTCGATTGCTCGCCAGTTGATATAGTGGACGTATTAATGTCGACTTTCGTGAGTCGAAATTCCTATATGTTACAAGTTAAGAATCTAAAACGTAATCTATTAAGCATAAGTCAAGTATGCGGTAAAGGTTTTAAATTATCATTTTCAGAAAATAAATGTAGTATTCTTGATCAAAATTTGTTTTCTTAGAAATAGAGATAAAAACATTTACGTTTTGAATATGAAAGTTAATCATAACTCAGAAATGTGTTCAATAGCTAAAGAAATTGATCTCTGGATATTGCACAAACGTATTCGTCATAACAATTTCAAAAATATAAATAAAATTTCTAAAAATAATCTTGTAAAAGGATTACCAAAGATGAATTTTAAAGTTAGTAATCTATGTAATTGATGTCAACTAGGTAAATTAACCAAATCCTTGTCTAAATCTAAGAAAGTTATTTTGACATTACAACCACTTGAATTAATTCATATGAATTTATTTGGACCTACCCAAATTCAATCTATAAATCACAATAAATACATATTCGTAATAGTTGATGATTTTTCAAGATATACATGGACTATCTCTACGAAAAATAAAAGTGATACCTTTGAAAATTTCAAAACTTTTGTTAAACGAATACAAAATTTGAAAGGTATTAAAATTAAATATATTAGAAGTTATCACAGAGGTGAATTTGAAAATATACAGTTTGATAGCTATTGTAATAAGAAAGGAATATTTCATAACTTTTCGTTTCCTAGAACTCCACAACAAAATGGAGTTGTAGAATGAAAGAATCGAACTCTACAAGAATGTGCAAGAACTTTACTAAATGAAAACACGTTACCAAAACATTTTTAGGTTGAAGTTGTTGCAACTGCCTGTTATGTTTTGAATCGTATTTCTATTACACCTCTCAGCAAGAACATTTCATCATGAACTTTTTAACAGTAGAAAACCGATTATATCTTATTTAGAATATTTGGATCAAAATGTTTTATATTAAATACCAAAGATAAGCTTGGCAAATTTGATTCAAAATGAGATGAAGGTATATTTCTTGGATGTTCGAATCGAAGCAAAGCTTACCGAATTTTTAATAAACGAACTAATACTATCAAAGAGTTACTCCGTGTATCTTTTGACCAGAAATCTAAACTTATTTCTTATACAATTAATGGCAATGATTTACATAATAATAGTAAAACAAATAATAATAAACAATTCAAGAGATGATGATAATTTTAGAAAAGATGAAAACATTGTTAACAATTTAGGAATCGAAAATACTTCTAATACAATAAGATCTCATCGAAGAGTTTTATGAAATCATCGTACGTAAAATGTAATTGTTAAAATAAATTCAAATGTTCGAACTAGAAATCAACTAGATTTAATGGGGAATATAGCTTTTCTCTCTACTGTAGAACCTAAAAATACTAAGGAACTATCATCCGATGAAAATTGTATTATTACTATGTAAGAAGAACTAAATCAATTCGAATAAAATGAAGTTTGGGTACTAGTACCCAGACCGACCGATCGGACTGTTAGAGGAACAAAATGGGTTTATAAAAATAAAGCACACAAATTAGGAAATATGACTAGGAAATAATGTGAGACTAGTAGCACAAGGATATACTACGAAGTAGGAATAGACTACGAAAAAACATTTGCTCCAGTTGCTAGACTAGAAGCAATACGAATCCTATTAGCATACGCGTGTTTTAATAACTTTAAATTCTATCAAATGGATGTTAAAAGTGCAGTTTTAAATGGTTATGTTAAAGAAAACGTTTACATTGAACAAACTCCTTGGTATGGTTTATATTAAAGAAAATGTCTACGAACTTTAGAAAGCTTTGTATGGTTTAAAACAAGCACCACGTGCTTGGTATGAACACCATAAAAGCTATTTAATTGACTCAGGATTCGAAATAGGAAAAGTAGATCAAACTTTATTTATAAAACATTCTAAAAATGATATATTGATAGTTCAAATATATGTCGACGACATTATATTTGGCTCAAATAATAAAGAAGTTATGTAATGAATTTTTTGAAATAATGACTAGAAAATTTGAAATGTCCTATATGGGAGAATTATCATACTTTCTAGGACTTCAAGTAAAACAAGTTTCAAATGGAATATTTATTAATCAAGAAAAAAACTGTAATAATCTTATCAAACATTTTGGAATGGAAAACACTTCTGCCAAGCCAACACCTACGAGCACAACAACACATATTGATAAAGATGAAAATGGCAAAAGTATAGACCAAAAACTATATCGTAGTATGATAGGATCATTACTTTATCTAACAACAAGTAGACTAGGTATTATAATGAGTGTATGTCTATGTGAACGATTTCAAGCTGACACGAAAGAATCACAATTACGTGCCGTAAAACGAATACTACACTGTCATAGTAAAATTACAATTTCGGACTTTTCTATCCAAAAGAGTGCTTGTTCGAGTTAGTATCATAGAGCGATGCTGATTTCGAAGGATCAAGAACAGGTAGAAAAGGTACAAGCGGTACGTGTCACTTCATGCATAATTCTTTAATATCATTGTTTAGCAAGAATCAAAACTGTGTCTCACTATTGACTTGTGAAGAAGAATATATTTCCGCGGCACAAGCTTGCACATAAGTGATTTATATGCAACAAACACTTAAAGATTTCAGAGTAAACCTATCAAAATCAACCATTTGCTGTGATAATTCTAGTTCAATAAATCTACCAAAAAATCCAGTTATCCACTCAACGGCGCGATAATATAAAAAAAGAGGTGATAAAATTAGGTTATATGCTATCAGAAAATCAATTAGCTAATATTTTTACTAAGCCATTGTTAGAAAATACTTATATAAAATTACGTTGTGAACTCGGTATAATGTCAATTAAAGATATATAAATAAAATACAAATTTTTTGACTAAGAACTCAAATATAAAAATTTTACAAAAAATTCATAATTCTAACAATGCTGACTTGCTGTGAATAGCTCAAGTGTCTTAACCACCTGAGCTATTGATTATTTTTGTTACAGTCTAGTATGGGTATTTTATTACATAGTGACATCAATATGTACTAAAATTGTGTGTAACATTTAACTTTAAAAAAATTCTTTACTTCTTTTACAAACATTATATTACATAAAATAAAACAAACAACAGAAAAATAAATGCACTACCCTATTACTTGGCTAAATTCAATACAAGCCACTTATTTCTACCTACTTTTGCTCTAAACTTATGCTATAAATACACATGCAAACTTCATTTTTTTTTATAAACAACCAAACTGAAAAACAAACACAGCTTTCATTCGTTTCTCCTTTCAAAAAATATTTTTCAAGACGTCAACCTCTTCATCCACTGATTCTATAAAAATTCTTGCCTCAAACAATTCACCGAAGACTCCGGTTCATAAAACATCACCATCTTCTGCCTATCATACAAGATATACTCCGAATAAAAAGAAAGGATAGAAGATGATTGACATATCTCCAAACATGAAGCAAAAGATAAATGATTTGCACCATTATCAACAAGAATCACTAATGCTTCAACATGAAATGTACTACGAACAAAAGATTAACACCAGGCGACTAAGAATTATCGAGCATATTGCTATGTTGTTTTGTGGGGCCTCGTCACATCCGATAGATGAACATGCGATTTCGCCTAATAGATGACCTTCAACTCTGTCGCCACCGTGACCATCGTTCTCACCGAATTCATGTGACCGCAATGAAGAATCAAATGCTCGTCGAAAGCAACTAAAGGGCTATAAGACGCCTAGCCCATTAAAATAAAGCATAGTTGTTATTATCTTTTGATTTATTTCCGAATGATTCTACTAATTATATACGTTTTTGTTCTTCGAATAATTTATTTCTTTTTCATTCATCAATATGTAAAGTAATATAATATTCAATAATAAACTTACAACATTCACATATATAAAGATATTGACATTTTAATCCAAAATAAAATTCACTATAAAAATTCATCCAGGTTAGTCGACTGGACTAGATGGTTGGTCGAATGACACAGAAGTGATTTTTTTTAAAAAAGCATGGCCAGTCGACTGTCTCGGTCCCTCAGTCAACTGGACCAAAAGGGTGAAAAATTTGGATTTTCAACTTCAGCCGACTGAAGCACTGAATCAGTCGACTGAATCGCAAATCTGAGTACCTTTATTGCTTTTACCCACCCACTTTCCTTCTTTTAACTTTTATTTTACCCTCTTTCACCATTCTCATATCAGATTTCAAAGTTTTCCAAAACCCTAGCCTTTCAAAAACTCCAATTTTATTCTCCAAAGATTCAAATAATGGCTCCTAAGAGAAAGGGACAAGATTCTTCATCCTCTACATCTCCTTCAAACGAGCAAATCCAAAGATGCTATTCGATGATACCATAATTAGGAGGTGGAGACGAATGCAAGATTCACGTATCTTTGAAGGTTTGTTTGTTAAGTTTTCTAATTTCTCTCCATACCATATCCATGAATTAGCTCGTAGGAGCAATTTGGAATCGTTATTCAACATTGATGATAATAAGCACAAAGTTAATCAAATAATGGTGCAACTATTTTATGCAAATCTAAATTTGGGTCACTAAATAGTCAAAATCAACAAGATTTTGTATGGAGTCTAGTTTGTGGAAAACCCATCTTTTTCTCTTTAGATCGAATGGCTCATATTTTGCAAACCGAAAATGATGGCCTTGAATTGGCCAATATCGATGTGACTTGGTTGTTTGTGACCATATAAGTCATTTGTTTTTAGAAGACGACATGCATCAGCTCAAATCCATGTCTCTACGGCCAAAAGCAATAAATATTCATCGCGCTTTAATGAAAACCATAACTCCGAGAACCGAGAGTTATGAACTTGTCTATGAACATAACTTTAAAACTTTGTATGCTGTTTTCGAAAATATTAAAATCAACTGGCTATGTTTAATTGTTGATGAATTCTTAAGCTTCAACAGCGGTAGAATGAATGCAATCTACTGCGGTGAATATGCGACTTCTAAAGAGTTGTGAGATTCCAGAACCGGATTTGTCGATTTCTACCGTTGGATGATTAAATTCTCGCACCTTGGCATTAATGAAGCCACCGGTTGCTCGACCACCTCCTACCATCACTTTTGGAGAATGGACCCAATGACAACTATCTCAAGAACAACCACAACATCAAGAAGGTGAAGCATCTCAAAGTCCACCTCGTCAAAGATCAACTCGTTGTCAAGAATATGAAGTTTTGATTCCGAATTCGGGACTTTAACCATGTGAGTCGATCTCTATAATATGCCCTAACCAACAAATTCTTCAATCCAATATCACCAAAATTAACAAGAAGCTTGATAAGGCTAAAGGATTTTTTATAAAGTTATGGCAAGCTATCTCATGTTCTTCCAGGACTTCCACGGCTACTTTAGGTGATCACGGTAAGCAACCCGTCTACACTTGGTCTTTGTAAAATTCTCGTTTTTTGGGCCAGAATTAATATAGTAATTAATTTAAAATTTTGGATTTATTTGCAAATCAATTGGTAATTTAAATAATTTTTGAATTGATTGGTGAATAAATTTGGTCTTTCTGTAATTTAAATAAGATATTTGTTTGTTTTTATATATATATATGTATATAAACTTATTCTAAATTGAAAATTTGGAATTGAAATTCCAAAAAAATATTTTGAGAAATAAGTTGAATATAAAAATCTAAAATTTAAAACTAATAAAAATTTGTTTTCTAATTATAATATACATATATAATATATAATTGAAAGTTATATTTAGGAATTTGATATAAATGATTTTCAAAAGTTAAAATTAAAATTCTATAATTAAGAACTTATATATATATATATAAATATATAAATATGTGTTTATTTACTAACATACATAATTTGATTTCAAATTATTTTTCTTTAATTTGCATAGACAATAAATAATTTTTATATACATTAGCTAAAGTCACCTCTGATACCAAACTATCACGACCAGAAATCTAGTGCCTGAAAATCGACATCCGTACTTCACTCGTACTCGAATGCCGCAGATTCCAACGTTGAAATTCGATTCTCACCGGAGCTTACAACACATTAAGTATAACAACACAGCGGAAGAAAAAGGAATAATATTATTGATATACAACATTGATACAACACATGAACAACCTTGGAGATTTATACAATAGTGGAAAGAACAGCATCGGAAAAGACGTCTTCATAGACTCCAAGAGAAAGAGAGAATCCAATAGAATGCAACTCCATAGCCAAAGCTCCAAACCAGAAACTCAAACCACCATCACGTTGTATTAAGCAAGGTAAGTCCTAATGCTGAAGAGAAGCAAATGCTATCGCCAAATCCAAACGGCTTAAAAGACCAAAGACTTCGAAGGCTATCGAATCTGCATCTACTATTCGACTATTTGAATGCCTAACTCTAGGCTGTCCATGTGGAAGATTATGGGCACCCAGAGTTTAGAAAGGGAACAATAAAATCTAGGTCAGTCATGGGACTAGTGTGAGCAAAGAAAAACAGTTTATCTTTATCAAAAGTAAAACAAAAGTATTTAAATGAAATCTGCAATGCTTTTTGGAAAATGAAACTACATAAGGCCTCCCGGCAAATACACAATGCAATCGCACCCTTGGTGAGGTTTCCCCTTATAATAGTCAAACATGCTCGATACACATAATCCTTTTGATATTATTATTAGTGCATAGTGGAAAACATTTGCAGGTATAATATTAATCTTAGCAGCATGGGTACCATTAAAGTATGCTTACTATAGCTACCATATTAGATGGCGGGTTCTACAAATAAAATCATACAAGGCACGTATTGATGATTGGAGTTCCAACAAATGGTCAGGTAAAGGAACTTCCGGGGCCATATGGGTATGCCTCTGGAGGGACGCCCTAAGAACCTAACCGGGTCTCTATCAACACAAGGGAGTAAGCCATCTCCCAGTCGTTACCGATCATTATCCGAGCGCTCCACACGAACAATCTCAAAGCAATAGATTTGCAGCAACTATATAGGTTAAGTATCTAGAATCCATACCATGATACCACCCTTTTCCTAAAGGAAATGGACATACCCTAAAGGGCGCGACCTTCATAACCTTGCCGCATTCTTCCTGTTTTGACCTTTTCGAGTTGTGAGGTCCGACGAAGTCTCGTCCACAACGCTACGCTTTTCAAAATGTCATGCTTCGGTCAACAAATGATCAACAACACTTCGTATGCCACATTACCAAATTGGGAATGTATCACTAGTAAATATCAACTACATAACCTCTGAGCTCGTACGTCTCAGAGAAGGGTGTTAAGCTAAGAGAATAAATTCTCCACCGCCAAACAAAAATGTATTTGATAGAAACCATCTCAACATCTCAAGTGTCACGCCAGACATACATCCATACAAGTCTGTTACGAGTTCGAACAAAACCGAAGGCACTTCAAAAGAAGCCCTTGCAATACGGATATTCCCTAACCACGTCCGGATCCCCATCACAAATGGTGATCAAATCTTTATACCAGGCCCATTCGATGTAGAGACATTCGAAAGGTAATCCTTTCGCCTTCGAGAATACCCAGTCTTCACCGCCGGTCTTCAAATGCTATCCATTTCATCGTATCATTATTCGGAATGGGTTTTATGACACAAAGTCCGCTCCTGGCTAAACCGAATAGTGAACGCTATTTTAAAAGCATATGGATATAGTCGGATCTTAGTAAGTCACAACTTAAAGCCCAAAACCTTTCATTCAAATGCTTTAAACAAATTCCCACTTTTAATCTTTTAAACAAAAAGAATCACTCTATAAAGTTCACTAATCTTTCACAAAGATTTATTCATAGCTTTCAAAACAATTCCATTTCAAATTTGAAACCCCTTTCAAAAGAACTGGAAATCCATTCTTTATTTGAAAGCTATTATCATTTGAAAACAAATACATTTTTTTTAGAAAAATCTGATCAAATATACACAAGTTATAGCCTTTAAAATTATAAACTAGAGAATCAACGAACTCCCGTATTATTGGCAAGTCCTAATTTAAAAATAATTCAAATTCCCAAAACCTTTCAAACCATGACTTCCAAAATAATTTAAAATAATATTTCAAAACTAAATTTCAATTTCAAAACATCCCTTTCAAAGGCTTTTCATATTCAATTCAATTCCATTTCCAGAATCATTTGGTTTCAAACTTCAACCTTTAAACAAAATAATATTGTGATTTCAAAATTTCTATGACTTAACCGATTTCCTCGTGAAATCCATATTTATGTGTGTATAGTGTAGTCCAGAGGTTTTACGCAATAGTGCAATATTATCAATCATCACAATCAAAATACAACATATTGATAAGCGGTATAATCCTATAATGCTTATCTTATTCATAGATTCACAAATAAATAAAATTGATTCATTATAGATAAATAAACCACTGTTAACAGCTCAATCATGTCACAAAACATCATACATTAGGGATATCAAACAATTCAAAGCATTCAATACAATCCAAACATCCATAAATAAGATCAATTAATCACCTGATTAATTTAAACCAGATTAATTACTTACGAATGAATTAGAAATCCTGGTTAATTAATATTAATAAATTGCAAACCATTTGAATTAATTAAACTTTAATCATTTATTAATTAACCTTTAATAATAAATAAATTATCCTTTAATGATTTGTTAATCAAACTTAATTAATAAATCAAACAACCTTTAATTATTGAATAATTAATCCCTAATTATTATTCTTTAATTAATTGTCCTTAATTATTTATATTAATCAACCATTAATTAATTACAATTTAATTAATTATCCTTAGTTAATTACAATAAGTGATTATCCTTAATCGCTTATATTAACAAATCACAAATTAATTTTAATTAATTGATTAATAATTAATTAATTACTTGTAATTATCTTTAAGTAATTAATTACCCTTTAATTACTTATTATAAATTAATCAATCTTTAATTGCTTACATTAATTAATTACATAAATTACTGATCTTAATTAATCATTATCCAATAACTATTTCCGTTAAGTAATTATTCTTTAATCACTTTAATTTAAGTAATAAATCTTTAAATTATCACATCAATTAACATTTTGTAATTAATTAAAATCTTAATTAATTGCTTAATTGTTATTCAAATCTTTAAATAAACCCTTAAAATAATTTATCATTCAAATATTAATTAACTTAAAACACTTAAGTAAATTTAAAACTATTATCTTTTAAATACTTAAGTATACCATTTAAATTTAAAATAAACTTAAGTATTCTTTTGAACTTGAACTTAACTAATTATAAAACAATTATTTAAAAATTTAGCTATTTAACAAAAATGGTATAAAAAATTTAACCAAGAAAGTATTTTAAACTTGATTAAATTTTAAATTTGAAAACTTGTTTAAATTTTAGAAATAAACATTGTTTTCAAGACAAACCCGAGATGACTCCCCGTAAACCCAAACCTAACTTCAAGTAAAACACCAAAAAACCCGATCCTTTACCCGAGCCATTCCCTCCTTCTTTTCATTTTACTTTGTTTTATTTTTAAAAAGTTTCAGTTGTACAGTTGACACTCGAAATACCCAATATAAGACCCGAGAAAAACCATCACTTTCCCGAAAGCAAACTCGACACCAAAGCCATATTCAACCTGACACAAACGTCTACATGTGCACAAGTATGGATCGTCGAAGCCTCGATGATCGATACTGCAATCTCCTACATGACGTCGGCGATCGACTCGACGACCCACGCCACACAGATTATCCAAGACTTGCCGGAAATCGAATTCAATCTATCAACATTAGCCAAGAACAAAAATGATCGTCCAAATCACCTCGATGCACCGACATAGGCCAACAACGACCACTAAACTCCGACCAGAGAAGCATCATTGTCCTAAGCTACATTTCCCCTTGGTTCGATCACCGGAATCGCCTTGATGTCGATGCAGCAAAACAACTTCCGACGTTAACCCCAAACTGGTTTTAAACCCTAAAATCATTTCGCCCGACCACCACGATCGACAAAAAAACTTGCGAGCATTTTTCCATGAATCCAGCCACCTTCACCATTAATCACGATTTATAATTCGCCGTTGATCACCAGGAGTTGACCCAAATTCAAATTCCATTCAACTCGAGAGTTCTCCATGAATACTCCCTTAAGTATTCTAAAATGATTATCAAAAATCGTTAATTTGAAGTACGACTTCATTTCTATGATTAAAAATAGAAACCTAAACATTCAATTTTTGGGTTAAAATCTAATCATTGCTGTCATTTCTATTTTTAAAAATAACGACACAATAATTATTCGTGAAATTATTTTTAAAATTAGCATTACATAGTTATAATTACTTTTCATCTAGAAATCGAACCCTGAAATCATTTAGACAGGATGATTTTGAATTTTCTAACAGGTTTTAAAAAAAACTATAACAAGAACAGAAGATCTTGTTCCCGTTCCCAGACATGCAGATACACATATCTGTACACATACATACATGCAACATATTATCATTCATATAAACTCACTCTCAAGTTATCAATCTCATCCATCATCACAAGCATAAATAAATATAAAGAATTGGGTTTTGAAAATGGAGTTTTTTTGCCTGACAATTGATGGAAACAGAGAACATGTTTTGATCTGAAACCTGGAATTAAATCTTTAATTCCATTTGAATCAGAAGCTTTGTTTTTTTTAATCTGGTTGCTTAGTTGAATGGAGTTTATTTGATCTTTGATTAAAGTTTGCCTGATGTACTTGTTAGTTGAAAATATGGAATTGCTTGATTCTGCTTTTTTGTTTCCAGGTTTAAGTTTGATTTTTTTTTTTGAACTTTGATATGTTTGAATTGAACCTAATCTGATCTGGAATCTTAAAACTGGAAACTTTTTTGATCTAAGGCTTTCTTTTGTCTTCTGATTTGTTGAGTTGCTTCCTGGTTTTCTTTTTTTTCTTTTTTCATAGCTTCAGGTTTTGGTTTTGATTTTCTTTTCTTTTGGTTTTTCAAAGGTTTATTAGATAAAGATGAAGAGATTGAGAAGCCTGGTTATTTCTTTTAATACATTGTAAATAAAATTTAGTTTTAAAACAAAACATCTATTTGCAACTTGTCTATATTAGTTAACACTTGTAATTGCATAATCTTATTTATTTAGAAATGTCAAAACAATGTACTTCTGTGTTTATATCCTTAGTTAGGTTTATGTGTTTTTTTATATATCTATTTTCAATTTAGTTTTATATTTATATATGTTTTATTTATTTTAAATGATTATCTCATGTTAAATTTTAAAAGAATTTTTTTTATTAAATCCTTTTATCAAATCATATTCAAATTTGAACTATTATGTTTAATTTCAAATTTTTAAATTACATATATATATATATATTAAATCTTCTTATTCATTTTTTGTTTTTATATATTTGTGTTCGTACTTTTTCTTATTATATATATATACAAATTAACGAAAAATAATTTTAAATCAAACTATATATGTTAATAAATAAGCACATATATTTATATATATAAGTTCTTATTATTTTTAGAAAATGTGTTTATTTATTAACATATATAGTTTGATTTCAAATTATTTTTCTTCAATTTGTATAAATATAAATAATGAGAAAAATGTATAAATACAAATATATGAAAAAAATGATTAAGAAGCTTCAATATATATATATATATATATATATATATATATATATATATATATATATATATAAGTTGAAAATTTGAAATTAAACATAATAGTTCAAATTCAATAGGATTTGACAAAAGGATTTAATAAATATTTTTCTTTTAAAATTTAACATGAGATAAACATTTAAAAAAATATAAATTGTAAAACTAAATTGAAAAAATATATATTTATATAAAACATAAATATAAACCTGACTAAGGATTTAAACACAAAGGTACATTGTTTTGACATTTGTAAATAAATAAGATTACGAAATTATAAGTGTTAACTAATATAGACAAGTGGAAAATATGTGTTTTAGTTTAAAACTAAATTTTATTTAAAATGTATTAAAAGAAATAATAGTCTTCTCAATCTCTTCATCTTTCTCTAACAAACCTGAGAAAAACCAATATAAAAGAAAATCAAAAAAACAAAATCAAAACTTGAAGCCTTGAAAGAAAAAAAACAGGAAGAAACTCAACAAATTAGAAAAAAAAGGAAGCCTCAGATCAAAAAAATTTCAAGTTTCAAGATTCCAAATTAGATTAGATTCAATTCAAACATGTCAAAGTTCAGAATCAAAAAATCAAACATCAACTTGGAAACCAAAAAGTAGAATCGAAAATCAATGCAACTCAGTTCAACTAAGAAACCATATTTAAAAAAACAAAGATTTGGATTCAAATGGAATTAAAGATCAAATTCCACGTTTCAGATCAAAACATGTTCTCTGTTTCCTTCTATTGTCAGGTGAGAAAACTCCATTTTCAAAACCAAATGCTTTATATTTATCTATGTTTGTGATGATGGATGAGATTGATAGCTTGTAGGTGAATTTATATGAATTATAATGTGTTGCATGTATTTATATATATAGATATATGTGTATATGCAAGTATGGGATTAGGAAGAAACACCCTGTTCTTGTTATAGTTTTTTTATAAACCTGTTAGAAAATCCAAAATCATTATATCAAAATTATTTCAGGGTTCGATTTCTAGATGAAAGTAATTATAACTATGTAATGGTAATTTTAAAAGTAATTTCATGAATAATTATTTTGTACTTATTTTTAAAAATAGAAATGATAGGGTGATCAGATTTTAACCTAAATATCGAATGTCTGGGTTCCGATTTTTAATCATTGAAATGAATTCGTACTTTAATTTCACGATTTTTGATAATCATTTTAGAATTTTTAAGTGAGTATTCATGGAGAACTCTCGAGTTGAACGGAATTTCAAATTTGGTCAACTCTTGGTGATTGATGGTGAATTATGACTCGTGATTAATTGTAAAGGTGGCTTGAGTATTGTAGATTCATAAAAAAATGGTCGCAATTTTTTTTATCGATCGTGGTGGTCGGGCGATATGACTATATGGTTTAAAATCGGTTTGGGGTCAATGTGACTGCATCGTCGTCAAGGCTATTCAGTTGATCGGACCGAGAGGAAAAGTAGCGTAGGATAATGATGCTTCTTTGGGAGAATTTTAGTGGCCACTGGTGGCCTATGACGACGTATCGAGGTGGATTTCGACGATCAATTTTGTTCCTGGTTGATGTCGGCAGCTTGAATTCGATTTCCGGCATGTCTTGGAAGACGTGGCTGGCGTGGGTCGTCAAGTAGATTGCCGATGACATGTGGGAGGTTGCAGCATCGATCACCGAGGCTCCAATGATCTATACGCATGCACACGTAGACGTTTGTGTCAGGTTGAAGTATGGTTGTGGTCTTGAGTTTGCTTCCGGGGAAGTGATGGCTTCGCTCGAGTCTTGTATCGGGTAGTTCGAGTTTCCAACTATACAATAAAAAGTTTTCAAAAATATAACAAAGTAAAATGAAAATGAGGGAATGGCTCGGGAAAAGGATCGGGTATTTTGGGGTTTTACTCGAAGTTGGGTTTAGGTTTACGGGGAGTCATCTCGGGTTTGTCTTGAAAACAATGTTTTTTCTAAAATTTAAAAAAGTTTTCTAATTTCATATTTACTCAAGTTTAAAATACTTTCTTAATTAAATGTTTTATACCAGTTTTATTAAATAGCTAAAGTTTTAAAATAATTGTTTTATAATTAGTTAAGTTCAAGTTCAAAAGAATCCTTAAGTTTATTTTAAATTTAAATTGTATAATTAAGTAATTATAAGGTAATGGTTTTAAATTAACTTAAATGTTTTAACATAATTCATATGTGAATGATCTATTAGTATTTTAAGGGTTTATTTAAAGAATTGAATAACAATTAAGCAATTAATTCAGATAAGAGGTTTTATCTTAAATTTATTAAGATTTTAATTAATTACAAACTGTTAATTGATGTGATAATTTAAAGGTTAAATTCTTAAATGAAAGTGATTAAAGAATAATACGTAACGGAAGTAGTTATTGGATAATTAATCAGGATGATTAATTAAGATCATTAATTTATGTAATCAATTAATGTAAGCAATTAAAGATTGATTAATATATAATAAGTAATTAAAGGATAATTAATTACTTAAATATAATTACTTAATCAAAAGTAATTAATTAATGATTAAAGTTGACTAATCAAGTGATAAAAATTAATTTGTGATTTATTTATATAATTGATTAAGGATAATCACTTACCGTAGTTAACTAAGATAATTAATTAAATGGTAATTATTTAAGGGTTAATTAATTTAATAAATTAAGGATAATTAATTAAAGAATAATGCTTAGGGGTCAATTATTCAATAATTAAAGGTGGTTTGATTTAATAATTAAGCTTGATTAATTAATAACTAAAGGTTAATTTACTTATTATTAAAGGTTGATTGATAAATGATTAAAGGATAATTAATTTAAATGGTTTGCAATTAATTAATATTAATTAACTAGGATTAGTAATTTATTCATAAGTAATTAATCTGGTTTAAATTAATCAGGTGATTAGTTGATCTTATGGATGTTTGGATTGTATTGAATGCTTTGAATTGTTTGACATCCCTAATGTGTGATGTTCTATGATATGATTAAGCTATGAACTGTGATTTATTTACCTACGATGGATCTATTTTATTGATCTGTGAATGAAGATAAGCGTTATACGATTATACCACTTATCAATATTGCCGTGTTTTGATTGTGATGATTGATAATATTGCATTATTGTGTAAAACCCCTAGACTACACTATACACACAAATATGGATTTGAAGAGGAAATCGGTTAAGTCACAGATATTTTGAAATCTAAACATTATTTTGTTTAAAAGTTGAAGTTTGAATTCAAATGGTTTTGGAAATGGAATTGAATTGAATATGAAAAGCCTTTCAAAGGGAAGTTTTGGAATTGAAATTTTGTTTTGAATATACTATATATTGTTAAATGTTATTTGAAATTATTTTGGAAATCATGGTTTGAAAGGTTTATATAATTTCTACATATGAATTTAAAATTATTTTAAATAAATTGTTTTCGAAATTTGAATTTAATTTAATTTAGAACTTGCCAATAATACGACAGTTCGTTGATTCTTTGGTTTATACTTTTAAAGGCTATAACATGTGTATATTTGATCAGATTTTTCCAAAACAAAATGTATTTTTTTAAATGATAATAGCTTTCAAATATAGAAAATATTTCCAGTTTTTAGTTAAAGGGGTTTGAATTTGAAATGGAATTTTTTTGAAAGCTATTGATGAATTTTTGTGAAAGATCGGTGAACTTTGTAAAGTGAATCTTTTTGTTTAAAAGATTAAAAGTGGGAATTTGTTTAAACCATTTGAAAGAAAGGTTTTGGGCTTTATGTTGTGATTTAAGTAAGATCCTGTTGTACCCATGCGTTTAAAATAGAGTTCGTTGTTCGGTTTATCCAGGGGAGGACTTTGTGTCATAAAACCCATTTCGAATAATGATACGACGAAGTGGATAGCATTTGAAGACCGGTGGTGAAGACCGGGTATTTTCGAAAGTGAAAGGATTATTTTTCGAATGTCTCTACACCGAATGGCCCCGGTATAGAGATTTGGTCACCCTTTGTGATATGGAGTCCGGATGTGACTAGGGATAATTAGGATTGCAAGGGCTTCTTTTGAAGTGCCTTCGGTTCTATTCGAACCCGGAACAGACTTATATGGATGTATGTATGAAATTCAGCTATTTATTTTAGTTATTCAGTAGAGCAAGTTACACTTTAAGATGTAGAGCTGGTTTCTATCAAATGCATTTCTGTTTGGTGGTGGAGAATTTATTCTCTTAGCTTAGCACCCTTCCTTGAGACTTACGAGCTCAGAGGTTATTTAGTTGATGGTTACTAGTGATACATTCCCAATTTGGTAATGTGGCATATGAAGTACTTCTGATCATTTGTTGATCGAAACGTGACTTTTGTTAAAAGCGTAGCTTTGTGGATGAGACTTCTTGGACCTCACAACCCGGAATGGTCGAAACAGAAAGAATGCGGCAAGGTTATGAGGGTCGCGCCCTTTAGGGTATGTACATTTCCCTCTAGAAAAGGGTGGTATCATGGTACGGAGCCCAGATATTTAACCTGTGTGGTTTCTCCAAATCCATTGCTTTGTGGTTGTTGGTTTTGAGCGCTCGAATGAAGAACGGTATCAACCAGGGGATGTCATTAATTGTGTAGTAGTTACCTAGTTACAGAGGTAACTCGGCATTTAGTAGGCCGAGATACGGTTAGGTTCTCGGGGCATCCCTCTAGAGGCGTACCCATGTAGCCTAGGAAGTTCCTTTGCTTGACCATTTGTTGGAGATCCAATCACCAATACACGACTTGTACGGTTTTAGTTGTAGAACTTGCCAACTAATATGGTAGCTATAGTATGCATACTATAATGGTACTTATGTTGGCTAAGATTAATATTATACATGCAAATGTATTCCACTATGCACTAATAATTATTTCAAAAGGATTTGGCGTATCAAGCATGTTTGACTATCATAGGGAGAAATCTCCTTCAAGTGTGTGATTGCATTGTGTGTGTGCCGGAAGGCCTTATGGTATTTTCATTTTCCAAAAAGCCCTGCGAATTTCTTATAAATTCTTTTGTTTTTCTTTTGATAAAGATAAACTGTTTTTATTTGCTCACACCAGTCCCATGACTTACCTGGAGTTTATTGTCCCCTTTCTAAACTCTGGCTGCCCACAATTTTCCACATGGGCAGCCTAGAGTGAGGTTTTCAAAGAGTCGGATAGCATATGTAGATTCACTGGCCTTCGAAGTCTTTGGTCTTCGAAGTCGTTTGGATTTGGTGATAGCATTTGCTTCTCTTCAGCATTCAGACTGACCTTGCATTCTATTGGATTCTCTTTCCCTTGGAGTCTATGTAGATGTCTTTTCCGCTGCTGTTCTTTCCACTATTGTATAAATCTATGAGGTTGTTCATGTGTTGTATCAATGTTGTATATCAATAATATTCTTTTTTTACTTCCGATGTGTTGTTGTACTTAATGTGTTAAAAACTCCGGTGCGAATCGAATTTCAATGTTGGAATCGAAGGCATTAGAATATGAGTGAAGTACGGATGTCAATTTTCAGAAGTTGGATTTCGGGTCGTCACAGTCTTCTCCTTCCGACGATCAAACAAGTAGTTGTGATGATGATGGAGATGGAGGTGATAGTGTTGGTTAGACATCAGATAGTGGTAGGGGTAAGCAACCAATGGCATAAGATGTTTTTTTACGAAGACATTAATATTCATTTCATATGGCTTGTACTAAATGGCCACTCTATTTCATATCATTTCAAAGATTCTTGTTTATGGAAGTTTATTGTATGAATGATTATTTTTCTTTCGTAGTATCTATGACATTATAACTTCATTTATTCCTCATACCTTTTTGTCGATGACAAAGGGGGACAAATATATAAACATTGTTGCTAACTTTAAGAATGTAGGATGTAGAGCGTCAAAGATTCAGGGGACTAAGTATTTATGTTATATATACAGTTGAAATCTATATCTATTTATAGGTTGTCATCAATCAAAAATGGGGGAGAACATTGAAACTTGATTTTGACTCATGATAGGAAGCTCTCACTACGACATACAAATTTGACGACTGCTACGACCAAAAGAGAATATATACTACAAGGAGGCGAGACTTCAAAACCGGTGCATCAATTATATTATTTTCTTTTTGAGTCTTTGGTCAATGTTGTTAAAATCTCTCCTCGGTTACGTATATATTAGATTATATATTTAATCGTTCAATTTTCCAATATTTTATACATATATAAGCATATATTAAGTAACTAAAGTTATATATATTTCTATACCTGTGTAAACTGTGCATATTGAATAGATTTCACCAGGTCGGTCGACTGACCCAATGGTCCAGTCGATTGACACTAGGAAATTTTTGCAACATGCACAGGTGCATAAATATACGGATAGATATTTGAAAATTATTTTGAATATTCAGTCGACTGACCCCGAGGCTTAGTGACTGAATTTCTACAACAACTGCTTGTTGAAAAGAAATGACTTTTTATGAAGAGATACAAACCTCTACGAAAAGATTTGGATGCAATTGTTCAACCAAAACTCTTCACCAATAGTCCCTGCTTTCTAACCATTATAAATACATAATCAAACTTGATTTCAAATCATTGAATTACAATGGAATTTTCTTATCTCTTTAATCCAATTTTCTGGAATCTATTTGCTATTGTACTTTCAATTATTGTGCATTAAAGCAATACTATACCTTTCTATTCTTCATATACTTCAAATATATATATATATATATTTATATTTATATTTATACTTGAGGAGAAGATTATAGGAAGGGTGTACTACAAGAGACAAATTCTTTTTATCAGAACACAAAACTTCTAATCTATTTTCTGTATTTGTTGAAGTCCTATTCTGCTGCTCAAGGGGTTGAAGTCTTCTTCGGCTGCTGATGCGAAATCCTATTCTACTGCTCAGTTCCCTGTTTGGCTGCTCTGGGGTTGTATAAACCTATTCCTTCGGGTTAAGTGAGGGTTATTGTTTTAGTGAAATTCCAGAAGGAGTCTGGGACTGAACGTAGGATAGAGCTACGAACGAGTATAAAAATTCCCGGTGTTATTTTATTTTACTAATTTTATATTCCGCATTATTTACTACATTGCTGTCATCACTATACTCTGTATTATCATATATGCATAGTACACGATCCATAGCATAATTTTATGAAGTTCTGTTCAGAAAGCTTGGTTATAGTCCATAATAAAGGATCAAGGGATCAATCCTAATTCGGATGTGAAGTTGTGAATTCAAATAGAAAATCGAATCAAATATTATGTACGGATGATCTACATATATCGCAAAAATATGTGTTAAAAATAATTATTTGTGGCAAAACCTTTAGGTTTTTGTTTGGGATAATTTTGAGGACGAAATTATTTTAAAGGGGAAGATTGTAACGACCCATAAGTTTATCACTTCGATGAATTATATTTATTTTTAAATTTATTTAAATAAACGGTTGATAATATAAACAATAATGTTTTGAGTAATAATTAGCGGTAATTTTATTTTGAATAAATATTTATGAAAATATTTTCCTCGATGTCTAAATAGATAAGATGGCTGAAAACTGTTTTGTCTATAACCAACCTATAATCGTAAAATGTCATGCATAGAGCTGGGTACGTACACTTATTTTTATTATTAAATAATGATATGAAATAAAATCAGCTGATTTGGCTTCAAAAATAAAATGTATTTTTGACATTGTTAATAATGCCCTTAAATATGATAATTGATTTACTAAATTTAAGTAATGACTTAATTATTATTATAATTATTCAAATAATTGTTTTTAAATAATAATAAATCATTTTAAGTAGTTATAGAGTGATAATAAATAAATTATAATTGTTTTATAAAGAGATACATTTGATTTAAAAACATATGGAAAAATCGATACTGCATTATCGATATGATAACCATTTTTGTAAATGATTGTTAATATAAATTTATATGGTTTTATAAATGAAACGTGGTCATTTTAGTTCATCAAAAAGATAAGGAATTTTTTTGAAAGTTTATTTACAAATATATGCACATTAAAGTAAAGTGAAAATGTGACTAGGAATCGGTTCTTTGATCGGCAACGTTTTATCGAACGAATGTTGTTCGGAATCAATGCAACATTGTTTATATGTCATGTACACATATATAACATTCAAATGCATCCACTAGTATTCACATGAACATATGTATACATACAAATTAACTTATACACTTACAAATACATGTATAATACAAAATTCAAATTTCTTTTGTATTAAACTTCCTCCTTAAGCTAAAACAAGTCGACATATGCATATATGAGTGGATGGAAGTGATATGCATATGGAGGAGGGTTTATTGCGGTGTATTATAAAGTAGTGTGTTCGAGAAGCTTGGAAAAAATGTTTATGCCTATCTTCCTTTATACTCCTCTTTTTTCCTATAAATACCCACCCATATCCTCCTTCATTCTTCACAAATTCATTCTTATTCTTCTTCACCATTCTTGAGCTTCTTAATGCTCTCTAATGGCTTCTCTTTAAGAGCAGTAGGAGGGCTAAAAATGGTGGAGTGCTTAAGCACCAATCCGTTAATTACTCTCTAACCTCTTCATTATCTACTTCTCTCTCTTCTCTTCATTAATGGCACCTGGCCAAGAGTTTGGAGGTAATGGAAACATGGGCCTTAAGCGAGGAGGAGGTATATATGTTGTCCAAGCACATTGAAATCATGGTTGAGTCGTTTTGTAATGATTTAGATGAAGTACTGTGATGATTTGAACTTTCGTAGGAAGTTGGTTTGATTAGGGTGAGAACTCCTAAACTATAATATATTATATGTTAAATGATGATATGATGTTGCAAATGAATGTTTAATATGCATTGATCATCGATTTTGGCTGTTTTGATATGAATGTTGAACATGTATCCAAGTCATGAATATACACGTCGATAAGCACAAAGGAAATAACTTTTCCAGAGTTTATTAAATAGTGTGTATGGAATTTTTAAACCTATTAAAAATGGTTTAAAATGTATTCGCAATGTTTTGTAAACATTTAAAAGTTTTTTCGTGAAATGTGAAAAGAAATAGAAATTTTGGTTGAAAATAAGCACGTTGCGTATCAGAACTCTGCGATTTCGTACTTCAAAAGTCAAACAAGTGTAAAAGTTGGACTATAGCCTGGAATTATTCAAGATAAGAATTTTACAAACTATTGTATCCATAGTTTCTAATGAAGAAATAAAATCAAGATTTTGATAAGTAGATTTTGAAATATGAGCAAAACATATTTTTGAAAATTCTCGAATTTGTAGTTCAGAATCCAAAAACTGGATTTCATTGAAAATGATGTTCAATATTGTTTAAAAATGTGAAATATATTTACATATATTTTATAATGTTTTAAAAGTGAGTTTAGTAATAAAAATGAATTCCAAATGATAAAAAGTCGTTTTGATCAATATAGCTTAAAAGGCACTTGCTACAGCATTTCTGTAGCACTTTTCTATAACTTTCAAAATATGGTTTTAAAATATCCAAATCTTGTATTAATGTTTAAAATGGATAACTAAGAGTTTTAATAATGATTTGGTGGTTTCGTAGCATATTGAAGAAAGTTCAAATATATGATTTAGTGAAAAAGCTATTATAAATTAGTGGCTTAATCTTGGCTTTAAAAGCCGACGAGTAGGCTAGATTTTTCAATTCGTGAGATCCGGATGTGAGGCGCCGAAACTACGGAGATGTTTAGGAGCGACTATTGCCCTGGATCACCTGGCCTCTTTACTGGGCTAGTGATAGATAAGGTCAAAATGTCGGAAACAGTCTAAGTATAAAATGATTTAAATTTACAAATTTAAATACAACTTGATTTTATGGAGATGATCTTCTTGTACTCGGTATTAAAGACCGAAGAGGGAACTCATACTATTCATGGAATTTGAAAAGTGGTTTCTTTGTTATTCTGGCCATAGTATTTGTTGAATAAGGGGATTGATACTGAGAGAATTAGGTGATTTCTATATATTCCGCTCAATCAATATTTACTGGTTCTGGATTAATATCCTAGATAACATGTTTTTAACCAAATTGAAACTGAGAGTTTCGAATTAAGAAATCATTGTTAAGATTTTAATAAGATGATTTGGAATTGATTTAAATTCCTACATTTAAAATTTAGTGGTTTGGATTTATAGTAAACGATGTCTTCAATAACATTGTTTCTGATCCGTGTTAAAAGTTATCATTTGGAAATCTTTGTTAGGATTTAAGTATAGGACATGAATTTATAAATATCATTATGTTTAACTCTAATAAATGTATTTTAATTTCTGCTGTAATCACTATTTGTTGGAATAACATATGTGAGATTTTTTCTGTCTTATATTTCCGTCCTACCCTTAAGAATACGCTTCTCCAGCACTTGGATTTTCGACAGTGAATATCGAGGATGTACCAATGTTGATTTCATGCATATATACATACATACAGATATATGTGTATATATATATATATATATATTTATGTGTGTGTATATATGTATACACCATCGATTCGACCACCTGCCTTTCCTCTCTAACTCTACAACTGCAACCCCATTGTTAAGCTTCCATCTGCAGTTTCACTTACAATAGACATTACCACAACACCACATCAAACTTCTGTTGATCAATGCATACTTTTTCCTTATAACAATACACCTTGCATATCACACCAGTCTCTACATATCAGTAAGACCTAATAACTACTCAACAGCCTCCAACAATGCTATCGTTCCTACAACTTCTCAATTATCTCAACAATAAAAACAAACAATATCAGTGCACCGACCAAACAACCACAAGCTCAAATACATACCATGCATACCATGCACGAACAACTTCTTCCCTTCTGCAAACTTCTTCCCTTCTGCAAACTTCTCCCTGACCATATCATCATCTTCTCTAATAACACCATACCATCAATGATATGAATACAAAGTCCCATCCTCCTGCAACATCGCCAACATCGCCAACATTCTCCTTCAATCTCCTATTACGACCACGATACGAATCTTCCCCAATATTGCCAATCAACGATACAAATCAAAACAACCCTCTACCATTCAACGCCTTGCATCGAGAACTCCACCAATACCCGAAACTATCTCCCTTCATCACTTCAAACTCCGCCACCAATCGGCCTAAATCATCGAACCTGCAACCATAACAATTTGATTAATTTTGGTATTGCAATTTCAAAATTTTGATTTGGGGGCAAGCAATGGTTTTCGTTGTTTTTAAAAAAAAAATATTTGACATATTGTTCATTTTGAATAGAGTGTTGAAGTTTGGGATTGTAGTGTTTTCCATTTTTTTGAACATTTATTTATTTTGAGTTGAGCCTTGATTAGTTTATCTTCAAAAAACCAAGTTTGCTTGGTGAAGATATTTTAGTTCTCCTCTTTTAATTAAATAACAAGTTGTTTTCAATTGTTTTAGTTAAATTTGTTTTACTTTTCTTTAGTTTTAATTACTTCTTTCATATTCAAAAAAACTTGTGTATATCTTGATTTTAATTTTAGGGTGCAAAGCAGAAAATCAAGAAGGAAATGAACTGCATTCCAAAATTAAATGCTTGCTTTCTTGTTAAAATATTTGCTGCTTTAAATTAATTTCTAATATATTCTGCGTGCCCTGGTATCGTGCTTCCATCCTATGTTTTTATTCTCATTGCATTGTTAGTTGCTTGCATGTTAAAAAAAATCAAAAACAAAAAAATTCATTCGTATTTGCATCGTTAATTCATGTTTAATTTCTGCTTTGCATTTCATCTCAGAACTTGATTAATAATAACGGTTACATATCTTAAGGGTGTCACGAGCTCACCTACAGCTAAATGTATATTGGAAAGTTATCCTCTTTTAAAAAATTATTTTCTTGGTTCTACGGTACGACAGAGCAATAATTAGTTAAAATATTACGGTGATCGTAAATATTATATTGATTGTTTCTCCAAGGTACTTAAACCTTCGGTTGCATTGCTATAGTGATTCGTGGTGCACCGATAAATCCCATCGATTACTAGGCTGGGAACTATCATGTTGGATTAAGAAAACGTGCGATTATACAATATTGGGTTAGGAGCTACTTAGAATAAGAAATTTGTAATTAAACCTTTGCATTTATTTATTTACATTAGTTCATGCATATTTTAAAAAAAATTCAAAATCCAAAACTAAATAATTTATAAATATTTCTTAACCTAGTTTTTAAATATTTTCCTTTACAATTTTTTAATCAAAATCAAAATCCAAAAAAAATAATTTTTTTTAGAAAACAAAAAAAATATAAAATAAAATATAAACTTTTCAGAATAAAATTGAAAATCCAAAAAAAAAAAATCAAATTTCCCTTCGAGAAAATAAATTTGTTTCCGTAAATTGTTCTCCTTTATAATAAAAATCCAAAAAAAAAATCACTTCGAATTCTTGTGGATATTATAACAACAACTACGGTATAAATAATTCGGATTCTGAATCACAAAATTTTAAAAATGATCACCAATCCCAAATGTTGAATGGAGTATTGAAACGATTTCGAATTTACTTGAACTCTCTACACAACAAAATCAGATGATAAATGAGTTCTGTAATTCTATTTGTGCGATATCTCGATTCAAGGGTTCAAAACAAACAAAATTTGAATTCTCTCCAAAATTCAAATGGTTTCAATTATAACTCATGTCGATTCAATTTTAAACTCTAAGATGAAATTAAAAATCAAAATGAAACTAATTGTTTAAATAATTTTGGTAATGAGAATAATCTCACACAACAAGAAATCCTAATATTAACAACAATGGATATTAGTATTTCAATACCGAGCGCTCTTTATTCCGATGATATTGACAAAAATACATAGTTTCGGTGCGTGTTATTATTAATGCGGGCCAACAAAATTTTTCTTCTCCCGTTTATCTATCTTTCTTCTCCAGATCCACTCACAACATTTCTCCGTCAATGCCCAAAAAACCTTAACTTATTTTTCATTCAATCTAGCTATATTTCTCCTTTATCCAATTTTATTTTTCTCTTGTTTCAAACTCTCAGTCACGCTTATCTCCAAAACCGAAAAGCACTTTAAAAAATTCTCATAATTCACAGTCTTATAGTTTGGTAAAACATTGTAATCAACTATTCTTCTTCAACTCGCGATTCACTACAAATGGATCTTACATCTCTGACAATACTGCACCTTCAATCCTGCGCCACTACTCTAATTGGCATCTATTCTTGCAAGTCAAGATCATACCTTACATAATTTTTTGTCACGGGAATCTACGGCTAGTTTGTGTGTTATTCGTTAATATTTTTTTAATATATGTAATATATTTAGGCATTGCAGGTAATATAATTTTTAATATTTTTTGGTAGATTACAATTTTTTAATTTGGTTTCCCTCCGCCAACCACCAGGATTCTTCGAACATCCAATGATATAGGTGTTGTTGGTTTTTTAATAACTCTAAAAAATCATATATAATATGTTCGGTATAACCTCTCCTTTTCTTGCTAAATGAAATCTTGCAACCAAAAAAGTGACTATTATGGTTAAGCTTTCCAAATTTGTTTTCTTTACATAAAAATTCACATCCTTTTCATCATTGATTAAGTTAATTATATCAAATTGGGAAGTAATGACTAGATTTTAAGTAAATTTTCTAAAGCAAGTAAATGTATTTTTTATTAAGGATATCTAAGGAAAAGTGGTTGTTCGAAAATTATCATTCGACAAATTATTAATTCTGGGACAAGCATCCTGATCAAACATGAATTTAGCTCAAGAATTCAATTAGGATTCTTATTTTTCCAACCTCTTAACAAAAACAAGAAATTGGCTCTAGTATTAAAAATAAGAAATCTTATTTAAACCTGTTTTCAATGAGTTATTGATCTTAAAATAATTTTTTTGTTGATCCATAAAATTGTACTCGATTACTTTCAGTATAATGCAAGCATTTGGAGTAAATATATATCCTAGGAAAATAAACATGAAATCTTATAATTTCAATCCAGAAAATTATTCCATTGATTTGAGTAATCATTGTTGTTGTTTAAAATGGTTTTATTTATTTTCAAGTTGGATAGTAATCGTACAAAAATGCATACATGGATTATATGGTTATTGTTTGCATGCATGCATGGATTTTATAGTTATTTTATTAATTATATTCATTTTTTTGAAAATAAGGCAGATTGAAATTAAGTATGAAACAGTAGAATTCGCAGTCCTTTCGAATTTCGATGTCCATGCATAGTTTAATAAATTCTTTACCATGGTCCTTAATGAAGTAGTTATGTTGTTAACATGTTTGCATAAATTACTATTTTAAATTTAAGTGTAGCATCTTTCCATCTGCAAACACTATTGAGGCATAAAAGGCTTCTTTTTAGTAAGGCATAAAAGGCTTCTATTTAGAAAGGAACGTAGCTGTTTGATCATATTGTATTGTTTGTCAAAACGAATTAGGATTGGCAGTAATTTATTGAAGTAGAATTTTTGTCCAATTCTCAAAAGAATTCAGAGCTGGGACAATTGTATTATGCTTTACATCGTAAGTTGCGCTCCAAAGGTTAACAAATCACAGCATACAAATAATTCACCGATTCTTGCTGCTCATCATCATTCTGTAACGGCCCTTAATTTTGATAATTAAAAATAGTTGATTTCGCAAACTTTTGTGATTTAATGTTGGATGAAATATATTTTTTATTAAATTACAAGAATGTAATTTGATTAAAATGTAATAGTATTAATTTATGGCAATTTATAACCGCTTTGAATGTTATTCCAATTAAAATAAATGATTAAAAAGGTATAATTGGTGATAGATTGTAAATTAATTGTAGTAACGTGTATATTAAATAACAATTGGATTGAAGGAGTAATTGATAATTTAAATGTTGATTAATCAATGAATAATGTGTAATAAATTGTAATTAAATAAAAATTAGTGTTGTAGTAGTAATTATAACACTTGTTGTGGATAATAAACATACAGTGTGACGACCCGAAATTTATAACAATTTAAATTTGAATATTTAATTGATTTCAAATATTTGAAGGGTTAATTTTAACTTGAGTTCCAAATATCACTATTTACTTGATATTTAAATTACTGAATTATATAATTTGAAATCGGATAAAATGTTGAATTTGGAGTTTTAAGCCCGTTAAAAATAATTTGAAGGCTTATAAATTTTTTATTCATAGCACTGAGGGTAGTGAAAGTGTTGAAATCGAGTTTGGAAATGTTTTGTTAAGTTTTGAAATTTTATTGTTCAAATCGATATTTAAAAATAGCCTTTCGAGGTACAGTCTCGGAATTCGATGAAACCAATTCCTTTGGATCCGTAATGGTTAGTTATTATCGGATTTCAATTTTCGTAGTTTTGGATTTACCGTTTGCTCGTACGGATGAGAAACACGTAGGAATTAAAATCGGTAATATAATATTTTAAATCGATTTATAAAGCTAACTTCCACATACGATTAAATTAGCTTCAGAAGCTCATTCTATTGTGTTCGGAATAAGGGTAAAACCACATAATCGCCTAGCGGCGTTCCTTAAGAGGTGTTCGAAATTTTAATAGTAACTAACGTGACGTTTTGAAAGTTTTATAATATAATAAATTTAAGGTCAAACAGTCAAAGATATTTTCATTTACAAACGCATACTCAAGAAGCCTTCCACCAACCTATATCTTATCCCCGTCCCCCTCTCTCTATTCTCAAAAGCATAAAATTGAACTCGAATTAAAAAAAATGGCCGAAGCCTTTTAATAAAAAAAAGGGAAAATGGCCGAAGGGGGGGAGGGAAGCCGCGCGTCATGGTTCATCAATTCAAGTGGAGATCGTGTCATGGGTTTCGCGATGGGAAGTTGGCTTTCATCGTCGACTTCAATTAGGGCAGAGGCAACGATGGTCGGCGATTCGGGGTTTGGCAGCAGTAGGTAGCTGCGCGAGTGGTGAGGCCACAGCTTCGAGCGATGGGTTCTAGAGTTCGACTTTGATTGGAAGGACAGTCGATTAGGGCTTGGGGTTGCGATCAAATTAGGGGATGCGAGGTAATGTGATCTCGGAGTCGGCAAAGCAGTGGCTCACGAGGGTGGCGTTTGCAGTAGGGTAGCGCAAGGCGGTGGGGTCCAAGCATCTCTAGGCGGCGACGAGAATGGTTGAGACTGGGTAGGTGGCGACCGGGTATGTCATATTGGTGCATATAGTCAGTTTTTGATCTCTATTAAGCTAGTTCAATTTAAATTTCTCGAATAAAAAAAAAAGATAAAGATTTATACCGGTTTGAAAATAGAAGGAAATAAAATAAAACAATATGTAGTAAGATTCATAAGCAATTCTGTTTTTATTTAATATACAAGTTTGAAAGGGATTTTTTATTTTATTTGAATGCACATAAGATTTCGGAAAGATATTGTGATTTTAAAATAAATAAATAAATAAATAAATAAAATATACATATACCTATTTTAAATTTCCTAGTTTATTTTTAAACAAATGATTTAGTGATTAACCTGTTTAATTAACATATTTAATTATTTTAGTTACTAAAAGATTTTTAAAAGGGAGGTAGTCAAAGTAAAATCATTAGTTAAGTAATTTATTTAATGAGATATAATGTCCTATTACTTCGAATATTAATAAATCGTGTAACTGTTTATACAAGGTTAAAATCTAAATGGAAAGAAGTCAAGATTGGATTTGGATTGCATGAGGTGCGAATTGGGTTGGTAAAACTCTCGTTCGCATGCGACAAATGGTTTTTAGGGTTGGGTTTTCGTTTGTGGGAGGCGGCTGCAAGGCGTGGTAGTGGTTGCAGGTAGGGGAAAGAAGGCAGTCGCATTTTCTGGGTAGTGCGTACGAAAGGAAATCGATGCTTATGATCGAGGTTAGCAGTAATTAGGGCTTTATTTATGTGAGGTAATTAATTTAATTTCTGAAATTTTGTTTAGTTAATTATATAATTAAAAATCGAATGCGAAGCAAAAAATAGGGTTTTAAGACAGGTATTTTTAAAAATGTCTTGATTTGGAAAGTTTATTTAAATTAAGATTTTAGGAATTCTTATAAACAATAATTTATTAATGTATATGATTTCAAAAAGGAAAGCATACTATGTTATTATATAAACTATATGATAAAATAGGTTATTATTTAAAGAGGTTAATGTGTAAGCTTGTACATATGATAAGTCAACTAAGCTATTTCTTTTGATAATTATAAGGTCAAACTTATAAAATTCGTAATTATGTAGGCTATACTATCGTTTGGAAAAAGCTGGGATTGTAGGTTTTAATCTAAAATGAGTTTTCAATAAATTTGGGAAAAATCAAGGTGAGAAATTTTTACCCATTTGAATTACTAGAAATTAATTTTAAATAGTTAATATTAATTATTGGATGCTTGGTTGAATTTATAAAATTATTATCTATTGAATAATATTACACATATAGTAGTATATACATTAGTAGTGGGATTGATATTCCTGCATATTTTAGCGGATGAGACCCTATGCGCCACATATAATAGCGGATTACCCTATATACCACGATATACCCCTCGAAGTGGTATTGGTATTTTATGTTGCATTAGCATTAGTGGATGCAGGAATACTGGATGGAGGGATCCAACGGATTCCTCTAAAATGTCGATTTTAAATTTCATGTATATTGATATGTGATGTGTTACAATAATCCGCTATAGATTATTACTACGATTGAAAAATTGGATGTTAAAGTAGCACTTGCCTGGATTTTGGTATTTTAAATATCGTAATATTATTTTTTGAATTAGAAGGAATTTAAAGGATATTTTGGATATAGAAATATTTATATCGAATTTTGGATTATTTTAAAAGAAAACGATTTGGATAAAATGATAAATTGATTTTTAGGTTATGTTTAACTAGTCATAAAAATATTCTAAATGGAGTGTGACGACCCGGAATTTTCAAGTAATTAAAATCGGAACATTTAATTGATTTTAAACATTCAATAGAGTAATTTTAACTTGAATTACGAATATCACAATTTATTTGATAATTGAATTATTGAATTAAACAATTTGAAATTGAGTAAAATGTTGAATCTGGAGTTTTGAGCCTATTAAAAATAATTTGAAGGCTTATAAAATTTATATTTTTAATACTGAAGACAATAGAAGCGTTAAAATACAAATTAACAGTGATATGTTCAATCTTGAAATTTATATCGTCTAAATTGAATAAAAAAAATGTTGGTATACTCAAATTTTCTTTCAGTCGTTCAGTCAACAATAAAAACACTTGAACTAAAAAAAATTGTGAGCAACACAATAAGGGCCGAACCCTTCTCTTCTTTTCAAATCACTATACCATTCCCCCTTCAACACGCTACTCGACCTTCCCTCGTACGCCTTCTCTCTATTTTATATTCCAATCTCGAGGCCATCAGAAATCAACTCGCGATATCTAAAAAGAATAAAAAGAAAGAAAGAAAACTGAAGGGGGGAAACTCACATGCTCAAGTACGCGAGGAAATCGCATCGTCGTCGTCATCAATGGTCGCGAGTTTCCCCTAATTTGATTTTAGAGTTCACGACCTTCACTAGTTCGAGGCGCGAATTAGGGCTTTAAGCATGGCGGCGCGGCGTGTTCGATCGAGGTGGAGTTCTACACGAGGAGTGGAGCTCGCGACGTTTTGGTGATGGTTTCGAGCTATGTAAGGAGTCACGATCGAAGCCTGAAGTTGGGGCCTAGCCTGGGATGTTCGTGGGTGAGATATGTTCGAATTATATAAGTGATAATTTATTTAATCATCTTCTAACTTTCGTTTAACTGCTTATGCATATAAAAATAAAATAAAATAAATAAATGTTCACTATTTAGTTTTACAGTTCTAGAGTTTAAATATATATATATCGTGGTACTTGGTTTTACAGTAAAAAAAAAAATTGTTTGTGGTTTCGAATAAATACGTATATATAGATTAGAGGGAATTTAATATATATATATATATAGTTGGATTAAACAGAAATGTTGTATATATATAAGATTTCGAAAAAGAAAAATACATAGAAAATTGTGAAGGATTAGATTTGTCTATATAAATTATTTCTTATGAGTATATAAAAGTTCCAAAATAATATATTCATTTGCCATTCCAATTCAATGTTGTATTTGGGTGGTTAACTCATCTAATAAAACTTATTTAATTTTTCATTTGCCAAGACTAATTTATTAAAGGAGAATGTGTTTAAAATAAATTGTTAATTTATTAAATGGTAATGAATTGACTGATTATTTCAAATATTAATAAAACCTTATAATACTTATACAAGGTCAAATTCTGAAAAGAAAACAAGCTGGTTGGTATGGATTGCAAACAACAAACCGAAGGTGAGTTAATCTCACTCGGTTGAATTTAAATTTAAATGTTTAAATTTAAATAATTGTTTGAATGGATTAATTGAGTGATGAGATTTTGTATGATATTTTGGAATTGGCATATTATATTGTGCTAACATTTGTGGATGCAGGGAAATAGGTTGGATAGATCCAACTGGACCCCTCACATTTTTTAAATCATTCCATATTCTCTGTTGTGATTATTTGATATCTTATGATTAGTTATATTGGTATATTGAATGTTATGGTTGATTGGATATTTGGGTATAATGAATTACCAAAATATATGAATTGGATTGTTGAAAAGAAATTAAAAGGAAGTAAATTTGTAAGCGAAATAATTATAGAAAGTTTGAATAAATTAAGAATGAATTGGGAAGAAATAGAAGTAATATGAAAATAATACTAAATAACTTCGAGTATGATGAGAAATGGAATTTTGAATAAAATGAAATTGATGAATTGTAAACTTAAGTTATATCAATTAAAGAAATAAAGAATTATTTTAAAATTTAAAGTTTAAATTTATTTAAAGGAACGAAGAAGAAATTGAGAAATCTAAAAATTCGAATCAAGAAATGAGATCTGAAATTAATAAATTCTGAATTTAAAGGGAACAAATTGGAAATCAATTTGGGAAATTGATTTAAGTGATTGATGCTAGGATTTTACTCTGGATAACCAAGTACATGTTTAAAGTAAATTCTTAAATAAATTTAAAGGTTTTAAAGTTGTTGTAAAAAGCAAGTTTTAGAAAATTTATTATTTCTAATATTTAAATTCAATAGTAGGTATTTTCCTAAATCTATTATAGTAGTAATTACTTAAAAAGTGACCTAGTATTTTGTTTTCAAAAGTGAAAATCTAGTTTTATATTCTATTAAGTAACTTTATTTTCAAATAATCATATAGTATGTATTTTACAAAATATTGAAGCAATTTAACTTAAATGTTTAAAAGTATATATTTTCAAAGTAAAGTGTTTTAAATTATATTAAAAATCTATTTTTGTGCTTGGTGATTTCAGAGGGAATATAAAATATTTGGGAAAGTTGATTTTGAGAAGAAAGATGGTTTGAAACTGTTTTCAAAGGATTGAAAATAGAAATATATCTTGTGAAGATATTTTTGAGAATTAATAAATAATTTGGAAAATTATTTATTGGTTGATGGTTGTTTTGTGAATATAATTGATAGTTAAATCACCGACTATCAATATTGGACAAATGCGTTGATCGTTTCGAAGAGACCGGGATCGAGATTTATTTCTCGAAAACCACTTCGATCCGGTTTGTATGTTTCGTGAAAAACGATTTTGGATTCGAAGATGGAGCAATGAAGTGCAAGGGCTAGTCGCTACTAATCCTGAGGATATTTTCAAAATGGATGTAGTAGGAATAGTGCCTTCGGTTCCGTTCGAACCCGGGACAGATTTGTATGGATGAATGCTTGCGAAACATCGTCAGGTGGACGATGGGCATTCTAAGTGAAACGTTCTTAAAAGGTAAAGCTTAGCCTCAAGCCTCATCAACCGGGAATGACTGAAAATCAGGGGATATGCAGCAAGGTTAGGTGGCTCATGCCCAAGCAGGACAAGATATTTCCCCTGTCTAGATGTCCCTTTTTATATATTTCGGCTTAGTGGGTGGTTGGTCGCGCCAACCACGGGGTTTATCTTGTTTGGGACTGTTCAGTAAGGAATGGTTCCGGCCTTGTGTTGCAGGGGATGAAGGGAGTAATCCTCGGTACGGTGATCTAGGCCCCATACTATGATAGGTGGTACCCCAGTGCCTAGTCATTAGTTGGAAATCCATTCTCCCTACGAGCCTTGTACGGGTTTTGTTTGTATTACCCACTCTGTGGCTAGTAGCTGGAATTTAATAGATGTAACAATTTTGGCTATTTTATAAGTATTTGTATGTAGACCCTATTATAATATCAGAGGATTTCTATAAAAATTGTTTTAGCTATTGTAAGGTAAAAATCCGACATGTTTATTTGTGGCGTAGTCTTACGAGATGCTTTTTTTTTCAAAGGATTTTTGAAACTTTAATAATCAATTGGGTGTGATTTTCTCACGCTGGTAATCCACACTGACTCGGGTGTTATTTAACTGTAATACTCGGGTCAGACCGAGTATTATAGGATACAAGATATGATGCTGTGGAGCTCAGGAGACGAGCTGGATGACGACACGTATAGTCGTACTTGTTATATATATATTCCGTTGTTTGAGTTGTTGTGTATTCATTGTATGTTATTGATGTGAGCTGTGACTAATGTACTCTGATGATGTAATATATGTAAACGGATATATTTGATTTTGAGTAAAGATTATTTACAACCTATTATAGTTTATTCCGCTACGATGGTTAGATTCAGATGTTGATTTTGTTTTCTCCTCTTCTACCTCTTCTTCTTAAACCCAAATGGTTCGCATTTCTGTGCAACTTGAGTTGATTGTTATAGAATAGTGTTGACTCAAGGGGTACGGATTTGCGGGCTGTTACACTTGGTATCAGAGCTAGGTTGGAGATAACCTTGGCTCTGGTGGGAATTACTCATTTAATTTAGAGTCTATAGTACTCTAAAATGAGTTTGAGCGTATTAATAGATATGAGCGCGTATTTGTTAGTGAATATAAATTGTTTTAATATTGTGTTGATTGATTTATTGAGTGGCATATGAACCTTCGTCGACACAGTCTGCACAACTGCATTGAAGGGGTTTCTAAACACTTGAATAGAGCAATCGACATGGTATTGTTTTAAATATGGGTAAATGAAATAATTTTACCCAAAAACATACCTTGATATAAAGAATAGTTTTTTTGAAAACTATTTAGCTAATATATGGTTGCTTGGATGTTAGAAATGATAATATTAAAGTATTATCATTGTTAAGTGAAAAATTTAACTAGAAATTGTAAATATAATCAAAGATTGAGAAGGTAAATTCATTATAAAATGGAATTTATAAATATGAATTATTAATGTAATTTATAAATTGAAATATAATCAAATGAGAATTAGTATGAGAATAAGCAGTGCAAATGAATTTTAGTTAAAATTTGAATTCAAAATAAAATTTGAAACTTTAAAACTTGCAGATTTGGAAGTATTTTGATGATAAATACTAACATTATTGTTTTGGAGGTATTTATGAAAAGCAATTTGTTTTGAATGGATTTTGAAAGTGAAATAGCATTGAAATCACTTGGATTATTGGAAAATAATTCTGATGATGACGGCCGCATCATCAGTATTCACTTTCGAATTTCTAAGTGATGGATTGCTCCCAAAAACTGATTTGTTCAGAAAGCTAGTTGTTTTTGAAAATTTCAAAAAAAAAGGGAATTTGTTGAAGTAAAAGCCAGGATTGGTTTAAAGTTTTTGAGAAATGTGATTTGAGATGTTGGAGATTTCAAGATAATTTAAAACAAAAGTCGGGTATTTGAAAATCCTGGTGGGATAGGTTATAAGCTTATAAGTTAGGGTATTCTTTTAAATCAGGAAGGATAAATAAGCTTTGAATGTTGGAATAAATTTAAAAGAAAAGTTAAAAATGGAATTAACTTGGATTTGGAAATAAAGATTTGATTGGATTGAGATTGATTGAATAAGTTGAAAATAATATCCAGTGTATTCGAATTAAGTTGAAATCGAATTGGATTAAATAAATCTGAGTTAAAATTAAATTGAATTGGAATAGGAATTCAATTAAGATATACAATGGAATTAGATTCTTACCTGAATAAATGGAAATTAAATTGGGTAAGGATTGAATTGAAGTAAATAAGTTAGAACAACTTGTAAAGGAACAAAAATCCATAGAAATAAAATATGCTTGGGCTATAAATAAATAGCAGGCTTGAGTTAAAAATAAAAGAAGAATATATTCAAGTTTACGATGAATGGAATTAAGTAAATAATAAGTTGTGACTTATTAAATTTGAAAGTGAGACACAAAACTCCAAAATAAATATAAATTGATGAATTGGAGAATAAAATGAAAATCGAAGCTTAAATTATAAGCTAAATTGAACTAGGAAAAATAAATGCAGTGATATTTAGAATTAAAGTTCAAGAGTTGGATTATAAATAAGGGAAGAACTAATTGATAATAAATTAGTTAATGAAATGTGTGAATGGAGTTCAATGTAGTTAAATAGAAGTTGAATTATAAGCTATTAATGAAGATTGGAAATAAAAATCAAGTTATAAATCGAATTCGACATGAATCATTAGTGAAGGAAATATAATTAAAATTGGCCTTGAACTTAATTAATTGATTTGTGAATGAAATTGCAATGTAAGTTAATAAAATTGGATGGTAATTTAAAAGTGAATGGAAATTTGAAATGAATAGTGGATTCAAAACTTGAGAATATAAATTTAAAATTTAACTTGAAGTGTTAACAAATTAAATATAATTGGGAATGTATCAAATAAAAATGTAAATGGATTAAAATAGCAATGGTTTGAATGTGCAAATAAAATCCAAATAAGTGAAGATAACCTGGAAAATAGCCAGGTAATAAATTGAATGAGTTAAATCTGGAAATTTAAATTTTATAATAACCAATCAAATGAAATTTGCAGATTTAAAATGGAAATGGATTTAAAATAGTAATGGTATGAATTACAAATAAAATTTAAATCAGTGGAAATAAGTTGGAAATGGCTTTGTGATCCACTGAATGAATTGAAGCTGGGAAGTTAAATTCTATAATAACCAATCAAATGAAATTGCAAATTTAAAATGAGATTGGATTGAAATAGAATCAAGTTAAATTGAGAAGAGAAATTGTTTGCAAAATGAGAATGAGCTTAAGTATGGAATTTGAATAAATTGGAGTGAATAAACTTAAGCTAGAGGATGGAAGGAGTTAGATTGAATTCAACTTAAAATTTAGATTAATAATAGTGAATTGGATTTAAATCAAGTAAAAATAAATCTTAATTGAAATAAAATTCGGTGAGTTATAAATAATATTAGTGGAATGAAATAGCTTGGATTGTTTCCGAGCTAAATAAAATAGTTTGGAATAAACTAACCTGGAATGAAATGTAAATGAATGGATTGTGAATGAAAATTTAAATGGAATGTGTCGAGCTAAATAAATGATTGTGAATGGATTAAAATAAAAGGGAAATTTAAGTGGCAATCAAGATGAACGTAAATTGTTAATGGTTTTGTATGAAACTTGTTTGGATAATGGAACTAGTTGGTTAATAAAATGAAATGCAAGTGAATGGATTCAAATCTGAAATGCAATGAAAATGAGAATATATGGATCGTGAATAAATATAAAAATGGAATAGAATTAAGTATAACTTGAGTTGGAATCTATTTAAATTGGTTATAAACATAAATACTTATTTATTCACATAAATCTCGTCGAATTTCATGTAATAAATTGTCGTTGGATGTAAATGGAAGTAACTAAAATTCTATGAGTTGATAGAAGTAAAATAAATTGATTTTGAAAGCAATTGAATTAAATTTGAGTCCAGTTTGCTTAAAAATAAATTAAATGTGAATTTGTGAGTTGTTAACCATTTGAATTAAGTAAAGGATATGTGGTTGGTTGTAAACAATTAAAATTAATATGGGAATATTTAAATTGCTTACGGAAAAATGTTTGATGTGCATTTCTTTAGCATTCATATGTTTAACCATTGCAACTAAGTGAAATATAGTTAAACTGCATATATTTGGCACTTACACGTTTAAATTGAGTAAGCACAGGTACCTGGAAGCCTTGTGGCTGGATTTGGTAGTGCTATTTGCTAAAAATAATAAGCCGCTTGCTTAAAATGCTAAATAAGGTACGCCTACGCAATTAAAATAGGAAATATGAACTGTTTTTTGTTTTTCCGACAGTGTGGGTCGATGTATATATATTTATCTCTTTTGTCAAATTGCAAAAGCTCCTCCGTACAAAGGACACTCTGCCAAAATTTTCTGGAAATTTTGGGAGTTAGAAAATTTTTGAAATTTTTTTTGGAAAATTTAGTTAACAACAAAACGATTTCAAACTGGAAATTGAAATAAGTTAGTAAATGAAACTAACTTAAATAATGATATGAATTAGTAATAAATGACAAATAAAATTTAAAATATTCAGAGTAGAAGAATAAATTGAGTTCATATGGAATGGAGATAGATCAATTTGAATAAAAAAAGATATAAACTAAATGGAAGATGAAATAAATATAAGAAGCATATAAAATGCTTATACTAAACTTAAGAGAGAATGGTGAATCCTTACATGAAAATTGTTACTACTAATATACTTCAAGTCAATATTGGAGTGAATAGATATTGGCATTTTGTGAGAAAGTCGATAAACTGTTTGGGAAAGTTGTGATTGGATATTAGTGCTTAGCAGGATATGCAGGTAATATAAAGGGAAAAAGGAATTGGATTGATTTCAAAGGATATAAATTTGAAGTGCTCGACAAAAAGGTATGTATTTAAATTTGGTGTGAAATTTGATTGGGATTTAGATTGAGCCACTTGGCCTTTTGTTTTGTTTTTGGATTTGGGAGGCCGTAGAGCCATTTTGTAGTTGTACCGAGTCAGCCGCGCAAAGGAGACGCTGGCGAAATTTTTCGGATATTTAGGGAGTTAGAAAATTTTTGAGAAAATTTTGATAATTCAAAATTTAGTTTTGAATTATAATTTGGATAGTTGATCAAGTAAGTTATTTGAAAACTATAGAAGGTTTTGGAAAAATTTGGAAAATTAATAAGAATAATAATGGGTCTTTTGTAAAAAGATAGTTGGTAGGATGTTGAATTGTTAGTTTTGGGAAAAATGTAAACGAGTATTGGTCCATTCTTCCTAACTAGTAATTTCGGGGACGAAATTCTTTTAAGGGGGAAGGAATGTGACGACCCGGAATTTTCAAGCAATTAATATCGGAACATATTGATTTTAAATATTCAATAGAGTAATTTTAACTTGAATTACGAATATCACAATTTATTTGATAATTGAATTAAACAATTTGAAATTCAGTAAAATGTTGAATCTGGAGTTTTGAGCCTATTAAAAATAATTTGAAGGCTTATAAAATTTATATTGTTAATACTGAAGACAATAGAAGCGTTAAAATAGAAATTAACAGTGATCTGTTCAATCTTGAAATTTATATCGTCTAAATTGAATAAAAAAAAGAAATGTTGGTATACTCAAATTTTCTTTCAGCCGTTCAGTCAACAATAAAAACGCTTGAACTAAAAAAAAAACAGTGAGCAACACAATAAGGGCCGAACTCTTCTCCTCTTTTCAAATCACTATACCATTCCCCCCCTTCAACACGCCTACTCGACCTTCCCTCGTACGCCTTCTCTCTATTTTATATTCTGATGTCGAGGCCATCAGAAATCAACTCGCGATATCCAAAAAAAAAAAAAAAACCAGAGGGGGGGAACTCGCGTGCTCGAGTACGCGTGGAAATCGCGTCGTCGTCGTCATCAATGGTCGTGTGTTTCCCCTAATTTGATTTTAGAGTTCACGACCTTCACTAGTTCGAGGCGCGAATTAGGGCTTTAAGCACGGCGGCGCGGCATGTTCGATCGAGGTGGAGTTCTACGCGAGGAGTGGAGCTCGCGACGTTTTGGTGATAGTTTCGAGCTATGTAAGGAGTCGCGATCGAAGCCTGAAGTTGGGGCCGAGCCTGGGATCTTTGTGGGTGAGATAGGTTCGAATTCTATAAGTGATAATTTATTTAATCATTTTCTAACTTTCGTTTAACTGCTTATGTATATAAAAATAAAATAAAATAAATAAATGTTCACTATTTAGTTTTACAGTTCCAGAGTTTAAATATATATATATAGTGGTGATTGGTTTTACAGTAAAAAAAAAATTATTGGTGGTTTCGAATAAATACATATATATAGATTAGAGGGAATTTAATATATATATAGTTGGATTAAACAGGAATGTTATATATATATAAGATTTCAAAAAAAAAATTAAATACATAGAAAATTTTGAAGGATTAGATTTGGCTATATAAATTATTTCTTATGAGTATATAAAAGTTCCAAAATAATATATTCATTTGCCATTCCAATTCACTGTTGTATTTGGGTGGTTAACTCATCTAATAAAACTTATTTAATTTTTCATTTGCCAAGACTAATTTATTAAAGGAGAATGTGTTTAAAATAAATTGTTAATTTATTAAATGGTAATGAATTGACTGGTTATTTCAAATATTAATAAAACCTTATAATACTTATACAAGGTCAAATTCTGAAAAGAAAACAAGCTGGTTGGTATGGATTGCAAACAACAAACCGAAGGTGAGTTAATCTCACTCAGTTGAATTTAAATTTAAATTTTTAAATTTAATAATTGTTTGAATGGATGAATTGGGTGATGTGATTTAGTATGATATTTTTGAATTGGCATATTATATTGTGCTAACATTTGTGGATGCAGGGAAATAGGTTGGAGGGATCCAACTGGACCCCTCATATTTATTTAAATCATTCCATATTCTCTGTTGTGATTATTTGATATCTTATGATGAGTTATATTGGTATATTGAATGTTATGGTTGTTGGATATTTGGGTATAATGAATTACCAAAATATATGAATTGGATTGTTGAAAAGAAATTAAAAGGAAGTAAATTTGTAAGCGAAATAATTATAGAAAGTTTGAATAAATTAAGAATGAATTGGGAAGAAATAGAAGTAATATGAAAATAATACTAAATAACTTCGAGTATGAAGAGAAATGGAATTTTGAATAAAATGAAATTGATGAATTGTAAACTTAAGTTATATCAATTAAAGAAATAAAGAATTATTATAAAATTTAAAGTTTAAATTTATTTAAAGGAACGAAGAAGAAATTGAGAAATCTAAAAATTGGAATCAAGAAATGAGATCTGAAACTAATAAATTCTGAATTTAAAGGGAATAAATTGGAAATCAATTTGGGAAATTGATTTAAGTGATTGAAGCTAGGATTTTACTCTAGATAACCAAGTACATGTTTAAAGTAAATTCTTAAATAAATTTAAAGGTTTTAAAGTTGTTGTAAAAGGTAAGTTTTAGAAAATTTATTATTTCTAATATTTAAATTCAATAGTAGGTATTTTCCTAAATCTATTACAGTAGTAATTACTTAAAAAGTGACCTAGTATTTTGTTTTCAAAAGTGAAAATCTAGTTTTATATTCTATTAAGTAACTTTATTTTCAAATACTCATATAGTATGTATTTTACAAAATATTGAAGCAATTTAACTTAAATGTTTAAAAGTATATATTTTCAAAGTAAAGTGTTTTAAATTATTTTAAAAATCTATTTTTGTGCTTGGTGATTTCAGAGGGAATATAAAATATTTGGGAAAGTTGATTTTGAGAAGAAAGATGGTTTGAAACTGTTTTCAAAGGATTGAAAATAGAAATATATCTTGTGAAGATATTTTTGAGAATTAATAAATAATTTGGAAAATTATTTATTGGTTGATGGTTGTTTTGTGAATATAATTGATAGTTAAATCACCGACTATCAATATTTGACAAATGCGTTGATCGTTTCTAAGAGACCGGGATCGAGATTTATTTCTCGAAAACCACTTCGATCCGGTTTGTATGTTTCGTGAAAAACGATTTTGGATTCGAAGATGGAGCAATGAAGTGCAAGGGCTAGTCGCTACTAATCCTGAGGATATTTCCAAAATGGATGTAGTAGGAATAGTGCCTTCGGTTCCGTTCGAACCCAGGACAGACTTGTATGGATGAATGCTTGCGAAACATCGTAAGGTGGACGATGGGCATTCTAAGTGAAACGTTCTTAAAAGGTAATGCTTACCCTCAAGCCTCATCAACCGGGAATGACTGAAAATCAGGGGATATGCAGCAAGGTTAGGTGGGTCATGCCCAAGCAGGACAAGATATTTCCCCTGTCTAGATGTCACTTTTTATATATTTCGGCTTAGTGGGTGGTTGGTCGCGCCAACAACAGGGTTTATCTTGTTTGGGACTGTTCAGTAAGGAATGGTTCCGGCCTTGTGTTGCAGGGGATGAAGGGAATAATCCTCGGTACGGTGATCTAGGCCCCGTACTGTGACAGATGGTACCCCAGTGCCTAGTCATTAGTTGGAAATCCATTCTCCCTACGAGCCTTGTACGAGTTTTGTTTGTATTACCAACTCTGTGGCTAGTAGCTGGAATTTAATAGATGTAACAATTTCGGCTATTTTATATGTATTTGTATATAGACCCTATTATAATATCAGAGGATTTCTATAAAAATTGTTTTAGCCATCGTAGGGTAAAAACCCGACATGTTTATTTGTGGCGTAGTCTTACGAGATGCTTTTGTTTTCAAAGGATTTTTGATACTTTAATAATCAATTGGGTGTGATTTTCTCACGCTGGTAATCCAGAATGACTCATGTGTTATTTAACTGTAATACTCGGGTTAGACCGAGTATTATAGGATACAGGATATGATGCTGTGGAGCTCAGGAGACGAGCTGGATGACGATACGTTTAGTTGTACTTGTTATATATATATTCCACTGTTTGAGTTGTTGTGTATTCATTGTATGTTATTGATGTGAGCTGTGACTGATGTACTCTGATGATGTAATATATGTAAACAAATATATTTGATTTTGAGTAAAGATTATTTACTACCTATTATAGTTTATTCCGCTGCGATGGTTAGATTCAGATGTTGATTTTGTTTTCTCCTCTTCTACCTCTTCTTCTTAGACCCAAATGGTTCGTATTTCTGTGCAACTTGAGTTGATTGTTGTAGAATAGTGTTGACTCAAGGGGTACGGATTTGCGGGCTGTTACACTTGGTATCAGAGCTAGGTTGGAGATAACCTTGGCTCTGGTGGGAATTGCTCATTTAATTTAGAGTCTATAGTACTCTAAAATGAGTTTGAGCGTATTAATAGATATGAGCGCGTATTTGTTAGTGAATATAAATTGTTTTAATATTGTGTTGATTGATTTATTGAGTGGCATATGAACCTTCGTCGACACAGTCTGCGCAACTGTATTGAAGGGGTTTCTAAACACTTGAATAGAGCAATCGACATGGTATTGTTTTAAATATGGGTAAACGAAATAATTTTACCCAAAAACATATCTTGATATAAAGAATAGTTTTTTTGAAAACTATTTAGCTAATATATGGTTGCTTGGATGTTAGAAATGATAATATTAAAGTATTATCATTGTTAGGTGAAAAATTTAACTAGAAATTGTAAATATAATCAAAGATTGAGAAGGTAAATTCATTATAAAATGGAATTTATAAATATGAATTATCAATGTAATTTATAAATTGAAATATAACCGAATGAGAATTAGTATGAGAATAAGCAGTGCAAATGAATTTTAGTTAAAATTTGAATTCAAAATAAAATTTGAAACTTTAAAACCCGGAGATTTGGAAGTATTTTGAGGATAAATACTAACATTGTTGTTTTGGAGGTATTTATGAAAAGCAATTTGTTTTGAATGGATTTTGAAAGTAAAATAGCACTGAAATCACTTGGACTATTGGAAAATAATTCTGATGATGACGGCCGCATCATCAGTATTCACTTTCGAATTTCTAAGTGATGGATTGCTGCCAAAAACTGATTTGTCCAGAAAGCTAGTTGTTTTAGAAAATTTCAAAAAAAAAAAGAGGGAATTTGTTGAAGTAAAAGCCAGGATTGGTTTAAAGTTTTTGAGAAATGTGATTTGAGATGTTGGAGATTTCAAGATAATTTAAAACAAAAGTCGGGTATTTGAAAATCCTGGTGGGATAGGTTATAAGCTTATAAGTTAGGATATTCTTTTAAATCAGGAAGGATAAATAAGCTTTGAATGTTGGAATAAATTTAAAAGAAAAGTTAAAAATGGAATTAACTTGGATTTGGAAATAAAGATTTGATTGGATTGAGATTGATTGAATAAGTTGAAAATAATATCCAGTGTATTCGAATTAAGTTGAAATCGAATTGGATTAAATAAATTTGAGTTAAAATTAAATTGAATTGGAATAGGAATTCAATTAAGATATAGAATGGAATTAGATTCTTACCTGAATAAATGGAAATTAAATTGGGTAAGGATTGAATTGAAGTAAATAAGTTAGAACAACTTGTAAAGGAATAAAAATCCATAGAAATAAAATAAGCTTGGGCTATAAATAAATAGCAGGCTCGAGTTAAAAATAAAAGAAGAATATATTCAAGTTTACGATGAATGGAATTAAGTAAATAATAAGTTGTGACTTATTAAATTTGAAAGTGAGACACAAAACTCCAAAATAAATATAAATTGATGAATTGGAGAATAAAATGAAAATCGAAGCTTAAATTATAAGCTAAATTGAACTAGGAAAACTAAATGCAGTGATATTTGGAATTAAAGTTCAAGAGTTGGATTATAAATAAGGGAAGAACTAATTGATAATAAATTAGTTAATGAAATGTGTGAATGGAGTTCAATGTAGTTAAATAGAAGTTGAATTATAAGCTATTAATGAAGATTGGAAATAAAACTCAAGTTATAAATCGAATTCGACATGAATCATTAGTGAAGGAAATATAATTAAAAGTGGCCTTGAACTTAATTAATTGATTTGTGAATGAAATTGCAATGTAAGTTAATAAAATTGGATGGTAATTTAAAAGTGAATGGAAATTTGAAATGAATAGTGGATTCAAAACTTGAGAATATAAATTTGAAATTTAACTTGAAGTGTTAACAAATTATAATATAATTGGGAATGTATCAAATAAAAATGTAAATGGATTAAAATAGCAATGGTTTGAATGTGCAAATAAAATCCAAATAAGTGAAGATAACCTGGAAAATAGCCAGGTAATAAATTGAATGAGTTAAATCTGGAAATTTAAATTTTATAATAACCAATCAAATGAAATTTGCAGATTTAAAATGGAAATGGATTTAAAATAGTAATGGTATGAATTACAAATAAAATCTAAATCAGTGGAAATAAGTTGGAAATGGCTTTGTGATCCATTGAATGAATTGAAGCTGGGAAGTTAAATTCTATAATAACCAATCAAATGAAATTGCAAATTTAAAATGAGATTGGATTGAAATAGAATCAAGTTAAATTGAGAAGAGAAATTGTTTGCAAAATGAGAATGAGCTTAAGTATGGAATTTGAATAAATTGGAGTGAATAAACTTAAGCTAGAGGATGGAAGGAGTTAGATTGAATTCAACTTAAAATTTAGATTAATAATAGTGAATTGGATTTAAATCAAGTAAAAATAAATCTTAATTGAAATAAAATTCGGTGAGTTATAAATAATATTAGTGGAATGAAATAGCTTGGATTGTTTCCGAGCTAAATAAAATAGTTTGGAATAAACTAACCTAGAATGAAATGTAAATGAATGGATTGTTAATGAAAATTTAAATGGAATGTGTCGAGCTAAATAAATGATTGTGAATGGATTAAAATAAAAGGGAAATTTAAGTGGCAATCAAGATGAACGTAAATTGTTAATGGTTTTGTATGGAACTTGTTTGGATAATGGAACTAGTAGGTTAATAAAATGAAATGCAAGTGAATGGATTCAAATCTGAAATGCAATGAAAATGAGAATATATGGATCGTGAATAAATATAAAAATTGAATAGAATTAAGTATAACTTGAGTTGGAATCTATTTAATTTGGTTATAAACATAAATACTTATTTATTCACATAAATCTCGTCGAATTTCATGGAATAAATTGTCGTTGGATGTAAATGGAAGTAACTAAAATTCTATGAGTTGATAGAAGTAAAATAAATTGATTTTGAAAGCAATTGAATTAAATTTGAGTCCAGTTTGCTTAAAAATAAATTAAATGTGAATTTGTGAGTTGTTAACCATTTGAATTAAGTAAAGGATACGTGGTTGGTTGTAAACAATTAAAATTAATATGGGAATATTTAAATTGCTTACGGAAAAATGTTTGATGTGCATTTCTTTAGCATTCATATGTTTAACCATTGCAACTAAGTGAAATATAGTTAAACTGCATATATTTGGCACTTACACGTTTAAATTGAGTAAGCACAGGTACCTAGAAGCCGTGTGGCTGGATTTGGTAGTGCTATTTGCTAAAAATAATAAGCCGCTTGCTTAAAATGCTAAATAAGGTACGCCTACGCAATTAAAATAGGAAATATGAACTGTTTTTGGTTTTTCCGGCCGTGTGGGTCGATTTATATATATTTATCTCTTTTGTCAAATTGCAAAAGCTCCTCCATACAAAGAAGACTCTGCCAAAATTTTCTGTAAATTTTGGGAGTTAGAAAATTTTTGAAATTTTTTTTGGAAAATTTAGTTAACAACAAAATGATTTCAAACTGGAAATTGAAATAAGTTAGTAAATGAAACTAACTTAAATAATGATATGAATTAATAATAAATGACAAATAAAATTTAAAATATTCAGAGTAGAAGAATAAATTGAGTTCATATGGAATGGAGATAGATCAATTTGAATAAAAAAAGATATAAACTAAATGGAAGATGAAATAAATATAAGAAGCATATACTAAACTTAAGAGAGAATGGTGAATCCTTACATGAAAATTGTTACTACTAATATACTTCAAGTCAATATTGGAGTGAATAGATATTGGCATTTTGTGAGAAAGTCGATAAACTGTTTGGGAAAGTTGTGATTGAATATTAGTGCTTAGCAGGATATGCAGGTAATATAAAGGGAAAAAGGAATTGGATTGATTTCAAAGGATATAAATTTGAAGTGCTCGACAAAAAGGTATGTATTTAAATTTGGTGTGAAATTTGATTGGGATTTGGATTGAGCCACTTGGCCTTTTGTTTTCTTTTTGAATTTGGGAGGCCGTAGAGCCATTTTGTAGTTGTACCGAGTCAGCCGCGCAAAGGAGACGCTGGCGAAATTTTTCGGATATTTAGGGAGTTAGAAAATTTTTGAGAAAATTTTGATAATTCAAAATTTTGTTTTGAATTATAATTTGGATAGTTGATCAAGTAAGTTATTTGAAAACTATAGAAGGTTTTGGAAAAATTTGGAAAATTAATAAGAATAATAATGGGTCTTTTGTAAAAAGATAGTTGGTAGGATGTTGAATTGTTAGTTTTGGGAAAAATGTAAACGAGTATTGGTCCATTCTTCCTAACTAGTAATTTCGGGGATGAAATTCTTTTAAGGGGGAAGGAATGTGATGACCCGGAATTTTCAAGCAATTAAAATCGGAACATTTAATTGATTTTAAATATTCAATAGAGTAATTTTAACTTGAATTACGAATATCACAATTTATTTGATCATTGAATTATTGAATTAAACAATTTGAAATTGAGTAAAATGTTGAATTTGGAGTTTTGAGCCTATTAAAAATAATTTGAAGGCTTATAAAATTTATATTGTTAATACTGAAGACAATAGAAGCGTTAAAATAGAAATTAACAGTGATCTGTTCAATCTTGAAATTTATATCGTCTAAATTGAATAAAAAAAGAAAAGAAATGTTGGTATACTCAAATTTTCTTTCAGCCGTTCAATCAACAATAAAAACGCTTGAACAAAAAAAAAACAGTGAGCAACACAATAAGGGCCGAACCCTTCTCTTCTTTTCAAATCACTATACCATTCCCCCTTCAACACGCCTAATCGACCTTCCCTCGTACGCCTTCTCTCTATTTTATATTCCAATCTCGAGGCCATCAGAAATCAACTCGCGATATCCAAAAAAAAAATAAAGAAAGAAAACCGAAGGGGGGGGGGGGGGGGGAAACTCGAGTGCTCGAGTACGCGAGGAAATCGCGTCGTCGTCGCCATCAATGGTCGCGAGTTTCCCCTAATTTAATTTTAGAGTTCACAACCTTCACTAGTTCGAGGCGCGAATTAGGGCTTTAAGCACGGCGGCGCAGCGTGTTCGATCGAGGTGGAGTTCTACGCGAGGAGTGGAGCTCGCGACAGTTTGGTGATGGTTTCGAGCTATGTAAGGAGTCGCGATCGAAGCCTGAAGTTGGGGCCGAGCCTGGGATCTTTGTGGGTGAGATAGGTTCGAATCCTATAAGTGATAATTTATTTAATCATTTTCTAACTTTCGTTTAATTGCTTATGTATATAAAAATAAAATAAAATAATTAAATGTTCACTATTTAGTTTTACAGTTCCAGAGTTTAAATATATATATATCGCGGTACTTGGTTTTACAGTAAAAAAAATAAATTATTTGTGGTTTCGAATAAATACATATATATAGATTAGAGGGAATTTAATATATATATAGTTGGATTAAACAGAAATGTTATATATATATATAAGATTTCGAAAAAAAAATTAAATACATTGAAAATTTTGAAGGATTAAATTTGTCTATATAAATTATTTCTTATGAGTATATAAAAGTTCCAAAATAATATATTCATTTGCCATTCCAATTCACTGTTGTATTTGGGTGGTTAACTCATCTAATAAAACTTATTTAATTTTTCATTTGCCAAGACTAATTTATTAAAGGAGAATGTGTTTAAAATAAATTGTTAATTTATTAAATGGTAATGAATTGACTGATTATTTCAAATGTTAATAAAACCTTATAATACTTATACAAGGTCAAATTCTGAAAAGAAAACAAGCTGGTTGGTATGGATTGCAAACAACAAACCGAAGGTGAGTTAATCTCACTCAGTTGAATTTAAATTTAAATGTTTAAATTTAAATAATTATTTGAATGGATGAATTGAGTGATGTGATTTAGTATGATATTTTGGAATTGGCATATTATATTGTTCTAACATTTGTGGATGCAGGGAAACAGGTTGGAGGGATCCAACTGGACCCCTCACATTTATTTAAATAATTCCATGTTCTCTGTTGTGATTATTTGATATCTTATGATGAGTTATATTGGTATATTGAATGTTATGGTTGATTGGATATTTGGGTATAATGAATTACCTAAATATATGAATTGGATTGTTGAAAAGAAATTAAAAGGAAGTAAATTTGTAAGCGAAATAATTATAGAAAGTTTGAATAAATTAAGAATGAATTGGGAAGAAATAGAAGTAATATGAAAATAATACTAAATAACTTCGAGTATGAAGAGAAATGGAATTTTGAATAAAATGAAATTGATGAATTGTAAACTTAAGTTATACCAATTAAAGAAATAAAGAATTATTTTAAAATTTAAAGTTTAAATTTATTTAAAGGAATGAAGAAGAAATTGAGAAATCTAAAAATTGGAATCAAGAAATGAGATCTGAAACTAATAAATTCTGAATTTCAAGGGAATAAATTGGAAATCAATTTGGGAAATTGATTTAAGTGATTGAAGCTAGGATTTTACTCTGGATAACCAAGTACATGTTTAAAGTAAATTCTTAAATAAATTTAAAGGTTTTAAAGTCGTTGTAAAAAGCAAGTTTTAGAAAATTTATTATTTCTAATATTTAAATTCAATAGTAGGTATTTTCCTAAATCTATTATAGTAGTAATTACTTAAAAAGTGACCTAGTATTTTGTTTTCAAAAGTGAAAATCTAGTTTTATATTCTATTAAGTAACTTTATTTTCAAATACTCATATAGTATGTATTTTACAAAATATTGAAGCAATTTAACTTAAATGTTTAAAAGTATATATTTTCAAAGTAAAGTGTTTTAAATTATTTTAAAAATCTATTTTTTTGCTTGGTGATTTCAGGGGGAATATAAAATATTTGGGATAGTTGATTCTGAGAAGAAAGATGGTTTGAAACTGTTTTCAAAGGATTGAAAATATAAATATATCTTGTGAAGATATTTTTGAGAATTAATAAATAATTTGGAAAATTATTTATTGGTTGATGGTTGTTTTGTGAATATAATTGATATTTAAATCACCGACTATCAATATTGGACAAATGCGTTGATCGTTTCGAAGAGACCGGGATCGCGATTTATTTCTCGAAAACCACTTCGATCCAGTTTGTACATTTCGTGAAAAACGATTTTGGATTCAAAGATGGAGCAATGAAGTGCAAGGGCTAGTCGCTACTAATCCTGAGGATATTTCCAAAATGGATGTAGTAGGAATAGTGCCTTCGGTTCCGTTCGAACCCGGGACGGACTTGTATGGATGAATGCTTGCGAAACATCGTCAGGTGGACGATGGGCATTCTAAGGGAAACGTTCTTAAAAGGTAACGCTTAGCCTCAAGCCTCATCAACCGGGAATGACTGAAAATCAGGGGATATGTAGCAAGGTTAAGTGGGTCATGCCCAAGCAGGACAAGATATTTCCCCTGTCTAGATGTCCATTTTTATATATTTCGGCTTAGTGGGTGGTTGGTCGCGCCAACCACGGGGTTTATCTTGTTCGGGACTGTCCAGTAAGGAATGGTTCTGGCCTTGTGTTGCAGGGGATGAAGGGAGTAATCCTCGGTACGGTGATCTAGGCCTCGTACTGTGACAGGTGGTACCCTAGTGCCTAGTCATTAGTTGGAAATCCATTCTCCCTACGAGCCTTGTACGAGTTTTGTTTGTATTACCCACTCTGTGGAAATCCATTCTCCATCCATTAGGTAAAAACCCGACATGTTTATTAGTGGCGTGGTCTTACGAGATGCTTTTGTTTTCAAAGGATTTTTGAAACTTTAATAATTAATTGGGCGTGATTTTCTCACGCTGGTAATCCAGACTGACTCGGGTGTTATTTAACTGTAATGCTCGGGTCAGACCGAGTATTATAGGATACAGGATATGATGCTATGGAGCTCAGGAGACGAGCTGGATGACGATACGTATAGTCGTACTTGTTATATATATATTCCGCTGTTTGAGTTGTTGTGTATTCATTGTATGTTATTGATGTGAGCTGTGACTGATGTACTCTGATGATGTAATATATGCAAACAGATATATTTGATTTTTAGTAAAGATTATTTACTACCTATTATAATTTATTCCGCTGCGATGGTTAGATTCAGATGTTGATTTTGTTTTCTCCTCTTCTACCTCTTCTTCTTAAACCCAAATGGTTCGTATTTCTGTGCAACTTGAGTTGATTGTTGCAGAATAGTGTTGACTCAATGGGTACAGATTTGCAGGCTGTTACACTTGGTATCAGAGCTAGGTTGGAGATAACCTTGGCTCCGGTGGGAATTACTCATTTAATTTAGAGTCTATAGTACTCTAAAATGAGTTTGAGCGTATTAATAGATATGAGCGCGTATTTGTTAGTGAATATAAATTGTTTTAATATAGTGTTGATTGATTTATTGAGTGGCATATGAACCTTCGTCGACACAGTCTGCGCAACTGTATTGAAGGGGTTTCTAAACACTTGAATAGAGCAATCGACATGGTATTGTTTTAAATATGGGTAAACGAAATAATTTTACCCAAAAACATATCTTGATATAAAGAATAGTTTTTTTGAAAACTATTTATCTAATATATGGTTGCATGGATGTTAGAAATGATAATATTAAAGTACTATCATTGTTAAGTGAAAAATTTAACTAGAAATTGTAAATATAATCAAAGATTGAGAAGGTAAATTCATTATAAAATGGAATTTATAAATATGAATTATCAATGTAATTTGTACATTGAAATATAACCAAATGAGAATTAGTATGAGAATAAGCAGTGCAAATGAATTTTAGTTAAAATTTGAATTCAAAATAAAATTTGAAACTTTAAAACCCGGAGATTTGGAAGTATTTTGAGGATAAATACTAACATTATTGTTTTGGAGGTATTTATGAAAAGCAATTTGTTTTGAATGGATTTTGAAAGTGAAATAGTATTGAAATCACTTGGATTATTGGAAAATAATTCTGATGATGACGGCCGCATCATCAGTATTCACTTTCGAATTTCTAAGTGATGGATTGCTGCCAAAAACTGATTTGTTCAGAAAGCTAGTTGTTTTTGAAAATTTCAAGAAAAAAGGGAATTTGTTGAAGTAAAATCCAGGATTGGTTTAAAGTTTTTGAGAAATGTGATTTGAGATGTTGGAGATTTCAAGATAATTTAAAAGAAAAGTCGGGTATTTGAAAATCCTGGTGGGATAGGTTGTAAGCTTATAAGTTAGGATATTCTTTTAAATCAGGAAGGATAAATAAGCTTTTAATGTTGGAATTTAAATTTAAAAGAAAAGTTAAAAATGGAATTAACTTGGATTTGGAAATAAAGATTTGATTGGATTGAGATACAGAAATAGTTTTGGGAAAAATAGCAGAATCTATTTTTGGAAAGCGATATGGCTAGGGAGTTGGAAAGTTCAACAGTCCGCAAATCCGCATCCCATTGAGCCGACAATATTTGCCAATGGATCAACTCAAAGTGGCCGGAAATACAAACCATTAGGGTTAAAGAAGAAAGAGGCAGAAGAAGAAAATAGGAACAACATCAGAATCCCACAATCGCTGTTGAATAATACATAATAGACAAATGACCGATCTTTATAAAAAAGTACTATATCTGTTTTATACATTACATCATCAGAGTACAACACAATGAATAGCAAATACTGGACAGCTATATTAACTTGTCCTCCTAAAAGCTGACTTTACAGCATATACTGCACAGTGGAATATACATCAAGTACGAGCGATACATCTCGCCATCCAGCTCGTCTCCCGAGCTCCATAGCATCATATCCTATATTCTATAATACTCAGTCTGACCCGTGCATTATAGTGAAATAACACTTGAGTGAGTCTGGAAAACCAGAGTGAGAAAACACACTCAATTGGATTATAAATCAAAGGTATCTCGTAAGATCACGTCACAAATAAACATGCCGAGCTTTTACCTTACAATAACAAAATAATTTTTGTCAAATCCGTTTGACATTATTGTATTTTCTATAGAAAGTAAAAATAGAATCTAGCTAAAATGCTTGCATCTCATGTTCCAGCAATAGTTGGGCATAATAAAAACCGTACATGCACTTAATGGAGATTGGATTCCATACATTGACAGGGCTACTGGTGTACCGCCAGTCACAGCACATGGTCTAGATCAGAGTACCGAGGATCCCTCCAAATCCCCTACAACATATGACCGAAGCTACCCCTTACTGGATAGTCCAAATAAGATCACCCTGCGGTTGGGATCACCACGCGGTTGGGATCAGCAACCGCCCACACATCCGAAAAAAGGGACATCTAGACAAGGATGACCGTACCCTAATTGGTTGCTAGACACTTAGCCTTGCTGCACCTCTAATGTTTTAGCCATTCCCGGTTGACGAGGCTGGAGGCTATGCGTTACCTTTGTAGAACACATCTGATGTAGAATGCTCATCGTCCTTCTGATGATGTTCTGATAGCATACATCCATACAAGGTGTCCCAGGGTCTGGACAAACCGAATCACCATCTTTATCATCTTCACGGTCTTCATTAGCAAACGTTCAACCCGGATCAAAGTGGTTTTTGGGAAATTAATCCCGATTCCGGTCTCTTCAAACGATCAGCGCATTAGCAAATACTAATAGTTGGTTATTAAATTAAACAATCATCCAACCAATTGTTTTCTTTCCACTAGGAAGCACCAAGTCCTTTAAAATTTTTGTTTTTTAAAGAAATTAAATACTATATCCAAAGATACATTTAAAACATTAAAATAAACTACTTCAATTACTTTATTCAAAATAATAGTTATGAAATTCTATAATAATTTCCCAAGTAAATCTTTAGCCAAAGGCTACTTTTAAAATTAAAATATAATATAAGGTATAATAAAATATTTAATAGTTATCCTTTGCATAAAAATGTTATTTTAACCCTTAAAATACATATTACCATAATTAACTTAAATAAATATTTACTTTTATAAAATTTAAAATAAATAAATAGTAATCTTTTCAAAACATTCTTTCAAAACCATTTTAAAACTTCTACTTTATACTTAAAAATCTCCATTGAAATTATACTAGACTTTCCAGGAAAGTTCACTTTCCATTCCAATATAGCTCATCTAATCACCTATAAACTGTAACATCCCAAAATTTTAAATTTTAAATTCGGTAAATTGTTTGAACTTTTGAAATATAAATTGAAAAGTTTCAAAAGAAATAAAATATTATTAATATTAAATAAAAGAAAGATATATGGGTATAAATAAATATTTAATAGTTAAGTTTTAAATAAATAATAATAAATAAATAAAAACATATAAAAAACAAGAAATTGTTTTAAACAATAAAATAAAATATATGTGATGAATTAAATGTTGATAGTTAAACTTTAAATAGAAACTAAATTTAAAATGTATGTTGTAATACGACCATATGGTTATAACATGACAAAGGAATACATATAAACTTATATGAAATTTTATAAACCAAGAAACAATAAAATAAAGAGTTATGTGCAAAACAAAACAAAAAAATAAGATTACAAAAGAAGAAGAAAAATCTGCAAAAAATCAAAACAAAATTAGTACTTACAAAAAATCAAATAAGATTGTATGTTAACAGGGATGGAAACCTGCATTAAATGCTTTCTTCATAAGCCTAAATAAAAGATCTTTTCAGCCGAAATTATGTAAACAGAGATAAAATATCTTTAGTCAAAACAAATAACTAAAATCTGTTCAAAGCAAAATAAGCCTAACCAGTTAAAACCTTCCCCTTATACCAACTATTTTTCTGTATATATGTGTTCATCAACTTATTTCTATTTGGTTCAGTTGAAATTAATCGGAAAAACCAGAGTAAAAGATATATACATTATTATCTTACAAACTCATCAAACTGGAAAAGAAAAAAAATAAGACAGAAACCTGAAGTAGTTCAAAATTAAATAAATTCAACTCAGAAGTAAATTTCAAAGCTCAGGTGCATCTCAATCAACATAAATGATTAAAGAATAAAGCTTCAAATTCCATTCAATTGAGTAAAGAGCAAAATAAAATCATTTCCGTATCTCTGTTCTTCTCTATCATTTTTCAAGGTGAGCAAACTTTCTCTAAAAACTCAATCCTCTATTTGCTGTGTTCAGTGATGATAAAAGAGATGAAAAATGTTGTAACTTGTTTGAATGCTTATTTACGTATATATATGTGCAGAGTTGATGATGTGTGTCTGTAGATATGTATATGTCTCTGATAAAATATACAGACTCTAAAAAAAACTTCAAAAAAATCACTTCCCCTTATTCTACTGGCTATTAGGACTTACGGTTAAAACAAAAGTTGTTTGTTTGATGATCAACTAAGTTTTAACAATTTATTAAAGTCAAACAACTTCTCAATGCCTCTGGAAATTAAGAACTAAGTAAAACTTTAAATAATTCAAAATTTTAAACTTTTTAATTCATGAATTCAAGGATATAATCTGAATTCTTAAATTTTAACATGATTTTTAAAGCAAAATTATAATTTATGGGCTTAGGATTGAGGAGCAGTATTGGTTTATTCAAATTTCATTTTTTTGGTGATTTCTGGGGATGCACTAACTTGAAGTAGTTAGAACTTCTTCTGGTGATGGAAGGTGAATGGCGGTACAGGGAAAAATAGGGTAATGGTGTGTAGTTAGTCGTGGTGGCGACGGCGATCTTTTGAAACTGGAAAACCTAGTTTTGTTCGAGTATACAAGTTTGATTCGTTTAACATCAATAGTTGATAGAGCCGCAAAAGAATTTGGGAGGTGATTGCTGGGAGTGTGGCGGGTTGGTGGCCGAAGTTGTGGCGTCGCTGGTGGTTAGAGACGTGGTGGCGAGGCAATTTTTTTTTGGTGAGTTCGAGCTGTAGTATTGAGCAAACTACTAAATTTCGAATTCGAGTCATCTGTGTCGAATCGTGGTTCGATTTCGAGTGTGTGTTAGGTCTTTGACTTGCTGAAGCTCGCAACATTCGCCAGAATGGCAGCGCGATGATGTGCACAAGCACATTATCGTTTTGGTGTCGGTGTTTATGGGGGTGAGCAACTCGAGCTGTCACTCGAGAAAATGTATGCGATGCTTCGGAGTTGTACTCGAGCGTGTGAGTTTTGTTACTTGTTGTTATAACTTAACTTAAATTTAATTAATGGAAAAAAAGAGGAGGAGAAGAAGTGTACGCGAGAGGAAAAGAAGATGACCCGGGGGAAAGAAGAGGGAAACCCAAGTGAATACTCGAGTCAAACCCGGGGTTGCTCGGTTATTTTCAAAAAAAGGGGTTAAGCCAACAATTTAAAGTTATAACGTTGAAGTAAATAATGTTAACTATTTTTTTAGTTAAGAATTTTTTTCATGCTAATCGACTAACTGAGTACATATCAATACTTTCTAAAACCTTAATTAATAGTTTAATTAAGTTATTAACTTAAGCTAAATATTGAATTTAATTACCATTAAAGCTTTCAATAAAGTAATAAATTGATTTTCAAAGTACAAATAAGATTTTAAATGACAACTAAGGTAAATAATTTTTATTAACTAATGGTTTGGAAAATTAATTCAGAATGATCTATAATTTGTAATTAAAATCGATAAATAAACAATTAAGTGTCTAAATTATTTGTAAATTAAGAATTTGTTAATTAAATAAATTAAGTTGATTAATTATAATTGGCAATTAATTAAAATAATTAATTAGGAAACAATTAATCAAGTTAATTAAGATTTAGTCAATTTATCCAAATTAATTATTGATTTTAAATAATCAATAAAAATAATTATGTGGTTATCTATTGAATCACAACCACATTGGAAAATAATTAACTATTGTTGTGCACTAGATTGATAATTCTGTTCTGATTGTGTTACTGCGTGATGTAGATTGCTCTGTACTGCACCGTGATCTGTGATTCGTTCTGTATTGATATGAAAACCCTTTTGCCCGTAAAACGGCATGTAAACTTCAATGAGACAGGGAGTCGAATTTCAGTTAGTTATCCGAAACCTACATCGAACCCTGAATGTGAATCATTGTGATTGATATATCCACGTGTTTCAAAATTAAACGCTCACTAATCGGTTTAGCCGGGAAAGGACCTTTGTGTCATATAACCCATTCTGAATAATGATACGTCGAAATGGATAGCATTTGAAGACAGGTGGTGAAGACCGGGTGTCTTCAAAAATGATAGGATAACCTATCGATTGTCTCTGCACTGAGTTGCTCCGGTATAGAGATTCCCTAAGTGATGCGAAGTCCGATCGGGATTGTGGATACCCGGATTTGCAAGGGCTTCTTCATTTATTGGACGAAGTGCCTTCGGTTCTGTTCGAACCCGGAACAGACTTGTATGGTCATATGTCTGACACTATAATTTGAGATATAATGCAGATTTCTTTCAAATACGTATCTGTTGGTGGCGGAGAATTTATTATCTTATCTTAACACCCTTCTCTGAGACGTACGAGCTCAGATGTTATGTAATTGAAGGTTATCAACAATATACTCCCAATTTGGTAGTGTGGCATGCTAAGTGCTGCTGTGTGTTGATGATCATTTGCTGATCATTTGTGATCAAAGCATGGCTTTCGTGTAAAGCGTAGCTTTGTCGAGAAGACCTCATCGGACCTCACAACCCGAAAATGTTCGAAACAAGAAAGATGCGGCTGGGTTATGAGGGTCGCGCCCTTTAGGGTTTGTCATTTCCTTGTGGAAAAAGGTGATGTCATGGTATGGAGCCCAGATATTTACCTATGTGGTAGCTCCAATCTCATTTACTGTGTGGTTGTTGCTTTGTGATAAAGGCCCCTCGGATAAAGGTCCCAAAGGACGGGGGAGTGGCATATTCATGTAGTAGTTACCTAGTTACAGGGGTAACCCGACCTTGTGTTGGCAGAGAGCTGGTTAGGTTCTCGGGACTTCCTACCAGAAGCGTACCCATCTGGCAGTAGGAAGTTCCTTAGCCTGACAATTTGTTGGGAATCCAAGCAAAACAATATGAGCCTTTACGATTACAATTTGTATAACCTGCCACCTCAGGTGATAGCTATAGTAGGCATAGTATAATGGTACCTATGCTGGCTAAGATTAATATTCTACTTTCGAAATGGATTTTTCTACACTATACACTAGTAGTAATGTCAAAAAACTTTTCTCGTATCAAGCATATTTGACTATCATAAGAAGAAATCACCTCCAATTCTACGATTGCATTATGTGTGTGGTGGTAGATCTTATGTAGTTTCATTTTCCAAAAGCATATCAGATTTTCATTTATAAATCTAGTTTATTTAAATGCAACTATTTTTGTTTACTTACACCAGTCCCTTGACTGACCTGGAGTTTATTGTTTCTTTTCTAAACTCTAGGTGCTCATAATTTCTACACAGGCAGCCTAATAGCAGGTTTCCGTGTTTCGGTGTTAGCCGTATTTTGGAGCTCTTATCTTGGAGATATTTTAGAAGCTTTTGGGATCTCAGTGTTAGTTTTTGGGAGTTCGTTATCACTTCTTTCCTTTGAAGACTTTTTGGATATATGATCGCTGTTGTATTATTATGATGTTTATTTAGAGTTGTGGTGCATGTATTAAAAATACTCTTATGTAGTAATGGATATTATGCCGTTGTATCTGTGATGAATACAGATATTCATTTTGTTCCACTGTTTTATATTCATCTTATGTTGTTCTAAGCTCCGAAGAACAGGATTCGATGCTTGGATCTACGGCATTTGAATATGGGTGTCGTATTCGGTGTCGATTTTCGATTCGAGTTAGGGCCGTCACATTTGGTATCAGTGCTGAAGGTTGAGTAAGAACTTTAGCTACGGAGTATAACACATTAGATGGCTCATTAGAGATAGGGTGAAGTATACCCTAGAATGAGTATAACTAAGACCGACACTCCAAATTTTCTCAGTCCGTTTTCTTTTACTGCTGATATTCCAAAGATATTTCGTGCGTATATCTAAATCAATTTTCTTACTAATTATAGATAGTAAGAATGAGCGGACGAAGAGGAAGAGTTAGTGGTCAAGGAAGTTCCACAACACCTAATCAAGATCCCGCAACAACAGTAGCAGCAGTACCTATTCACGAACAGCCGAACCTGGCTGACTTTAATAAGAATTTCTCAAGGCTAGGTGGTAAGCCGTTCACCGGCAAGGAGTCGATTGATGAGGCTTTGGTATGGATCAGATCTTGTGAGAAAATCTTCAGAGGGCTAAAACTACAAGACGATCAGACGCGACTCATAGCTTCTTGGCAACTCCAAGAAGAAGCCTTAGCCTGGTGGGAGACAGTCATTGTAGATAAACCTAAAGACGAGTTTACTTGGGAGAAATTTAAAGATGTATCTGAGAAGCATTATCTGCCATCAGTTGAAATATCTTGAATGTACCAGGAATTCATGGACTTAAAGCTAGGGAGTTTGTCATTCAAGGAGTAACTCAACAAATTCAATAAATTGTCTCGTTTTGGTACGAATTGGTAAACACGCCTTTAAAGAAGAATGAAAGGTTCATTCGTGGGATGAATAAGAAATTCCACAAAAGAATGGCCGGCCATGTTAAGGAATCTTTTTCAGATTTGGTGGATATGGGGTACAGATATGCCACACTTGATATGCAAGAAGCCCCGGTGGAGAAGGGAAACTTGTGCAATCAAAATTGGAAGAAGCAAAAATTTGAAGGCAAGAAACCATGGCAAGGCAAAGTGAAAAAGAAGAGCATTCAGGGAAGTGCGGTAGAGAATGTCACTTGCTATAAATATCTAGAAAAAGGTCACTACTCAAGTAGATGTACGAAGCCTAAGAAACAAGTCAGCCAATCCATTCAAGCGAAGCCCAGGAAATGTTATTATTGTCATAAAGTGGGACATGAAGTTAAAGACTATCCAACCATGAAGCAAGCTCAGGCAACTAAGGTTTACATAGTCAAAGACCAACCTGCATCTTCCAAAGCAGAAAAAGGGAAAGGAGTTCTGGAAGGTAACCTCATTATTTATGATAGTATTGTTAGAGTTTTATTTGATACGGGCACTACACACAGTTTTGTCTCTCAGCAAGCTATTAATGAATTAAATCTTAGACCCGATTTTTTTGATGAGCCTATATGTGTAAAGAATCCAGTTGGAGGTCTCGCAAACCTTTGTCTTCGATGTAGAAACGTTCCTATCTCATATTCTTGTTGTAAATTCCCTATTGGTCTCTTTGTTCTTCATTTTAACGAGTTTGAAGTCTTACTCGGAATGGATTGGCTAGCGAAATACAAGGCCAAATTGGACTGCAACAATCGATTAATTTCGATTAAAACCGAATTTGAAGAATTTATCGAGATTTCTTGTGAGGACCCTAGTCCTAAAAGAGAAGGATTGATGTATAATTTGGGTTATCCCGAACCTAGTTTGGATTGCATACCAATTTTTAGAGATTTTCCGGACGTGTTCGGAGAGGTGAAATCTTTACCTCCACATCGGGAATAGAATTCAGAATTGACCTAGTACCTAATGCTTGTCCTCTCATTCACGCAAGTCGTAGGATGGCACCCAGGGAAAAGGTTGAATTAGTTCAGCAAACTGATGATCTAGGAGCAAAAGGATTAATTCGACCCAGTGTTTCTTAATGGGGTTCAGCGGTAGTATTTGTTGTTAAATCAGACGGATCTTTGAGATTATGTGTAGATTACCGCGATCTCAACAAGCTGACTCTTAAAAATAAATTTCCACTGCCCAGAATTGATGATCTGTTTGATCAATTGCACGTCGCTCGTTTCTTTTCAAAGATGGATCTAGCCCAAGGGTTCCATCAACTACGAAACGCCGAAGATTGTGTCCATTTGACAACTTTCAGGGGCCCCAATATGTTCTATAAATGGCCAGTCATGCCTTTCAGGCTAGCCAATGCACCAACATACTTCATAGATCTTATGACTAGTGTGTTCTGAGAAGTATTGAATAAATTTGTGCTCGTGTTTATTGATGGTGTTTTGATTTACTCCAAGACCGAAGAGGTGCATGCCAAGCACCTTAGAATTGTGTTGGAGATTTTGAGGAGAAATATTCTATTCTCATAATTTTCCAAATGCCATTTTCAGGTCAAAGAAGTGAAATTCCTTGGCCATATTTTTAATGAAGAAGGAATTGCTATTGATCCTTGCAAAATTTCTGCTATTCTTGATTGGAGAAAACCCACTGCCCCAAAAGAAGTTCGAAGGTTTTTGGGTTTAGCAGGCTATTACCGGAAGTTCGTTCAGGAGTTTTCTAAGATTGCTAGTCCGTTGACTAAGCTAACAATGAAAGATGCAAAGTTCAATTGGACTCCCAAATGTGATGAAGCTTTTCAGGAGTAAAGAGGAGATTAACCACAGCTCATGTTCTCGCTATTATTAATGGGAATCAAGGCTTATCTGTTTATACAGACGCTTGCAGTGATGGATTGGGTGTAGTATTAATGCAGAATGGGAAGGTAATTGCCTACGCGAGTTCAACCTTCGATTTCGGCCGACATCGATATTGTTGGATCCAGTTCCCATTCTCCTCCTCCTGCTAAATCTGTCGTTGAAAGTGCAACTGCTCGCACTGGAGATGAGACTCAAGAAAGCACTGAAGCACAGGACTTTGAAGTTGACGTAGTAAAGCCTACTTCTCCAGGTAACCTCAATGCTGATCTTGCTCAAGTGGGATGCTTGTTTACTTCACATGAACTTGATGAACTTTTTGATTATTACTTAAATGTTGATGTGCCACTTTCTCCTCTCTTTATAAGAGATACTGATTTTAACTTCTCTTCTTCTGTAGTGAAAGCGCCAAGTGTTGTTCAGACTTCCCCTCTTCCAACTGTTCCCTCTCCGCCTTTTTAGATTACTCCTCCTTCCGTTTCTCAACCGGGGTCACAAAAGGTGCAGATAGAAGCTCTTCAAGGCTTGGATGACCCTGTCGTTTCGCAAGAACAGAAGGCCGAAGAACCTGAAGAAGGCGAAAGATCCCCAGAGCAAACTATTTCTGATGACATAAAGTTGTCTGCACTTTTCACTCCGGGTAGTGAGTCTTCTTCAAGGAAGAAGGGGAAGCGTGGAATCTCAAAGAAAATGATGGAAGTTTCTGCCAGCGAAGAAAAAGCAGAAGAATATCCAATTGCACCCATTTCTCCTTCTCCCCTTACTCTTACAAGCCGACCCAAAAAGTTAATCATCCGACCAAGTGAGAGCTCCAAAGGTGAAAGGAAGAAGAAGTGATGGGTTTGGTCCTATGTTTTTGTCTTGTATTAACGCTTAAAATTGAACGCTAACACCCCGGTGTATGTAGAGATTAAGCGAAAGCACCACCCGTGAATACGGGAATTAGAAACAAGTAGAAAAGTCACAGAGAAAGCAGTAAAAGACAACAATTTTATAGTGGTTCGGCTTCGGGTTAAGCCTACGTCCACTTTAATCTTCTTTATTGCTGAATCAATTACAACTTTACAACAATCTTCGATTACAATACTGATGAGATAAACAACTAGAAATTCAATGTAGAAGAACTCTTTGAATCCATGTTGATTGTGTTAGATTTCCTCTTGAAGTTTGTTGAGATGTCTTTCGTATTTGAAGTGTCGAGTGAGTCGAGAATTCATCAGATTATCGGCGTTCCAAAAATGAGCCAAAAAGATCCCATTTTAGTTGGAGGCGGGGTATTTATAGGAGAGTTCGACGTTAGGTCATAGGTCGCAAGCGACCTAGGATAGGTTGTAGGTCGTCCGCGACCTAGTGCGAGTGGCTTGACCTTGGATAGGTCGTAGGTCATCCGCGACCTATTGGGAGCGGCTTACGGCTTAAATATGGTGCACCTGATCATTTTGGATGAACTAACAAGTCGCAGGTCGTGAGCGGCATAGGAAGCTCCTTTGGTATGTTTAGGTCGTGAGCGGCTTAGGAATAGGTTGTCACACCTTAGCTCGCTGCAGAACTTCTTCCCTGTTAGGTCGCTCCCCATATTAACTCGCTACGTTGTTCAACCCTTAGGTCGCTGAGCTTCTTGGCTTGTTAGGTCGCGGTGCTCTTCAACTGACACTATGTCACTCCATTGGGTCGCAAGGCATCTGAACTCTTTTTAGGTCGCTAAGTCCATTATTTCATTAGGTCGCTGTGTTGTAGGAGCCCTTAGGTCGTAAGCTCTTTAGGTCGTTAAGACCGCTCCATTCTTAGGTCGCTCTGTCTTCATTTAGTTACTAGGTCGCTGCCGCTTTAATTCTTTAGGTCGCAGCCTGTTATAGATTGTTAAGTCGCGAGCCTTAGGTCGCTAGGTCATTGAGCTCGGTAGGTCATTGACTAGTTGAGTCACTACTTTCTCTAGATCGCAGGGTCGTAGATAGAAGAGGGTTAACATCTTGCTTTTTGCTTTCTGCCTGTATATATAAAGGCTTGTGTTGACCGAAGATTGTGCGGGTCTCGGTCCCCGCCTTCTTTTATTTTGAAACTTGCACATGTATAAAATTTTCGTAGTATGGAATAAATGATTCTTTTACTTGTACAAACTTCTGTCTGTATTTGAGAATCATACAAGTTTCTTTGTTTTCTTTGTGTGATGTTGTAGTAAGCCTGTGGTATGTTGCTTGAGCATTGCTTTTACAAATGTAACTATATTATATTGCCCCAATACCGCGGTTTATTGCAATCTGTTTCACATTGGCAAAATTTTGGAGAACAACTCTTCTGTTTCGAGAAGACTTGTACTCTTTCTTTAGAGAACAACTTTTCCATTTTAAGGAGACTTGCAACCGTACTTTAGAGAATAATTTTTCTATTTGAAGGGAATATTTCTCTGATTTAGTAGAATGCACCTTGTATTGGAGAAGTCTTCTCTTTCCTCTTTTTTTAGGAAAAATTTGTACACTTCAACTTTTGGAGACGATCACTCTTTTTCTTTCTTTTTTTTTCCTTTTTTTGTAAGAGAAAAGTAGTGAATTTTCCTATGCGGCGAAGTGGGCTTCAAAAGAAGGCTTTGATTTGGTACTTCAATCTTCGGAGAAAAATATTCTCATTGTGACAAATTGATCTTTTCATGAAAGTAGAAGTTCCAAAGATGGCTTTCAACATTCCAACTCTTGTGAAGTGTGTCTTCGAAGAGAGCTGTTTGCACTTCAAATCCTGGTGAAATGTGTGCCTCCGAAGAGGGCTTTTAGCATTTCAACTCTGGTGAAATGGGCCTCCGAAGAGGGCTTTTTACATTTCAACTCTTGTGAAGTTTTATTTCAAATCTCGATGAAATGTATGCCTCCGAAGAGGTCTTTTAGCATTTCAACTTTGGTGAAATGGGCCTCCGAAGAGGGATTTTCACATTTCAACTCTTGTGAAGTTTTATTTCAAATCTCGGTGAAATGTGTGCCTCCGAAGAGGTCTTCTAGCATTTCAACTCTGGTGAATTGGGCCTCCGAATAGGGCTTTTCACATTTCAACTCTTGTGAAGTTTTATTTCAAATCTCGGTGAAATGTGTGCCTCCGAGTAGGTCTTTTTCCTGGAAGTTACTTTCTCATGGTTGGATGGATTCATGGGGCGGACGCAAGTTACTTAATTGGATGTTTGTTTGCACAAACGATCGCAACTAGTTAACGAGTGCCATGTGCCTTCCACTTGGGAAGGTGCCTTCGGTCATTCCACCACTCTTTTTTGGTTGAGAAAGTGAACTTTCTTTTTCAGGCATGCCCCATTAGAGGTCTTTATCCTCCGAAGAGTTGTGCCTCCGAAGAGGGCTTGTGCCTCCGAAGAGGTCTTTGGCTGTTTCCTGCCTGCTCGCCCATGTCTTTTCGCCATTTGCTCATATCAGCGATTCCCTGTTATCATTTTCAAGCACACATCCCTTTCTTTTGCAAGTAGTTTGTTTTATCCAGAGAAGTGTACTACGTTGTAAAGTGAGCTCGCAGGGGCAGACGCAGGCTACTTAATCAGATGTTCGTTTGCATAAACTATCATAATTAGTTAGCAAGGGCCCACCTCCAGCGGAATCACTAACTTTTTGCTTGAAGCACTTCTTATATAGGATTTGAATCTGGATGTTCATTTGCTGAGTGATGTCAGGGATTGCTTGGTCTTGTTATTGGTAAGCATTGTTATAATGGCCTGCAATATTAAATCGACATTTTAGCAATACAATTAAAGTACTTTACATATCGAAATAAAACAGGCATTTTGTAATAGTAGAGAACATAAGATTTATAGTGGTTCGGCCAAGAACAGGGCCTACATCCACTTTATAGTTCTTATTATTCACTTGCACTGGCTTCACAATGGCTTTCAATACAAGAATCATAAATCCATAATTCTTTTATAGTATTTCAGCAATGCTTTTAAGTAAAATATGGGCGCAAGTGATTGCTGTTCCTAGCCCTTGGAATTGGATCTCCTTCGACAGTTGTGAGTTTGAATGTGCCATCAAGAAATTTTTCCCTTATGACATATGGCCCTTCCCAGTTTGGCCCAAACACACCTGTTTCTGTCTTAATTCTTTTCAACACTAGATCTCCAATTTCAAAGCTGCGTTGGCGAACTTTGGAATTGAAGTGCCTGGCTATCCATTGCTGATGGGCTGCAATTCTGAGCTTAGCCTATTCCCTTCTTTCATCAAGGAGGTCAAGTGCTTCAAGTTGCAGCTTTTCATTTTCAGCTTGATCGAAATGGATTCTTCTGTGCGAAAGGACCTCTGTTTCCACCAGAATCATTGCTTCTGATCCATATGCCAATGAAAATGGAGTGTGCCCAGTCATAGTTTTGTGAGTAGTTCTATATGCCTATAGTGCTAGTGGCAGCTTATCGACCCAACCACCTTTTGCTTTCTCCAGCAGTTTTTTGATGGTTGTTTTATAATTTTGTTTACTTCTTCCACTTGCCCGTTTGCCTACGGATGAGCAACTGCTGAAAAGCTTTTTTGGATCTTGAATCGCTTGTAAAAAGCTTAGAACCCTTCACTTTAATTGGGTTTCACTGTTTGTGATTATCTTTTGAGGCACACCATACCTGCAAATGATGTTCTTAGTCACAAAGTTTATCATCTTTTTAGAGGTACGTAGCTAATGGTTCAGATTCAGCCCATTTAGTAAAATAATCAACAGCAACGATGGCATATCTGATTCCGGATCTGGCGGTTGGCAAAGGCTCGATGAGATCTATTCCCTAAGTAGCAAATGGCCATGGACTGACCATCCGTGTTATCTCATTGGAAGGTTCTCTTGGGGTTTTTGCAAATCTCTAGCATCTGTCACATTTTCGAGCGTAGCTAGCAGCATCACGATTAATGTCTGGCCAAAAGTACCCATAACGAAGAATTTTCTTTGTTAGAGTTTGACCACCCGAATTATCTCCATACTCTCCTCCATGTACTTCAGCTAGAATTGTCTTAGCCTCTTCCTTGGTCACACATCGGAGTAATGGCATAGAGAATCCACGTCTGTACATGCTTGGAGCTGACAAGACTTCCAAAAGAACAAATCCCAAAAATTGAGCTTCACTAGTGCTGGAATACATAGCGAGAGAATATGCCTTCATATTCTCTTCCCGAGGTATATGGCTTATCGTGTAATGGTCAAAATCATCAAGTAGTTCTCAGGCCTTTGACAAGTAGGTAGGCAGATTTCCTCCTTTAGCTTGAAACTCTTTCCTGACTTGGCATACAATAAGCCGAGAATCACTGAAAATTTGCAATACTCTGATGTTTAGTTCCTTAGCAATCATCAAGCCAGGAATAAGAGCTTCATATTCTGCTTCATTGTTTGTCGAAGGGAATTCTAATCTCAATGCATAGCATAATGACCGCCCTTCAGGGGTTTCAAGCGCAACCCCAGCTCTGGAACAGTAATCGTTTCTCGCACCATCAACATATAATTTTCATCGAATTGTATTATCATTCACCTCTTCCTCACTATCACCTTTATCTGTAAATTTTGCGATGAAATCTGCTAAAGCTTGTCCATTGATTTCTCTCCGAGGGTGATAAGTGGTGTCGTATTGGCTGAGTTCAATATTCCACGTCACAAGACGACCAGAAGTCTCAGGGCGAAACAGGACTTGCTTTAGAGGTTGATTAGTGGGGACTTTGATAGGATGAGCTTGGAAATATGGCCTCAGTTTTCATGACGCAATCAGTAGACAATAGGCGAGCTTTTCCAACTTTTAATAATTCATCTCTGCCCGAGTGAATCTTTTGCTGATATAATAAACCGGGCGCTGAATTTTAGCGTCTTCTCGTACCAACGCCGCGTTGAGAGCATGAGATGAGATTGCCAAATACACGAAAAGATCTTCACCATTGTCGGGCTTAGAAAGTATTGGAAGCGTTTCCATATGACGAATCAACTCATCGAAAGCTTTCTGGCATTCAGGAGTACAGTCTAAGTTTTTCCTTCCTTTCTTTAGAGCATCAAAGAACAGAATGCATTTATCAATGGCTTTAGAAATGAACCGACTCAAGGCAGCGACTTTTTCATTAAGACTTTGCAATTCCTTCTTCGTTCTAGGAGCTTTGACTTCTTTTAAGGAAGCAATCTGAGCAGGATTAGCCTCAATGCCCCTAACACTCACGATGAAACCCAAGAACTTTCCGGACTCCACCCTAAATGAACATTTAAAGGATTTAGCTTCATTCCGTACTTTCGGAGGACTACAACCATTTCTGCTTAGTGATCCATATGTTTTACTGCCTTCTTTGATTTCACCAGCATATCGTCAACATAAACTTCCATAGTCTTGCCATTCTGCGCTTTAAACATAGGATTAACAAGTCTTTGGTAAGTTGGCCCTGCATTCTTGAGTCCGAAGGGCATGAATCTATAGCAGTTGAGACCAACATCGGTGATGAAGCTCGTGTCCTCCTGATTTGGCTCATGCATCATGATCCAGTTATATCCGGAGTAAGCATCCATAAAAGATAACAATTCATGCCCCGCTGTTCCATCCACCAACTGATCAATCCTGGGTAACGGGAAGCAATCTTTGGGGCAGGCTTTGTTTAAACCTGAAAAGTCGATGCATACTCTCCACTTTCCATTAGCTTTCTTAACCAGTACTGGATTTGAAACCCAATTGGGATAAGTAGACTCCCTGATGAAGCCATTCTCCATGAGCCGATCTACCTCTTCTTTCAATGTTGCTGACTATTCAGGACCCTGGGTTCTTCTTTTCTGCTTTACAGGTGTAAACTTCGGATCAATATCCAGAGTATGTACTACAAGTTCTGGGGATATTCCACACATATCAGCATGAGTCCAAGCGAATACGTCCATATTTTCTTTCAAGAATGATATCAAAATATTCTGTATCGTCGCATTAAGTTGCGAATACACATTCAGCACCTTGTTAGCGTCTTTCGGGTCAACAGGTACTGGCACCGTTACCTCCACTGGCACCACTCTATTCTCCCCTGCACTGGCTTTTCTGGGATCCATTTCTTTTCGTGCACCACTATGACCGCCAGTGCAGGGTCCACCTGTAATTGCTACAAGGTAAATTCTTTGATGCAGACTGGGGCCGCCGCTTCTTTTCCCATCTCTCTCTTCCTCGCTTCACGCAACTCTATTAGATAACATTCTCACCCAGCATTCTGATCCCCTTTAATGACACCAACTCCATTATCCGTAGGGAATTTCATAGTAAGGCACCATGGGGCGAGAATTGCCTTAAATGTCGCAAGAGTTGGTCGGCCTAGGAAGGCATTGTAGGTACAAAATTCATCAACAATTACAAAAGTCTGCTTTCGAACCACCTTTTTCTGCCCCTCTCCAAGCTCCACGAACAAGTCGATAGTTCCAATTGGCTGCTTCGGTTCCCCAGTAAACCCAACAATTTTTTGCGACGAAGCCAGCCATCGGAATTTTCATTCGATCGAATGTCTTTTTGAAGAGAATATTGCAAGAAGCGCCGCAATCAACAAGCACACTCCTTACAATAGCCGGCCCAATGCCTGCAGAGATGACCAAGGGATCCATGGTAGGAGCTTCAACACCCATAGAGTCCCTGGCCCTGAACACAATATCATCATTAAAGTTCTTTGCTGCTTCAAAGGTGTAGCGTCTTCCAACACAAAAACAATCTCTTCTGTTGGTGCATATTTCAAGGCACGGGCACATCTTTCCATCTCAACCCAGCTTCTGCCTGCTAGGTGAGGACCTCCTGTAATCACATTAATAACAGGCCTTTCTAATTCATGCGCTGCCACCCTCTTACACGAGCTGGGTTGATGGACAGGGGCTTGTTGCTCCTGAGTTGACGAAGTTGGGTCGTTCCTGTTCCTCTTTACATACTGCTGAAGTTTATTCTCTTTCAATAGCTCCTCAATCAAATTCTTCAAATGATGGCACTCATTAGTATCATGGCAGGGTTGATTGTGGAACCGGCAAAATCTTCCAGTTTTCTCAGCATTTTTCCCAAGCCTCAATTTAGCTAGTGTGGGGTATTCGACAGTGTCCTTGGTTGCAAAGAAAATGTTTTCTGGTGTATCGGTTAAGGGAGTGAAGTGAAAAGGACGATTTTTCTCCGCATTTCCCAGCTTCTTCTCTCCATCGTTCTCCCTCTTCTGAGTACCAGATTCTTTTTTATTCGAAGCAGCATTATTGTTCCTAACCTCAGTCAATAGCACTTTTGCCGGTGTTTGAAGGCTTTCCAAGCGCATGAACTCATCAGCTTTCTTATAGAATTTCTCAAGCGAGTTTGGTTCCTTCATCTTCAACCATTTCCCAAACTCACTCGATTTGTCGATAGCCCTCATTAAGTAGGTCAAGACCATACGTGGCTCTGCATTGTCCACTTCAGCTAAGGCTATGTTGAAGCGGTTCAAGAAAGATCTAATAGATTCCTCGGGATTCTGTTCCAGGCTGGACAGTGACATAATATCCTTTGCCTTTGAAGCATACAACCTGAATTGTTCTTTAAACTTCCGAGTTAAATCGAAGAAATGGTCTATAGATCGGACCGGTAGCTTTGTAAACCAAAGTAGAGCCACTCCTTCCAAGTATACCGGAAAGTACCGGCATTTGATCTCATCCGATGCCCTAGAACCTGTCATGTACCAGTCATACTTGTACAAGAATTGATTAGGGTCGCTTGTCCCATTATAAGCCGGAATGGTGGGAGGAACAAACTTCCTTAGAAATTCTGCTTTCAGAATTCTCTCGGTGAACGGAGTCTTGCTAGGAGCGAATCCCCATTCCTTTTCATCTTCATCCCTCTGCATGCTCTCTTTCATGATTTGTCGAACCATTCCAGAGAAGTATTCCTCATCATTTAGAGGCTCTACAGGACAAACATCAGCCATTTTCTCTGAAGTTTGTCGTGACAAGCGTTCGCGGAGGGTTGGCTGCGGCCTTGATCCTCCAGCTTAGGGAGGTGTCCCTTCGACGGGGCTAGTTGCCCTTTGAGGAATATTTCTTGCTTCAACATTATGAGCATCATCGACAAAGTTTTTTTCATTATTCAACGGTTGATGGTTAGCTCCGAGGAATGCGTTTAACCTTTTGCAACATTAAAATGTTTTGGGCTTCCATTTGCTGATATAGCCCAGAAACCGCAGCATCTAACTCCGCTCGTGTAATTCCAACACTTGGAGCTATTTGACCTAACGAAGGACAAGCGGCAGTATTCTCTTGGACACCACCGGATCTAGTAGATCTGCGCTTTCTTCCGGGAGCCATTATCTCTGATAGACTTCTGGTTTTGAGAGAGATTCTTTCAACAAACTTTTGCGAAGCAATGATGAAAACAGCCCGAGTTCATTTCTCAGTGAAAGCACCAAAAATGTTAAAGCTAAAATTGAACGCTAACACCCCAGTGTATGTAGAGATTAAGTGAAAGCACCACCCGTCAATACGGGAATTAGAAGTAAGTAGAAAAGTCACAGAAAAATAGTAAAGAGACAACAGTTTTATAGTGGTTCGGCTTCAAGTTAAGCCAACGTCCACTTTAATATTCTTTATTGCTGAATCGATTACAACTTTACAACAATCTTCGATTACAACACTACTAAGACAAACAGCTAGAACTTCGATGTAGATGAACTCTTTGAATCCATGTCGAATGTGTTAGATTTCTTCTTGAAGTTCGTTGAAGTGTCTTTCGTGTTTGAAGTGTCGGATGAGTCGAGAAATTAGCAGAGTATAGGCATTCCAGAAATGAACCAAAAAGTCCCCCCTTTGATGGACTAGGCATGGTATTTATAGGAGATTTCGGGAGTAAGTCGTAGGTCGTGGGCGACCTAGGGGTAGGTCGTAGGTCGTGGGTGACCTAGGGGTAGGTCGTAGGTCGTAGGAATGCGAGCTACGGCTCATCTTGGTTGCACTTGGTCTTCTCTGAGCGGGTTCGTAGGTCGTGGGCGACCTAGGGAACATGGGTTACGGTCTAACAGGGTTGGACTTGATCTCCTAAACAAACTGATAGGTCGTAGCGACCTTGGAGGGAAGCGGCACAAGAAGTTACGGCTTATGGAGTTATCTCGGTCTATTTAGGTCGTGAGCGACCTAATGAAGAAGTAACATGCATGCGGCCTCACACTGTCTTAACCCATTAGGTCGTTAAGTTATTAGGTCGTTAGGGGTCTTTAGGTCGCTAACTCGTTAGGTCGAGCATCCATGTTAACTCGCTCATTCTTCAGGTTGTTAGGTCGCTGGACCTTCTAAACCGTTAGGTCGTTGAGTCTCTTTATTCCTTAGGTCGTTGATAACTTTAGGTCGCTAGGTCGTTGATAACTTTAGGTCCATCGGTCGCTTATTTCCTTAGGTCGCTGAGCTGTGGAATAAAGGAGTTAACATTTGCCCCTCGAAGTACACGCCTATGCCATAGGTCGTGTGCTTCGATTTAATTTTGCTAGGTCGTGAGCGACCTAAGAGATAAGCTAACTCGCGGGCCCATTCGCCTTTTTCTCTTTGCCTTATATAAACTGTTAGCTTGTTTCTTCCTCCTTACTTAACTACTTTGACAACCTGCTCTGTCATTAACGAACCTCCGAGCTTCAAGGGCGAATTCAATCCAACCAGTCGTCAATTCATCTTCATCATCATATTACGTAAGTAATCTCAGTCAATATCCAACCACAGCCATCATCGAAACGCGAATCCCCCATTTTCCGGCCTTAATCCAATTTCATGTGCTGCGTTTTACCATGAATCATGTTACAATCAACGTTTGGTCATCATTGGACACGATGATGTTATAATTCATGAGAACGCGGTAATGTACTGGATCCCTGGTAGATCTGAGGTGATTCGAATCGGTTTTAGTTGATTTGGTGGTGTTGAAAGATGATGGATTCTACCGCGGAGATGATAGAGGGTGATCGGGTCACAAATTAACGGGTTATCGAGTTTGTGAGTGAAGCAAAGTTAGCGGGTTAGGGTGAGTGAGAGAGTGACCGGCTTAGGAGCTTCGAACGACCTAAGGCTTAACGGTTTAGATGTGAATTGCACGACCTAACTGACTTAACGACCTAACTTATAAATTCTGAGAGACATAAGAGACGGCGACCTAAAATGTATAGAATCCTGTTTCAGATGAGATACACCTTTAACGATCTATCTTTAGGTCGCACTAGGATTTGGCCGAGCTAACTCTTTGTCATTCAACCTTTAGGTCGCGGACGAGCTAATACTTACACAAATTTGGTCTGCCTTGAACTCCTTGGCTCGAGCAATGTGACTTAAGAGAGTTCGACTTATGTTAGGTCGTAGGATTTGACCTGGACAACCTAAATAATCCCCGAGCTAGCTTGAGTCATTCCTGCGACTTAAGGACTTGAACACTTTTCAACTTGAATGGGCATGACATTGTTGAATTGAATTCTCAATTTGAACTGCCAAGATCACATGCCTAAACTTGTTGTAGTTCTTTATAGATCATATTAACTTTAATGATAATAACCCATTAAACACAACATTTGCAGAAAAACTAGGGCAAATATAATGCCACTGATTGCCCACACCGAATGACAGAGTAGTCGATAAAGAATAATCAACTTAAAGAAATTATACGAATGAAATGTTATAAATCACCAAATTCAAATGAAGTATTGAAGCAAAGCAAAACTTAATCAACTAAAGCTGATTTGTATGCATCAACACTGCACTTTTACTTGGACCCAGAACAATAAGCCCTGAAATTTTATAATTGACAAATGCATATTAGTTTAATTTCAGTTATATTTGCATGTCGTTTTACTAGTTTTGCACGACACTTCACACATTTAGGAAACATGCACCTTCACATTTGAATATCTAGTTCCTTGTGTGGAATGACTTCTCGACAAAAAGAAGTAGTAGGGCAAGCTGGAGGGGCCTTCCCGATAGCCAATCTACTGGATGATCCCCCGGAAAGGACTTAAACTGCCCTGAATCAACGAGTGTTAAAGCAACTATGCATTCTGTTTGGTATTGCTAAAGCAGATGCTTTACTTCCTGGGCAAAAAGATACTTCTGACAGGCCATCTCTCGGTTTCATCGCTGTCAATCACCATATGTGCTTGAGTGGAGCTATTCCTCCTTTCAATGATTTTCTTCAACAACTCCTTCTCCGATTAACCATCTCTCACTTCCAATTGCATCCCAATGGCTACGCTATCCTGACGGGACTGTGCGTACTATTCACGAGGACACTTGATCGTCTTCCGAGTTTTGAAGAAATCTGGTACTTGTGCACATTTGCAAAGAATAAAGATCATCCTTCTATTATTTTAGTGAGGAGCGCCATAAACCGTAAACTTATCACTGATCTTTCTGAGAGTGCTCACGGTTTTTTGAATCAATTCTTCTTCGTTCACTGCCCCCCCAGGATTTTATGCCATCTGGAGAGTTGGAAGTAAGATTGCTTATCCCCGTTCTTTCCATTTGAGCTTTTCAAAGTCCGAGTTGCTAAGTGCTAACTTCGTTCTTTACTTTTACAGCACTTCCTCCTCCCTCTAAAGATCCCAGCCACAAACCGACTTTTGAAAGACTAAATGCTGTGGCGGCTGAGGAGAGAAGCATTAAATTTTTGATGAAAGACGAGTTTCTGCACCAATTCGGACTTCTGCACTCTTCCTGTTCTACTCGGCCTCATGAAGTCCCTGATTCTCCAACAGAGACACCAGATGCCCTAGTGTCCGCCGAAGAACTTATACCGAAAGAACCTACTGCTGAGGCTTCACTTGTGAAGTGTTCTGCTTCTATTGACGTTGCGGGGACATCCGACAAATTTGCACTTGCCCCGGTCACTGAGGAAGAGGAACCTCCTCACGAATCCGGGAAGACTGCTGATGAAGGAGCTGAGGGGAAGGGTCCGAAATGTGAAATAGAGGATTTAACATATGTTTTTAAAATTATGATTTTTGTTAAATATAACCGAAATGTGATTTTTGAAATAAGTAGTTGATTAATTTGTAAAATGGTTTAAATTGGTTTTTTTGAATTATTATAAACGGTTTATGTAAAAGATCTAAAAAATTGATATTTTATAAATTAAAATATTGGAATTATAGAAAAAGTTTTTATAAGTGTTAAAATGAAGTATCAATGAATTTCATAAGTGAATGAAATTTATAGATTTACAAATTGTGAAGTTATAAAATTAATAGATTTTAAAAGATGTATAAGTAATTAACTCATAAATTGGAGTTTGGCATTTAAATGAGATATAAATAGAATTTGTTAATTAAGGAATTTATGAGTTGAAGTTTTTATAAAATTTATATATATGTGAATTTATAAATGTTGTTTTATAAATCCTAAACCAATTGAATTTGATAAGTAAATATGAAAGCTTATTAAAGAAGATATATCCACGATTTTGGAAAGTGAATAATTCCTTAAATTAAATATGTAGAAGTGTTGAATTTGCTAAATGATTTATATTCACGATTTTGGACGGTGAATAATATATTAAAGAAATGTTTTAGGAAGTGATCTTTTAAATAGAATTAAAACGATTTTAAGTTGTTTTAAAATGTGTTAAGGATCGAAACCATATATTTCAGCATTCATTGTTGAAATAGACGTTTTCGAGAAATAAGGAAAAGATTGACTATAACACTGTTGTTATAGTAAATGATTTTTGAAAGGAAATGTTTTTGTATAGTATTGGGATATATATCTGTCGTATTTTCGAATCCCTATGCTATTGATTTTGGGATGTCGTAACGATGTTTTATACAACATTCGTTTTGACTCAAATAAACGTGTTTAAAGAGAACGTTTTCCTTAAAAAAGTAAAATACATACTTAATCGTGTTTTAAGTATATTCAATATTTTCTAAGTATTGATAATAAATAGATTTGTGAATTACTTACTGTTAAATAAGTATTTGGAAATGTTTTCCAATGTAGAAATTAAAATGGTTGGGAGAATATATATTTTTAAAGATAAATTAAAGTGAATATTTGGCAAGTTATTTAATTTATGGAAGATAAATAAAAAGGGCCTAGTGATTGTTATGGTACTGAATATTTGTTTGTTTGCTTCGATAGTTAAATAACTGACTATCAATATTTACCTTTAAATGGTATTTGTTGTGATTTGCTTGAAATTGAATGCTACACTTATTTTAAAAACAAGCGCTCGTTATTCGGTTTAGCCGAGAGAGGACCTTTGGGTCATAAATCCCATTTCGAATAGTGATACGTCGTAATGGATAGCATTTAAAGACGGGTGTTGAAGACCGGATATTTTCGAAAACGGAAGGATTACCGTCGAATGTCTCTGCATTGGCTGATCTTTGATATAGAGATTTTATCACCCTTTGTGTTGGGAATTCCGGACGTGATTAGTGAATATCTGAATTTGCAAGGGCTTCTTTGGAAGTGCCTTCGGTTCTGTTCGATCCCGGAATGGACTTGTATGGATGTGTGTCTGACGTTACAATTTGAGATGTAAAGCTGGTTTCTACCAAATACATTTCTGTTGGTGGCAGAGAATTTATTTTCTTAGCTTAACAACCTTCTCTGAGACGTACGTGCTCAGAGGTTATGTAGTTGATGGTCACTGGTGATACATTCCAAATTTGGTAATGTGGCATACGAAGTGCTGCTGATCATTTGTTGATCAAAGCATAGCTTTTGCATAAAGCGTAGCTTTATGGACGAGACTTTGTCAGACCTCACAACCCGAAATGGTCAAAACAGGAAGAATGCAGCAAGTTTATTTGGGGATAGCGCCCCTATAGAGTATGTTCATTTCCTTCTGGATAGAGGTGGTATTATGGTATGGAGCCCAACCTATGTGGTTGCTGCAAATTTATTTCTTTGTGGTTGTTGGTGAATCCCGGGATAAAGGTTGGTTACGACCGGGGGATGGCATACTCGTGTTAGTAGTTACATAGCTAGAGGTAACTCGGCCTTTGTTGGCAGAGATCCAGTTAGGTTCTCGGGGCGTCATTCCAGAGGCGTACCCATGTGGCAATGGGAAGTTCCTTGGCCTAATCATTTGTTGGAAATCCAAAGAAATAATACGAGCCCTGTACGGTTTTAGTTGTAGAACCTGCCATCTAATATGGTAGCTACAGCAGGCATACTATAATGGTACCTGTACTGGCTAAGATTAATATTGTACTTTCAAAATGTTTTCCTGCACTTTGCACTTATAGCAATAATATCAAAGGAATTTGCATATCAAGCATGTTTGACTATCATAAGGAGAAATCTTCTCCAATTCTGCATTTGCAATGTGTGTGTGGCCGGAGGCCTTATGGTAGTTACATTTTTGAAAAGCATTGCAGATCTATTTTAAAATATTTCTATGTTTTGTTTCTTTAAGATAAACTGTTTTAAGTTCTGACACCAGTCCCATGACTGATCTAGAGTTTATTGTTCCTGTGACAGCTCATAGACTAAGATAAATATACATATATAAGTTAAATACTCTGTAAAAGAAAGCTAGTTAGTTGAAAGCAAAATTTTCTTTTCTCTGGAAAACATTTGGGAATGAATGAGAATGTATGCCCTTGTGCATATGTATGTTGTTCTAACATATTACCTGAGTAAGGTAATTTAGTAAGCAAAGGCATAGGAGGTAAATTAGTACATGACTTGATAAGTATGTGTACATTATAGCTTCAATACAATGTATAAGTAACATAGGCATCTTTAGTCTGAATCTCCCATAAAAATTAAACAGGAACATAGCTGTTTGAATAAGTAGAAGGAGCATGAATATAAGATTGGTAAAAATCATGCATATAGTGTGTAAAGAAACTTACTAAAAGTAACCAAGACAAGGAAAAAGGGTGGAATGGTAAAGGAAAGTGGAGAGGGTGAACTGTTGGGTGAAACCAGAAATGGTGATGGATTTCAGATGAAAATAAATTACTCAACTAACCTTAAAACCCTAGCAACTCCCCTATATACATTATTGCCTCCTACGGTTACACATGAGAAACAGAAAATAAAAATATAGGAAAGTAAAAGAGGAAACATGCAGTAGTTAGGAAATCAATGGCAGACTTAAATCAAGATTTGGGAAGGAGAACCTTGGTGAGTAAACCCTCACTTGGCAAGGCATTAAGACCTATGAAATGTAGCCATTTAACCTCTAGTTTATTTTAATTATGTTTGAAGTTTTGCTTGCATTTCTAGTCTAACCATTTTCTGCTGTTTCTGAAGATATGTGGCTTGTATTGCATGGTTGTCATTTGACCAATGATTGTTTGCACATGATGTATATTTAATGATAAGATGATAATAACTGATTTATTTATATGATTATGAACCTGAGAAATGTTTTTGGTTAAAGCATAAATTAATAAGAAAAGTAAGGTGCCAGGCAGTAAGAGGAAGGGTCCTCTGGCTTATGTCTTGCATCTAAAAGGATGGTTGAGATGCAGTGGCATTTCCATATGCTAAATCTTGATCCATCATTGAGTACTCTCTGGGAATAAGGTTGGGTAATAAGAAAATACATTATAATGTGTCGGCTGACTGTAAGAACCTATTTACTAGAGAACCCTAGTAGCATTTCAGTACGAAAATGCTCTGAGTTATGCTTCAACCCAAGGTATATCTCTGAATGGAACAAATTGGAAATGGTTTTCAAGTGTGGGCGATTGTTGAATATATAAGTGGATGAATGTTTGATTGATGTATAAAAAAACTGCTAGTATGCATTGGTTAGGTATACAACAGTGTTGGGCATGACACTGCATAGATAATATGGGGTTATATGAAAGAATTTAGTAATTAAACTTAGGGCATGGGTCACCTCTATCAGGTTGGGCAAGAGGGAAGTGGGTATGGCATGGTGGGTGGCTTACAACAAGGTTGGGATGTGAGTTTGCACATGGCATGGTTATGTCCAGAAAGCTTATAGTGCACTGGAATGCAAGTAGCAGTTCCAGGCAGTGTGCACCAATGCAACCGTGACTGTGATACTAGACCCCTTAAAATGAATTACATAAAGTGAATATACATGCGAAAGTATAAATGCTAGAAGTATGTGGGAGTCTTGACATGTAGACTCAAATTTGGTACTTTAGCTCAATGATATGGATGTTGTTTGTTCATGTATATGTATGCCTGTATTAAATTATGGTGGCCATTATGATTATTGGATTAAAGGTTTCTGTTGAGCAATTAGCCTAAGAATGCATACATGATAATGTTAATAGTGCATAACACTTACCTCTGTTATAACATGTAGCAATTTTAGCATGAAATGTAGTTTAATAACTTAAGTGAAACACTTAACCTCTGAAAACAGAAAGGTAATATTGAACCTAACCTTTTAGTCTCTATGCATTGTCAAATGATTTTTCTCACACCAGACTTCAATCTGACCTGTTTGTTGCTTGTATCAAATGGGTGCTTCACTTGCATTGTGGAGCAGGTCATGAGACGGTTGCAGGAAAAGTAGATGCTAGGAACAAATTGAAAACTAACTAAGCTAGGATTTTGTAGGAGAATTGTAACATTCCTGAATATTAACTACGATTAACTTGGCAATTAATTTAATTTTGAAAATAAATTGTGAATTTATTCATGTGTTAATTAGGAAATTTCTTGAATGAATTTAAAATTTTTAGATTTTAAGTAGAGTTTGGTTCAAATTTAGAGATAAGTAATTTTATAAATAAAAAAAATTGATTTAAAAATAAATATGGATTTAAAGATAAATAGCAAATTGATTTGTAATATAAGAATAAGTAATTTATCAACAAATATTGGTTTTCAAAAATAAAATGTATTAAAAATAAAATAGAATTAAAAGCTTTAAATTAGTAAAAGGTTGTTTCTAAATTTTAAATATATTATATATATTTGGAAGTTGAAATTAATAAAAAAATTAATGCACTCATTTTCAAAATATTATTTTTATGTAAAATTCACTTATATAAATAAAAGTAATTACTTGTTAATATGTAATCAAAATATTTAAATCACTCTTAACTTTTTAAAGGTTGTACAAAAAGAAAATAAATAATAAAAGAAAGGCATGAATATAAAATGTATAAATTAGTTGTATATAAAGATAGTGAGCTAAAATTATGTTGAATGTGAAAAACAATATAAATTTTATTTGTGTAAAATATAAATATGAAAAGAGGATATAACCAAATAAAAACATAAACAATTTTTAAAATTAAGACATATGCATACATAAAAATACAAATTACATGGAGGATTAAACAAAAAACTACAAAACAAATTGAGTCAAGGGATTCAAACATAAATTTCCCTACAAACTACAAGTGTAATTCATGCTAGAGGAAAAGGGACAAATGGCATTAACTTTTGAATTAAAAATGTAAAAACTATAGCAGGCCATCTAGCTTCCCAAAAATCTGAAATGAGAAGTCAGTAATAAAAAGAAAAAAGAAACAACATCATGTCCAATTCAAAAAAAATTCAAATTCTCCCCTTACTAAAATCTGAAATAGAGAAGCCAGAGAAAAACAAGTTGCATCTTCAAACTAAAATTCGAAAAATTCCTCTCAATAATCTGAAACCAAAGCAAATGCTAGAATGAAAATCTGGAAGAGAATAAGGTCGGGAAGATGTTGAAGTAAAGCAACTTAGATCTCAAACCTGAGAGCCAGGTTTGGCAAACAAAAAAAAAAGAAAAAAGGAAAAAAAAAAAAAAGAAAAAAAAGGAGAATCAAAACCTGAAAGAACAAAAGCAAATTCCAGATTGTAAGCTAATTCAGGAAAGTTTCAAATCAATTTGTAAAGCCTGGAAGTGTAAATAGCAAGGCATGCAAGCATAACAGGAGTTCAGGAACAACAAATAAAAGAACAAATCAAAAGATAAAAGCAAGGGTCAAGTTCTGGAATCAAGCAAATCTGAAGCTAATAATTCAAGTTTCAAAATCTGATGCAAATAAAAAAAAAACAAAGCTCAACTTTCAGAACAATAAAGTAGGAAATCAAAAGCAAAGCTCTGGTCCTCTGTTCTTCATCTTGAGGTAAGCAAAACCCTTAAACTCTTATGTATGCTTGAAGTTGTTTGTATGTGTTAACGCTAAAATTTCAACGCTAACACCCCGGTGTGTAAAGTGTAGTTGTGAAAGCACCACCCGATGATTCGGGAATAGAGTATAAGCAGAAAACCGCAGAAAAAAGCAGTAAATAACAATGATTTTATAGTGGTTCGGCTCAATAGTTTGCCTACGTCCACTCTGAATATCTTTATTGATGATTTCGTTAAAAGTTGATACAATTCTTCCCAAGTACAATACACTTTGACTACTAAAAACTTTGAACGAGTAGCTTAAACTTCAATGTAAGTGAAAGTCCTCAAATCTATGTCGGATGCATGAGATTTCTTCTTAAAGTTGTTGATAGCGTTCTACGTGTCTTGAAAGCTTTGAGTGTTGAGTTGGTTTGGAATGTAGCAGAGTATCGGTGCTTGGAAAGAATGAGCCAAAAGTCCCCTCCATGTTGGAATTCATGCCGTATTTATAGGGTTTTCTGAACGGGTCTTAAGTCGTTTACGGCTTAAGGTAAGTCAAAAGTCGTGGGTTACGACTTAGGATAGGTTGTAGGTCGTCAGCGGGTTAAGGTGTCAGGAGTTACGGCCTAGCTGGTTCGCACATGTCTACTTGTACTAACTGTTCGGTCCTCGTGTCTTATGGAAAGCAGCAGTTAAATCACAAGTATAAGGTCGTGGGCGACTTATAGTAAGTCATGAAGGCTTTAGGTCACCGGCGCTTTAACCCTTTAGGTCGTGAAGTCCCTAAGCCGTTAAGTCGTCCAACCCCTTAAACTGTTGAGTCGTTTGTTCCTTAAGTCGTCCAACCTTCTAAACTGTTAAGTCGTTGCTTCCTTAAGTCGTCCAACCTTCTAAACTGTTAAGTCGTTGCTTCCTTAAGTCGTCCAACCTTCTAAACTGTTAAGTCGTTGCTTCCTTAAGTCGTCCAACCTCCTAAACTGTTAAGTCGTTGCTTCCTTAAGTCGTCCAACCCCTTAAACTGTTAAGTCGTGGCTTCTTTTAACTCGCTTAAGTTGTTCCATACTATATTGTTTGTGTCGTTAAGTCGCTCAATAACTTAACTCGCTAAGTCGTTATACTTTTAGGTTGTTAACTCGTGTTATCTCTTAGGTCGTTGGCAAAGCGGAGTTAACATTTGCCCCTCGAAGTATACACCTAGGTCGTAGGTTGTGTGCTTCGACTTAATTCTGCAAGGTCGTGAGCGACCTAAGGGATAGGCTAACTCGTGCATCCATTCACTTTCCTCTTCTTCCTCTATATAGCCTATTAACCCGTTTCCTCCTTCTTTACTGCTTCAATATCTTTTTCTGCCATTAGCGATTTTTCAAGTTTTCGAAGGCAAATCCAAGATAATCGATCAACAGTTCATCTTTTCCATTACATTGTAAGTGAACTTGATCCCTAACCCAACTGTGACTATTGCTGAAACTCCAATCTTTTACCCCCGACCCCAAATCACCTTCACACGCCTTGCCTAGTTTTTGAGTCAAATTGCGATCGATTACAATCACCGTTAGCTACGTTGCCATCGCGATCCATAAGATTACAGCACCGCACTAGACTTATGGCGGCTTCATGATGATTTCGATCGATGTTTGATGAGTTGATGGGGTGAATGGATAACAGGCTTAGTTGAGGGGATGATGGTTTGATGTTATTTAGGCGATAACGGGTATCGGGTTGGAGAGGGGTTAGCTGGTTGAGGGGATAACTTGAAATTCTTACGACTTAGCTTGTTTTCAAATCGATCGACTTTGGTTGTACACGACTCAACTTTTAGGTCGCGTTAATTTCCTGACGACTTAGGACTTAGCCGGATTCATACTTATCTTGATTTGAAGCTTTGCGACTTAACCTTTAGGTCGTGGACGACTTATCCTTTAGGTCATGGACGACTCAGCACATGGACAATCTTTTACTGCCGAATTGTTTCCTAAGCAAATTTCATCCCTCTGTTAGGTTGTGAACGACTTAGGGCTTAAAGGATTTTTGGACTGTGACTAAATGGCTTGAACAAAAGTTTGTAAACTTCAAGATGTCGACAAAACTTGATTGTACTTCCAATTTGAATTGCCAGAATATACTGCTCGAACTTTGTTGCGTTTCTTTACAGATTATTTTAACTTTAACGCTATCAACCTGTTAAACACAACACTTGCAGAAAAATGGGACAAATATGCTGCCATCGACTGCCCACGTCAAATGACAGATTAGTTAATAACAAATAATTAACTCAAATAAATTGTGTGAACGAAGTGCTTTCATCAATTTCAAGTAAAATATTAAAGCAACACTGAAATAGTTAATTGAAACTGACCAGCCTGCACTAATATTATGCTTGAACTTTATATTAACAAGTTCTGAAATTTTGTAATCGATCAATCATCGACTAGTTTAATTCCAGTTATATTTACTTGCTATTTTTATTACTTTTGCACGACACTTCACACTTTTAGGAAACGTGCACCTTCACATTTGAATATCCAGTTGTTTGTGTAGAATGACTTCTCAGGAAGAAGATACAACGGTTCAGACCGGAGAGGCCATTGTAATTCCGGCTCCTTTGGTCAATCTCCCGAAAGAGCCTCTTCTACTTTATCGTACAGCGTTTTCCGCCAATTGTGTGCTCAGTTTGGCATTGCTGAATAAGACGCCATTCTTCCTGAGAGAAGTAACACTGCTGACATAGCACCCCCCGGCTTTGTAACGGTCAATCGACAAATGTGCCTGAGTGGGGGCGTTCCTTCTTTTAATGACTTTTTCCAACAACTTCTTCGTCAATTGGCCATCTCCCCATCCCAATTACACCCCAATGGTTATGCCATTTTAATAGGGTTGTGTGTACTGTTTAGGAGGACGCTTGATCGATTCCCAAGCTTTGACGAGATTTGCTTACTATGCTCTTTCACCAGGACTAAAGATCACCCCTCTATTATTGTCGTGAGAAGTGCTCGAAATCGTAAATTGATCATCGGTCTTCCTGACAGCGCTCATGGGTTTTTGACTCGAGTCTTTTGAAGTTCGAATTGCCAAGTGTTAACTTCATCATCATTTCTTTCTCTTTTTTTTTTTATTTCAGCGCTTCCCCCTCCTTGTAGAGATCCCAGTCACAAGCCAACCCTGGCGAGGCTTTTAGCAGTACCGGTTGAAGAACGGGATATGAAATTTTTGCGGAACGACGAATTCCTTCACCAGTTCGGACTTCTTCACCCTTCTCGCTCCACACACCCCTGCGAGGTTCCAGACTCCCCACCTAAAGCATCAGATGCCCTGGTTTCTAAAGACTCATCCATACCAAAAGGACCTGCTCCCGAGGCTTCGCTAGTGAAGTGCTCCACTTCTGTTGATGTTGCGGGGCCATCTGTCGAACTTGCCTCGGTTATTGAGGAAGAAGAGCCCCAGGGATCTCCCTGACTGTCACAGTAATTTGGCGAAGAAGCCGAAAAAATTAGCCTTGCCAAGCAGAGCAGGGACGATACTTTCGAAGGGCTGAGCGACCTCTTTGCCACCTCGCAAGAGATCTTTAAAGATGATCCTATCACTACCGGGGTTTCTTCTTCAGTAGTTGAAGCGACTTCTGTTCTGCAACAGACTCCGTCGACTCAGGAGTTGATGCTAACTATTACACCCACAACCACTCCTCAATTAAAGAGTGGTTCGTAGTTTGATGCGCGTAGTTTGCACGTCACACACACTTAGAATTTTTTTCTGCACTTTTATACTTCTGACTTTTTGTACTTTGAAGAATTCTAAGATTTAGCTCTTTTTTATTTCAGATCCTCCGATGGGGCGCAGCGGATCCTACTATGATGATTTCCAGCGCTACGGGAGGCGTAGCCAGTATGATTACAGGCATTACCTCCCCTCTTACAGAGAATCTGATGAAGAAAGAGCCACTCGAAAGGCTCAAGAAAAGAGGTCTCAAGAGGAGCATTATGAAAGAAGAGAGAGGGAAGAGCGCCACGATTCTTCGCTGAGAGGCGACGATTCCCATAAAAGAAAATCCCATGACGACAGAGGAAAAAGTCATATGGTTGAAGATTCGAGCAAGAGAGCCCGACATGGTGAGAAGCACACCTCTACAACTCCTGAAAAGGTTACTGCCCCTGCCTCGCTTGACATTCCTTCCGGCTCTCCCGCTCTCGGGAAGACAGACATCCAAACAATAATTAGCAGGCCCAAATTCCAAGTCGGACCGGGTCCAGCCACTTTGTAGAGTCGGTTTCCACAGTGGTGTCTGAAGGGAGTAAGGTTTGACCTTGACCTGGTCCCCATTGACAAGTCTGCTATGTTACGAAACCTCGATGCCGTCAAGCTTGATATTGAGAAGATGTCGAACTGGCAGAAACTTGTTGACGAGCTCCAAAGGGTTAACCATGCAAACATAGAGGCCATGCTCACTATGGAAAACTATAAAGCCGAGTGGCAAAAAGTTCTTGAGCAACATGACACTGAGATGAGGAGCATTGCTTCTTACAATGAAGAGCTTGAAGCAAAAGTTGAAGAACTGAAACAAGAGCTTGCTGCTTCCTCTACTTCCTATTCTCAAAAAGAAGAAGTGCTCCTGAAACAAGTGAGAGATGCTCATGCCAGCCAAAGGGATGCCGAAGACAGGCTTGAAGTGCAGAAAAGAATTAGCGAGGGCTATGTTGCTGATATTGAGGAGCTTCGAAAGAAAAACAGCTCCCAAGAGGCGGAGATTCAAATGCTTAAGCTTCAACTTTCTAAAGCTGAAATGGAGCGTGATGAGGCCGTTGCCGGCAAAAATGCAGTTGAAGAATCTCACGAGGCAACGAGGACCAACATCAGCTCAACGTTATTTGATTTCTACCTGCATAGCATCTTGGGGCGCGGTAGCCTCGCCTTTCTAGGCCCCAAGTATGAAATTACACTGGCTGAAGTTTGGGAGGCCGCACTCGATATGCTCGGTGGTAGCGACGCTGGCTATGCTGTGTCAGCTCTTGAGGAGCACTATCTTGATGATGATGCTCGTGCCGCTCTCGCTAGGGGGAGAGAACAGCTTGCAAAATTAAGGGCCGAAACAGTGGCAGGAGAATATTCAGGAAAAATCATCTCAACTGCTCCAATTCAACCTTCTCCTTCAGCCGAAATTGACATTATCGGTTCTAGTTCTCATTCCCCATCTCCTACTAAAGTTACCACCGAGATCACAAGCATACAAGGTGGAGATGAAGGCGGCGAGAGTGCTGAGGCACAGGCTTACGAAGTTGACGTCAGGGAACCGACTTCTGCAGGTAACCCTACTGACAATCTTGCCCAAGTAGACTGCTCATCTGTTTCTTACGAGCTTGATGAGCTTTTTGACTACTTCTTGAATCTCGAAGAGCCATTGTCTCCTCTTTTTATGGGAATTACTGACATTTTTGACTTTTCCTTTGTAGAGAAAGTGCCGAGCGTCATTCAAGCTTCTTCACCTCCAGCTACTGTTTCTCTGCCTTCCCCAATCACTCCTACTCCTCACCCGGGATCACAGGAAGAAATAATAGGTGCCCTCCGGGGCTTGGATGACCCAGCTGCTTCACAAGAGCAAAAGGACGAAGGATTTGAGGGAGGTGAGATATCCCCGGAGCGGACTCCTTCTGATGACATAATCTTGTCTAAACTTGTTACTCCAGGAAGTGAATCTTCTTCAAAGAGGAGAAAGAAGCACGGAACATCAAAGAGGAGGAGGAAGAGTATTACTGCTACTGAAGAGGAACCGGAAGTTGAACCAGTTGTACCTCCCTCTCCTTCTTCCCTCATGCCTATAGATCGACCCGAGAAGCTGACCATCCGGCCGGGTAAAGGGTCCAAGGGTGGCAAGAAGAAATGAAGATTCCAATTTTTAGCTTTTTCATTTTTTTTTTGAATGTATTGGTTGGGGATTGTGTGGGTACTGGCCCCCAGCTTTTCTTTTGCTTTTTACTTTGGAACCTGTACCTGTATAAAATTCTAATAGTGTTGAATAAAATGATTCTTTTTCTTTGTACAAACTTTTGTCTGTATCTGAGAATGCATTTATTATTCATTTTTGTACAAGTTTATTTATATGATATTGCAGTGAGCTTGTGGTATATTGTTTTGAGCGTAATTTCACTAATGTAGTTATACCATGTTGCCCCTATACCATAAGCCTGTTGCAATATTTTACATTTTGAGGGGACTTGTACTTTTATTTCCTAGAGAACAATTATTCCATACTTGGAGGAATATTATTTCGTTAAAAAAGTACAACTCCCTCCATACAAGTTTTTACGCTTCAACCTTCGAAGATACCACTTTTTCTTTTGTGCAAATACACATTTTATCAAGTGAATTCTTCTATGTGGTAAAGCGGGCCTCTGAAGGGTACTTTAATTTCTTTTTTGAGGAAGAGTATTTTCCAGAATAGGTGAACTATTCTCCCTTTGAAAGTTGGAGTGTGTCTTCGATGAGGGCTTCTTCACGTTTCAACACTTGGAAGTTTTATTTCAATCTCGGTGAAACGTGTGCCTATGAGTAGGGCTTTTGCCTAGAAGTTTGGGGTTTCTTTCTCTCGGTTGGACGGATTCACGGGAGTGTATCAACCGATCATTCCGCAACTTTGTATTGAGAAAAATCTCTCTTTTTCTGGTTAGGCCCGCTCGAGGTCTTTGATTTGGACTCTAAAGAGTAGCATTGGACTCTGAAGAATGGCATTGGGTCTCCAAAGAGAAGCATTTGGACTCTGAAGAGTAGCGTTGGACTCCGAAGAGTAGCATTGGACTCTAAAGAGTAGTTTGAACTCTAAAGAGTGGCATTGGGTCTCCGAAGAGAAGCATTTGGACTCTAAAGAGTAGCGTTAGACTCTGAAGAGTAGCATTCGACTCTGAAGAGTAGTTTGAACTCTAAAGAGTGGCATTGGGTCTCCGAAGAGAAGCATTTGGACTCTGAAGAGTAGCGTTGGACTCTGAAGATTAGCATTGGACTCTGAAGAGTAGTTTGAACTCTAAAGAGTGGCATTGGGTCTTCGAAGAGAAGCATTTGGACTCTGAAGAGTAGCGTTGGACTCTGAAGAGTAGCGTTGGACTCTGAAGAGTAGTTTGAACTCTAAAGAGTGGCATTGGGTCTCCGAAGAGAAGCATTTGGACTCTGAAGGGTAGCTTTGGACTCTGAAGAGTAGCATTGGACTCTGAAGAGTAGTTTGAACTCTAAAGAGTGGCATTAGGTCTCTGAAGAGAAGCATTTGGACTCTGAAGAGTAGCGTTTGCGCTTGCGTCTTTATACCCTGCGCTTGTTAGCAATTCCTCACAATTATTTAGTACATGTCACGTTTTTTCGTTTGTTTTTGCTAAAGAAATGTGCCTTATTGCTGAATGGATCCATGGGGCAGATGCAAGTTGCTCCACCAGATGTTCGTTTACACAAACGATCGTGGTTGGTTAGCAAATTGCCCTCTTTGGTGGAGTCCTCAATCGTTTGCAAATTGCACTTCTTTCGAAATACTTGAATTCGGAACATTTTTGACCTTCCATTCGTTTACTCTATGATTTGTAGGAATCGCTTTGCTTCGTGATGTGTTGGATGAACAAGCTTTATTTCGATAACCTGCAATACTAAATCGGGATTTTTAGTAATGTTTGCATATTGAAATGATACAGGCATTTTAACGGCATCAAAGAATACAAGATTTATAATTCCTCATTACTGATTCACATCACATTTACAGTGGTTAAAAGTACAAGAATTATTCATTCATCATCATTTTACGAAGTTAAGCAACACTATTAAGTAAAATACGGATGTAAATGAATGTCATCCCATGATTCTGCGATTCACGTGTCAGTCAATGACTAGCTTCTTGGATTCTTGCTCCGTAGTTCTGTTGCTTGAACCGGGTCGGTAAGGAGGACACGGTTGCCCCTGAGCGGACGAGGTTGGGTCAATTTTGTCTTTCTTCCCAAATTGTTGAAGTTTATTCTGTTTTAGCAATTCTTCAATCACACTTCTTAACTGGCGACATTGATCAGTATCGTGACCAGGTTGGTTGTGAAATCGACAGAATTTCCCATTTTGCACTGCCCCTCTTCCCATCTTAGGTGGTTTAGGGTACTTGATAACATCCTTTGTTGCCAGGAAGATTCTTTCTGGTGTATCAGTTAAGGGGGTGAAATCTGAACGATTAAAACGTCGAGGTTTCTTCTTGTTTCCCTGCTTCTTTCCTTCATCACTTTCCATTTTCTGGTTCCCAAATCCTCTCTTGTTAGAGAAGACATCGTTATTCTTAATTTCGGCCACCGCTACTTTTTCTGACACCGAGAGATTTTCTAGGCGTATGAATTCGTCGGCCTTTTTATAAAACTTTTCAAGTGAATTTGGTTCCTTCATTTTAAGCCACATCCCGAATTCACTTGACTTGTCGATGGCCCGCATTAAGTATGTGAGGATCATTCGGGGCTCCGCGTTGTCTACCTCGGCTAACGCTATATTAAAACGGTTCAAAAAAGACTTGATGGGCTCTCCGGGCGATTGTTCTATACTGGACAGTGACATTGTATCTTTTGCCTTTGACGCATACAACCTGAATTGTTCTTTAAATTTTCGGGTTAAATCGGAGAATTGGTCTATGGATCGAACCGGTAGCTTGGGGAACCAAAGCAAAGCCACCCTTTCTAAATATACTGGAAAATATTGGCATTTAATCTCATCCGATGCTCGTGCCCCAGTCATATGCCAATCGTATCTGTATAGAAATTGGTTAGGGTCACTTGTCCCTCGATAGGCTGGGATGGTAGGAGGTACAAATTTCCTGGGAAACTCTGCCTTTAAAATCCTTTCGCTAAATAGGGTTTTACTTGGAGCGAAGCCCCATTCTCTCTCGTCTTCATCCCTTTGCATGCTCTCTTTCGTGATTTGTCGAACCATTTCAGAAATATACCTCTCATCATGTCGAGCTTTAGATCCACCAACTTCAGGAAGTGTCTGCTCAAGGGGGGTGGCAGCCCTCTCTGGAACGTTCCTTTCTTTAGCATCATGAACGTTGCCAGCAAAGTTCCTTTCATTACCCGTTGGTTGATGGTTTGCCCCAAGCAAATCGTTCAACTTGTTCAAAATTAGGGCATTTTGGGCATTCTGAGCCTCCAATTGTGCACTTTGGGCATTTATCTGCTGGTTCAGCCCTAAAATTACAACATCCAACTCCGCTTTTGTAACCCCAGCAGGTGGAGTGGTTTGATTCAGTACCGGGGAAGCGGAGGTTCCCTCTTGAACATTTCCAGATCTAATAGATCTACTCCTTCTCCCCGGAGCTATGATTTCAGATAAACTTCTAGTCTTCAGAGAGATTACTTCAACAAACTTTCGTGGAGAAATGATGATAATTCGCTTGAGTTCAATTCTCAGTAAAAGCACCAAAAATGTTAACGCTAAAATTTGAACGCTAACACCCCGGTGTGTAAAGTGTAGTTGTGAAAGCACCACCCGATGATTCGGGAACAGAGTATAAGCAGAAAACCATAGAAAAAAGCAGTAAATAACAATGATTTTATAGTGCTTCGGCTCAATAGTTTGCCTACGTCCACTCTGAATATCTTTATTGATGATTTCGTTAAAAGTTAATACAATTCTTCCCAAATACAATACACTTTGAACTACTAAACACTTTGAATGAGTAGCTTAAACTTCAATGTAAGTGAAAGTTCATGAGATTTCTTCTTGAAGTTGTTGATAGCGTTCTACGTGTCTTGAAAGCTTTGAGTGTTGAGTTGGTTTGGAATGTAGCAGAGTATCGGTGCTTGGAAAGAACGAGCCAAAAGTCCCCTCCATGTTGGAATTCATGCCATATTTATAGGGTTTTCTGAACGGGTCTTAAGTCGTTTACGGCTTAAGGTAAGTCATAAGTCGTGGGTTACGACTTAGGATAGGTTGTAGGTCGTCAGCGGGTTAAGGTGTCAGGAGTTACAGCCTAGCTGGTTCGCACATGTCTACTTGTACTAACTGTTCGGTCCTCGTGTCTTATGGAAAGCAGCAGTTAAATCACAAGTATAAGGTCGTGGGCGACTTATAGTAAGTCATGAAGGCTTTAGGACGCCGGCGCTTTAACCCTTTAGGTCGTGAAGTCCCTAAGCCGTTAAGTCGTCCAACCCCTTAAACTGTTGAGTCGTTTGTTCCTTAAGTCGTCCAACCTTCTAAACTGTTAAGTCGTTGCTTCCTTAAGTCGTCCAACCTTCTAAACTGTTAAGTCGTTGCTTCCTTAAGACGTCCAACCTTCTAAACTGTTAAGTCGTTGCTTCCTTAAGTCGTCCAACCTCCTAAACTGTTAAGTCGCTGCTTCCTTAAGTCGTCCAACCCCTTAAACTGTTAAGTTGTGGCTTCTTTTAACTCGCTTAAGTTGTTCCGTACTATACTGTTTGTGTCGTTAAGTCGCTCAATACCTTAACTCGCTAAGTCGTTATACTTTTAGGTTGTTAACTCGTGTTATCTCTTAGGTCGTTAGCAAAGCGGAGTTAACAGTATGTTTTGTGGATGTGCATGTATGACTGTGTGAAATATTGGTCTGTAAATAAAGACATGAGCCCTGTTCTAGATTTCAGGTTTTCAAACCCTGTTCATAAATCCAAATCCCCTTCTCAACTTCATTTTTGATCTTAGAATGTAAATAAAATTTGTTTACACAAACCCAGATCCAAGTTTAAAAGTAGTGTTAAGATAAATTTGAGGATAATTTGTATGGGAAGAAGAGAATCAGTAGAGCTTTAAAACTTGAAAAAAAAATTCAGTTCTTAGTTTTTTTCAAAGGTGGGTAAGAAGATTTTTAAACCTGTATATGTGAATCTTGGCTCGTTTGTGATAATGCATGTGTGTGATAATATGTTAGTTATGAATGCAAATACATATGTACAAATTCAAAAGGTTACATGTACATGTCTGTAATACATCATTTTATATACCCTGTTCTTATTTTCTAGGGTTTAAAACAAAGCTAGGATCCAAATCTTTTCATTTAAAAATTCTGATAGGATGTGTGTTTAAATAAATTATGATTGTTTAATCATAAATGAAGATAAAAAAAATTAAAATTATTTTTAAAACATAACCAGTTAGAGTTTTTCTGGGAAATAAGAAAATGCAGTGGAGACTTGAATAAATGTAATAAATCAAATGTTATAATTTAATAATCTAATTTCATAACTTGAATACATTTTGGAAATGATGATTTTTAAAACAAAAACTAGAATTTTTAGTTGCGAGATTAAGGCAAAATGGTGGAATGAACAGAGTATGGGTTTTCACGTTTTTCTGACAATCGAATCAATGTTAAATGTTGGGATTTTGATTGGAGCAAGCATGAACATTAATGATTTCGAGAAAATTATCAAATTTTTTTTTCATTGCATAGATTGTTAGTTCGAGATCACATTAGGGTTTTGGGGCTCTGTCGTGTTAGTGGCTATTTCGTCATTAATGTTGCATCGAGTTGCAAAGAACCGGGGGGATTAGAAGCGTGGACGTATGGTGCTGCTTAGGGCATTGCGGCGTGGTCACTAACGGTCGGGGTTGGCGATGCGTGGAGTTCTTTCTGGTGACTGGTGGTTCCAGGATGAATGCCATCATGCTCGATTTTGAACACGGTGAGGTCGGGGCTTTCTGGGTGCTCAGGCAAGGTGAAGGGATCGTGGGTGACTCGTGGGTGATCGCGGTAGTGGCTGGTGGTGGGCGGTTAGCTGGTGTAGGTGCACGGTGCATAGTGCACATGAATGTGCCTGGGTATGTTTTGAGACAGAGAAAGGAGAAGAAGAGTAGCTGGGACGGTCTCGAGTAAATTAGTGAGAAAACCTGAAGTAGGTTTCGTGTACGAGGGGGATTAGCTCGGGGAAACACTCGGGTTGCCTGGGGTCTTGTGTTTCTGAGTTTTTTTTTTTGAAAAAAAAAAACTGCAGCAGGTTAATAATAACAAGTTTATAAGAATTGTTTCTCTATAAATGATGATTTTATTATTAAGATAAAAGGTATTAAATTAAGGTTTTTGAAATAAAGGATTTAGAAAAGAAAAATAATAATTAAGTTTTAAACTTATATTTTAACAAGTTATTTTAAATAAAAAGTGATTTAGGAATAAGAAAATCAAATGTTTTAATTTATGTTGTTAACAAAAATCAAGTAATCAATAATTTGTAATTAAGGTTAACTTATTAAAAATTAAAAATAATTATTGCTAGGATGTTTTAAAATGGTTAAGTAATTTTCAAAGTTTAAGTTAACATATTGTAAAAGGGAAATTATTATTTAAAGTGAATTGCTCAATGAAAGTAATTAAAGTAAATTAATCAGTAATTCAAGTTAATTGATCAAGTAATTAATAAATGATTAAATAAAAATAGTAATTACCTAGTGAAAAAATCAAGAGAAGATAATTAAAGGTTAATTAACTTTAAGTGATTAAGAAATCATATTTAATTAAGGAGTAATTAGTTAAAGTAATTAATTAAGCAATAATAAACCTATTAATTAAGCAATTAAGGATAATCAATTATAATTAAGATTTAAGGAATAATTAAGGGTTTATTAATTAAAGTAAGTAATTAAGGAATCATTAATCAAGTAAGGTTAGGCAACTATAATTAAGATTTAATTAAAAATTAAGGGTCTATTAATTTAAGAAATTAATTAAGGAATAATTAATTTATAAAAGTAATTAAGATTTAATTAATTACAATTAAGGGTTAATTAATTTTGGTAGTTAATTTAGAAATAATTAATTAATGAAAGTAATTTAAACTTATTCAATTGAAATTAATAATAATTAATCATTAATTTAAGATTTCTAATGAAATTAATTATGTTGTTGAATTAAACCACCCAATTTATTCAGTCTAATTGTAGTTGTTTGATTGCTATTGGATGTTCTGTGATGGATTGATTCATTTTATATATAATGTGATGCTATGTCATGCTTTGTGATGAGCTGTTTTATTGTTATATGAATATGCAAATCCTTTGACCCGTAAAACGACATTTGAATTTCGATGCGACAGGGAGTCGGATTCCAATTGGTTATCCGAAACCCACATCAAATTATAATAGTGAATCTTTGTGTTTGATAAATTTACTTTATCTATGGATTTGTGATTGAAGATAAGCGTTGTGGGTTATACCGCTTATCGATATATCTGCGATGATTGATGTGTGTACTATTGTGTAAAACCCCTAGACTACACTATACACACACAAATATGCATTGCACGTGGAATAGGTATGTCACAGATTTTTGAAATAATTTTTAAATTGAATTTTTGAATTCAAATGATTTTGGAAATGGATCAGATTTAAAGTGAAAAGCTTTTGAAAAGAGGTTTGAAAGATAAAAGTTATTTTGAATAAGTTAATAAAGTTTTGAAACTTAATAATTCAATTTAAAATTGAATTCAAAATTTGAAATTAAATTCTATTTTGAGAATTTATGAAGTAAAAGGTCATACAAGTTTATATGGATTTTTAAACCAATTTTAAAAGTGTTGTTTTGAGAATTAAATTTAACCCAAGTTTGAGAAACTTGTATAATTTAAATGTTTGATTTTCCAAGATGAAAACTGTTTGTTTTCAAATGATAAAAGCATTCATATAAGAAATGAATTTCCAAATTGATATTATAGGAATTTCAAGTTTGAATTGAAAAATAGCTTTCCAAGTTATGAATGAACCTTTGGAAACGATTTTTTGAAAGCTATGGGTTAAATCTTTGATTTAAAGAGTAAATGGATTAATCTACTCGAAATGGAAATTGTTTTGAAATCCGTAAATGGATCTTTGTGAAACTTGGTGAACTTTGTGAAATAAATCTTTTTGGTTAAAGATTTGAAATGGTAAATTGTGTAAACCATTTGAAATAGTTTTGAATTTTAAGTTGTGACTTAACCGAAATCCATATCCATATGTTTTTAAAATTTTGCGCTCGTTATTCGGTTTAGCCGGGAGAGGACCTTGTGTCATATAACCCATTCCGAATAATGATACGTCGTTATGGATAGTATTTGAAGACCGGTGGTGAAGACCGGGTATTTGTGAGAACGATATGATGACCTATCGATTGTCTCTGCACTGAGTAGCTACGGTATAGAAATTCCCTAAGTGATGGGAAGTCCGATCGGGATTGTGGATACCCGGATTGCAAGGGCTTCTTCGGAAGTGCCTTCGGTTCTGTTCGAGCCCGGAACAGACTTGTATGGTCGTGTGTCTGACACTACACTTTGAGATATATAGCCGATTTCTTTCAAATACATATCTGTTGGTGGCGGAGAATTTATTCTCTTAGCTTAACACCCTTCTCTGAGACGTACGAGCTCAGAGGTTATGTAGTTGAAGGTTATCAGCGATGTACTCCCAATTTGGTAGTGTGACATGCTAAGTACTGATGTGTGATTGATGATCATTTGTTGATCATTTGTGATCAAAGCATGGCTTTGTGAAAAAGCGTAGCTTTGTGGACGAAACCTCATCGAGCCTCACAAACTGGTAATGGTCGAAACAGGAAAGATGCTACAAGGTTTTAGGGGTAGCTCCCCTAGGGTATGACCATTCCTTCTGGAAAAGGGTGGTATCATGGTATGGAGCCCAAATACTTACTCATATGGGCACTGTAGTATATATCTATTACTGTGTGATGTTGTTGGTGTAGAGGATCCACGGTAAAGGTCCAAAAGGACCGGGGGTGGCATATCTTAGGTTTTATTCCCCGGGAAGGGGGTAGCCGGCCTTGTTTGGAAGAGAGCTGGGTTGGTTCTCAGGGCGTCCCGCCAGAGGCTTTCCCATGTGGCAATAGGAAGTTCCTTAGCCTGACCATTTGTTGGAAATCCATTCATCCAATACGTGCCCTGTACAGTTTTAGTTGTATTACCTGCCATCTACTTATGGTGGCGCCCCACTGTTTGGATGCTAGCTATAGTAGGCATAGTTCGGAACGTCTATGCTGGCTAGGATTTATATTATACTTTCGAAATGGTTTTTATGCACTTTGCACTTATAGTAATAATATCAAAGAAATTTCCTCGTATTAAGCATTTTTGACTATCATAAGGAGAAATCTCCTCCAACTTGCGTTTGCATTGTGTGTGTGGCGGGAGGCCTTATGGTAGTTTCATTTTCAAAAAGCATTGCAGATTTCAAAACTTAAAACCTTTTGTTTATTTCAAAGACCTAATGTTTTTGTTTGCTCATACCAGTCCCACGACTGACCCGGAGTTTAGTGTTCCATTTCTAAACTCTGGGTGCCCACTATTTTCCATAAGGGCAGTCTAGAGTTTAGTTTTTCAGTTAGTCAGGTAGTAGATATCGTTTTGGTAGCCTTCAGCTTTCTATTTGATCATTTTGGAGTCTTTGGAGTCCACGGACGGACTTGCTTATCTTGGTGCAACGTTGATGGTGGATCGAGCTTGGAGTTTTGGGAGATTTGTCTTTGGAGCTTTTGGATCAGAGTTACAGTATTGGATTCTGTGAAGACTTATCATATTGTATCGTGTTCCGCTGTATTTTGTATTGTATTCTCTGATGTTGATGATTATCATTGTATCAAATTGATGTATTTGGATATTGTATTCATGCTGTATCAGTGATATCATCTTTTTTTTTTCCGCTGTGTTATTTATCATCTAATGTTGTTGCAAGCTAATTTGATGTTGTTGTCGGACATCGAGTTCGGGTCGTCACAGTTTGGTATCAGAGCTAAAGGTTGAGTAAGAACTTTATCTATGGAGTGTAACACATTAGATGGCTCATTAGAGATAGGGTGAAGTATACCCTAGAATGAGTATAACCAGTGAAATCAAAATCCAAACTTCTCAATCTATTCCCTTTATCCGTTGATTATTCTCTAAGATATTTCATCCGAATGCCTAAATCGGTTTTCTTACTATTACAGATAGTGAGAATGAGTGGAAGAAGAGGATGAGATTGGGGACAGGCAAGTACCACTTCAACTGGTCAAGGCCCTGCAATGACAGATATTCCTATTCAATCTCAATCAAATCTAGCTGATTTATATCGAAGCTTTTCTAGACTTGGTGGAAAGCCATTCACTGGCAAAGAATCAGTTATCGAAGCATAAGCTTGGATTCGATCATGCGAAAGGATTTTCAAGGGACTAAGGTTGGAAGATGATCAGATGCGATTGATAGCTTCTTGGCAACTCCAGGAAGAGGCTTTAGCTTGGTGGGAAACTATTACATTAGATGAGCCGGCGGATGAATTCACTTGGAGTCATTTCAAGGAAGTGTTCGAGCAGCGATATATGTCGTCTGCTGGTATCTCTAGAATGTACCAAGAGTTTATAGATTTGTAGCAAGGAAGCTTATCATTTGAGGAATACTTGAACAAATTCAATGAATTATCTCGATTCGGTCCAGAATTGGTAAATACACCGTTAAAGAAGAATGAAAAGTTTATTCGGGGAATGAACAAGGAATTCCAGGAGAGGATGACTACTCACGTAAAGGAATCCTTTTCTGAATTAATTGATATGGGCTATAGATATGATACTCTGGATAGGCAGGAAGTTCCAAAGGAGGATGGGAACACAAGTAATCTGAATTGGAGGAAAAAGAAGTTTGGTGGAAAGAAATCGAGGAAAGATAAAGAAAAGAAGAATTCTCGAAAGAAAAGGCTGAAAGAAGTCACTTGTCTCAACTGCTTGGAGAAAGGCCACTACTCGGATAAATGTAAGAATCCTTGGAAGCTAGGATTGAGAGAGCCATTTGTGAGGCCAGATCAGGAATCTACGGGATGCTATCATTGCCGCAAGCCAGGACATAGGATCAACGACTGTCCGGTAAGGAAGGAAGCTCTAGTAGCAAAGAGATACGCAGTCAGGGGTGATTCTTCAACCACAAGGGCTGATAAAGAAAAGGAAATTTTGTAAGGTAACCTTCTTGTTTACGATTAAATTTTCAGGTTTGTTCGTTATAGGAGCTACACCTAGTTTTATTTCTTAGCAAATCATAAATGAGTTAAATCTTGAATCTGAAATCGTAGTCGAATCTATTTTTGTCTGTTTCATTGGGTTTCGATATATTCTACGAGCGGTTAGTTATTCCTTCGAACTAACCAATACCCATGTATACTTCGTAGATTAGATAACCCAATTATTTCGTAATTGAATGAGTTGATTCTCATATTTGTTGATATTCTGATTTGGTAAACCGAATGCAGAATAAATATTTCGATCTGATCTGATCAATCGTTCTTTATCTATCATCTATTCTTCCTCGTCTCCCTAGAAAATTTCGGGGACGAAATTTCTTTAAGGGAGGGAATCTGTAACATTCCTGAAAATTAACTGCGATTAACTTGGCAATTAATTTAATTTTGAAAATAAATTGTGAATTTGTTCATGTGTTAATTAGGAAATTTGTTGAATGAATTTAAAAAATTTAGATTTTAAGTAGAGTTTGGTTTAAATTTAGAGATAAGTAATTTTATAAATAAAAAAAAATTGATTTAAAAATAAATATGGATTTAAAGATAAATAGCGAATTGATTTGGAATATAAGAATAAGTAATTTATCAACAAATATTGGTTTTCAAAAATAAAATGTATTTAAAATAAAATAGAATTAAAAGCTTTAAATTAGTAAAAGGTTGTTTCTAAATTTTAAATATATTAGATATATTTGGAAGTTGAAATTAATAAAAAAATTAATGCACTCATTTTCAAAATATTAATTTTATGTAAAATTCACTTATATAAATAAAAGTAATTACTTGTTAATATGTAATCAAAATATTTAAATCACTCTTAACTTTTTAAAGGTTGTACAAAAAGAAAATAAATAATAAAAGAAAGGCATGAATATAAAATGTATAAATTAGTTGTATATAAAGATAGTGAGCTAAAATTAAGTTGAATGTGAAAAACAATAGAAATTTTATTTGGGTAAAATATAAATATGAAAAGAGGATATAACCAAATAAAAACATAAACATTTTTTAAAATTAAGACATATGCATACATAAAAATACAATTACATGGAGGATTAAACAAAAAACTACAAAACAAATTGAGTCAAGGGATTCAAACATAAATTTCCCTACAAACTACAAGTGTAATACACGCAAGAGGAAAAGGGACAAATGGCATTAACTTTTGAATTAAAAATTTAAAAACTATAGCAGGCCATTTAGCTTCCCAAAAATCTGAAATGAGAAGTCAGTAATTGAAAAAAAAAAACAACATCATCTCCAATTCAAAAAAAATTCGAATTCTCCCCTTACTAAAGTCTGAAATAGAGAAACCAGAGAAAAACAAGTTGCATCTTCAAACTAAAATTCGAAAAATTCCTCTCAATAATCTGAAACCAAAGCAAATGCTAGAATCAAAATCTGGAAGAGAATAAGGTCGGGAATATGTTGAAGTAAAGCAACTTAGATCTCAAACTTGAGAGCTAGGTTTGGCAAACCAAAAAAAAAGAAAAAGAAAAAAAAAAAGAAAAAAAAAGGAGAATCAAAACCTGAAAGAACAAAAGCAAATTCCAGATTGTAAGCAAATTCAGGAAAGTTTCAAATCAATTTGTAAAGCCGGGAAGTGTAAACAGCAAGGCATGCAAGCATAGCGGGAGTTCAGGAACAACAAATAAAAGAACAAATCAAAAGATAAAAGCAAGGGTCAAGTTCTGGAATCAAGCAAATCTGAAGCTAACAATTCAAGTTTCAAAATCTGATGCAAAAAAAAAAAAAAAAAAACTCAACTTTCAGAAAAATAAAGTAGGATATCAAAAGCAAAGCTCTGGTCCTCTGTTCTTCATCTTGAGGTGAGCAAAACCCTTAAACTCTTATGTATGCTTGAAGTTGTTTGTATGTTTTGTGGATGTGCATGTATGACTGTGTGAAATATTGGTCTGTAAACAAAGACATGAGCCCTGTTCTAGATTTCAGGTTTTCAAACCCTGTTCATAAATCCAAATCCCCTTCTCAACTTCATTTTTGATCTTAGAATGTAAATAAAATTTGTTTACACAAATCCAGATCCAAGTTTAAAAGTAGTGTTAAGATAAATTTGAGGATAATTTGTATGGGAAGAAGAGAATCAGTAGAGCTTTAAAACATGAGAAAAAAAAATTCAGTTCTTAGTTTTTTTCAAAGCTGGGTAAGAAGATTTTTAAACCTGTATATGTGAATCTTGGCTCGTCTGTGATAATGCATGTGTGTGATAATATGTTAGTTATAAATACAAATACATATGTATAAATTCAAAAGGTTACATGTCTGTAATACATCATTTTATATACCCTGTTCTTATTTTCCAAGGTTTAAAACAAAGCTAGGATCCAAATCTTTTCATTTAAAAATTCTGATAGTATGTGTGTTTAAATAAATTATGATTGTTTAATCATAAATGAAGATAAAAAAAATTAAAATTATTTTTAAAACATAACCAGTTAGAGTTTTTCTAGGAAATAAGAAAATGCAGTGGAGACTTGAATAAATGTAATAAATCAAATGTTATAATTTAATAATCTAATTTCATAACTTGAATACATTTTGGAAATGATGATTTTTAAAACAAAAACTAGAATTTTTAGTTGCGAGATTAAGGCAAAATGGTGGAATGAACAGAGTATGGGTTTTCACGTTTTTCTGACAATCGAATCAATGTTAAATGTTGGGATTTTGATTGGAGCAAGCATGAACATTAATGATTTCGAGAAAATTATCAAATTTTTTTTTCATTGCATAGATTGTTAGTTCGAGATCACTTTAGGGTTATGGGGCTCTGTCGTGTTAGTGGCTATTTCGTCATCAATGTTGCATCGAGTTGCAAAGGACCGGGGGGATTAGAAGCGTGGACGTATGGTGCTGCTTAGGGCATGACGGCGTGGTCACTAGTGGTCGGGGTTGGCGATGCGTGGAGTTCTTTCTGGTGACTGGTGGTTCCAGGATGAATGCCATCATGCTCGATTTTGAACACGATGAGATCGGGGTTTTCTGGGTGCTCAGGCAAGGTGAAGGGATCGTGGGTGACTCGTGGGTGATCGCGGCAGTGACTGGTGGTGGGCGGTTAGCTGGTGTAGGTACACGGTGCACAGTGCACATGAATGTGCCTAGGTATGTTTTGAGACAAAGAAAGGAGAAGAAGAGTAGCTGGGACGGTCTCGAGTAAATTTGTGAGAAAACCCGAAGTAGGTTTCGTGTACGAGGGGGATTAGCTCGGGGAAACACTCGGGTTGCCTAGGGTTTTGTGTTTCTGAGTTTTTTTTTTAAAAAAAAAACTGTAGCAGGTTAATAATAACAAGTTTATAAGAATTGTTTCTCTATAAATGATGATTTTATTATTAAGATAAAAGGTATTAAATTAAGGTTTTTGAAATAAAGGATTTAGAAAAGAAAAAAAAATAAGTTTTAAACTTATATTTTAACAAGTTATTTTAAATAAAAAGTGATTTAGGAATAAGAAAATCAAATGTTTTAATTTATGTTGTTAAAAAAAATCAAGTAATCAATAATTTGTAATTAAGGTTAACTTATTAAAAATTAAAAATGATTATTGTTAAGGATGTTTTAAAATGGTTAAGTAATTTTCAAAGTTTAAGTTAACATACTGTAAAAGGGAAATTATTATTTAAAGTGAATTGCTCAATGAAAGTAATTAAAGTAAATTAATCAGTAGTTCAATTTAATGGATAAAGTAATTAATAAACGATTAAATAAAAGTAGTAATTACCTAGTGAAAAAATTCAAGAGAAGATAATTAAAGGTTAATTAACTTTACGTGATTAAGAAATCATATTTAATTAAGGAGTAATTAGTTAAAGTAATTAATTAAGCAATAATAAACCTATTAATTAGGCAATTAAGGATAATCAATTATAATTAAGATTTAAGGAATAATTAAGGGTTTATTAATTAAAGTAAGTAATTAAGGAATCATTAATCAAGTAAGGTTAGGCAACTATAATTAAGATTTAATTAAAAATTAAGGGTCTATTAATTTAAGAAATTAATTAAGGAATAATTAATTTATAAAAGTAATTAAGATTTAATTTATTACAATTAAGGGTTAATTAATTTTGGTAGTTAATTTAGAAATGATTAATTAATGAAAGTAATTTGAACTTATTCAATTGAAATTAATAATAATTAATCATTGATTTAAGATTTCTAATGAAAGTAATTATGTTGTTGAATTAAACCACCCAATTTATTCAGTCTAGTTGTAGTTGTTTGATTGCTATTGGATGTTTTGTGATGGATTGGTTCATTTGATATATAATGCGATGCTATGTCATGCTTTGTGATGAGCTGTTTTATTTTTATATGAATATGCAAATCCTTTGACCCGTAAAACGACATTTGAATTTCGATGCGACAGGGAGTCATATTCCAATTGGTTATCCGAAACCCACATCGAATTATAATAGTGAATCTTTGTGTTTGATAAATTTACTTTATCTATGGATTTGTGATTGAAGATAAGCGTTGTGGGTTATACCGCTTATCGATATATTTGTGATGATTGATGTGTGCACTATTGTGTAAAACCCCTGGACTACACTATACACACACAAATATGGATTGCACGTGGAAATTAGTTAAGTCATAGATTTTTGAAATAATTTTTAAATTGAATTTTTGAATTCAAATGATTTTGGAAATGGATCGGATTTAAAGTGAAAAGCTTTTGAAAAGAGGTTTCAAAGATAAAAGTTATTTTGAATAACTTAATAAAGTTTTGTAACTTAATAATTCAATTTAAAATTGAATTCAAAATTTGAAATTAAATTCTATTTTGAGAATTTATGAAGTAAAAGGCTATACAAGTTTATATGGGTTTTTAAACCAATTTTAAAAGTGTTGTTTTGAGAATTAAATTTAACCCAAGTTTGAGAAACTTGTATAATTTAAATGTTTGGTTTTCCAAGATGAAAACTGTTTGTTTTCAAATGATAAAAGCTTTCATATAAGAAATGAATTTCCAAATTGATATTATAGGAATTTCAAGTTTGAATTGAAAAATAGCTTTCCAAGTTATGAATGAACCTTTGGAAACGATTTTTTGAAAGCTATGGGTTAAATCTTTGATTTAAAGATTAAATGGATTAATCTACTCGAAATGGAAATTGTTTTGAAATCCGTAAATGGATCTTTGTGAAACTTGGTGAACTTTGTGAAATAAATCTTTTTGGTTAAAGATTTGAAATGGTAAATTGTGTAAACCATTTGAAATAGTTTTGAATTTTAAGTTGTGACTTAACCGAAATCCATATCCATATGTTTTTAAAATTTTGCGCTCGTTATTCGGTTTAGCCGGGAGAGGACCTTGTGTCATATAGCCCATTCCAAATAATGATACGTCGTTATGGATAGCATTTGAAGACCGGTGGTGAAGACCGGGTATTTGTGAGAACGATAGGATGAACTATCGATTGTCTCTGCACTGAGTAGCTACGGTATAGAGATTCCCTAAGTGATGGGAAGTCCGATCGGGATTGTGGATACCCGGATTGCAAGGGCTTCTTCGGAAGTGCCTTCGGTTCTGTTCGAGCCCGGAACAGACTTGTATGGTCTTGTGTCTCACACTACACTTTGATACATATAGCCGATTTCTTTCAAATACATATCTGTTGATGGCAGAGAATTTATTCTCTTAGCTTAACACCCTTCTCTGAGACGTACGAGCTCAGAGGTTATGTAGTTGAAGGTTATCAGCGATATACTCCCAATTTGGTAGTGTGACATGCTAAGTGCTGCTGTGTGATTGATGATCATTTGTTGATCATTTGTGATCAAAGCATGGCTTTGTGAAAAAGCGTAGCTTTGTGGACGAAACCTCATCGAGCCTCACAAACCGGTAATGGTCGAAACAGGAAAGATGCGGCAAGGTTTCAGGGGTAGCTCCCCTAGGGTATGACCATTCCTTCTGGAAAAGGGTGGTATCATGGTATGGAGCCCAGATACTTAGTCATGTGGGCACTGTAGTATATATCTATTACTGTGTGATGTTGTTGGTGTAGAGGATCCTCGGTTAAAGGTCCGAAAGGACCGGGGGTGGCATATCTGAGGTTTTATTCCCCGGGAAGGGGGTAGCCGGCCTTGTTTGGCAGAGAGCCGGGTTGGTTCTCAGGGCGTCCCGCCAGAGGTGTTCCCATGTGGCAATAGGAAGTTCCTTTGCCTGACCATTTGTTGGAAATCCATTCATCCAATACATGCCCTGTACGGTTTTAGTTGTATTACCTGCCATCTACTTATGGTGGCGCCCCACTGTTTGGATGGTAGCTATAGTAGGCATAGTTCGGAATGTCTATGCTGGCTAGGATTTATATTATACTTTCGAAATGGTTTTTATGCACTTTGCACTTATAGTAATAATATCAAAGAAATTTCCTCATATCAAGCATTTTTGACTATCATAAGGAGAAATCTCCTCCAATTCTGCGTTTGCATTGTGTGTGTGGCGGGAGGCCTTATGGTAGTTTCATTTTCAAAAAGCATTGCGGATTTCAAAACTAAAAACCTTTTGTTTGTTTCAAAGACCTAATGTTTTTGTTTGCTCATACCAGTCCCACGACTGATCCGGAGTTTATTGTTCCATTTCTAAACTCTGGGTGCCCACTATTTTCCACACGGGCAGTCTAGTGTTTAGTTTTTCAGTTAGTCAGGTTGTAGATATCATTTTCGTAGCCTTCAGCTTTCTATTTGATCATTTTGGAGTCTTTGGAGTCCACGGACGGACTTGCTTATCTTGGTGCAACCTTGATGGTGGATCGAGCTTGGAGTTTTGGGAGCTTTGTCTTTGGAGCTTTTGGATCAGAGTTGCAGTATTGGATTCTGTGAAGACTTATCATATTGTATCGTGTTCCGCTGTATTTTGTATTGTATTCTCTAATGTTGATGATTATCATTGTATCAAATTGATTTTTTTGGATATTGTATTCATGTTGTATCAATGATATCATCTTTTTTTTCCGCTGTGTTATTTATCATCTAATGTTGTTGCAAGCTCCGGCGATACGAATTTGATGTTGTTGTCGGACATCGAGTTCGGGTCGTCACAAGAATGGCTCTTCTGTTTTATTTCAGTTGAAAGATTTTATGTAATGATGTCTGAATTGTGCTAAAAAAAACTTGACTGTGATGTAATGGATGGCTTGGAAAGATTACGTTGAGATGAAACCATTTTTAGTAAAAAAAAATGATAAAGGTCTTTAGCTTTATATTGGAAGCAGTGAGCATACAAAAATTTTATGAACCAAAGTAATAAGTTTGGTAGTAGATCTGAAGCATAAGTGAACCTATTATATATGTTTATGTACTAGAGTGTTTTAGAGACTAGAACCTATTTACTTAACCACTGCAGGTATTATAAGGTAAGGAAAAATCCATAGCCAGAAAAGAAAGAGAAACATAAGAGTTATGAACCCAGATTTAAAATGTATTTGATAATTATATGAGTAAGTTAAACTTGTAGATTATAACTAACTAATTCCGGAATCTTACCTAAACAAATTAGTCCACCTGAGGACTAAGGTGAAGCAAATTACAAATGCGTATGATTATGTGCACACAGGTGCATAGAAGCAAGCACAACCCCAGTTTAACTATTTGAAAAGCAAACTTTGATGAATTTAAATGTTATGAGTTAGTTCATATATTTTATTAAATACACAAATGCTAAGCACAAGAAAAGAAATAGGAATTGGATAATTAAATTGCACAGAGATTCAAATAGAAAGGATCTTCTCAATTACTTTTACTGTGTATAACCTCAGTTTTTTTGTTAAAATAGATTGAGTTATCCTTTGCCAAAAATACTCTAATAAAATAAAAAAATGATCTGAACATTTATATGAACATTCAAATAGTTTTTACAAAGAAGTATATCAATATTTTTATATTGATCAGATTGGATCTTGGGAAATAAAAACATAAAAAAAAATAAGAAAATAGTTGGTCTGTGAAAGAGTGCAACCCTGAATTTAGCTCAGACTAAACTGAGTCATTCAATTAAAATGACAAGTTAGGGAGGGTTGTCTCAGTTGGTAACAGAGCTATGTTATTAAATACATAACCAAAACAAATACTTGCTTGAATATGTGTGCATTGTTTGTTGTTTTCTTGAGTTGCTTTACTTATTATGAATGAATGAGTTCACTGTTAGTTTTAAAAGTAAAAATAGTGCATAGGAATTAGAACTAACTATATAGGAAATGTTCAACAGAGATCCAGAGCAGTTAGAATCAATCCCCATGCTACAGGAGAAAGGGAAAATGGTCAATCATCTGATATTACTTAACAAGCAACTGGAATGGCTGCTGGTCCCCCAATGATTAACATGCAAGATTTTGTTCGAGTGCTGAGGGATGGAATGGCACTTAGGGTAGATAATCCACATGAGGAGATATCCAAATTGCTTAAAACATATACAAACCTAAGAGGCAGTAGCTTTGATGGCACAGAAAATGTCATGGGTGTCCAGGCATGGTTAAGGACAGTAGAGAGGATCTTTGTAGACATGCAAGTCAATGATCAGAGAAGAAGGAAAATAGCTTCAATACAATTGAAAGGAATTGCTTTGGACTGGTGGGAAGTGGTTATTGCAGGCAGGCAAGAACAAGAGATCACATGGAATCGGTTCAAAGAAATGCTAGAAGCCAGATTTGTCCCAGCATCAGCAAAAGCTTCATTGCTTTAGGAGTTTATCAAATTGAGGCAAGGATCTATGAGTGTCACTGAATACACTCAGAAGTTTGAAGGGTTGTCCAAGTACAGGGCAGTATTAATCCCAAATGAAGTTGCAAGGAATGCTAGATACATTCAGGGGTTAAATGCTGGATTGAGTAGAGTCATGTTACCATACAATGACAGAAAATTTGACCAGGTTATGGACTTGACATTGTCATTTGAGCAGCATGATAATGCCAGAGTAGTTTAAGAATTTTAGGAATAACAAAAATGAGAGGAATAGAGCACACCCATATGAGAAGAAGAAGGAAGAAGCAATGAAAAAAGAAGGAAGTAAAGTGGCGAACCCTGACAACAAGAAAACTAAAGTTATCTGTTATAACTGTGGGAAGGAAGGCCATATAAAGACCAAATGCCAAGCACCGAAGTCAACTATTCTTAGGTGCTACAACTGTGGTAAAGAGGGGCCCCTGAAGAGGCAGTGTCCAGAAATGGCAAGGGTGGCTGTTCTTGAAGGAAAAGGCAAAGCAATGAAAGCACCCAACCAAGTGGAAGGTATATTATTTATTAAAGGCATACCCATATCAGTTGTTTATGATACAGAGCTACCCACTCTTTTATCTCATATGACATAGTTCAGAAACTAGGGTTGGCATGTATTCTTGTTGATAAGCTATTTCATGTTGATAGTCCGGTAGGTAGTTCCTCTATTACAAATATGAAATGCATGCAAGTAGAAATATGTATAGGTGGTCACATCTTTATTTCAGAATTATATGTGTTAAATTATCCTAAGGTGGATATCATACTGGGAATGGATTGGTTAAAAAGTTTTTGTGCTATTATTAATTTAGAAAACTCTACAATCTAACTACAACTTCCTGATGGCAAAAGGGTTTTTGTCATGCTTGAGGTAGCCAAAGATAGGGGTATGGGCAGGACGTTCAACTTGAACAGTGGTGAAGTTGAATCAAGCCTAGAGAAGATACCCATGGTTAACCAATACACTGATGTCTTTGGTGAAGTGAATGTCATTCCTCATAATAGGCCAGTAGAATTTCAAATAAGACTTAAACCAGGAACAAGCCCTGTCATTAAGAAACCAAATAGAATTGGTCCTAAGGAACTAATTGAGTTGAAGAAACAATTAGCAGAACTAGACCAAAAAGGCTTCATTAGGCCTATTAGTTCAAATTGGGGATCACCAGTAGTATTTGTTAAGGAGCATGATGGTTCCTTGAGAATGTGAATAGACTATAGAGAACTAAACTCGGTCACCATCAAAAACAAATACCCTCTACCTAGAATTGATGATCTCTTTGATCAATTAAATGTTGCTAAAATACTTTCTAGACTTGATTTAGCATCTGGTTTTCAATAAATGAAAGTGGAAGAAGAAAGTATCAAATATACAGCTTTCAACACCAGATATGGCTTGTATGAATACTTAGCAATGCCATTTGGTTTGACTAATGCACCATCCTATTTTGTAGACTTAATGAATAGTATTTTCAGAGATTACTTAGATAAATTTGTATTAATTTTTATTGATGATATACTAATATATTCTAAGTCAGATAGTGAACATGAAAAGCATTTGCATATGGTACCGAGTAGACTAAGGCAACAAGGCCTTAAGGCCAAGTTTGCAAAGTGTTCTTTCTGGAAGAATGAAATAAAATTCTTGGGCCACATAATTTCTCAAGAAGGAATTTCAGTAGACCTTAGTAAGGTTATGGCAGTGCAAGCATGGAAGAGACCCAGCAGCGTTACTGAGGTAAGATCATTCATGGGCATGGCTGGATACTACAGAAGATTTATAAAACATTTTGCTAAAAAAGCAATCCCACTAACCAAGTTAACAAGGAAAGACCAGCCTTTTATGTGGACTGAGAAATGTGAAGGGGCATTCAATCAATTGAAGAAGGCATTGATCGAAGCACCAGTGCTAAAAATTCCAGAAGCCAATGACAATTTAGTGGTATACACTAATGCGTGTGGATCAGGTATAAGAGATGTTCTTATGCAAGATGGTAGAGTAATAGCTTATGCATCAAGACAACTGAAACCAAGTGAGACCAAGTATGCAACACATGACTTGGAGCCGGTAGCCGTAGTGTATGCATTAAAACTTTGGATACATTACCTGTTAGGAGCAAAGTTTGAGCTTTAAACTGACCACAACGCTTTGAAGTACTTATTTTCTCAAAAAGATTTAAACATGAGACAACATAGGAGGGTGAAATTCCTTGCTGCCTATGATTTGGACATTATGTATACACCAGGAAAAGCAAATAGAGTGGCAGATGCATTGAGTAAGAAACATTCCAAGTTAGCTACACTAATGATGGAGGAATATAAAATGTTATCAATATTGACTGATGTAGACGTAGGAAACATAATAGAGCAAACTATGAAGTTAAGGGAAGACATGAAGCACTATGGCAAGCTCGGCCTCATCACAATAAAATCATACCTAGTGGAAGAAGTGAACCAATCACTAGACATGGATGAATTTCTGAAGGAGAAAAAGGAATTGTTAAAGAATGATTCAAAGCATGACAAATTTGAACTAGATGGAAAAGGATGCTTAAGGTATAAGGGAAGATTGTGTGTGCCTAGCATAGAAGCTCTACAAAGGAAGATATTGGATGTCCATCACAAATCAAAGTACACCATACATCCAGGGAGTACTAAAATGTATCACGACCTAAAAAGAAGTTATTGGTGGAAAGGAATGAAAAGAAGTGTGGGTGAATATGTGGCAAAATGTATGACTTTCCAACAAGTCATGGCTGAGTATCAATGACCCAGTGGACTGTTACAGCCTCTAGAAGTCCCAAGGTGGAAATGGGAAAGCATATCAATGGATTTTATTGATGGCTTGCCAAGATCAAAGAAAGGTAATTACAGTATTTGGGTGGTAGTGAATAGGTTGACTAAATCATCACATTTCATACCAGTAAAATTTAATAGAAATGCACCAAAGATGGCACAAGTTTTCATGAAAGAAATAGTGAAACTACATGGAGTTCCTACCACTATCATTAGTGAAAGAGACACCATATTTACATCAAAATTTTGGAATAGCTTTCAACAAGCATTGGGGGTTTAGTTGTGCTTGAGCACAGCTTACCATCCCCAAACAGATGGTCAGACAGAAGTGGTCAATAAATTCTTGGAGGATCTACTTAGAGCTTGTGTACTTGATCATGGTGGCAATTGGGAAGACTACCTTCATTTAGCAGAATTTGCCTACAACAACAGCTACTAGAGCAGTATAGGAATGGCACCCTATGAAGCTCTGTATGGGAGGCCTTGTTTGTCAACTGCTTGATGGTTAGAGGTAGGTGATAAGGTAATGTTAGGACCAGATCATGCGAAAGAGACAAATGCTAAGATTACATTGATCAGACAGTGAATGAAGGCAGCGCAAGATAGAATGAAATCATATGTAGGTAGGAGAAGGAAGCCACTTGAATTTGAAGTAGGATATAATGTGTACTTGAAAGTTTCACCTATGAGGAAAGTATTGAGGTTTGGCAAGGCAGGAAAACTGACCCCAAGATATACAGGACCATATGAGATTATTGCTAGAATAGGAAAGATGGCTTACAAGATGAAGTTGCCAGAAGAAATGAGTGGGATATACAATGTATTTCATGTATCACAATTGAGAAAATGAGTGCATGATGAAGTATCAGTAGTTCGGTCACCAAACAAAGTGGAAGTTAGACCAAATCTGGTGTATGAGAAGAAGCCAGTAGACATTGTAGCCAAAGAAAATAAGAAATTGAGGAACAAAATGATTAAACTGGTAAAGGTTCAGTGGAGTTTAGACCCTAATGATTGCACATGGGAGGTTGAAGACAAGATAAAAGTCCAATACCCTCAACTATTTGGAACTGATAGTTAAGGCATAGGTATTTTAATATTCATGCTTGAATTTACTTAGTTGAACATGATATTGAAAGTTGAATGTGCTTGTTTGATATATGCTTTGGTTGAATTAAGAATGTGTATTCATGTTTGATTTTGACATTTGATTAACATAGTAAGAAGTGTTAAATTGTGGGACACAATTTCTTAAAGGAGGGGTGGATGTGACAGCCCATAGACTAAGATAGATATACATATATAAATTAAATACTCTGTAAAAGAAAGCTAGTTAGTTGAAAGCAAAATTTTCTTTTCTCTGGAAAACATTTGGGTATGAATGAGAATGTATGCCCTTGTGCATATGTATGCTGTTCTAAAATATTACCTGAGTAAGGTAATTTAGTAAGCAAAGGCATAGGAGGTAAATTAGTACATGACTTGATAAGTATGTGTACATTATAGCTTAAATACAATGTATAAGTAACATAGGCAACTTTAGTCTGAATCTCCCAAAAAAATTAAACAGGAACATAGCTGTTTGAATAAGTAGAAGGAGCATGAATATAAGAAGGGTAAAAATCATGCATATAGTGTGTAAAGAAACTTACTAAAAGTAACCAAGACAAGGAAAAAGGGGGGAATGGTAGGAAAGGAAAGTGGAGAGGGTGAACTGTTGGGTGAAACCAAAAACGTTGATGGATTTTCAGATGAAAATAAATTACTCAACTATAACCCTAGCAACTCCCCTATATACATTATAATCTCCTACGATTACACATAAGAAACAGAAAATAAAAATATAGGAAAGTAAAAGAGGAAACAGGCAGCGGTTAGGAAATCAATGGCAGACATAAATCAAGATTTGGGAAGGAGAACATTGGTGAGTAAACCCTAAATTGGCAAGGCATTAATACCTATGAAAGACAGCCATTTAACCTCTAGTTTATTTTAATTATGTTTGAAGTTTTGCTTGCATTTCTAGTCTAACCATTTTATGCTGTTTCTGAAGATATGTGGCTTGTATTGCATGGTTGTCATTTGACCAATGATTGTTTGCACATAATGTATATTTAATGATAGGATGATAATAATTGATTTATTTATATGATTATGAACCTGAGAAATGTTTTTGGTTAAAGCATAAATTAATAAGAAAAGTAAGGTGCCAGGCAGTAAGAGGAAGGGGTCCTCTGGCTTATGTCTTGTATCTGAAAGGATGGTTGAGATGCAGTGGAATTTCCATATGCTAAATCTTGATCCATCATTGAGTACCACTGGAAATAAGGTTGAGTAATAAGAAAATACACTATAATGTGTGGGCTGACTGGAAGAACCTATTTACTGGATAACCCTAGTAGCATTTCACTTTGAAAATGCTCTGAGTTATGCTTCAACCAAAGGTTTATCTTTGAATGGAACTAACTGGAAACGACTTTCAAGTGTGAGTGATTGTTGAATATATAAGTGGATGAATATTTGATGGATGTATGAAAAAAACTGCTAGTATGCATTGGTTAGGGATACAACAGTGTTGGGCATGACATTGCATAGATAATATGGGGTTATATGAAAGAATTTAGTAATTAAACTTAGGGCATGGGTCACCTCTATCAGGTTGGGTAAGAGGGAAGTGGGTATGGCATAGTGGTTGGCTTACATCAAGGTTGGGGTGTAAGTTTGCACATGGCATGGTTATGTCCAGAAAGCTTATAGTGCACTGGAATGCAAGTAGCAGTTCCAGGCAGTGTGCACCAATGCAACCATGACTGTGATACTGGACCCCTTAAAATGAATGACATAAAGTGAATATACATGCAAAAGTATAAATGCTTGAAGTATGTGGGAGTCTTAATATGCAGACTCAATATTGGTACTTTGGCTCAATGATATGGATGTTGTTTGTTCATGTATATGTATGCCTGTATTAAATTATGGTGGCCATTATGATTATTGGATTAAAGGTTTCTGTTGACCAATTAGCCTAAGAATGCATACATGATAATGTTAATAGTGCATAACACTTACCTCTGTTATAACATGTAGCAATTTGAGCATGAAAAGTAGTTTAATAACTTAAGTGAAACACTTAACCTCTAAAAACAGAAAGGTAATATGGAACCTATTATTTAGTCTCTATACATTGTCAAATGATTTTTCTCACACCAGACTTCAATCTGACCTGTTTGTTGCTTGCATCAAATGGTTTCTTCACTTGCATTGTGGAGTAGGTCATGAGATGGTTGCAGGAAAAGGAGATGCTAAGAAGAAATTGCAAACTAACTAAGCTAGGATTTTGTACGAGAATGGCTCTTCCGTTTTATTTCAGTTGAAAGAATTTATGTAATGATGTTTGAATTGTGCTAAAAAAAACTTAACTGTGATGTAATGGATGGCTTGGAAAGATTATGTTGAGATGAAACCATTTTCAGTAAAAAAAATGATAAAGGTCTTTAGCTTTATATTGGAAGTTGTGAGCATACAAAATTTTTATGAACCAAAGTAATAAGTTTGGTAGTAGATCTGAAGCATAAGTGAACCTGTTATATATGTTTATGTACTAGAGTGTTTTAGAGACTATAACCTATTTACTTAACCACTGTAGGTACAATAAGGTAAGGAAAAACCCATAGGCAGAAAAGAAAGAGAAACATAAGAGTTATGAACCCAGATTTAAAAATGTATTTGATAAATATATGAGTAAGTGAAACTTGTATATTATAACTAACTAATTTCGGAATCTTACCTAAACAAATTAGTCCACCTGCGGACTAAGGTGAAGCAAATTACAACTGTGTATGATTATGTGCACATAGTTGCACAGAAGCATGCACAACCCCAGTTTAACTGTTTGAAAAGCAAACTTTGAGGAATTTAAGTGTTATGAGTTAGTTCATATATTTTATTAAATACACAAACGCTAAGCACAAGAAAAAAAATTGGAATTGGGTAATTAAATTGCACAGAGATTCAAATAGAAAGGATCTTCTCAATTAATTTTACTGTGTATAACCTCAGTTTTTTTTTGTTAAAATAGATTGGGTTATCCTTTGCCAAAAATACTCTGATAAACAAAAAATGATCTGAACGTTTATATGAACATTCAAATAGTTTTTACAAAGAAGTATATCAATATTTTATATTAATCAGATTGGATCTTGGGAAATAAAAACATAAAAAAAAAGAATAAAATAGTTGGTCTGTGAAAGAGTGCAACCCTGAATTTAGCTCAGACTAAATTAAGTCATTCAATTAAAATGACAACTTAGGGAGGGTTGTCTCAGTTCCCTTCCTAAACTCCGGATGCCCACCAATTTCCACACGGGCAGTCGAGAGTCAGGTTATCAGGTCATTCTGGAATTCGGGAGATGCCGTGGAGATCAGGAGCAAGTTGGATGGCATAGCGTATCAACTAGTATATAGTATTTCTTTTCTGTTGTTTGTTGTTGTAAACTCTGATAATGTAATGTAATGTGATATAATGTAATAACTGATATAGTACTTTTGATTTAAAGATTATTCATTTATCTATTATATGTTGTTCCGCTGCGATTGTGAGATTCTGATATTGTTTATGTGGCTTCTTCTATCTTTTTCTTCTTCTTTAACCCTGACGGTTCGATTTTCTGACATTCGATTGCTGGCAGTTGATACAGTGGACGTATTAATGTCGACTTTCGCGAATCAAAAATCCTGTCTGTTACATCTGGTATCAGAGCATTTGGTTAAGCGACAACCTTGGCTCTATTAAGAATTACTCATTAGAGATAGACTCAGTAGTACACTAGAATGAGTGTGAGTGTAATAATAAATATAAGCGCGTATTTGTTACTGAGTATAAAAATGTTTTATATTGTGTTTGCTTATCCATTGAGCTGTTTATAAATTCTGGTCGGTGCGAGAAGTACAACCGTATCGATAGGGGTTTCTAAACTCTTAAACGAGATAAACCGACATTGTATCATTTTAAATTGGGTAAATGAAATAATTTTACCTTGGTTATATTTTATATATAAAAGAATAAATTTTTCAGAATTATTTAAGTTTACATTTTATTGATTGCTTGGTTGCTAGAAAGTGATGATATTAAATTATTATCATTAATGTTGAAAAGGAAATTGAAACCGTAACTCCAAAGTTAAGAAATAAATTCATATACAAATAGAATTGGAGAATATAAATTGTAAATGTGATTTGCAATTTGAAGTAAAATTCTAGAGGAATATTTGGAAATGTTTTGAAAGGGTTTGCAATTTGGAAAAGATTAAATTCATTTTTGAGTTTGAAAATGGTTTTCAAGGGTTTGGAAAAATGTTTTTGGAGGGGTAAAAACTCTAAACCCTTTTCGGTCGCTGGAAAATAATTCCGATGATGATCGCGACATCATCGTGTTCATTTTTGGGATTCCAAAAGAGGGATTGCTGCCAAGTTGTTTTAAATGGAAGTTGTTTGGAAAATTTGGGTTTGGGTTTCGAAATTCAAAGGATAATTTGAATTGGTTTCAAAAATGGTTTTGAAACGTTGGAAAGACTCTAGAATCTGATAAAAATATTTATGGAAATAAATTTACGAATGAATGAATTTACAAATGGGAGTAAATGAAATTGGAAACTAAATGTTGAAATTCATCTTGAAATTGCAAGTAAATTGAAAATTTGTCAAGTTGGATTAAATGAAGCTAAGTATTAAAATAAAAATTAGTAAGTAAAACTAAGTGAAGAAATGACAAATTTAATATGGGTTGAAATGAATCGAATTCAACATTTATAAATGAACTGTAAATTAAATTGATATGGAATTTGAAATCCAGTTTAAATATAAGTGGTTATAAACCGAAATAGTGAGCTGAATTGTGTTTGGGAACGAACAAAAGAATAAAAACTGAAATTGGAAACTAATATCGAAAGCCAATTTGAATTGTGTGAGACGAAGTAAGTTAGAACTTGTAATGAATTAGTAAAAGAAACTAATTTAAAATAGCAAGACGAATCAATTGTGAATGAAAAATAATTGATAAAATTCAATATTCAGAAGGTAAATTGAATACAAATAGAACTGAAAAGGTAAATTGAATTCAAATGAAGTTGATAATGTGAGATTGAATGAAAATGGATATTATGGTTAGCAGGATATACAGGTGGATAAAAGGAAATTGGGATTTTGATTTCGAAGATAAAAAAATTGAATTGCTCGACCAAAGGTATGTATTTGAATTTCAGTATGAAATTTGATGATTTTATTTTCTAGCCACTTGGCTTTTTTCTTTTCTTTTTGAAATTTGGGGGCCGTGGTGCCATTTTTGTAGTCGGACCGAGCTAGCTGCGCAAAGGAGACGCTGGCGAAATTTTTCGAAAATTTAAGGCGTTAGAATATTTTAGAGAAATAATAGGGAATTTTTTTGATTTTGGAGTGAAAAGTTAAATGTATAGTTGGTTTTGAAAAGATAACTAAGTATGATTTGAAAATTTAGTAAAGTTATTGTAAGAAGTTTAACTATGGATTTTGGAAAAGTTAAAATGTTTAAATGAATTTGAAATTTCATTTGAACAAATGGTTTTGAAAAGTTAATGGATTATGTAATTTTTCTTACTTGGAAATTTCGAGGATGAAATTCTTTTAATGGAGGAAGTTTGTAACGACCCAGAATTTCTGTCACTTGAAATTAGTACATTTAATTGGTATTAAATATTAACAAGTAAAATTTGTAAGTCGAATAAATTATATTTCGAATATGTAGATTTAATTGGATAATTAAATCGATAATTTAATATTTGAAATTACAGAAATAACCGGAAATTGGGTTTAATGTGATTAAAAATGATTTATAAAGTTGTATTTAATCATATTGGAGTTAGAATGATGTTATATAACTTTTAAAATTTAATTAAAAGTTAATTGGTAGAAATTGAATATTTTAATATTTAATTGAGGAGTAAAATAGTCATTTTTCAAAAAATCTTGAATTTCGATGAAACAAGTTTCATCGGATCCATAATGTTATACTATTGTAAGATTTCAAATTTCGTGTCAATCGGATTCACGATTTGTCCAGGGCAAGCTAATACGCACTGAAATCGATTTAAGTAAATTTTATATTTAAAATAGTCGATTTGATACCCTATCTTTCAAATATGATCGAATTGGCTGTCGATATATATTCCATAGCATTCGGAATAGAGGTAAAACATTAAAAACGACAGGCGGCATGCTTCGTTTGGAGTTCGGAAAAAATTCGGGTGAATAGTGTCGCGAGAATTTTCTATAGAAGGCCACCATAATTCACAATTTACACTCAAACCCTAACATCTAAACTCTACCCGCCAGTTTCCACTTAATCGCCAAAAATTCATCTTCTTCCTCCCTCATTTTCCTCAAATCCACCAATTAATTCAAGAAATTACCAACTGCGACTTTGAAGATCTAAACGAGAGCTTCGATTCAATAAGGTGATGATCGCTTAAAGTCGAGTGGATCATATGCAAATCGAGCTACAATGGCCGGCATTCACGCACATTTTTCAGCGCAGGGGGATGACCGAGCTCGTCGCCGTCGTCATCGTTGGCGTGTCTCACGTAGGCGCAGCGTTCGGTTGCTTTGGATCGCTGTCACGTTCATCGTGGTGGCTGCGACATTCGAGAATAATCGAACGAGGATGGGTTCGGTCGCATATTAAAACTGGGGGAGAAGAAGCTCAAGCGTGCGGCCAAAATTCTCAGAAAGCAAAATGAACGGCCCAGATAATTGAAGGTTATAAAAATATAAAAAATAAAATAGTAATTTATGTTATTTCAATTCATGAATGTTTAAAAAGCTATAACTTTGTCATACGAGGTCTGAAATTCACAAAACGAATTGCGTCGGGTTCGTATGGACGGGCACTACGCGATGGAACTGGATTGGAATCGATTGGAGCTAGTGATAATTTCGGGTAAAATTAAATGCATGTTTAATTTTATTCGAAATAAAACACTACAACTGTATTTGAAACAAAATGAGAACTTCTCACTCAATCGAAATTGTTTCAATTTAAATTTTAAATAGTTAGTTTAAAATTGCTTGATTGTGCGATTGAATGATAAATTGCTATACGTTGTATTGAAATAGACCATATACGCCGCATATTAAGCGGAGGTTAATATATTAAACATAAATGCCGCGATATTCCACCTTGAAGTGGAATTGGTATTATATATGTACTTGGAGTAGATTTCCTATTCCGCCGCATAATAGCGGATAATATTTTTTCATAAACCTATGTACCGCGATATTCCATTTTGAAACGAGATTGGTGTTGTGCTAACATCTGTGGATGATGGGAAACAGGTTGGAGGGATCCAACTGGATTCCTCAACAGTATTGATTTATTTACAGATATTTGCGATATATTTTGTTTTCATATTGATATATGATGTTTGGATGTCGTGGTTGATGTATTGGTGCTGTTGCAGCATTGGTCCTATTTTTGGAGTTTTAAAAATGTTAAAGTAACGATTTCGAATTTAAAAGGATTTTCAAGTGATTTTTGAAAGTATACATTTTATTGAATTTTGGAATTGATTCATTTTAAATAAATAAACATTTTAAATTTTTATGTTATAAAAATTATGATTTTGTTGGAATCCGAAATATGATTTTTGAAATAAGTAGTAGATTAATTTGTAAAATCGTTTAAATTGGGATTTTTGAATTATTATAAACGGTTTATATAAAAGATCTATAAAATTGATATTTTATAAATTAAAATATTAGAATTATAAAACGAGTTTTTATAAGTGTTAAAATGAAGTATCAATGGATTTCATAAGTGAATGAAATTTAATGATTTATAAATGGTGAAGTTATAAAATGAATAGATTTTGTAAAATAAAAGATTTACAAGTAATTAATTTATAAATTGGATTTTGGCATTTGAATGAGATATAAATAGAATTTGTTAATTAAGGGATTTTATAAGTTGAAGTTTTTATAAAATTTATATATATGTGAATTTTATAAATGTTGTTTTATAAATCCAAAACTAATTGAATTTGATAAGTAAATATGAAAGCTTATTAAAGGAGATATATCCACGATTTTGGACAGTGGATAATCCCTTAAATTAAATATGTAGAAGTGTTGAATTTGGTAAATGATTTATATTCATGATTTTGGACGGTGAATAATATATTAAAGAAATGTTTTAGGAAGTGATCTTTTAAATAGAAGTAAAACGATTTGAAGTTGTTTTAAAATGTATTAAGGATCGATACCATAGATTTCAACATTAACTGTTGAAATAGACGTTTCCAAAAATAAGGAAAAGATTGACTATAACACTATTGTTATAATAAATGATTTCGAAAGGAAATGCTTTTGTATAGTATTGGGATATATATATATATATATATATATATATATATATATATATATATATATCGTATTTTCGAATCCCTATGGTTTTGATTTTGGGTTGTCGTAATGATATTTTACGCAACATTCGTTTTGTCCCAAATAAACGTGTTTAAGATAAAGTTTCCCTTAAAAGAATAAAATATATAATTAATCATGTTTTAAGTATATTGAATATTTTCTAAGTATTAAAAATAAATATATTTGTGAATTACATATTGTTAAATAAGTATATGGAAATGTTTTCCAATTTAGAAATTGAAATGGTTTAGAGAATATATATTTTTAAAGATAAATTGAAGTGAATATTTGGCAAGTTATTTAATTTATGGAAGATACATAAAAAGGGCCTAGTGATTGTTATGGTGCTGAATATTTGTTTGTTTGCTTTGATAGTTAAATAACCGACTATCAATATTTACCTTTAAATGGGTATTTGTTGTGATTTGCTTGAAATTGAATGCTACACTTATTTTAAAAATAAGCGCTCGTTATTCGGTTTAGCCGGGAGAGGACCTTTGGGTCATGAATCCCACTCCGAATAGTGATACGTCGTAATGGATAGCATTTGAAGACTGGTGTTGAAGACCGAATATTTTTGAAAACGGAAGGATTACCGTCGAATGTCTCTGCATCGGCTGATCTCTGATATAGAGATTTTATCACCCTTTGGGATTGGAATTCCGGACATGATTAGTGAATATCCGGATTTGCAAGGGCTTCTTTAGAAGTGCCTTCGGTTCCATTCGATCCCGAAACGGACTTGTATGGATGTGTGTCTGACGTTACAATTTGAGATGTAAAGCTGGTTTCTACCAAATACATTTCTGTTGGTGGCAGAGAATTTATTCTCTTAGTTTAACACCTTTCTCTGAGAGGTACGAGCTCAGAGGTTATGTAGTTGATGGTTACTAGTGATACATTCCCAATTTGGTAATGTGGCATACGAAGTGCTGCTGATCATTTGTTGACCAAAGCATAGCTTTTGTATAAAGCGTAGCTTTGTGGACGAGACTTCGTCGGACCTCACACCCCGAAATGGTCAAAACATGAAGAATGCAGCAAGGTTATTTAGGGATAGCGCCCCCATAGGGTATGTTCATTTCCTTCTGGATAAAGGTGGTATTATGGTATGGAGCCCAGATACTTAACCTATGTGGTTGCTGCAAATTTATTTCTTTATGGTTTTTTGGTGAATCCCGGGATAAGGGTTGGTTACGACCGGGGGATGGCATACTCGTGTCTGTAGTTACCTAGATAGAGGTAACCCGACCTTGTATTGGCAGAGCTCCGGTTAGGTTCTCGGGGCATCTTTCCATAGGCGTTCCCATGTGGAAATGGGAAGTTCCTTGGCTTGACCATTTGTTGGAAATCCAAAGAAAGAATACGAGCCCTGTACGGTTTTAGTTGCAGAACCTGCCATCTAATATGGTAGCTATAGTAGGCATACTATAATGGTACCTATGCTGGCTATGATTAATATTGTACTTTCGAAATGTTTTCCTGCACTTTGCACGTATAGTAATAATATCAAAGGAATTTGCGTATCAAGCATGTTTGACTTTCATAAGGAGAAATCTCCTCCAATTCTGTGTTTGCATTATGTGTGTGGCGGAAGGCCTTATTGTAGTTACATTTTCCAAAAGCATTGCGGATCTATTTTAAAATATTTCTTTGTTTTGTTTCTTTAAAGATAAACTGTTTTAAGTCCTCAAACCAGTACCCTGACTGGCCTGGAGTTTATTATTCCCTTCCTAAATTCTGGGTGCCCACCAATTTCCCCACGGGCAGCCTAGAGTCAGGTTATCAGGTCATTCTGGAATTCAGGAGATGCAGTGGAGATCATGAGCAAGCTGGATGGCATGGCGTATCAACTAGTATATATAATTTCTTTTCCGCTGTTTGTTGTTGTAAACTCTGATAATGTAATGTAATCTGATATAATGTAATAACTGATACAGTTCTTTTGATTTAAAGATTATTCATTTATCTATTATATGTTGTTCCGCTACGATTGTGAGATTCCGATATTGTTTCTGTGGCTTCTTCTATCTTTTTCTTCTTCTTTAACCCTAACGGTTCGGTTTTCCGGCATTCGATTGCTCGCCAGTTGATATAGTGGACGTATTAATGCCGACTTTCGTAAGTCGAAAATCTTGTCTGTTAAAAGTTAAGAATCTAAAACATAATCTATTAAGCATAAGTCAAGTATGCGATAAAGGTTTTAAATTATCATTTTCAGAAAATAAATGTAGTATTCTTGATCAAAATTTGTTTTCTTAAATAGAGATAAAAACATTTACGTTTTGAATATGAAAGTTAATCATAACTCAGATATGTGTTCAATAGCTAAAGAAATTGATCTTTGGATATGTCACAAACAGATTCGTCATAACAATTTCAAAAATATAAATAAAATTTCTAAAAATAATCTTGTAAAAGGATTACCAAAGATGAATTTTAAAGTTAGTAATCTATGTGATTGATGTCAATTAGGTAAATTAACCAAATCCTTGTTTAAATCTAAGAAAGTTATTTTGACATTACAACCACTTGAATTAATTCATATGAATTTATTTGGACCTACCCAAATTCAATCTATAAATCACAATAAATACATATTCGTAATAGTTGATGATTTTTCAAGATATACATGGACTATCTCTACGAAAAATAAAACTGATACCTTTGAAAATTTCAAAACTTTTGTTAAACGAATACAAAATTTGAAAGGTATTAAAATTAAATATATTAGAAGTTATCACAGAGGTGAATTTGAAAATATACAGTTTGATAGCTATTGTAATAAGAAAGGAATATTTCATAACTTTTCGTTTCCTAGAACTCCACAACAAAATGGAGTTGTAGAATGAAAGAATCGAACTCTACAAGAGTGTGCAAGAACTTTACTAAATGAAAACACGTTACCAAAACATTTTTAGGTTGAAGTTGTTGCAACTGCCTGTTATGTTTTGAATCTTATTTCTATTACACCTCTCAGCAAGAACATTTCATCATGAACTTTTTAACAGTAGAAAACCAATTATATCTTATTTAGAATATTTGGATCAAAATGTTTTATATTAAATACCAAAGATAAGCTTGGCAAATTTGATTCAAAATGAGACGAAGGTATACTTCTTGGATGTTCGAATCAAAGCAAAGCTTACCGAATTTTTAACAAACGAACTAATACTATCAAAGAACTAAATCAATTTGAATAAATTGAAGTTTGGGAACTAGTACCCAGACTGACCGACCGGACTGTTAGAGGAACAAAATGGGTTTATAAAAATAAAGCAAACAAATTAGGAAATATGACTAGGAAATAATGTGAGACTAGTAGCACAAGGATATAACTAGGAAGTAGGAATAGACTACGAAAAAACATTTGCTCCAGTTGCTAGACTAGAAGCAATACGAATCCTATTAGCATACGCGTGTTTTAATAACTTTAAATTCTATCAAATGGATGCTAAAAGTGCAGTTTTAAATGGTTATATTAAAGAAAACGTTTACATTGAACAAACTCCTTGGTATGGTTTATATTAAAGAAAATGTCTACAAACTTAAGAAAGCTTTGTATGGTTTAAAACAAGCACCACGTGCTTGGTATGAACACCATAAAAGCTATTTAATTGACTCAGGATTCGAAATAGGAAAAGTAGATCAAAATTTATTTATAAAACATTCTAAAAATGATATATTGATAGTTCAAATATATGTCGACGACATTATATTTGGCTCAAATATTAAAGAACTATGTAATGAATTTTTTGAAATAATGACTAGAAAATTTGAAATGTCCTATATGGGAGAATTATCATACTTTCTAGGACTTCAAATAAAACAAGTTTCAAATGGAATATTTATTAATCAAGAAAAAAATTGTAATAATCTTATCAAACGTTTTGGAATGGAAAACACTTCTGCCAAGCCAACACCCACGAGCACAACAACACATATTGATAAAGATGAAAATGGCAAAAGTATAGACCAAAAACTATATCGTAGTATGATAGGATCACTACTTTATCTAACAACAAGTAGACTATATATTATAATGATTGTATGTCTATGTGCACGATTTCAAGCTGACCCGAAAGAATCACAATTACGTGCCGTAAAACGAATACTACAATGTCATAGTAAAATTACAATTTCAGACTTTTCTATCCAAAAGAGTGCTTGTTCGAGTTAGTATCATAGAGCGATGCTGATTTCGAAGGATCAAGAACAGGTAGAAAAGGTACAAGCGGTACGTGTCACTTCATTCGTAATTCTTTAATATCATTATTTAGGAAGAATCAAAACTGTGTCTCACTATTGACTTGTGAAGAAGAATATATTTTCGTGGCACAAGCTTGCACATAAGTGATTTATATGCAACAAACACTTAAAGATTTCAGAGTAAACCTATCAAAATCAACCATTTGCTGTGATAATTCTAGTTCAATAAATCTATCTAAAAATCCAGTTATCCACTCAAGGACGCGATAATATAAAAAAAGAGGTGATACAACTTCCGACGTTAACCCCAAACTGGTTTTAAACCCTAAAATCATTTCGTCCGACCACCACGATCGACAAAAAAACTTGCGAGCATTTTTCCATGAATCCAGCCACCTTCACCATTAATCACGATTTATAATTCGCCGTTGATCACCAGGAGTTGACCCAAATACAAATTCCATTCAACTCGAGAGTTCTCCATGAATACTCCCTTAAGTATTCTAAAATGATTATCAAAAATCGTTAATTTGAAGTACGACTTCATTTCAATGATTAAAATTAGAAACCTAAACATTCAATTTTTGGGTTCAAATCTAATCATTGCTGTCATTTCTATTTTTAAAAATAACTACACAATAATTATTCATGAAATTATTTTTAAAATTAGCATTACATAGTTATAATTACTTTTCATCTAGAAATCGAACCCTGAAATCATTTAGATAGGATGATTTTGAATTTTCTAACAGGTTTAAAAAAAAACTGTAACAAGAACAGAAGAGTTTGTTCCCGTTCCCAGACATGCATATACACATATCTGTACACATACATACATGCAACGTATTATCATTCATATAAACTCACTCTCAAGTTATCAATCTCATCCATCATCACAAGCATAAATAAATATAAAGAATTGGGTTTTGAAAATGGAGTTTTTTTTGCCTGATGGAAACAGGGAACATGTTTTGATCTGAAACCTGGAATTAAATCTTTAATTCCATTTGAATCAGAAGCTTTGTTTTTGTTTTTAATCTGGTTGCTTAGTTGAATGGAGTTTATTTTATCTTTGATTAAAGTTTGCCTGATGTACTTGTTAGTTGAAAATATGGAATTGCTTGATTCTGCTTTTTTGTTTCCAGGTTGAAGTTTGATTTTTTTTGTTTTTGAACTTTGATATGTTTGAATTGAACCTAATCTGATCTGGAATCTTAGAACTGGAAACTTTTTTGATCTAAGGCTTTCTTTTGTCTTCTGATTTGTTGAGTTACTTCCTGGTTTTCTTTTTTTTCTTTTTTCATGGCTTCAGGTTTTGGTTTTGATTTTCTTTTCTTTTGGTTTTTCAAAGGTTTATAAGATAAAGATGAAGAGATTGAGAAGCCTGGTTATTTCTTTTAATACATTGTAAATAAAATTTAGTTTTAAAACAAAACATATATTTGCAACTTGTCTATATTAGTTAACACTTGTAATTGCATAATCTTATTTATTTAGAAATGTCAAAACAATGTACTTTTGTGTTTATATCCTTAGTTAGGTTCATATTTTTGTTTTATACATCTATTTTCAATTTAGTTTTATATTTATATATGTTTTATTTATTTTAAATGATTATCTCATGTTAAATTTTAAAAGAATTTTTTTTATTAAATCCTTTTATCAAATCTTATTCAAATTTGAACTATTATGTTTAATTTCAAAATTTTAAATTACATACATATATATATATATATATATATATATTAAAGCTTCTTATTCATTTTTTGTTTATATATATTTGTGTTCGTACTTTTTCTTATTATATATATACAAATTAAAGAAAAATAATTTGAAATCAAATTATATATGTTAATAAATAAGCACATATATTTATATATATATAAGTTCTTATTATTTTTAGAATATGTATTTATTTATTAACATATATAGTTTGATTTCAAATTATTTTTCTTCAATTTGTATAAATATAAATAATGAGAAAAATGTATGAATACAAATATATGAAAAAAAATGAATAAGAAGCTTCGATATATATATATATATATATATATATATATATATATATATATATATATATAAGTTGAAAATTTGAAATTAAACATAATAGTTCAAATTCAATAGGATTTGACAAAACGATTTAATAAATATTTTTCTTTTAAAATTTAACATGAGATAAACATTTAAAAAAATATAAATTGTAAAACTAAATTGAAAAAATATATATTTATATAAAACATAAATATAAACCTGACTAAGGATTTAAACACAAAGGTACATTGTTTTGACATTTGTAAATAAATAAGATTATGAAATTATAAGTGTTAACTAATATAGACAAGTGGCAAATATGTGTTTTAGTTTAAAACTAAATTTTATTTAAAATGTATTAAAAGAAATAACAGTCTTCTCAATCTCTTCATCTTTCTCTAACAAACCTGAGAAAAACCAATATAAAAGAAAATAAAAAAAACAAAATCAAAACTTGAAGCCTTGAAAGAAAAAAAACAGGAAGAAACTCAACAGATCAAAAAAAAGCAAGCCTCAGATCAAAAAAATTTCAAGTTTCAACGTTCCAAATTAGATTAGATTCAATTCAAACATGTCAAAGTTCAGAATCAAAAGATCAAACATCAACCTTGAAACCAAAAAGTAGAATCGAATATCAAAGCAACTCAGTTCAACTAAGAAACCATATTTAAAAAAACAAAGATTTGGATTCAAATGGAATTAAAGATCAAATTCCACGTTTCAGATCAAAACATGTTCTCTGTTTCCTTCTATTGTCAGGTGAGAAAACTCCATTTTCAAAACCAAATTCTTTATATTTATTTATTTTTGTGATGATGGATGAGATTGATAGCTTGAGGGTGAATTTATATGAATTATAATGTGTTGCATGTATTTATATATATAGATATATGTGTGTATGCAAGTTTGGGATTAGGAAGAAACACCTCTGTTCTTGTTATAGTTTTTTTATAAACCTGTTAGAAAATTCAAAATCATTCTATCTAAATTATTTCAGGGTTCGATTTCTAGACGAAAAGTAATTATAACTACGCAATGGTAATTTTAAAAGTAATTTCATGAATAATTATTCTGTAGTTATTTTTAAAATAGAAATGATAGGGTGATCAGATTTTAACCCAAATATCGAATGTCTGGGTTCTGATTTTTAATCATTGAAATGAATTCGTACTTTAATTTCACGATTTTTGATAACCATTTTGGAAATTTTAAGTGAGTATTCATGGAGAACTCTCGAGTTGAACGGAATTTGAAATTTGGTCAACTCTTGGTGATTGATGGTGAATTATGACTCGTGATTATTTGTGAAGGTGGCTTGAGTATTGTAGATTCATAAAAAAAAGCTCGCACTTTTTTTTATCGATCGTGGTGGTCGGGCGATATGACTATATGGTTTAAAATCGGTTTGGGGTCAGTGTCACTTCATCATCGTCAAGGCTATTCAGTTGATCGGACCGAGAGAAAAAGTAGCATAGGATAATGGTGCTACTTTGGGAGAAATTTAGTGGCCACCGGTGGCTTATGACGACGTATCGAGGTGGATTTCGACGATCAATTTTGTTCCTGGTTGATGTTGGCAGCTTGAATTCGATCCGGCAAGTCTTGGAAGACGTGGCTGGCGTGGGTCGTCAAGTAGATTGTCGATGACATGTGGGAGATTGCAGCATCGATCACCGAGGCTCCAATGATCTGTACGCATGCACATGTAGACGTTTGTGTCAGGTTGAAGTATGGCTGTGGTCTCGAGTTTGCTTCCGGGGAAGTGATGGCTTCGCTCGAGTCTTGTATCGGGTAGTTCGAGTTTCCAACTATACAATAAAAAGTTTTCAAAAATATAACAAAGTAAAATGAAAAGGAGGGAATGGCTCGGGAAAAGGATCGGGTATTTTGGGGTTTTACTCGAAGTTGGGTTCAGGTTTTCGGGGAGTCATCTCGGGTTTGTCTTGAAAACAATGTTTTTTATAAAATTTAAAAAAGTTTTCTAATTTCATATTTAATCAAGTTTAAAATACTTTCTTAATTAAATGTTTTATACCAGTTTTATTAAATAGCTAAAGTTTTAAAATAATTGTTTTATAATTAGTTAAGTTAAAGTTCAAAAGAATCCTTAAGTTTATTTTAAATTTAAATTGTATAATTAAGTAATTATAAGATAATGGTTTTAAATTAACTTAAGTGTTTTAACATAATTCATATGTGAATGAGCTATTAGTATTTTAAGGGTTTATTTAAAGATTTGAATAACAATTAAGCAATTAATTCAGATAAGAGGTTTTATCTTGAATTTATTAAGATTTTAATTGATTACAAACTGTTAATTGATGTGATAATTTAAAGGTTAAATTCTTAAATGAAAGTGATTAAAGAATAATACGTAACGGAAGTAGTTATTGGATAATTAATCAGGATGATTAATTAAGATCATTAATTTATGTAATCAATTAATGTAAGCAATTAAAGATTGATTAATATATAATAAGTAATTAAAGGATAATTAATTCCTTAAATATAATTACTTAATCCAAAGTAATTAATTAATGATTAAAGTTGATTAATCAAGTGATAAAAATTAATTTGTGATTTATTTATATAATTGATTAAGGATAATCACTTACCGTAGTTAACTAAGATAATTAATTAAATGGTAATTATTTAAAGGTTAATTAATTTAATAAATTAAGGATAATTAATTAAAGAATAATGCTTAGGGGTCAATTATTCAATAATTAAAGGTGGTTTGATTTATTAATTAAGCTTGATTAATTAATAACTAAAGGTTAATTTACTTATTATTAAAGGTTGATTGATAAATGATTAAAGGATAATTAATTTAAATAGTTTGCAATTAATTAATATTAATTAACTAGGATTAGTAATTTATTCATAAGTAATTAATCTGGTTTGAATTAATCAGGTGATTAATTGATCTTATGGATGTTTGGATTGTATTGAATGCTTTGAATTGTTTGACATCCCTAATGTGTGATGTTCTATGATATGATTGAGCTGTAAACTGTGATTTATTTACATATGATGGATCTATTTTATTGATCTGTGAATTTGTGAATGAAGATAAGCGTTATACGATTATACCACTTATCAATATTGTCGTGTTTTGATTGTGATGATTGATAATATTGCATTATTGTGTAAAACCCCTAGACTACACTATACACACAAATATGGATTTCAAGAGGAAATCGGTTAAGTCACAGATATTTTGAAATCTAAACATTATTTTGTTTAAAAGTTGAAGTTTGAATTCAAATGGTTTTGGAAATGGAATTGAATTGAATATGAAAAGCCTTTCAAAGGGATGTTTTGGAATTGAAATTTAGTTTTGAATATACTATATATTGTTAAATGTTATTTGAAATTATTTTGGAAATCATGGTTTGAAAGGTTTATATAATTTCTACATATGAATTTAAAATTATTTTAAATAAATTGTTTTGGAAATTTGAATTTAATTTAATTTAGAACTTGCCAATAATACGACAGTTCGTTGATTCTTTGGTTTATACTTTTAAAGGATATAACATGTGTATATTTGACCAGATTTTTCCAAAAAAAATGTATTTTTTTAAATGATAATAGCTTTCAAATAAAGAAAATATTTCCAGTTTTTAATTAAAGGGGTTTCAATTTGAAATGGAATTTTTTTGAAAGCTGTTGATGAATTTTTGTGAAAGATCGGTGAACTTTGTAAAGTGAATCTTTTTGTTTAAAAGATTAAAAGTGGGAATTTTTTTAAACCATTTGAAAGAAAGGTTTTGGGCTTTATGTTGTGAGTTAACTAAGATCCTGTTGTACCCATGCGTTTAAAATAGAGTTCGTTGTTTGGTTTATCCAGGGGAGGACTTTGTGTCATAAACCCATTTCGAATAATGATGCGACGAAGTGGATAGCATTTGAAGACCGTTGGTGAAGACCGGGTATTTTCGAAAGCGAAAGGATTATTTGTCGAATGTCTCTACACCGAATGGCCCCGGTATAGAGATTTGGTCACCCTTTGTGATATGGAGTCCGGATGTGATTAGGGATAATTAGGATTGCAAGGGCTTCTTTTGAAGTGCCTTCGGTTCTGTTCGAACCCGGAACAGACTTATATGGATGTATGTCTGAAATTCAGCTATTTATTTTAGTTATTCACTAGAGCAAGTTACACTTTGAGATGTAGAGCTGGTTTCTATCAAATGCATTTCTGTTTGGTGGTGGAGAATTTATTCTCTTAGCTTAGCACCTTTCCTTGAGACTTACGAGCTCAGAGGTTATGTAGTTGATGGTTACTAGTGATACATTCCCAATTAGGTAATGTGGCATATGAAGTACTTTTGGTCATTTGTTGATCGAAACATGGGTTTTGTTAAAAGCGTAGCTTTGTGGATGAGACTTCTTGGACCTCACAACCCGGAATGGTCAAAACAGAAAGAATGCTGCAAGGTTATGAGGGTCGCGCCCTTTAGGGTATGTACATTTCCCTCTAGAAAAGGGTGGTATCATGGTACGGAACCCAGATATTTAACCTGTGTGGTTTCTCCAAATCCATTGCTTTGTGGTTGTTGGTTTTGAGCCTCGAATGAAGATTGGTATCAACCAGGGGATGTCATTACTTGTGTAGTAGTTACCTAGTTACAGAGGTAACTCGGCATTTTGTAGGCAGAGATTCGGTTAGGTTCTCGGGGCATCCCTCTAGAGGCGTACCCATGTAGCCTAGGAAGTTCCTTTGCTTGACCATTTGTTGGAGATCCAATCACCAATACATGACTTGTACGGTTTTAGTTGTAGAACTGGCCAACTAATATGGTAGCTATAGTATGCATACTATAATGGTACTTATGTTGGCTAAGATTAATATTATACATGCAAATGTATTCCACTATGCACTAATAATTATTTCAAAAGGATTTTGCGTATCAAGCATGTTTGACTATCATAGGGAGAAATATCCTTCAAGTGTGTGATTGCATTGTGTGTGTGCCGGGAGGCCTTATGGTAGTTTCATTTTCCAAAAAGCGTTGCGAATTTCTCTTAAATTCTTTTGTTTTTCTTTTGATAAAGATAAACTGTTTTTATTTGCTCACACCAGTCCAATGACTTACCTGGAGTTTATTGTCCCCTTTCTAAACTCTGGCTGCCCACAATTTTCCACATGGGCAGCCTAGAGTCAGGTTTTCAAAGAGTCGGATAGCATATGTAGATTCGATGGCCTTCGAAGTCTTTGGTCTTTGAAGTCGTTTGGATTTGGTGATAGCATTTGCTTCTCATCAGCATTCATACTGACCTTTCTTAATACAACGTGATTATGGTTCGAGTTCCAGGTTTAGAGCATTGGCTATGGAGTTGCATTCTATTGGATTCTCAATTTCCCTTGGAGTCTATGTAGATGTCTTTTCCGCTGCTGTTCTTTCCACTATTGTATAAATCTCTGAGGTTGTTCATGTGTTGTATCAATGTTGTATATCAATAATATTCTTTTTTTACTTCCGATGTGTTGTTGTACTTAATGTGTTATAAACTCCGGTGCGAATCGAATTTCAATGTTGGAATCGGCGACATTAGAATATGAGTGAAGTACGGATGTCGATTTTCAGAAGTTGGATTTCGGGTCGTCACAGTCTTCTTCTTCCGACGATCAAGTAGTTGTGATGATGATGGAGATGGAGGTGATAGTGTTGGTTAGACATCAGATAATTGTAGGGGTAAGCAACCAATGGCATAAGATGTTTTTTTACAAAGACATTAATATTCATTTCGTATGGCTTGTACTAAATGGCCACTCTATTTCTTATCCTTTCAAAGATTCTTGTTTATAGAAGTTTATTGTATGAATGATTATTTTTCTTTCGTAGTATCTATGACATTATAACTTCATTTATTCCTCATACCTTTTTGGGGGGACAAATATATAAATATTGTTGCTAACTTTAAGAATGTAGGATATAGAGCGTCAAAGATTCAGGGGAGTAAGTATTTATGTTATATATACAGTTGAAATCTATATCTATTTATAGGTTGTCATCAATCAAAAAAGGGGGAGAACATTGAAACTTGATTTTGATTCATGATAGGAAGCTCTCACTACGACATACAAATTTGACGACTGCTACGACCAAAAAAGAATATATACTACAAGGAGACGAGACTTCAAAACCGGTGCATCAATTATATTATTTTGTTTTTGAGTCTTTGGTCAATGTTATTAAAATCTCTCCTCGGTTACGTATATATTAGATTATATATTTAATCATTCAATTTTCCAATATTTTATACATATATAAGCATATATTAATTTATAAAAGTAACTAAAGTTATATATATTTCTATACCTATGTAAACAGTGCATATTGAATAGATTTCACCAGGTCGGTCGACCGACCCAATGGTCCAGTCGATTGACACTAGGAAATTTTTGCGACATGCACAGGTGAATAAATATACGGATAGATATTTGAAAATTATTTTGAATATTCAGTCGACTGACCCCGAGGCTTAGTTGACTGAATTTCTACAACAGCTGCTTGTTGAAAAGAAATGACTTTTTATGAAGAGATACAAACCTCTACGAAAAGATTTGGACGCAATGGTTCAACCAAAACTCTTCACCAATAGTCCCTGCTTTCTAACCATTATAAATACATAATCAAACTTGATTTCAAATCATTGAATTACAATGGAATTTTCTTATCTCTTTGATGCAATTTTCTGGAATCTATTTGCTATTGTACTTTCAATTATTGTGTATTAAAGCAATACTATACCTTTCTATTCTTCATATACTTCAAATATATATATATATATATATATATATATATATATATTTATTTATACTTGAGGAGAAGATTGTAGGAAGGGTGTACTACAAGAGACAAATTATTTTTATCAGAACACAAAACTTCAAATCTATTTTCTGTATTTGTTGAAGTCCTATTCTGCTGCTCAGGGGAGTGAAGTCTTCTTCGGCTGCTGATGCGAAATCCTGTTCTACTGCTCAGTTCCCTGTTTGGCTACTCTGGGGTTGTATAAACCTATTCCTTCGGGTTAAGTGAGGGTTATTGTTTTAGTGAAATTCCAGAAGGAGTCTGGGACTGAACGTAGGATAGTGCTACGAACGAGTATAAAAATTCCTGGTGTTATTTTATTTTACTAATTTTATATTCCGCATTATTTACTACATTGCTATCATCACTATACTCTGTATTATCATATATGCATAGTACACGATCCATAGCACACTTTTATGAAGTTCTGTTCAGAAAGCTTGGTTAGAGTCCATAATAAAGGATCAAGGGATCAATCCTAATTCGGATGTGAAGTTGTGAATTCAAATAGAAAATCAAATCAAATATTGTGTATGGATGATCTACATATATCGCAAAAATATATGTTAAAAATAATTATTTGTGGCAAAACCTTTAGGTTTTTGTTTGGGATAATTTTGAGGACGAAATTATTTTAAAGGGGAAGATTGTAATGACCCATAAGTTTATCACTTCGATAAATTATATTTATTTTTAAATTTATTTAAATAAACGGTTGATAATATAAACAATAATGTTTCGAGTAATAATTAGCGGTAATTTTATTTTGAATAAATATTTACAAAAATATTTTCCTCGATGTCTAAATAGATAAGATGGCTGAAAACTGTTTTGTCTATAACCAACCTATAATCGTAAAATGTCATGCATAGAGCTGGGTACGTACACTTATTTTTATTATTAAATAATGATATGAAATAAAATCAACTGATTTGGCTTCAAAAATAAAATGTATTTTTGACATTGTTAATAATGCCCTTAAACATGATAATTGATTTACTAAATTTAAGTAATGATTTAATTATTATTATAATTATTCAAATAATTGTTTTTAAATAATAATAATTCATTTTAAGTAGTTATAAAGTGATAATAAATAAATTATAATTGTTTTATAAAGAGATACATTTGATTTAAAAACATAAGGAAAAATCGGTACTGCATTATCGATATGATAGCCATTTTTGTAAATGATTGTTAATATAAATTTATATGGTTTTATAAATGAAACGTGATCATTTTAGTTCATATAAAAAGATAAGAAATTTTTTTGAAAGTTTATTTAATAATATATGCACATTAAATTAAAGTGAAAATGTGACTGGGAATCGGTTCTTTGATCGGCAACGTTTTATCGAACGAATGTTGTTCGGAATCAATGCAACATTGTTTATATGTTATGTACACATATATAACACACAAATGCATCCACTAGTATTCACATGAACATATGTATACATACAAATTAACTTATACACTTACAAATACATATATAAGACAAAATTCAAATTTCTTTTGTATTAAACTTCCTCCTTAAGCTAAAACAAGTCGACATATGCATATATGAGTGGATGGAAGTGATACGCATATGGAGGAGGGGTTATTGCAGTGTATTATAAAGTAGTGTGTTCGAGAAGCTTGGAAAAAGTATTTATGCATATCTTCCTTTATACTCCTCTTTTTTCCTATAAATACCCACCCATATCCTCCTTCATTCTTCACAAATTCATTCTTATTCTTCTTCACCATTCTTGAGATTCTTAATGCTCTCTAATGGCTTCTCTTTAAGAGAGGTAGGAGGGCTAAAAATGGTGGAGTGCTTAAGCACCAATCCGCTAATTACTCTCTAACCTTTTCATTATCTACTTCTCTCTCTTCTCTTCATTAATGGCACCTGGCCAAGAGTTTGGAGGTAATGGAAACATGGGCCTTAAGCGAGGAGGAGGTATATATGTTGTCCAAGCACATTGAAATCATGGTTGAGTCATTTTGTAATGATTTAGATGAAGTATTGTGATGATTTGAACTTTGGTAGGAAGTTGGTTTGATTATGGTGAGAACTCCTAAACTATATTATATTATATGTTAAATGATGATATGATGTTGCAAAAGAATGTTTAATATGCATTGATCATCGATTTTGGCTGTTTTGATATGAATGTTGAACATGTATCCAAGTCATGAATATACACGTCGATAAGCACAAAGGAAATAACTTTTCCAGAGTTTATTAAATAGTGTGTATGGAATTTTTAAACCTATTAAAAATGGTTTAAAATGTATTCGCAATGTTTTGTAAACATTTAAAAGTTTTTTCGTGAAATGTGAAAAGAAATAGAAATTTTGGTTGAAAATAAGCACGTTGCGTATCAGAACTCTGCGATTTCGTACTTCAAAAGTCAAACAAGTGTAAAAGTTGGACTATAGCTTGGAATTCTTCAAGATAAGAATTTTACAAACTATCGTATCCATAGTTTCTAATGAAGAAATAAAATCAAGATTTTGATAAGTAGATTTTGAAATATGAGCAAAACATATTTTTGAAAATTCTCAAATTTGTAGTTCAGAATCCAAAAACTGGATTTCATTGAAAATGATGTTCAATATTGTTTAAAAATGTGAAATATATCTTATATCAATTTTAAAATGTTTTAAAAGTGAATTTAGTAATAAAAATGAATTCCAAATGATAAAATGTCGTTTTGATCAATATAGCTTAAAAGGCACTTGCTACAGCATTTCTGTAGCACTTTTCTATAACTTTCAAAATATGGTTTTAAAATATCCAAATCTTGTATTAATGTTTAAAATGGATAACTAAGAGTTTTAATAATGATTTGGTGGTTTCGTAGCATATTGAAGAAAGTTCAAATATATGATTAGTGAAAAAGCTATTATAAATAAGTGGCTTAATCTTGGCTCTAAAAGCCGACGAGTAGGCTAGATTTTTCAATTCGTGAGATCCGGATGTGAGGCGCCGAAACTACGGAGATGTTTAGGAGCGACTATTGCCCTGGCTCACCTGGCCTCTTTACTGGGCTATTGATAGATAAGGTCAAAATGTCGGAAACGGTCTAAGTATAAAATGATTTAAATTTACAAATTTAAATACAACTTGATTTTATGGAGATGATCTTCTTGTACTCGGTATTAAAGACCGAAGAGGGAACTCATACTATTCATGGAATTTGAAAAGTGGTTTCTTCATTATTCTGGCTATAGTATTTGTTGAATAAGGGGATTGATACTGCGTAGAATTAGGTGATTTCTATATATTCCGCTCAATCAATATTTACTGGTTTTGGATTAATATCCTAGATAACATGTTTTTGACCAAATTGAAATTGAGAGTTTCGAATTAAGAAATCATTGTTAAGATTTTAATGAGATGATTTGGAATTGATTTAAATTCCTATATTTAAAATTTAGTGGTTTGGATTTATAGTAAACGATGTCTTTAATAACATTGTTTTTGATCCGTGTTAAAAGTTATCATTTGGAAATCTTTGTTAGGATTTAAGTATAGGACATGAATCTATAAATATCATTATGTTTAACTCTAATAAATGTATTTTAATTTCTGCTGTAATGACTATTTGTTGGAATAACATATGTAAGATTTTTTCTGTCTTATTTGTCCGTCCTACCCTTAAGAATATGCTTCTCCGGCACTTGGATTTTCGACACATGAATATCGAGGATGTACCAATGTTGATTTCATGCATATATACATACATACAGATATATGTATATATATATATATATATATTTATGTGTATATATATATATATATGTATACACCATCGATTGGACCACCTGCCTTTCCTCTCTAACTCTACAACTGCAACCCCATTGTTAAGCTTCCATCTGTAGTTTCACTTACAATAGACATTACCAAAACACCACATCAAACTTCTGTTGATCAGTGCATACTTTTTCCTTATAACAATACACCCTTCATATCACACCAGTCTCTACATATCAGTGAGACCTAATAACTACTCTACAGCCTCCAACAATGCTATCATTCCTACAACTTCTCAATTATCTCAACAATAAAAACAAACAATATCAGTGCACCAACCAAACAACCACAAGCTCAAATACATACCATGCATACCATGCACGAACAACTTCTTCCCTTCTGCAAACTTCTTCCCTTCTGCAAACTTCTCCCTGACCATATCATCGTCTTCTCTAATAACACCATACCATCATGATATGAATACAAAGTCCCCTCCTCCTGCAACATCGCCAACATCGCCAACATTCTCCTTCAATCTCCTATTACGACCATGATACGAATCTTCCCCAATATTGCCAATCAACGATACAAATCAAAACAACTCTCTACCATTCAACGCCTTGCATCGAGAACTCCACCAATACCCGAAACTGTCTCCCTTCATCACTTCAAACTCCGCCACCAATCGGCCCAAATCATCGAACCTGCAACCATAACAATTTGATTAATTTTGGTATTGCAATTTCAAAATTTTGAATTGGGGGCAAGTAATGGTTTTCGATGTTTTTAAAAAAAAAATATTTGACATATTGTTCATTTTGAATAGAGTGGTGAAGTTTGGGATTGTAGTGTTTTCCATTTTTTTGAACGTTTATTTATTTTGAGTTGAGCCTTGATTAGTTTATCTTCAAAAAACCTAGTTTGCTTGGTGAAGATAGTTTAGTTCTCCTCTTTTAATTAAATAACAAGTTGTTTTCAATTGTTTTAGTTAAATTTGTTTTACTTTTCTTTAGTTTTAATTACTTCTTTCATATTCAAAAAAACTTGTGTATATCTTGATTTCAATTTTAGGGTGCAAAGCAGAAAATCAAGAAGGAAATGAAATGCATTCCAAAATTAACTGCTTGCTTGCTTATTAAAATATTTGCTGCTTTAAATTAATTTCTAATATATTCTGCGTGCCCTGGTATCGTGCTTCCATCCCATGTTTTTATTCTCATTGCGTTGTTGGTTGCTTGCATGCAAAAAAAAAAATCAAAAACAAAAAAAATTCATTCGTATTTGCATCGTTAATTCACGTTTAATTTCTGCTTTGCATTTCATCTCAGAACTTGACTAATAATAACGGTTACATATCTTAAGGGTGTCACGAGCTCACCTAGAGCTAAATGTATATTGGCAAGTTATCCTCTTTTAAAAATTTATTTTCTTGGTTCTACGGTACGACAGAGCAATAATTAGTTAAAATATTACGGTGATTGTAAATATTATATTGATTGTTTCTCCAAGGTACTTAAACCTTCGGTTGCGTTGCTATAGTGATTCGTGGTGCACCGATAAATCCCATCGATTACTAGGCTGAGAACTATCATGTTGGATTAAGATAACGTGCGATTATACAATATTGGGTTAGGAGCTACTTAGAATAAGAAATTTGTAATTAAACCTTTGCATTTATTTATTTGCATTAGTTCATGCATATTTTAAAAAAAATTCAAAATCCAAAACTAAATAATTTATAAATATTTCTTAACCTAGTTTTTAAATATTTTCCTTTACAATTTTTTAATCAAAATCAAAAATCCAAAAAAAATTATTTTTTTTAGAAAACAAAAAAAATAAAAATAAAATAAAACCTTTTCAAAATAAAATTGAAAATCCAAAAAAAAAAATCAAATTTCCCCTCGAGAAAATAGATTTCTTTCCATAAATTGTTCTCGTTTATAATAAAAATCCAAAAAAAAAATTCACTTCGAATTCTTGTGGATATTATAACAACAACTACCGTATAAATAATTCGGATTCTGAGTCACAAAATTTTAAAAATGATCACCAATACCAAATGTTGAATGGAGTATTGAAACGATTTCGAATTTACTTGAACTCTCTACACAACAAAATCAGATGATAAATGTGTTGTGTAATTCTATTTGTGCGATATCTCGATTCAAGGGTTCAAAACAAACAAAATTTGAATTCTCTCCAAAATTCAAATGGTTTCAATTATAACTCATGCCGATTCAATTTTAAACTCTAAGATGGAATTCAAAATCAAAATGGAACCAATTGTTTAAATAATTTTGGTAATGAGAATAATCTCACACAACAAGAAATCCTAATATTAACAACAATGGATATTAGTATTTCAATACCGAGCGCTCTTTATTCCGATGATATTGACAAAAATACATAGTTTCGGTGCGTGCTATTGTTAATGCGGGCGAAAAAAAATTTTCTTCTCCCGTTTATCTATCTTTCTTCTCTAGATCCACTCACAACATTTCTCCGTCAATGCCCAAAAAACCTTAATTTATTTTTCATTCAATCTAGCTATATTTCTCCTTTATCCAATTTTATTTTTCTCTTGTTCCAAACTCTCAGTCACGCTTATCTCCAAAACCGAAAAGCACTTTAAAAAATTCTCATAATTCACAGTCTTATAGTTTGGTAAAACATTGTAATCAACTATTCTTCTTCAACTCGTGATGCACTACAAATGGATCTTACATCTCTGACAATACTGCACCTTCAATCCTCCGCCACTACTCTAATTGGCATCTATTCTTGCAAGTCAAGACCATACCTTACATAATTTTTTGTCACGGGAATCTACGGCTAGTTTGTGTGTTATTCGTTAATATTTTTTTAATATATGTAATATATTTAGGCATTGCAGGTAATATAATTTTTAATATTTTTTGGTAGATTACAATTTTTTAATATGGTTTCCCTCCGTCAACCACCAGGATTCTTCGAGCATCCAATGATATAGGTGTTGTTCGTTTTTTAATAACTGTAAAAAATCATATATAATATGTTCGGTATAACCTCTCCTGTTCTTGCTAAATGAAATCTTGCAACAAAAAACGTGACTATTATGGTTAAGCTTTCCAAATTTGTTTTCTTTACATAAAAATTCACGTCCTTTTTATCATTGATTAAGTAAATTATATCAAATTGGGAAGTAATGACTAGATTGTAAGTAAATTTTCTAAAGCAAGTAAATGTATTTTTTATTAAGGATATCTAAGGAAAAGTGGTTGTTCGAAAATTATCATTTGACAAATTATTAATTCTGGGACAAGCATCCTGATCAAACATGAATTTAGCTCAAGAATTCAATTAGGATTCTTATTTTTCCAACCTCTTAAAAAAAACAAGAAATTGGCTCTAGTATTAAAAATAAGAAATCTTATTTAAACCTGTTTTCAATGAGTTATTGATCTTAAAATAATTTTTTTGTTGATCCATAAAATTGTACTCGATTACTTTCAGTATAATGCAAGCATTTGGAGTAAATATATGTCCTAGGAAAATAAACATGAAATATTATAATTTCAATCTAGAAAATTATTCCATTGATTTGAGTAATCATTGTTGTTGTTTAAAATGGTTTTATTTATTTTCAAGTTGGATAGTAATCATACAAAAATGCATACATGGATTTTATGGTTATTGTTTGCATGCATGCATGGATTTTATAGTTATTTTATTAATTATATTCATTTTTGTGAAAATAAGGCAGATTGAAATTAAGTATGAAACAGTAGAATTCGCAGTCCTTTCGAATTTCGATGTTCATGCATAGTCTAATAAATTCTTTACCATGGTCCTTAATGAAGTAGTTATGTTGTTAACATGTTTGCATAAATTACTATTTTAAATTTAAGTGTAGCATCTTTACATCTGCAAACACTATTGAGGCATAAAAGGCTTCTTTTTAGTAAGGCATAAAAAGGCTTCTATTTAGAAAGGAACGTAGCTGTTTGATCATATTGTATTGTTTGTCAAAACGAATTAGGGCTGGCAGTAATTTATTGAAGTAGAATTTTTGTCCAATTCTCAAAAGAATTCAGAGCTCGGACAAGTGTATTATGCTTTACATCGTAAGTTGCGCTCCAAAGGTTAACAAATCACAGCATGCAAATAATTCACCGATTCTTGCTGCTCATCATCATTCTGTAACGGCCCTTAATTTTGATAATTAAAAATAGTTGATTTTGTAATCTTTTGTGATTTAATGTTGGATGAAATAATTTTTTTATTAAATTATAAGAATGTAATTTGATTAAAATGTAATAGTATTAATTTATGACAATTTATAACCGCTTTGAATGTTATTCCAATTAAAATAAATGATTAAAAAGGTATAATTGGTGATAGATTGTAAATTAATTGTAGTAACGTGTATATTAAATAACAATTGGATTGAAGGAGTAACTGATAATTTAAATGTTGATTAATCAATGAATAATGTGTAATAAATTGTAATTAAATAAAAATTAGTGTTGTAGTAGTAATTATAACACTTGTTGTGGATAATAAACATACAGTGTGACGACCCGAGATTTATAACAATTTAAATTTAAATATTTAATTGATTTCAAATATTTGTAGGGTTAATTTTAACTTGAATTCCAAATATCACTATTTACTTGATATTTAAATTACTGAATTATATAATTTGAAATTGGGTAAAATGTTGAATCTGGAGTTTTAAGCCCGTTAAAAATAATTTGAAGGCTTATAAATTTTTTATTGATAGCACTTAGGGTAGTGAAAGTGTTGAAATCGAGTTTGGAAATGTTTTGTTAAGTTTTGAAATTTTATTGTTCAAATCGATATTTAAAAATAGCCTTTCGAGGTACAGTCTTGGAATTCGATGAAACCAATTCCTTTGGATCCGTAATGGTTAGTTATTATCGGATTTTAATTTTCGTAGTTTTGGATTTACCGTTTGCTCGTACGGATGAGAAACGCGTTGGGATTAAAATCGATAATATAATATTTTAGATCGATTTATAAAGCTAACTTCCACATAAGATTAAATTAGCTTCAGAAACACATTCTATTGTGTTCGGAATAAGGGTAAAACCTCATAATCGCCTAGCGGCATTCCTTAAGAGGAGTTCGAAATTTTAATAGTAATTAACGTGACGTTTTGAAAGTTTTATAATATAATAAATTTAAGGTCAAACAGTCAAAAATATTTTCATTTACAAACGCGTACTCAAGAAGCCTTCCACCAACCTATATCTTATCCCCGTCCCCCTCTCTCTATTCTCAAAAGCATAAAATTGAACTCGAATTAAAAAAAATGGCCGAAGCCTTTTAATAAAAAAAGGGAAAATGGTCGAAGGGGGGAGGGAAGTCGCGCGTCATGGTTCATCAATTCAAGTGGAGATCGTGTCATGGGTTTCGCGATGGGAAGTTGGCTTTCATCGTCGACTTCAATTAGGGCAGAGGTGACGATGGTCGGCGATTCGGGGTTTTCCAGCAGTAGGTAGCAGCGCGAGTGGTGAGGCCGCAGCTTCGAGCGATGGGTTCTAGAGTTCGACTTTGATTGGAAGGACAGTCGATTAGGGCTTGGGGTTGCGATCAAATTAGGGGATGCAAGGTGATGTGATCTCGGAGTCGGCAAAGCAGTGGCTCACGAGGGTGGCGTTTGCAGTAGAGTAGCGCAAGGCGGTGGGGTCCAAGCATCTCTAGGCGTCGACGAGAATTGTTGTGACTGGGTAGGTGGCTACCGGGTATGTCATATTGGTGCATAAAGTCAGTTTTTGATATCTATTAAGCTAGTTCAATTTAAATTTCTCGAATAAAAAAAAGATAAAGATTTATACCGGTTTGAAAATAGAAGGAAATAAAATAAAACAATATGTAGTAAGATTCATAAGCAATTCTGTTTTTATTTAATATACAGGTTTGAAAGGGATTTTTTATTTTATTTGAATGTACATAAGATTTCGGAAAGATATTAGGATTTTAAAATAAATAAATAAATAAATAAAATATACATATACTTATTTTCAATTAGCTAGTTTATTTTTAAACAAAGGATTTAGTGATTAACCTGTTTAATTAACATATTTAACTATTTTAGTTACTAAAAGTATTTTAAAAGGGAGGTAGTCAAAGTAAAATAATTAGTTAAGTAATTTATTTAATGAGATATAATGTCCTATTACTTCGAATATTAATAAATCGTATAACTGTTTATACAAGGTTAAAATCTAAAAGGAAACAAGTCAAGATTGGATTTGGATTGCATGAGGTGCGAATTGGATTGGTAAAACTCTCGTTCGCATGCGACAAATGGTTTTTAGGGTTGGGTTTTCGTTTGTGGGAGGCGGCTGCAAGGCGTGGTAGTGGCTGCAGGCAGGGGAAAGAAGGCAATCGCATTTTCTGGGTAGTGCTTACGAAAGGAAATCGATGCTTATGATCGAGGTTAGTAGTAATTAGGGCTTTATTTATGTGAGGTAATTAATTTAATTTTTGAAATTTTGTTTAGTTAATTATATACTTAAAAATCGAATACGAAGCAAAAAATAGGGTTTTAAGACAGGTATTTTTAAAAATGTCTTGATTTGGAAAGTTTATTTAAATTTAGATTTTAGGAATTCTTATAAACAATAATTTATTAATGTATATGATTTCAAAAAGGAAAGCACACTATGTTATTATATAAACTATATGATAAAATAGGTTATTATTTAAAGAGGTTAATGTGTAAGCTTGTACATATGATAAGTCAACTAAGCTATTTCTTTTGATAATTATAAGGTCAAACTTATAAAATTCGTAATAACGTAGGCTATACAATCGTTTGGAAAAAGCTGGGATTTTAGGTTTTAATCTAAAATGAGTTTTCAATAAATTTGGGAAAAATCAAGGTGAGAAATTTTTACCCATTTGAATTACTAGAAATTAATTTTAAATTGTTAATATTAATTATTGGATGCTTGGTTGAATTTATAAAATTATTATACATTGAATAATATTACACATATAGTAGTATATACATTAGTAGTGGGATTGACATTCCTGCATATTTTAGCGGATGAGACCCTATGCGCCACATATAATAGCGGATTACCCTATATACCACGATATACCCCTCGAAGTGGTATTGGTATTTTATGTTGCATTAGCATTAGTGGATGCAGGAATACTAGTTGGAGGGATCCAACAGATTCCTCTAAAATGTCGATTTTCAATTTCATATATATTGATATGTGATGTGTTACAATAATCCGCTACAGATTATTACTATGACTGAAAAATTGGATGTTAAAGTAGCACTTGCCTGTATTTTGGTATTTTAAATATCGTAATATTATTTTTTGAATTAGAAGGAATTTAAAGGATATTTTGGATATAGAAATATTTATATCGAATTTTGGATTATTTTAAAAGAAAACGATTTGGATAAAATGATAAATTGATTTTTAGGTTATGTTTAACTAGTCATAAATATATTCTAAATGGAGATTTTAAAAATAAATTATATAAAGGATTTTAACAGTGGAATTTTTAAGTAATAATCAGGAAAATATGAAAAGGAGCTGAATTCGATAATTTAAATAGATATATAAAATATATGGAAATGTTAAGAAATGGATTTATATATAAACAATAAAAAACCCAAACAAGTTATAAAATTTATAATTGATATTTAAAAATAGGGGAAATGTTAATTGTCCATAAATTGGAATAAAAATTCACATTGTGGAATTATAACGAGATACAGAAATAGTTTTGGGAAAAATAGCAGAATCTATTTTTGGAAAGCGATAAGGCTAGGGAGTTGGAAAGTTCAACAGTCCGCAAATCCGCATCCCATTGAGCCTATTTGCCAACGGATCAACTCAAAGTGGTCGGAAATACAAACCATTAGGGTTAAAGAAGAAAGAGGAAGAAGAAGAAAATAGGAACAACAGCAGAATCTCACAATCGCAGCTGAATAATACATAATAGACAAATGACCGATCTTTATAAAAAAGTACCATATCTGTTTTATACATTACATCATCAGAGTATAACACAATCAATAGCAAATACTAGACAGCTATATTAACTTGTCCTCCTAAAAGATGACTTTACAACATATGCTGCACAGTGGAATATACATAAAGTACGAGTGATACATCTCGCTATCCAGCTCGTATCCCGAGCTCCATAGCATCCTATCCTGTATTCTATAATACTCAGTCTGACCCGTGCATTATAGTGAAATAACACTTAAGTGAGTCTGGAAAACCAGAGTGAGAAAACACACTCAATTGGAATATAAATCAAAGGTATCTCGTATGATCACATCACAAATAAACATGCCGGGCTTTTACCGTACAATAACAAAATCATTTTTGTCAAATCCATTTGACATTATAGTATTGTCTATAGAAAGTAAAAATAGAATCTAGCTGAAATGCTTGCATCTCATGTTCCAGCAATAGTTGGGCATAATAAAAACCGTACATGCACTTAATGGATATTGGATTCCATACATTGACAGGGCTACTGGTGTACCGCCAGTCACAACACATGGTCTAGATCAGAGTACCGCGGATCCCTACAAATCCCCTACAACATATGACCGAAGCTACCCCTTACTGGATAGTCCAAATAAGATCACCCCGCGGTTGGGATCAGCAACCGCCCACATATCCGAAAAAAGGGACATCTAGACAGGGATGACCATGCCCTAATTGGTTGCTAGACACTTAGCCTTGCTGCACCTCTAATGTTTTAGCCATTCCCGGTTGACGAGGCTTGAGGCTATGCGTTACCTTTTTAGAACACATCTGATGTAGAATGCTCATCGTCCTTCTGATGATGTTATGATAGAATACATCCATACAAGGTGTCCCAGGGTCTGGACAAACTGAATCGCCGTCTTCATCATCTTCACGGTCTTCATTAGCAAACGTTCAACCCGGATCAAAGTGGTTTTTGGGAAATTAATCCTGATTCCGGTCTCTTCAAACGATCAGCGCATTGGCAAATACTAATAGTTGGTTATTAAATTAAACAATCATCCAACCAATTGCTTTCTTTCCACTAGGAAGCACCAAGTCCTTTAAAATTTTTGTTTTTTAAAGAAATTAAATACTTTATCCAAAGGTACATTTAAAACATTAAAATAAACTACTTCAATTACTTTATTCAAAATAATAGTTATGAAATTCTATAATAATTTTCCAAGTAAATCTTTAGCCAAAGGCTACTTTTAAAATTAAAATATAATATAAGGTATAATAAAATATTTAATAGTTATCCTTTGCATAAAAATATTATTTTAACCATTAAAATACATATTACCATAATTAACTTAAATAAATATTTACTTTTAAAATATTTAAAATAAATAAATAGTAATCTTTCCAAAACATTCTTTCAAAACCATTTTAAAACTTCTACTTTATACTTAAAAATCTCCAATGAAATTATACTAGACTTTCCAGGAAAGTTCACTTTCCATTCCAATATAGCTCATCTAATCACCTATAAACTGTAACACCCTAAAATTTTGAATTTTAATTCGGTAAATGTTTGAACTTTTGAAATATAAATTGAAAAGTTTCAAAAGAAACAAAATATTATTAATATTAAATAAAAGAAAGATATATGGATATAAATAAATATTTGATAGTTAAGTTTTAAATAAATAATAATAAATAAATAAAAACATATAAAAAACAAGAAATTGTTTTAAACAATAAAATAAAATATATGTGATGAATTAAATGTTGATAGTTAAACTCTAAATAGAAACTAAATTTAAAATGTATGTTGTAATAAGACCATATGGTTATAACATGACAAAGGAATACATATAAACTTATATGAAATTTTATAAACCAAGAAACAATAAAATAAAGAGTTATGTGCAAAACAAAACAAAAAAAAATAAGATTACAAAAGAAGAAGAAAAATCTGCAAAAAATCAAAACAAAATTAGTACTTAGAAAAAATCAAATAAGATTGTATGTTAACAGGGATGGAAACCTGCATTAAATGCTTTCTTCATAAGCCTAAATAAAAGATCTTTTCAGCCGAAATTATGTAAACAGAGATAAAATATCTTTAGTCAAAACAAATAAATAAAATCTGTTCAAAGCAAAATAAGCCTAACTAGTAAAACCTTCCCCTTATACCAACTATTTTTCTATATATATGTGTTCATCAACTTATTTCTATTTGGTTCAGTTGAAATTAATCGGAAAAACCAGAGTAAAAGATACATACATTATTATCTTACAAACTCATCAAACTGGAAAAAAAGAAAAAAAATAAGACACAAACCTGAAGTAGTTCAAAATTAAATAAATTCATCTCAGAAGTAAATTTCAAAGCTCAGGTGCATCTCAATAAACATAAATGATTAAAGAATAAAGCTTCAGATTCCATTCAATTGAGTAAAGAGAAAAATAAAATCATTTCCGTATCTCTGTTCTTCTCTATCATTTTTCAAGGTGAGCAAACTTTCTCTAAAAACTCAATCCTCTATCTGACTGTGTTCAGTGATGATAAAAGAGATGAAAAATGTTGTAACTTGTTTGAATGCATATTTATGTATATATATGTGCAGAGTTGATGATGTGTGTCTGTAGATATGTATATGCCTCTGATAAAATATACAGACTCTACAAACAACTTCAAAAAAATCACTTCCCCTTATTCTACTGGCTATTAGGACTTACGGTTAAAACAAAAGTTGTTTGTTTGATGATCAACTAAGTTTTAACAATTTATTAAAGTCAAACAACTTCTCAATGCCTCTGGAAATTAAGAACTAAGTAAACCTTTAAATAAGTCAAAATTTTAAACTTTTTAATTCATGAATTCAAGGATATAATCTGAAATCTTAAATTTTAACATGATTTTTAAAGCAAAATTATAATTTATGGGCTTAGGATTAAGGAGCAGTATTGGTTTATTCAAATTTCATTTTTTTGGTGATTTCTGGGGATGCACTAACTTGAAGTAGTTAGAACTTCGTCTGGTGATGGAAGGCGAATGGCGGTACAGGGAAAAATAGGGTAATGGTGTGTAGTTGGTCGTGGTGGCGATGGCAATCTTTTGAAACTGGAAAACCTAGTTTTGTTCGAGTATACAAGTTTGATTCGTTCAACATCAATAGTTGATCGAGCCGCACAAGTATTTGGGAGGTGATAGCTGGGAGTGTGACGGGTTGGTGGCCGAAGTTGTGGCGTCGCTGGTGGTCAGAGACGTGGTGGCGAGGCAATTTTGTTTTGGTGAGTTCGAGCTGTAGTATTGAGCAAACTACTAAATTTCGAATTCGAGTCTTCTGTGTCGAATCGTGGCTCGATTACGAGTGTGTGTTAGGTCTTTGACTTTCTGAAGCTCGCAACATTCGCCGGAATGGCGGCGCGATGATGTGCACAAGAACATTATTGTTTTGGTGTCGGTGTTTATGGTGGTGAGCAACTCGAGCTGTCACTCGAGAAAATGTATGCGATGCTTCGGAGTTGTACTCGAGCGTGTGAGATTTGTTACTTGTTGTTATAACTTAACTTAAATTTAATTAATGGAAAAAAAGAGGAGGAGAAGAAGTGTACGCGAGAGGAAAAGAAGATGACCCGGGGGAAAGAAGAGGGAAACCCGAGTGAATACTCGAGTCAAACCCGGGGTTGCTCGGTTATTTTAAAAAAATTGGGTTAAGCCAACAATTTAAAGTTATAACGTTGAAGTAAATAATGTTAAATATTTTTTTAGTTAAGAATTTGTTTCATGCTAATCAACTAAGTGAGTACATATCAATACTTTCTAAAACCTTAATTAATAGTTTAATTAAGTTATTAACTTAAGCTAAATATTGAATTTAATTACCATTAAAGCTTTCAATAAAGTAATAAATTGATTTTCAAAGTACAAATAAGATTTTAAATGACAACTAAGGTAAATAATTTTTATTAACTAATGGTTTGGAAAAGTAATTAAGAATGATCTATAATTTGTAATTAAAATCGATAAATAAACAATTAAGTGTCTAAATTATTTGTAAATTAAGAATTTGTTAATTAAATAAATTAGGTCGATTAATTATAATTGGCAATTAATTAAAATAATTAATTAAGAAACAATTAATCAAGTTAATTAAGATTTAATCAATTTATCCAAATTAATCATTGATTTTAAATAATCAATAAAAATAATTATGTGGTTATCTATTGAATCACAACCACATTTGAAAATAATTAACTATTGTTGTGCACTAGATTGATATTTCTGTTCTGATTGTGATATTGTGTGATGTAGATTGCTCTGTACTGCACCGTGATCTGTGATTTGTTCTATATTGATATGAAAACCCTTTTGCCCGTAAAACGACATTTAAACTTCAATGAGACAGGGAGTCGGATTTCTGTTAGTTATCCGAAACCTACATCGAACCTTGAATGTGAATCATTGTGATTGATATATCCACGTGTTTCAAAATTAAACGCTCACTATTCGGTTTTGTCGGGAAAGGACCTTTGTGTCATATAACCCATTCTGAATAATGATATGTCGAAATGGATAGCATTTGAAGATTGGTGGTGAAGACCGGGTATCTTCAAAAACGATAGGATAACCTATCGATTGTCTCTACACTGAGTTGCTCCGGTATAGAGATTCCCTAAATGATGCGAAGTCCGATCGGGATTGTGGATACCCGGATTTGCAAGGGCTTCTTCATTTATTGGACGAAGTGACTTCGGTTCTGTTCGAACCCGGAACAAACTTGTATGGTCATATGTCTGACACTATACTTTGAGATATAATGCAGATTTCTTTCAAATACGTATCTGTTAACGGCGGAGAATTTATTATCTTATCTTAACACCCTTCTCTGAGACGTACGAGCTCATATGTTATGTAATTGAAGGTTATCAACAATATACTCCCAATTTGGTAGTGTGGCATGCTAAGTGCTGCTGTGTGTTGATGATCATTTGCTGATCATTTGTGATCAAAGAATGGCTTTCGTGTAAAGCGTAGCTTTGTGGAGAAGACCTCATCGGACCTCACAACCCGAAAATGGTCGAAACAAGAAAGATGCGGCCGGGTTGTGTGGGTCGCGCCCTTTAGGGTATGTCATTTCCTTGTGGAAAAAGGTGATGTCATGGTATGGAGCCCAGATATTTACCTATGTGGTAGCTCCAATCTCATTTACTGTGTGGTTGTTGCTTTGTGATAAAGGGCCCTCGGATAAAGGTCCCAAAGGACGGGGGAGTGGCATATTCGTGTAGTAGTTACCTAGTTACAGAGGTAACCCAACCTTGTGTTGGCAGAGAGCTGGTTAGTTTCTCGGGACTTCCTACCAGAGGCGTACCCATCTGGCAGTAGGAAGTTCCTTAGCCTGACAATTTGTTGGGAATCCAAGCAAAACAATACGAGCCTTTACGATTACAATTTGTATAACCTGCCACCTCAGGTGACAGCTATAGTAGGCATTGTATTATGGTACCTATGCTGGCTAAGATTAATATTCTACTTTCGAAATGGTTTTTTCTACACTATGCACTAGAAGTAATGTCAAAAAACTTTTCTCGTATCAAGCATATTTGACTATCATAAGAAGAAATCACCTCCAATTCTACGATTGCATTATGTGTGTGGTGGGAGGTTTTATGGTAGTTTCATTTTCCAAAAGCATATCAGATTTTCTTTTATAAATCTAGTTTATTTAAAAGCAACTATTTTTGTTTTACACCAATCCCATGAATAACCTGGAGTTTATTGTTTCTTTTCTAAACTCTAGGTGCTCATAATTTCTACACAGGCAGCCTAGTAGCAGGTTTCCGTGTTCCGGTGTTAGCCGTATTTTGGATCTCTAATCTTGGAGATATTTTAGAAGCTTTTGGGATCTCAGTGTTAGTTTTTGGGAGTTCGTTATCACTTCTTTCCTTTGAAGACTTTTTGGATATATGATCGCTGTTGTATTATTATGATGTTTATTTAGAGTTTTGGTGTACGTATTAAAAATACTCTTATGTAGTAATGGATATTATGACGTTGTATCTGTGATGAATGCATGATATTCATTTTGTTCCACTGTTTTATATTCATCTTATGTTGTTCTAAGCTCCGAAGAACCGAATTCGATGCTTGGATCTACGGCATTTGAATATGGGTGTCGTATTCGGTGTCGATTTTCGATTCGAGTTAGGGCCGTCACATTTGGTATCAGTGCTGAAGGTTGAGTAAGAACTTTAGCTACGGAGTATAACACATTAGATGGCTCATTAGAGATAGGGTGAAGTATACCCTAGAATGAGTATAACCAAGACCAACACTCCAAATTTTCTTAGTCCGTTTTCTTTTACTGCTGGTATTCCAAAGATATTTCGTGTGTATATCTTAATCAATTTTCTTACTAATTATAGATAGTAAGAATGAGCGGACGAAGAGGAAGAGTTAGTGGTCAGGGAAGTTCCACAACACCTAATCAAGATCCCCCAACAACAGTAGCAGCAGTACCTATTCACGAACAGCAGAACCTGGCTGACTTTAATAAGAATTTCTCAAGGCTAGGTGGTAAGCCATTCACCGGCAAGGAGTCGATTGTTGAGGCTTTGGTATGGATCAGATCTTGTGAGAAAATCTTCAAAGGGCTAAAACTACAAGACGATCAGAAGCGACTCATAGCTTCTTGGAAACTCCAAGAAGAAGCCTTAGCCTGGTGGGAGACAGTCATTGTAGATAAACCAAAAGACGAGTTTACTTGGGAGAAATTTAAAGATGTATCTGAGAAGCATTATCTGCCATCAGTTGAAATTGCTCGAATGTACCAGGAATTCATGGACTTAAAGCTAGGGAGTTTGTCATTCAAGGAGTATCTCAACAAATTGAATGAATTGTCTCATTTTGGTCCGAATTGGTAAACACGCCTTTAAAGAAGAATGAAAGGTTCATTCGTAGGATGAATAAGAAATTCCACAAAAGAATGATCGGCCATGTTAAGGAATCTTTTTCAGATTTGGTGGATATGGGTTACAGATATGCCACACTTGATATGCAAGTAGCCCCGGTGGAGAAGGGAAATTTGTGCAATCAAAATTGGAAGAAGCAGAAATTTGAAGGCAAGAAACCATGGCAGGGAAAAGTGAAAAAGAAGAGCATTCAGGGAAGCGCGGTAGAGAATGTCACTTGCTATAATTATCTAGAAAAAGGTCACTACTCAAGTAGATGTACGAAGCCTAAGAAACAAGTCAGTCAATCTGTTAACGCTAAAATGCGAACGCTAACACCCCGGTGTGTAAAGTGTAGTTGTGCAAGCACCACCCGATAGATCGGGAAAGAATTACAAGCAAGTAATAGCAGAAAAGCAGTAAACAACAACGATTTTATAGTGGTTCGGCTTAAGGGTATAGCCTACGTCCACTCTAAGTACTTTTATTAATAATCCCGTTACAAACTGATACAATTCTTCTCAAGTACAATACACTTCAAGCCACAAGTGATTTGGAACAAATCTTAAGCTTCGATGTCGATTAAAGTTCTTAGATTCATGTTGAAGATGTGTGGTTTCTTCGTGAATTTCTTTGATGTATTCCTCTAATCTTGGAAGCTCTAAGTGTTGATGAAGTTCTCAATGCAGCAAGGTAACGGTGTGTGAAGAGAATGCGCCAAAAGCCCCCTTCATGTTGAATGTGGCCTTGTATTTATAGGCAAACTGTTTAGGCTGAGATTGCCTAGTCATGAGTCGTGACCGACTCATGATGAGTCGTGAGTCGTCTTCGAGTCACCTCTTTGCAGCATGATTTTGAACTTGCCTCTGAGTCTTGTGTCGTGCGTCGACCTATCTTTTGAGTCGTAGGCTTCCCTGAGTCGTGCCATCCTTAACCCATAGAATCTCCTTAACCCGTCAGGTTCCTTAAGTCGTAGCGGCCTCTTGTGTCATTCATCTCTTGAGTCGTAAACCCAATGAGATACTTAAGGACCTTGAGTGGATGAGTCGTGATCAGATGAGTCGGTCTTTGATGAGTCGGAGCTTGAATGAGTCGTTGGATCGGTCTAGGCCTTGAGTCGCAGACTCGCTGAGTCGTTGATCCATACTGTACCTTTAAGGCGCTAACTCACTGAGTCGTTGCTATCAATGAGTCGTTGACCCATTGAGTCGGCAATCTCTGAGTCGCTTCATCAGTTGAGTCGCTGATTCCTATGGGTCGCTGACTGCCTTATCTGTTGAGTCGGCCTAAGTTTCAGTGGGGTTAACATTTGCCCCTCGAAGCACGCGCCTGAGTCGTAGGTCGCGCGCTTCGACTTATCTTAACTCGCTTGTGCCGACTCATGCCCTACTTCCTTGGTATAAAATGGATGAACCGTCACTTCTATCTTCTTCTTCCTTTATCAATCTCTTGAGTCGTGTTCCGCCATTAACACATCTCTAAGCTCCCAAAAATAATTTCAACTCGAATTAGCACCCAATCCTCTCTAGTCAACATACAATCGTAAGCGATTTCTTCCCTTTCTTCGATCGTTGATCATTATTGTCTTACACGCTTAATCCTTCGCCTCCGATTTGCCTCTTCGTGTCTTACGAGTTTTGTTGGATTTGATTGTTGATGAACTTAGGTCTGCTTGATTTTACTCGCGGCGATCCATCATTCGAGGCGATTCTGTATTGTGATAGGATTAAAGTTGCTATTTTTGGAGATACCATTAGGTTAACGGGTTATGGGTTAGGATCCGAAGATAGGACTTGGAGATAGGTCATTGGGTTAACATGGGGTAGGAGGGAAACGGGTTTTGGAGTTGTATGGTAGATAGGCCAATCAGAGTAAAACACTACCCCTGATGCGACTTAATAATCTTGAACGACCTAAAACCCTTTGCGATTCAACTCTGGACCGGCTCACCAACCTTCACGACACAAGACTTGAGTCGGGGCCGAGACATCGCGACACAATGCTTGAGTCGGGGCCGAGACATCACGACACAATGCTTGAGTCGGGGCCGAGACATGTCTTGATGAATTTTTCGTAATTCTGAGCTGACATCTATTCTTTCTTTTATGACTCGTGACCTAAGTATTGCTGAGTCGTCTTCGACTTAGTCCTTGAGTCGTCTACGACTTAGCACTTGCACTTTTAAACTCCACTTGAACCTTGAACTGCTGCTTGAATCTTTTACTGATTGCTTTAACTTGTAAGCTAATAACCTGTTTAACATGACATTTACAGAAAATTGGGACGAATATACTGCCATCGACTTCCCACATCAAATGACAGATTAGTTAATAACAGATAATTAACTTAAATAAATCGTGTGAACGAAGTGCTATCGATTTCAAGTAGAATATTAAAGCAGCACTGGATTAGCCAATTGAAACTGACCAGCCCGCATTAATATTATGCTTGAGCTTTAAATAACAAGTTCCGAAATTACCGTAGTCAATCAATCGTCAACCAGTTTAATTCCAGTTATCTTTACTTGTTATTCTTTTTTTATTAGCTTCGCACGACACTTCACACTTTTTAGGAAACGTGCACCTTCGCATTTGAACATCCAGTTGCTTGTGTAGAATGACCTCTCATCAAGAAGAGCCGATGGGCCAGGCTGAAGATGTCTTCCCAGTAGCCATCCCTGTAGACAACCCTCCGGAGAGAACACCCACAACTTTGAATCAGCGGGTGTTTAACCAACTGCGCGTCCAGTTTGGCATTGATGATGCTGACACCTTACTTCCGGGGCCAAATGACACCGCGGATAGGCCCCTTCTTGGCTTTGTTGCTGTTAATCGCCAAATGTGCTTGAACGGCGCTATTCCTCCCTTTAATGACTTTCTTCAACAGTTCCTGCTTCGGTTGTCTATCTCTCCATTCCAATTACACCCCAATGGCTACGCCATTTCTGATGGGGTTATGTGTTCTATTTAGGAGAGTTTTGGATCGATTACCAAGCTTCGGGGAGATCTGCTATTTCTGCTCATTCACGAAAATTAAAGACCATCCCTCCATCGTGGTTATAAGAAGCGCTCGAAACCGCAAACTTATTACTGATCTCTCCGAAAGCGCTCACGGATTTTTGAATCAGTTTTTCTTTGTTCGCTGCCCTCCAGGGTTTTATGCCATCTGGAGAGTGGGAAGTAAGATTTCCTGTCTTTACTTTTTCCGTTTTGAAACTTTCTCGAGATCTGAACTCTCAGTTGCTAATTTCATTCTTTTCCTGTTTTAGCACTTCCACCCCCTGCTAGGGACCCAAGTCTTAAGCAAATTTTTGAAAGATTAAATGCCGTGCCGGTGGAAGAGAGGAGCATAAAGTTTCTGCTAAACGATGAATTTTTACATCAATACGGACTCCTCCATCCCTCTCGCTTTACTCAGCCTCATGAAGCTCCAACGGAGGTTCCTGATTCTCCGGTGAAAACTCCTGATCTTCCGATCTCCACTAAAGAGCACATGCGAGGAGAAATTTATGCAGAAACCTTACTAGTAAAGTGCTCTACTCCAAGAGACGATGCGGGACCCTCCGAAAAGCCCGCACTTGCTCCCATAATCGAAGAAGAAGAGGAGCCCCTTTCCCAAACCAGGAAGAGTGCTGACAAAGGAGCTGATGGAGGGAATCAGGTTGGGCATGACGGTGATGACGTCTTTGGGGATTTAAGTGACATAATCGTCACTTCCCAAGAGCTCTTTAAAGATGACCCTGCCTGTGGTAAAACTGTACCCCCGATGATTGAAGCGACATCTGCCCTCCAACAGACTCCAACTCCTTTATCCCAAGAATTGTCACCGACAGTGGGACTTATTACTTCCCCCCAACTGAGGAGTGGTTCGTTAGTCCAACACGAGTAGTTTGCACTTCACACACAACTAAGGATTTTCCAGCACATTTATGCACTTATCTTCTCATACTTTAAAGATTTCTAAAGCTTATCTTTTCTTATTTCAGATCCTTCAATGACACGCGGCGGATCATATTACCAGGATTTCCAACGCTACGGGGGGCGTGGTCAATATGATTATCGGCGTTACTTTCCCTCCTACAGAGAATCTGATGAAGAAAGGGCTGCCCGAAAGGCTCATGAAAGGAGGACTGAAGAAGAACGTCGCGAAAGAAGGGAGAGAGAAGAGCGCCATGATTCTTGGCAAAAAGGCGATGACTCCCACAAGAGAAAAACTCATGACGATCGAGGAAAAGGTCACATGAGTGAAAACTTAAGCAAACGAGCCCGTCACAGTGAAAAGCAGGCCTCTACTACTCCTGAGAAAGTTACTATTCCTGCCTCGCTCGACATTCCTTCTGACTCTCCCGCTCTTGGGAAATCAGACATTCAAACGATAATTAGCAGGGCCAAATTTCAAGTTGGACCGGGTCCTGCCACTCTGCAGAGCCGATTTCCTCAATGGTGCCTTAAGGGGGTGAGGTTCGACCTAGACTTGGTCCCCATCGACAAGTCTGCTATGTTGCGCAATCTTGATGCAGTCAAGCTCGATATCGAGAGGATGTCAAACTGGCAGAAGCTTGTCGATGAGCTTCAAAGAGTTAACCGTGCCAACATAGAGGCCATGCTTACTATGGAAAACGATAAGGCCGAATGGCAAAAGGTCGTTGAGCAACACGACACCGAAATGAGGAGCATTGCTTCCTACAATGAGGAGCTCGAAGAAAAGGTTGAGAATTTGAAACATGAGCTTGCTGCTTCCTCTACTTCATATTCTCAGAAAGAAGAAGTGCTCCTGAAACAAGTGAGAGACGCTCACGCTAGCCAGAGGGATGCCGAAGACAGGCTCGAAGCACAAAAAAGAATCAGTGAAGGCTATGTCTCTGATATTGCTGAACTTCGAAAGAAAAACAACTCCCAGGAGGCGGAGATACAAATGCTTAAGCTTCAGCTTGCCAAAACTGAAAGGGAGCGTGATGAGGCTGTCGCCGGCAAAATCGCAGCCGAAGAATCTCATGAGGCGACCAAAAACAGCTTCGGCTCAACATTATTCGACTTCTACTTGCATAGCGTCTTGGGGCGTGGAAGCCTCGCTTTTCTTGGTCCTAAGTATGAAATCACTTTAGCTGAAGTATGGGAGGCCGCTCTTGAGATGCTTGGTGCTGAAGGTGCTGGTTATGACGAATCAGCCCTGGAAAGGCATTATTTTGATGATGACGCTCGCGCTGCCCTTGCTAAGGGAAAGGAACAACTTGCCAAATTAAGAACTGAAGTGACGGAAGGGGACCGGCTGGGGAAAACCACTTCAACTACTCTAGTCCAGCCACCTTCTTCGTCTGAAGTCGACATTATTGGTTCCAGTTCCCATCTTGCATCTCCCACCAAAGTTACCACTGAGATTACAAGCATACAAGGTGGGGACGAGGGTGATGAGAGCGCTGATGCGCAAGCTTATGAAGTCGATATCAGGAAACCAGCTTCTCCAGGTAATTTCACTGTTAATCTCGCTACTGTCAATTCTGCTCAAGCGGGTTACTCATTTATTTCGCATGAGTTTCATGAGCTCCTTGGCTATTTTCTCAACCTTGACGAGCCTTCATCTCCTCTCTTTACTGACTTCATTGGTGAACCTTCATCTCCTCTCTTTACTGACTTTAACCTCTTTTCTTCTGTAGAAAAAGTATCAAGCACTGCTCAAATCTCTACTTCTCCGGTAATCCCTCCTCCATCTCTTCAGGTGGCTCCTCCTTCTGCTTCGCAGCCTGGATCACAGGAGGAACAAATAGAGGCTCTCCATGGCCTGGATGATCCCATTGCTTCGCAAGAGCAGAAAGATGAGGGACTTGAGGGAGGCGACATATCTCCGGAGCGGACTCCTTCTGACGACATAACTTTATCTAAACTTGTCACTCCAGGAAGTGAGTCTTCCTCGAAGAGGAGAAGGAAGCAAGGAGCATCAAAGAGGAGAGGGAAGATAATCACTGCCACTGAAGAGGAGCCAGAAGTTGGGCCAGCTGCGCCTACCTCTCCTTCCTCCCTTATACCCACTGGTCGACCTGAAAAGCTGGTCATTCGGCCGGGTAAAGGGTCCAAAGGCAGTAAAAAGAAGTGAAGACTTTAGCTTCTTGTCTTTTGTATGAACTGGCCGAGAGTTGTGCGGGTACCAGCCCCCGCTTTTATTTTGAAACCTGTACCTGCATTATAGTTGAATAAAATGATTCTTCGTTTGTACAAACTTCTGTTTGAACTTGAGAATGCATTTACTATTTATTTTAATTTTTTTTTTTTTTGCACAAGTTTATTTACACGATATTGCAGCGGGCTTATGGTATGTTGTTTGAGTATTACTTTACTGATGCAGCTATACTATTATACCATGTTGCCCCCATACCTTAAGCTTGCTGCAATATTTTATACTTTGAGGGGACTTGCACTCTTATTTGCTAAAGAATAATTATTTTATTCTTTAAAGAAAATTTTTGTAGAGTACAACTCCCTTCGTATAAGTTTCTACGCTTTGTCGTTCGAAGAAATCACTTTTTTCTTTTGCTTATGTGCATATTTTACCAAGTGAATTCCTCTATGTGGTAAAGCGGACCTCTGAAGGGTACTTTAACTTCTTTCCTTTTTTCTTTTTTTTCTTTTTTTTCTTTTTTTTTTTTGACGATCATTTTCCATAGTAGGTAAATTACTCTTCCTTTGAAAGTTAAAGTACGCTTTTGATGAGGATTTTTTTTTTTATACAAAGTTGTACCTCTGAGGAGGGATTTCACACGTTTCAACACTTGGAAGTTTTATTTCGATCTCGGTGAAACGTGTACCTCCAAAGAGTTGTGCCTTTGAAGAAAGCCTTTTCACGTTTCAACATTTGGAAGTTTTATTTCAATCTTGGTGAAACGTGGGCTTCCGAAGAGGTCTTTCTTCTTGATTGTGTCCCCGGGAGGGGGTTGTACCTCTAAGGAGGGATTTTTCACGTTTCAACACTTGGAAGTTTTATTTCAATCTTGGTGAAACGTGTACCTCCAAAGAGTTGTGCCTTCGAAGAAAGCCTTTTCACGTTTCAACACTTGGAAGTTTTATTTCAATCTCGGTGAAACGTGTACTTTCAGGAAGGTCTTTATTTTGTTTTTGCATTTCAACTTTGGTGAAGTGAAATTCCGAAGAGCGGTTGTTACACTTCAACTCCTGGCGAAATGTGCCTCCGAAGAGGGCTTTTATTTTGTTTACATTTCAACTCTGGTGAAGTGAAATTCCGAAGAGCGGTCATAATACTTCAACTCCTGGTGAAATGGGCCTCCGAAGAGGGCTTTTATTTTTTGGCATTTCAACTCTGGTGAAGTGAAATCCCGAAGAGCGGTCATAACACTTCAACTCCTGGTGAAATGTGCCTCAGAGAGGGTTTTCATCGCCTGGAAGTTACTCTCTCATGGTTGGAGGGTCATGACTCCTCCAATCTTTTTTGTTGAGTAGAGAACTTTCTTTTTTGTGGCGTATGACCCATTAGAGGTCTTTTATCCTCCGAAGAGGACTTGTGCTGCTGATGGTAGCTTTGGTTGTTCCTCTGTCCACTTGCTTATGCCTTTTCAACGATCCTCTCTTTTTTTTTCTTTTCAAGTTTTCATTCCCCTTTTCTCGCAAGTGGCTCGTTTAATCCAAGGAAGCGTACTTCATTGTCAGGCAAGTTCGTGAGAACGGGCACTAGCTTCCTAATTGGATGTTTGTTCGTTCAAACAATCTCAATTTATTAGCAAGGGCTCGTTTCTATCGAAATCATAAGCCGTTCAATTGAAGTATTTCCTATCTAGGATTTGAATTCGGGGCCTTTATGACTTGAAATTTGTTTGTTGAATGATGGTGAGAATCACTCGGTCTTATTATGCGCAAGTTTTATTTCCATTGTCTGCAAAAATTTAAATCGACATTTCAGCAATACATTTTATGTATTTTTATATCGAAAACAAAGCAAACATATAATAATAATAAGGAACACAAGATTTATAGTGGTTCGGCCATGAAATTGGGCCTACATCCACTTTATATTCTTTCATTATTTACTTGCATCAGTTTCACAATTGCTTTCAATTACAAGAATCATACATTCATAATTCTTTTTACAATGTTTCAACAAAATTTTCAAGTAAAGTATGGACGCAAATGGTTGCTGTTCCATGCCCTTGGAATTTGATCTCCATCAACAGTGGTGAGCTTGAATGTGCCGTCAAGAAGTTTCTGACCTATTACATACGGTCCTTCCCAATTTGGCCCAAACACACCTGTCGCGGTCATAATTCTTTTCAAGACTAGATCTCCAATTTCAAAGCTGCGTTGACGAACTTTGGAATTGAAATGTCTGGCTATCCTTTGCTGATGAGCTGCAACTCTGAGGTTAGCTTCATCTCTTTTTTCATCAAGGAGATCTAGTGCTTCAAGTTGTAGCTTCTCATTTTCTGCTTGATTGAAATGGATTCTTCTGTGTGAAGGGACCTCTGTTTCAACCGGGATCATTGCTTCCGATCCGTATGCTAACGAAAAAGGAGTATGCCCAGTTACAGTTTTGTGAGTAGTTCTGTATGCCCATAGTGCAAGTGGTAGCTTATCGACCCAACCACCTTTTGCTCTTTCGAGTTGCTTTTTGATGGTTGATTTGATGATCTTGTTCACTGCTTCCACTTGCCCATTAGCCTGCGGATGAGCTACTGCCGAAAAGCTTTTCTGGATTTTGAATCGTTTGCAAAAATCCTGGAATTCCTCGCTTTCAAACTGAGTACCATTGTCTGTGATTATTTTCTGAGGCACACCGTATCTGCAAATGATATTCTTGGTCACAAAGCTTATCATTTTCTTAGAAGTGATAGTAGCCAATGGTTCAGCTTCAGCCCATTTAGTAAAATAATCAACTGCAACAATAGCATATTTAATCCCTGATTTAGCAGTTGGTAGCGGCCCAATGAGATCCATTCCCCAAATTGCAAATGGCCATGGGCTGACCATCTGTGTGAGTTCGGTAGAAGGTGCTCTAGGAATTTTGGCAAATCTTTGGCATTTGTCACATTTTCGGGAGTAATCTGCAGCATCTCGATTAATTTCTGGCCAAAAATATCCGTATCGGAGAATTTTCTTTGCTAATGTTTGACCACCTGAATGATCACCACATTCTCCTCCATGCACCTCAGCTAGGATTGTTTTGGACTCTTCCCGGGATACACATCGAAGCAATGGCATTGAGAATCCCCGTCTGTACAATCGGCCATCCTGAATTACATAGCGAGAGGCTTTCCTTAGTAGCTTTCGTCTTTCTATCGAATTTTCTGGCAGAGAACCTCTGAGTAGGTAGTCCAGTATTGGAGTCATCCATGACTCTTGTTCTTGAGATACATTCATAATCCAGTCTATATCCATCTCGTCTATACTTGGTGCTGAAAGGACTTCTACAGGGACCAATCCCAATAGTTGAGCTTCACCAGAACTTGAATACTTTGCGAGGGAATCTGCCTTCATATTCTCTTCCCGAGGAATGTGGCTTATTGAATAGTGATCGAGTTCACATAGGAGTTCCCAAGCCTTTGACAAGTAGGAAGGCAGGTTTCCACCTTTTGCTTGAAATTCCTTCTTGACTTGGCATACAATAAGCTGAGAATCACTGAAGATTTGTAATGCTCGAATGTTTAGCTCTTTAGCGATTTTCAGACCTGCAATAAGAGCTTCATATTCTGCTTCATTGTTTGTTGAAGGAAATTCCAATCTTAGTGCATAACATAATGATCGACCCTCAGGAGTTTCAAGTACCACTCCGGCTCCAGAACAGTAGTCATTTCTTGCGCCATCAACATACATCTTCCACTGGACTGGGGAATCGTTGATCGTTTCTTCCTCACCATTATCTTTCTCCGTGAATTCTGCAATGAAATCAGCTAAAGCTTGTCCGTTGATTGCTTTTCGGGGGTGATAGGTGATGTCATATTGACTGAGTTCAACGTTCCATTTTAGAAGGCGACCCGACGTTTCAGGGCGAAATAGGACTTGCTTTAGAGGCTGATCAGTGAGTACTTTGATAGGATGAGCTTAGAAATATTGCCTCAGTTTCCTTGATGCAACTAGTAGGCAATAGGCGAGTTTTTCCAACTTGGAGTAATTCAGCTCTGCCCCAGTGAGTCTTTTGCTGATATAGTAAACCGGATGTTGAATCCTTTTGTCTTCCCGTATCAACGCTGCACTTAGAGCATGAGATGATACTGCCAAGTATATAAGAAGATCCTCACCATTGCCTGGCCTAGAAAGTATTGGAGGTGTTTCCATATGACGGATCAACTCATCGAAGGCTTTTTGGCATTCGGAAGTCCATTTAAAATTCTTCTTTCCTTTCTTCAGGGCGTCAAAGAATGGGATGCATTTATCAGTGGCTTTGGAAATGAACCGACTCAGGGCGGCGACCTTTCCGTTGAGACTCTGCAATTCCTTCTTTGTTCTAGGAGCTTTAACTTCTTTCAAGGCAGTAATTTGAGCTGGACTAGCCTCAATGCCCCTAGCACTGACGATGAAACCTAAGAACTTTCCGGATTCGACCCCAAATGTACATTTCAGAGGGTTAAGTTTCATTCTGTATTTCCGGAGGACTGCGAACATTTCTGCTAAGTGTTCAATGTGATCCGCTGCTTTCCTGGACTTCACTAACATGTCGTCGACGTAGACTTCCATAGTTTTGCCCAATTGCGGTTTGAACATAGCATTAACAAGTCTTTGGTAGGTTGCCCCTGCATTTTTCAATCCGAAGGGCATAACTCTATAGCAATAAAGTCCAACATCTGTGATAAAGCTTGTATCCTCCTGATCCGGCTCGTGCATCATGATTTGGTTATAACCGGAGTAGGCATCCATGAAAGATAACAATTCATGTCCCGCAGTTCCGTCTACCAGTTGATCGATCCTGGGTAATGGGAAGCAATCTTTGGGGCAAGCTTTGTTTAGATCAGAAAAATCAATGCACACTCTCCATTTTCCATTAGCTTTCTTGACCAACACAGGATTTGAAACCCAATTCGGATATGTAGATTCTTTGATGAAGTTATTTTCCATGAGTCGATCAACTTCTTCTTTCAATGCTGCTGACCTTTCTGGACTTTGGGTTCTTCTTTTCTGTTTAACTGGCGTAAACTTTGGGTCAATATTCAGAGTGTGTACTGCAACTTCTGGGGATATTCCACACATATCGGCATGAGTCCAAGCAAAGACATCCAGATTTGCTTTCAGGAAAGATATCAAGATATTCTGAATTGACACATTAAGCTGTGAACCCACATTTAACACCTTATTTGGGTCCTTCGGGTCAGCAGGTACCGGAACTGTCGTTTCCACCGGTACCACTCTATTCTCCCCTGCACTGGCTTTTCTGGGATCCATTTCTTTCCTTGCCCCGCTGTGCTCGCCAGTGCAGGGTCCGCCCCGTAATTGCTACAAGGCTGGTTCTTTGATGCGGACCGGGGTTGCCGCATCCTTCCCCATTTCTCTTTTTCTTGACTCTCGCAGCTCTGTCAAATAGAACTCTCGCGCAGCATTTTGATCCCCTTTTATAACTCCTACTCCATTGTCAGTAGGGAATTTAATAGTGAGGCACCACGGGGCTAGGATAGCTTTGAATGCTGCGAGTGTTGGACGGCCAAGAAAAGCATTATAAGCAGAAAACTCATCGACAATCACAAATGTTTGCTTGCGGACCACTTTCCTTTCTGCTTCTCCAAGTTCTACAAGCAGATCGATGGTCCCAATTGGTTGTTTTGGCTCCCCAGTGAAGCCAGCGATCTTCTGTGATGAGGCTTGTACATCAATCATAGGGATTTTCATCTGGTCAAATGTCTTCTTGAAGAGGATATTGCATGATGCTCCGCAGTCAATGAGGACTCTTCTGACAATGGCCGGTCCAATACCAGCCGAGATGACCAAGGGATCTAGGGTAGGAGCTTCTATACCTGTGGAATCTCTGGCTCTGAAAACAATATCATCGCTGAAAGTTTTCTGTTGTTTCAGGGGCGTAGTGTCTTCTAAAACAAAGACGTCTTCTTCGGCTGGAGCATATTTCAAAGCCCTGGAATATCTCTCCATCTCACCCCAGCTTTTTCCAGCTGGGTGAGGCCCTCCTGTAATGACATTGATAACGGGCCTTCCAGATTCATGTCCCGTAGCTTTCTCACCTGTCCTGGGCTGATGAACAGGAACCTGTTGCCCCTGACTTGACGATGCAGGATTGTTGCTATTCTTCTTCACAAATTGTTGCAGTTTGTTCTCTCTTAGCAACTCTTCAATCAGATTTTTCAACTGACGGCATTCATCAGTTTCATGACCGGGTTGATTGTGGAAACGACAGAACTTCCCACTCTGTATGGCTTTTTTCCCGGTCCTCAAAGGGATAGGTTTAGGGAAATCGACGGAATCTTTAGTGGCAAGGTAGATGTGCTCCGGCGTATGTGATAATGGAGTATACTCTGATGTCTTGAAGGATCGGGGCTTCTTCAGATTACCCTGTTTCTTCCCATTATCATTCTCCCTTTTTTGCCCCACCGATTCATTCTTGCGTGGAGCGGCAGTGTTGTCTTCTGCTTTCTCCAACACTGTCTTTACCGGTAAAGGACGGCTTTCCAAGCGAATGAATTCATCTGCTTTTTTGTAGAACTTTTCGAGAGAGGTTGGCTCCTTCATATTTAACCATTTCCCAAATTCGCTTGACTTATCAATAGCCCTCATCAGATAAGTCAATATCATTCGTGGTTCAGCATTGTCCACCTCAGCCAGTGCTATATTAAAGCGGTTCAAGAAGGATCTGATAGACTCCCCAGGATTCTGCTCCAAACTCGATAGTGACATAATGTCCTTGGCCTTCGAAGCATATAGTCTAAACTGCTCTTTGAATTTTCTGGTCAAGTCTGAAAACTGATCGATAGATCGGACTGGCAACTTGGTGAACCATAGTAGAGCCACACCTTCAAGGTATACGGGGAAATATCGACATTTTATTTCGTCAGAGGCCCTGGCACCTGTCATGTGCCAATCATATTTATACAGGAACTCATTCGGATCACTTGTCCCTTTGTAAGCTGGAATAGTCGGAGGGACAAACTTCCTTGGAAATTCCGCCTTCAAGATTTTTTCAGTGAACGGAGTTTTACTTGGAGCGAAACCCCATTCCTTCTCATCTTCGACCCTTTGCATACTTTCTTTCATGATCTGCCGGACCATTCCAGAAAGATATTCCTCATCATGTCGAGTTTTAGATCCACCAGCCTCAGGAACTGCTGTTCAAAGGGACTAGTAGCCCTTTCAGGAGCATTCCTTTCACTAACATCATGAATGTTGCCAGCACAGTTCCTTTCATTACAAGCTGGTTGATTGTTTGCCCCAAGTAAATCGTTCAATTTATTCAGAATCAGAGCATTCTGGGCACTTTGAGCCTCTAATTGTGCATTTTGGGCGTTTATCTGCTGGTTTAGCCCTAGAATCACAGCATCCAACTCCGCTTTCGTAACTCCAACAGACGGAGTGGGTTGATTAGGTACAGGGGAAGCGGAGGTTCCCTCTTGAATGTTTCCAGATCTGATAGATCTACTTTTCCTTCCAGGAGCCATAATCTCAGATAGACTTCTGGTTTTTAAGGAAATTCTTTCTTCAAATCTCTGCGAAGCAATGATGACAGTTTTCCTGAGTTCAATTCTCAGTGAGAGCACCAAAAATGTTAACGCTAAAATGCGAACGCTAACACCCCGGTGTGTAAAGTGTAGTTGTGAAAGCACCACCCGATAGATCGGGAAAGAATTACAAGCAAGTAATAGCAGAAAAGCAGTAAACAACAACGATTTTATAGTGGTTCGGCTTAAGGGTATAGCCTACGTCCACTCTAAGTACTTTTATTAATAATCCCGTTACAAACTGATACAATTCTTCTCAAGTACAATACACTTCAAGCCACAAGTGATTTGGAACAAATCTTAAGCTTCGATGTCGATTAAAGTTCTTAGATTCATGTTGAAGATGTGTGGTTTCTTCGTGAATTTCTTTGATGTATTCCTCTAATCTTGGAAGCTCTAAGTGTTGATGAAGTTCTCAATGCAGCAAGGTAACGGTGTGTGAAGAGAATGCGCCAAAAGCCCCCTTCATGTTGAATGTGGCCTTGTATTTATAGGCAAACTGTTTAGGCTGAGATTGCCTAGTCATGAGTCGTGACCGACTCATGATGAGTCGTGAGTCGTCTTCGAGTCACCTCTTTGCAGCATGATTTTGAACTTGCCTCTGAGTCTTGTGTCGTGCGTCGACCTATCTTTTGAGTCGTAGGCTTTCCTGAGTCGTGCCATCCTTAACCCATAGAATCTCCTTAACCCGTCAGGTTCCTTAAGTCGTAGCGGCCTCTTGTGTCGTTCATCTCTTGAGTCGTAAACCCAATGAGATACTTAAGGACCTTGAATGGATGAGTCGTGATCAGATGAGTCGGTCTTTGATGAGTCGGAGCTTGAATGAGTCGTTGGATCGGTCTAGGCCTTGAGTCGCAGACTCGCTGAGTCGTTGATCCATACTGTACCTTTAAGGCGCTAACTCACTGAGTCGTTGCTATCAATGAGTCGTTGACCCATTGAGTCGGCAATCTCTGAGTCGCTTCATCAGTTGAGTCGCTGATTCCTATGAGTCGCTGACTGCCTTATCTGTTGAGTCGGCCTAAGTTTCAGTGGGGTTAACACAATCCATTCAAGCGAAGCCCAGGAAATGTTATTATTGTCATAAAGTGGGACATGAAGTTAAAGACTGTCCAACCATGAAGCAAGCTCAGGCAACTAAGGTTTACATAGTCAAAGACCAACCTGCAACTTCCAAAGAAGAAAAAGGGAAAGGAGTTCTGGAAGGTAACCTCAATATTTATGATAGTATTGTTAGAGTTTTATTTGATACGGGCGCTACCCACAGTTTTATCTCTCAGCAAGCTATTAATGAATTAAATCTTAGACCCGATTTTGTTGATGAGCATATATGCGTAAAGAATCCAGTTGGAGGTCTCGCAAACCTTTGTCTTCGATGTAGAAACGTTCCTATCTCATATTCTTGTTGTCAATTCCCTATTGGTCTCTTTGTTCTTGATTTTAACGAGTTTGAAGTCTTACTCGGAATGGATTGGCTAGCGAAATACAAGGCCAAATTGGATTGCAACAATCGATTGATTTCGATTAAAACCGAATTTGAAGACTTTATCGAGATTTCTTGTGAGGACCCTAGTCCGAAAAGAGAAGGATTGATGTATAATTTGGGTTATCCCGAACCTAGTTTGGATTCTATACCAATTTTTAGAGATTTTCCGGACGTGTTCGGAGAAGTGAAATCTTTACCTCCACATTGGGAATAGAATTCAGAATTGACCAAGTACCTAATGCTCATCCTCACATTCACGCAAGTCGCAGAATGGCACCCAGGGAAAAGGTTGAATCAGTTCAGCAAACTAATGATCTAGGAGCAAAAGGATTAATTCGACCCAGTGTTTCTGAATGGGGTTTAGCTGTAGTATTTGTTGTTAAATCGGACGGATCTTTGAGATTATGTGTAGATTACCGCGATCTCAATAAGCTGACTCTCAATAATAAATTTCCACTGCCTAGAATTGATGATCTGTTTGATCAATTGCACGTCGCTCGTTACTTTTCAAAGATGGATCTAGCCCAAGGGTTCCATCAACTATGAATTGCCGAAGATTGTGTCCATTTGACAACTTTCAGGGGCCCCAATAGTTCTATGAACGGCCAGTCATGCCTTTCAGGCTAGCCAATGCTCCAGCATACTTCGTAGATCTTATGACTAGTGTGTTCCGAGAAGTATTGAATAAATTTGTGCTCGTGTTTATTGATGGTGTTTTGATTTACTCCAAGACTGAAGAGGTGCATGCCAAGCACCTTAGAATTGTTTTGGAGATTTCGAGGAGAAATATTCTATTCTCATAATTTTCCGAATGCCATTTTCGGGTTAAAGAAGTTAAATTCCTTGGCCATATTTTTAATGAAGACGGAACTGCTATTGATCCTAGCAAAATTTCCGCTATTCTTGATTGGAGAAAACCCACTGCCCCAAAAGAAGTTCGAAGGTTTTTGGGTTTAGTAGGCTATTATCGGAAGTTCGTTCAGGACTTTTCTAAGATTGCTAGTCTGTTGACTAAGCTAACAATGAAAGATGCAAAGTTCAATTGGACTCCCAAATGTGATGAAGCTTTTCAGGAGTGAAGAGGAGATTAACCACAGCTCATGTTCTCGCTATTATTAACGGGAATCAAGGCTTATCTGTTTATACAGACGCTTGCAGTGATGGATTGAGTGTAGTATTAATGCAGAATGGGAAGGTAATTGCCTACGCGAGTAGACAATTACGTCCTCATGAAAGAAACTACCCAACACATGATTTGGAGCTTTTGGCTGTTATTTTCGGCTTAAAAATCTGGCGACATTATCTCCTGGGTAAGAATCTTTTCAACTTTCCTAACAATTTATGAATTTAACTTAACTTAATAAATATACTTAATGAACTCTTCTTTCTCTTGGTGAAAATTTTGAATTATTCACCAACCACAAATCTTTAAAATATCACTTCACCCAGAAAGATCTAAATCTGCGACAACAACGTTAGTTGGAATTTCTAGCATCTTATGACCTGGATATTCTATATACGCCCGAAAAAGACAATGTAGTTGCCGATGCTTTGAGTAGAAAGCATGCTATTCTTTCTTATCTCGTCATTGCTCCTACTCTTGTTGAGAAAGTCACCAGTAAGCAAAAAGAAGATGAGTTCCTTCATCAAATTTATGAGAAAATGCATGGTGAAAATACAAGTTTTGAAGTTGACAACAATAAAGTTATAAGATTAAAAGGTAGAATTTGTGTCCCTGATATTCCAGAGCTGAAACTTGAAGTTTTAGGTGAATGTCACAAATCCAAGCTTTGCATCCATCCAGGAGTAAATAAAATGTATAGAGATATCAAAAGAACTTTCTGGTGGAAGACAATGAAAAGGGACATATCTATTTATGCGAGCCGCTGTGCTACTTGTCAACAAATTAAAAGCGATCAAAAGAAAGTGGCCGGTTTACTTCCGCCTTTGGAAGTACCGAAATGGAAATGTGATCAGGTATCGATGGATTTAATTGACGGATTGCCACGAACCAAGAAGGGAAATGAAGCAATTTCGGATATAGTGGACTGTCTAACCAAAACTGCTCAATTCATTCTAGTGAAATCCACTCGGGCTAAGCTTAGCTTAGCAAAGATATATATAAAGGAAATTATTGGTCTACATGGTATCCCTAACAGCATAGTGAGTGATCGTGACCCGATCTTCACTAGTAGATTTTGGAAGGGATTTCAAGATGCATTGGGAACAAGATAGAATTTCAGCACTGCTTATCACCCAAAGTCTGATGGGCAGACTAAGAGAATTAATCGAATTCTAGAAGGCCTTTTGTGTGCTTGCATTCTCGACTTTGGTGGTTCTTGGGAGGACCATTTACATCTGGTCGAATTTTCATAAAATAACAGCTATTAGTCCAGTATAGAAATGGCTTCTTTCGAAGCTTTATATGGTCGTCCATGTGATCACTTGCATGCTGGATCGAATCAGGTGATAGACTCGTCCTTGGACCAGATATGATTAAAGAAACCACAGAGAAGGTTGATTTTATTCGAAAGAAATTAATAACTGCTCAAAGTCGTCAGAAGAGCTATTATGATCGCCGAAGAAGAGATTTAGAATTTCAAGTTGGAGATTCTGTATTTCTGAAAGAATCTCTGATGCGGGGTGTATTAAGGTTCGGGAAAACTGGAAAGCTAGCGCTGCGTTATATTGGTCCTTTTCCTATTCTGGAGAGGATCGGTCCTCTACCATATCGAGTGGTTGTTTGGTGTGCATAATGTGTTGCACGTTTCTAGTCTTCGGAAGTATGTGCACGACCCAGATAGTATTATTGAGGAGGCAGCTCCGCAGGACCTTGAGATCACTCCCAATTGAACAGTTAGAGGAGATCCGATTAAGATTGTAGATCGTGATGAGAAATGATTGAGAAACAAAGTTGTGAAACTCGTCAAAGTTCAGTGGAGTGGCGATCCGAGGGACTGCACTTGGGAACCCAAAGATAATATGCAAAAGTCATATCGCAATTGCAGAGTGGATATCTCGGCTTAAACTGGTAATCCATTTCCTTATTTTTTCCCTGAATTCGTATATTCTAAGTTTCCTTTTCTCTCTCTTTCAAATTTTAAGGACGAAATTTTCTTATGGGCGGATATTTGTAACATCCCAAAATTTGAATTTTAAATTCGGTAAATTGTTTGAACTTTTGAAATTTAAATTGAAAAGTTTCAAAAGAAATAAAATATTATTAATATAAAATAAAAGAAAGATATATGGATATAAATAAATATTTGATAGTTAAGTTTTAAATAAATAATAATAAATAAATAAAAACATATAACAAACAAGAAATTGTGTTAAACAATAAAATAAAATATATGCGATGAATTAAATGTTGATAGTTAAACTTTAAATAGAAAGAAAAATTAAAATGTTTGTTGTAATAAGACGATATGGTTATAACGTGACATAGGAATACATATAAACTTGTATGAAATTTTATAAACCAAGAAACAATAAAATAAAGAGTTATATGAAAAACAAAAAAAAATTAGATTACAAAAGAAGTAAAAAAATCTGCAAAAAACAAAACAAAATTTGTACTTACAAAAAATCAAATAGGATCGTATGTTAACAAGGATGGAAACATGCATTAAATGCTCTCTTCTTAAGCCTAAATCAAAGATCTTTCAACCAAAATTATGTAATTAGAGATAAAATATATTTAGTCAAAACAAATAAAAATCTGTTCAAAGTAAAATAAGCCTAACCAGTAAAACCTTCCCCTTACACCAACTATTTTTCTATATATATGTGTTCATCAACTTATTTATATTTCTTTCAATGGAAACTAAGCAGAAAAACCAAAGAAAAAGATATAAACATTATTATCTTACAAACTCATCAACCTAGACAAGAAAAAGAAAAAAAAAACACAAACTTGAAGTAGTTCAAAATTAAATAAATTCAACTCAGAAGTATATTTCAAAGCTCAAGTGCATCTTAAATCAACATAAATGATTCAAGAATAAAGCTTCAGATTCCATTCAATTGAGTAAAGTGCAAAATAAAATCATTTCTAGATCTCTGTTCTTCTCTGTCATTTTTCAAGGTGAGCAAACTTTCTCTAAAAACTCAATCCTCTGTCTTACTGTGTTCAGTGATGATAAAAGAGATGAAAAATGTTATAACTTGTCTGAATGCATATTTATGTGTGTATATATATGTGCAGAGTTGATGATGTGTGTCTGTAGATATGCCTCTGATAAAATACACATTCTAAAAACAACTTCAAAAAAAAAATCACTTCCCCTTATTCTACTTGCTATTAGGACTTAGGGTTAAAACAGTAGTTGTTTGTTTGATGATCAACTAAGTTTTAACAATTTATTAAAGCCAAACAACTTCTCAATGGCTCTGGAAATTAAGAACTGAGTAAAACTTTAAATAAGTCAAAAATTTCGAGCTGTAGTATCGAGCAAACTGCTAAATTTTGAATTCGAGTATTCTGTGTCAAATCGAGATTCGATTACGAGTGTGTGTTAGGTCTTCGACTTGCTGAAACTCGAGACGTTCGCCAGAACGGTGGCGTGATGATGTGCACATGCACGTTATCGTTTTGGTGTCAGTGTTTATGGGGGTGAGCAACCCGAGCTGTCACTCGAGAAAATGTATGCGATGCTTCGGAGTTGTACTCGAGCGTGTGAGTTTTGTTACCTGTTGTTATAACTTAACTTAAATTTACTTAATGAAAAAAAAAGAGAAGGATAAGAAGTGTATGCGAGAGGAAAAGAAGATGACCTAGGGGAAAGAAGAGGGAAACCCGAGTGAATACTCGAGTCAAACCTGTGGTTGCTCAGTTATTTTCAAAAAAATGGGTTAAGCCAACAGTTTAAAGTTATAACGTTGAAGTAAATAATGTTGATTGTTTTTTTAGTTAAGAATTTGTTGCAACTAATCGACTAAGTGAGTACATATCAATACTTTCTAAAACCTTAATTAATAGTTTAATTAAGTAATTAACTTAAGCTAAATATTGAATTTAATTACCATTAAAGCTTTCAATATAACAATAAATTGATTTTCAAAGTACAAAGAAGATTTTAAATGATAACTAAGGTAAATAATTTTTATTAACTAATGGTTTTGAAAAGTAATTAAGAATGATTTATAATTTGTAATTGAAATTGATAAATAAACAATTAAGTGTCTAAATTATTTGTAAATTAAGAATTTGTTAATTAGATAAATTAAGTCTATTAATTATAATTGGCAATTAATTAAAATAATTAATTAAGAAACAATTAATCAAGTTAATTAAGATTTAATCAAATTATCCAAATTAATCATTGATTTTAAATGATCAATAAAAATAATTATGTGGTTATCTATTGAATCACAACCACATTGGAAAATAATTAACTACTGCTGTGCACTAGATTGATATTTCTGTTCTAGTTGTGATACTGTGTGATGTAGATTGCTCTGTACTACACTGTGATCTGTGATTTGTTCTGTATTGATATGAAAACCCAGTTGCCCGTAAAACGGCATTTAAACTTCGATGCGACAGGGTGTCGGATTTCAGTTAGTTATCCGAAACCCACATCGAACCCTTTATGTGAATCATTGTGATTGATATATCCACCTTTTTCAAAATTAAACTCTCACTATTCGGTTTAGCCGGGAAAGGACCTTTCTTTCATATAACCCATTTCGAATAATGATACGTCGAAACGGATAACATTTGAAGACCGGTGGTGAAGACCAGGTGTCTTCAAAAATGATAGGATAACCTATCGATTGTCTTTGCACTAAGTTGCTCCGGTATAGAGATTTCCTAAGTGATGGAAAGTCCGATCGGGATTATGGATACCCAGATTTGCAAGGGCTTCTTCCTTTATTGGACGAAGTGCCTTTGGTTCTGTTCGAACCCGGAACAGACTTGTATGGTCCTATGTCTGACACTATACTTTGAGATATAAGGCTGATTTCTTTTAAATACGTATCTGTTGGTGGCGGAGAATTTATTCTCTTAGCTTAACACCCTTCTCTGAGAGGTACGAGCTCAGAGGTTATGTAATTAAAGGTTATCAACGACGTACTCCCAATTTGGTAGTGTGGCATGCTAAGTGCTACTGTGTGTTGATGATCATTTGTTGATCATTTGTGATGAAGGCATGGCTTTCGTGTAAAGAGTAGCTTTATGGACGGGACCTCATCGGACCTCACAACCTGAAAATGGTCAAAACAGGAAAGATGCGTGTAACAACCCGCAATTACGTACCCCTTGAGTTAACACTACATAAATCAACTCAAGGTGTATAGAAATACGAACCATTTGGGTTAAAGAAGAAGAGGTAGAAGAAGAAAATAGAAAAACAACATTAAAATCTAACCATCGCAGCGGAATAAAATATAATAGATAATAATGATCTTTACTCAAAAATCAAATGTTTCTGTTTATATGTCACATCATCAGAGTACATCAATCACAGTTCAAAATCAATAACATACAACCGGATACTCAACAATACAACACAACGGGATATATATAAACAAGTACGGAAGTACGTATCGTTATCCAGCTCATCTCCCGAGCTCCACAGCATCAAATCATGTATCCTATAATACTCGGTCTGATCCGAGCATTACAGTTAAATAACACCCGAGTCAGTTTGGAATACCAGCGTGAGAAAATCACACTCAATTGATTATTAAAGTTTCAAAAGTCCTTTGAAAACAAAAGCATCTCGTAAGACCACGCCACAAATAAACATGTCGGGTTTTAACCTTACGATTGCTAAAACAATTTTTATAGAAATCCTCATATATTGTAATAGGGTCTATATACAAATACTTATAAAATAGCTGAAATTGTTACATTCATTAAGTTCCAGCTACGAGCCACAGAGTGGGTAATACAAACAAAACTCGTACAAGGCTGGTAGGGAGAATGGATTTCCAACTAATGACTAGGCACTGGGGTACCACCTGTCACAGTACATGGCCTAGATCACAGTACCGAGGAGTACGCCCGCTCCCCTGCAACACAAGACCGGGACTACCCCTTCTGGATAATAACGAGTGAGATCACCCCGTGGTTGGGATCAGCAACCGCCCACTAATCCGAAATAAAAGGGACATCTAGACAGGGACGACCTCACCCTACTTGGGTGCTACCCACCTACCCTTGTTGCATAAGCCCTGATTTTCAGTCATTCCAGTTTGATGAGGCTTGAGGCTAAGTGTTACCTTTTTAGAGCATATCCCTTAGAATGCCCATCTTCCAACTGACGATGTTCCGAATGCATTCATCCATACAAGTCCGTCCTGGGTTCGAACGGAACCGAAGGCACTATTCCTACTACATCCATTTTGGAAATATTCTCAGGATTAGTAGCGACTAGCCCTTACACTTCACTGCTCCATCTTCGAATCTAAAATCGTTTTCCACGAAACGTACAAAACGGATCGAAGCGGTTTTCGAGAAATAAATCTCGATCCCGGTCTCGTCAAAACGATCAACGCATTTGTCCAATATTGATAGTCGGTTATTTAACTATCAATTTATATTCATAAACATCCATCAAACAATAAATAATTTTCCCAAGTTATTTATTAATCCCAAAATATTCTTACAAGATATATTTCTATTTTCAATCCTTTGAAAATAATTTCAAACCATCTTTCTTTTCAGAATAAACTTTCCCAAATATTTTCTATCTTTACTGAAATCACCAAGCATAATACTAGATTTTTAAAATAGTTTAAAACGCTTTACTTTGAAATATAATTTAAAACATTTAAGTTAAAACTACTTCAATAATTTGTTAAAAATACATACTATACGAATATATGAAAATAAGGTTACTTAATAAAATATAAAACTAAGTTTTCACTTTTAAAAACACAAAATACTAAGTCACTTTTAAAATAAGTACTACCATAATAGATTAAAAGGAAATACCTACTTTAGAATTTAAATATTTAGAAATAATAATTTTTTTCAAAACATACTTTTAAAACAACTTTAAAACTTTTATCTTAATTTTCAAAATTTACTTTGAAAACGTACTTGGTTATTCAGGGAGAATTTCCAATCTCAATCACTTAAATCATTTTCCAAATTGATTCCCAATTTACTCCATTTGAAATAAATTTCTTTAATTACTCAACTCATTTCAAAATTCATTGATCATGGACTTAATTATTGTTGTTATTATTATTTTCCATTTGATTTTAAACCCTTTAACTGAAATATACGAATTTCAGGTTATTCCCAATTTCTTCTTTGTTCTTTTCAAAATTTAAGATCTTAAATTTAAAATAAATGTTTTGTTCTTTTAAATAATAGCATTGAAGTTTGAAATTCATTAACTTTTTGTTTATTCAAAAATTTCCTTTCTATACTCAAGATTTATTTATTAGAATTCTTATGTCACTTTATTTCTTTTTTTCATTCGTTCTTAAATTTATTCAAATTTCCATAATTATTTTACTTACAAATTCACTTCCTTTATTTTCTTTCCAAAATCCAATTTATATATTTTTGGAAATTCATTATACCCAATTATATCCAATCAAACCATAGCAATTCAATATTTCAACATAATTCATCATAGAATATCAAATCATCACAACAGGAGGAATTAAATAATTTAAATAAATGTTGAGGGATCTAGTTGGATCCCTCCAACCTGCTTTCCCTGCATCCACAGACGTTAGCACAACATATAATACCAATTCCAAAATATACCGTACTATCGCACATCAATCTATTCAACCATTGAAACAATTATTTAAATTTAATCGTTCAAATTTAAATTGAACTGAGTGAGATTAACTCACCGTTGCTTCTTAAATTTGCAATCCACTTCATTCTCGATTTGATTCCACGATTTCAGACCTTGTATAAATATTATATTGTTCATTAATAGTTTGAACTAATCAAACAAGATATTTTCCTTTTATAATTGAAGTAACTAAGAATTTTATTCAAACTAATTTCCCTTTTTTTATAAATTACTTCCAAAAATAAAAGGATATGCTAATTAAATAAGCCAACCTCCTAAATACTTATATTTAAAATTAAATAATAATAAGTGAGTATACCTATTCTTTTTGAAACCTCATTTATGTATATATACTTATAAAATGACTTATACCGATTTAAAAATCTAAATTTTTAACTAACACTTCAACCATTTTGAAATTCCTATACATATTTCAAAGTTAACAGTAGGCTGACTTTATATTCTCAAAATTATATGTATACACAAATATCCGGTGTTGGTTCTAAATACTGATTCTTGATTAATATATATATCTTTTCCATTTCCAAACCGCATAAAAAAAATTTCTCAATCGCTAATAAAATAGCTACTTACTTTACCATAAATTTCCCGATGAACAAATATAAATCCGAAGCTTTAAACTTAAAATAAAATAAAAATGTATAAATTTAAATTACCTAACTCGAATCAGGTAAACAACACTATCGAGCTCCTGCCTAATATCCCAAAATCGCGTCTTCCTGATCGATGCTGCGAGGCCCCACGTCGACAAACCTACTTCCCCAATCGGAACCCAGTCGCGGTATGAACGTCGCTCGACGGCCGCCTCCCTCGCACGACTCGTCGCCGACCCTCCTTGCCTCGCAATGCCGCTGATTCCCACCATCACTCGTCGCAACAACTGTTCACGAACGTCGCGACTTCCTCCACGAAGCCTATGCGCACGCAACAACCTCGAACTCAGCAAATTCCTTCCCAAATCGGCACCGCCTCCTAGTCACGAAACGAAGATCCCGAATATCGCGAGCTTCGCGAATTTCCTCCTTGAGTCGTGCGTGCGAGCGGTCCTCTCTCTTTATTTTTTTTATTTTTTTTCGTTTTGATTCTGAAGAGGAAAAAGAATTTAGGGATTTGAAATAGGGCATCTATTACTTTCGTGATATTGGGAGGGGAAAAGGGATCCGAGTTGTGCCCGAAGAAGTAAAGGGTATGCGAAAGTCTTCGGCCATTGAAAATCGTTTTGAGAGAAAGATTGGAGCTGTGAATTTAGTTTAAGATGGGGATGGATTGAAGTATACTGGAGGTAGCAATTTAAGAGCTTCAGAGAGAAGACGACGATGTTTGGAAAAGTGGAGACAGCGCGCCAACAATATCTGGCGATAGTGTCTTGGAAATAAAAGAAAAGCTGACGGGAAAAAAAAAGTTGATGTAGATATAAATTACAGCTGAAGTTGACCCAATATAAATATAAGTTTAAATTGGATTCGATATAAATTTCAACGCGTTTATAAGTTGTACGCTCACACACTAACTCGGATTAATACGAAATCTGAAATCCGATAATAATTAAATATTGCGGACCCAATGGAACTTGTTTCTTCTAATTCCGAGACTGTGCCTCGAAAGGCTATTTTTAAATTCAATTTAAACGATGTAAATTTCAGAACTGCACAGATCACTATTAATTTCAATTTTAACACTTCTATTGTCTTCAGTATTATCAATATAAGTTTCATAAGCCTTCAATTTATTTCCAACAGGCTTAAAACTCCAGATTCAACATTTTACTCAACTTCAAATTATTTAATTCAATAATTCAATTATCATATAAATTGTGATATTCGTAATTCAAGTTAAAATTACTCCTTTGAATATTTAAAATCAATTAAATATTCCAATTTTAAATGCTCAAAAATTCCGGGTCGTCACATTCCTCCCCCCTTAAAAGAATTTCGACCCCGAAATTACTAATTTGGAAGAATGGTCCAATACCCGTTACTATTCTTATTAACTTCCCAAACTTTTCCATAGTTTACAAACAATCCTATTTGCCCAATCATTCAAGTTATAATTCAAAACCAAATTTCGAATAATCAAAATTTTTCTAACCCCCTAAATTTTCGAAAAATTTCCCCAGCGTCTCCTTTGCGCGGCTAGCTCGGTACAACTACAAAAGGCCTCTACGGGCTCCCAAATCTCAAAAGAAAACAAAAAGCCAAGTGGCTCGTTCCAAAAACCCAATCAAATTTCATACCAAAATTTAAATACATACCTTTTTGTCGGGCAATTCAAATTTATCCTCTGAAATCAAAACTAATTTTCCTTTCCCTTTTATAATACCTGCATATCCTGCTTAGCACCAATATCCAATCACAATATTCGCAAAAACATTTTTTTTCCGACTTCCTTACAAAATGCCAATATCTATTCATTCAAATATTGACTTAGATTATATTTGTAAGATCAATTTCCAGTCAAGAATTTACCATTCTTTTCTTAATTTAGTATAAGCATTTTACATGCTTCTTATATTTATTTTCACTTCACCACTTCAGTTTATATCTATTTCTATTCAAATAGATTTTTCATTTCCTTATGAATTCAATTTATCTTTAACTCTGAATATTTAAATTTTATTTTCCATTTATATGGATTCATATTATAATTTTAAAGTAGTTTCATTTACTAATTTATTCAATTTTCAATTCGAAACCGTTTTGTCGTTAACAAATTTTCCAAAAATTTTCAAAAAATTTCTAACTCCCAAAATTTCCGAATTTTTTTGGTAGAGTCTCCTTTGTACGGAGGAGCTTTTGAAATTGGACAAATGAGATAAATATATATACATCGACCCACCCTATCGAAAAAACCAAAAACAGTTCATATTTCCTATTTTTACAGCGTAGACATATCTTATTTAGCATTGTAAGCAAGCGGCTTATAATTTTTAGCAACTAGCATAACAAAATCCAGCCACACGGCTTACAGGTACCCGTACTTACTCAATATAAACATGTAAGTGCCATATATATGAAGTTTAACAGCATTTCACTTATTTGCAATCGTTAAACACATGAATTCTAAAAGAAATTCACACCAAACATTTTACCATAAGCATCTTATACAATTTTCATACTAATTCCACTGTTCCAATTAATTTATAACCATTTTCATTCAATTTGAATAGTTTAAAACTCAATCGCTTACATGTAATAGATTTTTAAGCAAACTGAACTCATATTTAATACAGTTGCTCTCAAAATCAATTTATTTTACTCCTATCAATTCATAGCATCTTAATTAGTTCCATTCACATCAAATGACAATTTATTCTATGCAATTCGACGAGATATATGTGAATAAATAAGTACTTATGTTTTATAATCAATTTGAATGGATTTCAACTCAATTTATACTTAATTCTATTCCATTTTTAAATTTATACACAATCCATATATTTACATTTCATTCCAAAATTGTTTATTCCGAACTGCTTTATTTATCTCGAAGACAATCCAGGCTATTTCATTCAATAGCCATTTCAATTTTATTCACGATCTATTCATTTGCGTTTCATTTCTTATCCACATTCATTCAAACCCATTCTATTAACTTGAAAACATTCTATTTTCTTATTGTCTCCAAGTTATTTCAATTCCTTAACAACTTAAATGGTTTACAATTATTTATTTAAGCATTTCATTCCCTTAAATATTATCTATATCTCACCGAATCTTATTTCGATTCAAATTTATTTTCACTTGATTTAAATCTAACCCAATATCATTAAACTTAGTTTAAGTTGATTTCAATTCAACTCTCCTTCATCTATTCAGCTTAAGTTAATCTATTTCAATTTATTCAAATCCTTTTTTTCTATACTTAAGCCCATTTCATTTTGCAAATAAATTTCTTTTTTTCAATTTAACTTGATTCTATTTCAATCCAATCTCATTTCAAACTACAAATTTATTTTATTAGTTATTATACCTTTTAACTTTTTAGATCAGCTCATTCAATTGATTACAAGGCCATTTCCAGTTTATTTCCACTTATTTGGATTTTATTTGCAACTCCTACCATTACTATTTTAATCCATTTACATTTTTATTCACTTTATTTTATAACTCAAGTTTTGATCTTCATTTTATTTTTCAATTCATCAAACAATATTTATTTTGGATTTTGTATTCCATTTTCAATGTATAAGTCATAAGTTATTATTTACACAATTCCATGCATTCTAGGCTCGAATATATTCATCTTTTTATTTTTAAACCAAGCCTTTATAATCCAAGCAAAATTTATTCCATGCATTTTATTCTTTTTATATGTTATTCCGGTTTATTTATTTCAATCCAATCCTTAACCAATTTATTTCTTATCCAACTTATTTCTTACCCATTAAAATAAGAATCCAATTTCATTCAATAACTCACTGAACTTTTACTTCAATTCAGTTTTATTTTAACTCAAATTTATTTAATCTCAATTCAATTTCAACTTAATTCCAATACAACTGGATATTATCTTCAACCTATTCAATTAATTTCAATCCAGTTAAATTTTATTCCCCAATCCAAGTTAATTTCATTTCTAACTTTTCACTTTAAATTTAAATTCTAACATTCAAAGCTTATATTTCCTTCCTGATTTAAAAATCATATTAATTCATAAGCTTACAACCTATCTCATCAGGATATTCAAACACCCGGCTAGTGGTTTCAAATCATTTTGAAATCTCCAACATCTCAAAATCAAATTTCTCAAAAGTCAAACCAATCCTGGTTTTATTCCCAACAAATTTCTTTTGAAATTTCAAAAAAAATAGCTTTTCTGAACAAATAAATTTTTGGCAGCAATCCGTCACTTAGAAATTCGAAAATGAATACTGATGATGCGGCCATCATCATCAGAATTATTTTCTAATAATCAAAGTGATTTAAATGCTATATCACTTTCAAAATCCATTCAAAACACATTTCCTTTCAGAAATACCTCCAAACAATAATGCTATCATTTATTTTCAAAACACTTCAACAAACGCTTCTGTTAACCTCGTTTTGCCCAACGACTCGTCTACTTAAGGACTGGACCGACTTATCTACTCAAGGACTGGACCGACTCATCTACTCAAGGGAAGGACCGACTCATCTACTTAGAGGGATAGGACGACTCAAGGGGTTAACGGTTCACAAGGTAAGCAGCGACTCAGAGTTGACAACGACTCAGTGGATCAACGACTCAACGAGTTAACGACTTGAAGGAGCAGAGTGGCTTAACTAGTTAACGGCTCACAAGGCAGACCGACTCAATGCATTACCGACTCATCAAAGCTATCGCCTCAGCGACTCAACATGACCACGACTCAGCGTAAGAAACGACTCAAGAGGATTGACGACCTAAGAAATGACTTAACGACTCATAACTCAGGATGACTCGTCCGCGACTTAAAGCCACTGAGTCGTATTCCATTGCCACAATGCCTGTCCCAATGAGAATTGACTCGCCAACGACTCAGGACTTGGCTTAGAATCCAGCAAAAGAATGGGCTAGTGAGAAGACCAAATGCTTAATCAGATAAGCCGGCCACGACTCAACTTGACTCGGCCACGGCTTAGCCTGAGTCGGTCACGACTCAGGACTTGGGCGAAAAATTCCTATCCAGATTTGCCTATAAATACATGGCCACCCCCAACATTCAAGGGACTTTTGGCTCATTCATTTCAAGCGTCGTTTACTCTGCTGCATTCTAAACCACTTCAACACCTTCAAGGAACTTCACGAAGAAATCAAACATGTCTAACATGTGTTCAAAGATTTGGATCGACATTGAAGTTTAGGCTACTTGTTCTAAGTCACTTGAAACTCAAAGTGTGTTGTAATCAAAGTGTAACTGCATTGACTTGTAATCAAATCGTCAATAAAGATATTCAAAGTGGACGTAGGCTCTCTCTTAAGCCGAACCACTATAAAATTGCTGTTGTTTACTGCTTTTTCACTATTATCTGCTTATAATCTGTTCCCGAGCTATCGGGTGGTGCTTTCACAATCTCACTTCATACACCGGGGTGTTAGCGTTCAAATTTTAGCGTTAACATTTTTGGTGCTTTCACTGACAACCGAACTCAGGTGAATTATCATCATTGCTTCACAGAGGTTTGTAGAGAGAATTTCCTTGAAAACCAGAAGTCTATCCGAGATTATGGCTCCTGGAAGGAAAAGTAGATCTGTCAGATCTGGGAATATTCAAGAGGGAACCTCCGCTTCCCCTATAGCGAATCAAGCCACTCCAGCTGTCGGAGTTACAAAGGCAGAGCTGGATGCTGCAATCTTAGGGCTGAACCAACAGATAAGTGCCCAAAATGCGCAATTCGAGGCTCAGAATGCCAAGAATGCCCTAATTCTGAATAGGTTGAACGATTTGCTTGGGGCAAACCGTCAACCGGCAGGTAATGAAAGGAATTTTGCTGGCAACATTCATGATGCTGAAGAAAGGAATGCTCCTGAAAGGGCTGCTAGCCCCTTTGAACAAACACTTCCTGAAGTTGGTGGATCTAGAACTCGACATGATGAGGAGTATCTTTCTGGGATGGTCCGACAAATCATGAAAGAGAGTATGCAGAGGGTTGAGGACGAGAAAGAATGGGGTTTTGCCCCAAGTAAAACTCCATTTACTGAGAAAATCTTAAAGGCTGAATTCCCAAGGAAGTTTGTCCCTCCAACCATTCCAGCTTACAAAGGAACAAGTGATCCGAACGAATTCTTGTATAAATATGATTGGCACATGACAGGTGCCAGGGCTTCTGATGAAATAAAGTGCCGATATTTTCCTGTATACCTGGAAGGTGTAGCTCTGCTTTGGTTCACCAAGCTGCCAGTCCGATCTATCGATCAGTTTTCTGACTTAACCCGGAAGTTCAAGGAGCAGTTCAGACTATACGCTTCAAAAGCTAAAGATATTATGTCATTGTCAAGTTTAAAACAGAATCCGGGTGAAACTATCAGATCTTTCTTGAATCGCTTTAATATAGCACTGGCCGAGGTAGACAATGCAGAACCACGGATGATCTTGACCTATCTAATGAGGGCCATCGACAAGTCGAGCGAATTTGGGAAATGGCTAAACATGAAGGAACCAAATTCCCTTGAAAAATTCTATAAAAAAGCAGATGAATTCATGCGCTTGGAAAGCCGTCCCGTACCGGTAAAGGCAGTATTGGAAAAAGCTGAAGACAACACTATTGCTCCATGCAAGAATGAATCGGTAGGGCAAAAAAGGGAAAATAACAATGGGAAGAAGCAAAGTAATCTGAAGAAGCCCCGATCCTTCAAGCCATCAGAGTATACTCCTTTATCAGATACGCCGGAGCGTATCTACCTTGCCACTAAAGATTCTGTTGACTTTCCTAAACCTCCTCCTCTAAGGACAGGGAAAAAGGCTATACAGAGTGGGAAGTTCTGCCGCTTCCATAATCAACCCGGTCACGAGACCGACGAATGCCGCCAGTTGAAAAATTTGATTGAAGAGTTACTAAGGGAAAACAAGCTGCATCAATTTGTGAAAAAGAATAGCAACAATCCTGCTTCATCTAGTCAGGGGCAACAAGCTCTGGCTCATCAGCCTAGGACAAGTGAGAAGGCTGCAGGGCATGAATCTGGAAGGCCCATTATCAATGTCATTACAGGAGGACCTCACCCAGCAGGCAGAAGCTGGTGTGAGATGGAAAGGTGTACCCGAGCTTTGAAGTATGTACCGACTGAGGAAGATGTATTCGTTTTGGAAGGTGCTATGCCCCTGAAGCAACAAAGAACTTCCGATGATGATATTGTGTTCAAAGCTAGGGATTCCGCATGTATTGAAGCTCCTACCTTGGATCCCTTAGTCATCTCGGCTGGTATCGGGCCAGCTATTGTCAGAAGAGTTCTCATTGATTGTGGCGCATCTTGCAATATCCTCTTCAAGAAAACATTCGACCAAATGAAGATCCCTATGGCTGATGTGCAAGCTTCGTCGCAGAAAATCGCTGGTTTCACTGGGGAGCCAAAGCAGCCGGTAGGAACCATTGATTTGCTTGTGGAACTTGGAGAAGGAGAGAGAAAAGTGGTCCGCAAGCAAACTTTTGTGACTGTCGACGAATTTTCTGCTTACAGTGCTTTCCTTGGCCGTCCAACTCTCGCAGCATTCAAAATTGTTTTGGCCCCGTGGTGCCTCACCATTAAATTCCCCATAGATAATGGAGTGGGAGTTATAAAAGGGGATCAAAATGCGGGGCGGGAATGTTATCTAATAGAGCTACGAGAGACCAGAAAAAGAGAGATGGGAAAGACTGCGGCAGCCCCAGTCCGCATCAAAGAACCAGCCTTGTAGCAATTACAGGGCAGACCCTGCACTGGCGAGCACAGCGGAGCAAGGAAAGAGATGGATCCTAGAAAAGTCAGTGCAGGGGAAAATAGAGTGGTACCAGTGGAAACGACAATACCAATACCTGTTGACCCCAAGGACCCAAACAAGGTGTTGAATGTGGGTTCGCAACTTAATGCGTCAATTCAGAATATCTTAATATCTTTTTTAAAGGCAAATTTGGATGTTTTTGCTTGGACTCATGCTGATATGTGCGGAATATCCCCAGAAGTTGCAGTACACGCTCTAAATATTGATCCAAAATTTACACATGTGAAGCAGAAAAGGAGAACTCAAGGCCCAGAAAGGTCGGCAGCATTAAAAGAAGAAGTTGATCGGCTCATGGAGAATAATTTTATCAAAGAATCTACCTATCCGAATTGGGTTTCAAATCCAGTGCTGGTTAAGAAAGCCAACGGAAAATGGAGAGTATGCATCGATTTTTCAGATCTAAACAAGGCCTGCCCCAAAGACTGCTTCCCATTACCCAGAATCGATCAACTGGTAGATGGAACAGCGGGACACAAATTGTTTTCTTTTATGGATGCTTACTCCGAATATAACCAGATCATGATGCATGAGCCAGATCAGGAGGACACGAGCTTTATCACCGACATTGGTCTTTACTGCTACAGAGTTATGCCCTTCGGGCTGAAGAATGCAGGGGCAACATACCAAAGACTTGTTAATGCTATGTTCTAACCGCAATTAGGCAAGACTATGGAAGTCTATGTCGATGACATGTTAGTAAAGTCTAAGAAAGCAGTGCATCACATAGAACACTTAGCGGACATGTTCGCAGTCCTCCGAAAATACGGAATGAAGCTCAATCCTTTGAAGTGTTCATTTGGAGTGGAATCCGGCAAGTTTTTAGGTTTCATCGTGAGCGCTAGGGGCATTGAGGCTAGTCCAGCTCAAATTACTGCATTAAAGGAAGTCAAAGCTCCTAGAACAAAGAAGGAATTGCAAAGTCTCAATGGAAAGGTCGCCGCCTTGAGTCGGTTCATTTCCAAAGCCATAGATAAATGCATCCCATTCTTTGACGCCCTAAAGAAAGGAAAGAAAAACTTCGATTAGAGTCACGAATGCCAAAAAGCCTTTGATGAATTGATTCGCCATATGGAAACGCCTCCAATACTTTCTAGGCCTGGCGATGGCGAGGATCTTCTTATATACTTGGCAGTATCATCTCATGCTTTAAGTGCAGCGCTGATACGAGAAGACAAGAGGATTCAACATCCAGTTTACTATATCAGCAAAAGACTCACTGGGGCAGAGATGAATTACTCTAAGTTGGAAAAACTCGCCTATTGCCTACTAATTGCATCTAGGAAGTTGAGGCAATATTTTCAAGCTCATCCTATCAGAGTCCTCACTGATCAACCTTTAAAGCAAGTCCTGTTTCGCCCTGAGACTTCGGGTCGTCTTCTAAAGTGGAATATTGAACTTAGTCAATATGACATCACTTATCATCCCCGAAAAGCAATCAATGGACAAGCTTTAGCGGATTTCGTCGCAGAATTCACAGATAAAGGTAACAGTGAGGAGGAAACGGTCGATGATTCCCCAATCCAATGGAAGTTATATGTCGATGGTGCGAGAAACAACTACTGTTCTGGAGCCGGAGTTGTACTTGAGACCCCTGAAGGCCGATCATTATGCTATGCACTAAGATTGGAATTTCCTTCAACAAACAATGAAGCAGAATATGAATCCCTTATCGCTGTCTTAAGGATTGCTAAAGAATTAAACATCCGAGCGTTACAGATATTCAGTGATTCTCATCTTATTGTATGCCAAGTCAAAAAGGAATTCCAAGTAAAAGGGGGGAATCTGCCCGCCTACTTGTCAAAGGCTTGGAAACTCCTGGGTGATTTCGATCATTACATGATAAGTGACATTCCTCGAGAAGAAAACATGAAAGCAGATTCTCTCGCAAAGTACTCTAGCACAGGCGAAGCTCAATTTCTGGGATTAACTCCAGTGGAGGTCCTGTCGTCTCCAAGATTGATGAGATGGATATTGATTGGATCATGAGCACATCTCAAGAGCAAGAATCATGGATGACTCCGATAATAGAATATCTGCTCAATGGATCTTTACCAGGGAACTCAAAAGAACGACAAAAGCTAATGAGAAAAGCCTCTCGATATATAATCCAAGATGGCCGATTATATAGACGGGGGTTCTCAATGCCATTACTTCGATGTGTATCCAGGGAAGAGTCCAAAACAATCCTAGCGGAGGTACATGGAGGAGAATGTGGTGATCATTCAGGTGGCCAAACATTAGCGAAGAAAATTCTCCGATACGGATATTTTTGGCCAGAAATTAATCGAGATGGAGCAGAGTATTCCCGAAAATGTGATAGATGCCAAAGATTCGCCAAAATTCCTAGAGCTCCTTCCACTGAACTCACACAGATGGTCAGTCCATGGTCGTTTGCAATATGGGGGATAGACCTTGTAGGACCGTTACCAACTGCCAAATCTGGAATTAAATATGCCATTGTTGCTGCAGATTATTTTACTAAGTGGGCAGAAGCTGAACCACTGGCTACTATCACCTCAAAGAAGATGATAAGTTTTGTGACTAAAAACATCATTTGTAGATACGGTGTGCCTCAAAAAATAATTACAGACAATGGTACTCAGTTTGAAAGTGAAGAATTCCAAGATTTTTGCAAGCGATTCAAAATCCGAAAAAGCTTCTCAGCAGTGGCTCATCCGCAGGCAAACGGGCAAGTGGAAGCCGTGAATAAAATTATTAAGTCAACGATCAAAAAGCAACTTGAAAGAGCAAAAGGTGGTTGGGTCGATAAGCTACCACTGGCACTATGGGCATACAGAACCACTCACAAAACTGCGATTGGGCACACCCCATTTTCATTAGCATACGGGTCAGAGGCAATGATTCCGGTAGAAATAGAGGTCCCTTCACATAGAAGAATCCATTTCAATCAAGCAGAAAACGAAAAGCTACAGCTTGAAGCGCTAGACCTCCTTGATGAAAAAAGAGATGAGGCTAATCTCAGAATTGCAGCTCATCAGCAAAGGATAGCCAGACATTTCAATTCCAAAGTTCGCCAACGCAGCTTTGAGATTGGAGACCTAGTCCTGAAGAGAATTATGACAGCGACAGGTGTGTTTGGGCCAAATTGGGAAGGACCATATGTCATAGGTCAGAAGCTTCTTGACGGCACATTCAAACTCGTAACTGTTGAAGGAGATCAAATTTCAAGGGCATGGAACAGCAATCATTTGCGTCCATACTTTACTTGAAAATTTTGTTGAAATATTTTAAAAAGAATTATGAATGTATGATTCTTGTAATTGAAGGCAATTGTAAAACTAATGCAAGTAAATAATGAAAAAATATAAAGTGGATGTAGGCCCAATTTCCTGGCCGAACCACTATAAATCTTGTGTTCCTTATTATTATTACATGTTTGCTTTATTTTCGATATAAAAAGTACATAGAATGTATTGCTGAAATGTCGATTTAAATTTTTGCAGACAATGGAAGTGAAACTTGCACATAATAAGACCCAGTGATTCTCGCCAATTTTCAAGTCACAAAAGCTCCGAATTCAAATCCTAGATAGGAAGTACTTCAATTGAGCGGCCTATGATTTCGACAGAAACGGGCCTTTTCTAATAAATTGAGATCGTTTGAACAAACAAACATCCAATTAAGAAGCTAATGCTCGTTCTCACGAACTTGCCTGACAATGAAGTACACTTCCTTGGATTAAACAAGTTACTTGTAAGAAAAGGGAATGAAAGCTTGAAAAAAAAAAACAGAGGATCGCTGAAAAGGCATAAGCAAGTGGACAAGGGAACAACCAAAGCCATCACCGGCAGCACAAGTCCTCTTCGGAGGCACAACTCTTCGGAGGATAAAGACCTCTAATGGGTCTTACGCCACAAAAAAGAAAGTTCTCTGCTCAACAAAAAAGATTGGAGGAGTCATGACCCTCCAACCATGAGAGAGTAACTTCCAGGCGATGAAAACCCTCTCTGAGGCACATTTCACCAGGAGTTGAAGTGTAACGACCGCTCTTAGGAATTTCACTTCACCAGAGTTGAAATGCAAACTAAATTAAAGCCCTCTTCGAAGGCCCATTTCACCAGGAGTTGAAGTGTTACGACCGCTCTTCGGGATTTCACTTCACCAGAGTTGAAATGCAAACAAAATAAAGACCTCTTCGGAGGCACATTTCACCAGGAGTTGAAGTGTAACAGCCGCTCTTCGGAATTTCACTTCACCAAAGTTGAAATGCATAACAAAATAAAGACCTTTATGGAAATCCACGTTTCACCGAGATTGAAATAAAACTTCCAAGTGTTGAAACGTGAAAAGGCTTTCTTCAAAGGCACAACTCATTGGAGGTACACGTTTCACCAAGATTGAAATAAAACTTCCAAGTGTTGAAACGTGAAAAATCCCTCCTCAGAGGTACAACCTCCTCCCGGAGACACAATCAGGAAGAAAGACCACTTCGGAAGCCCACGTTTCACCGAGATTGAAATAAAACTTCCAAGTGTTGAAACGTGAAAAGGCTTTCTTCAAAGGCACAACTCTTTGGAGGTACACGTTTCACCAAGATTGAATAAAACTTCCAAGTGTTGAAACATGAAAAATCCCTCCTCAGAGGTACAAATTTCTATTTTTTTTTTAAAAAAAAAGAAAATCCTTCAGAGGTACAAACTTCCTAGTACCCTTCAGAGGCCCGCTTTACCACATAGAAGAATTCACTTGGCAAAATGCGTACATAAGCAAAAGAAAAAAGTGATTTCTTCGAAGGACAAAGCGTAAAAACTTATATGAAGGAAATTGTACTCTACGAAAAATTTCTTCAAGAATGAAGTAGCTATTCTTCAGAAAATAAGAGTGCAAGTCCCCTCAAAGTATAAAATATTGCAGCAAGCTTATGGTATGGGGGTAACATGGTATAGTTACATACAAAATGGTATAGCTACATCGGTAAAGTACGCTCAAACAACATACCACAAGCTCACTGCAATATCATATAAATAAACTTGTGCAAAAATGAATAATAAATGCATTCTCAAATTCAAACAGGAGTTTATACAAAGGAAGAAGAATCATTTTATTCAACATTATTTTATATACAGGTACAAGTTCCAACAAAAGAAAAGCGGGGGGCCGATACCCGCACAATTATCGACTAGTACATGCAAAAGACAAGAAGCTAAAAGCTGGAGTCTTCATTTCTTCTTGCCACCTTTAGACCCTTTACCCGGCCGAATGGTTAGCTTTTCAGGTCGGTCTGAAGGCATAAGGGAAGAAGGAGAGGGAGGTGCAACTGGTGTAATTTCCGGTTCCTCTTCGGTAGCAATGATTTTCTTCCCCCTCCTCTTCGATGTTCCATGCTTCTTTCTTCTCTTCGAAGAAGATTCACTCCCTGGAGTAACAAGAGCGGACAAAACTACGTCATCAGAAGGAGTCCGCTCCGGAGAGATCTCGCCTCCTTCAAGTCCCTCGTCTTTCTGCTCTTGCGAAGCGATAGGGTCATCTTTGCCATGAAGAGCCTCAATTTGCTCCTCTTGTGACCCGGGCTGTGAAGCAGAAGGAGGAGCCACCTGAAGAGACGTAGCAGGGATAACCGGAGGAGGTGAAGTTTGCACAGCACTTGATGTTTCAACTGCAGAAGAAGAGAAATTAAAAATATTAGTATCTCCCCTAAAGAAGGGAGATATGGGTTCGTCGAGATTCAAGAAGTAATCGAGAAGCTCATCAAACTTTTGAGGAGTAAGCAGGCAATCCACTTGAATCAGACCGGTGTCAAAATTACCTGAAGATGTCTGCTTCGTTAGTTCAGTCTCATAATTTTGAGCCCCAATATCCTCCAAAGCCTCATCATCAGTAGGGGTAATTACCCCGGTTCTTGTAGGAGGCAGCGAATGAGCACTGGAACGTTCTCCTTCCGCCATTCCAGAACGCACTCTGGCGAGTTGCTCTTTTCCCTTGGCAAGAGCGGCACGGGCATCATCATCAAGATAATGCTCTTCAAGAGCTGACACAGCGTAGCCAGCACCTTTACCACCGAGCATATCGAGTGCTGCCTCCCAAACTTCAGCTAGTATAATTTCATACTTAGGGCCTAGAAAGGCAAGGCTGCCACGCCCCAGAATGCTGTGTAGATAAAAATCAAATAATGTGGAGCCAATGTCAGCTTTGGTTGCTTGATGGGCCTCTTCGGCCGCGAGTTTACCAGCAACAGCCTCGTCACGCTCATTTTCTGCCATAGCAAGTCGAGCTTTTCACAACTCTATCTCCAAGCTTTGAGAGCCGGTCTGTTCTCGCAGCTGTAAAGTTTCAGCGCGATATTCTTCAATGACCTTCTCCTTGTGTGTAAGCTTATCTTCGACTGCCCTTTGACTGGCATGCGCATCTCGTACTTGTTGCTGAAGCATGCTCTCCTTTTGAGAATAGGAAGTAGATGAAGTAGCTAATTCTTCCTTAAGCTTTTCTACTTCCGCTTCCAGCTTTTCATTATAGGAAGCAATACTTCTCATTTCGGCGTCATGCTATTCGAGAGTCTTCTGCCACTCAGCCTTATCGTTCTCCATTGTGAGCATGGCCTCGAGATTGGCTCGGTTAACCCTCTGAAGCTCGTCGACAAGTTTTTGCCAGTTCGACATTCTTTCAATATCGGTCCTGAAAGTATCAAGATTTCGCAGCATAGCCGATTTGTCGAGAGGAACCAAGTCGAGATCAAATCGAACCCCTCTCAGGCACCACTGAGGGAATCGACTTTGAAGAGTGGGAGGACCTTGCTCAACTTGGTATGCGGGCCGGTTGATGATTGTTTGAATGTCGGAACGAACGGGGCAGGAGATTGAGCAGGAACATTTTGAGAAACTGTCGGCATTGTTTCTTCAGTAAGTTTAGCCCACTTGCTAGAAGAATCGTCCATGTGACCTTTACCTCTCTCATCGTGAGTCTTTCTTTTTTGAATATCATCATCTCTGTGGGGAGGGTCATGTCTTCCTTGTTCTCTTCGGTGACGTTCTTCATATGCTCGTCTCTCGTCTGCTTTCCTGATGGACCTCTCTTCATCAGATTCTCTGTAAGAAGGGAGGAAACGCCTATAATCATATTGGCTACGCCTCCCGTAGCGCTGGAAATCATCGTATTATGAGCTGCTGCGCCCCATTGGAGAATATGGAATAGAAATAATAAGCTTTAGAAATCTTTAAAGTATAAGAAGATGAATGCGTAGAAGTGCTGAAAAATCCTAAGTGTTGTGTAACGTGTAAACTACACGCATCAAGTTACAGACCACTCTGTGGAGTAGAGGTAGTGATAACTTGAGTAGAGGGAGTTGACATTTGTTGTAGAGAAGATGTCGCCTCAATTACAGAAGAGATAGTTTTGGAAACATCATCTTTGAAAAGTTCTTGAGAAGTCACAATTAAATCGCTCAACCCCTCGAAAACATCATCACCATCATGTTTTTTGGGACTGGCTTTCTCAACTCCTTCGTCAGCAGATCTTCCGGAAGATCGTGGAGGTTCTTCCTCTTCAACTGGGGCAAGTACAGACTTGTCAGACGGCCCCGCAGCATCCTTCGGAATTGAACACTTCACTAGTGGAGTTTCTATAGAGGTTCCTCCCTGCATGTGCTCTTTAGTAGAGACCGGGGCATCAGGAGTTTCCGTCGGAGAATCGGGAATTTCAGTGGGGACTTCACGAGGCTGAGTGAATTGAGAGGAATGAAGAAGCCCATATTGATGTAAAAATCCATCATTTAACAAAAACTTTATACTTCTCTCTTCTACCGCCACGGCGTTCAATCTCTCAAAAATTTGCTTATAGCATGGGTCTCTAGAGGGAGGAGGAAGTGCTAAAACAGGAAAAAAGAAGCGAAGTTAGCATTTAGCAACTCAGATTTCGAAAAGCCCAAGAATGGAGAAATAAAAACAGGAAAATCTGACTTCCTACTCTCCAGATGGCATAAAACCCTGGAGGGCAGCGAACAAAGAAATACTGATTTGGAAATCCATGAACGCTTTCAGGAAGATCGGTGATGAGTTTGCGGTTTCGACCACTCCTTATAACTACGATAGAGGGATGATCTTTAATTTTTGTGAATGAGCAGAAGTAGCAGATTTCCTCAAAGCTCGGTAATCGGTCCAGAACTCTACTAAATAGCACACATAACCCCATCAGAATGGCATGGCCATTGGGGTGCAATCGGAATGGAGAGATAGATAATCGAAGCAGGAACTGCTGAAGGAAGTCATTAAAAGGTGGTATGGCACCGCTCAAGCACATTTGGCGATTGACAGCAATAAAGCCAGAAGGGGGCCTATCTGCAGTTTCATTTGGCCCCAGCAGTAAGGCATCAGCTTCGGCAATGCCAAACTGGATGAGCAATTGGTTAAACACCCGCTGGTTCAGAGTTGTGGAAGTTCTCTCCGGAGGGTTATCCAACAGGTTGGCTACTGGGAAGACATCTTCAGCCTGGCCCATCGGTTCTTCTTGTTGAGATGTCATTCTACACAAGCAACTGGATGTTCAAATGCGAAGGTGCACGTTTCCTAAAAGTGTGAAGTGTTGTGCAGAACTAACGAAAATAAACAAGTAAATATAACTGAAGTTAAGCTAGTTGGCAATTGATCAATTACTAAATTTCAGGACTTGTTAATTTAAAGTTTCAGGTATAGTGTTATTGCAAACTGGTCAATTTCAGTTGACTATTTCAACATTGCTTTAGCACTCTACTTGGATTCGTTGGTTTAAAGTACTTCATTCACGCAATCTATTTAACATTTATCCTCTATTGACTAATCTGTCATTGAATGTGGGCAATCAATGGCAGTATATTCGTCCCGATTTTTTGTGATTGTTGTATTAAACAGGTTGTATACTTGCAAATTGAAGCAATCTGTAAAACTAAAATACGTAACAAAGTTTAGCAGGTTAAAGTCCAAACAATTCAATATTAAGGCAGTTTATTTCAGCAATTCAAGACAAAGATCTAGTCAGAATTATGCTTCAAAGCAGTATAATGTGATAACTCGTCCACATTTTAAAGATTATGAAGCAAGTTAAGCTAGGTTATTTATGCTCCAAGACATTGAGTCACTGGTTCTCTAAGTCGTAAGGCATAGTAATGGGAAAGATTTTAGTTCGAGGCAGTGTGAAATTCTCCAAGTCCTGTCTCGGCTGCGACTCAAATCCTAGGTTACATCTAATTGAGCTGGTCATAGGTTCAAACCACAAGGAGCAACTCGGTGTGAAAAATAGTTCAAGTGCTGAGTCGTTCACGACTTATGACTTGAGTCGTTCATGGCCTATGGATTAAGTCGTTCACGGCAGATGATTTGAGTCGTTCGCGGTTCAAAGGATGAGTCGTGGTGAAGATATAAGGGGCTGAGTCGCTCGTGCAATCAAAAAACCAATTAGGCCGTATGAATCCAAAATCATTTCCTCAACCGGTTGTCCACTCTCCAACCCATTAACCCGTTAAGGGTCATTTCGTCTCTTCCAAATCCACCACTTTCTCAGTAAAACCTATTATTTCTCTGCACCAACAAATCGCCCAAGACAGATTCGAATCGCCTCAGGTCCATCGTACATCCAACACGTAGCTGAGCTCTCGTAAGCCGCAACAACATAGCTAATGACGATTGGAAATCAATCGCAGCTTGGCTCGAGGATGCAACGCGACGCATGACGTTGGATTAGAACCAAAGGATGGGGATTCACGATTTAACGACAAACATGGTTGGACAAATATTGAATTCACTTACGCAATGTAATAGAAAGGATAAGTCGTCAACTGATTAGCTCGGAGACGCCTTCGAAGGTTCGGAGAAGTATTAATGGCAGATGCGACTTAAGAGATAGGTATTGAGAAGAAGGAGGTAAGAGTGACGACTCAAGTCTTTTATAGCTGTGAGCAGTGAAAGTCGAATCGGCACACGAGACAGGATGAGTCGAAGCACACGACCTACGACTTAGGCATGTACTTCGAGGGGCAAGTGTTAACCTCGTTTTACCCAACGACTCATCTACTTAAGGACTGGACCGACTTATCTACTCAAGGACTGGACCGACTCATCTACTCAAGGGAAGGACCGACTCATCTACTTAGAGGGATAGGACGACTCAAGGGGTTAACGGTTCACAAGGTAAGCAGCGACTCAGAGTTGACAACGACTCAGTGGATCAACGACTCAATGAGTTAACGACTTGAAGGAGCAGAGCGGCTTAACTAGTTAACGGCTCACAAGGCAGACAGACTCAATGCATTACCGACTCATCAAAGCTATCGCCTCAGCGACTCAACAAGTCCACGACTCAGCGTAAGAAACGATCAAGAGGATTGACGACCTAAGAAATGACTTAACGACTCATAACTCAGGATGACTCGTCCGCGACTTAAAGCCACTGAGTCGTATTCCATTGCCACAATGCCTGTCCTAATGAGAATTGACTCGCCAACGACTCAGGACTTGGCTTAGAATCCAGCAAAAGAATGGGCTAGTGAGAAGACCAAATGCTTAATCAGATAAGCTGGCCACGACTCAACTTGACTCGGCCACGGCTTAGCCTGAGTCGGTCACGACTCAGGACTTGGGCGAAAAATTCCTATCCAGATTTGCCTATAAATACATGGCCACCCCCAACATTCAAGGGACTTTTGGCTCATTCATTTCAAGCGCCGTTACTCTGCTGCGTTCTGAACCACTTCAACACCTTCAAGGAACTTCACGAAGAAATCAAACATGTCTAACATGTGTTCAAAGATTTGGATCGACATTGAAGTTTAGGCTACTTGTTCTAAGTCACTTGAAACTCAAAGTGTGTTGTAATCAAAGTGTAACTGCATTGACTTGTAATCAAATCGTCAATAAAGATATTCAAAGTGGACGTAGGCTCTCTCTTAAGCCGAACCACTATAAAATTGCTGTTGTTTACTGCTTTTTCACTATTATCTGCTTATAATCTGTTCCCGAGCTATCTGGTGGTGCTTTCACAATCTCACTTCATACACCGGGGTGTTAGCGTTCAAATTTTAGCGTTAACAGCTTCCAAAATCTCCGGAATTTTAAATTTCCAAATCCTGCTTAAATCAATTTTAACTATAATTCATTTGCATAGTTTCCCATTTGATAATAATTCAATTCATAAATTACATTTATAATTCATATTTATAAATTTCATTTTATAATGAATTTATTCTCTTAAACTTTGGTTATATTTTCGATTTTTAGTTAAATTTTCACTTAACCATGTTAATACTTTAATATTATTCTTCCTAACATCCAAGCAACCATATATTCGCTAAAATAGTTACAAAAACTTTCTTTATATCAAAAATTTATTTTGGGTAAAATTATTTCATTTACCCACGTTTAAAACAATACCGTGTCGATTTTTCTATTCAAGTGTTTAGAAACCCCTTCGATACAGTTGTCCAGACAGTGCTGACGAAGGTTCATATACCACTCAATAGATCGATCAACACAATATTAAAACAATTTATATTCACTAACAAATACGCGCTCATATCTACTTATATGCTCAAACTCATTCTAGAGTACTACGGACTCTAATTTAAATGAGTAATTTCCCACCAGAGCCAATGTTATCACCAACCCAAGCTCTGATACGGAGTGTAACAGCCCGCAAATCTGTACCCCTTGAGTTAACACTATTCTACCTAAATCTACTCAACATGTACAGAAATACGAACCATTTAGGTTAAAGAAGAAGAGGTAGAAGAAGAAAATAGAAAAAAAACATCAGAATCTAACCATCGCAGCGGAATAAAATATAATAGATAATAATGATCTTTACTCAAAAATCAAATGTATTTGTTTATATGTTACATCATCAGAGTACATCAATCACATTTCAACATCAATAATATACAACCAGATACACAACTATACAACATAGCGGGATATGTTTAAACAAGTACGGAGGTACGTATCGTCATCCAGCTCGTCTCCCGAGCTACACAACATCAAATCCTGTATCCTATAATACTCGGTCTGACTCGAGAATTACAGTTAAATAACAACCGAGTCAGTCTGGAATACCAGCGTGAGAAAATCACACTCAATTGATTATTAAAGTTTCAAAAGTCCTTTGAAAACAAAAGCATCTCGTAAGACCACGCCACAAATAAACCTGTCGGGTTTTTACCTTACGATAGGTAAAACAATTTTTATAGAAATCCTCTGATATTAGAATAGGGTCTATATACAAATACTTATAAAATATCCAAAATTCTTACATTCATTAAATTACAGCTACTAGCCACCGAGTGGGTAATACAAACAAAACTCGTACAAGGCTCGTGGGGAAAATGGATTTCAACTAATGACTAGGCACTGGGGTACCACCTATCACGGTACGTGGCCTAGATCACAGTACCGAGGAGTACGCCCGCTCCCCTGCAACACAAGACCGGGACTACCCCTTACTGGATAATCCCGAGTGAGATCATCCCGCGGTTGGGATCAGCAACCGCCCACTAAGCCGAAGTAAAAGGGACATCTAGGCAGGGATGACCTCACCCTGCTTGGGTGCTACCCACCTAGCCTTGCTACATAACCCCTGATTTTCAGTCATTCCCATTTGATGAGGCTTGAGGCTAAGCTTTACCTTTTTAGAACATATCCCTTAGAATGCCCATCATCCACCTGACGATGTTCCAAAAGAATTCATCCATACCAGTTTGTCCCGGGTTCAAACGGAACCAAATGCACTATTCCTACTATATCCATTTTGGAAATATCCTCAGGATTAGTAGCGACTATCCCTTGCACTTCACTGCTCCATCTTCGAATCCAAAATCATTTTCATGAAACGTACAAACCGGATCGAAGTTGTTTTCGAGAAATAAATCTTGATCCTGGTCTCTTCTAAACGATCAACGCATTTGTCCAATATTGGTAGTCCGTTATTTAACTATCAATTTATACTCACAAACACCCATCAAACAATAAATAAATTTCCCAAATTATTTATTAATCCTAAAATATCCTTACAAGATATATTTCTATTTTCAATCCTTTGAAAATAATTTCAAACCATCTTTCTTTTCGGAATAAACTTTCCCAATATTTTCTATCTTCGGTGAAATCACCAAGCACAAAACTAGATTTTTAAAATAATTAAAAAAACATTACTTTGAAATATAATTCAAAACATTTAAGTTAAAACTACTTCAATAATTTGTTAAAAACGCATACTATACGAATATATGAAAATAAGGTTACTTAATAAAATATAAAACTAGGTTTTCACTTCTAAAAACATAAAATACTAAGTCACTTTTAAAATAATTACTACCATAATAGATTAAAAGGAAATACCTGCTTTAGAATTTAAATATTTAGAAATAATAATTTTTTTCAAAACATACTTTTTAAAACAACTTTAAAACTTTTATCTTATTTTTAAAAATTTACTTTGAAAACATACTCGGTTATTCAGGGAGAATTTCCAATCTCAATCACTTAAATCAATTTTCCAAATTGATTCCCAATTTACTCCATTTGAAATAAATTTCTTTAATTACACAACTCATTTCAAAATTCATTAATTATGGACTTAATTATTGTTGTTATTATTATTTTCCACTTGATTTTAAACCCTTTAACTGAAATATACGAATTTCAGTATATTCCCAATTTCTTCTTTGTTCTTTTCAAAATTTAAAATCTTAAATTTAAAATAAATGTTTTGTTCTTTTAAATAATAGCATTGAAGTTTAAAATTCATTAACTTTCTATTTATTCAAAAATTTCCTTTTTATACTCAAGATTTATTTATTAGAATTATTATGTCACTTTATTTCTTTTTTACATTCATTCTTAAATTTATTCAAATTTCCATAATTATTTTACTTACAAATTCACTTCCTTTATTTTCTTTCTAAAATCCAATTTATATATTTTTGGAAATTCATTATACCCAATTATATCCAATCAAACCATAGCAATTCAATATTTAAACATAATTCATCATAGAATATCAAGTCATCACAACAGGGGGAATTAAATAATTTAAATAAATGTTGAGGGATCCAGTTGGATCCCTCCAACCTGCTTTCCCTGCATCCACAGACGTTAGCACAACATATAATACCAATTCCAAAATATACCTTACTATATCACATCAATCAATTCAACCATTCAAACAATTATTTAAATTTAATCGTTTAAATTTAAATTTAAATTGAACTGAGTGAGATTAACTCACCTTTGCTTCTTAAATTTGCAATCCACTTCATTCTCGATTTGATTCCACGATTTCAGACCTTGTATAAATATTATACTGTTCATTAATATTTTGAACTAATCAAACAAGATATTTTTCCTTTTATAATTGAAGTAACTAAGAATTTTACTCAAACCAATTTCCCCTTTTTTATAAATTACTTCCAAAAATAAAAGGATATGCTAATTAAATAAGCTAACCTCCTAAGTACTTATATTTAAAATTAAATAATAATAAGTGAGTATACCAATTCTTTTTTAAACCTCATTTATGTATATATACTTATAAAATGACTTGTACCGGTTTAAAAATCTAATTTTTAACTAACACTTCAATCATTTTGAAATTCCTATACATATTTCAAAGTTAACAGTAGGCTGACTTTATATTCTCAAAATTATATGTATACACAAATATCTAGTGTTGGTTCCAAAGACTGATTCTTGATTAATATATATATTTTTTCCATTTCCAAACCGCATAAAAAATATATATTCTCAGTCGCTAATAAAATAGCTACTTACTTTTATCATAAATTTCCTGATGAACAGATATAAATCCCAAGCTTTAAACTTAAAATAAATTAAAAATGTATAAATTTAAATTACCTAACTCGAATCAGGCAAACAACACTATCGAGCTCCTGCCTAATATCCCAAAATCGCATCTTCCTGATCAATGCTGCGAGCCCCCACATCGATGAACCTACTTCCCCAATCGAAACCCAGTCGCGATACGAACATCGCTCGACAGCCGCCTCCCTCGCGCGACTCGTCGCCGACCCTCCTTGCTTCGGGATGTCGTTGATTCCCACAATCACTCGTCGCAACAACAGTTCGCGAACGTCGCTACTTCCTCCCTGAAGCCTACGCATAAGCAACAACCTCGAACTCAGCAAATTCCTTCCCAAATCTGCAACGCCTCCTAGTCATGAAACGAAGCTCTCGGATGTCGCGGGTTTCGCGAATTTCCTCCTTGAGTCGTGCATGCGAGTGGTCCTCTCTCTTTATTTTATTTTATTTTTTTCGTTTTGATTCTGAAGAGAAAAAAGAATTTAGGGATTTGAAATAGGGCATCTATTACTTTCATGATTTTGGATGGAGGGGAAAAGCAATGCGAGTTGTGCCCGAAGAATTAAAGGGTATGCGAAAGTCTTCGGCCATTGAAATCGATTCGAGAGAGAGATTGGAGCTTTGAATTTGAGTTTTATGATGGGGATGGATTGAAGTATACTGGAGGTAGCAATTTAAGAGCTTCAGAGAGAAGACGACGATGTTTTGAAAAGTGGAGACAGTGTGCCAACAACATCTAGCGACAGTGTCTTGGAAATAAAAGAAAAGCTGACGTGGAAAAAAGTTAATGTAGATATAAATTACAGCTGAAGTTGACCCAATATAAATATAAGTTTAATTTTTATTCGATATAAATTTCAACGCGTTTATAAGTCGTACGCTCACACACTAACTCCGATCAATACAAATTTTGAAATTCGATAATAATTAAATATTACAGACCCAATGGAACTGGTTTCATCTAATTCCGAGAATGTGCCTCGAAAGGCTATTTTTAAATTCAATTTAAACGATATAAATTTCAGAACTGCACAGATCACTATTAATTTCAATTTTAACACTTCTATTGTCTTCAGTATTATCAATATAAGTTTCATAAGCCTTCAATTTATTTCCAACAGGCTTAAAACTCCAGATTCAACATTTACTCAACTTCAAATTATTTAATTCAATAATTCAATTATCATATAAATTGTGATATTCGAAATTCAAGTTAAAATTACTCCTTTGAATATTTAAAATCAATTAAATACTCCAATTTTAAATGCTCAAAAATTCCGGGTCGTCACAATGTTGCAGGGTTATGAGGGTCGCGCCCTTTAGGGTATGTCATTTCCTTGTGGAAAAAGGTGATGTCATGGTATGGAGCCCAGATATTTACCTATGTGGTAGCTCCAAACTCATTTACTATATGGTTGTTGCTTTGTGATAAAGGGCCATCGGATGAAGGTCCCAAAGGACCGGGGAGTGGCATATTCGTGTAGCAGTTACCTAGTTACAGGGGTAACCGGCCTTGTGTAGGCAGGGAGCTGGTTAAGTTATCGGTATGTCCCACCAGAGGCGTACCCATGTGGCAGTAGGAAGCTCCTTAGCCTGACCATTTGTTGGGAATCCAAGCAAAACAATACGAGCCATTACGATTACAATTTGTATAACCTGCCACCTCAGGTGACATCTATAGTAGGCATAGTATAATGGTACCTATGCTGGCTAAGATTAATATTCTACTTTCGAAATTATTTTCTACACTATGCACTAGTAATAATATCAAAGAACTTTTCTCGTATCAAGCATATTTGACTATCATAAGAAGAAATCTCCTCCAATTCGGCGATTGCATTGTGTGTGTGGCGGGAGGTCTTACGGTATTTTCATTTTCCAAAAGCGTATAGGATTTTCTTTTATAAATCTAGTTTACTTAAAAGCAACTGTTTTTGTTCACTTACACCAGTCTCATGACTGACCTGGAGTTTATTATTTCTTTTCTAAACTCTGGGTGCCAATAATTTCTACACGGGCAGCCTAGTAGCAGGTTTCCGTGTTCCGGTGTTAGCCATATTTTGGAGCTCTTATCTTGGAGATATTTAGAAGCTTTTGGGATCTCCAGTGTTAGTTTTTTGGAGTTCGTTATCACTTCTTTCCTTTGAAAACTTTTTGGACATATAATCACCGTTGTATTATTATGATGTTTATTTGGAGTTGTGGTGTATGCATTAAAAATACTCTGATGTGGTAGTGGATATTATGACGTTGTATATGTGATGTATGCATGATATTCATTTTGCCCCACTGTTTTATATTCATCTGATGTTGTTAAAAGCTCTGGCGAACTAGATTCGATGTTTGGATCTAAGGCATTTAAATACGGGTGTCGTATTCGGTGCCAATTTTCGAAAGTCGAGTCGGGGCCATCACATTTGGTATCAGAGCTGAAGGTTGAGTAAGAACTTTAGCTACGGAGTATAACACATTAGATGGCTCATTAGAGGTAGGGTGAAGTATAACCTAGAATGAGTATAACCAAGACCGACACTCCAAACTTTCTTAGTCTATTTTCTTTTACTGCTGATATTCCAAAGATATTTCGTCCATATATCTAAATCAATTTTCTTACTAATTATAGGTAGTAAGAATGAGCGACGAAGAGGAAGAGTTAGGGGTCAAGAAAGTGCCACAATAATCAAGATCCTACAACAGTAGTAGCAGCAATACCTATTCAGCAACAGCCGAACCTAGCTAAGTTATATGAATATTTATCAAGGCTTGGTGGTAAGCCGTTCACCGACAAGGAATGGATTGTTGAGACTCAGGCATGGATCATATCATGTGAGAAAATCATCAGAGGGCTAAAGCTGTAAGACGATCAGAAGCGACTCATAGCTTCTTGGCAACACCAAGAAGAAGCCTTAGCCTGGTGGGAGACAGTCATTGTAGATAAACCAGAAGACGAGTTTACTTGGGAGAAATTTAAAGAGGTATTTGAGAAGCATTAACTGCCATCAGTTGGAATTTCTCGAACGTACCAGGAATTCATGAACTTAAAGCATGGTAGTTTGTCATTCAAGGAGTATCTCAACAAATTCAATGAATTGTCTCGTTTTGGTCTCGAATTGGTAAACACGCCTTTAAAGAAGAATGAAAGGTTCATTCATGGGATGAATAAGAAATTCCACAAAAGACTGACCGGCCATGTTAAGGAATCTTTTTCAAATTTGGTGATGGGGTACAGATATGCCATACTTGATATGCAAAAAGCCCCTGTAGAGAAGGAAAATTCGAGCAATCAAAATAGAAAGAAGGGGAAATTTGGAGGCAAGAAACCATGGCAGGGCAAAGTGGAAAAGAAGAGCATTCAGGGAAGCGCGGTAGAGAATGTCACTTGCTATAATTGTCTAGAAAAAGATCACTACTCAAGCAGATGTACGAAACCTAAGAAACAAGTCAGTCAATCCGTTCAAGCGAAGCCCAGGAAACGTTATTATTGTCAGAAAGTGGGACATGAAGTTAAAGACTGTTCAACCATGAAGCAAGCTCAGACAGCTATGGTGTACACAGTCGAAGACCAACCTACATCTTCCAAAGCAGAAAAAGGGAAATGAGTTTTGGAAGGTAACCTCATTATTTATGATAACATTGTTAGAGTTTTATTTGATATGGGCGCTAAACACAGTTTTATCTCACAACAAGCTATTAATGAATTAAATCTTGAACCCGATTTTGTAGATGAGCCTATATGCGTAAAGAATCAAGCTGGAGGTCCTGCAAACCTTTGTCTTCGATGTAGAAATGTTCCTATCTCATATTCTTGTTGTTAATTCCCTATTGGTCTCTTTGTTCTTGATTTTAACGAGTTTGAATCTTACTCGGAATGGATTGGCTAGCGAAATACGAGGCCAAATTGGATTGTAATAATCGATTGATTTCGATTAAAATCGAATTTGGACACTTTATCGAGATTTCTTGTCAGGACCCAAGTCCGAAAAGAGAGGGATTAATGTATAATTTGGGTTATCCCGAACCCAGTTCGGAGTTTATACCCATTTTTAGAGATTTTCCGGACGTGTTCGGAGAAGTGAAATCTTTACCTCCACATCGGGAATAGAACTCAGAATCGACCTAGTACCTAATGCTCGTCCTGTCCTTCACGCAAGTCGCAGGATGGCACCTAGGCAACAGGTTGGATTAGTTCAGCAACTGATGATCTACGAGCAAAAGGATTAATTCGACCCAGTGTTTCTGAATGGGGCTTAGTAGTATTTGTTGCTAAATCGGATGGATCTTTGAGATTATGTGTAGATTACCGCGATCTCAATAAGCTGACTCTCAAAAATAAATTTCCACTGCCCATAATTGATGATCTGTTTGACCAATTGCATGTCTCTCATTTCTTTTCAAAGACGGATCTAGACCAAGGGTTCCATCAGCTACGAATCACTGAAGATTGTGTCCATTTGACAGCTTTCAGAGGTACCAATATGTTCTATGAATGGTTAGTCATGCCTTTCAGGCTAACCAATGCTCAAGCATACTTCGTAGATCTTATGACTCGTGTTCCGAGAAGTATTGAATAAATTTGTGTCCGTGTTTATTGATGATATTTTGATTTACTCCAAGACAAAAGAGGATCATGCCAAGCACCTTAGAATTGTTTAGGAGATTTTGAGGTGAAATATTCTATTCTCAAAATTTTCCAAATGCCATTTTTGGTTCAAAGAAGTTAAATTCCTTGGCCATATTGTTAATGAAGAAGGAATAGTTGTTGATCAATTTTCACTATTCTTGATTGGAGAAAACCCACTACCCCAAAAGAAGTTCGAAGCTTTTTGGGTTTAGCAGGCTATTATCGGAAGTTCATTCAGGACTTTTCTAAGATTGCTAGTCCGTTGACTTAGCTAACAATGAAAGATGTAAAGTTCAATTGGACTCCCAAATGTGATGAAGCTTTTTAGGAGTTGAAGAAGAGATTAACCATGGCTCCTGTTCTCGCTATTATTAATGGAAACTAAGGCTTATCTGTTTATACAGACGCTTGCAGTGATGGATTAGGTGCAGTATTAATGCAGAATGGTTAGTAATTGCCTACGCAAGTAGACAATTACGTCCTCATGAAAGAAACTACCTGTTAACCCTCAATTTCCTACGACTCAAAAACTGCATGACTCAAACAGATTATGTAACTTAACAAGTCAAGGATTGGCCGACTTAAAGGAGACAATGACTTAAGGAAGTGGACGGTCTTCGACTCAAGTTATGGACGACCTAACGGTTTAGCAAGTTGAAGGACTTAGTGACTTACGACATAGAGAAATCTGTGACTTAACGGTTTAAAAGAAAAAGGATGCTTCACGACCTAAGGCATCCACGACTTAAGGTTTCTACGACTTAAGGGGGTATACAGTTTACGACTTAAGGAAGCCTACGACTCAAGGACAGGATGACTTAACGGTTCAAGAGAGAGCACGACTTAAGAGGGAAATGAGTTAACGACTTAAAGCTATCTACGACTTACGACCTAGCATGTGTCGTGAGCAACTTAAGCAAATGAGGCGTTGCTCCTTACTTAACACAGTGACCTCTTAACTCGTACACGATTCAGGACTTGGGTTATTATCTGAAGGGAACAAGCTTATCAGTTAACTCGTACACGGCTCACAACCTAGCTTGAGTCGTCCACGACCTAAAGCTACTGGGTAAAGGTTCAATGTCGCATCAAGGGGACCAGTTGACCTATTTGCGACTTAGATATTGACTCATGGGCGACTTAGGACTTGTACAAATGAACTTTTGTGAGACCATGGGTCTGGGCCAGATAAGTCGGCCACGACCTACCATAAGTCAATGACGACTTACGACTCAAGAGGAAAATTTCCTATAAATACCAACCCACCTCAAGCATGAAGGGGACTTTTGGCCAGTCTCTTTAGGCGCCGATACTCTTATGAATTCTCAACTCACTCGACACTTCAAGTTCGAAAGGCATCTCAACTAACTTCGAGAGGAAACCTAACGCAATCTACATGGATTCAAAGAATTCTTCTGCATCAAAGTTCTAGTTGTTTTTCTCATCAGAATTGTAATTGAAGATTGTTGTAAAGTTGTAATCGATTCGGTAATAAAGAGAATTAAAGTGGACGTAGGCTTACCCTAAGCTGAACCACTATAAAAGTTGTTGTCTTTTCTGCTTTCTCTATGACTTTTTTACTTGTTTTTAGTTCCCATGTTCACGGGTGGTGCTTTCACTCAATCTCTATATATACCGGGGTGTTAGCGTCTGATTTTTACGTTAACATTTTTGGTGCTTTCACTGATAAACCAACTCAGGAAACTTCCACTATTGCTCCGCGAAAGATTGTTGAAAGGATTTCTTTTAAAACCAGAAGTTTATTGGAAATAATGTCTCCAGGGAGAAAACGAAGTTCTGCAAGATCCGACAATGTTCAAGAGAATACTGCTACCTCTCCTCCTTCAAGTCAAGCAACTCCAACTGTTGGAATTACGCGAGCAGAATTGGACGCCATAGTTTTGGGATTGAATCAGCAATTGATTGCTCAGAATGCACAGTTGGAAGCCCAGAATGCCCAGAATGCCCTGATCTTGAGTAAATTGAATGATCTACTTGGGTCAAACCGTCAACCGGGTAATAATGATGGGAACCCTACTGTGGGAGTTCAGGATGTTGAAGGGAACATTTCTCAAAGAGCCGCAGACCCTGTAGAAAGGACTCCTCCTCAAGCTGGAGGATCAGGGCCGCAGCCGACCCTCCGTGAACGATTGTCAAGGCAGAATTCAGAGAGAGTGGCTGATGTGTGCCCTCTAGAGCCTATAAATGATGAAGAGTATTTTTCGGGTATGGTTCGTCAAATCATGAAGGAAAATATGCGTAGAGATGAAGATGAGAAAGAGTGGGGTTTTGCTCCAAGCAAAACTCCATTTACTGAAAAGATCTTGAAGGCAGAGTTCCCAAGGAAATTCGTTCCCCCTACTATTCCGGCTTACAAGGGGACGAGTGATCCTAAAGAGTTTCTGTATAAGTACGACTGGCGTATGACTGGTGCCAGGGCGTCTGATGAAATTAAAAGTCGATATTTCCCGGTATATCTCGAAGGTGTGGCTCTATTGTGGTTTACAAAGCTGCCAGTCAGGTCCATTGATCAATTCTCCGATTTGACCAGGAAATTCAAGGAGCAATTTCAATTATATGCTTCTAAAGCAAAGGATATAATGTCACTGTCAAATCTAGAGCAAAATCCGGGAGAATCCATCAGATCATTTTTGAATCGCTTTAACATAGCATTGACCGAGGTAGTTAATGCTGAGCCACGCATGGTCCTGACGTACTTGATGAGGGCGGTTGACAAATCGAGTGAGTTTGGAAAATGGTTGAAAATGGAAGAACCAAACTCGCTTGACAAATTCTACAGGAAAGCGGATAAATTCATGCGCTTGGAGAGCCTCCAAACACCGGCTAAAGTGGTATCAGCAGAAGCCGGGAACAATGATGCTTCTTCGAACAAAAAAGAACCTAACACTCAGAAAAGGGGAAATGATGGTGGAAAGAAATAGGGAGATGCTAAGAAAGGCCGTTCTTTCAATTTCACACCCTTAACTGATACCCCTGAGAACATCTTCTTTGCAACCAAGGATGATGTCAATTATCCGACACCACCTAAAATGAGAGTTGGGATTAGGATGGAAAAAAGTGGAAGGTTCTACCGGTTCCACAACCAACACGGCCGTGACACCAACGAATGCCGTCAGTTGAAAGAGGTAATTGAACAACTTTTGAAAGAGAACAAGCTCCAGCAGTACGTGAAAAGAAATAGAAATGCCCCAACCTCATCGACTCAAGGACAGCAAGTTCCCGCTCACCGTCCTAGTTCAAGTGAGGAGGCCGTAGAGCATGAATCGGAAAGGCCTGTCATCAATATAATAACTGGAGGACCTCACCCAGCAGGCAAAAGCTGCGGCGAGATGGAAAGGTATGCCCAGGCCTTGAGGCATGTACCGGCTGAAGAGAATGTTTTTGTTTTAGAGAATGATGCGCCTTTAAAGCAACAAAAGACTTCCACAGATGATATTGTGTTCAGTGCCAAGGATTCTTTGGGTATCGAGGCTCCGACCATAGATCCTTTGGTCATATCCGCCGGTATTGGGCCGGCAACTGTGAGAAGAGTTCTAGTTGATTGTGGAGCTTTATGCAACATCCTCTTCAAGAAGACCTTCGATCAAATGAAAATTCCAATAGCTGACGTTCAAGCTTCATCACGTAAGATCGCTGGGTTTGCTAGAGAACCCAAACAGCTGATTGGGACTATAGATTTGTTTGTAGAACTTGGAAAAGGATTGAGGAAGGTGGCTCGAAAGCAAACCTTTATAATTGTTGAAAAATTCTCTGCCTACAATGCCTTTTTCGGCCGACCAACTCTTGCTGCATTTAAAATTGTTCTTGCCCCATGGTGTCTGACTCTGAAATTCCCCACAGACAACGGAGTTGGTGTGATTAAGGGAGACCAAGATGCGGGGCGAGAATGTTACTTTGCAGAGTTGCGAGAATCAAGGAAAAGGGAAATGGGAAAAGGTGCGGCGGCTCCAATCCGCATCAAGGAACCAACCTTGTAGCAATTACAGGGTGGACCCTGCACTGGCGAATGCGGTGGGGCACGAAGAGAGATGGATCCAAGGAAAGCCAGTGCAGGGGAGAATAGGGTAGTACCGGTAGAGGTAACAGTGCCGGTGCCCGTTGATCCAAAGGACCCAAACAAAGTGCTTAATGTGGGTTCACAACTCAACACAACAGTTCAGAATGTTCTGATTTCATTTTTGAAGGCTAATTTGGATGTATTCGCTTGGACTCATGCTGACATGTGTGGAATATCCCTAGAGATTGTAGTACACACTCTGAACATTGATCCAAAGTTTGCACCTGTGAAACAGAAAAGAAGAACTCAGGGTCTTGAGAGGACAGTAGCATTAAAAGAAGAAGTAGATCGACTCATGGGGAACGGTTTCATCAGAGAATCAACTTATCCAAATTGGGTATCAAATCCAGTGCTGGTGAAAAAAGCTAACGGAATGTGGAGAGTGTGCATTGACTTTTCAGATCTAAACAAAGCCTGCCCTAAAGACTGTTTCCCGCTGCCCAGGATTGATCAGCTGGTGGATGGGACGGCAGGTTATGAATTGTTATCTTTTATGGATGCATACTCCGGGTATAACCAGATTATGATGCATGAGCCAGATCAAGAGGATACAAGCTTCATCACAAATGTTGGACTCTACTGCTACAAGGTCATGCCTTTCGGACTCAAGAATGCAGGGGCAACTTACCAAAGGCTTGTTAATGCCATGTTTAAACCACAGATTGAAAAGACAATGGAAGTTTATGTTGATGATATGCTAGTAAAGTCAAGAAAGTAGTGGACCACATGGATCACTTGGCAGAGATGTTTGAAGTACTCCGTAAGTACAGAATGAAGCTTAATCCCCTGAAATGTTCATTTGGAGTGGAGTCCGGAAAGTTTTTGGGTTTCATTGTGAGCGCTAGGGGCATTGAAGCCAATCCAGCTCAAATCACTGCCTTGAGAGAGGTCAAGGCTCCTAGAACAAAGAAGGAATTGCAAAGTCTCAATGGAAAGGTGACTGCTTTGAGTTGGTTCATTTCCAAAGCTACTGACAAATGCATTCCATTCTTTGATGCTCTGAAGAAAGGAAGTAAAAACTTTGAGTGGACTCCTGAATGTCAGAAAGCATTTGATGAGTTGGTTCGTCATATGGAAGTGCCTCCTATACTTTCAAAGCCTGACGGTGGTGAAGATCTCTTCATATATTTGGCGATTTCGTCTCATGCTCTCAGTGCATTATTGGTACGGGAAGACGCAAGGATTCAACGCCCATTCTATTATATCAGCAAAAGATTCACTGGGGCAGAGATGAACTATTCAAGATTAGAAAAGCTCGCCTATTGTTTGTTGATCGCATCAAGAAAATTAATCCCGTATTTCCAAGTTCATCCCATCAAAGTCCTCACTAATCAACCTCTAAAGCAAGTCCTATTCCGTCCTGAGACTTCGGTCCGTCTTTCGAAATGGAATATTGAACTCAGCCAATATGACATCACTTACCATCCCCGAAAAGCAATCAATGGACAAGCTTTGGCAGATTTCATCGTAGAATTTACGGATAAGGGTGATAGTGAGGAAGAAGTCACTGATAGCGTCCCAATCCAATGGAAATTGTACGTCGATGGCGTAAGGAATGATTACTGTTCCGGAGCAGGGGTTGTCCTTGAAACCCCAAAAGGGCGATCGCTATGTTATGCGCTGAGACTAGAATTCCCTTCGACAAACAATGAAGCTGAATATGAAGCTCTCATCGCTGGTTTAAGGATCGCTAAAGAACTAAATATCAAGGCATTGCAGATCTTCAGTGATTCTCAACTTATTGTTTGCCAAGTCAGGAAGGAATTTCAAGCTAAAGGAGGGAATCTACCCACCTATTTATCAAAATCCTGGGAGCTTCTTCAAAATTTTGACCATTACTCAATAAACCATATACCCCGCGAAGAGAACATGAAAGCGGATTCTCTTGCAAAGTATTCGAGTACTGGTGAAGCTCAACTATTGGGATCAGTTCCCGTCGAAGTCTTGTCAATTCCAAGCACAGATGAAATGGATGTTGATTGGATTATGAATGTATCCCAAGAACAAGAATCGTGGACGACTCCGATACTTGAATATTTACTCAATGGTTCTTTGCCACAAAGTTCAAAAGAACGACAGAAGCTGATGAGGAAAGCCTCCAGATATATAGTTCAAGATGGTCGTTTGTATAGACGAGGATTTTCAATGCCATTACTCCGATGTGTGACAAAGGAAGAAGCTAAGACAATTCTGACTGAAGTACACGGAGGGGAATGTGGGGATCATACATGTGGTCAAAGTTTAGCAAAGAAAATCCTCCGTTATGGATACTTTTGGCTAGAAATTAATCAGGATGCTGCTGACTATTCCCGAAAGTGTGATAAATGCCAGATATTCGCTAAAATTCCTAGAGCACCTTCCACTGAGCTAACACAAATGGTCAGTCCATGGCCATTTGCTATCTGGGGAATAGATCTCATTGGGCCTTTGCCGACTGCCAAATCTGGGATTAAATATGCTATCGTTGTTGTTGATTACTTCACTAAATGGGTCGAAGCCGAACCACTGGCTACTATTACCTCTAAGAAAATGATAAGCTTTGTGACTAAAAATATCATTTGCAGGTATGGTGTGCCTCAAAAGATAATCACAGACAATGGTACTCAGTTTGAAAATGAGGAGTTTCAAGATTTCTACAAACGATTCTAGATTCGAAAAAGCTTCTCAACACTATCTCATCCGCAGGCAAACGGGCAAGTGCAAGCAGTAAACAAAATCATCAAATCAACCATCAAAAAGCAGCTGGAAAAAGAAAAAGGTGGTTGGGTCGATAAGTTACCGCTTGCACTATGGGCATATAGGACCACTCACAAAACTGGGACTGGGCATACTCCATTTTCATTGGCATACGGATCAGAAGCGATGATTCCGGCGGAAACTGAAGTCCTCTCACACAGAAGGATCCATTTTGATCAAGATGAGAATGAAAAATTGCAATTGGAAGCACTTGACCTCCTCGATGAAAAAGAGAAGAGGCTAGGCTTAGAATTGCAGCTCACCAGCAAAGAATAGCCAGGCACTTCAATTCCAAAGTTCGTCAGCGCAGCTTTGAAGTTGGGGATTTAGTCCTGAAGAGAATTATGACAGCCATAGGTGTGTTTGGGCCAAACTGGGAAGGGCCATATGTTATAGGCGCGAAACTTCTTGATGGCACATTCAAACTCACAACTGTCGAAGGAGAACCAATCCCAAGAGCTTGGAATAGCAATCATTTGCGTCCCTATTTTACTTGAAAGCTTTGCTGAAATGTTGTAAAGGAATTATGAATATATGATTCTTGTATTGAAAGCAATTGTAAAGCAAGTGAATAATGAAAAGCTATAAAGTGGTTGTAGGCCCAGTTTTTGGCCGAACCACTATAAATCTTGTGTTCTCTACTATTATAAACTGCTTTGTTTTATTTCGACATATTAAATACGTTAACTGTGTTACTAAAATGTCGAGTTAATAATGCAGGCCATAAAAACAAAGCTTACCCATCGCAAGACCAAGCGATCTCCGACATCACTCAGCAAGCAAACATCAAACCATTCAAAATTTCCATACTCAACTCCTACAAAAGAAGTGCTTCGAACAAAAGTTAGCAACGTGGATGGAAGTGGACCATTTCTAACTAATTGCAAATGTTTGAATAAACAAACAACCAGTTAAATAGCCTGTGTCTACCACCACCAACTCGCTTAACTATGAAGTATATTTCTTTGGATAAGGAAAATTGTTGGCAACTAAAAAAGGGATGACACTTGCAAAAGATAACGGGGATCGCCGACATGAATAAATGGCAAAGTGACATGGGCGAGCAAGCATCAAACAGCAAAAGACCTCTTCGGAGGCACAAGCCCTCTTCAGAGGCACAACTCTTCGGAGGATAAAGACCTCGAGCGGGCTTAGGCAGAAAAAGAGAGATCTTTCTCGATACAAAGTTGCAGACTGATTGGTCAATACACTCCCGTGAATCCGTCCAACCGAGAGAAAGAAACTCCAAACTTCCAGGCAAAAGCCCTACTCCGAGGCACACGATTCACCGAGATTGAAATAAAACTTCCAGGTGTTGAAACGTGAAAAGCCCTCTTCGGAGGCCCATTTCACCACAGTTGAAATGCTAAAAGACCTTGAGCGGGCTTAACCAGAAAAAGAGAGATCTTTCTTGATACAAAGTTGCGGACTGATCGGTTGATACACTCCCGTGAATCCATCCAACCGAGAGAAAGAAACTACAAACTTCCACGCAAAAGCCCTACTAAGAGGCACACATTTCACCATGATCGGTGATATACTCCTGTGAGATGAAATGTGAAAAGCCCACTTCGGAGGCCCGCTTCCCAGCGAACAGGGAAAAATAAAAGCCTCTCCCAAGGGGCAGAAACAAAAGACCTCTTCCCAGAGGCACAATCACACAAAAAAGACCCCTTCCTAGAGGCACAATCAAACAAAAAAACCTCTTCCCAGAGGTGCAATCAAACAGAAAGACCTCTTCGGAGGCACACGTTTCACCGAGATTGAAATAAAACTTCCAAGTTTTGAAACGTGGAAAGCCCTCCTCGGCGGCACAACTCTTCGGAGGCACACGTTTCACCGAGATTGAAATAAAACTTCCAAGTGTTGAAACGTGAAAAAGATCTCCTCAGAGGTACAACTTTTCAAGGAAGCATTTCACCAGAAATGCAAAGCAAAGATCGAAAGCCCTTCACCAAGGCGCAACATAAAAAAAAAGAAGCCCTCTTCAAAGGCACACTTTAGCTTTCAAAGGAAGACTGGTTCTTCTATTCTTGAAAATACTCTTCCTCAAAAAGAAGTTAAAGTACCCTTTAGAGGCCCGCTTTACCACATAGGAGAATTCACTTGGTAAAAATGTGTGAAAGCACAAAAGAAAAAGTGATATCTTCGAAGGATGAAGCGTAGAAACTCATATGAAGTGAGCGGTACTCTATTTTGAGCAGAATAGTATTCCTCCAAGTATGGAATAGTTATTCTCTAGAAAATAAGAGTACAAGTCCCCTCAAAGTATAAAATATTGCAACGAGCTTATGGTATAATGGCAACATGGTATAGCTACATTGGTAAAAATTAGGCTCGAACAACATACCACAAGCTCACTTCAATATAATATAAAGAAACTTGTACAAAAATGAATAGTAAATGCATTCTCAAATACAGACAGAAGTTTGTACAAACAAAAAGAATCATTTTATTCAATACTGTCAAAATTTTATACAGGTACAGGTTTCAAAATAAAAAGAAAAAGAAAAGCAGAGGCCGGTACCCGCACAATCTCCGGCCAGTACATGCAAAAAGCAAAAAGTAAAAATAAATCGAAGCAGGATCCCTTACTTCTTCTTGCCACCACCCTTAGAGCCTTCACCTGACCTAATAGGCAGCTTTTCAGGACGGCTTGGGAGAGTCGGGGATGAAGGAGAAGGGGTTACTGCCGGATCAACTTTCGCTTCCTCTTCAGAAACAAGAATGACTTTCCTTCTCTTCTTGGAAGTGACACTTTTCCTCCTCATCCTTGAAGAAGACTCACTTCTCGGAGTAACACTAGCAGATAATTTTATGTTATCAAAAGTGGTTCGCTTCGGAGACTCATTGACTTCTCCAAGCCCTTCTCCCCCATGTTCTTGAGAAGCAATAGGATCATCTAAGCCATGAAGAGCTTCTATTTGCTCCTCTTGCGACCTGGGTTGAGAGGCGGACGAAGGAGTGACCTGGAGAACCGAAGGAGGAATAATTGGAGGAGGGGAAGTTTGAACAATGCTCGATGCTTTCTCTACAGAAGAAAAGAAGTTAAAGTCAGTAAAGAGAGGAGATAAAGGCTCGCTGAGGTTCAGGAAATAGTCAAGAAGCTCATCAAACTCGTAAGAGACAAATGAGCAGTCTACTTGGGTAAGATTAACAGTAGAGTTACCTAGAGAAGTCGGCTTCCTGATATCAATCTCATAAGCCTGTGCTTCGGCGCTCTCTTCGCCTTCATCTCCACCCTGTGTGCTTATGTTCTCGGTTGTCACTTTAACAGGGGATGGAGAATGAGAACTGGAGCCAATAATGTCGACTTCGGCCGAAGGAGAAGGCTGGACTAGAATAGTTGAAGTAGTTTTTCCTAATTGTTCCCCTTCTGCCATTTCAGCTCTTAATTTTGCAAGTTGTTCTTTTCCCTTGGCGAGAGCAACGCGAGCATCGTCATCCAAGTAATGCTCCTCAAGAGCTGATTCGGCATAGCCAGCACCTTCACCGCCAAGCATGTGAAGTGCGGCCTCCCACACTTCAGCCAGAGTAATTTCATATTTAGGACCTAGAAAGGCGAGATCACCGCGCCCCAAGACGCTATGCAGGTAGAAGTCAAACAATGTCGAGCGGATGCTGGTCTTCGTTGCCTCATGAGATTCTTCAGCTGCAATTTTACCAGCAATGGCCTCATCATGCTCTCTTTCAGCCTTGGAGAGTTGAAGCTTTAGCATTTGAATTTCCGCCTCCTAAGAGTTGACTTTCTCCCGTAACCCTGTAACTTCAGTGCGATTCCTTCCCGCTGTTTTCTGCTCAGCTTCAAGTTGTGCCTCGGCATGTCGCTGAGCGGCGTGAGCATCACGAACTTGCTTTTGAAGTACTTCTTCTTTTTGAGTATATGAGGTAGAAGAAGTAGCAAGCTCTTGTTTAAGTTCCTCAACTTTCACTTCAAGCTCTTCATTGTAAGTAGTGATGCTCCTCATTTCGGTATCACGCTGCTCAAGAACCTTCTGCCATTTGGCCTTATCATTCTCCATGGTCAGCATGGCCTCTATATTCGCATGGTTGACCCTCTGAAGCTCATCAACAAGCTTTTGCCACCCTGACATCCGCTCGATATCAAGTTTAACAGCATCAAGATTCTGCAGCATTGCTTGTTTATCAATAGGGACGAAGTCAAGATCGAACCGCACTCCCTTTGGGCACCAGTGCGGGAACCGGCTTTGCAGAGTAGCCGGGCCTGGTCCAACTTGGAATTTAGGCCTGCTGATTACTGTATGAATGTCTGTTTTCCCGAGAGCAGGAGAGCCAGAAGGAATGTCTAGTGAGATGGGGCCGGTGACCTTTTCAGGAGTGGTAGTTGCATGCTTTTCACCATGCCGGGCATGCTTGCTTGGGTCCTCAACTATATGGCTTTTTCCCCGATCATCATGCGACTTTCTCTTGTGAGAATCGTCACCTCTCTGGGAAGAATCATGGTGCTCCTCCCTTTCTTTTCTCTCATAACGCTCTTCTTGAGCCCTTCTCTCCTGAGCCTTTCGAGCGGCTCTCTCTTCATCGGTTTCTCTGTGAACGGGAAGGTAGCGCCTATAATCATATTGACTACGCCTCCTGTAGAGCTGAAAGTCGTCATAGTAAGAGCGTTGCGTCCCATCGGGGAATCTGAAATAAAAAAAACAACAAGCCTTAAAAGTCTTCATAGAAAAGAAGCATAACATTAGAATCTTCAAAGTACAAAGAGTTAGGAGTATAAAAGTGCCGAAAGATTCTAAGTGTGTGTAATGTGCAAGCTACGCGCATCAAACTACGAACCACTCTTTGATTGCGGAGTAATCGTGGGGGTAGTAGTTAACATCAACTCTTGGGTCAACGGAGCTTGTTGCAAAGAAGAAGTCGCTTCCACTACTGAAGAAGAAATCCTAGTAGTGACAGGTTTGTCTTTAAAGATCTCCTGTGAGGTGGCAAAGAGGTCGCTCAACCCTTCGAAAGTGTTGTCCCCACTCTGCCTGACAAGGCTTGTTTTCCCGGCTTCTTCGCCAGACTTCTGTGAACGTTGGGGAGATCACTGAGACTCTTCTTCCTCAATGACTGGGGCAAGTGCGGATTTGCCAGATGACCCCGCAATATCGACAGTAGTAGAGCACTTTACCAGAGAAGCCTCGGAGGCAGGCTCTTATGGTATGGGTTCGTCAGAAGAAACTGGGGCATCTAATGCTTTAGGTGGGGAGTCTGGAACCTCATGGGGGTGTGTGGAGCGAGAAGGGTGAAGAAGTCCGAACTGGTGAAAGAATTCGTCGTTCAACAAAAATTTCATATCCCGCTCTTCAACCGGTACAGCAACGAGCCACTCTAGAGTTGGCTTGTGGCTGGGATCTCTAGAAGGAGGGGGAAGCGCTGAAATGAAAAAATGAAGTTAACACCTGGAAATTCGGACTTCACAAAACTCAAAGTATAGAAGGGGTAGAGGTTGATGATCTTACTTCCTTCCCCCCACACAGCATAAAACCCCGGGGGGCAGCGGACAAAGAAGAATTGAGTTAAGAACCCATGGGCAGTGTCAGGGAGGCCAACGATCAATTTACGATTTCGGGCGCTTCTCACGACGGTGATAGAAGGATGATCCTTAGTCCTAGTAAAGGAGCATAGGAAGCAAATCTCGTCAAAGCTTGGAAGTTGGTCAAATGTTCTCCTAAATAGCAGCAAAACCCCATCGGAATGGCATAGCCATTGGGGTGTAGCTGGGATGGGGAGATAACTAGTCGACGAAGAAGATTCTGGAGAAAGTTGTTGAAAGGGGGAATGGCCCCGCTTAGGCACATTTGCCGGTTAACCGCTACAAAGCCAGTAGGCGCCACATCAGTAGTGTCACTTTTCTCAGGAAGAATGGCATCTGCTTCAGCAATGCCAAACTAACCACAAAACTGATGAAAAGCTTTGTACGATAAGGTGGTAGGGGCTCTTTCTGGAGGATTGACTAATGGAGCTGGAATAAGAGTGGCCTCTTCAGCCTGAGCTATTATATCTTCTTGCTGAGAAGTCATTCTACACAAGCAACTGGATATTCAAATATGAAGGTGCACGTTTCCAAAAATGTGTGAAGTGTTGTGTAAAATCAACAAAGCAATAAGCGAATAAAACTGGAATGAAAACTAGCAAGCATTTGTCAGTTATGAAGTCCAGGGTTTGTTGTTTTAAAATATGAAAGAGGAATGTAGATGTAAACAAATCAGTTCAAGATAGCAATGCTTTGCATTAATATTTCACTTTAGTTGATTGGTTCACAGCATTTCATACAGTATGTTTAAGTTGATTACTCTATGTTGACTAATCTGTCATTTGATATGGGCAGTCAATGACAGTATATTCGTCCCAATTTTCTGTAAATGATGTGCTGAACAGATTGTTAGCTTGCAAGTCAAATGTGATCTGTGAGAGAATGCAACAGTGTTTAACAGTTCAAAGACTAAACAGTTCAAAGTTCAAGCAATTTATCCTGGCAATTCAAATTGGAAATACAATCAAGTTCTATCAACTTCTCTAAGTTTTCAAATTTTTGTTCAGGACATTGAGTCACAACCTAACAATTTGGCATGAGTCATTCTAAGTTTTCAAAGTTCTCAAAGTCATGAGTCGTTCACAACCTAACAGGCTGGGATGCAATTGGCTTAGGCTAAAGGAAACAATTTTGCAGGTATAAGATCGTTCAATTGATGAGTCGTCCACGACCTAAAAGATAAATCGATCACGACTTAAAAGGTTTCCTGCGAGTTAAGTCGTTAAATTGTTGGTCCTATAAGCCGCAAAGCGTGTTAAGGAGAGAAGGTTTCAGTTCAAAGTAACGAGAATTTCTTAAGCCTTAGCTCGGCCACGACTAAAAGCTTATGTCGTATCTAGTTAAGTCGAGAGGGATCATAGATCACCCAAAATTATTGAGTCATGTCCAAGTCAGCACTTCGCTTCATCAACAAACCTCCCATCTAATCAATAACCCGTTATCTTCCTAACTCCTAACCCGTTAACCCATGTAGGACAATATCGTCTCCTCTAAATTCGTGGATCAACTAAATCGAAATATGGTAACCCATCGTCTTCTCCTTGCAAGTCATCTAAAAACTCAATCAAACCGCTCCAAGCTTGTCAGCCATCAATCATAACGTGACTCAAGATGAAGCATGGTGTGAGGATTTGGATTGGGGTTGGAAATTGGGAAGTCCATGTTCGAAAGGTAACGGTAATTGTGAAATTGAGCGAGCGATGAGTTTACTTACGTAGTGTGATGATGAAGGTGGCAGGAACTTGATTGGTGATGAGGTGAACTGATCGAATTCGTCTCTGAAAAGCTTCGAAGGTCGTTAATGGCGGAAGTTAACACGGAAACAAGTAGGTGAAGAAGAAGCAACCTAAGACTTTTATATCTCGAGGCAGAGGAATTTGAACCGGCACACGAGTTAAGATGATTCGAAGCGCACGACCTACGACCTAGGCGTGTACTTCGAGGGGCAAATGTTAACCCTCAATTTCCTATGGCTCAAAAACTGCACGACTCAAACAGATTACGTGACTTAACAAGTCAAGGATTGGCCGACTTAAAGGAGTCAACGACTTAAGGAAGTGGACGGTCTACGACTCAAGTTATGGACGACCTAACGGTTTAGCGATTTGAAGGACTTTGTGACTTACGACATAGAGAAATCTGTGACTTAACGGTTTAAAAGAAAAAGGATGCTTCACGACCTAAGGCATCCACGACTTAAGGTTTCTACGACTTAAGGGGGTATACAGTTTACGACTTAAGGAAGCCTACGACTCAAGGACAGGATGACTTAACGGTTCAAGAGAGAGCACGACTTAAGAGGGAAATGAGTTAACGACTTAAAGCTATCTGCGACTTACGACCTAGAATGTGTCGTGAGCGACTTAAGCAAATGAGGCGTTGCTCCTTACTTAACACAGTGACCTCTTAACTCGTACATGATTCAGGACTTGGGTTATTATCTGAAGGGAACAAGCTTATCATTTAACTCGTACATGGCTCACGACCTAGCTTGAGTCGTCCACGACCTAAAGCTACTGGGTAAAGGTTCAATGCCCCATTAAGGGGACCAGTTGACCTATTTGCGACTTAGATGTTGACTCGTGGGCGACTTAGGACTTGTACAAATGAACTTTTGTGAGACCATGGGGCTGGGCCAGATAAGTCGGCCACGACCTACCATAAGTCAATGACGACTTACGACTCAAGAGGAAAATTTCCTATAAATACCAACCCACCTAAAGCATGAAGGGGACTTTTGGCCAGTCTCTTTAGGCACCGATACTCTGCTGAATTCTCAACTCACTCGACACTTCAAGTTCGAAAGGCATCTCAACTAACTTCGAGAGGAAATCTAACGCAATCTACATGGATTCAAAGAATTCTTCTGCATCAAAGTTCTAGTTGTTTGTCTCATCAGAATTGTAATTGAAGATTGTTGTAAAGTTGTAATCGATTCGGTAATAAAGAGAATTAAAGTGGACATAGGCTTACCCTAAGCCGAACCACTATAAAAGTCGTTGTCTTTTCTGCTTTCTCTGTGACTTTTCTACTTGTTTTTATTTGTCGTGTTCACGGGTGGTGCTTTCACTCAATATCTATATACACCGGGGTGTTAGCGTCTGATTTTTACGTTAACACTGCCCAACACATGATCTGGAACTTTTGGCTGTTATTTTCGCGTTAAAAATATGGCGACTTTTTTTCGTGGGTAAGAATCTTTTCAGCTTACCTAACAATTTATGAATTTAACTTAACTTAATAAATATACTTAATGAACTCTTCTTTCTCTAGGTGGAAAACTTGAATTATTCACCAACCACAAATCTTTAAAATATCTCTTCACACAGAAAGATCTGAATTTGCGACAACAACGTTGGTTGGAATTTCTAGCATCTTATGACCTGGATATTCTATATACGCCCGGAAAAACCAATGTAGTTGTCGATGCTTTGAGTATAAAGCATTCTATTCTTTCGCATCTCGTCATTGCTCCTACTCTTCTTGAGAAAGTCGCCTGTAAGAAAAAATAAGATGAGTTTCTTTATCAAATTTATGAGAAAATGCATCGTGGTGAAAATACAAGTTCTGAAGTTGACAACAACAGAGTTATAAGATTAAAAGGTAGAATTTGTGTCCCTAATATTTCAGAGCTGAAACGTGAAGTTTTAGATGAATGTCATCAATCCAAGTTTTGCATCCATCCAGGAGTCAATAAAATGTATAGTGATATCAAAAGAACTTTCTGTTGGAAGACAATGAAAAGGGACATATCTATTTATGTGAGCTGTTGTGCTACTTGTCAACAAATTAAAAGTGATCAAAAGAAAGTGGCCAGTTTACTTCAGCCTTTGGAAGTACCAAAATGGAAATAGGACAAGGTATCGATGGATTTCATTGACTGATTGCCACGAACCAAGAAGGGCAATGTAGAAATTTGGGTTATAGCGGACCGTCTAACCAAAATTGCTCACTTCATTCCAGTGAAATCCACTTGGGCTAAGCTTAGCTTAGCAGGGATATATATAAAGGAAATTGTTGGTCTACATGGTATTCCTAGCAGCATAGTGAGTGATCGTGATCCGATCTTCACTAGTAGATTTTGGGAGGCATTTCAAGATGCATTGGGAAAAAGATAGAATTTCAGCACTGCTTATCACTCATAGTCTGATGGGAAGACTGAGATAATTAACTGAATTCTAGAAGTCCTTTTGCGTGCTTGCATTCTGGACATTGGTGGTTATTGTGAGGACCATTTACATCTGGTCGAATTTTCATATAACAACAGCTATCAGGCCAGTATAGAAATGGCTTCTTTCGAAGCTTTATATGGTCATCTGTGTCGATCACCTGCATGTTGAATCGAATAAGGTGATATACTCGTCCTTGGACCAGATATGATTAGAGAAGCCACGGAGAAGGTTGATTTTATTCGAAAGAAATTAATAACAGCTCAAAGTCGTCAGAAGAGCTATTATGATCGCCGAAGAAGAGATTTGGAATTTCAAGTTAGAGATTCTGTATTTCTGAAAGTATCTCCGGTGCGGGGTGTATTAAGGTTCGGGAAAACTGGAAAGCTAGCACCGCGTTGTATCGGTCCTTTTCCTATTCTGGAGAGGATTGATCCTCTAGCATATCAAGCGTAGCTACCCAGCTAGTTATCTGGTATGCATAATGTATTCCACGTTTCTAGTCTTCGGAAGTATGTGCATGATCCAGATAGTATTATTAACGAGGCAGCTCAGCAAGACCTTGAGATCACTCCCAATTTAACAGTTAGAAGAGATCCGATTAAGAATGTAGATCGTGATGAGAAATGATTGAGAAAAAAAGTTATGAAACTCGTCAAAGTTCAGTGGAGTGGTGATCCGAAGGACTGTACTTGGGAAACCACAGATAATATGCAAAGGTCATACCCCAATTGCAGAGTGGATATCTCGGCTTAAACCGGTAAGCCAATTCCCTGTTTTTTCCCTGAAGTCCTATATTCTTAGTTTCCTTTTCTCATTCTTTCAAATTTCGAGGATGAAATTTTCACAAAGGAGGGATATTTGTAACATCTCAAAATTTTGAATTTTAAATTCGGTAAGTTGTTTGAACTTTTGAAGTTTAAATTAAAAAGTTTCAAAAGAAATAAAATATTATTAATATTAAATAAAAGAAAGATATATGGATATAAATAAATATTTGATAGTTAAGTTTTAAATTAATAATAATAAATAAATAAAAACATATAACAAAGAAGAAATTATTTTAAACAACAAAATAAAATATATGTGATGAATTAAATGTTGATAGTTAAACTTTAAATAGAAATAAAATTTAAAATGTATGTTATAATAAGACCATATGGTTATAACATGACATAGGAATACATATAAACTTGTATGAAAATTTTAAACCAAGAAACAATAAAATAAAGGCTTATATGCAAAAAAAAATTAGATTACAAAAGAAGAAGAAAAATTTGCAAAAAACAAAACAAAATTAGTACTTACAAAAAATCAAATAAGATTGTACGTTAACAAGGATGGAAACATTCATTAAATGCTTTCTTCTTAAGCCTAAATCTAAGATCTTTTCAACCGAAATTATGTAAACAGAGATAAAATATCTTTAGTCAAAACAAATAAAAAAAATCTGTTCAAAGCAAAATAAGCCTAACCAGTAAAACCTTCCCCTTATACCAACTATTTTTCTATATATATGCGTTCATCAACCTATTTCTATTTCGTTCAGTGGAAACTAACCAGAAAAACCGGAGAAACAGAAATGTACATTATTATCTTACAAACTCATCAACCTGGAGAAGAAAAAAATAAAACGCAAACCTAAAGCGGTTCAAAATTAAACAAATTCAACTCAGAAGTAAATTTCAAAGCTCAAGTGCATCTCAATCAACATAAATGATTCAAGAATAAGCTTCAGATTCCATTCAACTGAGTAAAGAGCAAAATAAAATCATTTCCAGATCTATGTTCTTCTCTGTCATTTTTCAAGGTAAGCAAACTTTCTCTAAAAATTCAATCCTCTGTCTGGATGTGTTCAGTGACGATAATAGAGATGAAAAATGTTGTAACTTGTTTGAAAGCATGTTTATATATGTGTGTGTGTGTGTGTGCAGAGTTGATGATGTATGTCTGTAGATATGTATATGCCTCTGATAAGATATACAGACTCTAAAAACAACTTTAAAAAAAATCACTTCCCCTCATTCTACTTGCTATTAGGACTTAAGGTTAAAACAAAAGTTGTTTGTTTGATGATCAACTAAGTTTTAACAATTTATTAAAGCCAAACAACTTCTAAATGCCTCTGGAAATTAAGAACTGAGTAAAACTTTAAATAAGCCCAAAATTTAAACTTTTTAATTCATGAATTCGAGGATATAATCTAAATTCTTAGACTTTAACACGATTTTTAAACCAACAATTTTAATTTATGGGCTTAGGATTGAGGAGCAGTATTAGTTCATTTAGATTTCATTTTTTTGGTGATTTCTGGCAATGCACTAACTTGAAGTAGTTGGAACTTCGTCTGGTGATTAAAGGCAGAACAGCGGTCCAGGGAAAAATATGGTAATGGTGTGCAGTTGGTCACGGTGGCGATCTTTTGAAACTGGAAAACCTAGTTTTATTCGAGTATACAAGTTTGATTCGTTCATCGTTAATAGTTGATCGAGCCGCATGAGAATTTGGGAGGTGATAGCTGGGAGTGTGACGAGTTGGTTGCCGGAGTTGTGGCGTCGCTGGTGGTTAGAGACGTGGTGGCAAGGCAATTTTTTTTTGGCGAGTTCGAGCTGTAGTATCGAGCAAACTACTAAATTTTGAATTCGAGTCTTCTGTGTCGAATCGAGGTTTGATTTCGAGTGTGTGTTAGGTCTTTGACTTGCTAAAGCTCGCGACGTTCGACAGAATGGCGGCGCGATGATGTTCATGTGCACATTATCGTTTTAGTGTCAGTGTTTATGGGTGTGAGCAACTCGAGATGTCACTCGAGAAAATGTATGCGATGCTTCGGAGTTGTGCTCGAGCGCGTGAGCTTTTTTTACCTGTTGTTATAACTTAACTTAAATTTACTTACTGGAAAAAAAAGAGAAGGAGAAGAAGCGTACGCGGGAGAGAAATAAGATGACCCGGGGGAAAGAAGAGGGAAACCCGAGTGAATACTCGAGTCAAACCTGGGATTGCTCGGTTATATTCAAAAAATGGGTTAAGCCAACAATTTAAAGTTATAACATTGAAGTAAATAACATTGACTATTTTCTTTAGTTAAGAATTTGTTTCAAGCTAATTGACTAAGTGAGTACATATCAATACTTTCTAAAACCTTAATTAATAGTTTAATTAAGTAATTAACTTAAGCTAAATATTAAATTCAATTACCATTAAAGCTTTCAATATAAAAATAAATTGATTTTCAAATTACAAAGAAGATTTTAAATGATAACTAAGGTAAATAATTTTTATTAACTAATGGTTTTGAAAAGTAATTAAGAATGATTTATAATTTGTAATTAAATTGATAAACAAACAATTAAGTGTCTAACTTATTTGTAAATTAAGAATTTGTTAGTTAGATAAATTAAGTTGATTAATTATAATTAGCAATTACTTAAAATAATTAATTAAGAAACAATTCATCAAGTAAATTAAGATTTAATAAATTTATCCCAATTAATCATTGATTTTAAATAATCAATAAAAATAAATATGTGGTTATCTATTGAATCACAACCACATTAGAAAATAATTAACTATTCATATGCACTAGGTTGATATTTTTGTTCTTCTTGTGATACTGTGTGATGTAGATTGCTCTGTATTGCACCGTGATCAGTGATTTGTTTTATATTGATATGAAAACCCTGTTTCCCATAAAACGGAATTTAAACTTCGATGCGACAGGGAGTCGGATTTCAGTTAGTTATCCAGTACCCACATCGAACCCTGAATGTGAATCTTTGTGATTGATATATCCAAGTGTTTCAAAATTAAACACTCACTATTCGGTTTGGCCGAGAAAGGATCATTGTGTCATATAACCCATTCTGAATAATGAAACGTCGAAATGGATAGCATTTGAAGACCGGTGGTGAAGACCGGGTGTCTTCGAAAATGATAGGATAACCTATTGATTGTCTCTGCACTGAGTTGCTCCTGTATAGAGATTCCTTAAGTGATGGGAAGTCCGATCGAGATTATGGATACCCGGATTTGCAAGGGCTTCTTCGTTTATTGGACGAAGTGCCTTCGGTTCTGTTCGAACCCGGAACAGACTTGTATGGTCGTATGTCTGACACTATACTTTGAGATATAAAGTAGATTTCTTTCAAATACGTATCTGTTGGTGGCGGAGAATTTATTCTCTTAGCTTAACACCCTTCTCTGAGACGTAAGAGCTCAGAGGTTATGTAATTGAAGGTTATCAACGATATACTCACAATTTGGTAGTCTGTTATGCTAAGTGCTTCTGTGTGTTGATGATCATTTGTGATCCAGTCATGGCTTTCGTGAAAGCGTTGCTTTGTGGACCAGACCTCGTCGGACCTCACAACCCGGCAATGGTCGAAACAGGAAAGATGCGGCAAGGTTACGAGGGTCGCGCCCATTAGGGTATGTCATTTCCTTCTAGAAAAAGGTGATGTCATGGTATGGAGCCCAGATATTTACCTGTGTGGTAGCTCCAATCTCATTTACTATGTGATTGTTTCTTTGTGATAAAGGGCCCTCGGAAGAAGGTCACAAAGGACCGGGGAGTGGCATATTCGTGTAGTAATTACCTAGTTACAAAGGTAACCCGGCCTTGTGTTGGCAGAGAGCTAGTTAAGTTCTCGGGGCATCCCGCCAAAGGCGTACCCATGTGGCAGTAGGAAGTTCCTTAGCCTTACCATTTGTTGGGAATCTAAACAAAACCATACGAGCCTTTACGATTACAATTTGTATAACCTGCCACCTCAGGTGACAGCTATAGTAGGCCTAGTATAATGGTACATATGCTGGCTAAGATTAATATTCTACTTTCGAAATGATTTTCTACATTATGCACTAGTAATAATATCAAAGAACTTTTCTCGTATAAAGCATATTTGACTATCATAAGAATAAATCTCCTCCAATTCTGCGATTGCATTGTGTGTGGTGGGAGGTCTTATGGTAGTTTCATTTTCCAAAAGCATATCTGATTTTCTTTTATAAATCCAGTTTATTTAAAAGCAACTATTTTTGTCTACTCGTACTAGTCCCATGACAGACCTAGAGTTTATTGTTTCTTTTCTAAACTCTGGGTGCCCATAATTTCTACACGGGCAGCCTAGTAGCAGGTTTCTATATTCCGATGTTAGCCGTATTTTGGAGCTCTTATCTTCGAGATATTTTAGAAGCTTTTGGGATCTCAGGTGTTATTTTTTGGGAGTTCGTTATCACTTCTTTCCTTTGAAGACTTTTTGGATATATGATCGCTGTTGTATTATTATGATGTTTATTTAGAGTTGTGGTGTATCTATTAAAAATTACTCTGATGTAGTAATGGATATTTGATGTTGTTATAAGCTTCAGCGAACTAGATTCCATGTTTGGATCTACGGCATTTGAATACGGGTGTCGTATTCAGTGCCGACTTTCGAAAGTCGAGTCAGGACCGTCACATAAATCCTTCTCGATTTAACAATTTAATTTACGTCCAATCCCGTAAATTTACTTTTACATATCTTTAAAAATAAACCACTATTTATTTTTAAACAAATGAAACTTTGTTTATAAATTCCCATCGTGAATTTATACTTCAAATTATCCATTGATAAATATTTCACTTTACTTATAAACCCCGTTTATAAATCCATAACCTTTCTCCTTTTAAATCACTATTCTCAAACACTAGATCATTTTCAATCGATTCTCTGAATTAAATTTCTCTTCAAAATTTATTTCTCGATTTATTCAAAGTTTATTCCAAAATCAGTTAACTCCAAATACACTTCTTTATTATGATTTAAAATTTTACTTAATCTGAAATATATATTTTGCACTTTATTACTTCTTTCCAAATTACTCTTTATTTTCTCAAATCCCTTTTTAAACCTCTGATTCGAAAATAAAAATTTTACACTTAAATAGATAGCTTAAGTACCATATTTAAATCTTTTTATTTAATTATTTCAAAACCCCTATCTTTACTTTTTTAGAATTTATCAAGTACAACATTTAAAAATCAACTTATTCATTTCTCCCAATTCATTCCTTTGAATTTATCCATATTTCCTTTAAATTCCTTATTTTTAATTTCCCTTTTTCATTCCCCTTTTAAAAATCCAATTTTTTTTAAATGTCACAATATCAAGCAATACGTTAACATCAACCAAATTAATTTTCCAACGTCGTATATCACAGATTATTCAACATTTCCTACAATTGAATACGAAAATAAATTTAACACTTTTGAGGAATCCAAGTGGATCCCTCCAACCTACTTCCCCACATCAATAGATGTTAGAACAATATAAAAAATACCAGTCCCACTTCGAGGGGGATATCGCAGCATATAGGGTCATCCGCTATTATGTGGAGAGCATAGGGTCTCATCCGCTACATAATGTGGGAATATCAACCGGTCCTATACACACACACACACACACTCTACTACATATACTATACCACGTCCAGACTGATAAGAATAACCAATTCGAATCAATCGCCCAATAAGTTAAATTTAATTTTTTAAATTAACTCGTAATCCGATTTGAGTGAGACTATCTCACCTTTGACCTTTAATTTGCAATCCGATCCTAACCCGGCTCATCTCTCCAAGATTGCGAACATTGTATAAATGAAATTTTCCAAATTTTATTAGCATTTGCCATGATTTAACTACCATTACCATTTTCACTTTAAATTTTAAATTTATTAAGTTGATGAAAATCCCAAATTTACTTTAATATTAAATTTTTGAAAATTTAAATAATAACCAACAAATTTATTTAAAAGTTTTTACTTAAATTAAAACAGAACCGTTAATAACGTATAGTCTTTATACGTATATAGCTGATTTTATTTAAAACAAAACTTCTTTTTTTCTTTTTCTTCTTTTTTTCCTTACTGTTAATGTAACCACCCGGAATTTTAGGCAATATAAATTTAATAATATGTATAAATAATTAATTTGGTTTGACAATTTTTCTTTATAATTTTAATTTAAATTGGTAAAGTTAATCTTTTAAAGGTTAATAAGTTTTCAATCTGGTAATTTTGATCAATATCTTTTTAACAATTTAAAATTTGATAAGAATTATTTGTCAAAGCTAATGAAATTTTATTCTGTTTATAAAATATATATTTGATATATATTGTGAATAGAATATCTTTTGTTTTAAATGAAGATGAATTTTCAAATTGTAATATATATGTATGTATATGTTATAACTTGGAATTGTTTTGAAATTTAATTTAATCTATTTATAATTTATATATGTATGAATTGTTATTTAAAGCTTTGTTTTAAAATTAATATTTTTCAAAAGATAATTTTAGTTTAATTCAATTATTTTCAAAGTATAAAATAATTTATTTCGAATATGATAATTTAAACAAAGTTTTATTTTTTCTTCTTTAAATTGTTTACATTTAAAATGGTTATGAATGTATAAATATAAATGTTTTAGATTTTAAATTACATGTATAAGAATTTATTTATATTATAATTAGTTTTAGGATATTTTCTTTAAAAAGGTAAATTTATATATGCTTATGTAAGTATTTATTTATATAGTAAATTAAATAAGTAAGTTATATTATCATTTTAAATTAAATAAAAATTAAAAAAAAACGCTTAAATACAAATGTAAACATGTTAAGGCAACTCTAAAACACATATAAGAAATTAAGCAAGATAAATGACACTTGTTCAATTTATTAACAAGTGGCCTTCATTTTATTTATTTGAAATTTTAACATATGAGAAAAATTGTTTTCTCTTTCATTTTCCAAATTTTCTTCTTCTTCTCGAATTTATTTTTCCTTCATTCCTTTAAAAAATTAATGGCTAACACAGAAAATATACTCAAACCTGATAATGAAATTCAAAAAGAAAATTTGAAATTAAATCTACAAACCTCAATCTGCAATCTTTCAACCTGCAATTCATCAAGTTCAACAGTAAGTTTTAATCAACAATTAAAGCTACAACTTCAACCTGCAATCTAAATCAACTTGCAATTCAAATGGAATGAAATTCAACTGCAAGCCAACAACAGTTTCAACACTTTTAAATCAGCAAATCAAAGCATTTTTCAGATCTAAGATGTTCACGCTTGGAATTTACTGAAACTTGCTCTGCTCTGCAAAATTTAAAATGGTGAGTAAATTTTGTTTTAAAAATAGTTTTAAATTAATCTATGGCTGAACGATAATGCATGCAAATGAATTTTGTTTTGATAATGAATATTATTACATGTATAATTATAAGTTGTACGTTGTACGTGTGAAATTTTCCAGGAATTCAAATGACAGTGAACATTCATTCTCTATTTGAAACTTTATTTTGAACTTATTCCTTAGAAAAATTCAAATCTGTCAATCTAGACCCTATTTGATCTTGATATGTAACTGAAAATTTTATGCTAATGCTTGATAGGGATTTTAAAAATAGTTTCATAATTTTTAAAGCAACAAATAATTATAAATAAGGGGTTAACAGTAAAACTAGAATATTTGTAAAAATTAACTATCTCAAATTCAAAATTTAATTACATGCATGTAATCATGATTAAAAATCATGAACTTTGAAATGAAATTTGTAATTTTTAGTTTGGTAATTTATTCGAATTTTGGGTTTGAATGTTTTGGCGATTTTAATGATTTGCCGATTATCCATGCATTGTTTCGAGTTGAAATCTTGGTTGAAGCTTGTTTATGGGTTGTTGATTAAGGGAAAAATGCTATGGAATTTTTCAAATGAGTGAATTGTTTAGATTCGAGCAAACTAGGGTTTTACAATATGTTTTTGCTCGGCTTTGCGGTTGAGATTTTTGAGACTTGAAGATTGGACCGGAATCGTTCGCTTTTGGTGGAGATGTTGCTCATGGTCGTGGCGTCCCGATGGTAGGGTCGACGAGGTAAACAGCGTCGTGGTGTCGGCGATGTGCGTAGTTTTGTGTCGAGTTGCATCTGTAGTTTTCGTGCTTGATGATCGAATTTTGATTCGATTGGGTTTTCTCGAATCTGGGTTTGGATTTTGGTTCGCACGTGTTCGAGCGGTTGTAGGGGATAGTCGCGGCGTTCGCCGGAGGTCGACGGCATTAGTGCAAATGCACCCTGTGCACGTCGATTCTGTGAGGGGGAGTTTCGTGGGAAGCTCGGAGTAGTGTTCATGTTTTTATCGTGCATGACACGAAGAAATGGTGTTGGGTTTGTCCTCGGGGAAGGCTCGTGTATTTGCCGTGTTTATCTCGAGTTGTTAGGGTCATTTTTTTCTGGTAATTGCTGTATGGTGTTAAGTTGTAAATCTACTTGTAGTTAAAAAAATATAGATCAAGCATTAAATTATAAACAAGTTTATAAAAGAAAATAAGTTTATAAGTTAAAAGTTCGTTGTTTTAAAATAAGTTAATCAAATTTTAAAAAGGTGTTAATTAAATTTATTTTAAATTAATGTGTAAGACGTTTCTTTTGAAAGTGATTTAACTTAATTAAATTTGAATTTTAGATTTAATTGAGGAATGTTTGAATTTGAATATTTAATCAAAGTTTAGAGTAAACTTTAAAAGTAATGTTTTAACAACTAAGTTTTCAAAATTTATTTAAATGAATAAGTTTGAATCAGATAATTAAAGTATTTTAAATTTCAAATTGATTTCTAAATACTTTATTTTCAAATAAAGTTTAAGTTATAATTGTGTAAACCAAATTGAATAATTTGTTTTTAAGTCATTAAAAATTTGACTAAATTTCAATTAATTGAATTATGAAGATAGTTAAGGTTAATTTATTATTGATGTGAATTAAAGAATACTTAAGTAATATGATTCATTAATAAGTAAAGATTTAATTAAGATTAATGTTTTCTAAATTAATGAAGGATTTTAAATATAATATATTAATTAATTATTTAATTAATTTTAAATAATTAGTTAATTGTTTAATTAATTTTAAATAATCACTTAATTATGATTAATTAAGTGTAATTACTTAATGAAGTAATTAGAGGAAAATTACTCATAGGAGTAATTAGTTGAAGTGGTTAAAGGGTAATCAATTGATGTTATTAATCTAAGGATTAATTAATATAATTGTTTTGAAGTTAATAATTATGGAGTAATTAATTAATTAAAGAATTAAGGATTATTTAATGATGGAATTAATTATTTGTTAAGTAATTAATTAAGAAAGTAATCATGTTTAATTAATGGAAGTAATTAGAAGGTAATTACTTATGCAAGTAATTAAGTGTTAATTACTTAATTATTTTAGTTAATTAATAAATGTGATTAAATTAAGATTAATTACTATGTGTAATTAATTAAAATTATAATTAATTAATAAAGTAATTAACTAAGGATCATTTGTTAATTTAATTGTTTAATAATTACTTAATGAAGTAATTAAAGATTAATTAATTAGAGTAATTAATCAAAGGATTAATATAATTAATTAAGAAGTTAATTAATTAATACAAGTAATTACAGATTGTTAATTACTGTTTATGATTAATGAAATGATTAATTACAAATTAATTATAAATTAATGAGGATCATTAGTTAATATAATTAATGAATTATCCAAGGTTGATTAATAAAAGCAATTAATTTAAGTATGATTAATTAATTGTAATTAATTCGGATTTAATGTAATTGATTATAATTGATTAATTAATGTAGGTAAATGAAGGATCATTCATTATTGTAATTAATGATAATAATTAAAGGTTATTTACTGTATATAGTTAAGGATAATTACTTGAATGTAATTAAAGAATGATTAATCAAAGGAGATTAATTAAAGAAGATCATTAAAAGATGATTAATTTATTTATTTGGAATAAATAAATGAAGAAAGATTTAAGTAATCCAATTGATTAAGAGTTAATCAATTCTGCTTATGGATGATGATTGATATTGGATGATTAATAATTGGTGATTGGTTGATAATAGATGATTTGGATATCTCTATTATGTGATATGCTGGTTTATGAGATGAATGGTTGTTATGAATTATCTATTGTGATAATGTGATTCATGTATCTGTTTATATCATCCTGAAGATAAGTTTAACTTTTTAAACCCTAAAACAACTTGGACATTAAAATGGCATTTTGTTTCGGTTATACCAGGATCGGGTTTCCATATTTGGATATCCGAAAACCACATCGATTCCAATTAAACGTTAGGTCGTGAATCCAAGCGGAGTGCAAGTGAAGACTCGAGGTGTAAAAACTATATGTCAGTATAACTCTATGGGTGATTCCGTAATGAGTTTTACAAAGATAGTACTTATAGGTTCGAGATGGTGATTTAGAGTGCAAGGGCTATGGTCGTTAACTCTAGGGGTGATTCCAAAATGAGTGCAACGAGATAGGGCCTTTGGTTTCGTTCGAACCCGGAAAGAACTTGTATGGATTGAATGCTTTCAGCACATCGTCAGGCAGATGATGAGCATTCTAAGAGACATGTTCTATAAAGGTAATCGCAGCCTCAAGCCTCATCAACCGGGAATGGCTAAAACTGGGGAGGTGCAGCAAGGCTAGGTGGGTAGCGCCCATTTCAGGACAAGATTTTCCCCTATCTAGAAGTCCCTTTTATTTCAGCTGTGTGGGCGGTTGGATTCGCACGCCAACTACGGGGTTGTCTTGTTCGGGACTGTCTAGTTAGGGATGGTCCTGGCCTTGTGTTGCAGGGGAGTTAGGGTGGCTCCTCGATACGGTGATCTAGGCCACATACTGTGACGGGCGGTACCCTAGTAGCCCTGCCATTGATGGGAACCCATTCTTCCTACGAGACCCTACGGTTTTGTTTGTATTACCCACTTTTTTGGCTAGTAGCTGGAATTTAATCATGTAACAATTTCAGCTATTTCTTATTTACTTGGAAACCCTAGACACTATTATAATATCACCGGATTTCGTATCAAATGTTTTGGTTAGTTTAAGGTAAAAACTTTTCCATGTTTATGTGTGGGAAGTCTTACGTGATACCTTTTCTTTTCAAAGGTCTTTCTAAAGTTAAGCAATTTTAACCCGTTTACTCACACCAGACCCCTGTCTGACTCGAGTGTTTGTTTTCTATTTTATTAAACTCTTGGGTACTTCTATTATGTATGAGTAGTCAAGTGATTCAGGTTAGCTTGACGAATTCTAGAGGAGATATGGAGTCGGAGGCTTCCATGTGTAGATATATTATGGTTCCGCTGTGTTTGTTTGATATCTGTATCTTGTGTACTTGAGTTGTATCGTTAGACAGATGTTTATAACTGTCTAATATGTGTTGTATAAGTTATGTACTCTGATGTAATATGATACTATGTAATATTTTATGTGATATACTATATTTCATTCGTTTCGCTGTGAGTTCTCTGATGTTGTTGTGTTTCTTCTTTCTCTTTGTTTTCTTCTTCTATCATTTTCTTTATTCATTAGTGATGTGACTTTCTAGTGATAGGAAGTCGGGTCGCTACAGTTAATTTCTGACAAGAGAAATAATAATCCTTACTGTAAATTCAAGTATAATCCATACATATATTTCCTGTCCCTTCTTATATGCATATATACTAACTTATATATATATATATATATATATTCCTCTCTCTATATATTTATTTATTGGATTAAATTAAACAAGCCGGAATTACCTCACTGCCCAGATCAAATCAAACACCTAATTCTAAACTCGGCCACTCCTCCAATCGATAACGACCTCCCCCTTACATTGAACCCGAAGCTCCACCAACAAACTCCTGCACTACCTCCAAGGATTCATGCCTATCACCCACCTCCAACATCCTATAGTTGGAGACCTTCCCTACCGTGATTTCTTCTCCCATCGACCAAGCGAGATGCCAGATTGAAGCTCCACCACGCTTTCTCGAGTATCTCGAGTCGAGCTCACCACTACCCAAGCGCTGTGCCATCAACCACCAAATCTCAACAACCCGTCACATCTCTGCATCCCACGCACTGCTCCTTGCTCGTGATTTGCGCTTTACCCTTAGTGCCTTAAGGATGAAGCCCTGTCGCGATTTCGAGATTTTCCCATTCGAGCTCGATTTTTGGTGAAAGGCGAATTAAATCTGGTCTTTAGTACTTTACTTTTGTTTGAATTTAGGTTCGGCCATTATTTTGATTTGAATTGGAGAAAGAAAAGCGAAGTCTCGGCTGCTTCATGTTTTTTTAAAAAGTATAGAGGAAACAAGGAAAATGCACGTGTTAGAAGATGCAGGAAATGTGTTATTTTAAAAGGAGTTGGCGTGCGTGAAATTCTTTACATGCAGGAATTTCCAAGCTACAGTGCCGTTTGAGATGAAGGCAAAAAGGCCTGATCTGAATGGCTTCAGCTATATATGTGTGTGTGTGTGTGTTATATTCAAATTTCCATAAAAAATATAATTTACTACCTTGACCTCTTATCGAGTCGTGCCACTGGGCGTTCATAATTTTATACACCTATTTCGAATGCAATGGAAAAGGTTTCGTGTCTTAATTCGATCGTATAAAGAAGATGGCTTTTTGACGCCAATTATTATATTGAATTTTAGATATAGATTTCGGCGTGTTTACCTATCGTACGATCACACGACAACTCCAAACACTCCAAAATTTAAAATCCGATAAAAATAAAATATTACTGATCCGATAGAACTAGTTTCGTCAAATTTCGAGACTGTGCCCTAGGAGGCTATTTTTAAGCGACATATTTTCAAAAACTAGACAGGTCACCTTTAAATTCAATTGTATCGCTTTTATTATCTTCAATATCATCATTATAACATTTATAAGCCTTCAAATTATTATGAACCAGCTTAAAACTGAAGATTCAATATTTTACCCAATTTCAAATTATTAAATTCAATAATTAAAATCCCTTAATAAATGGTTATATTTGAAATTCAAATTAAAACTAACTTTCAAATATTTAAAATCAATTAAATATTCTAATTTGAAATGTCCCAAATTCTGGGTAGTGCATTCCTCCCCCTTAAAAGAATTTCGTCCCCGAAATTGCTAGTTAAGAAGAATGATCCATAACCCGTTAATTATCTCCCCAATCCAAATAGTTTTTAACATCCTCCCAAAGCCAAATAGTTTTTCAACCACTGTCCAAAACAACCTTTTTATTAAAGTCACACTACCACCCTTACTAATGTCCAAACACTTCCATAGTTTCCAAACAACATTACTTACTCAACAACTAAAATTTAAATTTAAAACCAAATTTTAAATTATCAAAATTTTCTCAAATTTTTTCTAATCCCTTAACTTTCGAAAAGTTTTGCCATTTCTACTTTACGCGGTTAGATCGGTACGACTACAAAATTGCCTCTACGGCCCTATTTCAAAAGAAAACAAAAGCAAGGAGGATAGGTCAAAAAATCATCAAATTTCATATGAAATTGTAAGTACAAACCTTTTTGTTGGGAAATCCAAATTTATCTTCTAAAATCAAAAATACCAATTTTCCTTTGCTCATAAAACACATGTATATCCTACTTATCAAAAATATCCAATCACAGAAAAAATCATTTTATTCATGCCATCAAAAATTTCAATATCTAATTCATTCAAGCCTGTATGATGTACCTCTATCATCCATACGCAATTCAAATCTGATCGTTCACCCGATCACACAATTTCATTCCCAAACAAGCATCATCCACCCGACTTTCTAGTGTGAACTATCTGGTTTCTAGATCAAAAACCGTCATTCTCCTTGCATAGTCCTAAACTATGACAGAGAATTTCAGAACCAATCAAAAATCCATATCCGAAGTTCACCGTCGAAAATCGAGCGAAAAATACCAACTCGGATCCATATAAATATCTCAAAATTCTATGCTCGAATATGGATCAAATCGTTATGCAAATAAAATAATATATGTACATCCTACGTATTTTCTCAATTTCGTATAATATTTCCTATAGATTAGGAGATAAATTCTCTCTATAATTACTTTAGACTTATTCAAACCTAGATGTTGATTCCATTAATATTATGAAAATTTAATAGCATTTAAAAATAGGATCTAACGAATAAGAATTCAAACTAACATAATTTTAGATTTGTAACTTAGAACTAGAAATTAGCTGTTGTAACATAAAAGCAAAAATTCAATCTAACTGCATATGTTTTCAACATAAAAATATAGTTACCTACATGCAAAAAATATTTTTTTGAATGTGCTAAAATTATGCATTTTATGGAAAAACAATTCGCGCACGAAGCACATGCGATGATGCTTGTTGATTAATAATTTATTTGTTAGATCTTATTTTTAAGTGATACTAAGATTTGGTAGTATTTGTTGATGGATCTTTTAAAGTTTTAAAGGAATTTTACTTGTTAGATCCTAATTTTAAGTGATATTAAGATTTGATAATATTTGTTGATGGATATTTTGAATTTGTTAAAAAATTTAACTAATAGATCCTATTTTCAAGTGATATCTTGATTTGGTATTAGGAACGTAATTCACGTCGATACCAAAAAAGTTTGAAACAAAAGATATTGCAACTATTATTAAAGATGTATACACAAAAGTTATAAAGTTATACAAAAACATATACGGTTGGGCTAAAGACATTCCAATTCTATCCATCTAACTGTGACATTTTTCCACATATAGTTAGATGGGTAGAAAGAGAAAGCCTTTGAAATCAGGGTTTCCTAATGAATCTTACTATCCGCATCAAAATTTCCACTTGTCACCATCTAGATTAGGCGATTAGAAAATGCTGCGATGTTAAACAGTCAGCATTTTATTGACACCTGTTGAATTTTTTTAATAATTTTAGAAGATTTCTTCGTCATAGACAACAAAAAGATGCCGACTCTTCTTTTATAACAGTGCATTTTTTATGAAGTTGACAAATAAGATCCACATGGTGTTGTTTGAAATTTGGAAAATAGGAAATGTAAAAAATTTTAGAATAGGAATGGTATTTCAAATTTTAGCGGCCATCTCCTTTTAAGCCCTCCATCGTTCAGGTCTATTCCCTAATGCACCTCTAAATATTTCAATGTCCCTTGCCGATTCCATCGTCTTCGTAGCAATGAATTTATTCATATTAATTTTTTGTTTAAGCTTTATTTCATGAATTGTAGAGATCTCTTCATTCCAGAAACTTGTAAATTGAAGGATGGAACTCATATATGCTATGTCTCCGATCTGCAAGTTTACATGAAAGGTAAAACAAGTTCACCTAACCCTTGGAAGGAAGGCTCATGTAGTCTGCGATGTTTCTATCACTATTATGAACATGTATCAAGAAAATAATATTCCTCCAGGTATTTATTATTAAATCCCTAAAGCTGTTGAGCATGCATCACGTACTTTTGGATTTTGATTCACAACCATGTCCACATAAAATACATTACAATGATCCACAACAAATATAAATAAAGAATATCATGATTTTGATTGACCACGAACATAAAATTTGATAAATTTGAGTTTACTTATATTTCTTTATATCCACTCCTTTATGGCTTATTATGTTAGACATGTCAGTGAGATATTCACCATATACATATAATGTAATAAGTGGATTGAGTAGATGATTCATTATTCCAATTTGTAACAACGAAAGAGATTAATACTGCATTCATTTCAATTATCTTTATTGTATTTTCTAAGTAGTGTGTTGAAGATGTACCTCTCTAAGCCTATAATTTTTTTACATTACAAAGTACTATATGTTGACCTAATCAACGATGTAGCAAATTAGGTTGAAGTCAAATCCAGTCATAGAAAGATAACTGTAATGATTGATTAAATACAACTACACAAACAATATGATTTAAACCATAAAGGACAAGCAAATTTAAGCAGTGGTTAAGTATACATAACTATTATTACATTTTGATTGATTACATGAAAATTGATGAAGACGTGCTATTTCTGAGAGTATCTTCTCTTTCATAAGATCAGAGTGTCTAAATAAAATGCTCAATCTTCTCAAGTCCAACCAACAAAAAGTATGGGCCGTAAATAAAGAATAAAAATACTTAGCCTTCATTGAGTAAGGATAAGAAATAAATGGTTTTCAATAGGACAGTGATTTTTAACTAATCATGCATGAAAAATACATATCACGAACCCATTTGTCTAGTATTCCCCCAGTTTCTTGAATTGCTTTTTATATGTAGCTATTAACTAATTTTTTATTCCATATTTAAGTACATATGACACTTTCATTTACATCTAGGTCTTATAATTAATTTTTTGATAGGGTGCTAGAGATCTACTATTGGCTACATAATAAGCAATTCAAGAAACCTGCGAGCATTTAACAAACAGGTGTATGTAATTTGTATGTTTGATTGGTTACTGAACTACTATCCTACATAAAAAATCCTTTATATCTTATTCTTCTTCATTGAAGGTCGAACATCTTTATTATTCATCTATGACCAACATTTGTTTATCAACTGGACTTGAAAAGAATGGAGCATTATATTCAAACAACCAAACCTTGTAAAGGAAAGATACTCTCAAAAAGAGCTTTTCTTTATCGTTCTTTATGCACTTAATCAGAATATAATAATAGTTATGTATGCTATCGTCGTTCCTCAAAATTATTGGTCCTTTTAAGTTTATAAATCATATTGTTCATGTAGTAGTATTGGATTAATCACTATATTTATCATTCCATGACCAACATTTGGTTTCTTTCTAACCGTTGAAGCATTAGTATGGTCAAGAGAAAGTATTTCATAGCATATAAAATGTGCTAGTTTATGGAAGGACATCTTCAACATGCTAATTGGAAAATACAATGAAAAATAATTGAAACAGATGTAGTACTAATCTCTGCTACTATTATAGATTGGATTAATGCATCATCTACTTCATAATTTTTTGCAAACCACTGATTATGTTTTGCATTAATGTTGAATATCTTGTTGATATATAATGTAGAATGGATATAATGAGATTTTTCCAAACTTAAATGTATCAAGTTTCCTATAATTGTGTCAAACCAAACTACCATTATTATTAGATGCTGTTGTCTTATATGACTAAAGCAGAGTGTACGTGTGTCCATGAGTTTAACATCATTGAACTGTTAGTTTCAGTAAACACATTACAAAACATGTACAACTAAATGGAAATATTAATTTTCATTTCTTGTTATATCACCTATTTTAGTTATATCTCGTTTGATCGTGTTTCTTTTGATTACTACCTATATAAACTCCATGCTTATTTACCAAGTAAAGGAGGGACAGAGTGAATGGAAAGAGAGATATTGTAAAAAGTTCCCAGCAATAACCCCGATGAATCAAGAAGAAATGAAGTATTGAGCTTCCTTCCTTGAACTTATTTTCTTCTTCCATTTTTTGTGTTCTCGTTAGGCTCATATCAACAATTTCTTTTTCTCATGACTATAGAAAGTAGACTAAACTCACCTATTTTATTTCTTACTTTTGCAAGCATGTTTTTCTTTCATTCGATGGCTGACAGTTTAGGATTAGTTTCGATAATATTGAACTAAAAACTATTATCTTTCAAGTTCAATTCCAGTTCAACCTAACTATTCCATCATTCTATCTTTAGTTCTTAACATATATGTTAACGCTAAAATTTGAATGCTAACACCCCGGTGTATGAAGTGAGATTGTGAAAGCACCACCCGATAGCTCGGGAACAGATTATAAGCAGATAATAGTGAAAAAGCAGTAAACAACAGCAATTTTATAGTGGTTCGGCTTAAGAGAGAGCCTACGTCCACTTTGAATATCTTTATTGACGATTTGATTGCAAGTCAATGCAGTTACACTTTGATTACAACACACTTTGAGTTTCAAGTGACTTAGAACAAGTAGCCTAAACTTCAATGTCGATCCAAATCTTTGAACACATGTTAGACATGTTTGATTTCTTCGTGAAGTTCCTTGAAGGTGTTGAAGTGGTTCAGAACGCAGCAGAGTAACGGCACTTGAAATGAATGAGCCAAAAGTCCCTTGAATGTTGGGGGTGTCCATGTATTTATAGGCAAATCTGGATAGGAATTTTTCGCCCAAGTCCTGAGTCGTGACCGACTCAGGCTAATCCGTGGCCGAGTCAAGTTGAGTTCGTGGCCGGCTTATCTGATTAAGCATTTGGTCTTCTCACTAGCCCATTCTTTTGCTGGATTCTAAGCCAAGTCCTGAGTCGTTGGCGAGTCAATTCTCATTGGGACAGGAATTGTGGCAATGGAATACGACTCAGTGGCTTTAAGTCGCGGACGAGTCATCCTGAGTTATGAGTCGTTAAGTCATTTCTTAGGTCGTCAATCCTCTTGAGTCGTTTCTTACGCTGAGTCGTGGACTTGTTGAGTCGCTGAGGCGATAGCTTTGATGAGTCGGTAATGCATTGAGTCGGTCTGCCTTGTGAGCCGTTAACTAGTTAAGCCACTCTGCTCCTTCAAGTCGTTAACTCGTTGAGTCGTTGATCCACTGAGTCGTTGTCAACTCTGAGTCGCTGCTTACCTTGTGAACCGTTAACCCCTTGAGTCGTCCTATCCCTCTAAGTAGATGAGTCGGTCCTTCCCTTGAGTAGATGAGTCGGTCCAGTCCTTAAGTAGATAAGTCGGTCCAGTCCTTAAGTAGATGAGTCGTTGGGTAAAATGAGTTTAACACTTGCCCCTCGAAGTACACGCCTAAGACGTAGGTCGTGTGCTTCGACTCATCCTGTCTCGTGTGCCGATTCGACTTTCACTGCTCACAGCTATAAAAGACTTGAGTCGTCACTCTTACCTCCTTCTTCTCAATACCTATCTCTTAAGTCGCATCTGCCATTAATACTTCTCCGAACCTTCGAAGGCGTCTCCGAGCTAATCAGTTGACGAACTGTCCTTGCTATTACATTGCGTAAGTGAATTCAATATTTGTCCAACCATGTTTGCCGTTAAATCGTGAATCCCCATCCTCTGATTCTAATCCAACGTCATGCGTCGCGTTGCATCCTCGAGCCAAGCTGCGATTGATTTCCAATCGTCATTAGCTATGTTGTTGCGGCTTACGAGAGCTCAGCTACGTGTTGGATGTACGATGGACCTGAGGCGATTCGAATCTGTCTTGGGCGATTTGTTGGTGCAGAGAAATAATAGGTTTTACTGAGAAAGTGGTGGATTTGGAAGAGACGAAATGACCCTTAACGGGTTAATAGGTTGGAGAGTGGACGACCGGTTGAGGAAATGATTTTGGATTCATACGGCCTAATTGGTTTTTTGATTGAACGAGCGACTCAGCCCCTTAGATCTTCACCACGACTCATCCTTTGAACCGCGAATGACTCAAATCATCTGTCGTGAACGACTTAAGCCATAGGCCATGAACGACTCAAGTCATAAGTCGTGAACGACTCAGCACTTGAACTATTTTTCAAACCGAGTTGCTCCTTGTGGTTTGAACCTATGACCGGCTCAATTAGATGTAACCTAGGATTTGAGTCGCAGCCGAGACAGGACTTGGAGAATTTCACACTGCCTCGGACTAAAATATTTCCCATTACTATGCCTTACGACTTAGAGAACCAGTGACTCAATGTCTTGGAGCATAAATAACCTAGCTTAACTTGCTTCATAATCTTTAAAATGTGGACGAGTTATCACATTATACTGCTTTGAAGCATAATTCTGACTCGATCTTTGTCTTGAATTGCTGAAATAAACTGCCTTAATATTGAATTGTTTGGACTTTAACCTGCTAAACTTTGTTACGTATTTTAGTTTTACAGATTGCTTCAATTTGCAAGTATACAACATGTTTAATACAACAATCACAGAAAATCGCGACGAATATACTGCCATTGATTGCCCACATCCAATGACAGATTAGTCAATAGAGGATAAATGTTAAATAGATTGCGTGAATGAAGTACTTTAAACCAACGAATCCAAGTAGAGTGCTAAAGAAATGTTGAAATAGTCAACTGAAATTGACCAGTTTGCAATAACACTATACCTGAAACTTTAAATTAACAAGTCCTGAAATTTAGTAATTGATCAATTGCCAACTAGCTTAACTTCAGTTATATTTACTTGTTTATTTTCATTAGTTCTGCACAACACTTCACACTTTTAGGATACATGCACCTTCGCATTTGAACATCCAGTTGCTTGTGTAGAATGACATCTCAACAAGAAGAACCGATGGGCCAGGCTGAAGATGTCTTCCCAGTAGCCAACCTGTTGGATAACCCTCCGGAGAGAACTTCCACAACTCTGAACCAGCGGGTGTTTAACCAATTGCTCATCCAGTTTGGCATTGCCGAAGCTGATGCCTTACTGCCAGGGCCAAATGATACTGCAGATAGGCCCCCTTCTGGCTTTATTGCTGTCAATCGCCAAATGTGCTTGAGCGGTGCCATACCACCTTTTAATGACTTCCTTCAGCAGTTCCTGCTTCGATTATCTATCTCTCCATTCCAATTGCACCCCAATGGCCATGCCATTCTGATGGGGTTATGTGTGCTATTTAGTAGAGTTCTGGACCGATTACCGAGCTTTGAGGAAATCTGCTACTTCTGCTCATTCACAAAAATTAAAGATCATCCCTCTATCATAGTTATAAGGAGTGCTCGAAACCGCAAACTCATCACCGATCTTCCTGAAAGCGTTCATGGATTTCTAAATCAGTATTTCTTTGTTCGCTGCCCTCCAGAGTTTTATGCCATCTGGAGAGTAGGAAGTAAGATTTTCCTGTTTTTATTTCTCCATTCTTGGGTTTTCGAAATCTGAGTTGCTAAATGCTAACTTCGCTTCTTTTTTCCTGTTTTAGCACTACCTCCTCCCTCTAGAGACCCATGCTATAAGCAAATTTTTGAGAGATTGAAATCCGTGGCGGTAGAAGAGAGGAGTATAAAGTTTTTGTTAAATGATGGATTTTTACATCAACATGGGCTTCTTCATTCCTCTCGCTTCACTCAGCCTCGTGAAGTCCCCACTGAAATTCCCGATTCTCCGACGGAAACTCCTGATGCCCCGGTCTCTACTAAAGAGCACATGCACGGAGGAACCTCTATAGAAACTCCACTAGTGAAGTGTTCAATTCCGAAGGATGCTGCGGGGCCGTCTGACAAGTCTGTACTTGCCCCAGTTGAAGATGAAGAACCTCCACGATCTTCCAGAAGATCTGCTGACGAAGGAGTTGAGAAAGCCAGTCCCAAAAAACATGATGGTGATGATGTTTTCGAGGGGTTGAGCGATTTAATTGTGACTTATCAAGAACTTTTCAAAGATGATGTTTCCAAAACTATCTCTTCTGTAATTGAGGCGACATCTTCTCTACAACAAATGTCAACTCCCTCTATTCAAGTTATCACTACCTCTACTCCATAGAGTGGTCTGTAACTTGATGCGTGTAGTTTACACGTTACACAACACTTAGGATTTTTCAGCACTTCTACGCATTCATCTTCTTATACTTTAAAGATTTCTAAAGCTTATTATTTTTATTCCAGATTCTCCAATGGGGCGCAGCAGCTCATACTACGATGATTTCCAGCGCTACGGGAGGCGTAGCCAATATGATTATAGGCATTTCCTCCCTTCTTACAGAGAATCTGATGAAGAGAGGGCCATCAGGAAAGCAGACGAGAGACGAGCATATGAAGAACGTCACCGAAGAGAACAAGAAAGACATGACCCTCCCCACAGAGATGATGATATTCAAAAAAGAAAGACTCATAATGAGAGAGTTAAAGGTCACATGGACGATTCTTCTAGCAAGCGGGCTAAACTTACTGAAGAAACAATGCCGACAGTTTCTCAAAATGTTCCTGCTCAATCTCCTGCCCCCGTTCGTTCTGACATTCAAACAACCATCAACCGGCCCGCATACCAATTGGGCAAGGTCCTCCCGCTCCTCAAAGTCGATTCCCTCAGTGGTGCCTGAGAGGGGTTCGATTTGATCTCGACTTGGTTCCTCTCGACAAATCGGCTATGCTGCGAAATCTTGATACTGTCAGGACCGATATTGAAAGAATGTCGAACTAGCAAAAACTTGTCGACGAGCTTCAGAGGGTTAACCGAGCCAATCTCGAGGCCATGCTCACAATGGAGAACGATAAGGCTGAGTGGCAGAAGACTCTCGAACAGCATGACGCCGAAATGAGAAGTATTGCTTCCTATAATGAAAAGCTGGAAGCGGAAGTAGAAAAGCTTAAGGAAGAATTAGCTACTTCATCTACTTCCTATTCTCAAAAGGAGAGCATGCTTCAGCAACAAGTACGAGATGCGCATGCCAGTCAAAGGGCAGTTGAAGATAAGCTTACACACATGGAGAAGGTCATAGAAGAATATCGCGCTGAAACTTTACAGCTGCGAGAACAGACCAGCTCTCAAAGCTTGGAGATAGAGTTGTTAAAAGCTCTACTTGCTATGGTTGAAAAGGAGCGTGACGAGGCTGTTGCTGGTAAACTCGCGGCCGAAAAGGCCCATCAAGCAACCAAAGCTGACATTGGCTCCACATTATTTGATTTTTATCTACACAGCATTCTGGGGCGTGGCAGCCTTTCCTTTCTAGGCCCTAAGTATGAAATTACACTAGCTGAAGTTTGGGAGGCAGCACTCGATATGCTCGGTGGTAAAGGTGCTGGCTACGCTGAGTCAGCTCTTGAAGAGCATTATCTTGATGATGATGCCGGCGCCGTTCTTGCCAAGGGAAAAGAGCAACTCGCCAGAGTGCGTTCTGGAATGGCGGAAGGAGAACGTTCCAGTGCTCATTCGCTGCCTCCTACAAGAACCGAGGTAATTACCCCTACTGATGATGAGGCTTTGGAGGATATTGGGGCTCAAAATTATGAGATTGAACTAACGAAGCAGACGTCTTAAGGTAATTTTGACACTGGTCTGATTCAAGTGGATTGCCTGCTTACTCCTCAAAAGTTTGATGAGCTTCTCGATTACTTCTTGAATCTCGACGAACCCATATCTCCCTTCTTTTTGGGAGATACTAATATTTTTAATTTCTCTTCTTCTGCAGTTGAAACATCAAGTGCTGTGCAAACTTCACCTCCTCCGGTTATGCCTGCTCCGTCTCTTCAGGTGGCTCCTCCTTCTACTTCTCAGCCCGGGTCACAAGAGGAGCAAATTGAGGCTCTTCATGGCTTAGATGACCCTATTGCTTCGCAAGAGCAGAAAGACGAGGGACTTGAAGGAGGCGAGATCTCTCCGGAGTGGACTCCTTCTGATGACGTAGTTTTGTCCGCTCTTGTTACTCCACGGAGTGAGTCTTCTTCGAAGAGAAGAAAGAAGCATAGAACATCGAAGAGGAGGGGGAAGAAAATCATTGCTACCGAAGAGGAACCGGAAATTGCACCAGTTGCACCTCCCTCTCCTTCTTCCCTTATGCCTTCAGACCGACCTGAAAAGATAACCATTCGGCCGGGTAAAGGGTCTAAAGGTGGCAAGAAGAAATGAAGACTCCAGCTTTTAGCTTCTTGTCTTTTGCATGTACTGGTCGATAATTGTGCGGGTATCGGCCCCCCGCTTTTCTTTTGTTGGAACTTGTACCTGTATATAAAATAATGTTGAATAAAATGATTCTTCTTCCTTTGTATAAACTCCTGTTTTAATTTGAGAATGCATTTATTATTCATTTTTGCACAAGTTTATTTATATGATATTGCAGTGAGCTTGTGGTATGTTGTTTGAGCGTACTTTACCGATGTAGCTATACCATTTTATATGTAACTATACCATGTTGCCCCCATACCATAAGCTTGCTGCAATATTTTATACTTTGAGGGGACTTGCACTCTTATTTTCTGAAGAATAACTACTTCATTCTTGAAGAAATTTTTCGTAGAGTACAACTTCCTTCATATAAGTTTTCACGCTTCGTCCTTCGAAGAAATCACTTTTTTCTTTTGCTTACGTACGCATTTTGCCAAGTGAATTCTTCTATGTGGTAAAGCGGGCCTCTGAAGGGTACTTGGAAGTTTGTACCTCTGAAGGATTTTCTTTTTTTTTAAAAAAAAAAATAGAAATTTGTACCTCTGAGGAGGGATTTTTCACGTTTCAACACTTGGAAGTTTTATTTCAATCTTGGTGAAACGTGTACCTCCAAAGAGTTGTGCCTTTGAAGAAAGCCTTTTCACGTTTCAACACTTGGAAGTTTTATTTCAATCTCGGTGAAACGTGGACTTCCGAAGATGTCTTTCTTCTTGATTGTGTCTCCGGGAGGAGGTTGTACCTCTGAGGAGGGATTTTTCACGTTTCAACACTTGGAAGTTTTATTTCAATCTTGGTGAAACGTGTACCTCCAAAGAGTTGTGCCTTTGAAGAAAGCCTTTTCACGTTTCAACACTTGGAAGTTTTATTTCAATCTCGATGAAACGTGGACTTCCAGAAAGGTCTTTATTTTGTTATGCATTTCAACTTTGGTGAAGTGAAATTCCGAAGAGCGGCTGTTACACTTCAACTCCTGGTGAAATGTGCCTCCGAAGAGGTCTTTATTTTGTTTGCATTTCAACTCTGGTGAAGTGAAATCCCGAAGAGCGGTCGTAACACTTCAACTCCTGGTGAAATGGGCCTCCGAAGAGGGCTTTAATTTTGTTTGCATTTCAACTCTGGTGAAGTGAAATTCCGAAGAGCGGTCGTTACACTTCAACTCCTGGTGAAATGTGCCTCAGAGAGGGTTTTCATCGCCTGGAAGTTACTCTCTCATGGTTGGAGGGTCATGACTCCTCCAATCTTTTTTGTTGAGTAGAGAACTTTCTTTTTTGTGGCGTATGACCCATTAGAGGTCTTTATCCTCCGAAGAGTTGTGCCTCCGAAGAGGACTTGTGCTGCCGGTGATGGCTTTGGTTGTTCCCTTGTCCACTTGTTTATGCCTTTTCAGCGATCCTCTGTTTTTTTTTTTTAAGCTTTCATTCCCTTTTCTTACAAGTAACTTGTTTAATCGAAGGAAGTGTACTTCATTGTCAAGCAAGTTCGTGAGAACGAGCATTAGCTTCTTAATTGGATGTTTGTTTGTTCAAACGATCTCAATTTATTAGCAAAGGCCCGTTTCTGTCGAAATCATAGGCCATTCAATTGAAGTACTTCCTATCTAGGATTTGAATTCGGAGCTATTGTGACTTGAAATTTGGCAAGAATCACTGGGTCTTATTATGTGCAAGTTTCACTTCCATTGTCCGCAAAAATTTAAATCGACATTTCAGCAATACATTCTATGTACTTTTTATATCGAAAATAAAGCAAACATGTAATAATAATAAGGAACACAAGATTTATAGTGGTTCGGCCAGGAAATTGGGCCTACATCCACTTTATATTTTTTCATTATTTACTTGCATCAGTTTTACAATTGCCTTCAATTACAAGAATCATACATTCATAATTCTTTTTACAATATTTCAACAAAATTTTCAAGTAAAGTATGGACGCAAATGATTGCTGTTCCATGCCCTTGGAATTTGATCTCCTTCAACAGTAGTGAGTTTGAATGTGCCGTCAAGAAGCTTCTGACCTATGACATATGGTCCTTCCCAATTTGGCCCATACACACCTGTCGCTGTCATAATTCTCTTCAGGGCTAGGTCTCCAATCTCAAAGCTGCGTTGGCGAACTTTGGAATTGAAATGTCTGGCTATCCTTTGCTGATGAGCTGCAATTCTGAGATTAGCCTCATCTCTTTTTTCATCAAGGAGATCTAGCGCTTCAAGCTGTAGCTTTTCGTTTTCTGCTTGATTGAAATGGATTCTTCTATGTGAAGGGACCTCTATTTCTACCGGAATCATTGCCTCTGACCCGTATGCTAATGAAAACGGGGTGTGCCCAGTCGCAGTTTTGTGAGTGGTTCTGTATGCCCATAGTGCCAGTGGTAGCTTATCGACCCAACCACCTTTTGCTCTTTCAAGTTGCTTTTTGATGGTTGACTTAATAATTTTATTCACGGCTTCCACTTGCCCGTTTGCCTGCGGATGAGCCACTGCTGAGAAGCTTTTTCGGATTTTGAATCGCTTGCAAAAATCTTGGAATTCTTCACTTTCAAACTGAGTACCATTGTCTGTAATTATTTTTTGAGGCACACCGTATCCGCAAATGATGTTTTTAGTCACAAAACTTATCATCTTCTATGAGGTGATAGTAGCCAGTGGTTCAGCTTCTGCCCACTTAGTAAAATAATCTATAGCAACAATGGAATATTTAATTCCAGATTTGGCAGTTGGTAACGGTCCTACAAGGTCAATCCCCCATATTGCAAACGGCCATGGACTGACCATCTGTGTGAGTTCAGTGGAAGGAGCTCTAGGAATTTTGGCGAATCTTTGGCATCTGTCACATTTTCGGGAATACTCTGCTGCATCTCGATTAATTTCTGGCCAAAAATATCCGTATCGGAGAATTTTCTTTGCTAAAGTTTGGCCACATGAATGATCACCACATTCTCCTCCATGTACCTCCGCTAGGATTGTTTTGGACTCTTCCCTGGATATACATCGAAGTAATGGCATTGAGAACCCCCGTCTGTATAATCAGCCATCTTGGATTGTATATCGAGAGGCTTTTCTCAGTAGCTTTTGTCGTTCTTTTGAGTTCCCTGGTAAAGATCCATTGAGCAGATATTCTGTTATCGGAGTCATCCATGATTCTTGCTCTTGAGACGTGCTCATGATCCAATCAATATCCATCTCATCAATGCTTGGAGACGACAGGACCTCCACTGGAGTTAATCCCAGAAATTGAGCTTCGCCTGTGCTAGAGTACTTTGCGAGAGAATCTGCTTTCATGTTTTCTTCTCGAGGAATGTGACTTATCATGTAATGATCGAAATCACCCAGGAGTTTCCAAGCCTTTGACAAGTAGGCGGGCAGATTCCCCCCTTTTGCTTGGAATTCCTTTTTGACTTGGCATACAATAAGCTGAGAATCACTGAATATCTGTAACGCTCGGATGTTTAATTCTTTAGCAATCCTTAAGCCAGCGATAAGGGCTTCATATTCTGCTTCATTGTTTGTTAAAGGAAATTCCAATCTTAGTGCATAGCATAATGATCGGCCTTCAGGGGTCTCAAGTACAACTCCGGCTCCAGAACAGTAGTCGTTTCTCGCACCATCGACATATAACTTCCATTGGATTGGGGAATCATCGACCGTTTCCTCCTCACTGTTACCTTTATCTGTGAATTCTGCAATGAAATCCGCTAAAGCTTGTCCATTGATTGCTTTTCGGGGATGATAAGTGATGTCATATTGACTGAGTTCAATATTCCACTTTAGAAGACGACCCGAAGTCTCAGGGCGAAACAGGACTTCCTTTAAAGGTTGATCAGTGAGGACTCTGATAGGATGAGCTTGAAAATATTGCCTCAACTTCCTAGATGCAATTAGTAGGCAATAGGCGAGTTTTTCCAACTTAGAGTAATTCATCTCTGCCCCAGTGAGTCTTTTGCTGATATAGTAAACTGGATGTTGAATCCTCTTGTCTTCTCGTATCAGCGCTGCACTTAAAGCATGAGATGATACTGCCAAGTATATAAGAAGATCCTCGCCATCGCCAGGCCTAGAAAGTATTGGAGGCGTTTCCATATGGCGAATCAATTCATCAAAGGCTTTTTGGCGTTCGGGACTCCAATCGAAGTTTTTCTTTCCTTTCTTTAGGGCGTCAAAGAATGGGATGCATTTATCTGTGGCTTTGGAAATGAACCGACTCAAGGCGGCGACCTTTCCATTGAGACTTTGCAATTCATTCTTTGTTCTAGGAGCTTTGACTTCCTTTAATGCAGTAATTTGAGCTGGACTTGCCTCAATGCCCCTAGCGCTCACGACGAAACCTAAAAACTTGCCGGATTCCACTCCAAATGAACACTTCAAAGGATTGAGCTTCATTCCGTATTTTCGGAGGACTACGAACATGTCCGCTAAGTGTTCTATGTGATCCACTGCTTTCTTAGACTTCACTAACATGTCATCGACGAAGACTTCCATAGTCTTGCCTAATTGCGGTTTGAACATAGCATTAACAAGTCTTTGGTATGTTGCCCCTGCATTCTTCAGCCCGAAGGGCATAACTCTGTAGCAGTAAAGACCAATGTCGGTGATAAAGCTCGTGTCCTCCTGATCTGGCTCATGCATCATGATCTGGTTATATCCGGAGTAAGCATCCATAAAAGATAACAATTCGTGTCCCGCTGTTCTGTCTACCAGTTGATCGATTTTGGGTAATGGGAAGCAGTCTTTGGGGCAGGCCTTGTTTAGATCTGAAAAATTGATGCATACTCTCCATTTTCTGTTGTCTTTCTTAACCAGCACTGGATTTGAAACCCAATTCGGATAGGTAATTCTTTGATAAAATTATTCTCCATGAGCCGATCAACTTCTTCTTTTAATGCTGCCGACCTTTCCGGGCCTTGATTTCTCCTTTTCTGCTTCACAGGTGTAAATTTTGGATCAATATTTAGAGCGTGTACTGCAACTTCTGGGGATATTCCGCACATATCAGCATGAGTCCAAGCAAAAACATCCAAATTTGCCTTTAAAAAAGATATTAAGATATTCTGAATTGACGCATTAAGTTGCGAACCCACATTCAACACCTTGTTTGGGTCCTTTGGGTCAACAGGTATTGCTATTGTCGTTTCCACTGGTACCACTCTATTTTCCCCTGCACTGACTTTTCTAGGATCCATCTCTTTCCTTGCTCCGCTGTGCTCGCCAGTGCAGGGTCCGCCCTCTAATTGCTACAAGGCTGGTTCTTTGATGCGGACTGGGGCTGCCATAGTCTTTCCCATCTCTCTTTTTCTGGTCTCTCGTAGCTCTGTTAGATAACATTCCCGCCCCGCATTTTGATCCCCTTTTATAACTCCCACTCCATTATCTGGGGGAATTTAATGGTGAGGCACCACGGGGCCAAAACAATTTTGAATGCTGCGAGAGTTGGACGGCCAAGGAAAGCATTGTAAGCAAAAAATTCGTCGACAATCACAAAAGTTTGCTTGCGGACCACTTTTCTCTCTCCTTCTCCAAGTTCCACAAACAAATCAATGGTTCCTACCGGCTGCTTTGGCTCCCCAGTGAAACCAGCGATTTTCTGCGATGAAGCTTGCACATCAGCCATAGGGATCTTCATTTGGTCGAATGTTTTCTTGAAGAGGATATTGCAAGATGCGCCACAATCAATGAGAACTCTTCTAACAATAGCTGGCCCGATACCAGCCGAGATGACTAAGGGATCCAAGGTAGGAGCTTCAATACCTGCGGAATCCCTAGCTTTGAACACAATATCATCATCGGAAGTTCTTTGTTGCTTCAGGGGCATAGCACCTTCCAAAACGAATACATCTTCCTCAGTCGGTACATACTTCAAAGCTCGGGTATACCTTTCCATCTCACCCCAGCTTCTGCCTGCTGGGTGAGGACCTCCTGTAATGACATTGATAATGGGCCTTCCAGATTCATGCCCTGCAGCCTTCTCACTTGTCCTAGGCTGATGAGCCGGAGCTTGTTGCCCCTGACTAGATGAAGCAGGATTGTTGCTATTCTTTTTCACAAATTGTTGCAGCTTGTTTTCCCTTAGTAACTCTTCAATCAAAATTTTCAACTGGCGGCATTCGTCGGTCTCGTGACCGGGTTGATTATGGAAGCGGCAGAACTTCCCGCTCTGTATAGCCTTTTTCCCGGTCCTTAGAGGAGGAGGTTTAGGAAAGTCAACAGAATCTTTAGTGGCAAGGTAGATACGCTCCGGCATATCTGATAAAGTAGTATACTCTGATGGCTTGAAGGATCGGGGCTTCTTCAGATTACTCTGCTTCTTCCCATTGTTATTTTCCCTTTTTTGCCCTACCGATTCATTTTTGCGTAGAGCAATAGTGTTGTCTTCAGCTTTTTCCAATACTGCCTTTACCGGTACGGGACGGCTTTCCAAGCGTATGAATTCATCTGCTTTTTTATAGAATTTTTCAAGGGAATTTGGTTCCTTCATGTTTAGCCATTTCCCAAATTCGCTCGACTTGTCGACGGCCCTCATTAGATAGGTCAAGATCATCCGTGGTTCTGCATTGTCTACCTCGGCCAGCGCTATATTAAAGCAATTCAAGAAAGATCTGATAGTTTCACCCGGATTCTGTTCTAAACTTGACAACGACATAATATCTTTAGCTTTTGAAGCGTATAGTCTGAACTGCTCCTTGAACTTCCGGGTTAAGTCAGGAAACTGATCGATAGATCGGACTAGCAGCTTGGTGAACCAAAGCAGAGCTACACCTTCCAGGTATACAGGAAAATATCGGCACTTTATTTCATCAGAAGCCCTGGCACCTGTCATGTGCCAATCATATTTATACAAGAATTCGTTCGGATCACTTGTTCCTTTGTAACCTGGAATGGTTGGAGGGACAAACTTCCTTGGGAATTCAGCCTTTAAGATTTTTTCAGTAAATGGAGTTTTACTTGGGGAAAAACCCCATTCTTTCTCGTCCTCAACCCTCTACATACTCTCTTTCATGATTTTTCGGACCATCCCAGAAAGATACTCCTCATCATGTCGAGTTCTAGATCCACCAACTTCAGGAAGTGTTTGTTCAAAGGGGCTAGCAGCCCTTTCAGTAGCATTCCTTTCTTCAGCATCATGAATATTGCCAGCAAAATTCCTTTCATTACCTGCCGGTTGACGGTTTGCCCCAAGCAAATCGTTCAACCTCTTCAGAATTAGGGCATTCTGGGCATTCTGAGCCTCGAATTGCGCATTTTGGGCACTTATCTGTTGGTTCAGCCCTAAGATTGCAGCATCCAGCTCTGCCTTTGTAACTCCGACAGCTGGAGTGGCTTGATTCGCTATAGGGGAAGCGGAGGTTCCCTCTTGAATATTCCCAGATCTGACAGATCTACTTTTCCTTCCAGGAGCCATAATCTCGGATAGACTTCTGGTTTTCAAGGAAATTCTCTCTACAAACCTCTGTGAAGCAATGATGATAATTCACCTGAGTTCGGTTCTCAGTGAAAGCACCAAAAATGTTAACGCTAAAATTTGAACGTTAACACCCCGGTGTATGAAGTGAGATTGTGAAAGCACCACCCGATAGCTCGGGAACAGATTATAAGCAGATAATAGTGAAAAAGCAGTAAACAACAGCAATTTTATAGTGGTTCGGCTTAAGAGAGAGCCTACGTCCACTTTGAATATCTTTATTGACGATTTGATTACAAGTCAATGCAGTTACACTTTGATTACCACACACTTTGAGTTTCAAGTGACTTAGAACAAGTAGCCTAAACTTCAATGTCGATCCAAATCTTTGAACACATGTTAGACATGTTTGATTTCTTCGTGAAGTTCCTTAAAGGTGTTGAAGTGGTTCAGAACGCAGCAGAGTAACGGCGCTTGAAATGAATGAGCCAAAATTCCCTTGAATGTTGGGGGTGGCCATGTATTTATAGGCAAATCTGGATAGGAATTTTTCGCCCAAGTCCTGAGTCGTGACCGACTCAGGCTAATCCGTGGCCGAGTCAAGTTGAGTTCGTGGCCGGCTTATCTGATTAAGCATTTGGTCTTCTCACTAGCCCATTCTTTTGCTGGATTCTAAGCCAAGTCCTGAGTCGTTGGCGAGTCAATTCTCATTGGGACAGGCATTGTGGCAATGGAATACGACTCAGTGGCTTTAAGTCGCGGACGAGTCATCCTGAGTTATGAGTCGTTAAGTCATTTCTTAGGTCGTCAATCCTCTTGAGTCGTTTCTTACGCTGAGTCGTGGACTTGTTGAGTCGCTGAGGCGATAGCTTTGATGAGTCGGTAATGCATTGAGTCGGTCTGCCTTGTGAGCCGTTAACTAGTTAAGCCACTCTGCTCCTTCAAGTCGTTAACTCGTTGAGTCGTTGATCCACTGAGTCGTTGTCAACTCTGAGTCGCTGCTTACCTTGTGAACCGTTAACCCCTTGAGTCGTCCTATCCCTCTAAGTAGATGAGTCGGTCCTTCCCTTGAGTAGATGAGTCGGTCCAGTCCTTGAGTAGATAAGTCGGCCCAGTCCTCAAGTAGATGATTCGTTGGGTAAAACGAGGTTAACAATATACCATTTCAAATTTCATTAGGTATAAAATTACACATAGGGGTAATGTTAGATAACTCATTATTACTATGAAGGGGTTTATTTATTTCATCACTATGGTATAGAGAATTCCGTATTCCTTATGAGTGTCACTTAATTTTTTATTTAGTAAAACATTTTTGGTTCATTTGGCATAGGGAATCAGTCTCACCTTATAGATGCAACACTTATTTTTCCATTTATGAAACCAACAGTTTTGTATTACATGTCCTTACTATGGTGTATTCCCTATGCCTTAGCGATGTCATATCTTCAGATATACAAATCCCTAATGCCTTAGTGCTTTAGAGACATTCCCATTGCAACATCGACATAATATTTCTTATTTTTGTTTATAATTATTTTATTTTTTGATCACATATATTTTGATGTTTATAAATTAATTATATAATTGTACAAAATTGAAGTATATTCAAATTCAAATTTAACTTTAATTTTAAAAATTACAATTTATTTCTATTATTAAATATCATTAATTACGTATATGTATAATTTTTTTTTGATGGCATGTAATTTATTTATAGTTATTACTTTATTTTATTTTATTTTACTAAATAGTGTATAATTTTGGTAATATTAATATGTAACTTTAATTTTAACTAATAAAATTGAGTTTTATAACTACATATTGATTTAAATTATTATTATTATTGAAGTTTATACAATGTTTATCACCTTGATTCGAAAAGTTAGCTATCAAAAATAGAAACTATTAATTAAAATTGGATACTCATATGATCGGGGAACAAACATAGTTTAAATGATATTATTGTTGGGTTCTATTTAAATTTTCTTTTATATTAGTTTCATTATTTCTTTCCACCCCTAACAAATTCGTACCCTAAGCCTAAAAAAAATTAGTCTAATTTACATACTGAAATTAGAAACAATAATCTTACCCGGTCTTCAAGATAGAAGGGCCGATGTATTATTTCATTCGTATCAATAAAAAATCCATTATAATTCAGTTTTTCGATTTGGATTTGAATCATATCCACAAATGCCTTTGAATATTTCTTGGTTATCCAATGGAATGATACCGGGACGCCCATCTTTTGAATTGTCGTAATAAAGATAAAAATGGAGAGAGTTTTAGGAATAGGTCAGGGGGGAGTTTGAGAGAGAGTGTGTTTAGAAAGAGAGGATAAAATATATTTAATCACAATTTCATATTGAATTTCGATTCGAAAAAGCAATTTTTTTAATACACCATAAATCATTTTACATACGAATATAAACTGCTTATATTAGAATATCAGAATATTAAAAGTTAACAACTAACTAAATTAGAACCCTTTAAAATACTTCCTCACTTTTCTAATTCTTAGATGAAAATTCAATGGGAGTTATGATTTAACATATTTAATTCTCCCATTACCCACACTGTCCCTCCCTCCCTCACCCCTCCAACCCATATTCCGACTCATTCTACTTCTTGATATCTCTGTCTAATTTTTTTAATCTTCTATAAATTGCACTTAATTCAAAACATGGGTGACTTGAAATTTTACAAATGGATAACTAAGAAATATTTTAATGATTTTGTGCACATTAGTCGTATCCCGATTGAAAATTGAATTTTGATCAACATTTTATAGATATGAACAAGATAATACATCGATCCTTTCATCCTGGAGACCGGGTAAGATGATTATTTCTAATTTCAACTTGTGAATTAGATTAATTTGTTCCTTGATTTAGTGCATGAATTTTTTTTGGAAGGTAGAAATAAAGTAGCTAAAACAAAACAAAATTTTAATTGAACCCAATAATAGTACCTTTTAAACTATATTTGATCCTTTTATTGGTTATCCAATTCTACCTAATGATTTTTTTTTACTATTGCTAACTTTATAACTGAAATTTATTTTGATACTTGTTCAAATTAACTAATAATAAAATATTAAATTGATATGTAGTTTATAAAACTTAATTTAGTAGTTAAAATTGAAGTTAAATATTAATATTATCAAAATTATATTTTCTTTAGCAACTAACCATAAATAATACGATCAATAATATTTAATGATAAAATAAAAAATAAATTTCACGTTTAAAGTTAAATTTGAATGTAATTCAATATTCATATAATTATATAATTAGTTTATAAATACCAATAGCAAAATACATATAATAGAAAAACGAAAAAAAGATTTAAATATTCACTAAACCGCATATATTAAATTTCAAACGATATGTCGATAATCCAACGGCATTAAAAAAGTTATCAACTTCACTAAGACAATGCGAATTCATATATGTGAGGCTATGACATCGCTAAGAACAAAGAATACACCTAAGCGAGAACATACTACATAGTTGTTTGTTTATTGAGTGGAAAAACCAATGTGGCATCTATAGAGCATTGTGAATTAGCTACCCCAAACGCATTCCATATGTTTTGCTAAATACAAAATTAAGTGATGATGGAAAGGAGTAGGATGTTCTCTACACCATAGTGGTGCTCGATATATTCCTGAGGCCACTGCGCCGTAGGCACATTAGTTGCATTGGAAGTTTTTTGTTTTGATTTTTTCTGTTCTTTTATTCTTTCTGTGATTATATAGTAATTCATATTGATACTTATTAAGTTGGCGTCAACTAGTGCTTTAGTTTTTTGACACTAAGCATTATATTCATTTTTCATACAATAAGTCAAGTTAGTTTATAAAATTAATTAAATTATTCAAACAATAATTTCATTAAATTTATTATTCTAAATAATATTCGATGTCCCACACACGTATATAAATGTAGATTCCATATAATATAAGGTACTCGTATGGTTGGACCATAGACACTTAAAATATACGTAGGAACATCAGTTCAAATAAGTTATTTTTAATATATAAACTAGGTAAATGCTTTAAACATATGATCGATAACCATATTGGGTCAAAATTACAAGATATCTTATACTATTGTTCTCATCTAATATTAAATAATTTGTAAGGTCTAATTCAAAAATTCAGAAGGTACATAGGGTTGTCCATTCAAAGTCATTTGGATGAAGTTATTAAACATTCGAAAAAAGATAACCTTATTTACATTTGAATTTCTTTAAACCTAAAGGTACGAAATCATTAACGTTCTTCAAAACTATTAAATTTACAATATTGTGTCATTTGAATGGTTAAAATTAACTTTCAAAACATAAAGGTCTGTGTATATAATGTACTTAAATTGATAAAAACGAATACATGTAACATATCATAAAACCACCTAAATCTGATTCTATCAACATCAAAGGGAATTGAATACATAGATGGACCATTAAATAGTTATATACAGTTATGGGATCAAATGTATAAAAGGATGGATATGATGAAAGTAGGAATTACATATAGATAACTGTTCAAAATCAAGATCATATGCATTTAAGGATACACATAATATTTGAACAAATAAACTACATATATGGAATTAAAACTAGATCAAATAAGATAATCTAAATAAGCAGGAAAAACCCGGTATTTGTGAATCCAACTGTATGAAAATAGGGCGGATCGATTGAGATTGCTCTATAAAACCTTAAGAAAAAGACAACTACCTACCAGTGAAAGTTAATTTTTAGTGTCAATCTGTCAATTGACTAGAGGATCTGGCCAACTGACATTCATTCCAGTCGCCTAAAACTATTATTCAATCGAATCATTTTTCTATTTGTAGAAAACAAATAGGGTTCATGAATTATGTTGACCGACATGACTATTCAAATGATTGAAGACCTACAGTCAACTCAGGTTGAGCAAAGACTTTGTGCATTCCAGGTAGGATGGACCGAGGAAACTTGTTCCCACTTTCTTAACATTGCAGAGTTCAGGTAACCGCATGGAGTTGTGTAACATGCATAAGTTGTTTCATATTTGGTAACGTACCTAGTTTCATACTTGATGATGATGTCTACTGTGACACTCGACGTAGCATGTTATTGTATCACAAATAGATGCTTTTATTGTTACCTTAGCCTGCCTCGGTCAAATATTTCTTACTACAGAGGAGGAAGAGACATCTACCAATTGTGGATTGAGCTTGTGGATAAGCGGTTATGTCCACTAGGGAGTCGAATTGTTTATCAGCCCTTTTTTTCTTTAAGTTGAATGATAAAGAGTGTAGGATACATCCATTAAAGAGGAGGATAATCAATGCTTTTATGGTAAGTTACCAATAGGATCATGTGCCTATTGTGTGTTCTAAAGCAATATGATGTACACTCAATGCGATGTAATTTAAACTATTTACCATTGAGAATGTTTTCTTAATGTATGGCTAGGCAGTTTACTAACAAGATTGTATGCTAGGTATTCCTTGGTTTAATAACTTTTTAAATGTCCAACCTTCGGGTAGGAATCTTCAAAATTTAGTATTGAATTTTGTGTATTAGGGATTTATGACTATTTATGTAAATTGACCGATTCCTTGTGCTTAGGGCATGCATATAAATGAACAACCTTCGTTAGTGTAGATTATATGTGATGATTTAACTACCTATATACATCATACACTAGTAAAATAAGTCTCATGGATCTTGTTTAATTGCCTCTATTTACTCCTCTTTATGTATTACAACAGGACAGGATAATAAGTAAGGTAACAAGAATAAGCTGCGGGGAGGAAGTGACAGTGTGATTAGGAGATAAATTAATTCATAGTCATTTTCAACATATCTTATTCTATTTACCAGTTTAGCTAATTTTGTTTTCCCATTTGGACTTTTTTTAGACCCTTCTTAAATGGACCACTAATATTTGGGGACAATAATGATTTATGTGATTTTCGATGTAAGAGTTGAAATTGTAGAATGTTTTAAAGTTATATTTATTTCTGTACCGTATAAATAATATACAACCTAATGGTTAGCAGTTATCCGCACGATCTGAGTTCAAACGCATCTTTTGTGCTTTAGGTCGGCGTGTCTAGGGTGCTGGTTTTTACAGCTGGTAGATTCCTAATACATTAGAGCGTATGAGAGTATATTTGTAATTTTCTATTATACGTACGAACACACATACAAACACGCCACGCCTTATATATTTTGACTTATAAGGTAGTTGATTGCTTATTTGAAATTGGAATATTTAATTGATTATATACATTTAAAAGTAATTTTTATGGATTTAATAGCTTGAATTTCAAATATATTGTTTCTATTTACACTAACGAAGGTAATTAATAGTTTGAAATTGATTTTAAAAGACATTTACTCAATTTAAAAAATAACTTGTTATAATTAAAGTATAAAAATGGCCTTCGAGGCCATTGACTCAAAATCCGACGACCAGTGTCATTGGATCTAAAATGGTGTATTATTATCGGATTTCAAATTTGTAGCATTTAGGGTTATCATTTGATCGTATGAGCTAAAAAAGCTTTGAAATTTATATTGGAAATTTATTATTATAATTAGGTTCAATAAGTTATCTTCTCCGTACGATCGAATTAGGCCTTTGAACTTGTTCCATTGCGTTTGAAATATAGGGTATAACATTATGAATGCCAGGTTGCATGCCTCGATTGGGATTAAAAATTTACAACCTATTATTTTAAAAATATATATGTATATATATATATATAGATTTTGACACATTCTTTCCTTTAAACCCATATTATTTATTTTCATCCGCACACTACATCCATCAGCCACCCTACTATAGTGCCTACATCCTTCTTCATTTAAAATCGTCTGCGCTCCCTCTCTTCATTCAAAAAATACACAGAACAAAAAAAGAAATGAAAACTTTAAAAATCAGTTTCTTCATTTTTACTCGATCAAAAAAAATGAAAGCAATTTTAAAAATCAAGTTTCAATGAAATCAATGTGCTTGTAATCTTTTGGTGAGGCGCGGCTTTGTTTTGTTGATGGACAGTGGGTAGTGTTTGTGATTAGGCGAATTTCAAGTATCGGTGGGCTATGGCGGCATGAGATTTGGATTCATGCTGGATAGGCGCACGCGTGGGCCGGGTTTGAGAGTGTGCGGTGACACATAGGAGTTCGCGACCAGATGGTGGTCGACGTGGCAATGGTAAGGTCACATTTCGATTAGGTGACTCAAAGAAAGGGGCGGTGGTGGCAGGTTGAGGAGGATGGCAGAGCGGGTTCGTGGGTGGTCGTAAATCGATGGATGGTGGTCCAAAGGGGCGTGTCATTGACACGAGGGGTGTGCACGAGAGGAAGTTGTAAGCGATAGAAGGAAGAAGGAAAAAAGAAAAGGGGGAAGAAGGGAGGTTGGGCCTTGGGCCATGAAAAAAAAAGAAAAGGAAAAAGGAAAAAGTAACAAAAGGTGGAAAACGCGAGAGGGATGAAGAGTGAGAGGGAAAGAAGGGGGCAGATTGAATTTTCGTTGATGAACCAAGCCCCCCCCCCCCCCCCACACACACACATATTTGTTGGGTAATTATTTTTAATAAGATTGAAATTGGTTCAATAATTAAAATATAAATATCTTTGACTTATAAAATTTCATAACTTTCTTATACGAGGCCCGTTTTGAGTGAAACAAGTCACATTGCTATTGCATCGATGAACGCTACAGCTTGTAATCAAAATGGTACTTATTTGAAGCTGAAAGATTTTTAGTTTCTAATAAAGGTGCGTGTTTTATATGCTCACGATGAACTAAGTATGTTTATGTTAGTTAAATTTATATCATGAAGTGATTTAAATTTATTGATTGCCATTGTGTAAATTTAATTGGAATTTAAATTGATATGTATTAAGATAGGAATTTTAAGTGATAGTTCAAATTGGAATGCGAACTAAATTGTTAGTTAAACTCTCGATTATTGATGATTACTTAATTGTTGTGATAATTTGACTATTTGGATGCTTGATTGTGATGGATGCTATTGATCGATATTTGGAAGATTTGGACGTTATTTTATTTGTATATGTCCTGTTATCACCCTGTAATTTTTTTATAATACATGAAACTGCAAATCGAATTGTTTTGAATAAATTTAGAAATAGGTTGAAATGATATATACTTACGACATTTATTTGGCTTGAAATGATATATATCCATTCCTAAGATTAAATCAAAATAATTATTCACTTTACCGTAGGATAGTAAATTATATACAGTAGCTGAATTAGTAAATTATACGATTTTAAAACTGTGAATTGAAATTATTTAATGTAATTTTAATTTTGAGAAATAAAATCGAATTTATGGAAATGGAATCATTTTTGAACTCAAGCTTGAAATGTTAAAAATGAACTTGTCAAGCGGAATTATTTAAAGAATCGGGTTTGAAAATTTTAAGTTATAACCAAAATATGATGTGAACATCATAAATTGATTTATTTTAAAAGATTTGAATTTTTTTCGAATTTTTAATATTGCTAAATAAAAGTGATATAAAACGATATTTTGAAAAGGAGCTCGGAATTGAATTATATTTGAAGATTTGGATATTAGTATGGATATTTATGGTAAATTTGATTTAAGTGTTTTGATTCGATATTTTAAAAATCTAACTCAGAATTGATATAAATGGAAATGGTTTAAGGTTGAGTGTTTGAATTGAAATTAATTTGGAATTCAAATTGAATTTTTTGGGAATTGTAGTTGAAATTTATTTGGAATCGAAACAAAAATCGACCTAAATTCGGGATTGTATCGATTAAATCGAAATGGAAATTAGAAATGATTTGAATATGGAAATTTGGAATTGAATCGTTTTGACTTTGGAACTATTTTTAAAATGATTTTTTAGTATAAACTATTTAAAATCTATATTCATTTAAAATTCAAAATATTTGATTTTCCAAACTATCTTTCCAAATTTCAAACTAAATCAAGTGGATTGTGTACATTTCGAATCCTCGATTTTAAAGTGAATAAGGTTAAGTGATATTATAACCTAACTTGGGATATAAATTATATATTTGGTTTGAATGTGTAGTTTTGGAATGAGGGTTGTAAACTATTTTGAAAATACGATTTTCTTTGAAAGTGAATATAAATTGTGAAAGTGATATGGTTTGAATTGAGTATGATATTTTGATATCAATTATGAAATAGTTTTGAAAATTTAAAGAACCATCCAGTGTGTAATAAGCGTTTGGTTATTAAAGGGACCGGGATCAGATATTGCCATATTCTCTTCCAATACTGAAAACCACTTTAACAACTGTGTATGTGGTGGAGATTCCAAATATGAAGTAGGATAATGTGGAAAACGATTTCTGTATAAGGTATGACGTGACCCTGATTCCCATGAGTTAGCTTAGATGTAACTAAAATAGGAGCCATGCCGAGCAAAGTAAGGTCATTCCTCCTATCGGAATCATTTGTTCGATATCATACTATTACTTTGTGATTGATTTGGTGGCCACTTTTGATTTTTGACTTGGAAGCGTGTCCGAGGTGGGCGGTAGTAGCTGCTACGTGTTACCGCCAGTGTGGATCCGCAATTGGGATATCTACCCTGGCATTCCATCGAGTGTCGTGTTCACATGCCATATAGCGCCTTCTACGAGTTTTCTTTCTAACATAACTATGGAGTGCCATCTTCAATACTCACACTAGCCAAGGACATTATGGGGTAATGCTATCGACTAGCAGGAAGAATAAGGCTGTCGAGGAGCAACCATCTAAATAATTTCTTTGTGCAAGTACCGATATGTTAGACAGAAGGTCATGCATTTGATTTAAAAAGGAAATCCGACATATTAAGCACAAATGTAATGGTCATGCAACAGATATGTATACCACTCAGTTAAAGATATTCATATCACTAAGGCAGAAACAAATATGAATAAAACCACAGAAGTGTACATCAAAATAGTAGTCATGCAAGGTCCAATACATCACAAAAGAATAGGTTCAAGTGATAGACAAATGAACATTTATACATCAAGGAGTCTCTACCTTGAAGGTATAAAATAAAAACTACTAAGCTAAGTTGTTAGCCAAAAGTCAGAAGCTAGTCCTTGGTAAGAAGTCAAGTGGAAGTACCTAAAACACCTCGGTTTGACCCGAGTATTATTTAAGGAGAAAAATAATAAACGGATCATTATAGCTATAAATATCGTATAAGATGAAACAGATTAGGAGATATGTCAAATATATATTTGATAACAATAAAGATCATAAAATATCTCAAATTTTCTCAAACACCTAAAAAGAAATGTCATATTCTTTAGCTTTATTCACCAAACCTCAAATATTGACAAAATATATCGATGCCAATCTCAAAAATTGGTGAAACACAAATTGCAGAAATCAATCATTAGAAATCCAGAAAACACAAAAGGGGGGCCTATCACAAATGGGAGCATAAAAACTCACCAATACGTGTATCACAAATGGGTCAATATCCCATAAAATGAGCCGAAGCTCCTCCAAAACGGGTATAGTCCCCCTTTGTGGACTATGAACCGAAGCTCCTCCAAACAGGGTATAGTCCCTCTTTGTGGGCTATGAGACAAAGCTCCTCCAAACACGGTATAGTCCCCCTTTGCGGACTATGAGTCGTAGCACCTCCTAACAGGGCATAATCCCCCTTTTTGGATAAAGAGACATCGCACATCGCCAGTCTAAACAATAAAATGCTCATCATCAATCAATAAGAAGTGTAAATTAAACTAAGATACTAAATAAATGACTTTAGTTTAATGTCCCATAGCCACTGGCTTAACTTAAATATTTACGAACAAATTGTAGATTTCCACTCAAAAGTCATCACGAGATTTCAATCAAACAAGTTTAAGAACTAACCGACGAAGTAAACGCAAGCATTTCATACCACTTGTTTTGCTAAGTTGTTTAATTAGATTTCCCATACAAATGAGGTAAAGGTTCGTATATACTAGTACATTTGAAAACAATTTTAAAAATAAGCTATGTGTTAAAAGTAACGTCCAAATCATTTTTTTGTGGAAGAGTTTGAATATTTACTAGTATAGAAACCTTTGTATTTTAAAGTGACAAATCACAGAATTGATTGTATAAAAAAAATATCACCAAAAATTCACATTAGATGATGTAAATCAAAACCATAAAAACCGATATCAAATCCATCAAATGGATACTCCAAAAATCCAGAAAACAAATCATCAAAGTCGATAAAAGTGATCACAATTATTCGGATCAGCCAAATATTGATATAAAATGGAAACACACATAAAATGGGCAATTTGGCTGAATTTAATAGCTCCTAACATTTGGTGGTTTTCCCAGACGTCTGAGCTGAAAGAATGGAATTTTCTTCCAGATCGCCCAAACGTCTGGGAAATAAGCTCAGGTGTCTGAGCTGTAAGTCTAGAATTTTTATTCCATAGCTTCAAACGTTTGAGCATACTACAAGACGTCTGAGTTGAAGCTTAGGGTAAGTTTTAGCCTAGGCCATTTGATGGCCAAATTATCTCAGAAGCGATCGAATGAGCGATGGTGGCTAGGGATTTATGCCAAGCGACAACCCAGCCCTATAGACCCATCGATACACTACAAACAACATGTCCAAACGTCCATATGAGGATTTTTATAGATTTTGACTTCAAAATACCAAAAATTAGAAAATTCATCAAACCAATTCAATTCAAAAGCAAATGGACAATAAATAGATGTTAGGAATGCATACCTAACAACTATCAAAGGTATAGACATGGACGTGAGTTCATGAACTCACCTTTAAACCCAAAATCAATGAATTAGAAGCTCAAAAACAAAGGAAATATCAACCACTCTTCAACTTTAACCCTAGAAGCTCCAATCTAAGATCATAAGAAAATATTTCCTAGGTTAGGTTATAGGAAATTTCTGAAAATTGAAGGGGAATTGAGATTGAGAAGATGAAGAGGATGCTTACCTAAGCTTCTCTTTGATTTTGGACTTGAATTTAAATTCCTTAGTAAAACTAGGGTTTAGGAATTTTAATTTCCCATCTTTTTGCCTGTTTCCTTTTAGCTTGAGAGCATTAGAAAATTAGAAATGAAATGAATGAAGATGAGTGTAGTTAGGGTGTTTGATAGAGGAGTTGGGTTCCTTGTATGGTTAGTGGGCTGAAACCCAAACCAAAGCCCCAAATGAAAATATCAAAATTCTAGTCAACTCCAAACATATCAAGTTTATGGTCAAAATGGTTGCAAAAGCCGTTTTCGACACAATGGAAGTGGTCCCGAATCCGGATTCGACAGTTTACAGAAAGTCACATTTTGGACTTTAAATATAACCAACGATGTTATATTTAAATATACAATCGTAAAATATGTGAGTTATTACAGACTCTCATCCTTAAAGAAATTGCGTCCTAGCAATACTTAAGAAGAAATGTAGAGTAACAACCACACTAAGGCATAATAACACGAAAATTTTCAAATGAGAAACTCAACTTAATGAGCAGGAGAGAGTAAGTCTGGATGTATTTGCTCGATGAATTCTCTGGATTCCCAAGAAAAATCTTTAGGATTCGAGGACCATTGAACTTTCACAAGCGGAACATCCTTATTTCGAAGGTGGTTAACCACCTTAGCACTAATATGAAAAGGATATTGCTCATAAGTCAAATTAGGTAGTGCTTCAATTTCTTTAATAATACCAGGCTCAAGAATATAATCGGAATCCCTAAGACATTTCCATAGTTGAGAGACATGGAAAATGTCATGAATAACAGAAATTGAGTCGATAATAAAAGGCAATAAGCCACGGAACCAATGCGTTCAGTGATGGTAAATGGACTGATATATCTAGGTCCTAATTTTCCCGATCAATTGAAATGCATGACACCCTTCATAGGTGAAACACGAATGAACACCGAATCTCCCGCAAAAAATTCCAAAGTCCTTCTTTACTTATCGACATAGGATTTTTGTATAATTTGAGTTTCTTTCATCCTACGATGAATAAGTTCAATCTTTTCTATGGAATCACAAACAAAATCTGGACCTTAAACCGGCTTCTCACTGGCTTCATGCCAACACGAAGGAGATCGACATGGCCTTCGTAGAGTACCTCGAAAGGTGTCATACCAGTACTAGATTGGAAACTATTATTATTAGAGAACTTAACAAGGGAAATATGATCTTCCCAACTTATACAAAAATCAAGAACACGTGCAAAGAGAAGATCTTCAAGAGTCTGATTCACATGCTCGGTGTTAACGCTAAAATTTGAACGCTAACACCCCGGTGTATAAAGTGTAGTTGTGAAAGCACCACCCGATGATTCGGGAACAGAGTATAAGCAGAAAGTCACAGAAAAAGCAGTGAATAACAACGATTTTATAGTGGTTCGGCTCAAGGCAAGCCTACGTCCACTTTAATTCTCTTTATTGCTAAACCGATTACAACTTTACAACAATCTTCAATTACAATTATGACGAGACAAACAACTAGAACTTTGGTAGAGAAGAATTCTTCGAATCCATGTAGATTGCGTTAGATTTTCCCTTGAAGTTAGTTGAGATGTCTTTCGAACTTGAAGTGTCGGGTGAGTTGAGAATTTAGCAAAGTATCGGCGCTTGAAATGATTGGCCAAAAAGTCCCTTGAATGTTGGATATGGTCATGTATTTATAGGCAAATTTTTCCCTTAGGCCGCAAGTCGTGACCGACTTAAGTTGGGTCGTAGACGACTTAACTAGTTGCAACTGGTTTAAAGCGAGCCCGGGCTTCACAGAGGCATTTTCGTTCAAGTCGCAAGTCGCCTCCGAGCTAACTCCTCCCCTTCCTAATAACACGGCATTGGGTTCTTCATTCAGTGGCTTTTAGGTTGCGGCCGAGTTAGTCTGGTAAGTCGTAAGTCGCGACCCAACTGATGAGTCTAAGCTCGTGGACGAGCTAAGAGATCACTACGCCCTGCAGCGGCATTGACTTCCTTTGCTCAATTCATGTCCAGCCTAACATTGGTCATAGGTCGGCGGCATTTTAGGTCGGTAACCTTGTCAAGGCGTTAAATCGGCATCCATGTTAAAGCTTTAGGTCGGCATGCCCCTCTAACATGTGAGGTCGGTAACCTTATTAAGGTGGTTAAGTCGGCGACCTTGTTAAAGTGTTAGATCGGCACCTCTCTTAGGTCTTAGGTCGGTCTCCCTTTGAAGCCTTAGGTCAGTCTCCCTTTGAAGCCTTAGGTCGGTCTAAAAATGTTAAATCGGCAGAACATTAGCTCGCTCATTATTCTGGATCGGTGAGCCACGGCAGAGGCGGGGTTAACATTTGCCCCTCGAAGTACGCGCCTAACGGTTAGGTCGTGTGCTTTGATGTCCTTTAACCCGCCCGTTCTCTAAGTTGGTAGGTCGTACGCGAGCTAATAGTTAAGTCACATGTGCCGCTCCAGATCCCTTCACTGCAAGGTATAAATCACATCCCCTTCTTCTTTCTCATTACCTGCTCTCTCGATCCCGCCATTAAAAACTTCCCCAAGCTTCAAAAAGGCGATTTTGCTCCATCAACCACTAATAATTGTTACGTAAGTGAATCTTCTTCAATCATAAGTTATTGTTGGTCCACGAAACCCATCACTCACACTTAAACCGCCACTTCGCATAATGCTTCATCATGATTTCTATTGCACCCATGGCTATTGGAGTTTAGGTTGCTTGGTTCGATTTTAACTGACCGATGATGAAGATGATTCAGGCTAGTTGAATTTGATTCGTGCTAGGGTTGCAAGGCGTTGAATTTGCGGCGGTTTCGAACTAATTGATGGGACGATCCGATAGCTTAAATGAAATGAAGGCTATGGTTGATGGAACGGTTATTGGGTTAGCGGGTTGATTGCCGTGGGATGTTGATTCGGGAACGAGTTAGTGAAGTTGGGTGAACTAGCCTTTGGCCGACCTGGCTCTTAAAGTAGCCTAAACTTTAAGTCGTGGCCGAGTTAACCCTTGGGAGAAAATTGCCAACTTCTGCTGATCCAACCTTTAAACCGCAGCCGAGTTGACCCTTTGAGGAATTTCACACCACTTTTTTGAATCGTAGCCGAGTTAACACTTAAGCTTTGGGCGTGTTGACGTTTTAAGAGCATAGACCCACTTTGAGTTTCTGACTCGAACTGCCAAACTAAGTCGCCTAAATTTTGAACTGCCCCAACTTTAAATTTGTTTGAATCTCATTGTATTATTTCACAGATTGTATTAACTTATAAGCTGCCAACCTGTTGAAAATAACAAACAAAGAAACCAAGGCGAGAATACTGCCATTGATTGCCTACATCAAATGACAGATTAGTCGAGATGAAACAAACAACTTAAATATATTGCATGAAATGTTTGTGAATTAATCAACTAAAGTTAAACATCGATGCAAAATAACAATCTGAACTGATTTGTCTGCATCAACATTATACTTGCATATTTAAGCTTAAAACAATAGTCCCTGGGTTTCATAACTAACAAATGCTTGCTAGTTTTCATTCCAGTTATATTTGTTTATTGCTTTGTTAATTTTACACAACACCTCGCACATTTTAGGAAACGTGCACCTTGATGTTTGAATATCCAGTTATTTATGTAGAATGACTTCCCATCAAGAAGAAATGGCAGCTTAAGAGGAAGAAACTTTTCCGGTAGCTTTACCTATAGAGAACCCTCCAGAGAGAACTCCAACCATTCTAACCCCAAGAGCATTTACTCAGCTGCGCACTCAATTTGGTTTTACTGAGAGTGATGTCCTGCTCCCTGGGCCAAGTGATACTGCCGACAATCCTCCCCGTGGCTTTATTGCAATCAATCGTCAAATGTGTTTAAGCGGAGCGATCCCTCCTTTTAATGACTTTCTCCGAATTCTTCTCCTTCGGTTGTCAATCTCTCCGTCCCAACTTCATCCTAATGGTTATGCCATCTTGATGGGGTTGTGCGTTTTGTTCAGAAGAACTTTTGATCGCTTACCAAGTTTCGAAGAAATCCGTTATTTATGCTCGTTTTCAAAGAGTAGAGATCATCCTTCCCTTATAATTGTGAGGAGTGCTAGAAACCGCAAACTTATTTCCGACCTTACGGAAAGCGTTCATGGATTTCTGAACCAATTTTTCTTTGCTCGCTGCCCCCCAGGGTTTTATGCCGATTGGAGAGTAGGAAGTAAGATTACTTGTCTCCATTTTTAAACTTTCTCGAGATCCGAATTACCAATTGCTAATTTCATTCTTTGCTCTTTTCAGCACTTCCTCTTCCCTCTAGAGATCCGGTTCATAAGCAGACTTTTGATAGATTGAGTGTCGTGGCTGTAGCAGAGAGAAGCATTAAGTTTTTGTTGGGGGATGAATTATTGCACCAATACGGGCTTTTGCATACTTCTCGTTGTACAAACCCTCATGAAATCCCAGACTCCCCGTCTAGAGCATTGGATGCCCCAGCTTCTACAGATACATCCAAACCAAAAGGACCTGCTCCCGAGGAATTGCTAGTGAAATGTTCCACTTCTGTTGATGTTGCGGGGCCATCTGACGAACTTGCCTCGGTTATTGAGGAAGAGGAGCCTCAGGGATCTCCCCGACGTTCACAGAAATCCGGCGAAGAAGCCATGAAAACTAGCCTTGCCAAGCAGAGCAGGGATGATACTTTCGAAGGGCTGAGCGACCTCTTTGCCACCTCGCAGGAAATCTTTAAAGATGATCCTATCACTACTGGGGTTCCTTCTTCAGTAGTTGAAGCACCTTCTGTCCTGTAGCAGACTCCGTCAACTCAGGAGTTGACCCTGACTATTACACCCACAACCACTCCTCAATTAAAGACTGGTTCATAGTTTGATGCGCATAGTTTGCACGCCACACACACTTAGAATTTCTTTTCGGCACTTTTATGTTTCTCACTTTTTGTACTTTGAAGACCTCTAAAACTTATTTTTTTTTATTTCAGATTCTCCGATGGGGCGCAGCAGCTCATACTACGATGATTTCCAGCGCTACGGGAGGCGTAGCCAATATGATTATAGGCGTTACCTCCCCTCTTACAGAGAATCTGACGAAGAAAGAGCCGCCCGAAAGGCTCAAGAGTAGAGGGCTCAAGAGGAGCGCTACGAAAGAAGAGAGAGGGAAGAGCGCCACGATTCTTCACAGAGAGGTGACGATTCCCATAAAAGAAAAACCCAAGATGACAGAGGAAAAGGTCATGTGGTTGAAGATTCGAGCAAGCGAGCCCGACATGGTGAGAAGCACACCACTACAACTCCTGAAAAGGTTACCGCCCCTGCCTCGCTTGATATTCCTTCCGGCTCTCCCGCTCTCGGGAAGTCAGACATCCAAACTATTATTAGCAGACCCAAATTCCAAGTTGGACCGGGTCCTGCCACTTTGCAAAGTCGATTTCCTCAGTGGTGTCTGAAGGGAGTAAGGTTTGACCTTGACTTGGTCCCCATTAACAAGTCTGCCATGTTACGAAACCTTGACGCCGTTAAGCTTGATATTGAGAGGATGTCGAACTGGCAGAAACTTGTTGAAGAGCTTCAGAGGGTTAATCGTGCAAACATAGAGGCCATGCTCACCATGGAAAATGATAAAGCCGAATGGCAAAAGGTGCTCGAGCAACATGACACCGAGATGAGAAGCATTGCTTCTTACAATGAGGAGCTTGAAGCAAAAGTTGAAGAACTGAAATAAGAGCTTGCTGCTTCCTCTACTTCTTATTCTCAAAAAGAAGAAGTGCTCCACAAACAAGTGAGAGATGCCCATGCTGGCCAAAGGGATGCCGAAGACAGGCTCGAAGTGCAGAAAAGAATTAGCGAGGGCTATGTCGCTGACATTGAAGAGCTTCGGAAGAAGAATAACTCCCAAGAGGCGGAGATCCAAATGCTTAAGCTTCAACTTTTTAAAGTTGAAATGGAGCGTGATGAGGCCGTTGCCGGCAAAATTGCAGTTGAAGAATATCACGAGGCAACGAGGGCCAACATCAGCTCAACATTATTTGATTTCTATCTGCATAGCATCTTGGGGCGCGGTAGCCTTGCCTTTCTAGGCCCTAAGTATGAAATTACACTAGCTGAAGTTTGGGAGGCAGCACTCGATATGCTCGGTGGTAAAGGCGCTGGCTACGCTGAGTCAGCTCTTGAAGAGCATTATCTTGATGGCGATGCTCGCGCCGCTCTTGCCAAGGGGAGAGAACAGCTTGCAAGATTAAGGGCCGAAACAGCGGTAGGAGAATATTCAAGAAAAATCACCTCAACTACTCCTATTCAACCTTCTCCTTCAGCCGAAATTGACATTATCAGTTCTAGTTCTCATTCCCCATCTCCTACTAAAGTCACCGCTGATATTGCAAGCATACAAGGTGGAGATGAGGGCGGCGAGAGTGCCGAGGCACAGGCTTACGAAGTTGACGTCAGGGAACCGACTTCTGCAGGTAACCCTACTGACAATCTTGCCCAAGTAGACTGCTCATCTGTTTCTTATGAACTTGATGGGCTTTTTGACTACTTCTTAAATCTCAGCGAACCTTTATCTCCGCTTTTTGCTGACTTAAACTTTTTTCCTTCTGCAGAGAAAACGTCGGGCATTGTTCAGGCTTCTCCTCCTCCAATTATTCCTACTCCGCCTCCTAAGGTCACTCCTCCTTCTGCCTCACAACCCGGGTCACAGGAAGAGCAAATAGAAGCCCTTCATGGCTTAGATGATCCCGTTGCTTCTCAACATCCGAAAGGAGAAGAAACTGAAGGAAGCGAGAGGACGCCAGAACCCACTGGCTCCGACGCTGAACCGTTATCCAAACTTCATTCTCCAGGGAGTGGGCCTTCCTCCAAGAAGAGAGGTAAGCAGGGAGTTTCCAAGAAGAAGAATAAGAAGGAATCTTTAACTAGTGGAGAAGAGACGGAAGAAAGTCCGATCGAGCCCCTTTCTCCTTCATCCCCTACCCTTACAAGCCGACCTAAAAAGTTGGTCATTCGGCCAGGTGCAGGCTCAAAAGGTGGGCGGAAGAAGAAATGATGGCTCTGGTTCTGTGGCTTTCATATCGCATTTTTGCCTTTTTTTTTGCATGCAATGACCGGAAATTGTGCGGGTACCGGCCCCCCGCTTTTCTTTTGTTGGAACCTGTACCTGTATATAAGATAGTGTTGAATAAAATGATTCTTTTACTTTGTATAATCTTCTGTCTATATCTGAGAATGCATTTACTATTTATTTTTGTACAAGGTTCTTTGTACGATATTGCAGTGAGCTTGTGGTATATATTGTTCGAGCGCAATTTTACCGACGTAGTTACGCCATGCTGCCCCTTTACCATAAGCCCATTATAATATTTTATTTTATGAGGAACTTGCGCTTTTATTTTTTAGAGAATAATTATTCCACATTTGGAGGAATATGATTTCATTAAAAAATAGAGCATAAATAAGTTTCTTCGCTTCAACTTTCGAGGATATCACTCTTTATTTTGTGCATATACACATTTTATTGAATGAAATCTTCTATGTAGTAAAGCGGGTATTTGTAAAGTACTTCAACTTTTTTTTTTGAGGAAGAGAATTTTCTAGAACAAGTAATTCACTCTTCCTTTGAAAGTTAAAGTGTGCTCTTAATGGGGATTTTTTTTTTTTACTTGCCACAATAAAGGGCTTCTTGATTTTTGTTTCTTTGAAAAGTTGCACCTCTGAGGAAAACTTTTTCACCTTTCAACACTTGGAAGTTTTACTTCAATCTTGGTGAAACGTGTGCCTCCGAAGAGGTCTTTTCTGCTTGATTATGCCTCCGGGAGGAGGTCTTTTCATTTCTGCCTCTGGGAAGAGGTATTTCTGTCTTATTGTGCCTCTGGGAAGAGGTCTTTCTGTCTTATTGTGCCTCTGGGAAGAGGTCTTTCTGTCTTATTGTGCCTCTGTGAAGAGGTCTTTCTGTTTCTGCCCCTTGGGAGAGGCTCTTTTTTTTTTTTTTTTTGCATTTCATCTCCGGTGAAGTGAAACTCCGAAGAGCGGTTGTTACACTTCAACTCCTGGCGAAATGGGCCTCCGAAGAGGGCTTTTACTTTGTTTTACATTCCAACTCTGGTGAAGTGAAATTCCGAAGAGCGGTTGTAACACTTCCAAGTCCTGGTGAAATGGGCCTCCGAAGAGGGCTTTTATTTTTTTTTACATTTCAACTCTGGTGAAGTGAAATTCCGAAGAGCGGTTGTAACACTTCAACTCCTGGTGAAATGGGCCTCCGAAGAGGGCTTTTATTTTGTTTTACATTTCAACTCTGGTGAAGTGAAATTCCGAAGAGCGGTTGTAACACTTTAACTCCTGGTGAAATGGGCCTCCGAAGAGGGCTTGTGCCTCCGAAGAGGGCTTTTTCACGTTTCAACACTTGGAAGTTTTATTTCAATCTCGGTGAAACGTGTGCCTCCGAAGAGGTCTTTGATTTGGACTCTAAAGAGTAGCATTGGACTCTGAAGAGTAGCGTTTGGACTCTGAAGAGTAGCGTTAGACTCTGAAGAGTAGCGTTGGACTCTGAAGAGTAGCGTTGGACTCTGTGATTTGTAGGAATCGCTTTGCTTTATGATGTGTTGGATGAGCAAGCTTTATTTCGATAACCTGCAATACTAAATCGAGATTTTTAGTAATATTTGCATATTGAAATGATACAGGCATTTTAACGGCATCAAAAAATACAAGATTTATAATTGCTCATTACTGATTCACATCACATTTACAGTGGTTAACAGCACAAGAATTATTCATTCATCATCATTTTACAAAGTTAAGCAACACTATTAAGTAAAATATGGGTGTAAGTGAATGTCATCCCATGATTTTGCGATTCACGTGTCGGTCAATGACCAGCTTCTCGGGTTCTTGCTCCGTAGTTCTGTTGCTTGAACCGGGTCGGTAAGGAGGACACGGTTGCCCCTGAGCGGACGAGGTTGTGTCAATTTTGTCTTTCTTCACATACTTTGAAGTTTATTCTGTTTTAGCAATTCTTCAATCACACTTTTTAACTGGCGGCATTGATCAGTATCGTGACCAGGTTGGTCGTGAAATCGACAGAATTTCCCATTTTGCACTGCCCCTCTTCCCTTCTCTGGTGGTTTAGGGTACTTGATAACATCCTTTGTTGCCAAGAAGATTCTTTCTGGTGTATCATTTAAGAGGGTGAAATCTGAAGGATTAAAACGTCGAGGTTTTTTCTTGTTTCCCTGCTTCTTTCCTTCATCACTTTCCCTTTTCTGGTTCCCAAATCCTCTCTTGTTAGAGAAGACATCGTTATTCTTAATTTCGGCCACCACTGCTTTTTCTGACATCGAGAGATTTTCTAGGCGTGTGAATTCGTCGGCCTTTTTATAAAACTTTTCGAGCGAGTTTGGTTCCTTCATTTTAAGCCACATCCCGAATTCACTTGACTTGTCGATGGCCCGCATTAAGCATGTGAGGATCATTCGGGGCTCCGCGTTGTCTACCTCGGCTAAAGCTATATTAAAACGGTTCAAAAAAGACTTGATGGGCTCTCCGGGCGATTGTTCTATACTGGACAGTGACATTATATCTTTTGCCTTTGACGCATACAACCTGAATTGTTCGTTAAATTTTCGGGTTAAATCGGAGAATTGGTCTATGGATCGAACCGGTAGCTTGGTGAACCAAAGCAAGGCCACCCCTTCTAAATATACTGGAAAATATCGGCATTTGATCTCATCCGATGCTCGTGCCCCAGTCATATGCCAATCGTATCTGTATAGAAATTGGTTAGGGTCACTTGTCCCTCGATAGGCTGGGATGGTAGGAGGTACAAATTTCCTGGGAAACTCCGTGTTAACCCCAAGCTTGGGCCGACTCATCAGATAAAGCATTAAGCGACTCAGAAGATTTACGACTCACCATGAGTCGTTAGCGGTTCAAGTGTGCAAATCAGAAAGCCAAGTACATTTAACTCGCGTACGACTCAATGACCGAAGAAGGAACTCACCGACTCATATGATCTAGGTCCGACTCATCAAAGACCGGCTCAGCTAGTCTCCGACTCAACTGTTGTGCGACTTATGGAAGTTTCTGACTCAGCGACTCATGACTCAGCGACTCATGACTCAGCGACTCATGACTCAGCGACTCATGACTCAACGACTCATGGTTCAACGACTCAACAGGTTCGCGACTCATCCTAAGGAACGACCTAAGGAATGTCATGACTTATGGATACCTACGACTTATGATAAGTCGAGTACGACACATGCTAATATGAGAGGAGTTATGATAAGTTGACTCGGGAACGACTTATCTCTTGGGAACAAGCCAGCAGTTCGACCTTGAGTTAACATGGGGCGACTCACCATGACTCGTCCACGACTCAAAATCGTTGAGTCGTAACCCATCGCCACAATGCCTAGGAAAATTGACTCGGACACGACTCAAGACTTGTCATGAAATCCAGCAGAGGAATAAGCCATGAAGAGGGGAATGGTTGGTTTTATAAGTCAACCACGACTTAGCCTGACTCGGGGACGACTTAGCTTGAGTCGGTCACGACTCAGGACTTATGCGCAGAATTCATGTCCAAGCTGGCCTATAAATACATAGCCACCTCCAACATTCAAAGGACTTTTGGCACATTCTCTTCATACACCGTTACCTTGCTGCATTGAGAACTTCATCAACACTTAGAGCTTTCAAGATAAGAGGAATTCATCAAAGAACTCCACGAAGAAACCACACATCTTCAACATGGATTTAAGGACTTTGAATCGACATTGAAGCTTAAGACTTGTTCCAAATCACTTGTAACTTGAAGTATATTGTACTTGAGAAGAATTGTATCAGCTTGTAACGGGATTATTAATAAAAGTACTTAGAGTGGACGTAGGCTATACCCTTAAGCCGAACCACTATAAAATTGTTGTTGTTTACTACTTTTCTGCTATTACTTGCTTGTAATTCTTTCCCGATCTATCGGGTGGTGCTTTCACAACTACACTTCACACACTGGGGTGTTAGCGTTCACATTTTAGCGTTAACACTCCGCCTTTAAAATCCTTTCGGTAAACGGGGTTTTACTTGGAGCGAAACCCCATTCTCTCTCGTCTTCATCCCTTTGCATGCTCTCTTTCATGATTTGTCGAACCATTTCAGAAAGATACCTCTCATCATTTCAAGCTTTAGATCCACCAACTTCAGGAAGTGTCTGCTCAAGGGGGCTGGCAGCCCTCAGGAACGTTCCTTTCTTCAGCATTATGAACGTTGCCTGCAAAGTTCCTTTCATTACCCGTTGGTTGATGGTTTGCCCCAAGCAAATTGTTCAACTTATTCAAAATTACGGCATTTTGGGCATTTTGGGCATCCAATTGTGCACTTTGGGCATTTATCTGCTGGTTCAGCCCTAAGATTACAGCATCCAACTCCGCTTTTGTAACCCCAACAGGTGGAGTGGCTTGACTAGGTACTGGGGAAGCGGAGGTTCCCACTTGAACATTTCCAGATCTAACAGATCTACTCCTTCTCCCTGGAGCCATGATTTCAGATAAACTTCTAGTCTTCAGAGAGATTACTTCAACAAACTTTCGTGGAGCAATGATGATAATTCGCCTGAGTTCAATTCTCAGTGAAAGCACCAAAAATGTTAACGCTAAAATTTGAACGCTAACACCCCGGTGTATAAAGTGTAGTTGTGAAAGCACCACCCGATGATTCGGGAACAGAGTATAAGCAGACAGTCACAGAAAAAGCAGTGAATAACAACGATTTTATAGTGGTTCGGCTCAAGGCAATCCTACGTCCACTTTAATTCTCTTTATTGCTAAACCGATTACAACTTTACAACAATCTTCAATTACAATTATGACGAGACAAACAACTAGAACTTTGGTAGAGAAGAATTCTTCGAATCCATGTAGATTGCGTTAGATTTTCCCTTGAAGTTAGTTGAGATGTCTTTCGAACTTGAAGTGTCGGGTGAGTTGAGAATTTAGCAGAGTATTGGCGCTTGAAATGATTGGCCAAAAAGTCCCTTGAATGTTGGATATGGTTATGTATTTATAGGCAAATTTTTCCCTTAGGCTGCAAGTCGTGACCGACTTAAGTTGGGTCGTGGACGACTTAACTAGTTGCAACCGGTTTAAAGCGAGCCTGGGCTTCACAGAGGCATTTTCGTTCAAGTACCAAGTCACCTCCGAGCTAACTCCTCCCCTTCCTAGTAACACGGCATTGGGTTCTTCATTCAGTGGCTTTTAGGTCGCGGCCGAGTTAGTCTGGTAAGTCGTAAGTCGCGACCCAACTGATGAGTCTAAGGTCGTGTACGAGCTAAGAGATCACTGTGCCCTGCAGCGGCATTGACTTCCTTTGCTCAATTCTTGTCCGGCCTAACATTGGTCATAGGTCGGCTGCATTTTAGGTCGGTAACCTTGTCAAGGCGTTAAATCGGCATCCATGTTAAAGCTTTAGGTCGGCATGCCCCTCTAACCTATTAGGTCGGTAACCTTATTAAGGTGGTTAAGTCGGCGACCTTGTTAAAGTGTTAGATCGGCACCTCTCTTAGGTCTTAGGTCGGTCTCCCTTTGAAGCCTTAGGTCGGTCTCCCTTTGAAGCCTTAGGTCGGTCTAAAAATGTTAAATCGGCAGAACATTAGCTCGCTCATTATTCTTGATCGGTGAGCCACGGCCGAGGCGGGGTTAACACTCGGTTTGCCTATAGGACTAAGGATGATAAATGGTGCTAAAATTAAGCTTTGTTCCCAAATCCACTAGTAAATAATGGATCACGATCACTAACAATGGAAGTAGAAACTCCATGCAAATTAACAATTTCTCTAACATATAGTTTGGCAAGAAGAGGTACGTCCAATTAGATCGAATGGGAATAAAATGTGTAGATTTTGTATGTCTATCAACAATCACCCATAAACTGTCATGACCCGAACGAGAATGGGGCCATCAACAAAGTCTATGAAAATTAAATCCCACTTCCAAACTGGAATGTCTAAAGGTTGTAATAACCCATCGGGCCTTCGATGCTCGACTTTTATGAGTTGGCAAGTCATGCAACACTTAATGAAGTTAGCAATATCAGATTTCATTCCATCCCAATAATAAAGTCGCTTCATATCTGCGTACATTTTACTACTACTGGGATGACTGGTAAATTTAGAATGATGAGAATCTTCTAAAATGCCTTTAAGAAAATCATTATTATTTGACACAGTACGTCTACCAAATTTTCGAATACCTCCATGAGCATCGATTTCAAAGTGTTTCAAAACATTAATATTACTATCCTACAACTTTGGCTAAGACAAGCCAATTCGGGATCAAGGTTTTGAGCTTCAAGGATGCGGTCTAAAAGAGAAGGACGAGCCTCTAGGCTATATAGAACAAGTGATGAACCTGATTTGGATTCACGATCTCGAGTATCATAGTGGGTAAAGACTCGAAATCATGCCGTTCGAATATCATCATGGAAACAACCGCTTGTTATTTACGACTAAGGGCATCGGCAACACGATTTCCCTTTCATGGGGTGTAAAGAATACCAAGATCATAAGATTTAAGGAATTTGAGCCAACATATTTGATGCAAATTAAATTCTTTTTGAAATAATAAATACTTCAAAGATTTATGATCGGTGTAGAGAACAAGTTTCTCTCCTAAAAGATAATGATGTCAAATTCTACAGGCGAAAACAATGGCTGCGAGCTCTAAATTATGAGTGGCATATCTAGTCTCAGCATGCTTTAATTTCCTATAAGCATAACTGATAATATGTAACTTTGCATGAGAACGGCCCCCAAACCAACACGACTAGCATTGGTATAAACAATAAAGTCTTGGTTCCCTTTGGGAATCACAAGAATAGGGGCATCGGAAATGAGTTCGTTAAATTTTTGATAAGGAACTTCGCATTTGTCTAGCCAAATGTACTTAGCACCTTTCTTTGTCAAACTAGTAAGAGGCATAGAAATTTAAGAAAAGTATTTTATGAACCGACAGTAATAGCCTGCTAATCCAACAAAGCTATGAATCTCCGTCACACTTTCTGGTTTCTTCCAATTTTGAATCGCTTCAATCTTTGAAGGATCCCCTGAAATTCCGAATTCGAAAATATTATGCCCTAAAAATTTTACATGAGATTGCCAAAAGTGGCACTTACAAATATTTTCTTTCAATTGATTGCGCTTAAGAGATTCCAATACAATCCGAAGATGTTTTTCATGCTCTTCCTTGGTTTTAGAATAAAGAAGAATATCATCTATAAAGATGAGAACAAATTGATCGAAGAAGTCTTTGAAAACTCGATTCATATGGTCAACGAAATAAGGTGGAGCATTCGTTAAACAAAATGGCATAACAAGCCATTCATAAGATCCATAACGAGTATGGAATGATGTCAAAGTAATGCTATCCTCTGCAATACGAAGCTGATGAAAACCGGTTGCTAAGTCTAACTGTGAAAAGACTCTAGCACTGATAAATTAATTGTATAGATCATCAATCCGAGGTAAAGGTTATTTGTTTTTGATTGTGAGATCATTAAGCTTGCGGTAATCAACGCAAAGCGTAAGTGTACCATCGGATTTCTTCACAAAGATAGTTGATGCTCTCCGAGGAGAGGAACTAGAATGAATAAATTGCTTTGCTTCCAATTCAGATAATTATTTACACATCTCCTCATTTTCTTTATTGGACATACGATAAGGAGTCGAGTGATTGGTAGAACTCCGAGTGTTAAATTAATTCTGAACTCACTTGCTCGACTAGGTGGTAATCCTAAAACGGGCTCAAATATGTCTGGAAATTCATGAACAACGTGAATGAGGGAAATGACATCTTCCTCATCATCATTATCTTCATCATGTGGATTTGGAGTATATAAGAATGCCATCGAATTGGAATCTGAATCTTTAAGGACAATGGGAATCTGCTTAATACATTAGAGATGTCGAAGATGGATAGTCTTCTCGGGACATAGGATATGGGCTTCGTAATGATTAAGCAAATCCATTCCCAAAAATTTTCTGGAACCTAAGTAATGCATAACATGCAAATTGGCTCGGAAAGCATAATCACAGAAACTAATCTCGACATCTTTACTAAGTAAACTTAGTGTAACGGATCCACCAACCAGATTCGCAATTCTCAGTGAAGTGATCAATCACATAACAATTAAAGACAAAGTATCAACAACTTCTTTTGATATAAAAGTGTGAGATGCACCTATGTAAAAAAGAACTCAAATAGGATGATCACAAAACATAATAATGCCATCAAGGATAGAATGAGAAATACCTTGACCAAGAGAAGTGTTACTAGGGGCTTGCACAACATTTAGCTTTCCCTCTTTCTTGCTTTGAAGTTTGGGACACGAATGATATATAATGATTCGAATTTTTGCAATATCAGAAAGAAATAGGCCTTGGACACCTATTTATATAGTGGTCCTTAGAACCATAATTGTAGCATTCTCCACGATGAGGGATTGAAGTCTTTCTACCAAAGTTGCTTGCTTCACTTTCTTGTTGGGATTAGCACTTTTGAACTTAATAAAGGGATGCCTCTTCTTATTGAGGTTGAAGTTCTTCATGGCACCCACTACTTCAGCCTCACTTTCTGTATCGGCCTCTTCAATTTGAAGAGCGATATCAATAAGCTGATCGAAAGAAACTTCTAGTTTCAGAATAAAGGCTTTTTGATATATTTATTCAACCCATAAACAAACCTCTGAATTCTCTTCAATGGGGTATTAATATATTTGATCCCATATTTAGAGAGGGATTCAAAAGATGCTACATAGTCTATCATAGAAAAATTACCTTGAACACGCTCAATAAAGAGCCGAGCAAAAGTTAATTTTTTAGCTTCCGACACAAACTTCAACTCAAACCTTTCCCGGGATTGCTCCCACGTAAGATCCACTTCAACAATTTCTGAAATCAAAATCTCATACCAATCTAATGCTCTTTCCTAGAGCATGCTAGAAGCCACTTGGGCATGATGTAGATCTATAAGATTAATGCGAGAAAAGATGCAATCGCGTGTTCTAAGCCAAGCTTGGACGTTGATAATGCTTTCAGAACCATCGAATGGCCTTCCACCCAAATTGTATAATCATGCACAAGCATGCAAAATCGGATTTAGGATGAGTAGGTTCAAGAATAGGTACGACAACATGGGCATTCTTTACAATCTAAAAGCTATTGGACAGACATGAATACGCCATCCTGAGGAGTAGCACTGGATTAACCGACGTTAGGACGACCAGGTCTAATCATTTCTCTTCTTTAAGAACGAAAGAGGCAATGAATAGGGAAAATATATTCTCATAATGAATGTCAAACAAACTTGATTGATAAAACAAGGCATCATAAAAAAACTAGTATAGAACGTGTCCTAAGTTTCGGATAAATCTTAAGACACGATTCCTAATAGAGACTTAGGACAATGATCCTTGCTAGATTATTATATATTATTCCAAGTTTGGCTCTAATACCAAGCCGTGACACCCTACCTCTGTACTTACCCTAGCCAAGGACAATACGGTGGCAATGCCGTTGATTAGCACAGAAATAAGACTATTGAGGAGTGACCATCCATGCAATTGCTTTGTGCGAGTACCGATATGCCAAATAGAAGGTCACACATTTCATTTAAAGAGGAAATCCGATATACATAGTACAAATTCAAAGCTACTACATAGTGGCTATGCGGCCTTTGAAAAAAATATATAAAATAAACATAACACAAATCAGTCACAGATATTCATATAACTAAGCAGAAACAAATATGAATAAAACACATAGAAGTGTAATGTAGTGGTCATGCAAGATCGTATACATCATAAAAGAATAGGTTCAAGTGCTAGACAAAATAATATTTATGCATCAAGGAGTCTCTATCTCGAATGTATAAAACAAAAACTACTAAGTTATTTAGCGAAAAGTCAAAAGCAGTCCCTAATAAGAAGTCAAGTAGAAGCACCCGAAACACCTCGATCTGACCCGAGTATTATTTAGGGAGAAAAATAATAAACTGATCAGTCTAGCTATAAATATTATATAGGATGAGAGAGAATAAGAGATATAACAAGTATATATTTGATAAAAACAAAGATCATAAATATCTCAATTTTTGTCAAACACCCAAAAAGAATGTCATATTCTTAAGCTTTATCCACCAAACCTCGAATATTGACAAAAAATATCAATGCCAATCGTAGAAATTGAAGAAACACAAATTCCAAAAACCAATCATTAGTAATCCAGAAAACACAGAAAGGGGGAAGGCCTATCTCAAATGGGAGCATAAAAACTCATCAACACGTTTATCATGAATGGGTCGCTACTCCGTAAAATGAGCCCGAAGCTCCTCCTAACAGGGTATAGTCCCCCTTTGGGACATTGAACTGAAGCTCTTCCAAACAGGGTATAGTCCCCCTTTGCGAACTATGAGCCAAAGCTCCACCAAATAGGGTATAGTCCCCCTTTTCGGTCTATAAGTCATAGCTCCTCCTAACAGGGTATAGTCCCCCATTTTTTGATAAAGAGACATCGCATATCGCTAGTCTAAACTATAAAATGATCATCAATGATCAATAAAAAGTGTAAATTACACTAAGCTAGTAAATAAATGAGTTTAGCTTCGTGTCCCATAACCACTGGCATAACTTATATATTTACCAAAAAAATATTGATTTCCACTCGAAAATTGTCATGAGTCATGACCTGAAATTCAGTGTTCGAAAATCAACATCAAATACCTCACTTGTATTCGACTGCCGAAGATTCAAACATCGAACTCCAGTTCAGATGGAGCATATACCAACATTAGATGAATATAAACAGCGGAAGCAAATGAACCGCTATAAATCAACATCATAGATACATCATCACGATATCCATTACAACATCATCACCAACATCAGAGAATTTTATACATAAACACAACTTCAAAATAGAACATCACGGCGGAACAACTAGTTATCACACTTTCTGGAAAGGCTTCAAAGAGAAGAGAGCGATAGCGAACTTCTAGACTAAACATCTTATCCAAAAATCTTCAAAACATAACCATGGCCAAAAGCGGCTAAAATCCGATAGCTTCCAAACCAAAAGACTTCAAAATTCAGTGAGCACCAAAACATGGAAAACCTGCTATTAGGCTGCCCGTGTGGAAATTATGGGCACGCAGAGTTTAGGAAGGGAACAATAAATCCAGGTCAATCATGGTACTGGTATGAGTAAACAAAAAAATTTCTTGAATAAAAATAAAATTTATAAATGAAAATCCGGTATGCTTTTTGGAAAATGAAACTACCATATGACCTCCCGCCACACACACAATGCAAATCGCAGAATTGGAGGAGATTTCCTTCTTATGATAGTCAAATATGCTTGATACAAGGAAATTTCTTTTGATATCATTATTAATGCATAGTGTAGAAAACCATTTCGAAAGTATAATATTAATCTTAGCCAGCATACAACCATTATTGTATGCCTAGTATAGCTACCATGTTTTGTGGCAGGTTACCGCCACGCTGCGTGGCAGGTTATACTACTAAAACCGTACAAGGCTCGTATTGTTTCTTTGGGTTTTCCAACAAATGGTCAGGCTAAGGAACTTCCTATTGCCGCATGGGTATGCCTTTGGAGGGATGTCGCGAGAACTTAACCAGCTCTCTACCAACACAAGGCCGTGTTACCTCTGTAACTAGGTAACTACTACACGAGTATGCCATCCCCTGGTCGCTTGCGACCTTTATCCGAGGGCCCTCAACCACAAAGAAACAACGACACAGTAATGAGATTGCAGCAACCACACAGGTTAAATATCTGGGCTCCATACCATGATACCACCTTTTTCCAAAAGGAAATGACGTACTTAATGGGCGCGACCCTCATAACCTTGCTGCATCTTTCATGTTTCGACCATTTCCAGGGTGTGAGATCCGATGAGGTCTCATCCAATAAGCTACACTTTACACGAAAGCCTTGCTTTGATCAAAAAATGATCAACAAAGATCAACATCACAAAGAAGCACTGAGTATGCCACATTACCAAATTGGGAGTATATCACTGATAACCATCAACTACATAACCTCTGAGCTTGTACATCTCAGAGAAGGGTGTTAAGCTAAGAGAATAAATTCTTCGCCACCGGCTGAAATGTATTTGAATGAAATATGCTTTATATATCAAAGTGTAATGTCAGGCATACAACCATACAGGTCTGTTTCGGGTTCGAATAGAACCAAAGGCACTTCGTCCAATAAAGGAAGAAGCCCATGCAATACGGGTATCCACAATCTCGATCGGACTCCCCATCACATGTGGAGATCTCTATGCTGGAGCAACTCAGTGTAGAGACATTCGATAGGTTATCGTATCATTTTCGAAGACATCCGGTCTTCCCTATCATCTTCAAACACTATCCATTTCATCGTATCACTATTCGGAATGGGTTATATGACAAAAAGTCCTCTCCAGGCTAAACCGAATAGCGAGCGCTTAATTTTAAAACACGTGGATGTATCATTCACAATGATTTACTATTAAGGTTCGATGTGGGTTTCAAATAACCAATTGGAATCCGACTCCCTGTCGCATCGAAATTTAAATGCCGTTTTACAGGCCGATGGGTTTTTCACATTCACAGAAACAAATCCCAGATACCATAGCTAAGCACAAAGAATTACAAATTACATATCATAATAATCACATATCAGAATATCAATCCAGTATGCAGCATTCCATAATAATCAATCATCTTCAATTAAGATGAATTAATTGTGTGATTAAAACAAATTAACCATATAATTACTTCCATTAATTATCTTTAATCAATGATTAATTACCCTTAATTATAAATTAATTAAATCTTAATTACCATTGTTAATCAATTATTCCTTAATTAATTATCTTGATTAACTAATCCTTAATTACTAGTTAATTAAATCTTAATTACTTTTATCAATTAATTCCTCCTTAATTAATTAATCCTCAATTATAAATTAATTAAATCGTACTTACCTTTATTAATTAGTTATTCCATAATTAATGATTCAATTTGAAAGATTGCAGTTTGCAGCTCCGGTTGGATTTACGATCATCCGTTTGTTGCCGCCGCCGTTTCTTTGTGGCAGTCTCGAACTACCTAGTTACAAAGGGATTTTGAGCTAGTTGCTGGAATTGCTTTCTCTTGTTGGCAGTAGCTAAGTTCTGGAAGTAGTAGACGATGCTTAGAACTACAGCCGAGCTATTAGCGAATCATGATATTGTAGTTCTTCATTGTGAGACTTATCTCGCTCATATCTTCATAGTTTTTCCTGAGGAGGAGCTGGTTGCTGGACTTGCTTTCTTTGGTTGACAGTAGTTTCGATCTGGTAGTAGTAGAAGAAGCATAGAATTACAGCCGAGCTAGTGGTGAATCAAGAAATAATTTTGTTTCGGCCTCTCTTACTGCCATTATCGTTTCTTGTTTTAGGTTTTTTTTTTGAGATGAGTTAATGATGTAATTCGAAAGTGGTGTACTTCCTTAATTGCTTTGAGATCATTCTCGAAGCTGCTGATAATTGGGCTCATTTTAGTATTGTTTGGCAGGCTTTGAGACTTATTGTTTGTAGTTGGCTTAGCTTAGAACTGAAATTGCCTTTAGGCACTTGTAAATCTTTTTGCTTATAGTTTTTAATAGAAAATTTTGAACCCACATTCAAATTTTTTTTTTATCTTAATTAATTAGTCCTTAATTACTAATTAACCAAATCTTAATTACTTTTAGTAATTACTTACTCCTTAATTAATTAATCCTTAATTATAAATTAATTAACTAAATAATTAATAATTAACATTAAATAATTATTCTTCAATTATTAAGTAATTATAAGTCATTAATTATCTAATGATCATTAAAAATATAAATTAACTTAACTTGTAAGTTAATAAATTAAAACACATTTGATTAACTCCTTAAGTACTTAATTAAGTTTTTTATTTAAAATAAATTCTTTAGAAATATAAGTTTAAAACATCTTAAACTTAATTCTTCAGTTTTAAAAAGAATAAGTTTAGAAATTTATTTAACTTAAATTGTTAAGGTTCCAAACTGGAAAACGATAATACCCGAGTCACCCCCGAGTGTTTCCCGAGCCAACTGTCCATCTGCTTCGAGTTTTACCCAAACCCAGCCGAGAACTTGCAAATTTTTAGAAATCTATTTAAGTGTTAAAAATAACCGGTATAAACTTAAAAATACACGATTTCAAACCCGAGCCAAACCATGATCTTCATGAAGAAAAACCCGAGACATCATCACCCAAACCTCAAATGACACGATGATCGACATGTGCACGTGCACGACGATCACAGCCTTCTCTGATCGAAGTTCTGGCCATCGAAAAGTTAGCAAAAATCCCTACACATCACCTGACCACCCAGAATCCCCAAACAACAACGAATTCGAAATCGAGCGATCTGACTCGAAAATGGAACAAAACGACCATCACGGAATCGCCTCGCTCTTCCTCCTCCGATCATCAGAGGTCATGCGATCGTGCCTGAAACTTCAATGATGACCAACGCTTCGATTGGCGCACGTGCAATCAATTCCAGTTCTCTGATGAATTCACGGCAAACAATTTTGTCAACCTCGTTCAAGTAGGGGTTAAACCGTAATTCGTTCTCGTCAGCCCTCCACATCAAATTATAAAATCGACGAGTATTTTTTAGTTGATCCAAAATCCTCCTCCAAGCTACCACCTCAATCTCGAGACCCAAAATCATTCTAATCATTAGAATTTAGCAAACCCTAAAATTGTTCATCCCGCAAATTCTCAATGAATTCGTACTTAAAAATTTTGATTTTAATTTTACAAATCAACACTTTCGAAAAAAATTCCGATGATATTACTGAATAAAAAATCTTGATGTTTGCAATTTCAACATGTTTTGAATTTTCCTGTAACTTGAAATTTTCGGGAAAACATTAATTTATTTTTTCTCATATTCATTTTGAAAATTTGAGTTAAGTTAAAATAATCTAATTTAGTTTAGATCCCAAAGTTCAATATGGATCAGAGGAGAGAAAATCAAAATTTGAATAGGCTTGACGCCTATAAATCTGGCAGAATGCATGTGGTGTTTGACATGCACAGCCCATTCTTATGTGTTTATTGGCATGCTATCATTATTTTACAACCTATCGTCAACATTCATCACAGCATCAAGTTTAGCTTGGATTTAAATAATTTACTAGACTGAATTTTTGAACAGAAAAGCCTTCAGGAATTTAAGTGCTTGAAAGGCTGGAACTGTATTTTTTACTTTATCTTGAATTTTATTCGACAACTGATTTATATAACTTGCTTAGTTGTTTGATGAAATGACTTGCTTAATTCTTTGTCAACAACAAACTAAAATTTTAAATTCTTAAAAGATTACTTACAGTTAAGAATTTTATAAAAACAGAGAGGACTACTGGTCTGCAACTTGAAACTAAGCCTTAAAATTTGAATCTGGTTGTTTGAATTGATTTGTGACGATGAATCTTTGATTTTCTTACTTTCTTTGATTGCTGAATTGTTCTTTAATTGTTTGAAATCTTCCCTCTACAAACATAAGCATTGAACTGCAAGTTGAGATAAATTCCAGACTCTCGGTTTTGAATTTTGTTTGTTGATTCCTTCCTTTGTTTTTTCTAATTTTCTTGATTGTTTTCAAAGTTTGCTTTGATTTTTTCTGATTTGTTGTTTTTTTCATCAGATTTTCTTAAGTCTTGAAGTGAATAAAAAGGACGAGAAAGCGGGTTTAAGATATTATATAGTTTCTATTTTTCGTTTTGTTTTTCTTATAAATATTCATAATGAAGGCAATACGATGACAGATGTTAAATCTTTCTTCCCATGAATTACACTTGTAGATTTAATTACTAAGGACTAAATACTTATCTCTATATTTAATACTTAGTTAATATTTGTAATTTTTAATTAGAATGATATTTTACATTATTTAAATTGTATTTTAAATTTATATTTCCCATTAAAGAAATTTCCTTTACATTAATACATATTGTATAAAAGAAAATGTTTTGAAATTAAATACATATTAAATAAATTACATATTTGTATATATATTTTTAAACACAATTTATTTTACTAAAGCGTTTATTAAAATTTAAATTCAAATTCAAAATCAAATTCAGATCTATTCATATGTACATTATATATATATATATATATATATATATATATATATATATATATATATATATATAAAATTTATATTCAAATGATTTTAAAAACATTTGTTATTCAAATTTTAAACTCAAATGAAATTGAAATCTTATTCATACCATCTAACACTTATTTATTTGATTAAAAAAATTTCAAATTATTTTCAAATTAAATTCCAAAGGTTCAAATAAATTACCAATTTAAATTGATGAAATTTGGGATGTTATAGATTTCCCCCTTAAGAAAATCGGCACCTCACTTGTAATCAAATGCCGCAGATTATACGCCTATTCCGAACGTAATCGAAAAGGTTTCGAGTCCAAATTCGATCGTATGGAGAAGAAAGATTTTTGGACCTAGCTATTAAATTAATTTCGATATAAATTTTAAGCACGTTTTCTCATCGTTCGGCCACACAATAATCCAGAATGCTACGAAAATTTAAATCCGATAATAATACATTATTACGGATCCAATGGAACTAGTTTTGTCGAAATATGAGGTTGTGCCTCGAAAGGATAATAGTTATTCTGCATTTGGCTTACTAAATCAGAATATCACCAATATATACGAGAACAAACTCATTCCACACTTCACAAGAAAATCGAGTCATCATCTATGAATATGCAAGGCATTGATTAGTTCGAAGGGATAATCGATCATTCGTAGAATATATCGAGACCCGGAAAGTAGATAAATGGATTTAATCTTCCTTAATTCTCAAACACTAGGTATGGATGCCAAACTTAGGTCGGAATACCCTAAAGTTTACACCTGCTTGTTCCTCTTTGGACTTTGATCTTCACAAGAAATCACAATAGAATCTCAAATTTGGTTTCAATCGAAATCGTTTTATCATGACATGAACTCCATTGATTGAAAATCGACATCAAATACCTCACTTGTGTTCGACTGCCGCAGATACAAACGTCGAATTTCAATTCGGACGGAGCTTATAAAACCATTAGATGAATCTAAACAGCGGAAAAAAATGAATATCATATGTCAATTGTCACGATCCAAATTTCAGTGTTCGAAAATCGACACCCGTACTTCACTTGTAGTCGAATGCCGCGGATTCAATCATTGAAATCTGACTCGTGCCGGAGCTTATATCACATTAAATACAACAACATAGTGGAAGAATGAATAATATCATTGCGATATAACAGATAAAATATCAGATACAATAATGTTACAATTTAGATATCGATACAAATATCAAAGACAAGATACACCAACGGAAAGAAATAACATAAAACTTGAACTTCAAAGAAGGAACTCCAATGTCAGCAATCTTCATATCTAAAGCAACAATTCAGAAATAGCTTGAACTCCCAATCAAGTTGTACTAAGCAAGGCCAGCCATGAATGCTGAATTGTAGCAAATGCGATCCCCAAATCCAATGGCTTCGAAGGCTATCGAATCAATACCTACTATTTGGTTATCCAAAAAAACCCAACTCTCGACTCCCCGTGTGGAAAATTGTGGGCATCCAAAGTTTAGGAAGGAAACAATAAATTTCTGGTCAATCAAGGGAATGGTGTGAGCAAACAAAAACATTTTATCTTTAAAAAAAACAACAAAAGAACTTAAAATTGAAACCCACAATGCTTTTTGGAAAATGAAACTACCATAAGGCCTCCCGTCGTACACACCATGAAAACGCAGAATTGGAGGAGATTTCTCCTTATGATAACTAAAAATGCTTGATACGCGAAAACCATTTGATATTACTATTAGTGCATAGTGGAAAACAATTTGAAACTATAATATTAATCTTAGCCAGCATACAACCATTATTGTATGCCTACTATAGCTACCATGTTCAATAGCAGGTTACCGCCACATTCCATGGCAGGTTATACAACTCAAACCGTACAGGGCGCGCATTGTTTCTTGGATTTTCCAACAAACAGTCAGACTAAGGAACTTCCTATTGCCACTTGGAAATGCCTCTGGAGCGGCGCCCCGAGAACGGACCTGGCTCTCTGCTGAAACAAGGCCGATTTACTCCCTTCCCGGGAGTAACACCAAAGATATTCCATCCCCGGTCGTGTGCGACCTTTATCCAAGGGCCCTCAGCACCAACAACCAAAAAGTAATGTATTTGCAGTAACAAATAGGTTAAATATTTGGGCTCCATACCAAGATACCACCCTTTTCCAGAAGGAATGGGCATACCCTACGGGCGTGACCCCTGCAACCTTGCCGCATATTTCTTGCTTTGACCATTTCCGGCGAGTGAGGTCTGATGAGGTCTCATCCACAAAGCTACGCTTTTCACCAAAGCCATGCTTCGATCAACAAATGATCAGCAACACACAACAACACTCAGCCTGTCACACTACCGAATTGGGAATGTATCACTAGTAACTATCAACTACATAACCTCTAAGCTCGTATGTCTCAGAGAAGGGTATTAAGCTAAGAGAATAAATCTTCTCCACCAAATAAAAATGTATTTGATAGAAACCAGCTTTACATCTTAAAGCGTAATGTCATATATACATCTATATAAGTTTGTTCGGGGTTCGAACAGAACCGAAGGCACTTCCAAAGAAGCCCTTGCAAATCCGGATAATCCCTGGTCACGTCAGGACTTCCCATCACTAAGGGTGATCAAATCTCTATGCCAATTATCAGCCGGTGCAGTGACATTCGACGAGCTATCCTTTCTCTTTCGGAAATATCTGGTCTTCACCACCGGTCTTCGAATGTTATCCATAACATCGTATCATTATTTGAAATGGGTTATGTGACACAAGGTCCTCTCCTGGCTAAACTGAATAATGAGCGCTATATTTTAAAAACATATGGATATGGGATTTAAGTTAAGTCACAACTTAAAATCCAAAACCTTTCCTCAAATGGTTTAAACAAATCACCATTGACAAATCTTTAAGCAAAAAGATTTACTTCACAAAGTCCACCCATTTTTCACAAAGATTCATTTACGGCTTTTCAAAACAATTTCCTTTTCAAATTGGATTAACTCATCCAATCATTTAAATCAAAGACTCAATTCATATCGTTCCAAACCATTTCCAAAGATTCATAGCTTTTAGAAACAATTTTCATTTCAAATCTTCTATACAACAGATACACCTTTTAAAACTTCTTCAATTTCAAAACAAGATTCAATTATCTTTCATAAAGATTTATTCATAGCTTTCAAAGCATTCGCTTTCAAATTTGAAATCTTTATAACACAAACTGGAAATTCTTTCGTTATGTGAAAGCTATCATTATTTGAAAACAAATATTTTTCGTTTCGGGAAAAATCCGATTATATTTATTCAAGTTAAAGCCCTTCAGGTATAATACTTGGATTAAATTCAAATTCCCAAAGCACTACTTTTAAAATGGTTAAAAAACCCATATAAACACATTTATAACTTATATAACCTTTTTAACCATAATTTCCAAATATCGAATTCAATTTCAAATTTTGAATTTAAATTCAAATCGAACTATTTAAATTTCAAAACCTCATCAAGTTATTCAAAATAACTTTTATCTTTAAAACTCCCTTACAAAAGCTTTTCACCTTTAACAAAATTCCATTTCCAAAAGTGTTTGGATTCAAAATTCAACTTTCAAAACCATTTCAAAAATTTGCAACTTAACCAATTTCCTTGTGCAGTCCATATTTGTGTGTATGGTATGGTCTATGGGTTTTACCCAATAGTGCAACAACATCAATCATCACAAATTCAATGACATCAATATAGATAAGCGATATAATCTATAACGATTATCTTCCATTCACAGATAAATAAATAAATTATGCACAGCTCAATTCATAGACAAAATATCACAGATCATCCAGGACAATCAATTCAAGGCATCTCATACCGTACAAGCACTCATAAGCAATCCAAGCATTGAATCATCATTTATGGGCAGGATTAATTAATTGTTTAATCCTTGGTTAACTAATTTTTCAATTGAATTAATTCCTTATGAATTAATTACTTAACTTAAATCAGAGTAATAAATTTATAACCACGGTTAATTAACATTAATTAATTACAAAACATTTTAATTAATTAACCTTTAATCATTTATTAATTAACCTTTAATATTGAATTAACTAACCCTTAATTATTGATTAATCAACTGTAATTAACAAATAAACTACCCCCTAATCATTAAATAATTAACCTTTAATTATGTAATTATCCTTTAATTAATTATCCTTAATTAATTACATTAATTAGCCATTAATTAATTACCATTTAAATAATTATTCTTAATTAATCCTTAATTAATGACTATTTAATTATCTTTAATAAATTACACTTTAATTATTTGATAAATAAATTTTATTCATTAATTAATTACTTTTAATTAAGTAATTTTCTTTAAATATCAAAATTAATAATACTTTAAGATAACACATTTATCTTAATTAATTTCATAAAATTTAACTTAACCCCTTTTAAGTTAATTTATAATCAAAATCATTATCTCAAGATGAACCATTTTATCTTTAAAGCCTTAATTTAAATAATCTTAAAAATTTATTATCATCAACATACGGGTAGACTTAATATCTTCAAGTTAATTACAAAACAACAACATTGTTTAGGATAAACCATTATCCCTAAAATCCGATTCTTAATTTAAAACTATTAAATTTTGTTTTCAAAACAAATTTTAGAAAACCAAACTTAATTAATTTTAAGTTAAATAACTATACAACTTTTATTGATCAAAATTTAATTTAAACTTTTATTATAAAAAAGAAATTTGTTTAAGAATAATGTTTTAAAACTTATTTTATTTAAAATTCAAAAATTTATTTGCTAAAAGCTTCGGACCCGAGAAAATCCCTGGTTAAACCCAAGCCCATCTTCGAGTTAAAATTCAAAACCCCTCTGATCTACTCCTTTCCGCTTTTAAAAATTTGTTGTATATTTAAAATTTTAAGTCTGTAAAATCAATCTAAATCACTCGCTGTAAAGCTCGAGTTATCTCATCATCGTATCCAACCCAAACTCATAAATACCAGAGTCAAACACTCAACCTATTCTTCTTCATCTCCCTTTCCTTATCACCGACACAATCATACACCGGTGCATCGTGCACACTAATCTAAACTCCTCCGATCATTTCTCCGATCATCAGCATGTCGACTATGACGCCATCTATCTGTACAACCACCCTGATCATCGAGATAACCTCAAAATCAAAATTAAGCACCCTCACTACCAACTGGAACACAACCATACATCTGAAATCACCTCGTCACGCCGACCAAAATCACTAGAGGCCACACAAACTACACCATAACTTCGCCGATCATCCATGCACCATTTCCCATCGGTGCGATTCATTCCGATGCAACATCGATGATGATTCAGCCATGAATGCAAGAGCCACCCAAAACAGTCCTTAAGCCCTAATTCGACTTCGCATCGCCTCCTCGATGGTCAAAAACCCCTACGACTATTTTTCGTGTGACCATCGTACCTCCAGCCTTCTTCAGCTCCAACCCCGATGATTCTAGACCATGCGATAATTGAAATTCGACCAAACTTACTTTTTCGTTTAATTACAAAGTTCCCCATAAACACACACTTAAAAATTCCAAAATTATTATCAAAAATCATGAATTTGCAATTACAATTTCGTTATGTAATCCAAAATTGAAATTAAGATAATAGATTTTAGGCATATATATGATCTTCCCTGTTAATTCCATATTTTTAAATTAAATACGAAATAATTTCATCTAAAAATATTATTAAAAACAATGTTATACCTTTATGTACATTTCAACTTCAAATTTCGTAGCTTAAAATTTAATATGTGAAGAGAATATGAGTTTATTCATGTGGGTTTAGCCTGTAACTAGAAGAACAGGGACATGTATGCAGATATCCAGACATGCATACAACATCTTCACATATTTAGGCATGTAATCACGATCATACAAACACATATTTCAAATACAAATCCAAATACCCAAAAGATATATCAGGGTCAAGTGGTTTGCTCACCTGAGAAATGGCAAAGCAGAGTATAGTTTTGAAATCTGGAATTTGTTGATCTTGTTTGAAGCTGATCTGATCAAAAGCTTTTACTATTTCTTTGTTTTTTGAATATTGATTTTCAGGTTTATTTCCAAGCTTGGTTTTGCGTTTTGAATCTGAAATGATTTGTTTTTTGAAGCTTTGATCTGGATCTAAGTTGCTGAACTTGAGTTCCCCTTTAGAATATGATTTGTTAAATTTTTCCAGGTTGATAAAACTTGAATTTGATTTGATTCATAAATCTGGAAGTATATTTGGTCTGGAGCTTGATATTTGATTTTTTTTCAACTGAACTTGGTTTTGATCTTCTGAAACTTGCTCAGGTCTAAAGATCTTTGAAATGTTTCGGTTATCTTTCTGGTTTTTTTCCAGATTTTTTTTTCTGATCTGAGAAATTTAAAATCTAGTTTTTCTTTTCTTAACATATTTTTTTTCCTACAATTCTAAAAAAAGAAAATTTGTTATTTTGCTACATTTACATTAGCATATCAAAATTATTACACTTGCTTATTCATTTTTATCTTTAACTCACATTTGTTAATTTCTTGTTTTAAAATTTTACACTTGTTATAACAAATTCAAATTATATTTAAATCCTTATTTTACAAATGTCTTCACAAGGTAAATTTTTATATTTAAACTCTTAAGTATTTATATCTTAACATATACTTAAATTTTTACTAATATCTTATTCAAATCTCATTTACATACATAATGTAAGGACCCGATTCTTCGACTTTCGAAAATTCAACATCGATACTCACTTTATCGACTGCCGAGCAATCGAACGACGGAAAACCGAACACTTAGGGTTTTAAGAAAAAGAAAAAGAAGAAAGAGACAGAAGAGAAGATAATAGAAAATTGAGGGAAAAGGGAATAGAAAATAGAACGGAACAAAAAACAACAGAACAATAACAGAATTCACAATTCGCAGCGGAACAACATATAATAATAAATGAATAATCTTTAAACAAAGAACTATATCAGTTATTACATTTTATACATTACATCATATCATCAGAGTGTACAACAATAACAACAAAAAACAGTGCAACGGAAAAGAAATACTATATAAGTAATACGCCATGCCATCCAGCTTGCCTCCAGCAACTCCAGAATATCCAGAATATCCTGATAAACCTAACTCTTGACTGCCCGTGGGGAAATTGGTGGGCACCCAAAGTTTAGGAAGGAAAACAATAAACTCCGAGTCAGTCATGTGACTGGTGTGAGAACTCAAAACAGTTTATTTATCTTTAAAATCAAAATAGAAGAATTTTTTTTTTTAAAGTCATGCTTTTTAAAAATGAGACTACCATAAGGCCTCCCGCACACACACACAATGCAAACGCAGAATCGGAGGAGATTTCTCCTTATGATAGTCAAAGATGCTTGATACGCATTTAAAAGAACATTTGATATTATTATTAGTGCATAGTGTAGGAAAAATTCATTTCGAAAGTAGAATATAAATCTTAGCCAACATACGACCATTATCGTATGCCTACTATAGCTACCATCTAAACAGTGGTGACCACCATAAGTAAATGGCAGGTTCTACAACTAATACCGTACAAGTTTCGTATTGGGAATTGGATTTCCAACGAATGATCAGGCCAAGGAACTTCCCATTGCCACATGAGAATGCCTCTGGATGGACATCCCCGAGAACCAAACCGGATCTCTACCAACACAAGGCCGGGTTACCCCTAACTGAGTAACAACTGACCGAATATGCCATCCCCCGGTCCTTTGGGACCTTTCAACCGAGCGCTCGCAATCAATTCACACAATCATAAAGTGTTTTCAACATGAGTAAGTATCTGGGCTCCATACCATGATACCACCCTTTTCCAGAAGGAAATGCACATATCCTAAAGGGCGCTACCCCTCATAACCTTGCTGCATCTTTCCTGTTTTGACCATTCCCGAGGTGTGAGGGTCGACGAAGTCACGTCCACAAAAACATACTTTATACAATAGCCATGCTTTGGGTCAACAAATGATCATAGAAATGATCACCAGGATAGACGATCAAATAAATGATCCTATCACAAATAATCAACACAATGATCATTTACAGCAACACTCAGCATGTCACATTACCAAATTGGGAATATATCGGTGATAACATTCAACTACATAACCTCTGAGCTCGTACGTCTCAGAGAAGGGTGTTAAGCTAAAAGAATAAATTCTCCGCCACCAACAGAAATATATTTGAAAGAGATCTGCTTTATATCTCAATTTGTAACGTCAGACATACAATCCATACAAGTCTGTTCTGGGCTCGAACAGAACTGAAGGCACTTACAAAGAAGTCCTTGCAATCCGGATATCCACAATCCTGATCGGATCACCATCACATATGGAGAACTTTATACCGGAGCAACTCCGTGCAGAGTCAATTGACAGGTCATCCTATCGCTCTCGCAAATACCGGGTCTTCGACACCGATCTTCAATGCTATCCATTACGTCGTATCACTATTCGGAATGGGTAATTCGAATAACGAGCGCAATAATTTAAAAACAAGTGTAGCATTCAAATTCAACAAATCCCAACAAATACCTTTCAAAGGTAAATATTTATAGTCGGTTATTGAACTATCAATGGATATGCACACATCACCAGATTCCAAATAATCTTCCAAATTATTTATTTCCCAAAAATGTCTTTACAAGATATATATTTCAATACCTCAAAAATAAATCAATATTTATTTTTAACAAATTCCACTTTCTTTTATAAATTCCATAGTGAATTTTTCATTCCAAAATATCCATGCATATACGATTTTAATTATTCATTTCAATTTATCTTCAAAAAGATGAATTCTCAAAATATTTACTTTATATTGGAAAAACATTTCCATACTTACTTATTAAGTAATTCTCAATCCATTTATTTTCAACACTTGGAAAATATTCAATATACTTAAATCGAAATTAAGTATATATTTCATTCTTTAAGGAAATCATTCTTTTAAACATATTTACTTGGGCCAAAATGATTGTTACGTAAAACATCGTTACGACAACCCAAAATCACTAGTATAGGGATTCGAAATTAAAATAGATATATAAATCCCAATACTATACAAAACATTTCCTTTCGGAAATCATTTACTATAACAACAGTGTTATAGTCCACCATTTCCTTTTATTTCTCGAAAACGTCTATTTCAACAATGAATGTTGAAATCTATGATTTTGAATCTTAACACATTTTAAAACATCGTTAGATCGTTTTTATTTTGTTTAAAATATCACACCCTAAACATTTTCTTTAACATATTATTCACTATTCAAAAACGTGAATATACTACGTTAACAGATTTCATCCTTTTATTCATTTTATTTCAAAGGATTATTCACATTCAAAAATGTGAATATAACTCCATTAATAGGTTTCAACAATTTACTTATCAAAATAAGTCGTTGCGAATTTATAAAACAATGTTTATAAATTCTATTTCTATTTATTTTATATCAACTCCTTTTATAAATTCCTTTATTAACCTATCTCAATTCATATCTCAATGATATACTAAAGATTCATATTATAAGTTAAACACTTATAATTTATTTGTTTACAAGAATCGTTCTTTTAAACAAATAAATTTATAAATCTTATAATTTATAAGATTCATTTATTTATCAAAAATCCATTCTTCAAAGAACTTTTCAAATTTTATAAACCTACTGCTTATAAAATTACATTTATAACTACACCGTTTATAATTCTATGAATTTCATAATTTCTGAAATTCATTCACGATTCATTCTAACACTTATAAAACCTCGTTTTATAATTCAAATATTTTAATTTATAAATATCAATTTATAAATCTCTTATATAAATCAATTTATACTATTATTCTTTTAAAACATCTTTAATCCCCTTCATAATTTCACTATTTTGATTTATAAAATAATCAAATTTTATAAATCCTATATTTTCAACTCTTTATAATAAATTCAATAAATCCCATTAACACTATTTTATAACATTAAAATTTATACGTTTATTTATTTAAATATGAATCAATTCCAAAATATTTATAACATATACTTTCAAAAATCACTTTAAAATCATTTTAAAATTCCAAATTTGGTCCAATGATGGTACACACCAAATAGTCAATCACGACAACAACGATATCATATATCGATACGATAATCCATCAAATATTAAAATATCTGAAATCAAATAAAAACTGTTGAGGAATCCAGTTGGATCCCTCCAACCTGTTTTCCTACATCCACAAACATTAGCACAATACCAATTCCGCTCCAGTACGGAATTATCGCGGTATATGGGATTTAAAATATTATCCGCTTAATAACGGCGCAATAGGGTCTCATCCGCTAAACAAATGCGGGAAATCAATAAGTCCAATATATACATATGCCAATATATATATATATTGCTATTATATATAATACCAATTTCACTGTTTATGAAATATTCGCGGTATATGTTTTTAATAAATAACATCCGCTTACTAACGGCGCATAATGTCTATTTTAACAATCAATAGATAACAATAATCATTCAAACATGCATTCAAATATTTTAAATCTAACTATTTAAAATAAAATCGAAACCGATTCGATTGAGTGAGAAGTTCTCACCTTGATTTCAATTTCGTTTTAGCGATTTATTTCGAATAAAATTAAACGGACGTTTAATTTTACCCGAAATTCTCACTAACTCTAAACGACTCCAATCCAATTCCATCGCGTAGTGCTCGTCCATACGATTCCAACGCAACTGGTTTCGCGCGTTTTCGACCTCGTATGAAAAAGTTATGATTTTTACAAGTTTTACACAAATTTTTTATATATAATTTACAACAATTGTTTTCTTATTTTTAACCTTGCCCAAATCACAGCCACAAGATCATGCTTCCTGGAATCTTGGTCGACCATCACCTTCCTCTCCAAACTCACGCATGCCTACAGGTAAATGAACACGCACATACAAACCCATGAACATAAACTAGGGTTTAATTTCCAAGCCTCCACGAACACCGAAAGTTCATCAAACCCTCACCATCCCGACCCCCTTCGCAAGAGCCATACTCGGCCAAAACCCCAGCAAGCTCGGCCTCTCATGGACGTTGGAAAACGTGCGCGAGTTTCGGCCCTTCTACCTAAATTTGTCGACAATCCGTGGCTCCGATTCTGATCATAGCCGTTGGATGTGGAGTACTCGATGTGCTCTACCTTTTTGTAGTTGATAATTTCTGTTAAAAGTGAATGGATTTCGAGAAAAAGGAGGAGGAAGGAGGGATGATTTCGGCCATTGGTTGCTTGCCGGCGGCTGGAGCTTTTAAATTAGGGTTAGGTTTAGTTTTTATTTTTATTTTGTGATGGGGGCTATTTATAGGAAATAAAACGACACTATTCATCCCGGAAATTCCGAACTCCAATTTACGCGCCATAACCAGCGTTTCTATGGTTTACCCCGCGTTCCGGACACAATGGAACAGGTTTCTGAAGCTAATTCGGTCATCTGTGCGAGTTATGGCTATAAACGTTCAATTTAAATTAAACCGATTTAAACGATTATCTAGGCGTTTTAGCTTGAACCGAACAAACGGTAAATCCAATTGACACGAAATTTGAAACCTCACAATAATATCACATTACGGATCCGATGAAACTAGTTTCGTCGAAATCTGAGACTTTTTGAAAAATGGCTATTTTAACTCGCCAAATTAATATTAAAAACAATTTCGATGCGTTTTCAGCTGCCACGATCAAACGATAACTCTGATTGATACGAAAATTGAAATCCGGTAATAACTAACTATTACGGATCCAATAGAACTAGTTTCGTTCAATTCTGAGACTGTTCGAAAATTGGCTATTTTCACTAGTCGATTAAATATTAAAATATTCAATTTTCACAAAATAACTCTTAATTCGATTTTAAAAGTTCTAAAATATCATTCTAACTTCAATATGATAAAATAAAATTTTACAAATCATTTTCAATCATATTTAACCCAATCTTCAATTATTTCCATAATTTCACATATTAAATTATCGATTTAATTATTCAATTAAATCCAATTATTCAAAAAAAAATTATTCGACTTATAAATTCACTTATTAATATTTAAAATTAATTAAATATTCAAATTTAAATTAATAAAAATCATGGGTCGTTACACATAATATATCTTGTTTACACTTGATAAACAAATTTTTATATATACACAATTCTATTATTAATGCATTACTTTATATGTATTATAATTGAAAAACAACTTTTTTAAATTTTAAATATAATGTTCATTAGATTCAATTTATTCCAAAGATATTTCAAACCCAAAAATAATTATAAAATCAATTTGTATTTATAAATGAATAAACCATTTCAATTAAACAAGTCCAAGAATTAACTGACGAAGTAAACGCAACTGTTTCACACCACATGTTTTGCTAAGTCGTTTAATTAGATTTCTCATAGGAATGAGGTAAATGTTTGTATATACTAGTAGATTTGAAAACAGTTTTAAAAACGATCTTTGTATTAAAAGTAACGTTGAAATCATTTTTTTTGTGGATGAGTTTGTATATTTACTACCAGTAAAGGAACCTTTGTATTTAAAGTGTCAAATCATACAATTGATTGTAAAAAAAATCTACCACAAATAATTCAAAGTTGATGACATGAATCAAAACCATAAAAAGCGATATCAAATTCATCAAGTGGATACTCCAAGAATCTAGAAAAGAAGTCATCAAAGTCGATAAAAGTGATAACCACTTATCAGACAAACCAAAAACCGATATAAAATGGAAACCCACATAAAATGGGCAAATTGGCTGAATTTAACAGCTTCAGACGTCTAGTGGTTTTCCCAAACGTCTGAGCTGAAAGAATGGAATTTGCTTCCAGATTGCCTGGACGTCTGGAAAATAAGTTCAGAGGACTAAGATGTATGTTAACTCCTATTTCTACCACGACCTAAAACTCCGCGACCTATAACTCAGCAGCCCAACGACCTAAGAGTACCTGACGACTTAATGATCCAACGACCTAACGGCATAATTGTATTAGCGACCTAACTCCACGAAGCAGCTATGCGACCTAAAGACTTAAGCATTGTCACGACCTACGACCTATGGGGAGTAGCGACTTAATTCCTGAAGATATGGAGCGACCTATCAAGCTTTGCGACCTAACAGAGAGCTGCGACCTAAAGGAGGCCGCGACCTACCAAGCTTCACGACCTAACCAGATAAGCAAGCAAGCAACCTAAAGACTTTATGCGACCTAACTGTCCACCGACCTATGAAGTTCCGCGACCTAAGGAAGACCGCGACCTATAGAATTCACACGACCTAGCGGAGTGCTTCGACCTAAGGAAGGTCGCGAATTAAGGGATTCAGCGACCTAAGATCAGCTATGGCTACAGGAAAGTACTCACGACCTAGGGTAGGTCGCTAACGACCTAAACACGTAAATAAAGAGGCCGCCTCTACTATGCCACTGAGTGTTAGGTCGCGCACGACCTAGAACTTGTTGAAAAAAGCATGCGCCTACTCATGAAAAAGGAAAACCGGAGCTTCATAGGTCGGAGACGACCTACGACCTTACTTAGGTCGATCACGACCTACGACCTAAGTCCAAGCAAAGCCTATAAATACACCCCTAATTCCAACTAGAGGGGGACTTTTTGGCTCACTCTCTTCAAGCGCCGATACTCTGCTGCATTCCGAACCAATCTAACACTTGAAGCTCTCAAGACACTAAGAACGCTACAAACAACTTCAAGAAGAGATCACATGCATCCAACATGGATTCGAAAAACCCTCATCTTCATCGAAGTTTAGGCTACTTGTTCTAAGTCTCTTGTAATTCAAAGTATATTGTACTTGGGAAGAATTGTATCAGCTTGTAACGAGATCATTAATAAAAGTACTTAAAGTGGACGTAGGCTATACCCTTAAGCCGAACCACTATAAAATTGTTGTTGTTTACTGTTTTTCTGTTATTATCTGCTTGTAATCTGTTCCCGAGCTATCGGGTGGTGCTTTCACAACTATAACTCATACACCGGGGTGTTAGCGTTCAAAATTTAGCGTTAACATTTTTGGCGCTTTCACTGAGAACTGAACTCAGGTGAGTTATCATCATTGCGTCACAGAGATTTGTAGAGAGAATTTCCTTGAAAACCAGAAGTCTGACTGAGATTATGGCTCCTGGAAGGAAGAGTAGATCTGTCAGATCTGGGAACGTTCAAGAGGGAACATCCGCTTCCCCTGTACCTAATCAACCCACTACGTCTGCTGGGGTTACGAAAGCGGAGTTGGATGCTGTAATATTAGGACTGAACCAGCAGATAAACGCCCAGAATGCACAATTAGAGGCTCAGAGTGCCCAAAATGCTCTAATTCTGAATAAGTTGAATGATTTGCTCGGGGCAAACAATCAACCGGCTGCTAATGAAAGGAATGCTCCTGAAAGGGCTGCCAGTCCCTTTGAGCAAACGCTTCCTGAGGTTGGTGGATCTGGAACTCGACATGATGAGGAGTATCTTTCTGGAATGGTCCGGCAAATCATGAAAGAGAGTATGCAAAGGGTTGAAGATGAGAAGGAATGGGGTTTCGCCCCAAGTAAAACTCCATTTACCGAGAAAATCTTAAAGGCGGAATTTCCAAGGAAGTTTGTCCCTCCAACTATCCCAGCTTACAAAGGGACAAGTGATCCGAATGAATTCTTGTATAAATATGATTGGCACATGATAGGTGCCAGAGCCTCTGACGAGATAAAGTGCCGATATTTCCCCGTATACCTTGACGGTGTGGCTCTACTGTGGTTCACCAAGTTGCCAGTCCGATCTATTGATCAGTTTTCAGACTTGACCCGAAAATTCAAGGAGCAGTTCAGACTATATGCTTCAAAGGCCAAGGACATCATGTCGTTGTCGAGTATAGAACAGAATCCTGGTGAATCTATCAGATCTTTCTTGAACCGCTTTAATATAGCGCTGGTAGAGGTGGACAATGCTGAACCGCGAATGATATTGACTTATCTGATGAGGGTTATTGATAAGTCGAGCGAATTTGGGAAATGGCTAAACATGAAGGAGCCAACCTCCCTCGAAAAGTTCTACAAAAAGGTAGATGAATTCATACGCCTGGAAAGCCGTCCTTTACCAGTAAAGGCAGTGTTGGAGAAAGTTGAAGATAACACTGTCGCTCCACGCAAGAATGAATCGGTGGGGCAAAAAAGGGAGAGTAATAATGGAAAGAAACAGGGTAATCTGAAGAAGCCCCGATACTTCAAGCCATCAGAGTATACTCCATTATCACATACGCCGGAGCACATCTACCTTGCCACTAAGGATTCTGTTGATTTTCCTAAACCTATCCCTTTGAGGACCGGGAAAAAGGCTATACAGAGTGGGAAGTTCTGCCGCTTCCATAATCAACCCGGTCATGAGACCGATGAATGCCGCCAGTTGAAAAATCTGATTGAAGAGTTGCTAAGAGAAAACAAGCTGCAGCAATTTGTGAAAAAGAATAGCAACAATCCTGCATCGTCAAGTCAGGGGCAACAGGCTCCTGTTCATCAGCCTAGGATAGGTGAGAAAGCTACGGGGCATGAATCTGGAAGGCCCATTATCAATGTCATTGCAGAAGGACCTCACCCAGCTGGCAAGAGCTGGGGTGAGATGGAGAGATATACTAGGGCTTTGAAATATGTTCCAGCCGAAGAAGACGTCTTTGTTTTAGAAGACACTACGCCCCTGAAACAACAGAGAACCTTCAGTGATGATATTATTTTCAGAGCCAGAGATTCCACAGGTATCAAAGCTCCTACCCTAGATCCCTTGGTCATCTCAGCTGGTATCGGACCGGCCATTGTCAGAAGAGTTCTCATTGACTGTGGAGCATCATGTAATATCCTCTTCAAGAAGACATTCGACCAAATGAAAATCCCTATGGTTGATGTACAAGCCTCATCGCAGAAGATCGCTGGCTTCACTGGGGAGCTAAAGCAACCAATAGGAACCATCGATCTACTTGTAGAACTTGGGGAAGGAGAAAGGAAAGTAGTCCGCAAGCAAACATTTGTGATCGTCGATGAATTTTCTGCTTATAATGCTTTCCTTGGCCGTCCAACGCTCGCAGCGTTCAAAGCTATCCTAGCCCCGTGGTGCCTCACTATTAAATTCCCTACAGACAATGGAGTAGGAGTTATAAAAGGGGATCAAAATGCTGCGCGAGAGTGCTATTTGACAGAGTTGCGAGAGTCAAGAAAAAGGGAAATGGGAAAGGATGCGGCAGCCCCGGTCCGCATCAAAGAGCCAGCCTTGTGGCAATTACGGGGCGGACCCTGCACTGGTGAGCATAGCGGGGCACAGAAAGAAATGGATCCCAGAAATGCCAGTGCAGGGGAGAATAGAGTAGTGCCGGTGGAAACGACAGTACCGGTACCTGTTGACCCGAAGGACCCAAATAAGGTGTTGAATGTGGGTTCACAGCTTAATGTGTCAATTCAAATATCTTGATATCTTTCCTGAAAGCAAATCTGGATGTCTTCGCTTGGACTCATGCTGATATGTGTGGAATATCTCCAGAAGTTGTAGTACACGCTCTGAATATTGACCCAAAGTTTACACCAATAAAACAGAAAAGAAGAACCCAAGGTCCAGAAAGGTCAGCAGCATTAAAAGAGGAAATTGATCGACTCATGGAAAATAAATTCATCAAAGAATCTACATATCCGAATTGGGTTTCAAATCCTGTGCTGGTTAAGAAAGCTAATGGAAAATGGAGAGTGTGCATCGATTTTTCAGATCTGAACAAGGCCTGCCCCAAAGATTGCTTCCCTTTACCCAGGATCGATCAACTAGTAGATGGAACAGCGGGGCATGAATTGTTATCTTTCATGGATGCCTACTCCGGATATAACCAGATCATCATGCATGAACCGGATCAGGAGGACACGAGCTTTATCACCGATGTTGGTCTTTATTGCTACAGAGTTATGCCCTTCGGATTGAAAAATGCAGGGGCAACCTACCAAAGACTTGTTAATGCTATGTTCAAACCGCAATTGGGCAAAACTATGGAAGTCTACGTCGACGACATGTTAGTAAAGTCTAAGAAAGCAGCGGATCACATTGAACACTTAGCAGAAATGTTTGCAGTCCTCTGGAAATACAGAATGAAGCTTAACCCTCTGAAATGCACGTTTGGGGTCGAGTCCGGAAAGTTCTTAGGGTTTATCGTCAGCGCTAGGGGCATTGAGGCTAGTCCAGCTCAAATTACTGCCTTAAAAGAAGTTAAAGCTCCTAGAACGAAGAAGGAATTGCAAAGTCTGAACGGAAAGGTCGCCGCCCTGAGTCGGTTCATTTCCAAAGCTACTGATAAATGCATCCCATTCTTTGACTCTCTGAAGAAAGGAAAGAAGAACTTTGAATGGACTCCCGAATGCCAAAAAGCCTTTGATGAATTGATCTGTCATATGGAAACGCCTCCAATACTTTCTAGGCCAGGCAATGGTGAGGATCTTCTTATATACTTGGCAGTATCATCTCATGCTCTAAGTGCAGCGCTGATTCGGGAAGACAAAAGGATTCAACATCCGGTTTGCTATATCAGCAAAAGACTCACTGGGGCAGAGCTGAATTACTCCAAGTTGGAAAAACTCGCCTATTGTCTACTAGTTGCATCAAGGAAGTTGAGGCAATATTTCCAAGCTCATCCTATCAGGGTACTCACCGATCAACCTCTAAAGCAAGTCCTGTTTCGCCCTGAAACTTCGGGTCGCCTTCTAAAGTGGAACATTGAACTCAGTCAATATGACATCACTTATCACCCCCGAAAAGCAATCAACGGACAAGCTTTAGCTGATTTCATTGCAGAATTCATAGATAAAGGTAATGGTGAGGAAGAAGCGATCAATGATTCCCCAATCCAGTGGAAGTTATATGTTGATGGCGCAAGAAATGACTACTGTTCTGGAGCAGGGGTGGTACTTGAAACTCCTGAAGGTCGGTCATTATGCTATGCACTAAGATTGGAATTTCCTTCAACGAACAATGAAGCAGAATATGAAGCTCTTATCGCAGGACTGAAAATCGCTAAAGAACTAAACATCCGAGCATTACAGATCTTTAGTGATTCTCAGCTTATTGTATGCCAAGTCAAGAAGGAATTTCAAACGAAAGGGGGAAACCTGCCCGCTTACTTGTCAAAGGCTTGTGAACTTCTGTGTGAGCTCGATCACTATTCAATAAGCCACATTCCTCGGGAAGAGAATATGAAGGCAGATTCCCTCGCAAAGTATTCAAGTTCTGGTGAAGCTCAACTATTGGGATTAGTCCCCGTAGAAGTCCTTTCAGCACCAAGTATAGACGAGATGGATATTGACTGGATTATGAATGTATCTCAAGAACAAGAGTCATGGATGACTCCAATACTGGACTACCTACTCAGAGGTTCTCTGCTAGAAAATTCGAGAGAGAGACAGAAGCTACTAAGGAAAGCCTCTCGCTATGTAATTCAGGATGGCCGATTACACAGACGGGGATTCTCAATGCCATTGCTTCGATGTGTATCCAGGGAAGAGTCCAAAACAATCCTAGCTGAGGTACATGGAGGAGAATGTGGTGATCATTCAGGTGGCCAAACATTAGCAAAGAAAATTCTCCGATACAGATATTTTTGGCCAGAAATTAATCATGATGCTGCAAGCTATTCCCGAAAATGTGACAGATGCCAAAGATTTGCCAAAATTCCTAGAGCGCCTTCAACTGAACTCACACAAATGGTCAGTCCATGGCCGTTTGCAATTTGGGGAATGGATCTCATTGGGCCGCTACCGACTGCCAAATCAGGGATTAAATATGCTATTGTTGCAGTTGATTATTTTACTAAATGGGCTGAAGCTGAACCATTGGCTACTATCACCTCTAAAAAGATGATAAGTTTCGTGACCAAGAATATCATTTGCAGGTATGGTGTGCCTCAGAAAATAATCACAGACAATGGTACTCAGTTTGAAAGCGAGGAATTCCAAGATTTTTGCAAGCAATTCAAAAACCAGAAAAGCTTTTCAGCAGTTGCTCATCCGCAGGCAAACGGGCAAGTGGAAGCAGTAAACAAGATCATCAAATCAACCATCAAAAAGCAACTTGAAAGAGCAAAAGGTGGTTGGGTCGATAAGCTACCACTTGCACTATGGGCATACAGAACCACTCACAAAACTGCGACTGGGCACACTCCTTTCTCATTAGCATACGGATCGGAAGCAATGATCCCGGTAGAAACAGAGGTTCCTTCACACAGAAGGATCCATTTCAATCAAGCAGAAAATGAAAGGCTACAGCTTGAAGCGCTAGACTTCCTTGATGAAAAAAGAGATGAAGCTAATCTCAGAATTGCAGCTCATCAGCAAAGGATAGCCAGACATTTCAATTCCAAAGTTCGCCAACGCAGCTTTGAGATTGGAGATCTAGTCCTGAAGAGAATTATGACAGCAACAGGTGTGTTTGGGCCAAATTGGGAAGGACCATATGTCATAGGTCAGAAGCTTCTTGATGGCACATTCAAACTCACCACTGTTGAAGGAGATCAAATTCCAAGGGCTTGGAACAGCAATCACTTGCGTCCATACTTTACTTGAAAATTTTGTTGAAATATTGTAAAAAGAGTTGCGAATGTATGATTCTTGTAATTGAAAGCAATTGTAAAACTGATGCAAGTGAATAATGAAAAAATATAAAGTGGATGTAGGCCCAAATTCCTGGCCAAACCACTATAAATCTTGTGTTCCTTATTATTATTACAGGTTTGCTTTATTTTCGATATAAAAGTATATAAAATGTATTGCTGAAATGTCGATTTGAATTTTTGCAGACAATGGAAGTGAAACTTGCACATAAAAAGACCAAGTGATTCTCGTCAAATTTCAAGTCACAGGAGCCCTGAATTCAAATCCTAGATAGGAAGTACTTCAATTGAACGGCCTATGATTTCGACAGAAACGGGTCTTTGCTAATAAATTAAGATCATTTGAACAAACAAACATCCAATTAAAAAGCTAGTGCTCGTTCTCACGAAATTGCCTGACAATGAAGCACACTTCCTTGGATTAAACAAGTTACTTGTAGAAAAAAAAAGAAAAAAAAAGAAGAAAAAAAAAAGGGGGCAGAGGATCATTGAAAAGGCATAAGCAAGTGAACAGAGGAACAACCAAAGCCATCATAGGCAGCACAAGTCCTCTTCGGAGGCACAAGTTTTCGGAGGATAAAGACCTCTAATGGGTCGTACGCCACAAAAAAGAAAGTTCTCTACTCAACAAAAAAGATTGGAGGAGTCATGACCCTCCAACCATGAGAGAGTAACTTCCAGGCGATGAAAACCCTCTCTGAGGCGCATTTCACCAGGAGTTGAAGTGTTATGACCGCTCTTCGGAATTACACTTCACCAGAGTTGAAATGCAAACAAAATAAAAGCCCTCTTCGGAGGCCCATTTCACCAGGAGTTGAAGTGTTATGACCGCTCTTCGGAATTACACTTCACCAGAGTTGAAATGCAAACAAAATAAAAGCCCTCTTCGGAGGCCCATTTCATCAGGAGTTGAAGTGTTATGACCGCTCTTCGGAATTACACTTCACCAGAGTTGAAATGCAAACAAAATAAAAGCCCTCTTCGGAGGCCCATTTCACCAGGAGTTGAAGTGTTATGACCGCTCTTCGGAATTACACTTCACCAGAGTTGAAATGCAAACAAAATAAAAGCCCTCTTCGGAGGCCCATTTCACCAGGAGTTGAAATGTTATGACCGCTCTTCGGAATTACACTTCACCAGAGTTGAAATGCAAACAAAATAAAAGCCCTCTTCGGAGGCCCATTTCACCAGGAGTTGAAGTGTCATGACCGCTCTTCAGGATTTCACTTCACCAAAGTAGAAATGCAAACAAAATAAAAGCCCTCTTCGGAGGCACATTTCGCCAGGAGTTGAAGTGTAACAACCACTCTTCGGAATTTCACTTCACCAAAGTTGAAATGCAAAACAAGATAAAGACCTTCCTGGAAGCCCATGTTTCACCGAGATTGAAATAAAACTTCCAAGTGTCGAAACGTGAAAAGGCTTTCCTCGAAGGCACAACTCTTTGGAGGTACACGTTTCACCAAGATTGAAATAAAACTTCCAAGTGTTGAAACGTGAGAAATCCCTCCTCAGAGGTACAACCCCCTCCCGGGGACACAACTAAAAAGAAAGACCTCTTCAGAAGCCCACGTTTCACCGAGATTGAAATAAAACTTCCAAGTGTTGAAACGTGAAAAAATCTCTCCTCAGAGGCACAAATTTCTATTAAAAAAAAAGAAAGAGAAAAATCCTCATCAAGAGCGTACTTTAACTTTCAAAGGAAGAGCGATTTACCTATTCTAAAAAAAAAAGAAGGGGGAAGAAAGTTAAAGTACATTCAAAGGTCCGCTTTACCACATAGAAGAATTCACTTGGCAAAATATATACATACGCAAAAGGAAAAAGTGATTTCTTCGAAGGACAAAGCGTAGAAACTTATATGAAGGAAGTTGCACTCTACGAAAATTCTCTTCGAGAATGAAGTAATCATTCTTTAGAAAACGAGAATGCAAGTCCCCTCAAAGTATACGATATTGCAGTAAGCTCATGGTATAGGGGCAACATGGTATAGTTACATACAAAGCGGTATAACTATGTCGGTAATGTACGCTCAAACAACATACCACAAGCTCACCGCAACATCGTATAAATAAACTTGTGCAAAAATGAATAATAAATGCATTCTCAAATTCAAACAAAAGTCTGTACAAATAAAGAATAATTTTATTCAATTGCAGATATAGGTTTCAAAATAAAAAGCAGGGGCCGGTGCCTGCACAACGTCCGACCATTACACAAAAAAGGAATCAAAAAGCTCAACTCTTCATTTCTTCTTGCCGCCTTTAGACCCTTTACCCGGCCGAGTGGTTAGCTTTTCAGGTCTATCAGGTTGGTCCGAAGGCATAAGGGAAGAAGGGGAGGGAGGTGCAACTGGTGCAATTTCCGGTTCCTCTTCAGTGGTGATAATTTTCTTCCCCCTCCTCTTCGATGTCCCATGCTTCTTTCTTCTCTTCGAAGAAGACTCGCTCCCCGGAGTAACGAGAGCGGACAAAACTACGTCGTCAGAAGGAGTCCGCTCCGGAGAGATCTCGCCTCCTTCGAGTCCCTCATCTTTTTGCTCCTGCGAAGCAATAGGGTCATCCAAGCCATGAAGAGCCACAATTTTCTCCTCTTGTGACCCAGGTTGTGAAGCAGAAGGAGGAGTCACCTGAAAAGATGGAGGAGGAATAACCAGAGAAGGCGAAGTCTGCACGACACTTGTTGTTTCAACTGCAGAAGAAGAAAAATTGAAAATGTTAGTATCTTCCCGAAAGAAGGGAGATATGGGTTCATCGAGATTCAAGTGGTAATTGAGAAGCTCATCAAATTTTTGAGGAATAAGCAGGTAATCCACCTGAATCGGACCAATGTCGAAATTACCTGAAGATGTTGGCTTCGTCAGTTCAATCTCATAATTCTGAGCCCCAATGTCATCCAAAGCCTCTTCATCAGTAGGGGTAATTACCCCGGTTCTTGTAGGAGGCGGCGAATGAGCGCTAGAGCCTGTAATGTCCACCTCGGGAGAAACTAGAGGACGTTCAGAGGTAGTAGGCGGTACTTCTTTCTCAGAACGCTCCTCTTCCGCAGTCCCGGCCCGCGCTCTGGCAAGCTGCTCTTTTCCCTTGGCAAGAGCGGCGCGGGCTTCATCATCGAGATAATGCTCTTCAAGGGCTGACTCGGCATATCCAGCACCTTTACCACCAAGCATATCAAGTGCTGCCTCCCAAACTTCAACCAGTGTGATTTCATACTTGGGGCCTAAAAGGCGAGGCTGCCACGTCCCAAAATGCTGTGCAGATAAAAATCGAATAATGTGGAGCTAATATCAGCTTTGGTCGCTTGATGAGCCTCTTCGGCCGCAAGTTTACCAGCAACAGCCTCGTCGCGCTCCTTTTCGGCCATAGCAAGTCGAGTTTTTAACAACTCTATCTCCAAGCTTTGAGAGCCGGTCTGTTCTCGCAGTTGTACAGTTTCAGCACGATATTCTTCAATGACCTTTTCCTTGTGTGCAAGCTTATCTTCGACTGCTCTTTGACTGGCATGCGCATCTCGTACTTGTTGCTGAAGCATGCTCTCCTTTTGAGAATGGAAAGTGGATGAAGTAGCTAATTCTTCCTTAAGTTTTTCTACTTCCGCTTCCAGCTTTTCATTGTAGGAAGCAATACTTCTCATTTCGGCGTCATGCTGTTCGAGAGTCTTCTGCCACTCAGCCTTATCATTCTTCATTGTTAGCATGGCCTCGAGATTGGCTCGGTTAACCCTCTGAAGTTCGTCGACGAGTTTTTGCCAGTTCGACATTCTTTCGATATCGGTCCTGACAGTATCAAGATTTCGCAGCATAGCCGGTTTGTCGAGAGGAACCAAGTCGAGATCAAATCGAACCCCTCTCAGGCACCACTGAGGAAATCGACTTTGAAGAGTGGGAGGACCTTGCCCGACTTGGTATGCGGGCCGGTTGATGATTTCTTGAATGTCGGAGCGAACGGGAGCAGGAGATTGAGCAGGGACATGTTCAGAAGCTGAAGGAGTTGTTTCTTCGGTAAGTCTAGCCCGCTTGCTAGAAGAATCGTCTATGTGACTCTTTCCTCTCTCATCATGAGCTTTTCTCTTTTGGGTATCATCGTCTCTGTGGGGAAGATCATGTCTTTCTTGTTCCCTTCGGCGACGTTCTTCATATGCTCGTCTCTCGTCGGCTTTCCTGATGGCCCTCTCTTCATCCGACTCTCTGTAAGAAGGAAGGTAACGCCTGTAATCATACTGTCTACGCCTCCCGTAGCGCTGGAAATCATCATAGTACGAGCCGCTGCGCCCCATAGGAGAATCTGGAATTAAAACAATAAGCTTTAGAAATCTTTAAAGTACAAGAAGATAAGTGCATAGAAGTGATGAGAAATCCAAAGTGTCGTGTAACGTGTAAACTACGCGCATCGAGTTACAAACCACTCTGTGTAATAGAGGTAGTGATAACTTGAGTAGGAGGAGTTGACATTTGTGGAAAGGAAGATGTCGCCTCGATTACAGAAGAGACAGTTTTAGAAACATCATCTTTGAAAAGTTCTTGAGATGTCACAATTAAATCGCTCAACCCCTCGAAAACATCATCACCATCTTGTTTTTTGGAGCTTGCTTTCTTAACTCCTTCACTAGTAGATCGAGGGGGTTCTTCCTCTTCAGTAACTGGGGCAAGTACAGACTTGTCAGATGGCCCCGCAACATCTTTCGGAATTGAACACTTAACTAGTGAAGTTTCTATAGAGGTTCCTCCCTGTAAGTGCTCTTTAGTGGAGACTGGGGCATCAGGAGTGCTCGTCGGAGAATCAGGAACCTCCGTTGGAACTTCATGTATTTGAGTGGAACGAGAAGGATGTAGAAGCTCAAACTGATGAAGAAGTTCTTCTGTCAATAGAAATTTTGCGCTTCTTTCTTCAGCAGCCACAGTGCTTAGCCTTTCAAAAACTGACTTATGGCTAGAATCTCTAGAAGGAGGAGGAAGTGCTGGAAAATTAAGGAATGGAATCAGCATCTAGTAATACGAACCAGGTAAAACTTAGAATGAAATTAAAAAGAAAAATGATCTCACTTCCTACTCTCCGGTCTGCGTAAAATTCTGCGGGGCAACGAATGTAGAAGTATTGATTCAGGAATCCATGTGCACTCTCCGGCAAATCCAAAATAAGTTTGCGGTTCCTCGCACCTCTTACAAGTACAATTGAAGGATGGTCCTTGTTCTTCGCAAAAGTGCACAAGTAACAGATTTCCTCAAAACTCGAAAGACGATCAAGAGTCCTCCTGAACAGAACACACAATCCCATCAAAATAGCATAGCCATTGGGGTGCAGCTGAAAAGGAGAGATCGTCAGTCGAAGTAGGATTTGCCGGAGAAATTCATTAAAAGGAGGAATTGCTCCACTCAAGCACATTTGTCGATTAATGGCAACAAAACCGTATGGTGGTCTATCAACAGAGTCATTTGGTCCAGGGAGTAAAACTTCTGCCTCGGCAATGCCAAATTGAACGCATAATTGATTAAGCGCCCGCTGTTTCAAAAGGGTAGGAGTTCTTTCCGGAGGATTCTCTAGTGGAATAGCAATCGGGAAAACCCCTTCAGCGTGTTCTATCATCTCTTCTTGTTGAGACATCATTCTACATAAGCGACTGGATGTTCAGATGAGAAGGTGCACGTTTCCTAAAAAGTGTGAAGTGTTGTGCAGAACTTTTAAAAAAAAAAGAAAGCAAACATAACTGAAGTTAAACTAGTTGACAATTAGTCGACTATGAGATTTCAGGACTTGTTAATATAAAGCTCAAGTGAAGTGTTAATGCGAACGAATCAACTTTAACTGGATATTTTAGTTTTGCTTTAACACTTCACTTGAATTCATTGGTTCACAGCATTTCGTTCACACAATTCATTTAAGTTAATTACTCTTTATCGACTAATCTGTCATTCGATGTGGGCAGTCAATGGCAGTATATTCGTCCCAGTTTTCTGCAAATATTATGTTTAACAGGTTATTAGCATTAGAGATAATCTGCAAGGAAGTACAACAAAATCCAAGTTCAAACAGTTCAATCAAAGTTGTCTCAAAATGTCACAAGTCCTAGGTCGTCCAGCGACCTAGCATAGGTCGGAACCTTCTTAGGTCGCGCTGTGCAAAGTAAAGGATAAGGCATTTCAATCTCGTCATAGTGTTAGCTCGACCGCGACCTAGAGTCTATGTCGCAAGAAAGTTAGGTCGTGTGGTTCCTAGCTCGAGTAACTCTTAGCTCATGAAAAGTCTTAGGTCGCGCAAATATTAGGCCGTTCAGCGACCTAGTATGGGTCGAAACTATTCCTTAGGTCGCAAGGGTTCTTAGATCATGAATTATCTTAAGTCGCTCAGATTCACTAGGTCGCTAGCTTCCTCTCCACGCAATGCTTCACCAAACCATTCGAAAACCGATTCAAAGTATCTCCGATCTATCATAAATCTAACTCACTACTGTGCGTTCGTGAATCGCAACAACCACAATAACCAGTGACGATCAAAAATCAATCACAGCGCAACTCAAAGTGAAGCGCGACGCGCAAAATCGATTTGAAGTTCAAAGGTTGGGGTTCGTGGTTCGATAGTGATTATGGAATGAATAAAGATCGAAGATGCTTACGTAATTTGATAGCAAGAATGAATTGATGAATGATTTGGTTGAATTCGTCTTTAAAATCACAGAATTCTGTTAATGGTAGAGCAAGAAATTGAAGCAGTTAGGAAATGGAGAAGAAACGACCTAGCAATTTATATGGAGCTGAAAGAAGAAGGCGAGTAGACACGCGAGTTAGAATATGTTTTAGGTCGCTTACGACCTAGCAAAGTTAAGTCGAAGCACACGACCTATGACATAGGCCTGTACTTCGAGGGGCAAATGTTAACTCCTATTTCTACCACGACCTAAAACTCCGCGACCTATAACTCAGCAGCCCAACGGCCTAAGAGTACCTGACGACTTAATGATCTCAACGACCTAACGGCATAATTGTATTAGCGACCTAACTCCACGAAGCAGCTATGCGACCTAAAGACTTAAGCATTGTCACGACCTACGACCTATGGGGAGTAGCGACTTAATTCCTGAAGATATGGAGCGACCTATCAAGCTTTGCGACCTAACAGAGAGCTGCGACCTAAAGGAGGCCGCGACCTACCAAGCTTCACGACCTAACCAGATAAGCAAGCAAGCAACCTAAAGACTTTATGCGACCTAACTGTCCACCGACCTATGAAGTTCCGCGACCTAAGGAAGACCGCGACCTATAGAATTCACACGACCTAGCGGAGTGCTTCGACCTAAGGAAGGTCGCGACCTAAGGGATTCAGCGACCTAAGATCAGCTATGGCCACAGGAAAGTACTCACGACCTAGGGTAGGTCGCTAACGACCTAAACACGTAAATAAAGAGGCCGCCTCTACTATGCCGCTGAGTGTTAGGTCGCGCACAACCTAGAACTTTTTGAAAAAAGCATGCGCCTACTCATGAAAAAGGAAAACCGGAGCTTCATAGGTCGGAGACGACCTACGACCTTACTTAGGTCGGTCACGACCTACGACCTAAGTCCAAGCAAAGCCTATAAATACACCCCTAATTCCAACTAGAGGGGGACTTTTTGGCTCACTCTCTTCAAGCGCCGATACTCTGCTGCATTCCGAACCAATCTAACACTTGAAGCTCAAGACACTAAGAACGCTACAAACAACTTCAAGAAGAGATCACATGCATCCAACATGGATTCGAAAAACCCTCATCTTCATCGAAGTTTAGGCTACTTGTTCTAAGTCTCTTGTAATTCCAAGTATATTGTACTTGGGAAGAATTGTATCAGCTTGTAACGAGATCATTAATAAAAGTACATAAAGTGGACGTAGGCTATACCCTTAAGCCGAACCACTATAAAATTGTTGTTGTTTACTGTTTTTCTGTTATTATCTGCTTGTAATCTGTTCCCGAGCTATCGGGTGGTGCTTTCACAACTATAACTCATACACCGGGGTGTTAGCGTTCAAATTTTAGCGTTAACAATGTAAGTATGGAATTTTTATTTTGTTGCTTCAGACGTCTGAGCATACCACCAAACGTCTATGCTTAAGCTCAAGGCGTAATTTATCCTGGGCCATTGATGGCCAAATTATCTCAGAAGCGATCAAATGAGTGATGATGGATAAGGATTTATGCGAAGCGATAACCTAGCACTATAGGCACATCGATACACTCCGAACAACATGTCTAAAAATCCATATAAGGATTTTCATAGTTTTTAACCTCAAAATACCAAAAATTGAAAAATTCATCAAACCAATTCAATTCAAAAGAAAATGGACACGAATTAGATGTTAGGAATTCATACCTAACAACTATCAATGGTATAGACATAGATGCGAGTTCAAGAACTCACCTTTAAACCCAAAAACAACGAATGAGAAGCTGAAAAATAAAGGAAAGATCAACCACTCTTCAACTTCAACTCTAGAAGCTCCAATCTAAGATCATAAGCAAATATTTCCTAAGTTAGATTACAGGAAATTTTTGAAAATTGAAGAGGAATTGAAATGAAGAAGATGAAGAGGATGCTTACCTAAGCTTCTCTTTGATTTTGGACTAGAATTTGAATTTCCTAATAAAACTAGGGTTTAGGAATTTTAATTTCCCATCTTTTCCCCCTTTTCCTTTTAGCTTGAGAGTGTTCGAAAATTAGAAATGAAATTAATGAAGATGACCGAAGTTAGGGTATTTGATAGAGGAATTGGGTTCCTTGTTAGGTAAGTGGGCTTAAACCCAAACCCAAAGCCTCAATAAAAATATCAAAAATCTAATGAACTCCAAACATATCGATATTTATACTCAAAAATGTCACAAATGTTGTTTTGGACACAATGGAAGTGGTCCCGAGTCTGGATTCGACCTTCCACAAAAAGTCATATTTCTTACTTTAAATTCAACTAAATATGTTATATTTAAACATTTAAACATATAATTGTAAAATATATGGGTTGTTACAGGGGATAGGGTGACACCTTAACGCTATTTTAATACTCTTACTTTACTGTGGACATATTATAATAGCGTATTGAACTATATAGTAGATAGTTTAATGGATCCTTGGGAGATGTGAATCCTGAACATCTCTTAAGTATTTACTGTACTCACGTTAGACACTGGATAGGAGATGTCAAACGTGTAAACTTCTCTAATGCCATCACACTCTTATTTACCGTCGATTTGAGTTACATTAGACCTTTTAGTTCTAACTCGAGTGTTTTGTCTTTTGAATTCGCTCGGGTCACCCTGTGCATTTCAGGGTGGAAGACCTTATTTCTAGAGGATGAAGACGAAGATTTGTACTAGTATTATTTAATATATTCTGATGCATCATGTTGTTCTGCTGCACTTATTATTTATTTCTTCCTGTTTCTGTAACTTTGATTTTGTGCTGTAAAAGAGTAGTCAAATGTATTTATAAACAACTTCATGAACTATTATTTGATTATTATATTTTGTCATTTGCCTGCAAGATTCTGTATTTTTTTATTTCTTTCTCTTTTTCTTATTTACCTCATAACAACCTGCCCTTTTGAATTGTATGAGTCTGACATATGTATGCTTAAAACGTCCAAAAATGAGGGTGTGATATCCCGAAAATTTGGCAATATAAATTTAATAATCTGTGTTAAAAATTAAATTGATTTGATAATTTTTGATAATAAATTTTGAAATTGATCCAATAATCATCTTTTAATAAATATTTAAATTGGTAGATTTTATCTTTTTAAAGCAAATAGATTGTTTTCTATTTATAATATATATATAATTATATATATTGTAAAATGATGAACTTTGATTTGGAATTAATAAATGAATCAATTTTCTAGTTTTAATTTATATTTGGAAAATTTGAAATTTGATCTAAATTTAACATCTAACTTTTCAACACAATTTAATAAAGAATATTATGGTTTATACTTATGATAAATCTTATTTGTTTTAAAATTTTATTTGGCTTAAAAAATATGAATTTAAATTAGATAAATATAAAAGCTAAGTTTCATTTTATAGTACTTGAAATTTATATATATAAGAATTTACAATACAAATTACAAATGATCTTAATTTGATTATAATCTCTTTTATAAATTATTTAATTTGTTTAATTTGTTATTTTCAAATAGTAATTATAATACTTAGTTTTTATAATCATAAATAATTTTTGTTAAAACTAGGATTTGTATTTTTAAATTTAATAAGAGTTATATATGCATCTATATATAACTTGATTTTTAAAATTTGATTTGATAAATTAATTTAAAATTTGGATTTAATGTTTTGAAATTTAATAGAATAAATACTTAAATATTTTTGAATAAGCTTATATTTTAAATTTGTTGTTTCATTTATTTTTAATTTAAAAAGAAATAAATTCATGTATATATACATAAGAAATAGTAAATTAAGATTTAAAAGTTTATAAACAATTTAAATTAAAATTAGAATACTTAAATTACATGTGTGAGTCTTTTAACATCTTAAATGACATGTGTTAGGTTATAAAGTTACCTAAGTGACAAATGTTAAGATTGAAACAAGTGTCTTTTTAGTTTTCTTTTTATTTTCTTTTAATTAAGTAAAAAAAAATTCTTCTATAAAAACTTTGCTCCGCATTCTACCTTCTTTTCTATTCTTTTTTTTTCAAACTTAAGAAAATTTTTAGTAAAAAAATCTGCAAAACTTCTCTATTCAAAAACAGAGATCTTGATCAAAACCAAAATCTGTTTTCCCTCAAATTCAAATCAAAAACTGTTTTCTATTTAAATAAAATTTGCAAAATCTGTTTTCACCTCAAAGGGCTATCTGAAACCCCTTGAATCATAGTCAAACTTGAAATACAAATCAAATTACCAGTAGCCTTTTCAAAACATTAAATACCTGAAAATCATTTGCAAATCCTCAAAAATCTATAGCCTCTTAAATTTCCTTAACCTGAAATTCATTTGCAACTTCAAAGTCCTGCATTTCTGTTTTGAAGAACATCCATGCCTGCATTTTTCTGGAAAGCTATGAAATCAAGGAAAGCATTACAAAAGCAAGATGAATGTTTTAAAAGCATCTTTAGTTTAAAAAGCAAATTGAAGTTCAAATTTCATAAGCAAATAATAAAAGAAGAAATCTGAAGGTTTCAAAGCACCATTCAATTTCAAGCATTTTCAGGCATTGTTGCTCTGTTCAAAATTTTCAGGTGAGCAACATTTTATACTAAATAAACTTAAGTATGAATCTAGTTGTTGTTTTACTTTAGAAATAAAATGTTTGTCTTCCTTTTTCAAGCTTATATTGGTGTGTATATATATATGAGTGTCTGTTGTAATGTATGTTGTAGGGTAATTTGTATCCTGTTCTTAAGTTTCAAGTTCTAGATTTTGTTTGAAATTCCATTTCAGATGATTTAGTATGTGTTAAGATTAAAGTTTCAAAACACAATATGGTTGTGGTACATAAGCTATGTTTAAATTTTATTTAATATAAGAAATTCTGGATTATCTCTGGAAACTCAATAATGCAATAGAACAAATTCTTATATAAGTAAAATTAAATCATCTGGATCTTTAACATAAGAATATAAACAAGATACAAGATCAAGGATGTGAATTTTAAAACTAAAATTTGAATTTTTAGATTGAAATTGATTGAGAAATTCTGGTTTAACCAGAAAACCTATTTTGGGTTTGAACCATTGACCTGAGTGGATGGAGTGGCCGGTGTTTCTCTGGTTGATGGAGTGATGATCGTAGATTAAGGGAAAAATATAAGGAGGAGGAATTATGCATTGAGGCAGAAATAATTTCTAATTGATGATTTTAACCCTAAGTTCTCTGTTCACCTGAAATTTATCACCGCGACCAAAATATGTGATAGAGCTCGACCAGATTCTAGTTGGTGATAGATGAGGTGTGGAAGAAGAAGTGGCCGGCGGTGGAGCTTCTTTGGAGGTCAGAAGTTGGTGGTTGAGGCGGTTTCGGGTTTCGACATTACTCCTGTTTGAAGCTTAAATGCTCGATTTTTGAATTAGGGGTTCTGCATTCAAATTGAGGGTCGGAATGGCACTGGGAGACAACCGCTTACATGCTCCAGTGGTCGCGAAGGGGTCGGAGTTGATGGCATGACGGTGCAGGTGCACGGCGATTTTGGGTGTATCAGTTGTTTTGGGAATGAAGGAGTACTCGTGTTTTTGTTCGGGTTTACTCGTGAGTGGCTCGAAGCATGGGGTTATTTGTCGCGAAGTGGTTGTTGAGTGAACTCGGGTAAGTTTGTTTGCACAGGTTTGAGTAAAACCTGTCAGTTTTGGTTTGATGATTTCAAAATGAATGGTACTCGAGTTACTCGAGTTGTTTGAGTCTGGCTCGAGCTAGTATACTGCAGTTTAGAAATTTGTCGTGTTTCAAATTTTTAAACCAAAATTTAAAATACTAAGTAAAGATTAAAATTAACTTTTAAATCTAACTTTAATTATGAATTCAAGTTTTAATTTGAATCTCAAGCTGGAAATGAGTGAAGATTTAAAACTCAAATTTGTTTAAAATAATTTTAAAGGGGTTTATTGTTTAAAAATGTTTTTAAAGAAATTTGAATTTAAATTGGAATTTGAAAATGTAAAGAAATGTTTAAAATAAAGTTTAAACTGATTCAAATCTGATTTTGAACCTTTGATTTAAAATAAATTCAAGTTTTACAAGTTTAAGTGTTCAACAATTTTGAATGATGAAGTAAAATTTAAATTGTTTGGAATTTAAAAAAAGAAATTGGTTTTTAAACTCTTGTAAAATTTCTTTTAGAAGTGAAAGTATTATTTATCATATAATTTAAAGGTTTTAAATTGATTTTAAAACTTGTTAAAGTTAAATTATAATATAATGGTTTGTTGTGCATTTAATTACTAGGATAATTAAATGAATAATTAATTTTATAAATTAATGAGCATTAAAACCAAGTAATAATTGGGTGATAGACAAAATAGATAAAATTAGTAGAGATTTCCTTTGGAATGGTGATAATCCTAACAGTAGCCTTAAATGTTTAGTTAATTGGGACACTGTCTGTAAGTCTAAAAAAGACGGTGGTTTAGGTGTCATTAATTTACGTAATATGACCTTGTCTCTTCTTAGTAAATGGTTATGGAAATTCAGAGATACGAGTGATAATGCCATTTGGAAGGAGATTATATCTAAAAATTACTATAATAGTAGTTATAATCTCTATCAAATTAGTCCTTCGATTTATTATAAACTTTCATATTTTTGGAAATCCATCTTAAAATGTAATCATATTTTCAACTTAGGTGTAAATATTATTGTTCATTCTGGTAATAACACCTCTTTTTGGCATGATAGTTGGATTTCCTCTACTCCTCTTAAGATTGAGTTTAAAGATTTATATGATATTTGTAACTTTAAATTTGCTTTTATTTCTGATGTTTTTAACTCTGATAGTGACCCTCCTTGGATTTTCAATTTTAATAGTATTTTAGTAGGCTCAACCCTTAGACAGCTTTATTTGCTTTATGCTAAGCTAAATCTCTACAATATTGACAATGATAATGATTATATTAGTTGGGAGTGGGATAAGAGTAAGAAATATTCTTCGAATTCCTTTTACAAATTTATTAACATTTAGGGTGTTTCAGACAACTGTTTTAAATTTATTTGGAAATCTAACGCTCCTCCAAAATCTAAGATCCACATGTGGCTCATTATTCATGGTAAATTGAATACTATTGAACTTTTAAAAAAGAAAAATATTATCATTGATAATAAATGTTATTTTTGTAATACATACTCTGAAGATGTTAATCATATTTATTACGAATGCATGGACACTCATTTTATTCTTATTAAGACCCTTAATATTTTTGAGTTTAAGATTAGTTCTAGAGTTACTGATTGTTTTTTCTATTGGAACTTTTTTAGATTTAAGTTCAATAAGGATATTAGATACTTGCTTGATACTATATTTACAATTTCTTGTTGGTACATTTGGTTTGAGAGAAATCAAAGTATTTTTAATAATAATTATAATCACTATAATACTTTGATAATTTTAATTTCATCTTTCTGCTTAAATTGGATTTCTAATCCCAAATATAAATTAGCCAAAAAAAATTGCGTTAAGGAATATCTTAACAAGGTTAGAAATAATATTAACATATTCAAACTTAACTTTAATAATTTTGTTCCCAATAACATTTTTATTAATTCCTATACTAATTTAAATAATGTTCACATGATGCAGTATAATTTTCTTCATAGTATTTGCCCTTAAAGTAGTTTCTTGTATTGTAGTATTATTTGCTTTTGGTTCTAGTTTTTCCTTGCTTTAATTTTCATTTTGGTTTTTAATCTCACATATATGTATATAAAATCTATTTATATACATATATGTGATTCATTCTAATTTGGTTTCCTAGTTTTGTTTCAGGTTTGGTTTTAACAGGTTGCTAGTTCTCTCTTGACTGGTTTTCAGGATAGCTTGCAGCTTTGTTCTGGTTGGTAGGATTGCTTTTCTCAGGGATTTCGACTGCGTCTAGCTCTCCTTGGTGGCTTCTCAGTGTCTTCAGAGTGGAGTTCTTCTTTTTATTTCGCCCCTTCGTGTTCTTCTTTTTTGGATCTTCTCTTATTTTGTGGGTGTTGTTTTTTAGTTTCTCTAGTTTTAGATACCTCTAACTCTCTATTATCGGGTGGTGGCCTTGCCGGAGCTCGGTATTAGGGTGTAATGGGCAGTGGCTTTGCCGGAGCTCATTTTAGGGGTATCTATTTCTTTTAGAGGATAGTCTTGTCACCTGCCAGGCATGTTGGCAGCTCCTTTATATTTGTTATATATATATTGCTCCATGTGTGCTCTCCTCGTTTTTTAGAGGATCACACATTTCTCTCAATTTTTTTTATAAATTAATGAGATAAATAATTACTTAAAGTAATTAAGGGTTTAATCTTAAAGGTTTAAGATTAATTATTTTTAGAATAATCAACTTGTAATTTAAAATTCATTAATTAAATAAGATTAGTTTTTAATTAGTGATTAATAATTAATTAATCAAGTAATAAAGGATTAATTAAATGGGTTACTAATGATTAATTAATTTGTAATCAATAATGATTAAAATAAGTTAATTATTCTAGAAGAATAATTAACGAAATGTTAATAGTTAATGAAGGTCATTAACTAAAGATTATTTAACAATTAATTAATGTGATTAATTTTAATTATTAATTAGGTTAATTAATTTAAAGATAATCATTTGTGTAAATTGTTAAGTATAATTACTTGTGGAAGTAATTAAGAAATTAATTACTTATTGTAATTAATTGAGTTTAATTTGATTAGATTAAGTTAATTAATTTAGTTTAATTAATTTAGAATAATCAGTTGATGATTTATGGAGTATAATTACTTAATGTAATTAAATAAAGAGAAATTACTTAGGGAAGTAATTTATGGGTGATTACTGTATGTAATTAATTTGAAGTGATTTGATAATGAAGTTATTTGAGTACAACTACTTTGTGAATTAATCAAGGGATTAATTGGAGATAATTAATTAATGAGTAATTAATTTATGAAGTAATTAAGGGTTGTTAATTACTGAATGGAGTTAATCAAGGGTGATTAACAATGATGGTTTAATTAGGATTAATTACTTAATGTAATTAATTTAAAGAAAATGTAATTAGAAATCATTAATTTTTATGATTAATGATGTAATTAAGAATGGATTTATTTGGAAGTAATTAATAAATAAAAGAATTAATTAATGTAATAAATTAAGGATTAATGTAATTAATTATAGTTAATTAATTAAGGAATTAATTAAATATTAATTGCAGTATTTGGTTAAGTATAATTAATTTGTGAAATTATTTGTGGATAATTACTTGAATGTAATTAAAGGTTAATTAATCAGGGATGATTAATTAAAATGAATAATTGATTGATGATTAATTAATTGATTGATAATTAATTAATTGTGATATAAGCAAGTTGATATTGATGAAGTAATTAATTTAATTCATTTTAAATTAATTAGAGATGATGTAATTAATTTAATTCATTTTAAATTAATTATAATTGGTGTGATTATTAATCATTGCTTATATGAATGGATGATATTGTTTGCCTTGAATGGTTTGAATCTCAGATATGAGATAAGAAATGTTGAGTGATATGAATGCATTGGTTGCATTGCGATGATGATTTGGATTGTCCATTGATAATGATAATATGGATTATCAATTGTGATGATAATGTGATTATCCATTGTTGTATGTGTATTATCTATCTGTGTATATAGATAATTTAATTGTTTTCAATCTTTAAAACAACTTGGCCTTAAAAGACATGCTTTTTATTACGATGAGACCGGGATCGGGTTTCCATATTAGGATATCCGAAAACCACATCGATCCAAAAGAACGATAGGTCGTGAATCTCTTGTGAAGAGTGAAGACTCGAGGTGTAAGGACTATTCGTCAATATAACTCTAGGGGTGATTCCATGATGATTTTGAAGGAGATAGTTCTTATAGGTTCGAGATGGTGATTTAGAGTGCAAGGGTTATCATTGTTAACTCTGAGGGTGATTCCAAATGAGTGAACGAGATAATGCATTCGGTTTCGCTCGAACCTGGAACGAACTTGTATGGATTGAATGCTTTCAGAACATCGTCAGGTGGACAATGAGCATTCTAAGAGATGTGTTCTCTAAAGGTAATCGTAGCCTCAAGCCTCATTAATGGGGAATGGCTAAAACAGGGGAGGTGCAGCAAGGCTAAGTGGGTCATGCCCAAGTAGGACAAGATTTCCCCCTGTCTAGAGGTCCCTTTTTATTTCGGCTGTGTGGGCGGTTGGAACGTAAGCCAACTGCGGGGTTGTCTTATTCGGGACTGTCCAGTAAGGGATGGTTCCTGTCTTGTGTAGCAGGAGAGCGGACGTACTCCTTGGTACATTGATCTAGGCCACGTACTGTGAGGGGCGGTACCCAGTATCCATGCCATTGTATTGAATCCAAAATCCAATAAGTGCCAATGGTTTTCATTGTATTACTCACTTTTGTGGCTAGTAGCTGGAATTTAATCATGGCACAATTTCGGCTATTTCTTATTTACTTGAAAACCCTAGACCTATTATAATATCACCGGATTTCCTATCAAATGATTTGGTTAACGTAAGGTAAAAACTTTTCCATGTTTACGTGTGGGAAGTCTTACATGATATCTTTCTTTTCAAAGGTTTTTCAAAGTTAAGCAACTTTAACCTATTACTCACACCAGACCCATGTCTGACACAGAGTTTATCTTCTGTTTTCTTAAACTCTTGGGTACTCAAATTTTTACGAGTAGCCAAGGGATTCAGGTTAGCTTTGATGAATTATGGAGGAGCAATGGAGCAGGAGGCTTCTGCTATGTAGATATATAGTTCCGCTGTGTGTTCTCTGTGTCGGTATCTTTTGTTCGAGTTGTATTGAGTTGTATTAACTAGACAGGTGTTTATAACTGTCTAGTATGTGATGTATATTTTGTGTAACTCTCATTAGTGTTGTATACTACGTAATATTTATGTTATTAATATAATTTATTCGTCCGCTGGTTAGATTCTGATGTTGTTTCTTCTTTCTTATCTTTCTTTTCTCTTTTCTATCCCTTTCTTTCTTCATGATGATGCGATTTTCTATGGTGAGAAAGTCGGGTCGTCATAGGGGATCGTTACATGTTTTATTCGTTGTAAATTCGCTGAGTTGTTTGCGGAATTCTCTTATTTTCTTGTATGTATATCCTTGTTTATTTTTTTTGGATACGGAAATATTTGAATGATATAGGAGAAAGGAAGAGGGAAAAGAGAAGAGGAGTTTGTTCTAAATGACAGCAGCTAATTCGGAGAAAATAGTGTGGCTAGCGTTAAGTAACGTTCAATTTATAGGTGTAGTGAGCAACTATGAACCATCCGATTAACCTTAAAAACAATCCTCACTATCATTTTTTGATCTGTTTACATTAGCTTATAACGCATAATTGTCCTATGTTATTCATTTATTCCTTTGTTATACAGGCCTTTAATTCACATTTCCTTCTAAATATGATTCTCCCATTAAATATTAAATTAACTGGATAATACTTGCATATATACATATATATATGTATGTATGTATGTATATATATGTGTATATCCAATATTAATTGATTCTTATACGTTATAATTTCTTACATATTTGATCTCGTCAATTAATACCTCTATTAATCGATTATATAAAAAAGTTATACTTTTTATTTTATTCTAATTAACTTACCTTCATCATAAATTTAATTACACCTTTTGATTCTTGTACGTATTCCAATTCTTTTTTTTTTCCTTTTTTATCTTGGAAACAAATAATCCTATAAATGGCATTTTCTTCTAGCTAATTAGTTTACATTATTAGCTATTGTATTATATAACGCTCAACCGATTACCAATTAATTAATTTACACGTTTTTTCATTTCAATCGATATCCAAATTATTTCTTATACGTCACTCAATCATGCATTTATTAACTGTATATATTTAAACCGCCAATTCATTACCCAATTAATTGACATATAAGTTTCTCTCTTTTATCAGTTGGCGCTTACTAGATGTCTTTAATTAATTCTAAAATTAAATTATAACATCATAAATTAATATATGTATGATATTATTCAATTTATTCTCCATATGCATTTCTAGAAGATTCCTTATTAATTAATGTAAAAAAGTGATATATTCTCTAACTAATTGATTTCCCTTTTTAATTGATTGTCGTGTCAATTAATCACACACTCATTGCTTGCATAAATCTATATAACCTCATAATTCTTAAATTCATATATTTGATTTTTATATTCTGTTTTGCAATTATGTTAATATAATTGATTTTATTTAATTATATAAAAATGCATGGTATTACAGTTGCTAATTATTTACCCTAATCGATGTCGCACGCTCGGTCATCACCGACACACATTAACCATCGCCCCATATTTGACCCTTTATTTACCCTAATCAGTATAAGCGTGCCTAGCCTCACCCGCATGTGAGACCATCAGCCCTCGACCTGAAAGGAAATGCAGCCGATAGTAGTCCTAACAAACAATACTTCAAACTTTGCCCCTTGCCCAAATCCCTAAATTTAAGTCTCTATCTGTTGGCCACTTATTTACCCTATGCCCCATAAGCTTGCTCTTCTTCCACGTTTGAGACCGTCGGTCCTAGACCTGAAAAGGTAATGCAGCAGGTGCCGCCACTGCTACTATATTTGCTTATTAACTTAATCCAAGATCTAAGTTTTAAAATAAGCCCCTTCTGTTATTTCTTTCTTTCTAATTATAACCTATTTGTTATCATTGTTCTTGCAATTGTTACTTTTTATTTTACCTTTTTAGTAATAACCACTTGTTATAATCATGCTTGCAAATATCTCAAATTTTCCTATTTCAGTCCATCTCTATTTTATTTCAGTTTTTCTAATTTTACATCCGATTTCTGTAGATTTAGTGTTTTTCTATATTAAATCCATATTTGCGAATTCTTCTCTTTTTAATATTTTATTCGCGTAAAAAGGGATTACGTCTCTATAGAAAAGAAACTAACATTTACAGGCTAAATTCCAACTTCAAACAGATGTAAATACCGGTAAATAACTGTAAATTACTGCAAATAGCTGAAAAAATAGCTAAATAAATGCAAGTTGAATAGAACTTTTGAAATTTACTTAAAAACTGATTGTAAATAGACTCACATAAAAACTGTCTCAGAATTATAGAAAAACTACAAATACTGAAAGCTCTATTGTTTTAAATTCCTTACAAATCTAAAATAATTACAAAACACTCACCTATGGTCCTTAGCTCTAATCTAGGCCTTGTTGGATCCACTTCTAGGGTGTAAAATATTTTTATTAAAACGATTTCCTCCCCACAAAGAATTTCTATTTACGATTCAGCCTCAGGCAATGAATCCAATTGGGAGAATAATCTGATTGTGTGAAAATAGTTAGGCCTATGGTGTTGGGTGCGTGTCGACCATGCACCTACCAGCGGTCCAATTCCTCTCGCCACCGAACCAACCACTGCCGAACCAGCTCACCCCTAAAGCGCTGCCGAACCACTCACCACCGAACCACTCACCACTGGACCACCTACCACTGGTCCAATTCCTCTCGCCACCGAACCAAGTCCCCATACCACTCACCACCGCACCACATACTTCCAATACCTAGCCGAACCAACCTCAACCCTCTACAACCGGATCAAGTCCACACCAACTCCCTATCGAACAAAGGCCTTGCCGAACCAACACTGCCAGGCCAGATTACATCAGCCCAGGCCCACCAGCAGCTATATACATTTAAGACCCCTACCCCCAGCCTCACTCTATAAATAGAGGGGTAGGGGTACAACAATGAGAGACAAGTTTGAGAGCTCAAGCACGGATAGAACTTTCGAACAACTTTCAGATACTTGTAATAAAAGCTTTGTACTTGTAATCTGAACAGAAAAGGAGAATAACATATAAAGTGGATGTAGGTACATTCTGGCCGAACCACTATAAATCTGTGTGTCTTTTACAGTTTAGTCCATCTATTTTATATATTTGCATAAATCACCCAAATCATTAAGAACAACATATAATCAACAAAATCGTACGACTTGGAGGTGTTTGCCCATTTTTTGTGCAAACATATTTGGTGCTTTCACTGAGAGCTCGAGCTAGAAGCTTCAACTTCTCCCCCTCGGCCTTCTTCCTAACAGCTTCACTCATTGCTTGGAAAACAAGCCTCCCAGGCAGAAAAAGATGTTAACAAAGGAAAAAACATCGCGAATAGCAGTATTCCGGATCCAGCAATCACATATCAAGGGAATCGTTCTATTCCAACAGCAAACGGAAATCAGGCAAATCCGACAGCCCTTTCCACGGAGCAACCAATTACTAGGGTAGATCTGGACAGGGTTGTGGCTGAAGTAGCTTACCTCTTCACATCTCAACAAGAAGCCATGGTGGACCAACTCATGTCACGCTTAAGGGATGCTGAAGAATCCAACCGCAACACCCAATCATGGGGTGAGTCCCAATCTGGAGGATCTGGGAGGCGACAAAGATCTTTCTTCTTCGAAGAGGCTAATAACAGAAACAGCAATGGTAGGAGCGGAGCCCTGACTCAGCCCGAATTCCGACACGAGGAAACGCTTGGAACCGAACCCAACGGGGGAGGTACCAGGAAGTGGTCGGGTATGGCTGAACCTGTCATGCTACCTAACCATGGGAACACCAATGGACGGGGCCGAGCTGGAGTCCAGCCCGAAGTTGGACCCGAGGGAATGCTTAGAACAGAGCACAGCAGGAGAAATCGAGGCAAGGGCCAACTATGGCTGACCCCAGCATGCTCCCAGAAGACCGAAGACAGCCACCGGAAAATGTTAGGAGTAATAAATGGTACCATCCCTATAGGTCATCTGGACGGAGTCAATCCCGTAGAGAAGAACCAAACTCATTTCTATCTGCTCCAAATTCTAATGAAAGGATGGCGCGATTGTTCATAGAATGCGTCCGACGGGATCAAAGAGATCGAGGGATAGGCGCTAGGGTAACCAGCCCCTTCACCTGCAATATCGAAATTGCCATCACCCCCCGAGAATGGAAAATGCCAACAATGGAGCCTTACAAGGGAACCTCTGACCCCTTCGTACACTTACAGAGATACACACAGCATATGCTCTTGAGCGGAGCGGCGGAAGGAGTATTGTGTAAATGCTTTCCACTCTTCGTGGCCGATCTAGCTACCTCCTGGTTCTGCCATCTACCCCAAGGGTACATCAGCTCATGGGAAATGTTGAAAGAAAAGTTCATCAGTCAATTCCGCATTCACGTGGAACAACCAAGGACGCTTATTCCTTATCCAATATCAAACAAAAGCCCGAAGAAACAGTGCAACAATATCTAACCCGATTCAATGCTGCAGCGGCCACAGTCCAGGATGCCAATGAGAAACTTATCCTAATGGCCCACTGTAGTGGTGTGCATCCGGATACTAAATTTGCTAGGAGACTAACGAAAGAAAAGCCAGCTACCTTACCCGATTTATTCCATGAAGCCGGAAAATATATGAGACTTGAAGACGCTGCCATTGAAAGGAAGACAGGGCAATAAACTAAGGCAACTCATGGCAACACACCCGCAGTAGGAAAGGATGTTCGAAGAAATGACTCCAGAGGTAGTGTTGGGGGCAAGAAGGGAGAAAAGCGTTTATATAGGCCAGGACTGAGATTTGACTCTTACACTCCTTTGAATGAATAAATCGAAAACATCTTCTTGGCCATCTAAGACGAGGTTAGATACAAGCGCCCCCACACAAGAAGGTATCAGACAACGTAGTTAAGTCTGGAAAGTTCTGCCGCTTCCACGAATCTCATGGGCATGACACAAATGGATGCCATCACCTCCGGGACTTAATTGAAGAACACATCAGAAGGAAGAGGCTGGAGCGCTATGTGAAAGGTCAGAACAGGACTTCAACTCCTTCCAATAAGAAACCAGGGCTACCCCTCCCAGAAGTAGGCGGAGGAAATCGCAACGCCAGCGGCTTTAGTCAAGAGAAGATAGTGGTCCATACCATATCAGGAGGACCACACATCGCCGACAGAAGCTGGGCGGAGATGGAAAGATAAGGTAAGTCACGCAGAAACGATGAAGGCTACGTTAATTCTGTTATGGAAGAACGCCACCCGAAACGAAAAGAGAATGATGACATCACATTCAGTAGGCGTGATCTAGAGGGAAGGCAGTACCCTCACATGGATCCTATGGTCATCTCTGCCTAGTTCGGTCCATCCCAAGTTTTTCGAATTCTAGTAGACACCGACAACTCAGTAAATATCCTATTTAAGCATGCTTTCGACAAAATGAAGCTGTCAATAAAAGATGTGTCTCCCTGCAACAAACCACTGCATGGTTTCACGGGGGATGCGAAGATGCCCCTCGGGCAACTGGACCTCTTTGTCGAAATAGGAAGTCATCCCCGCTCCATTGTGCGGAAACAAACATTTGTGCTGATAGAAAAACACTCGGCATGCAACGCCTTTTTAGGAAGACCAGCCTTGTCTGACTTTCAAGTTGTCTTGGCCCCATGGTGCCTAAAGATGAAATTTCCAACAGACAATGGAATAGGGGAGGTAGAGGGAGATCAAGACGCTGCTCGAGACTGCTATGTAACTGAACAATAACCGCAGAAAGGATAAAGGAAAGAATGCAGAGACTACTCTCTGCACAAAAAACCTAGAAGCATAGCAACTAAAGAAAGCCCCTCCTCTTCGGTATACCAGTAATCCTTTCAACAAATTAGACACCAGGAACGGGGAGGAGGAGGCTACCGCCGAGCCTGCAGAGGCTATGGAATTTGTATCTGTAGACAAACACGACTCAAGTAGACTATTGAAAATCGGATCTCAACTAAGAACAGAATTGAGAGATCAACTCATTGATTTTCTCCGCTACAACCTGGATGTATTTGCATGGACGCACATTGACATGGCTGGAATCGCCCCAGATGTGGCATGCCACGCACTAAACATCGATCCTACCAAGGCACCATTAAAGTAGATAAGGAGAAGCATGGGGGCAGAACGATTAGCAGCCCTCGATGAAGAAGTAAAGAACCTGTTTGCCAATAACTTCATACGTGAAGCCATCTACCCAGAGTGGATCTCTAACCCGGTACTAGTAAAGAAGGCGAATGGGAAGTGGCGAACATGCATTGACTTCTCCAACTTAAATGACGCTTGCCCAAAGGATTGCTTCCCACTCCCTCGGATCGATCAACTTGTGGACAACACAGCTGGGCACAAACTCTTATCTTTTATGGACGCATATTCAGGATATAACCAAATTCCTATACATGCTCCCGATCAAGACCACACTAGTTTCATCACTGACCGGGGATTGTACTACTATAGAGTAATGCCTTTTGGACTTAAAAATGCCGGAGCTACTTATCAGCGCCTCGTCAACAAGATGTTTGCGGAACTAATAGGACGAACCATGGATGTTTATGTGGACAACATGCTAGTAAAATAAAGAAAATCCAACGATCACGTGAGCCACCTGGACGAGATGTTTCAAGTACTTCGTCGATATGGAATGAAGCTGAATCCTCGAAAGTGCTCCTTCGGAGTATCATCGGGAAAGTTCTTAGGGTTCATCGTCCATGCCAGAGGAATTGAAGCGAACCCTGAACAAGTCCGGGCTCTGAAAGAAATCAGGATACCTTCCACCCGAAGAGGAATGCAAAGCCTAAATGGGAAAGTGGCCGCCCTGAGCAGATTCATCTCTAAAGCAACTGACAAGTGTGTCCCCTTCTTCGAAGCTATGAATAAAGACAAGGGAAAGTTCGAACGGACGGACGAATGCGTAACAGCCTTCCACAACCTAATCGAACACCTCCATAGACCACCAGTACTCTCAACTCCAAATGAAGGCGAAGAGCTATATCTGTACCTTGCTGTGTCAACTCATGCTCTAAGCGCCGCTTTGGTAAGAGAAGACAACCGCGCGCAGCGGCCAGTATACTTCGTAAGCAAGAGGCGCACGGGGGCAGAAGCTAGATATCCTAAACTTAAGAAGTTAGCATATTGTTTACTGATCACATCATGGATATTGCGACACTATTTCCAATCCCATTCCATTAAAGTTCTAACCGATCAACCGCTAAGGCAGGTACTCCATCGTCCCGACACCTCCGGGCGACTACTTGAATGGTGCATTGAGCTAAGTCAATATGATATCACCTACCATCCTCGCACCGCCATCAAGGGACAAGCCATGGCTGACTTCATTGCCGAATTCACTACTAACGAAGGTAAGGGGCCATCTGAAATAGCAGAAGACATCAAGTGGAATCTCTTTGTAGATGGAGCATCAAACGAACAAGGCCCGGGGGAAGGTATTGTAATAATCACTCCCATGGGAAGGAAGCTACACTATGCTCTAAGGTTGGAATTCACTGCCACCAACAACGATGCAGAATACGAAGCAGTGATAGCCGGATTAGAACTTACCCTAGAGATTGGAGTTGGTTCTTTATGTCTCCATAGTGATTCTCAACTTACTGTAAATCAAATACTGGGAGAATTCCAGACTCGAGGACAATGACTCACAGCATATCTAAGGAAAACCAAGCTGCTACTCAATCAATTGGACCACTATTTAATCAGACATATACCTCGAGAGGAGAACCGAGAGGCCGGCGAACTGGCAAAGCAAGCTAGCATGAAGAACAACACCATTTCCGGAACCGTAGCCATCTCAAAACAACTAGCCCCATGTTTTTAACAAGAGGATCTGATAGCTGTAATCGAAGAAGAAACTTGGACGACTCCTATCCAGAAATACTTAAAAGATGGCACACTGCACGACGGGCGTAACGAAGTTAAGAAAATCTTGAGGAAAGCTTCCCGCTACACAATACAAGAAGGCATCCTCTATCGGCGCGGCTTCTCTAACCCCTTATTATGGTGTGTCACTGGAAGGGAAGCCAAGGAAGTCTTATCCAACATCCATCAAGGAAATTGCGGAGATCACACTGGAGGGCAGACTCTAGCAAAGAAGATACTCCGATATGGGTATTACTGGCCCACTTTAAACAAAGACGCCTTAGACTTCGTCAAAAGATGTGACAGATGTCAAAAATTTGCTAAGATTCCTCGACTACCAACAAATGAGATTACTCAAATGACCAGCCCTTGGCCCTTTGCAGTATGGGGAATTGACTTGATTGGCGAACTGCCGATGGGCCGAGGCGGAGCCAAATATGCTATAGGGGCAGTCGACTATTTCACTAAATGAGTGGAAGCGGAACCTTTAAATAAAATATCTTCGGCAAAAGTTATTAACTTCTTGATCAAAAATGTTCTATGCAGGTACGGGGTTCCACTCAAAATCATATCGGACAATGGACTTCAGTTTGACAGCGAGGAGTTCGCCGACTGGTGCCGAGAGCACGGAATTCACAAAAGTATCTCATCTGTGGCTTATCCTTAGGAAAATGGGCAAGTCGAAGCTGTCAACAAAATTATTAAAACTCTAATCAAGAAGAAGCTTAAAAAGGCAAAAGGCGCTTGGGTGGATGAACTCCCTACGACACTTTGGGCCTACCACACGTCTTTCAGAACATCAACAGGGCATACTCTTTTCTCTTTGGCATACGGATCTGAGGTCATGATCCCAGTTGAAACTGTAGTGCCATCCCACCATAGGATCCACCACAACCCAGAAGAGAACGAAGAGCTCCTCCACATGTCTTTGGATCTTATCGAAGAAAAAGAAATGATGAAGCACTTAAAGCGGAAGCTTACAAGCAAAAAGTGGCAGCACGATACAACTCCAAAGTAAAGCACCGCAGCTTACAAGTCCTCAAGCGGATCTTCCCGCGCCACGGAGCGCTAGATCCAATCTGGGACGGACCCTATGTAATTCATAAAGATCTCCACAACGGAGCTTATATTTTGTCAACAGTGGACGGAGAGGTGTTCCAGAGGGCGTGGAACATCCAACACCTTCGTCGATACGTTTCTTAACTTGTACTTCCCGTATGAAGTGAATTAACAAAGTGAATCAGTGGACGTAGGCATTTTCGTGCCGAACCACTTTAAAAATCTTGTCTCTTTTTAACTTGTTCCTTTATATCTTGGCTGCTTGTTAAGCTTTATCCTTTTCTGTTGAACAAAATCCTTTGCAACGACATTTCCATTCTGGACAACACACGGCACAACCTCACCTGGACAAGACCAAACAGGTACTATACGAATCTATGCCCTCGCCAATGAAACACTTTTGCTCCAGCATCCCTCTGCTGTGGGTTAACTCATTGCTCGCGACGGCCTCAAAGCCAACTGTAATGAGCCGATTATAGGCCACCGAGAAGGCCGACTATAGCCGAGGCAGTTCGTTACGGCGTTCGGCTCGCCGGCAACCGTGAACCGATTATAAGCCCCAACATAAGGTGTGGCCAGCCAGGGGCAGTTCACAGTTGACGATCGGCACCCGCGCTAGCCGGCCATGGTAAATCGAATAATACCCACGATTACGGGCCATAATGGCTTGGGTAGTTACTATGCGCGATCTCGGCTCCGATGTGTGTTAAGTACGGCTGTGGTATAAAAGAAAACTCCCTGCAAAGGCGTAAGATGGGTGACAAATGTCTCCAAGACCCACAGCTAGGGAAAGTGACTACAAAACCCATTTGCCACGAAATTAAGCACATCGAATGCCTTCCGTGATTGGAAGTTTTACTATTTCTTATATTTACATTTTATTTATAAAAACTTTCCTCCTATCCTCTATAACGATCACCAAAGTACAGGACACGCTCGCTAATGGGAACAAGAACTCACAGCTGGATGGCAGGACATTCAGCTGCATTCCATATTCGATCACACAAGGCATTCAAAGCTACCGTCTACAGCAAAAACTTGAAGGGCGGTACTTTCTTCTCTTGTACATAAATATGTAACTATAATTTCTACGCACATCACACTAACATCGCAAGACACGAAATTATATTTTAAGCAAAAACTTAGCGTCAAACATAATTGAATCACTAACACATGGATAGCTATATTTTATGCAACACAACAAAATAACGACAGCATTCAAACACGACAAAATTAGCTTATGTTATAAAGTTACATGCCAAAAATCAAATTGTTCGTTACGTAATTACAGCCCGAAAATTACATTAATGTTTTAAGACTAACATAGAAAGCAGTGTCAAATAAGGTGAAAAAATGTCCAGATCAAGCCAAGGAGCCGACTGCATCGAGGCCTTGCTTCTATCCTGTTGGCCCTCCGAGGTCTACTTAACCGCCGGATCAGAGCCCCCAGCATGCTGACCAGAGGTAGATGGCGCTTCAGAGGTCCCGCCTGTCTAATTTAGGAGAAGAATTCATTAAATAAACAATAAGCTACCATGCTATGAAAAGGCTAAAGGGGAAGACTTACCAGCATCCGTTCCTTAATCATCATCTCCCAACTGCACACCTACCTCCTCGGTAGCGAGCAACCGCATGCCCTCCTTCACCGCCACTTTCTCCTCCTTAGTGAATTGGGTCGTGACCACATCCATTCTGAAAGACATGCCACATGTAACGACCTGAAATTTTCTAACCCGAAAATTCCAGATAGTTATGAAAAAGAAGAAAGAGGTAGAAGAAGAAGAACAGAAACACCAAACATCTCACATTCGCAGCGGATAAAATATAATAAATAATAACAAATAATAATAGCTTTTAAAAGAATACTATATCTGTTGATTTCATTCCAATACATCAGAGTTTAACATATATTTAAATGCTGGTCATATACAATCAATTTATCACAGAATTACAATAATATAATTACCGCGAAAATATTCTAAGCGATATTGCCATCCTGCTCGTCTCATGAGCTCCAGAATATACCTACCTGAAAACCTGTAATACTCGGTCTGACCCGAGAATTACACCAAAGTAACACCCGGGTCAGGCTGGAAACCAGCGTGAGTAAACCAACTAACATGGAATACCAAAGAAATCAACTTTTATAAACCCGGGTAACATATATCAACTCACAGGCTACAAATCATTACAGACAACGCTTAGTCCACATTTAAATTTTCTAAATACCAAAGATTTAGATCTTTAAAACAGTCCAATACCACCAAATCACCTCAATCCAGCATATAGGTTTTATATACCAATCTATAAACATTCGAAGTGGTTTCAGGTATTTCTCCTATACCCGACCCTGGTCTCTTCGAATCTCATGTCATTCAGTTCCAAGTTATCCAAAAGAAATACTCAACATTTCATATCAGAGTTATCAACTCCTTCAAATCATCCAATACCATTCAATCATTCAATAGCAAAGCTTAATCACATACAAATAATTTCTATTGATTCAAATTGAATTTCAAGCCTTAATCGGTTAGATTCTTTCATTAATTAATTCCAAATTAATTACTCAACCCTTCCTGATTCATCTTAAATAATCACTCTGGATTAATAATCTTTAATTAATTTCACGACGTTAATTATTTTGACCAAATCAATGAGAAATCTTTAATTACTTCACAAATTATTCAACTATAATGAATTACACTAATTCTTAATTACTTACATTATTAATTTCTCATGAGTCTTATGATTAACTCATCTTAATTAATCAATCTTTAATTACACCGTTGATTATATAAATTAATGATTTCCAATTATGTTTTGATTTGTTCTAATCTAAATTAATTACTTTAATTCAACCCTAATATTTATCATACTCGATTAATCTCATTATGTAATTAACTATTCTTTTATTTAATTCATTAATATGTTAATTATTCCATAAATAATTATCTTAATTAATTCTCTTGACCAATTGCACTAAGCAATTATATTTATTAATTACATTAAGTAATTATTTATCACACCATCAAATGATTATTCTGAATTACTTATACTTAGTTAATTAACTTACAATTTAATTTATTATTTATTTAAATACCTTAATTACTTAATTAAATTACCCAAATCATTAATTAATTAAATTAATTAATTATCCATTTTTAATTACTCTACTATTTTAACGTATCACAAATCATTAAGCCTTTAGTAACCTTTAAAGCGGAAACATTTTCTTATTTATGTTTTAGGTTTAAACTACTTAAAATTCCCAATACTTCGAGTTAAGCGACAATTAACTCGAGAACCGTCCAAAACCAAATTTACCAGATCATCAATTCATAGTGCATATCAAATAAACTCAATCATACAACCAAATATTTAAATTTAACCATTTAAATTTAAATAGAAATCCAACAGAGTGAGATTTACTCACATTTGCCTCATAATTGGCAATCCACTTCATTCAATTAATTACATCCAGTGATTATTTATTTATAACTTCCCAGGAGATTTTTAATTCATTATTCCCTAGTTATTAATTATTAACCTTCATTTTTAATTCCTAAAACCTAATTCCCATTTGTAAATTACTACTTATAAATTACTCAATCAAAAATTCAAATCAATTACTTAATTAATCTTTAACTTATTTCATAAGTGACCAAATCTTAAATATACTCATGATAAACATGTTCTTTGTTAAATACTAATCACAGTAAATTTTACATAATTTGTAAAATAATTAAGTTTTAAGTATCTTTTATGTATTTAACATACCTAGTTTAACAATATATCAAACTGTCTTAATTAAAGCTTGAAGAGCAGTTAATTTACAGGGTTCATAAATGATTTTAAACAATTCCATTTTTTTAACCCTAAGTTTAAAAACAAACAGAGATACATTAGTAAATAAAAAAATACTCACAATTGGTCGTCGTCTCCATGAGAAACCCTAGCTTGGACTTCAAGATTCAAGTCGCCCCTCTTCCTGATTTGCGAACCAACGTGGCTCATCCACGTCTCGCGAAGTTCAACGCGATTTTGAAATCGCGGCCAAACATCCTCCTTCAACACGCTCGCCGCCCAACATCGGCAATCTTAGTTCCCCAAATCTCCTTCCTCCGATCTACTACGTCAACCAATAGTGAACGAAACCAAGCCCTAGCAATCTCTCTCTTTGCGCGTGCGTCCCCGGTATATTTCAACTGAAAAGTCCAGCAAAATATGGGAGCTTCGGGTTTGAACTCGATTAGAGTCCTAACGCGGCCATTTTATATAGTTGATATCGAATTGGGGATGGAAGAGGAGTAACTGGATGAGAAGACTATGGCCATTTCTTTCTTTTTATTTTTCATATGTATTGTTATAATTGATTTTTATTTCTGTTTGATTTTTCCGGAAAGAACGAAGAGATATTTTCCTAAAAAAAAAGCTTCAGGTATAAGCTAGACATAATCACGTGACTAGGGTGATTTGATTTTTAGACTTTGAATTGAATTTATAATTGAATATTGAAAATATCTCATGATGTGCCACGAAATTTCGAACCTCAAATCAGAGATGCTGATAGATGTTTATAAGGTTTTACCCGCATTCCGAACACAATGGAACGTGTTTCGGAGGCTAATTTGATCGTATGCGCGAGTTACGGAAGTAAACGATCAATTTTAAATTAAATCGATTAAAATAGTTCTACGCGTTTCGAGCTGCCAGGGTCAAATGACAACTCCGATGGCTACGAAAATTGAAATCCGATAATAACTAACTATTACGGATCCAATGGAACTGGTTTCGTCAAATTCCGAGACTGTGTCTCGGAAGGCTATTTTAAATGTCAATTTAAATGATATATTATTAAAACTGAACAAAACACTTCCAAACTCAATTTCAACACGTTCACTACCTTCAGTACTATCAATATAAATTTTATAAACCCTTAAATTATTTTAACAGGCTTAATACTCCAGATCCAGCGTTTTACCCAATATCAAATTATATGATTCAAGTACATCTGATTCATATTAGTTTCATATGCTAATTTACTTTAATTACCAATTTGAAATCGTTTTGTCGTTAACAAAAATTTTACCAAACATTTTCTAACTCCCAAAATTTTCAAAATTTTTTGGCAGAGTCTCCTTTGTACGGAGGAGCTTTTGCAATTTGACAAGAGATATAAGTATGTATACATCGACCCACCCGGTCGGAAAAAGCAAAAACAGTTCATATTTCCTATTTTTATTGCGTAGGCGTACCTTATTTAGCATTTAAAGCAAACAGCTTATTAATTTAGGCAATAAGCGCAATCCAAACCAGCCAAACGGCCTTCAAGTACCTGTACTTACTCAATTTAAATATGTAAGTGCCATATATAGAAAATTTATTAACATTCTACTTACTTTCAATAGCTAAACATATACATTACTAAACATCAAGCACCAAACACTTCCCATAAACAATTTATATGCTTTAAAGCTAATTCAATTTCCTCTCAACCAATTCATATGTCGTTTCATTTAAGTTTTAATGGTTCACAACTCAATTTCTGACATTCCATTGATTTATAATCCAAACAAGCTCATATTCACTTCAAATGATTCAAAATCCAATTTATTTAATCTCTGTTATCTCATAGAATTTAATTTCTTTGGTTTATTGCCAAACGATAATTATTTCACGCAAATTTTGATGATATACACTGTTAATGCTAAAATTTGAACGCTAACACCCCGGTGTATGAAGTGAGATTGTGAAAGCACCACCCGATAGCTCGGGAACAGATTATAAGCAGATAATAGTGAAAAAGCAGTAAACAACAGCAATTTTATAGTGGTTCGGCTTAAGAGAGAGCCTACGTCCACTTTGAATATCTTTATTGACGATTTGATTACAAGTCAATGCAGTTACACTTTGATTACAACACACTTTGAGTTTCAAGTGACTTAGAACAAGTAGCCTAAACTTCAATGTCGATCCAAATCTTTGAACACATGTTAGACATGTTTGATTTCTTCGTGAAGTTCCTTGAAGGTGTTGAAGTGGTTCAGAACGCAGCAGAGTAACGACGCTTGAAATGAATGAGCCAAAAGTCCCTTGAATGTTGGGGGTGGCCATGTATTTATAGGCAAATCTGGATAGGAATTTTTCGCCCAAGTCCTGAGTCGTGACCGACTCAGGCTAAGCCGTGGCCGAGTCAAGTTGAGTCGTGGCCGGCTTATCTGATTAAGCATTTGGTCTTCTCACTAGCCCATTCTTTTGCTGGATTCTAAGCCAAGTCCTGAGTCGTTGGCGAGTCAATTCTCATTGGGACAGGCATTGTTGCAATGGAATACGACTCAGTGGCTTTAAGTCGCGGACGAGTCATCCTGAGTTATGAGTCGTTAAGTCATTTATTAGGTCGTCAATCCTCTTGAGTCATTTCTTACGCTGAGTCGTGGACTTGTTGAGTCGCTGAGGCGATAGCTTTGATGAGTCGGTAATGCATTGAGTCGGTCTGCCTTGTGAGCCGTTAACTAGTTAAGCCACTCTGCTCCTTCAAGTCGTTAACTCGTTGAGTCGTTGATCCACTGAGTCGTTGTCAACTCTGAGTCGCTGCTTACCTTGTGAACCGTTAACCCCTTGATTCGTCCTATCCCTCTAAGTAGATGAGTCGGTCCTTCCCTTGAGTAGACGAGTCGGTCCAGTCCTTGAGTGGATAAGTCGGTCCAGTCCTTAAGTAGATGAGTCGTTGGGTAAAACGAGGTTAACATTCACTTAATAGGGTATCTATTTTAGTTTATAACTATTTCAAGTTAATTTCAACTCATTCTGAATTTAATTTAATTTAATTTCTAATTTATTAACCAACCATTTATTTAGCTCGACACATTCCATTCTTGTATACTTCAAGCCATTCCCGGATTAAATTAATCCAAGCCTTTATTTAATGAGTTTCCACTCTTATTCGAAGCCGAGCTTCCATAAATTTTAAACTTAAGTTGATTTACTTTAATTTATTCCCAGCATTAACTTAAGTTTACTCCCATTTGATCCTCATTTAATCAACTCCCATTAAATTCAGTTAGCCCATCAATTTTAAATTATAATTTTAAATTCACCTTCTCACTTTATCAAAATAATATCCAAGCACATACTTAATTCATTTATACTTCAAATTAATATACCACCAAATTTAAGTTCAGTCGGATAATCCAATTCCAATCACAACTTGATTTAGTTTTTTTTTTAATTCAATCAAACTTCATCCATTTAATATTTAACTCAATTAACCCATTTAAAATTTTTAATTTACTTACTTAATTCGTTATCGAATTTATTTTTTCAATATAAGGTCATTCTCAATTTATTTCTATTCACTTGGGTTTTGTTTTACAACTCAAACCATTTCTATATAATCACTTCTCTTACATCCAATTTACTTACAAATTTCATTAAATATTATTCAAATCATCCTTGAATTTTATTTGTAAGGCAACAATCACATTTTCAATCCAACTCTATTTTATTTGCATTTTATAGCATTTTTCCTTATTCAATTCATTATCAAATCCAAGTTGAATTCTATTTACAATTCTAATTCACTACCAAGTTCCATTATTAATTTGCAACCATTTGTTTACCCAAGTTAAATTTTATTAACATACTCAATCAAACAATTATTTAACCAATTAGCTTATTTCCAATTTCTAAATCAATTACTAAAATCACTTCATTAATTTTTTTAATTTTTTTTTCTGAGTTCAAATTTTGTCTTCCATATTTCTAGTTTGGATTTATTTCATCTTTCACAATTCCAACACCTTTATTTAAAAATTTAAAAATGTCTTTAAATTTAGATAATACTATTTAAAATATCTTTAATAAATATACTTTTATAACTCGATGCCTCAACCAGTTCATCCTAGTTCTCACAGAAATTCAATCATACGTTGATCAGGCGTAGGACTGAAAATCTATAAGTACATGGTAAACCCGTTTTCAACACCTAGTGAAAACATTTGGAAAATAATTTTATTGAAAATATCGCAAAAAGTTTTTGAAAATAGAGGAAATATCTTGGTGAGAATGCTCTGGAAATCATCACCCCCATCCATGGTCACAGTTACATCCCAGGGTTACGTTACAGTCGCAGCAAAAGTCCATGTAACTGCAGGCTCTCCGCGACCTCTGATTACGCTATCGAAATGAAACATCTCCACTCCTACATAGGTCGCAGTCTGCCGATATAAAATCAAACACAGACTGTTGGCTCTCAGCGGCACACACGACTTTCTCTATATTATAACATAGGTCGCAGTCTACCGATATAAAATCAAACGTAGACTGTTGGCTCTCAGCGGCACACACGACTTCCACTATGGTATACACTACTCATAATCCTCAGGAACTAGTTTTGTCCGGACTCCTCACAGGATCAACTTTAGAAACCCCCCTTACGGCTCAAGGCAGCACCACCCAGTGGCACTCCTGAGAAGTTCATTTCAAGGAAGCGCCTTTTCCCCCAGAGCCATCATCAAAACACTTTATACTATACACATATAGTATCTTTCAAATCATACACCTAGTATGAATCTCATTAAAATCTCCTTTACACAAAATCGATTATCCCAAAATCGATGATTCTCAAATCAGGCTTTCCAAATTAAATATTGATTTTGCCCAAAATCAAAAGCCTTTCCAAATCCAAAGGTTCTCAAAACCCTTTCCAAAATCCACATAAGATCCCTTTTTTATATATATTCAGATATAAAATTTTAAAACTTTGGATCACTTTAAACTCGTATAAAATTCCTTTTATACTCCACACTTCCAAAATTCTTTTTCTTCCTACAATGGATTCAACAAGGGAAGTTTTATCTTTATAACAAAGATATATAACTTTGTTTATTCAAATCAAATATTCATATTTGATTACTCCTTACAATATCAATCTCCTAAATCCCCATTTGGATTATTACTTCAATTCTTTTCTCAGCTGAGTATTTAAATCAATAATAGTTTTGAACTCCGACCAGTTTATTTTTGGAAAATAGCTTGAAAATTTTAAAAATAGATAAGTAGTTGAAAAATAATCAATAGTTTGCAAAATAGTTGTAGAATAGTTGACTAGTTGTAAAATGGTTGGAAAATAATTAAATAGTTATAAAAATCTTAGATAATTGCAAAATAGTTGTAAATTTGTATTTTATGTATAACATAGTTAAAATATAGTAATGAGTTTAGAAAATAGTTGAAAAATGATTAAATAGCTCCAAACTAATTGTAAAACAAGTATAAAATAATTTGGCTTTAAGAAAGAAAGGTTATATAGCTTGGAAATATAAGTTTATATCAAAACAAGTTATATTAAAAATAGTCCAGAGTCAAAACTGTTCACCTCACCCAACAATTCAATTTAAATTACCACTCCTATTTAAATTGATCCGCTTCCAATAACTCCAATTTCCATTGGACTTAATTCATTCACAACTCAATTGAATTAATTTCCAATTTCTTTCCAACTTCCAATCAAATTCCATTTGATCTTAAACCAATTCCACTTTAATTTTAATTCCAAAATATTCACATAAATCTGGACTAATATCAATTGAACTCTCTTCAAGTTCAATACCCTTTTCAAGTTAATCCAATACAAATTTCCCATTTGAATTTTAAACTTGTACAACTTTAATTATAATTTACATATTTCAACTTCTATTTATAATCAATTACATTCACATTTTGCTTTTAACTTGGAGTTATACATATTTTTTAATCCAATATATTTTTATTATTCCATAAACATTTTAAATCAAGATCCCAGAGTTTAAACAAATTTCCAAAATTTCAATATTACCTTAGAGTTCAACTATATCCATAATTCTTTGGCAAACTCAATTATCCCTTTGAATTTCAAAACCAAACTCAGTTCACAAACAATTCCAATTTAAAATAATTTGGTAGTAATTTCTCTTCTAGAAACTCGAAAATAAACATCGATAATGTTGCGGTCATCACCGACGTTATTTTCCAATAACCCAAAGAGTTCAATGCTTTTATCTCTTTAAAACATTTCCAAACATTTTAATTTCAAATCTCCCGGATACCAAATTCAACACAAACATATGTTTGAAATAATACTATTACTCCTCCAAAACCTTTGGAAACCACTTCTAAATCCGAAAGAAATTTTAATTTTGTTTCCAAAAATTCCAAATTCCCAATCCATCCAATTCATATTTAAACATTATTCTGAAATTTCAACTTACCTTATTTTCACATATTCTCTGGAATTCTATTTCAAATTATAGTATCATTTATTTATGAAGTTTATTTCAATTTATAAATTACATTTACAATCTATATTTCAAATTCCATTTTGTTATATAAGTTTATTCTGCAACTTTGGTTATAAGTTTCAATTTGGTCGTATTTTATATTACTTCTTAACTTAATTCCAATAATTTAACAACCAATCAGCTAAATATTCATTAGAAGGAAATGTTGCTATATATATCAAATTATATTTTTATATAAAATCATTAAAAATCTTTATAAGCAAATAACAAGTACACTCTCGTATATATATATATATATATATATATATATATATATATATATATATATATATACTCAACTCATTCTAGAGTACTACGGACTCTATTCAATGAGTAATCCCCACCAGAGCCAAGGTTCTCGCTTAACCTTCCAGCTCTGATACCAACTGTAACGACCCGAAATTTTCTAACCCGAAAATTCCAGATAGTTATGAAAAAGAAGAAAGAGGTAGAAGTAGAAGAACAGAAACACCAAGCATCTCACATTCGTAGCGGATAAAATATAATAAATAATAACAAATAATAATAGCTTTCAAAAGAATATTATATCTGTTGATTTCATTCCAATACATCAGAGTTTCACATACATTCAAATGCTGGTCATATATAATCAATTTATCACAGAATTACAATAATATAATTACAGCGGAAATATTCTAAGCGATATTGCTATCCTGCTCGTCTCCTGAGCTCTAGAACGTACCTACCTGAAAACCTATAATACTCGGTCTGACCCGAGCATTACACCAAAGTATCACCCGGGTCAGGCTGGAAACCAGCGTGAGTAAACCAACTAACATGGAATACCAAAGAAATCAACTTTTATAAACTCGGGTAACATATATCAATTCACAGGCTACAAATCATTACAGACAACGCTTAGTCCACATTTAAATTTTCTAAATACCAAAGATTTAGATCTTTAAAACAGTCCAATACCACCAAATCACCTCAATCCAGCATATAGGTTTTATATACCAATCTATAAACATTCGAAGTGGTTTCAGGTATTTCTCCTATACCCGACCCCGGTCTCTTCGAATCTTATGTCATTCTATTCCAAGTTATCTAAAAGAAATACTCAACATTTCATATCAGAGTTATCAACTCTTTCAAATCATCCAATACCATTCAATCATTCAATAGCAAAGCTTAATCACATACAAATAATTTTTATTGATTCAAATTGAATTTCAAGCCTTAATCACTTAGATTTTTTCAGCAATTATTTCCAAATTAATTAATCAACCCTTCCTGATTCATCTTAAATAATCACTCTGGATTAATAATCTTCCAATTCCATTCAAGTAATAATCTTTAATTCATTTCACGACATTATTTATTTTGACCAAATCAATGAGAAATCTTTAATTACTTCACAAATTAATCAACTATAATCAATTACACTAATTCTTAATTACTTACATTATTAATTTCGCATGAGTCTTATGATTAATTCATCTTAATTAATCAATCTTTAATTACACCGTTGATAATATAAATTAATGATTTCCAATTATGTTTTGATTTGTTCTAATCTAAATTAATTACTTTAATTCAACCCCAATATTTATCATTCTCGATTAATCTCAATATGTAATTAACTATTCTTTTATTTACTTCATTAATAAGTTAATTATTCCATAAATAATTATCTTAATTAATTCTCTTGACCAATTGCACTAAGCAATTATATTTATTAATTACATTAAGTAATTATTTATCACACCATCAAATGATTATTCTGAATTACTTATACTTAGTTAATTAACTTACAACTTAATTTATTATTTATTTAAATACCTTTAATTACTAAATTAAATAACCCAAATCATTAATTAATTAAATTAATTAACTATCCATTTTTAATTACTCTACTATTTTAATGTATCACAAATCATTAAGCCTTTAGTAACCTTTAAAGAGGAATCATTTTCTTATTTATGTTTTAGGTTTAAACTACTTAAAATTCCCAATACTTCGAGTTAAGCGACAACTAACTCGAGAACCGTCCAAAACCAAATTTACCGGATCATCAATTCACAGTGCATATCAAATCAACTCAATCATACAACCAAATATTTAAATTTAACCATTTAAATTTAAATAGAAATCAAACAGAGTGAGGTTTACTCACATTTGCGTCATAATTGGAAATCCACTTCATTCAATTAATTACATCCAGTGATTATTTATTTATTACTTCCCAAGAGATTTTTAATTCATTATTCCCTAGCTATTATTTATTAACCTTCATTTTTAATTCCTAAAACCTAATTCCCATTTGTAAATTACTAATTATAAATTACTCAATCAAAAATTCAAATCAATTACTTAATTAATCTTTAACTTATTTCATAAGTGACCAAATCTTAAATATACTCAAGATAAACATGTTCTTTGTTAAATACGAATCACAGTAACATTTTACATAATTTGTAAAATTATTAAGTTTTAAGTATCTTTTATGTATTTAACATACCTAATTTAACAATATATCAAACTGTCTTAACTTAAGCTTGAAGAGCAGTTAATTTACAGGGTTCATAAATGATTTTAAACAATTCCATTACTTTTTTAACCCTAAGTTTAAAAATAGATAGAGATACATTAGTAAATAAAAAAAAATTACTCACAATTGATCATCGTCTCCATGAGAAACGCTAGCTTGGACTTCAAGATTCAAGTCGCCCCTCTTCCTGCTTTGCGAACCAAAGTGGCTCATCCACGTCTCGCGAAGTTCAACGCGATTTTGAAATCGTGGCCAAACATCATCCTTCAACACGCTCGCCGCCCAACATCGGCAATCTTAGTTCCCTAAATCTCCTTCCTATGATCTACTACATCAACCAATAGTGAACGAAACCAAGCCCTAGCAATCTCTCTCTTTGCGCGTGCGTCCCCAGTATATTTCAACTGAAAAGTCGAGCAAAATGTGGGAGCTTCGGGTTTGAACTCGATTAGAGTCCTAACGCGGCCATTTGATATAGTTGATATCGAATTGGGGATGGAAGAGGAGTAACTGGATGAGAAGACTATGACCATTTCTTTCTTTTTATTTTTCGTATGTATTGTTATAATTGATTTTTATTTCTGTTTGATTCTTCCGGAAAGAACGAAGAGATATTTTCCAAAAAAAAAAGCTTCAGGTATAAGCTAGACATAATCACGTGACTAGGGTGATTTAATTTTTAGACATTGAATTGAATTTATAAATGAATATTGAAAATATCTCGTGATGCGCCATGAAATTTCGAACCTCAAATCAGACATGCCGACATATGTTTGTAAGGTTTTACCCGTACTCCGAACACAATGGAACGTGTTTCGGAGGCTAATTTGATCGTATGCGTGAGTTATGGATGTAAACGATCAAATTTAAATTAAATTGATTAAAATAGTTCTACGCGTTTCGAGCTGCCAGGGTCAAATGACAACTCTGACGGCTACGAAAATTGAAATCCGATAATAACTAACTATTACGGATCCAATGGAACTGGTTTCGTCAAATTCCAAGACTGTGTCTCGGAAGGCTATTTAAATGTCAATTTAAACGATAAATTATTAAAACTGAACAAAACACTTCCAAACTCAATTTCAACACGTTCACTACCTTCAGTGCTATCAATATAAATTTTATATACCTTTAAATTATTTTAACAGGCTTAATACTCCAGATCCAGCGTTTTACCCAATATCAAATTATATGATTCAATATTTAAACTGTATAATTCATTAATTTAATTAACAAGTAAATATCGATATCTTGAATTCAAGTTAAAATTAACTTTTAAATATTTTAACATCGATCAATTATTCCAATTTAATTCGTTAAAATTTCCGGGTCGTCACACCACCCTCCTTATCTGCATCAGCCTTGGCCTCCTCCAGAGCCCGGAGATAAATCCTGGCCATGATCCGGGGATAATCATCCATCCAGGATAAGTTGCCCTGCTTCCAAGTATGGAAATACATATCCCGGACCATCTCATCCATCATCCCCTCATTCTCCTCAAACTCCCTCATTCGGGCCTCAGAAGTCAACAGCTTTGCAATGGCAGCATCCCTCTCCGATCGGTATCGCGAGTGGTCAGCCTGAAGGGATTTCATCATCGCCTCCATCTCCTCCTTCAGCTTGGCTTGAGCAAGCTCCGCGGCTTCAAGCTTCCCTGATAACTCCCCTACCCGCTCGAGATCCGCTTTCCGAACCTCATCCAACGTTGCAATGGCCATATCGATCCGTTCCTTACAGATGGCCTCCATTTTCCGCAGCTCGGCTCTACTAGCCTTTTCCATAGTTTTCTTTAGCCGTCTGGAGGCAGCCTCGTGCTAAGAGATCAGGATGGCCTGATCGGCGAGTTGCTTGGCCTGGTCGGCAACCACTAGCCATAATCTTATGTTGGCACTCCCAATTTCCTCCCCGGCCTTGACCAGTCGGGCATGATGCCCCATCAACTTCCTAGTCTCCTCAGCAACCCGGTCGATATTTGGCTTGGCTTCATCCCCCATAGTTACAATCCGAGTAGTAAGAAAATCAAGGTCCAGGGACTTGGCCTCATCAAGAACCCTTACCATAGGATTGTGAGGGAGAAGGTGCTCAACAGTAACCTCGTCAAAGGAAATATCATGAGAACTCGGGTCCAGATCTGGATGACCCGCATATGGATTACGAGCCAAGCCGAGACGATCAATATGAGTAACGGTAGGATTCTTTGATGGATGCGAAGAGGGTATGAACTCAGTATCCTCCCCCGTGATATCATGAATAGGCTGGGTCGGGGGCTGAGGTCCAGGTGAAGATTCGAACATGGAGCGCCTCCTCTTTCTCTTTTGAATATCCTCTTCAATAACTCCAAGAAGAGGACGATAGCCGACTACATCCCTTGAACGGTTGGTCGGAGGCTTTGGTTTAGCGGAAGCTTTGAGGAATTTGAATTGCTCGAGGCGGGGCCGAATGTCTGATGTCTTGGCCGCCTTACCCTTTCCTGGAATAAAAACCAAGTGTTACAAGCATGCATGGGACTATAATCCAAGAAACATGTAAAGTTAAAAGAGGAGTCAAAAACTCACCTTGAATCGCCGGAGACGCCCTAGCTGAAACACTCTCGGAAGACGGACCGACACTAGTCCCGGCTTTATCAGTTTTCTTTGGCTTCTCCACCAAGGCCGATCCTTCCTCCAACCCCTCAAAAGCCTGGTGGAAAGCATCATCTGTCCACTCTTGGATCTCCCCCGCTTGCCCAGAAGACAAAGCCCCGGCGCCATCACCGCTCCGTCCTTCGCCACCATCACCACCATCACCTTCTCCATCACCTCCGCTCTCCTCCTCGTCTCTTTCCCCCTCTATATTTTCCTCCTTCGGAACATCTGGACATGTGCTAGGGGAGGGTCCATCGGATTTCTTGAGCTTCTTCCCCCCCGACATCTGGAGGTATCGAGAAGGGTTTCCTCTTGCTGTCTTTGTCGTGGTCCCTCCTTTGGATTTGGCAGCCCTTTCCTCGGTTGTGTCTCTCTGCTTGACCATAGACTGACGTGGTAGAATCAAGTTGTGCTGCAGAAGAGTAGCATTCCTGATAGGCTAAGAAGCTGACCTCTCCCTTCTCGAAATGGCTTCTATCTCCACAGCCATTTGAACCAGGCGATCGTTGTCCACGACCGCAAAGCCACCTGTCGCTAGCAAGAAATAAAAACACATAAGGAAAAGCATTGCAGTCAGAACGGAAATTATAAATAAGCTATAACTTACAGCCAGAGGTAAAGCAACGGATAGAAACAGAGTCATCCTTGACGAAAAACCATTCTTTCTTGAACATGCTGAACTTCAAATATAAGTCCATGACCGGCTTTAAGGGCACGGCCGATTCCAAGCTGATGTATGAAGACCCCTTCTTGTAGCCTCTCAAGTTGTACAAATACCGGATCTCCCGGTTGGAAGTAGGACGCCCATATTTTGTCTAGAAAATAATGAAAAGGCTCACCAAGATAGCGTAAGAGTTGGGCTGAAGCTGGAAAGAGGCCACCTTTAGATAGGTGATGAAGCTGACTATCCAAGCATTGATCGGGGGAATGGACCCGCACATGCAATGGTACCGAATACAAGCGAAATATCCTTCAGGGGGGTTGTACGGCATCACTCCTTCCCCCGACAACAGCATACATGCTCTATCAATCCCGAAGGAGCGAGAGACAACATCAAGCTGCTCCTCTTTGAGGGAGCTAGGAAAGCAGTTGGGAGGAGAGTTCAAAAGCTCCTAAGGTCCATATCCGTCCACTAGCGATCTCGGTGTGGGCCCATGTCGCCCTGATTTTGGCTGAACTGGGGGCACGACGGGGGGCTCTCTCCTGTCCATAGATTTCTTTTTATCTAATCGAGTTTCCACTTTGTGAGACAATTATCTGCAAACACAAGAAAAACATCGTTAGACCAGAAGATATAAACATACAAGTGTATGTAGCCTGGAATTTCACTCATAATTCAAAACATAAAAGAACATTCGGTAGTTCAAGGGCAAAAAGGTCATTCGGCATTATACTCCCCAAGATCATTCGGTACTTGAGGTCCCCGAGCTCATTCGGTAAATCAAAGTCATCAAGTTCATTCGGTACTTGGGGTCCCCGAGCTCATTCGGTAAATCAAAGGCATCAAGTTCATTCGGTACTTGGGGTCCACAAGCTCATTCAGTAAATCAAAGTCAAAACGGCCATTCGGCAAGAGAACGTCTCACCTGATTCGGCACTTCAAAAGGTTCGGCAAATGAAGCTGATTCGCCACTTCAAGCGATTCAGCAATCGGAACTGGTTCGGCACTATAATCAATTCGGCAGTCGAGAATTTGGTCCTGCTATTTCGAAAGTTAGGGAATGAAGGAAGCGTAAGTCCCGTACTTATAGAAGGACGTAGGGAAACCGGACCAAACGGTTCGGCGCTTAGGACCGAATGAAGCTATCCAACCACGAGAAACAAAGCACGCCATGTGCATGCACATGCCCTACTTTGGGGGGCAAGTGTTGGGTGTGTTTCGACCATGCACCTACCACCGGTCCAATTCCTCTCGCCACCGAACCAACCACTACCGAACCAGCTCACCCCTAAAGCACTGTCGAACCACTCACCACCGAACCACTCACCACCGGACCACCTACCACCGGTCCAATTCCTCTCGCCACTGACCCAAGTCCCCATACCACTCACCACCGGACCACTTACTTCCAATACCCTGCCGAACCAACCTCAACCCTCCACAACCGCAAAAGGTCCACACCAACTCCCTACCGAACCAAGGCCTTGCCGAACCAACACTGCCAGGCCAGATTACATCAACCCAGGCCCACCAGCAGCTATATACATCCAAGACCCCTACCCCCAGCCTCACTCTATAAATAAAGGGGTAGGGGTAAAACAATGAGAGACAAGTTTGAGAGCTCAAGCACGGATAGAACTTTCAAACAACTTTCAGATACTTGTAATAAAAGCTTTGTACTTGTAATCTGAACAGAAAAGGAGAATAACATATAAAGTGGATGTAGGTACATTCTGGTCGAACCACTATAAATCTATTTGTCTTTTACAGTTTAGTCCATCTATTTTATATATTTGCATAAATAACCCAAATCATTAAGAACAACATATAATCAACAAAATCATACGACTTGGAGGTGTTCGCCCATTTTTTGTGCAAACATATGGTTTTGCTCATGGTGGAGTTTAGGAATCTCAGACCGTTGGGTTTTACGATTGAACTTGGCGCAACCACATCATAGGCTCGCTGTGAATCGTTGAATCCAGAAAAAAATGCTTCAGATCACACGAAAATCAATTTTGGATCCATCGGCTCGCTCTTGGACGTCTTTATGTCCAGGAGGGAAATGCGGGTCGACCTGGGGGTTTTGCAAGTTGACCTATAGGGTCATTATTTTCATTTAAATATATGTTTTTTAATTTTATATGATATCTTGTTTCTCTCGTAACTTCTTCATACTAGCTTGGACTTTGACAAGTTATATATGGAAATTGATACGAAAATTACCATGGACCCAATGGTGCAACTCCCGTAGCTAAATTCCGACGATTAGAAAAATGCTCGGTTTCACTATTTAATAAATATTTTGGTTATTTTATTATCTAAAAATGTTGGTCGTTACATTCAACCCTCCTTAAAGGATTTCGCCGCCAAAATCTCCAAGGACGGAAGAATGAAATAAGTATTCTCATCCAAATTCTACAATTATGTATTCAATGATCATCCATTTAATTCATTATCATTAAGATTTTTAATCCAATTTATGATATATGCAATAGTGCAATGTCAATGTCCCTAACTAATGCAAAAGATTAGGCAGTCCACCGATTTAGTCGACCTCTTTTTTATGCGCTCACGCCCGTGTCGTGTATCCAAATGACTGCAAATTCCCTAGTGACAATTGATATTTCTATATACATGCTACAACCATCATCTAAATGCAACAATCATATGAAAATCACCTATTTATGGCTACAATGAAATAAAATGAAAGTGCACACATCCATATGCGTATGCTTTATTGACCTTGTTAGGACGACATTTAAGAGATAATAGCGACGAGTGTGTGTATATGCATCCATTAGCATCCACTAGCAATCACTTGCTACCACTTTGCCTCCAACATGCATAACATGTTCTAGTAGCATGTTCACATCCAGTCCTACTAACCATATGTTATATCCTAAGTTCTTCCTTCCTAAAGGATACTAAAGGAAAGAACCTATTCAAAACTAAAGATGGAAACAGGAAATTCAAGACGTACCATCGAAGAGATGTGATAAGAGATACGTATTTTCTCCTCAGCCTCCCACGTAGCGTCCTCAATACTATCTCCGTGTTGTACCTTAACTAAAGGGACTTCCTCATACCTAAGCATCTTCACATCATGTCCAATGATCTTGGTAGGAATGCGACGAACCGATGCTTCTCTCTCCACTTCAACTTCCATAATTTGGCTAGGTTCCACTACCTCTAACAAATCATGTAAGCACTTTCTCATGTGTGAAAAATGAAAAACATCACCACAAACCTCTCCGGTAGCTTTATCCAGTACACCATTTTCCCTACCCTTTCCACAATAGAGAACGGTCCTACGAATCAAGGAGCAAGTTTCCCACTTGATCCAAAACTCAGTACACATCATAATGGGGACACCTTAATGAAAACCAAATCTCCTACCTCGAACTCAATATCCCTTCTCCGCTTATCTGCATAGGATTACTGTCTATCTTGGGTCGTCTACATTCTTCTTCTAAACGAATCGATCTTTTCCAAAGTCTCTCTAACCATGTCAGGACCAAGTAGCAATCTCGTGTAAACTCCGACCAACACGAAGTCGACTTACAAGGTCTTCCATAAAGGGCTTTAGAAAGAGCCATCCCAATGCTATCATAAAAATTATTTATATATGTGAATTCCACTAAAGGAAGTCGCTCCTCCCAAGTCCCTTTAAAATCAAGAATGCACATCCTCGATTAATCCTCAAGAAATATGTTAACAATCTTTGTTTGGCCATCCATTTGAGGGTGATAGGCCATACTCGATCTAAGCTGTGTCCCTAAAAGCTCTTGCAAGCTCTTCCAAAAATCGCTAGTAAAGATAGGGTCTCGGTCGCTCACTTTGCTAGGGGGAACACCATGAAGTCAGACTATCTCACGAACGTATATGGCTACCAAATAAGGTGCTGTCCTCTTACTCTTGACCGGAATGAAATGGGCACGCTTAGTCAACTGATCCACCATCCCCTGAATACTAGTATTCCCCTTCCTAGATCAGGTCAGACCATCTATGAAGTCCATCGAAACACTATCCCACTTTCATTGGGATACATCCAATTATTGAAGTAATCCACAAGGCCTCTAATGCTCCATAACCATCTGGCTCACAAGACACTTAGTCACAAACACTACTGCATACTTCTTCATGCCACTCAAATAAAACACTCTCTTCGTGTCCCTATACCTCTTATCACCACCCAGATGAATAGTCATCTGAAAATGGTATGCTTCTGCCAGAACTGCACTCATCAAATTACCAGTGCAGGGGACATAAAGTCTTCCATCTCTCCTTAGCCACCCTTTATTATCGTTGGATTAGTGTTGGCTTCTAATCCAATCCAAAATATCAACAACCTATGAATCCTCTCGCTTGCTTGAGCCTATTTGATCTTTGTGGTTAGCCTTAACCTCAAGTACCACTAATAATTCAAGAGTAATGTCCATAAAGGGCTTAAAATCAGAGGTAGAAAAAAACTCTATGCATTTACACTCCACGAACATTGGGTTAAGGGTTGTTCTCTTCCTACATAACGCATCCGCAACCACATTCCCCTTTTCAAGCGTGTAAGCTATCTCAAAGTCATATGATGCCAGAAACTCCATCCAACACATCTGCCTCAAGTTTAAATCCTTTTATGAGAACAGGTACTTCAGTGATTTATGGTCAGTGAAAAGCTCGAACCTTTCTCCTAGCATGTAACGACTCCATGACTTGTGTGCGAAAATAATAGCAGCCAACTTCAAATCATGGGTGGGGTTGTTCTTCTAATGAGTTCTTAGCCGTCTACTCCCATAGCATACTACCCTCCCCTCCTACATAATTACTTCCCCAAGGCCAGTCCCACATGCATAAGTGCATGTTGTAAAAGGCTTAGCTCCGTTGGGTAAAACTAACACTGGTGTACTAGTAAGGGGCCTCTTTAGCATCATCAACGAATCCTCACAACCCACGTCCCACATGAATGTCCCATTCAACTTAGTGAGGCGAGGAAGCGGTGCTGAAATCTTAGCAAAATCTTTGATAAACATCCTATAAAAACCAGCTAAACCTAGGAAGCTTCTAACTTCGATAGCGTTCTTGGGGGCCTTCCAATCCTGTACCGCTACTACCTTAGGGGGATTCACTGTTAGACCCTCTTTTGAGACTACATGCCCAAAGAAACAAACCTCCTCAAACCAAAAGCTACACTTCGAGAATTTTGCTTTCAACTAATGAACACAAAGTGTTCGCCAAACGTCCTCAAGATGGATAACATGCTCTTCTACACTCTTGGAAAACTCCAGAATGTCGTCCACAAACACTACATTAAACTTATTTAGGTCATCTCGAAAAAAACAGCTCATAAAGTCTACAAAATAGGCTGAGGCATTAGTAAGACAAACGGCATAACCAACCAGTCAAAGAATCTAATGAGTGTCCTAAATGCTATCTTATCGATGCTATCGTCGGTGACTCTAAGTGATGAAATCCAACGGCTAAGTCAAGTTGAGAAAATATTGAAAAGCCAACTAACTGATCGAAAAGATCATCTATCCTAGGAAGTGTGTAACGGTTCTTCTTCATGAACTTATTCAACTCTCTATAGTCTACGCAAAGTCGAAGAGATCCATCCACCTTCGTAGCGAAGACGACTGGCGCACCTACTCAAATATGCTCTATCTGATAAAGATTTTTCTAATAGCTCACCAATTTGCTTACTTAACTTCTTCCTCTTCCTAGGAGCCATATGTCTTATAGGTAATGCCACTTGCTTAGCATTGTTATTCTGATAGATCCTAAATCAACCTCTCTCTTAGGGGGTAGCCCTTTAACCTCCTCAAAAATGCCTGGGAAATCTCTAATAAGTGGAACTGAACTCAAAAATGCCTGGGAAATCTCTAATAAGTGGAACTGAATCTAAATCTTCTAGTGATGAATTAATGGAATAAAGGAAGCTCGATGTTATTGACCTTATGGGTCGTAAGAAACCTTGAGAGTCTGTCTGGTAAATGTCCCTAGTGTGACGACTCTCCTCTTGTGGTCCAATATCGCTCCATAAGTGGATAACCAATCCATCCCCAAAATCATCAATATCACGAAAATTCCATTACATGGGCATCAAAATCAAACTCTAAGCCTAGCATAAAAATTTTCAAACCACTACAAACCATGGATAAATATGCCGATCCAACTATGGGGTTTGAAACAACTATAAGGTTTATAACTAGAGAAATATTTAAGTGCAAACAATCAACCAAGGAACTAGAAATGAAAGAAGGCGATACTTCGGAGTCAAAAAGTGTCAGAATAGTAAAATACGAAATAGTGATCAAACTTCTAAAGAGAATTTCCTACCTCGGCCCAGTCCACTACCTGAAGGTGCTGCATAAAAGGAATGTACTTGAGCCGTAGGTGCTCCTTCTCTCTGCCCTGTCCTTTAAGGACAAGCTCTACTAAGATGTCTAGGCCGCCCATAGCTGTAAAACCTCCGCTTCATCGTGTCCTTCTTAAAATCCTTTGAGTAATGCCCAACCAATCCATAATTATGACATTTCCCGCCCTTCTTCATTTGTCCCTTTTGAGGTCCTCCTCCTTCCTTCTTGTCCTTATCCTTCTTATTATTCCACCACTACTTCTTATAGTTTTTTGATTTAGGAACCCCTTTAACCTCTTCTTCCTTAACAACATCTGATATGAGTGCCATTTCCACAAGTGACTTATACATCACTCCCATAGGTACATGTGTCAATGCCAAATCCTGGAGGGGCTGGTTCAAATCCTTAGAAAACTTGGTGGCCTTCTTATGCGGTGTATTAACAAGCTCCATCCCAAAACTCAATAACGTATTAATTTATATACTCATACACCGAAAGACTCTCTTACTTCAAACTAATGAACTTCTCCAACTATAAGTTTTCCATGACTTGCGACAAAAACTTTCTCTCGAACCTTTCCCAAAAAATAATCCAACCAATGTCTCTACCCTCCATCTCTATAATCTCTTACTAGTAATAAGCCTCTCCCTTCATCAGTCAAGATGCAAGCTAAATTCTATGTCGGTCCACCGATCCTAATAGCCCAAATATTCGCTCCATATTCCACAACCAAGTTCGCGCATCTACGAAATCCTCTATGCATAAAACGTATTGCCTACTAGATTAGTGATGTCCTTTCATAGCCTAGAAAACATGGCCGCTACAGGTGGATTAACGGGACCTCCACCTACCAGTGCTGCATATGGAGTTTACCCTTACACCTTTGGTGCCGTAGCTTAGAGGTATTTACAGAACCAACCAGTGTCTTGGATACCCACTGGAATATATGAGGCGTCAGCCATTCTACTGAAGGAAAAGAAAATTTAGGCTCGAAAGAATCGAAATAAGGTAGAACTGGACTTTGAGGGGATTTTTATAAAAACTCTCTTATATTTGAAAACTATTTCTATAATAAGAGTTTCTTTCTCAAAAATACTTTTAGCATGAAGATATGTTACCTTTGAAAAATACCTTTCTAACAAGATTTTAGGAATCCTATAAACTTAGGCTCCGATACCAAATGAAATATCCCACCCTCCTTAGTATTTCCAAAAAGGGTGCACCAAAGGATATGTTGCATTATAGTATAACTAAAGCATCACAAACAGTCGACTGACCGTAGGAAATGAAATTTTCAAGTTTCAAGATCAGTCGACTAGCCAATTGCAGTCAGTCGACTGACCTGCATCTATTTGCCTATTTAGCCTATTTTGTTTGAAATTCCAATTTCTATCGATTCGTGGTTTTCCGATTTGTTGTTATCGTTTATTATCGACCTTGATGACTTCTATTTTGGAATTTTTGGGTATATCCATTTTGATGGATTTGGAGTCGATTTCTTTGGATTTAATTCACGTCTTTGAACGTGAAATTTTGGTGATTGATTGTTTCTACAATCATTTTTGTGCTTTGTCACTTGAAACACAAAGGTTTCTATACTAGTAGTAAATATTCAAACTCATTCACAAAGATGATTTCAACTCTATTTTCAATATCAAACTCGTTTATAAAACCGGTTTTCCAACTTATTAGTATATACAAACCTTTACCTCATTCATATGATATGTCTAATTAAAAGACTTAGTAAAACAAGTGGTACGAAACGCTTGCGTTTACTTCGTCGGTTAATTCTTGGACTTGTTCGATTGAATCTCTTGTGACAATTTTTGAGTAAGATTTACAGTTTGTTCGTAAATATTTAAGTTAAGCCAGTGGTTATGGGGCATGAAGCTATACTCATCTACTTACTAGCTTAGTATAATTGACACTTCTTGATGATCGATGACGGTCATTTTGTGATTTAGACTAGCAATGTGCGACGTCTTTGTCTACGAGGGAGACTGAACCCCGCTTCTGTGGAGCTTCGGCTCAATTTGGTGGGGTAGCGACCCATGGCCTTTGGGCCGTTTTGTGGAGCTTCGGCTCAAAATTAATGGTAAGCAACCATGGAATAGCGTTCCGTCTTGTGATACACGGTTGGTGAGTATTCATGCTCCCGTTTTATGATAGGCCTCCCCCTTTTTGTGATTTCTGGATTTCTATTGATGATTTCCGAAATTTATGTTTCACCAATTTTTGTGATTACATTGATAAGTTCTATCAATATTTGTGCATTGGTGAATTTGTGTTTCAACAACTTTTACAATTGGCTTTGTGATGTTTGCCAATATTTGTGACTTGGTGAATAAAAATAAAGATTATGACATTTTTTTTTTCTTTGAGAAGATTCTTGTGATATTGATTAATCTCTAGTTGATTTTCAATTACATACTTATCACAGTATGACTTTACGGTTATCGTATGTTTTTGTCATATCTCTTATCCTATATCATTTTATCTGATATTTATAGCTAGACTGATCCGTTTATTATCTTATTATTAAATAATACTCGGGTCAGACCGAGATGTTACGGGTGCTCCAACTTGACTCATTATCTGGGATATCCGTCTTTTGGATAACTATATTAGGTTGGTAGTTTTTGTTGTTATACATTTGAGACAGAGACTCCTTAATCCATACATATTATTTTGCCTAGCATTGTATCCATTATTTTTGTGTTATTGTGGATCTTTTTGACCACTACTCTGATGTACACTTTCATGTGTTATATTATATCTATTTTCCCCTTTGTGATATGGATATCTATGAATCATTTGTGTTATGTTTATTTCTGTATTTTTTCTGAAGATATCATAGCCACTTTGTAGTAGCTATGAGTTTGTATCCTCACGTCGGATTTCCTCTTGAAATGAAATGCATGTTATACTATCTGACATATCGGTGCTCGCACAAAGCAATTACATGGATGGTCGCTCCTCAACAGCCTTATTCTTTGAGCAAGTTGACGGCATTACTCCGTAGTGTCCTTGGCTAGCATGAGTATAGAGGTGGTGCGTCATAGCTTGGTATCAAAACCAAACTTTGGAACAATGTAGAATAATTCAACAAGGATCATCATCCTATGTCCATCTTAAGTGTCATGCTTGAGGATTTAATTTGAGTCTTCATACTGCCATATCCTATTTTCTTTTGTGATGCCTTGTTTTATCAATCATTATTGTTTGATATTCATTCTGTGAATAATCTTTTTTCTTCTTCTTTCTTTCTTTCTTAAAGAAGAGAAATGTTTAGACCTGGCCTTCCAAGCAACGGTTAATCTAGTGCTACTCCCCAGGATGGAGTATTTATGTCTGCACAACAGCTTCTTGATCTTGTAAAGAATGCTCAAGCTATCGAAAACATTCCAGAGCCTACACAACCAAAATCCGGTTTTGCATGCATGTGCAGCGATTACACAAATTTGGGTGGAAAGCCGTTTAGGGTTTCTAACGGCGTCATCGAAATCCAAGCTTGGCTTAGATCATGCGATCGAATCTATTCTCGCTTGAATCTTATTGATCTTCATCGAGTCCAAGTGGCTTCTAGCATGCTCCAAAAAAGAGCATTAGATTGGTATGAGCTTCTTATTTCTGAAATTATTGAAGCGGATCTTACTTGGGAGTAATTCCGGGGAAGATTCGAATCAAAGTTTGTCCCGGAAGCTAAAATGGTGACTTTGGCCCGTCGTTTTATTGACCTTGTCCAAGGTGAATCTTATGTGACAGAATATGTCGCATCTTTCGAATCTCTTTCTAAATACGGGGTTGAGTACATTAATACCCCGTTGAAGAAAAATCAGAGATTTTTCTATGGATTGAATAAAAATGTCAAGAAGCCGTTACTTCTGAAATTGGAAGTTTCTTTTGACCAACTTATTGATATCGCTCTTCGACTTGAAGAGGAAGATAAGAAAAGTGTTGTTAAATTTGTGGGTGCCAAACTAAACTTAAACAAAAACAAGAAAAGGCCTAATAAATTCAAAGGCCCTTATCCCAATAAGAAATGGAACAAGCAACTCCTGTAGCAAAGACTTCTAACTCTAGTAGTGGGCCATTATGCAAATAAGTGTTCAAAGCCACTTTCTTGTCGCTATTGGAAAAGTTTGGGTCATTATATATCCGCATGTCCCAAACGTCAGGGCAAGAAGGAGGGAAATCTAAATATGGTGCAAACTCCTAGAAAAACTTCTCGTGGTTAAGGTATTTCTCATTCTATCCGTGATGGCATTATTATGTTTCTTGATCAACCTATTCGAGTTCTTTTTGATACGGGCACGTCCCATTCTTTTATATCAAAAGAACTTGTTGATATTTTTTCTTTAGGTGTTGTTGCTTTAATGACTTCTTTGAGAATTGCAAATCCGGTCGGTGGATCCGCAACACTTAGTTTGCTTTGTATTAATGTCGAGATTATTTTATGTGATTTTTCTTTCCGTTCCAATTCGCATGTCATACGATACTTAGGCTTTGGAATGATTTTGGAAATGGATTGGCTTAACCGTTATGAAGCCCATATCCTATGTACTGAGCATACTATTCATCTTTGACATCCGCAATCTGCTAAGCAGATTTCTATTGTTCTTAAAGATTCGGATTCCAACTTGGCATCATCTTTATATTCTTTAAATCCTCTTGATGATGATAATGATGAAGATGGCATTTCTCTTATTCGCGTTGTTCATGAATTTTCCCACACATTTGAGCCTGTTTTAGGATTACCACCTAGGCAAGCAATTGAGTTCAGAATCAGTATTATCCCTGGAGCTCTACCTATCACTCGTCCTTCTTATCGTATGTCCAATAAAGAAAATGAGGATATGCATAGGCAATTATCCGAATTGGTGACGAAGCATTTTATTCGTTCTAGTTCCTCTCCTTGGGGAGCTTCGGCTATTTTTGTGAAGAAATCTAATGGTACATTTAGTCTTTGCATTGACTACCGCAAGCTTAATGATCTTACTATCAAGAATAAATATCCTTTACCTCTGATAGATGATCTATTTGATCAACTTAGTGGTGCTAGAGTCTTTTCACAATTAGACTTAGCAACCGGTTTTCATTAGCTTCGTATTTCAGAGGATAGTATTCCTTTGACATTATTCCGTACACGTTATGGATTGTATGAATGGCTTGTTATGCCATATGGGTTAAGGAATGCTCTAGCTTATTTCGTTGACCTTATGAATCGAGTTTTCAAAGACTTCCTCGATCAATTCGTTCTCATCTTTATTGATGATATTCTTGTGTATCCTAAAATCGAGGAAGAGCATGAAAAGCATCTTCGAATTGTGTTGGAAACTCTTGGGAGCAATCAATTGAAAGCAAAATTTTCTAAGTGCCATTTTTGGTAATCTCGTGTTAAATATCTTGGTCACATCATTTCCGAACCCGAAATTTCCATGGATCCTTTAACGATTGAAGCGATTCAAAATTGGAGGAGACCGGAAAGTATTACGGAAATCCATAGCTTCCTTGGATTGGCAGATATTATCGTTGGTTCATAAAGGACTTTTCTAAAATTATCATGCCTCTTACTAGCTTGACCAAGAAAGGAGTTAAATATATTTGTGTTAACCTCGTTTTGCCAATGATTCAAGGACTTTACCGACTCATCCAACCAAAGACAGGACCGACTCATCTACTCAAGGGATGGACCGACTCATCTACTTAGAGGGATAGGACGACTCAAGGGGTTAACGGTTCACAAGGCAGGATGGCTCAGTGAGTTACCGACTCATCAAGACTATCGTCTCAACGACTCATGGTAAGCAGCGACTCAGAGCTTACAACGACTCAATGGATCAACGACTCAACAAGTTCGCGGCTTATCATATGAGACGACTCAGGGGAAGTAACGACATAAGAAGGTGGATCCTTGTGCCGCTTCATTTATATACCGCTACCTGATAAGTCGTTAACGGCTTAACGACTCACAACTTAGAATGACTCGTCCACGACTTAAAGCCATTGGGTCGTAATCCATTGCCACAGTGCCTATGCCAAGGAAGATTGACTCGTAAGCGACTCAGGACTTAGCATAAAATCCAGCAGAGGAATAAGCAATGGAGAAATCAAGGGTTGGTTCGATGAGTCGGCCACGACCTAATTTGACTCGGCCACGAGCCAAGCATGGGTCGAACACGACTCACGACTCAGGGCTGAAAACTCCTATAAATACATGGCCACCTCCAACATTCAGGGGACCTTTTGGCCAATCATTTCAAGCGCCAATACTCTGCTGAATTCTCAACTCACCCGACACTTCAAGTTCGAAAGACATTTCAACTAACTTCAAGGGAAAATCTAACGCCATCAACATGGATTCGAAGAATTCTTCTCTACCAAAGTTCTAGTTGTTTGTCTCGTCATAATTGTAATTGAGGATTGTTGTAAAGATGTAATCGGTTTAGCAATAAAGAGAATTAAAGTGGACGTAGGCTTGCCTTGAGCCGAACCACTATAAAATCGTTGGTATTCACTGCTTTTTCTGTGATTTTCTGCTTATACTCTGCTCCCGAATCATCGGGTGGTGCTTTCACAACTACACTTCATACACCGGGGTGTTAGCGTTCAAATTTTAGCGTTAACATTTTTGGTGCTTTCACTGAGAATTGAACTCAGGCAACTTCCACCATCGCTCGACAAAGGCTTGTGGAAAAGATTTCTCTCCAAACCAAAAGTCTAACGGAAATCATGACTTTCGAAAGGAAGCGTAAATTTTTGAGGATTGAAGGTACTTGCAGCAACGCTATTGCTTTTCCAACGCTAAGTGAAACAGCTTCTAGTATTGGAGTCACAAGGGCTGAATTAGACGCCGTGGTGTATGGATTATATCAACACATGGAAGTTCAGAACAATAGGATTCTCGACAAGATGAATGCATTGCAAGAGGAGGTTCAACGACTGGAAAGTGATATAAAAACCATCGCCAAAGAGGCTCATGTTTCGGAAGGATGGAATACTCCTCAACGGGCAACTGGCATTTCTATTGGAACAATCCCCCAAACGGAAAGTTCATGGTCACGACCAACTATCCATGAACGTTTGTCGAGGCGAACTTTTGAAAGAATAGTCGACGACTACCCCTTGAGTCCTAACAATGATGAGGAATACATACCGGAGATGATCGAACAGAGAAAGGAGAATGAAGGTAGGAGAAAGCAGAAAGTCTCGAAAAAAGCTCGGCGCTTTAGATCCTCCGACTTCACCCCTTTGAACGACACTCCGGAGAATATCTTCTTGGCAACAAAAGATGTTGTTGTGTACCCCAAACCATCTCTGATAAGGAGAAGTGCTCCAGGCAATGGAAAATTCTGTCAATTTCACAATCAGCCTGGCCATGACACTAACCAATGTCGCCAGTTAAGGAAAGAGATTGAAGAATTGCTTAAGCAGAATGAACTGCAACAATATGTGAAGAAAGATAGAAATGACCTCCCCTCATCCTCTAAAATGCAGCTAGTTCCCGTTCAACAAGGCAGCTCAAATAGAAGAACCGTAGCGCAGGGAGATGAAGGGCCTATTATCAGTGTCATCACGGCAAGCCCTCATCCGGCGGGAAAAAATTGGATGAGGCGCGAAGACATGCTCACGCCTCAAGGAAGTCCTCAAAGTGAAAGGAAGTTTCGATTCAGAAAGAAGCTGCCATCTAATCCCCTCATGCCAAAGATTCAATTCCTAGAAGCCTGGGGCAGCAATGGCTTGCATACTTTACTTAAACGCCTTGTTACAAATTTGTAAAAGAATGCTGAATGTATCATTCCTGTATCAAAAGCTATTATAAAAAACAGGGCAAATAAATAATAGAAACTATAAGTCTTGTTTTCTCTATTATTGCAAGTCGCTTATTTTATATCTATATGTAAAGTACTCTGAAAGTATGACTAAAAAGATTAATCTAAATTTGCAGGCAATACCAAACAACCCTTGGTAGCACTCGAAAGCAAGTTTTAAACAACAAAATTCCAAGGTCGAATCTTAAATAAGAAGTATTTTAAGCAAACAATTAATGGATTGGTTGGAGTATATTTCTTTGGATAAAACTACCCACTAACAAAAGAAGATGATGCATGCTTAAAGATGACAACAAGGAGTTGCTAAATTAGTCAATCAAACTCACAGCTGTCAAAGGAGAGCCAATTCCAAGAACTTGGAACAGCAACCATTTGCATCCATATTTTACTTGAAAACTTTGCTGAAATATTGTAAAGGAATTACGAATATATGATTCTTCTATTAAAAGCAATTGCAAGGCGGGCGAATAACAAAAAGCTATAAAGTGGATATAGGCCCAGTTTTGGCTAAACCACTGTAATTCTTGTGTTCCCTACTATTATAAACTGCTTTGTTTTATTTCGACATATAAAATACGTTAATTGTGTTACTAAAATGTCGATTTAATAATGCAGGCCATAAAAATAAAGCTTACCCGTCACGAGACCGAGCGATCCGCAACATCATCCAACAGTCAAACACTGAGCCATTCAAAATTCCCATATTCAAATCCTACAAAAGAAGTGCTTCAAACGAAAGTGAGCAATGTGGATAGAAGCAGATCATATCTAACTAACTGCAAATGTTTGAACAAACAAACAGCAAGTTAAATAACCTATGTCTGCCACCACCAATTTGCTTTACTATAAAATATACTCTTTTGGATAAGGGAAATCATTGGTAGCTAAAAGTGATGACACTTGCAAAAGACAGCGGGAATCGTCAACAGGAATCAACGGCAAAGAGATATGGGCGAGCAAGCGTCAGTCAGCAAAAGACCATTTCAGAGGCACAAGCCCTCTTCGGAGGCATAACTCTTCGGAGGATAAAGACCTCAAGCGGGCTTCACCAGAAAAATGGGGGTCTTTCTCGTTACAAAGTTGCGGAATTATCGGTCGACACACTTCCGAGAATCCGTCCAACCGAGAGAGGGAAACTCCAAACTTCCTGGCAATAACCCTATTCAGGGGCACACATTTCACAATAATCGGTCGATATACTCCCGTGAGATGAAATGTGAGAAGCCCTCTTCGGAGGCAAAATGCTTCTCTACGGAGACCGAATTATTCTCCTCAGAGACCGAAGCCCTCTTCGGAGGCAAAATGCTTCTCTACGGAGATCGAATGCTTCTCCTCAGAGACCGAATCCCTCTTCGGAGGCAAAATGCTTCTCTACGGAGATCGAATGCTTCTCCTCAGAGACCGAAGCCCTCTTCGGAGGCAAAATGCTTCTCTACGGAGATCGAATGCTTCTCCTTAGAGACCGAAGCCCTCTTCGGAGGCAAAATGCTTCTCTACGTGGACCGAATGCTTCTCCTTAGAGACCGAAGCCCTCTTCGGAGGCAAAATGCTTCTCTACGGGGGCCGAATGCTTCTCCTCAGAGACCGAAGCCCTCTTCGGAGGCACAACTCTTCGGAGAATAAAGACCTCTAATGAGGCATATGCCGCAAAAAAGAAAGTTCTCTACTCAACAAAAAAGATTGGAGGAGTCATGACCCTCCAACCATGAGAGAGTAACTTCCAGGCAATGAAAACCCTCTCTGAGGCACATTTCACCAGGAGTTGAAGTGTAACAGCCGCTCTTCGGAGTTTAACTTCACCAGTGATGAAATGCAAACAAAATAAAGACCTCTTCGGAGGCACATTTCACCAGGAGTTGAAGTGTAACAGCCGCTCTTCGGAGTTTCACTTCACCAGAGTTGAAATGCAAGCAAAATAAAGACCTCTTCGGAGGCACATTTCACCAGGAGCTGAAGTGTAACAGCCGCTCTTCGGAGTTTCACTTCACCAGAGTTGAAATGCAAACAAAATAAAGACCTCTTCGGAGGCACATTTCACCAGGAGTTGAAGTGTAACAGCCGCTCTTCGGAGTTTAACTTCACCAGAGTTGAAATGCAAACAAAATAAAGACCTCTTCGGAGGCACATTTCACCAGGAGTTGAAGTGTAACAGCCGCTCTTCGGAGTTTCACTTCACCAGAGTTGAAATGCAAACAAAATAAAGACCTCTTCGGAGGCACATTTCACCAGGAGTTGAAGTGTAACAGCCGCTCTTCGGAGTTTCACTTCACCAGAGTTGAAATGCAAAACAAAATAAAGACCTCCTCCCGGAGACACAATCAAGAAGAAAGACCTCTTCGGAAGCCCACGTTTCACCGAGATTGAAATAAAACTTCCAAGTGTTAAAACGTGAAAAGGCTTTCTTCAAAGACACAACTCTTTGGAGGTACACGTTTCACCAAGATTGAAATAAAACTTCCAAGTGTTGAAACGTGAAAAAATCCCTCCTCAGAGGTACAACTTTCTATGTTAAAAAAAAATCCTCATCAAGAGCACACTTTAACTTTCAAAGGAGGAGTAATTTACCTATTCTGGGAAATAATCTTCCTCAAAAAAAAAAAAATGGGGTTAAAGTACCCTTCAGAGGCCCGCTTTACCACATAGAAGAATCCACTTGGTAAAATGTGTACATAAGCAAAAGTGATTTCTTCGAAGGACAAAGCGTAAAAACATATATGAAGGAAGTTGTACTCTACAAAAAAATTTCTTCAAGAATGAAATAATTATTCTTCAGCGAATAAGAGTGCAAGTCCCCTCGAAGTATAAAATATTGCAGCAAGCTTATGGTATGGGGGCAACATGGTATAGTTACATACAATATGGTATAGCCACATCAGCAAAAGTAATGCTCAAACAACATGCCATAAGCCCGCTGCAATATCATATAAATAAACTTGTGCAAAAATGAATAATAAATGCATTCTCAAATTCAAACAGGAGTCTGTACAAATAAAGGATCATTTTATTCAATTGTATTGCAGATACAGGTTTCAAAATAAAAAAGCAGGGGCCGGTACCCGCACAATCCTCGACCAGTACATGCAAGAAATCAAAAATCCCGAAGCCCGACTCTTCACTTCTTCTTACCACCTTTGGACCCTTTGCCCGGCCGAATGGTTAGCTTTTCAGGTCGATCGGTTAGCTTTTCAGGTCGATCTATAGGCATAAGGGAAGAAGGAGAGGGAGATGCAACTGGTCCGACTTCCGATTCCTCTCCAGTAGCCATGATTTTCTTCCCCCTCCTCTTCGATGTTCCGTGCTTCTTTCTCCTCTTTGAAGAAGACTCACTCCCTAGAGTGACAAGAGCAGATAATTTTATGTCATCGGAAGCAGTTCGCTCCGGAGATCCATCTCCTTCTCCAGGCGCTTCTTCCCTGTGTTCTTGAGAAGCGATAGGATCATCTAAGCCATGAAGAGCCTCTATTTGCTCCTCTTGTGACCCGGGGTGTGAAGCAGAAGGAGGAGTCACCTGAAGAGATGGAGGAGGGGTAACCGGAGAAGGCGAAGTCTGAACGATGCTCGATGCATTCTCTACAGGAGAAAAGAGGTTAAGTTCAGTAAAAAGAGGAGATAAAGGCTCATTAAGATTCAGGAGATAGTCAAAAAATTCATCAAAGTCGTGGGAAGTGAACAAGCAATCAGTTTGAACTGGTCCAGCAATAAAGTTACCTGCGGCGGTTGTCTTTATCATTTCAATCTCATAATTTTGAGCTCCAATATCCTCCAAAGCCTCATCATCAGTAGGGGTAATTACCCCGGTTCTTGTAGGAGGCAGGGAATGAGCACTGGAACCTGTGATGTCAACCCCAGGAGAAACTAAAGGACGAACAGAGGTAGTAGGTGGTAATTCTTTTCCAGAACGTTCCTCTTCCGCCGTCCCAGTCCGCACTCTGGCAAGTTGCTCTTTTCCCTTCGCAAGAGCAGCGCGAGTTTCCTCATCTAGATAGCGCACCTCAAGCTCTTCCTCGGTATACCCGGCGCCTCTGAACATGTCGAGAGCAGCTTCCCACACTTGAGCCAAGGTGATTTCGTATTTAGGACCGAGAAAAGAGAGACTGCCATGCCCTAAGACGCTGTGCAAGTAAAAGTCGAATGGATTTGAACTGACGTTGGCTTCCATGACTTGAATATATTCTTCAGCTGCGATTTTACCAGCCATGGCCTCATCTCGTTCTTTTTCGGTTTTAGCAAGTTGAGCTTTTAACGCTTCAATCTCCATGTCTTGGGCGCTCATTTTACTCCGCAACTGAGCGGCATCAGTGCGGTAATTCTCTACGACCTCTTCTAGCCTCTCAACTTTAGCTTCGGCATCTCTTTGGCCAGCATGTGCATCCCGCACTTGTTTTTGTAGCACCTCTTCTCTTTGAGTGTAAGTGTTAGAAGAGGTGGTAAGATCGTCTTTAAGTTGCTTGACTTCAGCTTCAAGTTTCTCGTTATACTCGGTTATGTTTTTCATCTCGATGCTGTGCTGGTCAAGAATCTTCTGCCATTCCAACTTATCGTTCTCCATAGTTAGCATCGCCTCGATATTGGCCCGATTGACCCTTTGGAGTTCATCAACAAGCTTTTGCCATCCAGACATTCTTTCAATATCAAGTCTGACGGCATCAAGATTTTGGTACATGGCTTCTTTATCAATGGGAACTAAATCAAGATCGAAGCGAACCCCCTTTAAGCACCAATTCGGGAATCGGCTCTGTAGGGTCGGTGGGCCCCTTTCAGCACGATATGAAGGCCTATTAAGAAGTGTTTGAATAGAGCTTCCTTCAAGAGCAGGGGATTTGGAAGGAATGTCGATAGAGATGGGAGCGTCAAACTTTTCAGATATTGCAGATGCGTGCTTCTCACTAGGTTTGGCCCGCTTTCTCGGGTCCTCAACAATGTGGCTCTTCCCCCGACCATCATGTGTTTTACGTTTGTGAGAGTCGTCGCCTCTTGAAGAAGACTCATGTCGCACATCTATCCTCTCATGACGCTCTTCATATTCTCTCCTCTCTCTAGCTTTTCGAGAAGCTCTCTGCTCATCGGTTTCTCTGGGACCAGTAAGGTAGCGTCTATAATCATAGTTGCCACGCCCTCCATAGCGCTGAAAGTCTTTATAGTAAGAGCTGCTGCCGCTACGCCCCATTGAAGGATCTGAAAGGCAAAAAGACAAGTCTTAAAAGCCTTTAGAGAAAAGAAGTCAAACACAAACAAGTGCTGAAAATCCTAAGTGTTGTGTAATGTGTAAACTACACGCATCAAGCTACAGACCACTCTGTGGAGTAGAGGTGGTGATAACTTGAGTAGGAGGAGTTGACATTTGTTGTAGAGAAGATGTCGCCTCGATTACAGAAGAGATAGTTTTGGAAACATCATCTTTAAAAAGTTCTTGTGAAGTCACAATTAGGTCGCTCAACCCCTCAAAAACATCATCACCATCATGCTTTTTGGGACTTGCTTTCTCAACCCCTTCGTCAGCAGATCTCCCGGAAGATCATGGAGGTTCTTCCTCTTCGATAACTGGGGCAAGTGTCAAATTGCTAGACGGCCCCGCAACATCAGTGAGAGTGGGGCACTTCACCATTAAAGTTTCAGTGGAGGGATCTTTTGGCAGAAGCTTTTCAGCCTCCGCTGAAGAATCGAGAACTTCACAAAGCTGAGTGGAACGAGAAGGGTGAAGGAGTCCAAATTGATGTAAAAATTCATCATTTAACAAAAACTTTATACTCCTCTCTTCTGCCGCCACGACATTCAGTCTTTCAAAAATTTGCTTATAGCATGGATCTCTAGAGGGAGGAGGAAGTGCTAAAACAGAGAAAAAAAAGAAGCGAAGTTAGCATTTAGCAACTCAGATTTTGAAAAGCTCAAGAATGGAGAAATAAAAACAGAAAATCTTACTTCCTACTCTCCAGATGGCATAAAACCCTGGAGGACAGCGAACAAAGAAAAACTGATTTAGAAATCCATGAACGCTTTCAAAAAGATTAGTGATGAGTTTGCGGTTTCGAGCACTCCTTACAACTACGATAGAGGGATGATCTTTAATTTTTGTGAATGAGCAGAAGTAGCAGATTTCCCCAAAGCTCGGTAATCGGTCCAAAACTCTCCTAAATAGCACACATAACCCCATCAGAATGGCATGGCCGTTGGGGTGCAATTGGAATGGAGAGATAGATAACCGAAGCAGGAACTGCTGAAGGAAGTCATTAAAAGGTGGGATGGCACCGCTCAAGCACATTTGGCGATTGACAGCAATAAAGCCAAGAGGGGGCCTATCTGCAGTATCATTTGGCCCCGACAGTAAGGCATCAGCTTCGGCAATGCCAAACTGGATGCGCAATTGGTTAAACACCCGCTGATTCAGAGTTGTGGAAGTTCTCTCCGGAGGGTTATCCAATGGGTTAGCTATTGGGAAGACATCTTCAGCCTGGCCCATCGGTTCTTCTTGTTGAGAAGTCATTCTACACAAGCAACTGGACGTTCAAATGCGAAGGTGCACGTTTCCTAAAAGTGTGAAGTGTTGTGCAGAACTAATGAAGATAAACAAGTAAATATAACTGAAGTTAAGCTAGTTGGCAATTGATCAATTACTAAATTTCAGGACTTGTTAATTTAAAATTTCAGGTATAGTGTTAGTGCAAACCGGTCAATTTCAGTTGATTATTTCAACATTGCTTTAGCACTCTACTTGGATTCGTTGGTTTAAAGTACTTCATTCACGCAATCTATTTAAATTAATTATCTTCTATTTACTAATCTGTCATTAGATGTGGGCAATCAATGGCAGTATATTCGTCCCAATCTTCTGTGATTGTTGTATTAAACAGGTTGTATACTTGCAAATTGAAGCAATCTGTAAAACTAAAGCATGCAATAAAGTTTAACAGGTTAAAGTCCAGACAATTCAATGTTCAGGCAGTTTATTTCAGCAATTCAAGTCAAAGATCGAGTCAGAATTATGCTTCAAAGCAGTACAATGTGATAACTCATTCATGTTTTAAAGGTTATGAGGCAAGTTAAGCTAGGTCGTTTATGCTCCAAGTCATTAATGCATCGAGTCACTAGTTCTCTAAGTCGTAAGGCATGGTAAAAGGAGAAATTTTTTAGTTCAAAGCAGTGTGAAATTCTCCAAGTCCTGTCTCGGCCGCGACTCAAATCCTAGGTTGCATCTAATTGAGCCGGTCATAGGTTCAAACCACAAAGAGCAACTCGGTATGAAAAATAGTCCAAGTGCTGAGTCGTTCACGACCTATGACTTGAGTCGTTCATGGCCTATGGCTTAAGTCGTACGCGGCAGATGGTTTGAGTCGTTCACGGTTCAAAGGATGAGTCGCGGTGAGGATCTAAAGGGATGAGTCGCTCGTACGACCAAAAACCTAAGTCATCAGAAAACCAATTAGGCCGTATGAATCCTAAGTCATTTCCTCAACCGGTCGTCCACTCTCCAACCCATTAACCCGTTATGGGTCATTTCATCTCTTCCAAATCCACAGACCAGATGATTCGAGGCGCTATAATCCATTGCCCTCTCCTCACACCATCAGAAAATCACTCAGAAGACCAACTCGAATCGCTTCAAGCGCTGCTGTGTCATCGTGGACAATAATGACAGCATGATCGATGGCAGTTGTAAATCGATCAAAAGCATGGGTCGCGATGGAACACGGCACAGAAATGTATCGAAGTAAAAAAGGGAAATGGGGAGTCCGGATTCGTGAATCAGTGGTGATCGTAGATTGAACAAAAGGCGAATTCACTTACGCAATATGAGAGTAAAGATGGATTGGCAATTGATTAGCTTAGATTCGTCTCTGGAAGCTTGAGGGATCGCAAATGGCAGGATCAACTGAAACAGATAAACAGTAAAAGTATGGTAAGAGTAACGACTCAAGTCTTTTATAGCTTTGAGCAGTGAAAGTTGAATTGGCACACGAGACAGGATGAGTCGAAGCACACGACCTACGACTTAGGCGTGTACTTCGAGGGGCAAGTGTTAACCTCGTTTTGCCAACGATTCAAGGACTCGACCGACTCATCCAACCAAAGACAGGACCGACTCATCTACTCAAGGGATGGACCGACTCATCTACTTAAAGGGATAGGACGACTCAAGGGGTTAACGGTTCACAAGGCAGGACGGCTCAGTGAGTTACCGACTCATCAAGACTATCGTCTCAACGACTCATGGTAAGCAGCGACTCAAAGCTTACAACGACTCAGTGGATCAACGACTCAACAAGTTCGCGACTTATCATATGAGACGACTCAGGGGAAGTAATGACATAAGAAGGTGGATCCTTGTGCCGCTTCATTTATATACCGCTACCTGATAAGTCGTTAACGGCTTAACGACTCACAACTTAGAATGACTCGTCCACGACTTAAAGCCATTGGGCGTAATCCATTGCCACAGTGCCTATGCCAAGGAAGATTGACTCGTAAGCGACTCAGGACTTAGCATAAAATCCAGCAGAGGAATAAGCCATGGAGAAATCAAGGGTTGGTTCGATGAGTCGGCCACGACCTAATTTGACTCGGCCACGAGCCAAGCATGGATCGAACACGACTCACGACTTAGGGCTGAAAACTCCTATAAATACATGGCCACCTCCAACATTCAGGGGACCTTTTGGCCAATCATTTCAAGCGCCAATAATCTGCTGAATTCTCAACTCACCCGACACTTCAAGTTCGAAAGACATTTCAACTAACTTCAAGGGAAAATCTAACGCCATCAACATGGATTCGAAGAATTCTTCTCTACCAAAGTTCTAGTTGTTTGTCTCGTCATAACTGTAATTGAGGATTGTTGTAAAGTTGTAATCGGTTTAGCAATAAAGATAATTAAAGTGGACGTAGTGCCTTGAGCCGAACCACTATAAAATCGTTGTTATTCACTGCTTTTTCTGTGATTTTCTGCTTATACTCTGCTCCCGAATCATCGGGTGGTGCTTTCACAACTACACTTCATACACCGGGGTGTTAGCGTTCAAATTTTAGCGTTAACAATTTGATCAGACAAATGTGAAGCTTCTTTTTAGAAATTAAAAGAACTCCTTTCTGATGCTCCTATTCTTGTAATTCCCGAAGGGAACCACAATTTTATTGTTTATACCGATGTTAGTCGTGTTGGTTTGGGAGCCATTCTTATGCAAAGAGAACATGTTATTGCTTATGCTCCTAGGAAGCTGAAGCCAGCCGAGACTAGATATGCCACTCATGATTTAGAGCTTGTGGCTATTATTTACGCCCTTCGAATTTAGCGTCATTACCTTTTGGGAGAGAAATCTATTCTTTATACCGATCATAAATCTTTGAAGTATTTATTTTCTCAAAAGGAACTTAATTTGCGTCAACAACGTTGGCTCGAATTTCTTGCTTCTTATGATCTTGATATTCTTTATACTCTCGGAAGGTGCAATCGTGTTGTCGATGCACTTAGCCGTAAGCAACAAGCAGTTGTTTCTACGATGATATACGGGTGGAATGATCTCGAGACTTTATCCACATGTGAGATTCAAGATCATGAATCTGATTTATGTTCATCTCTTGTTTTATGTAGCCTTGAGGTTTATCCTTCTCTTTTAGACCGCATTCTTGAAGCTCAAAAGCTAGATGATGCAGCGTAGGATGATAGCTCGGTTTCCTTAAGTCACTTGCGACCTAACGAGGGTGCCAACAGCAAGTTATGTCGCTCCAACGACCTAACGAGTATGTCCAACGACCTAACGAGTATGCCAATAGTGAGTGGTGCTTTAGGTCGCTCGTTCGTTAAGTCGCGACCACCTTAGGTCGAAAGCTGTATGCCGCAGTTCTATAAGACTTCACAAGGCCATTTTGCCTTAAGTCGCTTGCCGTTGATAAGCTGCATTCTTTTGTCACCTGGTTCCTTGAGCCGTTGAATCTTTAGGTCGCTCAAGATTCTGAAGCTATGTATTGATGATTAAGTCGCTGAGGTCTTCGCTCGTATGCCCCTGATTTGTTAAGTCGTGGGTTGTGTTGTTGTAAATATGTGTTGTTGATGTAAATATGTTAAGTCGTATGTCGTTTCTTATTAAGTCGCGAGTCGTGTAACGTTGACTTGGTTATATTTGCTATGTCGCTTGTATATATTAGGTCGTAGGTTGGGTGCCGCTGGATTGTTAGGTCGCACGTGTTGTAACTTATGATTGTTAGGTCATGAACGGCCTGTATTGTTGTGTGTAAGCCTATAAATAGGCAGGTTGGGTCATTTGCAAGCTTGGTTGATTTTGAATAAACATTGGTTTGAGTGCTTTGTGCCTCTTTAAAATTGGAAGTTGAGCATTGTCTCCTTTCTCCATTTTCAGTTATTCGAGTGCGCTCGAATCAACGGATTTGAAGTCGATTGATGGAATCTCGTGCACGAGATCACCGTAGAAGAATCGGAGATCTTGTAACACGGTATCATGTGCGATCAATGTGTTGGAGATAGCTAGAATCCGTTATCTCGCGAGGTCAACGGATTTGGGCATTTTGGTTATTTTCAATCCATTGATTCAACTTTTCATCATTTCATTTGTTTTCTTATATCCACTGCGTCAATTTGGTATCAGAGCTAGACTTAGCCAATCATAGCTAAGCCGAGCCTATTGGGAGCCGAGATAGAAGTATTGGAGATTGTTTGTTGATAAGTTTTTGATCAAAGCCGAGCCAAGTAAGTGCATGCCGAGAGTAAGTGCAGGCCGAGAGATATAGAAGTTGTGCTAGTTGAAGTGTGTTTGGATTTGTTGAAGATTCAACAATGCCACTGAGACGTGCTAACCAATTTCAAAATGTTGAAGATGTGTATAGAAGATAAGAAGCTGAGCAAATCAAACAACGAATCAATGAAAAGTTTGATGAAGGTATTAGGAAGTTAGAGAAATTGATGAATGATATGAATCAAAGTCAAAGGAGAAGGTCAGCAATCTCAGACCATGGAGGAAACAAAGTTTCGCCATCTATTGTGGAAGCGAGGAGGGTGTCACCACAATCTTGTCGAGAAAGAAGAGAATCATCATTTTCCATGAGAATCACAATCTTGTCGAGAAAGAAGAGAATCATCATTTTCCATGAGAAGAGAACACCATGAGTATTGAGGTGAAGAGAGAAGAACCCCACGTGGATTTGAAAATGAGCTATATCGTGATGTTGAAAGACATAGTAGAAGAGATATGTATGATCGTAGAGATGTTGATGGTCGAGATCGATACAGAAGTACATTTGATTATGATGAAGATGGTGATAGAGGTAGTATTCATTATCGAGATCGAGGACAAGTGCGAAATCAATATGTGGACGTAGAAGATAATCGTCGATGAGAGTCGGGGATGAAAACAGAGATTCCAGAATTCAAAGGAGGAATGATAGCAGAAGTGTTTTTGGACTGGTTATCAAATGTTGAAGAAATTTTTGACTTCAAGGAAGTACCCATGCATCGTAGAGTTAAGCTGGTTGCTACTCGATTGAGGGGAAGAGCTATGGAATGGTGGCAACAAACTAAACTTACACGGGAGAGAATGGGAAAGTCGAAGATTGTTTCATGGGAGAAGATGAAGAAGCTGATGAAGGCTACTTTCCTGCCTTATAATTATCAGTCTCTTATGTATCCGTGCTTACAGAATTTGAGACAAGGGACAAAGTCGGTAAATGATTATGCAGGTGAATTTTATCAACTGATTGCCAGAAATGATATCATGGAGACGGAGGAACGGTTGACAGCTAGATTTGTTAGAGGGCTGAGAAAACAAATTCAGGATATGGTGAATATGTTTGATCCAAGATCCGTTGCTGAAGCACACCACAAGGCTCTAGCTTGGGAGAAGAAAGGTAGAAGAGGAGGTGTGTGTTTACAAATTCCAACAATCAAATGAAAGGGGCTTGTAGCAATACGAATGTTTCCAAGGCTGTTGGTAAACCGATTGTTAATGAAGTTGCTAAGACTAAGGTCAACAACAATTTCAAGTGTTATAATTGTCAGGAGTTTGGTCACAAGAGCAATGAATGTCCGAAACCTAAGAAGCGAGTGACGGTTGCTGAGGTTGAGGATGAGGATGCAGAAGTATAATGTTCTAATTCACCACAAGTTGAGGAGGAAGAAGGATTATTGGCAGGAGACGAAGGATATTCTTTAATGATAAGGAGATCTTTCTTCACACCAAAGCAGGAAGAGGAGACTAGCTGGTTGAGGAGTAACATCTTTCAGTCAACACGCACTATTTTGGGAAGGGTCTGTAAATTTTTTATCGATGCAGGAAGTTGTGATAATATCATCTCTACAGAAGCTGTAAAGAAGCTGGCGCTAAAGACAGAGAAGCATCCCAAACCCTACAAGTTAGCTTGGTTGAGGAAAGGTGGGGAAGTGAAAGTTAATCGAAGATCTTGTGTAACTTTTTCCATTGGAAAGAAGTATAAAGATGAAATTTGGTGTGATGTGGTAGATATGGACGTATGTCATTTGTTGTTGGGTAGACCGTGACAATACGGTAGAGCCGTGCAACACGATGGAAGGACTAACTGCTACAGTTTCATGTTCAATGGCACTAAAACCACTTTAGTTCCTAAACAATGACAACAGAGTGAAAGCAAGTTGGAGGAGATTGAAGAACTAAAGACTGTGTTATCTTTGAAGTAATTTGTCAAGGTAGTAGAGGATGAGCCTGAAGTATTTCTGTTAATTGGACGTGAAAGTAGTGAAGCGATTGAAATTCCTGAAGAAGTTAAGCCAGTAATGAAGGAATTTGAAGATGTATTTCCTAAAGAATTGCCTAAAGAGTTGCCACCGTTGAGAGACATACAACATCAAATAGATCTTGTTTAAGGAGCCGTGTTACCGCATTGACCACATTATGGAATGAGTCCAAAGGAGCACGAAGAGTTGAGAAGGAAAGTGGAGGAGTTGCTTGAACAAGGGAGTGTACAAGAAAGTTTAAGTTCTTGTGCAGTACCAGCATTGTTAGTGCCGAAGAAGGATGGGACTTGGAGAATGTGTACAGATAGTCGGGCACTAAACAAGATTACAGTGAGGTACAGATTTCCAATGCCAAGATTGGATGACTTGGTAGATCAGCTGAGTGGTGCTGCTATCTTTACAAAGATTGATCTGAAAAGCGGGTATCATCAGATTCGAATTCGACCAGAAGATGAATGGAAGACCGCATTTAAGACACGAGAAGGGTTGTATGAATGGTTGGTCATGATGTTTGGTCTTTCGAATGCACCGATTACTTTTATGCGAGTGATGAACCAGATCTTTTGACCGTTTATTGGAAAGTTCATGGTGGTATACTTTGATGATATATTGATATATAGTGGAAGCACAGAAGGACATCTACAGCACTTGCGGGAAGTGTTGATGATACTTCGTCAAGAGCAATTTTATGCAGCAACGAAGAAATGCGTGTTCATGACGCATAGTGTTTTGTTTTTGGGGTATGTATTGTCCAAGGAAGGTATCCAGGTGGATCAGAATAAAGTTGAAGCAATCAAGGAATGGCCACAACGCAGGACGATAACGAAAGTTAGAAGTTTTCATGGCTTAACATCATTCTACAGAAGGTTTATTCCACATTTCAGTAGCGTGATGACACCTGTTACTATTTGTATGACGGGCAAGCAGTTTTCATGGTAGAAGGAAGCAGGATTTGCTTTTGAGCGAATCAAGGAACTTTTGACGACAGCACCAATTCTAGTTTTGCCGGATTTTCAGTTGCTATTTGAATTACATACCGATGCATCTAAAGTTGGAAATGGAGGGGTGTTGAATCAGAGGGGCCATCCAATTGCTTATTTCAGTGAGTAGCTTTCGAGAGCAAAGATAAGATATAATTCTTATGACGTGGAATTCTATGCTATTGTCCAAGCCATAAAACATTGGAGACACTATTTGTTTCATAAACAGTTTGTGTTGTATACTGATCATGAAGCATTGCAACATTTGTAGGGAAAGGATAAGGTTGTAGCAAGGCATGCTTCATGGATCACATACTTGCGACAGCTTACATTTGTAGTAAAGCACAAGTCGGGAGTTACAAACCGCATGGCAAATGCATTGAGTAGAATAAATCATTTGTTGACTATGATGAGAGTTGAAGTAATGGGGTTTGATGTACTTCCAGAGTTGTTTGTTGAGGATCCTTACTTTGCGAAGATTGTAGATGAAGTCAAGTAAAGGAAGACGGATGAGTATGTGTTGGTGGATGGTTTTCTTTTCAAAGGAAATCAGTTGTGTATACTAGAGTGCAGTTGGAGAATGAAGATTGTGAAAGAATTGCATTAAGAAGGACATATGGGAAGATATCATACTTTGTAGTTAATTTCTCAATCGTTTTTTGGCCTTCTATGAGGAAAGAAGTTGAAAGATTTGTGCAAAGATGTCACATATGTCAAATTTCCAAAGGGATAGCTACGAATGCATGATTGTACATGCCATTATCCGTTCCTATTGGACCAAGGATTGATGTTAGCATGGATTTTGTTTTGGGTTTACCAAGTACACAACGAGGGAATGATTCTATATATGTTATGGTGGATACATTTTTAAAGATGGCACATTTCATAGCTTGTAAAAAGACCACCGATGAAGTCTGTGTTGCTCAATTGTTCTTTAAGGAGGTTTATCGACTACATGGGCTACCTGAGACCATTGTTTCAGACCGGGATACTCGATTTCTAAGTCATTTTTGGTTGAGTTTGTGGAATATGGTTGGAACTAAGCTGAATTTTAGTAGCACCTATCATTCGCAAACAGATGGGCAAACGGAAGTGGTGAACAGATCTTTGGGAAACTTGTTGAGATGTCTTGTGAAAGATAATTTGAAGAGCTGGGATGTGAAATTATGTCAGGCAGAATTCGCATACAATCATGCCGTTAATCGAAGTACTGGATTCAGTCTATTTCAAGTAGTATATTCAGCAATGCCGAAGGGACTGTTGGATTTGTCGATAGTTCCATTTCAGAAAGGGGATGTTAAACGAGCTTGTGATTTCGTGAATGAATTGCAGGAGTGTCACCGGATTGTTCATGAACGATTGCTTATGTCAAATGAGAAGTATAAGCAACTAGCCGATAAGAAGCGAAGAAGTCTGGACTACAAAGAAGGTGATTTTGTTTATGCAGTTTTGACGAAAGATCCTTTTCCAATTGGAACTTACAACAAGTTGAAAGCTCGAAAGATTGGTCCAGTAGAAATCTTAAAGAAGATCAATGATAATGCTTATCGGTTAAGGTTGTCGGATCATGTCCATACTGCCGATGTTTTTAACGTCAAACATTTGATTGCGTATCATGAGGATAAGCGTCTTGAAGAAGAGGAAAGTGTGAATTTAGGGTCGAATTCTTGTCAACCGGGGGGAGGATGATGCAACGCAGGATGATAGCTCGGTTTCCTTAAGTCGCTTGCGACCTAACAAGGGCGCCAACAGCAAGTTATGTCGCTTCAACGACCTAATGAGTATGTCCAACGACCTAACGAGTATGTCCAACGACCTAACGAGTATGCCAATAGTGAGTGGTGCTTTAGGTCACTCGTTCGTTAAGTCGCGACCACCTTAGGTCGAAAGCAGTATGTCGCAGTTCCATAAGCCTTCACAAGGTCGTTTTGCCTTAAGTCACTTGTCGTTGATAAGCCGCATTCTTTTATCACCTGTTTCCTTGAGCCGTTGAATCTTTAGGTCGCTCAAGATTCTGAAGCTATGTATTGATGATTAAGTCGTTGAGGTCTTTGCTCGTATGCCGCTGATTTTTTAAGTCGCGAGTTGTGTTGTTGTAAATATGTGTTGTTGATGTAAATACGTTAAGTCGTATGTCGTTTCTTATTAAGTCGTGAGTCGTGTAACGTTGATCTGGTTACATTTGCTATGTCGCTTGTATATCTTAGGTCGTAGGTCGTGTGCCATTGAATTGTTAGGTCGCACGTGTTGTAACTCGTGATTGTTAGGTCGTGAATGACCTATATTGTGTTGTGCTGCTATGTGTAAACCTTTAAATAGGCAAGTTGGGTCATTTGTAATCTTGGTTGATTTTGAATAAACTTTTGTTTGAGTGCTTTGTGCCTCTTTAAAATTGGAAGTTGAGCATCGTCTCCTTTCTCCATTTTCGATTATTCGAGTGCGCTCGAATCAACGGATTTGAAGCCGATTCACGGAATCTCGTGCACGAGATTAACGTAGAAGAATCGTAGATCATGCAACAGGTATCGTGCGCGATCAATGTGTTGGAGATAGCTAGAATCCGGTGTTCTCACAAGATCAACGGATTTGGGCATTTTGGGTATTTTCAATCCGTCGATTCAACTTTCATCGTTTCATTCATTTTCGTATATCCGCTGCGTCACTAGATCCCGAATTGGCTATTCTTAGCCAAAGTTGTAGGGATAAAATTAATATTGAAGGTTGCAATGACTTTGATATTGATGCTCGTGGAGGTATCCGAAAATTTGGTAGATTTATCGTGCCAAATATTAGTGATCTTCGTAAAGACATTTTACAACATTCTCATCGTTCTAGATTTACCATTCATCTCGGTAGTAGTAAAATGTACGCGGATACGAAGCGACCTTATTATTGAGATGGAATGAAATCTGACATTGCTAACTTTATTAAACATTGCATTACTTGCCAACTTGTTAAGGCCAAGCATCGAAGGCCCAGTGGGTTATTGCAACCTTTGGACATTCCAATTTGGAAGTGGGATCAAATTTCAATGGATTTTATTGACGAACTTCCCCGTTCTCATTCGAGTCATGATAGCCTATGGGTGATAGTTGATAGACTTACGAAATCTGCTCATTTTATTCTCGTTCGGTCCAATCGAACCGTACCACTTTTGGCTAAACTCTTTATTAAAGAGGTTGTTAAATTGCATGGAGTCCCTACTTCTATTGTTAGTGATTGTGATCCATTGTTTACTAGTGGATTTTGGAAGAGTCTTCAAAAAGCTTTGGGAACAAACCTTCATTTTAGCACCGCTTATCATCCATAGTCCGATGGACAAACCAAGCATGTGAATCAAACTCTTGAAGATCTTCTTCGTGCATGTGTTCTTGATTTTGGTGGAAGTTGGGAAGATCATATATCTCTTGTCGAATTTTCCTATAATAATCGCTTCCAATCTAGTATTGGTATGGCACTTTTTGAGGCACTTTATGGAAGGCCATGCCGATCTCCTTCTTGTTGGCTTGAGGCCGGTGAGAAGCTGGTTTTAGGTCCAGATTTTATTCATGATTCCACAGAAAAGATTGATCTTATTCGTCATAGGATGAAAGAAGCACAAAGTAGGCAAAAATACTATGCCGATAACCGAAGAAGGAAACTAGAATTTTTTGTGGGAGATTTTGTGTTTATTCGTATTTCACATATGAAGGGTGTTGTGCATTTCAGTCGATCTAGAAAGTTAGCACCTCGACATATTGGTCCAATTTCCCATTACTAAACGTATTCGCTCCATAGCTTATCGCCTTTTATTACCGGCTCAGTTTTTTACTATTCATGACGTGTTTCACGTTTCTCAATTGCGGAAATGCCTTCGACATTTCGATCCTATTCTTGAGCCTGGTGTTGTGGAAGAAATAGAAGTTACGCCTAATTTGACTTATGAGCAACATAATATTCATATTATTGCATCGGAGATTAAACATCTTTGAAATAAAGATGTCCCTCTTGTGAAGGTTCAATGGTCCTCAAATCCTAAGAATTGCTCTTGGGAATCTAGAGAATTCATCGAGCGAACACATCCGGACGTACTTTCCCATGCACTTTGAGGTGAAATTCTTATTTCAAATTTCTTTTGTGTTGATATGCTTTTATGGTTGTTACTTTTTATCTTTCTTCTTTAGTATTGTAAGGACGCAATTTCTTTAAGGAGGGAGTCTGTAACAACCCGCATATTTGACGATTGTGTATTTAAATATTTTATTTAAATACAGCATCGTTGGTCGGATTATAGTCCGAAATGCTACTTTTTGCATACGGTCAAATTAGGATTCGGCACCACTTCCATTGAGTTCAAAACGCCATTTGCGACCTTTTTGAGTATAACCTTTGATATGTATGGAGCAAGCTAAAAATTTGACCTTTGCACTTTGGACTTTCGGTTTGGGTTAGCCTAAACTATTAATTCTAGCTCAACCCCTAATTCTCTTCATTCACTTTCATTTCCTAGATACCTTCAAGCTTTCATAAAAATGGTGGAAGAGAAAAAGAATTAGAATTCCTAAGCCCTAGTTCCATTGCAAATTCAAGTTCTAACTCCAAATTCAAAGTGAAACTATTGGTAAGCATCCTCTTCTTCTTCTCCAACTCATTCTACCTTCAATTTCAGAAATTCGTAAACCTAACATAGGAAATGTTTTTTTTTGATTTAAGCTTAGGTTCAAGCTTCTTGGGTTGGAATTGAGGAGTGATTGTTCTTGCCTTTCTCTATAGCTTCTTCCTCCTTGTTTTTGTGCAAAGGTGAGATATTTATCTCACATTTATGTCTATAACTATCTTTGATAGTTGGGTATGAATTCCTAACACTTATTCATGTGCATTTGCTTTTTGTTTGGATTGAATTGGTGAATATTCCAATTTTTGGTGTTTTGAAGCCCAATCCTTAAAAATCCTAACTATGATGTTTAAATCTTGGTGATGAATCGAAGAGCCATTGAGGCCAGGTTATCGATTGGCATAAACCCCTAGAACCATTACATGTTCGGTTGCATTTTGGAAGAGTTTGCTCTTCATTTGATAGGCTGAAAAATAGCCGAGAGCTCAATCAGTCGACTGACCTCTTGAGCCAGTCGACTGGTTGTAGAAAATAAAGGTTCCGAGGCTGTTTACAGAGATAGGGATTCTCTGTTTCTTACAATTAGTCGACTGACCACTATAATCAGTCGACCGACTGCAAGAAATGAAATTTCTAGGTTTTTGGATCAGTCGACTAGCCAATTGCAGTCAGTCGACTGACCCGCTTCTATTTGCCTATTTAGCCTATTTTGTTTAAAATTCCAATTTCTATCGATTCGTGGTTTTCCAATTTGTTGTTATCATTTATTATCGACCTTGATGACTTCTATTTTAGAATTTTTGGTATATCAATTTTGATGGATTTGGAATCAATTTCTTTGGATTTAATTCATGACTTTGAACGTGAAATTTTGGTGATTGATTGTTTCTACAATCATTTTTGTGCTTTGTCACTTTAAAACACAAAGGTTTCTATACTACTAGTAAATATTCAAACTCTTTCACAAAGATGATTTCAACTCTATTTTCAATATCAAACTCGTTTATAAAACCGTTTTTCCAACCAATTAGTATATACAAACATTTACCTGAATTGTATGAAACATCTAATTAAAAGACTTAGTAAAACAAGTGGTATGAAACACTTGCGTTTACTTCGTCGGTTAATTCTTGGACTTGTTCGATTGAATCTCTTGTGACAATTTTTGAGTAGAGATTTACAGTTTGTTCGTAAATATTTAAGTTAAGCTAGTGGTTATGGGGCATGAAGCTATACTCATCTATTTACTAGCTTAGTGTAATTGACACTTCTTGATGATCGATGATGGTCATTTTGTGATTTAGACTAGCAATGTGCGATGTCTCTTTGTCTGCGAGGGAGACTAAACCCCGCTTCTGTGGGCTCAATTTGGTGGGGTAGCGACCCATGGTGTTCGTGCCGTTTTGTGGAGCTTCGGCTCAAAATTAATGGTTAGCATCCATGGAATAGCGTTCCGTCTTGTGATACACGTGTTGTTGAGTTTTCATGCTCCCGTTTTGTGATAGGCCTCCCCCATTTTGTGATTTCTGGATTTCTATTGATGATTTCTAGAATTTGTGTTTCACCAATTTTTGTGATTACATTGATAAGTTCTATCAGTATTTGTGCATTGGTGAATTTGTGTTTCAACAACTTTTACAATTGGCATTGTGATGTTTGACAATATTTATGACTTGGTGAATAAAAATAAAGAGTATGACATTCTTTTTGATCTTTGAGAAGATTCTTCAGATATTGATTAATCTCTAGTTGATTTTCAATTACGTACTTATCACAGTATAACTTTATGGTTATCGTACGTTTTTGTCATATCTCTTATCCTATGTCATTTTATTTGATATTTATATCTAGACTGATTATTTTATTATCTTCCTATTAAATAATACTCAAGTCAGACCGAGATGTTACAGGTGCTCCAGCTTGACTCCTTACTTGGGATTATTATCTATCTTTTGGCTAACTATATTAGATTGGTAGTATTTGTTATTATACATTTGAGACAGAGACTCCTTAATGTATACATATTATTTTATCTAGCACCTGCATCCATTCTTTTGTGTTATTGTAGATCTTTTTGAACACTACTCTGATGTATACTTTCATGTGTTATATTCATATCTATTTTCGCCTTTGTGATATGGATATCTGTGACTGATTTGTGTTGTGTTTATTTCTATATTTGTTTCCGAAGATATCATAGCCACTGTGTAGTAGCTTTGAGTTTGTATCAGCATGTCGGATTTCCTCTTGAAATGAAATGCATGTTACACTATCTGACATATCGGTGCTCGCACAAACCAATTACATGGATGGTCGCTCCTCAAAAGCCTTATTTTTCGTGATAGTTGACGGCATTACTCCATAGTGTCCTTGGCTAGCGTGAGTATAGTGGTAGGGCATCACACTCGGCCTCACCCACATGTGAGACCATCAACCCTCGACAAAAAAGGGAATACTGCCAGTACTGGTCCAAACAAACAAATCTTCTAACTTTGTGCCCCTTACCCAAATCCCCAATTGAGCCTCTATCTATAGCCCATTTATTTACCCTAATCAGCTTAAGTGTGCCCAGCCTCACTCACGTGTGAGACCATCAGTCTTAGACCTGAAACAGAATGCTGCTGCTACGGGCCACTACAGCTATATTTGCTTATTAACTTAATCTAAGATCTATGTTTTAAAATAGGCCCCTTCTGTTATTTCTTTTTTTTTAATTATAACCTACGTATTATAATTGTCTTGACACTGTTACTCTTTTATTTTCTCTTTTTAGTTATAACCATTGTTATAATCATGCTTACAAATATCTAAATTTTCCTATTGCGGTCCATCTCCATTTTATTTCAGTTTCTCTAATTTTACATTTAATTTATGCAAATTTAATGTTTTTCTTATTTAAAACCATATTTATGAATCCATACTGACTTGTGTTTTATTTTATTATAATGATCGAGTCAGACCGAGTATTACAGATTCAGGTTTGGCTGCTATGGAGCTCAGGAGATAAGCTGGATGACAATGACGTATTATACGTCCTTGACTATATTCCACTGTGTGTATATGTTGGGAGGAAATGTTGCTATAACTGTCCAGTTTACTTGTTTATTTTTGTAATCTGACGATTGTACATATATTAAATGATACAGTTTCTTTATATAAAGATAAGTTATTATATATTACATATCGTTCTGCTGCGGTTGTTAGATTCTGTGTTATTTTTTCTGTTTTTTCCTATCTTTTCTTCTTCAACCCTAATGATCTGGTATTTTTGGAACTTGAATATTTGGTATGAGAACGTATTAATGTCGATTTTCGATGGCCGAAAATCTTGGTTTGTTACATTTGATATTAGCTAAAGGATGTTTTTGGTGATGTATTGATTAAATGAATTATTTTGAAAAAGAGCTTTAGGAAAATTAAGATTAGAAATGTATGATAATAAAAAGACTATATAATGTAAAGAAGTGTCCTTATAAAAAGTTTTAAATTAAGAAACTATTTAGAAATATATTTTATAAAAGTATATTTTATAAAATAAAATTTAATTAGCAAAAATAAAATGATGTTTGAGAAAGATGGATATCTTAATATTTTGAAAGTAGAAATGCAAAAATATGTAATATGAAATAATTTTGGAATTAAAATTGGATGGAGATTTATTCACAAAGAAAGTTCATAGGAATTTTGAAATAAGAATTATAATGATATTATTCCAAATAAAGGATGATCTATTTATTTTGGAAAAAAAGGTATAAAAATTTTGTGAATAAATATTTGAAAGAAAAATGTAAAATGATTATTTATAAAGAAATATCCTTGCAAATGTTTGAAAAAATATGAAAGTGTTATGAAATATTTTCATAAGTAGTTTGGGAAGGTTAATAAATACATACGAACTATATGGACTATTTCATCGCACGATTTAATCTAAAATTCAAGTATGGAACTTTGACGTATTTGACACTTATCCGAAAGAGGATTTATCACTCGATTCGTGAAGACGGACATTGATGCGGGTTTGGGATTAGATTCTTTTGTTTTCTATTATAGTTGAGAGCTATGCAAGGAGAACTGAAGTTCTGATCAGAAAGCTTGGTCAAAGTCCACACTAGAGGATCAAGGGATCAATCCTAATTCGGATGTGAAGTAGTGAATTCAAATAGAAGATCGAATCAGATATTGTGTATGGATGATCTATATATATTGTACGAATGTATAGTTAAAAATAATTATTTGGGGCAAAACCTGTAGTTTTCTGGTAATTTCGAGGACGAAATTCGATTAAGGGGGAAGTCTGTAACGACCCGTAAGTTTATCACTTCGATAAATTATATTTATTTTTAAATTTATTTAAATAAATTATTGATAATACAAACAATACCATTTTGAGTAATAATTAGCGGTAATTATATTTTGAGTAAATATTTACAAAATTATTTTCCTCGATGTCTCAATAGGTAAGATGGGTGAAAGCTGTTTTTTCTAGAATTAACCCTATAATCATAAAATGTCGCGCATAGAGCTTGGTACATACACTTATTTTTATAATGAAATAATGATAGGAAATAAAATCAACTGATTTGCCTTTGAAAATAAAATGTATTTTTGACATCGTTAACAATGCCCTTAAATATGATAATTGATTTATTAAATTTAATTAATGGTTTAATTATTATTATAATTATTCAAATAATTATTTCTAAATAATAATGATTCATTTTTAGTAGTTGTAAAGTGGTAATAAATAAATTGTAGTAGTTTTACAAAGAGATATGTTTGATTTAAAAACATAAGGAGAAATCGATACTACTTTATCGGTATAATAGCAATTTTTTTAAATGATTGTTAATATATGTTAACGCTAAAATTTGAACGCTAACACCCCAGTGAGTAGATAACAGTTATGAAAGCACCACCCGTTGGTACGGGAACAAGATACAAGTAAAGAAATTGCAGAAAAGCAGTAAAAGACGACAGTTTTATAGTGGTTCGGCCTAAAATCGAGCCTACGTCCACTTTGATCTCTTTATTGCTGAACAAGTACAACTTATACAACTTTCTTCAATTACAATCCACTCTAGACTGTTAGTACAAACTTTTACGGAGAATTATCTTTCAAACTCATGATAAATGATGTGGATTCTCTCTCTTGAATTTGATGTAATGTCTTCGATGTTTGGAGTGCTTGAAGTGTTGCTTGAGTCGAGAAAATGGCAGAGTTTTGGCGCTTCGAGAATGAACCCAAAAGTCCTTTGAATGTTGGAGGTGGCTGCCTATTTATAGAAATTCTCGGAGTTGAGTCGCCCCCCCTATGAGTCGTACGCGACTCATATTGCTCAATAGGTCGTTCGTGAGTCACGAGTCGTCGAGTCATGAGATAAGTATCACCCCTTAACTCCTCTTTTCTTACGAGTACCGGCTCACACCTTATGAGAAGCGGCATCACTTTTTCTCTAAGTGTTAGGTCGCACGCGACTCATCGCAATGAGGCATGAGTCGGCAACGACTCATAGTAAGTCGTAGATCATGTCTTTGGGTTGTAGTTGAAGCATTTGTCAGTACTTCATTGATGTCTCGCCAAGTGCTTCATACGATGAGTCGCTAAGCCGGTGTGCCATGAGTCGGTGGGCCACTGAGTCATTGAACCACTTCACTCATGAGTCGCTAGAAGTATTGAGTCGCTAAGCTGCTTTACTGGTAAGTCGCTGAGTACTATGTCGCTTCATTTCTAAGTCGCTAGCTTATGATAACTCAATGAGTCGCATATCCCATGAGTCGTTCGCATCTTAACACACTAGGTCGCAAAACACTTTAAGTCGCTAGAGCCACTGAGTCGCTCCTTTACACGAGTCGGTAACTATCATGAGTCGTAAGCTCCTTGAGTCGTTCGGCGTTAACAATTGCCCCTCGAAGTATACGCTTAGATCATGAGTCGTGTGCTTCGACTTTCTTCTCGAGTCGTGACCGACTCAGGGCGGCTTAGGACTCGTGAGTCCTTCCTTATTCTCCCCTGTCTTGTATATGAGCTAATGCGTTGCTCTTCTCCCTCATTTAATCCTTGCCTTAACACCTGGTGCCGCCATTAACGAATCTTCGAATCTCATTTCCGAAGGCGAATTCAACCCTGTTACTCTCCGATTCATCCCATCCATTATACTTCGTAAGCAAATCCGATCTTAATCCATAATAATCAATGTTGAATCACAAATTCTCATCTTTCGGCTTTAGTTTGTTTTCATGCGTTGCGCTTTACTTCGAATTGTTATAATTGATGCTGGATCACTATCCGATACGTGAGCTCAGCAATGCATTGAATATAAGATCGGTGCGAAACATTTCAGATTGTTTTTCAGGTGATTTGTTGGTATGGACAGATGATGGGTTCCATTGGGAATGTGACAGATCTTTGTTGCCTTAGTACTAACGGGTTAGCGGGTTGAAGCAGAGAAAGGGGGGCTGTGAGATGAGGCGTGGCGAGGAATTCCACGAGTTAGCAAATTAGGTTTTGAGTCGCTGGTCGAGTCAGCTAGGAGCCATGAGTCGTGGCCGAGACATCCTGAGTCGCTGCCGGGTTAGGACTTAGAGAATCCCGCATGCCCTTGAACCGAGACCCCTTGACTCATACAATGCGACTTACTGATGCAGTGATCTTCCTGTTAAGCTATGAGCAACTTTAGGTTTGGATGCATGGTGTCGTGCCTTGTGTCTCTTAACTTGATTTAGATTGCCTTGAATTTTAAGCGACTTTGGGAACTTGAAATTTTGACAGAACTAGCTTATGTTTCTATCCTGAAGTTTGAATTGCAGTGACAACTCTAATAACTATGTTATGCTTTGCCGCTGGATTATGCTACCTTTAATATTGATGACCTGTTAAATATAACATTCACAGAAAACTGGGACGAATATACTGTCATTGATTGCCCACATCGAACGACAGATTAGTTAATGATAGATGATTAACTTGAATAAACTGTATGTATGAAGTGCTTTTAACATATCAATTTCAAACAAAATACCAAAGCAATACTGAAATAGTCAATTGAAATCGACTTGCTTGCACTAATATTATGTTTGAACTTTTAGATTAACAAGTTCTGAAATGTTTACAATCGATCAAGCATCGATTAGTATAATTCCAGTTATATATACTTGTCACTTTTTATTAGTCTTGCACAACACTTCACACTTTTTAGGAAACGCGCACCTTCGCATTTGAACATCCAGTTGCTTGTTTAGAATGACCTCCCACCGAGAAGAAGAAGTGGTAACTCAAGAGGAAGAAACTTTTCCGATAGCTGTTCCCATAGAGAATCCTCCGGAGAGAACCCCGACTATTCTAACTTCGAGAGCGTTTGTCCAGCTGCGCACTCAATTTGGCTTTGCTGAAAGTGATGTTCTTTTCCCTAGGCCAAGTGATACTGCTGACAATCCTCCCTACGGCTTTGTTGCAGTCAATCGCCAAATGTGCTTAAGTGGGGCGATTCCTCCTTTTAACGACTTTCTCCAACAGTTCCTGCTTCGGTTGTCTATCTCTCCATTCCAATTACACCCCAATGGCTACGCCATTCTGATGGGGTTATGTGTTCTATTCAGGAGAGTTTTGGATCGATTACCAAGCTTCGGGGAGATCTACTATTTTTGCTCATTCACGAAAACTAAAGACCATCCCTCCATCGTGGTTATAAGAAGCGCTCGAAACCGCAAACTTATTACTGATCTCTCCGAAAGCGCTCACGGATTTTTGAATCAGTTTTTCTTTGTTCGCTGCCCTCCAGGGTTTTATGCCATCTGGAGAGTGGGAAGTAAGATTTCCTGTCTTTACTTTTTCCATTTTGAAACTTTCTCGAGATCTGAACTCTCAGTTGCTAATTTCATTCTTTTCCTGTTTTTAGCACTTCCACCCCCTGCTAGGGACCCAAGTCTTAAGCAAATTTTTGAAAGATTAAATGCCGTGCCGGTAGAAGAGAGGAGCATAAAGTTTCTGCTAAACGATGAACTTTTACATCAATACGGACTCCTCCATCCCTCTCGCTTTACTCGGCCTCGTGAAGCTCCAACGGAGGTTCCTGATTCTCCGGTGAAAACTCCTGATCTTCCGATCTCCACTAAAGAGCACATACGAGGAGAAATTTCTGCAGAAACCTTATTAGTAAAGTGCTCTACTCCAAGAGACGATACGGGACCCTCCGAAAAGCCCGCACTTGCTCCCATTATTGAAGAAGAAGAGGAGCCCCTTTCCCAAACCAGGAAGAGTGCTGACAAAGGAGCTGATGGAGGGAATCAGGTTGGGCATGACGGTGATGACGTCTTTGGGGATTTAAGTGACATAATTATTACTTCCCAAGAGCTCTTTAAAGAAGACCCTGCTCATGGTAAAGCTATACCTCCGACGATTGAAGCAACATCTGCCCTCCAACAGACTCTAACTCCTTTATCTCAAGAATTGTCATCAACAGTGAAATCTATCATTTCCCCCCAACAGGGGAGTGGTTCGTTAGTCCAACGCGAGTAGCTTGCACTTCACACACAACTAAGGATTTTCCATCACATTTATGCACTTATCTTCTTATACTTTAGAGATTTCTAAAGCTTATCTTTTCTTATTTCAGATTCTTCAATGACACGCGGCGGATCGTATTATCAGGATTTCCAACGCTACGGGGGGCGTGGTCAATATGATTATCGGCGTTACTTTCCCTCCTATAGAGAGTCTGACGAAGAGAGGGCTGCTCGAAAGGCTCGTGAAAGGAGGGATGCAGAAGAGCGTTATGACAGAAGGGATAGGGATGAGCACCATGATTCTCTGCAGAGAAGTGACGACTCTCACAAAAGGAAATCTCACGACGACCGAGGAAAAGGTCATGTAGCTGAAGATTCAGGCAAACGAGCCCGATATGGTGAGAGACATGCTTCCACTATTCCCGAAAAGCCTACTGCCCCTGCCCCTCTTGACATTACTTCCGACTCTCCTGCTCTCGGGAAGGAGGACATCCAGACAATAATAAGCAGGCCTAAATTTCAAGTGGGACCTGGCCCAGCCACTTTACAAAGTCGTTTTCCACAATGGTGCTTAAAGGGTGTGAGATTCGACCTTGACCTGGTTCCTATTGACAAGCCTGCTATGCTACTAAATCTTGACGCCGTCAAACTTGATATCGAGAGGATGTCAAACTGGCAGAAGCTTGTTGATGAGCTTCAAAGAGTTAACCGTGCCAACTTAGAGGCCATGCTCACCATGGAAAATGATAAGGCCGAATGGCAAAAGGTCGTTAAGCAACACGACACCGAAATGAGGAACATTGCTTCTTACAATGAGGAGCTTGAAGCAAAAGTCGAGGAATTGAAACATGAGCTTGCTGCTTCCTCTACTTCATATTCTCAGAAAGAAGAAGTGCTCCTGAAGCAAGTGAGAGACGCTCACGCTAGCCAGAGGGATGCCGAAGACAGGCTCGAAGCACAAAAAAGAATCAGTGAAGGCTATGTCTCTGATATTGCTGAGCTTCGAAAGAAAAACAACTCCCAGGAGGCGGAGATACAAATGCTTAAGCTTCAGCTTGCCAAAATTGAAAGGGAGCGCGATGAGGCTGTCGCCGGCAAAATCGCAGCCGAAGAATCTCATGAGGCGACCAAAAACAGCTTCGGCTCAACATTATTCGACTTCTACTTGCATAGCGTCTTGGGGCGTGGAAGCCTCGCTTTTCTTGGTCCTAAGTATGAAATCACTTTAGCTGAAGTGTGGGAGGCCGCTCTTGAGATGCTTGGTGCTGAAGGTGCCGGTTACGACGAATCAGCCCTGGAAAGGCATTATTTCGATGATGACGCTCGCGCTGCCCTTGCCAAGGGAAAGGAACAACTTGCCAAATTAAGAACTGAAGTGACGGAAGGGGACCGGCTGGGGAAAACCACTTCAACTACTCTAGTCCAGCCACCTTCTTCGTCTGAAGTCGACATTATTGGTTCCAGTTCCCATCTCGCATCTCCCACCAAAGTTACCGCTGATATTACAAGCATACAAGGTGGAGACGAGGGTGAAGAGAGCGCTGATGCGCAAGCTTATGAAGTCGATATCAGGAAACCAGCTTCTCCAGGTAACTTTACTGTTAATCTCGCTACTGTCAATTCTGCTCAAGCGGGTTACTCATTTATTTCGCATGAGTTTCACGAGCTCCTTGGCTATTTTCTCAACCTTGACGAGCCTTCATCTCCTCTCTTTACTGACTTCATTGGTGAACCTTCATCTCCTCTTTTTACTGACTTTAACCTCTTTTCTTCTGTAGAAAAAGTATCAAGCACTGCTCAAATCTCTACTTCTCCGGTAATCCCTCCTCCATCTCCTCAGGCGGCTCCTCCTTCTGCTTCGCAGCCTGGATCACAGGAGGAACAAATAGAGGCTCTCCATGGCCTGGATGATCCCATTGCTTCGCAAGAGCAAAAAGATGAGGGACTTGAGGGAGGTGACATATCTCCGGAGCGGACTCCTTCTGACGATATAACTCTATCTAAACTTGTCACTCCAGGAAGTGAGTCTTCCTCAAAGAGGAGAAGGAAGCAAGGAGCATCAAAGAGGAGAGGGAAGATAATCACTGCCACTGAAGAGGAGCCAGAAGTTGGGCCAGCTGCGCCTACCACTCCTTCCTCCCTTATACCCACTGGCCGACCTGAAAAGCTGGTCATTCGGTCGGGTAAAGGGTCCAAAGGCAGTAAAAAGAAATGAAGACTTTAGCTTTTTGTCTTTTGTATGAACTGGCCGAGAGTTGTGCGGGTACCGGCCCCCGCTTTTATTTTAAAACCTGTATCTGCATTATAGTTGAATAAAATGATTCTTCGTTTGTACAAACTTCTGTTTGAATTTGAGAATGCATTTACTATTTATTTTTTGCACAAGTTTGTTTATATGATATTGCAGCGGGCTTATGGTACGTTGTTTGAGTATTACTTTACTGATGCAGCTATACTACTATACCATGTTGCCCCCATACCTTAAGCTTGCTGCAATACTTTATACTTCGAGGGGACTTGCACTCTTATTTGTTGAAGAATAATTATTTTATTCTTTAAAGAAAATTTTTGTAGAGTACAACTCCCTTCTTATAAGTTTTTACGCTTTGTCGTTCGAAGAAATCACTTTTTTCTTTTGCTTATGTGCATATTTTACCAAGTGAATTCCTCTATGTGGTAAAGCGGACCTCTGAAGGGTACTTTAACTTCTTCTTTTTTTACGATCATTTTCCATAGTAGGCAAATTACTCTTCCTTTGAAAGTTAAAGTACGCTTTTGACGAGGATTTTTTTATACAAAATTGTACCTCTGAGGAGGGATTTTTCACGTTTCAACACTTGGAAGTTTTATTTCAATCTCGGTGAAACGTGTACCCCCAAAGAGTTGTGCCTTTGAAGAAAGCCTTTTCACGTTTCAACACTTGGAAGTTTTATTTCAATCTTGGTGAAACTTGGGCTTCCGAAGAGGTCTTTCTTCTTGATTGTGTCCCTGGGAGGGGGTTGTACCTCTAAGGAGGGATTTTTCACGTTTCAACACTTGGAAGTTTTATTTCAATCTTGGCGAAACGTGTACCTCCAAAGAGTTGTGCCTTCGAAGAAAGCCTTTTCGCGTTTCAACACTTGGAAGTTTTATTTCAATCTCGGTGAAACGTGGGCTTTCAGGAAGGTCTTTGTTTTGTTTTTGCATTTCAACTTTGGTGAAGTGAAATTCCGAAGAGCGGTTATTACACTTCAACTCCTGGCGAAATGTGCCTCCGAAGAGGGCTTTTATTTTTTGGCATTTCAACTCTGGTGAAGTGAAATCCCGAAGAGCGGTTATTACACTTCAACTCCTGGTGAAATGTGCCTCAGAGAGGGTTTTCATCGCCTGGAAGTTACTCTCTCATGGTTGGAGGGTCATGACTCCTCCAATCTTTTTTGTTGAGTAGAGAACTTTCTTTTTTGTGGCGTATGACCCATTAGAGGTCTTTTATCCTCCGAAGAGGACTTGCGCTGCAGATGGTAGCTTTGGTTGTTTCTTTGTTCACTTGCTTATGCCTTTTCAGCGATCCTCTCTCTTTTTTTTTTAAGTTTTCATTCCCCTTTTCTTGCAAGTAGCTTGTTTAATCCAAGGAAGTGTACTTCATTGCCAGGCAAGTTCGTGAGAACGGGCACTAGCTTCCTAATTGGATGTTTGTTTGTTCAAACAATCTCAATTTATCAGCAAGGGCTCGTTTCTATCGAAATCATTAGCCGTTCAATTGAAGTATTTCCTATCTAGGATTTGAATTCGGGGTCTTTGTGACTTGAAATTTGTTTGTTGAATGATGGTGAGAATTGCTCGGTCTTATTATGCGCAAGTTTTATTTCCATTGTCTGGAAAAATTTAAATCGACATTTCAGCAATACATTTTATGTATTTTTATATCGAAAACAAAGCAAACATATAATGATAATAAGGAACACAAGATTTATAGTGGTTCGACTATGAAATTGGGCCTACATCCACTTTATATTCTTTCATTATTTACTTGCATCAGTTTCACAATTGCTTTCAATTACAAGAATCATACATTCATAATTCTTTTTACAATGTTTCAACAAAATTTTCAAGTAAAGTATGGACGCAAATGGTTGCTGTTCCATGCCCTTGGAATTTGATCTCCATCAACAGTGGTGAGCTTGAATGTGCCGTCAAGAAGCTTCTGACCTATTACATATGGTCCTTCCCAATTTGGCCCAAACACACCTGTCGCAGTCATAATTCTTTTCAGGACTAGATCTCCAATTTCAAAGCTGCGTTGACGAACTTTGGAATTGAAATGTCTGGCTATCCTTTGCTGATGAGCTGCAACTCTGAGGTTAGCTTCATCTCTTTTTTCATCAAGGAGATCCAGCGCTTCAAGTTGTAGCTTCTCATTTTCTGCTTGATTGAAATGGATTCTTCTGTGTGAAGGGACCTCTGTTTCAACCGGGATCATTGCTTCCGATCCGTATGCTAACGAAAAAGGAGTATGCCCAGTTGCAGTTTTGTGAGTAGTTCTATATGCCCATAGTGCAAGTGGTAGTTTATCGACCCAACCACCTTTTGCTCTTTCGAGTTGCTTTTTGATGGTTGATTTGATGATCTTGTTCACTGCTTCCACTTGCCCGTTTGCCTGCGGATGAGCTACTGCCGAAAAGCTTTTCTGGATTTTGAATCGTTTGCAAAAATCCTGGAATTCCTCGCTTTCAAACTGAGTACCATTGTCTGTGATTATTTTCTGAGGCACACCGTATCTGCAAATGATATTCTTGGTCACAAAGCTTATCATTTTCTTTGAAGTGATAGTAGCCAATGGTTCAGCTTCAGCCCACTTAGTAAAATAATCAACTGCAACAATAGCATATTTAATCCCTGATTTAGCAGTTGGTAGTAGCCCAATGAGATCCATTCCCCAAATTGCAAATGGCCATGGACTGACCATCTGTGTGAGTTCGGTAGAAGGTGCTCTAGGAATTTTGGCATATCTTTGGCATTTGTCACATTTTCGGGAGTAATCTGCAGCATACCGATTAATTTCTGGCCAAAAATATCCGTATCGGAGAATTTTCTTTGCTAATGTTTGACCACCTGAATGATCACCGCATTCTCCTCCATGCACTTCAGCTAGGATTGTTTTGGACTCTTCCCGGGATACACATCGAAGCAATGGCATTGAGAATCCCCGTCTGTACAATCGGCCATCCTGAATTACATAGCGAGAAGCCTTCCTTAGTAGCTTTCGTCTTTCTATCGAGTTTTCTGGCAGAGAACCTCTGAGTAGGTAATCCAGTATTGGAGTCATCCATGACTCTTGTTCTTGAGATACATTCATAATCCAGTCTATATCCATCTCGTCTATACTTGGCGCTGAAAGGACTTCTACAGGGACCAATCCCAATAGTTGAGCTTCACCAGAACTTGAATATTTTGCGAGGGAATCTGCCTTCATATTCTCTTCCCGAGGAATGTGGCTTATTGAATAATGATCGAGTTCACATAGGAGTTCCCAAGCCTTTGACAAGTAGGAAGGCAGGTTTCCACCTTTTGCTTGAAATTCCTTCTTGACTTGGCATACAATAAGCTGAGAATCACTGAAAATTTGTAATGCTCGAATGTTTAGCTCTTTAGCGATTTTCAGACCTGCAATAAGAGCTTCATATTCTGCTTCATTGTTTGTTGAAGGAAATTCCAGTCTTAGTGCATAACATAATGATCGACCTTCAGGAGTTTCAAGTACCACTCCGGCTCCAGAACAGTAGTCATTTCTTGCGCCATCAACATACATCTTCCACTGGATTGGAGAATCATTGATCGCTTTTTCCTCACCATTATCTTTCTCTGTGAATTCTGCAATGAAATCAGCTAAAGCTTGTCCGTTGATTGCTTTTCGGGGGTGATAGGTGATGTCATATTGACTGAGTTCAATGTTCCATTTTAGAAGACGACCCGAAGTTTCAGGGCGAAATAGGACTTGCTTTAGAGGTTGATCAGTGAGTACTTTGATAGGATGAGCTTGGAAATATTGCCTCAGTTTCCTCGATGCAACTAGTAGGCAATAGGCGAGTTTTTCCAACTTGGAGTAATTCAGCTCTGCCCCAGTGAGTCTTTTGCTGATATAGTAAACTGGATGTTGAATCCTTTTGTCTTCCCGTATCAGCGCTGCACTTAGAGCATGAGATGATACTGCCAAGTATATAAGAAGATCCTCACCATTGCCTGGTCTAGAAAGTATCGGAGGCGTTTCCATATGACGGATCAACTCTTCAAAAGCTCTTTGGCATTCAGGAGTCCATTCAAAGTTCTTCTTTCCTTTTTTCAGGGCATCGAAGAATGGGATGCATTTATCAGTAGCTTTAGAAATGAACCGACTCAAAGCGGCGATCTTTCCGTTGAGACTTTGCAATTCCTTCTTCGTTCTAGGAGCTTTAACTTCTTTTAAGGCGGTAATTTGAGCTGGACTAGCCTCAATGCCCCTAGCACTGACGATAAAACATAAGAACTTTCCGGATTCGACCCCAAATGTACATTTCAGAGGGTTAAGCTTCATTCTGTATTTCCGGAGGACTGCGAACATTTCTGCTAAGTGTTCAATGTGATCCGCTGCTTTCCTGGACTTCACTAACATGTCGTCGACATAGACTTCCATAGTTTTGCCCAATTGCGGTTTGAACATGGCATTAACAAGTCTTTGGTAGGTTGCCCCTGCGTTTTTCAATCCGAAGGGCATAACTCTGTAGCAATAAAGTCCAACATCTGTAATAAAGCTTGTATCCTCCTGATCCGGCTCATGCATCATGATTTGGTTATAACCGGAGTAGGCATCCATGAAGGATAACAATTCATGTCCCGCAGTTCCGTCTACCAGTTGATCGATCCTGGGTAATGGGAAGCAATCTTTGGGGCAAGCCTTGTTTAGATCAGAAAAATCGATGCACACTCTCCATCTTCCATTAGCTTTCTTGACCAACACAGGATTTGAAACCCAATTCGGATATGTAGATTCTTTGATGAAGTTATTTTCCATGAGTCGATCAACTTCTTCTTTTAATGCTGCTGACCTTTCTGGACCTTGGGTTCTTCTTTTCTGTTTAACTGGCGTAAACTTTGGGTCAATATTCAGAGCGTGTACTGCAACTTCTTGGGATATTCCACACATATCGGCATGAGTCCAAGCAAAGACATCCAGATTTGCCTTCAGGAAAGATATCAAGATATTCTGAATTGACACATTAAGCTGTGAACCCACATTCAACACCTTATTTGGGTCCTTCGGGTCAACATGTACCGGAACTGTCGTTTCCGCCGGTACTACTCTATTCTCCCCTGTACTGGCTTTTCTGGGATCCATTTCTTTCCGTGCCCCGCTGTGCTCGCCAGTGCAGGGTCCGCTCTGTAATTGCTACAAGGCTGGTTCCTTGATGCGGACTGGAGTTGCCGCATCCTTTCCCATTTCTCTTTTTCTTGCCTCTCGCAACTCTGTCAAATAGCATTCTCGTGCAGCATTTTGATCCCCTTTTATAACTCCTACTCCATTGTCAGTAGGAAATTTAATAGTGAGGCACCACGGGGCTAGGATAGCTTTGAATGCTGCGAGTGTTGGACGGCCAAGAAAAGCATTATAAGCAGAATATTCATCGACGATCACAAAGGTTTGCTTTCGGACCACTTTCCTTTCTCCTTCCCCAAGTTCTACAAACAGATCGATGGTTCCTACTGGTTGCTTTGGCTCCCCAGTGAAGCCAACGATTTTCTGTGATGAGGCTTGCACATCGATCATAGGGATTTTCATCTGGTCAAATGTCTTTTTGAAGAGGATATTACATGATGCTCCGCAGTCAATGAGGACTCTTCTGACAATGGCTGGTCCAATACCAGCCGAGATGACCAAGGGATCTAAAGTAGGAGCTTCAATACCTGTAGAATCTCTGGCTCTGAAAATAATATCATCGCTGAAAGTTTTCTGTTGTTTAAGGGGCGTAGTGTCTTCTAGAACAAAGACGTCTTCTTCGGCTGGAGCATATTTCAAAGCCCTGGAATATCTCTCCATCTCACCCCAACTCTTGCCAGCTGGGTGAGGTCCTCCTGAAATGACATTGATAACGGGCCTTCCAGATTCATGTCCCGTAGCTTTCTCACCTGTCCTAGGCTGATGAACAGGAACCTGTTGCCCCTGACTTGACGATGCAGGATTGTTGCTATTCTTTTTCACGAATTGCTGCAACTTGTTTTCTCTTAGCAACTCTTCAATCAGATTTTTCAGCTGGCGGCATTCATCAGTTTCATGACCTGGTTGATTGTGGAAGCGGCAGAATTTCCCACTCTGTATGGCTTTTTTCCCGGTTCTCAAAGGGATAGGTTTAGGGAAATCGACGGAATCTTTAGTGGCCAGGTAGATGTGCTCCGGTGTATGTGATAATGGAGTATATTCTGATGGCTTGAAGGATCGGGGCTTCTTCAGATTACCCTGTTTCTTCCCATTACTATTCTCCCTTTTTTGCCCCACCGATTCATTCTTGCGTGGGGCGACAGTGTTGTCTTCTGCTCTTTCCAACACTGTCTTTACTGGTAAAGGACGACTTTCCAACCGAATGAATTCATCTGCTTTTTTGTAGAACTTTTCGAGAGAGGTTGGCTCCTTCATATTTAACCATTTCCCAAATTCGCTTGACTTATCAATAGCCCTCATCAGATAAGTCAATATCATTCGTGGTTCAGCATTGTCCACCTCAGCCAGTGCTATATTGAAGCGGTTCAAGAAGGATCTGATAGACTCACCAGGATTCTGCTCTAAACTCGATAGTGACATAATATCCTTGGCCTTCGAAGCATATAGTCTAAACTGCTCCTTGAATTTTCTGGTCAAGTCTGAAAACTGATCGATAGATCGGACTGGCAACTTGGTGAACCACAGTAAAGCTACGCCTTCCAGGTATACGGGGAAATATCGGCACTTTATTTCGTCGGAGGCCCTGGCACCTGTCATGTGCCAATCATATTTATACAAGAACTCATTCGGATCACTTGTCCCCTTGTAAGCTGGAATAGTCGGAGGGACAAACTTCCTTGGAAATTCCGCCTTCAAGATTTTTTCAGTAAACGGAGTTTTACTTGGAGCGAAACCCCATTCCTTCTCATCTTCAACCCTTTGCATACTTTCTTTCATGATCTGCCGGACCATTCCAGAAAGATATTCTTCATCATGTCGAGTTCTAGATCCACCGGCCTCAGGTACTGCCTGCTCAAAGGGACTAGTAGGCCTTTCAGGAGCATTTCTTTCATTAACATCATGAACGTTGCCAGCATGGTTCCTCTCATTACCAGCCGGTTGATTGTTTGCCCCAAGTAAGTCGTTCAACTTATTCAGAATCAGGGCATTCTGGGCACTTTGAGCCTCTAATTGTGCATTTTGGGTGTTTATCTGCTGGTTTAGCCCTAGAATCACAGCATCCAACTCCGCTTTCGTAACTCCAACAGACGGAGTGGGTTGATTAGGCATAGGGGAAGCGGAGGTTCCCTCTTGAATGTTTCCAGATCTGACAGATCTACTTTTCCTTCCAGGAGCCATAATCTCAGATAAACTTCTGGTTTTTAAAGAAATTCTTTCTACAAATCTTTGCGAAGCAATGATGAGAGTTTTCCTGAGTTGGGTTCTCAGTGAAAGCACCAAAAATGTTAACGCTAAAATTTGAACGCTAACACCCCAGTGAGTAGATAACAGTTATGAAAGCACCACCCGTTGGTACGGGAACAAGATACAAGTAAAGAAATTGCAGAAAAGCAGTAAAAGACGACAGTTTTATAGTGGTTCGGCCTCAAATCGAGCCTACGTCCACTTTGATCTCTTTATTGCTGAACAAGTACAACTTATACAACTTTCTTCAATTACAATCCACTCTAGACTGTTAGTACAAACTTTTACGGAGAATTATCTTTCAAACTCATGATAAATGATGTGGATTCTCTCTCTTGAATTTGATGTAATGTCTTCGATGTTTGGAGTGCTTGAAGTGTTGCTTGAGTCGAGAAAATGGCAGAGTTTTGGCGCTTCGAGAATGAACCCAAAAGTCCTTTGAATGTTGGAGGTGGCTGCCTATTTATAGAAATTCTCGGAGTTGAGTCGCCCCCCCTATGAGTCGTACGCGACTCATATTGCTCAATAGGTCGTTCGCGAGTCACGAGTCGTCGAGTCATGAGATAAGTATCACCCCTTAACTCCTCTTTGCTTACGAGTACCGGCTCACACCTTATGAGAAGCGGCATCACTTTTTCTCTAAGTGTTAGGTCGCACGCGACTCATCGCGATGAGGCATGAGTCGGCAACGACTCATAGTAAGTCGTAGATCATGTCTTTGGGTTGTAGTTGAAGCATTTGTCAGTACTTCATTGATGTCTCGCCAAGTGCTTCATACGATGAGTCGCTAAGCCGGTGTGCCATGAGTCGGTGGGCCACTGAGTCGTTGAACCACTTCACTCATGAGTCGCTAGAAGTATTGAGTCGCTAAGCTGCTTTACTGGTAAGTCGCTGAGTACTATGTCGCTTCATTTCTAAGTCGCTAGCTTATGATAACTCAATGAGTCGCATATCCCATGAGTCGTTCGCATCTTAACACACTAGGTCGCAAAACACTTTAAGTCGCTAGAGCCACTGAGTCGCTCCTTTACACGAGTCGGTAACTATCATGAGTCGTAAGCTCCTTGAGTCGTTCGGCGTTAACAATATAAATTTATGTGGTTTTATTAATTAAAAGTGATCATTTTAATTCATCTAAAATGATAAGGATTTTTACAAATATATGTACATTAAATTATAAATGAAATGTGATCAGAATTGGTTCTTCAATCGGCAACGTTTCATCGAATGAAAGTTGTTCGGAATCAATGCAACATTGTTTATATGTCATGTACACATATATAACATATAAATGCATCCACTAGTATGCACATGAACATAGGTATACATAAAAATTAACTTATACACTTACAAATAATTATATAAGAGAAAAATCAAAGCTATTTTGTATAAAACTTCCTCATTAAGCTAAAATAAGTCAACATAGGCATACCTTGTGGATGGAAGTGATATGCATAAGGGGCTGGGGGTTATTGCAGTGTATTATAAAGGAGTAGTGGGTTCGAGAAGCTTGGAAAAAGTGGTTATGCGTATCTTCCTTTATACTCCTTTTTTCCTATAAATATCCACCCATATCCTCCTTTATCACAAATTCATTCTTATTCTTCTTCACCATTCTTGAGCTTCTTTATGCTCTCTAATGGCTTCTCCTCTTTAAGAGGGGTATGAGGGTTAAAAATAGTGGAGTGGTTAAGCACCAATCCACTAATTACACTCTAGCCACTTCTTAATTTACTTCTCTCTCTTCTCTTCTTTAATGGCACTTGCCCAAGAGTTTAGAGGTAATGGAAGCATGGGCTGTAAGCGAGGAGGAGGTATATATGGTGTCCAAGCACTTTAAAAGCATGGTTGAGTCATTTAGTAATGATTTAGATGAAGTATTGTGATGATATGAATGTTGGTAGGAAGTTGGTTTGATTATGGTGAGAACTCCTAAACTATATTATATTATATGTTGAATGATGATATTGTGTTGCAAATGGAGGTTTAATATGCTTTGATCATCAATTTTCTTTTTTTGATACGAATGTTGAATAGGTATGCAAGTCACGAATGTACACGTCGATAAACACAAAGGAATTCACTTTTCTAGAATTGATTAAATGGTGTGTATGGAATTTTTTAACCTCTTAAAAATTCTTTAAAATGTATTTGCAACAATTTTAAACATTTATAAGTATTTTTGGTGAAATTTGAAAAGAAATTAAAATTTTGGTTAAAAATAAGCACGTCGCGGAAGAGTTCGCAATTTCGCACTTTAAAAGTCAAACAAGTGTAAAAGTTGGAATATAGCTTGGAGATAAGAAATTTCCAAACTATTATATCCATAGTTTTCCAATGACGAAATAAAATCAAGACTTTGATAATTAGATTTTGAAATATGAGAAAAACATGTTTTGGAAAATTCTCAAATTTGTATTTCAGAATCCAAAAGTGGATTTCTTTGAAAACGATGTTTTACATTGTTTAAAAATGTGAAACAAATCTTTTAAATATTTTAAAATGTTTTAAAAGTGAATTTTGTAAGAAAAGTTAATTCCAAATGATAAAATATCGTTTTGATCAATATAGCTTAAAAAGGCACTTTCTATAGCACTTTCCGCAGCACATTTCTATAACTTTGAAAATATTGTTTTAAAATATCCAAATCTTTTATTAATGTTTAAAAATGGATAATTAAGAATTTTAAAAATGATTTGGAGGTTTTCTAGCTTATTGGAGAAAGTTCAAATAAATGATTTAATGGAAAAGCTATTATAAATAAATGGTTTAATCTTGGCTCTAAAAGCCGACGAGTAGGCTAGATTTTTCTATTCACGAGATCCGGATGTAAGGTGCTGAAACTACGGATATGTTCAAGGGCGACTATTGCCCTAGCTCACCTGGCCTCTTTACTGGGCGAATGATAGATAAGATCAAAATGTCGAAAATGGTTTAAGTAATAAAAGATTTAAATTTAGCAAATTTAATTACAACTTGATTTAATGGAGATGATCTTCTTGTACTCGGTATTAAAGACCAAAGAGGGAACTAATACTATTCATGGAATTTAAAAGGTGATTTTTTGTTATTCTACCCATATTGTTGAATAAAGGGATTGATATTTAGTAGAATTAGATGATTTCTATAGATTCTACTCAATTAATATGTACTGGTTTTGGATTAATATCCTAGATAACATGTTTTTAACCCAATCGACATTGAGAGTTTTGAATTAATAAACCTTTGTTAGGATTTAAATGAGATGATTTGGAATTGATTTAAATTCCTATATTTAAAATTTAGTGGTTTGGATTTATAGTAAATGATGTCTTGAATAACATTGTTTTTGATCCGTGCTGAAAGCTTTCCTTTGGAAATCTTTGCTAGGATTTAATACAGGATAGGAATTTATAACTATCATTGTGTTTAACACTGATAAATGTATTTTAATTTCTTATGTAATGATTATTTGTTGGAATAACATATGTGAGATTTTTTCTGTCTTATTTGTCCGTCCTATTCTTAGGAACATGCTTCTTCGGCACTTGGATTTTCGACACGTGAGTACCGAGGATGTATAGTGTCGATTAAATGTGTATTTATATACGCCAACAATTCAAGCACCTGCATTTCCCCTCTAACTCTAGCAACTGCAACCCCATTGTTAAGCTTCCATCTGTAGTTTCACATATAATAGACATTACCACAACAGCACATCAAACTTCTGTTGATCAATGCATACTTTTTCCTTATAACAATACGCCCTGCATATCACACCAGTCCCTACATATCAACAATACCAAATAACTACTCTACAGCCTCCAACAACACCGTCATTCCCACAACTCCTCAATTATCTCAACAATAAAAACAAACAATACCAGTGCACTGACCAAGCATCCACAAGTTCGAGTACATACCTTACATACCATGCACGAACAACTTCTTCCCTTGTACAAACTTCTCCCTAACCATACCGTCATCTCCCCCAACATCACCATACCATCAACGATACGAATCCAAAGTCCCCTCCTCATACAACATCGCCAACGTCATCAACATCCTCCTACAATCTTCTACTATAACCACGATATGAATCATCCCCAACATTGCTAATCAATGATACAAATCGAAACACCCCTCTACAATACACCGCCTTGCATCGACAACTCCATCAATAGCCCAAAACTGCCTCCCTTCATCACTTCAAACTCCGTCGCCAATCACCCCAAGTTGTCGAACCTGCAACTATGACAATTTGATTAATTTTGGTATTGCACTTTCAAAATTTCGAATTGGGGGGTAAGCAGTGATTTTTGTTATTTTTAAAATTTTGTTTATTTGACATTTCATTCATTTTGAATAGAGTGGTGAAGTTTGGGATAGTAGTGGTTCCCATTTATTTTGATAGTTTATTTATCTTGGGTTGAGCCTTGACTAGTTTGTCTTAAAAAAAATTAAGTTTGCTTGGTGAAGATGTTTTAGTTCTCCTTTTTTAATTAAAAACTAAATTTGTTATTGCATTTTATTAATAATAAGTTGTTTTCAATTGTTTTAGTTTAATTTGTTTTAGCTTTTCTTTACTTTTAGTTACTTCTTTCATATTAAAAAACTTGTATATATCTTGATTTTAATTTTAGGGTGCCAAAGCAGAAAATCAAGAAGGAAATGAACCGCTTGCCAAAATTAACTACTTGCTTGCTTTTAAAAAAATTGCTGCTTTAAAATAATTTCTAATAAATTCTACATGCTCTGGTATCGTGATTCCATCTCTTGTTTTTATTCTCATTGCATTGTTGGTTGCTTGCATTTTAAAATAAAATCAAAAACAAAAAAATTCATTCATAGTTGCATCGTTAATTTACATTTAATTTCTGCTTTGCATTTCATCTTAGCACTTGACTAATAATATTGGTTACATATCTTAAAGGTATCATGAGCTCACCTAGGGCTTAATGTATATTGATAAGTTGTCCTCTTTTGAAAAATTATTTTCTTGGTCTATGGTACGATAGAGCAATAATCAGTTATAAATATTACGATGATTCGTAAATATTATATTGATTGTTTCCCCAAGGTACTTAAACCTTCGTTCGCATTGCTAGAGTGATTCGTGGTGCACCGATAAATCCTGTCCATTACCTGGCTGAAAACTATCATTTTGGATTCATACATAGTGTGATGATACAATATTAGGTTAGGAGCTACTTAGGATAGGAAATTTGTAATTAAACCCTTGCATTTATTTATTTGCATTAGTTCATGCATATTTAAAAAAATTTCAAAATCCAAATCTTAAAAAAGTATAAATATTTCTTGACTTAGTTTTAAATTTTTACCTTTACAATTTTTTAGTCCAAATCAAAAATCCAAAAAAAAAATTAGTGTTTTAGAAAAGAAAAAAATTAAAAATAATATAAAACCTTTTCAAAATAAATTTGTAAATCCAAAAAAAACAAAAATCAAATTTCCCTCTAGAAAAATAAATTTCTTTTGGTAAACAGTTATCCTTTATAATAAAAATGAAAAAAATAAAAAAACATATTCTTGTAAATCGCTAAGTTTCCCTACATACATGAATTTTACGACTGTTGTGAAAATCAATATAATCCAAACAATTTCACTTCGAATTCTTGTGGATATTTAATAACAACTATTGCATAAATAATTCAGATTTTGAATCAAATTTTTTTTAAAATGATGACCAACCTCAAATGTTGAAAGGAGTATTGAAACAAAATGGAATTTACTTGAACTTTATGAACAACAAAATCAGAGGACAAATGAGTTGTGTAATTCATATTTGTGCGCTATCTCGATTCAAGGGTTCAAAACAAACAAAATTTGAATTTCTTCAAAACTCAAATGATTTCAATTATAACTCATGCTGATTTAATTTCGAATTCTAAGATGAAATCAAAAATCAAAATATAATCAATTGTTTAAATAATTTTGGCAATGAGAATAATCTCACACTACAAGAAATCCTAATATTAACACCACTGGATATTTGTGTTTCAATACCGAGCGCTATTTTTTTCGATGATATTGATAAAAATTCAGAGTTTGGGTGCGTGTTAATGTTAATGCTGGTCCACCAAATTTTTGTTCTCCCGTTTATCTATCTTTCTTCTCCAGACCCACTCATTACATTTCTCCATTGATGCCCAAAAAACCATAGTTTATTTTTCACTCAATCTAGCTATATTTCTCCTTTACCCTATTTATTTTTCTCTTGTTTCAAACTCTCAGACACGCTTATCTCCAAAATAGAAAAACCCTTTAAAACATTATTATAATTCAAACTCTTATAGTGTGGCAAAACATTGTAATCAACCATTCTTCTTCATCTCATGATGCACTACACGTGGATCTTACCTCTCTGACAATATTGCACCTTCAATTCTCTGCAACTACTCTATTTGGCATTTATTCTTGCAAGCCAAGACAATACCTTACATAATTTTTTGTCATAGCAATCTACGGCTAGTTTGTGTGTTATTCGTTAATATTTGTTGTAATATATATAATATATTTAGGCACTACAAGTAATATAATTTTTAATATTTTTCGGTAGATTACAATTATTGATTTGGTTTATCTCCGTCAACCACCGGGATTCTTAGAATATCCAAAGATATAGGTGTGGTTGGGTTTTAATAACTATAAAAAGAAATCGTAAATAATATGTTCGGTATAACCTCTCCTATTCTTGCTAAGTAAAATTGTGAAACCCAAAACGTGACTATTATGGTTAAGCTTTCCAAGTTTGATTTCTTTACATAAAACTTCATATCCTTTTCATCATTGCTTACCTTAATGATATCAAGTTGGGAAGTAATGAAAATATTGTAAGTAAATTTTATAGAGCAAGTAAATTCATTTTGTATCAAGGATATCTAAGGATAAGTGGGTTGTTCGAAAATTACTGTTTGACAAATTATTAAATCTGGGACAAGTAACCCGATCAAACATGAATTTTTCTCAAGAATTCAATTAGGATTCTTATTTTTCCAACCTCTTAACAAAAATAAGAAATGGGCTCTCGTAATAAAAATAATAAATCTTATTTAAACATGTTTTCAATGAGTTATTGATCTTAAAATAATTTTTTTATTGATCTACAAAATTATACTTGATTACTTTCATTATAATGCAAGCATTTGGAGTAAATATAAATCCTAGGAAACATGAAATCTTATAATTTCAATCTATAAAATTATTCCATTGATTTTAGTAATCATTGGTGCTTTTTAATATGGTTTTATTTATTTTCAAGCTTGATAGTCTTCATACGAAAATGCATACATGGATTTTATGGTTACTGTTTGCATGCATGCATGGATTTTATAGTTATTATATTAATTATATTCATTTTTGTGAAAATAAGGCAGATTGAATTTGAGTATGAAACATTAGAATTCACAGTCCTTTCGAATTCCAATGTTCATGCAAAGTCTAATAAATTCTTCTACCATTATCTTCAATGCAGTAGTTATGTAGTTAGCATGTTTGCGTAAATTACTATTTTAAATATAAGCGTAGGATCTTTACATCTACAAACACTATTGAGGCATAAAAGGCTTCTTTTTAATAAGGCTTAAAAAGGCTTCTATCTAACAAGGAATGTAGCTATTTGCTCATATTGCGTTGTTTGTCAAAACGAACTAAGATGGCCAGCAATTGATTGAAGTTGAATTTTTGTTCATCAGTTGCATATTGACATGATGCTATTTTAATTCTCAAAATAATTAAGAGCAACGTCAAGTGTGTTATGCTTTTACATAGTAAGTTGCACTCCAAAAGTTAACAAATCACAACATATAAATAATTCACCGATTCTTGCTGCTCATCATCATTCTGTAATGATTTGGAATTTTTTATAATTAAAAATAGTTGCTTTAATAAGCTTTTGTGATTTAATGTTGGAAGACATAATTTTTTATTAAAATATAATAATGTGATTGGATTAAAACGTAATAGTATTAATATGAGGTAATTTATAAATGCTTTGAATTTAATTCCGATTAATTGAAATGATTAAAAAGGTAAAATTGGTGATACATTAGAAATTAATTGTAGTAATGTGTACACTGAATAATAATTGGATTAAGGGAGTAATTGACAATTTAAATGTTGATTAATTAATGAATAATGTGTAATAAATTGTAATTGAATAAAAATTAGAGTTGTAGTAGTAATTATAACACCTGTTGTGGATAATAAACTTATAAGTTGTAACTATAGGTTAACGGTGAAAATTATTATATGTTACCTATTTATTTAGACTGTTAAATTGAATCCGAAATCAATTGCTAATAATTCACTTAATTAAGTGTAGTTGGTTAATTCAATAAGATGTAACCAATGTAAATTTTATTCATAATAAGACAATGGATTGAATAAAAAGAATTGAAATCAATTTGATCAAATTATTAGGATTTAAATTATATTAATTGGATCTATTGCATTCAAATGTAATTATATATTGCATTAATGAAAACTAAGATGATAATTGTAGAAGTTAGTGTAACAAGATACAAACAATGTTAAATATGTCTGTAGAGTAATAATTTTTAGAATAAAAAATAAAATCAAATTAAAATAATTTATTGAAAGTTAATTTTAGTAATTGGGTTTTATTGCAGTTGGAATTGAACACTATAGTGGTTAAATATTTAGAACTGAATTTGGTATGTAAATTTGTTTTAAATTATTGTAAATGTCCATGAAATCAAAAATGATAAAAATGGTTAATTAATTAGTTTGAACATAAGAAATCATAAATTTAATTTAATAATAATTTATTTAATTAATGTGAAAATAGCCATTTTGGCAACTCTCTCGGATTTCGATGAAACGAGTTTCACCGGATTCGCAATGTTGAATTATTGTAAAGTTTTAAGTTCTGTAGTAATCGGGCTTGTCATTTGATCGTATGTGCTTGAAAGGTGTAGAAATTAATTTAATTGAAATAAATTTGAAATAAGCTAATTTTCAAGCTAACTTCTTCATACGATGGAATTAAGACCTGAAACTTATTCTATTGAGTTTAAAACCATAGAAAACATTTATTTTTTTATATGGGATTACCCATTTTTGTTTCAAGAAGGAAACGGGCTTTACGGGTCGTTTATCGTATAATTTTCATATCGATTTAGTCCATTCATTCCTATTTCTGATCTATCTATATATAACCCATTATAAACGCTAACTATTTCATATTCCAATTATTTATACATACAATTCTGTCTACTTCTCTTTCGTCAAAGGCAGAAACCAATTCAAACTCAAAACCCTACTTTCGAATTACAAATTCAATATCAATTTAAATAGCAAAAATCGTACTCCTCCAAACCCCAACATTGTAACGTCCCTCCTTTTCGCACACTTCAAATCGACGCACGTGCCAATTCAAAGCATACGGAAGGGCGGATTGTTATAGGGTAAATAAGAAAAACAGAGAAGAAATAAAATAAAACAGAATCTCACAGCGGAAGGATAAAATATAGTAATAAATATACAGTTCATAAAACTGTTTACAAAACAATTGATTTTTTCTACAATAAATATCAGAGTTCACATACCAATAAATATCAATGCGGCGGAATTAAATAGTGTAGTGGAATAATAGTAGATGATAGTAATATAAATCTTCGTCTTCGTCCTCCGGAGCTAAACTTCAAATCCTGAAACTCTCGGACTGACCCGAGCGAATTGAAAAGACAAAACACTCAAGTCAGTACTAAAAGATCTTATGTAAGTTAAATTAACAGAAATGAATATGAGTGCAGTAACTCAAGAGATGCTCGAGATTTACATCTCCTGAGGATCCGTTAAACTATTTACTATGTAGTATATTTCGTTATTCATATAGTGTCTAGTTGTCAAATAAACTTACTTTTAAATAGCGTTAAGGCTTTACATTTTCCACCTTAATACAGTTATATATTCCCATAGTCTATACAGTATCATAACCTCCCCCGTACTGGGCATCGTCAGAGGGCACTCCATAGGTATGGTAATAAACCAAAATCGTATAAGGCGCGCTAGGGTAGGTGACACGGCACAACTAGGCAATCCCAGGGTAGATATACCAATTACGCTTCCGGGTAGGTGGTAACGCATAGCCGCAGCTACCGCCCACCTCGTGCCACACCCCCAAATAAAAATCATAAGTGGCCACCGAATCAATCCAAGAGTCAAAGTATAATATCGAAGGGATGTGTCCGCTCAAAGGTGCAAGCTTATTAACCCGTCGATCGCTCCTGTTTTAGCCACCTTATGCCAACTCACGGGAGTTGGGTCCACGTATTTACCTTACAGGAAACGCCGTCACCATTCTACTTCATTCTGGAATCTCTACCGCGTACACGGTTGTAAAAGTTGTTTTAAGAGTTGGCAGAGAGTATGACAACTTCAGATCCCAGTCTCTTCAACAACCAAACATTATTATAACACCGCGGTCTTTAAAAATGTTTATACTTTCAAAACCAAAATATAATTATCCATTTCAAAACCCATGAATACGATATCATTTCCTTTTAAACCCAAATAAATGTGATATCATTTTATTTCAAATATATTTCCTTTCCAAACTCATGCTACTTCTAAAATTTATAATACCTCGAAACCAAATATTTGAATTTTAACTTTCAACATAATACTTCGAAATCCATAGTTTTAAAACCATAACTTTCAAACTTAAATGGTTTGGATATTCAACAGTATATAAAATAAAACAGTTGAATTTAAAATTTCATTAAAAGTAAATAATTTCCACGCCTTCACAATTTTATTCACATTAAATTCAGTTTAAACCCATAACTTTTAGATTCACGTTCTGTTATTTCCTCTTTTCTGGCGACCTAAAGATGGCCGACCTAACAGACTCAAAGAGATGCCGACCTAAGGACTAAGGGGATACCGACCTAACAGACTCAAAGAGATGCCGACCTAAGGCTTAATAGGGATGCCGACCTAAGGCCTAAGGGGTATGCCGAACTAATACATCAACAGGTATGCCGACCTAATACTTTAAGAAGGATACCGACCTAACAGGCTAAGAGGGATGCCGACTTAATACTTTAATATCGTTGCCAACTGCCTAAAAACAGGATGCCGATCCAAGATAGCTACGACCCAAGATAGCTACTGACCTACGTCGCAGCCGACCTATGACTAATGTTAAGTCGTTCACGACTTAAGCAAAGGAAGACAAGTTCAATGCAGCTACTTGGCACAGTGGCTTCTTGACTCGTACACGATCCAGTTGCCAGTTAACTCGTTCACGACTCACGACCTAGCTTGAGTTGTCCATGACCTAAAGCTACTAGATGTAAGCCCGATGTCGTATTACTGATACGAGGTTATGTTGACTCGGTGGCGACCTGGGACTTGTGCAAATGAACCTATGTGAAACCATGGAGGGGCCAGATGAGTCGGCCACGACTTGCCTTAGACCGGTCATAAGTCGCGACCGACCTATGGCAGGTCGTGGCCGACTTATCTGGCCATCCCCATTGTTTCACATAGGTCCGTTTGTATAAGTCCCCAGTCGCCCCCGAGTCAACACAACTTTGTATCAGTAGTACGGAATCGGGCTTACATTTAGTAGCTTTAGGTCGGGACGACTCAAGCTAGGTCATGAGTCGTGAACGAGTTAACTGGCAAGTCGCAAGTCACGGCTTAACTGGTTAGTCCTGGATCGTGTACGAGTTAAGAGGACATTGTGCCAAGTAACTGCATTGAACTTGTCTTCCTTTGCTTAGGTCGTGAACGACTTAACATAGGTTATAGGTCGGTTGCGACTTTGGCATAGTTCATGATCTTGTCCCTGTCCTGGGCAGTTAGAGCGGCAAACTCTCTAGATAGTTAGGTCGGCTTCCATCTTAGGTCGGTAGCTATCTTAGGTCGGTAGCTATCTTAGGTCGGCATCCTATTTTAGGTCGGTAGCTATCTTAGGTCGGTAGCTATCTTAGGTCGGTAGCTATCTTATGTCGGTAGCTATCTTAGGTCGGCATCCTATTTTAGGCAGTTGGGTCGGCGTTCTTGTTAAGCATTAGGTCGGCAACCTTGTTAGGCCTTAGGTCGGTATCCCTCTTAGGCCTTAGGTCGGTATCCTTTTGGGTCGGTAATCTCTCAAGTCGTTGAGTCATGGCCAGGGCGGAGTTAACACACAATATGATATAGCAGCGGAAAACGAATAGCCAAGAGATAACTATAATCCAATGTGTTGGATCATAGGTTTTGATTGCTGACAAAAATTCACGAATCTACGACTACGACATCATCCTGACTCAACGACTCAAAGTATGGTTCATATAGTTATATATTTTAACAAGAGTCATCAAAAATGTATATAGAGTCTAGTAAGTGCTTTGTTAAAATCTTTCCTCAAGAATCATCATTCACATTTAAATAAACTTGCATGCATATTTTAATCAAAATAAGTTTTCAAAAAATGCATGGAGCGGGGCTCGAACCCGGGTCACTAGTTTGGAAGGCATGTACTCTAACCAAATGAGCTACTGCTGTTTTTGTTTATCAACAGAGTTCAGTCGACTGAACAGGAACAGTCAGTCGACTGAAACTGGAACAAATTTATACACATGCACAGATTCAGTCGACTGAATTTTCTGCAAAGTCGACTGAATTTTTTCCTGAAAATTTTTCTTCATATTTTCAGTCAACTGAATTTCCTGCTCAGTCAACTGAATTTGAACCTGCGAATTTTGCATGAAAGGACACCTTCTTCTTCCCAAGAGTTGCGACCATTCCTCAATAGAAATGGAAGCTTCTCTTATCTACAACCCTTGGCAATACATGCATCGTTTTTACAACTATAAATACATGATTCAAACATCATTCAAGATATCGAATTCTCTTACTCTAATCTATCTATTTCTTGATCATATTTTCTAAACATTATCAAAGCAATCACTACTCTCTTTGCTTGAATCACTATTTATATTTAATATATTTGATTCATAGCAAATTCATAATTCCTTAATCTTCACAAACATATTTCATATTCTTGAGGATAAGATTATAGGAACATTGTACTACAATAGACTCATTCGTGTTATAAAGAACACAACTAGTCAAAACTTGTTTAGCATTGAGGTTTGAAGTCCTCTTAGGTAGTTTGAGGCAAAGAAATCCTGTTCGGTTGTTCGGGTAAGTTGTAAACCTATTCCTACGGGTAAAGTGAGGGTATTAGTTAGTGAAATTCCTAAGTGAAGCTTAGGGACTGGACGTAGGACGAGAGGTCCGAACCAGTATAAAATCCTGGTGTGTCCTTGCATTTACCTACTTTATATACCTAGACTATTTCATTATTCCATATTACACGATCCTACCGCATAGCCCCCTCTTTCAATTGGTATCAGAGCCTTGTATTCTAGAGATCGTAACAACATCCTAGAATAAATGGCTACAAAGAGATCTAGTCAAGGCAATAAGAAGAGGAAGAGCAATAAAGAAAAATCAAAGGAGCAAACAAACAAATGCTTCATGGCAAAAGGTAATGAGGTTAGTGATCTAACTTTTGATGATATGATAGAAATAAATTCAGAACTTCTAGACACTTTAAAAAGTCTCAAAAGAAAATATAAGGAAGCTCTAGAAAATCAGAAGAAAGCAAAATTCGAAAGAGATATGCTTAAAGACGAGAAGAAAATATTAGAAGAAGAACTTGAGAAAATTCAAGATTCACTCTTTGACAATTCTCAACTCGCTCTATTAAGTCAAGAAATAGAAGCTCAAAAAGAAAAGAATAATGCTCTAGCTTCTGAGAATCATGAGTTAAAAACAAAAATTAAAATTGTTGAGTTAGATAACACTAGTCTCAAAACTAAGCTTGATGACATTACTAAAAATATTTCTAATTTTAATAAAGGGAGAGAAAATTTATCCAGGATTATTGAAAATTCTCAACCTGCTTCAAATAAGAAGGGATTAGGTTATGTTAAGAATTCAAAAGCTCTCAACGATAAAAGTGGTTTAGGATATAATAAAACTGATCGTAGAAATAGCACTAGATATGCTTTCATGTATAGTAAAAATGATAGTGCTAGTACTAAATTTCGAGTAAAGCCTAAATCCAATTTTTATAGAAATTCAAATACTACTATGACATATAATGTTGATAATTTCTTTAGAAGTACAAAATTATTAACAGGAAATATGAATAAAAATTATCTAAGTATATGGGTTCCTGTTAATTGGAAAAATAGAGAAAAATACATTAATGATTATTTTGATATGGTAATTAATAATGAAAATTATATTTATAAAGGTTCAACCACACCCAAATGGGTATGGTTTCCTAAAAATTAGGAAATTATAAGAACCTTGGGTATCGCATGCTTTAAATGTTAATTGTTTTTTGATACCTTAGATTATAAGTAGTAGTTATTTTGTTTTATATTGCTCTATGTTAACACTTATGTAAAATATATTTTATATCATCATATAAACTCTCCTTTTTGTCGATGACAAAGGGGGAGGAAGATATTGCTCTCTAACACAATTTGCAGGAATAAACCATGCAAGCACAGATTAAGGGGGAAAAAGATTAAATAGGAATATATAGCATAAATTCAGGGGGAGAAATTGATAGCAAAATTACGGGAAGATATTCAGTGAGAGAGATATGACCAACAAAGCTTGTCAAAGATTCGTTCATAGAAAATGGAGTTGTCATCATCATAAAGGGGGAGAATGTTGGATCATAGGTTTTGATTGCTGACAAAAATTCACGAATCTACAACTACGACATCATCCTAACTCAACGACTCAAAGTATGGTTCATATAGTTATATATTTTAACAAGAGTCATCAAAAATGTATATAGAGTCTAGTAAGTGCTTTGTTAAAATCTTTCCTCAAGAATCATTATTCACATTCAAATAAACTTGCATGCATATTTTAATCAAAATAAGTTTTCAAAAAAATGCATGGAGCGGGGATCGAACCCGGGTCACTAGTTTGGAAGGCATGTACTCTAACCAAATGAGCTACTGCTGTTTTTGTTTATCAACAGAGTTCAGTCGACTGAACAGGAACAGTCAGTCGACTGAAACTGGAACAAATTTATACACATGCACGGTTTCAGTCGACTGAATTTTCTGCACATCGACTGAATTTTTTCCTGAAAATTTTTCTTCATATTTTCAGTCGACTGAATTTCCTGCTCAGTCAACTGAATTTGAACCTGCGAATTTGCATGAAAGGACACATTCTTCTTCCCAAGAGTTGCGACCATTCCTCAATAGAAATGGAAGCTTCTCTTATCTACAACCCTTGGCAATACATGCATCCTTTTTACAACTATAAATACATGATTCAAACATCATTCAAGATATCGAATTCTCTTACTCTAATCTATCTATTTCCTGATCATATTTTCTAAACACTATCAAAGCAATCACTACTCTCTTTGCTTGAATCACTATTTATATTTAATATATTTGATTCATAGCAAATTCATAATTCCTTAATCTTCACAAACATATTTCATATTCTTGAGGATAAGATTATAGGAACATTGTACTACAATAGACTCATTCGTGTTATAAAGAACACAACTAGTCAAAACTTGTTTAGCATTGAGGTTTGAAGTCCTCTTAGGTAGTTTGAGGCAAAGAAATCCCGTTCGGTTGTTCGGGTAAGTTGTAAACCTATTCCTCCCGGTAAAGTGAGGGTATTAGTTAGTGAAATTCCTAAGTGTAGCTTAGAGACTGGACGTAGGACGAGAGGTCCGAACCAGTATAAAATCCTGGTGTCTCCTTGCATTTACCTACTTTATATACCTAGACTATTTCATTATTCCATATTACACGATCCTACGGCATAGCCCCCTCTTTCACAATGCTCCAAAGCTAAGGCTCCGAAACACAAGCTCGAACCACCATCTCGCTTCACTCAAGTAAGCAAGCCTCGACCACCAAAGACTTCAGTATCCAAAGTCTCCAAAGAGTACCAAATAGAAAGCTAGAAGCTACTGAATCAATATCTATATCTGAAAAACCCAACTCTAGACTACCCGTGTGGAAAATAGTGGGCACCCAGAGTTTAGGAAGGGAACAATAAACTCCGGGTCAGTCATGGGACTAGTATGAGCAAACAAAAATAGTTTATCTTTGAAAACAAACAAAAGAGTTAAAAATTTGAAATCCGCAATGCTTTTGGAAAATGAAACTGCCATAAGGCCTCCCGCCACACACACAATGCAAACGCAGACTTGGGGAAGATTTCTCCTTATGATAGTCAAATATGCTTGATACGCGGAAACCATTTGATATTATTATTATAAGTGCACGGTGTGGAAAATTATTTTGAAAGCATAATATTAATCTTAGCCAGCATACGTCCATTATAGTTTGCCTACGATAGCTACCATATTAGATGGCAGGTTCTACAACTAAAACCGTACAAGGCGCATGTTGGTAATTGGATTTCCAACAAATGGTCAGGCTAAGGAACTTCCTGGGCCACATGGGTACGCCTCTGGAGGGACGCCCCGAGAACCTAACCGGATCTCTACCAACACAAGGCCGGGTTACCTCTGTAACTAGGTAACTACTGACACGAGTATGCCATCCCCCGGTCGTAACCAACCTTTATCCGAGCGCTCGATACCAACAAACACAAAGTAATGTATTTGCAGTAACCACAAAGGATAAATATCTAGGCTCCATACCATGATATCACCTCTATCCAGAAGGAAATGAACATACCCTCAGGAGACGCTACCTCCAAATAACCTTGCTGCATTCTTCCTGTTTTGACCATTCCAGGTTGTGAAGTTCGACGAAGTCTCGTCCACAAAGCTACGCTTTGCACAAAAGCCATGCTTTGATCAACAAATGATCAGCAGCACTTCGTATGCCACATTACCAAATTAGGAATGTGTCACTGGTAACCATCAACTACATAACCTCTGAGCTCGTACGTTTCAGAGAAGGGTGTTAAGCTAAGAGAATAAATCCCCGCCACCAAATAGAAATGTATTTGATAGAAACTGGTTTTACATCTCAAGGTATAACGTCAGACACACATCCATACAAGTCTGTTCCGGGTTCGAACAGAACCGAAGGCACTTCCAAAGAAGCCCTTGCAAATCCAGGAATTCACAATCCCGATCGGACTTCCCATCACTTAGGGAATCTCAATACCGTAGCTAATCGGTGTAGAGACAATCGATAGGTTATCCTATCGTTCTCGCAAATACCCGGTCTTCACCACCGGTCTTCAAATGCTATCCATAACGTGGTATCACATATTCGGGATGCGCTATATGACACAAAGGTCCTCTCCAGGCTAAACCGAATAGTGAACGCAATATTTAAAAACATATGGATATGGGGTCTCATTTAAGTCACAACTTAAAAATCCAAAACCTTTTATTCAAATGGTTAAAACAAATTACCATTTCCAATTTTTTAAACAAAAAGATTCATTTCCAAAACATTGAATTGTTTATACAATTTCCACATTTTAAATCTTTTAAACTAATTATTCGCTTTTAAGGCCTCCCTTTTAAATTTAAAACAAGGTTTATCAATCTGTCACAAAGATTAATTCATAGCTTTTCAAAACAATTCAATTCCAAATTGGATTAACTCATCGGGTCTTTAAATCAAAGACTCATTTCATAGCTTTCAAAGTTATTTCCAAAGATTCATTTATAACTTAGAAAAATATTTCAATTCAAACTTGAAGTTTCTTATGAATTGGAAATTCATTAATTATGTGAAAGCTTTTAGTATTTGAAAACAAACAGTTTTATTTCGGAAAACCCGATTTCATTTATACAAGTTAAAATCCTTGGGTTAATTCAAACTCCCAAAACAACATTTTTAAAATGGTTTAAATCGATATAAGCTTGTATACCCCTTTTTAAATCATAGATATCGAGTACAGAATTCAATTCCAGATATTGAATTCCAATTTAAATCGAAGTATTCAAAATAACTTTCACTCTTAAAACACCTTTTCAAAGCTTTCCATATTAAAATAAATTTATTTCCAAAACTATTTAAAAATTTAAATTCAAAGCTTATTTTAAAAATCTATGACTTAACCGATTTCCATGTGAAATCCATATTTGTGTGTGTATAAGTGTGGTCCAGGGGTTTTACACAATAGTGCACAACATCAATCGGCACAGATTCAAATACAGCAATATATTTGATAAGCGATATAAACTATAACGCTTATATTTGACAAGCGGTACAAACCAATTGTAACGCGTATCTTTCATTCACAGATCACAGGTACATATCACAGATAATAAATCACAGTAAACATTTCTCAAATCAAAACAGGACATCTCAATCAGGAATATCAATCAGTTCAATCATTCAATAGAATCGAAAAATCCCTAAGTAATAACAATTAATCATCTGATTAATTCAAATCAGATTAGTCACTAATCTTAGTTAATTAATGTTAATTAACTACAAACCATCTTAATTAATTATTCTTAATTAATTACAATAATTAATTAACCCTTAATTAATAATTAATCCTTAATTAATTTTTCTTGATTAATTTCAATAACTAAATAATTATTACTTAATTAATAATTGCTCTTAATCACTTCCATTATCAAGTAATTATCAATTAATTACTTTACCAAGTAATTACCATCCACTGATTACATTAAGTAATTATTATTAAATCATTTAGTGTTTAAATAAATTAAACATAATCAATTAATTCAACTAATCCCATCAAACTGAATTAATTATATTAATTTATAAACTAATAATTACTTAATTAATCATCCATATCATTTATTAATTAAATAATTAATCATCCATTTAAATTAACTTAATAATTTAATGAATCCAAAACATTAAATTATATTTATTTTTAAGATAAACATTTCTTACTTAGTCAAAGTATTTACAAACAATTTGTTTTAAATTTACTTTAAATTCCATTTTAAATTTCATTTTAATTTCAAGATTTTAAAATGAAAGTAGAAAAAACAATTCAAAGTCTTTTTATCACGTATGTTAAAGAAATAACCATTTTATAAAATAAGTTTTAAAGAATTTAGGCCAAATTCATTTTAAAATTCAAATCAATTTAATCATACACACTTCAAACAAGATTGTTTAAATCATTTCAAATTTTAAAAACTTTTATTTATTTTAAACTGGAATACAAATTAAATTTGATTTCAAATTACTTAATTCAAGACTTATTTATTTTTTAAAATTTCATTTTAAACTCAAATCCTTATCTATTATTTTTAAAGTAATTAGGCAGATTAAGTTTGAAATTGCATTTAATTTTCAAAACTGAGATTCAATTAGCTTGTACCGGATTTGAAAATTTAGTTTTAAACTGGTAAAAGCTTGGCTTTAAAAACTTCAGTTTTAAATAAATAAATAAAACAAAACATGATAGATTTTGTTGAAACTGGTAACAAAATCTTATAAAACTTAAACACCACAACTAGTATACAACTTGGTCTAATCCCATACTTCAAGATTTGATCTCTGAAATTTTGTTAAATTTAGTTTTTAAATTTAAATCTAGATCTGGACTTTGAACACACAGGGTTTCCAAAACCTGTGGCCACTATACTTAACATTAATTTGTCCAAACACTTTTATTTTATTTCCTTTTTGAAAATCCTATTTGATTTCGAACTAGGATACAAAAACTAATTTGAATCCCTGCTTAAAACTTGATTCAAACTATATTACATCTAGCTTTTAATTAAACTCAGTTCTTTTTCCTTCTTTTAAAATAAATTCAAAACATTTACAGGTTTAAAACCCTACAAGAAAAACAACCCGAGGAACATAAAATTTTACCCGAGCCAAAACTTATACTTCCCAAGCCAATTCCTGCTTTCCTCGAGACAAACTTCGGGTTCTACTCCTACCTTATCACTTTACCTCAAGTCGAAACTATTGTTTGAAAAAATAATTAAAACCTGATCTTTGATAACCCTATTAGTTCGCACGAGCTACCACCGTGCTTTTACTCAGGCCATCAACCCATTTTCACGAGGGTAGACTCGAGCTTCCCATCACTTCTTCTTACTGACATCACTGGACACTTGTGCATAATGCACACCAACCGAGACTTCTCCAATAATGGCTCCGGCCATCATCATGTTGACTTCGGCCCCACTTACCTGTGCAACCACCCAGATCACCAATTTTGACCATGAATCGAAATTTGACCTTTCAAATCGAACTGTAACCCATCCACGCCAACGCAAACATCTTGCGCCAATGATTCTCATCACCAGAATTCACGCGAATTCGACCTCCGCTTCGACACTCACTCACGGTCCTCCTCCATTTGGTCCAATCCCCTAAAACATTGCAATGACGATGTAGTTCTACTCCAAAAACAGACAAGCACACAAGCCTTAAAACCCTAAAATCTCACTGTACCTCCACCATGGTTATTGATAAATTAAATGAGTATTTTTCCTATCATCCTCGATCTACGAGCCTCCCCTGACATAAATTTCAACCCCCAATTTGGTCTCAATCAATGGCAATTGACCGAGAAACGTTTCCCGTTCATCTCGCGATTTCACACTCAAAATCGCACTAAAAATCTAGATTTCTATTTCAAAAATCATGATTTGTAAAATTGAACAAGATCATACATACAAAACTTAAATTTTAATCAATTATAATTTTACAAAAAAATGAGTTTACTGTGTTTTATTTTTTTTCAGAACACCTATTTATGTTTAGTGCCTACAAATAATTTTAGAATGAAGATATTACAGATTCTAACATTATTTATTCAGACTTCGAAGTCTCACGATGATCAAGAGTGAGGTTTTGGTGATGATTTTATTTCTCAATCAGGTTTTAAAACCTGTCATACTAAAACCAGAGTCATTTTCTGTTTTCAAAACTTGCACAGCTGCATTCACCTGCATATGTATACAGGTTTGTTCACATGCAAGTGATTTCCATCTTCACTTCAGACATGCATTTATATTTCGCAAACAAACATTCAAGATAAATCACATGCCAACCAATATAAAAGAAAGGGGTAAGAGTTTGCTCACTGATTTTGAAACTGGAAACAAGTCTTGTTTATGAATCCGATCTATAGCTTTGATCAGCACTTTCATGCACCTAAAGGTGTTACAGATTTGGAGTTTCTACAGAGAACAGTTTAGCTTTGTGCCTAGAATTTACGCTGATGTTGAGATGCTTTCAGAAGTTTGAACTGAACTTGTTTTGCTTGCCACATGAATTTCAGAGTGCATGCTGGCATTCTATTTTCACCGGTAGGTTTGAATTTGTTTTAAGAAAAATGATTCACTTTATTCCAGGTTTGAATTGAATCAGATCTTCCTTGAATCCCAATGCATTGCTTCAGATTGTAGTTTGAAAGTTTTTGATTTCTTTTTGAATTCCTTTGCTTTGATTTCTGAGATGAATTCATTCCCAGGTTTGTTTTCTTGAGAAAAAGATTTGTTTTAAATTTAATTTCTGTTCTTGTAATTTTGTTAACAGGACTTTGAAAAGATAAGAAAAGAAATTGTCTTCCCTTTAATTACATTCTAATTTTTTTTTAGAATATGCATTTTCCACTTGTTTAAGATCCTTACACTTGTACATTTGTTTATAAATGTGAACACTTGTGAAAAATTTTCAAATTTATGTTTAAGTCCCTAATGTAAATTATTTTGTTAATGTTTGTTTTAAACCTTGATTTGTTTTATATTTACAAACTTATATAGATAACTTTTAAAAGATAAAATCAAGTATAATTATAAAACAATACACACATATCTATTATTTGAATATAACATTTTTTTTTATATGTTCCAATGGTTTAAATCTTTTAATCAAATCAAATTTTATAATTCAAATTCAAAATTTAATATAGAATAAATTTGTACTTATAAATGAATAAATAATCAAATACCTTTTTAAATATATCTTTATATTCCATTTGATTTCAAATTAATTAATTTTATTTACAATTTTTCTCTCGATATATTTATTCATTCAAATTTTCAAAAGATAATTTCAATTTTATTTTCAAATATTCTATCTTAAAATACATTTATATGAATAAAGATACATCTTTATTAATTTTGAAAATTTAAACACAATTTATATTTTATTTTTAAATTCCCAATTCAAATCTATTTATAATTCAAAAATAGAAATTTTCTAATAAATTTATAATTAAATCCACAATTAAATTTCAAAAATTAATTCAATCATCAAATTAAACTGGACAAAAACCCGGGGATGTTACAGATTCCCCCCTTAGAAAATTTCATCCTCGAAATTTGTAAGAGAGAGACAACAAAGGATAGATACACAAAGATAGAGAAACAGTTTTCAAATCAAACTGGGTATCTATTCTGCATTTGGCTTACCAAATCATAATATCACTAATAGATATAAGAACAAATCAAGATACTCGGGTCACCGATCTACGAATATACAGAGGTATCGGTTAGTTCGAAAGATAACTAACCATTCGTAGAATATACCTAGACCCAACATAATAACAGATATATGGATGCAATCCAGATCTTTTAGTTTAAACAACGAAAATATACCTATCAACCATAGCAACCAAAGAAAACATATTATTCAAACAAACAATTTTGACCCATTTGGAGTTTGTGTCCAATGCAATTATATCAAAACTTCTTCCTGGAGTTACTAAGAATTATCAACGAATTGAGAAGATGAATCAAAGGAGATTGATAGAGAAAGTTGTTTCCGCTATTGCAGGGTATCGACCATTTGTAGTCGTACTCCCCTATCCGATATCTTGTCCTCTTCTTGCACTCATACTCACTATCAGTGGATAGTAAGGGAATTTACTGAGGCATTCGAACAGATATCTTAGGGATATACTCATTCTAGGGTATACATCACCCTATCTTTATTGAGTCACTTAATGTGTTATACTCCTAAGCTAAAGTTTCAGCCTTCAGCTCTGATACCAAATGTAACGGCACGGATTTTTCGCGTTCGAAAATCGACATCCATACTTTTACATCGTACTCGAATGCCGCAGATTCGACCGTTCAAATACGATTCGCCGGAGCTTATAACACAATTAAGCAAAACAACACAGCGGAAGAAAAAGAAATGAATATCATATACAACCAATGATACAATATCTAGAATGATACAACAATGATACATATGATATAAAGAATATCAGAGACAAGATTACAAATGCTACAGCGGAAAACACAATATAATATAGCAGCGGAAAACGAATAGCCAAGAGATAAATCTAATCCAATCCTCCAAAGCTAAGGCTCCGAACCACAAGCTCGAACCACCATCTCGCTTCACCCAAGTAAGCAAGCCTCGACCACCAAAGACTTCAGTATCCAAAGTCTCCAAAGAGTGCAAAAGAGAAAGCTAGAAGCTACTGAATCAATATCTATATCTGAAAAACCAAACTCTAGACTACCCGTGTGGAAAATACTGGGCACCCAGAGTTTAGGAAGGGAACAATAAACTCCGGGTCAGTCATGGGACTGGTATGAGCAAACAAAAATAGTTTATCTTTAAAAACAAACAAAAGAGTTAAAAATTTGAAATCCGCAATGCTTTTGGAAAATGAAACTACCATAAGGCCTCCCGCCACACACACAATGCAAACGCAGACTTGGGGAAGATTTCTCCTTATGATAGTCAAATATGCTTGATGCGCGGAAACCATTTGATATTATTATTATAAGTGCACGGTGTGGAAAATCATTTCGAAAGTATAATATTAATCTTAGCCAGCATACGTACCATTATAGTATGCCTACAATAGCTACCATATTAGATGGCAGGTTCTACAACTAAACCGTACAAGGCGCATGTTGGTAATTGGATTTCCAACAAATAGTCAGGCTAAGGAACTTCCTGGGCCACATGGGTACGCCTTTGGAGGGACGCCCCGAGAACCTAACCGGATCTCTGCCAACACAAAGCCGGGTTACCTCTGTAACTAGGCAACTACTGCCACGAGTATGCCATCCCCCGGTCGTAACCAACCTTTATCCGAGCGCTCGATACCAACAAACACAAAGTAATGTATTTGTAGTAACCACATAGGTTAAATATCTGGGCTCCATGCCATGATATCACCTCTATCAAGAAGGAAATGAACATACCCTCAAGAGGCGCTACCTCCAAATAACCTTGCTGCATTCTTCCTGTTTTGACCATTCCGGGTTGTGAAGTTCGACGAAGTCTCGTCCACAAAGCTACGCTTTTCACAAAAGCCATGCTTTGATCAACAAATGATCAGCAGCACTTCGTATGCCATATTACCAAATTGGGAATGTGTCACTTGTAACCATCAACTACATAACCTCTGAGCTCGTACGTTTCAGAGAAGGGTGTTAAGCTAAGAGAATAAATCCCCGCCACCAAACATAAATGTATTTGATAGAAACTGGTTTTACATCTCAAGGTATAACGTCAGACACACATCCATACAAGTCTGTTCCGGGTTCGAAAAGAACCGAAGGCACTTCCGAAGAAGCCCTTGCAAATCCGGGAATTCACAATCCCGATCGGACTTCCCATCACGTAGGGAATCTCAATACCATAGCTAATCGATGTAGAGACAATCGATAGATTATCCTATCGTTCTCGCAAATACCCGGTCTTCACCACCAGTCTTCAAATGCTATCCATAACGTCGTATCACATATTCGGGATGGGCTATATGACACAAAGGTCCTCTCCTGGCTAAACCAAATAGTGATCGCAATATTTAAAAACATATGGATATGGGGTCTCAGTTAAGTCACAACTTAAAAAACCAAAACCTTTTATTCAAACGGTTAAAACAAATTACCATTTCCAATTTTTTAAACAAAAAGATTCATTTCCAAAACCTACAATTGTTTAAACAATTTCCACATTTTAAATCTTTTAAACAAAGTATTCACTTTTAAGGCCTCCCTTTTAAATTTAAAACAAGGTTTATCAATCTTTCACAAAGATTAATTCATAGCTTTTCAAAACAATTCAATTCCAAATTGGATTAACTCATCGGGTCTTTAAATCAAAGACTCATTTCATAGCTTTCAAAGTTATTTCCAAAGCTTCATTTATAACTTAGAAAAATATTTCAATTCAAACTTGAAGTTTCTTATGAATTGGAAATTCATTACTTATGTGAAAGCTTTTAGCATTTGAAAACAAACGGTTTTATTCTGAAAAACCCAATTTCATTTGTACAAGTTAAAATCCTTGGGTTAATTCAAATTCCCAAAACAACATTTTTAAAATGGTTTAAATCGATATAAGTTTGTATACGCCTTTTTAAATCATAGATACCGAGTACAGAATTCAATTCCAGATATTGAATTCCAATTTAAATCGAATTGTTCAAAATAACATTCACTCTTAAAACACCTTTTCAAAGCTTTCCATATTAAAATAAATTTATTTCCAAAACTATTTAAAAATTTAAATTCAAAGCTTATTTTAAAAATCTGTGACTTAACCGATTTCCATGTGAAATCCATATTTGTGTCTGTATAAGTGTGGTCCAGGGGTTTTACACAATAGTGCACAACATCAATCAGCACAGATTCAAATACAGCAATATATTTGATAAGCGATATAAACTATAACGCTTATATTTGACAAGCGGTACAAACCAATTGTAACGCTTATCTTTCATTCACAGATCATAGGTACTATCACAGATAATAAATCACAGTAAACATTGCTCAAATCAAAACAGGACATCTCAATCAGGAATATCAATAAGTTCAATCATTTAATAGAATCGAAAAATTCATAAGTAATAACAATTAATCATCTGATTAATTCAAATCAGATTAGTCACTAATCTTAATTAATTAATGTTAGTTAACTACAAACCATCTTAATTAATTATTCTTAATTAATTACAATAATTAATTAACCCTTAATTAATAATTAATCCTTAATTAATTTTTCTTAATTAATTTCAATAACTAAATAATTATTACTTAATTAATAATTACTCTTAATCACTTCCATTATCAAGTAATTATCAATTAATTACTTTACCAAGTAATTACCGTCCACTAATTACATTAAGTAATTATTATTAAATCATTTAGTGTTTAAATAAATTAAACTTAATCAATTAATTCAACTAATCCCATCAAACTGAATTAATTATCATCCATTTAAATTAACTTAATAATTTAATGAATCCAAAACATTAAATTATATTTATTTTTAAGATAAACATTTCTTACTTAATCAAAGTATTTACAAACAATTTGTTTTAAATTTACTTTAAGTTCCATTTTAAATTTCATTTTAAATTCAAGATTTTAAAATGAATACAAACTTATCTAACAAAGTAGAAAAAACAATTCAAAGTCTTTTTATCACGTATATTAAAGAAATAACCATTTTATAAAATAAGTTTAAAAGAATTTAGGCCAAATTCATTTCAAAATTCAAATCAATTTAATCATACACATTTCAAACAAGATTGTTTAAATCATTTCAAATTTTCAAAACTTTCATTTATTTTAAACTGGAATACAAATTAAATTTGATTTCAAATTACTTAGATTCAAGACTTATTTACCTTTTAAAATTTCATTTTAAACTCAAATCCTTATATATTATTTTTAAAGTAGTTAAGCAGATTAAGTTTTAAATTGCATTTATTTTCAAAACTGAGATTCGATTATCTTGTACAGATTTGAAAATTTAGTTTTAAACTGGTAAAAGCTTGGCTTTAAAAACTTCAGTTTTAAATAAATAAATAAAACAAAACATGACAGATTTTGTTGAAACTGGTAGCAAAATCTTATAAAACTTAAACACCACAACTAGTATACAACTTTGTCTAATCCCATACTTCAAGATTTGATCTCTGAAATTTTGTTAAATTTAGGTTTTAAATTTAAATCTAGATCTGGATTTTGAACAGACATGGTTTCCAAAACATGTGGCCACTATACTTAACATTAATTTGTCCAAGCACTATTATTTTATTTCCTTTTTGAAAATCCTATTTGATTTTGAAGTAGGATACAAAAACTAATTTGAATCCATGCTTAAAACTTGATTCAAACTATGTTACATCTGGCTTTTAATTAAACTCAATTCCTTTTCCTCCTTTTAAAATAAATTCAAAACATTTACAGGTTTAAAACCCTACAAGTAAAACAACCCGAGGCACACAAAATTTTACCCAAGCCAAAACTTATACTTCCCGAGCCAATTCCTGCTTTCCTCGAGACCAACTTCGGGTTCTACTCCTACCTTATCACTTTACCTCAAGTCGAAACTATTGTTTGAAAAAAAAATTAAAACCTGATCTTTGATAACCCTATTAGTTCGCACGAGCTACCACCGTGCTTTTACTCAGGCCATCGACCCATTTTCACGAGGGTAGACTCGAGCTTCCCATCTCTTCTTCTTACTGACATCACTGGACACTTGTGCATCATGCACACCAACTGAGACTTCTCCGATAATGGCTCCGGCCATCATCATGTTGACTTCGGCCCCACTTACCTGTGCAACCACCCAGATCACCAATTTTGACCATGAATCGAAATTTGACCATTCAAATCGAACTGTAACCCATCCACGCCAACGCAAACACCTTGCGCCGATGATTCTCATCACCAGAATTCACGCGAATTCGACCTCCGCTTCGGCACTCACTCACGGTCCTCCTCCATTTGGTCCGATCCCCTAAAACATTGCGACGACGATGCAGTTCTACTCCAAAAACAGACAAGTACACAAGCCTTAAAACCCTAAAATCTCACCGTGCCTCCACCATGGTTATTGATAAATTAAATGAGTATTTTTCCTATCATCTCCGATCTACGAGCCTCCCCTGACATAAATTTCAACCCCCAATTTGGTATCAATCAATGGCAATTGACCGAGAAACGTTTCCCGTTCATCTCGCGATTTCACACACAAAATCGCACTAAAAATCTAGATTTCTATTTCAAAAATCATGATTTGTAAAATTGAACAAGATCATACATACAAAACTTGAATTTTAATCAATTATAATTTTACAAAAAAATGAGTTTACTGTGTTTTACTTTTTTTCAGAACACCTATTTATGTTTAGTGCCTACAAATAATTTTAGAATGAAGATATTACATATTCTAACATTATTTATTCAGACTTCAAAGTCTCACGATGATCAAGAGTGAGATTTTGGTAATGATTTTATTTCTCCATCAGGTTTTAAAACCTGTCATACTAAAAACAGAGTCATTTTCTGTTTTCAAAAACTTGCACAGCTGCATTCACCTGCATATGTACACAGGTTTGTTCACATGCAATTGATTTCCATCTTCACTTCAGACATGCATTTATATTTCGCAAACAAACATTCAAGATAAATCACATGCCAACCAATATAAAAGAAAGGGGTAAGAGTTTTCTCACTGATATTGAAACTGGAAACAAGTCTTGTTTATGAATCCGATCTGTAGCTTTGATCAGCACTTGCATGCACCTAAAGTTGTTACAGATTTGGAGTTTCTACAGAGAACAGTTTAGCTTTGTGCCTTGAATTTACGCTGATGTTGAGATGCTTTCAGAAGGTTTAACTGAACTTGTTATGCTTGCCTCAGGAATTTCAGAGTGCATGCTGGCATTCTATTTTCACTGGTAGGTTTGAATTTGTTTTAAGCAAAATGATTCACTTTATTCCAGTTTTGAATTGAATCAGATCTTCCTTGAATCCCAATGCATTGCTTCAGATTGTAGTTTGGAAGTTTTTGATTTCTTTTTGAATTCCTTTGCTTTGATTTCTGAGATGAATTCATTCCCAGGTTTGTTTTCTTGAGAAAAAGATTTGTTTTAAATTTAATTTCTGTTCTTGTAATTTTGTTAACAGGACTTTGAAAAGATAAGAAAAGAAATTGTCTTCCCTTTAATTACATTCTAATTAAATTTTATTTTAGAATATGCATTTGCCACTTGTTTAAGATCCTTACACTTGTACATTTGTTTATAAATTTGAACACTTGTGAAATTTTTATAAATTTATGTTTAAGTCCAGAATGTAAATTATTTTGTTAATGTTTGTTTTAAACCTTGATTTGTTTTATATTTACAAACTTATATAGATAACTTTTAAAAGATAAAATCAAGTATAATTATAAAACAATACACACATATATATTATTTGAATATAACATTTTTTTATATGTTCCAATGGTTTAAATCTTTTAATCAAATCAAATTTTATAATTCAAATTCAAAATTTAATATAGAATAGATTTGTACTTATAAATGAATAAATAATCAAATACCTTTTTAAATATATCTTTATATTCCATTTTATTTCAAATTAATTAATTTTATTTACAATTTTTCTCTCGATATATTTATTCATTCAAATTTTCAAAAGAGAATTTCAATTTTATTTTCAAATATTCTACCTTAAAATACATTTATATGAATAAAGATACATCTTTATTAATTTTGAAAATTTAAACACAATTTATATTTTATTCTTAAATTCCCAATTCAAATCTATTTATAATTCAAAAATAGAAATTTTCTAATAAATTCATAATTAAATCCACAATTATATTTGAAAAATTAATTCAATTATCAAATTAAATTGGACTAAAACCCGGGGATGTTACAAGAAAGAATAGACGATAGAGAAATATCTTTCCAAATCAAACTGGATATCAATTCTGTATTTGGCTTACCAAATCAGAATATCGACAATATGAGAACAAACTCATACAATATTATACAAGATATTTAGGTCCATCGGTCTACGAACATATGAGGGCATTGATCAGTTCAAAAGGGATAACTAATCGTTCGTAGAATATATCGGATCCCAGATAATAGATAGATGGATTCAATCTTTTACGATTCCTCAACCGTGAGGTATGGATTCCAAACTCAAGTCGGAACGTCCTAAAATATATATCAATTTGTTCCTCTTCGGACTTTGATATGCACAAGAAATTACAATAGAATTTCAAATTTAATTTTAACCGTTATCGTTTTATTGATACAATTCAAATTTAGCTTCATATTAGTTAACCAATTTACTTAATTTAAAGTTTTCATTTTATTTAATTTAAATTTTCAATTTCAAATTCTTTAGAGTTTAGATCGAATAGCTGATAAGAAACCGATGAAGGTATGAAGTAAGGATTTTCTACAACGATACGTAGGGCCACCATCACACCGAAACTTGTTTCTCAAAGCTGTCACGAAGATATCAAAAATTTTTGGAAACACGAATCAAAGGAGATTGAGAAGAAAGTTGTTTCCACTGTTGCAGGCTATTAACCATTTGTAGTGGTACTTCCCTGTCCCCTATCTCATTCTCTTCTCGCACTCATACTTACTATCAGTGGATAGTAAGAAAATTTACTGAGGCATTCGAATGGATATCTTAAGGATATACTCATTCTAGGGTATACTTCACACTATCTCTAATGAGCTACTTAATGTGTTATACTCCTGAGCTAAAGTTTTGCCCTTCAGCTTTGATACCAAATGTAACGACCCTGACGCGGCCTTCGAAAATCGGCACCGAATACGACACTCGTATTCAAATGCCGCAGATCCAAACGTCAAATCTGGTTCGCCGGAGCTAATAACACATTAAGTACAACGTAGCAGAAGAAACAGAATATATCAATATACAACATTTGATACAATATCTGATATAATATGATACAACAGATGATATAATGAATATACATCAGAGATATGATACAACATAAAAGCAGCGGAAAGAAAGGATAACATAGCAGCGGAACAACAACTCTAATATGGTCTTCAAGAAAGAACTCCATCTTCAAAGCACCAATCCAGAAATAACTCGAACTCCCAATAATGATGCACAAAGATAAGCAAGTGCAGTTTAGATCCAAAGACTGAACTAGCACCAGATAACCTACTAAACCTGACTATCTGAAAAACCCAACTCTAGACTGCCCGTGTGGAAAAATAGTGGGCACCCAGAGTTTAGAAAATGAACAATAAACTCCAGCTGAGTCGTGGGACTTGTATGAGAAAACAAAAACATTTGGTCTTTTAAAACAAACAAAAGAATTTAAATTTGAAATCTGCAATGCTTTTTAGAAAATGAAACTACCATAAGGCCTCCCGCCACACACACAATGCAAACGCAGACTTGGAGGAGATTTCTACTTATGATAGTCAAATAAGCTTAATACGAGAAAATTTCTTTGATATTATTACTATAAGTGAAAAGTGTGGAAAACCATTTCGAAAGTATAATATAAATCCTAGCCAACATGGACATTTCACACTTATGCCTACTATAGCTACCATGTTCAATAGCAGGTTACCGCCACATTCCATGGTAGGTTATACAACTAAAACCGTACAGGGCGCGTATTGTTTTGATTGGATTTCCAACAAATGGTCAGGCTAAGGAACTTCCTACTGCCACATGGGATCGCCTCCAGCGGGACGTCCCGAGAAACTAACCGGATCTCTGCCAAGACAATGCCGAGTTACCTCTGTAACTAGGTAACTACTACTCGAGCATGTCATTCCCCGGTCCTTTGGGACCTTTATCCGAGGCGCCTCAAAACCACAAAGAAATCACAAAATAATAGATCTACAGTATCCACCTGAGTAAGTATCTGGGCTTCATACCATGATATCACCCTTTACCAGAAGGGAATGACACACGCTAAAGGGCGCGATCCTCATAACCTTGCCGCATCTTTCCTATTTTGACCATTTCCGGGGTGTGAGGTCCTGATGCAGTTTCGTCTACAAAGCTACGCTTTATACAAAAGCCATGCTTTGATTACAAATGATCAACAAATGATCACCAACACACAATAGCACTTAATATGCCACACTACCAGATTGGGAATATATCACTAATAAATATCAACTACATAACCTCTGAGCTCGTACGTCTCAGAGAAGGGTGTTAAGCTAAGAGAATAAATCCTCCGCCACCAAGCAGAAATGTATTTGATAGATATCAGTTTAATATCTCAAAGTGTAATGTCGGACATACAAGCATACAAGTCTGTTTCGGGTTCGAATAAAGCCGAAGGCACATCCGAAGAAGCCCTTGCAATCCACAATCCCGATCGGACTTCCCATCACTTAGGGAATCTCTATACCGTAGCTACTCGGTGCAGAGACAATCGATAGGTTATCCTAACATTCTCGAAGACACCCGGTCTTCAACACCGGTCTTCAAATGCAATCCATAACGTCGTATCACTATTCGGAATGGGCTATATGACACAAGGTCCTCTCCCGGCTAAACCGAATAATGAGCGCAATAGTTTAAAACATATAGATAGGGGATTTCAGTTAAGTCACAACTTGAAAATCCAAAGCATTTCTTTCAAATGGTTAAACAAATTACCATTTTAAATCTTTAAATAAAAAGATTCATTTCACAAAGTTCACCTAGTTTCACAAAGGTCATTCATAGATTTCAAACAATTCCATTTCAATTGGATTAACGCATTAAATCTTTAAATTAAAGATTTAATTTATAGCTTTCAAAATACGTATCCAAAGATTTATTTGTAACTTGGAAGACCGTCTTTATTTTAGACTTGAAATTCTTCTTACGCAAATTAGAAATTCATTTCTTATGTGAAAGCTTCTATTATTTGAAAATGAATAGTTTTCGTTTCCGAAAGATTCAATTATATTTATACAAGTTAAAATCTTTGGGTTTAATTTTTTTTTTGTAAAGTCCCAAAACATCACTTATTAAAATGGTTTAAAAACCCATATAAGCCCATTTATAGGTTGAATAACCTTTTTAAACCCTAGTTCCCAAATCATTGAATTCAATTTCAAATATTGAATTCAAATTTAAATCGAATTATTTAAATTTCAAAACTAAATTAAGTTGTTCAAAATAACTTTTATTTTTTAAATTCATTTTCAATGTTCCAATTCTAATTCCAAAACTATTTTGGATTAAATCTTTAAAACAATTTCAAAAATCTGTGACTTAACCCATTTCCACGTGCAATCCATATTTGTATGTGTACAAGTGTGGTCCAGGGGTTCAACACAATAGTGCACAACATCAATCATCACAGATTCAATCATATCGATAAGCGGTATAACCCATAACGCTTATCTTTATTCACAGATTCATAGATAAAATAAATTTATCAATCACAGAGATTCCGTAATATGATTCGATGTGGGTTTCGGATAACCAATTGGAATCCGACTCCCTGTCGCATCGAAATTTCAAATGTCATTCCACGTGTCAAGGGGTTTCCATATTCATATAACAATATATACGTCACAGATATAACAGCTTAGCACAAAACATTACATAGCGTCACATCACGTAACAAATACATCAATCCATCACAAAGCATCTAATAACAATCAAACCTGTATAAATAAAATCAGTTAATTATTTGATTCAAACCAATTTTAATTGCCTAGGAATAATTACTAATCCTGCGTAATTTATCATTAATAAATTACAAATCATTTTGATTAACTTTTCTATAATCATTAATTAACCATTTATAGTAAATTAATTAACCTTTTATTGTAATTCATCAACCTTTAATTATTAAGAAGTTAACCTTTAATTTTTTAATTCACCATTAAATAAATTATCTTTAATTAATTAATCAACCCTAAATTAATTAATTATCGTTAAATTAGTTGTCCTTATTTAACTACAACAATTGATCAACCTTAAGTTAATCACAAGATAAATTAATTTTTAATTAATAACATCCCTTAATTGCTTTCACAAATTATTAACCTTTAATTAATATATTTTTCTTAATCACTTTAATTAATTATTAATTAACCTTAAATCTTAATTAAATAAATTTAAGCCTTTAATTACTTATTTAATTAATCCAAATCAATAATTAATTAGATAAATAAATTATCCTTTTCAATCAACTTAATAATTTTAATGAATTTCAAATCATTAAATCCTCATTAAATTTTAAGAAAAACATTATCCTCATTAATGATTAAATTTATCATTAACAAAGTATCTGAAACTATTTTCTTTTAAATTTATTTTCAAATTTCCATTTTTACACTTAAGGTTTAAAATGGGTACAATTTAAAGCTAAAACAATTTGAAACACATTTTGAAATCTTAAGTTAAGGAAATACTCATTTTCTAAAAGAAGTTTAAAGAAAATTTAAAAACAAATTCTTTTTTTTTAAACCATTGTAAATCATACTTTAATATTTAAAATTGTCAAAATAATTTAAATTTTCAAACTCATAAATGTCCAAACCCAAATACAAATCATTTTTGATTTCTGGATTAAAATCTTTGATTTAAATTTGAACAGACAGGTTTTAAAAGAAAACCTGAACCAACATTTTACCCGAGTTGCACCTACTTTACTTCGAGTAAAACACCCCAAAACTTCGAGTCACTCACGATATTGACTCGGGAAAAACTAGAGTATTTTCCCCCTGCTTCAAACCAAAACACTGACACAATCTCTTCCTCGTGCACATGTACCAATGCTCCGACAAACTCCAGCTGACCTCACTGTCTCCACCATGTTGACCTCGATGAGCTCGACCCAAACGACCATCCATCACCATTGTTTACCACTGAAATTGAAATTGAGCATGCTGATCACCATCTGGAACCAACAGTTCACCTAAAAACCTCACCGTGACGATGTCTCCGATCATCTGAAACTGTGCAACTCCGGCCATGCCCTCGTTAATGACCACACTTCCACTACTCCAAATCTTAAAGCACTCGATCACTTGGGAAAAAAGAAAAAGAATAAAATGTTCAACCCAGTAAAACTAGGGTTGCCGACCCAAATTTCCTTCACACCCCTCCAACATGATTTGATAAATTTTCTTGCTATTTTTCCCTAAGTCTACGATCATCTAGCGAGCTTCAGATTCAATCAAGAGGTGAATCGACAACGCGATCACCAGAATTTGATAAAAATAGGTTTTCTGTTCAACTCGCAAATTACCCCTTAAATCAAGACTAAAAATCTCGAAACTATTTTAAAAAATCATTGTTTTTTATTACAAAACAGGCTATATAAATGAATCAACAATTTATTCAAATCAAATTTGGTCATACTTTTGAATTTTACTGTTGTGTTTCAAATTTCTTTTTTTAATAATGACCAAATATTTTTACTGGAAATCATTTTTACCAGTTGTTAACTCCGCCCCGGCCATGACTCAGCGACTTAAAAGTTACCGACCCAAAAGGCTGCCGACTTAACATGGATGCAGATCTAACTGCCTAAGCCCTAAGAGGGATACCGACCTAACAGACTTGAGAGGGATGCCGACCTAATGCCTTAACAAGGTTACAGACCTAAGACGTAACAGGGATGCCGACCTAATGCCTTAACAAGGTTACCGACCTAAGATTTAACAGGGATGCCGACTTAAGATTTAAGGGGATACCGACTCAAGGCTTAGGTAGGTTACCGATCTAACATGGATGCTAGCCTAAGATAGATGCCGATCTAACTATCCAAGGAGGTTGCCGCCCTAACTGCTCAGGACAGGGACAAGATCACGAACTACACTTGAGTCGCTACCGACTTACGACCTATGCTAGGTCGTTCACGACCCAGGCAAAGGAAGGCAAGTCTGATGCAGCTACTTAGCCCACGGCCCCTTAACTCGTACAAGGTTCAGGACTTGTGATATATCCAAAGTTTAGCAAGGATGCCTTTCCGGAGTCTCGACACAGCATTTAGGTCGCAACCGACCCACGACTTAGTTTAAGTCGTCCGCGACCCAACTTAGACCGGTTACGATTTAGGACTTGGTAATGTTTCCTGCGTAGAATTCTCTATAAATACATTGCCATTTCCAACTTTCAAGGGACTTTTTTGGACAATCTCTTCAAGCGCCGATGCTCTGCCAGTTTCTAAACCAACTTTACACTTGAAGTTTCAAAGAACACTACAAGCTACTTTGGAAGACTTTCACACATCCGACATGGATTCGAAGACTTTCATCTACATCGAAGCTTAAGCAACTTGCTCAAAGTGTTTTGTAACTAAAGAAATTTGTACTTGAAGAGCATTGTATTGTTTTGTAATAAGATCAGTAATAAAGACACTTAAAGTGGACGTAGGCTACTCCTTAAGCCGAACCACTATAAAATCGTTGTCTCCTACTGTATTTTCTGTTGTTTTTGCTGATATTATGTTCCCGAACTATCGGGTAGTGCTTTCACATTCATACTTCACGCACCGGGGTGTTAGCGTTCGATTTTTAGCGTTAACATTTTTGGTGCGTTCACTGAGAATCCAACTCAGGGTTGCTCCGCAAAGGTTTGTTGAATGGATTTCTTTTAAAACCAGAAGTTTATTGGAAATAATGGCTCCTGGGAGAAAACGAAGTTCTGTAAGATCCGACAATGTTCAAGAGAATACTGCTACCTCTCCTCCTTCAAGTCAAGCAGCTCCAACTGTTGGAGTTACGCGAGCAGAACTGGATGCCGTTGTTTTGGGATTGAATCAATAATTGAATGCTCAAAATGCACAATTGGAAGCCCAGAATGCCCAGAATGCCCTGATCTTAAGTAAGTTGAATGATCTACTTGGGGCAAACCGTCAACCGGTTAATAATGATGGAAACCCTACTGTGGGAGTTCAAGATGTTGAAGGGAACATTTCTCAAAGAGCCGCAGAGCCTGTGGATAGGACACCTCCCCAAGCTGGAGGATCAGGGCCGCAGCCGACCCTCCGTGAACGATTGTCAAGACAGAATTCAGAGAGAGTGGCTGATGTTTGCCCTCCAGAGCCTCTAAATGACGAAGAGTTTTTTTCGGGCATGGTTCGTCAAATCATGAAGGAAAATATGCAAAGAGATGAAGATGAGAAAGAGTGGGGTTTTGCTCCAAGCAAAACTCCATTTACTGAAAAGATCTTGAAGGCAGAGTTCCCAAGGAAATTCGTTCCCCCTACTATTTCGGCTTACAAGGGGAGAGTGATCCTAACGAGTTTCTGTATAAGTAGACTGGCATATGACGGGTCCCAGGGCGTCTGATGAAATCAAATGTCAATATTTCCTGGTATATTTGGAAGGTGTGGCTCTATTGTGGTTTACAAAGCTGCCAGTCAGGTCCATTGATCAATTCTCCGATTTGACCAGGAAATTCAAGGAGCAATTTCGATTGTATGCTTCAAAAGCAAAGGATATAATGTCGCTGTCAAGTCTAGAGCAAAATCCGGGAGAATCAATCAGATCATTTTTAAATCGTTTTAACATAGCATTGGCCGAGGTAGATAATGCTGAGCCACGCATGGTCCTAACATACTTGATGAGGGCGATTGACAAATCAAGCGAATTTGGAAAGTGGTTGAAAATGAAAGAACCAAACTCACTCGACAAATTCTACAAGAAAGCAGATGAATTCATGCGCTTGGAGACCCTCCAAACACCAGCTAAGGCAGTATCAGTGGAAGTCGGGAACAATGGTGCTGCTTCGAGCAAGAAAGAACCTAACACTCAAAAAAGGGGAAATGATGGTGGAAAGAAACAGGGAGATGCTAAGAAAGGCCGTCCTTTCAATTTCACGCCCTTGACCGATACCCTTGAGAACATCTTCTTTGCAACCAAGGATGATGTCAATTATCCGACACCGCCTAAAATGAGAGTGGGAAAAAAGATGGAGAAGAGTGGAAGGTTCTGCCGGTTCCACAACCAACCCGGCCATGACACCAACGAATGCCGTCAGTTGAAAGAGGTAATTGAACAACTTTTGAAAGAGAACAAGCTCCAGCAGTATGTGAAAAGGAATAGGAATGCCCCAGCCTCATCGACTCAAGGACAACAAGCTCCCGCTCACCGTCCTGGCTCAAGTGAGAAGGCCGTAGAACTTGAATCGAAAAGACCTGTCATCAATATAATAACTGGACGGCCTCACCTAGCAGGCAAAAGCTAGAGCGAGATGGAAAGGTATGCCCGGGCCTTGAGGCATGTACCAGCTGAAGAGAGTGTTTTTGTTTTAGAAAATGATGCGCCTTTAAAGCAACAAAAGACTTCCACAGATGACATTGTATCAGTGCCAGAGATTCTTTGGGTATCGAAGCTCCCACCATAGATCCTTCGGTCATATCTGCTGGTATTGGGCCGGCTACTATGAGAAGAGTTCTAGTTGATTGTGGAGCTTCATGCAACATTCTCTTTAAGAAGACCTTTGATCAAATGAAAATTACAAAGGCTGACGTTCAAGCTTCATCACTTAAGATTGCTGGGTTTGCTGGAGAACCCAAACAGCCGATTGGGACCATAGATTTGTTTGTAGAACTTGGAAAAGGACTGAGGAAGGTGGCTCGAAAGCAAACCTTTATAATTGTTGAAGAATTCTCTGCCTACAATGCCTTTTTAGGCCGACCAACTCTTGTTGCGTTCAAAGCTGTTCTTGCCCCATGGGGTCTAACTCTAAAATTCCCCACAGATAACGGAGTTGGTGTGATTAAGGGAGACCAAGATGCGGTGCGAGAATGTTACCTTGCAGAGTTGCGATAATCGAGGAAAAGAGAGACGGGAAAAGGTGCGGTGGGTCCAGTCCGCATCAAAGAACCAACCATGTAGCAATTACAGGGTGGACCCTGCACTGGTGAATATAGTGCCGCACGAAGAGAGATGGATCCAAGAAAAGCCAATGCAGGGGAGAATAGGGTAGTATCGATAGAGGTAACAGTGCCGGTACCCATTGACCCAAAGGACCCAAACAAAGTGCTGAATGTGGTTTCACAACTCAACACAACAGTTCAGAATGCTCTGATTTCATTTTTGAAGGCAAATTTGGATGTATTCGCCTGGACTCATGCTGACATGTGTGGAATATCTCCAGAGATTGCAGTACACACTCTGAACATTGATCCAAAGTTTACACCCGTGAAACAAAAAAGAAGAACCCAGGGTCCTGAGAGGACGGCAGCATTAAAAGAAGAAGTGGATCGGCTCATGGAGAACGATTTCATCAGAGAATCTACTTATCCAAATTGGGTATCAAATCCAGTGCTGGTTAAAAAAGATAACGGAAAATGGAGAGTATGCATTGACTTTTAAGATCTTAACAAAGCCTGCCCCAAAGATTGTTTCCCGCTGCCCAGGATCGATCAGTTGGTGGATGGGACGGCAGGGCATGAATTGTTATCTTTTATGGATGCATACTCCGGATATAACCAGATTATGATGCATGAGCCAGATCAAGAGGATACAAGTTTCATCATAGATGTTTGACTCTACTGCTACAAGGTCAGGCCTTTCGGACTCAAGAATGCAGGGGCAACTTACCATAGGCTTGTTAATGCCATGTTTAAACCGCAAATTTGTAAGACAATGGAAGTTTATGTTGATGATATGCTAGTTAAGTCTAAGAAAGCAGTGGACCACTTGGATCACTTGGCAGAGATGTTCGCAGTACTCCGAAAGTACAGAATGAAGCTTAATCCCTTGAAATGTTCATTTGGAGTGGAGTCCGGAAAGTTTTTGGGTTTCATTGTGAGCGCTAGGGGCATTGAAGCTAATCCCGCTCAGATCACTGCCCTGAGAGAGGTCAAAGCTCCTAGAACGAAGAAGGAATTGCAAAGTCTCAATAGAAAGGTTGCTGCCCTGAGTCGGTTCATTTCAAAAGCAACTGACAAATGCATCCCATTCTTTGATGCTCTGAAAAAAGGAAAAAAAAACTTTGAGTGGACTCCTGAATGTCAGAAGACATTTGATGAGTTGGTTCGTCATATGGAAGTGCCTCCGATACTTTCAAAGCCTGACGATGGTAAAGACCTCTTCGTATATTTGGCATTTTCATCTCATGCTCTCAGTGCAGTGTTGGTACGGGAAGACACACGCCCAGTCTATTATATCAGCAAAAGATTCACTAGGGCAGAGATGAACTATTCAAGGTTGGAAAAGCTCGCCTATTGTTTGTTGATCGCATCAAGAAAATTGAGGCCGTATTTCCAAGCTCATCCCATCAAAGTCCTCACTGATCAAACTCTAAAGCAAGTCCTATTCCGTCCTGAGACTTCGGGCCGTCTTTTGAAATGGAATATTGAACTCAGCCAATATGACATCACTTATCATCCTCGGAAAGCAATCAATGGACAAGCTTTAGCAGATTTCATCGCAGAATGTATGGATAAAGGTGATAGTGAGGAAGAAGTCACTGATAACGTCCCAATCTAATGGAAATTGTATGTCGATGGCGCAAGAAATGATTATTGTTCCGAAGCAGGGGTTGACCTTGAAACCCCAGAAGGGCGATCGCTATGTTATGCACTGAGACTAGAATTTCCTTCGACAAATAATGAAGCAGAATATGAAGCCCTCATCGCTGGTTTAAGGATCGCCAAAGAACTAAACATCAAAGCATTGCAGATCTTCAGTGATTCTCAGCTTATTGTCTGCCAAGTCAAGAAGGAATTTCAAGCTAAAGGAGGGAATCTACCGCCTATTTATCAAAAGCCTAAGAGCTTCTTCAAAATTTTGACCGTTATTCAATAAACCATATACCCCGAGAAGAGAACACGAAGGCAGATTCTCTCGCAAAGTATTCGAGTGCTGGTGAAGCTCAACTATTGGGATTAGTTCCCGTCGAAGTCTTGTCAGCTCCAAGCATAGATGAAATGGATGTTGATTGGACTATGAATATATCCCAAGATCAAGAATCATGGATGAATCTGATACTTGAATATTTACTCAATGGTTCTTTGCCAGAAAGTTCAAAAGAACGACAGAAGCTGATGAGGAAAGCCTCCAGATATATAGTTCAAGATGGTCGTTTGTACAGACGGGGATTTTCAACGCCATTATTCCGATGCGTGACAAAGGAAGAAGCTAAGACAATTATGACTGAAGTACACGGAGGGGAATCTGGGGATCATACAGGTGGTCAAACTTTAGCAAAGAAAATCCTCCGTTATGGATACTTTTTGCAAGAAATTAATCAGGATGCTGCTGACTATTCCCGAAAGTGTGATAAATGCCAGAGATTCGCTAAAATTCCTAGAGCACCTTCCACTGAGTTAACACAAATGGTCAGTCCATGGCCGTTTGCCATCTGGGGAACAGATCTCATTGGGCCTTTGCCGATTGCCAAATCGAGAATTAAATATGCCATCGTTGCTGTTGATTATTTCACTAAATGGGCTGAAGCCGAACCATTGGCTACTATTACCTCTAAAAAAATGATAAGTTTTGTGACTAAAAATATCATTTGCAGGTATGGTGTGCCTCAGAAGATAATCACAGACAATGGTACCCAGTTTGAAAGTGAGGAGTTCAAAGATTTCTGCAAACAATTCAAGATCTGAAAAAGCTTCTCAGCAGTGGCTCATCCGCAGGCAAACGGGCAAGTGGAAGCAGTAAACAAATCATCAAATCAAACATCAAAAAGCAGCTGGAAAAAGCAAAAGGTGGTTAGGTCGATAAGTTACCGCTTGCACTATGGGCATACAGAACCACCCACAAAACTGCGACTGGACATACTCCATTTTCATTGGCATACGGATCAGAAGCGATGATTCCAGTGGAAACTAAAGTCCCCACACACAGAAGGATCCATATTGATCAAGATGAGAATGAAAAATTGCAATTGGAAGCACTTGACCTCCTTGATGAAAGAAGAGAAGAGGCTAAGCTTAGAATTGCAGCTCATCAGCAAAGAATAGCCAGGCACTTCAATTCCAAAGTTCGTAAGCGCAGCTTTGAAGTTGGGGACCTAGTCCTGAAGAGAATTATGACAGCCACAGGTGTGTTTGGGCCAAACTGGGAGGGGCCGTATGTTATAGGCACGAAACTTCTTGTTGGCACGTTCAAACTCACAACTGTTGAAGGAGAACCAATCCCAAGAGCTTGGAACAGCAATCATTTGCGTCCATATTTTACTTAAAAGCTTTGCTGAAATGTTGTAAAAGAATTACGAATATATGATTCTTGTATTGAAATAAATTGTAAAGCAAGTGAATAATGAAAAGCTATAAAGTGGATGTAGGCCCAGCTTTTGGCCAAACCACTATAAATCTTGTGTTCTCTACTACTATAAACTTTCGACATATAAAATACGTTAATTGTGTTACTAAAATGTCGATTTAATAATGCGGGCCATAAAAACAAAGCTTACCCATCGCAAGACCAAGCGATCTCCGACATCACCCAGCAAGCAAACGCTAAACCATTCATAATTTTCATACTCAAATCCTACAAAAGAAGTGCTACGAACAAAAGTTAGCCACGTGGATGGAAGTGGACCATTTCTAACTAACTGCGAATGTTTGTACAAACAAGCATCTAGTTAAATAGCCTGTGTCTACCACCCAACTCGCTTAACTATGAAGTATATTTCTTTGGATAAGGAAAATTATTGGCCACTAAAAAGGGATGATACTTGCAAAAGATAACGAGGATCGCCGACATGAATAGATGGCAAAGAGACATGAGCGAGCAAGCATCAAACAGCAAAAGACCTCTTCGGAGGCACATGCTCTCTTCAGAGGCACTACTCTTCGGAGGATAAAGACCTCGAGCGGGCCTAACCAGAAAAAGAGAGTTCTTTCTCGACATAAAGTTACGGACCGATCGGTGATACACTCCCGTGAATCCGTCTAAGTAAGAGAAAGAAATTCCAAACTTCCAGGCAAAAGCCCTACTCAGAGGAACACGTTTCACCGAGATTGAAATATAACTTTCAATTGTTGAAATGTGAAAAGCCCTCTTCGGAGGCCCATTTCACCACAGTTGAAATGCTAAAAGACCTCGAGCGGGCCTAACCAAAAAAAGAGAGTTCTTTCTCGATATAAAGTTGCGGACTGATCGGTGATACACTCCCGTGAATCCGTCCAACTGAGAGAAAGAAACTCCAAACTTCCAGGCAAAAGCCCCACTCAGAGGCACACATTTCACCCTGATCGGTGATACACTCCCGTGAGTCGAAATGTGAAAAGCCCTCTTCGGAGGCCCGCTTCACAGCGAACAGGGAAAAAATAAAAGCCTCTCCCAAGGGGCAGAAATAAAAAGACCTCTTCCCAGAGGCACAATCGAACAAAAAGACCTCTTCCAAGAGGCACAATCGAACAAAAAAACCTATTCCTAGAGGCACAATCGAACAAAAAGACCCCTTCCCAGGGGCACAATCAAACAGAAAGACTTCTTCGGAGGCACAACTCTTCGGAGGCACACGTTTCACCGAGATTGAAATAGAACTTCCAAGTGTTGAAATGTGAAAAAGCCCACCTCAGAGGTACAACTTTTCAAAGAAGCATTTCATCAGAAATGCAAAACAAAAATCAAAAGCCCTCCACCGAGGCGCAATATAAAAAAGAAGAAGAAGAGAAGCCCTCTTTAAAGGCACACTTTAGCTTTCAAAGGAAGACTGGTTCATCTATTTTGGAAAATACTCTTCCTCAAAAAGAAGTTAAAGTGCCCTTCAGAGGCCCGCTTTACCACATAGGAGAATTCACTTTGTAAAAATGTGTGTATGCACAAAAGAAAAAGTGATATCTTCGAAGGTTGAAGCGTAGCAACTCATATGGAACAAGCTGTACTCTATTTTGAGCAGAATAATATTCCTCCAAGTATGGAATAATTATTCTCCAGAAAATAGGAGTACAAGTCCCCTCAAAGTATAAAATATTGCAATGAGCTTATGGTATAAGGGCAACATGGTATAACTACATTGATAAAAATTACGCTCGAACAACATACCACAAGCTCACTGCAATATCATATAAAGAAACTTGTACAAAAATGAAGAGTAAATGCATTCTCAAATACAGATAGAAGTTTGCACAAACAAAAAGAATCATTTTATTCAATACTGTCAAAATTTTGTACTGGTACAGGTTTCAAAATAAAAAAAGCGGAGGCCGTTACCCGTACAATCTCCGGCCAGTATATGCATAAAGCAAAAAGTAAAAACAAGTCGAAGCAGGGCTTGTTACTTCTTCTTGCCACCACCCTTAGAGCCTTCACCTGACCTAATAGGCAGTTTTTCAGGATGGCTTGGGAGAGTTGGGGATGAAGGAGAGAGGGTTACTGCCGGATCAACCGTCGCTTCCTCTTCAGAAACAAGAATGTTTTTCCTTGTCTTCTTGGAAGTAGTACGCTTCCTCCTCCTTCTTGAAGAAGACTCACTTCCCGGAGTAATAAGAGCAGCCAGTTTTACGTCATCGGAAATAGTATGCTCCAGGGATATGTCGCCTCGTTCAAGTCCTTCGTCCTTCTGCTCTTGCGAGGCGATTGGATCATCCAAGCCTTGAAGGGCTCCTATCAATTCTTCCTGTGATCCTGACTGGGAAATAGGAGTGATTTGAAGGAACAGAGGAGGGACAGCTGGAGGAGGAGAAGTCTGTGTGGCACTTGGCGTTTTTTCTATAAAAGAAGAAAAGCCAAAAATATTAGTATCTCCCGTGAAGAAAGGAGATAGCGGCTCATTGAGATTTAAGAAATAGTCAAGAAGCTCATCAAACTCATAAGAAGCAAATGAGCAATCTATTTGAGCAAGATCAGCATTAGGATTACTTGGCAAAGTAGACTTTGCTACGTCAATCTCAAAAACCAGCACTTCACCGCTCTCTTGGCTTTCGTCTCCGTTATGGACAGTTGCACCTTCTGTAATAGCTTTAGTAGGGGGTGGAGAATGAGAACTGGAGCCGACAATGTCGATTTCGGCCGAAGGTGAAGGCTGAACTGGATCAGTTGAAGTAGTTTTTCCTAAACGTTCCCCTTCTGCCATTTCGGCTCTTAATTTTGCAAGTTCTTCTTTTCCCCTGACAAGAGCGGCGCAAGCTCCATCATCTAGATAATGTTCCTCAAGCTCTGATTCGACATAGCCAGTACCTTTAGCACCAAGCATATCAAGTGCGGCCTCCCACACCTCAGCCAGAGTAATTTCATATTTGGGACCTAGAAAGGCGAGACTACCGCGCCCCAAGACGCTATGTAGGTAGAAGTCAAATAATGTCGAGCTGATGCTGGTCTTCCTTGCCTCATGAGATTCTTCAGCTGCAATTTTACTGGCAACGGCCTCATCACGCTCACTTTCAGCTTTGGAGAGTTGAAGCTTTAGCATTTGAATCTCCGCCTCTTGGGAGCTGGTTTTCTTCCGAAGCTCTGCAATATCAGCAATATAGCCCTCACTGATTCTTTTTTGCACATCGAGCCTGTCTTCGGCATCTCTTTGGCCGGCATGAGCATCTCTCACTTGTTTCTGAAGCACTTCTTCTTTTTTAGTACATGAAGTAGAAGAAGTGGCGAGCTCTTCTTTGAGCTTTTCAACTTTCGCTTCAAGCTCTTCATTATAAGTAGTGATGCTCCTCATCTTGTTATCATGCTGCTTAAGAACCTTCTGCCATTTAGCTTTGTCATTTTCCATAGTAAGCATGGCCTCGAGATTTGCACAGTTTACCCTTTGAAGCTCGTCAACAAGCTTTTGCCAGCCCGACATTCTTTCAATATCAAGTCTGACGGCATCGAGATTTCGCAGCATGGAAGGCTTGTCAATTGGAACTAAGTCGAGATCGAAGCGAACCCCCTTCAAGCACCATTGTGGAAACCGGCTTTGGAGAGTAGCTGGACCTGGCCCAACTTGATATGAAGGCCTATTGATGATTGTCTGAATATCAGTACGGGAAGGGGCAGGAGATTGAGAAGGAATGGGAGTAGTGGTCTTCTCAGAAATTGCAGGAACTGATTGCTCACTAACTTTAGCCCGTTTGCTTGGGTCATCAGCCATGTGGCTCTTCCCTCTGTCATCATGGGATTTGCGTTTATGGGAATCACCCTCTCTGTGGGAAGAATCGTACCGCTCATCCCCTCTTCCATAGCGTTCTTCATAAGAATGTCTCTCCTGAGCCTTTCGAGCAGCCCTCTCTTCATCAGTTTCCCTATAAGTGGGAAGATAGCGTCTATAGTCATACTGACCACGCTTTCCATATTGCTTGAAGACGTCGTAATATGAACCATTTCGCCTCATTGGGGAATCTGAAAAAAAAGACAAGTCTTAAAAGTCTTCAGAGAAAAGAAGCGTAACTTTAGAATCTTCAAAGTACAAAGAGTTAGGTGCATGAAAGTGCCGAAAGGTTCTAAATGTGTGTGATGTGCAAACTATACGCATCAAACTACGAACCACTCTTTGATTGCGGAGTAATCGTGGGGGTAGTAGTTAACGTCAACTCTTGGGTCGACGGAGCTTGTTGCAAAGAAGAAGTCGCTTCCACTACTGAAGAAGAAACCCTAGTAGTGACAAGGTCGTCTTTAAAGAGCTCCTGTGAGGTGACAAAGAGGTCGCTCAACCCTTCGAAAGTGTCGTCTCCGCTCTGCTTGACAGGGCTTGTTTTCCCGACTTCTTCACCAGACTTCTGTGAATGTTGGGGAGATCCCTGAGGCTCTTCTTCCTCAATGACTGGGGCAAGTGCGAATTTGCCAGACGACCCCGCAACATCGACAGTAGTAGAGCACTTCACCAGAGAAGCCTCGGAGGCAGGTTCTTTTGGTATGGGTTCGTCAGTGGAAACTGGGGCATCTAATGCTTTAGATGGGGAGTCTGGAACCTCATGGGGGTATGTAGAGCGAGAAGCGTGTAAAAGTCCATACTGATGCAAAAATTCGTCCCTCAACAAAAACTTTATACTTCTCTCTCTAGCAGTCACAGCACTTAATCTTTCAAAAACATGCTTATGGCTTGGATCTCTAGAAGGGAGAGGAAGTGCTGAAAAGAGCAAAGAATGAAATTAGCAATTGGTAGTTTGGATGTAGAAAAAGTTTGAAAATGGAGAAAATAGAAACAGGTAATCTTTCTTCCTACTCTCCAGATGGCATGAAAACCTGGGGGGCAGCGAGCAAAGAAAAACTGGTTCAAAAATCTATGAATACTTTCGGTAAGATCAGAAATAAGCTTGCGGTTTCTAGCACTTCTCACAATAATAAGGGAAGGATGGTCTTTACTCTTTGCAAACGAGCATAAGTAGCAAAATTTCTTCAAAACTTGGCAAGCGATCAAGAGTTCTCCTAAATAAAACACACAAACCCATCAAAATGGCGTAGCCATTAGGATGAAGTTGGAACGGAGAGATTGTCAACCAAAGGAGAAGGGTTCGAAGGAAGTCGTTAAAGGGAGGAATCGCCCCGCTTAGGCACATTTGACGATTGACTGTGACAAAACCGGGGGGAGGACTGTCGGCAGTATCATTTGGCCCGGGAAGTAGGCATCATTTTCAGCAAAACCAAATTGAGTACGTAGCTGAATAAATGCTCTCGGAGTTAGGATAGTCTAAGTTCTCTCTGGAGGATTCTCTATGGGAACAGCTGTCTGAAAAGTCTCTCCCGCTTGAGCTACCACTTCTTCTTCTTGGAGGGAAGTCATTCTACACAAACAACTGGATATTCAAACATGAAGGTGCACGTTTCCTAAAATGTGTGAAGTGTTGTGTAAAATCAACAAAGCAATAAGCGAATATAACTGGAATAAAAACTAGCAAGCATTTGTCAGTTATAAAGTCTAGGGTTTGTTGTTTTAAATATGAAAGTGACATGTAGATGCAAACAAATTAGTTCAAGATAGCGATGCTTTGCATTGATATTTCACTTTAGTTGATTGGTTCACAGCATTCCACACAGTGTGTTTAAGTTGATTACTCTTTGTCGACTAATCTGTCATTTGATGTGGGCAGTCAATGGCAGTATATTCGCCTTGGTTTTCTGTGATTGATGTTTTCAGCAGGTTGTAAGCCTATAAGTTAATGTGATCTGTGAAATAAGGCAACAAAGTTAAAACAATCTAGGATTTAAGCAATTCAGTCCAGCAGATCAAGTTGAGTATTCAAGTTGGAATTATGATTTTAAGTGAGAATTCGAGTTGGGCATCCAAGTGTTAACTCGGCTGCGACCCAAGGAATCTCTCGCGAGTTAAGATTAAGTTTCTGATTCCTTAAATCGGTGGTTCTTTAGTTCATGAGGAGTAGTAAGGAGAAAGGCTCCGGTTCAAAAAGTGGTGCAAGATTCCCCAAGTGCTAGTTCGGCCACGATTTAAGGATTAGGTCGGCAAATTTCCCCGAGTGCTAGTTTGGCCACGATCTAAGGTTTAGATCGTATCAAATTAGGTCGGCCAAAAGATAGGTCGCCCAAAAAATTGCTGGGTCGAATCCAGGCCGATATCTCAATCCACTCGACCTGTTAGCCCGATAGCCGCTCCATCCACAAAAAACCCTCATTCCATTCATGCTGTTTCATGTTATCGGATCATCCATAAAACCAGTTCGAAACCACTACGAGTTCAACACCTTGCAATCCTAACGCAAATCAAAATCGACTAGCCTGAAGCGTTAAACCATCTTCATCGTCTCATCGGTCATTTAAAGCCAAACCGAGCAACCTAAGCTTCATCAACTATGGAGGTAATGGGATTCGTGATGAAGCATTATACAAGGAGGCGGTTTAGTTTGAGTGACGGAATTCATGAACCAACAGTAATCTATGATCGAGGAAGAAGAAGGTTTACTTACGCGATGAATAGCAAAGGTTGTCAGTAATTAATTAGAGTGAAATCGCCTTTGGAAGCTCAGGAGAATTTTAATGGCCGAATCAAGCGAAGGAGCAAGTAATGAAGAGGAAGAAGAAGATGAATGACTTATACCTTATAGTGGTGAGAACTGAAGCGGCGCGTGTGATCTAACTTTTAGGTCGTACACAACCTACCGACTTAGAGAGTGGACGGGTTAGAGGATATCGAAGCACACGACCTAACCATTAGGCGTATACTTCAAGGGGAAAATGTTAACTCCGCCCCGGCCATGACTCAGCGACTTAAAAGTTACCGACCCAAAAGTTTGCCGACTTAACATGGATGCCGATCTAACTGCCTAAGCCCTAAGAGGGATACCGACCTAACAGACTTGAGAGGGATGCCGACCTAATGCCTTAACAAGGTTACCGACCTAAGACTTAAAAGGGATGCCGACCTAATGCCTTAGCAAGGTTACCGACCTAAGACTTAACATGAATGCCGACCTAATGCCTTAACAAAGTTACCGACCTAAGATTTAACAGAGATGCCGACCTAAGATTTAACAGAGATGCCGACCTAAGATTTAAGGGGATACTGACTCAAGGCTTAGGTAGGTTACCGATCTAACATGGATGATGACCTAAGATAGATGCCGATCTAACTATCTAAGGAGGTTGCCGCCCTAACTGCTCAAGACAGGGACAAGATTACGAACTACACTTGAGTCGCTACCGACTTACGACCTATGCTAGGTCGTTCACGACCCAGCCAAAGGAAGGCAAGTCTGATGCAGCTACTTAGCATGCGACCTCTTAACTCGTACACGGTTCAGGACTTGTGATATATCCAGAGTTCAGCAAGGATGCCTTTCCGGAGTCTCGACCCAGCATTTAGGTCGCAACCGACCCACGACTTAGTTTAAGTCGTCCGCGACCCAACTTAGACCGGTTACGATTTTGGACTTGCTAATGTTTCCTGCCCAGAATTCTCTATAAATACATTGCCATCTCCAACTTTCAAGGGACTTTTTTGGACAATCTCTTCAAGCGCCGATGCTCTGCCAGTTTCTAAACCAACTTTACACTTGAAGTTTCAAAGAACACTACAAGCCACTTTGGAAGACTTTCACACATCCGACATGGATTCGAAGACTTTCATCTACATCGAAGCTTAAGCAACTTGCTCAAAGTGTTTTGTAACTAAAGAAATTTGTACTTGAAGAGCATTGTATTGTTTTGTAACAAGATCAGTAATAAAGACACTTAAAGTGGACGTAGGCTGCTCCTTAAGCCGAACCACTATAAAATCGCTGTCTCCTACTGTATTTTCTATTGTTTTGGCTGATATTCTGTTCCCGAACTATCGGGTGGTGCTTTCACATTCATACTTCACACACCGGGGTGTTAGCGTTCGATTTTTAGCGTTAACACCAGTGATGCCACATTGTTATCATCATTTCTTCTTTAAGGATCAAGGCCTAAGATTGATTTGTTTAAAAGATAGAAATTCATTTAAAATTTTGGGTCCTGACATATATTTTTGTTACAGAGAGGATATGTATATACAGAGACTCATATATCCTCAAGCGTTAAATGTTTTCAACTTGTAATCACAGTCAATATTCACACAAACACATTCATACAACATTCATGCTTCAACCATTCATCTCATCAATCAAGATATAGCCATACTAAGGTTGAAAGAGTAAGGTTTGCTCACAGTTTTGGGTTTTAACATGTTTTACACTGCAAACCAGTGTGTTACAGGGAACCATATTTTCAAGCAAACAAAAACACAAACATGACCGTTGACCCATATGCAAAACTATCCTCATTCATGCAGGTATTCAACGCAAAAGAAATTTGAGCAAAGTATAGTTTCACTCGGTAGCATCAATATAGGAATGAATCAGAGGATGAAAGGTTTGTTACTGGTTCTAAAGCAGAGATGGAAAAACATGTATGCATACAGTTAAGTATATACACAGCGACATGAAATTCACTTTCACACAATCATTCAAGCATAACTTATATCTTACTTCAAAGACAAATCAAACACTAAGAGATAAAACAATGTTAAGGAGTTTGCTCACCTTGATCTTGAGAAAAACAGAGACAGTTGTAACGACCCAGAATTTTAATTATTTAAAATTTGAATATTTAATTAATTTTAAATATTAATAAGTGAATTTATAAGTCGAATAAATTTTATTTCGAATAATTGGATTTAATTGAATAATTAAATCAATAATTTAATATGTGAAATTATGGAAATAATTGAAAATTGGGTTAAATATGATTGAAAATGATTTGTAAAATTTTATTTTATCATATTGAAGTTAGAACGATATTTTAGAACTTTTAAAATCGAATTAAAAGTTAATTTGTGAGAATTTAATATTTTAATATTAAATCGACTAGTGAAAATAGTCAATTTTGAACAGTCTCAGAATTGGACGAAACCAGTTCCATTGTATCCGTAATAGTTAGTTATTACCGGATTTCAATTTTCGTGTCAATCGGAGTTATCGTTTGATCGTGGCAGCTCGAAACGCACTGAATTATTTTTAATTTTAATTTGGCGTGTTAAAATAGCCATTTTTCAAAAAGTCTCGGATTTCGACGAAACCAGTTTCATCGGATCCGTAATGTGATATTATTGTAAGGTTTCAAATTTCGTGTCAATTGGATTCACCGTTTGTCCGGTACAAATTAAAACGCCTAGAAAATCATTTAAATCGGTTTAATTTAAATTGAACGTTTATTGCCATAACTCGCACAGATGTCCGAATTAGCTTTCGAAACCTGTTCCATTGTGTCCGGAACGCGGGGTAAACCTTAGAAACGCTGGTTACGGCGCGTGAATCGGGGTTCGGAATTTCCGGAATGAATAGTGTTTCGTTCGTTTTCTTATAAATAGCCCTCTCTCTCTAAATTAAAAAAAAAATATAAAACCCTAACCCTAGCCAGCCGCCACCCCCTTTCACCTACGGCCGAAAATTATTCAATTTCATTCCTCAATCCTTCTCAATCCACTAACAATTAGAAGAAGTGATCAACTATAAACACGTAGAGCTCGTCGAGAGCTTTAGATCCATACGGTTGAGATGTAGTTTGGTCGACTCGAGGCAGAGCAAATGGGCCGCGTTCGTTCTACATTCGCACGCATATTTGGGGAGCAAAGGACCATCGAGCATTGCACTGTCTTCGGCGAAGGTGGAGTAGAGGAAGACCTTCTGATTGGCAGTGGTATGATGGGGTTTCAATCAACGTGAGGGATGCGATGGTACACGAAGTCGAACGTGAGATGGTTTACAGTCGCGTGTTTTAAACTGGGGAAGAAGATCGCGTGAACGGCCAGATTTGAGGAAGCAAGATCAACGGCCGTGATTAGCAGAAGGTGTAATAATAAAAGAAAACTGAAATTTATTTATATTTAAATCGTGTAATGTTTAAAATATGATATTTTTTTCATACGAGGTCGAAAACGCGCGAAACCAGTTGCGTTGGAATCGTATGGACGAGCACTACGCGATGAAATTGGATTGGAGTCATTTGGAGTTAGTGAGAATTTCGTGTAAAATTAAACATCCGTTTAATTTTATTCGAAATAAATCGCTAAAACGAAATTGAAATCAAGGTGAGAACTTCTCACTCAATCGAATCAGTTTCGATTTTATTTTAAATAGTTAGATTTAAAATATTTGAATGCATGTTTGAATGATGATTGTATCTATTGATTGTTAAAATAGACATTATGCGCCGTTAGTAAGCGGATGTTATTTATTAAAAACATATACCGCGAATATTTCATAAACAGTGAAATTGGTATTATATATAATAGCAATATATATATTGGCATATGTATATATTGGAGTTATTGATTTCCCGCATTTGTATAGCGGATGAGACCCTATTGCGCCGTCTATTAAGCGGATAATATTTTAAATCCCATATACTGCGATAATTCCGTACTGGAGCGGAATTCGTATTGTGCTAATGTTTGTGGATGCAGGAAAACAGGTTGGAGGGATCCAACTGGATTCCTCAACAGTATTTATTTGATTTCAGATATTTTGATATTTGATGGATTATCGTATACGATATATGATATCGTTGTTGTCATGATTGACTATTTGGTGTGTAGCATCATTGAACCAAATTTTGGGATTTTAAAAGGATTTCAAAGTGATTTTTGAAAGTATACGTTTATAAAATATTTTTGGAATTGATCCATTTTAAATAAATAAACGTTATAATTTTTAAAGTTATAAAAATTATGATTTTGAGAAATACGGTTAAAGATTGATTTTTGAAAATATGGGGTTAATAATTTTATAAAATAGTTTAATCGGGATTTTTGAAATTATTATAAAGAGTTGAAAATATAGGATTTATAAAATTTAATTATTTTATGAATCAAAATGCTGAAATTATAAAGGAGATTAAAGATGTTTTAAAAGAATAATATAAATTGATTTATATAAAAAGATTTATAAATTGATAATTTATAAATGAAAATATTCGAATTATAAAACGAGTTTTTATAAGTGTTAGAATGAATGGTGAATGAATTTCATAAGTGAATGAAATTCATAGAATTATAAACGGTGAAGTTATAAATGGAATTTTATAAGCAGTAGGTTTATAAAATTTGGAAAGTTAATTGAAGAATGGATTTTTGATAAATAAATGAATCTTATAAGTTGTAAGATTTATAATTTAGAAAGTCTTAAAAAGAACGATTTTGTAAAATAATCGTTTTATAAGCATTTAACTTATAATATGGACTTTTGGTTCATAATTGAGATATAAAGTGAATAGGTTAATAAAGAAAATCTATAAAGAAAGTAGTTATAAAACAAAAAGAAATAGAATTTATAAACGTTGTTTTATAAATTCGCAATGACTTATTTTGATAAGTAAATTGTTAAAACCTATAAATGGAGTTATATTCACGTTTTTGATTGTGAATAATCCTTTGAAATAAAATGTATAGAAAGGATGAAATTGGTTAACGTAGTATATTCACGTTTTTGAATAGTGAATAATATGTTAAAGAAAATGTTTAGATTTGATGTTTTAAATAAAATTAAAACGATCTAACGATGTTTTAAAAAGCATTAAGATTCGAAACCCTAGATTTCAACATTTATTGTTGAAATAGACGTTTTCGGGAAATAAAAGGAAATGGTGGACTATAACACTGTTGTTATAGTAAATGATTTCCGAAAGGAAATGTTTTGTATAGTATTGGGATTTATATATTTGTTTAAATTTCGAATCCCTATACTAGTGATTTTGGGTTGGCGTAACGATGTTTTACGCAACATTCGTTTTGGCCCAAATAAATATGTTTAAGAGAATGATTTCCTTAAAGAATGAAATATATACTTAATCTCGATTTAAGTATATTGAATATTTTCCAAGTGTTGAAAATAGATGGATTGAGAATTACTTAATAAGTAAGTATGGAAATGTTTTTCAATATAAAGTGAATATTAGAGAATTTATCTTTTTGAAGATAAATTGAAATGAATAATTGAAATCGTATATGCATGGATATTTTGGAATGAAAATTCACTATGGAATTTATGAATAAAAAGGGAAGTTGTTTAAAGATAAATATTGATTTATTTTTGAGGTATTGAAATTTTATATCTTGTAAAGATATTTTGGAAAATAAATAATTTGGAAAATTAATTGGAAACTGGTGATGTGTGCATATCCATTGATAGTTCAATAACTGACTATCAATATTTCCCTTTGAATGGGTATTTGATGTGATTTGTTTGAATTTGAATGCCACACTTATTTTTGAATAAGCGCTCACTATTTGGGTTAACCGGGAAAGGACCATGGGGTCGTATAACCCATTCCGAATATGTGATACGTCGTTATAAATTGCATTTGAAGATCGGTGTTGAAGACCGGGTATTTGCGAGAGCGATAGGATGACCTGTCGATTGACTTTGCACCGAGTTGCTCCGGTATTGAGTTCTCCATATGTGATGGGAAATCCGATCAGGATTGTGGATATCCGGATTGCAAGGACTTCTTTGTAAGTGCCTTCAGTTCTGTTCGAGCCCGGAACAGACTTGTATGGATTGTATGTCTGACGTTACAAATTGAGATATAAAGCAGATTTCTTTCAAATATATTTCTGTTAGTGGCAGAGAATTTATTCTTTTAGCTTAACACCCTTCTCTGAGATGTACGAGCTCAGAGGTTGTGTAGTTGAATGTTATCAGCGATATATTCCCAATTTGGTAATGTGACATGCTGAGTGTTGCTGTAAATGATCATTGTGTTGATTATTTGTGATAGGATCATTTATTTGATCGTCTATCCTGGTGATCATTTCTATGATCATTTGTTGACCCAAAGCATGGCTTTTGTATAAAGTATGTTTTTGTGGACGTGACTTCGTCGAGCCTCACACCCCGGAATGGTCAAAACAGGAAAGATGCGGCAAAGTTATGAGGGGTAGCGCCCTTTAGGATATGTGCATTTCCTTCTGGAAAAGGGTGGTATCATGGTATGGATCCCAGATACTTACTCATGTTGAAAACACTTTATGATTGTGTGAATTGATTGCGAGCGCTCGGTGAAAGGTCCCAAAGGACCGGGGGATGGCATATTCGGTCAGTTGTTACTCAGTTAGGGGTAACCCGGCCTTGTGTTGGTAGAGATCCAGTTTGGTTCTCGGGGATGTCCATCCAGAGGCATTCTCATGTGGCAATGGGAAGTTCCTTGGCCTGATCACTCGTTGGAAATCCAAAGAAACAATACGAGACTTGTACAGTATTAGTTGTAGAACCTGCCATCTAATATGGTAGCTATAGTAAGCATACTATAATGGTACCTATGCTGGCTAAGATTTATATTCTACTTTCGAAATACTTTTCCTACACTATGCACTAATAATAATATCAAATGTTTCTTTTTAATGCGTATCAAGCATCTTTGACTATCATAAGGAGAAATCTCCTCCAAGTCTGCGTTTGCATTGTGTGTGTGGTAGGAGGTCTTATGGTAGTCTCATTTTTTAAAAGCATTGCGAATTGACTTTAAAAATATTCCTCTATTTTGATTTAAAGATAAATAAACTGTTTTGAGTTCCCACACCAGTCACATGACTGACTCGGAGTTTATTGTTTTCCTTCCTAAACTCTGGGTGCCCACCAATTTCCACACAGGCAGTCAAGAGTTAAGGTTTATCAGGATATTCTGGATATTCTGGAGTTGCTGGATGCAAGCTGGATGGCATGGGGTATTACTAGTATATAGTATTTTTTTTTCCGCTGCACTGTTTGTTGTTGTATGTTGTTGTACACTCTGATGATGATGTAATGAAATGTAATGTATAAAATGTAATAACTGATATAATTCTATGTTTAAAGATTATTCATTTATTTATTACATGTTGTTCCGCTGCGGATTGTGAGATTCTGTTATTGTTCTGTTGTTTTCTATTCCTTTCTATTTTCTATTTTCTTTTCCCTCGTATTTTCTATCTTCTTATCTCTCCTTCTGCCTCTTTCTTTTTCTTAAACCATAACATTTCGGGTTTCCGGCCTTCGATTTCTCGGCAGTCGATAAAGTGAGTATCGATGTTGAATTTTTCGAAAGTCGAAAATTTTCGGGACGTTACAACAGTTTTGGTTTCTTCTTTTATTTATTTTGATATGGAATTCTTGCTTGACTTATTCGACCTGCCAGAGCTTGATATTGTTGAGTTTGAGTTGCCGGTTTCAGTTGACCCCCTGCTTTGTTTTAATCTAGTTGAAGTTGAAGTTGTTATTTAATCCAGGTTAAAGATTTGTATTGCCATTTGAAATGATTTCCAAATCTGATATGATGAACATAACAAGGGCTAGAGGTTTACTCACCAGAAAGATTTGAACAGATGGAAGCAAAGAACAATCTTTGAATTTTTTTTTCTCTTTTGCAAACTGGAATTGCTTTTGTTTCTGATTTTAGGTTTTATATTTTATTTTTGATCTTGTCTGAACTTTGCTTGCTCTGATCTTCCATTTAATTTGCATTGCTCTAGATCAGATTGTTGCCTAGTCCAAATGCATGCTTTTCATTTCCAGATTTGTGAAAATTTGATTAAAGGTTTCGAACTGTAACTAGGTTGCTTGTTTTTTTTTCTTTTGAACAGCCTTGATATTGAGATATGTGATGCAAAATCCTTTTTCAGATTTTGCTGAGATTTGCTAAGATATGTTATATGATGGCATATGGGAAGATGTGAAGTTTCTTGTAATTTTAAATTTCATATTTTAAAAAAAAAGTAATGATGCCATTTTTTATATATGTAGATGTGTGAGATCTTTTAAAGTATGTTTACATTTGATTGGATATATACATATATACAATAAATTATTATTTTTTTGTTTTACCCTTTTGTATTTTTAATTTGTTAATATGGAAGTAATTTTATTATTTATATCTTCATATTCCTAACATTTGTAAACATTTTTACATTTTAAATTTTGTGAATATACAACTATATTTATTTTCAAAAGAAGATGTATTTTGAATCTTTTTATCAAAACAAATAAATAAGTATATAATATGTGTATATTGGAATTTAATCCTTTAAATAGCTTTTGTAAATTTTATTTATATCTATTTTGTAATATTACTTTTAAACCAATATCTTTCTAAGCTTAGTTTATTATATTTTTGTTTTGAATTAAAACCATTATATCTTTTAAATAAATAATCATCTATATATATATGTATATTATTTTAAAACTTTATTTCTTATTTTTCAATACATTTGTATTTGAAATTCAAAATTCAAATTCCAAATTTATAACATATTTATAAAATATTTACCTTTGAATCCCAAATAGGAATCTTCTTAACATCAATTTATTGAATTTCTAAATCAATTCCTTTATTTACTATCTTTTGATATATATTTATTCAAATCAATTTCAAATGATCTTATAAAAATCCATTTATATAAATAGATAAACATTCATCTAATTGAATTTGAAAATTCAAACACAATGCAGATTTTTTACTCACAATTTAATTTCAAAAATTAAATTAATTAACAAATTTTCTTAACCAAAATTTCAGGGATGTTATAAGATAATTCTCCCATATGTGACATTTCGTACTCTTTAGTCATTATATTTGAAAATTCTTTACACAATTTTTCATTAGTGGAACAAAATATAATGCCATCTATATATATTTGAATTCTTAAAATATCTTTAGTGGTGTTTTTAATGAATAAAGTTTGATCTAGTTTTCCAATTTGAAATCCCGAATCTAGTAGATAGCTCTTAGGTCTCTCATACCAAGCACGAGGTGCTTGTTTAAGACCATATAAGGCTTTCTTTAATTTATATACATGATCTGGATATTTTTCATGAGTGAATAAAGGGGGTTGTTCTACATATATATTTTCTTTTACAAAACCATTTAAAAAAGCACTTTTAACATCCATTTGATAGATTTAAAATTGTGAAAACAAGTGTAATCTAATAGAATACGTATTGCTTCTAATCTTGCAACAGGAGCAAACGTTTCTTCAAAGTCGATACCTTCCTCTTAATTATGTCCTTGTGCTACTAGTCAAGCTTTATTTCTAGTCATATTTCCTTGTTCATCTACTTTAATTTTTTTAAACCCATTTAGTTCCTATAACTGAATGATTAGTATGTCGGGAATTAATTCTCAAACATCGTTATGTTCAAATTGATTTAATTCTTCTTGCATAGCAATAATCTAGTAGTCATTTGTTGATGCTTCTTTAGGATTTTTAGGTTCTATTGTTGAAATAAAGGCAACATGTCCCATTTGGTTTAGTTGACTTCTTGTTTGAACTTGTGAGTCAATTTCTCTAATTATATTTTGTGTAGGATGATCTTGTAGAGTTCTAGGAGGAGATCTAATTTGATTTTTATCGATTTGATTAATATTTTCATTATTTTCAAAAGTTATATTTTCTGTGTTAGATATAATTTCTTCATCATCTTTGATGATTGTATGTTTACTAAAGTTTTCATCAAAAGATACATGTAAAGTTTCTTCTATTACATTTGTTCATTTATTAAAAACACAATATGCCTTACTTCGTTCTGAGCAACCTACAAAAATACCATGGTCAGCTTTTGAATCGAATTTTCCAAGTTGGTCTTTTGTGTTAAGAATAAAACATTTTGATCCAAAGATTTTTAAGTATGAAATATTAGTTTTCTTCCATTAAAAAGTTCATATGACGTGTTTTTAGTTAAAGGTCTTAAGGAAATAAGGTTTAATACATAGCACGCAGCTGCTACAGCTTCTGCCTAAAAATGCTTTAGTAATGTACTTCCATTTAATAACGTTCTTGCGCATTCTTGGAGAATTCTATTTTTCCTTTCTACAACTCCATTTTGTAGTGGAGTTCTAGGAAATGAAAAATTATGATTTATTCCTTTCTTTTTACAAAATAATTCAAATGATTCATTTTCAAATTCGCCTCCATGATCAGTCCTTATATTTTTTACTTTTAAATTCTTAATATTTTGAATTCTTTTGACAAACTTTTTGAAATATTCCAAAGTATAGCTTTTATTTTTCATAAATATCATCCATGTATATCTTGAGAAATCATCAACTGTTACAAAAACTTATCGATTATGGTTGATAGATTGAACCTGTGTTGGTTCGAATAAATCCATATGTAACAAATCTAATGGTTGTAAAGTTGAAATGACTTTCTTCGATTTAAAAGATGATTAGTTAATTTACCTAGTTGACAATCATCGCAAATATTATTTATTTTAAAATTTATTTTTGGTAAGCCTTTGACTAATTCACTTTTTGAAAGTTTTTGAATAGTCTTAAAATTAATATGACAAAATCTTTTGTGCCATAACCAAGGATCATTATCTTTGACCATAAAACACATATCTTTGTTATTGTTAATTTTCATGTTCAAAGAATAAATATTTCTATCTCTCTTTCCATCAAAAATAAGATTTTGATTTTGATCAAATATACAACTTTTATTTTCAAAAAAAATTATTTTAAAACCTTTGTCGCATAGTTGACTTATGCTTAATAAGTTATGTTTTAAGTTCTTATCTAAAGAAACATTTGTACTAATGGGTAAATTTGATATATCGTAGTTGCACACATCTCCTTGCCAACGATGAAGCCTTTTGAGTCATCTCCGTTGGTAACAGAGCAACCATCAAAGTATGAAATATTTGTAAGCATTTCATTGTCTCCGGTCATGTGTTTTGAGCAACCACTATCCAAAAATCCATTTTCTTTTCTGGAGTGGGACCTGCAAAAATATTAATAAATACATTGGTACCCACCTTTTAATATGGTCCTAAGAGTTAGATCTTACGAAGCAAAATGAAGTGGGTTTAGTATCCCTTTTATAAATATAATTGTTATTGTTATGAATAGTAACCATAAATGTTTTAACATATTTGTTCCTAATTAAATTATTGTTAGTCTTTGGAACCCAAATTTTTATTATCTTAGTTTCTACTTTGTTTTAGTAGGTGGTCTTAATGATATATTTTGTTTTGAATCAATATTCTTCTTAAGATTAGTATTTTTCTTTTGATAAATTTTTGACTCCTTTTTATATGCTAATCCATGTTTATTTGAGGAAGATTGAGAATTTTCTAAAATCTTAGATAAATTTTCTCTTCCTTTGTTAAATTTAGAAACATTTTTAGTAATGTTGTCTAATTTAATTTGAAGACTAGTATTTTCTAGTTCAACTTGTTTTATTTTATTTTTTAAATTGTGATTTTCAGAAATAATTTTATCATTCTTTGTTATTTGAGTTTCAATTTCTTGACTCAAGAGTAAAAGTTGACTGTCTGAGTTTGAGAGAGATTGTCGAACATTTTCAAGTCCTTTTCCCCATATTTTTTTCTCGTCTTTTAACATATCTCTTTAAAATTCAGCTTTGTTCTGATTTTCATGTGTCTCTTTAAGTTTCTTTTTGAGAATTTTCATACTATTTAAAAATTCAGTGTTTACTTGTATTAAATCGTCATAAGATAAATCACTAACCTCAGATTCTTGAGCCATAAAGCATACATTTGCTTGTTCATTGTGGCTATCACTATCACTTTTGGATGAAGATGAATCTAAGTCGTCACATGTTACAAAAAACGCCTTCTTTTTGAATTTATCCTCTTATTTTTGTTGTTGAGGATTTTTTGATTTTCCTTCATTTGTTCTGGACAATCATTGTGCATGTGTCCTTTCTTTTAAGAACTGAAGCATTCTTTATTTGAAGATGAAGGTTTGTTCAAGAAATTCTTTTTGAAACCTTTTTTATTTCCTTTTCTATATTTAAGAATTTCTTGAAATTTTTGGCAATAAATGCTAAATCCTCATCATCGGACTCCAATTCTTCCGTTTCTGCGTGAAAAGCCACATTTTTTCTTTCCTGTACTTGGTCTTTCTTAGCTTGCATGTTAATTCATAAGACATAAGGTTTCCAATTAATTCTTCTTGTTTCATTGTAGACAGATCATTTGCTTCCTCGATTGCTAATACTTTTCTCTCCAATTCATCAGTGAGTGAATTAAGGACCTTAGCTACAATATCAAAATCCGTAAATTTTTCTGCTAATCCTATTAAGGCATGATGAATGTCTTGAAATCTCGAGTACGTGTCATTGATAGATTCATTTTGTCGCATTCTAAAGTTTTGGAACTGGTTCTTTAACATGGAAATCTTTGTTTGTTTGACCTTGTTTGTGCCTTCGTGTGTGGTTCTAGGTGTATCCCATATCTGATGTGCAGTAATACAAATGCTAACACGATTGAACTCATTTCTATCCAAAGAGCAAAATAGCATATTCATAGCTTTGGCATTTGCACTGGTTCATTCTTTTGTGTTTGTGTCCATGTAGGATAATCAGTTGTGGGTACAACAAACTCTGTTTGAGTTGCATTCCAGGCTTCAAAACTTGTTTCTTGCATATAAATCCTCATGCTTGTAGCCCAATAATTATAGTTTAATCCATTGAATAGAGGAGGTCTTTGGGTAGATTGTCCTTCTGCAAATGTAGAGCTATAGGCAGTTATTGTGCTTGTACTTGTGTTATTTTCCATATTATCAATATGTCAAATAACGGTGTTATGGTTATAGGACGACCTTGCTCTGATACCAATTGAAAAAAGCTGTGCGGTAGGATCGTATAATATGGAATAGTGGAATGGTATAGGTAAATAGCATTAAGCAATAAGTAAAGTGGACAACAAGACTTTATACTGCTTCGGACCTCTTGTTCTACGTCCAGTCCCTAAGCTCCTGTTAGAAATTCTAACTAACAACCCTCACTTAACCCGGAGGAATAGGTTTACAACTTATACAAACAACCGAACGGTATTTCTTGCCTCAACTACTGAAGAGGACTTCAACTAGGTGCAAAGAGTATTTTTGACTTGTTGTGTTCTTGATAACACTAATGAGTCTAATTGAGAACAATTTTCCTATAATCTAATCCTCAAGAATATGAAATGTGATTATGAAGATTTAGGAAATATATATAGCTATGAATCAAAAGAGTATTAAAAATAAATCAGAGATTCAAGCAATTGATGTGGTTTGTGAATGCTTTTGAAAACTTGAGTAATCTGAAAATATAATAGAGACATTAAAGCAATTAGAATTGGTGATTTTGCAAATGATAGAAACATGTTTTTATATGTGTAGAAGAGGTGTAACCATTTGCAAAAGGTGTGGGCAAGAGATGCATCCATTTCCGTTGGAAAGTGGCTGCAACTCTTGGGAAGAAGAATGTGTCTCTTCAGGAAAAATTCGCAGGTTCAAATTCAGTCGACTAAACAGGGATTTTAGTCGACTGGAACTATGCATTTTGTAAAATGTGTAACAGGTTCAGTCGATTGAAATATCTTGTTCAGTCGACAGAACTAGTGGATTATGCACAATGAACACTTAACTGAAATATGAAGTTGTGTTATGTGTTTTTTGTGTTTGTGCTAGTTTCTTGATGATAGATTTTAACAATAAAACTAAGACTAAGACCTATATATAATAATTACTCATTATATCCTTGGTCTTCATGGTCCTTCCTTTAGCTTTGCACATTTCTCTTCCTTTTTGTTGAAGCACATTGTCATTGATCAAAATATAGCGTGTCAACAACACTAACTATAACCTGAATTGAGGTAACAATATGTAGCCATGGAAAAATAGGTACAAATAAAAACAATACATAGAAATAACCAAATAAATGCAAATAAATAACATTCATCCATTAAACCAACAGATGCCATGAATATGTGACGAATAATGCATAATACTAATATAATTGCTATATAAATGCAAGATTATTAAATATAGGTGTGGATGCAAAACATAGTATATCTAGATAATTCTATATGTGTGCAACATGACATATAATAAATCAAGTCACATCTCAAAACATAAACCACATGATAAAGGACGTCACACCATCCAATTTCCTAATTTAGTATTAATTATCTACAACAACCATTCATCCGTACCTAAATAAACTAATCAAGCTAACAAACAAACAAATGCAAAAATCCACCAATAAATAATAGAAATGGAAAGATCTGATTCTCTACTTCTCTTTCCAAGTACACTCAATCAGGTCGTCCTTCCAACCTTAACTTATTGGCTGTACTAAAGGCATATATACTTGATCCAACTCACTAAAAAATGCCTGTGCAAAGGTAAACCTCTGTAATCCGCACTACCAACTTAGATAAACTAATGCCGACTTTCAAGACAACTAGTAGCCTTAGCATAAATATGCCTAATCAAAAATGTATCCTCATGCAACCCTTAGTGCACCTACAAAATGCATTAGAACATCTCAGTAGTATACACATCACATCATCTTATACATACTTAGTTAAGACAACTTGCAAGTGGATGGTAACTCACATTAAATCAAATAACCGAAATCATTTACTATTTCTAATTTCACCTAAGAAAATTAAATTATCATGATGTCTCAAACTGGTGAAAATAGCACAGCTTCTCTTCCAATTTCTATTCAACTTAAGGTTTATTTGTTCGCTTAAGATAAAACTCTTTCAATCCTCCAACAGTTAGGATATCAAGATACCACCTTTCTAGTCTGCAAAATTCTTATCATAAGTTCCATAGCATACAAGAAAGTAAACATTCAAGCATTCAAGTAAGGTAGTCCAATTAAATTCACCTATTGAAACTTAGCAAATTATAATGACCCAAAATTTGAACACTTTAAAATACAGTATTTAAAATGATTTTAAATATAAAATAGGTAAGGTTATATGATTCATACAATAGTTAGATAGGGGTACATAGGCAGTCAGAAGTGGTAGTGATGCAGGCCCTAAAATAACATAACCCTTTCATATTTATCGGTTATTGGTTGTTTTTATCTTATGTTATTGTATCTTTCCTCCTTACTATTTTGTTACGCATTTAGATTGTTTATTGAGTTCGTAGGTAAGGATAATGCTGTCTCCCTCATCAGAGTTGTGCAGTGGTAGATTTGTAGTCATTGTATTTGGTATGTACTAAAGCACACTTCGTAGAATTAGTAAATAAATTAAATACTCTGATAAGATGTATAATTGAAATTGCACCATATACATTTGGTATTATTGAATATTTATCAAATGTGGAATATTAAGTTGGTAGTTTTCATTAGTAGTTTTAGAACTGATAGATTTTTTGGCAGTTTTAACTGGTCTGAAAATCAGGGTCGTCACACGTGGTATCAGAGCTTAGGTTAGGTTCCTAAGTAAAATTCATCTAGGATTAGTATATCAACCTAGGAATTTCAAAAATGAAAGCACCTTAATTTGATAAATAAAATCGAAAGGATAAGACACTGCACCTTTAACCGAGGTTATGGGTGATATCGGTGTTTTTGGTATGCTTAACTTTCATAAATTGTTGTTTTTTCGTTATAGTTTTTTTCGTCCTTGTAATTTCGACGGCGAAATTGTTTTAAGTACGGGAGAATGTAACGACCCAGAATTTGACCACTTTAAAATATAGTATTTAAAGTGATTTTAAATATAAAATAGGTAATGTTATATGATTCATACAATAATTATATAGGGGTACGTAGGCAGTCACAAGTGGTAGTGATGTAGCCCCCAAAATAATATAACACTTTCATGTTTATCGGTTATTGGTTGTTCTTTATCTTGTGTTATTGTATCTTTCCTGCTTACTATTTTGTTCTGCATTTATAATGTTTATTGAGTCCGCAGATAAGGATAGTGATGTCTCTCTCATAGAGTTGTGCAGTGGTAGATTTATAAACATTGTATTTGGTATGTATTAAAGCACACTTTGTAGAGCTAGTAAATAAATTAATTACTCTGATAAGTTGTATAATTGAAATTGTATGCTATACATTTAGTATTATTGAATATTTATCGAATTTGACATATTAAATTGGTGTTTTCATTAGTAGTTTTAGAACAGACATATTTTTTGGCAGTTTTAAATGGTCTGAAAATCCGGGTCATCACATAAACAAAATCTGAAATCTATGTGTAACCTTAACTTATTTTAACTTAAAAGTTATCAATTAGGTGATACATCATTCATGTGCACCTATTATGCAACATAAAGTATATACACTTAAGTCAATGCTTCACAACAGTTCACTTGAATCGCTAGTCTCCCTTAAATCCGATGGATAATTTGGGGGAATCTAAATTTTCCTTTCTCAAAATTATACCAAAGGATGCAAAAATTGCTAGCTAGACGTATGTGTGAACTATGAATCAATTGCGTAGGCAAGTATTAATTGCAGAACATATAAGTAGATGACAATCTACTAAAGGCATCAACAACAACATTGGGTTTACATGGACATACAAAATATTGAAATTATACAATATTAAAAACTTTATCTATCTCTGCTGCCTTAAACTCAAATCTTTTTGGAAGAATAAATACCATAGGGATTTCTAATCTATAAATAACTCAATTCCCATAAAAGATAACACCTTCATGGTTTGAGGGCAAAACCAATTGCTGGCCACTCAACATCATGAGTTAGATAATATAATTCGTGTAGTTTCAACCGTCGACTAGTAATACGAACAACACTACTCTCATGCATCAACACAGTGCCATTTTTGTACCTAAAGCATTCGTATATGCAGCAAATGCTTTTTAACTATCATGGGTTATTAAAACAAGTGGACAATTCAACAACTCATTTAGCTAAATAAAGCATGCTCACACTTTGATTTCCAAGAGAAAACTAAATTTTTCTTAGTAAGGAATGTTGATTGTGTAGAAACCTTCGCGAAATCTTCAATAAAGTTCATGTAATGATCATCTAAGTAAAGAAAAATCTTTACCTTAGTAGTATTTTTTAGTACACGTCAATCTTGTACTACAATATTGTAACGACCCAGAATTTCTGTCAATTAAAATTTATATATTTAATTTATTTTAAGTATTAATAAGTGAAATTTATAAGTCGAATAAATTTTTATTTCGAATAATTGGATTTAATTGGGTAATTAAATCGATAATTTAATATGTCAAATTTCAGAAATAATTGAAAATTGGGTTGAATATGATTGAAAATGATTTGTACAATTTTATTTTATCATATTGGAGTTAGAACGATGTTTTCGAACTTTTAAAATCAAATTAAAAGTTAATTTGTGAAAATTGAATATTTTAATATTTAATCGACTAGTGAAATTAGTCAATTTTCGAACAATCTCAGAATTGGACGAAACTAGTTCCATTGGATCCATAATAAAAAAAATTTATTATCGGATTTCAATTTTCGTAGCAATCGGAGTTTTCGTTTGACCGTGGCAGCTCGAAGCGTATCGAAATTGTTTTAATATTAATTTGGCGAGTTAAAATAGCCATTTTTCAAACAGTCTCGGATTTCAACGGAACCAGTTTTATCGGATCCATAATGTGATATTATTGTAAGGTTTCAAATTTCATGTCAATCGGATTTACCGTTTGTCCGGTGCAAGCTAAAATGCCTAGAAATTTGATTTACCGATTTAATTTTAAATCGAACGTTTATTGCCATAACTCGTACAGGTGATCGAAATAGCTCCCAAAACACGTTCCATTGTGTTCGAAACGCAGGGTAAACCTTAGAAACACCAACCGGCACGCTTCGTTTGGAGTTTGGAAATTTTGGGATGAATAGTGTTCGTTGAATTTTCTATAAAAGGACCTTAAGTCTTCACATTTGCAAAAGAAACACAACCCTAGGGTTTGCTTAAGTAGCCTCCGCTGTTTATAATAAATGGCCGAAACAACATCTCCTTTCTCCTCCAATTTCTTCAAATCCAAGCCTTGTTTCAAGAAACTTTCAACAAGAGAAAGGTCGGGCTCGTCGAGACGAAGGTACCCAACGGTCAAGATCGTTGTAGGCGAAGAGAACTGATGGGAATTGGCATTCAAAGCCGTGCGTTTGCACATGAATTTCGAGGAGCTACAAGAGGCCGAGCTCCACCGCCTTCTGGCCGAGCGTGGCTCTCGTGTGGGCGCACGTGATGGAGGTCTCCGATCAACTTCATGTCGCTTGTGGTGGGGGGCGAAATTGCTTGTTGGTGGCGGCTTATGGGTAGTTTCGGTCGCGTGATGTTAACTCGGGAGGAAGATGATACGCACGGCTGTGATTTGGAGACGCAGGGATCAAGGGCCGAGATCTAAATTACGTTTAGAAATATAATAAAATTTGTAAATTAATTATGTTTTATAATTCGTGTAACTTTAAATATTCATATCTTTTTCATACGAGGTCGAAAACGCGCGAAACAAGTTGCATTGGGTTCGTATGGACGAGCACTTCGCTATGGAATTGGATTGGAGTCGTTTGGAGCTAGCGAAAATTTCAGGTAAAATTAAACGCACGTTTAATTTTATTCGAAAAAAAAGCTGAAAAAGAAATTGAAATCAAGGTGAGAACTTCTCACCCAATCGAATCGGTTTCGATTTTTATTTAAATAGCTATATTTAAAATTCTTGAATGCATGTTTGAATGATGATTGTTATCTATTGATTGTTGAAATAGACATTATACGCCGTTAGTAAGCGGAGGCTATTTATTAAAAATGTATACCGCGAATATTTCATAAACAGTGAAATTGGTATTATTTATGTACTTGGAATTGATTTCCCGCACTATATAGTGGATGAGACCCTATTGCGTCGTCTATTAAGCGGATAATATTTTAAATCCCATATACCGCGATAATTCCGTACTGGAACGGAATTGGTATTGTGCTAACATCTTTGGATGCAGGAAAACTGGTTGGAGGGATCCAACTGGATCCTCAACAGTATTTATTTGATTTCAGATATTTTGATATTTGATTGATTATCATATCGATATATGATGTCCTTGTTGTCGTGATTGACTATTTGGTGTGTAGCATCATTGGGCTAATTTTGGAATTTTAACAGGATTTTTAAAGTGATTTTTGAAAGTATATATAAAATATTTTTGGAATTGATTCATTTTAAATAAATAAACGTTATAATCTTAATGTTATAAAAATTATGATTTTTGAGAAATATAGTTAAAAGTTGATTTTTGAAAATATGGGGTTAATGATTTTATAAAATAGTTTAAATCAGGATTTTTGAATTTATTGTAAAAAGTTTAAAATATAGATTTCTGAAATTTGATTATTTTATAAATCATAGAAAATGATGAAATTATAAAGGATTTTAAAGATGTTTTTAAATAATAATATAAATTGATTTATATAAAAGGATTTATAAATTGATATTTATAAATTAAAATATTTGAATTATAAAACGAGTTTTTATAAGTGTTAGAATGAATTGTTAATGAATTTCATAAATGGATGAAATTTATAAAATTATAAACGGTGAAGTTATAAATGGAATTTTACAAGAAGTAGGTTTATAAAATTTGTAAAGTTATTAAAAGAATAGATTTGGGTAAATAAATGAATCTTATAAGTTATAAGATTTACAATTTGGGAAGTTTAAAAGAACGAATTGGTAAACAAATAAATTGTAAGTATTTAACTTATAATATGAACTTTTGGTATATCATTGAGTTATAAATTGAAATAGCTTAATAAAGGAGATTTATAAAAGGAAGTTATTATAAAATAAATAGAAATGGAATTTATAAACATTGTTTTATAAATCCGCAAATGGCTTATTTTGATAAGTAAATTGTTATAGCTTATTAATGGAGTTATATTCACATTTTAGACAGTGAATAATCCTTTAAAATAAAATATAAATAAATGATGAAATTGGTTAACGAAGTATATTCACGTTTTTGAATAGTGAATAATATGTTAAAGAAAATGGTTTGGATGTGATGTTTTAAATAGAATTAAAACGATCTAACGATGTTTTTAAAATGTGTTAAGATTCAAAACCATAGATTTCAACATTCATTGTTCAAATAGACGTTTTCGAGAAATAGAAGGAAATGATGGACTATAACATTGTTGTTATAGTAAATGATTTTCGAAAGGAAATGTTTTGTATAGTATTGGGATTTATATATCTATTTTAATTTCGAATCCCTATACTAGTGATTTTGGGTTGTCGTAACGATGTTTTACGCAACAATCGTTTTGACCCAAATAAATATGTTTAAGAGAATGATTTCCTTAAAAATGAAATATATACTTAATTTCGATTTAAGTATATTTAATATTTTCCAAATGTTGAAAAAAAATTGTGAATTACTTATTTTTAATTAGTATGGAAATGTTTTTCCAATGTGAAATGAAACGTTTTGAGAATTTATCTTTTTGAAGATAAATTGAAAATGAATAATTGAAATCGTATATTCATAAATATTTTGGAATGTAAATTCACTATGGTATTTATAAATGAAAAGGGGAATTTGTTTAAAAATAAACGTTGATTTATTTTTGAAGCGTGGGAATTAATTTACGGATTTTGAACGTAAATATAAAGTAAATCGTTAAGGATTTATTTAATTGGTTTAAATGAACCATGTTGAAATGAAAGTATTTCCACGTAAGGAAAAATGATTGAAATTTGTTTTCAAAAGGGGTAAAGGTGAAAAGTGATTTGAAAATTATTTTCAAATGGTTGAAGTGTGAAAATTATATATCTTGTAAAGATATTTTTGGAAAATAAATAATTTGAAAAATTATTTGGAATCTGGTGATGTTTTGCATATCCATTGATAGTTCAATAACCGACTATCAATATTTACCTTTGAATAGGTAATTGTTGTGATTTGCTTGAATTTGAATGCCAAACTTATTTTTAAATAAGCGCTCACTATTCGGGTTAACCGGGAAAGGACCTTGGGGTCGTATAACCCATTCCGAATATGTGATACGTCGTTATGAATTGCATTTGAAGACCGGTGTCGAAGACCGGATATTTTCAAAAGCGAAAGGACAGCTCGTCGAATGTCTTTGCATCGACTGGTCCCCGGTATAGAGACTCCATATGTGATGGGAAGTCCGGTCGTGATTAGTGAATATCCGGATTGCAAGGACTTCTTTGTAAGTGCATTTGGTTCTGTTCGATCCCGGAACAGACTTGTATTAATTGTATGTCTGACATTACAAACTGAGATATAAAGATGATTTCTTTCAAATATATTTCCGTTGGTGGCGGAGAATTTATTCTCTTAGCTTAACACCCTTCTCTGAGACGTATGAGCTCAGAGGTTATGTAGTTGATGGTTATCAGCGATATATTCCCAATTTGGTAATGTGGCATGCTGAGTGTTGCTGTGAAATGATCAATTGTTTGATCATTTATGATAGGATCATTTGTTTGATCATTTATCTTTGTGATCATTACTTTGATCATTTGTTGACCCAAAGCATGGCTTTGTACCAAAGCATGGCTTCGTGGACGAGACTTCGCCAGCTCTCACACCCCGGAAATGGTCAAAACAAAAAGGATGCGGCAAGGTTATTAGGGGTAGCGCCCTTTAGTGTATGTCATTCCTTCTGGATAGAGGTGGTATCATGGTATGGAGCCCAGATATTTAACCTATGTTGCTTGTTAACGCTTAAATTTGAACGCTAACACCCCGGTGTGCGATGTGTAGTTGTGAAAGCACCACCCGTTGGTACGGGAACAAGATACAAGTAGAGAAATTGTAGAAAAGCAGTAAAAGACAACAGTTTTATAGTGGTTCGGCCTAAAATCGAGCCTACGTCCACTTTGATCTCTTTATTGCTGAAACAAGTACAACTTATACAACTTTCTTCAATTACAATCCACTCTAGTCTGTTAGTACAAACTTTGACGGAGAATTATCTTTCAAACTCATGATGAATGATGTAGATTCTCTTTCTTGGACTTTGATGTAATTTCTTCGATGTTTGGAGTGCTCAAAGTGTTGCTTGAGTCGAGAAAATGGCAGAGTTTTGGCGCTTCGAGAATCAACCCAAAAGTCCCTTGAATGTTGGAGGTGGCTACGTATTTATAGGCAGGCCTGGATATGAATTTTGCGTACAAGTCATGAGTCGCAACCGACTCAAGCTGAGTCGTCCCCGAGTCAAGTTAGGTCGTGGCCGAGTCAGGTTGAGTCGCGACCGACTCATCTGTAGGTTGAGTCTTGAGTCGCTGGCGAGTCAACCCTTACTAGGACATGCATTGTTGTAACAGAATACGACTCGGTGGCTTTGAGTCGCGGTCGAGTCATCCTGGGTTATGAGTCGTCAATCATCTTGAGTCGTTTCTTATGATGAGTCGTGGATCTATTGAGTCGCTGAGGCAATCCCTTTCAATGAGTCGTTAATGCTTTAACCCGTTAGGCTCCTTAAGCCATGAGTCGATAGTCTTGATGAGTCGGCAACTTACTGAGTCGGCTTTCTTTATGAACCGTTAACCCTTTGAGCCGTCAGCTGACTAAGTCGCTATCAAATGAGTCGGTACCTTCCTTAAGTAGATGAGTCGGTAATCTACTGAGTCGCTACCAGCTTTGAGTCGTTGGTCTATTGAGTTGCTTATCTCTATGAGTCGTGAGTCCTTCTTGAGTAGGTGAGTCGCTATCAGTTGAGTCGGTGCTTTCCTAGGCCGTTCAACCGTAGCCATTGTTAGGTCGCAACATGTTTTAGGTCGTAGGTCGTTCATTTCCTTAAGTCGTGCCATCCTTAACTCGTAAAAGCCTTAAATCATGGAGGCCTTAAGTCGGAGACTGCTTAACTCGTAAGTCCTTCTGGAACTGTTTGCTGCCTTAAGTCGTAGGTCGTAAGCTTCCTGAGTCGTAGTTCTTAGGTTGTGGGCTCTTATCTCGTGGACTCTTTAACTCGTTGGTGAAACGGGATTAACACTTGCCCCTCGAAGCACACGTCTTAAGCCGTAAGTTGTGCGCTTCGACTCATCATAACCCGTGCCGATTCAAGTTCCAGTGTCTCCAGGTATAAAAACGCTTGAGTCGTTTCTCCTCTCCCACTTCTTATCTCACAGACGCATCCGCCATTAGAGACTCTCCAACCTCTCAAAAGCAAATCTGAGCTTACTGATCATTAATCCATCTTTTCCTCCACATCGCGTAAGTCATTCTGAACTTCAATCCAACCACGACCATCGCTAAGGCATAAATTTTCGCTTCTTGTTCCCAAATCACCGTCGTACGTCGTACTCGGGCTTTGAATTGAGTTGTGAACGATTCTGACCATTGTTGGCTACGTTGTTGTTGTGATCCTTTAGATTACAACATCGCGTTTGATTCGCCGTACACTTGAAGCGATTCGAATTGGTTTTTTTTGGGTGCTTTCTGATGATGTGAGGAGAAGATGATGAATTACAATGTCTTGATTTGACTGGCCCGTGGGTTCGGAGGAGATGAGGAAGTTCTTAACAGGTTAACGGGTTAGAGAGGAGTTGACTGGTTGAGGAAATGACTTAGGATCTCACGACTTAGTTGGTTTTGCTTTTTGGCCACTGATTCTGAAATATCTTGCAATCTCAACCGTACACGACTCAATGCTTTTAGCCATAAACCACAGACGACTCAAGCTATAAGTCGTGAACGACTTAAGCCATAGGCCGTGAATGATTCAAACCATAAACTGTGAACGACTCAGCACTTGCTACTTTCCCGTGACTCATCCTTTAAACGGTACACGACTTAAACCATAAGCCGTGTACGACTCAGCAGCTTCCATGCGACCCAGTAGCCTTTACTATTGACTTTTAATCCGACCTAGCAAGTTTTACGACTCAAGCCATGAGTCGTAACCGAGTTAGAACTTAGAAGGTTTCTTGTTGCTTCGATCTGGAGCCTTCCCCCTGTTCTTTGACTTACGACTCATAGTACTGCCGACTTATAACATCAGCGATTTAGAGTTGGAACAACCTAACTTAACTTGCCTCACTTTCCTTAGGTCGTAGCCGAGTCATCCAAATAACCAATGACTTAGCTTAACCCGTACAAAGAATTCTTGAGTCGTTGACAACTTAACACTTGTAAATTTTGCTTGAACTTTGAACTGTTGATCTTTGCTGCATTCTTTTACAGATTACTTCAACTTGTAAGCTAATAATCTGTTAATACAACATTCACAGAAAACTGGGACGAATATACTGTCATTGATTGCCCACATCGAACGACAGATTAGTTAATGATAGATGATTAACTTAAATAAATCGTGTGAACGAAGTGCTACCGATTTCAAGTGGAATATTAAAGCAGCACTGGATTAGTCAATTGAAACTGACCAGCCCGCAATAATATTATGCTTGAGCTTTAAATAACAAGTTCCGAAATTACCATAGTCAATCAATCGTCAACCAGTTTAATTCCAGTTATCTTTACTTGTTATTATTATTTTTTATTAGCTTTGCACGACACTTCACACTTTTTAGGAAACGTGCACCTTCGCATTTGAACATCCAGTTGCTTGTGTAGAATGACCTCTCATCAAGAAGAGCCGATGGGCCAGGCTGAAGATGTCTTTCCAGTAGCCATCCCTATAGACAACCCTCCGGAGAGAACATCCACAACTTTGAATCAGCGGGTATTTAACCAACTGCGCGTCCAGTTTGGCATTGATGATGCTGACATCTTATTTCCGGGGCCAAATGACACTGCTGACAATCCTCCCTACGGCTTTGTTGCAGTCAATCGCCAAATGTGCTTAAGTGGGGCGATTCCTCCTTTTAACGACTTTCTCCAACAGTTCCTGCTTCGGTTGTCTATCTCTCCATTCCAATTACACCCCAATGGCTACGCCATTCTGATGGGGTTATGTGTTCTATTCAGGAGAGTTTTGGATCGGTTACCAAGCTTCGAGGAGATCTGCTATTTTTGCTCATTCACGAAAACTAAAGACCATCCCTCCATCGTGGTTGTAAGAAGCGCTCGAAATCGCAAACTTATTACTGATCTCTCCGAAAGCGCTCACGGATTTTTGAATCAGTTTTTCTTCGTTCGCTGCCCTCCAGGGTTTTATGCCATCTGGAGAGTGGGAAATAAGATTTCCTGTCTCTACTTTTTCCGTTTTGAAACTTTCTCGAGATCTGAACTCTCAGCTGCTAATTTCATTCTTTTCCTGTTTTTAGCACTTCCACCCCCTGCTAGGGACCCAAGTCTTAAGCAAATTTTTGAAAGATTAAATGTCGTGCCGGTAGAAGAGAGGAGCATAAAGTTTCTGCTAAACGATGAACTTTTACATCAATACGGACTCCTCCATCTCTCTCGCTTTACTCGGCCTCGTGAAGCTCCAACGGAGGTTCCTGACTCTCCGGTGAAAACTCCTGATCTTCCGATCTCCACTAAAGAGCACATACGAGGAGAAATCTCTGCAGAAACCTTATTAGTAAAGTGCTCTACTCCCAGAGACGATACGGGACCCTCCGAAAAGCCCGCACTTGCTCCCATTATTGAAGAAGAAGAGGAGCCCCTTTCCCAAACCAGGGAGAGTGCTGACAAAGGAGATGATGGAGGGAATCAGGTTGGGCATGCCAGTGATGACGTCTTTGGGGATTTAAGTGACATAATTATTACTTCCCAAGAGCTCTTTAAAGAAGACCCTGCTCATGGTAAAGCTATACCTCCGACGATTGAAGCAACATCTGCCCTCCAACAGACTCTAACTCCTTCATCTCAAGAATTGTCATCAACAGTGAAATCTATCACTTCCCCCCAACAGAGGAGTGGTTCGTTAGTCCAACGCGAGTAGCTTGCACTTCACACACAACTAAGGATTTTCCAGCACATTTATGCACTTATCTTCTTATACTTTAGAGATTTCTAAAGCTTATCTTTTCTTATTTCAGATTCTTCAATGACACGCGGTGGATCGTATTATCAGGATTTCCAACGCTACGGGGGGCGTGGTCAATATGATTATTGGCGTTACTTTCCCTCCTATAGAGAGTCTGACGAAGAGAGGGCTGCTCGAAAGGCTCGTGAAAGGAGGGATGCAGAAGAGCGTTATGACAGAAGGGATAGGGATGAGCACCATGATTCTCTGCAGAGGAGTGATGACTCGCACAAAAGGAAATCTCACGACGACCGAGGAAAAGGTCATGTAGCTGAAGATTCAGGCAAACGAGCCCGACATGGTGAGAGACATGCTTCCGCTATTCCCGAAAAGCCTACTGCCCCTGCCCCTCTTGACATTACTTCTGACTCTCCTGCTCTTGGGAAGGAGGACATCCAGACAATAATAAGTAGGCCTAAATTTCAAGTGGGACCGGGCCCAGCCACTTTACAAAGTCGTTTTCCGCAGTGGTGTTTAAAGGGTGTGAGGTTCGATCTCGACCTAGTCCCTATTGATAAGCCTGCTATGCTACGAAATCTTGACGCCGTTAAACTTGATATCGAGAGGATGTCAAACTGACAGAAGCTTGTTGATGAGCTTCAACGAGTTAACCGCGCCAACTTAGAGGCTATGCTCACCATGGAAAATGATAAGGCTGAGTGGCAAAAGGTCCTTGAGCAGCACGACACCGAAATGAGGAGCATTACTTCCTACAACGAGGAGCTCGAAGCGAAGGTTGAGAAGTTGAAAGATGAGCTTGCTGCTTCCTCTACTTCATACTCTCAAAAAGAAGAAGTGCTTCTCAGACAAGTTAGAGATGCTCATGCCAGTCAGAGGGACGCTGAGGACAGGCTTGAAGCACAAAAAAGAATCAGTGACGGCTATGTCTCTGATATTGCTGAGCTTTGAAAGAAAAACAACTCCCAGGAGGCGGAGATACAAATGCTTAAGCTTCAGCTTGCCAGAACTGAAAGGGAGCGCGATGAGGCTGTCGCCGGCAAAATCGCAGCCGAAGAATCTCATGAGGCGACCAAAAACAGCTTCGGCTCAACATTATTCGACTTCTACTTGCATAGCGTCTTGGGGCGTGGAAGCCTCGCCTTTCTTGGTCCCAAGTATGAGATCACTTTAGCTGAAGTGTGGGAGGCCGCCCTCGATATGCTTGGTGCTGAAGGTGCTGGTTATGATGAGCCAGCCCTGGAAAGGCATTATTTTGATGAAGACGCTCGCGCTGCTCTCGCCAGGGGAAAGGAACAACTTGCCAAACTAAGAACCGAAGTGACGGAAGGGGACCAGCTGGGGAAAACCACTTCAACTACTCTAGTCCAGCCACCTTCTTCGTCTGAAATCGACATTATTGGTTCCAGTTTCCATCTCGCTTCTCCCACCAAAGTTACCGCTGATATTACAAGCACACAAGGTGGAGACGAGGGCGAAGAGAGCGCTGATGCGCAAGCTTATAAAGTCGATATCAGGAAACCAGCCTCTCCAGGTAACTTCATTGTTAATCTCGCTACTGTCAATTCTGCTCAAGCTGGTTACTCGTTTATTTCACATGAGTTTCACGAGCTCCTTGGCTATTTTCTCAACCTTGACGAGCCTTCATCTCCTCTCTTTACTGACTTCATTGGTGAACCCTCATCTCCTCTTTTTACTGACTTTAACCTTTTTTCTTCTGTAGAGAAAGTACCAAGCACTGCTCAAACTTCTACTCCTCCGGTCATCCTTCCTTCATCTCTTCAGGCGGTGCCTCCTTCTGCCTCGCAACCTGGATCACAGGAGGAACAAATAGAGGCTCTTCACGGCTTGGATGATCCCATCGCTTCGCAAGAGCAGAAAGATGAGAGACCTGAGGGAGGTGACATTTCCCCGGAACGGACTCCTTCTGACGACATTGTTTTATCAAAACTTGTCACTCCGGGGAGTGAGTCTTCCTCACAAAGGAGAGAGAAGCGTGGGACATCAAAGAGGAGGGGGAAGAAAATCACCGCCACTGAAGAGGAGCCGGAAGTTGAACCGGTTACACCTGCCTCTCCCACTTCCCTTATACCCACTGGCCGACCTGAAAAGCTGGTTATTCGACCGAGTAAAGGGTCCAAAGGAGGGAAGAAGAAGTGAAGATTTTAGCTTTTTGCCTTTTGTATGAACTGGCCGAGAGTTGTGCGGGTACCGGCCCCCGCTTTTATTTTGAAACCTGTATCTGCATTATAGTTGAATAAAATGATTCTTCGTTTGTACAAACTTCTGTTTGAATTTGAGAATGCATTTACTATTTATTTTTGCACAAGTTTGTTTATATAGTATTGCAGCGGGCTTATGGTATGTCGCTTGAGTATTACTTTACTGAGGCAGCTATACTACTATACCATGTTGCCCCCATACCTTAAGCTTGTTGCAATATTTTATACTTCGAGGGGACTTGCACTCTTATTTGTTAAAGAATAATTACTTTATTTTTTAAAGAAAATTTTTATTGAGTACAACTCCCTTCGTATAAGTTTTTACGCTTTGTCGTTCGAAGAAATCACTTTTCTCTTTTGCTTATGTGCATATTTTACCAAGTGAATTCCTCTATGTGGTAAAGCGGACCTCTGAAGGGTACTTTAACTTCTTTTCTTTTTACAATCATTTTCCATTTGAAAGTTAAAGTACGCTTTTGATGAGGATTTTTTTTATACAAAATTGTACCTCTGAGGAGGGATTTTTCACGTTTCAACACTTGGAATTTTTATTTCAATCTCGGTGAAACGCGTACCCCCAAAGAGTTGTGCCTTCGAAGAAAGCCTTTTCACGTTTCAACACTTGGAAGTTTTATTTCAATCTCGGTGAAACGTGTGCTTCCACAGAGGTCTTTTTTTTTCTTGATTGTGTCCCCGGGAGGGGGTCGTACCTCTAAGGAGGGATTTTTTTACGTTTCAACACTTGGAAGTTTTATTTCAATCTCGGTGAAACGTGTACCCCCAAAGAGTTGTGCCTTCGAAGAAAGCCTTTTCACGTTTCAACATTTGGAAGTTTTATTTCAATCTCGGTGAAACGTGTGCTTTCAAGAAGGTCTTTGTTTTTGCATTTCAACTTTGGTGAAGTGAAATTCCGAAGAGCGGTTGTTACACTTCAACTCCTGGCGAAATGTGCCTCCGAAGAGGGCTTTTATTTTGTTTACATTTCAACTCTGGTGAAGTGAAATTCCAAAGAGCGGTCACAACACTTCAACTCCTGGTGAAATGGGCCTCCGAAGAGGGCTTTTATTTTGTTTGCATTTCAACTCTGGTGAAGTGTAATTCCGAAGAGCGGTCACAACACTTCAACTCCTGGTGAAATGGGCCTCCGAAGAGGGCTTTTATTTTGTTTGCATTTCAACTCTGGTGAAGTGAAATTCCGAAGAGCGGTCATAACACTTCAACTCCTGGTGAAATGTGCCTCAGAGAGGGTTTTCATCGCCTGGAAGTTACTCTCTCATGGTTGGAGGGTCATGACTTCTCCAATCTTTTTTGTTGAGTAGAGAACTTTCTTTTTTGTGGCGTATGACCCATTAGAGGTCTTTTTTCCTCCGAAGAGTTGCGCCTCCGAAGAGGACTTGTGCCGCTGATGGTAGCGTTGGTTGTTCCTCTGTTCACTTGCTTATGCCTTTTCAGCGATCCTCTTTTCTTCTTTTTTTTTTTTTCTTTTTTTCTTTTCAAGTTTTCATTCCCCTTTTCTCACAAGTGGCTTGTTTAATCCAAGGAAGTGTACTTTATTGCCAGGCAAGTTCGTGAGAACGGGCACTAGCTTCCTAATTGGATGTTTGTTTGTTCAAACAATCTCAATTTATCAGCAAGGGCTCGCTTCTATCGAAATAACTAGCCGTTCAATTGAAGTATTTCCTATCTAGGATTTGAATTCGGGGTCTTTGTGACTTGAAATTTGTTTGTCGAATGATGGTGAGAATCGCTCGGTCTTATTATGCGCAAGTTTTATTTCCATTGTCTGCAAAAATTTAAATCGACATTTCAGCAATACATTTTATGTATTTTTATATCGAAAACAAAGCAAACATATAATGATAATAAGGAACACAAGATTTATAGTGGTTCGGCCATGAAATTGGGCCTACATCCACTTTATATTCTTTCATTATTTACTTGCATCAGTTTCACAATTGCTTTCAATTACAAGAACCATACATTCATAATTCTTTTTACAATGTTTCAACAAAATTTTCAAGTAAAGTATGGACGCAAGTGGTTGCTGTTCCATGCCCTTGGAATTTGATCTCCATCAACAGTGGTGAGCTTGAATGTGCCGTCGAGAAGCTTCTGACCTATTACATATGGTCATTCCCAATTTGGCCCAAACACACCTGTCGCGGTCATAATTCTTTTTAGGACTAGATCTCCAATTTCAAAGCTGCGTTGACGAACTTTGGAATTGAAATGTCTGGCTATCCTTTGCTGATGAGCTGCAACTCTGAGGTTAGCTTCATCTCTTTTTTCATCAAGGAGATCCAGCGCTTCAAGTTGCAACTTTTCATTTTCTGCTTGATTGAAATGGATTCTTCTGTGTGAAGGGATCTCCGTTTCAACCGGGATCATTGCTTCCGATCCGTATGCTAACGAAAAAGGAGTATGCCCAGTTGCAGTTTTGTGAGTAGTTCTGTATGCCCATAGTGCAAGTGGTAGTTTATCGACCCAACCACCTTTTTCTCTTTCGAGTTGCTTTTTGATGGTTGATTTGATGATCTTGTTCATTGCTTCCACTTGCCCGTTTGCCTGCGGATGAGCTACTGTCGAAAAGCTTTTCTGGATTTTGAATCGTTTGCAAAAATCCTGGAATTCCTCGCTTTCAAACTGAGTACCATTGTCTGTGATTATTTTCTGAGGCACACCGTATCTGCAAATGATATTCTTGGTCACAAAGCTTATCATTTTCTTAGAAGTGATAGTAGCCAATGGTTCAGCTTCAGCCCACTTAGTAAAATAATCAACTGCAACAATAGCGTATTTAATCCCTGATTTAGCAGTTGGTAGCGGCCCAATGAGATCCATTCCCCAAATTGCAAATGGCCATGGACTGACCATCTGTGTGAGTTCGGTAGAAGGTGCTCTAGGAATTTTGGCATATCTTTGGCATTTGTCACATTTTCGGGAGTAATCTGCAGCATCCCGATTAATTTCTGGCCAAAAATATCCGTATCGGAGAATTTTCTTTGCTAGTGTTTGACCACCTGAATGATCACCGCATTCTCCTCCATGCACTTCAGCTAGGATTGTTTTGGACTCTTCCCGGGATACACATCGAAGCAATGGCATTGAGAATCCCCGTCTGTACAATCGGCCATCCTGAATCACATAACGGGAGGCCTTCCTTAGTAGCTTTCGTCTTTCTATCGAGTTTTCTGGCAGAGAACCTTTGAGTAGGTAATCCAGTATTGGAGTCATCCATGATTCTTGTTCTTGAGATACATTCATAACCCAGTCTATATCCATCTCGTCTATACTTGGCGCTGAAAGGACTTCTACAGGGACCAATCCCAATAGTTGAGCTTCACCAGAACTTGAATATTTTGCGAGGGAATCTGCCTTCATATTCTCTTCCCGAGGAATGTGGCTTATTGAATAGTGATCGAGTTCACATAGGAGTTCCCAAGCCTTTGACAAGTAGGAAGGCAGGTTTCCACCTTTTGCTTGAAATTCCTTCTTGACTTGGCATACAATAAGCTGGGAATCACTGAAAATTTGTAGTGCTCGAATGTTTAGCTCTTTAGCGATTTTCAGACCTGCAATAAGAGCTTCGTATTCTGCTTCATTGTTTGTTGAAGGAAATTCCAGTCTTAGTGCATAACATAATGATCGACCTTCAGGAGTTTCAAGTACCACTCCGGCTCCAGAACAGTAGTCATTTCTTGCGCCATCAACATACATCTTCCACTGGATTGGAGAATCATTGATCGCTTTTTCCTCACCATTATCTTTCTCTGTGAATTCTGCAATGAAATCAGCTAAAGCTTGTCCGTTGATTGCTTTTCGGGGGTGATAGGTGATGTCATATTGACTAAGTTCAATGTTCCATTTTAGAAGGCGACCCGAAGTTTCAGGGAGAAACAGGACTTGCTTCAGAGGTTGATCAGTGAGTACTTTGATTGGATGAGCTTGGAAATATTGCCTCAGTTTCCTCGATGCAACTAGTAGGCAATAGGCGAGTTTTTCCAACTTGGAGTAATTCAGCTCTGCCCCAGTGAGTCTTTTGCTGATATAGTAAACTGGATGTTGAATCCTTTTGTCTTCCCGTATCAGCGCTGCACTTAGAGCATGAGATGATACTGCCAAGTATATAAGAAGATCCTCACCATTGCCTGGCCTAGAAAGTATTGGAGGCGTTTCCATATGACGGATCAACTCTTCAAAGGCTTTTTGGCATTCGGGAGTCCATTCAAAGTTCTTCTTTCCTTTTTTCAGGGCATCGAAGAATGGGATGCATTTATCAGTAGCTTTGGAAATGAACCGACTCAGGGCGGCGATCTTTCCGTTGAGACTCTGCAATTCCTTCTTTGTTCTAGGAGCTTTGACTTCTTTCAAGGCAGTAATTTGAGCTGGACTAGCCTCTATGCCCCTAGCACTGACAATAAAACCTAAGAACTTTCCGGATTCGACCCCAAATGTACATTTCAGGGGGTTAAGCTTCATTTTGTATTTACGGAGGACTGCGAACATTTCTGCTAAGTGTTCAATGTGATCCTCTGCTTTCCTGGACTTTACTAACATGTCGTCGACATAGACTTCCATAGTTTTGCCCAATTGCGGTTTGAACATAGCATTAACAAGTCTTTGGTAGGTTGCCCCTGCGTTTTTTAATCCGAAGGGCATAACTCTGTAGCAATAAAGCCCAACATCTGTAATAAAGCTTGTATCCTCCTGATCCGGCTCATGCATCATGATTTGGTTATAACCGGAGTAGGCATCCATGAAGGATAACAATTCATGTCCCGCAGTTCCGTCTACCAGTTGATCGATCCTGGGTAATGGGAAGCAATCTTTGGGGCAAGCCTTGTTTAGATCAGAAAAATCGATGCACACTCTCCATTTCCCATTAGCTTTCTTGACCAACACAGGATTTGAAACCCAATTCGGATATGTAGATTCTTTGATGAAGTTATTTTCCATGAGTCGATCAACTTCTTCTTTTAATGCTGCTGACCTTTCTGGACCCTGGGTTCTTCTTTTCTGTTTAACTGGCGTAAACTTTGGGTCAATATTCAGAGCGTGTACCGCAACTTCCGGGGATATTCCACACATATCGGCATGAGTCCAAGCAAAGACATCCAAATTCGCCTTCAGGAAAGATATCAAGATATTCTGAATCGAAACATTAAGCTGCGAACCCACATTCAACACCTTATTTGGGTCCTTTGGGTCAACAGGTACCGGAACTGTTGTTTCCACCGGTACTACTCTATTCTCCCCTGTACTGGCTTTTCTGGGATCCATTTCTTTCCGTGCCCCGCTGTGCTCGCCAGTGCAGGGTCCGCTCTGTAATTGCTACAAAGCTGGTTCCTTGATGCGGACTGGAGTTGCCGCATCCTTTCCCATTTCCCTTTTTCTTGACTCTCGCAGCTCTGTCCAATAGCATTCTCGCGCAGCATTTTGATCCCCTTTTATAACTCCTACTCCATTGTCAGTAGGAAATTTAATAGTGAGGCACCACGGGGCTAGGATAGCTTTGAATGCTGCGAGTGTTGGACGGCCAAGAAAAGCATTATAAGCAGAATATTCGTCGACGATCACAAAGGTTTGCTTTCGGACCACTTTCCTTTCTCCTTCCCCAAGTTCTACAAACAGATCGATGGTTCCTACTGGTTGCTTTGGCTCCCCAGTGAAGCCAACGATTTTCTGTGATGAGGCTTGCACATCGATCATAGGGATTTTCATCTGGTCAAATGTCTTCTTGAAGAGAATATTACAGATGCTCCGCAGTCAATGAGGACTCTTCTGACAATGGCTGGTCCAATACCAGCCGAGATGACCAAGGGATCTAAAGTAGGAGCTTCAATACCTGTGGAATCTCTGGCTCTGAAAATAATGTCGTCACTGAAAGTTTTCTGTTGTTTAAGGGGCGTAGTGTCTTCTAGAACAAAGACGTTTTCTTCGGCTGGAGCATATTTCAAAGCCCTGGAATATCTCTCCATCTCACCCCAACTTTTGCCAGCTGGGTGAGGTCCTCCTGAAATGACATTGATAACGGGCCTTCCAGATTCATGCCCCGTAGCTTTCTCTCCTGCCCCAGGCTGATGAACAGGAGCCCGCTGCCCCTGACTCGACGATGCAGGATTGTTGCTATTCTTTTTCACGAATTGCTGCAACTTGTTTTCTCTTAACAACTCTTCAATCAGATTTTTCAGCTGGCGGCATTCATCAGTTTCATGACCTGGTTGATTGTGGAAGCGGCAGAATTTCCCACTTTGTATGGCTTTTCTCCCAGTTCTCAAAGGGATAGGTTTAGGGAAATCGACGGAATCTTTAGTGGCCAGGTAGATGTGCTCCGGTGTATGTGATAATGGAGTATATTCTGATGGCTTGAAGGATCGGGGCTTCTTCAGATTACCCTGTTTCTTCCCATTACTATTCTCCCTTTTTTGCCCCACCGATTCATTCTTGCGTGGAGCGACAGTGTTGTCTTCTGCTTTTTCCAACACTGTCTTTACTGGTAAAGGACGGCTTTCCAAGCGAATGAATTCGTCTGCTTTTTTGTAGAACTTTTCGAGAGAGGTTGGCTCCTTCATATTTAACCATTTCCCAAATTCGCTTGACTTATCGATAGCCCTCATCAGATAAGTCAATATCATTCGTGGTTCAGCATTGTCCACCTCAGCCAGTGCTATATTGAAGCGGTTCAAGAAGGATCTGATAGACTCACCAGGATTCTGCTCTAAACTCGATAGTGACATAATATCCTTGGCCTTCGAAGCATATAGTCTAAACTGCTCCTTGAATTTTCTGGTCAAGTCTGAAAACTGATCGATAGATCGGACTGGTAACTTGGTGAACCACAGTAAAGCCACGCCTTCCAGGTATACGGGGAAATATCGGCACTTTATTTCATCGGAGGCCCTGGCACCCGTCATGTGCCAATCATACTTATACAAGAACTCATTCGGATCACTTGTCCCTTTGTAAGCTGGAATAGTCGGAGGGACAAACTTCCTTGGAAATTCCGCCTTCAAGATTTTTTCAGTAAACGGAGTTTTACTTGGGGCGAAACCCCATTCCTTCTCATCTTCAACTCTTTGCATACTTTCTTTCATGATCTGCCGGACCATTCCAGAAAGATATTCCTCATCATGCCGAGTTCTAGATCCACCGGCGTCAGGTACTGCCTGCTCAAAGGGACTAGTAGGCCTTTCAGGAGCATTCCTTTCATTAACATCATGAATGTTGCCAGCATAGTTCCTTTCATTACCAGCCGGTTGATTGTTTGCCCCAAGTAAGTCGTTCAACTTATTTAGAATCAGAGCATTCTGGGCACTTTGAGCCTCTAGTTGTGCATTTTGGGCGTTTATCTGCTGGTTTAGCCCTAGAATCACAGCATCCAATTCCGCTTTTGTAACTCCAACAGACGGAGTGGGTAGATTAGGCACAGGGGAAGCGGAGGTTCCCTCTTGAATGTTCCCAGATCTGATAGATCTACTTTTCCTTCCAGGAGCCATAATCTCAGATATACTTCTGGTTTTTAAGGAAATTCTTTCTTCAAATCTCTGCGAAGCAATGATGACAGCTGTCCTGAGTTCAATTCTCAGTGAAAGCACCAAAAATGTTAACGCTTAAATTTGAACGCTAACACCCCGGTGTGCGATGTGTAGTTGTGAAAGCACCACCCGTTGGTACGGGAACAAGATACAAGTAGAGAAATTGTAGAAAAGCAGTAAAAGACAACAGTTTTATAGTGGTTCGGCCTAAAATCGAGCCTACGTCCACTTTGATCTCTTTATTGCTGAAACAAGTACAACTTATACAACTTTCTTCAATTACAATCCACTCTAGTCTGTTAGTACAAACTTTGACGGAGAATTATCTTTCAAACTCATGATGAATGATGTAGATTCTCTTTCTTGGACTTTGATGTAATGTCTTCGATGTTTGGAGTGCTCAAAGTGTTGCTTGAGTCGAGAAAATGGCAGAGTTTTGGCGCTTCGAGAATCAACCCAAAAGTCCCTTGAATGTTGGAGGTGGCTACGTATTTATAGGCAGGCCTGGATATGAATTTTGCGTACAAGTCATGAGTCGCAACCGACTCAAGCTGAGTCGTCCCCGAGTCAAGTTAGGTCGTGGCCGAGTCAGGTTGAGTCGCGACCGACTCATCTGTAGGTTGAGTCTTGAGTCGCTGGCGAGTCAACCCTTACTAGGACATGCATTGTTGTAACAGAATACGACTCGGTGGCTTTGAGTCGCGGTCGAGTCATCCTGGGTTATGAGTCGTCAATCATCTTGAGTCGTTTCTTATGATGAGTCGTGGATCTGTTGAGTCGCTGAGGCAATCCCTTTCAATGAGTCGTTAATGCTTTAACCCGTTAGGCTCCTCAAGCCATGAGTCGATAGTCTTGATGAGTCGGCAACTTACTGAGTCGGCTTTCTTTATGAACCGTTAACCCTTTGAGCCGTCAGCTGACTAAGTCGCTATCAAATGAGTCGGTACCTTCCTTAAGTAGATGAATCGGTAATCTACTGAGTCGCTACCAGCTTTGAGTCGTTGGTCTATTGAGTTGCTTATCTCTATGAGTCGTGAGTCCTTCTTGAGTAGGTGAGTCGCTATCAGTTGAGTCGGTGCTTTCCTAGGCCGTTCAACCGTAGCCATTGTTAGGTCGCAACATGTTTTAGGTCGTAGGTCGTTCATTTCCTTAAGTCGTGCCATCCTTAACTCGTAAAAGCCTTAAATCATGGAGGCCTTAAGTCGGAGACTGCTTAACTCGTAAGTCCTTCTGGAACTGTTTGCTGCCTTAAGTCGTAGGTCGTAAGCTTCCTGAGTCGTAGTTCTTAGGTTGTGGGCTCTTATCTCGTGGACTCTTTAACTCGTTGGTGAAACGGGATTAACATTGCTGCTGCAGACTTATTACATTGTGGTTGTTGGAAATCGAGGACCCTCGGATGATAGATCGGTTACGAACGGGGGATGGCATATTCGTGTTAGTAGTTACCCAGTTAGGGGTAACCCGGCCTTATGTTGGCAGAGATCCTGTTTGGTTCTCGGGACGTCATTCCAGAGGCGTTTCCATGTGGCAATGGGAAGTTTCTTGGCCTGACCATTTGTTGGAAATCCAAAGAAACAATACGAGTTTTGTACGGTTTTAGTTGTCGAACCTGCCATCTAATATGGTAGCTATAGTAGGCATAATATAATGGTACCTATGCTGGCTAAGATTTATATTCTACTTTCGAAATGTTTTCTACACTGCACTAATAATAATAATATCAAAATTGATTTGATTTTACGTAGTAAGCATCTTTGACTAACATAAGAAGAAATCTCCTCCAAGTCTGCGTTTGCATTGTGTGTGTGGTGGGAGGTCTTATGGTAGTCTCACTTTTTAAAGCATTGCGATTTGACTTTAAAAATATTCCCCTGTTTTGTTTTTGAAGATAAAAATAAACTGTTTTAGTTCTCACACCAGTCACATGACTGACTCGGAGTTTATTGTTTTCCTTCCTAAACTCTGGGTGCCCACCAATTTCCACACGGGCAGTCAAGAGTTAGGTTTATCAGGATATTCTGGAATTCAGGAATTGCTGGAGGCAAGATGGATGGCATGGCGTATTACTAGTATATAGTATTTCTTTTCCGTTTTTTGTTGTTGTTTGTTGTTGCACACTCTATTGATGTAATGTAATGTAATATGATGTAATGTAATAACTGATATAGTTCTTTGTTAAAGATTATTCATTTATCTATTATATGTTGTTCCGCTGCGATTGTGAGATTCTGATATTGTCCTGTTGTTTTCTTTCTGTTCTGTTCTGTTTCTTCTACCTCTTTCTTTTATCTTTTTCTTTTTTTTCTCTTTCTTAAAACCCTGAGAATTCGTATTTCCGTTCATCTTGAGTTAATCAATGGAGATTAGTGTCTATTCAAGGAGTACGGATTTGCGGGTCCTCACAGCTGGTATTAGAGCATATGGTTAAGCGACAACCATGGTTCTGTTGGGTATTACTCATTAGAGAAGGAGTCAGTAGTACTCTAGAATGAGTTTGAGTGTAATAATAGATATGAGCGCGTATTTGTTACTGAATACAAATTGCTTTATATTGTGATGATTGGTTTGTCGAGTGGCGTATGGATTCTGGTTAATACGAGTAATTAACGTTGTTGATAGGGATCTCTAAACACTAGTACAGAACAATTCGACACGATATTGTTTTAAATTGTGTAAATGAAATAATTTTACCTTGATTATATTTTATATATAAAGGAATAATTTTTCAGAATTATTAAAGTGTATATAAGTAGATTGTTTGGTTGTTGAAAATGTAAGAATATATATAAGTAAATTTAAAAGATGTTTGAATAATCTAAATTAAGGAATTATTGTATAAGTAAAAGGAATTATAAGAATTGAAATTATAATTAAAGTGATTTACAATTGTGAAATAAACTTATATATACAAGAAGTGAAACTATATGAATATATTTATGAATTTAAAGTTAAATGGAAATTTACTTTAGAATTGGAATCTGAATTGGATTTATAAGTGGGAATTTAAGTTAAGTAAAACCAAATTGAATGAAAGTAAAGAAAAGGAATTTGGTTGTAATTAATATACATTGGTTGTTATATGATAATTAGTTGACTGTATAAAAACCCATATGCAATTGAGTTAATGAAATTGAAAGCTAAAGTAATTGAAATTCAATTGGAAATTAAGTGAATCTTAAATAGAAGTGAATTTGATTTGGAAGTGAACCAACTTGAATATGAATTAGTGAATATAAACTAATTGAAAATAAATGTTAGTTGAATGCTAGTTGGTTGGTGGTTGAATATATTGCTATCACCGTATTTGCTATGTTGGCATATATAGTTATTATGTTGCTATATATTGTATATCGATACTATTGTCTATGTACGTATTTCTCATCTGTTTGTTGAGTGTTTAGTAGGTGCGGATCGCGTTTGCTTCGCATTTGGAGCTTGCTTTCGCGCTATATTAGCCGTATAGGCTCGTTAATAATATATTAGGTACATATCTCGGATTAAATATCGTCCTTTTATACTTTTTTCCCTGTGGGATGCCTCATCACTTGATGAGATGTATATTTGTGATATATATACTGTCATTTTTTTCGGATCGAGCCGCGCAAAGGAGTCTGGCGAATCTTTCCGAAAATCTAAGGCGTTAGAATATTTTTGAGAAAACTGGAAATTTTTTGAAAACTATAATTTTGATTTGGAATCGAAAGTTAAACAATAGTAGTTGTTTTTGAAAAGATAAAAAAGTATGATTTGAAAACTTAGTAAAGTTATTGTTAGGAGTTTAACTACGGATTTTTGGAAAGTTAATAGATTCTGTAACTTTTCTTACTTGGTAATTTCGAGGACGAAATTCTTTTAAGGGGGGAAGTATGTAAAGACCCAGAATTTCTGTCAATTAAAATTTGTATATTTAATTGATTTTAAGTATTAATAAGTGAAATTTATAAGTCGAATAAATTTTTATTTCGAATAATTAGATTTAATTGGATAATTAAATCGATAATTTAATATGTCAAATTACAGAAATAATTGAAGATTGGGTTAAATATGATTGAAAATGATTTGTAAAATTTTATTTTATCATATTGGAGTTAGAACGATGTTTTAGAACTTTTAAAATCAAATTAAAAGTTAATTTGCGAAAATTGAATATTTTAATATTTAATCGACTAGTGAGATTAGTCAATTTTCGAACAATCTCAGAATTGGAAGAAACTAGTTCCATTGGATCCGTAATAATTTGTTATTATCGGATTTCAATTTTCGTAGCAATCGGAGTTTTTGTTTGACCGTGGCAGCTCGAAACGCATCGAAATTGTTTTAATATTAATTTGGCGAGTTAAAGTAGCCATTTTTCAAACAGTCTCGGATTTCGACGAAACCATTTTATCGGATACGTAATGTGATATTATTGTATGGTTTCAAATTTCATGTCAATCGGATTTACCGTTTGTCCGGTGCAAGCTAAAACACCTAGAAATTTGATTTACCGATTTAATTTTAAATCGAACGTTTATTGCCATAACTCGTACAGATGATCAAATTAGCTCCCGAAACACGTTCCATTGTGTTCGAGACGTGGGGTAAACCTTAGAAACGCCAACAGGCACGCTTCGTTTGGAGTTCGGAAATTCCGGGATGAATAGTGTTCGTTGAATTTTCTATAAAAGGACCTTAAGCCTTCACATTTGCAAAAGAAACACAACCCTAGGATTTGCTTTAGTAGCCTCCGCTGTTTATAATGAATGGCCGAAACAACATCTCCTTTCTCCTCCAATTTCTTCAAATCCAAGCCTTGTTTCAAGAAACTTTCAACTAGAGAAAGGTCGGGCTCGTCGAGACGAAGGTATCCAACGGTCAAGATCGTTGTAGGCGAAGAGAATTGATGGGAATTGGCGTTCAAAGCCGTGCATTTGCGCACGAATTTCGAGGAGCTACAGGAGGCTGAGCTCCACCGCCTTCTGGCCGAGCGTGGCTCTCGTGTGGGCACACGTGATGGAGGCCTCCGATCAACTTCATGTCGCTTGTAATGGGGGGCGAAATTGCTTGTTGGTGGCGGCTTATGGGTAGTTTCGGTCGCGTGATGTTAACTGGGGAGGAAGATGATACACACGACTGTGATTTGGAGATGCAGGGATCAAGGGCCGAGATCTAAATTAGGTTTAGAAATATAATAAAATTTGTAAATTAATTATGTTTTATAATTCGTGTAACTTTAAATATTCATATCTTTTTCATACGAGGTCGAAACGCGCGAAACAAGTTGCGTTGGGTTCGTATGGACGAGCACTACGCTATGGAATTGGATTGGAGTCGTTTGGAGCAAGCAAAAATTTCGGGTAAAATTAAACGCGCATTTAATTTTATTCAAAATAAAAGCTGAAAACGAAATTGAAATCAAGGTGAGAACTTCTCACTCAATGGAATCAGTTTCGATTTTTATTTTAAATAGCTATATTTAAAATTCTTGAATGCATGTTTGAATGATGATTGTTAACTATTGATTGTTAAAATAGACATTATACGCCGTTAGTAAGCGGAGGTTATTTATTAAAAACATATACCGCGAATATTTCATAAACAGTGAAATTGGTATTATTTATGTACTTGGAATTGATTTCCCGCACTATATAGTGGATGAGACCCTATTGCGTCGTCTATTAAGCGGATAATATTTTAAATCCCATATATTGCGATAATTCCGTACTGTAACGGAATTGGTATTGTGCTAACATCTTTGGATGCAGGAAAATAGGTTGGAGGGATCCAACTGGATTCCTCAACAGTATTTATTTGATTTCAGATATTTTGATATTTGATTGATTATCATATCGATATATGATGTCCGTGTTGTCGTGATTGACTATTTGGTGTGTAGCATCATTGGGCCAATTTTGGAATTTTAAAAGGATTTTTAAAGTGATTTTTGAAAGTATACGTTATAAAATATTTTTGGAATTGATTCATTTTAAATAAATAAACGTTATAATCATAATGTTATAAAAATTATGATTTTTGAGAAATATAGTTAAAAGTTGATTTTTGAAAATATGGTGTAAATGATTTTATAAAATGGCTTAAATCGGGATTTTTGAATTTATTTTAAAAATTTTTAAATATAGGATTTATGAAATTTGATTATTTTATAAATCAAAGAAAATGATGAAATTATAAAGGAGTTTAAAGATGTTTTTAAATAATAATATAAATTGATTTATATAAAAGGATTTATAAATTGATATTTATAAATTAAAATATTTGAATTATAAAATGAGTTTTTGTAAGTGTTAGAATGAATTGTAAATGAATTTCATAAATGAATGAAATTTATAGAATTATAAACGGTGAAGTTATAAATGGAATTTTATAAGCAGTAGGTTTATAAAATTTGTAAAGTTATTAAAAGAATAGATTTGGGTAAATAAATGAATCTTATAAGTTGTAAGATTTATAATTTGGGAAGTTTAAAAGAACGATTTGGTAAACAAATAAATTTTAAGTATTTAACTTATAATATGAACTTTTGGTATGTCATTGAGTTATAAATTGAAATAGCTTAATAAAGGAGATTTATAAAAGGAAGTTGTTATAAAATAAATAGAAATGGAATTTATAAACTTTGTTTTATAAATCCACAAACGGCTTATTTTGGTAAGTAAATTGTTATAGCTTATTAATGGAGTTATATTGACATTTTAGACAGTGAATAATCCTTTAAAATAAAATGTATATAAATGATGAAATTGGTTAACGAAGTATATTCACGTTTTTGAATAGTGAATAATATGTTAAAGAAAATGTTTTGGATGTGATGTTTTAAATAGAATTAAAACGATCTAACGATGTTTTAAAATGTGTTAAGATTCGAAACCATAGATTTCAACATTCATTGTTGAAATAGACGTTTTCGAGAAATAAAAGGAAATGATGGACTGTAACACTGTTGTTATAGTAAATGATTTCCGAAAGGAAATGTTTTGTATAGTATTGGGATTTATATATCTATTTTAATTTCGAATCCCTATACTAGTGATTTTGGGTTGTCGTAACGATGTTTTACGCAACATTCGTTTTGACCCAAATAAATATGTTTAAGAAAATGATTTCCTTAAAAATGAAATATATACTTAATTTCGATTTAAGTATATTGAATATTTTCCAAATGTTGAAAATAAAAAGATTGTGAATTACTTATTTTTAATAAGTATGGAAATGTTTTTCCAATGTGAAATGAAACGTTTTGAGAATTTATCTTTTTGAAGATAAATTGAAAACGAATAATTGAAATCGTATATTCGTAAATATTTTGGAATATAAATTCACTATGGTATTTATAAATGAAAAGGGGAATTTGTTTAAAAATAAACGTTGATTTATTTTTGAAGCGTGGGAATTAATTTACGGATTTTGAACGTAAATATAAAGTAAATCGTTAAGGATTTATTTAATTGGTTTAAATGAACCATGTTGAAATGAAAGTATTTCCACGTAAGGAAAATGATTGAAATTTGTTTTCAAAAGTGGTAAAGGTGAAAAGTGATTTGAAAATTGTTTTCTAATGGTTGAAGTGTGAAAATTATATATCTTGTAAAGATATTTTTGGAAAATAAATAATTTGAAAAATTATTTGGAATCTGGTGATGTGCATATCCATTGATAGTTCAATAATTGACTATCAATATTTACCTTTGAATAGGTATTTGTTGTGATTTGCTTGAATTTGAATGCCACACTTATTTTTAAATAAGCACTCACTATTCGGGTTAACCGGGAAAGGACCTTGGGGTCGTATAACCCATTCTGAATATGTGATACGTCGTTATGAATTGCATTTGAAGACTGGTGTTGAAGACCGGATATTTTCAAAAGCGAAAGGACAACTCGTCGAATGTCTTTGCATCGACTGGTCCCCGGTATAGTGACTCCATATGTGTTGGGAATTCCGGTCGTGATTAGTGAATATCTGGATTGCAAGGACTTCTTTGTAAGTGCCTTCGGTTCTGTTCGATCCCGGAACAGACTTGTATTGATTGTATGTCTAACATTACAAATTGAGATATAAAGATGATTTCTTCCAAATATATTTCCGTTGGTGGCGGAGAATTTATTCTCTTAGCTTATCACCCTTCTCTGAGACGTACGAGCTTAGAGGTTATGTAGTTGATGGTTATCAGCGATATATTCCCAATTTGGTATTGTGACATGCTGAGTGTTGCTGTGAAATGGTCAATTGTTTGGTCATTTGTGATATGATCATTTGTTTGATCATTTATCTTTGTGATCATTACTTTGATCATTTGTTGACCCAAAGCATGGCTTTGTACCAAAGCATGGCTTTGTGGACGAGACTTCGTCAGACCTCACACCTCGGAAATGGTCAAAACAGGAAGGATGCGACAAGGTTATTAGGGGTAGCGTCCTTTAGTGTATGTCATTCCTTCTGGATAGAGGTGGTATCATGGTATGGAGCCTAGATATTTAACCTTTGTTGCTGCTGCAAACTTATTACTTTGTGGTTATTGGAAATCGAGGATCCTCGGATGATAGATCGGTTACGATCGGGGGATGGCATATTCGTGTCAGTAGTCACCTAGTTAGGGTTAACCCGGCCTTGTGTTGGCAGAGATCTGGTTTGGTTCTCGGGACGTCATTCTAGAGGCGTTTCCATGTGGCAATGGGAAGTTCCTTGGCCTGACCATTTGTTGGAAATCCAAAGAAACAATACGAGCCTTGTACGGTTTTAGTTGTAGAACCTGCCATCTAGTATGGTAGCTATGGTAGGCATAATATAATGGTACCTATGCTGGCTAAGATTTATATTCTACTTTCGAAATGTTTTCTACACTATGCACTAATAATAATATCAAAATTGATTTGATTTTACGTAGTAAGCATTTTGACTAACATAAGAAGAAATCTTCTCCAAGTGTGTGTTTTTTTGCATTGTGTGTGTGGTGGGAGGTCTTATGGTAGTCTCACTTTTAAATGCATTACGATTTGACTTTAAAAATATTCCTCTATTTTGTTTTTGAAGATAAAAATAAACTGTTTTAGTTCTCACACCAGTCACATGACTGACTCAGAGTTATTGTTTTCCTTCCTAAACACTGGATGCCCACCAATTTCCACACGGGCAGTCAAGAGTTAGGTTTATCAGGATATTCTGGAATTCAGGAATTACTGGAGGCAAGATGGATGGCATGGCGTATTACTAGTATATAGTATTTCTTTTCCGCTGTTTGTTGTTGTTTGTTGTTGCACACTATGTTGATGTAATGTAATGTGACATGATGTAATGTAATAACTGATATAGTTCTTTGTTAAAGATTATTCGTTTATCTATTATATGTTATTCCGCTGCGATTGTGAGATTCTGATATTGTCCTGTTGTTTTCTTTCTGTTCTGTTCTATTTCTTCTACCTCTTTCTTTTATCTTTTTCTTTTTTTTCTCTTTCTTAAAACCCTAAGAATTCGTATTTCCATTCATCTTGAGTTAATCAATGGAGATTAGTGTCTATTCAAGGAGTACGGATTTGCGGGTCCTCACAAATATCTTTACTTTAAAATTAAAATGACTATAGAAATAACACATCTTGCATTAGGCTTTGAGAATCAAAGCATCTTTGGATAAAATGACAAAAGTAGTATATACTCTTTGCACAGGAAAAATTCAATTTGATGCTCCACGCTTCCAACTCATCGTTCATTGGATAGTATGCTAATCTGTATGGTAATTTTTTTCTTACCCTACGTCATCCAATATTTTACAATTCTAGAATTTCCAATACTAGCATGTCTATAGCACATTGGCATACCGAATATTCTAGCAAGTTCACTATAATCAATTAAAATTTTATTGTGTAATTCTTCTAACTCCAATCTAATTTCATGTGTAAATATCAATAAACATTTACAATTTAGTTTTTAAATCAAAAGACTTTTATTTCTAGTTTAATTTTCCATAAAACAAATTCAAAATTTATAAATTTTTTGCTAATTTTATCAAATACTTCCATAAAACCGTGTCATTTTAAAATTTTATGTATATAAATAAGATATTTCACAAAAGAGTGTTGCAATATTTTACTTTTCTCTCAAAGTGATGAAAATATTCATAAAATAAAGACAATAAAAAGATTGATTTTACTTATTTCTCAACTTACAATTCAAAAGTTACATTATCGAAAGTAAAGTACACATCAAAAGATAAGAGCAACAAAGTGCCTTACACTTAATATTTTACAAAAATAAAAGCTTTAAAATGGAAAAAAGATTAATATTCCCACATATGAAGCATAAATTAAATTTACTAATTCAAATTTCAACTCTTATCTTAGACACTAATATTTCTAATCTTTTAGAAAAACGTCGCAATTAAATTAACTAATTTAATTGCAGTAGATGAAAACGGAAAAACTTACACAAGCCCAACTAGTTCATATAATAGTGCTTTAAGTACATAGGATATTAGCTCCTCTCTTTTGAAAATGGTTAACTCAAGTCTGTCCTCCAATGTAGTATCCAACTCCAATATTGCTATAAACTAGATATTCAATTTAATTCAAATGCAATTTCTACATATATTTCATATGTAAAAATATGACTCACACTTTAACTGAGGAGATTTACTCTAATCTTGAGGGGTCCTCTTTATTTCGCCATTATGCCTTATCAACGTAATACTTTTCTATGGGTCCAAAGGTACTCTTTTTTTTAATATTAGGCCTGTACTCACTACTACTAGTTGATATATGGAATTCTATATGCAATTCTACATGGCATACTTTATATTGTACGCTATGTATTTCTTTTCTCCTTAAAATTGTGATAATCCTAACATTTATTTTAACCCGTAGTTGTTTGTTTGTACATAAACCATCAACTATATTATAAGTCAAAATTATATAGGGTGTGGTGTATGTGTGTATGTGTGTTTGTACATATAACATAAAACTACAAATATGCTTTAGCATACGTTCCAATGTAATAGAAATTGCTTAATCTAAAACCTGATACCAGCTGTAAAAATCGGCACCCTTGACACACCGATCCAAAGTCCAAAAGAGGTGTTTGAACTCGGGTCATGCCTAGAAGTACGAACCATTAGGTTGTATATTATTTATATGGTACAGAAATAAATCTAACTTTAAAACATTCTACAATTTCAATTTTCATGCAGAAGAAACAAATACTATCCCAATATAGAGTGGTCCATTAAAGAAGGTCAAAAAGTGTCCAAATGGGAATACAACAGCAGCCAAACTGGTAAATACAATAAGATATGTTGGAAAATGACTATCAATAAATATATCTCCAAAGCACACAGTGACCTCTATTCTGGTTACCTTATCTATTACCCTCTCCTATGAAATACATAAAAAGAAAAATATAGAGGGTTAAATAATATCCTATGAGACTTATATAACTGATGATATGATGTAAACAGGTAGTTAAATCATCATTTATAATGTACACTAAGAGTGTTCATTTATGTGCATGCACTAAGCACAAGGAATTGGTCAATGTACATACTATAGGTAGAAATCGATAATACACCCAAATTCAATCATAAACTATGAGTATTCCTACCCGAAGGTTGGACATCCGAAAACTGATTAAACCCAACAATACCTCATGTACACAATCTTGATAGTAAACCGCCTAATTATACATCTAGCAAACATTCTCAATTGTATACCGCTTAATTTGCATTACACCGAATATACTTCGTAATTCCTTAGAACACACAATAGGCACATGATCCCAATGGTGACTTGCCACAAAAGCATTGAGTAATCTCCTCTTTAATGGATGTATCCTACACTCCTTATCATCCAACTTAAAGAAAAAGGGTCGACAAAAAATTCGAATCCCCCGTGGATGCAAATGCATATCCACACGCTCAAATTACAATTGGCAGATGTCTCTTCCTCCTCTGTGGTAAGTAAATATGTGACCATGGAAAGCTACGGTGATAATAAAAGCATATAATTATGATATATTAACATGATATGTTTAGTGTCACGTTATAAAGCATCATCAAGTATGAAACTAGGTACGTCACCAAATGTGAAACAATTCTAGGATGTTACACAACTCCATGCAGTTACATGAACTCCGCAATATCAAGAAAGTAGGAGCAAGTTTCCTCGATCCATCCTGCTTAGCCTATGCTAAGTTTATGCTCAACCTGAGTTGTCTACATGTGCTCAATAACCTGAACATCCACGTCAGTCAATGGGATTCATGTACCCTATTTGTTTTCTATAGATAGAAAAATAAGTCGACGAACAATAATATTAGGCGACTTGAATGAATTTCAATTGGTTAGATCCTCTAGTCAATCGAATGTTTGACACTAAAAATGAACTGTTTACTTGTAGGTTGGACTTGTCTTTTTTTTTAAGGTTTTATAAAGCAATTTCAGTCGTTCCACCCTATTTTAAGTCAGTTGGATTCGCAAATACTAAGTTTTTCCAACTTAATGAAATTATCTTTTTTGATCAAGTTTTAATTGCTTATATTTAGTTTATTTATTCAAACTTTACATATAACTTGGAATGCATATGATCTTCATTTTGAACAGTTATCTATATCTAATTCCAACTTTTATCACATCCAACCCTTTATACATTTAATCCAATAACTCTACGTAACCATTCGATGGTCCGTTTTGCGTATTCGATCCCATTCGAAGTTGACAGTAACAGATTTAGGTGATTTTGAAAGATGTTACATATATTCATTTTTATCAATTTAAGTCTATTTTGTATATATCAACTATATGTGTTTTAAAGGTGAATTCTAACCAAATTTCAAATGACACAATACTATAAATTTAAGATTTTTGAAGAATTTCAATGATTTTGTACCTTCGGATTCAAATAACTTCAAATGTAAATAAGGTCATCAATTTTCGGTTGTTGAGCAACTTTGTCCAAACGACCAATTTAAATGGACAAACCTGTGTACATTCCAAAATTTTAAATCAGAGCATACAGTTTTTTAACTATTAGATGAGGAAATGTAAGACATCTTTTAATTTTGACTCAATATGATTATCAATTATGTGTCCAAAGTATTTACATAGTTTATATATCGAAAATAACTCATTTCAACTGACATTCCTACATAAATTTTAAATGCCCATGGTTCCACCATACGAGTACTTTACATTACATGAAATCTACATTTATATATGTGTGTCATATCGAATATTATTTAGAATAATACAAATTTTATGAAATTATTGTCTGAACAAATTAATTAATTATATAAAGCCAACTTGTCTTATTGTTTGAAAAATGAATAAATTTTTCAGTGTCAAAAAACTAAAGTACTAGTCAACACCAACTCAATGAAGTAGCAAAATAGATTAATATATAATTACAGAAAGATTAAAAGAATACGAAAATAAAAATGACAAACTTTAATGCAACTACTATACCTACAATGCAATGGCCTCGGGAATATATCCAACATCACTACGGCGCAGAGCACTTCCTATTCCTTATCAACGTCACTTAATTTTGTATTTAGAAAAACATATGGAATGCATTTGGCGTCACTAATTCACAACTGATTTTTCCACTTAATAAAACAATAAGTATATGCTATGCTCTCGCTATGGTGCAATGCCAAAACTTCACATGTATGAATTCCCAATGCCTTAGCGAAATTGGAGACTTTCTTAATGCCATTGCAATAGCGACGCAACATCGAAAATTTATTATATGCGGTTTAATGATTATTTAAATCTTTTCCATTTTTTTATTATAAGTATTTTTCTTTGATATTTATAAATTAATTATATAATTGTACGAATATTGGATTACATTCAAATTTAACTTTAATTGTAAATTTGTTTATTTGTTTTTATTATTATATATTGTTGATTGTGTTATTTATGGTTATTTTTATTTTTAAATAGTATATATAAAATATTTTTAATTATAACTTTATTTTTATTCAACACTACTAAATTATATGTAATTTTGATAATATTAATATTTAACTTTAATTTTAACTACTAAAATTGAGTTTTATAAACGATGTATGATATAAATTTTGTTATTATATAATTTAAACAAATTTTAACATCAATCTCACATTACAGTTATCTATAGTAATAGAAATTACAAGGTAAAATTGGATAACTAATAAAAAGATCGAACATAGTTTAAATGATACTATTGTTGGATTCAACCAAAATTTTGTTCTATTTTCGCTTTAATATTTCTTTCCGCCGAAAAAATTCATGCACTAAATCCTATAACAAATTAATCTAATTCACCAGGCCTCTAGGATGAAAAGATCGATGCATTATCTTGTTGAGATCTATAAAATATTATTCAAAATTCAGTTTGTCAATTGGGATTTGACTAATATCCAGAAACGCCTTTGAATATTTCTTAGTTATCCAATTGTAAAATTTTGCAACACCTATATTTTGAATAGTTACAATTTATAGAAAGATCAAAAATGGACAAAGATATCAAGAAGTAGAGAGAATGGGAATGTGGGTTGGGGGGGAGTGTGTTTGTATCATTAAACTCTCCCCACCTCTCCCTTAAATTCTCTCCATTTTTATCTTTCTACAAATTGCAACTAATTCAAAAGATGGCTGTCCCAATATTATACCATTGGATAACCAAGAAATATTCTAAGGCATTGGTGGATACGAGTCAAATCCAAATCGACAGACTTAATTTTGAATAATTTTGACTGATAAGAACGAGATAGTACATCGGCCCTTCCATCTTGTAGTTCAGGTGAGCTTAATGTTTCTAATTTCAGTATGTAAATAAGACTAATTTGTTCGAGGCTTAGTGTGTGAATTTGTTTAGGTGGAAAGAAATAATGAAACTTATATTAAACAAAATTTAGGCCAAACCCAAAAATAATATCAATTAAACTATGTTCAATCCTTGGTCATATGAGTTATCCAATTTTACTTGATAATTTCTATTTACAATAGCTAACTTTTAACGTAAGGTTGATGGTAACATTGTCTAAATTTAAGTAATAATAATAATTTAAACCATTATGTAGTTATAAAACTCAATATTATTGGTTAAATTAAAGTTACATGTTAATATTTTTGAAATTATATACTATTTAGTAATATTAAATAAAATAAAATTATAACCATAAATAGATTACATGTTATTAGAAAATAAAAATACTCATAAGTATATATATAATCAATAATATTTAATAATAGATATAAATAATAAGTTTTAAAATTAAAGTTAAATTTTAATTTACATATAATTCAATTCTTGTACAATTTATAATTAAATTATAAATATCAAAAGAAAAAATATATAATCAAAAAATAAAAAGAATAAAATAATTATAAAACCAAAAATAATAAATATTACATCAATGTTGCAATGGGAAAGTCTCTAATGTCCCTAAGCCACTAGGAATTTGCATATGTGAAGGTACCGCATTGCTAAGGCATAGGGATTACACCATAGCGAGGTCATGTAATACAGACCCGTTTGGTTTCCTGAATGGAAAAACAAGTGCTGCATCTATATGGCAGAGCTAATTCCATATGCTAAAAGCACTCCATATGTTTTACTACTAAATACAAAATAATGTGACATTCATAAGTATGTGGAGTTCTCTATACTCTATTGATGCCATAAACAAACCCCTTCGTAGTAATAATGAGTTATCCAACATAACACCTCTGTTTACTTTTGCACCAATGAAATTTGAAATGATATACGTTAAGAATTGAAGATGTTATGATGGAGTGGTTATGTTGAACTGGAAATGAACTTGAAAGATAATAGTTCTTCATTTAACATTGTCAAAACAAACCTAAATTGTTGAACACCGAATGGAAGAAAAACATGATTGCAAAAGTAAGAAATCAAATAGCTGAATTCATTATACTTTCTGAGATCAGGAGAAAAAGAAATTATTGATATTAACCTAACAATCATATATAATAGGAAAAGAAAATGAATCAAAGGAAGAAAGCTCACAACTTCATTTCTTCTTGATTCGTCAAGGTTATCATCGAGAATTTTTTACAATATCTCCCTTTTCATTCACTCGGTCCCATCTTTACCTGGTAGATAAGCATGGAGTTTATATAGATGGTAATCAAAATAAACTTTATCAAATTAGATATAACTGAAACAGAGGATATAATAGGAAACAAAAATTTATATTTCCATTTAGTTGTATAAGTTTCGTAATGTGTTTAATGAAATTGACAATTCCATGATGCTAAATTCATGGATGCCAATAAGCCCTTTTTTAGTCGTATATGACATTGGCATATAATAATAATGACAGCTTGGTTCAACATAAATACAGAAAATTGGATAAAGTTGATTTTGGTTAAGTCTTACTATATCCATTCTACGTTATATATGTCAACGAGATATTCAACATATATGTAAAACGTAATCTATATTTTGTAAAAAATTACAAATGGATGATGCATTAATCTAATCTGTAATAATAGTAGAGATCAGTACTGCATCCATTTCGATTATTTTTCATTGTATTGTCCAATTAGTGTGATGAAGATATACCTCCGTAAGTTACATTGTTTGGAGATAATGATATGACCATAGTTATCTAAAATCTTATTGTCCATATTCATATTACTATATTTCCATTAATACATACATATAAATAAATGTGTGTATGTATATGTGTATGCATGTATGTCTAGAAAGAAGGAAAAAAATACAATGATGCATGACATGCTTTTTGTTAATGTAGCCTTACATATTATCTCTTGACGACCAATTTGGACAGCTTTCATAAAAAGATAGAGTTGGTGTTAAAGAGAAAATTAATCCTTTAACCATGCAATTTTCAATTTTAAATGGAGCTTCTAAGCAGCAATAACCCCAAAATACTCCATTACCATTGCTTGATAAGCTAGCATAGATCAAGTTGACAAGAGATGGGTATAACTTGTATAGCCGCATCAACATACACAAAAAACTGATGTGAATATATATAATGTAATTTTTAGTTCAGTCGGTTTCAAAATATTTATCAAACATAAACTGGTATTAATAAGCGATGTTTCAAATGGTTGGTAACCTTTAAAATGCAGTGGATATTGAACGCCTACCATTCTCTTTGCAATGATCCATGACATCCAATTTTCAAGTCCCCTACTATTGGAATGGAAGACACAATGAAAAATCAAGTCATGCAAGATTTGAATGGAGTTACTTTTACACTTTACCAACATTTTGTTTTGTTCTTATTTTTTGAACTTCTACTCAATATTCATTATATAATTAATTCGAAGTTGATTTTCTTATGTAGATGATCTGTATACAAACTTCCAAATCAACAGAAACATATTGGTAGGCCTCCTCCTGGTGTTCTATTTCCCAAAAAGGTACACAATAGTGTTCAAACTGTTACCTCAATTGTTTATTTTCATAATACATACATGTCCGTAATATACCCATGTAAATGGTTGTCCTAATTCATTTTAAACATAAAAGGGTTTAGATTCCCTACGCGTATTTATTCAATTTAAGGAACATCAGTTAGCGGCATTGTAGAAACCATGAATTATCAAACAGTTTTCTAATTCTTTTTGCTAGCACATTTGTCATTATGGTGTATTAATCGAAAATGAATTCGTCAATCGCATTAGTTATTCAGTTATCCAATCATCAACTAGTTTAATGGAAATGAACTCGTTAGTCCAATATTCTTCATCCAAAGTCTTTAAATAAGCATATATTTACTTGTAAAAAAATTTCACCATGTAAGCATGTCGAATATTTTCAAATAAAAGGGCTAAGTAAGGCCTATTTAATTTCATTTTAAGCTTTATATTTTTCGTTTTGCAACATGCATTAGAAAATATAAGAACATCTAATGAAAATGCATAAAATCCTAAGTCATTAACATGATGAAGGAATGATGGAGAGGATAAATTTTTTCAGTGCTTTTTTGATTTCTTGAAACATCCAAAAAAATATTTTTCATGGTAACATCGTTTTTCAATTTTTTTTAAATTAATACATGTATCATGTGCATTTTATATGAAAAAACCCAAAAACTAAAAAAGGTAAACCAAACACGGCATTAATTTTTTAGGGTTTTAAACCTAAGATAGTCCAAAGACCTTAATATTTTGGCATTATCTTAAGTACCTTATGTTAGTATCCAACTAATTCCACTGCTTGTCACATGAATTTCTTATTTTTTTTTAAGCAGACTTTTATCCATGATGATTTGAAGCCACCACAAATTTTATGGCACGATGAAAATTGCCTTGCCAACTTCCAAGTCCATTCAAGTCATGTAAAAAAACCCATACAACCAATGCCGCCGCCAATATAGTTCATCTAATACCCGAGAAGCTCTTATAGTTAGTCCATATGTACAATAAAGGCATAGTCGTCCTTTGGTTTTATGTTGGAGGACGATGTCATCAACTAGAATATAGGGTCCGACAATGGAAGCTCAATATGGAGCTCTACATAATGCCCATCATGGCACAGGTAGAGCATGTAGTATATTATTACGAATGGTCGAGGCCGGTTTAAATTCATTGTGGATGCACAAGAAATGTTGGATGGTTTAAAAATATTGTGTGCTTTAAAAATGTTGTACGTTCGTTGTATATTTACATTTTATTGCAACATGATAAACGTAGAAAAGAAAGATGTTTTTGATCATTTAACAAATATATCATCAAACAATGTCATAAACATCATAGATAAATCTTTCGCAGTTGAGAATTAAGCATTCAAATTTTCAAAATGATCTTCGAAGCGAGTAACGACCATCGATCGATCTCTCGTCAAAATCCAATTTCAAATGAAGAAGTTATTTATGTCATAAGCGGTGATTAAGTTATTATGTGGACCGATAGAAAACAAGCCCTTGAAGAACCTAAGATCATCTCAAGGCCACCACTCCAATGGAATGTAGATAACCATATGAAAAGAAGTATAAAATCCGTTTGATGAACCATTCCACCGTGCTTAAAAATAGAAGAATACAATGTGATAAAGATGTCAACAATCTAGGAGTTGACTAGAAAAATTAAAAGGGTAGTGTAAAAACAATGCAAAAGATGTTCAGGATCAAAGACGAAACAAAGAAGATACAAGCTGGAGCAAGAAGCGAGACAACTCATAACAACTTGAATGGTTGTGCTGGCTATAAATCACCAAACTTGTCGCCCTAAATTGTCAGGTGGATGTAGTATCAGCGTAGTCAAGTTAGTTCTGCAAGTAGACAAACTAACCCTTATTAAAACTAGTCAATCTACCTAGAGCCTCCCTGTCAAGCTAGCAACTTCATATACCAACTAGTAGGCCTATCAAATGGGTTGGTTGGGGTCAAAATGGGTTGGGTCGAGTTTGACCAAACCCATTTATGAACTATTCTTTTTTAGCCACTTATGGCCCAACCCATTTATGACCCAACCCGTTTAATAAGTGGTTTACCCACTTGAAGATTTGATTATGATTTGAAATAGAAAACAAATAAATATAAAATAATTCTAATTCTAATTTTTGTGTTTTAAATTTTAATTCTAGCTGTTACCAAGATTCAATTATGGGGATGTAGTAGCTTGTTATTTTCTAAGTACAACTGTTAGTCTCCTGGGAGAACTACATTGTGCATTCCCACGATGAAGTATCCGAGTTTTGCTTACTATCCGCAATTTGGGTGGGAGTTAATCGATCAAAGTCTTACCCGATTCCGAGTAAATATGAAGAAGTTATTGCATTCTGAAAAACAAATAGTGGCTTCGGCACTATGTGAAGTTCAAATATGAGGATTGGGCCACTACAACAAGAATACCCTATTAAACGCCCTTTTTACAACGGGCATATGTTGCCCGTTGTAATAGAAGGCAATTAAAACGGTCCATTCATGCCCGTTGTAAAAGATGTCATATATAACGCCATTTTTACAACGGGCATTGGTTTTTCATGGTAATAGAAGACTATTACAGCAGTCCATTTAGGCCCATTTTAATAGATGCCAATTTTACAACGGTCACAATATGCCCGTTGTAAAATACAAAGCCTTTATTAAAAAACAAGGCCGACACTTTTATTTCTTTTATTTCGTTTCGTTCCTCTTTGCTCAAAATTAAGGATTTGGGAAAAATTGAAGCTACCGTCTTCAATGATTTACGTGCTTCCTTTGTCAATCGATGCTCTTTTCCTTTGTCGATCGATGCTCTTTTCCTTTTTCGATCGATGCCCTTGAAACCTTGAGCGAACATTCGGTATCTCTAGTGCTCTGAAACATTATATAAGATGGATGCCTTCGTGGAACTAACCTAATTGGTAATTACCCACTGAGAGAAATTACATTCAACTTTGTTCCATGTATATTATTCATTATTATCTTCTTTTCTCTCTCCCTCAAATCAATTGGTGAGGGTTTTCGGTTTTCCTGCACAATCAAATTCAATCTTTGCTGGTAATTCCTTTTCTGCTAAATGTCTTATTTGTTTGGTTCACTACTGTTTTCAACTCAATTGTAAGAGCTGATTTCTTCTTAATTCTGGTTATCTACTGACGAAGTTCTAACATTTTTTATTTAACCTCGGTATTCTATGAAGTTGTGGTCTTTTTTGGAATAGATGGGTGATATGAAAGGAAATTTCAACTGGAAAAGAAAATAAAACCACACTAACCTTGTTCCAGCCTTGGATTTTTTGAAACAGATTCCTAGCCGACTTCAACAGTGCTTAAAGGCATATATTGTAATCTATTTTCAACTTAAGTGTTCCATTGCCCATCATTCTGTTACTAATCTTTTTTTTTCTTTTGCTTTTTTCCATTCAAGTCACGTTTTGAGCATTTGGCAAAGACTGATTTGAATTTTGACAGTACTAAGCCCCAAAAATGGACAGTGAGAGAATCATTGAATGAACTGAATATCGACTTAGATAAGCAAATGCAAATTTGGAGGAAAAATCCTAACTGGGTTGACCAAGCATCAGAAATAGAGGTAGAAATTTTGATATATGTCTTTGGTTTATTGTCATGGATAGTATATTTTAGTTTTATACCAAGATGTTAACATTTTGCAGGATAGGTGCCAAAAGGTTCTTTATGCAATCTGAAAGTAAAACTCAATGTTGGGCAGCCTCCAGATGCTATAAATAACATTGTTATTGATCCTGGAAACAAAAGAGTTTTCAATAATATTAAGGTATAGACTGCATTTTCATCTGTTAAATCGTTGTTGTTGTTCAATGGTTAATAACTTCTTCCATTGTGATGCCGCTTTATCGAAACCAATTTCCATGCTCAAGTATAGAACTTGAATTTTAAGAGGTGAAGGATGTGACATCAGTCATACCGTTGACATTAAACCTATAACTATAGATATTTTTTCCTTCATGCTCTATATATTACTAGTATTATACATGCATGTCCCTCAAAATCTTTGACAAGCAATATGCTTTGTTGTTTGTACATGCTAATACATTGTGCAGTTTATTTGTTTATTGCAAAGCATGTGTTAATCCCGTTTCACCAACGAGTTAAAGAGTCCACGAGATAAGAGCCCACAAGGTAAGATCTATGAGTTGAGGAGCCTGCGACCTAAGAACTACGACTCAGGAAGCTTACGACCTACGACTTAAGGCAGCAAACAGTTCTAGAAGGACTTACGAGTTAAGCAGTCTCCGACTTAAGGCCTCCACGGTTTAAGGCTTTTACGAGTTAAGGAACCTTACGAGTTAAGGATGGCACGACTTAAGGAGATGAACGACCTACGACCTAAAACATGTTGCGACCTAACAATGGCTACGGTTGAACGGCCTAAGGAAAGCTATGCGACCTAAAGGAGTAACGACTCAAAACATTGGAAGGAAGGGTCAACAACACATAAGTCGTTGACGACTTACGACTTATGATGAGTCGTGTACGACTCATGCTAGAACGAAGGAAGTCATGTTTGGTTAACTCGGGAACGACTTATCACTTGTATCGTTCATTCGAACAGGAGCATAACATTAGACCAAGCCGAGAGTCAAATCCAGTAGGTCGGCCGCGACCTACCATGAACCACTGACAAGCCCGCGATTTATCATATGAGACAATTCACCATGACTCGTCCACGACCTAAGGTCACTAAGTCGTAGTCCACTGCTATGATGTCCATACTAAAAAAGGATGACTCGTGAACGGGTTAGAACTTGTGCTATATTCAGAAGACCGAAGGCGAGTTTGAGCTCAACATGGTGAGTCGTCCACGACCCAACCTGACTCGGCCACGAGTAACCCATGAGTCGGGTACGACTCACGACTTAAGACCGAAAACCCCTATAAATACACGACCATTTCCAACATGAAGGGGACTTTTGGTCGATCAATTTCAAGCGCCATTACTCTGCCGAATTCCAGATTACTTCAACACTTAAAGCTTTTGAGATTCAAAGAACGTCTAAAAGAACTTCATAAAGAAATCATCTACATCCACCATGGATTTGAAGATTTTTGTCAACATCGAAGTTTGAGCTACTTGTTCTAAGTCTTTTGTAATTCAAAGTGTGTTGTACTTGAGAAGATTTGTATCAATTTGTAACGTGATCATCAATAAAAGTACTTAAAGTGGACGTAGGCTATACCCATAAGCCGAACCACTATAAAACTGCTGTTGTTTACCGCTTTTCCGCTATTACTTGCTTATAATTCTTTCCCGATCTATCGGGTGGTGCTTTCACAACTACACTTCTCACACCGGGGTGTTAGCGTTCAAATTTAAGCGTTAACATTTTTGGTGCTTTCACTGAGAATTGAACTCAGGACAGCTGTCATCATTGCTTCGCAGAGATTTGAAGAAAGAATTTCTTTAAAAACCAGAAGTATATCTGAGATTATGGCTCCTGGAAGGAAAAGTAGATCTATCAGATCTGGGAACATTCAAGAGGGAACCTCCGCTTCCCCTGTGCCTAATCTACCCACTCCGTCTGTTGGAGTTACAAAAGCGGAATTGGATGCTGTGATTCTAGGGCTAAACCAGCAGATAAACGCCCAAAATGCACAACTAGAGGCTCAAAGTGCCCAGAATGCTCTGATTCTGAATAAGTTGAACGACTTACTTGGGGCAAACAATCAACCGGCTGGTAATGAAAGGAACTATGCTGGCAACATTCATGATGTTAATGAAAGGAATGCTCCTGAAAGGCCTACTAGTCCCTTTGAGCAGGCAGTACCTGACGCCGGTGGATCTAGAACTCGGCATGATGAGGAATATCTTTCTGGAATGGTCCGGCAGATCATGAAAGAAAGTATGCAAAGGGTTGAAGATGAGAAGGAATGGGGTTTCGCTCCAAGTAAAACTCCGTTTACTGAAAAAATCTTGAAGGCGGAATTTCCAAGGAAGTTTATCCCTCCAACTATTCCAGCTTACAAAGGGACAAGTGATCCGAATGAGTTCTTGTATAAATATGATTGGCACATGACAGGTGCCAGGGCCTCCGACGAAATAAAGTGCCGATATTTCCCCATATACCTGGAAGGCGTGGCTTTACTGTGGTTCACCAAGTTGCCAGTTCGATCTATCGATCAGTTTTCAGACTTGACCAGAAAATTTAAGGAGCAGTTTAGGCTATATGCTTCGAAGGCCAAGGATATCATGTCATTGTCCAGTTTAGAGCAGAATCCTGGTGAGTCTATCAGATCCTTCTTGAACCGCTTCAATATAGCACTGGCTGAGGTGGACAATGCTGAACCACGAATGATATTGACTTATCTGATGAGGGCTATCGATAAGTCAAGCGAATTTGGGAAATGGTTAAATATGAAGGAGCCAACCTCTCTCGAAAAGTTCTACAAAAAAGCAGACGAATTCATTCGCTTGGAAAGCCGTCCTTTACCAGTAAAGACAGTGTTGGAAAAAGCAGAAGACAACACTGTCGCTCCACGCAAGAATGAATCGGTGGGGCAAAAAAGGGAGAATAGTAATGGGAAGAAACAGGGTAATCTGAAGAAGCCCCGATCCTTCAAGCCATCAGAATATACTCCATTATCACATACACCGGAGCACATCTACCTCGCCACTAAAGATTCCGTCGATTTCCCTAAACCTATCCCTTTGAGAACTGGGAGAAAAGCCATACAAAGTGGGAAATTCTGCCGCTTCCACAATCAACCAGGTCATGAAACTGATGAATGCCGCCAGCTGAAAAATCTGATTGAAGAGTTGCTAAGAGAAAACAAGTTGCAGCAATTCGTAAAAAAGAATAGCAACAATCCTGCATCGTCGAGTCAGGGGCAGCGGGCCCCTGTTCATCAGCCTGGGGCAGGAGAGAAAGCTACGGGGCATGAATCTGGAAGGCCCGTTATCAATGTCATTTCAGGAGGACCTCACCCAGCTGGCAAAAGTTGGGGTGAGATGGAGAGATATTCCAGGGCTTTGAAATATGCTCCAGCCGAAGAAAACGTCTTTGTTCTAGAAGACACTACGCCCCTTAAACAACAGAAAACTTTCAGTGATGATATTATTTTCAGAGCCAGAGATTCTACAGGTATTGAAGCTCCTACTTTAGATCCCTTGGTCATCTCGGCTGGTATTGGACCAGCCATTGTCAGAAGAGTCCTCATTGACTGCGGAGCGTCATGTAATATTCTCTTCTAGAAGACATTTGACCAGATGAAAATCCCTATGATCGATGTGCAAGCCTCATCACAGAAAATCGTTGGCTTCACTGGGGAGCCAAAGCAACCAGTAGGAACCATCGATCTGTTTGTAGAACTTGGGGAAGGAGAAAGGAAAGTGGTCCGAAAGCAAACCTTTGTGATCGTCGATGAATATTCTGCTTATAATGCTTTTCTTGGCCGTCCAACACTTGCAGCATTCAAAGCTATCCTAGCCCCGTGGTGCCTCACTATTAAATTTCCTACTGACAATGGAGTAGGAGTTATAAAAGGGGATCAAAATGCTGCGCGAGAATGTTATTGGACAGAGCTGCGAGAGTCAAGAAAAAGAGAAATGGGAAAGGATGCGGCAACTCCAGTCCGCATCAAGGAACCAGCTTTGTAGCAATTACAGAGCGGACCCTGCACTGGCGAACACAGCGGGGCACGGAAAGAAATGGATCCCAGAAAAGCCAGTACAGGGGAGAATAGAGTAGTACCGGTGGAAACGACAATTCCGGTACCTGTTGACCCGAAGGACCCAAATAAGGTGTTGAATGTGGGTTCGCAGCTTAATGTGTCAATTCAGAATGTCTTAATATCCTTCCTGAAAGCAAATCTGGATGTCTTTGCTTGGACTCATGCCGATATGTGTGGGATATCCCCAGAAGTTGCAGTACACGCTCTGAATATTGACCCAAAGTTTACGCCAGTTAAACAGAAAAGAAGAACCCAAGGTCCAGAAAGGTCAGCAGCATTAAAAGAAGAAGTTGATCGACTCATGGAAAATAACTTCATCAAAGAATATACGTATCCGAATTGGGTTTCAAATCCTGTGTTGGTCAAGAAAGCTAATGGAAAATGGAGAGTATGCATCGATTTTTCTGATCTAAACAAGGCTTGCCCCAAAGATTGCTTCCCATTACCCAGGATCGATCAACTGGTAGACGGAACTGCGGGACATGAATTGTTATCCTTCATGGATGCCTACTCCGGTTATAACCAAATCATGATGCATGAGCCGGATCAGGAGGATACAAGCTTTATCACAGATGTTGGACTTTATTGCTACAGAGTTATGCCCTTCGGATTGAAAAACGCAGGGGCAACCTACCAAAGACTTGTTAATGCTATGTTCAAACCACAATTGGGCAAAACTATGGAAGTCTACGTCGACGACATGTTAGTGAAGTCCAGGAAAGCAGTGGATCACATTGAACACTTAGCAGAAATGTTCGCAGTCCTCCGGAAATACAGAATGAAACTTAACCCTCTGAAATGTACATTTGGGGTCGAATCCGGAAAGTTCTTAGGTTTTATCGTCAGTGCTAGGGGCATTGAGGCCAGTCCAGCTCAAATTACCGCCTTAAAAGAAGTTAAAGCTCCTAGAACGAAGAAGGAATTGCAAAGTCTCAACGGAAAGGTCGCCGCTTTGAGTCGGTTCATTTCCAAAGCTACTGATAAATGCATCCCATTCTTCGATGCCCTGAAAAAAGGAAAGAAGAACTTTGAATGGACTCGCGAATGCCAAAAAGCCTTTGAAGAGTTGATCCGTCATATGGAAACGCCTCCGATACTTTCTAGGCCAGGCAATGGTGAGGATCTTCTTATATACTTGGCAGTATCATCTCATGCTCTAAGTGCAGCGCTGATACGGGAAGACAAAAGGATTCAACATCCAGTTTACTATATCAGCAAAAGACTCACTGGGGCAGAGCTGAATTACTCCAAGTTGGAAAAACTCGCCTATTGCCTACTAGTTGCATCGAGGAAACTGAGGCAATATTTCCAAGCTCATCCTATCAAAGTACTCACTGATCAGCCTCTAAAGCAAGTCCTATTTCGCCCTGAAACTTCGGGTCGTCTTCTAAAATGGAACATTGAACTTAGTCAATATGACATCACCTATCACCCCCGAAAAGCAATCAACGGACAAGCTTTAGCTGATTTCATTGCAGAATTCACAGAGAAAGATAATGGTGAGGAAAAAGCGGTCAATGATTCTCCAATCCAGTGGAAGATGTATGTTGATGGCGCAAGAAATGACTACTGTTCAGGAGCCGGAGTGATACTTGAAACTCCTGAAGGTCGATCATTGTGTTATGCACTAAGACTGGAATTTCCTTCAACAAACAATGAAGCAGAATATGAAGCTCTTATTGCAGGTCTGAAAATCGCTAAAGAGCTAAACATTCGAGCATTACAAATTTTCAGTGATTCTCAGCTTATTGTATGCCAAGTCAAGAAGGAATTTCAAGCGAAAGGTGGAAATTTGCCTTCCTACTTGTCAAAGGCTTGGGAACTCCTATGTGAACTCGATCACTATTCAATAAGCCACATTCCTCGGGAAGAGAATATGAAGGCCGATTCCCTCGCAAAATATTCAAGTTCTGGTGAAGCTCAACTATTGGGATTGGTCCCTGTAGAAGTCCTTTCAGCGCCAAGTATAGACGAGATGGATATAGACTGGATTATGAATGTGTCTCAAGAACAAGAGTCATGGATGGCTCCAATACTGGATTACCTACTCAGAGGTTCTCAGCCGGAAAACTCGATAGAAAGACGAAAGCTACTAAGGAAGGCCTCTCGCTATGTAATTCAGGATGGCCGATTGTACAGACGGGGATTCTCAATGCCATTGCTTCGATGTGTATCCCGGGAAGAGTCCAAAACAATCCTAGCGGAAGTGCATGGAGGAGAATGTGGTGATCATTCAGGTGGTCAAACATTAGCAAAGAAAATTCTCCGATACGGATATTTTTGGCCCGAAATTAACCGGGATGCCGCAGATTACTCCCGAAAATGTGACAAGTGCCAAAGATATGCCAAAATTCCTAGAGCACCTTCTACCGAACTCACACAGATGGTCAGTCCATGGCCATTTGCAATTTGGGGAATGGATCTCATTGGGCCGCTACCAACTGCTAAATCAGGGATTAAATATGCTATTGTTGCAGTTGATTATTTTACTAAGTGGGCTGAAGCTGAACCATTGGCTACTATCACTTCTAAGAAAGTGATAAGCTTCGTGACCAAGAATATCATTTGCAGATACGGTGTGCCTCAGAAAATAATCACAGACAATGGTACTCAGTTTGAAAGCGAAGAATTCCAGGATTTTTGCAAGCGATTCAAAATCCAGAAAAGCTTTTCGGCAGTAGCTCATCCGCAGGCAAACGGGCAAGTGGAAGCAGTGAACAAGATCATCAAATCAACCATCAAAAAGCAACTCGAAAGAGCAAAAGGTGGTTGGGTCGATAAACTACCACTTGCACTATGGGCATACAGAACTACTCACAAAACTGCAACTGGGCATACTCCTTTTTCGTTAGCATACGGATCGGAAGCAATGATCCCGGTTGAAACAGAGGTCCCTTCACACAGAAGAATCCATTTCAATCAAGCAGAGAATGAAAAACTACAACTGGAAGCGCTGGATCTCCTTGATGAAAAAAGAGATGAAGCTAACCTCAGAGTTGCAGCTCATCAGCAAAGGATAGCCAGACATTTCAATTCCAAAGTTCGTCAACGCAGCTTTGAAATTGGAGATCTAGTTCTAAAAAGAATTATGACCGCGACAGGTGTGTTTGGGCCAAATTGGGAAGGACCATATGTAATAGGTCAGAAGCTTCTCGACGGCACATTCAAGCTCACCACTGTTGATGGAGATCAAATTCCAAGGGCATGGAACAGCAACCACTTGCGTCCATACTTTACTTGAAAATTTTGTTGAAACATTGTAAAAAGAATTATGAATGTATGATTCCTGTAATTGAAAGCAACTGTGAAACTGATGGAAGTAAATAATGAAAGAGTATAAAGTGGATGTAGGCCCAATTTCATGGCCGAACCACTATAAATCTTGTGTTCCTTATTATTATTATATGTTTGCTTTGTTTTCAATATAAAAATACATAAAATGTATTGCTGAAATGTCAATTTAAATTTCCGCAGACAATGGAAATAAAGCTTGCGCATAATAAGACCGAGCGATTCTCACCATCATTCAACAAACAAATTTCAAGTCACAAAGACCCCGAATTCAAATCCTAGATAGGAAATATTTCAATTGAACGGCTAATGATTTCGATAGAAACGAGCCCTTGCTGATAAATTGAGATTGTTTGAACAGACAAACATCCAATTAGGAAGCTAGTGCCCGTTCTCACGAACTTGCCTGGCAATGAAGTACACTTCCTTGGATTAAACAAGCCACTTGCGAGAAGAGGGGGATGAAAACTTGAAAAGAAGAAAAGGGGATCGCTGAAAAGGCACAAGCAAGTGAACAAAGGAACAACCAAAGCTACCATCAGCAGCACAAGTCCTCTTCGGAGGCGCAACTCTTCGGAGGATAAAAGACCTCTAATGGGTCATACGCCACAAAAAAGAAAGTTCTCTACTCAACAAAAAAGATTGGAGGAGTCATGACCCTCCAACCATGAGAGATTAACTTCCAGGCGATGAAAACCCTCTCTGAGGCACATTTCACCAGGAGTTGAAGTGTTATAACCGCTCTTCGGGATTTCACTTCACCAGAGTTGAAATGCAAACAAAATAAAAGCCCTCTTCGGAGGCCCATTTCACCAGGAGTTGAAGTGTTGTGACCGCTCTTCGGAATTTCACTTCACCAGAGTTGAAATGCAAACAAAATAAAAGCCCTCTTCGGAGGCACATTTCGCCAGGAGTTGAAGTGTTGTGACCGCTCTTCGGAATTTCACTTCACCAGAGTTGAAATGCAAACAAAATAAAAGCCCTCTTCGGAGGCACATTTCGCCAGGAGTTGAAGTGTAACAACCGCTCTTCGGAATTTCACTTCACCAAAGTTGAAATGCAAAAACAAAGACCTTCTTGAAAGCACACGTTTCACCGAGATTGAAATAAAACTTCCAAGTGCTGAAACGTGAAAAGGCTTTCTTCGAAGGCACAACTCTTTGGGGGTACACGTTTCACCGAGATTGAAATAAAACTTCCAAGTGTTGAAACGTAAAAAAATCCCTCCTTAGAGGTACAACCCCCTCCCGGGGACACAATTAAGAAGAAAGACCTCTTCGGAAACCCACGTTTCACCGAGATTGAAATAAAACTTCCAAGTGTTGAAACGTGAAAAGGATTTCTAAGGCATAACTCTTTGGAGGTACACGTTTCACCGAGATTGAAATAAAACTTCCAAGTGTTGAAACGTGAAAAAATCCCTCCTCAGAGGTACAACTTTCTATATATAAAAAAAAATCCTCATCAAAAGCGTACTTTAACTTTCAAAGGAAAAGTAATTCGCCTGCTATGGGAAATGATCGTAAAAAGAAAAGAAGTTAAAGTACCCTTCAGAGGTCCGCTTTACCACATAAAGGAATTCACTTGGTGAAATATGCACATAAGCAAAAGAAAAAAGTGATTTCTTCGAACGACAAAGCGTAAAAACTTATACGAAGGGAGTTGTACTCTATAAAAATTTTGTTTAAAGAATAAAATAATTATTCTTTAGCAAATAAGAGTGCAAGTCCCCTCGAAGTATAAAATATTGCAGCAAGCTTAAGGTATGGGGGCAACATGGTATAGTAGTATGGTTGCATCAGTAAAGTAGTACTCAAACAACATACCATAAGCCCGCTGCAATACTATATAAACAAACTTGTGCAAAAATAAATAGTAAATGCATTCTCAAATTCAAACAGAAGTTTGTACAAACGAAGAATCATTTTATTCAACTATAATGCAGATACAGGTTTCAAAATAAAAGCGGGGGCCGATACCCGCACAACTCTCGGCCAGTTCATACAAAAGGCAAAAAGCTAAAATCTTCACTTCTTCTTCCCTCCTTTGGACCCTTTACTCGGTCGAATAACCAGCTTTTCAGGTCGGCCAGTGGGTATAAGGGAAGTAGGAGAGGCAGGTGTAACCGGTTCAACTTCCGGCTCCTCTTCAGTGGCGGTGATTTTCTTCCCCCTCCTCTTTGATGTCCCACGCTTCTCTCTCCTTTGTGAGGAAGACTCACTCCCCGGAGTGACAAGTTTTGATAGAACAATGTCGTCAGAAGGAGTCCGTTCCGGGGAAATGTCACCTCCCTCAGGTCTCTCATCTTTCTGCTCTTGCGAAGTGATGGGATCATCCAAGCCGTGAAGAGCCTCTATTTGTTCCTCCTGTGATCCAGGTTGCGAGGCAGAAGGAGGCACCGCCTGAAGAGATGAAGGAAGGATGACCGGAGGAGTAGAAGTTTGAGCAGTGCTTGGTACTTTCTCTACAGAAGAAAAAAGGTTAAAGTCAGTAAAAAGAGGAGATGAGGGTTCACCAATGAAGTCAGTAAAGAGAGGAGATGAAGGCTCGTCAAGGTTGAGAAAATAGCCAAGGAGCTCGTGAAACTCATGTGAAATAAACGAGTAACCAGCTTGAGCAGAATTGACAGTAGCGAGATTAACAGTGAAGTTACCTGGAGAAGCTGGTTTCCTGATATCGACTTCATAAGCTTGCGCATCAGCGCTCTCTTCACCCTCGTCTCCACCTTGTGTGCTTGTAATATCAGCGGTAACTTTGGTGGGAGATGCGAGATGGGAACTGGAACCAATAATGTCGACTTCAGACGAAGAAGGTGGCTGGACTAGAGTAGTTGAAGTGGTTTTCCCCAGCTGGTCCCCTTCCGTCACTTCGGTTCTTAGTTTGGCAAGTTGTTCCTTTCCCCTGGCGAGAGCAGCGCGAGCGTCTTCATCAAAATAATGCCTTTCCAGGGCTGGCTCGTCATAACCAGCACCTTCAGCACCAAGCATATCGAGGGCGGCCTCCCACACTTCAGCTAAAGTGATCTCATACTTGGGACTAAGAAAGGCGAGGCTTCCACGCCCCAAGACGCTATGCAAGTAGAAGTCGAATAATATTGAGCCGAAGCTGTTTTTGGTCGCCTCATGAGACTCTTCGGCTGCGATTTTGCCGGCGACAGCCTCATCGCGCTCCCTTTCAGTTCTGGCAAGCTGAAGCTTAAGCATTTGTATCTCCGCCTCCTGGGAGTTGTTTTTCTTTCGAAGCTCAGCAATATCAGAGACATAGCCTTCACTGATTCTTTTTTGTGCCTCGAGCCTATCTTCGGCATCCCTCTGACTGGCATGAGCATCTCTAACTTGTCTGAGAAGCACTTCTTCTTTTTGAGAGTATGAAGTAGAGGAAGCAGCAAGCTCATCTTTCAACTTCTCAACCTTTGCTTCGAGCTCCTCGTTGTAGGAAGTAATGCTCCTCATTTCAGTGTCGTGCTGCTCAAGGACCTTTTGCCACTCAGCCTTATCATTTTCCATGGTGAGCATGGCCTCTAAGTTGGCACGATTAACTCTTTGAAGCTCATCAACAAGCTTCTGCCAGTTTGACATCCTCTCGATATCGAGCTTGACTGCATCAAGTTTGCGCAACATAGCAGACTTGTCAATGGGGACCAAGTCTAGGTCGAATCTCACGCCCTTTAAGCACCATTGTGGAAAACGGCTTTGTAAAGTGGCTGGGCTAGGTCCCACTTGAAATTTAGGCCTGCTTATTATTGTCTGGATGTCCTCCTTCCCAAGAGCGGGAGAGTCGGAAGTAATGTCAAGAGGGGCAGGGGCAGTAGGCTTTTCGGGAATAGTGGAAGTATGTCTCTCACCATGTCGGGCTCGTTTGCCTGAATCTTCAGTTACATGACCTTTTCCCCGGTCGTCGTAAGATTTCCTTTTGTGAGAGTCGTCACTCCTTTGCAGAGAATCATGGTGATCATCCCTATCCCTTCTGTCATAACGCTCTTCTGCATCCCTCCTTTCACGAGCCTTTCGAGCAGCCCTCTCTTCGTCAGACTCTCTATAAGAGGGAAAGTAACGCCGATAATCATATTGACCACGCCCCCCGTAGCGTTGGAAATCCTGATAATACGATCCGCCGCGTGTCATTGAAGAATCTGAAATAAGAAAAGATAAGCTTTAGAAATCTCTAAAGTATAAGAAGATAAGTGCATAAATGTGCTGGAAAATCCTTAGTTGTGTGTGAAGTGCAAGCTACTCGCGTTGGACTAACGAACCACTCCTCTGTTGGGGGGAAGTGATAGATTTCACTGTTGATGACAATTCTTGAGATGAAGGAGTAAGAGTCTGTTGGAGGGCAGATGTTGCTTCAATCGTCGGAGGTATAGCTTTACCATGAGCAGGGTCTTCTTTAAAGAGCTCTTGGGAAGTAATAATTATGTCACTTAAATCCCCAAAGACGTCATCACCGGCATGCCCAACCTGATTCCCTCCATCATCTCCTTTGTCAGCACTCTCCCTGGTTTGGGAAAGGGGCTCCTCTTCTTCTTCAATAATGGGAGCAAGTGCGGGCTTTTCGGAGGGTCCCGTATCGTCTCTGGGAGTAGAGCACTTTACTAATAAGGTTTCTGCAGAAATTTCTCCTCGTATGTGCTCTTTAGTGGAGATCGGAAGATCAGGAGTTTTCACCGGAGAGTCAGGAACCTCCGTTGGAGCTTCACGAGGCCGAGTAAAGCGAGAGAGATGGAGGAGTCCGTATTGATGTAAAAGTTCATCGTTTAGCAGAAACTTTATGCTCCTCTCTTCTACCGGCACGGCATTTAATCTTTCAAAAATTTGCTTGAGACTTGGGTCCCTAGCAGGGGGTGGTAGTGCTAAAAACAGAAAAAGAATGAAATTAGCAGCTGAGAGTTCAGATCTCGAGAAAGTTTCAAAACGGAAAAAGTAGAGACAGGAAATCTTACTTCCCACTCTCCAGATGGCATAAAACCCTGGAGGGCAGCGAACGAAGAAAAACTGATTCAAAAATCCGTGAGCGCTTTCGGAGAGATCAGTAATAAGTTTGCGATTTCGAGCGCTTCTTACAACCACGATGGAGGGATGGTCTTTAGTTTTCGTGAATGAGCAAAAATAGCAGATCTCCTCGAAGCTTGGTAACCGATCCAAAACTCTCCTGAATAGAACACATAACCCCATCAAAATGGCGTAGCCATTGGGGTGTAATTGGAATGGAGAGATAGACAACCAAAGCAGAAGCTGTTGGAGAAAGTCGTTAAAAGGAGGAATCGCCCCACTTAAGCACATTTGGCGATTGACTGCAACAAAGCCGTAGGGAGGATTGTCAGCAGTGTCATTTGGCCCCGGAAATAAGGTGTCAGCATCATCAATGCCAAACTGGATGCGCAGTTGGTTAAACACCCGCTGATTCAAAGTTGTGGGTGTTCTCTCCGGAGGGTTGTCTATAGGGATGGCTACTGGAAAGACATCTTCAGCCTGACCCATCGGCTCTTCTTGATGAGAGGTCATTCTACACAAGCAACTGGATGTTCAAATGCGAAGGTGCACGTTTCCTAAAAAGTGTGAAGTGTCGTGCAAAGCTAATAAAAATAATAATAATAACAAGTAAAGATAACTGGAATTAAACTGGTTGACGATTGATTGACTATGGTAATTTCGGAACTTGTTATTTAAAGCTCAAGCATAATATTAATGCGGGCTGGTCAGTTTCAATTGACTAATCCAGTGCTGCTTTAATATTCCACTTGAAATTGGTAGCACTTCGTTCACACGATTTATTTAAGTTAATTATATATCATTAACTAATCTGTCGTTCGATGTGGACAATCAATGACAGTATATTCGTCCCAGTTTTCTGTGAATGTTGTATTAACAGATTATTAGCTTACAAGTTGAAGTAATCTGTAAAAGAATGCAGCAGTATAGCAGTTCAGAGTCCATGCAATAATTCGGAGTTCAAACAAAATTTACAAGTACTAAGTCGTAAACGACTCAAGGATTCTTTGTACGGGTTAAGCTAAGTCGTTGGCTATTTAGGTGACTCGACTACGACCTAAGGAAAGTGAGGCGAGTTAAGTTAGGTTACTCCAACTCTAAACCACTGATGTTATAAGTCGGCAGTACTATGAGTCGTAAGTCAAAGAACAGGAGGAAGGCTCCAGATCAAAGCAATAAGAAACCTTCTAAGTTCTAACCCGGTTACGACTCATGGATTTTGTCGTAAAATTTGCTAAGTCGGATTAAAGTCGATAGTAAAGGCTACTGGGTCGCATGGAAGCCACTGAGTCGTACACGGCTTATGGTTTAAGTCGTGCACGGTTTAAAGGATAAGTCACGGGAAAGTAGCAAGTACTGAGTCGTTGACAGCTCATGGTTTGAATCATTCACGGCCTATGGCTTAAGTCGTTCACGACTTATAGCTTGAGTCGTTTGTGGTTTATGGCTAAAAGCATTAAGTCGTGTACGGTTGTGATTGCAAGGTATTTCAGAATCAGTGGCCGAAAAGCAAAACCAACTAAGTCGTGAGATCCTAAGTCGTTTCCTCAACCAGTCAACCCCTTTCTAACCCGTTAACCCGTTAAGAACTTCCTCATCTCCTCCGAACCCACGGGCCGGTCAAATCGAGATATTGTAATTCATCATCTTCTCCTCACATCACCAGAAAGCACCCAAAAACCAATTCGAATCGCTTCAAGTGTACGGCGAGTCAAGCGCAATGTTATAATCTAAAGGATCACAACAACAACGTAGCCAACAATGGTCAGAGTCGTTCACAACTCAATTCAAAGCCCGAGTACGACATACGGCGGTGATTTGGGAACAGGAAGCAAAAATTTATGCCTTAGCAATGGTCGTGGTTGGATTGAAGTTCAAAATGACTTACGCGATGTGGAGGAAAGGATGGATTAATGATCAGTAAGCTTGGAGAGTCTCTAATGGCGGATGCGTCTGTGAGATAAGAAGTGGGAGAGGAGAAACGACTCAAGCGTTCTTATATCTGGAGACATTGGAACTTGAATCGGCACGGGTTATGATGAGTCGAAGCGCACGACTTACGGCTTAAGACGTGTGCTTCGAGGGGCAAGTGTTAATCCCGTTTCACCAACGAGTTAAAGAGTCCACGAGATAAGAGCCCACAAGGTAAGATCTATGAGTTGAGGAGCCTGCGACCTAAGAACTACGACTCAGGAAGCTTACGACCTACGACTTAAGGCAGCAAACAGTTCTAGAAGGACTTACGAGTTAAGCAGTCTCCGACTTAAGGCCTCCACGGTTTAAGGCTTTTACGAGTTAAGGAACCTTACGAGTTAAGGATGGCACGACTTAAGGAGATGAACGACCTACGACCTAAAACATGTTGCGACCTAACAATGGCTACGGTTGAACGGCCTAAGGAAAGCTATGCGACCTAAAGGAGTAACGACTCAAAACATTGGAAGGAAGGGTCAACAACACATAAGTCGTTGACGACTTACGACTTATGATGAGTCGTGTACGACTCATGCTAGAACGAAGGAAGTCATGTTTGGTTAACTCGGGAACGACTTATCACTTGTATCGTTCATTCGAACAGGAGCATAACATTAGACCAAGCCGAGAGTCAAATCCAGTAGGTCGGCCGCGACCTACCATGAACCACTGACAAGCCCGCGATTTATCATATGAGACAATTCACCATGACTCGTCCACGACCTAAGGTCACTAAGTCGTAGTCCACTGCTATGATGTCCATACTAAAAAAGGATGACTCGTGAACGGGTTAGAACTTGTGCTATATTCAGAAGACCGAAGGCGAGTTTGAGCTCAACATGGTGAGTCGTCCACGACCCAACCTGACTCGGCCACGAGTAACCCATGAGTCGGGTACGACTCACGACTTAAGACCGAAAACCCCTATAAATACACGACCATTTCCAACATGAAGGGGACTTTTGGTCGATCAATTTCAAGCGCCATTACTCTGCCGAATTCCAGATTACTTCAACACTTAAAGCTTTTGAGATTCAAAGAACGTCTAAAAGAACTTCATAAAGAAATCATCTACATCCACCATGGATTTGAAGATTTTTGTCAACATCGAAGTTTGAGCTACTTGTTCTAAGTCTTTTGTAATTCAAAGTGTGTTGTACTTGAGAAGATTTGTATCAATTTGTAACGTGATCATCAATAAAAGTACTTAAAGTGGACGTAGGCTATACCCATAAGCCGAACCACTATAAAACTGCTGTTGTTTACCGCTTTTCCGCTATTACTTGCTTATAATTCTTTCCCGATCTATCGGGTGGTGCTTTCACAACTACACTTCTCACACCGGGGTGTTAGAGTTCAAATTTAAGCGTTAACAGCATGGGAGTATTATTTCGCGGAATGCCCTTCTTTATTTGTCTACTTATGTGCAGAAGATCTTTAGTCTTCCCCTTTAACCTCTCGGGCAAAACAGCTTTGTTGAAACGTTGTCTTCTTTCCCTTATAAGACCAGACAAAAAAAATTGTTAACGTAAATTTAACTGTTAGCTTTGTAATTTTGTTTCACATCTACACCATTTAAAATTAAGAGAACCGAAGCAAAATTCTGTAAAAGAAGTCCTACAGTGTAATGGCTTCTGTGCTAAACATGTTAGCATGTTCTTCTAGGTATGGAAAAACAATAAACCCCAGTTAGTTTATTCAAGTGCCATCCAAAATCAGACTTATGATACTTTAATTTCTAGGTGAATAGAAGTTTTTATACTAAGAAAATTAGCGTGGTTCACAAATATTGTGACGTTATAAATTTCTTAAACTAATGTTTGCATTGATACTTTTAAACTACTAATCGCTTGAATACCAAAATGTGTGCATACGCACACATGTGTGTGTATTTCCGGTATCACTCTTCACCTATCAAAGAATACATTCATCTATAAGTTTCGTTAACAAAAAAATGGGGTTTCAAAAATAAAAGGAAAAAGACCCATAACAAAATCCATAGTACGAATAGAAGTAAAAAAAAGATTTTTATTTTTATTTCCAAGATGTGTTCTACTTCTATTGCTTTTGAAGTTTGGTAAAATTCAACTTCAAATACAATTATAACAAAAAGTCTAAGAAAAAAGAAAAATAAATAAATAAAAATAAAAGTTACAGTGTAGAAATGCTTAATATTACAAAAATCTAGTGTTACATGTTACGAGTAATCATAACTTCTACAAGGGCAAAATCCATAGACTAGAACCTTCTGAATAGAAGACAGGAATGAATAAGTCTCCATTCATCCTATGTTAACATAAATGTAAGTAACTACTTGGGTTATTATTCATCCTAGTATGCCAACAGTCAGTTCGAATGCAGAGTCCCCAATTTCCTATGATATATCATGTACACTTCTTCCCAGACGGTTTCTATTTCTTTGGCATAGTCATGATATTCCTCGTCCAATATTTATTTCTCTAGTATCCCTTTTATTGTATCCAAAGCTTCATCTAAGGCACATAAATCTTTGAATCCAAGGCATTTGTGTTGGTAAGTTGGAGAAGACTTTTAGCTGCCTGTAAAGCCTACAAGTAAAAAAAGAAATAGACAAGTCCTATTGTATTAGTTAAATAGGGTAAAATTAGAAAAGATTGTACCATATTACCCTATTTCTTTTATATCTACTTTTTTAAAGTTATTAAAAATTTAGTCATATTTCAAAAAATCTTTCAAAATAGTACACTTTCTGTCAACATAGAAGGATGTGGTTGTTTCCTATTAGCACGGGATAAAATAACACTACTACAATAGCGATAATGCTGCAGTTAGTCACTTTCTACCACGCCCGGTGAAAGCAGACTATTTTATAATTAATATAAAAATTTACTTAGACATATTATGACTTTTCAGAAGTGGTATAAACTGATAAAAAAATCAGTTTAGAAACCCAAAATAAATAGCCTATAAGCTTGACATTTTCTGGCTCAATATGTTCCTAAAAGCATGTCTTCTAAACTTTTGTACAGAGTTTGATAAACACGGCTGAAGTAACTAAAAATTTCAACTATTTCATACATCTAAATTAATTTCAACCACAGAGTGGTCGATTTGGATGAAACAATAAAATTCCAAAACCACAATTTTCAGGTACGTGGAGTGTATCATGTCATAAAAATATGGATTTCTAAGTAGAACAGATGTAACTTTTTCTATTACTACTTTGAATTTGATGCAGTCAGACTAGTACCTTTTCTTGAAGATCCAAATCAAATGATAATGCCAAATCAACTACATATATCAAGAGAAGGCAGTCAATAAGAAAAGAAGGCTTCTTGTTTCTTTATTGTGAAATTGATAATCTGCTAAATCTGGCACTAGGAGAGTGGCTTTCTTTTGAAGTCTTATACCAATAGAATAGTTTTTTATCACGTCCTGCAAGTTATTAATATGTTAAAATAAATGAAAATAACAACCTAAAGTCTTAATCTTATTTTGTGCGCTTACATGCAACATTGCATCTCCATTTGTGAAAAAGAATAATTCAATTAGCTTAATTAGTTCATATTTCATTTTCATTTAAATATGGCAAGTTGACGCAGCGAATTTAACACTTTGATGTGCTAATAATGTTTTGATACAAATTGACGCAACTTTCTTCCTCACGAAATGATTTCGTGCCAATTAAAACACGATAAATGCCCAAATCCGTTGATCTCTCGAGATACCGGATCCTAGCTATCTTTAACACGTTGATCGCACACGTTTTCGCGTTAGAAGATCTACGATTCTTCGACATTGATCTCGCGCACGAGATTCCATGAATCGGCTTCAAGTTCGTTGATTCGAGCTCACTCGAATATCCGAAGATGGAAGAAGAAGGAGATCACACTCAACTTCAACAAAAGTGGCAAAAAGCACACAAACAAATTTTATTCAAAAATCAACTCCTATACAAGTGACACAACACCACTATTATAGAAATTTACAGCTCACACACGACTCAACAGTTACAACTCATGGCTTAACATACGCAGCCGGCTTACATTAATACACGACATACGACCTACAACATAACATAGTTACACGACATAAGAACATCACGCGACCTAACATAATACAACATCACGCGACATAATAACATAGCGACATAAGCACAGGAACGACCTAAGCTTCTAGAGTGACATAAGGAACATGAGCTTCAGAAACGACATAAGAAGATCAGCGACATAACAAATGCGACCTAAGGAAGCAGGCGACTTAAGGCAGCAGCGACTTAAGGAATGCGGCATAGTTTGGTTAGCTCGCAACCAACCTAAGAAATCAATGCAGTATAAGGTTGAGCGACTTAAAAGTGAGCGACTTAAGAAGGAAGCGACATAAGTTGAAGTTGGCTTAACTCTCTAGGTCGCTCTGGTGATTCAGGCATTGTGTTAGGTCGCTTGCTTAGCTCGTTAGGTCGCTCGGACGACTCAATGCAAGGTGTTAGGTCGTGCACGCGACTCAAGGCAAGTGTTAGGTCGCTCGGATGACTCAAAGCATGTGTTAGGTCGCTCATGCGACTCAAGGCAAGTGTTAGTTCGCTCGGACGACTCAAAGCATGTTTTAGGTCGCTCACGCGACTCAAGGCTTGGCGCGCTGCTTCATCCTCCATTGGTTGAAAAGAATTCGACCCCGAATTCACACTTCCCTCTTCTTCGACATGCTTATTCCCATGATATGGCAATCTTAACTGATAAGCATTCTCATTGATCTTCTTTACGATTTCCAAGGGACCAATCTTTCTAGCAGCTAGCTTGTTGTAAGCACCAATAGGGAATCAATCCTTTTTGAATACTGCATATACAAAATCGCCTTCTTTGAATTCAACATGTCGTCGTTTGATATCTGCGGATTGCTTATATTTCTCAATCGCCTTAAGCAATCGCTCTCGCATAATCTTATGGAATTCTTGCAACTCATTTACAAAATCACTAGCTCGCTTGATCACTCCTTTCTATTGTGGAACTGTAGATAAATCCAATGGTCCTTTAGGAATTGTCGAATAAACAACCTGGAATGGACTGATACCAATGCTACGATTAACTGCATGGTTGTGTGCGAACTCAGCTTGAAACAGCTTGGAATCCCAACCCTTCAAATTGTCATTCACTAGGCATCTCAATAGATTACCTATGGATCTATTCACAACCTCTGTCTGTGCATCCGTCTATGGATGATAAACACTACTAAATTTCAGCTTTGTCCCGACCATTCTCCATAGACTCATCCAAAAATGACTCAGAAAACGAGTGTCTCTATTTGATACATTTGAGTCAGGCAACCCATGAAGACGATAGATCTCTTTGAAATATAACTATGCAACATTGACTGCATCTGCCATCTTCTTGCATGCGATAAAATGTACCATTTTTGAAAAACAATTGACCACCACATAGATAGAATCATTGCCACGTTGCGTCCTTGGCAAACCCAATACAAAGTCCATACTAACATCCACCTATGGCTTAGTAGGTATAGGCAACGGCAAATATAAACCTGCATTTGTCGCGGTCCCCTTTAACACTTGACAAATATGGCACCTCTGAACTAACCTTTCAACTTCTTTTCTCATTGACGGCCAAAAATAAGACTTCAAAATCAACTGCATAGTATGGTCACGGCCCACGTGTCCTTCTTCATGCAATTCTTTGATAATCTTCATTCGTAAACTGCAATTTGGAATACACAATTGATTTCCTTTAAATAGAAAACCATCAACCAACACATATCCATCCATGCTTCCCTACTTGATTTTGTCTAAGATCCTGGAAAAATATGAATCAGATGTAAGCAAATCTGGAAGTAAGTCAAAAGCCATCACCTCTACTCATATAGTTGTTAGCAAACTACTCCTTCTACTCAATGCATCGGCAATATGATTAGTTACTCCAGACTTATGCTTGACAACGAATGTAAATTGCTGCAAATAAGCTATCCACGATGCATGCCTAGCTGCAACTTTACCTGCCCTTGCAAATGTTTCAATGCTTCATGATCCGTATACAAGACAAGTTCTTTATGGAACAAATAATGTCTCCAATGCTTCATAGCCTGCACAATAGCATAAAACTCCACATCATAAGTATTGTATCTCATATGTGCTCCAGAAAGTTTTTCACTGAAATAGGCAATTCGACGACCCTTCTGACACAACACTCCTCCAATTCCAACTTTCGATGCATCTGTGTGTAATTCAAATAGTAATTGAAAATCCAGCAACACTCGAATCGGTGCTAAGGTTAAAAGTTCCATGATTCGCTCAAAAGCAAATCCTGCCTCTTCCGTCCATGAAAACTTCTTTCCCTTCATACAATCAGTAATAGGGGCCATCGCACTACTGAAGTGCGGTATAAATCTTCGATAAAATGAAGCGAACCCATGAAAACTTCTGACTTCTGTGATAGTTTTGGGCTGTGGCCAATTTTCGATTGTTGCTACTTTACTCTGGTCCACTTGTATTCCCTCCTCAGACACAACATAACCCAGAAATAAAACACTTGGCATTATGGACACGCGTTTCTTCGTCGCTGCATAGAATTGTTCTTGACGAAGAATAGTTAACACCTTTCGCAAGTGTTGAATATGCTAATCTGTGCTTGCACTGTAGATAAAAATATCATCAAAGTAAACAACAATAAACTTCCCAATGTAAGGTCTGAAAATTTGATTCATTACCCTCATAAAGGTACTTGGTTCATTCGATAGACCAAACGACATAACCAACCATTTATATAATCCTTCCCGAGTCTTGAACACTGTCTTCCATTCATCACCTGGTCTTATGCGAATCTGATGATAACCACTCTTAAGATCAATCTTTGAAAACATTACAGACCCGCTAAGTTGATCCAATAGATCATCAAGTCTTGGCATGGGAAATCTGTACCTGACAATTGTTTTGTTGAGTGCCCTGCTATCCGTACACATTCTCCATGAACCATCTTTCTTCGGCACTAACAAAACTGGTACAGCACAAGGACTGAGACTTTCTCGAACACGCCCTTGCTCAAGCAATTCCTCAACCTGCCTTCTCAACTCTTCATGCACCTTCGGACTCATACGATAATGTGGCCTATGCGGTAAAACAACACCTGGCACTATATCAATCTGATGTTGTCTGTCCCTCAATGGCGGTAACTCCTTGTGTAATTCCGTAGGAAAAACATCTTCAAATTCATCCAACATCGGTTTAACCTCCGCAGGAAGTTCAAAATCTTCACTTTCTTCATACTCAATCAACATAAACATTTCAGGACTATCCTTTACTTCTTCAACAAATTCTTTCGAAGATAATATGCTATTTGATTCCACCTTCTTCTCTGACTTGCTTTCACTTTTCTCACGCTTCTTAGGAACCAAAGTAATTTGAGTACCTTCAAACATGAAACTGTAGCTGTTAGTGCGACCATTATGTTGTACATCTCTATCATATTGCCATGGTCTTCCCAAAAGTAAATGGCACACATCCATACCCACAACATCACACCATATATCATCTTTGTATTTCTTCCCAATAGAAAATGTAACAAAAGCTCGTCTTCCTATTATAACTTCTCCACCTTTCTTTAGCCATGCTAGTTTATAAACTAGGATGCTTTTCAGTCTTCAACCCTAACTTCGTAATGGCTTCTTAAGAAATAATGTTATCACAGCTTCCCGCATCAATAAAAAATCGACAAACCTTCCCCAAGATAGTACATATAGCGTAACATCCCGTATTTTTTGAATTTGAACATCTAATTCGTTTCAAATGTTTAATGTGGATTCTTAATTAATTTTGAAATGAATGGATTCTTGTTCAATCGATGAAATAAGCTATAATTTTTAATTTTAGTAATTCCGGTTTAATTTGAATAATGGGAAATAGTAATTTAAATATTCGGAATTGAAATAAAAGTAAATCTGGATGTAAATAATGATAAAAATGGCTTTAAAAATTTGTTTTGAGATATTTGAGTGTAAATATCATGGTGGGAATCTTAGAAGAATTTTAAAGTTGATAAATTAATATTTGGGATTTTATATTAATTTAAAAATGAATTTAATATTATTAAAATGCAATTTACTCAGATTTTGGTCCGGAATGAGCCTGAATGATTTTTATTGTATTTATAAATTTTATGTGATTTGTTCTTAAGTTATTAAAATTTTAAAAGTGAAATTTTAAGCGTTTTTGTCAATTTTGAGAATCGCTCGATTTAATAGACGAGTAAAATAGTCTTCCGGGGCACAGTCTCGGAATTCAACGAAACCAGTTCCATTGGATCCGTAATAGTTAGTTATTATTGTATTTCAATTTTCGTGGCAATCGGAGTTGTCGTTTGACCGTGGCAGCTCGAAACGTATAGAAATCGTTTTAATTGATTTAATTTTTAAATTGATCGTTAAATTCAGTAACTCACATGTATGGCCGAATTAGCTTACGAAACATGTTCCATTGTGTCCGAAACGTGGAAAAACCTTAGGAATGCCTGGCGACATGTCGGATTTGGAGTTCGTTTGAGAACGATCGTTAAAATTGAATTTAATATTAATTTAATAGGTATATACGTACTTTAAACTAAAGAAACCCTAATCCTATTCACCAGCCGCCGCTGTATGGTTTCAATGGCCAAAACCCTCAATTTTTCATCATAAATTTTCGATCAATCCCTAATCTTTTGTTAAAAACCTTCAACACGAGAATTGTAAAGCTCCCGAGCTCTTCACATCCAATGGTGGCGATCGAATATGGGGTTGTAGATGGCCAGCAAATCATGGTGAAAGGGCCGCAGTTTACGCACGATTTCTTGTGCGAATATGGGGCCGAGCTTGAAGAAATTTTGGTTGTTGGATGCAGGCGTTGTGGGCTACGTCGTATGGGTCTCCGATCAAAGTGGTTATCGTCGAGGTGGTCGCAAGTTTTCGCGAGAAGATGACGATTTGGTTTCGGTTTTTGTTCTGAGTTCGAGTGGGGAAAAAAGGTCAACGTGTGGCCGAGATTTTGGTCCCTAGATCTAACGGCCTGGATGATAATTGGGTATAATAAGATTAAAATTTAAAATAAATTGTTTTTAAATATGTAATTGAACTTTAAAAATTCATATCTTGTACATACTTCGTCGGAATTCGACGATTTTGGTGGCGTTGGAACCGCAGAGAAGAGTACTTCGCAATGGTGCAGATCCGGATTCATTCCAGGCAAGTAGAAATTTGAGTTAAATCGAACGTCGTTCGGTTTAATTTGAATTTCGAACGCTCGCCGAAACTCAAGGAGAGTTATTCTCACTCACATATGGACCTTGGCTGATTTAAATAGTTAATATTTAAATATCTGTGTGATTGGTTGAATATAATTATTGTTATCAGTCTGGATTGATATTTATATATGTGATGTGCTAATAATTGTGGATGCAGGGAAAAACAGGTTGGAGGGATCCAACTGGATTCCTCACCCTATAGTAATCATTTTATAATTGATGATGTAACCTGTTTATATATTGAGGTTGATAACTCTGAATTAAATTGTTCTATGATATCGCTGGATAAGGATTCACACAGAATTTTAAAAATAAAATTTAATAAATTGGGTTTATAAAGAAATAAAGAATTTGATAAATAAAGAATTTAAGGGAATAAATTTGGAATCCGGGTTGGGTGAAAATGAAAATTTGGAAATTTGGGAAATATAAATAAAGTGGAATATGTATTATTTGGTAAATGTGAAGGTATGAAAATTTTGGTGATAAACGTGAATAAGAAATTATAAATTGTTAAAAATAACGAAGGGGTATTTTGATAATAATGTTTCCTGGAAATTAAATATGATTTCATTAAATAAATTTATAATAATTTATTTAAAAAGAAATTTTTAAAACCTACACTTTGAAAGTAAATTTCCGGGAATGGAAATGTGGTTAAGCTTCATAAGAATTTATTTAAACATGGAAAGTAAATTTATGTAATTAAACCATAAATCTGAATTAAATAAATCGACAGAAATTATAAGAAGGATTTAAAGGATGTTTAAGTGGAAATGAGTTCCCTGGGAAAACCTAGTTCGAGTTTTAAACAGATTTTATTAAAAGGAAGTCTAAAGTTCAAACTTGTTTTAAAGAGTGTCTTGAAATTTATTATTTTAAAATAACTATTAATAAATTAGCAATAGTAAATTTGTATGAATATCTTAGTAATTATTATGGGATGTTTAAGTGGAAATGAGTTCCGTGGGAAAACCTAGTTCGAGTTTTAAACAGATTTTATTAAAAGGAAGTCTAAAGTTCAAACTTGTTTTAAAGAGTGTCTTGAAATTTATTATTTTAAAATAACTATTAATAAATTAGCAATAGTAAATTTGTATGAATATCTTAGTAATTATTTTTACAAATGGATTTATTTAAAGGCTAGTTTTGAATAAAGTTATTTGAATTATTAAGAATCCTTGTTTTTAAACTCTACCTTTAAATTTAGTTTAACTAAACTTTTATATAAAAATCAAGTTTAGATCTTAATAAATAGTTTTACTTCACTTATTTTAAATTTATATTTTTGAGTAAGTAACTAGAAGTAAATTTAGGTATTTTAAAGTGTATTTCAGTATTAAATGTTTTAACTGTTTTAAATTTAAATGTTTTTGAGCTTGGTTATCTCCAATGGGAATATATGGTAAAGGATTTACCTTGTAAAGGAAGAACTTTGGGAAATTGTTTTCAAAGAGTTTTGAAAATTTGGAAATATATCTTTTAAAGATATTTGAGGCAAATAAATAATGTGGGAATTATTTATTGTGTGATGGATGTTTGTGAATGATATAATTGATAGTTAAATCACCGACTATCAATATTGGACAAATGCGTTGATCGTTTCGAAGAGACTGGGATCGGGATTTATTTCTCGAAAACCACTTCGATCCGGTTTGCACGTTTCGTGCGAAAAACGTGTTCGGAGTCGAAGATGGAGCAGTGAAGTGCAAGGGCTAGTCGCTACTAATCCTGAGGATGTTTCCAAAATGGATGTAGTAGGAGTAGTGCCTTCGGTTCCGTTCGAACCCGAAACGGACTTGCATGGACGAATGCTTTCGGAACATCGTCCAGAGGGCGATGGGAATTCTAAGAGAAACGTTCTAAAGGTAACGCTTAGCATCAAGCCTCATCAAATGGGAATGACTGAAAATCAGGGGATATGCAGCAAGGCTTCGTGGGTAGCCCCCACTGGAGAGTAAGGTCATCCCTGTCTAGATGTCCCTTTTTATTTCGGCTTAGTGGTTCGGTTGCTGATCCCAACCGCGAGGTGATATTATTCGGAACTGTCCAGTAAGAGATGGGTCCGGCCTTGTGTTGCAGGGGATCGGGAGTGGTCCTCGGTACGGTGATCTAGGCCCCGTACTGTGACAAGTGGTACCCCAGTGCCTAGTCATTGTTCGAAATCCATTCTCCCTACGAGCCTTGTACGAGTTTTGTTTGTATTACCCACTTTTGTGGCTAGTAGCTGGAATTTAATAGATGTAACAATTTTGGCTATTTTATAAGTATTTGTAAATAGACCCTATTATAATATCAGAGGATTTCTATAAAAAGTGTTTTAGCTATCGTAAGGTAAAAACCCGACATGTTTATTTGTGGCGTGGTCTTACGAGATGCTTTTGTTTTCAAAGGATTTTTGAAACTTTAAGAATCAATTTTGATGCATTATTATCAGTTGGTATTCCAGACTGACTCGGGTGTTATTTCATACAATGCTCGGGTCAGACCAAGTATTATATGTACAGGACAGGATGCTTTGGAGCAGTAGAGGGGCTAGAGTCCTAGACGTATTATCTGTACCTATATATATATATTCCGCTGCTATGATTGTATGATTGTCTGACTGGTAAATATTGTGTGTATGAGATACTCTGATGATATGATGTGTAAAACAGTTATAGATTTCATTTTGCGTAAAGTTCTATATTTACTATTATTTTTTATTCCGCTGCGACTGTGAGATTCTGATATTGTTTAGTTTCTTCTTCTTTTATCTCTTCTTCTTTAACCCTAATGGTCCGTAATTCTGTGCCACTTGAGTTAATAGAGGTAGGATAGTGTTGATTCAAGGGGTACGGATTTGCGAGCTGTCACATATAGACTAAAAAATATTGCTTCTTAGCCAACTAGAATCATTCTCATGCTTTGGACTAGACAAGACCTTCTTATCATCAAATTACACCCTTCATCTCCTGACACAACTTCTTCATCTTCATCAAACTTCGATGGTTGAGAATAATCAATCTCACCTTCCACATCCTCATACTCACATTCCTCTGCAACTAAGGTTCTCTTCTTCGGCTTTGTACATTCATTGCTTTTGTGGCCAAACTCTTGACAATTATAGCACTTGATACTATTGTCGACCTTTGCTTTAACGGCTTCTTTGACAATTGGTTTACTGACTTCCTTGGAAACATTAGCACTGCTACTAGCACCCTTAGTCTGGTTGTTAGAACTTGTAAACACGCCACCTCCTCGTCTCCTTTGCTTCTCCCAAGCTAGAGCTTTCTGATGGGCTTTAGCAACAGACATTGGATTAAACATATTCACCATGTCCTGAATTTGCATTCGTAACCCTCCAATATATCTAGCTGTTAGCCGTTCCTCTGTTTCCATAATATCATTCCTTGCAATCAACTGATAAAATTCGTCTGCATAATCATTCACTGCCCTCGTCCCTTGTCTAAAATTCTTCAACCATTAATACATAAGAGATTGATAGTTGTACGGCAAGAAGGTTGCTTTCATCATCTTTCTCATCTTCTCCCAAGTGACAACCATTGATTTTCCCATTCTCTCCCGAGTTAGTTTAGTTTGCTGCCACCAAGGCATAGCTTTTCCCCTTAGCGCTGTTGTAACGACCCAGAATTTTGGACATCCCGAGTTGTGAATATTAATTTATAATATTCAATAATATTGCATTTTTACATACAATATTTCCGTAAATTAATGATTAATAATCTTATGAAATTTTATCAAATCAACATAATTCGAATTTTCAAGTATATATTAAATTTTAGATTGGTTTAAATGAAATTTCTTATACATATTTTGTTTTGAAAAAATATATGTGTGCAAATTGTTTTGGAAACATGTATGCATTTTGTTTAAAGAAATTAAACTTATTAAAACCAAATAGTTATATATATATCGGAAAGAATAAATATACATATCATAAGAATAAAAATTTATGACATTAGGTATATAAAATTTGGATAAAATTCATAACGAAGTAAAACAAAAAAAATTGGATTCTGGAATATGTGTGTGTGTATATATATGTTAACTAAATAGAAGTATTAAGATTTCCAAAATAATGATATCTTGAATTTGAAAAGAGTAAACGAGTAATGATAAGAAAATTTAAAATATTTAAATTGACATAATGTAATAAATAAATAGATGTGTATATAAATCAAGTAAATAATTGGAAGAGAAACTATATACACATTGAATAAAGAATTTTATAACAATTAATAAATTCAGTTGTATAACAACCACTTAAGTATAATAATAGGGGTGTATATAATGGAGAAACTATATACACCTAGATAACAAGTGTTTTAAAATATTTGTAGATAATATATGTCTGTATTATAAATAAAATTTTGAATATGATTATATATACACTTATCGGAAGGATTTAGCAATAATTTTATACTACTATGAAGTTTTATAACACACCGAGTATTTAATATTGAAAGTTATTCTATTTATAACACATGTATATGGGGTATTTAATATAGAATGTTACGTTCTGTTTAAAAACCCTTTGTATTCTTATAAAAACAAAAAAGACAAAGAGTTATTTTAATTTATCGAGTTTTCGCCTTTATTTCATGGTATGAACGACAAATGCAAATTTTAATTGGGTCAAAAGCAAAGATGAAACTTTAGCTATCTTGTAGTCTTTGTTTTAATTAACATACACATATATATTTATAAGATGAATAAATTAAGAAATGTTATTTCAATATAGTTTCTTATTTTTATTGGTAACAATACAAATACTACTTTGTCTAATAATGTGAATTATGAACTGTTTAAATTTTGAATATATTTGCATACACTTTAAATAGTGTATGATTTACATTATTTTAAAAATATGACGAGAAGAAGGCTGTAAATTATTTACAGTAAGCTAGAAACTAGAGAATAAAAACGAGTAGCGGTTATTTATTGTATCAAAAGAAATAAGAAGAAATAATATAATAAATAAATATTGATATAAGTTGAGTAAGCCGAAAAGAATTAAGGTACTAATTTAATTACCCTTTCAAATTTTCATTTCACCCAAAAGAAAACACTTATTTCGATAATCAAGGAATTTTCCCATACTTAAAAACAATACATACATGTGTTTGTTCCCGTAATAAATTCTGTCAGCACATGTATATAGACTTGTCTTGGTTCAAATCTAAGTACAAATGCCTTGGCAAACCTATTAGTGTAAGTAAAGAGAAATAATTAAGAGGTTAGTACACCTATAACTGTAAGTAAAAGAAGAAAAGAAGCAACAAATAATCACGGCAGTAAATTGTCTATTGGAAGTAAGAAATATCTAACAAAATCTATAATTTCTTTCAAAATCTTTTCAACAGAAGTAAAATCTAACTTGCAGACCAACAGGATGGCAACTTCAGCAAACATTTTTGTCTACTCTGATCCCTGATCTCGATCTGCAGCTACCTCTATATAACTGAACCATTACATGTTCAACTGATTGAAAATTTTAAGCATAAATTTGAGAAAAAAAAACTAAAGCTTGTTAATGTCTTAAGCAATTAAAGAATAAGAAAGGGAAAACAGTGTTCTGTTAACAAGACGAAAATAATGGGAGTATTTGCTATTCGAACTCAAAACTCAGGGATTTTACGAAGTGTTCAAAAATTCGATTTCAACTTTAGTCAAGATCTCTACTTCAAGCTTTGAAGCTTTTGGAATCAATGTGGAAGGTGAGAAATGAAGTTTTAAAAACCCTGGAGATTTAAATTACTCTGTACTGTAAAATATAGTGTTCATATCTGCCATCAAAAATAAAAATCTTTTCACCTAAGCTATTTTTCAGGTTGATGTAAACTAGTAGATTGTTCATTGACATGTAAAGTTTGTTGGAAAAATAATTTTGTGTGGAATTGGTTTGTGTAACTCTAGTAAGTACTGTTTTAGAGTGGGAACTCATATAAAGTCAAAATTTAATGTTTTTAATTTTAGGATTTAAGTATACCATCTAGATCCCTATACGAAATTATGATTTTTAGTGATTGATTCATAATTTTTAGTGACTATTATGTTGATAAATCGAAAGATGAACAGTTTTCGAATAAAATTATTTTTCCGTCAACATAGGCGAGGAGGGGTGACATGGTTGGTTCTAGTAGAAGTAGATAATCATGGTGGAGGCTTCTACCGTGGCCATTTTTCGATTTTGGGATGAATTTGGTGGTGCGATTCAATTTAGGGTTTTTGTGAAGCTTTGGAAGGGGGGAAGTCGGAGTCGATTTTTGGGTTGGGAAGATGACCGAGTGCTTTGATTTTGGGAAGGCAATAAGTGGGTTGATGTGGCTTTAGGTTGTGATAGCCGGCGTACGCAGTAAAGGTCAGCGGTTGTCGCAGTGGGGCATTGCATGAGGATGGGTTAGTTTGCAGGTTTCGGGATGGGGTGCCGATCGTTGAAATTTTGATCAGTGAGTCAGTGAACTTCGATGAGGCAGTGGGTAGTTTCTAGGAAGGAAGTGCGATCAATTCATGGAGTCGCGGCACGCAATTGTTTCAAGGATAGTTCATACATGTGCACGCCGTGCACGGGGGGGGGGGGGGGGGGGGGGGGGGGGGAGGGGGGGGGCGCTCGGAGATGTTCGAATCGAAAGTGGAGTCTGGATTAGAATTCCGATGTGTGACGTGTTGCGTGAGTAGAAGTGTTCGAGTGCGATACACTGTCGATCGTAATTGATGTTCCTATGAGGCAAGTGGAATCGAGTGCTTGATGAAATTTGTTCTGGAGATACAATCTGGAGAAGAAGACGTTTGGGAAGGGCAATTTTGGGCTACGGCCCGTTTGAATTATTATGTCGTTCGTGTGTTGTTTCTTCTTAGATAAGGGTTAGGCTTGGGCCGAATTATTGATTGTTTTTAGGTTGGGTCCAAATATTTTAAGGAGATGTTTTTAACGCAATGGACATTGAATCAAAATTTGTTGTAAACTAGTAGTATGCGATTATCAAATGAATCAACCAACTGAAAAAAAAGAGAAGGTTACCTATGTTTACTAAAAACATAGAATTTATTTTAAGAAAAAAAAGATACATAATTTGTCTACTTAAAAATTTATTTATGATAGTTAAATTAATTATTTTATTTTATTACAACTTAAGTGAACCTTAAAAATAATGAACTATTCATTTTATTTGAACGTTGGATTAAGTGGAGTATAGAAAACTAGACGAACCTTTAAAATAAAATAATTTATTCAGTAATCCACAATTTATTCATTATAGGGTAAATATAATTGAATAATTGAATAATTCAAATTTCTATTCTTAAGCATTAATATAATAATTTTTCAATAGGATGAGAAGTTATTAAAGAGATGGCCCATAACGAGGGGTGATATGCCGTCGTTCGATCCCTTATGAAATGAAAGGAGTGAAATTGTATAAGAACTGTTCAATTTGAATTTAATTACCATTCAATGAATAAAGGCCATTGTTGATTCGAACATCGTGACTGATGAGTCGTTTCCAAAACTGTAGAGTCATGTAAATTGCAGATTGCTATGCCGGTGGACATTTGGATAGCGGAAACAGACACCATTCCGCTAAATAGTTAATTAATATGGATAATGTAAGTTACCTAACTGATTTTATTTGTAAGATGTTTATAGCTAGAAAATCTCCGGTCTATCATTTATTGCATACATCTGTTATTTGCCAGTCAATATTATTGAGAATATAATATGATATCGATCTATGAAAGCTGATTGATCGAATATTTGGAATTGTCAAATGTGAATAGTGAATTGATAAGTACCATTGAGAATGATGAGCCTTTTTCTGCCTTGATTGATTTTGAACCTAGTTTTTATTCTGAAAGTAAATATTGTTAGAATGTATTTTAGAAATTTCAACGTAGTTTAAATATTATTGTAAAAATCTTTTTAAAGGTTACAAATCCTATAAGTGTGTATTATTTAAATTATATCAAGTATTAAACTATTTAAGCTAATTTCTTAGAAGATATTTTTATTAAAGGAGAATTTCAAGTATATTTTCCTTAATATACACTTATGTTATATAAATGTTGTTCAATGTATATTTAAAATAACCTTATAAAGAATATTTTATTGAACTTGTGAATAATATTCGGAAACTTTATGAATATGATTGGGGAAGAAATGATTATATATATATATATATATCGAACGAATTAAGCTTTCCTACAAATTTTAAATCAGTTAGAATTCTAAAATGTGACTAAGGTTTAACAGTTGCAATGGGAAATAACTTAGAGGTATTGATTGGTTATTTGATAGTTAAATAACTGACTATCAATGTTGGACAATACGCTAATCGTTTCGAAGAGACCGGGATCGAGATTTATTTCTCGAAAACCACTTCGATCCGGTTTGTACGTTTCGTGGAAAACGATTTTGGATTCGAAGTTGGAGCAATGAAGTGCAAGGCCTAGTCGCTACTAATCCTGAGGGTATTTCCAAAATGGATGTAGTAGGAATAGTGCCTTCGGTTCCGTTCGAACCCGGGACAGATTTGTATGGATGAATTCTTTCTGAACATCGTCAGGTGGACGATGGGCATTCTAAGGGATATGTTTTAAAGGTAACGCTTAGCCTCAAGCTTCATCAAATGGGAATGACTAAAAATCAGGGGTTATGCAGCAAGGCTAGGTGGGTAGTACCCAAGCAGGGTGAGGTCAACCCTGTCAAGATGTCCCTTTTATTTCGGCTTGGTGGGCGGTTGCTGATCCCAACCACGGGGTGATCTCACTTGGAATTATCTAGTAAGGGGTTGTCCTGGTCTTGTGTTGCAGGGGAGCGGGCGTACTCCTCGGTACTGTATTCTAGGCCATGTACTTTGACAAGTGGTACCCCAGTGCCTAGTCGTTATTTGGAAATCCATTCTCCGTACGAGCCGTGTACGAGTTTTGTTTGTATTACCCACTCTATGGCTAGTAGCTGGAATTTAATAATGTAACAATTTCGGCTATTCTAATAAGTATTTGTATATAGACCCTATTATAATATCAGAAGATTTTAATACAAAGTGTTTTAGCTATGGTAAGGTAAAAACCCGACATGTTTATTTGTGGCGTGGTCTTACGAGATGCTTTTGTTTTCAAAGGATTTTTGGAACTTTAATAACCAATTAGGTGTGATTTCTCATACTGGTTTACCAAACTGTCCCGGGCTTGGTGTTTTCCTATATGCTCGGGTCAGACCGACCATATGTATTCCAGGTTTATCTGGAAGAGTGGACGATGTTCAGGAGAGGAGCTGGATCCGGAGTGTATTCCTGTAGATGTTTATATTCAGTCTATTTGGTCGTGTGGTTATGATTGTAAGGACATGATTGATATAACTGTCCGTGTTGTGTGGTTGTAACTCTAATTTAAACTTGTATATGATATATAAAGTAACAGTTTTAGTTTCATGTAAAGATTTGTTTATATTATAATTTAGTTGATCCGCTGTGAGATTCTGATTTGTTCCCTTTTCTTCTATCTTCTTTCTATTTTTACCTTCTTTCTTTCTTTCCTTCATTATCCGTCTTTCCGAATGGTTCAGTCGACAAGAGTAGTTTAATGTCAGTTTTTAATCAGTACGGAAAAGTGGGTCGTGACATTATGGTATCGGAGCCTAGGTCGAGTTAATGCCTAGGTTCGAGCGAGTTACTCCTTAAGGAATAGGGTCTGTGGCAGCTTGTTAAGTCTGAGTGTATATATATATATATACACACACGAGAGCGCGTACTTGTTAATAATATAAAATGATTTTATATTGTGTTAATTGATCGGTTAAGTGGCATATGGATTTTGGTCAGTACGAGTAGCTAACGTTATTGATAGGAATCTCTAAACACTTGAACCAGGCCAACGGACACAATATTGTTTTAAAAGGGGTAAATGAAATAATTTTACCCAAAATATATCTTCTGTATAAAGCACATGTTTTTCTAAATATGTATGGAATAAAATAATATAAAAAATGGTTGGGTTGTGACGATAATAATTCATCATTAAGGATTTAGTGGCCTTAGTTGTCAACCTTGTGTATTTTCATCGGCTACCCTTCTTGACTTGAACATACCCTTAGAGATAGGACTCTTTAGAATTCGTATCTTTAGAAAAAAGAATTTGCTGAGTTTATTTACTAAACAAATTTGGAATTTTAAACTAGTAAATTCTTGGGAAACTTTTCACACTTTAAAGATAATTTTAAAATAATGAGTTTCTTTTAAAAAAAAGGGGAAATGTTGAAATTCAACAACCCTATAACAATTTAATTGTTATGTGCATATATATATATATATATATATATATATATATATATATATATATATATATGGATTTATGAATTGAAGAAATAAGCTGTTTATAAAACTTACTATATAAAGATATATTTTCTCCATCCGATAATCATTTTTCAAATATGTATTTAAATTATTTTGAAACGATGATTTGATAAAAATCTAGGATAATAGGAATTTTAAAGGTGAAATAAATTTTGAAATATAACCCTTGATGTATTCTTTAGTTTATAGAATTCTAAAACCTTAGGAATCTCATATTTGGGTTTTGGTTTTGATTGTAGAGAACCCGAAGCATTAATCGGGGAGGAGCAATCTTTAAGGGCAGTAGAGATGGCAATTCTGGTTCGGCTGGGAGGTACCAGGAGGATCCAGGGGAATCGTCAATGTCCAAGGTTATGCCGATGGAGCCTAACGAACAACCACAACCTCGAGAAGAAGAGCCTAGGGAGGAGGGTGAAGAAGAACCAGAAGAGGAGTTTGAGGCTGGGAAAACCCTGAGTAAGTATTCGACGACGAAGAGGAATTTGAGGTCGAAGTGGACGAAGAGGAATTCGAGGTTTAGGAGGAAGAGTTCGAAGATGAGGAATTAGTCGAATCAAAAAATGAAAACGCAGTTATTTGGGATGTTGATAATGCTATTGAGGTCGAAGAGGATGAGGAAGAGTTCGAAGACGAGGATGGTGTAGGTTTCTTTCCGGGAGAGCCAGGTCCAGGGGGTGTTTGGGAAACTGACAGTGAAGCGGAGGTCATGGAATTATCGGGACCGGAAATAGAGGATTCTGGTAGTGAGGACCATAGTTAGTTGGGTTGTTTTCGAGTATGCTTTTCTAGGTGTTTAGGACCCAGGGACGTCTTGGTTGTTTGAAATTAGATGTTTGGTAGGGTCATATATATATATATATATATATATATATATATATATATATATCTTTATTTATGTAAGGTTGAAAGGATGATGATAATAGCTGTAGGAATATTCTGGATGGTAGTTAATGTAATGTATGTTTTGATAAACAGTTTGAATCTATGTATTTACTGGTTTGGCCTGTTATTGATCTGTTCTAATCCGTGTAGATAATTTTATTTGTTAGTCTTGGAATTTCGGGGACGAAATTCATTTAAGGGGGGAGGAATGTAACTATCCGTAATTTTGGACATCCCGAGTTGTGAATATTAATTTATAATATTCAATAATATTGTATTTTTACATACAGTATTTCCATAAATTAATGATTAATAATCTTATGAAATTTTTCCAAATCAACATAATTTGAATTTTCAAGTATATATTAAATTTTAGATTGGTTTAAATGGAATTTCTTATACATATTTTGTTTTCAAAAAAATTTATATGTGCAAATTGTTTTGGAAACATATATGCATTTTGTTTAAAGAATTTAAACTTATTAAAATCAAATAGTTATATATATACCGGAAGCAATAAATCTACGTATGATAAGAATAAAAATTTATGACATTAAATTAAATTGAGATGTATATAAAATATGGATAAAATTCATAATGAAGTAAAAGTAAAAATTTTGGATTCTGGAATATGTATATATATGTTAACCAAATAGAAGTATTAAGATTTCTAAAATATTGATATCTTGAATTAGAAAAGAGTAAATGAGTAATGATAAGAAAATTTAAAATATTTAAATTGATAGAATGTTATAAATAAATAGATGTGTATATAAATCAAGTAAATAATTGGAAGAGAAACTATATACACATTGAATAAAGAATTTTATAACAATTAATAAATTCAGTTGTATAACAACCACTTAAGTATAATAATAGAGGTGTATATAATTGAGAAATTTTATACACCAAGATAACAAGTGTTTTAAAATATTTGTAGATAATATTTGTCTGTATTATAAATAAAATTTTGAACATGATTATATATATACATATCAGAAGGATTTAGCAATAATTTTATACTACTATGAAGTTTTATAACACACCGAGTATTTAGTATTGAAAATCATTCTATTTATAACATATGTATATGGGGTATTTAATATAGAATGTTACGTTCTGTTTAAAAACCCTTTGTATTCTTATAAAAACAAATAAGACAAGAAGTTATTCTAGTTTATCGAGTTTTCGCCTTTATTTCATGGTATGAACGTCAAATGCAAATTTTAATTGGGTCAAAAGCAAAGATGAAACTTTAGCTATTTTGTAGTCTTTATTTGAATTAACACACATATATATATTTATAAGATGAATGAATTAAGAAATGTTATTTCAATATAGTTTCTTATTTTTAACAATACAAATATTACTTTGTCTAATAATGTGAATTATGAACTGTTTAAGTTTTGAATATATTTGCATACACTTTCAATAGTGTATGATTTACATTATTTTAAAAATATGGTGAGAAGAGGGCTGTAAATTATTTACAGTAAGCTAGAAACTTGAGAATAAAAACGAGTAGCAGTTATTATTGTATCAAAAGAAATAAGAAGAAATAATATAATAAATAAATATTAATGTAAGTCGAGTAACCGGAAAGAATTTAGGTACTAATTAAATTACCCTTTCAAATTTTCATTTCACCCAAAAGCAAACACTTATTTCAACAATCAAGGAATATTCCCACACTTAAAAACAATACATACATGTGTTTTTCCTTGTAATAAATTCTGTCAGCACATGTATATAGACTTGTCTTGGTTCAAATCTAAGTACAAATGCCTTGGTAAACCTATTAGTATAAGTAAAGAGAAATAATTAAGAGGTTAGTAAACCTATAATTGTAAGTAAAAGAAGAAAAGAAGAAACAAATAATCACGGCAGTAAATTGTCTGATGGAAGTAAGAAATATCTAACAAAATCTATAATTTCTTTCACGATCTTTTCAACAGAAGTAAAGTCTAACTTGCAGACCAACAGGATGGCAACTTCAGGAAACATTTTTGTCTACTCTGTTCCCTGATCTCGATCTGCAGTTACCTCTATATAACCGAACCATTACAGGTTCATGTTATTGAAAATTTTAAGCATAAATTCGAGAAAAAAAAAAACTAAAGCTTGCTAATGTCTTAAGCAATTAAAGAATAAGAAGGGGAAAACAGTGTTCTGTTAACAAAAAGAAAACAGTGGGAGTATTTTCTATTCGAACTCAGAACTCAAGGATTTTACGAAGTGTTTAAAAATTCGATTTCAACTTTACTCAAGATCTCTACTTCAAGCTTTGAAGCTTCTGGAATCAATGTGGAAGGCGAGAAATTAAGTTTTAAAAAACCTGGAGATTTAAATTACTCTGTACTGTAAAAAATAGTGTTCATATCAGCCTTCAAAAATCAAAATCTTTTCACCTAAGCTATTTTTCAGGTTGATGTAAACTAGGAAATTGTTCATTGGCAAGTAAAGTTTGTTAGAAAAATAAATTTGTGTGGAATTGGTTTGTGTAACTCGAGTAAGTACTGTTTTAGAGTGGGAACTCATATAAAGTCAAAATTTAATGTTTTTAATTTTAGGATTTAAGTATACCATCTAGATCCCTATAAGAAATTATGATTTTTAGTGATTGATTCATAATTTTTAGTGACTATTATGTTGATAAATCGAAAGATGAACAGTTTTCGAATATAAATATTTTTCCGTCAACATAGGCGAGTAGGGGTGACATGGTTGGTTCTGGGAGAAGTAGGCGATCATTGTGGAGGCTTCTACCGTGGCAATTTTTCTATTTTGGGATGAATTTGGTGGTGTAATTTAATTAGGGTTTTTGTGAAGCTTTGGAAGGGGGGAAGTCGGAGTCGATTTTTGGGTTGGGAAGACGACCGAGTGCTTTGATTTTGGGAAGGCAATAAGTGTGTTGATGTGGCTTTCGGTTGTGATAGCCGGCGTACCCAGTAAAGGTCAGTGGTGGTCGCAGTGGGGCATTGTGTGAGGATGGGTTAGTTTGCAGGTTTCAGGATGTGGTGCCGATCGTTGAAATTTCGATCAGTGGGTCAGTGAACTTCGGCGAGGCAGTGGGTGGTTTCTAGGGAGGAAGTGCGATCGATTCAAGGAGTCGCGGAGCGCAATTGTTGCAAGCATAGTTCGTATATGTGCATGCCGTGCACAGCGGGGAGGAGCTCGGAGATGTTCGAATCGAAAGTGGAGTCTGGGTTAGAATTCCGATGCTTGACATGTTGTGTGAGCAGAAGTGTTCGAGTGCGATACGATGTCGATCGTAATTGATGTTCCGGTGAGGCAAGTGGAATCGAGTGCTTGATGAAATTTGTTCTTGAGATACAATCTAGAGAAGAAGACGTTTGGGAAGGGCAATTTTGGGCTAAGGCCCGTTTGAATTATTATGTCGTTCGTGTGTTGTTTCTTCTTAGCTAAGGGTTGGGCTTGGGCCGAATTGTTGATTGTTTTTAGGTTGGGTCCAAATATTTTAAGGAGATGTTTTTAACGCAAGGGACATTGAATCAAATTTTTTTGTAAACTAGTAGTATGTGATTATGAAATGAATCAATCAACTGAAAAAAAAGAGATAAGGTTACCTAAGTTTACTAAAAACATAGGATTTATTTTAAGAAAAAAAAGATAAATAATTCATCTACTTAAAAATCTATTTGTGATAGTTAAATTCATTATTTTATTTTATTACAAATTAACCGAACCTTAAAAATAATGAATTATTCATTTATTTGAACGTTGGATTGAGTGGAGTATAGAAAACTAGACGAACCTTTAAAATAAAATAATTTATTCAGTAATCCATGAGTTTACTAATTAGAGGGTAAATATAATTGAATAATTGAATAATTCAAATGTCTATTCTTAAGCGTTAATATAATAATTTTTCAATCGGATGAGAAGTTATCAAAGAGATGGCCCGTAACGAGGGGTGATATGCCGTCGTTCCATCCCTTATGAAATGAAAGGAGTGAAATTGTATAAGAACTGTTCAATTTGAATTTAATTACCATTCAATGAATAAAGGCCACTGTTGATTCGAACATCATGACTGATGAGTCGTTTCCAAAATTGAAGAGTCATGTAAATTGCAGATTGCTATGCCGGTCAACATTTGGATAGCGGAAACAGACACCATTCCGCTAAATAGTTAATTAATGTGGATAATGTAAGTTACCCAACTAATTTTATTTGTAAGATGTTTATAGCTAGAAAATCTCTGGTCTATCATTTATTACATACATCTATTATTTTCCAGTCAATATTATTGAGAATATAATATGATATCGATCTATGAAAGCTAATTGATTGAATATTTCGAATTGTGAAATGTGAATAATGAATTGATAAGTACCATTGAGACCGATGAGCCATAGTCTGCCTTGATTGATTTTGAACTTGGTTTTTATTCTGAAAGTAAATATTATTAGAATGTATTTTGGAAATTTAAACGTTGTTTAAATATTATTGTAAAAATATTTTTAAAGGTTACAAATCGTATAAGTGTGTATTATTTAAATTATATCAAGTATTAAACTATTTGAACTAGTTTGTTAAAAGATAATTTTTATTAAAAGAGAATTTCAAGTATATTTTCCTTAATATACACTTATGTTATATAAACGTTGTTCAAAAATAACTTTATAAAGTATAATTTATTAAACCTGTGAACAATATTCGGAAACTTTATGAATATGATTGGGGAAGAAATGATTTTATGTATATATATATATATATATGTATGTTTATATATATATCGAATGAATTAAGCTTTCCTAGAAATTTTAAATCGGTTAGAATTCTAAAATGTGACTAAGGTTTAATGGTTGCAATGGAAAATGACTTAGAGGTATTGATTGGTTATTTGATAGTTAAATAACCGACTATCAGTGTTGGACAATACGCTAATCGTTTCGAATAGACCGGGATAGAGATTTATTTCTCAAAAACCACTTTGATCTAGTTTGTACGTTTCGTGGAAAACGATTTTGGATTCGAAGTTGGAGCAATGAAGTGCAAGGGCTAGTCGCTACTAATCCTGAGGGTATTTCCAAAATGGATGTAGTAGGAATAGTGCCTTCGGTTCCGTTCGAACCCGGGACAGACTTGTATGGATGAATGCTTTCTGAACATCGTCAAGTGGACGATGGGAATTCTAAGGGATATGTTCTAAAAAGGTAACGCTTAGCCTCAAGCCTCATCAAATGGGAATGATTGAAAATCAAGGGTTATGCAGCGAGGCTAGGTGGGCAGTACCCAAGTAGGGTGAGGTCATTCCTGTCTAGATGTCCCTTTTATTTCGTCTTAGTGGGCGGTTGCTAATCCCAACCATGTAGTGATCTCACTCAGGATTATCCAGTAAGGGGTAGTCCCGGTCTTATGTTGTAGGGGAGCAGGCGTACTCCTCGATACTATGATCTAGGCCACGTACTACGACAGGTGGTACCCCAGTTCCTAGTCATTAGTTGGAAATCCATTCTCCCTACGAGCCGTGTACGAGTTTTGTTTGTATTACCCACTCTATGGCTAGTAGCTGGAATTTAATAATGTAACAATTTCGGCTATTCTAATAAGTATTTGTATATAGACCCTATTATAATATCAGAAGATTTTAATACAAAGTGTTTTAGCTATCGTAAGGTAAAAACCCGACATGTTTATTTGCGGCGTGGTCTTACGAGATTCTTTTGTTTTCAAAGGATTTTTGAAACTTTATAATCAATTGGATGTGATTTATCACGCTGGTTTACCAGACTGACCCGGGCTTGGTGTTTTCCTATATGCTCGAGTCAGACCGAGCATATGTACTCCAGGTTTATCTGGAACAGCGGAAGATGTTCAGGAGAGGAGCTGGATCAGAATGGTATTCCTGTAGATGTTTATATTCAGTCTATTTGGTCGTGTGGTTATGATTGTAAGGACAGGATTGATACAACTTTCCATGTTGTGTGGTTGTAACTCTAATTTAAACTTGTATATGATATATAAAGTAACAGTTTTAGTTTCATGTAAAGATTTGTTTATATTATAATTTAGTCGATCCGCTGTGAGATTCTGATTTGTTCCCTTTTCTTCTATCTTCGTTCTATTTCTACCCTCTTTCTTTCTTTCATTATCCGTCTTTCCGAATGGTTCAGCTGACAAGAGTAGTTTAATGTCAGTTTTTAATCAGTACAGAAAAATGGATCGTGACACTTGTAGCAACTAACTGAACTCTGTGATTCTCAGGCACCTCCTCGAATTCCAAAATTTCTTCAACATTTGATAACCAATCAAGAAATTCTTATGCTCGCATACCACCTTTGAATTCTGGAATTTCCATCCTCATACCTGACTCCCATTTACGATCATTTTCTAACGATCATTTTCTAATTCCAGATATTGATTTCGCACATGGCCTCGATCTCGATAGTGAATAGTTCCTCTATCACCATCCTCCTCAAAATCATATGTACTTCGATATCGATCCTATCCATCTACATCTCTTCGACCATACATGTCCCTTCTACCCTGTCTTTCAACATCACGATATGGATCATCTTCAAATCCACGATGAGTTCTTCTTTCTTCATTTCGATACTCGTGGTGTTCTCTTCTCATTGAAACTGAAGATTCTCTTCTATCCAGATAAGATTGTGGTGATATTCTCCTTTCTCCCGACACCGATGGTGAAACCCTGTTTCCACTTTGGTGCGAAACTGCTGAAGTTCTCCTTTGACTTTGATTCATGTCTTTCATCAATTTCTCTAACTTTCCAATACCTTCATCGAACTTTTCATTGATACGTTGTTCCATCTGTTCAGATTCTTGTCTTCTATACACATATTCAACATTATGATAACGATTAGCACGTCTCGGAGGCATGTTCTTCAAACAATCTCGGTTCTTTGACTTAGCCCCGATCAAACTTCCTTAACTCGGCTTTGACTTAGCTCGGCTTCGAACTAGCTTGTACGGCTCTTTGAACTTAGCTCCAATCCGGCCTTGATCTCTCTTAGCTCTGATACCAAATAAGTGACGCAGCGGATTTAACACTTTGACATGCTAATAATGTTTTGATACAAATTGACACAAGTTTCTTCCTCACGAAATGATTTCGTGACAAGTAAAACAAGATAAATGCCCAAATTCGTTGATCTCTCGAGATACCGGATTCTAGCTATCTTCAACACGTTGATGGCGCACGATTCCGCGTTAGAAGATCTACGATTCTTCGACGTTGATCTCGCGCATGAGATTCCATGAATCGTCTTCAAGTTTGTTGATTCGAGCGCACTCGAATATCCAAAGATGGAAGAAGAAGGAGATCACACTCAACTTCAACAAAAGTGGCAAAAAGCACACAAACAAATTTTATTCAAAAATCAACCCCTTTACGAGTGACACAACACCACTATTTATAGAAACTTACAATTCACACACGACTCAACAGTTAAACTCACGGCTTAACATCCACAGCCGGCTTACATTAATACACGATATACGACCTATGACATAATAGAATTACACGACATAAGAACATCACGTGACTTAACATAATACAACATCACGCGACATAATAACATAGCGACATAAGCACAGGAACGACCTAAGATTCTGGAGCGACATAAGGAACATGAGCTTCAAAAACAACATAAGAAGATCAACGACATAACAGATGCGACCTAACAAAGCACGCGACTTAAGGCAGCAGCGACTTAAGGAATGCGGCGTAGGTTGGTTAGCTCGCGACTGACCTAAGAAATCAATGCGACATAAGGTTGAGCGACTTAAAAGGGAGCGACTTAAGAAGGAAGCGACATAAGTTGCAGTTGTCTTAACTTGCTAGGTCGCTCTGGTGATTCAGGCATTGTGTTAGGTCGCTTTCTTAGCTCGTTAGGTCGCTCAGTTGACCCATGGCAAGGTGTTAGGTCGCCCACACGACTCAAGGCAAGTGTTAGGTCGCTCGGACGACTCAAAGCATGTGTTAGGTCGCTCATGCAACTCAAGGCAAGTGTTAGGTCGCTCGGACGACTCAAAGCATGTGTTAGGCCGCCACGCGAATCAAGGTTTGGTGCGCTGCATCACAAGTGCACAACGTGGAATATCGAGATTCGTAGTAGTATTCCTACTCGTACATCCTTTTTCTGTTGTCCAAGTCCTGAGAGCACCTCAAAAGGCGACGTTGACATGTTTAGTTCAGGCTATTATCTGCAGTTGAGTAACTGTAACAACCCGCATATTTATCGAGTTTACATTTAAATATTTTTATTTAAATATTAAATCGTTAATCGGATTTTGGTCCGAAAAACTACTTTTTGCAAACGGTCAAATTAGGACTCGAGACCACTTCCATTGAGTTCGAAATGTCGTTTACAACTTTTTAAGTATAAACATCGATAGGTTTGGAGTTAGTGAAATTTCACTAACTTTTCCCGCTTTGGACTTTGGGTTAGTTTAGCCTATTAAGCCCAAGTTCCAACCCTCTTCTCCTCACTCTTCATAAATTTCCTAACTAACTCAAGCTTTAGCATTAATGGTGAAGAGAATGGGAAATTAAAACTCCAAGCTCAAATTCAATTGCAACTCCATCATTCAACTCCAAATTCAAGTAGAAGATATTGGATTCAAGCTTTGGATTGCTTCTCCTTGCTTTCAAGCTTCATCTTCATAAATTTTAGTGCAAAGGTGAGATTTTTATCTCACAATTCTAGCCTATAACTATATTGGACTGTTGGGAATGATTCCCCATCACTTTAGCATGTGCATTTGCATTTGGGTTGGATTGGATTGGCGAAAAACTCCAATTTTTAGCGTTTTTGACAAAAAACTGCAGTTAGGTCGCACTGCCTCGGAGTTAGGTCGTTCTGGCCTTAAGTCGTTTCTGGCCATCGCTAAGTCGTCCACGAGTTAAGCCTAAGTCGTAAGTCGCGCGCGTTGAAAAGTCACCGCCTTTGTATTTCTGTTCGCCTGTGTTAAGTCGTCCACGAGTTAAGCCTAAGTCGTAAGTCGCGCGCGTTGAAAAGTCACCGCCTTTGTATTTCTGTTCGCCTGTGTTGAGTCGTTCACGAGTTAGAGTGCTAAGTCGGCTGCGAGTTAAGAGTTAAGTCGTTCGTGTGTTATCTCGTAAGTCGTCTCCGACCTAAGCTCCAGTAAGTCGTTCGCGTGTTATCTCGTAAGTCGTCTCCGACCTATGCTCCACTAGGTCGTAGGTCGTATCCGACCTAAGTCTCTCTAAGTCGCGAATTGTTAAGTCGGCTGTCCTTAAGTCGTTCGACCCCACTAAGTCGTAGGTCGCCTTCGACCTTACCCTTAGGTCGTATGACCTGTTTGTTAAGTCGGCTGTCCTTAAGTCGTTCGACCCCACTAAGTCGTAGGTCGCCTCCGACCTTACCCTTAGGTCGTATGACCTGTCATCCACTAGGTCGCGCCACTTAGGTCGTATCCCTTAGGCCGCGAACTCTTTAGGTCGTTAGACCTCATTTTGCTTTAGGTCGTAAGCCGCTTGTCTTCACTTAGGTCGCATCTCCTTGGATTTTATTCGCATCTCCGTATGCGATCTTTGTGACTGATTGTTTCTACACTTACTTATGTGTTTTGTCACTTTATAATATAAAGGTTTCAATACTAGTAGTAAATATAAAAACTCTTTTAACAAACAATTTCAACTCTATTTTTAATAACAAAGCTCTTTTCTTAAACCGTTTTCCAATCTATTAGTATATACAAGCCTTTACCTCACTCGGATGAGAAATCTAATTAAACGACTTAGTAAAACAAGTGGTATGAAACGCTTGCGTTCACTTCGTCGGTTAATTCTTGGACTTGTTCGATTGAACCTCTTATGACAATTTTATTAGTGAAGATTTACAGTTTGTTCGTAAATATTGAAGTTAAGCAAGTGGTTATGGGACATGAAGCTAAACTTCTATATTTACTAGCTTAGTGTAATTGACACTTCTCGTTGATCTTGATGATCGCTCTATGAATTAGACTAGCAATTGCGCGATGTCTCTTTCATTGCAAGGTTAGACTAGACACCACTTGTGTGATTCCATTCACACATACCTTTCTGCTTTTTGGTTAGTCTTGACCTCATTCTGTGTGATTCCACTCACACATGTGGGGTAGCTCCCCATGGTCTTCGGACCGTCATGTGATAGGCCTCTTCCCCTTTTTTTATGATTTCTGGATTTCTCGTGTTGATTTCTGGAATTTATGTCATTGACTTGTTATGAGTACAAGTTTAGGGTATGATGCCCCCTTCGAATCTTTGAGAAGATTCTTGTGATATTGATTATCTCTTATTGATTGATCTTCTGTTGATCATTATTTACATACTTATAGTGGTATGTCGTTATGGATGTTTATGTTTATGCCATATCTTTTATGTTATATCATGTCATCTGATATTTATAGCTAGACTGATCCGTTTATTATTTTCTTAAATAATACTCGGATCAGACCGAGATGTTACAGGTGCTTCTGCTTGACTTCTTCCCAGGGATTCATCACTCTGACTTTTGGCTAACTGTTTAGATTAGCAGTTTTTGTTGTATACACTTGAGATATAGACTCATAGTTGTATTCTTTTGTATAGCACGTGTTGCTATTCTTTTGTATTATCGTGGATCTTATTGACCACTACTCTGATGTACACTTTCATGTGTTAGTTATATATTCATATCTTCTTCCGCCTTTGTGATATGGATATCTGTGACTGATTTGTGATATGATTATTTCTATGTTTGTTTCCGAAGATTATTTATAGCCACCGTGTGATAAGCAATTACATGGATGGTCGCTCCTCAACAGCCTTATTCTCCGTGCTAGTTGACAGCACTTCTCCGGAGTGTTCTTTGCTAGCGTGGGTATAGAGGTGGGGCGTCACAGTAACTTTAATGTTGACCAAGAAAGTACGATATAGATGAGGTAAATTTACATAGTCTGTGAAAGTAACTTACATAGTCTGTGAAAGTAACTTACATATTCTGTGAGAGTAACTTTAATGTTGACCAAGAACTTACATAGTCTGTGAAAGTTGAGTCTTTTATATCAAAGAGACATGACATAGGAACAAGGACACTTTGGTCTCTTATGCATTTGGATTTTCGAATTATTTTGATGCGTATTCTGAATTTTACACCAATAGCGTAACATATTTACATTTTTCTGACATGGTTGTATTTCTAAATTTAAGTGTAATTATCAATAATTTTGTAGGCCTTGCTAAGGACACAAAGTTGTTTGAAAATATCCACTTTATAAAAAAAATCAAATCTATGAAACTTACCTCTGACATGGTTGTATCTTATTTGATATTTATTTCACTTAGATATTAAAATCTCGACTGGTTTATAATCTTATTTGTTTGTGTGACGTCTATTTTACTAATCTTCTGACATATTTCATATCAATTATTATAAACATGACCATCTTTCAGGAAATTGGCCATATGTGGCCTTTGTCTACACAAAGGGTTCAAATTATTTTATTTGAGAATGATTTTACGGTAGTGGCACACTTCTTTGTAATAGTGGTGCAAACTCAAAAGACTTCGTGTAATACACGCTTGTAATATTGGTGCTAACATGAAGTCTCCTCAGTTTGCACCTTGTGAATAGATGGTTGATTCGTTAAAATATATTAGAATTAACATAACCATTTAATAAACAAACATTGAAGTTAACCAATATATTTCAAAATTGAAACAAATCGTATCCAAAATAACTAATTTCGTTTGTTTGGTTTAATTGGTTCCACGTTAATTGAGCTATCAGCTAACCTAATACGAGATTGAAATAATTGTTTGAATCCATAAAATATGATGCTATAATTGTTAAAATCAAACTTCTTCCCTTTTAAACCAAGTGGCATTAATATTAACAGTTCTTTAAATGATTTAAGTATCATGTTCATTTTAATTGAATGGTTTGGGTTTCAAACATTGAAAACTAATACCGATTCAAAAACTAAACATAAAATAAAAGCCAAATTCAACCTATTAAGTAATAAAAACATGCAGAACGCCAGAATTATTTAGTTGGTTGGTTTATTGGGTTTGAGCCTATAGATGTTTAATCGCAGTTGTACCATAGAAAGAAGTCTGTATCAGTAAATATAGTCTCGTTGAACTAGTTGTACTGCAAATACTCATAAAAGAATGCAGTAAATCCTAGAAACGTGCTCAAATAACCGACAGTTTATGATAGCACACCTTACTTTGTAAAGCAAGATGAATTCAATTTTTCTAACATTATGGTTATACCTTAAAAATATGGTACAAATTCAACATCTTTGCAAGCATATGGTTATGAGTTTACCTCATCTATATTTTATTACAACAATTCATTATGAAAATAAATTATCAGTGTGAATTGCCTCAGGAATGCGTGTACTCTCAAGTTTTTGAGTCTATGCTTTGGAGTGGACCATGTATTAGCTAAGTCATCTTGATAATAGTTGAAAGATCACTTAACGGCTTTCAGGCTATAGCTGAAAAATTTTCCGAATATCAAAAATATACTTGATTCTATGATCCTTCTATTTAACACGAACATTTTCTTGCAGTATTCTCTTGTTTTCCAGTACTCTTCCAATATTCTCTCGTTTTTCATAGGCTGTGGCTAAAATTTTAATTATCCAGCCAATTTTAACTATCGAGCCAATATAAATCTTATTCCATACTTACCTTTTGAATCTCAGTATTTTTATATAACGTTGTTCCATGGTTTTTTGCTTGCAGTCACACCGCAAGAGTACCAATGTGTAGGTTCAAGACCAGCTTACCGTGGATGGTGTGGTGAAAAAAAGTGCAAGCTATTGATATGGCAAAAGAACGTAGTTACAGTGGGGATGATTGCAAGCACTGATCATGATGCTTCATTACATTTTGTAAATCTTGGAGAAAATGCTTGGAAAGTATGGGTTAATGTAGCGGTGGAACCAGAAGCCTTTTTATTTAAGCCAACTTCAGAGATGCAGACTATCAAAGAGCCAGTCAGATCAAACGTCACGTGGCATAAAGACTTCATCTGTTTGGTATAGTATGATTGTACTTGGAACATGATATGTGAAGCGGACTGTTATGTGTTAATGCTTTATGTATTTGGCATGTAAACTTATTTAACCTTTTGGAGTTTTAGAATTTTATGACTCTAGCTTTTAGTCTTTTCGTATGTGATTTTAATTATTTTACAATATTTAGTATTAGTACGGATGAATTGCATGGATGCTGTTGTAATTTTTTTAAAGTTTGCATTTATTTTGCAACGGGCAATGTGCGTTGTTATATGAGTTTGTTACAACGGTCACTACACGTTGTTAAATAGGTATTTTACAATGGTCAATACATGTTGTGAAATAGGCTATGCAACTAGTATGGTTAGTCTATTACAACGGGTTATGACCGTTTTATTATAGTCTATTACAACGGTCATAACCCATTTTAAAAGGTATAGTACAACAGTTTTTACAACGTGCTTTGTCCGTTGCAAAATGTGTGCATCTATTACAACGAGGTCTATTACAACAGGCACGTACCGTTGCGAAAACCATATTATAATGGGCATTGCCCGTTGTAAAAAGACTATTTTGTTGTTGATGCACCTTTGACTAGGCTCGAACAGTTAGATACCAAACTGTCACAATCTATCCAGGATCTTGCTCACGAAATGATGATTTCGTGTCAAATAAACTGATAGAACGATAAATGCTCAGTTCCGTTGATCGTGATGATGCCAGAATCTAGCTATCTCCAACCCGTTGATCTCGCAAGATGTCGTGTTGAAAGATCTACAATTCGATTGTTGATCACTCGTAAGTGATACCGAGAATTGGCTTTAAATTCATTGATTCGCTCACGAATAACCCGAAGATGGAAAGTAGAAGGACATCGCACTCAACTTGGAACAATGGTGGCCAAAGCTCACACACAAATTTTATTTCAAAATCAACCGCCTTTACAAATGGCAACACACCCCTATTTATAGGAAATTACAACACACACATGCGACTCAACACATGCGACTCACGACTTAACACATACAACTTAACATCATGCGAGTTACATCATCATACGAATTAACAACACGACCCATGACCTAACACATACGACTTAACATCATATGAGTTACAACATCATATGACTTAACAACACGACTCATGACTTAACACATACGACCTAAGAAGAGAGCATAGCTTCAGGACGAATTAAGCGACTAAGCACAGCTTCAGGAACGACTTAAGCGACTTAGCATAGCTTCAGGAATGACTTAAGCGACGTAAGGAAAATGCCATAGTCCGAATAATGTAAAGCCAGCACAACACCGTGCGACATAAGAGAACAATGCCGCATAACTCGATGACTTATAGAAATGCGGTATAATTTCTTGATTCGTTATCTTATAAGGCAGGCGATTCACGGCAGGCGACTTAAGGCAGGCGACATACGATTTAAGGCAGGCGACATAAAATGGTTGGCATACAATTGACATAACTTGCTATGTCGCTTATCATGATGCGCTGCATCATCCTCCCCGGGTTGAAAAGAATTCGACCCCGAATTTACACTTTCCTCTTCTTCGACATACTTATTCTCGTGATATGGAATCAAGTGTTTGACGTTGAAAACGTCAGCAGTATGGGTATGATCCGGCAATTTTAACTGATAAGCATTCTCATTAATCTTTTTTACGATTTCCAAAGGGCCAACCTTTCTAGCAGCTAGTTTGTTGTAAGTACCAACAAGAAATCGATCCTTAGTCAATACTGGATATACGAAATCTCCTTCCTTGTTCTCAACATTTCGTCGTTTAATATCTGCAGATTTCTTATATTTTTCATTCGACTTAAGCAATTGTTCCTGCACAACCTTGTGGCACTCTTGCAATTCATTCACAAAATCAATAGCTCGTTTGATCACTCCTTTCTGCTGTGGTACTATAGAAAAATCTAATGGCCCTTTAGGGATTGTTGAGTAAACGATCTGGAATGGACTAAACCTAGTACTACGATTAACAACATGGTTGTGTGCAAACTCAGTTTGACACAGCTTGGTATCCCAACTCTTCAAATTGTCATTCACGATGCATCTCAATAGATTACCTAGGGATCTATTCACAACTTCTGTCTGTGCATCCGTCTGTGGATGATAAGCACTACTAAATTTCAGCTTTGTCCCGACCATTCTCCATAGACTCATCCAAAAATGACTCAGAAAACAAGTGTCTCTATCCGATACAATAGATTCAGGCAACCCGTGAAGACGATAGATCTCTCTGAAGTATAACTTTGCGACATTAACTACATCTGCAGTCCTCTTGCATGCGATAAAATGTACCATTTTTGAAAACCGATCAACCACCACTTAGATAGAATCATTGCCACGTTGCATCCTCGGCAAGCCCAATACAAAGTCCATACAAACATCCACCCATGGTTTAGTAGGTATAGGCAACCGCATATATAAACCTGCATTTGTTGCGGTCCCCTTTGAAACTTGACAAATATGGCACCTCTGAATGAAATTTTCAACCTCCTTCCTCATCGACGGCCAAAAACAAGACATTGAGATCAACTGCATAGTACGGTCGCGGCCCACGTGTCCTTCTTCATGTAATTCTTTAATGATTTTCATTCATACACTACAATCTGGAATACACAACTGATTTACTTTGAATAGAAAACCTTCAACCAGCATATATCCATCCATGTTTCGCCACTTGACTTTGTCTAGGATTTCGGAAAAATATGAATCTGAAGTAAGAAGATCTGGAAATAAATCAAAATCCATCACCTCTATTCGCATGGTTGTTAATAAATTATTCCTCCGACTCAATGCATCGGCGACGCGATTAGTCACTCCAGACTTGTGCTTTATGACGAGTGTAAATTGCTGCAAATAAGCTATCAACGATGCGTGCCTAGCTACAATTTTATTCTGCCATTGTAAATGTTTCAATGCTTCGTGACCTGTATACAAAACAAATTCTTTGTGGAATAAGTCATGTCTCCAATGCTTCACGGCCTACACAATGGCATAAAACTCCACATCATAAGTATTGTAACTCATTTTTGCTCCAGAAAGTTTTTCACTGAAATAGGCAATTGGACGTCCCTTCTGACTCAACACTCCTCCGATTCCAACTTTGGACGCATCTTTATGTAACTCGAATAGTAACTGAAAATCTGGCAACAATAGAATCGGTCCTGAGGCTAAAAGTTCCTTGATTTGTTCAAAAGCAGATCCTGCCTCGTTCTCCATGAAAACTGCTTTCCTTTCATACAATTAGTAATAGGAGCCATTACACTACTAAAGTGTGGTATAAATCTTCGATAAAATTAACCCATGGAAACTTCTGATTTCCGTTATAGTTTTGGGTTGTGGCCAATTTCTGATCGCGGCTACTTTACTCTGGTCCACTTGTATCCCTTCCTTAGACACGACATAACCCAGAAATAGAACACTTGGCATCATGAACATGCATTTCTTCGTCGCGACATAGAACTGTTCTTGACGAAGAATAGTTAACACCTTTCGCAAGTGTTGAATGAGCTCCTCTATGCTAGCACTATATATCAAGATATCATCAAAGTAGACTACAACAAACTTCCCGATGTAAGGTCTGAAAATTGGATTCACCACCCTCATAAATGTGCTTGGTACATTAGATAGACCAAACGGCATGACCAGCCATTCATATAACCCTTCCCGAGTCTTGAATGATGTCTTCCATTCATCACCTGGTCTTATGCTAATCTGATGAGAACCACTCTTAAGGTCGATCTTAGAAAAGATTACAGACCCAATGAGTTGATCCAATAGATCATCAAGTCTTGGCATAGGAAATCAGTATCTGACAGTTATTTTGTTGAGTGCCCTGCTGTCTGTGCATATTGTACATGAACTATCTTTCTTCTTTACCAACAGAGCTGGTACAGCACAAGGACTGAGACTTTCCTAAACACACTCTTGCTTAAGCAACTCCTCAAGCTGTCTACTCAACTCTTCATGCTCTTTTGGACTCATAAGATAATGCGGCCTATGCGGTAAAACAGCACCTGACACTAGATCAATTTGATGTTGTATATCCCTCGGTAGCGGTAATTCCTTGGGTAATTCTGCAAGAAAGACATCTTCAAAATCATTTAACACCGGTCTAACCTCCGCTGGAATTTCAAGATCTTCACTTGTTTCATACCCAATCAACATAAACAACTCATCACTACCTTCACTTCTTGAACGAATTCTCTCGTAGATAATAGACTACTTGATTCCACTTTCTTCTCTAACTTGCTTTCACGTTGTTCACGCTTCTTAGGAACTATGGTAATTTGGGTACCATCGGACATGAAACTGTAGCTGTTGGTGCGACCATTATGTTGTACAGCTCTATCATATTGCCATGGTCTTCCCAATAGTAGATTACACACATCCATATCGACAACATCACACCATATATCTTCTTTGTACTTCTTTCCAATAGAAAATGTAACAAATGCTCGTCTTCTCACTATCACTTCTCCACCATTCTTTAGCCATGCCAGTTTATAAGGTCTAGGGTGTTTTTCAGTCTTCAACCCTAACTTCTTGACGGCTTCTTTAGAAATAATGTTATCGCAGCTTCCCGCATCAATAAAAAATCAACAAACCTTTCCCAAGATAGTACATGTAGACTGAAAGATACTGCTTCTCAGCCAACTGGAATCGTTCTCATGCTTTGGCACTAAACAAGACCTCCTTATCATCAGGTTACACCCTTCGTCTCTTGACACAACTTCTTCATCTTCATCAAACTTCGATGGTTGAGAATAATCAATTTCAGCTTTCACATCCTCATACTCACATTCCTCTGCAACTAATGCTCTCTTCTTTGGCTTTGTGCATTCATTACTTTTATGGCCAAACTCCTGACAATTATAGCAGTTGATACTGTTATTGAGCTTTGCTTTAGCGGTTTCATTGACAATTGGTTATTTACTTCCTTGGAAACATTAGCACTGCTACTAGCACCCTTATTCTGGTTGTTAGACCCCGCAAACATACCAATTCCTCGTCTCCCTTGTTTCTCCCAAGCTAGAGCTTTCTGATGTGCTTTAGCAACAGACATTGGATTAAACATATTAACCATATCTTGAATTTGCATTTGTAACCCTCCAACATATCTAGCCCTTAGATGTTCCTCGGTTTCCATAGTATCATTCCTTGCAATCAATTCATAGAATTCATCTGCATAGTCATTCACTGTCTTCGTCCCTTTTCTCAAATTCTGCAAACGTTGATACATAAGAGATTGATAATTGTATGGCAAGAAAGTCGCTTTCATCATCTTTCTCATCTTCACCCAAGTGACAACTTTTGATTTTCCCATTCTCTCCGGAGTTAGTTTAGTTTGTTGCCACCAAGTCATAGCCCTTCCCTTTAGTCTTGTAGCAACTAATTGGACTCTGCGATTCTCAGGCACCTCCTTGAATTCCAAAATTTCTTCAACATTGGAAAACCAATCAATAAATTCTTCTGCTTGCATACCACCTTTGAATTCTAGAATTTCCATCCTCATACATGACTCCCATTTATGATCATTTTCTGAATCCAGATATTGATTTTGCACTTAGCCTCGATTTCGATAATGAATACTACCTCCGTCACCATCTTCCTTAAAATCAGATGTATTTCGATATCGATCCTGACCGTCTACGTCTCTACGACCATGCATGTCCCTTCTACCCTGTCTTTCTGCATCACAATATGGTTCATTTTCGAACCCACGTTGAGTTCTTCCCTCTTTATTTCGGTATCCATGGTGGTCTCGCATCATTGAAACTGATGATTCTCTCCTATCTCGATAAGACTAGGGTGACATCCTCCTTTCTTCCGAAACCGATGGTGAAACCCTGTTTCCACCCTGGTTCGATACTTGTGACGTTCTCCTTTGATTTTGATTCATGTCCTTCATCAATTTCTCCAATTTTTCAATACCCTCATTGAATTTTTCATTGACACGCTTCTCCATTTGCTCAGCTTCTTGTCTTCTATACAAATCTTCAACATTATGATAGCGATTAGCACGTCTCGGAGGCATGATCATTAATGAATCTCGTTTCCGTCTCTGATCTAGCTCTGATACCAATTGACGTAGCTTTGACTAGGCTCGAACAGTTAGATACCAAACTGTCACAACCTATCCAGGATCTTCCTCACGAAATGATGATTTCGTGTCAGATAAACAATTAGAACGATAAATGCTCAATTTCGTTGATGTTGATGATGCCGGAATCTAGCTATCTCCAACCCGTTAATCTCGCAAGATGCCGTGTTGATAGATCTACAATTCGATCGTTGATCACTCGTAAGTGATACCGAGAATTGGCTTCAAATTTGTTGATTCGCTCACAAATAACCCGAAGATGGAAAGTAGAAGGACATCGCACTCAACTTCCAACAATGGTGGCCAAAGCTCACGCACAAATTTTATTTCAAAATCAACCGCCTTTACAAATGACAACACCCCTATTTATAGGAAATTACAACACACACATGCGACCCAACACATGCGACCCACGACCTAACACATACGACTTAACATCATACGAGTTACAACATCATACGACTTAACAACACGACTCACGACCTAACACATACGACTTAACATCATACGAGTTACAACATCATACGACTTAATACATACGGCCTAAGAAGATAGCACAGCTGCATGACGACTTTATAGACTTAGCACAGCTTTAGGAATGACTTAAGCGACATAAGGAAAATTCCATAGTCCGAACGACGTAAAGACAGCACGACACCATGCGACATAAGAGAACAATGCGGCATAACTCGATGACTTATAGAAATGCAGCATAATTTCTTGAGTCGTTATCTTATAAGGTAGGCGACTCATGGCACGCGACTTAAGGCAGGCGACATACAACTTAAGGCAGGTGACATAAGATGGTTGGCATACAATTGACATAACTCGCTATGTCGATTATCATGATGCGCTGCATCAGTTGTAGTGGGCAGGCTATTATTTTTTTAGCACAATTGTTAGTCCCCTTTGTGAACTACAGTGTGCGTCGCCACGTTAAAGTATCTGAGCGTTACATACTGTCCTTAGTTTAGGTGGGAGTTAATTGGTCGAAGTATTTCCTTATTCCGATTCAATATGAAGAAGTTATTGCAATATGAACAAAAAGAATAGTAGTTTCCGCATTAGGCGGAGTTCATGATATGAGAATGTAGTAGCCTGTTATTTTTTAAGTTCAACTATCGGTCTCTTTGGAGAACTACAGTGTGCATTTACACGATGAAGTATTCGAGTTTTACCTACTGTCCGTAATTTAGGTGGCAGTTAATCGGTCAAAGTCCCACCTGATTCTGATTCAATATGAAGAACTTATCGCAGTTTGAACAAAAAATAGCGCCTTCAGCACTAGGTGAAGTTCAAATATGAAGATGCGGTGGGCTATTATTTTCTAAGTACAACTGTAAGTCTTCATGAAAAACTACATTGTACGTTACTTCAAATTAAAATTAAAATTTTATTTGTTTAATAAATGGGTAAATGGGTTGCCCACTTATAACCCTTTTAAAAATGGATCAACCCGACCCCTAACCCATTTGATAAAATTCGCAAAAGTAGAGTAAAGGGGTTGGGTTAATGACTTGAGTCATATTTTGAGAGGTCTACCAAATAGTCAACCCACTTCGTCTTGACATCTACCAACTTCTAGAGCCTTCTTCCTCCACTTACTTAGCCGCATCACTCAACTTTTTAAGCTCCTGCAATTACTTATCAAGCCACTACGTAAACCAGCTTGTCACTCCTCATTTCATGTATCTGATTTGAAACGACTCCAAAAAGCAAACGATTAAAATTTTAAGAATTTCCAGCACATACACTTCTTCCACACCAATGAACACCAAAAAAACTGTTGTGTAACGACGGTCGGAACAAGCTCCCCATCTCCTGCATGTGGCGTACTGTAACGACCTGAAATTTTCTAACCCGAAAATTCCAGATAGTTATGAAAAAGAAGGAAGATATAGAAGAAGAAGAACAGAAACACCAAATATCTCACAATCGCAGCGGATAAAATATAATAATAAATAATAACAATTGCAAAAGAATACTATATCCGTCGATTACATTCTAATACATCAGAGTTTCACATATATTCAAATGCTGGTCATATACAATCAAATTTCCTCAGAATTACAATAATTACAGCGGAATACTCTAGCGATATTGCCATCCTGCTTGCCTCCTGAGCTCCAGAACGTACCTACCTGAAAATCTGTAATACTCGGTCTGACCCGAGCATTACACCAAAGTAACACCCGGGTCAGGATGGAAACCAGCGTGAGTAAACCCTACTAACAAGGAATACGAAACAAACAACTTATATAAAACCCGGGTAACTTTTTGAAACAATTTACAAATCAACTAGTTGTTATAGACATCCCAGATTTCACACACCAATTCCTAAGTGCCAAACTTAGGTTAAATGGTCTAATTCTCTTTAATCGTTCCATATCAGCCTATTGATTTCACCTATCAATCTACAAACAATCGAAGTGGTTTCGGGTATTTCCCAATACCCGACCCCTGTCTCTTCGAATCCAATGTCATCTAAGTCAAGTTATTCAAATGGGAACAATTCAAACTTTATTATTATTATTACTATTAATATAGAATGCCACTATACACAACAATGCCCCGATAAATGATCCCGTTATCACTACTTAACCCAACACATCATAATACAGAAACATTCCAAATCAGTAATATCAACCAATCATTTTTAAGCAAAATTCATTAGTCACCCATCTCTGATAAATCACATTGATTGTTTTAATCAATAAATCTTGTTTACTTAACAACAATTTTTTTTACAATCCATTAATTTATCATTCACTAATTTCCCATCTTACATTCATCACTTAGCGTAATTGTTTAATGGATAATTAATTATCTCTAGTTAATCCCCTGATAAATTAACACTCCATTACGTCTACTAAGTAATTATCTTTTTATCAGTTTCACCAAGTAATTTAAATCCAAATTACTTCCTATCATTAACCATCCATTAATTTATTGCATCCAACAATTTTCTCTAATTACCTCATCAAGTAGTTATACTTTTATAAATTACATTCAGTTGTTATACCTACCAAATTTCGCAATTGATTATCCTTAATTAATTAATAAAATTAATTACCTTAAATTTATCACATTAATAAATCATTTAAGACCCTTAATCAATGATCTTTCATTAGCTATATTTATTTAACAATCCTTTATTTACTTTGTTAAGTAATTAACTTTAATTAATCATCTTAATTCCGAATTCATTATAAATTATTTAATTTCCAAATTTTACTAAATTTTTCTTTATTACTCGATTAACTAATTCCTAATCATTACTTAACAATCCAAGCTTATTTAATTAACGACTCTTAATTCCAACAATATTAACTTAACCCTAAATTACTAATTTTAATTCAAATCATAAATTTGAAAACCTTTAATAACATAATTAATTAATTCAAGTCATAATTTCAAATGTTTACTTCCAAATTTACTTTGAAATCCCATTTCAATTTATGATTCAAACTGCGTACAATTTTCTCAGTATTAAATTAAATGTTTAGTGTTCACCTCAAAAATTTAAATGCCAAATCTAGTATTCATAAACAAGACGAAGAATACTCACCTCGACACTGAGCAACAGCCCCTCCCCCTACCAGCCGCGACCGAAACCACGCAACGACAATCGTGAAGCAACCCTATAACCACACGGGCCCCATCGAATCTCGCTCCTCATTACACGGCCCACGCCCCACGCTGCTACCTCAACAACTCGCTGTGAATCCCCAAATCAGACGAACTCGAGCACCCCATTTTGACAAGAACACGCGTGCCACCCCTATGCCCTAGCCGCTGCTACCCCACATCACGACCCATTGTTGCCAATTTTCCCCCAGAAACACAAACCCTAGAACGCGATCCACTTTCCCCCATGAACCGCTTCGATCGATGCGACCTCCACACACGCAAATCGTGCTCACGATAGCGTCGCCTCATCCTTCGAGGGCTTCGGCCGTTATCTTTTTTTTTTTAAACTGGTGTCGAAAATAAATGAATTTGAGGGGAGGAGAACCAATATAGATGAAGGGAAAGATACGACTTTAAGGAAAGAGGGTGGCCTTTTTGAGAAGGAAAAGATGGCGTCTTGAAGAAGGTTGTTTATTATTTTAATTTTATTCATATTCTTATATTTGACAGGCTGTTCGAAGGAACTCCAAATCAAACAAGCCGCCAGGCATTTTTAAGGTTTTACCGGCGTGAGTTACAGAATTAAACGATCGATATTAAATTAAATCGATTAAAATAAATCTAAGCGTTTCGAGCTGCCAGGGTCAAACGACAACTCGGATTGCTACAAAAATTAAAATCCGATAATAACTAACTATTACGGATTCGATGGGACTAGTTTCGTCAAATTCCGAGACTGTGCCTCGGAAGGCTATTTTTAAATTCAATTTGAACGATATATATTTAAAACTGAACAATACACTTCCAAACTCAATTTCAACACTTTCACTACCCTCAGTGCTATCAATATAAATTTTATAAGCCTTCAAATCATTTTAACAGGCTTAAAACTCCAGATTCAGTGTTTTACCAAATTTCAGTTTATATAATTTAATCAATTAATTACCAAGTAAATATTAATATCTTGAATTCGAATTAAAATTCACTTTTAAATATTTAAAATCAATTAATTGTTCCTAATTAAATTGTTAGAAATTTCAAGTCGTCGCATTCCTCCCCCCTTAAAAGAATTTCGTCCTCGAAATCACTAGTTAGGAAGAATAGACCAATACCCGTTCACTTTTTCCCAAAACCCACTATTCAACATCCTACCAACTATCTTTTATTAAGATCCTATTATCACATCAACCAACTTCTTAAAACCTTTCATAGTTTCAAATCATATTCCTTTGCTCAATTATCTAAATTTCAATTTTAAATCAAATTTTGAATTATCAAAATTTTTCTAACTCTCTAAATTTCCGAATTTTTTTGCCAGCGTCTCCTTTGCGCGGCTAGCTCGGTACAACTACAAAAGGCCTCTACGGGTTACCAAATACCAAAAGAAAACAAAAGCCAAGTGGCTACATCAAAAACACAATACAATTTCATCCAGTAATTTAAATACATACCTTTTTGTCGGGCAAATTCACATTTATCTTTGGAATCAAATCCAATTTTCTTTTTCCCTCTAACACCTGCATATCTTACTTAACAATAATATCCAATCGTAACATTTCAAATTATTTTATACATCTCTTTACATAAGTTTCATACCCACTTCTATTTAAATTAGTTCATCGTTACTTATGGATTCAATTTATTTTCAGTTTCTAATATTGAGTTTTATCTTTCATTTAAACTGATTCATATTAGTTTCATTTACTAGTTTTCTTTAATTTCCAAAATGCAATTATTTTTCGCTAACCAAAATTTTCAAAAATTTTCTAACTCCCAAAAATTACGAATTTTTTTGGTAGAGTCTCCTTTGTACGAAGGAGCTTTTGCAATTTGACAAGAGATATAAATATATATACGTCGACCCACACGGTCGGAAATAGCAAAAACAGTTCATATTTCCTATTTTTATTGCATAGGCGTACCTTATTTAGCATTTTAAGCATGCGACTTATTTATTTTAGCAATTAGTGCAATCCAAATCCAGCCAAACGGCCTTCAGGTACCTGTACTTACTCAATTTAAATATGTAAGTGCCATATATAGAAAATTTATTAGCATTTCACTCGCTTTCAATAGCTAAACACATGTATTACATACACAACAAATGCCAAATGCTTCCCATAAGCGATTCATGTGATTTTAAAGCTCATTCAATTTCTTTCAATCAATTTATAAGCTATTTCATTCAATTTCAATGGTTTGGAACTCAATTTCGTACATTTAATTGATTTTTAAGCCAAACAAGCTCATATTCTCTTCAAATGATCCAGAAACAATTTTATTTAATCTCTATCAACTCATAGAATTTTAATTACTTTTATCTACGCCGAATGTCAACCATTTTATGCAATTTCGACGATATTCGTTTAATAGAGTATTCATGTAGTTTATAGTTACTTAAATTAAATTCAACTTATTCTGTATACAATTCCATTTCATCTAATTTATTAATCAACCATTCATTGCATTTCATTTTATTTCCGCATTAGATTCATGCAAAACAATTTATTAAGCTTGGCACATTCCATTCTTATAAATTAATGACTATTTCCCAAACTTAATTTAATCCAAGTTTTTATTTTAATGGGCTTTCACTCTTATTCGAGGCCAAGATTTCATAAACTTGAAACTTAAGTTAATTTATTTTAATTTATTCCAACATCAAACTTAAGTCTACTTCTATTTGATTCTAATTTAATCAACTTTCATTAAATTCAGTTAGTCATCCATTGTAAATTTTAATTTTGAATTCACCTTTTAATTTATCAAAATAATATCCAAGCACATACTTATCTCATTTATACTTCAAATTAATATACCACCAAATTTAAGTTCAGTCTGATAATCCAATTCCAATCACAACTTTGATTTAGTTTTTTTTTTCAGCCAGACTTCATCCATTTATTATTCAACTCAATTAACCCACTTAAAATTTTAATTTACTTATTTAATTGTTATCCAATTTATTTTATTAATACAAAGTCATTGTCACTGTATTTCTATTCATTTGGGTTTTGTTTGCAACCCAACCATTTCTATTATTATTCACTTCCATATCATATGACAACACTTCTATTATATCCAATTTACTTGCAAATTTCATTAAATATTATTCAAATCACACTTGAATTTTATTTGTAATTCAAATCACCAAATTTCATTAAACTCTATTTTATTTTTATTTTAAAACATCTTTTCTTATTTATTCCATTATCAAATCGAAGTCGAATTCTATTTACAATTCGAATTCATTGCCAAATATTATTAATTTACAATCCATTTGTTTACCCAACTTAAATTTTATTAACATACACTATAAATAATTTATTTAGCTGATTGGTTTACTTTCACTTTTAATTTAATATTTGATTTCCTTTAATTGTAAAGAATCACTTCTTTAAGTTTTCCCGAGTTTTAATTTTATAATTTCAGTTTCGATTTCCTTTGATTTTCCAAAATCCCAACAACTTAATTTCAAAATTTTAGAAAAACTTTTAAAGTCACATAATACTATTAAAATAACTCTTTATAAAAAATACTTTTTAATAACTCGATGTCTCAACCAGTCCATTCTTGTTCTCACAGAAATTCGGTCATACGTTGATCAGGCGTAGGACCGAAAATCTATAAGTACTTGGCAAACTCGTTTTCAACATCCAGTGAAAATACTTGGAAAATAATTTTATTGAAAATATAGAAAACAGTTTTTGAAAATAGAAGAAATAACTTTGGTGAGAGTGCTCTAGAAATCATCACCCCATCCATGGTCATAGTTACATCCCAGGGTTACGTTGCCATCGCAGCAAAAGTCCACGTAACTGCAGGCTCTCCGCGGCCTCTCAATTACGCCATGGATCCCACACAACAAATCACAGTTACATCCAGGGTTATGTTGTTGTCACAGTAAAAGTCCATGTAACTGCAGGCTCTCCGCGGCCTCTGATTTCGCTATCGAAATGAAACCTCCCCACTCCTACATAGGTTGCAGCCTGCCGATATAAAATCAAACGCAGACTATTGGGTCTCAACGGCACACACGACTTCCGCTATGTTATACCATAGGTCGCAGTCTACCGATATAAAATCAAACGCAGACCGTTGGCTCTCAGCGGCACACACGACTCCCACTATGGTATACACTACTCATAATCCTCAGGAACTAGTTTTATCCGGACTCCTCACAGGATCAACTTTAGAACCCTCATGGGCTCAAGGCAGCACTACCCAGTGGCACTCCTGAGAAGTTCATTTCAAGGGAGTGCCTTTTTCCCCAGAGCCATCATCAAAACACTTTATACTACGCATATAGTATCTTCAAATCATACACCCAGTATGAGTTTCATCAAAGCTCCTTTACACAAAATCGATTATCCCAAAATCGATAATTCTCAAACTAGGCTTTCCAAATTCCAGTATTGATTTTACCCAAAAATCAAAAGCCTTTCCAAATCCAAAGGTTCTCAAAACCTTTTCCAAAATCCTCATAAGATCCTTTATATATATACCGATATATATAAATTTTAAAACTTCAGACCACTATAAACTTGTATAAAATTCCTTTCACACTTCAAACACTTCCAAAATCCTTTTTCTTCCAACAATAGATTCAACAAAGTGAGAATATATAACAAAGATATAATTTTGTTTACCCAAAATCAAATATTACAATTTTACTCTTTCCAATATCAATTTCCTTTCTATTCACATTCCTTAAATTCCCCTTTACTTATTTATAATTGCCTTAATCCCATTTGGATTATCATTCCAATTCTTATCTCAATTGGGTATTTAAATCAATAACAGTTTGAGCTCCGACCAGTTTAGAAAATAGCTTGAAAATTTTAAAATAGATAAATAGTTGAAAAATAATAATTATTAGTATACATAATAACTATGAAATGGTTAACTAATTGTAAAATAGTTGGAATATAGTTAAATAGTTACAAAAATTTTAGATATAGCAAAATAGTAAAAAAATAGTAATAAATTTGTAACATAGTCAAAATATAGTAATGAGTTTAGAAAACAGCTGAAAAATGGTTAAATAGCTCCAAAAATGATTGTAAAACAAGTATAAAATAATCTGGCTTTAAGAAAGAAAGGTCGTATATATTAATAGCTTAGAAAAATAAGTTTATACCAAAACAATTTATATTGAAAATAGTCAAGAGCCAACTGTTCACTTCCCCAACAATTCAATTTAAATCTCCATTTAAATAGACCCAATTCTAATTCAAATAACTCTAAATTCCATTGGACTTGATTTATTCCCAATTCAAATTGAACCAATCTTAATTTCTTCCCAAATTTAAACCAAATTCAATTTTGAACTAACTCAATTTCAATCTTGAATTTAAACTACCTCGAATTATATAAATTCGAGTTAAATTCTCAAAGATGGGTTTATCTTCTTAAACCAGATTAACCTTTATTCAAAAAATTTAATCAATTTAACTTTGTGAGTTCAATTTTCAAAATTCCATTTTAAATTATCTTAACTTATGTATGTCAATGGTCAAATAAGAATTCAATACAATTTTATTTATTTACAAAATTAAATTGATTATCCAATTTTATCTTCCAGTTTGATGCCAGTTCTTAAATCAGTTTATTTTACAATTAAATTATTCTAATTTATTGTATTTATACCATTCCATTCTTAATTTAATGATTTTATTAACAGTAGGATGATATCGTCCAATTTATTTTAAGACGTCCATCCATTTTCAATTTTTAAATCTAAAACCCGTTTTGAGTTTACACAAATTCCAATTCAAATCAACCATTTAACTTCCCAAGTTAAATTCCAATTTCATCTTAAAATTTTCAATTTTAGTTGTTCATTCAAACTTATTTAACTTCTCCCAAGTTAAATTCCAATTTACTTAATCCAATTAATCTTACTCAAGGTGAATTCCCGCTTTAACTACAAAATTCTTTCCCTTTTATAAGTTCAAAACTTGTATCACTTTGGGTTTTCACATCCCACTTCAGGGAAAAATCAAAACTCAACCTCTTAGAGTCTATTTCAAATTTTCTTTGATATCATGTATATCCATACATATATACATATTTATTTCTCGGCCCTCCCAGTCATGTTTTACAATTTTTAACCACCCTTGGGTTTAAATTCAAATCAAATTTCAAACAACCCATTGTTTGTAATAAGTCACGATTATCCAAATAATACTTAATAATTATTTCTCATTACTTTGAACCCAATTTTTTTTCCCTCAAATTCTGGAATTAGAATTTGAATTTCATTTTCAATCACTTAAATTTTAATTTAGTTATATTTTTGTTCCTACTTAATTTAATTCCAATTCTAAACTTCAGTTTTAGTTTGAATCCATTTCAAACTTATCTTTATTAAATTTCAGTTTGGTTGTATTATATTATTTCATAATTTTAATTTCAATAATTTAACAATCAATCACCTTAATATTTATTGGAATGAAATATTCCTTTATATATCAAAATATATTTTTATATAAAATCATTTAAAACCTTCATATAAGGAAATAACAAGTACGCGCTCATATGTATACACTCAACTCATTCGAGAGCACTTTGGACTCTATTTAATGAGCAATCCCCACCAGAGACAAGATTCTCGCTTAACCTTTCAGCTCTGATACCAAATGTAACGACCCGAAATTTTCGAACCCGAAAATTCCAGATAGTTATGAAAAAGAAGGAAGAGATAGAAGAAGAAGAACAGAAACACCAAATATCTCACAATCGCGGTCGATAAAATATAATAATAAATAATAACAATTGCAAAAGAATACTATATCTGTCGATTACATTCTAATACATCAGAGTTTCATATATATTCAAATGCTGGTCATATACAATCAAATTTCCTCAGAATTACAATAATACAATTACAGCGGAATACTCTAGCGATATTGCCATCCTGCTTGCCTCCTGAGCTCCAGAACGTACCTACCTGAAAATCTGTAATACTCGGTCTGACCCGAGCATTACACCAAAGTAACACCCGGATCAGGATGGAAACCAGCGTGAGTAAACCCTACTAACAAGGAATACGAAACAAACAACTTATATAAAACCCGGGTAACTCTTTGAAACAATTTACAAATCAACTAGTTGTTATAGACATCCCAGATTTCACACACCAATTCCTAAGTGCCAAACTTAGGTTAAATGGTCTAATTCTCTTTAATCGTTCCATATAATCCTATTGATTTCACCTATCAATCTACAAACAATCGAAGTGGTTTCGGGTATTTCCCAATACCCGACCCCTGTCTCTTCGAATCCAATGTCATCTAAGTCAAGTTATTCAAATGGGAACAATTCAAACTATATTATTATTATTACTATTAATATAGAATGCCACTATACACAGCAATGCCACGATAAATGATCCCGTTATCACTACTTAACTCAACACATCATAATACAGAAACATTCCAAATCAGTAATATCAACCAATCATTTTTAAGCAAAATTCATTAGTCACCCATCTCTGATAAATCACATTGATTGTTTTAATCAATAAATCTTGCTTAGTTAACAACATTTTTTTTACAATCCACTAATTTATCATTCACTAATTTCCCATCTTACATTCATCACTTAGCGTAATTGTTTAATGGATAATTAATTATCTCTAGTTAATCCCCTGATAAATTAACCCTCCATTACGTCTACTAAGTAATTATCTTTTTATCAGTTTCACCAAGTAATTTAAATCCAAATTACTTCCTTTCATTAACCATCCATTAATTTATTGCATCCAACAATTTTCTCTAATTACCTCATCAAGTAGTTATACTTTTATAAATTACATTCAGTGGTTATACCTACCAAATTTCGCAATTGATTATCCTTAATTGATTAATAAAATTAATTACCTTAAATTTATCACATTAATAAATCATTTAAGACCCTTAATCAATGATCTTTCATTAGCTATATTCATTTAACAATCCTTTATTTACTTTGTTAAGTAATTAACTTTAATTAATCACCTTAATTCCGAATTCATTATAAATTATTTAATTTCTAAATTTTACTAAATTATTCTTTATTACTCGATTAACTAATTTCTAATCATTACTTAACAATCCAAGCTTATTTAATTAATGACTCTTAATTCCAACAATATTAACTTAACCCTAAATTACTAATTTTAATTCAAATCATAAATTTAAAAACCTTTAATAACATAATTAATTAATTCAAGTCATTAATTCAAATGTTTACCTCCAAATTTACTTTAAAATCCCATTTCAATTTATGATTCAAACTGCGTACAATTTTCTCAGTATTAAATTAAATGTTTAGTGTTCACCTCAAAAATTTAAATCCCAAATCTAGTATTCATAAACAAGACGAAGAATACTCACCTCGACACTGAGCAACAGCCCCTCCCCCTACCAGTCGCGACCGAAACCACGCAACGACAATCGCGAAGCAACCCTATAACCACACGAGCCCCCATCGAATCTCGCTCCTCATTACACGGCCCACACCCCACGCTCCTACCTCAACAACTAGCCGTGAATCCCCAAATCAGACGAACTTGAGCACCCTATTTCGACAAGAACACGCGTGCCACCCCTATGCCTTAGCCGCTGCTACCCCACATCACGACCCACTGTTGCCAATTTTCCCCCTGAAACACAAACCCTAGAACGCGATCGACTCCCCCCCATGAACCGCTTCGATCGATGCGACCTCCACACACGCAAATCGTGCTCGCGATAGCGTCGCCTCATCCTTCGAGGGCTTCGGCCGTTATCTCTTTTTTTTTTTAAACTGGTGTCGAAAATAAATGAATTTGAGGGGAGGAGAACCAATATAGATGAAGGGAAAGATACGACTTTAACGAAAGAGGGTGGCCTGTTTGAGAAGGAAAAGAAGGCGTCTTGAAGAAGGTTTTAATTTTATTCATATTCTTATTTTTCACAGGCTGTTCGAAGGGACTCCGAATCAAACAAGCCGCCAGGCATTTATAAGGTTTTACCCGCGTTCCGAACACAATGGAATGTGTTTCGGAAGCTAATTCAATCATATGCGTGAGTTACAGAATTAAACGATCGATATTAAATTAAATCGATTAAAATAAATCTAAGTGTTTCGAGCTGCCAGGGTCAAACGACAACTCGGATTGCTACAAAAATTAAAATCTGATAATAACAAATTATTACGGATTCGATGGGACTGGATTCGTCAAATTCCGAGACTGTGCCTCGGAAGGCTGTTTCTAAATTCAATTTGAACGATATATATTTAAAACTGAACAATACACATCCAAACTCAATTTCAACACTTTCACTACCCTCAGTGCTATCAATATAAATTTTATAAACCTTCAAATCATTTTAACAGTCTTAAAACTCCAGATTCAGCGTTTTACCCAATTTCAGTTTATATAATTTAATCAATTAATTACCAAGTAAATATTAATATCTTGAATTCAAATTAAAATTCACTGTTAAATATTTAAAATCAATTAATTATTCCTAATTAAATTGTTAGAAATTCCGGGTCGTCACACGTACGCACATGGGTTGGCACACACTTTGTTGTAACAAAAGGAATCCTTAATGCTACATGTCTACCAACCCATATTTATACACCACATCTCCATGTTATTTAGCGATGTGGGACTTTTTTCCAATCCAAGCCGTCGTTCCTCCATTAAACATGCGAGACAACCCTACCAGTCTCTCCCTTGACTCGAATCCATTTGCGGTAACCTTTGAGAGTACTGCTGTGTCTACATGGCCCAGTCCGTAACCATCGGTTCCGATACCACTGTTATGTAACGACGGTCGGACAAAGATTCTCATCTCCAGCAGGTGGCGTACACACATGGGTTGGCACACACTTTTTTGTAACAAAAGGAATCCCTAATGCTACATGCCTACCAACACATATTTATACACCACTTCTCCATGTTATTTAGCAATGTGGGACTTTTTTCCAATCCAAACCGTCGTTCCTCCATTAAACATGCGAGACAACCCTAACAAAAACTTCCTACCGATAATAGATCAATTCGAACATTGATGAAACTCTATGAACTTGGCATTCAACTGGTTTTCATTCTTTTAAATATAATATACGGTAATCCGATATGGTGAAAATGGTAGTAACTACAAAGTGGATGTAGATAACATTGACGATCAAACCATTATAAACATCAGCGTGTATTTTGTTCTTATTCTTTCATATAAATGATACCAAATGCTACGTTCCACTACACATTTATGTTATCCTAATGTTTAAAATATTGGACAGAAATCGTTTGACTAACATAGTTATATTGGAAGCCAACGAACAAAGTGAAAGTAATTTAAAAATCACAATTTTGATGTGAATAATCTTCAACACTATTTATGATATGACTCACAAAAGTGTACATGTGGAATAAGAATGAATATCTCTGTGACCTAGTACACGGAACAAAATTGAAAGCAGATAAAGTTATGTACTACGAAACACAATCTATTAGAGGTAAGCATAATGAGAACGCTTAACTGGAACAAAATACAGTTAGCTAAAATGTGGAACATTTTTGCAGATGTTCTCTTTACATATGAATTTGTATAATATTGTTATTCATTGCGATGAAATGACACAAATTAAAATAACTCATGTATAAAAAACATACCGTTAATTTTCATTTCCAACTAGTCGCAAATTATAACTTTTAGCGACAGAAGCTAACAAAACTGCAAAAAGTTCGAATATTGTTACATAAGTGCTAACAATATGTTTTCATTTGAATTATTTTCAATCTCTTGAAATTTGAGTAGATTAGCTTTACAGAAAATATGCATGCAAATATTGGTATGAGGCCATGGTATTTATAACAACTGAAATAAATATTTAAAGGGGTTAGTGTATTAACATTATAGTAGTGAAGGCAACGGTTTCAAAAGGATGATATCTACAAATATATTGGAAGTCAGAATTAGAACAGATGACATTTGAAGAGACAAATTATTATTCTAGGCCTCTTAAAAAACTTACTTCAACTTTAGGCCTCATCGATATTTATTAGGATAATATCTCTTTTCAGCATTCAGCGTTATTATGCATGCGCTTTCCGAAAATGTGTGTATAATTTTATTTAAAAATACTTATGTACGGTTAATTTGTACAAGTACAAATTAAAAAATTATTCTTGTGCATTTTAAAAATGCGCAAATATAATGCTAAATATAAAAAACACAGCTAGTTTAATAATAAGTTTCAGACGAGACCTAAACTTGAAATAAGTATTTTTAACGTCTAAAGAAAACTTTTGCTCTATTTATAAACACTTGAAGTAAAGAATTTGAAATGTATTTTAAATGATGCGAAATAAGATTATTTATAAATATCTGTAGTAAATGTAATTTAAATTGTGAGATTATATTCGCAGATAATTCAATTTTGAATTATAATATATAAATATTTGAAGTGAAATATTCAAGGTAATGAGAGTTTAATAAGTAAACATTATTTTGATAACAAGAATGATAATTCGTTCAAGCAGAGTATTTTTCTAATGTCTCGGATGCTTGAACCCATAACCTTTGAAACCTATCTGAAACGCTACGTCTCTAACCATTTGACCCAGAGGTCCTTCGCTTTAATACATAAACAAGTTAATTATTAACATTCAAATCAAGTGTTTTGAAGTAAATGTAATATATAACCATTATGAACATTTAATTTATTTTATATGGCCTAAATATTATGATTTGTCAAGCCGTTATGAACATTTAATTTATTTATATGACCTAAATATTATGATTTGTGAAACGCTATATATTTTCTGGTGAGGACTTTCGATAAAATATTTATGATCTAATTTGGAATATTCATATCCGCTATTTTGGAAAAACTAATATTAAGCATTTTAATCGAGAAAAATATAAATGTATATTTGATAAATTATTTTATGATTGGAAGAGACAATAGAATAAGTAGTTAAAAATTATATCAAAGTTCCATTATGTTTTTTCTTTGTCGATTCTTTACGATGACTCACCTTGTTGTATGAACCTCAAAGTCGGTGATACAACGTTTTCTTCTTTAACTACATTATCAATATCGTCGAAGTTTCTCTTTTTCACAAACCATATTTTAACGTACTAATTATTTTGAGAAAGGTATGTAGAGAAAAAGAACAATAAAACATAGTTATGCGAAAAAGTAGAATAATATACAAGTATAGATGGAGAGTTTATAAATGTATGTATGCTATCTTACATTATCACGACAATTGGAAGTAAAAACTGTTTAGAAAACAAGAAATTTTTTGACTTCTTGAGGTTGATTTGTTATCATTATTTATTATCTTATGTGTTAATTAGGAAAACATTATTGTTTGATGTTCTATATTTTCGGATCCTAATTTCTGCAATTAATTTGGAAAATGTCACAGATTTTGTTCAACGAAAATGGCAGCAATGCAACAATGATTGATACTTCTGTAACATAAAATGGTCAGTTAAGCTTATTCAAAGAAGGCGACAACTGAATTTCAGTTTGTAGTGTGTCATACAATCTTTTGTTGTTAGTTTTATTGTTTGTAGTATTTAAAATTAGGCACTCCGCATTTATGAATCGATATATTTGTTAAAGTAGCAAGTCAAAATTTATTGATTTTTATAGCAAATTTCACATTTACCATGACTGTAATGGAATAGATTATTAATTCCTGATTTACCAAAAAAATAATTTGAACTACTAAGATACGTTGCCAAAAAAATTTGCACGATGAACGGTTATGAAACAAATTTTCATGGTTAGCAAAATCATAATATTTGAAAAAGAAATTAAATATACCTACCCTCATTTACCATAATAATTTTTCTAGGCTATCTAATTTGAAATAATGATATTGAAATTCTGATTGACGAAAGTAACTAAAATGTTGAATTCTTTCCCTTAAAATTTTCTTTTTATGCTTGTGGCCAATCAAAATCATGATATTCTTTATCCATATTTGTTATGGATCGTTGAAATATATTTAGAGATTCAATAATAAATTGTTGGTAAAATATTATTGTCCTGATAACTGTTAGGGTTGTCTCGCATGTTTAATGGAGGAACGACGGTTTGGATTGGAGAAAAAAGTCCCACATCGCTAAATAATATGGAAAAGTGGTGTATAAATATGGGTTGGTAGGCATGTAACATTAGGGATTCCTTTTGTTACAACAAAGTGTGTGCCAATCCATATGCGTACGTCACATGCAGGAGATGGGGATCTTTGTTCGACCGTCATTACACAACAGTGGTATCGAAGCCGATGGTTACGAACTGGGCCATGCAGACTCATCTGTACTCTCAAAGGTTACCGCAAAGGGATGCGAGTCAAGGGGGAGATTGTTAGGGTTGTCTCGCATGTTTAATGGAGGAACGATGGTTTGGATTGGAAAAAGTCCCACATCGCTAAATAACATGGAGAAGTGGTGTATAAATATGGGTTGGTAGGTACGTAACATTAGGGGATTCCTTTTGTTACAACAAAGTGTGTGCCAACCCATATGCGTACGCTACGTGCTGGAGATGGGGAGCTAGATCCGACCGCCGTTACACAACAGTGGTATCGGAGCCGATGGTTACAGACTAGGCCATGCAAACACAGCAGTACTCTCAAAGGTTACCGCAAAAGGATGCGAGCTGTTGTGTAACGGCGGTCGGACCAAGCTCCCCATCTCCAGCACGTGGCGTACGCATATGGGTTGGCATACACTTTATTGTAACGAAAGGAATCCCCTAATGTTACGTGCCTACCAACCCATATTTATACACCACTTCTCCATGTTATTTAGCGATGTGGGACTTTTTCCAATCCAAACCGTCGTTCCTCCATTAAACATGCGAGACAACCCTAACAGTCTCCCTCTTGACTCGCATCCCTTTGCGGTAACCTTTGAGAGTACTGCTATGTCTGCATGGCCCAGTCTGTAACCATCGGCTCCGATACCACTGTTGTGTAACGACGGTCGGACAAAGATCCCCATCTCCTGCATGTGACGTACGCATATGGATTGGCACACACTTTGTTGTAACAAAAGTAATGCCTAATGTTACATGCCTACTAACCCATATTTATACACCACTTCTCCATGTTATTTAGCGATGTGGGACTTTTTCCAATCCAAACCTTCGTTCCTCCATTAAACATGCGAGACAACCCTAACAATAACTAGTTCGTAACTATGGTAGAAATATGACAGACTCCAAGAGCCATTCGTCCGAAGGGTGAGGAACTTGTTTTTCCTTCCTTGTAAACTGTAGAACCAGAGATTTAGCATATGTGAGTTCCATCTTTCAATTTACTACTTTATGGGAAAAAGATAACCCTAGAATTCACGGAAAAAATCTTACACAAAAAATTTAGAGGAGTAAATTTGTTGCTACGAAGACGGTGGAATTGATGAAGGACGTTGAAACTTTGAGAGGCGCATTGGGGAATAGACCTGAACGATGGCGGCTTAGAATTAGAAAGAGTGTTGCTATTCAAAACCAAGGTTCTGTTTCCTATTTTCCAAACTTCAAACAACACTAGTCGGCATCCTTTTATTCTCTCTAACGAAGAAAGCTTCTAAAATTATTCAAATTGTTTCATTAAGGACAGCAATAAAATGCCGACCGTTTAACATTCCAGCATTTTGTTTCGCCTAAAATCTAGATAGCAACAAGTGGAAAATTTGATGTAGTAAGATTTGACTGGAAACTCTAGTTTGTAAGACTCTCTTTCTACCCAATTATATACTGAAAAAATGCTCGGTTAGATGGATAGAATGACAAAATCTTCAGCCCAACTTTATATCTGTGTACGTGTGTATATAACTTTATAATGCGTGTGTATACATTGTAAAATATAAAGAAAATATAATGTTTTCCAAAACAAATTTATAACATGTAATGCCACCTTTAAAGGCATAAGTAGTACTATCTTAACAGTATTTTGATAGATATGTCAAGAAAAATATCAGGAATTATCTCTTTACTCGTTTATTATGGTTTATTTTTCTTTATCGTGTTAAAATGAAGCATATTTTCTTCTAAGAAGACAAGAACAATTTGACATGATAATAAAAAAAATTCGATCAACATATAATTCATGGATTTTAGGATCCGCACATTAATTGAAACCTGAAGAAAAAATTAATACCATCAAAAACATGTAAAATATAGATACACACATAATGTTCCCCTATAATTTCTACTAAACGCATAATATAGCCATTTGTATCATAAAGATGTAACTAAAATTAAATGAATATAGCCTACCTTGATGAAAAGCCTAGTGTTGTATATATCATAATCTGCATGTCAACCATCAAAATGCCTTTTCAATTATATAGTTTGCAAGATCTAACTTGAAATGGTCTAATAGAAAATATAAAGAAGTCGTCATTCGAATCATGGTGAGTTATTTAAAACAAAGAATTAGAATTTATCTTGATGAAAGATCCAAATGTCGTAAGCATTGGAACTTATATAACAACCTTTGTATTTTTTTTCCAATTTTAACTATGGTTTGCAAGGCTCAACTTGAAGTGCTCTAATAGAAGAGATGAAGAAGTTAACATTTGATTAATGGAGGAGGTGGAAAAGCGAACTTTTCTCTAACAGAGGAGATGAGGCAGAGATCTATTCTCTTTTTAAATATGATTAGAATTTCTTTTTTTAAAGAAAGTGAGATCCTATTGTCCATTTAAGTCAAAAAATAAATATATGTTGAAATTGTTAAAATACTGAGAAAATATATATAGAATATGAGAAGAAGAAGAGATAAATAACCATTAAAGGCTATGTTTTAATGATATTTATAGACTTAGAGCCTGAGAAGGTATACAATAAAAAAACAATTGTATCATCATGGATATTGTATTATCCATGATTTAGTACTTAACATATAATAATGATCTCTTAATGGAAATAAATATAATTAATCTTTATTTTTTTGGGCTAGAGTTAGTTAGTCAATGTTTATTTGTGTCACATATTTGAATCAACCAAAATTTGGTAATCAATATTTATTAATTGCTTAATTTATGGCATAAAAATACGTACATTATATATTTCATTTAGGTCTCCTCATTTAACCAATTATCATTTTATATATTAACTGATAGTTGGCTTGGATGCACAAAATTTTGTTTCCAGCACGAACTTCCAAACCTTCCTTTATATGTAGTTCTTTGAAAAAATTTCATTGTAATTTACCATAAAAATAACATTTTAAATGGTCCTTCGAACGCTTCACTACACCCGAAAAAAACATGCATATCACTACACATTGTTTGAGGTTTATTCTATTTTAAGAAATAATATTTTTTTCTTCTATTTAACAAGCTATACCGGGAAAAATCCTTTGAAAAATTTCCATTGTAGTTTACCCTATAAATTAGCATTTGAAAAGGTTCATTAAATACTTGAATGGTGTCAAAAAATTCATGACCATCAATTCGAAACTTAATGTCATGCTTTTGTTTATCATTGATTCTGTATACTCCAGAAGATAACAATTGAAAAAATGATAGCACCGACTGGATCAAAATACGGCTAATGGCATAAATATAACTTTGATTGGATATAACCTAAATTTACCATAGAAAATTGGATTTGGAAAATTGTCATTTTAATTTGCTCTAGAAATAACATTTGAAAAGGTATTTTAAACACTTGATAAGTTAAATATAACACTGACTGGGTATAATCCAGAACCATGGATATATAATAACACTCACTACTAGGTAAAGTAGCGCATATTCAATAGCATGTATTCAGTAGAAAATATGACAAGGCCTGTTAAATATATTCATTATTACATAGAATATAGCCTAATCAATGCATGCCAAGGAGAGAATCAAACTTTTTTTTTTGAAACGGTACTTTATATACAACAAATCATTGTGACAACATATCACATGTCAAGAAACGTTCAAATCACGCTAGGCAAGTTTCGAACTTGTGACCTCTCGCACCAAAGCCAAATCACTTTACCACTGGGACAATGGTGCTTGTCGAGAATCAAACTTTTATCTCTTGAATATCTAATTCTAGAAAATTTTACCATCCCAAAAAAAATCATATGAAATTTTCCACTACTCTTCACTCTGCAATTCACAATCAGCCCGACTTTCTCTATCACTCCATTACTTGCACTATTCTCCGCTCTTTATTGTTATTCGCCATTATTCGCTACTGCTCGGCGCCATTGATCTCGAAAATTATAGTTCTTTCAAAGCTTCAGGTCAGTCCAGATGCATGACTTTGTAAAGTCTAATGATATTATATGCATACTTACATTCAAAATGTATAAAATTTTGTTAGCCATGATTTTTATGTGTTGTATATGAGACGTATTAAACATCAGTAGAAGTTTACCCCTGGTACCATAAGACTACAAACTTCACCAATGCTGTAATATGATGTGAATATAACATCCATAAACATCTAAAACATATGAAACAGAATTAAGAAATAGCAAATGTAATTAGTGTATCATACACAAACCTATCTCTATTGGAATCAAATGGATTGAGAAGCTGCTTGAGGATCAGAGTTATATTTTGTTGATAATGCTCTCAGTTTATAATAATAGATAATATTAAAGATCTTAATCAAAAGTTTTGAAGCATTTATTGTTGCTATAGGCATTAGCAATGAAATAACTAGTTTTTTTTACCATGCACACAAAAATTTAAAAGCTATGAAGTATGCTCTTCAAAACCTGCATCAATTACGTTATGGTTAACGCGAAAAGAGTGCATCAAATTCTCTTATTCCACTGATATATAGACAAACTAGAAAGTAAATCAAGTAATATATTTTAAGGTTCATTTTTGTTGATCCTACGAATGTGATTGATGGAACCTGCACAATTTTTTTTAAAGTGTGTGCTGCTAAATGTTTATGGTGTGTTGGCAGATTTCACGATAGTTGAGTTCTATGCACGACTGTTAAAAGTATGTACTAATTGAAAAAATATATTAACTTTCAATATTAAATGTTGCATTATTTCTTCTTTTTAGTAAAGATGGTTGTCAATGTTCTTTTTAGTAAAGATGGCTGTCAATGTGATCGTTTGTAATCTACTACAAATTAGGAAGTAAAGCAAATAAATATATTTTAAGGTTCATTTTTATTGGTCCCCGAAATGGAGATAAATCGGAATTAATATATAACTCTATGACATTTGAGTTAAAATGTATTATTAATTGTCGCTTCATACATACACACTTTAAATAATGAATAAATTGAGCCTGAATATCTAAATATCTATATATTGATTTGTATGACAGCTTTATTTATCACATACAAAAAAATTCAAAAGCTTGGCAATATGCTCTTCAACACCAGCATCAAATTTTATACATGTTTATTTGAGATCTAAATTGACGTGATAATATTTTCTATTCAAAGGGTAATTTATTTTTTTATATGCAATTGCATCATATTTGACATCTTCCTTTGCAATAAGGTAATTTATTTACATATTATTTTAAAAAAAGATTAATATTTACTTGGCTGCATCACTTAAATTAGACAATATTTTCTATTTACAAAAGTTCTTTACACATACCCACAAAAAAACCATTATCATCCTTAGATTAAGTGGAGCATAACGCAATTTAAGTAATTATTACATGTATTACACACGCACGGGCTAGTGCATGTGCGCATGCGCGCGCACATCCACATAAACATATATATTTATATATACAAACATATATATATATATATATTCCATTTGATATTTCTAATCAAATTAAACTTTAAATTTGACTTGAAGATAATTCTATCTTCTTACGTAGTCTCTCTGTTTACATTGAGGATATTTATTACAGTAATATGCCATTGATAATTATGTAAAAATTGAAAGTGGTAGGATTTTGACATTGAAATCTAATATTTTGATTAGAGTCAAAATGAAAAGGAAGCATGTGCCTTTAACATATAAAATTAAAGTATTAAATTTGTTTGCTAATAAATTGGGTATGCATCCCCAATTAAGGAAACCTTAATTTAATATAAGAAATTAGAAACGAAAATGAGAAAACACAAGATTTTTATAGCAGTTCTACAGTATCGATGGCCTACGCCTAATTTGACTTTATTTTGAATGAAGATTATGATTGCAGTTGAACTATAAAAAGCAAAATTCACTTGCAAAATTCTAGATCTCAAATTCAATGGATTGTCCCCATAAAAATCAACCAAAAGATGCTTTTCATACATGGAAGTTTTCTATTTATAGGCAAATCAACACACCAAACTGCCACATCTTGTTTGATTCAAGTTTCTTCCCAATCTAAGTTTCTCTCATGAAAAACAAGTCAATCTTGAACGACATACTAGATTCTATCAATTAGCGATGATCGATTTTATTAACCTATGTAGATTAATATGTCGATAAATTTACATCGTTTTCCTCAAAAATACATGACATTCAAATGTAGATCTTTGGGCACAAATTTATCATTGCAGGTCCATCATACCAATTGGTGACCCATCACCAAAGCTTGTTATTTTCATCTATGTTTCATGTAGAACTATAACAGGAGCAAAATGAGACCCATGACATGTCTTGGATGAATTGGTATTGACCCATAGACGATGGCACCTATCGAAATGGATGATTCTATAATTAGTTTTTTTCTCGGTTAATTCATATTTGATCTCTTCGAAGCTTTTTTTTCAGTTCTTGCCATTGTATAGCCCAATTCCATCGAATTATCACTTAATTTAAATACTTGAAGTTTGCTTATACAAATTCAAAGCAGGCTTGGGATCGATACAAGTTACCAAGTCTTGTATACGAATATGCTTTCATAACTTAAGTCATTTTTGAAGAACATTGCAACTTCACTAGAAACACGGAAATTCGTTCTAAAGGACTATCGTGTTCCATCCTCTCAGTGAACATAAACATCAAAGTCTTCAATCATCATTGAAATTTTTTAAAGGCTATTCCAATATTGGCTAGATAGATTTCCTTTCTATTTTAAAAAACGATACAAATACGATGCTAACAAATTTTTTTTTAGAATTATAAAAGAAACAATACATGAAAAAAATTCCTACCTTCACTTTTTTCAAACATTCACGTTCTCGAGCAAAAAGAATGTCATCTTAGTCATATATAATTTTACCTTACCAAAAATTCATAATCAATTTAAATTAAGTGAGCACTCAACCATCGAACTTAAACTAGAACGCAAATCCAATCCAAATAACTTTCTATCTTAAGCTTGACTTTCTAATCACCGCCACTTCTTGAAATGGAGTTCAAGTTGTCAAAGCTAGCTACAATTCATTTCTTCACTGCCACCGTCCTTTAATTACATCGTCTATAGTACCACACAATTTCAACGTGCCTAAATGTGGAGGGGAGACAAAGATGATGAAGAGAAAATTTTCCATGGTTGAGCATGGTGATGGATGGTCTTTGGTTTTCAATCAAGCTAATTTGAAGAATTGTCTCAATGAATGCGCTCTAAATTCAAAAAAGGTTAACCTTAATATGTCTAGGATTTTTGCCACTTTGAAAATAGTATTCATTTATCAAAAGTCCTCTGTCTTTTGTAAATAGAGCTTCATACCACCTTGGATATCATCCGGTTCATTTAACGTAAATCCTATGCTAATGAGAAATATCCAACACATGTTTCATCGCATGATGCATCCCAGTTTCCCGCATGAGCGAGCATTCTACATAGATTTCTTTCTTACATTGTGCCATTAGGCACACTACATAGGACAATATACTATCCCAATTGATGTATAGAATTCAGTTAGTCAATACAAGTCGACACCTGTAGGATGTTGTACATCAGCCACACATCCGGAATACATATTCAACGTAAATAATAGAATTTAAAATTACTTGATCGAGCTTGGACTTAAGGTTTGAGTTTAACCCTATAGGCACTTTGTACGTGTCTCTTCCACTACAATGGCCACGTCCACATCTACTTCTATTCCACTAAGGTTGCTTCTTTGGCTTCTACTTCCACTCCTACACAGTTTCGATGACCTCATCATCTTTGAGAACTCATTTTCTCGCCACATTCATGATTAGAAAAGACTCTCAAAATGACATAGCTTTTGATGCTGATCTAATTGATATAATGCTCCTCAACGACTGGTTGGACTCTCTAACGACAAGGTTAATGGCTGAGATATTAAGAGAATATACAATTGGCATCAGATTCTGCTAAAAGAGACCCTTCTGCTTAAATCTCATCAACGAGCCTATAATCCACCTGATGGTTACGCTTGTGTCCGATATTTTTGCTATGCGTATATCTCCATTATGTTAATACCTCAATTATTGATTTTGATGACGGTAACTATATAAAATAAAGATACTAATAATTTTCTATGTTATGTAGTACATTGTGCATGGTATTATATAGGTGCAGAATCAAATGTTATATCGTATAAAGACTCAAGATAAAATTTAAAAACTCATGACTTCAAAGACAAAGAAATGAAGAGCACAAAATTATAATTTAGTATTTAGAGTCACTAGAATATATCATAAAGTCCATGACAACAATTTTGGATTTTTGATACTTTAAATAAAAATAATGTATTTAAATTGCAGAATATTTTTTAATTATTTTTTAATTTTTTTTAAGAGTTCAAAAATATTTAAAAACTTTGTTCAAGTTATTTTACAATGTATAAGTTTCAAAAAAATTTAAAAGAAAAAAACTTTTAAATTTCACTAGCATATACCAACGTACATATTTTGATATGTCGATATATAGTTTGTTGGTTACTTTTAAATTTTGAATGGAGATGTCTTTTGGACATAAACCTTTATGAGTGGATGCATCTAATCATTCACTATATAAAAAGGAGTGTAAATGAATTTTAATTGATTAATAATACCTTAGGCATTTGTTTTGATGACAGGAACCATATGATATCATATAAAATATAGGTACTAATGTTTTTTGTCAAGTTATATGTAATATATAGTGTAGGATATTGACAGGTGTTGATTAAGAAGACTCTACAGTATCAAGAGCAGATTTAAGTGGCTGATTTAGAGATTCAAGAATCAGAGATTGAAGATTGATGTGCATTGAAGATTCAAGATAGGTAGATAAGTTATAGAGTTATAGATTATTATTTCAACCTTAGTAACACTTCTTTGATCTCTCTTCATTTTACAAAAAGGTTTTAGAATCTATTCTATTATTTTAAATGGTTTTCATATATTCTGAATTTAAAAATGATTTTAAAAAAATCCCTATTTTCAGAATAATCTTTCAGAATGGCCTTCAAATGATTTCTACCTTTAAATTTTATTTACAAAATTATTCTATTTTGAGTAATTAAGTTTTTAGGTATTTTATATTTTAAATATACTTTAAAACCTACTATACTTTGTTATCGTTTTACTTTTATGCTTTCCAAATGTTAATGTAACGACCCGGAATTTTGGGCAATATAAATTTAATAATCTGTATAAATAATTTAACCGGTTTGATAATTTTTCTTTATAATTTTAATTTAAACTGATAAATTCAATCTTTTAAAGGTTAATAAATATTTAATCTGATAATTGTGATCAATGTCTTTCTGATAATTGATAAGATTTATTTTTCAAAGCAAATCAAATTTTATTCTGTTTATAATATATATATTTTTTATATATATTGTGAATAGAATATCTTTTGTTAAAATAAAAAATAAATCTTCAAATTGTAATATATATATTTGTATATGTTATAATTTGGTATGGTTTTGAAATTTAATTTAATCAATTGATAATTTGTGTATGTATGAATATTGTAAATTGAAGCTTTATTTTAATTAATATTTTTCAAAAAGTAAATTTAAGATTTATTCAATTTTTTTTAAAATATAAGATTTGTTATTTATTTTAAATAAGATAGTTCAAATAGGGGATTTAAACAAAGTTGTTTTGCTTTCTTTTTAAATGCTTCAATTTAAAATGTTATAAGTGTATAAATATAAATGTTAGATTTTAAATAACATGTATAAGACGTATACTTATATTTGAATTATAATTAGTTTTAGAATAATTTCTTTTTAAAGTAAATTGATAAATACTTATGTAAACATTTATTCATTTAGTAACTTAAGAAAGTAAGTTTATATTTACATTTAAACTAATTAAAAACTAATTTAAAAACACTTAAGAAAAATATGTGTAGACATATTAACAAGTTAGTAACAATTGTAAAGCTATTAAGAAATCTAATAATACATGTAAGAAGATTTAGGAATTAAAATGACAAAAGTAATTCTTATGGGACAAGTGGCCTACTTTTTTTTCATTTGAATTCAAACATAAAGAAAATCATTTTTTATCAAACATTTTCACTACTTTGTTTCCTTTCTTTCATTCTTTAAAATTTTAACATCTATCATTGAGAAAAAAAATTCAAATATTAATTTAAACTAAGACCTGCAATTTCAAAGCCTCAACCTGCATTTCAAAAATGATGTTCAACCTTCAACTTTCAAACCTGAAGATCGTGAAGATCTGCAGTTTCAATCTTTAAAGCATGTAGATGGATTTTACAACAGCAATTAAAAGCTTTTTCAAAATCTAAGATTCAAGAGCCTAGAAAAAAGAAAAAAAAAATCTGCTCTGCATATAATCAAGTAAGTAAACTATATTTAAAAATAGTTTGATTTTAGATTTCATCTTGATTTTATGATGACATCATGATGTTATATGAAAAATTCGTTTTAAATTGGAATGCATATTGAATTAAAATATTGAATTGCCTATAAAATTTAAAATGGAAACTATGTTTATTAAAACAGTTCAAATCCTTCAAAATCTCAATAACTTGATTTTGAACACGAATTAGACTGTGATTTGTTAATGGAAGTTGTTTGAAATCAAGTGGTTTATCATCTAAAAATAGTTATAGGGTTTTAAATGAATTTGTTCTTCATATTTTTCAAATTTACAGTGAAAATCAAAATTTAGGCAAAAATTTACGATTTCAAATTCTAGTTTTGAATGTATAATTGAATTACAATAGGAAATTTATGATTTTTAGAGTTTGTATCATAATTTTTAATTGAGAAATTAAGTTGAATTTTGAGATTGAACATTTTGGGGATTTTTATGAACTGCGGATGATATAAGTATTAATTTGAGTTGATAATTGGATTGAAGCTTGAATTATGTTATAGATTAGGGGAAAAATACAATTGAATTTTTCCAATGATTATGGTGATGGGATTCAACCGATTTAGGGTTTAGGCTAGTTTGGGTTTTGGCTTGACTGTTTTGACAATGGCGAAGTGGAAGATGGTTCGAGTTCAATCGCAAGAGGGGAGGTTGAAGACATGGGTTGTGGAATCACGATGGAGTGGTCGGCATGGTTCATCAATGTCGATGGTCGGCATTGGGAGGGGTTGTAGCATCGTTGTTTTCTACAGTTTTGGTTCGAATGATCGAATTTTGACTTGCTTTCAAATTGAAGAATCTGGGATTGGATTTTTGATCGAGAGCGACTTTGTGACCGTCAGCAAGAATCACGACGATCTGGAATGGCCGGACGTGTTGAGTTACGTGTACGCGTAGGTCGTGTACAATGGGTATTTTGAACTTTGGGGAAGACGAGGTTGTCTCGAAGATGCTATCGCGATTTTATCACGTGCGACTCGAATGAGGCGGTGTTTGGTTGGCTTCGGGGTAGGCACGGGAGTTTCCTGGGTTCGTACTCGAGTTTTAAGTGATGCTTCCCTATTTAGTACTGAAATATTGTAAGTTGCTAATTTATAACCTATAATTGATATTAGTTCCATATTCTGACCTGTAGTTTGAAATAGATTAAGATCGAGTTTAAAATTATAAACAAGTTTTCTAGAATAAACAAAATTTAAAGTTAAAAGTTGTTGTTTTAAAATAAATGTAAATTAATTTTTTAAGTGATAATTGAATTGAATTTTCAAATTTCAAATGTTTAAGATGTTTTCTTAGAAAATAATTATCTAATTAAATCTTGAATTTCAAATTAAAGAGTGTTTTGAAATTAAATATGGAATCAAAGTTTTAATTTAAATTTTTAAGTAATGTTTTGATAACAAAGTTTCCAAATTTATTTTGAAAATAAATAAGTTTAAATTAGATAATTATAATGTTTTAAATTTGAAATTGTTTTTCTAAATGATTATTTCCAAATAAAGTTATTATTATGATTTTGAAAACCAAATAAAATAATTTGTTTAAGTTATTAAAATTTGATTTATTCAAATAATTTAATTATGAAGATAAATAGGGTTAATTTATCTTTGTTAATAACTTGAAAATACTTGATTGAATATGATTTGTAATTAAGTAAAGAATTAATCAAGATAAATGTTTTCTTAATTAATTAAGGATTTTGAAATATTAGAAGTTAATTAATTAATTGTTTAATTAATTTTAAATAATTAGTTAATTGTTTATTTAATTTTAAATAATCACTTGATCATGGATTAATTAAGTGTGATTACTTAATGAAGAAATTAATGGACAATTATTGAATGTAATTAAGAATGGAAATTATTTATGAAAGTAATTAATAGGAAATTACTCATGGAAGTAATTAAATGGAAGTGATTAATGGATAATCACTTAATGTTATCAATTGAGGAATTGATTAATATAATTGTTTTAAAGTTAATTAATTATGGAGTAATTAATTAATTAATGAATTGGGGATTGTTTAATAATGGGATTAATTATTTGTTAAGTAATTAATTAAGGAAGTAATCAAGATTGATTAATAGAGGTAATTAGAAATAATTACTTATGTAAGTAATTAAGAGTTAATTACTTAATTATTTTAGATAATTAATTAATGAGATTAATTAATCAATGAAATGTGTTTAATTAAAGATTAATTACTAAGTGTAATTAATTAAAATGAAATTAATTAATAAAGAAATTAATTAAGGATTTATTTATTAATTAAATTTAATAATAATTACTTAATGAAGTAATTAAAGATTAATTAATCAGAATAATTAATCAAAGGTTACTATAATTAATTTAGAAGTTAATTAATTTGGATAAGTGATTACAAATTGGTAATTTCTAATTATGATTAATGAGTTGATCAATCACAAGTTAATTTTTTAATTTAAAGAGAATCATTAACTAACGGGGATCATTAATTAATGTAATTTATGATATTAATCAAAGTTGATTAGTATAAGCAAATTAATTTGAGTGTGGTTAATTAATTGTAATTAATTGAGGTTTAATGAAATTAATTATTGTTAATTAATGGAAGTAAATGAATGATCATTAATTAATGAAATTAATGATAGTAATTAAGGGTTAATTACTGAATATGGTTAAGGATGATTACTTGAATGTAATTAAAGTATAATTAATCAAGGAAGGTTAATTTGGGAAAGATCATTAGAAATGATTAACTCATTTAGAATAAATAAATGAAGGAGGATTTTGGGTAATCAAATTTATTATGAGTTAATCAATTTTGTTTTGGATGATTGATTAATATTGTTGATATTGATTGATATTAGTTGATTGATTGATGTTGGATGATCAATATTGAGTTATTGATATTGGGTGATTGATGGGTTGATACTGGATGATTTGGATATCTTGGATACATGATATGTTGTTTTGTGAGATGAATACTTGATATGAATTATCTATTGTTATAATGTGATTCATCTATCTGTTTATATATCATCCTGAATACGAGTTTAAATTGTTTAAAATGTTAAGTACAACTTGGACATTAAAATGGCGTTTGGTTTCGGTGAGACCGGGATCGGTATCCATATTTGGGATTCGAAAACCACATCGATTCCAATTAAACGTTAGGTCGTGAATCCAAGTGGAGCAAGTGAAAACTCGAGGTTTAAGGGCTATACATCAATGTAACTCTGTGGGTGATTCCGTAATGAGTTTGATGGAATAGTACTTATAGGTTCGAGATGGTGATTTAAAGTGCAAGGGCTATGATCGTTGACTCTGAGGGTGATTCCAAAATGAGTGCAACGAGATAGTGCCTTCGGTTTCGTTCGAACCCGAAACGAACTTGTATGGATTGAATGCTTTCAGAACATCGTCAGGTGGACGTTGAGCATTCTAAGATAGATGTGTTTTATAAAGGTAATCGCAGCCTCAAGCCTCAACAACCGGGAATGGCTAAAACAGGGGAGGTGCAGCAAGGCTTCGTGGGTAGCTCCCACCGGAGAGCAAGATTTTCCCCGTCTAGAAGTCCCTTTTTATTCGGCTGTGTGGGTAGTTGGAATCGCGCGCCAACTGTGGGGTTGTCTTGTTCGGGACTATTCAGTAAGGAATGGTCCCGACCTAGTGTTGCAGGGGAGCGGACATACTCCTCGGCACGTTGATCTAGGCCACTTACTGCGACGGGCGGTACCCCAATAGCCCTGCCCTTGATGGAAACCCATTCTTCTTACGAGACCCTACGGATTTGGTTGTATTACCCACTTTTGTGGCTTGTAGCTGGAATTTAATAATGTAACAATTTCGGTTATTTCTTATTTACTTGAAAACCCTAGACACTATTATAATATCACTGGATTTCCTATCAAATGTTTTGGTTAGCGTAAGGTAAAAACTTTACAATGTTTATGTGTGGGAAGTCTTACGTGATGCCTTTTCTTTTCAATGGTTTTCTAAAGTTAAGCAATTTTAACCCGTTTACTCACACCAGACCCCTGTCTGACCTGAGTGTTTATTTTCTATTTTACTAAACTCTTGGGTACTCATATTATATACGAGTAGTCAAGTGATTTAGGTTTTCTTGTCGAATTCTGGAGGAGTTATAGAGCAGGAGGCTTCCACGTGTAGATATATTATGGTTCTACTGTGTTTATTTAGTATCTGTATCTGTTGCACTTGAGTTGTATAATTAGACAGATGTTTATAACTGTCTAATATGTGTTGTATAAGTTGTGTACTCTGATGTAATATGATACTATGTAATGTTTTATGTGATATATTATATATTGTTTGTTCCGCTGTGAGTTCTATGATGTTCTTATGCTTCCTCTTTCTCTTTCTTTTCTTCTTCTATCCCTTTCTTTCTTTAAGATGATGCGATTTCCTGGAGATAGGAAGTCGGGTCGTCTTAGTTTGGTATCAGAGCGTTACGTTGAGTAAATACCTATGCTATGGAGTGGTGTCTTTCTTGAGGGAGCGTACTTGTAATATATATATATATATATATATATATATATATATATATATAATCTGTTGGGTTATCTGTTCGGATTTTCCAACATAAGTTTTAGAGGTAGATGGAGTAGTGATGTGTGTGTAACACGACTACCACTAATAGAAGAGGTCCATATGTTTGAGGTTGGAAGTTTTGTTAGGACCGTAGACCTAATACCGTCTCGAGTGAGATTTGTAGTTTGGAGTAAGGATTTCTCTGATATCCGAAGTAAATCTTGTTAAGAGATTTGGAGTATATCCTTGAGGTGTAAGTTTGGATCTGTCGGAAGTACAGAAGTAAGTGATGATATCTTGGTAACTGCTTGATGAGATGCAGTTTCCATGGATATTCCAAAAGATGCTTTCTCTTGAAGCAGTTTTAGAAGTAGTTGAGGAGCATTTCTTGTCTGCCGCAGGTAAGATTCGTCTGTGTAGAAGTTATCTGGATCTTTAGCAAGGAGGTTGTCTGTTTCGGAATACGAGACTAAGGTCTATAAGTTGCTTCGCTTCGTCATGGTCTCATTTGTTATTCCTAAAGGAGAGCGAGATGTTGATGCTTGGTTTGAAGCCCGAGTTTCTTTTGGGATGTCTGCCATCTAGGAGGTCCGTTGTGGGGTTTGTTGATCGTTTTGGTTTTCGAGAAGCCTCTTGGATTAGAAGTCATTGGTTAGCTGTGGTAGCAGTGCAACTCGGAGTGTTCGGTGTGCTGACGAGAAGGTCATTTGGCTTCGCAGTATCATCAAGGTAGAGTTTGGAAGCAGTAGTGTAGCTCGTTTTTCCGATGGTTCAGAAATCTTCGTGGTTCTTCTTCAGCAGTCCGGGCAGGTGGTGAAAGTTTTATTGAAGAGTTAACCTTGTTTGGAAAAGCTTAGAGCTGTTCTAATTGGTAAAGTGAGGACGGTTTCTTTGGAATCTGAACTAGGTAGGATTGCAAAAGTGACTTGCAATTAGTTTGGGAATTTTTCTTGGGTTAGCTTTTGTTTGAGGCTGAGGGTTCTCTTGTGATAGTAGGAGTTACTGAAGTAATCAGAAGTTTGTCTACATTTGGAGTTGAGTTCCATATTGTTTTGGTTCCAGATGTGATTTTCGTAGTTAGCCTGGTAATAGGATGGTTCTTGAAGAAGAGAGAGTTGGTGTAGCAGCTTAGAAATATTTTTGGAATTTGGATTAGTCAGATCTAGTTTTTGAGTTTGGGTTTCTGTTATAAGGTTGTGTGTCTGAGTCAGATGGGATACTCGGATTTTATGGATCTGATGAACAGTTTCCCGGATATATTGGATAAGTTTGTATTCGTGTTCATCAACAGTATTCTCATCTATTTCAGAATCAGAGTTGTGCAGCGGAAGCGAGGTAGTAGCTGTACAAGGGAGAAAGTAAGTTCTGTTCGCTATTGCTTGAGAAAAAGAGCTTGTGTTCTGGATTTCGATGGATTTTGGAAGATTTTTCTATTGGATAGGATCCAGAAATTGGTATTGCTTTGGTCTAGTTGTTTCTGGAAGTATTAGCATAGGTTAAGCTAGTCAGGAAAGAGAATTGGCAGCCCAGGATTGTCTGTAGAGTTATACAGATATGAGATAAGGAGTTTGGAATTCGAAGTTGAACACTTCATTGTTGTTAAGATTTCTCTGGTTAAGAGAGTAGTAGTTGGGTAAGATTGGTTGGTTGGTGCTGTGGCATTTGAAATTTCTTATCTGTGTTTTTGATAGGACAAGATTGAATTGCCAGTTGGATAGCTGGAATTCATTGCATTTCACGTATCTCTGAGGGAATACGTGTAGTTCAGTTGGATCTGAAAGTTGTTCTGGACTTGAGTAAAGTCTGACGTTCGGTTCAGATTGGAGAATCTAGAGATGTGAGGAGCCCTGGATTGTGGTGGTGTAGTTTGTTAGCTTCTATAGAGCGAGTTTCCCGGTGATTTATACTTGGGAAACCCGAAATAGTGTTAGTAAGATTTATTCTGATTTGGGACAGAATAATTAGTTAGGTTTGTTTGTTTGATTGGTTGCTATGGTTGTTATTAACTGGATGATAAGTGAGCTTTGCTGTTAGAAATTAAAAATCTTTGTTGGGTTATTAAAATTACCTTTGCTTTTAAATTTCGAGGACGAAATTCTTTTAAGGGGGAGGATTGTAACGACCCGGAATTTTGGGCAATATAAATTTAATAATCTGTACAAATAATTTAAATGGTTTGATAATTTTTCTTCATAATTTTAATTTAAACTGATAAATTTAATCTTTTAAAGGTTAATAAATAATTAATCTGATAATTGTGGTCAATATCTTTCTGACAATTTAAAATATTGATAAGATTTATTTTTCAAAGCTAATCAAATTTTATTCTGTTTATAATATATATATTTTTGATATATATTGTGAATAGAATATCTTTTGTTAAAATAAAAGATAAACCTTCGAATCGTAATATATATATTTGTATATGTTATAATTTGATATGGTTTTGAAATTTAGTTTAATCAACTGATAATTTGTATATGTATGAATATTGTAAATTGAAGCTTTATTTTAATTAATATTTTTCAAAAAGTAAATTTAAGATTTATTCAATTATTTTTAAAATATAAGATTTGTTATTTATTTTAAACAAGAGGGGATTTAAACAAAGTTGTTTTGCTTTCTTTTTAAATGCTTCAATTTAAAATGTTATATGTGTATAAATATAAACGTTAGATTTTAAATAACATGTATAAGACGTATATTTATATTTGAATTATAATTAGTTTTAGAATAATTTCTTTTTCCAGTAAATTTATAAATACTTATGTAAACATTTATTCATTTAGTAACTTAAGTAAGTAAGTTTATATTTACATTTAAACTAAGTAAAAACTAATTTAAAAACACTTAAGAAAAATATGTGTAGACATATTAACAAGTTAGTAACAACAGTAAAGCTATTAAGAAATCTAATAACTCATGTAAGAGGATTTAGGAATTAAAATGACAAATGTAATTCTTATGGGACAAGTGGCCTACTTTTTTTTCATTTGAATTCAAACATAAAGAAAATCAGTTTTTTCAAACATTTTCACTACTTTGTTTCCTTTCTTTCATTCTTTAAAATCTTAATGGCTATCACTGAGGAAAAAAAAATCAAATCTGAATTTAAAATAAGACCTGCAATTTCAAAGCCTCAACCTGCATTTCAAAAATGATGTTCAACCTGCAACTTTCAAACCTGAAGATCATGAAGATCTGCAGTTTCAATCTTTAAAGCATGCAGATGGATTTTACAATAGAAATTAAAAGCTTTTTCAAAATCTAAGATTCAAGATCCTAGAAAAAGAAAAAAAAAATCTGCTACGCATATAATCAAGTGAGTAAACTATATTTAAAAACAGTTTAATTCTAGATTTCATCTTGATTTTATGATGACATCATGATGTTATATGAAAAATTCATTTTAAATTAGAATGCATGTTGAATTAAAATATTGAATTGCTTGTAAAATTTAAAATGGAAACTGTGTTTATTAAAACAGTTCAAATCATTCAAAATCTCAATTGCTTGATTTTGAACACGAATTAGACCGTGATTTGTTAATGGAAGTTGTTTGAAATCAAGTGGTTTATCATCTAAAAATAGTTATAGGGTTTTAAATGAATTTGTTATTCATATTTTTCAAATTTACAGTGAAAATCAAAATTTGTGAAAAAATTTACGATTTCAAATTCTAGTTTTGAATGTATAATTGAATTACAATAGGAAAGTTATGATTTTTAGAGTTTGTATCATAATTTTTAATTGAGAAATTAAGTTGAATTTTGAGTTTGAACATTCTGGGGATTTTTATGAAATGTGGATGATATACGTATTAATTTGAGTTGATAATTGGATTGAAGCTTGAATATGTTATAGATTAGGGGGAAAATGCGATTGAATTTTTCTAATGATTGTGGTGAAGGGATTCGATCGATTTAGAGTTTAGGCTAGTTTGGATTTTGGCTTGACTGTTTTGACAATGGCGACGTTGAAGATGGTTCGAGTTCAATCGCAAGAGGGGAGGTTGATGACATGGGTTGTGGCAACACGAAGGTGTGGTCGGCATGGTTCACCGGTGTCGATGGTCGGCATTGGGAAGGGTTGTAGCGTCGTTATTTTCTGCATTTTTGGTTCGAATGATCGAATTTTAACTTGCGTTCAAATTGTAGAATCTGGGCTTGGATTTTGGATCACGAGCGACTTTGTGACCGTCGGCAAGAATCGCGACGATTTGGAATGGCCGGGCGTGTTGGGGTACGTGCACGCGTAGGTCGTGTACACTTGGTATTTTGAACTTTGGGGAGGACAAGGTTGTCTCGAAGAAGCTATCGCGATTTTATCACGTGCGACTCGAAGGAGACGGTGTTTGGTTCGCTTCGGGGTAGGCACGGGAGTTTCCTGGGTTCGTACTCGAGTTTTGAGTGATGCTTCCCTGTTTGGTACTGAAATGTTATAAGTTGCTAATTTATAACCTTTAATTGATATTAGTTGCATATAATGACCTGTAGTTTGAAATAGATTAAGATCGAGTTTAAAATTATAAACAAGTTTTCTAGAATAAACAAATTTTAAAGTTAAAAGTTTTTGTTTTAAAATAAATGTAAATTAAGTTTTTTTTAAATGATAATTGAATTGAATTTTCAAATTTTAAATGTTTAGGATGTTTGCTTAGAAAATAATTATCTAATTAAATCTTGATTTTCAAATTAAAGAGTGTTTTGAAATTAAATATGGAATCAAAGTTTTAAGTTAAATTTTTAAGTAATGTTTTGATCACAAAGTTTCCAAATTTATTTTGAAAATAAATAAGTTTAAATTAGATAATTTATAATGGATTAGAAATTGTTTTCCTATATGATTATTTCCAAATAAAGTTATTATTATGATTTTGAAAACCAAATAAAATAATTTGTTTAAGTTATTAAAATTTGATTTATTCAAATTATTTAATTATGAAGATAAATAGGGTTAAATTATCTTTGTTAATAACTTGAGAATACTTGATTGAATATGATTTGTAATTAAGTAAAGAATTAATTAAGATAAATGTTTTCTTAATTAATTAAGGATTTTGAAATATTAGAAGTTAATTAATTAATTGTTTAATTAATTTTAAATAATTAGTTAATTGTTTATTTAATTTTAAATAATCACTTAATTATGGATTAATTAAGTGTGATTACTTAATGAAGTAATTGATGGAAAATTATTGAATGTAATTTAGAATGGAAATTACTTATGGAAGTAGTTAATAGGAAATTACTCATGGAAGTAATTAAACGGAAGTGATTAACGGATAATCACTTAATGTTATCAATTGAGGAATTGATTAATATAATTGTTTTAAAGTTAATTAATTATGGAGTAATTAATTAATTAATGAATTAGAAATTGTTTAATAATGGGATTAATTATTTGTTAAGTAATTAATTAAGGAAGTAATCAAGATTGATTAATAGAGGTAATTAGAAATAATTACTTATGTAAGTAATTAAGAGTTAATTACTTAATTATTTTAGTTAATTAATTAATGAGATTAATTAATCAATGAAATGTGTTTAATTAAAGATTAATTACTAAGTGTAATTAATTAAAATGAAATTAATTAATAAAGAAATTAATTAAGGATTTATTTATTAATTCAATTTAATAATAATTACTTAATGAAGTAATTAAAGATTAATTAATTAGAATAATTAATAAAAGGTTACTATAATTAATTAAGAAGTTAATTAATTTGGATAAGTGATTACAAATTGGTAATTTCTAATTATGATTAACGATTTGATCAATCACAAGTTAATTATTTAGTTAAAGAGAATCATTAACCAACGGGGATCATTAATTAATGTAATTTATGATATTAATCAAAGTTGATTAGTATAAGCAAATTAATTTAAGTGTGATTAATTAACTGTAATTAATTGAGGTTTAATGCAATTAATTATTGTTAATTAATGGAAGTAAATGAATGATCATTAATTATTGAAATTAATGATAGTAATTAAAGGTTAATTACTGAATATGGTGAAGGATGATTACTTGAATGTAATTAAAGTATAATTAGTCAAGGAAGTTTACTTTCGGAAAGATCATTAGAAATGATTAATTTATTTAGAATAAATAAATGAAGGAGGATTTTAGGTAATCAAATTTATTACGAGTTAATCAATTTTGTTTTGGATGATTGATTAATATTGGTTGATATTGGTTGATTGGTTGATATTGGATGATCAATATTGAGTGATTGATATTGGGTGATTGATGGGTTGATACTGGATGATTTGGATATCTATGATATGTGATATATTGTTTTGTGAGATGAATAGTTGATATGAATTATCTATTGTGATAATGTGATTCATCTATCTGTTAGTATATCATCCTGGATACGAGTTTAAATTGTTTAAACCCTTAAGTTCAACTTGGACACTAAAATGGCGTTTCGTTTCGGTGAGACCGGGATCGGGTATCCATATTTGGGATCCGAAAACCACATCGATTCCAATTAAACGTTAGGTCCTGAATCCAAGTGGAGCAAGTGAAGACTTGAGGTGCAAGGGCTATACGTCAGTATAACTCTATGGGTTATTCCGTAATGAGTTTGACGGAATAGTACTTATAGGTTCAAGATGGTGATTTAAAGTGCAAGGGCTATGGTCGTTGACTCTGAAGGTGATTCCAAAATGAGTGCAACGAGATAGTGCCTTTGGTTTCATTCGAACCCGGAACGAACTTGTGTGGATTGAATGCTTTCAGAACATCGTCAGGTGGACGATGAGCATTCTAAGATAGATGTGTTCTATAAAGGTAATCGCAGACTCAAGCTCCATCAATCGTGGGTAGCTTTCACTGGAAAGCAATATTTTCCCCGTCTAGAAGTCCATTTTTATTCGGCTGTGTGGGCAGTTGGAATCGCGCGCCAACTGCGGGTTTGTCTTGTTCGGGACTATTCCGTAAGGAATGGTCCTGGCCTAGTGTTGCAGGGGAGCGGGCCTACTCCTCGGTACGTTGATCTAGGCCACGTACTGTGACGTGCGGTACCCTAGTAGCCCTGCCATTGATGGAAACCCATTCTTCCTACGAGACCCTACAGATTTGGTTGTTATACCCACTTTTGTGGCTAGTAGCTAGAATTTAATAATGTAACAATTTCGGCTATTTCTTATTTACTTGAAAACCCTAGACACGATTATAATATCATTGGATTTCCTATCAAATGTTTTGGGTTGCGTAGGGTAAAAACTTTTCCATGTTTATGTGTGGGAATTCTTACGTGATACCTTTTCTTTTCAAAGATTTTCTAATGTTAAGCAATTTTAACCCGTTTACTCACACCAGACCCCTATCTGACCCGAGTGTTTATTTTCCGTTTTATTAAACTCTTGGGTACTCATATTATATATGAGTAGTCAAGTGATTCAGGTTTTCTTGTCGAATTCTGGAGGAGTTATGGAGCAGGAGGCTTCCACGTGTAGATATATTATGGTTCCGCTGTGTTTGTTTGGTATCTGCATCCTTTGTACTTGAGTTGTATAATTAGACAGATGTTTATAACTGTCTAATATGTGTTGTATAAGTTGTGTACTCTGATGTAATATGATACTATGTAATATTTTATGTGATATATTATATTTCATTTGTTCCGCTGTGAGTTCTCTGATGTTCTTGTGTTTCTTCTTTCTCTTTCTTTTCTTCTTCTATCCCTTTCTTTGTTTAAGATGATGCGATTTCCTGAAGATAGGAAGTCGGGTCGTCTCAGTTTATACATATATTATAGCATATAACTTTGATTTAAATATATATTCACTTGTACCATATATATATATATATATATATATGCATATGCATATGTATATGATTTTTAGAAAGAAATTCTATTTAGAAACTTTATGTATTTAAAATAATTTCACAATAATATTACAGAGCTTACTTAAGTTTGATATGAAAAAAATATGTATAAACATTGTTTAGCTGATTGTATAGAGTTTCAAAATATTTTACAAAGTTTTTATATTTTCAAAACAATATTTATAAAGTATTCTTCATAAATGCAAAGTGCATGTCGACATATCCCTATAGTGTATGCCGACATATAGGCCGAATTTTTCAAAATTCAAATTTAAATGAAAGTGTATTTTCATTATATATCTTCATGAATGGACATAGCCGTTGTTTTTCTATAAATAGGAGGTTTTACCAACAATTTTTTATACTAATTTATAATTCTTTCTCTCCTCTTTTACTCTCTTGATTTGTAAAAGAAAATCTACTTAAAATATTCTCAAATTCAATCAGAATCAGATTAAAACTCTACTGATTTGATTTTTAATCAATTACTCTCTTATCTCTCTCTCCTCTATCATCAAAATAAGATCAAAGTGCTATTCAAGAGTGCAACGAACCAGAATTTTAGCCAATTAAAATTAGAATATTTAACTTATTTTAAATATTGAAAAGTTATTTTCATAAGTTAAATAAATTTAATTTGAAAAATAGCGATTTATTTGATAACTAATTGTTGAATTTAATACTGGAGTTGTTTTAATAATTTAATCTTGGATTTAATATGAATGAAAATGATTTCAAAAGTTGATTTGAATTCTATTTGAATAAGAAGGAGGTTAGAGAACTTCTAAATTTGATTTTGCACTTACTGCTATTTCGAACCATTCAAATCGACAATCAACCACACATGTCAACTTGAATTGGTCAATACAACAAATTTTTAATTTATAATTGGCAAAACATAGCACATACAATAAATAAATCAATTATAGAATCACGGACGTAGAGTAATACAACAGTAAACTGCGGCATAGATAATAGTAGTTCATGAAGCTACTACAACATAAGAGTTCAAAACAAGATACAACCAAAATCTCAAATACAAAGTACACTCAAATACGTAAGAAAATGACAAGTCTGAACAAAACTACTGGAAATAACTGAAAGCTAAATCAGATACAAACATAACTTCAGGCGAAGCTCCAAACTCCAAAGGCGAGTCTCAAATGCTATGACACTTAATCTGACCCGATTATAACGCAAAACAAAAAACACTTGAGTCAGAATTAACATTCTTATGCAAATAAAATTAACTCAAGTGAAATGTCCAAGTGAAATGCAATATAACTTTAAGGATGTTGGGACCCATCCCTTAAGGATCCGTTAAACTATTTACATACATAGTGCAATACACTACATGACGCAGCGGATAAACGAAAATGGATGAAACAGTGAAAAGTTGAATCGATGGATTAAAAATACCCAAGTGCCCAAATCCGTTGATCTCGAGAGATACCGGATTCTAGCTATCTCCAACACGTTGATTACGAACGATACCGTGTTAAAAGATCAACGATTCTTCTACATTAATCTCGCGCACGAGATTCCGTAAATCGGCTTCAAATTTGTTGATTCAAGCGCACTCGAATAACCGAAAATGGGGAAATGAGACAACGCTCAACTTCCAATTTTAAAGAGGCACAAAGCACTCAAACAAAAGTTTATTCAAAATCAACCACCCAAATGATACAACTCACCCGCTATTTAAGGATTTACAACCCATACCTGTGGCTTAGCAACAACACAAGTGACCTACAACCTAAGACATTACGCGGCCTAACATACAAGTCAACAACGACCTACGACTTACAATTCAAATGACCTATAAAATACAAGTTACAACACATGAGTTACAATAGTAATGACTTACGACCTAATTACAACACACGCGACCTAAGCTTCAGCGTCATAACATAGCTCGGCCGCGACCTAGGTATGCAACGACTTAACAAAATAACATTTGAACATCTGGAGCGACTTATCTTCTTGAGCGACTTAAGAAGGTCGTTCGCGACCTAGCGACTTAAGGAGGCTCACGACCTAAGGTAATGCGGCATGTGTGAATGCGGCCTAGCTCGCTTAGGTCGTAACTTGGCAAACTTAGTTCGTTGCTCCTGCATTCTAAAAAATTCACTAGGTCGTTTGAGCGACCTATCATCCCCTTGCTAGGTCATTGGTGAGCTAAGAAACATGTAGCTTGCTCTGCATCATTCTCCCAAGGTTGGAAAGAATTCGAACCCGAATTCACACTTTCCTCTTCCTCGATAAGCTCGTACTCATGATACGAAATCAAATGTTTAACGTTGAAAACGTCAGCAGTATGAATATGATCCGGCAACCTTAACCGATAAGCATTATCATTGATTTTCTTCAAGATTTCTACTAGACCAATCTTTTGAGCTTTCAATTTGTTGTAAGTTCCAACTGGAAAACGATCCTTTGTCAATACTGCGTAAACAAAATCTCCCCTTTTGAAGTCCATACTCCTTCGCTTCTTATCTGTCCATTGCTTATATTTCTCATTTGACTTAAGCAATCGTTCATGAACAATCTTGTGGCACTCCTGCAACTCAATCACGAAATCACAAGCTCGTTTAGCAATCCCTTTCTGAAATGGAACTATCGACAAATCCAACGGTCCCTTCGGAATTGCTGAATATATTATTTGAAATGGACTGAATCCAGTACTTCGATTCACTGCATGATTATGTGCGAATTCCGCCTGACACAATTTCACATCCCAGCTCTTCAAATTATCTTTCACAAGACATCTCAACAAGTTTCCCAAATATCTATTCACTACTTCCATTTGCCCATCCTTTTGTGGATGATAGGCACTACTAAAATTCAGCTTAGTTCCAACCATATTCCACAGACTCAACCAAAAATGACTTAGAAATCGAGTATCCCGGTCAGAAACAATGGTCTCAGGTAGCCCATGTAGTCGATAAACCTCTTTAAAGAACAATTGAGCAACACGGATTGCATCGACGGTCATTTTACAAGCTATAAAATGTGCCATCTTCGAACATCTATCCACCGCAACATATGTAGAATCATTTCCCCGTTGAGTTCTTGGTAGTTGGAAAGCAGACTCAGCCTCTTCAGTCCACATAAACCGGTTCCCTTTCATACAATCTGTCACTGGTGCAATCACGCTACTGAAATGTGGAATAAACCTTCGGTAGGATGATGCTAACCCATGAAAACTTCTTACTTCAGTTATAGTCCTAGGTTGTGGCCAATCCTTGATTGCTTCAACTTTACCTTGATCCACATGAATACTTTCCTTGGACAACACGTGCCCAAAAAACAAAACACTATGCGTCATGAACATGCATTTCTTTGTGGCCGCATAAAATTGCTCCTGACGAAGTATCATTAACACTTCCCGCAGTTGCTGTAGATGTTCTTCCGTGCTTCCACTGTATATCAATATATCATCAAAGTATACCACCACGAACTTTTTAATAAACTGTCGAAAGATCTGAATCATCAATCGCATAAAAGTACTAGGTGCATTTGAAAGACCAAATGGCATGACCAACCATTCATATAACCCTTCTCTTGTCTTGAAAGCTGTCTTCCATTCGTCCCCTGGTCGAATTCGAATCCGATGATACCCACTCTTCAAATCAATCATTGAAAAGATAGCAGCTCCATTCAACTGGTCTAACAAGTCATCCAATCTCGGCATTGGAAATCTATACCTCACTGTAATCTTTTTCAGTGCGCACTATCTGTACACATTCTCCAATTTCCATCCTTCTAAGGCACTAACAATTCTGGTACTGCACAAGGACTAAACTTTCTTGTACGTGCCCCTGTTCAAGTAACTCCTCCACCTGTCTTCTCAACTCTTCATGCTCCTTCGGACTCATTCTATAATGTGGTCTATGTGGTAACACAGCTCCTGGAACAAGATCTATCTGGTGTTATATGCCTCTCAACGGTGGTAACTCTTTCAGTAATTCATCAGGAAATACATCTTCAAGTTCCTTCACACTGGCTCAACTTCTTCAGGAATTTCAACCACTTCACTACTTTCACGTCCAACCAACAGAAATACTTCAGGCTCATCCTCTACTTCTTTGACAAACTCCTTCAACGATAACAGAGTTTTTAGTTCTTCAATCTCCTCCAACTTGCTTTCACTTTGTTGTTGCTGTTTAGGAACTAAAGTGATTTTGGTGCCGTCGAACATGAAAATATAGCAGTTGGTACTCCCATCGTGTTGCTATCGTATTGCCATTGTCTTCCCAACAACAAATGACATATGTCCATATCTACCACATCACACCAAATTTCATCCTTATACTTTTTTCCGATGGAAAAAGTTACACAAGTTCTTCGATTAACTTTCACTTCCCCACCTTTCCTCAACCATGCTAACTTGTAGGGTTTGGGATGCTTCTTGTCTTTAATGCCAACTTCTTTATGGCTTCTGTAGAGATGATGTTATCACAACTTCCTACATCGATAACAAACTTGCAAACCCTTCCCAAAATAGTGCACGTTGACTGGAAAATATTACTCCTCAACCAACTAGTCTCCTCTTCCTGCTTTGGCGTCAAGCAAGATCTCCTCATCATCAAAGAATATCCTTCGTCTTCTTCCAATAATTATTCTTCCTCCTCAACTTGTCGTGAATTGGAACATTCAATTTCTGCATCCTCATTCTCAACCTCAGAAACCATCGCTCGCTTCTTAGGATTTGGACATTCATCGCTCTTATGACCAAACTCCTGACAGTTATAACACTTGAAATTGTTGTTGACCTTGGCCTTAGCAATTTCATTGACAACTGGTTTTCCAACAGCCTTGGAAACATTCGCATTGCTACTAGCCCCTTTCACTTGATTGTTGGAATTTGTAAACACACCACTTCCTCTTCTACCTTGTCTCTCGCAAGCTAGAGCCTTTTGGTGTGCTTCAGCAATGGATCTTGGATCATACATATTCACCATATCCTGAATTTGTATTCTCAACTCTCCAACAAATCTAGCTGTCAACTGTTCCTCCGTCTCCATGATATCATTTCTAGCAATCAGTTGATTAAACACATCTGCATAATCATTTACTGACTTTGTCCCTTATCTCAAATTTTGTAAGCGCTGATACATAAGAGACTGATAATTATAAGGAAAAAAAGTAGCCTTCATCAACTTCTTCATCTTCTCCCATGAAACAATCTTCGACTTTCCCATCCTTTCCCGTGTAAGTTTAATTTGTTGCCACCATGCCATAGCTCTGCCCCTCAATCGTGTAGCAACCAACTTAACTCTACGATGCTCGGGTCTTCCTTGAAGTCAAAAATTTGTTCAACATTTGATATCCAATCCAGAAACTCTTCCACAATCATTCCTCCTTTGAATTCTTGAATCTCTGTTTTCATCCCCGACTCCCAGTGACGATCATCTTCTACATCCCGATATGGATTTCGTACTTGGTCTCGATCTCGATAATGAATACTACCTCTATCACCATCTTCATCATAATCAAATGTACTTCTGTATCGATCTCGACCATCAACATCTCTACGATCACGCATATCTCTTCTGCTATGTCTTTCAGCATCACGATATGGCTCGTCTCCAAACTAACGTGGAGTTCTTCTCTGTTTATTTCTGTATTAATGGTATTCTCTTCTCATTGAAACTGATGATTCACTTCTATCTCGATAAGATTGTGGTGACACCTTCCTCGTTTCCGCAACCGATGGCGAAACTCTGTTTCCTCCACGGTCTGAGATTGGTGATCTTCTCCTTTGACTTTGATTCATGTCATTCATCAATTTCTCTAACTTCCCAATACCTTCATCAAACTTTTCATTAATACGTTGTTCCATTTGCTCAGCTTCTTGTCTACGGTATACATCCTCAACATTTTGAAATGGGTTAGCACGCCTCAACGGCATTGTCGAATCTTCAACAAATCCAAACACACTTCAACTTGCACAACTTCTATATCTCTCGGCCTGCACTTTCTCTCGGCCTGCACTTAGCTTGGCTCGACTTTGATCAAACTTATCAACAAACAATCTCCAATACTTCTATCTCGGCTCAAACTCCAACTTATAGCTCTCGGCTTTGATCAACAACTCTATACTCGGCTCCAAATAGGCTTGGCTTAGCTATGATTGGCTAAGTCTAGCTCTATACCAATTTGACGCAACGGATAAACGAAAATGGATGAAACAGTGAAAAGTTGAATCGATGGATTAAAATTACCCAAGTGCCCAAATCCGTTGATCTCAAGAGACACCAGATTCTAGCTATCTCCAATACGTTGATCGCGCACGATATTGTGTTAAAAGATCTACCATTCTTGTGCGTTGATCTCGCGCACGAGATTCCGTAAATAGGCTTCAGATCCGTTGATTCGACCGCACTCGAATAACCGAAAATGGAGAAAGAAGACAACACTCAACTTCCAATTTTATAGAGGCATAAAGCACTCAAACAAAAGTTTATTCAAAATAAACCACCCAAATGATACAACTCACCCGCTATTTATAGGATTTAAAACCCACACCTACGGCTTAGCAACAACACAAGTGACCTACGACCTAAGACATTACACGACCTAACATACAAGTCAACAACGACCTACGACTTACAATTCAAACAACCTATAAAATACAAGTTACAACACACGAGTTACAACAGTAATGACTTACGACCTAATTACAACACACGCTACCTAAGCTTCAGCGTCATAACATAGAGCGATCGCGACCTAGGCATGCAGCGACTTAACAAAATAGCTTTTGAACATCTAGAGCGACTTATCTTCTGGAGCAACTTAAGAAGGTCGTTCGCGACCTAGCGACTTAAGGAGGCATGCGACCTAAGGTAATGCGGCATGTGTGAATGCGGCCTAGCTCGCTTAGGTCGTAACTCGGCAAAGTTAGCTCATTGCTCCTGTATTCCAAAAACTTCACTAGGTCGTTTGAGCGACCTATCATCCCCTTGCTAGGTCACTAGTGAGCTAAGAAACACGTAGGTTGCGCTGCATCACTACATATATAATGTATGTTGTAAAGTAAACTATTAAAATAGCATTAAGGCGTTACCTATATCCCCCTTAAAACATTTTTATATACTCTGTAGTCTGTACAGTACCGTAAATCCTATGTAAACTGGAGGGCTATCAGAGAGCACTCTATATGTGCGGTACAAACAAAACTCATAGAGGCGCAATAGGGCATGTGGTAAGGCACGTGAGGCAATGCTAGGGTAGGATTCTACCGTTTTCACTTCCAGACTAATTGTAATGCATAACATCTACTACCTTCCACCTCGAGACACACTACTAAATCAAAGGTGCACCCAATCAATTAACAAAGTAATATAATGGTATCGACGAAGCATGCTTGATCGGAAGTGCGACCTCACTTGGCCCGGTATGGCTGCTATTTTTGCCACATCAAGCTGACTCGTGGGAGTTAGGGTTACGTCAATACCTCATATAGAATCGTTCGCCAAACCATCCTACTTGGTTCTGGAATTTCCACCGCATGCACAGTTGTTAAAGTGATTTTGGGCAATGGCAGAAAGGGTGGCAAAATCCAATCTCGGTCTCTTTAACAACCAAACACTTATTTCACACTTGATGATTTTATATTTCAAATGGTTCATTTTCAAACTATCATATTCATTTTAAAGTCATCTCACTATAGAAATCATTCCACTTCCAAAATCATATTCGCTTTCGAAATCATATTCGCTTTTAAAATCATAACCATAAAATAGTTTAAACCTTCATATTAAAATATTCGCATTTAAATCCATTAAATCTAAATCATAACTGTTCCAACTTAAATAGTTTAAGTACTGAAAATAATTTATATATATTGAAATAGCTATAAATTAAAAATAATGTATAGTTAAAATAGTTTACGGATTAAAATAGTTTATATATTAAAAATAGTTTATAAAAGTATAGTTTTGAAGTATAATTATTTCTTCCAACTTCACAAATTAATTCAAATCAAATTTAATTTCGCAATTCAATTTAAATCAATTTTAGTTTAACAATTTCAACTGAAAAGGTTAAAGGTTCAATTCAAATTTTCATTAAACTATTTTTATTTATACCGATTTCAAATCTAGGTTTGAATTACAAATTTAAAACCACCTCAAATTTCAATAGATTTTAAAGTTTAAATATTCAACAATTTACAATAACTCAATTTGATAAATCTCATTTATATTTCAAAATCCAACTTTAATTTTATTTAAATTTGAAAATATTCACTTAATCATTTTTAATAACATTTAAATGAAATCAAAAATTAAAAATTTAAACAAAATCAATAATTAAATATCTAGCTTCAATTATATTTAATTCTAAAATTTTCACATAATCACTTTTTATAAGCATTTAAATAAAATCTCAAATTTCAAATTTAAGTTAAAATTAAATATTCAATTTGTAACGACCTATAATTTAGTAAATATTTTAAATGGAATTTTATTCGAAACTTTGATTTAAATTATTTTAAAATTGATAAATTTGGAATTTTAATAAATATTTTTAGGGTTTGATGTTAAATATTTTCCAAACCTAATAGAATTAAAAACTTTCTGAAAATTCAAATTTTGGTCGAATTTGGTCAAAGATTGACCTCTAGTTGAAAATTTTAAATTTGAATTTTAAATTTTTGTTCTTTTTTATGAAGCTGGATTTGATTCTAACATTCTCCTTACTTTTCGTTTTGTTAAATTTTGATTTCTACTTTTCAAAATCTGAAACCTTTAGCGTATTACATGCAATTATTTTCATATTTTATTTTCCTCTTCGTTCTTGGCATTTTGGGTACATTTGATTTGAGATTTAGCTCACTTGTTGTTGTTGGGCATAGGCAAAAGGGTTAGGATGTCAAAAGTCATATTAATGGTCATCTGATATGAAAAGCCACATTTTTGGGTAACAAAGTACATGCAAAAGTTTCTTTCTCGCTTCTGTTTCTCATTCCTCTTCCTTCTCCTCACAAATTACAGCAAGTTGTTCTTTTCTCTTTTTCAAAATTTTCTCCAATTTTTTTTCTCCTTCCTCCTCCTATTTTCCGCCATCCCTTGCCCTCACCTCCACCTCCTTTTCTCCACTCCATAGCCGACTCTTCTCTACCACCAAACCCCTTTGTTTTGCTCAAAGCCGAACACTACCACTCCCTTATGCCCGACCACCATCATCACATAGCCTTCCCATGGCCGAACACAACCCTAGGCCAAACCCTTCCACCCCTTTGTCTTTCAATTACTTCGGCCATCCACCATCCAAACACTAGCTGTGACCTTCCCCTTTCGCTCCCCTAGCCGTGACAAACCAAGGACGAACCCCTTCACTTTAGTTAGGCCGAGCCACTTCAAGCCATGGCCGGACCTCAAAGCTTCATCTAGCCGAGCCTTGTCTTGACACAAACTCTATCATGGCTGAGCCAAAACCAAACCCTTATGGCCAAACCTCTTAGCTATGTTGGCCGAGCCCAAACTCAACCATAGTCGAGCCATCTTGCCATCTAGCTAGCCCATTTCATTTGTTTTCCATGTATATAAAATATTTTTTTTCTACGTAAATTTATTTATTTACATACGTATTTATTTATTTGTTTTTCTAAGCTTTGGATTTGGATTCTCCTTCAACTAAATCTTGTTCGTGATTGTCGTGCCTATTCGAAGTGTTATGATTTGTTTGGAATCATTTTCTCTAGCCAAAGAAGGTGAGTAATCACTCTCGAATACATACTTATATTTTGGTGAATCAATGTCATATTAATTGTATTGAGACATATGTTATATTAGTAGTTTCATATATGCTTATGTTATGTTATCTCACATGATGTTATACCTATTTTGATTATATGCCATGATATGTTATATGTTGCTTTGTTATTTCATATTTTGTTCTCACATTGCAAGTTCCCTCACTACGGGTTGAAATGATACATACTCGAACAATCTTTAAAATATGGAAAAATTATTTTGAGCTGAAATGATAGGCTTGAGCGATTTTTATTTGGCTTGGGTTGCGGGTTGAAATGTTATATACCCGGGAATATAATAATTTCAGATTGAAATGATATATATCCGTATCACTTTACCATAGGTATTAAAATTTTATATAGACTCCGGGGTTGGTTTTATAATAAGTTTCTAAAAATTATTAAGTATTTTGGAATTTTAAAATATATGAATTTTAAATTAAATTAAATTTAACGATTTTATAAAAATTTATATATTTCTGTTATATATATTAAAAATATTTATAAGTAAATTAATGGTTGTGTAACGACCCATAGATTTTGATGGTTTAATAATTTATTTAATTGATATTTTAATGGTTTATTCATTTAATTAACTGAAAATTTATGAAAATTTAAATAATTTAATTTTGAAATAATAATTTAATATTTGGAATACGTCTAATTAAACATGGGAAATGGTAAATTTCCAATATAAAATATGAAAATTTATCTTCTTGTGTAATTTTATTTCAATTTATATCAGTTAAAAATCAACTATAATAAAATGTTTCTGAACCTGAATATTTTTCTATAGAAAATTTGTAAATCATCTTCTAAGTGGAACGTCATATTTCATTCTCCAAATTTAGATTTCTATTGCTCCTTTCATCTTATTTCTGACAGATTAGTAGCATTTTCAGTACCGATTATCGACTTTTGATTGGATAATCGTAACACTGGTATCTGTATACCATTTTGATCGTCTTGTCGTGCTGATCACTATGGTATATTTGATTTCTATATTTCAGGGTCTGGTACGACATAGAATCAGTAAAACAATTATCGTATCGGTAACCATTTTCAACCTTTTAACTTCCTTGTCCTTTCATATGTTTGCCAGCAGAAATTTGACAGCCACTTGTTCAAACTTTTCCCGATTTCAATAGCGTGACTCTTCTTATTCCTCCCGTTCAATAAATCATTGAATTGTCCTTTCATTTTTTCGATCAAGACACTACAAAATAAAGATTTCATTTTTATATATATGCTTTCTATTCACTTTTCTCTGCAACTTGCTCTTTATCTTCTCCTTCCATTTTTGTTCGACTATTCTCACCCACCTCCCTGCTTCTCACATCATCGCTGACCAGCGCAACCGCCCCTTCTTTGCTTCGCCCATCACCGTGACTAAGTGGTTGTCCTCCGCTACAACCTATTTCTTCCCAGTTCAGCTTGTCAGGCCTCACCACAACGAACCACCATCAACAACAGCCGCCTTTCACCACCTCTCCCTCCAACGCTGTCATTTTTCCGACCATCTGCCACCAACTTCGACTGTCCACCTGCCGACATCACCTACTTCGGTGTTAATCTCATCAGCATCTCATGCGCATGCACCCACGTTGGAAAATTCATGCTTCTTACCATACGTAAGTCTATGTTTCTATAAATTATATTATGTGGTTTGTTTATTTACATATTTTGTTGGCATAAAATCTTATTTTGTACGATAGCTTACTTGTAACAACCCGTATATTTGGACCATTTAAATTGACAATAATCCTCACATGTCAACTTAAATAATACAAAACATGAATCACCATGGGATTATAAATACATAGATGTAAATGAGAATCAATACAACATCACAGTCACAGAACAGTCACAGAATAATGCAGCGGAAATACATCGTCATAATAGCAGTTCATGTACTACATATAGTACAACAATGTCTAAACAAAAGGTGACTGGAAGGAAATACATAAATGTCCAACAGACACGGACATCAAAATAGTCTGATAAAGATAAATGCTAAGTCTTCAGCATCTTCAACCAACCTTGATCAGCAAACTGGATAGCTTCAAACTGACCCGAGCATATACAAAAGAAACACTCGAGTCAGGACTCAAAATCTTATGCAGGATAATCAAATGCAGGAAATAAAGTCCATAACTCAAAGATGAATAAAATAACATCTCTAAGGATCCGATGAACTATCTATATATACAATAGAATACGGTATGTAGGTAATGTCTAATCAGTAAAATAGAATCTTAAAATAGCGTTAGGGCGTTGCCATAATTCCCCTTAACACATTTTATATTCCCAAAAGCATATACAAGACCGTAGTTTCCCCAAAACCGGAAGTCACCAGAGGGCAATCCATATACTCAAGGTACAAATCAAAACGTAGTGGTCGCGAATAGGATAATCGGTATGACAAGGTACATGAGGCAATACCAACTAGGATACTAGTAGTTGTGTGATCTGGACTGATGTTAAGCATAGTAGCTACTATCTCAACACCGCGAATCAACACTCCCAAATCAAGGGGTGCACCCAAATAGAATCACAAAAGTAATAGATATGGTATCGAAGAAGCGTGTCCGCTAGAGGTGGCGATCCTCAATGGCCCGGTGCGGCTCCTGTTTTAGTCATGTCAGGGGTTATCCAATATCGTTCTCTTTCTTCAGTCAACGCGTTCACCAAACCATCCACTTCATTCTGGATCAACACTTCGCGCATAATAGTTATTAAAGTGGTTTTCGGTATCGACAGAGAGTATGTCCATTCTCGATCCCGGTCTCTTTAATAACTACGTATTTATTACCCGATGGTCTGTTAAATTAACGTCTTAAACAAATCAAAGTCCAAAAGTCAAGGTGCAAATTTGACTTCCAAATTTTGACATTTCACGATTCAATTTATTTTAGATATTTTAAAACATATTTCCAAATGCAAATTTTCCAAACATTTGAATGGTACTTAGTTTAAATTATTAAATCAAATTCAATTCATTTCACTTCATGCTCACGTCCACCGTTGTCATAAATACGATAAATCAATTTCATTACTAAATTCCTTTTATCAATCCTCATTTGATTTATTTACTTATTCAATTAAATTCCAAAATCGAAGGAATCTATTTTCATTTACAATGTCCTGATTTGATTAATTTGTAAGTTTAAAATCATTTTAAATTTAAATATCACTAAGTTATATCCATAAAGCTTTAGTTAGTTTTGTATTCCTCTTAAGTCAAATCCTCTAAATTTCAAATACAAATTATATCATGTTCCAATTCCATTTAATTTAAACCCGAGTTTTAATCTTAACCTAACAAATCTAATAATTGTTAAATTCTAAACTTACTTGTTTCTAAATCTCATTTCGATTAAATTTGCCAATTCATTTTATTTAATTACATAGGTTTCTTAATCCGTTTCAATTTAATCCATTAGTTTTACTTCAATCTAACCCATAAAATTTATCTCAATTAAATCCGAGAAATTTATTTCAATTACATTCATTAGAACCGTTATCAAATTTCCAAACAAATTGTCAAGTTCATTCCTTAATTTAAAATATATTTCAATTTCGAAAATGGTTTTGTTGACCAATCGGGTTTCTTACTTTTATTTTCTATCCTAGGCCAAGTTGTTTAAATGGGTATTTATCATTTCAACCCAATATCATTCAATATAAAACAAAGCATAGCAAAGGGAACTTCCAGTGTGATAACTGGGATGGTGTCAAAGTAAATAAACAAGCAATAACAACCATACATAACAATTTAACAGTTTATTAAATAATCCCGAAATAATCGTATTAACTTACATTTGTTATTTATGCAAATTAATATAATTATTCCTAGAATCCACACTATCGTTTCATGCGGATTAAAGATTATCATGGTTTCCACTTGGTGTCTATTATCAAATTACTATATCAACCATACATTTAATGGTTCAAAGTGTAGTTAACGCTATTTCTACGCGACGATTTATTTAACATTTGAAGGGGTCAAGTTCAACATATATAATCCATTTTAAATTGTTGTCTATCCTCTATCAATTTCAATTCCATATTAAAGTTCAATTATATTAACAACCAAATTCAACATCACATAATAATTTTAGTGTCACAACTAATTGTCGTAAACTAGCAATATTCAAATTTAACTTGTATAGCGATTAAAAATTTTATTTCAACAATTCCAACAATCAACAATTAACATCCAAATTAATATAAACAACAATTATCACTTGATTATCATAGCATAATAGATTGAGTCGTGAATGAAATATTCACCTTGCGTGGTTGAAGAAGGTGATGGTGAAGCACGAAGACGAATAGATAAAATAGGCCCTAACAAGCATGACGCAAAATGAACACAACTGCAATCAACAAATGATTAATCAATAATTTGTTTATTGCAATATATATATCGATTGAATATATATATATAAACCATACCAAACAACAGAGCAAGATAGATTCGACAAGCGGGATGGAAATAGCCTATATTTCCGGATCAATAGCGGGAGCTGGAATAAACGCAGCACAACGCTGTTAGTGAGCATATATAATTGATTCTGTAAAACTTTGTACTGTATATAACAACTTAAAACATGGACACCCTTTTTCTCAACTAAATATGCACACCCTACTGCTGCATAAAACTTTACTTTATAACTTTACTGACAACTAAAGTTTAATATAATAACAACTCCTACCTATGATATATTACTTTATACAATAACAACTATTCATACTTTGGAATCATACTAAAAATAGAAAAGCTGATGTACATATATATACGCATAGATAACTTTTTATACTTCTTATACTTCAACTTATAACTGCAGCATGCATGCTTCAAACTTATATATAATTCATATATGCCGTGAACCCATTATCATATAACAACTAAATAAACTAATACATACACACACATCTTATATGCTTTAAACAAAGTTTATTCTATAAACAATAATTGCAACATAAAATTATAAACGAAACTAAACTTTGAAATATTAAAACTATAATCAACAACTGTGAATAAACAATAACTTGTAATATTTGAAACTGTAAGTATATATATAAGAGAACAAAGTGGCTAGAGGGGAGAAGATGGTCGGCCAAGCTGGGAGGAAGCGGGAGAGGGTGGGCTATGTTGGTCGGCTGGAGCCTCGGAGGGTGGTGCTCGGCATGGGATGCGTGGCTACCGTGGCGGAAGTTTGCGTGGAGGCTCGGGAAGGAGGACACATAGTGGAACGGTGAAGCTGGCATGTGGGGCGCATGCGACTGATGGGGAGGTGAGGGGCGGTTGGTAGTGCTGGCAGGTGGGCGGGCTGCATGGGGAGGCGGAGGCGGTTGCACGGTGGTGTGGGACGTGGCGGGGAAGATGCATGCGGAGGGTAGAGGGGGTTTAGGCAGTGGCGGTTAGTGTGAGGCGGAGCTTTGGAGGGGAGAGAGACGGAGCTTTGGAAGGGAGACAGGCGGAGGGGATGCACATGGGGCGGTGGCGGTTGCACGGGACGTGCACCTGGATGGGAGGATGGGATGCATGGGCAGGCGCATGGGCGGGCCGTGTGGGCGAAGGGTAGGGGCTGGAGGCGGTGGCCGTGGGGCTTGGCGTTTTGGAGGGGAGAGAGGCGGAGGGTAGGGGCAGGTGGAGCTGGTGGTGTGGGACGTGGCTGCATGGCCGTGGGGAGACGCCGTGGGGAGCAGTGCTGTAGCATGGGGTGGAGGAGGCTGATGGGTTGGTAGGGGCGGAGTACATGGATGCATGGGTAGGTGCATGCTGTGGCCGTATGGGGTCTGTAGTGGGAACGTGGAGTGGAGATTCATTTGCAGTAAACAAAATAATGAGGAGAGAGGAGGAAGGGAGGAGCTGTTTCATATTACAGTGAACGAAAATAAAACAAAAGAGAAAGAAGAAAGGGAGGAGGGAGAGAAAGAAAAGGCAGAGGAGTAAAGCAACCTACCAATTTTCTCTTATGGGGCAAAGGGAAAAGTGATGCAGAGTAATTAATGAAGGAGCTGCTGTACAATATAATAAATGGAGAGGGATATATACACGTTATTCAAAGTGTGCATACGTCAGTGCAATGATGATTTCTAAAATGGAGGCTATTTGGGTTCCCAAGGCAGCTGAATGGCTCCAAAATTTTAAATGTTGAAATGTTGGGTACCGGTTTGTGCTGCGTAACGGACCGGTTTGCGCTCCGTTAACAATTATAGTTTGCAACGCCGAACTCCGATTGACACAAATAAATATACCGTTGTGGTCAGCGCGTCGAGACGGACACAACGGTATAAAGATGTTGATGGTTCGACGCCGTTTGCACGGTGGTAAATCTTATTGAACCATTTGCACGAGCGAACATTTTAGCTAGCAATTAAAAGCGAAATTTGACGAAACGAAATGCGCCGTCAAGTTCAGAATATTTTTCTTATGCAACATCGAGAAAATATTTGAGTTCGGATGATAGGAAATTTATACAAAAGATTTAAACTGATATGTAAATGCGACGAGCGTAATTTACTTCAATATTTTTCAACAAAATTTGGCGCACGCCCATGTCTATCTAGACGCACTCCAAATGTGAAGTTTGGTTGGCAACGGAAGTTGTTTGTGAAAATTCGAATTTCTACATAAAATAAGTGGTTTTAAAATTTTAAACTGGGTCCGAATTTTAGGGTCGTTACATTCTCCCCTACACAAAACTTTTCGTCCCCGAAAAGGAACAAAGGAAAGAGTGGAAGAACTATAAAAGAGGTACGATAGATATAAAATAGATTATCGAACAAAGTAAAGAATATAGAATGGAATTTACCTTCAACAAACAATTCTGGATTAGAATTTCGGATACTCTCCTCGGTTTCCCAAGTAAAATCACGGTCATCGGGACTCCATTGGACTTTGACTAGGCTAACAGTCTTCCTTCTAAGCTGCTTCGTATCCCTATCAACAATACGAAGTGGTCTCCTCTCTATAGCCAAATCCGGCTCAATATCAACCTCATCTAACTGAGCAATAGGAATGGTTATGGATGGATCATGTACAACCTTCCGAAGATGTGAAACATGGAATACGTTGTGCACGCCCTCAAATTTCTCCGGCAGTGCAACTCTGTAGGCTAGTGTACCAATCCTCTTAGTGATAGTGAATGGTCCAGCAAATCTAGGAGCGAGCTTCCCTCTACGACCAAATCGAATAACATTCTTCAAAGGTGATACTTTAAGAAAGACCTCATCTCCAACCTGGAATTTTAACTCTCTTCTACGCCTATCGGCATAGCTCTTCTGCCTATCCTGTGCGGTCTTCATCTTCCTTCTGATCTCATTGACCTTCTCGGATGCTTCCATAATCATATCCGGGCCAAGGACTAATCGGTCACCGGGCTCAATCCAACAAGCTAGCGATTTGCATGGCCGTCCATATAAAGCTTCGAACGGTGCCATATCGATACTCGCCTGATTATAAAGATAGTTATATTTCAATTCAAATTTTTTTACTTATTCAAATTGAAAATTTTGGATTACCTGATAGCTGTTATTATAAGTGAATTCAACCAAATGAAGGTGGTCTTCCCAAGATCCACCGAAATCAATAATGCAAGTTCGGAGCAGATCTTACAAAATCTGATTTACCCTCTCAGTTTGGCCATTTGTTTGAGGATGATAAGCCGTGCTCAGATTTAGTTTAGTGCCCAAGACGTCCTGAAATGCCTTCCAGAATTTACTAGTGAATAAAGGATCTCTATCGCATACAATACTAGATGGAACTCCATGAAGTCTGACAATCTCTCTCATATAAGTCTCGGCCAAACTCGAAGCAGTACTAGTGGTCTTAACAGGAATAAAGTGAGCAGATTTTGTCAACCTATCAACAATCACCCATATACTCTCGTTCCCTTTTCTGGTCCTCGGTAATCCGTCAACGAAGTCCATAGAAATTTGGTCCCATTTCCAACACGAAATCTCTAGGGGTTGAAGTAATCCTGCCGTCTTCCGGTGATCGGCCTTGACTTGCTGGCAAGTGGTGCATCTACTGACATATATGGAAATATCTCTCTTCATCCCACTCCACCAATATAAACGCTTCATATTTTGATACATCTTGGTGACACCAGGATGAAATGAAAGTGATGACTGATGGTTCTCTTTAAGCACTTCTTGTCTCAATCCATCAACATTAGGAACACAAATACGGTTGTCAATCTTCAAAACTCCATTACCATCTATCTGTGCTCCCACTTTACTGTCAGCATTTCCAACTCTACCAAGATCTAACTTCTTCATGCGGTAGAGCAAGGTGTCCTCATATTGCTTAGCTTTGATGCGATCCATAAGAGATGGGGAGATAACAAGCTGAAATAGCATGCCTTCTACAAGATTACAACAAGACAATGCTTTGCTACGGCTCAAAGCATCAGCTACAACATTTGCTTTTCCAGGAGTATAATTGATGTCGAGATCATATGCAGCTAAGAATTCGAGCCATCGGACTTGTCTCTGATTCAAGTCCTTCTGAGAGAAAATATACCGCAAGGACTTATGATCTGTGAATAATTCAAATTTTGTCCCCAAAAGATGGTGCCTCCATAGTTTCAAAGCGAATACAACTGTAAGAAGCTCTAAATCATGGGTTGCATAGTTTACTTCATGAGTCTTTAACTGACGACCAGCATAAGCAATAACCCTTCCATTTTGCATAAGGACAGCGCCTAAACCTTCTCGACAAGCATCGGTATAGACAGTTAATCCTTCACTCCCGTCAATTACCGCAAGAACTGGGGTTGAAGTTAACTTACGCTTCAACTCATTAAAAGTTGATTCACACTTCTCACTCCAAATAAATTTGACATCCTTTCGAGTTAAAGCAGTGAGTGGGGCAGAAATCCGGGCAAAGCGCTCAATGAATCTGCGATAATAACCGGCTAGGACCAAGAAGCTTCGGATATCGGTAGGAGTTTTGGGAGTCTCCCAATCCTGTAGATAAGTTTTCAAATTAGAAAGGAACACGATGGATCGAATAGAAATAACGAATAGGATAGAACTTACATTGATTACGGCGATCTTAGCTGGATCGACCGAAATCCCGTTTTCAGAAACAATATGGCCAAGGAATCGTACTTCGTCTCGCCAGAAGTGGCATTTCGAAAACTTGGCTTTAAGCTGATGATTTCGGAAAGTTCCCAGAACATAAGCAAGATGTGTTTCATGCTCTCTCTCATCCTTGGAGAAGACGAGAATATCATCAATGAAGACAAGGACAAACTTGTTAAGGACATCACGAAAGACTCTATTCATTAAGTCGACGAAATAAGCAGGTGCGTTGGTCAAACCAAATGGCATAACCAACCATTCATAGAATCCATTCTCGGTACGGAAAGCTGTTTTATGAATATTATCTTCTGCTACTCTGAGTTGGTGGAACCTAGTGGCTAGATCAAGTTGTGAGAAAACTTTAGCTCCATGTAGCTGATCGAATAAATCATTGATGCGAGGCATCAGATAGAGGTTCTTGAGAGTGCGCTTGTTTAATTCTCGGTAATCAACACACATGCGAAGAGATCCATCAGACTTGGTGACAAATACGACTGCGGCGCCCCATTCAGAACAACTTCTCCTGATCAAACCCTTAGCAAATAGATCATCAATTTGGGTTTTAAGTTCAGCTTTTTCTTTAGGAGCCATCCTTCTGTGAGGGAGAACTACGGGTGTAGCTCCGGGAATAATGTCAGTGCGGAAATCGATCTCTCGTTTTGGCGGTAGAGAGTCGACCTCTCCAAATACATTGGGAAATTTCTGAACGATAGGAGTAGTACTAAGGTCATCCGGGTGAGCATCAAGAGAGAATATGAAGCTTCCGGCATATTTCTGAGGTGATTTGCATTCGATGACAAGCGGTAGACCCTTGTCATTGACTAGAGAAACAGAACGAGCTTTGCAAGAAATAATAGCATCGAATTTTCTTAACCAATCAGCGCCAAATAAGATGTCAAATGCTTCGAAGCCAAGCACATAAAAATCCCAAGTGAATCGATATCTTCCATACAAAAGCACAACCTCTTTACAAATTCTACCGAGGTTGGCAAGTCCTCCAATGGGGTTGGAGACGCATAAGGAAGTAGTAGCAAGAGTTGGTTCTAATTTGAGCTTATTACAAAGATCAATAGATATGAAGCTATGAGATGCACCAATATCGAATAATACCCGAACAGGTAAATTATGAAATCTAAAAGTACATCGTAAGGTACCTCGGTCATCCTGAGCAGGTGGTGGAGGTGGTGGAGGAGTGGTGACAGCATATACTCCTGATGGTATGCTTTTCTTCCTAAATGGGCAATCTTTCTTGAAGTGACCTGGCTGGAGGCAGACATGGCATAAATCATTCCTCATCTGAGAAGGTGGTGGAATAGCAGCTCCGGTGGATGGACAACTATTAGCATAATGGCCCTTCTTATCGCATTTGAAGCAAGTGATCTTAGCAAGGTCGATTGGGCTTTTCTGGGCATATCCTAATCCTGTAGTATTTTGCCAAGCTTTCTTTTGCTGATCGAAGTTCATCTTCCTTTGGAAGAGGGCTGAGTAGGAGGGGCTTTGGCAGTGGGTCCCCTTGGCTTTGCCTCATATTGAAGAGCATAGTCGACAAGCTCTGTGAAGGTGCAGTGAGTGTGGCCAGTAAGCAAGTCATAATACTCTGGTCTAGCTCCCATAATGAACTTCTCGTTCTTTAAAGTGGTGTATCGATCAATCCCGGGCCAAACTTGGAGAGTTCGTCGAATTTCCTCTCGTACTCAGAAATAGTCATACTGCCTTGCTTAAGATCCATAAAAGCTCTATAAAGTTGGGTTTTCCCAGCAGAGGGCATCCACTGTGCCGAGAAAGTATCCCTAATCAAAGATAGACTAGATGAGTAACCTTTTAAAGATTGAAAGAAGAATTAGACTACGAAATCCAAATAAATTTATACCTAAACTGGGCCCAAGTGATGGTGTTCTCCTCGATACAGGAAGTAACTGATTCCCACCAATCTTGCGCGGCATCCAGAAGTTGCCACGCAGCAAGCTGACGTTTCTGAGCATCAGTGATCTCCAATCCAGAAAATATCTTCTCTAAGCCTTTGAGCCATTGCTGATCCTCGATAATACCCTCGGATCCAGAAAACTTAGTACCATCTAGCTTTGTATACTCCTTGCTAAGAGTGGTGAATTTGACTGGAGCTGGGACGGCAGGTGCATCCCGGGCAGGACCATGACCTCTTCCTCCCCTATTGTTTCTTTCGGTGCTCATCCTGAAATATCGAAAGAGATTTAGAACCAAGGATAGAAAAATCATACAGCTTGAAGAAAATCTAATGAACGGATCAAAGAAGTTTGAATTTTTAAAGGATCGGGATATTGAATCGATTCTCCTCATTCTAGGGTACTGCTACCCTATCTCTAACGAGTTTATATAATCGCAAACTAAGGTTTTTAGGGAAACCAAAGCTTTGATACCAACTGTAACAACCCGTATATTTGGACCATTTAAATTGACAATAATCCTTACATGTCAACTTAAATAATACAAAACACGAATCATCATGGGATTATAAATACATAGATGTAAATGAGAATCAATACAACATCACAGTCACAGAACATTCACAGAATAGTGCAACGGAAATACATAGTCATAATAGCAGTTCATGAAGCTACTACATATAGTACAACAATGTCTAAACAAAAGGTGACTGCAAGGAAATACATAAATGTCCAACAGACACAGACATCAAAATAGACTGATAAAGATAAATGCTAAGTCTTCAGCATCTTCAACCAACCTTGATCAGCAAACTGGATAGCTTCAGACTGACCCGAGCATATACAAAAGAAACACTCGAGTCAGGACACAAAATCTTATGCAGGATAATCAAATGCAGGAAATAAAGTCCATAACTCAAAGATGAATAAAATAACATCTCTAAGGATCCGATGAACTATCTATATATACAATAGAATATGGTATGTAGGTAATGTCTAATCAGTAAAATAGAATCTTAAAATAGCGTTAAGGCGTTACCATAATTCCCCTTAACACATTTTATATTCCCAAAAGCATATACAAGACCGTAGTTTCCCCAAAACCGGAAGTCACCAGAGGGCAATCCATATACTCAAGGTACAAATCAAAATATAGTGGTCGTGAATAGGATAATCGATATGACAAGGTACATGAGGCAATACCAACTAGGATACTAGTAGTTGCGTGATCCGGACTGATGTTGAGCATAGTAGCTACTATCTCAACACCGTGAAACAACACTCCCAAATCAAGGGGTGCACCCAAATCGAATCACAAAAGTAATAGATATGGTATCGAAGAAGCGTGTCCGCTAGAGGTGGCGATCCTCAATGGCCCAGCGCGGCTCCTATTTTAGTCATGTCAGGGGTTATCCAATATCGTTCTCTTTCTTCAGTCAACGCGTTCACCAAACCATCCACTTCATTTTGGATCAACACTTCGCGCATAATAGTTATTAAAGTGGTTTTCGGTATCGACAGAGAGTATGTCCATTCTCGATCCCGGTCTCTTTAATAACTATGTATTTATTACCCGATGGTCTGATAAATTAACGTCTTAAACAAATCAAAGTCCAAAAGTCAAGGTGCAAATTTGACTTCCAAATTTTGACATTTCACGATTCAATTTTTTTTAGATATTTTAAAACATATTTCCAAATGCAAATTTTCCAAACATTTGAATGGTAGGTATTCAAGTTTAATTTAATTAGATCTAAATGTCGCTTATTAAGTTTAGTTCATAATCAATGAATTCAATTTAATGGTAAACTTAGTTTAAATTATTAAATCAAATTCTATTCATTTCACTTCATGCTTACATCCACCGTTGTCATAAATCCGATAAATCAATTTCATTACTAAATTCCTTTTATCAAACTTCATTTGATTTATTTACTTATTCAATTAAATTCCCAAATCGAAGGAATCCATTTTCATTTACAATGTCCTAATTTTATTAATTTGTAAGTTTAAAATCATTTTAAATTTAAATATCACTAATTTATATCCATAAAGCTTTAGTTAGTTTTGTATTCCTCTTAAGTCAAATCCTCTAAATTTCAAATACAATTTATAACATGTTCCAATTCCATTTAATTTAAACCTGTGTTTTAATCTTAACCTAACAAATCTAATAAGTTGTTAAATTCTAAACTTACTTGTTTCTAAATCTCATTTCGATTAAATTTGCCAATTCATTTTATTTAATTACATAGGTTTCTTAATCCGTTTCAATTTAATCCATTAATTTTACTTCAATCTAACCCATAAAATTTATCTCAATTAAATCCGGGAAATTTATTTCAATTACATTCATTAAAACCGTTATCAAATTTCCAAACAAATTGTCAAGTTCATTCCTTAATTTAAAATATATTTCAATTTCGAAAATGGTTTTGTTGACCAATCGGGTTTCTTACTTTTATTTTCTATCCTAGGCCAAGTTGTTTAAATGGGTATTTATCATTTCAACCCAATATCATTCAATATAAAACAAAGCATAGCAAAAGGAACTTGCAATGTGATAACTGGGATGGTGTCAAAGTAAATAAACAAGCAATAGCAACCATACATAACAATTTAACAGTTTATTAAATAATCCCGAAATAATCGTATTAACTTACATTTGTTATTTATGAAAATTAATATAATTATTCCTAGAATCCACACTATCGTTTCATGCGGATTAAAGATTATCATGATTTCCACTTGGTGTCTATTATCAAATTACTATATCAATCATACATTCAATGGTTCAAAGTGTAGTTAACGCTATTTCTACACGATGATTTATTTAACATTTGAAGGGGTCAAGTTCAACATATATAATCCATTTTAAATTGTTGACTATCCTATATCAATTTCAATTCCATATTAAAGTTCACTTATATTAACAACCAAATTCAACATCACATAATAATTTTAGTGTCACAACTAATTATCGTAAACTGGCAATATTCAAATTTAACTCGCATAGCGATTAAAATTTTTATTTCAACAATTCCAACAATCAACAATTAACATCCAAATTAATATAAACAACAATTATCACTTGATTATCATAGCATAATAGATTGAGTCGTGAATGAAATATTCACCTTGCGTGGTTGAAGAAGATGATGGCGAAGCACGAAGACGAATAGATAAAATAGGCCCTAACAAGCACGACGCAAAAAGAACACAACTGCAATCAACAAATAATTAATCAACAATTTGTTTATTGCAATATATATATCGATTGAATATATATATAAACCATACCAAACAACGGAGCAAGATAGATTCGACAAGCGGGATGGAAATAGCCTATGTTTCCGGATCAATAGCGGGAGCTGGAATAAACGTAGCACAACGCTGTTAGTGAGCATATATAATTGATTCTGTAAAAATTTGTACTGTATATAACAACTTAAAACATGGACACCCTTTTTCTCAACTAAATATGTACACCCTACTGCTGCATAAAACTTTACTTTATAACTTTACTGACAACTAAAGTTTAATATAATAACAACTCCTACCTATGATATATTACTTTATACAATAACAACTATTCATACTTTGGAATCATACTAAAAATAGAAAAGCTGATGTACATATATATACGCATAGATAACTTTTTATACTTCTTATACTTCAACTTATAACTGCAGCTTGCATGCTTCAAACTTATATATAATTCATATATGTCGTGAACCCATTATCATATAACAACTAAATAAACTAATACACACACACAAACACACACATCTCATATGCTTTAAACAAAGTTTATTCTATAAACAATAATTGCAACATAAAATTATAAACGAAACTAAACTTTGAAATATTAAAACTATAATCAACATCTGTGAATAAACAATAACTTGTAATATTTAAAACTGTAAGTATATATATAAGAGAACAAAGTGGATAGCGGGGGGAAGATGGTCGGCCAAGCTGGGAGGAAGCGGGAGAGGGTGGGCTATGTTGGTCGGCTGGAGCCTCGGAGGGTGGCGCTCGGCATGGGATGCGTGGCTACCGTGGCGGAAGCTTGCGTGGAGGCTCGAGAAGGAGGACACATAGTGGAACGGTGAAGCTGGCATGTGGGACGCATGCGGCTGATGGGGAGGTGAGGGGCTGTTGGTAGTGCTGGCAGGTGGGTGGGCTGCATGGGGAGGCGGAGGCGGTTGCACGGTGGTATGGGACATGGAGGGGAAGATGCATGCGGAGGGGAGAGGGGGTTTAGGAAGTGGCGGTTGGTGTGAGGCGGAGCTTTGGAGGGGAGAGAGGCGGAGCTTTGGAGGGGAGAGAGGCAGAGGGAAGGCGCATGAGGAGGTGGCGGTTGCACGGGACGTGCACCTGGAGGGGAGGACAGGCTGCATGGGCAGGTGCATGGGCGGGCCGTGTGGGCGGAGGGTAGGGGCTGGAGGCGGTGGCCGTGGGGCGGGGCGTTTTGGAGAGGAGAGAGGCGGAAGGTAGGGGCGGGTGGAGCTGGTGGCGTGGGACGTGGCTGCATGGCCGTTGGGAGAGGCCGTGGGGAGCAGGGCTGTAGCATGGGGTGGAGGAGGCTGATGGGTTGGTAGGGGCGGAGTACATGGATGCATGGGTAGGTGCATGCTGTGGCCTCATGGGGTCAGTAGTGGGAATGTGGAGTGGAGATTCATTTGCAGTAAACAAAATAATGAGGAGAGAGGAGGAAGGGAGGAGCTGTTTCATATTACAGTGAACGAAAATAAAACAAAAGAGAAAGAAGAAAGGGAGGAGGGAGAGAAAGAAAAGGCAGAGGAGTGAAGCAACATACCAATTTTTCTCTTCTGGGGCAAAAGGAAAAGTGATGCAGAGTAATTAATGAAGGAGCTGCTGTACAGTATAATAAATGGAGAGGGATATATACACGTTATTCAAAGTGTGCATACGTCAGTGCAATGATGATTTCTAAAATGGAGGCTATTTGGGTTCCCAAGGCAGCTGAATGGCTCCAAAGTTTTAAATGTTGAAATGTTGGGTACTGGTTTGTGCTGCGTAACGGACCGGTTTGCGCTCCGTTAACAATTATAGTTTGCAGCGCCAAACTCCGATTGACACAAATAAATATACCGTTGTGGTCAGCGCGTCGAGAAGGACACAACGGTATAAAGATGTTGATGGTTCGACGCCGTTTGCATGGTGGTAAATCTTATTGAACCATTTGCATGAGCGAACATTTTAGCTAGCAATTAAAAGTGAAATTTGACGAAACAACATGCGCCGTCAAGTTCAGAATATTTTTCTTATGCAACATCGAGAAAATATTTGAGTTCGGACGATGGGAAATTTATACAAAAGATTTAAACTGATATGTAAATGCGACGAGCGTAATTTACTTCAATTTTTTCAACGAAATTTGGCGCACGCCCATGTCTATCTAGACGCACTCCAAATGTGAAGTTTGGTTGGCAACGGAAGTTGTTTGTGAAAATTTGAATTTCTACATAAAATAAGCGGTTTTAAAATTTTAAACTGGGTTCGAATTTTAGGGTCGTTACATTCTCCCCTAATCAAAACTTTTCGTCCCCGAAAATGAACAAAGGAAAGAGTGGAAGAACTATAAAAATAAATATATCTTTGTGTTGAATACATGTGTTCTAATTTATACTACAAGGAGTTCATTTTATATGTGTTCAAAATTTAATGTTGGTTTTTAATTTTATATAAATATTTAGATTTTATCTTTACGCGTGTTTGAATTTAATATTGGTTTGAATTTTATGTAAATAGATTTTGATTTATTGGTTTAAGGAAGATAATAATACAATATTATCCTGTTTAAATTATATCAAGCTAATTTGACTTGTTCTCATTAATCCCTGATATCAGCTTTGTTCATCGATTCGGGTTCAATCTTGCCTTGTTTTGAAATTCTTGCCCATCTCACCTTGCTTTGGATTCGTAACTCATCGTATTTTCGTTCATCTCTAGCTTCGAAAGGTGAGTCCTTCTCGCTCTGACATTTTTACTTATGAAATGGTGAATGAATGTCAAGTGATTAGTAAATTTAAATGTTTATGCAAGTTAATGATGATTATATGATATGTTACTTCATGTTATTTCCATGTTTACTTTGTTAATTATCACCTGACATATGATATATGACAGCATATCATGACATTAACATGTTAGTGTATTTGTTTATATTGTTTATGCATATGTTCACACTGCAAGTTCCCTGTTAGAATAGAATCACTATGTGGTTGAAATGATACGTACCCGAATGGACATTAGAATAGGGAAAAATCATTATAAGCAGAAATGATAGGCTCAAGTGATTTTTATTGTATTTTTGTTTGAATTGGGATTGCGGGTTTGAAATAATAGAACCCGGGTTTTCTTTTTAAAATGATACAAATCTGTATCACTTAACCCAGGATAGGAAATTTTATATAGACCTCATGGTATATTTTAAATGATTTTTCTTAAGATATGTATTTTTAAAACTAAGAAATTTTGATTTAAAAATATATATTTTTATGGGTTTATGAAAGCTAATACTAAGATTTAAATTGTGAATTTAAGTATGTAAATTTAAAGTTAATGTGATTTAAGACTTTAAATTTTATTTTTGTGAAATTTAGGTAAATAACGGAAATTAAATTTTAAAGTTTTGAAATGATATTGAAGTAAAATGTTAAGTTTTTGGTTAAATTTATAAGTTAAGAAATAGTGAAATTTTGACTTAATAAATGAGTTAAGTTTTTAATTGGATATTTAATTATAAAATTTCATTGTGATAAATCATATGTTAAAATTATTTAAATGTGAAATTTTGAAGTCTAGAAATATGATTTATAAGTTTTAAAATAACAAAAATTTGGACTGTTAATGTTTCTGAAGTTATAATAAAATTTGGAATTTTATTAATAGCATTTCCAAAAATGTTGTGGTCTTATGACAACATTATTAAGTGCTGTTGTTTTTGAATTTAACTATATTTGAAATAACTAAATATCGATTACGGCATGTTATAAATGTCGTTGTCCCTGAACTAAACTATTTTGGAAACTGTAGGCTACGATAGCACTTTATAAATGCCGCCTTGCTGAAATTTTACAATGTTTTTAAATATTGTAGATTTTAGCACTGTTTGAGTTATATTTTTAAAACTGTTAAATGATTTAACTTTTGGAATTGATTATGTATGAAAAATAAGGAGTTTTGAATATATATTTCAATATATAAATTCGAATTTTTAAGGAATTTAAACTGAATTTGAATTTAATTAAGGTTTACTTGGTTGTGTTAAATGGAACGGGATGTAATGAGATAAATGAATTTCGAATGGAATTTTGAAATGTGTTTTGTAATGATATTTAAAATAATAAATGAATGACATATTTGATTTTAAAATGATATTTAAATTGAATATTTGAATTAAAGAATGATAATGAATTTATAATGTATTTGAAAAGGAAATGACTTTGAAATGGTTTTGAATGACATAATCTTTATTTTGATAAGGAATGTGAATTTGGAATGATATTTGATTTTTGATCTATTTGATAAATGATTATTTGAAGTTTATATTTACATGAAAGGATATTCGGTTTACTTGTAATTTGAGTTTATTTAAATAATATTGGATTTTTGAAGTAAACATTTCAAAACTAAGTAATAATGAATTAAACTTGAGATATATGAAATTATAAAATTTAGTTTTGAAATGTGGGGTATTAAATCTTTGAAAAATATTAAAAGTTGAATAGTTTATTTTATGGATCAAATCAATATTTGAAATTGAAAAGATTTGAAATGGCTTGTTGGAAAACTGAATTGAATTGATGCCGATGGATTGAATTGAATTAAATTGGGAATTTGAAATTTTGAATTAGTTTTAATAAATTTATGATATGTAAAGAATTAGAGGAATGTTTCATGATTTCAAATGTATGATCTTGAAATGTTATGATTTTCAAAGTGTAATGATTTCAAGTATTTTGGTTTCGAAAAACTTATAATTTTGAAAGTATTATGATTTTTGACGGTGAATATATGCTTAAAATTGTAAAAACCCAGTATTTTGTGATTATTTTAATTGTATATTTTAATTATTTTAATTTAAATTCCTGATTTAATAACTTGATTTTATTTATTTAACGTGAATAAAATTTGTTATTTTAAATATAAATTTTGACTTTAATGTGAATTAGAATTCCAAACATGAGTAAATAAAATATTTTCCAAAAATGTGAATTTTGGCTAACATAGTCAAACTTTGACTTTTAAATTTAAAAATTGAAAATTTGAAAATTTGAATTTTATCTCTTACTATGAAAATAAATATAATTTTAAGTATAGTACCTTTTGTTTCGTTGAAATCCGATTAATATTGTGAAAGTTATGCTTTTTACACTATTGTATGTAAATTGTTTTATTTAAAAAAATGTTTATTTTAGTTCATTTAAATAATATTTTCTTTGTCATATCTTGTGTATATTTGTGTAAAATGACATGTTATGTATATATTTTATTTTTAAAACATTTTTAAAGTGTAGTTATAATTTTTCCAATGTTTATTGCATTTTGTTTATAATTTTTAATTTCTAGTTTCAATTAAATGAAGTATATTCTTTATTTATTTTTCCATTTTCCAAGATATTATTTTATTTTCATTTCTACTTCATTTTGTTCATCTTTTTATTTTTATTTATGGAAATTTTATTTGTTTATTTTGATTAAAAGAATTAGAAATTCCAAGGGACAAAGACGTTTCATTTTCTAGTGACTTTTCATGTACTTATCTTATCAATTTCATTTGCCTTTCCAATTTTAGTCTTGGCTATACATTTCCTTGTGCTAGCTATGTATTTTCATTCTCTTTCAGTGAGAAATTTGCTTCTCTTCTCAAAACTCACGGCCAAAGGAAATTTAGGTAATGGCTTCTTTTACTTTTTCTCTTCATTTTACTTCTTGTTTTCATTGATTTTTGACTTGATTTTTTCTTGTGTTTTGCTAGGACACTACACCATCATATCCTCCGACCATCACCACCACCATACACAGCAGCAATCATTCCTCTTCCCTCTGTCCAGATCTGGCCATGCCCTTATATTGAAGCCGTCACCTCAAATTTGCAAAGCTCCACTTGAAACTTGCCTAGCCGAACCAAGATGTCACCATACCACTTCATAACTTGCCTTGGCGGCACCACTAGCTCCACCACCTGCCAACACCATCTCTGGACATTACTTCACCTCTAACTGATCTGACTTGACATGAATCAGTGCACGGTCGAGCCCAGATGCCTTTGGACGAGCCAAAATGTTGAACAAAAACATCTTATTTTGCCTTGCCTTTGACCTTCCTTCACTAGTAACTCAAAAAACCCTTCACATCCTGTAACAACCCGTATATTTGCACCATTTAAATTGACAATAGTCCATACATGTCAACTTAAATAATACAAAATAGGAATCATTATGGGATTATAAATACATAAATGTAAATGAGAATCAATACAACATCACAGACACAGAACAGTCACAGAATAATGCAACAGAAAATACATCGTCATAATAGCAGTTCATGAAGCTACTACATGAAGTACAACAATGTCATAACATAAGGTGACCGAAAAGAAATACATAAATGCCCAACAGGCTAGTACATCAATACTGGAATACAAATAGATAGATAAATATAAATGCTAAGTTTTCAGCATCTTCAACCTACCTTGATCAGCAACTGGATAGCTTCAGACTGACCCGAGCATATACAAAAAAGAAACACTCGAGTCAGGACTCAAAATCTTATATAGGATAATCAAGTGCAGGGAATAAAGTCCATAACTCAAAGATGAATAAAATAACAGCTCTAAGGGTCCGATAAACTATCTATATATAAAATAGAATACGATAGGTAGATAATGTCTTATCAGTAAAGTACGACATTAAAATAGCGTTAAGACGTTACCATAATTCCCCTTAACATATTTTATAACGCCATAGTCTACACAGCACCGTAAACCCCACCGTAAACTAGTGATTATCAGAGGGTACCCCATAGGTATAACACAAAACAAAACGTAGTGGTCGCGAATAGGATAATCAGTATGACAAGGTACATAAGGCGATACCAACTAGGATACTAGAAGTTGCGTGATCCAGACTGATGTTGAGCATAGCCAGCAGCTACCTCAACACCGCGAAACAACACTCGCATATCAAGGGGTGCGCCTAAATCGAATCACAAAAGTAATGGATTGGTATCGAAGAAGTGTGTCCGCTAGAGGTGGCGAACCTCAATGGCTCGGCGCGGCTCCTATTTTAGTCATGTCCGGGGTCATCCAATATCGTTCTCTTTGTTCAGTCGACGTGTTCACCAAACCATCCACTTTATTCTGGATCAACACTCCACGTATAATAGTTATTAAACTGGTTTTCTGTATCGATAGAGATTATGTCCATCTCCGATCCCGGTCTCTTTAATAACTACGTATTTATTACCCGATGGTCGGTTAAATTAACGTTTAAACAAATCAAAGTTCAAAAGTCAACGTGCAAATTTGACTTCCAAAATTTGACATTTCACGATTTAATTTATTTTAGATATTTAAAACATATTTCCAAATGCAATTTTTAGTTCAAACATTTGAGTTAACAAAATTAAGCGTTGAAGTTCAACTTAAGAAGAACTAAATTTCGCTTATTAAATTTAGTTCATAATCAATGAATTCAAATTAATGGTCGATTTAGTTAGAATCATTAAATCAAATTTTATTCATTACAATTCATATTTACATTCACTGTTATCATAAATTCGCTTAAATCAATTTCATTAACTGAATTCCTTTTTATCAAAACTTCATTTGATTTATTTACAAATTTAATTAAATTTCTTTTTAAAGGAATTTGTTTCCATTTATTTGGTTCAATGATCTACACATCACAAATAAGTTATTTCCAAGTTACAAATCAACTCAATCCATATTCCGTTAACAATGTCCGGATTTGATTAATTCATTAAATTTAAAATCATTTAAATTTAAATTATCACTAAATCAAATCCACAAAATATAGTTAGTTTTGTATTCCACTTATGACAAATTTTCCTAACCTCAATTTAAATTTATAACAAGTTTCAAATCTATTTAATTTAAACTGAGTTTAAATCTAAATCTAACAAACTTTTAAATTATTAAATTCTAAAACTTTACTTGTTTCTAAATTTGATTTCAATTATTCAACTTACTTAACTTTCAGTTTTCCTAAATCAGATTACAAATTTCTAACTTTTAAAATTGTCAATTCATTTTAATCAATTAAATAGATTTATTAATCCATTTCAATTAAATCCATTAATTTACTTCAATTAATCCATTAAGTTCGTTACTTAATTTGATGCAGAACGACCTACGGAAGCACAAGGCTTAGGTCGTTCACGAGTTAATGAAGGTCAGCCCCGACCTAAGGAGTCACGTGAGGAGGAGCTGCGAGTTAAAAGCCAAGGACCTAGTGATCTGCCGCATTGTTGTAGTGAAGACTTAAGTCGGCTGCGACTTAAGGGCTTAAGTCGCCTACAACTTAACAAAGCAAGGGGAAAGGAGCTACGACCTAAAGGGTTTCGAACTAAAGAGTTACGACCTACGGAAGAAGGTTAGGTCGGCATAAAGATAAGTCGGTCGAATGTTGTGATGAGTCGAATGTATTGTAACAGGTTGAGTCGACTATTTGATAAGTCGTAAGTCGTGTATTGGACAAGTTGGGTTGATTGAGTCGTTGTATACATGTGTTGTGTTGTAATTGAGGAGTGTAGTATCTGTTAGGTCGGCAACGACCTAGTTAAGTCGTGACGTTGTAATTTGTTTGTTTCTTTCCCTTGAGTCGCTGAATGTTGAGTCGTGAGTCGTGAGTCATGAGTCGGTAATGACTTAAGGGTCTGGGTGTAAAAAAGGCTATAAATAGGGTGTGTGTTGTACATTTTTTAAGTAGGTTGTTGATTTTTGAATGAAATTCTTGTTTGATTGCTGTGTGCTTTCATCTTAAATTGGTAGTTGAGTGTAATCTCCTATGTCCACTTTCGGTTATTCGAGTGCGCTCGAATCAACGATCGTTGAAGCCAATTCACGGTATCAAGTGCGCTTGATCAACGTTTGAAGAATTGTAGATCTTCTTTCACGGTATCGTGCGCGATCAACATGTCGAAGATAGCTAGAATTCAGTATCTTCAATCCACCGTTTGCTACTTTCATCGATCTATATCGTTTGGTTATTATCCGCTGCGTCAGTTTTTGGTATCGGAGCTAGACTTAGCCAATCATAGCTAAGCCGAGTCTTGGAGCCAAGGAGTTTGAAGTTGGTGTTCATCGTGTTCATCTTGAAGTTGCAACAAGTAGAAGTTTTCGATCCATATTCTTTTGGATCAAAGTGTGGAAGTTTTGTCAATTTGGCCGTGATATTTTTTGCGCGCCAAAGTTTGAAAGTAAAGTGTTTGAAGCCGTGCTTGTTGAAGCCGATCCGACCTAAGCCTTAGGTCGTTACCTATTGCCGAGTTAGTGGAAGGCCGTGACTTGTTGTTCAAGTTTGGGTTGAAGATTTGTGAAGTTTTGAAGAATATGTTGAATCAATCATGCCGCCGAGGAGAGCTAATCGTCATCAGAATGTTGAAGCGTTGTATAGAAGGGAAGAAGCCGAGCAAATGGAACAACGCATTAATGATAAATTTGATGAAGGCATTGGAAAGTTAGAGAAATTGATGAATGATTTGAATCAAAACCAAAGGAGGAGATCACCAGTCTCGAACCATGGAGGAAACCGAGTTTCGCCGTCGGTTACGGAAGCGAGAAGGGTATCGCCACAATCTTTTAGAGAAAGAAGAGAAACATCAATTTCATCGTGAAGAGATCACCATGACTATGGACATGAAGAGAGAAGAACTCCACGTGAGTTTGAAGATGAGCCATATCAAGATGAAGAGAGACATAGTAGAAGAGACATGCGTGATCGAAGGGATGTTGATGGTAGAGATCGATATAGACATACGTTTGATTTTAATGAAGAGGGTGATAGAGCTAGCATTCATTATCGAGATCGAGACCAAGTTCGAAATTCATATCGAGATGTAGAAAAAGATCGTCGATGGGAATCGGGTATGAAGATGGAAATTCCAGAATTCAAGGGAGGAATGGTAGCTGAAGAATTTCTTGATTGGTTGTCTAATGTTGAAGAGATTTTTGACTTTAAAGAAGTTCCTGAGCATAGAAGAGTGAAGTTGGTTGCTACTAGGTTGACGGGGAGAGCTATGGTGTGGTGGCAGCAAACCAAACTTACACGAGAACGGATGGGGAAGTCAAAGATTGAATCATGGGAGAAAATGAAGAAGATGATGAAAGCTACATTCTTGCCTTACAATTATCAATCACTCATGTACCAGAGGTTGAAAAATCTGAGACAAGGGACAAAGACTGTTAATGATTATGCTGATGAATTTTATCAACTGATTGCTCGAAATGACATTATGGAGACAGAGGAACAGCTGACTCCTAGATTTGTTGGAGGGTTGAGGATGCAGATTCAAGACATGGTGAATATGTTTGATCCTAGATCAGTGGCTGAAGCGCACCAGAAAGCGTTGGCTTGGGAGAAGCAGGGAAGACGAGGTGGTGGTGTGTTTACAAATTCCAACAATCAAGCGAAGGGTATGAGTGGAAGTTCTAATGTTTCTAAATCTATCAATAAACCAGTAGTGATGGAGGCTGAGAAGGCAAAGGTTAACCACAGTTTCAAATGTTACAATTGCCAGGAGATGGGTCACAAGTGTAATGAATGTCTGAAGCCGAAGAAACGAACTATGATTGCAGAGGTTGAAGGTGAGGATGATGGTGAAGGTTACTCTAGTCCAGTTGAGGAGAATGAACAGGATATCGCATCGGGAGATGAAGGGTGTAATCTAATGATGATAAGATCTTGTTTAATACCGAAGCAGGAAGAAGAAGCTAGTTGGTTGAGGAGCAATATTTTTCAGTCAACATGCACTATTCTAGGAAAGGTTTGTAAATTTGTGATTGACGCTGGAAGTTGTGACAATATTATTTCTACCGAAGCTGTGAGAAAGTTGAAGCTGAAAATGGAGAAGCATCCTAATCCTTACAAGTTAGCGTGGTTGAGAAAAGGAGGAGAAGTGAAGGTGGACAGGCGAGTTCGAGTTCCATTTTCTATTGGGAAGAAATATAAAGACGAGATCTGGTGTGATGTAGTTAAGATGGATGTTTGTCATTTGCTTTTGGAAAGACCGTGGCAGTATGATCGAGCAGTGCAGCATGACGGTCGAACCAATAGCTACAGTTTTATGTTTGAAGGCGTTAAGATTATTTTAGGTCCAAAGAAGAGACAACAAGAAGAGAGTAAGTCAGAAGAGACTGAGGAGCTGAAGACTTTATTGACTTTGAAGGAATTTACTAAAGAAGTAGAAGAGAGTCCAGAGGTATTTTTGTTGATTGGACATGAAGCCATTGAATCTGTAGAAGTTCCAGAGGAAGTAAAACCGGTATTGGAAGAATTCAGAGATGTTTTTCCTGAAGAATTACCAACGGAGTTACCACCGTTGAGGGATATTCAACATCAGATTGATCTTGTGAAAGGGGTAGTATTACCACACAGACCACATTATAGGATGAGTCCTAAGAAGCATGAGGAACTGAGAAGGCAGGTGGACGAGCTGTTAGAACAAGGGCGTGTTCAGGAGAGCTTGAGTCCTTGTGCAGTACCAGCCATAATGGTGCCAAAGAAGGATGGTTCGTGGAGAATGTGTACGGATAGTCGGGATTTGAACAAGATCACTGTGAGATACAGGTTTCCTATGCATAGGTTTGATGATTTGATAGATCAGTCGAGTGGAGCTGTTGTGTTTTCAAAGATTGACTTGAAGAGTGGATACCATCAAATTTGTATTAGACCGGGTGATAAGTGGAAGAATGCTTTCAAAACCAGGGAAGGTTTATACGAATGGTTGGTTATGCCGTTTGGTTTATCGAATGCACCGAGTACTTTTATGAGAGTGATGAACCAGATTTTCAGACCATACATTGGGAAATTTGTGGTAGTTTACTTCGATGATATTTTGATCTACAGTGGGAGTATGGAAAAGCATGTCCAGCATTTGCGTGAAGTACTGTTGATTCTACGACAGGAGAAATTCTATGCAGCAGCAAAGAAGTGTGTGTTTATGACGGACAGTGTTTTGTTTCTAGGATATGTTCTATCAAAGGAAGGAATTCGAGTGGATGAAAGTAAAGTAGAAGCTCTCAGGTGTTGGCCACAGCTAGGGACGATTACTGAAGTGAGGAGTTTTCATGGATTGGTATCTTTCTATCGAAGATTCATTCCACATTTTAATAGTGTGATGGCACCTATAACCGATTGCATGAAGGGAAAGAAGTTTGAGTGGTCAGAGGAAGCAGGGGTTGCTTTTGAGAGGATCAAGACACTATTGATGACAACACCAATTCTAGTTTTACCGGATTTTCAGTTGTTGTTTGAATTACATACTGATGCATCGAAGGTTGGGGTTGATGGAGTTTTGAGTCAGAAAGGAAGACCGGTTGCTTATTACGGTGAGAAGTTATCTGGAGCTAAGTTGAGATATAGCACTTATGATGTTGAGCTTTACGCAATTGTTCAAGCAGTGAAGCACTGGAGACATTATCTGTTTCAGAAGGAGTTTGTTCTCTATACGGATCATGAAGCTTTGAAGCATTTGCAAGGGCAGGATAAAAATTCAGCTAGGCACGCTTCATGGGTCGCGTATTTACAACAGTTTACTTTTGTTTTGAAACACAAATCTGGGGTAACAAACCGTGTAGCTGATGCTTTGAGTAGGAGGAGTCATTTATTGACGACAATGAAAGTTGAAGTGACAGGTTTTGAATTATTGCCAGAACTGATGAAAGAAGATCCTTATTTTATGAAATTTGTTGAGAAAGTCAAGGATGGGAGTACTGATGAATTTGTATTGGTAGATGGATTCTTATTCAAAGGAAATCAATTATGTGTACCAGATTGCAGCTTGAGAATGCAAATTGTGAAAGAGTTGCACGAAGAAGGACATGTGGGTAGAGATCGAACATTGCAATTAATTTCACAATCTTATTTTTGGCCGTCGATGAGAAAAGAGGTTGAAAGGTTTGTGCGTAGATGTCATGTTTGTCTGGTTTTGAAAGGGACAGCTACAAATGCGGGATTGTATATGCCATTACCTGTTCCTACAAAACCATGGGTAGACATTAGCATGGATTTCGTGTTGGGTTTGCCGAGAACTCAAAGGGGGAATGACTCTATATATGTTGTGGTGGATCGTTTCTCGAAGATGGTACATTTTACTGCACGTAAAAAGACGGCGGATGATGTTTATGTCGCACAGTTGTTTTTTAAAGAGATACATAGACTTCATGGTTTACCTGAATCTATTGTTTCGGATATAGATACTCGTTTTCTGAGCCATTTTTGGTTGAGTTTGTGGAAGATGGTCGGAACGAAGCTGAATTTTAGTAGCGCTTACTATCCGCAAACAGATGGACAAACAGAGGTTGTGAACAGATCGTTGGGGAATTTATTGAGATGTTTGGTGAAAGATAATCTGAAAAGTTGGGATGTGAAGTTATGTCAAGCAGAGTTTTCTCATAATCATGCAGTAAATCGTAGTACAGGTTTCAGTCCATTTCAGATTGTGTATTCAAGCTTACCGAAGGGGCCGTTGGATCTAACGATAGTACCACAACTGAAGGGGACGGTTAAACGAGCTGTTGATTTTGTTGATGAATTAACTGAATGTCATAAAATCGTTTAGGAACGATTGGAGAAAGCAAATGAGAAGTATAAAAGATCCGCAGATATGAAGCGAAGAAGTGTTGAGTTTAATGAGGGAGATTTGGTATATGCTGTGTTAACAAAGGATCGTTTTCCAGTAGGCGCTTATAACAAGTTTAAAGCTAGGAAAATTGGCCCAGTTAAAATTCTATAGAAAATCAATGAAAATGCTTATAAGTTGAAGCTACCGGAGGATGTGTACACGTCTGACGTGTTCAATGTTAAGCACCTTTTGCCATATTATGGAGATGAACAATCTGATGTGGAAAAATTTGCAAATTCGAGGACGAATTTTTCTCAACCAGGGGTGGATGATGCAGAACGACCTACGGAAGCACAAGCCTTAGGTCGTTCACGAGTTATTGAAGGTCGGCCCCGACCTAAGGAGTCACGTGAGGAGGAGCTGCGAGTTAAAAGCCAAGGACCTAGTGATCTGCCGTATTGTTGTAGTGAAGACTTAAGTCGGTCGCGAATTAAGGGCTTAAGTCGGCTACGACTTAACAAAGCAAGGGGAAAGAAGCTACGACCTAAAGGGTTTTGAACTAAAGAGTTACGACCTGCGGAAGAAGGTTAGGTCGGCATAAAGATAAGTCAGCCGAATGTTGTGATGACTCGAATGTATTGTAACAGGTCGAGTCGACTATTTGATAAGTCATAAGTCGTGTACTGGACGAGTTGGGTTGATTGAGCCGCTGTAAATATGTGTTGTGTTGTAATTGAAGCGTGTAGTATCTGTTAGGTCGGCAACGACCTAGTTAAGTCGTGACATTGTAATCTGTTTTTTTCTTTTCCTTGAGTCGCTGAATGTTGAGTCGTGAGTCATGAGTCATGAGTCGGCAACGACTTAAGGGTCAGGGTGTAAAAAAGCTATAAATACGGCGTGTATTGTACATTTTTTAAGTAGGTTGTTGATTTTTGAATGAAATTCTTGTTTGATTGCTGTGTGCTTTCATCTTAAATTGGTAGTTGAGTGTAATCTCCTATCTCCACTTTCGGTTATTCGAGTGCGCTCGAATCAACGATCGTTGAAGCCAATTCACGGTATCAAGTGCGCTTGATCAACGTTTGAAGAATTGTAGATCTTCTTTCACGGTATCGTGCGTGATCAACGTGTCGAAGATAACTAGAATTGGTATCTTTGTGATCAACGAATTTGGGCATTTCAGTATCTTCAATCCACCGTTTGCTACTTTCATTGATCTATATCGTTTGGTTATTATCTGCTGCGTCATAATTTCAAACAAATTGTTAAGTTCGTTCCTTAATTTCAAATAGATTTCAATTTCAAAATGATCTTGTTGACCAATCCGGTTTCTTATTTTAATTAGCTATCCTAGGCCAAGTTATTTAATTGGGTATTTATCATTTGAACCCAATAACATTCAATAAATGAAATAAAATTTAAGCATAGCAAAGGGAACTTGCAGTCTGATAACTGGGATGGTGTCAAAGTCAATAAACCAGCAATAGCAACCATACATAACAATTTAACAATTTACATTTGTTATTTATGCAAATTAATATAATTATTCCTAGAATCCACACTATCATTTCATGCAAATTTAAGATTATTACATTATGGTTTTCACTTGGTTCCCATTATCAAATTACTACATCAATCATACATTCAGGGGTTCAAAGTGAGGTTAACGCTAATTCCACATGTCGATTTATTTAACACTTAAAGGGGGTCAAGTTCAACATATATAATCCATTTTACATTGTTTAACTATCCTATATCAAATTCAATTTCATATTAATTATCGCTTATATCAACAACCAAATTCAACATCACATAACGAATTTAGTGTCATGACTATTTACCATAAACCAACATCAAATCATAATTTATCACGTTAAATCTTTTTAAACAATACATGTTGTCAATTTTAGAAATTTTAAATTCTATCAATACTCAATTTTAACTTGTATAGCAATTAACGGTTTTATTTCAACAATTTTAACAATCAATAATTTAATATCCAAATTAATATTAACAACAACTATCACTTGATTATCGTCGCATAATAGATTTGAGTCGTGAATGAATTATTCACATTGCGTGGTTAAAGAAGATGACGGCGAAGCACGAAAATGAATAGACTGGATAGACAACACAAGCACGAATACGATCTGTAAATCAAACAAAAGATTATTCAACAATAGTTTAATACAATGTATATATATCGATTTGTATATATATAAACCATACCAAACAATTAGATGCTAATAAGGTAGATGGAAGCCTAGGCCTAAGATTCCGGATCAGCTACAACTGTCAAGCAAGCGAAACAACATATGAGATACTGTAACCCATGTTTTTTTAATATACTAAAATATATGTAAAATCGTACTTTACAATATATATATATATAACATGAATCTGCCTTTAGAATACAAACAGCTTTTATATTTATTTTTTTCAACTAAGTCTGCAGCGTATAAACCCAACAAATTTTGAACTGGACTTGTAAACTAATATATTCAGTAGCTTTATATTCAAAACTATTTGTAAAATATATACATAGAAACGTGTTTGCATAGCAAACTCTTATAACTATAAAATGAAGCGTCATGTACAAAAATTTCTCCCCTTTTCTTCTAAAACCCAAAACTATATATATAAATTTATATATGACGGCAGTGTGGAGGGAAGTTGGCTGCGGCCAAGGCGAGGCATTCGGATTTGGTGGCGGCATCGGGCGGTTGCTGGTAGGATGGGGTCGAGGGCAGTGCGATGCGGAGGCTGGTGGATGGCGGATGTGGGTGGAGCTGGCGGGCGTGGGTGGAGCAGTTGAGGGTGGTCGCTGGCGATGCGTGTGGTCTAGGTTTCGGCTGGGCCTGGGTTGGAGGCGGACGTGGGCATTGGGGCGAGGCGAAAAGGGTGGAACGGATGGCGGTGGGGTCGGCAATGGGTGAGGTGGACGAGCATGGAGCAGCGTGGGTAGTGGGGCAGTGGAGGCGGCTGCTGTAGCGGTAGGGGGAGCGGACGTGGGCGATGCGGAGCAGGGGTCGGCGAGCAGTGCATGGGTTGAGACATAAAACAAAAGAAATAAAAATAGAAAAAAGAATGATGATGGAGGGAGAAGAACACGTACCAGAGAAGTGAGCAATTAATGAAGTGAGCAGTAAATGAAGTGAGCGGTTAATGAAGGCAGAGGATAGCTATACAGATAAGTTTAGAGTCCCAAGGTCAAGGCAATGATGTCTTCGGTAAACGTGATGTCTATTGGGCTTCTTAGAGAGCCGAATGGTCAAAGGACTCCTAGAATTCTGAACAGTGTAGAAAGTTGGGTACCGGTATGTGCTGCGTAAGGGACCAGTTTGTACTCGGTTAAACAATTATAATTCGCAACGCCGAACTCCGATTAACGCCAATAAATATAACGTTTTGATCAGCGTGATGAGGCGAATGCAACAGTATGAAGATTTTGACGATTTGACATTGTTTGAAAAGTGGTTAATCTAATTTAAGTGTTTGCTTGCGTGAACAATTTAACTATCAATTAAAAGCGAAATTTGATGAAACGAAATGCGCTGTCATGATTAGAATATTATTCTTATGCAACATTGTGAAAAATATTTGGATTCGGGTAATATAAAATTTACACATAAAATTTAAACTAATATGTAAATGTGACGAACGAAATTTACTTCAATATTTTTCAATGAAATTTGACGTACGCCTATGTCTATCTAGACGCATTCCAAATGTGAAGTTTGGATAGCAACGAAATTTGTTTGTGAAAATTCGAATTTCTACACTAAATAAGCGATTTTAAAATTTTAAACCGGGTCTGAATTTCAAGGTTGTTACATTCTCCCCCACTCAAAACTTTTTGTTCTCGAAAATGAGCAAAGTAAAGAGTGAAAGAACAGATAAAAGAGATACGATGGATACCGAACAGAGTATCAAATAAAGTACAGAATATAGAATGGAATTTACCTTCAACAAACAATTATGGATTAGAATCCTGGATACTCTTCTCCGTTTCCCAAGTACAATCATGATCATCGAAACTCCATTGGACTTTGACTAGGCTGACAAATTTCCCTCTAAGCTGCTTCGTATCTCTATCAACGATACGATGTGGTCTCCTCTCTATAGTCAAATCTGGCTCAATATCAACCTCATGTAAGTGAGCAACAGGAATGGTCATGGATGGATCATGTACAACATTCTGAAGATGTGAAACATGGAATACGTTGTGCAAGCCCTCAAATTTTTCCAGCAGTGCAACTTTGTAGGCTAGTGTACCAATCCTCTCAGTGATAGTGAATGGTCCAACAAATCTAGGAGCGAGCTTCCCTCTTTGACCAAATCGAATAACATTCTTCAACGGTGATATCTTAAGAAATACCTCATCCCCAACCTAGAATTTTAAATCTCTTCTACGCCTATCTGCATAGCTCTTCTGCCTATCCTGTGCGGTTTTCATTTTCCTTATGATCTCATTAACCTTCTCGGATGCTTCCATAATCATATCTGGGCCAAGAATTAACCGATCACCAGGCTCAATCCAACAAGCTAGCGATTTGCATGGTCGTCCATATAAAGCTTCGAACGGTGCCATATCGATACTTGCCTGATTATAAAGATAGTTAAATTTCAATTCAATTTTACTTATTTAAATTGAAAATTTCTGATTTACCTGATAACTGTTATTATAAGTGAATTCAACCAAATGGAGATGGTCTTCCCAAGATCCACCGAAATCAATGATGCAAGCTTGGAGCAGATCTTCCAAAATCTTATTTACTCTCTCAGTTTGGCCATATGTCTGAGGATTATAAGCTATACTCAGATTCAGTTTAGTGCCCAAGGCATCCTGAAATGCCTTCCAGAATTTATTAGTGAACAAAGGATCTCTATCGCATACAATGCTAGATAGAACTCCATGAAGTCTTACAACCCCTCTCATATAAATCTCGGCCAAACTCAAAGCAGTACGAGTGGCCTTAACAGGAATAAAGTGAGCAGATTTGGTCAACCTATCAACAATCACCAATATACTCTTGTTACCTTTTTTGGTCCTCGGTAATCCGTCAATGAAGTCCATAGAAATCTGATCCCATTTCCAACACGGAATCTCTAGGGGTTGAAGTAATCCTGCCGTCTTTCGGTGATCGTCCTTGACTTGCTGGCAAGTGGTGCATCTGCTGACATATATAGAGATATCTCTCTTCATCCCACTCCACCAATACAAACGCTTCATATTTCGATACATCTTGGTGACTCCAGGATGAAATGAAAGTGATGACTGATGGTTCTCTCTAAGCACTTCTTGTCTCAATCCATCGACATTAGGGAAACAAATACGGTTGTCAAACCTCAAAACTCCATTACTACCTATCTGTGCTCCCATTTTACTGTCAGCATTTCCAACTCTACCAAGAACTAACTCCTTCATGCGATAGAGCAAGGCGTCCTCATATTGCTTAGCTTTGATGTGATCCATAAGAGATGGGGAGATAACAAGCTGAAATAGCATGCCTTCTACAAGATTACATTATGACAATGCTTTGCTACGGCTCAAAGCATCAGCTACAACATTTGCTTTCCCAGGAGTATAATTTATGTCGAGATCATATGCAATTAAGAAATTGAGCCATCGGACTTGTCTCTGGTTCAAATCCTTTTGAGAAAAAATATACCTCAAGGACTTTTGATCAGTGAATAATTCAAATTTTGTTCCCAAAAGATTATGCCTCCATAGTTTCAAAGCAAATACAACTGCAAGAAGCTCTAAATCATGAGTTGCATAGTTCGCTTCATGGGTCTTCAACTGACGACCAGCATAACCAACAACCTTACGGTTTTGCATCAAAACAGCGCCTAAACCTTCTCGATAAGCATCGGTATAGACAGTTAATCCTTCACTCTCGTCAATTACCGCAAGAACTGAGGTTGAAGTTAACTTACGTTTCAACTCGGTAAAAGCTGATTCGCACTCCTCACTCCAAATAAACTTGACATCCTTCCGAGTTAAGGAAGTAAGTGGGGCAGAAATCCGAGCAAAGTGCTCAATAAATCTGCTGTAATAACCGGCTGCCCAGGAAGCTACGAATCTCTATAGGAGTTTTGGGAGTCTCCCAATCCTGTAAATAGGTTTTCAAATTAGAAAGGAATAAGATGGATCGAATAGAAATAACGAATAGGATAGAACTAACATTGATTATGACGATCTTAGCTGGATCGACCAAAATCCCATTTTCAGAAACAATATGGCCAAGGAATCATACTTCGTCTCGCCAGAAGTGGCATTTCGAGAACTTGGCTTTAAGCTGATGATTTCGGAGAGTTTCTAGAACATAAGCAAGATGTGTCTCATGCTCTTTCTCATCTTTGGAGAAGACGAGAATATCATCAATAAAGACAAGAACAAACTTGTTAAGGACGTCACGAAAAACTCGATTCATCAAGTCGACGAAATAAGCAAGGGCATTGGTTAACCCGAATTGCATAACCAACCACTCATAGAATCCGTTCTCGGTACGGAAAGCCGTCTTATGGATACTATCTTCTGCTACTCTGAGTTGGTGGAACCCAGTGGCTAGATCAAGTTGTGAGAAGACTTTAGCTCCATGGAGCTGATCGAATAAATCATTTATGCGAGGCATCAGATAGCCATTTTTGAGAGTGCGTTTGTTTAGTTCTCTGAAATCAACACACATGTGAAGAGATCCATCTGATTTGGTGACAAATACGACTGCGGCGCCCCATTCAGAACAACTTCTCCTAATTAATCCCTTAGCAAGCAGATCATCAATTTGAGTTTTCAGTTCAACCTTTTCCTTAGGAGCCATCCTTCCGTGAGGGAGAACTACGGGAGTAGCTCCAGGAATAAGGTCAATGCGGAAATCGATCTCCCGTTTAGGCGGTAGAGAGTTGACCTCTCCAAATACATCGGGAAATTTCTGAACAATAGGAGTGGTACTAAGATCATTCGGGTGAGCATCAAGAGAGAATATGAAGCTTCCGGCATATTTCTGAGTTCATTTGCATTCAATGACAAGCGACAGACCCTTGTCATTGACTAGAGAAACATAATGAGCTTTGCAAGAAATAACAACATCCAATTTTCTTAACCAATCAGCACCGAATAAGATGTCAAATGCTACGAAGCCAAGCACATAAAAATCCCAAGTGAATCGTTATCTTCCATACAAAAGCACAACCTCTTTAAAAATTCTACTGAGGTTGGCAAGTCCTCCAATAGGGTTGGAGACACATAAGGAAGTAGTAGCAAGAGTAGGTTCTAATTTGAGCTTATTACAAAGATCAATAGATATGAAGCTATGAGAAGTATCAGTATCAAATAATACCCTAACAGGTAAATCATGTAATGAAAAAGTACTTCGTAAGGTGCCTTGGTCATCCTGAGTAGGTGGTGGAGGTTGTGCAGGTGTGGTGATAGCAAATACTCCAGATGGTGTGCCACTCTTCCACAATGGGCAGTCTCTCTTGTAGTGACCAGGCTGGAGGCAGGCATGGCATAAATCACTCCTCATCTGAGAAGGTGGTGGAATAGCATCTCTGGTAGATGGACAACTATTGGAATAATGACCCTTCTTATCGCATTTGAAGCAAGTGATATTTGCAAGGTCGATTGGGCTTTTCTGGGCATATCCTAATTCTATAGTCTTTTGCCAAGCTTTCTTTTGTTGATCAAAGTTCATCTTCCTCTTTCCAAGCTGACTAGAAAAGGACTGAGTAGGAGTGGCCTTGGCAGTGGGTCCCTTTGGCTTTGCCTCGTATCTAAGAGCATAATCAACAAGCTCTGTGATGGTGTAGTGAGTGTGGCCAGTAAGCAAGTCATAATACTCTGGTCTAGCTCCCAAAATGAACTTCTCGTTCTTTAGAAGTGGTGTATCAATCAAGCCAGGTCCGAACTTGGAGAGTTCGTTGAATTTCCTCTCATACTCATAAAAAGTCATACTGCCTTGCTTAAGGTCCATAAAAGCTCTATAAATTTGGGTTCTCCCAGCAGCTGGCATCCATTGTGCCGAAAAAGTATCCCTAATCAAAAGATAGACTAGATGAATAACATTCCAAAGATTGAAATAAGAATTTAGACTACGAAATCCAAACAAATTTATACCTAAACTGGGCCCAAATGATGGTGTTCTCCTCGATATGAGAAGTAACGGATTCCTACCAATCTTGTGAGGCATCCTGAAGTTGCCAAGAAGCAAGCTGACGCTTTTGAGCATTAGTGATTTCCAATCCAGAACATATCTTCTTTAAGCCTTTGAGCCATTGCTGAGCTTCGATAATGCTCTTGGATTTGGAAAACTTAATACCCCCAAGCTGTGTATACTCCTTACTAAGAGTGGCGAATTTGACTGGAGCTGGGGCGGCAGGTGCAGCCCGGGCAGGACCGTTGCCTCTTCCTCCCCTATTGTTTCTTCCGGTACTCATCCTGAAATATCGAAAGAGATTTAGAACCAAGGAAAGAAAAATCATAAAGCTTTGAGAAAAATCCAATTAACGGGTCAAAAGAAGTTTGACTTAAAAGGATCTGGATATTAAATCGATTCTCCTCATTCTAGGGTATTGATACCCTATCTCTAATAAGTTTATAAAATCCCAAACTAAGGTTTTTAGAGAAACCAAAGCTCTGATACCAACTGTAACAACCCGTATATTTGTACAATTTAAATTGACAATAATCCACACATGTCAACTTAAATAATACAAAACACGAATCATTATGGGATTATAAATACATAAATGTAAATGAGAATCAGTACAACATCACAGAATAATGCAGCGGAAAATACATCGTCATAATAGCAGTTCATGAAGCTACTACATGAAGTACAACAATGTCATAACATAAGGTGATCGAAAGGAAATACATAAATGCCCAACAGGCTAGTACATCAATACTGTAATAGAAATAGACAGATACAGATAAATGCTAAGTTTTCAGCATCTTCAACCAACCTTGATCAACAACTGGATAGTTTCAGACTGACCCAAGCATATACAAAAGAGAAACACTCGAGTCAGGACTCAAAATCTTATACAGGATAATCAAGTGCAGGAAATAAAGTCCATAACTTAAAGATGAATAAAATAATAGCTCTAACGGTCCGATAAACTATCTATATATACAATAGAATACGATAGGTAGATAATGTCTAATTAGTAAAGTACGATATTAAAATAGCGTTAAGGCGTTACCATAATTCCCTTAACACATTTTATAATGCCATAGTCAATACAGCACCGTAAAACCCACCGTAAACTAGTGGTTATCACAGGGTAACCCATAGGCATAACACAAAACAAAACGTTGTGGTCGCTAATAGGATAATCAGTATGACAAGGTACATGAGGCGATACCAACTAGGATACTAGTAGTTGCGTGATCCGGACTGATGTTGAGCATAGCCAGCAGCTACCTCAACACCGCGAAACAACACTCCCAAATCAAGTGGCGCACCCAAATCGAATCACAAAAGTAATAGATATGGTATCGAAGAAGTGTGTCTGCTAGAGGCGGCGAACCTCAATGGCCTGGCGCGGCTCCTGTTTGTGTCATGTCAGGGGTTATCCAATATCGTTCTCTTTCTTCAGTCAACGCATTCATCAAACCACCCACTTCATTCTGGATCAACACAACGTGTATAATAGTTATTAAAGTGGTTTTCGGTATCGACAGAGAGTATGTCCATCTCCGATCCCGGTCTCATTAATAACTACGTATTTATTACCCGATGGTCGGTTAAATTAACGTTTAAACAAATCAAAGTCCAAAAGTCAACGTGCAAATTTGACTTCCAAAATTTGACATTTCACGATTCAATTTATTTCAGATATTTAAAACATATTTCCAAATGCAATTTTTAGTTCAAACATCCGAGTTAAAAAAATTAAGCATTCAATTTCAATTTAATAAGATCTAAATTTCGCTTATTAAATTTAGTTCATAATCAATGAATTCAAGTAATGGTCGATTTAGTTCGAATCAATAAATCAAATTTTACTCATTTCAATTCATATTAACATTCACTGTTATCATAAATTCGCTTAAATAAATTTCGTTAACTGAATTCCTTTTTAACAAAACTTCATTTGATTAATTTACCAATTTAATTAAATTTCTTTTTAAAGGAATCCGTTTCCATTTACTTGGTTTAATGATCTACACATCACAAATAAGTTATTTTCGAGCTAGAAATCAACTCAATCCATATTCCGTTTACAATGTACGGATTTGATTAATTCATTAAATTTAAAATCATTTTATTTTAAATTATCACTAAATCAAATCCATAAAACTTAGTTAGTTTTGTACTCCACTTAAGTCAAATTTTCTTAATCTCAATTTAAATTTATAGCAAGTTTCAAATCTATTTAATTAAACCCGAGTATAAATATAAATCTAATAAACATTTAAATTATTAAATTCTAAAATTTACTTGTTTCTAAATTTCATTTCAATTATTCAACTTACTTAACTTTAAGTTTTACTAAATCAAATTACAAATTTCTCACTTTTAAATTTGTCAATTCATTTTAGTCAATTAAATAGATTTATTAATCCGTTTCAATTAAATCAATTAATTTACTTCAATTAATCCATTAAGTACGTTACTTAATTTCAAACAAATTGTTAAGTTCATTCCTTAATTTCAAATAGATTTCAATTTCAAAATGATCTTGTTGACCAGTCGGGTTTCTTATTTTAATTAGCTATCCTAGGCCAAGTTATTTAATTGGGTATTTATCATTTCAACCCAAAGACATTCAATAAAAAAAGAAAATCTAAGCATAGCATAGGGAACTTGTAGTGTGATAACTGGGATGATGTCAAAGTAAATAAACCAGCAATAACAACCACGCATAACAATTCAATAATTTATTTAAATAATCCCGAAATAATCGTATTAATTTACATTTGTTATTTATGCAAATTAATATAATTATTCCTAAAACCCACACTATCATTTCATGCAGATTTAAGATTATTACGTTATGGTTTTCACTTGGTGCCCATTATCAAAGTACAACATCAATCATACATTCAAGGGTTCAAAGTGAGGTTAACGCTAATTCCACGTGTCGATTTATTTAACATTTAAAGGGGGTCAAGCTCAACATATATAATCCATTTTACATTGTTAACTATCCTATATCAAATTCAATTTCATATTAATTATCGCTTATATTAACAACCAAATTCAACATCACATAGAAAATTTAGTGTCATAACTATTTACCATAAACCAACATTAAATCACAATTTATCACGTTAAATCTTTTTAAACAATACATGGCGTCAATTTTAGAAATTTTAAATTCTGTCATTACTCAATTTTAACTTGTATAGCAATTAACAGTTTTATTTCAACAATTTTAAAAATCAACAGTTTAATATCCAAATTAATATTAGCAACAATTATCACTTGATTATCATCGCATAATAGATTTGAGTCGTGAATGAAATATTCACCTTGCGTGTTTAAAGAAGATGACGGTGAAGCACGAAAATGAATAGACTAGATAGACGACACAAGCATGAATACGAACTGCAAATCAAACAAAAGATTATTCAACAATAGTTTACTACAATGTATATATGTCGATTTGTGTATATATATATATATATAAACCATACCAAACAACTAGATGCAAATAAGGTAGATGGAAGCCTATGCCTGAGATCCCGGATCAGCTACAACTGTCAAGCAAGTGAAACAACATATGAGATATTGTAACCCATGTTTTTTTATATACTAAAATATATGTAAAATCGTACTTTACAAAATATATATATAACATGAATCTGCCTTTAAAATATAAACAGCTTTTATATTATTTTTTCAACCAAATCTGCAGCGTATAAACCCAACAAATTTTGAACTGGACTTGTAAACTAATATATTCAGTAGCTTTATATTCAAAAATGTTTGTAAAATATATACATAGAAACCTGTTTGCATAACAAACTCTTATAACTATAAAATGAAGCATCATGTACAAAACTTTCTCCCCTTTTCATATTAAACCCAAAACTATATATATATAAATTTATATATGACGGCAGTGTGGTGGGAAGTTGGCTGTGGCCTAGGCGAGGCGTTCGGGTTTGGTGGCGGCATCGGGCGGCTGCTGATAGGATGGGGTCGAGGGCAGTGGGACGCGGAGGCTGGTGGATGGCGGATGTGGGTGGAGCAGGGAGGCGTGGCTGGACCTGTGGAGGGCGGTCGCTGGCGATGCGGGTGGTCTGGGGTTCGGCTGCGCCTGGGTTGTAGGCGGACGTGGGAAGTGAGGCAAGGCGAAGGGGGTGGAGCGGATGGCAGTGGGGTCGGCAATGGGTGAGGCGGATGAGCATAGAGCGGCGTGGGCAGTGGGGCAGTGGAGGCGGTCGCTGTAGCGGGCAGAGGGAGAGGACGTGGGCGATGCGGAGCAGGGGTTGGCGAGCAGTGCATGGGTCTCGTGAGTTTCATATTGCAAGGGGAGACACAAAACAAAACAAAAATGAAAAAAAGAATGATGAAGGAGGGAGAAGAACACGTACCTGAGAAGTGAGCAGTTAATGAAGTGAGCAGTAAATGAAGTGAGCTGTTAATGAAGGCAGAGGGTAGCAGATATATACAGAGAAGTTTAGAGTCCCAAGGTCAAGGCAATGATGTCTTCGGCAAACGTGATGGCAATTGGGTTTCTTAGAGAGCTGAATGGTCAAAGGACTCCTAGAATTCTGAACAGTGTAGAAAGTTAGGTGCCAGTTTGTGCTGCGTAACAGACTAGTTTGTACTCTATTAAACAATTATAATTCGCAACACCGAACTCCCATTGACGCAAATAAATATACCATTTTGATCAGCGCGAGGAGGCGAACGCAACGGTATGAAGATTTTGACGATTTGACATTGTTTGTGAAGTAGTTAATCTAATTTAGTTGTTTTCTTGCACGAACAATTTGACTATCAATTAAAAGCAAAATTTGATGAAACAAAATGCGCCGTCATGATCAAAATATTTTTCTTATGCGACATTGTGAAAAATATTTGGATTCGGGCAATAGAAAATTTACACATAAAATTTAAACTAATATGTAAATGTGACGAACGAAATTTACTTTAATATTTTTCAGTGAAATTTGACGTACGCCTATGTCTATCTAGACGCATTCCAAATGTGAAATTTGGATAGCAACGGAATTGGTTTGTGAAAATTCGAATTTCTACACTAAATAACCGATTTTAAAATTTTAAACTAGGTCTGAATTTCAGGGTCATTACACATCCCCTTGTAGCCATGCCTATATAAGCCCAAACCGGATTCATTTCAACCAAACACCATCATGGATGAACCAATAATGCTTTGTGGCCAAGCAAAAGTGGTTAGTGGACAAGCAAAATCGATTGAAAAGCTTGGTAATGTTCTTTGTTGATTCAAATTCCAATTTTGTTTAAATTCATATTTGTATTGTCTATTTATGTTTATACTGTCCTGTTTATTTGTTGCATACAAGATAAATATCAAGGCTTTCCATTCATTCAAATCAAAAGCCATGCTGTATCATGCTTGTCAAGCTTTCTGGAATCTATTCTATGTGTTTTGATTTGCTAACTCCAACTAGAAAAGGCGAGTCCTTCTCACTTTGACATTTTTACCTATGAAATGATAAATTGATGACAAGTGTTTAGTAATATAAAAATGTTATGCAAGTTAGTGATGATTATATGATATATTATTCCATGTTATTACCATGTTAACTCTGTAAATTATCACCTGACATATGATATATGATATTATATTGTGATATTGACATGTTAGTGTAATTGTTTATACTATTTATGCATATGTTCACACTGCAAGTTTCCTGTTAGAACACAATCACTATGGATTGAAAGGATACATACCTGAATGGATACTAGAATAGGGGAAAATCATTATGAGCTGAACTGATAGGCTCAAGTGATTTTTATTGTATTTTATTTGACTTGGGATTGCGGGTTTGAAATGATAGAAACCGAGTTCTCCTTTTAAATTGCGGATTGGAATGATACATATCCGTATCACTTGACCTAGGTTTGGTAATTATATACAGACCCCATGTTATATTTTTAAGTGATTTTTAGTAATATGTATTTTTTTAAAGTATGAAATTTTGATTTAAAAATATATATTTTATGGTTTTAAGAAAACTAAATATTAGGTTTTGAATTTGTGAATTTAAGTATGTAAATTTGAAGTAAATGTGATTTTCACTTTAAGTTTTATTTTTAAAATGTAACTAAATAAAGAAAATTAAATTTAAATTTTTGAAATGATAATTGAAGTAAAATGTTAAGTTTTGTCAAATTTACGAGTAAAGAAAACAGCGAATTTTGACTTAACAAATGAATTGAGTTTTGAATTGGATGTTTAATTATAAAATTTTCTTGTGATAAATCATATGTTAAACTATTTAAATGTGAAATTTTGAAGTCTACAATAATGATTTATAGGTTTAAAATAACAAAAATTTGGACTCTTAATGTTTTTGAAGTTATAAAAAAAATCTTGAGTTTTATTAATAGCATTTCCAAAAATGCTGTTGTCTTAGGACAACATTTTTAAGTGTTGTTGTTTTTGAATTTAACTATGTTTGACATAACTAAATATCTATTACGGCATTTTCTAAATGTCGTTGTTCCTGAACTAAACTATTTTGGAAACTATAAGCTAAGATAACAATTTATAAATGTCGTCGTTGCTTTAATTTGCCAATGTTTTGCAATATTATAGATTTTAACACTAATTAAGTTATATTTAAAGTGTTAAACGATTTAACCTTTGCAACTGATTATTTGTGAAATTTAAGGAGTTTTGAATATATATTTTAATATTTAAATTTGAAGTTTTAAGGAATTTAAATTAAATTTGAATTTAAGTAGTGTTTATATTGTTGTTTGTTAAATGGAATGAAATGAAATAAGATAAATGAATTTTTGAATGAAATTTTGTAATATGTTTTGTAGTGATATTTGAAATATTAAATGAATGACAAACTTTATTTTAAAATGATATCAAATTTGAATATTCGAATTTGAATTCAAATAATTATTTGATAATGAGGTTTTGAAAGGATATGATATTTTAATGATTGAAATGGTTTTGAATGATTTGATATTTTTTTGATAAATAATATGAATTTGGAATGATATATGATTTTGATAAATGAATATTTGAAATTTACATTAGTATGAAAGGATATTTGGTTTACTGTTAATTTGATTTTTTAAATAATATTGGATTTATGAAATGAATATTTCGAACTAAGTAATAATGAAGTTAAATTTGAGATATATGAAAAGAAAATTTGTTTTGAAATCTCGGATATTAAAGCTATGAAATATATTAAAAATTGAATTTTTTATTTGTAGACCAAATCTATATTTGAAATTGATAAGATTTGAAATGGTATGTTGGGAAACCGAATTGTATTGAAACTGATGGTTTGAATTGAATAAAGTTGGAAATTTGAAATTTAGTTTAATTGAATAAATTTGTAAAATATAGAGGATTAAAGGAATGTTTCATGATTTCATATGTATAATTTCTAAATGTTATGATTTTCAAAGTGTAATGATTTCAAGTATTTTGGTTTCGAAAGAGTTATAACTTTGAAAGTATTATGATTTTTGAAAGTGAATATACGTTGAAATGGAAATGATATAGTATAAACTATTATGACTTGAATATAGTTTTGAAAAAAAAAACTTTGGTTTCAAAGTATAAACTATTTGAAAGGGACATAGTTTTGAAATGAAACGATTTGATTTTGAAGTATAAACTATTTTGAAATGACCACGGCGTTATAATAACGTTTGTTGTTAAAGAGACCGGGATCGGAAGTTTTCATACTCTGTGGACTACACCATTATATGCTATTAACAACGGGTAAAAACCGTTGTTAAGTCCAAAAGCAACGGGTAAAAACCATCTTCAAAACAGGAGTGGTTGAATTTAGCGACGGGAGTAAACCGTTGCTTTGTGTCCAAAAGGCAACGGGTATAAACCGTTGCAAATTTGGACAAAGGCAACGGGTATAAACCGTTGCAAATTGGGCCAATGGCAACGGGTATTAACCGTTGCAAATTGGGCCAAAGGCAACGATTATAAACCGTTGCAAACTGGGCCAAAGGCAACGGGTATAAACCATTGCTTTATGGACAATAGGCAACGGTTATAAACCGTTACTTAATGTACAAAAGGCAATGGTTAGAAACCGTTGCTTCATTTCCAGTAAAAAAACGGTTAAAAACCGTTGCTTTATGCCCAAAGTCACACATAAAGCAATGGTAAACACCCGTTGCACATAGTGTTTGCTCCTGCTCCTACAACATCACATCTGTAACTCACTACTGCGTTACACGCATATCTCAGTATATATACCAGAATATCAATATGTATCAAAATATGACAGAATATAAAAATATTGGTACACAAGCACTATAAACATATCACACATATACCATACATATAAAATTATCAAACTTATAATTACGCTCATTGTTTTGCAAACAGAATGCTACCGTGCCGGAATATCATACTTATTACACTGCATTGTTTATTACACTACAGTACAAAGATTTCATTAATTACACTACATTGTTTTGCAATCAGTGAAGTCTACATATAATAAACACATTAAAAAGATGCTGAGCAGGTTAGCCGAAGCTGATATTTCTTTGGCTCATGCTGTGGTGCATACAGTATTCTATCCAATTCCTACGCAAAAGTAAAAACTGGTTTTAAACTCAAAGCATACAGTGAATTTTAGCTTGGTCAAGTTCGGTTAATAGAGCAACGGAATTCCTGTGTAAGCAATAATAATGCACAAGTAAAAGTGGCAGCAAACATATGCATATATTATACTAAGTTCAAGGGTAACCTTATGCATATATTATATTAATAATTAATATACTAAAGAGTTGGTCAACGTTATGCACTTGCAGATAAATAGAACAAATTAATTGCATCAATGGTAGGTATGATTTACAGGTGGAAATGGAATCTACCAAACAGGAAAAATGTATGGTGGTTTGTAGAAGTGTATTGGGTAGGACAGTATTGGGAAGTGGTTTGGGTGAGCAGTAGAGTGAGTTGATTGGGAATCTAAGAAATGATGGTGAGCAGTAGAGTTAGTTGTAATTGGAAATGGTTTGGATGAGCAATTTGATTGCTGTAAGCAATTTGCAAGGGGGAGGAGCAGAGCTTAATTTGTTTTGGTTTGAAGAAGTTCTGTGAAAGGCCAGAGGTGGCCAGTGTCAGTGAAGGCTTTGTGTCGATGACTGCAGAAATGATTTTGGCTGAGTGGATGAAGTATATAGAGGCCGTTACTCTATGCAGTGGCATAGGGGATACGTGTAGATGATGTTATGAGGGATGTTGTCGAGGAAGATTGCTGTATTATTGTCGAGGCAGTGTCAGTTGTGCATTGTGTTGAATTTCATGAAGGGAGAATTTTGTGGGGTGAGCAGTGGAGAAGGAAAGTTGTATGGTAGAGGTGATGGAGTGGTATTGAAAGGGTAGTGACTGGTGGTCAGCAAGGAGGAATGTATAGGGGGAGGCTATTGTATTGTGACAGTTTTGAATTGGAGATGTTGTTTGGTGATTAAATGCAAAGCAAAGCAGTTTGGTATGTGGAGCTGTGAATGGACTGTTTGTTGTTAGAAAGGCAGAAACAGTGAACAGTAAATGCAAATTGGAAATGTAAATTTTGCAGAAAAGAAAATTTGTACAAAGATATTAGATTATCAACCCTCTTGTTTTTGGTCAGTCTTGAATAGACACTGGATGTAATCTGACTCAGTCCGTGTGACATAAGTATTAATTACCACTAATAGAAGTTGCATTGAATCTTGAATGCAATTCATTATCCAACTTTGAACTATTTCTATTCTATTATTTCGAATATCAAAATAAAATTGGTGAATGTTTGATTATCTTTCTAGCTCAGACTTTGAAATGCAAAGTCAATATATTGTTTTATGCTTTGTACGAGTTGGCAACACTTCTTTGAAGTTGCAAATATATAATGTTATAATAATTTTTAAACACAGTTGTTTTTTAGTTTGAAAGGCATTGAAGGAGAATATAATGGGCTTCAACCTTCTTTTTTTGGAAGGTAAAAACTTTACTTCCTAGTATTTGATAAATTGTCGATTATCTTGTAAACAAGACAGACCAGGACAAAATACACATGCATTTGCATATGCAAATTTCATATACAGCAAACAAAAGAAAATCAGCAATATATGCAAAGAACAAGTCAGAAATATCAATACCTCGGACTAAAGATATCGTATCAAACCCTTTTGATGGCTCACATAACCTCCGGCTCCAACATCCCCAAAGGTCACGGTAAATTGTCGACATATTTTGGCGGTTAGCTCATCCGGCAATAAATTTTGTCCAACAACACTTTTTCATATGTGGGTGGTACTGGTTTTCCATGAATTACTAATGCTGTGGAATCTCGGCATATAGTACTTGTTATATAAGCATTTCTGGAGTGAATATATGGAATCATATTTACAGAACTAACAAGCTCCCAAACATTTAAGAGGTGGTATATATGGGCACAAAAGCATAAGTGTGCGCATGAAATAATTTCAATGCAAGGATACGCATATATTAGAGGTGGTATATTTGCATGCTTCAGGGACACTACACGTGCAAGAATAAAAGCTTAAAATCTTGGAACCATTTGCCTTTAGAAAATTATACATGCAATATATATCACGCATGCAAGAATTTCCACACAAAAATCAAAGTAAAACACATGTATAAAGCATGTAATTTGCAAAAATAACACACGCAGGTAACAATGTAATAAACTTGCATGGTTCAGGGGCAGTGCATACGCAGGTACAAAAGGATTTACTCGCATGCATCAGGGACAGTGCACCAGATTTTTTTAATATGAAAACTTATATAAACAAAAGACAAAGCTCATGCTACCCAAAACCATTTCACAAACATGAAGCGATGGCCCAAGTTTCATAGGATATGAACTAGACCCAAATTTGCCTAATAATGACTTAGGTTTAGTGCCGGAAGTGAATTACAGAGAATTTTTTTGGCAACCAGGCAACATATATATTAAATGCGTGAGTTTCAAACTCACCTGTCTTTGCTCTACAACAGCTAGCAACTCAATTTAAAAGGGTGCAGAAGTTTAAACAATATCAGCCATTAATGCTTCGCTTGAGATGCTGAAAGAAGTGGAATAAAGGATGACGAAGTGTTATCGTTATTTTTTATTTTACTTAAGTCAAAGAAATGAGTGCTGAGAAGTGTTTTGGGTACATATTCATTTAATGCCATGTACACAAGTACTGCTCGGCTAGCCCTTAGCTGTGGCAGAGTAATGTAAAGTTCAAGTTGCTTTTGAATTAATGTTTTCACCCATTGCCTTGCTTCTCTGTTAATTGTTTACTAATACGTCTCAGCAATTGTAAACGTGATAACAAACTTGTTTTATTTCTTGACTAACAGCCTTACTATTGTTCAGCTATGTTAAATGAAAAATGTAAAAATGTGTTGAGATATAACTCAGCAAAATTGTGACGGTTCACTTTGTATTAAACATGTGGCATCAAGTTATAAATTTGCTTATACGTGCAAGAAAATGCAGCGCACTCTCCCGTTCACGAAGTTAAGCATTCACTGATTTTGCAACATATTATTTTCTTCAAATTTTAATAAAATAGTACCCATTGCAATTACTTCGTCCTCGAAGTTCAGGATTTCACATCTTTGGTCGATTAACTGATTGTTCGTAGTGGCAAACTGAGAAGATGCGATTTCACTGCCTACTTGACGATTATCTTGGGCTATGCTGAGAAGACGCTCCAGTTTATCATCCATATTGTCCAGCTTCATCAATTTTTGCTCCACATTTTGCAGTCGCTGCTCATATAGTCCTTGGGCCTGTTTGAGTCGTTTGCATGGAATGGCAGCACTCTTAAAAAGGATAGGAGCTATATTGGTCCCCATACTTCGGCTCCTGCCCTTTACATCTTTACCAAACACTGATATAAAGACGGCTTCATCACCACCACCCGTCGTTTCCTTTTCTTTTTCAATTTTGTCCTAAAAATTAAATACATACATATATATATATATATATATATGAATAATGAAAATTTAATTTAGAGGCGTTGTTATTTGTTTAACTTACAATGTAGGAAGATGTCGCATCTGAGGTGCTGCCATCTTTTTTCTTATGCGTTTTCTCCCATAATTGAAGACGTGATACTTCTGTTCTCGGACTACTTGAATCGACCTGCATACAATGACCTAAAATTATATTTGGAACTAATGGTATATGCAATGTGATGCACCAATTCAATGACACATACCATTTCTTGAGTAATCATAGCGTGACTCTTACGTCCCGAATGATGACCATATTCGAGCATTGATCTATTTTGTTTGCCTCGCTTCCTTTTTTCTTTCGCCTCGGGTTTTGATTCGTTTATTATGAACTCATCCCAATCATCTTGAGCAATTTTCACTGGACAATTTCTAATTCTTTCTTCGTTAGTGATGAAATGGTCATAATGATTCTTGCGCAAATCATTCTTGTGTCTCCTAAAAGCCTCGGACATTTTTTTCATAATAAGGTCCTTTGATAGAGGATCGAGCTCATAATATTTCTGCATAACAAAAAATGCATGTAAACCATTTTTATTTATGTATTGAAAGCATTATAAATGAATTTAAACCATCTAAGTTCATGTACATAGTTTACATTTCAAAGTATATGGATTTTTACATTTCAACGTATACAGTTTCATAAGTCTCTGTGAATAAAGTGATCAATCTAAATATCCTATAAATGTCATAAAAGAATATATCTTGAAACAGAAATAGTACATAAAAAGGGTGCATATTACAATCAGACGACAATATTTTACAAACAGAAACAATACAAAAAAATGGTTATGAGATTGGAGAACTTACCTCCAATTGATTCCACATGTCTTCCTTGTAATTTGGCGAAACTTTTTCCAACTTGGATATGAGATTGGCACATGATTTCTTACTAATTTACCAATCTTCGTAGTGATCTTTGAACCATTTTTTCCGACTGGAGAACCGAAGTTGTCTATATGAACTTTCTCCCGTTTTAAAGTGGATGATTGTGAAGCCATATCATTTGACAGTGGTGTGGCATCTTGTGACATTATGTCCTGCAAAGTCTAAAATCCTAAAATAATCCCAACAACATTATGACGTACATTTCTTCCCCTTCCGGCCCATCCCTGTGATGCCCGATTGCTGCTGTACATCTGATATATGAACCAACGTCCCCTTCTCCTGATTTGTCTGATCCCACCAACTTCTCACCACATTACGAGATGAGAAAATTGTGGGATCAGACAAATCAGAAGGGGACGTTGTTTACTATATCAGATGTACAGCAGCTTAACAGCAATCGGGCATCACAGGGATGGGCGGGAAGGGGAACATTCACTTTTATGCGGCAGTGATAAAGTCTTCCTGCATCACCAGAATTTTAAACTTAAGCGGATTCAAAACAATATCTAAAATACTGACTGAAATAAAGGATGGAAATACAAAAATATATTACCTTAGCACTACTGAAATAAAGGGTGCAAATACAATATCTTGAACTTCCTGTCTACCTACAAACACAAAGAAAGAATGAATATTCAAGCTGATCATATGTATGTATGTGTACATGTGTGTATGTATGTGATCATATGTAAGTACCTACAACTACAAACACAAAATGAACTCTTGCAATATATCCATCTTATTTTGTTAAGGTACAATAACTGCTCCGAAATACAAACACAAAATATAATGCATCTATTACTATCATACAACACACCATTCTACATTTTACACCATTTTAAATAAATATTTTGTTAAGGTGCAATAACTGCTCTGAAATACAAAGTTAACATATGCATTTGATAAGATCTTTTAATTTTTCATTGTCTTCAAAAGCTGATTGATAAACGGTAGGAAACTCAGTGTCATCCACATTTATGGTCAACCGTTTTGGTGTATGCAAAACCACAAACCATCCGTTATTTTTTAAATATTTTGAGTAGAAAACTTGACTCGCTTTCGATGCAAGAATAAATAGCTCATCATTCACGCTATCTTTATTCTTCAATTTTCCCAGGTTAACTGTGATCAAGCTTGAAACAGAATCTATTTTACAACCATTGATCTTATCTTCGACCTTTACCCAATCACAACAAAAAACTGTTTGTTTGAAGTCAATGTAATCCAACTCAATTATTTGTTGAATGACTCCATAATAAGTTGTTTCTGCTTCCTTAAAATTTTTATCCTTCCCACTCGCTCTAAATTGTGTAATTGCTCTCATGCATACACCACTATCCTGTGTTAGCTTTCGCTCTTCATAACTCTTCGGAGAAAATAAAAACCCATTCACTTGGTACTTCATATAACTATGGACATCAAACTTCGGCCCCTTAACTAACCGCCAAAGAGTTGAGTCAACATCGACGGTCTTCAACAACTACAACAAACATAATAAGTAAAAAAAACATTGTCAAGGAGGTGTATGGTCAACTTGAAAATACGTTAAATATTTAATACATATACCTCCTCACGTAACCAAAAAGTGAAATATTTAATAGCTTCCCCAGATGTATCCCCGCCTCGAGTTTGAGATTTGGTGCTTTGAACATAGGAGTTATACCTCCTACGAAAAACAAACAATAAATGCTATATATATGAATTGATTTACAATAATAAGAATTCAAAACAAATTCATGAATTTACTTCTTCCATTCATCCAATCCGTCGTACTTATCAAGGACCCATTTACGCACTTGTTGAAATTGCACTTGAGTTAACGTTATATCTTTACCATTATCTAGTGCTATTTCATCAGCAAACTCATCATTCTCGTCTAAAAACGCTTCACGGGTATGTTTATGAGTGCCAGCACCTCCTTTTGGCATATACTCCATGCAGTAAAGACTAGCTTCTTGTACAATATATCCTTCTGCAATACACCATTCAATATATCTTTTGTTGCGCACATATCCTTTATATGTTTTCATCAACCTATGAAGATGAATAATTGTAAAATGTAGACATCAATAGCTATTTAAATCGAATAATTATGTACATAACTAAAATTAGTAATTTACCGCTCAAATGGGTACATCCACCTATATCTAACAGGATCAGAAATCAATGCTTCATCTGCTAAATGAACCATAAGGTGAATACTGATATCAAAAAATGCAGGCGGAAAATGTTTTTCAATAACATACATTGCTTCTACCAAACTAGCCTTTTCTTTTAGAAGATGTTCCCTGTTGATCACCTTTGAGCACAAAATGTTATAAAAGAGACTAATGCGGTGAATAGCATTCCGTAGATCCTTATGTTGCGGAAAACAATGCTGAAGCAATACCAGAAGTAAATGTTGCATTATGACGTGGTAATCATGTGACTTCATATTTTTAGTTCAAGAGGATTGATGCTCACATTGTTGTGGAAGTTTTAAGCGAATTTGCTCGGCACATTCAAATTTTTCAAAATGGTGCAAAATCGTATCTTTTCTTCTTTGCTCAAAGTGAAAGTCGCATTTGGTATGGTTACTTTACTTGTTTCAGGATCTTCTATCACCCACAACTTTTGTTTTATACCTATGATTTTCAAATCCTTCCGTGCATTGATACCATCTTTTGACATGTCTTTATGGTTCATAACTGTGTTGATCAAATGTTTCGTGACATTCATCTCCGTATGCATAACATCAATATTATGTCGGGTCAAATTTGTTTTCCAATATGGCAAATCAAAGAACTTCGACCTCCTATACCATGCAGGAACTTCTTCATCGATTGTCTTTTTCCGTTTTCTACCAATTTCTGGTATGTTTTTACCAACTTTAATTTTTATATTCGCTACCTTTTTTTCAACTTGATAACCAGTCAGTGGTTTTGGAAGATGCTTAAGTTCTTGCTCGTTGTTGAAATTTGTCTTATCGTATCGAAACTTGTGTCCGGACGGATGAAATCTATGATGTCCCATGTAACAAATCTTCTTACTTTTAGGGAGATAAAGAGATGTAGTTTCTTCTCCACAAATAGGACATGCAAAGTAGCCGTGAGTTGTACATCCTGATAAAGTCCCAAGAGCGGGATGATCATGGATTGCCTACAACACTCCATCTCTCATTATGAACTCAGATTTCTTAAATGAATCAAATGTAACGACTCCTTCCCATAACTGCTTTAACTCGTCTATCAAAGGTTCTAAATAAACATCAATATCCTTCCCCGGTTGTTTTGGCCCAGAAATCAACAGTGTTAACATTGTGAACTCTCTTTTCATGCACAAAGACGGAGGAAGGTTATATGGTACTACAATTACTAGCCAACAGCTGTAAGGGTTAGTAAAGAAGTATTAGGACAGAAACCATCTGTTGCTATTCCAAGCGTGATATTTCGTGGTTCAGCAGCAAACGAAGAATCAAAAGAATCTGTAGTTTTCCATTGAGAAGTATCACGCGGATGATGCATTACGGTTGTACCGAACTTGGCACGACCATGCTTGGTCATCGCTTCTGCTATCCATGGTACATTATACAGTCTTCTCAATCTAGAAATTAAAGGAAAATGTCTTAAGGTCTTTCGAGGTAATGTGGTAGCTTTTCTCTCTTCGTTGAATGATGTCTTATATCTTGGTGCGTTGCAGTTTGTACATGAAACTTTGTTCGCATTATCTTTCAAGTACAAGATGCAGTCATTAATGCATGCATCATAAGTTATGTAATTCATCCCAACTTGCTTAGCGATCTTCTTCACGTCGGGATACTTTGACGGTAGCGTGTTACCTTAGGGGAGTAACTCCTTTATGAATTCGAGTAGTGCAGTCACACCATTGTCTGAAAAGCCGTATTCGGTCTTCAAGCTATTCAGTTTCACAATGGCATACAACTTTGTAATCTCTTTTGGACAAGAAGGATACAATGGCTCTGTTGCACTTGCACTATCAAAAAATGATTTATCCGTAAACTGCTCACCAATATTAGCATTATCAAGCAACTGACTTGTAGGTTGAAAATGATGGAATCTATCTGCATCATTGATCTAATCCTCCATCCTAATATGTTCGGACTCATTAGTATTTGTGGCATGACTAACCGGTTGTTGTTTTGGCTTCTCCAGTATTCTTTCCCCGTGAAAACACCACACGGTATATGATTGAACAATACCATATCTAAGCAAATGAAAATGAATGTCGTTTAATTTGAATGTATCTTCATTTTTGCACCGCGTGCAAGGGCATGAATACTTTTCCTTATTGCCACCGTTTTCAGCAACAAATTTAACGAAATTTCTCACACCTTCCACATATTCTGTATTTCTTCGATTAGATTGATTCATCCATTGTTTGTCTATACTAAAAGACATACTGAAAGAAAATAACAAGAGCTAATAAGAAATCATAGGTAACAATATCTTATGGCTTTCCACCAAGTTAAACTCTGATATTATCTAAACAGATGTATATTCTTCTGATTTTACTTGAAATTTAACATTAGCATCAAACTGTTTACAAAAAATTTGCCATTACAACGGCACCATTTTGTAGCACCAGAGTAATGTCTATGCATTACCCCTCTCCTGATAGTAGGCTTGCGCCATTAACAACAATTTTATCCACTTACTAAATATGGTCTCATATTTATCAAAACAAAATTCATTGCATCAACTTATACCCTAGCAGTCACTATAAGCAGCTATGTCTAACTAGCATGCAGTGCAGTGCAGTACATTACAATTTATAAAACAAATCACATATAAACGTAAAAAGATCATCCCTTGCATAAACCAATTGTTTCTTGGTTCTCTAACACTGTACACTTAAAACATCAAATATGTATTCTGATGGTTCAGATTAGAAGGTGCATCTCTACTTTGGCAAACTGTTAAAGAGTAGTAGATATTGACTATAATCAATCCCCAAAAACTTAATGAAACATCAATATTAAAGCAAGGGCGGCCCAAAGAATCGGTTGACCAAGCCCAATGTGAATTTTTTTCCCCCTTACTATATAACATGTCAATTTTTTATTTATTTTCTTTTTCATATATAAGCATAAAATCACATATAAAACTATAACATAACAAAGTACCAACTTTTTATACAAAAGTTGCCACATTAAGTGGGCTGCAATACTTGTAGTCTCAAATAGTTTACAAAGCAGTGTATTTAATTTTTAACGAAATGTATCAAGTTTACAAACTAGTGTATCTAGTTAAGTGTACAGGCAAATCATATTGGGTTCTGCCTAAATGTTTGCGGGTAGACATACACACACTGCAGGAAAAATAGTACATCAATGTAAGTATCGGTTCCTAAATAATTACTAGTTTTTTAGCTTCAGCTTTCAAATTTCAATTCCTAAACGATTATTTACAGAAAACTAGTTATTTATAACTAAATTCTAATAAGTTATTAGCTTCAGGCGTTTTCAAGGTTAATGAAATCTAAAGCAGCAAAAGGGCGACTCAATTTTAGAAAATTAGACAACTCAAATATTTACGACGGTTACGAACCATTGCTAATTTGCCACGGTTGAAAACCGTTGCTAATTGGAACGAAGCGGGCCAAAAATTATGGCGCGAAAGGATGAAATTCACCGCCATCATTTGTCTCCAAAGAAGCTACGGTTAATAACCGTTCCCAATTAGCAACGATAAAAAACCGTTGCTAAATGAACCAAGACGGTGATTAACCGTTGCTAAATGGAAACGGTTAATAACCGTTGCCAAATGCACGGATGGTTAGTTGAAAATCTCAGTATTTAATGTAGTGGTGCCAACTTTGAAAACCACTTTAACAACTGTGACACGATGGAGATTCCAAAATGAAGTAGGATGGTGGCGGCAATCCTATTAAGGTATGAACGTAGACCCGACTCCCATGAGTTGGCATGAGGTAGCTAAAACAGGAGCGACCTCGAGCCAAAAGGGGTAGCTCCTCTGGCCAGAGACACTTTTTCCATACTATGCTCTTACTTGTGGTTGATTTGATGGCCACCCTCCGATTTTGATTGGGTGTGTGATCCAAGGTGGGCGTAGTGGCTGCTACGTTACCGCCAGCCCGTATGCATAATTAATATATCAACACTAGCATTGCCTCGCATGCCGTGTCACCTACCATACCGAGCCTTACTAAGAGTTTCTATTTTTGTCGTACCTATGGAGTATCTGCTCATAGTCTCCCGATCAAGAGATATGCAGGTACTGTATAGACTACTGGCACTATTATGTGTTAAGGGCTATATGGTTAACCTCTTAATGCTATTTTAAAGTAAGTTTATTTTACTATAGACATTATTATAATAGCGTGATATTACTACATAGTAAATATTTTAACGGATCCTTAAAGGATGGGCGATCAAAAGCATCCTTTAAGTTACTGATACAGTTTTGTTACTGCTCGCTTGAGTTGATTTATAGTTCATAAGTATTTACGTCCCGACTTGAGTGATTTGTGATTTGCTTTACGCTCGAGTCAAACAAAGTGATTCAGCATTCAAGACTCACCTTCGGAGTTAGAGCATTGCTTGAAGATCCAGCCATCTACCTTGCTTTCAGTTTCTAGTGATTCCAGTGTTGTATTCTAATTTGTACCTAATGTATCTTGTTACTCTTCTGTTGTATCTTGTTTAACTCTGGTGTATCTTATATATGTAGTAGTTTCATGAACTACCATCTCTTTTACTTCTGCTGCATAATTACTTACTCCGTGCCTGTGATCTGCGATTATTTATTTACTGCATATTCTGAGATTTTCCAAATTTAATTTACAATGCGGTATTTTAAGCAATTCAAGTCTGACTAGTGCGGATGCGAATGGTTGAAAATATCGGGTCGTTACATGTGGTATCAGAGCTTTGGTGGCTCTAGGAGAAACTCATCATATATGGTGAATGTATTTATAGAATCATTTTCATTCGAGTTTGAATCTCTTCTTTTGGACTCGATTTCTTTGAATTTTGGAACGTTCCCTGTGGTTCCAAAATCCATTCGTGTCCCTCACTATTCGTCTTCTTTTGATTCTGGAGTATCCATAACTCCACTTCGAATGATCTTTATAACGAGTCGACGGTCTCGCCAATCTCAAATTGATTGTAAAGGGGTGAAACTCCTTTACAACCACATCGATTCACCAGAGATTTTTATATCTTCGGTTTAGACGCAAATATCTCTTATAATTCCGAACTCTATCTCTTGAGATTGAATGTGGATTTACCCCAGAAATCCACATCGATCTTATTCTTTAAGTCACGGATGACCGGGTTAAGGTTGCATGCGATTTATAGAAGGTTATCCATCTTCCTACTCTGTTATTTAATCATCTCATCTTTGTTTCCAACTTATTTTCAAATCATTCTTCAAATGTATTTGTAAACTAATATTTAATATTTTATATATTGTGTTGTTTGAGTGGTTGATGTTGATTTGGGTTTCCGATCGATTCGTCTGATCAATGCTATCCATAGGATTTCCTAAACACTTGAACAGAGCAAACCGACACCATATGTTTTTCAAATTTAGTAATGAAATAAATTTTGTAACTATATAATAAATTTTCTTGATTTTTGTTGAAATTGGTTGTTAAGAAATAATATTTTATTTTATGTATCATTATCTCTTGTTTCATATGTAAATAATTGAACTGTAAAACATGGTTACAAATTTTCTTGGGAATTTAAAATGAATTTAAAAAAGAATTAGAGAATTAAATTTCCGATGGATTTCAAGCCTTATGTTTAAAGTTTTAAAGGATATACTATTTAAAATATTTTCTAATAGAGATTTGTTTCTAAAGAATTTTATAGTTTAAAAAATAGTGCTCTTCTCTTTGTCGTTGGAAAATAACTTCGATGATGTCTGCAACATCATCGACATTCATTTTCGAGTTTTGAAGTGAAGAGACCGTTCTTTAGTCTTGATACAGTTTTGTTTTGGGGAATTTAATTGATTTGAATTTCTAAAATAAGACTGGATTTATAACATATGCTAATATATGATTTAAATTTGAATGGATATATAGTATATGTACATTTATTTATCTCTAAATAGTTTGGAACTTATCGAAAATTTAATTCCTAAATTTTATCTTGAAAGATAATTTTTAAGTATCATTTTAAGATTTGTATAAATATTCAAGCTTGAAATGATTAAGTTAGAAGGTTTTATTTGTATAATACATAATTTCATTCAAATATAACTTACCTAAATTATACAAAAGTTGAATATGTAATTGGATAATATACAATATAAAAAGGATTTTTATAAATAAAATTTTAGTGGTTAAAATAAGTGCTATATACTTAAATTTAAGTTATAAAAAGATTAATAGAGGTAAATAGAGAAAAAGGGTAATGGAATAATTTACAATATAAAACGATGTTAAAGGAAATAAGAATAAAATTAAAGTAGTTACAATAAGTATAAATATATTTAACATAGGTGATAAAATATATTAAGAGGAATAAATTTAATTTTAAGTAGGAATAAATAAGAATTAAATTTATTGAGTACATTTTGAGTGTAATAAATGATTTTTTTTTTCAAATCCATGTTTTAGAGATTGTTAATTTAAGATAATTTGATGATAAGATAATGAAATTTGAGATGGTTAAGATTTATTTAACTCATGTAAAAAAAATATTCAATTTAATTTGAAATTTTCATGGTTTTAAATTTGTTATCTTATTTTGTTTTTCAAACTATCTTTTGGTTGTCCTTATTTCCCTTTTCTTGCCATAGAATGGAGAGGCTATTGCTTATACGAGTCTGTTTAAAAATCTTTCTGTAATCTTTAATAATCTTTGGCACTCGTTTTGAATTTGAGCACTGCTTGCCATCTACTGATCGTCGGTCAAGTGGAAAGGGTGAATCAAATTTTAAAAGAACTTTTCATGCTTGTGTTCTTGATACTGGAGGATCTTGGGAACATCATCTCCACCTTGTTAAACTTACCTATAACAACAGTTATTAAGTATAATTTCAATCTTCTTATCATCTTGTTTTAATCCTATTTCATTCTATCTTTTTTCCCCTACCTCATTCCTTTTCGGGGACGAAATGTTTTGAGTGGCGGAGAGTGTAACAACCCTGTATTTTGTGATTATTTTAATTGTATATTTTAATTATTTTAATTTAAATTCCTGATTTAAAAACTTTATTTTATTTATTTAAAATGAATAATTTTTTTATTTTAAATGAAAATTTTGATTTTGATGTGAATTACAATTCCAAAAATGAATAAATAGAACATTTTCCAGAAATACGAATTTTGGTCAATATAGTCAAACTTTGACTTTTAAATTTAAAAATTTAAATTTATTTGAAAATTATAATTTTATTTTTATCTTTTGTTATGAAAATAAATAAAATTTTAAGTAAACCGCTTTTCGTTTCGTTGAAATCCGACTAATATTGTGAAAGTTATGCTTTTTACACTATTGTACGTAAATTGTTTTATTTAACAAAATTATTTATTTTAATTTATACAAATAATATTTTGTTTGTCATATCTTGTGTATATTTGTGTAACATTACAGGCTATATATATATTTTTTATTTTTAAAACATTTTTAAAGTGTAGTTATAATTTTCCATTGTTTATTGTATTTTGTTTACAATTTTTAATTTCTAGTTTCAATTAAATAAAGTATTTTCTTTATTTATTTTTCTATTTTCTAAGATATTTTTTTATTTTCATTTCTACTTCATTTTTTTTAGATTTTTATTTTTATTTACTGAATTTTTTTTAATTAAAAGAATTAGAAATTCGAAGGGACAAAGACCTTTTATTTTCTAGCGACTTTTCATGTGCTTGTCTTTTGAATTTCATTTGCCTTTTCATTTTTAGTCTTGGCCGTACATTTCATTGTGTTAGCCATGTATTTTCATTCTCTTTCATGTGAGAAATTTCTTTCTCTTGTCAAAACTCATGGCCAAAGGAAATTTAGGTAATGGTTTCTTCTACTTTTTTTACTTTTTCTCTTCACTTTTCTTCTTGTTTTCATTGATTTTTGACTTGATTTTTTCTAGTGTTTTGCTAGGCCACTACACCATCATCTCCTCCGACCATCACCACCACCATACATGGGAGCAACCACTGCTCTTCCCTCTTTCCACATCTGGCCATGCCATTATATTGAAGCCATCACCTCAAATTTGAAAAGCTCCACTTGAAGCTTGCCTAGGTGAGCCAAGATGTCACCATATCACTTCATAACTTTCCTTGGCCACACCCCTAGCTCCACCACCACCTGCCAACACCACCTCTGGACATCACTTCACCTCTGACCTGACATGAATCAATGCATGGCCGAGCCCACATGCCTTTGGCCGAGTCAAAATGTCGAACCAAAACTTCCTATTTTTCCTTGCCTTTGACCTTCCTTCACTAATAACTCAAAAAAAGTTTCACATCTCCTTGCGGCCGTACCTATATAAGTCCAAACCAGATTCATTTCAACCACAACTCCATCATGGCCAAACCAATAAAGCTTTGTGGCCGAGCAAAAGTTGTTAGTTGTCAAGCAAAATCGGTTGAAAAGCTTGGTAATGTTCTTTGTTGATTCAAATTTCCATTTCGTTTAAATTCATATTTGTATTTTCTATATATGTTTATATTGTCTTGTTTATTTTTTGTATACAAGATCAATTTCAAGGCTCTCCATTCATTCACATCAAAATTCGTGCTGTATCGTGCTTGTCGTGCTTTCTGAAATCGATTCTGTGTGTTTTGATTTGCTAACTCGAACTTGAAAAGGTGAGTCCTTCTCACTCTGACATTTTTACTTTTGAAATGATAAATTGATGACAAGTATTTAGTAATTTAAAAATGTTATGCAAGTTATTGATGATTATATGATATGTTATTCCTTGTGTGCCATGTCACCTACCATAGCGGGCCTTACTACGAGTTTCTATTTGTGTGATACCTATGGAGTATCTTCTCATAGTCTCTCGATTAGGAGATATGCATGTACTATATAGACTACTGGCACTATTATGTGTTAAGGACTATATGGGTAATCTCTTAACGCTATTTTAAAGAAAGTTTATTTTACTATAGACAATATTATAACAGCGTGAGATTACTACATAGTAAATAGTTTAACGGATCCTTAAAGAATGGACGATCTCAAGCATCCTTTAAGTTACTGATACATTTTTTACTGTTCACTTGAATTGATTTACATTTCATAAGTATCTATGTCCTAACTTCAGTGTTTTCTATTTTGCTTTACCCTCGAGTCAGACTGAGTGATTCAGCATTCAAGACTCACCTTCGGAGTTGGAGCTTTACTTGAAGATCCGGCCATCTATCTTGCTTTCAGTATCCAGTGATTCCAGTGTTGTATTCTGATTTGTACCTGATGTATCTTGTTGCTCTTCTGTTGTATCTTGATTAACTATGATGTATCTTATATGTATGTAGTAGTTTCATGAACTACTTTCTCTTTTACTTCCGCTGCATTATTATTTACTCTATGTATGTGAATTGTGATCATTTATTTACTGCATATTCTAAGATTTGCCAAATTTTGTTTACAATGCGGTATTTTGAGCAATTCAAGTCCGACATTTGCAGATGCGAATGGTTGGAAATGTCGGGTCGTTACAGAAGTGGAAATGATAAACTATTTTGATTTGAATATAGTTTTGAAATAAGAATGGTTTTGATTTCGAAGTATAAACTATTTCAAAAGCAATATAGTTTTGAAATGAAATGATTTGATTTTTTGAAGTATAAACTATTTTGAAATGACCGCGCCGTTATAATAACGATTGGTTGTTAAAGGGACCGGGATCGAAAGTTGTCATACTCTCTGCCAACTTCGAAAACAACTTTAACAACTGTGTACGTGGTGGAAATTGCAGAATGAAGTAGGATGGTGGCGATATTGTTGAGGTATGTTACGTAGACCCGACTCCCATGAGTTGGCATAAGGTGGCCAATACTGGAGCGATCTCAGGCCAAGTGAGGTCATTCCTCCTATCGGACACATTTCTTCAATACTATACTCTTACTTGTGGTTGATTTGATGGACATCCTCCAATTTTGATTGGGAGTTTATTCCGAGGTGGGCGTAGTGGCTGTTACGTTACCGCCAGCCCGTGTGAGTAATTAGTATACCTACCTGCCATTGCCTTATGTGCCGTGTCACCTGCCATAGCGAGCTTTACTACGAGTTTGTTTTTCTGCCGTAGCCCATGGAGTATTTAGGTTAGCCTCTCGATCAGGAGGTATGCTGATACTGGATGGACTACTGGAACTATAAGGTGTCGAGGGCTATATGGGTGACCCTTTAATGCTATTTAATAGTAAGTTTATTTCACTGTAGACATTATTATAATAGCGCAATATTACTACATTGTAAATAGTTCAACGGATCCTTAAATGATGGATGATCCCAAGCATCCTTTAAGTTACAGATGCATTTTTGTTACTGTTCACTAGAGTTGATTTACAGTTCATAAGTATTTATGTCCTGACTCGAGCATTTTGTGATTTTCTTTACGCTCGGGTCAGACTGAGTTATTCTGCATTCAAGACTCAACTTCGAAGTTGGGGCTTTGCTTGAAGATCCATCCATCTATGTTTGCTATCAGTATCCAGTGATTCCAATGCTGTATTCTGATTTGTACCTGACGTATCGTGTTACTCGTCTGTTGTATCTTGTTTAACTCTGGTGTATATTATATTTATTTACAATGCGATATTTTGGGCAATCCAAGTTCGACACGTATGGATGCGAATGGTTGAAAATATCGGGTCGTTATAGTTCGTATCAGAGCTTTGGTTTTAGGCAAAACTCAGCACATAGGGTAAATGTATTTACAGAATCACTTACATTCAAATTTGAATCTCTTCCACTTTGACTCGATTCCTTTGAATTTCGAAACGTTCCCTGCGGTTCCAAATTCCATTCATGTCCCTCACTATTCATTATCTCTTGATTCTGGAGTATCCCATAACTCCACTTTGAATGATCTTTAAAATGAGCCGGTGGTCCCCTCTCAAATTGATTTGTAAAGGGGTGAAACTCCTGTACAACAACATCGATTCACCAAAGATTTTAATATCCTCGGTTTAGATGCTAATATCTCTTATAATTCCGAACTCTATCTCTTGAGACTGAATGTAAATTTAACCCAGAAATCCACATCGGTCTTATTCTTCAAGTCACGGTTGACCCGGCTAAGGTTGCCCGTGATTTACATAAGCATATCCATCTTCCTATTCTATTATTTAATCATCTCATCTTTGTTTCCAACGCATCTTCAAATCATTCTTGAGGTGTCTTTATAAATCTAATATTTAAAATATTTTATATACTGTGTTGATTGAGTTGTTGATGTTGATTTGGGTTTTTGATCGATTCGTCAGATCAGCGCTGTCGATATGTAACGACCCGCTATTTTGGACTATTCGCATCCGCACATGTCGGACTTGAATAATTCAAAATTACCGAATTGTTAATTTAAAATTTGGCAAAACGCAGATATACAGTAAATAAATAATCACAGAATCACAGACACAGAGTAATAATATGCAGCGGAAGTAAAAGGGATAGTAGTTCATGAAGCTACTATATAAATATATAAGATACATCAGAGTTTACAACGGAAGAGAAATACGATACATCAAATACAAATCAGAATACATCACTGGAATCATCGAATACTGAAAGCAGAGTAGATGGCTGGATCTTCAAGCAAAGCTCCAACTCCAAAGATGAGCCTCGAAAACTGGTACTCTCAGTCTGACCCGAGCGTAAAGCAAAACACAAAACACTCGAGTCAGGATTAATATTCTCATATCAATAAATCCAACTCAAGTGAAATAGCAATCGAAATACAAGTAACTCAAAGGATGTTGGAATCACCATCCTCTGAGGATCCATTAAACTATCTACTATGTAGTAGTATACGCTAAATAAATAATGTCTATCAGTAATATAAAATACCAAAATAGCGTTAAGTCGTTACCATTATCCCCCTTAACACATTTTTATAAGCATCATAGACTATACAGCACTGTAAACTCCACCGTAAACTGGTGGGATATCAGGGAGTACTCCATAGGTATAACACAAAACAAACACGTATTGGTCGCGTATATCGGGATACAAGTATGACAAGGCACATGAGGCAATACCCACGGTAGTGAAACTACCGTTCCCCTGATCCAGACTGGTGAGAATGCATCGCCGCAGCGATCGCAACACCGCGAAACAACACTCCTAAAAAGTACGAGGGTGCACCAATCGATAACAAGCAACGAGTAGTAGTTACGAAGAAGTGTGTTCGCTCGAGGTGGCTAACCCCATTTGGCCCGGCACGGCTCCTGATTTTAGTCATTTCCAATTTTGACACAAGTGTCAAGGCGATCCAATATCGTTCACTTTCTTCAATCATCAACGTTCGCCAATCCAACCACTTCATTCTGGATCATCATAGTTATTAAAGTGGGTTTCGGTTTAGACAGAGAGTATGTCCATAACCGACTCCGGTTTCTTTAATAACTTTCGTAATTATTACACCGATTGGTCGTTTAATAAATTTCAAAACCAAATCACATTCAATTTCAATTAGAATTCGTAAATCAACATTTCATTTATCTTTCGAAATCGATTTCTATAATTTACGTTTCAACGTTCCAAATTACCATTTCAAAGTCTCTAAATTCAATTTCAATTTTTATTTAAACAATTCAAATATTGATTCAAGTTCGTATATTAGTTCATTCCGAAAACATTTAAATTAATTTAATTTAACATTCAAAATCAATTTCAATTCATTAATCGATTTCATTCAATATTCGTTAAGTTAGTTTCAAACAGTTTCCATTAAATTTCCAATTCATTAAATCAATTACTTAAGTTCAACCTCATTATATCAACTAACACATTAAATTCAATTAGATTCGTCAAATCAATTCTTTAAATTACAAGTCTTACAGTTATTACAATAAAACGCATTTTTTTCTTGTTAAAGAAATTCAATTTGATTTATTCACTTACTTAAATTTTTCCAAACTTAATTAAATATGAAACCCAATTTCATTTATTAACGAAGTTCGAATTCACTTATCAAAAGTTCAATTTTTCTTATCAAAGAATTCAATTTTTATTCAATTATCGAATAATTCAATCTTTTCAATTATTAAATAATTTCAATCTTAATTATTAATAATTTCAAAACATAAAAAGTTCAAACTAAATTATAAATTCGACTTAATTATTAAATCATTTCAAACTTAATTCAATGAATAATTCCAAATTTTATCGTCAAATAATTCATTTCAAACAACGCTCTCATCATTTATGACATTAATATTTTGTTTCAAATTCCAATATTAACAATTTCCTTTAATCAAAATTTACGTCCAATTTTTATTTCAAAACCTTATTATTCAAATAAAATCTTTATTTTATTTCAAATCAAATTATTGACCAATCGGGTTTATTTAATTCTCTATGCTAAGTCAAGTTCATTTTGGGTATTTATCATTTCAACCCGATTCCAATTCCAATTCAAAAAAATCAAAACATAACAAAGGGAACTTGCAGTGTGATAACTGGGATGGTGTCAAAGTAAATAAACAAGTAATAACAACAATCAAACACAATCCAATAATCAATTCAAATAATCCCGAAATAATCGTATTAATTCACATTGTTGTTTGTGCGAATTAATATAATTATTTCTAGAATCTACACTATCATTTCATGTAGATTAAAGATTACTACATTACGGTTTTTCACTTGTCGTTCAATTTCAATTCTACAACAATTTATCCAATATACGTTTAAGGTTCAAAGTGTGATTTATCAAATTCCACATGTCGATTAACTTAACAATTAAAAGGCGTCAGATTATTCAAATTAACTAATCAAATTCAACACATATGTCGATTCACATTTTTAAACTATCCTACGTCAAATTCAATTGCATAATATTTATCACTTTATACATTACAATTTACATCCAATATAAACAGCAATCAATCAATCAATTTTCAACCAAAATGGATTATCATCGCATAAATAATTAACAGATAATGGTGTCAGATGTCATAGGTGAACAAATGCAGGTAATAGCATATATAACAGTGTAAGTAACTAACAGCAGCATATTTCATTGTCGTTTCACTTGAAATCAAAATTAATAAACAAAAGAACATTAATCGTGAGTGATTGCTCACCTTTTGAGACTAGAGAGATGAATAGACAACGAAGTTGAGTCACGGATCGTAAGCACGACTTTCGGAATAACTAGATTGGCACGAATCGACTAGCAAAGCTGTTAAATATGAATCGTCGAAATCAAATCAGAATAGGAGCGATGAAAGTAAATGGTATCAGTGAACATATATACATAACTATATTCCAAAATTAAACACATAAAATATATTTAAAAAAAATCAATTTTAAACATATATTTTCAAATCGATATTTAATTTAACACAGATAAAACTCCATAGATATGCATTTCTAACGCCATCTTACAATTAAATCACATATATTTAAATTCAAACATATTATCATTTATTTATTGTTATTATTATTTTATTAACAACAATATCCAAAATCATCTTTCTTAAATACAACATTTAAAAGAAATCAAATCAAAACATTCAACATAGCAATAATTACAAAACATGTTCTGCGTCAAAGTTTAACAATATAATTCTATGTGCTACCGAGATCGAAATGGTCTGAAATTTGGTACGAATAAAGATCAAAACATGTATTTCAAACTGCAAAAGAATCACTTGATTTGGACAAGAGACGAGAAAAGTTACGATGTCACGAACTTAGACTCAGGCCATGTTGCGACTGTCAAATGTTCAGGTCTGGAAACCTCTCTGGGTCTGACTTCGAAGTAAGAAACAGAGGACTGAACCACCTCGTATGAAGCTAAAATTTTATATACAGAAAGTAGAAAACTTTATCTTTTAAAAAAAAGGGAATCACTGTATTCCGACGTAAGACGGAAGAGATATGATGCGTCAAACATGAACACAGGTCGTGTTTGCAGCAGTGTAAAATAATTCCAAGTACAAAAGAACAGCTGCCTGGGTCAAACTTCTGGATCCTCGACCACTAATCAAACGATGTCGGATTTTGCTGAAATTTGACATGCATAAACTAGGTAACTTCGACTCTTTTTTAAAAATAGAATCAACCCATTCCGATAAAACATGTGTGAGATATGATATCATAAACATGAAGTCTAACTTTAAAATATATTATACTATCTACTATAATATATAAAACAAAAGTTGCATTTCCAAAAAGAAGCGAAGAAGAAACAGCAGAAGAGAAAATTGTGATCTAGTATATAATCAACATATGTATATACGTTCATAATGAACTTTGTTATAAATACTTACATAAATAAGTAATAAACTTTGAAATTGAACAATATATATGTTCATTGATAGATAGGCAACTGGATATAAATCAGTCTACATACACACTGTACATTTTAACTATCATAAATACTTAAATATATATATTGGTATAAACGCATTTTATATCAACATTATAACAAGCTTATTATAGTATAACACACAACTTTAAACTAGGCCCATACATACAACGTATACTAGACAACAAAAATATTATAGCACTTATATAAATTTATGCATACAAAGACAATACATCTTTTGTACTACAAATATAAATTCACCGAAAAGAAGAGATCTGAAACTTTTTAAATCTATGTATGCACACTATATAGCCTACATGCATGCAAGCCAAGATGTAAAACATATGCAGACTAACAAAATTTTGTACACAAAGCAATTAGATTTATTCATGCATTTTTTTATTAAACAAATATACATATGTATGCACCATATAATAACAACTCATATATTAAGTCTGAAAATAAAATAGCAAAGGCCAAACATGTTTTATGTCATTCTACATATATATCTCTTTAAAACTGATAATATATGACTTACTATTTCTTTCACAGAAAAGGAAAACAAGGGGAGCAAGGCTAAGAGAGCCGATGGATTGCGAGGTGGAATAGCTGGGACCTGACGGCCGATTGGAGAAAGGAAACATGCATCGACTTAGTCGGTTTTGGGCTGGAAAGTGCGGAGGATGGGTGAGCGGTGGAGGCCAAGTGGGGTGGTGAGGAGGGGAAGAGAAGGCGTAGGCGAGCAGCGGGTGGCGGGGACAGGCGGTAGTGGTTTCAGATGGTGTGACGGTTGAACTACACACAGAGGGAGGCGCGGGGCGAAGCAAGATGGAGAGGCCGGGAATTGCGTCGGTGAGGAGAACCAGGTGTTGGCCGCTCGGTGCATGCATGGAAGACGGGACATTTTTCTTGAGGCAGATTTGCTGTCGAAGTGGAGGAAGGGAAGTAGTGGGTGTTGCGCGGAGGGTGATGGGAAAGAAGCTCGGCAGCGTCAAGGGTGGTCGGATGCAGTGGATGCTGAGTGATAATGCTTCAAGTGAGCTTCAAGAGGTTGAGAAAAATGCAACAGAGGTTGAGTGATAATGTTGCATGTAAAGATGAAAGAGGCACACTACAGGCAATGCATGCTTCGTGAGCTGAATTTTTTTTATTATTTTATTTTTTATAGAGATCTGAAAAAAAAAAGAATAGCCCGGTAACAAAAGAGAAATGGAGAAGGAAGGAAAGGTTTGCTGCAGAAGCTTGTGAATGAATGCAGGGCAAAAAAGCAAAAGTAGTCCTCTTTAATTTTTTATTATGAATGAACGCACGGAAAAAAAAATTTGGAACCGGAGACAATAAATGTTTGCTTGAATTTAAGACACAATAAAAGTTGATGTCTATTCGATTTGAACGATAGAATATACGCGTAAGGAAAACTAAATGTTTAAAACCCAGTACTCGAACGAAATCATTTTTTGCTGATTCCGCTGCGTTCGGCCTTTAAAACACAGAGTTGAATATACCGTGGAGATCAGCACGACGAGACGATCAAAACGGTATAAAGATATCAGTGGTATGATTTAATTATAAAAATTTCAAATTTTCTACTACGGATAATGCATAAAATTCGCAGAAAATTAAGATCGACGGAGCCAAAGATGTCCGAATTTGAAAAAACGACAAACTGACAACTTGCTCAAAAGATAGTTTAGAATTTTTCTATGTAAAAATATTTTGGTTTTGAAAATATTTTATTTTCATTGTTTTTAACTGATTAAATTGAAGTAAATTTACGCGCGAAATATACTTTGATATTTTTGGACGAAAATTTACCAGTTGCTATGCTTAACTAGACGCATTTCAAATATTAAATTTATATTTCAAAATTTATTGTTTAAAATTTTCTAAAATTTTAATTAAATACGTTATTCAAACCAGTTAAATTTACGGGTCGTTACATTCTCCCCCACTCAAAACTTTTCGTCCTCGAAAAGGAAGGAGGTAGGAGAATAAAAGCAACCAAAAGAAATAGACTTGAATTACATTATAAACAATTAATTTAAACCATATAGATTTCAATTTAAATAAATTTATATTCAACGATTTGTTTTAAAATTCAAGATCTCATTAAATTGTTTTGATTTCACATTTATTAATGTTAAGTACAAAAGGTTCCTTTCAAATGAAATTCAAAATTAATTCCAGATACTCCTTTAAGTTGATTTAGTTCAATTTATTTACTATCAAATCAAATTTTTCTACTATTAATCATACCGGTTATTTATTTAACTTATTACTCTATTAATCTTCATAAACATTTTATAATTAAAATTTAAGTGAATAACATTTATTATACGCACTCACATTTCTGTTTATAAATAAATTTTTTATCATTTATTATTCAATTTTCTTAAATTGACAATTTCAAAGATCATAAATTTGAATGGTCATTTATTATAATCATACTTTATTCGACAAATTTAATTCTTCTTTATTCCAAATTATTATTAAATTTATTCCACTTACTATATCTTATTACATATATTATGTATATTTACATTTATTATAACTACTCAAATTTATTATAACATTATTTTACACTGTATAATATTCAATAACACAATTAACTTTTGAAATTTTAGGTAAGTTATATATTATGCAATTTTGTATTATCCAACTAAAATTTCTACTTAATTGTTCAGATTTAAATTTTTATTAAAATTTCGAATTCATTTTATAATTGAAATTACCCTTTAACATAAATTAAATAATTAAATTTTCGAGTAACTTCAAATTTATTTAGAGGTAAATAAATATATGTGATATAACAAATCAGATATAAATCATATATCAATATATATATTACAAATCAATCACACTTTAAGAAATTCAAATCAATTTATTTTCAAAACAACCATAGCAAAGCTACAGAATAGTCTCTCCACTTCGAAACCCGAAAATGGATGTCGATGATGCGGCCGCCATCACCGAAATTATTTTCCAGTGACAAAATAGGAGAGCACTGATTTAAACTTTTAAAATTCTTTGAAATGATTTCTATTTGAAAATATTTTAAACACTATAGACTTCAAAGCTTTCAAATCAAAGTTGAAATCACCGAAAATTAAATTCACAAATTCTAATTTAAATTTACTTCAAATTCCAATCAAATTATACTCAAGTTTACAAATTTTTTTGGCAAGGCCGACAGGGTTAATTGGACCCCGACCAATTTATTAAATCACAGTAGAGAACAAACACTTACAGAAAAGGAGCATGCACAAAGAGAAAATAGGAACAAGAGCAGCACACACACACAAGAAGACACGGAAATAAAACAAAGACCTAAGAGAATATAAATTACAGTTGCAGTATCATGGATATCCCAGGATCATGAACAAACATCATTTCCAGGGAGCATTTAACTTCATGCTTTATCCAAAGTTTGAATGTAGCATCAGTCTTTCCATTAATTACATCAAAAATTCTTGTATTACGTTCTTTCCAAACTGCATATATGAAGCTTTTCAGAACCACAGTGTTGATTCTATTTTGCTTTTGCTTACCCCCTGTCATAGATTGAATTCTATTCCACTCGACAATTTTGTCAAGAGATGGTCTGTTACCTTCAATGCTCACCATGATATCAGTCCAAATTTGCATAATTAATTCACACTCAAAAAATAAGTGTTCAGCAGTTTCAACATACTCACTGCAGAATGGGCATAACACATCCATATTCATTCCCATAATAGCTAATTTCGCCTTAGTTAATATAGCACGCTTCAGTACCTTCCACAGTAATAAATTTTCACGCATACTACTGCCATTATTCCATACACTCTTCCACCAAGTCCAAGCTCGAATGTCACTGTTTCCTTGCATATACTCATAAGTTTCACCAATTTTATATGCAGCTTTCTTCTCTCCCCATATAATTCTAGCAGAATTAGATTGTAAAGGGGTAAAATTTCTTATCTTATCCCAAATAATCTGGACACGCTGATTGGAAGAATATTTGCCTACTCCCTGGAAAATGTAAAGAACATCCAATACTTTCGTAGATAGATGAATACCAGTTTGTATACTTTCATTGTATGAAAGTTTACAAATTCATTTATATTATGAAATAGTCAATGGTTTATAAAGCAATAAATGAAAATTAAATTTTCACATTTCGGACGACAGATTCATTACCATTTAATTTCAGAAAAATTTATACTTATATATAATATAATTATACAAAACCATTTTACTCACCAATTTGAAAATATTATTGCGTCGGTTTACTCTGCTCAATCGTTTTGGAAATCCTATCGATAGCGTTGATCAGACGAATCGATCGAAAACCCAAATCAACATCAACAACTCAAACAACACAATGTATATTAAACATTTTTAACATAAATTTACAAATACAATTCCTCGCTCGACGATACAAGGATGTATTTGAAAATAGTATAGAGATTCAAATTTTATGGAAATCAAATCAAAGAGGATTTTGATTCGGAGATAGGTTTGAAACAAAGATAAGATGATTCAATAACAGAATCGGAAGGTGGATGAGCTTATTGAATTCACGGGCAACCTTCACCGGGTCGACCGTAACTTCAAGAATAGGATCGATGCTGAATTCCGAGGTAAATCAACATTCCATCTCAAGAAATAGAATACAGGTATAGCAGGAGATAGATAACATCGTAAACCGAGGATACATAAATCTATGGTAAATCAATGCCTATTGTAAAGGAGTTTCACCCTTTTTATAAATTATTCGAAGTTTGGCGAGATTGCCAATTCATCATAAGGGTCATTCGAAGTGGAGTTTTGGGATGCTCCAGAATTGAAAGAAGACGAATAGTGAGGGATAAGAATGAATTTCGAAACCGTGTGAACGTTCCAAAATTCAAAGGAATTGAGTCAAGAGGAAGAGATTGAAACTCGAGTGGGAGTGATTCAGTAAATACATTTACCCTATATGCCGAGTTCTGCCTAGAGCTACCAAAAGCTCTGATAGCAACTGCAATGACCCGCTATTTTGGACTATTCGCATCCGCACATGTCGGACTTGAATAATTCAAAATACCGAATTGTTAATTTAAAATTTGGCAAAACGCAGATTTACAGTAAATAAATAATCACAGAATCACAGACACAGAGTAATAATATGCAGCGGAAGTAAAAGGGATAGTAGTTCATGAAGCTACTATATAAATATATAAGATACATTAGAGTTTACAACGGAAGAGAAATACGACACATCAAATACAAATCAGAATACATCACTGGAATCATCAAATACTGAAAGCAGAGTAGATGGCTGGATCTTCAAGCAAAGCTCCAACTCCAAAGATGAGCCTCGAAAACTGGTACTCTCAGTCTGACCCGAGCGTAAAGCAAAACACAAAACACTCGAGTCAGGATTAATATTCTCATATCAATAAATCCAACTCAAGTGAAATAGCAATCGAAATACAAGTAACTCAAAGGATGTTGGAATCACCATCCTCTGAGGATCCATTAAACTATCTACTATGTAGTAGTATACGCTAAATAAATAATGTCTATCAGTAATATAAAATACCAAAATAGCGTTAAGTCGTTACCATTATCCCCCTTAACACATTTTTATAAGCATCATAGACTATACAGCACTGTAAACTCCACCGTAAACTGGTGGGATATCAGGGAGTACTCCATAGGTATAACACAAAACAAACACGTATTGGTCGCGTATATCGGGATACAAGTATGACAAGGCACATGAGGCAATACCCACGGTAGTGAAACTACCGTTCCCCTGATCCAGACTGGTGAGAACGCATCGCCGCAGCGATCGCAACACTGCGAAACAACACTCCTGAAAAGTACGAGGGTGCACCAATCGATAACAAGTAATGAGTAGTAGTTACGAAGAAGTGTGTTCGCTCGAGGTGGCTAACCTCATTTGGCCCGGCACGGCTCCTGATTTTAGTCATTTCCAATTTTGACACAAGTGTCAAGGCTTTCCAATATCGTTCACTTTTTTCAATCATCAATGTTCGCCAATCCAACCACTTCATTCTGGATCATCACTCCGTGTATAGTTATTAAAGTGGGTTCGGTTTAGACAGAGAGTATGTCCATAACCGACTACGGTTTCATTAATAACTTTCGTAATTATTACACCGATTGGTCGTTTAATAAATTTCAAAACCAAATAACATTCAATTTCAATTAGAATTCGTAAATCAACATTTCATTTATCTTTCGAAATCGATTTCTATAATTTACGTTTCAACGTTCCAAATTACCATTTCAAAGTCTTACAATTCAATTTCATTTTTTATTTAAACAATTCAAATATTGATTCAAGTTCGTATATTAGTTCATTCATAAAACATTTAAATTAATTTAATTTAACATTCAAAATCAATTTCAATTCATTAATCGATTTCATTCAATATTCGTTAAGTTAGTTTATCATTCAAACAGTTTCCATTAAATTTCCAATTCATTAAATCAATTACTTGAGTTCAACCTCATTATTTCAACTAACACATTAAATTCAATTAGATTCGTCAAATGAATTCTTTAAATTACAAGTCTTACAGTTATTACAATAAAAAACATTTTATTTCTTGTTAAAGAAATTCAATTTGATTTATTCACTTACTTAAATTTTTCCAAACTTAATTAAATAAGAAACCCAATTTCATTTATTAACGAAGTTCGAATTCACTTACTCAAAAGTTCAATTTCTCTTATCAAAGAATTCAATTTTTATTCAATTATCGAATAATTCAATCTTTTCAATTATTAAATAATTTCAATCTTAATTATTAACAATTTCAAACTTAAAAATTTCAAACTAAATTATAAATTCGACTTAATTATTAAATCATTTCAAACTTAATTCAATGAATAATTCCAAATTTTATCGTCAAATAATTCATTTCAAACAACGCTCTTCATCATTTATTACATTAATATTTTGTTTCAAATTCCAATATTAACAGTTTCCTTTAATCAAAATTTACGTCCAATTTTTATTTCAAAACCTTAATATTCAAATAAAATCTTTATTTTATTTCAAATCAAATTATTGACCAATCGGGTTTATTTAATTCTCTATGCTAAGTAAAGTTCATTTTGGGTATTTATCATTTCAACCCGATCCCAATTCCAATTCAAAAAAATCAAAACATAACAAAGGGAACTTGCAGTGTGATAACTGGGATGGTGTCAAAGTAAATAAACAAGCAATAACAACAATCAAACACAATCCAATAATCAATTCAAATAATCCCGAAATAATCGTATTAATTCACATTGTTGTTTGTGCGAATTAATATAATTATTTCTAGAATCTACACTATCATTTCATGTAGATTAAAGATTACTACATTACGGTTTTTCACTTGTCGTTCAATTTCAATTCTACAACAATTTATCCAATATACATTTAAGGTTCAAAGTGTGATTTATCAAATTTCACATGTCGATTAACTTAACAATTAAAAGGGGTCAGATTATTCAAATTAACTAATCAAATTCAACACATATGTCGATTCACATTTTTAAACTATCCTACGTCAAATTCAATTGCATAATATTTATCACTTTATACATTACAATTTACATCCAATATAAACAACAATCAATCAATCAATTATCAACCAAAATGGATTATTATCGCATAAATAATTAACAGATAATGGTGTCAGATGTCATAGATGAACAAATGCAGGTAATAGCATATATAACAGTGTAAATAACTAACAGCAGCATATTTCAATTGTCGTTTCACTTGAAATCAAAATTAATAAACAAAAGAACATTAATCGTGAGTGATTGCTCACCTTTTTAGGCTAGAGAGATGAATAGACAACGAAGTTGAGTCACGGATTGTAAGCACGATTTTCGGAATAACTAGATTGGCACGAATCGACTAGCAAAACTGTTAAATATGAATCGTCGAAATCAAATCAGAATAGGAGCGATGAAAGTAAATGGTATCAGTGAATATATATACATAACTATATTCCAAAATTAAACACATAAAATATATTAAAAAAAAATCAATTTTAAAGATATATTTTCAAATCGATATTTAATTTAACACAGATAAAACTCCATAGATATGCATTTCTAACGCCATCTTACAATTAAATCACATATATTTAAATTCAAGCATATTATCATTTATTTATTGTTATTATTATTTTATTAACAACAATATCCAAAATCATCTTTCTTAAATACAGCATTTAAAAGAAATCAAATCAAAACATTCAACATAGCAGTAATTACAAAACATGTCCTGCGTCAAAGTTTAACAATATAATTCTATGTGCTACCGAGATCGAAATGATCTGAAATTTGGTATGAATAAAGATCAAAACTTGTATTTCAAACTGCAAAAGAATCACTTGATTTGGAAAAGAGACGAGAAAAGTTACGATGTCACGAACATAGACTCAGGCCATGTTGCGACTGTCAAATGTTCAGGTATGGAAACCTCTCTGGGTCTGACTTCCAGGTAAGAAACAGAGGACTGAACCACCTCGTATGAAGCTAAAATTTAATATACAGAAAGTAGAAAACTTTATCTTTTAAACAAAAAGGGAATCACTGTATTCTGACGTAAGACGGAAGAGATACGATGCGTCAAACATGAACACAGGTCGTGTTTGCAGCAGTGTAAAATAATTCCAAGTACAAAAGAACAGCTGCCCGGGTCAAACTTCTGGATCCTCGACCACTAATCAAATGATGTCGGATTTTGCTGAAATTTGACATGCATAAACTAGGTAACTTCGACTCTTTTTTAAAAATAGAATCAATCCATTCCGTTAAAACATGAGTGATATATGATATCATGAAAATGAAGTCTAACTTTAAAATATAGTATACTATCTACTGTAATATATAAAACAAAAGTTGCATTTCCAAAAAGCAGCGAAGAAGAAACAGCAGAAGAGAAAATTGTGATCTAGTATATAATCAACATATGTATATACGTTCATAATGAACTTTGTTATAAATACTTACATAAATCAGTAATAAACTTTGAAATTGAACAATATATATGTTCATTGATAGATAGGCAACTGGATATAAATCAGTCTACATACACACTGTACATTGTAACTATCATAAATACTTAAATATATATATTGGTATAAACGCATTTTATATCAACATTATAACAAGCTTATTATAGTATAACACGCAACTTTAAACTAGGCCCATACATACAACGTATACTAGACAACAAAAATATTATAGCACTTATATAAATTTATGCATACAAAGACAATACATCTTTTGTACTACAAATATAAATTCACCGAAAAGAAGAGATCTGAAACTTTTTAAATTTATGTATGCACACTATATAGCCTACATGCATGCAAGCCAAGATGTAAAACATATGCAGACTAACAAAATTTTGTACACAAAGCAATTAGATTTATTCATGCATTTTTTTTATTAAACAAATATACATATGTATGCACCATATAATAACAACTCATATATTAAGTCTGAAAACAAAATAGCAAAGGCCAAACATGTTTATATCATTCTACATATATATCTCTTTAAAACTGATAATATATGACTTACTATTTCTTTCACGGAAAAGGAAAGCAAGGGGAGCAAGGCTAAGAGAGCCGATGGATTGCGAGGTGGAATAGCTGGGACCCGACGGCCGTTCGGAGAATGGAAACATGCATCGACTTAGTCGGTTTTGGGCTGGAAAGTGCGGAGGATGGGTGAGCGGTGGAGGCCAAGTGGGGTGTTGAGGAGGGGAAGAGAAGGCGCAGGCGAGCAGCGGGTGGCGGGGACAGGCGGTAGTGGTTTCAGATGGTGTGACGGTTGAACTGCACACAGAGGGAGGCGCTGGGCGAAGCAAGATGGAGAGGCCGGGAATTGCGTCGGTGAGGAGAACCAGGTGCTGGCCGCTCGGTGCATGCATGGAAGATGGGACATTTTTCTTGAGGCAGATTTGCTGTCGAAGTGGAGGAAGGGGAAGTTGTGGGTGTTGCGCGGAGGGTGATGGGAAAGAAGCTCGGCAGCGTCAAGGGTGGTCGGATGCAGTGGATGCTGAGTGATAATGCTTCAAGTGAGCTTCAAGAGGTTGAGAAAAATGCAACAGAGGTTGAGTGATAATGTTGCATGTAAAGATGAAAGAGGCACACTACAGGCAATGCATGCTTCGTGAGCTGAATTTTTTTTTTGTTTTTTTTGTTTTTTTTATAGCGATCTGAAAAAAAAAGAATAGCCCGGTAACAAAAGAGAAATGGAGAAGGAAGGAAAGGTTTGCTGCAGAAGCTTGTGAATGGATGCAGGGCAAAAATACAAAAGTAGTCCTCTTTGATTTTTTATTATGAATGAACGCACGGAAAAAAATTTTGGAACCGGAGACAATAAATGTTTGCTAGAATTCAAGACACAATAAAAGTTGATGTCTGTTCGATTTGAACGATAGAACATACGCGTAAGGAAAACTAAAGGTTTAAAACCCAATACCCGAACGAAATCATTTTTCGCTGATTCCGCTGCGTTCCTGACTTCAAAACGCAGAGTTGAATATATCGTGGAGATCAGCACGACGAGACGATCACAACGGTATAAAGATATCAGTGGTATGATTTAATTATAAAAATTTCAAATTTTCTACTACGGATAATGCATAAAATTTGTACAAAATTAAGATCGACAGAGCCAAAGATGTCCGAATTTGGAAAAACGATAAATTGACAACTTGCTCAAAAGATAGTTTAGAATTTTTCTATGTAAAAATATTTTGGTTTTGAAAATATTTTATTTTCATTGCTTTTTAACTGATTAAATTGAAGTAAATTTACGCGCGAAATAAACTTTCATATTTTTGGACGAAAATTTACCATATGCTATGCTTAACTAGACGCATTTCAAATATTAAATTTATATTTCAAAATTTATCGTTTAAAATTATCCAAAATTTTAATTAAATACGTTATTCAAACCGGTTAAATTTACGGGTCGTTACACGATAAGATTTCCAAAACACTTGAAGCAAATTGACGCAATATGTTTTTCAAATTTAGTAATGAAATAAATTTTGTAACTATATTATAAAAAAATTCTAGATTTTTATTGAATTGGTTGTTAAGAAATAATATTTGATTTCACATATCATCATCTCTTGTTTCATATATAAATAATTGAACTATATAACATGGTTATAAATTTATTTGGAAATTTATATTGAATTTAAATAAAAATTTGAGAATTTAATTTCCGATGGATTTCAAACCTTATATTTAAAGTTTTTAGAGGGTATACTATAAATAGTATTTTCGAATAGAAATTTGTTTCCCACGAATTTAAAGTTTGAAATTAGTACCCTTTTCTTTGTCGTTGGAAAATAACTTCGGTGATGACTACACCGTCATCGACATTCATTTTCGAGTTTCGAAGTGAATAGACTGTTCTGTAGTCTTGTTACAGTTTTTTTTTGGGGGATTTAATTGATTTGAATTTCTAAACTAAGACTGGATTTATAACATATGCTGTTATAAGATTTAAATTTGAATGGGTATATATATTGTATATGTGCATTTATTTATCTCTAAATAGTTTGGAATTTATAGGATATTTGATTCCTTAATTTTATCTCGAAGGATAATTTCAAGTAAAATTTCGAGATTTGGTTAAATATTCATGCGTGAAATGATTAAATTAGAAGGCTTTATTTATATAATACAAAATTTCTTTCCAATATAACTTACCTAAATTATGCAAAAGTTGAATATGTAATTGGATAATATACAATATAAAAAGATTTTATAAATAAAATTAGAGAGGTCATAATAAATGTTATACACTTAAATTTTAGTTATAAAAGATTAATATAGGTAAATAGAATAAAAAGGTCAATTGAGTAATTTACAATATAATGTTGTTAAAAGAATTAATAAATAAATTGGAGTAGCTATAGTAAGTGTAAATATACTTAATACATATGATTAGATATATTAAGGGAATAACTTTGATAATAATTGGGAATAAAGAAGAATTAGATTTATTGAATAAATTATGAGTATAACGAATGATTTTCAAATTCATGATTTTAGAAATTGTTAATTTAAGATAATTGGATAATAAGATAATCAATTTAGAAGTAATTAAGATTGATTTAACTTAAGTAAAACCAAATGGATAAAATCAATTATTGAATATTAATTAATTTAAATTGAAAATTTTATATGGTTTTAATAAATTGTTTTGTTTTTCCAATCCATTTTCCGGTTGCTCTATTATCCTCCTCGTTCCTTTTCGGGGACAAAAATTTCGAGTGGGGGAGAGTGTAACATCCTATAGATTTTGATGGTTTAATAATTTATTTAATTGATATTTTAACGTTTTATTCATTCAATTAATTGAATTTTTTGAAAATTTAAATAATTGAATTTTGAAATAATAATTTAATATTTGGATAGAAAATTTGTAAATCAACTTCTGAGTGTGACGTCATATTTCGTTCTCCAAATTTGGATTTCTATTTCTTTGTTCATCTTATTTCTGACATATTAGCATCATTTTGAGTATCAATTATCGAATTTTGATTGGATAATCGTATCACTGATATTTGTATCCCGTTTTGATCGTCTCGTCGTGTTGATATCTGAGGTATATTTGATTTTTATATTTCAAGGTCAGGTACGACATAGAATCAGTAAAACGATTACTGTATCGGTAACCGTTTTCAAACTTTTGACTTCCTTGTCCTTTCATATGTTTGCCAACAGAAATTTAACAACCACTTGTTTAAATTTTTCATGATTTCAATAGTGTGACTCTTCTTATTCCTACTGTTTAATACATCCTTGAATCGTCCTTTCATTTTTTCGGTCAAGACACTTCAAAATAAAGATTTCATTTTTATTTATATGCTTTCTATTCACTTTTCTCTGCAACCTCCTCTTTATCTTCTCCTCCCATTTTTGTTCGACTGTTCTCACCCGCCTCCCTACTTCTCTCATCATTGCCAAGCAGCGCGACTGCCCCTTCTTTGCTTTGCCCATCACCATGACTAAGTGGCCGACCTCCGCCACAACCTATTTCTTCCCAGTTCAGCTTGCTCCGCCTCACCACCATCAACAGCAGCCGCCTTTCACCTCTTCTCCCTTCAACCCCCGTCAATTTTCCGACCATCTGCCACCAACTTCGACTGTCCACCTGCCGACATCACCTACTTCGGTGCTAATCTCATTAGCATCCCATGCGCACATACCCACATTGGCAAATTCATGCCTCTTACCATACGTAAGTCTAAGTTTATATAAATTATATTATGCCGTTTGTTTATTTACATATTTTGTTGGAATAAAATCTTATTTTGTACGACAGCTTACTTGTGTCAATATTTGTTGATTACGAAAGTTATATAATAGCTGTATATATATTACTTATAATCTATTATATATTAACATATATATATATATACATATATATGTTTAAATGAGTTCAGCATATATAAAGTTGTTTAATAAATTTAACTTGTATAAATTTATATTTAGTCTGTTCTATATATATTCTACATGTGAGCTATGTTTATAGTCTGCATTTTTAAATTTTATGTTTATAGTCTGCATTCGATCGATATTGTGTTACCTATTTGTTTATAGTCCTATTATACAAATATTCACATTTGTTGTAAGTATAGTCTGCATATCGTATGGTCTGAAATTATAAAGGTATACATAGTGTACTTGCATTCCTCTTTAGGGGTATATATATTATATATATTTTTGATTTTAAATATTCATACATAAAAAGTTAAGGTATATATTTAAATTTTGCTAACATCTGAAAAATATCCTGATAATAGTCTGATATATAAATATATCTTTGTGTTGAATACATGCGTTCTAATTTATACATATAAGGAGTTCATTTTATATGTGTTCAAAATTTAATATTGATTTTTAATTTTATATAAATATTTATATTTTATCTTAACATGTGTTTGGATTTATTATTGGTTTGAAATTTATGTAAATAGATTTTGATTTATTGGTTTAAGGAAGATAATAATACAATATCATCCCACTTAAATTATATTAAGCTAATTTGACTTGTTCTCATTAAATCCCTAGTATCAGCTTTGTTCGTCGATTCGAGTTCAATCTTTTCCTGTTTTGAAATTGATGCCCATCTCACCTTGCTTTGGATTCGTAACTCATCGTATTTTCGTTCATCTCTAGCCTTGAAAGGTGAGTCCTTCTTACTCTGACATTTTTACTTATCAAAAGCTAAAATAATGACGAGTGATTAGTAAACTAAAATGTTTATGCAAGTTAATGATGATTATATGATATGTTATTTCATGTTATTTCCATGTTAGCTTTGTTAATTATCACCTGACATATGATATATGATAGCATATTGTGACATCGACATGTTAGTGTATTTGTTTATATTTTTTATGCATATGTTTACACTACAAGTTCCCTGTTAGAATAGAATCACTATGGTCTGAAATGATACATACTCGAACGGACAATAGAATAGGGAAAAATCATTATGAGCTGAAATTATTTTCTCAAATGATTTATATTGTATTTTTATTTGACATGGGATTGTGGGTTTGAAATGATAGAACCCTAGTTTTCTTTTTAAACTGTGGATTGAAATGATACATATCCGTATCACTTGACATAGAATAGAAAATTTTATACAGACCCCGTGGTATATCTTAAATGATTTTTCTGAAGATATATATTTTTAAAAGTATGAAATTTTGATTTAAATATATATATATATATATATATATATATATATATATATATATATATATTTTATGGTTTTAAGAAAGCTAAATATTAAGATTTAAATTGTGAATTTAAGTATGTAAATTTGAAGTAAATGTGATTTATGACTTTATATTTTACTTTTTTAAAATGTTGGTAAATAGTGGAAATTAAATTTTAAAGTTTTGAAATGATATTTGAAGTAATTGCTAAGTTTTTGGTTAAATTTATAAGTTAAGAAACAGTGAAATTTTGACTTAATAAATGAATTGAGTTTTTTATTGGATATTTAATTATAAAATTTTATTGTGATAAATCATATGTTAAAATTATTTAAATCTGAAATTTTGAAGTCTAGAAATGTGATTTATAAGTTTTAAAATGACAAAAATTTGGGGTGTTAATGTTTCTGGTGTTACAATAAAATTTGGAATTTTATTAATAGCATTTCCAAAAATGTTGCGGTCTTATGACAGCATTTTTAAGTGTTGTTATTTTTGAATTTAGCTACGTTTGATATAACAAATATCTATTACGGCGTGTTATAAATGTCTTTTTTGCTGAACTAAACTATTTTGAAAACTATAACTTACGATAGCAATTTATAAATGCCGTCGTTGCGGAAAGTTTATAATGTTTTTAAATATTGTAGATTTTAGCAAAGTTTGAGTTATATTTTGAAAGTGTTAAATGATTTAACTTTTGGAATTGATTACTTGTGACAAAATAAGAAGTTTTGAATATATATTTTAATATTTAAATTTGAATTTTTAGGAATTTAAATTGAATTTTAATTTAAATATGGTTTACTAGGTTATGTGTTAAATGGAAGGGGATGTTATGAGATAAATGAATTTTTGCATGGAATTTTCAAATCTGTTTTGTAATTATATTTGAAATATTAAAAGAATGACATATTTGATTTCAAAATGATATTTAAATTGAATATTTGAATTAAAGAATGGTAATGAATTTATAATGGATTTGAAAAGGAAATGACTTTGAAATGGTTTTGAATAACATAATCTTTATTTTGATAAAGAATGTAAATTTGGAATGATATTTGATTTTTGATCTATTTGATAAATGAATATTTGAAGTTTATATTTATATGAAAGGATATTTGGTTTACTTGTAATTTGAGTTTATTTAAATAATATTGGATTTATGAAATGAATATTTCAAAACTAAGTAATAATGACGTTAAACTTGAGGTATTTGAAATTATAAAATTTAATTTTGAAATGTGGGATATTAAAGCTTTGAAATATATTAAAATTGAATAGTTTATTTTGTGGACCAAATATATATTTGAAATTGATAAGATTTGAAATGGTTTGTTGGAAAACTGAATTGAATTGAAACTGATGGATTGAATTGAATTAAATTGGAATTTGAAAATATGAGTTGATTTGAATAAATTTGTAAAATGTAAAGAATTAAAGGAATGTTTCATGATTTTAAATGTATGATTTTAAAATGTTATGATTTTAAAAGTGTAATGATTTCAAGTATTTTGGTTTCGAAAAAGTTATAACTTTAAAAGTATTATGATTTTTGAAGGTGAATATATGCTTGTAACGGAAATTATAAACTATTTTGATTTGAATATAGTTTTGAAATAAAAATGGTTTTGGTTTCGAAGTATAAACTATTTTGAAAGGAATATAGTTTTGAAATGAAATGATTTGATTTTTTGAAGTATAAACAATTTTCAAATGACCACGGCGTTATAATAACGATTGGTTGTTAAAGGGACCGTGATCGGAAGTTGTCGCACTCTCTACCAACTCTGAAAACCACATTAACAACTGTGTACGCAGTGAAGATTGCAAAATAAAGTAGGATGGTGGCGATGTTCTTGAGGTATATTACGTGGACCCGACTCACGTGAGATGGCATAAGGTGGCTAAAACAGGAGCGATCTCGGGCCAAGTGAGGTCATTCCTCATATCAGACACATTTCTTCGATACTGTACTCTTACTTGCGGTTGATTTGTTGGCCATCCTCCGATTTTGATTGGGAGTGTGTTTCGAGGTGGGCGTAGTGGCTGCTACGTTACCGCCAGCCCGTGTGTGTAATTGTATATCTACCCTAGCATTGCTTTGTGTGTCATGCCACCTACCATAGCAAGCTTTACTACAAGTTTGTTTTTCTCCGGTAGCCCATGGAGTATTTTGGGTAGCCTCCCGATATGGAGGTGCATTGATACTGGATGGACTACTGGGACTATTACGTGTGGAGGGCTATATAGGTAACCCTTTAACCTATTTAAAAGTAAGTTTATTTTACTGTAGACATTATTATAATAGCATAATATTACTACATAGTAAATAGTTTAACGGATCCTTAAAGGATGGGCGATCCCATGCATCCTTTAAGTTACCGATGCATTTTTGTTATTGTTCACTTGAGTTGATTTACAGTTCATAAGTATTTGTGTCCTAACTCATGTGTTTTCTGTTTTGCTTTATGCTCGGGTCAGACTGAGTGATTTTGCATTCAAGACTCAACTTTGGAGTTGGAGCTTTACTTGAAGATCCAGCCATCTATATTTTCTTTCAGTATCCAGTGATTCAAGTGATGTATTCTGATTTGTACCTGATGTATCTTGTTACTCTTCTGTTGTATCTTGTTTAACTCTGATGTATCTTATATTTATGTAGTAGCTTTATGAACTACTACATCTTGTTTAACTCTGATGTTTCTAGGATATGTTCTATCAAAGGAAGGAATTCGAGTGGATGAAAGTAAAGTAGAAGCTGTCAGGTGTTGGCCACAGCTAGAGACGATTACTGAAGTGAGGAGTTTTCATGGATTGGTATCTTTCTATCGAAGATGCATTCCACATTTTAGTAGTGTGATGGCACCTATAACCGATTGCATGAAGGGAAAGAAGTTTGAGTGGTCAGAGGAAGCAGGGGTTGCTTTTGAGAGGATCAAGACACTATTGACGACAGCACCAATTCTAGTTTTACCGGATTTTCAGTTGTTGTTTGAATTACATACTGATGCATCAAAGGTTGGGGTTGGTGGAGTTTTGAGTCAGAAAGGAAGACCGGTTGCTTATTTCGGTGAGAAGTTATCTGGAGCTAAGTTGAGATATAACACTTATGATGTTGAGCTTTACGCAATTGTTCAAGCAGTGAAGCACTTGAGACATTATCTGTTTCAGAAGGAGTTTGTTCTCTATACGGATCATGAAGCTTTGAAGCATTTGCAAGGGCAGGATAAAAATTCAGCTAGGCATGCTTCATGGGTCGCGTATTTACAACAGTTTACTTTTGTTGTGAAACACAAATCTGGGGTAACAAACCGTGTAGATGATGCTTTGAGTAGGAGGAGTCATTTATTGACGACAATGAAAGTTGAAGTGACAGGTTCTGAATTATTGCCAGAACTGATGAAAGAAGATCCTTACTTTATGAAATTTGTTGAGAAAGTCAAGGATGGGAGTACTGATGAATTTGTATTGGTAGATGGATTCTTATTCAAAGGAAATCAATTATGTGTACCAGATTGCAGCTTGAGAATGCAAATTGTGAAAGAGTTGCACGAAGAAGGACATGTGGGTAGAGATCGAACATTGCAATTAATTTCACAATCTTATTTTTGGCCGTCGATGAGAAAAGAGGTTGAAAGGTTTGTGCGTAGATGTCATGTTTGTCTGGTTTCGAAAGGGACAGCTACAAATGCGGGATTGTATATGCCACTACCTGTTCCTACAAAACCATGGGTAGACATTAGCATGGATTTCGTGTTGGGTTTGCCGAGAACTCAAAGGGGGAATGACTCTATATATGTTGTGGTGGATCGTTTCTCGAAGATGGTACATTTTATTGCATGTAAAAAGACGGCGGATGCTGTTTATGTCGCACAGTTGTTTTTTAAAGAGATATATAGACTTCATCGTTTACCTGAATCTATTGTTTCGGATATAGATACTCGTTTTCTGAGCCATTTTTGGTTGAGTTTGTGGAAGATGGTTGGAACGAAGCTGAATTTTAGTAGCGCTTACTATCCGCAAACAGATGGACAAACAGAGGTTGTGAACAAATCGTTGGGGAATTTATTGAGATGTTTGGTGAAAGATAATCTGAAAAGTTGGGATGTGAAGTTATGTCAAGCAGAGTTTGCTCATAATCATGCAGTAAATCGTAGTACGGGTTTCAGTCCATTTCAGATTGTATATTCAAGCTTACCGAAGGGGCCGTTGGATCTAACGATAGCACCACAACCGAAGGGGACGGTTAAACGAGCTGTTGATTTTGTTGATGAATTAACTGAATGTAATAAAATCATTCAGGAACGATTGGAGAAAGCAAATGAGAAGTATAAAAGATCCGCAGATATTAAGCGAAGAAGTGTTGAGTTTAATGAGGGAGATTTGGTATATGCTGTGTTAACAAAGGATCGTTTTCCAGTAGGCGCTTATAACAAGTTTAAAGCTAGGAAAATTGGCCCAGTTAAAATTCTAAAGAAAATCAATGAAAATGCTTATAAGTTGAAGCTATCGGAGGATGTGTACACGTCTGACGTGTTCAATGTTAAGCACCTTTTGCCATATTATGGAGATGAACAATCTGATGTGGAAGAATTTGCAAATTCGAGGACGAATTTTTCTCAACTAGGGGAGGATGATGCAGAACGACCTACGGAAGCACAAGCCTTAGGTCGTTCACGAGTTAATGAAGGTCGGCCCCGACCTAAGGAGTCACGTGAGGAGGAGCTGCGAGTTAAAAGCCAAGGACCTAGTGATCTGCCGCATTGTTGTAGTGAAGACTTAAGTCGGCTGCGAATTAAGGGCTTAAGTCGGCTACGACTTAACAAAGCAAGGGGAAAGAAGCTACGACCTAAAGGGTTTTGAACTAAAGAGTTACGACCTACGGAAGAAGGTTAGGTCGGCATAAAGATAAGTCGGCCGAATGTTGTGATGAGTCGAATGTATTGTAACAGGTTGAGTCGACTATTTGATAAGTCGTAAGCCGTGTACTGGACGAGTTGGGTTGATTGAGTCGCTGTATATATGTGTTGTGTTGTAATTGAGGCGTGTAGTATCTGTTAGGTCGGCAACGACCTAGTTAAGTCGTGACATTGTAATCTGTTTTTTTCTTTTCCTTGAGTCGCTGAATGTTGAGTCGTGAGTCATGAGTCATGAGTCGGCAACGACTTAAGGGTTAGGGTGTAAAAAAGCTATAAATACGGCGTGTATTGTACATTTTTTAAGTAGGTTGTTGATTTTTGAATGAAATTCTTGTTTGATTGCTGTGTGCTTTCATCTTAAATTGGTAGTTGAGTGTAATCTCCTATCTCCACTTTCGGTTATTCGAGTGCCCTCGAATCAACGATCGTTGAAGCCAATTCACCGTATCAGGTGCGCTTGATCAACGTTTGAAGAATTGTAGATCTTCTTTCACGGTATCGTGCGCGATCAACGTGTCGAAGATAACTAGAATTGGTATCTTTGTGATCAACGAATTTGGGGCATTTCGGTATCTTCAATCCACCGTTTGCTACTTTCATCGATCTATATCGTTTGGTTATTATCCGCCGCGTCATAATTTCAAACAAATTGTTAAGTTCGTTCCTTAATTTCAAATAGATTTCAATTTCAAAATGATCTTGTTGACCAATCCGGTTTCTTATTTTAATTAGCTATCCTAGGCCAAGTTATTTAATTGGGTATTTATCATTTGAACCCAATAACATTCAATAAATAAAATAAAATTTAAGCATAGCAAAGGGAACTTGCAGTCTGATAACTGGGATGGTGTCAAAGTCAATAAACCAGCAATAGCAACCATACATAACAATTTATTTAAATAATCTCGAAATAATCGTATTAATTTACATTTGTTATTTATGCAAATTAATATAATTATTCCTAGAATCCACACTATCATTTCATGCAAATTTAAGATTATTACATTATGGTTTTCACTTGGTTCCCATTATCAAATTACTACATCAATCATACATTCAGGGGTTCAAAGTGAGGTTAACGCTAATTCCACATGTCGATTTATTTAACACTTAAAGGGGGTCAAGTTCAACATATATAATCCATTTTACATTGTTAACTATCCTATATCAAATTCAATTTCATATTAATTATCGCTTATATTAACAACCAAATTCAACATCACATAGCGAATTTAGTGTCACGACTATTTACCATAAACCAACATCAAATCACAATTTATCACGTTAAATCTTTTTAAACAATACATGGTGTCAATTTTAGAAATTTTAAATTCTATCAATACTCAATTTTAACTTGTATAGCATTCAACGGTTTTATTTCAACAATTTTAACAATCAATAATTTAATATCCAAATTAATATTAACAACAACTATCACTTGATTATCATCGCATAATAGATTTGAGTCGTGAATGAATTATTCACATTGCGTGGTTAAAGAAGATGACGGCGAAGCACGAAAATGAATAGACTAGATAGACAACACAAGCACGAATACGATCTGTAAATCAAACAAAAGATTATTCAACAATAGTTTAATACAATGTATATATATCGATTTGTATATATATAAACCATACCAAACAACTAGATGCTAATAAGGTAGATGGAAGCCTAGGCCTAAGATTCTGGATCAGCTACAACTGTCAAGCAAGCGAAACAACATATGAGATACTGTAACCCATGTTTTTTTAATATACTAAAATATATGTAAAATCGTACTTTACAATATATATATATATAACATGAATCTGCCTTTAGAATACAAACAGCTTTTATATTATTTTTTTCAACTAAGTCTGCAGCGTATAAACCCAACAAATTTTGAATTGGACTTGTAAACTAATATATTCAGTAGCTTTATATTCAAAACTATTTGTAAAATATATACATAGAAACGTGTTTGCATAGCAAACTCTTATAACTATAAAATGAAGCGTCATGTACAAAAATTTCTCCCCTTTTTTTCTAAAACCCAAAACTATATATATAAATTTATATATGACGGCAGTGTGGAGGGAAGTTGGCTGCGGCCAAGGCGAGGCATTCAGATTTGGTGGCGGCATCGGGCGGTTGCTGGTAGGATGAGGTCGAGGGCAGTGCGATGCGGAGGCTGGTGGATGGCGGATGTGGGTGGAGCTGGCAGGCGTGGGTGGAGCAGTTGAGGGTGGTCGCTGGCGATGCGTGTGGTCTAGGTTTCGGCTGGGCCTGGGTTGGAGGCGGACGTGGGCATTGGGGCGAGGCGAAGAGGGTGGAACGGATGGCGGTGGGGTCGGCAATGGGTGAGGTGGACGAGCATGGAGCAGCGTGGGTAGTGGGGCAGTGGAGGCGGTCGCTGTAGCGGTAGGGGGAGCGGACGTGGGCGATGCGGAGTAGGGGTCGGCGAGCAGTGCATGGGTTTCGTGAGTTTCATACAGGAAGGGGAGACATAAAACAAAAGAAATAAAAATAAAAAAAAGAATGATGATGGAGGGAGAAGAACACGTACCAGAGAAGTGAGCAATTAATGAAGTGAGCAGTAAATGAAGTGAGCGGTTAATGAAGGCAGAGGATAGCAGATATATACAGAGAAGTTTAGAGTCCCAAGGTCAAGGCAATGATGTCTTCGGTAAACGTGATGTCTATTGGGCTTCTTAGAGAGCTGAATGGTCAAAGGACTCCTAGAATTCTGAACAGTGTAAAAAGTTGGGTACCGGTATGTGCTGCGTAACGGACCAGTTTGTACTCGGCTAAACAATTATAATTCGCAACGCCGAACTCCGATTAACGCTAATAAATATAACGTTTTGATCAACGTGATGAGGCGAATGCAACAGTATGAAGATTTTGACGATTTGACATTGTTTGGAAAGTGGTTAATCTAATTTAACTGTTTGCTTGCGTGAACAATTTAACTATCAATTAAAAGCGAAATTTGATGAAACTAATATGTAAATGTGACGAACGAAATTTACTTCAATATTTTTCAGTGAAATTTGACGTACGCCTATGTCTATCTAGACGCATTCCAAATGTGAAGTTTGGATGGCAATGAAATTTGTTTGTGAAAATTCGTATTTCTACACGAAATAAGCGATTTTAAAATTTTAAACCGGTTCTGAATTTCAAGGTTGTTACATTCTCCCCCGCTCAAAACTTTTTGTTCTCGAAAGGGAGCAAAGTAAAGAGTGAAAGAACAGATAAAAGAGATACGATGGATACCGAATAGAGTATCAAATAAAGTATAGAATATAGAATGGAATTTACCTTCAACAAACAATTCTGGATTAGAATCCTGGATACTCTTCTCCGTTTCCCAAGTACAATCACGATCATCGAAACTCCATTGGACTTTGACTAGGCTGACAAATTTCCCTCTAAGCTGCTTCATATCTCTATCAACGATACGATGTGGTCTCCTCTCTATAGTCAAATCTGGCTCAATATCAACCTCGTGTAAGTGAGCAATAGGAATGGTCATGGATGGATAATGTACAACATTCTGAAGATGTGAAACATGGAATATGTTGTGCAAGCCCACAAATTTTTCCTGCATCACAGGGATGGGCGGGAAGGGGAACATTCACTTTTATGCGGCAGTGATAAAGTCTTCCTGCATCACAAGAATTTTAAACTTAAGCGGATTCAAAATAATATCTAAAATACTGACTGAAATAAAGGATGGAAATACAAAAATATATTACCTTAGCACTGCTGAACTAAAGGGTGCAAATACAATATCTTGAACTGCCTGTCTACCTACAAACACAAAGAAAGAAAGAATATTCAAGCTGATCATATGTATGTATGTGTACATGTGTGTATGTATGTGATCATATGTAAGTACCTACAACTACAAACACAAAATGAACTCTTGCAATATATCCATCTTATTTTGTTAAGGTACAATAACTGCTCCGAAATACAAACACAAAATATAATGCATCTATTACTATCATACAACACACCATTCTACATTTTACACCATTTTAAACAAATATTTTGCTAAGGTGCAATAACTGCTCTGAAATACAAAGTTAACATATGCATTTGATAAGATCTATTAATTTTTCATTGTCTTCAAAAGCTGATTGATAAACGGTAGGAAACTCAGTGTCATCCACATTTATGGTCAACCGTTTTGGTGTATGCAAAACCACAAACCATCCGTTATTTTTTAAATATTTTGAGTAGAAAACTTGACTCGCTTTCGATGCAAGAATAAATGGCTCATCATTCACGCTATCTTTATTCTTCAATTTTCCCAGGTTAACTGTGATCAAGCTTGAAACTGAATCTATTTTACAACCATTGATCTTATCTTCGACCTTTACACAATCACAACAAAAAACTGTTTGTTTGAAGTCAATGTAATCCAACTCAATTATTTGTTGAATGACTCCATAATAAGTTGTTTCTGCTTCCTTAAAATTTTTATCCTTCCCACTCGCTCTAAATTGTGTAATTGCTCTCATGAATACACCACTATCCTGTGTTAGCATTCGCTCTTCATAACTCTTCGGAGAAAATAAAAACCCATTCACTTGGTACTTCATATAACTATGGACATCAAACTTCGGCCCGTTAACTAACCGCCAAAGAGTTGAGTCAACATCGACGGTCTTCAACAACTACAACAAACATAATAAGTAAAAAAAAACATTGTCAAGGAGGTGTATGGTCAACTTGAAAATACATTAAATATTTAATACATATACCTCCTCACGTAACCAAAAAGTGAATTATTTAATAGCTTCCCCAGATGTACCCCCACCTCGAGTTTGAGATTTGGTGCTTTGAACATAGGAGTTATACCTCCTACGAAAAACACACAATAAATACTATATATATGAATTGATTTACAATAATAAGAATTCAGAACAAATTCATGAATTTACTTCTTCCATTCATCCAATCCGTCGTACTTATCAAGGACCCATTTACGCACTTGTTGAAATTGCACTTGAGTTAACGTTATATCTTTACCATTATCTAGTGCTATTTCATCAGCAAACTCATCATCCTCGTCTAAAAACGCTTCACGGGTATGTTTATGAGTGCCAGCACCTCCTTTTGGCATATACTCCATGCAGTAAAGACTAGCTTCTTGTACAATATATCCTTCTGCAATACACCCTTCAATATATCTTTTGTTGCGCACATATCCTTTATATGTTTTCATCAACCTATGAAGATGAATAATTGTAAAATGTAGACATCAATAGCTATTTAAATCGAATAATTATGTACATAACTAAAATTAGTAATTTACCGCTCAAATGGGTACATCCACCTATATCTAACAGGATCAGAAATCAATGCTTCATCTGCTAAATGAACCATAAGGTGAATACTGATATCAAAAAATGCAGGCGGAAAATGTTTTTCAATAACATACATTGCTTCTACCAAACTAGCCTTTTCTTTTAGAAGATGTTCCCTGTTGATCACCTTTGAGCACAAAATGTTATAAAAGAGACTAATGCGGTGAATTGCATTCCGTAGATCCTTATGTTGCGAAAAACAATGCTGAAGCAATACCCGAAGTAAATTTTGCATTATGACGTGGTAATCATGTGACTTCATATTTTTAGTTCAGGAGGATTAATGCTCACATTGTTATGGAAGTTCGAAGAGAATTTGCTCGGCACATTCAAATTTTTCAAAACGGTGCAAAATCGTATCTTTTCTTCTTTGCTCAAAGTGAAAGTCGCATTTGGTATGGTTACTTTACTTGTTTCAGGATCTTCTATCACCCACAACTTTTGTTTTATACCCATGATTTTCAAATCCTTCCGCGCATTGATACCATCTTTTGACATGTCTTTATGGTTCATAACTGTGTTGATCAAACGTTTCGTGACATTCATCTCCGTATGCATAACATCAATATTATGTCGGGTCAAATTTGTTTTCCAATATGGAAAATCAAAGAACTTCGACCTCCTATACCATGCAGGAACTTCTTCATCAATTGTCTTTTTCCGTTTTCTACCAATTTCTGGTATGTTTTTACCAACTTTCATTTTTATATTCGCTACCTTTTTTTCAACTTGATAACTAGTCAGTGGTTTTGGAAGACGCTTAAGTTCTTGCTCGTTGTTGAAATTTGTCTTATCGTATCGAAACTTGTGTCCGGACGGATGAAATTTATGATGTCCCATGTAACAAATCTTCTTACTTTTAGGGAGATAAACAGATGTAGTTTCTTCTCCACAAATAGGACATGCAAAGTAGCCGTGAGTTGTACATCCTGATAAAGTCCCAAGAGCGGGATGATCATGGATTGCCTACAACACTCTATCTCTCATTATGAACTCAGATTTCTTAAATGAATCAAATGTAACGACTCCTTCCCATAACTGCTTTAACTCGTCTATCAAAGGTTCTAAATAAACATCAATATCCTTCCCCGGTTGTTTTTTCCCAGAAATCAACAGCGTTAACATTGTGAACTCTCTTTTCATGCACAAAGACGGAGGAAGGTTATATGGTACTACAATTACTAGACAACAGCTGTAAGGGTTAGTTAAAGAAGTATTAGGACAGAAACCATCTGTTGCTATTCCAAGCGTGATATTTCATGGTTCAGCATCAAACGAAGAATCAAAAGAATCTATAGTTTTCCATTGAGAAGTATCATGCGGATGATGCATTACGGTTGTACCGGACTTGGCACGACCATGCTAGGTCATCGCTTCTGCTATCCATGGTACATTATACAGTCTTCTCAATCTAGAAATTAAAGGAAAATGTCTTAAGGTCTTTCGAGGTAATGTGGTAGCTTTTCTCTCTTCGTTGAATGATGTCTTATATCTTGGTGCATTGCAATTTGTACATGAAACTTTGTTCGCATTATCTTTCCAGTACAAGATGCAGTCATTAATGCATGCATCATAAGTTATGTAATTCATCCCAACTTGCTTAGTGATCTTCTTCACGTCGGGGTACTTTGACGGTAGCGTGTTACCTTAGGGGAGTAACTCCTTTATGAATTCGAGTAGTGCAGTCACACCATTGTCTGAAAAGCCATATTCGGTCTTCAAGCTATTCAGTTTCACAATGGCATACAACTTTGTAATCTCTTTTGGACAAGAAGGATACAATGGCTCTGTTGCAGTTGCACTATCAAAAAATGATTTATCCGTAAACTGCTCACCAATATTAGCATTATCATGCAACTGACTTGTAGGTTGAAAATGATGGAATCTATCTGCATCATTGATCAAATCCTCCATCCTAATATGTTCGGACTATTAGTATTTGTGGCATGACTAACCGGTTGTTGTTTTCGCTTCTCCGGTATTTTTTTCCCATGAAAACACCACACGGTATATGATTGAACAATACCATATCTAAGAAAATGAAAATGAATGTCGTTTAATTTTAATGTATCTTCATTTTTGCACCGTGTGCAAGGGCACGAATACTTTTCCTTATTGCCACCGTTTTCAGCAACAAATTTAACGAAATTTCTCACACCTTCCACATATTCTGTATTTCTTCGATTAGATTGATTCATCCATTGTTTGTCTATACTAAAAGACATACTGAAAGAAAATAACAAGAGCTAATAAGAAATCATGGGTAACAATATCTTATGGCTTTCCACCAAGTTAAACTCTGATATTAACTAAATAGATGTATATTCTTCTGATTTCACTTGAAATTTAACATTAGCATCAAACTGTTTCCAAAAAATTTGCCATTACAACGGCACCATTTTGTAGCACCAGAATAATGTCTATGCATTACCCCTCTCCTGATTGTTGGCTTGCGCCATTAACAACAATTTTATCCACTTACTAAATATGGTCTCATATTTATTAAAACAAAATTCATTGCATCAACTTATGCCCTAGCAGTCACTATAAGCAGCTATGTCTAACTTGCATGCAGTGCAGTACAGTACATTACAATTTGTAAAACAAATCACATATAAATGTAAAAAGATCATCCCTTGCATAAACCAATTGTTTCTTGGTTCTCTAACACTGTACACTTAAAACATCAAATATGTATTCTGATGGTTCAGATTAGAAGGTGCATCTCTACTTTGGCAAACTGTTAAAGTGTAGTAGATATTGACTACAATCAATCCCCAAAAACTTAATGAAACATCAATCCTAAAAGCAAGGGCGGCCCAAAGAATCGGTTGACCAAGCCCAATGTGAATTTTTTCCCCTTACTATATAACATGTCAATTTTTTTATTTATTTTCTTTTTCATATATAAGCATAAAATCACATATAAAACTATAACATAACAAAGTACCAACTTTTTATACAAAAGTTGCCACATTAAGTCGGCTGCAATACTTATAGTCTCAAATAGTTTACAAAACAGTGTATTTAATTTTTAACGAAATGTATCAAGTTTACAAACTAGTGTATCTAGTTAAGTGTATAGGAAAATCATCTTGGGTTCTGCCTAAATGTTTGCGGGTAGACATACACACACTGCAGGAAAAATAGTACATCAATGTAAGTATTAGTTCCTAAATAATTACTAGTTTTTTAGCTTCAGCTTTCAAATTTCAATTCCTAAACGATTATTTACAGAAAACTAGTTATTTATAACTAAATACTAATAAGTTATTAGCTTCAGGCGTTTTCAAGGTTAATGAAATCTAAAGCAGTAAAAGGGCGACTCAATTTTAGAAAATTAGACAACTCAAAACAAGAAATTCACATGCTTAATTAGCAGTGGCAGTATAGAGACTGTAGCAGGACTTCAAATCAGTAGTAGAAAATATCGCGTAGGAGGCAAGCATGAGCCGACGATGGTCGATGGAATAGCCGAGTATGCAGCGATGATTATTTAGAAAGCGCTGATTTTTGAAACCCTAGTTTTTTTGGGTTCGAGCATCGCCAACATGGAGATTGCTATTGATCTGTAACTTTGAAGTAAAACAGATTTTTGGTGTTGCCCGGCTCAGTTGGTTGCCCCATCCCAGGGGCTTGGCGGGCTTGCCTCTGGGCCGACCCTGCCTAAAATATTTACGACGGTTACGAATCATTGCTAATTTGCCACGGTTGAAAACCGTTGCTAATTGGAACGAAGCAGGCCAAAAATTATGGCGTGAAAGGATGAAATTCACCGCAATCATTTGTCTCCAAAGAAGCTACAGTTAATAACCGTTCCCAATTAGCAACGATAAAAAACCGTTGCTAACTGAACCAAGACGGTGATTAACCGTTGCTAAATGGAAACGGTTAATAACCGTTGCCAAATGCACGGATGGTTAGTTGCAAATCTCAGTATTTAATGTAGTGGTGCCAACTTTGAAAACCACTTTAACAACTGTGACACGATGGAGATTCCAAAATGAAGTAGGATGGTGGCGGCAATCCTATTAAGGTATGAACATAGACCCGACTCCCATGAGTTGGCATGAGGTAGCTAAAACAGGAGCGATCTCGAGCCAAAAGGGGTAGCTCCTCTGGCCAGACACACTTTTTCCATACTATGCTCTTACTTATGGTTGATTTGATGGCCATCCTCCGATTTTGATTGGGTGTGTGATCCAAGGTGGGCGTAGTGGCTGCTACGTTACCGCCAGCCCGTATGCATAATTGGTATATCAACACTAGCATTGCCTCGCATGTCGTGTCACCTACCATACCGAGCCTTACTACGAGTTTCTATTTTTGTCGTACCTATGGAGTATCTTCTCATAGTCTCCCGATCAAGAGATATGCAGGTACTGTATAGACTACTGGCACTATTATGTGTTAAGGGCTATATGGTTAACCTCTTAATGCTATTTTAAAGTAAGTTTATTTTACTATAGACATTATTATAATAGCGTGATATTACTACATAGTAAATAGTTTAACGGATCCTTAAAGGATGGGCGATCAAAAGCATCCTTTAAGTTACTGATACATTTTTATTACTGCTCACTTGAGTTGATTTATAGTTCATAAGTATTTACATCCCGACTCAAGTGATTTGTGATTTGCTTTTTGCTCGAGTCAAACAAAGTGATTCAGCATTCAAGACTCACCTTCGGAGTTAGAGCCTTGCTTGAAGATCCAGCCATCTACCTTGCTTTCAGTTTCTAGTGATTCCAGTGTTGTATTCTAATTTGTACCTAATGTATCTTGTTACTCTTCTGTTGTATCTTGTTTAGCTCTGGTGTATCTTATATATGTATTAGTTTCATGAATTACTATCTCTTTTACTTCTGCTGCATAATTACTTACTCCGTGCCTGTGATCTGTGATTATTTATTTACTGCATATTCTGAGATTTGCCAAATTTAATTTACAACGTGGTATTTTAAGCAATTCAAGTCTGACTAGTGCGGATGCGAATGGTTGAAAATATCGGGTCGTTACATGTGGTATCAGAGCTTTGGTGGCTCTAGGAGAAACTCAGCATATATAGTGAATGTATTTATAGAATCATTTTCATTCGAGTTTGAATCTCTTCCTTTTGGACTCGATTTCTTTGAATTTTCGTACGTTCCCTGTGGTTCCAAAATCCATTCGTGTCCCTCACTATTCGTCTTCTTTTGATTCTGGAGTATCCATAACTCCACTTCGAATGATCATTATAACGAGTCGACGGTCTCGCCAATCTCAAATTGATTGTAAAGGGGTGAAACTACTTTACAACCACATCGATTCACCAGAGATCTTTATATCTTCGGTTTAGACGCAAATATCTCTTATAATTCCGAACTCTATCTCTTGAGACTGAATGTGGATTTACCCCAGAAATCCACATCGATCTTATTCTTTAAGTCACGGATGACCGGGTTAAGGTTGCACGCGATTTATATAAGGTTATCCATCTTCCTACTCTGTTATTTAATCATCTCATCTTTGTTTCCAACTTATTTTCAAATCATTCTTCAAATGTATTTGTAAACTAATATTTTATATATTGTGTTGTTTGAGTGGTTGATGTTGATTTGTGTTTCCGATCGATTCGTCTGATCAATGCTATCCATAGGATTTCCAAAACACTTGAACAGAGCAAACCGACACCATATGTTTTTCAAATTTAGTAATGAAATAAATTTTGTAACTATATAATAAATTTTCTTGATTTTTGTTGAAATTGGTTGTTAAGAAATAATATTTTATTTTATGTATCATTATCTCTTGTTTCAAATGTAAATAATTGAACTGTAAAACATGGTTACAAATTTTCTTGGAAATTTAAAATGAATTTGAAAAAGAATTAGAGAATTAAATTTCCGATGGATTTCAAGACTTATGTTTAATGTTTTAAAGGATATACTATTTAAAGTATTTTCTAATAGAGATTTGTTTCTAAAGAATTTTATAGTTTAAAAATTAGTGCTCTTCTCTTTGTCGTTGGAAAATAACTTCGATGATGTCTGCAACATCATCGACATTCATTTTCGAGTTTTGAAGTGAAGAGACTGTTCTTTAGTCTTGATACAGTTTTGTTTTAGGGAATTTAATTGATTTGAATTTCTAAAATAAGACTTGATTTATAACATATGCTAATATATGATTTAAATTTGAATGGATATATAGTATATGTACATTTATTTATCTCTAAATAGTTTGGAACTTATCGAAAATTTAATTCCTAAATTTTATCTTGAAAGATAATTTTTAAGTATTATTTTAAGATTTGTATAAATATTCAAGCTTGAAATGATTAAGTTAGAAGGTTTTATTTGTATAATACATAATTTCATTCAAATATAACTTACCTAAATTACAGAAGTTGAATATGTAATTGGATAATATACAATATAAAAAGGATTTTTATAAATAAAATTTTAGTGGTTAAAATAAATGCTATATACTTAAATTTAAGTTATAAAAAGATTAATAGAGGTAAATAGAGAAAAAGGGTAATGGAATAATTTACAATATAAAACGATGTTAAAGGAAATAAGAATAAAATTAAAGTAGTTACAATAAGTATAAATATATTTAACATAGGTGATAAAATATATTAAGAAGAATAAATTTAATTTTAAGTAGGAATAAATAAGAATTAAATTTATTGAGTACATTTTGAGTGTAATAAATGATTTTTTTTTCAAATCCATGTTTTAGAGATTGTTAATTTAAGATAATTTGATGATAAGATAATGAAATTTGAGATGGTTAAGATTTATTTAACTTATGTAAAATTAATTATCAATTTAATTTGAAATTTTCATGGTTTTAAATTTATAATCTTATTTTGTTTTTCAAACTATCTTTTGGTTGTCCTTATTTCCCTTTTCTTGCCATAGAATGGAGAGGCTATTGCTTATACCAGTCTGTTTAAAAATCTTTCTGTAATCTTTAATAATCTTTGGCACTTGTTTTGAATCTGAGCATGTGACGCAGCGGATATTTCAACAAACTTCAATTGATGAAATGTAGCAATCGGTGATTTGAAAATACTGCAATGCCCAAATCCGTTGATCCAAAGATGCCGGATTCTAGCTATCTTCGTCTCGTTGATCGCGCACGATACCGAGAAACAAAGATCTACGATTCTTCACACGTTGATCTAGCGCACTAGATTCCGTGAATCGGCTTCAACAAACGTAGATTCGAGCGCACTCGAATGACGTAAGTGGAGATAGGAGATTACACTCAACTACCAATTAAAGAAAGCACAAAGCAATCAACAAGAAATTTTTTATTCAATAGTCAACCTCCTTTCAATGTATAACTCACGCATATTTATAGTGTTTTGCCCCTGACCCTTAAGTCGGCAACCGACTTATGACTTAGCTAACTCGGCACCGGCTTAACACTCAGCGACTCAACCGACTCACTACCATTCATACAATATAGCGGCTCAACATGTCTCGTGAACGACTCATCACTTCACAGTCCATACGACTCATGACTTAGGAAAAAATACAAACAGTACAACACTTACGACTTAAAAATGCCACGACTCAACAGAACAACACACGACTCAAAACAATTACATTACAACATGACTCAACCGACTCATCAATTGACCGATTCAACACCAGTGTTTACATACCAGCTCGTAATACAACATATATGACTCAACATAGGTCGTGAACAACTCACGACTCAACTAAGGACCGACTCAAGACCCACACGACTCAAGCATCCAAGTTCCTTGCGGCATGCTCCTTCGATTGACTTAGCTAGGTCGTGCTCCACTTCCTTCGACTCAGGGCCTTCAATAGATGGAGCTTTCCCTTGCTTCATGGTAAGTTGTAGACGACTTATGGTAGTGTCGTTAGGTCGGAACATTTTCCCCCGAGCTTTGTTAAGCCGCAAACGACTCAAGTCCTCTTCATTAACTCGTATACGACTCAAATTTGCTTCCTTTATACAGCTTAAAGTGTTGTTAACTCGTGACTTGTTATCACGTGATTCATTAAGTCGGAAATGACTTAATTCTACCCTCCTAAGTCGTGAACGACTTAACCTCTCCATGAGTCATGTACGACTCATCTCTGGTAGAGTTTTTGGTTGCGTTTCTTCTCTGTTCTGAGCTGCATCATCCTCCCCTGGTTGAGAAAAATTCGTCCTCGAATTTGTACATTCTTCTTCATCTGATTGTTTACCTCCATAATATGGAACAAGATGTTTAACATTGAACACGTCAGACGTGTAAACATCTTCTAGCAGTTTCAACTTATAAGCATTTTCATTAATTTTCTTCACAATTTCAATTGGACCAATTTTCCGCGCCTTCAACTTGTTATAAGCACCCACCGGAAAACGATCCTTCGTCAATACAGCATAAACCAAATCACCTTCCTTAAATTCAACACTCCATCGTTTCAAATTAGCAGCCCGCTTATACTTCTCATTTGACTTTTCTAATCGTTCTTGAACGATCTTATGACATTCCGTCAACCCGTCAACAAAGTCTACAGCTCGTTTAACCGTCCCCTTCAGTTGTGGTACTACTGCCAAATCCAACGGCCCCCTTGGTAAATTTGAATACACAATCTGAAATGGACTGAATCCCGTACTGCGATTCATGGCATGATTATGAGCAAATTCTGCTTGGCATAATTTCATGTCCTAACTTCTCAAATTATCCTGTACAAGACATCGCAACAAATTTCCCAATGACCTGTTTACAACTTCTGTCCGTCCATCAGTTTGCGGATGATAAGCACTACTAAATTTCAGCTTCGTTCCCACCTTCTTCCACAAACTTAACCAAAAGTGACTCAGAAAACGAGTATCCCGATCAGAAACAATAGATTCTGGTAAACCATGCAATCGATACACCTCCTTAAAGAATAATTGTGCCACTCGAACTGCATCCGCTGTCTTCTTGCAGGCAATAAAATGTGTCATTTTAGAAAATCTGTCAACCACTACATATATAGAATCATTACCACGCTGCGTTCTCGGCAATCCCAATACAAAGTCCATACTCACATCAACCCATGGTTTAGCCGGTACAGGTAATGGCATATACAATCCTGCATTTGTCGCCGTTCCCTTTGAAACCTGACAAATATGGCATCTCTCCACAAATCTTCCCACTTCTTTCCTCATCGACGACCAGAAGTAAGACTGTGAAATCAATTGCCAAGTACGATCACGGCCCACATGCCCTTCCTCATGTAACTCCTTGATAATTTTCAATCTCAAGCTACAATCCGGTATGCATAAACGATTCCCTTTAAACAGAAAACCATCCACCAATAAAAACTCGTCATCACTTCCTTCCTTTACCTTTTCAACATATTTCACAAAGTAAGGATCTTCTTTAATCAGCTCTGGCAACATTTCAAACCCTGTCACTTCAACCTTCATTGTTGTTAATAAATGACTCCTCCTACTCAAAGCATCAGCTACCCGATTTGTCACCCCAGATTTGTGCTTAACAACAAAGGTAAACTGCTGTAAATACGCGATCCATGACGCATGTCTCGCTGAAATCTTGTCCTGCCCCTGCAAATGCTTCAACGCCTCATGATCAGTGTACAGAACAAACTCCTTCTGAAATAGATAATGTCTCCAATGTTTAATCGTTTGCACAACAGCATAGAATTCAACGTCATATGTACTGTATCTCATCTTTGCCCCTGATAACTTTTCACTGAAATATGCAATAGGTCTCCCCTGCTGACTCAACACTCCTCCAATCCCAACCTTTGATGCATCAGTGTGTAGCTCAAACAACAACTGAAAATTAGGTAAAACAAGAATTGGCGCTGTCGTCAATAGTTCTTTGATTCGTTCAAAAGCAACTCCCGCTTCCTCTGACCATACAAACTGCTTCCCCTTCATGCAATCGGTAACTGGAGCCATCACGCTACTGAAGTGTGGAATGAATCTCCGGTATAATGACGCTAGCCCATGAAAACTTCTCACTTCCGTAATTGTCTTTGGCTGTGGCCAATTCCTGACTGCTTCAACTTTATTCTGATCAACTTGAATACCTTCTCTTGAAACAACATAACCCAGAAATAAAACACTGTGTGTCATAAACACACATTTCTTCGTAGCAGCATAAAATTGTTCCTCACGAAGAATATTCAATACTTCCCTCAAATGTTGAACATGCTCCTCCATACTCCTGCTATATATCGGAATATCATCGAAATAAACCACCACGAACTTCCCAATGAATGGTCTAAAGATTTGATTCATCACCCGCATGAATGTACTAGGTGCATTTGATAAACCAAATGGCAAAACCAACCATTCGTATAACCCCTCTCTCGTCTTGAAAGCTGTCTTCCATTCGTCTCCCGGTCTAATTCGAATCTGGTGATAACCACTCTTCAAATCAATCTAAGAAAATATAGTTGCCCCACTCAACTGGTCTAACAAATCATCCAACCTCGGCATAGGAAATCTATAGCGGACAGTAATCTTGTTCAAAGCTCTACTATCTGTACACATTCTCCATGTTCCATCCTTCTTCGGTACCAACAAAGCTGGCACAGCACAAGGACTCAAGCTTTCCTGAACACGTCCCTGCTCAAGTAACTCTTCCACCTGCCTTCGTAATTCTTCATATTCCTTCGGACTCATTCGGTAATGTGGTCGATGTGGTAAAACTGCTCCCGAAACAAGATCAATTTGATGTTGAATGTCTCTCAATGGTGGTAATTCCTTAGGCAACTCCTCTGGAAATACATCTTCAAACTCTTTCAAAATTGGCTTTGCTTCTTCAGGAATTTCAACCTCTTCACTGCTCTCTCGCCCAATCAACAAATAGACTTCAGGCTCCTCTTCAACTTCTTTAACAAACTCCTTCAAACTCAACAGAGTTTTCAATTCCTCAATCTCCTCCAACTTGCTCTCCTTCTGTTGTAGCTTCTTGGGAACCAAAGTGATTTTAGTACCCTCGAACATGAAACTGTAACTATTGGCACGACCATCATGTTGAACCGATCTATCAAACTGCCACGGTCTGCCCAACAACAGATGACATACGTCCATGTCTACAACGTCACACCAAATTTCATCTTTGTACTTCTTCCCAATAGAAAAATTAACACAAGCCCTTCGACACACCTTCACTTCACCACCCTTCCTTAACCATGCTAGCTTGTACGGTTTAGGATGTCTCTCAGTTTTCAAGTTCAACTTCTTCACAGCCTCGGTAGAAATAATATTATCGCAACTTCCAGCATCAATAACGAACTTGCAAACTTTTCCCAGAATAGTGCATGTCGACTGAAAAATATTGCTTCTCAACCAACTACAATCCTCCTCTTGCTTTGGTGTAAGACATGACCTCCTCATCATAAGGTTACAACCTTCGTCTCCCGACACTTCTTCTTCCTCCTCAACATTAGGTGAATTAGAACATTCAGCTTCTTCCTCTTCATCCTCAGCTTCAACTATCATAGTTCTTTTCTTCGGCTTCGGACACTCGTTGCTTTTATGACCCATCTCCTGGCAATTGTAACATTTGAACCCACTGCTAACCTTCGCCTTCTCACCTTCCTTCACAACTGGTTTGGCAACAATCTTAGGAACATTTGAACTTCCACCGACTCCCTTTACTTGATTGTTAGAATTGGTAAACACACCACCTCCACGTCTTCCTTGCTTTTCCCAAGCTAACGCCTTTTGATGTGCCTCCGCTACAGATCTGGGATCGAACATATTAACCATATCCTGGATCTGCATTCTCAATCCTCCAAGAAACCTAGCAGTCAGCTGTTCTTCTGTCTCCATTATATCGTTCCTGGCAATGAGTTGGTAAAATTCATCTGCATAGTCATTTACTGATTTCGTCCCCTGCCTTAGATTCTGCAATCTCTGGTACATAAGCGATTGATAGTTGTATGGTAAGAAAGTAGATCTCATCAATTTCTTCATCTTCTCCCAAGATTCTATCTTTGACTTTCCCATTCTCTCCCTGGTAAGTTTAGTTTGCTGCCACCACGCCAAAGCTCTTCCCCTCAACCAGTAGCAACCAATTTCACTCTCCTATGCTCAGGAACCTCCTTAAAATCAAGGATTTCCTCCACATTAGATAACCAATCTAAGAATTCTTCTGCTACCATCCCTCCTTTAAACTCCGGAATCTCCATCTTCATTTTCGATTCCCAACGTCGATCATCATCAATAACCCGATACTGACGTTGTCCCTGATCTCTATCTCTGTAATGAACACTTCCTCTTTCACCATCAAACTCCTCATCAAAGTCTGATGCATATCGTTGTCGTTGTCATCCTCCAACATCTCTACAACCACTCCTACTACTAACATCCCTTCTATCATGATCATCAACATTCCTCCTACTTCGATTGTCAACACTCCTAGGCTCATGACTTTCTCTCCTCTCCCGTTCTGAATGTGATGACACTCTACTACCCCCACAAATGGATTCAGGTGAATTTCTTCTTCTACTTTGATTCATATCAATCATAAGCTTTTCCAACCTACCAATGCCTTCATCAATCTTCTCATGCATACGTTGTTCCATTTGATCGGCCTCTTCTCTCCGATATAAAGCTTCAACATTTTGATGACGATTAGCTCTCCATGGTGGCATGATTCAATTTCACAAAATTTCGACAAATCGATACCAAAGTGATACTTCACAAGCAAATCACGGCTTCACAAGCTTCTACACAACTTCACAAGGCTCGGCCTTAACTCCTTAGCTCGAAAAAAATCCACACGACTTAACTTGCTCGGCTTGGCTTGAACTTGGCTCGGTTCAACACTAACTCGGCAACAAGTTAACTCGGCCACCACTTCAACAAATCGTACTTCAACACAATTATGCTCGGCTCAAGGTCTCCAAGCAACTTTAATTCAAACACTTCTCCAAATCTAGATCCAAAACGAAATGGATCAAAAATCTTCAAACTCGTTGCAACTTCAAAATGAACACAAGAAACTCCAACTTCAAACTTCAAATACTTGGCTCCAAGAATCAACTTAGCTATGATTGGCTAAGTATGGCTCTGATACCAAAACTGACGCAGCGGATATTTCAAAACAAACTTCAATTGATGAAATGTAGGAATCGGTGATTTGAAAATACTGCAATGCCCAAATCCGTTGATCCAAAGATGCCGGATTCTAGCTATCTTCGTCTCGTTGATCGCACACGATACCGAGAAACAAAGATCTACGATTCTTCACACGTTGATCTAGCGCACTAGATTCCGTGAATCGGCTTCAACAAACGTAGATTCGAGCGCACTCGAATGACGTAAGTGGAGATAGGAGATTACACTCAACTACCAATTAAAGAAAGCACAAAGCAATCAACAAGAATTTTTTTATTCAATAGTCAACCTCCTTTCAATGTACAACTCACGCGTATTTATAGTGTTTTGCCCCTGACCCTTAAGTCGGCAACCGAATTATGACTTAGCTAACTCGGCACCGGCTTAACACAGCGACTCAACCGACTCACTACCATTCATAAAATACAGCGGCTCAACATGTCTCGTGAACGACTCGTCACTTCACAGTCCATACGACTCATGACTTAGGAAAAAATACAAACAGTACAACACTTACGACTTAAAAATGCCACGACTCAACAGAACAACATACGACTCAAAACAATTACATTACAACATGACTCAACCGACTCATCAATTGACCGACTCAACACCAGTGTTTACATACCAGCTCGTAATACAACATATACGACTCAACATAGGTCGTGAACGACTCACGACTCAACTAAGGAACGACTCAAGACCCACACGACTCAAGCATCCAAGTTCCTTGCGGCATGCTCCTTCGATTGACTTAGCTAGGTCGTGCTCCACTTCCTTCGACTCAAGGCCTTCAATAGATGGAGCTTTCCCTTGCTTCATGGTAAGTCGTAGACGACTTATGGTAGTGTCGTTAGGTTGGAACATTTTCCCCCGAGCTTTGTTAAGCCGCAAACGACTCAAGTCCTCTTCATTAACTCGTATACGACTCAAATCTGCTTCCTTTATACAGCTTAAAGTGTTGTTAACTCGTGACTTGTTATCACGTGATTCATTAAGTCGGAAACGACTTAATTCTACCCTCCTAAGTCGTGAACGACTTAACCTCTCCATGCGTCGTGTACGACTCATCTCTGGTAGAGTTTTTGGTTGCATTTCTTCTCTGTTCTGAGCTGCATCAGCATGCTTTCCATCTACTGATCGTCGATCAAGTGGAAAGGGTGAATCAAATTTTAAAAGAACTTTTCATGCTTGTGTTCTTGATACTGGAGGATCTTGGGAACATCATCTCCACCTTGTTAAACTTACCTATAACAACAGTTATTAGGTATAATTTCAATCTTCTTGTCATCTTGTTTTAATCCTATTTCATTCTATCTTTTTTCCCCTACCTCATTCCTTTTCGGGGACGAAATGTTTTGAGTGGGGGAGAGTGTAACAACCCTGTATTTTGTGATTATTTTAATTGTATATTTTAATTATTTTAATTTAAATTCCTGATTTAAAAACTTTATTTTATTTATTTGAAATGAATAATTTTTTTATTTTAAATGAAAATTTTGATTTTGATGTGAATTATAATTCCAAAAATGAATAAATAGAACATTTTCCAGAAATGCGAATTTTGGTCAATATAATCAAACTTTGACTTTTAAATTTAAAATTTTAATTTTTTTGAAAATTATAATTTTATTTTTATCTTTTGTTATGAAAATAAATAAAATTTTAAGTAAACTGCTTTTCGTTTCGTTGAAATCCGATTAATATTGTGAAAGTTATGCTTTTTACACTATTGTACGTAAATTGTTTTATTTAACAAAATTATTTATTTTAATTTGTACAAATAATATTTTGTTTGTCATATCTTGTGTTTATTTGTGTAACATTACAGGCTATATACATATTTTTTATTTTTAAAACATTTTTAAAGTGTAGTTATAATTTTCCATTGTTTATTGTATTTTGTTTACAATTTTTAATTTCTAGTTTCAATTAAATAAAGTATTTTCTTTATTTATTTTTCTATTTTCCAAGATATCTTTTTATTTTCATTTCTACTTCATTTTTTTCATATTTTTATTTTTATTTACTGAAATTTTATTTTTTTATTTTAGTTAAAAGAGTTAGAAATTCGAAGGGACAAAGACCTTTTATTTTCTAGCGACTTTTCATGTGCTTGTCTTTTGAATTTCATTTGCCTTTTCATTCTTAGTCTTGGCCGTACATTTCATTGTGTTAGCCATGTATTTTCATTCTCTTTCATGTGAGAAATTTCCTTCTCTTGTCAAAACTCATGGCCAAAGGAAATTTAGGTAATGGTTTCTTCTACTTTTTCTACTTTTTCTCTTCACTTTTCTTCTTGTTTTCATTGATTTTTGACTTGATTTTTTCTAGTGTTTTGCTAGGCCACTACACCATCATCTCCTCTGACCATCACCACCACCATACATGGGAACAACCACTGCTCTTCCCTCTTTCCACATCTGGCCATGCCATTATATTGAAGCCATCACCTCAAATTTGAAAAGCTCCACTTGAAACTTGCCTAGGTGAGCCAAGATGTCACCATATCACTTCATAACTTTCCTTGGCCGCACCCCTAGCTCCACCACCACCTGCCAACACCACCTCTGGACATCACTTCACCTCTGACCTGACATGAATCAGTGCATGGCCGAGCCCACATGCCTTTGGCCGAGCCAAAATGTCGAACCAAAACTTCCTATTTTTCCTTGCCTTTGACCTTCCTTCACTAATAACTCAAAAAAAGCTTCACATCTCCTTGCGGCCGTACCTATATAAGTCCAAACCAGATTCATTTCAACCACAACACCGTCATGGCCAAACCAATAAAGCTTTGTGGCCGAGCAAAAGTTGTTAGTTGTCAAGCAAAATCGGTTGAAAAGCTTGGTAATGTTCTTTGTTGATTCAAATTTCCATTTCGTTTAAATTCATATTTGTATTTTCTATATATGTTTATATTGTCTTGTTTATTTTTTGTATACAAGATCAATTTCAAGGCTCTCCATTCATTCACATCAAAATTCGTGTTGTATCGTGCTTGTCGTGCTTTCTGAAATCGATTCTGTGTGTTTTGATTTGCTAACTCGAACTTGAAAAGGTGAGTCCTTCTCACTCTGACATTTTTACTTTTGAAATGATAAATTGATGACAAGTATTTAGTAATTTAAAAATGTTATGCAAGTTATTGATGATTATATGATATGTTATTCCATGTTATTAGCATGTTAACTCTTTTAATTGTCATCTAACATATGATATATGTCATTATATTGTGACATTGACATGTTAGTGTAATTTTTTATGCATATGTTCACACTGCAAGTTCCCTATTAGAATAGAATCACTATGGGTTGAAATGATACATACCCGAACGGACACTAGAATAGGAAAAAATCATTATGAACTGAAATGATACGCTAAAGTGATTTTTATTGTATTTTATCTGACTTCGGATCGCGGGTTTGAAATGATAAAACCTGTGTTTTCTTTTTATACTGCGGATTGAAATGATGCATATCTGTATCACTTGACCTAGGTTAGACAATTATATACAGACCCCATGATATATTTTTAAATTATTTTTCTTAAGATATTTATTTTTTTAAAGTATGGAATTTTGATTTTAAAAAAAATATATTTTATGGTTTTAAGAAAGCTAAATATTTAGTTTTGAATTTCTGAATTTAAGCATGTAAATTTGAAGTAAATGTGATTTTGACTTTAAGTTTTATTTTTAAAATGTAAGTGAATAATGAAAATTGAACTTAAAGTTTTGAAATGATATTTGAAGTAAAATGTTAAGTTTTGTTAAATTTACAAGTTAAGAAAACAATGAATTTTGACTTAACAAATGAATTGAGTTTTAAATTGGATATTTAATTATAAAATTTTGTTTTCATAAATCATATGTTAAAATTATTTAAATATGGAATTTTGGAGTCTAAAAATATGATTTATAGGTTTAAAATAATAAAGATTTGGAGTGTTAATGTTTTTGAAGTTATAATAAAATCTTGAGTTTTATTAATAGCATTTGCAAAAATGTTGTAGTCTTAGGACAACATTTTAAAGTGCTTTTGTTTTTTAATTTAACTATGTTTGAAATAACTAAATATCTATTACGGCATTTTATAAATGTCATTGTTCCTGAACTAAACTATTTTGGAAACTACAAGCTACAATAGCACTTTATTAATGCTGTCGTGGCTATAATTCAACAATGTTTTTAAATATGATAGATTTTATCACTATTTAAGTTATATTTAAAGTGTTAAATGATTTAACTTTTGGAATTGATTATTTGTGAAACTTAAGGAGTTTTGAATATATATTTTAATATTCAAATTTGAATTTTTAAGGAATTTAAGTAGTGTTTACTTTGTCGTGTGTTAAATGGAATGAAAAGAAATGAGATAGATGAATTTTTGAATGAAATTTTGTAATATGTTTTGTAATGATATTTGAAATAATAAATGAATGACAAACTTTATTTTAAAATGATATCAAATTTGAATATTCGAATTTGAATTCAAATAATTATTTGATAATGAGGTTTTGAAAGGATATGATATTTTAATGATTGAAATGGTTTTGAATGATTTGATATTTATTTTGATGAAGAATATGAATTTGGAATGATATATGATTTTGATAAATGAATATTTGAAGTTTACATTAGTATGAAAGGATATTTGGTTTACTAGTAATTTGAGTTTTTTAAATAATATTGGATATATGAAATGAATATTTCAAACTAAGTAAGAATGAAGTTAAATTTGAGATACATGAAAAGAAAATTTGTTTTGAAATATGGGATATTAAAGCTTTGATATGTTTTAAAAATTTAATAGTTTATTTGTGGATCAAATATATATTTGAAATTGATAAGATTTGAAATGGTTTGTTGGGAAACTGAATTGATTTGAAACTGGTAGTTTGAATTGAATAAAATTGGAAATTTGAAATTTGGTTTAATTGAATATGCTTGTAAAATATAAAGAATTAAAGGAATTTTACATGATTTCAAATGTATGATTTGGAAATGTTATTATTTTCAAAGTGTAATGATTTCAAGTATTTTTGTTTCAAAAGAGTTATAACTATGAAAGTATTATGATTTTTGAAAGTGAATAAATGTTTGAAATGGATACGATAAACTATTTTGATTTGAATATTGTTTTGAAATAAAAATGGTTTTCGTTTCTAAGTATAAACTATTTTGAAAGGGATAGGGTTTTGAAATGAAATGATTTGATTTTGAAGTATAAACTATTTTGAAATGACCATGGTGTTATTATAACATTTGGTTGTTAAAGAGACCGGGGTCGGAAGTTGTCATACTCTCTACCAACTTCGTAACCACTTTAACAATCGTTTACGCGGTGGAGATTCCAGAATGTATTAGGATGATGGTGACGATCCTATTGAGGTATGAACATGGACCCGACTCCCATGAATTGGCATAAGGTGGCTAAAACAGGAGCGATCTCGGGCAAAAAGTGGTAGCTCCTCTGGTCAGACACACTTCTTTCGATGATATACTCTTACTTGTGGTTGATTTGATGGCCATCCTTCGATTTGATTGGGAGTGTGTTTCGAGGTGGGCGTAGTATCTGCTATGTTACTGCCATCCCATGTGCGTAATTGGTATATCTTTCCCAGAATTGCCTCGTGTGCCATGTCACCTACCATAGCGGGCCTTACTACGAGTTTCTATTTGTGTCATACCTATGGAGTATCTTCTCATAGTCTCTCGATTAGGAGATATGCATGTACTATATAGACTACTGGCACTATTATGTGTTAAGGACTATATGGGTAATCTCTTAACGCTATTTTAAAGAAAGTTTATTTTACTATAGACAATATTATAACAGCGTGATATTACTACATAGTAAATAGTTTAACGGATCCTTAAAGAATGGACGATCTCAAGCATCCTTTAAGTTACTGATACATTTTTTACTGTTCACTTGAATTGATTTACATTTCATAAGTATCTATGTCCTAACTTCAGTGTTTTCTATTTTGCTTTACCCTCGAGTCAGACTGAGTGATTCAGCATTCAAGACTCACCTTCGGAGTTGGAGCTTTACTTGAAGATCCAGCCATCTATCTTGCTTTCAGTATCCAGTGATTCCAGTGTTGTATTCTGATTTGTACCTGATGTATCTTGTTGCTCTTCTGTTGTATCTTGAGTAACTCTGATGTAACGACCCAGAATTTTTATTAATTTAAATTTGAATATTTAATTAATTTTAAATATTAATAAGTGAATTTATAAGTCAAATAAATTTTTATTTGAATTATTGAATTTAATTGAATAATTAAATCAATAATTTAATATGTTAAATTATGAAAATAATTGAAAATTGAGTTAAAAATGATTGTAAATAATTTGTAAAATTTTATTTTATCATATTGAAGTTAGAACGATATTTTAGAACTTTTAAAATCGAATTAAAAGTTAATTTGTGAAAATTGAATATTTTAATATTTAATAATCGACTGTAAAATAGCCAATTTTTGAACAGTCTCAGAATTGAACGAAACCAGTTCCATTGGATCCGTAATAGTTAGTTATTACCGGATTTCAATTTTTGTGTCAATCGGAGCTATCGTTTGATCGTGGCAGCTCGAAACGCATCGAATCGTTTTTAATTTAAATTTGGCGAGTCAAAATAGCCATTTTTCAAAAAGTCTCGGAATTCGACGAAACCAGTTTCATCGGATCCGTAATGTGATATTATTGTAAGGTTTCAAATTTCAAGTCAATTGGATTTACCGTTTGTCCGGTACAAATTAAAACGCCTAGAAATCGATTTAAATCGGTTTAATTTAAATCGAACGTTTTCAGCCATAACTCGCACAGATGTCCGAATTAGCTTCCGAAACCTGTTCCGTTGTGTCCGAAACGCGGGGTAAACCTTAGAAACGCTGGTTATGACGCCTAAATCGGAGTTCGAAATTTCCGAAATGAATAGTGTTCGTTCAGAATTCTATAAATAGCCTTCACTCTCAAGAGAAATTTTTTTATTAAACCCTAATTCTATCGTGGCCGCCACTTCTATAACCTATGGCCAGAAAATGGTTTGCTTCCTCCTTCAATTCCTCAAGATCCGTTGATAATTAGCAAAGATTGTCAACTAGAAGATTGTTAAGCTCAACAAGATCTCCACATCCAACGGTGGAGATCGTTTGAGGTGGAGCCGATCAACGGCAACTTGGCTCGAATGGCCGGCCGTTCGCACGCGTTTTGATGGAGCTAGGGGCGACCGGACTTCAAGGCACTCGGGGTGGTGGTGGAGTGGAGCAAGGCGCTTCTATTGGTGGCGATATGATGGGGTCTCGATCATCTTGGTGGCCGCGACATCCACGTATTCGAACGCGTGGATGGGTTCGGTTTTTTACTGGAGTGGAACGCGATGTTGGAGAAGAGAGGAAGCACGGTCGTGATTTACTTGATTGAGATCCAGCGGCCCAGATTCTCTTAGGTTTAAGTTTGAAAAGATTTGTGTAATTTGTTTATATTATAATTCGTATAACTTTAAAATAGTATAACTTTTTGCTGCGAGGTCGGATTTCGACGAAACGAAAAGCGTTGGCTTCGTTTTGTCGAACTCTACGCTATGGAGCTTGATTGGGAATTTTTTGGAACTAGCGAAAATTTTGGGTATAATTAAACGCGTGTTTAATTATATTCGAAATAAACGCTGAATCGGAAATAAAACCAAGGTGAGAACTTCTCACTCAATCGAATAGGTTTCGATTTTATTTTAAATAGTTAGATTTAAAATATTTGAATGCATGTTTGAATGATGATAATATCTATTGATTGTTAAAATAGACATTATGCGCCGTTAGTAAGCGGATGTTATTTAATATAAACATATACCGCGAATATTTCATAAACAGTGAAATTGGTATTATATATAATATCAATATATATATATATTGGCATATGTATATATTGCAGTTGATTGATTTCCCGCATTTTTTGTTTAGCGGATGAGACCCTATTACGCCGTTATTAAGCGGATAATATTTATTAAGAACATATACCGTGATAATTTCATACTGGAGCGAAATTGGTATTGTGCTAATGTTTTTGGATGCAGGAAAACAGGTTGGAGGGATCCAACTGGATTCCTCAACAGTATTTATTTTATTTCAGATATTTTGATATTTGATGGATTATCATATCGATATATGATATCGTTGTTAGTCGGGATTGATTATTTGGTGTGTAGCATCATTGGACCCAAATTTTAGGATTTTAAAATGATTTTAAAAGTGGTTTTTTGAGAATATACTATATTTTTGGAATTGATCCATTTTAAATAAATAAACGTTATAATAGTTAAAGTTATAAAAATTATGATTTTGTGAAATATAGTTAAAAGTTGATTTTTGAGAAATAGGGGATTTATGATTTTACAAAATAGTTTAAATTGGATTTTTGAATTTATTATCAAAAGTTTAAATATAGGATCTATAAAATTTGATTATTTTATAAATCAAAATGGTTAAATTATAAAGGGAATTAAAGACGTTTCAGAATAATAATATAAACTGATTTATATTAAGAGATTTATAAATGGATATTTATAAATTGAAATATAGACATTATAAAACGAGTTTTTATAAGTGTTTGAATTAAGTGAAAATGAATTTCATTAAAGAATGAAATTTATAGAATTATAAACCGTGAAGTTATAAATGAAATTTATAAATAGTAAGATTTATAAATTTGGTGAAATTATTTGAAGAATAGATTGGATAAATCATTAAATCTTATAAGTTATAAGATTTATAAATTGGAGAGTCTTTAAAAGAACGATCTTATAAAATAATCGTTTTATAAGTATTTAACTTATAATATGAACGTTTAGTTTATAATTTAGTTATAAACTGGAATAGGTTAATAAAGGAATTTATTAAAGGAAGTTTTTATAAATAAATAGAAGAGGAATTTATAAACGTTGTTTTATAAATTCGCAGACGACTTATTTTGATAAGTTAATTGTTATAACCTTTTAATGGAGTTATATTCACATTTTTGAATAGTGAATAATCCTTTGAATTAAAATGAATAAAAGGATGAGATTTGTTAACGAAGTTTATTCACATTTTTGAATAGTGAATAACACGTTAAAGGAATTGTTTTGAATGTGATGTTTTAAATAGAATTAAAACAATCTAACGATGTTTTTAAACATGTTGAGATTCGAAACCATAGATTTCAACATTTATTGTTGAAATAGATGTTTCGAGAAATGAAAGGAGATGATGGACTATAACACTGTTGTTATAGTAAATGATTTCCGAAAGGAAATGTTTTTGTATAGTATTGGGATTTATATATCTATTTTAATTTCGAATCCCTATACTAGTGATTTTGGGTTGTCGTAACGATGTTTTACGTAACATTCGTTTTGGCCCAAATAAATATGTTTAAGTGAATGATTTCCTTAATAGAATGAAATATATACTTAATTCGATTTAAGTATATTGAATATTTTCTAAGTGTTGAAAATAAAAAGATTTGTGAATTACTTATTTTTAATAAGTATGGAAATGTTTTCCAATATGAAGTGAAAAATTAGAATTTATCTTTTTAAAGATAAATTGAAATGAATTATTGAAATCGTATATGCACGAATATTTTGAAATACAAATTCATTATGGAATTTATATGTGAAAAGTGAAATTGGTTAAAAATAAATATTGATTTATTTTTGAAGTGTTGAAACTATATATCTAGTAAAGATATTTTGGAAAATAAATAATTTGGAAAATTATTTGGAATCTGGTGATGTATGCATATCCAGTGATAGTTCAATAACCGACTATCAGTATTTCCCTTTGAATGGGTATTGGATGTGAATTGATTGAATTTGAATGTCACACTTATTTTTGAATAAGCGCTCACTATTCGGGTTAACCGGGAAAAGACCATGGGGTCGTATAACCCATTCCGAATATGTGATACGTCATTGTGAAATTGCATTGAAGATCGGTGTTGAAGACCGGTATTTGCGAGAGCGATAGGATGACCTATCGATTGTTTCTGCACCGAGTCGCGCCGGTATAGAAACTCCCTAAGTGATGGGAAATCCGATCAGGATTGTGAATATCCGGATTGCAAGGACTTCTTTGTAAGTGCCTTCGGTTCTGTTCGAGCCCGGAACAGACTTGTATGGATTGTATGTCTGACATTACAATTTGAGATATAAAGCCGATTTCTTTCAAATATATTTCTGTTGGTGGCGGAGAATTTATTCTTTGCTTAACACCCTTCTTTGAGACGTATGTGCTCAAAGGTTATATAGTTGAAGTTATCAGCGATATATTCCCAATTTGGTAATGTGATATGCTGAGTGATGCTGAAATGATCATTGTGTTGATTATTGTGATAGGATCATTTATTTGATCGTCTATCTTAGTGATCATTGTGTTGATCATTTGTTGACCCAAAGCATGGCTTTTGTATAAAGTATGTTTTTGTGGACGTGAATTCGTCGAGCATCACATCCCGGAAATGGTCAAAACAGGAAAGAAGCAGCAAGGTTATGAGGGGTAGCACCCTTTAGGATGTGTCCATTTCCTTCTGGAAAAGGGTGGTATCATGGTATGGAGCCCAGATACTTACTCATGTTGAAAACACTTTGTTATGATTGTGTGAATTGATTAGAGAGCGCTCTCGGAAAAAGGTCCCAAAGGACCGGGGGATGGCATATTCGGTCAGTTGTTGCTCAGTTAGGAGTAACCCGGCCTTGTGTTGGTAGAGATCCGGTTTGGTTCTCGGGGATGTCCATCCAGAGGCATTCTCATGTGGCAATGGGAAGTTCCTTGGCCTGACCATTTGTTGGAAATCCAATTCCCAATACGAAACTTGTACAGTATTAGTTGTAGAACCTGCTATTCACTTATGGTGGTCACCACTGTTTGGATAGTAGCTATAGTAGGCATATGATAATGGTCGTATGTTGGCTAAGATTTATATTCTACTTTCGAAATGAATTTGTTATACACTATGCACTAATAATAATATCAAATGTTATTTTAAATGCGTATCAAGCATCTTTGACTATCATAAGGAGAAATCTCCTCCGATTCTGCGTTTGCATGTGTGTGTGTGCGGGAGGCCTTATGGTAGTCTCATTTTTAAAAGCATTGCGAATTGAATTTAAAAATATTCCTCTATTTTGATTTTAAAGATAAATAAACTGTTTTGAGTTCTCACACCAGTCACATGACTGACTCGGAGTTTATTGTTTTCCTTCCTAAACTCTGGGTGCCCACCAATTTTCCACACGGGCAGTTAAGAGTTAGGTTTATCAGGATATTTTGGATATTCTGGAGTTGCTGGAGGCAAGCTGGATGGCATGGCGTATTACTAGTTTATATAGTATTTCTTTTCCGCTGCACTGTTTATTGTTGTATGTTGTTGTACACTCTGATGATATGATATGATGTAATGAAATATAATGTGATGTAATAACTGATATAGTTCTTTATTTAAAGATTATTCATTTATTATTATATGTTGTTCCGCTGCGAATTGTGAGATTCTACTGTTGTTATGTTGTTTCCTTTCTGTCCCGTTCTATTTTTAAAATTTTCTATCTTCTGTTTTTCTAATTCTCTGTTTTCTAAAAATTGTCTATTTTCTTTTCCCTCTATTCTATCTTCTTATCTACTCTTCTCTCTTTTTCTTTTCTTAAATTCTTTTTAAAAACCCATAACTATTCGGTTTTTCGACAACGAAAATCCGCGTACGTTACATTTGGTATCAGAGCTGATGATTAAGCGACAACCATGGTTCTGTTGGGTATTACTCATTAGAGATAGAGTCAGCAGTACTCTAGAATGAGTTTGAGTGTAATAATAGCTATGAGAGCGTATTTGTTAGTGGATATAAAATTGTTTTATATTGTGATGATTGGTTTATTGAGTGGTATATGAACTTTCGTCAGCACAGCCTCGAAACTGAGCCGAAAGGGTTTCTAAACACTTGAATAGAACAATTCGGCACAATATTGATTTTAAATTGGGTAAATGAAATAATTTTACTTGATTATATTTTTATATATAAAGGAATAATTTCTCAGAATTATTAAAGTGTATATAAGTTGATTGTTAGGTTGTTTGAATAATCTAAATAAAAGAATAATTGTATAAGTAAAAGAATTATAAGAATTGAATTATAATTAAAGTGATTTACAATTGTGAAATAAACTTATATATATAAGAAGTGAAACTATATTAATATGAGTTGTAAATAAAAGTGAATTTTAAAGTTAAATGGAATATAACTTAAGTGTTGTTGGATGGAATTGATTTTGGTATCGAAGTAAATAATCAAGTGGATTAAATGAATATGAACTTGAGCTATGTAATAGAATTCAACTTTGTAATCGAATTGAATGAATGGATTGGATGTTAATCAATTGAATGTGAATGATTGATATGATATAATGAATATAAGTGATAATTCATTAAAATCTAATGTTATTAGAAGTTGAATAAATTGAAAGAGAATGAATATAAGCAAAGGAATTTGGTTGAAATTAATAAACATTGGTTGTTATATGATTGTTGATTGATTGTATATAATTCATTAAGTATTAATGAAATTAAAAGCTAATGTAATTGAATTCAAATTAGAAGTAAATAAATTTGAATAGAATTGAAAGTGAATTGGATTTAATCAGTAATGTAAACTAATTGAATTGAGAATGAATGTTAGTAAATCCAATGTAAATGAATCAAATGTGATTTAAATTGAAAACCATTTCATTGAATATTAATGAGAATATGAATGAATATTTATTGATTATGAATGTTAATTGGTTGATGGTTGCATTTGTTGCTTTAGTTGCATTTGCTATATTATGTAGTAGTTATGTTGATATATGTTGTATATCGATACTATGCTTTATATACATGATTCTCATGTTGTTTGTTGAGTTTAGTAGGTGCGGATCGCTTTTGCTTCGCATTTGGAGTTCGCTTTAGCGCTATATTAGCCGTATATGCTTGCTAATAAAATATAAGGTACATATCTCGGATTAAATATCGTACTTTTATACTTTTTTCCCTTCGGGATGCCTCATTACTTGATGAGATGTATATTTGTGATATATATACTGTCATTTTTTTTTCGGATCGAGCCGCGCAAAGGAGACTATGGCGAATTTTTCCGAAAATTTAAGGCGTTAGAAAAATTTTGAGAAAATTGGGAAAATTTTGAAAACTATTAACTTTGATTTAGAATTGAAAGTTAAACAATAGTAGTTGTTTTTGAAAAGATAACTAAGTATGATTTGAAAACTTAGTAAAGATTTATAAGAAGTTTAACTATGAATTTGGGAAAATTAATAAATTCTATAACCTTTCTTACTTGTAATTTCGAGGACGAAATTCTTTTAAGGGGGAAAGATTGTAACGACCCAGAATTTTTATTAATTTAAATTTGAATATTTAATTAATTTTAAATATTAATAAGTGAATTTATAAGTCAAATAAATTTTTATTTGAATTATTGAATTTAATTGAATAATTAAATCAATAATTTAATATGTTAAATTATGAAAATAATTGAAAATTGAGTTAAAAATGATTGTAAATAATTTGTAAAATTTTATTTTATCATATTGAAGTTAGAACGATATTTTAGAACTTTTAAAATCGAATTAAAAGTTAATTTGTGAAAATTGAATATTTTAATATTTAATAATCGAGTGTAAAATAGCCAATTTTTGAACAGTCTCAGAATTGAACGAAACCAATTCCATTGGATCCGTAATAGTTAGTTATTACCGGATTTCAATTTTCGTGTCAATCGGAGCTATCGTTTGATCGTGGCAGCTCGAAACGCATCGAATCGTTTTTAATTTAAATTTGGCGAGTCAAAATAGCCATTTTTCAAAAAGTCTCGGAATTCGACGAAACCAGTTTCATCGGATCCGTAATGTGATATTATTGTAAGGTTTCAAATTTCAAGTCAATTGGATTTACCGTTTGTCCGGTACAAATTAAAACGCCTAGAAATCGATTTAAATCGGTTTAATTTAAATCGAACGTTTTCAGCCATAACTCGCACAGATATCCGAATTAGCTTCCGAAACCTGTTCCGTTGTGTCCGGAACGCGGGGTAAACCTTAGAAACGCTGGTTATGGCGCCTAAATCGGAGTTCGAAATTTCCGAAATGAATAGTGTTCGTTCAGAATTCTATAAATAGCCTTCACTCTCAAGAGAAAAAAATTTATTAAACCCTAATTCTATCGTGGCCGCCACTTCTATGACCTATGGCCAGAAAATGGTTTGCTTCCTCCTTCAATTCCTCAAGATCCGTTGATAATTAGCAAAGATTGTCAACTAGAAGATTGTTAAGCTCAACAAGATCTCCACATCCAACGGTGGAGATCGTTTGAGGTGGAGCCGATCAACGGCAATTTGGCTCGAATGGCCGGCCGTTCGCACGCGTTTTGATGGAGCTAGGGGTGACCGGACTTCAAGGCACTCGGGGTGGTGGTGGAGTGGAGCAAGGCGCTTCTATTGGTGGCGATATGATGGGGTCTCGATCATCTTGGTGGCCGCGACATCCACGTATTCGAACGCGTGGATGGGTTCGGTTTTTTACTGGAGTGGAACGCGATGTTGGAGAAGAGAGGAAGCACGGCCGTGATTTACTTGATTGAGATCCAGCGGCCCAGATTCTCTTAGGTTTAAGTTTGAAAAGATTTGTGTAATTTGTTTATATTATAATTCGTATAACTTTAAAATAGTATAACTTTTTGCTGCGAGGTCGGATTTCGACGAAACGAAAAGCGTTGGCTTCGTTTTGTCGAACTCTACGCTATGGAGCTTGATTGGGAATTTTTTGGAACTAGCGAAAATTTTGGGTATAATTAAACGCGTGTTTAATTATATTCGAAATAAACGCTGAATCGGAAATAAAACCAAGGTGAGAACTTCTCACTCAATCGAATAGGTTTCGATTTTATTTTAAATAGTTAGATTTAAAATATTTGAATGCATGTTTGAATGATGATAATATCTATTGATTGTTAAAATAGACATTATGCGCCGTTAGTAAGCGGATGTTATTTAATATAAACATATACCGCGAATATTTCATAAACAGTGAAATTGGTATTATATATAATATCAATATATATATATTGGCATATGTATATATTGCAGTTGATTGATTTCCCGCATTTTTTGTTTAGCGGATGAGACCCTATTACGCCGTTATTAAGCGGATAATATTTATTAAGAACATATACCGCGATAATTTCGTACTGGAGCGAAATTGGTATTGTGCTAATGTTTTTGGATGCAGGAAAACAGGTTGGAGGGATCCAACTGGATTCCTCAACAGTATTTATTTTATTTCAGATATTTTGATATTTGATGGATTATCATATCGATATATGATATCGTTGTTAGTCGGGATTGATTATTTGGTGTGTAGCATCATTGGACCCAAATTTTATGATTTTAAAAGTGGTTTTTTGAGAATATACTATATTTTTGGAATTGATCCATTTTAAATAAATAAACGTTATAATAGTTAAAGTTATAAAAATTATGATTTTGTGAAATATAGTTAAAAGTTGATTTTTGAGAAATAGGGGATTTATGATTTTACAAAATAGTTTAAATTGGATTTTTGAATTTATTATCAAAAGTTTAAATATAGGATCTATAAAATTTGATTATTTTATAAATCAAAATGGTTAAATTATAAAGGGAATTAAAGACGTTTCAGAATAATAATATAAACTGATTTATATTAAGAGATTTATAAATGGATATTTATAAATTGAAATATAGACATTATAAAACGAGTTTTTATAAGTGTTTGAATTAAGTGAAAATGAATTTCATTAAAGAATGAAATTTATAGAATTATAAACCGTGAAGTTATAAATGAAATTTATAAATAGTAAGATTTATAAATTTGGTGAAATTATTTGAAGAATAGATTGGATAAATCATTAAATCTTATAAGTTATAAGATTTATAAATTGGAGAGTCTTTAAAAGAACGATCTTATAAAATAATCGTTTTATAAGTATTTAACTTATAATATGAACGTTTAGTTTATAATTTAGTTATAAACTGGAATAGGTTAATAAAGGAATTTATTAAAGGAAGTTTTTATAAATAAATAGAAGAGGAATTTATAAACGTTGTTTTATAAATTCACAGACGACTTATTTTGATAAGTTAATTGTTATAACCTTTTAATGGAGTTATATTCACATTTTTGAATAGTGAATAATCCTTTGAATTAAAATGAATAAAAGGATGAGATTTGTTAACGAAGTTTATTCACATTTTTGAATAGTGAATAACACGTTAAAGGAATTGTTTTGAATGTGATGTTTTAAATAGAATTAAAACAATCTAACGATGTTTTTAAACATGTTGAGATTCGAAACCATAGATTTCAACATTTATTGTTGAAATAGATGTTTCGAGAAATGAAAGGAGATGATGGACTATAACACTGTTGTTATAGTAAATGATTTCCGAAAGGAAATGTTTTTGTATAGTATTGGGATTTATATATCTATTTTAATTTCGAATCCCTATACTAGTGATTTTGGGTTGTCGTAACGATGTTTTACGTAACATTCGTTTTGGCCCAAATAAATATGTTTAAGTGAATGATTTCCTTAATAGAATGAAATATATACTTAATTCGATTTAAGTATATTGAATATTTTCTAAGTGTTGAAAATAAAAAGATTTGTGAATTACTTATTTTTAATAAGTATGGAAATGTTTTCCAATATGAAGTGAAAAATTAGAATTTATCTTTTTAAAGATAAATTGAAATGAATTATTGAAATCGTATATGCACGAATATTTTGAAATACAAATTCATTATGGAATTTATATGTGAAAAGTGAAATTGGTTAAAAATAAATATTGATTTATTTTTGAAGTGTTGAAACTATATATCTAGTAAAGATATTTTGGAAAATAAATAATTTGGAAAATTATTTGGAATCTGGTGATGTATGCATATCCAGTGATAGTTCAATAACCGACTATCAGTATTTTCCTTTGAATGGGTATTGGATGTGAATTGATTGAATTTGAATGTCACACTTATTTTTGAATAAGCGCTCACTATTCGGGTTAACCGGGAAAAGACCATGGGGTCGTATAACCCATTCCGAATATGTGATACGTCGTTGTGAAATTGCATTGAAGATCGGTGTTGAAGACCGGTATTTGCGAGAGCGATAGGATGACCTATCGATTGTTTCTGCACCGAGTCGCGCCGGTATAGAAACTCCCTAAGTGATGGGAAATCCGATCAGGATTGTGAATATCCGGATTGCAAGGACTTCTTTGTAAGTGCCTTCGGTTCTGTTCGAGCCCGGAACAGACTTGTATGGATTGTATGTCTGACATTACAATTTGAGATATAAAGCCGATTTCTTTCAAATATATTTCTGTTGGTGGCGGAGAATTTATTCTTTGCTTAACACCCTTCTTTGAGACGTATGTGCTCAAAGGTTATATAGTTGAAGTTATCAGCGATATATTCCCAATTTGGTAATGTGATATGCTGAGTGATGCTGAAATGATCATTGTGTTGATTATTGTGATAGGATCATTTATTTGATCGTCTATCTTAGTGATCATTGTGTTGATCATTTTTTGACCCAAAGCATGGCTTTTGTATAAAGTATGTTTTTGTGGACGTGAATTCGTCGAGCCTCACATCCCGGAAATGGTCAAAACAGGAAAGAAGCAGCAAGGTTATGAGGGGTAGCACCCTTTAGGATGTGCCCATTTCCTTCTGGAAAAGGGTGGTATCATGGTATGGAGCCCAGATACTTACTCATGTTGAAAACACTTTGTTATGATTGTGTGAATTGATTAGAGAGCGCTCTCGGAAAAAGGTCCCAAAGGACCGGGGGATGGCATATTCGGTCAGTTGTTGCTCAGTTAGGAGTAACCCGGCCTTGTGTTGGTAGAGATCCGGTTTGGTTCTCGGGGATGTCCATCCAGAGGCATTCTCATGTGGCAATGGGAAGTTCCTTGGCCTGACCATTTGTTGGAAATCCAATTCCCAATACGAAACTTGTACAGTATTAGTTGTAGAACCTGCTATTCACTTATGGTGGTCACCACTGTTTGGATAGTAGCTATAGTAGGCATACGATAATGGTCGTATGTTGGCTAAGATTTATATTCTACTTTCGAAATGAATTTGTTATACACTATGCACTAATAATAATATCAAATGTTATTTTAAATGCGTATCAAGCATCTTTGACTATCATAAGGAGAAATCTCCTCCGATTCTGCGTTTTCATGTGTGTGTGTGCGGGAGGCCTTATGGTAGTCTCATTTTTAAAAGCATTGCGAATTGAATTTAAAAATATTCCTCTATTTTGATTTTAAAGATAAATAAACTGTTTTGAGTTCTCACACCAGTCACATGACTGACTCGGAGTTTATTTTTCCTTCTTAAACTCTGGGTGCCCACCAATTTTCCACACGGGCAGTTAAGAGTTAGGTTTATCAGGATATTTTGGATATTCTGGAGTTGCTGGAGGCAAGCTGGATGGCATGGCGTATTACTAGTTTATATAGTATTTCTTTTCCGCTGCACTGTTTATTGTTGTATGTTGTTGTACACTCTGATGATATGATATGATGTAATGAAATATAATGTGATGTAATAACTGATATAGTTCTTTATTTAAAGATTATTCATTTATTATTATATGTTGTTCCGCTGCGAATTGTGAGATTCTACTGTTGTTATGTTGTTTCCTTTCTGTCCCGTTCTATTTTTAAAATTTTCTATCTTCTGTTTTTCTAATTCTCTGTTTTCTAAAAATTGTCTATTTTCTTTTCCCTCTATTCTATCTTCTTATCTACTCTTCTCTCTTTTTCTTTTCTTAAATTCTTTTTAAAAACCCATAACTATTCGGTTTTTCGGCAACGAAAATCCGCGTACGTTACATCTGATGTATCTTATATGTATGTAGTAGTTTCATGAAATACTTTCTCTTTTACTTCCGCTGCATTATTATTTACTCTATGTCTGTGAATTGTGATCATTTATTTACTGCATATTCTAAGATTTACCAAATTTTGTTTACAATGTGGTATTTTGAGCAATTCAAGTCCGACATTTGCAGATGCGAATGGTTGGAAATATCGGGTCGTTACAGAAGTGGAAATGATAAACTATTTTGATTTGAATATAGTTTTGAAATAAGAGTGGTTTTGATTTCGAAGTATAAACTATTTCGAAAGCAATATAGTTTTGAAATGAAATGATTTGATTTTTTGAAGTATAATCTATTTTGAAATGACCGTGTCGTTATAATAACGATTGGTTGTTAAAGGGACCGGGATCGAAAGTTGTCATACTCTCTGCCAACTTCGAAAACAACTTTAACAACTGTGTACGTGGTGGAAATTGCAGAATGAAGTAGGATGGTGGCGATATTGTTGAGGTATGTTACGTAGACCCGACTCCCATGAGTTGGCATAAGGTGGCCAATACTGGAGCAATCTCAGGCCAAGTGAGGTCATTCCACCTATCGGACACATTTCTTCAATACTATACTCTTACTTGTGTTTGATTTGATGGCCATCCTCCGATTTTGAATGGGAGTTTATTCCGAGGTGGGCGTAGTGGCTGTTACGTTACTGCCAGCCCGTGTGAGTAATTAGTATATCTACCTGCCATTGCCTTATGTGCCGTGTCACCTGCCATAGCGAGCTTTACTACGAGTTTGTTTTTCTACCGTAGCCCATGGAGTATTTAGGTTAGCCTCTCGATCAGGAGGTATGCTGATACTGGATGGACTACTGGAACTATAAGGTGTCGAGGGCTATATGGGTGACCCTTTAATGCTATTTAATAGTAAGTTTATTTTACTGTAGACATTATTATAATAGCGCAATATTACTACATTGTAAATAGTTCAACGGATCCTTAGATGATGGATGATCCCAAGCATCCTTTAAGTTACAGATGCATTTTTGTTACTGTTCACTAGAGTTGATTTACAGTTCATAAGTATTTATGTCCTGACTCAAGCGTTTTGTGTTTTGCTTTACGCTCGGGTCAGACTGAGTTATTCTGCATTCAAGACTCAACTTCGGAGTTGGGGCTTTGCTTGAAGATCCATCCATCTATGTTTGCTATCAGTATCCAGTGATTCCAATGGTGTATTCTGATTTGTACCTGACGTATCTCGTTACTCGTCTGTTGTATCTTGTTTAACACTGGTGTATCTTATATTTATTTACAATGCGATATTTTGAGCAATCCAAGTTCGACACGTATGGATGCGAATGGTTGAAAATATCGGGTCGTTATAGTTGGTATCAGAGCTTTGGTTTTAGGCAAAACTCAGCATATAGGGTAAATGTATTTACAGAATCACTTACATTCAAATTTGAATCTCTTCCACTTTGACTCGATTCCTTTGAATTTCGAAACGTTCCCTGCGGTTCCAAAATCCATTCATGTCCCTCACTATTCGTTATCTCTTGATTCTGGAGTATCCCATAACTCCACTTTGAATGATCTTTAAAATGAGCCGGTGGTCCCCTCTCAAATTGATTTGTAAAGGGGTGAAACTCCTGTACAACAACATCGATTCACCAAAGATTTTATTTTCCTCGGTTTAGATGCTAATATCTCTTATAATTCCAAACTCTATCTCTTGAGACTGAATGTAAATTTAACCCAGAAATCCACATCGGTCTTATTCTTCAAGTCACGGTTGACCCGGCTAAGGTTGCCCGCGATTTATATAAGCATATCCATCTTCCTATTCTATTATTTAATCATCTCATCTTTGTTTGCAACGCATCTTCAAATCATTCTTGAGGTGTCTTTATAAATCTAATATTTAAAATATTTTATATACTGTGTTGTTTGAGTTGTTGATGTTGATTTGGGTTTCTGATCGATTCGTCTGATCAGCGCTGTCGATATGTAACGACCCGCTATTTTAGACTATTCGCATCCGCACATGTCGGACTTGAATAATTCAAAATACCGAATTGTTAATTTAAAATTTGGCAAAACGCAAATATACAGTAAATAAATAATCACAGAATCACAGACACAGAGTAATAATATGCAGCGGAAGTAAAAGCGATAGTAGTTCATGAAGATACTATATAAATATATAAGATACATCAGAGTTTACAACGGAAGAGAAATACGATACATCAAATACAAATCAGAATACATCACTGGAATCATCGAATACTGAAAGCAGAGTAGATGGCTGGATCTTCAAGCAAAGCTCCAACTCCAAAGATGGGCCTTGAAAACTGGTACTCTCAGTCTGACCCGAGCGTAAAGCAAAACACAAAATACTCGAGTCAGGATTAATATTCTCATATCAATAAATCCAACTCAAGTGAAATAGCAATCGAAATATAAGTAACTCAAAGGATGTTGGAATCACCATCCTCTGAGGATCCGTTAAACTATCTACTATGTAGTAGTATACGCTAAATAAATAATGTCTATCAGTAATATAAAATACCAAAATAGTGTTAAGGCGTTACCATTATCCCCCTTAACACATTTTTATAAGAATCATAGACTATACAGCACTGTAACTCCACCGTAAACTGGTGGGATATCAGGGAGTACTCCATAGGTATAACACAAAACAAACACGTATTGGTCGCGTATATCGGGATACAAGTATGACAAGGCACATGTGGCAATACCCAAGGTAGTGAAACTACCGTTCGCCTGATCCGGACTGGTGAGAACGTATTGCCGCAGCGATCGCAACACCGCGAAACAACACTCTTGAAAAGTACGAGGGTGCACCGATCGATAACAAGTAATGAGTAGTAGTTACGAAGAAGTGTGTTCGCTCGAGGTGGCTAACCCCATTTGGCCCGGCCCGGCTCCTGATTTTAGTCATTTCCAATTTTGTCACAAGTGTCAAGGCTATCCAATATCGTTCACTTTCTTCAATCATCAACGTTCGCCAATCCAACCACTTCATTCTGGATCATCACTCCGCGTGTAGTTATTAAAGTGGGTTTCGGTTTAGACAGAGAGTATGTCCATAACCGACTCCGGTTTCTTTAATAACTTTCGTAATTATTACACCGATTGGTCGTTTAATAAATTTCAAAACCAAATCACATTCAATTTCGATTAGAATTCGTAAATCAACATTTCATTTACCTTTCGAAATCGATTTCTATAATTTACGTTTCAACGTTCCAAATTACCATTTCAAAGTCTCTAAATTCAATTTCAATTTTTATTTAAACAATTCAAATATTGATTCAAGTTCGTATATTAGTTCATTCCGAAAACATTTAAATTAATTTAATTTAACATTCAAAATCAATATCAATTCATTAATCGATTTCATTCAATATTCGTTAAGTTAGCTTATCATTCAAACAGTTTCCATTAAATTTCCAATTCATTAAATCAATTACTTAAGTACAGCCTCATTACATCAACAAACACATTAAATTCAATTAGATTCGTCAAATCAATTCTTTAAATTACAAGTCTTACAGTTATTACAGAAACGCATTTTATTTCTTGTTAAAGAAATTCAATTTGATTTATTCACTTACTTAAATTTTTCCAAACTTAATTAAATATGAAACCCAATTTCATTTATTAACGAAGTTCGAATTCACTTATTCAAAAGTTCAATTTTTCTTATCAAAGAATTCAATTTTTATTCAATTATCGAATAATTCAATCTTTTCAATTATTAAATAATTTCAATCTTAATTATTAATAATTTCAAAACTTAAAAATTTCAAACTAAATTCTAAATTCGACTTAATTATTAAATCATTTCAAACTTAATTCAATGAATAATTCCAAATTTTATCGTCAAATAATTCATTTCAAACAACGCTCTCGTCATTTATTACATTAATATTTTGTTTCAAATTCCAATATTAACAATTTCCTTTAATCAAAATTTACGTCCAATTTTTATTTCAAAACCTTATTATTCAAATAAAATCTTTATTTTATTTCAAATCAAATTATTGACCAATCGCGTTTATATAATTCTCTATGCTAAGTCAAGTTCATTTTGGGTATTTATCATTTCAACCCGATTCCAATTCCAATTCAAAAAAATCAAAACATAACAAAGGGAACTTGCAGTGTGATAACTGGGATGGTGTCAAAGTAAATAAACAAGCAATAACAACAATCAAACACAATCCAATAATCAATTCAAATAATCTCGAAATAATCGTATTAATTCACATTGTTGTTTGTGCGAATTAATATAATTATTTCTAGAATCTACACTATCATTTCATGTAGATTAAAGATTACTACATTACGGTTTTTCACTTGTCGTTCAATTTCAATTCTACAACAATTTATCCAATATACATTTAAGGTTCAAAGTGTGATTTATCAAATTCCACATGTCGATTAACTTAACAATTAAAAGGCGTCAGATTATTCAAATTAACTAATCAAATTCAACACATATGTCGATTCACATTTTTAAACTATCCCACGTCAAATTCAATTGCATAATATTTATCACTTTATACATTACAATTTACATCCAATATAAACAACAATCAATCAATCAATTTTCAACCAAAATGGATTATCATCGCATAAATAATTAACAGATAATGGTGTCAAATGTCATAGGTGAACAAATGCAGGTAATAGCATATATAACAGTGTAAATAACTAACAGCAGCATATTTCAATTGTCGTTTCACTTGAAATCAAAATTAATAAACAAAAGAACATTAATCGTGAGTTATTGCTCACCTTTCGAGGCTAGAGAGATGAATAGACAACGAAGTTGAGTCACGGATCGTAAGCACGACTTTCGGAATAACTAGATTGGCACGAATCGACTAGCAAAGCTGTTAAATATGAATCGTCGAAATCAAATCAGAATAGGAGCGATGAAAGTAAATGGTATCAGTGAACATATATACATAACTATATTCCAAAATTAAACATATAAAATATATTAAAAAAATCAATTTTAAACATATATTTTCAAATCGATATTTAATTTAACACAGATAAAACTCCATAGATATGCATTTCTAACGCCATCTTACAATTAAATCACATATATTTAAATTCAAGCATATTATCATTTATTTATTGTTATTATTATTTTATTAACAACAATATCCAAAATCATCTTTCTTAAATACAACATTTAAAAGAAATCAAATCAAAACATTCAACATAGCAATAATTATAAAACATGTTCTGCGTCAAAGTTTAACAATATAATTCTATGTGCTACCGAGATCGAAATGGTCTGAAATTTGGTATGAATAAAGATCAAAACTTGTATTTCAAACTGCAAAAGAATCACTTGATTTGGACAAGAGACGAGAAAAGTTACGATGTCACGAACTTAGACTCAGGCCATGTTGCGACTGTCAAATGTTCAGGTCTGGAAACCTCTCTGGGTCTGAATTCCAAGTAAGAAACAGAGGACTGAACCACCTCGTATGAAGCTAAAATTTTATATACAGAAAGTAGAAAACTTTATCTTTTAAACAAAAAGGGAATCACTGTATTCCGATGTAAGACGGAAGAGATACGATGCGTCAAACATGAACACGATCGTGTTTGCAGCAGTGTAAAATAATTCCAAGTACAAAAGAACAACTGCCTGGGTCAAACTTCTGGATCCTCGACCACTAATCAAACGATGTCGGATTTTGCTGAAATTTGACATGCATAAACTAGGTAAGTTCGACTCTTTTTTAAAAATAGAATCAACCCATTCCGATGCAACATGAGTGAGATATGATATCATAAACATGAAGTCTAACTTTAAAATATAGTATACTATCTACTATAATATATAAAACAAAAGTTGCATTTCCAAAAAGCAGCGAAGAAGAAACAGCAGAAGAGAAAATTGTGATCTAGTATATAATCAACATATGTATATATGTTCATAATGAACTTTGTTATAAATACTTACATAAATCAGTAATAAACTTTGAAATTGAACAATATATATGTTCATTGATAGATAGGCAACTGGATATAAATCAGTCTACATACACACTGTACATTGTAACTATCATAAATACTTAAATATATATATTGGTATAAACGCATTTTATATCAACATTATAACAAGCTTATTATAGTATAACACGCAACTTTAAACTAGGCCCATACATACAACGTATACTAGACAACAAAAATATTATAGCACTTATATAAATTTATGCATATAAAGACAATACATCTTTTGTACTACAAATATAAATTCACCGAAAAGAAGATATCTGAAACTTTTTAAATCTATGTATGCACACTATATAGCCTACATGCATGCAAGCCAAGATGTAAAACATATGCACACTAACAAAATTTTGTACACAAAGCAATTAGATTTATTCATGCATTTTTTTTTATTAAACAAATATATATATGTATGCACCATATAATAACAACTCATATATTAAGTCTGAAAACAAAATAGCAAAGGCCAAACATGTTTTATGTCATTCTACATATATATCTCTTTAAAACTAATAATATATGACTTACTATTTCTTTCACTGAAAAGGAAAGCAAGGGGAGCAAGGCTAAGAGAGCCGATGGATTGCGAGGTGGAATAGCTGGGACCTGACGGCCGATCGGAGAAAGGAAACATGCATCGACTTAGTCGGTTTTGGGCTGGAAAGTGCGGAGGATGGGTGAGCGGTGGAGGCCAAGTGGGGTGGTGAGGAGGGGAAGAGAAGGCGCAGGCGAGCAGCGGGTGGCGGGGACAGGCGGTAGTGGTTTCAGATGGTGTGACGGTTGAACTGCACACATAGGGAGGCGCGGGGCGAAGCAAGATGGAGAGGCCGGGAATTGCGTCGGTGAGGAGAACCAGGTGTTGGCCGCTCGGTGCATGCATGGAAGACGGGACATTTTTCTTGAGGCAGATTTGCTGTCGAAGTGGAGGAAGGGGAAGCAGTGGGTGTTGCGCGGAGGGTGATGGGAAAGAAGCTCGGCTGCGTCAAGGGTGGTCGGATGTAGTGGATGCTGAGTGATAATGGTTCAAGTGAGCTTCAGGAGGTTGAGAAAAATGCAATAGAGGTTGAGTGATAATGTTGCATGTAAAGATGAAAGAGGCACACTACAGGCAATGCATGCTTCGTGAGCTGAATTTTTTTTTATTCTTTTTATTTTTTATAGAGATCTGAAAAAAAAGAATAGCCCGGTAACAAAAGAGAAATGGAGAAGGAAGGAAAGGTTTGCTGCAGAAGCTTGTGAATGAATGCAGGGCAAAAAAGCAAAAGTAGTCCTCTTTAATTTTTTATTATGAATGAACGCACGGAAAAAATTTTTTGGAACTGGAGACAATAAATGTTTGCTTGAATTCAAGACACAATAAAAGTTGATGTCTGTTCGATTTGAACGATAGAATATACGCGTAAGGAAAACTAATGGTTTAAAACCCAGTACCCGAACGAAATCATTTTTCGCTGATTCCGCTGCGTTTCGGACTTCAAAACGCAGAGTTGAATATACCGTGGAGATCAGCACGACGAGACGATCAAAACGGTATAAAGATATCAGTGGTATGATTTAATTATAAAAATTTCAAATTTTCTACTACGGATAATGCATAAAATTCGCAGAAAATTAAGATCGACGGAGCCAAAGATGTCCGAATTAGGAAAACGACAAACAGACAACTTGCTCAAAAGATAGTTTAGAATTTTTCTATGTAAAAGTAATTTGGTTTTGAAAATATTTTATTTTCATCGCTTTTTAACTGATTAAATTGAAGTAAATTTACGCGCGAAATATACTTTCATATTTTTGGACGAAAATTTACCAGTTGCTATGCTTAACTAGACGCATTTCAAATATTAAATTTATATTTCAAAATTTATCGTTTAAAATTTTCCAAAATTTTAATTAAATACGTTATTCAAACCGGTTAAATTTACGGGTCGTTACATTCTCCCCCACTCAAAACTTTTCGTCCTCGAAAAGAAAGGAGGTAGGAGAATAGATACAACCAAAAGAAATAGACTTAAATTACATTATAAACAATTAATTTAAACCATATAGATTTCAATTTAAATAAATTTATATTCAACAATTTGTTTTAAAATTCAAGATCTCATTAAATTGTTTTGATTTCGCATTTATTAATGTTAAGTACAAAAGGTTCCTTTCAAATGAAATTCAAAATTAATTCAAGATACTCCTTTAAGTTGATTTAATTCAATTTATTTACTATCAAATCAAATTTTTCTACTATTAATCATACCGATTATTTATTTAACTTATTATTCTTTTAATCTTCATAAACATTTTATAATTAAAATTTAAGTGAATAACATTTATTGTACGCACTCACATTTCTGTTTATAAATAAATTTTTTATCATTTATTATTCAATTTTCTTAAATTAACAATTTCAAAGATCATAAATTTGAATGGTCATTTATTATAATCATACTTTATTCGACAAATTTAATTCTTCTTTATTCCAAATTATTATTAAATTTATTCCACTTACTATATCTTATTACATATATTATGTATATTTACATTTATTATAACTACTCAAATTTATTAAAAAATTTCTTAACATTATTTTACATTGTATAATATTCAATAACACAATTAACTTTTGAAATTTTAGGTAAGTTATATATTATGCAATTTTGTATTATCCAACTAAAATTTCTATTTAATTGTTCAGATTTAAATTTTTATTCAAATTTTGATTTCATTTTATAATTGAAATTATCCTTTAACATAAAGTAAATAATTAAATTTTCGAGTAACTTCAAATTTATTTAGAGGTAAATAAATATATGTGATATAACAAATCAGATTTAAATCATATATCAATATATATATTACAAATCAATCACACTTTAAGAAATTCAAATCAATTTATTTTCAAAACAACCATAGCAAAGCTACAGAATAGTCTCTCCACTTCGAAACCCGAAAATGAATGTCGATGATGCGGCCGCCATCACCGAAATTATTTTCCAGCGACAAAATAGGAGAGCACTGATTTAAACTTTTAAAATTCTTTGAAATGATTTCTATTTGAAAATATTTTAAACACTATAGACTTCAAAGCTTTCAAATCAAAGTTGAAATCACCGAAAATTAAATTCACAAATTCTAATTTAAATTTACTTCAAATTCCAATCAAATTATACTCAAGTTTACAAATTTTTTTGGCAAGGCCGACAGGGTTAATTGGACCCCGACCAATTTATTAAGTCACAGAAGAGAACAAACACTTACAGAAAAGGAGCATGCATAAAGAGAACATAGGAACAAGAGCAGCGCACACACACAAGAAGACACAGAAATAAAACAAAGGCCTAAGAGAATATAAATTACAGTTGCAGTATCATGGATATCCCAAGATCATGAACAAACAGCATTTCCAGGGAGCATTTAACTTCATGCTTTATCCAAAGTTTGAATGTAGCATCAGTCTTTCCATTAATTGCATCAAAAATTCTTGTATTACGTTCTTTCCAAACTGCATATATGAAGCTTTTCAGAACCACAGTGTTGATTCTATTTTGCTTTTGCTTACCCCCTGTCATAGATTGAATTCTATTCCACTCGACAATGTTGTCAAGAGATGGTCTGTTACCTTCAATGCTCACCATGATATCAGTCCAAATTTGCATAATTAATTCACACTCAAAAAATAAGTGTTCAGCAGTTTCAACACACTCACTGCAGAATGGGCATAACACATCCATATTCATTCCCATAATAGCTAATTTCGCCTTAGTTAATATAGCACGCTTCAGTACCTTCCACAATAATAAATTTTCCCGCATACTACTGTCATTATTCCATACACTCTTCCACCAAGTCCAAGCTGGAATGTCACTGTTTCCTTGCATATACTCATAAGTTTCACCAGTTTTATATGCAGCTTTCTTCTCTCCCCATATAATTCTAGCAGAAGTAGATTGTAAAGGGGTAAAATTTCTTATCTTATCCCAAATAATCTGGACACGCTGATTGGAAGAATATTTGCCTACTCCCTGGAAAATGTAAAGAACATCCAATACTTTCGTAGATAGATGAATACCAGTTTGTATAATTTCATTGTATGAAAGTTTACAAATTCATTTATATTATGAAATAGTCAATGGTTTATAAAGCAATAAATGAAAATTAAATTTTCACATTTCGGACGACAGATTCATTAACATTTAATTTCAGAAAAATTTATACTTATATATAATATAATTATACAAAACCATTTTACTCACCAATTTGAAAATATTATTGTGTCGGTTTACTCTGCTCAAGCGTTTTGGAAATCCTATCGATAGCGTTGATCAGACGAATCGATCGAAAACCCAAATCAACATCAACAACTCAAACAACACAATGTATATTAAACATTTTTAACATAAATTTACAAATACAATTCCTCGCTCGACGATACAAGGATGGATTTTAAAATAGTATAGAGATTCAAATTTTATGGAAATCAAATCAAAGAGGATTTTGATTCGGAGATAGGTTTGAAACAAAGATAAGATGATTCAATAACAGAATCAGAAGGTGGATGAGCTTATTGAATTCACGGGCAACCTTCACCGGGTCGACCGTAACTTCAAGAATAGGATCGATGCTGAATTCCGAGGTAAATCAACATTCGATCTAAAGAAATAGAATTCAGGTATAGCAGGAGATAGATAACATCGTAAACCGAGGATACAGAAATCTATGGTAAATCAATGCCTATTGTAAAGGAGTTTCACCCTTTTTATAAATTATTCGAAGTTTGGCGAGACTGCCAATTCATCATAAGGGTCATTCGAAGTGGAGTTTTGGGATGCTCCAGAATTGAAAGAAGACGAGTTGTGAGGGACAAGAATGAATTTCGAAACCGTGTGAACGTTCCAAAATTCAAAGGAATTGAGTCAAGAGGAAGAGATTGAAACTCGAGTGGGAGTGATTCAGTAAATACATTTACCCTATATGCCGAGTTCTGCCTAGAATTACCAAAAGCTCTGATACCAACTGCAATGACCCGCTATTTTGGACTATTCGCATCCGCACATGTCGGACTTGAATAATTCAAAATACCGAATTGTTAATTTAAAATTTGGCAAAACGCAGATTTACAGTAAATAAATAATCACAGAATCACAGACACAGAGTAATAATATGCAGCGGAAGTAAAAGGGATAGTAGTTCATGAAGCTACTATATAAATATATAAGATACATCAGAGTTTACAACGGAAGAGAAATACGATACATCAAATACAAATCAGAATACATCACTGGAATCATCAAATACTGAAAGCAGAGTAGATGGCTGGATCTTCAAGCAAAGCTCCAACTCCAAAGATGAGTCTCGAAAACTGGTACTCTCAGTCTGACCCGAGCGTAAAGCAAAACACAAAACACTCGAGTCAAGATTAATATTCTCATATCAATAAATCCAACTAAAGTGAAATAGCAATCGAAATACAAGTAACTCAAAGGATGTTGGAATCACCATCCTCTGAGGATCCGTTAAACTATCTACTATGTAGTAGTATACGCTAAATAGATAATGTCTATCAGTAATATAAAATACCAAAATAGCGTTAAGTCGTTACCATTATCCCCCTTAACACATTTTTATAAGCATCATAGACTATACAGCACTGTAAACTCCACCGTAAACTGGTGGGATATCAGGGAGTACTCTATAGGTATAACACAAAACAAATACGTATTGGTCGCGTATATCAGGATACAAGTATGACAAGGCACATGAGGCAATACCCAAGATAGTGAAACTACCGTTCGCCTGATCCGGACTGGTGAGAACGCATCGCCGCAGCGATCGCAACACCGCGAAACAACACTCCTGAAAAGTACGAGGGTGCACCAATCGATAACAAGTAATGAGTAGTAGTTACGAAGAAGTGTGTTCGCTCGAGGTGGCTAACCCCATTTGGCCCGGCACGGCTCCTGATTTTAGTCATTTCCAATTTTGACACAAGTGTCAAGGCTATCCAATATCGTTCACTTTTTTCAATCATCAACGTTCGCCAATCCAACCACTTCATTCTGGATCATCACTCCGCGTATAGTTATTAAAGTGGGTTCGGTTTAGACAGAGAGTATGTCCATAACCGACTACGGTTTCATTAATAACTTTCGTAATTATTACACCGATTGCTCGTTTAATAAATTTCAAAACCAAATCACATTCAATTTCAATTAGAATTCGTAAATCAACATTTCATTTACCTTTCTAAATCGATTTCTATAATTTACTTTTCAACGTTCCAAATTACCATTTCAAAGTCTTACAATTCAATTTCAATTTTTATTTAAACAATTCAAATATTGATTCAAGTTCGTATATTAGTTCATTCCTAAAACATTTAAATTAATTTAATTTAATATTCAAAATCAATTTCAATTCATTAATCGATTTCATTCAATATTCGTTAAGTTAGTTTATCATTCAAACAGTTTCCATTAAATTTCCAATTCATTAAATCAATTACTTGAGTTCAACCTCATTATATCAACTAACACATTAAATTCAATTAGATTCGTCAAATCAATTCTTTAAATTACAAGTCTTACAGTTATTACAATAAAACGCATTTTATTTCTTGTTAAAAAATTCAATTTGATTTATTAACTTACTTAAATTTTTTCAAACTTAATTAAATAAGAAACCCAATTTCATTTATTAACGAAGTTCGAATTCACTTACTCAAAAGTTCAATTTCTCTTATCAAAGAATTCAATTTTTATTCAATTATCGAATAATTCAATCTTTTCAATTATTAAATAATTTCAATCTTAATTATTAATAATTTCAAACTTAAAAATTTCAAACTAAATTATAAATTCGACTTAATTATTAAATCATTTCAAACTTAATTCAATGAATAATTCCAAATTTTATCGTCAAATAATTCATTTCAAACAACGCTCTTCATCATTTATTACATTAATATTTTGTTTCAAATTCCAATATTAACAATTTCCTTTAATCAAAATTTACGTCCAATTTTTATTTCAAAACCTTAATATTCAAATAAAATCTTTATTTTATTTCAAATCAAATTATTGACCAATCGCGTTTATTTAATTCTCTATGCTAAGTCAAGTTCATTTTGGGTATTTATCATTTCAACCCGATTCCAATTCCAATTCAAAAAAATCAAAACATAACAAAGGGAACTTGCAGTGTGATAACTGGGATGGTGTCAAAGTAAATAAACAAGCAATAACAACAATCAAACACAATCCAATAATCAATTAAAATAATCCCGAAATAATCGTATTAATTCACATTGTTGTTTGTGCGAATTAATATAATTATTTCTAGAATCTACACTATCATTTCATGTAGATTAAAGATTACTACATTACGGTTTTTCACTTGTCGTTCAATTTCAATTCTACAACAATTTATCCAATATACGTTTAAGGTTCAAAGTGTGATTTATCAAATTTCACATGTCGATTAACTTAACAATTAAAAGTGGTTAGATTATTCAAAGTAACTAATCAAATTCAACACATATGTCGATTCACATTTTTAAACTATCCTACGTCAAATTCAATTGCATAATATTTATCACTTTATACATTACAATTTACATCCAATATAAACAACAATCAATCAATCAATTATCAACCAAAATGGATTATTATCGCATAAATAATTAACAGATAATGGTGTCAGATGTCATAGATGAACAAATGCAGGTAATAGCATATATAACAGTGTAAATAACTAACAGCAGCATATTTCAATTGTCGTTTCACTTGAAATCAAAATTAAAAAACAAAAGAACATTAATCGTGAGTGATTGCTCACCTTTCGAGGCTAGAGAGATGAATAGACAACGAAGTTGAGTCACGGATTGTAAGCACGACTTTCGGAATAACTAGATTGGCACGAATCGACTAGCAAAACTGTTAAATATCAATCGTCGAAATCAAATCGGAATAGGAGCGATGAAAGTAAATGGTATCAGTGAACATATATACATAACTATATTCCAAAATTAAACACATAAAATATATTAAAAAAATCAATTTTAAAGATATATTTTCAAATCGATATTTAATTTAACACAGATAAAACTCCATAGATATGCATTTCTAACGCCATCTTACAATTAAATCACATATATTTAAATTCAAGCATATTATCATTTATTTATTGTTATTATTATTTTATTAACAACAATATCCAAAATCATCTTTCTTAAATACAACATTTAAAAGAAATCAAATCAAAACATTCAACATAGCAGTAATTACAAAACATGTCCTGCATCAAAGTTTAACAATATAATTCTATGTGCTACCGAGATCGAAATGATCTGAAATTTGGTATGAATAAAGATCAAAACTTGTATTTCAAACTGCAAAAGAATCACTTGATTTGGAAAAGAGACGAGAAAAGTTACGATGTCACGAACATAGACTCAGGCCATGTTGCGACTGTCAAATGTTCAGGTATGGAAACCTCTCTGGGTTTGACTTCCAGGTAAGAAACAGAGGACTGAACCACCTCGTATGAAGCTAAAATTTTATATACAGAAAGTAGAAAACTTTATCTTTTAAACAAAAAGGGAATCACTGTATTCTGACGTAAGACGGAAGAGATAAGATGCGTCAAACATGAACACAGGTCGTGTTTGCAGCAGTGTAAAATAATTCCAAGTACAAAAGAACAGCTGCCTGGGTCAAACTTCTGGATCCTCGACCACTAATCAAACGATGTCGGATTTTGCTGAAATTTGACATGCATAAACTAGGTAACTTCGACTCTTTTTTTAAAATAGAATCAATCCATTCCGTTAAAACATGAGTGAGATATGATATCATGAAAATGAAGTCTAACTTTAAAATGTAGTATACTATCTACTGTAATATATAAAACAAAATTGCATTTCCAAAAAGCAGCGAAGAAGAAACAGCAGAAGAGAAAATTGTGATCTAGTATATAATCAACATATGTATATACGTTCATAATGAACTTTGTTATAAATACTTACATAAATCAGTAATAAACTTTGAAAGTGAACAATATATATGTTCATTGATAGATAGGCAACTGGATATAAATCAGTCTACATACACACTGTACATTGTAACTATCATAAATACTTAAATATATATATTGGTATAAACGCATTTTATATCAACATTATAACAAGCTTATTATAGTATAACACGCAACTTTAAACTAGGCCCATACATACAACGTATACTAGACAACAAAAATATTATAGCACTTATATAAATTTATGCATACAAAGACAATACATCTTTTGTACTACAAATATAAATTCACCGAAAAGAAGAGATCTGAAACTTTTTAAATCTATGTATGCACACTATATAGCCTACATGCATGCAAGCCAAGATGTAAAACATATGCAGACTAACAAAATTTTGTACACAAAGCAATTAGATTTATTCATGCATTTTTTTTATTAAACAAATATACATATGTATGAACCATATAATAACAACTCATATATTAAGTCTGAAAACAAAATAGCAAAGGCCAAACATGTTTATATCATTCTACATATATATCTCTTTAAAACTGATAATATATAACTTACTATTTCTTTCACGGAAAAGGAAAGCAAGGGGAGTAAGGCTAAGAGAGCCGATGGATTGCGAGGTGGAATAGCTGGGACCCGACGGCCGTTCGGAGAAAGGAAACATGCATCGACTTAGTCGGTTTTGGGCTGGAAAGTGCGGAGGATGGGTGAGCGGTGGAGGCCAAGTGGGGTGTTGAGGAGGGGAAGAGAAGGCGCAGGCGAGCAGCGGGTGGCGGGGACAGGCGGTAGTGGTTTCAGGTGGTGTGACGGTTGAACTGCACACAGAGGGAGGCGCTGGGCGAAGCAAGATGGAGAGACGGGAATTGCGTCGGTGAGGAGAACCAGGTGCTGGCCGCTCGGTGCATGCATGGAAGATGGGACATTTTTCTTGAGGCAGATTTGCTGTCGAAGTGGAGGAAGGGGAAGTTGTGGGTGTTGCGCGGAGGGTGATGGGAAAGAAGCTCGGCAGCGTCAAGGGTGGTCGGATGCAGTGGATGCTGAGTGATAATGCTTCAAGTGAGCTTCAAGAGGTTGAGAAAAATGCAACAGAGGTTGAGTGATAATGTTGCATGTACCCAGTACCCGAACGAAATCATTTTTCGCTGATTCCGCTGCGTTCCTGACTTCAAAACGCAGAGTTGAATATACCGTGGAGATCAGCACGACGAGACGATCACAATGGTATAAAGATATCAGTGGTATGATTTAATTATAAAAATTTCAAATTTTCTACTACGGATAATGCATAAAATTCGTAGAAAATTAAGATCGACAGAGCCAAAGATGTCTGAATTTGGAAAAACGACAAATTGACAACTTGCTCAAAAGATAGTTTAGAATTTTTCTATGTAAAAATATTTTGGTTTTGAAAATATTTTATTTTCATTGCTTTTTAACTGATTAAATTGAAGTAAATTTACGCGCGAAATAAACTTTCATATTTTTGGACGAAAATTTACCATATGCTATGCTTAACTAGACGCATTTCAAATATTAAATTTATATTTCAAAATTTATCGTTTAAAATTATCCAAAATTTTAATTAAATACGTTATTCAAACCGGTTAAATTTACGGGTCGTTACACGATAAGATTTCCAAAACACTTGAACATAGCAAACTGACGCAATATTTTTTTCAAATTAAGTAATGAAATAAATTTTGTAACTATATTATAAAAAAATTCTAGATTTTTATTGAATTGGTTGTTAAGAAATAATATTTGATTTCGTATATCATTATCTCTTGTTTCATATATAAATAATTGAACTATATAACATGGTTATAAATTTATTTGGAAATTTATATTGAATTTAAATAAAAATTTGAGAATTTAATTTCCGATGGATTTCAAACCTTATATTTAAAGTTTTTAGAGGGTATACTATAAATAGTATTTTCGAATAGAAATTTGTTTCCCACGAATTTAAAGTTTGAAATTAGTACCCTTTTCTTTGTCGTTGGAAAATAACTTCGGTGATGACTACACCGTCATCGACATTCATTTTCGAGTTTCGAAGTGAAGAGACTGTTCTGTAATCTTGCTACAGTTTTGTTTTGGGGGATTTAATTGATTTGAATTTCTAAACTAAGACTGGATTTATAACATATGCTGTTATAAGATTTAAATTTGAATGGGTATATATATTGTATATGTGCATTTATTTATCTCTAAATAGTTTGGAATTTATAGGATATTTGATTCGTTAATTTTATCTTGAAGGATAATTTCAAGTACAATTTCGAGATTTGGTTAAATATTCATGCGTGAAATGATTAAATTAGAAGGCTTTATTTATATAATACAAAATTTCTTTCCAATATAACTTACCTAAATTATACAAAAGTTGAATATGTAATTGGATAATATACAATATAAAAAGATTTTATAAATAAAATTAGAGAGGTCATAATAAATGTTATACACTTAAATTTTAGTTATAAAAGATTAATATAGGTAAATGGAATAAAAAGGTCAATTGAGTAATTTACAATATAATGTTGTTAAAAGAATTAATAAATAAATTGGAGTAGCTATAGTATGTGTAAATATACTTAATACATAGGATTAGATATATTAAGGGAATAACTTTGATAATAATTGGGAATAAAGAAGAATTAGATTTATTGAATAAATTATGAGTATAACGAATGATTTTCAAATTCATGATTTTAGAAATTGTTAATTTAAGATAATTGGATAATAAGATAATCAATTTAGAAGTAATTAAGATTGATTTAACTTAAGTAAAACCAAATGGATAAAATCAATTATTGAATATTAACTAATTTAAATTGAAAATTTTATATGGTTTTAATAAATTGTTTTGTTTTTCCAATCCATTTTCCGGTTGCTCTATTATCCTCCTCGACGAAAATTTCGAGTGGGGGAGAGTGTAACATCCCATAGATTTTGATGGTTTAATAATTTATTTAATTGATATTTTAACGTTTTATTCATTCAATTAATTGAATTTTTTGAAAATTTAAATAATTGAATTTTGAAATAATAATTTAATATTTGGATAGAAAATTTGTAAATCAACTTCTGAGTCTGACGTCATATTTCGTTCTCCAAATTTGGATTTCTATTTCTTCGTTCATCTTATTTCTGACATATTAGCATCATTTTGAGTACCGATTATCGAATATTGATTGGATAATCGTATCACTGATATTTGTATGCCGTTTTGATCGTCTCGTCGTGTTGATATCTGAGGTATATTTGATTTTTACATTTCAAGGTCAGGTACTGTTGGGCGAATTCTCACCCAGAGGATCTCAAGACCAAGAAGTCACAAGTTTTACCCGGGCTCGCAACCTCCACCTCGTTCAGCAAACACAAGGCTCAACGTAAGCATAGGAGCCCATCTGGCATTCTCAGTGTACAAGTCCATTCGGGCATGAGTCCATTCGGCATATCCTATGTCCCATTCGGCACGACCCATTCGGCAGCCATCAACCAACTTCATCCGGTCAAGCCCCATACCGAACCAGACCCTACCGGTCAAGTCACTACCGGTCCACCAGCCTTCATGCCCCTATGCCGAACCATGCTCCTCTCACGAACTCCACCGATCCACAAGCCTTCACCGAGCCTGGTTGGTACCGAACCAACTCGCCTCCAAGACCGAACCAACTCCATGTAAACCCATTACCGAATGGCACATATCCACCCATCACCGGACCACCATAGCCGGACGAGGCTACCACCGGTCCAACCTCAGCACGGCCGAACCAAGGCTTCGCCGAACCAGAAGATTGCCAGTCCAGATTGCTCCAGCCCGGGCCCACCAGCAGCTATACACTTCCAAGACCCCTGCCCCCTGCCTCACTCTATAAATAGAGGGGCAGGGGTACAACAATGGCAGAGAAGTTTGAGAGCTCAAGCAAGTAAGGAACTTTCAAACTACTTTCATACGCTTGTATACAAAGCATTGTACTTGTAACCTGAAAGAAAGAAGATAATAACATATCAAGTGGACGTAGGCACATTCTGGCCGAACCACTATAAATCTGTGTGTCTTTACATTTCAGCCCCTACTTCTTTCATATTTACATATTCATCTAAAATCATTGAAAATCACATATAATCAACTAAATAATACGACTTGGAGGTGTTTGTCCATTTTTTGTGCAAACATTTTTGGTGCTTTCACTGAGAATAGAACTCAAGCTTCATCTTCTCCCATTCAACCTTCTTCCTAACAACATCGCTCGTTGCTCAGAAATCATGCCTTCCAAACAGAGAATGGATGTTAACAAAGGAAAGAACATCGCAGCTAGCAGCCTTCCAGATCCAGCAATCGCAGATCAGCCCACTTCAACAGCAGTACCAGATGAAAATCAGGAAAATCCAACTGGTCCCGCAACGGAACAACCAATCACTAGGGCAGATCTGGACAGGGTTGTGACTGAAGTAACTAACCGCTTCACATCCCAACAAGAAGCTTTGGTGGACCAACTCATGTCACGCTTAAGGGATGCTGAAGAGTCCAACCACAACACTGAATCATGGGGTGAGTCCCAATCCGGAGGATCTCGGAGGCAACAAAGGTCTTCCCTCTTCGAAGAAGCTATCAACAGGAACAACAATGATAGGGGCCGCGCCCGGACTCAGCCCGAATTCCGACTCGAGGAAGCCCTTAGAACCGAACCCAGCGGGGGAGGCACCAGGCGAGGGTCGGATGTAGCTGAGCCAGTCATGCCACCTAATCATAGAAACCCCGCTGAACGGAGCCGAGCTAGAACCCAGCCCGAAGTTGACCCCATGGATGTGCTCGAAACAGAACCCCACAGGGGAAGATCAAGGCAGGGGGCAACTGTAGCTGGTCCTAGCGTGCATCCAAGCAGCCAAAGACAACCACTGGATAATGCTAGAGGTGATAGACTGTACCATCCCTACAGGTCATCTGGACGAGATAGATTCCGCAGGGAAGAACCGAGCTCATTTTTGTCCGCTCCAAGTTCTGACGAACGAATGGCACGATTATTCAGAGAATGTGTCCAACGGGAGCAAAGGGACCGGGGAATAGGCGCTAGGGTCACCAGTCCCTTTACCCGAAATATCGAAACTGCCATCACTCCCCGGGAATGGAAAATGCCAACCATGGAACCTTACAAAGGAACTTCCGACCCCATCGTACACCTGCAGAGATACACCCAGCATATGCTCATGAGTGGAGCAACAGAAGGAGTATTATGTAAATGCTTTCCGCTATTCCTATCAGATCTAGCTACCTCCTGGTTCTGCCATCTACCCCAAGGATCCATCAGCTCATGGGAGATGTTAAAAGAAAGGTTTATTAGCCAGTTCCGCATCCATGTGGAACAACCCAAGGATGCTTATTCTCTATCCAATGTCAAACAGAAATCCGGAGAGACGCTGCAACAATATCTAACACGGTTCAACGCCGCAGCGGCAGCAGTTCAAGATGCCGATGAAAAACTCACTCTAATGGCCCTCTGTAGTGGTGTACATCCAGACACCAAGTTTGCCAGAAGATTAACTAAGGAAAAACCAGCTACCTTGCCTGATTTCTTCCATGAAGCTGGAAAGTATATGAGACTTGAAGACGCTGCTACGGGGAGGCAGTCAGGGCAACAAGGCAAGATAGTTCAGGACAAGGTTCCCACTGCAGCTAAGGACGCTCGAAGAAATGAATCTAGAGACAATGCTGGGGGCAGAAAGGTTGAGAAGCGCCAATATCGACCAGGGCCAAGATTTGACTCCTACACTCCTTTGAATGAAACAATCGAAAACATCTACCTAGCCACTCAGGGCGAACTCGGATACAAGCGCCCCCCGCACAAGAAGGAATCAGATAACGCGCTCAAGTCCGGAAAGTTCTGTCGCTTCCACGAATCCCACGGACATGACACCAATGAATGCCACCATCTTCGGGAGTTGATCGAAGAACACATTAGAAGAAGAAGACTGGAACGTTATGTGAAAGGTCAGAACAGGCCTCCAACTCCTGCCAATGAGAACTCAAAGCAACCCCTCCCAGAAGTAGGCGGAGGGAATCGCAACAATCACAACACCAGTGGCTCTAGTCAAGAGAAGATAGTGGTCCTTACCATCTCAGGAGGACCACACATCGCCGACAGAAGTTGGGCAGAGATGGAAAGGTACGGCAAGTCGCTTAGAAATGCCGAAGGATATGTTAACTCCATTACGGAGGAACGCCACCCGAAACGAAAAGAAAACAATGACATTGTATTCAGTAGGCATGATTTGGAAGGAAGACAGTACCCACATATGGATCCCATGGTCATCTCTGCCTGGTTTGGTCCAGCTAAAGTTTTTCGGATTCTAATAGACACGGGAAGCTCCGTAAATATCCTGTTCAAACATGCTTTCGACAAAATGAAGTTATCAATGAAGGATGTATCCCCCTGTGACAAACCACTGCACGGTTTCACTGGAGATGCGAAATGCCCCTCGGGCAACTTGACCTCTTCATCGAAATAGGAAGTCATCCCCGCTCCGTTGTGTGAAAACAAACGTTCGTACTAATAGAAAACCACTCGGCTTACAACGCTTTCTTGGGAAGACCAGCCTTGTCTGACTTTCAGATTGTATTAGCCCCCTGGTGCCTGAAAATGAAATTTCCAACAGACAACGGAGTAGGAGAAGTAGAAGGAGATCAAGATGCTGCCCGAGACTGCTACGTAACTGAACTTCGCAATAACCGCAGAAAGAATAAAGGAAAAGATGCAGAGACTACTCCCTGCATGAAAAGCTTGGAGGCATAGCAACTAAAGAAAGCCCCTCCTCTTCGATACACAAGCGATCCCTTCAATGAACTAGACCCCAGGGATAAAGAGGAGGAGGCTACCGCCGAGCCTGCAGAGGCTATGGAATTCGTATCGGTAGATAAGTATGATTCAAGTAGACTATTAAAAATCGGATCTCAGCTGGAAACGGAATTGAAGGATCAACTCATTGACTTTCTCCGCCACAACTTAGATGTATTTGCGTGGACCCATGCCGATATGACAGGAATCTCCCCAGACATAGCATGCCACATGTTGAACATCGATCCCACCAAGGTACCAGTAAAGCAGAAAAAAAGGAGCATGGGGGCAGAGCGATCGGCAGCCCTTGATGAGGAAGTAAAGAATCTACTTGCTAATGGCTTCATACGGGAAGCCATCTACCCAGAATGGATCGCTAACCCAGTGCTAGTAAAAAAGGCCAATGGAAAGTGGCGAACATGTATTGACTTTTCCAATCTGAATGACGCTTGCCCGAAAGACTGCTTCCCACTTCCCCGAATTGACCAACTCGTAGACAGCACAGCTGGGCACGAACTCCTGTCTTTTATGGATGCATACTCCGGATATAACCAGATCCCCATGCACGCTCCCGATCAGGACCACACTAGCTTCATCACCGACCGTGGATTATATTGTTACAAAGTCATGCCTTTTGGACTTAAAAATGCTGGAGCTACCTATCAACGCCTCGTCAACAAAATGTTCGCAGGACTGATAGGACGAACTATGGAAGTATATGTGGATGACATGTTGGTAAAGTCCAGGAAAGCCAACGACCATGTAAGCCATCTGGACGATATGTTTTAGGTACTTCGCCGGTATGGAATGAAGCTGAATCCTCTAAAGTGCTCCTTCGGAGTTTCATCGGGAAAATTCTTAGGATTCATCGTCCACGCCAGAGGAATCGAAGCAAACCCTGAACAAATCCGGGCTTTAAAAGAAATAAGGATACCTTCCACTCGAAAAGAAATGCAGAGCCTAAACGGAAAGGTGGCCGCCCTAAGCAGATTCATTTCCAAGGCAACTGACAAGTGTGTCCCTTTCTTCGAAGCACTCAAGAAAGACAAAGGGAGGTTCGAGTGGACTGACGAATGCTTAAAAGCCTTCCTCAACCTAATCGAACACCTTCAGAGACCACCAGTACTCTCAACTCCAAATGAAGGTGAAGTGTTATACTTATACCTCGCTGTATCATCTCATGCTCTAAGCGCCGCCTTGGTAAGAGAAGAAGACCGCACACAACGCCCGGTTTACTTTGTAAGCAAAAGATTTACAGGGGCAGAAGCCAGATATCCTAAACTTGAGAAATTAGCATATTGTTTATTGATCGCGTCACGAAAACTGCAACACTACTTCCAGTCTCACTCCATCAGGGTCCTAACCGATCAACCACTAAGACAAGTGCTCCATCGTCCTGACACTTCTGGGCGACTCCTCAAATGGTGCATCGAACTAAGTCAGTATGATATCACCTACCATCCCCGCACCGCTATCAAAGGACAAGCCATGGCTGATTTCATTGCCGAATTCACTACCAACGAAGGCAAGGAACAATCCGAAGTAGCAAAAAACATCAAATGGAACCTCTTTGTAGACGGAGCATCAAACGAACAAGGCTCGGGGGCAGGTATTGTGATCATCACCCCCAGGGGAAGAAAGTTGTACTATGCATTAAGATTGGAGTTCACGGCCACTAACAACGATGCTGAATATGAAGCAGTAATAGCGGGATTGGAACTGGCCCTAGAAATTGGAATCAATTCCTTATGTATTCATAGTGATTCTCAGCTTATCGTAAACCAGGTACTAGGAGAATTCCAGACTCGAGGAGACCGACTCACAGCATACCTAAAGAAAACCAGACTGCTGCTCGATCGATTGGACCATTATCTAATCAAACACATTCCTCGAGAAGAAAACCAAGAGGCAGATGAACTTGCAAAGCAAGCTAGTATGAAGGACAGCACCATTTCCGGAGCACTAGCAATCTCAAGGCAGCTAGCCCCGAGTTTCGAACAAGCGAATCTGATAACTGCAATCGAAGAAGGAACCTGGATGACTCCTATCCGGAAATATTTGCAAGATGGCATACTACCCGACAGACGTGACGAAGCCAAGAAGATCTTGAGGAAAGTTCCCCACTACACAATACAAGAAGTCATCCTCTACCGGCGTGGCTTCTCTAGCCCCCTATTAAGATGCGTCGCCGGAAGGGAAGCCAAGGAGATATTAACAAACATCCATCAGGGAGGATGCGGAGATCACACTGGAGGACAGACTTTGGCAAGAAAGATATTCCGATATGGATATTACTGGCCCACACTAAACAAAGATGCCCTAGACTTCGTTAAGAAATGCGACAGATGTCAGAAGTTCGCCAAGATCCCTCGACTGCCCACAAACGAAATTACTCAAATGACCAGCCCTTAGCCCTTTGCTGTATGGGGAGTTGACTTAATTGGCGAACTGCCAACGGGCCGAGGCGGAGCCAAATATGCTATAGTGGCAGTCGATTATTTCACCAAATGGGTGGAAGCGGAACCTTTAAATAAAATATCTTCAGCAAAAGTTATCAACTTCTTGATCAAAAACATTCTGTGCAGGTATGGAGTCCCCCTCAAGATCGTATCAGACAACGGGCTCCAATTTGACAGCGAAGAATTTGCCGACTGGTGCCAAGAGCATGGAATTCATAAAAGCTTCTCATCAGTAGCTTACCCTCAGGCAAACGGACAAGTTGAAGCTGTCAACAAAATTCTCAAAACCTTAATCAAGAAGAAACTTGAAAAGTCAAAAGGCGCTTGGGTGGACGAACTTCCTACGGCACTATGGGCATACCGCACATCTTTCAGAACATCAACGGGACATACTCCTTTCTCTTTGGCATATGGATCGGAGGCAATGCTCCCAGTTGAGACTGTTGTGCCTTCTCACCGTAGGATCCACTACAACCCAGAAGAAAACGAAAGACTCCTCCTCATGTCTTTGGATCTGATTGAGGAAAGGAGGAACGATGCAGCACTCAAAGCAGCAGCTCACAAACAAAAAGTGGCAGCACAATACAATTCCAAAGTCAAGCATCGCAGCTTACAAGAAGGGGATCTTGTCCTCAGGCGAATCTTTCCGCGCCCCGGGGCACTGGACCCCATCTGGGACGGACCATATGTAATTCATAAAGATCTCCACAACGGAGCTTACATTTTGTCAACAGTGGACGGAGAGGTGTTCCAGAGGGCATGGAACATCCGACACCTCCGTCGATACTTTTCTTAACCTGTACTGCCCATATAAAGTGAATTAACAAAGAGAATCAGTGGACGTAGGCATTTCCGTGCCGAACCACTTTAAAAAATCTTGTCTCTTTTTAACTTGTTCCTTTATGTCTTGGCTGCTCGTTAAGTTTTATCCCTTTCTGTTGAACAAAATCCTATGGCATCTCCACTCAAGACGCACCACGGCCTCATCTGGACTAGGCCTAACAGGTACGCTACGATTCTATGCACTCGCCAATGAGACACTTTTGCTCCAGCATCCCTCTGCTGCGGGTTAACTCATTGCGCGCCTGCCCTCAAAGCCAACTGTAATGAGCCGATTATAAGTCATCATAAAGGCCGACTATAGCCGATGGCAGCTCATTACGGCGTTCGGCTCGCCGGCAACTGTGAACCTACTTTAAGCCCCAACATAAGGTGTGGCCAGCCAGGGGTAGTTCACGGCCAACGGCACCCACGCTAGCCGGCCACGGTAAATCGAATAATACCCACGATTACGGACCATAATGGTTCGGGTAGTTACCGTGCGCGATCTCGGCTCCGATGTGTCTTAAGTGCGGCTGTGGTAAAAAAGAAAACTCCCCGCAGAGGCGTAAGATGGGTGACAAATGTCTCCAAGACCCACAGCTAGGGAAAGTGACTACAAAACCCGTTTGCCACGAACTTAAGCACATCGACGGCCTTCCGTGACTGGAAGTTTTACTTTTACTATATTTCCATTCCATTTAAATATTTTTCTCCTATCCTGTATAACAAACTCTAAAGTACAGGAAACCGAATAGGAAGCATTCACTCATGAGGCTCTAAGCCTGCGTACTGGGTGGCAGGGCGCTCGGCTATACCCGTGAACAGTTACACAAGACACTCAAAGCTACCGCCTGCGAATAAAACATAAAGGGCGGTACTCTCTTCTCTTGTACATAAATGCGTAACTATAGCTTATTCATACACTGACATTGCAAAACGTGAAATTATATTTCAAGCAAAAACTTAACATCAAACACAACTAGAATCACAGGCATATACATAATTATACTTCTCACACGGCACATAAAGATAGCAACAACATTTAAACATGACAAAATCAGCTTATATTATAAGATCACACGAAGTTATTCTTTGCAAATAATTTTATTACAGTTGCATATCAAAGACTAACATAAACAGTGATAAAAAAGAAACAAAAAGATGGCAGATGCATCCACACTCCATCACCAACTCCCCCAGCCTACTTAGCCGCAGGATCAGAGCCCCCAGCATGTGGATCTGGAGTCCCACCTGTCCAGATCAGAGGAGGAATTCATTAAACGAACGATCAAGTTATGAAAACACGGAAAGAAAAGAAAGGGAAAAGAATAACTCACCAGCATCCGCCGCTTGATCCTCATCATCCAACTGCACGCCCGCTTCCTCTGCAGCGAGTAGCCACATCCCCTCCTTCACCGCCGCTTGCTCCTCCTTTGAAAACTGAGCAGTAACCGCACTCAAGTTGAAAGCCTCTCCGCCTTCCTTACCCGCATTCACCCTGGCCTCCTCTAAAGCCTGGAGATACACCTTGGCCATGACCCGAGGGTAATCGTCCATCCAAGACAAGCCGCCCTCCTTCCAAGTGTGGAAGTACATATCCTACAGCATCTCATCCATCATCCCCTCGTTTTCCTCAAACTCCCTCACCCGGGCCTCGGAAGCTTGCAACTTGGCGATGGCGACGTCCCTCTCTGATTGGTATCTCAAGCAGTCAGCCTGGAGTGACCTCCTCATTTCCTCTTCCTTCAACTTGAGGGACCTCCTCATCTCCTCCATCTCCTCCTTCAACTCGGCCTGAGCCATCTCCGCAGCCTCGAGCCTCCCTGACAACTCCTCTACCCGCTCGAGATCCGCATTTCGAACCTCATCCACCGTTGCGATAGCTATGTTAATCCGTTCCCTGCAAGCGACCTCCATCTTCCGTAATTCCGCCCTACTGGCCTTCTCCATGGTCTCTTTCAGACGCTTGGAGGCTTCCTCATGCTGAGAAATCTGGATGGCTTGGTCGGCGAGTTGCTTGGCCTGATCGGCAACCTTTAACCTCAACCGAATGTTAGCACTCCCGATCTCTTCCCCGGCCTTGACCAACTTAGCATGATGCTCCATTAACTTCTTGGTCTCTACGGCCACCCGGTCGATATTAGCCTTGGCCTCATCCCCCATGGTGACTACCCGTGTAGTAAGTAAATCAAGATCTAAAGATTTGGCCTCGTCCAGCACTCTTACCATGGGGTTGCGGGGAAGGAGGTGCTCGCCCGTGGTCTCATCGAATGAAATGTCCCGAAAACTTGGGTCTAAATCAGGATGACCGGCAAAAGGGTCACGAGGCACGGGGCGAGGCACATCGGGACGCCTTATATGAATGACAGTAGAACTCTAGGAAGGAGGAGGAGGGGGGCAGGGCTCCGTGCTCTCCTCCGTAGTATCACGAGGAGGCTGAGTAGGGGGAGGCAGAGTAGGAAGCTGCGAAGCAGAAGAAGACTCAAATAAGGAACGGCTCCGCTTCCTTTTCTGAATACCCTCTTCGATGACCCCAAGAAGAGGGCGGTAACTGACTACATCCCCAGTGCGATCAGTAGAAGGTTTCGCGGAAGCTCTCCTCGACTTAAATTGTTCAAGGCGGTGTCGAACATCCGACGTTTTACCCGCCTGGCCTGCCCCTGGAATAAAGAACAAGTGTTACGAACATACAATAATCCGCAATTCAAAGAATGTGCTAAGTTAAAAAGAAAGAAAAGTGAGGAAACACATCTATTATACAAACCCGGCGAAGGAGTGGGATACTGCAATAAGTCCTGGATCTCATTCCAGGACGGAAGTGAACCGTAAAAAATTTCTAAGTCCCTATCGAAAATGGAATCGGCAGAAGACAAATGTTCACCTTGCATCGCCGGAGTCACCCTAGCTGAAGCCACAGCTTTGCCGGTTTCCTTTGCCTTCTCCGTTTCCTTCTCCTTTCCCTTCTCCGTTTCCGACTCTCCCTCCGACTCCCCGAAGGCCTGACGGAGAGCCTCATCCAGTTCGAGGTCTTGTTCAGAGGTTAGAGCAGCAACACCACTACCACCTTGACCGTCGCCATCTCCTCCACCCTCCGACCCTTCTCCAACTTCGCCTCCTTCCTCCTCTTCTACACCTTCCTCCTCCGGGACAGTCGGGCAAGTACTTGGAGAAGGGCCATCGGACTTCTTCAGTTTCTTCCCCCCGACCGCAGTACGCGCTGCGAAAGGCTCCCTCTTACCGCTCTTTACCGTAGCCCCCTCCTTAGCTTTAGCAGCCCTCTCCTCAGCCGTATCCCTTTGCTTAACCACGGACTGGCGCGGTAAGATCAAATTATACTCCAAGAGGGTTGCGTTCCTGATCAAGAAAGAGGCCGACCGGCCCCGTGCTGGAATAGCCTTTAGTTCAGCAGCCATTCGCACTAAGGAATCGTCCTCCACGACTGCAATACCACCTGTCGCTAGCCAGAAATAGAAGCATGTCAGAAAAAAACACTACAGTCAAAACACATGAACAATATAAATGAAATCAATCTTACAACCGGAAGTGAAAAGGCGGAAAGAAACAGCATCGTCCTTGACGAAGAACCACTCTTTCTTGAACATGGTGAACTTGGAATACAAGTCCAGAACTGGTTTGAAGGGCACGGCCGCCTCCAGACTAATATACGGAGACCCCTTCTTATAGCCTCTCAGGTTGTACAAGTATCGGATTTCCCGGTTAGAAGGAGGATGCCCGTACCTCCTCTGGAAGATAACAAAGAGGCTCACCAGGATGGCGTAAGAGTTAGGCTGAAGCTGGAAGGGAGCCACCTTCAAGTACGTGGTGAAGCTTACTATCCAAGCGTTGATAGGAGGAATGGCCCCACACATGCAATGATATCGGCTATAGGCAAAATACCCCTCGGGAGGGTTGTACGGCATGACACCGGCCTCCGGCAGTAACATAAGCGCTCTGTCAATCCCGAAGGAACGGGATATGACATCAAGTTGCTCCTCTTTCAGAGAGCTAGGATAGCAATCAGGAAGGGAGACGAGAAGCTCGTGGGGACCATACCCATCGACTAGTGACCTCGGAGCGGGTCCGTGCTGTGCTGGATCTGGCTGAGCTGGGGGCACGGCAGAAGTTTCTCCGCTATCCCTGGATTTCTTCTTGCCCGATCGAGTTTCAACTTTGCGAGACATTTATCTGCATACACAAAAGTAAAAAGCATGATGTTAGAACGACAGTATAAACAAACAAGCATACATAAGTCCGGAGTTCCACTCAAAGTCCAGACACAAAGTTCGTTCGGCACTGGAGGTTCAAGAGCATTCGGCACTAGGGTCTTACGTTCATTCGGCAGAACAAGTTCATGTTCATTCGGCAATGGGATCTGACTCCCATTCGGCAATGGAATCTGAGGTTCATTCGGCAAAACAAAGCTTTCGTGCCCATTCGGCATAAGCCCATTCGGTTGTCGAGTTCATTCGGTAAAAGAGTATATACCTGATTCGGCGAATATTTGATTCGGCAAAGATTTGGTTCGGTGGATTCTTGATTCGGCTTCCTCTTGTTCGGTAAAGAAAAACTAAGGGGGGTGTAGCCTCTATATATAGGCGAGCTCTGGAATACCGGACGAGAACCTACTGCCGGACCAACCCCATGCCGAACGAGAACCTATCACCGGACCAACAACAACCGGACCAACTATGTACCGAATGAAACCTTCCATACCAAACCAACCTCCAAACGAATAAGAATATATGCCTACTCGAAACCGAATGAAACTGTCTCTACCAGCAGAAACCAGAAACAGGGGGCATGTAGGGCGCCTCACTCAGATAAGTCCCGAACTCCAGATCTTACTAATAAAATAAAGAATATGATAACAATGGATAAGTCGTGAATCTCTCACTAACATGGGTTAATCATTTACACGTGCACGCGACCACGAACGGTCCATAGGCACGCTCTGAATGGCTATTAACCCTATCATCGTGAGAATTTACACTTTGACATCCCTTTTTAAGCTCACCGGTTAAAAGGATCCTTGATTCTGATAATTATGAAATGGCTAAGCTACTTACACATGTACGGGGTTGAGAATGATCCTTAGGCATGCTCTGAGCCCGCGATAAACCACCTTAACAAACAATCCAGGAACCCACTCGAACGTGAACCTGGCATCGATAATGCTAAGACCCTCGGGGCACACTTACTCACCCCGAACGGCACAATTCACTTCATCGCGAATATTTCGATCCCGAACGGTCGTTATTTGAAATCACACTAAAACTGTAAATTCCTTTGCAGGACATCAACATGATATGAACATCCAGCCCATGGCATTACAAAAACAAGCCTCCCTACAACAAGGAAACAAAGCGCGACACATGCAAGCACGTGCCCCACTTTGGGGGGCAAATGTTGGGCGAATTCTCACCCAGAGGATCTCAAGACCAAGAAGTCACAAGTTTTACCCGGGCTCGCAACCTCCACCTCGTTCAGCAAACACAAGGCTCAACGTAAGCATAGGAGCCCATCTGGCATTCTCAGTGTACAAGTCCATTCGGGCATGAGTCCATTCGGCATATCCTATGTCCCATTCGGCACGACCCATTCGGCAGCCATCAACCAACTTCATCCGGTCAAGCCCCATACCGAACCAGACCCTACCGGTCAAGTCACTACCGGTCCACCAGCCTTCATGCCCCTATGCCGAACCATGCTCCTCTCACGAACTCCACCGATCCACAAGCCTTCACCGAGCCTGGTTGGTACCGAACCAACTCACCTCCAAGACCGAACCAACTCCATGTAAACCCATTACCGAATGGCACATATCCACCCATCACCGGACCACCATAGCCGGACGAGGCTACCACCGGTCCAACCTCAGCACGGCCGAACCAAGGCTTCGCCGAACCAGAAGATTGCCAGTCCAGATTGCTCCAGCCCGGGCCCACCAGCAGCTATACACTTCCAAGACCCCTGCCCCCTGCCTCACTCTATAAATAGAGGGGCAGGGGTACAACAATGGCAGAGAAGTTTGAGAGCTCAAGCAAGGAAGGAACTTTCAAACTACTTTCATACGCTTGTATACAAAGCATTGTACTTGTAACCTGAAAGAAAGAAGATAATAACATATCAAGTGGACGTAGGCACATTCTGGCCGAACCACTATAAATCTGTGTGTCTTTACATTTCAGCCTCTACTTCTTTCATATTTACATATTCATCTAAAATCATTGAAAATCACATATAATCAACTAAATAATACGACTTGGAGGTGTTTGTCCATTTTTTGTGCAAACAGGTACGACATAGAATCAGTAAAACGATTACTGTATCGGTAACCGTTTTCAAACTTTTGACTTCCTTGTCCTTTCATATGTTTCACAGCAGAAATTTAACAACCACTTGTTTAAATTTTTCATGATTTCAATAGTGTGACTCTTCTTATTCCTACTGTTTAATACATCCTTGAATCGTCCTTTCATTTTTTCGGTCAAGACACTTCAAAATAAAGATTTCATTTTTATTTATATGCTTTCTATTCACTTTTCTCTGCAACCTCCTCTTTATCTTCTCCTTCCATTTTTGTTCGACTGTTCTCACCCGCCTCCCTACTTCTCTCATCATTGCCAAGCAGCGCGACTGCCCCTTCTTTGCTTTGCCCATCACCATGACTAAGTGGCCGACCTCCGCCACAACCTATTTCTTTCTAGTTCAGCTTGCTCCGCCTCACCACCATCAACAGCAGCCGCCTTTCACCTCTTCGCCCTTCAACCCCCATCAATTTTCCGACCATCTGCCACCAACTTCGACTATCCACCTGCCGACATCACCTACTTCGGTGCTAATCTCATTAGCATCCCATGCGCACATACCCACATTGGCAAATTCATGCCTCTTACCATACGTAAGTCTAAGTTTATATAAATTATATTATGCCGTTTGTTTATTTACATATTTTGTTGGTATAAAATCTTATTTTGTACGACAGCTTACTTGTGTCAATATTTGTTGATTATGAAAGTTATATAATAGCTGTATATATATTACTTATAATCTATTATATATTAACATATATATATATATATACATATATATGTTTAAATGAGTTTAGCATATATAAAGTTGTTTAATAAATTTAACTTGTATAAATTTATATTTAGTCTGTTCTATATATATTCTACATGTAATCTATGTTTATAGTCTGCATTTTTAAATTTTATGTTTATAGTCTGCATTCGATCCATATTGAGTTACCTATTTGTTTATAGTCCTATTATACAAATATTCACATTTGTTCGTCGATTCGAGTTCAATCTTGTCCTGTTTTGAAATTGATGCCCATCTCACCTTGCTTTGGATTCGTAACTCATCGTATTTTCGTTCATCTCTAGCCTTGAAAGGTGAGTCCTTCTTACTCTGACATTTTTACTTATCAAAAGCTAAAATAATGACGAGTGATTAGTAAACTAAAATGTTTATGCAAGTTAATGATGATTATATGATATGTTATTTCATGTTATTTACATGTTAGCTTTGTTAATTATCACCTGACATATGATATATGACAGCATATTGTGACATCGACATGTTAGTGTATTTGTTTATATTTTTTATGCATATGTTTACACTACAAGTTCCCTGTTAGAATAAAATCACTATGGTCTGAAATGATACATACTCGAACGGACAATAGAATAGGGAAAAATCATTATGAGCTGAAATTATTTTCTCAAATGATTTATATTGTATTTTTATTTGACACGGGATTGTGGGTTTGAAATGATAGAACCCGAGTTTTCTTTTTAAACTGTGGATTGAAATGATACATATCCGTATCACTTGACATAGGATAGAAAATTTTATACAGACCCCGTGGTATATCTTAAATGATTTTTCTGAAGATATATATTTTTAAAAGTATGAAATTTTGATTTAAATATATATATATATATATATATTATGGTTTTAAGAAAGCTAAATATTAAGATTTAAATTGTGAATTTAAGTATGTAAATTTGAAGTAAATGTGATTTATGACTTTATATTTTACTTTTTTAAAATGTTGGTAAATAGTGGAAATTAAATTTTAAAGTTTTGTAATGATATTTGAAGTAAATGCTAAGTTTTTGGTTAAATTTATAAGTTAAGAAACAGTGAAATTTTGACTTAATAAATGAATTGAGTTTTTTATTGGATATTTAATTATAAAATTTTATTGTGATAAATCATATGTTAAAATTATTTAAATCTGAAATTTTGAAGTCTATAAATGTGATTTATAAGTTTTAAAATGACAAAAATTTGGAGTGTTAATGTTTCTGGTGTTATAATATAATTTGGAATTTTATTAATAGCATTTCCAAAAATGTTGCGGTCTTATGACAGCATTTTTAAGTGTTGTTGTTTTTGAATTTAGCTACGTTTGATATAACAAATATCTATTACGGCGTGTTATAAATGTCTTTTTTGCAGAACTAAACTATTTTGAAAACTATAAGTTACGATAGCAATTTATAAATGCCGTCGTTGCGGAAAGTTTATAATGTTTTTAAATATTGTAGATTTTAGCAAAGTTTGAGTTATATTTTGAAAGTGTTAAATGATTTAACTTTTGGAATTGATTACTTGTGAAAAAATAAGAAGTTTTGAATATATATTTTAATATTTAAATTTGAATTTTTAGGAATTTAAATTGAATTTTAATTTAAAAATGGTTTACTAGGTTATGTGTTAAATGGAAGGGGATGTTATGAGATAAATGAATTTTTGCATGGAATTTTCAAATCTGTTTTGTAATGATATTTGAAATATTAAAAGAATGACATATTTGATTTCAAAATGATATTTAAACTGAATATTTTAATTAAAGAATGATAATGAATTTATAATGGATTTGAAAAGGAAATGACTTTGAAATGGTTTTGAATAACATAATCTTTATTTTGATAAAGAATGTAAATTTGGAATGATATTTGATTTTTGATCTATTTGATAAATGAATATTTGAAGTTTATATTTATATGAAAGGATATTTGGTTTACTTGTAATTTGAGTTTATTTAAATAACATTGGATTTATGAAATGAATATTTCAAAACTAAGTAATAATGACGTTAAACTTGAGGTATTTGAAATTATAAAATTTAATTTTGAAATGTGGGATATTAAAGCTTTGAAATATATTAAAATTGAATAGTTTATTTTGTGGACCAAATATATATTTGAAATTGTAAGATTTGAAATGGTTTGTTGGAAAACTGAATTGAATTGAAACTGATGGATTGAATTGAATTATTGAAAATATGAGTTGATTTGAATAAATTTGTAAAATGTAAAGAATTAAAGGAATGTTTCATGATTTTAAATGTATGATTTTAAAATGTTATGATTTTAAAAGTGTAATGATTTCAAGTATTTTGGTTTCGAAAAAGTTATAACTTTAAAAGTATTATGATTTTTGAAGGTGGATATATGCTTGTAACGGAAATTATAAACTATTTTGATTTGAATATAGTTTTGAAATAAAAATGGTTTTGGTTTCGAAGTATAAACTATTTTGAAAGGAATATAGTTTTGAAATGAAATGATTTGATTTTTTGAAGTATAAACAATTTTCAAATGACCACGGCGTTATAATAACGATTGGTTGTTAAAGGGACCGTGATCGGAAGTTGTCGCACTCTCTACCAACTCTGAAAACCACTGTAACAACTGTGTACGCAGTGAAGATTGCAAATAAAAGTAGGACGGTGGCTATGTTCTTGAGGTATATTACGTGGACCCGACCCACGTGAGATGGCATAAGGTGGCTAAAACAGGAGCGATCTCGGGCCATGTGAGGTTATTCCTCATATCAGACACATTTCTTCGATACTGTACTCTTACTTGCGGTTGATTCGTTGGCCATCCTCCGATTTTGATTGGGAGTGTGTTTCGAGGTGGGCGTAGTGGCTGCTACTTTACCGCCAGCCCGTGTGTGTAATTGTATATCTACCCTAGCATTGCTTTGTGTGTCATGCCACCTACCATAGCAAGCTTTACTACGAGTTTGTTTTTCTCCGGTAGCCCATGGAGTATTTTGGATAGCCTCCCGATATGGAGGTGCATTGATATTGGATGGACTACTGGGACTATTACGTGTGGAAAGCTATATAGGTAACCCTTTAACGCTATTTAAAAGTAAGTTTATTTTACTGTAGACATTATTATAATAGCATAATATTACTACATAGTAAATAGTTTAACGGATCCTTAAAGGATGGGCGATCCCATGCATCCTTTAAGTTACCGATGCATTTTTGTTACTATTCACTTGAGTTGATTTACGGTTCATAAGTATTTATGTCCTAACTCATGTGTTTTCTGTTTTGCTTTATGCTCGGGTCAGACTGAGTGATTTTGCATTCAAGACTCAACTTTGGAGTTGGAGCTTTACTTTAAGATCCAGCCATCTATATTTTCTTTCAGTATCCAGTGATTCAAGTGATGTATTCTGATTTGTACCTGATGTATCTTGTTACTCTTCTGTTGTATCTTGTTTAACTCTGATGTATCTTATATTTATGTAGTAGCTTTATGAACTACTACATCTTGTTTAACTCTGATGTTTCTAGGATATGTTCTATCAAAGGAAGGAATTCGAGTGGATGAAAGTAAAGTAGAAGCTGTCAGGTGTTGGCCACAGCTAGAGACGATTACTGAAGTGAGGAGTTTTCATGGATTGGTATCTTTCTATCGAAGATGCATTCCACATTTTAGTAGTGTGATGGCACCTATAACCGATTGCATGAAGGGAAAGAAGTTTGAGTGGTCAGAGGAAGCAGGGGTTGCTTTTGAGAGGATCAAGACACTATTGACGACAACACCAATTCTAGTTTTACCGGATTTTTAGTTGTTGTTTGAATTACGTACTGATGCATCAAAGGTTGGGGTTGGTGGAGTTTTGAGTCAGAAAGGAAGACCGGTTGCTTATTTCGGTGAGAAGTTATCTGGAGCTAAGTTGAGATATAACACTTATGATGTTGAGCTTTACGCAATTGTTCAAGCAGTGAAGCACTAGAGACATTATCTGTTTCAGAAGGAGTTTGTTCTCTATACGGATCATGAAGCTTTGAAGCATTTGCAAGGGCAGGATAAAAATTCAGCTAGGCACGCTTCATGGGTCGCGTATTTACAACAGTTTACTTTTGTTGTGAAACACAAATCTGGGGTAACAAACCGTGTAGCTGATGCTTTGAGTAGGAGGAGTCATTTATCGACGACAATGAAAGTTGAAGTGACAGGTTTTGAATTATTGCCAGAACTGATGAAAGAAGATCCTTACTTTATGAAATTTGTTGAGAAAGTCAAGGATGGGAGTACTGATGAATTTGTATTGGTAGATGGATTCTTATTCAAAGGAAATCAATTATGTGTACCAGATTGCAGCTTGAGAATGCAAACTGTGAAAGAGTTGCACGAAGAAGGACATGTGGGTAGAGATCGAACATTGCAATTAATTTCACAATCTTATTTTTAGCCGTCGATGAGAAAAGAGTTTGAAAGGTTTGTGCGTAGATGTCATGTATGTCTGGTTTCGAAAGGGACAGCTACAAATGCGGAATTGTATATGCCATTAGTTGTTCCTACAAAACCATGGGTAGACATTAGCATGGATTTCGTGTTGGGTTTGCCGAGAACTCAAAGGGGGAATGACTCTATATATGTTGTGGTGGATCGTTTCTCGAAGATGGTACATTTTATTGCATGTAAAAAGACGGCGGATGCTGTTTATGTCGCACAGTTGTTTTTTAAAGAGATATATAGACTTCATGGTTTACCTGAATCTATTGTTTCGGATATAGATACTCGTTTTCTGAGCCATTTTTGGTTGAGTTTGTGGAAGATGGTCGGAACGAAGCTGAATTTTAGTAGCGCTTTCTATCCGCAAACAGATGGACAAACAGAGGTTGTGAACAGATCGTTGGGGAATTTATTGAGATGTTTGGTGAAAGATAATCTGAAAAGTTGGGATGTGAAGTTATGTCAAGTAGAGTTTGCTCATAATCATGCAGTAAATCATAGTACAGGTTTCAGTCCATTTCAGATTGTGTATTCAAGCTTCCCGAAGGGGCCGTTGGATCTAACGATAGTACCACAACCGAAGGGGACGGTTAAACGAGCTGTTGATTTTGTTGATGAATTAACTGAATGTAATAAAATCGTTCAGGAACGATTGGAGAAAGCAAATAAGAAGTATAAAAGATCCGCAGATATGAAGCGAAGAAGTGTTGAGTTTAATGAGGGAGATTTGGTATATGCTGTGTTAACAAAGGATCGTTTTCCAGTAGGCGCTTATAACAAGTTTAAAGCTAGGAAAGTTGGCTCAGTTAAAATTCTAAAGAAAATCAATGAAAATGCTTATAAGTTGAAGCTACCGGAGGATGTGTACACGTCTGACGTGTTCAATGTTAAGCACCTTTTGCCATATTATGGAGACGAACAATCTGATGTGGAAGAATTTGCAAATTCGAGGACGAATTTTTCTCAACTAGGGGAGGATGATGCAGAACGACCTACGGAAGCACAAGCCTTAGGTCGTTCATGAGTTAATGAAGGTCGGCCCCGACCTAAGGAGTCACGTGAGGAGGAGCTGCGAGTTAAAAGCCAAGGACCTAGTGATCTGCCGCATTGTTGTAGTGATGACTTAAGTCGGCTGCGAATTAAGGGCTTAAGTCAGCTACGACTTAACAAAGCAAGGGGAAAGAAGCTACGACTTAAAGGGTTTTGAACTAAAGAGTTACGACCTACGGAAGAAGGTTAGGTCGGCATAAAGATAAGTCGGCCGAATGTTGTGATGAGTCGAATGTATTGTAACAGGTTGAGTCGGCTATTTGATAAGTCGTAAGTCGTGTGCTGGACGAGTTGGGTTGATTGAGTCGCTGTATAGATGTGTTGTGTTGTAATTGAGGCGTATAGTATCTGTTGGGTCGGCAACGACCTAGTTAAGTCGTGACATTGTAATCTGTTTTTTTCTTTTCCTTGAGTCGCTGAATGTTGAGTCGTGAGTCATGAGTCATGAGTCGGCAACGACTTAAGGGTCAGGGTGTAAAAAAGCTATAAATACGGCGTGTATTGTACATTTTTTAAGTAGGTTGTTGATTTTTGAATGAAATTCTTGTTTGATTGCTGTGTGCTTTCATCTTAAATTGGTAGTCGAGTGTAATCTCCTATCTCCACTTTCGGTTATTCGAGTGCACTCGAATCAACGATCGTTGAAGCCAATTCACGGTATCAAGTGCGCTTGATCAACGTTTGAAGAATTGTAGATCTTCTTTCTCGGTATCGTGCGCGATCAACGTGTCGAAGATAACTAGAATTGGTATCTTTGTGATCAACGAATTTGGGCATTTCAGTATCTTCAATCCACCGTTTTCTACTTTCATCGATCTATATCGTTTGGTTATTATCCGCTGCGTCATAATTTCAAACAAATTATTAAGTTCGTTCCTTAATTTCAAATAGATTTCAATTTCAAAATGATCTTGTTGACCAATCCGGTTTCTTATTTTAATTAGCTATCCTAGGCCAAGTTATTTAATTGGGTATTTATCATTTGAACCCAATAACATTCAATAAATAAAATAAAATTTAAGCATAGCAAAGGGAACTTGCAGTCTGATAACTGGGATGGTGTCAAAGGCAATAAACCAGCAATAGCAACCATACATAACAATTTAACAATTTATTTAAATAATCTCGAAATAATCGTATTAATTTACATTTGTTATTTATGCAAATTAATATAATTATTCCTAGAATCCACACTATCATTTCATGCAAATTTAAGATTATTACATTATGGTTTTCACTTGGTTCCCATTATCAAATTACTACATCAATCATACATTCAGGGGTTCAAAGTGAGGTTAACGCTATTTCCACATGTCGATTTATTTAACACTTAAAGGGGGTCAAGTTCAACATATATAATCCATTTTACATTGTTAACTATCCTATATCAAATTCAATTTCATATTAATTATCGCTTATATTAACAACCAAATTCAACATCACATAGCGAATTTAGTGTCACGACTATTTACCATAAACCAACATCAAATCACAATTTATCACGTTAAATCTTTTTAAACAATACATGGTGTCAATTTTAGAAATTTTAAATTCTATCAATACTCAATTTTAACTTGTATAGCAATTAACGGTTTTATTTCAACAATTTTAACAATCAATAATTTAATATCCAAATTAATATTAACAACAACTATCACTTGATTATCATCGCATAATAGATTTGAGTCGTGAATGAATTATTCACATTGCGTGGTTAAAGAAGATGACGGCGAAGCACGAAAATGAATAGACTAGATAGACAACACAAGCACGAATACGATCTGTAAATCAAACAAAAGATTATTCAACAATAGTTTAATACAATGTATATATATATCGATTTGTATATATATAAACCATACCAAACAACTAGATGCTAATAAGGTAGACGGAAGCCTAGGCCTAAGATTCTGGATCAGCTACAACTGTCAAGCAAGCGAAACAACATATGAGATACTGTAACCCATGTTTTTTTAATATACTAAAATATATGTAAAATCGTACTTTACAATATATATATATAACATGAATCTGCCTTTAGAATACAAACAGCTTTTATATTATTTTTTTCAACTAAGTCTGCAGCGTATAAACCCAACAAATTTTAAATTGGACTTGTAAACTAATATATTCAGTAGCTTTATATTCAAAACTATTTGTAAAATATGTACATAGAAACGTGTTTGCATAGCAAACTCTTATAACTATAAAATGAAGCGTCATGTACAAAAATTTCTCCCCTTTTCTTCTAAAACCCAAAACTATATATATAAATTTATATATGACGACAGTGTGGAGGGAAGTTGGCTGCGGCCAAGGCGAGGCATTCGGATTTGGTGGGGGCATCGGGCGGTTGCTGGTAGGATGAGGTCGAGGGTAGTGCGATGCGGAGGCTGGTGGATGGCGGATGTGGGTGGAGCTGGCGGGCATGGGTGGAGCAGTTGAGGGTGGTCGCTGGCGATGCGTGTGGTCTAGGTTTCGGCTGGGCCTGGGTTGGAGGCGGACGTCGGCATTGGGGCGAGGGGAAGAGGGTGTAACGGATGGCGGTGGGGTCGGCAATGGGTGAGGTGGACGAGCATGGAGCAGCGTGGGTATTGGGGCAGTGGAGGCGGTCGCTGTAGCGGTAGGGGGAGCGGACGTGGGCGATGCGGAGCAGTGGTCGGCGAGCAGTGCATGGGTTTTGTGAGTTTCATACTGGAAGGGGAGACATAAAACAAAAGAAATAAAAATAAAAAAAAGAATGATGATGGAGGGAGAAGAACACGTACCAGAGAAGTGAGCAATTAATGAAGTGAGCAGTAAATGAAGTGAGCGGTTAATGAAGGCAGAGGATACAGATATATACAGAGAAGTTTAGACTCCCAAGGTCAAGGCAATGATGTCTTCGGTAAACGTGATTTCTATTTGGCTTCTTAGAGAGCTGAATGGTCAAAGGACTCCTAGAATTCTGAACAGTGTAGAAAGTTGGGTACCGGTATGTGCTGCGTAACGGACCAGTTTGTACTCGGTTAAACAATTATAATTCGCAACGCCGAACTCCGATTAACGCCAATAAATATAACGTTTTGATTAGCGTGATGAGGCGAATGCAACAGTATGAAGATTTTGACGATTTGACATTGTTTGAAAAGTGGTTAATCTAATTTAACTGTTTGCTTGCGTGAACAATTTAACTATCAATTAAAAGCGAAATTTGATGAAACGAAATGCGCTTTCATGATTAGAATATTTTTCTTATGCAACATTGTGAAAAATATTTGGATTCGGGTAATATAAAATTTACACATAAAATTTAAACTAATATGTAAATGTGACGAACGAAATTTACTTCAATATTTTTCAACGAAATTTGACGTACGCCTATGTCTACCTAGACGCATTCCAAATGTGAAGTTTGGATAGCAATGAAATTTGTTTGTGAAAATTCGAATTTCTACACGAAATAAGCGATTTTAAAATTTTAAACCGGGTCTGAATTTCAAGGCTGTTACATTCTCCCCCACTCAAAACTTTTTGTTCTCGAAAAGGAGCAAAGTAAAGAGTGAAAGAACAGATAAAAGAGATACGATGGATACCGAATAGAGTATCAAATAAAGTATAGAATATAGAATGGAATTTACCTTCAACAAACAATTCTGGATTAGAATCCTGGGTACTCTTCTCCGTTTCCCAAGTACAATCACGATCATCGAAACTCCATTGGACTTTGACTAGGCTGACAAATTTCCCTCTAAGCTGCTTCGTATCTCTATCAACGATACGATGTGGTCTCCTCTCTATAGTCAAATCTGGCTCAATATCAACCTCATGTAAGTGAGCAATAGGAATGGTCATGGATGGATCATGTACAACATTCTGAAGATGTGAAACATGGAATACGTTGTGCAAGCCCTCAAATTTTTCCTGCATCACAGGGATGGGCGGGAAGGGGAACATTCACTTTTATGCGGCAGTGACAAAGTCTTCCTGCATCACCAAAATTTTAAACTTAAGCGGATTCAAAACAATATCTAAAATACTGACTGAAATAAAGGATGGAAATACAAAAATATATTACCTTAGCACTGCTGAACTAAAGGGTGCAAATACAATATCTTGAACTGCCTGTCTACTTACAAACACAAAGAAAGAAAGAATATTCAAGCTGATCATATGTATGTATGTGTACATGTGTGTATGTATGTGATCATATGTAAGTACCTACAACTACAAACACAAAATGAACTCTTGCAATATATCCATCTTATTTTGTTAAGGTACAATAACTGCTCCGAAATACAAACACAAAATATAATGCATCTATTACTATCATACAACACACCATTCTACATTTTACACCATTTTAAATAAATATTTTGTTAAGGTGCAATAACTGCTCTGAAATACAAAGTTAACATATGCATTTGATAAGATCTTTTAATTTTTCATTGTCTTCAAAAGCTGATTGATAAACGGTAGGAAACTCAGTGTCATCCACATTTATGGTCAACCGTTTTGGTGTATGCAAAACCACAAACCATCCGTTATTTTTTAAATATTTTGAGTAGAAAACTTGACTCGCTTTCGATGCAAGAATAAATGGCTCATCATTCACGCTATCTTTATTCTTCAATTTTCCCAGGTTAACTGTGATCAAGCTTGAAACAGAATCTATTTTACAACCATTGATCTTATCTTCGACCTTTACCCAATCACAACAAAAAACTGTTTGTTTGAAGTCAATGTAATCCAACTCAATTATTTGTTGAATGACTCCATAATAAGTTGTTTCTGCTTCCTTAAAATTTTTATCCTTCCCACTCGCTCTAAATTGTGTAATTGCTCTCATGCATACACCACTATCCTGTGTTAGCTTTCGCTCTTCATAACTCTTCGGAGAAAATAAAAACCCATTCACTTGGTACTTCATATAACTATGGACATCAAACTTCGGCCCGTTAACTAACCGCCAAAGAGTTGAGTCAACATCGACGGTCTTCAACAACTACAACAAACATAATAAGTAAAAAAAAGATTGTCAAGGAGGTGTATGGTCAACTTGAAAATACGTTAAATATTTAATACATATACCTCCTCACGTAACCAAAAAGTGAAATATTTAATAGCTTCCCCAGATGTACCCCCGCCTCGAGTTTGAGATTTGGTGCTTTGAACATAGGAGTTATACCTCCTACGAAAAACACACAATAAATACTATATATATGAATTGATTTACAATAATAAGAATTCAGAACAAATTCATGAATTTACTTTTTCCATTCATCCAATCCGTCGTACTTATCAAGGACCCATTTACGCACTTGTTGAAATTGCACTTGAGTTAACGTTATATCTTTACCATTATCTAGTGCTATTTCATTAGCAAACTCATCATCCTCGTCTAAAAACGCTTCACGGGTATGTTTATGAGTGCCAGCACCTCCTTTTGGCATATACTCCATGCAGTAAAGACTAGCTTCTTGTACAATATATCCTTCTGCAATACACCCTTCAATATATCTTTTGTTGCGCACATATCCTTTATATGTTTTCATCAACCTATGAAGATGAATAATTGTAAAATGTAGACATCAATAGCTATTTAAATCGAATAATTATGTACATAACTAAAATTAGTAATTTACCTCTCAAATGGGTACATCCACCTATATCTAACAGGATCAGAAATCAATGCTTCATCTGCTAAATGAACCATAAGGTGAATACTGATATCAAAAAATGCAGGCGGAAAATGTTTTTCAATAACATACATTGCTTCTACCAAACTAGCCTTTTCTTTTAGAAGATGTTCCCTGTTGATCACCTTTGAGCACAAAATGTTATAAAAGAGACTAATGCGGTGAATAGCATTCCGTAGATCCTTATGTTGCGGAAAACAATGCTGAAGCAATACCGGAAGTAAATGTTGCATTATGACGTGGTAATCATGTGACTTCATATTTTTAGTTCAGGAGGATTAATGCTCACATTGTTATGGAAGTTCGAAGAGAATTTGCTCGGCACATTCAAATTTTTCAAAACGGTGCAAAATCGTATCTTTTCTTCTTTGCTCAAAGTGAAAGTCGCATTTGGTATGGTTAGTTTACTTGTTTTAGGATCTTCTATCACCCACAACTTTTGTTTTATACCCATGATTTTCAAATCCTTCCGTGCATTGATACCATCTTTTGACATGTCTTTATGGTTCATAGCTGTGTTGATCAAATGTTTCGTGACATTCATCTCCGTATGCATAACATCAATATTATGTCGGGTCAAATTTGTTTTCCAATATGGCAAATCAAAGAACTTCGACCTCCTATACCATGCAGGAACTTCTTCATCGATTGTCTTTTTCCATTTTCTACCAATTTCTGGTATGTTTTTACCAACTTTCATTTTTATATTCGCTACCTTTTTTTCAACTTGATAACCAGTCAGTGGTTTTGGAAGACGCTTAAGTTCTTGCTCGTTGTTGAAATTTGTCTTATCGTATCGAAACTTGTGTCCGGACGGATGAAATCTATGATGTCCCATGTAACAAATCTTCTTACTTTTAGGGAGATAAACAGATGTAGTTTCTTCTCCACAAATAGGACATGCAAAGTAGCCGTGAGTTGTACATCTTGATAAAGTCCCAACAGCGGGATGATCATGGATTGCCTACAACACTCCATCTCTCATTATGAACTCAGATTTCTTAAATGAATCAAACGTAACGACTCCTTCCCATAACTGCTTTAACTCGTCTATCAAAGGTTCTAAATAAACATCAATATCCTTCCCCCGGTTGTTTTGGCCCAGAAATCAACAGCGTTAACATTGTGAACTCTCTTTTCATGCACGAAGATGGAGGAAGGTTATATGGTACTACAATGACTAGCCAACAGCTGTAAGGGTTAGTTAAAGAAGTATTAGGACAGAAACCATCTGTTGCTATTCCAAGCGTGATATTTCATGGTTCAGCAGCAAACGAAGAATCAAAAGAATCTGTAGTTTTCCATTGAGAAGTATCAAGCGGATGATGCATTACGGTTGTACCGGACTTGGCACGACCATCCTAGGTCATCGCTTCTGCTATCCATGGTACATTATACAGTCTTCTCAATTTAGAAATTAAAGGAAAATGTCTTAAGGTCTTTCGAGGTAATGTGGTAGCTTTTCTCTCTTCGTTGAATGATGTCTTATATCTTGGTGCATTGCAATTTGTACATGAAACTTTGTTCGCATTATCTTTCCAGTACGAGATGTAGTCATTAATGCATGCATCATAAGTTATGTAATTCATCCCAACTTGCTTAGTGATCTTCTTCACGTCGGGGTACTTTGACGGTAGCGTGTTACCTTAGGGGAGTAACTCCTTTATGAATTCGGGTAGTGCAGTCACACCATTGTCTGAAAAGCCGTATTCGGTCTTCAAGCTATTCAGTTTCATAATGGCATACAACTTTGTAATCTCTTTTGGACAAGAAGGATACAATGGCTCTGTTGCAGTTGCACTATCAAAAAATGATTTATCCGTAAACTGCTCACCAATATTAGCATTATCATGCAACTGACTTGTAGATTGAAAATGATGGAATCTATTTGCATCATCGATCAAATCCTCCATCCTAATATGTTCGGACTCATTAGTATTTGTGGCATGACTAACCGGTTGTTGTTTTGGCTTCTCCGGTATTTTTTCCCCGTGAAAACACCACACGGTATATGATTGAACAATACCATATCTAAGCAAATGAAAATGAATGTCGTTTAATTTTAATGTATCTTCATTTTTGCACCGCGTGCAAGGGCACGAATACTTTTCCTTATTGCCACCGTTTTCAGCAACAAATTTAACGAAATTTCTCACACCTTCCACATATTCTGTATTTCTTCGATTAGATTGATTCATCCATTGTTTGTCTATACTAAAAGACATACTGAAAGAAAATAACAAGAGCTAATAAGAAATCATGGGTAACAATATCTTATGGCTTTCCACCAAGTTAAACTCTGATATTAACTAAATGGATGTATATTCTTCTGATTTCACTTGAAATTTAACATTAGCATCAAACTGTTTCCAAAAAATTTGCCATTACAACGGCACCATTTTGTAGCACCAGAGTAATGTCTATGCATTACCCCTCTCCTGATAGTTGGCTTGCGCCATTAACAACAATTTTATCCACTTACTAAATATGGTCTCATATTTATTAAAAAAAAATTCATTGCATCAACTTATACCCTAGCAGTCACTATAAGCAGCTATGTCTAACTTGCATGCAGTGCAGTACAGTACATTACAATTTGTAAAACAAATCACATATAAATGTAAAAAGATCATCCCTTGCATAAACCAATTGTTTCTTGGTTCTCTAACACTGTACACTTAAAACATCAAATATGTATTCTGATGGTTCAGATTAGAAGGTGCATCTCTACTTTGGCAAACTGTTAAAGTGTAGTAGATATTGACTATAGTCAATCCCCAAAAACTTAATGAAACATCAATCCTAAAAGCAAGGGCGGCCCAAAGAATCGGTTGACCAAGCCCAATGTGAATTTTTTCCCCCTTACTATATAACATGTCAATTTTTTATTTATTTTCTTTTTCATATATAAGCATAAAATCACATATAAAACTATAACATAACAAAGTACCAACTTTTTATACAAAAGTTGCCACATTAAGTGGGCTGCAATACTTATAGTCTTAAATAGTTTACAAAACAGTGTATTTAATTTTTAACGAAATGTATCAAGTTTACAAACTAGTGTATCTAGTTAAGTGTACAGGAAAATCATATTGGGTTCTGCCTAAATGTTTGCGGGTAGACATACACACACTGCAGGAAAAATAGTACATCAATGTAAGTATTAGTTCCTAAATAATTACTAGTTTTTAAGCTTCAGCTTTCAAATTTCAATTCCTAAACGATTATTTACAGAAAACTAGTTATTTATAACTAAATACTAATAAGTTATTAGCTTCAGGCGTTTTCAAGGTTAATGAAATCTAAAGCAGTAAAAGGGCGACTCAATTTTAGAAAATTAGACAACTCAAAACAAGAAATTCACATACTTAATTAGCAGTGGCAGTATAGAGACTGTAGCAGGACTTCAAATCAGCAGTAGAAAATATCGCGTAGGAGGCAAGCATGAGCCGACGATGGTCGATGGAATAGCCGAGTATGCAGCGATGATTATTTAGAAAGCGCTGATTTTTGAAACCCTAGTTTTTTTGGGTTCGAGCATCGCCAACATGGAGATTGCTATTGAGCTGTAACTTTGAAGTAAAACAGATTTTTGGTGTTGCCCGGCTCAGTTGGTTGCCCCATCCCAGGGGCTTGGTGGGCTTGCCTCTGGGCCGACCCTGCCTAAAATATTTACGACGGTTACGAACCATTGCTAATTTGCCACGGTTGAAAACCGTTGCTAATTGGAACGAAGCGGGCCAAAAATTATGGCGCGAAAGGATGAAATTCACCGCCATCATTTGTCTCCAAAGAAGCTACATTTAATAACCGTTCCCAATTAGCAACGATAAAAAACCGTTGCTAACTGAACCAAGACGGTGATTAACCGTTGCTAAATGGAAACGGTTAATAACCGTTGCCAAATGCACGGATGGTTAGTTGCAAATCTCAGTATTTAATGTAGTGGTGCCAACTTTGAAAACCACTTTAACAACTGTGACACGATGGAGATTCCAAAATGAAGTAGGATGGTGGCGGCAATCCTATTAAGGTATGAACGTAGACCCGACTCCCATGAGTTGGCATGAGGTAGCTAAAACAGGAGCGATCTTGAGCCAAAAGGGGTAGCTCCTCTGGCCAGACACTGTGACGACCCGGAATTTTCGAGCATTTAAAATCGGAATTTTTAATTGATTGTAAATATTCAATAGAGTAATTTTAACTTGAATTACGAATATCACAGTTTATTTGATATTTAATTTATTAAATTAATAATTTGGAATCAGATAAAACATGTAATCTGAAGTTTTAAGCCGGTAAAAATATTTTGAAGGCTTATAAAATTTATATTGATAATACTAAAGAGGATAGAAGTGATAAAATCAAATTTAAAAATGGTTTGTTAAGTTTGAAATTTTATATCGTTTAAATCGAATTTAAAAATAGCACCCCGAGACGCAGTCTCGGAATTCGATGAAACCAGTTCCATTGGATCCGTAATATTGAATTATTATTGGATTCCAAATTTCGTATTAATCGGGGTTAGTGTGTAAGGGTACAATATAAAAACGCGTTGAGGATTTAATTGATAAAATCGATTAGAAGTTGAATTTAAAAATAAGTGAACACTGTAGCATGGAGTCTTCAACACGCTTCCTCACCTTTTATTTTCCAGCCGAAGTAATGCGTTCCCCTAGCTTCTTCCTCACACTTCTTCGTTTCATTAAATAATTAAACATGGTAGATAATTTCTTCATTCCTGTTTCGTTCCCCTCTTCCATTTTTATTCATTCGAAAATAAATTCGAAATCAAAAGGGGCCGAACCCTCCTCAAACCGAATCAAATAAATTTCGATTCAAAATCTTAAGGGCCAATGTCGTTCAAACTTGTATCGCTTTCGAATCAAGGCACAGAGGTCGAAGTATGGGCGAGGGTATTTGCGAGCGGGCCGTGTTACAGGGGAGGCACAGCTTGATGTTCGCAAGGCGATTTGGGTGGGAGAGGTCACGACGTCAAGTGGGTTGTTCGCGTGTGGTGATTCCAGTGGTCTGGTTCGTGCTCACGTCGCGATGATCTTCAACGCTCGTTCGAGTTAGGGTTTAGGTCAGTAGGAATCGCGTGGCCAGAGGGAAGGTGTCGAGTTGCGAGTGTTGAAGCAGAAGTGAGCTCGAAGTTAGTCAGATTGTTTGAAGGTAATTTCGTATGTTAGTTTACTGATTTAGTTAATTTTCCTGATAGCTATTTGAAATATAAAAAACAAAAAAAAAACCTTAATTAGTTAAATAGTAAAGTAAATTTGCTGCAGAAAGGTATACAAAAATGAAAATATACAAGTACATCCACATTTTTATATGTACTATAAATAGAAATTTGTATATATGGAGGATTTTGGTAAAATAGGAATATTATAATATTGAAGAGTTTATTTAAAAAAAAAAATTGAATTTACTTGTTTAAAAATGAAAACACGAGTTAATCAAGTTATAAATGGAAATCTAATTGTTCCAATTGACTCGAATTTTGATAAAAATTTATGGAATGTTTATACAAGGTTGTAAACCGGGAAACCAAGACAGAATTGAAAATGGATTTCAAACAGCAAGGCAAAGGTGAGTTAATCTCACTCAGTTACTTCAAATTTAAAGTTAAATGATTAAATTTAAATAATTGTTTGAATGGATGGAATTGATTGATGTGATATGGTATGGGATATTCTGGAATCGATATATTATTATGCTAACGTCTGTGGATGCAGGGAAAACAGGTTGGAGGGATCCAACTGGATCCCTCAACATTTATTTAAATTTATTTAATATTCTCTGCTGTGAATATTGATATTCTGTGATGAGTTGTATTGGAATATGGAATGATTGGTTGATTGGATATATTTGAATAAATGAATTATCAAATTTATATAGATTCGATTTCGAAAGAAAATAAAGGAAATGAATTTGTAAGTAAATAATTATAGGAAATTTGAATAAATTGGAAAAGAAATAAAGTGCCCTTTTAAAATTTCAATAAATAAATCTTAAGTTTAGTAAAGGATATTTGAATAATCAGAAGATTATTGAATTTTAAATTTCAGTGTTATTGGTTTAAAGGAATGAATCATTTATTTTTAATATTCAATTTATTAAAAAGAATAAGGAAGAAATTTGGAAGAAGCTGAAATCGGTATATTTCAGTTAAAGGATTTAAATTCAAATGGAAATAATAACGAAAATAATTAAGGGCATAATTAATGAAATTTGAAAATGAATTGAGTAATTAAAGGAACTTATTTCAAATAGAATAAATTGGGAGTCAATTTGGAAAATTGATTTAAGTGTTTGAAGCTGGAATTCTTCCTGGCTCACCAAGTACGTTTTCAAGTAAATTTTAAATATAAGTTAATTGTTTTAAAATTTGTTTTAAAGGGTATGTTTTGAACAATTTATTATTTCTAATATTTAAATTCTAAAGTAAGTTTTTCTCAAAACTATTATATTAGTAATTATTTTAAAAGTGACTTAGTATTTTGTTCCAAAAGTGAAAATTTAGTTTTATCTTTTATTAAGTAATTTCATTTTCAAATATTCATATAAGATATATTTTTAACAAATTATTAAGGTAGATTTTAATTTATATGTTTTAAAAGTATATATATATTTCAAAGTAAAGTGTTTAAAATTATTTTAAAAATTTATTTTGTGCTTGGTGATTTCAGAGATGGATAGAAAATATTTGGGAAAAGTTGATTCTGAAAGGAAAGATGGTTTTGGAACTGTTTTCAAAGGATTGAAAATAGAAATATATCTTGTGAAGATATTTTGAAGTTAATAAATAATTTGGGAAATTATTTATTGTGTGATGGATGTTGTGAATATTAATTGATAGTTAAATAACCGACTATCAATATTGGATAAATGCGTTAATCGTTTCGAAGAGACCGGGATCGAGATTAATTTCTCGAAAACCACTTCGATTCGGTTTGTACGTTTCGTGTAAACGATTTGGATTCAAAGATGGAGCATTGGAGTGCAAGGACTAGTCGCTACTAATCCTGAGGATATTTCCAAAATGGATGTAGTAGGAATAGTGCCTTCGGTTCCGTTCGAACCCGGGACGGACTCGTATGGATGAATGCTTGCGAAAACATCGTCAGGTGGACGATGGGCATTCTAAGTGAAACGTTCTAAAGGTAACGCTTAGCCTCAAGCCTCATCAAATGGGAATGACTGAAAATCAGGGGATATGCAGCAAGGTTAGGTGGGTCATGCCCAAGCAGGACAAGATAATTCCCCTGTCTAGATGTCCCTTATTATATTTCGGCTTAGTGGGTGGTTGGTCGCGCCAACCACGGGGTTTATCTTGTTCGGGACTGTTCAGTAAGGAATGGTTCTGGCCTTGTGTTGCAGGGGATGAAGGGAGTAATCCTCGGTACGGTGATCTAGGCCCCGTACTGTGATAGGTGGTACCCCAGTGCCTAGTCATTGTTGGAAATCCATTCTCCCTACGAGCCTTGTACGAGTTTTGTTTGTATTACCCACTTTTGTGGCTAGTAGCTGGAATTTAATGAATGTAACAATTTCGGCTATTTTATAAGTATTTGTATATAGACCCTATTATAATATCAGAGGATTTCTATAAAAATGTTTTAGCTATCGTAAGGTAAAAACCCGACATGTTTATTTGTGGCGTGGTCTTACGAGATGCTTTTGTTTTCAAAGGATTTTTGAAACTTTAATAATCAATTGGGTGTGATTTTCTCACTCTGGTATTCCAGACTGACTCGGGTGTTATTTAACTGTAATGCTCGGGTCAGACCGAGTATTATAGGATACAGGATATGATGCCGTGGGCTCAGGAGACGAGCTGGATGACGATACGTACTCTCGTACTTATATATATGTATTTCCGCTGAGTTGAGTTGTTATGTACCCATTGTATGTTATTGATGTGAGCTGTGATTGATGTACTCTGATGATGTAATATATGTAAACTGATATATTTGATTTTGAGTAAAGGTTATTTATTCTCTATTATATTTTATTCCGCTGCGATGGTTAGATTCATTGATTTTGTTTTCTCTTCTTCTACCTCTTCTTCTTAAACCCAAATGGTTCGTATTTCTGTGCAACTTGAGTTGATTGTTGTAGAATAGTGTTGACTCAAGGGGTACGGATTTGCGGGCTGTTACAGACACACTTTTTCCATACTATGCTCTTACTTATGGTTGATTTGATGGCCATCCTCCGATTTTGATTGGGTGTGTGATCCAAGGTGGGCGTAATGGCTGCTACGTTACCGCCATCCCGTATGCATAATTGGTATATCAACACTAGCATTGCCTCGCATGCCGTGTCACCTACCATACCGAGCCTTACTACGAGTTTCTATTTTTGTCGTACCTATGGAGTATCTTCTCATAGTCTCCCGATCAAGAGATATGCAGGTACTGTATAGACTACTGGCACTATTATGTGTTAAGGGCTATATGGTTAACCTCTTAATGCTATTTTAAAGTAAGTTTATTTTACTATAGACATTATTATAATAGCGTGATATTACTACATAGTAAATAGTTTAACGGATCCTTAAAGGATGGGCGATCAAAAGCATCCTTTAAGTTACTGATACATTTTTGTTACTGCTCACTTGAGTTGATTTATAGTTCATAAGTATTTACATCCTGACTTAAGTGATTTGTGATTTGCTTTACGCTCGAGTCAAACAAAGTGATTCAACATTCAAGACTCACCTTCGGAGTTAGAGCTTTGCTTGAAGATCCAGCCATCTACCTTGCTTTCAGTTTCTAGTGATTCCAGTGTTGTATTCTAATTTGTACCTAATGTATCTTGTTACTCTTCTGTTGTATCTTCTTTAACTCTGGTGTATCTTATATATGTAGTAGTTTCATGAATTACTATCTCTTTTACTTCTGCTGCATAATTACTTACTCCGTGCCTGTGATCTGTGATTATTTATTTACTGCATATTCTGAGATTTGCCAAATTTAATTTACAACGTGGTATTTTAAGCAATTCAAGTCTGACTAGTGCGGATGCAAATGGTTGAAAATATCGGGTCGTTACATGTGGTATCAGAGCTTTGGTGGCTCTAGGAGAAACTCAGCATATATGGTGAATGTATTTATAGAATCATTTTCATTCGAGTTTGAATCTCTTCCTTTTGGACTCGATTTCTTTGAATTTTGGAACGTTCCCTGTGGTTCCAAAATCCATTTGTGTCCCTCACTATTCGTCTTCTTTTGATTCTGGAGTATCCATAATTCCACTTCGAATGATCATTATAACGAGTCGACGGTCTCGCCAATCTCAAATTGATTGTAAAGGGGTGAAACTCCTTTACAACCACATCGATTGACCAGAGATTTTTATATCTTCGGTTTAGACGCAAATATCTCTTATAATTCCGAGCTCTATCTCTTGAGACTGAATGTGGATTTACCCCAGAAATCCACATCGATCTTATTCTTTAAGTCACGGATGACCGGGTTAAGGTTGCACGCGATTTATATAAGGTTATCCATCTTCCTACTCTGTTATTTAATCATCTCATCTTTGTTTCCAACTTATTTTCAAATCATTCTTTAAATGTATTTGTAAACTAATATTTTATATATTGTGTTGTTTGAGTGGTTGATGTTGATTTGTGTTTCCGATCGATTCGTCTGATCAATGCTATCCATAGGATTTCCAAAACACTTGAACAGAGCAAACCGACACCATATGTTTTTCAAATTTAATAATGAAATAAATTTTGTAACTATAATAAATTTTCTTGATTTTTGTTGCAATTGGTTGTTAAGAAATAATATTTTATTTTATGTATCATTATCTGTTGTTTCATATGTAAATAATTGAACTGTAAAACATGGTTACAAATTTTCTTGGAAATTTAAAATGAATTTAAAAAAGAATTAGAGAATTAAATTTCCGATGGATTTCAAGACTTATGTTTAAAGTTTTAAAGGATATACTATTTAAAGTATTTTCTAATAGAGATTTGTTTCTAAAGAATTTTATAGTTTAAAAATTAGTGCTATTCTCTTTGTCGCTGGAAAATAACTTCGATGATGTCTACAACATCATCAACATTCATTTTCGAGTTTTGAAGTGAAGAGACCATTCTTTAGTCTTGATACAGTTTTGTTTTGGGGAATTTAATTGATTTGAATTTCTAAAATAAGAATGGATTTATAACATATGCTAATATATGATTTAAATTTGAATGGATATATAGTATATGTACATTTATTTATCTCTAAATAGTTTGGAACTTATCGAAAATTTAATTCCTAAATTTTATCTTGAAAGATAATTTTTAAGTATTATTTTAAGATTTGTATAAATATTCAAGCTTGAAATGATTAAGTTAGAAGGTTTTATTTGTATAATACATAATTTCATTCAAATATAACTTACCTAAATTATACAGAAGTTGAATATGTAATTGGATAATATACAATATAAAAAGGATTTTTATAAATAAAATTTTAGTGGTTAAAATAAATGCTATATACTTAAATTTAAGTTATAAAAAGATTAATAGAGGTAAATAGAGAAAAAGGGTAATGGAATAATTTACAATATAAAACGATGTTAAAGGAAATAAGAATAAAATTAAAGTAGTTACAATAAGTATAAATATATTTAACATTGGTGATAAAATATATTAAGAGGAATAAATTTAATTTTAAGTAGGAATAAATAAGAATTAAATTTATTGAGTACATTTTGAGTGTAATAAATGATTTTTTTTTCAAATCCATGTTTTAGAGATTGTTAATTTAAGATAATTTGATGATAAGATAATGAAATTTGAGATGGTTAAGATTTATTTAACTTATGTAAAATTAATTTTCAATTTAATTTGAAATTTTCATGGTTTTAAATTTATTGTCTTATTTTGTTTTTCAAACTATCTTTTGGTTGTCCTTATTTCCCTTTTCTTGCCATAGAATGGAGAGGCTATTGCTTGCACCAGTCTGTTTAAAAATCTTTCTGTAATCTTTAATAATCTTTGGCACTCGTTTTGAATCTGAGCATGCTTGCCATCTACTGATCGTCGGTCATGTGGAAAGGGTGAATCAAATTTTAAAAGAACTTTTCATGCTTGTGTTCTTGATACTGGAGGATCTTGGGAACATCATCTCCACCTTGTTAAACTTACCTATAACAACAGTTATTAGGTATAATTTCAATCTTCTTGTCATCTTGTTTTAATCCTATTTCATTCTATCTTTTTTCCCTTACCTCATTCCTTTTCGGGGACGAAATGTTTTGAGTGGGGGAGAGTGTAACAACCCTGTATTTTGTGATTATTTTAATTGTATATTTTAATTATTTTAATTTAAATTCCTGATTTAAAAACTTTATTTTATTTATTTAAAATGAATAATTTTTTTTATTTTAAATGAAAATTTTGATTTTGATGTGAATTACAATTCCCAAAATGAATAAATAGAACATTTTCCAGAAATGCGAATTTTGGTCAATATAGTCAAACTTTGACTTTTAAATTTAAAAATTTAATTTTTTTTTTAAAATTATAATTTTATTTTTATCTTTTGTTATGAAAATAAATAAAATTTTAAGTAAACTGCTTTTCGTTTCGTTGAAATCCGATTAATATTGTGAAAGTTATGCTTTTTACACTATTGTACGTAAATTGTTTTATTTAACAAAATTATTTATTTTAATTTGTACAAATAATATTTTGTTTGTCATATCTTGTGTATATTTGTGTAAAATTACAGGCTATATACATATTTTTTATTTTTAAAACATTTTTAAAGTGTAGTTATAATTTTCCATTGTTTATTGTATTTTGTTTACAATTTTTAATTTCTAGTTTCAATTAAATAAAGTATTTTCTTTATTTATTTTTCTATTTTCCAAGATATCTTTTTATTTTCATTTCTACTTCATTTTTTTAAGATTTTTATTTTTATTTACTGAAATTTTACTTTTTTATTTTAATTAAAAGAATTAGAAATTCGAAGGGACAAAGACCTTTTATTTTCTAGCGACTTTTCATGTGCTTGTCTTTTGAATTTCATTTGCCTTTTCATTCTTAGTCTTGGCCGTACATTTCATTGTGTTAGCCATGTATTTTCATTCTCTTTCATGTGAGAAATTTCCTTCTCTTGTCAAAACTCATGGCCAAAGGAAATTTAGGTAATGGTTTCTTCTACTTTTTCTACTTTTTCTCTTCACTTTTCTTCTTGTTTTCATTGATTTTTGACTTGATTTTTTCTAGTGTTTTGCTAGGCCACTACACCATCATCTCCTCCGACCATCACCACCACCATACATAGGAGCAACCACTGCTCTTCCCTCTTTCCACATCTGGCCATGCCATTATATTGAAGCCATCACCTCAAATTTGAAAAGCTCCACTTGAAACTTGCCTAGGTGAGCCAAGATGTCACCATATCACTTCATAACTTTCCTTGGCCGCACCCCTAGCTCCACCACCACCTGCCAACACCACCTCTGGACATCACTTCACCTCTGACCTGACATGAATCAGTGCATGGCCGAGCCCACATGCCTTTGGCCGAGCCAAAATGTCGAACCAAAACTTCCTATTTTTCCTTGCCTTTGACCTTCCTTCACTAATAACTCAAAAAAAGCTTCACATCTCCTTGCGGCCATACCTATATAAGTCCAAACTAGATTCATTTCAACCACAACACCGTCATGGCCAAACCAATAAAGCTTTGTGGCCGAGCAAAAGTTGTTAGTTGTCAAGCAAAATCAGTTGAAAAGCTTGGTAATGTTCTTTGTTGATTCAAATTTCCATTTCGTTTAAATCAATATTTGTATTTTCTATATATGTTTATATTTTCTTGTTTATTTTTTGTATACAAGATCAATTTCAAGGCTCTCCATTCATTCACATCAAAATTCGTGCTGTATCGTGCTTGTCGTGCTTTCTGAAATCGATTCTGTGTGTTTTGATTTGCTAACTCGAACTTGAAAAGGTGAGTCCTTCTCACTCTGACATTTTTACTTTTGAAATGATAAATTGATGACAAGTATTTAGTAATTTAAAAATGTTATGCAAGTTATTGATGATTATATGATATGTTATTCCATGTTATTAGCATGTTAACTCTTTTAATTGTCATCTAACATATGATATATGTCATTATATTGTGACATTGACATGTTAGTGTAATTGTTTATGCATATGTTCACACTGCAAGTTCCCTGTTAGAATAGAATCACTATGGGTTGAAATGATACATACCCGAACGGACACTAGAATAGGAAAAAATCATTATGAACTGAAATGATACGCTAAAGTGATTTTTATTGTATTTTATTTGACTTCGGATCGCGGGTTTGAAATGATAAAACCTGTGTTTTCTTTTTATACTGCGGATTGAAATGATGCATATCTATATCACTTGACCTAGGTTAGACAATTATATACAGTACCATGGTATATTTTTAAATTATTTTTCTTAAGATATTTATTTTTTTAAAGTATGGAATTTTGATTTTAAAAAAATATATTTTATGGTTTTAAGAAAGCTAAATATTTAGTTTTGAATTTCTGAATTTAAGCATGTAAATTTGAAGTAAATGTGATTTTGACTTTAAGTTTTATTTTTAAAATGTAAGTGAATAATGAAAATTGAACTTAAAGTTTTGAAATGATATTTGAAGTAAAATGTTAAGTTTTGTTAAATTTACAAGTTAAGAAAACAATGAATTTTGACTTAACAAATGAATTGAGTTTTAAATTGGATATTTAATTATAAAATTTTGTTTTCATAAATCATATGTTAAAATTATTTAAATATGGAATTTTGGAGTCTAAAAATATGATTTATAGGTTTAAAATAATAAAGATTTGGAGTGTTAATGTTTTTGAAGTTATAATAAAATCTTGAGTTTTATTAATAGCATTTGCAAAAATGTTGTAGTCTTAGGACAACATTTTAAATTGCTTTTGTTTTTGAATTTAACTATGTTTGAAATAACTAAATATCTATTACGGCATTTTATAAATGTCGTTGTTCCTGAACTAAACTATTTTGGAAACTACAAGCTACAATAGCACTTTATTAATGTTGTCGTGGCTATAATTCAACAATGTTTTTAAATATGATAGATTTTATCACTATTTAAGTTATATTTAAAGTGTTAAATAATTTAACTTTTGGAATTGATTATTTGTGAAACTTAAGGAGTTTTGAATATATATTTTAATATTCAAATTTGAATTTTTAAGGAATTTAAGTAGTGTTTACTTTGTCGTGTGTTAAATGGAATGAAAAGAAATGAGATAGATGAATTTTTGAATGAAATTTAGTAATATGTTTTGTAATGATATTTGAAATAATAAATGAATGACAAACTTTATTTTAAAATGATATCAAATTTGAATATTCGAATTTGAATTCAAATAATTATTTGATAATGAGGTTTTGAAAGGATATGATATTTTAATGATTGAAATGGTTTTGAATGATTTGATATTTATTTTGATGAAGAATATGAACTTGGAATGATATATGATTTTGATAAATGAATATTTGAAGTTTACATTAGTATGAAAGGATATTTGGTTTACTAGTAATTTGAGTTTTTTAAATAATATTGGATATATGAAATGAATATTTCAAACTAAGTAATAATGAAGTTAAATTTGAGATATATGAAAAGAAAATTTGTTTTGAAATATGGGATATTAAAGCTTTGATATGTTTTAAAAATTTAATAGTTTATTGTGGATCAAATGTATATTTGAAATTGATAAGATTTGAAATGGTTTGTTGGGAAACTGAATTGATTTGAAACTGGTAGTTTGAATTGAATAAAATTGGAAATTTGAAATTTGGTTTAATTGAATATGTTTGTAAAATATAAAGAATTAAAGGAATTTTACATGATTTCAAATGTATGATTTGGAAATGTTATTATTTTCAAAGTGTAATGATTTCAAGTATTTTGGTTTCAAAAGAGTTATAACTATGAAAGTATTATGATTTTTGAAAGTGAATAAATGTTTGAAATGGATACGATAAACTATTTTGATTTGAATATTGTTTTGAAATAAAAATGGTTTTCGTTTCTAAGTATAAACTATTTTGAAAGGGATAGAGTTTTGAAATGAAATGATTTGATTTTGAAGTATAAACTATTTTGAAATGACCATGGTGTTATTATAACATTTGGTTGTTAAAGTGACCGGGGTCGGAAGTTGTCATACTCTCTACCAACTTCGTAACCACTTTAACAATCGTTTACGTGGTGGAGATTCCAGAATGTATTAGGATGATGGTGACGATCCTATTGAGGTATGAACATGGACCCGACTCCCATGAATTGGCATAAGGTGGCTAAAACAAGAGCGATCTCAGGCAAAAAGTGGTAGCTCCTCTGGTCAGACACACTTCTTTCGATGATATACTCTTACTTGTGGTTGATTTGATGGCCATCCTTCGATTTGATTGGGAGTGTGTTTCGAGGTGGGCGTAGTGTCTGCTATGTTACTGCCATCCCGTGTGCGTAATTGGTATATCTTTCCCAGAATTGCCTCGTGTGCCATGTCACCTACCATAGCGGGCCTTACTACGAGTTTCTATTTGTGTCATACCTATGGAGTATCTTCTCATAGACTCTCGATCAGGAGATATGCATGTACTATATAGACTACTGGCACTATTATGTGTTAAGGACTATATGGGTAATCTCTTAACGCTATTTTAAAGAAAGTTTATTTTACTATAGACAATATTATAACAGCGTGATATTACTACATAGTAAATAGTTTAACGGATCCTTAAAGAATGGACGATCGCAAGCATCCTTTAAGTTACTGATACATTTTTTACTGTTCACTTGAATTGATTTACATTTCATAAGTATCTATGTCCTAACTTCAGTGCTTTCTATTTTGCTTTACCCTCGAGTCAGACTGAGTGATTCAGCATTCAAGACTCACCTTCGGAGTTGGAGCTTTACTTGAAGATCCAGCCATCTATCTTGCTTTTAGTATCCAGTGATTCCAGTGTTGTATTCTGATTTGTACCTGATGTATCTTGTTGCTCTTCTGTTGTATCTTGAGTAACTCTGATTTATCTTATATGTATGTAGTAGTTTCATGAACTACTTTCTCTTTTACTTCCGCTGCATTATTATTTACTCTATGTCTGTGAATTGTGATCATTTATTTACTGCATATTCTAAGATTTACCAAATTTTGTTTACAATGCGGTATTTTGAGCAATTCAAGTCCGACATTTGCAGATGCGAATGGTTGGAAATATCGGGTCGTTACAGAAGTGGAAATGATAAACTATTTTGATTTGAATATAGTTTTGAAATAAGAATGGTTTTGATTTCGAAGTATAAACTATTTCGAAAGCAATATAGTTTTGAAATGAAATGATTTGATTTTTTGAAGTATAAACTATTTTGAAATGACCGTGCCGTTATAATAACGATTGGTTGTTAAAGGGACCGGGATCGAAAGTTGTCATACTCTCTGCCAACTTCGAAAACAACTTTAACAACTGTGTACGTAGTGAAAATTGCAGAATGAAGTAGGATGGTGGCGATATTGTTGAGGTATGTTACGTAGACCCGACTCCCATGAGTTGGCATAAGGTGGCCAATACTGGAGCGATCTCAGGCCAAGTGAGGTCATTCCTCCTATCGGACACATTTCTTCAATACTATACTCTTACTTGTGGTTGATTCGATGGCCATCCTCTGATTTTGATTGGGAGTTTATTCCGAGGTGGGCGTAGTGGCTGTTACGTTACCGCCAGCCCGTGTGAGTAATTAGTATATCTACCTGCCATTGCCTTATGTGCCGTGTCACCTGCCATAGCGAGCTTTACTACGAGTTTGTTTTTCTGCCGTAGCCCATGGAGTATTTAGGTTAGCCTCTCGATCAGGAGGCATGCTGATACTGGATGGACTACTGGAACTATAAGGTGTCGAGGGCTATATGAGTGACCCTTTAATGCTATTTAATAGTAAGTTTATTTTACTGTAGACATTATTATAATAGCGCAATATTACTACATTGTAAATAGTTCAACGGATCCTTCGATGATGGATGATCCCAAGCATCCTTTAAGTTACAGATGCATTTTTGTTACTGTTCACTAGAGTTTTTTTACAGTTCATAAGTATTTATGTCCTGACTCGAGCGTTTTGTGTTTTGCTTTACGCTCGGGTCAGACTGAGTTATTCTGCATTCAAGACTCAACTTCGGAGTTGGGGCTTTGCTTGAAGATCCATCCATCCATCCATTCATGTCCCTCACTATTCGTTATCTCTTGATTCTGGAGTATCCCATAACTCCAATTTGAATGATCTTTAAAATGATCTGGTGGTCCCCTCTCAAATTGATTTGTAAAGGGGTGAAACTCCTCTACAACAACATCGATTCACCAAAGATTTTAATATCCTCGGTTTAGATGCTAATATCTCTTATAATTCCGAACTCTATCTCTTGAGACTGAATGTAAATTTAACCCAGAAATCCACATCGGTCTTATTCTTCAAGTCATGGTTGACCCGGCTAAGGTTGCCCGCGATTTATATAAGCATATCCATCTTCCTATTCTATTATTTAATCATCTCATCTTTGTTTCCAACGCATCTTCAAATCATTCTTGAGGTGTCTTTATAAATCTAATATTTAAAATATTTTATATATTGTGTTGTTTGAGTTGTTGATGTTGATTTGGGTTTCTGATCGATTCGTCTGATCAGCGCTGTCGATATGTAACGACCCGCTATTTTGGACTATTCGCATCCACACATGTCGGACTTGAATAATTCAAAATACCGAATTGTTAATTTAAAATTTGGCGAAACGCAGATATACAGTAAATAAGTAATCACAGAATCACAGACACAGAGTAATAATATGCAGCGGAAGTAAAAGCGATAGTAGTTCATGAAGCTACTATATAAATATATAAGATACATCAGAGTTTACAACGGAAGAGAAATACGATACATCAAATACAAATCAGAATACATCACTGGAATCATCGAATACTGAAAGCAGAGTAGATGGCTGGATCTTCAAGCAAAGCTCCAACTCCAAAGATGAGCCTCAAAAACTGGTACTCTCAGTCTGACCCGAGCGTAAAGCAAAACATAAAACACTCGAGTCAGGATTAATATTCTCATATCAATAAATCCAACTCAAGTGAAATAGCAATCGAAATACAAGTAACTCAAAGGATGTTGGAACCACCATCCTCTGAGGATCCGTTAAACTATCTACTATGTAGTAGTATACGCTAAATAAATAATGTCTATCAGTAATATAAAATACCAAAATAGTGTTAAGGCGTTACCATTATCCCCCTTAATACATTTTTATAAGCATCATAGACTATACAGCACTGTAAACTCCATCGTAAACTGGTGGGATATCAGGGAGTACTCCATAGGTATAACACAAAACAAACACGTATTGGTCGCGTATATCGGGATACAAGTATGACAAGGCACATGAGGCAATACCCAAGGTAGTGAAACTACCGTTCGCCTGATACGGACTGGTGAGAACGCATCGCCGCAGCGATCGCAACACCGCGAAACAACACTCCTGAAAAGTACGAGGGTACACCAATCGATAACAAGTAATGAGTAGTAGTTACGAAGAAGTGTGTTCGCTCGAGGTGGCTAACCCCATTTGGCCCGGCACGGCTCCTGATTTTAGTCATTTCCAATTTCGACACAAGTGTCAAGGCTGTCCAATATCGTTCACTTTCTTCAATCATCAACGTTTGCCAATCCAACCACTTCATTCTGGATCATCACTCCGCGTATAGTTATTAAAGTGGGTTTCAGTTTAGACAGAGAGTATGTCCATAACCGACTCCGGTTTCTTTAATAACTTTCGTAATTATTACACCGATTGGTCGTTTAATAAATTTCAAAACCAAATCACATTCAATTTCAATTAGAATTCGTAAATCAACATTTCATTTACCTTTCGAAATCGATTTCTATAATTTACGTTTCAACGTTCCAAATTACCATTTCAAAGTCTCTAAATTCAATTTCAATTTTTATTTAAACAATTCCAATATTGATTCAAGTTCGTATATTAGTTCATTCCGAAAACATTTAAATTAATTTAATTTAACATTCAAAATCAATTTCAATTCATTAATCGATTTCATTCAATATTCGTTAAGTTAGTTTATCATTCAAACAGTTTCCATTAAATTTCCAATTCATTAAATCAATTACTTAAGTACAGCCTCATTACATCAACAAACACATTAAATTCAATTAGATTCTTCAAATCAATTCTTTAAATTACAAGTCTTACAGTTATTAGAATAAAACGCATTTTATTTCTTGTTAAAGAAATTCAATTTGATTTATTCACTTACTTAAATTTTTCCAAACTTAATTAAATATGAAACCCAATTTCATTTATTAACGAAGTTCGAATTCACTTATTCAAAAGTTCAATTTTTCTTATCAAAGAATTCAATTTTTATTCAATTATCGAATAATTCAATCTTTTCAATTATTAAATAATTTCAATCTTAATTATTAATAATTTCAAAACTTAAAAATTTCAAACTAAATTATAAATTCGACTTAATTATTAAATCATTTCAAACTTAATTCAATGAATAATTCCAAATTTTATCGTCAAATAATTCATTTCAAACAACGCTCTCATCATTCATTACATTAATATTTTGTTTCAAATTCCAATATTAACAATTTCCTTTAATCAAAATTTACGTCCAATTTTTATTTCAAAACCTTATTATTCAAATAAAATCTTTATTTTATTTCAAATCAAATTATTGACCAATCGGGTTTATTTAATTCTCTATGCTAAGTCAAGTTCATTTTGGATATTTATCATTTCAACCCGATTCCAATTCCAATTCAAAAAAATCAAAACATAACAAAGGGAACTTGCAGTGTGATAACTGGGATGGTGTCAAAGTAAATAAACAAGCAATAACAACAATCAAACACAATCCAATAATCAATTCAAATAATCTCGAAATAATCGTATTAATTCACATTGTTGTTTGTGCGAATTAATATAATTATTTCTAGAATCTACACTATCATTTCATATAGATTAAAGATTACTACATTACGGTTTTTCACTTGTCGTTCAATTTCAATTCTACAACAATTTATCCAATATACGTTTAAGGTTCAAAGTGTGATTTATCAAATTCCACATGTCGATTAACTCAACAATTAAAAGGCGTCAGATTATTCAAATTAACTAATCAAATTCAGCACATATGTCGATTCACGTTTTTAAACTATCCTATGTCAAATTCAATTGCATAATATTTATCACTTTATACATTACAATTTACATCCAATATAAACAACAATCAATCAATCAATTTTCAACCAAAATGGATTGTCATCGCATAAATAATTAACAGATAATGGTGTCAGATGTCATAGGTGAACAAATGCAGGTAATAGCATATATAACAGTGTAAATAACTAACAGCAGCATATTTCAATTGTCGTTTCACTTGAAATCAAAATTAATAAACAAAAGAACATTAATCGTGAGTGATTGCTCAACTTTCGAGGCTAGAGAGATGAATAGACAACGAAGTTGAGTCACGGATCGTAAGCACGACTTTCGGAATAACTAGATTGGCACGAATCGACTAGCAAAGCTGTTAAATATGAATCGTCGAAATCAAATTAGAATAGGAGCGATGAAAGTAAATGGTATCAGTGAACATATATACATAACTATATTCCAAAATTAAACACATAAAATATATTAAAAAAAATCAATTTTAAACATATATTTTCAAATCGATATTTAATTTAACACAGATAAAACTCCATAGATATGCATTTCTAACGCCATCTTACAATTAGATCACATATATTTAAATTCAAGCATATTATCATTCATTTATTGTTATTATTATTTTATTAACAACAATATCCAAAATCATCTTTCTTAAATACAATATTTAAAAGAAATGAAATCAAAACATTCAACATAGCAATAATTACAAAACATGTTCTGCGTCAAAGTTTAACAATATAATTCTATGTGCTACCGAGATCGAAATGGTCTGAAATTTGGTATGAATAAAGATCAAAACTTGTATTTCAAACTGCAAAAGAATCACTTGATTTGGACAAGAGACGAGAAAAGTTACGATGTCACGAACTTAGACTCAGGCCAAGTTGCGACTGTCAAATGTTCAGGTCTGGAAACCTCTCTGGGTCTGAAGTCCAAGTAAGAAACAGAGGACTGAACCACCTCGTATGAAGCTAAAATTTTATATACAGAAAGTATAAAACTTTATCTTTTAAACAAAAAGGGAATCACTGTATTCTGACGTAAGACGGAAGAGATACGATGCGTCAAACATGAACACAGGTCGTGTTTGCAGCAGTGTAAAATAATTCCAAGTACAAAAGAACAACTGCCTGGGTCAAACTTCTGGATCCTCGACCACTAATCAAACGATGTCGGATTTTGCTAAAATTTGACATGCATAAACTAGGTAACTTCGACTCTTTTTTAAAAATAGAATCAACCCATTCAGATACAACATGAGTGGGATATGATATCATAAACATGAAGTATAACTTTAAAATATAGTACACTATCTACTATAATATATAAAACAAAAGTTGCATTTCCAAAAAGCAGCGAAGAAGAAACAGCAGAAGAGAAAATTGTGATCTAGTATATAATCAACATATGTATATACGTTCATAATGAACTTTGTTATAAATACTTACATAAATCAGTAATAAACTTTGAAATTGAACAATATATATGTTCATTGATAGATAGGCAACTGGATATAAATCAGTCAACATAGACACTGTACATTGCAACTATCATAAATACTTAAATATATATATTGGTATAAACGCATTTTATATCAACATCATAACAAGCTTATTATAGTATAACACGCAACTTTAAACTCGGCCCATACATACAACGTATACTAGACAACAAAAATATTATAGCACTTATATAAATTTATGCATATAAAGACAATACATCTTTTGTACTACAAATATAAATTCACCGAAAAGAAGAGATCTGAAACTTTTTAAATCTATGTATGCACACTATATAGCCTACATGCATGCAAGCCAAGATGTAAAACATATGCAGACTAACAAAATTTTGTACACAAAGCAATTAGATTTATTCATGCATTTTTTATATTAAACAAATATACATATGTATGCACCATATAATAACAACTCATATATTAAGTCTGAAAACAAAATAGCAAAGGCCAAACATGTTTTATGTCATTCTACATATATATCTCTTTAAAACTGATAATATATGACTTACTATTTCTTTCACAGAAAAGGAAAGCAAGGGGAGCAAGGCTAAGAGAGCCGATGGATTGCGAGGTGGAATAGCTGGGACCTGACGGCCGATCGGAGAAAGGAAACATGCATCGACTTAGTCGGTTTTGGGCTGGAAAGTGAGGAGGATGGGTGAGCGGTGGAGGCCAAGTGGGGTGGTGAGGAGGGGAAGAGAAGGCCCAGGCGAGCAGCGGGTGGCGGGGACAGGCGGTAATGGTTTCAGATGGTGTGACGGTTGAACTGCACACAGAGGGAGGCGCGGGGCGAAGCAAGATGGTGAGGCCGGGAATTGCGTCGGTGAGGAGAACCAGGTGTTGGCCGCTCGGTGCATGCATGGAAGACGGGACATTTTTCTTGAGGCAGATTTGCTGTCGAAGTGGAGGAAGGGGAAGTAGTGGGTGTTGCGCGGAGGGTGATGGGAAAGAAGCTCGGCTGCATCAAGGGCGGTCGGATGCAGTGGATGCTTAGTGATAATGGTTCAAGTGAGCTTCAGGAGGTTGAGAAAAATGCAACAGAGGTTGAGTAATAATGTTGCATGTAAAGATGAAAGAGGCACACTACAGGCAATGCATGCTTCGTTAGCTGAATTTTTTTTTTATTCTTTTTATTTTTTATAGAGATCTGAAAAAAAAGAATAGCCCGGTAACAAAAGAGAAATGGAGAAGGAAGGAAAGGTTTGCTGCAGAAGCTTGTGAATGAATGCAGGGCAAAAAAGCAAAAGTAGTCCTCTTTAATTTTTTATTATGAATGAACGCACGGAAAAAATTTTTGGAACCGGAGACAATAAATGTTTGCTTGAATTCAAGACACAATAAAAGTTGATGTCTGTTCGATTTGAACGATAGAATATACGCGTAAGGAAAACTAAAGGTTTAAAACCCAGTACCCGAACGAAATCATTTTTCGCTGATTCCGCTGCGTTTCGGACTTCAAAACGCAGAGTTGAATATACCGTGGAGATCAGCACGACGAGACGATCAAAACGGTATAAAGATATCAGTGGTATGATTTAATTATAAAAATTTCAAATTTTCTACTACGGATAATGCATAAAATTCGCAGAAAATTAAGATCGGCGGAGCCAAAGATGTCCAAATTTAGGAAAACGATAAACAGACAACTTGCTCAAAAGATAGTTTAGAATTTTTCTATGTAAAAGTAACTTGGTTTTGAAAATATTTTATTTTTATTGTTTTTTAACTGATTAAATTGAAGTAAATTTACGCGCGAAATATACTTTCATATTTTTGGACGAAAATTTACCAGTTGCTATGCTTAACTAGACGCATTTCAAATATTAAATTTATATTTCAAAATTTATCATTTAAAATTTTCCAAAATTTTAATTAAATACGTTATTCAAACCGGTTAAATTTACGGGTCGTTACATTCTCCCCCACTCAAAACTTTTCGTCCTCGAAAAGGAAGGAGGTAGGAGAATAGAAACAACCAAAAGAAATAGACTTGAATTACATTATAAACAATAAATTTAAACCATATAGATTTCAATTTAAATAAATTTATATTCAACAATTTGTTTTAAAATTCAAGATCTCATTAAATTGTTTTGATTTCGCATTTATTAATGTTAAGTACAAAAGGTTCCTTTCAAGTGAAATTCAAAATTAATTCAAGATACTCCTTTAAGTTGATTTAATTCAATTTATTTACTATCAAATCAAATTTTTCTGCTATTAATCATACCGATTATTTATTTAACTTATTATTCTATTAATCTTCATAAACATTTTATAATTAAAATTTAAGTGAATAACATTTATTGTACGCACTCACATTTCTGTTTATAAATAAATTTTTTATCATTTATTATTCAATTTCTTAAATTAACCATTTCAAAGATCACAATTTTGAATGGTCATTTATTATAATCATACTTTATTCGACAAATTTAATTCTTCTTTATTCCAAATTATTATTAAATTTATTCCACTTACTATATCTTATTACATATATTATGTATATTTACATTTATTATAACTACTCAAATTTATTAAAAAATTTCTTAACATTATTTTACACTGTATAATATTCAATAACACAATTAACTTTTGAAATTTTAGGTAAGTTATATATTGTGCAATTTTGTATTATCCAACTAAAATTTCTATTTAATTGTTCAGATTTAAATTTTTATTCAAATTTCGATTTCATTTTATAATTGAAATTATCCTTTAACATAAATTAAATAATTAAATTTTCGAGTAACTTCAAATTTATTTAGAGGTAAATAAATATATGTGATATAACAAATCAGATTTAAATCATATATCAATATATATATTACAAATCAATCACACTTTAAGAAATTCAAATCAATTTATTTTCAAAACAACCATAGCAAAGCTACAGAATAGTCTCTCCACTTCGAAACCCGAAAATGAATGTCGATGATGCGGCCGCCATCACCGAAATTATTTTCCAGCGATAAAATAGGAGAGCACTGATTTAAAATTTAAAATTCTTTGAAATGATTTCTATTTGAAAATATTTTAAACACTATAGACTTCAAAGCTTTCAAATCAAAGTTTAAATCACCGAAAATTAAATTCACAAATTCTAATTTAAATTTACTTCAAATTCCAATCAAATTATACTCAAGTTTACAAATTTTTTTGGCAAGGCCGACAGGGTTAATTGGACCCCGACCAATTTATTAAATCACAGAAGAGAACAAACATTTACAGAAAAGGAGCATGCACAAAGAGAACATAGGAACAAGAGCAGCACACACACACAAGAAGACACAGAAATAAAACAAAGACCTAAGAGAATATAAATTACAGCTGCAGTATCATGGATATCCCAGGATCATGAACAAACAGCATTTCCAGGGAGCATTTAACTTCATGCTTTATCCAAAGTTTGAATGTAGCATCAGTCTTTCCATTAATTGCATCAAAAATTCTTGTATTACGTTCTTTCCAAACTGCATATATGAAGCTTTTCAGAACCACAGTGTTGATTCTATTTTGCTTTTGCTTACCCCCTGTCATAGATTGAATTCTATTCACTCGACAATGTTGTCAAGAGATGGTCTGTTACCTTCAATGCTCACCATGATATCAGTCCAAATTTGCATAATTAATTCACACTCAAAAAATAAGTGTTCAGCAGTTTCAACATACTCACTGCAGAATGGGCATAACACATCCATATTCATTCCCATAATAGCTAATTTCGCCTTAGTTAATATAGCACGCTTCAGTACCTTCCACAATAATAAATTTTCGCGCATACTACTGTCATTATTCCATACACTCTTCCACCAAGTCCAAGCTGGAATGTCACTGTTTCCTTGCATATACTCATAAGTTTCACCAATTTTATATGCAGCTTTCTTCTCTCCCTATATAATTCTAGCAGAAGTAGATTGTAAAGGGGTAAAATTTCTTATCTTATCCCAAATAATCTGGACACGCTAATTGGAAGAATATTTGCCTACTCCCTGGAAAATGTAAAGAACATCCAATACTTTCGTAGATAGATGAATACCAGTTTGTATAATTTCATTGTATGAAAGTTTACAAATTCATTTATATTATGAAATAGTCAATGGTTTATAAAGCAATAAATGAAAATTAAATTTTCACATTTCGGACGACAGATTCATTAACATTTAATTTCAGAAAAATTTATACTTATATATAATATAATTATACAAAACCATTTTACTCACCAATTTGAAAATATTATTGTGTCGGTTTACTCTGCTCAAGCGTTTTGGAAATCCTATCGATAGCGTTGATCAGACGAATCGATCGAAAACCCAAATCAACATCAACAACTCAAACAACACAATGTATATTAAACATTTTTAACATAAATTTACAAATACAATTCCTCGCTCGACGATACAAGGATGGATTTTAAAATAGTATAGAGATTCAAATTTTATGGAAATCAAATCAAAGAGGATTTTGATTCGGAGATAGGTTTGAAACAAAGATAAGATGATTCAATAACAGAATCGGAAGGTGGATGAGCTTATTGAATTCACGGGAAACCTTCACCGGGTCGACCGTAACTACAAGAATAGGATCGATGCTGAATTCCGAGGTAAATCAACATTCGATCTCAAGAAATAGAATTCAGGTATAGCAGGAGATAGATAACATCGTAAACCGAGGATACAGAAATCTACGGTAAATCAATGCCTATTGTAAAGGAGTTTCACCCTTTTTATAAATTATTCGAAGTTTGGCGAGACTGCCAATTCATCATAAGGGTCATTCGAAGTGGAGTTTTGGGATGCTCCATAATTGAAAGAAGACGAATAGTGAGGGACAAGAATGAATTTCGAAACCGTGTGAACGTTCCAAAATTCAAAGGAATTGAGTCAAGAGGAAGAGATTGAAACTCGAGTGGGAGTGATTCAGTAAATACATTTACCCTATATGCCGAGTTCTGCCTAGAGCTACCAAAAGCTCTGATACCAACTGCAATGACCCGCTATTTTGGACTATTCGCATCCGCACATGTCGGACTTGAATAATTAAAAATACCGAATTGTTAATTTAAAATTTGGCAAAACGCAGATTTACAATAAATAAATAATCACAGAATCACAGACACAGAGTAATAATATGCAGCGGAAGTAAAAGGGATAGTAGTTCATGAAGCTACTATATAAATATATAAGATACATCAGAGTTTACAACGGAAGAGAAATACGATACATCAAATACAAATCAGAATACATCACTGGAATCATCAAATACTGAAAGCAGAGTAGATGGCTGGATCTTCAAGCAAAGCTCCAACTCCAAAGATGAGCCTCGAAAACTGGTACTCTCAGTCTGACCCGAGCGTAAAGCAAAACACAAAACACTCGAGTCAGGATTAATATTCTCATATCAATAAATCCAACTAAAGTGAAATAGCAATCGAAATACAAGTAACTCAAAGGATGTTGGAATCACCATCCTCTGAGGATCCGTTAAACCATCTACTATGTAGTAGTATACGCTAAATAGATAATGTCTATCAGTAATATAAAATACCAAAATAGCGTTAAGGCGTTACCATTATCCCCCTTAACACATTTTTATAAGCATCATAGACTATACAGCACTGTAAACTCCACCGTAAACTGGTGGGATATCATGGAGTACTCTATAGGTATAACACAAAACAAATACGTATTGGTCGCGTATATCGGGATACAAGTATGACAAGGCACATGAGGCAATACCCAAGATAGTGAAACTACCGTTCGCCTGATCCGGACTGGTGAGAACGCATCGCCGCAGCGATCGCAACACCGCGAAACAACACTCCTGAAAAGTACGAGGGTGCACCAATCGATAACAAGTAATGAGTAGTAGTTACGAAGAAGTGTGTTCGCTCGAGGTGGCTAACCCCATTTGGCCCGGCACGGCTCCTGATTTTAGTCATTTCCAATTTTGACACAAGTGTCAAGGCTATCCAATATCGTTCACTTTTTTCAATCATCAACGTTCGCCAATCCAACCACTTCATTCTGGATCATCACTCCGCGTATAGTTATTAAAGTGGGTTCGGTTTAGATAGAGAGTATGTCCATAACCGACTACGGTTTCTTTAATAACTTTCGTAATTATTACACCAATTGGTCGTTTAATAAATTTCAAAGCCAAATCACATTCAATTTCAATTAGAATTCGTAAATCAACATTTCATTTATCTTTCGAAATCGATTTCTATAATTTACGTTTCAACGTTCCAAATTACCATTTCAAAGTCTTACAGTTCAATTTCAATTTTTATTTAAACAATTCAAATATTGATTCAAGTTCGTATATTAGTTCATTCCTAAAACACTTAAATTAATTTAATTTAACATTCAAAATCAATTTCAATTCATTAATCGATTTCATTCAATATTCATTAAGTTAGTTTATCATTCAAACAGTTTCCATTAAATTTCCAATTCATTAAATCAATTACTTGAGTTCAACCTCATTATATTAACTAACACATTAAATTCAATTAGATTCGTCAAATCAATTCTTTAAATTACAAGTCTTACAGTTATTACAATAAAACGCATTTTATTTCTTGTTAAAGAAATTCAATTTGATTTATTCACTTACTTAAATTTTTCCAAACTTAATTAAATAAAAAACCCAATTTCATTTATTAACGAAGTTCGAATTCACTTATTCAAAAGTTCAATTTCTCTTATCAAAGAATTCAATTTTTATTCAATTATCGAATAATTCAATCTTTTCAATTATTAAATAATTTCAATCTTAATTATTAATAATTTCAAACTTAAAAATTTCAAACTAAATTATAAATTCGACTTAATTATTAAATCATTTCAAACTTAATTCAATGAATAATTCCAAATTTTATCGTCAAATAATTCATTTCAAACAACGCTCTTCATCATTTATTACATTAATATTTTGTTTCAAATTCCAATATTAACAATTTCCATTAATCAAAATTTACGTCCAATTTTTATTTCAAAACCTTATTATTCAAATAAAATCTTTATTTTATTTCAAATCAAATTATTGACCAATCGGGTTTATTTAATTCTCTATGCTAAGTCAAGTTCATTTTGGGTATTTATCATTTCAACCCGATTCCAATTCCAATTCAAAAAATTCAAAACATAACAAAGGGAACTTACAGTGTGATAACTGGGATGGTGTCAAAGTAAATAAACAAGCAATAACAACAATCAAACACAATCCAATAATCAATTCAAATAATCCCGAAATAATCGTATTAATTCACATTGTTGTTTGTGCGAATTAATATAATTATTTCTAGAATCTACACTATCATTTCATGTAGATTAAAGATTACTACAATACGGTTTTTCACTTGTCGTTCAATTTCAATTCTACAACAATTTATCCAATATACGTTTAAGGTTCAAAGTGTGATTTATCAAATTTCACATGTCGATTAACTTAATAATTAAAAGGGGTCAGATAATTCAAATTAATTAATCAAATTCAACACATATGTCGATTCACATTTTTAAACTATCCTACGTCAAATTCAATTGCATAATATTTATCACTTTATACATTACAATTTACATCCAATATAAACAACAGTCAATCAATCAAATATCAACAAAAATGGATTATCATCGCATAAATAATTAACAGATAATGGTGTCAGATGTCATAGGTGAACAAATGCAGGTAATAGCATATATAACAGTGTAAATAACTAACAGCAGCATATTTCAATTGTCGTTTCACTTGAAATCAAAATTAATAAACAAAAGAACATTAATCGTGAGTGATTGCTCACCTTTCGAGGCTAGAGAGATGAATAGACAACGAAGTTGAGTCACGGATCGTAAGCACGACTTTCGGAATAACTAGATTGACACGAATCGACTAGCAAAACTGTTAAATATGAATCGTCGAAATCAAATAAGAATAGGAGCGATGAAAGTAAATGGTATCAGTGAACATATATACATAACTATATTCCAAAATTAAACACATAAAATATATTAAAAAAATCAATTTTAAACATATATTTTCAAATCAATATTTAATTTAACACAGATAAAACTCCATAGATATGCATTTCTAACGCCATCTTACAATTAAATCACATATATTTAAATTCAAGCATATTATCATTTATTTATTGTTATTATTTTTTTATTAACAACAATATCCAAAATCATCTTTCTTAAATACAACATTTAAAAGAAATCAAATCAAAACATTCAACATAGCAGTAATTACAAAACATGTCCTGCGTCAAAGTTTAACAATATAATTCTATGTGCTACCGAGATCGAAATGGTCTGAAATTTGGTATGAATAAAGATCAAAACTTGTATTTCAAACTGCAAAAGAATCACTTGATTTGGAAAAGAGACGAGAAGTTACGATGTCACGAACATAGACTCAGGCCATGTTGCGACTGTTAAATGTTCAGGTCTGGAAACCTCTCTGGGTCTGACTTCCAGGTAAGAAACAGAGGACTGAACCATCTCGTATGAAGCTAAAATTGTATATACAGAAAGTAGAAAACTTTATCTTTTAAACAAAAAGGGAATCACTGTATTCCGACGTAAGACGGAAGAGATACGATGCGTCAAACATGAACACAGGTCGTGTTTGCAGCAGTGTAAAATAATTCCAAGTACAAAAGAACAGCTGCCTGGGTCAAACTTCTGGATCCTCGACCACTAATCAAACGATGTCGGATTTTGCTGAAATTGGACATGCATAAACTAGGTAACTTCGACTCTTTTTTAAAAATAGAATCAATCCATTCCGATAAAACATGAGTGAGATATGATATCATGAAAATGAAGTCTAACTTTAAAATATAGTATACTATCTACTGTAATATATAAAACAAAAGTTGCATTTCCAAAAAGCAGCGAAGAAGAAACAGCAGAAGAGAAAATTGTGATCTAGTATATAATCAACATATGTACATACGTTCATAATGAACTTTGTTATAAATACTTACATAAATCATTAATAAACTTTGAAATTGAACAATATATATGTTCATTGATAGATAGGCAACTGGATATAAATCAGTCAACATAGACACTGTACATTGCAACTATCATAAATACTTAAATATATATATTGGTATAAACGCATTTTATATCAACATCATAACAAGCTTATTATAGTATAACACGCAACTTTAAACTCGGCCCATACATACAACGTATACTAGACAACAAAAATATTATAGCACTTATATAAATTTATGCATATAAAGACAATACATCTTTTGTACTACAAATATAAATTCACCGAAAAGAAGAGATCTGAAACTTTTTAAATCTATGTATGCACACTATATAGCCTACATGCATGCAAGCCAAGATGTAAAACATATGCAGACTAACAAAATTTTGTACACAAAGCAATTAGATTTATTCATGCATTTTTGTTTATTAAACAAATATACATATGTATGCACCATATAATAACAACTCATATATTAAGTCTGAAAACAAAATAGCAAAGGCCAAACATGTTTATGTCATTCTACATATATATCTTTTTAAAACTGATAATATATGACTTACTATTTCTTTCACTGAAAAGGAAAGCAAGGGGAGCAAGGCTAAGAGAGCCGATGGATTGCGAGGTGGAATAGCTGGGACCCGACGGCCGATCGGAGAAAGGAAACATGCATCGACTTAGTCGATTTTGGGCTGGAAAATGCGGAGGATGGGTGAGCGGTGGAGGCCAAGTGGGGTGTTGAGGAGGGGAAGAGAAGGCGCAGGCAAGCAGCGGGTGGCGGGGACAGGCGGTAGTGGTTTCAGATGGTGTGACGGTTGAACTGCACACAGAGGGAGGCGCTGTGCGAAGCAAGATGGAGAGGCCGGGAATTGCGTCGGTGAGGAGAACCAGGTGCTGGCCGCTCGGTGCATGCATGGAAGACAGGACATTTTTCTTGAGGCAGATTTGCTGTCGAAGTGGAGGAAGGGGAAGTAGTGGGTGTTGCGCGGAGGGTGATGGGAAAGAAGCTCGGCAGCGTCAAGGGTGGTCGGATGCAGTGGATGCTGAGTGATAATGCTTCAAGTGAGTTTCAAGAGGTTGAGAAAAATGCAACAGAGGTTGAGTGATAATGTTGCATGTAAAGATGAAAGAGGCACACTACAGGCAATGCATGCTTCGTGAGCTGAATTTTTTTTTGTTTTTTTTTTGTTTTTTTTTATAGAGATCTGAAAAAAAAAAGAATAGCCCGGTAGCAAAAGAGAAATGGAGAAGGAACGAAAGGTTTGCTGCAGAAGCTTGTGAATGGATGCAGGGCAAAAATACAAAAGTAGTCGTCTTTGATTTTTTATTATGAATGAACGCACGGAAAAAAATTTTTGGAACCGGAGACAATAAATGTTTGCTTGAATTCAAGACACAATAAAAGTTGATGTCTGTTCAATTTGAACGATAGAACATACGTGTAAGGAAAACTAAAGGTTTAAAACCCAGTAACCGAACGAAATCATTTTTCGCTGATTCCGCTGCGTTTCGGACTTCAAAACGCAGAGTTGAATATACCGTGGAGATCATCACGACGAGACGATCACAACGGTATAAAGATATCAGTGGTATGATTTAATTATAAAAATTTCAAATTTTCTACTACGAATAATGCATAAAATTCGTAGAAAATTAAGATCGACGGAGCCAAAGATGTCCGAATTTGGAAAAACGACAAATTGACAACTTGCTCAAAAGATAGTTTAGAATTTTTCTATGTAAAAATATTTTGGTTTTGAAAATATTTTATTTTCATTGCTTTTTAACTGATTAAATTGAAGTAAATTTACGCGCGAAATAAACTTTCATATTTTTGGACGAAAATTTACCAGATGCTATGCTTAACTAGACGCATTTCAAATATTAAATTTATATTTCAAAATTTATCGTTTAAAATTATCCAAATTTTAATTAAATACGTTATTCAAACCGGTTAAATTTACGGGTCGTTACACGATAAGATTTCCAAAACACTTGAACATAGAAAACTGACGCAATATGTTTTTCAAATTTATTAATGAAATAAATTTTGTAACTATATTATAAAAAAATTCTGGATTTTTATTGAATTGGTTGTTAAGAAATAATATTTGATTTCACATATCATTATCTCTTGTTTCATATATAAATAATTGAACTATATAACATGGCTATAAATTTATTTGGAAATTTATATTGAATTTAAATAAAAATTTGAGAATTTAATTTCCGATGGATTTCAAACCTTATATTTAAAGTTTTTAGAGGGTATACTATAAATAGTATTTTCGAATAGAAATTTGTTTCCCACGAATTTAAAGTTTGAAATTAGTACTCTTTTCTTTGTCGTTGGAAAATAACTTCGGTGATGACTACACCGTCATCGACATTCATTTTCGAGTTTCGAAGTGAAGAGACTGTTCTGTAGTCTTGCTACAGTTTTGTTTTGGGGGATTTAATTGATTTGAATTTCTAAACTAAGACTGGATTTATAACATATGCTGTTATAAGATTTAAATTTGAATGGGTATATATATTGTATATGTGCATTTATTTATCTCTAAATAGTTTGGAATTTATAGGATATTTGATTCCTTAATTTTATCTTGAAGGATAATTTCAAGTACAATTTCGAGATTTGGTTAAATATTCATGCGTGAAATGATTAAATTAGAAGGCTTTATTTATATAATACAAAATTTCTTTCCAATATAACTTACCTAAATTATACAAAAGTTGAATATGTAATTGGATAATATACAATATAAAAAGATTTTATAAATAAAATTAGAGAGGTCATAATAAATGTTATACACTTAAATTTTAGTTATAAAAGATTAATATAGGTAAATAGAATAAAAAGGTCAATTGAGTAATTTACAATATAATGTTGTTAAAAGAATTAATAAATAAATTGGAGTAGCTATAGTAAGTGTAAATATACTTAATACATATGATTAGATATATTAAGGGAATAACTTTGATAATAATTGGGAATAAAGAAGAATTAGATTTATTGAATAAATTATGAGTATAACGAATGATTTTCAAATTCATGATTTTAGAAATTGTTAATTTAAGATAATTGGATTATAAGATAATCAATTTAGAAGTAATTAAGATTGATTTAACTTAAGTAGAACCAAATGGATAAAATCAATTATTGAATATTATTTAATTTAAATTGAAAATTTTATATGGTTTTAATAAATTGTTTTGTTTTTCCAATCCATTTTCCGGTGCTCTATTATCCTCCTCGTTCCTTTTCGGGGACGAAAATTTCGAGTGGGGGAGAGTGTAACATCCCATAGATTTTGATGGTTTAATAATTTATTTAATTGATATTTTAACGTTTTATTCATTCAATTAATTGAATTTTTTGAAAATTTAAATAATTGAAAATTTAAATAATAATTTAATATTTGGATAGAAAATTTGTAAATCAACTTCTGAGTATGACGCCATATTTCGTTCTCCAAATTTGGATTTCTATTTCTTCGTTCATCTTATTTCTGACATATTAGCATCATTTTGAGTACCGATTATCGACTTTTGATTGGATAATCGTATCACTGATATTTGTATACCGTTTTGATCGTCTTGTCGTGTTGATATCTGAGGTATATTTGATTTGTATATTTCAAGGTCAGGTACGACATAGAATCAGTAAAACGATTACTGTATCGGTAACCGTTTTCAAACTTTTGACTTCCTTGTCCTTTCATATGTTTGCCAGCAGAAACTTAACAGCCACTTGTTTAAATTTTTCATGATTTCAATAGTGTGACTCTTCTTATTCCTACTGTTTAATACATCCTTGAATCGTCCTTTCATTTTTTCGGTCAAGACACTTCAAAATAAAGATTTCATTTTTATTTATATGCTTTCTATTCACTTTTCTCTGCAACCTCCTCTTTATCTTCTCCTCCCATTTTTGCTTGACTGTTCTCACCCGCCTCCCTACTTCTCTCATCATTGCCAAGCAGCGCGACTGCCCCTTCTTTGCTTTGCCCATCACCATGACTAAGTGGCCGACCTCCGCCACAACCTATTTCTTCCCAGTTCAGCTTGCTCCGCCTCACCACCATCAACAGCAGCCGCCTTTCACCTTTTCGCCCTTCAACCCCCGTCATTTTTCCGACCATCTGCCACCAACTTCGACTGTCTACCTGCCGACATCACCTACTTCGGTGCTAATCTCATTAGCATCCCATGCGCACATACCCACATTGGCAAATCATGCCTCTTACCATACGTAAGTCTAAGTTTATATAAATTATATTATGCCGTTTGTTTATTTACATATTTTGTTGGTATAAAATCTTATTTTGTACGACAGGTTACTTGTGTCAATATTTGTTGATTATGAAAGTTATATAATAGCTGTATATATATTACTTATAATCTATTATATATTAACATATATATATATATACATATATACATATATATGTTTAAATGAGTTCAGCATATATAAAGTTGTTTAATAAATTTAACTTGTATAAATTTATATTTAGTCTGTTCTATATATATTCTACATGTGAGCTATGTTTATAGTCTGCATTTTTAAATTTTATGTTTATAGTCTGCATTCGATCCATATTGAGTTACCTATTTGTTTATAGTCCTATTATAGAAATATTCACATTTGTTGTAAGTATAGTCTGCATATCGTATGGTCTGAAATTATAAAGGTATACATAGTGTACTTGCATTCCTCTTTAGGGGTATATATATTATATATATTTTTGATTTTAAATATTCATACATAAAAATTTAAGGTATATATTTAAATTTTGCTAACATCTGGAAAATATCCTGATAATAGTCTGATATATAAATATATCTTTGTGTTGAATACAGGCGTTCTAATTTATACATATAAGGAGTTCATTTTATATGTGTTCAAAATTTAATATTGATTTTTAATTTTATATAAATATTTATATTTTATCTTAACATGTGTTTGGATTTAATATTGGTTGGAAATTTATGTAAATAGATTATGATTTATTGGTTTAAGGAAGATAATAATACAATATCATCCCACTTAAATTATATTAAGCTAATTTGACTTGTTCTCATTAAATCCCTAGTATCAGCTTTGTTCGTCGATTCGAGTTCAATCTTGTCCTGTTTTGAAATTGATGCCCATCTCACCTTGCTTTGGATTCGTAACTCATCGTATTTTCGTTCATCTCTAGCCTTGAAAGGTGAGTCCTTCTTACTCTGACATTTTTACTTATCAAAAGCTAAAATAATGACGAGTGATTAGTAAACTAAAATGTTTATGCAAGTTAATGATGATTATATGATATGTTATTTCATGTTATTTCCATGTTAGCTTTGTTAATTATCACCTGACATATGATATATGACAGCATATTGTGACATCGACATGTTAGTGTATTTGTTTATATTTTTTATGCATATGTTTACACTACAAGTTCCTTGTTAGAATAGAATCACTATGGTCTGAAATGATACATACTCGAACGGACAATAGAATAGGGAAAAATCATTATGAGCTGAAATTATTTTCTCAAATGATTTCTATTGTATTTTTATTTGACATGGGATTGTCGGTTTGAAATGATAGAACCCGAGTTTTCTTTTTAAACTGTGGATTGAAATGATACATATCCGTATCACTTGACATAGGATAGAAAATTTTATACAGACCCCGTCGTATATCTTAAACGATTTTTCTTAAGATATATATTTTTAAATGTATGAAATTTTGATTTATATATATATATATATATATTTTATGGTTTTAAGAAAGCTAAATATTAAGATTTAAATTGTGAATTTAAGTATGTAAATTTGAAGTAAATGTGATTTATGACTTTATATTTTACTTTTTTAAAATGTTGGTAAATAGTGGAAATTAAATTTTATAGTTTTGAAATGATATTTGAAGTAAATGCTAAGTTTTTGGTTAAATTTATAAGTTAAGAAACAGCGAAATTTTGACTTAAAAAATGAATTGAGTTTTTAATTGGATATTTAATTATAAAATTTTGTTGTGATAAATCATATGTTAAAATTATTTAAATCTGAAATTTTGAAGTCTAGAAATGTGATTTATAAGTTTTAAAATGACAAAAATTTGGAGTGTTAATGTTTCTGGTGTTATAATAAAATTTGGAATTTTATTAATAGCATTTCCAAAAATGTTGCGGTCTTATGACAGCATTTTTAAGTGTTGTTGTTTTTGAATTTAGCTACGTTTGATATAACAAATATCTATAACGGCGTGTTATAAATGTCTTTTTTGCTGAACTAAACTATTTTGAAAACTATAAGTTACGATAGCAATTTATAAATGCCGTCGTTGCGGAAAGTTTATAATGTTTTTAAATATTGTAGATTTTAGCAAAGTTTGAGTTATATTTTGGAAGTGTTAAATGATTTAACTTTTGGAATTGATTACTTGTGAAAAAATAAGAAGTTTTGAATATATATTTTAATATTTAAATTTGAATTTTTTAGGAATTTAAATTGAATTTTAATTTAAATATGGTTTACTAGGTTATGTGTTAAATGGAAGGGGATGTGATGAGATAAATGAATTTTTGCATGGAATTTTCAAATCTGTTTTGTAATGATATTTGAAATATTAAAAGAATGACATATTTGATTTCAAAATGATATTTAAACTGAATATTTGAATTAAAGAATGATAATGAATTTATAATGGATTTGAAAAGGAAATGACTTTGAAATGGTTTTGAATAACATAATCTTTATTTTGATAAAGAATGTAAATTTGGAATGATATTTGATTTTTGATCTATTTGATAAGTGAATATTTGAAGTTTATATTTATATGAAAGGATATTTGGTTTACTTGTAATTTGAGTTTATTTAAATAATATTGGATTTATGAAATGAATATTTCAAAACTAAGTAATAATGACGTTAAACTTGAGGTATTGTTAAACTTGAGGTATTTGAAATTATAAAATTTAATTTTGAAATGTGGGATATTAAAGCTTTGAAATATATTAAAATTGAATAGTTTATTTTATGGACCAAATATATATTTGAAATTGATAAGATTTGAAATGGTTTGTTGGAAAACTGAATTGAATTGAAACTGATGGATTGAATTGAATTAAATTGGAATTTGAAAATATGAGTTGATTTGAAAAAATTTGTAAAATGTAAAGAATTAAAGGAATGTTTCATGATTTTAAATGTATGATTTTAAAATGTTATGATTTTAAAAGTGTAATGATTTCAAGTATTTTGGTTTCGAAAAAGTTATAACTTTAAAAGTATTATGATTTTTGAATGTGAATATATGCTTGTAACGGAAATTATAAACTATTTTGATTTGAATATAGTTTTGAAATAAAAATGGTTTTGGTTTCGAAGTATAAACTATTTTGAAAGGAATATAGTTTTGAAATGAAATGATTTGATTTTTTGAAGTATAAACAATTTTCAAATGACCACGGTGTTATAATAACGATTGGTTGTTAAAGGGACCGTGATCAGAAGTTGTCGCACTCTCTACCAATTCTGAAAACCACTTTAACAACTGTGTACGCAGTGAAGATTGCAAAATAAAGTAGGATGGTGGCGATGTTCTTGAGGTATATTACGTGGACCCGACTCAAGTGAGATGGCATAAGGTGGCTAAAACAGGAGCGATCTCGGGCTAAGTGAGGTCATTCCTCATATCAGACACATTTCTTCGATACTATACTGTTACTTGCGGTTGATTTGTTGGCCATCCTCCGATTTTAATTGGGAGTGTGTTTCGAGGTGGGCGTAGTGGCTGCTACGTTACCGCCAGCCCGTGTGTGTAATTGTATATCAACCCTAGCATTGCTTTGTGTGTCATGCCACCTACCATAGCAAGCTTTACTACGAGTTTGTTTTTCTCCGGTAGCCCATGGAGTATTTTGGGTAGCCACCCGATATGGAGGTGCATTGATACTGGATGGAACACTGGGACTATTACGTGTGGAGGGCTATATAGGTAGCCCTTTAACGCTATTTAAAAGTAAGTTTATTTTACTGTAGACATTATTATAATAGCACAATATTACTACATAGTAAATAGTTTAACGGATCCTTAAAGGATGGGCGATCCCATGCATCCTTTAAGTTACCGATGCATTTTTGTTACTGTTCACTTGAGTTGATTTACAGTTCATAAGCATTTATGTCCTAACTCATGTGTTTTCTGTTTTGCTTTATGCTCGGGTCAGACTGAGTGATTTTGCATTCAAGACTCAACTTTGGAGTTGGAGCTTTACTTGAAGATCCAGCCATCTATATTTTCTTTCAGTATCCAGTGATTCAAGTGATGTATTCTGATTTGTACCTGATGTATCTTGTTACTCTTCTGTTGTATCTTGTTTAACTCTGATGTATCTTATATTTATGTAGTAGCTTTATGAACTACTACATCTTTTACTTCCGCTGCATTATTAAATACTCTATGTCTGTGATCTGTGATTATTTATTTACTGCATATTCTGAGATTTGCCAAAATTTATTTACAATGCGGTATTTTGAGCAATTCACGTCAGAAACTTGCGGGTGCGAATGGTTGAAAATATCGGGTCGTTACAGGTTGAAAATGTAACTTTTAAGATTTAGTTTATAATATAAAATTTAATTTAATTTAATAATATAATTTAAATTAATAATAATATTTTAATCTAACCTAGTAATATAAATTTTAAGTAACTATAATAGTATATTATAAATAATAAAAATAATGTTCTGTAATATAATAATAAATTTTAAGTTAACAATGTACTTTCAACTTAATATGAGAAATACTGCTTTAAATTGGATATTATAGTAATAAATTTTATTCAACTAAAATCACAGTTTAATTAATATCCAAATAATAATTTATTATAACAAAATAGATCTTATATAATAACGATGTTAAAATTGTAAAGGTATATATAATATTTTTATTTTTTTTGTATAAACTGTTATAGTGGAAAGCGTTATGTTTTCAAATGCTATAATTTCTTAAGGTTATGGTTTTTAAATGTTATGATTTCAAAAAGGTAATGTTTTTGAAATGTTGTGATCCTAAAAGGTCACGTTTTCAAAGTGATGGTTTCTAAAATAATGATTTCAACGTGTTATAATTAAGTTTATAAATTTTCAATGTATTAAGACTTTGAAATTAAATATTATTTTGAACGAATAATGATATCGTATTTACGTTTTGAATTGAATATGTTTTGATATGAAATATAAACCATTTGAAAATAAATAACCATGAGTTATAATAACATTTGGTTATTAAAGAGACGTGGATCGGTTATTGTCATACTCTCTGCCAATAACGAAAACCACTTTAACAATTGTGTACGCGGTGGAGATTCCAGAATGAAGTAGGTGGTTGTCGACGTTATGTTTGAGGTATATACGTGGACCTGACTCTCGTGAGTTAGCTTAAGGTGGCTAAAACAAGATCAATTTACGGGCCAAGTGAGGTAGCTCTATCGATCGGACACATTTCTTCGATTGCCATTCTATTACTTTGTGATTGATTTAGTGCACACCTTTGGTTTGGGAGTGTGGATCGAGATGAGCGGTCGCTGCGACTATGCATTACCACCAGCCTAAAAGTGTGATTGGCATATCTACCTCGGCATTGCCTAGTTGCACAGTGTCACCTACCTTATCAAGAACATTACGAGTTTGTTTTGTACCATACATATGGAGTGCCCTCTTACGACCTCCACTATGGGGGAGATTATGGTATTGTATAGACCATGGAAATATATAAAAGTGTGTTAAGAGGGATATATGTAATGCCTAAACGCTACCTAAATACTTTAACTTTATTATACGGGCAACAGGGGTATTCACATCAATATAGGAAAAATCACAAATCATAGTGCAGTATAGAGCAATCTACATCACACAGTACCACAACCACAACAGAAATAACTATTCAGTACAGAACAATTATTTTCAATCAATGTGAGTGCGATTTAATAGATTAACCACATAATTATATTTTTATTGATTACTTTAAATCAATGATTAATTAAATCTTAATTAACTTGATTAATTGTTTCTTAATTAATTATTTTAATTAACCGCTAAATTTGATTAGTCAACTTCAATTTATCTGAATAACAAATTCTTAATTTTCAAATTAATTTAAACACTTAATTGTTTATTAATCAATTTAATTACAAATTGTACATCATTCTTAATTTCTTTCCAAAATCACTAATTAATAAAAGTTATTTACCTTAATTATCATTTAAAATATTCTTTACACTTAAAAAAATCAATTTATTGTTCCATAGAAAGTTTATATGTAAATTAACTTAAATTCTTATTTTAATTTTAATTATTTAATTAAAGGGTTAATTTAGATTTGAAAACACTGTTAAATAATTTAAACTTATAGTAAGTTTTAGCTTAACGTAAATCAGTATTGGTTAACTTGAAATACAAAAGTTTCCTTAACATTGTAAACTCAAAATTTTTATTAGGCCTAACCCAATTTCAAAACAAACCCGATTAAACTATGTTTTCACTCGAGTCAAACTCAAGTTCTTCACGTCCTTATCCCGAGTCCATTCCCTTTCTTCCCCGTTCCTGTTTCTTTTTTTTTTTTTCCAGTTTAAGTTAAGTACCCAACCAAGATAGCAGAGAGTATACTCGCATACGCGAGTTCCTTCTCGAAGGAAAACGTGCATTTTCTCGAGTTTCAACTCGAGTCACTCGCTATATCGCTCAACGCTGACACCATCTTTTCCATGTACGTGCACGGCATGTCGCCGTTGCTCCGGCGAACACCAACATCTGCAGCGAGTCGCAAATTCCTTCTATGCTCAAAATCAAGGCTCAAATCGACGCAAAATACTCAGGATCGAAATTCACCCCTTCGTTCGAACTGTAACTCGAAATCCACTAGCCTAAAACGCCTCGTCTTCCTCGCACAGTTCACTAGAAATTTCACGATTCCGGCCGTACCACGTCGACACTTCGCACTCTCATTCCCCAAAAGCATACGCAGCTCGATCGCTCCTAGGTGATGAGATCACCTTTTTCACAGACACGCCAACAAACTCAAATATAACCATAATTACGCCTCGTCCCCTCAATTCGTACAATGAAAAATTTATTAGACAATTTTCCCATTACTAGTAAGTGCCAACTTCAACCCAAATCTAAGCATTCCAGGTTTATTCGATCATCAGAAAACGATGGAAATGCATATTTTGTTCAAACTCGAACTGCATTTGAATTACTTAACTAAAAATCATCACTATTGTTTTAAAAAATCCTATTTTTAAGTGAGGATTCAAGATATTTAATTGAATTTGTAAATCATTATACTTGAATTTAATCCACTTTTGGATTTTCTCTGTAAACACAAGTTGTACAACCTATATATTGTTTATTTCGCTCAAAACTATTTTTAAATCTTCATATAGATGGAAACAAACCTGTTTTATGTTAAACTCAAAATCTAGAAACAACCAGATGAAGAGAAATTTAAATTTGTTTGCTAGCTTCAAGCCTGTAAAAAATAAGAAAGAGGAGGAAGAAAACAGATTCATCTCAGGCATTTACATATATATACACATACACACACACAGAGTTGAGATTGAGGGAGATCCCAAGCGTACACATATTAAACATGAATCATATATGGATTTAAAGCTAACTTAACCTTTATATGATGTTTATTACTCGCCTGAATTTTTGCTGAAACAAGAACTGCCCTTGTGTTAGTCCCTGCAGATATTCTGCTTTTAATTTTTTCTGTTGTGATTTGTTATGTAAACTGAGTTTGAATTTGTAAAATGACGTTCGTTTTTATTTTCTCTTTCAGGCTTCGCTATGTTTTTATTTGAATGGAATAAAGTAACTATGCATGTGTACATATAAAAGAGAGGGTTTGTACAGGGGAAGGTTTACTGGTGCAATAGTTTTTCTTTTAATCAGATTTTTTTTCTTCTATTGACCAAGAAAAAAAAATAATACGGCTAAAATGATCTTGTTCATGCTGAAGAATAGATATCATTAATTGCTTATGCCCCCATTTTAGTTAACATATATATGCAATTGATTTTATAAGTTCTAATTTTTGTTTTATTGAAGATATTTATCTTCTTGTATAAGCCATGCAGATTTTTTTTCCTTTTCTAATCAAGTTTGTATGATTTGTTCTGACTTCAAATTTTTTTATTGTCTCCTTATTTATAAACTTCTCATGTAACCCTGTATGTATTCTTGTATATGACTCTTTATAACTATATGATTTTATTCCAACCATAACCCTTAAATTTTATTTCTATTTTGAAGTTAACTATTAATATTTGATTCATCACATATATTTTATTTTGTTGTTTAAAACAGTTTCTTGTTTGTTATATATTTTTATTTATTTATTATTATTATTATTATTATTTATTTAAACTTAACTATCAAATATTTATTTAATTCCATATATCTTTCTTTTATTTAATATTAATAATATTCTATTTCATTTGAACTTTCAAATTAAATTCAAAAGTTCAAATAATTTATCGAGTTTAGAATTCAAAATTTCGGGATGTTACAATGAATCCCAGCTATCCAATCTAGCAATTCAATCTTATCCAATTACCGTTCCCTTAACCAGAGAAATCTTAACACAAGGAAGCCTCCAACTTCGAATTCCAAACTCCTTATCTCATATCTGCATAACTCAACAGACAATCCTGGGCTGCCAATCTCCTTCCTGATCAGCTTAACCTATGCCGATGCTTCCAGAAACAACTAGACCAAAGCAAACCAGTTCCTCGATCCTATCTAACAGAAAAGTCATCCAAAATCCGTTGAAATCCGGAACGCAAGCTCTACTTCCCAAGCAATAGCAAACTAAACTTGCTTCCTTCCTCGTACAGCTGCTACCTTACTTCCGTTGCACAATTCTGATTCTGAAATAGATGAGAATACCGTTGATGAACACGAATTCAAACTTATCCAATATAACCGGAAACTTTGTTCATCAAATCCATAAAATCTGAGTGACATATCTGACTCGTCACACAACCTTATAACAGAAATCCAACTCAGAAACTAGACATGACCAATCCAAATCTAAAAAAAATTCTAAGCTGCTACACCAACTCTTCCTTCTCCAAGAACCATCCTACTACCAGGCTAACTACTAGTATCACTTCTGGAACCAAAACAATATGGAACTCAACTTCAGATGCAGACAAACTTCTGATTACTTCAGTAGCTCCTACTTCCATAAGAGAACCTTAGTCTCGAACAAAAGATTGCCCAAACAAATCGCAAGTCACTTTTGCGATCATACCTAGTTCGGATTCCAAAGAAACTATCCTCTTTTTACCAAATAGAGCAGGCTTAAGCTTTTCCAAACAAGGTTAGCTCCTCAAGAAAAACTTTCATTAACTGCCCGGACTGCTGAAGAAGAACCACCAAGGTTCCTGAACCATAGGAGAAACGAACCACACTGTTGCTTCCTAACTCCACCTCGAAGATACTGCCAAGCTAAAAGACCTTCTCGTCAGCACACCGAACACTTCGAGTTGCGCTGCTACCACAGCTATCCAAATATTCCTAATCCAAAGGCTCCTCGAAACCAAAACTATCAACAAACCACAAAACGGACCTTCGAGATGGCAGACAAACTCTCAAGAAAATCGAGCTCCAAACCAAGCATCAACATCTCGCCCTCCTTAAGGAATGACAAATGAGACCATGCCGAAATGAAACAACTCATAGACCTTAGTCTCAAATTCCAAAACAGACAACCACCTTGCTAAAGATCCAGATAACTTCTACACAGACGAATCTTCTCCGCGGCAGGTAAGAAAAACTAGTCCTCAACTACTTCCAAACTGGTTCAAAAGAAAACATCTTCGAAAATATCCATGGATACTGCATCTGATCACACAATTATCAAGATAGCATCACTTACTTCTGCACTTCTTACAGATCCAAACTTACTCTTCAAAGATAAACTTCGAATCTTTAAAAAAAAATCTTTCGGTCATCAGAGAAATCCTTACTCCAAGCTAAACTCACTCGAGACGGTATTAGGTCTACAGTCTCGACAAATATACATCCAACCTCAACATATGGGCCTCTTCCATTAGTGGTAGCCATGTTACAAACACACCACTTCTCCATCTACCTTTAAAACTAATTGTTAATGCTAAAATTTGAACGCTAACACCCCGTGTATAAAGTGTAGTTGTGAAAGCACCACCCGATGATTCGGGAATAGAGTATAAGCAGAAAATTATAGAAAAAAGCAGTGAATAACAACGATTTTATAGTGGTTCGGCTCAAGGCAAGCCTACGTCCACTTTAATTCTCTTTATTGCTAAACCGATTACAACTTTACAACAATCTTCAATTACAATTATGACGAAACAAACAACTAGAACTTTGGTAGAGAAGAATTCTTCGAATCCATGTAGATTGCGTTAGATTTCCCCTTGAAGTTAGTTAAGATGCCTTTCAAACTTGAAGTGTCGGGTCAGTTGAGAATTCAGCAGAGTATTGGCGCTTGAAGTGATTGGCCAAAAGTCCCCTTGAATGTTGGAGGTGGTCGCCTATTTATAGGGGCTTCTGGTGTCAAGTTGTAAGTAGTAGCCGAGATGAGTTGGGTCGTAAGCCGTTGCCGAGATAAGCTAGGTCGTAGGTCGCTACCCATCACCTATGCATGGCCTATGGTTTAAATGGGAGGCGCATATCCTTCTGGCCCCAAATCCTAAGTCCCAAGTCGCTGCCGAGTTATCGTGACGCGCATTGAACTGTTGCACTACTTCCCCCTTCGTATCTTTAGGTCGGTCACGACTTACCATGAGCGGTAAGCCGGCCACGACTCAGGAGTAGACCAACTTACTCCTAACAGCTAAGTCGGCAAACAACTTGAGTAGTTAGATCGGAAAACGCGTTAGGTCGGTAGACCTTTATAAGTCCTAGGTCGGAATCTCCTTGAACCTTAAGTCGGCATCATTTTAAGATGTTATGTGAGAACTTTCTTTAAAGCATTAGGTCGGCATGCTTCTCAAGACCCTTAGGTCGGTATCCCTCTTAGGTCTTATGCAGTTAGGTCAGTCTTCCATGCTAAGATACTAGGTCGGCGTCCCTTCGTGTCTTGGGTCGGCGTCCTTCCTTAAGTCGGTAGAGTGTTAGGTTGTTTATTATCTTGGATCGGTGAGCCACGGCCGAGGCGGGGTTAACATTTGCCCCTCGAAGCATGCGCCTAATGGTTAGGTCGTATGCTTCGATACTCTTTAACCCGTTCCTTTTTTAGATCAGTGGGTCGTAAACGACCAAACAGTTAGATGGCCTAAGTCGCTTCAGTCTCTACCTTAGTGAGATATAAGTCGTCCATTTTCTTCTTTCTCTTTATTACTTACTTCCTTGTTCGATTCTGCCACTAAAATTTTCTCAAGCTCCTAAAGGCGATCTCATTCCAATCGATCACTGGTAATCTCTGCTATTCATCGCGTAAGTGGTCCTTCTCTCTTCTCGATCATAAATTACTGTTAGTCCATGAATTCCGCCATTCGAACTCGAACTGCCTCCTTGTTCAATGCTTCATCATGAATCCTGTTACGTTTATAGTTGATGAGGCTTAGGTTGCTCGATTTTGGCTTCAAACGACAGTTGAGACGATGAAGATGGTTTACCACCCCAGGCTCAATGATTTCTGATGGCAGGGCAATGGATTTGTGACAACTTTGAGCTTTTTATTGGGCGATCCGATAGCTTGAATGAAATGAAGGCTGTTGTTGATGGAACGGCTATTGGGTTAGCGGGTCGATGGAGTGTGATGTTGGTTCGGGAGCGAGTTAGTTAATTTGGGTGGCTTAGCCTTTGGCCGACCTGGCTTTTAGTGACCTTAAGTCGTGGCTGAGATAATGCTTGAAGGAAACTTGCCGATTTAAACCCTAAGGCCTGAATCGTGACCGAGTTAATACTTGGAGAAGTTCCTTCCTTTTAAATCGGAGCTTACTTTCTTATCTCTCCCTTGCGACCTAGAGGACTGCGTTGCCAAATTAAACTGCTTAGACCCTGACCCGTTACCGACCTAGCCTTATCTAACGAAAGACTTTTAAATCATAGCCGACTTAATACTTAAGCTTTGGACGTGTTGACATTTAGGAGCATAGACCCACTTTGAGTATTTGACTTGAACTGCCGAACTAAGTTGTCTGAGTTTTGAACTGCCCCAACTCTAAACTTATTTGAATCTCATTGTATTATTTCACTGACCGCATTAACTTATAAGCTTACAACCTGCTAAAAATAACAAACAAAGAAAACCAAGGCAAAAATACTGCCATTGACTGCCCACATCAAATGACAGATTAGTCGAGACAAGACAAGCAACTTAAATATATTGCATGAAATGCTTGTGAATCAATCAAATAAAGTTAAACTTTAATGCAAAGTATCAACAATCTGAATTGATTTGTCTGCATTAACATTATACTTGCATATTTAGGCTTAAAACAATAGTCCCTGGATTTCATTACTAACAAATGCTTGCTATTTTTCATTCCAGTTATATTTGTTTATTGCTTTGTTAATTTTACACAACACCTCACACATTTTAGGAAACGTGCACCTTGATGTTTGAATATCCAGTTATTTATGTAGAATGACTTCCCATCAAGAAGAAATGGCAGTTCAAGAGGAAGAAACTTTTCCGGTAGCTCTACCTATAGAGAACCCTCCAAAGAGAACACCAACCATTCTAACCCCGAGAGCATTTACTTAGCCGCGCACTCAATTTGGTTTTACTGAGAGTGATGTCCTGCTCCCTGGGCCAAGTGATACTGCAGACAATCCTCCCCGTGGCTTTATTGCAATCAATTGTCAAATGTGTTTAAGCGGAGCGATCCCTCCTTTTAATGACTTTCTCTGAATTCTTCTCCCTCGGTTGTCAATCTCTCCGTCCCAACTTCATCCTAATGGTTATGCCATCTTGATGGGGTTGTGCGTTTTGTTCAGACGAACTTTTGATCGCTTACCAAGTTTTGAAGAAATCCGTTACTTTTGCTCGTTTGCAAAGAGTAGAGATCATCCTTTCCTTATAATTGTGAGGAGTGCTAGAAACCGCAAACTTATTTCCGACCTTACCGAAAGCGTTCATGGATTTCTGAACCAATTTTTCTTTGCTCGCTGCCCCCAGGGTTTTATGCCGATTGGAGAGTAGGAAGTAAGATTACTTGTCTCCATTTTTAAACATTCTCGAGATCCGAATTAGCAATTGCTAATTTCATTCTTTGCTCTTTTCATCACTTCCTCTTCCCTCTAGAGATCCGGTCCATAAGCAGACTTTTGATAGATTGAGTGCCGTGGCCGTAGCAGAGAGAAGCATCAAGTTTTTGTTGGGGGATGAATTATTGCACCAATACGGGCTTTTGCATACTTCTCGTTCTATACATCCTCATGAAATCCCCGACTCCCCGGCTAGAGCATTGGATGCCCCAGTTTCTACAGATACATCCAAACCAAAAGGACCTGCTCCCGAGGCTTTGCTAGTGAAATGTTCCACTTCTGTTGATGTTGCGGGGCCATCTGATGAACTTGCCCCGGTTATTGAGGAAGAGGAGCCTCAGGGATCTCCCCGACGTTCACAGAAATCCGGCGAAGAAGCCGAGAAAACTAGCATTGCTAAGCAGAGCAGGGATGATACTTTCGAAGGGCTGAGCGACCTCTTTGCCACCTCGCAAGAAATCTTTAAAGATGATCCTATCACTACCGGGGTTTCTTCTCCAGTAGTCGAAGCAACTTCCATCCTGCAAAAGACTCCGTCAACTCAAGAGTTGACGCTAACTATTACACCCACAACCACTCCTCAATTAAAGAGTGGTTCGTAGTTTGATGCGCGTTGTTTGCACATCACACACACTTAGTTCTCACTTTTTATACTTTGAAGAATTCTAAGATTTAGCTCTTTTCTTATTTCAGATCCTCTGATGGGGCGCAGCGGATCTTATTATGATGATTTCCAGCACTACGGGAGGCGTAGCCAGTATGATTACAGGCGTTACCTTCCCTCTTACAGAGAATCTGATGAAGAGAGAGCCGCTCGAAAGGCTCAAGAAAAGAGGGCTCAAGAGGAGCGCTATGAAAGAAGAGAGAGGGAAGAGCGCCACGATTCTTCACAGAGAGGTGACGATTCCCATAAAAGAAAAACCCATGATGACAGAGGAAAAAATCATGTGGTTGAAGATTCGAGCAAGAGAGCCCGACATGGTGAGAAGCACACCACTACAACTCCTGAAAAGGTTACTGCCCCTGCCTCGCTTGATATTCCTTCCGGCTCTCCCGCTCTTGGGAAGTCAGACATCCAAACTATAATTAGCAGAACCAAATTCCAAGTTGGACCGGGTCCTGCCACTTTGCAAAGTCAGTTTCCTCAGTGGTGTCTGAAGGGAGTAAGGTTTGACCTTGACTTGGTCCACATTGACAAGTCTGCCATGTTACGAAACCTTGGCGCCCTCAAGCTTGATATTGAGAGGATGTCGAACTGGCAGAAACTTGTTGACGAGCTTCAAAGGGTTAATCGTGCAAACATAGAGGCTATGCTCACCATGGAAAATGATAAAGCCGAATGGCAAAAGGTGCTCGAGCAACATGACACCGAGATGAGAAGCATTGCTTCTTACAATGAGGAGCTTGAAGCAAAAGTTGAAGAACTCAAACAAGAGCTTGCTGCTTCCTCAACTTCTTAATTTCAAAAAGAAGAAGTGATCCTAAAACAAGTGAGAGATGCTCATGCTAGCCAAAGGGATGCCGAAGACAGGATCGAAGTGCAGAAAAGAATTAGCGAGGGCTATGTCGCTGACATTGAAGAGCTTCGAAAGAAGAATAACTCCCAAGAGGCGGAGATCCAAATGCTTAAGCTTCAACTTTCTAAAGTTGAAATGGAGCGTGATGAGGCCGTTGCCGGCAAAATTGCAGCTGAAGAATCTCACGAGGCAACGAGGGCCAACATCAGCTCAACGTTATTTGATTTCTATCTGCATAGCATCTTGGGGCGCGGTAGCCTCGCCTTTCTAGGCCCCAAGTATGAAATTACACTAGCTGAAGTTTGGGAGGCCGCACTTGATATGCTCGGTGGTAGCGGCGCTGGCTACGCTGAGTCAGCTCTTGAGGAGCACTATCTTGATGATGATGCTCGTGCCGCTCTCGCTAGGGGGAGAGAACAGCTTGCAAAATTAAGGGCCGAAACAGCGGCAGGGGAATATTCAGGAAAAATCACCTAAACTGCTCCAATTCAACCTTCTCCTTCAGCCGAAATTGACATTATCGGTTCTAGTTCTCATTCCCCATCTCCTACTAAAGTCACCACTGATATTACAAGCGTACAAGGTGGAGACGAGGGCGGCGAGAGTGCCGAGGCACAGGCTTACGAAGTTGACGTCAGGGAACCGACTTCTGCAGGTAACCTTACTGACAATCTTTCCCAAGTAGACTGCTCATCTGTTTCTTATGAACTTGATGAGCTTTTTGACTACTTCTTGAATCTCAGCGAACCTTTATCTCCGCTTTTTGTTGACTTGAACTTTTTTCCTACTGCAGAGAAAACGTCGGGCATTGTTCAGGCTTCTCCTCCTCCAATTATTCCTTCCCCGCCTCTTAAGGTCACTCCTCCTTCCGCTTCGCAACCCGGGTCACAAGAGGAGCAAATAGAAGCTCTTCACGGCTTAGATGATCCCGTTGCTTCTCGAGATCCGAAAGGAGAAGAAACTGAAGGAAGCGAGAGGACTCCAGAACCAACTGGCTCCGACGCTGAACCGTTATTCAAACTTCTTTCTCCAGGGAGTGGGTCTTCCTCCAAGAAGAGAGGAAAGCAGGGAGTTTCCAAGAAGAAGAATAAGAAGGGATCTTTAACTGGCGAAGAGGAGACGGAAGAAAGTTCGATCGAGCCCCTTTCTCCTCCATCCCCTACACTTACAAGCCGGCCTAAAAAGTTGGTCATTCGGCCAGGTGCGGGCTCAAAAGGTGGGCGGATGAAGAAATGATGGCTCCGGGTTTGTGGCTTTCATATCGCTTTTTTACCTTTTTTGCATGCAATGACCGGAAATTGTGCGGGTACCGGCCCCCCGCTTTTCTTTTGTTGTTTTTTTTACTTTGGAACCTGTACCTGTATATAAAATAGTGTTGAATAAAATGATTCGTTTTCTTTGTACAAACTTCTGTCTATATCTGAGAATGCATTTACTATTCATTTTTGTACAAGTTTCTTTGTACGATATTGCAGTGAGCTTGTGGTATATATTGTTCGAGCGCAATTTTACCGATGTAGTTATGCCATGCTGCCCCTATACCATAAGCCCATTGTAATATTTTATTTTATGAGGAACTTGTGCTTTTATTTTTTAGAGAATAATTATTCCATATTTGGAGGAATATGATTTCATTAAAAAATAGAGCACAAATAAGTTTCTACGCTTCAACTTTCGAAGATATCACTCTTTATTTTGTGCATATACACATTTTATTGAATGAAATCTTCTATGTGGTAAAGTGGGTATTTGTAGGGTACTTCAACTTCTTTTTGAGGAAGACAATTTTCTAGAACAAGTAATTCACTCTCCCTTTGAAAGTTGAAGTGTGCTTTTAATGAGGATTTTTTTTTAAACTTGCCACAGTAAAGGGCTTCTTGATTTTTGTTTCTTTGAAAAGTTGCACCTCTGAGGAAGACTTTTTCACGTTTCAACACTTGGAAGTTTTACTTCAATCTTGGTGAAACGCGTGCTTCCGAAGAGGTCTTTCTGCTTGATTGTGCCTCCAGGAGGAGGTCTTTTCATTTCTGCCTCTGGGAAGAGGTCTTTCTGTCTTATTGTGCCTCTGGGAAGAGGTCTTTCTGTTTCTGCCCCTTGGGAGAGGCTCTCTCTTTTTTATTTTTTATTTTTTAGCATTTCATCTTTGGCGAAGTGAAACTTCGAAGAGCGGCTGTTGCACTTCAACTCCTGGCGAAATGGGCCTTCGAAGAGGGCTTTTATTTTGTTTTACATTTCAACTCTGGTGAAGTGAAACTCCGAAGAGCGGTTGTTACACTTCAACTCCTGGTGAAATGGGCCTCCGAATAGGGCTTTTATTTTGTTTTACATTTCAACTCTGGTGACGTGAAACTCCGAAGAGCGGTTGTTACACTTCAACTCCTGGTGAAATGGGCCTCCGAAGAGGGCTTTCATTTTGTTTTACATTTCAACTCCGGTGAAGTGGGACTCCGAAGAGCGGTTGTTACACTTCAACTCCTGGTGAAATGGGCCTCCGAAGAGGGCTTTCATTTTGTTTTACATTTCAACTCCGGTGAAGTGAGACTCCGAAGAGCGGTTGTTACACTTCAACTCCTGGTGAAATGGGCCTCCGAAGAGGGCTTTCATTTTGTTTTACATTTCAACTTCGGTGAAGTGAGACTCCGAAGAGCGGTTGTTACACTTCAACTCCTGGTGAAATGGGTCTCCGAAGAGGGCTTTTATTTTGTTTTACATTTCAACTCCGGTGAAGTGAAACTCCAAAGAGCGGTTGTTACACTTCAACTCCTGGTGAAATGGGCCTCCGAAGATTGCCTGGAAGTTACTCTCTCATGGTTGGAGGGTCATGACTCCTCCAATCTTTTTTGGTTGAGTAGAGAACTTTCTTTTTTGCGGCATATGCTTCGTTAGAGGTCTTTATCCTCCGAAGAGTTGTGCCTCCGAAGAGGACTTGTGCCTCCGAAGAGGGCTTTAGTTGTTCCTTGTCCACTTGCTTATGCCTTTTCAGTGATCCTCTATTTTTTTTCTTTTCAAGCTTGCACTCCCTTCTCTTACAAGTAGTTTGTTTAATCCAAAGAAGTGTACTTCATTGCTAGGCCAGTTCACGAGAACGGACATAAGCTTCTTAATCGGATGTTTGTTTGTTCAAACTTCTCAATTTATTAGCTAAAGCCCGTTTACGGCAAAATCATTGACCGTTCACTTGAAGCACTTCTTATCTAGGATTTAAGCTCGGGAATCTTGTGACTTGGAATTTGTTTGTCGAATGATAACAAGAATCACTTGGTCTTGTAATGTGCAAGTTTTATTTTCGTTGCCTGCAAAAATTTAAATCGACATTTCAATAATACTTTTAATGTACTTTTCATATCGAAAATAAAGCAAGCATGTAATAATAATAAGGAACATAAGATTTATAGTGGTTCGGCCAAGAGTTTGGGCGTACATCCACTTTATTGTTTTTCATTATTCATTTGCATCGGTTTTACAATCGCTTCCAATTACAGGAATCATACATTCATAATTCTTTTTACAATATTTCAACAAAGCTATCAAGTAAAGTAAGGACGCAAGTGATTGCTGTTCCAAGCCCTTGAAATTTGATCTCCTCCGACAGTAGTGAGTTTGAATGTGCCGTCAAGAAGCTTTTGACCTATGAAATATGGTCCTTCCCAATTTGGCCCAAACACACCTGTCGCTGTCATAATTCTCTTTAGGACTAGATCTCCAATCTCGAAGCTGCGTTGGCGAACTTTGGAATTGAAATGTCTGGCTATCCTTTGCTGATGAGATGCGATTCTGATCTCAGCCTCTTCTCTTTTTTCATCAAGGAGATCTAGTGCCTCAAGCTGTAGTTTCTCATTCTCCGCTGGATTGAAATGGATTCTTCTATGTGATGGGACCTCTGTTTCTACCGGAATCATTGCCTCTGATCCGTATGCCAATGAAAACGGAGTATGCCCAGTCGCAGTTTTGTGGGTAGTTCTGTATGCCCATAGTGCTAGCGGTAGCTTATCGACCCAACCACCTTTTGCTCTTTCAAATTTCTTCTTGATGGTTGACTTGATAATTTTATTTACTGCTTCCACCTTCCCGTTTGCCTGCGGATGAGCTACTGCTGAGAAGCTTTTTCGGATTTTGAATCGTTTGCAAAAATCTTGGAATTCTTCACTTTCGAACTGAGTACCATTGTCTTTAATTATTTTTTGAGGCACACCATATCTGCAAATGATACTTTTAGCCACAAAACTTATCATCTTTTTTGAGGTGATAGTAGCCAGTGGTTAAGCTTTTGCCCACTTAGTAAAATAATCTACAGCAACAATGGCATATTTAATTCCAGATTTGGCAGTTGGTAACGGTCGTACAAGTTCTAACCCCCATATTGAAAACGGCCATGGACTGACCATCTGTGTGAGTTCAGTGGAAGGGGCTGTAGGAATTTTGGCGAATCTTTGGCATCTGTCACATTTTCGGGAATAGTCTGCTGCATCTCGATTAATTTCTGGCCAGAAATATCCGTATCGGAGAATCTTTTTGGCTAAAGTTTGACCACCTAAATGATCACCACATTCTCCCCCATGCACCTCAGCTAGGATTGTTTTGGACTCTTCCCTGGATACACATCGAAGTAACGGCATTGAGAATCCCCGTCTGTATAACTGGCCATCCTGGACTATATAGCGAGAGGCTTTCCTCAGTAGCTTCTTTCATTCTTTTGAATTTTCCGGTAAAGAGCCATTGAGTAGATATTCTGTTATTGGAGTCATCCATGATTCTTGCTCTTGAGACACACTCATGATCCAATCAATATCCATCTCATCAATGCTCGGAGTCGACAGGACCTCCACTGGAGTTGACCCCAGAAATTGAGCTTCGCCTGTGCTAGAGTACTTTGCGAGAGAATCTGCTTTCATGTTTTCTTCTCGAGGAATATGACTTATCATGTAATGATCGAAATCACCCAGGAGTTCCCAAGCCTTTGACAAGTAGGCGGGCAGATTTCCCCCTTTCGCTTGGAATTCCTTCATGACTTGGCATACAATAAGCTGAGAATCACTGAAGATCTGTAATGCTTGGATGTTTAGTTCTTTAGCAATCCTTAAGCCAGCGATAAGGGCTTCGTATTCTGCTTCATTGTTTGTTGAAGGAAATTCCAATCTTAGTGCATAGCATAATGATCGACCTTCAGGGGTCTCAAGTACAACTCTGGCTCCAGAGCAATAGTCGTTTCTCGCGCCATCGACATATAACTTCCATTGGATTGGGGAATCGTCGATCGTTTCATCCTCACTGTTACCCTTATCTGTGAATTCTGCGATGAAATCCGCTAAAGCTTGTCCGTTGATTGCTTTTCGGGGATGATAAGTGATGTCATATTGACTGAGTTCAATATTCCACTTTAGAAGACGACCCAAAGTCTCAGGGCGAAACAGGACTTGCTTTAAAGGTTGATCAGTGAGGACTCTGATAGGATGAGCTTGAAAATATTGCCTCAACTTCCTGGATGCAATCAGTAGGCAATAGGCGAGTTTTTCCAACTTAGAGTAATTCATCTCTGCCCCAGTGAGTCTTTTGCTGATATAGTAAACTGGATGTTGAATCCTCTTGTCTTCTCGTATCAGCGCTGCACTTAAAGCATGAGATGATACTGCCAAGTATACAAGAAGATCCTCGCCATCGCCGGGCCTAGAAAGTATTGGAGGCGTTTCCATATGGCGAATCAATTCATCAAAGGCTTTTTGGCATTCGGGAGTCCAATTGAAGTTTTTCTTTCCTTTCTTTAGGGCGTCAAAGAATAGGATGCATTTATCTGTGGCTTTGGAAATGAACCGACTCAAGGCGGCGACTTTTCCATTGAGACTTTGCAATTCCTTCTTCGTTCTAGGAGCTTTGACTTCCTTTAAGGCGGTAATTCGAGCTGGACTAGCCTCAATGCCCCTAGCGCTCACGATGAACCCTAAAAACTTTCCGGATTCCACTCGAAATGAACATTTTAAAGGGTTGAGCTTCATTCCGTATTTTCGGAGGACTGCGAACATGTCTGCTAAGTGTTCTATGTGATCCACTGCTTTCTTAGACTTTACTAACATGTCATCGACGTAGACTTCCATAGTCTTGCCCAATTGTGGTTTGAACATAGCATTAACAAGTCTTTGGTATGTTGCCCCTGCATTCTTCAGCCCGAAGGGCATAACTCTGTAGCAGTAAAGACCAACGTCGGTGATAAAGCTCGTGTCCTCCTGATCTGGCTCATGCATCATGATCTGGTTATATCCAGAGTAGGCATCCATAAAAGATAACAATTCGTGTCCCGCTGTTCCGTCTACCAGTTGATCGATCCTGGGTAATGGGAAGCAATCTTTGGGGCAGGCCTTGTTTAGATCTGAAAAATCAATGCACACTCTCGATTTTCCGTTGGCTTTCTTAACCGGCACTGGATTTGAAACCCAATTCGGATAGGTAGATTCTTTGATAAAGTTATTCTCCATGAGCCGATCAACTTCTTCTTTTAACGCTGCTGACCTTTCTGGACCTTGAGTTCTCCTTTTCTGCTTCACAGGTGTAAATTTTGTATCAATATTCAGGGCGTGTACTGCAACTTCTGGGGATATTCCGCACATATCGGCATGAGTCCAAGCAAAAACATCCAAATTTGCCTTTAAAAAAGATATTAAGATATTCTGAATTGACACATTAAGTTGTGAACCCACATTCAACACCTTGTTTGGGTTCTTTGGGTCAACAGGTACTGGTATTGTCGTTTCTACTGGTACCACTCTATTCTCCCCTGCACTGGCTTTCCTAGGATCCATCTCTTTCCGTGCTCCGCTGTGCTCGCCAGTGCAGGGTCCGCCCTGTAATTGCTACAAGGCTGGTTCTTTGATGCGGACTGGGGTTGCCGCACCCTTTCCCATTTCTCTTTTCCTTGTTTCTCGTAGCTCTGTCAGATAACACTCCTGCCCAGCATTTTGATCCCCTTTTATAACTCCCACTCCATTATCTGTGGAAAATTTAATGGTGAGGCACCATGGGGCCAGAACAGCTTTGAATGCTGCGAAAGTTGGACGGCCAAGGAAAGCATTATAAGCAGAAAACTCGTCGACAATCACAAAAGTTTGCTTGCGGACCACTTTTCTTTCTCCCTCTCCAAGTTCTACAAGCAAATCAACGGTTCCTATCGGCTGTTTTGGCTCCCCAGTGAAGCCAGCGATTTTCTGCGATGATGCTTGCACGTCAGCCATAGGGATCTTCATTTGGTCGAATGTTTTCTTGAAGAGGATATTGCAGTATGCGCCACAATCAATGAGAACTCTTCTGACAATAGCTGGCCCGATACCAGCTGAGATGACTAAGGGATCCAAGGTAGGAGCTTCAATACCTATGGAATCCCTGGCTCTGAACACAATATCATCATTGGAAGTTCTTTCTTGCTTCAGGGGCGTAGCACCTTCCAAAACAAATACATCTTCCTCAGTCGGTACATACTTCAAAGCTCGGGTATACCTTTCTATCTCACCCCAGCTCCTGCCTGCTGGGCGAGGTCCTCCCGTAATGACATTGATAACAGGCCTTCCGGATTCATGCCCTGCAGTCTTCTCACCTGTCCTGGGTTGATGAGCAGGAGCTCGTTGCCCCTGACTAGACGAAGCGGGATTGTTGCTATTCTTTTCCACAAATTGCTGCAGCTTGTTTTCCCTTATCAATTCTTCAATCAAAATTTTCAATTGGCGGCATTCATCGGTATCATGACCGGGTTGATTATGGAAGCGGCAAAACTTTCCGCTTTGTACATCTTTTTTCCCGGTTCTCAGAATGGGAGGTTTAGGATAATCAACAGAATCTTTAGTGGCAAGGTAAATACGCTCCGGCGTATCCAATAAAGGGGTATATTCCGATGGCTTGAAGGAACGAGGCTTCTTCAGATTTTTCTGTTTCTTCCCATCGTTATTTTCCCTTTTCTGTCCTACAGATTCACTCTTGCGTGGAGCAACAATGTTATTTTCATCTTTTTCCAATGCTGCCTTTACGGGTACAGGACGGCTTTCCAAGCGTATGAACTCATCTGCTTTCTTGTAGAATTTTTGAAGGGAATTTGGTTCCTTCATGTTAAGCCATTTTCCAAATTCGCTCGACTTGTCGATGGCCCTCATCAGATAGGTCAAGATCATCTGTGGTTCTGCATTATCTACCTCGGCCAGCCCTATATTAAAGCGATTCAAGAAAGATCTGATAGTTTCCCCTGGATTCTGCTCTAAACTTGACAACGACATGATATCTTTGGCTTTTGAAGCGTATAGTCTGAACTGCTCCTTGAATTTACGGGTTAGGTCAGAAAACTAATCTATAGACCGAATTGGTAGCTTGGTGAACCAAAGCAGAGCTACACCTTCCAAATATACAGGAAAATATCGACAATTTATTTCATCAGAAGCTCTGGCACCTGTCATGTGCCAATCATACTTACACAAGAATTCGTTCGGATCACTTGTTCCTTTGTAAGCTGGGATAGTTGGAGGGACGAACTTCCTTGGGAACTCAGCCTTTAAGATTCTTTCGGTAAACGAGGTTTTACTTGGAGCGAAACCCCATTCCTTCTCATCTTCATTCCTTTGCATGCTTTATTTCATGATTTGTCGAACTATTTCAGAAAGATACCCCTCATCATTTCGAGCTTTAGATCCACCAACTTCAGGAAATGTCCGCTCAAAGGGGCTGGCAGCCCTCTCAGGAATGTTTCTTTCTTCATCCTCATGAATGTTGCCAACAAAGTTCCTTTCATTACCCGTTGGTTGACGGTTTACTCCAAGAAAGTCATTCAACTTATTCAAAATTAGGGCATTTTGGGCATTCTGAGCCTCCAATTGTGCACTTTGGGCATTTATCTGCTGGTTCAGCCCTAAGATTACAACATCCAACTCCGCTTTTGTAACCCCAATAGGTGGAGTGGCTTGATTAGGTACTGGGGAAGCGGAGGTTCCCTCTTGAACACTTCCAGATCTAACAGATCTACTCTTTCTCCCCGGAGCCATGATTTCAAATAAACTTCTAGTCTTCAGAGAGGTTACTTCAACAAACTTTCGTGGAGCAATGATGATAATTTTCCTGAGTTCGATTCTCAGTGAAAGCACCAAAAATGTTAACGCTAAAATTTGAACGCTAACACCCCGGTGTATAAAGTGTAGTTGTGAAAGCACCACCCGATGATTCGGGAACAGAGTATAAGCAGAAAATTACAGAAAAAAGCAGTGAATAACAACGATTTTATAGTGGTTCGGCTCAAGGCAAGCCTACGTCCACTTTAATTCTCTTTATTGCTAAACCGATTACAACTTTACAACAATCTTCAATTACAATTATGACGAAACAAACAACTAGAACTTTGGTAGAGAAGAATTCTTCGAATCCATGTAGATTGCGTTAGATTTCCCCTTGAAGTTAGTTGAGATGCCTTTCGAACTTGAAGTGTCGGGTCAGTTGAGAATTCAGCAGAGTATTGGCGCTTGAAGTGATTGGCCAAAAGTCCCCTTGAATGTTGGAGGTGGTCGCCTATTTATAGGGGCTTCTGGTGTCAAGTTGTAAGTAGTAGCCGAGATGAGTTGGGTCGTAAGCCGTTGCCGAGATAAGCTAGGTCGTAGGTCGCTGCCCATCACCTATGCACGGCCTATGGTTTAAATGGGAGGCGCATATCCTTCTGGCCCCAAATCCTAAGTCCCAAGTCGCTGCCGAGTTATCGTGACGCGCATTGAACTGTTTCACTACTTCCCCCTTCGTATCTTTAGGTCGGTCACGACTTACCATGAGCCGTAAGCCGGCCACGACTCAGGAGTAGACCAACTTACTCCTAACAGCTAAGTCGGCAAACAACTTGAGTAGTTAGATCGGAAAACGCGTTAGGTCGGTAGACCTTTATAAGTCCTAGGTCGGAATCTCCTTGAACCTTAAGTCGACATCATTTTAAGATGTTAGGTCAGAACTTTCTTTATGGCATTAGGTCGGCATGCTTCTCAAGACCCTTAGGTCGGTATCCCTCTTAGGTTTTATGCAGTTCGGTCGGTCTTCCATGCTAAGATACTAGGTCGGCGTCCCTTCGTGTCTTGGGTCGGCATCCTTCCTTAAGTCGGCAGAGTGTTAGGTTGTTTATTATCTTGGATCGGTGAGCCACGGCTGAGGCGGGGTTAACACTAATGTTAGAAAATCCGAACAGATAACCCAACAGATCAGGTAGATATATATGTGTGTATACATACATACATATATACATACATATATATATATATATATACATACATATATATATAAATTACAAGTACGCTCTCTCAAGAAAGACACCACTCCAAAGCCTAGGTATTCACTCAACCTAATGCTCTGATACCAGCTGTGGCGACCCATCTTCCTATCTCCAGGAAGACGCGTCACTAATGAAGAAAGAAAGGGATAGAAGAAGAAAAGAAAGAGAAAGAAGAAACACAACAGCATCTGATAACTCACAGCGGAATGATTGAAGTATAACATATCACATAAAATATTACATAGTATCATATTTCATCAGAGTACACAACTTATACGACACATATTAGACAGTTTTAAATATCTGTCAAACTATACAACTCAAATACACAAGATACAAATACCATACAAACATAGCGGAACCATAATATATCTACACGTGGAAGCCTCCTGCTCCATATCTCCTCTAGAATTCGTCAAGCTAACCTGAATCACTCGACTACTTATACATAATATGAGTACCCAAGAGTTTAAGAAAACGGAAAATAAACACTCGGATCAGACAGGGGTCTGGTGTGAATAAACGGGTTAAAATTTCTTAACTTTAGAAAAACCTTTGAAAAGAAAAGGTATCACGTAAGACTTCCCACACATAAACATGAAAAAGTTTTTACCTTACGCTAACCAAAACATTTGATAGGAAATCCAGTGATATTATAATAATGTCTAGAGTTTTCAAAATAAAATATAGAAATAGCAGGAATGCTTACATCACACGTTCCAACATTGTTGGGCACAATCAAAACCATACAGGCACTTATTTGATTTTGGATTCCATCAATGGCAGGGCTACCGGGGTACCGCCTTTCACAGTACGTGTTCTAGATCACAGTACCGAGGATTACGCTCAATCCTCTACATCACAAAGTCGGAAGCATTCCTTACTGAACAACCCCGAGTAAGATCACCCCGTGGTTGGCGCGACCAACCACCCACAAAGCGGAAATAAAGGGACATCTAGACAGGAATGACCTCACCCTGAAATGGGTGCTACCCACCTAGCCTTGCTGCACCTCCCCTGTTTTAGCCATTGCTGGGTTGATGAGGCTTGAGGCTGCGATTACCTTTATAGAACACATCTATCTTAGAATGCACATCGTCCACCTGGCGATGTTCCGAAAGCATTCAATCCATACAAGTTCGTTCCGGGTTCGAACGAAACCGAAGGCACTATCTCGTTGCACTCATTTTGGAATCACCCTCAGAGTCAACGACCATACCCCTTGCACTCTGAATCACCATCTCGAATCTATAAGTACTATTTCCGTCAAACTCATCACCGAATCGCCCCTAGAGTTATACTGACGTATAGTTCTTACACCTCGATTCTTCACTTGCTCCACTCGGATTCACGACCTAATGTTTAATTGGAATCGATGTGGTTTTCGGATATCCAAATATGGAAACCCGATCCCGGTCTCACCGAAATCCAACGCCATTTTAATGTTCAAGTTGTTTTAAAGGGCTTAAACATTTAAGCTTATATTCAAGATGATATAAACGGATAGATGAATCACATTATCACAATAGATAATTCATATCAAACATTCATCTCACAGAGCAACATATTACATATCATAGATATCCAAATCATCCAGTATCAACCAATCACCCAATATCAATCATCCCATATCAATTTATCATCCAATATCAGTCACCAAATATCAATCAATCATCAAATAGCAGAATTGATTAACTTTTAAATTAATTGGATTACCTAAATCCTTCTTCATTAATTTATTCCAAATAAATAAATTAATCATCTCTTAATGATCTTCTTTAATTAATCTTCCTAGATTAATTATCCTTTAATTACTTTCAAGTAATTATCTTTAATCATATACAGTAATTACCTTTAATTAATATCATTAGTTACAATAATTAATGATCCTTCATTTACTTCTTGTGACGACCCGGAATTTTCTAGCAATATCAATTTAATAATCTGCATTAAATATTAAATTGATATGATATATTTTTATTAATTAAATCTGAATTTGATACTTTTCTTTTAATAAATATCTAATGGTAAATTTTATCCGTTAGAAATTAATTGTTTGTTTTCTATTTATATATGTATATATTTGTATACATTGCAAATAGATGAATTTGTTTTAAAATTTAATTAATAAAATATGTTTAAATACTAATATATATTTTAGTGAATTATAAATTGTGTTTTATTTAATATAAACTTTTCAAAGCTAAATAAATAAATACAGGATTTTCAATACATAAATAAATGTTTAAATAGTTTAAAAACTTATTTTAATTTAAGTTTAAATTTAATTTACTAACAAAATGATTTGTTTTCTTGTCTTTTTAGTATAGTTTGATTTAAAATATGAATTTACAATGATATATGAGTTTTAATTATAATTTTGTCAAACAATACATCAACATACATTAATAAATATGTAGCTTATAATAAAAAGATAATTTATTCTATTTATCATTTCAAATTGATCATGTGTTTTGTAATATAAAATGAAATGTATAAATAAAAAAAATACAAGATACAAGATAAATTGGAAAAGAGATATAAGTTAGTACATTAGTTAAATTAAAATAACATAACAACATTCATATGCATTTTAAAATATAACAGGACAACAATAACACTAGAAACAAAAGAATTTTCAGATTTGTAAACCAACAGAAGCAAACTGCAGTATATGTTTAAAGCACCAAAACAAATGTATCAGATTGTACAAAGGGAAATAGATAATATCTAGAAGCAAATGACAGTAATATAACAACTGTATATAATGTAAAGCATCAAGACAAACAAATATCTCTGTTTTGTTGTACAAACATCATGATGTTATAAACTGCAAATGTAAGTATATATTAACTTACCTTCATATCAGTTTAAATATTATCTGGAAAGCAAGATATAAAAATATAAAATATGCAGGCCAATGAGAAAATATAAGTGTGCAGGCCAAATTGTATGAACAAAGCAAATGATAGTAACAAATCTAAATATGCAGGCATAGGATAGGATAGTCAACCTGTAAGTAATAAACAAAGCTAAAGATAGTAACAAAAATATAAAATGTGCAGGCCAAACTGAAATAAAAACAAAATGAAGTAAAAAAAAAAAAAAAGACAGTAACAAAACTTGAGTAACAATAGTATATGCAGGCCAAATAAATACATAAACTGCATATATATGTGAAGCTTGCTTAGAAAGATAGTGTTAAATATCCTTAAGCTAACAAACAAAAAGTAATTAATAAAAAATCTTTTAGTACACAAAGCATTTATATCAGCCTACCATTTGAATAAATATCTCTGGTCAGGAAAATCTGTACAATACAATATTGTATGCAATACTGTCACTATGTCATGAAACATAATTATATTTTTCTATATGTTAGCTTCATATCAGTTCGAACTAAGTAGAAACTAAAGTAAACTTCATTTCATACTAAAACATAAAAGTAAAACAATTTCAAACTTAACAAAATTCAGGAAGAAAGCAAAGGGGCCTCTGTTCTTCCACTTTGTTGTGAGTAACACTTTTAACATTTACTTAAGTTTTAAATACTGATGCATGCCTGTATTTGAATGTTTAAATGAATTGTGTGAACATTTATATCTTCATTCTCTCTGGATATTTGTGAGTTGTGATTCTGCATATCTAAAGCCTGCAAAATCGAACTATTTTCTTATAAACTTGTTTTGTTTTCTATTTGCTGTGAGTCAAAATTTAAAAAGCTGAAGTATGTTTACATATGATTGATAATTATGCCTGAACTAAGTATGAATATGTGTTTATACACTGTTGGATGGTTGTGAAATGATCCCTGCATGTTTCTAACATGTAATACACCTCTGTATATTAAGTTTTCAAGTTCCTGCTTATTTCAAAAATCATTTCTGGTGATCTATGGATTGTTAAGACTTAAGATCCAAACAGATATTGCTTGTTTGATTCTGAACAAAGAGTTAAAAATTTATTTAGTGTAAGTTAAGATAGGGATTGCTCTGGAAAACAAAAATTTTACTTTTAAAAAGCATTTACACCTCTGTTGATTAATGGATGAAATTAAGATTTGAATAAGTGATGTTTGTAACATCATGAAATAAGTTTAAACTTTAGATAAGATAAAACAACTTAAAATTTTTCATCTGGAACCCAAATTTTTGAGCAAAATCCCTGTGCATAACCTGAATTGTAGTGGCCGAAGTGTTGGGTTCTGTGTGACATCATCAGGCGATCGAGTGCCGTGAAACTTTGTGAGGGGGTAGCTCAGTCTTTGATGCGTTCATGGCCGGAGTTTCTTGTCGCCACGTGGTCAGGGTTGGGGAAGAGCAGCGCTGACAGGTTTGATGGGAGGTGAGGTTCTGTTGTTTCCAGGTTCTGTAATTTGTTTCCATTCGCGCGTGCCTGGTGAGAAACTCGAAGCAGCTCGTATATTTTCTCGGGGAGGTCTCGCGTATAACTCGAAGCAACTCAGGGGGGGCTCGGGTAGTGGTATTTGTTCAATATTTTCGTACAACCTGAAACTGTTTAACAGTTTCAACTGTCTTAAACTTTGTTTTAAAATTTAAAATCAAAGTTACAATCTGGATTTAAATCAGAATTTAACTGTGAATTCCAGTCAGTTTTGAAAATAAGTTAGGTATAAATAAGTTTTCAAAACTTAAATTATTTTAATAATTTAAAAGTGCCAAATGTTTAAGTTTATTCGAAGGGAAGTTGAATTTAAAAATAAATTAAAAATGGTTGAAGAATGTACCCAGCCAAGTTAACACCAAAGGAAGTCAGGACTTAGATATGTAATTCCAGACTTGAAACTAGATTTAAGTTTTATAATTTAAAATTGATTCAAATAAGTTTAATGCTATTAAATATGTAAGTTTAAAAAGGGGTTTTGAAAATAAATTAGTGTAAACATTGTATTAAGATAAAATTTAAATTATTGAAATAAATGTTTAAACATATTGGAAATAAGAATTTAACTCAATTATAAGAACAATTTACTTTAATTCATGAAGTTTGGAATTTTATATGTTTTAATCTTTAAGTTAATTAGGCAAGAATTCTTAATGATGAATATTAGTTAATTTAGTAATTAATAGTTTAAAAAGTAGTAATTAAAGTTAATTAATAAATTAATTAACTAATATGTTATTTAGAACTATAGATTAGATTTTTAAAATTAATAATGGTTAATTAACTTATAAATAATGATAATTAGTATAAGTTGATTATGTTAGAAGGAGATAATTAAATAATTATTAATGAAGTTCATTAACCAAATGATGTTATAATTAATTAATATGGTTGATTTAGTAATAAATTAATTAGATAAATTGATTCAATAGTTTAAATGAAATTATTAATTAAGAAGTAATTAATAAATTAATTACTTATTAATTAAGTGAATTGATTTGATTTAATTAATTTAGATTAATTAACTGATTTTTTTGGAAATTTAAATTACTTAGAGAAGTAATTGAAGGATAATTACGGGATGTAATTAATTGGGTGATGTTATTAATGGAAGTAATTGAAATATAATTACTTAAAATTAATCAGGGGATTAATTTAGAGTGTTATTGAGAAGTAATTAATATTGAATGATTAACTACTGTTTGTTATTAATCAAGAGGATTAATATTTATGATTTGAAGATGTGTATTCTTAATATAAATTAACAAATGAAGATGTAATTAGAAATCATTAATTAATAATTAATGATGATATTGATTTATTTGAGAATAATAAATCAACAAGATAATTAGAAAGGTAATAAATCTATATAAATGTAATTAATTAATGGATTTATTCAAAATTTATTTTTGTAAATAAATTAAGGAAATTATTGGGATGTTGCAAAAGATATTTAAAGCAAAGGTGATTAATTTGAATATATATATAAGTAATGGATAATAAGATTAAATTAAGAAATCATTTAATGATTTGATATATGTGAATATAAGTGTAATTAATGAAGCATAATTACTCAGAATAGTAATTGGATGATAATTACTTGATGAGATTCATTCAAGATGATTTGTAAATGAATAATGTGAGTAATTTCTTTTATAATTAATCAAAGGATTAATTTATGGAATTAATTAATCATGGAATGATTAATTTGTTAATAAGTAATTATGAGTAGTTAATTACTGGTTTGTTATTAATCAAGGGGTGATTAATAATTGTGTTTAAGTAAAGATTAATCACTCAATATTTTAGATAAGTAATTAAATATAAATTGAAGATCATTTATTAATATAATTAATGATGTAATTAAGAATTGTAAATTAAGGAATAATTAATTAAGAAAGTAATTAAATGTTAATTGTTATAAATGATTTAGAATAATTCAATTGAGAATTAATTAAAGACTAAATTATTCTTGTAATTAGAGAATAATTAATTAATGATTGTGAGAGCATGATTTGTAGAATGAGAAATTAATTTAATTTACTTTAAATTAATTAAAGATAGAAGTAGTTAATTTAATTCATTTTAAATTAATTATAGATTGTGATTCATAAATCATGCTTATGGATGATATTGATATTTCATTGTTTGATTGTGATCTCAGAAATGAGTTGGATGATGTCTATGTGATATGGATGTATGTTTTAAGTATGATAATGTTTAATTATCTGTTTGGATGATGATATTAATTATCTGTTTATGATGATATTGTGATTATCTATTATGAGATGTGAATTATCTATCTGTGTTGAATTCACTGTTAAGACTAAATAGACAACTTGGCCTTAAAAGACACGCTTTGGATTTCGATGAGACCGGGATCGGGTTTTCCGCATTAGGAACATCCGAAAACCACATCATTTCCAAATTAACGTTAGGTCGTGAATCTGAAGTGAAGATGAAGGTTCATAATGCAAGGGTTATCGTCGTTAACTCTGAGGGTGATTCCAAAATGAGTGTAACGAGATAATGCCTTCGGTTTCGTTCGAACCCGGAACGAACTTGTATGGATTGAATGCTTTCAACACATCGTCAGGTGGACGATGAGCATTCTAAGAAATATGTTCTATAAAGGTAATCGTAACCTCAAGCCTCATCAACCGGGAATGGCTAAAACAGGGGAGGTGCAGCAAGGTTAGGTGGGTCATGCCCAAGCAGGACAAGGATATTCCCCTGTCTAGATGTCCCTTTTTATTCGGCTTAGTGGGCGGTTGGTCTGCAGCCAACTGTGGGGTGTATCTTGTTCGGGACTGTTCAGTAAGGAATGGTTCCGGCCTTGTGTTGCAGGGGATGAAGGGAGTAATCCTCGGTACGGTGATCTAGGCCCCGTACTGTGACGGGTGGTACCCCAGTAGCCCTGCCATTGTATGGAATCCAAAATCCAATAAGTGCCCACGGTTTTGATTGTATTACCCACTTTTGTGGCTAGTAGCTGGAATTTAATCATGTAACAATTTCGGCTATTTTCTATTTACTTGAAAACCATAGACCTAATATAATATCACAGAATTTCCTATCAAATGTTTTGGTTAGCGTAAGGTAAAAACTTTTCCATGTTTATGTGTGGGAAGTCTTACGTGATACTTTTTGTTTTCAAAGGATTTTTCAAAATTAAGCAACTTTAACCTGTTACTCATACCAGACCCATGTCTGACCCGAAGTTTATTTTTGTTTTTCATAAACTCTCGGGTACCCAAATTTTTACGGGTAGCCAAGGGATTCAGGTTTAGCTTTGATGAATTTTGGAGGAGCAATGGAGCAGGAGGCTTCAGCGTTATAGATATATATATAGTTCCGCTGTGTTGGTATGTTTGTATTGTTTGAGTTGTATTGTGTATTGAGTTGTATTAACTAGACAGGTGTTTATAACTGTCTAGTATGTGATGTATTATCTGTATAGCTCTGATATATGTATATATCATGTAAATACTTATGTAATTAATATATTTTATTCGTTCCGCTGTGAGATTCTGATGTTGTTGTTCTTTCTTCTCTATCTTTTCTATTTTCTCACCCTTTTCTTTCTTATTAACGATGTTAATTCCTGGGAGTAGGAAGTGGGGTCGTTATAGTGGTATCAGAGCGCTAGGTTGAGTGAATACCTAGGCTCTTAAGTGATTCCTTTCTTGAGAGAGCGTATTTGTAATTTTGATATATATTTATATATATATTTCTATCTATTTGTTGGATTACCTATTCGGGTTTTCCAATATAAGCATAAGGATAGATTGAGTAGTGGTGTGTGTAACACGACTACCTGTGGTTAGAAGTATATTTGGCGAGACTGTAGACCTAATACCGTCTCGAGTAAATTTGTGGTGTAAGGATTTCACCAAATCTCTTGAGGAACCTGTTAAGATTTGGAGTCCATTTTATTGTCCAAGAGTGGATGAGTAGATTTGGATTGTGTGAGTGAGCAGAAGCTAGAATATTATCTTGGTAACTCGAGAAGTAGTAGTTGTGTGTTGAGATGCAGTAGCGGAGGATTGTTTCTGAAGAAGTTCTCAAAGATTTTTGAATAAGGAAGTATGTCAGCATCAATTTTGAAGTTGAGTCCAGCTGAATGTTGTGTTTGGCTTTGAGGCCTGAGTTTTCTGAGGAATTTTTGGCATCAGTAGCAGTGTTGCAGCTCAGATTGTTCTGCCGGCACGCGAGAAGGTCATCTGTCAACAGTTCTTTAGAAATGAAGTCCAGAACCAGTTTTGTGAATCCATTTCTTCAATGGATTGGCTAGATAAGTTTAAGATGTTCAAATTGGTAGGAGAGAACAGTTTTCTTTAGATATTAACCTGAGTGGATCGCAAAAGTGACTTGCGATAGTTAAGTATTCTCTGGGATGGCAGAAATTTTTCTGAATATCTTTGTAGAGGTCGGTGGTTTGCCTTAGCATCTGAGGAGTTGAGTTTGGTATCGACTAGATTTCATAAGTAGTACCGATGGTTCAGCTTAGTAATCGAATGGTTTCTGGAGAAAGGAATTGGTAAAGCAACTCGAGTTTCGGAGGAATTTCTGAGTTCTATTTTGGATCTGCTGAATCATATTTTTGTCATGTGTTGTCCAGTTATGCTTATGTGCATCATTAGCATTTTCATCCATCCAGATCAGAGTTGTGCAGCGAAAGCAGTTGGAAGTGCATCTGTTTTTCTTTTCTGGGAAAGAAAAGTTGTTTTCTACTGATGATAGTAGAGGTTGAGTTCTTGGTTTTGGTGGGTTTTGAGGAAATTATTCTACTGGATTGTTTTTGGATTCAGATTATTGTAGGAGTTATCAGCGAAGGTGGAGCTGATCAGTGGGTTGAAGGCAGCTCTGGACTGTCAGAAGTATTTGGTGGATAAGAGATGAGGGAATTTGGATTTGGGAGTCGGAAATTTCATTTTGTATGAATTTTCTCTGATTCGGAGGAATTCTATAGATTAGGAGTATAGACTGATTGGATTCTATAGATCGAGTATTCCGGTATTATACTGGAAAACTCTAGAGAACTCTATTTTGTATGGATAGTTAGCTTTGTTGATTGAGTAGATTGGTTGTGATGATTGTTAGCATGTGATTGATATATGCTTATGATTTAAAATTAAATTAAAATCTTAAATATATTATTAAATTACCTTTGCTTTTAAATTTCGGGGACGAAATTCTTTTAAGGGGGAAGGAATGTGACGACCCGGAATTTTCTAGCAATATCAATTTAATAATCTGCATTAAATATTAAATTGATATGATATATTTTTATTAATTAAATCTGAATTTGATACTTTTCTTTTAATAAATATCTAATGGTAAATTTTATCTGTTAGAAATTAATTGTTTGTTTTCTATTTATATATGTATATATTTGTATACATTGCAAATAGATGAATTTGTTTTAAAATTTAATTAATAAAATATGTTTAAATACTAATATATATTTTAGTGAATTATAAATTGTGTTTTATTTAATATAAACTTTTCAAAGCTAAATAAATAAATACAGGATTTTCAATACATAAATAAATGTTTAAATAGTTTAAAAACTTATTTTAATTTAAGTTTAAATTTAATTTACTAACAAAATGATTTGTTTTCTTGTCTTTTTAGTATAGTTTGATTTAAAATATGAATTTACAATGATATATGAGTTTTAATTATAATTTTGTCAAACAATACATCAACATACATTAATAAATATGTAGCTTATAATAAAAAGATAATTTATTCTATTTATCATTTCAAATTGATCATGTGTTTTGTAATATAAAATGAAATGTATTAATAAAAAAAATACAAGATACAAGATAAATTGGAAAAGAGATATAAGTTAGTACATTAGTTAAATTAAAATAACATAACAACATTCATATGCATTTTAAAATATAACAGGACAACAATAACACTAGAAACAAAAGAATTTTCAGATTTGTAAACCAACAGAAGCAAACTGCAGTATATGTTTAAAGCACCAAAACAAATGTATCAGATTGTACAAAGGGAAATAGATAATATCTAGAAGCAAATGACAGTAATATAACAACTGTATATAATGTAAAGCATCAAGACAAACAAATATCTCTGTTTTGTTGTACAAACATCATGATGTTATAAACTGCAAATGTAAGTATATATTAACTTACCTTCATATCAGTTTAAATATTATCTGGAAAGAAAGATATAAAAATATAAAATATGCAGGCCAATGAGCAAATATAAGTGTGCAGGCCAAATTGTATGAACAAAGCAAATGATAGTAACAAATCTAAATATGCAGGCATAGGATAGGATAGTCAACCTGTAAGTAATAAACAAAGCTGAAGATAGTAACAAAAATATAAAATGTGCAGGCCAAACTGAAATAAAAACAAAATGAAGTAAAAAAAAAAAAAAAAAAAGACAGTAACAAAACTTGAGTAATAATAGTATATGCAGGCCAAATAAATACATAAACTGCATATATATGTGAAGCTTGCTTAGAAAGATAGTGTTAAATATCCTTAAGCTAACAAACAAAAAGTAATTAATAAAAAATCTTTTAGTACACAAAGCATTTATATCAGCCTACCATTTGAATAAATATCTCTGGTCAGGAAAATCTGTACAATACAATATTGTATGCAATACTGTCACTATGTCATGAAACATAATTATAACCCTGTTCTTTTCTTTTTCTATATGTTAGCTTCATATCAGTTCGAACTAAGTAGAAACTAAAGTAAACTTCATTTCATACTAAAACATAAAAGTAAAACAATTTCAAACTTAACAAAATTCAGGAAGAAAGCAAAGGGGCCTCTGTTCTTCCACTTTGTTGTGAGTAACACTTTTAACATTTACTTAAGTTTTAAATACTGATGTATGCCTGTATTTGAATGTTTAAATGAATTGTGTGAACATTTATATCTTCATTCTCTCTGGATATTTGTGAGTTGTGATTCTGCATATCTAAAGCCTGCAAAATCGAACTATTTTCTTATAAACTTGTTTTGTTTTCTATTTGCTGTGAGTCAAAATTTAAAAAGCTCAGGTATGTTTACATATGATTGATAATTATGCCTGAACTAAGTATGAATATGTGTTTATACACTGTTGGATGGTTGTGAAATGATCCCTGCATGTTTCCAACATGTAATTCACCTCTGTATATTAAGTTTTCAAGTTCCTGCTTATTTCAAAAATCATTTCTGGTGATCTATGGATTGTTAAGACTTAAGATCCAAACAGATATTGCTTGTTTGATTCTGAACAAAGAGTTAAAAATTTATTTAGTGTAAGTTAAGACAGGGATTGCTCTGGAAAACAAAAATTTTACTTTTAAAAAGCATTTACACCTCTATTGAATAATGGATGAAATTAAGATTTGAATAAGTGATGTTTGTAACATCATGAAATAAGTTTAAACTTTAGATAAGATAAAACAACTTAAAATTTTTCATCTGGAACCCAAATTTTTGAGCAAAATCCCTGTGCATAACCTGAATTGTAGTGGCCGAAGTGTTGGGTTCTGTGTGACATCATCAGGCGATCGAGTGTCGTGAAACTTTGTGAGGGGGTAGCTCAGTCTTTGATGCGTTCATGGCCGGAGTTTCTTGTCGCCACGTGGTCAGGGTTGGGGAAGAGCAGCGCTGACAGGTTTGAGGGGAGGTGAGGTTCTGTTGTTTCCAGGTTCTGTAATTTGTTTCCATTCGCGCGTGCCTGGTGAGAAACTCGAAGCAGCTCGTATATTTTCTCGGGGAGGTCTCGCGTATAACTCGAAGCAACTCAGGGGGGGCTCGGGTAGTGGTATTTGTTCAATATTTTCGTACAACCTGAAACTGTTTAACAGTTTCAACTGTCTTAAACTTTGTTTTAAAATTTAAAATCAAAGTTACAATCTGGATTTAAATCAGAATTTAACTGTGAATTCCAGTCAGTTTTGAAAATAAGTTAGGTATAAATAAGTTTTCAAAACTTAAATTATTTTAATAATTTAAAAGTGCCAAATGTTTAAGTTTATTCGAAGGGAAGTTGAATTTAAAAATAAATTAAAAATGGTTGAAGAAAGTACCCAGCCAAGTTAACACCAAAGGAAGTCAGGACTTAGATATGTAATTCCAGACTTGAAACTAGATTTAAGTTTTATAATTTAAAATTGATTCAAATAAGTTTAACGCTATTAAATATGTAAGTTTAAAAAGGGGTTTTGAAAATAAATTAGTGTAAACATTGTATTAAGATAAAATTTAAATTATTGAAATAAATGTTTAAACATATTGGAAATAAGAATTTAACTCAATTATAAGAACAATTTACTTTAATTCATGAAGTTTGGAATTTTATATGTTTTAATCTTTAAGTTAATTAGGCAAGAATTCTTAATGATGAATATTAGTTAATTTAGTAATTAATAGTTTAAAAAGTAGTAATTAAAGTTAATTAATAAATTAATTAACTAATATGTTATTTAGAACTATAGATTAGATTTTTAAAATTAATAATGGTCAATTAACTTATAAATAATGATAATCAGTATAAGTTGATTATGTTAGAAGGAGATAATGAAATAATTATTAATGAAGTTCATTAACCAAATGATGTTATAATTAATTAATATGGTTGATTTAGTAATAAATTAATTAGATAAATTGATTCAATAGTTTAAATGAAATTATTAATTAAGAAGTAATTAAGAAATTAATTACTTATTAATTAAGTGAATTGATTTGATTTAATTAATTTAGATTAATTAACTGATTTTTTTGGAAATTTAAATTACTTAGAGAAGTAATTGAAGGATAATTACGGGATGTAATTAATTGGGTGATGTTATTAATGGAAGTAATTGAAATATAATTACTTAAAATTAATCAGGGGATTAATTTAGAGTGTTATTGAGAAGTAATTAGTATTGAATGATTAATTACTGTTTGTTATTAATCAAGAGGATTAATATTTATGATTTGAAGATGTGTATTCTTAATATAAATTAACAAATGAAGATGTAATTAGAAATCATTAATTAATAATTAATGATGATATTGATTTATTTGAGAATAATAAATCAACAAGATAATTAGAAAGGTAATAAATCTATATAAATGTAATTAATTAATGGATTTATTCAAGATTTATTTTTGTAAATAAATTAAGGAAATTATTGGGATGTTGCAAAAGATATTTAAAGCAAAGGTGATTAATTTGAATATATATATAAGTAATGGATAATAAGATTAAATTAAGAAATCATTTAATGATTTGATATATGTGAATATAAGTGTAATTAATGAAGCATAATTACTCAGAATAGTAATTGGATGATAATTACTTGATGAGATTCATTCAAGATGATTTGTAAATGAAGTAATGTGAGTAATTTCTTTTATAATTAATCAGAGGATTAATTTATGGAATTAATTAATCATGGAATGATTAATTTGTTAATAAGTAATTATGAGTAGTTAATTACTGGTTTGTTATTAATCAAGGGGTGATTAATAATTGTGTTTAAGTAAAGATTAATCACTCAATTATTTTAGATAAGTAATTAAATATAAATTAAAGATCATTAATTAATATAATTAATGATGTAATTAAGAATTGTAAATTAAGGAATAATTAATTAAGAAAGTAATTAAATGTTAATTGTTATAAATGATTTAGAATAATTCAATTGAGAATTAATTAAAGACTAAATTATTCTTATAATTAGAGAATAATTAATTAATGATTGTGAGAGCATGATTTGTAGAATGAGAAATTAATTTAATTTACTTTAAATTAATTAAAGATAGAAGTAGTTAATTTAATTCATTTTAAATTAGTTATAGATTGTGATTCATAAATCATGCTTATGGATGATATTGATATTTCATTGTTTGATTGTGATCTCAGAAATGAGTTGGATGATGTCTATGTGATATGGATGTATGTTTTGAGTATGATAATGTTTAATTATCTGTTTGGATGATGATATTAATTATCTGTTTATGATGATATTGTGATTATCTATTATGAGATGTGAATTATCTATCTGTGTTGAATTCACTGTTAAGACTAAATAGACAACTTGGCCTTAAAAGACACGCTTTGGATTTCGATGAGACCGGGATCGGGTTTTCCGCATTAGGAACGTCCGAAAACCACACCGTTTCCAAATTAACGTTAGGTCGTGAATCTGAAGTGAAGATGAAGGTTCAGAATGCAAGGGTTATCGTCGTTAACTCTGAGGGTGATTCCAAAATGAGTGTAACGAGATAATGCCTTCGGTTTCGTTCGAACCCGGAACGAACTTGTATGGATTGAATGCTTTCAACACATCGTCAGGCGGACGATGAGCATTCTAAGAAATATGTTCTATAAAGGTAATCGTAACCTCAAGCCTCATCAACCGGGAATGGCTAAAACAGGGGAGGTGCAGCAAGGTTAGGTGGGTCATGCCCAAGCAGGACAAGGATATTCCCCTGTCTAGATGTCCCTTTTTATTCGGCTTAGTGGGCGGTTGGTCTGCAGCCAACTGCGGGGTGTATCTTGTTCGGGACTGTTCAGTAAGGAATGGTTCCGGCCTTGTGTTGCAGGGGATGAAGGGAGTAATCCTCGGTACGGTGATCTAGGCCCCGTACTGTGACGGGCGGTACCCCAGTAGCCCTGCCATTGTATGGAATCCAAAATCCAATAAGTGCCCACGGTTTTGATTGTATTACCCACTTTTGTGGCTAGTAGCTGGAATTTAATCATGTAACAATTTCGGCTATTTTCTATTTACTTGAAAACCATAGACCTAATATAATATCACAGAATTTCCTATCAAATGTTTTGGTTAGCGTAAGGTAAAAACTTTTCCATGTTTATGTGTGGGAAGTCTTACGTGATACTTTTTGTTTTCAAAGGATTATTCAAAATTAAGCAACTTTAACCTGTTACTCATACCAGACCCATGTCTGACCCGAAGTTTATTTTTGTTTTTCATAAACTCTCGGGTACCCAAATTTTTACGGGTAGCCAAGGGATTCAGGTTTAGCTTTGATGAATTTTGGAGGAGCAATGGAGCAGGAGGCTTCAGCGTTATAGATATATATAGTTCCGCTGTGTTGGTATCTCTGTATTGTTTGAGTTGTATTGTGTATTGAGTTGTATTAACTAGACAGGTGTTTATAACTGTCTAGTATGTGATGTATTATCTGTATAGCTCTGATATATGTATATATCATGTAAATACTTATGTAATTAATATATTTTATTCGTTCCGCTGTGAGATTCTGATGTTGTTGTTCTTTCTTCTCTATCTTTTCTATTTTCTCACCCTTTTCTTTCTTATTAACGATGTTACTTCCTGGGAGTAGGAAGTGGGGTCGTTACACTTCTATTAATAAATCAATTATAATTAATTACCTAAACCTCAATTAATTACAATTAATTAATCACACTTAAATTAATTACTTTTATTAATCAATATTGATTAACTCATAAATTAATAATTTCTTTAAATTAATTAAATAATTGACTTGTAATTAATCATCCCATTAATCATAAGCGGTAATTAACAATTGTAATTACTTATCTTAATTAATTAACTTCTTAATTAATTATATTAACCCTTTGATTAATTAACCTAATTAATTAATATTTAATTACTTAATTAAGTAATTATTATTCAATTAAATTAACAAATAATCCTTAATTAATTTCTATATTAATTAATTACAATTTTAAATTAATTACACTTAGTAATTAATCTTAAATTAATCTCATTCATTAATTAATTAATCACATTAATTAATTAACTAAAATTAACTAAGTAATTAATTCTTAATTACTTACATAAGTAATTATTTTCTAATTACTTCCATTAAATGATTACTCTCATAATTAATTACCTTAACAAGTAATTAATTCCATCATTAAATAATTCTTATTACTTTAATTAATTAATTACTCCATAATTAATTAACTTCAAACAATTATATTAATCAATTCCCTAATTAATAACATTAAATGATTATCCATTAATCACTTCAACTAATTACTCCCATGAGTAGTTTCCATTAACGACTTCCATAAGTAATTACCATTCTTAATTACATTCAATAAATAACCATTAATTACTTCATTAAGTAATTACACTTAATTAATTCATAATTAAGTGATTATTTAAAATTAAATAAACAATTATCTAATTATTTAAAATTAATTAAATAATTAATTAATTAACATCTTATATTTCAAAATCCTTAATTAATGAAGAAAACTTTATTCTTAATTAAACCCACTTATTAACAAATCATATTTAATTAAGTATTCCTAAGTTAATTATCCAAATAATTTAACCTTATTTATCTTCATAAATAAATTATTTGAAATTAAGTCAAATTTCAGCAACTTAAAACAAATTATTCAATTTGGTTTTCAAAATCATAATAATAGCCTTATTTGAAAATAGGGCATTTAGAAATCAAACGCTTTAATTATCTAATTTAACATTTCATTTTCAATATAAATTTGGAAACTTTAATTATTAAACATTACTTAAAATTTACTTTAAAGCTTTGATTCAATATTTAAATTCAAACATTCCCTTTTAAATTAACATTCAAAACTAAATGAAGTTAATTACTTACAAAAGAAATCATCTTAAAACATTTTTAAATTTGAAATATAAATTTAATTCACATTTTATTTCAAAGAACAAGTTTAAATTTTATAAATTAATTTTCCTTTATAAACTTGTTTATAATTTAATGCCTAATTTCATTTATTCAAACCCATGTTTACTTTGCATCTTTATTTTATTAACGGGTTTTAAAACAGCAACCTTATAACATCTAATTTTGTTTTACAGTACTAACTTTATTCAGTAAAACCAGAAAGTAAGCGACCTAAAAAATCGAGTCCAACACAACTACAATCCTGAGCCTGCTTCGAGACAATACCCAGACTCTAGCACTTTGAGTCGTAACTAGAAAAACCACGAGGGCAAACCCGAGCGAAACTTGTCTTCCCAAATTCACATTCTAGAACCAAAGCCCTACACAACAAACATGGTGCACATGCACCAACGCCGCCGGCCACCATGGTTCGTCGCGCCCATCGCCGACGGTCACACCAAAATACTCGAACCCCAAACCAAACTCAGATTCAAGAAAACCAATCGAATCAAAATTCGATCATCAAGCACGAAAACTACAGATGCAACTCGACACAAAACCACCCACATCGCCGACACCACGACGCCGTTCACTTCATCAGCCCTACCATCGAGACGCCCCGAACATGAGCTACATCTCCACCAAAAGCGAACGATTCCGGTCACGACACCAAATCACGAACGCCTCAACAATCAAGCCGAAACAAAAACAAACAAAAACCCTAGTTTGATCAATTTCGAACAATTCATTCATTTAAGAATTTCAATTCTATTTTTCCCACCATCTACAACCTAATAACAAACTTCAATCAAAAATTCGACTATAATTATTGTATAAATCATCGACAATTCATCAATTTGTCGATGTCGTTCAACTTAAGATTCCCAATCGATTATCACTTTAAAAATAATGAATTACATGTTAAAATTCATAATTTCCAACATCTAATCCATTCATACTATCCAAAACAAAAATTAAGATCATTGACTTTCTGATATGAATCAAAATTCATTTATTTTCCAATTTAAAAAATATTTGGAATTTAAATTTTACAGTAACTATTTTTAAAATTTGTATCTAACTTTTACATACAAAATTCATTTAATCAACATAATCAAACAATGGTGTTAGTGGAAGATTTAAATTTAAAATGATTGAGCCTGTCTGAAAAAAACAAGAACCAGAATGGTTTACATATATACACAGGCTTTCTACACATATATAAACATATCTAATATTTAAATTGCAGATCACATCAGATTTAAACTTTCCAGGCCTTGAAATCTATAATCGGGAAAAGCTTGATGTTGAAAATCTTACTACATGTATTCAAATTGTTGATTTTAAACTTGCAGATGACTTGCTGAGTTGATTTTGAATTCTAGCATTACAGGTTGAAGTTGCAGGTTGGTCTTGAACTTTGAAATGCAGTTTGAAGTTTCATATTTTACTTTGCTTTGGATTGAAGTTGATGTTGCAGGTTTTTAATTAAATTCAGATTTGAAAAACAAATGAAGAAAGGAAAAAGGATTTGAGAAGAAAACGAAGGTAGTTGAAACTAAAAGAGAAAAAACAAACTTCTTATTGTTTAAATGAATTATATTATGCTAATAAAAATTTAAAGAAAATAAATTTTAAATGAAGACCACTTGTCACTCAATTTGCTTAATTTATTTACATGTGTTTTATAGATGCCTTAACATGTTTACACATGTTATTATGTAATTTAATTAATTTTTTACTTAATTTAAATGTAAATATAACTTATTTATTTAAATCTCTTAATTAATAAATGTTTACATAAGTATATATAAATTTAATTTTCAAAAGAAAATCTTATAAAACTAATTATAATACAAATATATCTTTTACATGGATTAAAAATCTAAAACATTTATTTTTATACATTTATAACCATTTTTAATTTAAACATTTTAAAGAAAACACAAATAAGACTTTGATTTAAATCCTTTCTAAATTATCATATTTAAAATAAACAATTATCTTATATTGTTAAAACAAATTGAATTAAATTAAATTATCTTTTTAAAAATATAAATTTTGAAACAAAGCTTTAAATTACAATTCATACATATATATTACAAATTTGAAAAATACAATTTTTATTTAAAACAAAAGATATTTCTATTCACAACATATATCAAATATATATTATAAATATTATAAATAGAACAAAAATTTATTCGCTTGAAAAATAAATCTCATCAATTTTAAATTGTCAGAAAGATATTGATCAAAATTACCAGGTTAAAATTTTATTAACCTTTAAAAGATTAAATTTACCAATTTAAATTAAAATTAAAAAGAAAAATTATCAAATCACTTAAATTATTAATACAGATTATTAAATTGATATTGCCTAAAATTCCAGGTCGCCACATTCACGTTTCAGATCAGGGTAGTCCGGGACACATATCCTGCCTTTTAATCAGATGATTCCATTATCATCAATTGCAAAACTAGAATCTTCATCCCGATGAACTCTTTTACAAATTCCACGAAGGAATGGGTCTTCTTTTTGCTTGACGGCAATCTTTTCAAGGAATGTAGGAGTGACAACAAGATATGCAAAAGCAGCATGTCACCTACTTAAAGCATCGGCAACTACATTGGCTTTTCCCAGCGTACATTGTATATCTAGGTCATAAGATGCCAGAAATTCCAACCAACGTTGTTGTCGTAGATTCAGATATTTCTTGGTAAAGAGATATTTCAAAGGTTTGTGGTCGGTGAATAGTTCAAAATTTTCACCTAGGGAAAGAAGATTCATTAAGCATATTATTTAAGTTAAATTAATTTCGTAAATTGTTAAGAAAGCTGAAAAGATTCTTACCTAGAAGATAATGTTGCCAGATTTTCAAAGCGAAGACAACCGCCAAATGCTCCAAATCTTGTGTTGGATAGTTTCTCTTGTGCGGACGTAATTGTCTACTCGCGTAGGCAATTACCTTCCCATTTTGCATCAATACTGCACCTACCCCATCACCACATGCATCAGTATAAACAGATAATCCCAGGTTCCCATTGACAATAGCGAGAATAGGAGCGGTGGCTAATCTCTTCTTTAACTCCTGAAAAGCTTCATCGCATTTCAGAGTCCAATTGAATTTTACATCTTTCATTGTGCTTAGTCAACGGACTAGCTATCATAGAAAAGTCTTGAACGAACAACTGGTAATAGCCTGCTAAAACCAAAAAGCTTCGAACTTCTTCTACTGTAGTAGGTCTTCTCCAATCATGAATAGTGGAAATTTTGCTAGGATCAACAGAAATTCCTTCTTCATTAACAACATGGCCAAGGAATATAACTTCTTTGACCAAGAAGTGACTTTTGGAAAATTTAGCAAATAGAATATTTCTCCTCAAAATCTCCAAAATGATTCTAAGGTGCTCGGCATGCTCCTTTTCATTTTTGGAATAGATCAAAATATCATCAATAAACACGAGCACAAATTTATTCAACACTTCTCGGTACACACGGGTCATAAGATCTTAGAAGTACGCTGGAGCATTGGTTAGCCCGAAAGGCATGACTAACCATTCGTAAAACATATTAGGACCCCTGAAAGCGGTCAAATGAACGCAATCTTCGGTGATTTGTAATTGATGGAACCCTTGAGCTGGATCCATCTTTGAAAAGAAACGAGCGTCGTACAATTGATCAAATAGATCATCAATTCTAGGTAGTGGAAATTTATTCTTGGGAGTCATCTTATTGAGATCGCGGTAATCTACACACAATCTCAAAGATCCGTCTGACTTAGCAACAAATACGACGGCGGAACCCCATCCAGAAACACTGGGACGAATTAATCCTTTTGCTCGTAGATCATCGATTTGCTGAACTAATTCAACCTTTTCCCTCGGTGCCATCCTGCGACTTGCGTGAACGATAGGACGAGCATTGGGTACTAGGTCAATTCTGAATAGCGATGTGGAGGTAAAGATTTTACTTCTCCGAATATGTCTGGAAAATCTCTAACAATTGGTATAGACTCCAAACTGGGTTCGGGATGACCCAAATTATACGTCAATCCTTCTCTTTTCCGACTATGGTCTTCATAAGAAATTTCGATGGAATCTCCAAATTCGGTTTTAGTTGAAATCAATCGATTAATGCAATCCGATTTGGCTTCGTATTTTGCTAACTAAACGTTTTCGATTAAGACTTCAAACTCGTTAAAATCAAGAATAAAGATACCGATAGGGAATTGATAACAAGAGTATGAGATAGGAACGTCTCTACATTGAAGACAAACATTCGTGGGACCTCCAACTGGACTATTTACGCATATAGGCTCATCAACAAAATCGGGTTCAAGATTTACTTCATCTAGCTTGTTGAGAGATAAAACTATGTAGCACCCATGTCAAATAGAACTCTAACAATGCTATCATAAATGATAAGGTTACCTTCCAGAACTTCTTTTCCTTTTTCTGCTTTGGAAGATGCAGGTTGGTCTTTTACTGTGCACACCTTTGCTGTTTGAGCTTGCTTCATGGTTGGACAGTCTTTAACTTCATGCCCCACTTTCTGACAATAATAGCATTTCCTAGGCAACCCTTGAATGGAATGATCTCTCTTTGGCTTCTTACAACTGTTTGAGTAATGGCCTTTCTCCAAACAATTATAGCAAGTGACGTTCTCTGCCATGCTTCCCTGAATGCTCTTTTTTTCTCTTTGCCCTGCCATGGTTTCTTGCCTCCAAATTGCCGCTTCTTCCAATTTTGATTTCCCGAATTTCCTTTCTCTGTCGGGGCTTCTTGCATAGCAAGTGTGGCATATCTATATGCCATATCAACTAATTCTGAAAAGGATTCTTTATCATGACCAGTCATTCTTCCGTGGAATTTCTTATTCGTCCCACGAATAATTTTTTTGTTCTTCTTCAAAGGTGTGTTTACCAATTCAGGACCAAAACACGACAATTCATTGAATTCTTTGAGATACTCCTCGAATGACAAACTCCCCTGCTTTAAGTCCATGAACTCCTGGTACATTCAAGAAATTCCAACTGATGGCTGATAATGCTTTTCGAATACTTCTTTGAATTTCTCCCTAGAAAACTCATCTTCTTGCTTATCTACAATAACTGTCTCCCACCAGGCTAAGGCTTCTTCTTGAAGTTACCAAAAAGCTATGAGTGGCTTCTGATCGTCTTGCAGTTTTAGTCCTCTGAAGATTTTCTCACATGATCTGATCCATGCTTGAGCCTCAACAATCGACTCCTTGCCAGTGAACGGCTTACCACCAAGCCTTGGGAAATTCTTGTGTAAATCAGCCAGATTCTGTTGTTGCTGAATAGGTATTGCTGCTACTGCTGTTGGAGGATCTTGATTAGGTGATGTGGCACTTCCTAGACCCCTAACTCTTCCTCTTTGTCCGCTCATTCTTACTATCTGTAATTAGTAAGTAAATTGATTTAGATATACAGACGAAATATCTTAGGAACATTAGCAGTAAAAGAAACAGGCTAAGAAAATTTGGAGTTTCAGTCTTAATTATACTCATTCTAGGGTATACTTCACCCTATCTCTAATGAGCCATATGATGTGTTATGCTTTGTAGCTAAAGTTCTTACTCAAACTTTAGCTCTGATACCAAATGTTACTGCCCTGACTTGACTTTCGAAAATGGGCACCGAATACGACACTCATATTCAAATACCGTAGATTCAAACATTGAATCTGGTTCGCCGGAGCTTATAACAACATCAGATGAATATAAAACAGCGGAAATAGAATTAATATTATGCATACATCACAAATACAACATCACAATATCCATTACTACAATAGAGTATTTTTATACATACACCACAACTCCAAATAACCATCTTAATAATACAACAGTGATTTATATATCCCAAAAGTATTCAAAGGAATGAAGTGGTAACGAACTCCCAAAAACTGAACACCTGAGTTCCAAAAAACTTCTAAAATATCTTCATAGCCTAACTTCCAAATTACTGCTACACCAGAGCATGTAAACTTGCTACTAGGCTGCCCATGTGGAAATTATGGGCACCTAGAGTTTAGGAAAGAAACAATAAACTCCGGGTCTGTTACGGGACTGGTATGAGTAAACAAAAACAGTTGCTTTAAAATAAACTAGATTTATACAAGAAAATCCGGTATGCTTTTGGAAAATGAAACTACCATAAGACCTCCAGCCACACACACAACGCAATTGCAGACTTGGAGGAGATTTCTTCTTATGATAGTCAAATATGCTTGATAGGAGAAAAATTTCTTGATATTATTACTAGTGCATCGTGTAGAAAGTATTTCGAAAGTATAATATTAATCTTAGCCAGCATACCACATTTCGTCGTATGCCTACTATAGCTACCATGTTTCGTGGTAGGTTACCGCCACGCTGCATGGCAGGTTATCCAACTAAACCGTACAGGGCTCGTATTGTTTTTCTGGATTTCCAACAAATGGTCAGGCTAAGGAACTTCCTATTGCCGCATGGGTACGCCTCTGGTGGGGCGTCCCGAGTACCTACCCGGCTCTCTGCCAACACAAGGCCGGGTTACCTATGTAACTAGGTAACTATTACTCGAGTATGCCACTACCCGTTCCTTTGGGACCAATATACCGAGGGCACTCTATCACAAAGCAACAACCACACAGTAAATGAGATTGGAGATACCACGCAGGTAAATATCTGGGCTCCATACCATGAATTTACCTTTTTCCATAAGGAAATTACATACCCTAAAGGGCGCGGCCCTCATAACCTTGCCGCATCTTTCCTGTTTCGACATTTTCTGGGTTGTGAGGTCCGATGAGGTCTCGTCCACAAAGCTACGCTTTACACGAAATCCATGCTTTGGTCACAAATGATCAACAAATGATCATCAACACACAGCAGCACTTAGCATGCTACACTAACAAATTGGGAGTATATCGCCGATAAGCTTCAATTACGTAACCTTTGAGCTCGTAGGACCCAGAGAAGGGTGTTAAGCTAAGAGAATAAATTCTCCACCACCAACAGATACGTATTTAAAGAACTCTACTTTATACCTCAAAATATAGTGTCAGACATACGACCATACAAGTCTGTTCCGGGTTCGAACAAAACCGAAGGCACTTCGCCCAATAAAAGAAGAAGCCCTTGCAAATCCGGGTGTCCACAATCCCGATCGGACTTCCCATCACTTAGGGAATCTCTATACCGAAGGAACTCAGTGCAAAGACAATCGATAGGTTATCCTATCGTTTTCGAAGACACCCGGTCTTCACCACCGGTCTTCAAATGCTATCCATTTGGACATATCACTATTCGGAATGGGTTATATGACACGCAGGTCCTTTCCCGGCTAAATCGAATAGTGAGCATGTAATTTTAAAACACATGGATATATCAATTACAAATATTCACATTCAGGGTTCGATGTGGGTTTCGGATAACTAACTGAAATCTGACTCCCTGTCGCATCGAAGTTTAAATGACGTTTTATGGGCAACATGGGTTTTCACATCAATACAGAACAAATCACAAATCATAGTGTAGTATAGACCAATCTACATCACACAGTATCACAACCACAACAGAAATAACAATTCAGTACAGAATAATTATTTCCAATCAATGTGAGTGCGATTTAATAGACTAACCGCATAATTATATTTTTATTGAATAATTTAAATCAATGATTAATTAAATCTTAATTAACTTGATTAATTTTTTCTTAATTAATTATTTTAATTAACCTCTATATTTGATTAGTCAACTTCAGTTTATCTGAATAACAAATTCTTAATTTACAAATTAATTTAAACACTTAATTGTTTATTAATCAATTTAATTACAAATTGTACATCATTCTTAATTTCTTTTCAAAATCATTGACTAATAAAATTTATTTACCTTAATTATCATTTAAAATCTTCTTTATACTTTAAAAAATTCAATTTATTATTCCATTGAAAGTTTCTATGTAAATTAAGTTAAATTCTTATTTTAAATTTAATTATTTAATTAAAGGGTTAATTTAGATTTGAAAACATTGTTAAATAATTTAAACTTATAATACGTTTTAACTTAACGTAAATCAATATTGGTTAACTTGAAATACAAAAGTTTCCTTAACGTCGTAAACTCAAATTTTTTATTGGTCCTAACCCAATTTCAAAACAAACTCGAGTAGAATATGTTTTCACTTGTCAAACTCGAGTTCTTCACGTCCTCAACCTGCGCCCATTCCTTTTCTTCCCCATGCATGTTTCTTTTTTTTCCAGTTTAAGTTAAGTACCCAACCAAATATCAGAGAGTATACTCATGCACGCGATTTCCTTCGCAAAGGCAAACGTGCATTTTCTCGAGTTTCAACTCGAATCACTCGCCATATCGCCCAACGCTGACACCATCTCTGCCGTGTACATGCACGACACATCGTTGTTGCTCCGGCGAACACCAACATCTACGGCGAGTCGCAAATTCCTTCTATGCTCGAAATCAAGGCTCAAATCGACAAAAAAAAACTTAGGATCGAAATTCGCCCCTTCGTTCGAACTGTAACTCGAAACCCACCAGCCTAAAACACCTTGACTTCCTCGCACAGTTCACTAGAAATTTCACGATTCCGGCCATATCACGTCGACGCTATGCACTCTTATTCCCCAAAAGCATACGCAGCTCGATCGCTCCTAGGTGAGGAAATCACCTTGTTCATAGTCACGCCAACAAACTCAAATATAACCCTAATTATGCCTCGTCCCCTCAATTCATACAACGAAAAATTTATTCGACAATTTTCCCATTAGTAGTAACTGCCAATCTTGCTTCAACCCAAATCTTAGCATTCCAGGTTGATTCGATCATCAGAAAACGATCGAAATGCATATTTTGTTCAAACCCGAACTGCATTTGAATTATATAACTAAAAATCATCAAGGTTGTTTTAAAAATCCTATTTTTAAGTAAGGATTCAAGATATTTAATTGAATTTATAAATCATTATGCTTGAATTTAATCAAATTTTGGATTTTTTCTCTGTAAACACATGTTGTACAACCTATATATTGTTTATTTCACTCAAAACTATTTTTAAATCTTCATATAGATGGAAACAAAACTGTTTTATGTTAAACTCAAAATCTAAAAATAACCAGATGAAGTGAAATTTAAATTTGTTTGCTAGCTTCAAGCCTGTAAAAAAATAACAGAGAGGAGGAAGAAAACAGATTCATCTCAGGTGTTTATATGTATATGTATATGTATATGTATATGTATATGTATATGTATATGTATATGTATATGTATATGTATATGTATAGACAGAGTTGAGATTGAAGGAGATCCCAAGCATACACATATTAAACATGAATCATATACAGATTTAAAGCTAACTTAACCTTTAGATGTTGTTGTTTACTCACCTGAATTTTTCCTGAAACAAGAACTGCCCTTGTTTTAAACCCTGTAGATATTCTTCTTTTAAATTTTTCTGTTTTGATTTGTTATGTAAACTGAGTTTGAATTTGTAAAATGACGTTTTTTTTTTTATTTTCTCTTTCAGGCTTTGCTATGTTTTTGTTTTAATGGAATAAAGTAACTATGCATGTGTATATATAAAAGAGAGGGTTTGTACAGGGGAAGGTTTATTGGTGCAACAGTTTTTCTTTCAATCAGATTTTTTTTCTTCTGTTGACCAAGCAAAAAAATAATACGGCTGAAATGATCTTGTTCATGCTGAAGAATAGATAGCATTAATTTCCCATGCCCACATTTTTGTTAACATACATATGCTGTTGATTTTATAAGTACTAATTTTTGTTTTATTGAAGATATTTATCTTCTTGTATAAGCCTTACAGATTTTTTTCCTTTTGTAATCAAGTTTGTTTGATTTGTTCTTATTTCATTTTTTTATTGTCTCCTTGTTTATTGTTAACGCTAAAATTTGAACGCTAACACCTCGGTGTATGAGTTATAGTTGTGAAAGCACCACCCGAAAGCTCGGGAACAGATTATAAGCAGAAAACAGTAGAAAAGCAGCAAACAACAACAATTTTATAGTGGTTCGGCTTAAGGGTATAGCCTAAATCCACTTTAAGTACTTTTATTAATGATCTCGTTACAAGCTGATACAATTCTTCTCAAGTACAACATATTTCTAGTTACAAGAGATTTGGAACAAGTAGCTCAAGCTTCCATGTCGATTAAAGTCCTTGAATTCAAATTGAAGATGTGTAGTTTCTTCGTGAAGTTCTTTGAAGTATTCCTTTGATCTCGAAAGCTTTAAGTGTTGATGGAGTTCTCAATGCAGCAAGGTAACGGTCTCTCAAGAGAATGTGCCAAAAGTCCTTTGAATGTTGGAGGTGGCTATGTATTTATAGGCAAGCTTGGACATGAATTCTGCGCATAAGTCCTGAGTCGCGACCGACTCAAGCTAAGTCGTCCCTGAGTCAGGATAAGTCGTGGTTGACTTATAAAACCAACCTTTCCCCTCTTCATGGCTTATTCCTCTGCTGGATTTCATGACAAGTCTTGAGTCGTGTCCGAGTCAATTTTCCTAGGCATTGTGGCGATGGGTTACGACTCAACGATTTTGAGTCGTGGACGAGTCATGGTGAGTCGCCCCATGTTAACTCAATGTCGAACTGCTGGCTTGGTCCCAAGAGATAAGTCGTTCCCGAGCCAACTTATCATAACTCCTCTCATATTAGCATGTGTCGTACTCGACTTATCATAAGTCGTAGGTATCCATAAGTCGTGACATTCCTTAGGTTGTTCCTTAGGATGAGTCGCGAACCTGTTGAGTCGTTGAACCATGAGTCGTTGAGTCATGAGTCGCTGAGTCATGAGTCGCTGAGTCATGAGTCGCTGAGTCAGAAACTTCCATAAGTCGCACAACAGTTGAGTCAGAGACTAGCTGAGTCAGTCTTTGATGAGTCGGACCTAGATCATATGAGTCGGTGAGTTCCCTCTTCGGTCATTGAGTCGTACGCGAGTTAATTGTACTTGGCTTTCTGATTTGCACACTTGAACCGCTAACGACTCATGGTGAGTCGTAAATCTTCTGAGTCGGTTAATGCTTTATCTGATGAGTCGGCCCAAGCTTCAGTGGGGTTAACATTTGCCCCTCGAAGCACACGCCTAAGTCGTAGGTCGCGTGCTTCGACTTATCTTACCCCGCGTGTGCCGACTCATATCCTACTACCTTGGTATATAAATAGCATGAATCGTCATTCTTATCTTCTTCTTCTTTTACCAATCTCGTGAGTCGTTTTCCGCCATTAACACATCTCCAAGCTCCCAAAAGCAATTTCAACTCAAAATCTCCTCCGATCATCTCTGACATCACACCACGTAAGCAATTTCGCCTCCTTTCTGATTGTCGATCATCATTTCCCTGTGCGCACCGTCCTTATCTTCAATTTATCCCCTTGAGCTTTGCGAGTTAGGTTGCCCTTATCATTGATGGATTGAGGATTGTCTGATCCAATGATCTGCGACTCGAGGCGATCTACTTGACGCGATAAGACTAGGGTTGTAGAATGAGGGTTTATTGGTTTAATGGGTTAGATGGTTGATTCGAATGCTGCTGTAGGTTTGACTCGGCTCCTTTCGTATGACCCAGTGACCCTCACGATTTAATCATGGTACGGCTCATCATGCTCCTCGACTTGAGCCTTGAGTCGCGACCGAGACAGAACCCCTGAATTGTGGCCGAGATAAAACCTTTGAGTCGCGGCCGAGATAAAACTTAGAGATTTCCTTATTATTTTGACCCAGAGCTCCTTTAACATACTCCACGACCTAAGCCCTGAGTCGTTGCCGAGATAAGACTTAGCCTTGAGTCGTTGCCGAGATAAGACTTGGAGATAATCTCCTTATCTCCACGACTCATGGCTTAGGGCACTGCCGACTCAAAACTTTTGAACCGTTGATGGGTTATGACTTGTGTAAATTCTGTTTGAACATTGGACCATTGCATTAACTTCGAACTATTGAATTTTATTACACTCATCCACAGGTTATTTTGACTTGCAGGCTAATAACCTGTTCAATACAACATTCACAGAAAACTGGGACGAATATACTTGTCATTGACTGCCCACATCGAATGACAGATTAGTTAACAATAGATGATTAACTTGAATAAATTGTGTGTATGAAGTGCCTTTAACTTATCAATTTCAAACAAAATACCAAAGCAATGCTGAAATAGTCAATTGAAATCGACCCGCTTGCACTAATATTATGCTTGAGCTTTAGATTAACAAGTTCTGAAATGTTTACAATCGATCAAGCATCGATCAATATAATTCCAGTTAAATATACTTGTCACTTTTTATTAGTCTTGCACAACACTTCACACTTTTTAGGAAACGCGCACCTTCGCATTTGAACATCCAGTTGCTTGTGTAGAATGACCTCTCATCAAGAAGAGCCGATGGGCCAGGCTGAAGATGTCTTCCCAGTAGCTATCCCTGTAGATAACCCTCCGGAGAGAACATCCACAACTTTGAATCAGCGGGTGTTTAACCAACTGCGCGTCCAGTTTGGCATTGATGATGCTGACGTCTTACTTCCGGGGCCAAATGACACTGCGGATAGGCCCCCTCTTGGCTTTGTTACTGTTAATCGCCAAATGTGCTTGAACGGCGCTATTCCTCCTTTTAATGACTTTCTTCAACAGTTCCTGCTTCGGTTATCTATCTCTCCATTCCAATTACACCCCAATGGCTACGCCATTCTGATGGGGTTATGTGTTCTATTTAGGAGAGTTTTGGATCGATTACCAAGCTTCGGGGAGATCTGCTATTTTTGCTCATTCACGAAAATTAAAGACCATCCCTCCATCGTGGTTATAAGAAGCGCTCGAAACCGCAAACTTATTACTGATCTCTCCGAAAGCGCTCACGGATTTTTGAATCAGTTTTTCTTTGTTCGCTGCCCTCCAGGGTTTTATGCCATCTGGAGAGTGGGAAGTAAGATTTCCTGTCTTTACTTTTTCCGTTTTGAAACTTTCTCGAGAACCGAACTCTCAGTTGCTAATTTCATTCTTTTCCTGTTTTAGCACTTCCACCCCCTGCTAGGGACCCAAGTCTTAAGCAAATTTTTGAAAGATTAAATGCCGTGCCGGTAGAAGAGAGGAGCATAAAGTTTCTGCTAAATGATGAATTTTTACATCAATACGGACTCCTCCATCCTTCTCGCTTTACTCAGCCTCATGAAGCTCCAACGGAGGTTCCTGATTCTCCGGTGAAAACTCCTGATCTTCCGATCTCCACTAAAGAGCACATGCGAGGAGAAATTTCTGCAGAAACCTTACTAGTAAAGTGCTCTACTCCAAGAGATGATGCGGGACCCTCCGAAAAGCCCGCACTTGCTCCCATAATTGAAGGAGAAGAGGAGCCCCTTTCCTAAACCAGGAAGAGTGCCGACAAAGGAGCTGATGGAGGGAATCAGGTTGGGCATGATGGTGATGACGTCTTTGGGGATTTAAGTGACATAATCGTCACTTCCCAAGAGCTCTTTAAAGATGACCCTGCCTGTGGTAAAACTGTACCCCCGATGATTGAAGCGACATCTGCCCTCCAACAGACTCCAACTCCTTTATCCCAAGAATTGTCACCGACAGTGGGACCTATTACTTCCCCCCAACTGAGGAGTGGTTCGTTAGTCCAACGCGAGTAGTTTGCACTTCACACACAACTAAGGATTTTCCAGCACATTTATGCACTTATCTTCTCATACTTTAAAGATTTCTAAAGCTTATCTTTTCTTATTTCAGATCCTTCAATGACACGCGGCGGATCATATTATCAGGATTTCCAACGCTACGGGGGGCGTGGTCAATATGATTATAGGCGTTACTTTTCCTCCTACAGAGAATCTGATGAAGAAAGGGCTGCCCGAAAGGCTCATGAAAAGAGGACTGAAGAAGAACGTCGTGAAAGAAGGAAGAGAGAAGAGCGCCATGATTCTTGGCAAAAAGGCGATGACTCCCACAAGAGAAAATCTCATGACGATCGAGGAAAAGGTCACATGGGTGAAGACTTAAGCAAACGAGCCCGTCACAGTGAAAAGCAGGCCTCTACTACTCCTGAGAAAGTTACTACTCCTGCCTCGCTCGACATTCCTTCTGACTCTCACGCTCTTGGGAAATCAGACATTCAAACGATAATTAGCAGGCCCAAATTTCAAGTTGGACCGGGTCCTGCCACTCTGCAGAGCCGGTTTCCTCAATGGTGCCTTAAGGGAGTGAGGTTCGACCTAGACTTGGTCCCCATCGACAAGTCTGCCATGTTGCGCAATCTTGATGCCGTCAAGCTCGATATTGAGAGGATGTCGAACTGGCAAAAACTTGTTGACGAGCTTCAAAGGGTTAACCGTGCCAACATAGAGGCCATGCTAACTATGGAAAACGATAAGGCCGAATGGCAAAAGGTCGTTGAGCAACATGACACCGAAATGAGGAGCATTGCTTCTTACAATGAGGAGCTTGAAGCAAAAGTCGAGGAATTGAAACATGAGCTTGCTGCTTCCTCTACTTCCTATTCTCAAAAAGAAGAAGTGCTCCTGAAACAAGTGAGAGACGCTCACGCTAGCCAAAGGGATGCCGAAGACAGGCTCGAAGTACAAAAAAGAATCAGTGAAGGCTATGCTACTGATATTGCTGAGCTCCGAAAGAAAAACAACTCCCAGGAGGCGGAGATACAAATGCTTAAGCTTCAGCTTGCCAAAACTGAAAGGGAACGTGATGAGGCTGTCGCCGGCAGAATCGCAGCTGAAGAATCTCATGAGGTGACCAAAAACAGCTTCGGCTCAACATTATTCGACTTCTACTTGCATAGCGTCTTGGGGCGTGGAAGCCTTGCTTTTCTAGGTCCCAAGTATGAGATCGCTTTAGCTGAAGTGTGGGAGGCCGCCCTTGAGATGCTTGGTGCTGAAGGTGCTGGTTATGACGAATCAGCCCTGGAAAGGCATTACTTTGATGATGACACTCGCGCTGCCCTCGCCAAGGGAAAGGAACAACTTGCCAAATTAAGAACTGAAGTGACGGAAGGGGACCAGTTGGAAAAAACCACTTCAACTACTCTAGTCCATCCACCTTCTTCGTCTGAAGTCAACATTATTGGTTCCAGTTCCCATCTTGCATCTCCCACCAAAGTTACCACTGAGATTACAAGCATACAAGGTGGAGATGAGGGTGATGAGAGCGCTGATGCGCAAGCTTATGAAGTCGATATCAGGAAACCGGCTTCTCCAGGTAACTTCACTGTTAATCTCGCTACTGTCAATTCTGCTCAAGCGGGTTACTCATTTATTTCGCATGAGTTTCATGAGCTCCTTGGCTATTTTCTCAACCTTGATGAGCCTTCATCTCCTCTCTTTACTGACTTTATTGGTGAACCTTCATCTCCTCTCTTTTCTGACTTTAACCTCTTTTCTTCTGTAGAGAAAGTATCAAGCACTGCTCAAATCTCTACTTCTCCGGTAATCCCTCCTCCATCTCTTCAGGTGGCTCCTCCTTCTGCTTCGCAGCCTGGATCACAGAGGAACAAATAGAGGCTCTCCATGGCCTGGATGATCCCATTGCTTCGCAAGAGCAGAAAGATGAGAGACTTGAGGGAGGCGACATATCTCCGGAGCGGACTCCTTCTGACGACATAACTCTATCTAAACTTGTCACTCCAGGAAGTGAGTCTTCCTCAAAGAGGAGAAAGAAGCAAGGAGCATCAAGGAGGAGAGGGAAGATAATCACTGCCACTGAAGAGGAGCCAGAAGTTGGGCCAGCTGCGCCTATCTCTCCTTCCTCCCTTATACCCACTGGCCGTCCTGAAAAGCTGGTCATTCGGCCGGGTAAAGGGTCCAAAGGCAGTAAAAAGAAGTGAAGACTTTAGCTTTTTGTCTTTTGTATGAACTGGCCGAGAGTTGTGCGGGTACCGGCCCCCGCTTTTATTTTGAAACCTGTATCTGCATTATAGTTGAATAAAATGATTCTTCGTTTGTACAAACTTCTGTTTGAATTTGAGAATGCATTTACTACTTATTTTTTGCACAAGTTTATTTACGCGATATTGCAGCGAGCTTATGGCATGTTACTTGAGCGTTACCTTTTGCTGGTTTGGCTATACCATATTGTGTGTAATTATACTATATTGCCCCCATTCCATAAGTTTGCTGCAATATTCTATACTTCGAGGGGACTTGCACTCATATTTGCTAAAGAATAATTATTTTATTCTTTAAAGAAAATTTTTGCAAAGTACAACCCTCTTCGTATAAGTTTCTGCGCTTTGACCTTTGAAGAAATCACTTCTTTCTTTTGCTTAAGTACATTTTTTACCAAGTGAATTCTTTTATGCGGTAAAGCGGACCTCTGAAGGGTACTTTAACTCCCTCTCTCTCTTTTTCTCTCTTCTTTTTTTTTCCGAGGAAGATTATTCCCCAGAATAGGTAAATTACTCTTTCTTCGGAAGTTAAAGTATGCCCCTGATGAGGATTTTTTTTTATATAGAAAGTTGTACCTCTGAGGAGGGATTTTTTACGTTTCAACACTCGGAAGTTTTATTTCAATCTCGGTGAAACGTGTACCTCCAAAGAGTTTTGCCTTAGAAAGCCTTTTCACGTTTCAACACTTGGAAGTTTTATTTCAATCTCGGCGAAACGTGGGCTTCCGAAGAGGTCTTTCTTCTTGATTGTGCCTCCGAAGAGGTCTTTATTTTGTTCGTCTTTCAACTCTGGTGAAGTGAAATTCCGAAGAGCGGCCGTTACACTTCAACTCCTGGTGAAATATGCCTCCGAAGAGGTGTTTATTTTGTTTGCATTTCAACTCTGGTGAAGTGAAATCCGAAGAGCGGTCATAACACTTCAACTCCTGGTGAAATGGGCCTCCGAAGAGGGCTTTTATTTTGTTTGCATTTCAACTTTGGCGAAGTGAAACTCCGAAGAGTAACTACTCCGACTCCTGGTGAAATGTGCCTCCGAAGAGGTCTTTTTCTTTGTTTGCATTTCAACTCTGGTGAAGTGAAATTCCGAAGAGCGCCTATTTCACTTCAACTCCTGGTGAAATGTGCCTCAGAAAGGGTTTTCATTGCCTGGAAGTTACTCTCTCATGGTTGGAGGGTCATGACTCCTCCAATCTTTTTTGTTGAGTAGAGAACTTTCTTTTTTGTGGCATATGACCCATTAGATGTCTTTTATCCTCCGAAGAGTTGTGCCTCTGAAGAGGACTTGTGCTGCCGATGATGGATTTTGGTTGTTTCCTTGTCTTCTTGCTTATGCCTTTTCACCGATCCTCTTTTTTTTTTTTTTCCTCTTTTCAAGTTTTCATTCCCCTTTTCTTGCAAGTAGCTTGTTTAATCCAAGGAAGTGTACTTCATTGTCAGGCAAGTTCGTGAGAACGGGCACTAGCTTCCTAATTGGATGTTTGTTTGTTCAAACAATCTCAATTTATCAGCAAGGGCTCGTTTCTATCGAAATCATTAGCCGTTCAATTGAAGTATTTCCTATCTAGGATTTGAATTCGGGGTCTTTGTGACTTGAAATTTGTTTGTTGAATGATGGTGAGAATCGCTCGGTCTTATTATGCGCAAGTTTTATTTCCATTGTCTGCAAAAATTTAAATCGACATTTCAGCAATACATTTTATGTAATTTTATATCGAAAATAAAGCAAACATGTAATAAGAATAAGGAACACAAGATTTATAGTGGTTCGGCCAAGAATTTGGGCCTACATCCACTTTATATTCTTTCATTAATCACTTGCATCAGTTTTACAATTGCTTTCAATTACAAGAATCATACATCCACAACTCTTTTACATTATTTCAACAAAATTTTCAAGTAAAATATGGACGCAAGTGATTGCTGTTCCATGCCCTTGGAATTTGAACTCCTTCAACAGTAGTGAGTTTGAATGTGCCGTCAAGAAGCTTCTGACCTATCACATATGGTCCTTCCCAATTGGGCCCAAACACACCTGTCGCGGTCATAATTCTTTTCAGGACTAGATCTCCAATTTCAAAGCTGCGTTGACGAACTTTGGAATTGAAATGTCTGGCTATCCTTTGCTGATGAGCTGCAACTCTGAGATTAGCTTCGTCTCTTTTTTCATCAAGGAGATCTAGCGCTTCAAGTTGTAGCTTTTCATTTTCTGCCTGATTGAAATGGGTTCTTCTGTGTGAAGGGACCTCTGCTTCAACCGGAATCATTGCTTCCGATCCGTATGCTAACGAAAAAGGAGTATGCCCAGTCGCAGTTTTGTGAGTAGTTCTGTATGCCCATAGTGCAAGTGGTAGTTTATCGACCCAACCACCTTTTGCTCTTTCGAGTTGCTTTTTGATGGTTGATTTGATGATCTTGTTCACTGCTTCCACTTGCCCGTTTGCCTGCGGATAAGCTACTGCCGAAAAGCTTTTCTGGATTTTGAATCGTTTGCAAATATCCTGAAATTCCTCGCTTTCAAACTGAGTACCATTCTCTGTGATTATTTTCTGAGGCACACCGTATCTGCAAATGATATTCTTGGTCACAAAACTTATCATTTTCTTAGAAGTGATAGTAGCCAATGGTTCAGCTTCAGCCCATTTAGTAAAATAATCAACTGCAACAATAGCATATTTAATCCCTGATTTAGCAGTTGGTAGCGGCCCAATGAGATCCATTCCCCAAATCGCAAACGGCCATGGACTGACCATCTGTGTGAGTTCGGTAGAAGGTGCTCTAGGAATTTTGGCAAATCTTTGGCATCTGTCACATCTTCGGGAGTAATCTGCAGCATCTCGATTAATTTCTGGCCAAAAATATCCGTATCGGAGAATTTTCTTTGCTAATGTTTGACCACCTGAATGATCACCACATTCTCCTCCATGCACCTCAGCTAGGATTTTTTTGACTCTTCCCGGGATACACATCGAAGCAATGGCATTGAGAATCCCCGTCTGTACAATCGGCCATCCTGAATTACATAGCGAGAGGCTTTCCTTAGTAGCTTTCGTCTTTCTATCGAATTTTCTGGCAGAGAACCTCTGAGTAGGTAATCTAATATTGGAGTCATCCACGACTCTTGTTCTTGAGATACATTCATAATCCAATCTATATCCATCTCGTCTATACTTGGTGCTGAGAGGACTTCTACGGGAACCAATCCCAATAGTTGAGCTTCACCAGAACTTGAATACTTTGCGAGGGAATCTGCCTTCGTATTCTCTTCCCGGGGAATATGGCTTATTGAATAATGATCGAGTTCACATAGGAGTTCCCAAGCCTTTGACAAGTAGGAAGGCAAGTTTCCACCTTTTGTTTGAAATTCCTTCTTGACTTGGCATACAATAAGCTGAGAATCACTGAAGATTTGTAATGCTCGAATGTTTAGCTCTTTAGCGATTTTCAGACCTGCAATAAGAGCTTCATATTCTGCTTCATTGTTTGTTGAAGGAAATTCCAGTCTTAGTGCATAACATAATGATCGACCTTCAGGAGTTTCAAGTACCACTCCGGCTCCAGAACAGTAGTCATTTCTTGCGCCATCAACATACATCTTCCACTGGATTGGGGAATCATTGATCACTTCTTCCTCACCATTATCTTTCTCTGTGAATTCTGCAATGAAATCAGCTAAAGCTTGTCCGTTGATTGCTTTTTGGGGTTGATAAGTGATGTCATATTGACTGAGTTCAATGTTCCATTTTAGAAGGCGACCCGAAGTTTCAGGGCGAAATAGGACTTGCTTTAGAGGTTGATCAGTGAGTACTTTGATAGGATGAGCTTGGTAATATTGCCTCAGTTTCCTTGATGCAACTAGTAGGCAATAGGCGAGTTTTTCCAACTTGGAGTAATTCAGCTCTGCCCCAGTGAGTCTTTTGCTGATATAGTAAACCGGATGTTGAATCCTTTTGTCTTCCTGTATCAGCGCTGCACTTAGAGCATGAGATGATACTGCCAAGTATATAAGAAGATCCTCACCATTGCCGGGCCTAGAAAGTATTGGAGGCGTTTCCATATGACGGATCAACTCATCGAAGGCTTTTTGGCATTCGTAAGTCCATTCAAAATTCTTCTTTCCTTTCTTCAGGGCCTCAAAGAATGGGATGCATTTATCAGTGGCTTTGGAAATGAACCGACTCAGGGCGGCGACCTTTCCGTTGAGACTCTGCAATTCCTTCTTCGTTCTAGGAGCTTTAACTTCTTTCAAGGCAGTAATTTGAGCTGGACTAGCCTCAATGCCCCTAGCACTGACGATAAAACCTAAGAACTTTCCGGACTCGACCCCAAATGTACATTTCAGAGGGTTAAGTTTCATTCTGTATTTCCGAAGGACTGCGAACATTTCTGCTAAGTGTTCAATGTGATCCGCTGCTTTCCTGGACTTCACTAACATGTCGTCGACGTAGACTTCCATAGTTTTGCCCAATTGCGGTTTGAACTTAGCATTAACAAGTCTTTGGTAGGTTGCCCCTGCATTTTTCAATCCGAAGGGCATAACTCTGTAGCAATAAAGTCCAACATCTGTGATAAAGCTTGTATCCTCCTGATCCGGCTCGTGCATCATGATTTGGTTATAACCGGAGTAGGCATCCATGAAAGATAACAATTCATGTCCCGCAGTTCCGTCTACCAGTTGATCGATCCTGGGTAACGGGAAGCAATCTTTGGGGGAAGCCTTGTTTAGATCAGAAAAATCGATGCACACTCTCCATTTTCCATTAGCTTTCTTGACCAGCACAGGATTTGAAACCCAATTCGGATATGTAGATTCTTTGATGAAGTTATTTTCCATGAGTCGATCAACTTCTTCTTTTAATGCTGCTGACCTTTCTGGACCTTGGGTTCTTCTTTTCTGTTTAACTGGCGTAAACTTTGGGTCAATATTCAGAGCGTGTACTGCAACTTCTGGAGATATTCCACACATATCGGCATGAGTCCAAGCAAAGACATCCAGATTTGCTTTCAGGAAAGATATCAAGATATTCTGAATTGACACATTAAGCTGTGAACCCACATTTAACACCTTATTTGGGTCCTTCGGATCAACAGGTACCGGAACTGTCGTCTCCACCGGTACCACTCTATTCTCCCCTGCACTGGCTTTTCTGGGATCCATTTCTTTCCGTGCCCCGCTGTGCTCGCCAGTGCAGGGTCCGCCCCGTAATTGCTACAAGGCTGGTTCCTTGATGCGGACTGGGGTTGCCGCATCCTTCCCCATTTCTCTTTTTCTTGACTCTCGCAGCTCTATCAAATAGCATTCTCGCGCAGCATTTTGATCCCCTTTTATAACTCCTACTCCATTATCAGTAGGGAATTTAATAGTGAGGCACCACGGGGCTAGGATAGCTTTGAATGCTGCGAGTGTTGGACGGCCAAGAAAAGCATTATAAGCAGAAAACTCATCGACAATCACAAATGTTTGCTTGCGGACCACTTTCCTTTCTGCTTCCCCAAGTTCTACAAGCAGATCGATGGTCCCAATTGGTTGTTTTGGCTCCCCAGTGAAGCCAGCGATCTTCTGTGATGAGGCTTGTACATCGATCATAGGGATTTTCATCTGGTTAAATGTCTTCTTGAAGAGGATATTACATGATGCTCCGCAGTCAATGAGGACTCTTCTGACAATGGCCGGTCCAATACCAGCCGAGATGACCAAGGGATCTAGGGTAGGAGCTTCTATACCTGTGGAATCTCTGGCTCTGAAAACAATATCATCGCTGAAAGTTTTCTGTTGTTTCAGGGGCGTAGTGTCTTCTAAAACAAAGACGTCTTCTTCGGCTGGAGCATATTTCAAAGCCCTGGAATATCTCTCCATCTCACCCCAGTTCTTGCCAGCTGGGTGAGGCCCTCCTGTAATGACATTGATAACGGGCCTTCCAGATTCATATCCCGTAGCTTTCTCACCTGTCCTAGGCTGATGAACATGAACCTGTTGCCCCTGACTTGACGATGCAGGATTGTTGCTATTCTTCTTCACAAATTGCTGCAGTTTGTTTTCTCTTAGCAACTCTTCAATCAGGTTTTTCAACTGGCGGCATTCATCAGTCTCATGACCGGGTTGATTGTGGAAGCGGCAGAATTTCCCACTCTGTATGGCTTTTTTCCCGGTTCTCAAAGGGATAGGTTTAGGGAAATCGATGGAATCTTTAGTGGCAAGGTAGATGTGCTCCGGCGTATGTGATAATGGAGTATACTCTGATGGCTTGAAGGATCGGGGCTTCTTCAGATTACCCTGTTTCTTCCCATTATTATTCTCCCTTTTTTGCCCCACCGATTCATTCTTGTGTGGAGCGACAGTGTTGTCTTCTGCTTTCTCCAACACTGTCTTTACTGGTAAAGGACGGCTTTCCAAGCGAATGAATTCATCTGCTTTTTTGTAGAACTTTTCGAGAGAGGTTGGCTCCTTCATGTTCAGCCATTTCCCAAATTCGCTTGACTTATCAATAGCTCTCATCAGATAAGTCAATATCATTCGTGGTTCAGCATTATCCACCTCGGCCAGTGCTATATTAAAGCGGTTCAAGAAAGATCTGATAGACTCACCAGGATTCTGCTCTAAACTCGACAGTGACATGATGTCCTTGGCCTTTGAAGCATATAGTCTAAACTGCTCCTTGAATTTTCTGGTCAAGTCTGAAAACTGATCAATAGATCGAACTGGCAACTTGGTGAACCATAGTAGAGCCACACCTTCCAGGTATACGGGGAAATATCGGCACTTTATTTCGTCAGAGGCTCTGGCACCTGTCATGTGCCAATCATATTTATACAGGAATTCATTCGGATCACTTGTCCCTTTGTAAGCTGGGATAGTCGGAGGGACAAACTTCCTTGGAAATTCCGCCTTTAAGATTCTTTCAGTAAACGGAGTTTTACTTGGGGCGAAACCCCATTCCTTGTCATCTTCAACCCTTTGCATACTTTCTTTCATGATCTACCGGACCATTCCAGAAAGATATTCCTCATCATGCCGAGTTCTAGATCCACCAGCCTCAGGTACTGCCTGCTCAAAAGGACTAGTAGCCCTTTCAGGAGCATTCCTTTCATTAACATCATGAACGTTGCCAGCATAGTTCCTTTCATTACCAGCCGGTTGATTGTTTGCCCCAAGTAAGTCGTTTAACTTATTCAGAATCAGAGCATTCTGGGCACTTTGAGCCTCTAATTGTGCATTTTGGGCGTTTATCTGCTGGTTTAGCCCTAGAATCACAGCATCCAACTCCGCTTTCGTAACTCCAACAGACGGAGTGGGTTGATTAGGCATAGGGGAAGCGGAAGTTCCCTCTTGAATGTTTCCAGATCTGACAGATCTACTTTTCCTTCCAGGAGCCATAATCTCAGATAGACTTCTGGTTTTTAAGGAAATTCTTTCTTCAAATCTCTGTGAAGCAATGATGACAGTTTTCCTGAGTTCAGTTCTCAGTGAAAGCACCAGAAATGTTAACGCTAAAATTTGAACGCTAACACCCCGGTGTATGAGTTATAGTTGTGAAAGCACCACCCGAAAGCTCGGGAACAGATTATAAGCAGAAAACAGTAGAAAAGCAGCAAACGACAACAATTTTATAGTGGTTCGGCTTAAGGGTATAGCCTACATCCACTTTAAGTACTTTTATTAATGATCTCGTTACAAGCTGATACAATTCTTCTCAAGTACAACATATTTCTAGTTACAAGAGATTTGGAACAAGTAGCTCAAGCTTTCATGTCGATTAAAGTCCTTGGATTCAAATTGAAGATGTGTAGTTTCTTCGTGAAGTTCTTTGAAGTATTCCTTTGATCTCGAAAGCTTTAAGTGTTGATGGAGTTCTCAATGCAGCAAGGTAACGGTCTCTCAAGAGAATGTGCCAAAAGTCCTTTGAATGTTGGAGGTGGCTATGTATTTATAGGCAAGCTTGGACATGAATTCTGCGCATAAGTCCTGAGTCGCGACCGACTCAAGCTAAGTCGTCCCCGAGTCAGGATAAGTCGTGGTTGACTTATAAAACCAACCTTTCCCCTCTTCATGGCTTATTCCTCTGCTGGATTTCATGACAAGTCTTGAGTCGTGTCCGAGTCAATTTTCCTAGGCATTGTGGCGATGGGTTACGACTCAACGATTTTGAGTCGTGGACGAGTCATGGTGAGTCGCCCCATGTTAACTCAATGTCGAACTGCTGGCTTGGTCCCAAGAGATAAGTCGTTCTCGAGCCAACTTATCATAACTCCTCTCATATTAGCATGTGTCGTACTCGACTTATCATAAGTCGTAGGTATCCATAAGTCGTGACATTCCTTAGGTTGTTCCTTAGGATGAGTCGCGAACCTGTTGAGTCGTTGAACCATGAGTCGTTGAGTCATGAGTCGCTGAGTCATGAGTCGCTGAGTCAGAAACTTCCATAAGTCGCACAACAGTTGAGTCAGAGACTAGCTGAGTCGGTCTTTGATGAGTCGGACCTAGATCATATGAGTCGGTGAGTTCCCTCTTCGGTCATTGAGTCGTACGCGAGTTAATTGTACTTGGCTTTCTGATTTGCACACTTGAACCGCTAACGACTCATGGTGAGTCGTAAATCTTCTGAGTCGCTTAATGCTTTATCTGATGAGTCGGCCCAAGCTTCAGTGGGGTTAACATTTATAAACTTCTCTTGTAACCCTGTATGTATTCTTGCATATGACTCTTTATAACTACATGATTTTATTCCAACCATAACCCTTAAATTTTATTTCTATTTTAAAGTTAACTATTAATATCTGCTTCATCACATATATTTTATTTTATTGTTTAAAACAATTTCTTGTTTGTTATATATTTTTATTTATTTATTTATTATTATTATTATTTATTTAAACTTAACTATCAAATATTTATTTAATTCCATATATCTTTCTTTTATTTAATATTAATAATATTCTATTTCATTTGAAACTTTCAAATTTAATTCAAAAGTTCAAATAATTTATCGAGTTTAGAATTCAAATTTTCAGGATGTTACATTTAAACCCAAAAACAACGAATAAGAAGCTGAAAAACAAAGAAAAGATCAACCACTCTTCAACTTTAACTCTAGAAGCTTCAATCCAATATCATAAGCGAATATTTCCTATGTTAGGTTATAGGAAATTTCTCAAAATTGAAGAAGAATTGAGATGGGTAAGATGAAGACGATGCTTACCAAAGCTTCTCTTTGATTTTGGACTTGGATTTGAATTTCCTAACAAAATTAGGGTTTAAAAATTTAAATTTCCCATCTTTTCCCCCATTTCCTTTTAGCTTGAGAGTGTTAGGAAATGAGAAATGAAATGAATAAAGATGAGTGGAGTTAGGGTATTTGATAGAGGAGTTGGGTTCCTTGTTAGGTTAGTGGGCTGAAGCCCAAACCCAAAGCCCCAAATGAAAAAATCAAAATTCTAATCAATTCCAAACATATCGATGTTTATACGCAAAAAAGTTGCAAATGTTGTTTCAGACTCAATGTAAGTGGTCTCGAGTCCAGTAAGACCGTTTACAGAAAGTCACATTTTTAAAATTCAACTAACGATGCTATATTTAAATAAAACATTTAAACATACAATCGTAAAATGTGTGGATTATTCCAGGATATAGGGTAATGCCTTGACGCTATTTTAATACTTTTACTTTACTGTAGACATATTATAATAGCGTATTGCACTATATAGTAGATAGTTTAACGGATCCTTGGGAGATATGATTCTCGAACATCTCTAAAGTCACTGTACTCACATTAGAACTAGATAGGAGACGTCAAACCCGTAAACATCTCTGACGCCTTCACACTCATATTCACCATTAATTTAACTTACATAAGACTTTTTAGTTCTAAATTGAATGTTTTGTCTTTTCAATTCGCTTGGGTTAGCTTGAGCATTACAGGGTTGAAGACCTTTTTTCTGGAGGATGAAGACGAAGATTTGTACTAGTATTATTTATTATATTCAGACTCATCATGTTGTTCCACTGCATTTATTATTTATTTCTTCCTGTTTCTATAACTTTGATTTTGTGTTGTAAAAGATTAGTCAAATGTATTTATAAACAACTTCATGAAAGTTATTTGATTATTATATTTTTTCATTCGCCTTCAAGATTTTGTATTTTTTTTATTTTTTTTCTCTTTTTCTTATTTACCCCGTAACAATCATCCCTTTTGAATGGTTTGAGTCTGACATGTGTCTGCTGAAAAAGTCCAAAAAGGCAGGTCGTTACATTTTTAATTCATTGTAAATTCCTTGATTTGTTTGTGCAATTCTCTTGTTTTCTTGTATATATATCCTTGCTTAATTATTTTTTGCTTAGGGAAATATTTGCTTGATAGTGGAGAAAGGAAGAGGGAAAATAGAAGAGGAGTTTGTTGTAAATGACAGCAGCTAATTCGGAGGAAATAGCATGGCTAGCGTTAAGTAACGTTCAATTTATAGGTGTAGTGAAAACTATAAACATCCGATTAACCTTAAAAACAATCCTCACCATCATTTATTGATTTCTTTACATTAGCTTATAATGTCTCCAATGTTATTTATTTATTCCTTCGTTATACAACCCTATAATTCATGTTTCCTTCTAAATAAGATTCTTCCATTAATTACTAAATTAATTAGATCATATATATATATATATTGTTAACGCTTAAATTTGAACGCTAACACCCCGATGTATGAGTTGTAGTTGTGAAAGCACCACCCGACGACTCGGGAACAGATTACAAACAGATAATAGTAGAAAAGCGGTAAACAACAACAATTTTATAGTGGTTCGGCTTTAGGGTATAGCCTACGTCCACTTTAAGTACTTTTATTAATAATCTCGTTACAAGCTGATACAATTCTTCCAAAATACAATACACTTTGAATTACAAGAGACTTAGAACAAGTAGCTTAAACTTCGATGAAGATGAGAGTTTTCGAATCCATGTTGGATGTATGTGATCTCTTCTTGAAGTTGTTTGTAGCGTTCTTAATATCTTGAGAGCTTCAAGTGCTGGATTGGATTAGTTTGGAATGCAGCAGAGTAACGGTGTTTGAAGGAAATCAGCCAAAAGTCCTCTTCTAGTTGGAGCTAGGGTCGTATTTATAGGCAATTCTAGGCAGGAAACATTACCAAGTCCTAAGTCGTAACCGACCTAAGTTGAGTCGTGGACGACTTAAACTAAGTCGTGGGTCAGTTGTCACTTAAACGCTGGGTCCAGACTTCTTAAAGGCATCCTTGCTGAACCCTAGATATATCACAAGTCCTAAGTCGCAAATGAGTTAACCTGTCCTCTCATAAGTGATGCGGCATTGAACTGATTCTTGTGTACGACTTACCATAGTCTTAAGTCGTCTACGACTTACCATATGTCGTAGGTCGTGACCGACCCAAACTGATCCTCGGCTTGTGGCTTAACTGGAGTTAACGAGTCATGGTGCAGTATTGAATTTGCCTCTGTGGCCTTAGGTCGTGAACGACCTAGTAAAGGTCGTATGTCGGTCACGACTTAGGCGTAGTCGTCTTAACTCCTCGTCCCTCGAGTCGTTAAGTCATAGTTCCTTTAAGTTGTTGTACCGTTACTCCCTTGGGTCATTTAGGTTGTAATGACTTAAGTCTTAAACTTCCTTAAGTCGTGTCATCCTTAACTAGTAAGATTATGCCAACCTTAGGTCGTCAGGCCGTAATGTTCTTAACCCGTGAAGGCCTTAAGTCGTAGACCTTATCCCGTAGACCCTTTAACCCGTGGAGGCCTTAAGTCGTAGACTCCTTAACTCGTAGATTCCTTAACCCGTGAAGGCCTTAAGTCGTAAATCCTATCTCGTAGATTCCTTAACCCGTGAAGGCCTTAAGTCGTAGACTCCTTAACTCGTAGATTCCTTAACCCGTGAAGGCCTTAAGTCGTAAACTTTAACTCGTAGAGGAAACTGGGTTAACACTTGCCCCTCGAAGCACATGCCTTAAGTCGTAAGTCGTGTGCTTCGACTCATCATAACCCTGGTGTGCCGATTCGAGTCCCACTTCCCTGAGGTATAAAATGCTTGGGTCGTTCCTCCTATTTCCTTCTTCCCATTACCTACCTCTGAGCTATTTCTGCCATTAACACGTCCTCGAGCTTTCGGAAACAAATTCAACCAGTTCATCTTACCGTTGATTCAGTCCCTACAATCCTCATCATCGCATCGCGTAAGTAGATCCGCAGTTCATTTGATTCCGCGATAGCTATCAACTTGCGAATTTAATCCAGTTTCTTATACCACGCTTCATCACAATTGTTGCCACGATCGATTGCTGGTGAGCTTGAGGTAGTTCGATTAGATTTTGGATAATTCGCGAGGAGAGGATAATGGGTTTCAATCTATTTATATTTTATTTTTATCAGGCTATTAGGGGTTTGGAGAAGACGAGATAATAGTTAGTGGGTTCATCGGTTTAGGGATGAGACGGTCTATGGGTTTAGGAGTGGAGATAAGGTTTTTAGGTCGTAACTGAGTTAAGACTTAGAAGAATTTGTATCTTTCTGACTTGAAGCCTTGTCTTCCTTTTATGACTCACGATTCAAAGGACTTCCGACTCAAAGCCTCAACGACTCAAAAGTGAAGCGACCTATCCTGTTTCTCCTCATAATTCTTTAGGTCGTGGACGAGTCAACCAGAGAACCAACGACTTAACTTAAACCGAAGAGAAATTCTTAACTCGTAGACGAGTTAGCACTTAAGTTGTTGTCGAGTTATCACTTGAGTCGTTTACGACTTTACTCTTGAGTCGTTTACGACTCAGCACTTGCATTTTTAAACTTTGCTTAGACCTTGAATTGTTGCATGGATTTTGATCTGTTGAACTTTGCTACATTCTTTTACAGATTACTTTAACTTGTTGGTTAACAATCTGTTTAATATGATATTTACAGAAAATTGGGACGAATATACTGCCATCAACCGCCCACATCAAATGACAGATTAGTTAATAACAGATAATTAACTTAAGTAAATTGTGTGAACGAAGTGCTATCGATTTCAAGTAGAATATTAAAGCAACACTGAAATAGTCAATTGAAACTGACCAGCCTGCACTAATATTATGCTTGAATTTCAAATTAACAAGTTCTGAAATTACCGTAGTCGATCAATCGTCGACCAGTTTAATTCCAGTTATATTTACTTGCTATTTTTATCAGTTTTGCACGACACTTCACACTTTTAGGAAACGTGCACCTTCATATTTGAATATCCAGTTGCTTGTGTAGAATGACTTCTCAGGAAGAAGATGCAACAGTTCAGACGGGAGAGGCAACTGTTCTTCCAGCTCCACTAGTTAATCCTCCCGAAAGAGTTCCTACTACACTATCATATAAAGTTTTTCGCCAGCTGTGTGCTCAGTTTGGCATTGCTGAATCAGATGCCATTCTTCCTGAGAGAAGTAACACTGCTGACATAGCACCTTCTGGCTTTGTGACAGTTAACCGGCATATGTGCCTAAGTGGGGGCGTTCCTCCTTTCAATGACTTTTTCCAACAACTTCTTCATCAATTGGCCATTGCTCCATCCCAACTACACCCCAATGGCTACGCCATTCTAATGGGGTTGTGTGTGCTATTTAGGAGAACACTTAATCGACTTTCGAGCTTTGATGAAATTTGTTACTTATGCTCCTTTAGCCGGACCAAAGATCATCCTTCTATTACTGTTGTGAGAAGCGCCCGAAACCGCAAATTAATTGTTGGCCTTCCCGACACTGCTCACGGGTTTCTAACCCAGTTCTTCTTCGTTCGTTGCCCCCCGGGGTTTTATGCTCTGTGGAGGGAAGGAAGTAAGACCACCCATCCTTGCTTCGTTTGTTATCTGGCCTTTGTGAGACTGACCTGCTAAGTGTTAACTCTGCTTCTTTTATTTTCAGCGCTGCCTCCTCCCTCTAGGAATCCCAGTCACAAGTCGACTTTCGAGAGGCTTAAGGCCGTACCGGTTGAGGAGAGAGATATTCAATTTCTGTTGAAAGATGAGTTTCTGCATCAGTACGGACTTTTGCATACTTCTCGTTCTACGCGTCCTCATGAAATTCCAGACTCCCCAGCTAGAGTGTTGGATGCCTCAGTTTCTACTAGCACATCCATATCTAAAGGACCTGCTCCTGAGACTTCGCTAGTGAAGTGTTCCTCTTCTGTTGATGCTGCAGGGCCGTCTGACAAACTTGCCCCGGTTATCGAGGAAGAAGAGCCTCAGGGATCTTCCCATCATTCACAAGAATCTGGTGAAAAAGCTGAGAAATCCAGTCCTGTCAAGCAAAGTAGGGACGATACTTTCGAAGGACTGAGCGACCTTTTTGCTACTTCACAAGAGATCTTTAAAGAAGATCCTATCACTTCCGGGATTTCTTCTTCAGTAGTTGAAGCTACTTCTACTTTGCAACAGTTGCCGTCGACTCAAGAGTTGACGCTATCTATTACACCCACAACTACTCCCCCATTAAAGAGTGGTTCGTAGACTGAAGCGCGTAGTTTGCACATCACACACACTTAGAATTCCTGGCACTTTTATGCTCTCTCTTTTCTTTTTTTAAACGTTTGAAGGATTCTCAAGTTTTATTTCTTCTTTTTAAATTTTAGGTTTACCAATGAGGCGAGGCAGCTCGTACTATGATGACTTTAAGCGATATGGGAAACGCAGCCAGTATGGCTATCAATCCTATCCTCCTATTCATAGAGAGACTGATGAAGAAAGGGCAGCCCGGAAGGCTCGGGAAAGACGTGATTATGAAGAACGCTTTGGAAGACCAGATAGTCGACATGATTCCTCCTACAAAGAGAGTGACTCCCTTAAACGCAAATCTCATGATGATAGAGGGAAGAGTCACACAACTGATGACTCGAGCAAACGAGCCAAAGTTATTGAGGAGCCAATGCCTGTGCCTTCAGAGAAGATTACTGCTCCTACTTCTTCTCAATCTCCTGCCCCTTCCCCTACTGATATCCAAGCAATCATTAATAGGCCATTTTACCAAGTTGGACCAGGTCCAGCCACTCTTCAACGCCGATTTCCTAATTGGTGTTTAAAAGGAGTTCGCTTTGGCCTCGATCTGGTTCCCATAGATAAAAATGCTATGCTATGGAACCTTGATGCAGTCAGAACCGATATTGAGAGGATGTCATCTTGGCAGAAACTCGTGGATGAGCTCCAAAGGGTGAATAGGGCCAATTTTGAAGCTATGCTTACCATGGAGAATGACAAAACTGAATGGCAAAAGATCCTTAAACAGCATGATGCAGAAATGAGGAGTATCGCCGATTATAATGAGAAACTTGAGGCAGAAGTTGGGAAACTTAAAGAGGAGCTTGCTACTTCTTCCACTTCTTATTCTCAAAGGGAAAGTGTGCTTCTTCAACAGGTGCGGGATGCTCATGCCGCGCAAAGGGATGCTGAGGCCAAGGCTGATGAGTTGGAGCAGATTATAGAGGGCAACCGTATTGACATTACTCAGTTGCGAGGACAAACTGGCCTTCAGGCTGCAGAGATTGAAAAATTGAAAGCCCAGTTATCCAAAGTCGAGAGAGAGCGGGATGAGGCTGTTGCGGGCAGAATTACCGCTGAAGAGGCCCATGAAGCTACCAAAGCTGATATTGGCTCGACACTATTTGATTTCTACTTGCAATGTATATTAGGGCGTGGCAGTCTTGCATTCCTGGGCCCCAAGTATGAGATTACCCTGGCCGAAGTGTGGGAGGCCGCACTAGATATGTTTAAAGGGGCCGGGTACACTGAAGAGGAGTTGGAGGTGCACTACTTAGACTTTGAGGCTCGCGTAGCCCTTGCCAGAGGGAAAGAGCAACTCGCCAGATCGCGGGTTGAAATAGTGGGGGAAGAGCATCAAGAAAAAGAAACAAATTTGACTGTTCCTGTCCCTCCTTCAACTTCGGTCGATGCTGGCATTATTGGCTCTAGCTCTTATGTACCGATCCCTGCTCAAACTGATACCGGGGCCAAAATTATTCAAGTTACAGATGAATCGCAAGAGAGTGCTGAAGCCCCAGACTATGAAATTGATGTAATAAAGACAACTTCTGCAGGTAATTCCACTGTAAATTTCGCTCAAGTGGATTGCTCATTTACTTCACATGGGTTTAATGAACTCCTTGACTATTTTCTCAACCTTGATGAGCCTTCATCTCCTCTCTTTACTGACTTTAACCTCTTTTCTTCTACAGAGAAAGTATCAAGCACCGCTCAGATTTCTCCTCCTCCGGTTATCCTTCCTCCGTCTCTCCAGGTGGCTCCTCCTTCTGCTTCTCAGCCCGGTCGCAAGAGGAACAAATAGAAGCCCTCCATGGTTTAGACGATCCCATCGCTTCGTAGGAGCATAGAGACGAGGGACTTGTGGGAGGTGAGATATCCCCGGAGCGGACCCCTTCTGATGACATAACTTTGTCTAAACTTGCCACTCCGGGAAGTGAGTCTTCCTCAAAGAGGAGGAAAAAGCACGGAACGTCAAAGAGGAGGGGGAAGATAATCACTGTTACTGAAGGGGAGCCAGAAGTTGGACCAACTGCACCTACCCCTCCTTCTTCCCTTGTGCCAACTGACCGGCCTGAAAAGCTAATCATTCGGCCGGGAAAAGGGTCCAAAGGTAGTAAAAAGAAGTGAACATTTTAGCTTTTTTCCTTTTGCATGTACTGGTCGAGAATTGTGCGGGCACCGGCCCCCGCTTTTCTTTATTTTGAAACCTGTACCTGCATTTCGATTGAATAAAATGATCCTTTGTTTGTACAGACTTCTGTTTGAATGCATTTATTATTCATTTTTACACAAGTTTATTTATATGATATTGCAGCGGGCTTATGGTATGTTGTTTGAGTATTACTTTACTGATGCAGCTATACTATTATACCATGTTGCCCCCATACCTTAAGCTTGCTGCAATATCTTATACTTCGAGGGGACTTGCACTCTTATTTGCTAAAGAATAATTATTTTATTTTATTTTTTTTCTAAAAAGAAAATTTTTGTAGAGTACAACTCCCTTCGTATAAGTTTCTACGCTTTGTTGTTCGAAGAAATCACTTTTTCCTTTTACTTATGTGCATATTTTACCAAGTGAATTCTTCTATGTGGTAAAGCGGGCCTCTGAAGGGCACTTTAACTTCTTTTTTTTTTTTTACAAAGTTGTACCTCTGAGGAGGGATTTTTCACGTTTCAACACTTGGAAGTTTTATTTCAATCTCGGTGAAACGTGTACCTCCAAAGAGTTGTGCCTTTGAAGAAAGCCTTTTCACGTTTCAACACTTGGAAGTTTTATTTCAATCTTGGTGAAACGTGGGCTTCCGAAGAGGTCTTTCTTCTGGATTGTGTCCCCGGGAGGGGGTTGTACCTCTGAGGAGGGATTTTTCACGTTTCAACACTTGGAAGTTTTATTTCAATCTTGGTGAAACGTGTACCTCCAAAGAGTTGTGCCTTCGAAGAAAGCCTTTTCACGTTTCAACACTTGGAAGTTTTATTTCAATCTCGGTGAAACGTGGGCTTTCAGGAAGGTCTTTATTTTGTTTTTGCATTTCAACTTTGGTGAAGTGAAATTCCGAAGAGCGGTTGTTACACTTCAACTCCTGGCGAAATGTGCCTCCGAAGAGGGCTTTTATTTTGTTTACATTTCAACTCTGGTGAAGTGAAATCTCGAAGAGCGGTCTTAACACTTCAACTCCTGGTGAAATGGGCCTCCGAAGAGGGCTTTTATTTCGTTTGCATTTCAACTCTGGTGAAGTGAAATCCCGAAGAGGGGTCATAACACTTCAACTCCTGGTGAAATGTGCCTCAGAGAGGGTTTCCATCGCCTGGAAGTTACTCTCTCATGGTTGGAGGGTCATGACTCCTCCAATCTTTTTTGTTGAGTAGAGAACTTTCTTTTTTGTGGCGTATGACCCATTAGAGGTCTTTATCCTCCGAAGAGTTGTGTCTCCGAAGAGGACTTGTGCTGCCGATGATGGCTTTGGTTGTTCCTTTGTTCACTTGCTTATGCCTTTTCAATGATCCTCTGCCTTCTCTTTCTCTTTTTTTTTTTTTTTTTTTGGTAACTTGTTTAATCCAAGGAAGTGCGCTTCACTGTCAGGCCATTTCGTGAGAACGAGTACTAGCTTCTTAATTGGACGTTTGTTTGTTTAAACGATCTCAATTTATTAGCAAAGACCCGTTTTTGTCGAAATCATAGGCCGTTCAATTGAAGTACTTCCTATCTAGGATTTGAATTCGGGGCTTTTGTGACTCGAAATTTGGCGAGAATCACTTGGTCTTTTTACGTGCAAGTTTCACTTCCATTGTCTGCAAAAATTTAAATCGATATTTCAGCAATACATTCTATGTACTTTTCATATCGAAAATAAAGCAAACATGTAATAGGAATAAGGAACACAAGATTTATAGTGGTTCGGCCAGGAAATTGGGCCTACATCCACTTTATATTCTTTCATTATTTACTTGCATCAGTTTTACAATTGCTTTCAATTACAAGAATCATACATTCATAATTCTTTTTACAATATTTCAACAAAATTTTCAAGTAAAGTATGGACGCAAATGGTTGCTGTTCCATGCCCTTGGAATTTGATCTCCATCAACAGTGGTGAGTTTGAATGTGCCGTCAAGAAGCTTCTGACCTATTACATACGGTCCTTCCCAATTTGGCCCAAACACACCTGTCGCTGTCATGATTCTCTTCAGGACTAGGTCTCCAATCTCAAAGCTGCGTTGGCGAACTTTGGAATTAAAATGTCTGGCTATTCTTTGCCGATGAGCTGCAATTCTGAGATTAGCCTCATCTCTTTTTTCATCAAGGAAATCTAGCGCTTCAAGCTGTAGCCTTTCGTTTTCTGCTTGGTTGAAATGGATCCTTCTGTGTGAAGGAACCTCTGTTTCTACCGGGATCATTGCTTCCGACCCGTATGCTAATGAGAAAGGAGTGTGCCCAGTCGCAGTTTTGTGAGTGGTTCTGTATGCCCATAGTGCAAGTGGTAGCTTATCGACCCAACCACCTTTTGCTCTTTCAAGTTGCTTTTTGATGGTTGATTTGATGATCTTGTTTACTGCTTCCACTTGCCCGTTTGCCTGCGGATGAGCAACTGCTGAAAAGCTTTTCTGGATTTTGAATCGCCTGCAAAAATCTTGGAATTCCTCGCTTTCAAACTGAGTACCATTGTCTGTGATTATTTTCTGAGGCACTCCATACCTGCAGATGATATTCTTGGTCACGAAACTTATCATCTTTTTAGAGGTGATAGTAGCCAATGGTTCAGCTTCAGCCCATTTAGTAAAATAATCAACTGCAACAATAGCATATTTAATCCCTGATTTGGCAGTCGGTAGCGGCCCAATGAGATCCATTCCCCAAATTGCAAATGGCCATGGACTGATCATTTGTGTGAGTTCAGTTGAAGGTGCTCTAGGAATTTTGGCAAATCTTTGGCATTTGTCGCACTTTCTGGAATAGCTTGCAGCATCATGATTAATTTCTGGCCAAAAATATCCGTATCGGAGAATTTTCTTTGCTAATGTTTGACCACCTGAATGATCACCACATTCTCCTCCATGTACCTCAGCTAGGATCGTTTTGGACTCTTCCCTGGATACACATCGAAGCAATGGCATTGAGAATCCCCGTCTGTATAATCGGCCATCCTGAATTACATAGCGAGAAGCTTTCCTCAGTAGCTTCCGTCTCTCTATCGAATTTTCTGGCAGAGAACCTCTGAGTAGGTAGTCCAGTATTGGAGTCATCCATGACTCTTGTTCTTGAGATACATTCATAATCCAGTCAATATCCATCTCGTCTATACTTGGTGCTGAAAGGACTTCTACGGGGACCAATCCCAATAGTTGAGCTTCACCAGAACTTGAATACTTTGCGAGGGAATCTGCCTTCATATTCTCTTCCCGAGGAATATGGCTTATTGAATAGTGATCGAGGTCACGCAGAAGTTCCCAAGCCTTTGTCAAGTAAGCGGGTAGGTTTCCCCCTTTCGTTTGAAATTCTTTCTTGACTTGGCATACAATAAGCTGAGAATCGCTAAAGATCTGTAATGCTCGTATGTTTAGTTCTTTAGCGATTTTCAATCCTGCGATAAGAGCTTCATATTCGGCTTCATTGTTTGTTGAAGGAAATTCCAATCTTAGTGCGTAGCATAATGACCGACCTTCAGGAGTCTCAAGTACAACTCCGGCTCCAGAACAGTAATCATTTCTTGCACCATCTACATATAACTTCCATTGGATAAGGGAATTGTTGAATGTTTTTTCCTCACTATTACCCTTATCTGTAAATTCTGCAATGAAATCAGCTAAAGCTTGTCCATTGATTGCTTTCCGGGGATGATAAGTGATGTCGTACTGACTGAGTTCAATGTTCCACTTTAGAAGACGACCCGAAGTTTCAGGGCGAAACAGGACTTGCTTTAAAGGTTGATCAGTGAGGACTCTGATAGGATGAGCTTGAAAACATTGCCTCAATTTCCTAGACGCAATTAGTAAGCAATAGGCGAGTTTTTCCAACTTAGAGTAATTCATCTCTGCCCCAGTGAGTCTTTTGCTGATATAGTAAACTGGATGTTGAATCCCTTTGTCTTCCCGTATCAGCGCTGCACTTAAAGCATGAGACGATACTGCCAAGTATATAAGAAGATCCTCGCCATCGCCAGGCCTAGAAAGTATTGGAGGCGTCTCCATATGGCGAATCAACTTATCAAAGGCTTTTTGGCATTCGGGAGTCCAATTGAAGTTTTTCTTTCCTTTCTTTAGGGCGTCAAAGAATGGGATGCATTTATCTGTGGCTTTGGAAATGAACCGACTTAAGGCTGCAACTTTTCCATTGAGACTTTGCAATTCCTTATTTGTTCTAGGAGCTTTGACTTCTTTCAAGGCAGTAATTTGAGCTGGACTAGCCTCAATGCCCCTAGCGCTGACGATAAACCCTAAGAATTTTCCGGACTCGACCCCAAACGTGCATTTCAGAGGGTTAAGCTTCATTCTGTATTTCCGGAGGACTGCGAACATTTCTGCCAAGTGTTCAATGTGATCCGCTGCTTTCTTAGACTTTACTAACATGTCATCAACGTAGACTTCCATAGTTTTGCCCAATTGCGGTTTGAACATAGCATTAACAAGTCTTTGGCAGGTTGCCCCTGCATTCTTCAAACCGAAGGGCATAACTCTGTAGCAATAAAGACCAACATCGGTGATAAAGCTCGTGTCCTCCTGATCCGGTTCATGCATCATGATCTGGTTATATCCGGAGTAGGCATCCATGAAAGATAACAATTCATGTCCCGCTGTTCCATCTACCAGTTGATCGATCCTGGGTAAAGGAAAGCAATCTTTGGGGCAGGCCTTGTTCAGATCTGAAAAATCGATGCACACTCTCCATTTTCCATTAGCTTTCTTAACCAACACAGGATTTGAAACCCAGTTCGGATATGTAGATTCTCTGATGAAGTTATTTTCCATGAGTCGATCAATTTCCTCTTTTAATGCTGCTGACCTTTCTGGACCTTGGGTTCTTCTTTTCTGTTTTACTGGTGTAAACTTTGGGTCAATATTCAGAGCGTGTACTGCAACTTCTGGAGATATTCCACACATATCAGCATGAGTCCAAGCGAAGACATCCAGATTTGCTTTCAGGAATGATATCAAGATATTCTGAATTGACACATTAAGTTGTGAACCCACATTCAACACCTTATTTGGGTCCTTTGGGTCAACAGGTACCGGTACCGTCGTTTCAACCGGCACTACTCTATTCTCCCCTACACTGGCTTTTCTGGGATCCATCTCTTTCCGTGCCCCGCTATGCTCGCCAGTGCAGGGTCCGCCCCGTAATTGCTACAAGGCTGGCTCTTTGATGCGGACCGGAGTGGCCGCATCCTTTCCCATTTCCCTCTTTCTTGACTCTCGCAACTCTATCAAATAGCACTCTCGCGCAGCATTTTGATCCCCTTTTATAACTCCTACTCCATTGTCTGTAGGGAATTTAATAGTGAGGTACCACGGGGCTAGAATAGCTTTGAACGCTGCGAGCGTTGGACGGCCAAGGAAAGCATTATACGCAGAAAATTCATCGACAATCACAAATGTTTGCTTGCGGACCACTTTCCTTTCTCCTTCCCCAAGTTCTACTAGCAGATCGATGGTTCCTATTGGTTGCTTTGGCTCCCCGGTGAAGCCAGCGATCTTCTGCGATGAGGCTTGTACATCGACCATAGGGATTTTCATTTGGTCGAATGTCTTCTTGAAGAGGATATTACATGATGCTCCGCAGTCAATGAGAACTCTTCTGACAATGGCCGGTCCGATACCAGCTGAGATGACCAAGGGATCTAGGGTAGGAGCTTCGATACCTGAGGAATCTCTGGCTCTGAAAATAATATCATCACTGAAAGTTTTCTGTTGTTTCAGGGGCGTAGTGTCTCCTAAAACAAAGACGTCTTCTTCGGCTGGAACATATTTCAAAGCTCTGGCATATCTCTCCATCTCTCCCCAGCTCTTGCCAGCTGGGTGAGGCCCTCCAGTAATGACATTGATAATGGGCCTTCCAGATTCTTGCCCCGTAGCTTTCTCACCTATCCAAGGCTGATGAACAGGAACCTGTTGCCCCTGACTTGACGATGCAGGATTGTTGCTATTCTTTTTCACAAATTGCTGCAACTTGTTTTCTCTTAGCAATTCTTCAATCAGATTTTTCAACTGGCGGCATTCATCAGTCTCATGACCGGGTTGATTATGGAAGCGGCAGAACTTTCCACTTTGTATAGCCTTTTTTCCGGTCCTCAAAGGGATATGTTTAGGGAGGTCAACAGAATCTTTAATGGCAAGGAAGATATGCTCCGGCGTGTCTGATAAAGGAGTATACTCTGATGGCTTGAAAGATCGGGGATTCTTCAGATTACTCTGTTTCTTCCCATTGTTATTTTCCCTTTTTTGCCCTACAGATTCATTCTTGCGTGGTGCAACAGTGTTATCTTCAGCTTTTTCCGACACTGCCTTCACCGGTACAGGACGGCTTTCCAGGCGTATGAATTCATCTGCCTTTATGTAGAACTTTTCGAGGGAGGTTGGCTCCTTCATGTTTAGCCATTTCCCAAATTCGCTCGACTTATCAATAGCCCTCATCAGATAAGTCAATATCATTCGCGGTTCAGCATTGTCCACCTCTGCCAGTGCTATATTGAAGCGGTTCAAGAAAGATCTGATAGATTCACCAGGATTCTGTTCTATACTTAACAATGACATGATGTCCTTGGCCTTTGAAGCATATAGTCTGAACTGTTCCTTGAACTTTCGGGTCAAGTCTGAAAACTGATCAATAGATCGGACTGGCAACTTGGTGAACCACAGTAGAGCCACACCCTCAAGGTACACGAGGAAATATCGGCACTTTATCTCGTCAGAGGCTCTGGCACCTGTCATGTGCCAATCATATTTATACAAGAATTCATTCGGATCACTTGTCCCTTTGTAAGCTGGGATAGTTGGAGGGACAAATTTCCTTGGAAATTCCGCCTTTAAGATTTTCTCAGTAAATGGAGTTTTACTTGGGGCGAAACCCCATTCTTTCTCATCTTCAACCCTTTGCATACTTTCTCTCATGATTTGCCGGACCATTCCAGAAAGATACTCCTCATCATGTCGAGTTCCAGATCCACCAACCTCAGGAAGCGTTTGCTCAAAGGGACTGGCAGCCCTTTCTGGAGCATTCCTTTCATTAGCATCACGAACGTTGCCAGCATAATTCCTTCCATTACCAGCCGGTTGATTGTTTGCCCCGAGCAAATCATTCAACTTATTCAGAATTAGAGCATTTTGGGCACTCTGAGCCTCTAATTGTGCATTCTGGGCGTTTATCTGCTGGTTCAGCCCTAATATTACAGCATCCCACTCCGCTTTCGTAACCCCAGCAGACGGAGTGGGTTGATTAGGTACGGGAGAAGCGGAGGTTCCCTCTTGAATATTCCCAGATCTGACAGATCTACTCTTCCTTCCAGGAGCCATTATCTCGGATAGACTTCTGGTTTTCAGGGAAATTCTCTCTACAAACCTCTGTGAAGCAATGATGATAACTTGCCTGAGTTCAATTCTCAGTGAAAGCACCAAAAATGTTAAAGCTTAAATTTGAACGCTAACACCCCGATGTATGAGTTGTAGTTGTGAAAGCACCACCCGACGACTCGGGAACAGATTACAAACAGATAATAGTAGAAAAGCGGTAAACAACAACAATTTTATAGTGGTTCGGCTTTAGGGTATAGCCTACGTCCACTTTAAGTACTTTTATTAATAATCTCGTTACAAGCTGATACAATTCTTCCAAAATACAATACACTTTGAATTACAAGAGACTTAGAACAAGTAGCTTAAACTTCGATGAAGATGAGAGTTTTCGAATCCATGTTGGATGTATGTGATCTCTTCTTGAAGTTGTTTGTAGCGTTCTTAATATCTTGAGAGCTTCAAGTGCTGGATTGGATTAGTTTGGAATGCAGCAGAGTAACGGTGTTTGAAGGAAATCAGCCAAAAGTCCTCTTCTAGTTGGAGCTAGGGTCGTATTTATAGGCAATTCTAGGCAGGAAACATTACCAAGTCCTAAGTCGTAACCGACCTAAGTTGAGTCGTGGACGACTTAAACTAAGTCGTGGGTCAGTTGTCACTTAAACGCTGGGTCCAGACTTCTTAAAGGCATCCTTGCTGAACCCTAGATATATCACAAGTCCTAAGTCGCAAATGAGTTAACCTGTCCTCTCATAAGTGATGCGGCATTGAACTGATTCTTGTGTACGACTTACCATAGTCTTAAGTCGTGTACGACTTACCATATGTCGTAGGTCGTGACCGACCCAAACTGATCCTCGGCTTGTGGCTTAACTGGAGTTAACGAGTCATGGTGCAGTATTGAATTTGCCTCTGTGGCCTTAGGTCGTGAACGACCTAGTAAAGGTCGTAAGTCGGTCACGACTTAGGCGTAGTCGTCTTAACTCCTCGTCCCTCGAGTCGTTAAGTCATAGTTCCTTTAAGTTGTTGGACCGTTACTCCCTTGGGTCATTTAGGTTGTAATGACTTAAGTCGTAAACTTCCTTAAGTCGTGTCATCCTTAACTAGTAAGATTATGCCAACCTTAGGTCGTCAGGCCGTAATGTTCTTAACCTGTGAAGGCCTTAAGTCGTAGACCTTATCCCGTAGACCCTTTAACCCGTGGAGGCCTTAAGTCGTAGACTCCTTAACTCGTAGATTCCTTAACCCGTGAAGGCCTTAAGTCGTAAATCCTATCTCGTAGATTCCTTAACCCGTGAAGGCCTTAAGTCGTAGACTCCTTAACTCGTAGATTCCTTAACCCGTGAAGGCCTTAAGTCGTAAACTTTAACTCGTAGAGGAAACTGGGTTAACATATATATACGTTGATCCAATATTAATTGATTCTTATACGTTATAATTTGTTACCTATTTGAACTCGTCAATTAATACCTCTATTAATTGATTATATATGAATGTTACACTTTTTATTTTATTCTGATCAACTTACCTTCATCATAAACTTAATTACTCCGTTTGATTTTTGTAAGCGTTCCAGTTCTTTTTTTCTTTTTTATCTGGGAAAATAATAATCATACAAATGGTGTTTCTTCTAGCTAATTAATTTACATTACTAGCTATTGTAATATGGGCATATTCTTTGATTAATTGACACCATTTAAAAATGCTCAACCGATTGCCCAATAATTAATTTACATGTTTTCCATTTTGATCCATATCTAAATTATTTGTTATGCGTCACTCAATCTTGCATTTATTAGTTGTATATATCTAAACTGCCATTTCATTGCCCAATTAATTAGCATATAAGTTTCCCTCTTTTATCAATTGATGCTTTTTTGATGTCTTTAATTAATTTCCTAAGTAATTGATTACGTCATAAATTAATATATATATATATATATATATATATATATACATACATGTTATCATTTAATTTATTCTCCATATACATTTCCATTTATTAAAAGATTCCTTAACTAATTAATGTTATAAAAGTGATATATATTCTATGACTTATTGATGCCTCTATATCTATTAATTAATTCTCCTTTTATTTAATTGTCATGTCAGTTAATCGCATACTCATTGCTTGCATAAATCTATGTAATCTCTTAATTCTTAAATGCATATATTTGACATTTATATTCTGTTTTGTAGTTATGTTAATTTAATTGATTTTATTTAATTATATAAAAATGCGGGGTGTTACAGTTGCAAATTATTTACCCTAATTGACGTCGCATGCTCGGTCATCGCTGGCACACAATAACAGTCGACCCCCTATTTGACCCTTTATATATCCTTATCAGCATATGTGAGACCATCCTCACCCACATGTGAGACCATCAGCCCTCGATTTGAAAATGAAATGCAGCCGATGCTAGTCCTACTAAACAAATCTTCTAACTTTGCCCCCTTGCCCAAATCCCTAAATTTGAGTCTCTATATATTGGCCACTTATGTACCCTAATCAGCATAGGCTTGCCCAACCTCACCCACGTGTGAGACCATCAGTCCTAGACCTGAAAGGTAATGCTGCCGGTGCGACCACTACTACTATATTTGCTAATTAACTTAATCGAAGATCTAAGCTTTAAAATAATCCCCTTCTGTTATTTCTTTCTTTCTAATTATAACCTACTTGTTATCATTGTTCTTGCAAATGTTACCCTTCTATTTTCCCTTTTTAGTTATAACCACTTGTTATAATCATGCTTGCAAATATCTCAAATTTGCATATTTTAGTCCATCTCCATGTTATTACAGTTTTTCTCATTTTACATATGATTTCTGTAAATTTAATATTTTTCTATATTAAATCCATATTTGCGAATTTTTCTCTTTTGAATATTTAATTTGCGTGAAAAATGATTAAGTCTCTATAAAAAGGAAACCAACATTTACAGGTTAAATTTCAATTTAAACAGATGTAAACTACTGTAAATAACTGTAAATTACTCAAAATAACAGAATAAAATAGCTGAATAAATATAAATTGAAAAGAACTATTGAAATTAACTTAAAATCTGACCATAAATAGACTTACATAAAAACTGTCTCAAAATTATAGAAAAACTATAAATATTGAAAATTCTATTATTTTAAATTATTTACAGATCTAAAATATTTACAAAATACTCACATATTGTTCTTAGCTCTAATCTAGTCCTTCTTGGATCCACTTCTAGGGTGTAATTTTTTTTATTAAAATGATTTCTTCCCCACAAATAATTTATAGTTAGGATTCAGCCTCAGGCAATGAATCCAATTGGAAGAAAAATCTAATTATGAAAAAATAGTTAGGCTTATGGTTCTATTTATAGTGGACTTTAGGAATCTCAGACCGTCGGATTTTAGGATTGAATCTGGTGCAACCACATCACAGGCTCCCTATGAGTCATTGGATCCAGAAAACAATGCTTCAGATCGCCCGAAAATCAACTTTGGATCCGTCGGCTCGCTCCTAGACGTTTTATGTCCAGGAGGGAAATGCGGGTCGACCTGGAGGTTTTGCGAGTTGACCTATAGGGTATTTTTTTCATTTAAATATATATGTTTTTATTTTTTTCTAGTAACTTGTTTCTCTCGTAACTTCTTCATACTAGCTTGGATTTTGACAAGTTATATATGGAAACTGTTTGGAAAAGTACAGCGGACCCGATGGTGCAACTCCCATAGCTAAATTCTTACAATTCCAAAAATGCTCAATTTCACTATTTAATAATTATTTTGGTTATTTTATTATCTAAACATGTTGGGTGTTACATTCTCCCCTCCTTAAAGGATTTCACCCCCAAAATCTCCAATGATAGAAGAATGATATAAATATTTTCATCCAAATTCCACAACCGCATTTTCAACAATCAACCATTTCATCCATTATCCTTAAGCTTTTTAATGCAACTTATGATATGTCCAATAGTGTAGTGTCAATGTCCCTAACTAATGCAAAAGATTAGGTAGTCTACTGATTCAATCGACCACTTTTTTATGCGCTCATGCTCGTGTCGTGTATCCAAACGACTGCAAATTCCCTAATGACAACTGCTATTTCTATATACAGGCTACAACCGTCATCCAAATGCAACAATCATTCGACAATCACCTTTTCATAGCAACAATGAAATAAAAACGAAAGTGCACATACATCCATATGCATATGCTTTAGTGATGTAATTAGGACGATCTTTAAGAGATACTAGTGTCGAGTGTGTGAATATGCAACCATTAGCATCCACTAGCAAACACTTGTAACCACTTGCATCTAACTTACACAACATGTTTTATTAACATGTTCACATCCATTCCTACCCACCATAGGTTAAGTGCTTAGCTCTACCTTCCTAAAGGATACTAAAGGAAAGAACTTATTCAAACCTAAAGTTGGAAATAGGAAATTCAAGACGTACCATCGAAGAGATGTGGATAAGAGATACTTATTTTCTCATCGGCCTCCCAAATAGTGTCCTCAATACTATCTCCCTACTGTACCTTCACCAAAGGGACTTCTTTATTCCTAAGCTTCTTAATATCATGTCCAATGGTCTTGGTAGGAACGCAAGGAACCAATGCTTCTCTCTCAATTTCAACTTCATCAAGTTAGCTAGGTTCAACTACTTCTAACGAATCATGTAAGCACTTTCTCAAGTGTGAAACATGAAAAACATCACCACGAACCTCTCTAATAGCTTTATCCAGTACGCCATCTTCCCAACTCTTTCCACAAAGGAGAATGGTTCGTACAAATCAGGGAGCAAGTTTCCCTCTTGATCCAAACCTCACTACCCTTATTAGTGGAGACACCTTAATGAAAACCAAATCTCCTACCTTGAACTCAATATCTCTTCTGCGCTTATCTGCATAGGATTGCTGTCTATCTTGGGCCATCTGCATTCTTCTTCTAATCAAATCAATCTTTTTCGAAGTCTCTCTAATCATGTCAGGACCAAGTAGCAATCTTAGTGTAGACTACGACGAACACGAATCGACTTGCATGGTTTTCCATAGAGGGCTTCAGAAGGAGCCATCCCAATGCTAGCCTAAAACTATTTTTATATGTGAATTCTACTAATGGAAGGTGCTCCTCCCAAGTCCCACTAAATTCAAGAATGCACATCCTCACCAAATCTTCAAGAAATCTATTAATAATCTCCGTTTGGCCATCTATTTGAGGGTGATAGGCCATACTCAATCTAAGCTGTGTCCTTAAAAGCTCTTGCAAGCTCCTTCAAAACTCTCCAGTAAACATAGGGTCTCTATCGCTCATTTTGCTATAGGGAACTCCATGAAGTCGGACTATCTTACGAACATATATTTCTTCCAAATAAGGTGCTGTCCTCTTATTCTTGACCGGAATGAAGTGAGTGCTCTTAGTCAAATGATCCTCAATTACCTAAATACTAAGTATTCTCCTTCGCAGATGGGTGAAAACCATCTATGAAGTCCATCAAAACACAATCCCACTTCCATTCGGGTACATCCAATGGTTGAAGCAATCCACCAGGCCTCTACTGCTCCTTAACCATTTGGCTCACTAGATACTTAGTCACAAACTCTACTACATCCTTCTTCATGCCACTCTAATAATACACTCTCTTCATGTCCCTATACCTCTTATCACTACCCGGATGAATAGTCATCCAAAAATGGCGTGCTTCTGCTAGAACTACAATCATCAAATACTAGTGCAGGGGACACAAAGTGTTCCATCTCTCTTTGGCCACCCTTTATTATCGATAGAATAGTGTTGGCTTCTAATCCAATCCAGAATATCAACAAGCTCTGAATCTTATTGCTGCCTTGAGCCTATCTAATCTTTAAGGGTTGTCTTAACCTCAAGTGCCACCGATAATCTAGGAGTAATGTTCTAAATTGCATAAAATCAAAGGTGGAAATGAACTCTATGCATTTCCACTACACGAACAATAGGCTAAGGGTTTTTCTCTTCCTACTTAACGCATCTACAACCACGTTCCCTTGCCAATGGAGTAATCTATCTCAAAGTCATATGGTGCCAGAAACTCCATCCAACACTGCTGCCTCAAGTTTAAATCCTTTTATGAGATAGGTACTTCAATGATTTATGGTCAGTGAAAAGCTCGAACCTCTCTTCTAGAAAGTAATGTCTCCAAGACTTGTGCGGGAAAACAATAGCAGGTAATTCTTCTCATTAGTTCTCAACTAACTACTCCCATAGCATACTACCTACCCCACCTACATCAATACTTCCCCAAGGCCAGTCCCACATGCATCGGTGTATAATCTAAAAGGCTTAGCTCCGTCGGGTAAAACTAAAACTGGTGTACTAGTAAGGGCTCTCTTTAGCATCGTGAAGGAATCCTCATAATCCCATCCCACATGAATGCCCTATTCAACTTAGTGAGGTGAGTGTTAACGCTAAAAATTGAACGCTAACACCCCGGTGTGTAGAAGATAATTGTGAAAGCACCACCCGTTGGTACGGGAACAAAGTATAAGCAGAGAAATCACAGAGAAGCTATAAAAGACACAATATTTATAGTGGTTCGGCTTAAGATCTAGCCTACGTCCACTTTAAAGCTCTTTATTGCTGATTTGGTTACAATTCTTTACAATCAACTCCGATTACAACACACTTAGACAAATAGCTCAAACCCCGATTTAGAAGAATCCTTCGAATGCATGGCGAATGAGTTAGATTTCCTCTTGAGATTTGTTGAAATGTCTTTGGTGATTGGAGTGATTGAAGTGTTGCTTGAACGTTGCTTGAAGTCGAGAAAATGGCAGAGTAATGGCGTCCAGGAAGTCAGCCCAAAAAAGTCCCCTCAATGTTGGAGGTGGCCACGTATTTATAGGCAAATTTCTGGGCTGGAATTGTTGATCAAGTCATAAGTCGTGACCGACTCAGGATGAACCGTGACCGACTCAAGATGAGCCGTGACCGACTCACATACCACGAGTCAGCAGGCAGCGGCATAGATGTATCGGTATTAAGGTTGTTCCTTGTTCGCTTGAGTCGCCAGCGACTTATGATAGGTCGTTAGTCATACTGAGTCGTTGAAATCCTTAGGTCGGTCTGCCCCATGAGTCGCTAATTCCATGAGTCGTTAACCCGTTGAGTCGGTCTGCCCCATGAGTCGCTAACTCCATGAGTCGTTAACCCGTTGAGTCGGCCGGCACCTTTAAGTTGCTAAGGTTATAACCCGGTGAGTCGTTATTCCTCCTGAGTCGTTGAGTCGTAACCCTTCAAGGCCGTTGAGTCGGTAACTCCTCAAGGCTGTTGAGTCGGCAACCAGATGAGTTGAGTCGCTGGCTTACTTCACTCTTTAAGTCGTATACCGTTTTGGTCGGGGCGCTGCTCCGCACCCCGCCGGGGGCGCTGCCCCCTGGACCCCTGCGACCTGACCGGTCAGGTCGAACACCGTAGGCGGTAGCGTTGCCCCCGCACCCCCACCTTAGGGGGTTGGCACCCCCCTGGACCCACCCTCCGTAGGGGATCTTATTTGAAAATTCATTCAACAGAACTTGCTTTATTGGGAGGTTAAATCGGCCATCCTTCGAGATGAACTATCATTGGCTTCTCGGTCGATTTTTGATGTCACGGCCTTGCTGAAAAAGCAGAGTTAACAGTGAGTAAGTAGTGCAGAAATCTTAGCAAAATCTTTGATAAACATCCTATAATAACCAGCTAAACCTAGGAAGCTTCTAACTTCGATAGTGTTCTTAAGGGCCTTCCAGTCCAGTATACCTTAACGGTATTCACAGCTAGATGCTCTTTTGAGACTACATGCCTAAAGAAACAAACCTCCTCACACCAAAAGTGACACTTCGAGAATTTTGTCTTCAACTATTTGCCTTCAACTGATGAACATGAAGTGTACGAAAAATCTCCTCAAGATGAATAGATGCTCTTCTATACTCTTGGAAAACACAAGAATGTCATCCACAAACATTAGAATGAACTTATTTAGGACATCTTGAAAAAATAGCTCATCAAATCTACAAAATAGGCTAGGGCAGTAGTAAGCCCAAATGGCATAACCAACCATCAAAGTATCCAACAGTTATCCTAAATGTTGTCTTATCGATGCTATTGTTAGCGACTCTAAGCTGATGAAATCTAGTGGCTAAGTCAAGTTGAGAAAATATTGAAAAGCAAACTAACAGATTGAAAAGATCGTCTATCCTAGGAAATGGGTAAGGGTCCTTCTTCGTGAACTTATTCAACTCTCTATAGTTTATGCAAAGTCGAAGGGATCCATCCACCATCATAGCGGAGATGACTGGCGCCCCCCAACCCAGATATGCTCCGTCCGATAAAGCCTTTCTCCAATAGCTCACAATTCTACTTACTAAACTCCTTCCTCTCCCTAGGAGCAATATGTCTCATAGGCAATGCCACTTGCTCAGCATTGTTATTTAGATAGATCCTAAAGTTGATCTCTCTTTTAAGGGGTAGCCACCTAACCTCCTCAAAAATGTCTGTGAAATCTCTAAGAAGTTTAATTGAATCTAACTCTTCTAGTGATGAATCAAGGGAATAAAGGAAGCTCAACGTGATTGACCTTGTGGGTCGTAAGAAACCTCGACAGTCTGTCTGTTAAATGTCCCTCGCCCGACGACTCTCCTCTCGCGGTCCAATATCGCCGCATAACTGGATAACCTGTCCATTCCCAAAATCATCCAATATCATGAAAATTCCATTACATGGGCATCATAATCAAACTCTAAGCCTAGCATAAAAATTTTCAAACCCCTACAAATCATGGATAAATACGACGATCCTTCTATAGGTTTGAAACAACTATAGGGTCTACAACTAGAGAAATATCTAAGTGCAAACAATCACCAAGTAACTAGAATCGAAAGAATGCGATACTTTGGAGTCAGAAAGAGTCAGAATAATAAATACAAAATAGAGATCAAACCTTCTACAGAGACTTTCAAACCTCAGTTCGGTCAACTACTAGAAGATGCTGCATCCAAAGCCTGTACTTGCACCGTAGATGCACCTGCTCTCTACCTTGCCCTTTGAGGATAAGGTCTACTAAGGTGTCAAGGCTACCCACATCTGTAACACCTCCCCTTCATCGTGTCCTCCTTAAAATCCTTTAATTAATGCCCAACCAATCAACAATTATGACATTTCTCGCCCTTCTTGATTTGTCCATTTTGAGATCCTCCTCCTTCCTTCTTGTCCATATCCTTCTTATTCTTCCACCACTGCTTCTTAGAGTTTTCTGATTTAGGCAACACCTTAACCTCTTTTTCCTTAGCAACATCTGATATGAGAGCCATTTCGATAAGTGACTTATACATCACTCTCATAGGTACATGTATCAATGCCAACACTTGGAGGGGCTGGTTCAAACCTTAGCAAATTTGGTGGCCTTCTTATGCGGTGCATTAACAAGCTCCATCCAAAACCTCAATAACGTATTAAATTGATTTATGTAATCTTACGCTGAAAGATTCCCTTACTTTAGACTAATGAACATTTCCAACTGCATTGTAACAACCCACATATTTTACGATTGAGTATTTGAATATTTTATTTAAATATTTTATCGTTAGTCGGATTTTAGTCCAAAAAGCTACTTTTTGCAAACAGTCGAATTCGGACTCGATACCACATCCATTGAGTTCAAAACGCCATTTGCAATTTTTTGAGTATAAACTTTGATATGTTTGGAGTTAGTGGAATTTTGCCACTTTTTCACTTAGGGCTTTGGTTTGGATTGAGCCCATTTACCCCACTTATTAGCTCAGTTCCAACCCTCTCCTCTTCATTACTTCATTTCTAATTCCTAACATTCAAGCTTCAATGAAAATGGAGAGTGGAATGCGAAATTAAAATTTCAAAACCCTAGTTCCATTAGCAAATCCAACATCTAACTCAAAATCCAAAGAGAAGCTATTGGTAAGGATCATCTTCTTTTTCTCCAACTCATTCTCCTTTCAATTTTCAGAATTCCTAAACCTAACTTTGGGAATGTTCTTCTTTTGAGCTTAGGTTCAAGCTCATTTGGGTTGTGTTGAAGTGTGGTTGATTCTTCCTTTGCTTTCAAGCTTCTCCTTCATTGATTTTGTGAAAAGGTGAGATTTTTATCTCACATCTAAGTCTATGATTATCTTTGATTGTTAGGTATTAATTCCTAGCACTTATTCATATGCATTTGATTTGGATTTGGATTGGTTTTGTGAATATTCCAATTTTTAGTGTTTTGGGTTCAAATCTTTAAAATCCTAACTTTGATGTTTGAACACGTTTTTGGTGATGCATCGAGGAGCATATAAGGCCGGGTAGTCGATTGGCATAAACCCTTAGAGTCGTTGCTCGAACGATTGCAATTTGGTCGAGATTGCCCTCGTTTAGATAGGCTGGGAAGTGCTGGAAACAGGGTTCGGTCGACGGAACTCAGTAGGCCGGTCGGCCGACCTGCTACCATAGCACTTCTCTATTTCTGGTCCGGTCGACCGACTCATAGAGTTCAGTCGACCGACCTGCTCCTATTTCCCAGTTTTGCCTATTTATTCTCATTTTGCTTTGCTTTTCCAATTTTTAATCGATTCTTCTTCTCCGATTAGTTATTATCACCTTTGTCGACCTTGATGACTCATATATGGAATTTTTGGCTATATCCATTTTTGATGGATTTGGAATCGATTTTTTTGGATTTAATTCACGTCTTTCAACATGAAATTTTAGTGATTGATTGTTTCTACAATAATTTTTGTGATTTGTCACTTTTAAAAATATAAAGGTTTCAATACTAGTAGTAAATAGAAAAACTCTTTTATCAAAACGATTTGAACTCTATTTTCAATATCAAGCTTGTTTATAAAACCATTTTCCAATCTACTAGCATATACAAACCTTTACCTCTCGTATGAGAAATCTAATTAAACAGCTTAGTAAAACAAGTGGTATGAAACACTTGCGTTTACTTTGTCGGTTAATTATTGGACTTGTTCGATAGAATCTTTTGTGACAATTTTTGAGTGGAAATCTACAGTATGTTGGTAAATATTTAAGTTAAGCCGGTGGTTATGTGACATGATGCTAAACTCATATATTTACTAGCTTAGTGTAATTTACACTTATCGATCAATTATGATCATTTTGTGATTTAGACTAGCAATGCGTGATGTCTCTTTGTCTACGAGGGAGACTAAACCCCGTTTTTAGTGGAGCTTCGGCTTGGTGGGGTAGCGACCCATGGTCTTCGGGCCATTTTAGTGGAGCTTCGGCTCATGGTCTTCGTGCCGTTTTAGTGGAGCTTCGGCTTATGGTCTTCTGGCTGTTTTAGTCAAGCCTCGGCTCAAAATTAATGGTTAGCAACCATGGAATAGCTTTCTGTTTTGTGGTAAACGTGTTGGTGAGTTTTCATGCTCCCGTTCTATTGACAGGCCTCTTTCCCCTTTTCGTGACTTTTGGATTTCTATTGATTGATTTCTAGAATTTGTGTTTCACCAATTTTCGTGATTTACATTGATAAGCTTTATCATTATATGTGCATTGGTGAATTTGTGTGTCATTAATTTTTTGTGAATAAAAATATGGAGTATGACATTCTTTTTATCTTTGAGAAGATTCTTGTGATATTGATTAATCTCTTGTTAATTTTCAATTATCATAGTCTGGCATTTTGATTATTATACGATTTTATCATATCTCTTATTCTATATCATTTCATCTGATATTTATAGCTAGACTGATCCGTTTATTATTTTCTTATTAAATAATACTCGAGCAGACCGAGATGTTACAGGTGCTTCTGCTTGACTCCTCGTCTGGGCTTATTATTATCCTGACTTTTGGCTGACTACTTAGATTAGTAGTTTTTGGTTGTATACATTTGAGATATAGACTCATTGATGTATACATATTCTTTTGTCTAGCACTTGTAACTATTCTTTTGTGATATTGTGGATCTTGTTTGACCGCTACTCTGATGTACACTTCCAAGTGTAGTATTCATATCTGTTTCCTCCTATGAGATATGAACTTCTGTGACTAATTTATGTTATGCTTATCTCTATATATTTTTCCGAAAAATATTGTAGACACTGTGTAGTAGCTTTGAGTTTGCATCGGAATGTTGGATTCCCTCTTGAAATGCTAGTTATAATTTTATCTGGCATATCGGTACTCGCACAAGGAAATTACACAGAAGGTCGCTCCTCAACTGCCTTATTCCCCACGCTAGTTGACGACATTACCCCATAGTGTCCTTGGCTAGCGTGGGTATAGAGGTGGGGCGTCACAGCTTGGTATCGAAGCCAAACTTCGGAACAATGTAGAATAACTTAACAAGGATCATTGTCCTAAGTCCATCTTAGGAGTCGTGCCTTAGAATTTTATTAGGGTCTTTGAACCGTCCTATAATATTTTCTTTTGTGATTCCTTGTTTTATCAATCATTATTGTTTGATATTCATTTTGTGAATAACCTTTTTCTTCTTCTTCTTTCATTCTGAAGGAAGAGAAATGGTTAGACCAGGTCATCCCAGCACCGGTCAATCTGGTGCTACTCCCTAAGATGGAGTATTTATGTCTGCCTAGCAGCTTCTTGATCTAGTAAAGAATGCTCAAGCAACTGGTTCTAATCCGGAATCTACTCACCCTAAGTCTGGATTTGCACGTTTGTGCAAAGATTATACCAATTTGGGTGGGAAGCCATTCAAAGGTTCTGAAACCATTATTGAAGTCCAGGCTTGGCTAAGAACATGCGATCGAGTCTTTTCTCGCATGAACCTTATTGATCTTCACCGAGTTCAGGTGGCATCTAGTATGCTTCAAGAAAGAGCATTAGATTGGTATAAGCTTCTTATTTCTGAAATTATTGAAGCGGATCTTACTTCCGAGAAATTCCAGGAATGATTCGAATTAAAGTTTATGCCAGAAGCTGAGAAAGTGACATTGGCTCGTCGTTTCATTAACCTTGTTCAAGGTGAATCCTCTGCGGCAGATTATGTCACATTCTTCGATTCACTTTCTAAATACGGGGTCGAATACATAAACACCCCATTGAAGAAGAACCAAAGATTTGTCTATGGCTTGAACAAAAATCTCAAGAAGCCATTACTTCTAAAATTAGAAGTTTCTTTTGATCAACTCATTGATATCTCTCTTCGACTTGAAGAGGCTGATAGACTAAGTGATGTTGAGGTTGGTAGTGCTAAACCGAGCTTGACCAACAAGAAAAGGCCTAATAAGTTCAAAGGTCCTTATCCCAACAATAAGAAAGGGAAGCAAGCCTCTCCGGCAACTAAGACTTCTACCTCAAGTGGTGGGCAATGCTACAACTGTGGTTCTAAGGACCATTATGCGAATAAGTGTTCAAAACCCTGTGCTTGTCGCTATTGCAAAAGCCCGAACCATTATATATCTTCGTGTCCCAAACTTCAAAATAGGAAGGAGGGAAAGCTTAATGTGGTGCAAACTCCTAGTAACACTTCTCGTGGTCAAGGTATTTCTTATTCTATCCTTGATGGCATTATTTTATTTCATGGTAAACCTATTCGAGTTCTTTTTGATACAAGTGTGTCCCACTCTTTTATTTAGGAAGAAGTCGTCGATACTTTTTCTTTGGATGTTATGTGTTTATTTACTTCTTTGGGAATTGCGAATCCGGTTGGTGGATCCGCAACAACTAGTTTATTGTGTAAAGATGTCGAAATTATTTTATGTGATTACTCTTTCCGTGCCGATTTGCACGTTATGCATTACCTTGGCTTCGGAATGATTTTGGGAATGGATTGACTTAACCACTATGCAGCTCAAATCTTTTGTCCTGAGCGGACTATTCATGTTCGACATACTCAATCTGTTCAGCAGATTTCTATAGATCTTAAAGATTCGGATTCTAGCTTGGTTGCATCTTTATATTCTTTAAATCCTCATGACGACGATAATGATGATGAGGAAGATATTATTTCTCTTATTCACATTGTTCGTGAATTTTCCGACATATTTGAGCCCGTTTTAGGAATACCACCTAAGCGAGCAATTCAATTCAAAATTAATCTCATCCCTGGAGCTCAACCTATCACCCATCCTCCTTTTCGCATGTCCAATAAAGAAATTGAGGAGATGCACAAACAATTATCCAAATTGGAGACGAAGCAATTTATTCGCTCTAGTTCCTCTCCTTTGGGAGCTTCGGCTATTTTTGTGAAGAAATCTGACGATACACATAGGCTTTGCGTTGTCTACCACAAGCTTATTGATCTTAATGTTAAGAATAAATATCCTTTAACTCGGATTGATGATCTATTCGATCAACTTACTGGTGCTAGAGTCTTTTCAAAATTGGACTTGGCAACCGGTCTTCATCAACTTCGTATTACCGAGGATAGCATTCCTTTGACATGGTTCTGTACTCGTTATGGATCTTATGAATGGCTTGTTATGCCATTTGGTTTAACGAATGCTCCGGCTTATTTCGTTGACCTTCTGAATCGAGTTTTCAAAGATTTCCTAGATTGATTTGTTATCATCTTCATTAATGATATTCTTGTGTATTCAAAAACCGAGGAGGAGCATGAAAAGCATATTCAGATTGTGTTGGAAACTCTTAGAAGTAATCAATTGAAAGCAAAATTTTCTAAATGCCACTTTTGCCAGTCTCTTCTGAATTTTCTCGGTCATATTATTTCCGAATCCGGAATATCAATGGATCCCTCAAAGATTGAAGTGATTCAAAATTGGAAGAGACCGGAAAGTGTGACGGGAATCCGTAGCTTCCTTGGATTGGCGAGCTATTACCGTCGTTTTATTAAACACTTTTCTAAAATTGTCGTTCCTCTTACTAGCTTAACAAAGAAATGTGCTAAATACATTTGGTCGAACAAATGTGAAGCTTCTTTTCAGAAATTAAAAGAACTCCTTTCCGATGCTCCTATTCTTGTGATTCCCGAAGGAAACCAATATTTTATTGTTTATACCGATACTAGTCGCGTTGGTTTGGGTGCCGTACTTATCCAAAGAGAACATGTATGTCTTATGCATCTAGGAAAGTTTTCTCCCTTCGAATTTGGCGGCATTATCTTTTGGGAGAAAAATTTATTCTTTACACCGATCATAAATATTTAAAGCATCTATTTTCTCAAAAGGAACGTAATTTGCGTCAACAACGTTGGCTCGAATTCCTTGCATCTTATGATCTTGATATTCTTTATACTCCCGAAAAGGGAAATCGTGTTGCCGACGCACTTAGTCGTAGGAAACAAGCGGTTGTTTCTATGATGATATCTGAATGGAGTGGTCTCAGAATTATATCCACTTGTGAGATTCGAGATCATGTTTCCGATTTATGTTCATCTCTTGTTTTATGTAGCCTTGAGGCCCATCGCTCTCTTTTAGACCGCATTATTGAAGGTCAAAAGCTAGATCCCAAATTGGCTCTTTTTGGCCAAAATTTTAGGGATAAAATTGATATTTAAGGTTTGAAAGACTTTGATATTGATTCTTGTGGCGGTATTCGAAAATTTGGTAGACTTATCGTGCCAAATATTAGTGATCTTCGTAAAGACATTTTAGAAGATTCTCATCGTTCAAAATTTACCATTCATCCCGGAAGTAGTAAAATGTACGCGGATATGAAGCGACTTTATTATTCGGAGGGAATGAAATCTGATATTGCTAACTTTGTTAAGTGTTGCATGACTTGCCAACTCATTAAGGCCGAGCATCAAAGGCCCGGTGGGTTATTGCAACCTTTAGAAATTCCAATTTGGAAGTGGGACCAAATTTCCATGGATCTAATAGACGGCCTTCCTTATTCTCGTTCGGGTCATGATAGCTTATGGGTGATAGTTGAAAGACTTACTAAATCCGCCCATTTTGTTCCCGTTCGGTCCAATCGAACCGTACCTCTTTTGGCCAAACATTTTATCAAACAAATTGTTAAATTGCATGGAGTTCCTACTTGTATTATCAGTGATCGTGATCCATTGTTTACTAGTGGATTTTGGAAGAGTTTTCAAAAAACTTTGGAAACGAAGCTTAATTTTAGCACCGCTTATCATCCTCGGTCCGATGGGCAAACCGAGCATGTGAATCAAACTCTTGAAGATCTTCTTCGTGCATATGTCCTCGATTTTGGTGAAAGTTGGGAAGATCATATTTCTCTTGTTGAGTTTTCCTATAATAATAGCTTCCAATCCATTATTGGTATGACACCATTTGAGGCACTCTATGGAAGACCATGTCGATCTCCTTCTTGTTGGCTTGAGGCCGGTGAGAGGCTGGTTTTAGGTCCAGATTTTATTCATGATTCCAAAGAGAAGATTGACCTTATTCGTCATAGGATGAAAGAAGCCCGGAGTAGACAAAAATCCTATGTCGATAACCGGAAAAGGAAATTATAATTTTCTGTGGGAGATCTTGTGTTTATTCTTGTTTCACCTATGAAGGGTGTTGTACGTTTCAGTCGATCAGGAAAGTTAGCACCTAGATATATTGGTTCATTTCCCATCACCGAATGCATTGGTTCCGTGGCTTATCACCTCTTATTACCGCCTCAGTTTTCTGCTATTCATGACGTGTTTCACGTTTCTCAATTATGGAAATTCCTTCGAGATTCCGATTCTATTCTTAAGCCCGGTGTTGTGGAAGAAATAGAAGTTTCGCCTGATTTAACTTATGAGCAACATCCTATTCGTATTATTGCTACGGAGGTCAAACGCCTTCGAAATAAAGTTGTTCCGCTTGTTAAAGTTTAATGGTCCTCAAATCCTAAGGATTGCTCTTGGGAATCTAGAGAATTCATCGAGCGAACACATCCGGACTTACTTTCTCGTGCTCTTTGAGGTGAACTTCTTATTTCAAATTTCTTTTTTGTTGAATATGCTTTCATGGTTGTTGCTATACATTTTCTTCTTAAATATTACGAGGACGCAATTTCTTTAAGGAGGGGAGTTTGTAACAACCCGCATATTTTACGATTGAGTATTTGAATATTTTATTTAAATATTTTATCATTAGTCGGATTTTAGTCCAAAAAGCTACTTTTTGCAAACAGTCGAATTACGACTCGAGACCACTTCCATTGAGTTCAAAACGCCGTTTGCGATCTTTTTGAGTATAAACTTTGATATGTTTAAAGTTAATGGAATTTTTTCACTTTTTCACTTAGGGCTTTGGTTTGGGTTGAGCCCATTTACCCCACTTATTGGCTCAGTCCCAACCCTCTCCTCTTCATTACTTCATTTCTAATTTCTAACATTCAAGCTTCAATGAAAATAGAGAGTGGAATAGGAAATTAAAATTTCAAAACCCTAGTTCCATTAGCAAATCCAACATCTAACTCCAAATCCAAAGAGAAGCTATTGGTAAGCATCATCTTCTTCTTCTCGAACTCATTCTCCTTTCAATTTTCAGAAATTCCTAAACCTAACTTTGGGAATGTTCTTCTTTTGATCTTAGGTTCAAGCTTATTTGGGTTGTGTTGAAATGTGGTTGATTCTTCCTTTGCTTTCAAGCTTCTCCTTCATTGATTTTGTGAAAAAGTGAGATTTTTATCTCACATCTCAGTCTATGATTATCTTTGATTGTTAGGCATGAATTCCTAATACTTATTCATGTGCATTTGATTTTGATTTGGATTGGTTATGTGAATATTCCTATTTTTAGTGTTTTGGGTTCAAATCTTTAGAATCCTAACTTTGATGTTTGAACATGTTTTTGGTGATGCATCGAGGAGCTTATAGGGCCAGGTAGTCGATTGTCTTAAACCCTTAGCGCCATTGCTCGAATGATTGCAATTTGGTTGAGATTGGCCCTCGTTTAGATAGGCTTGGAAGTGTTGGAAACAGGGTTCGGTCGACGGAACTCAGTAAGCCGGTCGACTGACGCAGCGGATAATAACAAAACGATAAAGATCGATGAAAGTAGCAAACGGTGGATTGAAGATACTGAAATGCCCAAATTCGTTGAACACAAAGATACCGAATTCTAGCTATCTTCGACACGTTGATCCGATGCCGTGAAAGAAGATCTACAAATCTTCAAACGTTGATCAAGCGCACTTGATACCGTGAATTGGCTTCAACAATCGTTGAATCGAGCGCACTCGATTAACCGAAAGTGGAGATAGGAGATCACACTCAACTACCAATTTAGATGAAAGCACACAGCAATCAAACAAAATTTTATTCAACAATCAACTACTACAAAATGTACAACACACGCCCTATTTATAGCGTTTTACACCCTGACCCTTAAGTCGTTGCCGACTTAACTCCCCTTAAGTCGTTGCCGACTCATGAGTCACGACCCACGACTCAACATTCAGCAACTCAAGGAAAAGAAACAAAAAAATTACAACGTCACGACTTAACTAGGTCGTTGCCGACCTAACAGATACTGCACGCCTCAATTACAACACAACACATATATACAGCGACTCAATCAACCCAACTCGTCCAGTACACGACTTACGACTTATCAAATAGTCGACACAACCTGTTACAATACATTCGACTCATCACAACATTCGGCCGACTTATCTTTATGCCGACCTACGACTCAAGAACATAACGACTCAATACAGAACGACTTACGAATGACAGTATATTACATCACTTACGACTTACTCTAGGTCGTTGCCGACCTAACCTTCTTCCATAGGTCGTAACTCTTTAGTTCGAAACCCTTTAGGTCGTAGCTCCTTTCCCCTTGCTTTGTTAAGTCGTAGCCGACTTAAGCCCTTACTACAACAATGCAGCAGATCACAAGGTCCTTTGCTTTTAACTCGCAGCTCCTCCTCACGTGACTCCTTAGGTCGGGGCCGACCTTCATTAACTCGTGAACACCTAAGCCTTGTGCTTCCGTAGGTCGTGCTGCACCATCCTCCCCTGGTTGAGAAAAATTCATCCTCGAATATGTAAATTCTTCCACATCAGATTGTTCATCTCCATAATTTGGCAAAAGGTGCTTAACATTGAACACGTCAGACGTGTACACATCCTCCGGCAGCTTCAACTTATAAGCATTTTCATTGATTTTCTTTAGAATTTTAACTGGGCCAATTTTCCTAGCTTTCAACTTGTTATAAGCGCCTACTGGAAAACGATCCTTCGTTAACAGAGCATATACCAAATCTCCCTCATTAAACTCAACACTTCTTCACTTCATATCTGCGGATCTTTTATACTTCTCATTTTCTTTCTCCAATCGCTCCTGAACGATTTTATGACATTCAGTCAACCCATCAACAAAGTCTACAGCTCGTTTAACCGTCCCTTTCGTTTGTGGTACTACCGTTAAGTCCAACGGCCCCCTCGGTAAATTCGAATATACAATCTGAAATGGACTGAATCCCGTACTACGATTCACTGCATGATTATGAGCAAACTCTGCTTGGCATAACTTCATGTCCCAACTCTTCAGATTGTCCTTCACAAGACATCGTAACAAATTTCCCAACGATCTGTTGACAACTTCTGTCTGTCCATCTGTTTGCGGATGGTAAACGCTACTAAACTTCAGCTTTGTTCCAACCATCTTCCACAAACTTAGCCAAAAGTGACTCAAAAATCTGGTATCCCTGTCTAAAAAAATAGATTCTAGTAACCCATGTAAACGATAGATTTCTTTAAAGAATAACTGAGCAACACGAACAGGATCCGCCGTCTTCTTACAAGCAATAAAATGTGCCATTTTCGAAAACCGGTCAACCACTACATAAATGGAATCGTTTCCCCTTTGAGTTCTAGGTAAACCCAAAACAAAATCCATGCTAATGTCTACCCAAGGTTTTGTAGGAACAGGTAAAGACATATATAATCCCGCATTTGTAGCTGTCCCTTTTGAAACCTGACAAACATGACATCTACGCACAAACCTTTCAACTTCCCTTCTCATTGACGACCAATAATAAGATTGAGAAATCAACTGCAATGTTCGATCTCTACCCACATGTCCTTCTTCGTGCAACTGTTTCACAATTTTCATTCTCAAGCTGCAATCTGGTACACATAATTGATTCCCTTTGAATAGGAAACCATCTACCAATACAAATTCATCAGTACTCTCATCCTTGACTTTTTCAACAAACTTCATAAAGTAAGTATCTTCTTTAATCAACTCTGGAAATAGTTCAAACCCCGTCACTTCAACTTTCATTGTCGTCAACAAATGATTTCTCCTGCTCAATGCATCAGCTACACGATTCGTCGCTCCTGACTTGTGCTTAACAACAAAAGTAAACTGTTGTAAATACACGACCCATGAAGCGTGCCTAGCTGAAATTTTATCCTTCCCTTGCAAATGTTTCAAAGCTTCATGATCCGTATAAAGAACAAACTCTTTCTGAAACAGGTAATGTCTCTAGTGCTTCACTGCTTGAACAATTGCGTTAAACTCAACATTATAAGTGCTATATCTCAACTTAGCTCCAGATAACATCTCACTGAAATAAGCAACTGCTCTTCCTTTCTGACTCAAAACTCCACCAACCCCAACCTTCGATGCATCAGTATGTAATTCAAACAACAACTGAAAATCCGGTAATACTAGAATTGGTGTTGTCGTCAATAATGACTTGATCTTTTCAAAAGCAACCCCTGCTTCCTCGGACCACTCAAACTTCTTTCCTTTCATGCAATCAGTTACTGGTGCCATCACACTACTAAAATGTGGAATAAATCTTCAATAGAAAGATACCAATCCATGAAAACTCCTTACTTCAGTAATTGCCTTGGGTTGTGGCCAACTCCTGACAGCTTCTACTTTACTTTCATCCACTTGAATTCCTTCCTTCGATAGAACATATCCCAGAAACAAAACAATGTGCGTCATGAACACACATTTCTTTATTGCAGCATAAAATTTCTCCTTTCGTAGAATCAACAGTATTTCACGTAAATGCTGGACATGCTTTTCCATACTCCCACTGTAGATCAAAATATCATCAAAATAAACAACCACAAACTTCCCAATGTATGGTCTGAAAATCTTGTTCATCACTCTCATAAAAGTAGTTGGTGCATTCGATAAACCAAACGGCATAACCAACCATTCGTATAAACCTTCCCTGGTCTTGAAAGCAGTCTTCCATTCATCACCCGGTCTAAAACGAATTTGATGGTAACCACTCTTCAAGTCAATCTTTGAAAACACAACAGCTCCACTCAACTGATCTATCAAATCATCAAACCTCGGCATAGGAAATCTAAATCTCACAGTGATCTTGTTTAGAGCCCGACTGTCCGTACACATTATCCACGAACCATCCTTCTTTGGCACCAATAAAGCTGGCACTGCACAAGGACTCAAGCTCTCCTGAACACGCCCCTGTTCTAACAACTCCTCCGCCTGCCTTCTCAGTTCCTCATGCTCCTTAGGACTCATCCTATAATAAGGCCTGTGTGGTAATAATTCCCCTGGCACAAGATCAATCTGATGTTGAATATCCCTCAATGGTGGTAACTCCGTTGGTAACTCCGTTGGAAACACATCCTCAAATTCTTTCAAAACTGGCTTCGCTTCTTCTGGAATTTCAACCTTTTCACTGCTCTCACGCCCTATCAGCAGGTACACTTCAGGTTCCTCTTCGACTTCCTTAACAAACTCCTTAAAAGATAATAGCGTTTTCAGTTTTTCCTCAATCTCTTCAGATTTACTCTCTTCCTGTTGTCTCTTCTTTAGAACTAAAATAATCTTAACACCTTGAAACATAAAGCTGTAGCTATTGGTCCGACCGTCATGTTGTACTGCTCGATCATACTGCCATGGTCTTCCCAAAAGTAAGTGACAAACATCCATCTCAACTACATCACACCAAATTTCATCTTTATATTTCTTCCCAATAGAAAATGGAACTCGAACTCGCCTGTCCACCTTCACTTCTCCTCCTTTTCTCAACCACGCTAACTTGTAAGGATTAGGATGTTTCTCCGTCTTCAACTTCCGCTTTCTCACAGCTTCAGTAGAAATAATATTGTCACAACTTCCAGCGTCAATCACAAATTTACAAACCTTTCCCAGAATAGTGCATATCGACTGAAAGATGATACTCCTCAACCAACTAGCTTCTTCTTCTTGCTTCGGTATTAAACAAGACCTCCTCATCATTAGATTACATCCTTCATCTCCTGACGCAATATCCTGTTCATCCTCCTCAACTGGATTAGAATAACCTTCCCCAACATCCTCACCTTCAACTTCAGCGATCATAGTTCGTTTCTTCTGCTTTGGACATTCATTACTCTTGTGACCCACTTCCTGGCAATTGTAACACTTGAAACCACTGTTAACCTTCGCCTTCTCAACTTCATTCACAACTGGTTTACTGATAGATTTAGGAACATTAGAGCTTCCACTAACACCCTTCACTTGATTGTTGGAATTAGTAAACACACCACCTCCACGCCTTCCCTGCTTCTCCCAAGCCAACGCTTTCTGATGTGCTTCTACTACAGATCTAGGATCAAACATATTCACCATATCTTGAATCTGCATTCGCAACCCCCCAACAAATCTAGCAGTCAGCTGTTCCTCTGTCTCCATAATGTCATTTCGAGCAATCAGTTGATAAAATTCATCAGCATAATCATTAACAGTCTTCTTCCCTTGCCTCAGATTCTGCAATCTCTGATACATGAGTGATTGATAACTGTAAGGCAAGAATGTAGCCTTCATCAACTTCATCATCTTATCCCAAGACTCAATCTTTTATTTTCCCATTCTCTCCCTTGTAAGTTTAGTTTGCTACCACCATGCTAAAGCTCTACCTCTCAAACGAGTAGCAACCAACTTAACTCTTCGATTCTCCGGGACTTCTTTGAAATCAAAGATATCTTCAACATTAGACAACCAATACAACAATTCCTCTGCTACCATTCCACCCTTGAATTCGTGAATTTCCATCTTCATACCTGACTCCCAACGACGATCATCATCTACATCTCGATATGAATTTTGAACTTGGTCTCGATCTCGATAATGAATGCTAGCTCTATCACCCTCTTCATCAAAATCAAATGTACGTCTATATCGATCTCGACCATTATCATCCCTTCGATCACGCATGTCCCTTCTACTATGTCTCTCTTCATCTCTATATGGCTCTTCTTCAAACTCACGTGGAGTTCTCTCTCTTCATGTCCATAGTCATGGTGATCTCTCCTTGATGATATTGATGTTTCTCTTCTCTCTCTAAAAGGTTGCGGTGATACCCTTCCCGCTTCCGTAACTGATGGCGAAACTCGGTTTCCTCCATGGTTCGAGATTGGTGATCTCCTCCTTTGATTTTGATTCAAATCATTCATCAACTTCTCTAACTTTCTTATACCTTCATCAAATTTCTCATTAATGCGTTGTTCCATTTGCTCGGCTTCTTCTCTTCTACACAACGCTTCGACATTTTGATGACGATTAGCTCTCCTCGGCGGCATAATTGATTCAATACAATCTTCAAACTTCACAACACTCCAAAACCGAAACTTGAACAACAAGTCACGGCCTCCCACTAACTCGGCAATAGGCAACGACCTAGGCTTAGGTCGGCTCGGCTTGAACAAGCACAGCTTCAAGCACTTTACTTTCAAACTTTGGCGCGCAAAAATCTCACGGCCAAATTCAAACAACTTCCCCACTTTGATCCAAAATAGAATGGATCGAAAGTTCTCCTATTGTTGCAACTTCAAGATGAACACGATGAACAACAAACTTCAAACTCCTTGGCTCCAAGACTCGGCTTAGCTATGATTGGCTAAGTCCAGCTTTGATACCAAAAACTGATGCAGCGGATAATAACAAAACGATATAGATCGATGGAAGTAGCAAACGGTGGATTGTAGATACTGAAATGCCCAAATTCGTTGATCACAAAGATACCGAATTCTAGCTATCTTCGACACGTTGATCGCGCACGATACCATGAAAGAAGATCTACAATTCTTCAAACGTTGATCAAGCACACTTGATACTGTGAATTGGCTTCAACAATCGTTGAATCGAGCGCACTCGATTAACCAAAAGTGGAGATAGGAGATCACACTCAACTACCAATTTAGATGAAAGCACATAGTAATCAAACAAAATTTTATTCAACAATCAACTACTACAAAATGTGCAACACACGCCCTATTTATAGCTTTTTACACCCTGACCCTTAAGTCGTTGCCGACTTAACTCCCCTTAAGTCGTTGCCGACTCACGACTCACGACTCACGACTCAACATTCAGCGACTCAAGGAAAAGAAACAAACAAATTACAACTTCACGACTTAACTAGGTCGTTGCCGACCTAACAGATACTACACGCCTCAATTACAACACAACACATATATACAGCGACTCAATCAACCCAACTCGTCCAGTACACGACTTACGACTTATCAAATAGTCGACTCAACCTGCTACAATACATTCGACTCATCACAACATTCGGCCGACTTATCTTTATGCCGACCTACGACTCAGTACAGAACGACTTACGAATGACAGTATATTACATCACTTACGACTTACTCTAGGTCGTTGCCGACCTAACCTTCTTCCGTAGGTCGTAACTCTTTAGTTCGAAACCCTTTAGGTCGTAGCTCCTTTCCCCTTGCTTTGTTAAGTAGTAGCCGACTTAAGCCCTTACTACAACAATGCAGCAGATCACTAGGTCCTTGGCTTTTAACTCGCAGCTCCTCCTCATGTGACTCCTTAGGTCGGGGCCGACCTTCATTAACTCGTGAACGACCTAAGCCTTGTGCTTCCGTAGGTCGTGATGCACCATCGACCGACCTACGACCAGAGCACTTCTCTGTTTCTGGTCCAGTGGACCGACTCAGGGAGTTCAGTCGACCGACCTGCTCCTATTTCCCTGTTTTGCCTATTTATGCTCATTTTGCTTTGCTTTTCCAATTTTTAATCGATTCTTCTTCTCCGATTAGTTGTTACCACCTTTGTCGACCTTGATGACTTCTATTATGGAATTTTTGGGTATATCCATTTTTGATGGATTTGGAATCGATTTCATTGGATTTAATTCACGTCTTTCAATGTGAAATTTTAGTGATTGATTGTTTCTACTAGTAGTAAATTGCAAAACTCTTTTATCAAAACAATTTCAACTTTATTTTCAATATCAAGCTTGTTTATAATACCGTTTTCCAATCTACTAGCATATACAAACCTTTACCTCATTCGTATGAGAAATCTAATTAAACGGCTTAGTAAAACAAGTGGTATAAAACGCTTGCATTTACTTCGTCGGTTAGTTCTTGGACTTGTTCGATTGAATCATTTGTGACAATTTTCGAGTGGAAATCTACAATATGTTCGTAAATATTTAAGTTAAGCTAGTGGTTATGGGACATGAAGCTAAACTCATATATTTACTAGCTTAGTGTAATTTGCGCTTATCGATCAATGATGATCATTTTGTGATTTAGACTAGCAATGTGCGATGTCTCTTTGTCTGCGAGGGAGACTAAACCACGTTTTTAGTGGATCTTCGGTTTTGGGGGGTAGCAACCCATGGTCTTCGGGCCATTTTAGTGGAGCTTCGGCTCATGGTCTTCGGGCCGTTTTAGTGGAGCTTCGGCTCATGGTCTTCGGGTCGTTTTAGTGGAGCCTCTGCTCAAAATTAGTGGTTGGTAACCATGGAATAGCTTTCCGTTTTGTGATACACGTGTTGGTGAGCTTTCATGCCCCTTTCCTAGTGACATGCCTCTTTCCCCTTTTTGTGATTTCTGGATTTCTATTGATTGATTTCTAGAATTTGTGTTTCACCAATTTTCGTGATTTACATTGATAATCTTTATCATTATTTGTGCATTGGTGAATTTGTGTGTCATTAACTTTTTGTGAATAAAAATATAGAGTATGACATTCCTTTTTATCTTTGAGAAGATTCTTGTGATATTGATTAATCTCTTGTTGTTTTTCAATTACATACTTATCATAGTATGGCATTTTGATTACTATACAATTTTGTCATATCTCTTATTCTATATCATTTCATCTGATATTTATAGCTAGACTGATCACTTTATTATTTTCTTATTAAATAATACTCCGGTTAGACCGAGATGTTACAGGTGCTTCTGCTTGACTCCTCGTCTGGGCTTATTATTATCCTGACTTTTGGCTAACTACTTAGATTATTGGTTGTATCCATTTGAGATATAGGCTCATTGATGTATACATATTCTTTTGTCTAGCACTTGTAACTATTCTTTTGTGATATTGTAGATCTTCTTTGACTACTACTCTGATGAACACTTGTATGTGTTGTATTCATATCTATTTCCGCCTAAGAGATATGAAGTTCTGTGACTGATTATGTTATGCTTATTTCTATATTTGTTTCCGAAGATATTATAGCCACTGTGTAGTAGCTTTGAGTTTGCATCGGATGTCGGATTCCCTCTTGAAATGTAAGTTAAATTTTTATCTGGCATATCGGTACTCGCACAAGGCAATTACACGGAAGGTCGCTCCTCAACAGCCTTATTCTCCGCGCTAGTTGACGGCAATACCCCGTAGTGTCCTTGGCTAGCCTGGGTATAGAGGTGGGGCGTCACATGCATGCTTTCCTCGACTTGAGGTGAAAACTTTCTATCAAACCATTCCCGAAAAATAACCCAACCAATGTCTCCACCCTCCATCTCTACAATCTCCTACCAGTAATAAGCCACTCCTTTCATTAGTCAATATGCCAACTGAATTTTCTGTCGGTCCGCTAATGCTAATGGCCCAAATTACCACTCCATATTCCTCAACCAAGTTCGTGCCTGTATGAAGTCCTCCGTGCACGAAAACGTCTTGCCTCCTAGATTAGTGATGTCCTTGCAAAGCTTAGAAAAATTAGCCGCATTGGTGGATTAACGGGACCTCTACCTACCGGTGCTGCATTGGGCGCTTACCCTTGCACCACTGGTGCCATAGCTTAGAGGTATCTACAGTACCAGCCAGAGTCTTGGATACAAACTAGAAGATTTGAGGCGTCGATGTTTCTATGCAAGGGAAAGAAAATTTTGGATCAAAAGATTCGAAAGAAGGCTGAATTGGACTTTGAGGGGATTATTATAAAAACCCTCTTATACTTGAAGACTATTTCTATGATATGAATTTCTTTCTAAAAAATACTTTTAGTATGAAGATATGTTACCTTTGAAAAATAATTTTCTAATATGATTCTAAATATCCTTGTAACCTTATGCTCCGATACAAAATGAAATACCCCACCCCCCTTAGTATTTCCACAAAGGGCGCACCGAAGGATGTGGTGCATTATAAGTATAACTAAAGCTTCATAGAGACTAAGTTTCATAGGACAAATAAATAAAAGCAGCGAAAAATGTTTAATTAATAACTTATCATTCATAATTAAACTTTACCTCAAAATAAGTCATAAAAACAGAATATGTCTCAAAAAATCAAAATCTCTCATGTCTCATGAAAATACATCTTAGTCCCACATAATTAGAGTACAAAAATAACAGTAATAATCCTCTCACATGTGGCAATCCATCATAAGCCAAATGAAAACGATAAAAGCTAGAAGAATACATCTGAAATGTGAAAAATCTAAAAATGAATCTACAAGCAACCCGAATCAACTATCCTCAACTCTGTGGGCTATTGGGGAAAAAGGTAAGATAGAGGAGTGGGTCTGATAATAAGTCTGGTGAGTGAAATTAATTACTAGCATTTGTGGGCAAGATAATGTTAATAGACTAAGCAATAGTTCTGGCATAAAAGGAAGATGCAGGAAAGATAAAACTTGCATAAAATAATGTTTCTGATTTAGTTTGACTGTTTGCTTTGATTGTTTGCACTTGTCTTAAACTGTGGTGATTAGGCTGAAACTCTAATCCTATCTCAACCGCTAACTTAATTAGGCTGAAATCCTAGTTCTACCCATTGATTGACATTTTCAATCTCTGTTGTGCCACTATGGACCAATCTTGTTCGTTTCACGGCAAAAGACACCTCTTAGTACTTAGGACGCAGTAGCGAATTATTTACCCTAATTGATGCAGCAAGCTCAATCATCGCCAGTACACACTAAACTATTGCCCCCTATTTGACCCTTTATTTCTCGAAATCAGCATAAGCATGCTTGGCCTCACCCACATGTGAGACCATCAGTCCTAGACAAGAAAGGTAAAACTGCCGGTACTGGTTCTAACAAACAAATTTTCTAACTTAGTGCCCCTTACACAAATCCCCAATAGAGCCTTAATCTATAGGCCACTTTTTTACCCAAATCAGCATAAGCGTGTCTAGCCTTACCCACAGTGAGACCATCAGTCCTATATCTAAATGAATGCTGCTCGTACGGGCCACTACTGCTATATTTTCTTATTCATTTAATCCAAGATCTATGTATTAAAATATGCCCCTTCTGTTATTACTTTTTTTCTAATTACAACCTACGTATTATAATTATTCTTGGCACTATTACTCTTTTATTTTCTCTTTTTAGTTATAACCACTTGTTATAATCATGCTTACAAATATCTCAAATTTACCTATTGTAGCCCATCTCCAATTTATTTCAGTTTCTCTTAGTTTACATCTGATTTCTATAAATTTAGTTTTTTAAATTTTAGATCTATATATGTGAATCCAGACCAACTTGGGTGTTAATTTATTATAACGCTCGGGTCAAACCAAGTATTACATATTCATGTTTGGTTGCTATGGAACTCAGGATTCGAGCTGGATGATAGAGAAGTATTTTATGTACTTGATTATAATCCACTATGTGTATACATTAGGAGGACATGTTACTATAACTGTCCAGTTTACTTGTTTATTTTTGTACTCTGATGATTGTACACATATTAAATGATACATTTTCTTTGTATAAAGATCAATTATTATATATTACATATTGCTCCGCTGCCATTGTGAGATTCTATGTTATTGTTTCTCTTTTTCTCCTGTATTTTTCTTCAACTCTAATAATCCGGTATTTCTGGAACTTGAATATTAGGTATGTTATATAGTGAACGTATTGATGTCGATTTTCGAGTGCCGAAAATCTTGGTTTATTAGATTTGATATTAGCTAAAGGGTGTTTTTGGGGATGCATCGATTAAACTAATTATTTTGAAAACAAGTTTTAAGAAAGTTAAAATTAGAAATGTATGATAATAAAAAGAATATATAATATAAAGAAATGTCTTTATAAAAAGTGTTTAAACTTAGAAATTATTCACGATTATATTTTATAAAAGTATATTTAATAAAATAAAATTTAATTAGCAAACAAAAAATGATGTTGGAGAAATATGGATATCTTAATATTTTAAAAGTATAAATAAAAAAGTTATGTAATATGACATAAGTTTGGAATTAAAATTGGAAGTAGATTATTCATAATGAAATTTCATAGGAATTTTGAAATTAGAATTATGATGATATTGTTCCAAATAAATGATGATTGATTTATTTTGGAAAAAAAGATAGAAATATTTTTATAAATAAATATTTGAAAGACAAAAATGTAAAATGATTATTGTTATAGAAATATCTTTACAAATGTTTGAATAAATATGAAAGTATTATGAAATATTTTCAAAGAGGTTTGGGAAAGTTAATAAATACATATGAACTATATGGATTATTTCGTTGCATAATTTAATCCAATATTCAAGTATGGAACTTTGACGTATTTGACACTTATCGGGAAGAGGATTTATCACTCGATTCTTGACGACGAACATTGATGTAAGTTTGGGATTAGATGCTTTTGTTTTCTATTATAGTTGAGAGCTATGCAAGGAGAACTGAAATGTCGAAACTTTCTTTTGATTCATGACACGAAGCTATCACTACGACAAACAGATTTGGCGACTGCTACAACAAAAAGAGAATATATACTACAAGGAGACAAGACTTCAAAACTGGTGCATCAATTATATTATTTTGTTCTTGAATCTCACGTCAATGTTGTTAAAATCTCTCCTCAGTTATGTATATATTAGCTTATATGTTTAATCATTCTATTTTACAAATATTTTATACACATATAAGCATATGTTAAATTATAAAAGTAATTAAAGTTATGTATATTTCTATACCTGTATAAACTGTGCATATTGCACAGATTTCACCAAGTCAGTCGACCGACCCAGAGGTCCAGTCGACTAACACTAAAATATTTGTGCAACATGCATAGGTGTATAGATATAGGGATATATTTTAAAATTTATTTTGAATATTCTGTCGACTGACATAGAGGCTCGGTTGAATGAATTTCTACAACAGTTACTTTTTGAAAAGACACGACTTTTTGTGAAGAGATACGAATCTCTACGAAAAGATTTGGACGCAACACTTCAACCAAAACTCTTCACCAACAGTCGCTGCTTTCTAACCATTATAAATACATACCCAAACCTGATTTCAAATCACTGAATTACAACCGAATTTTCTTATCTCTCTAATCTAAATTTCTATAATCAATTTGCTATTATACTTCCAATTATTCTACATTAAAGAAATACTATAACTTTCTATTCTCCATATACTTCAAATATATATTTATAATTGAGGAGAAGATTATAGGAAAGGTATACTACAAGTGACAAATCCGTGTTACCAGAACACACAAAAGTCAAAACTATTTTATGTACTTGTTGAAGTCTTGCTCTACTGCTCAGGCAAGTGAAGTCCTCTTCGGCTGCTGGGGCGAAATCCTTTTCTGCTGCTCATGTTCCTATTCGGATGATCAGGGGTTATATAGAACTATTCCTCTGGGTTAAGTGAGGGTTATTGTTTTAGTGAAATTCCAGAAGGAGTGTGGTACTGGACGTAGGACATTGCTCCGAAGCAGTTTAAAAATTCCTGGTGTCATTTTATTTTACTGCTTTTATATTCCGCACTATTTATTGTATTTCTATCATCGGTATACTATATATTATCGTATATCCATATTACTGATCCACAACACACTTTCATTTGGTATCAAAGCAAGGTTATTATGTAACCGTAACACAATTATCTAATAATCTGATAATATAGGCACTAGCACTAACACTAGCTTCATTGAAGGAAGATCCACTGCATGTCCATCACTATTTAATGGCATGTATTATAACTACTGTGCCACACGAATTAGAATATATATGCCAGAAAATGGTTTTAATTCATGGAATATAACTCAAACAGAATATACTATTCCTACCAAAGAATATTCTACTTGTCAAACACACAGAAACTAGATGCCACAGCTAGTGCAAAAGCCATGAATATGTTGTTTTGTGCCTTAGATAAAAATGATTTTAACTGTGTTAGCATGTGCAATACTGCATATGACATATGGCATATAATCAAAGTTACACATAAAGTAACCAACAAGGTCAAACAACAAAATATCCATGCTCAATGTAAGTTTCAAAACTATAGAATGAAAGAAAATGAATCTATAAATGACATATAATCAAGATTTCAAGGTATCTATCATTCATTAGTAGGACTAAGAGAAAAATATTCAAACTTTGATATTGTATCCAAAATCCTTAACTCTTTAATGAAAGAATAGGAAGGAAAAATTCTCGCTATTAAAGAAGCAAACTATATTTCCAACAAAACTCTGGAAGAGTTAATAGGAAATCTAATGTCTTATGAAGTGAATTTGTAGGCTAAATGAGTTCAAGCTCAAGATAAAAAGAATGTAGAATTCCATATAGAAGAATAAGAATCAGATTTGGACAAAGACGACCTAGCTTTTTTTGCCAAAAACTTCAAATAGAAAAGGAAACGGAAATAATGGCAAGAAAAGCTCAAACAGCAATAAACCATCGTCTTTATCAGTTATGAAGTGTTTAATTGTCACAAAAAGGGACATATGAAGACGGACTATCCAGATAAAAAGAAAGAATATCGAAATAAAAGGAAGAAAAAATTCAAAAGAAAAGCCTTCTCAGTTACGTGGGATGATTCAGATTCCTACTCTTCTTCAGGAAGTGAAAGTGCAACCATGATGAACAAGCCAATGTATGCTTTATGGCTAAAGATAATGAGGTTAGTGATTTAACTTTTGATGATATGATTGAATTAAATTCTGAATTATTAGATACTTTAAAGAGTCTCAAAAGAAAATTTAAAGAGGCTGTAGAAAACCATAACAATGCAGAATTCGAAGGAGATATGCTTAAAGACGAGAAGAAAATATTGGAAGAAGAACTTGAGAAAAATCAAAAATTTCTTTAAAATATTAATTCTCAACTTATATTATTGAGTTAACTAATTGAAACTCAAAAAGAAAAGAATGACGGTCTTGTTTCTGAAAATCATGTTTTAAAAACTAGTATTAAAATGGAAGAACTAGAAATTCAAGTCTAAAGACCAAACTAAAAGGAAACACTAAAAATGTTTCAAATTTTAATAAACGAAGGGAAAATTTATCCAGAATTATTGAGAATTCAAAATTTGTTAATAATAAATATGGTTTAGGATATAAGAAGAAAAATCAAGAATTCACAATCTAGTAATTTAAAAGTTATGTATGACAAAACACCCACACCTTCAAAATGACTAGTTTCCAAAGATATAAATATATGGGTACCCAAAACAAATAATAAGTTAATAAGGAAAAAGTATATTAGTTCATTTGTATAAGATTTTCATAGTAATAAAAATTATATTTATAAAAGGGATACTACACCCACTTTGGTATGGTTTCCTAAGACCTAACTCTTAGGACCCTATTAAAAAAGTTGGTACCAACGTTATCTCATATTTTTTGCAGGTCCTACTCAAGAAAAGAGGAAAATGGATACTGGACAGTGGTTGGTCAAAGCACATGACAGGAGACAAAGATATACTGATAAATATTACATACTTAGATGGAGTAACTGTCACTTTTGGAGATAATTCCAAGGGATATATAATCGGCAAAGGCGGTGTGAGCAATTACGGTACATCTAATTTACATCTTATTACAAATGTTTTAATAGTTATGTACGACCCATAATTTCTGTCATTTGAAATTAGTATATTTAATTGATTTTAAATATTAACATGTAAAATTTGTAAGTCGAATAAATTATATTTCGAATATCTAGATTTAATTGGATAATTAAATCGATAATTTAATATTTGAAATTACAGAAATAAATGGAAATTGGGTTTAATGTGATTGAAAATGATTTATAAAGTTGTAAGTTGTATTTAATCGTATTGGAGTTAGAATGATGTTATAGAACCTTTAAAATTGAATTAAAAGTTAATTTGTAAAAATTGAATATTTTTACATTTAATTGACGAGTAAAAATAGTCATTTTTCAAACAGCCTCGGATTTCGACGAAACAAGTTTCATTGGATCCGTAATGATATATTATTGTAAGATTTCAAATTTTGTGTCAATCGGAATTACGAATTGTCCGGGGCAAGCTAAAACGCACTGAAATCGGTTTAAGTGAATTTTAAATTTGAAATAGTCGATTTGAAATCCTATTTATCAAATATGATTGAAATGGCTCCCGATATATATTCCATTGCTTTCGGAATATAGGTAAAACATTATAAACGTCAGGCGGCACGCTTTATTTGGAGTTTGAAAAAAAATTCGGGTGAATAGTGTCGCAAGAATTTTCTATAAAAGGCCACCATAATTCACAATTTACACTCAAAACCGAACATCTAAACCCTAGCCGCCGGTTTCCATTTAATGGCCAAATATTCATCTTCTTCCTCCCTCATTTTCTTCAAATCCACCAATTAATTCAAGAAATTTCCAATTGCAACTTTGAAGATCTCAACGAGAGCTTCGATTCTATACGGTGATAATCGTTTAAAGTTGAGTGGATCATCGACAAAGCGAGCTACAATGACCGGCGTTCACGCACATTTTTCAGCGCAGGGGGATGACCAAGCTCGACGCCGTCGTCATCGTTGGCGTGTCTCACGTAGGTGCAGCGTTCAGTTGCTTTGGACGTCGTCACGATCATCGTGGTGGCTGCGACATTCGATAATAATCGAACGAGGATGGGTTCGGTTGCGTATTAAAACTAGGGAAGAAAAAGCCCAAGCATGTGGCCAAAATTCTCAGAAAGCAAAAAGAATGGCCCAGATAGTTGAAGATTATAAAAATATAAAAAAGAAAATAGTAATTTATATTATTTAAATTCGTGAATGTTTAAAAAGCAACAACTTTGTCATACGAGGTCGAAAATTCAGGAAATGAATTGTGTCGGGTTCGTATGGACGAGCACTACGCGATGGAGCTAGATTGGAATCGATTGGAGCTAGTGATAATTTCGGGTAAAATTAAACGCGTTTTTAATTTTATTCGAAATAAAACACTGCAACTGTATTTAAAACAAAGTGAGAACTTCTCACTCAATCGAAATTGTTTCAATTTAAATTTTAAATCGTTAAATTTTAAATTGCTTGATTGTGCGATTGAATGATAAATTGCTATATGTTGTATTTAAATTGGACCTATACGCCGCATATTAAGCGGAGGTTAATATATTAAACACATATACCGCGATATCCACCTTGAAGTGGAATTGGTATCATATATGTACTTGGAGTTGATTTCCTGCATTATATAGCGGATGAGACCCTATTGCGCCGCATAATAGTGGATAATATTTTTTTATAAACCCATGTACCGCGATATTCTGTTTTGAAATGAGATTGGTATCGTGCTAACATATGTGGATGCAGGGAAAGAGGCTGGAGGGATCCACTTGGATTCCTCAACATTATTGATTTATTTACAAATATTTGCGATATATTCTGTTTTCATATTGATATATGATGTTTGGATGTCGTGGTTGTTGTATTGGTGCTGTTGAAGCATTGGGCCTATTTTTGGAGTTTTAAAAATAACGATTTCGAATTTAAAAGGATTTCCGAGTGATTTTTGAAAGTATACACTTTATTGAATTTTGGAATTGATTCATTTTAAATAAATAAATGTTTCAATTTTTTTTTCTGTTGACGCTAAAATTGAACGCTAACACCCCGGTGAAAGTAGAGATTAAGTGAAAGCACCACCTGTCAACACGGGAATTAGAAGTAGGAAGAAAAGTCACAGAAAAACAATAAAAAGACAACAGTTTTATAGTGGTTCGGCTTCAAGTTAAGCCTACGTCCACTTTAATCTTCTTTATTGCTGAATCGATTACAACTTTACAACAATCTTAGATTACAACACTACAAAGACAAATAGCTAGAACTTTGATGTAGATAAACTCTTTGAATCCATGTCAAATGTGTTAGATTTCTTCTTGAAGTTCGTTGAAGTGTCTTTCGTGTTTGAAGTGTCGGATGAGTCGAGAAATTAGCAGAGTATAGGCATTATAGAAATGAGCCAAAAGGTCCCCTTTTGATGAAGTAGGCATGGTATTTATAGGAGATTTCTAGAGTAAGTCGTAGGTCGTGGGCGACCTAGGGGTAGGTCGTAGGTCGTGAGCGACCTAGCGGTAGGTCGTAGGGATGCGAGCTATGGCTCATCTTGGTTGCATTTGGTCTTCTCTGAGCGGGTTGGTAGGTCATGGGCGACCAAGGGAACATGGGTTACAGTCTAACTGGGTTGGACTTGATCTCCTGAACAAACTGATGGGTCATAGCGACCTAGGAGGGAAGCGGCATAAGAAGTTACGGCTTATGGAGTTATCTCGGTCTATTTAAGTCGTTAGCGACCAAATGAAGGAGTAACATGCATGCAGCCTCACACTGTCTTAACCCCATTAGGTCGTTAAGTTATTAGGTCTTCAGGGGTCTTTAGGTCGCTAACTCGTTAGGTCGAGCATCCATGTTAACTCGCTCATTCTTCAGGTTGTTAGGTCGCTGGACCTTCTAACCCGTTAAGTCGCTGAGTCGCTTTATTCCTTAGGTCGTTAGGTTGTTGACAACTTTTGGTCGCTAGGTCGTTGATAACTTTAGGTCCTTGGGTCGCTAATTTCCTTAGGTCGCTGACCTGTGGAATAGAGGAGTTAACATTTGCCCCTCGAAGTACACGCCTTCTCTTATGCCTTTTTAGCGATCCTCTATTTTTTCTTTTCAAGCTCGCACTCCCTTCTCTTACAAGTAGTTTGTTTAATCCAAAGAAGTGTAGTTCATTTCTAGGCCAGTTCGCGAGAACGGGCATAAGCTTCTTAAATTGGATGTTTGTTTGTTCAAACTTCTCAATTTATTAGCTAGAGCCCGTTTTCGGCGAAATCATTGACCGTTCAATTGAAGCACTTCTTATCTAGGATTTAAGTTCGGGAATTTTGTGACATGAAACTTGTTTGTTGAATGATAAGAAGAATAACTTGGTCTTGTAATGTGCAAGTTTTATTTTCGTTGCCTGCAAAAATTTAAATCGACGTTTCAGCAATACATTTAATGTACTTTTCATATCGAAAATAAAGCAAACATGTAATAATAATAAGGAACACAAGATTTATAGTGGTTCGGCCAAGAATTTGGGCCTACATCCACTTTATAGTCTTTCATTATTCACTTGCATCAGTTTTACAATCGCTTTCAGTTACAGGAATCATACATTCATAATTCTTTTTACAATATTTCAACAAAGCTATCAAGTAAAGTACGGGCGCAAGTGATTGCCGTTCCAGGCTCTTGGAATTTGATCTCCTTCGACAGTACTGAGTTTGAATGTACCGTCAAGAAGCTTCTGACCTATGACATATGGTCCTTCCCAATTTGGCCCAAACACACCTGTTGCTGTCATAATTCTCTTTAGGACTAGATCTCCAATCTCAACGCTGCGTTGGCGAACTTTGGAATTGAAATGTATGGCTATCCTTTGCTGATGAGATGCGATTCTGAGCTCAGCCTCTTCTCTTTTTTCATCAAGGAGATCTAGTGCCTCAAGCTGTAGTTTTTCATTCTCCGCTTGATTGAAATGGATTCTTCTATGTGAAGGGACCTCTGTTTCTACCGGAATCATTGCCTCTGATCCGTATGCCAATGAAAACGGAGTATGCCCAGTCGCAGTCTTGTGGGTAGTCCTGTACGCCCATAGTGCTAGCGGTAGCTTATCGACCCAACCACCTTTTGCTCTTTCAAGTTGCTTCTTGATGGTTGACTTGATAATTTTATTTACTGCTTCCACCTGCCCGTTTGCCTGCGGATGAGCTACTGCTGAGAAGCTTTTTCGGATTTTGAATCGTTTGCAAAAATCTTCGAATTCTTCAATTTCGAACTGAGTACCATTGTCTGTAATTATCTTTTGAGGCACACCATACCTGCAAATGATATTTTTAGTCACAAAACTTATCATCTTTTTAGAGGTGATAGTAGCCAGTGGTTCAGCTTCTGCCCATTTAGTAAAATAATCTACTGCTACAATGGCATATTTAATTCCAGATTTGGCAGTTGGTAACGGTCCTACAAGGTCTATCCCCCATATTGCAAACGGCCATGGACTGACCATCTGTGTGAGTTCAGTGGAAGGTGCTCTAGGAATTTTTGCGAATCTTTGGCACCTATCACATTTTCGGGAATAGTCTGCTGCATCTCGATTAATTTCTGGCCAAAAATATCTGTATCGGAGAATCTTCTTTGCTAAAGTTTGACCACCTAAATGATCACCACATTCTCCCCCATGCACCTCAGCTAGGATTGTTTTGGACTCTTCCCTGGATACACATCGAAGTAATGGCATTGAGAATCCCTGTCTGTATAATTGGCCATCCTGGACTATATAGCGAGAGGCTTTCCTCAGTAGCTTCTTTCATTCTTTTGAATTTTCCGGTAAAGAGCCATTGAGTAGATATTCTATTATTGGAGTCATCCATGAGTCTTGTTCTTGAGACACGCTCATAATCCAATCAATATCCATCTCATCAATGCTTGGAGCCGACAGGACCTCCACTGGAGTCAACCCCAGAAATTGAGCTTCGCCTGTGCTAGAGTACTTTGCGAGAGAATCTGCTTTCGTGTTTTCTTCCCGAGGAATATGACTTATCATGTAATGGTCGAAATCACCCAGGAGTTCCCAAGCCTTTAACAAGTAGGCAGACAGATTTCCCCCTTTCGCTTGGAATTCCTTCTTGACTTGGCATACAATAAGCTGAGAATCACTGAAGATCTGTAATGCTCGGATGTTTAGTTCTTTAGCAATTCTTAGGACAGCGATAAGAGCTTCGTTTTCTGCTTCATTGTTCGTTGAAGGAAATTCCAATCTTAGTGCATAGCATAATGACCGACCTTCAGGGGTCTCAAGTACAACTCCGGCTCCAGAACAGTAGTCATTTCTCGCGCCATCAACATATAACTTCCATTGGATTGGGGATTCATCGATCGTTTCCTCCTCACTGTTACCCTTATCTGTGAATTCTGCGATGAAATCCGCTAAAGCTTGTCCATTGATTGCTTTTCGGGGATGATAAGTGATGTAATATTGACTGAGTTCAATATTCCACTTTAGAAGACGACCCGAAGTCTCAGGGCGAAACAGGACTTGCTTTAAAGGTTGATCGGTGAGGACTCTGATAGGATGAGCCTTGAAATATTGCCTCAACTTCCTTGATGCAATCAGTAAGCAATATGGGAGTTTTCCAACTTGGAGTAATTCATCTCTGCCCCAGTGAGTCTTTTGCTGATATAGTAAACTGGATGTTGAATCCTCTTGTCTTCTCGTATCAGCGCTGCACTTAAAGCATGAGATGATACTGCCAGGTATATAAGAAGATCCTCACCATCGCCAGGCCTAGAAAGTATAGGAGGCGTTTCCATGTGGCGAATCAATTCGTCAAAGGCTTTTTGGCATTCGGGAGTCCAATCAAAGTTTTTCCTTCCTTTCTTTAGGGCGTCAAAGAATGGGATGCATTTATCAGTGGCTTTGGAAATGAACCGACTCAAGGCGGCGACTTTTCCATTGAGACTCTGCAATTCCTTCTTCGTTCTAGGAGCTTTGACTTCCTTTAAGGCGGTAATTTGAGCTGGACTAGCCTCAATGCCCCTAGCGCTCACGATGAAGCCTAAGAACTTTCCGGATTCTACTCCAAATGAACATTTTAAAGGGTTAAGCTTCATTCCGTATTTTTGAAGGACTGCGAACATGTCTGCTAAATGTTCTATGTGATCCACTGCTTTCTTAGACTTTACTAACATGTCATCGACGTAGACTTCCATAGTCTTGCCCAATTGTGGTTTGAACATAGCATTAACAAGTCTTGGTAGGTTGCCCCCGCATTCTTCAGCCCGAAGGGCATAACTCTATAGCAGTAAAGACCAACATCGGTGATAAAGCTCGTGTCCTCCTGATCTGGCTCATGCATCATGATCTGGTTATATCCGGAGTAGGCATCCATAAAAGATAACAATTCATGTCCCGTTGTTCCGTCTACCAGTTGAACGATCCTGGGTAATGGGAAGCAGTCTTTGGGGCAGGCCTTGTTTAGATCTGAAAAATCGATGCACACTCTCCATTTTCCGTTGGCTTTCTTGACCAGCACTGGATTTGAAACCCAATTCGGATAGGTAGATTCTTTGTTAAAGTTATTCTCCATGAGCCGATCAACTTCTTCTTTTAATGCTGCTGACCTTTCTGGACCTTGAGTCCTCCTTTTCTGTTTCACAGGTGTAAATTTTGGATCAATATTCAGAGTGTGTACTGCAACTTCTGGGGATATTCCGCACATATCGGCATGAGTCCAAGCAAAAACATCCAAATTTGCCTTTAAAAAAGATATTAAGATATTCTGAATTGACACATTAAGTTGTGAACCCACATTCAACACCTTGTTTGGGTCCTTTGGGTCAACAGGTACTGGTATTGTCGTTTCCACTGGTACCACTCTATTCTCCCCTGCACTGGCTTTTCTAGGATCCATCTCTTTCCGTGCTCCGCTGTGCTCGCCAGTGCGGGGTCCGCCCTGTAATTGCTACAAGGATGGTTCTTTGATGCGGACTGGAGTTGCCGCATCCTTTCCCATTTCTCTTTTCCTTGTTTCTCGTAGCTCTGTCAGATAACACTCCCGCCCAGCATTCTGATCCCCTTTTATAACTCCCACTCCATTATCTGTGGGAAATTTAATGGTGAGGCACCATGGGGCCAGAACAGCTTTGAATGCTGCGAGATTTGGATGGCCAAGGAAAGCATTATAAGCAGAAAATTCGTCGACAATCACAAAAGTTTGCTTGCGGACCACTTTTCTTTCTCCCTCTCCAAGTTCTACATGCAAATCAACGGTTCCTATCGGTTGTTTTGGCTCCCCAGTGAAGCCAGCGATTTTCTGCGATGAGGCTTGCACATCAGCCATAGGGATCTTCATTTGGTCGAATGTTTTCTTGAAGAGGATATTGCAGGATGCGCCACAATCAATGAGAACTCTTCTCACAATAGCTGGCCCGATACCAGCCGAGATGACTAAGGGATCCAAGGTAGGAGCTTCAATACCTGTGGAATCCCTGGCTCTGAACACAATATCTTCATTGAAAGTTCTTTGTTGCTTCAGGGGCGTAGCACCTTCCAAAACAAAGACATCTTCCTCGGTCGGTACATACTTCAAAGCTCGGGTATACCTTTCCATCTCACCCCAGCTCCTGCCTGCTGGGTGAGGTCCTCCCGTAATGACATTGATAACAGGCCTTCCGGATTCATGCCCTACAGTCTTCTCACTTGTCCGGAGTTGATGAGTAGGAGCTCGTTGCCCCTGACTAGACGAAGCGGGGTTGCTGCTATTCTTTTCCACAAATCGTTGCAGCTTGTTTTCCCTTATCAATTCTTCAATCAAAATTTTCAATTGGCTGCATTCATCGGTATCATGACCGGGTTGATTATGGAAGCGTCAAAACTTCCCGCTTTGTACAGCTTTTTTTCCGGTTCTCAAAACGGGAGGTTTAGGATAATCGACCGAATCTTTAGTGGCAAGGTAAATGCGCTCTGGCGTATCTGATAAAGGGGTATATTCTGATGACTTGAAGTAACGAGGCTTCTTCAGATTTTTCTGTTTCTTCCCATCGTTATTTTCCCTTTTTTGTCCTACAGATTCATTCTTGCGTGGAGCAGCAATGTTATCTTTATCTTTTTCCAATACTGCCTTTACCGGTACAGGACAGCTTTCCAGGCGTATGAACTCATCTGCTTTCTTGTAGAATTTTTCAAGGGAATTTGGTTCCTTCATGTTAAGCCATTTCCCAAATTCGCTCGCCTTGTCGATGGCCCTCATCAGATAGGTCAAGATCATTCGTGGTTCTGCATTGTCTACCTCGGCCAGCGCTATATTAAAGCGATTCAAGAAAGATCTGATAGTTTCCCCTGGATTCTGTTCTAAACTTGACAACGACATGATATCTTTGGCTTTTGAAGCATATAGTCTGAACTGCTCCTTGAATTTCCGGGTTAGGTCAGAAAACTGATCTATAGACCGAATTGGTAGCTTGGTGAACCACAGAGCACACCTTCCAAATATACAGGAAAATATCGACACTTTATTTCACCAGAAGCTCTGGCACCTGTCATGTGCCAATCATACTTATACAAGAATTCCTTCGGATCACTTGTTCCCTTGTAAGCTGGAATAGTTGGAGGGACGAACTTCCTTGGGAATTCAGCCTTTAAGATCCTTTCGGTAAACGGGGTTTTACTTGGAGCGAAACCTCATTCCTTCTCGTCTTCATTCCTTTGCATGCTTTCTTTCATGATTTGTCGAACCATTTCAGAAAGATACCCCTCATCATTTTGAGCTTTAGATCCACCAACTTCAGGAAATGTCCGCTCAAAGGGGCTGGCAGCCCTCTCAGGAATGTTTCTTTCTTCAGCTTCATGAATGTTGCCAGCAAAGTTCCTTTCATTACCCGTTGGTTGACGGTTTACCCCAAGCAAATCGTTCAACTTATTCAAAATTAGGGCATTTTGGGCATTCTGAGCCTCCAATTGTGCACTTTGGGCATTTATCTGCTGGTTCAGCCCTAAGATTACAGCATCCAACTCCGCTTTTGTAACCCCAACAGGTGGAGTGGCTTGATTAGGTGCTGGGGAAGTGGAGGTTCCCTCTTGAACATTTCCAGATCTAACAGATCTACTCCTTCTCCACGGAGCCATGATTTCAGATAAACTTCTAGTCTTCAGAGAGATTACTTCAACAAACTTTCGTGGAGCAATGATGATAAATCGCCTGAGTTCAATTTTCTCAGTGAAAGCACCAAAAATGTTAACGCTAAAATTTAAACGCTAACACCCCGGTGTGTAAAGTGTAGTTGTGAAAGCACCACCCGATGATTCGGGAACAGAGTATAAGCAGAAAACCACAGAAAAAGCGGTAAATAACAGCGATTTTATAGTGGTTCGGCTCAATAGTTTGCCTACGTCCACTCTGAATATCTTTATTGATGATTTCGTTTCAAGTTGATACAATTATTCTCAAGTACAATACACTTTGAATTACTAAACACTTTGAACAAGTAGCTTAAACTTCAATGTAAGAGAAAGTCTTCAAATCAATGTCGGATGTATGAGATTCCTTCTTGAAGTTGTTAATAGCGTTATACGTGTCTTAAAAGCTTTGGGTATCGAGTTGGTTTTGAATGCAGCAGAGTATCGGTGCTTGGAAAGAATGAGCCCCCAAAAAGTCCCCTTCATGCTTGAGGTGGGTTGGTATTTATAGAGAAATTCCCCCTCTAGGTCGTAAGTCGTGACCGGTCTATGTTAAGTCGTGGCCGACTTATCTGGCCTAGCCCCATGGTCTCACAAAAGCTCATTTGTACAAGTCCTAAGTCGCCCACGAGTCAACATCTAAGTCGCAAATGAGTCAGCTGGTCCTTTTGATGCGGCATTGTACCTTCACTCAGTAGCTTTAGGTCGTGGACGACTTAAGCTAGGTCGTGAGTCGTATACGAGCTAACTGATGAGCTTGTTCCCTTCAGATAATAAGCCAAGTCCTGTACGAGTTAAGAGGTTACTGTGTTAAGCACGGAGCAGCACCTCATTTGCTTAAGTCGCTCATGACATATGCTAGGTCGTAAGTTGCAGATAGCTTTAACTCGTTAGCTCGCTTCCTTCTTAAGTCGTGCTTTCTGTTGAACTGTTAAGTCATCTTGTCCTTGAGTCGCGGGTTTTCTTAACTCGTGGATGCCTTAGGTCGTGGAGCATCCCTTTCCTTCTAAACTGTTGAGTCTTAGACTTCTTTATGTCGTAAGTCGCTAAATCCTTCATCTCGTTGAACTGTTAGGTCGTCCATTCCTTGAGTCGTAGGTCGTGCCGCCAACTAAATCGTTAAGCCGTTATACTTTTTAGGTTGTTAAGCCCTTAAACCGTTAAGTCGTTTTACCCCTTAAGTCGTCTAACCTCTTGACTCGCTGAGTCGTGCATCTTTTAACTCGTTAGGTTGATAACTCACTGAGTCGCTTGTCCATTGAGTCGCCGCCCAACTTGAGTCATTTGCTTATTGATTCGTTTGCTTATTGAGTCGTTGACCATAGGAGTTAACAAGGTGGTCACATCTTTATTTCAGAATTATATGTGTTAAATTATCCTAAGTTGGATATCATACTGGGAAAGGATTGGTTAAAAAGTTTTTGTGCTATTATTAATTTAGAAAACTCTACAATCTCACTACAACTTCCTGATGGCAAAAGGGTTTTTGTCATGCTTGAGGTAGCCAAAGATAGGGGTTTGGGCAGGATGTTCAACTTGAACAGTGGTGAAGTTGAATCAAGCCTAGGGAAGATACACATAGTTAACCAATACACTGATGTGTTTGGTGAAGTGAATGTCATTCCTCATAATAGGCCAGTAGAATTTCAAATAAGACTTAAACCAGGAACAAGCCCTGTCATTAAGAAACCGAATAGAATGGGTCCTAAGGAACTAATTGAGTTGAAGAAACAATTAGAAGAATTAGAACAAAAAGGCTTCATTAGGCCTATTAGTTCAAATTGGGGATCACCAGTAGTATTTGTTAAGGAGCATGATGGTTCCTTGAGAATGTGAATAGACTATAGAGGACTAAACTCAGTCACCATCAAAAACAAATACCCTCTACCTAGAATTGATGATCTCTTTGATCAATTAAATGGTGCTAAAATATTTTCTAGACTTGATTTAGCATCTGGTTTTCACCAAATGAAAGTGGAAGAAGAAAGTATCAAATATACAGCTTTCAACACCAGATATGGCTTGTATGAATACTTAGCAATGCCATTTGGTTTGACTAATGCACCATCCTATTTTGTAGACTTAATGAATAGTATTTTCAAAGATTACTTAGATAAATTTGTATTAATTTTTGTTGATGATATACTAATATATTCTAAGTCAGATAGTGAATATGAAAAGCATTTGCATATGGTACCGAGTAAACTAAGGCAACAAGGCCTTAAGGCCAAGTTTGCAAAGTGTTCTTTCTGGAAGAATGAAATAAAATTCTTGGGCCATATAATTTCTCAAGAAGGAATTTCAGTAGACCTTAGTAAGGTCGTGACAGTGCAAGCATGGAAGAGACCCAGCAGTGTTAGTGAGGTAAGATCATTCATGGGCATGGCTGGATACTACAGAAAATTTATAAAAGGTTTTGCTAAAAAAGCAATCCCACTAACCAAGTTAACAAGGAAAGACCAGCCTTTTATGTGGAAAGAGAAATGTGAAGGGGCATTCAATCAATTGAAGAAGGCATTGATTGAAGCACTAGTGCTAAAAATTCCAGAAGGCAATGACAATTTAGTGGTATACACTAATGCGTGTGGATCAGGTATAGGAGATGTTCTTATGCAAGATGGTAGAGTAATAGCTTATGCATCAAGACAACTGAAACCAAGTGAGACCAAGTATGCAACACATGACTTGGAACCGGCAGGTGTAGTGTATGCATTAAAACTTTGGATACATTACCTGTTAGGAGAAAAGTTTGAGCTTTATACTGACCACAACGCTTTGAAGTACTTATTTTCTCAAAAAGATTTAAACACGAGACAACATAGGTGGGTGAAATTCCTTGCTGCCTATGATTTGGACATTATGTATACACCAGGAAAAGCAAATAGAGTGGCAGATGCGTTGAGTAAGCAACATTCCAAGTTAGCTACACTGATGATGGAGGAATATAAAATGTTATCAATATTGACTGATGTAGAAGTAGGAAACATAAGAGAGCAAACTATGAAGTTAAGGGAAGACATGAAGCACTATGGCAAGCTCAGTCTCATCACAATAAAATCATACCTAGTGGAAGAAGTGAACCAGTCAAAAGACATGGATGAATTTCTGAAGGAGAAAAATGAATTGTTAAAGAATGATTCAAAGCTTGACAAATTTGAACTAGATGGAAAAGGATGCTTAAGATATATGGGAAGATTGTGTGTGCCTAGCATAGAAGCTCTGCAAGGGAAGATATTGGATGTCCATCACAAATCAAAGTACACCATACATCCAGGGAGAACTAAAATGTATCACGACCTAAAAAGAAGTTATTGGTGGAAAGGAATGAAAAGAAGTGTGGGTGAATATGTGGCAAAATGTATGACTTTCCAACAAGTCATGGCTGAGTATCAAAGACCCAATGGACTGTTACAGCCTCTAGAAGTCCCAAGGTGGAAATGGGAAAGCATATCAATGGATTTCATTGATGGCTTGCTAATATCAAAGAAAGGTAATTGCAGTATTTGGGTGGTAGTGAATAGGTTGACTAAATCATCACATTTCATACCAGTAAAGGGTAATAGAAATGCACCAAAGATGGCACAAGTTTTCATGAAAGAAATAGTGAAACTACATGGAGTTCCTACCACTATCATTAGTGAAAGAGACACCATATTTACATCAAAATTTTGGAATAGCTTTCAACAAGCATTGGGGGTTGAGTTGTGCTTGAGCACAGCTTACCATCCCCAAACAGATGGTCAGACAGAAGTGGTCAATAAATTCTTGGAGGATCTACTTAGAGCTTGTGTACTTGATCATGGTGGCAATTGGGAAGACTACCTTCATTTAGCAGAATTTGCCTACAACAACAACTACTAGAGCAGTATAGGAATGGCACCCTATAAAGATCTATATGGGAGGCCGTGTTTGTCAACTACTTGCTGGTTAGAGGTAGGTGATAAGGTAATGTTAGGACCAGATCATGCGAAAGAGACAAATGCTAAGATTACATTGATCAGACAGAGAATGAAGGCAGCGCAAGATAGAATGAAATCATATGCAGATAGGAGAAGGAAGCCACTTGAATTTGAAGTAGGAGATAATGTGTACTTGAAAGTTTCACCTATGAGGAAAGTATTGAGGTTTGGCAAGGCAGGAAAACTGATCCAAAGATATATAGGACCATATGAGATTATTGCAAGAATAGGAAAGATGGCTTACAAGTTGAAGTTGCCAGAAGAAATGAGTGGGATATACAATGTATTTCATGTACCACAATTGAGAAAATGTGTGCATGATGAAGTATCAGTAGTTCAGTCACCAAACAAAGTGGAAGTTAGACCAGATCTGGTGTATGAGAAGAAGCCAGTAGACATTGTAGCCAAGGAAGATAAGAAATTGAGGAACAAAATGATTAAACTGGTAAAGGTGCAGTGGAGTTTAGACCCTAATGATTACACATGGGAGGTTGAAGATAAGATAAAAGTCCAATACCCTCAACTATTTGGAACTGATAGTTAAGGCAGAGGTATTTTAATATTCATGCTTGAATTTACTTAGTTGAACATGATATTCAAAGTTGAATGTGCTTGTTTGATATATGCTTTGGTTGAATTAAGAATGTGTATTCATGTTTGATTTTGACATTTGATTAACATAGTAAGAAGTGTTAAATTGTGGGACACAATTTCTTAAAGGAGGGGTGTATGTGACAGCCCATAGACTAAGATAGATATACATATATAAGTTCAATACTCTGTAAAAGAAAGCTAGTTAGTTGAAAGAAATATTTTCTTTTCTCTGGAAAACATTTGGGTATGAATGAGAATGTATGCCCTTGTGCATATGTATGTTGTTCTAACATATTACCTGAGTAAGGTAATTTAGTAAGCAAAGGCATAGGAGGTAAATTAGTACATGACTTGATAAGTATGTGTACATTATAGCTTAAATACAATGTATAAGTAACATAGGCAGCTTTAGTCTGAATCTCCCATAAAAATTAAACAGGAACATAGCTGTTTGAATAAGTAGAAGGAGCATGAATATAAGAAGGGTAAAAATCATGCATATAGTGTGTAAAGAAACTTACTAAAAGTAACCAAGACAAGGAAAAGGGGGGGGGGGAATGGTAGGAAAGGAAAGTGGAGAGGGTGAACTGTTGGGTGAAACCAGAAACGGTGATGGATTTTCAGATGAAAATAAATTACTCAACTATAACCCTAGCGACTCCCCTATATACATTATTATCTCCTATGGTTACGCATGAGAAATAGAAAATAAAAATATAGGAAAGTAAAAGAGGAAACAGGCAGCGGTTAGGAAATCAATGGCAGACTTAAATCAAGATTTGGGAAGGAGAACCTTGGTGAGTAAACCCTCAATTGGCAAGGCATTATACCTATGAAAGGCAGCCATTTAACCTCTAGTTTATTTTAATTATGTTTGAAGTTTTGCTTGCATTTCTAGTCTAACCATTTTCTGCTGTTTCTGAAGATATGTGGCTTGTATTGCATGGTTGTCATTTGACCAATGATTGTTTACACATGATATATATTTAATGATAGGATGATAATAACTTATTTATTTATATGATTATGAACCAGAGAAATGTTTTTGGTTAAAGCATAAATTAATAAGAAAAGTAAGGTGCCAGGCAGTAAGAGGAAGGGGTCCTTTGGCTTATGTCTTGTATCTGAAAGGATGGTTGAGATGTAGTGGAATTTCCATATACTAAATCTTGATCCATCATTGAGTACCTCTGGAAATAGGGTTGAGTAATAAGAAAATACACTATAATGTGTGGGCAGACTGGAAGAACCTATTTACTGGAGAACCCTAGTAGCATTTCACTTTGAAAATGCTCTGAGTTATGCTTCAACCAAAGGTAAATCTCTGAATGGAACTAGCTGGAAACGACTTTCAAGTGTGAGTGATTGTTGAATATATAAGTGGATGAATGTTTGATGGATGTATAAAAAAAACTGCTAGTATACATTGGTTAGGGATACAACAGTGTTAGGCATGACACTGCATAGATAATATGGGGTTATATGAAAGTATTTAGTAATTAAACTTAGGGCATGGGTCACCTCTATCAGGTTGGGTAAGAAGGAAGTGGGTATGGCATAGTGGTTGGCTTACATCAAGGTTGGGGTGTAAGTTTGCACATGGCATGGTTATGTCCATAAAGCATATAGTGCACTGGAATGCAAGTAGCAGTTCCAGGCAGTGTGCACCAATGCAACCATGACTGTGATACTGGACCCCTTAAAATGAATGACATAAAGTGAATATACATGCAAAAGTATAAATGCTGGAAGTATGTGGGAGTCTTGATATGCAGACTCAATATTGGTACTTTAGCTCAATGATATGGATGTTGTTTGTTCATGTATATGTATGCCTGTATTAAATTATGGTGGCCATTATGATTATTGGATTAAAGGTTTCTGTTGACCAATTAGCCTAAGAATGCATACATGATAATGTTAATAGTGCATAACACTTACCTCTGTTATAACATGTAGCAATTTGAGCATTAAAAGTAGTTTAATAACTTAAGTGAAACACTTAACCTCTGAAAACAGAAAGGTAATATGGAACCTATTATTTTAGTCTCTATACATTGTCAAATGATTTTTCTCACACCAGACTTCAATCTGACCCGTTCGTTGCTTGCATCAAATGGGTGCTTCACTTGCATTGTGGAGTAGGTCATGAGATGGTTGCAGGAAAAGGAGATGCTAAGAAGAAATTGCAAACTAACTAAGCTAGGATTTTGTACGAGAATGGCTCTTCCGTTTTATTTCAGTTGAAAGAATTTATGTAATGATGTTTGAATTGTGCTAAAAAAACTTAATTGTGATGTAATGGATGGCTTGGAAAGATTATGTTAAGATGTAACCATTTTCAGTAAAAAAAAATGGTAAAGGTCTTTAGCTTTATATTGGAAGCTGTGAGCATACAAAATTTTTATGAAGCAAAGTAATAAGTTTGGTAGTAGATCTAAAGCATAAGTGAACCTGTTATATATGTTTATGTACTAGAGTGTTTTAGAGACTAGAACCTATTTACTTAACCACTGCAGGTACTATAAGGTAAGGAAAAACCCATTGGCAGAAAAGAAAAAGAAACATAAGAGTTATGAACCCAGATTTAAAAATGTATTTGATAAATATATGAGTAAGTGAAACTTGTATATTATAACTAACTAATTTCGGAATCTTACCTAAACAAATTAGTCCACCTGCGGACTAAGGTGAAGCAAATTACAACTGTGTATGATTATGTGCACACAGTTGCATAGAAGCATGCACAACCCCAGTTTAACTGTTTGAAAAGCAAACTTTGATGAATTTAAGTGTTATGAGTTAGTTCATATATTTTATTAAATACACAAACGCTAAGAAAAAGGAAAAAAAATTGGAATTCAGTAATTAAATTGCACAGAGATTCAAATAGAAAGGATCTTCTCAATTAATTTTACTGTGTATAACCTCAGTTTTTTTTGTTCAAATAGATTGAGTTATCCTTTTCCAAAAATACTCTGATAAAATAAAAAAATTATCTGAACGTTTATATGAACATTCAAATAGTTTTTACAAAGAAGTATATCAATATTTTTATATTGATCAGATTGGATCTTGGGAAATAAAAACATAAAAAAGAAGAAGAAAATAGTTGGTCTGTGAAAGAGTGCAACCCTGAATTTAGCTCAGACTAAATTGAGTCATTCAATTAAAATGACAACTTAGGGAGGGTTGTCTCAGTTCCCTTCCTAAACTCCGGGTGCCGACCAATTTCCACACGAGCAGTCGAGAGTCAGGTTATCAGGTCATTCTGGAATTCGGGAGATGCTGTGGAGATCAGGAGCAAGCTGGATGGCATAGCGTATCAACTAGTATATAGTATTTCTTTTCTGCTGTTTGCTGTTGCAAACTCTGATAATGTAATGTAATGTGATATAATGTAATAACTGATATAGTTCTTTTGATTTAAAGATTATTCATTTATCTATTATATGTTGTTCCGCTGCGATTGTGCGATTCTGATATTGTTTCTGTGGCTTCTTCTATCTTTTTCTTCTTCTTTTACCCTGACGGTTCGATTTTCCGACATTCGATTACTGGCAGTTGATACAGTGGACGTATTAATGTCGACTTTCGTGAATCAAAAATCATGTCTGTTACATCTAGTATCAGAGCATTTGGTTAAGCGACAACCCTGGCTCTATTAGGAATTACTCATTAGAGATAGAGTCAGTAGTACATTAGAATGAGTGTGAGTGTAATAATAAATATAAGCGCGTATTTGTTAGTGAGTATAAAAATGTTTTATATTGTGTTTGCTTATCCATTGAGCTGTTTATAAATTCTGGTCGGTGCGAGAAGTACAACCGTATCGATAGGGGTTTCTAAACTCTTAAACGAGATAAACCGACATAGTATCATTTTAAATTGGGTAAATGAAATAATTTAACCTTGGTTATATTTTATATATAAAAGAATAAATTTTTCAGAATTATTAAAGTTTACATTTTATTGATTGCTTGGTTGCTAGAAAGTGATGATATTAAATTATTATCATTAATGTTGAAAAAGAAATTGTAACCGTAACTCCAAAGTTAAGAAATAAATTCATATACAAATAGAATTGGAGAATATAAATTGTAAATGTGATTTGCAATTTGAAGTAAAATTCCAGAGGAATATTTGGAAATGTTTTGAAAGGGTTTGCAATTTGGAAAAGATTAAATTCATTTTTGAGTTTGAAAATGGTTTTCAAGGGTTTGGAAAAATGTTTTTGGAGGGGTAAAAACTCTAAACCCTTTTCGGCCGCTGGAAAATAATTCCGATGGTGATCGCAACATCATCGTGTTCATTTTTGGGATTCCAAAAGAGGGATTGCTGCCAAGTTGTTTTAAATGGAAGTTGTTTGGAAAATTTGGGTTTGGGTTTCGAAATTCAAAGGATAATTTGAGTTGGTTTCAAAAATGGTTTTGAAATGTTGGAAAGACTCTAGAATCTGATAAAAATAGTTATGGAAAAAAATTTATGAATGAATGAATTTACAATTGGGAGTAAATGAAATTGGAAACTAAATGTTGAAATTCATCTTGTAATTGCGAGTAAATTGAAAATTTGTCAAGTTGGATCAAATGAAGCTAAGTATTAAAATAAAAATTAGTAAGTAAAACTAAGTGAAGAAATGATAAATTTAATATGGGTTGAAATGAATCGAATTCAACATTTATAAATGAAGGGTAAATTAAATTCATATGGAATTTGAAATCTAGTTTAAATATAAGTGGTTATAAACCGAAATAGTGAACTGAATTGTGTTTGGGAATGAACAAAAGAATAAAAACTGAAATTGGAAACTAATATCGAAAGCCAATTTGAATTGTGTGAGATGAAGTAAGTTAGAACTTGTAATGAATTAGTAAAAGAAACTAATTTAAAATAGCAAGATGAATCAGTTGTGAATGAAAAATAATTGATAAAATTCAATATTCAGAAGGTAAATTGAATACAAATAGAATTGAAAAGGTAAATTGAATTCAAATGAAGTTGATAATGTGAGATTGAATGAAAATGGATATTTTGGTTAGCAGGATATACAGGTGGATTAAAGGAAATTGGGATTTTGATTTCGAAGATAAAAAAATTGAATTGCTCGACCAATGGTATGTATTTGAATTTCAGTATGAAATTTGATAATTTTATTTTCTAGCCACTTGCCTTTTTTCTTTTCTTTTTGAAATTTGGGGGCCGTGGTGCCATTTTTGTAGTCGGACCGAGCTAGCTGCGCAAAGGAGACGCTGGCGAAATTTTTCGAAAATTTAAGGCGTTAGAATATTTTTCAGAAATAATAGGGAATTTTTTTGATTTTAGAGTGAAAAGTTAAACGTATAGTTGGTTTTGAAAAGATAACTAAGTATGATTTGAAAATTTAGTAAAGTTATTGTAATAAGTTTAACTATGGATTTTGGAAAAGTTAAAATGTTTAAATGAATTTGAAATTTAATTTGAACAAATGGTTTTGAAAAGTTAATGGATTCTGTAACTTTTCTTACTTGGAAATTTCGAGGATGAAATTCTTTTAAGGGAGGAAGTTTGTAACGACCCAGAATTTCTGTCACTTGAAATTAGTACATTTAATTGGTATTAAATATTAACAAGTAAAATTTGTAGATCGAATAAATTATATTTCGAATATCTAGATTTAATTGGATAATTAAATCGATAATTTAATATTTGAAATTACAGAAATAATTGGAAATTGGGTTTAATATGATTAAAAATGATTTATAAAGTTGTATTTAATCATATTGGAGTTAGAATGATGTTATATAACTTTTAAAATTTAATTAAAGTTAATTGGTAGAATTGAATATTTTAATATTTAATTGACGAGTATAATAGTCATTTTTCAAACTGTTATCCCAACTTTTGGCAAAGTTGAGATACCCAAAATTTACTAAAAATCCATGATTACTATTCTTGAAGAATCACGAATCGAGAGTCGTGAAATAAATCTGCGCAAAGCGAAGGAACCTCTAGAGAACAGTCCGGAACGGACAAGGGAAAAAGGAAACAGGATGATAGATATGATGGCCCTGATAAACGGAAGAAATTCCGTGAACCAAGATTCAGGCAGTACACCGATCTGACTGCAGGCTTAGAAAGAATCTACACTGAAACTCGGGGGCAACTCCCCTATCGAAAGCCACCTATAAGGGATCCCACTGAGCGGGAGCGCAGGACTGGAAAATACTGCCTATTCCATGAGCTGGATGGGCACACCACAGATGAATGCCGCCACCTAAAGGATGAGGTGGAAGAACATGCCAGGGGTGGTAGATTGCCACAATTTGTCAGAGAACGGACAACGGCAGTAAGACCGGAACGACTACCGCCTCCACCTAATAGGAGCGATCCTGGATCAGGATCACGACTCGTCATCAACTGATTAAAGATGGCAAGGGCCAAGTCCAGGATTTGGACTTCGGACGAATAATTTTATTTTATTCAGAATAAACGGTTACTCCACTTACACATGTACGGGAACCGGAGAGATCCCTAGGCATGCTCTGAGATGGAGATAAACCGATATGCCCGGAGAGGCAATGTTTAGTTTTTTTTTTCCTCTGATGTTTGAGATTGAATATCTAGAACTTGAATATTAAAAAAATAAATTAGAACTTCTTGCAATAAACCTTTTGACCGGAGAGTCAAAGGATGAACATTAAATTTCAATATAAACATGATCGCTTTATGACCCTACCCGGAGAGACGGGGTCCGGAGTGCAAGAAGTGAGTTGCTTCGCCGGAAAGCGACAGGATCGACTCACTTAAGCGCTGTTTCCCCTTCACCGGAGAGTGACAGGATGGGATCCAGCAAGAGCCCGGAGAGGCTATGATCGGTCTCGAACGACCAAGACATCGCTTAATGTTCAGATACACTGAACCGGAGTTCAAGAAGTGAGTTGCTTCGCCGGAGAGCGACAGGATCAACTCACTTTAGCGGTGTTTCCCCTTCACCAGAGAGTGACAAGATGGGATCCAGCAAGAGCCCGGAGAGGCTATGATCGGTCTATAACGACCATGACATCACTATACGTCTTAACTGGGACCAGAGTGCAATAGGATCTTTCTATTCAATCACTAAGTCTAGAATGGGCTTAGTAAGGGTTCAGAGTAGCCATTAATAGTCCGGAGAGACTACGGAACTTCATTCTCAATTTCTACGTAAAGAACGAATGCTGATTTGGCTTCGAACAGCCACAAACTTGATTGTTAATACTACAGCTATGGATGAAACATGAATTTATTACACTTGATTTAAGACCGTTCAAAACATACCTTTTACAAAAAGGCATGTTTTGAGGGACAAAATGTTATCCCAACTTTTGGCAAAGTTGAGATACCCAAAATTTACTAAAAATCGATGATTACTATTCTTGAATATCAACCACGCATTGCAGGATAACCATGGATATCGATGAATTTTGTCCGAGCCCAGATCGGGCCACAATTGATAGAACATGGCAAGAGAGATCATAGAAGTCCGCATTTCAAATTTCAAGTCAATCCGAGGTCGTATGCTCAAGTTATGACGGAATCGAGTTAAGAAGGATGGACATTGCTCAGTTCGAACCCATCTAGTTCGAAACCATCTAGTTCGAATCCATAAGAAGAAGTGATGTTCGAATCCATCAGCTAACGCCTTCCTTCGACTCCATCCTGCTTTGACTCCATTGTCCTCGACACCATCACAGTGACTCACCTTCGAATCCACGAACTGAACCTTTGCTTCGACTCCATCAAGCAAGCCCCCAGATAACCTTGCTTCGAATCCATCTTCACTCGACCACAAACTCATCATGGCTTCGGCTCCATGCTATCTTCGAATCCCACATGTTAAAGGTGACTTCGAATCGATCCAAAGTAACGTATTTGGATCGATTCGAACGAGCATCTCTCCATCGATTCGAAGACGACCTTCGAATCCAACACTCGAAGCCATCCAGTGAGCACGGCAAAGAACTCGGAGTCGACCCAATGAACTCGGAGAAAAACATGGATCGACTCAAAGAACGCGCGCCATGTCACAGAAGCATGGATTCGACCGCATGGTTTCGAAGTGATCGATTCGAACGAACCCATAGGATCGATTCGAACACGACAGCGTACCGAGGAGCACTACTTCGAATCGATGATAACTCTCAATCCACTGATCCAAATCTCATGAAATTTTCATAGGAGTTTGCCTACATGTTGAAGAATGTTCACGCCAAGTTTCATCACGATTGGACAAGATCTTGATTGATTCGAACCAAGGGTCGAATCGATCCCAATGTGGGCCCAGATCTCCAGGTTTCGGCCATGTGGGCCCCCTCACGTGCCAGAAGTGGTCTACCTGACGTTTAGGAGAAATATCAGCCTCCTACACCTATAAATAGAGCCCCAGGTCATTTAGAAAAGGGGATTTTCTCTTGGGCAAGATCAAGGCTCTGAAGCACCAAGATTCCACCAGGCTCTGCCTTGCATTCCACTACCATCATTATACTTGAATTTCAGAGCTGTAATCCATTGTAATCCGCTGTAATCAATTGTAATCGCCGAAGAACATTAATAAAAAGAGAAAAACTTTGAAGTGGACGTAGGCCGGAGATAGCCGAACAACTATAAATCGTGTGTCCTAGTTTATAATTCCTATTTTGCTGCTTAGATCTGTGATTTGTGTTTGAATATTGCTGATTTATATTCCAACACTGGTGCTTTCACAACACTTAGGGTTTGTGACCAATTTTGGCGCAAACACAAACAATCTCGAATTTCGACGAAACAAGTTTCATCGGATCCATAATGTTATACTATTGTACGATTTCAAATTTCGTGTCAATCGGATTCACGATTTGTCCGGGGCAAGCTAAAACGCACTGAAATCGGTTTAAGTAAATTTCATATTTAAAATAGTCGATTTGATAACCTATCTTTCAAATATGATCGAATTGGCTCTCGATATATATTTCATAGCATTTGGAATAGAGGTAAAACATTAAAAACGACAGGCGGCATGCTTCGTTTGGAGTTCGGACATTATGGTCTGTATTATACTCTGGTATGTTTTGGATGTGTTAAGTTTTATTTTGCTATTATTGCTTGGAAACTCCTATATTATTCCAGTATCTGTTACTCCTTTTTGTCGATGACAAAGGGGGAGAAAGGGCTAACAATTGTTTGCAGGAATATACATATATATACACAATTCAAACAAACTCTCAGAGGGAGATCACATACTCAGGGGGAGATTCAGATTTTCAGATATATGTTGTCATCAATCAAAAAGGGGGAGAATGTTGAGTCACAGACTCTATGAAGTTTTTTGATTTCTGACAAAGAAATAAAGGCGATTGACAAAATGAAGACATCATGGCTATAAAGAGGCACAAAAGAGCTACATATAGTACTCTAAATTATAGGTTGATTATTTGATGTTATAATAGTGATAAACTTGTTAAAATCTATCCTCAAATAATCATGATCTCAAGGGAATCAATATATGCAACTAAATTGCAGTTGCACATTCTGTGTGCAACTTTACAGGGACCGGTCGACCGGTCATAATCTAGGCGGTCGACCGTTCCAGTATAAGTTGCACATTGAAACGTGCACAGATCCACATAACGACTATATATTTGAATTCCTGTCTTCTGGTCATTTTTTGACCTGTCGACCATTTTTAAACAGAGAGCAACTTTTCCAAAAGACACTTCTTTCTCCAAAGGTTGCATCTCTTACCTTTCATCAATGATGATATCTCTTAATGGCAACTGCTCACAAAGAGTTACAACCATTCTTCTGTATATAAACACATCTAAATCATTGATTAAAAACATGAATATATATGCTTTTTACTCTAATCTCTGATCTTACTTTCTACATACTCCTGCATTCTAAAAGCTCTCAATTATTTTAATTGCTTATTGAATCATTGAAATTATTTCATATCTTTTGATTCAATAAGTAATATACTTCCCTTAATCTTCACAAAACATCATTTACATACTTTGAGGATAAGATTATAGGAAGGGTGTACTACAAGTGACAAATCCGTGTTGTCAAGAGCATAAGTTGTCAACAACAATTGTATTTGTTCTTTTGTTGAAGTCCTCCGTGTTGTCAAAGGCAAGTGTTGAAGTCCTCAGTGTATTAGAGGCGTGAAATCCCGTTCGTCTGCTCGGGTGTTGTAAACCTGTTCCTCCAGGTAAATCGAGGTAGTTGATAGTGAAAATCCAGATAGAAGTCTGGGACTGGACGTAGGACGGTGTTCCGAACCAGTATAAAAATCTCTGGTGTGATTTTTCTAACTTTTATTTTACTTTGCTACTATCATCTATTTCCGCATTTATATTATATTCCATATTACACGATCCGTGTGTACTATATTAGCACGTACACTGCCACATTCAAAAACGTGCCACTTCCATCAAGAGAAGGAAAGGCATTCTTGCTTCTGAGGAGGAAGCGGGAGCTGATCCGGCAGTAACCCTTTCTCCTTCATCCCTGACTCTCCCAAGCCGTCCTGAAAAGCTGCCTATCAGCTCAGATGAAGGCTCTAAGGGTTGTGGCATGAAGAAGTAAGGAGTTGTGCTTCAATTTACTTCTAGTTTTTGCTTTTTTGCATGTACTGGCCGGAGATTGTGCGGGTACCGGCCCCCGCTTTTTTTTACTTTTTACTTTGAAACCTGTACTGGTACAAAATTTTAACAGTGTTGAATAAAATGATTCTTTTTCTTTGTACAAACTTCTGTCTGTATCTGAGAATGCATTTATTATTCATTTTTGTACAAGTTTCTTTGCACGATATTGCAGTGAGCTTGTGGTATACTGTTCGAGCGTAATTTTACCGATGTAGTTATACCATGTTGCCCCTATACCATAAGCTCGTTGCAATATTTTATATTTTGAGGGGACTTGTACTTTTATTTTCTAGAGAATAATTATTCCATACTTGGAGGAATATTATTTCGTTAAAAAACAAAGTACAACTTCCTTCAAATAAGTTTTTACGCTTCATCCTTCAAAGATATCACTTTTTCTTTTGTGCATATACACATTTTACCAAGTGAATTCTTCTATGTGGTAAAGCGGGCATCTGAAGGGTACTTTAACTTCTTTTTGAGGAAGAGAATTTTCAAGAATAGGTGGATCATTCTTCCTTTGAGAGTTAAAGTGTGCCTTTGAAGATGGCTTCTTTTTTTTATTTGATTTTTATTTTTTTATGCCACAGTAAAGGGCTTTTTGATTTTTGCTTCTTTGAAAAGTTGCACCTCCGAGGAGGGCTTTTTCACATTTCAACACTTGGAAGTTTTATTTCAATCTCGATGAAACGTGTGCCTCCGAAGAGTTGTGCCTCCGAGGAGGGCTTTTTTCACGTTTCAACACCTGGAAGTTTTATTTCAATCTCGGTGAAACGTGTGCCTCCGAAGAGGTCTTTCTGCTTGCTTGTGCCTCCGGGAGGAGGTCTTTTCATTTCTGCCTCTGGGAAGAGGTCTTTCTGTCTTGTTGTGCCTCTGGGAAGAGGTCTTTTTGTTTCTGCCCCTTGGGAAAGGCTTTTATTTTTCCCTGCTCGCTGGGAAGCGGGCCTCCGAAGAGGGCTTTCCACATTTCAACACTTGGAAGTTTTATTTCAATCTCGGTGAAATGTGTGCCTCTGAGTAGGGTTACTGCCTGGAAGTTTGGAGTTTCTTTCTCTCGGTTGGACGGATTCACGGAAGTGTATCGACCGATCATTCCGCAGCTTTGTAACGAGAAAGATCTCTCTTTTTATGGTTGGCCCGCTCGAGGTCTTTTAGCATTTCAACTGTGGTGAAATGGGCCTCCGAAGAGGGCTTTTTTCACGTTTGAACACCTGGAAGTTTTATTTCAATCTCGGTGAAACGTGTGCCTTTGAGTAGGGCTTTTGCCTGGAAGTTTGGAGTTTCTTTCTCTCGGTTGGACGGATTCACGGCAGTGTATCGACCGATCATTTCGAAACTTTGTAACGAGAAAGATCTTTCTTTTTCTGGCTAGGCCCGCTCGAGGTCTTTCTCCTTCGAAGAGTTGTGCCTCCGTCGAGGGCTTGTGCCTCCGAAGAGGTCTTTTGCTGATTGATGCTTGCTCGCCCATGTCTCTTTTGCCATCCATTCACGTTGGCGATCCCCGTTGTCTTTTGCAAGTGTCAACACTTTTTAGTTGCCAATAATTTCCCTTATCCAGAGAAATATACTTCATAGTTAAGTGAGTTGGTGGTGGTGGACACAGTTTACTTAACTGGCTGTTTGTTCAAACATTTGCAGTTAGTTAGAGATGGTCCACTTCCATCCACATTGCCCACTTTTGTTTGAAGCACTTCTTTTGTAGGATTTGGGTATGGAAATTTTGCATGGTTTAGTGTTTGTTTGCTGAGTGATGTCGGGAATTGCTTGGTCTTGTGATGGGTAAGCTTTGCTTTCATGACCTGCATTATTAAATCGACATTTTAATGACACAATTAATGTATTTTATATGTCGAAATAGAACAAAGCAGTTTATAATAGAAGTGAACACAAGATTTATAGTGGTTCGGCCAAAAACTGGGCCTACATCCACTTTATAGCTTTTCATTATTCACTTGCTTTACAATTGTTTTCAATACAAGAATCATATATTTGCAATTCTTTTACAACATTTCAGCAAAGCTTTCAAGTAAAATAAGGACGCAAATGATTGTTGTTCCAAGCTCTTGGGATTGGTTCTCCTTCGACAGTTGTGAGTTTGAATGTGCCGTCAAGAAGCTTCGTGCCTATAACATATGGCCCTTCCCAGTTTGGCCCAAACACACCTGTAGCTGTCACGATTCTTTTCAGAATTAGGTCCCCAACTTCAAAGTTGCGCTCACGAACTTTGGAATTGAAGTGCCTGGCTATTCTTTGTTGATGAGCTGCAATTCTAAGTCTAGCCTCTTCGCCTCTTTCATCAAGGAGGTCAAGTGTTTCCAATTGCAGTTTTTCATTCTCATCTTTATCAAAATGGATCCTTCTGTGTGAGGGGACTTCAGTTTCCACTGGAATCATTGCTTCTGATCCATATGCCAATGAAAATGGTGTATGCCCAGTTGCAGTTTTATGGGTGGTTCTGTATGCCCATAGTGCAAGCGGTAACTTGTCAACCCAACCACTTTTTGCTTTTTCCAGCTGCTTTTTGATGGTTGATTTGATGATTTTGTTTACCGCTTCCACTTGCCCGTTTGCCTGCGGATGAGCTACTGCTGAGAAGCTTTTTCGGATTTTGAATCGTTTGCAAAAATCATGGAATTCCTCACTTTCAAACTGAGTACCATTGTCTGTGATTATCTTCTGAGGCACACCATACCTGCAAATGATATTCTTAGTCACAAAACTTATCATTTTCTTAGAGGTAATATTGCCCAAGGGTTCGGCCTCAGCCCATCAAGTAAAATAATCAACAGCGACAATAGCATATTTAATCCCTGATTTGGCAGTCGGCAAAGGCCCAATGAGATCTATTCCCCAGATGGCAAACGGCCATGGACTGACCATTTGTGTTAGCTCAGTGGAAGGTGCTCTAGGAATTTTAGCGAATCTCTGGCATTTATCACACTTCCGGGAATAGTCAGCAGCATCCTGATTTATTTCTAGCCAAAGTATCCACAAAGGAGGATTTTCTTTGCTAAAGTTTGACCACCTGTATGATCTCCACATTCCCCTCCGTGTACTTCAGTTAGAATCGTCTTAGCTTCTTCCTTTGTCACACATCGGAGTAATGGCATTGAAAATCCTTGTCTGTACAAACGACCATCTTGAACTACATATCTGGAGGCATTCCTCATCAGTTTCTGTCGTTCTTTTGAACTTTCTGGCAAAGAACCATTGAGTAAATATTCAAGTAACGGAGTCATCCATGACTCTTGCTCTTGGGATATGTTCATAATCCAATCAACCTCCATTTCATCTGTGCTTGGAGCTGACAAGACTTCAACGGGAACTAACCCCAATAGTTGAGCTTCACCAGTACTCGAATACTTTGCGAGAGAATCCGCCTTCATATTTTCTTCTCGGGGAATATGGTTTATTGAATAACGGTCAAAATTTTGAAATAGCTCTCAGGCCTTTGACAAATAGGCTGGTAAGTTTCCTCCTTTAGCTTGAAATTCCTTCTTGACTTGACAAACAATAAATTGAGAATCACTGAAGATATGCAATGCCTTGATATTTAGTTCTTTAGCGATCCTTAAACCAGCGATGAGAGCTTCGTATTCAGCTTCATTATTTGTCGAAGGGAATTCTAGTCTCAGTGCATAACATAGTGATCGCCCTTCTAGGGTTTCAAGGACAACCCCTGCTCCGGAACAGTGATCATTCCTTGCGCCATCGACATACAATTTCCATTGGATTGGGATGCTGTCAATGACTTCTTCCTCACTATCACCTTTATCCGTACATTCTGCGATGAAATCTGCTAAAGCTTGTCCATTGATTGCGTTCCGGGGATGATAAGTGACGTCATACTGGCTGAGTTCGATATTCCATTTCAAAAGACGGCCGGAAGACTCAGGACGGAATAGGACTTGCTTTAGAGGCTGATCAGTGAGGACTTTGATAGGATGAGCTTGGAAATAAGGCCTCAAATTTCTTGATGCGATCAACAAACAGTATGCGAGCTTTTCTAATCTGGAATAGTTTATCTCTGCCCCAGTGAACCTTTTGCTGATATAATAGACTGGGCGTTGAATCCTTGCATTTTCCCGTACCAACACTGCACTGAGAGCATGAGACGAAATTGCCAAATATATGAAGAGATCTTCACCACTGTCAGGCTTTGAAAGTATCGGAGGCACTTCCATATGACGAATCAACTCAACAAATGCTTTCTGACATTCAGGAGTCCACTCAAATTTTTTCTTTCCTTTCTTCAGAGCATCAAAGAGTGGAATGCATTTGTCGGTAGCTTTGGAAATGAACCTACTCAAAGCAGCAACCTTTCCATTGAGACTTTGCAATTCCTTCTTCGTTCTAGGAGCCTTGACCTCTCTCAGGGCAGTGATTTGGGCTGGATTAGCTTCAATGCCGCTAGCGCTCACAATGAAACCCATAACTTTCCGGACTCCACTCCAAATGAACATTTCAGGGGATTAAGCTTCATTCTATACTTTCGGAGTACTGCAAACATCTTTGCCAAGTGATCCATGTGGTCCACTGCTTTCTTAGACTTTACTAGCATATCATCAACATAAACTTCCATTGTCTTGCCAATCTGTGGTTTAAACATGGCATTAACAAGCCTCTGGTAAGTTGCCCCTGCATTCTTGAGTCCGAAAGGCATGACCTTGTAGCAGTAGAGTCCAACATCTGTGATGAAGCTTGTATCCTCTTGATCCGACTCATGCATCATAATCTGGTTATATCCGGAGTATGCATCCATGAAAGATAACAATCCATGTCCTGCTGTCTCATCCACCAATTGATCGATCCTGGGCAGCGGGAAATAGTCTTTGGGGCAGGCTTTGTTCAGATCCGAAAAATCAATGCACACTCTCCACTTTCCATTAGCTTTCTTAACCAGCACTGGATTTGAGACCCAATTTGGATAAGTAGATTCTCTAATGAACCCGTTCTCCATGAGCTGATCCACTTCTTCTTTTAACGCTGCCGTTCTCTTAGGACCCTGAGTCCTTCTCTTCTGTTTCACAGGTGTAAATTTTGGATCAATGTTCAGGGTATGCACTGCAATCCCTGGGGATATTTCGCACATGTCCGCATGAGTCCAAGCGAATACATCCAAATTAGCCTTCAAAAATGAAATCAAAACATTCTGAACTGTCGGATTGAGTTGTGAACCCACGCTAAGCACTTTGTTTGGGTCCTTTGGGTCAACAGGCACCGGTACTGTTACCTCTACTGGTACCACTCTATTCTCCCCTGCACTAGCTTTCCTTGGATCCATCTCTCTTCGTGCCCCACTACATTCACCAGTGCAGGGTCCACCCTGTAATTGCTACAAGGTTGGTTCTTTGATGCGGACTGGAGCCGCCGCACCTTTTCCCATCTCTCTCTTCCTGGATTCTCGCAATTCTGCAAAATAACATTCTCGCCCCGCATATTGGTCTCCCTTAACCACACCAACTCCGTTATCTGTGGGGAATTTAAGAGTCAAGCACCATGGAGCAAGAACAGTTTTGAATGCAGCGATAGTTGGTCGTCCCAAAAAGGCGTTGTAAGCAGAGAATTCTTCAACAATTATAAAGGTTTGATTTCGAGCCACCTTCCTCAGTCCCTTCCCGAGTTCTACAAACAAATCTATGGTCCCAATTGGCTGTTTGGGTTCTCCAGCAAACCCAGCAATCTTAAGTGATGAAGCTTGAACGTCAGCCATTGGAATTTTCATTTGATCAAAGGTCTTTTTGAAGAGGTTGTTGCATGAGGCTCCACAATCAACTAGAACTCTTCTCACAGTTGCCGGCCCAATACCAGCGGATATGACTAAAGGATCTATGGTCGGAGCTTCGATACCCAAAGAATCCCTGGCACTGAACACAATATCATCTGTTGAAGTCTTTTGTTGCTTTAAAGGCGTATCATTCTCTAAAACAAAAACATTCTCTTCAGCTGGTACATGCTTCAAGGCCCGGGCATACCTTTCCATCTCGCCCCAGCTTCTGCCTGCTGGGTGAGGTCCTCCAAATATTATATTGATGACAGGCCTTTCCCATTCACGTTCGACGACCTTCTCACTTGGGCCAGGACGGTGAGCGGGAACTTGCTGTTCTTGAGTTGACGGAGCTGAGGCATTTCTGTTCCTTTTCACATACTGCTGGAGCTTGTTTTCCTTTAAGAGCTGTTCAATTACCTCTTTCAATTGGCGGCATTCGTTGGTATCATGGCCGGGTTGGTTGTGGAACCGGCAGTACTTTCCACTTTTTTCCATCTTAATCGCAACTCCCATTTTAGGTGGTGCCGGATAATTGACATCATCTTTAGTTGCAAAGTAGATGTTTTCAGGGGTATCGGTCAAGGGTGTGAAATTGAAAGAACGACCTTTCTTAGCGTCTCCCTGTTTCTTTCCACCATCGTTTCCCCTTTTCTGAGTGTTTGGTTCCTTCTTGTTCGTAGCAGCACCATTGTTCCCGACATGCACTGATACCACCTTAGCTGGTGCTTGGAGGCTCTCCAAGCGCATGAATTCATCCGCTTTCTTGTAGAATTTTTCAAGTGAGTTTGGTTCTTTCATTTTCAACCATTTTCCAAATTCGCTTGACTTGTCAATTGCCCTCATCAAGTACGTCAAGACCATGCGTGGCTCAGCATTATCCACCTCAGCCAATGCTATGTTAAAGCGATTCAAGAACGACCTGATAGATTCTCCCAGATTTTGCTCTAGACTTGACAGCGACATTATGTCCTTTGCTTTAGAAGCATGCAATCGAATTTGCTCCTTGAATTTCCTGGTCAAATCGGAGAATTGATCGATGGACCTGACCGGCAGCTTTGTAAACCATAATAGAGCTACTCCTTCTAGATAAACCGGGAAGTATCGGCATTTAATTTCATCATACGCCCTGGCACCAGTCATGTGCCAGTCATATTTGTACAGAAACTCGTTAGGATCACTCGTCCCCTTGTAAGCCGGAATAGTAGGGGGAACGAATTTCCTTGGGAATTCTGCCTTCAAGATCCTTTCGGTAAATGGAGTTTTGCTTGGAGCAAATCCCCACTCTTTCTCATCTTCATCTCTTCGCATACTTTCCTTCATGATTTGACGAACCATACCCGAAAAATACTCTTCATCATTTAGAGGCTCCGGAGGACACACATCAGCCACTCTCTCTGAATTCTGCCTTGACAACCGTTCATGGAGGGTTGGCTGCGGCTCTGACCCTCCAGCTTGAAGAGGAGTCCTTCCTACAGGGTCTGCGGCTCTTTGAGAGATGTTTCCTTCAACATCCTGAACTCCCACAGTAGGGTTCCCATCATTATTACTCGGTTGACGGTTTGCCCCCAGCAGATCATTCAACTTACTCAAGATCAGAGCACTCAGGGCATTCTGGGCCTCCAACTATGCATTCTGAGCATTCAATTGTTGATTCAGCCCCAAAACTACGGCATCCAACTATGCTCGAGTAACTCCAAAAGTTGGAGCTGCTTGACTTGAAGGAGGAGAGGTAGCAGTATTCTCTTGAACATTATCAGATCTTACAGAATTTCGTTTTCTCCCAGGAGCCATTATTTCAAACAAACTTCTAGTTTTAAAAGAAATCCTTTCAACAATCCTTCGCGGAGCAATAGTGGAAGTTTGCTGAGTTGGGTTCTCAGTGAAAGCACCAAAAATGTTAACGTGAAAATCAGACGCTAACACCCCGGTGTAAATTGAAGTTGAGCGAAAGCACCACCCGTGAATACGGGAACTAAAACAAGTAGAAAAATCACAAACAAAGCAGAAAAGACAACAATTTTTATAGTGGTTCGGCTTAAGGCAAGCCTACATCCACCTTAATTCTCTTTATTGCTGAACCAATTACAACTTTACAACAATCTTCAATTACAATTCTGACGAGACAAATAACTAGAACTTTGGTAGAGAAGAATTCTTCGAATCCATGTAGAATGCGTTAGATTTTCCCTTGAAGTTAGTTGAGATGCCTTTCGAACTTGAAGTATCGGGTGAGTCGAGAATTCAGCAGAGTATCGGTGCTTGAAATGATCGGCCAAAAAAGTCCCCTTCATATTTGAGGTAGGTTGGTATTTATAGGGAATTCTGGTTTACAATTATTGCCAAAGTCATAAGTCGTGACCGACTTAGGGAAAGTTGTAGGTCGCGCACGACCTAAGGGCCAAGAGTTAGCAGGCAGTGGCATGAGTGAAGCGGCACTGAGTCTTTCTTTGTTCATCTGGATACAAGTCTTTACTCGTTCACGAGTTAAGAGGTTCACAGTTTAAAATGAGGCAGCATCTATTTTGAGCTCTGTAGTTTTAGGTCGTGAACGATGTTAACCCCGTTAAGATAACGAGTTAAGGCCTGGGACGATTTACGACATAAGATACTTAACAGATCAAGGGAAATCTACGGCTCAGCAAACCTCACGACTTAAGATGCATGACGATTTAACAAGACAAAGCATGAACGACTTATGAATGGTGCAACCTAACAGTTTAACGTGTTAAAGAAATGGCCAACTCAACGACTCAAGGGAGACAGCGACTCAATGGATCAAGGAGGTACACGACTTAGGGTCTCCACGACCTAATGAGCTAAGGTCCAGACGACTTAAGGAAGTCTACGGCTTAAGAGATGGCACGACTGAAGAAGGAAATAAGTTAACGACCTAACAGGATTAAGACCTAAGCGACTTAGGGAATGGCACGACTTAAGAAAGTCCACGACTTAAAGACGTTACGACCTAAAACCGCAGAGCTAAGATTTAAGTGCTGCCTCACTTTGAACCGTAACCTCTTAACTCGCGAATGAGTTAGGACTTATATCCAGACGAACGAAGAAAAGCTCAGAACCACTTCACTCACCCACTGCGTGCTGACTCTTGGACCTTGAGTCGAGCGCGACTTACGACTCTACATGAGTCGTGCACGACTCATGACTTGAAAGAAAAATTACTGCCCAGGATCACACCTATAAATACGCAACCACCTCCAACGTTCAAAGTACTTTTTTCTTTGGATCATTCTCTTCATGACATCAAGGCTCTACGATCTTCAAGACAATCTAAACTCCATCACTTCAAACTCACGCAAGATTTTTGGACCAAACTTCGCACAAAGAATCGACATATCCAATCATGGATTCAAAGAACTCTGTCACGACGAAGTCTTCTCTAGCTACTTGTCTTTTTGAATTGAGTTGGATTGTAATTGAAAGAGATTGTAATAAGTTGTAATTCAGTCAGCAGTAAAAAGGATTGAAGTGGACGTAGGCTTGATCATAAGCCGAACCACTGTAAAACTGCTGTTGTCTACTGTTTTTTCTGCAGTTTTCTGCTTATACTCTGTTCCTGAATCATCGGGTGGTGCTTTCACAACTACACTTAACACACCGGGGTGTTAGCGTTCAAATTTTAGCGTTAACATTTTTGGTGCTTTCACTGAGAACATTGAACTCAGGCGAATTATCATCATTGCTCCACGGAAATTTGTTGAAGCAATCTCTCAGAAGACTAGAAGTTTATCTAAAATCATGGCTCCGGGGAGAAAAAGTAGATCTGTTAGATCTAGAAATGTTCAAGAGGGAACCTCCGCTTCCCCAGTACCTAATCAAACCACTCCACCTGTTGGGGTTACAAAAGCAGAGTTGGATGCTATAATCTTAGGGCTGAACCAGCAGATAAATGCCCAAAGTGAACAATTGGAGGCTCAGAATGCCCAAAATGCCCTAATTTTGAATAAGTTGAACGATTTGCTTGGCGCGAACCATCAACCAACGGGTAATGAAAGGAACTTTGCTTGTAACGTTTATGATGCTGAAGAAAGGAACGTTCCAGAGAGGGCTGCCACCCCTCTTGAGCAGACACTTCCTGAAGTTGGTGGATCTAAAGCTCGAAATGATGAGAGATATCTTTCTGAAATGGTTCGACAAATCATGAAAGAGAGCATGCAATGGGATGAAGACGAGAGAGAATGTGGTTTCTTTCCAAGTAAAACCCTGTTTACCGAAAGGATTTTAAAGGCGGAGTTTCCCAGGAAATTTGTACCTCCTACCATCCCAGCCTATCGAGGGACAAGTGACCCTAACCAATTTCTATACAGATAAGATTGGCATATGACTGGGGCACGAGCATCGGATGAGATTAAATGCTGATATTTTCCAGTATATTTAGAAGGGGTGGCTTTACTTTGGTTCACCAAGCTACCGGTTCGATCCATAGACCAATTCTCGGATTTAACCCGAAAATTTAAAGAACAATTCAGGTTGTATGCGTCAAAGGTAAAAGATATAATGTCATTGTCCAGTATAGAACAATCGCCCGGAGAGCCCGTCAAGTCTTTTTTGAACCGTTTTAATATAGCTTTAGCCGAGGTAGACAACGCAGAGCCCCGAATGATCCTCACATACTTAATGCGGGCCATCGATAAGTCAAGTGAATTCGGGATGTGACTTAAAATGAAGGAACAAAACTCACTCGAAAAGTTTTATAAAAAGGCCGACGAATTCATACGCCTAGAAAATCTCTCGATGTCGGAAAAAGCAGTGGTGGCCGAAATTAAGATTAACAATGTCTTCTCTAACAAGAGAGGATTTGGGAACCAGAAAAGGGAAAGTGATGAAGGAAAGAAGCAGGGAAACAAAAAGAAACCTCGACATTTTAATCCTTCAGACTTCACCCCCTTAACTGATACACCAGAAAGAATCTTCTTGGCAACAAAGGATGTTATCAAGTACCCTAAACTACCTGAGATGGGAAGAGGGGCAGTGCAAAATGGGAAATTCTGTCGATTTCACAACCAACCTGGTCACGATACTGATCAATGTCGCCAGTTAAAAAGTGTGATTGAAGAGTTGCTAAAACAGAACAAACTTCAACAATATGTGAAGAAAGACAAAATTGACCCAACCTCGTCCGCTCAAGGGCAACCGTGTCCTCCTTACCGACCTGGTTCAAGCAACAGAACTACGGAGCAAGAATCCGAGAAGCTGGTCATTGACTGACACGTGAATCATAAAATCATGGGATGACATTCATTTACACCCATATTTTACTTAATAGTGTTGCTTAACTTTGTAAAATGACGATGAATGAATAATTCTTGTGCTGTTAACCACTGCAAATGTGATGTGAATCAGTAATGAGCAATTATAAATCTTGTATTCTTTGATGCCGTTAAAATGCCTGTATCATTTCAATAAGCAAATATTACTAAAAACCTCGATTTAGTATTGCAGGTTATCGGAATAATGCTTGCTCATCCAACACATCACAAAGCAAAGCGATTCCTACAAATCATAGAGTCCAACGCTACTCTTCAGACTCCAAATGCTTCTCTTCGAAGACCCAATGCCACTCTTTAGAGTTCAAACTACTCTTCTGAGTCCAACGCTACTCTTCAGTGTCCAGATGCTTCTCTTCGGAGACCCAATGCCACTCTTTAGAGTTCAAACTACTCTTCAGAGTCCAATGCTACTCTTCAGAGTCCAGATGCTTCTCTTCGGAGACCCAATGCCACTCTTTAGAGTTCAAACTACTCTTCAGAGTCCAACGCTACTCTTCAGAGTCCAAATGCTTCTCTTCGGAGACCCAATGCCACTCTTCAGAGTGCAACGCTACTCTTCAGAGTCCAAATGCTTCTCTTCGGAGACCCAATGCCACTCTTTAGAGTTCAAACTACTCTTCAGAGTCCAACGCTACTCTTCAGAGTCCAGATGCTTCTCTTCGGAGACCCAATGCCACTCTTTAGAGTTCAAACTACTCTTCAGAGTCCAACGCTACTCTTCAGAGTCCAAATGCTTCTCTTCGGAGACCCAATGCCACTCTTCAGAGTCCAACGCTACTCTTCAGAGTCCAAATGCTTCTCTTCGGAGACCCAATGCACTCTTTAGAGTTCAAACTACTCTTCAGAGTCCAATGCTACTCTTTAGAGTCCAAGTCAAAAACCTCGAGCGGGCCTAACTAGAAAAAGAGAGATCTTTCTCAATACAAAGTTGCGGAATGATCAGTTGATACGCTCCCGTGAATCCGTCCAACCGAGAAAAAGAAACCCCAAACTTCCAGGCAAAGGCCCTACTCAGAGGCACACGTTTCACCGAGATTGAAATAAAACTTCCAAGTGTTGAAACGTGAAGAAGCCCTCATCAAAGGCACACTCCAACTTTCAAAGGAAGAATAATTCACCTATTCTGGAAAATACTCTTCCTCAAAAAAGAAATTAAAGTACCCTTCAGAGGCCCGCTTTACCACATAGAAGAATTCACTTGGTAAAATGTGTATTTGCACAAAAGAAAAAGTGGTATCTTCGAAGGTTGAAGCGTAAAAACTTGTATGGAGAAAGTTGTACTTTTTAACGAAATAATATTCCTCCAAGTATGGAATAATTATTCTCTAGAAAATAAAAGTACAAGTCCCCTCAAAATGTAAAATATTGCAACAGGCTTATGGTATAGGGACAACATGGTATAACTACATTAGCGAAATTACGCTCAAAACAATATACCACAGGCTCACTGTAATATCATATAAATAAACTTGTATAAAAATGAATAATAAATGCATTCTCAAATTCAAACAAGAGTTTGTACCAATAAATGATCATTTTATTCAATTATATTGCAGATACAAGTTTCGAAATAAAGAAAGCGGGGGCCGGTACCCGCACAATCCTCGACCAGTACAAGCAAAAAACAGAAAGCTAAAAACTAGAATCTTCATTTCCTTTTGCCACCTTTGGACCCTTTACCCGGCCGGATGGGTAGCTTTTCGGGTCGATCTATAGGTATGAGGGAAGAAGGAGAGGGAGGCACAACTGGTTCAACTTCCGGTTCCTCTTCAGTATCAATAATGCTCTTCCCCCTCCTCTTTGATGTTCCGTGTTTCTTTCTTCTCTTTGAAGAAGATTCACTTCCTGGAGTAACAAGTTTTGACAAAATTATGTCATCAGAAGGAGTCCGCTTCGGAGATATCTCACCTCCCTCAAGTCCTTCGTCTTTTTGCTCTTGTGAAGCAGCTGGGTCATCCAAGCCCCGAAGGGCACCTATTATTTCTTCCTGTGATCCCAGATGAGGAGTAGGAGCGATTGGGAAGGCAGAGGAACAGTAACTGGAGGTGGAAAAGTTTGAATGGTGCACGGTGCTTTCTCTACAAAGGAAAAGATAAAAGTTTCAGTATTTCCCGTAAAAAGAGGAGACAATGGCTCGCTGAGATTCAAGAAGTAGTCAAAAAGCTCATCAAGTTCGTAAGAAACAGATGAGCAGTCTACTTTGGCAAGATTGTCAGTAGGGTTACCTGCAGAAGTCGGTTCCCTGACGTCAACTTTGTAAACCTGTGCCTCGGCACTCTCGCCGCCTTCATCTCCACCTTGTATGCTTGTGATATCAGTGGTAACTTTAGTAGGTGATGGGGAATGAGAACTAGAACCGATAATGTCAATTTCGGCTGAGGGAGAAGGTTGAATTGGAGCAGTTGAGATGATTTTTCCTGAATATTCTCCTGCAGTTGTTTCGGCCCTTAATTTTGCAAGCTGTTCTCTCCCCTACCGAGAGCGGCACGCGCATCATCATCAAGATAGTGCTCCTCAAGAGATGACTCAGCATAGCCAGCGCCGCTACCACCAAGCATGTCATGTGCGGCCTCCCAAAATTCAGCCAGTGTAATTTCATACTTGGGGCCTAGAAAGGCGAGGCTACCGCGCCCCAAGATGCTATGCAGATAGAAATCAAATAATGTTGAGCTGATGTTGGCCCTCGTTGCCTCGTGAGATTCTTCAGCTGCAATTTTGCCGGCAACGGCCTCATCACGCTCCATTTCAGCTTTAGAAAGTTGAAGCTTAAGCATTTGAATCTCCGCCTCTTGGGAGCTGTTCTTCTTTCGAAGCTCTTCAATATCAGCGACATAGCCCTCGCTAATTCTTTTCTGTACTTCAAGCCTGTCTTCGGCATCCCTTTGGCTGGCATGAGCATCTCTCACTTGTTTTAGGAGCACTTCTTCTTTTTGAGAATAGGAAGTAGAGGAAGCAGCAAGCTCTTGTTTCAATTCTTCAACTTTTGCTTCAAGCTCTTCATTATAAGAAGCAATGCTCCTCATCTCAGTGTCGTGTTGCTCAAGAGCTTTTTGCCACTCGGCTTTATCGTTTTCCATAGTGAGCATGGCCTCTATGTTCGCACGATCAACCCTTTGGAGCTCGTCAACAAGTTTTTGCCATTTCGACATCCTCTCAATATCAAGCTTGACGGCATCGAGGTTTCGTAACATAGCAGACTTGTCAATGGGGACCAAGTCAAGGTCAAACCATACTCCCTTCAGACACCACTGTGGAAACCGACTCTACAAAGTGGTTGGACCCGGTCCGACTTGGAATTTGGGCCTACTAATTATTGTTTGGATGTCTGTCTTCCCGAGAGCGGGAGAGCCAGAAGGAATATCAAGCGAGACAGGGGCAGTAACCTTTTCAGGAGTTGTAGAGGTGTGCTTCTCACAATGTCAGGCTCGCCTTCTCGAATCTTCAACCATATGACTTTTTCCTCTGTCATCATGGGATTTTCTTTTATGGGAATCGTCACCTCTCAGCGAAGAATCGTGGCGCTCTTCCCTCTCTCTTCTTTCATAACACTCCTCCTGAGCCCTCTTTTCTTGAGCCTTTCGAGCGGCTCTTTCTTCATCAGATTCTCTGTAAGAGGGGAGGTAACACCTGTAATCATACTGGCTACGCCTCCCGTAGCGCTGGAAATCATCATAGTAGGATCCGCTGCGCCCCATCAGAGGATCTGAAATAAAAAAGAGCTAAATCTTAGAATTCTTCAAAGTACAAAAAGTCAGAAGCATAAAAGTGCCGAAAAAATTCTAAGTGTGTGTGTGACGTGCAAACTACGCGCATCAAACTACGAACCACTCTTTAATTGAGGAGTGGTTGTAGGTGTAATAGTTAGCGTCAACTCTTGAGTCGACGGAGTCTGTTGCAGGGTAGAAGTCGCTTCAACTAATGAAGAAGGAACCCCGGTAGTGATAGGATCATCTTTAAAGACCTCTTGCGAGGTGGCAAAGAGGTCGCTCAGCCCTTCGAAAGTATCGTCCCTGCTCTGCTTGGCAAGGCTAGTTTTTCCGGCCTCTTCGCCAGATTTCTGTGACAATCGAGGAGATCCCTGCGGCTCTTCTTCCTTAGTAACCGGGGTAAGTTCGACAGATGGCCCCGCAACATCAACAGAAGTGGAGCACTTCACTATCGAAGCCTCAGGAGCAGGTCCTTTTGGTATGGATGTGTCTGTAGAAACCCGGGCATCTGATGCTTTAGGTGGGGAGTCTGGAACCTCGCAGGGGTGTGTGGACCGAGAAGGGTGAAGAAGTCCGAATTGGTGAAGGAATTCGTCGTTCAGCAAAAATTTCATATCCCGCTCTTCAACCGGAACAGCTACAAGCCTCTCCAGGGTTGGCTTGTGACTGGGACTTTACAAGGAGGGGGGAGCGCTGAAAAAAAAAATGATGATGAAGTTAACACTCGGCAATTTGAACTTCAAAAAATAGAAGAGCAAAAGGTAGATGATCCTACTTCCTTCTCTCCACACAGCATAAAACCCCGGGGAGCAGCGGACATAGAAAAATTGAGTCAAAAACCCATGAGCGCTGTCGGGAAGACCGATGATCAATTTACGATTTCGAGCACTTCTCACGACAGTAATAGAGGGGTGATCTTTAGTCCTGGTGAAAGAGCATAGGAAGCAAATCTCGTCAAAGCTTGGGAATCGATCAAGCGTCCTCCTGAATAGTACACACAACCCCATTAAAATGGCATAACCATTGGGGTGTAATTGGGATGGGGCGATGGCCAATTGACGAAGAAGTTATTGGAGAAAATCATTGAAAGGAGGAACACCACCACTCAGGCACATTTGTCGATTGACCGTTACAAAGCCAGGGGGTGCTATGTCAGCAGTGTTACTTCTCTCGGGAAGAATGGCATCTGATTCAGCAATGCCGAACTGAGCGCACAATTGGCGAAAAACTCTGTACGATAAAGTAGAAGAGGCTCTTTCGGGAGGATTGACTAGTGGAGCCGGAATAACAGTTGCCTATCCATTCTGAACCGTTGTATCTTCTTCCTGAGAAGTCATTCTACACAAGCAACTGTATATTCAAATGTGAAGGTGCACGTTTCCTAAAAGTGTGAAGTGTCGTGCAAAACTAATAAAAATAGCAAGTAAATATAACTGGAATTAAACTAGTCGATGATTGATCGATTACAAAATTTCGGAACTTGTTAATATAAAGTTCGAGCATAATATTAGTGCAGGCTGGTCAGTTTCAATTGACTATTTTAGTGTTGCTTTAATATTTTACTTGAAATTGATGAAAGCACTTCGTTCACACAATTTGTTTGAGTTAATTATCTGTTATTAACTAATCTGTCATTTGACGTGGGCAGTCGATGGCAGTATATTTGTCCCATTTTTCTGCAAGTGTTGTGTTCAACAGGTTGATAGCATTAAAGTTAGAATAATCTATAAATAAACGCAACAAAGTTCGAGTAGTATATTCTGGCAATTCAAATTGGAAGTACAATCAAGTTTTATCGACATCTTGAAGTTTACAAATTTTTGTTCAAGCCATTTAGTCACAGTCCAAAAATCCATTAGACCCTAAGTCGTTCACAACCTAAAAGAGGTATGAAATTTTCTTAGAAAACAATTCGGCAGTAAAAGATTGTCCATGTGCTGAGTCGTCCACGACCTAAGGGATAAGTCGTCCACGATCTAAAGGTTAAGTCGCCCATGACTTAAAGATTTCCTGCAAGTTAAGTCGTTGGCTCCTTAAAATCATTGGTCCTATAAGTCGTAAAGCACGGTAAGGAGGAAGGGATTCGGTTCAAAGAAATGGGAATTTCTCTAAGTCCTAGATCGGCTGCAACTCAAAGCTCATGTCGTATCTCGTTAAGTCGCGGAAGGTTATAACTTGCCCAAAAATGATGGGTGTTGTATCCAATTTAGTATCTCACTTCACCCAATCGACAAACCCCCCATCCAATCAGAAACTCCTCATCCTCTTGACCCGTTAGCCCAATAACCTCTCAATCAACAACAACCCCAGTTCTGCCACACCACCGAATCGCCACAAATCACGAGTCGTCTTAAGTCAAATCAAACAAACTTTGAGCTCTTCGATGACCAATGCAACAATACTCGCACGGTTAAAGGGGGGAATCAGAGACGGAAGACAGAGCTCAAAAATTGACAATGATGATAAGCAATTAGAAAATGGGAAAATTGCTTACGTGATGTGAAGCTAAAGGTGGTTGAAAGAGAATCAAGTCAGGATCGCCGCAGGAAGCTCGGAGATATGCTAATGGCGGATACGACTTAGGAGATTGATAATGAGCAGAAAGAAATACGAGAAAAGACTCAAGTCTTTTATAAACCAAGACAGCGGAACTTGAAGCGGCACAAGCGAGTTAAGGTAAGTCGAAGCACACGACCTACGATTTAGGCGTGTGCTTCGAGGGGCAAATGTTAACCCCGTTAAGATAACGAGTTAAGGCCTGGGACGATTTATGACATAAGATAATTAACAGATCAAGGGAAATCTACGGCTCAGCAAACCTCACGACTTAAGATGCGTGACGATTTAACAAGACAAAGCATGAACGACTTATGAATTTTGCGACCTAACAGTTTAACGTGTAAAAGAAATGGCCAACTCAACGACTCAAGGGAGACAGCGACTCAATGGATCAAGGAGGTACACGACTTAGGGTCTCCACGACCTAACGAGCTAAGGTACAGACGACTTAAGGAAGTCTACGGCTTAAGAGATGGCACGACTGAAGAAGGAAATAAGTTAACGACCTAACAGGATTAAGACCTAAGCGACTTAGGGAATGGCACGACTTAGGAAAGTCCACGACTTAAGAAAGTCCACGACTTAAAGACGTTACGACCTAAAACCGCAGAGCCAAGATTTAAGTGCTGCCTCACTTTGAACCGTAACCTCTTAAATCGCGAACGAGTTAGGACTTATATCCAGACGATTGAAGAAAAGCTCAGAACCAATTCACTCACCCCACTGCCTGCTGACTCTTGGACCTTGAGTCGAGCGCGACTTACGAATCTACATGAGTCGTGCATGACTCATGGCTTGAAAGAAAAATTACTGCCCAGGATCACACCTATAAATACGCAACCACCTCCAACGTTCAAAGGACTTTTTTCTTTGGATCATTCTCTTCGTGACATCAAGGCTCTACGATCTTCAAGACAATCTAAACTCCATCACTTCAAACTCACACAAGATTTTTAGACCAAACTTCGCACAAAGATTCGACATATCCAATCATGGATTCAAAGAACTCTGTCACGACGAAGTCTTCTCTAGCTACTTGTCTTTTTGAATTGAGTTGGATTGTAATTGAAAGAGATTGTAATAAGTTGTAATTCAGTCAGCAATAAAAAGGATTGAAGTGGACGTAGGCTTGATCATAAGCCGAACCACTATAAAACTGCTTTTGTCTACTGTTTTTTCTGCAGTTTTCTGCTTATACTCTGTTCCCGAATCATCGGGTGGTGCTTTCATAACTACACTTTACACACCGGGGTGTTAGCGTTCAAATTTTAGCGTTAACAAACGACTTATCCTAGGTCGTAGGTCGGCCATGACTTAAATGCAGTTGCTTCCACTCTTTTTTGTCTTGAGTCACTAGGTCGTCTTGTCTTTTAGATTTTGAAGGTCGCAGCCTCATGAGTCGTGACATTTCTCAAGTCGTCCAGGCCTTAACTCGTAAGTCGCCACACACCTTAAGTCGCGAAGTTTTCCTAGTTCGCAGATTTCTCTTGAACCTTAAGTCGACATCATTTCAAGACGTTAGGTCGGAACTTTCTTTAAGGCCTTAAGTCGGCATGCTTCTCAAGCCCCTTAGGTCGGTATACCTCTTAAGCCTTATGCAGTTAGGTCGGTCTTCCATGATAAGATGTTAGGTCGGCACCCCTTCGTGCCTTAGGTCGGCAGAACGCTGGGTCGCTAACTGTTTGATGTGCTAGATCAGTGAGTCATGGCCGAGATGGAGTTAACAAATAGTGTCGCGAGAATTTTCTATAGAAGGCCACCATAATGCACAATTTACACTCAGACCCTAAGATTAAACTCTAGCCGCCAGTTTCCACTTAATGGCCAAAAATTCATCTTCTTCCTCCCTCATTTTCTTCAAATCCACCAATTAATTCAAGAAATTACCAACTGCAACTTTGAAGATCTCAACGAGAGCTTCGATTCTATAAGGTGATGATCGTTTAAAGTCAAGTGGATCATATGCAAATCGAGCTATAATGGCCGGCATTCACGCACATTTTTCAGCGCAGGGGGATGACCGAGCTCATCGTCGTCGTCGTTGGCGTGTCTCACGTAGGCGCAACGTTCGGTTTCTTTGGATCGTCGTCACGTTCATCGTGGTGGCTGCAACATTCGAGAGTAATCGAACGAGGATGGGTTCGGTCGCGTATTAAAACCGGGGTGAAGAAGCTCAAGCGTGCGGCCAAAATTCTCAAAAAGCAAAATGAACGGCCCGGATAATTGAAGGTCATAAAAATATAAAAAATAAAAAAGTAATTTATGTTATTTAAATTCATGAATGTTTAAAAAGCTATAACTTTGTCATATGAGGTCTGAAATTCACGAAACGAATTGCGTCGGGTTCGTATGGACGGGCACTACGCGATGGAACTGGATTGGAATCGATTGGAGCTAGTGATAATTTCGGGTAAAATTAAATGCATGTTTAATTTTATTCGAAATAAAACACTGCAACTGTATTTGAAACAAAATGAGAACGTCTCACTCAATCGAAATTGTTTCAATTTAAATTTTAAATAGTTAATTTAAAATTGCTTGATTGTGCAATTGAATGATAAATTGCTATACGTTGTATTGAAATAGACCATATACGCCGCATATTAAGCGGAGGTTAATAAATTAAACATAAATACCACGATATTCCACCTTGAAGTGGAATTGGTATTATATATGTACTTGAAGTAGATTTCTTATTGCGCCGCATAATAGCGGATAATATTTTTTTATAAACCCTTGTACCGCGATATTCCATTTTGAAACGGTATTGGTGTTGTGCTAACATCTGTGGATGCAGGGAAACAGGTTGGAGGGATCCAACTGGATTCCTCAACAGTATTGATTTATTTACAGATATTTGCGATATATTCTGTTTTCATATTGATATATGATGTTTGGATGCCGTGGTTGATGTATTGGTGTTGTTGCAGCATTGGTCCTATTTTTGGAGTTTTAAAAATGTTAAAGTAACGATTTCGAATTTAAAAGGATTTTCAAGTGATTTTTGAAAGTATACATTTTATTGAATTTTGGAATTGATTCATTTTAAATAAATAAACATTTTAAATTTTTATGTTATAAAAATTATGATTTTTTTGAAATCTGAAATATGATTTTTGAAATAAGTAGTAGATTAATTTGTAAAATCATTTAAATTGGGATTTTTGAATTATTATAAACGGTTTATATAAAAGATCTATAAAATTGATATTTTATAAATTAAAATATTGGAATTATAAAACGAGTTTTTATAAGTGTTAAAATGAAGTATCAATGGATTTCATAAGTGAATGAAATTCAATGATTTATAAGTGGTGAAGTTATAAAATGAATAGATTTTGTAAAATAAAAGATTTACAAGTAATTAATTTATAAATTGGATTTTGGCATTTAAATGAGATATAAATAGAATTTGTTAATTAAGGGATTTTATAAGTTGAAGCTTTTATAAAATTTATATATATGTGAATTTTATAAATGTTGTTTTATAAATCCAAAACTAATTGAATTTGATAAGTAAATATGAAAGCTTATTAAAGGAGATATATCCACGATTTTGGACAGTGGATAATCCCTTAAATTAAATATGTAGAAGTGTTGAATTTGGTAAATGATTTATATTCATGATTTTGGACGGTGAATAATATATTAAAGAAATGTTTTAGGAAGTGATCTTTTAAATAGAAGTAAAACGATTTGAAGTTGTTTTAAAATGTATTAAGGATCGAAACCATAGATTTCAACATTAACTGTTGAAATAGACGTTTCCAAAAATAAGGAAAAGATTGACTATAACACTATTGTTATAATAGATGATTTCGAAAGGAAATGCTTTTGTATAGTATTGGGATATATATATATATATATATATATACACATATCGTATTTTCGAATCCCTATGCTTTTGATTTTGGGTTGTCGTAATGATATTTTACGCAACATTCGTTTTGTCCCAAATAAACGTGTTTAAAGAGAAAGTTTCCCTTAAAAGAATAAAATATATAATTAATCGTGTTTTAAGTATATTGAATATTTTCTAAGTATTAAAAATAAATATATTTGTTAATTACATATTGTTAAATAAGTATATGGAAATGTTTTCCAATGTAGAAATTGAAATGGTTTAGAGAATATATATATTTTAAAGATAAATTGAAGTGAATATTTGGCAAGTTATTTAATTTATGGAAGACAAATAAAAAGGGCATAGTGATTGTTATGGTGCTGAATATTTGTTTGTTTGCTTTGATAGTTAAATAACCGACTATCAATATTTACCTTTAAATGGGTATTTGTTGTGATTTGCTTGAAATTGAATGCTACACTTATTTTAAAAATAAGCGCTCATTATTCGGTTTAGCCGGGAGAGGACCTTTGGGTCATTAATCCCACTCCGAATAGTGATACGTCGTAATGGATAGCATTTGAAGACTGGTGTTGAAGACCGAATATTTTTTAAAATGGAAGGATCACCGTCGAATGTCTTTGCATCGGCTGATCTCCGATATAGAGATTTTACCACCCTTTGGGATGGGAATTCCGGACATGATTAGTGAATATCCGGATTTGCAAGGGCTTCTTTAGAAGTGCCTTCAGTTCCATTCGATCCCGGAACGGACTTGTATGGATGTGTGTCTGACGTTACAATTTGAGATGTAAAGCTGGTTTCTACCAAATACATTTCTGTTGGTGGCAGAGAATTTATTCTCTTAGTTTAACACCATTCTCTGAGAGGTACGAGCTCAGAGGTTATGTAGTTGATGGTTACTAGTGATACATTCCCAATTTGGTAATGTGGCATACGAAGTGCTGCTGATCATTTGTTGATCAAAGCATAGCTTTTGTATAAAGCGTAGCTTTGTGGACGAGACTTCGTCGGACATCACACCCCGAAATGGTTAAAACATGAAGAATGCAGCAAGGTTATTTAGGGATAGCGCCCCCATAGGGTATGTTCATTTCCTTCTGGATAAAGGTGGTATTATGGTATGGAGCCTAGATACTTAACCTATGTGGTTGCTGCAAATTTATTTCTTTATGGTTTTTGGTGAATCCCGGGATAAGGGTTTGTTACGACCGGGGGATGGCATACTCGTGTTTGTAGTTACCTAGCTAGAGGTAACCCGACCTTGTATTGACAGAGCTCCGGTTAGTTTCTTGGGGCATCTTTCCATAGGCGTTCCCATGTGGCAATGGGAAGTTCCTTGGCTTGACCATTTGTTGGAAATCCAAAGAAAGAATACGAGCCCTGTACGGTTTTAGTTACAGAACCTGCCATCTAATATGGTAGCTATAGTAGGCATACTATAATGGTACCTATGTTGGCTTTGATTAATATTGTACTTTCGAAATGTTTTCCTGCAATTTGCACTTATAGTAATATTATCAAAGGATTTTGCGTATCAAGCATGTATGACTATCATAAGGAGAAATCTCCTCCAATTCTGTGTTTGCATTATGTGTGTGGCGAGAGGCCTTATTGTAGTTACATTTTCCAAAAGCATTGCGGATCTATTTTAAAATATTTCTTTGTTTTGTTTCTTTAAAGATAAACTGTTTTAAGTTCTCACACCAGTACCCTGACTGACCTGGAGTTTATTATTCCTTTCCTATATTCTGGGTGCCCACCAATTTCCACACGGGCAGTTTAGAGTCAGGTTATCAGGTCATTCTGGAATTCAGGAGATGCTGTGGAGATCAGGAGCAAGCTGGATGGCATGGCGTATCAACTAGTATATAGAATTTCTTTTCCGCTGTTTATTGTTGTAAACTATGATAATGTAATGTAATGTGATATAATGTAATAACTGATACTATAACGACCCGTATTTTACGTGTCGATAAATCGTGGAATAATTATCATTTGGTCGTTGTTATTCTTAAGCCATCTAGAGTTTAAGTCGTTCAAGGTAGAATGGATTGACTTGGAGAAGTGAACGACCTAAGGAGATAGGTCGTATGATAGTTAAGTTGTTAGTGTTGGTTGAGTCGTGTAGTGGTTAACTCGAGTGATGCTTAAGTCGTGGACGAGTTAAGGGTTAGCTCGTGCGAAGTTTAGGTCGTGTGGAAGTTAGGTCGGTTGAGCGATCTAAGGGGTGACCGACCTAAGGAAGAAGAGCGACTTAAGATAGTGAGCGAGTTAGTATGTTAGAATGAGTTAACGAGTTAGTAGTTGGAGTAGGTTAACGTGTTACGACCTAAGAGAGTGACCGACCTAATGGGATAAGTGGGTTAGTGGTGGTTGACGACTTAAGGATTCGAGCGACCTAATAGGAGTTAGCGACTTAGTGGTGAGCGACCTATATTAGACAGCAGTGTATAGATAGGTCGCGAGCGACTTAGTGATTAGGTCGCATAAGTGTTAGGTCGTGTGATCCTGTATATTAATTAGGTCGTATTATTTTTATGTCGTCGCATAGTTAAGTCGTGTGGCCTGGGTTTGGTTAGGTCGCGGCATTTGCTAAGTCGCATACCAGTTAGGTCGTAGGTCGTGTATATCAGTTAGGTCGTTGAGTCATGTGGGGGCATAAGTCGTAGGTCGTAGGATAGTTAGGTCGTGGATGACCTAACGGGGCGGACGACCTAGGGAACAGCCTATAAATACAAGTCCATATCTTCACTTTTTGGCGTCGGATTTTGAAGCGACGAAGTGCTGCTATTTTGAGAGCTCGACTACAACACTTCTTCACTTCTTTTCTCCACTCTAATCTAGTGATTCCTTCCGTCTAAATTGAAGATCTAATCGAAGATCCAAGAGCCAAAGTTGAGGATCTCCATCCATCGAAGAGAGATTTCATAGTTTGGAGCGGAGCTTTGGTGGATCAAACTTGATTCCTTGCTGTCCAGATCTGGAGTTGGTTGTTTTTGAGGTGTTTAGGTGATTCGGTGAGTGGTTATTATCTCACAAGGACCCAAAGGAGTATATTGGATTGGTGGCTTGTTTATGTGTTAAAGATAGAGATTTCTTGCATTTTCCTTAAGTCTGCATGTAGATCCATTGTCTATGAAGTTTTGGATACCCATTTTTACTACACGTTAATTTACATAAGTTTATTCATCAAGTTGTAGAGATATTTGCTTATAATTCATACTTGTTAGATTTGGACATTTTAATTACTAAATTGCCATTCTTGTATAATTGCTTATTGGATCTTGTCTTAATGTTTGATTGCTTGGATTAATGATTGCTTTGATTGATAGATTGTTGCAAATTAGCTAATAGTCGATTTGGAAAAGTTGGTCGAAGATGATTCAAAAGCTAAGTAGAGAGGCTCTTGAATGGTGAAAGCTGCTTGTGGCATATGAAGCGGATGTTAAAGCTCATATGGATAGATTCGATGATGATGGACTTTGCTATGATGCGATAGAGCAAAGTGTGATGTTGGAATGAGACTTTGCCATGATGAGAGGAAGCAAAGCATGATGTTGAGACGGGACTTTGCTATGATGTGATGAAGCAAGGCATGATATGAGAAAGCCTTGGTTTAATCCAGACGGGATCATTCCAAGCATATTGATAACTCGGTGATGTGGTTCGAGTTTGTTGATAATGGTTGGCTTGAGAGGCGCTTGAGCTAGTATATAAATAGTCGTCAAGGAGGATGACTAGAAGGCTAAGATCTCATCATTATTGAAGGTTCTAGCATTCTCAAAGCAAGAGTATGTTGGAACGGGCTGCGATGATGTTCCAAGCACGGGCTGCGACGACGTGCTAGTACTCTGGGTAGTTGCGAAAATTCCTAGGCACGGGCTGCGACGACGTGCGGAGTTGTGTCTAGAACCGGGGTTGCCATTAGCCCTTGACTGACGGCTGAAAGAATGTGCCGGTCATTCAATTAACGATGGTATCGAGGCAATGATAACAGTGATAGCCAGAGTCATGGATGTTTGGTTGTATCATCATTCGGACTCAAGAGCGGTGTTTTCTGGGTGCTTATCTGATCTTGGTTTAGGCCTTGGGGGTTTGTATTTGGAAAACATCGACCTTGAATCGAGTGTTTATTGCTTTACTTTGATTATCTGCTTTGTTATGCTTGCTTCTCCTTAGTGTGTCTGGGGCTATCACTGTAGTAAGAGGTGCAGTGGGATGGTTGGGTTCCTATTCCTTTTGCCCTTTATGCTTTTTTGGTATGTTTGATAGTTGATTTACTGCTCACTAAGACTTTTGTCTGATTCAAGGTTTTATGTTTAACTCTTATTACCTTGGGCTGTTCATCCATGTTGGGATGGGCAGACTAGGTAGCAGGTGACAGGTGCTGTTCTTAGTGACTAACGTTGTTGATGACGAAGACGAGCTGGAGGCTTTTGCATATTGTTTTCTTACTATATGTACTGGATGTTCTGCTGTTTGTATGGTTCTCTGAGTGATATGTAGTGAGGCTTGCTGTATTGACTTTTCAGATTGTTGTACCAAACTATTATGAGTTTATATGATGAATTCTGTTCTATGGAGTTTCACTATGTATACTTTTCTATTGTATTTTATCCCTGCGCTGTGAGTAATACGATAGACTATTGTGTTTACCTTACCCTGACTATCGTCCATGGCTACCTGGCACACCTTTCAACGCACCATTTCCCTGTTTTAGTGCGGGAGTCATGGGCGGTCGTCACATTTGGTATCAGAGCTTTGGTTAATCGATTTTAGCCAACGCTCGCTGACATAACTACGTATGATAGACGTAATTGTAATTTTGATGGATGATTACTATATATAATATAGTAGCTTAGAAGAATTTGAACTTCTTATGCAGTTGTTTCTCAGGGTATATTAATCATTTCTTTTAGATATTAGGAATGAGTCGAAGAGGGAGACCAGCTGCTAGGGGAGGCCATGCTATTGAGGGGGCTGCTGATTATGCTTCTATGTTCGAGGCTATGATGACTTCGATCATGAGAAGGATGCCAGCTCCAGGGCCATCAGTAGATGTTGGGGTTCAAGTTCAAGCTCCAAAACCAGTGGATTTTGCTAAGCTTTGCAAGGACTATACTGCTCTTGGAGGAAAGGTTATCTTGGGAATAGAATCAACCATAGAAGTTCAGAGATGGATAGATGCTTGTAAAAGGATTTTTGGTGATTTGGGAATTAAAGATGCAACTAAGAGGAAGCTTGCATCAAGACAGCTTCAGGGAAGAGCTTCTGATTGGTGGAATTCTATCACCATTGATACTCCAGAGGAAGAGATTACTTGGGAGCAATTACAAGTTAGATTCGAAGCTAAGTTCATTTCTACATCTCAGAAATCTGTTCTGTTTAAGAAGTTTGTGGAACTCAAGCAAAGTGGAAGACCAGTTCTTGAGTATGTTTCTGAGTTTGAAGCTTTGTCCAAGTATGCTCGGTCATATATTGACTCCCCCTATTAGAAGAATGAGAAGTTTGTGACAGACTTGGATAGTTATCTTGGGAGGCAGTTGGTGGATCATTTGGACGATCCATTTGAGAAGCTTGTGGAGAAAGCTCTCAGGCATGAGAATTTGTTTCCTAAAGAAGGATCTGTTGTTGCTGTGACCAAGGAGCAAAATGGAAACAAGAAGAGGAAGCAGCAGCAGCAGAAGGGTAAGGATGGCCAAAAGAAACCAAAGGGTGAAGTGATCTGCTACAACTGTCAGCAGAAGGGTCATCTCTCCAGGGATTGCAAGAAACCGAAAGTGCCGGCGAAGTGCCACAACTGTGACAAACCGGGGCATTTTAGGAAGGATTGTCCGGAACCGAGGAAGGACAAGCAGATTGGGCAAGCCTATGCTTTGGGGGCTGTTCCATCATCTTTGAAAGCTCCTACTGTGGAAGAGAAAGGAAAGAGTGTGGTGGTTCAAGGTATTCTTTCCATTTGTGGTGTTCCAGTTAGGGTGTTGTTTGATACTGGAGCATCGCATTCTTTTGTTTGTAATGAACTTGTAGGCCGGTTGGGTTTGGAACCGGATATTGTTGATAGACCATTGGTTGTGACTAATCCAGTTGGGGGTTCGTCTTGTTTGTGTATTGTATGCCGTGGTCTGATTGTGTCGAGTCATGATTGCTCTTTTGTTTGTAATTGTTTTGTTCTGAACTTTGCGGGGTTCGGAATTGTTTTGGGAATGGACTGGCTTAGGAAGTATGCGGCAAGGGTTGATTGTAAGAGGCTGGAGGTGACAGTCGAGAATGTGGAGGGGCGAAAGGTTGTGATACGATGTAAGCATGAAGAAGGCGTCTTCATGAGGTTCATGTATTCGCTGGTTGTTCCACGGGATGGACTGTCATCGGTGCCTATTGTGAATGGATTTGAGGATGTCTTTGACGAGGTCAAAGGGTTACCGCCGCATAGAGAGATCGAGTTTCGTATCGATCTAGTTGAGGGAGCCAGACCAGTTGTGATGCCTCTTAGGCGAATGGCGCCTAAGGAGCAACAAGAGTTGAAGGTGCAAGTTGATGACCTTTTGCGGAAAGGATTCATTCGGCATAGCGTGTCCGAATGGGGTGCACCAGTTGTGTTCGCAACCAAAGCGGATGGATCGTTGAGGTTGTGTGTGGATTATCGTGAGCTGAATAAAGTGACTAGGAAGAACAAGTATCCATTGCCGAGAATAGATGACTTGTTTGATCAGCTTCACGAAGCTAAGGTGTTTTCTCAGATGGATTTGGCAATGGGATTTCACCAGTTGACAGTGGCAAATGATAGTGTGCCGAAGACTGCTTTTAGGACACCATCCGGTTTCTTTGAGTGGCTGGTAATGCCGTTTTGATTGACCAATGCACCAGCGTATTTTGTGGATCTTATGAATAGAGTATTCAGGGATCAGTTGAACAAGTTCGTACTTGTGTTCGTGGATGATATTTTGATTTATTCCAGAACTGAAGAAGAGCACAAGACGCACTTGCGGATTGTTTTGGAAATCTTGCGGAAACATCAGCTGAAGGCTAAGTTTTCAAAGTGTCATTTCTGGAAGGGCGAAGTGAGGTTCATAGGCCACGTTATCTCTGGAAGTGGAATAGCGGTTGATCCCGCCAAGGTGGCAGCAATCCAGGATTGGGTTAGACCTAAGAATGCATCTGATGTGAGAAGTTTGCTTGGATTAGCAGGATATTATCGTCGGTTTATCAAAGACTTTTCCAAGATAGCTGCATCGTTAACAGGATTGACGAAAAAGATCCAAGTGTTCAAATGGGATGCTAATTGTGAGCAAGCTTTCGAAATCCTGAAAGAGCGACTGACAAGTGCTCCTGTTTTGACTATTCCAAGTAGGAATGATGAGATGGTGGTTTATACTGATGCATGTGGTACTGGACTTGGAGCAGTGCTAATGCAGAAGGATAAAGTTGTTGCATATCCAAGTCGACAACTGAAGCCGCATGAAAGGAATTATCCGACTCATGATTTGGAGTTAGCGGCGATTGTTTTTGCTTTGAAGATGTGGAGACATTACCTATTGGGAGTTCGATTCGAGTTGTTTACAGACCATAAGTCGTTGAAGTATCTGTTCTCCCAAAAGGATTTGAATCTGCGGCAGCAACGATGGCTAGAGTTTTTAGCATCATATGATTTTGGTATAGCCTATACTCCGAGAAAGGGTAACGCCATGGCTGATGCGTTAAGTCGAAGACATGCAGGTTTGGGAGCCATGTTTTCGGAATGGGAGAGTCTTGAGTATTTGGCTGGATTTGACTTCAAGCCTAGATGTGAATTGGAACCTGAGATGTTGGCAAACTTATCGATAAGACCTTCTCTTGTGGAAAGAATTGGCAAGAGCCAAAAGCGAGACGATAAGCTTGTCAAGATTATCCGTGATTTGAAATCTGGTGTGGACCCAGAAAAGGATATAGGATTTGAAGTCGATCGAGAGGGTTGGCTTCAGAAGCAAGGACGACTAGTTGTTCCCGATATAGATGGATTGAGAGCTGAAGTTCTTAAGGAAAGTCATCACTCGAAGTTGACAATTCATCCAGGTGGAAATAAGATGTACCGGAATATGAAGAGAACCTATTACTGGGAAGGTATGAAGAAAGATGTTGGAAATTTTATTTCCAAATGTATGAACTGCCAGTTGGTAAAAGACGAACAGAAGAAACCAAGTGGATTGCTTCAGCCATTAGAAGTTCCTACGTGGAAGTGGGAGCAAGTATCGATGGATTTTATCGATGGATTACCTAGAACCAGAGCAGGAAATGAAGGGATTTGGGTCATCGTAGATCGTTTGACTAAGAGTGCAAGATTCATTCCTGTTCGATCAACTAGGACTGCATCGAAATTGGCTGAGTTGTATGTTAAGTGGATAGCTCGATTCCATGGTATTCCGAAGAGTATAGTGAGCGATCGAGTCCCATTGTTCACTAGTGAATTTTGGAAGAGCTTCCAGGAAGTTTTGGGAACCGAGTTGTGTTTGAGTACAGCTTATCATCCCTAAACAGATGGTCAGACTTAGAGAGTCAACCGGGTTTTGGAAGATCTCCTGAGGGCATGTGTTTTGGATTTCGGAGGATCATGGGAAGATCATCTTCATTTGGTGGAATTTGCGTATAATAACAGTTACCAGTCAAGTATTGGTATGGCACCATATGAAGCATTGTATGGAAGACCGTGTAACTCTCCGACATGTTGGTTAGAAACTGGAGAAAAGCTGATATTTGGTCCCGAAATGATTCGACAGAATTCGGATTGCATAGAGATCATTCGACGACGAATGAAGGCAGCCCAAAACCGTCAGAAAAGTTACGCCGACAAGCGTCGTAAGGATTTGGAATTCAACGTGGGTGATATGGTTTTTGTGAAGGTTTCTCCACTAAAGAATGTTATTCGATTCGGGAAGAAAGGAAAATTGACTCCGAGATTTGTTGGACCATTCCCGATTATCGAGCGAATTGGAAAGCTCGCCTATAGATTGGAGTTACCAGAAAAGATGTCGGGTGTGCATAATGTTTTTCATGTATCGTATCTACGGAAGTATGTGCACGACTCGAATACAGTGGTTTCTGCTGATAGCTATGAAGATTTGGTAGTTGATCCAATTGTTACGAGACCTCGTAAGCCGCTTCGTGTTATGGAAACCGACACGAAACAGCTTAGGAGGAAGACGATTACGTTGCTAAAGGTACAATGGAGTGATGATGTTAACGACTGTACATGGGAGGAGGAAGAGAGGATGAAGGCAGCTCATCCTGAACTCTTCGAGGTATGGCCCTAAGGTGTCGTGACATCTCATGAATTTGTAGCTTGTTCTAGTCTTAGAATTCTGCATGCTAGGCAACTAATTGGATGCATGGTTTGTTGGTTGCTATGGATGGTAGGCATGCAGAATAGTTTTGATTGTTCTTGGTTGATAGGAATTCCGGGGGCGAAATTCCTAAGGGGGAGAGAATGTAACGACCCATATTTTACGTGTCGATAAATCGTGGAATAATTATCATTTGGTCGTTGTTATTCTTAAGCCATCTAGAGTTTAAGTCGTTCAAGGTAGAATGGATAGACTTGGAGAAGTTAACGACCTAAGGAGATAGGCCGTATGATAGTTAAGTTGTTAGTGTTGGTTGAGTCGTGTAGTGGTTAACTCGAGTGATGCTTAAGTCATGGACGAGTTAAGGGTTAGCTCGTGTGAAGTTTAGGTCGTGTCGAAATTAGGTCGGTTGAGCGATCTAAGGGGTGACCGACCTAAGGGAGAAGAGCGACTTAAGACAGTGAGCGAGTTAGTGTGTTAGAACGAGTTAACGAGTTAGTAGTTAGAGTAGGTTAACGTGTTACGACCTAAGAGAGTGACCGACCTAATGGGATAAGTGGGTTAGTGGTGGTTGACGACTTAAGGATTCGAGCGACCTAATAGGATTTAGCGACTTAGTGGTGAGCGACCTATATTAGACAGCAATGTATAGATAGGTCGCGAGCGACATAGTGATTAGGTCGCATAAGTGTTAGGTCGTGTGACCCTGTATATTAGTTAGGTCGTATTATTTTTAGGTCGTCACATAGTTAAGTCGTGTGGCCTGGGTTTGGTTAGGTCGCGGCATTTGTTAAGTCGCATACCAGTTAGGTCGTAGGTCGTGTATATCAATTAGGTCGTTGAGTCGTGTGGGGGCATAAGTCGTAGGTCGTAGGATAGTTAGGTCGTGGACGACCTAAGGGGGCGGACGACCTAAGGAACAGCCTATAAATACACGTCCATATCTTCACTTTTTGGCACCGGATTTTGAAGCAATGAAGGGCTGCCATTTTGAGAGCTCGACTACAACACTTCTTCACTTCTTTGCTCCACTCTAATCTAGTGATTCCTTCCATCTAAATTGAAGATCAAATCGAAGATCCAAGAGCCAAAGTTGAAGATCTCCATCCATCGAAGAGAGATTTCATCGTTTGAAGCGGAGCTTTGGAGGATCAAGCTTGATTCCTTGCTGTCCAGATCTGGAGTTGGTTGTTTTTGAGGTGTTTAGGTGATTCGGTGAGTGATGATTATCTCTCACACGGACCCGAAAGGAGTATATTGGATTGGTGGCTTGTTTATGTGTTAAAGATAGAGATTTCTTGCATTTTCCTTAAGTCTGCATGTAGATCCATTGTCTATGAAGTTTTGGATACCCATTTTTGCTACATGTTAATTTATATAAGTTTATTCACCAAGTTGTAGAGATATTTGCTTATAATTCATACTTGCTAGATTTGGACATTTTAATTACCAAATTGCCATTCTTGTATAATTGCTTATTGGATCTTGTCTGAATGTTTGATTGCTTGGATTAATGATTGCTTTGATTGATAGATTGTTGCAAATTAGCTAATAGTTGATTTGGACAAGTTGGTCGAAGATGATTCAAAAGCTAAGTAGAGAGGCTCTTGAATGGTGAAAGCTTCTTGTGACATATAAAGCGAATGTTAAAGCTCATATGGATAGATTCGATGATGATGGACTTTGCTATGATGCGATAGAGCAAAGTGTGATGTTGGAATGAGACTTTGCTATGATGGGAGGAAGCAAAGCATGATGTTGAGACGGGACTTTGCTATGATGCGATGAAGAAAGGCATGATATGAGAAAGCCTTGGTTTAATCCAGACGGGATCATTCCAAGCATATTGATAACTCGGTGATGTGGTTCGAGTTTGTTGATAATGGTTGGCTCGAGAGGCGCTTGAGCTAGTATATAAATAGTCGTCAAGGAGGATGACTAGAAGGCTGAGATCTCATCGTTATTGAAGGTTCTAGCATGCTCAAAGCAAGAGTACGTTTGAACGGGCTGCGACGATGTTCCAAGCACGGGCTGCGACGACGTGCTAGTACTCTGGGTAGTTGCGAAAATTCCTAGGCACGGGCTGCGACGACGTGCGGAGTTGTGTCTAGAACCGGGGTTTCCATTAGCCCATGACTGATGGCTGAAAGAATGTGCCGGTCATTCAATTAACGATGGTATCGAGGCAATGATAACAGTGATAGCCAGAGTCATGGATGTTTGGTTGTATCATCATTCGGACTCAAGAGCGGTGTTTTCTGGGTGCTTATCTGATCTTGGTTTAGGCCTTGGGGGTTTGTATTTGGAAAACATCGACCTTGACTCGAGTGTTTATTGCTTTACTTTGATTATCTGCTTTGTTATGCTTGCTTCTCCTTAGTGTGTATGGGGCTATCACTGTAGTAAGAGGTGGAGTGGGATGGTTGGGTTCCTATTCTTTTTACCCTTTATGCTCTTTTGGTATGTTTGATAGTCGATTTACTGCTCACTAAGACTTTTGTCTGACTCGAGGTTTTATGTTTAACTCTTATTACCTTAGGATGTTCATCCATGTTGGGATGGGCAGACTAGGTAGCAGGTGACAGGTGCTATTCTTAGTGACTAACGCTGTTGATGACGAAGACGAGCTGGAGGCTTTTGCATATTGTTTTCTTACTATATGTACTGGATGTTCCGCTGTTTGTATGGTTCTCTGAGTGATATGTAGTGAGGCTTGCTGTATTGTCTTTTCAGATTGTTGTACCAAACTATTATGAGTTTATATGATGAATTCTGTTCTATGGAGCTTTACAATGTATAATTTTCTATTGTATTTTATCCCTGCGCTGTGAATAATACGATAGACTATTGTGTTTACCTTACCCTGACTATCGTCCATGGCTGCCTGGCACACCTTTCAACGCACCATTTCCCTGTTTTAGTTCGGGAGTCATGGGCGGTCGTCACAGATACAGTTCTTTTGATTTAAAGATTATTCATTTATCTATTATATGTTGTTCCGCTGCGATTGTGAGATTCCGATATTGTTTCTGTGGCTTCTTCTATCTTTTTCTTCTTCTTTAACCCTAACGGTTCGGTTTTCCGGCATTCGATTGCTCGCCAGTTGATATAGTGGACGTATTAATGTCGACTTTCGTGAGTCGAAAATCCTGTATGTTACAAGTTAAGAATCTAAAACGTAATCTATTAAGCATAAGTCAAGTATGCGATAAAGGTTTTAAATTATCATTTTCAGAAAATAAATGTAGTATTCTTGTTCAAAATTTGTTTTCTTAGAAATAGAGATAAAAACATTTACGTTTTGAATATGAAAGTTAATCATAACTCAGAAATGTGTTCAATAGCTAAAGAGATTGATCTCTGGATATGGCACAAACGAATTCGTCATAACAATTTCAAAAATATAAATAAAATTTCTAAAAATAATCTTGTAAAAGGATTACCAAAGATGAATTTTAAAGTTAGTAATCTATGTAATTGATGTCAACTAGGTAAATTAACCAAATCCTTGTTTAAATCTAAGAAAGTTATTTTGACATTACAAACACTTGAATTAATTCATATGAATTTATTTGGACCTACCCAAATTCAATCTATAAATCACAATAAATACATATTCGTAATAGTTGATGATTTTTCAAGATATACATGTACTATCTCTACGAAAAATAAAAGTGATACCTTTGAAAATTTCAAAACTTTTGTTAAACGAATACGAAATTTGAAAGGTATTAAAATTAAATATATTAGAAGTTATCACAGAGGTGAATTTGAAAATATACAGTTTGATAGCTATTGTAATAAGAAAGGAATATTTCATAACTTTTCGTTTCCTAGAACTCCACAACAAAATGGAGTTGTAGAATGAAAGAATCGAACTCTACAATAATGTGCAAGAACTTTACTAAATGAAAACACGTTACCAAAACATTTTTAGGTTGAAGTTGTTGCAACTGACTGTTATGTTTTGAATCGTATTTCTATTACACCTCTCAGCAAGAACATTTCATCATGAACTTTTTAACAGTAGAAAACCGATTATATCTTATTTAGAATATTTGGATCAAAATGTTTTATATTAAATACCAAAGATAAGCTTGGCAAATTTGATTCAAAATGAGACAAAGGTATATTTCTTGGATGTTCGAATCGAAGCAAAGCTTACCGAATTTTTAATAAACGAACTAATACTATCAAAGAGTTACTCCGTGTATCTTTTGACCAGAAATCTAAACTTATTTCTAATACAATTAATGACAATGATTTACATAATAATAGTAAAACAAATAATAATAAACAATTCAAGAGATGATGATAATTTTAGAAAAGATGAAAACATTGTTAACAATTTAGGAATCGAAAATACTTCTAATACAATAAGATCTCCTCGAAGAGTTTTATGAAATTATCGTACGTAAAATGTAATTGTTAAAATAAATTCAAATGTTCGAACTAGAAATCAACTAGATTTAATGGGGAATATAGCTTTTCTCTCTACTGTAGAACGTAAAAATACTAAGGAAGCATCATCCGATGAAAATTGTATTATTGCTATGTAAGAAGAACTAAATCAATTTGAATAAAATGAAGTTTGGGAACTAGTACCCAGACCGACCGATTGGACTGTTAGAGGAACAAAATGGGTTTATAAAAATAAAGCACACAAATTAGGAAATATGACTAGGAAATAATGTGAGACTAGTAGCACAAGGATATAACTAGGAAGTAGGAATAGACTACGAAAAAACATTTGCTCCAGTTGCAAGACTAGAAGCAATACGAATCCTATTAGCATACGCGTGTTTTAATAACTTTAAATTCTATCAAATGGATGTTAAAAGTGCAGTTTTAAATGGTTATATTAAAGAAAACGTTTACATTGAACAAACTCCTTGGTATGGTTTATATTAAAGAAAATGTATACAAACTTAAGAAAGCTTTGTATGGTTTGAAACAAGCACCACGTGCTTGGTATGAACACCATAAAAGCTATTTAATTGACTCAGGATTCGAAATAGGAAAAGTAGATCAAACTTTATTTATAAAACATTCTAAAAATGATATATTGATAGTTCAAATATATGTCGACGACATTATATTTGGCTCAAATAATAAAGAAGTTATGTAATGAATTTTTTGAAATAATGACTAGAAAATTTGAAATGTCCTATATGGGAGAATTATCATACTTTCTAGGACTTCAAGTAAAACAAGTTTCAAATGGAATGTTTATTAATCAAGAAAAAAACTGTAATAATCTTATCAAACATTTTGGAATGGAAAACACTTCTGCCAAGCCAACACCTACGAGCACAACAACACATATTGATAAAGATGAAAATGGCAAAAGTATAGACCAAAAACTATATCGTAGTATGATAGGATCATTACTTTATCTAACAACAAGTAGACTAGATATTATAATGAGTGTATGTCTATGTGAACGATTTCAAGCTGACCTGAAAGAATCACAATTATGTGCCGTAAAACGAATACTACACTGTCATAGTAAAATTACAATTTCGGACTTTTCTATCCAAAAGAGTGCTTGTTCGAGTTAGTATCATAGAGCGATGCTGATTTCGAAGGATCAAGAACAGGTAGAAAAGGTACAAGCGGTACGTGTCCCTTCATGCATAATTCTTTAATATCATTGTTTAGCAAGAATCAAAACTGTGTCTCACTATTGACTTGTGAAGAAGAATATATTTTCGCGGCACAAGCTTGCACATAAGTGATTTATATGCAACAAACACTTAAAGATTTCAGAGTAAACCTATCAAAATCAACCATTTGCTGTGATAATTCTAGTTCAATAAATCTACCTAAAAATCCAGTTATCCACTCAAGGACGCGATAATATAAAAAAAGAGGTGATAAAATTAGGTTATGTGCTATCAGAAAATCAATTAGCCAATATTTTTACTAAGCCATTGTTAGAAAACACTTATATAAAATTACGTTGTGAACTCGGTATAATGTCAATTAAAGATATATAAATAAAATACAAATTTTTTGACTAAGAACTCAAATATAAAATTTTTACAAAAAATTCATAATTCTAACAATGCTGAGACTCAAACCCATGACTTGATGTGAATAGCTCAAGTGTCTTAACCACCTGAGCTATTGATTATTTTTGTTACAGTCTAGTATGGGTATTTTATTACATAGTGACATTAATATATACTAAAATTGTGTGTAACATTTAACTTTAAAAAAATTCTTTACTTCTTTTATAAACATTATATTACATAAAATAAAACAAACAACAGAAAAATCAATGCACTACCCTATTACTTGGCTAAATTCAATACAAGCCACTTATTTCTACCTACTTTTGCTCTAAACTCATGCTATAAATACACATGCAAACTTCATTTTTTTTATAAACAACCAAACTGAAAAAAAAACACAGCTTTCATTCGTTTCTCCTTTCAAAAAATATTTTTCAAGACGTCAACCTCTTTATGCACTGATTCTATAAAAAATCTTGCCTCAAACAATTCACCGAAGACTCCGGTTCATATAACATCACCATCTTCTGCCTATCATACAAGATATACTCCGAATAAAAAGAAAGGATAGAAGATGATTGACATATCTCCAAACATGAAGCAAAAGATAGATGATTTGCACCATTATCAACAAGAATCACTAATGCTTCAACATGAAATGTACTACGAACAAAAGATTAACTCCAGGCGACTAAGAATTATCGAGCATATTGCTATGTTGTTTTGTGGGGCCTCGTCACATCCGATAGATGAACATGCGATTTCGCCTAATAGATGACCTTCAACTCTGTCCCCACCGTGACCATCGTTCTCACCGAATTCATGTGATCGCAATGAAGAATCAAATGCTCGTCGAAAGCAACTAAAGGGCTATAAGACGCCTAGCCCATTAAAATAAAGCATAGTTGTTATTATCTTTTGATTTATTTCCGAATGATTCTACTAACTATATACGTTTTTGTTCTTCGAATGATTTATTTCTTTTTCATTCATCAATATGTAAAGTAATTATAATATTCAATAATAAACTTACAACATTCACATATATAAAGATATTAACATTTTAATCCAAAATAAAATTCACTATAAAAATTCATCCAGGTTAGTCGACTGGACTAGATGGTTAGTCGAATGACACAGAAGTGAATTTTTTTTAAAAAGCATGGCCAGTCGACTGTCTCGGTCCCTCAGTCCAACGACCTAAGAGTACCTGACGACTTAATGATCTCAACGACCTAACGGCATAATTGTATTAGTGACCTAACTCCACGAAGCAACTATGCGACCTAAAGACTTAAGCATTGTCACGACCTACGACCTATGGGGAGTAGCGACTTAATTCCTGAAGATATGGAGCGACTTATCAAGCTTTGCGACCTAACAGAGAGCTGCGACCTAAAGGAGGCCGCGACTTACCAAGCTTCACGACCTAACCAGATAAGCAAGCAAGCAACCTAAAGACTTTATGCGACCTAACTGTCCACCGACCTATGAAGTTCCGCGACCTAAGGAAGACCGCGACCTATAGAATTCACACGACCTAGCGGAGTGCTTCGACCTAAGGAAGATCGTGACCTAAGGGATTCAGCGACCTAAGATCAGCTATGGCTACAGGAAAGTACTCACGACCTAGTGTAGGTCGCTAACGACCTAAACACGTAAATAAAGAGGCCGCCTCTACTATGCCGCTGAGTGTTAGGTCGCGCACGACCTAGAACTTGTTGAAAAAAGCATGCGCCTACTCATGAAAAAGGAAAACCGGAGCTTCATAGGTCGGAGACGACCTACGACCTTACTTAGGTCGGTCACGACCTACGACCTAAGTCCGAGCAAAGCCTATAAATGCACCCCTAATTCCAACTAGAAGGGGACTTTTGACTGACCCTCTTCAAGCGCCGATACTCTGCTGCATTCCGATCAATCTAACACTTGAAGCTCTCAAGACACTAAGAAGGCTACAAACAACTTCAAGAAGAGATCACGTACATCCAACATGAATTCAAAAACTCTCATCTTCATCGAAGTTTGGGCTACTTGTTCTAAGTCTCTTGTAATTCAAAGTGTATTGTACTTGGGAAGAATTGTATCAGCTTGTAACGAGATCATTAATAAAAGTACTTAATGTGGACGTAGGCTATACCCTTAAGCCGAACCACTATAAAATTGTTGTTGTTTACTGCTTTTCTGTTATTATCTGCTTGTAATCTGTTCCCGAGCTATCGGGTGGTGCTTTCACAACTACAACTCATACACCGGGGTGTTAGCGTTCAAATTTTAGCGTTAACATTTTTGGTGCTTTCACTGAGAATTGAACTCAGGTGAGTTATCATCATTGCTTCACAGAGATTTGTAGAGATAATTTCCTTGAAAACCAGAAGTCTGTGTGAGATTATGGCTCCTGGAAGAAAGAGTAGATCTGTCAGATCTGGGAACGTTCAAGAGGGAACATCCGCTTCCCTTGTACCTAATCAACCCACTACGTCTGCTGGGGTTACGAAAGCGGAGTTGGATGCTGTAATATTAGGGCTGAACCAGCAGATAAACGCCCAGAATGCACAATTAGAGGCTCAGAGTGCCTAAAATGCTCTAATTCTGAATAAGTTGAATGATTTGCTCGGGGCAAACGATCAACCGGCTGGTAATGGGAGGAATTATGCTGGCAACATTCATGATGCTCCTGAAAGGGCTGCCAGTCCCTTTGAGCAAACGCTTCCTGAGGTTGGTGGATCTGGAACTCGACATGATGAGGAGTATCTTTCTGGAATGGTCTGGCAAATCATGAAAGAAAGCATGCAAAGGGTTGAAGATGAGAAAGAATGGGGTTTCGCCCCAAGTAAAACTCCATTTACAGAGAAAATCTTAAAGGCGGAATTTCCAAGGAAGTTTGTCCCTCCAACTATCCCAGCTTACAAAGGGACAAGTGATCCGAATGAATTCTTGTATAAATATGATTGGCACATGACAGGTGCCAGAGCCTCTGACAAGATAAAGTGCCGATATTTCCCCGTATACCTTGAGGGTGTGGCTCTACTGTGGTTCACCAAGTTGCCAGTCCGATCTATTGATCAGTTTTCAGACTTGACCTGAAAATTCAAGGAGCAGTTCAGACTATATGCTTCAAAGGCCAAGGACATCATGTCGTTGTCGAGTATAGAACAGAATCCTGGTGAATCTATCAGATCTTTCTTGAACCGCTTTAATATAGCGCTGGCAGAGGTGGACAATGCTGAACCGCGAATGATATTGACTTATCTGATGAGGGCTATTGATAAGTCGAGCGAATTTGGGAAATGGCTAAACATGAAGAAGCCAACCTCCCTCGAAAAGTTCTACAAAAAGGCAGATGAATTCATACGTCTGGAAAGCCGTCCTTTACCAGTAAAGGCAGTGGTGGAGAAAGTTGAAGATAACACTGTCGCTCCACGCAAGAATGAATCGGTGGGGCAAAAAAGGGAGAGTAATAATGGAAAGAAACAGGGAAATCTGAAGAAGCCCCGATCCTTCAAGCCATCAGAGTATACTCCATTATCACATACTCCCGAGCACATCTACCTTGCCACTAAAGATTCTGTTGATTTTCCTAAACCTATCCCTTTGAGGACCGGGAAAAAGGCTATACAGAGTGGGAAGTTCTGCCGCTTCCATAATCAACCCGGTCATGAGACCGATGAACGCCGCCAGTTGAAAAATCTGATTGAAGAGTTGCTAAGAGAAAACAAGTTGCAGCAATTTGTGAAAAAGAATAGCAACAATCCTGCATCGTCAAGTCAGGGGCAACAGGCTCCTATTCATCAGCCTAGGATAAGTGAGAAAGCTACGGGGCATGAATCTCGAAGGCCCATTATCAATGTCATTACAGGAGGACCTCACCCAGCTGGCAAGATCTGGGGTGAGATGGAGAGATATACCAGGGCTTTGAAATATGTTCCAGCCGAAGAAGACGTCTTTGTTTTAGAAGACACTACGCCCCTGAAACAACAGAAAACTTTCAGTGATGATATTATTTTCAGAGCCAGAGATTCCACAGGTATCGAAGCTCCTACCCTAGATCCCTTGGTCATCTCAGCTGGTATCGGACCGGCCATTGTCAGAAGAGTTCTCATTGACTGCGGAGCATCATGTAATATCCTCTTCAAGAAGACATTCGACCAAATGAAAATCCCTATGGTCGATGTACAAGCCTCATCGCAGAAGATCGCTGGCTTCACTGGGGAGCCAAAGCAACCAATAGGAACCATCGATCTGCTTGTAGAACTTGGGGAAGGAGAAAGGAAAGTAGTCCGCAAGCAAACATTTGTGATTGTCGATGAGTTTTCTGCTTATAATGCTTTTCTCGGCCGTCCAACGCTCGCAGCGTTCAAAGCTGTCCTAGCCCCGTGGTGCCTCACTATTAAATTCCCTACAGACAATGGAGTAGGAGTTATAAAAGGGGATCAAAATGCCGCGCGAGAGTGCTATTTGACAGAGTTGCGAGAGTCAAGAAAAAGGGAAATGGGAAAGGATGCGGCAGCCCCGGTCCGCATCAAAGAGCCAGCCTTGTAGCAATTACGGGGCGGACCCTGCACTGGCGAGCATAGCGGGGCACGGAAAGAGATGGATCCTAGAAAAGCCAGTGCAGGGGAGAATAGAGTAGTACCGGTGGAAACGACAGTACCGGTACCTGTTGACCCGAAGGACCCAAATAAGGTGTTGAATGTGGGTTCACAGCTTAATGTGTCAATTCAGAATATCTTGATATCTTTCCTGAAAGCAAATCTGGATGTCTTCGCTTGGACTCATGCTGATATGTGTGGAATATCTCCAGAAGTTGCAGTACACGCTCTGAATATTGACCCAAAGTTTACACCAGTAAAACAGAAAAGAAGAACCCAAGCTCCAGAAAGGTCAACAGCATTAAAAGAGGAAGTTGATCGACTCATGGAAAATAACTTCATCAAAGAATCTACATATCCGAATTGGGTTTCAAATCCTGTGCTGGTTAAGAAAGATAATGGAAAATGGAGAGTGTGCATCGATTTTTCAGATCTGAACAAGGCCTGCCCCAAAGATTGCTTCCCTTTACCCAGGATCGATCAACTGATAGATGGAACAGCAGGGCATGAATTGTTATCTTTCATGGATGCCTACTCCGGATATAACCAGATCATGATGCATGAACCGGATCAGGAGGACACGAGCTTTATCACCGACGTTGGTCTTTATTGCTACAGAGTTATGCCCTTCGGATTGAAAAATGCAGGGGCAACCTACCAAAGACTTGTTAATGCTATGTTCAAACCGCAATTGGGCAAAACTATGGAAGTCTACGTCGACGACATGTTAGTAAAGTCTAAGAAAGCAGCGGATCACATTGAACACTTAGCAGAAATGTTCGCAGTCCTCCGGAAATACAGAATGATGCTTAACCCTCTGAAATGCACGTTTGGGGTCGAGTCCGGAAAGTTCTTAGGGTTTATCGTCAGCGCTAGGGGCATTGAGGCTAGTCCAACTCAAATTACTGCCTTAAAAGAAGTTAAAGCTCCTAGAACGAAGAAGGAATTGCAAAGTCTAAACGGAAAGGTCGCCGCCCTGAGTCGGTTCATTTCCAAAGCCACTGATAAATGCATCCCATTCTTTGACGCTCTGAAGAAAGGAAAGAAGAACTTTGAATGGACTCCCGAATGCCAAAAAGCCTTTGATGAATTGATCCGTCATATGGAAACGCCTCCAATACTTTCTAGGCCAGGCAATGGTGAGGATCTTCTTATATACTTGGCAGTATCATCTCATGCTCTAAGTGCAGCGTTGATTCGGGAAGACAAAAGGATTCAACATCCGGTTTACTATATCAGCAAAAGACTCACTGGGGCAGAGCTGAATTACTCCAAGTTGGAAAAGCTCGCCTATTGTCTACTAGTTGCATCAAGGAAGTTGAGGCAATATTTCCAAGCTCATCCTATCAGAGTACTCACCGATCAACCTCTAAAGCAAGTCCTGTTTCGCCCTGAAACTTCGGGTCGCCTTCTAAAGTGGAACATTGAACTCAGTCAATATGACATCACTTATCACCCCCGAAAAGCAATCAACGGACAAGCTTTAGCTGATTTCATTGCAGAATTCACAGAAAAAAGTAATGGTGAGGAAGAAGCGATCAATAATTCCCCAATCCAGTGGAAGTTATATGTTGATGGCGCAAGAAATGACTACTGTTCTGGAGCAGGGGTGGTGCTTGAAACTCCTGAAGGTCGGTCATTATGCTATGCACTAAGATTGGAATTTCCTTCAACAAACAATGAAGCAGAATATGAAGCTCTTATCGCAGGACTGAAAATCGCTAAAGAACTAAACATCCGAGCATTATAGATCTTTAGTGATTCTCAGCTTATTGTATGCCAAGTCAAGAAGGAATTTCAAACGAAAGGGGGAAACCTGCCCGCTTACTTGTCAAAGGCTTGGGAACTTCTGTGTGAGCTCGATCACTATTCAATAAGCCACATTCCTCGGGAAGAGAATATGAAGGCAGATTCCCTCGCAAAGTATTCAAGTTCTGGTGAAGCTCAACTATTCGGATTAGTCCCCGTAGAAGTCCTTTCAGCACCAAGTATAGACGAGATGGATATTGACTGGATTATGAATGTATCTCAAGAACAAGAGTCATGGATGACTCCAATACTGGACTACCTACTCAGAGGTTCTCTGCCAGAAAATTCGATAGAGAGACGGAAGCTACTAAGGAAAGCCTCTCGCTATGTAATTCAGGATGGCCGATTATACAGACGGGGATTCTCAATGCCATTGCTTCGATGTGTATCCAGGGAAGAGTCCAAAACAATCCTAGCTGAGGTACATGGAGGAGAATGTGGTGATCATTCAGGTGGCCAAACATTAGCAAAGAAAATTCTCCGATACGGATATTTTTGGCCAGAAATTAATCATGATGCTGCAAGCTATTCCCGAAAGTGTGACAGATGCCAAAGATTTGCCAAAATTCCTAGAGCGCCTTCAACTGAACTCATACAAATGGTCAGTCCATGGCCGTTTGCAATTTGGGGAATGGATCTCATTGGGCCGCTACCGACTGCCAAATCAGGGATTAAATATGCTATTGTTGCAGTTGATTATTTTACTAAATGGGCTGAAGCTAAACCGTTGGCTACTATCACCTCTAAGAAGATGATAAGTTTCGTGACCAAGAATATCATTTGCAGGTATGGTGTGCCTCAGAAAATAATCACAGACAATGGTACTCAGTTTGAAAGCGAGGAATTCCAAGATTTTTGCAAGCGATTCAAAATCCAGAAAAGCTTTTCAGCAGTTGCTCATCCGCAGGAAAACGGGCAAGTGGAAGCAGTAAACAAGATCATCAAATCAACCATCAAAAAGCAACTTGAAAGAGCAAAAGGTGGTTGGGTCGATAAGCTACCACTTGCAATATGGGCATACAGAACCACTCACAAAACTGCGACTGGGCACACTCCTTTCTCATTAGCATACGGATCGGAAGCAATGATCCCGGTAGAAACAGAGGTTCCTTTACACAGAAGGATCCATTTCAATCAAGCAGAAAATGAAAGGCTACAGCTTGAAGCACTAGACTTCCTTGATGAAAAAAGAGATGAAGCTAATCTCAGAATTGCAGCTCATCAGCAAAGGATAGCCAGACATTTCAATTCCAAAGTTCACCAACGCAGCTTTGAGATTGGAGATCTAGTCCTGAAGAGAATTATGACAGCAACAGGTGTGTTTGGGCCAAATTGGGAAGGACCATATGTCATAGGTCAGAAGCTTCTTGACGGCACATTCAAACTCACTACTGTTGAAGGAGATCAAATTCCAAGGGCATGGAACAGCAATCACTTGCGTCCATACTTTACTTGAAAATTTTGTTGAAATATTGTAAAAAGAGTTGCGAATATATGATTCTTGTAATTGAAAGCAATTGTAAAACTGATGCAAGTGAATAATGAAAAAATATAAAGTGGATGTAGGCCCAAATTCCTGGCCGAACCACTATAAATCTTGTGTTCCTTATTATTATTACATATTTGCTTTATTTTCGATATAAAAGTACATAAAATGTATTGCTGAAATGTCGATTTGAATTGTTGCAGACAATGGAAGTGAAACTTGCACATAAAAAGACCAAGTGATTCTCGCCAAATTTCAAGTCACAGGAGCCCTGAATTCAAATCTTAGATAGGAAGTACTTCAATTGAACGGCCTATGATTTCGACAGAAACGGGTCTTTGCTAATAAATTAAGATCATTTGAACAAACAAACATCCAATTAAAAAGCTAGTGCTCGTACTCACGAAATTGCCTGACAATGAAGCACACTTCCTTGGATTAAACAAGTTACTTGTAAAAAAAAAAAAAAAAAAAAAGGCAGAGGATCATTGAAAAGGCATAAGCAAGTGAACAGAGGAACAACCAAAGCCATCATCGGCAGCACAAGTCCTCTTCGGAGGCACAACTCTTCGGAGGATAAAGACCTCTAATGGGTCATACGCCACAAAGAAGAAAGTTCTCTACTCAACAAAAAAGATTGGAGGAGTCATGACCCTCCAACCATGAGAGAGTAACTTCCAGGCGATGAAAACCCTCTCTGAGGCCCATTTCACCAGGAGTTGAAGTGTTATGACCGCTCTTCGGAATTACACTTCACCAGAGTTGAAATGCAAACAAAATAAAAGCCCTCTTCGGAGGCCCATTTCACCAGCAGTTGAAGTGTTATGACCGCTCTTCGGAATTACACTTCACCAGAGTTGAAATGCAAACAAAATAAAAGCCCTCTTCGGAGGCCCATTTCACCAGGAGTTGAAGTGTCATGACCGCTCTTCGGGATTTCACTTCACCAAAGTTGAAATGCAAACAAAATAAAAGCCCTCTTCGGAGGCACATTTCGCCAGGAGTTGAAGTGTAACAACCGCTCTTCGGAATTTCACTTCACCAAAGTTGAAATGCAAAACAAGATAAAGACCTTCCTGGAAGCCCATGTTTCATCGAGATTGAAATAAAACTTCCAAGTGTCGAAACGTGAAAAGGCTTTCCTCGAAGGCACAACTCTTTGGAGGTACACGTTTCACCAAGATTGAAATAAAACTTCCAAGTGTTGAAACGTGAGAAATCCCTCCTCAGAGGTACAACCCCCTCCCGGGGACACAACTAAAAAGAAAGACCTCTTCAGAAGCCCACGTTTCACCGAGATTGAAATAAAACTTCCAAGTGTTGAAACGTGAAAAAATCTCTCCTCAGAGGCACAAATTTTTATTAAAAAAAAAAAAGAGAGAGAAAAATCCTCATCAAGAGCGTACTTTAACTTTCAAAGGAAGAGCGATTTACCTATTCTAAAAAAAAAGAAGGGGGAAGAAAGTTAAAGTACATTCAGAGGTCCGCTTTACCACATAGAAGAATTCACTTGGCAAAATATATACATACGCAAAAGGAGAAAGTGATTTCTTTGAAGGACAAAGCGTAGAAACTTATATGAAGGAAGTTGCACTCTACGAAAATTCTCTTCGAGAATGAAGTAATTATTCTTTAGAAAACGAGAGTGCAAGTCCCCTCAAAGTATACGATATTGCAGTAAGCTCATGGTATAGGGGCAACATGGTATAGTTACATACAAAGTGGTATAACTATGTCGGTAAAGTACGCTCAAACAACATACCACAAGCTCACCGCAACATCGTATAAATAAACTTGTGCAAAAATGAATAACAAATGCATTCTCAAATCCAAACAAAAGTCTGTACAAATAAAGAATCATTTTATTCAATTGCAGATATTGCAGATACAGGTTTCAAAATAAAAAGCAGGGGCCGGTGCCTGCACAACATCCGACCTTTACACAAAAAAGGAATCAAAAAGCTCAACTCTTCATTTCTTCTTGCCGCCTTTAGACCCTTTACCCGGCCGAGTGGTTAGCTTTTCAGGTCTTTCAGGTTGGTCTGAAGGCATAAGGGAAGAAGGGGAGGGAGGTGCAACTGGTGCAATTTCCGGTTCCTCTTCAGTGGTGATAATTTTCTTCCCCCTCCTCTTCGATGTCCCATGCTTCTTTCTTCTCTTCGAAGAAGACTCACTCCCCGGAGTAACGAGAGCGGACAAAACTACGTCGTCAGAAGGAGTCCGCTCCGGAGAGATCTCGCCTCCTTCGAGTCCCTCATCTTTTTGCTCCTGCGAAGCAATAGGGTCATCCAAGCCATGAAGAGCTTCAATTTTCTCCTCTTGTGACCCAGGTTGTGAAGCAGAAGGAGGAGTCACCTGAAGAGATGGAGGAGGAATAACCAGAGAAGGCGAAGTCTGCACGGCACTTGTTGTTTCAACTGCAGAAGAAGAAAAATTGAAAATGTTAGTATCTTCCCGAAAGAAGGGAGATATGGGTTCATCGAGATTCAATAAGTAATCGAGAAGCTCATCAAATTTTTGAGGAATAAGCAGGTAATCCACCTGAATCGGACCAATGTCGAAATTACCTGAAGATGTTGGCTTCGTCAGTTCAATCTCATAATTTTGAGCCCCAATGTCCTCCAAAGCCTCTTCATCGGTAGGGGTAATTACCCCGGTTCTTGTAGGAGGCGGCGAATGAGCACTAGAGCCTGTAATGTCCACCTCGGGAGAAACTAGAGGACGTTCAGAGGTAGTAGGCGGTACTTCTTTCTCAGAACGCTCCTCTTCCGCCGTCCCGGCCCGCGCTCTAGCAAGCTGCTCTTTTCCCTTCGCGAGAGCGGCGCGGGCTTCATCATCAAGATAATGCTCTTCAAGGGCTGACTCAGCATATCCAGCACCTTTACCACCGAGCATATCAAGAGCTGCCTCCCAAACTTCAGCCAGTGTGATTTCATACTTGGGGCCTAGAAAGGCAAGGCTGCCACGTCCCAAAATGCTGTGCAGATAAAAATCGAATAATGTGGAGCTAATATCAGCTTTGGTTGCTTGATGAGCCTCTTCGGCCGCAAGTTTACCAGCAACAGCCTCGTCGCGCTCCTTTTCGGCCATAGCAAGTCGAGTTTTTAACAACTCTATCTCCAAGCTTTGAGAGCCGGTATGTTCTCGCAGTTGTACAGTTTCAGCACGATATTCTTCCATGACCTTTTCCTTGTGTGCAAGCTTATCTTCGACTGCTCTTTGACTGGCATGCGCATCTCATACTTGTTTCTGAAGCATGCTCTCCTTTTGAGAATGGAAAGTAGATGAAGTAGCTAATTCTTCTTTAAGTTTTTCTACTTCCGCTTCCAACTTTTCATTGTAGGAAGCAATACTTCTCATTTCGGCGTCATGTTGTTCGAGATTCTTCTGCCACTCAGCCTTATCATTCTCCATTGTTAGCATGGCCTCGAGATTGGTTCGGTTAACCCTCTGAAGTTCGTCGACGAGTTTTTGCCAGTGCGACATTGTTTCGATATCGGTCCTGACAGTATCAAGATTTCGCAGCATAACCGGTTTGTCGAGAGGAACCAAGTCGAGATCAAATCGAACCCCTCTTAGGCACCATTGAGGAAATCGACTTTGAAGAGTGGGAGGACCTTGCCCGACTTGGTATGCGGGCCGGTTGATGATTGCTTGAATGTCGGAGCGAACGGGAGCAGGAGATTGAGCAGGGACATGCTCAGAAGCTGAAGGAGTTGTTTCTTCAGTAAGTCTAGCCCGCTTGCTAGAAGAATCGTCTATGTGACTCTTTCCTCTCTCATCATGAGCTTTTCTCTTTTGGGTATCATCATCTCTGTGGGGAAGATCATGTCTTTCTTGTTCCCTTCGGCGACGTTCTTCATATGCTCTTCTCTCGTCAGCTTTCCTGATGGCCCTCTCTTCATCCGACTCTCTGTAAGAAGGAAGGTAATGCCTGTAATCATACTGACTACGCCTCCCGTAGCGCTGGAAATCATCATAATACGAGCCGCTGCGCCCCATAGGAGAATCTGGAATTAAAATAATAAGCTTTAGAAATCTTTAAAGTACAAGAAGATAAGTGCATAAAAGTGATGAGAAATCCAAAATGTCGTGTAACGTGTAAACTACGCGCATCGAGTTACAAACCACTCTGTGGAATAGAGGTAGTGATAACTTGAGTAGGAGGAGTTGACATTTGTTGAAAAGAAGATGTCGCCTCGATTACAGAAGAGACAGTTTTAGAAACATCATCTTTGAAAAGTTCTTGAGATGTCACAATTAAATCGCTCAGCCCCTCAAAAACATCATCGCCATCTTGTTTTTTGGAGCCTGCTTTCTTAACTCCTTCACTAGTAGATCGAGGGGGTTCTTCCTCTTCAGTAACTGGGACAAGTACAGACTTGTCAGATGGCCCCGCAACATCTTTCGGAATTGAACACTTAACTAGTGAAGTTTCTATAGAGGTTCCTCCCTGTAAGTGCTCTTTAGTGGAGACTGGGGCATCAGGAGTGCTCGTCGGAGAATCAGGAACCTCCGTTGGAACTTCATGTATTTGAGTGGAACGAGAAGGATGTAGAAGCTCAAAATGATGAAGAAGTCCTTCTGTCAATAGAAATTTTGCGCTTCTTTCTTCAGCAGCCACAGTGCTTAGCCTTTCAAAAACTGACTTATGGCTGGAATCTCTAGAAGGAGGAGGAAGTGCTGGAAAATTAAGGAATGGAATCAGCATCTAGCAATACGAACCAGGTAAAACTTAGAATGAAATTAAAGAGAAAAAAGATCTCACTTCCTACTCTCCGGTCTGCGTAAAATTCTGCGGGGCAACGAATGTAGAAGTATTGATTCAGGAATCCATGTGCACTCTCCGGCAAATCCAAAATAAGTTTGCGGTTCCTCGCACCTCTTACAAGTACAATTGAAGGATGGTCCTTGTTCTTCGCAAAAGTGCACAAGTAACAGATTTCCTCAAAACTCGGAAGACGATCAAGAGTCCTCCTGAACAGAACACACAATCCCATCAAAATAGCATAGCCATTAGGGTGCAGCTGGAAAGGAGAGATCGTCAGTCGAAGTAAGATTTGCCGGAGAAATTCATTAAAAGGAGGAATTGCTCCACTCAAGCACATTTGTCGATTAATGGCAACAAAACCGTAAGGTGGTCTATCAGCAGAGTCATTTGGTCCAGGGAGTAAAACTTCTGCCTCGGCAATGCCAAATTGAACGCATAATTGATTAAGCGCCCGCTGTTTCAAAAGGGTAGGAGTTCTTTCCGGAGGATTCTCTAGTGGAATAGCAATCGGGAAAACCCCTTCAGCGTGTTCTATCATCTCTTCTTGTTGAGACATCATTCTACATAAGCGACTGGATGTTCAGATGAGAAGGTGCACGTTTCCTAAAAAGTGTGAAGTGTTGTGCAGAACTTTTAAAAAAAAAAAAAGAAAGCAAACATAACTGAAGTTAAACTAGTTGACAATTAGTCGACTATGAGATTTCAGGACTTGTTAATATAAAGCTCAAGTGAAGTGTTAATGCGAACGAATCAACTTTAACTGGATATTTTAGTTTTGCTTTAACACTTCACTTGAATTCATTGGTTCACAGCATTTCGTTCACACAATTCATTTAAGTTAATTACTCTTTATCGACTAATCTGTCATTCGATGTGGGCAGTCAATGGCAGTATATTCGTCCCAGTTTTCTGCAAATATTATGTTTAACAGGTTATTAGCATTAGAGATAATCTGCAAGGAAGTACAACAAAATCCAAGTTCAAACAGTTCAATCAAAGTTGTCTCAAAATGTCACAAGTCCTAGGTCGTCCGGCGACCTAGCATAGGTCGGAACCTTCTTAGGTCGCGCTGTGCAAAGTAAAGGATAAGGCATTTCAATCTCGTCACAGTGTTAGCTCGGCCGCGACCTAGAGTCTATGTCGCAAGAAAGTTAGGTCGTGCGGTTCCTAGCTCGAGTAACTCTTAGCTCATGAAAAGTCTTAGGTCGCGCAAATATTAGGTCGTTCAGCGACCTAGTATGGGTCAAAACTACTCCTTAGGTCGCAAGGGTTCTTAGATCACGAATTATCTTAAATCGCTCAGCTTCACTAGGTCGCAGCTTCCTCTCCACGCAATGCTTTACCGGACCTGATAACCCGCTATCAACTACACCGAAATCCATCATCCTATTCATGAAGTTCATCATCTTTTCATACCACCAAACCATTCGAAAACCGATTCAAAGTATCTCCGATCTATCATAAATCTAACTCGCTACTGTGCGTTCGTGAATCGCAACAACCACAATAACCAGCGACGATCAAAAAACGATCACAGCGCAACTCAAAGTGAAGCGCGACGCGCAAAATCGATTTGAAGTTCAGAGGTTGGGGTTCGTGGTTCGATGGTGATTATGGAATGAATAAGGATCGAAGATGCTTACGTAATTTGATAGCAAGAATGAATTGATGAATGATTTGGTTGAATTCGTCTTTAAAATCGCAGAATTCTGTTAATGGCAGAGCAAGAAATTGAAGCAGTTAGGTAATGGAGAAGAAACGACCTAGCAATTTATATGGAGCTGAAAGAAGAAGGCGAGTAGACATGCGAGTTAGCGTATGTTTTAGGTCGCTTACGACCTAGCAAAGTTAAGTCGAAGCACACGACCTATGACATAGGCCTGTACTTCGAGGGGCAAATGTTAACTCCTATTTCTACCACGACCTAAAACTCCGTGACCTATAACTCAGCAGCCCAATGACCTAAGAGTACCTAACGACTTAATGATCTCAACGACCTAACGGCATAATTGTATTAGCGACCTAACTCCACGAAGCAACTATGCGACCTAAAGACTTAAGCATTGTCACGACCTACGACCTATGGGGAGTAGCGACTTAATTCCTGAAGATATGGAGCGACCTATCAAGCCTTGCGACCTAACAGAGAGCTGCGACCTAAAGGAGGCCGCGACTTACCAAGCTTCACGACCTAACCAGATAAGCAAGCAAGCAACCTAAAGACTTTATGCGACCTGACTGTCCACCGACCTATGAAGTTTCGCGACCTAAGGAAGACCGCGACCTATAGAATTCACACGACCTAGCGGAGTGCTTCGACCTAAGGAAGGTCGCAACCTAAGGGATTCAGCGACCTAAGATCAGCTATGGCTACAGGAAAGTACTCACGACCTAGTGTAGGTCGCTAACGACCTAAACACGTAAATAAAGAGGCCGCCTCTACTATGCCGCTGAGTGTTAGGTCGCGCACGACCTAGAACTTGTTGAAAAAAGCATGCGCCTACTCATGAAAAAGGAAAACCGGAGCTTCATAGGTCGGAGACGACCTACGACCTTACTTAGGTCGGTCACGACCTACGACCTAAGTCCGAGCAAAGCCTATAAATACACCCCTAATTCCAACTAGAAGGGGACTTTTGACTGACTCTCTTCAAGCGCCGATACTCTGCTGCATTCCGAACCAATCTAACACTTGAAGCTCTCAAGACACTAAGAAGGCTACAAACAACTTCAAGAAGAGATCACGTACATCCAACATGAATTCGAAAACTCTCATCTTCATCGAAGTTTAGGCTACTTATTCTAAGTCTCTTGTAATTCAAAGTGTATTGTACTTGGGAAGAATTGTATCAGCTTGTAACGAGATCATTAATAAAAGTACTTAAAGTGGACGTAGGCTATACCCTTAAGCCGAACCACTATAAAATTGTTGTTGTTTACTGCCTTTCTGCTATTATCTGCTTGTAATCTGTTCCCGAGCTATCGGGTGGTGCTTTCACAACTACAACTCATACACCGGGGTGTTAGCGTTCAAATTTTAGCGTTAACATTTTTGGTGCTTTCACTGAGAATTGAACTCAGGTGAGTTATCATCATTGCTTCACAGAGATTTGTAGAGAGAATTTCCTTGAAAACCAGAAGTCTGTCTGAGATTATGGTTCCTGGAAGAAAGCGTAGATCTGTCAGATCTGGGAACGTTCAAGAGGGAACATCCGCTTCCCCTGTACCTAATCAACCCACTACGTCTGCTGGGGTTACGAAAGCGGAGTTGGATGCTGTAATATTAGGGCTGAACCAGCAGATAAACGCCCAGAATGCACAATTAGAGGCTCAGAGTGCCCAAAATGCTCTAATTCTGAATAAGTTGAATGATTTGCTCGGGGCAAACAATCAACCGGATGGTAATGGAAGGAATTATGCTGGCAACATTCATGATGCTCCTGAAAGGGCTGCCAGTCCCTTTGAGCAAACGCTTCCTGAGGTTGGTGGATCTGGAACTCGACATGATGAGGAGTATCTTTCTGGAATGGTCCGACAAATCATGAAAGAAAGCATGCAAAGGGTTGAAGATGAGAAAGAATGGGGTTTCGCCCCAAGTAAAACTCCATTTACAGAGAAAATCTTAAAGGCGGAATTTCCAAGGAAGTTTGTCCCACCAACTATCCCAGCTTACAAAGGGACAAGTGATCCGAATGAATTCTTGTGTAAATATGATTGGCACATGACAGGTGCCAGAGCCTCTGACGAGATAAAGTGCGGATATTTCCCCGTATACCTTGAGGGTGTGGCTCTACTGTGGTTCACCAAGTTGCCAGTCCGATCTATTGATCAGTTTTCAGACTTGACCCGAAAATTCAAGGAGCAGTTCAGACTATATGCTTCAAAGGCCAAGGACATCATGTCGTTGTCGAGTATAGAACAGAATCCTGGTGAATCTATCAGATCTTTCTTGAACCGCTTTAATATAGCGCTGGCAGAGGTGGACAATGCTGAACCGCGAATGATATTGACTTATCTGATGAGGGCTATTGATAAGTCGAGCGAATTTGGGAAATGGCTAAACATGAAGGAGCCAACCTCCCTCGAAAAGTTCTACAAAAAGGCAGATGAATTCATACGCCTGGAAAGCCGTCCTTTACCAGTAAAGGCAGTGTTGGAGAAAGTTGAAGATAACACTGTCGCTCCACGCAAGAATGAATCGGTGGGGCAAAAAAGGGAGAGTAATAATGGAAAGAAACAGGGAAATCTGAAGAAGCCCCGATCCTTCAAGCCATCAGAGTATACTCCATTATCACATACGCCCGAGCACATCTACCTTGCCACTAAAGATTCTATTGATTTTCCTAAACCTATCCCTTTGAGGACCGGGAAAAATGCTATACAGAGTGGGAAGTGTTGCCGCTTCCATAATCAACCCGGTCATGAGACCGATGAATGCCGCCAGTTGAAAAATCTGATTGAAGAGTTGCTAAGAGAAAACAAGTTGCAGCAATTTGTGAAAAAGAATAGCAACAATCCTGCATCGTCAAGTCAGGGGCAACAGGCTCCTGTTCATTAGCCTAGGATAAGTGAGAAAGCTACGGGGCATGAATCTGGAAGGCCCATTATCAATGTCAATACAGGAGGACCTCACCCAGCTGGCAAGAGCTGGGGTGAGATGGAGAGATATACCAGGGCTTTGAAATATGTTCCAGCCGAAGAAGACATCTTTGTTTTAGAAGATACTACGCCCCTGAAACAACAGAAAACTTTCAATGATGATATTATTTTCAGAGCCAGAGATTCCACAGGTATCGAAGCTCCTACCCTAGATCCCTTGGTCATCTCAGCTGGTATCGGACCGGCCATTGTCAGAAGATTTCTCATTGACTGCGGAGCATCATGTAATATCCTCTTCAAGAAGACATTCGACCAAATGAAAATCCCTATGGTCGATGTACAAGCCTCATCGTAGAAGATCGCTGGCTTCACTGGGGAGCCAAAGCAACCAATAGGAACCATCGATCTGCTTGTAGAACTTGGGGAAGGAGAAAGGAAAGTAGTCCGCAAGCAAACATTTGTGATTGTCGATGAGTTTTCTGCTTATAATGCTTTTCTCGGCCGTCCAACGCTCGCAGCGTTCAAAGCGGTCCTAGCCCCGTGGTGCCTCACTATTAAATTCCCTACAGAGAATGGAGTAGGAGTTATAAAAGGGGATCAAAATGCCGCGCGAGAGTGCTATTTGACAGAGTTGCGAGAGTCAAGAAAAAGGGAAATGGGAAAGGATGCGGCAGCCCCGGTCCGCATCAAAGAGCCAGCCTTGTAGCAATTACGGGGCGGACCCTGCATTGGCGAGCATAGCGGGGCACAGAAAGAGATGGATCCCAGAAAAGTCAGTGCAGGGGAGAATAGAGTAGTACCGGTGGAAACGACAGTACCGGTACCTGTTGACCCGAAGGACCCAAATAAGGTGTTGAATGTGGGTTCACAGCTTAATGTGTCAATTCAGAATATCTTGATATCTTTCCTGAAAGCAAATCTGGATGTCTTCGCTTGGACTCATGCTGATATGTGTGGAATATCTCCAGAAGTTGCAGTACACGCTCTGAATATTGACCCAAAGTTTACACCAGTAAAACAGAAAAGAAGAACCCAAGGTCCAGAAAGGTCAGCAGCATTAAAAGAGGAAGTTGATCGACTCATGGAAAATAACTTCATCAAAGAATCTACATATCCGAATTGGGTTTCAAATCCTGTGCTGGTTAAGAAAGCTAATGGAAAATTGAGAGTGTGCATCGATTTTTCAGATCTGAACAAGGCCTGCCCCAAAGATTGCTTCCCTTTACCAAGGATCGATCAACTGGTAGATGGAATAGCGGGGCATGAATTGTTATCTTTCATGGATGCCTACTCCGGATATAACCAGATCATGATGCATGAACCGGATCAGGAGGACACGAGCTTTATCACCGATGTTGGTCTTTATTGCTACAGAGTTATGCCCTTCGGATTGAAAAATGCAGGGGCAACCTACCAAAGACTTGTTAATGCTATGTTCAAACCGCAATTGGGCAAAACTATGGAAGTCTACGTCGACGACATGTTAGTAAAGTCTAAGAAAGCAGCGGATCACATTGAACACTTAGCAGAAATGTTCGCGGTCCTCCGGAAATACAGAATGAAGCTTAACCCTCTGAAATGCACGTTTGGGGTCGAGTCCGGAAAGTTCTTAGGGTTTATCGTCAGCGCTAGGGGCATTGAGGCTAGTCCAACTCAAATTACTGCCTTAAAAGAAGTTAAAGCTCCTAGAACGAAGAAGGAATTGCAAAGTCTAAACGGAAAGGTCGCCGCCCTGAGTCGGTTCATTTCCAAAGCTACTGATAAATGCATCCCATTCTTTGACGCTCTGAAGAAAGGAAAGAAGAACTTTGAATGGACTCCCGAATGCCAAAAAGCCTTTGATGAATTGATCCGTCATATGGAAACGCCTCCAATACTTTCTAGGCCAGGCAATGGTGGGGATCTTCTTATATACTTGGCAGTTCTCATGCTCTAAGTGCAGCGTCGATTCGGGAAGACAAAAGGATTCAACATCCGGTTTACTATATCAGCAAAAGACTCACTGGGGCAGAGCTGAATTACTCCAAGTTGGAAAAGCTCGCCTATTGTCTACTAGTTGCATCAAGGAAGTTGAGGCAATATTTCCAAGCTCATCCTATCAGAGTACTCACCGATCAACCTCTAAAGCAAGTCCTGTTTCGCCCTGAAACTTCGGGTCGCCTTCTAAAGTGGAACATTGAACTCAGTCAATATGACATCACTTATCACCCCCGAAAAGCAATCAACGGACAAGCTTTAGCTGATTTCATTGCAGAATTCACAGAGAAAGGTAATGGTGAGGAAGAAGCGATCAATGATTCCCCAATCCAGTGGAAGTTATATGTTGATGGCGCAAGAAATGACTACTGTTCTGGAGCAGGGGTGGTGCTTGAAACTCCTGAAGGTCGGTCATTATGCTATGCACTAAGATTGGAATTTCCTTCAACAAACAATGAAGCAGAATATGAAGCTCTTATCGCAGGACTGAAAATCGCTAAAGAACTAAACATCCGAGCATTACAGATGTTTAGTGATTCTCAGCTTATTGTATGCCAAGTCAAGAAGGAATTTCAAACGAAAGGGGGAAACCTGCCCGCTTACTTGTCAAAGGCTTGGGAACTTCTGTGTGAGCTCGATCACTATTCAATAAGCCACATTCCTCGGGAAGAGAATATGAAGGCAGATTCCCTCGCAATGTATTCAAGTTCTGGTGAAGCTCAACTATTGGGATTAGTCCCCGTAGAAGTCCTTTCAGCACCAAGTATAGACGAGATGGATATTGACTGGATTATGAATGTATCTCAAGAACAAGAGTCATGGATGACGCCAATACTGGACTACCTACTCAGAGGTTCTCTGCCAGAAAATTCGATAGAGAGACGGAAGCTACTAAGGAAAGCCTCTCGCTATGTAATTCAGGATGGCCGATTATACAGACGGGGATTCTCAATGCCATTGCTTCGATGTGTATCCAGGGAAGAGTCCAAAACAATCCTAGCTGAGGTACATGGAGGAGAATGTGGTGATCATTCAGGTGGCCAAACATTAGCAAAGAAAATTCTCCGATACGGATATTTTTGGCCAGAAATTAATCATGATGCTGCAAGCTATTCCCGAAAGTGTGACAGATGCCAAAGATTTGCCAAAATTCCTAGAGCGCCTTCAACTGAACTCACACAAATGGTCAGTCCATGGCCGTTTGCAATTTGGGGAATGGATCTCATTGGGCCGCTACCGACTGCCAAATCAGGGATTAAATATGCTATTGTTGCAGTTGATTATTTTACTAAATGGGCTAAAGCTGAACCGTTGGCTACTATCACCTCTAAGAAGATGATAAGTTTCGTGACCAAGAATATCATTTGCAGGTATGGTGTGCCTCAGAAAATAATCACAGACAATGGTACTCAGTTTGAAAGCGAGGAATTTTCTTTTCTTTTTATTTAGAAAATAATCTAATAATCTTATTTATTTAGATATGCCAAAGCTTGCTTATCTGGTTAGGTCGTGAAGCTTGGTAAGTCGCGGCCTCCTTGGTTATTTATTTGGATATGAAAAGAAAATAATTATTTATTTAGATCTGTCTGAGATTATGGCATAATCTTATTTAGTTAGAAATGTCAAAACAATGTACTTTTGTGTTTATATCCTTAGTTAGGTTTATATTTTTTTTATATATCTATTTTCAATTTAGTTTTATATTTATATATGTTTTATTTATTTTAAATGATTATCTCATGTTAAATTTTAAAAGAATTTTTTTATTAAATCCTTTTATCAAATCTTATTCAAATTTGAACTATTATGTTTAATTTCAAATTTTTAAATTACATATATATATATATTAAATCTTCTTATTCATTTTTTGTTTTTATATATTTGTGTTTGTACTTTTTCTTATTATATATATATACAAATTAATGAAAAATAATTCGAAATCAAACTATATATGTTAATAAATAAGCACATATATTTATATATATAAGTTCTTATTATTTTTAGAATATGTGTTTATTTATTAACATATATAGTTTGATTTCAAATTATTTTTCTTCAATTTGTATAAATATAAATAATGAGAAAAATGTATGAATACAAATATATGAAAAAAATGATTAAGAGGCTTCAATATATATATATATATATAAGTTGAAAATTTGAAATTAAACATAATAGTTCAAATTCAATAGGATTCGAGAAAAGGATTTAATAAATATTTTTCTTTTAAAATTTAACATGAGATAAACATTTAAAAAAATATAAATTGTAAAACTAAATTGAAAAATATATATTTATATAAAACATAAATATAAACCTGACTAAGGATTTAAACACAAAGGTACATTGTTTTGACATTTGTAAATAAATAAGATTATGAAATTATAAGTGTTAACTAATATAGACAAGTGGAAAATATGTGTTTTAGTTTAAAACTAAATTTTATTTAAAATGTATTAAAAGAAATAACAGTCTTCTCAATCTCTTCATCTTTCTCTAACAAACCTGAGAAAAACAAATATAAAAGAAAATCAAAAAAACAAAATCAAAACTTGAAGCCTTGAAAGAAAAAAAACAGGAAGAAACTCAACAAATCAGAAAAAAAAAGGAAGCCTCAGATCAAAAAAATTTCAAGTTTCAAGATTCCAAATTAGATTTGATTCAATTCAAACATGTCAAAGTTCAGAATCAAAAAATCAAACATCAACTTGGAAACCAAAAAGTAGAATCGAAAATCAAAGCAACTCAGTTCAACTAAGAAACCATATTTAAAAAAACAAAGATTTGGATTCAAATGGAATTAAAGATCAAATTCCACGTTTCAGATCAAAACATGTTCTCTGTTTCCTTCTATTGTCAGGTGAGAAAACTCCATTATCAAAACCAAATTCTTTATATTTATCTATGTTTGTGATGATGGATGAGATTGATAGCTTGTAGGTGAATTTATATGAATTATAATGTGTTGCATGTATTTATATATATAGATATATGTGTATATGCAAGTATGGGATTAGGAAGAAACACCCTGTTCTTGTTATAGTTTTTTTATAATCCTGTTAGAAAATTCAAAATCATTCTATCTAAATTATTTCAGGGTTCGATTTCTAGATGAAAAGTAATTATAACTATGTAATGGTAATTTTAAAAGTAATTTCATGAATAATTATTTTGTAGTTATTTTTAAAAATAGAAATGATAGGGTGATCAGATTTTAACCTAAATATCGAATGTCTGGATTCCGGTTTTTAATCATTGAAATGAATTCGTACTTTAATTTCACGATTTTTGATAATCATTTTAGAATTTTTAAGTGAGTATTCATGGAGAACTCTCGAGTTGAACGGAATTTGAAATTTGGTCAACTCTTGGTGATTGATGGTGAATTATGACTCGTGATTAATTGTAAAGGTGGCTTGAGTATTGTAGATTCATAAAAAAATGCTCGCAATTTTTTTTATCGATCGTGGTGGTCGGGCGATATGACTATATGGTTTAAAATCGGTTTGGGGTCAATGTGACTGCATCGTCGTCAAGGCTATTCAGTTGATCGGACCGAGAGGAAAAGTAGCGTAGGATAATGGTGCTTCTTTGGGAGAAATTTAGTGGCCACTGGTGGCCTATGACGACGTATCGAGGTGGATTTCGACGATCAATTTTGTTCCTGGTTGATGTCGGCAGCTTGAATTCGATTTCCGGCAAGTCTTGGAAGACGTGGCTGGCGTGGGTCGTCAAGTAGATTGCCGATGACATGTGGGAGGTTGCAGCATCGATCACCGAGGCTCCAATGCTCTATACGCATGCACACGTAGGCGTTTGTGTGAGGTTGAAGTATGGCTGTGGTCTCGAGTTTGCTTCCGGGGAAGTGATGGCTTCGCTCGAGTCTTGTATCAGGTAGTTCGAGTTTCCAACTATACAATAAAAAGTTTCCAAAAATATAACAAAGTAAAATGAAAATGAGGAATGGCTCGGGAAAAGGATCGGGTATTTTGGGGTTTTACTCGAAGTTGGGTTCAGGTTTTCGGGGAGTCATCTCGGGTTTGTCTTGAAAACAATGTTTTTTCTAAAATTTAAAAAAGTTTTCTAATTTCATATTTAATCAAGTTTAAAATACTTTCTTAATTAAATGTTTTATACCAGTTTTATTAAATAGCTAAAGTTTTAAAATAATTGTTTTATAATTAGTTAAGTTCAAGTTCAAAAGAATCCTTAAGTTTATTTTAAATTTAAATTGTATAATTAAGTAATTATAAGATAATGGTTTTAAATTAACTTAAATGTTTAACATAATTCATATGTGAATGATCTATTAGTATTTTAAGGGTTTATTTAAAGATTTGAATAACAATTAAGCAATTAATTCAGATAAGAGGTTTTATCTTAAATTTATTAAGATTTTAATTGATTACAAACTGTTAATTGATGTGATAATTTAAAGGTTAAATTCTTAAATGAAAGTGATTAAAGAATAATACGTAACGGAAGTAGTTATTGGATAATTAATCAGGATGATTAATTAAGATCATTAATTTATGTAATCAATTAATGTAAGCAATTAAAGATTGATTAATATATAATAAGTAATTAAAGGATAATTAATTACTTAAATATAATTACTTAATCAAAAGTAATTAATTAATGATTAAAGTTGACTAATCAAGTCATAGAAATTAATTTGTGATTTATTTATATAATTGATTAAGGATAATCACTTACCGTAGTTAACTAAGATAATTAATTAAATGGTAATTATTTAAGGGTTAATTAATTTAATAAATTAAGGATAATTAATTAAAGAATAATGCTTAGGGGTCAATTATTCAATAATTAAAGGTGGTTTGATTTAATAATTAAGCTTGATTAATTAATAATTAAAGGTTAATTTACTTATTATTAAAGGTTGGTTGATAAATGAATAAAGGATAATTAATTTAAATGGTTTGCAATTAATTAATATTAATTAACTAGGATTAGTAATTTATTCATAAGTAATTAATCTGGTTTAAATTAATCAGGTGATTAATTGATCTTATGGATGTTTGGATTGCATTGAATGCTTTGAATTGTTTGACATCCCTAATGTGTGATGTTCTATGATATGATTGAGCTGTGAACTGTGATTTATTTACCTATGTTGGATCTATTTTATTGATCTGTGAATGAAGATAAGCGTTATACGATTATACCACTTATCAATATTGCCGTGTTTTGATTGCGATGATTGATAATATTGCATTATTGTGTAAAACCCCTAGACTACACTATACACACAAATATGGATTTGAAGAGGAAATCGGTTAAGTCACAGATATTTTGAAATCTAAACATTATTTTATTTAAAAGTTGAAGTTTGAATTCAAATGGTTTTGGAAATGGAATTGAATTGAATATGAAAAGCCTTTCAAAGGGAAGTTTTGGAATTGAAATTTAGTTTTGAATATACTATATATTGTTAAATGTTATTTGAAATTATTTTGGAAATCATGGTTTGAAAGGTTTATATAATTTCTACATATGAATTTAAAATTATTTTAAATAAATTGTTTTGGAAATTTGAATTTAATTTAATTTAGAACTTGCCAATAATACGATAGTTCGTTGATTCTTTGGTTTATACTTTTAAAGGCTATAACATGTGTATATTTGATCAGATTTTTCCAAAACAAAACGTATTTTTTTAAATGATAATAGCTTTCAAATAAAGAAAATATTTCCAGTTTTTAATTAAAGGAGTTTCAATTTGAAATGGAATTTTTTTGAAAGCTATTGATGAATTTTTGTGAAAGATCGGTGAACTTTGTAAAGTGAATCTTTTTGTTTAAAAGATTAAAAGTGGGAATTTGTTTAAACCATTTGAAAGAAAGGTTTTGGGCTTTATGTTGTGATTTAACTAAGATCCTGTTGTACCCATGCGTTTAAAATAGAGTTCGTTGTTCGGTTTATCCAGGGGAGGACTTTGTGTCATAAAACCCATTTCGAATAATGATACGACGAAGTGGATAGCATTTGAAGACCGGTGGTGAAGACCGGGTATTTTCCAAAGCGAAAGGATTATTTGTCGAATGTCTCTACACCGAATGGCCTCGGTATGGAGATTTGGTCACCCTTTGTGATATGGAGTCCGGATGTGATTAGGGATAATTAGGATTGCAAGGGCTTCTTTTGAAGTGCCTTCGGTTCTGTTCGAACCCGGAACAGACTTATATGGATGTATGTATGAAATTCAGCTATTTATTTTAGTTATTCAGTAGGGCAAGTTACACTTTGAGATGTAGAGCTGGTTTCTATCAAATGCATTTCTGTTTGGTGGTGGAGAATTTATTCTCTTAGCTTAGCACCCTTCCTTGAGACTTACGAGCTCAGAGGTTATTTAGTTGCTGGTTACTAGTGATACATTCCCAATTTGGTAATGTGGCATATGAAGTACTTCTGATCATTTGTTGATCGAAACGTGGCTTTTGTTAAAAGCGTAGCTTTGTGGATGAGACTTCTTGGACCTCACAACCCGGAATGGTCGAAACAGAAAGAATGCGGCATGGTTATGAGGGTCGCGCCCTTTAGGGTATGTACATTTCCCTCTAGAAAAGGGTGGTATCATGGTACGGAGCCCAGATATTTAACCTGTGTGGTTTCTCCAAATCCATTGCTTTGTGGTTGTTGGTTTTGAGCGCTCGAATGAAGATCGGTATCAACCAGGGGATGTCATTAATTGTGTAGTAGTTACCTAGTTACAGAGGTAACTCGGCATTTTGTAGGCCGAGATCCGGTTAGGTTCTCGGGGCATCCCTCTAGAGGCGTACCCATGTAGCCTAGGAAGTTCCTTTGCTTGACCATTTGTTGGAGATCCAATCACCAATACACGACTTGTACGGTTTTAGTTGTAGAACTTGCCAACTAATATGGTAGCTATAGTATGCATACTATAACGGTACTTATGTTGGCTAAGATTAATATTATACATGCAAATGTATTCCACTATGCACTAATAATTATTTCAAAAGGATTTTGCGTATCAAGCATGTTTGACTATCATAGGGAGAAATCTCCTTCAAGTGTGTGATTGCATTGTGTGTGTGCCGGAAGGCCTTATGGTATTTTCATTTTCCAAAAAGCCTTGCGAATTTCTTTTAATTTCTTTTGTTTTTCTTTTGATAAAGATAAACTGTTTTTATTTGCTCACACCAGTCCCATGACTTACCTAGAGTTTATTGTCCCCTTTCTAAACTCTGGCTGCCCACAATTTTCCACATGGGCAGCCTAGAGTGAGGTTTTCAAAGAGTCGGATAGCATATGTAGATTCAATGGCCTTCGAAGTCTTTGGTCTTCAAAGTCGTTTGGATTTGGTGATAGCATTTGCTTCTCTTCAGCATTCAGACTGACCTTGCTTAATACAACGTGATTATGGTTCGAGTTCCAGGTTTAGAGCATTGGCTATGGAGTTGCATTCTATTGGATTATCTTTCCCTTGGAGTCTATGTAGATGTCTTTTCCGCCGCTGTTCTTTCCACTATTGTATAAATCTCTGAGGTTGTTCATGCGTTGTATCAATGTTGTATATCAATAATATTCTTTTTTTACTTCCGATGTGTTGTTGTACTTAATGTGTTATAAACTCCGGTGCGAATCGAATTTCAATGTTGGAATCGAAGGCATTAGAATATGAGTGAAGTACGGATGTCGATTTTCAGAAGTTGGATTTCGGGTCGTCACAGTCTTCTTCTTCCGACGATCAAACAAGTAGTTGTGATGATGATGGAGATGGAGGTGATAGTGTTGGTTAGACATCGGATAGTGGTAGGGGTAAGCAACCAATGGCATAAGATGTTTTTTTACAAAGACATTAATATTCATTTCGTATGGCTTGTACTAAACGGCCACTCTATTTCATATCATTTCAAAGATTCTTGTTTATGGAAGTTTATTGTATGAATGATTATTTTTCTTTCGTAGTATCTATGACATTATAACTTCATTTATTCCTCATACCTTTTTGTCGATGACAAAGGGGGACAAATATATAAATATTGTTGCTAACTTTAAGAATGTAGGATGTAGAGCGTCAAAGATTCAGGGGACTAAGTATTTATGTTATATATAAAGTTGAAATCTATATCTATTTATAGGTTGTCATCAATCAAAAAAGGGGGAGAACATTGAAACTTGATTTTGATTCATGATAGGAAGCTCTCACTACGACATACAAATTTGACGACTGCTACGACCAAAAGAGAATATATACTACAAGGAGACGAGACTTCAAAACCGGTGCATCAATTATATTATTTTCTTTTTGAGTCTTTGGTCAATGTTGTTAAAATCTCTCCTCGGTTACGTATATATTAGATTATATATTTAATCATTCAATTTTCCAATATTTTATACATATATAAGCATATATTAAGTAACTAAAGTTATATATATTTCTATACCTGTGTAAACTGTGCATATTGATTAGATTTCACCAGGTCGGTCGACTGACCCAATGGTCCAGTCGATTGACACTACGAAATTTTTGCAACATGCACAGGTGCATAAATATACGGATAGATATTTGAATTTTTTTTTGAATATTCAGTCGACTGACCCCGAGGCTTAGTTGACTGAATTTCTACAACAGCTGCTTGCTGAAAAGAAATGACTTTTTATGAAGAGATACAAACCTCTACGAAAAGATTTGGACGCAATGGTTCAACCAAAACTCTTCACCAATAGTCCCTGCTTTCTAACCATTATAAATACATAATCAAACTTGATTTCAAATCATTGAATTACAATGGAATTTTCTTATCTCTTTAATCCAATTTTCTGGAATCTATTTGCTATTGTACTTTCAATTATTGTGCATTAAAGCAATACTATACCTTTCTATTCTTCATATACTTCAAATATATATATATATATATATATATATATATACTTGAGGAGAAGATTATAGGAAGGGTGTACTACAAGAGACAAATTCTTTTTATCAGAACACAAAACTTATAATTTATTTTCTGTATTTGTTGAAGTCCTATTCTGTTGCTCAGGGGGGTGAAGTCTTCTTCGGCTGCTGATGCGAAATCCTGTTCTACTGCTCATTTCCCTTTTTGGCTGCTCTGGGGTTGTATAAACCTATTCCTTCGGGTTAAGTGAGGGTTATTGTTTTAGTGAAATTCCAGAAGGAGTCTGGGACTGAACGTAGGATAGTGCTACGAACGGGTATAAAAATTCCCGGTGTTATTTTATTTTACTAATTTATATTCCGCATTATTTACTACATTGCTATCATCACTATACTTTGTATTATCATATATGCATAGTACACGATCCATAGAACACTTTTATGAAGTTCTGTTCAGAAAGCTTGGTTAGAGTCCATAATAAAGGATCAAGGGATCAATCCTAATACGGATGTGAAGTTGTGAATTCAAATAGAAAATCGAATCAAATATTGTGTACGGATGATCTACATATATCGCAAAAATATGTGTTAAAAATAATTATTTGTGGCAAAACCTTTAGGTTTTTGTTTGGGATAATTTTGAGGACGAAATTATTTTAAAGGGGAAGATTGTAACGACCCATAAGTCTGTCACTTCGATGAATTATATTTATTTTTAAATTTATTTAAATAAACGGTTGATAATATAAACAATAATGTTTTGAGTAATAATTAGCGGTAATTTTATTTTGAATAAATATTTACAAAAATATTTTCCTCGATGTCTAAATAGATAAGATGGCTGAAAACTGTTTTGTCTATAACGAACCTATAATCGTAAAATGTCATGCATAGAGCTGGGTACGTACACTTATTTTTATTATTAAATAATGATATGAAATAAAATCAACTGATTTGGCTTCAAAAATAAAATGTATTTTTGACATTGTTAATAATGCCCTTAAATATGATAATTGATTTACTAAATTTAAGTAATGACTTAATTATTATTATAATTATTCAAATAATTGTTTTTAAATAATAATAAATCATTTTAAGTAGTTATAAAGTGATAATAAATAAATTATAATTGTTTTATAAAGAGATACATTTGATTTAAAAACATAAGGAAAAATCGATACTGCATTATCGATATGATAGCCATTTTTGTAAATGATTGTTAATATAAATTTATATGGTTTTATAAATGAAACGTGATCATTTTAGTTCATCTAAAAAGATAAGTAATTTTTTTGAAAGTTTATTTACAAATATATTCACATTAAAGTAAAGTGAAAATGTGACTAGGAATCGGTTCTTTGATCGGCAACGTTTTAACGAACGAATGTTGTTCGGAATCAATGCAACATTGTTTATATGTCATGTACACATATATAACACACAAATGCATCCACTAGTATTCACATGAACATATGTATACATACAAATTAACTTATACACTTACAAATACATATATAAGACAAAATTCAAATTTCTTTTGTATTAAACTTCCTCCTTAAGCTAAAACAAGTCGACATATGCATATATGAGTGGATGGAAGTGATATGCATATGGAGGAGGGGTTATTGCGGTGTATTATAAAGTAGTGTGTTCGAGAAGCTTGGAAAAAGTGTTTATGCCTATCTTCCTTTATACTCCTCTTTTTTCCTATAAATACCCACCCATATCCTCCTTCATTCTTCACAAATTCATTCTTATTCTTCTTCACCATTCTTGAGCTTCTTAATGCTCACTAATGGCTTCTCTTTAAGAGCAGTAGGAGGGCTAAAAATGGTGGAGTGCTTAAGCACCAATCCGCTAATTACTCTCTAACCTCTTCATTATCTACTTCTCTCTCTTCTCTTCATTAATGGCACCTGGCCAAGAGTTTGGAGGTAATGGAAACATGGGCCTTAAGCGAGGAGGAGGTATATATGTTTTCCAAGCACATTGAAATCATGGTTGAGTCGTTTTGTAATGATTTAGATGAAGTACTGTGATGATTTGAACTTTGGTAGGAAGTTGGTTTGATTATGGTGAGAACTCCTAAACTATAATATATTATATGTTAAATGATGATATGATGTTGCAAATGAATGTTTAATATGCATTGATCATCGATTTTGGCTGTTTTGATATGAATGTTGAACATGTATCCAAGTCATGAATATACACGTCGATAAGCACAAAGGAAATAACTTTTCCAGATTTTATTAAATAGTGTATATGGAATTTTTAAACCTATTAAAAATGGTTTAAAATGTATTCGCAATGTTTTGTAAACATTTAAAAGTTTTTTCGTGAAATGTGAAAAGAAATAGAAATTTTGGTTGAAAATAAGCACGTTGCGTATCAGAACTCTGCGATTTCATACTTCAAAAGTCAAACAAGTGTAAAAGTTGGACTATAGCTTGGAATTATTCAAGATAAGAATTTTACAAACTATTGTATCCATAGTTTCTAATGAAGAAATAAAATCAAGATTTTGATAAGTAGATTTTGAAATATGAGCAAAACATATTTTTGAAAATTCTCGAATTTGTAGTTCAGAATCCAAAAACTGGATTTCATTGAAAATGATGTTCAATATTGTTTAAAAATGTGAAATATATCTTACATATATTTTAAAATGTTTTAAAAGTGAATTTAGTAATAAAAATGAATTCCAAATGATAAAAAGTCGTTTTGATCAATATAGCTTAAAAGGCACTTGCTACAGCATTTCTGTAGCACTTTTCTATAACTTTCAAAATATGGTTTTAAAATATCGAAATCTTGTATTAATGTTTAAAATGGATAACTAAGAGTTTTAATAATGATTTGGTGGTTTCGTAGCATATTGAAGAAAGTTCAAATATATGATTTAGTGAAAAAGCTATTATAAATAAGTGGCTTAATCTTGGCTTTAAAAGCCGACGAGTAGGCTAGATTTTTCAATTCGTGAGATTCGGAGGTGAGGCGCAGAAACTACGGAGATGTTTAGGAGCGACTATTTCCCTGGATCACCTGGCCTCTTTACTGGGCTAGTGATAGATAAGGTCAAAATGTCGGAAACAGTCTAAGTATAAAATGATTTAAATTTACAAATTTAAATACAACTTGATTTTATGGAGATGATCTTCTTGTACTCGGTATTAAAGACCGAAGAGGGAACTCATACTATTCATGGAATTTGAAAAGTGGTTTCTTTGTTATTCTGGCTATAGTATTTGTTGAATAAGGGGATTGATACTGAGAGAATTAGGTGATTTCTATATATTCCGCTCAATCAATATTTACTGGTTTTGGATTAATATCCTAGATAACATGTTTTTAACCAATTGAAACTGAGAGTTTCGAATTAAGAAATCATTGTTAAGATTTTAATGAGATGATTTGGAATTGATTTAAGTTCCTATATTTATAATTGAGTGGTTTGGATTTATAGTAAACGATGTCTTCAATAACATTGTTTTTGATCCGTGTTAAAAGTTATCATTTGGAAATCTTTGTTAAGATTTAAGTATAGGACATGAATTTATAAATATCATTATGTTTAACTCTAATAAATGTATTTTAATTTCTGCTGTAATGACTATTTGTTGGAATAACATATGTGAGATTTTTTCTGTCTTATTTGTCCGTCCTACCCTTAAGAATATGCTTCTCCAGCACTTGGATTTTCGACAGTGAATATCAAGGATGTACCAATGTTGATTTCATGCATATATACATACATACAGATATATGTGTATATATATATATATGTGTGTGTGTGTATATATATGTATACACCATCGATTCGACCACCTGCCTTTCCTCTCTAACTCTACAACTGCAACCCCATTGTTAAGCTTCCATCTGCAGTTTCACTTACAATAGACATTACCACAACACCACATCAAACTTCTGTTGATCAATGCATACTTTTTCCTTATAACAATACACCCTGCATATCACACCAGTCTCTACATATCAGTAAGACCTAATAACTACTCAACAGCCTCCAACAATGCTATCATTCCTACAACTTCTCAATTATCTCAACAATAAAAACAAACAATATCAGTGCACCGACCAAACAACCACAAGCTCAAATACATACCATGCATACCATGCACGAACAACTTCTTCCCTTCTGCAAACTTCTTCCCTTCTGCAAACTTCTCCCTGACCATATCATCATCTTCTCTAATAACACCATACCATCAATGATATGAATACAAAGTCCCATCCTCCTGCAACATCGCCAACATCGCCAACATTCTCCTTCAATCTCCTATTACGACCACGATACGAATCTTCCCCAATATTGCCAATCAACGATACAAATCAAAACAACCCTCTACCATTCAACGCCTTGCATCGAGAACTCCACCAATACCCGAAACTGTCTCCCTTCATCACTTCAAACTCCGCCACCAATCGGCCTAAATCATCGAACCTGCAACCATAACAATTTGATTAATTTAGGTATTGCAATTTCAAAATTTTGATTTGGGGGCAAGCAATGGTTTTCGTTGTTTTAAAAAAAAAAATTTGACATACTGTTCATTTTGAATAGAGTGTTGAAGTTTGGGATTGTAGTGTTTTCCATTTTTTTGAACATTTATTTATTTTGAGTTGAGCCTTGATTAGTTTATCTTCAAAAAACCAAGTTTGCTTGGTGAAGATATTTTAGTTCTCCTATTTTAATTAAATAACAAGTTGTTTTCAATTGTTTTAGTTAAATTTGTTTTACTTTTCTTTAGTTTTAATTACTTCTTTCATATTCAAAAAAACTTGTGTATATCTTGATTTTAATTTTAGGGTGCAAAGCAGAAAATCAAGAAGGAAATGAACTGCATTCCAAAATTAACTGCTTGCTTGCTTATTAAAATATTTGCTGCTTTAAATTAATTTCTAATATATTCTGCGTGCCCTAGTATCGTGCTTCCATCCTATGTTTTTATTCTCATTGCATTGTTGGTTGCTTGCATGATAAAAAAAATCAAAAACAAAAAAAATTCATTCGTATTTGCATCGTTAATTCATGTTTAATTTCTGCTTTGCATTTCATCTCAGAACTTGACTAATAATAACGGTTACATATCTTAAGGGTGTCACGAGCTCACCTACAGCTAAATGTATGTTGGAAAGTTATCCTCTTTTAAAAAATTATTTTCTTGGTTCTACGGTGCGACAGAGCAATAATTAGTTAAAATATTACGGTGATCGTAAATATTATATTGATTGTTTCTCCAAGGTACTTAAACCTTCGGTTGCATTTCTATAGTGATTCGTGGTGCACCGATAAATCACATCGATTACTAGGCTGGGAACTATCATGTTGGATAAAGATAACGTGCGATTATACAATATTGGGTTAGGAGCTACTTAGAATAAGAAATTTGTAATTAAACCTTTGCATTTATTTATTTGCATTAGTTCATGCATATTTTAAAAAAAATTCAAAATCCAAAACTAAATAATTTATAAATATTTCTTAACCTAGTTTTTAAATATTTTCCTTTACAATTTTTTAATCAAAATCAAAATCCAAAAAAAATATTTTTTTTAGAAAACAAAAAAAATATATAATAAAATATAACCTTTTCAAAATAAAATTGAAAATCCAAAAAAATAAATCAAATTTCCCCACGAGAAAATAAATTTGTTTCCGTAAATTGTTCTTCTTTATAATAAAAATCCAAAAAAAAAATTCACTTCGAATTCTTGTGGATATTATAACAACAACTACGGTATAAATAATTCGGATTCTGAATCACAAAATTTTAAAAATGATCACCAATCCCAAATGTTGAATGGAGTATTGAAACGATTTCGAATTTACTTGAACTCTCTACACAACAAAATCAGATGATAAATGAGTTATGTAATTCTATTTGTGCGATATCTCGATTCAAGGGTTCAAAACAAACAAAATTTGAATTCTCTCCAAAATTCAAATGGTTTCAATTATAACTCATGCCGATTCAATTTTAAACTCTAAGATGAAATTCAAAATCCAAATGAAACTAATTGTTTAAATAATTTTGGTAATGAGAATAATCTCACACAATAAGAAATCCTAATATTAACAACAATGGATATTAGTATTTCAATACCGAGCGCTCTTTAGTCCGATGATATTGACAAAAATGCATAGTTTCGGTGCGTGTTATTATTAATGTGGGCCAACAAAATTTTTCTTCTCCCGTTTATCTATCTTTCTTCTCCAGATCCACTCACAACATTTCTCCATCAATGCCCAAAAAACCTTAATTTATTTTTCATTCAATCTTGCTATATTTGTCCTTTATTCAATTTTATTTTTCTCTTATTTCAAACTCTCAGTCACGCTTATCTCCAAAACCGAAAAGCACTTTAAAAAATTCTCATAATTCACAGTCTTATAGTTTGGTAAAACATTGTAATCAACTATTCTTCTTCAACTCGTGATTCACTACAAATGGATCTTACATCTCTGACAATACTGCACCTTCAATCCTCCGCCACTACTCTAATTGGCATCTATTCTTGCAAGTCAAGACCATACCTTACATAATTTTTTGTCACGGGAATCTACGGCTAGTTTGTGTGTTATTCGTTAATATTTTTTTAATATATGTAATATATTTAGGCATTGCAGGTAATATAATTTTTAATATTTTTTGGTAGATTACAATTTTTTAATTTGGTTTCCCTCCGTCAACCACCAGGATTCTTCGAACATCCAATGATATAGGTGTTGTTGGTTTTTTAATAACTCTAAAAAATCATATATAATATGTTCGGTATAACCTCTCCTTTTCTTGCTAAATGAAATCTTGCAACCAAAAAAGTGACTATTATGGTTAAGCTTTCCAAATTTGTTTTCTTTACATAAAAATTCACATCCTTTTCATCATTGATTAAGTTAATTATATCAAATTGGGATGTAATGACTAGATTTTAAGTAAATTTTCTAAAGCAAGTAAATGTATTTTTTATTAAGGATATCTAAGGAAAAGTGGTTGTTCGAAAATTATCATTTGACAAATTATTAATTCTGGGACAAGCATCCTGATCAAACATGAATTTAGCTCAAGAATTCAATTAGGATTCTTATTTTTCCAACCTCTTAACAAAAACAAGAAATTGGCTCTAGTATTAAAAATAAGAAATCTTATTTAAACCTGTTTTCAATGACTTATTGATCTTAAAATAATTTTTTTGATGATCCATAAAATTGTACTCGATTACTTTCAGTATAATGCAAGCATTTGGAGTAAATATATATCCTAGGAAAATAAACATGAAATCTTATAATTTCAATCCAGAAAATTATTCCATTGATTTGAGTAATCATTGTTGTTGTTTAAAATGGTTTTATTTATTTTCAAGTTGGATAGTAATAGTACAAAAATGCATACATGGATTATATGGTTATTGTTTGCATGCATGCATGGATTTTATAGCTATTTTATTAATTATATTCATTTTTGTGAAAATAAGGCAGATTGAAATTAAGTATGAAACAGTAGAATTCGCAGTCCTTTCGAATTTCGATGTTCATGCATAGTCTAATAAATTCTTTACCATGGTCCTTAATGAAGTAGTTATGTTGTTAACATGTTTGCATAAATTACTATTTTATATTTAAGTGTAGCATCTTTCCATCTGCAAACACTATTGAGGCATAAAAGGCTTCTTTTTAGTAAGGCATAAAAGGCTTCTATTTAGAAAGGAACGTAGCTGTTTGATCATATTGTATTGTTTGTCAAGACGAATTAGGGTTGGCAGTAATTTATTGAAGTAGAATTTTTGTCCAATTCTCAAAAGAATTCAGAGCCGGGACAATTGTATTATGCTTTACATCGTAAGTTGCGCTCCAAAGGTAAATCATAGCATACAAATAATTCACCGATTCTTGCTGCTCATCATCATTCTGTAACGGCCCTTAATTTTGATAATTAAAAGTAGTTGATTTTGCAAACTTTTGTGATTTAATGTTTGATGAAATATATTTTTTATTAAATTATAAGAATGTAATTTGATTAAAATGTAATAGTATTAATTTATGGCAATTTATAACCGCTTTGAATGTTATTCCAATTAAAATAAATGATTAAAAAGGTATAATTGGTGATAGATTGTAAATTAATTGTAGTAACGTGTATATTAAATAACAATTGGATTGAAGGAGTAATTGATAATTTAAATGTTGATTAATCAATGAATAATGTGTAATAAATTGTAATTAAATAAAAATTAGTGTTGTAGTAGTAATTATAACACTTGTTGTGGATAATAAATGTACAGTGTGACGACCCGAAATTTATAACAATTTAAATTTGAGTACTTAATTGATTTCAAATATTTGAAGGGTTAATTTTAACTTTAGTTCCAAATATCACTATTTACTTGATATTTAAATTACTGAATTATATAATTTGAAATTGGGTAAAATGTTGAATTTGGAGTTTTAATCCCGTTAAAAATAATTTGAAGGCTTATAAATTTTTTATTCATAGCATTGAGGGTAGTGAAAGTGTTGAAATCGAGTTTGGAAATGTTTTGTTAAGTTTTGAAATTTTATTGTTCAAATCGATATTTAAAAATAGCCTTTCGAGGTACAGTCTCGGAATTCGATGAAACCAATTCCTTTGGATCCGTAACGGTTAGTTATTATCGGATTTCAATTTTCGTAGTTTTGGATTTACCGTTTGCTCGTACGGATGAGAAACGCGTTGGAATTAAAATCGATAATATAATATTTTAAATCGATTTATAAAGCTAACTTCCACATACGATTAAATTAGCTTCAGAAGCACATTCTATTGTGTTCGGAATAAGGGTAAAACCACATAATCGCCTAGCGGCGTTCCTTAAGAGGAGTTCGAAATTTTAATAGTAATTAACGTGACGTTTTGAAAGTTTTATAATATAATAAATTTAAGGTCAAACAGTCAAAGATATTTTCATTTACAAACGCGTACTCAAGAAGCCTTCCACCAACCTATATCTTATCCCCGTCCCCCTCTCTCTATTCTCAAAAGCATAAAATTGAACTCGAATTAAAAAAAATGGCCGAAGCCTTTTAATAAAAAAAAGGGAAAATGGCCGAAGGGGGGAGGGAAGCCGCGCGTCATGGTTCATCAATTCAAGTGGACATCGTGTCGTGGGTTTCGCGATGAGAAGTTGGCTTTCATCATCGACTTCAATTAGGGCAGAGGCAACGATGGTCGGCGATTTGGGGTTTGGCAGCAGCAGGTAGCGGCGCGAGTGGTGAGGCCGCAGCTTCGAGCGATGGGTTCTAGAGTTCGACTTTGATTGGAAGGACAGTCGATTAGGGCTTGGGGTTGCGATCAAATTAGGGGATGCTAGGTAATGTGATCTCGGAGTCGGCAAAGCAGTGGCTCACGAGGGTGGCGTTTGCAGTAGGGTAGCGCAAGGCGGTGGGGTCCAAGCATCTCTAGGTGGCGACGAGAATGGTTGAGACTGGGTAGGTGGCGACCGGGTATGTCATATTGGTGCATACAGTCAGTTTTTGATCTCTATTAAGCTAGTTCAATTTAAATTTCTCGAATAAAAAAAAAGATAAAGATTTATACCGGTTTGAAAATAGAAGGAAATAAAATAAAACAATATGTAGTAAGATTCATAAGCAATTCTGTTTTTATTTAATATACAGGTTTGAAAGGGATTTTTTATTTTATTTGAATGTACATAAGATTTCGGAAAGATATTGGGATTTTAAAATAAATAAATAAATAAATAAAATATACATATACCTATTTTAAATTTCCTAGTTTATTTTTAAACAAATGATTCAGTGATTAACCTGTTTAATTAACATATTTAATTATTTTAGTTACTAAAAGATTTTTAAAAGGGAGGTAGTCAAAGTAAAATCATTAGTTAAGTAATTTATTTAATGAGATATAATGTCCTATTACTTCGAATATTAATAAATCGTATAACTGTTTATACAAGGTTAAAATCTAAATGGAAACAAGTCAAGATTGGATTTGGATTGCATGAGGTGCGAATTGGGTTGGTAAAACTCTCGTTCGCATGCGACAAATGGTTTTTAGGGTTGGGTTTTCGTTTGTGGGAGGCGGTTGCAAGGCGTGGTAGTGGCTGCAGGTAGGGGAAAGAAGGCAATCGCGTTTTCTGGGTAGTGCGTACGAAAGGAAATCGATGCTTATGATCGAGGTTAGCAGTAATTAGGGCTTTATTTATGTGAGGTAATTAATTTAATTTCTGAAATTTTGTTTAGTTAATTATATAATTAAAAATCGAATGCGAAGCAAAAAATAGGGTTTTAAGACAGGTATTTTTAAAAATGTCTTGATTTGGAAAGTTTATTTAAATTTAGATTTTAGGAATTCTTATAAACAATAATTTATTAATGTATATGATTTCAAAAAGGAAAGCATACTATGTTATTATATAAACTATATGATAAAATAGGTTATTATTTAAAGAGGTTAATGTGTAAGCTTGTACATATGATAAGTCAACTAAGCTATTTCTTTTGATAATTATAAGGTCAGACTTATAAAATTCGTAATTACGTAGGCTATACTATCGTTTGGAAAAAGCTGGGATTGTAGGTTTTAATCTAAAATGAGTTTTCAATAAATTTGGGAAAAATCAAGGTGAGAAATTTTTACCCATTTGAATTACTTGAAATTAATTTTAAATAGTTAATATTAATTATTGGATGCTTGGTTGAATTTATAAAATTATTATCTATTGAATAATATTACACATATAGTAGTATATGCATTAGTAGTGGGATTGATATTCCTGCATATTTTAGCGGATGAGACCCTATGCGCCACATATAATAGCGGATTACCCTATATACCACGATATACCCCTCAAAGTGGTATTGGTATTTTATGTTGCATTAGCATTAATGGATGCAGGAATACTGGATGGAGGGATCCAACGGATTCCTCTAAAATGTCGATTTTAAATTTCATGTATATTGATATGTGATGTGTTACAATAATCCGCTATAGATTATTACTACGACTGAAAAATTGGATGTTAAAGTAGCACTTGCCTGGATTTTGGTATTTTAAATATCGTAATATTATTTTTTGAATTAGAAGGAATTTAAAGGATATTTTGGATATAGAAATATTTATATCGAATTTTGGATTATTTTAAAAGAAAACGATTTGGATAAAATGATAAATTGATTTTTAGGTTATGTTTAACTAGTCATAAAAATATTCTAAATGGAGTGTGACGACCCGGAATTTTCAAGCAATTAAAATCGGAACATTTAATTGATTTTAAATATTCAATAGAGTAATTTTAACTTGAATTACGAATATCACAATTTACTTGATAATTGAATTATTGAACTAAACAATTTGAAATTGAGTAAAATGTTGAATCTGGAGTTTTGATCCTATTAAAAATAATTTGAAGGCTTATAAAATTTATATTGTTAATACTGAAGAAAATAGAAGAGTTAAAATAGAAATTAACAGTGATCTGTTCAATCTTGAAATTTATATCGTCTAAATTGAATAAAAAAAAATGTTGGTATACTCAAATTTTCTTTCAGTCGTTCAGTCAACAATAAAAATGCTTGAACTAAAAAAAAACAGTGAGCAACACAATAAGGGCCGAACCCTTCTCTTCTTTTCAAATCACTATACCATTCCCCCTTCAACACGCCTACTCGACCTTCCCTCGTACGCCTTCTCTCTATTTTATATTCCAATCTCGAGGCCATCAGAAATCAACTCGCGATATCTAAAAAGAAAAAAAAGAAAGAAAGAAAACCGAAGGGGGGGGGGCACTCGCGTGCTCAAGTACGCGAGGAAATCGCGTCGTCGTCGTCATCAATGGTCGCGAGTTTCCCCTAATTTGATTTTAGAGTTCACGACCTTCACTAGTTCGAGGCACGAATTAGGGCTTTAAGCATGGCGGCGCGGCGTGTTCGATCGAGGTGGAGTTCTACACGAGGAGTGGAGCTCGCGACGTTTCGGTGATGGTTTCGAGCTATGTAAGGAGTCGCGATCGAAGCCTGAAGTTGGGGCCTAGCCTGGGATGTTCGTGGGTGAGATATGTTCGAATTCTATAAGTGATAATTTATTTAATCATTTTCTAACTTTCGTTTAACTGCTTATGCATATAAAAATAAAATAAATAAATGTTCACTATTTAGTTTTACAGTTCCAGAGTTTAAATATATATATATCATGGTACTTGGTTTTACAGTAAAAAAAAAATTGTTTGTGGTTTCGAATAAATACATATATATAGATTAGAGGGAATTTAATATATATATAGTTGGATTAAACAGAAATGTTATATATATATAAGATTTCAAAAAAGAAAAATACATAGAAAATTGTGAAGGATTAGATTTGTCTATATAAATTATTTCTTATGAGTATATAAAAGTTCCAAAATAATATATTCATTTGCCATTCCAATTCACTGTCGTATTTGGGTGGTTAACTCATCTAATAAAACTTATTTAATTTTTCATTTGCCAAGACTAATTTATTAAAGGAGAATGTGTTTAAAATAAATTGTTAATTTATTAAATGATAATGAATTGACTGATTATTTCAAATATTAATAAAACCTTATAATACTTATACAAGGTCAAATTCTGAAAAGAAAACAAGCTGGTTGGTATGGATTGCAAACAACAAACCGAAGGTGAGTTAATCTCACTCGGTTGAATTTAAATTTAAATGTTTAAATTTAAATAATTGTTTGAATGGATGAATTGAGTGATGAGTTTTAGTATGATGGAATTGGCATATTACATTGTGCTAACATTTGTGGATGCAGGGAAACAGGTTGGAGGGATCCAACTGGACCCCTCACATTTATTTGAATCATTCCATATTCTCTGTTGTGATTATTTGATATCTTATGATGAGTTATATTGGTATATTGAATGTTATGGTTGATTGGATATTTGGGTATAATGAATTACCAAAATATATGAATTGGATTGTTGAAAAGAAATTAAAAGGAAGTAAATTTGTAAGCGAAATAATTATGGAAAGTTTGAATAAATTAAGAATGAATTGGGAAGAAATAGAAGTAATATGAAAATAATACTAAATAACTTCTAGTATGAAGAGAAATGGAATTTTGAATAAAATGAAATTGATGAATTGTAAACTTAAGTTATATCAATTAAAGAAATAAAGAATTATTTTAAAATTTAAAGTTTAAATTTATTAAAGGAACGAAGAAGAAATTGAGAAATCTAAAAATTGGAATCAAGAAATGAGATCTGAAACTAATAAATTCTGAATTTAAAGGGAACAAATTGGAAATCAATTTGGGAAATTGATTTAAGTGATTGAAGCTAGGATTTTACTCTGGATAACCAAGTACATGTTTAAAGTAAATTCTTAAATAAGTTTAAAGGTTTTAAAGTTGTTGTAAAAAGCAAGTTTTAGAAAATTTATTATTTCTAATATTTAAACTCAATAGTAGGTATTTTCCTAAATCTATTATAGTAGTAATTACTTAAAAAGTGACCTAGTATTTTGTTTTCAAAAGTGAAAATCTAGTTTTATATTCTATTAAGTAACTTTATTTTCAAATACTCATATAGTATGTATTTTACAAAATATTGAAGCAATTTAACTTAAATGTCTAAAAGTATATATTTTCAAAGTAAAGTGTTTTAAATTATTTTAAAAATCTATTTTTGTGCTTGGTGATTTCAGGGGGAATATAAAATATTTGGGAAAGTTGATTTTGAGAAGAAAGATGGTTTGAAACTGTTTTCAAAGGATTGAAAATAGAAATATATCATGTGAAGATATTTTTGAGAATTAATAAATAATTTGGAAAATTATTTATTGGTTGATGGTTGTTTTGTGAATATAGTTGATAGTTAAATCACCGACTATCAATATTGGACAAATGCGTTGATCGTTTCGAAGAGACCGGGATCGAGATTTATTTCTCGAAAACCACTTCGATCCGGTTTGTATGTTTCGTGAAAAACGATTTTGGATTCGAAGATGGAGCAATGAAGTGCAAGGGCTAGTCGCTACTAATTCTGAGGATATTTCCAAAATGGATGTTGCAGGAATAGTGCCTTCGGTTCCGTTCGAACCCGGGACAGACTTGTATGGATGAATGCTTGCGAAACATCGTCAGGTGGACGATGGGCATTCTAAGTGAAACGTTCTTAAAAGGTAACGCTTAGCCTCAAGCCTCATCAACCGGGAATTACTGAAAATCAGGGGATATGCAGCAAGGTTAGGTGGGTCATGCCCAAGCAGGACAAGATATTTCCCCTGTCTAGATGTCCCTTTTTATATATTTCGGCTTAGTGGGTGGTTGGTCGCGCCAACCACGGGGTTTATCTTGTTTGGGACTGTTCAGTAAGGAATGGTTCCGGCCTTGTGTTGCAGGGGATGAAGGGAGTAATCCTCGGTACGGTGATCTAGGCCCCGTACTGTGACAGGTGGTACCCCAGTGCCTAGTCATTAGTTGGAAATCCATTCTCCCTACGAGCCTTTTACGAGTTTTGTTTGTATTACCCACTCTGTGGCTAGTAGGTGGAATTTAATAGATGTAACAATTTCGTCTATTTTATAAGTATTTGTATATAGACCCTATTATAATATCAGAGGATTTCTATAAAAATTGTTTTAGCTATCGTAAGGTAAAAACCCGACATGTTTATTTGTGGCGTAGTCTTACGAGATGCTTTTGTTTTCAAAGGATTTTTGAAACTTTAATAATCAATTGGATGTGATTTTCTCACGCTGGTAATCCACACTGACTCGGGTGTTATTTAACTGTAATACTCGGGTCAGACCGAGTATTATAGGATACAGGATATGATGCTGTGGAGCTCAGGAGACGAGCTGGATGACGATACGTATAGTCGTACTTGTTATATATATATTCCGTTGTTTGAGTTGTTGTGTATTCATTGTATGTTATTGATGTGAGCTGTGACTGATGTACTCTGATAATGTAATATATGTAAACAGATATATTTGATTTTGAGTAAAGATTGTTTACTACCTATTATAGTTTATTCCGCTACGATGGTTAGATTCAGATGTTGATTTTGTTTTCTCCTCTTCTACCTCTTCTTCTTAAACCCAAATGGTTCGTATTTCTGTGCAACTTGAGTTGATTGTTGTAGAATAGTGTTGACTCAAGGGGTACGGATTTGCAGGCTGTTACACTTGGTAGAGATAGGTTGGAGATAACCTTGGCTCTGGTGGGAATTATTCATTTAATTTAGAGTCTATAGTACTCTAAAATGAGTTTGAGCGTATTAATAGATATGAGCGCGTATTTGTTAGTGAATATAAATTGTTTTAATATTGTGTTGATTGATTTATTGAGTGACATATGAACCTTCGTCGACACAGTCTGCACAACTGTATTGAAGGGGTTTCTAAACACTTGAATAGAGCAATCGACATGGTATTGTTTTAAATATAGGTAAATGAAATAATTTTACCCAAAAACATATCTTGATATAAAGAATAGTTTTTTTTGAAAACTATTTAGCTAATATATGGTTGCTTGGATGTTAGAAATGATAATATTAAAGTATTATCATTGTTAAGTGAAAATTTTAACTAGAAATTGTAAATATAATCAAAGATTGAGAAGGTAAATTCATTATAAAATGGAATTTATAAATATGAATTATTAATGTAATTTATAAATTGAAATATAATCAAATGAGAATTAGTATGAGAATAAGCAGTGCAAATGAATTTTAGTTAAAATTTGAATTCAAAATAAAATTTGAAACTTTAAAACCCGCAGATTTGGAAGTACTTTGAGGATAAATACTAACATTATTGTTTTGGAGGTATTTATGAAAAGAAATTTGTTTTGAATGGATTTTGAAAGTGAAATAGCATTGAAATCACTTGGATTATTGGAAAATAATTCTGATGATGACGGCCGCATCATCAGTATTCACTTTCGAATTTCTAAGTGATGGATTGCTCCCAAAAACTGATTTGTACAGAAAGCTAGTTGTTTTTGAAAATTTCAAGAAAAAAAAGGGAATTTGTTGAAGTAAAAGCCAGGATTAGTTTAAAGTTTTTGAGAAATGTGATTTGAGATGTTGGAGATTTCAAGATAATTTAAAACAAAAGTTGGGTATTTGAAAATCCTGGTGGGATAGGTTATAAGCTTATAAGTTAGGATATTCTTTTAAATCAGGAAGAATAAATAAGCTTTGAATGTTGGAATTTAAATTTAAAAGAAAAGTTAAAAATGGAATTAACTTGGATTTGGAAATAAAGATTTGATTGGATTGAGATTGATTGAATAAGTTGAAAATAATATCTAGTGTATTCGAATTAAGTTGAAATCGAATTGGATTAAATAAATCTGAGTTAAAATTAAATTGAATTGGAATAGGAATTCAATTAAGATATAGAATGGAATTAGATTCTTACCTGAATAAATGGAAATTAAATTGGGTAAGGATTGAATTGAAGTAAATAAGTTAGAATAACTTGTAAAGGAATAAAAATCCATAGAAATAAAATATGCTTGGGCAATAACTAAATAGCAGGCTTGAGTTAAAAATAAAAGAAGACTATATTCAAGCTTATGATGAATGGAATTAAGTTAATAATAAGTTGTGACTTATTAAATTTGAAAGTGAGACACAAAACTCCAAAATAAATATAATTGATGAATTGGAGAATAAAATGAAAATCAAAGCTTAAATTATAAGCTAAATTGAACTAGGAAAATTAAATGCAATGATATTTGGAATTAAAGTTCAAGAGTTGGATTATAAATAAGGGAAGAACTAATTGATAATAAATTAGCTAATGAAATGTGTGAATCGAGTTCAATGTAGTTAAATAGAAGTTGAATTATAAGCTATTAATGAAGATTGGAAATAAAACTCAAGTTATAAATCGAATTCGACATGAATCATTAGTGAAGGAAATATAATTAAAAGTGGCCTTGAACTTAATTAATTGATTTGTGAATGAAATTGCAATGTAAGTTAATAAAATTGGATGGTAATTTAAAAGTGAATGGAAATTTGAAATGAATAGTGGATTCAAAACATGAGAATATAAATTTAAAATTTAACTTGAAGTGTTAACAAATTAAATATAATTGGGAATGTATCAAATAAAAATGTAAATGGATTAAAATAGCAATGGTTTGAATGTGCAAATAAAATCCAAATAAGTGAAGATAACCTGGAAAATAGCCAGGTAATAAATTGAATGAGTTAAATCTGGAAAGTTAAATTTTATAATAGCCAATCAAATGAAATTTGCGTATTTAAAATGGAAATGGATTTAAAATAGTAATGGTATGAATTACAAATAAAATCTAAATCAGTGGAAATAAGTTGGAAATGGCTTTGTGATCCATTGAATGAATTGAAGCTGGGAAGTTAAATTCTATAATAACCAATCAAATGAAATTGCAAATTTAAAATGAGATTGGATTGAAATAGAATCAAGTTAAATTGAGAAGAGAAATTGTTTGCAAAATGAGAATGAGCTTAAATATGGAATTTGAATAAATTGGAGTGAATAAACTTAAGCTAGAGGATGGAAGGAGTTAGATTGAATTCAACTTAAAATTTAGATTAATAATAGTGAATTGGATTTAAATCAAGTAAAAATAAATCTTAATTGAAATAAAATTCGGTGAGTTATAAATAATATTAGTGGAATGAAATAGCTTGGATTATTTCCGAGCTAAATAAAATAGTTTGGAATAAACTAACCGGGAATGAAATGTAAATGAATGGATTGCAAATGAAAATTTAAATGGAATGTGTCGAGCAAAATAAATGATTGTGAATGGATTAAAATAAAAGGGAAATTTAAGTGGCAATCAAGATGAACCTAAATTGTTAATGGTTTTGTATGGAACTTGTTTGGATAATGGAACTAGTTGGTTAATAAAATGAAATGCAAGTGAATGGATTCAAATCTGAAATGCAATGAAAATGAGAATATATGGATCGTGAATAAATCTAAAAATGGAATAGAATTAAGTATAACTTGAGTTGGAATCTATTTAAATTGGTTATAAACATAAATACTTATTTATTCACATAAATCTCGTCGAATTTCATGGAATAAATTGTCGTTGGATGTAAATGGAAGTAATTAAAATTCTATGAGTTGATAGAAGTAAAATAAATTGATTTTGAAAGCAATTGAATTAAATTTGAGTCCAGTTTGCTTAAAAATAAATTAAATGTGAATTTGTGAGTTGTTAACCATTTGAATTAAGTAAAGGATATGTGGTTGGTTGTAAACAATTAAAATTAATATGGGAATATTTAAATTGCTTACGGAAAAATGTTTGATGTGCATTTCTTTAGCATTCATATGTTTAACCATTGCAACTAAGTGAAATATAGTTAAACTGCATATATTTGGCACTTACATGTTTAAATTGAGTAAGCACATGTACCTGGAAGCCGTGTGGCTGGATTTGGTAGTGCTATTTGGTAAAAATAATAAGCCGCTTGCTTAAAATGCTAAATAAGGTACGCCTACACAATTAAAATAGGAAATATGAACTGTTTTTGGTTTTTCCGACCGTGTGGGTCGATGTACATATATTTATCTCTTTTTGTCAAATTGCAAAAGCTCCTCCGTACAAAGGAGACTCTGCCAAAATTTTCTAAAAATTTTGGGAGTAAAATTTTTGAATTTTTTTTTGGAAAATTTAGTTAACAACAAAACGATTTCAAACTGGAAATTGAAATAAGTTAGTAAATGAAACTAACTTAAATAATGATATGAATTAGTAATAAATGACAAATAAAATTTAAAATATTCAGAATAGAAGAATAAATTGAGTTCATATGGAATGGAGATAGATCAATTTGAATAAAAATAGATATAAACTAAATGGAAGATGAAATAAATATAAGAAGCATATAAAATGCTTATACTAAACTTAAGAGAGAATGGTGAATCTTTACATGAAAATTGATACTACTAATATACTTCAAGTCAATATTGGAGTGAATAGATATTGGCATTTTGTGAGAAAGTCGATAAACTGTTTGGGAAAGTTGTGATTGGATATTAGTGCTTAGCAGGATATGTAGGTAATATAAAGGGAAAAAGGAATTGGATTGATTTCAAAGGATATAAATTTGAAGTGCTCGACAAAAAGGTATGTATTTAAATTTGGTGTGAAATTTGATTGGGATTTGGATTGAGCCACTTGGCCTTTTGTTTTCTTTTTGGATTTGGGAGGCCGTAGAGCCATTTTGTAGTTGTACCGAGTCAGCCGCGCAAAGGAGACGCTGGCGAAATTTTTCGGATATTTAGGGAGTTAGAAAATTTTTGAGAAAATTTTGATAATTCAAAATTTAGTTTTGAATTATAATTTGGATAGTTGATCAAGTAAGTTATTTGAAAACTATAGAAGGTTTTCGAAAAATTTGGAAAATTAATAAGAATAATAATGGGTCTTTTGTAAAAAGATAGTTGGTAGGATGTTGAATTGTTAGTTTTGGGAAAAATGTAAACAAGTATTGGTCCATTCTTCCTAACTAGTAATTTCGGGGACGAAATTCTTTTAAGGGGGAAGGAATGTGACGACCCGGAATTTTCAAGCAATTAAAATCGGAACATTTAATTGATTTTAAATATTCAATAGAGTAATTTTAACTTGAATTACGAATATCACAATTTATTTGATAATTGAATTATTGAATTAAATAATTTGAAATTGAGTAAAATGTTGAATCTGGAGTTTTGAGCCTATTAAAAATAATTTGAAGGCTTATAAAATTTATATTGTTAATACTGAAGACAATAGAAGCGTTAAAATAGAAATTAACAGTGATCTGTTCAATCTTGAAATTTATATTGTCTAAATTGAATAAAAAAAAAAGAAATGTTGGTATACTCAAATTTTCTTTCAGCCGTTCAGTCAACAATAAAAACGCTTGAACTAAAAAAAAAGTGGGCAACACAATAAGGGCCGAACCCTTCTCTTCTTTTCAAATCACTATACCATTCCCCCTTCAACACGCCTACTAGACCTTCCCTCGTACGCCTTCTCTCTATTTTATATTCCAATCTCGAGGCCATCAGAAATCAACTAGCGATATCCGAAAAAAAAAAAAAACCAGAGGGGGGAACTCGCGTGCTCGAGTACGCGAGGAAATCGCGTCGTCGTATCAATGGTCGCGTGCTTCCCCTAATTTGATTTTAGAGTTCACGACCTTCACTAGTTCGAGGCGCGAATTAGGGCTTTAAGCACGGCGGCGCGGCGTGTTCGATCGAGGTGGAGTTCTACGCGAGGAGTGGAGCTCGCGGTGTTTTGGTGATGGTTTCGAGCTATGTAAGGAGTCGCGATCGAAGCCTGAAGTTGGGGCCGAGCCTGGGATCTTCGTGGGTGAGATAGCTTCGAATTCTATAAGTGATAATTTATTTAATCATTTTCTAACTTTCGTTTAACTGCTTATGTATATAAAAATAAAATAAAATAAATAATGTTCACTATTTAGTTTTACAGTTCCAGAGTTTAAATATATATATCGTGGTACTTGGTTTTACAGTAAAAAAAAATTATTGGTGGTTTCGAATAAATACATATATATAGATTAGAGGGAATTTAATATATATATAGTTGGATTAAACAGAAATGTTATATATATATATAAGATTTCGAAAAAAAATTAAATACATAGAAAATTTTGAAGGATTAGATTTGCCTATATAAATTATTTCTTATGAGTATATAAAAGTTCCAAAATAATATATTCATTTGCCATTCCAATTCACTGTTGTATTTGGGTGGTTAACTCATCTAATAAAACTTATTTAATTTTTCATTTGCCAAGACTAATTTATTAAAGGAGAATGTGTTTAAAATAAATTGTTAATTTATTAAATGGTAATGAATTGACTGATTATTTCAAATATTAATAAAACCTTATAATACTTATACAAGGTCAAATTCTGAAAAGAAAACAAGCTGGTTGGTATGGATTGCAAACAACAAACCGAAGGTGAGTTAATCTCACTCAGTTGAATTTAAATTTAAATGTTTAAATTTAAATAATTGTTTGAATGGATGAATTGAGTGATGTGATTTAGTATGATATTTTTGAATTGGCATATTATATTGTGCTAAAATTTGTGGATGCAGGGAAACAGGTTGGAGGGATCCAACTGGACCCCTCACATTTATTTAAATCATTCCATATTCTTTGTTGTGATTATTTGATATCTTATGATGAGTTATATTGGTATATTGAATGTTATGGTTGTTGGATATTTGGGTATAATGATTACCAAAATATATGAATTGGATTGTTGAAAAGAAATTAAAAGGAAGTAAATTTGTAAGCGTAATAATTATAGAAAGTTTGAATGAATTAAGAATGAATTGGGAAGAAATAGAAGTAATATGAAAATAATACTAAATAACTTCGAGTATGAAGAGAAATGGAATTTTGAATAAAATGAAATTGATGAATTGTAAACTTAAGTTATATCAATTAAAGAAATAAAGAATTAGTATAAAATTTAAAGTTTAAATTTATTTAAAGGAACGAAGAAGAAATTGAGAAATCTAAAAATTGGAATCAAGAAATGAGATCTGAAACTAATAAATTCTGAATTTAAAGGAAATAAATTGGAAATCAATTTAGGAAATTGATTTAAGTGATTGAAGCCAGGATTTTACTCTGGATAACCAAGTACATGTTTAAAGTAAATTCTTAAATAAATTTAAAGGTTTTAAAGTTGTTGTAAAAAGTAAGTTTTAGAAAATTTATTATTTCTAATATTTAAATTCAATAGTAGGTATTTTCCTAAATCTATTATAGTAGTAATTACTTAAAAAGTGACCTAGTATTTTGTTTTCAAAAGTGAAAATCTAGTTTTATATTCTATTAAGTAACTTTATTTTCAAATACTCATATAGTATGTATTTTACAAAATATTGAAGCAATTTAACTTAAATGTTTAAAAGTATATATTTTCAAAATAAAGTGTTTTAAATTATTTTAAAAATCTGTTTTTGTGCTTGGTGATTTCAAAGGGAATATAAAATATTTGGGAAAGTTGATTTTGAGAAGAAAGATGGTTTGAAACTGTTTTCAAAGGATTGAAAATAGAAATATATCTTGTGAAGATATTTTTGAGAATTAATAAATAATTTGGAAATTATTTATTGGTTGATGGTTGTTTTGTGAATATAATTGATAGTTAAATCACCGACTATCAATATTGGACAAATGCGTTGATCGTTTCGAAGAGACCGGGATCGAGATTTATTTCTCGAAAACCACTTTGATCCGGTTTGTACGTTTCGTGAAAAACGATTTTGGATTCGAAGATGGAGCAATGAAGTGCAAGGGCTAGTCGCTACTAATCCTGAGGATATTTCCAAAATGGATGTAGTAGGAATAGTGCCTTCGGTTCCGTTCGAACCCGGGACAGACTTGTATGGATGAATGCTTGCGAAACATCGTAAGGTGGACGATGGGCATTCTAAGTGAAACGTTCTTAAAAGGTAACGCTTAGCCTCTAGCCTCATCAACCGGGAATGACTGAAAATCAGGGGATATGCAGCAAGGTAAGGTGGGTCATGCCCAAGCAGGACCAGATATTTCCCCTGTCTAGATGTCCCTTTTTATATATATTTCGGCTTAGTGGGTGGTTGGTCGCGCCAACCACGGGGTTTATCTTGTTTGGGACTGTTCAGTAAGGAATGGTTCCGGCCTTGTGTTGCAGGGGATGAAGGGAGTAATCCTCGGTACGGTGATCTAGGCACCGTACTGTGACAGGTGGTACCCCAGTGCCTAGTCATTAGTTGGAAATCCATTCTCCCTACGAGCCTTGTACGAGTTTTGTTTGTATTACGCACTCTGTGGCTAGTAGCTGGAATTTAATAGATGTAACAATTTCAGCTATTTTATATGTATTTGTATATAGACCCTATTATAATATCAGAGGATTTCTATAAAAATTGTTTTAGCTATCGTAAGGTAAAAACCCGACATGTTTATTTGTGGCGTAGTCTTACGAGATGCTTTTGTTTTCAAAGGATTTTTGAAACTTTAATAATCAATTGGATGTGATTTTCTCACGCTGGTAATCCACACTGACTCGGGTGTTATTTAACTGTAATACTCGGGTCAGACCGAGTATTATAGGATACAGGATATGATGCTGTGGAGCTCAGGAGACGAGCTGGATGACGATACGTATAGTCGTACTTGTTATATATATATTCCGTTGTTTGAGTTGTTGTGTATTCATTGTATGTTATTGATGTGAGCTGTGATTGATGTACTCTGATGATGTAATATATGTAAACAGATATATTTGATTTTGAGTAAAGATAATTTACTACCTATTATAGTTTATTCCGCTGCGATGGTTAGATTCAGATGTTGATTTTGTTTTCTCCTCTTCTACCTCTTCGTCTTAAACCCAAATGGTTCGTATTTCTGTGCAACTTGAGTTGATTGTTGTAGAATAGTGTTGACTCAAGGGGTACGGATTTGCGGGCTGTTACACTTGGTATCAGAGCTAGGTTGGAGATAACCTTGGCTCTGGTGGGAATTGCTCATTTAATTTAGAGTCTATAGTACTCTAAAATGAGTTTGAGCGTATTAATAGATATGAGCACGTATTTATTAGTGAATATAAATTGTTTTAATATTGTGTTGATTGATTTATTGAGTGGCATATGAACCTTCGTCGACACAGTCTACGCAACTGTATTGAAGGGGTTTCTAAAGACTTGAATAGAGCAATCGACATGGTACTGCTTTAAATATGGGTAAATGAAATAATTTTGCCCAAAAACATATCTTGATATAAAGAATTGTTTTTTTGAAAACTATTTAGCTAATATATGGTTGCTTGGATGTTAGAAATGATAATATTAAAGTATTATCACTGTTAAGTGAAAAATTTAACTAGAAATTGTAAATATAATCAAAGATTGAGAAGGTAAATTCATTATAAAATGGAATTTATAAATATGAATTATCAATGTAATTTATAAATTGAAATATAACCGAATGAGAATTAGTATGAGAATAAGCAGTGCAAATGAATTTTAGTTAAAATTTGAATTCAAAATAAAATTTGAAACTTTAAAACCCGGAGATTTGGAAGTATTTTGATGATAAATACTAACATTGTTGTTTTGGAGGTATTTATGAAAAGCAATTTGTTTTGAATGGATTTTGAAAGTAAAATAGCATTGAAATCACTTGGATTATTGGAAAATAATTCTGATGATGGCGGCCGCATCATCAGTATTCACTTTCGAATTTCTAAGTGATGGATTGCTGCCAAAAACTGATTTGTTCAGAAAGCTAGTTGTTTTTGAAAATTTCAAAAAAAAAGGGAATTTGTTGAAGTAAAAGCCAGGATTGGTTTAAAGTTTTTGAGAAATGTGATTTGAGATGTTGGAGATTTCAAGATAATTTAAAACAAAAGTCGGGTATTTGAAAATCCTGGTGGGATAGGTTATAAGCTTATAAGTTAGGATATTCTTTTAAATCAGGAAGGATAAATAAGCTTTGAATGTTGGAATAAATTTAAAAGAAAGGTTAAAAATGGAATTAACTTGGATTTGGAAATAAAGATTTGATTGGATTGAGATTGATTGAATAAGTTGAAAATAATATCTAGTGTATTCGAATTAAGTTGAAATCGAATTGGATTAAATAAATCTGAGTTAAAATTAAATTGAATTGGAATAGGAATTTAATTAAGATATAGAATGGAATTAGATTCTTACCTGAATAAATGGAAATTAAATTGGGTAAGGATTGAATTGAAGTAAATAAGTTAGAACAACTTGTAAAGGAATAAAAATCCATAGAAATAAAATATGCTTGGACTATAAATAAATAGTAGGCTTGAGTTAAAAATAAAAGAAGAATATATTCAAGTTTACGATGAATGGAATTAAGTAAATAATAAGTTGTGACTTATTAAATTTGAAAGTGAGACACAAAACTCCAAAATAAATATAAATTGATGAATTGGAGAATAAAATGAAAATCAAAGCTTAAATTATAAGCTAAATTGAACTAGGAAAATTAAATGCAGTGATATTTGGAATTAAAGTTCAAGAGTTGGATTATAAATAAGGGAAGAACTAATTGATAATAAATTAGTTAATGAAATGTGTGAATGGAGTTCAATGTAGTTAAATAGAAGTTGAATTATAAGCTATTAATGAAGATTGGAAATAAAACTCAAGTTATAAATCGAATTCGACATGAATCATTAGTGAAGGAAATATAATTAAAAGTGGCCTTGAACTTAATTAATTAATTTGTGAATGAAATTGCAATGTAAGTTAACAAAATTGGATGGTAATTTAAAAGTGAATGGAAATTTGAGATGAATAGTGGATTCAAAACTTGAGAATATAAATTTAAAATTTAACTTAAAGTGTTAACAAATTAAATATAATTTGGAATGTATCAAATAAAAATGTAAATGGATTAAAATAGCCATGGTTTGAATGTGCAAATAAAATCCAAATAAGTGAAGATAACCTGGAAAATAGCCAGGTAATTAATTGAATGAGTTAAATCTGGAAATTTAAATTTTATAATAACCAATCAAATGAAATTTGCAGATTTAAAATGGAAATGGATTTAAAATAGTAATGGTATGAATTAAAAATAAAATCTAAATCAGTGGAAATAAGTTGGAAATGGCTTTGTGATCCATTGAATGAATAGAAGCTGGGAAGTTAAATTCTATAATAACCAATCAAATGAAATTGCAAATTTAAAATGAGATTGGATTGAAATAGAATCAAGTTAAATTGAGAAGAGAAATTGTTTGCAAAATGAGAATGAGCTTAAGTATGGAATTTGAATAAATTGGAGTGAATAAACTTAAGCTAGAGGATGGAAGGAGTTAGATTGAATTCAACTTAAAATTTAGAGTAATAATAGTGAATTGGATTTAAATCGAGTAAAAATAAATCTTAATTGAAATAAAATTCGGTGAGTTATAAATAATATTAGTGGAATGAAATAGCTTGGATTGTTTCCGAGCTAAATAAAATAGTTTGGAATAAACTAACCTAGAATGAAATGTAAATGAATGGATTGTGAATGAAAATTTAAATGGAATGTGTCGAGCTAAATAAATGATTGTGAATGGATTAAAATAAAAGGGAAATTTAAGTGGCAATCAAGATGAACGTAAATTGTTAATGGTTTTGCATGGAACTTGTTTGGATAATGGAACTAGTTGGTTAATAAAATGAAATGCAAGTGAATGGATTCAAATCTGAAATGCAATGAAAATGAGAATATATGGATCGTGAATAAATATAAAAATGGAATAGAATTAAGTATAACTTGAGTTGGAATCTATTTAAATTGGTTATAAAAATAAATACTTATTTATTCACATAAATCTCATCGAATTTCATGGAATAAATTGTCGTTGGATGTAAATGGAAGTAACTAAAATTCTATGAGTTGATAGAAGTAAAATAAATTGATTTTGAAAGCAATTGAATTAAATTTGAGTCCAGTTTGCTTAAAAATAAATTAAATGTGAATTTGTGAGTTGTTAACCATTTGAATTAAGTAAAGGATATGTGGTTGGTTGTAAACAATTAAAATTAATATGGGAATATTTAAATTGCTTACGGAAAAATGTTTGATGTGCATTTCTTTAGCATTCATATGTTTAACCATTGCAACTAAGTGAAATATAGTTAAACTGCATATATTTGGCACTTACATGTTTAAATTGAGTAAGCACAGGTACCTGGAAGCCGTGTGGCTGGATTTGGTAGTGCTATTTGGTAAAAATAATAAGCCGCTTGCATAAAATGCTAAATAAGGTACGCCTACGCAATTAAAATAGGAAATATGAACTGTTTTTGGTATTTCCGACCGTGTGGGTCGATGTATACATATTTATCTCTTTGGTCAAATTGCAAAAGCTCCTCCGTACAAAGGAGACTCTGCCAAAATTTTCTGCAAATTTTGGGAGTTAGAAAATTTTTGAAATTTTTTTGGAAAATTTAGTTAACAACAAAACGATTTCAAACTGGAAATTGAAATAAGTTAGTAGATGAAACTAACTTAAATAATGATATGAATTAGTAATAAATGACAAATAAAATTTAAAATATTTAGAGTAGAAGAATAAATTGAGTTCATATGGAATGGAGATAGATCAATTTGAATAAAAAAAGATATAAACTAAATGGAAGATGAAATAAATATAAGAAGCATATAAAATGCTTATACTAAACTTAAGAGAGAATGGTGAATCCTTACATGAAAATTGTTACTACTAATATACTTCAAGTCAATATTGGAGTGAATAGATATTGGCATTTTGTGAGAAAGTCGATAAACTGTTTGGGAAAGTTGTGATTGGATATTAGTGCTTAGCAGGATATGCAGGTAATATAAAGGGAAAAACGAATTGGATTGATTTCAAAGGATATAAATTTGAAGTGCTCGACAAAAAGGTATGTATTTAAATTTGGTGTGAAATTTGATTGGGATTTGGATTGAGCCACTTGGCCTTTTGTTTTCTTTTTGGATTTGGGAGGCCGTAGAGCCATTTTGTAGTTGTACCGAGTCAGCCGCGCAAAGGAGACGCTGGCGAAATTTTTCGGATATTTAGGGAGTTAGAAAATTTTTGAGAAAATTTTGATAATTCAAAATTTAGTTTTGAATTATAATTTGGATAGTTGATCAAGTAAGTTATTTGAAAACTATAGAAGGTTTTGGAAAAATTTGGAAAATTAATAAGAGTAATAATGGGTCTTTTGTAAAAAGATAGTTGGTAGGATGTTGAAATGTTAGTTTTGGGAAAAATGTAAACGAGTATTGGTCCATTCTTCCTAACTAGTAATTTCGAGGACGAAATTCTTTTAAGGGGGAAGGAATGTGACGACCCGGAATTTTCAAGCTATTAAAATCGAAACATTTAATTGATTTTAAATATTCAATAGAGTAATTTTAACTTGAATTACGAATATCACAATTTATTTGATAATTGAATTATTGAATTAAACAATTTGAAATTGAGTAAAATGTTGAATCTGGAGTTTTGAGCCTATTAAAAATAATTTGAAGGCTTATAAAATTTATATTGTTAATACTGAAGACAATAGAAGCGTTAAAATAGAAATTAACAGTGATCTGTTCAATCTTGAAATTTATATCGTCTAAATTGAATATAAAAAAAAGAAATGTTCGTATACTCAAATTTTCTTTCAGCCGTTCAATCAAAAATAAGAACGCATGAACTAAAAAAAAACAGTGAGCAACACAATAAGGGCCGAACCCTTCTCTTCATTTCAAATTGCTATACCATTCCCCTTTCAACATGCCTACTCGACCTTCCCTCGTACACCTTCTCTCTATTTTATATTCCAATCTCGAGGCAATCAGAAATCAACTCGCGATATCCAAAAAATAAAAACAAAGAAAGAAAACCGAAGGGGGGGAAACTCGAGTGCTCGAGTACGCGAGGAAATCGCGTCGTCGTCGTCATCAATGGTCGCGAGTTTCCCCTAATTTGATTTTAGGGTTCACAACCTTCACTAGTTCGAGGCACGAATTAGGGCTTTAAGCACGGCGGCGCGGCGTGTTCGATCGAGGTGGAGTTCTACGCGAGGAGTGGAGCTCGCGACGTTTTAGTGATGGTTTCAAGCTATGTAAGGAGTTGCGATCGAAGCCTGAAGTTGGGACCGAGCCTGGGATCTTCGTGGGTGAGATAGGTTCGAATCCTATAAGTGATAATTTATTTAATCATTTTCTAACTTTCGTTTAACTGCTTATGTATATAAAAATAAAATAAAATAAATAAATGTTCACTATTTAGTTTTACAGTTCCAGAGTTTAAATATATATATATTGCGGTACTTGGTTTTACAGTAAAAAAAAAATTATTTGTGGTTTCGAATAAATACATATATATAGATTAGAGGGAATTTAATATATATATAGTTGGATTAAACAGAAATGTTATATATATATATATAAGATTTCGAAAAAAAAAAATACATAGAAAATTTTGAAGGATTAGATTTGCCTATATAAATTATTTCTTATGAGTATATAAAAGTTCCAAAATAATATATTCATTTGCCATTCCAATTCACTGTTGTATTCGGGTGGTTAACTCATCTAATAAAACTTATTTAATTTTTCATTTGCCAAGACTAATTTATTAAAGGAGAATGTGTTTAAAATAAATTGTTAATTTATTAAATGGTAATGAATTGACTGATTATTTCAAATATTAATAAAACCTTATAATACTTATACAAGGTCAAATTCTGAAAAGAAAACAAGCTGGTTGGTATGGATTACAAACAACAAACCGAAGGTGAGTTAATCTCACTCAGTTGAATTTAAATTTAAATGTTTAAATTTAAATAATTGTTTGAATGGATGAATTGAGTGATGTGATTTTGTATGATATTTTGGAACTGGCATATTATATTGTGCTAACATTTGTGGATGCAGGGAAACAGGTTGGAGGGATCTAACTGGACCCCTCACATTTATTTAAATCATTCCATATTCTCTGTTGTGATTATTTGATATCTTATGATGAGTTATATTGGTATATTGAATGTTATGGTTGATTGGATATTTGGGTATAATGAATTACCTAAATATATGAATTGGATTGTTGAAAAGAAATTAAAAGGAAGTAAATTTGTAAGCGAAATAATTATAGAAAGTTTGAATAAATTAAGAATGAATTGGGAAGAAATAGAAGTAATATGAAAATAATACTAAATAACTTCGAGTATGAAGAGAAATGGAATTTTGAATAAAATGAAATTGATGAATTGTAAACTTAAGTTATATCAATTAAAGAAATAAAGAATTATTTTAAAATTTAAAGTTTAAATTTATTTAAAGGAACGAAGAAGAAATTGAGAAATCTAAAAATTGGAATCAAGAAATGAGATCTGAAACTAATAAATTCTGAATTTAAAGGGAATAAATTGGAAATCAATTTGGGAAATTGATTTAAGTGATTGAAGCTAGGATTTTACTCTGGATAACCAAGTACATGTTTAAAGTAAATTCTTAAATAAATTTAAAGGTTTTAAAGTTGTTGTAAAAAGAAAGTTTTAGAAAATTTATTATTTCTAATATTTAAATTCAATAGTAGGTATTTTCCTAAATCTATTATAGTAGTAATTACTTAAAAAGTGACCTAGTATTTTGTTTTCAAAAGTGAAAATCTAGTTTTATATTCTATTAAGTAACTTTATTTTCAAATACTCATATAGTATGTATTTTACAAAATATTGAAGCAATTTAACTTAAATGTTTAAAAGTATATATTTTCAAAGTAAAGTGTTTTAAATTATTTTAAAATCTATTTTTTTGCTTGGTGATTTCAGGGGGAATATAAAATTTTTGGGAAAGTTGATTCTGAGAAGAAAGATGGTTTGAAACTGTTTTCAAAGGATTGAAAATAGAAATATATCTTGTGAAGATATTTTTGAGAATTAATAAATAATTTGGAAAATTATTTATTGGTTGATTGTTGTTTTGTGAATATAATTGATAGTTAAATCACCGACTATAAATATTGGACAAATGCGTTGATTGTTTCGAAGAGACCGGGATCGAGATTTATTTCTCGAAAACCACTTCGATCCGGTTTGTACATTTCGTGAAAAACGATTTTGGATTCGAAGATGGAGCAATGAAGTGCAAGGGCTAGTCGCTACTAATCCTGAGGATATTTCCAAAATGGATGTAGTAGGAATAGTGCCTTCGGTTCCGTTCGAACCCGGGACGGACTTGTATGGATGAATGATTGCGAAACATCGTCAGGTGGACGATGGGCATTCTAAGGGAAACGTTCTTAAAAGGTAACGCTTAGCCTCAAGCCTCATCAACCGGGAATGACTGAAAATCAGGGGATATGCAGCAAGGTTAAGTGGGTCAAGCCCAAGCAGGACAAGATATTTCCCCTGTCTAGATGTCCCTTTTTATATATTTCGGCTTAGTGGGTGGTTGGTCGCGCCAACCAAGGGGTTTATCTTGTTCGGGACTGTTAAGTAAGGAATGGTTCCGACCTTGTGTTGCAGGGAATGAAGGGAGTAATCCTCGGTACGGTGATCTAGGCCTCGTACTGTGACAGGTGGTACCCCAGTGCCTAGTCATTAGCTGGAAATCCATTCTCCCTACGAGCCTTGTACGAGTTTTGTTTGTATTACCCACTCTGTGGCTAGTAGCTGGAATTTAATCGATGTAACAATTTCGTCTATTTTATAAGTATTTGTATATAGACCCTATTATAATATCAGAGGATTCCTATAAAAATTGTTTTAGCTATCGTAAGGTAAAAACCCGACATGTTTATTAGTGGCGTGGTCTTACGAGATGCTTTTGTTTTCAAAGGATTTTTGAAACTTTAATAATCAATTGGGTGTGATTTTCTCACGCTGGTAATCCAGACTGACTCGGGTGTTATTTAGCTGTAATGCTTGGGTCAGACTGAGTATTATAGGATACAGGATATGATGCTATGGAGCTCAGGAGACGAGCTGGATGATGATACGTATAGTCGTACTTGTTATATATATATTCCGCTGTTTGAGTTGTTGTGTATTCATTGTATGTTATTGATGTGAGCTGTGACTGATGTACTCTGATGATGTAATATATGTAAACAGATATATTTGATTTAGAGTAAAGATTATTTACTACCTATTATAGTTTATTCCGCTGCGATGGTTAGATTCAGATGTTGATTTTGTTTTCTCCTCTTCTACCTCTTCTTCTTAAACCTAAATGGTTCGTATTTCTGTGCAACTTGAGTTGATTGTTGTAGAATAGTGTTGACTCAAGGGGTACGGATTTGTGGGCTGTTACACTTGGTATCAAAGCTAGGTTGGAGATAACCTTGGCTCTGGTGGGAATTACTCATTTAATTTAGAGTCTATAGTACTCTAAAATGGGTTTGAGCGTATTAATAGATATGAGTGCATATTTGTTAGTGAATATAAATTGTTTTAATATAGTGTTGATTGATTTATTGAGTGGCATATGAACCTTCGTCGACACAGTCTGCGCAACTGTATTGAAGGGGTTTCTAAACACTTGAATAGAGCAATCGATATGGTATTGTTTTAAATATGGGTAAATGAAATAATTTTACCCAAAAACATATCTTGATATAAAGAATAGTTTTTTTGAAAACTATTTAGCTAATATATGGTTGCTTGGATGTTAGAAATGATAATATTAAAGTATTATCATTGTTAAGTGAAAAATTTAACTAGAAATTGTAAATATAATCAAAGATTGAGAAGGTAAATTCATTATAAAATGGAATTTATAAATATGAATTATCAATGTAATTTATAAATTGAAATATAACCAAATGAGAATTAGTATGAGAATAAGCAGTGCAAATGAATTTTAGTTAAAATTTGAATTCAAAATAAAATTTGAAACTTTAAAACCCGGAGATTTGGAAGTATTTTGTGGATAAATACTAACATTATTGTTTTGGATGTATTTATGAAAAGAAATTTTTTTTGAATGGATTTTGAAAGTGAAATAGCATTGAAATCACTTGGATTATTGGAAAATAATTCTGATGATTACGGCCGCAACACCAGTATTCACTTTCGAATTTCTAAGTGATGGATTGCTGCCAAAAACTGATTTGTTCAGAAAGCTAGTTGTTTTTGAAAATTTCAAGAAAAAAGGGAATTTGTTGAAGTAAAATCCAGGATTGGTTTAAAGTTTTTGAGAAATGTGATTTGAGATGTTGGAGATTTCAAGATAATTTAAAAGAAAAGTCGGGTATTTGAAAATCCTGGTGGGATAGGTTGTAAGCTTATAAGTTAGGATATTCTTTTAAATCAGGAAGGATAAATAAGCTTTGAATGTTGGAATTTAAATTTAAAAGAAAAGTTAAAAATGGAATTAACTTGGATTTGGAAATAAAGATTTGATTGGATTGAGATACAGAAATAGTTTTGGGAAAAATAGCAGAATCTATTTTTGGAAAGCGATATGGCTAGGGAGTTGGAAAGTTCAACAGTCCGCAAATCCGCATCCCATTGAGCCGACAATATTTGCCAACGGATCAACTCAAAGTGGTCGGAAATACAAACCATTAGGGTTAAAGAAGAAAGAGGCAGAAGAAGAAAATAGGAACAACATCAGAATCTCACAATCGCAGCTGAATAATACATAATAGACAAATGACCGATCTCTATAAAATAGTACTATATCTGTTTTATACATTACATCATCAGAGTACAACACAATCAATAGAAAATACTGGACAACTATATTAACTTGTCCTCCTAAAAGCAGACTTTACAGCATATACTGCACAGTGGAATATACATCGAGTACGAGTGATACATCTCGCTATCCAGCCCGTCTCCCGAGCTCCATAGCATCCTATCCTATATTCTATAATACTCAGTCTGACCCGTGCATTATAGTGAAATAACACTTGAGTGAGTCTGGAAAACCAGAGTGAGAAAACACACTCAATTGGATTATAAATCAAAGGTACCTCGTAAGATCACGTCACAAATAAACATGCTGAGCTTTTACCTTACAATAACAAAATCATTTTTGTCAAATCCGTTTGACATTATAGTATTGTCTATAGAAAGTAAAATAGAATCTAACTAAAATGCTTGCATCTCATGTTCCAGCAATAGTTGGGCATAATAAAAACCGTACATGCACTTAATGAAGATTGGATTCCATACATTGACAGGGCTACTGGTGTACCGCCAGTCACAGCACATGGTCTAGATCAGAGTACCGAGGATCCCTCCAAATCCCCTACAACATATGACCGAAGCTACCCCTTACTGGATAGTCCAAATAAGATCACCCTGCGGTTAGGATCACCCCGCGGTTGGGATCAGCAACCGCCCACATATCCGAAAAAAGGGACATCTAGACAAGGATGACCGTACCTTAATTGGTTGCTAGACACTTAGCCTTGCTGCACCTCTAATGTTTTAGCCATTCCCGGTTGACGAGGCTTGAGGCTATGCGTTACCTTTGTAGAACACATCTGATGTAGAATGCTCATCGTCATTCTGATGATGTTCTGATAGCATACATCCATACAAGGTGTCCCAGGGTCTGGACAAACCGAATCACCATCTTTATCATCTTCACGGTCTTCATTAGCAAACGTTCAACCCGGATCAAAATGGTTTTTGGGAAATTAATCCCGATTCTGGTCTCTTCAAACGATCAGCGCATTAGCAAATACTAATAGTTGGTTATTAAATTAAACAATCATCCAACCAATTGTTTTCTTTCCACTAGGAAGCACCAAGTCCTTTAAAATTTTTGTTTTTTAAAGAAATTAAATACTTTATCCAAAGATACATTTAAAACATTAAAATAAACTACTTCAATTACTTTATTCAAAATAATAGTTATGAAATTCTATAATAATTTCCCAAGTAAATCTTTAGCCAAAGGCTACTTTTAAAATTAAAATATAATATAAGGTATAATAAAATATTTAATAGTTATCCTTTGCATAAAAATGTTATTTTAACCTTTAAAATACATATTACCATAATTAACTTAAATAAATATTTACTTTTAAAAAATTTAAAATAAATAAATAGTAATCTTTCCAAAACATTCTTTCAAAACCATTTTAAAACTTCTACTTTATACTTAAAAATCTCCATTGAAATTATACTAGACTTTCCAGGAAAGTTCACTTTCCATTCCAATATAGCTCATCTAATCACCTATAAACTGTAACATCCCAAAATTTTAAATTTTTAATTCGGTAAATTGTTTGAACTTTTGAAATATAAATTGAAAAGTTTCAAAAGAAATAAAATATTATTAATATTAAATAAAAGAAAGATATATGGGTATAAATAAATATTTGATAGTTAAGTTTTAAATAAATAATAATAAATAAATAAAAACATATAAAAAACAAGAAATTGTTTTAAACAATAAAATAAAATATATGTGATGAATTAAATGTTGATAGTTAAACTTTAAATAGAAACTAAATTTAAAATGTATGTTGTAATAAGACCATATGGTTATAACATGACAAAGGAATACATATAAACTTATATGAAATTTTATAAACCAAGAAACAATAAAATAAAGAGTTATGTGCAAAACAAAACAAAAAAATAAGATTACAAAAGAAGAAGAAAAATCTGCAAAAAATCAAAACAAAATTAGTACTTACAAAAAATCAAATAAGATTGTATGTTAACCGGGATGGAAACCTGCATTAAATGCTTTCTTCATAAGCCTAAATAAAAGATCTTTTCAGCCGAAATTATGTAAACAGAGATAAAATATCTTTAGTCAAAACAAATAAATAAAATCCGTTCAAAGCAAAATAAGCCTAACTAGTAAAACCTTCCCCTTATACCAACTATTTTTCTGTATATATGTGTTCATCAACTTATTTCTATTTGGTTCAGTTGAAATTAATCGGAAAAACCAGAGTAAAAGATATATACATTATTATCTTACAAACTCATCAAACTGGAAAAGAAAAAAATAAGACAAAAACCTGTAGTAGTTCAAAATTAAATAAATTCAACTCAGAAGTAAATTTCAAAGCTCAGGTGCATCTCAATCAACATAAATGATTAAAGAATAAAGCTTCAGATTCCATTCAATTGAGTAAAGAGCAAAATAAAATCATTTCCGTATCTCTGTTCTTCTCTATCATTTTTCAAGGTGAGCAAACTTTCTCTAAAAACTCAATCCTCTATCTGCTGTGTTCAGTGATGATAAAATAGATGAAAAATGTTGTAACTTGTTTGAATGCATATTTATGTATATATATGTGCAGAGTTGATGATGTGTGTCTGTAGATATGTATATGCCTCTGATAAAATATACAGACTCTAAAAACAACTTCAAAAAAATCACTTCCCCTTATTCTACTGGCTATTAGGACTTACGGTTAAAACAAAAGTTGTTTTTTTGATGATCAACTAAGTTTTAAAAATTTATTAAAGTCAAACAACTTCTCAATGCCTCTGGAAATTAAGAACTAAGTAAAACTTTAAATAATTCAAAATTTTAAACTTTTTAATTCATGAATTCAAGGATATAATCTGAATTCTTAAATTTTAGCATGATTTTTAAAGCAAAATTATAATTTATGGGCTTAGGATTGAGGAGCAGTATTGGTTTATTCAAATTTCATTTTTTTGGTGATTTCTGGGGATGCACTAACTTGAAGTAGTTAGAACTTCTTCTGGTGATGGAAGGCGAATGGCGGTACAGGGAAAAATAGGGTAATGGTGTGTAGTTGGTCGTGGTGGCGACGGCGATCTTTTGAAACTGCAAAACCTAGTTTTGTTCGAGTATACAAGTTTGATTCGTTCAACATCAATAGTTGATAGAGCCGCAAAAGAATTTGGGAGGTGATTGCTGGGAGTGTGGCGGGTTGGTGGCCGAAGTTGTGGCGTCGCTGGTGATTAGAGACGTGGTGGCGAGGCAATTTTTTTTGGTGAGTTCGAGCTGTAGTATTGAGCAAACTACTAAATTTCGAATTCGAGTCATCTGTGTCGAATCGTGGTTCGATTTCGAGTGTGTGTTAGGTCTTTGACTTGCTGAAGCTCGCAACATTCGCCAGAATGGCAGCGCGATGATGTGCACAAGCACATTATCGTTTTGGTGTCGGTGTTTATGGGGGTGAGCAACTCGAGCTGTCACTCGAGAAAATGTATGCGATGCTTCGGAGTTGTACTCGAGCGTGTGAGTTTTGTTACTTGTTGTTATAACTTAACTTAAATTTAATTAATGGAAAAAAAGAGGAGGAGAAGAAGTGTACGCGAGAGGAAAAGAAGATGACCCGGGGGAAAGAAGAGGGAAACCCAAGTGAATACTCGAGTCAAACCCGGGGTTGCTCGGTTATTTTCAAAAAAATGGGTTAAGTCAACAATTTAAAGTTATAACGTTGAAGTAAATAATGTTAACTATTTTTTTAGTTAAGAATTTGTTTCATGCTAATCGACTAAGTGAGTACATATCAATACTTTCTAAAACCTTAATTAATAGTTTAATTAAGTTATTAACTTAAGCTAAATATTGAATTTAATTACCGTTAAAGCTTTCAATAAAGTAATAAATTGATCTTCAAAGTACAAATAAGATTTTAAATGACAACTAAGGTAAATAATTTTTATTAACTAATGGTTTGGAAAATTAATTAAGAATGATATATAATTTGTAATTAAAATCGATAAATAAACAATTAAGTGTCTAAATTATTTGTAAATTAAGAATTTGTTAATTAAATAAATTAAGTTGATTAATTATAATTGGCAATTAATTAAAATAATTAATTAAGAAACAATTAATCAAGTTAATTAAGATTTAGTCAATTTATCCAAATTAATCATTGATTTTAAATAATCAATAAAAATAATTATGTGGTTATCTATTGAATCACAACCACATTGGAAAATAATTAACTATTGTTGTGCACTAGATTGATATTTCTGTTCTGATTGTGATACTGTGTGATGTAGATTGCTTTGTACTGCACCGTGATATGTGATTTGTTCTGTATTGATATGAAAACCCATTTGCCCGTAAAACGGCATGTAAACTTCAATGAGACAGGGAGTCGAATTTCAGTTAGTTATCCGAAACCTACATCGAACCCTGAATGTGAATCATTGTGATTGATATATCCACGTGTTTCAAAATTAAACGCTCACTATTCGGTTTAGCCGGGAAAGGACCTTTGTGTCATATAACCCATTCTGAATAATGATACGTCGAAATGGATAGCATTTGAAGACCAGTGGTGAAGACCGGGTGTCTTCAAAAATGATAGGATAACCTATCGATTGTCTCTGCACTGAGTTGCTCCGGTATAGAGATTCCCAAAGTGATGCAAAGTCCGATCGGGATTGCGGATACTCGGATTTGCAAGTGCTTCTTCATTTATTTGACGAAGTGCCTTCGGTTCTGTTCGAACCCGGAACAGACTTGTATGGTCATATGTCTGACACTATAATTTGAGATATAATGCAGATTTCTTTCAAATACGTATCAGTTGGTGGCGGAGAATTTATTATCTTATCTTAACACCCTTATCTGAGACGTATGAGCTCAGATGTTATGTAATTGAAGGTTATCAACAATATACTCCCAATTTGGTAGTGTGGCATGCTAAGTGCTGTTGTGTGTTGATGATCATTTGCTGATCATTTGCGATCAAAGCATGGCTTTCGTGTAAAGCGTAGCTTTGTCGAGAAGACCTCATCGGACCTCACAACCCGAAAATGTTTGAAACAAGAAAGATGCGGCCGGGTTATGAGGGTCGCGCCCTTTAGGGTATGTCATTTCCTTGTGGAAAAAGGTGATGTCATGGTATGGAGCCCAGATATTTACCTATGTGGTAGCTCCAATCTCATTTACTGTGTGGTTGTTGCTTTTTGATAAAGGGCCCTCGGATAAAGGTCCCAAAGGACGGGAGAGTGGCATATTCATGTAGTAGTTACCTAGTTACAGGGGTAACCCGACCTTGTGTTGGCAGAGAGCTGGTTAGGTTCTCGGGACTTCCTACCAGAGGCGTACCCATCTAGCAGTAGGAAGTTCCTTAGCCTGACAATTTGTTGGGAATCCAAGCAAAACAATACGAGCCTTTACGATTACAATTTGTATAACCTGCCACCTCAGGTAATAGCTATAGTAGGCATAGTATAATGGTACCTATGCTGGCTAAGATTAATATTCTACTTTCGAAATTGTTTTTTCTACACTATGCACTAGTAGTAATGTCAAAAAACTTTTCTCGTATCAAGCATATTTGACTATCATAAGAAGAAATCACCTCCAATTCTACGATTGCATTATGTGTGTGGTGGTAGGTCTTATGTAGTTTCATTTTCCAAAAGCATATCAGATTTTCTTTTATAAATCTAGTTTATTTAAATGCAACTATTTTTGTTTACTTACACCAGTCCCATGACTGACCTGGAGTTTATTGTTTCTTTTCTAAACTCTAGGTGCTCATAATTTCTACACAGGCAGCCTAGTAGCAGGTTTTCGTGTTCCGGTGTTAGCCGTATTTTGGAGCTCTTATCTTGGAGATATTTTAGAAGCTTTTGGGATCTCAGTGTTAGTTTTTGGGAGTTCGTTATCACTTCTTTCCTTTGAAGACTTTTTGGATATATGATCGCTGTTGTATTATTATGATGTTTATTTAGAGTTGTGGTGTGTGTATTAAAAATACTCTTATGTAGTAATGGATATTATGACGTTGTATCTGTGATGAATACAGATATTCATTTTGTTCCACTGTTTTATATTCATCTTATGTTGTTCTAAGCTCCGAAGAACCGGATTCGATGCTTGGATCTACGGCATTTGAATATGGGTGTCGTATTCGGTGTCGATTTTCGATTCGAGTTAGGGCCGTCACATTTGGTATCAGTGCTGAAGGTTGAGTAAGAACTTTATCTACGGAGTATAACACATTAGATGGCTCATTAGAGATAGGGTGAAGTATACCCTAGAATGAGTATAACCAAGACCGACACTCCAAATTTTCTTAGTCCGTTTTCTTTTACTGCTGATGTTCCAAAGATATTTCGTGTGTATATCTAAATCAATTTTCTTACTAATTATAGATAGTAAGAATGAGCGGACGAAGAGGAAGAGTTAGTGGTCAAGGAAGTTCCACAACACCTAATCAAGATCCCCCAACAACAGTAGCAGCAGTACCTATTCACGAACAGCCGAACCTGGCTGACTTTAATAAGAATTTCTCAAGGCTAGGTGGTAAGCCGTTCACCGGCAAGGAGTCGATTGTTGAGGCTTTTGTATAGATCAGATCTTGTGAGAAAATCTTCAGAGGGCTAAAACTACAAGACGATCAGACGCGACTCATAGCTTCTTGGCAACTCCAAGAAGAAGCCTTAGCCTAGTGGGAGACAGTCATTGTAGATAAACCAAAAGACGAGTTTACTTGGGAGAAATTTAAAGATGTATCTGAGAAGCATTATCTGCCATCAGTTGAAATATCTCGAATGTACCAGGAATTCATGGACTTAAAGCTAGGGAGTTTGTCATTCAAGGAGTAACTCAACAAATTAAATAAATTGTCTCATTTTGGTACGAATTGGTAAACACGCCTTTAAAGAAGAATGAAAGGTTCATTCGTGGGATGAATAAAAAATTCCACAAAAGAATGGCCGGCCATGTTAAGGAATCTTTTTCAGATTTGGTGGATATGGGGTACAGATATGCCACACTTGATATGCAAGAAGCCCCGGTGGAGACGGGAAACTTGTGCAATCAAAATTGGAAGAAGCAAAAATTTGAAGGCAAGAAACCATGGCAAGGCAAAGTGAAAAAGAAGAGCATTCAGGGAAGCGCGGTAGAGAATGTCACTTGCTATAAATATCTAGAAAAAGGTCACTACTCAAATAGATGTACGAAGCCTAAGAAACAAGTCAGTCAATCCATTCAAGCGAAGCCCAGGAAATGTTATTATTGTCATAAAGTGGGACATGAAGTTAAAGACTGTCCAACCATGAAGCAAGCTCAGGCATCTAAGGTTTACATAGTCAAAGACCAACCTGCATCTTCCAAAGCAGAAAAAGGGAAAGGAGTTCTGGAAGGTAACCTCATTATTTATGATAGTATTGTTAGAGTTTTATTTGATACGGGCGCTACACACAATTTTATCTCTCAGCAAGCTATTAATGAATTAAATCTTAGACCCGATTTTTTTGATGAGCCTATATGCGTAAAGAATCTAGTTGGAGGTCTCGCAAACCTTTGTCTTCGATGTAGAAATGTTCCTATCTCATATTCTTGTTGTCAATTCCCTATTGGTCTCTTTGTTCTTCATTTTAACGAGTTTGAAGTCTTACTCGGAATGGATTGGCTAGCGAAATACAAGGCCAAATTGGATTGCAACAATCGATTAATTTCGATTAAAACCGAATTTAAAGACTTTATCGAGATTTCTTGTGAGGACCCTAGTCCGAAAAGAGAAGGATTGATGTATAATTTGGGTTATCCCGAACCTAGTTTGGATTCTATACCAATTTTTAGAGATTTTCCGGACGTGTTCGGAGAAGTGAAATCTTTACCTCCACATCGGGAATAGAATTCAGAATTGACCTAGTACCTAATGCTCGTCCTCTCATTCACGCAAGTCGTAGGATGGCACCCTGGGAAAAGGTTGAATCAGTTTAGCAAGCTGATGATCTAGGAGCAAAAGGATTAATTCGACCCAGTGTTTCTTAATGGGGTTCAGCGGTAGTATTTGTTGTTAAATCAGACGGATCTTTGAGATTATGTGTAGATTACCGCGATCTCAATAAGCTGACTCTTAAAAATAAATTTCCACTGCCCAGGATTGATGATCTGTTTGATCAATTGCACGTCGCTCGTTTCTTTTCAAAGATGGATCTAGCCCAAGGGTTCCATCAACTACGAATCGCCGAAGATTGTGTCCATTTGACAACTTTCAGGGGCCCCAATATGTTCTATAAACGGCCAGTCATGCCTTTCAGGCTAGCCAATGCACCATCATACTTTGTAGATCTTATGACTAGTGTGTTCTGAGAAGTATTGAATAAATTTGTGCTCGTGTTTATTGATGGTGTTTTGATTTACTCCAAGACCGAAGAGGTGCATGCCAAGCACCTTAGAATTGTTTTGGAGATTTTGAGGAGAAATATTCTATTCTCATAATTTTCCAAATGCCATTTTCGGGTCAAAGAAGTTAAATTCCTTGGCCATATTTTTAATGAAGAAGGAATTGCTATTGATCCTTGCAAAATTCCCGCTATTCTTGATTGGAGAAAACCCACTGCCCCAAAAGAAGTTCGAAGGTTTTTGGGTTTAGCAGGCTATTACCGGAAGTTCGTTCAGGACTTTTCTAAGATTGCTAGTCCGTTGACTAAGCTAACAATGAAAGATGCAAAGTTCAATTGGACTCCCAAATGTGATGAAGCTTTTCAGGAGTGAAGAGGAGATTAACCACAGCTCATGTTCTCGCTATTATTAACGGGAATCAAGGCTTATATGTTTATACAGACGCTTGTAGTGATGGATTGGGTGTAGTATTAATGCAGAATGGGAAGGTAATTGCCTACGCGAGTTCAACCTTCGATTTCGGCCGACATCGATATTGTTGGATCCAGTTCCCATTCTCCTCCTCCTGCTAAATCTGTCGTTGAAAGTGCAACTGCTCGCACTGGAGATGAGACTCAAGAAAGCACTGAAGCACAGGACTTTGAAGTTGACGTAGTAAAGCCTACTTCTCCAGGTAACCTCAATGCTGATCTTGCTCAAGTGGGATGCTTGTTTACTTCACATGAACTTGATGAATTTTTGATTATTACTTAAATCTTGACGTGCCACTTTCTCCTCTCTTTATGAGAGATACTGATTTTAACTTCTCTTCTTCTGTAGTGAAAGCGCCAAGTGTTGTTCAGACTTCCCCTCTTCCAACTGTTCCCTCTCCGCCTTTTTAGATGACTCCTCCTTCCGTTTCTCAACCGGGGTCACAAGAGGAGCAGATAGAAGCTCTTCAAGGCTTGGATGACCCAGTCGTTTCGCAAGAACAGAAGGCCGAAGAACCTGAAGAAGGCGAAAGATCCCCAGAGCAAACTATTTCTGATGACATAAAGTTGTCTGCACTTTTCACTCCGGGTAGTGAGTCTTCTTCAAGAAAGAAGGGGAAGCGTGGAATCTCAAAGAAAATGATGGAAGTTTCTGCCAGCGAAGAAAAAGCAGAAGAAGATCCAATTGCACCCATTTCCCCTTCTCCCCTTACTCTTACAAGCCGACCCAAAAAGTTAATCATCCGACCAAGTGAGAGCTCCAAAGGTGAAAGGAAGAAGAAGTGATGGGTTTGGTCTATGTTTTTGTCTTGTATTAACGCATAAAATTGAACGCTAATACCCCGGTGTATGAAGAGATTAAGCGAAAGCACCACCCGTGAATACGGGAATTAGAAACAAGTAGAAGAGTCACAGAGAAAGCAGTAAAAGACAACAATTTTATAGTGGTTCGGCTTCGGGTTAAGCCTACGTCCACTTTAATCTTCTTTATTGCTGAATCAATTACAACTTTACAACAATCTTCGATTACAATACTGATGAGATAAACAACTAGAAATTCAATGTAGAAGAACTCTTTGAATCCATGTTGATTGTGTTAGATTTCCTCTTGAAGTTTGTTGAGATGTCTTTCGTATTTGAAGTGTCGAGTAAGTCGAGAATTCAGCAGGTTATCGGCGTTCCAGAAATGAGCCAAAAAGATCCCATTTTAGTTGGAGTAGGAGGGGTACTTATAGGAGAGTTCGACGTTAGGTCGTAGGTCGCAAGCGACCTAGGATAGGTTGTAGGTCGTCCGCGACCTAGTGGGAGTGGCTTGACCTTGGATAGGTCGTAGGTCGTCCGCGACCTATTGGGAGCGGCTTACGGCTTAAATATGGTGCACCTGATCATTTTGGATGAACTAACAAGTCGCAGGTCGTGAGCGGCATAGAAGCTCCTTTGGTATGTTTAGGTCGTGAGCGGCTTAGGAATAGGTTGTCACACCTTAGCTCGCTGCAGAACTTCTTCCCTGTTAGGTCGCTCCCCATATTAACTCACTACGTTGTTCAACCCTAAGGTCGCTGAGCTTCTTGGCTTGTTAGGTCGCGGTGCTCTTCAACTGACACTACGTCACTCCATTGGGTCGCAAGGCATCTGAACTCTTTTTAGGTCGCTAAGTCCACTATTTCATTAGGTCGCTGTATTGTAGGAGCCCTTAGGTCGTAAGCTCTTTAGGTCGTTAAGACCGCTCCATTCTTAGGTCGCTCTGTCTTCATTTAGTTACTAGGTCGCTGCCGCTTTAATTCTTTAGGTCGCAACCTGTTATAGATTGTTAAGTCGCGAGCCTTAGGTCGCTAGGTCATTGAGCTCAGTAGGTCATTGACTAGTTGAGTCGCTACTTTCTCTAGATCGCAGGGCCGTAGATAGAAGAGGGTTAACATCTTGCTTTTTGCTTTCTGCCTGTATATATAAAGGCTTGTGTTGACCGAAGATTGTGCGGGTCTCGGTCCCCGCCTTCTTTTATTTTGAAACCTGCACATGTATAAAATTTTCGTAGTATGGAATAAATGATTCTTTTACTTGTACAAACTTCTGTCTGTATTTGAGAATGCATTTATTCTTCTTTTTCAAACAAGTTTCTTTGTTTTCTTTGTGTGATGTTGCAGTAAGCCTGTGGTATGTTGCTTGAGCATTGCTTTTACAAATGTAACTATATTATATTTCCCCAATACCGCGGTTTATTGCAATCTGTTTCACATTGGCAAAATTTTGGAGAACAACTCTTCTGTTTCGAGAAGAATTGTACTCTTTCTTTAGAGAACAACTTTTCCATTTTAGGGAGACTTGCATCCGTACTTTAGAGAATAATTTTTCTATTTGAAGGGAATATTTCTCTGATTTAGTAGAATGCACCTTGTATTGGAGAAGTCTTCTCTTTCCTCTTTTTTTAGGAAAAATTTGTACACTTCAACTTTTGGAGACGATCACTCTTTTTCTTTCTTTGTTTTTCCTTTTTTTGTAAGAGAAAAGTAGTGAATTTACCTATGCGGCGAAGTGGGCTTCAAAAGAAGGCTTTGATTTGGTACTTCAATCTTCGGAGAAAAATATTCTCATTGTGGACAGATTGATCTTTTCTTGAAAGTAGAAGTTCCAAAGATGGCTTTCAACATTCCAACTCTTGTGAAGTGTGTCTTCGAAGAGAGCTGTTTGCACTTCAAATCCTGGTGAAATGTGTGCCTCCGAAGAGGGCTTTTAGCATGTCAACTCTGGTGAAATGGGCCTCCGAAGAGGGCTTTTCACATTTCAACTCTTGTGAAGTGTCTACATCAAATCTCGGTGAAATATTGCCTCCGAAGAGGTCTTTTAGCATTTCAACTCTGGTGAAATGGGCCTCCGAAGAAGGCTTTTCACATTTCAACTCTTGTGAAGTTTTATTTCAAATCTCGATGAAATGTATGCCTCCGAAGAGGTCTTTTAGCATTTCAACTTTGGTGAAATGGGCCTCCGAAGAGGGATTTTCACATTTCAACTCTTGTGAAGTTTTATTTCAAATCTCGGTGAAATGTGTGCCTCCGAAGAGGTCTTCTAGCATTTCAAATCTGGTGAAATGGGCCTCCAAATAGGGCTTTTCACATTTCAACTCTTGTGAAGTTTTATTTCAAATCTCGGTGAAATGTGTGCCTCCGAGTAGATCTTTTTCCCGGAAGTTACTTTCTCATGGTTGGATCGATTCATGGGGCGGACGCAAGTTACTTAATTGGATGTTTGTTTGCACAAACGATCGCAACTAGTTAACGAGTGCCCTGTGCCTTCCACTTGGGAAGGTGCCTCCGGTCATTCCACCAATCTTTTTTGGTTGAGAAAGTGAACTTTCTTTTTCAGGCATGCCCCATTAGAGGTCTTTATCCTCCAAAGAGTTGTGCCTCCGAACAGGGCTTGTGCCTCCGAAGAGGTCTTTGGCTGTTTCCTGCCTGCTCGCCCATGTCTTTTCGCCATTTGCTCATATCAGCGATTCCCTGTTATCATTTTCAAGCACACATCCCTTTCTTTTGCAAGTAGTTTGTTTTATCCAAAGAAGTGTACTACGTTGTAAAGTGAGCTCGCAGGGGCAGACGCAGGCTACTTAATCAGATGTTCGTTTGCATAAACTATCATAATTAGTTAGCAAGGGCCCACCTCCGGCGGAATCACTAACTTTTTGCTTGAAGCACTTCTTATATAGGATTTGAATCTGGATGTTCGTTTGCTGAGTGATGTCAGGGATTGATTGGTCTTGTTATTGGTAAGCATTGTTTTAATGGCCTGCAATATTAAATTGACATTTTAGCAATACAATTAAAGTACTTTACATATCAAAATAAAACAGGCATTTTGTAATAGTAGAGAACATAAGATTTATAGTGGTTCGGCCAAGAACAGGGCCTACATCCACTTTATAGTTCTTATTATTCACTTGCACTGGCTTCACAATGGCTTTCGATACAAGAATCATAAATCCATAATTCTTTTATAGTATTTCAGCAATGCTTTTAAGTAAAATATGGGCGCAAGTGATTGCTGTTCCAAGCCCTTGGAATTGGATCTCCTTCGACAGTTGTGAGTTTGAATGTGCCATCAAGAAATTTTTCGCTTATGACATATGGCCCTTCCCAGTTTGGCCCAAACACACCTGTTTCTGTCTTAATTCTTTTCAAGACTAGATCTCCAATTTCAAAGCTGCGTTGGCGAACTTTGGAATTGAAGTGCCTGACTATCCTTTGCTGATGGGCTGCAATTCTGAGCTTAGCCTATTCCCTTCTTTCATCAAGGAGGTCAAGTGCTTCAAGTTGCAGCTTTTCATTTTTAGCTTGATCGAAATGGATTCTTCTGTGTGAAAGGACCTCTGTTTCCACCGGAATCATTGCTTCTGATCCATATGCCAATGAAAATGGAGTGTGCCCAGTCGTAGTTTTGTGAGTAGTTCTATATGCCTATAGTGCTAGTGGCAGCTTATCGACCCAACCACCTTTTGCTTTCTCCAGCAGTTTTTTGATGGTTGTTTTATAATTTTGTTTACTTCTTCCACTTGCCCATTTGCCTACGGATGAGCAACTGCTGAAAAGCTTTTTTGGATCTTGAATCGCTTGCAAAAATCTTAGAACCCTTCACTTTAGAATTGGGTTCCACTGTTTGTGATTATCTTTTGAGGCACACCATACCTGCAAATGATGTTCTTAGTCACAAAGTTTATCATCTTTTTAGAGGTACGTAGCTAATGGTTCAGATTCAGCCCATTTAGTAAAATAATCAACAGCAACGATGGCATATCTGATTCCGGACTTGGCGGTTCGCAAAGGCCCAATGAGATCTATTCCCCAAATAGCAAATGGCCATGGACTGACCATCCGTGTTATCTCATTGGAAGGTGCTCTTGGGGTTTTTGCAAATCTCTAGCATCAGTCACATTTTCGGGCGTAGCTAGCGGCATCACGATTAATGTCTGGCCAAAAGTACCCATAACGGAGAATTTTCTTTGTTAGAGTTTGACCACCCGAATGATCTCCATACTCTCCTCCATGTACTTCAGCTAGAATTGTCTTAGCCTCTTCCTCGGTCACACATCGGAGTAATGGCATAGAGAATCCACGTCTGTACATGCTTGGAGCTGACAAGACTTCCAAAAGAACAAATCCCAAAAATTAAGCTTCACTAGTGCTGGAATACATAGCGAGAGAATATGCCTTCATATTCTCTTCCCGGGGTATATGGCTTATCGTGTAATGGTCAAAATCATCAAGTAGTTCTCAGGCCTTTGACAAGTAGGTAGGCAGATTTCCTCCTTTAGCTTGAATCTCTTTCCTAACTTGGCATACAATAAGCCGAGAATCACTGAAAATTTGCAATACTCTGATGTTCAGTTCCTTAGCAATCATCAAGCCAGCAATAAGAGCTTCATATTCTGCTTCATTGTTTGTCGAAGGGAATTCTAATCTCAATGCATAGCACAATGACCGCCCTTCAGGGGTTTCAAGCGCAACCCCAGCTCTGGAACAGTTATCGTTTCTCGCACCATCAACATATAATTTCCATCGAATTGGGGTGTTATCATTCACCTCTTCCTCACTATCACCTTTATCTATAAATTTTGCGATGAAATCTGCTAAAGCTTGTCCATTGATTGCTCTCCGAGAGCGATAAGTGATGTCGTATTGGCTGAGTTCAATATTCCACGTCAGAAGACGACCAGAAGTCTCAGGGCGAAACAGGACTTGCTTTAGAGGTTGATTAGTGAGGACTTTGATAGGATGAGCCTGGAAATATGGCCTCAGTTTTCGTGACGCAATCAGTAGACAATAGGCGAGCTTTTCCAACTTTTAATAATTCATCTCTGCCCGCGTGAATCTTTTGCTGATATAATAAACCGGGCGCTGAATTTTAGCGTCTTCTCGTACCAACGCCGCGCTGAGAGCATGAGATGAGATTGCCAAATACACGAAAAGATCTTCACCATTGTCGGGCTTAGAAAGTATTGGAAGCGTTTCCATATGACGAATCAACTCATCGAAAGCTTTCTGGCATTCAGGAGTACAGTCTAATTTTTTCCTTCCTTTCTTTAGAGCATCAAAGAACGGAATGCATTTATCAATGGCTTTAGAAATGAACCGACTCAAGGCAGCGACTTTTTCATTAAGACTTTGCAATTCCTTCTTCGTTCTAGGAGCTTTGACTTCTCTTAAGGCAGCAATCTGAGCAGGATTAGCCTCAATGCCCCTAACACTCACGATGAAACCCAAGAACTTTCCGGACTCCACCCTAAATGAACATTTAAAGGATTTAGCTTCATTCCGTACTTTCGGAGGACTGCAACCATTTCTGCTTAGTGATCCATATGGTTTACTGCCTTCTTTGATTTCACCAGCATATCGTCAACATAAACTTCCATAGTCTTGCCATTCTGCGTTTTAAACATAGCATTAACAAGTCTTTGGTAAGTTGCCCCTGCATTCTTGAGTCCGAAGGGCATGAATCTATAGCAGTAGAGACCAACATCGGTGATGAAGCTCGTGTCCTCTTGATTTGGCTCATGCATCATGATCCAGTTATATCCGGAGTAAGCATCCATAAAAGATAACAATTCATGCCCCGCTGTTCCATCCACCAACTGATCAATCCTGGGTAACGGGAAGCAATCTTTGGGGCAGGCTTTGTTTAAACCTGAAAAGTCGATGCATACTCTTCACTTTCCATTAGCTTTCTTAACCAGTACTGGATTTGAAACCCAGTTGGGATAAGTAGACTCCCTGATGAAGCCATTCTCCATGAGTCGATCTACCTCTTCATTCAATGTTGCTGACTATTCAGGACCCTAGGTTCTTCTTTTCTGCTTTACAGGTGTAAACTTCGGATCAATATTCAGAGTATGTACTATAACTTCTAGGGATATTCCACACATATCAGCATGAGTCCAAGCGAATACGTCCATATTTTCTTTCAAGAATGATATCAAAATATTCTGTATCGTCGCATTAAGTTGCGAATACACATTCAGCACCTTGTTAGGGTCTTTCGGGTCAACAGGTACTGGCACCGTTACCTCCACTGGCACCACTCTATTCTCCCCTGCACTGGCTTTTCTGGGATCCATTTCTTTTCGTGCACCACTATGACCGCCAGTGCAGGGTCCACCTTGTAATTGCTACAAGGTTGATTCTTTGATGCAGACTGGGGCCGCCGCATCTTTTCCCATCTCTCTCTTCCTCGCTTCACGCAACTCTATTAGATAACATTCTCGCCCAGCATTCTGATCCCCTTTAATGACACCAACTCCATTATCCGTAGGGAATTTCATAGTAAGGCACCATGGGGCGAGAATTGCCTTAAATGTCGCAAGAGTTGGTCGGCCTAGGAAGGCATTGTAGGTAGAAAATTCATCAACAATTACAAAAGTCTGATTTCGAACCACCTTTTTCTGCCCCTCTCTAAGCTCCACGAACAAGTCGATAGTTCCAATTGGCTGCTTCGGTTCCCCAGTAAACCCAACAATTTTTTGCGACGAAGATTGAACTTCAGCCATCGGAATTTTCATTCGATCGAATGTCTTTTTGAAGAGAATATTGCAAGAAGCGCCGCAATCAACAAGCACACTCCTTACAATAGCCGGCCCAATGCCTGCAGAGATAACCAAGGGATCCATGGTAGGAGCTTCTACACCCATAGATTCCTTGGCCCTGAACACAATATCATCATTAAAAATTCTTTGCTGCTTCAAAGGTGTAGCGTCTTCCAACACAAAAAAAATCTCTTCTGTTGGTGCATATTTCAAGGCACTGGCACATCTTTCCATCTCAACCCAGCTTTTGCCTGCTAGGTGAGGACCTCCTGTAATCACATTAATAACAGGCCTTTCTAATTCATGCGCTGCCACCCTCTTACACGAGTTGGGTTGATGGACAGGGGCTTGTTGCTCCTGAGTTGACGAAGTTGGGTCGTTCCTATTCCTCTTTACATACTGCTGAAGTTTATTCTCTTTTAATAGCTCCTCAATCAAATTCTTCAAATGACGGCGCTCATTAGTATCATGGCAGGGTTGATTGTGGAACCGGCAAAATCTTCCAGTTTTCTCAGCATTTTTCCCAAGCCTCAATTTAGCTAGCGTGGGGTATTCGATAGTGTCCTTGGTTGTGAAGAAAATGTTTTATGGTGTATCGGTTAAGGGAGTGAAGTGAAAAGGACGATTTTTCTCCGCATTTCCCAGCTTCTTCTCTCCATCGTTTTCCCTCTTCTGAGTACCAGATTCTTTTTTATTCGAAGCAGCATTATTGTTCCTAACCTCTGTCAATAGCACTTTTGCCGGTGTCTGAAGGCTTTCCAAGCGCATGAACTCATCAGCTTTCTTATAGAATTTCTCAAGCGAGTTTGGTTCCTTCATCTTCAACCATTTCCCAAACTCACTCGATTTGTCGATAGCCCTCATTAAGTAGGTCAAGACCGTACGTGGCTCTGCATTGTCCACTTCAGCTAAGGCTATGTTGAAGCGGTTCAAGAAAGATCTAATAGATTCCCCGGGATTCTGTTCCAGGCTGGACAATGACATAATATCCTTTGCCTTTGAAGCATACAACCTGAATTGTTCTTTAAACTTCCGAGTTAAATCGAAGAACTGGTCTATAGATCGGACCGGTAGCTTTGTAAACCAAAGTAGAGCCACTCCTTCCAAGTATACCGGAAAGTACCGGCATTTGATCTCATCCGATGCCCTAGAACCTGTCATGTACCAGTCATACTTGTACAAGAATTGATTAGGGTCGCTTGTCCTATTATAAGCCGGAATGGTGGGAGGAACAAACTTCCTTGGAAATTCTGCTTTCAGAATTCTCTCGGTGAACGGAGTCTTGCTAGGAGCGAATCCCCATTCCTTTTCATCTTCATCCCTCTGCATGCTCTCTTTCATGATTTTTCGAACCATTCCAAAGAAGTATTCCTCATCATTTAGAGGCTCTACAGGACAAACATCAGCCATTTTCTCTGAAGTTTGTCGTGACAAGCGTTCGCGGTGGGTTGGCTGCGGCCTTGATCCTCCAGCTTGGGGAGGTGTCCCTTCGACAGGGCTAGTTGCCCTTTGAGGAATATTTCTTTCTTCAACATTATGAGCATCATCGACAAAGTTTTTTTTTCATTATTCAACGGTTGATGGTTAGCTCCGAGCAAAGCGTTTAACCTTTCCAACATTAAAGTGTTTTGGGCTTCCATTTGCTGATATAGCCCAGAAACCGCAGCATCTAACTCCGCTCGTGTAATTCCAACACTTGGAGCTATTTGACCTAACGAAGGACAAGCGGCAGTATTCTCTTGGACACCACCGGATCTAGTAGATCTGCGCTTTCTTCCGGGAGCCATTATCTCTGATAGACTTCTGGTTTTGAGAGAGATTCTTTCAAAAAACTTTTGCGAAGCAATGATGAAAACAGCCCGAGTTCATTTCTCAGTGAAAGCACCAAAAATGTTAAAGATAAAATTGAACGCTAACACCCCAGTGTATGTAGAGATTAAGTGAAAGCACCACCTGTCAATACGGGAATTAGAAGTAAGTAGAAAAGTCACAGAAAAATAGTAAAGAGACAACAGTTTTATAGTGGTTCGGCTTCAAGTTAAGCCAACGTCCACTTTAATATTCTTTATCGCTGAATCGATTACAACTTTACAACAATCTTCGATTACAACACTACTAAGACAAACAGCTAGAACTTCGATGTAGATGAACTCTTTGAATCCATGTCGAATGAGTTAGATTTCTTCTTGAAGTTCGTTGAAGTGTCTTTCGTGTTTGAAGTGTCGGATGAGTCGAGAAATTAACAGAGTATAGGCGTTCCAGAAATGAACCAAAAAGTCCCCCCATTGATGGACTAGGAATGGTATTTATAGGAGATTTCGGGAGTAAATCGTAGGTCGTGGGCGACCTAAGGGTAGGTCGTAGGTCGTGGGTGACCTAGGGGTAGGCCGTAGGTCGTAGGAATGCGAGCTACGGCTCATCTTGGTTGCACTTGGTCTTCTCTGAGCGGGTTGGTAGGTCGTGGGCGACCTAGGGAACATGGGTTACGGTCTAACAGGGTTGGACTTGATCTCCTAAACAAACTGATAGGTCGTAGCGACCTAGGAGGGAAGCGGCACAAGAAGTTACGGCTTATGGAGTTATCTCGGTCCATTTAGGTCGTGAGTGACCTAATGAAGAAGTAACATGCATGCGGCCTCACACTGTCTTAACCCATTAGGTCCTTAAGTTATTAGGTCGTTAGGGGTCTTTAGGTCGCTAACTCGTTAGGTCGAGCATCCATGTTAACTCGCTTATTCTTCAGGTTGTTAGGTCGCTGGACCTTCTAAACCGTTAGGTCGTTGAGTCTCTTTATTCCTTAGGTCGTTGATAACTTTAGGTCGCTAGGTCGTTGATAACATTAGGTCCTTCGGTCGCTTATTTCCTTAGGTCGCTGAGCTGTGGAATAAAGGAGTTAACATTTGCCCCTCGAAGTACACGCCTATGCCATAGGTCGTGTGCTTCGATTTAATTTTTCTAGGTCGTGAGCGACCTAAGAGATAAGCTAACTCGCGCGCCCATTCGCCTTTTTCTCTTTGCCTTATATAAACTGTTAGCTCGTTTCTTCCTCCTTACTTAACTACTTTGACAACCTGCTCTGTCATTAACGAACCTTCGAGCTTCAAGGGCGAATTCAATCCAACCAGTCGTCAATTCATCTTTATCATCATATTACGTAAGTAATCTCAGTCAATACCCAACCACGGCCATCATCGAAACGCGAATCCCCCATTTTTCGGCCTTAATCCAATTTCATGTGCTGCGTTTTACCATGAATCATGTTACAATCAACGTTTGGTCATCATTGGACACGATGATGTTATAATTCACGAGAACGCGGTAATGCACTGGATCCATGGTGGATCTGAGGTGATTCGAATCGGTTTTAGTTGATTTGGTGGTGTTGAAAGATGATGGATTCTACTGCAGAGATGATAGAGGGTGATCGGGTCACAAATTAACGGGTTATCGAGTTTGTGAGTGAAGCAAAGTTAGCGGGTTAGGGTGAGTGAGAGAGTGACCGGCTTAGGAGCTTCGAAGGACCTAAGGCTTAACGGTTTAGATGTGAATTGCACGACCTAACTGACTTAACGACCTAACTTATAAATTCTGAGAGACATAAGAGACGGTGACCTAAGATGTATAGAATCCTATTTCAGATGAGATACACCTTTAACGATCTATCTTTAGGTCGCACTAGGATTTGGCCGAGCTAACTCTTTGTCATTCAACCTTTAGGTCGCGGAAAAGCTAATACTTACACAAATTTGGTCTGCCTTGAACTCCTTGGCTCGAGCAATGTGACTTAAGAGAGTTCGACTTATGTTAGGTCGTGGGATTTGACCTGGACAACCTAAATAATCCCCGAGCTAGCTTGAGTCATTCCTGCGACTTAAGGACTTGAACACTTTTCAACTTGAATGGGCATGACATTGTTGAATTGAATTCTCAATTTGAACTGCCAAGATCACATGCCTAAACTTGTTGTAGTTCTTTATAGATCATATTAACTTTAATGCTAATAACCCGTTAAACACAACATTTGCAGAAAAACTAGGGCAAATATACTGCCACTGATTGCCCACACCGAATGACAGAGTAGTCGATAAAGAATAATCAACTTAAAGAAATTATACGATTGAAATGTTATAAATCACCAAATTCAAATGAAGTATTGAAGAAAAGCAAAACTTAATCAACTAAAGCTGATTTGTATGCATCAACACTGCACTTTTACTTGGACCCAGAACAATAAGCCCTGAAACTTTATAATTGACAAATGCATATTAGTTTAATTTCCGTTATATTTGCATGTCGTTTTACTAGTTTTGCACGACACTTCACACATTTAGGAAACATGCACCTTCACATTTGAATATCTAGTTCCTTGTGTGGAATGACTTCTCGACAAAAAGAAGTAGTAGGGCAAGCTGGAGGGGCCTTCCCGATAGCCAATCCACTGGATGATCCCCCGGAAAGGACTTCAACTACCCTGAATCAACGGGTGTTAAAGAAACTATGCATTCTGTTTGGTATTGCTGAAGTAGATGCTTTACTTCCTGGGCCAAAAGATACTTCTGACAGGCCATCTCTCGGTTTCATCGCTGCCAATCGCCAGATGTGCTTGAGTGGAGCTATTCCTCCTTTCAATGATTTTCTTCAACAACTCCTTCTCCGATTAACCATCTCTCACTTCCAATTGCATCCCAATGGCTATGCCATCCTGACGGGACTGTGCGTACTATTCACGAGGACACTTGATCGTCTTCCGAGTTTTGAAGAAATCTGCTACTTGTGCACATTTGCAAAGAATAAAGATCATCCTTCTATTATTCTCGTGAGAAGCGCCATAAACCGTAAACTTATCACTGATCTTTCTGAGAGTGCTCACGGTTTTTTGAATCAATTCTTCTTCGTTCACTGCCCCCCAGGATTTTATGCATCTGGAGAGTTGGAAGTAAGATTGCTTATCCCCGTTCTTTCCATTTGAGCTTTTCCGAGTTGCTAAGTGCTAACTTCGTTCTTTACTTTTACAGCACTTCCTCCTCCCTCTAAAGATCCCAGCCACAAACCGACTTTTGAAAGACTAAATGCTGTGGCGGCTGAGGAGAGAAGCATTAAATTTTTGATGAAAGACGAGTTTCTGCACCAATTCGGACTTCTGCACTCTTCCTGTTCTACTCAGCCTCATGAAGTCCCTGATTCTCCAACAGAGACACCAGATGCCCTAGTGTCCGCCGAAGAACTTATACCGAAAGAACCTACTGCTGAGGCTTCACTTGTGAAGTGTTCTGCTTCTATTGACGTTGCGGGGTCATCCGACAAATTTGCACTTGCCCTGGTCACTGAGGAAGAGGAACCTCCTCACGAATCCGGGAAGACTGCTGACGAAGGAGCTGAGGGGAAGGGTCCGAAATGTGAAATAGAGGATTTAACATATGTTTTTAAAATTATGATTTTTGTGAAATATAACCGAAATGTGATTTTTGAAATAAGTAGTTGATTAATTTGTAAAATGGTTTAAATTGGAATTTTTGAATTATTATAAACGGTTTATGTAAAAGATCTAAAAAATTGATATTTTATAAATTAAAATATTGGAATTATAGAAAAAGTTTTTATAAGTGTTAAAATGAAGTATCAATGAATTTCATAAGTGAATGAAATTTATAGATTTACAAATTGTGAAGTTATAAAATTAATAGATTTTGTAAAATAAAAGATGTATAAGTAATTAACTCATAAATTGGATTTTGGCATTTAAATGAGATATAAATAGAATTTGTTAATTAAGGGATTTATGAGTTGAAGTTTTTATAAAATTTATATATATGTGAATTTATAAATGTTGTTTTATAAATCCTAAACCAATTGAATTTGATAATTAAATAGGAAATCTTATTAAAGAAGATATATCCACGATTTTGGAAAGTGGATAATCCCTTAAATTAAATATGTAGAAGTGTTGAATTTGGTAAATGATTTATATTCACGATTTTGGACGGTGAATAATATATTAAAGAAATGTTTTAGGAAGTGATCTTTTAAATAGAATTAAAACGATTTGAAGTTGTTTTAAAATGTGTTAAGGATCGAAACCATGTATTTCAACATTCATTGTTGAAATAGACGTTTTCGAGAAATAAGGAAAAGATTGACTATAACACTGTTGTTATAGTAAATGATTTTTGAAAGGAAATGTTTTTGTATAGTATTGGGATATATATCTGTCATATTTTCGAATCCCTATGCTATTGATTTTGGGATGTCGTAACGATTTTTTATACAACATTCGTTTTGACTCAAATAAACGTGTTTAAAGAGAACGTTTTCCTTAAAAAAGTAAAATATATACTTAATCGTGTTTTAAGTATATTCAATATTTTCTAAGTATTGATAATAAATAGATTTGTGAATTACTTACTGTCAAATAAGTATTTGGAAATGTTTTCCAATGTAGAAATTAAAATGGTTGGGAGAATATATATTTTTAAAGATAAATTGAAGTGAATATTTGGCAAGTTGTTTAATTTATGGAAGATAAATAAAAAGGGCCCAGTGATTGTTATGGTGCTGAATATTAGTTTGTTTGCTTCGATAGTTAAATAACCGACTATCAATATTTACCTTTAAATGGTATTTGTTGTGATTTGCTTGAAATTGAATGCTACACTTATTTCAAAAACAAGCGCTCGTTATTCGGTTTAGCCGAGAGAGGACCTTTGGGTCATAAATCCCATTTCGAATAGTGATACGTCTTAATGGATAGCATTTAAAGACGGGTGTTGAAGACCAGATATTTTCGAAAACGGAAGGATTACCGTCGAATGTCTCTGCATAGGCTGATCTTTGATATAGAGATTTTATCACCCTTTGTGATGGGAATTCCGGACGTGATTAGTGAATATCTGAATTTGCAAGGGCTTCTTTGGAAGTGCCTCGGTTCTGTTCGATCCCGGAATGGACTTGTATGGATGTGTGTCTGACGTTACAATTTGAGATGTAAAGCTGGTTTCTACCAAATACATTTCTGTTGGTGGCGGAGAATTTATTTTCTTAGCTTAACAACCTTCTCTGAGACGTACGTGCTCAAAGGTTATGTAGTTGATGGTTACTGGTGATACATTCCAAATTTGGTAATGTGGCATACGAAGTGCTGCTGATCATTTGTTGATCAAAGCATAGATTTTGCATAAAGCGTAGCTTTATGGACGAGACTTTGTCAGACCTCACAACCCGAAATGGTCAAAACAGGAAGAATGTAGCAAGTTTATTTGGGAATAGCGCCCCTATAGTGTATGTTCATTTCCTTCTGGATAGAGGTGGTATTATGGTATGGAGCCCAACCTATGTGGTTGCTGCAAATTTATTTCTTTGTGGTTGTTGGTGAATCCCGGGATAAAGGTTGGTTACGACCGGGGGATGGCATACTCGTGTCAGTAGTTACATAGCTAGAGGTAACTCGGCCTTTGTTGGCAGAGATCCAGTTAGGTTCTCGGGGCGTCATTCCAGAGGCGTACCCATGTGGCAATGGGAAGTTCCTTAGCCTGATCATTTGTTGGAAATCCAAAGAAATAATACGAGCCATGTACGGTTTTAGTTGTAGAACCTGCCATCTAATATGGTAGCTACAGCAGGCATACTATAATGGTACCTATGCTGGCTAAGATTAATATTGTACTTTCGAAATGTTTTCCTGCACTTTGCACTTATAGCAATAATATCAAAGGAATTTTCATATCAAGCATGTTTGACTATCATAAGGAGAAATCTTCTCCAATTCTGCATTTGCAATGTGTGTGTGGCCGGAGGCCTTATGGTAGTTACATTTTTGAAAAGCATTGCAGATCTATTTTAAAATATTTCTATGTTTTGTTTCTTTAAGATAAACTGTTTTAAGTTCTCACACCAGTCCCATGACTGATCTAGAGTTTATTGTTCCTGTGACAGCTCATAGACTAAGATAGATATACATATTGTTAACGCTAAAATTTGAACGCTAACTCCCCGGTGTGTGAAGTGTAGTTGTGAAAGCACCACCCGATAACTCGGGAACAGATTATAAGCAGATAATAGCAGAAAAGCAGTAAACAACAGCAATTTTATAGTGGTTCGGCTTGAGGGTATAGCCTACGTCCACTTTAAGTATTTTTACTGATGATCTCGTTACAAGCTGATACAATTCTTCCCAAGTACAATACACTTTGAATTACAAGACACTTTGAACGAGTAGCTCAAACTTCAATGGAGATGAGAGTCTTCAAATCCATGTTGGATGTATGTGATCTCTTCTTGAAGTTGTTTGTAGCGTTCTTCGTGTCTTGAGAGCTTCGAGTGTTGGATTGGTTTGGAATGCAGCAGAGTATCGGTGCTTGAAGAGAATGAGCCAAAAGTCCCTTTTCTGTTGGAGTTATGGGCGTATTTATAGGCATCTTCGAAGTTAGGTCGTAACTCGTATACGACTGACGATGAGTCGTAACTCGTGTACGACTCATCGTGAGTCGTAACTCGTGTACGACTCATCGTGAGTCGTAACTCGTTTACGACTCATGGTAGGTCACGGCTGATTTACTGGGTTCATGTCTTGGCCCAGAGTTATGCACCCATCTGAATGAATGATACAAGTTCTAAGTCGTTCACGAGTTAACCAAATGCAGTTTCCTTTATGCTAGCATGAGTCGTACACGACTCATCATAGGTTGTAAGTCGTCAGCGATTCTTCTTACTACAGCGTGGTGTTGAACTTGTCTCCAAGTCTTAGGTCGTGAACAACTTATCTTTTGAGCCGTAGACTTCCTGTCGCGCCATCTTCTAACTCGTAAGATTGTTATCTCGTAGACTCTTTAACTCGTAGTGGCCTTAACTCGTAGATCTTTTAACTCGTAGGTCGTTCAGCCCTTGAATTGTTAGGTCGTGAAGACCTTGAGTCGCACAGTTCTTGAGTCGTTGATCCACTGAGTCGGCCTGTCTCATGAACCGTTAACCCTCTTGAGTCGTTCCATTCCTCTAAGTCACCTTGAACCTTAACTCGTTAAGTCATGGCACTTCTTAGGTCGTCCAATCCTTGAGTCGGCAACCTTGTTAAGTCGGCAACCTTATTAAGTCGGCAACCTTATTAAGTCGGTAAGTCGTGCCACTTGTTAGCTCGTTAACCCGCTTCATCAGTTAGGTCGTTGACTTCGAGTAGAAGATAGGTCGCTCCATTCTCTAAGTCGTATACCGTTTTGGAAGGGGCGTTGCCCCCGCACCCCCACCTTGGGGGGTTGGCACGCCCCCTGGACCCCCCCTCCGAAGGGGATCTTATCTGAAAAGCCATTCAACAGAACTTGCTTTGTTGGGATGATGAGTTGACTATTCTTCGAGACGAACTATCATTGGTTTCTCGGTTGATTTTTGATATCACGGCCTTGCTAAAAAAGTGGAGTTAACACATATATAAGTTAAATACTCTGTAAAAGAAAGCTAGTTAGTTGAAAGCAAAATTTTCTTTTCTCTGGAAAAAACATTTGGGAATGAATGAGAATGTATGCCCTTGTGCATATGTATGTTGTTCTAACATATTACCTGAGTAAGGTAATTTAGTAAGCAAAGGCATAGGAGGTAAATTAGTACATGACTTGACAAGTATGTGTACATTATAGCTTCAATACAATGTATAAGTAACATAGGCATCTTTAGTCTGAATCTCCCATAAAAATTAAACAGGAACATAGCTGTTTGAATAAGTAGAAGGAGCATGAATATAATATTGGTAAAAATCATGCATATAGTGTGTAAAGAAACTAACTAAAAGTAACCAAGACAAGGAAAAAGGTGGGGAATGGTAGGAAAGGAAAGTGGAGAGGGTGAACTGTTGGGTGAAACCAGAAATGGTGATGGATTTCAGATGAAAATAAATTACTCAACTAACCATAAAACCCTAGCAACTCCCCTATATACATTATTGTCTCCTACGGTTACACATGAGAAACTAAAAATAAAAATATAGGAAAGTAAAAGAGGAAACATGCAGCAGTTAGGAAATCAATGGCACACTTAAGTCAAGATTTGGGAAGGAGAACTTTGGTGAGTAAACCCTCACTTGGCAAGGCATTGAGACCTATGAAAGGTAGCCATTTAACCTCTAGTTTATTTTAATTATGTTTGAAGTTTTGCTTGCATTTCTAGTCTAACCATTTTCTGCTGTTTCTGAAGATATGTGGCTTGTATTGCATGGTTGTCATTTGACCAATGATTGTTTGCACATGATGTATATTTAATGATAGGATGATAATAACTGATTTATTTATATGATTATGAACCTGAGAAATGTTTTTGGTTAAAGCATAAATTAATAAGAAAAGTAAGGTGCCAGGCAGTAGGAGGAAGGGTCCTCTGGCTTATGTCTTGCATCTAAAAGGATGGTTAAGATGCAGTGGAATTTCCATATGATAAATCTTGATCCATCATTGAGTACTCTCTGGGAATAAGGTTGGGTAATAAGAAAATACACTATAATGTGTTGGCTGACTGTAAGAACCTATTTACTAGAGAACCCTAGTAGCATTTCAGTATGAAAATGCTCTGAGTTATGCTTCAACCCAAGGTATATCTCTGAATGGAACAAATTGGAAATGGTTTTCAAGTGTGGGTGATTGTTGAATATATAAGTGGATGAATGTTTGATTGATGTATAAAAAAACTGCTAGTATGCATTGGTTAGGGATACAACAGTGTTGGGCATGACACTGCATAGATAATATGGGGTTATATGAAAGAATTTAGTAATTAAACTTAGGGCATGGGTCACCTCTATCAGGTTGGGCAAGAGGGAAGTGGGTATGGCATAGTGGTTGGCTTACAACAAGGTTGGGGTGTGAGTTTGCACATGGCATGGTTATGTCCAGAAAGCTTATAGTGCACTGGAATGCAAGTAGAAGTTCCAAGCAGTGTGCACCAATGCAACCATGACTGTGATACTGGACCTCTTTAAATGAATGACATAAAGTGAATATACATGCGAAAGTATAAATGCTAGAAGTATGTGGGAGTCTTGACATGTAGACTCAAATTTGGTACTTTAGCTCAATGATATGGATGTTGTTTGTTCATGTATATGTATGCCTGTATTAAATTATGCTGGCCATTATGATTATTGGATTAAAGGTTTCTGTTGAGCAATTAGCCTAAGAATGCATACATGATAATGTTAATAGTGCATAACACTTACCTCTGTTATAACATGTAGCAATTTTAGCATGAAATGTAGTTTAATAACTTAAGTGAAACACTTAACCTCTGAAAATAGAAAGGTAATATTTAACCTAACCTTTTAGTCTCTATGCATTGTCAAATGATTTTTCTCACACCAAACTTCAATCTGACCTGTTTGTTGCTTGCATCAAATAGGTGCTTCACTTGCATTGTGGAGCAGGTCATGAGATGGTTGCAGGAAAAGTAGATGCTAGGAACAAATTGCAAACTAACTAAGCTAGGATTTTGTAGGAGAATTGTAACATTCCTGAAAATTAACTACGATTAACTTGGCAATTAATTTAATTTTGAAAATAAATTATGAATTTATTCATGTGTTAATTAGGAAATTTCTTGAATGAATTTAAAAATTTTAGATTTTAAGTAGAGTTTGGTTTAAATTTAGAGATAAGTAATTTTATAAATAAAAAAAATTGATTTAAAAATAAATATCGATTTAAAGATAAATAGAAAATTGATTTGGAATATAAGAATAAGTAATTTATCAACAATTTCAAAAATAAAATGTATTAAAAATAAAATAGAATTAAAAGCTTTAAATTAGTAAAAGGTTGTTTCTAAATTTTAAATATATTAGATATATTTGGAAGTTGAAATTAATAAAAAAATTAATGCACTCATTTTCAAAATATTATTTTTATGTAAAATTCACTTATATAAATAAAAGTAATTACTTGTTAATATGTAATCAAAATATTTAAATCACTCTTAACTTTTTAAAGGTGGTACAAAAAGAAAATAAATAATAAAAGAAAGGCATGAATATAAAATGTATAAATTAGTTGTATATAAAGATAGTGAGCTAAAATTAAGTTGAATGTGAAAAACAATATAAATTTTATTTGTGTAAAATATAAATATGAAAAGAGGATATAACCAAATAAAAACATAAACAATTTTTAAAATTAAGACATATGCATACATAAAAATACAAATTACATGGAGGATTAAACAAAAAACTACAAAACAAATTGAGTCAAGGGATTCAAACATAAATTTCCCTACAAACTACAAGTGTAATACATGCAAGAGGAAAAGGGACAAATGGCATTAACTTTTGAATTAAAAATTTAAAAACTATAGCAGGCCATTTAGCTTCCCAAAAATCTGAAATGAGAAGTCAGTAATAAAAAAAAAAACAACATCATGTCCAATTCAAAAAAAATTCAAATCCTCCCCTTACTAAAATCTGAAATAGAGAAACCAGAGAAAAACAAGTTGCATCTTCAAACTAAAATTCGAAAAATTCCTCACAATAATCTGAAACCAAAGCAAATGCTAGAATGAAAATCTGGAAGAGAATAAGGTCGGGAAGATGTTGAAGTAAAGCAACTTAGTTCTTAAACTTGAGAGCCAGGTTTGGCAAACCAACAAAAAAAAAAAAAAGGAGAATCAAAACCTGAAAGAACAAAAGCAAATTCCAGATTGTAAGCTAATTCAGGAAAGTTTCAAATCAATTTGTAAAGCCTGGAAGTGTAAATAGCAAGGCATGCAAGCATAGCAGGAGTTCAGGAACAACAAATAAAAGAACAAATCAAAAGATAAAAGCAAGGGTCAAGTTCTGGAATCAAGCAAATCTGAAGCTAACAATTCAAGTTTCAAAATCTGATGCAAATAAAAAAAAACAAAGCTCAACTTTCAGAACAATAAAGTAGGAAATCAAAAGCAAAGCTCTGGTCCTCTGTTCTTCATCTTGAGGTGAGCAAAACCCTTAAACTCTTATGTATGCTTGACGTTGTTTGTATGTGTTAATGCTAAAATTTGAACGCTAACACCCCGGTGTGTAAAGTGTAGTTGTGAAAGCACCACCCGATGATTCAGGAACAGAGTATAAGCAGAAAACCGCAGAAAAAAGCAGTAAATAACAACGATTTTATAGTGGTTCGGCTCAATAGTTTGCCTACGTCCACTCTGAATATCTTTATTGATGATTTCGTTAAAAGTTGATACAATTCTTCCCAAGTACAATACACTTTGACTACTAAACACTTTGAACGAGTAGCTTAAACTTCAGTGTAAATGAAAGTCCTCAAATCTATGTCGGATGCATGAGATTTCTTCTTAAAGTTGTTGATCGCGTTCTACGTGTCTTGAAAGCTTTGAGTGTTGAGTTGGTTTGGAATGTAGCAGAGTATCGGTGCTTGGAAAGAATGAGCCAAAAGTCCCCTCCATGTTGGAATTCATGCCGTACTTATAGGGTTTTCTGAACGGGTCTTAAGTCGTTTACGGCTTAAGGTAAGTCATAAGTCGTGGGTTACGACTTAGGATAGGTTGTAGGTCGTCAGCGGGTTAAGGTGTCAGGAGTTACGGCCTAGCTGGTTCGCACATGTCTACTTGTACTAACTGTTCGGTCCTCGTGTCTTATGGAAAGCAGCAGTTAAATCACAAGTATAAGGTCGTGGGCGACTTATAGTAAGTCATGAAGGCTTTAGGTCGCCGGCGCTTTAAACCTTTAGGTCGTGAAGTCCCTAAGCCGTTAAGTCGTCCAACCCCTTAAACTGTTGAGTCGTTTGTTCCTTAAGTCGTCCAACCTTCTAAACTGTTGAGTCGTTGCTTCCTTAAGTCGTCCAACCTTCTAAACTGTTCAGTCGTTGCTTCCTTAAGTCGTCCAACCTTCTAAACTGTTAAGTCGTTGCTTCCTTAAGTCGTCCAACCTCCTAAACTGTTAAGTCGTTGCTTCCTTAAGTCGTCCAACCCCTTAAACTGTTAAGTCGTGGCTTCTTTTAACTCGCTTAAGTTGTTCCATACTATACTGTTTGTGTCGTTAAGTCACTCAATACCTTAACTCGCTAAGTCGTTATACTTTTAGGTTGTTAACTCGTGTTATCTCTTAGGTCGTTAGCAAAGCGGAGTTAACATTTGCCCCTCGAAGTATACACCTAGGTCGTAGGTTGTGTGCTTCGACTTAATTCTGCAAGATCGTGAGCGACCTAAGGGATAGGCTAACTCGTGCGTCCATTCACTTTCCTCTTCTTCCTCTATATAGCCTATTAACCCGTCTCCGCCTTCTTTACTGCTTCAATATCTTTTTCTGCCATTAGAGATTTTTCAAGTTTTCGAAGGCAAATCCAAGATAATCGATCAACAGTTCATCTTTTCCATTACATTGTAAGTGAACTTGATCCCTAACCCAACTGCGACTATTGCTTAAACACCAATCTTTTACCCCCGACCCCAAATCACCTTCACACGCCTTGCCTAGTTTTTGAGTCAAATTGAGATCGATTACAATCACCGTTAGCTACGTTGCCATCGCGATCCATAAGATTACAGCACCGCACTAGACTTATGGCGGCTTCATGATGATTTGGATCGATGTTCGATGAGTTGATGGGGTGAATGGATAACAGGCTTAGTTGAGGGGATGATGGTTTGATGTTATTTAGGCGATAACGGGTATCGGGTTAGAGAGGGGTTAGCTGGTTGAGGGGATAACTTGAAATTCTTACGACTTAGCTTGTTTTCAAATCGACCGACTTTGGTTGTACACGACTCAACTTTTAGGTCGTGTTAATTTCCTGACGACTTAGGACTTAGCCGGATTCATATTTATCTTGATTTGAAGCTTTGCGACTTAACCTTTAGGTCGTGGACGACTTATCCTTTAGGTCGTGGACGACTCAGCACATGGACAATCTTTTACTGCCGAATTGTTTCCTAAGCAAATTTCATCCCTCTGTTAGGTTGTGAACGACTTAGGGCTTAAAGGATTTTTGGACTGTGACTAAATGGCTTGAACAAAAGTTTGTAAACTTCAAGATGTCGACAAAACTTGATTGTACTTCCAATTTGAATTGCCAGAATATACTGCTCGAACTTTGTTGCGTTTCTTTACAGATTATTTTAACTTTAACGCTATCAACCTGTTAAACACAACACTTGCAGAAAAATGGGACAAATATGATGCCATCGACTGCCCACGTCAAATGACAGATTAGTTAATAACAAATAATTAACTCAAATAAATTGTGTGAACGAAGCGCTTTCATCAATTTCAAGTAAAATATTAAAGCAACACTGAAATAGTTAATTGAAACTGACCAGCCTGCACTAATATTATGCTTGAACTTTATATTAACAAGTTCTAAAATTTTGTAATCGATCAATCATCGACTAGTTTAATTCCAGTTATATTTACTTGCTATTTTTATTAGTTTTGCACGACACTTCACACTTTTAGGAAACGTGCACCTTCACATTTGAATATCCAGTTGTTTGTGTAGAATGACTTCTCAGGAAGAAGATACAACGGTTCAGACTGGAGAGGCCACTATAATTCTGGCTCCTCTGGTCAATCCTCCCGAAAGAGCCTCTTCTACTTTATCGTACAGAGTTTTCCGCCAATTGTGTGCTCAGTTTGGCATTGCTGAATCAGACGCCATTCTACCTGAGAGAAGTAACACTGCTGACATAGCACCCCCTGGCTTTGTAACGGTCAATCGACAAGTGTGCCTGAGTGGGGGCGTTCCTCCTTTCAATGACTTTTTCTAACAACTTCTTCGTCAATTGGCCATCGCCCCATCCCAATTACACCCCAATGGTTATGCCATTTTAATGGGGTTGTGTGTACTGTTTAGGAGGACGCTTGATCGATTCCCAAGCTTTGATGAGATTTGCTTCCTATGCTCTTTCACCAGGACTAAAGATCACCCCTCTATTACTGTCGTGAGAAGTGCTCGAAATCGTAAATTGATCATCGGTCTTCCTGACAGCGCTCATGGGTTTTTGACTCAATTTTTCTATGTCCGTTGCCCCCCGAGGTTTTATGCTGTGTGGAGAGAAGGAAGTAAGATCATCTACTTTTACCTCCTTTATATTCTGAGTCTTTTGAAGTTCGAATTGCCAAGTGTTAACTTCATCATCATTTCTTTCTCTTTTTTTTTTATTTCAGCGCTTCCCCCTCCTTGTAGAGATCCCAGTCACAAGCCAACCCTGGCGAGGCTTTTAGCAGTACCGGTTGAAGAACGGGATATGAAATTTTTGCTGAACGACGAATTCCTTCACCAGTTCGGACTTCTTCACCCTTCTCGCTCCACACACCCCTGCGAGGTTCCAGACTCCCCACCTAAAGCATCAGATGCCCTGGTTTCTAAAGACTCATCCATACCAAAAGGACCTGCTTCCGAGGCTTCGCTAGTGAAGTGCTCCACTTCTGTTTATGTTGCGGGGCCATCTGTCGAACTTGCCTCGGTTATTGAGGAAGAAGAGCCCCAGGGATCTCCTCGACTGTCACAGTAATCTGGCGAAGAAGCCGAAAAAATTAGCCTTGCCAAGCAGAGCAGGGACGATACTTTCGAAGGGCTGAGCGACCTCTTTGCCACCTCGCAAGAGATCTTTAAAGATGATCCTATCACTACCGGGGTTTCTTCTTCAGTAGTTGAAGCGACTTCTGTTCTGCAACAGACTTCGTCGACTCAAGAGTTGACGCTAACTATTACACCAACAACCACTCCTCAATTAAAGAGTGGTTCGTAGTTTGATGCGCGTAGTTTGCACGTCACACACACTTAGAATTTTTTTCTGCACTTTTATGCTTCTGACTTTTTGTACTTTGAAGAATTCTAAGATTTAGCTCTTTTTTATTTCAGATCATTCGATGGGGCGCAGTGGATCCTACTATGATGATTTCCAGCGCTACGGGAGGCGTAGCCAGTATGATTACAGGCGTTACCTCCCCTCTTACAGAGAATCTGATGAAGAAAGAGCCGCTCGAAAGGCTCAAGAAAAGAGGGCTCAAGAGGAGCATTATGAAAGAAGAGAGAGGGAAGAGCGCCACGATTCTTCGTTGAGAGGCGATGATTCCCATAAAAGAAAATCCCATGACGACAGAGGAAAAAGTCATATGGTTGAAGATTCGAGCAAGCGAGCCCGACATGGTAAGAAGCACACCTCTACAACTCCTGAAAAGGTTACTGCCCCTGCCTCGCTTGACATTCCTTCCGGCTCTCCCGCTCTCGGGAAGACAGACATCCAAACAATAATTAGCAGGCCCAAATTCCAAGTCGGACCGGGTCCGGCCACTTTGCAGAGTCGGTTTCCACAGTGGTGTCTGAAGGGAGTAAGGTTTGACCTTGACTTGGTCCCCATTGACAAGTCTGCTATGTTACGAAACCTCGATGCCGTCAAGCTTGATATTGAGAGGATGTCGAACTGGTAGAAACTTGTTGACGAGCTCCAAAGGGTTAATCGTGCAAACACAGAGGCCATGCTCACTATGGAAAACGATAAAGCCGAGTGGCAAAAAGTTCTTGAGCAACATGACACTGAGATGAGGAGCATTGCTTCTTACAATGAAGAGCTCGAAGCAAAAGTTGAAGAACTGAAACAAGAGCTTGCTGCTTCCTCTACTTCCTATTCTCAAAAAGAAGAAGTGCTCCTGAAACAAGTGAGAGATGCTCCTGCCAGCCAAAGGGATGCCGAAGACAGGCTTGAAGTGCAGAAAAGAATTAGTGAGGGCTATGTTGCTGATATTGAGGAGCTTCGGAAGAAAAACAGCTCCCAAGAGGCGGAGATTCAAATGCTTAAGCTTCAACTTTCTAAAGCTGAAATGGAGCGTGATGAGGCCGTTGCCGGCAAAATTGCAGCTGAAGAATCTCACGAGGCGACGAGGACCAACATCAGCTCAACGTTATTTGATTTCTACCTGCATAGCATCTTGGGGCGCGGTAGCCTCGCCTTTCTAGGCCCCAAGTATGAAATTACACTGGTTGAAGTTTGGGAGGCCGCACTCGATATGCTCGGTGGTAGCGGCGCTGGCTATGCTGAGTCAGCTCTTGAGGAGCACTATCTTGATGATGATGCTCGTGCCGCTCTCGCTAGGGGGAGAGAACAGCTTGCAAAATTAAGGGCCGAAACAGTGGCAGGAGAATATTCAGGAAAAATCATCTCAACTGCTCCAATTCAACCTTCTCCTTCAGCCGAAATTGACATTATCGGTTCTAGTTCTCATTCCCCATCTACTACTAAAGTTGCCACCGAGATCACAAGCATACAAGGTGGAGATGAAGGCGGCGAGAGTGCTGAGGCACAAGCTTACGAAGTTGACGTCAGGGAACCGACTTCTGCAGGTAACCCTACTGACAATCTTGCCCAAGTAGACTGCTCATCTGTTTCTTACTAGTTTGATGAGCTTTTTGACTACTTCTTGAATCTCGACGAGCCATTGTCTCCTCTTTTTATGGGAATTACTGACATTTTTGACTTTTCCTTTGTAGAGAAAGCGCCGAGCGTCATTCAAACTTCTTCACCTCCTGCTACTGTTTCTCTGCCTTCCCCAATCACTCCTACTCCTCACCCGGGATCACAGGAAGAAATAATAGGTGCCCTCCGGGGCTTGGATGACCCAGCTGCTTCACAAGAGCAAAAGGACGAAGGATTTGAGGGAGGTGAGATATCACCGGAGCGGACTCCTTCTTATGACATAATCTTGTCTAAACTTGTTACTCCAGGAAGTGAATCTTCTTCAAAGAGGAGAAAGAAGCACGGAACATCAAAGAGGAGGAGGAAGAGTATTACTGCTACTGAAGAGGAACCGGAAGTTGAACCAGTTGTACCTCCCTCTCCTTCTTCCCTCATTCCTATAGATCGACCCGAGAAGCAAACCATCCGGCCGGGTAAAGGGTCCAAGGGTGGCAAGAAGAAATGAAGATTCCAGTTTTTAGCTTTTTCTTTTTTCTTTTCTTTTTTGAATGTATTGGTTGGGGATTGTGCGGGTACCGTCCCCCAGCTTTTCTTTTGCTTTTTACTTTGGAACCTGTACCTGTATAAAATTCTAATAGTGTTGAATAAAATGATTCTTTTTCTTTGTACAAACTTTTGTCTGTATTTGAGAATGCATTTATTATTCATTTTTGTACAAGTTTATTTATATGATATTGCAGTGAGCTTGTGGTATATTGTTTTGAGCGTAATTTCACTAATGTAGTTATACCATGTTGCCCCTATACCATAAGCCTGTTGCAATATTTTACATTTTGAGGGGACTTGTACTTTTATTTCCTAGAGAACAATTATTCCATACTTGGAGGAATATTATTTCGTTAAAAAAGTACAACTCCCTCCATACAAGTTTTTACGCTTCAACCTTCGAAGATACCACTTTTTCTTTTGTGCAAATACACATTTTATCAAGTGAATTCTTCTATGTGGTAAAGCGGGCCTCTGAAGGGTACTTTAATTTCTTTTTTGAGGAAGAGTATTTTCCAGAATAGGTGAACTATTCTCCCTTTGAAAGTTGGAGTGTGCCATCGATGAGGGCTTCTTCACGTTTCAACACTTGGAAGTTTTATTTCAATCTCGGTGAAACGTGTGCCTCTGAGTAGGGCTTTTGCCTGGAAGTTTGGGGTTTCTTTCTCTCGGTTGGATAGATTCACGGGAGTGTATCAACCAATCATTCCGCAACTTTGTATTGAGAAAGATCTCTCTTTTTCTGGTTAGGCCCGCTCGAGGTCTTTGATTTGGACTCTAAAGAGTAGCATTGGACTCTGAAGAGTGGCATTGAGTCTCCAAAGAGAAGCATTTGGACTCTGAAGAGTAGCGTTGGACTCCGAAGAGTAGCGTTGGACTCTGAAGAGTAGTTTGAACTCTAAAGAGTGGCATTGGGTCTCCGAAGAGAAGCATTTAGACTCTGAAGAGTAGCGTTGGACTCTGAAGAGTAGCATTGGACTCAGAAGAGTAGTTTGAACTCTAAAGAGTGGCATTGGGTCTCCGAAGAGAAGCATTTGGACTCTGAAGAGTAGCGTTGGATTCTGAAGATTAGCATTGGACTCTGAAGAGTAGTTTGAACTCTAAAGAGTGGCATTGGGTCTCCGAAGAGAAGCATTTGGACTCTGAAGAGTAGCGTTGGACTCTGAAGAGTAGCATTGGACTCTGAAGAGTAGTTTGAACTCTAAAGAGTGGCATTGGGTCTCCGAAGAGAAGCATTTGGACTCTGAAGGGTAGCGTTGTACTCTGAAGAGTAGCATTGGACTCTGAAGAGTAGTTTGAACTCTAAAGAGTGGCATTGGGTCTCTGAAGAGAAGCATTTAGACTCTGAAGAGTAGCGTTTGCGCTTGCGTCTTTATACCCTGCGCTTGTTAGCAATTCCTCACAATTATTTAGTACATGTCACGTTTTTTCGTTTGTTTTTGGTAAAGAAATGTGCCTTATTGTTGAATGGATCCATGGGGCAGATGCAAGTTGCTCCACCAGATGTTCGTTTACACAAACGATCGTGGTTGGTTAGCAAATTGCCCTCTTTGGTGGAGTCCTCAATCGTTTGCAAATTGCACTTCTTTCGAAATACTTGAATTCGGAACATTTTTGACCTGCCATTCGTTTACTCTATGATTTGTAGGAATCGCTTTGTTTCGTGATGTGTTGGATGAACAAGCTTTATTTTGATAACCTGCAATACTAAATCGAGATTTTTAGTAATATTTGCATATTGAAATGATACAGGCATTTTAACGGCATCAAAGAATACAAGATTTATAATTGCTCATTACTGATTCACATCACATTTACAGTGGTTAACAGCACAAGAATTATTCATTCATCATCATTTTACGAAGTTAAGCAACACTATTAAGTAAAATACGGATGTAAATGAATGTCATCCCATGATTCTGCGATTCACGTGTCAGTCAATGACTAGCTTCTCGGATTCTTGCTCCGTAGTTCTGTTGCTTGAACCGGGTCGGTAAGGAGGACACGGTTGCCCCTGAGCGGACGACGTTGGGTCAATTTTGTCTTTCTTCACAAATTGTTGAAGTTTATTCTGTTTTAGCAATTCTTCAATCACACTTCTTAACTGGCGACATTGATCAGTATCGTGACCAGGTTGGTTGTGAAATCGACAGAATTTCCCATTTTGCATTGCCCCTCTTCCCATCTCAGGTGGTTTAGGGTACTTGATAACATCCTTTGTTGCCAGGAAGATTCTTTCTGGTGTACCAGTTAAGGGGGTGAAATCCGAACGATTAAAACGTCGAGGTTTCTTCTTGTTTCCCTGCTTCTTTCCTTCATCACTTTCCATTTTCTGGTTCCCAAATCCTCTCTTGTTAGAGAAGACATCGTTATTCTTAATTTCGGCCACCGCTACTTTTTCTGACACCGAGAGATTTTCTAGGCGTATGAATTCGTCGGCCTTTTTATAAAACTTTTCGAGTGAATTTGGTTCCTTCATTTTAAGCCACATCCCGAATTCACTTGACTTGTCGATGGCCCGCATTAAGTATGTGAGGATCATTCCGGGCTCCGCGTTGTCTACCTCGGCTAACGCTATATTAAAACGGTTCAAAAAAGACTTGATGGGCTCTCCGGGCGATTGTTCTATACTGGACAGTGACATTGTATCTTTTGCCTTTGACGCATACAACCTGAATTGTTCTTTAAATTTTCGGGTTAAATCGGAGAATTGGTCTATGGATCGAACCGGTAGCTTGGTGAACCAAAGAAAAGCCACCCCTTCTAAATATACTGGAAAATATTGGCATTTAATCTCATCCGATGCTCGTGCCCCAGTCATATGCCAATCGTATCTGTATAGAAATTGGTTAGGGTCACTTGTCCCTCGATAGGCTGGGATGGTAGGAGGTACAAATTTCCTGGGAAACTCTGCCTTTAAAATCCTTTCGCTAAACGGGGTTTTACTTGGAGCGAAGACCCATTCTCTCTCGTCTTCATCCCTTTGCATGCTCTCTTTCGTGATTTGACGAACCATTTCAGAAATATACCTCTCATCATGTCGAGCTTTAGATCCACCAACTTCAGGAAGTGTCTGCTCAAGGGGGGTGGCAGCCCTCTCTGGAACGTTCCTTTCTTCAGCATCATGAACGTTGCCAGCAAAGTTCCTTTCATTACCCGTTGGTTGATGGTTTTCCCCAAGAAAATCGTTCAACTTATTCAAAATTAGGGCATTTTGGGCATTCTGAGCCTCCAATTGTGCACTTTGGGCATTTATCTGCTGGTTCAGCCCTAAGATTACAACATCCAACTCCGCTTTTGTAACCCCTGCAGGTGGAGTGGTTTGATTCAGTACTGGGGAAGCGGAGGTTCCCTCTTGAACATTTCCAGATCTAATAGATCTACTCCTTCTCCCCGGAGCCATGATTTCAGATAAACTTCTAGTCTTCAGAGAGATTACTTCAACAAACTTTCGTGGAGCAATGATGATAATTCGCTTGAGTTCAATTCTCAGTGAAAGCACCAAAAATGTTAACGCTAAAATTTGAACGCTAACACCCCGGTGTGTAAAGTGTAGTTGTGAAAGCACCACCCGATGATTCGGGAACAGAGTATAAGCAGAAAACCACAGAAAAAAGCAGTAAATAACAACGATTTTATAGTGGTTCCGCTCAATAGTTTGCCTACGTCCACTCTGAATATCTTTATTGATGATTTCGTTAAAAGTTAATACAATTCTTCCCAAGTACAATACACTTTGAACTACTAAACACTTTGAATGAGTAGCTTAAACTTCAATGTAAGTGAAAGTCCTCAAATCTATGTCGGATGCATGAGATTTCTTCTTGAAGTTGTTGATAGCGTTCTACGTGTCTTGAAAGCTTTGAGTGTTGAGTTGGTTTGGAATGTAGCAGAGTATCGGTTCTTGGAAAGAATGAGCCAAAAGTCCCCTCCATGTTGGAATTCATGCCGTATTTATAGGGTTTTCTGAACGGGTCTTAAGTCGTTTACGGCTTAAGGTAAGTCATAAGTCGTGGGTTACGACTTAGGATAGGTTGTAGGTCGTCAGCGGGTTAAGGTGTCAGGAGTTACAGCCTAGCTTGTTCGCACATGTCTACTTGTACTAACTGTTCGGTCCTCGTGTCTTATGGAAAGCAGCAGTTAAATCACAAGTATAAGGTCGTGGGCGACTTATAGTAAGTCATGAAGGCTTTAGGTCGCCGGCGCTTTAACCCTTTAGGTCGTGAAGTCCCTAAGCCGTTAAGTCGTCCAACCCCTTAAACTGTTGAGTCGTTTGTTCCTTAAGTCGTCCAACCTTCTAAACTGTTAAGTCGTTGCTTCCTTAAGTCGTCCAACCTTCTAAACTGTTAAGTCGTTGCTTCCTTAAGTCGTCCAACCTTCTAAACTGTTAAGTCGTTGCTTCCTTAAGTCGTCCAACCTCCTAAACTGTTAAGTCGTTGCTTCCTTAAGTCATCCAACCCCTTAAACTGTTAAGTCGTGGCTTCTTTTAACTCGCTTAAGTTGTTCCATACTATACTGTTTGTGTCGTTAAGTCGCTCAATACCTTAACTCGATAAGTCGTTATACTTTTAGGTTGTTAACTCGTGTTATCTCTTAGGTCGTCAGCAAAGCGGAGCTAATAGTATGTTTTGTGGATGTGCATGTATGACTGTGTGAAATATTGTTCTGTAAATAAAGACATGAGCCCTGTTCTAGATTTCAGGTTTTCAAACCCTGTTCATAAATCCAAATCCCCTTCTCAACTTCATTTTTGATCTTAGAATGTAAATAAAATTTGTTTACACAAATCCAGATCCAAGTTTAAAAGTAGTGTTAAGATAAATTTGAGGATAATTTGTATGGGAAGAAGAGAATCAGTAGAGCTTTAAAACTTGAAAAAAAAAATTCAGTTCTTAGTTTTTTTCAAAGGTGGGTAAGAAGATTTTTAAACCTGTATATGTGAATCTTGGCTCGTCTGTGATAATGCATGTGTGTGATAATATGTTAGTTATAAATACAAATACATATGTATAAATTCAAAAGGTTACATGTACATGTCTGTAATACATCATTTTATATACCATGTTCTTATTTTCCAGGGTTTAAAACAAAGCTAGGATCCAAATCTTTTCATTTAAAAATTCTGATAGGATGTGTGTTTAAATAAATTATGATTGTTTAATCATAAATGAAGATAAAAAAATTAAAATTATTTTTAAAACATAACCAGTTAGAGTTTTTCTGGGAAATAAGAAAATGCAGTGGAGACTTGAATAAATGAAATAAATCAAATGTTATAATTTAATAATCTAATTTCATAACTTGAATACATTTTGGAAATGATGATTTTTAAAACAAAAACTAGAATTTTTAGTTGCGAGATTAAGGCAAAATGGTGGAATGAACAGAGTATGGGTTTTCACGTTTTTCTGACAATCGAATTAATGTTAAATGTTGGGATTTTGATTGGAGCAATCATGAACATCAATGATTTCGAGAAAATTATCAAAAAAAAATCTCATTGCATAGATTGTTAGTTCGAGATCACTTTAGGGTTTTGGGGCTCTGTCGTGTTAGTGGCTATTTCGTCATCAATGTTGCATCGAGTTGCAAAGGACCGGGGGGATTAGAAGCGTGGACGTATGGTGCTGCTTAGGGCATGACGGCGTGGTCATTAGTGGTCGGGATTGGCGATGCGTGGAGTTCTTTCTGGTGACCGGTGGTTCCAGGATGAATGCCATCATGCTCGATTTTGAACACGTTGAGGTTGGGGCTTTCTGGGTGCTCAGGCAAGGTGAAGGGATCGTGGGTGACTCGTGGGTGATCGCGGCAGTGGCTGGTGGTGGGCGGTTAGCTGGTGTAGGTGCACGGTGCACAGTGCACATGAATGTGCCTGGGTATGTTTTGAGACAGAGAAAGGAGAAGAAGAGTAGCTGGGACGGTCTCGAGTAAATTTGTGAGAAAACCCGAAGTAGGTTTCGTGTACGAGGGGGATTAGCTCAGGGAAACACTCGGGTTGCCTGGGGTCTTGTGTTTCTGAGTTTTTTTTTTTAAAAAAAAAACTGCAGCAGGTTAATAATAACAAGTTTATAAGAATTGTTTCTCTATAAATGATGATTTTATTATTAAGATAAAAGGTATTAAATTAAGGTTTTTGAAATAAAGGATTTAGAAAGGAAAAATAATAATTAAGTTTTAAACTTATATTTTAACAAGTTATTTTAGATAAAAAGTGATTTAGGAATAAGAAAATCAAATGTTTTAATTTATGTTGTTAACAAAAATCAAGTAATCAATAATTTGTAATTAAGGTTAACTTATTAAAAATTAAAAATAATTATTGCTAAGGATGTTTTAAAATGGTTAACTAATTTTCAAAGTTTAAGTTAACATATTGTAAAAGGGAAATTATTATTTAAAGTGAATTGCTCAATGAAAGTAATTAAAGTAAATTAATCAGTAATTCAAGTTAATTGATCAAGTAATTAATAAATGATTAAATAAACATAGTAATTACCTAGTGAAAAAATCAAGAGAAGATAATTAAAGGTTAATTAACATTAAGTGATTAAGAAATCATATTTAATTAAGGAGTAATTAGTTAAAGTAATTAATTAAGCAATAATAAACCTATTAATTAAGCAATTAAGGATAATCAATTATAATTAAGATTTAAGGAATAATTAAGGGTTTATTAATTAAAGTAAGTAATTGAGGAATCATTAATCAAGTAAGGTTAGGCAACTATAATTAAGATTTAATTAAAAATTAAGGGTCTATTAATTCAAGAAATTAATTAAGGAATAATTAATTTATAAAAGTAATTAAGATTTAATTATTTACAATTAAGGGTTAATTAATTTTGGTAGTTAATTTAGAAATAATTAATTAATGAAAGTAATTTAAACTTATTCAATTGAAATTAATAATAATTAATCATTAATTTAAGATTTCTAATGAAATTAATTATGTTGTTGAATTAAACCACCCAATTTATTCAGTCTAGTTGTAGTTGTTTGATTGCTATTGGATGTTCTGTGATGGATTGATTCATTTTATATATAATGTGATGCTATGTCATGCTTTGTGATGAGCTGTTTTATTGTTATATGAATATGCAAATCCTTTGACCCGTAAAACGACATTTGAATTTCGATGCGACAGGGAGTCGGATTCTAATTGGTTATCCGAAACCCACATCGAATTATAATAGTGAATCTTTGTGTTTGATAAATTTACTTTATCTATGGATTTGTGATTGAAGATAAGCGTTGTGGGTTATACCGCTTATCGATATATCTGTGACGATTGATGTGTGCACTATTGTGTAAAACCCCTAGACTACACTATACACACACAAATATGCATTGCACGTGGAAACTAGTTAAGTCACAGATTTTTGAAATAATTTTTAAATTGAATTTTTGAATTCAAATGATTTTGGAAATGGATCGGATTTAAAGTGAAAAGCTTTTGAAAAGAGGTTTCAAAGATAAAAGTTATTTTTAATAACTTAATAAAGTTTTGAAACTTAATAATTCAATTTAAAATTTAATTCAAAATTTGAAATTAAATTCTATTTTGAGAATTTATGAAGCAAAAGGTCATACAAGTTTATATGGGTTTTTAAACCAATTTTAAAAGTGTTGTTTTGAGAATTAAATTTAACCCAAGTTTGAGAAACTTGTATAATTTAAATGTTTGATTTTCCAAGATGAAAACTGTTTGTTTTCAAATGATAAAAGCTTTCATATAAGAAATGAATTTCCAAATTGATATTACAGGAATTTCTAGTTTGAATTGAAAAATAGCTTTCCAAGTTATGAATGAACCTTTGGAAACGATTTTTTGAAAGCTATGGGTTAAATCTTTGATTTAAAGATTAAGTGGATTAATCTACTCGAAATGGAAATTGTTTTGAAATCCGTAAATGGATCTTTGTGAAACTTGGTGAACTTTGTGAAATAAATCTTTTTGGTTAAAGATTTGAAATGGTAAATTGTGTAAACCATTTGAAATGGTTTTGAATTTTAAGTTGTGACTTAACCGAAATCCATATCCATATGTTTTTAAAATTTTGCGCTCGTTATTCGGTTTAGCCGGGAGAGGACCTTGTGTCATATAACCCATTCTGAATAATGATACGTCGTTATGGATAGCATTTGAAGACCGGTGGTGAAGACCGGGTATTTGTGAGAACGATAGGATGACCTATCGATTGTCTCTGCATTGAGTAGCTACGGTATAGAGATTCCCTAAGTGATGGGAATTCCGATCGGGATTGTGGATACCCAGATTGCAAGGGCTTCTTCGGAAGTGCCTTCGGTTCTGTTCGAGCCCGGAACAGACTTGTATGGTCGTGTGTCTGACACTACACTTTGAGATATATAGCCGATTTCTTTCAAATACATATCTTTTGGTGGCGGAGAATTTATTCTCTTAGCTTAACACCCTTCTCTGAGACGTACGAGCTCAGAGGTTATGTAGTTGAAGGTTATCAGCGATGTACTCCCAATTTGGTAGTGTGACATGCTAAGTGCTGATGTGTGATTGATGATCATTTGTTGATCATTTGTGATCAAAGCATGGCTTTTTGAAAAAGCGTAGCTTTGTGGACGAAACCTCATCGAGCCTCACAAACCGGTAATGGTCGAAACAGGAAAGATGCGGCAAAGTTTCAGGGGTAGCTCCCCTAGGGTATGACCATTCCTTCTGGAAAAGGGTGGTATCATGGTATGGAGCCCAGATACTTACTCATGTGGGCACTGTAGTATATATCTATTACTGTTTGATGTTGTTGGTGTAGAGGATCCTCGGTTAAAGGTCCAAAAGGACCGGGGGTGGCATATCTGAGGTTTTATTCCCCGGGAAGGGGGTAGCCGGCCTTGTTTGGCAGAGAGCCGGGTTGGTTCTCGGTGCGTCCCGCCAGAGGCGTTCCCATGTGGCAATAGGAAGTTTCTTAGCCTGACCATTTGTTGGAAATCCATTCATCCAATACGTGCCCTGTACGGTTTTAGTTGTATTACCTGCCATCTACTTATGGTGGCGCCCCACTGTTTGGATGCTAGCTATAGTAGGCATAGTTCAGAATGTCTATGCTGGCTAGGATTTATATTATACTTTCGAAATGATTTTTATGCACTTTGCACTTGTAGTAATAATATCAAAGAAATTTCCTCGTATCAAGCATTTTTGACTATCATAAGGAGAAATGTCCTCCAATTCTACGTTTGCATTGTGTGTGTGGCAGGAGGCCTTATGGTAGTTTCATTTTCAAAAAGCATTGCGGATTTCAAAACTTAAAACCTTTTGTTTATTTCAGAGACCTAATGTTTTTGTTTGCTCATACCAGTCCCACGACTGACCCGGAGTTTATTATTCCATTTCTAAACTCTGGGTGCCCACTATTTTCCACAAGGGCAGTCTAGAGTTTAGTTTTTCAGTTAGTCAGGTAGTAGATATCGTTTTGGTAGCCTTCAGCTTTCTATTTGATCATTTTGGAGTCTTTGGAGTCCACGGACGGACTTGCTTATCTTGGTGCAACCTTGATGGTGAATCGAGCTTGGAGTTTTGGGAGCTTTGTCTTTGGAGCTTTTGGATCAGAGTTGCAGTATTGGATTCTGTGAAGACATATCATATTGTATTGTGTTCCGCTGTATTTTGTATTGTATTCTCTAAAGTTGATGATTATCATTGTATCAAACTGATGTATTTGGATATTGTATTCATGTTGTATCAGTGATATCATCTTTTTTTTTCCGCTGTGTTATTTATCATCTAATGTTGTTGCAAGCTCCGGCGATACGAATTTGATGTTGTTGTCGGACATCAAGTTCGGGTCGTCACAGTTTGGTATCGGAGTTAAAGGTTGAGTAAGAACTTTATCTATGGAGTGTAACACATTAGATGGCTCATTAGAGATAGGGTGAGGTATACCCTAGAATGTGTATAACCAGTGAAATCAAAATCCAAACTTCTCAATCTATTCCCTTTATCTGTTGATTATTCTCTAAGATATTTCGTCTGAATGCCTAAATCGGTTTTCTTACTATTACAGATAGTGAGAATGAGTGGAAGAAGAGGACGAGATTGGGGACAGGCAAGTACCACTTCAACTGGTCAAGGCCCTGCAACGACAGATATTCCTATTCAATCTCAATCAAATCTAGCTGATTTATATCGAAGCTTTTCTAGACTTGGTGGAAAGCCATTCACTGGCAAAGAATCAGTTATCGAAGCATAAGCTTGGATTCGATCGTGCGAAAGGATTTTCAAGGGACTAAGGTTGGAAGATGATCAGATGCGATTGATAGCTTCTTGGCAACTCCAGGAAGAGTCTTTAGCTTGGTGGGAAACTATTACATTAGATGAGCCGGCGGATGAATTCACTTGGAGTCGTTTCAAGGAAGTGTTCGAGCAGCGATATATGCCGTCCGCTGGTATCTCTAGAATGTACCAAGAGTTTATAGATTTGAAGCAAGGAAGCTTATCATTTGAGGAATACTTGAACAAATTCAATGAATTATCTCGATTCGGTCCAGAATTGGTAAATACACCGTTAAAGAAGAATGAAAAGTTTATTCGGGGAATGAACAAGGAATTCCAGGAGAGGATGACTACTCACGTAAAGGAATCCTTTTCTGAATTAATTGATATGGGCTATCGAATATGATACTCTGGATAGGCAGGAAGTTCCAAAGGAGGATGGGAACACAAGTAATCTGAATTGGTGGAAAAAGAAGTTTGGTGGAAAGAAATCGAGGAAAGATAAAGAAAAGAAGAATTCTCGAAAGAAAAGTCTGAAAGAAGTCACTTGTCTCAACTGCTTGGAGAAAGGACACTACTCGGACAAATGTAAGAATCCTTGGAAGCCAGGATTGAGAGAGCCATTTGTGAGGCCAGATCAGGAATCTACGGGATGCTATCATTGCCGCAAGCCAGGACATAGGATCAACGACTGTCCGTAAGGAAGGAAGCTCTAGTAGCAAATAGATACGCAGTCAGGGGTGATTCTTCAACCTCAAGGGCTGATAAAGAAAAGGAAATTTTGTAAGGTAACCTTCTTGTTTACGATTAAATTTTCAGGTTTGTTCGTTATAGGAGCTACACTTAGTTTTATTTCTTAGCAAATCATAAATGAGTTAAATCTTGAATCTGAAATCGTAGTCGAATCTATTTTTGTCTGTTTCATTGGGTTTCGATATATTCTACGAGCGGTTAGTTATTCCATCGAACGAACCAATACCCATGTATACTTCGTAGATTAGATAACCCAATTATTTCGTAATTGAATGAGTTGATTCTCATATTTGTTGATATTCTGATTTGGTAAACCGAATGCAGAATAAATATTTCAATCTGATCTGATCAATCGTTCTTTATCTATCATCTATTCTTCCTCGTCTCCCTAGCAAATTTCGGGGACGAAATTTCTTTAAGGGAGGGAATGTGTAACATTCCTGAAAATTAACTACGATTAACTTGGCAATTAATTTAATTTTGAAAATAAATTGTGAATTTATTCATGTGTTAATTAGGAAATTTGTTGAATGAATTTAAAAAATTTAGATTTTAAGTAGAGTTTGGTTTAAATTTAGAGATAAGTAATTTTATAAATAAAAAAATTGATTTAAAAATAAATATGGATTTAAAGATAAATAGCAAATTGATTTGGAATATAAGAATAAGTAATTTATCAACAAATATTGGTTTTCAAAATAAAATGTGTTAAAAATAAAATAGAATTAAAAGCTTTAAATTAGTAAAAGGTTGTTTCTAAATTTTAAATATATTGGATATATTTGGAAGTTGAAATTAATAAAAAAATTAATGCACTCATTTTCAAAATATTATTTTTATGTAAAATTCACTTATATAAATAAAAGTAATTACTTGTTAATATGTAATCAAAATATTTAAATCACTCTTAACTTTTTAAAGGTTGTACAAAAAAAAAAAAAAAAAAAAAAGAAAGGCATGAATATAAAATGTATAAATTAGTTGTATATAAAGATAGTGAGCTAAAAATTAGTTGAATGTGAAAAACAATAGAAATTTTATTTGTGTAAAATATAAATATTAAAAGAGGATATAACCAAATAAAAACATAAGCAATTTTTAAATTAAGACATATGCATACATAAAAATACAATTACATGGAGGATTAAACAAAAAACTACTAAAAAAATTGAGTCAAGGGATTCAAACATAAAATTCCCTACAAACTACAAGTGTAATACACGCAAGAGGAAAAGGGACAAATGGCATTAACTTTTGAATTAAAAATTTAAAAACTATAGCAGGCCATTTAGCTTCCCAAAAATCTGAAATGAGAAGTCAGTAATAAAAAAAAAAACAACATCATCTCCAATTCAAAAAAAATTCGAATTCTCCCCTTACTAAAGTCTGAAATAGAGAAACCAGAGAAAAACAAGTTGCATCTTCAAACTAAAATTCGAAAAATTCCTCTCAATAATCTGAAACCAAAGCAAATGCTAGAATGAAAATCCTGAAGAGAATAAGGTCGGGAAGATGTTGAAGTAAAGCAACTTAGATCTCAAACTTGAGAGCCAGGTTTGGAAAACCAAAAAAAAAAAGAAAAAAGAAAAAAAGAAAAAAAAGGAGAATCAAAACCTGAAAGAACAAAAGCAAATTCCATATTGTAAGCAAATTCAGGAAAGTTTCAAATCAATTTGTAAAGCCTGGAAGTGTAAACAGCAAGGCATGCAAGCTTAGCAGGAGTTCAGGAACAACAAATAAACGAACAAATCAAAAGATAAAAGCAAGGGTCAAGTTCTGGAATCAAGCAAATCTGAAGCTAACAATTCAAGTTTCAAAATCTGATGCAAATAAAAAAAAACAAAGCTCAACTTTCAGAACAATAAAGTAGGATATCAAAAGCAAAGCTCTGGTCCTCTGTTCTTCATCTTGAGGTGAGCAAAACCCTTAAACTCTTATGTATGCTTGAAGTTGTTTGTATGTTTTGTGGATGTGCGTGTATGACTGTGTGAAATATTGGTCTGTAAACAAAGACATGAGCCCTGTTCTAGATTTCAGGTTTTCAAACCCTGTTCATAAATCCAAATCCCCTTCTCAACTTCATTTTTGATCTTAGAATGTAAATAAAATTTGTTTTACACAAATCCAGATCCAAGTTTAAAAGTAGTGTTAAGATAAATTTGAGGATAATTTGTATGGGAAGAAGTGAATCAGTAGAGCTTTAAAACATGAAAAAAAAAATTCAGTTCTTAGTTTTTTTAAAAGCTGGGTAAGAAGATTTTTAAACCTGTATATGTGAATCTTGGCTCGTTTGTGATAATGCATGTGTGTGATAATATGTTAGTTATAAATACAAATACATATATATAAATTCAAAAGGTTACATGTACATGTCTGTAATACATCATTTTATATACCCTGTTCTTATTTTCCAGGGTTTAAAACAAAGCTAGGATCCAAATCTTTTCATTTCAAAATTCTGATAGGATGTGTGTTTAAATAAATTATGACTGTTTAATCATAAATGAAGATAAAAAAAATTAAAATTATTTTTAAAACATAACCAGTTAGAGTTTTTCTAGGAAATAAGAAAATGCAGTGGAGACTTGAATAAATGTAATAAATCAATTGTTATAATTTAATAATCTAATTTCATAACTTGAATACATTTTGGAAATGATGATTTTTAAAACAAAAACTAGAATTTTTAGTTGCGAGATTAAGGCAAAATGGTGGAATGAACAGAGTATGGGTTTTCACGTTTTTCTGACAATCGAATAAATGTTAAATGTTGGGATTTTGATTGGAGCAAGCATGAACATTAATGATTTCGAGAAATTATCAATTTTTTTTTTCATTGCATAGATTGTTAGTTCGAGATCACTTTAGGGTTTTGGGGCTCTGTCGTGTTAGTGGCTATTTCGTCATCAATGTTGCATCGAGTTGCAAAGGACCGGGGGGATTAGAAGCGTGGACGTATGGTTCTGCTTAGGGCATGACGGCGTGGTCACTAGTGGTCGGGGTTGGCGATGCGTGGAGTTCTTTCTGGTGACTGGTGGTTCCAGGATGAATGCCATCATGCTCGATTTTGAACACGGTGAGGTCGGGGTTTTCTGGGTGCTCAGGCAAGGTGAACGGATCGTGGGTGACTCGTGGGTGATCGCGGCAGTGCTTGGTGGTGGACGGTTAGCTGGTGTAGGTGCACGGTGCACAGTGCACATGAATGTGCCTGGGTATGTTTTGAAACAAAGAAAGGAGAAGAAGAGTAGCTGGGACGGTCTCGAGTAAATTTGTGAGAAAACCCGAAGTAGGTTTCGTGTATGAGGGGGATTAGCTCGGGGAAACACACGGGTTGCCTAGGGTCTTGTGTTTCTGAGTTTTTTTTAAAAAAAAAAAACTGTAGCAGGTTAATAATAACAAGTTTATAAGAATTGTTTCTCTATAAATGATGATTTTATTATTAAGATAAAAGGTATTAAATTAAGGTTTTTGAAATAAAGGATTTAGAAAAGAAAAAAAACAATTAAGTTTTAAACTTATATTTTAACAAGTTATTTTAAATAAAAAGTGATTTAGGAATAAGAAAATCAAATGTTTTAATTTATGTTGTTAACAAAAATCAAGTAATCAATTATTTGTAATTAAGGTTAACTTACTAAAAATTAAAAATGATTATTGTTAAGGATGTTTTAAAATGGTTGAGTAATTTTCAAAGTTTAAGTTAACATATTGTAAAAGGGAAATTATTATTTAAAGTGAATTGCTCAATGAAAGTAATTAAAGTAAATTAATCAGTAATTCAATTTAATTGATCAAGTAATTAATAAATGATTAAATAAAAGTAGTAATTACCTAGTGAAAAAATTCAAGAGAAGATAATGAAAGGTTAATTAACTTTAAGTGATTAAGAAATCATATTTAATTAAGGAGTAATTAGTTAAAGTAATTAATTAAGCAATAATAAACCTATTAATTAGGCAATTAAGGATAATCAATTATAATTAAGATTTAAGGAATAATTAAGGGTTTATTAATTAAAGTAAGTAATTAAGGAATCATTAATCAAGTAAGGTTAGGCAACTATAATTAAGATTTAATTAAAAATTAAGGGTCTATTAATTTAAGAAATTAATTAAGGAATAATTAATTTATAAAAGTAATTAAGATTTAATTTATTACAATTAAGGGTTAATTAATTTTGGTAGTTAATTTAGAAATGATTAATTAATGAAAGTAATTTAAACTTATTCAATTGAAATTAATAATAATTAATCATTGATTTAAGATTTCTAATGAAAGTAATTATGTTGTTGAATTAAACCACCCAATTTATTCAGTCTAGTTGTAGTTGTTTGATTGCTATTGGATGTTCTGTGATGGATTGATTCATTTGATATATAATGTGATGCTATGTCATGCTTTGTGATGAGCTGTTTTATTGTTATATGAATATGCAAATCCTTTGACCCGTAAAACGACATTTGAATTTCGATGCGACAGGAAGTCGGATTCCAATTGGTTATCCGAAACCCACATCGAATTATAATAGTGAATCTTTGTGTTTGATAAATTTACTTTATCTATGGATTTGTGATTGAAGATAAGCGTTGTGGGTTATACCGCTTATCGATATATCTGTGATGATTGATGTGTGCACTATTGTGTAAAACCCCTGGACTACACTATACACACACAAATATGGATTGCACGTGGAAATTAGTTAAGTCATAGATTTTTGAAATAATTTTTAAATTGAATTTTTGAATTCAAATGATTTTGGAAATGGATCGGATTTAAAGTGAAAAGCTTTTGAAAAGAGGTTTCAAAGATAAAAGTTATTTTGAATAACTTAATAAAGTTTTGAAACTTAATAATTCAAATTAAAATTGAATTCAAAATTTGAAATTAAATTCTATTTTGAGAATTTATGAAGTAAAAGGTCATACAAGTTTATATGGGTTTTTAAACCAATTTTAAAAGTGTTGTTTTGAGAATTAAATTTAACCCAAGTTTGAGAAACTTGTATAATTTAAATGTTTGGTTTTCCAAGATGAAAACTGTTTGTTTTCAAATGATAAAAGCTTTCATATAAGAAATGAATTTCCAAATTGATATTATAGGAATTTCATGTTTGAATTGAAAAATAGCTTTCCAAGTTATGAATGAGCCTTTGGAAACGATTTTTTGAAAGCTATGGGTTAAATCTTTGATTTAAAGATTAAATGGATTAATCTACTCGAAATGGAAATTGTTTTGAAATCCGTAAATGGATCTTTGTGAAACTTGGTGAACTTTGTGAAATAAATCTTTTTGGTTAAAGATTTGAAATGGTAAATTGTGTAAACCATTTGAAATAGTTTTGAATTTTAAGTTGTGACTTAACCGAAATCCATATCCATATGTTTTTAAAATTTTGCGCTCGTTATTCGGTTTAGCCGGGAGAGGACCTTGTGTCATATAACCCATTCCAAATAATGATACGTCATTATGGATAGCATTTGAAGACCGGTGGTGAAGACCAGGTATTTGTGAGAACGATAGGATGAACTATCGATTGTCTCTGCACTGAGTAGCTACGGTATAGAGATTCCCTAAGTGATGGGAAGTCCGATCGGGATTGTGACCCGGATTGCAAGGGCTTCTTCGGAAGTGCCTTCAGTTCTGTTCGAGCCCGGAACAGACTTGTATGGTCGTGTGTCTGACACTACACTTTGAGACATATAGCCGATTTCTTTCAAATACATATCTGTTGGTGGCAGAGAATTTATTCTCTTAGCTTAACACCCTTCTCTGAGACGTACGAGCTCAGAGGTTATGTAGTTGAAGGTTATCAGCGATATACTCCCAATTTGGTAGTGTGACATGCTAAGTGCTGCTATGTGATTGATGATCATTTGTTGATCATTTGTGATCAAAGCCTGGCTTTGTGAAAAAGCGTAGCTTTGTGGACGAAACCTCATCGATCCTCACAAACCGGTAATCGTCGAAACAGGAAAGACGAGGCAAGGTTTCAGGGGTAGCTCCCCTAGGGTATGACCATTCCTTCTGGAAAAGGGTAGTATCATGGTATGGAGCCCAGATACTTACTCATGTGGGCACTGCAGTATATATCTATTACTGTGTGATGTTGTTGGTGTAGAGGATCCTCGGTTAAAGGTCCGAAAGGACCGGGGGTGGCATATCTGAGGTTTTATTCCCCGGGAAGGGGGTAGCCGGCCTTGTTTGGCAGAGAGCCGGGTTGGTTCTCGGGGCGTCCCGCCAGATGTGTTCCCATGTGGCAATAAGAAGTTCCTTTGCCTGACCATTTGTTGGAAATCCATTCATCCAATATGTGCCCTGTACGGTTTTAGTTTTATTACCTGCCATCTACTTATGGTGGCGCCCCACTGTTTGGATGGTAGCTATAGTAGGCATGGTTCGGAATGTCTATGCTGGCTAAGATTTATATTATACTTTCGAAATGGTTTTTATGCACTTTGCACTTATAGTAATAATATCAAAGAAATTTCCTCTTATCAAGCATTTTTGACTATCATAAGGAGAAATCTCCTCCAATTCTGCGTTTGCATTGTGTGTGTGGCGGGAGGCCTTATGGTAATTTCATTTTCAAAAAGCATTGCGGATTTCAAAACTTAAAACCTTTTGTTTGTTTCAAAGACCTAATGTTTTTGTTTGCTCATACCAGTCCCACGACTGATCCGGAGTTTATTGTTCCATTTCTAAACTCTGGGTGCCCACTATTTTCCACACGGGCAGTCTACAGTTTAGGTTTTTAGTTAGTCAGGTAGTAGATATCGTTTTGGTAGCCTTCAGCTTTCTATTTGATCATTTTGGAGTCTTTGGAGTCCACGGACGGACTTGCTTATCTTGGTGCAACCTTGATGGTGGATCGAGCTTGGAGTTTTGGGAGCTTTGTCTTTGGAGCTTTTGGATCAGAGTTGCAGTATTGGATTCTGTGAAGACTTATCATATTGTATCGTGTTCCGCTGTATTTTGTATTGTATTCTCTGATGTTGATGATTATCATTGTATCAAATTGATTTTTTTGGATATTGTATTCATGTTGTATCAATGATATCATCTTTTTTTCCGCTGTGTTATTTATCATCTAATGTTGTTGCAAGCTCCGGCGATACGAATTTGATGTTGTTGTCGGACATCGAGTTCGGGTCATCACAAGAATGGCTCCTCTGTTTTATTTCAGTTGAAAGATTTTATGTAATGATGTCTGAATTGTGCAAAAAAAAACTTGACTGTGATGTAATGGATGGCTTGGAAAGATTACGTTGAGATGAAACCATTTTTAGTAAAAAAAAATGATAAAGGTCTTTAGCTTTATATTGGAAGCAGTGAGCATACAAAAATTTTATGAACCAAAGTAATAAGTTTGGTAGTAGATCTGAAGCATAAGTGAACCTCTTATATATGTTTATGTACTAGAGTGTTTTAGAGACTAGAACCTATTTACTTAACCACTGCAGGTATTATAAGGTAAGGAAAAATCCATAGGCAGAAAAGAAAGAGAAACATAAGAGTTATGAACCCAGATTTAAAATGTATTTGATAATTATATGAGTAAGTTAAACTTGTAGATTATAACTAACTAATTCCGGAATCTTACTTAAACAAATTAGTCCACCTGAGGACTAAGGTGAAGCAAATTACAACTGCGTATGATTATGTGCACACAGGTGCATAGAAGCAAGCACAACCCCAGTTTAACTATTTGAAAAGCAAACTTTGATGAATTTAAATGTTATGAGTTAGTTCGTATATTTTATTAAATACACAAATGCTAAGCACAAGAAAAGAAATAGGAATTGGATAATTAAATTGCATAGAGATTCAAATAGAAAGGATCTTCTCAATTACTTTTACAGTGTATAACCTCAATTTTTTTGTTAAAATAGATTGAGTTATCCTTTGCCAAAAATACTCTAATAAAATAATAAAAAATGATCTGAACGTTTATATGAACATTCAAATAGTTTTTACAAAGAAGTATATCAATATTTTTATATTGATCAGATTGGATCTTGGGAAATAAAAACATAAAAAAAAATAAGAAAATAGTTGGTCTGTGAAAGAGTGCAACCCTGAATTTAGCTCTGACTAAACTGAGTCATTCAATTAAAATGACAAGTTAGGGAGGGTTGTCTCAGTTGGTAACAGAGCTATGTTATTAAATACATAACCAAAACAAATACTTGCTTGAATATGTGTGCATTGTTTGTTGTTTTCTTGAGTTGCTTTACTTATTATGAATGAATGAGTTCACTGTTAGTTTTAAAAGTAAAAATAGTGCATAGGAATTAGAACTAACTACATAAGAAATGTTCAACAAAGATCCAGAGCAGTTAGAATCAATCCCCATGCTACAGGAGAAAGGGAAAATGGTCAATCTTCTGATATTACTTAACAAGCAACTGGAATGGCTGCTGGTCCCCCAATGATTAACATGCAAGATTTTGTTTGAGTGCTGAGGGATGGAATGGCACTTAGGGTAGATAATCCACATGAGGAGATATCCAAATTGAATAAAACATATACAAACCTAGGAGACAGTAGCTTTGATGGCACAGAAAATGTCATGGGTGTCCAGTCATGGTTAAGGACAGTAGAGAGGATCTTTGTAGACATGCAAGTCAATGATCAGAGAAGAAGGAACATAGCTTCAAGACAATTGAAAGGCATTGCTTTGGACTGGTGGGAAGTGGTTATTGCAGGCAGGCAAGAACAAGAGATCACATGGAATCGGTTCAAAGAAATGCTAGAAGCCAGATTTGTCCCAGCATCAGCAAAAGCTTCATTGCTTTAGGAGTTTATCAAATTGAGGCAAGGATCTATGAGTGTCACTGAATACACTCAGAAGTTTGAAGGTTGTCCAAGTATGGGGCAGTATTAATCCCAAATGAAGTTGCAGGAATGCTAGATACATTCAGGGGTTAAATGCTGGATTGAGTAGAGTCATGTTACCATACAATGACAGAACATTTGACCAGGTTATGGACTTGACATTGTCATTTGAGCAGCATGATAATGCCAGAGTTGTTTAAGAATTTTAGGAATAACAAAAATGAGAGGAATAGAGCATACCCATATGAGAAGAAGAAGGAAGAAGCAATGAAAAAAGAAGGAAGTAAAGTGGCGAACCCTGACAACAAGAAAACTAAAGTTATCTGTTATAACTGTGGGAAGGAAGGCCATATAAAGACCAAATGCCAAGCACCCAAGTCAACTATTCTTAGGTGCTACAACTGTGGTAAAGAGGGGCACCTGAAGAGGCAGTGCCCAGAAATGGAAAGGGTGGCTGTTCTTGAAGGAAAAGGCAAAGCAATGAAAGCACCCAACCAAGTAGAAGGTATATTATTTATTAAAGGCATACCCATATCAGTTGTTTATGATACAGAGCTACCCACTCTTTTATCTCATATGACATAGTTCAGAAACTAGGGTTGACATGTATTCTTGTCGATAAGCTATTGCATGTTGATAGTCCGGTAGGTAGTTCCTCTATTACAAATATGAAATGCATGCAAGTAGAAATATGTATAGGTGGTCACATCTTTATTTCAGAATTATATGTGTTAAATTATCCTAAGGTGGATATCATACTGGGAATGGATTAGTTAAAAAGTTTTTGTGCTATTATTAATTTAGAAAACTCTACAATCTAACTACAACTTCCTGATGGCAAAAGGGTTTTTGTCATGCTTGAGGTAGCCAAAGATAAGGGTATGGGCAGGATGTTCAACTTGAACAGTGGTGAAGTTGAATCAAGCCTAGAGAAGATACCCATAGTTAACCAATACACTGATGTCTTTGGTGAAGTGAATGTCATTCCTCATAATAGGCCAGTAGAATTTCAAATAAGACTTAAACCAGGAACAAGCCCTGTCATTAAGAAACCAAATAGAATTGGTCCTAAGGAAATAATTGAGTTGAAGAAACAATTAGAAGAATTAGAACAAAAAGGCTTCATTAGGCCTATTAGTTCAAATTGGGGATCACCAGTAGTATTTGTTAAGGAGCATGATGGTTCCTTGAGAATGTGAATAGACTATAGAGAACTAAACTCAGTCACCATCAAAAACAAATACCCTCTACCTAGAATTGATGATCTCTTTGATCAATTAAATGGTGCTAAAATACTTTCTAGACTTGATTTAGCATCTGGTTTTCAATAAATGAAAGTGGAAGAAGAAAGTATCAAACATACAACTTTCAACACCAGATATGGCTTGTATGAATACTTAGCAATGCCATTTGGTTTGACTAATGCACCATCCTATTTTGTAGACTTAATGAATAGTATTTTCAGAGATTACTTAGATAAATTTGTATTAATTTTTATTGATGATATACTAATATATTCTAAGTCAGATAGTGAACATGAAAAGCATTTGCATATGGTACCGAGTAGACTAAGGCAACAAGGCCTTAAGGCCAAGTTTGCAAAGTGTTCTTTCTGGAAGAATGAAATAAAATTCTTAGGCCACATAATTTCTCAAGAAGGAATTTCAGTAGACCTTAGTAAGGTTATGGCAGTGCAAGCATGGAAGAGACCCAGCAGCGTTACTGAGGTAAGATCATTCATGGGCATGACTGGATAGTACAGAAGATTTATAAAACATTTTGCTAAAAAAGCAATCGCACTAACCAAGTTAACAAGGAAAGTCCAGCCTTTTATGTAGACTGAGAAATGTGAAGGGGCATTCAATCAATTGAAGAAGGCATTGATCGAAGCACCAGTGCTAAAAATTCCAGAAGCCAATGACAATTTAGTGGTATACACTAATGCGTGTGGATCAGGTATAAGAGATGTTCTTATGCAAGATGGTAGAGTAATAGCTTATGCATCAAGACAACTGAAACCAAGTGAGACCGAGTATGCAACACATGACTTGGAGCCGGCAGCTGTAGTGTATGCATTAAAACTTTGGATACATTACCTGTTAGGAGCAAAGTTTGAGCTTTAAACTGACCACAACGCTTTGAAGTACTTATTTTCTCAAAAAGATTTAAACATGAGACAACATAGGAGGGTGAAATTCCTTGCTGCCTATGATTTGGACATTATGTATACACCAGGAAAAGCAAATAGAGTGGCAGATGCATTGAGTAAGCAACATTCCAAGTTAGCTACACTAATGATGGAGGAATATAAAATGTTATCAATATTGACTGATGTAGAGGTAGGAAACATAAGAGAGCAAACTATGAAGTTAAGGGAAGACATGAAGCACTATGGCAAGCTCAGCCTCATCACAATAAAATCATACCTAGTGGAAGAAGTGAACCAGTCACAAGACATGGATGAATTTCTGAAGGAGAAAAAGGAATTGTTAAAGAATGATTCAAAGCATGACAAATTTGAACTAGATGGAAAAAGATGCTTAAGATATAAGGGAAGATTGTGTGTGCCTAGCATAGAAGCTCTGCAAAGGAAGATATTGGATGTCCATCACAAATCAAAGTACACCATACATCCAGGGAGTACTAAAATGTATCACGACCTAAAAAGAAGTTATTGGTGGAAAGGAATGAAAAGAAGTGTGGGTGAATATGTGGCAAAATGTATGACTTTCCAACAAGTCATGGCTGAGTATCAATGACCCAGTGGACTGTTACAGCCTCTAGAAGTCCCAAGGTGGAAATGGGAAAGCATATCAATGGATTTTATTGATGGCTTGCCAAGATCAAAGAAAGGTAATTACAGTATTTGGGTGGTAGTGAATAGGTTGACTAAATCATCACATTTCATACCAGTAAAGTTTAATAGAAATGCACCAAAGATGGCACAAGTTTTCATGAAAGAAATAGTGAAACTACATGGAATTCCTACCACTATAATTAGTGAAAGAGACACCATATTTACATAAAAAATTTGTAATAGCTTTCAACAAGCATTGGGGGTTGAGTTGTGCTTGAGCACAGCTTACCATCCCCTAGCAGATGGTCAGACAGAAGTGGTCAATAAATTCTTGGGGGATCTACTTAGAGCTTGTGTACTTGATCATGGTGGCAATTGGGAAGACTACCTTCATTTAGCAGAATTTGCCTACAACAACAGCTACTAGAGCAGTATAGGAATGGCACCCTATGAAGCTCTGTATGGGAGGCCTTGTTTGTCAACTACTTGCTGGTTAGAGGTAGGTGATAAGGTAATGTTAGGACCAGATCATGCGAAAGAGACAAATGCTAAGATTACATTGATCGGACAGTGAATGAAGGCAGCGCAATATAGAATGAAATCATATGTAGATAGGAGAAGGAAGCCACTTGAATTTGAAGTAGGAGATAATGTGTACTTGATAGTTTCACCTATGAGGAAAGTATTGAGGTTTGGCAAGGCAGGAAAACTGACCCCAAGATATACAGGACCATATGAGATTATTGCAAGAATAGGAAAGATGGCTTACAAGTTGAAGTTGCCAGAAGAAATGAGTGGGATATACAATGTATTTCATGTATCACAATTGAGAAAATGAGTGCATGATGAAGTATCAGTAGTTCATTCACCAAACAAAGTGGAAGTTAGACCAAATCTGGTGTACGAGAAGAAGCCAGTAGACATTGTAGCCAAAGAAGATAAGAAATTGAGGAACAAAATGATTAAACTGGTAAAGGTGCAGTGGAGTTTAGACCCTAGTGATTGCACATGGGAGGTTGAAGACAAGATAAAAGTCCAATACCCTCAACTATTTGGAACTGATAGTTAAGGCATAGGTATTTTAATATTCATGCTTGAATTTACTTAGTTGAACATGATATTGAAAGTTGAATGTGCTTGTTTGATATATGCTTTGGTTGAATTAAGAATGTGTATTCATGTTTGATTTTGACATTTGACTAACATAGTAAGAAGTGTTAAATTATTGGACGCAATTTCTTAAAGGAGGGGCGGATGTGACAGCCCATAGACTAAGATAGATATACATATATAAGTTAAATACTCTATAAAAGAAAGCTAGTTAGTTGAAAGCAAAATTTTCTTTTCTATGGAAAACATTTGGGTATGAATGAGAATGTATGCCGTTGTGCATATGTATGCTGTTCTAACATATTATCTGAGTAAGGTAATTTAGTAAGCAAAGGCATAGGAGGTAAATTAGTACATGACTTGATAAGTATGTGTACATTATAGCTTAAATACAATGTATAAGTAACATAGGCAGCTTTAGTCTGAATCTCCCATAAAAATTAAACAGGAACATAGCTGTTTGAATAAGTAGAAGGAGCATGAATATAAGAAGGGTAAAAATCATGCATATAGTGTGTAAAGAAACTTACTAAAAGTAACCAAGACAAGGAAAAAGGGGGGAATGGTAGGAAAGGAAAGTGGAGAGTGTGAACTGTTGGGTGAAACCAGAAACATTGATGGATTTTCAGATGAAAATAAATTACTCAACTATAACCCTAGCAACTCCCCTATATACATTATAATCTCCTACGATTACACATAAGAAACAGAAAATAAAAATATAGGAAAGTAAAAGAGGAAACAGGCAGCGGTTAGGAAATCAATGGCAGACTTAAATCAAGATTTGGGAAGGAGAACCTTGGTGAGTAAACCCTAAATTGGCAAGGCATTAATACCTATGAAAGACAACCATTTAACCTCTAGTTTATTTTAATTATGTTTGAAGTTTTTCCTGCATTTCTAGTCTAACCATTTTATGCTGTTTCTGAAGATATGTGGCTTGTATTGCATGGTTGTCATTTGACCAATAATTGTTTGCACATGATGTATATTTAATGATAGGATGATAATAACTGATTTATTTATATGATTATGAACCTGAGAAATTTTTTTGGTTAAAGCATAAATTAATAAGAAAAGTAAGGTGCCAGGCAGTAAGAGGAAGGGGTCCTCTGGCTTATGTCTTGTATCTGAAAGGATGGTTGAGATGCAATGGAATTTCCGTATGCTAAATCTTGATCCATCATTGAGTACCACTGGAAATAAGGTTGAGTAATAAGAAAATACACTATAATGTGTGGGCTGACTGGAAGAACCTATTTACTGGGTAACCCTAGTAGCATTTCACTTTGAAAATGCTCTGAGTTATGCTTCAACCAAAGTTTTATCTTTGAATGGAACTAACTGGAAACGACTTTCAAGTGTGAGTGATTGTTGAATATATAAGTGGATGAATATTTGATGGATGTATAAAAAAACTGCTAGTATGCATTGGTTAGGGATACAACAGTGTTGGGCATGACACTGCATAGATAATATGGGGTTATATGAAGGAATTTAGTAATTAAACTTAGGGCATGGGTCACCTCTATCAGGTTGGGTAAGAGGGAAGTGGGTATGGCATAGTGGTTGGCTTACATCAAGGTTGGGGTGTAAGTTTGCACATGGCATGGTTATGTCCAGAAAGCTTATAGTGCACTGGAATGCAAGTAGCAGTTCCAGGCAGTGTGCACCAATGCAACCATGACTGTGATACTGGACCCCTTAAAATGAAAGACATAAAGTGAATATACATGCAAAAATATAAATGCTGGAAGTATGTGGGAGTCCTGATATGCAGACTCAATATTGGTACTTTGGCTCAATGATATGGATGTTGTTTGTTCATGTATATGTATGCCTGTATTAAATTATGGTGGTCATTATGATTATTGGATTAAAGGTTTCTGTTGACCAATTAGCCTAAGAATGCATACATGATAATGTTAATAGTGCATAACACTTACCTCTGTTATAACATGTAGCAATTTGAGCATGAAAAGTAGTTTAATAACTTAAGTAACCTCTAAAAACAGAAAGGTAATATGGAACCTATTGTTTAGTCTCTATACATTGTCAAATGATTTTTCTCACACCATTCAATCTGACCTATTTGTTGCTTGCATCAAATGGTTTCTTCACTTGCATTGTGGAGTAGGTCATGAGATGGTTGCAGGAAAAGGAGATGCTAAGAAGAAATTGCAAACTAACTAAGCTAGGATTTTGTACGAGAATGGCTCTTCCGTTTTATTTCAGTTGAAAGAATTTATGTAATGATGTTTGAATTGTGCTAAAAAAAACTTAACTGTGATGTAATGGATGGCTTGGAAAGATTATGCTGGGATGAACCATTTTCAGTAAAAAAAAAATGATAAAGGTCTTTAGCTTTATATTGGAAGTTGTGAGCATACAAAATTTTTATGAACCAAAGGAATAAGTTTGGTAGTAGATCTGAAGCATAAGTGAACCTGTTATATATGTTTATGTACTAGAGTGTTTTAGAGACTATAACCTATTTACTTAACCACTGCAGGTACTACAAGGTAAGGAAAAACCCATAGGCAGAAAAGAAAGAGAAACATAAGAGTTATGAACCCAGATTTAAAAATGTATTTGATAAATATATGAGTAAGTGAAACTTGTATATTATAACTAACTAATTTCGGAATCTTACCTAAACAAATTAGTCCACCTGTGGACTAAGGTGAAGCAAATTACAACTGTGTATGATTATGTGCACATAGTTGCACAGAAGCATGCACAACCCCAGTTTAACTGTTTGAAAAGCAAACTTTGATGAATTTAAGTGTTATGAGTTAGTTCATATATTTTATTAAATACACAAACGCTAAGCACAAGAAAAAAAATTGGAATTGGGTAATTAAATTGCACAGAGATTCAAATAGAATGGATCTTCTCAATTAATTTTACTGTGTATAACCACGGCTTTTTTTTGTTAAAATAGATTGAGTTATCCTTTGCCAAAAATACTCTGATAAACAAAAAATGATCCGAACGTTTATATGAACATTCAAATAGTTTTTACAAAGAAGTATATCAATATTTTTATATTGATCAGATTGGATCTTGGGAAATAAAAACATAAAAAAGAAGAAGAAAATAGTTGGTCTGTGAAAGAGTGCAACCCTGAATTTAGCTCAGACTAAATTAAGTCATTCAATTAAAATGACAACTTAGGGAGGGTTGTGTCAGTTCCCTTCCTAAACTCCGGGTGCCCACCAATTTCCACACGGGCAGTCGAGAGTCAGGTTATCAGGTCATTCTGGAATTCGGGAGATGCCGTGGAGATCAGGAGCAAGTTGGATGGCATAGCGTATCAACTAGTATATAGTATTTCTTTTCTGCTGTTTGTTGTTGTAAACTCTGATAATGTAATGTAATGTGATATAATGTAATAACTGATATAGTTCTTTTGATTTAAAGATTATTCATTTATCTATTATATGTTGTTCCGCTGCGATTGTGAGATTCTGATATTGTTTATGTGGCTTTTTCTATCTTTTTCTTCTTCTTTAACCCTGACGGTTCGATTTTTTGACATTCGATTGCTGGCAGTTGATACAGTGGACGTATTAATGTCGACTTTCGTGAATCAAAAATCCTGTCTGTTACATCTGGTATCAGAGCATTTGGTTAAGCGACAACCTTGGCTCTATTAGGAATTACTCATTAGAGATAGAGTCAGTAGTACACTAGAATGAGTGTAAGTGTAATAATAAATATAAGCGCGTATTTGTTACTGAGTATAAAAATGTTTTATATTGTGTTTGCTTATCCATTGAGCTGTTTATAAATTCTGGTCGGTGCGAGAAGTACAACCGTATCGATAGGGGTTTCTAAACTCTTAAACGAGATAAACTGACATAGTATCATTTTAAATTGGGTAAATGAAATAATTTTACCTTGGTTATATTTTATATATAAAAGAATAAATTTTTCAGAATTATTTAAGTTTACATTTTATTGATTGCTTGGTTGCTAGAAAGTGATGATATTAAATTATTATCATTAATGTTGAAAAAGAAATTGAAACCGTAACTCCAAAGTTAAGAAATAAATTCATATACAAATAGAATTGGAGAATATAAATTGTTAATGTGATTTGCAATTTGAAGTAAAATTCTAGACGAATATTTGGAAATGTTTTGAAAGGGTTTGCAATTTGGAAAAGATTAAATTCATTTTGAGTTTGAAAATGGTTTTCAAGGCTTTGGAAAAATGTTTTTGGAGGGGTAAAAACTCTAAACCCTTTTCGGTCGCTGGAAAATAATTCTGATGATGATCGCGACATCATCGTGTTCATTTTTGGGATTCCAAAAGAGGGATTGCTACCAAGTTGTTTTAAATGGAAGTTGTTTGGAAAATTTGGGTTTGGGTTTCGAAATTCAAACGATAATTTGAATTGGTTTCAAAAATGGTTTTGAAATGTTGGAAAGACTCTAGAATCTGATAAAAATATTTATGGAAATAAATTTACGAATGAATGAATTTACAATTAGGAGTAAATGAAATTGGAAACTAAATGTTGAAATTCATCTTGAAATTGCAAGTAAATTGAAAATTTGTCAAGTTGGATTAAATGAAGCTAAGTATTAAAATAAAAATTAGTAAGTAAAACTAAGTGAAGAAATGACAAATTTAATATGGGTTGAAATGAATCGAATTCAACATTTATAAATGAAGGGTAAATTAAATTGATATGGAATTTGAAATCCAGTTTAAATATAAGAACTGAATTGTGTTTGGGAACGAACAAAAGAATAAAAACTGAAATTGGAAACTAATATCGAAAGCCAATTTGAATTGTGTGAGATGAAGTAAGTTAGAACTTGTAAGAATTAGTAAAAGAAACTAATTTAAAATAGCAAGACGAATCAATTGTGAATGAAAAATGATTGATAAAATTCAATATTCAGAAGGTAAATTGAATACAAATAGAATTGAAAAGGTAAATTGAATTCAAATGAAGTTGATAATGTGAGATTGAATGAAAATGGATATTATGGTTAGCAGGATATACAAGTGGATTAAAGGAAATTGGGATTTTGATTTCGAAGATAAAAAAATTGAATTGCTCGACCAAAGGTATGTATTTGAATTTCAGTATGAAATTTGATGACTTTATTTTCTAGCCACTTGGCTTTTTTCTTTTCTTTTTGAAATTTGGGGGTCGTGGTGCCATTTTTGTAGTCGGACCGAGCTAGCTGCGCAAAGGAGACGCTGGCGAAATTTTTCGAAAATTTAAGGCGTTAGAATATTTTTGAGAAATAATAGGGAATTTTTTTGATTTTGGAGTGAAAAGTTAAATGTATAGTTGGTTTTGAAAAGATAACTAAGTATGATTTGAAAGTTATTGTAAGAAGTTTAATTATGGATTTTGGAAAAGTTAAAATGTTTAAATGAATTTGAAATTTAATTTGAACAAATGGTTTTGAAAAGTTAATGGATTATGTAACTTTTCTTACTTGGAAATTTCGAGGATGAAATTCTTTTATGGGAGGAAGTTTGTAACGACCCAGAATTTCTGTCACTTGAAATTAGTACATTTAATTGGTATTAAATATTAACAAGTAAAATTTGTAAGTCGAATAAATTATATTTCGAATATGTAGATTTAATGGGATAATTAAATCGATAATTTAATATTTGAAATTACAGAAATAACTGGAAATTGGGTTTAATGTGATTAAAAATGATTTATAAAGTTGTATTTAATCATATTGGAGTTAGAATGATGTTATATAACTTTTAAAATTTAATTAAAAGTTAATCGGTAGAAATTGAATATTTTAATATTTAATTGACGAGTAAAATAGTCATTTTTCAAACAATCTCGAATTTCGATGAAACAAGTTTCATCGGATCCATAATGTTATACTATTGTAAGATTTCAAATTTCGTGTCAATCGGATTCACGATTTGTCCGGGGCAAGCTAATACGCACTGAAATCGGTTTAAGTAAATTTTATATTTAAAATAGTCGATTTGATAACCTATCTTTCAAATATGATCGAATTGGCTCTCGATATATATTCCATAGCATTCGGAATAGAGGTAAAACATTAAAAACGACAGGCGGCATGCTTCGTTTGGAGTTCGGAAAAAATTCGGGTGAATAGTGTCGCGAGAATTTTCTATAGAAGGCCACCATAATTCACAATTTACATTCAAACCCTAACATCTAAACTCTACCCGCCAGTTTCCACTTAATGGCCAAAAATTCATCTTCTTCCTCCCTCATTTTCTTCAAATCCACCAATTAATTCAAGAAATTACCAACTGCGACTTTGAAGATCTCAATGAGAGCTTCGATTCAATAAGGTGATGATCGCTTAAAGTCGAGTGGATCATATGCAAATCGAGCTACAATGGCCGGCATTCACGCACATTTTTCAGCGCAGGGGGATGACCGAGCTCGTCGCCGTCGTCATCGTTGGCGTGTCTCACGTAGGCGCAGCGTTCGATTGCTTTGGATCGCCGTCACGTTCATCGTGGTGGCTGCGACATTCGAGAATAATCGAACGAGGATGGGTTCGGCCGCATATTAAAACTGGGGGAGAAGAAGATCAAGCGTGCGGCCAAAATTCTCAGAAAGCAGAATGAACGGCCCAGATAATTAAAGGTTATAAAAATATAAAAAATAAAATAGTAGTTTATGTTATTTAAATTCATGAATGTTTAAAAAGCTATAACTTTGTCATACGAGGTCTGAAATTCACAAAACGAATTGCGTCGGGTTCGTATGGACGGGCACTACGCGATGGAACTGGAATGGAATCGATTGGAGCTAGTGATAATTTCGGGTAAAATTAAATGCATGTTTAATTTTATTCGAAATAAAACACTACAACTGTATTTGAATGAAAATGAGAACTTCTCACTCAATCGAAATTGTTTCAATTTAAATTTTAAATAGTTAGTTTAAAATTGCTTGATTGTGCAATTGAATGATAAATTGCTATACATTGTATTGAAATAGACCATATACGCCGCATATTAAGCGGAAGTTAATATATTAAACATAAATGCCGCGATATTCCACCTTGAAGTGGAATTGGTATTATATATGTACTTGGAGTAGATTTCCTATTGCGCTGCGTAATAGCGGATAATATTTTTTTATAAACCCATGTACCGCGATATTCCATTTTGAAACGGTATTGGTGTTGTGCTAACATCTGTGGATGATGGGAAACAGGTTGGAGGGATCCAACTGGATTCCTCAACAGTATTGATTTATTTACAGATATTTGCGATATATTCTGTTTTCATATTGATATATGATGTTTGGATGCCGTGGTTGATGTATTGGTGCTGTTGCAGCATTGGTCCTATTTTTGGAGTTTTAAAAATGTTAAAGTAACGATTTCGAATTTAAAAGGATTTTCAAGTGATTTTTGAAAGTATACATTTTATTGAATTTTGGAATTGATTCTTTTTAAATAAATAAACATTTTAAATTTTTATGTTATAAAAATTATGATTTTTTTGTAATCCGAAATATGATTTTTGAAATAAGCAGTTGATTAATTTGTAAAATCGTTTAAATTGGGATTTTTGAATTATTATAAATGGTTTATATAAAAGATCTATAAAATTGATATTTTATAAATTAAAATATTAGAATTATAAAACGAGTTTTTATAAGTGTTAAAATGAAGTATCAATGGATTTCATAAGTGAATGAAATTTAATGATTTATAAATGGTGAAGTTATAAAATGAATAGATTTTGTAAAATAAAAGATTTACAAGTAATTAATTTATAAATTGGATTTTGGCATTTGAATGAGATATAAATAGAATTTGTTAATTAAGGGATTTTATAAGTTGAAGTTTTTATAAAATTTATATATATGTGAATTTTATAAATGTTGTTTTATAAATCCAAAACTAATTGAATTTGATAAGTAAATATGAAAGCTTATTAAAGGAGATATATCCACGATTTTGGACAGTGGATAATCCCTTAAATTAAATATGTAGAAGTGTTGAATTTGGTAAATGATTTATATTCATGATTTTGGACGGTGAATAATATATTAAAGAAATGTTTTAGGAAGTGATCTTTTAAATAGAAGTAAAACGATTTGAAGTTGTTTTAAAATGTATTAAGGATCGAAACCATAGATTTCAACATTAACTGTTGAAATAGACGTTTCCAAAAATAAGGAAAAGATTGACTATAACACTATTGTTATAATAGATGATTTCGAAAGGAAATGCTTTTGTATAGTATTGGGATATATATATATATATATATATATATATATATATATCGTATTTTCGAATCCCTATGCTTTTGATTTTGGGTTGTCGTAATAATATTTTATGCAACATTCGTTTTGTCCCAAATAAACGTGTTTAAGAGAAAGTTTCCCTTAAAAGAATAAAATATATAATTAATCATGTTTTAAGTATATTGAATATTTTCTAAGTATTAAAAATAAATATATTTGTGAATTACATATTGTTAAATAAGTATATGGAAATGTTTTCCAATGTAGAAATTGAAATGGTTTGGAGAATATATATTTTTAAAGATAAATTGAAGTGAATATTTGGCAAGTTATTTAATTTATGGAAGATACATAAAAAGGGCCTAGTGATTGTTATGGTGCTGAATATTTGTTTGTTTGCTTCGATAGTTAAATAACCGACTATCAATATTAACCTTTAAATGGGTATTTGTTATGATTTGCTTGAAATTGAATGCTACACTTATTTTAAAAATAAGCGCTCGTTATTCGGTTTAGCCGGGAGAGGACCTTTGGGTCATAAATCCCACTCCGAATAGTGATACGTCGTAATGGATAGCATTTAAAGACTGGTGTTGAAGACCGAATATTTTTGAAAATGGAAGGATTGCCGTCGAATGTCTCTGCATCGGCTGATCTCCGATATAGTGATTTTATCACCCTTTGGGATTGGAATTCCGGACATGATTAGTGAATATCCGGATTTGCAAGGGCTTCTTTAGAAGTGCCTTCGGTTCCATTTGATCCCGAAACGGACTTGTATGGATGTGTGTCTGACGTTACAATTTGAGATGTAAAGCTGGTTTCTACCAAATACATTTCTGTCGGTGGCAGAGAATTTATTCTCTTAGTTTAACACCTTTCTCTAAGAGGTACGAGCTCAGAGGTTATGTAGTTGATGGTTACTAGTGATACATTCCCAATTTGGTAATGTGGCATACGAAGTGCTGCTGATCATTTGTTGATCAAAGCATAGCTTTTGTATAAAGCGTAGCTTTGTGGACGAGACTTCGTCGGACCTCACACCCCGAAATGGTCAAAACATGAAGAATGCAGCAAGGTTATTTAGGGATAGCGCCCCCATAGGGTATGTTCATTTCCTTCTGGATAAAGGTGGTATTATGGTATGGAGCCCAGATACTTAACCTATGTGGTTGCTGCAAATTTATTTCTTTATGGTTTTTGGTGAATCCCGGGATAAGGGTTGGTTACGACCGGGGGATGGCATACTCGTGTCTGTAGTTACCTAGCTAGAGGTAACCCGACCTTGTATTGGCAGAGCTCCGGTTAGGTTCTCGGGGCATCTTTCCATAGGCGTTCCCATGTGGCAATGGGAAGTTCCTTGGCTTGCCCATTTGTTGGAAATCCAAAGAAAGAATACGAGCCCTGTACGGTTTTAGTTGCAGAACCTGCCATCTAATATGGTAGCTATAGTAGGCATACTACAATGGTACCTATGCTGGCTATGATTAATATTGTACTTTCGAAATGTTTTCCTGCACTTTGCACTTATAGTAATAATATCAAAGGAATTTGCGTATCAAGCATGTTTGACTATCATAAGGAGAAATCTCCTCCAATTCTGTGTTTGCATTATGTGTGTGGCGGGAGGCCTTATTGTAGTTACATTTTCCAAAAGCATTGCGGATCTATTTTAAAATATTTCTTTGTTTTGTTTCTTTAAAGATAAACTGTTTTAAGTCCTCAAACCAATACCCTGACTGGCCTGGAGTTTATTATCCCCTTCCTAAATTCTGGGTGCCCACCAATTTCCACACGGGCAGCCTAGAGTCAGGTTTTCAGGTCATTCTGGAATTCAGGAGATGCTGTGGAGATCATGAGCAAGCTGGATGGCATGGCGTATCAACTAGTATATAGAATTTCTTTTCCGCTGTTTGTTGTTGTAAACTCTGATAATGTAATGTAATGTGATATAATGTAATAACTGATACAGTTCTTTTGATTTAAAGATTATTCATTTATCTATTATATGTTGTTCCGCTGCGATTATGAGATTCCGATATTGTTTCTGTGGCTTCGTCTGTCTTTTTCTTCTTCTTTGACCCTAACGGTTCAGTTTTCCGGCATTCGATTGCTCGCCAGTTGATATAGTGGACGTATTAATGCCGACTTTCGTGAGTCGAAAATCTTGTCTGTTACAAGTTAAGAATCTAAAACATAATCTATTAAGCATAAGTCAAGTATGCGATAAAGGTTTTAAATTATCATTTTCAGAAAATAAATGTAGTATTCTTGATCAAAATTTGTTTTCTTAAATAGAGATAAAAACATTTACGTTTTGAATATGAAAGTTAATCATAACTCAGATATGTGTTCAATAGCTAAAGAAATTGATCTCTGGATATGGCACAAACGGATTTGTCATAACAATTTCAAAAATATAAATAAAATTTCTAAAAATAATCTTGTAAAAGGATTACCAAAGATGAATTTTAAAGTTAGTAATCTATGTGATTGATGTCAATTAGGTAAATTAACCAAATCCTTGTTTAAATCTAAGAAAGTTATTTTGACATTACAACCACTTGAATTAATTCATATGAATTTATTTGGACCTACCCAAATTCAATCTATAAATCACAATAAATACATATTCGTAATAGTTGATGATTTTTCAAGATATACATGGACTATCTCTATGAAAAATAAAACTGATACCTTTGAAAATTTCAAAACTTTTGTTAAACGAATACAAAATTTGAAAGGTATTAAAATTAAATATATTAGAAGTTATCACAGAGGTGAATTTGAAAATATACAGTTTGATAGCTATTGTAATAAGAAAGGAATATTTCATAACTTTTCGTTTCCTAGAACTCCACAACAAAATGGAGTTGTAGAATGAAAGAATCGAACTCTACAAGAATGTGCAAGAACTTTACTAAATGAAAACACGTTACCAAAACATTTTTAGGTTGAAGTTGTTGCAACTGCCTGTTATGTTTTGAATCTTATTTCTATTACACCTCTCAGCAAGAACATTTCATCATGAACTTTTTAACAGTAGAAAACCAATTATATGTTATTTAGAATATTTGGATCAAAATGTTTTATATTAAATACCTAAGATAAGCTTGGCAAATTTGATTCAAAATGAGACGAAGGTATATTTCTTGGATGTTCGAATCAAAGCAAAGCTTATCGAATTTTTAACAAACGAACTAATACTATCAAAGAGTCACTCCGTGTATCTTTTGACCAGAAATCTAAACTTATTTCTAATACAATTAATGACAATGATTTACATAATAATAGTAAAACAAATAATGATAAACAATTCAAGAGATGATGATAATTTTAGAAAAGATGAAAACATTGTTAACAATTTAGGAATCGAAAATACTTCTAATACAATAAGATCTCCTCGAAGAGTTTTAAGAAATCATCGTACATAAAATATAATTGTTAAAATAAATTCAAATGTTCGAACTAGAAATCAACTATATTTAATAGGGAATATAGCTTTTCTCTCTACTGTAGAACCTAAAAATACTAAGGAAGCATCATCCGATGAAAATTGTATTATTGCTATGTAAGAAGAACTAAATCAATTTGAATAAATTGAAGTTTGGGAACTAGTACCCAGACTGACCGACCGGACTGTTAGAGGAACAAAATGGGTTTATAAAAATAAAGCAAACAAATTAGGAAATATGACTAGGAAATAATGTGAGACTAGTAGCACAAGGATATAACTAGGAAGTAGGAATAGACTACGAAAAAACATTTGCTCCTGTTGCTAGACTAGAAGCAATACGAATCCTATTAGCATACGCGTGTTTTAATAACTTTAAATTCTATCAAACGGATATTAAAAGTGCAGTTTTAAATGGTTATATTAAAGAAAACGTTTACATTGAACAGACTCCTTGGTATGGTTTATATTAAAGAAAATGTCTACAAACTTAAGAAAGCTTTGTATGGTTTAAAACAAGCACAACGTGCTTGGTATGAACACCATAAAAGCTATTTAATTGACTCAAGATTCGAAATAGGAAAAGTAGATCAAACTTTATTTATAAAACATTCTAAAAATGATATATTGATAGTTCAAATATATGTCGACGACATTATATTTGGCTCAAATAATAAAGAACTGTGTAATGAATTTTTTGAAATAATGACTAGAAAATTTGAAATGTCCTATATGGGAGAATTATCATACTTTCTAGGACTTCAAATAAAACAAGTTTCAAATGGAATATTTATTAATCAAGAAAAAAATTGTAATAATCTTATCAAACATTTTGGAATGGAAAACACTTCTGCCAAGCCAACACCTACGAGCACAACAACACATATTGATAAAGATGAAAATGGCAAAAGTATAGACCAAAAACTATATCGTAGTATGATAGGATCACTACTTTATCTAACAACAAGTAGACTAGATATTATAATGAGTGTATGTCTATGTGCATGATTTCAAGCTGACCAGAAAGAATCACAATTACGTGCCGTAAAACGAATACTACACTGTCATAGTAAAATTACAATTTCGGACTTTTCTATCCAAAAGAGTGCTTGTTCGAGTTAGTATCATAGAGCGATGCTGATTTCGAAGGATCAAGAACAGGTAGAAAAGGTACAAGCGGTACGTGTCACTTAATTCGTAATTCTTTAATATCATTGTTTAGGAAGAATCAAAACTGTGTCTCACTATTGACTTGTGAAGAAGAATATATTTTCGTGGCACAAGCTTGCACACAAGTGATTTATATGCAACAAACACTTAAAGATTTCAGAGTAAACCTATCAAAATCAACCATTTGCTATGATAATTCTAGTTCAATAAATCTATCTAAAAATCCAGTTATCCACTCAAGGACGCGATAGTATAAAAAAAGAGGTGATACAACTTCCGACGTTAACTTCAAACTGGTTTTAAACCCTAAAATCATTTCGCCCGACCACCACGATCGACAAAAAAACTTGCGAGCATTTTTCCATGAATCCAGCCGCCTTCACCATTAATCACGATTTATAATTCGCCGTTGATCACCAGGAGTTGACCCAAATTCAAATTCCATTCAACTCGAGAGTTCTCCATGAATACTCCCTTAAGTATTCTAAAATGATTATCAAAAATCGTTAATTTGAAGTACGGCTTCATTTCTACGATTAAAAATAGAAACCTAAACATTCAATTTTTGGGTTCAAATCTAATCATTGCTGTCATTTCTATTTTTAAAAATAACTACACAATAATTATTCATGAAATTATTTTTAAAATTAGCATTACATAGTTATAATTACTTTTCATCTAGAAATCGAACCCTGAAATTATTTAGATAGGATGATTTTGAATTTTGTAACAGGTTTAAAAAAAAACTGTAACAAGAACAGAAGAGTTTGTTCCCGTTCCCAAACATGCATATACACATATCTGTACACATACATACATGCAACATATTATCATTCATATAAACTCACTCTCAAGTTATCAATCTCATTCATCATCACAAGCATAAATAAATATAAAGAATTGGGTTTTGAAAATGGAGTTTTTTTGCCTGATGGAAACAAAGAACATGTTTTGATCTGAAACCTAGAATTAAATCTTTAATTCCATTTGAATCAGAAGCTTTGTTTTTGTTTTTAATCTGGTTGCTTAGTTGAATGGAGTTTATTTTATCTTTGATTAAAGTTTGCCTGATGTACTTGTTAGTTGAAAATATGGAATTGCTTGATTCTGCTTTTTTATTTCCAGTTTGAAGTTTGATTTTTTTTTTTTTTGAACTTTGATATGTTTGAATTGAACCTAATCTGATTTGGAATCTTAAAACTGGAAACTTTTTTGATCTAAGGCTTTCTTTTGTCTTCTGATTTGTTAAGTTGCTTCCTGGTTTTCTTTTTTTTCTTTTTTCATCGCTTCAGGTTTTGGTTTTGATTTTCTTTTCTTTTGGTTTTTCAAAGGTTTATAAGATAAAGATGAAGAGATTTAGAAGCCTGGTTATTTCTTTTAATACATTGTAAATAAAATTTAGTTTTAAAACAAAACATATATTTGCAACTTGTCTATATTAGTTAACACTTGTAATTGCATAATCTTATTTATTTAGAAATGTCAAAACAATGTACTTTTGTGTTTATATCCTTAGTTAGGTTCATATTTTTGTTTTATATATCTATTTTCAATTTAGTTTTATATTTATATATGTTTTATTTATTTTAAATGATTATCTCATGTTAAATTTTAAAAGAATTTTTTTTATTAAATCCTTTTATCAAATCTTATTCAAATTTGAACTATTATGTTTAATTTCAAAATTTTAAATTACATATATATATATATATATATATATATATATTAAAGCTTCTTATTCATTTTTTGTTTTTATATATTTGTGTTCGTACTTTTTCTTATTATATATATACAAATTAAAGAAAAATAATTTGAAATCAAATTATATATGTTAATAAATAAGCACATATATTTATATATATATAAGTTATTATTATTTTTAGAATATGTGTTTATTCATTAACATATATAGTTTGATTTCAAATTATTTTTCTTCAATTTGTATAAATATAAATAATGAGAAAAATGTATGAATACAAATATATGAAAAAAATGAATAAGAAGCTTCAGTGTGTATATATATATATATATATATATATATATAAGTTGAAAATTTGAAATTAAACATAATAGTTCAAATTCAATAGGATTTGACAAAACGATTTAATAAATATTTTTCTTTTAAAATTTAACATGAGATAAACATTTAAAATAATATAAATTGTAAAACTAAATTGAAAAAATATATATTTATATAAAACATAAATATACACCTGACTAAGGATTTAAACACAAAGGTACATTGTTTTGACATTTGTAAATAAATAAGATTATGAAATTATAAGTGTTAACTAATATAGACAAGTGGCAAATATGTGTTTTAGTTTAAAACTAAATTTTATTTAAAATATATTAAAAGAAATAACAGTCTTCTCAATCTCTTCATCTTTCTCTAACAAACCTGAGAAAAACCAATATAAAAGAAAATAAAAAAAACAAAATCTAAACTTGAAGTCTTGAAAGAAAAAAAAACAGGAAGAAACTCAACAGATCAGAAAAAAAGCAAGCCTCAGATGAAAAAAATTTCAAGTTTCAAGGTTCCAAATTAGATTAGATTCAATTCAAACATGTCAAAATTCAGAATCAAAAAATCAAACATCAACCTTGAAACCAAAAAGTAGAATCGAATATCAAAGCAACTCAGTTCAACTAAGAAACCATATTTAAAAAAACAAAGATTTGGATTCAAATGGAATTAAAGATCAAATTCCACGTTTCAGATCAAAACATGTTCTCTGTTTCCTTCTATTGTCAGGTGAGAAAACTCCATTTTCAAAACCAAATTCTTTATATTTATCTATGTTTGTGATGATGGATGAGATTGATAGCTTGAGGGTGAATTTATATGAATTATAATGTGTTGCATGTATTTATATATATAGATATATGTGTATATGCAAGTTTGGGATTAGGAAGAAACACCTCTTTTCTTGTTATAGTTTTTTTATAAACCTGTTAGAAAATTCAAAATCATTCTATCTAAATTATTTCAGGGTTCGATTTCTAGACGAAAAGTAATTATAACTATGTAATGGTAATTTTAAAAGTAATTTCATGAATAATTATTTTGTAGTTATTTTTAAAAGTAGAAATGATAGGGTGATCAGATTTTAACCCAAATATCGAATGTCTGGGTTCCGATTTTTAATCATTGAAATGAATTCATACTTTAATTTCACGATTTTTGATGATCATTTTAGAATTTTTAAGTGAGTATTCATGGAGAACACTCGAGTTGAATGGAATTTGAAATTTGGTCAACTCTTGGTGATTTATGGTGAATTATGACTCATGATTAATTGTGAAGGTGGCTTGAGTATTGTAGATTCATAAAAAAAAGCTCGGAATTTTTTTTATCGATCGTGGTGGTTGGGCGATATGACTATATGGTTTAAAATCGGTTTGGGGTCAATGTCACTTCATCGTCGTCAAGGCTATTCAGTTGATCGGACCGAGAGGAAAAGTAGCATAGGATAATGGTGCTACTTTGGGAGAAATTTAGTGGCCACCGGTGGCTTATGACGACGTATCGAGGTGGATTTCGACGATCAATTTTGTTCCTGGTTGATGTTGGCAGCTTGAATTCGATTTCCGGCAAGTCTTGGAAGACGTGGCTGGCGTGGGTCGTCAATTAGATTGCCGATGACATGTGGGAGGTTGCAACATCGATCACCGAGGCTCCAATGATCTGTACGCATGCACACGTAGACGTTTGTGTCAGGTTGAAGTATGGCTGTGGTCTCGAGTTTGCTTCCGGGGAAGTGATGGCTTCGCTCGAGTCTTGTATCAGGTAGTTCGAGTTTCCAACTATACAATAAAAAGTTTTCAAAAATATAACAAAGTAAAATGAAAAGGAGGGAATGGCTCAGGAAAAGGATCGGGTATTTTGGGGTTTTACTCGAAGTTGGGTTCAGGTTTTTGGGGAGTCATCTCGGGTTTGTCTTGAAAACAATGTTTTTTATAAAATTTAAAAAAGTTTTCTAATTTCATATTTAATCAAGTTTAAAATACTTTCTTAATTAAATGTTTTATACCAGTTTTATTAAATAGCTAAAGTTTTAAAATAATTATTTTATAATTAGTTAAGTTAAAGTTCAAAAGAATCCTTAAGTTTATTTTAAATTTAAATTGTATAATTAAGTAATTATAAGATAATGGTTTTAAATTAACTTAAGTGTTTTAACATAATTCATATGTGAATGAGTTATTAGTATTTTAAGGGTTTATTTAAAGATTTGAATAACAGTTAAGCAATTAATTCAGATAAGAGGTTTTATCTTGAATTTATTAAGATTTTAATTGATTACAAACTGTTAATTGATGTGATAATTTAAAGGTTAAATTCTTAAATGAAAGTGATTAAAGAATAATACGTAACGGAAGTAGTTATTGGATAATTAATCAGGATGATTAATTAAGATCATTAATTTATGTAATCAATTAATGTAAGCAATTAAAGATTGATTAATATATAATAAGCAATTAAAGGATAATTAATTCCTTAAATATAATTACTTAATCCAAAGTAATTAATTAATGATTAAAGTTGATTAATCAAGTGATAAAAATTAATTTGTGATTTATTTATATAATTGATTAAGGATAATCACTTACCATAGTTAACTAAGATAATTAATTAAATGGTAATTATTTAAGGGTTAATTAATTTAATAAATTAAGGATAATTAATTAAAGAATAATGCTTAGGGGTCAATTATTCAATAATTAAAGGTGGTTTGATTCATTAATTAAGCTTGATTAATTAATAACTAAAGGTTAATTTACTTATTATTAAAGGTTGATTGATAAATGATTAAAGGATAATTAATTTAAATAGTTTGCAATTAATTAATATTAATTAACTAGGATTAGTAATTTATTCATAAGTAATTAATCTGGCTTGAATTAATCAGGTGATTAATTGATCTTATGGATGTTTGGATTGTATTAAATGCTTTGAATTGTTTGACATCCCTAATGTGTGATGTTTTATGATATGATTGAGCTGTGAACTATGATTTATTTACATATGATGGATCTATTTTATTGATCTGTGAATTTGTGAATGAAGATAAGCGTTATACGATTATACCACTTATCAATATTGCCGTGTTTTGATTGTGATGATTGATAATATTGCATTATTGTGTAAAACCCCTAGACTACACTATACACACAAATATGGATTTCAAGAGGAAATCGGTTAAGTCAAAGATATTTTGAAATCTAAACATTATTTTGTTTAAAAGTTGAAGTTTGAATTCAAATGGTATTGGAAATGGAATTGAATTGAATATGAAAAGCCTTTCAAAGGGAAGTTTTGGAATTGAAATTTAGCTTTGAATATACTATATATTGTTAAATGTTATTTGAAATTATTTTGGAAATCATGGTTTGAAAGGTTTATATAATTTCTACATATGAATTCCAAATTATTTTAAATAAATTGTTTTGGAAATTTGAATTTAATTTAATTTAGAACCTGCCAATAATACGACAGTTCGTTGATTCTTTGGTTTATACTTTTAAAGGCTATAACATGTGTATATTTGACCAGATTTTTCCAAAAAAAATGTATTTTTTTAAATGATAATAGCTTTCAAATAAAGAAAATATTTCCAGTTTTTAATTAAAGGGGTTTCAATTTGAAATGGAATTTTTTTGAAAGCTATTGATGAATTTTTGTGAAAGATCGGTGAACTTTGTAAAGTGAATCTTTTTGTTTAAAAGATTAAAAGTGGGAATTTGTTTAAACCATTTGAAAGAAAGGTTTTGGGCTTTATGTTGTGAGTTAACTAAGATCCTGTTGTACCCATGCGTTTAAAATAGAGTTCGTTGTTTGGTTTATCCAGGGGAGGACTTTGTGTCATAAAACCCATTTCGAATAATGATGCGACGAAGTGGATAGCATTTGAAGACCGTTGGTGAAGACCGGGTATTTTCGAAAGCGAAAGGATTATTTGTCGAATGTCTCTACACCGAATGGCCCCGGTATAGAGATTTGGTCACCCTTTGTGATATGGAGTCCGGATGTGATTAGGGATAATTAGGATTGCAAGGGCTTCTTTTGAAGTGCCTTCGGTTCTGTTCGAACCCGGAACAGACTTATATGGATGTATGTCTGAAATTAGCTATTTATTTTAGTTATTCACTAGAGCAAGTTACACTTTGAGATGTAGAGCTAGTTTCTATCAAATGCATTTCTGTTTGGTGGTGGAGAATTTATTCTCTTAGCTTAGCACCCTTCCATGAGACTTACGAGCTCAGAGGTTATGTAGTTGATGGTTACTAGTGATACATTCCCAATTTGGTAATGTGGTATATGAAGTACTTTTGGTCATTTGTTGATCGTAACATGGGTTTTTTTAAAAGCGTAGCTTTGTGGATGAGACTTCTTGGACCTCACAACCCGGAATGGTCAAAACAGAAAGAATGCGGCAAGGTTATGACGGTCGCGCCCTTTAGGGTATGTACATTTCCCTCTAGAAAAGGGTGGTATCATGGTACGGAACCCAGATATTTAACCTGTGTGGTTTCTCCAAATCCATTGCTTTGTGGTTGTTGGTTTTGAGCCTCGAATGAAGATCGGTATCAACCAGGGGATGTCATTACTTGTGTAGTAGTTACCTAGTTACAGAGGTAACTCGGCATTTTGTAGGCGGAGATCCGGTTAGGTTCTCGGGGCATCCCTCTAGAGGCGTACACATGTAGCCTAGGAAGTTCCTTTGCTTGACCATTTGTTGGAGATCCAATCACCAATACATGACTTGTACGGTTTTAGTTGTAGAACTGGCCAACTAATATGGTAGCTATAGTATGCATACTATAATGGTACTTATGTTGGCTAAGATTAATATTATACATGCAAATGTATTCCAATATGCACTAATAATTATTTCAAAAGGATTTTGCGTATCAAGCATGTTTGACTATCATAGGGAGAAATCTCCTTCAAGTGTGTGATTGCATTGTGTGTGTGCCGGGAGGCCTTATGGCAGTTTCATTTTCCAAAAAGCGTTGCGAATTTCTTTTAAATTCTTTTGTTTTTCTTTTGATAAAGATAAACTGTTTGCTCACACCAGTCCAATGACTTACCTGGAGTTTATTGTCCCCTTTCTAAACTCTGGCTGCCCACAATTTTCCACATGGGCAGCCTAGAGTCAGGTTTTCAAAGAGTCGGATAGCATATGTAGATTCGATGGCCTTCGAAGTCTTTGGTCTTTGAAGTCGTTTGGATTTGGTGATAGCATTTGCTTCTCATCGGCATTCAGACTGACCTTGCTTAATACAACGTGATTATGGTTCGAGTTCCTGGTTTAGAGCCTTGGCTATGGAGTTGCATTCTATTGGATTCTCAATTTCCCTTGGGGTCTATGTAGATGTCTTTTCCGCTGCTGTTCTTTCCACTACTGTATAAATCTCTGAGGTTGTTCATGTGTTGTATCAATGTTGTATATCAATAATATTCTTTTTTTACTTCCGATGTGTTGTTGTACTTAATGTGTTATAAACTCCGGTGCGAATCGAATTTCAATGTTGGAATCGGCGACATTAGAATATGAGTGAAGTACGGATGTCGATTTTCAGAAGTTGGATTTCGGGTCGTCACAGTCTTCTTCTTCCGACGATCAAACAAGTAGTTGTGATGATGATGGAGATGGAGGTGATAGTGTTGGTTAGACATCAGATAATTGTAGGGGTAAGCAACCAATGGCATAAGGTGTTTTTTTACAAAGACATTAATATTCATTTCGTATGGCATGTACTAAATGGCCACTCTATTTCTTATCATTTCAAAGATTCTTGTTTATGGATGTTTATTGTATGAATGATTATTTTTCTTTCGTAGTATCTATGACATTATAACTTCATTTATTCCTCATACCTTTTTGGGGGGAAAAATATATAAATATTGTTGCTAACTTTAAGAATGTAGGATATAGAGCGTCAAAGATTCAGGGGAGTAAGTATTTATGTTATATATATAGTTGAAATCTATATCTATTTATAGGTTGTCATCAATCAAAAAAGGGGGAGAACATTGAAACTTGATTTTGATTCATGATAGGAAGCTCTCACTACGACATACAAATTTGACGACTGCTACGACCAAAAGAGAATATATAATACAAGGAGACGAGACTTCAAAACCGATGCATCAATCATATTATTTTGTTTTTGAGTCTTTGGTCAATGTTATTAAAATCTCTCCTCGGTTACGTATATATTATATTATATATTTAATCATTCAATTTTCCAATATTTTATACATATATAAGCATATATTAATAAAAGTAACTAAAGTTATATATATTTCTATACCTGTGTAAACAGTGCATATTGAATAGATTTCACCAGGTCGGTCGACCGACCCAATGGTCCAGTCGATTGACACTAGGAAATTTTTGCAACATGCACAGGTGAATAAATATACGGATAGATATTTGAAAATTATTTTGAATATTCAGTCGACTGACCCCGAGGCTTAGTTGACTGGATTTCTACAACAGCTGCTTGTTGAAAAGAAATGACTTTTTATGAAGAGATACAAACCTCTACGAAAAGATTTGGAAGCAATGGTTCAACCAAAACTCTTCACCAATAGTCCCTGCTTTCTAACCATTATGTTATCCCATTTTTGGTCAAAACTGGAATATCAATGTTGTGTGCATTTCCACCACGGCGGGACCAAGAAGAAGCAGCCAGCAGGCGTATATAAGTCTGGGATTTCACTCATAAACGATGCATAAAAGTCCATTCGATATTAATTCATTCGGCAATATGAAGCAAGGCCTCATTCGGCACTCAGAACACACAGGTTCATCCGGCACTCCCAAATGCAAGTGTTCATTCGGCATTCTCTCCATTCGGTAGCACCGATCCAACACCACCGAACCAACCATCTCCCCCCTACAACTACCGGACCGAGCATAGCCGAACCATGCTACCACCGGACCATGCTACCACCGAACCAGCTCCAACCTCACCATACTACTGCCGGTCCAACCTACCACCGGTCCAAACAACATACAAATCACCGCCGAACCAAGGTGTTGCCGAACCAACTCTGCCAGGCCAGATTGCTTCAGCCCAAGCCAACCAGCAGCTATAAACATCCAGGTCCCCTGCCCCCAGCCTCACTCTATAAATAGAGGGGCAGGGGTACAACAATGGGGGACAAGTTTGAGAGCTCAAGCCTGGAAGGAACTCTCAAACAACTTTAGATACTTGTAATCAAAGCTTTGTACTTGTAATCTAAAGAAAAAAGGAGAATAACATATAAAGTGGACGTAGGCACGTTCTGGCCGAACCACTATAAATCTGTGTGTCTTTTACAGTTTAGTCCCTGCTTTTTATATATTTGCATAAATCACCCAAATCACTAAATACAACATAAAATCAACCAACTCATACGACTTTGGGTGTTTGCGGCCATTTTTTACGCAAACATTTTGGTGCTTTCACTGAGAGGAAACCAGCTCCCGCTACATCGGATAGAAGTTGAATTTGAAAATCTAAGAGCTCAATCTAAGAGTTATGACAAGACAAACAAGTAGAAGGCAAAGGTCAGAGAGAAGTGAACACCAAGGAAGTCAAGAGGCTTCCTCAGGAGGGAATCAAACGTCGATCTTCATCACTAGGGATGAGATGGAGGCCATGATGAGAAGACAAGAAGAGATGATCCAGAACTTACTTCAACAAATTGGGCAAATTGGAGCACAAATCCAAGGAGCAACTGGGGTTCAGAACGGGGCAGGACCATCTGGCGCACCACCAGAGCTAGGGGGCACTCACGCAGAGCATGTTGATCTGACCCCGGGAAGTGAGATGGGGGCATCCGAACCACCTGGTAGCAATAGAGGAATGAACGTTCAGCCAGGGAGGCATACACATGAAAACTCCCGCGGACCTGGGGGGCAGGTCGAAGACAGTGAACGAGAACTACAACTTGGAGACAACGACAGATAAGCAGAGATGGTTAGAAGAGCTATGAGAGGCGGTTTAGTAAACAGAGACTTGGAAGATGTAAACAGGAGTCCTTTTTCTTCTGCGATTAGGATGGCTAGGAACCCACCAGAATTCAAGCTACCATCATTGGACATGTACAACGGGAAAACAGACCCCATGGTCCATCTAACGAAGTATATGAGACATATGGAAGTGCTGGGGGCATCAGAGTAGGTTATGGCTCGGTGCTTTCCACTGTATTTGACGGACATTGCAGCGTTATGGTTTAGGCAACTGGAGAGCGGCTCCATAGGAACATGGGCAGATTTAACTGAGAGATTCATGAGGCAATTCAGGGTTCATATTGCGAGACCCATGAATGTGATGACTTTGGCAACCTTGAAACAGAAAACTGGAGAGACTTTGAGGAGCTTTCTAACGCGATTTAATGCGGCGGCAGCATCAGTGGATCGACCAGATCCATCTATGGTCATGATTGCGGTTGTATCTGGAATAGCTGGTAATACAGAGTTCAAGAATTCATTAACCAAGGACCCGCCTATGAATCTGGGAGAGTTCTATCATGAGGCTGAAAAGTTTCTGCGTTTGGAAGATGCTAGTGCAGAAAGAGAGGAAGAAGATGATGTTTACGTAATCAAGAGCGGAAACCCACCTGGAAAGGGTGCGGAGACTAGCGAAGGAAAAAGAAAGGCTGAGGATAATGATGACAGGACAAAGTGGCTACGAAGAGAACCACGCTTCACCACCTATTCAGAGCTGAATGAGAGTTTGGAACGAATTTATCAGGATACCAAGGGGTAGGTTCCGTATCGTAGACCAATGCGAAGGGATCCAACCTCTGACGAAAGAAAATCAGATAAGTTTTGTGTATTTCATGAATTGAATGGTCATAACACTAATGATTGTAGGCATTTGAAGGACGAGGTAGAATGGCATATTAGGAACGGTATGCTCCTTCAGTATGTGAGGAGGCGAACTCCAGCGGTGGAGCCAGAGCGACCGCCCTCTACGTCAGCCAGAGGTGATCCTGGATCAAGGCACCATTTGATTATCCATTGATTGCTTGATTAAAATAACGATGAACAGGTCGTAAGCTTCCACTAACGCAATTAAATCGTTTACACATGTACGAGATCGCGAACGATCCGCAGGCATGCTCTGAATGATCATTGACTGCTTCGGAGTAGGAACTTACACTTTGACATCCTTGCTTTGCTTTTATTTCGATTTGAACATTTGAATTCTTCCTGTTTGGACATTTCTGCTGTACGGTGCTATTGCTTTAACATTTACAATTCTATGAAAAAATTATTTACTTGTATGCCCGTTGGATCGCGAACGGTCCACGAGCACCTATTGCATGGCAACGAACTGCCGAAGTGTTTGATTCGAAAAATTCCCCTAAACAATGGCTCCAACACTGATAATATTAAGTCCCCCCCGGGCACACTCATTCGCCTCGAACGGCACCCGACTTCTAACAGTCACAATTCACCTCGAACGGCACTCGACTTCGAACAGTCACAAGTCGACTCTAACGGCACCCGACTTCTAACAGTCACAACTCGCCTCGAACGGCACCCGACCGCGAACGGTCACAAACTCGCCTCGAACGGCACAACTCGCCTCGAACGGCACAACTCACCTTACCTCAAATGGATCGATCGCGAACGGTCGTCATTTGAGGTCCGCCACCTGATCACTGACTATTACGCCTTACCTCAAATGGCTTGATCGCGTACGGTCGTCATTTGAGGACCACCACTTGACCGCGCACTGTCGCACTTTACTTCGAATGACTCGATCACGAACGATCGTCATTTGAAGTTAAGCGCTTGACCTTGAACGGTCCCCACTCGACCGCGCACTGTCGCACTTTACCTCGAATGACTTGATCCCGAACGATCGTCATTTGAAGTAAAGCGGTTGACCTTGAACGGTCACATTTCACTGCAGATGACTCGATCCCGAACGATCGACGCACGGATTTATGCGCTTGACTGTGCACGGTCGCACTTCACCTCAAATGACTTGATCACGAACGATCGTCATTTGAAGTTAGGCGCTTGACCATGAACGGCCGCGCTTCATCCCAAATAGCTTGATCCCGAACGGTCGTCATTTGGGGCCATATAAAATATCAAGCTCTTTACAGGTTGTCAACAGGATATGAACATCCAGCTCATGGCCTTACAAAACACGCCTTCCTACCGCAAGGACATCAACAGGATATGAACATCCAGCTCATGGCATTACAAAACACGCCTTCCGATCGCAAGGCATGTTTTGGGGGGCAAAGTGTTTTCCTATTTTTGGTCAAAACTGGAATATCAATGTTGTGTGCATTTCCACCATGGCAGGACCAAGAAGAAGCAGCCAGCAGGCGTATATAAGTCTGGGATTTCACTCATAAACGATGCATAAAAGTCCATTCGATATTAATTCATTCGGCAATATGAAGCAAGGCCTCATTCGGCACTCAGAACACACAGGTTCATCCGGCACTCCCAAATGCAAGTGTTCATTCGGCATTCTCTCCATTCGGCAGTACCGATCCAACACCACCGAACCAACCATCTCCCCCCTACAACTACCGGACCGAGCATAGCCGAACCATGCTACCACCGGACCATGCTACCACCGAACCAGCTCCAACCTCACCATACTACTGCCGGTCCAACCTACCACCGGTCCAAACAACATACCACTCACTGCCGAACCAAGGTGTTGCCGAACCAACTCTGCCAGGCCAGATTGCTTCAGCCCAAGCCCACCAGCAGCTATAAACATCCAGGTCCCCTGCCCCCAGCCTCACTCTATAAATAGAGGGGCAGGGGTACAACAATGGGGGACAAGTTTGAGAGCTCAAGCCTGGAAGGAACTCTCAAACAACTTTAGATACTTGTAATCAAAGCTTTGTACTTGTAATCTAAAGAAAAAAGGAGAATAACATATAAAGTGGACGTAGGCACGTTCTGGCCGAACCACTATAAATCTGTGTGTCTTTTACAGTTTAGTCCCTGCTTTTTATATATTTGCATAAATCACCCAAATCACTAAATACAACATAACAACAACCAACTCATACGACTTTGGGTGTTTGCGGCCATTTTTTACGCAAACACATTATAAATACATAATCAAACTTGATTTCAAATCATTGAATTACAATGGAATTTTCTTATCTCTTTAATCCAATTTTCTGGAATCTATTTGCTATTGTACTTTCAATTATTGTGCATTAAAGCAATACTATACCTTTCTATTCTTCATATACTTCAAATATATATATATTTATTTATATATATATATATATATTTATACTTGAGGAGAAGATTATAGGAAGGGTGTACTACAAGAGACAAATTATTTTTATCCGAACACAAAACTTCAAATCTATTTTCTGTATTTGTTGAAGACCTATTCTGTTGCTCAGGGGAGTGAAGTCTTCTTCGGCTGCTGATGCGAAATCCTGTTCTACTGCTCAGTTCCCTGTTTGGCTACTCTGGGGTTGTATAAACCTATCCTTAGGGTTAAGTGAGGGTTATTGTTTTAGTGAAATTGCAGAAGGAGTCTGGGACTGAACGAAGGATAGTGCTACGAACGAGTGTAAAAATTCCTGGTGTTATTTATTTTACTAATTTTATATTCCGCATTATTTACTACATTGCTATCATCACTATACTCTATATTATCATATATGCATAGTACATGATCCATAGCACACTTTTATGAAGTTCTGTTCAGAAAGCTTGGTTAGAGTCCATAATAAAGGATCAAGGGATCAATCCTAATTTGGATGTGAAGTTGTGAATTCAAATAGAAAATCAAATCAAATATTGTGTATGGATGATCTACATATATCGCAAAAATATATGTTAAAAATAATTATTTGTGGCAAAACCTTTAGGTTTTTGTTTGGGATAATTTTGAGGACGAAATTATTTTAAAGGGGAAGATTGTAACGACCCATAAGTTTATCACTTCGATAAATTATATTTATTTTTAATTTTATTTAAATAAACGGTGTATAATATAAACAATAATGTTTTGAGTAATAATTAGCGGTAATTTTATTTTGAATAAATATTTACAAAAATATTTTCCTCGATGTCTAAATAGATAAGATGGCTGAAAACTGTTTTGTCTATAACCAACCTATAATCGTAAAATGTCATGCATAGAGCTGGGTAAGTACACTTATTTTTATTATTAAATAATGATACGAAATAAAATCAACTGATTTGGCTTCAAAAATAAAATGTATTTTTGGCATTGTTAATAATGCCCTCAAATATGATAATTGATTTACTAAATTTAAGTAATGATTTAATTATTATTATAATTATTCAAATAATTGTTTTTAAATAATAATAATTCATTTTAAGTAGTTATAAAGTGATAATAAATAAATTATGATTGTTTTATAAAGATATACATTTGATTTAAAAACATAAGGAAAAATCGATACCACGTTATCGATATGATAGCCATTTTTGTGAATGATTGTTAATATAAATTTATATGGTTTTATAAATGAAACGTGATCATTTTAGTTCATCTAAAAAGATAAGAAATTTTTTTGAAAGTTTATTTACAAATATATGCACATTAAAGTAAAGTGAAAATGTGACTTGGAATCGGTTCTTTGATCGGCAACGTTTTATCGAACGAATGTTGTTCGGAATCAATGCAACATTGTTTATATGTCATGTACACATATATAACACACAAATGCATCCACTAGTATTCACATGAACATATGTATACATACAAATTAACTTATACACTTACAAATACATATATAAGACAAAATTCAAATTTCTTTTGTATTAAACTTCCTCCTTAAGCTAAAACAAGTCGACATATGCATATATGAGTGGATGGAAGTGATATGCATATGGAGGAGGGGTTATTGCGGTGTATTATAAAGTAGTGTGTTCGAGAAGCTTGGAAAAAGTATTTATGCATATCTTCCTTTATACTCCTCTTTTTTCCTATAAATACCCACCCATATCCTCCTTCATTCTTCACAAATTCATTCTTATTCTTCTTCACCATTCTTGAGCTTCTTAATGCTCTCTAATGGCTTCTCTTTAAGAGCGGTAGGAGGGCTAAAAATGGTGGAGTGCTTAAGCACCAATCCGCTAATTACTCTCTGACCTTTTCATTATCTACTTCTCTCTCTTCTCTTTATTAATGGCACCTGGCCAAGAGTTTGGAGGTAATGGAAACATGGGCCTTAAGCGATGAGGAGGTATATATGTTGTCCAAGCACATTGAAATCATGGTTGAGTTGTTTTGTAATGATTTAGATGAAGTATTGTGATGATTTGAACTTTGGTAGGAAGTTGGTTTGATTATGGTGAGAACTCCTAAACTATATTATATTATATGTTAAATGATGATATGATGTTGCAAAAGAATGTTTAATATGCATTGATCATCGATTTTGGCTGTTTTGACATGAATGCTGAACATGTATCCAAGTCATGAATATACACGTCGATAAGCACAAAGGAAATAACTTTTCCAGAGTTTATTAAATAGTGTCTATGGAATTTTTAAACCTATTAAAAATGGTTTAAAATGTATTCGCAATGTTTTGTAAACATTTAAAAGTTTTTTCGCGAAATGTGAAAAGAAATAGAAATTTTGGTTGAAAATAAGCACGTTGCGTATTAGAACTCTGCGATTTCGTACTTCAAAAGTCAAACAAGTGTAAAAGTTGGACTATAGCTTGGAATTCTTCAAGATAAGAATTTTACAAACTATTGTATCCATAGATTCTAATGAAGAAATAAAATCAAGATTTTGATAAGTAGATTTTGAAATATGAGCAAAACATATTTTTGAAAATTCTCGAATTTGTAGTTCAGAATCCAAAAACAGGATTTCATTGAAAATGATGTTCAATATTGTTTAAAAATGTGAAATATATCTTACATATATTTTAAAATATTTTAAAAGTGAATTTAGTAATAAAAATGAATTCCAAATGATAAAAAGTCGTTTTGATCAATATAGCTTAAAAGGCACTTGCTACGGCATTTCTGTAGCACTTTTCTATAACTTTCAAAATATGGTTTTAAAATATCCAAATCTTGTATTAATGTTTAAAATGGATAACTAAAAGTTTTAATAATGATTTGGTGGTTTCGTAGCATATTGGAGAAAGCTCAAATATATGATTAGTGAAAAAGCTATTATAAATAAGTGGCTTAATCTTGGCTCTAAAAGCCGACGAGTAGGCTAGATTTTTCAATTCGTGAGATCCGGATGTGAGGCGCCGAAACTGCGGAGATGTTTAGGAGCGACTATTGCCCTGTCTCACCTGGCCTCTTTACTGGGCTATTGATAGATAAGGTCAAAATGTCGGAAACGGTCTAAGTATAAAATGATTTAAATTTACAAATTTAAATACAACTTGATTTTATGGAGATGATCTTCTTGTACTCGGTATTAAAGACCGAAGAGGGAACTCATACTATTCATGGAATCTGAAAAGTGGTTTCTTTGTTATTCTGGCTATAGTATTTGTTGAATAAGGGGATTGATACTGCGTAGAATTAGGTGATTTCTATATATTCCGCTCAATCAGTATTTACTGGCTTTGGATTAATATCCTAGATAACATGTTTTTAACCAAATTGAAATTGAGAGTTTCGAATTAAGAAATCATTGTTAAGATTTTAATGAGATGATTTGGAATTGATTTAAATTCCTATATTTAAAATTTAGTGGTTTGGATTTATAGTAAACGATGTCTTCAATAACATTGTTTTTGATCCGTGTTAAAAGTTATCATTTGGAAATCTTTGTTAGGATTTAAGTATAGGACATGAATTTATAAATATCATTATGTTTAACTCTAATAAATGTATTTTAATTTCTGCTGTAATGACTATTTGTTGGAATAATATATGTGAGATTTTTTCTGTCTTATTTGTCCGTCCTACCCTTAAGAATATGCTTCTACGGCACTTGGATTTTCGACACGTGAATATCGAGGATGTACCAATGTTGATTTCATGCATATATACATACATACAGATATATGTGTGTGTGTGTATATATATATTTATGTTTTTATATATATGTATACACTATCGATTCGACCACCTGCCTTTCCTCTCTAACTCTACAACTGCAACCCCATTGTTAAGCTTCCATCTGTAGTTTCACTTACAATAGACATTACCACAACACCACATCAAACTTCTGTTGATCAGTGCATACTTTTTCCTTATAACAATACACCCTGCATATCACACCAGTCTCTACATATCAGTAAGACCTAATAACTATTCTACAGCCTCCAACAATGCTATCATTCCTACAACTTCTCAATTATCTCAACAATAAAAACAAACAATATCAGTGCACCGACCAAACAACCACAAGCTCAAATACATACCATGCATACCATGCACGAACAACTTCTTCCCTTCTACAAACTTCTCCCTGACCATATCATCATCTTCTCTAATAACACCATACCATCATGATATGAATACAAAGTCCCCTCCTCCTACAACATCGCCAACATTCTCCTTCAATCTCCTATTACGACCATGATACGAATCTTCCCCAATATTGCCAATCAACGATACAAATCAAAACAACCCTCTACCATTCAACGCCTTGCATCGAGAACTCCACCAATACCTGAAACTGTCTCCCTTCATCACTTCAAACTCCGCCACCAATCGGCCCAAATCATCGAACCTGCAACTATAACAATTTGATTAATTTTGGTATTGCAATTTCAAAATTTTGAATTGGGGGCAAGTAATGGTTTTCGTTGTTTTTAAAAAAAAATTATTTAACATATTGTTCATTTTGAATAGAGTGGTGAAGTTTGGGATTGTAGTGTTTTCCATTTTTTTGAACGTTTATTCATTTTGAGTTGAGCCTTGACTAGTTTACCTTCAAAAAACCTAGTTTGCTTGGTGAAGATAGTTTAGTTCTCCTCTTTTAATTAAATAACAAGTTGTTTTCAATTGTTTTAGTTAAATTTGTTTTACTTTTCTTTAGTTTTAATTACTTCTTTCATATTCAAAAAAACTTGTGTATATCTTGATTTCAATTTTAGGGTGCAAAGCAGAAAATCAAGAAGGAAATGAACTGCATTCCAAAATTAACTGCTTGCTTGCTTATTAAAATATTTGCTGCTTTAAATTAATTTCTAATATATTCTGCATGCCCTGGTATCGTGCTTCCATCCCATGTTTTTATTCTCATTGCGTTGTTGGTTGCTTGCATGCAAAAAAAAAAATCAAAAACAAAAAAAATTCATTCGTATTTGCATCGTTAATTCACGTTTAATTTCTGCTTTGCATTTCATCTCAGAACTTGACTAATAATAACAGTTACATATCTTAAGGGTGTCACGAGCTCACCTAGAGCTAAATGTATATTGGCAAGTTATCCTGTTTTAAAAAATTATTTTCTTGGTTCTACGGTACGACAGAGCAATAATTAGTTAAAATATTACGGTGATTGTAAATATTATATTGATTGTTTCTCCAAGGTACTTAAACCTTCGGTTGCATTGCTATAGTGATTTGTGGTGCACCGATAAATCCCATCGATTTCTAGGCTGAGAACTATCATGTTGGATTAAAATAACGTGCGATTATACAATATTGGGTTAGGAGCTACTTAGAATAAGAAATTTGTAATTAAACCTTTGCATTTATTTATTTGCATTAGTTCATGCATATTTAAAAAAAAATTCAAAATCCAAAACTAAATAATTTATAAATATTTCTTAACCTAGTTTTTAAATATTTTCCTTTACAATTTTTTAATCAAAATCAAAAATCCAAAAAAATTTATTTTTTTTAGAAAACAAAAAAAATAAAAATAAAATAAAACCTTTTCAAAATAAAATTGAAAATCCAAAAAAAAAAATCAAATTTCCCCTCGAGAAAATAAATTTCTTTCCATAAATTGTTCTCCTTTATAACAAAAATCCAAAAAAAAAAATTCACTTCGAATTCTTGTGGATATTATAACAACAACTACAGTATAAATAATTCGGATTCTGAATCACAAAATTTTAAAAATGATCACCAATCCCAAATGTTGAATGGAGTATTGAAACGACTTCGAATTTACTTGAACTCTCTACACAACAAAATCAGATGATAAATGTGTTGTGTAATTCTATTTGTGCGATATCTCGATTCAAGGGTTCAAAACAAACAAAATTTGAATTCTCTCCAAAATTCAAATGGTTTCAATTATAACTCATGCCGATTCAATTTTAAACTCTAAGATGGAATTCAAAATCAAAATGGAACCAATTGTTTAAATAATTTTGGTAATGAGAATAATCTCACACAACAAGAAATCCTAATATTAACAACAATGGATATTAGTATTTCAATACCGAGCGCTCTTTATTCCGATGATATTGACAAAAATACATAGTTTCGGTGCGTGCTATTATTAATGCGGGCGAACAAAATTTATCTTCTCCCGTTTATCTATCTTTCTTCTCTAGATCCACTGACAACATTTCTCCGTCAATGCCTAAAAAACCTTAATTTATTTTTCATTCAATCTATCTATATTTCTCCTTTATCCAATTTTATTTTTCTCTTGTTTCAAACTCTCAGTCACGCTTATCTCCAAAACCGAAAAGCACTTTAAAAAATTCTCATAATTCACAGTCTTATAGTTTGGTAAAACATTGTAATCAACTATTCTTCTTCAACTCGTGATGCACTACAAATGGATCTTACATCTCTGACAATACTGCACCTTCAATCCTCCGCCACTACTCTAATTGGCATCTATTCTTGCAAGTCAAGACCATACCTTACATAATTTTTTGTCACGGGAATCTACGGCTAGTTTGTGTGTTATTCGTTAATATTATTTTAATATATGTAATATATTTAGGCATTGGAGGTAATATAATTTTTAATATTTTTTGGTAGATTACAATTTTTTAATTTAGTTTCCCTCCGTCAACCACCAGGATTCTTCGAACATCCAATGATATAGGTGTTGTTGGTTTTTTAATAACTGTAAAAAATCATATATAATATGTTCGGTATAACCTCTCCTGTTCTTGCTAAATGAAATCTTGCAACCAAAAACGTGACTATTATGGTTAAGCTTTCCAAATTTGTTTTCTTTACATAAAAATTCACGTCCTTTTCATCATTGATTAAGTTAATTATATCAAATTGGGAAGTAATGACTAGATTGTAAGTAAATTTTCTAAAGCAAGTAAATGTATTTTTTATTAAGGATATCTAAGGAAAAGTGGTTGTTCGAAAATTATCATTTGACGAATTATTAATTCTGGGACAAGCATCCTGATCAAACATGAATTTAGCTCAAGAATTCAATTAGGATTCTTATTTTTCCAACCTCTTAAAAAAAACAAGAAATTGGCTCTAGTATTAAAAATAAGAAATCTTATTTAAACCTGTTTTCAATGAGTTATTGATCTTAAAATAATTTTTTTGTTGATCCATAAAATTGTACTCGATTACTTTCGGTATAATGCAAGCATTTGGAGTAAATATATGTCCTAGGAAAATAAACATGAAATATTATAATTTCAATCTAGAAAATTATTCCATTGATTTGAGTAATCATTGTTGTTGTTTAAAATGGTTTTATTTATTTTCAAGTTGGATAGTACTCATACAAAAATGCATACATGGATTTTATGGTTATTGTTTGCATGCATGCATGGATTTTATAGTTATTTTATTAATTATATTCATTTTTGTGAAAATAAGGCAGATTGAAATTAAGTATGAAACAGTAGAATTCGCAGTCCTTTCGAATTTCGATGTTCATGCATAGTCTAATAAATTCTTTACCATGGTCCTTAATGAAGTAGTTATGTTGTTAACATGTTTGCATAAATTACTATTTTAAATTTAAGTGTAGCATCTTTACATCTGCAAACACTATTGTGGCATAAAAGGCTTCTTTTAGTAAGGCATAAAAAGGCTTCTATTTAGAAAGGAATGTAGCTTTTTGATCATATTGTATTGTTTGTCAAAATGAATTAGGGTTGGCAGTAATTTATTGAAGTAGAATTTTTGTCCAATTCTCAAAAGAATTCAGAGCTCGGACAAGTGTATTATGCTTTACATCGTAAGTTGCGTCCAAAGGCTAACAAATCACAGCATACAAATAATTCACCGATTCTTGCTGCTCATCATCATTCTGTAACGACCCTTAATTTTGATAATTAAAAATAGTTGACTTTGTAAACTTTTGTGATTTAATGTTGGATGAAATAATTTTGTTATTAAATTATAAGAATGTAATTTGATTAAAATGTAATAGTATTAATTTACGACAATTTATAACCGCTTTGAATGTTATTCCAATTAAAATAAATGATTAAAAAGGTATAATTGGTGATAGATTGTAAATTAATTGTAGTAACGTGTATATTAAATAACAATTGGATTGAAGGAGTAACTGATAATTTAAATGTTGATTAATCACTGAATAATGTGTAATAAATTGTAATTAAATAAAAATTAGTGTTGTAGTAGTAATTATAACACTTGTTGTGGATAATAAACATATAGTGTGACGACCCGAAATTTATAAAAATTTAAATTTAAATATTTAATTGATTTCAAATATTTGTAGGGTTAATTTTAACTTGAATTCCAAATATCACTATTTACTTGATATTTAAATTACTGAATTATATAATTTGAAATTGGGTAAAATGTTGAATCTGGAGTTTTAAGAGCGTTAAAAATAATTTAAAGGCTTATAAATTTTTTATCGATAGCACTGAGGGTAGTGAAAGTGTTGAAATCGAGTTTGGAAATGTTTTGTTAAGTTTTGAAATTTTATTGTTCAAATCGATATTTAAAAATAGCCTTTCGAGGTACAGTCTCGGAATTCGATGAAACCAATTCCTTTGGATCCGTAATGGTTAGTTATTATCGGATTTTAATTTTCGTAGTTTTGGATTTACCGTTTGCTCGTACGGATGAGAAACGTGTTGGAATTAAAATCGATAATATAATATTTTAAATCGATTTATAAAGCTAACTTCCACATAAGATTAAATTAGCTTCAGAAACACATTATATTGTGTTCGGAATAAGGGTAAAACCTCATAATCGCCTAGCGGCATTCCTTAAGAGGAGTTCGAAATTTTAATAGTAATTAAAGTGACGTTTTGAAAGTTTTATAATACAATAAATTTAAGGTCAAACAGTCAAAGATATTTTCATTTACAAACGCATACTCAAGAAGCCTTCCACCAACCTATATCTTATCCCCGTCCCCCTCTCTCTATTCTCAAAAGCATAAAATTGAACTCGAATTAAAAAAAATGGCCGAAGCCTTTTAATAAAAAAAGGGAAAATGACCGAAGGGGGGGGAGGGAAGTCGCGCGTCATGGTTCATCAATTCAAGTGGAGATCGTGTCATGGGTTTCGCGATGGGAAGTTGGCTTTCATCGTCGACTTCAATTAGGGCAGAGGCGACGATGGTCGGCGATTCGGGGTTTGGCAGCAGCAGGTAGCGGCGCGAGTGGTGAGGCCGCAGCTTCGAGCGATGGGTTCTAGAGTTCGACTTTGATTGGAAGGACAGTCGATTAGGGCTTGGGTGTTAACCCCGTTCCAGCCTACGAGTTAAGAGGCCCACGAGTTAAAGGAGTCAACGAGTTAAGGCCCGGGATGGGCCACGACTCAAGGTGCTTAACGGTTCAGGAAGGATCTACGACTCAGGAAGCCTCACGACTCAACAAGTCACCGACTCAACGAGTTAACGACCTAAAGCTCAAAGCGACTTGAAGGGTTACGACTCAACGACCCAAGGAGAGATTGTACGACTTAAGGAACCTTACGAGTTAAGGAAGGCTTGCGAGTTAGGACATTAACGACCAGAGGAATGTCACGACTTATGGAGGTCTACGACTTAAGAGGAATGCGACATAAAGGTGATACGACCTAAGTCTTCAGAGACAAGTTCAAAACCACGCTATAATGAGATAACTCGTTGACGACATACGACTTATGATGAGTCGTGTACGACTCATACTAACATCAAGGAAAGTTGCACTGGTTAACTCGTGAATGGCTCAGGACTTGTGTTATTCATAGGAATGGGAGCATAGCTTGGAACATGCCCGGGTGCTAACCCAGTAGGTCGGCCGCGTGTTAACATGAGACGATTTACCACGACTCGTCCACGACCTAAAGTCACTAAGTCGCAGCCCGCTATCATGATACTTATATCAAAGAGGAATGACTCGTATACGACTTAAGACTTGTGCTATATTCAGAGGATCGAAGGCGCTCTGGTGCGAAGCTAGGGTTTAACCTGTTGAGTCGTCCATGACCCAACCTGACTCGGCTACGAGTTAACGATTAGTCGGGTACGACTCACGACTCAAGACCGAAAACTCCTTTAAATACATGACCACTTCCAACATTTTCGGGGGACTTTCTGCTCATTCATTCCAAGCGCCGTTACTCTGCTGCATTCCGAACTACTTCAACACTTAAAGCTTTTGAGATACACAGAACGCCTCAAGGAACTTCACGAAGAAATCATACATGTCCAACATGAGTTCGAAGATTTTGATCGACATTGAAGTTTAAGCTATTTGTTCTAAGTCACTTGTAACTCGAAGTGTGTTGTAATCAAAGTGTAATTGCATCGACTTGTAATCAAATCGTCAATAAAGATATTCAAAGTGGACGTAGGCTCTCTCTTAAGCCGAACCACTATAAAATTGCTGTTGTTTACTGCTTTCCCGCTATTATCTGCTTGTAATCTGTTCCCGAGCTATCGGGTGGTGCTTTCACAATTACACTTCATACACCGGGGTGTTAGCGTTCAAATTTTCGCGTTAACATTTTTGGTGCTTTCACTGAGAATTGAACTCAGGCAAACCGTCATCATTGCTCCACGAAAGTTTGTTGAAGTAACCTCTCTGAAGACTAGAAGTTTATCTGAAATCATGGCTCCGGGGAGAAAGAGTAGGTCTGTTAGATCTGGAAATGTTCAAGAGGGAACCTCCGCTTCCACAGTACCTAGTCAAGCCACTCCACCTGTTTGAGTTACAAAAGCGGAGTTGGATGCTGTAATCTTAGGGCTGAACCAGCAGATAAATGCCCAAAGTGCACAATTGGAAGCTCAGAACGCCCAAAATGCCCTAATTTTGAATAAGTTGAATGACTTGCTTGGGGTAAACCGTCAACCAACGGGTAATGAAAGGAACTTTGCTGGCAACATTCATGAGGATGAAGAAAGAAACATTCCTGAGAGGGCTACAAGTCCCTTTGAGCAGACATTTCCTGAAATTGGTGGATCTAGAGCTCGAAATGATGAGGGATATCTTTCTGAAATGGTTCGAAAAATCATGAAGGAAAGCATGCAAAGGAATGAAGATGAGAAGGAATGGGGTTTTGCTCCAAGTAAAACCCCGTTTACCGAAAGAATCTTAAAGGCTGAGTTCCCAAGGAAGTTCGTTCCTCCAACTATTCCAGCTTACAAAGGAACAAGTGATCCGAACGAATTCTTGTATAAGTATGATTGGCACATGACAGGTGCCAGAGCTTCTGATGAAATAAAGTGCCGATATTTTCCTGTATACCTGGAAGGTGTAGCTCTGCTTTGGTTCACCAAGCTGCCAGTCCGGTCTATAGATCAGTTTTTTGACTTAACCCGGAAATTCAAGGAGCAGTTCAAACTATACGCTTCAAAAGCCAAAGATATTATGTCGTTGTCAAGTTTAGAGCAGAATCCAGGTGAAACTATCAGATCTTTCTTGAATCGCTTTAATATAGCGCTGGCCGAGGTAGACAATGCAGAACCACGGATGATCTTGACCTATCTGATGAGGGCCATCGACAAGTCGAGCGAATTTGGAAAATGGCTTAATATGAAGGAACCAAATTCCCTTGAAAAATTCTACAAGAAAGCAGATGAGTTCATACGCCTGGAAAGCCGTCCTGTACCGGTAAAGGCAGTGTTAGAAAAAGCTGAAGATAACATTACTGCTCCGCGCAAGAGCGAATCTGTAGGACAGAAACGGGAAAATAACGATGGAAAGAAACAGAAAAATCTGAAGAGGCCTCGTTCCTTCAAACCATCGGAATATACTCCTTTATCAGATACACCGGAGCATATATACCTTGCCACTAAAGATTCTGTTAAATATCCTAAACCTCCTGTTCTGAGAACCGGGAGGAAAGCTGTGCAAAGTGGGAAGTTCTGTCGCTTTCATAATCAACCTGGTCATGATACCGACGAATGCCGCCAATTGAAAATTTTGATTGAAGAATTGATAAGGGAAAACAAGCTGCAGCAATTTGTGGAAAAGAATAGCAGCAATCCCGCTTCGACTAGTCATGGGCAACGAGCTCCTGCTCATCAACCCAGGACAGGTGAAAAGACTACAGGGCATGAATCCGGAAGGCCTGTTATCAATGTCATTACGGGAGGACCTCACCCAGCAGGCAGGAGCTGGGGTGAGATGGAAAGGTATACCCGAGCTTTGAAGTATGTACCGACTGAGGAAGATGTATTTGTTTTGGAAGGTGCTATGCCCCTAAAGCAACAAAGAACTTTCAATGATGATATTGTGTTCAGAGCCAGGGATTCCGCAGGTGTTGAAGCTCCTACCTTGGATCCCTTAGTCGTCTCGGTTGGTATCGGGCCAGCTATTGTCAGAAGAGTTCTCATAGATTGTGGCGCATCCTGCAATATCCTCTTCAAGAAAACATTCGACCAAATGAAGATCCCTATGGCTGATGTGCAAGCCTCATCCAGAAAATCGCTGGCTTCACTGGGGAGCCAAAACAGCCGATAGGAACCGTTGATTTGTTTGTGGAACTTGGAGAAGGAGAGAGAAAAGTGGTCCGCAAGCAAACTTTTGTAATTGTCGACGAATTTTCTGCTTATAATGCTTTCCTTGGCCGTCCAACTCTCGCAGCATTCAAAGTTGTTCTGGCCCCATGGTGCCTCACCATTAAATTTCCCACAGATAATGGAGTAGGAGTTATAAAAGGGGATCAAAATGCGGGGCGGGAATGTTATCTAACAGAGCTACGAGAAACGAGGAAAAGAGAAATGGGAAAGGATGCGGCAGCCCCAGTCCGCATCAAAGAACCAGCCTTGTAGCAATTACAGGGCGGGCCCTGCACTGGCGAGCACAGTGGAGCAAGGAAAGAGATGGATCCTAGAAAAGTCAGTGTAGGGGAGAATAGAGTGGTACCAGTGGAAACGACAATACCAGTACCTGTTGACCCAAAGGACCCAAACAAGATGTTGAATGTGGGTTCACAACTTAATGTGTCAATTCAGAATATCTTAATATCTTTTTTAAAGGCAAATTTGGATGTTTTTGCTTGGACTCATGCCGATATGTGCGGAATATCCCCAGAAGTTGCAGTACACACTCTAAATATTGATCCAAAATTTACACCTGTGAAGCAGAAAAGGAGAACTCAAGGTCCAGAAAGGTCGGCAGCGTTAAAAGAAGAAGTTGATCGGCTCATGGAGAATAATTTTATCAAAGAATCTACCTATCCGGATTGGGTTTCAAATCCAGTGCTGGTTAAGAAAGCCAACGGAAAATGGAGAGTATGCATCGATTTTTCAGATCTAAACAAGGCCTGCCCCAAAGACTGCTTCCCATTACCCAGGATCGATCAACTGGTAGACGGAACAGCGGGACACGAATTGTTATCTTTTATGGATGCCTACTCTGGATATAACCAGATCATGATGCATGAGCCAGATCAGGAGGACACGAGCTTTATCACCGACGTTGGTCTTTACTGCTACAGAGTTATGCCCTTCGGGCTGAAGAATGCAGGGGCAACATACCTAAGACTTGTTAATGCTATGTTCAAACCGCAATTGGGCTAGACTATGGAAGTCTACGTCGATGACATGTTAGTAAAGTCTAAGAAAGCAGTGGATCACATACAACACTTAGCAGACATGTTCGCAGTCCTCCGAAAATACGGAATGAAGCTCAATCCTTTAAAATGTTCATTTGGAGTGGAATCCGGAAAGTTTTTAGGTTTCATCGTGAGCGCTAGGGGCATTGAGGCTAGTCCAGCTCAAATTACTTCCTTAAAGGAAGTCAAAGCTCCTAGAACCAAGAAGGAATTGCAAAGTCTCAATGGAAAAGTCGCCGCCTTGAGTCGGTTCATTTCCAGAGCCATAGATAAATGCATCCCATTCTTTGACGCCCTAAAGAAAGGAAAGAAAAACTTTGATTGGACTCCCGAATGCCAAAAAGCCTTTGACGAATTGATTCGCCATATGGAAACGCCTCCAATACTTTCTAGGCCTGGCGATGGCGAGGATCTTCTTATATACTTGGCAGTATCATCTCATGCTTTAAGTGCAGCGCTGATACGAGAAGACAAGAGGATTCAACATCCAGTTTACTATATCAGCAAAAGACTCACTGGGGCAGAGATGAATTACTCTAAGTTGAAAAAACTCGCCTATTGCCTACTAATTGCATCTAGGAAGTTGAGGCAATATTTCCAAGCTCATCCTATCAGAGTCCTCACTGATCAACCTTTAAAGCAAGTCCTGTTTCGCCCGGAGACTTCGGGCCGTCTTCTAAAGTGGAATATTGAACTCAGTCAATATGACATCACTTATCATCCCCGAAAAGCAATCAACGGACAAGCTTTAGCGGACTTCATCGCAGAATTCACAGATAAGGGTAACAGTGAGGAGGAAATGATCGACGATTCCCCAATCCAGTGGAAGTTATATGTCGATGGCGCGAGAAACGACTACTGTTCTGGAGCCGGAATTGTACTTGAGACCCCTGAAGGTCGATCATTATCCTACGCACTAAGATTGGAATTTCCTTCAACAAACAATGAAGCAGAATACGAAGCCCTTATCGCTGGCTTAAGGATTTCTAAAGAACTAAACATCCGAGCGTTACAGATCTTCAGTGATTCTCAGCTTATTGTATGCCAAGTCAAAAAGGAATTCCAAGCAAAAGGGGGGATCTACCCGCCTACTTGTCAAAGGCATGGGAACTCCTGGGTGATTTCGATCATTACATGATAAGTCACATTCCTCGAGAAGAAAACATGAAAGCAGATTCTCTCGCAAAGTATTCTAGCACAGGCGAAGCTCAAATTCTGGGGTTAACTCCAGTGGAGGTCCTGTCGACTCCGAGCATTGATGAGATGGATATTGATTGGATCATGAGCGTGTCTCAAGAGCAAGAATCATGGATGACTCCAATAACAGAATATCTTCTCAATGGCTCTTTACCGGAAAACTCAAAAGAACGAAAGAAGCTACTGAGGAAAGCCTCTCGCTATATAGTCCAGGATGGCCAGTTATACAGACGGGGATTCTCAATGCCGTTACTTCGATGTGTATCCAGGGAAGAGTCCAAAACAATCCTAGCTGAGGTGCATGGGGGAGAATGTGGTGATCATTCAGGTGGTCAAACTTTAGCGAAAAAGATTCTCCGATACGGATATTTTTGGCCAGAAATTAATCGAGATGCGGCAGACTATTCCCGAAAATGTGACAGATGCCAAAGATTCGCCAAAATCCCTAGAGCTCCTTCCATTGAACTCACACAGATGGTCAGTCCGTGGCCGTTTGCAATATGGGGGATAGACCTCGTAGGACCGTTACCAACTGCCAAATCTGGAATTAAATATGCCATTGTTGCTGTAGATTATTTTACTAAGTGGGCAGAAGCTGAACCACTGGCTACTATCACCTCAAAAAAGATGATAAGTTTTGTGACTAAAAGTATCATTTGCAGATATGGTGTGCCTCAAAAAATAATTACAGACAATGGTACTCAGTTCGAAAGTGAAGAATTCCAAGATTTTTGCAAACGATTCAAAATCCGAAAGAGCTTCTCAGCAGTAGCCCATCCGCAGGCAAACGGGCGAGTGGAAGCCGTAAATAAAATTATCAAGTCAACCATCAAGAAGCAACTTGAAAGAGCGAAAGGTGGTTGGGTCGATAAGCTACCGCTGGCACTATGGGCCTACAGAACTACCCACAAAACTGCGACTGGGCATACTCCGTTTTCATTGGCATACGGATCAGAGGCCATGATTCCGGTAGAAACGGAGGTCCCTTCATATAGAAGAATCCATTTCAATCAAGCGGAGAATGAGAAACTACAGCTTGAGGCACTAGATCTCCTTGACGAAAAAAGAGAAGAGGCTGAGCTCAGAATCGCATCTCATCAGCAAAGGATAGCCAGACATTTCAATTCCAAAGTTCGCCAACGCAGCTTTGAAATTGGAGATCTAGTCCTAAAGAGAATTATGACAGCGACACGTGTGTTTGGGCCAAATTGGGAAGGACCATATGTCATAGGTCAAAAGCTTCTGGACGGCACATTCAAACTCACTACTGTCGAAGGAGATCAAATTCCAAGAGCTTGGAACAGCAATCACTTGTGTCCATACTTTACTTGATAGCTTTGTTGAAATGTTGTAAAAAGAATTATGAATGTATGATTCCTGTAATTGAAAGCGATTGTAAAACTGATGCAAGTGAATAATGAAAGACTATAAAGTGGATGTAGGCCCAAATTCTTGGCCGAACCACTATAAATCTTGTGTTCCTTATTATTATTACATGTTTTCTTTATTTTCGATATGAAAAGTACATTAAATGTATTACTGAAATGTCGATTTAAATTTTTGCAGGCAACGAAAACAAAACTTGCACATTACAAGACCAAGTGATTCTTGTTATCATTCAACAAACAAATTCCAAGTTGCAAAATTCCCGAGCATTAAATCCTAGATAAGAAGTGCTTCAATTGAACGGTCAATGATTTAGCCGAAAACGGGCTTTAGCTAATAAATTGAGGAGTTTGAATAAACAAACATCCAATTAAGAAGCTTATGCCCGTACTCGTGAACTGGCCTAGCAATGAAGTACACTTCTTTGGATTAAACAAACTACTTGTAAGAGAAAGGAGTGCAATTTTTTTTTTTAAAAAAAATATAGAGGATCACTTAAAAGGCATAAGCAAGTGGACAAGGAACAACTAAAGTCCTCTTCGGAGGCACAACTCTTCGGAAGATAAAGACCTCTAACGAAGCATATGCCGTAAAAAAGAAGGTTCTCTACTCAACCAAAAAAGATTGGAGGAGTCATGACCCTCCAACCATGAGAGAGTAACTTCCAGGCAATCTTCGGAGGCCCATTTCACCAGGAGTTGAAGTGTTACAACCGCTCTTCGGAATTTCACTTCACCAGAGTTGAAATGTAAAACAAAATAAAAGCCCTCTTCGGAGGCCCGTTTCACCAGGAGTTGAAGTGTTACAACCGCTCTTCGGAATTTCACTTCACCAGAGTTGAAATGTAAAACAAAATAAAAGCCCTCTTCGGAGGCCCATTTCACCAGGCGTTGAAGTGTTACAACCGCTCTTCGGAATTTCACTTCACCAGAGTTGAAATGTAAAACAAAATAAAGCCCTCTTCGGAGGCCCATTTCACCAGGAGTTGAAGTGTTACAACCGCTCTTCGGAATTTCACTTCACCAAAGTTGAAATGCAAAACAAAATAAAGATCTCCTCCCGGAGACACAATCAAGAAGAAAGACCTCTTCGGTAGCCCACGTTTCACCGAGATTGAAATAAAACTTCCAAGTGTTGAAACGTGAAAAGGCTTTCTTCAAAGGCACAACTCTTTGGAGGTACACGTTTCACCAAGATTGAAATAAAACTTCCAAGCGTTGAAACGTGAAAAATCCCTCCTCAGAGGTACAACTTTCTATGTTTCTAAAAAAAAAATCCTCATTAAAAGCACACTTTAACTTTCAAAGGAAGAGTGATTTACCTATTCTGGAAAATAATCTTCCTCAAAAAAAAAAAGTTAAAGTATCCTTCAGAGGCCCGCTTTACCTCATAGAAGAACTCACTTGGTAAAGTGTGTACATAAGCAAAAGAAAAAAAAGTGATTTCTTCGAAGGACAAAGCGTAAAAAGTTATATGAAGGGAGTTGTACTCTACGAAAAATTTCTTCAAGAATGAAATAATTATTCTTCAAAAAATAAGAGTGCAAGTCCCCTCGAAATATAAAAATATTGCAGCGAGCTTATGGTATGGGGGCAACATGGTATAGTTATATACAATACGGTATAGCCAACATCGGCGAAAGTAATGCTCAAACAACATGCCATAAGCCCTCTGCAATATCATATAAATAAACTTGTGCAAAAATGAATAATAAATGCATTCTCAAATTCAAACAAGAGTCTGTACAAATAAAGGATCATTTTATTCAATTGTATTGCAGATACAAGTTTCAAAATAAAAAGCAAGGGCCGGTACCTGCACAATTCTCGACCAGTACATGTAAAAGACAAGAAGCTAGAAGCTGGAATCTTCATTTCTTCTTGCCACCTTTAGACCCTTTACCCGGCCGAATGGTTAGCTTTTCAGGTCGGTCTGAAGGCATAAGGGAAGAAGGAGAGGGAGGTGCAACTGGTGCAATTTCCGGTTCCTCTTCAGTAGCAATGATTTTCTTCCCCCTCCTCTTCGATGTTCCGTGCTTCTTTCTCCTCTTCAAAGAAGACTCACTTCCTGGAGTAACAAGAGCAGACAAAATTACGTCATCAGAAGGAGTCCGCTCCGGAGAGATCTCACCTCCTTCAAGTCCCTCTTCTTTCTGCTCTTGCGAAGCGATAGGGTCATCTAAGCCATGAAGAGCCTCAATTTGCTCCTCTTGTGACCCGGGCAGTGAAGCAGAAGGAGGAGCCACCTGAAGAGATGGAGGAGGGATAACCGGAGGAGGCGAAGTTTGCACAGCACTTGGTGTTTCAACTGCAGAAGAAAAGAAATTAAAAATATTAGTATCTCCCCAAAAGAAGGGAGATATGGGTTCGTCGAGATTCAAGAAGTAATCGAGAAGCTCATCAAACTTTTGAGGAGCAAGCAGGCAATCCACCTGAATCGGACCAATGTCAAAATTACCTGAAGATATTTGCTTCGTTAGATCAATCTCATAATTTTGAGCTCCAATATCCTCCAAAGCCTCATCATCAGTAGGGGTAATTACCCCGGTTCTTGTAGGAGGTGGGGAATGAGCACTGGAACCTGTGATGTCAACCCCAGGAGAAACTAAAGAATGTTCAGAGGTAGTAGGCGGTAATTCTTTTTCAGAATGTTCCTCTTCCGCCATCCCAGTCCGCACTCTGGCGAGTTTCTCTTTTCCCTTCGCAAGAGCAGCGCGAGTTTCCTCATCTAGGTAATGCGCCTCAAGCTCTTCCTCGGTATACCCGGCGCCTCTGAACATGTCGAGAGCAGCTTCCCACACTTCAGCCAAGGTGATTTCGTATTTAGGACCGAGAAAGGAGAGACTGCCATGCCCTAAGACGCCGTGCAAATAAAAGTCGAATAGAGTTGAACTGTAACATCCTGCCTTTTCGCACACTTTAAACCGACACACGTGCCAATTCAAAGCATACGCAAGGGCGGATTGTTATGGGGTAAATAAGAAAACAGAGAAGAAATAAAACAAAACAGAATCTCACAGCGGAAGGATAAAATATAATAATAAATATACAGTTCGAAACAGTTTACAAACACTTGATTTGCTTTATACAATAAATATCAGAGTTACACCTACCAATACAATCAGTGCAGCGGAACAGTATGAGTGTGGTGCAATTCTATAGATAAAAATAATACGACTCCTTCGTCTTCGTCCTTCAAAGCTAAAGTCTTCGATCCTGAAACGCTCGGACTGACCGGAGCGAATTTGAAAAGACAAAAACACTCGAGTCAGAACTAAAAGATCTTATGTGAGTTAAATTAACAGAAATAAATATGAGTACAGTAACTCAAGAGATGCTCGGGATTTACATCTCCTAAGGATCCGTTAAACTATTTACTATGTAGTATATTGCGCTATTATAATAGTGTCTATTTATAAAATAAACTTACTTTTTAATAGCGTTAAGGGGTTACCCATATAGCCCTTAACACAAATAATGCCAATAGTCTATACAGTACCGTAATACCTCCTGATCGGGAAGCTAGCAGAGGATACTCCATAGGTACGACACAAATAGAAACTCATAGTAAAGGCTCGGTATGGTAGGTGACACGGCACAACTAGGCAATGCCAGGGTAGATATACCAATTGCTATCCAGGCTGGTGGAAACGCGTAGCCGTAGTTACCGCCCACCTCGGACTAACTCCCCAAAATCAAAATATAGAAGTGGCCACTGAATCAATCCAAAATCAAAGTATAATATCGAAGAGGAGGGTCCGATCAGAGGAATGACCTCATTGGCCTGAGAATCGCTCCTGTTTTAGCCACCTTATGCCAACTCACGGGAGTCGGGTCCACGTATTTACCTTACAGGAAACGTCGCCACCACCTACTTCATTCTGGAATCTCCACCGCGTACACGGTTAGTCAAAGTGGTTTTCGGTATCGACAGAGAGTATGTCCATATCCGATCCCGGTCTCTTTGCCAACCCATCGTTATTATAACACCGCGGTCATTTAAAAATAGCTCATACTTTAAAACCAGAATAAACATTTCCATTTTAAAATTTTGAATACGATATCATTTTAAAACCTAAAAAATATGATATCCTTTATCCCAAATATAAACCTTTTCAAAAATCCAAATGCTTTAAAATTTATAACGTCTGAAAGCCAAATATCCTTTCAAAGCATAATATTTCGAAATTCATAATTTAAAACCATAACTTTTAAAACTTGAATGGTTTGGATATTCAACGGTATATGAATTAAAAGGTTTAACTTAAATGTTACTTTGTAAAGAAAATAGTTCTCATGGCTTTACAAATACATTTCTTTATTAAAGTCTAAACCAAAATTTGTATTATCTCTCTCAAGTTCCAAAACCACTTCAATTTATATATATATACGTATATCCATTTTGAGTAACAATATTTCAAACTAAAATTGGATTTTATTCTTTCAACAGATCAATTGTTCTATTAATTAGTCTTGAATATTCACATAAAATCCATAAATAATAAGACTTCAGTTTCTAGTAATAAAATATATATATTTTCCCAATTCAAATTATACTAGAATATTCATTTCAATTTATTTTGGGAAAAATCCAATTATAAATATCATATCTTAAAATTTCCAAACTTAACATTTAAACATATGATATAAATTATTAAACTCCATTTTCTTATTTTCTTCCATTTTTAATAAAGATTTTTATACACCTTTTAATTTCAAAATTTTCAACTTCATATGTATATATATATGGAAGAAAAATATTTATAAAATATAAAATTTAAGATTATTATAAACTGTATTCCATCCAAACCATAGAAATCACATAAAAATAGTTATATATAGACCGCGTTCCTGTATATAATTTTCTATCCTATGGTCAGGTGATACAGATATTTATCATTTCAATCCGCAATTTAAAAGATATAAAATTTTGCGGTTATATATCATTTCAAACCACAATCCCGAATGAAAAGAAATATGCATGATAATTTGCAATTTAATGATATACAATAAACATCCATTCATCAACATCATCCATCATCCAAATCGCAATCATCAATCAATAACAATATTATTTTTGGTACTACATAATAGGTAATACTGGCAATTTTATTCAAATTAAATTTAACAGCTATTAATCTACAATCTATATTCAGTAACAAATTATATAATTGTTAACTAGCGGTTCATATACAAACAAATAAATTTTAACTGTAAATTTATACGCAATAAATTAATTAAATTAACAGTTAAATTAAATAAATGCAATTCAACAGATATGAATAAAATAAACATGCCAAATACTCATAAATAAATTTCTATTTATTTCTAAAATTAATTTAACAAACATAAAAGCTTCTAGTAGTTGTGAGTGGGTTAAAACACTCACCTTTTGAATTTAAATCGAATTTAAATTCGATTTAAACCCAAAAATTCGCCCTTCTTGGAATTCGTCCAAACCAGCGTCATCAAATCCGGAATTAAATTACGATCCTAACAAAAGAAATTTCGTGTGAATCCGACTTCGTATGAGAAAGTTATGGCGAAAAATGATGATTGAATTCAAAATTGAAAATAAATAAAACGACACACATTCATCACTTACAAATATATGTGCCACGTCACTCCTTCTATTCCCAGAAACGCACGCGGCCCCCTTCCAGAAACCCTAATCAGAGATCTACGACGATCTAACCGTTGAATCGACACAAAAACCATATAGATGCGATCCCCATCGTCCACTCTACAAAACCCAGAAAAGGTTTGACGATCTGACGAAGTTTGCGACGACGATGATGAATGGTCACGGACTGTTTGAATTAATTCTGGTCAAACGAATGTTCAAAACAGAAAACGAATTGCACCAGTAGATTACGTGCCTCGAGAACATTAACATATATTTTTTTTGTGGAATTTTTCTGAAGTGTTTGCATTTTCATTGAAATTTGGATTGAAGTAGATCTAGGTTTTGCAACCATTTGAGGAGGAGAAGGAGACGAAGAAATGAATATACAGCAAATGACAATAGGATGGAGCTAGGGTTTATAACTGTATATATATATTAAATTTCCAAAATTTAATTAAATTTACTTTCCATTATTTATTGTCAATTAGATTGATTTATCATTGGATTCATATTTCAATATGTAAATATCCCCAATTTCATCTGCACTTATATTTACATAGTTTCTAAATATTAAATTTCAAATATTACTTCATTTAACTTTACGTATTTATTATTTATTACTTGCTGTAGTTGATTATCAATTATACTTAATATACTAAATAGATGGTAAATTTTGAATACTTGTTATCATTAACGTTTTATTTCCACTTACAAAATAAATGAAATTATTACATAAACTCTCTTAATTAAGTCAACCATTATCTTATATAACTTAACTGGTAATATATATACCCAATTGCCCTAATTGGTTTATAGTTATCAGCTAAATACATACTAACTTGTAAATAAATTCGTTTAATTGCAAATGGATCTGATCAAATTTAATAGATTGAATAGATGGGTAAGCAAATAATAAATTTTCCTTTTTGTCGAATTCAAACCCATTCCTACTTAATTATCAATTACAATTTATTACGAAACATTGATTTTATGTAGTTACCTTTTATTTGCGTAGTATTACATCAATTCCTATAACCTTGGATTCATTCCCAATTCACCAAATTCAATTAATTACACTTTACAAATGTGTTTCCAATATATAGGTATTGCCCAAATTAAATTTATTAGCTAACTCATATTAATAAACAAATGACTTATATGAATGATTAAAATTTTCAATTATCTCACTTTACTCCTAAACTTCTGTTATTTAATAATTATTGCTTAGAACCTGATTTTAATCTTCCCATTATCTTTTTAATTCCTTCTAGAATCATAGCTAATATTTGTCATCCCTTCATTACCCAAATGTTCTTATCCCATCAAATTTTAGGTTATCGAAATATCAATTGTCAATTTCTTTAATTGCACTAAATTTATCTATTAAAGGTTGCACTTAACCCAAATACATAAAACTTGCCCAATTTCTCCTTAAATCAATAACCTTCATATACAAATATGTTTATCATAAATTTTATCTACTCTTCCTTTTTAGGTAATGTCCTATATATTAGATTTCCATGTAATTTGCAGTAAATCATACTCGTAGTTATATCACATTAAATGAATAAATAAGTGTTGACTCTATTCTTTTGATTCAACATTGGTTTACGTTATATTTCATAAATATTTCTACATACATCAGGATTTTTTAAAAATGGTGGTAACGTGAAATCTCGTCTACTTCCCATTTTATATTTAAGGCTTCTAAAACCGATTCATATCATTTCTCTAGTCCAAATTTTATTAATATAACCTTAAATTTAATTTATTCCTATCGATGTAATGGTTAAACACAAATTTCACTTATTTGCAATAAATCCACAAATTGGATTTCAAATTTTCAAATAAATAAATAAATTTTAGTTTATCACTTCTTAAACACCCAAACATCAATGCCTTAATTTAAACTGCATTTATTACATTTTATAAAAATCCTCCATCTTAAGTGACAAATCAAAACTACCCTAACTACACAAATCATCGTATTATAAAGATATTTACACTATCCTCCATTTATTACCTTAATTTATTTAAGGTAACCTTAAATTAATATCTATTGCAATGATTTCAAATTATTATTCCCCCATTCCTTTTTAATTTCAATAACGCCAATTTTAACCGTTATATTCTCTTTATTTATGCGATAAATGCAATTATTGAATCTAATACTCCATTTAATTAATAGATCCTGCTTCCTAGAATCTATATCAACAGTAGGTCAAATATATACATAGAATTAGCCTTAACTTCACCTAAAAGAATTAGCTATTTCAACTACCGCACAAAACTACGCTACTGCACTATTTATTCAAATAAATTAATTGAACTTAAATCAGCATAAAGGTTATAAAATTATAAATGTAATCTTAATAAATTCATTTATTGATTTAGACTCTTTCTATACAGTAATTAACCTATTTGTGGGTATAAATAACTTTGGAATTATATTACATCTCATTAGTGCGCGTTTTATTTCCTATAACTTCTCCTTATTTAACTATACCCATTAACAACCAAAAAAATTAAATTAGCTTTATTTCAATCTATTTCCCTTCTTAACTAAATAAAATAAATGGTTAACCTAAACACTTGTTATCCTTTGATATATTCAAATTCACTTCCAACATTTATTAACAAAATGTTGCCATAGGTTTAGATTTACATAAATAAATTATATGAATAGGTAGAAAAATTGGTAATCCGCAAATGCCCAATATACACGCATTAATTACTACCTATTGTTAGAATCCATTTATTAATTTACTAGTTAATAACGGTCTTTTTATTTCTATTTACTACCAAACTCTCTATTTTATTATAGTTCCAATATATTAATACTTAGGCACATCAAGTGCTAGCCCTTTTGTTATTTATATTAAATTGGGTATGCACAAATAAGTTGTTAATTAACTATTTCTACAAAATTATATTCATACATTCAGTTCCATATCTTATAGGGTTAAATTCTAATTACTTACGCTTAATCTATCAATTTAATAATTCAAACATGCATTTAAATTCTTTTTATTCTAAATAAATTTTATTAAGTGTTGACATCCACTAATAGCATTCACCTTTATTACAACCAAAGGTGACATCTTCACTACTGTTTTATATTAATGAATCTCATTTTAGTTAATATTTTTTTATTAATATTCTTAATTCAACATTTATTGATTTCTTAAAATTTACTTTTAACAAAAAGTGACAAATTACATTATCCAAATCTATTGTCATAAAATTTTATTGTTACACTAGGTTACAACTACTATACCAAATTTCTACATTTATTCCTAAACAAATTAGAAATTATATTAATTTAATTTATTAAATATTATTAATTTTAACGGGTCGTTACATGAACTGATGTTGGCTTCCATGGCTTGAATAGATTCTTCAGCTGCGATTTTACCAGCCATGGCCTCATCTCGTTCTTTTTCGGTTTTAGCAAGTTGAGCTTTTAACGCTTCAATCTCCATGTCTTGGGCACTCATTTTACTCCGCAACTGAGCGACATCAGTGCGGTAATTCTCTACGACCTCTTCTAGCCTATCAACTTTAGCTTCGGCATCTCTTTGGCCAGCATGTGCATCCCGCACTTGTTTTTGTAGCACCTCCTCTCTTTGAGTGTAAGTGTTAGAAGAGGTGGTAAGATCGTCTTTAAGCTGCTTGACTTCAGCTTCAAGTTTCTCATTATACTCGGTTATGTTTTTCATCTAGATGTTGTGCTGGTCAAGAATCTTCTGCCATTCTGACTTATCGTTCTCCATAGTTAGTATCGCCTCGATATTGGCCCGATTGACCCTTTGAAGTTCATCAACAAGCTTTTGCCATCCGGACATTCTTTCAATATCGAGTCTGACGGCATCAAGAATCTGGTACATGGCTTCTTTGTCGATGGGAACTAAATCAAGATCGAAGCGAACCCCCTTTAAGCACCAATTCGGGAATCGGCTCTGTAGGGTCGGTGGGCCCCTTTCAACACGATATGAAGGCCTATTAAGAAGTGTTTGAATAGCGCTTCCTTCAAGAGCAGGGGATTTGGAAGGAATGTCGATAGAGATGGGAGCGTCAAACTTTTCAGATATTGCAGATGCGTGCTTCTCACTAGGTTTGGCCTGCTTGCTCGGGTCCTCAACAATGTGGCTCTTCCCCCGACCATCATGTGTTTTACGTTTGTGGGAGTCATCGCCTCTTGAAGAAGACTCATGTCGCACATCTACCCTCTCATGACGTTCTTCATATTCTCTCCTCTCTCTAGCTTTTCGAGCAGCTCTCTGCTCATCGGTTTCTCTGGGACCAGTAAGGTAGCGTCTGTAATCATAGTTGCCATGCCCTCCATAGCGCTGAAAGTCTTTATAGTAAGAGCCACTGCCGCTACGCCCCATTGAAGGATCTGATAGGCAAAAAGACAAGTCTTAAAAGCCTTTAGAGAAAATAAGTCAAACACAAACAAGTGCTAAAAAATCCTAAGTGTTGTGTAATGTGTAAACTACACACATCAAGCTATAGACCACTCTGTGGAGTAGAGGTGGTGATAACTTGAGTAGGAGGAGTTGACATTTGTTGTAGAGAAGATGTCGCCTCGATTACAAAAGATATAGTTTTGGAAACATCATCTTTAAAAAGTTCTTGTGAAGTCACAATTAGGTCGCTCAACCCCTCAAAAACATCATCACCATCATGCTTTTTGGGACTTGCTTTCTCAACTCCTTCGTCAGCAGATCTCCCGGAAGATCGTGGAGGTTCTTCCTCTTCGATAACTGGGGCAAGTGTCAAATTGTTAGATGGCCCCACAACATCAGTGAGAGTGGGGCACTTCACCAGTAAAGTTTCAGTGGAGGGATCTTTTGGCATAAGCTTTTCAGCCTTCGCTGGAGAATCGGGAACTTCACAAAGCTGAGTCGAACGAGAAGGGTGAAGGAGTCCAAATTGATGTAAAAATTCATCATTTAACAAAAACTTTATACTCCTCTCTTCTGCCGCCACGGCATTCAGTCTTTCAAAAATTTGCTTATAGCATGGATCTCTAGAGGGAGGAGGAAGTGCTGAAACAAAAAAAAAGAAGAAGCCAAGTTAGCATTTAGCAACTCAGATTTCGAAAAGCTCAAGAATGGAGAAATTAAAACAGGAAATCTTACTTCCTACTCTCCAGATGGCATAAAACCCTAGAGGACAGCGAACGAAGAAATACCGATTTAGAAATCCATGAGCGCTATCAGGAAGATCAGTGATGAGTTTGCGGTTTCGAGCACTCCTTATAACTACGATAGAGGGATGATCTTTAATTTTTGAGAATGAGCAGAGGTAGCAGATTTCCCCAAAGCTCGGTAATCGGTCCAAAACTCTCCTAAATAGCACACATAACCCCATCAGAATGGCATGGCCTTGGGGTGCAATTGGAATGGAGAGATAGATAACCGAAGCAGGAACTGCTGTAGGAAGTCATTAAAAGGTGGGATGGCACCGCTCATGTACATTTGGCGATTGACAGCAACAAAGCCAAGAGGGGGCCTATCTGCAGTATCATTTGGCCCCGGCAGTAAGGCATCAGCTTCGGCAATGCCAAACTGGATGCGCAATTGGTTAAACACCCGCTGATTCAGAGTTGTGGAAGTTCTCTCCGGAGGGTTATCCAATGGGTTAGCTATTGGGAAGACATCTTCAGCCTGGCCTTTCGGTTCTTCTTGTTGAGAAGTCATTCTACACAAGCAACTGGATGTTCAAATGCGAAGGTGCACGTTTCCTAAAAGTGTGAAGTGTTGTGCAGAACTAATGAAAATAAACAAGTAAATATAACTGAAGTTAAGCTAGTTGGCAATTGATCAATTACTAAATTTCAGGACTTGTTAATTTAAAGTTTCAGGTATAGTGTTAGTGCAAACCGGTCAATTTCAGTTGACTATTTCAACATTGCTTTAGCACTCTACTTGGATTCGTTGGTTTAAAGTACTTCATTCACACAATCCATTTAAGTTAATTATCTGTTATTAACTAATTTGTCATTTGATGTGGGCGGTCGATGGCAGTATATTCGTCCCAATTTTCTGTAAATGTTGTACTGAACAGATTGTTAGCCTGCAAATCAAAGTAACCTGTGAATGAATGCAATAAAATTCAACAGTTCAAAGTTTATGTAATGGTTCAAAGTTCGAACAGAATTCATATAAGTCCTAACTCGTCAACGGCTCAAATTTTTTTTCCTACGGGTTAAGATAAATCGTTGGTTCTCTGGCTAGCTCGTCCATGACCTAAGGATTGGGAAGCAAGTTAAGTCAGGTTACTTCGATTTTGAGTCGTTGGTGTTTTGAGTCGGCAGTGCCCTAAGTCGTAAGTTGGGGAAAAAGGGAAAAGCTCTGGTTCAAAGTAGTAAGAAAATCTCCAAGTCCTATCTCGGCCACGACTCAAGGCTTAAGTCGTGAAGCATGTTGGGTCGGATCATGGTTAAGTCGCAAAGATTGCTGGATCATACAAAAATGGCCGAGTCATACCTAAGGCAATATTCAACTCTATTTGGCCAACTCACCACCTAACTCCTAACCAGTTTATCTTCCAACCTTTAACCCATTAACCCAACAAACTCTCAATCAACAACCCTAGTCTTATCACGCCACTAAATCGCCTCAAGACGCAAATCATCAGATCAGACAACCTTAAATCCATTGATGGTTAGAGTGACCAAACTTGCAAGGCTCAAGGGAGTAAATTGGAGGTAAGGACGGGGCGCATAGGTTAATGATGATCGACAATTGGAAGGGAAGCAAGATTGCTTACGTAGTGTGGTGTCAGAGATGATCGGAGGAGAATCAAGTTGGAATCGCCTGTGAGAACTTGGAGATGCGTTAATGGCGGATGCGGTTTAAAGGATAAGTAATGAGAAGTGGGAGATAGGAGGAACGAGTCAAGAATTTTATATCTGGAAGAGCTGGAACTCGAATCGGCGCACCAGGATTATGATGAGTCGAAGCACATGACTTACGACTTAAGCGTGTGCTTCGAGGGGCAAATGTTAACCCCGTTCCAGCCTACGAGTTAAGAGGCCCACGAGTTAAAGGAGTCAACGAGTTAAGGCCCGGGATGGGCCACGACTCAAGGTGCTTAACGGTTCAGGAAGGATCTACGACTCAGGAAGCCTCACGACTCAACAAGTCACCGACTCAACGAGTTAACGACCTTAAGCTCAAAGCGACTTGAAGGGTTACGACTCAACGACCCAAGGAGAGATTGTATGACTTAAGGAACCTTACGAGTTAAGGAAGGCTTGCGAGTTAGGACATTAACGACCTGAGGAATGTCACGACTTATGGAGGTCTACGACTTAAGAGGAATGCAACATAAAGGTGATACGACCTAAGTCTTCAGAGACAAGTTCAAAACCACGCTATAATGAGATAACTCGTTGACGACATACGACTTATGATGAGTCGTGTACGACTCATACTAACATCAAGGAAAGTTGCACTGGTTAACTCGTGAATGGCTCAGGACTTGTGTTATTCATAGGAATGGGAGCATAGCTTGGAACCAAGCCGGGAGCTAACCCAGTAGGTCGGCCGCGTGTTAACATGAGACGATTTACCACGACTCGTCCACGACCTAAAGTCACTAAGTCGCAGCCCGCTATCATGATACTTATATCAAAGAGGAATGACTCGTATACGACTTAAGACTTGCGCTATATTCAGAGGATCGAAGGCGCTCTGGTACGAAGCTAGGGTTCAACCTGTTGAGTCGTCCATGACCCAACCTCACTCGGCTACGAGTTAACGATGAGTCGGGTACGACTCACGACTCAAGACCGAAAACTCCTATAAATACATGACCACTTCCAACATTTTGGGGGGACTTTCTGCTCATTCATTCCAAGCGCCGTTACTCTGCTGCATTCCGAATTACTTCAACACTTAAAGCTTTTGAGATACAAAGAACGCCTCAAGGAACTTCATGAAGAATTCATACATGTCCAACATGAGTTCGAAGATTTTGATCGACATTGAAGTTTAAGCTATTTGTTCTAAGTCACTTGTAACTCGAAGTGTGTTGTAATCAAAGTGTAATTGCATCGACTTGTAATCAAATCGTCAATAAAGATATTCAAAGTGGACGTAGGCTCTCTCTTAAGCCGAACCACTATAAAATTGCTGTTGTTTGCTGCTTTCCCGCTATTATCTGCTTATAATCTGTTCCCGAGCTATCGGGTGGTGCTTTCACAATTACACTTCATACACCGGGGTGTTAGCGTTCAAATTTTAGCGTTAACATTGGGGTTGCGATCAAATTAGGGGATGCGAGGTGATGTGATCTCGGAGTTGGCAAAGCAGTGGCTCACGAGGGTGGCGTTTGCAGTAGGGTAGAGCAAGGCGGTGGGGTCCAAGCATCTCTAGGCGTCGACGAGAATGGTTGAGACTGGGTAGGTGGCTACCGGGTATGTCATATTGGTGCATAAAGTCAGTTTTTGATATCTATTAAGCTAGTTCAATTTAAATTTCTCGAATAAAAAAAAGATAAAGATTTATACCGGTTTGAAAATAGAAGGAAATAAAATAAAACAATATGTAGTAAGATTCATAAGCAATTCTGTTTTTATTTAATATACAGGTTTGAAAGGGATTTTTTTATTTTATTTGAATGCACATAAGATTTCGGAAAGATATTCGGATTTTAAAATAAATAAATAAATAAATAAAATATACATATACTTATTTTCAATTTGCTAGTTTATTTTTAAACAAAGGATTTAGTGATTAACCTGTTTAATTAACATATTTAACTATTTTAGTTACTAAAAGATTTTTAAAAGGGAGGTAGTCAAAGTAAATCATTAGTTAAGTAATTTATTTAATGAGATATAATGTCCTATTACTTCGAATATTAATAAATTGTATAACTGTTTATACAAGGTTAAAATCTAAAAGGAAACAAGTCAAGATTGGATTTGGATTGCATGAGGTGCGAATTGGATTGGTAAAACTCTCGTTCGCATGCGACAAATGGTTTTTAGGGTTGGGTTTTCGTTTGTGGGAGGCGGCTGCAAGGCGTGGTAGTGGCTGCAGGCAGGGGAAAGAAGGCAATCGCATTTTCTGGGTAGTGCTTACGAAAGGAAATCGATGCTTATGATCGAGGTTAGTAGTAATTAGGGCTTTATTTATGTGAGGTAATTAATTTAATTTCTGAAATTTTGTTTAGTTAATTATATAATTAAAAATCGAATACAAAGCAAAAAATAGGGTTTTAAGACAGGTATTTTTAAAAATGTCTTGATTTGGAAAGTTTATTTCAATTTAGATTTTAGGAATTCTTATAAACAATAATTTATTAATGTATATGATTTCAAAAAGGAAAGCATACTATGTTATTATATAAACTATATGATAAAATAGGTTATTATTTAAAGAGGTTAATGTGTAAGCTTGTACATATGATAAGTCAACTAAGCTATTTCTTTTGATAATTATAAGGTCAAACTTATAAAATTCGTAATAACGTAGGCTATAAGTTCGTTTGGAAAAAGCTGGGATTTTAGGTTTTAATCTAAAATGAGTTTTCAATAAATTTGGGAAAAATCAAGGTGAGAAATTTTTACCCATTTGAATTACTAGAAATTAATTTTAAATAGTTAATTTTAATTGTTGGATGCTTGGTTGAATTTATAAAATTATTATATATTGAATAATATTACACATATAGTAGTATATACATTAGTAGTGGGATTGACATTCCTGCATATTTTAGCGGATGAGACCCTATGCGCCACATATAATAGCGGATTACCCTATATACCACGATATACCCCTCGAAGTGGCATTGGTATTTTATGTTGCATTAGCATTAGTGGATGCAGGAATACTAGTTGGAGGGATCCAACGGATTCCTCTAAAATGTCGATTTTCAATTTCATGTATATTGATATGTGATGTGTTACAATAATCCGCTATAGATTATTACTATGACTGAAAAATTGGATGTTAAAGTAGAACTTGCCTGGATTTTGGTATTTTAAATATCGTAATATTATTTTTTGAATTAGAAGGAATTTAAAGGATATTTTGGACATAGAAATATTTATATCGAATTTTGGATTATTTTAAAAGAAAACGATTTGGGTAAAATGATAAATTGATTTTTAGGTTATGTTTAACTAGTCATAAATATATTCTAAATGGAGATTTTAAAAATAAATTATATAAAGGATTTTAACAGTGGAATTTTTAAGTAATAATCAGGAAAATATGAAAAGGAGCTGAATTCGATAATTTAAATAGATATATAAAATATACGGAAATGTTAAGAAATGGATTTATATATAAACAATAAAAACCCAAACAAGTTATAAAATTTATAATTGGTATTTAAAAATAGGGGAAATGTTAATTGTCGATAAATTGGAATAAAAATTCACATTGTGAAATTATAACGAGATACAGAAATAGTTTTGGGAAAAATAGCAGAATCTATTTTTGGAAAGCGATATGGCTAGGGAGTTGGAAAGTTCAACAGTCCGCAAATCCGCATCCCACTGAGCCTATTTGCCAACGGATCAACTCAAAGTGGTCGGAAATACAAACCATTAGGGTTAAAGAAGAAAGAGGCAGAAGAAGAAAATAGGAACAACATCAGAATCTCCCAATCGCAGCTGAATAATACATAGTAGACAAATGACCGATCTTTATAAAAAAGTACTATATCTGTTTTATACATTACATCATCAGAGTATAACACAATCAATAGCAAATACTGGACAGCTATATTAACTTGTCCTCCTAAAAGATGACTTTACAGCATATGCTGCACAGTGGAATATACATCAAGTACGAGTGATACATCTCGCTATCCAGCTCGTCTCCCGAGCTCCATAGCATCCTATCCTGTATTCTATAATACTCAGTCTGACCCGTGCATTATAGTGAAATAACACTTGAGTGAGTCTGGAAAACCAGAGTGAGAAAACACACTCAATTGGATTATAAATCAAAGGTATCTCGTAAGATCACGTCACAAATAAACATGCCGGGCTTTTACCTTACAATAACAAAATCATTTTTGTCAAATCCATTTTACATTATAGTATTGTCTATAGAAAGTAAAATAGAATCTAGCTGAAATGCTTGCATCTCATGTTCCAGCAATAGTTGGGCATAATAAAAACCGTACATGCACTTAATGGAGATTGGATTCCATACATTGACAGGGCTACTGGTGTACCGCCAGTCACAACACATGGTCTAGATCAGAGTACCGAGGATCCCTCAAAATCCCCTACAACATATGACCGAAGCTACCCCTTACTGGATAGTCCAAATAAGATCACCCCGTGGTTGGGATCAGCAACCGCCCACATATCCGAAAAAAGGGACATCTAGACAAGGATGACCATACACTAATTGGTTGCTAGACACTTAGCCTTGCTGCACCTCTAATGTTTTAGCCATTCCCGGTTGACGAGGCTTGAGGCTATGCGTTACCTTTTTAGAACACATCTGATGTAGAATGCTCATCGTTCTTCTGATGATGTTATGATAGAATACATCCATACAAGGTGTCCCAGGGTCTGGACAAACCGAATCACCGTCTTCATCATCTTCACGGTCTTCATTAGCAAATGTTCAACCCGGATCAAAGTGGTTTTTGGGAAATTAATCCCGAATCCGGTCTCTTCAAACGATCAGCGCATTGGCAAATACTAATAGTTGGTTATTAAATTAAACAATCATCCAACCAATTGCTTTCTTTCCACTAGGAAGCACCAAGTCCTTTAAAATTTTTGTTTTTAAAGAACTTAAATACTTTATCCAAAGGTACATTTAAAACATTAAAATAAACTACTTCAATTACTTTATTCAAAATAATAGTTATGAAATTCTATAATAATTTCCCAAGTAAATCTTTAGCCAAAGGCTACTTTTAAAATTAAAATATAATATAAGGTATAATAAAATATTTAATAGTTATCCTTTGCATAAAAATATTATTTTAACCTTTAAAATACATATTACCATAATTAACTTAAATAAATATTTACTTTTAAAAAATTTAAAATAAATAAATAGTAATCTTTCCAAAACATTCTTTCAAAACCATTTTAAAACTTCTACTTTATACTTAAAAATCTCCATTGAAATTATACTAGACTTTCTAGGAAAGTTCACTTTCCATTCCAATATAGCTCATCTAATCACCTATAAACTGTAACACCCCAAAATTTTGAATTTTAATTCGGTAAATGTTTGAACTTTTGAAATATAAATTGAAAAGTTTCAAAAGAAATAAAATATTATTAATATTAAATAAAAGAAATATATATGGATATAAATAAATATTTGATAGTTAAGTTTTAAATAAATAAGAATAAATAAAAAAAACATATAAAAAACAAGAAATTGTTTTAAACAATAAAATAAAATATATGTGATGAATTAAATGTTGATAGTTAAACTTTGAATAGAAACTAAATTTAAAATGTATGTTGTAATAAGACCATATGGTTATAACATGACAAAAGAATACATATAAACTTATATGAAATTTTATAAACCAAGAAACAATAAAATAAAGAGTTATGTGCAAAACAAAACAAAAAAAAATAAGATTACAAAAGAAGAAGAAAAATCTGCAAAAAATCAAAACAAAATTAGTACTTACAAAAAATCAAATAAGGTTGTATGTTAACAGGGATGGAAACCTGCATTAAATGCTTTCTTCATAAGCCTAAATAAAAGATCTTTTCAGCCGAAATTATGTAAACAGAGATAAGATATCTTTAGTCAAAACAAATAAAAAAATATGTTCAAAGCAAAATAAGCCTAACCAGTAAAACCTTCCCCTTATACCAACTATTTTTCTACATATATGTGTTCATCAACTTATTTCTATTTGGTTCAGTTGAAATTAATCGGAAAAACCAGAGTAAAAGATATATACATTATTATCTTACAAACTCATCAAACTGGAAAAAAAGAAAAAAAATAAGACACAAACCTGAAGTAGTTCAAAATTAAATAAATTCAACTCAGAAGTAAATTTCATAGCTCAAGTGCATCTCAATAAACATAAATGATTAAAGAATAAAGCTTCAGATTCCATTCAATTGAGTAAAGAGCAAAATAAAATCATTTCCGTATCTCTGTTCTTCTCTATCATTTTTCAAGGTGAGCAAACTTTCTCTAAAAACTCAATCCTCTATCTGATTGTGTTCAGTGATGATAAAAGAGATGAAAAATGTTGTAACTTGTTTGAATGCATATTTATGTATATATATGTGCAGAGTTGATGATGTGTGTCTATAGATATGTATATGCCTCTGATAAAATATACAGACTCTAAAAACAACTTCAAAAAAATCACTTCCCCTTATTCTACTGGCTATTAGGACTTACGGTTAAAACAAAAGTTGTTTGTTTGATGATCAACTAAGTTTTAACAATTTATTAAAGTCAAACAACTTCTCAATTCCTCTGGAAATTAAGAACTAAGTAAACCTTTAAATAAGTCAAAATTTTAAACTTTTTAATTCATGAATTCAAAGATATAATCTGAATTCTTAAATTTTAACATGATTTTTAAAGCAAAATTATAATTTATGGGCTTAGGATTGAGGAACACTATTGGTTTATTCAAATTTCATTTTTTTGGTGATTTCTGGGGATGCACTAACATGAAGTAGTTAGAACTTCGTCTGGTGATGGAAGGCGAATGGCGGTACAGGGAAAAATAGGGTAATGGTGTGTAGTTGGTCGTGGTGGCGATGGCAATCTTTTGAAACTGGAAAACCTAGTTTTGTTCGAGTATACAAGTTTGATTCGTTCAACATCAATAGTTGATCGAGCCGCACAAGTATTTGGGAGGTGATAGCTGGGAGTGTGACGGGTTGGTGGCCGAAGTTGTGGCGTCGCTGGTGGTTAGAGACGTGGTGGCGAGGCAATTTTGTTTTGGTGAGTTCGAGCTGTAGTATTGAGCAAACTGCTAAATTTCGAATTCGAGTCTTCTGTGTCGAATCGTGGCTCGATTACGAGTGTGTGTTAGGTCTTTGACTTACTGAAGCTCGCAACATTCGCCAGAATGGCGGCGCGATGATGTGCACAAGAACACTATCGTTTTGGTGTCGGTGTTTATGGGGGTGAATAACTCGAGCTGTCACTCGAGAAAATGTATGCGATGCTTCGGAGTTGTACTCGAGCGTGTGAGTTTTGTTACTTGTTGTTATAACTTAACTTAAATTTAATTAATGGAAAAAAAGAGGAGGAGGAGAAGTGTACGCGAGAGGAAAAGAAGATGACCCGGGGGAAAGAAGAGGGAAACCCGAGTGAATACTCGAGTCAAACCCGGGGTTGCTCGGTTATTTTAAAAAAATTGGGTTAAGCCAACAATTTAAAGTTATAACGTTGAAGTAAATAATGTTAACTATTTTTTTAATTAAGAATTTGTTTCATGCTAATCGACTAAGTGAGTACATATCAATACTTTCTAAAACCTTAATTAATAGTTTAATTAAGTTATTAACTTAAGCTAAATATTGAATTTAATTACCATTAAAGCTTTCAATAAAGTAATAAATTGATTTTCAAAGTACAAATAAGATTTTAAATGGCAACTAAGGTAAATAATTTTTATTAACTAATGGTTTGGAAAAGTAATTAAGAATGATCTATAATTTGTAATTAAAATCGATAAATAAACAATTAAGTGTCTAAATTATTTGTAAATTAAGAATTTGTTAATTAAATAAATTAGGTTGATTAATTATAATTGGCAATTAATTAAAATAATTAATTAAGAAACAATTAATCAAGTTAATTAAGATTTAACCAATTTATCTAAATTAATCATTGATTTTAAATAATCAATAAAAATAATTATGTGGTTATCTATTGAATCACAACCACATTGGAAAATAATTAACTATTGTTGTGCACTAGATTGATATTTCTGTTCTGATTGTGATACTGTGTGATGTAGATTGCTCTGTACTGCACCGTGATCTGTGATTTGTTCTGTATTGATATAAAAACCATTTTGCCCGTAAAACGACATTTAAACTTCAATGAGACAGGGAGTCGGATTTCAGTTAGTTATCCGAAACCTACATCGAACCTTGAATGTGAATCATTGTGATTGATATATCCACGTGTTTCAAAATTAAACGCTCACTATTCGGTTTTGCCGGGAAAGGGCCTTTGTGTCATATAACCCATTCTGAATAATGATATGTCGAAATGGATAGCATTTGAAGACTGGTGGTGAAGACCGGGTATCTTCAAAAACGATAGGATAACCTATCGATTGTCTCTACACCGAGTTGCTCCGGTATAGAGATTCCCTAAATGATGCGAAGTCCGATCGGGATTGTGGATACCCGGATTTGCAAGGGCTTCTTCATTTATTGGACTAAGTGACTTCGGTTCTGTTCGAACCCGGAACAGACTTGTATGGTCATATGGCTGACACTATACTTTGAGATATAATGCAGATTCTTTCAAATACGTATCTGTTAACGGCAGAGAATTTATTATCTTATCTTAACACCCTTCTCTGAGACGTACGAGCTCAGATGTTATGTAATTGAAGGTTATCAACAATATACTCCCAATTTGGTAGCGTGGCATGCTAAGTGCTGCTGTGTGTTGATGATCATTTGCTGATCATTTGTGATCAAAGCATGGCTTTTGTGTAAAGCGTAGCTTTGTGGAGAAGACCTCATCGGACCTCACAACCCGAAAATGGTCGAAACAAGAAAGATGCGGCCGGGTTGTGAGGGTCGCGCCCTTTAGGGTATGTCATTTCCTTGTGGAAAAAGGTGATGTCATGGTATGGAGCCCAGATATTTACCTATGTGGTAGCTCCAATCTCATTTACTGTGTGGTTGTTGCTTTGTGATAAAGGGCCCTCGGATAAAGGTACCAAAGGACGGGGGAGTGGCATATTCGTGTAGTAGTTACCTAGTTACAGAGGTAACCCGACCTTGTGTTGGCAGAGAGCTGGTTAGTTTCTCGAGACTTCCTACTAGAGGCGTACCCATCTGGCAGTAGGAAGTTCCTTAGCCTGAAAATTTGTTGGGAATCCAAGCAAAACAATACGTGCCTTTACGATTACAATTTGTATAACCTGCCACCTCAGGTGACAGCTATAGTAGGCATAGTATAATGGTACCTATGCTGGCTAAGATTAATATTCTACTTTCGAAATAGTTTTTTCTACACTATGCACTAGAAGTAATGTCAAAAAACTTTTCTCGTATCAAGCATATTTGACTATCATAAGAAGAAATCACCTCCAATTCTACGATTGCATTATGTGTGTGGTGGGAGGACTTATGGTAGTTTCATTTTCCAAAAGCATATCAGATTTTCTTTTATAAATCTAGTTTATTTAAAAGCAACTATTTTTGTTTACTTACACCAGTCCCATGACTGACCTGGAGTTTATTGTTTCTTTTCTAAACTCTAGGTGCTCATAATTTCTACACAGGCAGCCTAGTAGCAGGTTTCCGTGTTCCGGTGTTAGCCGTATTTTGGAGCTCTTATCTTGGAGATATTTTAGAAGCTTTTGGGATCTCAGTGTTAGTTTTTGGGAGTTCGTTATCACTTCTTTCATTTGAAGACTTTTTGGATATATGATCGCTGTTGTATTATTATGATGTTTATTTAGAGTTTTGGTGTATGTATTAAAAATACTCTTTTGTAGTAATGGATATTATGACGTTGTATCTGTGATGAATGCATGATATTCATTTTGTTCCACTGTTTTATATTCATCTTATGTTGTTCTAAGCTCCGAAGAACCGAATTCGATGCTTGGATCTACGGCATTTGAATATGGGTGTCGTATTCGGTGTCGATTTTCGATTCGAGTTAGGGCCGTCACATTTGGTATCAGTGCTGAAGGTTGAGTAAGAACTTTAGCTACGGAGTATAACACATTAGATGGCTCATTAGAGATAGGGTGAAGTATACCCTAGAATGAGTATAACCAAGACCGACACTCCAAATTCTCTTAGTCCGTTTTCTTTTACTGCTGATATTCCAAAGATGTTTTGTGTGTATATCTAAATCATTTTCTTACTAATTATAGATAGTAAGAATGAGCGGACGAAGAGGAAGAGTTAGTGGTCAAGGAAGTTCCACAACACCTAATCAAGATCCCCCAACAACAGTAGCAGCAGTACCTATTCACGAACAGCAGAACCTGGCTGACTTTAATAAGAATTTCTCAAGGCTATGTGGTAAGCCGTTCACCGGCAAGGAGTCGATTGTTGAGGCTTTGGTATGGATCAGATCTTGTGAGAAAATCTTCAAAGGGCTAAAACTACAAGACGATCAGAAGCGACTCATAGCTTCTTGGAAACTCCAAGAAGAAGCCTTAGCATGGTGGGAGACAGTCATTGTAGATAAACCAAAAGACGAGTTTACTTGGGAGAAACTTAAAGATGTATCTGAGAAGCATTATCTGCCATCAGTTGAAATTTCTCGAATGTACCAGGAATTCATGGACTTAAAGCTAGGGAGTTCGTCATTCAAGGAGTATCTCAACAAATTCAATGAATTGTCTCGTTTTGGTCCGAATTGGTAACCACGCCTTTAAAGAAGAATGAAAGGTTCATTCGTAGGATGAATAAGAAATCCCATAAAAGAATGACCGGCCATGTTAAGGAATCTTTTTCAGATTTGGTGGATATGGGGTACAGATATGCCACACTTGATATGCAAGTAGCCCCGGTGGAGAAGGGAAATTTGTGCAATCAAAATTGGAAGAAGCAGAAATTTGAAGGCAAGAAACCATGGCAGGGAAAAGTGAAAAAGAAGAGCATTCAGGGAAGCGCGGTAGAGAATGTCACTTGCTATAATTATCTAGAAAAAGGTCACTACTCAAGTAGATGTACGAAGCCTAAGAAACAAGTCAGTCAATCCATTCAAGCGAAGCCCAGGAAATGTTATTATTGTCATAAAGTGGGACATGAAGTTAAAGACTGTCCAACCATGAAGCAAGCTCAGGCAACTAAGGTTTACATAGTCAAAGACCAACCTGCATCTTCCAAAGAAGAAAAAGGGAAAGGAGTTCTGGAAGGTAACCTCAATATTTATGATAGTATTGTTAGAGTTTTATTTGATACGGGCGCTACACACAGTTTTATCTCTCAGCAAGCTATTAATGAATTAAATCTTAGACCCGATTTTGTTGATGAGCATATATGCGTAAAGAATCCAGTTGGAGGTCTCGCAAACCTTTGTCTTCGATGTAGAAACATTCCTATCTCATATTCTTGTTGTCAATTCCCTATTGGTCTCTTTGTTCTTGATTTTAACGAGTTTGAAGTCTTACTGGGAATGGATTGGCTAGCGAAATACAAGGCCAAATTGGATTGCAACAATCGATTGATTTCGATTAAAACCGAATTTGAAGACTTTATCGAGATTTCTTGTGAGGACCCTAGTCCAAAAAGAGAAGGATTGATGTATAATTTGGGTTATCCCGAACCTAGTTTGGATTCTATACCAATTTTTAGAGATTTTCCGGACGTGTTCGGAGAAGTGAAATCTTTACCTCCACATCGGGAATAGAATTCAGAATTGACCTAGTACCTAATGCTCATCCTCTCATTCACGCAAGTCGCAGGATGGCACCCAGGGAAAAGGTTGAATCAGTTCAGCAAACTAATGATCTAGGAGCAAAAGGATTAATTCGACCCAGTGTTTCTGAATGGGGTTCAGCTGTAGTATTTGTTGTTAAATCGGACGGATCTTTGAGATTATGTGTAGATTACCGCGATCTCAATAAGTTGACTCTCAATAATAAATTTCCACTGCCTAGAATTGATGATCTGTTTGATCAATTGCACGTCGCTCGTTTCTTTTCAAAGATGGATCTAGCCCAAGGGTTCCATCAACTATGAATTGCCGAAGATTGTGTCCATTTGACAACTTTCAGGGGCCCCAATAGTTCTATGAACGGCCAGTCATGCCTTTCAGGCTAGCCAATGCTCCAGCATACTTCATAGATCTTATGCCTAGTGTGTTCCGAGAAGTATTGAATAAATTTGTGCTCGTGTTTATTGATGGTGTTTTGATTTACTCCAAGACCGAAGAGGTGCATGCCAAGCACCTTAGAATTGTTTTGGAGATTTTGAGGAGAAATATTCTATTCTCATAATTTTCCAAATGCCATTTTCGGGTCAAAGAAGTTAAATTCCTTGGCCATATTTTTAATGAAGAAGGAATTGCTATTGATCCTAGCAAAATTTCCGCTATTCTTGATTGGAGAAAACCCACTGCCCCAAAAGAAGTTCGAAGGTTTTTGGGTTTAGCAGGCTATTATCGGAAGTTCGTTCAGGACTTTTCTAAGATTGCTAGTCCGTTGACTAAGCTAACAATGAAAGATGCAAAGTTCAATTGGACTCCCAAATGTGATGACGCTTTTCAGGAGTGAAGAGGAGATTAACCACAGCTCATGTTCTCGCTATTATTAACGGGAATCAAGGCTTATCTGTTTATACAGACGCTTGCAGTGATGGATTGGGTGTAGTATTAATGCAGAATGGGAAGGTAATTGCCTACGCGAGTAGACAATTACGTCCTCATGAAAGAAACTACCCAACACATGATTTGGAGCTTTTGGCTGTTATTTTCGGCTTAAAAATCTGGCGACATTATCTCCTGGGTAAGAATCTTTTCGACTTTCCTAACAATTTATGAATTTAACTTAACTTAATAAATATACTTAATGAACTCTTCTTTCTCTAGGTGAAAATTTTGAATTATTCACCAACCACAAATCTTTAAAATATCTCTTCACCCAGAAAGATCTAAATCTGTGACAACAACGTTAGTTCGAATTTCTAGCATCTTATGACCTGGATATTCTATATACGCCCGAAAAAGCCAATGTAGTTGCCGATGCTTTGAGTAGAAAGCATGCTATTCTTTCTTATCTCGTCATTGCTCCTACTCTTCTTGAGAAAGTCACCAGTAAGCAAAAAGAAGATGAGTTCGTTCATCAAATTTATGAGAAAATGCATGGTGAAAATACAAGTTTTGAAGTTGACAACAATAAAGTTATAAGATTAAAAGGTAGAATTTGTGTCCCTGATATTCCAGAGCTGAAACGTGAAGTTTTAGGTGAATGTCACAAATCCAAGCTTTGCATCCATCCAGGAGTAAATAAAATGTATAGAGATATCAAAAGAACTTTCTGGTGGAAGACAATGAAAAGGGACATATCTATTTATGCGAGCGCTGTGCTACTTGTCAACAAATTAAAAGCGATCAAAAGAAAGTGGCCGGTTTACTTCCGCCTTTGGAAGTACCGAAATGGAAATGTGATCAGGTATCGATGGATTTAATTGACGGATTGCCACGAACCAAGAAGGGAAATGAAGCAATTTCGGATATAGTGGACTGTCTAACCAAAACTGCTCAATTCATTCTAGTGAAATCCACTCGGGCTAAGCTTAGCTTAACAAAGATATATATAAAGGAAATTATTGGTCTACATGGTATCCCTAACAGCATAGTGAGTGATCGTGACCCGATCTTCACTAGTAGATTTTGGAAGGGATTTCAAGATGCATTGGGAACAAGATAGAATTTCAGCACTGCTTATCACCCAAAGTCTGATGGGCAGACTAAGAGAATTAATCGAATTCTAGAAGGCCTTTTGTGTGCTTGCATTCTCGACTTTGGTGGTTCTTGGGAGGACCATTTACATCTGGTCGAATTTTCATAAAATAACAGCTATTAGTCCAATATAGAAATGGCTTCTTTCGAAGCTTTATATGGTCGTCCATGTGATCACTTGCATGCTGGATCGAATCAGGTGATAGACTCGTCCTTGGACCAGATATGATTAAAGAAACCACGGAGAAGGTTGATTTTATTCGAAAGAAATTAATAACTGCTCAAAGTCGTCAGAAGAGCTATTATGATCGCCGAAGAAGAGATTTAGAATTTCAAGTTGGAGATTCTGTATTTCTGAAAGAATCTCTGATGCGGGGTGTATTAAGCTCGGGAAAACTGGAAAGCTAGCGCTGCGTTATATTGGTCCTTTTCCTATTCTGGAGAGGATCGGTCCTCTAGCATATCGAGTGGTTGTTTGGTGCACATAATGTGTTCCACGTTTCTAGTCTTCGAAAGTATGTGCACGACCCAGATAGTATTATTGAGGAGGCAGCTCCGTAGGACCTTGAGATCACTCCCAATTGAACAGTTAGAGGAGATCCGATTAAGATTGTAGATCGTGATGAGAAAAGATCGAGAAACAAAGTTGTGAAACTCGTCAAAGTTCAGTGGAGTGGCGATCCGAAGGACTGCACTTGGGAACCCAAAGATAATATGCAAAAGTCATACCGCAATTGCAGAGTGGATATCTCGGCTTAAACCGGTAATCCATTTCCTTATTTTTTTCCCTGAATTCGTATATTCTAAGTTTCTTTTTCTCTCTCTTTCAAATTTCGAGGACGAAATTTTCTTAAGGGCGGATATTTGTAACATCCCAAAATTTGAATTTTAAATTCGGTAAATTGTTTGAACTTTTGAAATTTAAATTGAAAAGTTTCGAAAGAAATAAAATATTATTAATATAAAATAAAAGAAAGATATATGGATATAAATAAATATTTGATAGTTAAGTTTTAAATAAATAATAATAAATAAATAAAAACGTATAACAAACAAGAAATTGTGTTAAACAATAAAATAAAATATATGCGATGAATTAAATGTTGATAGTTAAAATTTAAATAGAACGAAAAATTAAAATGTTTGTTGTAATAAGACGATATGGTTATAACATGACATAGGAATACATATAAACTTGTATGAAATTTTATAAACCAAGAAACAATAAAATAAAGAGTTATATGAAAAAAAAAAAAATTAGATTACAAAAGAAGTAAAAAAATCTGCAAAAAACAAAACAAAATTTGTACTTACAAAAAATCAAATAGGATCGTATGTTAACAAGGATGGAAACATGCATTAAATGCTCTCTTCTTAAGCCTAAATCAAAGATCTTTCAGCCAAAATTATGTAATTAGAGATAAAATATATTTAGTCAAAACAAATAAAAAATTTGTTCAAAGTAAAATAAGCCTAACTAGTAAAACCTTCCCCTTACACCAACTATTTTTCTATATATATGTGTTCATCAACTTATTTCTATTTCGTTCAATGGAAACTAAGCAGAAAAACCAGAGAAAAAGACATAAACATTATTATCTTACAAACTCATCAACCTAGCAAGAAAAAGAAAAAAAAAACACAAACTTGAAGTAGTTCAAAATTAAATAAATTCAACTCAGAAGTATATTTCAAAGCTCAAGTGCATCTCAAATCAACATAAATGATTCAAGAATAAAGCTTCAGATTCCATTCAATTGAGTAAAGTGCAAAATAAAATCATTTCTAGAACTCTGTTCTTCTCTGTCATTTTTTAAGGTGAGCAAACTTTCTCTAAAAACTCAATCCTCTGTCTTACTGTGTTCAGTGATGATAAAAGAGATGAAAAATGTTATAACTTGTCTGAATGCATATTTATGTGTGTATATATATGTGCAGAGTTGATGATGTGTGTCTGTAGATATGCCTTTGATAAAATACACATTCTAAAAACAACTTCAAAAAAAATCACTTCCCCTTATTCTACTTGCTATTAGGACTTAGGGTTAAAACAGTAGTTGTTTGTTTGATGATCAACTAAGTTTTAACAATTTGTTAAAGCCAAACAACTTCTCAATGGCTCTGGAAATTAAGAATTGATGCAGCCAAGACCAGAGAAGAAGCTGTGCAAACTCTAATTCCAGAAAACATGAATTTATGGTGTGGTGTGATGAGTCGTTCGCGACTTAGTGAAAGCTTGGGTCGTTGCCGATCTAAGGAAGAAAGGACACGAGTTAACAAGCCAAGGGGGAAGATAAGCCGACTCAACAGAAGCATATGGGGATGTTTCCGACCTAACGGGTTACATGGGCAAGAGCATGCTTTAGGTCGTTTCCGACCTAAGGACAAGAAGTTACGAGTTGATGGGAGCATAGGTCGTTTCCGACCTAAGGCCTTGAGTCGGAGGAAGTTGAGTCGGCATGCGCCTGAGTCGGCCATAGGAGCAGATGTGTTGTTGGCCTTGAGTCGTTAGGTCGTATACGACCTAACTGTTGTAGCTTGAGTTGTTTGAGTCGTTAAATGTAAGTCGGTCGTGTTGAGTCGTATGAGCCGTTGTACTTTTAAGTCGTATGTCGTATACTATGTACTGTGTGTGGAAGTGATGTGTTGAGTCGTGTGCGACTCAAGGGTTGAATCGGCAAAGAGCTTGAGTCGGTTGTATTTTGTTCTATTGTAAAGGCGTTGAGTCGCGTGAGTTAAGTCGGTCACGATCTAAGTTGGGTCGTGAGTCGGTGCCGACCTAGGAGTCAGGTGAGAATTTGTGTGTGTCGAGTTGTGAAAGCTATAAATAGCGCGTGTGTTGTACATTGTGTGTTGTTGATTTTGAATAAAATTTCTCTTTTGTTAGCTTTGTGCTTTCATACCAATTGGTAGTTGAGTGTAATCTCCTATCTCCTCTTTCGGTTAATCGAATGCGCTCGATTCAACGATCGTAGAAGCCGATTCACGGAATCTAGTGCGCTAGATCAACGTGCGAAGAATCGTAGATCTTTAAACACGGTATAGTGCGCTATCAACGTGTTTGAGATAGCTAGAGTTCGGTATCTTTGGATCAACGAACTTGGGCATTTTGGTATCTTCAACTCACCGATTGCTACATTTCATCGATTGAAGTTTTGTTTGATTAATCCGCTGCGTCATTTATTGGTATCGGAGCCATTCTTAGCCAATCATAGCTAAGTTTGATTCTTGGAGCCAAGTTTTTGAAGTTTTTGAAGTTGAAGGAGTTCATCGTGTTCATATTGAAGTTGCATCAAGTTAGGAGTGTTTGATCCATTTCATTTTGGATCGAGGAGTTGGACTTTGTTTGGATTTTGACTTGGAGTTTTTGTGCGCCAAGGAGTTTGAATTTGAAGAAGGTCGTGTATACTTGGGAGTAGCCGTGCCTTGTTGATTGCATTGAAGTGTTTGTAGTAGGTGGCCAAGACAAGTTGTACCGAGGCAAGTCATAGCGAGTCAAGGTAGAGCCGACCTAACTTGAACCGAGTTAGTGTGAGCCGTGAACATCTATTGCCGATCTAAGGTTGAGCCTAGATTGCTTTATTGTGTGAAATTTTGAAGTATTGTGTTCAATTTGTTGAAGTTTGTGAAGTTTACAACCATGCCACCAAGGAGAGCTAACCGACATCAAAACGTTGAAGCTTTGTATCGTAGAGAAGAAGCCGAGCTTATGGAACAACGTATTAATGAAAAGTTTGATGAAGGCATTGGTAAATTGGAGAGATTGATGACTGATTTGAATCAAAGGAGGAGATCACCAAACTCGAACCATGGAGGAAACCGAGTTTCGCCATTGGTTACGGAAGCGAGGATGGTATCACCACATTCTTGTAGAGATAGAAGAGAAACATCAATTTCATCACGAAGAGATCATCATGACTATGCACATGAAGAAAGAAGAAGTCATCGAGAATTTGACCATGAAGCATATAGAGATGAAGAGAGACATAGTCAAAGAAGCATGCATGAGAGAAGGGATGATGTTAGTCGAGATCGATGTAGGCGTACCTTTGATTTTGTTGAAGAGGGTGATAGAGCAAGTATTCATTATAGAGATCGAGACCAAATTCGAAATTCTTACCGTGATGTGGAGGATGATCGTCGTTGGGAGTCGGGTATGAAAATGGAAATTCCAGAATTTAAAGGCGGGATGGTTGCTGAGGAGTTTTTAGATTGGTTGTCTAATGTGGAGGAAATCTTTGATTTCAAGGAGGTGCCGGAGAATAGAAGGGTGAAGTTAGTTGCTACAAGGCTGAGGGGAAGAGCATTGGCATGGCGGCAGCAAACTAAACTTACTCGAGAACGAATGGGGAAGTCAAAGATAGAATCTTGGGAGAAGATGAAAAAGTTGATGAGATCTACTTTCTTACCTTACAACTACCAGTCACTTATGTACCAAAGGTTGCAGAATCTGAGGCAAGGGACGAAATCTGTTAGCGATTATGCTGATGAATTTTACCAACTCATTGCCAGGAATGATATTATGGAGACAGAAGAACAGCTGACTGCTAGATTCATTGGGGGATTGAGAATGCAGATCCAGGATATGGTTAATATGTTTGATCCTAGATCCGTTGCAGAGGCACATCAGAAAGCGTTAGCTTGGGAGAAACAAGGAAGGCGTGGAGGTGGTGTGTTTACTAATTCTAATAATCCAGTGAAGGGTGCCGGTGGAAGTTCTAGTGTTCCTAAACCTATTACAAAGCCAGTGGTGAAGGAGGTAGAGAAGGCGAAGGCTAGTAGTGTTTTCAAATGTTATAATTGTCAGGAGTTGGGTCACAAAAGCAATGAATGTCCGAAGCCGAAGAAGAGAACCATGGTTGCAGAAGTTGAGGAGGATGACGGTGAGGAGGCAGAATGTTCAAATACACCTTATGTTGAGGAGGAAGAAGAATTGTGTGGAGATGAAGGTTGTAATCTTATGATGAGGAGAAGTTGTTTGACACCAAAGCAAGAAGAGGATTCTAGTTGGTTGAGAAGCAATATTTTTCAGTCGACATGCACTATTCTGGGGAAAGTCTGCAAGTTCGTTATTGATGCGGGAAGCTGTGATAATATTATTTCTACAGAAGCTGTGAGGAAATTGAACTTGAAGACTGAAAAACATCCTAAACCGTACAAGCTAGCATGGTTAAGGAAGGGTGGTGTAGTGAAAGTGTGTCGAAGAGTTTGTGTTAATTTTTCTATTGGGAAGAAGTACAAGGATGAAATTTTGTGTGATGTCGTAGATATGGATGTTTGTCACTTATTGTTGGGCAGACCATGGCAGTTTGATAGAGCAGTACAGCATGACGGTCGTGCCAACAGTTACAGTTTCATGTTCGAAGGTACTAGAATCACTTTGGTTCCTAAGAAGCAACAACAGAAGGAGAACAAGCTAGAAGAGATTGAAGAATTGAAAACTCTGTTGACTTTGAAAGAGTTTGTCAAGGAAGTAGAGGAAGAACCGGAAGTGTTTTTGTTGATTGGGAGAGAGAGCAGCGAAGAAGTAGAGATTCCAGAAGAAGTAAAACCTGTTTTGAAAGATTTTGAAGATGTTTTTCCAGAGGAATTACCGAAGGAGTTACCGCCACTTAGAGACATTCAACATCAGATTGATCTTGTTCCAGGAGCAGTGTTACCACATCGACCACATTACCGTATGAGTCCGAAGGAACATGAGGAATTGAGAAGACAGGTGGAAGAGTTGCTTGAACAGGGTCGTATCCAGGAAAGTTTGAGTCCATGTGCTGTGCCTGCATTATTAGTACCAAAGAAGGATGGAACATGGAGGATGTGCACAGATAGTAGAGCTTTGAATAAGATCACTGTTCGTTACAGATTTCCTATGCCGAGGTTGGATGATTTGTTAGATCAATTGAGTGGGGCAACTATATTTTCAAAGATTGATTTGAAGAGTGGTTATCATCAAATTCGAATCAGACCTGGAGACGAATGGAAGACAGCTTTCAAGACAAGAGAGGGATTATACGAATGGTTGGTTATGCCATTTGGTTTGTCAAATGCACCTAGTACATTCATGCGGGTGATGAATCAAATCTTTAGACCATTCATTGGGAAGTTCGTCGTGGTTTACTTCGATGATATTCTGATTTACAGCAGGAGTATGGAGGAGCATATTCTACATCTGAGGGAAGTATTGATTATTCTTCATGAGGAACAATTTTATGCTGCTACGAAGAAATGTGTGTTTATGACGCATACTGTTTTATTTCTGGGCTATGTTGTTTCAGAAAAAGGAATTCAAGTTGATCAAAGTAAAGTTGAAGCTATTAGAAATTGGCCACAGCCGAGAACTATCACTGAAGTTAGAAGTTTTCATGGATTAGCATCATTCTACCGAAGGTTCATTCCACACTTCAGTAGCGTGATGACTCCAGTGACTGATTGCATGAAAGGGAAACAGTTTGTATGGTCAGAAGAAGCGGGGGTTGCCTTTGAGAAGATCAAGGAATTGTTGACGTCTGCACCAATTCTTGTTTTACCGAATTTTCAGTTATTGTTTGAATTGCATACTGATGCTTCGAAGGTTGGTATTGGAGGAGTTCTGAGTCAGAATGGGAAGCCAGTTGCATATTTCAGTGAGAAACTGTCAGGGGCAAAGATGAGATACAGTACATACGATGTTGAGTTTTATGCTGTTGTTCAGGCTGTTAAGCATTGGAGACATTACTTATTTCAGAAGGAATTTGTTCTGTACACTGATCACGAAGCTTTGAAACATTTACAGGGACAGGATAAAATTTCAGCGAGACATGCGTCATGGATTGCTTATTTGCAGCAGTTTACTTTTGTCGTTAAGCACAAATCAGGGGTGACAAATCGAGTAGCAGATGCTTTGAGTAGGAGGAGTCATTTACTAACGACAATGAAGGTTGAAGTGACGGGGTTTGAAATGTTGCCTGAGATGATTGAAGGAGATCCTTACTTTGAGAAATATGTTGAGAAAGTGAAGGATGGAAGTACCGATGAATTCATGTTAGTTGATGGTTTTCTGTTTAAAGGAAATCGTTTATGTATTCCGGATTGTAGTTTGAGGATGAAAATTGTGAAGGAATTGCATGAGGAAGGACATGTGGGCCGTGATCGTACTTTGCAGTTGATTTCACAGTCTTATTTTTGGCCGTCAATGAGAAAAGAGGTTGAAAGATTTGTGGAGCGATGTCATATTTGCCAAGTTTCAAAAGGAACAGCAACAAATGCAGGGTTGTATATGCCGTTACCAGTACCATCTAAGCCATGGGTTGATATTAGCATGGATTTCGTTTTGGGTTTGCCGAGAACTCAAAGGGGAAATGATTCGATATTTGTTGTGGTGGACAGGTTTTCAAAGATGGCACATTTTGTGGCTTGCAAAAGGACAGCAGATGCAGTTCGAGTGGCACAGTTATTTTTCAAGGAGATTTATCGACTTCATGGTTTACCAGAATCTATTGTTTCTGATCGAGATACTCGTTTTCTGAGTCACTTTTGGTTGAGTTTGTGGAAGATGGTGGGAACGAAACTGAAATTTAGCAGTGCTTATCATCCACAAACTGATGGGCAGACAGAAGTTGTTAACAGGTCATTGGGAAATTTGTTGCGTTGTCTTGTACAAGATAATTTGAGAAGTTGGGACATGAAGCTATGCCAGGCAGAATTTGCTCATAATCATGCAGTAAATCGAAGCACAGGATTCAGTCCGTTTCAGATTGTTTATTCAAATTTACCCAGGGGGCCGTTGGATTTAGCAGTTGTACCACAGTCAAAGAGAACAGTTAAACGAGCTGCTGATTTTGTTGATGAGCTGACTGAATGTCATAAAATCGTTCAGGAACGATTGGAGAAATCGAATGAGAAGTATAAGAAGTCTGCAGATTTGAAACGTCGAAATGTTGAATTTAAAGAAGGTGATTTGGTTTATGCCGTATTAACAAAGGATCATTTTCCGGTGGGTGCTTATAACAAGTTGAAGGCACGAAAAATTGGTCCGATTGAAGTTTTGAAGAAAATCAATGAGAATGCTTATCGATTAAAGCTACCAAATGATGTTTATACTTCTGATGTTTTTAACGTCAAACATTTAGTTCCATATCATGGAGATGAGATTGTTGAGGAAGAATTTACAAATTCGAGGTCGAATTTTTCTCAACCAGGGGAGGATGATGCAGCCAAGACCAGAGAAGAAGCTGTGCAAACTCTAATTCCAGAAAACATGAATTTATGGTGTGGTGTGATGAGTCGTTCGCGACTTAGTGAAAGCTTGGGTCGTTGCCGATCTAAGGAAGAAAGGACACGAGTTAACAAGCCAAGGGGGAAGATAAGCCGACTCAACAGAAGCATATGGGGATGTTTCCGACCTAACGGGTTACATGGGCAAGAGCATGCTTTAGGTCGTTTCCGACCTAAGGACAAGAAGTTACGAGTTGATGGGAGCATAGGTCGTTTCCGACCTAAGGCCTTGAGTCGGAGGAAGTTGAGTCGGCATGCGCCTGAGTCGGCCATAGGAGCAGATGTGTTGTTGGCCTTGAGTCGTTAGGTCGTATACGACCTAACTGTTGTAGCTTGAGTTGTTTGAGTCGTTAAATGTAAGTCGGTCGTGTTGAGTCGTATGAGCCGTTGTACTTTTAAGTCGTATGTCGTATACTATGTACTGTGTGTGGAAGTGATGTGTTGAGTCGTGTGCGACTCAAGGGTTGAATCGGCAAAGAGCTTGAGTCGGTTGTATTTTGTTCTATTGTAAAGGCGTTGAGTCGCGTGAGTTAAGTCGGTCACGATCTAAGTTGGGTCGTGAGTCGGTGCCGACCTAGGAGTCAGGTGAGAATTTGTGTGTGTCGAGTTGTGAAAGCTATAAATAGCGCGTGTGTTGTACATTGTGTGTTGTTGATTTTGAATAAAATTTCTCTTTTGTTAGCTTTGTGCTTTCATACCAATTGGTAGTTGAGTGTAATCTCCTATCTCCTCTTTCGGTTAATCGAATGCGCTCGATTCAACGATCGTAGAAGCCGATTCACGGAATCTAGTGCGCTAGATCAACGTGCGAAGAATCGTAGATCTTTAAACACGGTATAGTGCGCTATCAACGTGTTTGAGATAGCTAGAGTTCGGTATCTTTGGATCAACGAACTTGGGCATTTTGGTATCTTCAACTCACCGATTGCTACATTTCATCGATTGAAGTTTTGTTTGATTAATCCGCTGCGTCAAGAATTGAGTAAAACTTTAAATAAGTCAAAAATTTTGAGCTGTAGTATCGAGCAAACTGCTAAATTTTGAATTCGAGTATTCTGTGTCGAATCGAGATTCGATTACGAGTGTGTGTTAGGTCTTCGACTTGCTGAAACTCGCGACGTTCGCCAGAACGGTGGCGTGATGATGTGCACATGCACGTTATCGTTTTGGTGTTAGTGTTTATGGGGGTGAGCAACCCGAGCTGTCACTCGAGAAAATGTATGTGATGCTTCGAAGTTGCACTCGAGCGTGTGAGTTTTGTTACCTGTTGTTATAACTTAACTTAAATTTACTTAATGAAAAAAAGAAGAAGGATAAGAAGTGTATGCGAGAGGAAAAGAAGATGACCTAGGGGAAAGAAGAGGGAAACCCGAGCGAATACTCGAGTCAAACCTGGGGTTGCTCAGTTATTTTCAAAAAAATGGGTTAAGCCAACAGTTTAAAGTTATAGCATTGAAGTAAATAATGTTGACTGTTTTTTTGGTTAAGAATTTGTTGCAACTAATCGACTAAGTGAGTACATATCAATACTTTCTAAAACCTTAATTAATAGTTTAATTAAGTAATTAACTTAAGCTAAATATTGAATTTAATTACCATTAAAGCTTTCAATATAACAATAAATTGATTTTCAAAGTACAAAGAAGATTTTAAATGATAACTAAGGTAAATAATTTTTATTAACTAATGGTTTTGAAAAGTAATTAAGAATGATTTATAATTTGTAATTAAAATTGATAAATAAACAATTAAGTGCCTAATTATTTGTAAATTAAGAATTTGTTAATTAGATAAATTAAGTCTATTAATTATAATTGGCAATTAATTAAAATAATTAATTAAGAAACAATTAATCAAGTTAATTAAGATTTAATCAAATTATCCAAATTAATCATTGATTTTAAATGATCAATAAAAATAATTATGTGGTTATCTATTGAATCACAACCACATTGGAAAATAATTAACTACTGCTGTGCACTAGATTGATATTTCTATTCTGGTTGTGATACTGTGTGATGTAGATTGCTCTGTACTGCACTGTGATCTGTGATTTGTTCTATATTGATATGAAAACCCTGTTGCCCGTAAAACGGCATTTAAACTTCGATGCGACAGGGAGTCGGATTTCAGTTAGTTATCCGAAACCCACATCGAACCCTTTATGTGAATCATTGTGATTGATATATCCACGTTTTTCAAAATTAAACTCTCACTATTCGGTTTAGCCAGGAAAGGACCTTTCTTTCATATAACCCATTTCGAATAATGATACGTCGAAACGGATAACATTTGAAGACCGGTGGTGAAGACCGGGTGTCTTCAAAAATGATAGGATAACCTATCGATTGTCTTTGCACTAAGTTGCTCCGGTATAGAGATCTCCTAAGTGATGGAAAGTGCGATCGGGATTGTGGATACCCAGATTTGCAAGGGCTTCTTCCTTTATTGGACGAAGTGCCTTCGGTTCTGTTCGAACCCGGAACAAACTTGTATGGTCGTATGTCTGACACTATACTTTGAGATATAAGTCTGATTTCTTTCAAATACGTATCTGTTGGTGGCGGAGAATTTTTTCTCTTAGCTTAACACCCTTCTCTGAGACGTACGAGCTCAGAGGTTATGTAATTAAAGGTTATCAACGACGTACTCCCAATTTGGTAGTGTGGCATGCTAAGTGCTACTGTGTGTTGATGATCATTTGTTGATCATTTGTGATGAAGGCATGGCTTTCGTGTAAAGCGTAGCTTAATGGACGGGACCTCATCGGACCTCACAACCTGAAAATGGTCGAAACAGGAAAGATGCGTGTAACAGCCCGCAAATCCGTACCCCTTGAGTTAACACTATTCTACATAAATCAACTCAAGGTGTATAGAAATATGAACCATTTGGGTTAAAGAAGAAGAGGTAGAAGAAGAAAATAGAAAAACAACATCAAAATCTAACCATCGCAGAATAAAATATAATAGATAATAATGATCTTTACTCAAAAATCAAATGTTTCTGTTTATATGTTACATCATCAGAGTACATCAATCACAGTTCAAAATCAATAACATACAACCGGATACTCAACAATACAACACAACAGGATGTATATAAACAAGTACGGAAGTACGTATCGTTATCCAGCTCATCTCCCGAGCTCCACAGCATCAAATCATGTATCCTATAATACTCGGTCTGATCCGAGCATTACAGTTAAATAACACCCGAGTCAGTTTGGAATACCAGCGTAAGAAAATCACACTCAATTGATTATTAAAGTTTCAAAAGTCCTTTGAAAACAAAAGCATCTCGTAAGACCACGCCACAAATAAACATGTCGGGTTTTAACCTTACGGTTGCTAAAACAATTTTATAGAAATCCTCATATATTGTAATAGGGTCTATATACAAATACTTATAAAATAGCTGAAATTGTTACATTCATTAAATTCCAGCTACGAGCCACAGAGTGGGTAATACAAACAAAACTCGTACAAGGCTGGTAGGGAGAATGGATTTCCAACTAATGACTAGGCACTGGGGTACCACCTGTCACAGTACATGGCCTAGATCACAGTACCGAGGAGTACGCCCGCTCCCCTGCAACACAAGACCGGGACTACCCCTTACTGGATAATACCGAGTGAGATCACCCCGTGGTTGGGATCAGCAACCGCCCACTAAGCCGAAATAAAAGGGACATCTAGATAGAGATGACCTCACCCTGCTTGGGTGCTACCCACCTACCCTTGCTGCATAACCCCTGATTTTCAGTCATTCCAGTTTGATGAGGCTTGAGGCTAAGTGTTACCTTTTTAGAGCATATCCCTTAGAATGCCCATCTTCCAACTGACGATGTTCCGAATGCATTCATCTATACAAGTCTGTCCTGGGTTCGAACGGAACCGAAGGCACTATTCCTACTACATCCATTTTGGAAATATCCTCAGGATTAGTAGAGACTAGCCCTTGCACTTCACTGCTCCATCTTCGAATCTAAAATCGTTTTCCACGAATCGTACAAATCGGATCGAAGCGGTTTTCGAGAAATAAATCTCGAACCCGGTCTCGTCGAAACGATCAACGCATTTGTCCAATATTGATAGTCGGTTATTTAATTATCAATTTATATTCATAAACATCCATCAAACAATAAATAATTTTCCCAAGTTATTTATTAATCCCAAAATATTCTTACAAGATATATTTCTATTTTCAATCCTTTGAAAATAATTTCAAACCATCTTTCTTTTCAGAATAAACTTTCCCAAATATTTTCTATCTTTACTGAAATCACCAAGCACAATACTAGATTTTTAAAATAGTTTAAAACACTTTACTTTGAAATATAATTTAAAACATTTAAGTTAAAACTACTTCAATAATTTGTTAAAAATTCATACTATACGAATATATGAAAATAAGGTTACTTAATAAAATATAAAACTAAGTTTTCACTTTTAAAAACACAAAATACTAAGTCACTTTTAAAATAAGTACTACCATAATAGATTAAAAGGAAATACCTACTTTAGAATTTAAATATTTAGAAATAATAATTTTTTCAAAACATACTTTTAAAACAACTTTAAAACTTTTATCTTAATTTTCAAAATTTACTTTGAAAACGTACTTGGTTATTCAGGGAGAATTTCCAATCTCAATCACTTAAATCATTTTCCAAATTGATTCCCCATTTACTCCATTTGAAATAAATTTCTTTAATTACTCAACTCATTTCAAAATTCATTAATCATGGACTTAATTATTGTTGTTATTATTATTTTCCATTTGATTTTAAACCCTTTAACTAAAATATACGAATTTCAGGTTATTCCCAATTTCTTCTTTGTTCTTTTCAAAATTTAAAATCTTAAATTTAAAATAAATGTTTTATTCTTTTAAATAATAGCATTGAAGTTTGAAATTCATTAACTTTTTGTTTATTCAAAAATTTCCTTTCTATACTCAAGATTTATTTATTAGAATTCTTATGTCACTTTATTTCTTTTTTTCATTCGTTCTTAAATTTATTCAAATTTCCATAATTATTTTACTTACAAATTCACTTCCTTTATTTTCTTTCCAAAATCCAATTTATATATTTTTGGAAATTCGTTATACCCAATTATATCCAATCAAACCATAGCAATTCAATATTTCAACATAATTCATCATAGAATATCAAATCATCACAACAGGGGGAATTAAATAATTTAAATAAATGTTGAGGGATCCAGTTGGATCCCTCCAACCTGCTTTCCCTGCATCCACAGACGTTAGCACAACATATAATGCCAATTCCAAAATATACCATACTATCGCACATCAATCTATTCAACCATTCAAACAATTATTTAAATTTAATCGTTCAAATTTAAATTTAAATTTAAATTGAACTGAGTGAGATTAACTCACCTTTGCTTCTTAAATTTGCAATCCACTTCATTCTCGATTTGATTCCACGATTTCAGACCTTGTATAAATATTATACTGTTCATTAATAGTTTGAACTAATCAAACAAGATATTTTCCTTTTATAATTGAAGTAACTAAGAATTTTATTCAAACTAATTTCCCTTTTTTTATAAATTACTTCCAAAAATAAAAGGATATGCTAATTAAATAAGATAACCTCCTAAATACTTATATTTAAAATTAAATAATAATAAGTGAGTATACCTATTCTTTTTGAAACCTCATTTACGTATATATACTTATAAAATGACTTATACCGATTTAAAAATCAAAATTTTTAACTAACACTTCAATCATTTTGAAATTCCTATACATATTTCAAAGTTAACAGTAGGCTGACTTTATATTCTCAAAATTATATGTATACACAAATATCCAGTGTTGGTTCTAAATACTGATTCTTGATTAATATATATATTTTTCCATTTCCAAACCGCATAAAAAAATATATTCTCAATCGCTAACAAAATAGCTACTTACTTTACCATAAATTTCCCGATGAAAAAATATAAATCCGAAGCTTTAAACTTAAAATAAAATAAAAATGTATAAATTTAAATTACCTAACTCGAATCAGGTAAACAACACTATCGACCTCCTGCCTAATATCCCAAAATCGCGTCTTCCTGATCGATGCTGCGAGGCCCCACGTCGACAAACCTACTTCCCCAATCGAAACCCAGTCGCGGTACGAACGTCGCTCGACGGCCGCCTCCCTCGCACGACTCGTCGCCGACCCTCCTTGCCTCGCGATGCCACTGATTCCCACCATTACTCGTCGCAACAACTGTTCACGAACGTCGTGACTTCCTCCACGAAGCCTATGCGTACGCAACAACCTCGAACTCAGCAAATTCCTTCCCAAATCGGCACCGCCTCCTAGTCACGAAACGAAGATCCCGAATATCGCGAGCTTCGTGAATTTCCTCCTTGAGTCGTGCGTGCGAGCGGTCCTCTCTCTTTATTTTTTTTATTTTTTTTCGTTTTGATTCTGAAGGGGAAAAAGAATTTAGGGATTTGAAATAGGGCATCTATTACTTTCGTGATATTGGGAGGGGAAAAGGGATGCGAGTTGTGCCCGAAGAAGTAAAGGGTATGCGAAAGTCTTCGGCCATTGAAAATTGTTTTGAGAGAAAGATTGGAGCTGTGAATTTAGTTTTAAGATGGGGATGGATTGAAGTATACTGGAGGTAGCAATTTAAGAGCTTCAGAGAGAAGACGACGATGTTTGGAAAAGTGGAGACAGCGCGCCAACAATATCTGGCGATAGTGTCTTGGAAATAAAAGAAAAGCTGACGGGGAAAAAAAAGTTGATGTAGATATAAATTACAGCTGAAGTTGACCCAATATAAATATAAGTTTATATTGGATTCGATATAAATTTCAACGCATTTATAAATTGTACGCTCACACACTAACTCGGATTAATACGAAATCCGAAATCCGATAATAATTAAATATTGCAGACCCAATGGAACTTGTTTCTTCTAATTCCGAGACTGTGCCTTGAAAGGCTATTTTTAAATTCAATTTAAACGATATAAATTTCAGAACTGCACAGATCACTATTAATTTCAATTTTAACACTTCTATTGTCTTCAGTATTATCAATATAAGTTTCATAAGCCTTCAATTTATTTCCAACAGGCTTAAAACTCTAGATTCAACATTTTACTCAACTTCAAATTATTTAATTCAATAATTCAATTATCATATAAATTGTGATATTCGTAATTCAAGTTAAAATTACTCCTTTGAATATTTAAAATCAATTAAATATTCGAATTTTAAATGCTCAAAAATTCCGGGTCGTCACATTCCTCCCCCCTTAAAAGAATTTCGTCCCCGAAATTACTAATTTGGAAGAATGGTCCAATACCCGTTACTATTTTTATTAACTTCCCAAACTTTTCCATAGTTTACAAACAATCCTATTTGCCCAATCATTCAAGTTATAATTCAAAACCAAATTTCGAATAATCAAAATTTTTCTAACCCCCTAAATTTTCGAAAAATTTCGCCAGCGTCTCCTTTGCGCGGCTAGCTCGGTACAACTACAAAAGGCCTCTACGGGCTCCCAAATCTCAAAAGAAAACAAAAAGCCAAGTGGCTCGATCCAAAAACCCAATCAAATTTCATACCAAAATTTAAATACATACCTTTTTGTCGGGCAATTCAAATTTATCCTCTAAAATCAAAACTAATTTTCCTTTCCCTTTTATAATACCTGCATATCCTGCTTAGCACCAATATCCAATCACAATATTCGCAAAAACATTTTTTTTCCGACTTCCTTACAAAATGCCAATATCTATTCATTCAAATATTGACTTAGATTATATTTGTAAGATCAATTTCCAGTCAAGAATTTACCATTCTTTTCTTAATTTAGTATAAGCATTTTACATGCTTCTTATATTTATTTTCACTTCACCACTTCAGTTTATATCTATTTCTATTCAAATAGATTCTTTCATTTCCATATGAATTCAATTAATCTTTAACTCTGTATATTTAAATTTTATTTTCCATTTATATGGATTCATATTATAATTTTAAAGTAGTTTCATTTACAAATTTATTTCAATTTTCAATTCGGAACCGTTTTGTCGTTAACAAATTTTCCTAAAATTTTCAAAAATTTTCTAACTCCCAAAATTTCCGAATTTTTTTGGCAGAGTCTCCTTTGTACGGAGGAGCTTTTGAAATTTGACAAATGAGATAAATATATATACATCGACCCACCCTGTCGAAAAAACCAAAAACAGTTCATATTTCCTATTTTTACTGCGTAGACATCTTATTTAGCATTGTAAGCAAGCGGCTTATAATTTTTAGCAACTAGCGTAACAAAATCCAGCCACACGGCTTCCAGGTACCCGTACTTACTCAATATAAACATATAAGTTCCATATATATGAAGTTTAACAGCGTTTCACTTATTTGCAATCGTTAAACACATGAATTCTAAAAGAAATTCACACCAAACATTTTACCATAAGCATCTTATACAATTTTCATACCAATTCCACTGTTCCTATTAATTTATAACCATTTTCATTCAATTTGAATGGTTTAAAACTCAATCGCTTACATGTAATAGATTTTTAAGCAAACTGAACTCATATTTAATTCAGTTGCTCTCAAAATCAATTTATCTTACTCCTATCAATTCATTGCATCTTAATTAGTTCCATTCACATCAAATGACAATTTATTCTATGCAATTCGACGAGATATATGTGAATAAATAAGTACTTATGTTTTATAATCAATTTAAATGGATTTCAACTCAATTTATACTTAATTCTATTCCATTTTTAAATTTATACACAATCCATATATTTACATTTCATTCCAAAATTGTTTATTCCGAACTGCTTTATTTATCTCGAAGACAATCCAGGCTATTTCATTCTGTTTGATGTGATTTTTTGTTTGATGATAACAAAATATATATCAATATATATATGTGTTTGCAGTTTGGACTATATACAGAAAGGAAGAAATATTCATATTGAATAATTATACTATTGCACAGAATTTATATAATTCAACCAGTATTTTTTTATTCAATATAATATTTTATTACAACACTTAAACAATACAAAGTTTTCAGCTCTCTCTATATATACATACACCAGTTCATACATTTTACACTACAACACTCAACACTCAGTTTTTCACTCTGTCTGCACATCTACATCTATCTGCATTATCCAGCTCCACTTCTTGTCCTGTCTCTTGTGTACCTGTATAATTAGCAACTACAACAGTTATCTGAAAACAAACAAATTTGAATTTGCAAAAATAGAAATTTGTTTGTGTCTCAGATACATGGGTTATTGTCATCATCTTTGATTGTGTAATATCTGTGCATATCAGTGTTCTTACAGATAATTGTGAGTGGCTGCAACACACACGTGTACATTTATACACGTGTGCATTATCAACAAAAGTAATCAATACTTCAATGAATTCAACATGAAGCAGTGCAAACTCCCGAAGACACAACAGTGAAGGAAAGTGCATCACAGCAGCTTGAGAAAGGGTATACAACATTAAGATACACAAAATATGGAAACTGCACCAATGCAAATCAAAACAGAGAATATATATATAGTGATGCATAGCAACTGCATAGCAGCTACACAACAAAGCAATGACCAGAACACAAGTACAAGCAAATAAATGCAGTGTGAAGTGATGTAACAGCAATTACAGGTACTCAACAAGGTGAAGCAGTAGTAAATCAAAGTGTGCAACTCGAGAATGGATACAAGTGACTCAGACCAAATGCAGTGACATACTGCAACAAACAAAGTCTCGACCAAAATCAGTAACACAATGCAAATACAACAACAGAGCACAATGCACAAAAGTCACAAACAAGGTCAAACCCAAGATAGGTTCAACTCAAGGCAACTTGAAGCATACAAGGTCAGACAAACCACTGCAACAGCAAACACAGTGAAGCTACAAACGTCGAGTGCAACAACAAACTCTGTGCACATGTACAGGGATGAATACAACATGATGAAGCAGTGGAAACAAACTCAAGTGCAACAGTGAAGTTGAATACATGAACAAGTGTAGCATCTGATACAGTGAAAAAGCCCAAGTCAAGATGGAGCTACAATGCAACACAGTGATAATGCAACATGGAGTGTGCAAGTGCAATTCGAATTGACAAAACAGTTTCAAGTTACAACAAAGAAGTCAGTGGCAGCTCCAAAATCTAGATCAACAGAACATGAAGTAGTTCAAATCCAAGTACAAACCCAGGAATATATGCATACACACATACATATGTATATATGCACATATATAGTAAACAGGTGAATATGCAGTAGGGAACACAAGACAGTGGCAAGTACAAGTCAGTGCAGAAATCAAGCCGAAGTTAAAGAACAAATTCATATCTTTTGATTAAGTCTTTGATTAAGTCAAAGAAATCTAATTAGGAAAGAAATCTCTGCATCAAATTTCTCGAATTCATATATGGTCAGTATTAATTCAAATAGGGGCCGAGACAACAAATATAGGAAGAAATTTTCGAATTAATTAATTCGAAAACAAATATGGACAGCAATAATTCGAAATCAAATCAAGAAAGGAATACTCCAAATCCATAACAATTTCAGGAAAAATAATCAACGACGTGCAAAAATCAAATCTGACAGTGGTTATTAGGGTTTCAACCCCATAAATAAACCCCAAGAAATCATCATAGAACACAGAACAATCGAGTTAAAAAGCAAGCAATCAAACAAGCAACAAAAGAAATTACATACCGAACCATCAACAACTCGATCAACAGAGAACGAGCTAGCAACAAGCATCAATCATCAGAGGACAAGCAAGAGCTTAATCAGTCATCAGAAAGAAGCCGAAGCCCCAATTCGAGAAAGAAACAGAAGCCCTAATTCAGATCGAATAAACAGAGGGCCGCCATTTTTTTTCTCCACAAACAAAAGACAATGGACCGGGTGAAATAAGATAAGAGGGAAGTGACCGCATATTTTTTGTTTGTTTTGGGTTAGGGTATCTTTATTTTTATTTTTAAAGGCAAGATAATTTAAATTGTTTTAAATTTAGTGCTTTCTCTTATAATTTGTTTTATTTGTCTGTTCTTTTCAAAACAAAACATGGTAAATCATCACCTAGGGTTTAGGTGTTGTCAGATTGTCTAGTTAGAGTTAGTCCAGTTAGCAGGGTTTGCGAGTTTGCAAAACTCTATAGGCGGTAGCAGGGTTTGCAAGTCTGTTAGAGTGTTTGTAAGCGGGAAACTGTTTAATTCCAATAGAAATCTGGGAATGCAGCAGTAGGCAGGGGTTGCCGAAGCTGGGTAAATTTTGTGTGTGATTTATTTTTCAGCATATTTATCTCTGCAGTTTGCTTCTGTGTTTAATTCACAAAAATTTGCTATAACCCTATTCACCCCCCCATCTAGGGTTAATCTAGATCCTACAAGTGGTATCAGAGCTAGGTATTTTACTTTAACTCTAGAGTCATGAATCCACCAAATAATGCTTTTTCTGAGGGACAATCTATTGCTAGGCCACCCATGTTTAATGGGAATGATTATGCTTATTGGAAAGTTAGGATGAGTATTTATCTTAGTTCTGTCGATTATGATGTTTGGGATATTATTGAAACTGGCTAAAAATCTCCCACTATAGTTATTGGTGACACTGAGATTCCTAAACCTAAGGATAGGTGGGATGCTAACGATAAGAAACTAAAAACTACAAATGCCAAAGCACTGAACGCTTTGATCTGTGCTCTTGATAAAAATGAGTGTTAACGCTAAAATTTGAACGCTAACACCCCGGTGTATGAGTTATAGTTGTGAAAGCACCACCCGATAGCTCGGGAACAGATTACAAGCAGATAATAGCAGAAAAGCAGCAAACAACAACAATTTTATAGTGGTTCGGCTTAAGGGTATAGCCTACGTCCACTTTAAGTACTTTTATTAATGATCTCGTTACAAGCTGATACAATTCTTCCCAAGTACAATACACTTTGAATTACAAGAGACTTAGAACAAGTAGCCTAAACTTCGATGAAGATGAGAGTTTTCGTATCCATGTTGGATGTATGTGATCTCTTCTTGAAGTTGTTTGTAGCGTTCTTAGTGTCTTAAGAGCTTCAAGTGTTAGATTGGTTCAGAATGCAGCAGAGTATCGGCGCTTGAAGAGAGTGAGCCCAAAAAAGTCCCCTCCTAGTTCGAGTTAGGGCTGTATTTATAGGCTTTTATCGGAGTTAGGTCGTAGGTCGTGACCGACCTAAGTAAGGTCGTAGGTCGCAGTCGACCTAAAAAGCACTGGCCTTCCTTCCATAAGAACATACGTGCTGATTTGTACAAGTCTAAGGTCGTAAACGACCTATTCCATAGCGGCATGGCATAGGCGGCTTCTTTATTCATGCAGATAGGTCAAGAGCGACTTATCCTAGGTCATTAGCGACCTATCATAGGTCGTGAGAACTTTCCTGTAGTCATAGCTGGAGTTCTTAAGTCGTTGAATCTCTTAGGTCGTGACCTTCCTTAGGTCGAAGTACTCCGTTAGGTCGTTGGGCAGTATTTTTATCTCCAAGTGCTAGGTCGTCTTCGACCTAAAGTAGGTCGTAGGTGGGCAACGACCTAGGGGATGGGATCTGACTTATCTCAATTGTGCTCGGCTCTTTTCTCAGCGAGCTGATAGGTCGCGCCCGACTTGTTTTAGGTCGTAAGTCAGCTGAGATTTAGGTCGCTGAGACCACTTCATTCTCAGGTCGGTAGGCAATGGCTTTGTTTAGGTCGCATATGATTTAGGTCGTAAGTTTGGTGAGCCTGTAGGTCGCTAAATTCTATAGGTCGCTATGTTACTGGAGAAGTTAGGTCGCTTCTGTAGTTAGGTCACGACCTTCCTTAGGTCGCTGCTGCCTTTAGGTCGAGACAATCTTTAGGTCGCAACACTTTAGGTCGCAGCTACCTTTAGGTCGCTGGGTTCCGCTAGGTTGTAACCCTCTTTAGGTCGCTAGGTCACGTGTGCGGTTAAGTCGCTGCATTTCCATTAGATCGCTCACAGAAGGGAGTTAACAATGAGTTTAATAGAATTTCTCATTGTACAACAGCACAGCAAATTTGGCACACTTTGGAGGTGACATACGAAGGAACTTCTCAAGTCAAGGAGTCACGTCTAGCTCTATTTAGCAATGAATACGAAAACTTTGTGATGGAAAAGGGCGAGAGCATAAAGGATATGTTTGGATGATTTTCAACTTTGGTGTACAATGCTAGAGCGCTTGGGAAGGTCTTCACTGAAGTAGAGCTTGTGCAGAAGATACTGCGAGTCTTACCAATGAACTTTGAGGCAAAAGTCACGGCAATACAAGAATCGAAAGATCTGAGTAAACTAAGCATGGAGGAGTTGATCGGAAACTTGATGACATATGAGCTTGAGCTAAAGGCAGAGGAGGAACGTAACAACTCCGAATCAAAAAAGAAGACAATTGCCTTGAAGAGCAAAGAAGAAAGCGATGAAGAATAAGAAGATCCAATTGAAGAGCTTGCGATGGCTGTCAATAATCTTAGAAAATGGTCAAAATTCAGGCCACGCAAGAAGAAAACAAGTGGTAATAGGTCAAAAGATTCTGACGATTCCGATAATGAATTGACATGCTTTAACTGCAAAAAGCCTGGCCACTTCAAACAAAAATGTCCACTTCTCAAAAACAACAAAGGAAAGAAAAAGAAGAAGAAGGCCTTTGCAGCAACTTGGGATGATGAAGAAGGAGAAGAAGTTTCGGATAATAGCTCAGAAGAGGCTAACTTATGCCTTATGGCAAAATCAGATTCAGAAACAAGTTCAGAGGAATCCAGTGAGGTACGTGACTATTCTTATAAAGAACCTGTTTTGATGTGCTATGATCTTACTAATACAATTGATACTCTTGAAACTAAAATTGAAAAATTGAAGTCTGACAGGAGAGAACTTGTTTATGAGAATACTAGGTTAGAAACTGAACTTGAAAATATTCAAAACCTAGACTGTAAAGAATGTAAAATTTTAGATTCAGAGATATCAAGACTTAAGAATAGCTTCGACAATCTTGAAAAAGAAAACTCAAGTCTTAAGGAAACCATTGACACTAGGAAAAAGGATTTTATAAATAGATGCACCACACTTGTAACTGAAAACACAACACTAAAAACCAAAGTCCAAAATCTTGAGAAATCTCTGAATAAGTTTTCAAGAGGAGAAAAATCATTTAACATGTTATTGGGAAATCAACTCTTTGCTAATAACAGAAAAGGACTAGGTTTTGGGAAAACACAGGTTGATGATTGTGCAAAAGGTAAGTGTGTCTTTGTTAGAAGTGAAATTGGACATCGTGTTGAAAATTGTAGTCATAGGAACAAGAACACAAAATTTATACAAGTTTGGGTTCCTAAGAATTCTACAAACAAATTTCATGTCTATAGGCACAAAAATGAAAGGACAAAACAAGTTTGGGTTCCAAAGGGATTGTTTATTCACAATGCTTCAGTTACTAATATCATTGGACATAAGAGTTTCTCTAGGTCATCCTCCTCTCTCTTTATGTAGGTCTGTTGGCGGGCTAAGGAGCAACAAGAATGGTTTCTAGATTCAGGTTGTTCTAGACATATAACAGGTGATAAATCTAAGTTCCTTAGCCTAGAGAATTTTAGAGGTGGAAATGTGATCATGGGAGACAATAGCAAGTGTAAGATTATTGGGAAAGGTGAAGTAAGTAACGGTACTTTTTCATTGACTAATGTTTTATACGTTGATAATTTGCATCACAATCTCATTTCTATTAGCCAACTATGTGACAAAGGTATGAATGTGGTTTTTGATAGTGATACTTGCAAGATCATTGATAAAACTTCTAATAACATAGTTTTTATGGGCAAAAGAAAAGGAAATGTTTACTCGCTTTCGTTTGACAATCTAAATCTTTCCAGATGTTTGGTAGCCACTGACGAAGAGGCATCTTTATGGCATAGGAGACTTGGACATGCTAGCATGAGTCTCTTAAAAAATCTTCAAATGAAAGAATTAGTCAGAGGGTTACCACATCAGAAATTTAAAGATAACAAAGTGTGTAAAGCATGTTCCTTGGGCAAGCTTAGTCGATCATCATTTCGCCCTAAAAACATTGTTAGCATATCAAGGGTTCTCGAGTTAATTCATATGGACTTATTTGAACCAAATGAAATTGCAAGCTTGAATGGAAAACGTTATTGTTATGTATTGGTTGACGATTATTCTAGATTTACATGGGTTTATTTCTTAGCCAAAAAGTCTGAATCTTTTGATTATTTTTCAAAATTTACTAAACTTGTTCAAAATGAAAAAGGAGTTTCAATTAAAACTTTAAGAAGTGATCATGGAGGCGAATTTGAAAATTCGGAATTTGAAAACTTTTGTGAAGAAAATGGTTTAAAACATGAATTTTCTGCTCCACGAACACCTCAACAAAATGGGGTGGTTGAAAGGAAAAATCGTACATTGCAAGAATTGGCTAGATCCATGTTGAGTGAGTATAAACTACCTCTAACTTTTTGGGCAGAGGCAGTGAATACTTCGTGCTACGTAATGAATAGAGTAATGATTAGACCAATACTTGGCAAAACCTCTTACGAAGTGTGGCATGAAAGGAAACCTAACATCTCTTACTTTTGTGTTTTTGGATGCCCTTGTTTCATTCTTAACACAGGTGATCAACTTGGAAAATTTGAATCAAAGGCCGATGAGGGAATTTTCATGGGCTATTCAACCAGGAGCAAGGCTTACAGGATATACAATAAATGAACAAAGAAAATTGTTGAATCAATCAATGTGAAATTTGATGAATCTGATCTGGAAAGGACGACTGAAAAAACGATTGATGATGGGGTAGATCATGAAGGCATTAAAGAAGGGACATCTAGTGAGAAATATGAAAGTAGGACTGTTGATGCTGATAGACTGAAGTTCAAAACCAATCATCCTCCTGAATTGGTTATAGGAGATCCTACGGAAGGTATACGCACTCGCTCTTCATTTGATAAAAATTTGTGTGCGTTTTGTTGTCATAGTGGTTTTATTTCTGAAATTGAACCTGATTCTGTTGAAATGGCTCTTAATGATGAAAGTTGGATTCTAGCAATGCAAGATGAACTTAATCAATTTGAGAGAAATAAAGTTTGGAAATTAGTTCCTAGGCCAAATGACTATCCAATTGTAGGAACTAAATGGGTGTTCAAAAACAAACTTGATGAATAAGGAAATGTAATTAGAAACAAAGCTAGGTTGGTCGCAAAAGGATATAACCAAATAGAAGGCATAGATTTTGATGAAACATTTGCTCCAGTTGCTAGGTTAGAAGCCATTAGGATTTTGCTAAGCTTTGCTTGTTATAAAGGTTTCAAACTTAAACAAATGGATGTAAAAAGTGCTTTTCTAAATGGTGATTTGAAAGAAGAGGTTTTGTTGAACAACCCCCCGGTTTTGAAAATCACGATTTTCCAAATCATGTGTATAAACTTGAAAAAGCATTATATGGTCTTAAGCAAGCTCCTAGAGCTTGGTATGACTGCCTTTGCACATATCTTTTGGAAAATGGCTTTAAAAAGGGGAGTGCTGACACGACACTGTTTCTATTACATAAAGGAAGTGATTTTTTGATTGTTCAGATTTATGTAGATGATATCATTTATGGCGCTACTAATGAACTCTTGTGCGAGAAATTTGAACAAGTCATGCAGGCTAAATTTGAGATGAGCTTGGTTGGAGAATTGAAATATTTTCTTGGATTTCAAATTAAGCAAAGCAGTGATGGCATTTTCATTTCACAATCCAAGTATGTGTTGGAACTGTTGAAGAAATTTGGAGTTGAGAACTCCAAACCATTGAGAACTCCTATGAGCCCATCAACAAAGTTGGACAAAGACGAGAAAGGAAGTGCTGTTGATCAAAAGAAATATCGAGGGATAATTGGTTCACTTCTCTATCTTACTGCTTCTAGACCTGATATTATGTTTTCTGTGTGTCTGTGTGCATGTTTTCAATCTAATCCTAAAGAATCTCATTTGAAAGCCACTAAACGAATTTTGAGATATCTTTCACACACAAACAAACTTGGGTTATGGTATCCTTCTTGTGAAAATTTTGATTTAGTTGGCTATTCTGATGCTGATTATGCTGGTTCATTGGTTGACAGGAAAAGCACTAGTGGAACATGCTTTATGCTAGGACACTCTTTAGTTTCATGGTCAAGTCGAAAACAAAACTGTGTTGAATTATCCACCACTGAAGCGGAATATATTGCTTTAGGGAGTTGTTGTGCTCAAATTTTATGGATGATGCAAACTCTTTCTGATTTTGGCTTAGTTTATAAACAAGTTCCATTAAAATGTGACAGTAAAAGTGCAATAGACTTATCAAATAATCCTGTTCATCATTCACGCACAAAACACATTGATGTGAGACACCACTTTCTTAGAGATCACATTGCTAAGGAAGACATTTGCATTGAATATATTTCAACTGAGACTCAACTTGCTGATATTTTCACAAAACCCCTCCCAGAAGAAAGATTTTCCAGATTACGTTTGGATTTGGGGATTATAGAAATTGACTAACCATTTTTCATTTTCTTTGTTGAAATATTCTTGGATATTTAATTTCAACTTAAATTTCTAGGATTCAAACCAGTTTTGGATATTATCCAAATATTGATTCGAATATGGTATTCAGTACTGGATATTACATAATATAATTAACTTGGTAACTTATTCCACGATCATTTCTATTTCTACCATCTTTCTATCGTTCATAATGGTTTTGTAAAATAAGAAGAGTGAAATATTTAAAATAAAAAAAAATAAAAAAAAATATACAATTATAATAATAAATAATAATAACTCTCATGCATCCATTCTCATTTAAACGTCCTTATGGTTATGCATGGATGGAGCATGTGAGTGAATTATTTTTTTATCATTACTCCATTCTCATTTAAAAGTCCTTATGGTTATGCATGGATGGAGTATGGTAAATAAGCATTCTGGTCTCACTTAAAAGTCCGGATGCTTAGACTAATAAGTAACTGCTAATCCCATTTAAAAGTCCTTATGGTTATGCGTGGTTAGTAAGTGCTTTTTTTTTGTGCTTAAATGTCAAATTAATGTTAAAATATCACTCTTCTTAAACCGATCATCGATCCATTCTCTGCAATGTGGAAGTTGTTATCTCGTTATGATATATTATTTTTTGTTCCTACTGTTCCATTGTTTTTTGTCAGTCTTTTGATAATGCCAAAAGGGGGAGAAAAGAACTAGATTTTGATAAGGAAGTAAATATTTTTTTTGGAATACTTCAACAATATTTGTTTAATGTTGCTAGATAATTTTCCTTAGTTCGTTTATTCATCAGTAATTTTTGTTATCTTCTAAATAGGGAGTGGTCTTGGTTGTAGGGGGAGCATTCAAATAGGGGGAGCTAAAACATTTCATGCTCAAACACATGTATTAGCATTTCAAAATCTTTAATATATATGTTTGTCATCATCAAAAGGGGGAGATTGTTTGATGTGATTTTTTGTTTGATGATAACAAAATATATATCAACATATATATGTGTTTGCAGTTTGGACTATATACAGAAAGGAAGAAATATTCATATTGAATAATTATACTATTGTACAGAATTTATATAATTCAACAAGTATTTTTTTATTCAATATAATATTTTATTACAACACTTAGACAATACAAAGTTTTCAGCTCTCTCTATATATACATACACCAGTTCATACATTTTACACTACAACACTCAACACTCAGTTTTTCACTCTGTCTGCACATCTACATCTATCTGCATTATCCAGCTCCACTTCTTGTCCTGTCTCCTGTGTACCTGTATAATTAGCAACTACAACAGTAATCTGAAAATAAACAAATTTGAATTTGCAAAAATAGAAATTTGTTTGTGTCTCAGATACATGGGTTATTGTCATCATCTTTGATTGTGTAATATCTGTGCATATCAGTGTTCTTACAGATAATTGTGAGTGGCTGCAATACACACGTGTACATTTATACACGTGTGCACTGCCTCGCCAACTCGTGTGCATTATCAACAAAAGTAATCAATACTTCAATGAATTCAACATGAAGCAGTGCAAACTCCCGAAGACACAACAGTGAAGGAAACTGCATCACAGCAGCTTGAAAAAGGGTATACAACATTAAGATACACAAAATATAGAAACTGCACCAATGCAAATCAAAGCAGAGAATATATATATAGTGATGCATAGCAACTGCATAGCAGCTACACAACAAAGCAATGACCAGAACACAAGTACAAGCAAATAAATGCAGTGTGAAGTGATGTAACAGCAATTACAGGTACTCAACAAGGTGAAGCAGTAGTAAATCAAAGTGTGCAACTCGAGAATGGATAGAAGTGACTCAGACCAAATGCAGTGACATACTGCAACAAACAAAGTCTCGACCAAAATCAGTAACACAATGCAAATACAACAACAGAGCACAATGCACAAAAGTCACAAACAAGGTCAAACCCAAGATAGGTTCAACTCAAGGCAACTTGAAGCATACAAGGTCAGACAAACCACTGCAACAGCAAACACAGTGAAGCTACAAACGTCGAGTGCAACAACAAACTCTGTGCACATGTACAGGGATGAATACAACATGATGAAGCGGTGGAAACAAACTCAAGTGCAACAGTGAAGTTGAATACATGAACAAGTGTAGCATCTGATACAGTGAAAAAGCCCAAGTCAAGATGGAGCTACAATGCAACACAGTGATAATGCAACATGGAGTGTGCAAGTGCAATTCGAATTGACAAAACAGTTTCAAGTTACAACAAAGAAGTCAGTGGCAGCTCCAAAATCTAGATCAACAGAACATGAAGCAGTTCAAATCCAAGTACAAACCCAAGAATATATGCATACGCACATACATATGTATATATGCACATATATAGTAAACAGGTGAATGTGCAGTAGGGAACACAAGACAGTGGCAAGTACAAGTCAGTGCAGAAATCAAGCCGAAGTTAAAGAACAAATTCGTATCTTTTGATTAAGTCTTTGATTAAGTCAAAGAAATCTAATTTGGAAAGAAATCTCTGCATCAAATTTCTCGAATTCATATATGGTCAATATTAATTCAAATAGGGGCCGAGACAACAAATATAGGAAGAAATTTTCGAATTAATTAATTCGAAAACAAATATGGACAGCAATAATTCGAAATCAAATCAAGAAAGGAATACTCCAAATCCAGAACAATTTCAGGAAAAATAATCAACGACGTGCAAAAATCAAATCCGACAGTGGTTATTAGGGTTTCAACCCTATAAATAAATCCCAAGAAATCATCATAGAACACAGAACAATCGAGTTAAAAAGCAAGCAATCAAACAAGCAACAAAAGAAATTACATACCGAACCATCAACAACTCGATCAACAGAGAACGAGCTAGCAACAAGCATCAATCATCAGAGGACAAGCAAGAGCTTAATCAGTCATCAGAAAGAAGCCGAAGCCCCAATTAGAGAAAGAAACAGAAGCCCTAATTCAGATCGAATAAACAGAGGGCCGCCATTTTTTTTCTCCACAAACAAAAGACAATGGACCGGGTGAAATAAGATAAGAGGGAAGTGACCGCATATTTTTTGTTTGTTTTGGGTTAGGGTATCTTTATTTTTATTTTTAAAGGCAAGATAATTTAAATTGTTTTAAATTTAGTGCTTTCTCTTATAATTTGTTTTATTTGTCTGTTCTTTTCAAAACAAAACAAGGTAAATCATCACCTAGGGTTTAGGTGTTGTCAGATTGTCTAGTTAGAGTTAGTCCAGTTAGCAGGGTTTGCGAGTTTGCAAAACTCTATAGGCGGTAGCAGGGTTTGCAAGTCTGTTAGAGTGTTTGTAAGCGGGAAACTGTTTAATTCTAATAGAAATCTGGGAATGCAGCAGTAGGCAGGGGTTGCCGAAGCTGGGTAAATTTTGTGTGTGATTTATTTTTCAGCATATTTATCTCTGCAGTTTGCTTCTGTGTTTAATTCACAAAAATTTGCTATAACCCTATTCACCCCCCCCCCCCCCCTCTAGGGTTAATCTAGATCCTACACATTCAATAGCCATTTCAATTTTATTCACGATCTATTCATTTCTTATCCACATTCATTTAAACCCATTCTATTAACTTGAAAACATTCTATTTTCTTATTGTCTCTAAGTTATTTCAATTCCTTAACAACTTAAATGGTTTACAATTATTTATTTAAGCATTTCATTCCCTTAAATATTATCTATATCTCACCGAATCTTATTTCGATTCAAATTTATTTTCACTTGATTTAAATCTAACCCAATATCATTAAACTTAGTTTAAGTTGATTTCAATTCAACTCTCCTTCATCTATTCAGCTTAAGTTAATCTATTTCAATTTATTCAAATCCTTTTTTTCTATACTTAAGCCCATTTCATTTTGCAAATAAATTTCTTTTTTTCAATTTAACTTGATTCTATTTCAATCCAATCTCATTTCAAACTACAAATTTATTTTATTAGTTATTATACCTTTTAACTTTTTAGATTCAGCTCATTCAATTGATTACAAGGCCATTTCCAGTTTATTTCCACTTATTTGGATTTTATTTGCAACTCCTATCATTACTATTTTAATCCATTTACAATTTTATTCAATTTATTTTATAACTCAAGTTTTGATCTTCATTTTAGTTTTCAATTCATCAAACAATATTTATTTTGGATTTTGTATTCCATTTTCAATGTATAATTCACAAGTTATTATTTACACAATTCCATGCATTCTAGGCTCGAATATATTCATCTTTTTATTTTTAAACCAAGCCTTTATAATCCAAGCATAATTTATTCCATGCATTTTATTCTTTTTATATGTTATTCCGGTTTATTTATTTCAATCCAATCCTTAACCAATTTATTTCTTATCCAACTTATTTCTTACCCATTAAAATAAGAATCCAATTTCATTCAATAACTCACTGAACTTTTACTTCAATTCAGTTTTATTTTAACTCAAATTTATTTAATCTCAATTCAATTTCAACTTAATTCCAATACAACTGGATATTATCTTCAACCTATTCAATTAATTTCAATCCAGTTAAATTTTATTCCCCAATCCAAGTTAGTTTCATTTCTAACTTTTCACTTTAAATTTAAATTCTAACATTCAAAGCTTATATTTCCTTCCTGATTTAAAAATCATATTAATTCATAAGCTTACAACCTATCTCATCAGGATATTCAAACACCCGGCTTGTGGTTTCAAATCATTTTGAAATCTCCAACATCTCAAAATCAAATTTCTCAAAAGTCAAACCAATCCTGGTTTTATTCCCAACAAATTTCCTTTGAAATTTCAAAAAAAATAGCTCTTCTGAACAAATAAATTTTTGGCAGCAATCCGTCACTTAGAAATTCGAAAATGAATACTGATGATGCGGCCATCATCATCATAATTATTTTCTAATAATCCAAGTGATTTAAATGCTATATCACTTTCAAAATCCATTCAAAACACATTTCCTTTCAGAAATACCTCCAAACAATAATGCTATTATTTATTTTCAAAACACTTCAACAAACGCTTCCAAAATCTTCGGAATTTTAAATTTCCAAATCCTGCTTAAATCAAATTTAACTATAATTCATTTGCATAGTTTCCCATTTGATAATAATTCAATTCATAAATTACATTTATAATTCATATTTATAAATTTCATTTTATAATGATTTTATTCTCTTAAACTTTGGTTATATTTTCGATTTTTAGTTAAATTTTCACTTAACAATGTTAATACTTTAATATTATTCTTCCTAACATCCAAGCAACCATATATTCGCTAAAGTAGTTACAAAAACTTTCTTTATATCAAAAATATATTTTGGGTAAAATTATTTCATTTACCCACATTTAAAACAATACCGTGTCGATTTTTCTATTCAAGTGTTTAGAAACCCCTTCGATACAGTTGTCCAGACAGAGCTGACGAAGGTTCATATACCACTCAATAGATCGATCAACACAATATTAAAACAATTTCTATTCACTAACAAATACGCGCTCATATCTACTTATATGCTCAAACTCATTCTAGAGTACTACGGACTCTAATTTAAATGAGTAATTTCCCACCAGAGCCAATGTTATCACCAACCCAAGCTCTGATACGGAGTGTAACAGCCCGCAAATCCGAACCCCTTGAGTTAACACTATTCTACCTAAATCTACTCAAGGTGTACAGAAATACGAACCATTTAGGTTAAAGAAGAAGAGGTAGAAGAAGAAAATAGAAAAAAAACATCAGAATCTAACCATCGCAGTGGAATAAAATATAATAGATAATAATGATCTTTACTCAAAAATCAAATGTATTTGTTTATATGTTACATCATCAGAGTACATCAATCACATTTCAACATCAATAATATACAACCAGATGCACAACTATACAACATAGCGGGATATGTTTAAACAAGTACGGAAGTACGTATCGTCATCCAGCTCGTCTCCCGAGCTACACAACATCAAATCCTGTATCCTATAATACTCGGTCTGACCCGAGAATTACAGTTAAATAACAACCGAGTCAGTCTGGAATACCAGCGTGAGAAAATCACACTCAATTGATTATTAAAGTTTCAAAAGTCCTTTGAAAACAAAAGCATCTCTTAAGACCACGCCACAAATAAACCTGTCGGGTTTTTACCTTACGATAGGTAAAACAATTTTTATAGAAATCCTCTTATATTATAATAAGGTCTATATACAAATACTTATAAAATATCCAAAATTCTTACATTCATTAAATTACAGCTACTAGCCACACAGTGGGTAATACAAACAAAACTCGTACAAGGCTCGTGGGGAAAATGGATTTCAACTAATGACTAGGCACTGGGGTACCACCTGTCACGGTACGTGGCCTAGATCACAGTACCGAGGAGTACGCCCGCTCCCCTGCAACACAAGACCGGGACTACCCCTTACTGGATAATCCCGAGTGAGATCACCCCGCGGTTGGGATCAGCAACCGCCCACTAAGCCGAAGTAAAAGGGACATCTAGGCAGGGATGACCTCACCCTGCTTGGGTGCTACCCACCTAGCCTTGCTACATAACCCCTGATTTTCAGTCATTCCCATTTGATGAGGCTTGAGGCTAAGCGTTACCTTTTTAGAACATATCCCTTAGAATGCCCATCGTCCACCTGACGATGTTCCAAAAGAATTCATCCATACCAGTCTGTCCCGGGTTCAAACGGAACCGAATGCACTATTCCTACTATATCCATTTTGGAAATATCCTCAGGATTAGTAGCGACTATCCCTTGCACTTCACTGCTCCATCTTCGAATCCAAAATCATTTTCATGAAACATACAAACCGGATCGAAGTTGTTTTCGAGAAATAAATCTAGATCCAGGTCTCTTCTAAACGATCAACGCATTTGTCCAATATTGGTAGTCGGCTATTTAACTATCAATTTATACTCGCAAACATCCATCAAACAATAAATAAATTTCCCAAATTATTTATTAATCCAAAAATATCCTTACAAGATATATTTCTATTTTCAATCCTTTGAAAATAATTTCAAACCATCTTTCTTTTCGGAATAAACTTTCCCAATATTTTCTATCTTCGGTGAAATCACCAAGCACAAAACTAGATTTTTAAAATAATTAAAAAAACATTACTTTGAAATATAATTCAAAACATTTAAGTTAAAACTACTTCAATAATTTGTTAAAAACACATACTATACGAATATATGAAAATAAGGTTACTTAATAAAATATAAAACTAGGTTTTCACTTTTAAAAAGATAAAATACTAAGTCACTTTTAAAATAATTACTACCATAATAGATTAAAAGTAAATACCTACTTTAGAATTTAAATATTTAGAAATAATATTTTTTTTCAAAACATACTTTTTAAAACAACTTTAAAACTTTTATCTTATTTTTAAAAATTTACTTTGAAAACGTACTCGTTTATTCAGGGAGAATTTCCAATCTCAATCACTTAAATCAATTTTCCAAATTGATTCCCAATTTACTCCATTTGAAATAAATTTCTTTAATTACACAACTCATTTCAAAATTCATTAATTATGGACTTAATTATTGTTGTTATTATTATTTTCCACTTGATTTTAAACCCTTTAACTGAAATATACGAATTTCAGTATATTCCCAATTTCTTCTTTGTTCTTTTCAAAATTTAAAATCTTAAATTTAAACTAAATGTTTTGTTCTTTTAAATAATAGCATTGAAGTCTAAAATTCATTAACTTTCTATTTATTCAAAAATTTCCTTTTTATACTCAAGATTTATTTATTAGAATTATTATGTCACTTTATTTCTTTTTTACATTCATTCTTAAATTTATTCAAATTTCCATAATTATTTTACTTACAAATTCACTTCCTTTATTTTCTTTCTAAAATCCAATTTATATATTTTTGGAAATTCATTATACCCAATTATATCCAATCAAACCATAGCAATTCAACATTTAAACATAATTCATCATAGAATATCAAGTCATCACAACAGGGGGAATTAAATAATTTAAATAAATGTTGAGGGATCCAGTTGGATCCCTCCAACCTGCTTTCCCTGCATCCACAGACGTTAGCACAACATATAATACCAATTCCAAAATATACCTTACTATATCACATCAATCAATTCAACCATTCAAACAATTATTTAAATTTAATCGTTCAAATTTAAATTTAAATTGAACTGAGTGAGATTAACTCACCTTTGCTTCTTAAATTTGCAATCCACTTCATTCTCGATTTGATTCCACGATTTCAGACCTTGTATAAATATTATACCGTTCATTAATATTTTGAACTAATCAAACAAGATATTTTTCCTTTTATAATTGAAGTAATTAAGAATTTTACTCAAACCAATTTCCCATTTTTTATAAATTACTTCGAAAAATAAAAGGATATGCTAATTAAATAAGCTAACCTACTAAATACTTATATTTAAAATTAAATAATAATAAGTGAGTATACCAATTCTTTTTGAAACCTCATTTATGTATATACACTTATAAAATGACTTGTACCGATTTAAAAATCTAAATTTTTAACTAACACTTCAATCATTTTGAAATTCCTATACATATTTCAAAGTTAACAGTAGGCTGACTTTATATTCTCAAAATTATATGTATACACAAATATCTAGTGTTGGTTCCAAAGACTGATTCTTGATTAATATATATATTTTTTCCATTTCCAAACCGCATAAAAAATATATATTCTCAGTCGCTAATAAAATAGCTACTTACTTTTACCATAAATTTCCTGATGAACAGATATAAATCGCAAGCTTTAAACTTAAAATAAATTAAAAATGTATAAATTTAAATTACCTAACTCGAATCAGGCAAACAACACTATCGAGCTCCTGCCTAATATCCCAAAATCGCGTCTTCCTGATCAATGCTGCGAGCCCCCACATCGACGAACCTACTTCCCCAATCGAAACCCAGTCGCGATACGAACATCGCTCGACAGTCGCCTCCCTCGCGCGACTCGTCGCCGACCCTCCTTGCTTCGGGATGTCGTTGATTCCCACAATCACTCGTCGCAACAACAGTTTGCGAACGTCGCTACTTCCTCCCTGAAGCCTACGCGTACGCAACAACCTCGAACTCAACAAATTCCTTCCCAAATCGGCAACGCCTCCTAGTCATGAAACGAAGCTCTCGGATGTCGCGGGTTTCGCGAATTTCCTCCTTGAGTCGTGCATGCGAGTGGTCCTCTCTCTTTATTTTTTTTATTTTTTTCGTTTTGATTCTGAAGAGGAAAAAGAATTTAGGGATTTGAAATAGGGCATCTATTACTTTCATGATTTTGGATGGAGGGGAAAAGCAATGCGAGTTGTGCCCGAAGAATTAAAGGGTATGCGAAAGTCTTCGGCCATTGAAAATCGATTCGAGAGAGAGATTGGAGCTTTGAATTTGAGTTTTATGATGGGGATGGATTGAAGTATACTGGAGGTAGCAATTTAAGAGCTTCAGAGAGAAGACGACGATGTTTTGAAAAGTGGAGACAGCGTGCCAACAACATCTAGCGACAGTGTCCTGGAAATAAAAGAAAAGCTGACGTGGAAAAAAGTTAATGTAGATATAAATTACAGCTGAAGTTGACCCAATATAAATATAAGTTTAATTTTGATTCGATATAAATTTCAACGCGTTTATAAGTCGTACGCTCACACAATAACTCCGATCAATACAAATTTTGAAATCCGATAATAATTAAATATTACAGATCCAATGGAACTGGTTTCATCTAATTCCGAGACTGTGCCACGAAAGGCTATTTTTAAATTCAATTTAAACGATATAAATTTCAAAACTGCACAGATCACTATTAATTTCAATTTTAACACTTCTATTGTCTTCAGTATTATCAATATAAGTTTCATAAGCCTTCAATTTATTTCCAACAGGCTTAAAACTCCATATTCAACATTTACTCAACTTCAAATTATTTAATTCAATAATTCAATTATCATATAAATTCTGATATTTGAAATTCAAGTTAAAATTACTCCTTTGAATATTTAAAATCAATTAAATATTCCAATTTTAAATGCTCAAAAATTCCGGGTCGTCACAATGCGGCAGGGTTATGAGGGTCGCGCCCTTTAGGGTATGTCATTTCCTTGTGGAAAAAGGTGATGTCATGGTATGGAGCCCAGATATTTACCTATGTGGCAGCTCCAAACTCATTTACTATATGGTTGTTGCTTTGTGATAAAGGGCCATCGGATGAAGGTCCCAAAGGACCGGGGAGTGGCATATTCGTGCAGTAATTACCTAGTTACAGGGGTAACCGGCCTTGTGTAGGCAGGGAGCTGGTTAAGTTATCGGGATGTCCCACCAGAGGCGTACCCATGTGGCAGTAGGAAGCTCCTTAGCCAGACCATTTGTTGGGAATCCAAGCAAAACAATAAGAGCCATTACGATTACAATTTGTATAACCTGCCACCTCAGGTGACATCTATAGTAGGCATAGTATAATGGTACCTATGCTGGCTAAGATTAATATTCTACTTTCGAAATTATTTTCTACACTATGCACTAGTAATAATACCAAAGAACTTTTCTCGTATCAAGCATATTTGACTATCATAAGAAGAAATCTCCTCCAATTCGGCGATTGCATTGTGTGTGTGGCGGAAGGTCTTACGGTATTTTCATTTTCCAGAAGCGTATAGGATTTTCTTTTATAAATCTAGTTTACTTAAAAGCAACTGTTTTTGTTTACTTACACCAGTCCCATGACTGACCTGGAGTTTATTATTTCTTTTCTAAACTCTGGGTGCCAATAATTTCTACACGGGCAGCCTAGTAGCAGGTTTCCGTGTTACGGTTTTAGCCGTATTTTGGAGCTCTTATCTTGGAGATATTTTAGAAGCTTTTGGGATCTCCAGTGTTAGTTTTTGGGAGTTCGTTATCACTTCTTTCCTTTGAAAAGTTTTTGGATATATAATCACTGTTGTATTATTATGATGTTTATTTGGAGTTGTGGTGTATGCATTAAAAATACTCTGATGTAGTAGTGGATATTATGACGTTGTATATGTGATGTATGCATGATATTCATTTTACTCCACTGTTTTATATTCATCTGATGTTGTTAAAAGCTCCGGCGAACTAGATTCGATGTTTGGATCTAAGGCATTTGAATACGGGTGTCGTATTCGGTGCCAATTTTCGAAAGTCGAGTCGAGGCCATCACATTTGGTATCAGAGCTGAAGGTTGAGTAAGAACTTTAGCTACGGAGTATAACACATTAGATGGCTCATTAGAGGTAGGGTGAAGTATAACCTAGAATGAGTATAACCAAGACCGACACTCCAAACTTTCTTAGTCTATTTTCTTTTACTGCTGATATTCCAAAGATATTTCATCCATATATCTAAATCAATTTTCTTACTAATTATAGGTAGTAAGAATGAGCGGACGAAGAGGAAGAGTTAGGGGTCAAGAAAGTGCCACAATAATCAAGATCCTACAACAGTAGTAGCAGCAATACCTATTCAGCAACAGCCGAACCTGGCTAAGTTATATGAATATTTATCAAGGCTTGGTGGTAAGCCGTTCACCGACAAGGAATGGATTGTTGAGACTCAGGCATGGATCATATCATGTGAGAAAATCTTCAGAGGGCTAAAGCTGTAAGACGATCAGAAGCGACTCATAGCTTCTTGGCAACACCAAGAAGAAGCCTTAGCCGGGTGGGAGACAGTCATTGTAGATAAACCAGAAGACGAGTTTACTTGGGAGAAATTTAAAGAGGTATTTGATAAGCATTAACTGCCATTAGTTGGAATTTCTCGAACGTACCAGGAATTCATGAACTTAAAGCATGGTAGTTTGTCATTCAAGGTGTATCTCAACAAATTCAATGAATTGTCTCGTTTTGGTCTCGAATTGGTAAACACGCCTTTAAAGAAGAACGAAAGGTTCATTCATGGGATGAATAAGAAATTCCACGAAAGACTGACCGGCCATGTTAAGGAATCTTTTTCAAATTTGGTGATGGGGTACAGATATGCCATACTTGATATGCAAGAAGCCCCAGTAGAGAAGGAAAATTCGAGCAATCAAAATAGAAAGAAGGGGAAATTTGGAGGCAAGAAACCATGGCAGGGCAAAGTGGAAAAGAAGAGCATTCAGGGAAGCGCGGTAGAGAATGTCACTTGCTATAATTGTCTAGAAAAAGATCACTACTCAAGCAGATGTACGAAGCCTAAGAAACAAGTCAGTCAATCCGTTCAAGCGAAGCCCAGGAAAGTTATTATTGTCAGAAAGTGGGACATGAAGTTAAAGACTGTCCAACCATGAAGCAAGCTCAGACAGTTATGGTGTACACGGTCAAAGACCAACCTACATCTTCCAAAGCAGAAAAAGGGAAATGAGTTTTGGAAGGTAACCTCATTATTTATAATAACATTGTTAGAGTTTTATTTGATATGGGCGCTACACACAGTTTTATCTTACAACAAGCTATTAATGAATTAAATCTTGAACCTGATTTTGTGGATGAGCCTATATGCATAAAGAATCAAGCTGGAGGTCCCGCAAACCTTTGTCTTCGATGTAGAAATGTTCCTATCTCATATTATTGTTGTTAATTCCCTATTGGTCTCTTTGTTCTTGATTTTAACGAGTTTGAATCTTACTCGGAATGGATTGGCTAGCGAAATACGAGGCCAAATTGGATTGTAACAATCGATTGATTTCGATAAAAACCGAATTTGGACACTTTATCGAGATTTCTTGTCAGGACCCAAGTCCGAAAAGAGAAGGATTGATGTATAATTTGGGTTATCCCGAACCCAGTTCAGAGTTTATACCCATTTTTAGAGATTTTCCGGACGTGTTCGGAGAAGTGAAATCTTTACCTCCACATCGGGAATAGAACTCAGAATCGACCTAGTACCTAATGCTCGTCCTGTCCTTCACGCAAGTCGCAGGATGGCACCTAGGCAACAGGTTGGATTAGTCCAGCAACCGATGATCTACGAGCAAAAGGATTAATTCGACCCAGTGTTACTGAATGGGGCTTAGTAGTATTTGTTGCTAAATCGGATGGATCTTTGAGATTATGTGTAGATTACCGCGATCTCAATAAGCTGACTCTCAAAAATAAATTTCCACTGCCCATAATTGATGATCTGTTTGACCAATTGCATGTCGCTCATTTCTTTTCAAAGACGGATCTAGCCCAAGGGTTCCATCAGCTACGAATCACTGAAGATTGTGTCCATTTGACACCTTTCAGGGGTACCAATATGTTCTATGAATGGTTAGTCATGCCTTTCGGGCTAACCAATGCTCAAGCATACTTCGTAGATCTTATGACTCGTGTTCCGAGAAGTATTGAATAAATTTGTGCCCGTGTTTATTGATGATATTTTGATTTACTCCAAGACAAAAGAGGATCATGCCAAGCACCTTAGAATTGTTTTGGAGATTTTGAGGAGAAATATTCTATTCTCAAAATTTTCCAAATGCCATTTTTGGTTCAAAGTAGTTAAATTCCTTGGCCATATTGTTAATGAAGAAGGAATAGTTGTTGATCAATTTTCACTATTCTTGATTGGAGAAAACCCACTACCCCAAAAGAAGTTCGAAGCTTTTTGGGTTTAGCAGGCTATTATCGGAAGTTCATTCAGGACTTTTCTAAGATTGCTAGTCCGTTCACTTAGCTAACAATGAAAGATGTAAAGTTCAATTGGACTCCCAAATGTGATGAAGCTTTTTAGGAGTTGAAGAAGAGATTAACCATGGCTCTTGTTCTCGCTATTATTAATGGAAACTAAGGCTTATCTGTTTATATAGACGCTTGCAGTGATGGATTAGGTGCAGTATTAATGCAGAATGGGAAGGTAATTGCCTACGCAAGTAGACAATTACGTCCTCATGAAAGATACTACCTGTTAACCCTCAATTTCCTACGACTCAAAAACTGCATGACTCAAACAGATTACATGACTTAACAAGTCAAGGATTGGCCGACTTAAAGGAGTCAACGACTTAAGGAAGTGGACGGTCTTCGACTCAAGTTATGGACGACCTAACGGTTTAGCGAGTTGAAGGACTTGGTGACTTACGACATAGAGAAATCTGTGACTTAACGGTTTAAAAGAAAAAGGATGCTTCACGACCTAAGGCATCCACGACTTAAGGTTTCTACGACTTAAGGGGATATACAGTTTACGACTTAAGGAAGCCTACGACTCAAGGACAGGATGACTTAACGGTTCAAGAGAGAGCACGACTTAAGAGGGAAATGAGTTAACGACTTAAAGCTATCTACGACTTACGACCTAGCATGTGTCGTGAGCGACTTAAGCAAATGAGGCGTTGCTCCTTACTTAACACAGTGACCTCTTAACTCGTACACGATTCAGGACTTGGTTATTATCTGAAGGGAACAAGCTTATCAGTTAACTCGTACACGGCTCACAACCTAGCTTGAGTCGTCCACGACCTAAAGCTACTTGGTAAAGGTTCAATGTCGCATCAAGGGGACCAGTTGACCTATTTGCGACTTAGATGTTGACTCGTGGGCGACTTAGGACTTGTACAAATGAACTTTTGTGAGACCATGGGTCTGGGCCAGATAAGTCGGCCACGACCTACCATAAGTCAATGACGACTTACGACTCAAGAGAAAATTTTCCTATAAATACCAACCCACCTCAAGCATGAAGGGGACTTTTGGCCAGTCTCTTTAGGCGCCGATACTCTGATGAATTCTCAACTCACTCGACACTTCAAGTTCGAAAGGCATCTCAACTAACTTCGAGAGGAAACCTAACGCAATCTACATGGATTCAAAGAATTCTTCTGCATCAAAGTTCTAGTTGTTTTTCTCATCAGAATTGTAATTGAAGATTGTTGTAAAGTTGTAATCGATTCGGTAATAAAGAGAATTAAAGTGGACGTAGGCTTACCCTAAGCCGAACCACTATAAAAGCTGTTGTCTTTTCTGCTTTCTCTATGACTTTTCTACTTGTTTTTAGTTCCCATGTTCACGGGTAGTGCTTTCACTCAATCTCTATATATACCGGGGTGTTAGCGTCTGATTTTTACGTTAACATTTTTGGTGCTTTCACTGATAAACCAACTCAGGAAACTTCCACTATTGCTCCGTGAAAGATTGTTGAAAGGATTTCTTTTAAAACCAGAAGTTTATTGGAAATAATGTCTCTTGGGAGAAAACGAAGTTCTGTAAGATCCGACAATGTTCAAGAGAATACTGCTACCTCTCCTCCTTCAAGTCAAGCAGCTCCAACTGTTGGAGTTACGCTAGCAGAATTGGACGCTATAGTTTTGGGATTGAATCAGCAATTGAATGCTCAGAATGCACAGTTGGAAGCCCAGAATGCCCTGATCTTGAGTAAATTGAATGATCTACTTGGGTCAAACCGTCAACCGGGTAATAATGATGGGAACCCTACTGTGGGAGTTCAGGATGCTGAAGGGAACATTTCTCAAAGAGCCGCAGACCCTGTAGAAAGGACTCCTCCTCAAGTTGGAGGATCAGGGCCGCAGCCGACCCTCCGTGAACGATTATCAAGGCAGAATTCAGAGAGAGTGGCTGATGTGTGCCCTCCAGAGCCTCTAAATGATGAAGAGTATTTTTCGGGTATGGTTCGTCAAATCATGAAGGAAAATATGCGTAGAGATGAAGATGAGAAAGAGTGGGGTTTTTCTCCAAGCAAAACTCCATTTACTGAAAAGATCTTGAAGGCAGAGTTCCCAAGGAAATTCGTTCCCCCTACTATTCCGGCTTACAAGGGGACGAGTGATCCTAACGAGTTTCTGTATAAGTACGACTGGCGTATGACTGGTGCCAGGGCGTCTGATGAAATTAAAAGTCGATTTTTCCCGGTATATCTCGAAGGTGTGGCTCTATTGTGGTTTACAAAGCTGCCATTCAGGTCCATTGATTAATTCTCTAATTTCACCAGGAAATTCAAGGAGCAATTTCGATTATATGCTTCTAAAGCAAAGGATATAATGTCACTGTCAAATCTAGAGCAAAATCCGGGAGAATCCATCAGATCATTTTTGAATCGCTTTAACATAACATTGGCTGAGGTAGTTAAAGCTGAGCCACGCATGGTCCTGACATACTTGACAAGGGCGATTGACAAATCGAGTGAGTTTGGAAAATGGTTGAAAATGAAAGAACCAAACTCGCTTGACAAATTCTACAAGAAAGCGGATAAATTCATGCGCTTGGAGAGCCTCTAAACACCGGCTAAAGTGGTATCAGCAGAAGCCGGGAAAAATGATGCTCCTTCGAACAAAAAAGAACCTAACACTCAGAAAATGGGAAATGATGGTGGAAAGAAACAGGGAGATGCTAAGAAAGGCCGTTCTTTCAATTTCACACCCTTAACTGATACCCCTGAGAACATCTTCTTTGCAACCAAGGATGATGTCAATTATCCGACACCACCTAAAATGAGAGTTGGGATTAGGGTGGAAAAAAGTGGAAGGTTCTACCGGTTCCACAACCAACCCGGCCATGACACCAACGAATGCCGTCAGTTGAAAGAGGTAATTGAACAACTTTTGAAAGAGAACAAGCTCCAGCAGTACGTGAAAAGGAATAGAAATGCCCCAACCTCATCGACTCAAGGACAGCAAGTTCCCGCTCACCGTCCTAGTTCAAGTGAGGAGGCCTTAGAGCATGAATCGGAAAGGCCTGTCATCAATATAATAACTGGAGGACCTCACCCAGCAGGCAAAAGCTAGGGAGAGATGGAAAGGTATGCCCAGGCCTTGAGGCATGTACCGGCTGAAGAGAATGTTTTTGTTTTAGAGAATGATGCGCCTTTAAAGCAACAAAAGACTTCCACAGATGATATTGTGTTCAGTGCCAGGGATTCTTTGGGTATCGAGGCTCCGACCATAGATCCTTTGGTCATATCCACCGGTATTGGGCCGGCAACTGTGAGAAGAGTTCTAGTTGATTGTGGAGCTTCATGCAACATACTCTTCAAGAAGACCTTCGATCAAATGAAAATTCCAACAGCTGACGTTCAAGCTTCATCACGTAAGATCGCTGGGTTTGCTGGAGAACCCAAACAGCCGATTGGGACTATAGATTTGTTTGTAGAACTTGGAAAAGGATTGAGGAAGGTGGCTCGAAAGCAAACCTTTATAATTGTTGAAGAATTCTCTGCCTACAATGCCTTTTTCGGCCGACCAACTCTTGCTGCATTTAAAATTGTTCTTGCCCCATGGTGTCTGACTCTGAAATTCCCCACAGACAACGGAGTTGGTGTGATTAAGGGAGACCAAGATGCAGGGCGAGAATGTTATTTTGCAGAGTTGCGAGAATCAAGGAAAAGGGAAATGGGAAAAGGTGTGGCGGCTCCGATCCGCATCAAGGAACCAACCTTGTAGCAATTACAGGGTGGACCCTGCACTGGCAAATGCAGTGGGGCACGAAGAGAGATGGATCAAAGGAAAGCTAGTGCAGGGGAGAATAGGGTAGTACCGGTAGAGGTAACAGTGCCGGTGCCCGTTGATCCAAAGGACCCAAACAAAGTGCTTAATGTGGGTTCACAACTCAACACAACAGTTCAAAATGTTCTGATTTCATTTTTGAAGGCTAATTTGGATGTATTCGCTTGGACTCATGCTGACATGTGTGGAATATCCCCAGAGATTGTAGTACACACTCTGAACATTGATCCAAAGTTTGCACCTGTGAAACAGAAAAGAAGAACTTAGGGTCTTGAGAGGACAGTAGCATTAAAAGAAGAAGTAGATCGACTCATGGAGAACGGTTTCATCAGAGAATCTACTTATCCAAATTGGGTATCAAATCCAGTGCTGGTGAAAAAAGCTAACGGAATGTGGAGAGTGTGCATTGACTTTTCAGATCTAAACAAAGCCTACCCTAAAGACTGTTTCCCGCTGCGCAGGATTGATCAGCTGGTGGATGGGACGGCAGATTATGAATTGTTATCTTTTATGGATGCATACTCCGGGTATAACCAGATTATGATGCATGAGCTAGATCAAGAGGATACAAGCTTCATCACAAATGTTGGACTCTACTGCTACAAGGTCATGCCTTTCGGACTCAAGAATGCAGGGGCAACTTACCAAAGGCTTGTTAATGCCATGTTTAAACCACAGATTGAAAAGACAATGGAAGTTTATGTTGATGGTATGCTAGTAAAGTCTAAGAAAGTAGTGGACCACATGGATCACTTGGCAGAGATGTTTGCAGTACTCCGTAAGTACAGAATGAAGCGTAATCCCCTGAAATGTTCATTTGGAGTGGAGTCCGGAAAGTTTTTGGGTTTCATTGTGAGCGCTAGGGGCATTGAAGCCAATCCAGCTCAAATCACTGCCTTGAGAGAGGTCAAGGCTCCTAGAACAAAGAAGGAATTGCAAAGTCTCAATGGAAAGGTGACTGCTTTGAGTTGGTTCATTTCCAAAGCTACTGACAAATGCATTCCATTCTTTGATGCTCTGAAGAAAGGAAGTAAAAACTTTGAGTGGACTCCTAAATGTCAGAAAGCATTTGATGAGTTGGTTCGTCATATGGAAGTGCCTCCGATACTTTCAAACCCTGACGGTGGTGAAGATCTCTTCATATATGTGGCGATTTCGTCTCATGCTCTCAGTGCATTGTTGGTACGGGAAGACGCAAGGATTCAACGCCCAGTCTATTATATCAGTAAAAGATTCACTGGGGCAGAGATGAACTATTCAAGATTAGAAAAGCTCGCCTATTGTTTGTTGATCGCATCAAGAAAATTAAGGCCGTATTTCCAAGCTCATCCCATCAAAGTCCTCACTAATCAACCTCTAAAGCAAGTCCTATTCCGTCCTGAGACTTCGGGCCGTCTTTTGAAATGGAATATTGAACTCAGCCAATATGACATCACTTACCATCCCCGAAAAGCAATCAATGGACAAGCTTTGGCAGATTTCATCGTAGAATGTACGGATAAGGGTGATAGTGAGGAAGAAGTCACTGATAGCGTCCCAATCCAATGGAAATTGTACGTCGATGGCGCAAGGAATGATTACTGTTCCGGAGCAGGGGTTGTCCTTGAAACCCCAAAAGGGCGATCGCTATGTTATGCGCTAAGACTAGAATTCCCTTCGACAAACAATGAAGCTGAATATGAAGCTCTCATCGCCGGTTTAAGGATCGCTAAAGAACTAAATATCAAGGCATTGCAGATCTTCAGTGATTCTCAACTTATTGTTTGCCAAGTCAGGAAGGAATTTCAAGCTAAAGGAGGGAATCTACCCGCCTATTTATCAAAATCCTGGGAGCTTCTTCAAAGTTTTGACCATTACTCAATAAACCATATACCCCGCGAAGAGAACATGAAAGCGGATTCTCTTGCAAAGTATTCGAGTAGTGGTGAAGCTCAACTATTGGGATCAGTTCCCGTCGAAGTCTTGTCAGCTCCAAGCACAGATGAAATGGATGTTGATTGGATTATGAATGTATCCCAAGAACAAGAATCGTGGATGACTCCGATACTTGAATATTTACTCAATGGTTCTTTGCCAGAAAGTTCAAAAGAACGACAGAAGCTGATGAGGAAAGCCTCTAGATATATAGTTCAAGATGGTCGTTTGTATAGACAAGGATTTTCAATGCCATTACTCCGATGTGTGACAAAGGAAGAAGCTAAGACAATTCTGACTGAAGTACACGGAGGGGAATGTGGGGATCATACAGGTGGTCAAACTTTAGCAAAGAAAATCCTCCGTTATGGATACTTTTGGCCAGAAATTAATCAGCATGCTGCTGACTATTCCCGAAAGTGTGATAAATGCCATAGATTCGCTAAAATTCCTAGAGCACCTTCCACTGAGCTAACACAAATGGTCAGTCCATGGCCATTTGCTATCTGGGGAATAGATCTCATTGGGCCTTTGCCGACTTCCAAATCGGGGATTAAATATGCTATCGTTGCTGTTGATTACTTCACTAAATGGGTCGAAGCCGAACCATTGGCTACTATTGCCTCTAAGAAAATGATAAGTTTTGTGACTAAAAATATCGTTTGCAGGTATGGTGTGCCTCAGAAGATAATCACAGACAATGGTACTCAGTTTGAAAGTGAGGAGTTTCAAGATTTCTACAAACGATTCTAGATCCGAAAAAGCTTCTCAACAGTAGCTCATCCGCAGGAAAACGAGCAAGTGGAAGCAGTAAACAAAATCATCAAATCAACAATCAAAAAGCATCTGGAAAAAGAAAAAGGTGGTTGGGTCGATAAGTTACCGCTTGCACTATGGGCATATAGGACCACTCACAAAACTGGGACTGGGCATACTCCATTTTCATTGGCATACGGATCAGAAGCGATGATTCCGGCGGAAACTGAAGTCCTCTCACACAGAGGGATCCATTTTGATCAAGATGAGAATGAAAAATTGCAATTGGAAGCACTTGACCTCCTCGATGAAAAAGAGAAGAGGCTAGGCTTAGAATTGCAGCTCACCAGCAAAGAATAGCCAGGCACTTCAATTCCAAAGTTCGTCAGCGCAGCTTTGAAGTTGGGGATTTAGTCCTGAAGAGAATTTTGACAGCCATAGGTGTGTTTGGGCCAAACTGGGAAGGGCCATATGTTATAGGCGCGAAACTTCTTGATGGCACATTGAAACTCACAACTGTCGAAGGAGAACCAATCCCAAGAGCTTGGAACAACAATCATTTGCGTCCCTATTTTACTTGAAAGCTTTGCTGAAATGTTGTACAGGAATTATGAATATATGATTCTTGTATTGAAAGCAATTGTAAAGCAAGTGAATAATGAAAAGCTATAAAGTGGTTGTAGGCCCAGTTTTTGGCCGAACCACTATAAATCTTGTGATCTCTACTATTATAAACTGCTTTGTTTTATTTCGACATATAAAATACGTTAACTGTGTTACTAAAATGTCGATTTAATAATGCAGGCCATAAAAACAAAGCTTACCCATCGCAAGACCAAGCGATCTCCGACATCACCCAGCAAGCAAACATCAAACCATTCAAAATTTCCATACTCAAATCCTACAAAAGAAGTGCTTCGAACAAAAGTCAGCAACGTGGATGGAAGTGGACCATTTCTAACTAATTGCAAATGTTTGAATAAACAAACAACCAGTTAAATAGCCTGTGTCTACCACCACCAACTCGCTTAACTATGAAGTATATTTCTTTGGATAAGGAAAATTGTTGCCAACTAAAAAAGGGACGACACTTGCAAAAGATAACGGGGATCGCCGACATGAATAAATGGCAAAGAGACATGTGCGAGCAAGCATCAAACAGCAAAAGACCTCTTCGTAGGCACAAGCCCTCTTCAGAGGCACAACTCTTCGGAGGATAAAGACCTCGAGCGGGCTTAGCCAGAAAAAGAGAGATCTTTCTCGATACAAAGTTGCAGACTGATTGGTCGATACACTCCCGTGAAGCCGTCCAACCGAGAGAAAGAAACTCCAAACTTCCAGGCAAAAGCCCTACTCCGAGGCACACGTTTCACCGAGATTGAAATAAAACTTCCAAGTGTTGAAACGTGAAAAGCCCTCTTCGGAGGCCCATTTCACCACAGTTGAAATGCTAAAAGACCTTGAGCGGGCTTAACCAGAAAAAGAGAGATCTTTCTGGATACAAAGTTGCGGACTGATCGGTTGATACACTCCCGTGAATCCGTCTAACCGAGAGAAAGAAACTCCAAACTTCCAGGCAAAAGCCCTACTAAGAGGCACACATTTCACCGTGATCGGTGATACACTCCCATGAGATGAAATGTGAAAAGCCCTCTTCGGAGGCCCACTTCCCAGCGAACAGGGAAAAATAAAAGCCTCTCCCAAGGGGCAGAAACAAAAGACCTCTTCCCAGAGGCACAATCACACAAAAAAGACCCCTTCCTAGGGGCACAATCAAACAAAAAAACCTCTTCCCAGAGGTGCAATCAAACAGAAAGACCTCTTCGGAGGCACACATTTCACCGAGATTGAAATAAAACTTCCAAGTTTTGAAACGTGGAAAGCCCTCCTCGGCGGCACAACTCTTCGGAGGCACACGTTTCACCGAGATTGAAATAAAACTTCCAAGTGTTGAAACGTGAAAAAGATCTCCTCAGAGGTACAACTTTTCAAGGAAGCATTTCACCAGAAATGCAAAGCAAAGATCGAAAGCCCTTCACCAAGGCGCAACATAAAAAAAAAAGCCCTCTTCAAAGGCACACTTTAGCTTTCAAAGGAAGACTGGTTCTTCTATTCTTGAAAATACTCTTCCTCAAAAAGAAGTTAAAGTACCCTTCAGAGGCCCGCTTTACCACATAGGAAAATTCACTTGGTAAAAATGTGTGAAAGCACAAAAGAAAAAGTGATATCTTCGAAGGATGAAGCGTAGAAACTCATATGAAGTGAGCTATACTCTATTTTGAGCAGAATAGTATTCCTCCAAATATGGAATAGTTATTCTCCAGAAAATAAGAGTACAAGTCCCCTCAAAGTATAAAATATTGCAACGAGCTTATGGTATAGGGGCAACATGGTATAGCTACATTGGTAAAAATTACGCTCGAACAACATACCACAAGCTCACTGCAATATAATATGAAGAAACTTGTACAAAAATGAATAGTAAATGCATTCTCAAATACAGACAGAAGTTTGTACAAACAAAAAGAATCATTTTATTCAACATTGTCAAAATTTTGTACAGGTACAGGTTGCAAAATAAAAAGAAAAGGAAAAGCAGAGGCCGGTACCCGCACAATCTCCGGCCAGTACATACAAAAAGCAAAAAGTAAAAATAAATCAAAGCAGGACCCCTTACTTCTTCTTGCCACCACCCTTAGAGCCTTCACCTGACCTAATAGGCAGCTTTTCAGGACCGCTTGGGAGAGTCGGGGATGAAGGAGAAAGGATTACTGCCGGATCAACTTTCGCTTCCTCTTCAGAAACAAGAATGACTTTCCTTCTCTTCTTGGAAGTGACACTCTTCCTCCTCCTCCTTGAAGAAGACTCACTTCCCGGAGTAACACGAGCAGATAATTTTATGTTATCAAAAGTGGTTCACTTCGGAGACTCATTGCCTTCTCCAAGCCCTTCTCCCCCATGTTCTTGAGTAGCAATAGGATCATCTAAGCCATGAAGAGCTTCTATTTGCTCCTCTTGCGACCCGGGTTGAGAGGCGGACGGAGGAGTGACCTGGAGAACCGAAGGAGGAATAATTGGAGGAGGGGAAGTTTGAACAATGCTCGATGCTTTCTCTACAGAAGAAAAGAAGTTAAAGTCAGTAAAGAGAGGAGATAAAGGCTCTCTGAGGTTCAGGAAATAGTTAAGAAGCTCATTAAACTCGTAAGAGACAAATGAGCAGTCTACTTGGGCAAGATTAACAGTAGAGTTACCTGGAGAAGTCGGCTTCCTGATATCAATCTCATAAGCCTGTGCTTCGGCGCTCTCTTCGCCTTCATCTCCACCCCGTGTGCTCATGATCTCGGTTGTAACTTTAACAGGGGATGGAGAATGAGAACTGGAGCCAATAATGTCGACTTCGGCCGAAGGAGAAGGCTGGAGTGGAATAGTTGAAGTAGTTTTTCCTAATTGTTCCCCTTCTGCCATTTCAGCTCTTAATTTTGCAAGTTGTTATTTTCCCTTGGCGAGAGCAGCGCGAGCATCATCATCCAAGTAATGCTCCTCAATAGCTGATTCGGCATAGCCAGCACCTTCACCGCCAAGCATGTCAAGTGCGGCCTCCCACACTTCAGCCAGAGTAATTTCATATTTGGGACCTAGAAATGCGAGATCACCGCGCCCCAAGACGCTATGCAGGTAGAAGTCAAACAATGTCGAGCTGATGCTGGTCTTCGTTGCCTCATGAGATTCTTCAGCTGCAATTTTACCAGCAACGGCCTCATCACGCTCTCTTTCAGCCTTGGAGAGTTGAAGCTTTAGCATTTGAATTTACGCCTCCTGAGAGTTGACTTTCTCCCGTAACTCTGTAACTTCAGTGCGATACCTTCCCGCTGTTTTCTGCTCAGCTTCAAGTTGTGCCTCGGCATGTCGTTGAGCGGCGTGAGCATCGCGAACTTGCTTTTGAAGTACTTCTTCTTTTTGAGTATATGAGGTTGAAGAAGTAGCAAGCTCTTGTTTAAGTTCCTCAACTTTCACTTCAAGCTCTTCATTGTAAGTAGTGATGCTCCTCATTTCGGTATCACGCTGCTCAAGAACCTTCTGCCATTCGGCCTTATCATTCTCCATGGTCAACATGGCCTCTATATTCGCACGGTTGACCCTTTGAAGCTCATCAACAAGCTTTTTCCACCCTGACATCCGCTCGATATCAAGTTTAACAGCATCAAGATTCTGCAGCATTGCTTGTTTATCAATAGGGACCAAGTCAAGATCGAACCGCACTCCCTTTGGGCACCAGTGCAGGAACCGGCTTTGCAGAGTAGCCGGGCCTGGTCCAACTTGGAATTTAGGCCTGCTGATTATTGTATGAATGTCTGCTTTCCCGAGAGCAGGAGAGCTAGAAGGAATGTCAAGTGAGATGGGGCCGGTGACCTTTTCAGGAGTGGTAGTTGCATGCTTTTCACCATGCCGGGCACGCTTGCTTGGGTCCTCAACTATATGGCTTTTTCCCCGATCATCATGCGACTTTCTCTTGTGAGAATCGTCACCTCTCTGGGAAGAATCATGGTGCTCCTCCCTTTCTTTTCTCTCATAACGCTCTTCTTGAGCCCTTCTCTCCTGAGCCTTTCGAGCGGCTCTCTCTTCATCGGTTTCTCTGTGAACGGGAAGGTAGCGCCTATAATCATATTGACTACGCCTCCTGTAGAGCTGAAAGTCGTCATAGTAAGAGCCGTTGCGTCCCATCGGGGAATCTGAAATAAAAAAAACAACAAGCCTTAAAAGTCTTCAGAGAAAAGAAGCATAACTTTAGAATCTTCAAAGTACAAAGAGTTAGGAGTATAAAAGTGCCGAAAGATTCTAAGTGTGTGTAATGTGCAAGCTACACGCATCAAACTACGAACCACTCTTTGATTGCGGAGTAATGGTGGGGGTAGTAGTTAACGTCAACTCTTGGGTCAACGGAGCTTGTTGCAAAGAAGAAGTCGCTTCCACTACTGAAGAAGAAACCCTAGTAGTGACAGGGTCGTCTTTAAAGATCTCCTGTGAGGTGGCAAAGAGGTCGCTCAACCCTTCGAAAGTGTCGTCCCCGCTCTGCCTGACAGGGCTTGTTTTCCCGGCTTCATCGCCAGATTTCTGTGAACGTTGGGGAGATCCCTGAGACTCTTCTTCCTCAATGACTGGGGAAAGTGCGGATTTTCCAGATGACCCCGCAACATTGAAAGTAGTAGAGCACTTCACCAGAGAAGCCTCGGAGGCATGCTCTTATGGTACGGGTTCGTCAGAAGAAACTGGGGCATCTAATGCTTTAGGTGGGGAGTCTGGGACCTCATGGGAGTGTGTGGAGAGAGAAGGGTGAAGAAGTCCGAACTGGTGAAGGAATTCGTCATTCAACAAAAATTTCATATCCCGCTCTTCAACCGGTACAGTTACGAGCCACTCTAGAGTTGGCTTGTGGCTGGGATCTCTAGAAGGAGGGGGAAGCGCTGAAATGAAAAAATGAAGTTAACACCTGGAAATTCGGACTTCACAAAACTCAAAGCATAGAAGGGGTAGAGGTTGATGATCTTACTTCCTTCCCCCCACACAACATAAAACCCCAGGGGGCAGCGGACAAAGAAGAATTGAGTTAAGAACCAATGGGCAGTGTCAGGGAGGCCAACGATCAATTTATGATTTCGGGCGCTTCTCACGACGGTGATAGAAGGACGATCCTTAGTCCTAGTAAAGGAGCATAGGAAGAAAATCTCGTCAAAGCTTGGAAGTCGGTCAAATGTTCTCCTAAATAGCACGCACAACCCCATCAGAATGGCATAGCCATTGGGGTGTAGCTGGAATGGGGAGATAGCTAGTCGACGAAGAAGATTCTGGAGAAAGTTGTTGAAAGGGGGAATGGCCCCGCTTAGGCACATTTGCCGGCTAACCGCTACAAAGCCAGTAGGCGCCACATCAGCAGTGTCACTTTTCTCAAGAAGAATGGCATCTGCTTCAGCAATGCCAAACTGACCACACAACTGACGAAAAGCTTTGTACGAAAAGGTGGTAGGAGCTCTTTTTGGAGGATTGACTAATGGAGCTGGAATAAGAGTGGCCTCTTCAGCCTGAGCTATTATATCTTCTTGCTGAGAAGTCATTCTACACAAGCAACTGGATATTCAAATATGAAGGTGCACGTTTCCTAAAATGTGTGAAGTGTTGTGTAAAATCAACAAAGCAATAAGGGAATAAAACTGGAATGAAAACTAGCAAGCATTTGTCAGTTATGAAGTCCATGGTTTGTTGTTTTAAAATATGAAAGAGGAATATAGATGTAAACAAATCAGTTCAAGATAGCAATGCTTTGCATTAATATTTCACTTTAGTTGATTGGTTCACAGCATTTCATACAGTATGTTTAAGTTGATTACTCTATGTTGACTAATCTGTCATTTGATATGGGCAGTCAATGACAGTATATTCGTCCCAATTTTCTGCAAATGATGTGCTGAACAGATTGTTAGCTTGCAAGTCAAAAGTGATCTGTGAGAGAATGCAACAGAGTTTAACAGTTTAAAGACTGAACAGTTCAAAGTTCAAGCAATTTATCCTGGCAATTGAAAATGGAAATACAATCAAGTTCTATCAACTTCTCTAAGTTTTCAAATTTTTGTTCAGGACATTGAGTCACAACCTAACAATTTGGCATGAGTCATTCTAAGTTTTCAAAGTTCTCAAAGTCATGAGTCGTTCACAACCTAACAGGCTGGGATGCAATTGGCTTAGGCTAAAGGAAACAATTTGGCAGGTATAAGATCGTTCAAGTGATGAGTCGTCCATGACCTAAAAGATAAATCGACCACAACTTAAAAGGTTTCCTGCGAGTTAAGTCATTAAATTGTTGGTCCTATAAGCCGCAAAGCGTGTTAAGGAGAGAAGGTTTCAGTTCAAAGTAACGATAATTTCTTAAGCCTTAGCTCGGCCACGACTCAAAGCTTATGTCGTATCTAGTTAAGTCGAGAGGGATCATAGATCACCCAAAATTATTGAGTCATGTCCAAGTCAGCACTTCGCTTCATCAACAAACCTCCCATCTAATCAATAACCCATTATCTTCCTAACTCCTAACTCCTAACCCATTAACCCATGTAGGACAATATCGTCTCCTCTAAATTCGTGGATCAACTGAATCGAAATATGGTAACCCATCATCTTCTCCTTGTAAGTCATCTAAAAACTCAATCAAGCCACTCCAAGCTTGTCAGCCATCAATCATAACGTGACTCAAGATGAAGCATGGTGTGAGGATTTGGATTGGGGTTGGAAAGTGGGAAGTCCATGTTCGAAAGGTAACGGTAATTGTGAAATTGAGCGAGCGATGAGTTTACTTACGTAGTGTGATGATGAAGGTGGCAGGAACTTGATTGGTGATGAGGTGAACTGATCGAATTCGTCTCTGAAAAGCTTCGAAGGTCATTAATGGCGGAAGTAAACACAGAAACAAGTAGGTGAAGAAGAAGCGTCCTAAGACTTTTATATCTCAAGGCAGAGGAATTTGAACCGGCACACGAGTTAAGATGAGTCGAAGCACACGACCTACGACCTAGGCGTGTACTTCGAGGGGCAAATGTTAACCCTTAATTTCCTACGGCTCAAAAACTGCACGACTCAAACAGATTACGTGACTTAACAAGTCAAGGATTGGCCGACTTAAAGGAGTCAACGACTTAAGGAAGTGGACGGTCTATGACTCAAGTTATGGACGACCTAACGGTTTAGCGAGTTGAAGGACTTTGTGACTTACGACATAGAGAAATCTGTGACTTAACGGTTTAAAAGAAAAAGGATGCTTCACGACCTAAGGCATCCACGACTTAAGGTTTCTACGACTTAAGGGGGTATACAGTTTACGACTTAAGGAAGCCTACGACTCAAGGACAAGATGACTTAACGGTTCAAGAGAGAGCACGACTTAAGAAGAGGGAAATGAGTTAACGACTTAAAGCTATCTGCGACTTACGACCTAGCATGTGTCGTGAGCGACTTAAGCAAATGAGGCGTTGCTCCTTACTTAGCACAGTGACCTCTTAACTCGTACATGATTCAGGACTTGGGTTATTATCTGAAGGGAACAAGCTTATCATTTAACACGTACACGGCTCACGACCTAGCTTGAGTCGTCCACGACCTAAAGCTACTGGGTAAAGGTTCAATGCCCTATTAAGGGGACCATTGACCTATTTGCGACTTAGATGTTGACTCGTGGGCGACTTAGGACTTGTACAAATGAACTTTTGTGAGACCATGGGGCTGGGCCAGATAAGTCGGCCACGACCTACCATAAGTCAATGACGACTTACGACTCAAGAGGAAAATTTACTATAAATACCAACCCACCTAAAGCATGAAGGGGACTTTTGGCCAGTCTCTTTAGGCGCCGATACTCTGCTGAATTCTCAACTTACTCGACACTTCAAGTTCGAAAGGCATCTCAACTAACTTCGAGAGGAAATCTAACGCAATCTACATGGATTCAAAGAATTCTTCTGCATCAAAGTTCTAGTTGTTTGTCTCATCAGAATTGTAATTGAAGATTGTTGTAAAGTTGTAATCGATTCGGTAATAAAGAGAATTAAAGTGGACATAGGCTTACCCTAAGCCGAACCACTATAAAAGCTATTGTCTTTTCTGCTTTCTTTGTGACTTTTCTACTTGTTTTTATTTGTCGTGTTCACGGGTGGTGCTTTCACTCAATCTCTATATACACCAGGGCGTTAGCGTCTGATTTTTACGTTAACACTGCCCAACACATGATCTGGAACTTTTGGCTGTTATTTTCGCGTTAAAAATATGGCGACATTATTTCCTGGGTGAGAATCTTTTCATCTTTCCTAACAATTTATGAATTTAACATAACTTAATAAATATACTTAATGAACTCTTCTTTCTCTAGGTGGAAAACTTGAATTATTCACCAACCACAAATCTTTAAAATATCTCTTCACCTAGAAAGATCTGAATTTGTGACAAAAACGTTGGTTGGAATTTCTAGCATCTTATGACCTGGATATTCTATATACGCCCGGAAAAACCAATGTAGTTGCCGATGCTTTGAGTAGAAAGCATGCTATTCTTTCGCATCTCGTCATTGCTCCTACTCTTCTTGAGAAAGTCGCCTGTAAGCAAAAATAAGATGAGTTTCTTTATCAAATTTATGAGAAAATGCGTCGTGGTGAAAATACAATTTCTGAAGTTGACAACAATAGAGTTATAAGATTAAAAGGTAGAATTTGTGTCCCTAATATTTCAGAGCTGAAACGTGAAGTTTTAGATGAATGTCATCAATCCAAGCTTTGCATCCATCCAGGAGTTAATAAAATGTATAGTGATATCAAAAGAACTTTCTGCTGGAAGACAATGAAAAGGGAAATATCTATTTATGTGAGCCGATGTGCTAATTGTCAACAAATTAAAAGTGATCAAAAGAAAGTGGCCAGTTTACTTCAGCCTTTGGAAGTACCAAAATGGAAATAGGACAAGGTATCGATGGATTTCATTGACTGATTGCCACGAACCAAGAAGGGCAATGTAGCAATTTGGGTTATAGCGGACCGTCTAACCAAAATTGCTCACTTCATTCCAGTGAAACCCACTCGGGCTAAGCTTAGCTTAGCAAGGATATATATAAAGGAAATTGTTGGTCTACATGGTATTCCTAGCAGCATAGTGAGTGATCGTGATCCGATCTTCACTAGTAGATTTTGGGAGGCATTTCAAGATGCATTGGGAAAAAGATAGAATTTCAGCACTGCTTATCACTCACAGTCTGATGGGCAGACTGAGATAATTAACTGAATTCTAGAAGTCCTTTTGCGTGCTTGCATTCTCTACATTGGTGGTTATTGTGAGGACCATTTACATCTGGTCGAATTTTCATATAACAACAGCTATCAGGCCAGTATAGAAATGGCTTCTTTCGAAGCTTTATATGGACGTCCGTGTCGATCACCTGCATGTTGAATCGAATAAGGTGATATACTCGTCCTTGGACCAGATATGATTAGAGAAGCTACGGAGAAGGTTGATTTTATTCGAAAGAAATTAATAACAGCTCAAAGTCGTCAGAAGAGCTATTATGATCGCCGAAGAAGAGATTTGGAATTTCAAGTTAGAGATTCTGTATTTCTGAAAGTATCTTCGCTGCGGGGTGTATTAAGGTTCGGGAAAACTGGAAAGCTAGCACCGCGTTGTATCGGTCCTTTTCCTATTCTGGAGAGGATTGATCCTCTAGCATATCAAGCGTAGCTACCCAGCTAGTTATCTGGTATGCATAATGTATTCCACGTTTCTAGTCTTCGGAAGTATGTGCATGACCCAGATAGTATTATTAACGAGGCAGCTCAGCAGGACCTTGAGATCACTCTCAATTTAACAGTTAGAAGAGATCCGATTAAGATTGTAGATCGTGATGAGAAATGATTGAGAAAAAAGTTATGAAACTCGTCAAAGTTCAGTGGAGTGGTGATCCGAAGGACTGTACTTGGGAAACCACAGATAATATGCAAAGGTCATACCCCAATTGCAGAGTGGATATCTCGGCTTAAACCGGTAAGCCAATTCCCTATTTTTCCCTGAATTCCTATATTCTTAGTTTCCTTTTCTCATTCTTTCAAATTTCGAGGATGAAATTTTCACGAAGGAGGGATATTTGTAACATCTCAAAATTTTGAATTTTAAATTCGGTAAGTTGTTTGAACTTTTGAAGTTTAAATTAAAAAGTTTCAAAAGAAATAAAATATTATTAATATTAAATAAAAGAAAGATATATGGATATAAATAAATATTTGATAGTTAAGTTTTAAATAAATAATAATTAATAAATAAAAACATATAACAAAGAAGAAATTATTTTAAACAACAAAGTAAAATATATGTGATGAATTAAATGTTGATAGTTAAACTTTAAATAGAAATAAAATTTAAAATGTATGTTATAATATGACCATATGGTTATAACATGACATAGGAATACATATAAACTTGTATGAAATTTTTAAACCAAGAAACAATAAAATAAAGGGTTATATGCAAAAAAAATTAGATTACAAAAGAAGAAGAAAAATTTGCAAAAAACAAAACAAAATTAGTACTTACAAAAAATCAAATAAGATTGTACGTTAACAAGGATGGAAACATTCATTAAATGCTTTCTTCTTAAGCCTAAATCTAAGATCTTTTCAACCGAAATTATGTAAACAGAGATAAAATATCTTTAGTCAAAACAAATAAAAAAAAAATCTGTTCAAAGTAAAATAAGCCTAACTAGTAAAACCTTCCCCTTATACCAACTATTTTTCTATATATATGTGTTCATCAACCTATTTCTATTTCGTTCAGTGGAAACTAACCAGAAAAACCGGAGAAACAGAAATGTACATTGTTATCTTACAAACTCATCAACCTGGAGAAGAAAAAATAAAACGCAAACCTAAAGCGGTTCAAAATTAAATAAATTCAATTCAGAAGTAAATTTCAAAGCTCAAGTGCATCTCAATCAACATAAATGATTCAAGAATATGCTTCAGATTCCATTCAACTGAGTAAAGAGCAAAATAAAATCATTTCCATATCTATGTTCTTCTCTGTCATTTTTCAAGGTAAGCAAACTTTCTCTAAAAATTCAATCCTCTGTCTGGATGTGTTCAGTGACGATAAAAGAGATGAAAAATGTTGTAACTTGTTTGAAAGCATGTTTATATATGTGTGTGTGTGTGTGCAGAGTTGATGATGTATGTCTGTAGATATGTATATGCCTCTGATAAGATATACAGACTCTAAAAACAACTTTAAAAAAAATCACTTCCCCTCATTCTACTTGCTATTAGGACTTAAGGTTAAAACAAAAGTTGTTTGTTTGATGATCAACTAAGTTTTAACAATTTATTAAAGTCAAACAACTTCTAAATGCCTCTGGAAATTAAGAACCGAGTAAAACTTTAAATAAGCCCAAAATTTAAACTTTTTAATTCGTGAATTCGAGGATATAATCTAAATTCTTAGACTTTAACATGATTTTTAAACCAACAATTTTAATTTATGGGCTTAGGATTGAGGAGCAGTATCAGTTCATTTAGATTTCATTTTTTTGGTGATTTATGGCAATGCACTAACTTGAAGTAGTTTGAACTTCGTCTGGTGATTGAAGGCAGAACAGCGGTCCAGGGAAAAATAGGGTAATGGTGTGTAGTTGGTCATGGTGGCGATCTTTTGAAGCTGGAAAACCTAGTTTTATTCGAGTATACAAGTTTGATTCGTTCATCGTCAATAGTTGATCGAGCCGCATGAGAATTTGGGTGGTGATAGCTGGGAGTGTGACGAGTTGGTTGTCGGAGTTGTGGCGTCGCTGATGGTTAGAGACGTGGTGGCGAGGCAATTTTGTTTTGGCGAGTTCGAGCTGTAGTATCGAGCAAACTACTAAATTTTGAATTCGAGTCTTCTGTGTCGAATCGAGGTTCGATTTCGAGTGTGTGTTAGGTCTTTGACTTGCTAAAGCTCGCGACGTTCGACAGAATGGCGGCGCGATGATGTTCACGTGCACATTATCGTTTTGGTGTCAGTGTTTATGGGGGTGAGCAACTCGAGCTGTCAATCGAGAAAATGTATGCGATGCTTCGGAGTTGTGCTCGAGCGCGTGAGTTTTTTTACCTGTTGTTATAACTTAACTTAAATTTACTTACTGGAAAAAAAAGAGAAGGAGAAGAAGTGTACGCGGGAGAGAAATAAGATGACCCGGGGGAAAGAAGAGGGAAACCCGAGTGAATACTCGAGTCAAACCTGGGATTGCTCGGTTATATTCAAAAAATGGGTTAGGCCAACAATTTAAAGTTATAACATTGAAGTAAATAACATTGACTATTTTCTTTAGTTAAGAATTTGTTTCAAGCTAATTGACTAAGTGAACACATATCAAAACTTTCTAAAACCTTAATTAATAGTTTAATTAAGTAATTAACTTAAGCTAAATATTAAATTCAATTACCATTAAAGCTTTCAATATAAAAATACCCTAACCTTGTTGCACCTCCCTTGTATTAGCCATTCCCGGTTGATGAGGCTTGAGGCTACGATTACCTTTACATAACATCTCTTAAAATGCTCATCGTCCGCCTGACGATGTGTTGAAAGCATTCAATCCATACAAGTTCGTTCCGGGTTCGAACGAAACCGAAGGCATTATCTCGTTACACACATTTTGGAATCACCCTCAGAGTTAACGACAATAATCCTTGCACTCTGAATCTTCATCTTCACTTCAGGTTCACGACCTATCGTTAATTTGGAATCGATGTGGTTTTCGGATGTTCCAAATAAGGAAAACCGATCCCGGTCTCATCGAAATCCAAAACGTTTCTTTTAAGGCCAAGTTGTCTATTTAGTCTTAACAATTTAATTCAATATTATCAATACACACAGATAGATAATTCATAATATCACAATAGATAATCATATCATCATCACATACAGAAAATCCATATTATCATCCAGATAGATAATTAAATATTATCATATTTAAACCAAACATCCATATCATATAGATATTACTCATCTCATATCTGAGATCACAATCATCAAATGAAATATCAATATCATTAATCCATAAGCAATGATTTATAATCATACCATTTGTAATTAATTTAAAATGAATTAAATTAACTACTTCTATCTCTAATTAATTTAAAGTAAATTAAATTAACTCTTTATTTATAAATCCTGCTTATACAACCCTTAATTAATTATAAATCAAATTAATTAATCAATCAATCTCTAGATATTCATCTTGATTAGATACCTTTAATTAATCATCTTCTAATTATAATGAGTAATTAGTCTTTATTTAATTTTTTAAATTAATTATCCTAATCATTTATAGTAATTAATATTTAATTACTTCATTTATAATTGATTACATTTACCCTTAATTAATTACATCAATAAATCACCACATTATTAATTATTCCTTAATTAAACAATTCTTAATTACATCATTAATTATATTGATTAATGATCTTTAATTCAGATTTAATTACTTTATTTAAATTACATTAAGCGATTAATCTTTAATTAAACACAATTATTAATCACCCTTGATTAATAACAAAACAGTAATTAACTACCCTTAATTACTTATATTAGTAAATCAATTATCCCATAATTAATTATCTAATTTAATTAATCCTTTGATTAATTCCAAAAGTAATTATCCAAATAACTCCATTAACACATCATCTTTCACTAATTACATTTAGTAATTAAGATTAATTACTTCCTTAAGTAATTATGCTCCATTAGTTACATTAATTACACATATCGAATTATCAAATGATTTCTTAAAATAATTAAACCCAATTAATTAACTTAATTTAATCATATTATCAAAATTAGTTGCAATAAGTAATTAATCTCTTAATTACTTTTATCAAGTAATTTCATTTAACCATTTACAATAGATTATCTAAATTAAAATTAATCACATTAATTAATCAATAAATATCCCTTAGTTAATTATCTTCATTAACTAATAGCCTTTCTTAATTTACTTCTTAATTAATCTCTAATTATAAATTAATCTAAATTACAACTTTATAAATTAATACATAAGTCAACCTTTAATTAACTTATTAATTAATTCACTTCAATATCTTAATTATCTCTAAGATAATTAATTCTTTTTAAACTGATTTAAACAAATATTAAAGTGTATTTTGGACATTACCCCCTTTTGAATTTAAATTTGAATTCCATTTTGAATTTAAGATTTCAAAACGATTTACCATTTTAACATTAGCCCAATTTAAATATTTATTTATAAACTTTAAAAAGAAATGTAAAAAAACATTTATTATTTATATAAGAAAGCCTTTAAATTAACTGCTTAATCTTTCGATAAAAAATTTAAGCTTTTTGCATTACATTACATTTTAACCTGCTTTTGAAAACATGATTTTTAATCCTTGATTAAAAACCCAAACTTATCATTTTTTTTCTCTTTTACCTTGGATTCAAAGGTTCATTTGCATCCATACTTTAAATTTTTGAATTTAGATTCCATTTTAAATTTTATTCCAGATTTTAAATTAAACTTTAAAAATCTGAAAACCATTAGGTTTTAGACCTGAAACCCCATTTAAAGATTTTAACTCTTTATTACATTTTTGATTTTTATGAAAAGATAAATTTGGATTCAAACTTAAATTTGGATTTAAACTTGATGAAAATCTGTTATACAACTAAGTTTTCATTTGAATTTGTTAAAAAAAACTCAAACAACTTGCTATCAGGTTACAAACCTGGAACAACACTGACCAAACTCAAACCAAAGTTGACTTCGAGTCACATACCCCTCTTCTTCGAGCCATATACTCGAATAACTCGAGTGAAACCCGAGGAAACAGCTCACAAAAAAACACAGTGACAGGTTTTTATCAAACCTGTAACCAACTCCCACCAGTCTTCAAATGGGCACGGTGCACGTGCACCGATCCCCCACCTAACTCCGACCATCTTTGACGACCTCCACGAGTCATCTATCACCACCTCGTCCAGTTTCGATCACCAAGACTTCCACGCATCCATGAAGACGAATTCGAGCATCAAACTCAACCTGGAAACACCAGAGCATTCCCACCTCACAACCTGTCAACGGCTCGCCGCTGCTACTACGACCATCAAGGGTCCTGAAACTTCGGCCTTGCCTTCCTCTACAACCCAACCACCATCTCCCAAAAACACGAAACACTTGATCAATCATAGTACCCGTGGTGGATCGAACAACCAAACCCGGTTAAACTAGGGTTAAGAACCGAAAACTTCCAGCATCATCAACACAATGATCATCCACCTCTCCTACCATTTTTCCTAGATACTTCGTTCACTACTCCATCTTCCAACAGAGCCCGACCCTTTCGGTTTCATAGATCATCAGAGATACTCAAATTTCCCATTCTCTGATGAACCTAAAACTGCACTTTAAGCCCTTCACTAAAAACCTTGATTTTTGTTTCAAAATTCAAATTTTTGCATGATGTATCAAATCCTAACTCTGGACTAATAAATTAGGATATTTAAATTTCCTCTTGTTTTTTACTTGATCAGTTAAATTTTGATTCCAGAGTCTTATTAATATTATTTTGTCTTGAATAAAATTATAAACTACATTTTGCAGTTAAACAAACCATTTTCATTTAAATCTTAAGTTTAAACAGAGATTAAATAAAAAGATTTTGAATTTCTTTAACAAACAAGGCCTGGAATTAAATACAGAGAGTACTCTGATAATACACATGCATTACATATCATACAATCATATGCACTCAACAGAATTGAATTTATATATACACATTACATACTTATCCAAAGATGAATATGCAACAGATATATACTTAACCATTTCAAAGTGAGGTAACTCATAGAGAATACAATATGCAGTAGTTCCATCTCACAAACGGCCAGAGAAAGGAATATATGAATATTCACATGAATATATTAAGCATTCAAATATTAGCATGCAACATATTAAAAACTTAAGTAATTTTAAAGGTGTTACTCACAGCAAATGAAAAACAAGGCAAGTTTATAATGAAACAGTTTGGATTTGCCGGCTTGAAATATACAGAAATTTCATCACACAAACACCCAGAGAAAAATGAACATATAAATATTCACACAATATATTTAAGCATCCAAATGTTTTCATGCAACAGATTTTAAAACTTAAGTAATTTTAAAAAATGTTACTCACCATTGCTTTTGGAAAGAGACAGAGCATTCTTTTGTCTTAAAGAATTTGAACTTTAAAACTAAGAATTTGTTTGCTGTGATCTTCCTAAACTTCTTTCCTATCTTCAGTTGTAAATATTACTTGAGTTTGTATAAATGAAAATGTTTGCCATTGTTTCTGGTTGGATATGTTTAGTGAATGAACTAAAATAAGAAGATGTGTATATAAAGAAGTTTAAAGGTAGGTGATAACTGGGTTAGCAAGTTTGCAGGTAAAATCTTATTATTTTTTTTTTCAAAGATTATGTTTTGTTTGTATTTGACAAGGTTTTATATTAGGAGGCTGAGTTGATCATAAACAACTCGAAATGACTATTGTTAGCTGCTAAGAAATGGTGTCATTTAATGCTAATGTACTTGTGTTCCCTACTTATCTAATTTTATAATTTCTCTTACCTGCATCTTATTTCTACTTTGCTTTGCTTTAGCTTGCTCTACAAACTACCTTATATGTTTAACATGCACAAAGATATTTTTACTTAGCTTTGCATCTCTCTTACAAGCAACCTGCATATTTATTTTATTTTGTTTTACACAAACCCAGCTTTCTTTTGTACTTTATACATATATATACTTGCCTGCCTAACTTATGTACATATACATAGTTGTTCTAGCGAAGGTTATAAATTTTTAACCTAAGTATAGATACATATTTTTATAATTAAACACATTTACAATTTTACCTTTCTTTTACTTTTAAACTTAAACTATTAAATACTCCATTTACTTATTATTTATTTATTACTTATGTTTGTAACCATTATTTGATCTATACTTATGCTTAATAGTTATAAAGTTTATTTTAAAATTTTTGAAAGACTTCATCTTCTTCTTCCTTTTTTTCAGTTTAAGTTTTAAACTTATGTTATAAATTAGAGCATGAGGAAACCACTCTCATGCTCGACCACTAACCCAAAGCAAGCGACCACAATACTCGAGCAACGACTAGAGATCGTACACCAACAACAACACTAACACCCATCCCCATGCCGTACACATGCACGGTGACGCACCGTAGCTACAGCGAACTCCATCACCATGGGCAAGTCACAAATCCCCCATAGACTCGAATTCCAAACTCAACTTGACCCTAATAATTCAAAACGAAATTTAGTCATTTGCTCGAACCTGAAGCTCAACCCAACACACAAAACCACCTCGACACCGCCGCTCAGACTACCGAAGACGCTTAGAATTCATCCACACCATGACAACACACTATCCTTCCATCTTCCAGTTCCTCGTGCAACTCGATCGCATATAGGAGACATACACGCCTCGTTATTGACATGACCAGAAACTCAAACAAAGCCCTAAATCGACTTTGTTCCTCAAATTCACGCAATAGAAAAATTATTCTATAATTTTTTCAAGATCACAGATGATCATACAAGCTTCAAACCAAATTTCAACATTTATTATTGGATCGATTACTAGAAATTGAAAAAAATGCAAATTTTGGTTGAATACGAACTGGTCTTAGAATACAAATCTAAAAATCTTCATTTTTTTTAAAAAGCGTAATTTGCAGTAAGAATTCAAGTTATGAACTTGAATTAACTTTTTGCAACAATCAAATTTATCTAAATATTATTTGATTACATGTAAGCAAGGTTTCCAGTGTTGATATCTTACAAACAAGGTATAAATCAACTTTTAGAATCCAAATTTAAGTCTGAACATCTTGCTTCAGTTGAAACTTAAAACTTAACAATGATTAGAAGAAAATAAATTTGAGTTTTGAAAAAAATATTCACCCTGTAACAATTAAACAAAGAAGTATAGAGCAACGCAGAATTATATTCAAGATCAAAGCAAAAACTAGATTATCAATGAATCTTGAACTGTTTTTAAATTAAACTTGAAGCTTTAAATTCAATGTTTACTCACCAAGAAAATTTTGAACAGAGAGCAATACTTGTTTTGAAACTGCAGTTTGATTTATATTTTTTTTCCTGTGAATCCTTTTTCTGTTTTGTTGTTCAGTTATATGAATTGATGAAGCTTCTTATTTTCATTTCTTTCTGGCTTTGTTTTGCTGAATTTTTTTATGAACGAAATGAAATAATATGGACGTACATATGTAGAGAAGGGTGGTTACAAAGGGGAGGTATTTTCTGGTGTAAACTTCCTTTTTTTTATTTGATTTGATCAGATTATTCTTTGTTGACTAAAGAATTTTTCCTTCAATTGGAGGCTAATATGATAGTAGTAAGTACTTACGTTTCCATTTTTTTTTACATCGTCATCATCTCATTTGGCTTTTGTGTGAAGATTTTTATTTCGTTGTATTTATTCTTTTGTTTTATCTTCTTGCTTGCCTAATTTATTTCCATCATACTTCATATATTCTTAGATTTTTACTTGTTTTATTATCTTTCATACGTTTTACACTTGTTAAATGACTTGTATTTCTCATCAATTAAAAGTTTTTAAACAAATTTTATATTGCATTTTTCTTATACATCTTCTTAATCATTATTATATACACATTATTTTAAAGAAAATGTTTTTAAAACTAGCTACCCATAAATAATTTATATAAGTAACATTTTAAAACCCAAATCATTTCTCTAAGTCGTTTATTTAAGTTTAAATTTAAATAAAAACTCAATATTCAAATTCAAATTCTAAAGTCAAATTCCAATTTACTCATATATATACATATACATTTCAAATTCAAATTAGTTCCAAAATTTATTCCAAAATTTACATCAACTATTAATTTAAAATCAATTCAAAATTGGGATCGTTACAAATACCTTCTTTCCCCTTCCTACAACCACTACCATGCCTTTCAAGCGCCTCCCACGAACGAAAACCCAACCCCCAAAAACTATTTTTCACACGCGAACGAGAGTTTTACCAACGGAATTCACACCTCATGTCAACCACTTCGACCACCCCATCCATACGAGCACGCAATGTCAACATCCACTCGAGATCGACCCAGCACCAAGCCCTAGCTCGCTCGACATATCCTCGCGAATACCACAGCTGCACTCCAAGTTGCCTCAACTTCACCCTAAAGCGCCGCCACCATCGACAACTTATCTACACATTGTCGTGTCAACCCTAATCCCCAGTCTTCGAATCCTAGAACTACCTCGTGCCTTACATCCCCTCACCTGCTATCTCGAGTCGAGTCTTCTCGTTTCTTTTTATCTTTTTTTATAGATGAAAGTATTTCGAATTGAGGAAGGATTCGTGATTTCTTTTTTTTCTCCGATTTGAATTGAAATTGTAGGAGATAGGAGGGTGGACGGGACTTAAACTGAAGGAGGGGGTTTGGGTATGATGTTGGCCAGGTAAGATTTGACTTTGATTTGATTATATATATATATATATATATATATATATATATATATATATATATATTATTCCAAATATCCTACATTACATATCACGAAATTTTGAACCTCTATGCAGGCATGCCACCATGTATTCCTAATGCTATACAATTATTCCAAACTCAATGGAACAAGTTTCGAGTCCCAATTCGATCGTATGGAGAAGATAGCTTTTTAAATGGACAATTAAATTATCTCTAGGCGTTTTCAGATCGCACGGTCAAATGATGAATCCAAACACTGCAAGATTTGAAATCCCATAATAATATAATATTACGTATCCAATGGAACTGGTTTCATCAAATTCCGAGACTATGCCCTAGAATCGCTGTTTTGACGCGTCGATTGAATCGACGATTTCCAAAATTTATGACATTGCTTGAAAATTTCAGTTTTCAAAACATATTAAATAAATTAAAATTCCAAATTCAATATTTAAACTAATTAAATATTCCAAATAAAACAACGAATAATCAGGGTCATTACACTACGTTGAAATAATTAGCGTTCTCACTAGTAGCATAGGCTCTCTCTTTTCAATTGCCAAACCGAGCTCGCTCAACTCAGCAAAAAAACTAAGCTCGCTCGATTTAGCAGCAAAACCATGCTAGCTTGGTTATTGAACATGAGAGTTAAAGTCTTTGTCCATACAAAATCATATATGTACATCAGTACATTCAGCACTTTAGTTTTCTATATTAAAAAAATAAATAAACATCCATGATAACTTTCTAGGTATGATGTATGAGCAAAACTTAAATCATACAAAACATTTCAGTCTTTCATACTCACAATATCATGTAAAATAAGTTGATTGACAAAATACAATACAAGGATAGAAATAAGCCCATGGAACATCAATGATTAAATGATTCAATCGAACCACAAAAAGGTGTGCATAACAATGGAGCAAGTGAGTTTTAGGTAGAGATAATAATCATCAAATTTTAGAGTTTAACTTGTAAATCAGCTATTAAAATGCACTTTTAGATACTGTTGGCATCATCAACACACCGGATTGAATGTGTGGGAATAAGGGTCAACTAAAAAGCCTCAACTAACTAAAGTTGCAAACAATCATAATAATATCAACTTGTTGCTTACGCGGCTAAAAGAAATATTGAGTTCAAGATAAACTATGGTGTTAATAATATCAATAATCTATAATAATGATTATGATGACGATGGTAGCAATAATAATATTAATTTGTGTTATTAAAACGAATCACTGAAAAAACAAGTAAGAAGGCTGGATGATAAAATACTTCTTGAAGTACCATAATAATTACAATAAAATTGATATCAATAAAGTAATTTCACTCTTGTTAGGTATAGTGTCATGCATTCTTTACATTTAAATTACCATTGCATTAGTTGAAGTAGTTCATGGAACCAACAAGTATCGTTTATGAGAAATAAAATACATGTAATATTCATCTAAACGCCAAGGTAATAAAAGAAATTAATTAACCAAATTGTAATTAAAATCAATATTATATGTATGATGCAAACAAATATTTATGTTTAACTTTCACAATGCAGTTTAGTATCACCACTTACTATTGCATGACTAGTATCCATCTATCAAACGATAAGACTAGTCTGTATGTCTGGAAAATATTTCTCTCTCTAGAGTCTTTGATAAAAAGAATTCAATATACTATAGGTACCTACTTTAAAGGGATATAAGCATGCTTGCCATTGGTAGTCTTTCTCCCCCGCACGAGCCCGTCATTTATAGTAGTACTTATTAATTTTTCTTTATAAAATTAGGCACTGCAATAGTTTAATTTTCATAGAGCCTGGATGTTGGCTTATACAATGTTGTAAAATTTTCAATGTTTTAAACTTACTTAAGAAAACAAATGATGGTGATCAAAGTTTTCATTTAGGTAACAAAGAATGTGTAACTACCTACATTTTTGGTCGTTTTAAGCAGACACACATTTCAGACTCAAACCATTCAAAAGGGCAGATCGTTATGAGGTAAATAAGAAAAAAAAAGAAAGAAAAAATATCCAGAATCTCGCAGCGGAATAACAAAATATAATAATGAAATAAACTGTCCATAAAGTTGTTTACAAATGCATTGATACAACACAAAATCAGAGTTACAGAAAACAGGGATAAATAAATAAATGCAGCGGAAAAACATGATGCAGTGGAATATATATAGTAAATAATAATATAAAGTCTTCGTCTTCATCCTCCAGAAAGAAGTCTTCAACAAACTGAAAATCCCAGGTTGACCTGAGCGAATTAAAAGACAAAACATTCGAGTCGAAACTAAAAGATCTTATGCAAGTTAAATCAACAGTAAATAATATGAGTGTAAAGGCATTAGAGAGGTTTATAGGGTTTGACATCTCCTATCTAGTGTCTAACGTAGCTGGAATAACTTAAGAAAAGTTTGGGATTTCCATCTCCTAATGATCCATTAAACTATCTACTATATAGTACAATATGCTATTATAATAGTGTCAACAATAAAGTAAAGTATTAAAATATTGTTAAGGCGTTACACATAGCCCCCTTAACACAATTTATATATTCCCGTTGTCTATACAATGTCGTAGGCTCCACCAAACCAGTGGTTTTCCTAGAGGACACCGCATAGGTACGGTATAAAACAAACTCGTAAAAGGCGCTTTAGGGCATGTGAACAGGGCACTCAAGGAAATGCCAGGGCAGATTTACCAATTGTAAAACCGGGCTGGTGGTAACGCATTATAGCTACTACCGATCAAGGGGTGGCCACCAAATCATCACAAAGTCATAATGGTATCGAAGAAGCATGTCCGATGTGAGGAATGACCTCATTTGTCTTAGGTATAGCTCCTGTTTTAGTCACATCTAAGATGACTGATGGGCGTTAGGGTCATGTCAATACATCATGCAGAATCGTTCGCCAACCCAACCTACTTCATTTCTGGAATCTCCACCACATCACAGTTGTTAAAAGTTGTTTTCGGTATTGGTAGAGAGTGTGGCAATATCAGATCCTGGTCTCTTTAACAACCAAACATTTATTACATACCGGATGGTTCTTTTACATTTCAAAATGTCAATTCACAATTTATAACAAATATTATATTCTCAAAACCATATCACTTTCGAAATCATATTTACCTTTGAAATTACCGAAAAGATAGGTTAATTAAATCCTTATTATAAAACCATCATGTTTACTCAAATATGTCATTTCACAAAAGATATCAATTCTAAATTCCAACTTCGATTGTATCGTCATCCAGGATTTTAAATATAAATACTTCATCCTTACACAATCTAAAATTTGTGGAAAATAGTTTAATTTGTCATAAACCATTTTCATAGCTTAAAAATAGTTTAGGTAAATTTAACTTTGATTTAATCATATTTAAATGATTTAAATAGTTCAAATATAGTTAAATTGATTTAATTGGATTTAAAATGATTTAAGTAGATTAAATATAGTTAAATAGATTTAATTAGTTTTACAATGATATAATTAGACTATATAGATTTAAATTATATTAAGTGGATTTTGAATAGATTAAAAAAATTAAAATAGAGTAAATGGATTTAAATTATATTAAGTAGATTTTGAATAGACTAAATAAATTTAAAATAGATTAAATAGATTTATATTATATTAAAAAGATTTAAAATAGATTAAATAAATTTAATTCGTTCAAAATTAGTAAAATAGATTAAATTGGATTAATTATGTTGTAATATATTAAAATAAATTAAAATAGTTTAAATTGATTAAAATAGTTTAAATTATTTAAAATAGTTTAAATTAGTTTCAAATATATTTCAAAGTTATATCCAAACCTTTTAAGTTACTCAATTCCGATAAATGCATTTATATTTGACACTTCAACTTTGAAATTCAAATTTAAATCCTTTGAACAATTCATCAAATCAATTCCAATTTCAAAATGTAACACTTTTATTCGAAAATAATTCAATTTATATAAATCAGTTTCTATTTCGAAATACCAGTTAACTAATACAAAATTTAAGGAATTAAAAATCATTTAATTTTACTAATCTGGTGTCCATCTATAATTTTCTATTCTATGGTCAAGTGATACAGATATTTATCATCAATCTGCAATTTAAAATTTTATGGTTATGTATCATTTCAAACCGCAATCCCAAATTAAATAAAAATCCATAAAATCGCTCAAGTAATTTCAACCCATAACGTTTTTTCCTAATCTATAGATCATTCGGGTATGTACCATTTCAACCCATAGGCAACTTGTAGTGTCATAACAATAAAAAATACAACATCCAATCATCCAATATCATCAAACATCCATCACAATCATCATCCAAATCAATCAATAAACAACAACATATAACCGATAATCAATAACAGTCATTAATTTGACAAGTTAAAATTCAATATTAAATTAAACGGGGATCAAATGTAATAAAAGTCAAATTTAACCAGAATGACAATTTAAACATACCAAACATCAATCAATCAATTTGTAATCACATCATAAATTTAGTTTAACTAACGTAAGATAATTCAGTAGTTATGAGTGGGTTAAAACACTCACCTTCGAATTTCAAATCGATTTGAAGTCCAAAATAGGGCCCAAATTTGAACAGTCTCAGAATTCATCCAAACGAGTGCCAAAATGTTCGAAATTCCAATACGATCACTTTTGAAATAACCCACGCCCAAATTCCAAGTTCGTATGTTGAAGTTATTCACGTTAGAGTATTGAATTTAATATTTAAATTAAGGTAAATAATAAACTAAAACCACGCCATCCTTACCGCACGAAACCCTAGCTACGCTACAGAAGTTCTCTCGAGCACGAAACACAACCCAGTCGCCCTGATCTCGTGCAATTGGTCGCCGCTTCCCTCAATGATGGATAGATCAGAGACTATCAGTAAGCTTGCCGCCCCATGCCGACCCCAAGGTGGAGTCGGGGCCATCAACATAGCGCAGCAATGCCTAGTGCTGCCGTGAGCTTTGAAGGCAATTTTTGGAAAATCTTGTGCATGTTACAACAAATGAGGACCACTATTTAGCTTGCTCTCCGTCCTCTTTGCAACGACGCTTCTCGATCCTGATCGGATGAAGATCCACCATAGGATCAAAACCCTAACCAATGGACGACCAAAATTAAATCACCGACTGGAAAAAGGTGATTCAAATTGAGAAACGAATTGCACCAGTGAACTAAGCTCATCGAGAGCTTCAATATGGTATATAATATGTTGGGGTTTGGAGGAGTTTGATTTTTGGAATAAAATTTAAATTTGCAATTTGGGAACTAGGGTTTCGAGGTTGAATTTGGTTTCTACCTTTGACAACAGAGACGCAAATAGGATTGTATATACAGACAATTAGAATAAGAAATAGTTAGAGTTTATAACGGGCTATATATAGACAGATCAGAAATAGGAATGAATGGGCTATATCGATTTGAAAGTTGAACGATAAACGACCCGAAAATCCCGTTTCATTCTCGAAACAAAGATGGGTAATCCCATACATCAAAATAAATGTTATCGAAAGTTTTAAACTCAATGGAATAGGTTTCAAGTCCTTATTCCATCGTGTGAAGAAGATAGCTTGAAAATTAGTTTATTTCAACTTGATTTCAATTAAATTAATTTCTACGCGTTTCAAGCCCGTACGATTAAACGGCAAGTCCAATCACTACAAAACTTGAAACCTTAGAGTAGTTCACCATTATGGGTCCGATGAAACTGGTTTCGTCGAAATCCACGATAGTGGCCAAAATGTCTATTTTCACATTAATTAAATAAATTATTATTAAATTAAATTTATCGTTTCTTATATTCAAATTAATTAACTAACCATTTTTGCAATTTTTTATTTTATGGACATTAACAATAATTTAAAACAAATTTACATATCAAATTCAACGTTAAATATTTCACAACTTACAGTGTTCAATTTCAACTGCAATTAAACCCAATTAATTAAAATTAACTTCCAATAAATTATTTGTTTTGATTTCAGTCTTTTATTCCAAAAATTATTACTCTACAGACATAGTTAACATTGTTTATATCTTTTTACACTAACCTTCTACAATTATCATCTTAGTTTCCATGAACGTAATATTTAATTACATTTGAATGCAATAAATCCAGTTATTATAATTTAAATTCTAATAATTTGATCAACTTGATTTCAATTCTTTTTATTCAATCCATTATCATATTATGAATAAAATTTACATTGGTTACATCTTATTAAATTAATATTCTACAATTATCAATTTAATCCACGTTAACTGCACTTAATTAAGTGAATTATTCGCAATTGATATCAGATTCCATTTAACAGTCTATATGAATAGGTAACATATAATAATTGCCACCGTTAACCTTTAGTTACATCCAATAACTTTATTATCCACAACAAATGTTATAATTACTATAATTTTTATTCAATTATATACATTATTAGTTAATTAATCAACATTTAAATTATCAGTTACTCCTTCAATCCAATTATTATTTAATATACACATTACTACAATTAATTTACAATCTACAACCAATTATACCTTTTTAATCAATCCAGTTAATTGGAATTACATTCAAAGCAGTTATAAATTACCTTAAATTAATACTCTTACATTTTAATCTAATTACATTCTTATATTTTAATCACAAATTTTATTTCTTCCAACATTAAATCACAAAAGCTAATTAAATCAATTATTTTTAATTATCGAAAATTACGGGTCGTTACAGAATGATGATGAGCAGCAAGAATCGATGAGTTATTTAATGTTTTGATTTGTTAAGCTTTGGAGTGCAACTTACTATGCAAAAGCACAATACACCTGTCCCAGCTCTTAATTATTTTGAGAATTAAAATTGCATCATGCCAATATGCAACTAACGAGCAAAAATTCTACTTCAATCAATTACGGGCAATCTTAATTCATTTTGACAAACTATACAATATGAGCAAACAGTTACATTCCTTTTCAAATAGAAGCCTTTTTATGCCTTGTTAAAAAGAAGCCTTTTTATGCCTTATTAAAAAAAGCCTTTTATGCCTCATTAGTGTTTGTAGATGAAAAGATGCTATGCTTATATTTAAAATAGTAATTTATGCAAACATGTTAACTACATAACTATCGCATTGAGGACATGGTAGAAGAACTAATTAGACTATGCATGAACAACGAAATTCGAAAGGATTGTGAATTCTATTATTTTATACTTAATTTCAATCTTCCTTGTTTTGACAAAAATGAATATAGTTAATAGAATGATTATAAAATCCACGTATGCATACAAACAGTAACCATAAAATCCATGTATACATTTCGTATGATTACTATCCAACTTGAAAACAAATAAAACCATATTAAACAACACCAATGATTACTCAAATAAATTAAATAATTGTATAGATTGAAATTATAAGATTTCATGTTCATTTTCCTTGGATTTATATTTACTCCAAACGCTTGCATTATACTGAAAATAATTAAGTATAATTTTACAAATCAACAATTTTTTTTTTTACGATCAATGACTTATTGAAAACGGGGTCAAATAAGATTTCATGTTTTTTTAGCAAAGGCAATTTTTGGTTTTTGTTAAGAGGTTGGAAAAATAAGAATCCTATTTGAATTTTTGAGCAAAATTCATGTTTGATCGGGTTACTTGTCCTAGATTTAATAATTTGTCAAACGGTAATTTTTGAACAACCCATTCATCCTTAGATATCTTGAATGCAAAATAAATTTATTTTCCTTAGAAAATTTACTTGCAATCTAGTCAGAACTTCTAAATTCGATATCATTAAGGTAAGCAATGATGAAAAGGATGTGATTTTTTATGTAAAGAAAAAAAACTTGGAAGGCCTAACCATAATAATCACGTATTGGGTTGCATGATTTCATTTAGCATGGAAAGGAGAGGTTATACCGAACATATTATTTAGGATTTCTTTTTACAGTTATTAAAAAACCAACTGCACCCATATCCTTGGAGGTTTGAAGAATCCCGGTGGTTGACGGAGAGAAACCAAATCAAAAAATGTAACCTACCAAAAAATATTTGAAATTATATTAGTTGCAACGCCTAAGCATATTACATATATTACCAAAAATTAACCAATAACACACAAACTTGTCGTAGATTGCTGTGACAAAAAATTACGTAAGGTATATTCTTGACTTGCAAAGATAGATGCCAAATACAGTAGTGGTAGAATAGTGAAGGTGCAATATTGTTTGAGAGGTAAGTTCCATGTGTAGTGCGTCATGAGATGAAGAAGAATGGTTGATTACAGTGTTTTACCAAATTATAAGAGTCTGAATTATAAGACTTTTTAAAAGGGTTTTCGGTCTTGCAGATAAGCATGACTGAGAGTTTGAAACAAGAGAAAAATAAAATAGGGTAAAGGAGAAATAAAGCTTGACCGAGTTAAAAAAAATTAGGATTTTTGGGAATTGATGGAGAAAAGTTATGAGTGGGTCTGGAGAAGAAAGATAGACAAATGGGAGAACAAAAATTTCGTAGGCCCACGTTAACATTAACACGCACCCAAAGACTGTATTTTTATCAATATCATCGAAAAAAATAGCGCTCGGTATTGAAACACTAATATCCAATGCTGTTAATATTAGGATTTCTTGTAGCGTGGGATTATTCTCATTGCCAAATTTATTTAAACAATTGATTCCATTTTGATTTTGAATTTCATCTTAGAGTTCAAAATTGATTCGACATGAGTTATAATTGAAATCATTTGAATTTTTATGAGAATTCAAATTTTTATTGTTTTGAATCCTTGAATCGAGATATCGCACAAATATGAATTACACAACTCATCTATCCGCTGATTTTATTGTGCAGAGAGTTCAAGTAAATTCGAGATCGTTTCAATGCTCCTCTCAACATTTGAGGTTGGTCATCATTTTGAAAATTTTGTGATCCAAAATCCAAATTATTTATACAATAGTTATTATAAAAATATCCATAAAAATTCGGAGTGAAATTGTATGGATTATACCGATTTTCACAACAATCGTAAAATTCATGTAAATGGGGAAACATAGCGATTTACAAGAATGTGTTTTTTTTTTTTAGTTTTTTTGGATTTTTTATAAAGCAGAACTATTTACTAAAAGAAATTTATTTTTCTAGAGGGAAATTTTTTTTCTTTTTTTTTTGATTTTCAATTTTATTTTGAAAAGGTTTTATATTATTTTTAATTTTTTTCTTTTATAAGAAAACCCAATTTTTTTTGGATTTTTGATTTCGATTAAAAAATTGTGAAAGAAAAAAATTAAAAACTTAGTTAAGAAATATTTATACTTTTTTGTTTTGGATTTGGAAATTTTTTCTCAAATATATGAACTAATGCAAATAAATAAATGCAGGGGTTTAATTACAAATTTCCTATTCTAAGTGGATCCGAACTGAATATCGTTTAATCACACATTATCTTAATCCAACATGATAGTTCTTAGCCAGTTAATAGACAGGATTTATCGCTGCTTCACGATTCACAATAGCAATGTAGCCGAAGGTTTAAGTACTTTGGAGAAACAACCAATATAATATTTACGAACCACCGCAATATTTATAACTGATTATTGCTCTGTAGTACCCTAGAACAAGGATTTATTTTCGAAAGAGGACAACTTGTCAGTATATATTAAGCCCTAGGTGAGATCGTGAAACCCTTAAAATCTGTAACCGTCATTATTAGTCAAGTGCTAAGATGAAATGCAAAGCAAAAATTAAACGTGAATTGACGATGCAACCACGAATGAATTTTTTTGTTCTTAATTTTTTTTAAATGCAAGCAACCAACAATGCAATGAGAATAAAATCAAGAGATAGAAGCACGATACCAGAGCATGCAGAATTTATTAGCAATTATTATAAAGCAGCAAATTCTTTTTATAAGCAAGCAACCAATAAATTTTGGCAAACAGTTCTTTTCCTTCTTATTTTCTTCTTTGGCACCCTAAAATTAAAATAAAGATATATACAAGTTTTTTAATATGAAAGAAGTAACTAAAACTAAAGAAAAATCAAAACAAATTAAACTACAACAATGGAAAACAACTTATTATTAAAAAAATGCAGTAACAAACTTGTTTTTTAATTAAAAAAAGGAGAACTAAAACATCTTCTCTAAACAAACATGGTTTTTTAAAGACAAACTAGTTAAGGCCCGACTGAAAATAAATAAACTTTCAAAACAATGGAAACCACTATTATCCCAAAACTTCACCACTTTATTCAAAATGCACGAAACGTCAAATAAACAAAATTTTAAAAACAAAGAAAATCACTCCTTGCCTCCAATTTGAAATTTTAAAAATGCAATACCAAAATTAATCAAATTGTCATGGTTGCAAGTTCAGCTATTTGGGGTGATGCTGTGACGCCCCACCTCTATACCCACGCTAGAGAAGGACACTACGGTGTAGTGCCATCAACTAGCACGGAGAATAAGGCTGTTGAGGAGCGACCATCTGTATAATTGCTTTATGTGAGTACCGATATGCCAGATAAAAATATTACTTTTCAGAAATCCGACATACCAACACAAACACAAAGCTACTACACAGTGGCTATATGTAATCTTCGAAAACAAATATAGAAATAAACATAACACAAATCAGTCACAGATAATTCATATCACAAAGGCGGAAATTGATATGAATATAACACATGAAAGTGTACATCAGAGTAGTGGTCAAACAAGATCCACAATATCAGAAGAATAGATACAAGTGCTAGACAAAAGAATACGTATACATCAAGCAGTCTATATCTCAATAGTATACAACAAAAACTACTAAACTAGAGAAGTTAGCCAAAAGATCAGATGATGGTCCGATAAGGAGTCAAGTAGAAGCACCTGTAAAATCTCTGTCTGACCTGAGTATTATTTAAGAAGAAAATAATAAACGGATCAGTCTAACTATAATTATCAGTTAAAATGAGATATAAGAAGAGATCTAATAAAAATATATGATAACCAAAAATGTCATACCTCGACAAGTATACATTAGAAAATCAACAAAAGAAAATCATACAAATAACTCACGAATCTCATAGCATAAAAAGAATGTCATATTCTTTATTTCATTCACCAAGTCACAATAAATGACATACATATCAATGCCAACTGAAAAAGGCGGTGAAACATAAATTCCAGAAATAATCAATTAGAAATCCAGAAATCATAAGAAAAGGATGGCCAATCCCAAACGGAACGCTATTCCATAAACCGGACATCGACGCACCTAAATAGATACGGCCCATGTGTAAATAAACATCGACGTGCCTAAATAGGTACGACCAATGCGAGAAATGAGACGAAGCTTAATAAAATGAAGTACAGTCCTCCACATAGACAAAGAGACATCGTGCATTGCTAGTCTAAACCATAAAATGATCATCATCGATCATCAAGAAGTGTCAATTATAGTAAGCTAGTAAATATATGAGCTTAGCTTCATGTCCCATAACCACTAGCTTAACTTAAATATTTACGAACAAATTGTAGATCTCCACTAGAAAATTGTCACAAGAGTTTCAATCGAACAAGTCCAAGAATTAGCCGATAAAGTAAACGCAAGCGTTTCATACCACTCATTTTACTAAGCCGTTTAATTAGATTTCTCATACGAGTGAGGTAAAGGTTTGTACGTACTAATAGATTGGAAAACGGTTTAAGAAAGGAGCTTTGTAATAAAATGGTGTTGCAATGGTTTTAATGGAAGGGTTTTGATATTTACTACTAGTATAGAAAACCTTTATATTTTAAAGTGACAAATCATAGAAGTGATTGTAGAACAATCAATCATAAAAATTCACATACGAAGACGTAAAAAAAATCCAAAGAAGTCGATATCAAATCCATCAAAATGGATATTTTCGAAAATTCCCGAAGAAAATGTCATCAAAGTCGATAATAAATGATAACAACAAAAGGGAAACAACACGAATCGATTAAAGTTAGAAATTCAACAAAATAGATTATATAGGCAAAATTGGCGAATAGGAGCGGGTCGGTCAACCAGACTCCCTGGGTCGGTTGAATGAACCAAAGATGGAAGTGCACGGGTAGTACGTCGGTCGACCGGACCCTGAGCTCGGCCGGCCGGAGCCTATAACCTGCACTACCAAAACAGAGGTAGGAAGTGCTCGGGTAGCAGGTCGGTCGGCCGGCTACAGAGCTCGGTCGGCCGGACCCTGTTGCCTGCACTCCCATGCCTATCTAATGAATGCCAATCCCTTCCGTATTGCAATCAGTTGAGCAACGGCACTAAGGATTTACGCCATCGACTACCCGGCCATATAAGCTCTTCGATTCATCACCAAAAACATGATCAAAACATCAACGTTATGATTTTTAAAGAATTGAACTCAAAACACTAAAAATTGGAATATTCACCAAATCAATCCAAGCCTAAAGCAATTGCACAAGAATAAGTGTTAGGAATTCATACCTAACAATCGAAGATAAATATAGGCACAGATGTGAGATAAAAATCTCACCTTTTCACAAAAACAAATGAAGAAGAAGCTTGAAAGCAAAGAGAGAATCAACCAGTCTTCAATACAACCCAAATGAGCTTGAATCTATGCTCAAAAGAAGAACATTCCCAAAGTTAGGTTTAGAAATTTCTGAAGTTGATAAGAGAATGAGTTAGAGAAGAAGAAGAAGAGGCTTACCAAAGTTTCTTCTATTAGTTTGGAGCTAGAGCTTGATTTGCAAAAGAAAACTAGGGTTTGGAGTTTTAATTTCCCATTCCACTCACCATTAATCTTTTTAGAACTAAAAAGTAGAGGAAGAGGGAGTGAATGAAGAGGAGTGGTTCAGTTTGGGGTATTAAAGTTGGCTAGTGGGATGAACCCAACCCAAAGCCCTAAGTGAAAAGCTAGCGAAATTCAACTTACTCCAAAGGCATCGAAGCTTATACTCAAAAAGGTTGCAAACGGCATTTTAAACTCAATGGAAGGGGTCTTGAGTCCTAATTCGACTGTTTGGAAAAAGTAGGTTTTCGGACTAAAATCCGACAAAGATGAAATATTTAAATAAAATATTTAAATATACAATCGATAAATATGCGGGTTGTTACAGATTGGTGGCGGAGTTTGAGTTATGAAGGGAGGCAGTTTCGATTTGATGGTGGAGTTGTCGATGCAAGGCGGTGAATGGTAGAGTGGTGTTTCAATTCCTATCGTTGATTGAAAATGTTGGGATGATTCATATCGTGATCGTAGTAGGATATTGCTTGAGGATGTTAGGGATGTTATTTCCTCTTTTCAGCGACCTAAAGATGGACGACCTAACAGGCTTGAGAGGAATGCCGACCTAAGGACTAAGGGGATACCGACCTAAGACTCAAAGAGATGCCGACCTAAGGCTTAACAGGGGTGCCGACCTAAGGCCTAAGGGGTATGCCGACCTAATACTTCAACAAGTATGCCGACCTAATACTTTAACATGAATACCGACCGAACAGGTTAAGCAGGGTTGCCGACCTAATACTTTAACAGGGGTGCCGACCTAATACTTTAAGAAGGTTACCGACCTAATGCTTTAACAAGGTTGCCGACCTAAGAAAGCTACCGACCTAAGATAGCTACCGAGCTAAGTCGCAACCGACCTATGACCTATGTTAAGTCGTGCACGACCCAAGCCAAAGAAGGCAAGTTCAATGCAGCTACTTGGCATAGTGGCCTCTTAACTCGTACACGATCCAGGACTTGCCAGTTAAGCCGTGACTTGCGACTTTCCAGTTAACTCGTTCACGACTCACGACCTAGCTTGAGTCGTTCACGACCTAAAGCTACTAAATGTATGCCCGATGCCATACTACTGATACGAGGTTATGTTGACTCGGGGGCGACTTGGGACATGTGCAAATGAACCTATGTGAAACCATGGAGGGGCCAGATGAGTCGGCCACGACTTGCCTTAGACCAGTCACGACTTACGACCTAAGGGGGGAATTCCCCTATAAATACCAACCTACCTCAAGCATGAAAAAGGACTTTTTGGCCGATCTCTTTAAGCGCCGATACTCTGCTGAATTCTCGACTCACTCGACACTTCAAGTACGAAAGGCATCTCAACTAACTTCGAGAAGAAATCTAATGCAATCTACATGGATTTAAAGAATTCTTCTGCATCAAAGTTCTAGTTGTTTGTCTCATCGGAATTGTAATTGAAGATTGTTGTAAAGTTGTAATTGATTCAGTAATAAAGAGAATTAAAGTGGACGTAGGCTTACCCTAAGCCGAACCACTACAAAAACTGTTGTTTTTTCTGCTTTCTCTATGATTTCTCTACTTGTTTTTAGTTCCCGTGTACACGGGTGGTGCTTTCACTCAACTTCAATCTACACCGGGGTGTTAGCGTCTGATTTTTACGTTATCATTTTTGGTGCTTTCACTGAGAACCCAACTCAGGAAACTTCCACTATTGCTCCGCGAAGGATTGTTGAAAGGATTTCTTTTAAAACCAGAAGTTTATTGGAAACAATGGCTCCTGGGAGAAAACGAAGTTCTGTAAGATCCGACAATGTTGAAGAGAATACTGCTACCTCTCCTCCTTCAAGTCAAGCAGCCCCAACTGCTGGAGTTACACGGGCAAAGTTGGACGCCGTAGTTTTGGGATTGAATCAACAATTGAATGCTCAGAATGCGCACTTGGAAGCCCAGAATGCCCAGAATGCCCTGATCTTAAGTAAGTTGAATGATCTACTTGGGGCAAACCGTCGACCGGGAAATAATGATGGAAACCCTACTGTGGGAGTTCAGGATCTTGAAGGAAACATTTCTCAAAGAGCCGCAGACCCTATAGAAAGGACTCCTCCTCAAGCTGGAGGATCAGGACCGCAGCCGACCCTCCGTGAACGAGTGTCAAGGCAGAATTCAGAGAGGGTGGCTGATGTGTGCCCTCTAGAGCCTCTAAATGATGAAGGGTATTTTTCGGGTATGGTTCGTCAAATCATGATAGAAAGTATGCGAAGAGATGAAGACGAGAAAGAGTGGGGTTTTGCTCCAAGCAAAACTCCATTTACTGAAAAGATCTTAAAGGCAGAGTTCCCAAGGAAATTCGTTCCCCCTACTATTCCGGCTTACAAGGGGAAGAGTGATCCTAATGAGTTTTTGTATAAGTACGACTGGCATATGACTGGTGCTAGGGCGTCTGATGAAATTAAATGTCGATACTTCCCGGTTTATCTAGAAGGTGTAGCTCTATTGTGGTTTACGAAGCTGCCGGTCAGGTCCATCGATCAATTTTCCGATTTGACCAGGAAGTTCAAGGAGCAATTTCGATTGTATGCTTCTAAAGCAAAGGATATAATGTCTCTATCAAGTCCAGAGAAAAATACGGGAGAATCCATCAGGTCATTTTACAATCGTTTTAACATAGCATTGGCCGAGGTAGACAATGCTGAGCCACGCATGGTCCTAACATACTTGATGAGGGCTATTGACAAGTCAAGTGAATTTGGAAAATGGTTGAAAATGAAAGAACCAAACTCGCTCGACAAATTCTACAAGAATGCGGATGAATTCATGTGCTTGGAGAGCCTCCAAACACCGGCTAAGGTGGTATCAGCGGAAGCCGGGAACAATGGTGTGCTTCGAATAAGAAAGAACCTAACACTCAGAAAAGGGGAAATGATGGTGGGAAGAAACAGGGAGACGCTAAGAAAGGCCGTTCTTTCAATTTCACATCCTTGACCGATACCCCTGAAAACATCTTCTTTGCGTCCAAAGATGATGTCAATTATCCGGCACCACCTAAAATGAGAGTTGCGATTAAGATGGAAAAAAGTGGAAGGTTCTGTCGGTTCCACAACCAGCCCGTCCATGACACCAACGAATGCCGTCAGTTGAAAGAGGTAATTGAAAAACTCTTGAAGGAAAACAAACTCCAGCAATATGTGAAAAGGAACAGAAATGCCCCAGCTTCGTCAACTCAAGGACAACAAGTTCCCGCTCACCGTCCTGCCTTAAGTTGGAAGGCTGTGGAACATGAATCGGAAAGGCCTGTCATCAATATAATAACTGGGGGACCTCAACCAGCAGGCAAAAGCTGGGGCGAGATGGAAAGGTATGCCTGGTCCTTGAGGCATGTACCGGCTGAAGAGAATGTTTTTGTTTTAGAGAATGATGCGCCTTTAAAGCAACAAAAGACTTCCACAGATGATATTGTGTTCAGTGCCAGGGATTCTTTGGGTATCGAAGCTCTGACTATAGATCCTTTGGTCATATCCGCTGGTATTGGGCCGGCAACTGTTTGAAGAGTTCTAGTTTATTGTGGAGCTTCGTGTAACATCCTCTTCAAGAAGACCTTCGATCAAATGAAAATTCCAATGGCTGATGTACAAGCTTCATCACTTAAGATTGCTGGGTTTGCTGGAGAACCCAAACAGCCGATTGGGACCATAGATTTGTTTGTAGAACTTGGAAAGGGACTGAGGAAGGTGGCTCGAAAGCAAACCTTTATAATTGTTGAAGAATTCTCTGCCTACAATGCCTTTTTAGGCCGACCGACTCTTGCTGCGTTAAAAGCTGTTCTTGCCCCATGTTGTCTGACTCTAAAATTACCCACAGATAATGGAGTTGATGTGATTAAGGTAGACCAAGATGCGGGGCGAGAATGTTACTTTGCAGAGTTGCAAGAATCAAGGAAAAGAGAAATGGGAAAAGGTGCGGCGGCTCCAGTCCGCATTAAAGAACCAACCTTGTAGCAATTACAGGGTGGACCCTGCACTGGCGAATGTAGTGGTGCACGAAGAGAGATGGATCCAAGGAAAGCCAGTGCAGGGGAGAATAGGGTAGTACCGGCAGAGGTAACAGTGTCGGTGCCCGTTGACCCAAAGGACCCAAACAAAGTGCTTAATGTGGGTTCGCAGCTCAACACAACAGTCCAGAATGTTCTAATTTCAATTTTGAAGGCTAATTTGGATGTATTCGCTTGGACTCATGCTGACATGTGCGGAATATCCCCAGAGATTGCAGTACATACTCTGAACATTGATCCAAAGTTTACACCTGTGAAACAGAAGAGAAGGACTCAGGGTCCTGAGAGAACGGTAACGTTAAAAGAGGATGTGGATCGGCTCATGGAGAACGGTTTCATCAGAGAATCTACTTATCCAAATTGGGTATCAAATCCAGTGCTGGTGAAAAAGGCTAATGGAAAGTGGAGAGTATGCATTGATTTTTCAGATCTGAACAAAGCCTGCCCCAAAGACTATTTCCCGCTGCCCAGGATAGATCAGTTGGTGGATGGGACGGCAGGACACGAATTGTTATCTTTTATGGATGCATACTCCAGATATAACCAGATTATGATGCATGAGCCAGATCAAGAGGATACTAGTTTCATCACAGATGTTGGACTCTACTGCTACAAGGTCATGCCTTTCGGACTCAAGAATGCAGGGTCAACTTACCAAAGGCTTGTTAATGCCATGTTTAAACCACATATTGGCAAGACAATGGAAATTTATGTTGATGATATGCTAATAAAGTCTAAAAAAGCAGTGGACCATATGGATCACTTGGCAGAGATGTTTGCAATACTCCGCAAGTACAGAATGAAGCTTAATCCCCTGAAATGTTCATTTGGAGTGGAGTCGGGAAAGTTTTTGGGTTTCATTGTGAGCGCTAGGGGCATTGAAGCCAATCCAGCTCAGATCACTGCCCTGAGAGAGGTTGAGGAACCTAGAATGAAGAAGGAATTGCAAAGTCTCAATGGATAGGTTGCTGCTTTGAGTAGGTTCATTTCCAAAGCTACTGACAAATGCATTCCATTCTTTGATGCTCTGAAGAAAGGAAGGAAAAACTTTGAGTGGACTCCTGAATGTCAGGAAGCATTTGATGAGTTGGTTCGTCATATGGAAGTGCCTCCGATACTTTCAAAGCCTGACAGTGGTGAAGATCTCTTCGTATATTTGGCAATTTCGTCTCATGCTCTCAGTGCAGTGTTGGTACGGGAAGACGCGAAGATTCAACGCCCAGTTTATTATATCAGCAAAAGATTCACTGGGGCAGAGATGAACTATTCAAAATTAGAAAAGCTCGCCTATTGTCTGTTGATCGCATCAAGAAAATTGAGGCCGTATTTCCAAGCTCATCCCATCAAAGTCCTCACTGATCAACCTCTAAAGCAAGTCCTATTCCGTCCTGAGACATCGGGCCGTCTTTTGAAATGGAATATTGAACTCAGCCAATATGACATCACTTACCATCCTCGAAAAGCGATCAATGGACGAGCTTTGGCAGATTTCATCGCAGAATGTACGGATAAGGGTGATAGTGAGGGAGAAGTCATTGATAGCGTCCCAATCCAATGGAAATTGTATGTCGATGGCTCAAGGAATGATTACTGTTCCGAAGCAGGGGTTGTCCTTGAAACCCCAGAGGGGAGATCGCTATGTTATGCGCTGAGACTAGAATTCCCTTCGACAAACAATGAAGCTGAATATGAAGCTCTCATCGCTGGTTTAAGAATAGCTAAAGAACTAAACATCAAGGCATTGCAGATCTTCAATGATTCTCAACTTATTGTTTGCCAAGTCAAAAAGGAATTTCAAGCTAAAGGAGGGAATCTACCCGCCTATTTATCAAAATCCTAGGAGCTCCTTAAAGATTTCGACCGTTACTCAATAAACCATATACCCCGCGAAGAGAACATGAAAGCGGATTCTCTTGCAAAGTATTCGAGTACTAGTGAAGCTCAACTATTGGGATTAGTTCCCGTCGAAGTCTTGTCAGCTCCAAGCACAGATGAAATGTATGTTGATTGGATTATGAATGTATCCCAAGAACAAGAATCATGGATGACTCCGATACTTGAATATTTACTCAATGTTCTTTGCCAGAAAGTTCAAAAGAACGATAGAAGCTCATGAGGAAAGCCTCCAGATATATAGTTCAAGATGGTCGTTTGTACAGACGAGGATTTTCAATGTCGTTACTCCGATGCGTGACAAAGGAAGAAGCTAAGACAATTCTGACTGAAGTACACGGAGGGGAATGTGGGGACCATACAGGTGGTCGAACTTTAGCAAAGAAAATCCTCCGTTATGGATACTTTTGGCCAGAAATTAATCAAGATGCTGCTGACTATTCCGAAAGTGTGATAAATGCAAAAGATTCGCTAAAATTCCTAGAGCACCCTCCACTGAGCTAACACAAATGGTCAGTCCATGGCCGTTTGCTATCTGGGGAATAGATCTCATTGGGCCTTTGCCGACTGCCAAATCGGGGATTAAATATGCTATCGTTGCTGTTGATTACTTCACTAAATGGGCTGAGGCCAAACCATTGGCTACTATTACCTCTAAGAAAATGATAAGTTTTGTGACTAAAAATATCATTTGCAGGTATGGCGTGCCTCAGAAGATAGTCACAGACAATGGTACTCAGTTTGAAAGTGAGGAATCCCAAAATTTCTACAAACGATTCAGGATCCGAAAAAGCTTCTCATCATTGGCTCATCCGCAGGCAAACGGGCAAGTGGAAGCAGTAAATAAAATCATCAAATCAACCATCAAAAAGCAGCTGGAAAAAGCAAAAGGTGGTTGGGTCGATAAGTTACCGCTTGCACTATGGGCATACAGGACCACTCACAAAACTACGACTGGGCATACTCCATTTTCATTGGCATACAGATCAGAAGCGATGATTCCAGTGGAAACTGAAGTCCCCTCACACAGAAGGATCCATTTTGATAAAAATGAGAATGAAAAATTGCAATTGGAAGCACTTGACCACCTTGATGAAAGAAGAGAAGAGGCAAGGCTTAGAATTGCAGCTCACCAGCAATGAATAGCCAGGCACTTCAATTCCAAAGTTCGTCAGCGCAGCTTTGAAGTTGGGGACTTAGTCCTGAAGAGGATCATGACAGCCATAGGTGTGTTTGGACCAAACTGGGAAGGGCCATATGTTATTGGCGCAAAACTTCTTGATGGTACATTCAAACTCACAACTGTCGAAGGAGAACCAATCCCATGAGCTTGGAACAGCAATCATTTGCGTCCCTATATTACTTGAAAGCATTGCTGAAATGTTGTAAAAAGAATTACGAATATATGATTCTTGTATTGAAAGAAATTGTAAAGCAAGTGAATAATGAAAAGCTATAAAGTGGATGTAGGCCCAGCTTTTGGCAGAACCACTATAAATCTTGTGTTCTCTACTATTATAAACTGCTTTGTCTTATTTCGACATATAAAATACGTTAAGTGTGTCACTAAAATGTCGATTTAATAATGCAGGCCATAAAAGCAAAGCTTACCCATCGCAAGACCAAGCGATCTCAGACATCACTCAGCAAGCAAACACTAAGCCATTCAAAATTTCCATACTCAAATCCTACAAAAGAAGTGCTTCGAACAAAAGTTAGCAATGTGGATGGAAGTGGACCATTTCTAACTAACTGCAAATGTTTGAACAAATAAACAACCAGTTAAATAGCCTGTGTCTACCACCACCAACTCGCTTAACTATGAAGTATATTTCTTTGGATAAGGGAAATTATATGCAAATAAAAAGGGATGACACTTGCAAAAGACAACGGGGATCGCCAACATGAATAGATGGCAAAGAGACATGGGCAAGCAAGCATCAATCAGCAAAAGACCTCTTCGGAGGCACAAGCCCTCTTCGGAGGCACAACTCTTCGGAGGATAAAGACCTCGAGCGGGCCTAGCCAGAAAAAGAGAGATCTTTCTCGATACAAAGTTGCGGAATGATCGGTCAATACACTGCCGTGAATCCGTCCAACCGAGAGAAAGAAACTCCAAACTTCTAGGCAAAACCCTACTCAGAGGCACACGTTTCACCGAGATAGAAATAAAACTTCCAAGTGTTAAAACGTGAAAAGCCCTCTTCGGAGGCCTATTTCACCACAATTGAAATGCAAAAAGACCTCGAGTGGGCCAAACCAGAAAAAGAGAGATCTTTCTCGATACAAAGCTGCGGAATGATCGGTCGATACACTCCCGTGAATCCGTCCAACCGAGAGAAAGAAACTCCAAACTTTCAGGCCGTAACCCTACTCAGAGGCACACATTTCACCATGATCGGTGATACACTCCCGTGAGACGAAATGTGAAAAGCCCTCTTCGGAGGCCCGCTTCCCAGCAAACAGGGAAAAAATAAAAGCCTCTCCCAAGAGGCAGAAACAAAAAGACCTCTTCCCAGAGGCACAACCAAACAAAAAGACCTCTTCCCAGAGGCAGAAACAAAAAAGACCTCTTCCCAGAGGCAGAAATAAAAAGACCTCCTCCCAGAGGCACAATCGAACAGAAAGACCTCTTCGAAGGCACACGTTTCACCGAGATTGAAATAAAACTTCCAGGTGTTGAAACGTGGAAAGCCCTCCTCGGAGGCACAACTCTTCGGAGGCACACGTTTCGCCGAGATTGAAATAAAACTTCCAAGTGTTGAAACGTGAAAAAGCCCTCCTCCGAGGTAAAACTTTTCAAAGAAGCATTTCGTCAGAAATGCAAAGCAAAGATCAAAGCCCTCCACCGAGGCGCAATATAAAAAAAAAGCCCTCTTCAAAGGCACACTTTAGCTTTCAAAGGAAGATTTGTTCTTCTATTCTTGGAAATACTCTTCCTCAAAAAGAAATTAAAGTGCCCTTTAGAGGCCCGCTTTACCACATAAAAGAATTTACTTGGTAAAAATGCGTGTATGCGCAAAAGGAAAAGTGATATCTTCGAAGGATGAAGCGTAAAAACTCATATGGAGGGAGTTGTACTCTATTTTTAACGAAATAATATTCCTCCAAGTATGGAATAATTATTCTCCAGAAAATAAGAGTACAAGTCCGCTCAAAGTATAAAATATTGCAACGAGCTTATGGTATATGGGCAACATGGTATAACTACATTGGTAAAAATTACGCTCAAACAACATACCACAAGCTCACTGCAATATCATATAAAGAAACTTGTACAAAAATGAATAGTAAATGCATTCTCAAATACAGACAGAAGTTTGTACAAACAAAAAGAATCATTTTATTCAACACTGTCAAAATTTTGTATAGGTACAGGTTTCAAAATAAAAAGAAAAAGAAAAGCGGAGGCCGGTACCCGCAAAATCTCCGGCCAGTACATGCACAAAGCAAAAAGTAAAGATAAATCGTAGCAGGACCCCTTACTTCTTCTTGCCACCACCCTTAGAGCCTTCGCCCGACCTAATAGGCAGCTTTTCAGGATGGCTTGGGAGAGTCGGGGATGAAGGAGAAAGGGTTATTGCCGGATCAAGTGTCGTTTCCTCTTAAGAAACAAGAATGCCTTTCCTTCTCTTCTTGGAAGTGGCACGCTTCCTCCTTCTCCTTGAAGAAGACTCACTTCTCGGAGTAACAAGAGCAGTTAATTTTATGTTATCAGAAGTGGTTCACTCCGGAGACGCATTGCCTTCTCCAAGCCCTTCTTCCCCATGTTCTTGAGAAGCAATAGGATCATCTAAGCCATGAAGAGCTTCATTTTCTCCTCTTGCGACCCGGGTTGAGAGGCGGACGGAGGAGTGGCTTGGAGAACCGAAGGAGGAGTAATTGGAGGAGGGAAAGTTTGAACAATGCTCGATGTTTTCTCTATAGAAGAAAAGAAGTTAAAGTCAGTAAAGAGAGGAGATAAAGGCTCATTGAGGTTCAGAAAATAGTCGAGAAGCTCATCGAACTCATAAGAAGCAAATGAGCAGTCTACTTGGGCAAGATTAACAGTAGAGTTATATAGAGAAGTCGGCTTCCTGATATCAACCTCATAGGCCTGTGCTTCGGTGCTCTCTTCACCTTCATCTCCACCCTGCGTACTTGTAATCTCAGTTGTAACTTTGACCAGGGATGGAGAATGAGAACTGGAGCCAATAATGTCGATTTCGGCCGAAGGCAAAGGCTGGACTGGAATAGTTGAAGTAGTTTTTCCTAGCGTTCCCCTTCGGCCATCTCGGCTCTTAATTTTGTAAGTTGTTCTTTTCCCTTGGCGAGAGCAGCGCGAGCATCGTCATCTAAGTAATGCTCCTCAAGAGCTAATTCGGCATAGCCAGCACCTTTACCGCCAAGCATGTCAAGTGCGGCCTCCCACACTTCAGCCAGAGTAATTTCGTACTTGGGACCTAGGAAGGCGAGGCTACCGCACCCCAAGATGCTATGCAGGTAGAAGTCAAACAGTGTCGAGCTGATGTTGGTCTTCGTTGCCTCATGAGATTCTTCAGCTGCAATTTTACCGGCAACGGCCTCATCACGCTCTCTTTCAGTCTTGGAAAGTTGAAGCTTTAGCATTTGAATTTCCGCCTCTTGAGAGTTGACTCTCTCCCGTAACTCTGTAACCTCAGCATGATACCTTCCAGCTATTTTCTGCTCAGCTTCAAGTTGTGCCTCGGCATGACGCTGAGCAGCGTGAGCATCGCGAACCTGTTTTTGAAGTACTTCTTCTTTTTGAGTATATGTGGTAGAAGAAGTAGCAAGCTCTTGTTTAAGTTCCTCAACTTTCGCTTCAAGCTGTTCATTGTAAGTAGTGATGCTCCTCATTTCGGTATCATGCTGCTCAAGAACCGTCTGCCATTCGGCCTTATCATTCTCCATAGTAAGCATGGCCTCTATATCCGTATGGTTGACCCTTTGAAGCTCGTCAACAAGCTTTTGCCAGTTCGACATCCTTTCAATATCAAGCCTGACGGCATCGAGATTTCGCAGCATGGCAGGCTTGTCAATAGGGACCAAGTCAAGATCGAACCGCACTCCCTTCAGGCACCAGTGCGGGAACCGGCTTTGCAGAGTAGCCGGGCCTGATCCAACTTGGAATTTAGGCCTGCTGATTATTGTTTGAATGTCTGTCTCCCCGAGAGCAGGAGAGCCAGAAGGAATGTCAAGTGAGACGGGGGCAGTGACCTTTCAGGAGTTGTAGAAGCATGCTTTTCACCGTGCGGGGCACGCTTGCTTGGGTCCTCAACTATGTGGCTTTTTCCCCGATCATCATGCGACTTTCTCTTGTGAGAATCGTCACCTCTCTGGGAAGAATCGTGGCACTCCTCCTTTTCTTTTCTCTCATAACGCTCTTCTTGAGCCCTTCTCTCCTGAGCCTTTCGAGCGGCTCTCCCTTCATCGGTTTCTCTGTGAACGGGAAGGTAGCGCCTATAATCATATTGACTACGCCTCCCGTAGCACTGAAAGTCGTCATAGTAAGAGCCGCTGCGTCCCATCAGAGAATCTGAAATAAAAAAACAAGTCTTAAAGGTCTTCAGAGAAAAGAAGTGTAAATGTAGAATCTTCAAAGTACAAAGAATTAGATGTATGAAAATGCCGAAAGATTCTAAGTGTGTGTGATGTGCAAACTACGCGCATCAAACTACGAACCACTCTTTGATTGCGGAGTAGTTGTGGGGGTGGTAGTTAACGTCAACTCTTGGGTCGACGGAGCTTGTTGCAAGGAAGAAGTCGCTTCCACTACTGAAGAAGAAACCCTAGTAGTGACAGGGTCGTCTTTAAAGATCTCCTGTGAGGTGGCGAAGAGGTCGCTCATCCCTTCGAAAGTGTCGTCCCCGCTCTTCCTGACAGGGCTTGTTTTCCTGGCTTCTTCGCCAGACTTCTGTGAACGTTGAGGAGATCCCTGAGGTTCTTCTTCCTCAATAACTGGAGCAAGTGTGAATTTGTCAGACGACCCCGCAACGTCGACAATAGTAGAGCATTTCACTAGAGAAGCTTCGAAAGCACGATCTTTTGGTACGGGAGCGTCAGAAGAAACCGGGGCATCTGATGCTTTAGCCGGGGAGTTTGGGATCTCATGAGGATGTGTAGAGCGAGAGATGTGTAAAAGCCCGTACTAATGCAAAAATTCATCCCTCAACAAAAACTTTGCACTTCTCTCTTCTGCGGCCACGACACTCAGTCTTTCAAAAACTTGCTTATGGATTGGATCTCCAGAAGGGAGAGGAAGTGCTGAAAAGAGCAAAGAATGAGATTAGCAATTGATAATTCGGATCTCGGAAAAGTTTGGAAATGGAGAAAATAGAAACAGGTAATCTTACATCCTACTCTCCAGATGGCATAAAACCGTGGGAGGCAGCGAGCAAAGAAAAATTGATTCAGAAATCCATGAACACTTTCAGTAAGATCAGAAATAAGCTTGCGGTTTCTAGCACTTCTCACGATAATAAGGGAAGGATGGTCTTTACTCATTGTAAACAAGCATAAGTAGCGAATTTCTTCAAAACTTGGCAAGCGATCAAGAGTTCTCCTAAACAATACACACAACCCCATCAAAATGGAGTAGCCATTAGGATGAAGTTGGAATGGAGAGATTGTCAACCGAAGGAGAAGGGTTCGAAGGAAGTCGTTAAAAGGAGGAATCACCGCGCTTAAGCACATTTGACGATTTACTGCGACAAATCCATGAGGAGGACTATCGGCAATATCATTTGGTCCGGGTAGTAGAGCATCATTTTCAGCAAAGCCAAACTGAGTGCGTAGCTGAATAAACGCTCACGGAGTTAAGATAGTCGAAGTTCTCTCTAGAGGGTTCTCTCCGGGAATAGCTATCGGAAAGGTCTCTTCAGCTTGAGCTACCCTTTCTTCTTCTTGATGGGAAATCACTCTACACAAACAACTGGATATTCAAACATGAAGGTGCACGTTTCCTAAAGTGTGTGAAGTGTTGTGTAAAATCAATCAAGCAATAAGCAAATGTAACTGGAATAAAAACTAGCAAGTATTTGTCAAGTTATAAAGTCCAAGGTATGTTGCTTTAATATGCAAGTGTAATGTTGATGCAAACAAATCAGTTCAAGTTAGCGATGCTTTGCATTAATACTTCACTTTAATTGATTGGTTCACAGCATTTCATACAGTGTATTTAAGTTGATTACTTTATGTCGACTAATATGTCATTTGATGTGGGCAGTCAATGGCAAGTATATTCGCCTTGGTTTCTCGTGATTGTTGTTTTTAGCAGGTTGTTAGCCTATGAGTTAATGTGGTCTGCGAAATAAGGCAGCAAAGTTGAAATAATCCAGAATTCAAGCAGTTCAGTACAATAGATCAAGTTAAGAATTCAAATTGGAACTATGCTTCTAAGTAAGAATTCAAGTTGGGCATCCAAGTGTTAACTTGGTTACAACTCAAGGAATCTTTCACGAATTAAGATTAAGTTTCTGATTCTTTAGATCGGTGGCTATTTAAGTTGTAAGAAGTAGGAAGGGTAGAGGCTCCGGTTCAAAAAGTGGTGTGAAATTTCCCAAGGGTTAACTCGGCCACGGTTTAAAGGTTAAGTCGGCCACGGTTTAAGGGTTGGATCGGCAGAAGGTTAGGTCTGCAGTTTTCCCCCAGGGTTAACTCGGTCACAGTTTAAGGGTTGGATCGGCAGAAGGTTAGGTCTCCAGTTTTCCCCCAGGGTTAACTCGGTCATGGTTTAAGGGTTGGATCGGCATAAGGGTAGGTCTGCAGTTTTTCCCCAGGGTTAACTCGGTCACGGTTTAAGGATTAGGTCGGCCAAAGGTTAGGTCACCCAAAATCACTGGGTCGCGTCCAAGGCAGTATCTCACTCCACTCAACCCGATAACCCGTTAACTTCCAGTAACAACAGAATCCACCATCTTCTCAAGAAAAACCCAAAAACTGATCCAAATCACCACAGAGCTACCATAAACCTAGCACAATGCTATAATCCTAGGAATCGCAATGACGACATTGCCAATAACGATTGAAATCAGTCGCAACTTAACTCGAGAGCCATGCAAGGCGTGCAAAGGCGATTTGGGGTCAGGAGGTAAAGGTTCGTGTTTCAATAATAGTCGCGATTGAATAAGGGACCAAATTCACTTACGTGGGATAACAGTAAGATGGATTGTTTGTCGATTAACTTGGATTCGCCTTTGGGAACTCGAAAAGTCTCTAATGGCAGAAAAGGATGTAGTAGCAGTTGATGAGGAGGAAGAAAACGAGCTAACGCTTATATAGGGCGGAAGCAGGTAGATGTGAAGATTAAGCCATCTCTTAGGTCGCCCGCGACTTAGCAAAGTTTGGTCGAAGTACACGACCTACGACCTAGGCGTGCACTTCGAGGGGCAAGTGTTATTTCCTCTTTTCAGCGACCTAAAGATGGACGACCTAACAGGCTTGCGAGGAATGCCGACCTAAGGACTGAGGGATACCGACCTAAGACGCAAAGACATGCCGACCTAAGGCTTAACAGGGGTACCGACCTAAGGCCTAAGGGGTATGCCGACCTAATACTTCAACAAGTATGCCGACCTAATACTTTAACATGAATACCGACCTAACAGGTTAAGCAGGGTTGCCGACCTAATACTTTAACAGGGGTGCCGACCTAATACTTTAAGAAGGTTACCGACCTAATGCTTTAACAAGGTTGCCGACCTAAGAAAGCTACCGACCTAAGATAGCTACCGACCTAAGTCGCAACCTACCTATGATCTATGTTAAGTCGTGCACGACCCAAGCCAAAGAAGGCAAGTTCAATGCAGCTACTTGGCACAGTGGCCTCTTAACTCGTACACGATCCAGGACTTACCAGTTAAGCCGTGACTTGCGACTTGCCAGTTAACTCGTTCACGACTCACGACCTAGCTTGAGTCATTCACGACCTAAAGCTACTAAATGTAAGCCCGATGCCATACTACTGATACGAGGTTATGTTGACTCGGGGGCGACCTGGGACTTGTGCAAATGAACCTATACGAAACCATGGAGGGGCCATATGAGTCGGCAACGACTTGCCTTAGACCGGTCACGACTTACGACCTAAGGGGGAATTCCCCTATAAATACCAACCTACCTCAAGCATGAAAAAGGACTTTTTGGCCGATCTCTTTAAGCGTCGATACTCTGTTGAATTCTCGACTCACTCGACACTTCAAGTACGAAAGGCATCTCAACTAACTTCGAAAAGAAATCTAAAGCAATCTACATGGATTTAAAGAATTCTTCTGCATCAATGTTCTATTTGTTTGTCTCATCGGAATTGTAATTGAAGATTGTTGTAAAGTTGTAATTGATTCAGTAATAAAGAGAATTAAAGTGGACGTAGGCTTACCCTAAGCCGAACCACTATAAAAACTGTTGTTTTTTCTGCTTTCTTTGTGATTTCTCTACTTGTTTTTAGTTCCCGTGTACACGGGTGGTGCTTTCACTCAACTTCAATCTACACCGGGGTGTTAGCGTCTGATTTTTACTTTAACAAGGGACATTGCCAATGATGCAGGAGGAGGTGACTTCGGATTTGTATCGTTGATGGTATGGCGAGGTTGGAGGAGATGATGGTATGGTCAGGGAGAAGTTTGCAGAAGAGAAGAAGTTGTTCATGCATAGTTGGCAAGTTATGTATTTCAACTTGTGGATGTTTGGTCAGTGCACTGGTATTGTTTGTTTTTGCCGTTGAGTTAATTGAATAGTTGTGGGAATATTAGTGTTGTTGGAGGCTGTAGAGAAGTTAGTACCTTTTGGTGATATGTAGGGACTGGTGTGATTTGCAGGGGGTATTGTTACAAGGAAAAAGTAAGTATTGATCAATAGAATTTTGATGTGGTGTTGTGGTAATGTCTATTGTAAGTGAAACTATGGATGGAAGCTTAACAGTAGAGTTACAGTTGCTGGAGTCAGACGGGAAAGGCGGGTGGTTGTGTTGATGGTAGAGGAGGGTTTGATTGTATGTAGAGGTAGAGGTAGTGGGATTGATGTAAAGACCCAGTATTTTCAACCATTCGCATCCACACATGTCGGACTTGAATTGCTCAAAATACCGCATTGTAAATAAAATTTGGCAAATCTTAGAATATACGGTAATAAATAATCATAGACCACAGACACAGAGTAAATAATAATGCAACGGAATTTTAAAGAGATAGTAGTTCATGAAGCTACTATATAAATACGAGATACATCAAAGTTAAACAAGATACAATAGAAGAGTAACAAGATATATGAAGTATAAATAAGAATATATCACTGAAGTCACCGAATACTGAAAGCAGAACATATAGCCGGATCTTCATGCAAAGCTCCAACTCCGAAGGTGTGTCTTAAATGCTGAATCACTCGGTCTGACCCGAGCGTAAAGCAAAACACAAAACACTCGAGTCAGGATAAACATTCTTATATCAATAAATCCAACTCAAGTGAAATAACAACTGAAATACAATAACTCAAACGATGTTTGGGACAACCATCCTCTAAGGATCCGTTAAACTATTTACTATGTAGTAATATTTCGCTAATATAATAATGTCTACAGTAAAATAAACTTACTTTAAAATAGCGTTCCGGGCTTACCCATATCACCCTTCACACATAATAGTCCCAGTAGTCCATCCAATATCATGATATCTCCAGATCGGGAGACTATCAGACAATACCACACGGGCTACGGGAGAAAATAAACTGGTAGTAATGGCTTGGTATGGTAGGTGACAAGGCACACAAGGCAATGCCACGGTAGATATACCAATTATGCACACGAGCTGGTGGTAACGTAGCAGCCACTACGCCCACCTCAGAACACACTCCCTATCAAAATCGAAGGATGGCCATCAAATCAACCACAAGTAAGAGTATAATGTCGAAGAAATGCGTCCGACCAGAGGAGCTACCCCTTTTGGCCTGAGATTGCTCCTATATCAGCCACCTTGTGCCAACTCACGGGAGTTGGGTCCACGTAATATACCTCAAGAACGTCGCCAGCATCCTACTTCATTTTGGAATCTCCACCGCGTATACGGTTGTCAAGTGGTTTTCGGACAGAGAGTATGTCCATATCCGAACCCGGTCTCTTTGCCAACCTATCGTTTTTATAATGCCGTGGTCATTTCAAAATAGTTTATATTTCAAAATCAAATCATTTCATTCAAAACTATATTCCTTTCAAAATAGTTTATACTTCAAAACCAAAACCATTTTTATATCAAAGCCATGGTCAAATCAATAAGATATCATTTCCATTTCAAACATATACCCGTCTTTCAAAAATCATAATACTTTCAGAGTTATAACTATTTCGAAACCAAAATACTTGAAATCATTACACTTTGAAATCATAACATTTCGAAATCATACATTTGAAATCATGTTACTTCCCTTAATTATTTATATTTACATATGTACAAATCAACCTAAATTTTCAACTTTCTAGTTTAATTCAATTCAAAAGAATCAGTTTCAATTTAATTCAGTTTTCCAACAAAACTTTTCAAATCTTATAATTTCAAATATAGATTTGATCTACAAAATAAACTACCCAATTTTAATATATTTCCAAACTTTAATATCCCACATTTCGAAACTAAACTTTATTATTTCATATATTCATATCTCAAATCTAATTTCATTATTATTCCGTCTTGAAATATTTATTTCATAAATCCTATATTATCTAAATAAACTTAAGTTACAGTTAAACCAAATATCTTTTCACGCAAATATAAACTTCAAATATTCATTTATCAAAACCAAATATCATTCCAAATTCACATTCTTTATCAAAATAAAGATTATATCATTCAAAACCATTTCAAAACCATTAAAATATCTTATCTTTCAAAACTTCGTAATCAAATCATCATTCGAATTTAATTTCAAATATTCAAATTTAAATACCTTTTATAATTCAATTATGTCACTCATTTATTATTTTAAATACTATTCCAAATCACATTTCAAAATCCCATTCAAAATTTCATAAATCAATTCCAAATCACTCGAATTCCAAGTTCACATTTAATCAAATATCAATTCCTCAATTTCAATTCAAATCAGTTTCTCAATAAACCATTTCAATTTATATAGATTTCAAACACAGACTTGAATCTCAAATAAACCATTTCAATTTCCATATATTTCAAAGCTTTAAATGTTCAACATTTCAAACAAATTTCAAAACCTCATATATATATATATATATATATATATATATATATATATATATATATATATATATATCAAATTCACTTTATATAAGTTTTGCTTTGAAATAAATTACGATATCATTTAAATAAACTACAAATTTTAAATCACTAAGTATCTTATTTAATTATCTAACCTTGAAATATTTTAAATCATCTTAAACCAAAACAAAGTTATAGAATCATACCTTTAAATCTCTAAGTAAATCCATTTCAAATCGATTTAATTAAAGATAATTCTCAAGTAAATACAATTCCAAATAAATTTTAAATCCAATTTAATTTACAACTTATTCATAACTAATTTCAATATAAATAAAACTTTATATATATCTCCCTAAAACCATAGAAATCATTTTCAAAATATTTATATATAGACCAACGGTGTCTGTACATAATTTTCTCGAGCGATACGGATATTGTGACGCCCCATCTCTATACCCACTCTAGCCAAGGACACTACGGTGAAATGCCATCAACTAGCGTGGAGAATAAGGCTGTTGAGGAGTGACCATCAGTGTAATTGCTTTATGCAAGCACCGATATGCCAGATAGTACAACATGCATTTGGTTTCAGGAGGAAATCCGACATATCGATACAAACTCAAAGCTAATACACAGTGGCTATATATATTCTTCGGAAAAAAATATAGAAATAAACATAACAAAAATTAGTCACAGACATCCATATCACAAAGGTGGAAATAGATATGAATATATAACACATGAAAGTGTACATCATAGTAGTGGTCAAACAAGATCCACAATATCACAAAAGAATAGCTACAAGTGCTAGACAAAAGAATATGGATACGCAATGAGTCTATATCTCAAATGTATACAACAAAAACTACTAATCTAAGTAGTTAGCCAAAAGTCAGGGTGATAATCCCAGATGTGAAGTCAAGTAGAAGCACCTATAACATCTCGGTCTGACTCGAGTATTATTTAATAAGAAAATAACAAACGGATCAGTCTAGCTATAAATATCAGATAACATGATATAGAATAAGAGATATGACATAAACATGTGATAACAATAAAGCCACACTTTGATAAGTATGCAATTGAAAATCAACTAGGGATTAATCATTATCACAAGAATATTCTCAAAGATCAAAAGGAATGTCATACTCTTTATTTATATTCACCAAAACCATAAATATGGACAATGATATCAGCGCCAATCACAAAAGTTAATGACACACAAATTCACCAATGCACAAATATGGATAAAACTTATCAATGTAAATGACGAAAATTGGCGAAAACACAAATTCCAGAAATTATCCATGGAAATCCAAAAATCACAAAAGGGGGGAGGCCTATCACAAAACGAGAGCATGAAAACTCACCAACACGTGTATCATAAAATGGAACGCTATTCCATGGTTGCTAACCATTAATTTTGAGCCGAAGCTACAAAAAACGGCCCGAAGACCATAGGTCGCTAACCCACCAAATTGAGCCGAAGCTCCACAGAAACGGGGTTTAGTCTCCCACGTAGACAAAGAGACGTCGCACATTTGCTAGTCTAAATCACAAAAAATGATCATCAACGATGATCAAGAAGTGTCAATTACAATAAGCTAGTAAATATATAAGCTTAGCTTCATGTCCCATAACTACTAGCTTAACTTGAATATTTACGAACAAATTGTAGATCTCCACTCGAAAATTGTCACAAGAGATTCAATCGACCAAGTCCAAGAATTAACCGGCAAAGTAAACGAAAGCGTTTCATATCATTTGTTTTGCTAAGTCGTTTAATTAGATTTCTTGTACGAGTGAGATAAAGTGGCAAATCAAAAAAATGATTGTAGAAACAATAAATCACAAAAATTCACATTCGAAGACGTGAATAAAATCCAAAGAATTCAATTCCAAATCCATCAAAGCGGAAATACCCTTGCGACTTAACAGCCACGGCTTACGACTTAACATAAGTCAACACAAGAAATCAGCGGCTCAAGAAATAGCATACGGCTTAAAGCAGGTGCGACTTAAAGGGTGGCGCGACCTAACTGCAAATGACCTAAGGAATGGCATGACCTAAGTATGGCGCGACCTAAGGCGTAAGAGAAGGCCGAGAGACTTAAGTGGGGACGACCTAAGAATGGCGCGACCTAACATGGTCGAGCGACCTATGTGGCCAGCGACCCAAGGCGAGTGACTCAAGTAAGAAGGCCGAGTGACTTAAGTGGAAAAATGGCGCGACCTAAGAGAGCAAGCGACAAACATGGTTGCTAGATAGCAGGTGCGACATAACATGGTTGGGTGACCTATGGGGTGGAACGACCTAATGGCCGAGCGTGCGACCTAACAGAGCAAGCAGCATAACATGGCCGAGCGACCTAAGGGGTTGCGACCTAAGGAGCTAGCGGCATAACATGGTCGAGCGACCTAATGGGATTGCGAGCTAAGGAGCTAGGGGCATAACATGGTCGAGCGAACTAAGGGGGCTGCGACCTAAGGAGTTAGCGGCATAACATGGTCGAGCGACATAAGAATTAAATGACCTAAGAGGTAAAAGAAGGTCGAGCAACTTAATGGGTTGGAACGTCCTAATGGCCGAGCGACCTAAGTTGGCATGACCTAAGCAAGGCGCGACCTAAATATAGCGCGACCTATATGCAGGCCGAGCAATTCGAATTGTGCAGGCCGAGCGACCTAAGAGGTTGAAGTGCAAAACTCTCTCAATTTGCAACCGATCGAGCACGGACGCTAGGGGATTATGCCCATCGGCTACCCGGACCTATTGGCTCCTCGATGCATCACCCAAAACGTGTTCAATCATCAAAGTTAGGATTTTTAAAGATTTGAACCCAAAACACTAAAAATTGGGATTTTCACCAATTCAATCCAAACCAAGAGCAAATGCATATGAAAAAGTGTTAGGAATTCATACCCAACAATCAAAGATAGTTATAGACAAAGTTGTGAGATAAAAATCTCACCTTTACACAAAATCAATGAAGAGGAAGCTTGAAAGCAAAGGAAGAATCAATGGCTTCTCTTTGAATTTGGTGTTAGATGTTGGATTTGCAAATGAACTAGGGCTTGGAGTTTTAATTCCCATTCCTTCCTCCATTTTTGATGAAGCTTTAGTGTTAGGAAATGAAAGTGAAGTTACGAAGGGAAGGGGGTTGAGCTAGAGTTAATAGTTTAGGCCTATAGGCTAAACCAAACCCGAAGCCCAAAGTGAAAAGGTAGCAAAATTCCACTAACTCCAAACATATCAAAGTTTATACTCGAAAAGATTGCTAAGGGTGTTTTGAACTCAATGGAAGTGGTCTCGAGTCCTAATTCGATCGTATGCAAAATGTAACTTTTTTGACTAAAATTCGACCAACGATAAAATTTTAAAATAAAATATTTAAATATTCAATCGTTAAATATGCGGGTTGTTACAGACTCCCCTCCTTAAAGAAATTGCGTCCTCGCAAAATTTAAGAAGAAAATATAAGGTAACGACCATGAAAGGATCTCAACACAAAAGAAATTTGAAATAAGAAATTCACCTCAAAGAGCACGAGAAAGTTAGTCCGATTGTGTTCGCTCGATGAACTCTCTAGATTCCCCAGAGCAATCATTAGGATTCGAGGACCATTGAACCTTAACAAGCAGAACATCTTTATTTCGAAGGCGTTTGACCTCCGAAGCAATAATACGAATAGGATGTTGCTCATAAGTTAAATTAGATGAAACTTCAATTTCTTCCACAATACCAGGCTCAAGAATAGAATCGGAATCTCGAAGGCATTTCCGTAATTGAGAAACGTGAAACACGTCATGAATAGCAGAAAACTGAGCCGATAATAACAGGCGATAAGCCACGGAACCAATACGTTCGGTGATGGGAAATGGACCAATATATCGAGGTGCTGACTTTCCCAACCGGTTAAAACGTACGACACCCTTCATAGGTGAAACACGAATAGACACAAGATCTCCCACAGAAAATTCTAATTTCCTTCTCCGGTTATCGGCATAGGATTTTTGTCTACTCTAGGCTTCTTTCATCCTATGATGAATAAGGTCAATGTTCTCTGTGGAATCATGAATAAAATCTGGACATAAAACCAGCTTCTCACCGGCCTCATGCCAACAAGAAGGAAATCGGTATGGCCTTCCATAGAGTGCCTCGAAAGGTGCCATACCAATACTAGATTGGAAACTATTATTATAGGAAAACTCAACAAGATAAATATGAACTTCCCTACTTCCACCAAAATCAAGAACACATGCACGAAGAAGATTGTCAAGAGTTTGATTCACACGCTCAGTTTGTCCATCGGACTGGGATGATAAGCGGTGCTAAAATTAAGCTTTGTTCCCAAAGCTTTTTGAAGACTCTTCCAAAATCCACTAGTAAACAATGGATCACGATCACTAACAATAGAAGAAGAACTCCATGCAATTTTACAATTTCTTTAATAAAGAGTTTGGCCAACAGGGGAACGGTTCGATTGGACCGAATGGGAATAAAATGGGCGGATTTAGTAAGTCTATCGACTATCACCCATAAACTATCATGACCCGAACGAGAATAGGGACGGCCGTCTATAAAATCCATGGAGAATTGGTCCCACTTCCAAATTGGAATTTCTAAAGGTTGCAATAACCGACCGGGCCTTTGATGTTCGGCCTTAATGAGTTGTCAAGTCATGCAACACTTAACAAAGTTAGCAATATCAGATTTCATTCCCTTCCAATAATAAAGTTGCTTCATATCCGCATACATTTAACTACTACCGGGATGAATGGTAAATTTAGAACGATGAGAATCTTCTAAAACGTCTTTACGAAGATTACTAATATTTGGCACGATAAGTCTACCAAATTTTCGGATACCGCAACGAGAATCAATATCAAAGTCTTTCAAACTCTCAATGTCAATTTTATCCCTAAAATTTTGGCCAAGAAGAGCCAATTCAGGATCTAGCTTTTGAGCTTCAAGAATGCGGTCTAAAAGAGAAGGATAAGCCTCAAGGCTAAATAAAACAAGAGATGAACATAAATCGAAAACACAATCTCGAATCTCACAAGTGGATAGTATTCTGGGATCATTCCATTCGGATATCATCATAGAAACAACCGCTTGTTGCTTGCGACTAAGTGAGTCCGCAACACGATTTCCCTTTCCAGGGATATAAAGAATATCAAGCTCATAAGCTGCAAGAAATTCGAGCCAACGTTGTTGTCGCAAATTAATTTCTTTTTGAGAAAATTGATACTTCAAAGATTTATAATCGGTGTAAATAATAATTTTTTCTCCCAAAAGATAATGACGCCAAATACGAAAGGCGAAAACAATAGCCGCGAGCTCTAAATCATGAGTGGCATGTCTAGTCTCGGCTGGCTTCAATTGCCTAGAAGCATAAGCAATAACACGTTCTCTTTGCATAAGAACGGCACCCAAACCAACGCGACTAGCATTAGTATAAACAATAAAATCTTGGTTTCCCTCGGGAATCACAAGAATAGGAGCATCGGAAAGGAGTTCTTTTAATTTTTGAAAAGAAGCTACACATTGGTCTGACCAAGTGTATTTAACTCCCTTCTTTGTCAAACTAGTAAGAGACACGAAAATTATGGAAAAGACCTTTATGAAACGGCGGTAATAACCTGCCAATCCAAGAAAACTACAGATCTCCGTCACATTCTCCAGTCTCTTCCAATTTTGAATCGCTTCAATCTTTGAAGGATCCACGGAAATTCCAAATTCGGAAATAATACGACCGAGAAACTTCACACGAGATTGCCAAAAGTGGCACTTAGAAAATTTTGCTTTTAATTGATTTCTCCTAAGGGTTTCCAACACAATCCGAAGATGCTTTTCATGCTCCTACTCGGTTTTAGAATACACAAGAATATCATCAATAAAGATGAGAACAAACCGATCGAGGAAGTCTTTGAAAACACTATTCATAAGGTCAACGAAATAAGCCGGAGCATTCGTTAAACCAAATGGCATAACAAGCCATTCATAAGATCCATAACGAGTATGGAAGGAGTCAAAGGAATGCTATCCTCTGTAATACGAAGCTGATGAAAACCAGTAGCTAAGTCTAATTGTGAAAAGACTCTAGCACCACTAAGTTGATCGAATAGATCATCAATCCGAGGTAAAGGATATTTATTCTTATAGTAAGATCATTAAGCTTGCGGTATTCAACGCAAAGCCTAAGTGTACCATCGGATTTCTTCACAAAAATAGTCGAAGCTCCACAAGGCGAGGAACTAGAGCGAATAAATTGCTTCGTCTCCAATTCAGATAATTGTTTGCGCATCTCCTCATTTTTCTTTATTGGACATACGATAAGGAGAACGAGTAATAGGTTGAGCTCCAGGGATGGGATTAATTTTGAAATCAATTGCTCGCTTAGGTGGTAATCCTAAAACGGGCTCAAATATGTCAGAAAATTCATGAACAACGTGAATAAGAGAAATAATGTCTTTCTCATCATCATTATCATCATCATGAGGATTTAAAGAATATAAAGATGCAACCAAGCTGGAATTCGAATCTTTAAAGTCAATAGAAATCTGCTTAACAGATTGAGGACATCGAAGATGAATAGTCCACTCAGGACATAGGATTTGGGTTTCATAGCGGTTAAGCCTATCCATTCCCAAAATCATTTGAAAGCCTAAGTAGCGCATAGCATGCAAATCGGCTCGAAAAGAAAAATCACACAAAATAATTTCGACATCTTTACACAATAAACTGATTGTTGCGGATCCACCAACCGGATTCATAATTCTCAAAGAAGTCATTAAACACAAAACATCCAAAGAAAAAGTATCAACAAGTTCTTTTGAAATAAAAGAGTGGGACGCACCAGTATAAAAAAGAACTCGAATCGGTATGAAGACTCAAATTAAATCCTAAAGCACGACTCCTAAGATGGACTTAGGACGATGATCCATGCTAGATTATTCTACATTGTTCCGAAGATTGGCTTTGATACCAAACTGTGATGCCCCACCTCTATACCCACTCTAGCCAAGGACACTACGGTGAAATTCCATCAACTAGCGCGTAGAATAAGGCTGTTGAGGAGCGACCATCCATTTAATTGCTTTGTGCGAGCACCGATATGTCAGATAGTACACCATGCATTTGGTTTCAGGAGGAAATCCGACATATCAATACAAACTCAAAGCTACTACACAGTGGCTATATATATTCTTCGGAAACAAATATAGAAATCAACATAACACAAATCAATCACAGACAACCATATCACAAAGGTGGAAATAGATATGAATATATAACACATGAAAGTGTACATCAGAGTAGTGGTCAAACAAGATCCACAATATCACAAAAGAATAGCTACAAGTGCTGGACAAAAGAATATGGATACATTAATGAGTCTATATCTCAAATGTATACAACAAAAACTACTAATCTAAGTAGTTAGCCAAAAGTCAGGGTGACAATCCCAGATGTGAAGTCAAGCAGAAGCACCTGTAACATCTCGGTCTGACCCGAGTATTATTTAATAAGAAAATAATAAACGGATCAATCTAGCTATAAATATCAGATAACATGACATAGAATAAGAGATATGACATAAACATATGTTAATAATAAAGCCATACTGTGATAAGTATGCAATTGAAAATCAACTAGGGTTTAATCAATATCACAAGAATCTTCTCAAAGATCAAAAGGAATGTCATACTCTTTATTTATATTCACCAAAACCATAAATATGGCCAATGATATCAATGCCAATCACAAAATTTAATGACACACAAATTCACCAATGCACAAATATTGATAAAAATTATCAATGTAAATCACGAAAATTGGTGAAAACACAAATTCCAGAAATCATCAATGGAAATCCAGAAATCACAAAAAAGGGGAGGCCTATCATAAAACGGGAGCATGAAAGCTCACCAACACGTTTATCAAAAAATGGAACGCTATTTTATGGTTGCTAACCATTAATTTTGAGCCGAAGCTCCACAAAACGGCCCAAAGACCATGGGTCGCTACCCCACCAAACTGAGCCGAAGCTCCACAGGAACGGGTTTAGTCTGCCTCGTAGAGGAAGAGACATCGCAAATTAGCTAGTCTAAATCACAAAAAATGATCATCAATGATCATCAAGAAGTGTCAATTATAGTAAGCTAGTAAATATATAAGCTTAGCTTAATGTCCCATAACCACTAGCTTAACTTAAATATTTACGAACAAATTGTAGATCTCCACTCGAAAATTGTCACAAGAGATTCAATCGAACAAGTCCAATAATTACCCAGCAAAGTAAACGCAAGCGTTTCATACCATTTGTTTTGCTAAGTCATTTAATTAGATTTCTAATACGAGTGAGATAAAGTGACAAATCACAAAAATGATTGTAGAAACAATAAATCAAAAAAATTCACATTCGAAGACGTGAATAAAATCCAAAGAATTTAACTCCAAGTCCATCAAAGTGGAAATACCCTTCCGACTTAACAGTCACGACTTACGACTTAACATAAGTCAACACAAGAAATCAGCGGCTCAAGAAATAGCATACAGCTTAAAGTAGGTGCAACTTAAAGGGTGGCGCGACCTAACTACAAATGACCTAAGGAATGGCGCGACCTAAGTATGGCGCGACCTAAGGCGTAAGAGAAGGCCGAGCGACTTAAATGGGGACGCCCTAAGCATGGCGCGACCTAACATGGCCGAGCGACCTATGTAGCCAGCGACCCAAGGCAAGCGACTCAAGTAAGAAGGCAGAGCGACTTAAGTGGAAAAATGGCGCTACCTAAGAGAGCAAGCGACCTAACATGGTTGCGAGATAGCAGGTGCGACTTAACATGGATGAACGACATATGGGGTGGAACGACCTAATGGTCGAGCGCGCGACCTAACAGAGCAAGCGGCATAACGTGGCCGAGCGACCTAAGGGGTTGTGACCTACGGAGCTAGTGGCATAACATGGTCGAGCAACCTAAGCGGGTTGCGACCTAAGGAGCTAGCGGCATAACATGGTCGAGCGACCTAAGGGAGTTGCGACCTAAGGAGCTAGCGACATAACATGGTCGAGTAACTTAAGAATTAAAGGACCTAAGAGGTAAAAGAAGGCCGAGCGACTTAATGAGTTGGAACGTCCTAATGGCCAAGCGACCTAAGTTGGCACGACCTAAGCAAGGCGCGACCTAATTATGGCGCGACCTATATGCAAGCCGAGCAATTTGAATTGTGCAGGCCGAGCGACCTAAAAGGTTAAAGTGCAATACTCTCTCACTTTGCAACCGATCGAGCACGGACGCTAGGGGATTACGCCCATCGGCTACCCAGTCCAATTGGCTCCTCGATGCATCACCAAAAACGTGTTCAATCATCAAAGTTTGGATTTTTAAAGATTTTAACCCAAAGCACTAAAAATTGGGATTTTCACTAATTCAATCCAAACCAAGAGCAAATGCATATGAAAAAGTGTTAGGAATTCATACCCAACAATCAAAGATAGTTATAGACAAAGGTGAGAGATAAAAATATCACCTTTACACAAAATCAACGAAGAGGAAGCTTGAAAGCAAAGGAAGAATCAATGGCTTCTCTTTGAATTTGGTGTTATTTGTTGGATTTGCAAATGAACTAGGGCTTGGAGTTTTAATTTCCCATTCCTCCCTCCATTTTTGATGAAGATTTAGTGTTAGGAAATGAAAGTGAAATTATGAAGGGAAGGGGGTTGACCTAGAGTTAATAGTTTAGGCTTATGGGCTAAACCAAACCCAAAGCCCAAAGTGAAAAGGTAGCAAAATTCCACTAACTCCAAACATATCAAAGTTTATACTAAAAAGATCGCAAAAGGTGTTTTGAACTCAATGGAAGTGGTCCCGAGTCCTAGTTCGACCGTATGCAAAAAGTAACTTTTCGGACTAAAATTCGACTAACGATAAAATATTAAAATAAAATATTTAAATATTCAGTCGTAAAATATGCGGGTTGTTACATATATTTATCATTTCAATCTGCAATTTAAACTATATACGGGCATATATCATTTCAACCCGCAATCCTAAATTTAATTCAAATGAAAATCGCTTGGGTTAATCATTCCAACCCATAACGATTTTCTCTATTATTCTAAAGTCCGTTTGGGTATGCATCATTTCAACCCATAGTGAATTCTATACTAACAGGGAACTTGCAGAGTGGTAACAGATATGATAATAATATAACAAGCATATATCATTAATATAAATAACAGATAATAGTGTCAGATGTCACAAATGAACAGATAACATAGAATGGCATATATATATATATAACAATGTGAATAACTAACAGCAGCAATTTTCAATTGTCGTATGAATTGAAATCAAATTTTATAAATATAAGAACATTAATCGTGAGTGATTGCTCACCTTTCGAGGCTAGAGAATACAGAATATGTCACAGAATTTAGTAACGAACCCAAGCACGAATTCTACTGCAAAGCGAGATTGGCATGAATTCGACAAAGCTGATAGATATGAAATAGAATAAATCAAATCAGAACTGGATTGATGCAAGAAAAAAAAATTCGAAGTAAAAGTATATTATGTTTTTTTTATAAGATCACTATGACAATAAAAAAATAAAATAAATATATATATTAATATAAAGCAGGTTATAATAATTTAACTTTTTACAAATGCAAACTAACATATACCCTTTGAAATCAACAACATATTTACACTAATATACACTATAGCCAGTTAACTAACAGAATAATTTGTATAAATTTACATATGTATAATTTTTACGATGTAATCCATACCCTAAATCATACATACGAGAAAAAAATGCATGCCGAACTAAATGCGAACGCATATACCTTATACAATCTATATCTATATCAACAAAATGTATACCTTAATAGACACTGTTATATTATAAAACACAATAACATATATATAACTTGCTTTGTTATTGATACGTAAATAAGATCTTCGTATTTTATATAGACCTTGCTTATATATATAACATATAAATTTATATATGTTTGTATTCTTGAAACAAATGCGTAACCATTGTAAACCGATATATATACATATATCAACTTATTATATAAATTACTTTTTATTAACATCAAATACTGTAAGAAACTCATAAGCGAACTCTGGAAAAGCAAATATATAAACTAGCATATAAATCATAACAATATATATGTTGTCAACAACTTACATAACAAATACACATTTAAATCTGGTTATGAAAAAATTATGCAGATCAATATGTATAAATAACTGTCAAATCTATTTATATGTATAATATAAACAATGTAAAAACAATGTCTACCCATATATATATGCTAAGCCTAATATATAACTTATGTATACGGTACAAACAACAAATCTGATATAACGACACACGCACACACATAAATATATTTTAATAAATTATAATTAAATGGTCTACAATTTTTATATATATATCATATCTTGCTTACCTATGTGCAAAACAAAGGGAGGTTGGGGTTGCCAAGAAGTGGTGGAGAGAGGCTTCGGTCAGCAATGCGATAGGCAGGTGGTGGTTGGCCATGGGAGGCGGTTGGGTTCAAAACAAAAGGGAAGAGAAGTACCAGAGGGGGAAAGAAGAAAATGAACAGTGGTAAGAGAATAAGCAGGCAAATGAAATTTTTAGTGAAAATTTAGAATTTATAATTTCCATTTCTTAGAACAGAACGAAACAATGGAATAATTTGGAACCATTGGGAAATACCCAAAGCCAACGATTGATTTCAAGGAGATAATAAAGTCAAATGGTTCTTTGTTTCGTCCGGTAGGTAAATGAAAGGACGATGGAAGCCAAATGTTTTTACAAATCGGCATCGATACGAAATCGTTTTTCACGGATTCTACTACAAACCGGACTTCAAAACACAGAAATAACTATACCGTAGAGATCATTACGATGAGACGATCAAAATGGTATACAGGTATTGGCGGTACGATTGAATTATAAAAATTCGAATTTTCTACTAGCGGAAAACGCAGAAAAATAAGATCGACGGAGCTAAAGAAAGCCGAATTTGGAAAAACGAAAAATGAGTCTTGCTCAGAAGATGATTTACAGTTTTTCTATATATAAATATTCAGGTTTGGAAAATATTTTATTATCATCAAATTTAACTGATTTAAATTGAAATAGAATTGCACAAGAAAATAAACTTTTGTATTATCTGATGAAAATTTAGTAGTTATTATGTTTAATTAGATATATTCCAAATACTAAATTCTATTTCAAAATTTTATTTTTTAAAGTTTCATAAAATTTCAATTAATTAAATAAATAAAACTACTAAAATTTATGGGTCGTTACACTCTACTCCACTCAAAACTTTTCATCCCCGAAAAGGAACGAGGTAGGAGAATAAAACAATTAGAAAGAAAATGGATTTGGAATACAGAATTAAACAATTGATTAAACCATATAAATTTCAATTTAAATCAATTAACATTCAATAATTTATTTTAAACTCAAAGTATCTCATTTTAGTGGATTTATTTTAAACTTATTAATATTTGATATAAAAGGTTCCTTCCAAAACAATACTTACTTATTTATAAATTTTACTTATCCCATATGATTACACCAAAGTTAAATCAATCTTAACTATTTCTAAATTGATTATTTTGTTACCCAGTTATCTTTAATTAACAATTTTCTAAAATCATAAATTTGCATTGTCATAAATTATACTCATATTTTATTCAACAAAATTAATTCTCTTTTATTTCAGTATATTATTAAATTTATTCTAGTTGATATATCTTATGACATATATTAAGTATATTTAAACTTATTATATCTATTCAAATTTATTTATAATTTCCTTTACCAAAATTTTCTACTGTATATTATTCAATTAACGTTTTTTCTGTTCATCTCTATTTATCTTTTATAACTAAAATTTAAGCGTATAACATTTATTATAACCACTCAAATTATTTTAAAAAAATCTTTTTATATTGTATATTATCCAATTACATATTCAACTTCTAAATAATTAAGGTAAGTTATATTGGAATGTAACAGAGTATTATACAAGAAAAATATTCTCCAATTTCATTATTCAAGTTTAAATATTCATTCAAAATTTGGCTTTATTTTATAGTTAGAATCACCTTGTTCCATAAATTTATGAATTAATTTCCGATTAATTTAAAACCATTAGGGATAAATATATATACACTATAGATATCAAATCAAATTTAAAATCATATATTAATATATTTTATAATTAGGTCATAGTTTAGAAAACCAAATCAGTTTAACTTTCCAAGAAAAGCTGTAGCAGAGCTAAAGAATGGTTCCTCTACTTCGAAACCCGAAAATGAATGTCGATGACGCGGCTGCCATCACTGAAATTATTTTCCAGCGACAAAATAGGAGAGCACTGATTTTAACCTTTAAAAATTCTATGAAATGACATCTATTTGAAAATACTTTAAATAATATCCATTTTTAAATCGTTAAACCAAAGTTTGAGATCAGCGGAAATTAAATTCACAGCTTCTTGAATTTAATTTATTTATACTTCCAAATTAATTTATAATCATGTTTAATTATTCAATTATTTATATATGAAACAAAAGACCATGGTTTACAAGCTACATGTAAAACCAAATATTATTTTTAATAACCAATTCAATTTACTACCAAAAATCAGAAATTTATACTTATATACATATACAATATAATTATACAAAAATTTATTTCCTTTACTAAATTTGAAAACTATATTGCGTCGGTTTGCTCTGTTCAAGTGTTTTGGAGATCTTATCGATAGCGTTGATCAGACGAATTGATCGAAAACCCAAATCAACATCAACAATTCAAACAACCCAATATCCAAAACATTTTAAACATAGATTTACAAATACGCTTCCTCGCTCGGCGATACAAGAATGGATATCAAAGCAAGGACAGAGATTCAAATTTTATGGACTCAAATCAAGTGAATTCTGATTCGAATATAAGTTCGAAACAAAAGACAAAATGATTAAATAGCAGGATAGGAAGATGGATAATCCCATACAAATCACGGGCAACCTTAACCGGTTCAACCGTGACTTCAAGAATTAGATCGATTTGGAAATTTTGAGGCAAATCTTCATTCTATCTCAAGAGATAGAATTTAGGATGAAAAGAGATATTATCATCTAAACCGAGGATACAGAAATCTCCGATGAATCAATGCTATTGTAAAGGAGTTTCACACATTTACAAGTCAATTTGAGATTGGAGAGACCGACGACTCATTATAAAGATCATTCGAAGTGGAGTAATGTGATACCCCAAAATCAAAAGGATACGAATAGTGATGGACATGAATGGATTCTGGAACCGCAGGGTACGTTCCAAAATTCAAAAGAAATCGAGTCGAAAGGGGAGGTTCATGCTCGAATGAAAGTGATTCTGTAAATCAATTTACCATATATGCTAAGTATTGCCTAGAGCCAAAGCTCTGATACCAAATGTAACGACCCAGTATTTTCAACTATTCGCATCCGCACATGTCAGACTTGAATTGCTCAAAATACCGCGTTGTAAATAAAATTTGGCATATCTCAGAATATACAGTAATATATAATAACAGATCACAGATACAGAGTAAATAATAATGCAGCGGAATTTTAAAGAGATAGTAGTTCATGAAGCTACTATATAAATACGAGATACATCAAAGTTAAACAAGATACAATAGAAGAGTAACAAGATATATGAAGTATAAATAAGAATATATCACTGAATTCACCGAATACTGAAAGCAGAACATTTAGCCGGATCTTCATGTAAAGCTCCAACTCCGAAGGTGTGTCTTAAATGCTGAATCACTCGGTCTGACCCGAGCGTAAAGCAAAACACAAAACACTCGAGTCGGGATTAACATTCTTATATCAATAAATCCAACTCAACTGAAATAACAACTGAAATACAATAACTCAAACGATGTTTGGGACAACCATCCTCTAAGGATCCGTTAAACTATTTACTATGTAGTAATATTTCGCTAATATAATAATCTCTACAGTAAAATAAACTTACTTTAAAATAGCGTTCCAGGCTTACTCATATCACCCTTCACACATAATAGTCCCAATAGTCCATCCAATATCATGATATCTCCAGATCGGGGGACCATCATAGAATACCACACGGGCTACGGGAGAAAACAAACTCGTAGTATAGGCTCGGTATGGTAGGTGACACGGCACACAAGGCAATGCCAGCGTAGATATACCAATTACGCACATGGGCTGGTGGTAACGTAGCAGCCACTACGCCCACCTCAGAACACACTCCCAATCAAAATCGGAGGATGGCCATCAAATCAACCACAAGTAAGAGTATAGTATCGAAGAAATGTGTCCAACCAGAGGAGCTACCACTTTTGGCCCGAGATCACTCCTGTTTTTGCCACCTTATGCCAACTCACGGATGTTGGGTCCACGTAATATACCTCAAGAACGTCGCCATCATCCTACTTCATTCTGGAATCTCCACCGCGTACACGGTTGTCAAAGTGGTTTTCGGTATCCACAAAGAGTATGCCCATATCCGATCCCTGTCTCTTTGCCAACCAATCGTTATTACAACGCCGTGGTCATTCAAAATAGTCTATATTTCAAAATCAAATCATTTCATTCAAAACTATATTCCTTTCAAAATAGTTTATACTTCGAAACCAAAACCATTTGTATATAAAAGCCATGGTGAAATCAATATGATATCATTTCCATTTCAAACATATATTAATCTTTCAAAAATCATAATACTTTATGTTATAACTCTTTCGAAACCAAAATACTTGAAATCATTACACTTTGAAATCATAACATTTCGAAATCATACATTTGAAATCATGGCACTTCCCTTAATTCTTTATATTTACATATTTTCAAATCAACCCAAATTTTCAACTTTCTAGTTTAATTCAATTCAAAAGAATCAGCTTCAATTCAATTCAGTTTTCCAACAAAACTTTTCAAATCATATAAATTTCAAATATAGATTTGATCTACAAAATAAACTATCCAATTTTAATATATTTCAAAACTTTAATATCCTACATTTCAAAACTAAACTTTATAATTTCATATGTTCATATCTCAAATCTAGTTTTATTATTATTTAGTCTTGAAATATTCATTTCATAAATCCAATATTATCTAAATAAACTTAAATTACAGTTAAACCAAATATCTTTTCATACACATATAAACATCAAATATTCATTTATCAAAATCAGATATCATTCCAAATTCACATTCTTTATCAAAATAAAGATTATATCATTCAAAACCATTTCAAAATCATTAAAATATCATATCCTTCAAAACTTCATTATCAATTCATTCTTTGAATTCTATTTCAAATATTCAAATTTAAATACCTTTTAAAATTCAATTATATCATTCATTTATTATTTTAAATACCATTCCAAATCACATTTCAAAATCCCATTCAAAATTTCATAAATCAATTCCAAAACACTCGAATTCCTAGTTCACGTTTAATCACATCTCAATTCCTCAATTTCAATTCAAATCACTTTCTCAATAAACCATTTCAATTTATGTAGATTTCAAACACAGACTTAAATCTCAAATAAACCATTTCAATTTCCATATATTTCAAAGCTTTAAATGTTCAACATTTCAAACAAATTTCAAAACCTCACACACACACACACACACACACAGATATATATATATATATATATATCAAATTCATTTTAATATAAGTTTTCTTTGAAATAAATTACGATATCATTTAAATAAACCCTAACTAGTAAATCACTAAGTATCTTATTCAATTTATCTAACCTTGAAATATTTTAAATCATCTTAAACCAAAACCAAATTATAGAGTCATACCTTCAAATCTCTAAGTAAATCCATTTCAAATCGATTTAATTAAAGATAATTCTCAACTAAATAAAATTCCATATAAATTTTAAATCCACTTTAATTTAAAACTTATTTATAACTAATTTCAATATCAGATAAAACTATATATATATATATATATATATATATATATATATATATATATATCCCAAAAACCATAGAAATCATTTCCAAAATATTTATATATAGACTAACGGTGTCTGCATATAATTTTCTATCCTATGGTCAAGTTATACGGATATTTATCATTTCAATCCGCAATTTAAACTATATATGGTTATATATCATTTCAACCCGCAATCTCAAATTTAATTCAAATGAAAATCGCTTGGGTTTATCATTTCAACCCATAACGATTTTCTCTCCTATTCCAAAGTCCGTTCGGGTATGTATCATTTCAACCCATAGTGAATTCTATACTAACAGGGAACTTGCAGGTGATAACAGATATGATAGTGATATAATAGGCATATATCATCAATATAAATAAGAGATAATAGTGTCAGATGTCACAGGTGAACAGATAGCATAAAATGGCGTATATATATAACAAAGTGAATAACTAATAGCAGCATATTTCAATTGTCGTATCAATTGAAATCAAATTTAATAAATATAAGAACATTAATCGTGAGTGATTGCTCACCATTCGAGGTTAGAGAATACAGAATATGACACAGAATTGAGTAACGAACCCAAGCACGAATTCTGGAGCAAAGCGAGATTGGCACGAATTCGACAAAGCTGATAGATATGAAATAGTATAAATCGAATCAGAACTGGATTGATGCAAGAAAAAAAATCGAACTAAAAGTATATTATATTATTAATTTTTTATAAGATCACTACGACAATAAAAAAATAAAAAAATATTAATATAAAGCAAGTTATAATAATTTAACTTTTTATAAATGCAAACTAACATATACACTTTAAAATCAACAACATATTTACACTAATATACACTATAGCCAGTTAACTAACAGAATAATTTGTACAAATTAACATATATATAATTTCTATCATATAAACCATACCCCAAATCCTACATACGAGAAAAAAATGCATGCCGACCTATATGCGAACGCATATACCATATACAATCTATATGAACAAAATGTATACCTTAATAGACACTGTTATATTATAAAACACAATAACATATATACAACTTGCTTTGTTATTGACACCTAAATAAGATCTTCATATTTTATATAGACCTTGCTTATATATATAACCTATATATTTATATATGTATATTCTTGAAACAAATGCATAGCCATTGTAAACCAATATATATATCTATATATATATATATATATATATATCAACTTATTATATAAATTATTTTTTATTACCATCAAATACTGTAAGCAACTCATAAGCGAAATCTAGAAAAGAAAATATATAAACTAGTATATAAATCATAACGATATATATGTTGCCAACAACTTACCTGTAACGAACCGGATTTTTTTGCCCGTTCGAAAATCGACATCCATACTTTACATCGTACTCGAATGCCGCAGATTCGATCGTTCAAATCCGATTCGCCGGAGCTTATAACACAATTAAGTAAACAACACAGCGGAAGAAATAATGAATATCCATATACAACATATGATACAACATCCTGATACAACAGATGATACAATAGATATTGATATACATCGGAGATATGATACAATATAATAGCAGCGGAAAGGAAAAATAGATAACCCTAGCAGCGGAACAAATAACTCAAGATAGTCTTCAAGAAAGAACTCCAAAACTGCAGCTCCATCTCCAAGAACCAATCCAGAAATAGCTCGAACTCCCAATAACGATGCACCAAGCTAAACAAGGTCAGTCATGTCCAAAGACTGAACTGACTCCAGATAATCCACCAAACCTAACTATCTGAAAAAACCCAACTCTAGACTGCTCGTGTGGAAAATAGTGAGCACCCGAAGTTTAGGAAATGAACAATAAACTCCGGGTCAGTCATGGGACTGGTGTGAGTAACAAAAACAGTTTATCTTTTAAATAAAACAAGATTTATAAAAGGAAATCCGATATGCTTTTTAGAAAATGAAACTACCATAAGTCCTCCCGCCACACACACAATGCAAACACAGAATTGGAGGAGATTTCTTCTTATGATAGTCAAACATGCTTAATACGTAGAAGATTTCTTGGATATTATTATTATAAGTGCACACTGCAGAAAACATTTCGAAAGTAGAATATTAATCTTAGCTAGCATACGACCATTATCGTATGCCTACTATAGCTACCATGTTCAATAGCAGGTTACCACCACATTCCATGGCAGGTAATACAACTAAAACCGTACAAGGCTCGTATTGTTTTGATTGGATTTCCAACAAATGGTCAGGCTAAGGAACTTCCTACTGCCACATGGGATCGCCACTGGCGGGACGTCCCGAGAACCTATCCGGATCTCTGCCAACACAAGGCCGGGTTACCTCTGTAACTAGGTAACTACTACTCGAGCAAGCCATTCCCCGGTCCTTTGGGACCTTTATCCGAGGTACCTCTAAGCAACAACCACACAGAAAATGAGATTGGAGCAAGCACATAGGTTAAATATCAGGGCTCCATACCTAATACCACCCCTTACCAGAAGGGAATGACACATCCTAAAGGGCACGACCCTCATAACCTTGCCGCATCTTTCCTGTTTCGACCATTTACGGGGTGTGAGGTCCTGATGCAGTCTCGTCCACAAAGCGCTTTATACAAAAGCCATGCTCTGATCACAAATGATCAACAAATGATCATCAACACACAGCAGCACTCAGCATGCCAAACTACAAAATTGGGAGTATTTCGCTGATAACCTTCAACTACATAACCTCTGACCTCATACGTCTCAGAGAAGGGTGTTAAGCTAAGAGAATAAATTTTCCGCCACCAATAGATATGTATTTGAAAGAAATCTGCTTTATATCTCAAAGTGTAGTGTCAGACATACAATCCATACAAGTCTGTTCCGGGTTCGAACAGAACCGAAGGCACTTCCAAAGAAGCCCTTGCAATCCGGGTATTCACAATCCCGATCGGACTTCCCATCACTTAGGAAATCTCTATACCGGCGCGACTCGGTGCAGAGAAAATCGATAGGTCATTCTATCGTTCTCGTAAAATACCCGGTCTTCACCACCGGTCTTCAATGCTATCCATAACGTCGAATCACATATTCGGAAATGGTTATATGACACAAAGGTCCTCTCCCGGCTAAACCGAATAGTGAGCGCAACATTTAAAACATATGGATATAGGATTTCAATTAAGTCACAACTTAATGATTCAAAACTTTCTTTCAAATGGTTTAAACCAATTACCATTTCAAATCTTTTAACAAAAAGATTTATTTCACAAAGTTCACCCAGTTTCACAAAGATCCATTTATGGATTTCAAAACAATTTCCATTTCAACTGGATTAACTCGTTAAATCTTTCAATTAAAGATTTAACTTATAGCTTTCAAAATCATTTAACTCGTTGAATCTTTAAATCCAAGATTCAACTTATAGCTTTCAAACCGTTTTCAAAAATTTGGAAACTCATTTTCATTTTTAACTTGAAATCCTTTTAACACAATTTGGAAGTTTACTTCTTATATGAAAGATTTTATTATTTGAAAATGAATAGTTTCCATGTCGGAAAGATTCAATCTTAGTCACACGAGTTAAAGCGTTTGAATTTAAATTCAAGTTTCCAAATCAATAGTTTAACCCATATAACTCATTTATAAGTTGGATAGCCTTTCTAAAACCCTAGTTTCCAAATCATATAATTCAATTCCAAATATTGAGTTCAAATTTAAATCAAAATATTTAAATTTCAAATCTCAATCAAGTTACTCAAAATAAATTTCATCTTTGAAATTCCATTTCAAAAGCTTTTCTCTTTAAACCCAATCCATTTCCAAATTATTTGAATTTCAATATTCAATTTTATAAATCATTTCAAAATCTGTGACTTAATCGATTTCCCCGTGAAATCCATATTGGTGTGTGTATAAGTGTGGTCCAGGGGTTTAACACAATAGTGCAACATCATTCAATCATTACAGATCAAACACAGAAATACAGTTGATAAGCGATATAAAGTATAACGCTTATCTTCCATTCACAATTCACAGATAATATGCAGATGCATCATCAATAAATGAATAAAATGCTCAGTTCAATCCACAGAACAAAATGTCACAGATCAGTTAGGGAAATCAATTCAAGGCATCACATATAATACGATCATCCATAAGTAAGGTCAAGCATTAAATAAACATTTATAAGCAGGATTGTTTAATCCTAATTAATTCAATTTATTTCCAATTTAATTTAATTACTTATGAATTAGTTACCAAATTCTGATTAATTAATTACAAATCATTTGATATAAGTTGATTAATCAATTATCTTAATTAATTACATCAATTAATCAATTCCTTAATTACTCATTAAATAAATTAATTATCCCATAATTAATTATATTAATTTCACTAAGTAAGTTCACCTATCCAATTATCAAATAATTTTCTTAAATTAATTAAACTAAATTAATTTACTTTAATTAATCAAAATATCCAAAATCAATTACAATAAGTAATAAATCCTTAATTACTTTCTTTATGTAATTAACAATTTATGATTGATTATCTAAATTAATCGATCTAATTAATTATCAAAATTTATCACATTAATTTAATTACTTATAAATTCCTAGTTAATTAACTTCATTAACTAATAACATTTCTTTAATTACCTTCTTAAGGAATTTTCTTAGATCAAATCATTATTAATCATTTTTAATTATAAATTAATCTAAATTATTTATTCATAATTTAAATAAATCATTCTTTAATCGCCTTATTAATATCAATGAATTATAAATCATTAAATTTATATTATCTTTAAGATAATACTTTATTCTTATTTTATTAGTGATTAAATTATCATTATCAAAAGTATTTAAAACAATTTACTTAAATTTTCTTTCACGTTCCATTATAAATTTAAGATTTACAATGAATACAATTTTTTAGCTTTACAAAGTTTCAAAACAATTTAAAAAACTTTTACCTCACATGTTAAAGACACGCTTGTTTTATAAAAGGAATTTACCAGAGTTTTCAAACTCAAATTCAATTTTAAATTCAAATCACTTTTTAAAATGTACTTTAACATTTTAAAGTTGTTTAACATTTCAATTTTTTTTTATTAAACTTATTTATTTTAAAACTAGAATCAGATTCATTTTGAATCCATGCTTTAAAACTTATTTAAAACTTTGTTCAACTCTGACTTCATATTTCTTTTTTCATTTTATTTCATTTCAAATTCAAACACTGGCAGGTTTTGAATAAAACTGTAACTAACAGTTTTAACCCGAGCCCTTATATCAAAACCCCGAGCCAAATCACGAAAATCTCGAGCTCCACTTCGAGGCCAACACCAGGAAAACGCGCCTTCCCCAAATAAAAAAAACACCCCAGACAAGAAACATGCACACGAGCACGTGCACTAGCGAACGACGTCGCTCCGGCCAAACTTCCGGCCTCAACAAGTTGCCCTCAACCTCACTGATCCCCTAGATCACTCAGTACAATGATTATGCCTATGAATCATAATCGAACCCATCGATCAAAACTGGAACCAACTTCGATCGATGAAAACTCCTCGTCGACGACGAACACCACCACCAGAAAACTCGCACATTCTCCCCGAGCTGCTCCAAGACATGACACAACTCTTCCCCCACATGCGATCCACTCCGGTCTTCCCACGGCGACGCCATTGCCTCAAATACGTCGGCAACCCAAACCGCTTGCTAAACCCTAACTTAACTCCGACGAGCCGCCGCATCGATCATGAAAAACTCTAACCATTTTTCCCAAGATCCCCATACTCCATTATGCCTCCAACAACCATCACGACGACAATCACCTCACCGATTGTTGGAAATCGCTGAAACTCCAAAATCTGATCAACTCAAGATTTCTCACTAAATGCAATACTAAAAAACATGATTTCTATCTCTAAATTCATCATGTACTAATATGAATTCATTTAGATAATAAAAACATTGAATTAAGATGATTGATTTTCGACTTAAGTTTGATTTCTACTGTTCTCCCTTATTTTCAAAATAATTTCTTAGTATATACACTTAAAAATATTTTAAAATTTGATGATACAATGTTGCAGACGTTTTCTCTTTAATGATCATGACTTAAATATATTTAGATAAGAAGATATAAATTTTTATTTTTATCTTGAGTCTGTAAACAACAGAGGCCAGTATCCATGCTTACAATATACAGAGCATTATCAACTACCTACCAATTTTAAAAACATCCATGGAGATCATATTTACAATATCACTTCACAAGTTTATCACATGCAACAAGTATTTAACTAGGTTTAAACTTTGAGAAGTTTTTTTTTTGTTTACTCACAGTTATAAAACAGAGAAGCTTGTTTTATTACTTTTTTCTATTCTTTTTGATTTTCAGATAATACATGACAAATATCATTCTTATAACTATTTTTAAATTAAAGATCTTCCCATTATAAATAATATCTGTCTGAACAACAAAGCTTAAGGGGAATTAGAAGTTGAGATCTTGTTTTCTGAAGGGTTTGAAAACCTGTTTAACAGGAACAGGGAATGTCTCCTGGTCCAGATATACTCACATATGTTTATATGAATATACACAGCATACATACTATAAACAACCACATCAAATTTCGCTTATATATATACATACAATACTTATTCATTTCAATAAACCAAATTTACTTAAGTTTTCAAAAGTTTCTCACAGGTATGAAGAAGAAAGATAGAGATGCTTTCATGTTGACACAGGCTGAGCTTCCTCTGGTTTGCATTTGACTTGAGTTGTTTGTTTTAGTTGAATTTTGTTTTAGTTTTGTATATGATGCTTACTTCAGTTCTTTGCTTATGTTTGATGAACGAATTGAAATGAGGTTGCTTGATATATATAGGAAATGAAGTTTACAGGTGGTGATATCTTTTTGTATGGGTTGATATTTTCCTATTCTCTACTTTATCTTGTTTCATTCTTGCCTTGCCCACAATTTTTTTTTTGACCCACAAGACTTTGTTTTTGGAGGCTAATGATCATATTATTTTCGGCTGAAAAGATATTATGAAGTACATATGTCTACTTCTTTTGCAAGCTATTGAATATATTTACATTTTTCTTTCTTTGCTTGCTTTAAGCAAACAAGATTTCGGCTGATAAGATTATGTTGTGTGCTAAAACATCTTGCACTAATTACCTTGTGCAAATTTATTTGTTCCTTCTTTTGCAAGCTTCACTCATATGTATATATTTTTCTTGTTTTATTTACTTAGTTGATATCCTTGGTGGCTGGTACTATCTAGCTTTAGTAGCTAAGGTGTATATGTTTGAAATTTTTTTATAAATATTTTCTTTGTTTATTTCCTTACATTCTTTTCTTAGCTTACATGTGTATTGTTAACACTTTATATTTTATTTGCCTAGCTTGCTTCGTATGTTGGTGGCTGTAGCATGTTTTGTTTTATTTTTAACTTCGAATTTGTTTCTAATGTGTTACTTATCAAACATTTGTCTATATACTTGTCCTTTTGTCTTATGTATTCACTTTGCATTTTACATAATTTTATTAATATGTTGTTCGACTTTATATTCTATAGTTTATCTTATTTACAGGTGCTCAAATTAATTTCAATTAATCCTTAATTTAACTAACATTATATTTAAATTTTCAATCAATTCACGATTATTATTCAAAAATGAAATTAATTATCAATTCATACTCAATTTAAATCCGGGATCGTTACAGACTTCCCCCCTTAAAAGGAATTTCGTCCTCGAAATTTACAGGCACGAAAATAACAAAGATAAATGAAAGATAGAGAAATATCTTTCCAGATCAACTAGGCATAAATTCTGCATTTGGCTTACCAAATCAGAATATCAACAATATGAGAACGAACTCATTAAATACTACTCAGGATACTCGGGTCATAAATTTACGAAACATGCAAAGCACTGGTTAGTTCGAAGGATAACCAACCATTCGTAAAGTATTTCCAGACTCAAATTGTATTCACATATCTGTCAACCATAGCAAACAAAGAAACCAATACATCCAAACTAACAATTTTGGCCTATCCGGAGTTTGTGTCCCATACTAATATATCAAATCTTCTTCCTGGATCTACCAGGAACCATTGAAGAATTGACAAGAGATGCTAAACAAAAGAGATAGATTTAATCTTCTATAATTTTTCCAATACTAGAAATGGATTCCAAATTCAAGTCAGAACATCTCAAAGTATACATCAACTTGTCCCTCTTCGGACTTCGATAAACCCAAGAAATTATAATAGAATTTTAAGTTTAGTTTTCCACGAAATCGATTTATCGATACAATTCAAATTATCCTTCATATTCTGTTAATGAATTTAACTCAAATTAAAATTTCCAATTTATTTCAATTTTCTATTCCAAATGTTCAATTCATATTCATTAAGGTTTAAATCAAAACTGAAAAGAAACCAATAAAGATACGAAGTAAGAATTTCCTACAACGATTCGTAGAGCCATCATCACACCGAAACTTCTTCTGGAGCTGGCACGAAGCGATCAAAAGAATTTGAAAACGAATCAAAGGAAAATGATAGAGAAAGATTGTTCCCACTGTTGCAGGGCATTGACCATTTATAGTCGTATTTCCCCGTCCCCTATCTCGTCCTCTTCTTGCACTCATACTCACTATCGGTGGATAGAAAGAGAATTTACTGAGGCATTCAAACGGATATCTTAGGGATATACTCATTCTAGGGTTTACTTCACCCTATCTCTAATGAGCTACTTAATGTGTTATACTCCTGAGCTAAAGTTTAACCCTCAGCTCTGATACCAAATGTAACAAACCAGATTTTTTTGCCCGTTCGAAAATCGACATCCGTACTTTACATCGTACTCGAATGCCGCAGATTCGATCATTCAAATCCGATTCGTCGGAGCTTATAACACAATTAAGTAAACAACACAGCGGAAGAAATAATGAATATCCATATACAACATCTGATACAACATCCTGATACAACAGATGATACAATAGATATTGATATACATCAGAGATATGATACAATATAATAGCAGCGGAAAGGAAAAATAGATAACCCTAGCAGCGGAACAAATAACTCAAGATAGTCTTCAAGAAAGAACTCCAAAACTGCAGCTCCATCTCCAAGAACCAATCCAGAAATAGCTCGAACTCCCAATAACGATGCACCAAGCTAAACAAGGTCAGTCATGTCCAAAGACTGAACTGACCCCAAATAATCCACCAAACCAAACTATCTGAGAAAACCCAACTCTAGACTGCTTGTGTGGAAAATAGTGAGCACCCAGAGTTTAGGAAAGGAACAATAAACTCCGGGTCGGTCATGGGACTGGTGTGAGTAACAAAAACAGTTTATCTTTTAAATAAAACAAGATTTATAAAAGGAAATCCGATATGCTTTTTAGAAAATGAAACTACCATAAGACCTCCCACCACACACACAATGCAAATGCAGAATTGGAGGAGATTTCTTCTTATGATAGTCAAACATGCTTAATACGTAGAAGATTTCTTGGATATTATTATTATAAGTGCACAGTGCAGAAAACATTTCGAAAGTAGAATATTAATCTTAGCTAGCATACGACCATTATCGTATGCCTACTATAGCTACCATGTTCAATAGCAGGTTACCACCACATTACATGACAGGTAATACAACTAAAACCGTACAAGGCTCGTACTGTTTTGATTGGATTTCCAACAAATGGTCAGGCTAAGGAACTTCGTACTGCCACATGGGATCACCTCTGGCGGGACGTCCCGAGAACCAATCCGGATCTCTGCCAACACAAGGCCGGGTTACCTCTGTAACTAGGTAACTACTACTCGAGCAAGCCATTCCCCGGTCCTTTGGGACCTTTATCCGAGGTACCTCTAAGCAACAACCACACAGAAAATGAGATTGGAGCAACCACATAGGTTAAATATCAGGGCTCCATACCTAATACCACCCTTTACCAGAAGGGAATGACACACCCTAAAGGGCGCGACCCTCATAACCTTGCCGCATCTTTCCTGTTTCAACCATTTCCGGGGTGTGAGGTCCTGATGCAGTCTCGTCCACAAAGCTACGCTTTATACAAAAGCCATGCTCTGATCACAAATGATCAACAAATGATCATCAACACACAGCAGCACTCAGCATGCCACACTACCAAATTGGGAGTATATCGCTGATAACCTTCAACTACATAACCTCTGAGCTCGTACGTCTCAGAGAAGGGTGTTAAGCTAAGAGAATAAATTCTCCGCCACCAACATATATGTATTTGAAAGAAATCTGCTTTATATCTCAAAGTGTAGTGTCAGACATACAATCCATACAAGTCTGTTCCGGGTTCGAACAGAACTGAAGGCACTTCCAAAGAAGCCCTTGCAATCCGGGTATTCACAATCCCGATCGGGCTTCCCATCACTTAGGAAATCTCTATACTGGCGCGACTCGGTGCAGAGAAAATCGATAGGTCATTCTATCGTTCTCGTAAAATACCCGGTCTTCACCACCAGTCTTCAATGCTATCCATAACGTCGAATCACATATTCGGAATGGGTTATATGACACAAAGGTCCTCTCCAGGCTAAACCGAATAGTGAGCGCAACATTTAAAACATATGGATATAGGATTTCAATTAAGTCACAACTCAATGATTCAAAACTTTCTTTCAAATGGTTTAAACCAATTACCATTTCAAATCTTTTAACAAAAAGATTTATTTCACAAAGTTCACCCAGTTTCACAAAGATCCATTTATGGATTTCAAAACAATTTCCATTTCAACTGGATTAACTCGTTAAATATTTCAATTAAAGATTTAACTTATAGCTTTCAAAATCATTTAACTCGTTGAATCTTTAAATCCAAGATTCAACTTATAGCTTTCAAACCGTTTTCAAAAATTTGGAAACTCATTTTCATTTTTAACTTGAAATCCTTTTAACACAATTTGGAAGTTTACTTCTTATATGAAAGATTTTATTATTTGAAAACGAATAGTTTCCATGTCGGAAAGATTCAATCTTAGTCACACGAGTTAAAGCATTTGAATTTAAATTCAAGTTTCCAAATCAATAGTTTAACCCATATAACTCATTTATAAGTTGAATAGCCTTTCTAAAACCCTAGTTTCCAAATCATATAATTCAATTCCAAATATTGAGTTCAAATTTAAATCAAAATATTTGAATTTCAAATCTCAATCAAGTTACTCAAAATAAATTTCATCTTTGAAATTCCATTTCAAAAGCTTTTCGCTTTAAACCCAATCCATTTCCAAATTATTTGAATTTCAATATTCAATTTTTTTAATCATTTCAAAATCTGTGACTTAATCGATTTCCTCGTGAAATCCATACTGGTGTGTGTATAAGTGTGGTCCAAGGGTTTAACACAATAGTGCAACATCATTCAATCATTACAGATCAAACACAGAAATACAGTTGATAAGCGATATAAAGTATAACGCTTATCTTCCATTCACAATTCACAGATAATATGCAGATGCATCATCAATAAATGAATAAAATACTCAGTTCAATCCACAGAACAAAATGTCACAGATCAGTTAGGGAAATCAATTCAAGGCATCACATATAATACGATCATCCATAAGTAAGGTCACGCATTAAATAAACATTTATAAGCAGGATTGTTTAATCCTAATTAATTCAATTTATTTCCAATTTAATTTAATTACTTATGAATTAGTTACCAAATTCTGATTAATTAATTACAAATCATTTGATATAAGTTGATTAATCAATTATCTTAATTAATTACATCAATTAATCAATTCCTTAATTACTCATTAAATAAATTAATTATCCCATAATTAAGTATATTAATTTGACTAAGTAAATTCACCTATCCAATTATCAAATAATTTTCTTAAATTAATTAAACCAAATTAATTAACTTTAATTAATCAACATATCCAAAATCAATTACAATAAGTAATAAATCCTTAATTACTTTCTTTATGTAATTAACAATTTATGATTGATTATCTAAATTAATTGATCTAATTAATTATCAAAATTTATCACATTAATTTAATTACTTATTAATTCCTAGTTAATTTACTTCATTAACTAATAACATTTCTTTAATTACCTTCATCAGGAATTTTCTTAGATCAAATCATTATTAATCATTTTTAATTATAAACTAATCTAAATTATTCATTCATAATTTAAATAAATCATTCTTTAATCGCCTTATTAATGTCAATGAATTATAAATCATTATTGTAAAGATCGCGATTTTTCGTTGCCGAAAAACCGAACCTTTATGGTTTTTTAAGAAGAAGAAAGAGGTAGAAGGAGAGAGAAGAAGAGAGAAGTAAGAAAACAGAACAGAAAACAACAACAGAACAATATCAGAATCTCACAACCGCAGCGGAACAACATATAATAGATAAATGAATATTCATTAAAACAAAAGAACTATACATTTTATACATTACATCACATTACCTTCATTATCAGAGTTTACAACATCAAACAGCGGAAAAGAAATACTATATACAATAGATAATATGCTACGCCATCCAGCTCGCCTCCAGATATCTGTAGCAACACCTGAATCCACAATGACCTGATAACCTAACTCTAGACTGCCCGTGTGGAAATTGGTGGGCAACCAGAGTTTAGGAAGGGAACAATAAACTCCAGGTCAGTCATGTGACTGGTGTGAGAACTAAAAACAGTTATTTATCTTTAAAACAAAGAATAGGATAATTTTTTTTAAATAAATTCGCAATGCTTTATAGAAAATGAGACTACCATAAGGCCTCCCGCACACACACACAATGCAAACGCAGAATCGGAGGAGATTCCTCCTTATGATAGTCAAAGATGCTTGATACTCATAAAATGAAATCAATTTTTTTTTGATATTATTATTAGTGCATAGTGTAGAAAACAATTTCGAAGGTAGAATATAAATCATAGCCAACATACGACCATTATCGTATGCCTACTATAGCTACTATGTTCAATAGCAGGTTACCGCCACATTCCATAGCAGGTAATACAACTAAAACCGTACAAGGCTCGTATTGTTTCTTTGGATTTCCAACAAATGGTCAGGCCAAGGAACTTCCCATTCCCACATGGAAACGCCTCTGGAATGACTTCCCGAGAACCCAACCGGATCTCTGCCAACACAAGGCCGGGTTACCCCTAACTGGGTAACTACTGACACGAATATGTCATTCCCTGATCATAACCGATCTATATCCGAGGATCCCCGATTTCCAACAACCAAAAAGTAATAAATTTCCAGTAACCACATAGGTTAAGTATCTGGGCTCCATACCATGATAGCACCTCTATCCAGAAGGAATGACATACACTAAAGGGGTGCTACCCCCTAATAACCTTGCCGCATCTTTCCTGTTTTGACCATTTCCGGGGTGTGAGGCTCGATGAAGTCTCGTCCACAAAGCCACGCTTTTAAACAAAAGCTGTGCTTTGGGTCACAAATGATCAAAGCAATGATCATCAAGATAAACGATCAAACAAATTATCCTATCACAAACGATCAACCAATGATCATTTCACAGCATCACTCAGTATGCCACATTACCAATTCGGGAATGTATCACTAGTAACCATCAACTATATAACCTCTGAGCTCGTACGTCTCAGAGAAGGGTGTTAAGCTAAGAGAATAAATTCTCTGCCACCAACAGAAATATATTTGATAGAAACCAGTTTTACATCTCAAATTGTAACGTCAGACATACAATCCATACAAGTCTGTTCCGGGATCGAACAGAACCGAAGGCACTTCCAAAGAAGCCCTTGCAATCCGGATATTCACTAATCACGTCCGGACATCCCGTCACTAAGGGTGATAAAACCTCTATATCGGAGATCGGCCGATGCAGAGTAACTCGACCGTAATCCATCCGTTTTCACAAATATCCGGTCTTCAACACCGGTCTTCAATTGCATTTCATAACGACGTATCACATATTCGGAGTGGGTTATACGACCCCATGGTCCTTTCCCGGTTAACCCGAATAGTGAGCGCTTATTTTAAAAATAAGTGTGGCATCCAATTCAAGCAATTACAACAAATACATATTTAAAGGTAAATATTGACAGTCAGTTATTTAACTATCAATAAAGATGCGCAACATCACCAGATTCCAAATAATTCTCCAAATTATTTGATTTCCCAAAATATAATATCTTTACAAGATATAAAATTGTCCACACTTAAAAAATAAGCAACGTTTATTTTGAAAACAAATTTTCCCTTTCCATTTATAAATTCCATAGTGAATTTATATTTCAAATTATCTATGGATCTACAGTTTTCAATAGGTTTTAAATATTCAATTCCAATTTATCTTCAAAAAGATAAATTTTTAAAAACATTCCATTTCAAATTGGAAAAGCATTTCCATATTTATTTAATAAGTAATTCATAAAATCTTATTTATTTTCAACGATTTGAAAATATTCAATATACTTAACCCATAGTTAAGTATATATTTCATCTTTTAAGGAAAACGTTCTTTTATTCACTTTTATTTGGGTCAAAACGAATGTTGCGTAAAACATCGTTACGACGACTCAAAATCACTAGTATAGGGATTCGAAATTAGATAGATATATAAATCCCAATACTATACAAAAATATTTCCTTTCGGAAATCATTTACTATAACAACAGTGTTATAGTCCATTATTTCCTTATTTTCTGGAAAACGTCTATTTCAACAATGAATGTTGAAATCTACGACTTCCTTTCCTTCTATTTCTCGAAAACGTCTATTTCAACAATGAATGTTGAAATTTATGTTTACGATACTTGATGCATTTTAAAACGTCTTTAAATCGTTTTAAATTCTATTTAAAACATCCTTTTCCCAAAAGATATCCATTTTATTTAACGATATATTCACTGTTCAAAAACGTGAATATAACTCCTTTAATAAACTTTTATATTCAATCGATCAAATTCAATTGATTACGAATTTATAAACAACGTTTATAAATTCTATTCCTATTTATAAACTTCGATTTATAAATTTCCTTTATCAATCCAATTCAATTTATATAACTCAATTTTATACCAAAGGTTCATATTATAAGTTGATTACTTATAATTCATTCATTCATTTACCAAATCGTTCTTTTTAAGCTTCATAAATTCCAAACCTTATTGCTTGTAAGATTCCTTTATATTCCATGACAATTTCAACGTATAAAAAAAATTCCTTTATTTACAATTTCTATAAATATCTCATTTAAATGCCCAAAAATCCATTTTATAAGTTAATGACTCATGGATCTTTTATTTTCAATATCTATTCATTTTATAACTTTCACAATTTATAAATCTATAATTTTCAATGATTCATTTCATACTTCATTTTAACACATAATAAACTCGTTTATACTTCCAATATTTTTATTTATAAATATCAATTTATAAAATCTTTTATATTCATTCTTTATAATAATTCAGAAATCCAATTTAAATTATTATATAAATCTATTTATTTTTAAAAACTACCTTTGATTATATTTCACAAAAATCTTAATTTCTATAACTTTAAAAATTAAAATTTTAATTTAATTAAAAATGAATCAACTCAAAATTTCAATAAAAACATATACTTTGGAAAAAATCAATTTTAAATCCTTTATAATTCAAAATCGTTAAAAATACTTTTAAAAATGGATCCGATGATGCAACAACATCCAATAGTCAATCATGGCACAAATATCATATATCAATATGATAATCAATAATCACACAATATTTATAATCATATAAATATTTGTGAGGGATCCAGTTGGATCCCTCCAACCCGTTTTCCTGCATCCAAAGATGTTAGCACAATACCCATTCCACTTCGAGGTGGAATATCGCGGTATATGGGATTTTATAAAATATATCATCCGCTTACTAACGGCGCAATATGGTCTCATCCGCTATACAATGCGGGAAATCAATCAATTGCAATATATACATATGCCAATATATATATATATTGCTATATATAGATATATCCTACTATATCTAATATCTCAATCAAGCAAACAATCAATCAATCAATGAATTTTAAATATAACTATTTAAAATTTTAAATACCCTTTTGAGTGAGAAGTTCTCACCTTTGCTTTTATTTTTCCATCCAATCCATCTTGACTTGATTTTTCTTGATTTATACCTTGTATAAACAATTTTATATTATTCGTTAATATTCGGATAAAATCGAACTATTAATTTTCACTTGATAATTTAATTAACCCGTGATTTTATTTTGACTAACAATTTCCTTTTAACAATTTGATTTAACAAAAATTTAAATTCCTTTTCATCCAATTAAATTTCTAACAAATCTTCTTTTATAAAAAATATTTTTCTTTACTATAACTATTTTTTTTCTATATATATTCAATTTAATTATACTTACTCCTTACTGTAAAAAAAAATAACTGATATCTTAAATTAAAATTTTAAACCACCTTAAAATAAATTTTTAAACATATAAATGTTTTGGATTACCTGAAATATACAGGAACTCCAAAATCGCGAGTTCAACCCTCGAACGAAACTGCTGCCCACTCGCGAGCTTCCCCAGATCTGGCCCCCTTTTCGACAACGCGAACCCTAGCTATTCTGCCTTCAACGCGAGCACGAGCATGCATCATCGTGAGTTTCCCCTCCCCCCTGTTCTCCGCCTTTGCTCGATTTAGCCTCCAACAGTAGTGGCGACTCACGAGCCACGAATACCTCTAGCCGCCGCCTTGCTTCCACGCCTCCAAATCGAGACCACTCAGATACACGAACCACCCTATCGTGCTTGCGATGCTTGATTCCCCAACCCCATTGAACTGCCATCGCGACATCTTGCCCTAACCTAGCTACAGCGCGCCACCCCCTACTACACGAAAGCAACTCTCCTGCTCTTTTGAATCGAAATCGACTTCGATTGTTTTTTCTTCTTCAGAGGATCTGAGTTTTTTTCGTGAACGAATTTTAAAAGAGGGAGGGGGAAACGAACGAATTAAAAAGGAGGGTGGCGTGATTCCTTTACAGGCTTCGGCCATTGTTTTTTTTTCTTTCTTATTTTGAATCTGAGAAAATATAAATTGAAGCAGCGTGATAATTTAAAATGATGGGCAAGTATTGGCATTACAAAATAGAACGACATGATTTTTGAAGTACGTGATTTAACTATTGGTAGGGCAGCGGCTGCAGGAGTAGGGTGGCTGATGTTGACAATTTATATGTTTAAATTCAAATTGAATTTGATTCAAATCCCATTGCATTTACACGTCGTGTGCTCACATAACAGCTCCGAAAAATACGAAACTTGAAATCTGGTAATAATACAATATTACGGACCCAATGGAACTGGTTTCGTCGAATTCCGAGACTGTATGAAAAATGACTATTTTTAAATATCGATTCGAACGATAAAATTTCAAAACTGGACAATTCACTTTGAAATTCAATTCCGAAGCTTCTATTATCTTCAGTATTATCAATATAAATTTTACAAGCCTTTGAAATATTTTTAATCAGCTTAAAAATTGAAGATTCCAATTATTATTCAACTTTCAATCGATTAAATTTATAATTTAATCGCCAATTTATTATGAAAATTTGAAATTCAAGTCAAACCATCATTCAAATATTTAAAATTAATTTAAATATTTTCAAATTTAAATTGTTCAAAATTCTGGGTCGTTACAATAAATTTATATTATCTCTAAGATAATACTTTATTCTTATTTTATTAGTGATTAAATTATCATTATAAAAAGTATTTAAAACAATTTACTTAAATTTTCTTTCACATTCCATTATAAATTTAAGATTTTCAATGAATACAATTTTTTAGCTTTACAAAGTTTCAAAACAATTTTAAAACCTTTTACCTCACATGTTAAAGACACGCTTGTTTTATAAAAGGAATTTACCAGAGTTTTCAAACTCAAATTCAATTTTAAATTCAAATCACTTTTTAAAATATACTTTAACATTTTAAAGTTGTTTAACATTTCAATTTTTTTTATTAAACTTATTTATTTTAAAACTAGAATCAGATTCATTTTGAATCCATGCTTTAAAACTTATTTAAAACTTTGTTCAACTCTGGTTTCAAATTTCTTTTTTCATTTTATTTCATTTCAAATTCAAACCCTGGCAGGTTTTGAATAAAACTGTAACTAACAGTTTTAACCCGAGCCCTTATATCAAAACCCCGAGCCAAATCACGAAAATCTCGAGCTCCACTTCGAGGCCAACACGAGGAAAACGCGCCTTCCCCAAATAAAAAAAAACACCCCAGACAAGAAACGTGCACACGAGCACGTGCACTAGCGAACGACGTCGCTCCGGCCAAACTTCCGGCCTCAACAAGTTGCCCTCAACCTCACCGATCCCCTAGATCACTCGGTACAATGATTATGCCTATGAATCAAAATCGAACCCATCGATCAAAACTGGAACCAACTTTGATCGATGAAAGCTCCTCCTCGACGACGAACCCCACCACCAGAAAACTCGCCCATTCTACCGGAGCTGCTCCACGACATGACACAACGCTTCCCCCACATGCGATCCACTCCGGTCTTCCCACGACGACGCCATTGCCTCAAATACGTCGACCACCCAAACCGCTTGCTAAACCCTAACTTAACTCCGACGAGCTGCCACTTCGATCATGAAAAACTCTAACCATTTTTCCCAAGATCCCCATACTCCATTATGCCTCCAACAACCATCACGACGACAATCACCTCACCGATTGTCGGAAATCGCTGAAACTCCAAAATCTGATCAACTCAAGATTTCTCACTAAATGGAATATTGAAAAACATGATTTCTATCTCTAAATTCATCATGTACTAATATGAATTCATTTAGATAATAAAAACATGGAATTAAGATGATTGATTTTCGACTTAAGTTTGATTTCTACTGTTCTCCCTTATTTTCAAAATAATTTCTTAATATATACACTTAAAAATATTTTAAAATTTGATGATACATTGTTGTAGACGTTTTCTCTTTAATGATCATGACTTAAATATATTTAGATAAGAAGATATAAATTTTTATTTTGATCTTGAGTCTGTAAACAACAGAGGCCAGTATCCATGCTTACAATATACAGAGCATTATCAACTACCTACCAGTTTTAAAAACATCCATGGAGATCATATTTACAATATCACTTCACAAATTTATCACATGCAACAAGTATTTAACTAGGTTTAAACTTTGAGAAGTTTTTTTTTTTGTTTACTCACAGTTATAAAACAGAGAAGCCTGTTTTATTACTTTTTCTATTCTTTTTGATTTTCAGATAATACATGACAAATATCATTCTTATAACCATTTTTAAATTAAAGATCTTCCCATTATAAATAATTTCTGTCTGAACAACAAAGCTTAAGGGGAATTAGAAGTTGAGATCTGGTTTTCTGAAGGGTTTGAAAACCTGTTTAACAGGAACAGGGAATGTCTCCTGATCCAGATATACTCACATATGTTTATATGAATATACACAGCATACATACTATAAACAACCACATCAAATTTCGCTTATATATATACATACAATACTTATTCATTTCAATAAGCTAGCATGCAACCAAATTTACTTAAGTTTTCAAAAGTTACTCACAGGTATGAAGAAGAAAGACAGAGATGCTTTCATGTTGACACAGGCTGAGGTTCCTCTGGTTTGCATTTGACTTGAATTGTTTGTTTTAGTGGAATTTTGTTTTAGTTTTGTATATGATGCTTACTTCAGTTCTTTGCTTATGTTTGATGAACGAATTTAAATGAGGTTGATTGATATATATAGGAAATGAAGTTTACAGGTGGTGATATCTTTTTGTACAGGTTGATATTTTCCTATTCTCTACTTTATCTTGTTTCATTCTTGCCTTGCCCACAATTTTTTTTGACCAACAAGATTTTGTTTTTGGAGGCTAATGATCATATTATTTTCGACTGAAAAGATATTATGAAGTACATATGTCTACTTCTTTTGCAAGCTATTGCATATATTTACATTTTTCTTTCTTTGCTTGCTTTAAGCAAACAAGATTTCGGCTGATAAGATGATGTTGTGTGCTAAAACATCTTGCATTAATTACCTTGTACAAATTTATTTGTTCCTTCTTTTGCAAGCTTCACTCATATGTATATATTTTTCTTGTTTTATTTACTTAGTTGATATCCTTGGTGGCTGGTACTATCTAGCTTTAGTAGCTAAGGTGTATATGTTTGAAATTGTTTTATAAATATTTTCTTTGTTTATTTCCTTACATTCTTTTCTTAGCTTACATGTGTATTGTTAACACTTTATATTTTATTTGCCTAGCTTGCTTCGTACGTTGGTGGCTGTAGCTTGTTTTGTTTTCTTTTTAACTTTGAATTTGTTTCTAATGTGTTACTTATCAAACATTTGTCTATATACTTGTCCTTTTGTCTTATGTATTCACTTTGCATTTTACATAATTTTATTAATATGTTGTTCGACTTTATATTCTATAGTTTATCTTATTTACAGGTGATCAAATTAATTTCAATTAATCCTTAATTTAACTAACATTATATTTAAATTTTCAATCAATTCATGATTATTATTCAAAAATGAAATTAATTATCAATTTACACTCAATTTAAATCCGGGATCGTTAAATTACCTAACAAATACACATATAAATCTTGCTTACCTATATGCAAAACAAAGGGAGGTTGGGGTTGCCAAGAAGTGCTGGAGAGAGGCTTTGGTCAGCAATGGGATGGGCTGGTGGTGGCTGGCCATTGGAGGCGGTTGGGCTCAAAATAAAAGGGAAGAGAAGTGCTGTGATGCCCCACCTCTATACCCACGCTAGCCAAGGACACTACAGGGTAATGCCGTCAACTAACACGGAGAATAGGGCTGGTTAGGAGTGACCATCTATAGTCTTGCTCTAACAATCTATTGAATACATCGACAATAGACATACCAAGCAGGTCGACATATCCAATAAATACTTAAAACAAAACCATAAGTGGTTGGAGGATCTATTAGAACAGAATATAACTACATCATAGAATAGTAGATCATCATATACACATATACTGATACGTAACAGAGTATACAAACTGATACATGTCAAGTGGTATAGCAAACCACAATATACAGGCGAATCCAAAAGTACATCACTACAAGAAAATAGGCTATCTATAGCACTAATTCATAGCGTTTTAGCCCCTAGTCCTATTAAACCCATTTGGAATAAAAAACTTTAAAATACAAAACGCTATGCATTTCCCATATAGACACAAACTAATATTAAATTTTCATTAAACGTTGTATATTTCATTTAGACAATACCTGATAAAAGACTTACATTCGCGGGTTCTTTTCATTTCCATTTTTCGTTTGCCTCCTAAAATTTCACTTCCCACCGATCTTCCTCATATTCCTCTTTCAACTATCGCAAATCCTAGTAGATCGCAACTATAAAAATAATGAAATCCATCGCAAATTTTATGCCCCGGCTTCCTCTTCTTTTTTCGATTGTAACTGTACATATCTCAACGGGTCAAACCCTAGTTTTCCTCTCCACCATAGGTAATACTTTAGCTTACTTCATCTATATACCTCTAAACCTGATGACTTTTGGTTCCACTTTTGAGATTGGGAGGACGTTGTATGCTTATGAGTTGCGCCCATACTGCCGATTCCACTCAGTAATTCACTTGTTGAATATTCTGATTTTAGGTAATATTTGCGTTTTCTTATCTTTGTTATAGTGTGTTCAAAAGATTGATGCTGAGTTAAGGAAGTATGGATGTCTGGGCTTGTTCATATGTGTGTTGAATGATTGTGCTTATGCATTCAGTATTTTTCTTACAATCGCCATGATTCCCACTGATATACTCCATGAAGTTGTGTTGAATCATGTGCTTAGTTACCAACTGTATATTTGAGGAGCATGTCCGGTAGAAAACAAGTGATTGAATAAACTACTATCTCGTCCCCACTTTCAAATAGTGAGGAATAAATATGCCACCCCACCTTCAAAAAGTCAGGAATAATCATCTCATTCCCTGACAAAGCAGTATTGGTCTTTATTGGATAAGTTAACATGAGACGTTGTCGGTGGCATATATATTAATTGCTAGAATTGTATTTGCGACGATTGTTACAAAAAGGCATTGAAATGAAATGAGGTTTTCCTGGCCCAAAATATTAAGTACTTCTAAAGAGCAATGTCAGCCACACTTGTGTTGGCATTTAAGGAAAAATTATTAAGCGGTTCATAAATTATAACGTTTTTGAAGAAGTATAGAGGAGGTCACTTGATCTCATAAATCAACGCCTGCACTAATACTTCAATTCTCGTCTCCAATGAGGGAAAAACTAAGTGAACTCTCAGATTCTATGCCTCTAAGTTGAGAATTTTTTCATTGTTCTAAGCTCATGTTTTTTTTTACTCTAGTATAATTGTCAATCTTTTTCTTTGACCACGAAACATGTTAATACGTTAAATTGAGATCTTCAAGAATTGTTTAACGGCATCTTTGAAGTCTGCTGCATGAGTAAATAGAGTGATAATTAGTAGAAGGTTATTTGCACATAATTCAACTAGACCATATGATATTGACCATAATGGAAAAAAAGGAAAGGAAGTAACTGCTTGTGACGGATAAAGTTTAGGAATGTCTAGAACTAACGATAGGTAATATATTTGTGTATTTACGTTATTTTGTAGACACGCCTTAATCAGTTTGGAATACATGGAATCTGAAATAACCAATCTCAAACAAAACTTATGAAAAACAAGCTTTGTAGCTACATTAAACATAGCACCTAAATTCAACCAGTACATAGTTCAAATTCACTTTATACTGTCATGTAAAACACATGAATTGTAGAGTGAGTAAATTCTTTTGTATATACATGAAACTTCATCATGAAAGAAATTCGGCATACGATAAAACATAACAATCTACATTTTCTTTATCAATAATGGTTATTTTTCTTTTGACTTTACTGCAATAGATAAAATTGATTCAGTAAGCATTAATTTGAGTTTAGATTTACAGTTATAAAACTTACAACTTATGAAGTGTTTCAATTTTCTTTTGGAAACAAAATGGTGTGATGAAAAATCAAACCAGCCAATAAGACTTAATCGGAGATCACACACATTATTTATGGAGATATATTTGTGTATGGTGGGGAAACCGACCAAAAGTTTACACAAAAGGTAGACCATTATCATTTGTATAGAAAACAATTGAATATAACTTGAGTTTCTGTTCACAAGTAAATTAACATATTAAACCTATACAAGCTTGCAAGATTTTTGTTTGTGAAGTGCACAAGCTTGGCAATTTTCATTTTAAAAGTACAAAACACTCTTTGGTGCGAAACTAATACTTCTTTCAAATTCATGGATGATAAAAAATCATATTAGTACCAATTACATTCTAAGTAATTTTGTTTCTCCTGTTTCCATATCCCTGTCCTCTTTATGGTCTTTTAAGCACAAGCTTAGGCGATCATGTTCAAAACAAGCTGTCTCTTTTATCTTTGACCTCAAATTGTAATGCTCATCACTAGTTCTCCTTACCTTAATCAGATAAAGAGAGCTGATAGCTTTAGTTTTTATTATTCTCTATCAACTGGCAACATTGCTCAAGCGGCTAGAATTTGTCTGACGGTAATTTTTACAATTGGTTTTATTATATTCATGGATGCCATACGAAAAGAGAAGTGGCTTGGTATTTATGATCATTTATGGTTTTTCATTCTTGGATTACTTTCTTGTGGGTGCTTATAGTTTATGCCTATGATGTGATCGGGGCATATCTAGACGAGGATATCCTATTAATGTTAGAAAAACTACGGGGATGATGATAGTCATACATTGCTACCTATTTCATAAACAGCAGATCCGCACTGAATATGTTCAAAAACTAAAATATAATTGTCATTAAACACATCATAAAAGTAGGTATTATACAATAAGTACGCACGGTAACAGCTATTCCAATTAGAATGAATTCAGATTTGAGAATATCCACAAGTTTACAACAAACTGAACTATATTGAAGTGGAAAGATCAATGTTTAATATGAAACTTTTAAGTGTATATAACTTCATTCACAATTGAAGAAGTTAAACATTTAACTGATTGCATACAATTGAAGGGACAAAAGTTGATGAGGAATGGTAAATCTAAAGGCTGAGTTAGAGTAATTTAAATTATTGTTTTGAAAGTTACACCATTTGTACTTGAGTTTAAAAGATTCATCATTAAATCAAAGATAAGTCAGTTTCATCCAAGCAATGGCTTTTTACATTCTTTGTAATTTGATGTATAATGTCACACTTAGTCCGTATTTTTGGAAAGCGTACCAGCTACTCAATAGTGAAATTTACTCCACCATGTTGTATATTTTTTTTGCACATAAATAAAAGTATATTTATTTCATTCCTAATTATTCTCATGTAGGTACCGCAGTCGCCAACTACTTACCTAGAACCCTAAATCTACGCCTCTCCAATTTGAACCGCCGTGAGAGGTACTACAACATTTATTATATATTTTTTCATATTATTTTGGTTCGTAAGATCCTAAACATCGTATGGGAACAATTTTTATTGTCCAAACTGCAATCAATCTTCAGATCCAGAAGGAGAATTAATTGCTTGCTTATTTCAAAATCATCGATTTCAATACGTGTTTTGAAATCTTTGCTCACTCATCTTCCTCAACTCCGCTATAGGAAATTCTTATTTTTGGATCAAATTTCTTTAGTTGGATTCTTCTGCTTCAGCCAGGTAAGATTTACTATATTCCCATTTTACAAAATCGGGAATTATAAGTGAATTTATTTGCTAAACTACGGCTGCTAGCTAAAATGTTTATAATTATATCATGGCTAGCTAGAATTTTGCATTAAGTAAAATTTAACATTCATAGGTATAAAGGAGGTTATGACTTCAAATATCAGTCACAACAAAATTGTCTGTATATCTTTTGTTTGTATTCTCTGAATTATGTTTATAGATAATATGTTTGGAATTCCTAATGACTAGAGTTCGTATTATATCATTTCTCAAAAATATATGGGGGTGCATGTGTCAAATTATTTTTATTACATAACGGTGGTCAAGTTTTGGTGCAATCCAAATCAACTATTATTATAATGCATTCAAATTTTGGTAATAATAAAGTGAGTATTTCTTCGTTTTTCGTTTTTATTGCCATTTCTCTATCTTTTTCAATATTCTTATATTCTTTGTTTGTCTTTCTCTCTTTCAAATTTCGAGGATAAATTTTATTAGGGGGGAATCTGTAACATCCCCAAAATTTTATCAATTTAAATTTAGTAATTTATTTGAATTTCTGGGATTTAATTTGAATTTGATTTGAAATTTTTCAAGACAAATAGAATTAGTATTGATTTATACATATATAAATGGATTATAATTAAAATTTGAATTTGAGCTTGAATTTAAAAAATTAAGTAAATGTCTTAATAAAATAATTTGGATTTAAAATTATATGTAGGTAATTTATTTAATGTATAATTAATTCCAAACTATTTTCTTTTAAATTGTATATATTTGAATAAAAGAGAAATGTATTTTTAAAATAGGAAAAAAAATTTAAGAAATAAGTATAAAATGTCTTAAAAATATTTGGATTCAAAATATTAATATATATGTATAATTTTATAAATGTATAAATTAGTATTAAAGCATTTTCTTTTAAAGTTTTATAAATATTAAAAGAGAATGTAATTATATAAATAAGAAAAGACTAATATAAAAATTTATTTAAAATATTTATGCATGAATAATACAAGCGTATGCTTAAGAACATATCAATTAACAAGTGTAGGTATTTTAATAAGAGAATTAACACATGTAAGACATGTAATTTAGGAAATAAACAAGCGTCATAATCTAGGTTTTCTTTTTATTTTTAATTAAAAGAAAATAAGGCCAGGTATATACATCTTTATTTCCTCTCTTCCTCATTTTTTTTTCACCTTCAAAATTCAAAGAAAAGAAAAAAAGAAACAATCTGTAAACAAACCATGAAAAAGAAAAGTAATCAAAACAAAAATCAAAAGCCAAGCAAACTTCATCACAAATTCAACTAAGCAAGATCAGCAATCAAACCAGGCAATACAACAAACAAGATTCGAATCATAGCATCATCAAACATAGGAGCCGATTTCCAATTTTTAATTAATCAATTTCCAGTCTTCAAAGTTTAAAACCTAGGCATCTTTTATGTTTTTAAAGAAAACTTCCAGGGCCTCTGCTCAAATCAAATCTGTGAGTAAACCTATGAACTTATTGCTTAAATCTGTATATATAGATGTGTTTGTGACCATGCTTGAGGTAAAAAATTGAAAATATGCATATATGAATACAAAATGTATACATATTTAGTTGTGCAAGTATGTATACATGGAAGTCTACTCTGTTCCAGGCAACACAGATTTCAAAACCTGTTTGAAATTGAAAATCTCATCCTCTGATTTACTAGTGATGTTGATGTATGAATGAAACAGGTTAGAATTAACAAGATCTTGATTCTAAAAATAGTTTATGTATTAAAAATAAATGGTTTTGCTGAAAAAATAAAAACACAGTAGAACAAAAAAAGTTGTTTAAAATTTAATTGATTAAAGTCCAGGATTTGATTTCATAATCCTGTTTACCTTCAAAAAAATTTGATTTTTAGTAAAAGATTTTGGATTTTTAAGTTATGAATACGAGCAATTTCGAGTTGAACGCGAAACAAACTTGGGACAACCCACGGCGATCAAAGAAAAATCGAATTATGATTGATTTAAGAAATAAATTTCCCCCATTGTTGGCTCTAACAAAAATGATTATATGTGCAATTAAAAGCAAACAATTACAACGTGAGTTTTGCTGCTTCTGCTTTGACTGCTACTTTCTATTGCTTCTGCCCTAGAGCAATTTCCTTTGTTAATTGTTTATTTTGGGCACTATAATTCTAGAATGTCATGCTCTGATCTTTCAACTACTAGTGGAGCATACAATATATAGAGTGTTCCATGCCTGCCCATAGTTCCCTGCACCAGTTTACTACATTGAGGCACTATATATAGGAACATATTTGTCCAACTTGCATTTACACGACAAATTGATGCCCGAATTTTTTAGCATTCATGCATTCAGGTTGCTTCCTTTTGCTGCTTTATTACTATTTGCTTCAGGCCTCAAAGCTTCAGCCTTATCACCAACCATTACTTCAGTTAATTCCCATACCCATTGTTTCATTGCCCGTGTGCTTATTCTTAGGATATTACTTTGGCCTGTTGTTTCAGTTTGTTGTCTCAGTCCTACCCTAATTACTCTTATGTCTAGTTTCAGGCTTTATTGCCTTTCAGTCTGGCTTCAGCCTTCAGGCCCCTTCAGTCTTCATTGCCTTCCGATTAGTTCAACACCTCTTCAGTCTGGCTTAAGTCTTCATGCTTCATCGCCTTTCAGTTTGTTGTTTCAGTTTACGACATTTGTCAATGGGTAGGGACACTGAATGACCACCACGACACAATTATAGAACCGACCTTTCGACAAAATCAATTGTGACGCTAACAAGTGTACCATCAGATTTCAACAAAACTATTTCAACAAAATTTTCAATTCAAATAATACTAATGTGAAGCTCTATTTTTTTTTAAATCTTTCTAAAATCATAAGCGAAAGTATTCTGGAACCTAAGTTCATATAGGACTTATCCAAGTCATTTACTCCATTGCTTACAAGTCATTGTCTACTTTGTCATTTATTGTCTACAAATTTAGTATATTCAACCTGGAATGTCATTGTCTACTTTGTCATTTAATGCAGGAACTTGGTTAACACTGAAGCAACCTGGAGCAATGTTTAGATCCTTGCAAGAACCTTCTGTAGCAGCCATTTCCATATCATCGTCTCCATAACTGAGTATTTGTGTCCATTTGTTAGACTATTTTGAGCTATTATCATGTGACCGTGTCTTTTAGTATTTGTGTTCATTTGTTAGACTATTTTGAACTATTATCATGCGACGATGTCTTGTAGTATTTGAAATATTAGCAGAATTATTTGAAAATTTTCCACTGGTTTGATTATGTGTTTCCAAATTAAAATTCACTGCAACTTTATCATTGTTACATATAGTTGTTGTCATTTTCTCGATTTGTTATTTTTGTGATCCACATTTTAATATATATATGTATATGTGTAATGTGTATACATATATCTATTTGTGTGCATATATATGTATATAATATAATATAATAAAAAGAAAATTGAAACAAATGCTGAAAATAATATGATATAGTATAGCGTTTGAAAAACGCTATTGATTCATCAAACGCTATCGCAACTGTATATGAGATGTAAGATTTATCCATAAAAAACGCTATAATAGAATCAAAAACGCTATAGTAGAAAATAAATACGCTATACAAGCATAACAAGAAATGCTATTGAAAAACATTGTAATGCTATAACATGGTTTGATGAAACGCTATAAAATGTGTTTGAAAACGCTATAGAAGTTAAATGAAGGATTATATTCCCTATAGCTTTTAAGTTTAATAACAGAGAAAAAACGCTATGGTAGGTTGCAAACGCTATGCCCTTTTGTAAGCGATATTAGCTATTATAGCGTTTTTCTTCCTGCTATGTAATGTTGCCGGCCTACCATAGCTTGTTGTTCCACGGCGTTCTCTGAAACGCAATGGTAGCCTGTTATACCGTTTTTCAAACGCTATGAAACCCATAAACTATTATAGTGCATATATCAGAGTTACAACAAAAAGGACTACATAAAAAGCTTTAACAAAAAGGAACAAGCTGGATAGTCCATGCGGAAGCAAAATAGGCTAAGTCCAATAAAACCTAACCTGAAAGATCTCGGTCTGACCCGAGTATAAATACACGGGTCAGTCTATCTAAACAAATCAGTTAGATAAACTGAACAACAATAACCTAAAAGGTCATAATGTTTAACAAATATCTCTAAAAGGGATATCACAATCATCTAACAAAAGATGAATCTTATCATAACAAGCCTCGTATCATCGGCAACTCAAAGAAACAAAGGATAGGACTATCCCTAAACAATCCAAAAAGGCAAATAACAAATACCAATGAAGGTAACACAAGTTCCACAAGGTAACCGCTATATATCGTGCGGCTCAAAAAGACCAACACCGAAGGGCGATACCTAGGGAATATACATATCAATGAAACATCAGAAAATTTGCACGTGCTCGGTACTGTATAAACAAGGATCCATGAGCCCGAAGACTCCAAACCAAATATCACTCGAGCGGTGACGAATGACCAACTCCGAAAGCGATACAATAGGGAAACAATCCCGAAGGCACAAACCCGAAGGTACAAACCCGAAGGCAACATACCCGAAGTCAACATACCCGAAGGCAACAAACCTGGAGGAGACAGTCCGATGACACTATCCCAAAGGCAACAAACTGTAGTGGTGAAGGTCCGGAGGCCCAGTACTGGACACCACTAACTGGGGGAATGTGTCATAACTCTCAAAAAGGGATCTGAAAAGTGGTAACGTGAGTCCCATAACCACCCGTTCGCACTAATTGGTTTACTTTTCGTTAGTCAATTTCACACTCAAAGTAGTACAAAGTTTACCTCATCTCATCGGTAAACCAGACCAAAAGGCCAACACGATCAATCGAATAGGGCGGGGATTAATTGGAAAGATAAACACATGGATTCATGGTCCATGTTTTACCTAACCATTTAATATCCCTTCAACTCCACTCGAAGTACGAAATTGTGTGTGTGTGTGTGTGTGCGTTTAAAATAGAAATTATAAATTAGAGGAAGAGCTTTAATAACATTTTAAAAGATTATTTTATAAAAACCCATGGATGAAGTCAAAAAGGAATCATCAAGGTCAAATATGCATAAATAACTAATTGGAATCAACTTAGATCGATAAAAGTTGGAATCGGAAAAAAGGCAAACTAGGCAAAACAGGAATACAGGAGCTGGTTGGTTGACCGGACTTCCTGAGTCGGCCGACCGAAATAGCCGAGTAAGTTTCGGCTACAGCTTCGGTCGACCGACCAGAGAGTTCGGTCGACCGAGCCCCATATCCTGCATTTTCTGCCCTATTAATTGAATTGCAATCTCTCCCAATTCTCAACCTGTCGAGCATAGACGCTAGGGGATTGCTCCCATCGGCTGCCCGGTCCTATTGGTTCCTCGATGCATCACCAAAAACATGTTCAAACATCAAAGTTAGGTTCTTTAAAGATTTGAACCCAAAACACTAAAAGTTTGGATATTCACCAATTCAATCCAAATCAAAAGCAAGTGCACATGAACAAGTGTTAGGAATTCATAACCAATAATCAAACATAGTTATAGACAAAGATGTGAGATAAAAATCTCTCCTTTTAACTCACAAAAAAAGAAGAAGAAGCTCAATTGCAAAGAAAAGACCAACCACTCTCCACTTCAATTCTACTAGCTTCAATCGAAGATCAAAACAAGTATTTCCTAAATTAGGTTTAGGAATTTCTGAAACTAAAGAGAGAAAGAGTTGGAGAAGATGAAGAGGAGACTTACTATTAGCTTCACTTTGATTTTGGAACAAGAACTCAAGTTTGCAAGAAGAACTAGGGCTTGGAATTTCTAATTCTTTTTCCTTTCCCCCATTTTCAGTTTTAGCTTAAGTTTGAGGAGTGAAAATGAGTGAATGGAGAGGAGAGGGCTGAGTTAGGGTATTTAGTTAGCCAGTGGGCTGAACCCAAACCCAAAACCCAACTAGAAAAATTAGCAAAATTCAACTTACTCTAAACATATCAAAGCTTATAGTAAAAAAGATCGCAAACGCCATTTTGAACTCAACGGAAGTGGTTTCGAGCCATAATTCGGCCGTTTGCAAAAAGTAAAATTTCAGACCTAAAATCCGACTAACGACGCTATATTTAAATAAAACATTTAAATATATAACCATTAAATATGCGGGTTGTTACAAGTGCCTGAGGGGGAAAGAAGAAAATGAACAGTGGTACGAGAATAAGCAGGTTAATGAATTTTTAGTGAAAATTTAGGATTTATAACTTCCATTTCTAACAACAGAACGAAATAATAGAATAATTTGGAACCATTGGGAAATTCCAAAAGCCGGCGATTGATTTCAAGGAGATAATAAGGTCAAATGGCTGCTTGTTTCGTCCATTAGGAAAATGAAAAGACGATGGAAACCAAAAGGTTTTACAAACTGGTATCGATATGAAATCGTTTTTCATTGATTCTACTATAACCAGACTTCAAAACACAGAAACAAATATACCGTAGAGATCAGTTTGACGAGACGATCAAAACTGTATACGGATATTAGCGGTACGATTAAATTATAAAAATTCGAATTTTCTACTAGCGGAAAATGCAGCAAAAACGCAGAAAAATAAGATCGACGGAGCTATAGAAATCCGAATTTGAAAAAACAAAAAATGACGTCTTGCTCAGAAGATGATTTACAATTTTTCTATATAAAAATATTCAGGTTTTAAAAACATTTTATTATCATCAAATTTAACTGATTTAAATTAAAATAGAATTGCGCAAGAAAATAAACTTTTGTATTATCTGATGAAAATTTACCGGTTATTATGTTTAATTAGACGTATTCCAAATATTAAATTTTTATTTCAAAATTTTATTATTTAAAATTTCACAAAATTTCAGTTAATTAAATAAATAAAACCACTAAAATTTACGGGTCGTTACAATTGAAGTCAAGGCAGAAGGTGGATTGTGGAGCGGTGTGGATGGTGCATAGAGTGGATGCTGGAGGCTAGTGGGTGGAGGCAGAGTATGGTTATCACAGGAAGGGATTACATGGACAGTACTGGTGTGCATATCGTGGATATGGTGATGATTGTTGTAATTGTTTTATGCTGTTGAATGTTGAATGTTGGAGATGATTTGTGAATTGACAATAGAGGGTGGATTGATCGAAGGGGCATATGAATGGTATAAGGAAAATGAAGATGACCATGCGCACCGAATAGAAGTGAAATGTTGGTTTTGTGGTTGATAGATGAAGCAATAACTAAGTAAGTGGCAGTTGAATGGTGACAATGTGCAATAGTATGACAGTGATGTAGTTGTTCAGTGATACAACAATATGCAGTTGGGTTTATGAGATGGTGTTTTGGTGTTGGGCTGAAGTGAATGTGGAGGAAATATGGTCGTTGGGTCAGAGGTTGTTATGGGTAGTGAGATGTTAATAGAAATGTGCACAGTGGCATAGAAATCTGAAAAGAAAATAGAAAATGAAATGACTTGTGTAATTTGTTTTCTCTTTGAATGTTTTAAAAATCAAATTTGTAAATGAAATGGAATTTTTTTCCTTTTTGAATTGAACTTGTGTCTACATTTTTTATAATATAAATGCAAATGCAAATGAAACTAGAAAATAAGAATTGGACATAATCCCATTGCAAATAAAAATCACACATAAACACACAGTAATTTTTTAAATGCAATACAGAAATAAAAATCAAATAAAAATAATTTGAAGGGTAGAAATTAAAATCAAAGAAAATTCATAGGCAACAGTGCCAAGGACTTGCTCGAACAGCTAATTCTCTATCGGTTTAGAAAATAGCCGATAAAATATTAATGAAAATAACCGCAAGCGCACGTTGTAAGGACCCATTTGTTCGCTCATACAAATCGACACTAATACATCCTAGGTATTCACATGCCGAAAATCCAAGTGTTAGAGAAGCATATTCTTAATAGTAGGATGGACAAATAGGACATAAAAAATCTCACATATGTTATTCCAACAAATAATCATTACAGTAGAAATTAAAATATATTTATCAGAGTTAAACACAAGGATAGTAATAAATTCCCATCCTTAAAAATGCGGAGTACAATACTAAAAGAGTGTGGTGGAAATAGACAAAACCTACTAACTCCATGCTTTGAGCTCCATCCAACTTCTTCCAAGCTATACCTGACGACTATGCTGCCCAAGGAAAATTAGGGAACCTAAACTTTTAGTAAAAGTGAAAATAAACCGCGGGTTAGTCATGGAACTAATGTGAGAACTCGAAATACATATTTCAAAAAAAAAAGGTATCTCATAGGACCATGCGACACATAAGCACAAAACGGATTTTTACCTTATGACAACCAAAGCGTATTTAGATCAAAATACTTGATATTATTTTTAATGACATATCTTTGAAAATATTTTCATGTAAATTTATTAATCTTAGGCGAAATTGTTACACATTGGCCACAAAATCTACAAATAAACTGGTAGACACTTATTGCAGAATGGATTCCATACAAATGACCAGGTGAAGGGAATACCTTCCATCACTCTAGAGGAATGTACTGAGGTCCAACAGATCGTCCTCTACCAACACAAGACCAGCCTACCTTTCCTTAGATAGTTCCGAATATGTCATCATCCTTGTTGCTATCGACCTATCTGAGGTACGTCATAGCATACATCCACAATAATTTACGTCCGTAACGTCATAGCTGGAAGAAATATAGCTGGGGTTGATCATACCCTTATGGTTGCAAACCACATAGCCTTGCTACATCCAACCCTGTTTCGGTCATTTTCGGATGCGACGGTTGAGGTAACGATTACCTTATCACATAGGCCATCATCTTTCTTTGAATGTCACACTACCATTCCATCAATTACTTGTTGACTTCCACAAACATATAACCTCTGAGCTCATACGTCTCAGAGAAAGGTGTTAAGCTAAGAGAAATTGTCTTCTCCGCCACCAAACAGATGTACGTTTATAAAAATCACTGATGTAAATCTCAAGAATGTAACGTCAGACATCCATCAATACAAGTTTATTCTAGGTTCAAACGAAACCGAAGGCACTCTCCTACCACATCATGTTGGGAATTAACCTTAGGATTAGCAGCGAGAAGTCCTCATAATCCAAAGAATTTCAGCAATGAAAAGACCACTGCTACTTATTATTTGGGGGCTAACCAGAATTATCAACACGCAGTCCTTTATTCCTTAAAAACCCTGGTCTTCATCTTTCATTCTATCTATCAGGTTTTCATTTTTCGAACATATAGTTCGTTCGAAGTAGTATTCGAATGTGGCTTTCCTCAAATCTGACCCTGATTCCTTCAAATCCAATAATCGATAAAAAGAGGTTTTGTGAATAGGGAATCATTCTTTAATTGATTAAGTTCTTTTCTATCAAAAATCTCCCTTGGAGATACATACATATATATATATATATGTTTCTAAAACATTCTTTCCGGTATATAAAGAAATATTAACCCTCTCTTATCAAATCTTTGATTTCTTGAAATAATTTAAACTTTGAATAATTCGAAATCATTTCTTTTATACTTAGGGAAATATCCCCAAAATCATTTACTTTAATCCTAGCAAAGATTTCTAAATGATAACTTTTAAAACAGCTCAAAAACAATGTTATTCAAGACATTGTTTACTATAAATCCAAGCTAAAAAATTTTAAATATAGGAATTTAATCAATTCCAAATCATCTCATTTAAATCCTAACAAAGATTTCTTAATTCAAAACTCTCAATTTTGACTGGGTTAAAAACAAGTTATCTGGGATATTAATCCAAAACCAGTAAATATTAATTGAGCAGAATCAATAAAAATCATCTAATTCTACTCAATATCAATCCCCCTATTCAACAAATACTATGGGCGGAATAAGAAGAAAATTATCTTTTAAATTCCATGAATAGTATGAGTTCCCTCTTCGGCCTTTAATACCGAGTATAAGAAGATCATCTCCATAAAATCAAGTTGTATTTAAATTTGGAAAATTTATATCTTTTTATACTTAACACGTTTTCGACATTTTGACCTTATCTATCACTCGCCCAGTAAAGAGGCCTGGTGAGCCAGGGCACTAATCGCTCCTGAACAGCTCCGTAGTTTCAGCACCTCATATTTGAATATCGCGAGTAGAAAAATCTAGCATAGTCGTCGTCGTTTATAGCCAAGATTAAACCCCTATTTATAATAGCTTTTTCATCAAATCATTTATTTCAACTTTCTTTAATAAGCTAGAAAACCTCCAATCAATATTAAAACTCTTAATTATCCATTTTTAAAAATTAATAAAAGATGTGGATATTTTAAAACCATATTTTGAAAGTTATAGAAAAATACTGCAGCAAGTGCCATTTTAAGCTATATTGATCAAAATGACTTCTTAATATTTGAAAATTCATTTTTATTACCAAAATCACTTTTATAACATTGTAAAATATTTATAAGATTTATTTCACATTTTTAAACAATATAAAACATCATTTTCAAAGAAATCCAACTGTTGATTCCAAACTACAAATTCGAGAATTTTCCAAAACATGTTTTACTCATATTTCAAAATCTACTTATAAAAATCTTGATTTTATTTCGTCATTGGGAAACTATGGATATAAAAGTTTGGAAAATTATTATCCCGAAGAATTCCAAGCTATATTCCAACTTTTACACTTGTTTGACTTTTAAAGTGCGAAATCGCGAACACCTGATACACGATGCGCTTATTTTTAACCAAAATTTCTATTTCTTTTCAAATTTCACCAAAACGTTTTTAAGTGTTTATAAAACATTGCAAATACATTTTAAACCATTTTGAAGAGGTTTAAAAATTCCATACACACCATTTAATTAATTGCAGGAAAGTGATTTCCTTTGTGCTTATCGACGTGTATATTCATGACTTGCATACGTATTAAACATTCATATAAAAACAACCAAAATTGACGATCAAAGCATAATAAGCATCCATTTGCAACATTATATCATCATTCAACATATGATATAATATAGTTTTGGAGTTCTCACCATAATCAAACCAAACTTCCTACCAACATTCAAATCATCATAATACTTCATCTAAATGATTACTAAACAACTCAATCTTGCTTTCAAAGTGCTTGGAAACCATATATACCTTCTCCTTGCGTATGGCCTATGCTACCATTACCTCCAAACTCTCGGCCAAGTGCCATTAAAGAAGAGAAGAGAAAGAAGTAGATTAAGAAGAGGTTAGAGGCTAATTAGCGGATTGGTGCTTAAGCACTCCACTATTTTTAACCCTCCTACCTCTCTTAAAGAGAAGAAGCCATTAGAGAGCATTAAGAATCTCAAGAATGGTGAAGAAGAATAAGAATGAATTTGTGAAGAATGAAGGAGGAACTCAGTGGGTATTTATAGGAAAAAAGAGGAGTATAAAGGAAGATATGCATGACCACTTTTTCCAAGCTTCTCGAACACACTACTCCCTTATAATACAAGGCAATAACCCCTCCCCTATATGCACATCACTTCCATCCACTCATGTATGCATATGTTGACTTGTTTTAGCTTAAGGAGGAGGCTTTACGCAAAATAACTTTGATTTTTGTCTTACGTATGTATTTGTAAGTGTATAAGTTAATCTGGATGTATACTTATGTTTGTGTGCATATTAGTGGATGCATTTTTATGTTATATATGTGTACATGGTATATAAACAATGTTGCATTGATTCCGAACAACTTTCGTTCGACAAAACATTACCGATCGATGAACCGATTCCCGGTCACATTTTCACTTATACTTTAATGTACATATATTTGTAAAAAAATTCAAAAAAAATTCCTTATCATTTTAGATGAAATAAAATTATCACATTTCATTCATAAAACCACATAAAATTATGTTAACAATCATTTACAGAAATTGCTATTATACCAAAAGTAATATCGATTTTTCCTTATTTTTTTAAATCAAACATATCTCTTTATAAAACTATTATAAATTATTTATTTTAACTTTATAAATATTAAAAACAAATTATTATTATTTAGAAACAATTATTTGAATAATTATAATAATAATTAAATCATTAATTAAATTTAATAAATCAATTATCATATTTAAGGGCATTATTAACAATGTCAAAAATACATTTCATTTTCAAAGGTAAATCAATTATTTTATTTCATATCATTATTTAATTATAAAAATAAGTATATGTATCCAGCTCTGTGCATGACATTTTACGATTATAGGGTTGGTTACAGACAATATTGTTTTCAGCCATTTTATCTATTTAGACATCGAGTAAAATATTTTTGTAAATATTTATTCAAAATAAAATTACCACGAATTATTACTCAAAACAATAATTTCTGTATTATCGACAGTTTATTTAAATAAATTTAAAAATAAATATAATTTATCAAAATGATAAACTTACGGGTCGTTAAAGACTTCCCCTTTGAAAGAATTTCATCCTCGAAATTGCCCAAAAAAAAAACCTAAAGGTTTTGCCCCAAATAATTATTTTCAACTACATCCGTATGATGTATATAGATCATCCGTACACAATATCTGATTCGATCTTCTATTTGAATTGACAACTTCACATCCGAACTTGGATTGATCCCTTGATCCTTTAGTGGGGACCCTGACCAAGCTTTCTTATCAGAACTTTAGTTCTCCTTGCAGAGCTCTCAGCTACGATAGAAAAAAGCATGTAATCCCTAACCCTCATTAATGTTCATCGTCAAGAATCGAGTTATAAATCCTCTTGCGGATAAGTGTCAAATACGTCAAAGTTCCATACTCAAATCTTTAGTTAAATCGTGCGACAAAATAATCCATATAGTTCATATGTATTTATTAACCTTACCAAAACTCTTATGAAAATATTTCATAATACTTTCATCTTTTTTCAAACAATTGTAGAGATATTTCCTTATAAATAACCATTTTACATTTTTTCTTCCAAATATTTATTCACAAAAATATTTCTACCTTTTTTCCAAAATAAATCGATCGTCCATTATTTGGAATAATATCATTGTAATTCTTATTTCAAAAATTCCTATGAAATTTGTTGTGAACAAATCTCCTTATAAATTTAATTCCAAACTTATTTCATATTACATAACTTTCCCATTTATAATTTCAAAATATTAAGATACCCATCTTTCTCAAACGTCATTTTGTTTTTGCTAATTAAATTTTATTATATAAAATTTACTTTTATAAAATATATTCCTAAATAATTTCTTAATTTAAACAATTTTTATAAAGACACTTCTTGATATTATATAATCCTTTTACTATCATACATTTCTAATCTTAACTTTCTTGAAACTCGTTTTCAAAATAATTCATTTAACCGATGAATTACCAAAAACAACCTTTACCTAATATCAGATGTAACAAACTAGATTTTTGGCCCTCGAAAATCAACATCAATATGTTCACTATACAACATACTGAATATTCAAGTGTCAGAAATACCAGATCATTTGGGTTGACGAAGAAAAGATAGGAGAAACAGAAACAATAACACTGAAACTCACAATCGTAGTAGAACAATATATAATATATAATAACTGATCTTTATACAAAGAAAATGTATCATTTAATATAAATACAATCATCAGAGTACAACAACAAACAAGTAAACTGGACAGTTATAGTAACATGTCCTCCAAACATATACACATAGTGGAATATAATCAAGTACGTAGAATATGTCTCTGTCATCCAGCTCGTCTCTTGTGCTCTATAGCATTCTAATCTGAATCAGTAATACTTGGTCTGACCCAAACAATATAATAAAATTACAACTGAGTCAGTTTGGATTCATAAATATGGATTTAAAATAGAAAAACACTAAATTTACAGATATCGAATGTAAAATGAAAAAAACTGAAATAAATTAGAGATGGACTGAAATAGGAAAATTTGAGATATCCGTAAGCATGATTATAACAAGTGGTTATAACTAAAAAGTGAAAATAGAAGAGTAATAGTTTGTGATAACCCGGATTTTTTGAACATCTGTTAATTGGATAATTTACTGATTTTTTGTAACGACCCGGAATTTGAGGCAATATCGATTTAATAATCTGTATAAATAATTTAATTGGTTTGATAATTTTCTTTATAATTTTAAATTTAAAATTGGTGAAATTAATCTTATTAAGAATGATAAATATTTAATTTGGTAAGTATAATCAATATCTTTTAACAATTTAAAAATTGGTTAGAATACTTTTTCAACAGCTAATGAAATTTTATTCTGTTTTATATAATTGATATATATTGTGAATAGAAATATCATTTGTTTTAAATAAAAATTGAATTTTCAAATTATAATATATATTTATGTATATGTTATAGTTTGAGTTGTTTTGAAATTTAATTTTTTCTATTGATAATTTATATATGTTTGAAATTTATAATTTAAAGCTTTATTTTAACTTTATATTTTCAAAAGTTAATTTAAATTTGTCAAACTGTTTTCTAATATAAGATAAATTGTTTGTTTTAAATAAGATATTTAAAAAGGATTTAAACAAGCTTTTTTAAAAAATGCTTAATACAAATGGATAGGAATGTATAAAAATAAATGTTTTAGGTTTCTAATTCATGTAAAAGATACATTTGTATTTATTTGTCAGAATATTTTTATTTTAAAAGTAAACTTGTATACTTATGTAAATGTTTATTTAGAAACTTAAGAAAGTAAGTTTTATTTACATTTAAACTAAATAAAAATTTACTTAAAAACACTTAAGACATGTGTAACCATGTTAGGTTTCTTAATAACACTTGTTAATCAATTGAGCAAATAAAATGACATTTGTAAGTTTTAAGTGTCTTTATTTTAATCTTATACTTTCTTTAATCTAGATAAACATAACTCTTTTATCCTTTATCTTCTTTTCTAAAGATTCAAAACCAGAAATTAATGAAAAAAAAATCTAACTATATCAAACCTGAGATTTTAAAATCAAAATCAAAGCTCTTCACTTCAACTAGAACCTGCAAATTTAAAGTACTGCAATTGTAAAGCCTGCAAATTCAAATGGTGTTTGCGCCAAAATTTGTCACAAACACCCAATATCACGAAAGCACCCGTTTACGTACTCAAATCGATAATAATCGACACAGAACTCAGCAACAATCAATGTAAAATTCAGCTCTAAGCAACAAATCACAATAATTCACAAACAACAATCACAAACACAGGATTTATAGTGGTTCGGCGTTCGTGCCTACGTCCACTTTGAAGGTTTTCCCTTTATTGCTTTGCTGGATTAGATCGATTACAACGGATTACAATTGATAATAGCTTTGAAATCTGAATACAACAGTGATTCTGACGAATAGAATTAACCTGGCAGAGTCTTGGTGTTCAATGGCAGAAGTTCCCGGAAGATCCCCTTTTCTGAGGGCTTCAGGGTGCTATTTATAGGCGTTGGAGGCCCAGATCTTGCTGAAACTTCGGGAGACCTCTTCTGGCACGTGAGTGGGCCCACGCAACCGACCCCACCAAGTTTCGTCTCGATCTGACATCGGTTCGAAGTCATTTCGAACCCATCAAGGAATGGTCCAATCGAGCTGAAACTTGGCAGGAACAATCTTTACCTTGCACGGAAGCTACTGTGTAAATTTGGTTGCATTTGGATGTGTGGTTGAGGAGATATGATCGGTTCGAAATGGTGTTCTTCGGTTGGCTGTGGAGTTCGAAACGATCACTTTGAAACCACGCACTTCGAATCGATCGGCTCACGTGACTTTGCGTTGAGGCAGCGCACGTTTCTCGAATCGATCCGGATTTATCTCCGAGTGGACCGCTTCGACTCCGCGAATTATGGCGACTTCGTATCGATGGAGTGACACGTTATTCAAACCAGCTGACTCGGTGGATTCGAATAATGGAGTATCCCTGGCTTCGAACCGACCGATTCGAATCGAGGAGTCCCTATGGGTTCGAACTCGATCGATTCGAACAGGGTCGGATCGAAGTGACATGGACTCAAAGCTAGAGGTTTTTTTTATGGACTTGAACATACTGGTGAGGAAGGATTCGAAGTAAGGGCTTGCATGGATTCGAAGCAAGGATACGAAAGGGCTTTAGTTGGATGGATGCGTAGCTGGGTGACATCATGGATTCGAAGGACTTCTACTCGGTGGGTACGAAGGAAGGCTTCGGGATGGGTTCGAACCAGATGGGTTTGAACTAGATGGGTTCGAAACAAAGACCTTGGATGGGTTCGAAGGTGTGGTTTCGAAGCACTCCAACGTGATGGGTTCGAACCAGACATGACTACCTTTCTCAAATTGAATCCATCATATCTTGAACATACGAACTCGGATTGACCTGAAATTTGATATGACGACTCCTACGACCTTTCTTGTCATGCCCTATCAATTGTGGCCTGATCCGGGCTCGTACAAAATTCATCGATATCCATAGTGAAGTGGAATGCAACCGATCTCTGAGGCGAATTGTCTTTTGCTTTTGACCAATCTTTTGGTATCACGGCTTTGCCAAAAAGCGGGATAACATCTTGCCCCCTAAAACATGCCTTGCGGTAGGAAGGTGTGTTTTGTAATGCCTTGAGTTGGATGTTCTTATCCTATCATCGACCTGTAAAGAATTTGATAATTTCATACGGCCTCAAATGACGATCGTTCGGGATCGAGTTATTTGAGATGAAGCGCGGCCGTTCGTGGTCAAGCGCTTAACTTCAAATGACGATCGTTCGTGATCGAGTCATTCGAGGTGAAGTGCGACCGTGCGCGGTCGAGCGTATAAATCCATGCGTCAATCGTTCGGGATCGCATACTGCTTGAGGTGAATCGGGACCGTTCGCGGTCTGCACCATTCGTGGCATAGGATGGAATAGGACCGTTCGCGGTCGATGCCGTTCGCGGCAAATGATGAGATGGGACCGTTCGCGGTCGATTGCCGTTCGTGGCAAATGGTGATCGTTCGCGACTAAGTGTCGTTCAAGGCGAATGGTGACCTTTCGAGGTCGGATTTCATAGTTAGTGAATCATGACCGTTCGCGGTCGGTGCCGTTCAAGGCAGAGAGTGATCGTTCGCGATCGTGTGCCGTTCGAGGCGAATCTGTGACCGTTCACGGTCGGGTGTTGGACCTCAAGTGACGACCGTTCGCGATCGAGCCATTTGAGGTGAGGTGAGTTGTGACCGTTCAAGGTCGGATTGTGACCGTTGTAGGTCGGATGCCGTTCGAGGCGATAAAGTGTGCCCGGGAGGGCTTGATGTTATCGATGCCAGGGTCACGTTCGGGTGAGATCCTGGATCGTTTGTCAGGGCGGTTCATCGCCATCTCAGAGCATGCCTAAGGATCGTTCGCGACCCTATACATGTGTAAGTAGCTTAGCCATTCCAGAGTTATCAAAATCAAATATCTATTAAACGGACGAGTTTTTAAAACAGAAATGTCCAAACAAGCAAAGTCTAAATGTTCAAATCAAAATGAAACGAAAGCAAAGCATGGATGTCAAAGTGTAAGTTCCCACTACGAAACGGTTAATGATCACTCAGAGCATGCCTGGAGATCGTTCGTGATCTCGCACATGTGTAAATGATTCAATTGCGTTAGTTGAAGCTTACAACTTGTTCATCGTTATTTCACTCAATTGATAACCAAACGGTGCCTTGATTCAAGGTCGCCTCTAGCTGATGTGGACGGTGGCCGTTCTGGTTCCGCCACAGGAGCTCGCCTCCTTACATATTGAAGGAGCATACCGTTCCTGATATGCCCTTCCACCTCGTCCTTCAAGTGCCTACAATCATTAGCGTTATGACCATTTAATTCATGGAATACACAGAACTTATCTGATTTCCTTTCGTCAGAGGTTGGATCCCTTCACATTGGTCTACGATACGGAATCTGTTCTTTGGTATCCTGATAAATTCGTTCCAGGCTCTCATTCAGCTCAGTGTAGGTGGTGAATCGCGGCTCCCTCCGTTGCCGCTTTGATCTGTCTCCGTCATTCTCAATCCTTCTTTTACCTTTATCCTTGTCCGAGTCCCTTCTAGGGGGCTTTTCATCTTTGAGTGCATAAACTTCTATCCCATCTCCTTCTTCTCTTTCCGCATTTGCATCCTCTAATCGTAAAAACTTTTCTGCCTCATGATAGAATTCTCCCAGATCTACGGGTGGATCCTTAGTTAATGAATTTTTGAACTCTGTTCCGTCTGCTATTCCGGACACAGTAGCCATCATAACCATGGATGGATCCGGTCTATCCACCGAAGCTGCCGCCGCATTAAACCGTGTCAGGAAACTTCTCAATGTTTCTCCAGCCTTTTGTTTTAAAGTCGCCAACGTCATCACATTCTTGGGTCTTGTAATATGAACCCTGAATTGCCTCATAAATCTCTCAGTTAAATCATTCCATGTTCCAATGGATCCACTATCTAATTGCCTGAACCATAACGCCGCAATATCCGCCAAGTACAGAGGAAAGCACCGGGCCATAACCTCCTCTGATGCCCCCAGCACTTCCATATGCCTCTTATATTTTGTCAGATGGACCGTGGGGTCCGTTCTCCCATCATACATATCCAGCGATGGTAATTTGAAATCCGGTGGGTTCCCAGCTTGCCTGATTGCTGAAGTGAAAGCACTTCTATTAACATCTTCCAAATCTTTGTTCACCAAACCGCCTCTCAAAGCTCGCCTAACCATCTCTGCCAACCTGTCATTGTCTCCAAGATGTAATCCCCGTTCACTACTTTCAACCTGCCCCCCGAGCTCACGAGGGAACTCTGGGATTTGCCCCCTTGACCGAGCGTTCACTCCTCTACTACTACCGGGTTGCGCAGATGCTCCTCTTTCTCTCTTCGAAACTGGATCAACGTTTTCCATGGGTGTGCACCCTAATCCGGGTGCGACGCCGGATGGTCCTGCTTCGTTCTGGATTCCACTGGCTCCTCTATTCTGTGCTCCAAGCTGTCCTATCTGTTGAAATAAACTCTGAATCAACTCCTCTTGCTTCTTCATCATAGTCTCCATCTCGTCCCTAGTGATGAAGATCGATGGTTGGTTCGCTCCTGAGGAAGCCTCTTGACTTCCTTGTTGTTCGCTTCTCTCTGGCCTTGGCCTTCTTCTCGATTGTCTCGTCATAATTTCTCAAATCTAAACTTCCAAACTTTCTCTAAATCAATTATCAACTGGTAGAACTCCTGAGTTCACCTTCTCAGTGAAAGCACCAAAATGTTTGCGCCAAAATTGGTCACAAACACCCAATATCACGAAAGCACCCGTTTACGTACTCAAATCGATAATAATCGACACAGAACTCAGCAACAATCAATGTAAAATTCAGCTCTAAGCAACAAATCACAATAATTCACAAACAACAATCATAAACACAGGATTTATAGTGGTTCAGCGTTCGTGCCTACGTCCACTTTGAAGGTTTTCCCTTTATTGCTTTGCTGGATTAGATCGATTACAACGGATTACAATTGATAATAGCTTTGAAATCTGAATACAACAGTGATTCTGACGAATAGAATTAAATCCGGCAGAGTCTTGGTGTTCAATGGCAGAAGTTCCCGGAAGATCCCCTTTTCTGAAGGCTTTAGGGTGCTATTTATAAGCGTTGGAGGCCCAGATCTTGCTGAAACTTCGGGAGACCTCTTCTGCCACGTGATTGGGCCCACGCGACAGACCCCACCAAGTTTCGTCTCGATCTGACATCGGTTCGAAGTCATTTCGAACCCATCAAGGAATGGTCCAATCGAGCTGAAACTTGGCAGGAACAATCTTTACCTTGCACGGAAGCTACTGTGTAAATTTGGTTGCATTTGGATGTGTGGTTGAGGAGATATGATCGGTTCGAAATGGTGTTCTTCGGTTGGCTGTGGAGTTCGAAACGATCACTTTGAAACCACGCACTTCGAATCGATCGGCTCACGTGACTTTGCGTTGAGGCAACGCGCGTTTCTCGAATCGATCCGGATTTATCTCCGAGTGGAGAGCTTCGACTCCGCGAATTATGGCGACTTCATATCGATGGAGTGACACGTTATTCAAACCAGCTGACTCGGTGGATTCGAATAATGGAGTATCCCTGGCTTCGAACCGACCGATTCGAATCGAGGAGTCCCTATGGGTTCGAACTCGATCGATTCGAACAGGGTCGGATCGAAGTGACATGGACTCAAAGCTAGAGGTTTTTTTATGGACTCGAACATATTGGTGAGGACGGATTCGAAGTAAGGGCTTGCATGGATTCGAAGCAAGGATACAAAAGGGCTTTAGTTGGATGGATGCGTAGCTGGGTGACATCATGGATTCGAAGGACTTCTACTCGGTGGGTACGAAGGAAGGCTTCGGGATGGGTTCGACCAGATGGGTTCGAACTAGATGGGTTGGAAACAAAGACATTGGATGGGTTCGAAGGTGTGGTTTCGAAGAAATCCAACGTGATGGGTTCGAACCAGACATGACTACCTTTCTCAAATTGAATCCATCATATCTTGAACATACGAACTCGGATTGACCTGAAATTTGATATGACGACTCCTACGACCTTTCTTGTCATGCCCTATCAATTGTGGCCTGATCCGGGCTCGTACAAAATTCATCGATATCCATAGTGAAGTGGAATGCAACCGATCTCTGAGGCGAATTGTCTTTTGCTTTTGAACAATCTTTTGGTATCACGGCTTTGCCAAAAAGCGGGATAACAAATGGATATTCAACCTTCAAATTTAAACTACATTTCAAAATAAAAGCTTCAACCTGCATGTAGCTCAACCTGCAAGTTCAGATCCATTTCAATCTTTTAAACAACTACCTGAAAGCATGCAGTAGGATCTTTTATTCAGAGCTTTTCAACATCAATAGGAAGCTGAAAATTTAAACTGCTCTGCATTTTTGAAAAAATCTGGTGAGTAAATGTTTTTAAAAACAGTTTTGATTCAACTTGTGATTGAATGTTGATGCATGTGTTAATCTATATTATGTTATATGAAAACTCGTTTTACATTGGAGTGCATGTTGAATTTAAATGTTGAATTGCCTGTATAAATTCAAAATAGATACTGTGTTTACTAAAACAGTTCAAGATACTTCAAAAATCAGTAACTTGATTTTGGACGCAAATTTGATATTGATTTGTAAATGAGAACTGTTTGTAATCACACAACTTATCATCTAAAAATAATCATAGGATTTTAACATGGAGGAGTTTCTCAGAATTTTAAATTTACAGTAGAAAATCAAATTTAGGGAAAAATTTGTAATTTAAATTTCTGGTTTTGAATTTATAATCGAGTTGCAATGGAAAAGTTAGGATTTTTAGAGTTGATACCATAATTTTTAACTTTGTATTTAGGTTGAATTCTTGGTTTGAATGTTTTGGGGTTTATTGGAAATTGTCGTTGATCGGCTTAATGATTCGAGTTGAATTTTGGATCGTAGGTAGTATTTGAAATGTGGAACTTGAGAAAAATGTTGAATAAATTTTTCAATGAGTAATTGGTTCGAAATTGAAGAAGTTAGGGTTTATTGGGTTAATGGGTTCGGCTGTTATTTCTTTGCCTTTGCATCATGGATGGGAGACCGGAACCGTGCGCATGTGAGGGAGATTGAAGGTAGTGGCGTAGTGTCGCGTTGGTGAAGAGCGAAGAGGCGTAACGACGACGTTGGGTGCGGCGGCCATGGATGTTTTGGGTGATCTGTGTCTACTGCAGTGTCGAGCAAGGGGTGATATTTTGAATCGCGAAATTATTTGAGATTTTGGATGTGAATTCAAGCTCGCGTGGATCTATGGGACTGATGGGGATGGTCGCGATGATCAAGTATGGCCAGAGGCGCTGGGACATATGCACGTGTGCACGTTTCGTGCACTGGGTTGAAGTTTGGAGAAGAAAGGTTACGACCCGAAGACATTATCGCGTTTTACTCGTGTTTTTGCCAAGGGCGACTCGAAGGGGATGGGGGCCTAGTCGCTTCGGGGTTGACGCGAGAGCGGCCTGGGTTTGTACTCGGGGCAGGTTCAAGTATTGGTTGTGTTCGACTCGAGCATTTAGTGTTTCTGGTTTGAGCTGTGTAATATATATATGTTTCTGATTTAAACTTATTGAATAAATTTATATTAAGTTTTAAGTTATAAACAAGTTTTCCAGTAAATGAAATCATGGCCTAAGTTTTAAGAAGAAGTAAATTTACAAAGTTAAAACTTGTTTGTTTTGAAATTAAGTAAATCAAACTTTAAATGTAAATTGAGTTTACTTTCAAATTTATAACGTTTGAGATGATTTCTTTGAAGTAGTTTTACTTAATTTAAGTTTGAATTTTAATTTAAGAAGAGTGTTTGAATTTAATCAAAGTTTAAGTAAGTGTTCAGTAATGTTTTTAATAATAAGTTTCAAATTTATATTGAAAATTAATAAGTTTAAATTAGATAATTTATAATGTATTAAATTTGAAATTGATTTCAAAATACATTATTTCCAAATAAGGTTATTGTTATAATTTTGAAAACGAAATAGAATAATATATTTTAAGTTGTTAAAATTTGATTAATTTCAAATAACTCATTTATAAAGATGAATAAGGTTAAATTATTTTGATACGAATTTGAGAATACTTAATAAATATGATTTGTAATTAAGATTAATGAATTCTTAATTAAGGATTTTAAAATATAAGAAGTTGGTTAATTAATTAATTGTTTAATTAATTTTAAATAATTGGTTAATTATTTATTTAATTTTAAATAGTCACTTAATTATGGATTAATTAAGTGAAATTACTTAATGAAGTAATTAATGGTTAATAATTGAATGTAATTAAGAGGATTTACTTATGGAAATAATTAAATGGAAGTGATTAATGGTTAATGACTTAATCTTATTAATTAAGAATTAATTACTTAGTAAATTAATTAATGTGATGAATTAATGAATGAGATTAATTTAATATTAATTACCAAGTGTAATTAATTAAAATGCAATTAATTAATAAGTAATTAATTAAGGATTAATTGTTAATTTAATTGAATAATAATTACTTAATGAAGTAATTAAAAATTAATTAATTTGATTAATTATTCAAGGATTAATATAATTAATTTGGAAATAATTAAGAAGTTAATTAATTAAGATAAGTAATTATTATTTATGATAAATGAGATGATTAATTACAAGTTAATTATTTAATTAATTAAAGGGTTATTAATTAATAAAGATTATTAATTAATACAATTAATAAAGAAATTAATTTAAGTAATTAATTTAAATATGATTAATTAATTGTAATTAGTTAAGGTTTAATGTAATTAATTATAGTTAATTAATTAATGTAGGATCATTAATTATTGTAATTAATGATAGTAATTAAAGGTCAATTACTGAATACGGTGAGGATTAATTACTTGAATGTAATTAAAGAATAATTATTCTAGGAAGATTAATTAAAGAAGGTCATTAGGAGATGATAAATGAATTTGATTTGTAATAAATCAATGAAGCAGGAGTTAGGATAATCCAAGTGATTATAGGAGAGTAATTAATTTAATTAGAGGTTAATTAAATTGATTAAGAATTAATCAATTCTGCTATGGGTGACTGATTAATATTGAATGGTTGATATTGAATGATTGATATTGGTTATTGAATGATATTGGATGTTTGATATTGGGTGTTTGGTTGATACTGGATGATTTGGATGACTATGACATTTGTGATATGCTGCTTTGTGAAGATGAATGTTGATATGAATTATCTATTGTGATAATGTTATTCATCTATCTGTTTATATCATTCTGAATAAGTTAATTGTTAATCCCTTAAGTAAAACTTGGGCATTAAAATGGCATTTGGTTTCGATGAGACCGGGATCGGGTTTCCATATTTGGATAACCGAAAACCACATCGATTCCAATTAAACGTTAGGTCGTTAATCCAAGTGGAGCAAGTGAAGACTCGAGGTGTAAGGGCCATACGTCAGTATAACTATGTGGGTGATTCCGTAATGAGTTTGACGGAATAGTACTTACAGATTCGAGATGGAGATTAGAGTGCAAGGGCTATGGTCGTTGACTCTGAGGGTGATTCCAAAATGAGTGCGACGAGATAGTGCCTTCGGTTTCGTTCGAAACCGGAACGAACTTGTATGGATTGAATGCTTTCAGCACATCGTCATGCGGACGATGAGCATTCTAAGAGATGTGTTCTATAAAGGTAATCGCAGCCTTAAGCCTCATCAACCGGGAATGGCTAAAACAGGGGAGGTGCAGCAAGGCTTCGTGGGTAGCTCCCACTGGGGAGCAAGATTTACCCCTGTCTAGAAGTCCCTTTTTTATTCGGCTGTGTGGGGCGGTTGAATTTCGGACAACCGCCGGGGTTGCCTTTTTCGGGACTGTTCAGTAAGGAATGGTCCCGGCCTTGTGTTGCAGGGGATGAAGGGAGTAATCCTCGGTACGGTGATCTAGGCCACGTACTGTGACGGGCGGTACCCCAGTTGCCCTGCCATTGATGGAAACCCATTTTCCCTACGAGACCCTACGGTTTTGTTTGTATTACCCACTTTTGTGGCTAGTAGCTGGAATTTAACAGATGTAACAATTTCGGCTATTTCATATTTACTTGATAATCCTAGACACTATTATAATATCACCGGATTTCCTATCAAATGTTTTGGTTAGCGTAAGGTAAAAACTTTTCCATGTTTATGTGTGGGAAGTCTTACGTGATACCTTTTCTTTTCAAAGGTTTTCTAAAGTTAAGAAATTTTAAACCGTTTACTCACACCAGACCCCTGTTTGACCCGAATGTTTATTTTCTGTTTTATTAAACTCTTGGGTACTCATATTATGTATGAGTAGTCAAGTAGTTCAGGTTAGCTTGACGAATTCTGGAGGAGTAATGGAGCAGGAGGCTTCCACGTATAGATATATATTATGATTCCGCTGTGTATGTTGTATCTCTGACTAATATACTTGAGTTGTATGAATTAGACAGATGTTTATAACTGTCTAATATGTGTTGTAAAGTTGTGTAACTCTGATGTATTATGATACTATGTAATATTTTATTTGATATATTATATCTTATTCGTTCCGCTATGAGTTCTCTGATGTTGTTGTTTTTTTCTTCTTTCTCTTTCTTTTCTTCTTCTATCCCTTTCTTTCTTCACTAGTGATGCGATTTCCTGGAGATAGGAAGTCGGGTCGCTACAGTTTGTATCAGAGCATTAGGTTGAGTGAATACCTAGGTTCTGGAGTGGTGCCTTCCTTGAGAGAGCGTACTTGTAATTTTTACATATAACTATATATATATATCTATGTCTACCCGATCTGTTGGGTTATCTGTTTGGATTTTTCCAATATTAGTTTAGAGGTAGATGGAGTAGTGGTTTGTGTGTGTAACACAATTACCACTAATGGATGAGGTTCATATGTTGAGATTGGAAGTATTTGTCGAGACTGTAGACCTAATACCGTCTCGAGTAAGATTTGTTGTTTGGAGTAAGGATTTCTCTGATATCCGAAAGAAATCTTTTTCGAGATTCGGAGTTTATCTTTGAAGTGTAAGTTTGGATTTCGCTCGGGTGAGCGAATTTTTCTTGAGTTTGGATTTTGGTAGTGTAGAAATAAGTGATGGTATCTCGATAACTGCGAGATGAGATGCAGTATTCCTGGATATTTCCGAAGGTGTTTCCTCTTGAAGCAGTTTTAGAGTGGTTGAGGAGCAGTCTTTTCCTGCCTCAGGGAAGACTCGTTTGTATAGAAGTTATCTGGATCTTCAGTATGGAAGTTGGCTGTTCTGGAATATGAGACTAAGGTCTATGAGTTGCTTCGCTTCGGCATGGTCTTATTTGTCATCTTTTAAGAAGAGCGAGATGTTGATGCTTAGTTTGGAGTCCGAGTTTCTTTTGGGTTGTTTGCCATCTCGAAGGTTCTGTTATATGGTTTGTTGATGGTTTTGGGTTTTCGAGAAGCATTTGGATTAGAAGTATGTGGATAGCTGTGGTAGCAGTTCAGCTCGAAGTGATCGATGTGCTGACGAGTGGATATTTTAGCTTTGCAGTATCATCGAAGTAGAGCTTGGAAGCAGTAGTGTGGTTGTTTCTCCGATGATTCTGGAATCTTATTGGTTCTTATATTGGCATTCCGAGCAGTTGGTGGAAGTTTTCTTGAAGAGTTAACCTTGTTTGGGAAAGCTTAGAGCTGTTCTAATTGGTAAAGAGAGAACAGTTTCTTAGGAATTCGAATTAGGCTGGATCGCAAAAGTGACTTGCGATTGGTTTTGAATTTTCTTGAGCATTCTTTTGTTTGAGACGGAGGGTTCTCATGTGGTAGTAGGAATTACTAGGATAATCAGAAGGATTGTCTACATCTGGAGTTGAGTTCCATATTGTTTTGGTTCCAGAAGTGATTTGGTAGTTAGCCTGGTTGTAGAATGGTTCTTGGAGAAGTAGAGCTTGGTGTAGCAGCTCAGGAATTTATTTTTGGAATTTGGATTTGGTTAGATCTTGTTTTTGAATTGGATTCCGTAATAAGGTTGTGTGACCGAGTCGGATGTGTCACCAAGATTATTTGGATTTGATGAACAAAGTTTCTGGTATATATAGGATAAGTTATACTTGTGTTCATCAAGAGTATTTTATTCAGAGTTGTGCAGCGGAAGGGGGTAGCAGCTGGGCAAGGAAGGTAGTAAGTTCTGTTTGCTATTGTTTGAGTAATAGTGTTTGTGTTCTGTATTTCGACGAATTATAAAGACTTTTCTGTTGAATAGGATCCAAAAGCTAGTTTGCTTTGGTCTAGTTGTTTCTGGAAGTATCAGCATAGGTTGAGCTGATCAGGAAGAGATTGGGTAGTCCAAGATTTGTCTGTTGAGTTATGCAGATATGAGATAAGAAGTTGGAGTTTGAAGTTAGGGACTTCATTGTTGCTAGGATATCTCTGGTTAAGAGAACTAATAGTGGATAAGATTGGTTGGTTAGTGCTTTAGCATTCGAGATTTCTTATCTGTGTTCTGATAAGATAAGATTTGATGTCTATGAGGTTGAATTGCCAGTTTGGATAGCTGGAGTTCATTTTATTTCATGTATCTCTGAGGGAGTACGTGTATGATTCATTATTGGTTATTGAATCTGTAATTCAGTTGGAGTTGGATGTTGAGCTAGGTTTGAGAATAATTTGATGTTCTGATCAGGATTGGTGGATCTAGAGAAGAGAGGAGCTCTGGATTTTGGTGGTGTAGTTAGTTTGTTTAGCTTTTGTAGAGCGAGTCTCCCGGTGATTTATATTTGGGAAACTCGAGATAGTATTAGAATTTTATTCTGATGTATGTCAGGATAATTAGTTAGGTTTGTTTGTTTGTGTGTTTGATTGCCATGGTTGTTAGTACTGGTTGATAAGTGTGCTTTGCTGAATGAATTAAAATCTTTGTTGGGTTATTAAATTTACTTTGCTTTTAAATTTCGGGGACGAAATTCTTTTAAGGGGGAAGGATTGTAACGACCCGGAATTTGAGGCAATATCGATTTAATAATCTGTATAAATAATTTAATTGGTTTGATAATTTTCTTTATAATTTTAAATTTAAAATTGGTGAAATTAATCTTATTAAGAATGATAAATATTTAATTTGGTAAGTATAATCAATATCTTTTAACAATTTAAAAATTGGTTAGAATTGTTTTTCAAAAGCTAATGAAATTTTATTCTTTTTTATATAATTGATATATATTGTGAATAGAAATATCATTTGTTTTAAATAAAAATTGAATTTTCAAATTATAATATATATGTATGTATATGTTATAGTTTGAGTTGTTTTGAAATTTAATTTTTTCTATTGATAATTTATATATGTTTGAAATTTATAATTTAAAGCTTTATTTTAACTTTATATTTTCAAAAGTTAATTTAAATTTGTCAAATTGTTTTCTAATATAAGATATAATGTTTGTTTTAAATAAGATAGTTAAAAAGGATTTAAACAAGCTTTGTTTTAAAAATGCTTAATACAAATGGATAGGAATGTATAAAAATAAATCTTTTAGGTTTCTAATTCATGTAAAAGATACATTTGTATTTATTTGTTAGAATATTTTTATTTTAAAAGTAAACTTGTATACTTATGTAAATGTTTATTTAGATACTTAAGAAAGTAAGTTTTATTTACATTTAAACTAAATAAAAAGTTAGTTAAAAACACTTAAGACATGTGTAACCATGTTAGGTTTCTTAATAACACTTGTTAATCAATTGAGCAAATAAAATGACATTTGTAAGTTTTTGAACAAGTGTCTTTATTTTAATCTTATACTTTCTTTAATCTAGATAAACATAACTCTTTTATCCTTTATCTTCTTTTCTAAAGATTCAAAACCAGAAATTAATGGAAAAAAAATCTGACTATATCAAATCTGAGATTTTAAAATCAAAATCAAAGCTCTTCACTTCAACTAGAACCTGCAAATTTAAAGTACTGCAATTGTAAAGCCTGCAAATTCAAATGGATATTCAACCTTCAAATTTAGACTGCATTTCAAAATAAAAGCTTCAACCTGCATGGAGCTCAACCTGCAAGTTCAGATCCATTTCAATCTTTTAAACAACTACCTGAAAGCATGTAGTAGGATCTTTTATTCAGAGCTTTTCAACATCAATAGGAAGGCTGAAAATTTAAACTGCTCTGCATTTTTGAAAAAATCAGGTGAGTAAATGTTTTTAAAAACAGTTTTGATTCAACTTGTGATTGAATGTTGATGCATGTGTTAATCTATATTTTGTTATATGAAAATTCGTTTTACATTGGAGTGCATGTTGAATTTAAATGTTGAATTGCCTGTATAAATTCAAAATAGATACTACGTTTACTAAAAAAGTTCAAGATACTTCAAAAATCAGTAACTTGATTTTGGATGCAAATTTGATATTGATTTGTAAATGAAAACTGTTTGTAATCACATAACTTATCATCTAGAAATAATCATAGGATTTTAACATGGATGAGTTTCTCAGAATTTTAAATTTACAGTAGAAAATCAAATTTGGGGAAAAACTTGTAATTTAAATTTCTGGTTTTGAATTTATAATCGAGTTGCAATGGAAAAGTTAGGATATTTAGAGTTGATATCATAATTTTTAACTGTGTATTTAGGTTGAATTCTTGGTTTGAATGTTTTGGGGTTTATTGGAAATTGCCGTTGATCGGCTTAATGATTCTAGTTGAATTTTGGATCGTAGGTAGTATTTGAAATGTGGAACTTGAGAAAAATGTTGAATAAATTTTTCAATGAGTAATTGGTTCGAAATTGAAGAAGTTAAGGTTTATTGGGTTAATGGGTTCGGCTGTTATTTCTTTGCCTTTGCGTCATGGATGGGAGACCAGAACCGTGCGCATGTGGGGGAGAATGAAGGTAGTGGCGTAGCGTCGCATTGGTGTGGTTGGAGAGGCGTAACGGCGACGTTGGGTGCGGCGGCCATGGAAGCTTTGGGTGATCCGTGTCCACTGCAGTGTCGAGAAAGGGGTGATATTTTGAATCGTGAAATTATTTGAGATTTTGGATGTGAATTCAAGCTCACGTGGATCTATGGGAATGATGGGGATGGTCGCGATGATCAACTGTGGCCGGAGGCGCTGGGACATATGCACGCGTGCACGTTTCGTGCACTGGGATGAGAGTTTGGAGAAGAAAGGTTACGACCCGAAGACATTATCGCGTTTTACTCGTGTTTTTGCCAAGGGCGACTCGAAGGGGATGGGGGCCTAGTCGCTTTGGGGTTGACGCGATAGCGGCCTAGGTTTGTACTCGGGGCAGGTTCGAGTATTGGTTGTGTTCGACTCGAGCATTTAGTGTTTCTGGTTTGAGCTGTGTAATATATATAAGTTTCTGATTTAAACTTATTGAATAAATTTAGATTAAGTTTTAAGTTATAAACAAGTTTTCCAGTAAATGAAATCATGGCCTAAGTTTAAGAAGAAGTAAATTTACAAAGTTAAAACTTGTTTGTTTTGAAACTAAGTAAATCAAACTTTAAATGTAAATTGAGTTTACTTTCAAATTTAAAACGTTTGAGATGATTTCTTTGTAGTAGTTTTACTTAATTTAAGTTTGAATTTTAATTTAAGAAGAGTGTTTGAATTTAATCAAAGTTTAAGTAAGTGTTCAGTAATGTTTTTAATAACAAGTTTCAAATTTATATTGAAAATTAATAAGTGTAATTAGATAATTTATAATGTATTAAATTTGAAATTGATTTCAAAATGCATTATTTCCAAATAAGGTTATTGTTATAATTTTGAAAACGAAATAGAATAATATATTTTAAGTTGTTAAAATTTGATTAATTTCAAATAACTTATTTATAAAGATAAATAAGGTTAAATTATTTTGATACGAATTTGAGAATACTTAATAAATATGATTTGTAATTAAGAATAATGAATTCTTAATTAAGGATTTTAAAATATAAGAAGTTAGTTAATTAATTAATTGTTTAATTAATTTTAAATAATTGGTTAATTATTTATTTAATTTTAAATAATCACTTAATTATGGATTAATTAAGTGAAATTACTTAATGAAGTAATTAATGGTTAATAATTGAATGTAATTAAGAGGATTTACTTATGGAAGTAATTAAATGGAAGTGATTAATGGTTAATCACTTAATGTTATTAATTAAGAATTAATTACTTAGTAAATTAATTAATGTGATGAATTAATGAATGAGATTAATTTAATATTAATTACCAACTGTAATTAATTAAAATGTAATTAATGAATAAGTAATTAATTAAGGATTAATTGTTAATTTAATTGAATAATAATTACTTAATGAAGCAATTAAAAATTAATTAAATTGATTAATTAATCAAGGATCAACATAATTAATTTGGAAATAATTAAGAAGTTAATTAATAAAGATAAGTAATTATTATTTATGATAAATGAGATGATTAATTACAAGTTAATTATTTAATTAATTAAAGGATTATTAATTAATAACGATTATTAATTAATATAATTAATGAAGAAATTAATTTAAGTAATTAATTTAAATATGATTAATTTATTGTAATTAATTAAGGTTTAATGTAATTAATTATAGTTAATTAATTAATGTAGGATCATTAATTATTCTAATTAATGATAGTAATTAAAGGTTAATTACTGAATAAGGTCAGGATTAATTACTTGAATGTAATTAAAGAATAACTAATCTAGGAAGATTAATTAAAGAAGGTCATTAGGAGATGATAAATGAATTTGATTTGCAATAAATCAATGAAGCAGGAGTTAGGATAATCCAAGTGATTAAAGGATAGTAATTAATTTAATTAGAGGTTAATTAAATTGATTAAGAATTAATCAATTCTGCCATGGGTGATTGTTTAATATTGAATGGTTGATATTGAATGATTGATAATGGTTATTGAATGATATTGGATGTTTGATATTGGGTGTTTGGTTGATACTGGATGATTTGGATGACTATGATATTTGTGATATGCTGCTTTGTGAAGATGAATGTTTATATGAATTATCTATTGTGATAATGTTATTCATCTATCTGTTTATATCATCCTGAATAAGTTAATTGTTAATCCCTTAAGTACAACTTGGACATTAAAATGGCGTTTGGTTTCGATGAGACCGGGATCGGATTTCCATATTTGGATAACCGAAAACCACATCGATTCCAATTAAACGTAGGTCGTAAATCCAAGTGGAGCAAGTGAAGACTCGAGGTGTAAGGGCTATACGTCAGTATAACTCTGTGGGTGATTCCGTAATGAGTTTGACGGAATAGTACTTACAGATTCGAGATGGAGATTAGAGTGCAAGGGCTATGGTCGTTGACTCTGAGGGTGATTCCAAAATGAGTGCGACGAGATAGTGCCTTCGGTTTCGTTCGAACCCGGAATGAACTTGTATGGATTGAATGCTTTCAGCACATCGTCAGGCGGACGATGAGCATTCTAAGAGATGTGTTCTATAAAGGTAATCACAGCCTCAAGCCTCATCAACCAAGGAATGGCTAAAACAGGGGAGGTGCAGCAAGGCTTCGTGGGTAGCTCCCACTGGAGAGCAAGATTTACCCCTGTCTAGAAGTCCCTTTTTTATTCGGCTGTGTGGGGCGGTTGAATTCCGGACAACCGCCGGGGTTGTCTTGTTCGGGACTGTTCAGTAAGGAATGGTCCCGGCCTTGTGTTGCAGGGGATGAAGGGAGTAATCCTCGGTACGGTGATCTAGGCAACGTACTATGACGGGCGGTACCCAGTAGCCCTGCCATTGATGGAAACCCATTTTCCCTACGAGACCCTACAGTTTTGTTTGTATTACCCACTTTTGTGGCTAGTACTGGAATTTAATAGATGTAACAATTTTGGCTATTTCATATTTACTTGAAAACCCAAGACACTATTATAATATCACTGGATTTCCTATCAAATGTTTTGGTTAGCGTAAGGTAAAAACTTTTCCATGTTTATGTGTGGGAAGTCTTACGTGATACCTTTTCTTTTCAAAGGTTTTCTAAAGTTAAGCAATTTTAAACCGTTTACTCACACCAGCCCCCTGTCTGACCCGAGTGTTTATTTTCTATTTTATTAAACTCTTGGGTACTCATATTATGTATGAGTAGTCAAGTAGTTTAGGTTAGCTTGACAAATTCTGAAGGAGTAATGGAGCAGGAGGCTTCCACGTATAGATATATATTATGATTCCGCTGTGTATGTTGTATCTCTGACTAATATACTTGAGTTGTATGAATTAGACAGATGTTTATAACTGTCTAATATGTGTTGTAAAGTTGTGTAACTCTGATGTATTATGATACTATGTAATATTTTATTTGATATATTATATCTTATTCGTTCCGCTGTGAGTTCTCTGATGTTGTTGTTTTTTCTTCTTTCTTTTTCTTTTCTTCTTCTATCCCTTTCTTTCTTCACTAGTGATGCGATTTCCTGGAGATAGGAAGTCGGGTCGCTATAGTTGGTATCAGAGCATTAGGTTGAGTGAATACCTAGGTTCTGGAGTGGTGCCTTCCTTGAGAGAGCGTACTTGTAATTTTTATATATAACTATATATATATATATATCTATGTCTACCCGATCTGTTGGGTTATCTGTTTGGATTTTTCCAATATTAGTTTAGAGGTAGATGGAGTAGTGGTTTGTGTGTGTAACACGATTACCACTAATAGATGAGGTCCATATATTGAGATTGGAAGTATTTGTCGAGACTGTAGACCTAATACCGTCTCGAGTAAGATTTGTTGTTTGGAGTAAGGATTTCTCTGATATCCGAAGGAAATCTTTTTCGAGATTCGGAGTTTATCTTTGAAGCGTAAGTTTGGATTTCGCTCGGGTGAGCGAATTTTTCTTGAGTTTGGATTTTGGTAGTGTAGAAATAAGTGATGGTATCTCGATAACTGCGAGATGAGATGTAGTTTTCCTGGATATTTCCGAAGGTGTTTCCTCTTGAAGTAGTTTTAGAGTGGTTCAGGAGCAGTCTTTTCCTGCCTCAGGGAAGACTCGTTTGCATAGAAGTTATCTGGATCTTCAGTATGGAAGTTGGCTGTTCTGGAATATGAGACTAAGGTCTATGAGTTGCTTCGCTTCGGCATGGTCTTATTTGTCATCTTTTAAGAAGAGCGAGATGTTGATGTTTGGTTTGGAGTCCGAGTTTCTTTTGGGTTGTTTGCCATCTCGAAGGTTCTGTTATATGGTTTGTTGATGGTTTTGGGTTTTCGAGAAGCATTTGGATTAGAAGTATGTGGATAGCTGTGGTAGCAGTTCAGCTCGAAGTGATCGATGTGCTGACGAGTGGATATTTTAGCTTTGCAGTATCATCGAAGTAGAGTTTGGAAGCAGTAGTGTGGTTGTTTCGCCGATGATTCTGGAATCTTATTGGGTTCTTATATTAGCAGTCTGAGCAGTTGGTGGAAGTTTTCTTGAAGAGTTAACCTTCTTTGGGAAAGCTTAGACCTATTCTAATTGGTAAAGAGAGAACAGTTTATTAGGAATTCGAATTAGGTTGGATCGCAAAAGTGACTTGCGATTGGTTTTGAATTTTCTTGAGCATTCTTTTGTTTGAGACAGAGGGTTCTCATGTGGTAGTAGGAATTACTAGGATAATCAGAAGGATTGTCTACATCTGGAGTTGAGTTCCATATTGTTTTGGTTCCAGAAGTGATTTGGTAGTTAGCCTGGTTGTAGAATGGTTCTTGGAGAAGTAGAGATTGGTGTAGCAGCTCAGAATTTATTTTTGGAATTTGGATTTGGGTAGATCTGGTTTTTGAATTGGATTCCGTAATAAGGTTGTGTGACCGAGTCGGATGTGTCACCAAGATTATATGGATTTGACGAACAAAGTTTCTGGTATATATAGGATAAGTTATACTTGTGTTCATCAACAGTATTTTATTCAGAGTTATGCAGCGGAAGCGGGGTAGCAGCTGGGCAAGGAAGGAAGTAAGTTCTATTTGCTATTGTTTGAGTAATAGTGTTTGTGTTATGGATTTCGACGGATTATAAAGACTTTTCTGTTGAATAGGATCCAAAAGCTAGTTTGCTTTGGTCTAGTAGTTTCTGGAAGTATCAGCATATGTTGAGCTGATCAGGAAGAGATTGGGTAGTCCAAGATTTGTCTGCTGAGTTATGCAGATATGAGATAAGAAGTTGGAGTTTGAAGTTAGGGACTTCATTGTTGCTAGGATTTCTCTGGTTAAGAGAACTAATAGTGGATAAGATTGGTTGTTTAGTGCTTTGGCATTCGAGATTTCTTATCTGTGTTCTGATAAGATAAGATTTGATGTCTATGACGTTGAATTGCCAGTTTGGATAGCTGGAGTTCATTTTATTTCACTTATCTCTGAGGGAGTACGTGTATGATTCATTATTGGTTATTGAATCTGTAATTCAGTTGGAGTTGGATGTTGAGCTGGGTTTGAGAATGATTTGATGTTCTGATCAGGATTGGTGGATCTAGAGAAGAGAGGAGCTCTGGATTTTGGTGGTGTAGTTAGTTTGTTTAGCTTTTGTAGAGCGAGTCACCCGGTGATTTATATTTGGGAAACTCGAGATAGTATTAGAATTTTATTCTGATGTATGTCAGGATAATTAGTTAGGTTTGTTTGTTTGTGTGTTTGATTGCCATGGTTTTTAGTACTAGTTGATAAGTGTGCTTTGCTGAATGAATTAAAATCTTTGTTGGGTTATTAAATTAACTTTGCTTTTAAATTTCGGGGACGAAATTCTTTTAAGGGGGAAGGATTGTAACGTCCCGGAATTTGAGGCAATATCGATTTAATAATCTGTATAAATAATTTAATTGGTTTGATAATTTTCTTTATAATTTTAAATTTTAAATTGGTGAAATTAATCTTATTAAGAATGATAAATATTTAATTTAGTAGTATAATCAATATCTTTTAACAATTTAAAAATTAGTTAGAATTGTTTTTCAAAAGCTAATGAAATTTTATTCTGTTTTATATAATTGATATATATATTGTGAATAGAAATATCATTTGTTTAAATAAAAATTGAATTTTCAAATTATAATATATATGTATGTACATGTTATAGTTTGAGTTGCTTTGAAATTTAATTTTTTCTATTGATAATTTATATATGTTTGAAATTTATAATTTAAAGCTTTATTTTAACTTTATATTTTCAAAAGTTAATTTAAATTTGTCAAACTGTTTTCTAATATAAGATAAAATGTTTGTTTTAAATAAGATAGTTAAAAAGGATTTAAACAAGCTTTGTTTTAAAAATGCTTAATACAAATGGATAGGAATGTATAAAAATAAATGTTTTAGGTTTCTAATTCATGTAAAAGATACATTTGTATTTATTTGTTAGAATATTTTTATTTTAAAAGTAAACTTGTATACTTATGTAAATGTTTATTTAGAAACTTAAGAAAGTAAGTTATATTTACATTTAAACTAAATAAAAATTTACTTAAAAACACTTAAGACATGTGCAACCATGTTAGGTTTCTTAATAACACTTGTTAATCAATTGAGCAAATAAAATGACATTAGTAAGTTTTCGAACAAGTGTCTTTATTTTAATCTTATACTTTCTTTAATCTAGATAAACATAACTCTTTTATCCTTTATCTTCTTTTCTAAAGATTCAAAACCAGAAATTAGTGAAAAAAAAATCTGACTATATCAAACCTGAGATTTTAAAATCAAAATCAAAGCTCTTCACTTCAACTAGAACCTGCAAATTTAAAGTACTGCAATTGTAAAGCCTGCAAATTCAAATGGATATTCAACCTTCAAATTTAAGCTGCATTTGAAAATAAAAGCTTCAACCTGCATGGAGCTCAACCTGCAAGTTCAGATCCATTTCAATCTTTTAAACAACTACCTGAAAGCATGTAGTAGGATCTTTTATTCAGAGCTTTTCAACATCAATAGGAAGGCTGAAAATTTAAACTGCTCTGCATTTTTGAAAAAATCAGGCCAGTAAATGTTTTTAAAAACAGTTTTGATTCAACTTGTGATTGAATGTTGATGCATGTGTTAATCTATATTATGTTATAAGAAAATTCATTTTATATTGGAGTGCATGTTGAATTTAAATGTTGAATTGCCTGTATAAATTCAAAATAGATACCGTGTTTACTAAAAAAGTTCAAGATACTTCAAAAATCAGTAACTTGATTTTGGATGCAAATTTGATATTGATTTGTAAATGAAAACTGTTTGTAATCACATAACTTATCATCTAAAAATAATCATAGGATTTTAACATGGATGAGTTTCTCAGAATTTTAAATTTACAGTAGAAAATCAAATTTGGGGAAAAATTTGTAATTTAAATTTCTGGTTTTGAATTTATAATCGAGTTGCAATGGAAAAGTTAGGATTTTTAGAGTTGATATCATAATTTTTAACTGTGTATTTAGGTTGAATTCTTGGTTTGAATGTTTTGGGGTTTATTGGAAATTGCCGTTGATCGGCTTAATGATTCGAGTTGAATTTTGGATCGTATGTAGTATTTGAAATGTGGAACTTGAGAAAAATGTTGAATAAATTTTTCAATGAGTAATTGGTTCGAAATTGAAGAAGTTAAGGTTTATTGGGTTAATGGGTTCGGCTGTTATTTCTTTGCCTTTGCGTCATGGATTGGAGACCGGAACCGTGTGCATGTGGGGGAGATTGAAGGTAGTGGCATAGCGTCGCATTGGTGAGATTGGAGAGGCGTAACGGCGACGTTGGGTGCGGCGGCCATGGAAGTTTTGGGTGATCCGTGTCCACTGTAGTGTCGAGCAAGGGGTGATATTTTGAATCGCGAAATTATTTGAGATTTTGGATGTGAATTCAAGCTCGCGTGGATCTATGGGAATGATGGGGATGGTCGCGATGATCAACTATGGCCGGAGGCGCTGGGACATATGCACGCGTGCACGTTTCGTGCACTGGGTTGAGAGTTTGGAGAAGAAAGGTTACGACCCGAAGACATTATCGCGTTTTACTCGTGTTTTTGCCAAGGGCGACTCGAAGGGGATGGGGGCCTAGTCGCTTCGGGGTTGACGCGAGAGAAGCCTGGGTTTGTACTCGGGGCAGGTTCAAGTATTGGTTGTGTTCGACTCGAGCATTTAGTGTTTCTGGTTTGAGCTGTGGAATATATATGAGTTTTTGATTTAAACTTATTGAATAAATTTAGATTAAGTTTTAAGTTATAAACAAGTTTTCCAGTAAATGAAATCATGGCCTAAGTTTTAAGAGGAAGTAAATTTACAAAGTTAAAACTTGTTTGTTTTGAAACTAAGTAAATCAAACTTTAAATGTAAATTGAGTTTACTTTCAAATTTAAAACGTTTGAGATGATTTCTTTGAAGTAGTTTTTCTTAATTTAAGTTTGAATTTTAGTTTAAGAAGAGTGTTTGAATTTAATCAAAGTTTAAGTAAGTGTTCAGTAATGTTTTTAATAACAAGTTTCAAATTTATATTGAAAATTAATAAGTGTAAATTAGATAATTTATAATGTATTAAATTTGAAATTGATTTCAAAATACATTATTTCCAAATAAGGTTATTGTTATAATTTTGAAAACGAAATAGAATAATATATTTTAAGTTGTTAAAATTTGATTAATTTCAAATAACTTATTTATAAAGATAAATAAGGTTAAATTATTTTGATATGAATTTTAGAATACTTAATAAATATGATTTGTAATTAAGATTAATGAATTCTTAATTAAGGATTTTAAAATATAATAAGTTAGTTAATTAATTAATTGTTTAATTAATTTTAAATAATTGGTTATTATTTATTTAATTTTAAATAATCACTTAATTATGGATTAATTAAGTGAAATTACTTAATGAAGTAATTAATGGTTAATAATTGAATGTAATTAAGAGGATTTACTTATGGAAGTAATTAAATGGACGTGATTAATGGTTAATCACTTAATGTTATTAATTAAGAATTAATTACTTAGTAAATTAATTAATGTGATGAATTAATGAATGAGATTAATTTAATATTAATTACCAAGTGTAATTAATTAAAATGTAATTAATGAATAAGTAATTAATTAAGGGTTAATTGTTAATTTAATTGAATAATAATTACTTAATGAAGCAATTAAAAATTAATTAATTTGATTAATTAATCAAGGATCGATATAATTAATTTGGAAATAATTAAGAAGTTAATTAATAAAGATAAGTAATTATTATTTATGATAAATGAGATGATTAATTACAAGTTAATTATTTATTTAATTAAAGGGTTATTAATTAATAAAGATTATTAATTAATATAATTAAAGAAGAAATTAATTTAAGTAATTAATTTAAATATGATTAATTAATTGTAATTAATTAAGGTTTAATGTAATTAATTATAGTTAATTAATTAATTTAGGATCATTAATTATTGTAATTAATGATAGTAATTAAAGGTTAATTACTGAATAAGGTTAGGATTAATTACTTGAATGTAATTAAAGAATAACTAATCTAGGAAGATTAATTAAAGAAGGTCATTAGGAGATGATAAATGAATTTGATTTGTAATAAATCAATGAAGCAGGAGTTAGGATAATCCAAGTGATTAAAGGATAGTAATTAATTTAATTAGAGGTTAATTAAATTGATTAAGAATTAATCAATTCTGCTATGGGTGATTGATTAATATTGAATGGTCGATATTGAATGACTGATATTGGTTATTGAATGATATTGGATGTTTGATATTGGGTGTTTGGTTGATACTGGATGATTTGGATGACTATGACATTTGTGATATGCTGCTTTGTGAAGATGAATGTTGATATGAATTATCTATTGTGATAATGTTATTCATCTATCTGTTTATATCATCTTGAATAAGTTAATTGTTAATCCCTTAAGTACAACTTGGGCATTAAAATGGCGTTTGGTTTCGATGATACCGGGATCGGGTTTCCATATTTGGATAACCGAAAACCACATCGATTCCAATTAAACGTTAGGTCGTGAATCCAAGTGGAGCAAGTGAAGACTCGATGTGTAAGGGCTATACGTCAGTATAACTCTGTGGGTGATTCCGTAATGAGTTTGACGGAATAGTACTTACAGATTCGAGATGGAGATTAGAGTGCAAGGGCTATGGTCGTTGACTCTGAGGGTGATTCCGAAATGAGTGCGACGAGATAGTGCCTTCGGTTTCGTTCGAACCCGGAATGAACTTGTATGGATTGAATGCTTTCAGCACATCGTCAGGCGGACGATGAGCATTCTAAGAGATGTGTTCTATAAAGGTAATCACAGCCTCAAGCCTCATCAACCGGGAATGGCTAAAACAGGGGAGGTGCAGCAAGGCTTCGTGGGTAGCTCCCACTGGAGAGCAAGATTTACCCCTGTCTAGAAGTCCCTTTTTTATTTGCCTGTGTGGGGCGGTTGAATTCCGGACAACCGCCAGGGTTGTCTTGTTCGGGATTGTTCAGTAAGGAATGGTCCCGGCCTTGTGTTGCAGGGGATGAAGGGAGTAATCCTCGGTACGGTGATCTAGGCCACGTACTGTGACGGGCGGTACCCCAGTAGCCCTGCCATTGATGGAAACTCATTTTCCCTACGAGACCCTATAGTTTTGTTTGTATGACCCACTTTTCTGGCTAGTATCTTGAATTTAATAGATGTAACAATTATGGCTATTTCATATTTACTTGAAAACCCTAGACACTATTATAATATCACTGGATTTCCTATCAAATGTTTTGGTTAGCGTAAGGTAAATTTTTTTCCATGTTTATGTGTGGGAAGTCTTATGTGACACCTTTTCTTTTCAAAGGTTTTCTAAAGTTAAGCAATTTTAAACCGTTTACTCACACCAGACCCCTGTCTGACCCGAGTGTTTATTTTCTGTTTTATTAAACTCTTGGGTACTCATATTATGTATGAGTAGTCAAGTAGTTCAGGTTAGCTTGACGAATTCTGGAGGAGTAATGGAGCAGGAGGCTTCCACGTATAGATATATATTATGATTCCGTTGTGTATGTTGTATCTATGACTAATATACTTGAGTTGTATGAATTAGACAGATGTTTATAACTGTCTAATATGTGTTGTAAAGTTGTGTAACTCTGATGTATTATGATACTATGTAATATTTTATTTGATATATTATATCTCATTCGTTCCGCTGTGAGTTCTCTGATGTTGTTGTTTTTTTCTTCTTTCTCTTTCTTTTCTTCTTCTATCCCTTTCTTTCTTCACTAGTGATGCGATTTCCTGGAGATAGGAAGTCGGGTCGCTACATTTTTACTATTGAAACATTGATTTATAAGTTGAACAAATAATTCTGATAATATAAATATATATCTGGATAAATATTAATTTGATAATCTCATAATATAATTATTTAAATTGGCAAAATTTAACTTTCAAAAACAAATAAGATATGTATTCATTTATGTGTATATATATATAAGTAGATTGTAAATAGAATTTGGATTTGAAATTCAAAGGTAAAAATCTTATAAATAATTTGGATTTAAAACTCTATATTTTAAAATTAATAAAAAAACTTGTTTTATAATTTTAATATATATATATATATATATATATGTATCCATATAGTGATTTGGAAGTTTTATTTTGAATTTAATGGTATAATAGCTTTAATTAAAAAAATCTCCGCCTGTGTAGTTTTCTACGCAGCCTGTCCCTAGCCAGGATAAAGGAGGAGGGTTGTGATAGGCTTGGCGAGCCAACGTAAAAACCCCAGCCTCTCTTATGGATATGGAACCTAATTATATTTCGTTGGGGCGTAACCCTCTTAACGACGCAACATATCGAGGCTCGGGTATGGTGAAAAGTGAGCAAGGGATAGGTCACTACTCCCTTAGTGGCGCGCCATATCGAGGCTTGGGTATGGTGAAAAATATGCGTGGGTTAGGTCGTCACTCCCTTAGTGGCGCGCTGCATCGACGCCCCAATGTAGTGATAAATGAGCAAGGGTCTTCGCACTTTACTCGGCGGGTGCGAAGGGAAAGGAAGCTAGTCGATGAAAGTAGGATTCGAATAGGTAGTTGGAATGTACGATCATTAACAGGAAAATTAAGAGAGATAGTTGATAATATGATTAGGAGACGTGTGAATATCTTATGCGTTCAGGAGACCAAATGGATGGGCCAAAAGGCAAAGGAGATGGAGAACACAGCCTTCAAGTTATGGTACACGGGAAAAGAGCGTAACAAAAATGGGGTAGGTATCTTAATTGACAAGAACCTTAGAAACAGAGTAGTCGATGTTAGGAGACAAGGGGACATGATCATCCTAGTTAAGCTGGTAGTGGGTGATATGATTTTGAACGTCATTAGTGCTTATGCCCCACAAGTAGGCCTAAGTGAAGCCGTAAAGAGGAATTTCTGGGAAGAGCTAGATGTCATGGTTAGAGATGTGCCTAGTAGCGAAAAACTTTTCATAGAAGGAGATTTCAATGGCCATGTTGGTGCAACTAGTGGGGGGTTTGAGAGAGTGCATGGTGGTTTTGGAAAGTGCGATAGGAACCAAGAAGGAGAAGAAATATTGAATTTCGCTATTGCTTATGACCTCATGATAGCTAATACCTTCTTTAGGAAGAGACAGTCACACTTAATTACTTTTAGTTGTGGCCGACACTTTAGCCAGATTGACTTTGTCCTTACTAGAAGAGACGACAAACGAGCTTGTGTAGATTGCAAAGTCATACCTGGAGAATGTGTCGTCTCACAACATCAGTTTTTGGTTCCGAGTTTCGTCTCCGAATACGTGTTCAACATGGTAAAGAAGCCAAGATTAGTCAGACGAAGTGGTGGAAGCTCAAAAGTGATGCCTCACGGGTGTTTAAGGATAGAGTGATGGCAGAAGGGGCATGGAATATGGAAGGAGAAGCAAATCACATATGGGGTGAGATGGCAAGACGCATTCGGAAGGTGGCTACCGATGTGTTTGGGATAGCGAAAGGAAATAAACTCGAACTTAAAAATTCTTGGTGGTGGAACAGTGATGTGCAAAAGGCTATCAAAAAGAGAAGAAGGAATGCTATAAGTGCTTACACCATCTCAGGAGCGAGGACAACATGCAAAAGTACAAAGCCGCATAGAAGAAAGCAAAGAGAGCGGTGATTGAAGCACGAGGTCGGGCGTATGAACATCAATACCATAATCTAAGTACGAAGGATGGTGGGAAAAACGTCTATACGATAGCTAAGCTCCGTGAGAGGAAGACAAGAGACTTCGGCCAAGTTAAATGCATCAAAGATGACAATAATAGACTTTTGGTGAAGGACGAGGAGATAAAAAATATATGGAGAGATTACTTCGACAAGCTATTTAATGAAGAAGATGATAGCACTATGATCGAGATAGACGACTCTTCGGATGACACCTGTAGACATTTTGTTCGGAGATTTCAAGAATCCGAGGTAAAAGAGGAACTAAAATGGATGAAAGCAGGCAAGCATTGGGGCCTGATGACATCCTCATTGAGGTGTGGAGATGTCTTGAAGATGCAGGGATAGCCTGGCTAACTAAGTTGTTCAACAATATTTCCAAATCAAACAGCATGCCAGATGAGTGGAGGAGAAGCATACTAGTTCCAATTTTTAAGAATAAAGGAGACATCCAAAGTTGCAATAACTATAGAGGAATTAAACTTATGAGTCATATAATGAAGCTTTGGGAGAGAGTCATTGAACATAGATTAAGAAGAATGACAGGTGTTTCAAAAAACCAATTTGGTCTCATCCGTGGGAGGTCAACCACAGAGGCGATTTTCTTGATAAGACAACTTATGGAGATGTTTAGGGAGCAAAAGAAGGATCTACTCATGGTATTTATCGATTTGGAGAAAGCTTATGACAAGGTACCGTGAAAGGTGATGTGGTGGGCTCTGGAAAAGAAGAGAGTCCCAACAAAGTACATTACAATTATTAAGGATATGTACGATGATTTTGTTATTAGTATCAGAGCATGTGATGGTGAAACTAGCGACTTTCCCATTAACATAGGATTACATCAAGGGTTATCTTTGAGTCCCTACATTTTTGCTCTAGTGATGGATGAGGTTACGAAGGATATACAAGGCGAGATTCCTTGGTGTATGCTATTTGCTGATGATGTTGTGCTAATTGATGAAAGTAGGATTGGGGTTGATAGACAACTGGAGTTGTGGAGACCGACTGTAGAATCGAAGGGATTTAGACTTAACAGAACTAAAACAGATTATATGAAGTGCGGGTTCAGCGGTGTCAGGTCGGAGGATGGAGATGTCACTCTGGCCGGACAATTAGTTCCCAAGAAGGAATCATTTCGATATCTTGGATCAATGTTGCAGTATAATGGTGAGATTGATGAATATGTTAGTTTTAGAATTCGAGCGGGATGGGTGAAATGGCGACATGCGTCTGGAATTCTCTATGACAGGAATGTCCTACAAAAGCTTAAAGGAAAGTTCTACAAAATGGCAATCAGGCCTGCGATGTTGTATGGTGTAGAATGTTGGCTTACTAAAAGCCAATACGTCCAAAAGATAAACGTAGCAGAGATGCGTATGCTGCGATGGAGCTGCGGTCATACAAGAAGAGACCGAATTAGAAATGAAGATATACGTGATAAATTTGGAGTACCACCAATTGAGGAGAAGCTAATTCAACATCGCTTAAGATGGTTTGGACATCTTCAACGATGGCCTCCCGAGGCACCTGTGAGTGTTGGAATTATAGGCCGCGTTGACTGCTCAAAGAGAGGTAGAGGTCGCCCAAGGTTAACATGGGAGGAAGTAGTAAAAAGGGATTTGAAAGATTGGGGTATATCCGAAGAGCTGGTGATGGATCAGAGACGAGTGGAAGTTAGCGATTTACGTACCAGAGCCATGAGCATTGAGTTTTAGATTATAGGACTAGAGAACATGAGCCTAAGACGTAGGTTTATTCTTTGACCAATATTACTGTTAGTATCATTATTGCTATTAGTATTATTATTATCATTCCTCTTATATATACATATACATTTTTATTTTATCTTATTTTACTTAGTTATTATTATTAATTTACCTATTTGACTTTATTATTATTATTGTTTTGTTTTGTTTTGTTTTTTTAGGGTTCCATCTCTAGCCGACCCCAACTTGTTTGGGAATAATGGCTTTGTTGTTGTTGTAAAATCTTTAATTAAAATAATATTTAATTAAAAGGTTTAAAATACTTTCTGTTAAAATTATATGAATGATTATAGTTTGTATATATATAAATAACAAATGATAATATAAAAAGAAAATGTATTAATTAAAAATAGAAAAGTATAATATATATATATATAAGTAACTGAAAATGTAATATAAGAATTATATAAACATATTAAAAACATTAATCAGCATGCTAAGACATGCGTAAGTATTTTAAACATGAAATAAACAAATGTAACAATATTAACATGAATAAATAACAAGTGTCCCGATGATTTATTCTCTTTTCGAAATTAATGAATAAAGGGGAAACTAGTTATAATTACATCTACTTCCTCTCTTCTCATTTACTTTTATACATTTCTAAACTAAAACTAAAAAAAAAACTAAAACCAGTAAAAAAAAAACTTGAGCAAATTCCAAATTCAAAACTGAAGCTTAAAACAAAAGTTTAATTCAATCTCAAAACAAAGATCAGATCATATCAAACTCAAAGCAAACCAAGTCCCAGTTTCAAATTCAAAGAAGTTTAAATCAAAACAGCAACTACTTCAATTTTTCATCTGAAACAAAGCTAAGCAAAAGACTTAAAGCAAGATTTAGGTTCAAGATCAACTAAAATCAAATTAAACAAGCCTGCTGCTTCAATTTCAAATTCTAGTTTCAAGTTTCCAATTCAAAAGCAAGTTTATAAGCTCTTTGTTCAAACATCAAAGGTGAGTAAGCCAAGCTTAAAAACTGTTTAAATCTGATGCATGTGAATGATATTATAAAGGATGATGTGTTAACTGCTTTGCATGAATGAAATTATGTTTGCATGTTTATAAATATGAAGTTGTTAAGGGTGCATGTCTGTGTGTGTTTGTATATATATGTATATCCTCTGTTCTTATTTTACAGGGTTTAAACAAAATTCAAAATTCAAAATCCCCTTATTTAATCTCTTATAGAATGTTAGATTTAAACAAGTTATGTTTGTTTAAGCATGGATTAAGTTTTAAAAAAATATATATGACTAAATTTAGTTTGAATATTATGTGGAAAATCAAGAAGACAATGGAAAATCTAACAACATGTAAATTTCAAACATCTTGATTCTCTGATTCATGTATATATTCTGAATCGACTTTGAAAACTAGGATTTATAAAAGAAAATTCACGATTTTTAAATAAATAAATTGTGAGAATTTGAGGGTTGATCTGATTATGGGTTTTGGGGCTTTTCTGGTGATCGGTGGACTCGGGAAGGTCAGGATCACTATAGGAAGGACTTGAGAGGTGGGGATCATTGGAAAGTAGTTGGGAATTTTATAGATCTCCATAGTGATGTGGCAACGACGAACTAGGGCTTTGAAGCCAGGATTGGTCGTCGAAGTTTCAGGAGTTTGTGTGACGTCATGGGTGCGTCGGAGATGATCGAAGTAGGGTGGAATGGTGCGTGAGTCTTCGGCAAAGCTTCGATCGAGGCGTCGAACTTCCTGGTGGCTGGAGATGGTGGCATGGTGTCTTCTTATCGATCTGGGTTGGTTCCAGTAGGGTGTCGTCTCACTCGATTTTGAATTCAAGGGCGATGGGTTGTCCTGGGTGGTCAAGTCGTTTGAGTGGACCGTCGGTGGCATGTAGGTGATCAGAATGTTGGTCGGAAGGTTTTGGGCACGGCGTGCACGTACACAAGTATTGGACATGTCTGATGTTGTCTGAAGAGGATCGAAGAAGAAGGCTTTTACTCGGGTTTGCATGGGAATTTCCTTTGGTTGTTCACGAGATTTTTGAAGGATGGAGCGCACGAGTGTTGCTCCAGAAATTTTGGTCTGGGCTCGGTATTAGCTCGAGAATATTTGAGTTACGCTCGGGTTTAAGTTTGTGGTAGCTAAGTTTTAAATAAAAGAAAATTTTGTTAAGCAAAAGGAAATGAACTAGTTTCAAAGTAAAATATTAAGCTAGATTTCAAAACAAAGGTGCCGATCTAGTTTTCAAACTAGTTTCAAATGTTTATTTTAAATGCAAATATTTTCGAAATGAAGTTAGTTAAGGGTTAAATTAGTCTAAGTAATCAAAGGTTAGTTAATTACCTAATGAAATAAATTAAATGTTAATTAATTAAAAGGATAATTACTTGATGTAATTAATTAAATATGATTACTTAATGCAATTAATAATGTGTAATTACTTAGTGTAAGTAATTAGTGTACAATTACTAAATGTAATTAATAAAAGGGAAGTTATTAAATTAAAGGCAATTACATAATGGGAGTAATTAAGGATTTAATTCTTAGTGTAATTAATTAAAGAATTGATTAATTAAGATAATTAATCAAAGGGGCAGTTAGTTAATGAGTGTGATTAATTAAAGTTAATTAATCAATATAACTGAATATAATATAATTAATTAATGTTAATAATTAAAGGTTAATCAGTTAATTTCATTAATTAACTAAAGTGATGGTTTGTAATTAATGTAACGACCCGAAATTTTTGACCCCGAAAATTCGACACTAATATGTTCACGGTAGAAGTGTCAAGCAATCAAATGTTGGGAATTTCAGATTGTTAGAGAAAAGAAGAAGAAGATAGAAGTAGAACGGAAAACAACAGCATCTCACATTTGCAGCGGATTAAATATAATATCAAGTAATAGCATTTACAAAGAAAGATGTAACTGTTAATTTACAATAATACATCAGCGTACAATCATTCAGAATATAAACTGGATAGTTGTAACAACCTGTCCTAGAACACATACAATACGATCCAATACACAGCAGAATATACTTCATATGTTCCTTCCATCCATCTCGCCTCCTGAGCTCTAGAACGTCCTAACCTGAAAATCTATAATACTCGGTCTGACCCGAGCATTACAATAAAGTAATACCCGGGTCAAGCTGGAAACTAGCGTGAGTAAACACATAAAATTTGGAGTACCAAGTTTAAAACTTAATTGAACCCGGGTAACTCGTACTTCTGTACTACAAGTTCTTAACTTTTTATAGTAAACACTTATTTCACAAATCTATATCTATGTACCAAAACTTAGTTTAAATGGCCCAGATACTAAGTTTATTTCAATCCAGCCTATTTGATTACACATATCAAATCTATAAAGAATTATTGTAGATCACAAATCGAAGTGGTTTCGGGTATTTGTTGATACCCGACCCCAGTCTCTTCGAACCATTGTCTTCTTAAATCCAAGTTGTTTAAGTGAAAACAAATCAATTTATATTCAAAGTAACATTTCACATAGTGATTCTATTACAGACAGATAATCCATATTCAAACACCATATCACATAGCTTCACAATCACATACCAGGGATAACAACTAATCCAAGGCATTTGATATCATTCAATCATTCATAAGCAAGTTTAGTTAGTCACGCCATTTCTAATTAATTTAAGTAAATTAAATAAATTACTTCAATCACCTTTAAATCCTGCATACTTAACATTAATTAATTACAAACCAATTAATTAATCATCCTTTAATTGTCATCTTAATTAATGATCCTTAATTAATTAATCTTTAATTACATTAAGTAATTAGCCTTTAATTAATTACAAAAATTAATTATCCTTTAACCATTCACATTAATTAACCTTTAATTACTCTCATTAATTAATTAACTATAATTAATTACATTGATCCTTAATTAATTATATTAATTAATTATTCTAAAATCACTTATATTGATTAATTATCTTTTAATTAATCACATTCATTAATTAACTAACCCTTTAATTAATTATCTTAATTAATCAATTCTTTAATTAATTGCACCAAGAAATAAATCCTTAATTAATCCCAATAAGTAATTCCCTTTAATTTAATAACTGCCATTTTATTAATTACATTTAGTAATTATACATTAATTACTTACCCTAAGTAATTACACTTTATTAATCACATTAAGTAATTATACTTAATTAATCACATCAAGTAATTATCCTTCTTATTAATTAACCTTTAATTTATTTCATTAGGTAATTAACCAACCTTTAATTAATTGGATTAATTTAACCCTTAATTAATTTCATTTTGAAAATATTTGCATTTAATCTGTAAATTTGAAACCTATTTGAAAACTAGATCCCACCTTTGTTTTGAAATCTAGTTTAATATTTTACTTTGAAACTAGTTCATTTTGTTTTGCTTAATAAAATTTCCTTTTATTTAAAACTTAGCTACCACAAATTTAAACCCAAGCACAAATATTCCCAACTAACACTGAGCCCAGACCAAAATTTCTCGAGCAACACTCGAGCACTCCATCCTTCAAAAATCTCGCGAACAACTTGAGTAAATTCCCACGCAAACCCAAGTAAAAGCCTTCTTCTCCGATCCTCTTCAGACAAAATCAGACATGACCAATACTTGTTGTTAACTCCTCTGCTCATGCGACTCAAACCAGGCTCACGACTCACAATGATTACCGACTCAACAGCCTTAGCTTGTTGCCGACCTAAAATGACTGACGACTCAACTGATTGCCGACTTAACGGTTCAGAAGGAACAGCGACTCACCGGGTTATAACCTTAATGCCTCAAAGTGTTGGCCGACTCATGGAATTCACGACTCATGGGGCAGACCGACCTTAGGCCTATGATAGGTCGTTCACGACCTAAGCAAGTGGACCAGATACCTCATCATTTTACATCGTGGCCCCTTAACTCGTACACGACTCATGACCTGGCGTGAGTCGTCCACGACCTAAAGCTGCTGAGTAGAAATACAAGGCCATGATACTCAAGTCGCATTCTATTGACTCGTCCACGACTTTGGACCGTGAATTTGCCTCTATAGGCCGGCCGCGACTTAGCCTAAGTCGGTCCCAACTCAGGACTTGGGTGAAAAATTCTTATCCAGATTTGCATATAAATACATGAGCATCTCCAACATTCAAAGGACTTTTGGATCATTCTCTTCAAGACATAAAAACTTCACTATCTTCAAAGCAATCTACACTTCATCACTTCGAGCACACGCAAGACGCTTAGATCAACTTCGTACAGGAATTCAACACATTCAATCATGAATTCGAAGAACTCTGTCACATCAAAGTTTTCCCTAGCTACTTGTTTCTTTTTGAATTGAATTGGAATGTAATTGAAGGAGATTGTAACAAGTTGTAAACCGAACAGCAATAAAAAGGATTGAAGTGGATGTAGGCTTGATCATAAGCCAAACCACTATAAACTCTGTGTTCATTTACTGTATTTTCTATTACTTACTGTTATTTCTTGATTCCCGTATTCACGGGTGGTGCTTTCACGTCGTTTCTACACGCACCGAGGTGTTAGCGTCAGATTTTCACGTTAACATTTTTGGTGCTTTCACTGAGAAGATCGAACTCAGGGTATTTACATCATTGCTTCACCAAACTTTGAGGAAAGAATCTCCGTTAAGACCAGAAGTTTAACAGAAATTATGGCTCCCGGAAGGAAACGTAGATCTGCCAGATCTGATGATGTTCTAGAGAACACCGCCACTTCTCCTCCTCTGAGTCAGACAACTTCAACCGTGGGAGTTACGCGAGCGGAATTAGACGCTGTGGTTTTGGGATTGAATCAGCAGTTAAATGCTCAGAATGCACAATTAGAGGCTCAGAATGCTCAGAATACCTTGTATTGAATAAGCTAAATGATTTGCTCGAGGCTAATCGTCAGCCAACAAATAAAGAAGGAAACTCTGCTGATAGAGCTCAGGGTGTTAGAGGAAATACTTCTCAAAGGGTGGTAAGCCCCGTTGAAAGGCCACTTCCTCAGCATGGAGGATCGAGACCTCAACCGACCCTTCGTGAACGATTTTCAAGGTAGAACTCTGAAAGAATGGTTGACGTTTTCCTCGCAGGGCCTGTGGATGATGAAGAGTATTTTTCAGGGATGGTCCGTCAAATCATGAAAGAAAGTGTGAGAAAGGACGAGGATGAGAAAGAGTGGGGCTTCGCTCCAAGCAAAACTCCATTCACCGAGAGGATTCTGAAAGCTGAATTCCCAAGAAAATTTGTTCCGCCCACTATTCCAGCTTACAAAGGAACAAGTGATCCTAACGAATTTCTGTATAAGTATGACTGGCATATGACTGGCGCCAGGGCATCCGATGAGATTAAGTGTCGATACTTCCCGGTGTATTTGGAAGGAGTAGCTTTATTATGGTCTACCAAGCTGGCAGTTAGATCCATTGATCAGTTCTCGGACTTAACTAAGAAGTTCAAGGAGCAGTTTCGGTTGTACGCCTCTAAAGCAAAGGATATCATGTCATTGTCAAATCTGGAGCAAAACCCAGGGGAATCCATCAAGTCGTTTCTGAATCGATTCAACATATCTTTGGCCGAGGTTGATAATGCTGAGCCACGCATGGACTTAACATACTTAATGAGGGCAATTGATAAATCGAGCAAGTTTGGAGAATGGTTGAAAATGAAAGAACCAAATTCACTTGATAAATTCTATAAAAAAGCCGATGAGTTCATGCGCCTGGAAAGCCTTCAAGCACCGGCTAAGGTGGCATCAGCAGAAATTAAGAATGATAGCAACGCTCCAGACAAAAAGGAATCCAAAACTCAGAAAAGGGGAAACGACGGTAGAAAGAAACAAGGGGATGCAAAGAAGGGTCGAGCTTTCAACTTCACACCCTTGACTGATACCCCTGAAAATATCTTCTTTGCAACCAAAGATAATATCAGTTATCCTACGCCACCTAAGATGAGGGTTGGAGGTAAAATGGAGAAGAGTGGAAGATTCTGCCAGTTTCACAATCAGCCTGGTCATGACAGTAACGAATGCCGACACTTGAAGGAAGTAATTGAGCAACTGTTGAAAGAGAACAAGCTCCAACAATATGTTAAAAGGGGTAGGGACACAATAACCTCATCAGTCCAAAGGCAACAAGTCCCCGCTCACCATCCAAGCTCGAGTGAGAAGGCCGTAGAACATGAGTCAGACAGGCCTGTCGTTAATATGATAACGGGAGGTCCTCATCCAGCAGGCAGGAGCTGGGGTAAGATGGAAAGGTATGCTCGTGCACTGAAGCATGCACCCGCAGAAGAAAGTGTTTTTGTGTTAGAGGATACTGCGCCATTGAAACAACAGAAAACTTTCCCTGATGACATCATATTTAGCGCCAGGGACTCTATGGGTATTGAAGCCCCTACGATAGATCCTCTGGTCATTTCTGCCGGTATCGGCCCGGCCACTGTGAGAAGAATTCTGGTCGATTGCGGGGCTTCGTGTAATATTCTCTTTAAGAAAACTTTTGACCAGATGAAGATACCAATGGCTGACGTTCAGGCTTCGTCATTGAAAGTTGCTGGCTTCACTGGGTAGCCAAAGCAGCCGATTGGGACTATAGACTTGATTGTAGAGCTCGGAGAGGGGCTGAGAAAGGTAGCTCGAAAGCAGACCTTTATAATAGTTGAAGAATTTTCTGCTTATAATGCTTTCTTGGGCCGACCGACCCTGGCTGCATTCAAAGCTGTTCTCGCTCCGTGGTGTCTAACTATAAAATTTCCCACTGATAACGGAATTGGGATAATTGAAGAAGATCAGAACGTGGGACGGGAGTGCTATCTTGCAGAGTTACGTGAAACAAAGAGGAGAGAGATGGGAAAAGATGCGACGCCTTCAGTCCGCATCAGAGAACGAAACTTGTAGCAAGTACAGGTTGGTCCCTGCACTGGCGAACATAGCGGTGCCCGGAGAGAGATGGATCCAAGAAAAGCTAGTGCAGGGGAGAATAGAGTAGTGCCGGTAGAGGTGACAGTGCCGATACCTGTTGCCTTAAAGGACCCAAACAAGGTGCTGAATGTGGGTTCACAACTCAACACTACAGCTCAGAATATTTTGATCTCGTTCTTGAAGGCAAATTTAGATGTATTCGCATGGACTCATGCCGACATGTGCGGAATATCACCAGAGATTGCGGTACACGCTTTGAACATCGATCCAAAGTTCACTCCAGTAAAACAGAAAAGAAGAACTCAAGGTCCAGAAAGGTCAGCAGCGCTGAAAGAAGAAGTCGATAGACTCATGGAGAATGGTTTCATCAGAGAATCCATTTACCCAAATTGGGTCTCAAATCCTGTCCTGGTTAAAAAGGCTAATGGGAAGTGGAGAGTATGCATTGACTTCTCAGATCTGAATAAAGCTTGCCCCAAAGACTGTTTCTCGCTGCCTAGAATTGATCAGTTGGTGGACGGAACGGCGGGACATGAATTGTTTTCTTTTATGGACGCTTACTCCGGGTACATTCAGATCATGATGCATGAGCCAGATCAAGAGGACACGAGCTTCATAACGGATGTTGGTCTTTACTGCTACAAAGTCATGCCCTTCGGACTCAAGAACGCGGGGGCAACTTACCGAAGGCTTGTTAACACCATGTTTAAACCACAGATCGGAAAGACAATGGAAGTCTATGTCGATGATATGTTGGTAAAGTCAGAGAAAGCAGTGGACCGCATGGATCACTTGGCGGAAATGTTCGCGGTCCTCCGAAGATACGGAATGAAGCCCCGTTGAAATGTTCATTTGGAGTGGAGTCCGGAAGGTTTTTGGGATTTATTGTGAGCGCTAGGGGCATTGAGGTTAATCCTACTCAAATCACTGCCTTGAAGGAGGTCAAAGCCCCTAGAACAAAGACGGAACTGCAGAGTCTTAACGGAAAAGTTGCTGCTTTGAGCCGCTTCATTTCTAAAGCTACTGATAAATGCATTCCATTCTTTGACGCTCTAAAGAAAGGAAGAAAAAACTTTGACTGGACTCCCGAGTGCCAGAAAGCATTTGATGAGCTGGTTCGTCATATGGAAGTGCCTCCAATACTCTCGAAACCCGACAATGGTGAAGATCTCTACATATATCTGGCAATATCATCTCACACTCTGAGTGCAGCATTGGTTCAAGAAGATACAAGGATCCAGCGGCTAGTCTATTACATTAGTAAAAGATTCACTGGGGCAGAGATGAATTACTCGAAGCTGGAGAAACTCGCCTATTGCCTATTGATTGCATCACGGAAATTGAGGCCGTATTTTCAAGCTCGTCCCATCAAAGTCCTCACTGATCAACCTCTGAAGCAAGTCCTGCTTCGCCCTGAGATTTCGGGCCGTCTTTTAAAGTGGAATATTGAACTTAGTCAATATGACATCACTTACCATCCCCGAAGAGCTATCAATGGACAAGCTTTAGCAGACTTCATTGCTGAATGCACAGATAAAGGTGATAGTGAGGAAGAAGAAACTAATGACGTCCCGGTGAAATTGAAATTATATGTCGATGGCGCAAGGAATGACTACTGTTTTGGGGCAGGGGTTGTCCTTGAAACCCCTGAAGGACGATCATTGTGTTATGCCCTGAGGCTGGAATTTCCTTCGAATAATAATGAAGCAGAATATGAAGCTCTCATTGCAGGTTTGAGAATCGCGAAAGAGCTAAATATCAGAATATTACAGATCTTCAGTGAGTCTCAGCTTATCGTATGCCAAGTCAAGAAGGAATTCCAAGCTAAAGGAGGAAATTTACCCGCTTATCTGTCAAAGGCCTGGGAGCTTCTTGAAGATTTTGATCATTATTCGATAAACCATATTCCCCGGGAAGAGAATATGAAGGCAGATTCCCTCGCGAAGTATTCAAGTACTGGTGAAGCTCAACTATTGGGATTAGTCCCCGTAGAAGTCCTCTCAGCACCAAGTACAGACGAGATGGATGTTGACTGGATTATGAATGTATCTCAGGAACAAGAATCATGGATGACTCCAATACTGGACTATCTACTCAGAGGTTCTTTGCCAGAAAATTCGAGAGAAAGACAGAAGCTTCTAAGGAAAGCCTCCAGATATATAGTCCAAGACGGCCGATTGTACAGGCGGGGTTTTTCAATGCCATTGCTCCAATGTGTAACTAAAGATGAAGCCAAGACAATTCTAGCTGAAGTACACGGAGGGGAATGTGGAGATCACACGGGTGGTCAGACATTAGCAAAGAAAATTCTCCGTTATGGGTATTTTTGGCCGTAAATTAATCAAGACGCCGCTCTATATTCTCGAAATTGTGACAAGTGCCAGAGATTCGCCAAAATTCCTATAGCACCTTCCACTGAGCTAACACAGATGGTTAGTCCGTGGCCATTTGCCATTTGGGGAATGGATCTCATTGGGCCATTACCAACTGCCAAATCAGGGATTAAATATGCTATTGTTGCAGTTGATTATTTTACTAAATGGGCTGAAGCTGAACCTTTGGCTACTATTACCTCTAAGAAAATGATAAATTTTGTGACTAAAAATATCATTTGCAGGTATGGTGTGCCGCAGAAAATAATCACAGACAATGGTACTCAATTTGAAAGCGAGGAATTCCAGGACTTCTGCAAACGATTCAAAATCTAGAAGAGTTTTTCAGCAGTGGCCCATCCGCAGGCAAACCGGCAAGTGGAAGCAGTAAACAAAATCATCAAATCAACCATCAAAAAGCAGCTGGAAAAAGCGAAAAGTGGCTGGGTTGACAAGTTACCGCTTGCACTATGGGCATACAAAACCACCCACAAAACTGCGACTGGGCAAACTCCATTTTCGTTGGCATATGGATCAGAAGCAATGATTCCAGTGGAAACTGAAGTCCCCTCACATAGAAGAATCGATTTTGATAAAGATGAGAATGAAAAACTGCAATTGGAAGCACTTGACCTCCTTGATGGAAGAAGAGAAGAGGCAAGACTTAGAATTGTGGCTCATCAACAAAGAATAGCCAGGCACTTCAATTCCAAAGTTCGTCAGCGCAACTTTGAAGTTGGGGACCTAATTCTGAAAAGAATCATGATAGCCACAGGTGTGTTTGGGCCAAACTGGGAAGGGCCATATGTTATAGGAATGAAGCTTCTTGACGGCACATTCAAACTCACAACTATCGAAGGAGAACCAATCCCAAGAGCTTGGAACAGCAATCATTTGCGTCCTTATTTCACTTGAAAGCTTTGCTGAAATATTGTAAAAGAATTGCAAAAATATGATTCTTGTATTGAAAGCAATTATAAAGCAAGTGAATAATGAAAAGCTATAAAGTGGATGTAGGCCCAGTTTTTGGCCGAACCACTATAAATCTTGTGTTCTCTACTATTATAGACTGCTTTGTTTTATTTCGACATATAAAATACATTAATTGTGTCATTAAAATGTCGATTTAATAATGCAGGTCATGAAAGTAAAGCTTACCCATCCCAAGAACGAGCAAACACACACTAAACCATCAAAAATTTCCATACTCAAATCCTACAAAAGAAGTGCTTCAAACAAAAGTGAGCAATGTGGATGGAAGTGGACCATCTCTAACTAACTATAAATGTTTGAATAAACAGCCAGTTAAGCAAATTGTGTCCACCACCACCAACTCACCTAACTGTGAAGTATATTTCTTTGGATAAGGGAAATTATTGGCAACTAAAAAGTGTTGACACTTGCAAAAGACAACGGGGATCTCCAACATGAGTGGATGGCGAAAGAGACATGGGCGAGCAAGCATCAATCAGCAAAAGACCCCTTCGGAGGCGCAAGCCCTCTACGGAGGCACAACTCTTCGAAGGAGAGAGACCTCGAGCGGGCCTAGACAGAAAAAGAGAGATATTTCTCGTTACAAAGTTGCAGAATGATCGGTCGATACACTCCCGTGAATTCGTCCAACCGAGAGAAAGAAACTCCAAACTTCTAGGCAAAAGTCCTACTCAGAGGCACACGTTTCACCGAGATTGAAATAAAACTTCCAAGTGTTGAAACGTGAAAAGCCCTCTTCGGGGGCCCATCTCACCATAGTTGAAATGCTAAAAGACCTCGAGCGGGCCTAACCAGAAAAAGAGAGTTCTTTCTCGACATAAAGTTGCGGACTGATCGGTGATACACTCCCGTGAATCCGTCCAACTGAGAGAAAGAAACTCCAAACTTCTAGGCAAAAACCCTACTCAGAGGCACATATTTCACCATGATCGCTGATACACTCCCGTGAGTCGAAATGTGAAAATCCATCTTCGGAGGCCCGCTTCCCAGCGAACAGGGAAAAAATAAAAGCCTCTTCCAAGGGGCAGAAGCAAAAAAGACCTCTTCCCAGAGGCACAACAAGACAGAAAGACCTCTTCCCAGAGGCAGAAATGAAAAGACCTCCTCCCTGAGGCACAAGCAAGAAGAAAGACCTCTTCGGAGGCACACGTTTCACCGAGATTGAAATAAAACTTCCAAGTGTTGAAACGTGAAAAAGCCCTCCTCAGAGGTGCAACTTTTCAAAGAAACAAAAATCAAAAAGCTCTTTACTGCGGCATTTTAAAAAAAAATCCTCATCAAAGGCATGCTTTAACTTTCAAAGGAAGAATGATTTACCTATTCTGGAAAATACTCTTCCTCAAAAAAAAAAAAAAAAAGTTAAAGTACCCTTCAGAGGCCCGTTTTACCACATAGAAGAATTCACTTGGTAAAATGTGTATATACACAAAAGAAAAAGTGATTCCTTCGAAGGATAAAGCGTAAAAACTTACATGGAGGGAGTTGTACTCTGTTTTTTTTAACGAGATAATATTTCTCCAAGTATGAAATAATTATTCTCCAGAAAGTAAGAGTACAAGTCCCCTCAAAGTATAGAATATTGCAGCGAGCTTATGGTATGGGGGCAACATGGTATAGTTACATACAACATGGTATAGCTACATTGGTAAAATTACGCACGAACAACATACCGCAAGTTCACTGCAATATCATATAGAGAAACTTGTACAAAAATGAATAATAAATGCATTCTCAAATTCAAACAAGAGTTTGTACAAATAAAGGATCGTTTTATTCAATTGTATTGCAGATACAAGTTTCCAAATAAAGAAAGTAGGGGCCGGTACCCGCACAATCCCCGACCAGTACGTGCAAAAAACAAAAAGCTAAAAAACTGGAATCTTCATTTCTTCTTGCCACCTTTGGACCCTTCACCCGGCAAGATGGTTAGCTTCCTGGGTCGATCTTTAGGCATGAGGGAATAAGGAGAGGGAGGTACAACTGGTTCAATCTCCGATTCCTCTTCAGTAGCAATGATGCTCTTCCTCCTCTTCTTTGATACTCCGCGCTTCTTTTTCCTCTTTGAGGAAGATTCACTTCCTGGAGTAACAAGTTTAGACAAAGTTATGTCATCAGAAGGAGTCCGCTCCGGAGATATCTCACCCCCCTCAAGTCCTTCGTCCTTTTACTCTTGCGAAGCAGATGGGTCATCCAACCCCCGAAGGGCACCTATTATTTCTTCCTGTGATCCCGGATGAGGAGTAGGAGTGATTGGGGGAGGCAGAGGAACAGTAACTAGAGGTGAAGAGTTTTGAATAACGCTCGGCGCTTTCTCTACAAAGGAAAAGTTAAAAGTGTCAGTAATTCCCGCAAAAAGAGGAGACAACGGCTCGTCGAGATTCAAGAAATAATCAAGAAGCTCGTCAAATCTGTAAGAAACTGGCAAGTTGTCCCCATGAGCATTATTAGGGTTACCTGGAGAAGTTGGTGGTATCACATCAACTTCGTAGTCTAGAGCTTCAGCACTCTCTTGTGGCTCATCTACGGCTTGTGTAATTATGGCTCCGGTATCAGCTTTAGTAGGAATCGGTGTGTGAGAGCTAGAACTAGCAATGTCAACGTCGGCGGAAGTTGAAGGAGGGACAGGGGCAGCCAAAGTTGTTTCTTTTTCCTGGTGCTCTTCCCCCATTATTTCAACTCGCAATCTAGCAAGTTGATCCTTCCCTCTAGCAAGGGTTGCGCGAGCTTCGGAGTCTAAATAGTGCGCCTCTAGCTCCTCTTCAGTGTACCCGGCGCCTTTAAGCATGTCAAGCGCGACTTCCCATACTTCAGCCAGGGTGACCTCATATTTGGGACCCAGGAATGCAAGACTGCCATGCCCTAACACACTTTGCAAATAGAATTCAAATAATGTCGAGCCAATGTCAGCTTTGGTAGCTTCATGAGCTTCTTCAGCTCCAATTCTTCCAGCAACCGCTTCATCTCGCTCCCTTTCGACTTTAGATAGTTGAGCTTTCAATTTTTCAATTTCTGCAACCAAGAAGCTAGTTTGCTCTTGCAACTGAGTAATGTCAGTATGGCAGCCCGCTACAATTCTCTCCAGTCCATCAGCCTTGGCCTCGGCATTCCTTTGCGCAGCATGGGCATCCCGCACTTGTTGTTGAAGCACATTTTCTTTTTGAGAGTAGGAACCGGAAGAAGTGACAAGTCCTTCTTTAAGTTTTCCACTTCCGCTTCAAGTTTTTCGTTCTAAGCGGCAATGCTATTCATTTCCGCATCATGCTGCTCAAGGGTCTTTTGTCATTCGGTTTTGTCATTCTCCATGGTTAACATAGCTTCGAGATTGGCCCGATTCACCCTCTGAAGCTCATCAACAAGTTTTTTCCAATTTGACATCCTCTCAATGTCAGCTTTAACGGCATCAAGGTTCCGTAACATGGCAATTTTATTTATGGAAACCAGATCAAGGTCAAAGCGAACTCCTTTTAAGCACCAATTTGGAAATCGACTTTGGAGAGTGGCCGGACCTGGTCCCGCGTGCTAAGAAGGCCTGTTAATGATTACCTGGATATCAGTACGGGAGGGGGCAGGAGAATGAGAAGAAGAAGTAGGAGCAGTAATCTTTTTCGAAGTTGCAGGCATTGGTTCCTCACTGACTTTAGCCCGTTTAATCGGGTCGTCACTTATGTGACTCTTCCCTCTATCATCGTGAGATTTGCGTTTGTGGGAGTCACCCTCTTTGTGAGAAGAATCGTATCGATCATCCGGTCTTCCATAGTGTTCTTCATGGGCATGTCTCTCCCGAGCCTTTCGAGCGGCCCTCTCTTCAACAGTCTCTCTATGAACAGGGAGATAGCGCTTATAGTCATACTGGCCGCGTCTCCCGTATCGCTGGAAGTCATCGTAATACGAGCCGCCTTGCTTCATTGAAGAACCTGAAATTGGAAAAGGCGCAACTTTAGAATTTTTTGAAAGTGTGAAAAGCTAAGTGTGTAAGATGTTAAAGAATCCTAGTCATGTGTGATGTGTAAACTACACGCGCTGAACCACGAACCGCTCGTCAGTCGAGGGGTAACAACAGGTTTTATAGCTAACGGCAATTCTCCGGACGAGGGGGTTTGTTTCAGGGAAGAAGTTGCTTCAACTGTCAGAGATATAACTTTGGTAACAGCGGGGTCATCTTTGAAGAGTTCTTGAGAGGTGACCATTATGTCGCTCAAATCTTCGAAGATGTCATCACCGCCATGCTTAGCGGAGCTCCCTCCATCAACTCCTTTCTCAACGTTCTCCTCGGTTTGAAGAAGAGGTTCCTCTTCTTCAATGATTGGGGCAAGTGCAGGCTTATCGGAGGGCCCCGCAATGTCTTTTGGAGTCGAACATTTCACTAGCGAGGCCTCAATGGTAGTTTCTCCCTGCACAGGCTCTTTAGCAGGAGGTGGGGCATCCGGAGTTTTAGCTGGGGAGTCTTGGATTTCATGAGTGTGTGTAGAGCGAGAAGCGTGCAAAAGCCCATACTGATGCAAACGTTCATCCCTTAACAAAAACTTTATGCTCCTCTCTCCTACGGCCACAGCATTCAATCTCTCAAAAACTTGCTTATGGCCTGGATCTCTGGATGGGGAAGGAAGTGTTGAAAAAGAAAGAGTGAAATTAACGATTAACAACTCAAAATTCGAAAAATTCGAGAATGGAAAATAGAAGCAGGTAATCTTACTTCCTACTCTCCAGATGGCATAAAACCATGGGGGGCAGCGAACGAAGAAAAACTGATTTAAAAATCCATGAGCACTTTCGGGTAGGTCAGTCACGAGTTTGCGATTCCTAACACTCCTTATGATGACAATGGATGGATGGTCTTTAATCTTGGTGAAGGAACATAAGTAACAAATTTCTCCAAAGCTCGGTAACCGACCCAGGGTTCTTATGAATAAAACACAGAACCCCATCAGAATGGCGTAACTATTGGGTGCAGTTGAAACGGAGAGATAGTCAATCGAAGTAGAAATTGCTGAAGGAACTCGTTGAAGGGAGGAATAGCACCGCACAAGCACATTTGGTGGTTGACAGCGACGAAACCACGAGGAGGTCTATCAGCAAAATCATTTGCTCCAGGCAATATAGCATCCGTTTCAACAATGCCAAACTGAGCACGCAATGAGCTAAACGTCCGGTAGTTTAAGGAAGTTGAGACTCTTTCCGGCGGAGTATCTAGTGGAGCAGCTATTGGAAGAGCCTCTCCAATCTGTTCCGTTACTTCTTCTTGATGTGAGGCCATTCTACATAAGCAACTGGATATTCAAATTTGAAGGTGCATGTTTCCTAAAAGTGTGGAGTGTTGTGCAGAACTAATAAAAATAAACAAGTAAATATAACTGAAGTTAAGCTCGTCAACAATTGATTGGCTATCAAATTTCAGGACTTGTTAATTTGAAGTTCAAGTACAGTGTTAATGTAAACAGGAAAGTTTAGTTGACTATTCCGTTGTTGCTTTAATACTCTACTTGAATTCGTTGAATTGAAAGCACTTCGTTCACACAATCTATTTAAGATAATTACCTTCTGTCAACTAATCTGTCATTTGATGTGGGTAGTCAATGGCAGTATATTCGCCTTGGTTTTCTGTAGTTGTTATTTTCAGCAGGTAATTAGCTTATAAGTTAACAGGATCTGTGGAATAATGCAACAAAGTTCAAACAATTTAAAGTTTGGGCAATTCAGAGTTTAGGCAATTCAGTCCGGTGATACAAGTTAAATAATCAAGTTGGGATTATGCTTTTAAGTGACAACTCGTTCACGACCTAAGGGGTATGTGGCGAGTTAAGTTAAGATCTGTAATTCGTAATGTGCATGGAGGGAAAAGCCTCAAATCAGAACAAAGCAAATTTCTCGAAGTCCTGTCTCGGCCGCGACTCAAAGCCTAGGTATCATCTACTTGAGTCGGTCAAGGGTTAAGCCACAAGGAGCAACTCGGTATGGAAAATAGCCCAAGTGCTGAGTCGTTCACAACTTATGGCTTGAGACGTTCACGGTCTAAAGGATAAGTTTTAGTGATCTAAAGAGCTGAGTCACTCGTATGACCTAAGTCCTAAATCGTCAGGAAATCAACACGACCCAAAAATTAGGTCGTGGACGGATGAGATTGCAAGGCCTTCCTAAGTCGGTAGATCCAAAAAACCAACTAAGTCGTGAGAATTCTAGGTCATCTCCTCAACTAGTTAACTCCTTTCTAACCCATTAACCCGCTAAGGACCTTCTCATCTCCTCCAAACTCACAGACCAGTTAATTCGAGACACTGTAATCCATTATCTTCTCCTCACATGGTCAGAAATCACCCAAAAAACCAATTCGAATCGCTTCAAGTTTGCGACAAATCTGATGCACTACTATGTCATCACGAACGATAACAACAATATGATCGATGGCAGTCGCAAATCGATCAGAAATGTGGTTCGCGATGGAACACGACACAAAATGAATTGGAGTCGGAAAATGGGGAGTCCAGATTCGTCAGTCAATGGTGATCGTGGATTGAACAGAAGGGGAATTCACTTACGCAATATAAAGGTGAAGATGAGTTGACGACTGATTAGCTTGGATTCATCTCTGGAAACTTGAAGGATCGTTAATGGAATGATCAATTAAAACAGATAAGCAGTAAAATGAGGAGGAAGGATCGACTCAACGGCTTATATACGAAACAGGGGGAAGATGGAAAGACTAACGATTCATGAGCCTCTTTGAGTCATTTACGACTCATGCGCTGAGTCGAAGCACACGACTCACGATTTAAGCGTGTACTTCGAGGGGCAATTGTTAACTCCTCTGCTCAAGCGACTCAAACTAGGCTCACGACTCACAATGATTACCGACTCAACAGCCTTAGCTTGTTGCCGACCTAAAATGAATGACGACTCAACTGATTGCCGACTTAACGGTTCAGAAGGAACAGCGACTCACCGGGTTATAACCTTAATGCCTTAAAGGTGTTGGCCGACTCATGGAATTCACGACTCATGGGGCAGACCGACCTTAGGCCTATGGTAGGTCGTTCACGACCTAAGCAAGTGGACCGGATACCTCATCATTTTACATCGTCGCCCCATAACTCGTACACGACTCATGACCTGGCGTGAGTCGTCCACGACCTAAAGCTGCTGAGTAGAAATACAAGGCCGTGATACTCAAGTCGCATTCTATTGACTCGTTCACGACTTTGGACCGTGGATTTGCCTCTATAGGTCGGTCGCGACTTAGCCTAAGTCGGCCACAACTCAGGACTTGGGTGAAAAATTCTTATCCAGATTTGCCTATAAATACGTGTCCATCTCCAACATTCAAAAGACTTTTGGATCATTCTCTTCAAGACATAGAAACTTCACTATCTTCAAAGCAATCTACACTTCATCGCTTCAAGCACACGCAAGACGCTTAGATCAACTTCATACAGGAATTCAACACATTCAATCATGAATTCAAAGAACTCTGTCACATCGAAGTTTTCCCTAGCTACTTGTTTCTTTTTGAATTGAATTGGAATGTAATTGAAGGAGATTATAACAAGTTGTAAACCGAACAACAATAAAAAGGATAGAAGTGGACGTAGGCTTGATCATAAGCCGAACCAATATAAACTCTGTGCTCATTTACTGCATTTTCTGTTACTTACTGTTATTTCTTGATTCTCGTATTCACGGGTGGTGCTTTCACATCGTTTCTACACGAACCGAGGTGTTAGCGTCAGATTTTCACGTTAACACTTGTGCACGTGCATGCCATGCCCAAACCCTTCGAACCAAAGTTCTAATCACCTGCATGCCACCGACGATCCACTCAAACGACTCAACTACCTAGGACAATCCATTGCCCCTGAATTCAAAATTGAGTGAGATGACATCCTATTGGAACCAACCTATATCGATAAGAACACCCCGTGCCACCATCTCTAACCACCGGGAAGTTCGAAACCTCGATCGAACTTCATCGAAGACTCACAGACCATTCCCCCAACTTCGATCATCTCCGACGTGCCCACGACGTCACACGAACTCATGAAATTTCGACGACCAATCCTGACTTCAAAGCCCTAGTTCGCCATCGCCAGATCACTACGACGATCTATAAAACACCCAACTATTTTTCCAATGATCCCCATCTCTCAAGTCTCCTCCAGTTGTGATCCTGACCTTCCTTAGTCCACCGATCACCAGAAAAACCCCAAAACTCATAATATGATCAACCCTCAAATTCTCACAATTTACTTATTTAAAAATCGTGAATTTTACTTTTTAAAATCCTAGTTTTCAAAGTCGATTCAATAATATACATGAATCAGAGAAACAAGATGTTTGAAATTGACATGTTTTAAGATTTATCACTGTCTTCTTATTTTCCACATAATATTCAAACTAAATTTAGTTAAATAAATTTTTAAAATATAATTTATGTTTAAACAAACATAACTTGTTTGAATCTCACATTCTATCAGGGACTAATGAGGGGATTTTGAATTTTGACTTTTGTTTAAACCCTGTAAAATAAGAATAGAGGATATACGTGCATACACACATATGTACATACATGCACCCTTAACAACTTCATATTTATAAACATGCAAACATAATTTTAATCATGCAAAACAACTAACACATCATCCTTTCAAATATCATTCACATGCATCAGAATTAAATAGTTTTCAATCTTGGTTTACTCACCTTTGAAGTTTTGAACAGAAAGCCTGTAAACTTGCTTTTGAACTGGAAACTTGAAACTGGAATTTGAAATTAAAACAGCAGGCTTGCTTAACTTGATTTTAGTTGATCTTGAACCTGAATCTTACGTTAAGTCTTTTACTTAGCTTTGTTTCAGATGAAAACTTGAAGTAGTTGTTGTTTTGATTTAAACTTGTTTGAATTTGAAACAAAGACTTGGTTTGCTTGAGTTTGATGTGATATGATCTTTGTTTTGAAATTGAATTGAACTTTTGTTTTAAGCTTTAGTTTTGAATTTGGAATTTGCTCAAGTTTTGTTTACCAGTTTTTTTTCTAGTTTTAGTTTAGAAATGTATAAAAGAAAACGAGAAGAGGGGAATTACATGCATTTATAACTTGTTTCCTCTTTATTCATTAATTTCAAAAAGAGAACAAATCATTATGACACTAGTTATTTTTGCATGTTAATATTGTTACATTTGTTTATTTCATGTTTAAAATACTTACACAAGTCTTAGCATGCTAATCAATGTTTTTAATATGTTTATATAATTCTTATATTACATTTTAAATTAGTTATATATATACATATTGTTTTAAACTTTTCCATTTTAAATTAAAACATTTTCTTTTTATATTATCATATGTTATGCATATATACATACTATAATAATTCATATAATTTTAAAGAAAGTATTTTAATCCATTTTATTAAGTCTTATTTAAACTAAAGCTATTATAAATTCAAAATAAAACTTCCAAATAACTATATACGTACATACATACATATATATATTTAGAATACTTTTTTATTAATTTTAATATATAGAGTTTTAAATCCAAATTATTTATAAGATTTTTTCCTTTGAATTTCAAATCCAAATTCTATTTACAATCTACTTATGTATATACACACATAAATAAATACATATCTTATTTGTTTTTGAAAGGTTGAATTTTGCCAATTTAAATAATTATATTAGGAGATTATCAAATTAATATTTATCCAGATATATAATTATATTATCAGAATTGTTTATTCAACTTATAAATCAATGTTTCAATAGTTAAAATCAGTAAATTATCCAATTAAAAGACGTTTAAAAAAATCAGGGTCATCACATTCCTCCACCCTTTGAACCTTTTTGTCCTCGAGAAGGAACGAAGTCAGAATTTATTAAAATGCGTATTACCCGTTGAATTACTTTTTGAACATTCTTAACCATATACTCATTCTATTTAAATCTTTAAACACTTTTTTTAAAAAAAATATAATATTATCAAAATAGTTTTAATAAAAATACTTTTATAACTCGATGTCCCAACAAGTTCATCTTCGTTTTCATAGAAATTCGGTCATACTTTGATCAGGCGTAGGGCTGAAAATCTACATGTACTTAGTAGACTCGTTTTCAACACTCAGTGAAAGTACTTAGAAACATTTTTGAAAATATAGAATTTTTTTGAGAATATAGGAAACGTTTCTGGTGAAACTGCTTTAGAAATCATCGCCCCTTCCATGATCGTAGTTAACCCGACGGTTACGTTGCCATGTCGGCAAAATCCATGGAAACTATAGGCACTCCGTGCCCCTCGATTACGCTATGAAACGGGCCACAAATCGCAGCAACATCCAAGGTTACGTCGTCGAAAATCGAGTGAAAAATCCCAACTCGGATCAATGTACTAATCGGAAATTCTGTGCTTGAATCCGGATCAAATCACTATGCGAATAGAATAATATACGTACATCCAATGTATTTATCATCATTGATTATTAGCTAAATCAATTCTCTTTTTATTCACCCTCATTTTGACTCTATTAACTTATTCACAATTTCCTCCAAATTCCATTTGGGTTATCACTTCAATTATAAACAGTTTGCACTCTGACTAGCTTGAATTTAGAAAATAGCTTGAAACGTTTAAAATAGATAAATAGTTCTGAAAATAGTCATTTGTTGTAAATAGACGTAAAATAGTTAAGTAGTTATAAAATAGTTGTAAAATAGTCAAATAGTTTTTGAATAGTTAGATAGTTGCAAAATAGTTGTAAAATAGTAATTAGTTTGTAAGTAGTTGTAAAATAGTGATTAGTTTGTAAAACAGATGTTAAGTAGTAATTAGTTTCAAAATAGTTGTAAAATAAGTATAAGATAGTTTGGGTTTTAAAAGGAAAGGTTGTATAGTAAATAGCTAGGAAAATAGATTTAAAACAATTTATATTAAAATAATTATTTGAAAAAATAGTTCAGAGTCAAACTAGTTGAATTCCTAATCTCCATTTCCAATCAATTTCCAATTTTCACTTCCATTTAGATTGATTCAATTTAAATTCAACTAAAAAATCTTCAATTCCTTTCCCAAATTCAAATCAATTCCCATTTGAATTTAAACTTATTCAACTTTAATCGCACTTCCAATTAATTCAAATCAAAAACTAATTTCAATTCCAATCTCAACTTTAAACCATTTAAAATTATACAAATTCGATTTTAACTTTTAAATGTTGATTTAATCTCCTTAAATCAAAATATAACACGTAGGTTATAACATGTAGGTTATAATTAGAAAAAAAGAAATAACAGAAGGGGCTTATTTTAAAACATAGATCTTGGATTAAGTTAATAAGCAAATATAGCAGTAGTGGCCCATATAGACAACATTCCCTTTCAGGTATAGGACTGATGGTCTCAAATGTGGTTGAGGCTGGGCACGCTTATGCTGATTAGGGTAAATAAGTGGCCAACGGATAGGGGCACAAATTTGGGGATTTGGTTAAGCGGCACAAAGTTAGAAGATTTCTTTGTTAGGACCAGTACCGGAAGTATTCCCTTTCTAGTCGAGTACTGATGGTCTCACATGTGGGTGAGGTCAGACATGCTTATGCTGATTATGGTAAATAAAGGGTCAAATAAGGGGCGACAGTTAGTGTGTACCACGATGACCGAGCCTGCGGCATCGATTAGGGTAAATAATTCGCTACCACGTCCTAAGCGCTAGGAGGTGTCTTTTGCTGTGGGACCAACAAGATTGGTTCGTAGTGGCACAACAGAGATAGAAAAGGCCGATCAATGGGAAGAATTAGGATTTCACCCCAATCAAGTTAGCAGTTGAGATAGGATTAGGGTTTCAGCTGTTAACACCACTTTTTAAGCGACCTAACGACCTACGGGGAGAAGCGACCTAACGACCTATGAGGAGAAGCGACCTAACGACCTAAGTACGAAACGGCCTAATGACCTAAAGATGGAACGGTCTTAACAACCCATGGCTGGAGCGGTCTTAACGACCTAGAAGAGCTTACGACCTAAGGGCTCCTACAACCTAGCGGCCTAACGGATTAAGTGGCATAACAAGTTAACAACCTAGTCAAGGTCGCTACATTGGATATCTCAACATTGCTAAGTCACCAATTACTCCCCTAAGTCGCCCACGACCTATGACCTATTCCTAAGTCGCTCACGTCCTAAACATACAAAAGGAGCTTCTTATGCCGCTTCCTACCTAGGTCGGCCACGACCTATGACTTGTTAGTTTATCCAGAATGATCAAGTATACCATATAGAAGCCGTAAATCACTCCCACTAGGTCGCTGATGACCTACAACCTATCCAAGGTCGCTTGCGACCTACGACCTAACTTCGAACTCTCCTATAAGTACCCCGTCTACTCCAACTGAAAGGGGATCCTTTTGGCTCATTTCTGGAACGCCGATATTCTGCTGAATTCTCGACTCACTCGACACCTCAAACACAGAAGACATCTGACAAACTTCAAGAGGAAATCTAACACAATCAACATCGATTCAACGACTTCTTCCACATCGAAGTTCTAGTTTTTTATCCCATCAGTGTTGTAATCGAAGATTGTTGTAAAGTTGTAATTGATTCAGCAATAAAGAAGATTAAAGTGGGCGTAGGCTTAACCTGAAGCTGAACCACTATAAAACTGTTGTCTTTTACTGCTTTCTCTGTGACTTTTCTACTTATTTCTAATTCCCCTATTCACGGGTGGTGCTTTCACTTAAACTCTACATACACCGGGGTGTTAGCGTTCAATTTTAAGCGTTAACATTTTCGGTGCTTTCACTGAGAATTGAACTTAGGATATCTTCGTCATTGCTTCGCAAAAGTTTGTTGAAAAAATCTCTCTCAAAAACAGAAGTCTGTCAGAGATAATGGCTCCTGGAAGAAAGCGCGGATCTACAAGACCCACTAGTGTTCATGAGGATACTGCCACTTCTCCTTCGTCAAGTCAAGCAGCACGAAGTGCCGGAATTACACGAGCAGAGTTAGATGATGCAATATCTAGGTTATGCCAATAGATGGAAACCCAGAATGCTTTGATGCTTGAATGGTTAAATTCATTACTCGGAGCTAACCGTCAACCGGTGAATAATGAAGAAAACCTTGCATATGATGTTCATAATGCTAAAGAGAGAGGAATATTCCTCAAAGAGCAGCTTGCCCCGCCAAAGAAACACCTCCTCAAGCTGGAGGATCGAGACCACAGCCAACTCTCCGCGAACGTTTGTCCAGACAAACTTCCGAGAAAATGGCCGAAGTCTGTCCTGTAGATCCTTTAAATGATGAGGAATATCTTTCGGGCATGGTGCGACAAATCATGAAAGAAAGCATGCAGAGGGATGAAGTTGAAAGGGAATGGGGATTTGCTCCGAGCAAAACTCCGTTCACTGAAAGGATTCTAAAGGCGGAATTCCCAAGGAAGTTTGTTCCTCCTACCATCCCGGCTTATAAGGGAACATGCGACCCTAATCAATTCCTGTATAAGTATTATTGGCACATGACTGGTGCTACAGCGTCTGATGAGATCAAATGCCGGTACTTTTGGGTATACTTGGAAGGGGTGGCTCTGCTCTGGTTCACAAAGCTTTCGGTCCGATCCATAGACCAGTTCGCCGATTTGACTTAGAAGTTTAAAGAGCAATTCAGGTTGTATGCTTCAAAGGCAAAGGATATTATATCACTGTCAAGGCTGGAACAGAATCCTGGGGAATGCATTAGGTCTTTCTTAAACCGCTTCAACATAGCTTTGGCTAAAGTGGATAATGCAGAGCCACGAATGGTCTTGACATACCTGATGAGGGAAATCGACAAATCAAGCGAATTTGGGAAGTGGCTGAAGATGAAAGAATCGAATTCGCTTGAGAAATTCTATAAGAAAGCAGATGAATTCATGCGCTTGGAAAGCCTTCGGGCACTAGTTAAAGTGGCATTGACAGAGGTTAAGGATAATACTGCTGCCCCTATCAGAAAGGAATCCGAAAGTCAGAAGAGGGAAAATAATGGTGGGAAGAAACAGAAAGATGTGAAGAAACCTCGCTTCTTAAAACCTTCAGATTTCACTCCTTTGACTGACACCCTGGAGAATATCTTTTTTGCTACCAAAGATGCGGTAGAATATCCTAAACCACCCGAGATGAGAGTTAGCAAAAAAGCTTCTCAAAGTGGGAGATTTTGTCAGTTTCATAATCAACCTGGTCATGATACCAACGAATGTCGCCATCTGAAGAGTTTAATTGAAGAACTACTGAGAGAGAACAAGTTGCAACAATATGTTAAGAGAAGTAGAAATGACCCAACTTCATCTACTAAGGGCCAGCAACTTCCTGTTCATCCATCTGGCTCGGGTGAGAGGAATACCGTGCATGAATCAGAAAGGCCTGTTATTAATGTGATTACAGGAGGTCCTCACCCAGTAGGCAGAAGCTGGGGCGAGATGGAAAGATATGCCCATGCCTTGAAGTATGTACTAGCAGAAGAGAGTGTTTTTGTGCTAGAAGATGCTGCACCTTTGAAGCAGCAGAAAACATTCAATGATGATATTGTGTTCAAAGCCAGAGACTCTATGGGTATTGAAGCTCCAACCATGGATCCCTTGGTCATCTCTGCAGGCATTGGGCCGGCTATTGTGAGAAGAGTGCTTGTAGATTGCGGCGCTTCTTGCAATATTCTCTTCAAAACGACGTTCGACCAAATGAAAATTCCGATGGCTGACGTTCAAGCTTCATCTCAGAAGATCGTTAGGTTTACTAGGGAACCAAAGCAGACCATTGGAACTATCGACTTGTTCGTCGAGCTTGGAGAGGGGTAGAAAAAGGTGGTTCGAAAACAGACTTTTGTAATTGTTGATGAATTTTCTGCCTACAAGGCCTTCCTAGGCCGACCAACTCTTGCGGCTTTTAAGGCATTTCTTGCCCCGTGGTGCCTCACTATGAAATTCCCCACAGATAATGGAGTTGGAGTTATTAAAGGGGATCAGAATTCCAGGCGAGAATGCTATCTAACAGAGTTGCGTGAAGCAAGGAAGAGAGAGATGGGAAATGATGCGGCAGCCCCAGTCCGCATCAAAGAACCAACCTTGTAGCAATTACAGGGTGGACCCTGCACAGGCGAGCATAGCGGGGCATGAAGAGATATGGATCCTAAAAAGGCTAGTGCAGGGGATAATAGAGCGGTGCCAGTGGAAGTAATCGTGCCAGTACCTGTTGACCCGAAAGATCCGAACAAAGTGGTGAATGTGGTTTGCAACTTAGTGTGACAGTTCAAAATTCCTTGGTAACATTCTTGAAAGCAAATCTGGACGTATTCTCTTGGACTCATGCTGATATGTGTGGAATATCCCCAGAAATTGCAGTACATACTCTGAATATTTATCCGAAGTTTACATCAATAAAGTAGAAGAGAAGAACCCAGGGTCCTAAAAGGTCAGCAGCTTTGAAATAAGAGGTAGACTGGCTCATGGAGAATGGTTTCATCAGTGAGGCCACTGAACCGAATTGGGTTACAAATCCTGTACTGGTTAAGAAAGCTAATGGAAAGTGGAGAGTATGCATTGACTTCTCAGATTTAAACAAGGCCTGCCCCAAAGACTGCTTCCCGTTACCCAGAATAGATCAGTTGGTGGATGGAACAGCGGGGCATGAGTTGTTATCTTTTATGGACGCCTACTTCGAATACAGCCAGATCATGATGCATGAGCCAGATCAGGAAGACACGAGCTTCATCACAGATGTTGGTCTCTACTGCTATAGGGTCATGCCCTTCGGACTTAAGAATGCAGGGGAATCTTACCAAAGACTCGTCAATGCTATGTTCAAGCCATAGAATGGAAAAAATTATGGAAGTTAATGTTGACGATATGCTGGTGAAATCAAAGAAGGCATTAGACCATATGGATCAGTTGGCAGAAATGTTTGCAATCCTTCGAAAGTACGGAATGAAACTTAATCCTTTGAAATGTTCGTTTGGGGTGGAGTCCAAAAATTTTCTGGGTTTAACTGTGAGTGCTAGAGGCATTGAAGCTAATCCTACTCAGATTGTTGCCTTAAAAGAAGTCAAAGCCCCTAGAACGAAGAAGGAACTGCAAAGTCTTAATGGAAAAGTCGCTTCCTTGAGTCGATTCATTTTCCAAAGCTACTGATAAATGCATTCCATTCTTTGATGCCCTAAAGAAAGGATGGAAAATTTTTGACTGGACTCCTGAATGCCAAAAAGCTTTCGATGAGTTGATTCGTCATATGGAAACGCCTCCAATACTTTCTAAGCCAGACAATGGTGAAGATCTTTTCGTGTATTTGGCAGTCTCATCTCATGCTCTCAGTGAGGCGTTGATACGGGAGGACGCAAGAATTCAACGCCCGGTCTATTATATCAGCAAAAGATTCACTGGGGCAGAGATGAATTATTCAAAGCTGGAAAAGCTCGCTTATTGTCTACTGATTGCATCAAGAAAATTGAGGCCATATTTCCAAGCTCATCCTATAGAAGTCCTCACTGATCAACCTCTGAAGCTAGTCCAGTTTCGTCCTGAAACTTCGGGTCGCCTTTTGAAGTGGAATATTGAAATCAGCCAATATGACATCACTTATCATCCCCGGAGTGCAATTAATGGACAAGCTTTAGCAGATTTCATCGCAGAATGTGCAGATAAAGGTGATAGTGAGGAAGAGGTGACTGATAATGCCCCAATTCGATGGAAATTATATGTTGATGGAGCAAGAAACGATTACTGTTCCAGAGCTAGGGTTGTGCTTGAAACCCCTGAAGGGCGGTCATTGTGCTATGCATTGAGATTGGAATTCCCTTCGACAAACAATGAAGCAGAACATGAAGCTCTTTTTGCCGGCTTGAAAATTGCTAAAGAATTGTGTTAACCCTCAATTTTCTACGATTTAAGAACTGTACGACTCAAGCAAGGTATGCGACTCAAGCAAAGTACGCGACTTAACGAGTTAAGGAAACCTCACGACTTAAGATATATGACGACTTAGCAAGTTAAGGCATGAACGACTTACGACTTAAGGCACCACGATCTAACAGCTCAAGTACTCCACGACTTAACAACTTAAGGTCTGGATGACTTAACGAGTTAAGGTCTACACGACTTAAGAATTGAAACGGTCTAAACAGTTTTCGACTCAAACGGTCAGAATTATGTTTCATGATAGTTCGAAGTGCTAACTCGTCCCCGACCTAAACAATGTGGGACAAGTTAAGTTAGGTCATTTGTGCTCTATGTAATTAATGCCTTAAGTCATTGGTTCTTTAAGTCGTAAGGCGTAGTAAGGGGGAAATGCTTCATTTCGAAGCGACGTGAAATTCTCCAAGTCCTATGTCGGCCACGAGTTAAGAGTTATGTCGCAAAAGTTGGTAAGTCGGTCCAGAGTTAAGTCGCGGAGGTTATTGGGTTGCTCAAAATTACTGAGTCGCGTCTAAGCTAATGTCAAGCTTCCTTTGACCGACCGACCTCTTCTTAAATCAGTAACCCGTCATCCTCCTAACCCGATAACCCGGAATATCGTCTCCTCCAAATTCGCAGATCAACTGACTCGAAATATGGTAACCCATCGTCTTCCCCTTGCAAGTCGTCTAAAAACACGATCGAACCGCTCCAAGTTTGTCGGCAATTGATCGTAACGTGATTTGAGATGAAGTATGGTGTGAGGATCTGGATTGGGGTTAGAAAGTGGGAAGTCCATGTTAGAAAGGTAGTGGTGATCGTGAAAACGAGTGAGTAATGAGTTTACTTACGCAGTGTGATGATGAAGATTGTAGGAACTTGATTGGTGACTGGGTAAACTGATTGGATTCGTTTCTGGAAGCTTCGAAGGTCAATAATGGCGGAAGTAAACACGGAAGCAAGTAGGTGAAGAAGAAGCGACCTAAGCCTTTTATATCTCGGGGCAGTGGAACTTGAATCGGCACACGAGTTAAGATAAGTCGAAGCACACGACCTACGACCTAGGTGTGTACTTCGAGGGGAAAATGTTAACCCTCAATTTTCTACGATTTAAGAACTGTACGACTCAAGCAAGGTATGCGACTCAAGCAGAGTGCACGACTTAACGAGTTAAGGAAACCTCACGACTTAAGGTATGTGACGGCTTAACAAGTTAAGGCATGAACGACTTACGACTTAAGGTCACCATGATCTAACAGCTCAAACTACTCCACGACTTAACAACTTAAGGTCTGGACGACTTAACGAGTTGAGGCACACGACTTAAGAATTGAAACGGTCTAAACAGTTTTCGACTCAAGCAGGTCTATGACTTAAAGCAATCTACGAATTAAGGAAGTCTACGACTTAAGGAAGTATACGAATTAAGGAAGTCTACGACTTAAGAGATGGCACGACTTAAAACGTCTACGACTTAACGACTCAGGGCACGAAAAGGTTAAGACAACTACACTTAAGTCGCAACCGACTTACGACCTTTGCTAGGTCGATCACGACCTAAGACTATAGAGGCAAGTTCAATACCACGCCATGATTCGTTAACTCGTTGGCAACTTGGGACTTGAGATGTGAATCCAAAAGAGAAAACTTACTCCAGTTAAGCCGCAAGCCAAGACTTAGTATAGGTCGGTCATGACCTACGACCTATGATGAGTCGTACACGACTTAAGCAAGCAGATAAGAAGCCGCATCCGGTTAACTCGTGCACGACTTAGGACTTGTAACATGAATTCGAACAGATAAGTAAACTTCTACCAAGCTACGAGCTGGACTCAATGGGTCGGCCATGACCTACCCTAAGTCGGTCACGAGTTACGACCTAGGGGGTAAAATTCTCTATAAATACCAACCTACATTGAACGTGAGGGGGACTTTTGGACAATCTCTTCAAGCGCCGATACTCTGCCAGTTTCTAAACCGACTATATACTTGAAGTTTCGAAGAACACTACAAGCTACTTTGAAAGACTTTCACATGTCCGACATGGATTCAAGGACTTTCATCTACATCGAGGCTTAAGCTACTTGCTCAAAGTTTTTTGTAACTAAAGAGATTTGTACTTGAAGAGCATTGTATTGTTTTGTAACAAGATCAGTAATAAAGGTACTTAAAGTGGACGTAGGCTACTCCTTAAGCCGAACCACTATAAAACCGTAGTCTCTTACTGCATTTTCTGTTATTTTAGCTGATATTCTGTTCCCGAACCGTCGGGTGGTGCTTTCACATTCATACTTCACACACCGGGGTGTTAGCGTTCGATTTTAAGCGTTAACATTTTTGGTGCTTTCACTGAGAACTGAACTCAGGTTGGTCTCACCATTGCTTCTCAAAATGTTATCGAAAGGAATTCTTTTAAAACCAAAAGTTTATTGGAAATAATGGCTCCTGGGAGAAAACGAAGTTCTATAAGATCCGACAATGTTCAAGAGAATACCGCTACCTCTCCTCCTTCAAGTCAAGTAGCTCCAACTATTAGAGTTACACGAGCAGAATTGGACGCCGTAGTTTTGGGGTTGAATCAACAATTGAATGCCCATAATGCAAAGTTGGAGGCTCAGAATGCCCAGAACGCCCTGATCTTAAGTAAGTTGAACGATCTACTTAGGGCTAACCGTCAACCGGTAATAATGATGGAAACCCTACTACGGGAGTTCAAGATGTTGAAGGAGGGAACATTTCTCAAAGAGCCGCAGATCCTGTGGAAAAGTCACCTCTCCAGGCTGGACGATCAGGACCGCAGCCGACCCTCCGTGAACGGTTGTCAAGACAGAAGTCAGAGAGAATGGCTAATGTTTTCCCTCCAGAGCCTTTAAATGATGAAGAGTATTTCTCAGGCATGGTTCGTCAGATCATGAAGGAAAGTATGCGAAGGGATGAAGACGAGAAAGAATGGGGTTTTGCTCCAAGCAAAACTGCGTTTACTGAGAAAATCTTAAAGGAAGAAATCCCAAGAAAATTCGTTCCTCCTACTATTTCGGCATACAAAGGGACAAGCGATCCTAAAGAGTTTCTGTATAAGTACGATTGGCATATGACGGGTGCCAGAGCGTCTGATGAAATCGAATGTCGATATTTCCCGGTATATCTGGAAGGTGTGGCTCCATTGTGGTTTACAAAGCTGCCGGTCAGGTCCATTGATCAGTTCTCCGATTTGACCAGGAAATTCGAGGAGCAATTTCGATTGTATGCTTCAAAAGAAAAGGATATAATGTCGCTGTCAAGTCTAGAGCAAAATCTCGGAGAATCCATCAGATCATTTTTGAATCGTTTTAACATAGCATTGGATGAGGTAGATAATGCTGAGCCACGCATGGTCCTAACATACTTGATGAGGGCGATTGACAAATCGAGTGAATTTGGAAAATGGTTGAAATTGAAAGAACCAAACTCGCTTGACAAATTCTACAAGAAAGCGGATGAATTCATGCGCTTAGAGAGCCTCCAAACACCCGCTAAGGTGGTATCAGCAGAAGCCGGGAACAATGGTGCTCCTTCGAACAAGAAAGAACCTAACACTCAGAAAAGGGGAAATGATGGTGGAAAGCAAGAGGGAGATGCTAAGAAAGGCCGTCCTTTCAATTTCACACCCTTGACTGATACTGTTAACGTAAGAATCAGACGATAACACCCCGGTGTAAATTGAAGTTGAGTGAAAGCACCACCCGTGTACACGGTAACTACAAACAAGTAGAGAAATCACAGAAAAAGCGGAAAAGACAACAGTTTTTATAGTGGTTCGGCTTAGGGTAAGCCTACGTCCACTTTAAATCTCTTTATTACTGAATTTGGTTACAACTTTACAACAATCTTCAATTACAACACACTTTAGACCAGTAGATCAAACTTTGATGGAGAATAATCTTCCGAATTCATGTTGAATGATATAGATTTTCTCTTGAAGATCGTAGTAGAGTCCTTGGTGTTTGAAGTACTTGAAGTGTTGAATGAGTCGAGAATTCAGCAAAGCATCGGCGCTTGAAATGATCGGCCAAAAAGTCCCCTGCTAGTTGGAGTTAGGGCTGTATTTATAGGGAATACTCTGGGCATAATTTTATCACCAAGTGCTAGGTTGCACACGACCTAAGGTAGGTCGTAGGTCATAGGTCGGCGACGACCTAAGAGATGGGATCTGACTTATCTTGAGTGCAGTTGGTTCTCTTCTGAGTAAATTGATAGGTCGCGTGCGACCTATCATAGGTCGTGAGTCAACTGAGATTTAGGTCGCTGAGACCACTTCGCTCTTAGGTCGGTAGGCTTAGGTCGCATACGCTTGAACTCGTTAGGTCGCTCCATCCTTTAGGTCGCTCTGGCCTTTAGGTCGTTAGATCGCTTGAGTCTTTAGGTCGTTAGGTCGCTTGAGTCTTTAGGTCGTTAGGTCGCTTAAGTCTTTAGGTCGTTAGGTCGCTTGAGTCTTTAGGTCGTTAGGTCGCTTAAGTCTTTAGGTCGTTAGGTCGCTTGAGTCTTTAGGTCGTTAGGTCGCTGCACTTCATAGGTCGCGTAAGTCTTAGGTCACTTCAGAAATAGGAGTTAACACTTGCCCCTCGAAGTACAGGCCTATGCCATAGGTCGCGTGCTTCGATCTGTCCGAGTTAGGTCGTGAGTGACCTAAGACTTGTACTAAGTCGCGTGCCTATTCGTCTTCCTCTTTTTGTCCCATATAAATTTGCTAGGTCGCTGCTTCTCCTCCATTTAACTGTTCTGATTTCATGCTCTTCCATTAACAAAATCTCGTGATTTCAAAGGCGAATTTGAGTTTAATCATTCGCTGATTCATCCCTGCTATCATATTGCGTAATTACACTTGATCTCTATCCATCCCACGGTCATCATCGAACCACGAATTTCCATCTCCGAACCCCAGAACAATTTTGTATGTCGTGTTTCATCTTTTGAGTCAAATTGTGGTCGATTTTGATCGCCATTAGCTGTGATTCACGAAAGCACAGCAATGAGTTGAATTCATGATGGATCGGAGATGCTTTCAATCGAGTCTTGGATGATTCGGTGGTGTGTAGGAATGATGAATTTCACGAAGAGGATGATGGATTTCATCGTGAGTGATAATGGGTTATCGGGTCACAGTTTAACGGGATGGTAAGCTATTGCGTGGAGAGGAAGCTAACGATTTAGCAAATCTGAGCGACTTAAAAACATCCGCGACCTAAGAAACCTGGCCGACCTAACAAATTCTCGCGACCTAAGGATCCTTCAAATCTGCGACTTGACTTTTAGGTCGCGCTGGGATTTAAACGACCTAGGACTTAACAAATTTGCACATGAATTCCAAGCCGGATGACTTAACAAATGAGTGACCTAATCTTTTTTGCGGCATAGGCTGTAGGTCGCGGCCGAGTTAGGACTAATGAATTGCCTTGAACCTTTTAACTCACACAGTGCGATCTAAAGAAGCCCTGACCTATGCTAGGTCGCTGGACGACCTAAGACTTTGTCAAATTCTGAGAAGACTTGGCTGAATTGTTTGAACTTGAATTTTGTTGTACTTCTTTGCAGATTATTTTAACTTTTAAAGCTGTCAACCTATTGAATACAACATTTGCAGAAAAAGGGGACGAATATACTGTCATTGACCGCCCACATCGAATGACAGATTAGTCGACAAAGAATAATCAACTTAAATGAACTGTGTGAACGAAATGCTGCGAACTAAAGAATTCAAGTGAAGTATCAAAGAAAAACTAAAATATTCAATTAAAGCTGATTCGTTTGCATTAACACTACACTTGAATTTTATATTAACAAGTCCTGAAATCTCATAATTGACGAATTGTCAACTAGCTTAATTTCAGTTATGTTTGCTTTCTGTTTTTGTTAGTTCTGCACAACATTTCACACTTTTTAGGAAACGTGCACCTTCTTATTTGAATGTCTAGTTCCTTGTATAGAATGACTTCTCAATAAGGAGAAACAGAATCGGCTGAAGAGACTTTCCCAATTGCTATCCCATTGGTTAATCCTCCAGAGAGAATTTCAACCACACTAACATACAAAGTTTTCCGCCAACTGTACGCTCTCTTTGGCATTGCTGAAGCAGATGCCATTCTTCCTGAGAGAAGCGATACTGCCGATATACCACCTTCTGGTTTTGTAGCAGTTAATCGTCAAATGTGCACGAGTGGAGCTATCCCTCCTTTTAACGACTTTCTTCAACGGCTTCTTCTCCGACTAGCTATTTCCCCCTTCCAGCTGTACCCCAATGGCTATGCTATTCTGATGGGGTTATGTGTGTTATTCGAAAGGACGCTGGATCGCCTTCCGAGTTTTGATAAAGTTTGCTGTTTGTGCACGTTTGCCAAAAATAAAGACCATCCTTCCATTATTCTTGTGAGAAGCGCTAGGAACCATAAACTAATAATCGGCCTTCCCGAAAGTGCTCACGGTTTTCTAAGCCAATTTCTCTTCGTTCGCTGTCCTCCTGGATTCTATGCTATCTGGAGAGTAGGAAGTAAGAGCATTTATCTTTGTTCCTGATGTTTTTCTCTGAGCTTTTCATAGCCTGAGTTGTCAAATGTTAACTTCGCCTTTTACTTTTCAGCGCTTTCTCCTCCTTCTAGGGATTCTAGTCATAAACCAACTTTTGAGAGGCTTATGGTCGTGCCAGTTGAGGAGAGAAGCATTCAATTTCTGTTGAAAGACGAATTTTTGCATCAATACGGACTTTTGCATACCTCTCGCTCTACACACCCTCATGAAGTCCCGGACTCCCTAACCCAAGCACTGGATTCCCCAGTTTCTACCGATGCACCCATACCGAAAGAACCTGCCTCTGAGGCTTCTCTAGTGAAGTGCTCTACTTCTGTTGATGTCGCGGGGTCATCTGGCAAACTTGCCCCGGTCATTGAAGAAAAGTAGCTTCAGGAATCTCCTCCACATTCGAAGAAGTCTAGTGACGAAGAAGCTGGGAAAACAAGCCCTGTCAAACAGAGTGGAGATGACACTTTCGAAGGGTTGAGCGACTTGTTTGTCACTTCACAGGAGCTCTTTAAAGACGACCCCGTCACCACAATGGCTTCTTCTTCAGTAGTTGAGGTGACTTCTACTCTACAACAGACTCCGTCGACTCAAGAGTTGACGTTAACTACTACTCCTACGATTACTCCACAATCAAAGAGCGGTTCGTAGTTTGATGCGCGTAGCTTGCACATCACACACACTTAGAATCTTTCGGCACTTTTATACTCCTAACTCTCTGTACTTTGAAGATTCTAAAGTTACACATATTTTCTTTGAAAACTTTTAAGACTTGTCTCTTCTTTTTTATTTCGGATTCTCTGATGGGACGTAGCAGCTCCTACTATGATGTCTTTCAGCGCTACAGGAGGCGTAGTCAATATGATTATAGGCGCTACCTTCCCGCCCACAGAGAAACCGATGAAGAGAGAGCCGCTCGAAAGGATCAGGAGAGAAGGGCTCAAGAAGAGCGTTACGAGAGGAAAGAAAGGGAGGAGCACCATGAATATTCCCATAAAGGTGACGATTCCCACAAGAGAAAATCCCATGATGGCCGGGGAAAAAGTCATACGGTTGAGGACCCAAGTAAGCGTGCTCGACACGGTGAGAAGCATATTTCTACAACTCCAGAAAAGGTCACTGCCCCCGTCTCACTTGACATTCCTTCTGGCTCTCCCGCTCTCGGGAAGACAGACATTCAAACAATAATTAGCAGGCCTAAATTCCAAGTTGGACCGGGCCCAGCCACTTTGGAAAGTCGGTTTCCACAGTGGTGCCTGAAGGGAGTGCGGTTCGATCTTGACTTGGTTCCTATCGACAAGCCTGCCATGCTGCGGAATCTCGATGCCGTCAAGCTTGATATTGAAAGGATGTCGAACTGGCAAAAACTTGTTGACGAGCTTCAAAGGGTCAACCGTGCGAATATAGAGGCCATGCTTACTATGGAGAATGATAAGGCCGAATGGCAGAAGGTTCTCGAGCAGCACGATACTGAAATGAGGAGCATCGCTACTTACAATGAGGAGCTTGAGGCGAAAGTTGAGGAACTTAAACAAGAGCTTGCTACTTCTTCTACTACATATACTCAAAAAGAAGAAGTACTTCAGAAGCAAGTTCGCGATGCTCATGCCGGCCAAAGAGACGCCGAAGACAAGCTCGATGTGCAAAAAAGAATCAGTGAGGGCTATATTGCTGATATTGCAGAGCTTCGGAAGAAAACCAGCTCCCAAGAGGCGGAGATTCAAATGCTAAAGCTTCAACTCTCCAAAGCTGAAAGAGAGCGTGATGAGGCCGTTGCCGGTAAAATTGCACCTGAAGAATCTCATGAGGAAACGAAGACCAACATCAGCTCAACACTGTTTGACTAGGGCATGGTAGTCTCGCCTTCCTAGGCCCCAAATATGAAGTTACACTGGCCGAAGTTTGGGAGGCTGCACTTGACATGCTTGGCGGTAAAGGCGCTGGCTATGCCGAATCAGCTCTTGAGGAGCATTACTTTGATGACGATGCCCGCGCCGCTCTCGCCAGGGAAAGAGAACAGCTTGCAAAATTAAGGTCCGAAATGGCGGTAGGGGAACATTCGGGAAAAACTATCTCAACTGCTCCAGTTCGGCTTTCTCCTTCGGCCGAAATCGATATTATCGGTTCCAGTTCTCATTCTCCATCTCCTACTAAAGTTACCACCGAGATCACAAGCATACAGGGTGGAGATGAAGGCGACGAAAGTGCCGAGGCACAGGCTTATGAGGTAGATGTCAGGAAGCCGACTTTTCCAGGTAACTCTACTGTTAATCTTGCCTAAGTAGATTGCTCATCTGTTTCTTACGAGCTTGATGAGCTTCTTGACTATTTCCTGAACCTCAGCGAGCCTTTATCTCCTCTTTTTACTGACTTGAACTTTTTTTCTTCTGTAGAGAAAGCGTCGAGCATTGTTCAAACCACCCCTCCTCCAATTATTCCTCCTCCATTTCTTCAGGCCACTCCTCCTTCTGCCTCGCAACCGGGATCACAAGAGGAACAAATAGAAGCTCTCCAAGACTTGGACGATCCCATTGCTTTACAAGAACACAGGGGAGAAGAAACTGAAGGGAGTGAGAAGACTCTAGAAGCAACTGGTTCCGATGATGAACAATTAACTACACTTTTCTCTCCAGGTAGTGGGTCTTCTTCCAGGAAGAGAGGGAAGCGTGGAGTCTCTAAGAAAAAGAAGGAGGCTTCTGCTAGCGAGCCACAAGCGGGAGAAGAACCTATTGTATCCCCTTCCCCTTCCTCCCCTGTTCTTACAAGCCGGCCTAAGAAGTTAACCATTCGGCCAAGCGCAGGCTCAAAAGGCGGAAGGAAGAAGAAATGATGGCTTTGGTCCTATGCTTTTTGTATCGCTTTTTTGCTTTTTGCATGTATTGGCCGGAGATTTTGCAGGTACCTGCCTCCGCTTTTCTTTTTCCTTTTAATTTGAAACCTGTACCTATACAAAATTTTAACAGTGTTGAATAAAATGATTCTTTTTCTTTGCACAAATTCCTGTCTGTATCTGAGAATGCATTTATTATTCATTGTCGTACAAGTTTCTTTACATGATATTGCAGCGAGCTTGTGGTATGTTGTTCGAGCGTAACTTTACCAATATAGTTATACCATGTTTTATGTAGCTATACCATGTTGCCCCTATACCATAAGCTTGTTGCAATATTTTATATTTTGAGAGGACTTCTACTTTTATTTTCTGGAGAATAATTATTCCATACTTGGAGGAATATTATTTCGTTAAAAATAGAGTACAACTCCCTCCATATAAGTTTTTACGCTTCATCCTTCGAAGATATCACTTTTTCTTTTGTGCATATACACATTTTACCAAGTGAATTCTTCTATGTTGTAAAGCGGGCCTCTGAAGGGTACTTTAACTTCTTTTTGAGGAAGAGTATTTTCCAGAATAGGTGAATCATTCTTCCTTTGAGAGTCAAAGTGTGCCTTTGAAGAGGGCTTCTCTATTTTTTTTTTTTAGGCCACAGGAAAGGGCTTTTTGATTTTTGCTTCTTTGAAAAGTTGCACCTCTGAGGAGGGCTTTTTCACGTTTCAACACCTGAAAGTTTTATTTCATTCTTGGTGAAACGTGTGCCTCCGAAGAGGTTTTCCTGTTTGATTGTGCCTCCGGGAGGAGGTCATTTCATTTCTGCCTCTGGGAAGAGGTCTTTTTTGTTTCTGCCTCTGGGAAGAGGTCTTTTTGTTTAGTTGTGCCTCTGGGAAGAGGTCATTTTTGTTTCTGCCCCATGGGAGAGGCTTTTGTTTTTCCCTGTTCGCTGGGAAGCGGGCCTCCGAAGAGGGCTTTTCACATTTCATTTCACGGGAGTGTATCGACCGATGATGAAATGTGTGCCTTTGAGTAGGGTTATTGCCTGGAAGTTTGGAGTTTCTTTCTCTCGGTTGGACGGATTCACGGGAGTGTATCGGCCGATCATTCCGCAACTTTGTATCGAGAAAGATCTCCCTTTTTCTGGTTGGCCCTCTCGAGGTCTTTTAGCATTTCAACTGTGGTGAAATGGTCCTCCGGAGAGGGCTTTTCACGTTTCAACACCTAGAAGTTTTATTTCAATCTCGGTGAAACGTGTGCCTCTGAGTAGGGCTTTTGCCTGGAAGTTTGGAGTTTCTTTCTCTCGGTTGGACGGATTCACGGGAGTGTATCGACCGATCATTCCGCAACTTTGTATCGAGAAAGATCTCGCTTTTTCTGGCTAGGCCCGCTCGAGGTCTTTATCCTCCGAAGAGTTTTGCCTCCGAAGAAGGCTTTTGCCTCTGAAGAGGTCTTTTGTTGATTGATGCTTGCTCGCCCATGTCTCTTTGCCATCGATTCATGTTGGTGATCCCCGTTGTCTTTTGCAAGTGTTTTTCACTTTTTTGTTGCTAATAATTTCCCTTATCCGAAGAAATATACTTCATAGTTAAGCGAGTTGGTGGTGGTAGACACAGGCTATTTAACTGGTTGTTTGTTTGTTCAAACATTTGCAGTTAGTTAGAAATGGTCCACTTCCATCCACATTGCTAACTTTTGTTCGAAGCACTTCTGTTGTTGGATTTAAGTGCGGAAATTTTGAATGGCTTAGTGTTTGTTTGCTGAGTGATGTCGGGGATTGCTTGGTCTTGCGATGGGTAAGCTTTGCTTTTATGACCTGCATTATTAAATCGACATTTTAATGACACAATTAATGTATTTTATATGTCGAAATTAAACAAAGCAGTTTATAATAGTAGAGAACACAAGATTTATAGTGGTTCGGCCAAAAACTGGGCCTACATCCACTTTATAGCTTTTCATTATTCACTTGCTTTACAATTGCTTTCAATACAAGAATCATATATTTGCAATTCTTTTACAATATTTCAGCAAAGCTTTCAAGTAAAATAGGGACGCAAATGATTGCTGTTCCAAGCTCTTGGGATTGGTTCTCCTTCGACAGTTGTGAGTTTGGATGTGCCATCAAGAAGCTTTGCGCCAATAACATATGGTCCTTCCCAGTTCGGCCCAAACACACCTATGGCTGTCATAATTCTCTTCAGGACTAAGTCTCCAACTTCAAAGCTGCGCTGACGAACTTTGGAATTGAAGTGCCTGGCTATTCTTTGTTGGTGAGCTGCAATTCTAAGCCTTGCCTCTTCTCTTCTTTCATCGAGAAGATCAAGTGCTTCCAGTTGCAATTTTTCATTCTCAATTTGATCAAAATGGATCCTTCTGTGTGAGGGAACTTCGGTTTCCACTGGAATCATCGCTTCTGATCCATATGCCAATGAAAATGGAGTATGCCCAGTCGCAGTTTTGTGAGTGGTCCTGTATGCCCATAGTGCAAGCGGTAACTTATCGACCCAACCACCTTTTTCTTTTTCCCGCTGCTTTTTGATGGTTGATTTGATGATTTTGTTTACTGCTTCCACTTGCCCGTTTGCCTGCGGATGAGCCACTGCTGAGAAGCTTTTTTGGATCTTGAATCGTTTGCAAAAATCTTGGAACTCCTCACTTTCAAACTGAGTACCGTTGTCTGTGATTATCTTCTGAGGCACACCATACCTGCAAATGATATTTTTAGTCACAAAAATTATCATTTTCTTAGAGGTAATAGTGGCCAATGGTTCGGCCTCAGCCCATTTAGTAAAATAATCAACAGCAACGATAGCATATTTAATCCCTGATTTGGAAGTCGGCAAAGGCCCAATGAGATCTATTCCCCAGATGGCAAATGGCCACGGACTGACCATTTGTGTTAGCTCAGTGGCAGGTGCTCTAGGGATTTTAGCGGATCTCTGGCATTTATCACACTTTCGGGAATAGTCAGCAGCATCCTGATTAATTTCTGGCCAAAAGTATCCATAACGGAGGATTTTCTTTGCTAAAGTTTGACCACCTGTATGATCCCCACATTCCCCTTCGTGTACTTCAGTTAAAATTGTCTTAGCTTCTTCCTTTGTCACACATCGGAGTAATGGTATTGAAAATCCTCGTCTGTACAAACGACCATCTTGAACTCTATATTTGGAGGCTTTCCTCATCAACTTTTGTCACTCTTTTGAATTTTCTAGCAGAGAACCATTGAGTAGATATTCAAGTATCGGAGTCATCCATGATTTTTGCTCTTGGGATACATTCATAATCCAATCAACATCCATTTCATCTGTGCTTGAAGCTGACAAGACTTCGACGAGAACTAAACCCAATAGTTGAGCTTCGCCAGTACTTGAATACTTCGCGAGAGAATCCGCCTTCATATTTTCTTCTCGGGGGATATGGTTTATTGAATAACGGTCAAAATCTTGAAGAAGCTCCCAGGCTTTTGATAAATAGGCGGGTATATTCCCTCCTTTAGCTTGAAATTCCTTCCTGACTTGGCAAACACTAAGTTGAGAATCACTGAAGATCTGCAATGCCTTGATGTTTAGTTCTTTAGCGATCCTTAAACCAGCGATGAGTGCTTCATATTCAGCTTCATTGTTTGTCGAAGGGAATTCTAGTCTCAGCGCATAACATAGCGATCGCCCTTCTGGGGTTTCAAGGATAACCCCTGCTCCGGAACAGTAATCATTTCTTGCGCCATCAACATACAATTTCCATTAGATTGGGACGCTATCAGTGACTTCTTCCTCACTATCACCCTTATCCGTACATTCTGCGATGAAATCCGCCAAAGCTTGTCCATTGATTGCTTTTCGGGGGTGGTATGTGATGTTATATTGACTGAGATCAATATTCCATTTCAAAAGACGGCCCAAAGTCTCAGGACGGAATAGGACTTGCTTTAGAGGCTGATCAGTGAGGACTTTGATGGGATGAGCTTGGAAATAAGGCCTCAATTTTCTTGATACAATCAACAAACAATAGGCGAGCTTTTCCAACCTTTAATAGTTCATCTCTGTCCAAGTGAATCTTTTGCTGATATAATAGACTGGGCATTGAATCCTTGCGTCTTCCCGTACCAACACTGCACTGAGAGCATGAGACGTAATTGCCAAATATATGAAGAGATCTTCACCACTATCAGGCTTTGAAAGTATCGGCACTTCCATATGACGAATCAACTCATCAAATGCTTTCTGACATTCAGGAGTCCACTCAAAGTTTTTCTTTCCTTTCTTCAGAGCATCAAAGAATAGAATGCATTTGTCAGTGGCTCTGGAAATGAACCGACTCAGAGCAGCAACCTTTCCATTAAGACTTTGTAATTCATTCTTCATTCTAGGAGCCTTGACTTCTCTCAGAGCGGTGATCTGAGCTGGATTGGCTTCAACGCCCCTAGCGCTCACAATGAAACCCAAAAACTTTCCGGACTCCACTCCAAATGAACTTTTCAGGGGATTAAGCTTCATTCAGTATTTGCGGAGTACTGCAAACATCTCTGCCAGGTGATCCATGTGGTCCACTGCTTTCTTAGATTTTACTAGCATATCATCAACATAAACATCCATTGTCTTGCCAATCTATGGTTTAAACATGGCGTTAACAAGCCTCTGGTAAGTTGCCCCTGCACTCTTGAGTCCAAAAGGCATGACCTTGTAGCAGTAAAGTCCAACATCTGTGATGAAGCTTGTATCCTCCTGATCCGGCTCATGCATCATAATCTGGTTATATCCGGAGTATGCATCCATAAAAGATAACAATTCATGCCCTGCCGTCCCATCCACCAACTGATCGATCCTGGGCAGCGGGAAACAGTCTTTGGGGTAGGCTTTGTTCAGATCTGAAAAATCAACGCACACTCTCCAATTTCCGTTAGCTTTCTTAACCAGTACTGGATTTGAGACCCAATTTGGATAAGTAGATTCTCTAATGAACCCGTTCTCCATGAGCCGATCCACTTCTTCTTTTAACGCTGCCGTTCTTTCAGGACCCTGAGTCCTTCTCTTCTGTTTCACAGGTGTAAACTTTGGATCAATGTTCAGAGTATGTACTGCAATCTCTGGGGACATTCCGCAAGTGTCAGCATGAGTCCAAGCGAATACATCCAAATTAGCCTTCAAAAACGAAATCAGAACATTCTGAATTGTTGTACTGAGTTGTGAACCCACATTAAGCACTTTGTTTGGGTCCTTTGGATCAACGGGCACCGGCACTGTTACCTCTACTGGTACTACCCTATTCTCTCCTGCACTGGCTTTCCTTGGATCCATCTCTCTTCGTGCCCCACTACATTCATCAGTGCACGGTCCACCCTGTATTTGCTACAAGGTTGGTTCTTTGATGCGGACTGGAATCGCCGCACCTTTTCCCATCTCTCTCTTCCTGGATTCTCGCAATTCTGCAAAATAACATTCTCGCCCCGCATCTTGGTCTCCCTTAATCACACCAACTCCGTTATCTATGGGGAATTTTAGAGTCAAGCACCATGGGGCAAGAACAGCTTTGAATGCAGCAATAGTTGGTCGGCCTAAAAAGGCATTGTAGGCAGAGAATTCTTCAACAATTATAAACGCTTGCTTTCGGGCCACCTTCCTTGGTCCCTTTCCAAGTTCTACAAACAAATCAATGGTCCCAATTGGCTGTTTGGGTTCTCCAGCGAACCCAGCGATTTTATGTGATGAAGCTTGAACGTCAGCCATCGGGATTTTCATTTGATCGAAGGTCTTCTTGAAGAGGATGTTGCATGAAGCTCCACAATCAACTAGAACTCTTCTCACAGTTGCCGGTCCAATACCAGCGGATATGACCAAAGGATCTATGGTCGGAGCCTCAATACCCAAAGAATCCCTGGCACTGAACACGATATCATCTATGGAAGTCTTTTGTTGCTTTAAAGGCGCATCATTCTCTAAGACAAAAACATTCTCTTCAGCTGGTACATGCCTCAAGGCTCGGGCATACCTTTCCATCTCGCCCCAGCTTTTGCCTGCTAGGTGAGGTCCTCCAGTTATTATATTGATGACAGGCCTTTCTGACTCATGTTCCACGGCCTTCTCACTTGAGGCAGGACGGTGAGCGAGAACTTGTTATCCTTGAGTTGACGAAGCTGGGGCATTTCTGTTCCTTTTCACATACTGCTGGATTTTGTTTTCCTACAAGAGTTGTTCAATTATCTCTTTCAACTGACGGCATTCGTTGGTGTCATGGCCGGGCTGGTTGTGGAACCAACAGAACCTTCCACTTTTTTCCATCTTAATCGCAACTCTCATTTTAGGTGGTGCCGGATAACTGATATCATCTTTGGTCGCGAAGAAGATGTTTTCAGGGGTATCAGTCAAGGGTGTGAAATTGAAAGAACGGCCTCTCTTAGAGTCTCCCTATTTCTTCCCACCATCGTTTCCCCTTTTCTGAGTGTTAGGTTCTTTCTTATTCGAAGCAGTGCCGTTGTTCCCGGCTTCCGCTGATACCTCCTTAGCCGGTGTTTGGAGGCTTTCCAAGCGCATGAATTCATCTGCTTTCTTGTAGAATTTGTCAAGTGAGTTTGGTTCTTTCATTTTCAACCATTTTCCAAAATTCACTTGACTTATCAATTGCCCTCATCAAGTATATCAAGACCATGCGTGGCTTAGCATTATCCATCTCAGCCAATGCTATGTTAAAGGGATTCAAAAATGACCTGATAGGTTCTCCCGGATTTATCTCTAGACTCGATAGCGACATTATATCCTTTGCTTTAGAAGCATGCAATCGAAATTGCTCCTTGAACTTCCTGGTCAGATCGGAGAATTGATCGATGGACCTGACCGGCAGCTTCATAAACCACAATAGAGCTACACCTTCTAGATAAACCGGGAAGTATCGGCATTTAATTTCATCAAACGCCCTGGCACCAGTCATATGCCAGTCGTACTTATACAGAAACTCGTTTGGATCACTCGTCCCCTTGTAAGCTGGAATAGTAGGGGGAAAGAATTTCCTTGGGAACTCTGCCTTCATGATCCTTTCAGTAAATGAAGTTTTGCTCGAAGCAAATCCCCACTCTTTCTCGTCTTCATCTCTTCGCATACTTTCTTTCATGATTTGACGAACCATACCCGAAAAATACTCTTCATCATTTAGAGGCTCTAGAGGGCACACATCAGCCACCTTCTCTGAATTCTGCCTTGACAATCGTTCACGGAGGGTCGGCTGCGGCCCTGATCCTCCAGCTTGAAGAGGAGTCCTTTCTATAGGGTCTGCGGCTCTTTGAGAAGTGTTACCTTCAACATTCTAAACTCCCGCAGTAGGGTGCCCATCATTATTATCTGGTTGACGATTTGCACCAAGTAGATCATTCAACTTAGTCAAGATCAGGGCATTCTGGGCTTCCAACTGCGCATTCTGAGCATTCAATTGCTGATTCAATTCCAAAACTACGGCGTCCAGTTCTGCCCGTGTAACTCTAACAGTTGGAGCTGCTTGACTTGAAGGAGGAGAGGTAGCGGTGTTCTCTTGAACATTGTCGGATCTTACAGAACTTCGTTTTCTCCCAGGAGTCATTATTTCCAATAAACTTCTGGTTTTAAAAGAAATCCTTTCAATAATCCTTCGCGGAGCAATAGTGGAAATTTTCCTGAGTTGGGAGTTCTCAGTGGAAGCACCAAAAATGTTAACGTAAGAATCAGACGCTAACACCCCGGTGTAAATTGAAGTTGAGTGAAAGCACCACCCGTGTACACGGGAACTACAAACAAGTAGAGAAACCACAGAAAAAGCGGAAAAGACAACAGTTTTTATAGTGGTTCGACTTAGGGTAAGCCTACGTCCACTTTAAATCTCTTTATTATTGAATTTGGTTACAACTTTACAACAATCTTCAATTACAACACACTTTAGACCAGTAGATCAAACTTTGATGGAGAATAATCTTCCGAATTCATGTTGAATGATGTAGATTTTCTCTTGAAGATCGTAGTAGAGTCCTTGGTGTTTGAACTACTTGAAGTGTTGAATGAGTCGAGAATTCAGCAGAGTATCGGCGCTTGAAATGATCGGCCAAAAAGTCCCCTGCTAGTTGGAGTTGGGGCTGTATTTGTAGGGAATACTCTAGGCAGAATTTTATCACAAGTGCTAGGTCGCACACGACCTAAGGTAGGTCGTAGGTCGTAGGTCGTAGGTCATAGGTCGGCGACGACCTAAGAGATGGGATCTGACTTATCTTGAGTGCATTTGGTTCTCTTTTGAGCAAATTGATAGGTCGCGTGCGACCTATCATAGGTCGTGAGTCAACTGAGATTTAGGTCGCTGAGACCACTTCGCTCTTAGGTCGGTAGGCTTAGGTCGCATATGCTTGAACTCGTTAGGTCGCTCCATCCTTTAGGTCGCTCTGGCCTTTAGGTCGTTAGATCGCTTGAGTCTTTAGGTCGTTAGGTCGCTTGAGTCTTTAGGTCATTAGGTCGCTTGAGTCTTTAGGTCGTTAGGTCGCTGCACTTCATAGGTTGCGTGAGTCTTAGGTCGCTTCAGAAATAGGAGTTAACAGATACCCCTGAGAACATCTTCTTTGCGACCAAGGATGATGTCAATTATCCGACACCGCCTAAAATGAGAGTTGGAAGTAAGATGGAAAAAAGTGGAAGGTTCTGCCGGTTCCACAACTAACCCGACCATGACACCAACGAATGCCATCATCTGAAAGAGGTAATTGAACAACTCTTGAAAGAGAACAAGCTCCAACAGTATGTGAAAAGGAATAGAAATGCCCCACCCTCGTCGACCCAAGGACAACAAGTTCCCACTCACCGTCCTGGCTCAAGTGAGAAGGCCGTAGAACATAAGTCGGAAAGACCTGTCATCAATATAATAATTGGAGGGCCTCACCCATCAGGCAAAAGCTGGGGCGACATGGAAAGGTATGCCCGGGCCTTAAGGCATGTACCGGCTGAAGAGAATGTTTTTGTATTAGAAAATGATGCACCTTTAAAGCAACAAAAGGCTTCCATAGATGATATTGTATTCAGTGCCAGAGATTCTTTGGGTATCGAGGCTCCTACCATAGATCCTTTGGTCATATCCGCTGGTATTGGGCCGGCTACTGTGAGAAGAGTTCTAGTTGATTGTGGAGCTTCATGCAACATTCTCTTCAAGAAGACTTTTGATCAAATGAATATTCCAATGGCTGACGTTCAAGCTTCATCACTTAAGATTGCTGGGTTTGCTGGGGAGCCCAAACAGCCGATTGGGACCACAGATTTGTTTATAGAACTTGGAAAAGGACCGAGGAAGGTGGCTCGAAAGCAAACCTTTATAATTGTTGAAGAATTCTCTGCCTACAATGCCTTTTTAGGCCGACCAACTCTTGCTGCATTCAAAGCTGTTCTTGCCCCATGGTGTCTGACTATAAAGTTCCCCACAGATAATGGAGTTGGTGTGATTAAAGGAGACCAAGATGCGGGGCGAGAATGTTATCTTATAGAGTTGCGTGAATCAAGGAAAAGAGAAACGGGAAAAGGTGCGGCGGCTCCAGTCCGCATCAAAGAACCAACCTTATAGCAATTACAGGGTGAACCCTGCACTGGTGAATATAGTGGCGCACGAAGAGAGATGGACCCAAGGAAAGCCGGTGCAGGGGATAATAGGGTAGTACCGGTAGAGGTAACAATGTCGGTACCCGTTGACCCAAAGGACCCAAACAAAGTGCTGAATGTGGGTTCACAACTCAACACAACAGTTCAGAATGTTCTCATTTCATTTTTGAAGGCAAATTTGGATGTATTCGCTTGGAATCATGCTGACATGTGTGGAATATCCCCAGAGATAGCAGTACACACTCAGAGCATTGATCCGAAGTTTACACCCGTGAAACAGAAAAGAAGAACTCAGGGTCCAGAAAGGTCAGCAGCATTGAAAGAAGAAGTTGATCGGCTCATGGAGAACGGTTTCATCACAGAATCTACTTATCCAAATTGGGTATCAAATCCAGTGCTGGTTAAAAAAACTAATGGAAAATGCAGAGTATGCATTGACTTTTCAGATTTGAACAAAGCTTGCCCCAAAGACTGCTTCCCGCTGCCCAGGATCGATCAGTTGGTGGATGGGATGGTAGGGCATGAATTATTTTCTTTTATGGATGAATACTCCGGATATAACCAGATTATGATGCATGATCCAGATCAAGAGGACACAAGCTTCATCACAGATGTTGGACTCTACTGCTACAAGGTCATGCCTTTCGGACTCAAGAATGCAGGGGCAACTTACCAAAGGCTTATTAATGCCATGTTTAAACCGTAGATTGGCAAGACAATGGAAGTTTATGTTGATGATATGCTAGTGAAGTCTAAGAAAGTAGTGGACCACATGGATCACTTAGCAGAGATGTTTGCAGTACTCCGAAAATATAGAATGAAGCTTAATCCCTTGAAATGTTCATTTGGAGTGGAGTCCGGAAAGTTTTTGGGTTTCATTGTGAGCGCTAGGGGCATTGAAGCTAATCTTGCTCAGATCACTGCCCTGAGAGAGGTCAAAGCTCCTAAAATGAAGAAGGAATTGCAAAGTCTCAATGGAAAGGTTGCTGCCTCGAGTTGGTTCATTTCAAAAGCTACTGACAAATGCATTCCATTCTTTGATGCTCTGAAGAAAGGAAGAAAAAACTTTGAGTGGACTCCTGAATGTCAAAAAGCATTTGATGAGTTGGTTCGTCATTTGGAAGTGCCTCCGATACTTTCAAAGCCTGACAACGGTGAAGATCCTACATATATTTGGCAATTTCATCTCATGCTCTCAGTGCAGTGTTGGTACGGGAAGACGCAAGGATTCAACGCCCAGTCTATTATATCAGCAAAAGATTCACTGGGGCAGAGATGAAATATCCAAGGTTGGAAAAGATCGCCTATTGTTTGTTGATCGCATCAAGAAAATGGAGGCCGTATTTCCAAGCTCATCCCATCAAAGTCCTCACAGATCGACCTCTAAAGCAAGTCCTATTCCGTCATGAGACTTCGGGCCGTCTTTTGAAATGGAACACTGAACTCAGCCAATATGACATCACTTACCATCCCCGGAAAGCAATCAATGGACAAGCTTTAGCAGATTTCATCGTAGAATGTATGGATAAAGGTGATAGTGGGGAGGAAGCCACTGATAACATCCCAATCCAATGGATATTGTATGTCGATGGCGCAAGGAATGATTACTGTTCTGGAGCAGGGGTTGTCCTTGAAACCCCAGAAGGGCGATCGCTATGTTATGCACTGAGACTAGAATTTCCTTCGACAAATAATGAAGCAGAATATGAAGCTCTCATCGCTAGTTTAAGGATCGCTAAAGAACTAAATATCAAGGCATTGTAGATCTTCAGTGATTCTCAGCTTATCGTCTGCCAAGTCAAGAAGGAATTTCAAGCTAAAGGAGGGAATCTACCCGCCTATTTATCAAAAGCCTGGGAGGTTCTTGAAGATTTTGACCGTTATTCAATAAGCCATATACCCCGAGAAGAGAACTTGAAGGCGGATTCTCTCGCAAGGTATTCAAGTACTGGTGAAGCTCAACTATTGGGATTAGTTCCCGTCAAAGTCTTGTCAGCTCCGAGCACAAATGAAATGGATGTTGATTGGATTATGAATGTATCCCAAGAGCAAGAATCATGGATGACTCCGATATTTGAATATTTGCTCAATGGTTCTTTGCCAGAAAGTTCAAAAGAATGACAGAAGCTGTTAAGGAAAGCCTCTAGATATATGATCCAGGATGGCCGATTGTACAGACGGGGATTTTCAATGCCACTACTTGGCTATGTAACTAAAGAAGAAGCCAAGACAATTCTAACTGAAGTACACGGTGGGGAGTGTGGAGATCATACAGGAGGTCAAACTTTAGCAAAGAAAATTCTCCGTTATGGATATTTTTTGCCAGAGATTAATCAAGATGCTGCTGACTATTCCCGAAAGTGTGATAAATTCCAGAGATTTGCCAAAATTCCTAGAGCACCTTCCACTGGGCTAACACAAATGGTCAGTCCATGGCCGTTTGCCATCTGGGGAATAGATCTCATTGGGCCTTTGCCGGCTGCCAAACCAGGGATTAAATATGCTATCATTGCTGTTGATTATTTCACTAAATGGGTTGAAGCTGAACCATTGGCTACCGTTATCTCTAATAAAATGATAAGTTTTGTGACTAAAAATATCATTTGCAGGTATGGTGTGCCTCAGAAGATAATCACAGACAATGGTACGCAGTTCGAAAGTGAGGAATTCCAAGATTTCTGCAAACGATTCAAGATCCGAAAAAGCTTCTCAGCAGTGGCTCATCCGCAGGCAAACGGGCAAGTGGAAGCAGTAAACAAAATCATCAAATCAACCATCAAAAAGCAGCTGGAAAAGGCAAAAGGTGGTTGGGTCGATAAGTTACCACTTGCACTATGGGCATACAGAGCTACCCACAAAACTGCGACTGGGCATACTCTATTTTCATTGGCATACGGATCAGAAGCGATGATTCCAGTGGAAACGGAAGTTCCCTCACACAGGAGGATCCATTTTGATCAAGATGAAAATGAAAAACTGCAATTGGAAGCGCTTGACCTCCTTGATGAAAGAAGAGAAGAGGCTAAGCTTAGAATTGTAGCCCATCAGCAAAGGATAGTCAGGCACTTCAATTCCAAAGTTCGTCGGCGCAGCTTTGAAGTTAGGGACCTAGTCCTGAAGAGAATTATGACAGCCACAGGTGTGTTTGGGCCAAACTAGGAGGGACCATATGTCATAGGCACGAAACTTCTTGATGGCACATTCAAACTCACAACTGTCGAAGGATAACCAATCCCAAGAGCTTGTAACAGCAATCATTTGCGTCCATATTTTACTTAAAAGCTTTGCCGAAATGTTGTAAAAGAATTACGAATATATGATTCTTGTATTGAAAGCAATTGTAAAGCAAGTGAATAATGAAAAGCTATAAAGTGGATGTAGGCCCAGCTTTTGGCCGAACCACTATAAATCTTATGTTCTCTACTATTATAAACTGCTTTGTTTTATTTCGACATACAAAATACGTTAATTGTGTTACTAAAATGTCGATTTAATAATGCAGGCCATAAAAACAAAGCTTACCCATTGCAAGACCAAGTGATCTCCGACGTCACCCAGCAAGCAAACGCTAAACCATTCAAAATTTCCATACTCAAATCCCACGAAAGAAGTGTTTCGAACAAAAGTTAGCGATGTGGCTGGAAGTGGACCATTTCTAACTAACTGCGAATGTTTACACAAACAAGCATCCAGTTAAATGGCCTGTGTCTACCACCACCAACTCGGTTAACTATGAAGTATATTCCTTTGGATAAGGAAAATTGTTGGCAACTAAAAAGGGATGATATTTTTAAAAGATAACGGGGATCGCCGAAATGAATAGATGGCAAAGAGACATGGGCAAACAAGCATCAAACAGCAAAAGACCTCTTCAGAGGCACAAGCCCTCTTCAGAGGCACAACTCTTCGGAGGATAAAGACCTCAAACGGGGCATGTCAGAAGACTTTCTCAACATGGTATGGAATGATCGGAAGCACCTTCCTAACAGGAAGGCAAAGCGCTTGTTTACTAGTTGAGATAGTTTGCGTAGACAAGCGTCCAAGTAACTTGCATCCGCCCCGTGAGTCCATGAGACGACCGGAGGCACCTTCCCAAGTGGAAGGCAAGGCGCTCCTTCACTAGTAGAGACAATCTACGTAAACAAACGTCCAAGTAACTTGCGCTCGCCCCGTGAATCCGGCCGACCATGAGAAAGAAACTTCCAGGTAGACTCGGAGGCACGCATTCCACTGGGATCTGAAATAAAACTTCACAAGTGCTGGAATGTGAAAAGCCCTCTTCGTAGGCCCATTTCACCACAGTTGAAATGCTAAATGACCTCGAGCGGGCCTCGCCAGAAAAAAGAGAGTTCTTTCTCGACATAAAGTTGTGGACTAATCGGTGATACACTCTCGTGAATCCATCCAGCTAAGAGAAAGAAGCTCCAAACTTCCAGGCAAAAGCCCTACTCAGAGGCACACATTTCACCGTGATCTGAAATAAAACTTCACACGAGTCGAAATGTGAAAAGCCCTTCGAAGGCCAGCTTTCCAGCGAACAGGGAAAAGATAAAAGCCTCTCCCAAGAGGCAGAAACAAAAAGACCTCTTCGCAAAGGCACAATCAAACAAAAAGACCTCTTCCCAGAGGCACAATTAAACAAAAAGACCTCTTCCTAGAGGCACAATCAAAAACTCTCATCAGAGGCTCAAGCAGGTTGAAACCCCTTTTTATTCTGAAAGGCCCACTGCACTATGAAGTGAAACTCACTAGCCAAAATAAAAGTGATTTTCTCAAAAAAAAAGCAAAGTGTAAAAACTTTGCAACAAAAAAAGAAGAAGAAAAGGAAGCCCTCTTTAAAGGCACACTTTAGCTTTCAAAGGAAGATTAGTTCATCTATTCTTGAAAATACTCTTCCTCAAAAAAGTTAAAGTGCCCTTCGGAGGCCCGCTTTACCACATAGGAGAATTCATTTTGTAAGAATGTATATCTGCAAAAGAAAAAGTGATATCCCCGACGGGTGGAGCGTGAAAACTCATATGAAACGAGCTGTACTCTATTTTGAGCAGAATAATATTCCTCCAAGTATGGAATAATTATTCTCCAGAAAATAAGAGTACAAGTCCCCTAAAAGTTGAAAATATTACAACGAGCTTATGGTATAGGGGCAACATGGTATAGCTACATTGGTAAAAATAACGCTCGAACAACATACCACAAGCTCACTGCAATATCATATAAAGAAACTTGTACAAAAACGTAGAGTAAATGCATTCTCAAATACAGACAGAAGTTTGTACAAACAGAAAGAATCATTTTATTCAATACTGTCAAATTTTGTACAGGTACAGGTTTCAAAATAAAAAGAAAAGCGGAGCCCGGTACCCGCACAATCTTCGGCCAGTACATGCAAAAAACAAAAAGTAAAAATAAGGGGAAGCAGGGCCCATTACTTCTTCTTACCACCACCTTTAGAGCCTTCACCTGACCTAATAGGCAGTTTTCAGGACGGCTTGGGAGAGTTGGGGATGAAGGAGAGAGGGTTACTGCCGGATCAACCTTCGCTTCCTCTTCAGAAAAAAGAATGCTTTTCCTTTTCTTCTTGGAAGTGGTACGCTTCCTCCTCCTCTTTGAAGAAGACTCACTTCCTGGGGTAACAAGAGCAGCCAGTTTTACGTCATCAGAAATAGTATGCTTCGGGGATTCGTCGCCTCCTTCAAGTCCTTCGTCCTTCTGCTCCTGCGAAGCGACTGGATCATCCAATCCTTGATGGGCTCCTATTAATTCTTCCTGTTATCCCGGCTGGGAAATAGGAGTGATTTGAGGGAATGGAGGAGGGACAGCTGGAGGAGGAGAAGTCTGTGTGGCACTTGGCATTTTTGCTACAGAAGAAGAAAAGCCAAAAATATTAGTATCTCCCGTGAAGAAAGGAGATAGCGGCTCATTGAGATTTAAGAAATAATCAAAAAGTTCATCAAACTCATGAGGAGCAAACAAACAGTCCACTTGGGCAAGATTAATAGTAGAATTACCTGGAGAAGTCGGCTTCCTAATGTCAACTTCATAAGCCTATGCTTCGGTGCTCTCTTCGCCTTCATCTCCACCCTGCGTGCTTATCTTAGTTATAACTTTAACAGGGGATGGAGAATGACAACCGGAGCCTGTGATGTCAACATCGGCCGAAACCGAAGGAGGGACGGGGGCAGTTAATGGTGCTTCTTTCACAAAGTGCTGCTCCCCTGTCTCAGCTCGTGCTTTGGCAAGCTGCTCTTTTGTCCGGGCTAGAGCAGCTATGGCGTCATCATCTAGAAAGTGTTCTGCAAGAGATGCTTCAGCATAGCCGGCGCCTACACCTCCAAGCATGTCAAGAATTGACTCCCAAACCTCGGCCAGGGTAATCTCATACTTCGGTCCTAAGAATGAAAGGCTCCCGCGCCCCACAACGCTATGCACGTAGAAGTCAAAAAAATTGGAGTTGACATTGGCTTTAGTCGCCTCATGCGACTGTTTGGCAGCCTGCCTTCCAGCAATTGCTTCGTCACGTTACTTCTCGGTCTTCAATAATTGGTACTTTAGCCTCATAATCTCCAAATCCTGGGGGTTGACCTTCTCCCATAACTTAGCAACGTCAGCACGATACCTTTCCGTTGTTTTCTGCTCAGCCTCAAGTTGTGCCTCGGCATGTCGCTGAGCAGCGTGAGCATCGCGAACTTGCTTTTAAAGTACTTCTTCTTTTTGAGTATATGAGGTAGATGAAGTAGCAAGCTCTTGTTTAAGTTTTTCAACTTCCGCTTCAAGCTTCTCGTTGTAATCAGCGATGCTCCTCATCTCGGTATCATGCTGGCTTAAAGTTTTCTGCCACTCGTCCTTATCATTTTCCATGGTCAGCATGGCCTCTAAATTCACGCGGTTAACCCTCTGAAGCTCATCAACAAGCTTTTGCCGTCCTGACATCCGCTCGATATCAAGTCTAACAGCATCAAGATTTTGTATCATTGCTTGTTTGTCAATAGGGACCAAGTCCAGATCGAACCGCACTCCCCTTATGCACCAGTGCAGGAACCGGCTTTGCAGAATAGCCGGGCCTGGTCCAATTCGGAATTTAGACTTGTTGACTATTGTCTGAATGTCTGTCTTCTTTAGAGCAGGAGAGCCGGAAGGGATGTCAAGTGAGACGGGGGCAGCGGCCTTTTCAGAAGCTGTAGATGCAGGCTTTTCTCCGCGCCTGGCACGCTTGCTTGGGTCCTCAACTACATGACTTTTTCCTCGGCCGTCATGCGACTTTCTTTTTTGAGAGTCATCACCTATCTAGGAAGATCATGGTGCTCCTCCCTTCTCTCCTCTCATAACGCTCTTCTTGAGCTCTCCTCTCCTGAGCCTTTCGAGCGGCTCTCTCTTCGTCAGTTTCTCTGTAAACGGGAAGGTAGCGCCTATAGTCATATTGATCACGCCTCCCGTAGCGCTGAAAGTCGTCGTAATAAGAGCCGATGCGTCCCATCGGAGAATCTGAAATTGAATAAAAAACAAGTCTTAAAAGTCTTCAGAGAAAAGAAGTTAAGTATGAATAAGTGCTGAAAATCCAATGTGTGTGTGGTGTGCAAACTACACGCGTCAGGCTACAAACCACTTTCGGCACAGGGGTGGTAGTGACTTGAGTGGCAGGCTTCAAAATTTGCTGAAAAGTGGATGTCGCCTCGACAGCAGGAGAAGAAGCTTTAGGGACATCATCTTTAAAAAGTTCCTGTGAAGTTATGATCAGGTCGCTTAGCCCCTCAAAAGTATCATTACCTCCATGCTCGACGGGAGTTTCTTTTTCGGCTTCCAGATCGGCCGCATCTTTAGAACAATGAAGAGTTTCTTCCTCCTCAATAACTGGAGAAAGTGCCGATTTGCTGGATGGACCCGCAACATCGGTAAGTGTGGGGCACTTCACCAGTGAGGTTTCAGTAGAGGGCTCCTTCGGCATAAGCTTTTCAGCAGGGATTGAGGCATCTGGTGCCTCCACTGGAGAATCGGGGACTTCGTGAGGCTGAGTGGAGCGAGAAGAGTGAAGAAGTCTGAACTGGTGAAGGAATTTTTCGTTCAACAAAAATTTCATGTCCCGCTCTTCAACCGGTACAGCCACGAGCCTCTCCAGAGTTGGCTTCTGGCTGGGATCTCCAGAAGGAGGAGGGAGCGCTGAAATGAAAAAAAACGAAGTTAACACTTGACAATTCGGGCTTCGCAAAACTCAGAGAATAGAAGAAGTAAAGGTAGATGATCTTACTTCCTTCCCTCCACATAGCATAAAACCCCAGGGGGCAGTGAACAAAGAAGAACTGAGTTAAGAACCCATGAGCAGTGTCGGGAAGGCTAACGATCAATTTGCGTTTCGGGCGCTTCTCACGACGGTGATAGAAGGGTGATCCTTAGTCCTGGTAAAGGAGCATAAGAAGCAAATCTCATTGAAGCTTGAAAGTCGATCAAATGTTCTCCTAAATAGCACACAGAGCCCAATCAGAATGGCGCAGCCATTGGGGTGTAGTTGGAATGGGGAGATGGCTAGTTGACGAAGAAGATTCTGGAGAAAGTTGTTGAAGGGGGGAATGGCCCCGCTCAGGAACATTTGTCGGTTAACCGCTACAAAGCCAGAAGGAGCCACATTAGCAGTGTTAGTTTTCTCAGGAAGAATGGCATCTGCTTCAGTTGCATAACTGACGAAAAAATTTGTATGATAAAGTGGTAGAGGCTCTCTCTGGAGGATTAACTAGGGGAGCCGGAATAAGAGTGGCTTCTCCAGTCTGGGCTGTTATCTCTTCTTGTTGAGAAGTCATTCTACACAAGCAACTGGATATTCAAATGTGAAGGTGCACATTTGCTAAAAGTGTGAAGTGTTGTGCAGAACTAATAAAAATAACAACTAAATATAACTGGAATTAAACTAGTCGACAATTGATCGATTACCAAATTTCAACACTTGTTAATTTAAAGTTCAGGTATAGTATTAGTGCAAACTAGGCAGTTTCAGTTGACTGTTTCAATGTTGCTTTAATACTTTACTTGAATTTGATGATTTAAAAGCACTTCGCTCACACAATCTATTTAAGTTGATTATCTGTTGTTAACTAATCTGCCATTTCATGTGGGCAGTCAGTGGCAGTATATTCGTCCCAATTTTCTGTAAATGTTGTATTGAACAGATTGTTAGCTTGCAAGTCAAAAGTGATCTGTGAAAGAATGCAACAAAGTTTAACAGTTTAGAGACTAAACAGTTCAAAGTCCAAACAATTCAGTATTCAGGCAGTTTACTTCAGCAATCAAGTTAAAATTCAAGTCAGAATTATGTTTCATGACAGTTCGAAGTGCTAACTCGTCCCCGACCTAAAGAATGTGGGACAAATTAAGTTAGGTCATTTGTGCTCTATGTCGTTAATGCCTTAAGTCATTGGTTCTTTAAGTCGTAAGGCGTAGTAAGGGGAAAAGACTTCAGTTCGAAGCGACGTGAAATTCTCCAAGTCCTATGTCGGCCACGACTTAAGAGTTATGTCGCAAAAGTTTGTAAGTCTGTCCAGAGTTAAGTTGCGGAGGTTATTGGGTCGCCCAAAATTACTGAGTCACGTCCAAGCTAATGTCAAGCTTCCTTTGACAGGCCGACCTCTTCTTAAATCAGTAACCCGTCATCCTCCTAACCCGATAACCCGTATAGGACAATATCGTCCCCTCCAAATTCGCAGATCAACTGAATCGAAATATGGTAACCCATCGTCTTCCCCTTGCAAGTCATCTAAAAACACGATCGAACCGCTCCAAGTTTGTCGGCAATCGATCATAACGTGATTTGAGATGAAGTATGGTATGAGGATCTGGATTGGGGTTAGAAAGTGGGAAGTCCAAGTTCGGAAGGTAGCGGTAATTGTGAAAACGAGTGAGTAATGAGTTTACTTACGCAGTGTGACGATGAAGATTGTAGGAACTTGATTGGTGACGAGGTAAACTAATTGGATTCGTTTCTGGAAGCTTCGAAGGTCAATAATGGCGGAAGTAAACACGGAAGCAAGTAGGTGAAGAAGAAGCGACCTAAGCCTTTTATATCTCGGGGCAGTGGAACTTGAATCGGCACACGAGTTAAGATAAGTCGAAGCACACGACCTACGACCTAGGTGTATACTTCGAGGGGAAAATGTTAACCCTCAATTTTCTAGGATTTAAGAACTGTACGACTCAAGCAAGATATGCGACTCAAGCAGAGTGCGTGACTTAACGAGTTAAGGAAACCTCAAGACTTAAGGTATGTGACGACTTTACAAGTTAAGGCATGAATGACTTACGACTCAAGGTCACCACGATCTAACAGCTCAAAGTACTCCACGACTTAACAACTTAAGGTCTGGACGACTTAACGAGTTAAGGTCTACACGACTTAAGAATTGAAACGGTCTAAACAGTTTTCGACTCAAGCAGCTCTACGACTTAAAGCAATCTACGACTTAAGGAAGTCTACGACTTAAGGAAGTATACGACTTAAGGAAGTCTACGACTTAAGAGATGGCACGACTTAAAAGGCTACGACTTAACGACTCAAGGCACGAAAAGGTTAAGACAACTACACTTAAGTCGCAACTGACTTACGACCTTTGCTTGGTCGACCACGACCTAAGACTACAGAGGCAAGTTCAATACCATGCCATGATTCGTTAACTCGTTGGCAACTTGGGACTTGAGATGTGAATCCAAAAGAGCAAACTTACTCCAGTTAAGCCCCAAGCCAAGACTTAGTATAGGTCGGTCACGACCTACGACCTATGATGAGTGGTACACGACATAAGCAAGCATATAAGAAGACGCATCCGGTTAACTCGTGCACGACTTAGGACTTGTAACATGAATTCGAACAGATAAGCAAACTTCTACCAAGCTACGAGCTGGATTCAATGGGTCAGCCACGACCTACCCTAAGTCGGTCACGAGTTACGACCTAGGGGGTAAAATTCTCTATAAATGCCAACCTACATTGAACGTGAGGGGGACTTTTGGACGATCTCTTCAAGCGCCGATACTCTGCCAGTTTCTAAACCGACTCTATACTTGAAATTTCGAAGAACACTACAAGCTACTTTGAAAGACTTTCACACGTCCGACATGGATTCAAGGACATTCATCTAAATCGAGGCTTAAGCTACTTGCTCAAAGTGTTTTGTAACTAAAGAGATTTGTACTTGAAGAGCATTATATTGTTTTGTAACAAGATCAGTAATAAAGATACTTAAAGTGGACGTAGGCTACTCCTTAAGCCGAACCACTATAAAACCGCTGTCTCTTACTGCATTTTCTGTTATTTTAGCTGATATTCTGTTCCTGAACCATCGGGTGGTGCTTTCACATTCATACTTCACACACTGGGGTGTTAGCGTTTGATTTTAAGCGTTAACAAATTGAATGTCAGAGTGTTGCAGATCTTCAGTGATTCACAGCTTATTGTATGTCAAGTCAAGAAAGAATTTCAAACTAAAGGAGGAAATCTGCCAGCTTACTTGTTAAGAGCCTGGGAACTTCTCGATGATATTGACCATTATACAATAAGTCATATACCCCGGGAAGAGAACATGAAGGCAGATTCTTCCGCAAAGTACGCAAGCACTGTGAAGCTCAATTATTGCGATTAGTTCCTATGGAAGTCCTGTCAGCTCCAAGCATTGACGAGATGGATATCGACTGGATCATGACTATATCTCAGGAGCAAGAATCATGGATGACTCCGATAATGGAATATCTGCTCAACGGTTCTCTACCAGAAAGTTCAAAAGAAAGACAGAAGTTTCTAAGAAAATCCTCTAGATATATAATTCAAGATGGCCGATTGTATAGGCGAAGATTCTCAATGCCATTACTCCGATGTGTGACCAAGGAAGAAGCTAAGACAATTCTAGCTGAAGTACACGGTGGAGAGTGTGAAGACCATTCAGGTGGTCAAACTCCAGCAAAGAAAATTCTCCATTATGGGTATTTTTGGCCAGATATTAATCGTGATGCTGTAAGCTATGCCTGAAGATGTGACCGATGCCAAAGATTTGCAAAAATCCAAAGAGCACCTTCCGCAGAGATAACATAGATGGTCAGCCCGTGGCCATTTTCTATTTGCGGAATAGATCTCATCGGGTCTTTGCCAAACGCCAAATCCGGAATCAGATATGCTATTGTTGCTGTTGATTATTTTACTAAATGGGCTGAATCTGAACCATTAGCTACCATTACCTCTAAAAAGATGATAAACTTTGTAACTAATAATATCATTTGCAGGTATGGTGTGCCTCAAAAGATAATCACAGATAATGGAACCCAATTCGAAAGTGAAGAGTTCCAAAAAAATTTCAAGCGATTCAAGATCCAAAAAAGCTTCTCAGTAGTGGCACATCCGCAGACAAACGGGCAAGTGGAGGCAGCAAATAAAATTAACAAATCAAACATCAAAAAACAGCTGGAAAAAGCGAAAGGTGGTTAGGTCGATAAGCTTCCACTAGCACTATAGGCATATAGAACTACCCACAAAACTGCGACTGGGCACATTCCATTTTCATTGGCATATGGATCAGAAGCAATGATTCCGGTGGAGATGGAAGTCCCTTCACATAGAAGAATTCATTTCAACCAAGCTGAAAAAGAAGAGTTGCAACTTGAAGCACTTGACTTCCTTGATGAAAAAGGGGAAGAGGCTCAGCTTAGAATTGCAGCCCATCAGCAAAGAATTGCCAGGCACTTCAATTCCAAAGTTCGCCAATGCAGCTTTGAGATTGGAGATCTAGTCTTGAAATGGGTCATTACAGCAACAGGAGTGTTTGCGCCAAACTGGGAAGGACCATATGTCATAGGCAAAAAACTTCTTGATGGCACTTTCAAACTGATAACTGTCGAAGGAGATCCAATTCAAAGAGCTTGGAACAACAATCATTTACGCCCATATTTTACTTAAAAGCTTTACTGAAATACGGTAAAAAGAATTATGAATGTACGATTCTTGTATTGAAAGCCATTGTAAAGCCAGTGCAAGTGAATAAGAAGAACTATAAAGTGGATGTAGGCCTAGTTCTTGGCCGAACCACTATAAATCTTGTGTTCTCTACTATTATAAACTGCTTGTTTTATTTCGATATATAAAGTGCTTCAATTGTATTGCTAAAATGTCGATTTAATATTGCAGGCCGTTAAAACAAAACTTACCCATCATAAGACCAAGCGATCCCTGACATCACTCAATGAATGAATGTTCAGCCACAAAAATTCCAGACTCAAATCCTATATAAGAAATGCTTCAAGCAAACAGTTAGTGGTTTCGCCAGAGGTAGACCCTTCCTAACTAAATGTGATCGTTTGTGCAAACAAACATCCGAGTAATTAGCCTGTGTCTGCCCCTACGAACTCGTTTAACAATAAATTACGCTTCTTTGGATAAAATAAGCTACTTGCAAGAGAAAGGAATGTGTGCTTGAAAATGATAACAGGGAACCGCTGATATGAACAAATGGCAAAAAGACATGGGTGAGCAGGCAGCAAACATCAAAAGATCTCTTCGGAGGCGCAAACCCTCTTCGGAGGCACAACTCTTCGGAGGCACAACTCTTCGGAGGATAAAGACCTCTAATTGGACTTGCCAGAAAAAGAAAGTTCTTTTTCCCAACAAAAAGTTGTGGAATGACCGGTGGCACAGGACACTCGTTAACTAGCTGAGAAAGTTTGTGCAAACAAACAATCCAAGTAACTTGTGTCAGCCCCGTGAATCCATCCAACCGTGGGAAAGAACTTCCAGGAAAAAGCCCTACTCGGAGGCACACATTTCACTGTGATATGAAATAAAACTTCACACGAGTTGAATGGTGAAAATACCTCTTCGGAGGCAAGCATTCCACCGAGATCTGAAATAAAACTTCACAAGTGTTGGAATGTGAAAGGCCCTCTTCGGAGGCCCATTTCACCAAAGTTGAAATGCTAAAAGACCTCTTCGGAGGCACACATTTCACCGCGATCTAAAATAAAACTTCACACGCGTGGAAATGTGAAAAGCCCTCTTCGGAGGCCCGCTTCCCAGCGGACAGGGAAAAAATAAAAGCCTCTCCCCAGAGGCAGGAACAAAAAAGCCCTCTCCCCAGAGGCACACACAAAAAAGCCCTCTTCCTACAGGCACAATCAAATATAAAAAAATCACTCTTCCCAGAGGCACAATCAAACAAAAGCCCTCTTCGGAGGCATAAATAGGTCAAAGCCCTTTTTCGGAAGGCCACTTTACCACCAAGGAAAATTCACTTGCCAAAAATAAAAGTGACTTTGTCCAAAAGTGAAGTGTAAAAACTTCGCAAAAAAAAAGAGAGAACTTCTCCAACACGAGGCGCATTCTACTAAATCTGAAAAATATTTCCTTAAAATGGAAAAATTATTCTACAAAGTACAGATGCAAACCTTATTCGAATGGAAAAGTTGTTCTCTAAAGAAAGAGTACAAGTCTTCTCGAAACAAAAGAGTTATTCTCCAAAAATTTTGCCAATGTGAAAGAGGTTGCAATAAACCATGGTATGGGGGCAATATAATATAGTTACAAAAATAAAAACAATGCTCAAGCAACATAACATAGGTTTACGGCAACGTCACACAGAAGAAATAAAGAAACTTGTATGAAAAAGAAGAATAAATGCATTCTCAAATACAGACAGAAGCTTGTACAAGTAAAAAAATCATTTTATTCCATACTATAAATTTTTTATACATGTGCAGGTTTCAAAACAAAAGCGGCGGGGACCGGTACTCTCATAATCTCCGGTCAACACAGGTCTTTATATATACAAGCAAAAAAGCAAAAAAGCGAGACGAAAAGCATAAGTCCCAAACCCATCACTTCTTCCCGCCACCTTTCGAGCCTTCTCCTAGCCGGATGATTAAGTTTTTGGGCCGGCTTGTGAGAGTAGGGGAAGAAAGAGGAAGAGGTGCAATTGGACTTTTTTCTGCTTTTTCTTCGCCAGCAGAAGCTTCTCTCTTTTTCTTTGAGACTACACGCTTCCCCTTCTTCTTTAAAGAAGACTCACTGCCCGGAGTGAGAAGTGCAGACAATGTTATGTCATCGTAAATAGTTTGCTCCCGTGTTCTTTCGCCTTCTTCAGGTTCCTCGGCTTTCTGTTCTTGAGAAGTGACCGGGTCATCCAAGCCTTGAAGAGCTTCTAACTGCTCCTCTTGTGACCTCGGTTGAGAAACGGAAGGAGGAATAATCTGAAGAGGCGGAGACGAAACAGCTGGAAAAGGGGAAGGATGAATAACACTTGGCGCTTTCACTACAGGAGAAGAGAAGTTAAAGTCAGTATATCTCATAAAAGAGGAGAAAGTGGCACGTCAAGATTTAAGTAATAATCAAAAAGTTCATCAAGCTCATGTGCAGTAAGCAAGTAGTCCACTTGAGCGAGATCAACACTGAGGTTACCTGGAGAAGTAGGCTTTATTATGTCAACTTCAAAGTCCTGCGCTTCAGCGCTTTCTTGAGTCTCATCTCCAGTGCGAGAGGTGGCGCTATAATAGCTTTAGCAAGAGGTGGAGAATGGGAACTGGAGCCAGCAATATCGATGTCGGCCGAAACTGAAGGTAGAACTGGGTCGGTTGAGATTGTCTTTCCTAAATGTTCTCCTTCTGCCATTCCGGCTCTCTCTCTGGCAAGTTTCTCTTTTCCCCTGGCAAGAGCGACACATTCATCATCATCTAGATAGTGCGCCATTAAATCTACCTCGGCATATGCGGCTCCTCCAAGCATATCAAGTATGGCCTCCCACACTTTGGCCAAAGTAATTTCATACTCCAGCCCCAAAAATTTAAGGCTACCGCGCCCCAGAACACTATGGATGTAAAACTCGAATAGAGTGGAGCTGACTTCGGATTTAATTGCCATATGAGATTCTTCGGCTGCAGCTTTGCCAATAGCTTCATCACGCTCTTTTTCAGCTTTAGAAAGTCGAGCTTTTAGCAATTCAATTTCCAAGTTCAGAGAGTTGGTCTTTTCTCGTAGATGAGCAATGTCGGCTCGGTAGCTATGCACAACCTGTTGCTATGCTTCAAATTTAGCTTCAGCATATCTCTGTGCCGCGTGAGCATCTCTCACTTGTTTTTGAAGCACTTCTTCTCTCTGAGAATAGGAAGTGGAAGAAGTGGCGAGCTCTTCCTTAAGTTTTTTAACTTCCTCTTCAAGCTTCTTATTATAAGCGGCAATACTCTTCATTTCGGCATCATGCTGATCAAGCGTTTTCTGCAACTCAGATTTTTCATTTTCCATAGTCAGCATGGCTTCAACATTTTCGCGATTCACTCTTTGAAGCTCGCAATGAGTTTCTGCCAGCCAGACATTCTCTCGATATCGACTTATACGGCATCAAGATTTCGCAATATGGCTTGCTTATCAATCGGGACCAAGTCAAGATCGAAGCATACTCCCTTTAAGCACCAGTGCGGGAATCGGCTTTGAAGAGTAGTAGGACCCTTTCCAACTTGATAAGGGGGCCTACTTATGACTGTTTGAATATCAGCTCTTCGAGGGGGGAGAGCCGGAAGGAATTTCCAAAGAAACGGGAGTAGTGGGCTTTTCAGCACCTTCTAGTAGTGGACGGACCAAGGTAGGAAGGTCTCTATAGAAAGTTTGATCTTTATTTCGTATTTTACTATTCTGACTCTTTTTGACTTCGAAGTTTCACATTCTTCCATTTCAAGTTCCTTGGCAGATTGTTTGCACATATCTGTAGTTGTAGACCATATAGTTGTTTCAAACCTCGTAGGAGGATCGACATATTTATTCATGATTTGTAGTGGTTTGAAAATTTTTAAGCTAGGCTTAGAGTTTGATTGTGATGACCATGTAATGGGATTTTCGAGATATGGGATGATTTTGGAGATGGACTGGTTATCTACTTATGTGGCGATATTGGACCCCAAAGGAGAGTCTTCAGGCTAGGGACATGTAGTAGACGGACTCTTGAGTTTTCTTGCGACCCCAAGGTCAATCATGTTGAGCTTCCTTTATTCCCTTGATTCATCACTAGTGGTGATAGATTCAGTACCAGTTGTTAGAGATTTCTCAGACATTTTTGCAGGGGTTAAGGGGCTACCTCCTAAGAGATATCGATATAAGGATCTATCTGAATGACAATGCTAAGCAAGTGGCATTGCCCGTGAGACATATGGCTCTTAAGGAGAGGAAGAAATTAAGTAAGCAGATTGGTGAGCAATTAGAGAAAGGCTTTATCAAATGGAGCACATCTGAGTGGGGGGCTCCAGTCGTCTTTGCATTAAAGGTGGATGGATCCCTTCAACTTTGCAAAGACTATAGAGAGTTAAATAAGGTCACAAAGAAGAATCATTACCCACTTCCTAGGATAGATGGTATTTTCGGTCAATTGGTTGGCTCTTTAGCTTAGAATCGTTGACGATAGCATCGATAAGACAGCATTTAGGACACCCGATGGATTCTTTGAGTGGTTGGTTATGCCGTTCAGGCTTACAAATGCCCCAACCTAATTTGTAGACTTGATGAGCTGTGTTTTTCGAGATGTCCTAAAAAAGTTCGTTGTAGTGCTTATGGACGACATTATGTTGTTTTCCAAGAGTATGGAAGAGCATGTTATTCATCTTGAAGAGGTTCTTCGTACACTTCGTTTTCATCAATTGAAAGCAAAATTATCGAAGTGTCACTTTAGGCGTGAGGAGGTGTGTTTCTTTGGGCATGTAGTCTCAAAAGAGGGTCTAGCTGTGGTTCGCGCTAAGGTAGTAGCAATAAGGGATTGGAAGGCCCCCAAGAACGCTATCGAAGTTAGAAGCTTTCTAGGTTTAGCTGGTTATTATAGGATGTTTAACAAAGATTTTGCTAAGATTTCAGCACTGCTTACTCACCTCAATAAGTTGAATGCGGCATTCATGTATGATGTGGATTGTGAGGATTCGTTCACGATGCTAAAGAAGGCCCTTACTAGTGCACCACTATTAGTTTTACCCGAGGGAGCTAATCCTTTTACAGTATACACTGATGCATGTGGGACTGGCCTTGAGGAAGTATTGATGTAGGAAGGGAGGGTAGTATGCTATGGGAGTAGACAGTTGAGAACTCATGAGAAGAGGTACCCCACTCATGATTTGAAGCTGGGTGCTATTGTTTTCGCGCACAAGTCTTGGAGACAATACTTGTTAGGAGAGAGGTTTGAACTTTTCACTGACCATAAATCATTGAAGTACCTATTCTCGTAAAAGGATTTAAACTTGAGGCAGCAGCGCTTGATGGAGTTTCTGGTATCATATGACTTTGAGATAGCTTACACCCATGGCAAGAGGAACATGGTTGCAGATGCGTTAAGTAGGAAGAGAATAGACCTTAGCCCAATGTTCATGGAGTGGAAAAGCATAGAATTTATTTCCACCTTTGAATTTAAGCCCTTTATGGATATTACTCCTGGATTATTGGTTGCACTTTAGGTTAAGCCTACCCTTAAAGATCAGATAGGCTGAAGGCAGCTAGAGGATTCAAAGCTTGTTGATATTCTGGATTGGATTAGAAGCCAACACTATTCCATCGATAATAAAGGGTGGCTAAGGAGAGATGGAAGACTTTGGGTACCCCGCACTGGTAATTCGATAACTGCAGTTCTAGCAGAAGCACACCATTTTCAGATAACCATTCATCATGTGGTGATAAGGTGTATAGGGACATGAAGTGAGTGCTTTATTGGAGTGGCATGAAGAATGATGTAGCAGATTTTGTGACTAAGTGTCTTGTGAGCCAAATGGTTAAGGCGGAGAAGTAGAGACCTGGAGTATTGCTTCAACCATTGGATGTATCCGAGTGGAAGTGGGATAGTGTTTTGATGGACTTCATAGATGGTTTACCCTGTAGGAAGGGGAATACTAGTATTTGGGTGATTGTAGATCGTTTTACTAAGAGCACCCACTTCATTCCGATCAAGTACAACACCTTATTTGGTATCCATATACGTTCGTGAGATAGTCCGACTTCATGGAGTTCCCTCTGGCATAGTGAGCGACAAAGACCCTATCTTTACTAATGAGTATTGGAGGAGTTTGCAAGTGCTTTTAGGACGCAGCTTAGATTGAGTACGGCCTATCACCTTCAAACGGATGGCCAAATGGAGATAGTTTATAGAGTTCTTGAGGATTTATTGAGGATGTGCATTGTTGATTTTATAGGGACTTGGAAGGAGCACCTTCCTTTAGTGGAATTCAATATAAAAATATTTTTTAGGCATTGGAATGGCTCCTTTTGAAGCCCGTTATGGAAGACCTTGAAAGTCGACTTCGTGTTGGTCGGAGTCTACAGGAAGATTGGTACTTGGTCCTAACATGGTTATGGTGACTTCAGAAAAGATTGATATGGTTAGAAGAATAATGAAGATGACCCAAGATAGACAGAAATCCTATGCAGATAAGCGGAGAAGGGATATTGAGTTCAAGGTAGGAGATTTGGTTTTCATTAAGGTGTCTCCACTAAGAAAGGTAGTGAGGTTTGGATCAAGAGGGAAACTTGCTCCCTGATTCGTAGGACTGTTCCCCATTGTGGAGAGGGTTGGGAAGATGGCGTGTTGAATAAAGCTACCATAGACGCTCGTGGTGATGTTTTTCAAGTTTCACACTTGAGAAAGTGCTTACATGATTAATTAGAGGTAGTGGAACCTAGCCAACTTGAGGAAGTTGAAGTGGAGAGAGAAGCATCGGTTCGTCGCATTCCTACCAAGATGATTTGACATGATATCAAGAAGCTTAGGAATAAGAAAGTCCCTTTGGTTAAGGTAAACTGGGGAGGTAGTATTGAGGATGCTACGTGGGAAACTGAGGGGAAAATATGTATCTCTTATACACATCTCTTCAAAGGTACGTCTTGAATTTCTTATTTCTATCTTTAGTTTTGAATAGGTTCTTTCCATTAGTATCCTTTGGGAAGGTAGATCTTAGGATTTAACCATTGGATGGTAGGACTGAATGTGAACATGTTACTAGCACATGTTATGTATGTTGGACGCGTGTGGTTACAAGTTTTTGCTAGGGGATGCTAATGGATGCATACACACACACTCGACATTATGATCTCTTAGAGATCGGCCTAACTAGGTCACTAAAGCATATGCATATAGATGTGTGTGCACTTTCATTTTTATTTCATTGTTGCTATGAATAGGTGATTATCATATGATTGTTGCATTTGGATGATGGTTGTAGTACGTATATAGAAATATCAGTTGTCATTAGGGAATTTGTAGTCATTTGCACGCACAGCACAGACACGAGCGCATAAAAAAGAGGTCGACTGAATCAGTAGACTGCCTACTCTTTTGCATTAGTTAAGGACAATGACACTACACTATTTCATATACCATAAATTGCATTAAAAAGCTTACGGACAATGGATGAAATGGATGATCGTTCAATATGTGATTGTGAAATTTGGATGAAAATATGGACGAAAATATTTACTTCATTCTTTTGTCCTTGGAGATTTTAGGGGCGAAATCCTTTAAGGAGAGGAGAATGTAACAACCAACATTTTAAGATAATAAAATAACCAAAATAATTATTAAATAGTGAAATTGAGCATTTTTGGACTTATCAGAATTTAGCTACGGGTGTTGCACCATTGGGTCCGCGACATTTTTTCGATCAATTTCCATATATAACTTGTCAAAATCCGAGCTAGTGTGAAGAAGTTACGAGAAAAACCAGATATCGGAATAAAATATAAACTTACATATTTAAATGAAAAAAAAAACCCTATAGGCCGACTCGCAAAACCCCCAGGTTTACCCGCATTTCCCTCTTGGACGTAAAAACGTCTAGGAGCGAGCTAACGGATCCAAAGTTGATTTCTGTGCGATTTGAAACATTGTTTTCTAGATCCAACGATTCGCAGTGAGCCTGTGATATGGTTGCATCAGATTCAATCCTAAAATCCGACGGTCTGAGATTCCTAAACTCCATTATAAATAGAACCCTAGGCCTAACTATTTTCTCACAATTAGATTTTTCTCCCAGTTGGATTCATTGCCTGAGGCTAAACCCTAAATAGAAATTTTTTGTGGAGAGGAAATCTTTTTAATAAAAATATTTTACACCCTAGAAGTGGATCTAGGAAGGCCTAGGATTCGAGCTAAGCACCATAGGTGAGTGTTCTGTAATCATTTTAGATTTATAAGCAATTTAAAATAATAATTTTTTCAATATATGTAGTTTTTCTATAATTTTGAGACAGTTTTTATGTAAGTCTATTTACAGTCGGTTTTTAAGTAAATTTCAAAAGTTCTTTTCAATATATTTTTATTCAGTTGTTTAATTCGGTTATTTGCAGTAATTTACTGTTATTTATATCTATTTTAAGTTGGAATTTATCTTATAAATGTTAGTTTCTTTTTATAGAGATTTAATCCTTTTTGGCGCGAATAAAATATTAAAAAGAGAAGAATTCGCATATATGGATTTGATATAGGAAAACACTATTTACAGAAATCAGATGTAAAATGAGAAAAACCGAAATAAAATGGAGATGGATTGAAATAGGCAAATTTAATATATTTGCAAGCATGATTATAACAAGCGGTTATAACTAAAATGGGAAAATATAAGAGTAACAATTGCAAGAACAGTGATAACAAGTAGGTTATAATTAGAAAGAAAGAAATAACAGAAGGGGCTTATTTTAAAACTAAATCTTGATTAAGTTAATAAGCAAATATAGTAGTAGTGGCCACACCAATAACATTCCCTTTAAGGTCTACGACTGACGGCCTCACACACGGGTGAGGCTGGGTAAGCTTATGCTAATTAGGTTAAATAAGTGGCCAATAGATAGAGACCCAAATTTCGGGATTTGGGCAAGGGGACAAAGTTAGAAGAATTATTTGTTAGGACTAGTATCGACAGCATTTCCTTTCAAATTGAGGGCTGAAGGCATCACATGTGGGTGAGGCTTGGCACACATATGCTGATTAGGGTAAATAAAGGGTCAAATAGCTGGTGACAGTTAGTGCATGCCGGCGATGACCGAGCATGCGACATCGATTAGGGTAAATAATTTGCAACTGCAACACCCCGCATTTTTATATAATTAAATAAAATAAATTAAATTAACATAATGCAAAACAGAATATAAATGTCAAATATATGCATTTAAGAATTAAAAGGTTACATAGATTTATGCAAGCAATGAGTGTGATTAATTGACGCGACAATCAATTAAAAGGGGAATTAATTAAGAGACATAGAGGCGTCAATTAGTCAGAGAATATTTCACTTTTATAACATTAATTAATTAAGGAATCTTTTCATTAATGGAAATGTATGTGGAGAATAAATTAAATGATAATGTACATATACTAATTTATAATTGACGTAATCAATTAATTAAGAAATTAATTAAAGACATCAAGTAAACATTAATTGATAAAAGAGGGAAACTTATATGTCGGTTAATTGGGTAATGAATTGGTGGTTTAAATATACAACTAATAAATGCATGATTGAGTGACATATAAGAATTAATTTGAATATCGATCAAAATGGGAAAACGTGTAAATTATTTAATTGGCATCGATTGAGCGTTTTAAAATGGGTGTCAATTAATCAAAGAATATGCCCTTGTTACAATAGCTAATAATGTAAATTAATTAACTAGATGAAAATGCTAGTTATGTGATTATTTGTTTCCAAGATAAAAAATAAAAAAAATTAACTGGAATGCGTACAAAAATCAAACGGAGTAATTAAGTTTATATGAAGGTAAGTTAATAAAAATAAATTAAAAAGTATAACTTTATATACAATCAATTAATCGAGATATTAATTGACGTGTTCTAATAGGTAAGAAATTATAACGTATAAGAATCAATTAATTATATATATATATACATACATACATATATATATATATATATATATGCATGTATGATCTAATTAATTGGATAATTAATGGGAGATTCTTACTTTAAAGGAAATGTGAATTAATAGGACTGTATTACAAAGGAATAGATGAATAACATTGGAGAATTATGCGTTATAAGACAATGTAAGCAAATCAATAAATGAACGTGAGGATTGTTTTTAGGGTTAATCGGATGGTTCATATTTGTTCACTAAACCTATAAGTTGAACTTTACTTAACCCTAGCCACAATATTTTCTCTGAATTAGCTACTGTCATTTACAGCAAACTCCTCTTCACTTTTCCATCTTCCTTTCTCGTCTATCAATCAAATATTTCCCTAAGAAAAATAAAATTAAGCAAGGATATACATACAAGAAAATAAGAGAATTGCACAAACAAATCAGGAAATTTGTAGCGAATTAAAAATGTAACGACCTTCCTTTGTGGAGGTTTCAAGTAGAAATACATGTCAGACTAAAACCATTCAAAAGGGTAGATTGTATGAGGTAAATAAGAAAAAGAGAAAGAAAGAAAACAAATACAGAATCTTGCAGGCGAATGATAAAATATAATAATCAAATAACAGTTCATGAAGCTGTTTATAAATACATTTGACAATTCTTTTACAATACAAAATCAAAGTTACAGAAACAGGAAGAAATAAATAATAAATGCAGCGGAACAACATGATGCATCGAAATATATTAAATAATACTAGTACAAATCTTCGTCTTCATCCTCCAGAAATAAGGCCTTCAATCCTGAAATGCTTAGGCTGGCCCGAGCGAATCAAAAAGACAAAACACTCGAGTCAGAACTAAAAGATCTTATGTAAGTTAAATCGAAATATGAGTGTGACGGCGTCCGAGAAGTTTACGGGGTTTGACATCTCCTATCCATTGTCTAACGTTAGTGCAGTAACTTAAGAGAAGTTCGGGATTCACATCTCCCAATGATCCGTTAAACTATCTACTATATAGTACAATGCGCTATTATAATATGTCTACAGTAAAGTAAAAGTATTAAAATAACATTAAGGTGTTACCCGTATCCCCCTTAACATATTTTATATATTCCCATAGTCTATACAGTACCGTACGCTCCTCCGTAAACTGGAAGTTTACACAGAGGGAACCCCATAGGTATGGTAAAAAGTAAACTCGTCGAAGGCGCTCTTGGGCATTTGAAAACGGCACTAGAGGCAATGCTAGGGTAGATGTAACAATTGCGGATCCGGACTGGTGGTAACGCATAGCATCTACTACCGCCACCTCGGACATACTCCCAAATCAAAAATCAAAGGTGGCCACCAAATCAATCACAAAGTAATAGAATTTTATCGAAGAAATGTGTCCGATAGGAGGAATGACCTCACTTGGCCTGGTATGGCTCTTGTTTTAGTTACATCTAAGCTGACTCATGGGAGTTAGGGTCACGTCATACCATATATATAAATCGTTTGCCACACCATCCTACTTCATGTTTGGATTCTCCACCACATACATAGTTGTTAAAGCAGTTTTCGGTATTGGTAGGGAGTATGACAATATCCGATCCCGGTCTCTTTAACAATCAAACGCTTATTACACACCGGATGGTTCTTTAAATTTTCAAAACCATTTCATAATTGATATCAAAGTATCATATTCAATTCAAACCATACCACTTCCGAAATTTATATCCACTATCAAAAAATCATATTTTCAAAATAGTTTACAGCCCTCATTTCAAAACTTCATATTCAAACCAATTATGCACTTAAATCCCCACTCAGGTTATAATATCATTTAACCTTATTCAATTTAAAATCGAGGATTTAAAATATAAGCACATCCACTTAATTTAGTTTGAAATTTATAAAGGTAGTTTAGATAGTTATAAATAGTTTGGAAAATCAAATATTTTTAATTTTTAAAGAATATAGATTGTAGCGGTTTATAATAAAAAAAATTCATTTGAAAAATAGTTTCAAATTCAAACTGATTCAATTCCAAATTTCACTATTGAAATCAATTCCAATTTCCATTTCGATTTAATCGATACAATCCTAATTTCAGGTCGAATTTTACTTCGAGTCCAAATAAATTTCAATTTCAATTCCAAATAAATTTCAATTACAATTCCTAATTGATTTCAATTCTAATTCTCAACCTTCAACCATTTCCATTTATATGAATTCCGAGCTCGATTTTTAAAATATCGATTCAAAACACTTAAATCAAATTTACCATCCATATCCATACTAAATTCCAAATCTTCAAGTATAATTCAATTTTGAACTCCATTTCGAAACATCATTTTATGCCACTTTTATTTAGCAATATTCAGAGTTTGAATAAAATTCCAATCTTTTAAAATAAGTCAATTTATGAAATTCACATCATATTTCCATTACAGCTTAAAAAATTTCAAACGCGACTCTTTAAACAATTCCGGTTGATAAGTTCCTTTTTTACATTTCAGGCATAAGTTCAAAAATGATTCCATTTCCATATATTCAGTTTTATTTCTTAAAACTAAAATTATTTTAAATAATTTCAAATCACAATTTAAAATCATTTAATTTAGCCAATCCAGCATCCGTATATAATTTTATATCCTACGGTTATTTTGATTTAATTTCTTGGATGGACATATATCATTTCAACACAAATAAATGCCATAAGTATATATCATTTCAACCTATTTCTTAATTTATTCAAAATAATTCGGTTTATAATTTTATATACTATAAATAAATTACAGGGTGATAGTGGGACATATGCAAATTAAATAAACATCAAAATCATCCAAATATTAATCAATAGTATCCATCACAATCAAGCATCCAAATAGTCAAAATATCACAAAAATTAACTAGTCATCAATAATAGGGAGTTTAACTAACAACTTAATTCCCATTTCAATTTGAATTGTCAATTAAAATTCCTATCATTTTAGTTCATAAATTTAAATGTCAATTAAATTTACTCAACAACAATCAATAAATTTAAATCACTTCACGATATAAATTTAACTAACATAAACATGTTTAGTTCATTATGAGCGTATAAAACACGTACCTTTATTAGAAACTAAAAATATTTCTGCTTCAAATAAATACCATTTCGATTCCAAGTTGTGACCTTCGTCAATTTGATTGCAATGCGACTTGTTTCACTCAAAACGGACCTTGTATAAGAAAGTTATGAAATTTTATAACTTGACGATATTTACATTTTAATTATTGAACAAATTTCAATCTTATTAAAAACAATTACCCAATACACACACACACGGTATATATGGCCTGACCCATCAACAAAAATTAATCTACCCCCTTCTTTCCCTCTCACTCCTCACCACTTTCACGTTTTCTAGCTTTTGTTCCTGTTTTTTCTTTTTCCTTTTCATTTGTTTTTTTTCCATGGCCCAAAGCCCAACCTCTCTTCTTTCCCCATTTTTTTTTCTTCTTCCTTCATTCGCTTACAATTTCCTCTCATGCACGCCCCTCGTGTCAGTGACATGCCCCTTGGACCACCATCAATCGATCTACGACCACCTACGAACTCGCCTCGCCGTCCTCCTCAACCTGGCACCACCGCCCCTTTCTCTGAGTCACCTAATCGAATCATGACCTTACCATTTCCAGGTCGACCACCACCAAGTCACGAACCCCCATGCGCCACCTTATGTTCCCAAACCACATCCACGCATGCACCTATCCACCATGAACCCGAATTTCATGTCTCCATAGCCCACCGATGCTTGAAATTCGCCTAATCACAAACCCTAGCCGAGCCTTCCACTCGACAACCCACTATCGATCAACAGAACGAAGCCGCAACTCACCAGAAGATTACCAGCACATTGATTTCATTGAAAATTGATTTTTAAAATTGGTTTCACATTTTTTAATTGAGTAAAAATGAAGAAACTAATTTTTAAACTTTTCATTTTTCTTTTTGTTTTGTGTGTTTTCGGAATAAAGAGAGGTAACATGGACGATTTTAAATCAAGCAGGAGGTAGGTACTATAGTAGGGTGGCTGATGCATGTAGTGTGCAGTTGGAAAGAAATAATATGAGTAAAAAGGAAAGAATGTAGGCTGTGGTCAAAATCAGGAATATATATATATATATATACATATATATATATTCAAAATATCAGGTTGTAAATTTTTGATCCCAATCGAGGCATGATGTCCGGTGTTCATAATGTTGTACCCCTATTTCAAACGCTATGGAACAACTTCAAAGGCCTAATTCGATCGTATGGAGAAGATAGCTTATTGAAACTAATTATAATAATACATTTCGAATATAAATTTCAACGTGTTTTTAGCCCACATGATCAAACAATAACCCTAAATGTTACAAATTTGAAGTCCTATAATGACACACCATTTCAGATCCAATGAAACTGGTTTCGTCGGATTTCGAGGTTGTGGCCTCGAATGATATTTTTATTCTTTAATTAAAACGAGTTATTTTTAAAATTGAGTAAATCGATTTTAAGTTCAATTTCAAACTATAATTTACCTTCGTTCTTATAAATAAAAATTAAACACACTTTGAAATTATTTTTATCTAGCTTAAAACTCAAGATTCCACTATTTAACCAAATTTAAATTATCAAATTCAATAATTAAATTATCCAATAAACCACTATATTTGAAATTCTAATTATTAAATCCATAGAATTTACTTTTAAATATTTAAATCAATCAAATATTCCAATTTCAAATAAGCATTCAACTACCTTATATGTCAAAAAATATAAGGTGTGGCCTGTTTGTATGCGCGTTCGTACATATAATAGAAAATTACAAATATACTCTCTCTCATATGCTCTAATGTAATAGGAATCTACCAACCATAAAAACCAGCACCCTAGACACAATGACCTAACCAAAAGCGGTGTTTGAAATTGGGTCATGCCAAGAAGTACGAACCATTAGGTTGTATATTATTTATATGGTACAGAAATAAATATAACTCTAAAACATTCAACAATTTCAATTCTCACATTGAAGAAATAAAATATAAATACTGAAAATCGCTAAATCATTACTATCCCAAAATAGTAGTGGTCCATTCAAAAAGGGCCAAAAAAGTCCAAATAGGAATACAAAATTAGCTAAACTGGTAAATACAATAAGATATGTTGGAAAATTATTATGAATTAATTTATCACAAAATCACACTATCACTTCCTCCATGCACCTTATCCTTGTTACCTTACCTATTATCCTCTCTTGTTGTAATACATAAAGAGGGAAAAATAGAGGGAATTCAACAAGATCTATGAGACTTATTTTACTAGTGGCATGATGTATACGGGTAGTTAAATCATCACTTATAATCTACACTAACTAAGGTTGTTCATTTATGTGTATGCACTAAGCACAAAGAATTATTCAATTTACATAATATAGATAGAACTCCTTAATACGCCCAAATTCAATACTAAACTATGAAGATTCCTACCCGAAGGTTGGACATTTAAAAACTGATTAAACAAAGGAATACCCAGGATATAATCTTGATAGCAAACCACCTAACCATACATTAAGAATACATTCTCAATGGCAAACCGCTTAAACTGTATTACACCGAGTGTACGTTATAATACCTTAGAACACACAATCGGCACAGGATCCCAATGGTGACTTACCATAAAAGCATTGATTAACCACCTTTTTAATGGATGTATCCTTCACTCTTTATCATTCAACTTAAAGAAAAAAGGGCCGATAAACACTTCGACTTACAAATAGACACAACTGCTTATCCACACACTGAATCCTCAATTGGCAGATGTCTCTTCCGCCTCTGTAGTAAGAAATATTTTACCGAGGCAGGCTACAGTAATAATGAAAGCATATAATTGTGATATAATAACACGATATGTTGAGTGTCACGTTATACAGATCATCAAGTATGAAACTAGGTATGTCACCAAATGTGTAACAATTCTTGCATGTTACACAACTGCATGTAGTTACGTGAACTCCGCAATGTCAAGAAAGTGGGAACAAGTTTCCTCGGTCCATCCTACTTGGCCTGCACTAAGTCTTTGCTCAACCTGAGTTGTCTACAAGTCTTCAATCATTTGAATAGTCATGTCAGTCAACATGATTCATGTACCCTGTTTGTTTTCTACAAATAGAAAAATGATTCGACCGAATAACAATTTTAGGCGACCGGAATGAATGTCAGTTGGCTAGATCTTCTAGTCAATTGACGGTTTGACATTGAAAATTAACTTTCACTTGTAGGTAGTTGTCTTTTTCTTAAGGTTTTATAGAGCAATTTCAAACGACGCACCCTATTTTCGGTCAGTTGGATTCACAAATACCGGGTTATTCTAGCTTATTTAGATTATCTTTTTTTATCTAGTTTTAATTCCTTTTATTTGGTTTATTTATTCAAACATTATGTATATCTTTGAAGGCATATTAACTTTTTTTTGGATAGTTATCTATATATAATTCCGACTTTCATCATATCCATCCTTTTATACATTTGATCCCATAATTCTATATACCTATTCAGTGGTCCATCTACGTATCAATTCCATTCGTTGTTGATAGAATAAGATTTATGTGATTTTATGATATGTTACACGTATTCGTTTTTATCAATTTAAGACTATTTTATATATCAGACTTGTATGTTTTAAAGGTGAATTATAAATATTCAAATGACAGAATATTATAAATTTAAGAGTTTTGAAGAATGTAAATGATTCGCACCTTTGGATTTAAAGAACTTCAAATTTAAATAAGGTCAACTTTTTTCGAATGCTGAATAACTTTTTCCAAATGACATTGAATGGACAACCCTATGTACATTCTGAATTTTTGAATTATACTCTACAAATTATTTAATACTAGATGAGAACAATAATATAAGATATCTTGTCATTTTGTCCCAATATGATTATCGATCTTGTGTCCAAAGCATTTACCGAGTTTATATATCAAAAATAACTTTTTAAAACCGTCGTTCCTACCTACATAGGCCTACGACGCAACTACTATGCCTATGACGCAATGGCCTCAGAAATATATCAAGCATCACTATGGTGTAGAGAACATCCTACTCCTTACCAATGTCAGTTAATTTTGTATTTAGAAAAACATATGGAATGCATTTGGCGTAGCTAATTCACAACGCTCTATAGATGCCAAACTGGTTTTTCCACTCAATAAACAAACAACTATGTACTATGTTCTCGCTAAGGTGTATTCCTTGTCCTTAGTGACTTCATAGCTTCACATATATGAATTCCTATTGTCTTAGCGGAGTTGGTAACTTTTTAATGCCATTCCAATATTGACATAACGTTTGAAATTTAATATATGCGGTTTAATGAATATTTAATTTTTATTTCATTTTTCTATCATATGTGTTTTTTTGATACTTATAAACTAATTGTATAATTGTATAAAAATTGAATTACATTCAAATTTAACTTTAATCGTAAAATTTATTATTTATTTTTGTTATTAAATATTATTCATTGTATTATTTATGGTTATTTTTATTTTTAAATTATATATACAATTTGTTCATAGTTATAATTTTATTTTTATTTAATATTACTAAATTATATTACCAAATTATATATAATTTTGATAATATAATATTTAACTTTAATTTTAACTACTAAATTTAGTTTTATAAACTATATATTAATCTAATATTTTAATACTATTTAATTTGAAAAGTTTTAAAATAAATTTCACTTATAAAGTTAGCTATAGTGATAAAAATCATTAGGTAAAATTGGATAACAATTAAAAGGATCGAACATAGTTTAAATCGTACTATTATTGGGTTCAATCAAAATTTTGTTTTATTTTAGCTTCCCTATTTCAATCTGCCCAAAAAAATTCGTGCACTAAATCACGGATCAAATTAATCTAGTTCACATGTTGAAATTAGAAACAACAATCTTACCCGGTCTTAGGGATGAGAGGACCGATGTATTATCTCATTCATATCTATAAAACATTGACCAAAATTCAATTTGTAAATCGAGATATGACTAATATCCACAAACTCCATAGAATATTTCTTGGTTATCCAATCATAAAATTTCAAGGCAACCTCATTTTGAATTAGGTGCAATTTATAGAAAGATAAAAAAAATTGGACAGAGACATCAAGAAGTAGAAAGAGTCAAAATGCGGGTTGGAAGGGGGAGGGAGGGAGAGAGAGTGTGTGTAAAGGGAGAATGAAATATGTTACATCATAACTCCCATTGAATTTCCATCTAAAAATTAGAAAAGTGAGGAAATATTATAAAGGTTCTAATTTTGTAAATTGTTAAATTTTAATATTCTGATATTCTAATATAAGCAATTTCTATTCGTACGTAAAATGATTTATGGTTTATTAAAAAAATTGCTTTCTCGAACAGAAATTCAATATGAAATTGTGATTTAACATATCTAATACTCTCTTTCTAAACACTCTCTCTCTCTCAAACTCTCCCCCGATCTCTCCCTAAAACTCTCTCCATTTTTATCTTTCTACAAGTTGCGGCTAATTCAAAAGATGGGTGTCTTGGTATCATTCCGTTGGATAACCAAGAAATATTCTAAGGCATTTGTGGATATGAGTCGAATCCAAATCGATAAACTGAATTTTGATTGATTTTTTATTGATGCGAACGAAATTATACACCGGTCCTTCTACTTGAAGACCGGGTAAGATTATTGTTCCCAATTTCAGTATGTGAATTAGACTAATTTTTTCTAGGCTTAGTGTGTGAATTTGTTTGGGTGGAAAGAAATAATGAAACTAACATAAAACAAAATTTAGATCAACCCCAACAATTATATCATTTAAACTATGTTTGATCCTCGATCGTACGAGTATCCAATTTTACTTGCTAATTTCTATTTCTTTTAGCTAACTTTTTGAATTATGGTGGTAAACTTTGTATAAATTTAAATAACAATAATAATAATAATAATAATTGAATCAATATGGAGTTATAAAACTCAATTTTATTAGTTGGAATTAAAGTTACATATTAATATTATCAAAATTATACACTATTTAGTAATATTAAATAAAATAAAATTATAGCTATAAACAAATTACATGTCGAGAACTTTTACAATATCACTCTTTCCATTCATTCTGTCCTAGCTTAAACTAGTAAATAAGCATGGAGTTTATATAGGTAGTAGTCAAAATAAACATGATCAAACGGGATAGAACTGAAATATGTGATATAACAAGAAGTGAAAATTAATATTTCCATTTAGTTGTATATGTTTTGTACTGTTTTTCCTAAAACTGATAATTCAATAAGGTTAAATTCATAGACACACGTACACTCTTCTTTAGTTATATAAGACAATAGCATCTAATAATAATGATCGTTTGGTTTAACACAAATATAAGAAACTTGATAAATTGAAGTTTTGCTATATCTCATTATATCCATTCTACATTATATATATCAACTAGACATCCAACATTGGTGTAAAATGTAATAAGTGGTTTGCAAAAACTTTCGAAGTAGACGATGCAGTAATCCAATCTATAATAGCAATAGAGATTAGGACTGCATCCATTTCGATTATTTTTCATTGTGTTGTCCAATTAGCATGTTGAAGATGTACTTCCATAAACTAGCACATTTTATATGTTATTAAATACCTTCTCTTGACTTTATTAATGCTTCAACAGATTAGAAAGAAACAAAATGTTGGTCATGGAATGATAAATATAGTGATTAATCCTACACCACTACATGAACAATGTGATTTATAAACTTAAAAGGATAAATAATATTGAGGAGGGCGGCAGCATACATAACTATTATTATATTTTGATTAAGTGCATAAAACCCGATAAGGACGGGCTCTTTTTGAGAGTATCTTTTCTTACAAGATTTGGTTGTTTACTCCATTCCTTTCAAATCCAGTTGATAAAAAAATGTTGGTCATAAACGGAGAATAAAGATGCTCGACCTTTAGTGAAGAAGAATAAGATATAAAGGATTTTCAATGTAGGATAGTGGTTTAGTAAGCAATCAAACATAAAAAACATACATACACCCATTTGTTAAATACTCGCAGGTTTCTTAAATTTCTTATTATGTTGCCAAAAGCGGATCTCTAGCAACCTATCAAAATTAATTATAAGCCTAGACGTAAATAAAAGTGACATATGTACTTAAATATGGCATAAAGAATCAACTAATAGTTACATATAAAAAGAAATTCTAGAAGCCAGGAAAATACTCAACAAATGGGTTCGTGATAAGTATTTTTTATGTATGATTAGTTAATAAATCACTATCCTATTGAAAATCATTGATTTCTTATGCTTATTCAATGAAGGCTAAGTATTTTTGTTCTTTATTTATGGCCAACATTTTTTTGTTGGTTGGACTTGAGAAGGCTGATCATTTTATTTAGACACTCGGATCTTATGAAGAGAAGATACTCTCAAAAATAGCATGTCTTCATCAGGTTTAATGTACTCAATCAAAATATAATAAAAGTTATGTATACTTGACCACTGCGTAAATTTACTAGTCCTTTACGGTTTAAATCATATTGTTTATGTAGTAGTACTGAATCAATCATTACACTTATCTTTCAATGACTAGAATTTGGCTTCTCCCTAATCCCTTACATCATTGATTGGGTCAACATAAAGTACTTAGTAATGTAAAAATATATAGGCTTAGAGAGGTACATCTTCAACACACTACTTAGACAATACAATAAAAATATTTAAAATGAATGCAGTACTAATCTCTTCTGCTATTACAAATTGGACTAATGAATCATTTACTCGATCCACTTATTACATTTTGCGTATATGGTGAGTATCACTCTAACATGTATAACATAATATGCCACAAAGGAGTGGATATAAAGAAATCTAATTTAACTCAAATTTATCAAATTTTATGTTTGTGGTCAATCAAAATCATGATATTTTTTATCAATATTTGTTATGGATCATTCCAATGTATTTTATGTGAACAAAGTTGTGAATAAAAATCCAAAAGTATATGATGCACGCTCAACAGCTTTAGAGATTCGATAATAAATACCTGGAGTCATATTATTTTCCTGATACAAGTTTGTAACCGTGATAGAAACATGCCAGACTGCATGAGCCATCCTTCTGAGGGGTTGGTGAACTTGTTGATTTTCCTTTCATGTAAACTTGCAGACCGGAAACATAGCATATGTTGGTTCCATCCTTCAATTTACAAGTTTTTGGAATGAAGAGAAGTCGAGTATTCATGAAATAAAGCTTAAACAAAAAATTTATAAGAGTAAATTCAATGCTGCGAAGATGATGGAATTAGCAAAGAAAGTTGAAATTTTGAGAGGCGCGTTAGGGAATAAATCTGAACGATGGAGGGCTAAAATCGATGGCGGCTAAAATTTGGAAAGGCCGTTCCTATTCTAAACCAATTATCCATTCCTATTTTAGAAATTTTAAACAGCACCATGTGCCTTTTATTAGTCAACTTCATTAAAAAATTGCACTGTTATAAAAGAATAGTCGGCATTTTTGGTTGTCTATGTGGAAGAAATCTTCTGAAATTATTAAAAAATTTCATTACAGGCATCAATAAAATGTTGACTATTTAACATTACAGCATTTTGTTATCGCCTAAAATCTAGATGGTAGCAAGTGGAAATTTTAATTTGGAAAATAAGATTCATTAGGAAACCCTGATTTGAATGGCTTTCCATTTATACGCATCTAACTATATTCGGAAAAATGTCACGGTAAGATCGATAGAATTAGAAAGTCTTTAGCCCAACCGTACATGTTTATGTATAACTTTATTATCCGTGTGTATATACATTTTTAATAATAGTTGAAATACCTTTGCTGTCAAACTTTTTTGGTATCAACGTGAACTACCAAAAATGCCCCTAATACCAAATCGTGATATCACTTGAAAATAGGGTCTATTAGTTAATTTTCTTTAACAAATTCAAAACTTCCATCTACACATATTATCTTATCTTAAAATCACTTAAAATTAGTATCTAAAAGATGAAATTCCTTTAAAAATTCAAAACACGCATCTACAAATACTGCCAAATCTTCGTATCACTTAAAAATAGGATTTAATAAATAAATTTTTAATCAACAAGCGTCATCACATGCGCTTCGTGCGCGAATTGTTTTTCTATAAATTGCATATTTTTAACACATTCAAAACAATATGTTTTGCAAATAGTTAACTATATATTTACATTGAAAATATATATGTAGTTAGTTTGATCTTTTATTTTTATGTTACAACAGCTAATTTTTAGTTGTAAGTTACAAATCCAATTTTTACGTAAGTTTGAATTCTCATTTGTTAGATCCTATTTTTAAGTGCTATTAAATTTTCATAATATTAATGGAATCAACATCTAGGTTTGAATAATTCTAAAGTAATGATAGAGAGATTTTATCTCCTAATTAATGGGAAAGATTATATAAAATAACAATTTAATATTTAAAAAGTTAAATATAGGTATATTCTTGGATGTTCACGGTCGGACCAAAAGATTGCACTTCCAATCCAACTATTAATTAATTAATTATATAAATGAAATTTCAAACCTGAAAATAAATTTGATGTTCCAACTTAGAAATAAAATTTAAACCAACAAAAATGATTTTAAAACAAAAATATGGTTAAATATTTATGTAAATCATTTTCTCTTGAATGTGCTAAACATATTCAATTGCAGAAAAACAATTCACGTGCAAAGCGTGTGCCATAACGCTCATTATAAAGTATAAGGAACATATACTATTTTCCAAAACAAATGCATATCATGTAATGTCACCTCTAAAGGCATAAGCATATACTTTCCTAGTATTTTGGTAGATTTGTGAAGAAAAATATTTATAGTTATCTCTTTACTCATTTATTTAGTTTTGTTTTGCTTAACATGTTAAAACGTAACAAAGTTTCTTCTAAGAAGACAAGAACAATTTAACGCGATAAGAAATCAATCTTTTAGTCAACATATAATTCCTAGATTTTAGGATCCACGCATTAGTTGAATTTTGAAGAAAAAACAGGTGGTATAAAAGACACATATAGTACAAATACACACACACAATATTCTACTAATTTTTATTAAACCGAAAGTAAACTCATTTGAACTATGGAGACATAATTAAAATTAAACGATTATAATCTATCTTCATGAAAAACCTAGTGTTGTTCATAACCTGATCTACATATCAGCCACAAAAATCGAATTTTCTATTATACAGTTTGCAAGATATAACTTAGGATGGTGTAATAGAAAATATAAATAAGTCATCATGTGAATCATGGTGAGTTATTTAAAACAAATAATTAGAATTTATCTTCATTAAAGATCATAATGTCATAAACATTTGACTTCGTAGATAAACGTTGAAAACTTTTTTCCTCCACTTTCAGCATGGTTTGCAAGGCTCAACTTGAAGAACTCTAAGAGAAGAGATAAAGAAGTTAACATTCGACTAATGGAGGAGGTGAAAAAGTGAACTTTTCTCTAACAGAGGAGATGAGAAAGAGACCTATTCTCTTTTTAAATATGATTAGAATTTCTTTGTCAAAAGAAAGTGAGATCCTTTTTTCCGCTTAAGATGAAAAATAAAAATATGTTGAAATAGTTAAAATATTGAAAAAAATCGTAATATAGAGAAGAAGACGGGAAGAAGAAGAAGAGATAAATAACCATTGAAGGCTACATTTTAATGATATTTATAGACTTAGAGCCTAAGTAAGTATACAATAAAAAACTATTGTACTATCGTGGATATTGTATTATCCATGATTTATTATTTAGCATATAATAATGATCGCTTAATGGAAATAAATATAATTAGTCTTCATTTATTTTTCAGCCAAAGTTAGATAATCACTCTTTATTTGTGTTACATATTTGTCCCTTGTTTTCTTTATGTTATCAACCAAAATTTGGTAATCATTGTTTATTAATTGCTTAATTTATGACATAAAGATATGTGCATTGTATATCTTATTTTGGTCCCTTTATTTAACTAGTTATCCTTCTATATATTTATTAATAGTTGGCTCGGAAGCGCAAACTTTTTTTCCGACCATGAACTTCCAAAATTGTCTTTCTATGTAATTCTTTGGAAAAATTTCATTATAATTTACTCATGAAAAAAGCATTTGAAATTGTCCTTTGAATGCTTGAATAGAGTCGAAAAATACATGAATACGACCACACATTTTTTGAGGTTTATTCTGTTTTAACATGTAATATTTCTTTCTTCTATTGAACAAGCTATATTTCATTATTTTATTGAACAAGCTATAATATGAAAGATCTTTTGAAAAATTTCCATTATAATTTACCCTATAAAGTAGCATTGGATAAGAACCTTTAAATGCAATCAAAACATTCATAACCATCAATCTGAAACTTAATATCGTGCTTTTGTTATGATTGATTCGGCATACTCTGGAAGATAACATTTGAAAACTTGCGATTATAATTTGCACTTGAAAATAGCATTTTAAAAGGTCATTTATAAGCTTGAAAGGCTAAATATAACATTGATTGGATATAATATGGAAATATTCAAATCCTACTAAAAATGATAGCACTAATTTGATCAAAATACGGCTAATAGGCTAAATATAATCTTGATTGGATATATCCTATAAACATTTCCATTACTATTCACCATAGAAACAACATTTTAAAAATTGTCATTTTAATTTGCCCTAGAAAATAACATTTGAAAAGCTCCATTAAATGCTCGATAAGTTAAATATTACATTGATCGCGTATAATCTAGAACACTGGATGTGTAGTAATATTCATTACTAGTTAAATTACCGCATAATAGCATGCAATTTGTAAAAGAAATTGACTGTGTTTGTTAAATATATTCATTATTAAATTGAATATGGCTGGTCAATCCATGCTAAGGAGAGAATCGAACATTTATCTTTTAAATATCTATCTTAAGAAAATTCTTCCTTCTCCAAAAATATCATATGAAACTTTACACCACTCTTCACTCCACTATTCATAATCAATCCAACTTTCACTATCACTCTATTACTTCCACTGTTCTCCACTCTTTATTTTTGTTCCCATTTATTCACTGCTGCTCACCATTATTGACCCCCAAAATCATAATTCTTTCAAAGCTTCAGGTCGATTTAGTTGCATCTATAAATATTTCCTTTTTATTTAATTAAAATATAATATGCAGAACTGTTAGTATAAGAAATTTAATGGTCGGAGCTTTTTTATTTAAAATTGTTTTGTTCGTTGTGTTGATTGCAAATTGATAGTGGAATACCATTGATGAGTAATCGTAAAATGGTTGTTGTTTGAGATCCTACTTGATGTTGCAAAAGGATGATGATACTCCGCTAATTAGTATGTATTTTTAGAATTTCAAAATGATATCATGTAAAATATATTCATTGAATTCGCTTTATTAGTACCAGCCACTGACAATCGTTTGCATTCATCCCTAAAGTTAAGCACTCAAAGGTAGTAAGTACATTCTAAAATAACCTATCTTCCTTAAAAAAACACTTTTCTGCTTGTTGCTATTTTGTGCTGATACTTCAAGCCCGCAAGGTAACTACCATTTGATGCCTTCCATACTCTTGACCAATTAACTTTTCCTTGGCTTTTTTAGCGAACTTAATATTATGCAAGATGCATCTGAAAAATCAGGTGGAACTCCGCTAACCATCAAGGATATTGCTCCTTCCATAATGTTATCAATATTGCAAACATAATACCTAGGCCAATCTAGTTCTTTTAACACTCAAAATAACTAAGAAAATCTGGAATTCAAACTTTTTGTAATGTAGATGGAGCAACAATTATGCAGCCTTGAACCAATGCCCAGAATTAACCACTCATATTCCTCCTTGGTACTTATCAGAGCACATCCCTTTAATCTCTTTTAGGGCCTAGCTGGTACCAAAGGTCCATCATCCTTTAATTTTTTTAATGCTTGAACTATTGATATGAAACTGTTGTAATGACCAATTAAAAAGTTCTCTGTTACATAATAATACTAAACTACCATGCCACATTAATTACAATTCATACTGTATTTAACATGATAATATATATATATATATATATAACAATTCATAATATTATATATGTGTAACATGATTACAATTCATACCGTATTTAACATTTTTTTTACTTCCAATTCATACTTGATATATAAATTAATTTCTTAATTCACACACATTGCAATTTTACTTGATACATGGAAACATTATTTATCTTCATTAAGTATCTCATACCACATTACTTATTTATAGAGAAGCATTGTAAAATATTTGTGTTATTTTCTTAATTTTTAAAACTATTAAGCCACAGTTTTGAAATATATATGGGCATTATACAACCCTCTATCTACCGAAAAGGCAATAAATCTACTTTATAGTATATGATCATATTCAAGTTGCAACTATAATCATATTTATAATTCAAACAAGTTTCAAATAATCATGAATGAATGCCCAGTCATATTAAATTGTTTTCGCTATGAACTAAAATCTCAATGATTTAACATAGTTTCATACTTAAGGAAACAAAGTCAAACCTAGTAGAAATAATAATCTAAAAGATCTTTTTAAAATAATATTCAAATTTGAAATTGTTTATAATACATTACTAATGGAAAAATTGCCCCATAGATGCATTAGTTGTTTTGAATCCATTAGGAATATTCCCAACGCATGGTGATTTTGGGTTTCTTCCATTTGAGCAATACAAAAGTCCCATTTATTGCCGATCACATAGAAAACTTATATAGGAATTCAATATAATGAGATTGAGATATTCTCATATAACGACAACTAATTGAAGTAAGACAAAGTAATGATAATTATTGTTACCTGACCTTTCGACCATACAAATTGGATTCACATTTGCTCAGTTCAAACCGTGAGATATTCATTTTCCATTTTTAAACCAAAGCAACAACCCTTTTGGTTAGCTCAAAGAAAAATAAAATTTAATACAACTCATGGATGAATATGCTTAGTTGACTGAAATTTAATTAGACTTATATAAATATTAATTCATGATCGATGAGCTTATTTTGTACTTTTCCCTTACAGTTTTAGAAGACTTTGACAATCGGGATTCTACCATTTGCAGTCCAATAAATATAAGTTGTTTTCCTTTAATATGTTTTGAACAATCCCTGACATTTCTTTAACAGTTGCAAACAAAATTTGTACTTATTAATTATTATATGTACAACGATATACCTATGAAATTTATAAATTGGTTCAAGCAAATTTTTACTTTAGGCACTATGTTAAACACAGTTGTTGCCTCTATATCAAACTAAAGTATAGAAACATAATACTACGACCCAAAATAATATGCAAAGCGAATCAATTCCCAATCTTAAGTCTTTTGTTGGTCATAATATGGCTATTGTTTTTTATATGTTTGAAATTACCGTATGGTCACAAAATAATATAAATTTCAGATATTTTAGTTTGAATCATATTTGTTGATAATATGATTACAAAACTAATATCTTAATCTTAACGACATTTCATCTTTAATTATATTTGTATGATGTTAATTTTCACAAAATAGTAGCTCATTTGAGAACTAACATTACAGCTTTAAATCCCATAGGATAACGAAGTCCAAAATTTGGATCAAGCTTTTATGTTGTTTACCTGCCTATAGAGACTGTTCTGATATTCTAGGTATAAAGTGTATTGAGTTGTATGAGCTTGTTTTGGTGAATTATTCATGACACCGTTTTTGCAACATCTTTTCAAAATACTCAAATACTTACATTATACCTAAGGAAGATATAAATATTTAGAAAAATATCCAAAGTTATTGAATGAAGTATGCAACAAAATCCATAAAATAAATCTTATGATTAAGCCAGTTTCCACAAAATCTAGTAGTCATTACATTTAATAATGAACTTCATTTGAACTACAGTTGATTTATTCACACATACAACTGTTTGTTATTAACAACAAGGGAATTCAAGAATAATGCACAAATTTCGTCGAAGTGAATATCAAAACAGGCGTTTAATCAAAAAATTACATATTAATTAACACCAATGTCTATAAACATTTGAATTTGTGGAATCAATTTTGAGCTATAGTTTAATCAAACTTTTGTTATCATAAAACTATGAACATAGATATTATATCGTACAATTTTTTATCGTCAATAATATTCTTTCACTTGTTCCAAAGTAAATTATTCCATCAAAACTGTAATAAACCATCTCATATGGCGAGCAGTGAGCTACCTCCTTCGACTAATCGTGTTGCCTACCGTGGATGCAACGTTGGTGGTGAGATCGAGATTAGGGATGAATAGTGAGGTAGTTGAAGGACTGGGGATCGTATGCGATAATTCGAAGGTAAGGGAGATCATTGTTGAGGGAGGTTGTTGTAGATGCTACATCGAAGATGAGATCAAATATGGGGATGGTGGATTCGGAATTTTTTTGGATGGATTTGGGTAGGAGAACAATTAGGTTTTAGGAGAAGTGTACGGAATGGAAGGCCGGTGCAATGGATGTGGAAAATGCAAAGGTGTTCCTGGAAGTTAATAAAGACACTGTGTAAGTTAATATAATGAATTTTCCTTATTAGTAATATATATAAGATGTATAATATTTTATTAGCTATAATTCCGATGTGTTGTATATAAGATGTATAAAACATCAGTAGAAGTTTACCTCCAGTACCATAAGACAAAACCCTTTACCAATGTTGTAATATGATGTGAATACATGTGAATACAACATCCATAAACATCCAAACATATGAAATAGAATAAAAAAATAGCAAATGTAATTAGTGTATCATACACGAATCCATCTCTATTGGAATCAAATGGATAAGAAGCTGCTTGAGGATCATAGTTATACTTTGTTGATAATGCTCTCAGTCTACAATAACATGTAATGTTAAAGATCTCAATAAAAAAGGTTTAAAGCATTGATCATTACTAGAGGTATTAACAAAGGAATAATGGGCTTCGTTATCACGCACAAAAATATTTATAAGCTAAGCAATATGCTCTTCAGCACTAGCATCAATTACGTTATGATTAACGTGAACAGAATGCTTCAAATTCTTTTATTCCACTGATATATGGACAAAATAGGAAGTAAAGGAAATAAATATATTTTCAGATTCATTTTTATTGGTCCTCAAAATGGGGTTATGGAATGTACGTAATTGTTTCTAAATTGTGTGCCGCTAAATGTTTATGGTGTGTTGGCCGATTTCATGATAGTTGAGTCTATGGATGACCATTAAAAGTATGTATTAAGCAAAAAAAATATAATAAAATTCAATGATTAAATGTCGTTTCATTTCTTTTTTTAGTAAAGGTGGCTATCAATGTTCTTTTTAGTAAAATGGCTATCAATGTAATCGTTTTTAATCTACTAAAAATAAGGAAATAAAGCAAGTTAATATATTTTAAGGTTCATTTTTATTGGTCCTCCGTATGGATATAAATTCAAATTAATATATAGCTCTATCATTTGTTAGTTAAAATATAATATGAATTGTTGCTTCATACTCGCACGCACACAATAATGTTGAGGAAATTGAGCACAAATATCTAAAGCTCTCAACATTAATTCGTACGATAGCTCTATTTATCATGCACAAAAATATTCAAAAGCTAAGCAATATGCTCTTCAACACCAGCATCAATTTTTGTACATGTTTATTTGAGATGTAAATTAATATGATAATATATTTTATTCAACGGAGTAATTTAATTTTTATTCCTAGGCAACTTCGTCATTTTTGACATCTTCATTCGCAAAAAGGTAATTATTTACAAATTATTTTAAAAAAAGATTAATATTTATTTGGCTATATCATTTAAATTAGATAATATTTTCTATTTACAAAAGTTCTTTACACATAGCCAAAATAAAAAACGATTCTCATCTTTATAATAAGTAGAGCATACAACACAATTTAAGTAATTATAAGAATTACACACACACAAACACACACACACACACACCTAAATATCTAAAAATATATATTCCATTTGCTGTCTCTATTCAACTTAAAGTTTAAATTCGACATGAAGATACTTCTCTCTTTTAACATGGAGGACGTTTATTACAACAGTATGTTGTCGATTACAACAATATGTCATCGATAATTATGTAAATATTGAAAATGGTAGAATGAGATGGTTTCATCAAAATCGTCATACTGGATCGGAATTGTATGTGGGACTTCAAGACGTATTGAATGCTGCAGAAAATAATGCAAGTATGACACTTTTTCCTTTTCTTTGGTCTATTTACAATATATACATACACACACACACATATAATTTTGTATCAACTTAATTTTTTCGATGTAGGTGAAATAGAAAAAAGAGTAATATTACCCTCGTTCAGTAGAAATCCACATAATATGTATCAACGTTTTCAATATACAATGGAATTCCATGTAACATAGGTAGAAGAGTTTAAAAGTTTCCGCAAGCGGTGAAAAAATGGGATTACCTGAAGAAGACCAAAGTACAAAGGCATGTATGGTTGAAGCATCAAATACACAAACGTCGTCATCTTGTGACGATCCGGATTTTTTGAGCATTTTAAAATCGGAATATTTAATTGATTTTAAATATTCAATAGTGTAATTTTAACTTGAATTACGAATATCACAATTTATTTGATAACTAAATTATTGAATTAAATAATTTGAAGCTGAGTAAAATGTTGAATCTGGAGTTTTAAGCCTGTTGGAAATAAATTGAAGGCTTATGAAATTTATATTGATAGTATTGAAGACAATAGAAGTGTTAAAATTGAAATTAACAACGGTTTGTTCAGTTTTAAAATTTTTATAGTTTAAATTGAATTTAAAAATAGCCTTCCGAGGCACAGCCTTGGAATTCGACAAAACTAGTTCCATTAGATCCGTAATTTTGAATTATTATCGGATTTCAAATTTGGTATTGATCGGAGTTGTTGTGTGCTTGTACGTTAAGCAAATGCGTTGAAAATTAAATTGAAATTTAATACAAGAACTGGGTTCAAAAAGCTATCTTGCCCATACGATCGAATTAGGACTCAAAACATTTTCCAATGTGTCCGGAATAGGCGTATAACATTATAAACGCCTAGCGGCACGCCTCGATAGGAGTTTGAAATTTTGATTTACGAACTGAAGACAATTTAAATTTAATTTGAATTAAATTATACTTGTTCTATTTGAATAGTCAAATCCTTCCCGACAACTTTTTCATCCAACCGTTTTTAAAAATCACTATAGTAGGTTTTCTTTACGCAACCATCAAATTGTGTCCCCCTCTTCACTTTTCTTTTTATTTTAAGTCGAGCCTTCTTTGTAAAGTCTCGTTCAAGAATAAATTAATGGCTGAACAAATCAATTTTTCCCAAAACCCTTTTCCTTCAAACCACCTATTCGTTCAAACCCCAAAAAAATAAAAATAAAAATATACTTATGGCCGCAATCAACTGCGATATCTTCTCGTCCTTCTCAATCCAAACGAAGTCGCTCCCCCTTTTAACTATCGCAACCTCCTACTTTGTTCAGATCAAAGTTTTCGTTTTCAACCGTGAGGAGGAGGCGAACTCGGGTCGATCTGGAAAGGAATCGCGATGTTCGCATGCGACGGCATGGCGAGGACGTCGGCGATGGATTATAGGGTTCGGCGCCCGCGTCTCGAGGTGTGGAGAGATGAGTAGTAGCGATGGCAAAGTGCAGGAGTACGTGAGAATTCGTGAGGGTTGCTGTGTGGTGGTGAGGTCGGATTTATTTACACTAAGGTATAGGATATTGTCTTCTTTGTTTAAATTTGATTTTTAAACAATATATCTATATATATATATTTACACAGAGAAAAGAATTTTAAAACCCAGATTTTTAAATGGCACAAATTTATATAAATATATTAGGGAAGAAAGGTTTTACAAAATAAAACCTACTGTTTCATTATATTTTCAGGAAAACTTTTATATAGGAAGATTTGAAAATATAATATGGGAATTTTTAAGTGGTAAAGTTTATAAAAAAAATTAAAATAATTTTTGAAACCTATAATTTAATTTTAAAGTGGTAAAGTTTATAAAAAAATAAAGTGGTATATATTCCGCTGTATTGAGTAGCTGTGTATCCAGTTGTATGTTATTGATGTTGAGCTGTGATTGATGTACTCTGACGATGTAATATATAAACAAACATATTTGTTTTGGGGTAAAGATCATTTATTATCTATTATATTTTATTCTGCTACGATGGTTAGATTCTGTTGTTGTTTTCCATTTTCTTCTTCTACCTCTTCTTCTTTGACCCAAATGGTTCGTATTTCTGTACAACTTGAGTTGATTGTTGTGGAATAGTGTTGACTCAAGGGGTACGGATTTGCGGGCCGTTTCACTTGGTATCAGAGCATAGGTTGGTGATACCTTGGCTTTGGTGGGAATTACTCATAAAATAGAGTCCATAGTACGCTAGAATGAGTTTGGGTATATTAATAGATACGAGCGCCTATTTGTTAGTGAATATAAAATTGTTTATATATTGTGTTGATTTATCGGTCGAGTGTTTATGGATTCTGGTCGATATATGGGATGCCATGTCATCGATAGGGGTTTCTAAACTCTTGAACAAGGTAAACCGACACTGTATTGTTTTAAATAGGTTAAATGAAATAATTTTATCCAAAAAAATTTTGTATATAAAGGAAATAATTTTTCGTAAATTATTATCATTATATATGGATGCTTATATGGTAGAAAGTGATAATATTTAATTATTACCGTTATTGTATGATAATTGAAATATAATTGAAATAATAACTAAAGATTAAGGAAGAAATTAATAATAAATGGGATTTGTAAATGTGATTTACAGTTGAATAAGATATTGATACCATAATTAAAACTAAGAAACCAATTTATATACAAATGAAATTTGTAAAGATAAATTAAATGTAAATTATAGTGTGATTAATAATTAAAATAAGATAAAGTTCCAAAGTAATGTTTGAAAATAAATTTAAAAGTTTTGGAATTTGAAAATTTGGAAATTTAAGTTCCTTTGAATTTGAAAATGATTCCCAAAGGTTGGGAAAAATAATATATCTGAGGGAAATATTTTTGAATCGGATTTGAAATCTAGGGAGATTTGGAATTTAAAAATATTGGAAGGGTTTCAAAAGGAGAGAAAAGCATTGAACTCTTTACGGTCGCTGGAAAATAATTCCGGCGTTGATCGCGACATCATCGGTGTTCATTTTCGAGTTTCCAAGAGAGAAATTGCTACCAAAATTTGTTTTGAATTGGAATTGTTTGCAAAACCGGGTTGGTTCTGAAATTGAAAGAGATAAATTTGATTTTAGATATGCATTTTGGATATAGGTGATTTCAAAGGGAATTTTGAAATGTTAGAAGACTGTTCAAACTTTGGAATGTTAACTAAGAATGTTGATGGCATATAAGGAGCCTGACAACCTGTAAATTTGGAATTTGTTGAAATAAATTTCAACTCGTAAGTAAGTAAAGTGAAGCCGAATACTGGAATTAAAAATTTGAATGCTGTTAAATCATGTGTAATAAAAACAAAATTTAGTCAAGTTGGACTAAATAAAAAAAAGTTTTGAGATTTAAAATTTCTAAGTAACCGATTAATTAATATAGTATACAAATGAAATGAAATTCAATATTGGATGATGCTTGATTTAATGGTGTAAAAATAAGCGTAGAATAAGTTCACATGGACTAAAAATAATTAATGTTGGAAATAAAATTTAGTGATTGAAAATGAATTTGTGAATGAATAAGTGGATCAACTATTGAACTTATAAAGTGAAGTCGATATTAATAAGCAGAAATTGGAAATTTTAATCCAAGAATTAAAATTTAACTTAAGTGAATGTTGAATCTAACTTGAGATAAGTTAAATAAAGTTGAAATTGAAATTGAATTAAATTAGATATAAAGATGAAAGGTAAAATGATTATAATTGTGAAATAAAAATTTATACCTTAAGCTAGTAAGTGTTATATATATATAATCTAGAATTTGGTTATAAGATGAAATGACTCAAATGAGCAATATAAGCTTTTAAATAAGTAAATAAGTTTTGAACTCGTATATTGAGAAATAGATTTTAGTTAGATTTGGAATGAATTGAATCAAAAGTCAGTTGTGTCATGAATGATATTAATGGAATTAAGTCCTTGCTTAACAAAAAAATTCAAAGAATAAATGTAACTATATTTAACTGAAGTTGAGTTGGAATAAAACAGAATTTAAATGAATTCAGTCGAATTATAGATAATACTGGATGGAATAAAATTCTTACTTAAAAAATTAAAAATAAATGTAAACTAAGTAAATGTGGAATTATAATAAATAAACTTTGGAAGCTTATAAAAGAATTGAAAAGCATTGGAAATATATATTGTTAACGTAAAAATCTGACGCTAACACCCCGGTGTAAGTAGTGTAAGTATGAAAGCACCACCAGTTGGTACGGGAACAAAGTATAAGCAGAGAAATCACGGAAAAGTAGTAAAAGACAGCAGTTTTATAGTGGTTCGGCTTAAGATCGAGCCTACGTCCACTTTAAATTCCTTTATTGATGATTTGATTACAATTCTTTACAAGGCACTTCGATTACAACACACTTTTGACTAGTAGCTCAAACTTTGATGTAGAAGAATCTTTTGAGTTCATGTTGAATGATCCAAATCTTCTCTTGAAGTTTGTTGTAGCATCTTTGGCGTTCGGAGTGCTTGTAGTGTTGTTTGAGTCGAGAGAATGACAGAGTATCGACGCTTCGAAGAATGAGCCAAAGTCCTCTCAAAGTTGGAGATGGTCATGTATTTATAGAGAATTCTAGGCAGAAATTATTGCCAAGTCTTAAGTCGTGGCCGACTTAGGATAAGTTGTGGCCGACTTAGGATAAGTCGTGGCCGACTTATCGAGCCAAGTCCATAGTTTAATAGAGATCAGCTTGTCTTCCTGAATTCGTGCCATAAGTCCTAGGTCGCGTACGAGTTATCCGGATGCGGCTTCTTATTTGTCTGCTTAAGTCGTGTACGACTCACCATAAGTCGTGGGTCGTGACCGTCCTAACCGAAGTCTTGGCTTGCAGCTCAACTGGAGTAAGTTCGTTCACTTGGTCGTATCACAAGTCCTGAGTCGTCAACAAGTTATCGAATCACGGCGTGGTACTGAACTTGCCTCTGTAGTCTTAGGTCGTAAACGACCTAGCAGAAGTCATAAGTCGGTTGCAAATCTTCGTATCACTTAAAAATAGGATTTAATAAATAAATTTTTAATCAACAAGCTTCATCACATGCGCTTTGTGCGCGAATTGTTTTTCTATAAATTGCATATTTTTAACACATTCAAAACAATATGTTTTGCAAATAGATAACTATATTTTTACATTGAAAATATATATGTAGTTAGTTTGATCTTTTATTTTTATGTTACAAGAGCTAATTTTTAGTTGTAATTTACAAATCCAATTTTTACGTAAGTTTGAATTCTCATTTGTTAGATCATATTTTTAAGTGCTATTAAATTTTCATAATATTAATGGAATCAACATCTAGGTTTGAATAATTCTAAAGTAATAATAGAGAGATTTTATCTCCTAATTAATAGGAAAGATTATATAAAATAACAATTTAATATTTAAAAAGTTATATATAGGTATATTCTTGGATGTTCACCGTCGGACCAAAAGATTGCACTTCCAATCCAACTATTAATTAATTAATTAATTATATAAATGAAATTTCAAACCTGAAAATAAATTTGATGTTCCAACTTAGAAATAAAATTTAAACCAAAAAAAATGATTTCAAAACAAAAATATGGTTAAATATTTATGTAAATCATTTTCTCTTGAATGTGCTAAACATATTCAATTGTAGAAAAACAATTCACGTGCAAAGCGAATCATGGTGAGTTATTTAAAACAAATAATTAGAATTTATCTTCATTAAAGATCATAATGTCATACACATTTGACTTCGTAGATAAACGTTGAAAGCTTTTTTCCTCCAATTTCAGCCATGGTTTGCAAGGCTCAACTTGAAGAACTCTAAGAGAAGAGATAAAGAAGTTAACATTCGACTAATGGAGGAGGTGAAAAAGTGAACTTTTCTTTAACAGAGGAGATGAGAAAGAGACCTATTCTCTTTTTAAATATGATTAGAATTTCTTTTTCAAAAGAAAGTGAGATCCTTTTTTCCGCTTAAGATGAAAAATAAAAATATGTTGAAATAGTTAAAATATTGAAAAAAATCGTAATATAGAGAAGAAGACGGGAAGAAGAAGAAGAGATAAATAACCATTGAAGGCTACATTTTAATGATATTTATAGACTTAGAGCCTATGTAAGTATACAATAAAAAACTATTGTACTATCGTGGATATTGTATTATCCATGGTTTATTATTTAGCATATAATAATGATCGCTTAATGGAAATAAATATAATTAGTCTTCATTTATTTTTCAGCCAAAGTTAGATAATCACTCTTTATTTGTGTTACATATTTGTCCCTTGTTTTCTTTATGTTATCAACAAAAATTTGGTAATCATTGTTTATTAATTGCTTAATTTATGACATAAAGATACGTGCATTGTATATCTTATTTTGGTCCCTTTATTTAACTAGTTATCCTTCTATATATTTATTAATAGTTGGCTCGGAAGCGCAAACTTTTTTTCCGACCATGAACTTCCAAAATTGTCTTTCTATGAAATTCTTTGGAAAAATTTCATTATAATTTACTCATGAAAGAAGCATTTGAAATTGTCCTTTGAATGCTTGAATAGAGTCGAAAAATACATGAATACGACCACACATTTTTTGAGGTTTATTCTGTTTTAACATGTAACATTTCTTTCTTCTATTGAACAAGCTATATTTCATTATTTTATTGAACAAGCTATAATATGAAAGATCTTTTGAAAAATTTCCATTATAATTTACCCTATAAAGTAGCATTGGATAAGAACCTTTAAATGCAATCAAAACATTCATAACCATCAATCTGAAACTTAATATCGTGCTTTTGTTATGATTGATTCGGCATACTCTAGAAGATAACATTTGAAAACTTGCGATTATAATTTGCACTTGAAAATAACATTTTAAAAGGTCATTTATAAGCTTGAAAGGCTAAATATAACATTGATTGGATATAATATGGAAATATTCAAATCCTACTAAAAATGATAGCACTAATTTGATCAAAATACGGCTAATAGGCTAAATATAATCTTGATTGGTTATATCCTAGAAACATTTCCATTACTATTCACCATAGAAAACAACATTTTAAAAATTGTCATTTTAATTTGCCCTAGAAAATAACATTTGAAAAGCTCCATTAAATGCTCGATAAGTTAAATATTACATTGATCGCGTATAATCTAGAACACTGGATGTGTAGTAATATTCATTACTACTTAAATTACCGCATAATAGCCTGCAATTTGTAAAAGAAATTGACCGTGTTTGTTAAATATATTCATTATTAAATAGAATATGGCTGGTCAATCCATGCTAAGGAGAGAATCGAACATTTATCTTTTAAATATCTAACTTAAGAAAATTCTTCCTTCTCCAAAAATATCATATGTAACTTTACACCACTCTTCACTCCACTATTCATAATCAATCCAACTTTCACTATCACTCTATTACTTCCACTGTTCTCTACTCTTTATTTTTGTTCCCATTTATTCACTGCTGCTCACCATTATTGACCCCCAAAATCATAATTCTTTCAAAGCTTCAGGTCGGTTTAGTTACATCTATAAATATTTCCTTTTTATTTAATTAAAATTTAATAGGCAGGACTGTTAGTACAAGAAATTTAATGGTCGGAGCTTTTTTATTTAAAATTGTTTTGTTCATTGTGTTGATTGCAAATTGATAGTGGAATTCCATTGATGAGTAATCGTAAAATGGTTGTTGTTTGAGATCCTACTTGATGTTGCAAAAGGATGATGATACTCCGCTAATTAGTATGTATTTTTAGAATTTCAAAATGATATCATGTAAAATATATTCATTGAATTCGCTTTATTAGTACCAGCCACTGACAATCGTTTACATTCATCCCTAAAGTTAAGCACTCAAAGGTAGTAAGTACATTCTAAAATAACCTATCTTCCTTAAAAAACACTTTTCTGCTTGTTGCTATTTTGTGCTGATACTTCAAGCCTGCAAGGTAACTACCATTTGATGCCTTCCATACTCTTAACCAATTAACTTTTCCTTGGCTTTTTTAGCGAACTTAATATTATGCAAGATGCATCTGAAAAATCAGGTGGAACTCCGCTAACCATCAAGAATATTGCTCCATCCATAATGTTATCAATATTGCAAACATAATACCTAGGCCAATCTAGTTCTTTTAACACTCAAAATAACTAAGAAAATCTGGAATTCAAACTTTTTGTAATGTAGATGGAGCAACAATTATGCAGCCTTGAACCAATGCCCAGAATTAACCACTCATATTCCTCCTTGGTACTTATTAGAGCATATCCCTTTAATCTCTTTTAGGGCCTAGCTGGTACCAAAGGTCCATCATCCTTTAATTTTTTTAATGTTTGAACTATTGATATGAAACTATTGTAATGACCAATTAAAAAGTTCTCTGTTACATAATAATACTAAACTACCATGCCACATTAATTACAATTCATACTGTATTTAACATGATAATATATATATATATATATATATATATATATAACAATTCATAATAATATATATGTGTAACATGATTACAATTCATACCGTATTTAACATTTTTTTTACTTCCAATTCATACTTGATATATAATTTAATTTCTTAATTCACACACATTGCAATTTTACTCGATACATGGAAACATTATTTATCTTCATTAAGTATCTCATACCACATTACTTATTTATAGAGAAGCATTGTAAAATATTTGTGTTATTTTCTTACCTTTTAAAACTATTAAGCCATAGTTTTGAAATATATATGGGCATTATACAACCCTCTATCTACCGAAAAGGCAATATCTCTACTTTATAGTATATGATCATATTCAAGTTGAAACTATAATCATATTTATAATTCAAACAAGTTTCAAATAATCATGAATGAATGCCCAGTCATATTAAATTGTTTTAGCTATGAACTAAAATCTCAATGATTTAACATAGTTTCATACTTAAGGAAACAAAGTCAAACCTAGTAGAAATAATAATCTAAAAGATCTTTTTAAAATAATATTCAAATTTGAAATTGTTTATAATACATTACTAATGGAAAAATTGCCCCATAGATGCATTAGTTGTTTTGACTCCATTAGGAATATTCCCAACGCATGGTGATTTTGGGTTTCTTCCATTTGAGCAATACAGAAGTCACATTTATTGCCGATCACATAGAAAACTTATATAGGAATTCAATATAATGAGATTGAGATATTCTCATATAACGAGAACTAATTCAAGTAAGACAAAGTAATGATAGTTATTGTTACCTGACCTTTCGACCATACAAATTGGATTCACATTTTCTCAGTTCAAACTGTGAGCTATTCATTTTCCATTTTTAAACCAAAGCAACAACGCTTTTGGTTAGCTCAAAGAAAAATAAATTTTAATACAACTCATGGATGCATATGCTTAGTTGACTGAAATTTAATTAGACTTATATAAATATTAATTCAAGATCGATAAGCTTATTTTGTACTTTTCCCTTACAGTTTTAGAAGACTATGACAATCGGGATTCTACCATTTGCAGTCCAATAAATATAAGTTGTTTTCCTTTAATATGTTTTGAAAAATCCCTGACATTTCTTTAACAGTTGCAAACAAAATTTGTACTTATTAATTATTATATGTACAACGATATACCTATGAAATGTATAAATTGGTTCAAGCAAATTTTTACTTTAGGCACTATGTTAAACACAGTTGTTGCCTCTATATCAAACTAAAGTATAGAAACATAATACTACAACCCAAAATAATATGCAAAGCGAATCAGTTCCCAATCTTAAGTCTTTTGTTGGTCATAATATGGCTATTGTTTTTTATATGTTTGAAATTACCGTATGGTCACAAAATAATATAAATTTCAGATATTTTAGTTTGAATCATATTTGTTGATAATATGATTCCAAAACTAATATCTTAATCTTAACGACATTTCTTCTTTAATCATATTTGTATGGTGTTAATTTTCACAAAATAGTAGCTCATTTGAGAACTAACATTACAGCTTTAAATCCCATAGGATAACGAAGTCCAAAATTTGGATCAAGCTTTTATGTTGTTTACCTGCCTATAGAGACTGTTCTGATAGGTATAAAGTGTATTGATTTGTATGAGCTTGTTTTGGTGAATTATTCATGACACCGTTTTTGGAACATCCTTTCAAAGTACTCAAATACTTACATTATACCTAAGGAAGATATAAATATTTAGAAAAATATACAAAGTTATTGAATGAAGTATGCATCAAAATCCATAAAATAAATCTTATGATTAAGCCAGTTTCCACAAAATCTAGTAATCAATACATTTAATAATGAACTTCATTTGAACTACGGTTGATTTATTCACACATACAACCGTTTGTTATTAACAACAAGGGAATTCAAGAATAATGCACAAATTTCGTCGAAGTGAATTTCAAAACAGGCGTTTAATCAAAAAATTACATATTAATTAACACCAATGTCTATAAACATTTGAATTTGTGGAATCAATTTTGAGCTATAGTTTAATCAAACTTTTGTTATCATAAAACTATGAACATAGATATTATATCGTACAATTTTTTATCGTTAATAATGTTCTTTCACTTGTTCCAAAGTAAATTATTCCATCAAAACTGTAATAAACCATCTCATATGGCGAGCAGTGAGCTACCTCCTTCGACTAATCGTGTTGCCTACCGTGGATGCAACGTTGGTGGTGAGATCGAGATTAGGGATGAATAGTGAGGTAGCTGAAGGACTGGGGATCGTATGCGATAATTCGAAGGTAAGGGAGATCATTGTTGAGGGAGGTTGTTGTAGATGCTACATCGAAGATGAGATCAAATATGGGGATGGTGGATTCGGAAATTTTGTGGATGGATTTGGGTAGGAGAACAATTAGGTTTTGGGAGAAGTGTACGGAATGGAAGGCCGGTGCAATGGATGTGGAAAATGCAAAGGTGTTCCTGGAAGTTAATAAAGACACCCTGTAAGTTAATATAATGAATTTTCCTTATTAGTAATATATATAAGATGTATAATATTTTATTAGCTATATTCCGATGTGTTGTATATAAGATGTATAAAACATCAGTAGAAGTTTACCTCCAGTACCATAAGACAAAACCCTTTACCAATGTTGTAATATGATGTGAATACATGTGAATACAACATCCATAAACATCCAAACATATGAAATAGAATAAAAAAATAGCAAATGTAATTAGTGTATCATACACAAATCCATCTCTATTGGAATCAAATGGATAAGAAGCTGCTTGAGGATCATAGTTATACTTTGTTGATAATGCTCTCAGTCTACAATAACATGTAATATCAAAGATCTCAATAAAAAAGGTTTAAAGCATTGATCGTTACTAGAGGTGTTAACAAAGGAATAATGGGCTTCGTTATCACGCACAAAAATATTTATAAGCTAAGAAATATGCTCTTCAGCACTAGCATCAATTACGTTATGGTTAACATGAACAGAATGCTTCGAATTCTTTTATTCCACTGATATATGGACAAAATAGGAAGTAAAGGAAATAAATATATTTTAAGATTCATTTTTATTGGTCCTCAAAATGGGGTTATGGAATGTACGCAATTGTTTTTAAATTGTGTGCCGCTAAATGTTTATGGTGTGTTGGCCGATTTCATGATAGTTGAGTCTATGGATGACCATTAAAAGTATGTATTAAGCAAAAAAATATAATAAAATTCAATGATTAAATGTCGTTTCATTTCTTTTTTAGTAAAGGTGGCTATCAATGTTCTTTTTAGGAAAGATGGCTATCAATGTAATCGTTTTTAATCTACTAAAAATAAGGAAATAAAGCAAGTTAATATATTTTAAGGTTCATTTTTATTGGTCCTCCGTATGGATATAAATCGAAATTAATATATAACTCTATCATTTGTTAGTTAAAATATAATATTAACTGTTGCTTCATACTCGCACACACACAATAATGTTAAGGAAATTGAGCACAAATATCTAAAGCTCTCTACATTAATTTGTACGATAGCTCTATTTATCATGCACAAAAATGTTCAAAAGCTAAGAAATATGCTCTTCAACACCAGCATCAATTTTTGTACATGTTTATTTGAGATGTAAATTAAGATGATAATATATTTTATTCAACGGAGTAATTTAATTTTTATTCCTAGGCATCTTCGTCATTTTTGACATCTTCATTCGCAAAAAGGTAATTATTTACAAATTATTTTAAATTTAACGGAGAAATATTTACAAATTATTTTATTTTAAGTAATTATTTACAAAAAGGTAATTATTTACAAATTATTTTAAATTTAACGGAGAAATATTTACAATTTAATTTTTATTCCTAGGCATCTTCGTCATTTTTGACATCTTCATTCGCAAAAAGGTAATTATTTACAAAAAGGTAATTATTCGCAAAAAGGTAATTATTTTAAATTATTTACAAATTATTTTAAATTCGCAAAAAGGTAATTATTTCATTCAACGGAGAAATTTTGATTTACGAACTGAAGACAATTTAAATTTAATTTGAATTAAATTATACTTGTTCTATTTGAATAGTCAAATCCTTCCCGACAACTTTTTCATCCAACCGTTTTTCAAAATCACTGTAGTAGGTTTTCTTTACGCAACCATCAAATCGTGTCCCCCTCTTCACTTTTCTTTTTATTTTAAGTCGAGCCTTCTTTGTAAAGTCTCGTTCAAGAATAAATTAATGGCTGAACAAATCAATTTTTCCCAAAACCCTTTTCCTTCAAACCCCCTATTCGTTCAAACCCCAAAAAAATAAAAATAAAAATATACTTATGGCCACAATCAACCGCGATATCTTCTCGTCCTTCTCAATCCAAACGAAGTCGCTCCCCCTTTTAACTATCGCAACCTCCTACTTTGTTCAGATCAAAGTTTTCGTTTTCAACCGTGAGGAGGAGGCGAACTTGGGTCGATCTGGAAAGGAATCGCGATATTCGCACGCGACGGCATGGCGAGGACGTCGGCGATGGATTGTAGGGTTCGGCGCTCGCGTCTCGAGGTGTGGAGAGATGAGTAGCAGCGATGGCAAAGTGCAGGCGTACGCGAGAATTCGTGAGGGTTGGTGTGTGGTGGTGAGGTCGGATTTATTTACACTAAGGTATTGGATATTGTCTTCTTTGTTTAAATTTGATTTTTAAACAATATATCTATATATATATTTACATAGAGAAAAGAATTTTAAAACCCAGATTTTTAAATGGCACAAATTTATATAAATATATTAGGGAAGAAAGGTTTTACAAAATAAAACCTACTGTTTCGGTTTATTTTCAGGTAAACTTTTATATAGGAAGATTTGAAAATATAATATGGGAATTTTAAAGTGGTAAAGTTTATAAAAAAATTAAAATAATTTTTGAAACCTATAATTTAATTTTAATATATATAGGTATTTTCAAAGTGGAAAGAAAAATAAATAAATATAAAAGAATATACATATGAACATTTTAAACTTAGTCGTTTATTTTTCAAATATGTATTTAGGGTGATTAGTTATTTTATAAACTAATTTGATTATTTCAGTTACTAAAATTTTTTTGATTAAAGGAAAATTAGTTTACAATTTAATTATTTGTTTAAAATTAAATTATTAGTTTAATTTTTTTAAATTAAATTATAAGTTAAAATAAATAAGTAAATGTTAGTTAATTATTGGATTTATTCAAGTGTTAATTAACTATATAATGTCATACAAGGTCTAAAATCGAGAAACAAGGTAGAGTGAAAATGAATGGAAATAGACTGCAAATCAAAAGCAAAGGTGAGTTAATCTCACTCAGTTAAATTTAAATTCAAATGATTAAATTTAAATAATTGTCTAAATGGCTGAGTTGATTGATGTGCTACAGTATGGTATATTTTGGAATTGATGTTTTATATTGTGCTAACGTATGTGGATGCAGGGAAAACAGGTTGGAGGGATCCAACTAGACCCCTCAACTTTTATTTAAATTATTTAGTATTCTCTGTTGTGATTATTTGATATTCTATGATGAGTTATATTGGAATATTAAATGCTTTGGTTTGATTGAATATATTTGGGTATAATGAGCTACAAAAAATATATAAATTAGATTTTTGGAAAGAAAATAAAGAAATAAATTCGTAAGCAAAATAATTATAGAAAATTTGAATAAATTAAGAATGAATTGGAAAAGGAATAGAATTGATGATAAATACTAATAAATAACTTCGAGTATGAAAAGAAAAAGAATTTTGAATAAAACAGAAATTAATGAATTGTAAACTCAAGTTATATCAATTAAAGGAATAAAGAATTATTTTAAATTTCAAAGTTTAAATTTATTTAAAAGAATTAAGAAGTAATTTGAGAAATCAAAAATTGGTATCCTCGGTTAAACTATTTTAAATCATAATTAAGAAATAACACCTGAAATTAATGGATTTTGAAATAAAGGGAAGTAAATTGGAAATCAATTTGGAAATTGATTCAAGTGTTTGGTATTGGTAATTTAAAGAAGAATGTGAAGAGAAGTATATTCTCCGGATAGCCAAGTACGTTTTCAAAGCAAGTTTTTAAATATAAGATAAAGGTTTAATGTTGTTTTAAAAAGCATGTTTTAGAAAAATTTATTATTTATAAATGTATAAATCCTAAACTATATATTTTTCAGATCTATTATCGTAGTAATTATTTAAGGTAACATGGTATTTTGTTTTAAAAGAGAAATTTAGTTCTATATTCTAAAAAGCAGCTTTATTTTAATTATTTTTAAAATATTTTTTTTTAATAAAGCATTAAAGTAGTCTTTAATTTGAATATTTAAGAGTATATTTTATAATAAGGTGTTTTAAATCATTTTAAAATCTAAGTGTTGTACTTGGTGATTTCAGAAGAAATAGAAAATATTTGGGAAATTTATTCAGAAAAGGACGATAGTTTTGAAAACTGTTTTTCAAAGGGGTTTGAAAAGTGGGAATATATCTTGCAAAGATATTTTTGAAGTTAATAAATAATTTGGAAAATTATTTATTGTTGGATGGATGTTGTGAATATTAATTGATAGTTAAATAACCGACTATCAATATTGGCCAAATACGTTGATCGTTTCGAAGAGACCGGGATCAGGATTTATTTCTCGAAAACCACTTCGACCCGGTTTGTACGTTTCGTGGAAAACAATTTTTGGATTCGAAGGTGGAGCAGTGAAGTGCAAGGGCTAGTCGCTACTAATCCTGAGGATATTTCCAAAATGGATGAAGTAGGAATAGTGCCTTCGATTCCGTTCGAACCCGGGACGGACTTGCATAGATGAATGCTTTCGGAACATCGGCAGGTGGACGATGGGCATTCTAAGGAATATGTTCTAAAAAGGTAACGCTTAGACTCAAGCCTCATCAACCGGGAATGACTGAAAATCAGGGATTATGCAGCAAGACTAGGTGGGTAGCACCCAAGCAGGGTGAGTCATCCCTTTCTGGATGTCCTTTTTTATTTCAGCTTAGTGGGCGGTTGCTGATCCCTACCGCGGGGTGATCTCACTCGGGATTATCCAGTAAGGGCAGTCCCCGTCTTGTGTTTCAAGGGAGCGGGCGTACTCCTCGGTACTGCGATCTAGGCCACGTACTGTTACAGGTGGTACCCCAGTGCCTAGTCATTAGTTGGGAATCCATTCTCCCTACGAGCCTTGTACGAGTTTTGTTTCTATTTCCCACCCTATGGCTAGTAGCTGGAATTTAATGAATGTAACAATTTCGGCTATTTTATAAGTATTTGTATACAGACCCTATTATAATATCAGAGGATTTTGATAAAAAATTGTTTTAGCTATCGTAAGGTAAAAACCCGACATGTTTATTTGTGGCGTGGTCTTACGGGATGCTTTCGTTTTCAAAGGATTTTTAAAACTTTAATAATCAATTGAGTGTGGTTTTCTCACGCTGGTAATCCAAGCTGACTCGGGTGTTATTTAACTGTAATGCTCGGGTCAGACCGAGTATTATAGGATACAGGATATGATGCTGTGGAGCTCACAAGACGAGCTGGATGACGATACGTACCACCGTACTTGCTTTATATATATATTCCGTTGCATTGAGTAGTTGTGTATCCAGTTGTATGTTATTGATGTTGAGCTGTGATTGATGTACTCTAACGATGTAATATATAAACAAACATATTTGTTTTGGGGTAAAGATCATTTATTATCTATAATATTTTATTCTGCTACGATGGTTAGATTCTGTTGTTGTTTTCCATTTTCTTCTTCTACCACTTCTTATTTGACCCAAATGATTCGTATTTCTGTACAACTTGAGTTGATTGTTGTAGAATAGTGTTGACTCAAGGGGTACGGATTTGCGGGCCGTTTCACTTGGCATCAGAGCATAGGTTGGTGATACCTAGGCTTTGGTGGGAATTACTCATAAAATAGAGTCCATAGTACGCTAGAATGAGTTTGGGTATATTAATAGATATGAGCGCCTATTTGTTAGTGAATATAAAATTGCTTATATATTGTGTTGATTTATCGGTTGAGTGTTTATGGATTCTGGTCGATATATGGGATGCCATGTCATCGATAGGGGTTTCTAAACTCTTGAACAAGGTAAACCGACACGGTATTGTTTTGAATAGGTTAAATGAAATAATTTTATCCAAAAAATTTTTGTATATAGAGGAAATAATTTTTCGTAAATTATTATCATTATATATGGATGCTTGTATGGTAGAAAGTGATAATATTTAATTATTACCGTTACTGTATGATAATTAAAATATAATTGAAATAATAACTAAAGATTAAGGAAGAAATTAATAATAAATGGGATTTGTAAATGTGATTTACAGTTGAATAAGATATTGATACCATAATTAAAACTAAGAAATCAATTTATATACAAATGAAATTTGTAAAGATAAACTAAATGTAAATTATAGTGTGATTAATAATTAAAATAAGATAAAGTTCCAAAGTAATGTTTTAAAATAAATTTAAAAGTTTTGGAATTTGAAAATTTGGAAATTTAAGTTCCTTTGAATTTGAAAATGATTCCCAAAGGTTGGGAAAAATAATATATCTGAGAGAAATAATTTTGAATCGGATTTGAAATCTAGGGAGATTTGGAATTTAAAAATATTGGAAGGGTTTCAAAAGGAGAGAAAAGCATTGAACTCTTTACGGTCGCAGGAAAATAATTCCGGTGTTGATCGCGACATCATCGGTGTTCATTTTCGAGTTTCCAAGAGAGAAATTGCTACCAAAATTTGTTTTGAATTGGAATTGTTTGCAAAACCGGGTTGGTTCTGAAACTGAAAGAGATGAATTTGATTTTAGAGATGCAAGGAATTTTGGATATAGATGATTTCAAAGGGAATTTTGAAATGTTAGAAGACTGTTCAAACTTTGGAATGTTAACTAAGAATGTTGATGGCATATAAGGAGCCTGACAACCTGTAAATTTGGAATTTGTTGAAATAAAATTCAACTCGTAAGTAAGTAAAGTGAAGCTGAATACTAGAATTAAAAATTTGAATGCTGTTAAATCATGTGTAATGAAAACAAAATTTAGTCAAGTTGGACTAAATAAAACAAAGTTTTGAGATTTAAAATTTCTAAGTAACCGATTAATTAATGTAGTATACAAATGAAATGAAATTCAATATTGGATGATGCTTGATTTAATGGTGTAAAAATAAGCGTAGAATAAGTTCACATGGACTAAAAATAATTAATGTTGGAAATAAAATTTATTGATTGAAAATGAATTTTTGAATGAATAAGTGGATCAACTATTGAACTTATAAAGTGAAGTCGATATTAATAAGTAGAAATTGGAAATTTTAATCCAAGAATTAAAATTTAACTTAAGTGAATGTTGAATCAAACTTGAGATAAGTTAAATAAAGTTGAAATTGAATTAAATTAGATATAAAGCTGAAAGGTAAAATGATTATAATTGTGAAATAAAAATTTATACCTTAAGCTAGTAAGTGTTATATATATAATCTAGAATTTGGTTATAAGATGAAATGACTCAAATGAGCAATATAAGCTTTTAAATAAGTAAATAAGTTTTGAACTCGTATATTGAGAAATAGATTTTAGTTAGATTTGGAATGAATTGAATCAAAAGTCAGTTGTGTCATGAATGATATTAATGGAATTAAGTCCTTGCTTAACAAAAAAATTCAAAGAATAAATGTAACTAGATTTAACTGAAGTTGAGTTGGAATAAAACAGAATTTAAATGAATTCAGTCGAATTATAGATAATACTGGATGGAATAAAATTCTTACTTAAAAAAATAAAAATAAATGTAAACTAAGTAAATGTGGAATTATAATAAATAAACTTTGGAAGCTTATAAAAGAATTGAAAAGCATTGGAAATATATATTGTTAACGTAAAAATCTGACGCTAACACCCCGGTGTAAGTAGTGTAAGTATGAAAGCACCACCAGTTGGTACGGGAACAAAGTATAAGCAGAGAAATCACGGAAAAGTAGTAAAAGACAGCAGTTTTATAGTGGTTCGGCTTAAGATCGAGCCTACGTCCACTTTAAATTCCTTTATTGATGATTTGATTACAATTCTTCACAATGCACTTTGATTACAACACACTTTTGACTAGTAGCTCAAACTTTGATGTAGAAGAATCTTTTGAGTTCATGTTGAATGATCCAAATCTTCTCTTGAAGTTTGTTGTAGCATCTTTGGCGTTCGGAGTGCTTGTAGTGCTGTTTGAGTCGAGAGAATGACAGAGTATCGACGCTTCGAAGAATGAGCCAAAGTCCTCTCAAAGTCGGAGATGGTCATGTATTTATAGAGAATTCTGGGCAGAAATTATTGCCAAGTCTTAAGTCGTGGCCGACTTAGGATAAGTCGTGGACGACTTAGGATAAGTCGTGGCCGACTTAGGATAATTCGTGGTCGACTTATCGAGCCAAGTCCATAGTTTAATAGAGATCAGCTTGTCTTTCTGAATTCGTGCCATAAGTCCTAGGTCGCGTACGAGTTATCCGAATGCGGCTTCTTATTTGTCTGCTTAAGTCGTGTACGACTCACCATAAGTCGTAGGTCGTGACCGTCCTAACCGAAGTCTTGGCTTGCAGCTCAATTGGAGTAAGTTCATTCACTTGGTCGTATCACAAGTCCTGAGTCGTCAACGAGTTATCGAATCACGGCGTGGTACTGAACTTGCCTCTGTAGTCTTAGGTCGTAAACGACCTACCAGAAGTCATAAGTCGGTTGCGACTAAAGTGTAGTTGTCTTAACCTTTTCGTGCCTTCAGTCGTTACTCCCTTAGGTCGTTAGGTCGTAACATCTTTAAGTCGCATACCTTCCTTAAGTCGTAGACTTTCTTAAGTCGTAAACTTCCTTAAGTCGTAGACTTTCTTAAGTCGTAGACTTCCTTATGTCGTAGACTTCCTTAAGTCGTAGAATGTCTTAAGTCGTAGACTGTTTGGACCGTTATAATTCTCAACTCATTGAGTCATGGAGTGCTTTGAGTTGCTAGATCGTGGCAATCCTTAAGTCGTTAAGCCGCTTCTTCTGTTAACACGTTAACTCGATTGAGCCACTTTATGCCTTAAGTCGCTGATAGGTTAACTCATTAGGTCGCTGATCTTTGGTCCAGCTTAGGTCGCAAGGTCTTCTTAGGTCGCAAGGTCTTCTAACCCGTTAACTTGTTGACACTTTAGGTCGTATACCGTTTTGGACGGGGCGCTGCCCCTTGACGCTTGCGACCTGACCGGGCAGGTCGATCACCGTAGCGGTGGCGTTGCCGCCGCACCCCCACCTTGGGGGGTTGGGACCCCCTCCATAGGGGATCTTATCTGAAAAACCATTCAATAGAATCAAGACGAATTATCATTGGCTTTTCGGTTGATTTTTGATATCATGGCCTTGCTGAAAAAGTGGAGTTAACACTTGCCCCTCGAAGTATACGCCTAGGGACTAGGTCGTGTGCTTCGATTCTTCTTAACTCGTGCTTTACTGAGTTGCTAGGTCGAGAGCGATTGATGACCTAACCTCTTGCGGCTTAATTTTCAGGTCGCTGCTAAGCTCGTACCTAGGCAAACTTGCTTTGTTTTGCCCCGAAGCCGTTTGAACTTGACCAGTGCTTGTTGCATCTCTTTACAGATTATTTTAACAACCTGTTAAATGCAACATTTGCGGGAAAATAGGGCGAATATACTCATCACCGGTTGCCCATATCGAGTGATGGATTAGATCAAAGAACTGATATTTTACTGTAAGTAAATTAGTACGGATTTGATGAAGTGTTGCAAATCAACTATCTTGAATGAAGTATCAACACAAAATTTACACAGTTATAACTGCTATCTGCATTGATACTGCACTTATTTTCAAATAACAAGCCTCGAATTTTTCTGAATTAACATATTTTGCCAACCAGTATTATTTCGTGTATTACTTTATTTCCTTGTTATTTAAGTAGCTTTGCACAACACTTCCCACGCTTTTAGGAAACGTGCACCTTTACTTTCGAATATTCAGTTCTTTATGTAGAATGTCTTCTTGATAAGTAGAAATAGTGGAGCAACCTGGACTTTTCACTTCTGAGATTTTTAGAATCCGAGTTGTTGAGTGCTAATTTCGTTCTTTACTTTGCAGCATCCCCTTTCTTTTTTTGCACTTAATTCGGACTTTTGCCCTCTTTTAATTGACTCAGCTTTATGATGCCCTAAATTTTCAAGCAGAGACTTCGGGTGCCCCAGCTCCCGCAAAGGAACTTGCATCTAGGGGACCTGCACATGTATGAAAATTTTTATAGTATAGAATGAGATGATTCTTCCTACTTGTACAGACTTTTTTCTGTATTTGAGAATGTATTTATCCCTCATTTTCATACAAGTTTCTTTATTTTTCTCTGCATGATACTGCAGTGAGCTTATGGTGTGTTGCTTGGGTACTGCTTTTTACTAATATAGCAATATTATATTGCCCCCATACCATAGCTCATTGTAATATTCTCCATTTTGCGGAGACTTTGGGGAATAATTCTTATGTTTTAAGAAGACTTGTACTCTTATTTTAGAGAATAATTATTCCATTTCGAGAAGGCTTGCACTTTTTCTTTAGAGAATAATTTTTCCATTTTGTAGGAAATATTATTCTGCTTTGGTAGAGTGCGCCTCCTATTGGAGAATTTTTTATTTTTTTTTACACCTCATCCTTCGGAGATGGTCACTTTTGTTTTTGAGAAGTGGAATCCCCTATGCGGTGAAGCTGGCTTCCGAAGAAGGCTTTGGCACTTCATCTTGGTAAAGTGGGCTCATTAGAGGGCTTTATTTAGCACTACAACCTTTGAGGGAGAACATTTTCAAGATGGAAAAATTAATTTTCCCCTGAGAGCTGTAGTGTGCCTTTGAAGAGGGCTTTTTTTTTAGTTGTGCCTCGTTGGAGGTTTTTAATTTGCACTTCAAACTTGGGAAGTGTGCCTCATTGGAGGGCCTTAGTTTGCACTTTAAACTTGGGAAGTGTGCCTCATTGGAGGACTTCGATTTGCACTTCAAACTTGGGAAGTGTGTCTCATTGGAGGGCTTTAGTTTGCACTTCAAACTTGGGAAGTGTGCCTCATCGGAGGACTTTAATTTTAACTTCAAACTTGGAAAGTGTACATCATTGGAGGACTTTAATTTTCACTTCAAACTTGGGAAGTGTGCCTCATTGGAGGACTTTAATTTGCACTTCAAACTTGGGATGTGCCTCATTGGAGGGCTTTGATTTGTACTTCAAACTTGGGAAGTGTGCCTCATTGGAGGGATTTAGTTTGCACTTCAAACTTGGGAAGTGTGCCTCATTGGAGGGCTTTAATTTTCACTTCAAACTTGGGAAGTGTTCCTCATTGGAGGACTTTTATTATGCCTCGAGAGAGGGCTTTTTGTTTGTGCCTCGGGAGAGGGATTTTTCCTCCGAAGAGTTGTGCCTCCGAAGAGGGCTTGTGCCTCTGAAGAGGGCTTGTGCCTCCGAAGAAGTTTTTATTTGGCATTTCAGCTCTGGTGAAATGTGCCTCCGAAGAGGTCTTTTGTGTTTTCTGTCTGCTGGCCCATGCCTCTTCACCATTTGCTCCTCAGCGATTCCTCGTTATCATTTCCAAACCCTTGTTCTTTTCTTTTCCAGTTATTTGTTTCTTTTCCAAAGAAGTGCTCTACATTATTAAGTGAATCCACATGGCAGACCCAAACTATCCGACTGGATGTCTGTTCGCACAAACGATCTCCGTCGGTTAGCAAGGGCCTAGAACCTTCGCGTTGGAAGGTGCCCTTTTGGTAGAATCAACTGTTTGTGAGTAACACTTCTTATGCAGGAATTGAATTTGGGACTTTTCTGGCTTGACATTTATTTGCTGAATGATTTATAGGAATCGCTTAGCTTTGTGATGTGCTGACTAGGTAAGATTTGCTTTGATTGCCTGCAATATTAAATCAACATTTTAGCAATATATTCAAGATATTTGCATATCGTAATGAAACAGGCATTTTATAGTAATAGAAAACACAAGATTTATAGTTCCTATATCTCATTTGCAATGTTTTTACAATGGCCTTTAACACAAGAATGATACATCCATCATTCTTTTACAAATTTGTAACAAAGCCTTAAAGTAAAACATGGATGCGAGTCATTGCTGTCCCAAGCTTTTTCCGAATCGAATCTCTGGTGTGAGGGGACTAGATGGCAATATCTTTAAGAACAGGAACATTCTCTCCCTCCGGGGCTTTTCTTAGGGCATGAGCATATCTTTCCATCTCATCCCAGCTTCCGCCCGCTGGGTGAGGGCCTCCTGTGATAGCATTAATGATAAACCTCTCAGATCCCTGCGCTGCAGTTCTTTTATTTGAGCCATATTGATGAGCAAGAAGTATTTGCCCCTGAGTGGATGAGGATGGGTCATTCCCGTCTCTTTGACATATTGTTGGAGTTTATTCTGTTTCAATAGTTCTTCAATCAAATTCCTTAAATGACGACATTCATTGGTGTCATGACCAGGTCGATTGTGGAACAAAATCTCCCATTATGCATAGCATTTTTCCCAATCTTCGACTCAGGTGGTTTAGGATAATCAATAACATCCTTGGTTGTGAGAAAGATGTTCTCTAGAGTATCTGTTAAGGGAGTAAAGTCTGAAGGTTTAAAACGGCGAGCTTTCTTCAAGTCTCTCTGCTTTTTTCCACCATCGTTCTTCCTCTTCTGTCCTCCAGACTCTCTTTTATCTTAAGCAACACCGACATTTTGAATTTTGGCCACGATCGCTTTTGATGGCGCAGGAAAGCTTTCCAAACGCATAAATTCGTCGGCCTTCTTATAGAATTTGTCAAGTAAGTTTGGCTCGTTCATTTTTAGCCATTTGCCAAATTCACTCGATTTATCGATAGCCCGCATCAGATAAGTCAAAACCATCCGTGGCTCCGCGTTCTTGACTTCAGCTAGGGCTATATTGAAACGATTTAAGAATGATCTGATAGATTCCCTGGGGTTTTGTTCTAGACTAGAGAGTGACATTATATCCTTGGCCTTTGTAGCATATAGCCTGAACTGATCTTTGAACTTTCATGTTAAGTCAGAAAATTGATCCACGGATCTAACTGGCAGCTTTGTGAACCAAAGTAAGGCCACTCCCTCTAAGTATACCGGAAAGTAACGGCACTTGATTTCATCTGTTGCCCTTGCCCCGGTCATATGCCATTCGTACTTATATAGGAACTGATTTGGATCACTTGTCCCTCGATAGGGCGGGATAGTAGGAGGTACAAATTTCCTTGGAAACTCTGCCTTTAAGATCTTTTCGGTGAACGGAGTCTTGCTCGGGGCAAACCCCCAATATTTTTCATCCTCTTGCCTCTGCATGCTTTCTTTTATGAGTCGTCGAACAATTTCCGAGAGATGTTCCCTATTGTTTAGAGGCAAATGTTCGCGAAGAGTTGGCTGTGGCCTAGAACCTCCAACTTGGGGAGATGCCTCTTTGGCGGTGTCAGCTGTCCGCTGAGGAACATTTCTTTCTTGGGAATTATGGACATCATCTGCAAAGGTTGTTTCATTGTCTCGTTCTTGACGGTTACCCCTAAGTAAAGCATTCACTCTTTCCTGCATTAGAGCGTTCTGGGCTTCCATTTGCTGATATAACCCAGAAACTACAGCATCTAACACCTCTTGTGTAATTCGAAAACTTGGAGCTGCTTCATTTGGAGCTGCTTTATTTGGAGCTGCTTCGTTGGAAGCAAGAGAAGTGGCAGTATTCTCATGGACATCACCTGATCTATCAGATTTGAGCTGTCTTCCAGTAGCCATTATTTCTGACAGGCTTCTGGTTTTGAGAGAGATTCTTTCAACAAAATTTCGCGAAGCAATGGTGAAAGTATTCCTGAGTTCAATTCTCAGTGAAAGCACCAAAAATGTTAACGTAAAAATCTGACACTAACACCCCGGTGTAAGTAGTGTAAGTATGAAAGCACCACCCGTTGGTACGGGAACAAAGTATAAGCAGAGAAAACATGGAAAAGTAGTAAAAGACAGCAGTTTTAGAGTGGTTCGGCTTAAGATCGAGCCTACGTCCACTTTAAATTCCTTTATTGATGATTTGATTACAATTCTTTACAATACACTTCCATTACAACACACTTTTGACTAGTAGCTCAAAGTTTGATGTAGAAGAATCTTTTGAGGTCATGTTGAATGATCCAAATCTTCTCTTGAAGTTTGTTGTAGCATCTTTGGCGTTTGGAGTGCTTGTAGTGCTGTTTGAGTCGAGAGAATGACATAGTATCGACGCTTCGAAGAATGAGCCAAAGTCGTCTCAAAGTTGGAGATGGTCATGTATTTATAGAGAATTCTGGGCAGAAATTGTCGCCAAGTCTTAAGTCGTGGCCGACTTAAAATAAGTCGTGGCCGACTTAGGATAAGTCGTGGCCGACTTAGGATAAGTCGTGGTCGACTTATCGAGCCAAGTCTATAGTTTAATAGAGATCAGCTTGTCTTCCTGAATTCATGCCATAATCCTAGGTCGTGTACGAGTTATCTTGATGCGGCTTCTTATTTTTCTGCTTAAGTCGTGTACGACTCATCATAAGTCGTAGGTCGTGACCGTCCTAACCTAAGTCTTGGCTTGCCGCTCAACTGGAGTAAGTTCGTTCACTTGGTCGTATCACAAGTCCTGAGTCGTCAACGAGTTATCGAATCACGGCGTGGTACTGAACTTGCCTCTGTAGTCTTAGGTCGTAAACGACCTAGCAGAAGTCATAAGTCGGTTGCGACTTAAGTGTAGTTGTGTTAACCTTTTCGTGCCTTGAGTCATTACTCCCTTAGGTTGTTAGGTCGTAACATCTTTAAGTCGCATACCTTCCTTAAGTCGTAGACTTTCTTAAGTCGTAGACTTCCTTAAGTCGTAGACTTTCTTAAGTCGTAGACTTCCTTAAGTCATAGACTTCCTTAAGTCATAGAATGTCTTAAGTTGTAGACTGTTTGGACCGTTATAATTCTTGAGTCGTGTAGTTCTTAACTCATTAAGTCGTGGAGTGCTTTGAGCTGCTAGATCGTGGAAATCCTTAAGTCGTTAAGCCGCAACTTCTGTTAACTCGTTAACTCAGTTGAGCCGCTTTATGCCTTAAGTCGCTGATAGCTTAACTCGTTTGGTCGCTGATCTTTGGTCCAGCTTAGGTCGCGAGGTCTTCTTAGGTCGCAAGGTCTTCTAACCCGTTAACTTGTTGACGCTTTAGGTCGTATACCGTTTTGGACGAGGCGCTGCCCCGCACCCCGCCGGGTGCGCTGCCCCCTGGACCCCTGCGACCTGACCGGGCAGGTCGATCACCGTAGCTGTGGCGTTGCCCCTGCACCCCCACCTTGGGGGGTTGGCACCCCCCTGGACCCCCCCTCCGTAGGGGATCTTATCTGAAAAACCATTCAACAGAATCGACACGAATTATCATTGGCTTTTCGGTTGATTTTTGATATCATGGCCTTGCTGAAAAAGTGGAGTTAACATTTGCCCCTCGAAGTATACGCCTAGGGACTAGGTCGTGTGCTTCGATTCTTCTTAACTCGTGCTTTACTGAGTTGCTAGGTCGAGAGCGATTGACGACCTAACTTCTTGCGGCTTAATTTTCAGGTCGCTGCTAAGCTCGTACCTAGGCAAACTTGCTTTGTTTTGACCCGAAGCCTTTTGAACTTGACCAGTGCTTGTTGCATCTCTCTATAGATTATTTTAACAACCTGTTAAATGCAACATTTGCGGGAAAATAGGGCGAATATACTCATCGCCGATTGCCCATATCGAGTGATGGATTAGATCAAAGAACTGATATTTTACTGTAAGTAAATTAGTACGGATTTGATGAAGTGTTGCGAATCAACTATCTTGAATGAAGTATCAACACAAAATTTACACAGTTATAACTGCTATCTGCATTCATACTGCACTTATTTTCAAATAACAAGCCTCGAATTTTTCTGAATTAACATATTTGCCAACCACTATTATTTCAAGTATTACTTAATTTACTTGTTATTTAAGTAGCTTTGCAAAACACTTCACACGCTTTTAGGAAACGTGCACCTTTACTTTCGAATATTCAGTTCTTTATGTAGAATGTCTTCTTGATAAGTAGAAATAGTGGAGCAAGCTGGATTTTTTCATTTCTGAGATTTTCAGAATCCGAGTTGTTGAGTGCTAATTTTGTTCTTTACTTTGCAGCATCCCCTCTCTTTTTCTGCACTTAATTCGGACTTTTGCCCTCTTTTGATTGACTCAGCTTTATGATGCCCCAGATTTTCAAGCAGAGACTTTAGGCGTCCCAGCTCTCGCAAAGGAACTTGCATCTAGGGGACCAGCACATGTATGAAAATTTTTATAGTATAGAATGAGATGATTCTTCCTACTTGTACAGACTTTTTTCTGTAATTGAGATTGTATTTATCCCTCATTTTCGTACAAGTTTCTTTGTTTTTCTCTGCACGATACTGCACTGAGCTTGTGGTGTGTTGCTTGGGTACTGCTTTTTACCAATGTAGCAATATTATATTGCCCCCATACCATAGCTCATTGTAATATTCTCCATTTTGCGTAGACTTTGGGGAACAATTCTTCTGTTTTAAGAAGACTTGTACTCTTATTGTAGAGAATAATTCTTCCATTTCGAGAAGGCTTGCACTTTTTCTTTAGAGAATAATTTTTCCATTTTGGAGGAAATATTATTCTGCTTTGGTAGAGTGCGCCTCCTATTGGAGAAGTTTTTTTTTTTACACCTCATCCTTCGGAGATGGTCACTTTTGTTTTTGAGAACTGGAATCCCCTATGCGGTGTAGCGGGCTTCCGAAGAAGGCTTTGGCACTTCAACTTGGTGAAGTAGGCCTCATTAGAGGGCTTTATTGAGCACTACAACCTTTGAGGGAGAACATTTTCAAGATGGAAAAATTAATTTTCCCCTAAGAGCTGTAGTGTGCCTTTGAAGAGGGCTTTTTTTTAGTTGTGCCTCGTTGGAGGTTTTTAATTTGCACTTCAAACTTGGGAAATGTGCCACATTGGAGGGCTTTAGTTTGCACTTCAAACTTGGGGAGTGTGCCTCACTGGAGGGCTTCGATTTGCACTTCAAACTTGGGAAGTGTGCCTTATTGGAGGGCTTTAGTTTGCACTTCAAACTTGGGAAGTGTGCCTCATCGGAGGACTTTAATTTTCACTTCAAACTTGGGAAGTGTGCCTCATTGGAGGACTTTAATTTGCACTTCAAACTTGGGAAGTGTGCCTCATTGGAGGGCTTCGATTTGCACTTCAAACTTGGGAAGTGTGCCTCATCGGAGGACTTTAATTTTCACTTCAAACTTGGGATGTGTGCCTCATCGGAGGACTTTAATTTTCACTTCAAACTTGGGAAGTATGCCTCATTCGAGGACTTTAATTTTCACTTCAAACTTGGGAAGTGTGCCTCATTGGAGGGCTTTAATTTTCACTTCAAACTTGGGAAGTGTGCCTCATTGGAGGACTTTTGTTATGCCTCGAGAGAGGGCTTTTTGTTTGTGCCACTGGAGAGAGCTTTTTCCTTCGAAGAGTTGTGCCTCCGAAGAGGGCTTGTGCCTCCGAAGAGGTCGTTATTTGGCATTTCAGCTCTGGTGAAATGTGCCTCCGAAGAGGTCTTGTGTGTTTTCTGTCTGCTTGCCCATGCCTCTTCACCATTTGCTCCTCAGCGATTCCTCATTATCATTTCCAAACCCATGTTCTTTTCTTTGCCAGTTATTTGTTTCTTTTCCAGAGAAGTGCTCTACATTGTTAAGTGAATCCACAGGGCAGACCCAAACTATCCGACTGGATGTCTATTTGCACAAACGATCTCCGTCGGTTAGCAAGGGCCTGGAACCTTCCAGTTAGGAAGGTGCCCTTTTGGTAGAATCAACTGTTTGTGAGTAACACTTCTTATGCAGGAATTGAATTTGGAACTTTTCTGGCTTGACATTTATTTGCTGAATGATTTATAGGAATCGCTTAGCTTTGTGATGTAGTGGCGAGGTAAGCTTTGCTTTGATTGCCTGCAATATTAAATCGACATTTTAGCAATATATTCAAGATATTTTCATATCGTGATGAAACAGGCATTTTATAGTAATAGAAAACACAAGATTTATAGTTCCTATATCTCATTTGCAATGTTTCTACAATGGCTTTTAACACAAGAATGATACATCCATCATTCTTTTACAAATTTGTAACAAAGCCTTAAAGTAAAACATGGATGCGAGTCATTGCTGTCCCAAGCTTTTTCGGAATCGAATCTCCGGTGTGAGGGGACTAAATGGCAATATCTTTAAGAACAGGAACATTCTCTCGCTCCTGGGCTTCTCTTAGGGCATGAGCATATCTTTCCATCTCATCCCAGCTTCCGCCCGCTGGGTGAGGGCCTCCTGTGATAGCATTAATGATAAAGCTCTCAGATCCCTGCGCTGCAGTTCTTTTATTTGAGCCGTATTGATGAGAAAGAAGTATATGCCCCTGAGTGGATGAGGATGGGTCATTCCTGTCTCTTTTGACATATTGTTGGAGTTTATTCTGTTTCAATAGTTCTTCAATCAAATTCCTTAAATGGCGACATTCGTTGGTGTCATGACCAGGTTGATTGTGGAACTGACAGAATCTCCCATTATGCATAGCATTTTTCCCAATCTTCGACTTAGGTGGTTTAGGATAATCAATAGCATCCTTGGTTGCGAGAAAGATGTTACCTTGAGTATCAGTTAAGGGAGTAAAGTCTGAAGGTTTAAAGCGGTGAGCTTTCTTCAAGTCTCTCTGGTTTTTTCCACCATCGTTCTTCCTCTTCTGTCCTCCAGACTCTCTTTTGTCAGAAGCAACACAGACATTTTGAATTTCGGCCACGATCGCTTTTGATGGTGCAGGAAAGCTTTCCAAATGCATAAATTCATCGGCCTTCTTATAGAATTTGTCAAGTGAGTTTGACTCCTTCATTTTTAGCCATTTGCCAAATTCACTCGATTTATCGATAGCCCACATCAGATAAGTCAAAACCATCCGTGGCTCCGCATTCTCGACTTCAGCTAGGGCTATATTGAAACGATTTGAGAATGATCTGATAGATTCCCCGGGGTTTTGTTCTAGACTAGAGAGTGACATTATATCCTTGGCCTTTGTAGCATATAGCCTGAACTGAACTTTGAACTTTCGTGTTAAGTCAGAAAATTGATCCACGTATCTAACAGGCAGCTTTGTGAACCAAAGTAAGGCCACTCCCTCTAAGTATACCGGAAAGTAACGGCACTTGATTTCATCTGTTGCCCTTGCCCCGGTCATATGCCAGTCATACTTGTATAGGAACTGATTTGCATCACTTGTCCCTCGATAGGGCGAGATAGTAGGAGGTACAAATTTCCTTGGAAACTCTGCCTTTAAGATATTTTCGGTGAACGGAGTCTTGCTCGGGGCAAACCCCCAATCTTTTTCATCCTCTTGCCTCTGCCTGCTTTCTTTTATGATTCGTCGAACAATTTCCGAGAGATGTTCCCCATTGTTTAGAGGCAAATGTTCGCGAAGAGTTGGCTGTAGCCTAGAACCTCCAACTTGGGGAGATGCCTCTTTGGCGGTGTCAGTTGTCCGCTGAGGAACATTTCTTTCTTGGGAATTGTGGACATCATCTGCAAAGGTTGTTTCATTGTCTTGTGCTTGACGGTTACCCCCAAGTAAAGCATTCACTCTTTCCAGCATTAGAGCGTTCTGGGCTTCCATTTGCTGATATAACCCAGAAACTACAGCATCTAACACCTCTTGTGTAATTCAAAAACTTGGAGCTGCTTCATTTGGAGCTGCTTTATTTGGAGCTGCTTCGTTGGAAGCAGGAGAAGTGGCAGTATTCTCATGGACATCACCTGATCTATCAGATCTGAGCTGTCTTCCAGTAGCCATTATTTGTGACAGGCTTCTGGTTTTGAGAGAGATTCTTTCAACAAAATTTCGCGAAGCAATGGTGAAAGTATTCCTGAGTTCAATTCTCAGTGAAAGCACCAAAAATGTTAACGTAAAAATATGACGCTAACACCCCGGTGTAAGTAGTGTAAGTATGAAAGCACCACCCGTTGTACGGGAACAAAGTATAAGCAGAGAAATCACGGAAAAGTAGTAAAAGACAGTAGTTTTATAGTGGTTCGGCTTAAGATCGAGCCTACGTCCACTTTAAATTCCTTTATTGATGATTTGATTACAATTCTTTACAATGCACTTCGATTACAACACACTTTTGACTAGTAGCTCAAACTTTGATGTAAAAGAATCTTTTGAGTTCATGTTGAATGATCCAAATCTTCTCTTGAAGTTTGTTTTAGCATCTTTGGCATTTGGAGTGCTTGTAGTGCTGTTTGAGTCGAGAGAATGACAGAGTATCGACGCTTCGAAGAATGAGCCAAAGTCCTCTCAAAGTTGGAGATTGTCATGTATTTATAGAGAATTCTGGGCAGAAATTATTGCCAAGTCTTAAGTCGTGGCCGACTTAAAATAAGTCATGGCCGACTTAGTATAAGTCATGGCCGACTTATCAAGCCATGTCCATAGTTTAATAGAGATCAGCTTGTCTTCCTGAATTCATGCCATAAGTCCTAGGTCATGTACGAGTTATCGGATGCGGCTTCTTATTTGTCTGCTTAAGTCGTGTACGACTCATCATAAGTCGTAGGCCATGACCGTCCTAACCTAAGTCTTGGCTTGCAGCTCAACTGGAGTAAGTTCATTCACTTGGCCGTATCACAAGTCCTGAGTCGTCAACGAGTTATCGAATCACGGCGTGGTACTGAACTTGCCTCTGTTGTCTTTGGTCGTAAACGACCTAGCAGAAGTCATAAGTCGGTTGCGACTTAAGTGTAGTTGTCTTAACCTTTTAGCGCCTTGAGTCGTTACTCCCTTAGGTCGTTAGGTCGTAACATCTTTAAGTCGCATACCTTCCTTAAGTTGTAGACTTTCTTAAGTCGTAGACTTCCTTATGTTGTAGACTTTCTTAAGTCGTAGAATGTCTTAAATCGCAGACTGTTTGGACCGTTATAATTGTTGAGTCATGTAGTTCTTAACTCATTAAGTCGTGGAGTGCTTTGAGCTGCTAGATCGTGGCAATCCTTAAGTCGTTAAGCCGCTTCTTCTGTTAACTCGTTAACTCGGTTAAGCCACTTTATGCCTTAAGTCGCTGATAGGTTAACTCGTTAGGTCGCTGATCTTTGGTCGTGCTTAGGTCACGAGCTGCTAGATCGTCGCGTTGCCCTCGCACCCCCACCTTGTGGGGTTGGCACCCCCCCGGACCCCCCTCCGTTGGGGATCTTATCTGAAAAACCATCCAACAGAATCGAGACGAATTATCATTGGCTTTTCGTTCGATTTTTGATATCATGGCCTTGCTGAAAAAGTGGAGTTAACATATATGACCCCTAGTTAAAAGTAAAATGTGAATATAATTCATTGTAAATAGTTGGGAAGGAGTGAATATTACTAAGTGAGTAGTTTATAAAAACTTAAAAGGGGAATAAGTAAGCAGAATAAAAGTATTGGTATCCGGAAAAAAAATTCCAACTTGTGATATTAAGTAAGATTGAACTCAAGAGAATCGAATAAAATGATTTTATAAAATGATTTTCAAGATAAATGAAAAAGAAAATCAAGTATGGAGTTATAATTGGAAGTGTTGATTGAATGAAAGTTAGAATTGGATTAAAATGGACATGGTGTGAAATATAAACAAATCCAATTCAAGCATAAATTAAATGTCCTTATTATTAATAAATTCAACAATGAATTGTTAATGTAAATTAAAATTTAAAATTGATAAAGGAATAAACTAATCGAATAAATTGGTGAAATGGTTGGGATTTGATCAAAGGAAAATCAAATCAAAGATTGTGAATAGATAATTGAGTTTGGAAATGAAGCTTGAGTTATAAATAGAAATTCAACTTAAAATTTTAAGTGAATTAAAAATGAATTGAGCTGGAGATCAATTTAAAATTTTCTATAAAACTTAAGAAATAAAATTCCGTGAACTGGTAAATGTAAATAAAATTGATTTTGAAGTCAATTGAATTGAATATGAATTGGACTTGTGTGGAATTGGATTAAAAATAAAAATGATTTGAAATGAAAATAAACCCAATTCGAGTGTGAACGAAAAAAAAATGGGAATGAATTTAAGTTATGAAATGGGAGTGAATAGAAGTAAATTAACTTAAGTTTAAAATTAATAGAAGCATGGGATGATGTCGGGTATAATAAAAATAGTTTGGAATCAAACTTTTTGGATATGAAAGAAATGCAATGAAAGTTTGTGAATAGATTAAAATGGAATGGAATCAAGTGTAAATTGAGTCGGAATAAATTTAATTGGTTATGAAGCTTATGTAATTATTTATTCACATTAATATTCTCGAATTGCAATAGAAAATTGGTCGTTCGACTAAAACGGAAGTAAACAAAATTATATGAATCAATAGCAGTTTAATAAATTGATTTTTGCATCAACTGGAATGAATATGAGTTCGTTTCATTTAAAAATGAATTGAATGGAATGGTATGTAATTTGGATGCAAACAATTTAAAACTAGTGTCGAAAGCTTGCATATGCACTTATGAATGTATATCACATGCATTACTTATGAAATCTATGTGTTAGCCATTTGAATATAAGTGAAATGTTATTAAATTGCATGTATTTTGTACTTACATATTTAAATTGAGTAAGTACAGGAACCTGGAAGCCGTGTGGCTGGATTTGGTCGCGCTAGATGCTAAAATAAATAAGCCGCTTGCTTAAAAATGCTAAATAAGGTACGCCTACGCAATAAAAATTGGATAAATGAACTGTTTTTTGTTTTTCCGACCATGTGGGTCGATGTATATATATTTATATCTTTTGTCAAATTACAAAAGCTCCTCCGTACAAAGGAGAGTTTGCCAAAAAAAATCGAAAATTTTGGGAGTTAGAAATTTTTTTGAAAATTCTTGGAAATTTCTTTTGTTAACGACAAAACGATTTCAAACTGGAAAATGAAATAAATTATAAAGTGAAACTAATTTAAAATAATGACATGGATTAGCTATAAATGGAAAATGAAATTAAGTGTTCAGAATTGAAAATAAATTAAACTCATATGGAAATGGGAGAATCAATTTGAACAGAAATAGATATAAACTAAAGTGGTGAAGTGAAAATAAATAAAGAAGCATATAAATGCTTATACTAAACTTAAGAAACGAATGTGAACTCTTAATTGGAAATTGATATGACAAATATATTCTAAGTTAATATTTGGACAAATAGATATTGAAATTCTGTAAGGAGTCAGTAAAATGTTTTGAATGTTGTGATTGGGTATTATTGCTAAGTAAGATATGGAGGTATATTAAGGGAAAAGTGAGTTGGTTTTGATTTCAAAACATAAATATAAATTGCTCGACAAAAAAGTATGTAATTAAAATTTCTGTGAAATTTGATTGGGTTTTTGAATCTAGCCACTTGGCTTTTGTTTTCTTTTGGAATTTGGGAGCCCGTGGAGGCCTTTCGTAGTTGTACCGAGCTAGCCGCACAGGGGAGACGCTGGCGAAATTTTTCGAAAATTTAAGGAGTTAGAAAAATTTTGAGAAAAATTTGATAATTCAAAATTTGGGTTTAAATTGAAATTTAAACGATTGAGCAAATAGTATTGTTTGAAACAATGAAGGAGTGGGAAGTTAGTAAGAATGATAGTGGGTCTTTAATAAATGATATGTTATGGAAAGTTGATAAAACTATTTAGTTTTGGGAATAAGTAAAGGGTATTGGACCATTCCTCTTAACTAGTAATTTCAGGGACGAAATTCTTTTAAGGGGGGAGGAATGTGACGACCCGAAATTTTCGAGCATTTAAAATTGGAATATTTAATTGATTTTAAATATTCAATAGAGTAATTTTAACTCGAATTACAAATATCACAATTTATTTGATAACTAAATTATTGAATTAAATAATTTGAAGTTGAGTAAAATGTTGAATTTGGAGTATTAAGCCTGTTGGAAATAAATTGAAGGCTTATGAAATTTATATTGATAATATTGAAGACAATAGAAGTGTTAAAATTGAAATTAATAATGGTTTGTTCAGTTTTAGAAATTTCATAGTTTAAATTGAATTTAAAAATAGCCTTCCGAGACACAGCCTTGAAATTCGACGAAACCACTTCCACTCGATCCGTAATATTGAATTGTTATCGGATTTCAAATTTGGTATTGATCGGAGTTGTTATGTGCTTGTACGTTGGGTAAACGCGTTGAAAATTAAATTGAAATTTAATATAAGAACTGGGTTCAAAAAGCTATCTTCCGCATACGATCGAATTAGGAATCAAAACCTTTTCCAATGCGTCCGGAATAGGCGTATAACATTATAAACGCCTAGCGGCATGCCTCGACAGGAGTTCGAAATTTTGAGTTACGAACTGAAGACAATTTAAATTTAATTTGAATTCAATTATACTTGTTCTATTTGAATAGTCAAATCCTTCCCAACAACTTTTTCTTCTAGCCGTTTTTCAAAATCACTTTAGTAGGTTTTCTTCACGCAACCATCAAACCGGGTCCCCCTCTTCGCTTTTCTTTTTATTTTACGCCGAGCATTCTTTCTAAAGTCTCGTTTAAGAATAAATTAATGGCTGGATAAATCAATTTTTCCCAAAAGCCCTTTTCCTTCAAACCACCTATTCGTTGAAACCCCAAAAAAATAAAAATAAAAATATACTTATGGCCGCAATCAATCGTGATATCTTCTCGTCCTCCTCGGTCCAAACGAAGTCGCTCCCCTTTTAACTATCACAACCTCCTGCTTTGTTCAGATCGATGTTTTCGTTTTCAACCGTGAGGAGGAGGCGAACTCAGGTCGATCTGGAAAGGAATCGCGACGTTCGCACGCGACGGCATGGCGAGGACGTCGGCGATGGATTGTAGGGTTCGGCGCTCGCGTCTCGAGGTGCGGAGAGATGAGTAGCGGCGATGGCAAACTGTGGGCATACGCGAGAAGTCGTAAGGGTTGCTGTGTGGTTGTGAGGTCGGGTTTATTTATAGTAAGGTACAGGATTTTGTCTTCTTTATTTAAATTTGATTTTTAAACAATATATCTATATATATATATATTTACACAGAGAAAAGAATTTTAAAACCCAGATTTTTAAATGGCACAAATGTATATAAATATATTAGGGAAGAAAGGTTTTACAGAATATATCCTACTGTTTCGATTTATTTTCTGGAAAACTTTTACACAGAAAGATTTGAAAATATAATACGGGAATTTTAAAGTGGTAAAGTTTATAAAAAATTTAAATTATTTTTTGAAACCTATAATTTATTTTTAATATATATATGTATTTCAAAGTGGAAAGAAAAATGAATAAACAAAAAAGAATATACATATGCACATTTTAAAGTAGTAGTTTATTTTAAAATATTTGTTTAGGATGATGAGTTATTTTATAAACTAATTTGATTATTTCGGTTACTAAATTTTTTTTGATTAAAGGAAAATTAGTTTATGATTTAATTATTTGTTTAAAATTAAATTATTAGTTTAAAATTTTTAAATTAAATTATAAGTTAAAATAAATAAGTAAATGTTAGTTAATTATTAGATTTATTCAAGTGTTAATTAACTATATAATGTCATACAAGGTCTAAAATCGAGAAATAAGCTGGAATGAAAACGAATGGAAATAGACTGCAAATCAGAAGAAAAGGTGAGTTAATCTCACTCAGTTAAATTTAAATTAAAATGATTAAATTTAAATAATTGCTTAAATGGCTGAATTGATTGATGTGCTATAGTATGGTATATTTTGGAATTTGTATTTTATATTGTGCTAACGTCTATGGATGCAGGGAAAACTGGTTGGAGGGACCCAACTGCACCCCTCAAATTTTATTTAAATTATTTAATATTCTCTGTTGTGAATATTTGATATTCTATGATGAGTTATATTGGAATATTAAATGCTTTGGTTTGATTGAATATATTTGGGTATAATGAGCTACCAAAATATATAAATTGGATTTTTGGAGAGAAAATAAAGAAGTAAATTTATAAGCAAAATAATTATAGAAAATTTGATTAAATTACGAATGAATTGGAAAAGAAATAGAAGTGATGTTAAATACTAATAAATAACTTCGAGTACGAAAAGAAAAAGAATTTTGAATAAAACAGAAATTAATGAATTGTAAACTCAAGTTATATCAATTAAAGGAATAAAGAATTATTTTAAATTTCGAAGTTTAATTTTATATAAAATAATTAAGAAGTAATTTGAGAAATCAAAAATTGGTATCCTCAGTTAAAATATTTTAAATCATAATTAAGAAATAAAATCTAAAATTATTGGATTTTGAAATAAAGGGAAGTAAATTGGAAATCAATTTGGAAATTGATTCAAGTGTTTGGAATTGGTAATTTAAAGAAGAATGTGAAGAGAAGTATATTCTCTGGATAGCCAAGTACGTTTTCTAAGTAAGTTTTTAAATATAAGATAAAAGTTTAATGTTCTTTTAAAAAGAATGTTTTAGAAAAATTTATTATTTCTAAATGTTTAAATACTAAAGTGAATATTTTTCAAATCTATTATCGTTTGGAAAATTATTTATTGTTGGATGGATGTTGTGAATATTAGTTGATAGTTAAATAACCGACTATCAATATTGGCCAAATACGTTGATTGTTTCGAAGAGACCAGGACCGGGATTTATTTCTCGAAAACCACTTATTCGGTTTGTACGTTTCGTGGAAAATTATTTTTGGATTCGAAGTTGGAGCAATGAAGTGCAAGGGCTAGTCACTACTAATCCTGAGGATATTTCCAAAACGGATGAAGTAGGAATAGTGCCTTCGGTTCCCTTCGAACCCGGGATGGACTTGCATAGATGAATGCTTTCGGAACATCGTCAGGTGGACGATGGGCATTCTAAGGAATATGTTCTAAAAAGGTAACGCTTAGCCTCAAGCCTCATCAACCGGGAATGACTTAAAATCAGGGGGAATGCAGCAAGGCTAGGTGGGTAGCAACCAAACAGGGTGAGGTCATCCCTGTGTAGACGTCCCTTTTTATTTCGGCTTAGTGGGGGGTTGCTGATCCCAACCGCGGGGTGATCTCACTCGGGATTATCCAGTAAGGGGTAATCCCGGTCTTGTGTTGCAGGGGAGCGGGCATACTCCTCGGTAATGTGATCTAGGCCACGTACTGTGACAGGTGGTACCCCAGTGCCTAGTCATTAGTTCAAAATCCATTCTCCCTATGAGCCTTGTACGAGTTTTGTTTGCATTACCCAATCTGTGGCTAGTAGCTGGAATTTAATGAATGTAACAATTTCTGCTATTTTATAAGTATTTGTATATAGACCCTATTATAATATCAGAGGATTTTGATAAAAATTGTTTTAGCTATCGTAAGGTAAAAACCCAACATGTTTATTTGTGGCGTGGTCTTAAGTGATGCTTTTGTTTTCAAAGGATTTTTGAAACTTTAATAATCAATTGAGTGTGGTTTTCTCACGTCGGTAATCCATACTGACACGGGTGTTATTTAACTGTAATGCTCGGGTCAGACCGAGTATTATAGGATACAGGATATGATGCTGTGGAGCTCAAGAGACGAGCTGGATGATGATACGTACCTTCGTACTTGCTTTATATATATATTCCGTTGTCTTGAGTAGCTGTGTATCCAATTGTATGTTATTGATGTTGAGCTATGATTGATGTACTCTGATGATGTAATATATAAACAGACATATTTGTTTTGGGGTAAAGATCATTTATTACCTATTATAATTTATTCCGCTGCAATGGTTAGATTCTGTTGTTGTTTTCTATTTTCTTCTTCTACCTCTTCTTCTTTAACCCAAATGGTTCGTATTTCTGTACAACTTGATTTGATTGTTATAGAATAGTGTTGAATCAACGGGTACAGATTTGCGGGTCGTTTCACATCTTTAAGAAGATTGTGACCGCCTGGGCTCGACCTTCAAAAATCAGAACCGAATACAACACTCGTATTCAAATGCCGCAGACCCAAACGTCGAATCTGGTTCGCCGGAGCTTATAACACATCAAATACAATACAGCGGAAGAAAAAGAATAATACATTGATATACAACATCTAATATAATAGCCAGATACAACTGAATGATATAATTAATATCAATATACATCAGAGATAAGATACAAGATAATAGCAGCGGAAAGAAAATAGATAACACCAGCACCGAGTAATATCTCCAAGATGGTCTTCAAGAGAGAACTTTAGTATCGGTAATCTCCATCTCCTAGGCACTAATCCAGAAATAGCTCGAACTCCCAATAACAATGCACAAAGATATGCAAGTCCAGTCCTGATCCAAAGACTGAACTAGCTCTAGATAAACTACTAAACCTGACTATATGCAAAACCCAACTCTAGACTACCCGTGTGGAAGAATTGTGGGCACCCAGAGTTTAGGAAAGGAACAATAAACTCCAGGTCAGTTGTGGGACTGGTATGAGTAACAAAAAAAGTTTATCTTTTAAAACAGACAACAAGAAAATTTAAAATAAATCCGCAATGTTTTTTAGAAAATGAAACTACCATAAGGCCTCTCGCCACACACACAATGCAAACGCAGAATTGGAGGAGATTCTCCTTATGACAGTCAAATATGCCTGATACGAGAAAACTTCTTTGATTTTATTACTAGTGCCTAGTGTAGAAAAAACCATTTCAAAAGTATAATATTAATCCTAGCAAGCATACGACCAGTATCATATGCCTACTATAGCTACCATCTAAACAGTGAGGCGCCACCATAAGTAAATGGCAGGTTCTACAACTAAAACCGTACAAGGCACGAATTTGATGATTGGATTTCCAACAAATGGTCAGGCTAAGGAACTCCCTACTGCCACATGGGTACGCCTCTGGTGTGATGTCCCGAGAACCTAACCGGATCTCTGCCAACACAAGGTCGGGTTACCTCTATAATAGGTAACTACTACTCGAGCATGCCATCCCCCGGTCCTTTGGGACCTTTATCCGAGGCACCTTTAATCCACAAAGCAACAACCACACAATAAATGAAATTGAAGCAACCACATAGGTAAATATTTGGGCTCCATACCATGATACCCCCCTTTACCAGAAGGAAATGACACACCCTAAAGGGCACGACCCTCATAACCTTTGCCGCAACTTTCCTGTTTTTACCATTTCTGGGGTGTGACGTCCTGATGCAGTCTCGTCCACAAAGCTACTCGTTATACAAAAGCCATGCTTTGATCACAAATGATCAAAAAATGATCACTAACACATAGCAGCACTCAGCATGCCACACTACCAAATTGGGATTATATCACTGATAACCTTCAACTACATTACCTCTGAGCTCGTACGTCTCAGAGAAGGGTGTTAAGCTAAGAGAATAAATTCTCCGCCACCAACAGATATGTATTTGAAAGAAATCGGCTTTATTTCTCAAAGTGTATTGTTATACATACAACCATACAAGTCTATTCCGGGTTCGAACACAACCGAAGGCACTTCCTCCAATAAAGGAAGAAGCCCTTGCAAATCCAGGTATTCACAATCCCGACCAGACTTCCCATCATTTAGGGATTCTCTATACCGTAGCTACTCGGTGCAGAGACAATCGATAGGTTATCCTATCATTCTCGCAAGCACCCAGTGTTCAACACCGGTCTTCAAATGCAATTCATAACGTCATATCAGTATTCGGAATGGGTTATATGACACAAGGTCCTCTCCCGGCTAAACCGAATAATGAGCGCAATGTTTAAAATATATGGGTATGGAATTTCAATTAAGTCACAACTTCAAAGAAAACCAAAACCTTTCTTCAAATGGTGAAACAAATTTCCATTTCAAATCTTTAAATGAAAGATTTATTTCACAAAGTTCACCCAGTTTCACAAAGATCCATTTACGGGTTTCAAAAAAATTTCCATTTTAATTAGATTCACTCATTAAATCAAAGATTTAATTTATAGCTTTCAAACCGTTTCCATAACTTGGAAATCATTTTCATTTCAACTTGGAATCCCTTTTAACACAAATTGGAAGTTCATTTCTTATGTGAAAAGCTTTAATTATTTGAAAACAAATAGTTCTCATTTCAGAAAAATCCAATTATATTTGCACGAGTTAATGCCTTTGAATTTAAATTCAAATTCCCAAATCAATACATTTAAAATGGTTTAACCCATATGTAACTTGTATAACATCTTCAATCCCTAGTTTCTAAACATATAATTCAATTTCAAATTTTGAATTTTGAATTTAAATTTAAATCAAATTATTTAAATTTCAAGACGTAATCAAGTTATTCCAAAATTAAATTTTATCTTTGAAACTCCTTTTCAAATACTTTTTACTTTAATCCCGGTCCATTCCCAAAACCATTTGGATTCAAAAATTCAATTTTAAAACTATTTTCAAAAATCTACGACTTAACCAATTTCCACGCGCAATCCATATTTGTGTGTATGGTGTAGTCCTGGAATTTCATACAATAGGTGCACAACATCATCATCAAAGATTCAATCATATCAATCTCGATAAGTGGTATAACCCATAATGCTTATCTTCATTCATAGATTCACAGATAAATAATATAAATTTATCAATCACAAATATTTACCATTACGATTCGATGTGGGTTTCGGATAACCAACTTGAATCTGATTCCCTTTCGCATCGAAATTTCAATGCCGTTTACGGGCAAAAAGGCTTTTCACGTACACATAGAAACAAATCACAAATCACAGTTCAGCACAAAGCAATTCACATTACATAGAGTCACAATCACATATCAGAAATATCAATCCAGTACACAATATTTGACAGTTAACTTAAATTAATCAAATTTAAACTTAATAAATTACAATGAGCAATTAATTCCTTAATTATTTTCATAAAGTAATTACACTTACACAATTTCACAAATGATTATCATTAATTAATTAATCTTATTAATTGTTAAAATAATCACATTAATTAATTATTAAAATAATCTTAGCTAATGACCTTCATTAACTAATAGCAATTCTTTAATTGCTTTGCTAAAGAAATTTCTTCACATTAATCATTATTAATTTAAAATTGATTAACGATTAATAACTCATTAATTAATCCTAATTAGTTAATTAATTAAGTGTTAATTGTAACTTAATGAATTCTTAAATACAATTCAATTATTCCTTAATTAAATTAACTTAAGTTTAAGTAATAAATTTAAAATAGTAATTAGTAAGTTAATTAATACAAAAAATTAATTATCCATTCAAATTAACATAATAATTTATGAATTACAACTCAATAAGTTTCAATAACTTTAAAGAAAGCTTATTCTTATTAATGATTTCATTTATCACTCACAATATGTTTGAAAACATTTATTTCAAATTTACTGCTTAAATTTCATTTTAATTTCAAGTTTTAAAATGAATACCAATTTATCTTATATAAAGATAAAAACTAATTTTTTAAACCTTTGAATTCATATGTTAAATAATACTTTGGTTATAAAAGAAATTCAAAGAATAAAATCAACATCTCTTTAAATTCACATATTAAAGGATATTTAATCATTTAACTTATTTAACATTAAATTTATAAAACTTAATTTTATTTCAAAATCTAGAATTTCAATTTAGATTAAAGTCCAGGTTTTCAAGTTTGATTTAACTTGTTTTAAATCTTTCCTTTACAAATTCCAAATCTATTTTAAATTCAAAACTTTTGGCACATAATTTATTAACATCTTTTTAGTTATTAAAAACAATTTGAATTTACAAACTTTATTCTCAAACTAGGCTTCGAGCTAAACTTTAATTTATGGTTAAACTTTTTTTTAAAACTTAATTTAAACTTGCTTTATAATTTAAAATTTAGTTTTAAATTGGCAAAAACAGAACAGGTTTTGTTTTTTATAACCTGGGCAAGCTTCTACCCAAGCCACGAAAACCTTCTTCGAGCCAAAACTGGAAAACTTCGAGTAAACTACTCATATTACCCGAGACAAACACGCGAGAAGAATCCCTGCATCCATTTCCAAAATTAACAAAAAATTTCCAGATTTCCAAAACTGTGCTCCATGCATGTGCACGGCACGGCCGCTCGCCTCCAGACGTCGCTTCATCATCGAGCAAGTCGATGACGCAGCGGATTATTCGAAACAAAACTTCAATCGGTGAAATGTAACAATCGGTGAGTTGAAGATACCAAAATGACCAAGTTCGTTGATCCAAAGATACCGAACTCTAGCTATCTCAAACACGTTGATAGCGCACTATACCGTGTTTAAAGATCTACTATTCTTCGCACGTTGATCTAGCGCACTAGATTCCATGAATCGGCTTCTACGATCGTTGAATCGAGCGCACTCGATTAACCGAAAGAGGAGATAGGAGATTACACTCAACTACCAATTGGTATGAAAGCACAAAGCTAACAAAATAGAATTTTATTCAAAAATCAACCACCACAAATGTACAACACACGCCCCTATTTATAGAGTTTTCGACCCAGTCCCTAAGTCGGCAACCGACCTACGACTCAACTTATGTCGTGACCGACTTAACACAAAGCGACTCAACCCCCTTTTCCATACAGCACATGCAACGACTCAAATATGGCCGACTTAACCAAGTACGACCTAACATACAACATACGACTCAACTTATTTACATACATGACCGACTCAAGTTATTGCCGACTCAACATATTTACATACATGACCGACTCAAGTTATTGACCCTGTATGGCCGACCTAACGAGGTACGACTCAAAGAAACACGGCTTAACTCCTTGTCGACTTAACATCCACGCGGCTTACCCTTCACCGACTTATCTTAGGTCGTAGCCGACCTAAACCTTGCTTTCCAATTCGTACTGCTATCTTGTTATCCCGTGATATTCCTTCTGTAGCCTTAGACCGTATACGACCTAAAGGTCCTGAACGACTTAAGCTTGTGATGGGTCGGAAAAGACTTAGGTCTTCTTCCTTAACTCGCATATCTTCCCCACATGCCTTCTTAGGTCGGAAACAACCTATAGCCACCATCATAAGTCGTGAATGACTTATCTTAACTCGTAGGATTTTCCCCCGTGATTCTTTAAGTCGGAAACGACTTATAAGTACCGTCCTAGATCGTGAATGACTCATCGCTTTGGCCTGATCTGCATCAGTCGACGACCATCCAAGAAGCCATCCCCAATCGCCAGAACCCCTCCATCTTCTCGAATTCAAAATCGAGCACAAAACGAAACCTGGAAACAAAAAGACCCATCATAACCCAAACCTGTCATCGCCTCGACCACGAAGCTCCAACCACCAGAAAGTGAGAATCTCCGGCCATCCACTCATCAACGCGACCTCAACCTTTCCCCTGAGTCACGTCGCACTCGATTAAACGTAGACGACAAATGAATCGAAAAACTAAGCCTCACCAAAATTAGGGTTATGAACGAAAAATGCTCGCCCCCGTCACCACCGTGAACTTGGGCATCTCCGAGCATTTTTCCCACCATTGTCATAGGACCCTCCACCTCCGTGCGAAACCTCGACTATCAACCACACTCCGACCAACCGAAATTGGTCAAAACCCAATTTTCGAACAAGAACGAACTACTCTCGAATCCTTGATCTAAAAATTATAAATTTTTCTTTAAAATTCATATTTTAGTATAAGAATTCAATTTATAAATCTGAATTCGAGAATTAAGAAATTCGAATTTGACTAATTTTAAAAGTTTGCTCAGTTTCTTGCTTCCTAGAGTTATTAACAAGTTGATTTAACTTAAATAAATTATAAATCTTGAATATATGCTATAACAAACAAATTTTGTTTTAACACTAAATCCAAACAACAAGTAGATTGAGAGCAAATGATTCTTGAAGTGAAACTTGTGGTTAAAATCTAAGACAGAGAACACACGTCAACTGCCTGCACAGCATTCATCTTTCAAAATACTCAGAGCATTCATACATATATTCAATCATATTATTCGTAGATATGTTTGCAAAGGTTCATAACTTAAAATAAAAAAAAAATTTACTCACCTTGATTTTAAAATGAACAGAGTACTTCTTTTTGAAACAGGCTTTGAATTTTTGCCCGCTAAGATCTTCTTTTAATCTCTGAGTTTCATTGATATGTATTGTAGTTTAAAGTTGAATTTTTGTTTTAGTTTTTGAGATGATGTTACTTCAGATTCCTTAGCTTTGATTGAATGAAACTGAAATGTGAGAAGTTGATATATAGAAAGAAGTTTACAAGGGATATATTTATACAGGGCGATTATAAGGTTTTGTACAATATATCAGGGATATTTTTTCTTTCCCTTACTTTGAATAAACAAGATTTCGGCTAAAATGATTTTTTTTCCTTTTATTTATTGACTATGCAGATTTTTTTCTACTTGGTGGCTGATGATCTTCTTTTGTATGCTAGAGATCCGAGCATTAATTACTATTGTCATTTTCCTTTTCAATTCTGCACTTATCTGTTCTTTGCTGTGCAGTTAATGCGCTCGGTAGATTCAAAGCGGTGGAGGTGCAAAAAGTCATAGCGGGGATACAGCGATGATATAGCGGGATATAGCGGATGGCTCTAAAATAGCATGTAAAACTCGTATTTAATGTTTTTACAAATATATAAATGCTAATTAAATGAAAAATTATCATTCAATTGAATTATAAATAATACATAAATAATTTTAAATAAAAATATGTGCGAATATACTTTAAATAAACGAAAAACTGTTATATAACATAATTGAATTTGGTAGAATATTAGAGTATTTTCATTTCTAAAAATATATTAAAAATAAAATCAAATAAATTAGTTTCATAATTTTATAATGTATAAATGCATTTTTCAATTCATTTTATTAAAAAAGATATAGCGGGAATAGCGGAGTATAGCGAAAATAATGGGATATAGCGGAAATAGCGGGGATTAAAGCGGAAATGCTCTATTCTGGGGCTATATGGAAAAATCGTAGCCGTAGAAATCCGCTATGAGATATAGCAGGGTTGTAGCGGGGTAATAGCGGGGCATTAACTACACAGGTTCTTTGTTCATAGATATTTGTATTATTCTCTTTTGCAATACTTTCATATATATGTTTGAATGTAATTGAATGTTTGAATTTTTCTTCTCTTATGGCTTTATAATATAAATGAATTTCCATAGTTAATATGTTGTTATAATTCTTCTAATGTAATCACTTTATATTTTAATTTATCTTATGTATATCTATTTCTAATTCTCACTTAAATATTTCCCTAAGAAAAATAAAATTAAGCAAGGATATACATACAAGAAAATAAGAGAATTGCATAAACAAATCAGGGAATTTACAGAGAATTAAAAATGTAACGACCTTCCTTTTTGGAGGTTTTAAGTAGACATACATGTCAGACTAAAACCACTAAAAAGAGCAGATTGTATGAGGTAAATAAGAAAAAGAGAAAGAAAGAAAACAAATACAGAATCTTGTAGGCGAATGATAAAATATAATAATCAAATAATAGTTCATGAAGCTGTTTATAAATACATTTGACTATTCTTTTACAACACAAAATCAAAGTTACAGAAACAGTAAGAAATAAATAATAAATGCAGCGGAACAATATGATGCATCGAAATATATTAAATAATACTTGTACAAATCTTCGTCTTCATCCTCTAGAAATAAGGTCTTCGATCCTGAAATGCTTCGGCTGACCCGAGCGAATCGAAAAGACAAAACACTCGAGTCAGAACTAAAAGATCTCATGTAAGTTAAATCGAAATATGTGACGGCGTCAGAGAAGTTTACGGGGCTTGACATCTCCTATACATTGTCTAACGCTAGTGCAGTAACTTAAGAGAAGTTCGAGATTCACATCTCCCAATGATCCGTTAAACTATCTACTATATAGTACAATACGCTATTATAATATGTCTACAGTAAAGTAAAAGTATTAAAATAACATTGAGGTGTTACCCGTATCCCCCTTAACACATTTTATATATTCCCATAGTCTATACAGTACCGTACGCTCCTCCGTAAATTGGAAGTTTACACAGAGGGCACCCCATAGGTATGATACAAAGTAAACTCGTCGAAGGCGCTCTTGGGCATTTGAACACGGCACTCGAGGCAATGCCAGGGTAGATATACCAATTGCGGATCCGGACTGGTGGTAAGGCATAGCAGCTACTACCGCCACCTCGGACACACTCCCAAATCAAAAATCAAAGGTGGCCACCAAATCAATCACAAAGTAATAGAATTGTATCGAAGAAATGTGTCCGATAGGAAGAATGACCTCACTTGGCCTGGTATGGCTCTTGTTTTAGTTACATCTAAGCTGACTCATGGAAGTTAGGGTCACGTCATACAACATATAGAAATCGTTTGCCACGCATCCTACTTCATTTTTGGAATCTCCACCACATACACAGTTGTTAAAGTGGTTTTCGGTATTGGAAGGGAGTATGACAATATCCGATCCCGGTCTCTTTAACAATCAAACGCTTATTACACACCGGATGGTTCTTTAAATTTTCAAAACCATTTCATAATTGATATCAAAATATCATATTCAATTCAAACCATATCACTTCCGAAATTTATATCCGCTTTCAAAAAAATCATGTTTTCAAAATAGTTTACAACCCTCATTTCAAAACTTCATATTCAAACCAATTATGCACTTAAATCCCCACTTAGGTTATAATATCATTTAACCTTATTCAATTTAAAATCGAGGATTTAAAATATAAATACATCGACTTAATTTAGTTTGAAATTTAGAAAGGTAGTTTAGATAGTTATAAATAGTTTGGAAAATCAAATATTTTTGACTTTTAAAGAATATAGATTGTAAACAGTTTATACTAAAAAAATTCATTTGAAAAATAGTTTCAAAGTCAAACCGATTCAATTCCAAATTTCCCTATTGAAATCAATTCCAATTTCCATTTCGATTTAATCGATACAATCCTAATTTCAGGTTGAATTTTACTTCGATTCCAAATAAATTTCAATTTCAATTCCGAATAAATTTCAATTACAATTCCTAATTAATTTCAATTCTAATTCTCAACCTTAAACCATTTCCATTTATATCAATTCCGAGTTCGATTTTTAAAATATCGATTCAAAACACTTAAATCAAATTTACCATCCATATCCATACTAAAATCCAAATCTTAAAATATAATTCAATTTTGCGCTCCATTTCGAAATATCATTTTATGTCACTTTTATTTAGCAACATTCAGAGTTTGAATAAAATTCCAATCTTTTAAAATAAGTCAATTTATGAAATTCACATCATATTTCGATTATAACTTAAAAATTTTCAAACGCGATTCTTTAAACAATTCCGGTTGATAAGTTCCTTTTTAACATTTCAGGCATAAGTTCAAAAATGATTCCATTTCCATAAATTCAATTTTATTTCATAAAACTAAAATTATTTTAAATAATTTTAAATCACAATTTAAAATCATTTAATTTAACCAATCCAGCATCCGTATATAATTTTATATCCTATGGTTATTTTGATTTAATTTCTTGGATGGACATATATCATTTCAACATAAATAAATGCTATAATTATGTATCATTTCAACCTATTTCTTAATTTATTCAAAATAATTCGGTTTACAATTTTATGTACTATAAATAAATTACAGGGTGATAGTGGGACATATGCAAATTAAATAATCATCCAAATCATCCAAATATCAATCCATAGTATCCATCACAATCAAGCATCCAAATAGTCAAAATATCACAAAAATTAACTAGTTATCAATAATCGGGAGTTTAACTAACAACTTAATTCCCATTTCAATTTGAATTGTCAATTAAACTTCCTATCATTCTAATTCATAAATTTAAATGTCAATTAAATTTACTCAACAGCAATCAATAAATTTAAATCACTTCACGATGTAAATTTAACTAACATTAACATGTTTAGTTCATCATGAGCGTATAAAACACGTACCTTTATTGGAAACTAAAAATACTTCTGCTTCAAATAAATACCATTTCGATTCCAAGCCATGGCCTTCGTCAATGCGATTGCAATCCGACTTGTTTCACTCAAAACGGACCTTGTATAAGGAAGTTATAAAATTTTATAAGTTGACGATATTTACATTTTAATTATTGAACAAATTTCAACCTTATTTAAAATAATTACCCAATACACACACACCGCGGAATATATGGCCTGACCCATCAACAAAAATTAAATCTACCCCTTTCTTTCCCTCTCACTCCTCACCACTTTCACGTTTTCTAGCTTTTGTTCCTGTTTTTTCTTTTTCCTTTTTATTTGTTTTTTTTCCACAGCCCAAAGCCCAACCTCTCTTCTTTCCCTATTTATTTTTCTTCTTCCTTCATTCGCTTACAATTTCCTCTCATGCACGCCCCTCGTGTCGGTGTCATGCCCCTTAGACCACCATCAATCGATCTACGACCACCAATGAACTCGACTCGCCGTCCTCCTCAACCTGGCACCACCGCCCCTTTCTCTGAGTCACCTAATCGAATCACAACCTTACCATTTCCAGGTCGACCACCACTAAGTCGCGAACCCCCATGCGCCACCTCATGCTCCCAAACCACATCCACGCATGCACCTATCCACCATGAACCCGAATTTCATGTCGCCATAGCCCACCGTTGCCTGAAATTCGCCTAATCACAAACCCTAGCCGAGCCTTCCACTCGACAACCCACTGTCGATCAACAGAACGAAGCCGCAACTCACCAGAAGATTACCAGCACATTGATTTCATTGAAAATTGATTTTTATAATTGGTTTCACATTTTTTAATTGAGTAAAAATAAAGAAAATAACGTAGATGATTTTAAATCAAGCAGGAGGTAGGTATTATAGTAGGGTGGCTGATGGATGTAGTGTGCAGTTGAAAGAAATAATATGAGTAAAAAGGAAAGAATGTAGGTTGTGGTCAAAATCAGGAATATATATATATTTTCAAAATATCAGGTTGTAAATTTTGGATCCCAATCGAGGCATGTTGTTCGGTGTTCATAATGTTGTACCCCTATTTCAAACGCTATGGAACAAGTTCAAAGGCCTAATTCGATCGTACGGAGAAGATAGCTTATTGAAACTAATTATAATAATAAATTCCGAATATAAATTTCAACGTGTTTTTAGCCCATATGATCAAACGATAACCCTAAATGCTAAAAATTTGAAGTCCTGTAATAACACACCATTTCGGATCCAATGAAACTGGTTTCGTCGTATTTCGAGACTGTGGCCTCGAAGGCTATTTTTATTCTTTAATTAAAACGAGTTATTTTTAAAATTGAGTAAATCGATTTTAAGTACAATTTCAAACTATTATTTAGCTTTATTCTTATAAATAAAAATTAAACACACTTTGAAATTATTTTTATCTAGCTTAAAACTCAAGATTCCACTATTTAACAAAATTTAAATTATCATATTCAACAATTAAATTATCCAATAAACCACTATATTTGAAATTCTCTTTATTATATCCATAGAATTTACTTTTAAATATTTAAATCAATCAAATATTCCAATTTCAAATAAGCATTCTACTACCTTATATGTCAAAAAATATAAGGTGTGGCGTGTGTCTATGCGTGTTCGTACATATAATAGAAAATTACAAATATACTCTCTCATATGCTCTAATGTAATTGGAATCTACCAGCCATAAAAACCAGCACCCTAGACACAATGACCTAACCAAAAGCGGTGTTTGAAATTGGGTCATGCCAAGAAGTACGAACCATTAGATTGATATTATTTATATGGTACAGAAATAAATATAACTTTAAAACATTCAACAATTTCAATTCTCACATTGAAGAAATAAAATATAAATACTGAAAATCGCATAAATCATTACTATCCCAAAATAGTAGCGGTCCATTCAAAAAGGGCCCAAAAAAGTCCAAATAGGAATACAAAATTAGCTAAACTGGTAAATACAATAAGATATGTTGGTAAATGACTATGAATTAAATTATCACAAAATCACACTATCACTTCCTCCATGCACCTTATCCTTGTTACCTTACCTATTATCCTCTCTTGTTGTAATACATAAAGAGGGAAAAATAGAGGGAATTCAACAAGATCTGTGAGACTTATTTTACTAGTGGTATGATGTATACAGGTAGTTAAATCATCACTTGTAATCTACACTAACTAAGGTTGTTCATTTATGTGCATGCACTAAGCACAAGGAATTATTCAATTTACATAATATAGATAGAAATCCTTAATACGCCCAAATTCAATACTACCTGAAGGTTGGACATTTAAAAACTGATTAAACCAAGGAATACCTAGCATACAATCTTGATAGCAAACCACCTAACCATACACTAAGAATACATTCTCAATGGCAAACCGCTTAAACTGCATTAGACTGAGTGTACATTATAATACCTTAGAACACACAATCGACACAGGATCCCAATGGTGACTTACCATAAAAGCATTAATTAACCTCCTCTTTAATGGACGTTTCCTTCACTCTTTATCATTCAACTTAAAGAAAAAAGAGCCGATAAACACTTCGACTTACAAGTAGACACAAGTGCTTATCCACACGCTGAATCCACAATTGGCAGATGTCTCTTCCGCCTCTGTAGTAAGAAATATTTTACCGAGGCAGGCTACAGTAATAATAAAAGTATATAATTGTGATATAATAACATGATATGTTGAGTGTCACGTTATACAGCATCATCAAGTATGAAACTAGGTATGTCACCAAATGTGAAACAATTCTTGCATGTTACACAACTCCATGTAGTTACGTGAACTCCGCAATGTCAAGAAAGTGGGAACAAGTTTCCTCGGTCCATCCTACTTGGCCTGCACTAAGTCTTTGCTCAACCTGAGTTGTCTACAGGTCTTCAATCATTTGAATAGTCATGTCGGTCAACATGATTCATGTATCCTGTTTTTTTTCTACAAATAAAAAAATGATTCGACCGAATAACAATTTTAGGCGACCGGAATGAATGTCAGTTGGCTAGATCTTCTAGTCAATTGACGGTTTGACATTGAAAATTAACTTTCACTTGTAGGTAGTTGTCTTTTTCTTAAGGTTTTATAGAGCAATTTCAAACGACGCACCCTATTTTCAGTCAGTTGGATTCACAAATACCGGGTTTTCCTAGCTTATTTAGATTATCTTTTTTTATCTAGTTTTAATTCCTTATATTTAATTTATTTATTCAAACATTATGTATATCTTTGAATGCATATTATCTTCATTTTGAATAGTTATCTATATATATTCCGACTTTCATCATATCCATCCTTTTATACATTTGATCCCATAATTCTATATAACTATTCAATGGTCCATCTACGTATCAATTCCATTCGATGTTGATAGAATAAGATTTATGTGATTTTATGATATGTTACATGTATTCGTTTTTATCAATTTAAGTCTATTTTACATATCAGACTTATATGTTTTAAAGGTGAATTATAACCATTCAAATGACAGAATATTATAAATTTAAGAGTTTTGAAGAATATTAATGATTTCGCACCTTTGGATTTAAAGAACTTCAAATGTAAATAAGGTAATCTTTTTTCGAATGTTGAATAACTTTGTCCAAATGACATTGAATGGACAACCCTATGTACATTCTGAATTTATGAATTAGACTCTACAAATTATTTTATATTAGATGAGAACAATAATATAAGATATCTTTTCATTTTGTCCCAATATGATTATTGGTCTTGTGTCCAAAGAATTTACCGAGTTTATATATCAAAAATAACCTTTTTAAATCGGCGTTCCTACGTACATAGGCCTACGACGCAACTACTATGCCTATGACGCAATGGCCTCAGGAATATATCAAGCATCACTATGGTGTAGAGAACATCCTACTCCTTACCAACGTCAGTTAATGTTGTATTTAGAAAAACATATGGAGTGCATTTGGCGTAGCTAATTCACAACGCTCTATAGATGCCAAACTGGTTTTTCCACTAAATAAACAAACAACTATGTACTATGTTCTCACTAAGGTGTATTCCTTGTCCTTAGCGATTTCATAGCTTCACATATATGAATTCCCATTGTCTTAGCGGAGTTGGTAACTTTTTAATTCCATTGCAATATTGACATAACGTTTGAAATTTAATATATGCGGTTTAATGAATATTTCATTTTTATTTCATTTTTCTATCACATGTATTTTTTTGATACTTATAAACTAATTGTATAATTGTATAAAAATTGAATTACATTCAAATTTAACTTTAATCGTAAAATTTATTATTTATTTTTATTATTAAATATTATTCATTATATTATTTATGGTTATTTTTATTTTTAAATTATATATACAATTTGTTTATAGTTATAATTTTATTTAATATTACTAAATTATATTAGCAAATTATATATAATTTTGATAATATAATATTTAACTTTAATTTTAACTACTAAATTTAGTTTTATCAACTATATATTAATTTAATATTTTAATACTATTTAATTTGAAAAGTTCTAAAATAAATTTCACTTATAAAGTTAGCTATAGTGATAAAAATCATTAGGTAAAATTGGATAACCAATAAAAGGATTGAACATAGTTTAAATCGTTCTATTATTGGGTTCAATCAAAATTTTGTTTTATTTTAGCTTCTTTATTTCTATCTGCCCAAAAAAATTCATGCACAAAATCGCGGATCAAATTAATGTAGTTCACATGTTGAAATTAGAAATAACAATTTTACCCGGTCTCTGGGATGAGAGGACTGATGTATTATCTCATTCATATCTATAAAACATTGAACAAAATTCAATTTGTCAATCGAGATATGACTAATATCCACAAACTCCATAGTATATTTCTTGGTTATCCAATCATAAAATTTCAAGGCAAACACGTTTTGAATTAGGTGCAATTTATAGAAAGATAAAAAAATTGGATAGAGACATCAAGAAGTAGAAAGAGTCAAAATGCGGGTTGTAGGGGGGAGGGAGGGAGAGAGAGTGTGTGTAAAGGGAGAATGAAATAAGTTACATCATAACTCCTATTGCATTTCCATCTAAAAATTAGAAAAGTGAGGAAATATTATAAAGGTTCTAATTTTGTAAATTGTTAAATTTTAATATTCTGATATTCTAATATAAGCAATTTCTATTCGTATGTAAAATGATTTATGGTGTATTAAAAAAATTGCTTTCTCGAACCGAAATTCAATATGAAATTGTGATTTAACATATCTAATACTCTCTTTCTAAACACACTCTCTCTCAAAATCTGCTCCGATCTATCCCTAAAACTCTCTCCATTTTTATCTTTCTACAAATTGCGGCTAATTCAAAAGATGGGTGTCTTGGTATCATTCCGTTGGATAACCAAGAAATATTCTAAGGCATTTGTGGATATGAGTCGAATCCAAATTGATAAACTGAGTTTTGATTGATTTTTTATTGATATGAACGAAATTATACATCGGTCCTTCTACTTGAAGACCGGGTAAGATTATTTGTTCTAATTTCAGTATGTAAATTAGACTAATTTTTTTAGGCTTAGTGTGTGAATTTGTTTGGGTGGAAAGAAATAATGAAACTAATATAAATGAAAATTTATATCAACCCAACAATAATATCATTTAAACTATGTTTGATCCTCGATCGTATGAGTATCCAATATTACTTGATAATTTCTATTTCTTTTAGCTAACTTTTTGAATCGTGGTGGTAAACATTTTATAAATTTAAATAACAACAACAACAACAACAACAACAACAATAATATGAATCAATATGTAGTTATAAAAATCAATTTTATTAGTTAAAATTAAAGTTACGTATTAATATTATCAAACTTATACACTATTTAGTAATATTAAATAAAATAAAATTATAACTATAAACAAATTACATGCCGAGAACTTTTACAATATCACTCTTTCCATTCACTCTGTCCTAGCTTAAACTAGTGAATAAGCATGGAGTTTATATAGGTAGTAGTCAAAATAAACATGATCAAACGAGATAGAACTGAAATATGTGATATAATAAGAAGTGAAAATTAATATTTCCATTTAGTTGTATACGTTTTGTACTGTTCTTTAGTTGTATATGTTTCCATTTAATATTTCCATTTAGTTGTATATGTTTTGTACTGTATTATAATTCATGGACACATGTACACTCTTCTTTAGTCATATAAGACAATAACATCTAATAATAATGATAGTTTTGTTTAACAAAAATATAGGAAACTTGATAAATTGAAGTTTTTCTATATCTCATTATATCCATTCTACATTATATATATCAACTAGACATTCAACATTGGTGTAAAATGTAATAAGTGGTTTGCAAAAAATTTCGAAGTAGATGATGCATTAATCCAATCTATAATAGCAGCAGAGATTAGGACTGCACCGTTTCGATTATTTTTCATTGTGTTGTCTAATTAGCATGTTGAAGATGTACTTCCATAAACTAGCACATTTTATATGTTATTAAATACCTTCTCTTGACTTTATTAATGCTTCAACAGATTAGAAAGAAATCAAATGTTGGTCATGGAATGATAAATATAGTGATTAATCCTATACCACTACACGAACAATATGATTTATAAACTTAAAAGGACAAATAATATTGAGGAGGGCGGCAACATACATATCTATTATTATATTTTGATTAAGTGCATAAAACCCGATAAAGACGGGCTCTTTTTGAGAGTATCTTTTCCTTACAAGATTTGGTTGTTTGAATATAATATTCCATTCCTTTCAAATCCAGTTGATAAAAAAATGTTGGTCATAAACGGAGAATAAAGATGCTCGACCTTTAGTGAAGAAGAATAAGATATAAAGGATTTTCAACGTAGGATAGTGGTTTAGTAACCAATCAAACATAAAAAAAAATACATACACCCGTTTGTTAAATACTCGCAGGTTTCTTGAATTTCTTATTATGTAGCCAAAAGCAGATCTCTAGCACCCTATCAAAATTAATTATAAGACCTAGATGTAAATAAAAGTGTCATATGTACTTAAATATGGCATAAAAAATCAACTAATAGCTACATATAAAAAGAAATTCTAGAAACCGGGAAAATACTCAACAAATGGGTTCGTGATATGTATTTTTTATGTGTAATTAGTTAATAAATCACTATCCTATTGAAAATCATTTATTTCTTTTGCCTATTCAATGAAGGCTAAGTATTTTTGTTCTTTATTTATGGCCAACATTTTTTTGTTGGTTGGACTTGAGAAGGCTGAGCATTTTATTTAGACACTCGGATCTTATGAAGAGAAGATACTCTCAAAAATAGCATGTCTTCATCAAGTTTAATATACTCAATCAAAATATAGTAATAGTTATGTATACTTTACCACTGCTTAAATTTACTAGTCCTTTACGGTTTAAATCATTTTGTTTATGTAGTAGTACCGAATCAATCATTACACTTATCTTTCAATGACTAGCATTTGGCTTCTCCCTAATCCGTTACATCATTGATTGGGTTAACATAAAGTACTTAGTAATGTAAAAAAAAATAGGCTTAGATAGGTACATCTTCAACACACTACTTAGACAATACAATAAAAATATTTAAAATGAATGCAGTACTAATCTCTTCTGCTATTACAAATTGGACTAATGAATCATTTGCTCAATCCACTTATTACACTTTGCGTATATGGTGAATATCACTCTGACATGTATAACATAATATGACACAAAGGAGTGGATATAAAGAAATATAAGTAAACTTAAATTTATAAAATTTTATGTTTGTGGTCAATCAAAATCATGATATTTTTTATCAATATTTGTTATGGATCATTCCAATGTATTTTATGTGAACAAAGTTGTGAATAAAAATCCAAAAGTATGTGATGCATGCTCAACAGCTTTAGAGATTCGATAATAAATACCTGGAGGGATATTAATTTTCTGATACAAGTTTGTAACAGTGATAGAAACATGCCAGAGTACATGAGCCATCCTTCCGGGGGTTGGTGAACTTGTTGATTTGCCTTTCATGTAAACTTGCAGACCGGAAACTTAGCATATGAGACGCAGCGGATAATCAACAAAACGATATGACGATGAAAGTAGCAATCGGTGGATTGATGAATACCAAAATACCCAAATTCGTTGATCCGAAGATACCGAATTCTAGCTATCTCAAATACGTTGATAGCGCACTATACCGTGTTCAAAGATCTACGATTCTTCGTACGTTGATCTAGCGCACTAGATACCGTGAATCGGCTTCTACGATCTTTGAATCGAGCGCACTCGATTAACCGAAAGAGGATATAGGAGATTACACTCAACTACCAATTTAAGACGAAAGCACACAGCAATCAACAAGAAATTTTATTCAAAAATCAACCCCTGAAATGTACAACTCACTCCCTATTTATAGCCCTTTTCACCAACTGGCCCTTTAGTCGTATGCGACTTACGACTCAACATAAGTCGGCGGCGACTCAACGCATACGGTTTATCACTTACACACAATGCCGACTCAATGAATCCACGACTCAACAGACTCACGCCTCACGACTTAGGAACATTACAACACATACATGCATCAGAACATAGTACACGACATACGACTCAAGATAATCACGACTTAACAGTTTACAACGACTCATGACTTAGTACAAACAGATTGACCTGCGGCTTTCGACTTAGCTTAAGTCGGCGGCGACTTAAGGAATACCTTCAGAAACTCCATACGACTTATCATGAGTCGTAGCTCGTGACATATCAATATCTTCCCACAACTTATCCCCGAACGACTCAGCCCCAAACGACTTAACTAGGTCGTGCCCTTCCTCCGACTCAAGGCCTTTAATAGCTGGAACTTTCCCCTGCTTCATGTTAAGTCGTAGACGACTTATTGATGAGTCGATGTGTCGTGTACGACTCATCAAACTCGTACACCCCAAACTCCCGTTAAGTCGTAACTCTTTCCTCCAAGCTTTGTTAAGTCGTGGACGACTTAAACTTCCTGAATGACTCAACAACATAGCCTTGTCCAAACGACTTAAAGTTCTTTAATCATTTAAACTTGTTGATTCCGTAGTTCGCGCTGCATCATCCTCCCCTGGTTGAGAAAAATTCGTCCTCGAATTTGTAAATTCCTCTACACCAGATTGTTCATCTCCATAATACGGCATAAGATACTTAACATTGAACACGTCAGAGGTGTACACATCCTCCGGCAGCTTCAACTTATAAGCATTGTCATTAATCCGTTTCACCACTTCGACAGGACCAATTTTTTTAGCTTTCAACTTGTTATAAGCACCCACTGGAAAACGAACCTTCGTTAACACAGCGTAAACCAAATCACCTTCCTTGAATTCAACACTTCGTCGTTTCAAGACTGCGATCTTTTTGTATTTCTCATTCGACTTCTCTAATCGTTCCTGAACGATATTATGACATTCAGTCAACCCTTCAACAAAGTCTATAGCCCGTTTAACCGTCTCCTTCGGTTGTGGCACTACTGCTAAGTCCAATGGTCCCCTGGGTAGATTTGAATATACAATCTGAAATGGACTGAATCCCGTACTACGATTTACTGCATGATTATGTGCAAATTCTGCCTGACATAACTTCATGTCCCAACTTCTCAGATTGTCTTTCACCAAACATCGTAAAAAATTTCCCAATGATTTGTTAACAACTTCGGTCTGTCCATCTGTTTGCGGATGATAAGCACTACAAAATTTCAGCTTCGTTCCCACCATCTTCCACAAACTAAGCCAAAAATGACTCAAAAATCTGGTATCCCTGTCTGAAACAATAGACTCCGGCAACCCGTGTAAACGATAGATTTCTTTAAAGAATAACTGAGCAACACGAACAGCATCCGCCGTCTTCTTACAAGCAATAAAGTGTGCCATTTTCGAAAATCTATCCACCACAACAAATATAGAATCATTTCCCCTTTGAGTTCTCGGCAAACCCAAAACGAAATCCATGCTGATATCAACCCACGGTTTAGATGGTATAGGTAACGGCATATACAATCCTGCATTTGTCGTTGTTCCCTTCGAAACCTGACATATACGACATCTCTCCACAAACCTTTCAACCTCTTTCCTCATCGATGGCCAACAATAAGATTGAGAAATTAAATGCAAAGTACGATCTCTACCCACATGGCCCTTTTCATGCAACTCTTTGATAATCTTCATTCTCAAGCTGCTCTCTGGAATACATAATCGTTTTCCTTTAAACAAGAATCCATCAACCAACACAAATTCATCAGAACTCCCATCCTTAACTTTCTCAACGAACTTTGCAAAGTAAGGATCTTCTTCAATCAACTCTAGCAATAATTCAAATCCTGTCACTTCAACCTTCAATGTTGTCAACAAATGACTTCTCCTACTCAAAGCATCAGCCACACGATTTGTTACCCCAGATTTGTGCTTCACGACAAAGGTAAATTGCTGTAAATATGCAATCCACGATGCATGTCTCGCTGAAATCTTATCCTGCCCCTGCAAATGCTTCAACGCTTCATGATCAGTGTAAAGAACAAACTCTTTCTGAAATAGATAATGTCTCCAATGTTTAACAGCTTGCACAACAGCATAAAGCTCAACATGTATGTACTATATCTCATCTTTGCCCCTGATAACTTCTCACTGAAATAAGCAACTGGCCTCCCACTCTGACTCAACACCCCTCCAATCCCAACCTTTGATGCATCAGTGTGTAACTCAAACAACAACTGAAAATCTGGTAATACAAGAATTGGTGCTGTCATCAAAAGTTCTTTGATTCGTTCAAAAGCAACTCCTGCTCCCTCTGTCCAAGAAAATTGTTTCCCCTTCATGCAATCGGTAACTGGTGCCATCACGCTACTGAAGTGTGGAATGAATCTTCGGTAGAATGATGCCAATCCATGAAAACTTCTAACTTCAGTGATAGTTCTCGTCTGTGGCCAATTTCTAATAGCTTCAACCTTACTCTGGTCAACCTGGATTCCCTTCTCAGATACAACATATCCCAAAAATAATACACTTCGAGTCATGAACACACATTTCTTCGTAGCTGCATAAAATTGTTCCTCACGAAGAATAATTAACACCTTTCCCAAATGCTCTACATGCTCCTCTGTGCTCGCACTATAAATCAGAATATCATCAAAGTAAACTACAACAAACTTTCCAATGTACGGTCTGAAAATTTGATTCATCACCCTCATAAATGTACTAGGTGCATTTGATAGTCCAAACGGCATAACCAACCATTCATATAAACCTTCCCTCGTCTTGAATGCGGTCTTCCATTCATCTGCCGGTCTAATTCGAATCTGATGATAACAACTCTTCAAATCAATCTTCGAAAAGATAGTAGCCCCACTCAACTGGTCTAGCAATTCATCCAACCTGGGCATAGGAAATCTGTAGCGAACAGTAATCTTGTTCAAAGCTCTACTATCGGTGCACATTCTCCATGTTCCATCCTTCTTTGGCACCAACAATGCTGGCACTGCACAAGGACTCAAGCTTACCTGAACACGTCCCTGTTCTAGCAATTCCTCTACTTGCCTTCGCAACTCCTCATGTTCCTTCGGACTCATTCGATAATGTGGTCGATGTGGTAACACTACTCCTGGAACAAGATCGATTTGATGTTGGATGTCTCTCAGTGGCGGTAACTCCTTAGGCAACTCCTCTGGAAATACGTCTTCAAATTCTTTCAAAACTGGCTTCGCTTCTTCTGGAATTTCAACCTCTTCACTACATCTCGCCCAACAACAAAAAGACTTCAGGCTCCTTCTCAACCTCCTTGACAAACACCTTCAAAGATAGCAAAGTTTTCAGTTCTTCGATCTCCTCTAGCTTGCTTTCCTTCTGTTGCTGCTTCTTGGGAACTAAAGTGATTTTAGTACCTTCGAACATGAAACTATAGCTATTAGCACGACCATCATGTTGCACTGCTCTATCAAACTGCCATGGTCTGCCCAACAACAGATGACACACATCCATGTCTACAACATCACACCAAATTTCGTCTTTGTATTTCTTCCCAATTGAAAAATTCACACAAGCTCTTCGACACACCTTCACTTGGCCACCCTTCCTTAACCATGCTAACTTGTACGGTTTAGGATGCTTCTCAGTCTTCAAGTTCAACTTCCTTACTGCTTCTGTAGAAATAATATTGTCACAGCTTCCAGCATCAATAACGAACTTGCAAACTTTCCCTAGAATAGTGCATGTCGACTGAAAAATATTGCTTCTCGACCAACTAGAATCCTCTTCTTGCTTTGGTGTAAGACATGATCTCCTCATCATAAGATTACAACCTTCATCTCCAGACAATTCTTCTTCCTCCTCAACATAAGGTGCATTTGAACATTCTGCCTCCTCACCATCATCCTCAATCTCAGCAACCATTGCTCTCTTCTTCGGCTTCGGACATTCATTACTTTTGTGACCCAACTCCTGACAATTATAACATTTGAAACCACTGCTAACCATCGCCTTCTCAGCCTCTTTCACCACTGGCTTACTGACAGGTTTAGGAACATTAGAACTCCCACTAACACCCTTCGCTTGATTATTGGAATTAGTAAACACACCACCTCCACGTCTTCCCTGCTTCTCCCAAGCCAACGCTTTCTGATGTGCCTCTGCTACTGATCTAGGATCAAACATATTAACCATATCCTGGATCTGCATTCTCAATCCCCCAATGAATCTAGCAGTTAGTTGTTCTTCCGTTTCCATAATATCATTCCTAGCAATGAGTTGGTAAAATTCATCTGCATAATCACTAACTGATTTCGTCCCTTGCCTCAGATTCTGCAATCTCTGGTACATGAGTGATTGATAGTTGTAAGGTAAAAATGTAGCTCTCATCAACTTCTCCATCTTCTCCCATGATTCAATCTTTGACTTTCCCATTCTCTCCCTTGTAAGTTTAGTTTGCTGCCACCATGCCAAAGCTCTCCCCCTCAACCTAGTAGCAACTAACTTCACCCTTCGATTCTCCGGAACCTCCTTGAAATCAAAGATTTCCTCTACATTAGACAACCAATCAAGAAATTCTTCGGCTACCATTCCACCTTTAAATTCAGGAATTTCCATCTTCATACCTGATTCCCATCGACGATCATCTTCAACATCTCAATATGAATTTCGAACTTGGTCTCGATCTCGATAATGAATGCTAGCTCTATCACCCTCTTCATCAAAATCAAAAGTACGCCTACATCGATCTCGACCATTATCATCCCTTCGTTCATTCATGCTTCTTCGACTATGTCTCTCTTCATCTCTATATGCCTCATTGTCAAATTCACGTTGACTTCTTCTCTCTTCATGTCCATAGTCATGATGATCTCTCCGTGATGAAATTGATGTCTCTCTTCTTTCTCTAAATGATTGCGGTGATACCCTCCTTGCTTCCGTAACCGATGGCAAAACTCGGTTTCCCCCATGGTTCGAGTTTGGTGATCTCCTCCTTTGAGTTTGATTCAAATCATTCATCAACTTCTCTAACTTTCCAATGCCTTCATCAAATTTCTCATTAATTCGTTGTTCCATAAGCTCGGCTTCTTCTCTTCTATACAACGCTTCAACATTTTGATGACGGTTATCTCTTCTAGGTGGCATGACTGAAAACTTATCAAAAACTTCAAATATTTCTCAAATACTTCAACAAATACTTCAAAACTAGCAACACAAGCCAAACAATGCACGGCCTCACACTAGCTCGCACAACTCCTTAGCTCAGTTCAACACTAACTCGGCTCGGCTTCTTCCAGCTCGCACACTTGCTTCGACCCAAAGTTAGCTCGGCTATACCACTTCACGACTTGACTCGGCCTCACTTGCAACTTCAAATTCAAACACTTCTCTAACTCTAGATCCAAAATGAAATGGATCAAAATCTTCAAACTCGTTGCAACTTAAAGATGAACACGATGAACTCCAACTTCAAACTTCAACTTCAAAAATTGGCTCCAAGTCTCGGCTTAGCTATGATTGGCTAAGTCTAGCTCTGATACCAAACTGACGCAGCCGATAATCAACAAAACGATATGACGATGAAAGTAGCAATCGGTGTATTGATGAATACCAAAATGCCCAAAGTCGTTGATCCGAAGATACCGAATTCTAGCTATCTCAAACACGTTGATAGCGCACTATACCGTGTTCAAAGATCTACGATTCTTCGTACGTTGATCTAGCGCACTAGATACCGTAAATTGGCTTCTACGATCGTTGAATCGAGCGCACTCGATTAACCGAAAGAGGAGATAGGAGATTACACTCAACTACCAATTAAGATGAAAGCACATAGCAATCAACAAGAAATTTTATTCAAAAATCAACCCCTGAAATGTACAACTCACTCCCTATTTATAGCCCTTTTCACCAACTAGCCCTTAAGTCGTATGCGACTTACGACTCAACATAAGTCGGCGGCGACTCAACGCATACGGTTTATCACTTACACACAATACCGACTCAATGAATCCACGACTCAACAGACTCACGCCTCACGACTTTGGAACATTACAACACGTACATGCATCAGAACATAGTACACGACATACGACTCAAGATAATCACGACTTAACATTTTACAACGACTCATGACTTAGTACAAACAGATTGACCTGCGGCTTTCGACTTAGCTTAAGTCGGCGGCGACTTAAGGAATACCTTCAGAAACTCCATACGACTTATCATGATTCGTAGCACGTGACATATCAATATCTTCCCACAACTTATCCCCGAACGACTCAGCCCCAAACGACTTAACTAGGTCGTGCCCTTCCTCCGACTCAAGGCCTTTAATAGCTGGAACTTTCCCCTGCTTCATGTTAAGTCGTAGGCGATTTATTGATGAGTCGTTGTGTCGTGTACGACTCATCAAACTCGTACACCCCAAACTCCTGTTAAGTCGTAACTCTTTCCTCCAGGCTTTGTTAAGTCGTGGACGACTTAAACTTCCTGAACGACTCAACAACATAGCCTTGTCCAAACGACTTAATGTTCTTGAATCATTTAAACTTGTTGATTCCGTAGTTCGCGCTGCATCAATATGTTGGTTCCATCCTTCAATTTACAAGTTTTTGGAATGAAGAGAAATCAAGTATTCATGAAATAAAGCTTAAAAAAAATTTATTAGAGTAAATTCAATGCTGCGAATATGATGGAATTGGCAAAGGAAGTTGAAATTTTGAGAGGCGCTTTAGGAAATAAATCTAAATGATGGAGGGCTAAAATAGAGATGGCGGCTAAAAATTGGAAAGACCGTTCCTATTCTAAACCAATTTTCCATTCCTACTTTACAAATTTTAAACAGCACCTTTTATTTGTCAACTTCATTAAAAAAATGCACTGTTATAAAAGAATAGTCGGCATTTTTTGTTGTCTATGAGGAAGAAATCTTCTGAAATTATTAAAAAATTCCATTACAGGTGTCAATAAAATGTTGACTATTTAACATTATAGCATTTTTTTATCGCCTAAAATCTAGATAGTAGCAAGTGGAAATTTTAATTTTGAATGTAAGATTCATTAGGAAACCCAGATTTGAATGGCTTTCCATTTATACCCATCTAACTATATGCGGAAAAATGTCACGGTAAGATGGATAGAATTGGAAAGTCTTTACCCCAACCATACATGTTTATGTATAACTTTATTATCCGAGTATATACATTTTTAATAATAGTTGCAATACCTTTGGTGTCACACTTTTTTGGTATCAACGTGAACTACCAAAAATGCCCCTAATACCAAATCGTGATATCACTTGAAAATAGGATCAATCAGTTAATTTTCTTTAACAAATTCAAAAGTTCCATTTACACATATTATCTTATCTTAAAATCACTTAAAATTAGTATCTAAAAGATGAAATTCCTTTAAAAATTCAAAACATGCATCTACAAATACTACCAAATCTTCGTATCACTTAAAAATAGGATCTAATAAATAAATTTTTAATCAACAAGCGTCATCACATGCGCTTCGTGCGCATATTGTTTTTCTATAAATTGCATATTTTTAACACATTCAAAACAATATGTTTTGCAAATAGTTAACTATATTTTTACGTTGAAAACATATATGCAGTTAGTTTGATCTTTTATTTTTATGTTACAACAGCTAATTTTTAGTTCTAAGTTACAAATCCAATTTTTATGTTAGTTTTAATTCTCATTTGTTTAGATCCTATTTTTAAGTGCTATTAAATTTTAATAATATTAATGGAATCAACATCTAGGTTTGAATAATTCTAAAGTAATAATAGAGAGATTTTATCTCCTAATTAATAGGAAAGATTATATAAAATAACAATTTAATATTTAAAAAGTTATATATAGGTATATTGTTGGATGCTCACGGTCGGACCAAATGATTGCACTTCCAAGCCAACTATTAATTAATTAATTATATAAATGAAATTTCAAACCTGAAAATAAATTTGATGTTCTAACTTAGAAATAAAATTTAAACCAACAAAAATGATTTGAAAACAAAAATATGGTTAAATATTTCTGTAAATCATTTTCTCTTGAATGTGCTAAACATATACAATTGCAGAAAAACAATTCACACACAAAGCGTGTGCCATAACGCTCATTATAAAGTATAAGGAGCATATACTATTTTCCAAAACAAATGCATATCATGTAATGTCACCTTTAATGGCATAAGCATATACTTTCCTAGTATTTTGGTAGATTTTCAAGAAAAATATTTATAATTATCTCTTTACTCATTTATTTAGTTTTGTTTTGCTTAACATATTAAAATGTAGCAAAGTTTCTTCTAAGAAGACAAGAACAATTTAACACGATAAGAAATCAATCTTTCAGTCAACATATAAATCCTAGATTTTAGGATCCACACATTAATTGAATTTTGAAGAAAAAACAGGTGGTATAAAAGACACATATAGTACAAATACACACACACATAATATTCTACTAATTTTTATTAAACCGAAAGTATGGTCATTTGAACTATAGAGACATAATTAAAATTAAACGATTATAATCTATCTTAATGAAAAACCTAGTGTTGTTCACAACCTGATCTACATATCAGCCCCAAAAATCGGATTTTCTAATATACAGTTTGCAAGATATAACTTAGGATGGTCTAATAGAAAATATAAATAAGTGATCATGCGAATCATGGTGAGTTATTTAAAACAAATAATTAGAATTTATTTTCATGAAATATCATAATGTCATACACATTTGACTTTGTAGATAAACGTTGAAAACTTTTTTCCTCCAATTTCAGCCATGGTTTGCAAGGCTCAACTTGAAGTACTCTAAGAGAAGAGATAAAGAAGTTAACATTCGACTAATGGAGGAGGTGAAAAAGTGAACTTTTCTCTAACAGAGGAGATGAGAAGGAGACCCATTCTTTTTTTAAATATGATTAGAATTTTTTTTGAAAAGAAAGTGAGATCCTTTTTACCACTTAAGATTAAAAATAAAACATATGTTGAAATAGTTAAAATACTGACAAAAATCATAATATAGAGAAGAAGACGGGAAGAAGAAGAAGAGATAAATAACCATTGAAGGCTACATTTTAATGATATTTATAGACTTAGAGCCTAAGTAAGTATACAATAAAAAACTATTGTACTATCGTGGATACTGTATTATCCATGATTTATTATTTAGCATATAATAATAATCGCTTAATGGAAATAAATATAATTAGTCTTCATTTATTTTTCAGCCAAAGTTAGTAAATCACTCTTTATTTGTGTTACATATTTGTCCCTTGTTTTCTTTATGTAGGGTCAACCAAAATTTGGTAATCATTGTTTATTAATTGCTTAATTTATGACATAAAGATATGTGCATTGTATATCTTATTTTGGTCCCTTTATTTAACTAGCTATCATTTTATATCTTTAGTAATAGTTGGCACGGAAGCGCAAACTTTTGTTCCGACCATGAACTTCCAAAATTGTCTTTCTATGTAATTCTTTGGAAAAATTTCATTATAATTTACTCATGAAAAAAGCATTTGAAATTGTCCTTTGAATGCTTGAATAGAGTCGAAAAATACATGAATACGACCACACATTTTTTGAGGTTTATTCTGTTTTAACATGTAATATTTCTTTCTTCTATCGAACAAGCTATATTTCATTATTTTATTGAACAAGTTATACTATGAAAGATCATTTGAAAAATTTCCATTATAATTTACCCTATAAAGTAGCATTGGATAAGAACCTTTAATGCAATCAAAAATTTCATAACCATCAATTTGAAACTTAATATCATGCTTTTGTTTATGATTGATTCGGTATACTCTAGAAGATAACGTTTGAAAAATTGCGATTATAATTTGCACTTGAAAATAGCATTTTAAATGGTCATTTATAAGCTTGAAAGGCTAAATATAAAATTGATTGGATATAATATAGAAATATTCAAATCCTACTAAAAATGATATCACTAATTTGATCAAAATACGGCTAATAGGCTAAATATAACCTTGATTGGATATATCCTAGAAACATTTCCATTACTATTCACCATAGAAAACAACATTTTTAAAAATTGTCATTTTAATTTGCCCTAGAAAATAACATTTGAAAAGCTCCATTAAATGCTCGATAAGTTAAATAATACATTGATTGCGTGTAATCTAGAACACTGGATGTCTAGTAATATTCATTACTAGATAAATTACCGCATAATAGCATGCAATCTATAAAAAAATTAACCGTGTTTGTTAAATATATTCATTATTAAATAGAATATGGCTGGCCAATGCATGCTAAGGAGAGAATCGAGCATTTATCTTTTAAATATCTAACTTAATAAAATTCTTCCTTTCCTAAAAATATCATATGAAATTTTACACTACTCTTCATTCCACTATCCACAATAAATCCAACTTTCACTATCACTCTATTACATCCACTTCTCTACTCTTTATTTTTGTTCGCATTTATTCACTGCTGTTCACCATTTGTTAACCCCGTTAAGACAACGACTTATGACTTGAGGCCACCATAATCTAACAATTAAAAGCACTCTACGACTTAACAAGTTAAGGACTCAAGTTATGGACGATCTACGACTTATGAATGGTACGACTTAACGATTTAACGTGTTAAAGAAATGGCCGACTCAACGACTCGAGGGGAACATCAACTCAATGGATCAAGGAGGGTACACGACTTAGGGTACGGACGAGTTAACGAGTTAAGGTCCAGACCACTTAAGAATTGAAACAGACCAAGAAGTCTACGACTTAAGGAAATCTACGACTTAAGAGATGGCCTGACTCAAGAGGGAAATAAGTTAACGACCTAAAGCTGTCTATGACTTACGACCTAGCATGAGTCGTAAACGACTTAGGCAAATAAAGCGACTCACATCTCAGAGAAATCCGCGACTTAAAGCCTCTGCGACTTAAGATATGTCATGTCTCAGGGAAAGCTTACGAGTTAAGGAGCTAACGACCTAACAGGATTAAGACCTAAGCGACTTAGGGAATGTCGTGACTTAAGAAAGTCCACGACTTAAAGACGTTACGACCTAAGACTTAGAGAACAAGTTCAATACCATGCCGTAATAAGATGACTCGTCGATGACTTATGACCTAGTCTAAGCCGTACACGACCTAAAACCGCAGAGCCAAGATTTTAGTGCTGCCTCACTTTAAACCGTGACCTCTTAACTCGCGAACGAGTTAGGACTTGTATCCAGATGAACGAAGAAAAGCTCAGAACTACTTCACTTACTCCACTGCCTGCTGACTCTTGAACCTTGAGTCGAGCGCGACTTACGACTCTCCATGAGTCGTGCACGACTCATGACTTGAGAGAAAAACTGCTGCCCAGAATCACACCTATAAATGCGTGACCACCTTCAACGTTCAAAGGACTTTTGGCTCATTCTTTCCAAGCACCGATACTCTGCTACATTCCAAACCAACTCGACACTCAAAGCTTTCAAGACACGTAGAACGCTATCAACAACTTCAAGAAGGAATCTTATACATCCGACATGGATTTGAAGACTTTCACTTACATTGAAGTTTAAGCTACTCGTTCAAAGTGTTTAGTGATTCGAAGTGTATTGTACTTGGGAAGAATTGTATCGACTTGTAACGAAATCACCAATAAAGATATTCAGAGTGGACGTAGGCAAACTATTGAGCCGAACCACTATAAAATCGCTGTTATTTACTGCTTTTTCTGTGGTTTTCTGCTTATAGTCTATTCCCGAATCATCGGGTGGTGCTTTCACAACTACACTTTACACACCGGGGTGTTAGCGTTCAAATTTTAGCGTTAACATTTTTGGTGCTTTCACTGAGAATTGAACTCAGGAGAATTATCATCATTGCTCCACGAAAATTTGTTGGAGGAATTTCTCTGAAGACTAGAAGTTTATCTGAAATCATGGCTCCGGGGAGAAGGAGTAGATCTGTTAGATCTTGAAATGTTCAAGAGGGAACCTCTGCTTCCCCAGTACCTAATCAATCCACCCCACCTATTGGGGTTACAAAAGCGTAGTTGGATGCTGTAATCTTAGGGCTGAACCAGTAGATAAATGCCCAAAGTGCACAATTGGAGGCTCAGAACGCCCAAAATGCCCTAATTTTGAATAAGTTGAACGATTTGTTTGGGGCAAACCGTCAACCAACGGGTAATGAAAGGAACTTTGCTGGCAACGTTCATGATGCTGAAGAAAGAAACATTCCTGAGAGGGCGGCCAGCCCCTTTGAGCAGACATTTCCTGAAGTTGGTGGATCTAAAGCTCGAAATGATGAGGGGTATCTTTCTGAAATGGTTCGACAAATCATGAAAGAGAGCATGCAAAGGAATGAAGACGAGAAGGCATGGGGTTTCGCTCCAAGTAAAACCCCGTTTACCGAAAGGATCTTAAAGGCTAAATTCCCAAGGAAGTTCGTCCCTCCAACTATTCCAGCTTACAAGGGAACAAGTGATCCGAACGAATTCTTGTATAAGTATGATTGGCACATGAAAGGTGCCAGAGCTTCTGATGAAATAAAGTGTCGATATTTTCCTGTATATTTGGAAGGTGTAGCTCTGCTTTGGTTCACCAAGCTACCAATTCGGTCTATAGATCAGTTTTCTGACCTAACCCGGAAATTCAAGGAGCAGTTCAGACTATATGCTTCAAAAGCCAAAGATATCATGTCGTTGTCAAGTTTAGAACAGAATCCAGGGGAAACCATCAGAAGTTTCTTGAATCGCTTTAATATAGCGCTGGCCGAGGTGGACAATGCAGAACCACGGATGATCTTGACTTATCTGATGAGGGCCATCGACAAGTCGAGCGAATTTGGAAGATGGCTAAACATGAAGGAACCAAATTCCCTTGAAAAATTCTACAAGAAAGCAGATGAGTTCATACGCCTGGAAAGCCGTCCTGTACCGGTAAAGGCAGTATTGGAAAAAGCCGAAGATAACGTTACTGCTCCACCCAAGAATGAATCTGTAGGACAGAAAAGGGAAAATAACGATGGGAAGAAACAGAAAAAATCTGAAGAAGCCTCGTTCCTTCAAGCCATCGGAATATACTCCTTTATGAGATACGCCGGAGCGTATTTACCTTGCCACTAAAGATTCTGTTGATTATCCTAAACCTCCCATTCTGAGAACCGGGAAAAAAGCTGTACAAAGCGGGGAGTTTTGCCGCTTCCATAATCAACCCGGTCATGATACCGATGAATGCCGCCAATTGAAAATTTTGAATGAAGAATTAAAAAGGGAAAACAAGCTGCAGCAATTTGTGGAAAAGAATAGCAGCAATCCTGCTTCGTCTAGTCAGGGGCAACGAGCTCCTGCTAATCAACCCAGGACAAGTGAGAAGGCTGCAGGGCATGAATCCGGAAGGCCTGTTATCAATGTCATTACGGGAGGACCTCACCCAGCAGGCAGGAGATGGGGTGAGATGGAAAGGTATACCCGGGCTTTGAAGTATGTACCGACCGAAGAAGATGTCTTTGTTTTGGAAGATGTTACGCCCCTGAAACAACAAAGAACTTTCAATGATGATATTGTGTTCAGAGCCAGGGATTCCACAGGTGTTGAAGCTCCTACCTTGGATCCCTCAGTCATCTCGGCTGGTATCGGGCCAGCTATTGTCAGAAGAGTTCTCATTGATTGTGGCGCATCCTGCAATATCCTCTTCAAGAAAACATTCGACCAAATGAAGATCCCTATGGCTGATGTGCAAGCCTCGTCGCAGAAAATCACTGGCTTCACTGGGGAGCCAAAACAACCGATAGGAACCGTTGATTTGCTTGTAGAACTTGGAGAGGGAGAAAGAAAAGTAGTCCGCAAGCAAACTTTTGTGATTGTCGACGAATTTTCTGCTTATAATGCTTTCCTTGGCCGTCCAACTCTTGTAGAGTTCAAAGCTGTTCTGGCCCCATGGTGCCTCACCATTAAATTCCCCACAGACAATGGAGTGGGAGTTATAAAAGGGGATCAAAATGCTGGGCGGGAGTGTTATCTGACAGAGCTGCGTGAGGCAAGGAAAAGAGAAATGGGAAAGGATGCGGCAACCCCAGTCCGCGTCAAAGAACCAGCCTTGTAGCAATTACAGGTCGGACCCTGCACTGGCGAGCACATCGGAGCATTAAAAGAGATGGATCCTAGAAAAGCTAGTGCAGGGGAGAATAGAGTGGTACCAGTGGAAACGACAGTACTAGTACCTGTTGACCCGAAGAACCCAAATAAGGTGTTGAATGTGGGTTCACAACTTCATGTGTCGATTCAGAATATCTTAATATCTTTTTTAAAAGCAAATTTGGATGTTTTTGCTTGGACCCATGCCGATATGTGCGGAATATCCCCAGAAGTTGCAGTACACGCTCTGAATATTGATCCAAAATTTACACCTGTGAAACAGAAAAGGAGGACTCACGGTCCAGAAAGGTCAGCAGCATTAAAAGAAGAAGCTGATCGGCTCATGGAGAATAATTTTATCAAAGAATCTACCTATCCGAATTGGGTTTCAAATCCAGTGCTGGTTAAGAAAGCCAACGGAAAATGGAGAGTGTGCATCGATTTTTCAGATCTAAACAAGGCCTGCCCCAAAGACTGCTTCCCGTTACCCAGGATCGATCAACTGGTAGACGGAACAACGGGACATGAATTGTTATCTTTTATGGATGCCTACTCCGGATATAACCAGATCATGATGCATGAGCCAGATCAGGAGGACACGAGTTTATCACCGATGTTGGTCTTTACTGCTACAGAGTTATGCCCTTCGGGCTGAAGAATGCGGGGGCAACCTACCAAAGACTTGTTAATGCTATGTTCAAACCGCAATTGGGCAAGACTATGGAAGTACACGTCGTCGACATGTTAGTAAAGTCTAAGAAAGCAGTGGATCACATAGAACACTTAGCAGAAATGTTCGCAGTCCTCCGGAAATACGGAATGAAGCTTAACCCTTTAAAATGTTCATTTGGGGAGGAGTCCGGAAAGTTCCTAGGTTTCATCGTGAGCGCTAGGGGCATTGAAGCTAGTCCAGCACAAATTACCGCCTTAAAAGAAGTCAAAGCTCCTAGAAAAAAGAAGGAATTGCAAAGTCTCAACGGAAAAGTCGCCGCCTTGAGTCGGTTCATTTCCAGAGCTATTGATAAATGCATCCCATTCTTTGACGCTCTAAAGAAAGGAAAAAAAACTTTGATTAGACTCCCGAATGCCAAAAAGCCTTTGATGAATTGATTCGCCATATGGAAACGCCTCCAATACTTTCTAGGCTCGGCGATGGTGAGGATCTTCTTATATACTTGGCAGTATCATCTCATGCTTTAAGTGCAGCACTGATATGAGAAGACAATAGGATTCAACATCCGGTTTACTATATCAGCAAAAGACTCACTGGGCAGAGATGAATTACTCCAAGCTGAAAAAACTCGCCTATTTCCTACTGATTGCATCGAGGAAGTTAAGGCAATATTTCCAAGCTCATCCTATCAAAGTCCTCACTGATCAACCTTTAAAGCGAGTCCTGTTCCGCCCTGAGACTTCGGGTCGTCTTCTAAAGTGGAACATTGAGCTCAGTCAATATGACATCACTTATCATCCCCGAAAAGCAATCAGCGGACAAGCTTTATCGGATTTCATCGCAGAATTCACAGACAAGGGTAACAGTGAGGAGGAAACGATCGATGATTCCCCAATCCAATGGAAGTTATATGTTGATGGCGCAAGAAATGACTACTGTTCTGGAGCCGGAGTTGTACTTGAGATCCCTGAAGGTCGGTCATTATGCTATGCACTAAGATTGGAATTTCCTTCAACGAACAATGAAGCAGAATACGAAGCTCTTATCGCTGGCTTGAGAATTGCTAAAGAACTAAACATCCGAGCATTACAGATCTTCAGTGATTCTCAGCTTATTGTATGCCAAGTCAAGAAGGAATTCCAAGCAAAAGGGGGAAATCTGCCTGCCTACTTGTTAAAGGCTTGGGAACTCCTGTGTGACTTCGAACATTACACGATAATCCATATTCATCGAGAAGAAAACACGAAAGCAGATTCTCTCGCAAAGTACTCTAGCACAGGCGAAGCTCAATTTCTGGGGTTGACTCTAGTGGAAGTCCTGTCGGCTCCAAGCATTGATGAGATGGATATTGATTGCATCATGAGCGTGTCTAAAGAGCAAGAATCATGGATGACTCCAATAACAGAATATCTGCTCAATGGCTCTTTACCGGACAATTCAAAAGAACGACAGAAGCTACTGAGGAAAACCTCTCGCTATATAGTCCAGAATGGCCAATTATATAGACGGGGATTCTCAATGCCATTACTTCGATGTGTATTCAGGGAAGAGTCCAAAACAATCCTAGCTGAGGTGCATGGGGGAGAATGTGGTGATCATTTAGGTGGTCAAACTTTAGAAAAGAAGATTCTCCGATACGGATATTTTTGGCCAGAAATTGATCGAGATGCAGCAGACTATTCCCGAAAATGTGACAGATGCCAAAGATTTGCCCAAATTCCCAGAGCACCTTCTACTGAACTCACACAGATGGTCAGTCCATGGTCATTTGCAATATGGGGGATAGACCTTGTAGGACCGTTACCAACTGCCAAGTCTGGGATCAAATATGCCATTGTTGTTGTAGATTATTTTACTAAATGGGCAGAAGCTGAACCACTGGCTACTATCACCTCTAAAAAGATGATAAGTTTTGTGACTAAAAGTATCATTTGCAGGTATGGTGTGCCTCAAAAGATAATTACAGACAACGGTACTCAGTTCGAAAGTGAAGAATTCCAAGATTTTTGCAAATGATTCAAAATCCAAAAAAGCTTCTCAGCAGTAGCTCATCCGCAGGCAAACGGGCAGGTGGAAGCAGTAAATAAAATTATCAAGTCAACCATCAAGAAGCAACTCGAAAGAGCAAAAGGTGGTTGGGTCGATAAGCTACCACTAGCACTACGGGCATACAGAACTACCCACAAAACTGCGACTGGGCATACTCCGTTTTCATTGGCATGCGGGTCAGAAGCAATGATTCCGGTAGAAACAGAGGTCCCTTCACATAGAAGAATCCATTTCAATCAAGCGGAGAATAAAAAACTACAGCTTGAGGCAGTAGATCTCCTTGATGAAAAAAGAGAAGAGGCTGAGCTCAGAATCGCAGCTCATCAGCAAAGGATAGCCATACATTTCAATTCCAAAGTTCGCCAACGCAGCTTTGAGATTGGAGATCTAGTCCTGAAGAGAATTATGACGGCGACATGTGTGTTTGGGCCGAATTGGGAAGGACCATATGTCATAGGTCAGAAGCTTCTTGACGGCACATTCAAACTCACTACTGTCGAAGGAGATCAAATTCCAAGGGCTTGGAACAGCAATCACTTGCGTCCATACTTTACTTGATAGCTTTATTGAAATATCGTAAAAAGAATTATGAATGTATGATTCTTGTAATTGAAAGCAATTGTAAAACCGATGCAAGTGAATAATGAAAGACTATAAAGTGGATGTAGGCCCAAATTCTTGGCCGAACCACTATAAATCTTGTGTTTCTTATTATTATTACATGTTTGCTTTATTTTCGATATGAAAAGTACATTAAATGTATTGCTGAAATGTCAATTTAAATTTTTGCAGACAATGAAAATAAAACTTGCACATTACAAGACCAAGTGATTCTGGTTATCATTCAGCAAACAAATTTCGAGTCACAAAAGCACAAAAGTCCCGAATTCAAATCCTAGATAGGAAGTGCTTCAATTGAACGACCAATGATTTCGTCGAAAACGGGCCATTGCTCATAAATTGAGATAGTTTGAACAAACAAACATCCAATTAAGAAGCTTATGCCCGTTCTCGTGAACTTGCCTAACAATGAAGTACACTTCTTTGGATTAAACAAACTACTTGTAAGAGAAGGGAGTGTGAGCTTGAAAAGAAAAACAGAGGATAGCTGAAAAGGCATAAGAAAGTAGACAAGGAACAACTAAAGCCCTCTTCGGAGGCACAAGCCCTCTTCGGAGGCACAACTCTTCAGAGGATAAAGACCCCTAACGAGGCATACGCCGCAAAAAAGAAACTTCTCTGCTCAACAAAAAAGATTGGAGGAGTCATGACCCTCCAACCATGAGAGAGTAACTTCCAAGAAATAAAAGCCCTCTTCGGAGGCCCATTTCACAAGGAGTTGAAGTGCGACAGCCGCTCTACGGAGTTTCACTTCACCAGAGTTGAAATGCAAAACAAAATAAAATCCCTCTTCGGAGGCCCATTTCACCAGGAGTTGAAGTGCGACAGCCGCTCTTTGGAGTTTCACTTCACCAGAGTTGAAATGCGAAACAAAATAAAAGCCCTCTTCGGAGGCCCATTTCACTAGGAGTTGAAGTGCGATAGCCGCTCTACGGAGTTTCACTTCACTAGAGTTGAAATGCAAAACAAAATAAAAGCCCTCTTCGGAGGCCCATTTCACCAGGAGTTGAAGTGCGACATCCGCTCTTGGGAGTTTCACTTCACCAGAGTTGAAATGCAAAACAAAATAAAAGCCCTCTTCGGAGGCCCATTTCACCAAGAGTTGAAGTGCGACATCCGCTCTTTGGAGTTTCACTTCACCAGAGTTGAAATGCAAAACAAAATAAAAGCCCTCTTCGGAGGCCCATTTCACCAGGAGTTGAAGTGCGACAGCCGCTCTTCGGAGTTTCACTTCACCAGAGTTGAAATGAAAAACAAAATAAAAGCCCACTTCGGAGGCCCGTTTCAAAAAGACCTCTTCCCAAAGGCACAATAAGACAGAAAGACCTCTTCCCAGAGGCAGAGATGAAAAGACCTCCTCCCGGAGGCACAATCAAGCAGAAAGACCTCTTCGGAGGCACACGTTTCACCAAGATTGAAATAAAACTTCCAAGTGTTGAAACGTGAAAAAGTCTTCCTCAGAGGTGCAACTTTTCAAAGAAACAAAAATCAAGAAGCCCTTTACTGTGGCAAGCAAAAAAAAAAAAAAATCCTCATCCAAGGCACACTTCAACTTTCAAAGGAAGAATGAATTACTTATTCTAGAAAATTCTCTTCCTCAAAAAGAAGTTGAAGTACCTTTTACATACCCGCTTTACCACATAGAAGATTTCATTCCGTAAAATGTGTATATGCACAAAATAAAAAGTGATATCTTTGAAGGATGAAGCGTAGAAACTTATTTGTACTCTGTTTTTTAACGAAATAATATTCCTCCAAATGTGGAACAATTATTCTTTAAAAAAAATAAAAGTACAAGTTCCTCATAAAATAAAATATTACAATGAGGTTATGGTATAGGGGCAACATGGTATAACAAAATCAAATAAAACTGCACTCGAACAATATATACCACAAGCTCACTGCAATATCGTACAAAGAAACTTGTACGAAAATGAATAATAACTGCATTCTTAGATACAGACAGAAGTTGGTACAAAGAAAAAGAATCATTTTATTCAACACTATTAGAATTTTATACAGGTGCAGGTTCCAAAGTAAAAAGCAAAAGAAAAGTGGGGGGCCGGTAGCCGCACAATTTCCGGTCAGTACATGCAAAAAAGGCAAAAAGCGATATGAAAGCCACAGAACCAGAGCCATCATTTCTTCTTCCACCCATCTTTTGAGCCCGCACCTGGCCGAATAACCAACTTTTTAGGCCGGCTTGTAAGGTTAGGGGATGAAGGAGAAAGGGGCTCAGTTGGACTTTCTTTCGTCTCTTCTTCGCCAATTAAAGATCCCTTCTTCTTCTTCTTGGAAACTCCCTGCTCTCCTCTCTTCTTGGAGGAAGACCCACTCCCTGGAGAAAGAAGTTAAGCTAATGGTTCATCATCGGAACCAGTTGCTTCTGGAGTCTTCTCACTCCCTTCAGTTTCTTCTCCTTTGTGTTCTTCTGAAGCAATGGGATCATCCAAGTCTTGAAGAGCTTCTATTTGCTCCTCTTGTGATCCCGGTTGCGAGGCGGAAGGAGGAGTCACCTGAATAGATGGAGGAGGAATAATTGGAGGTGGGGAAGCTTGAACAATGCCCGACGTTTTCTTTACAGAAGGAAAAAAGTTCAAGTCAGTAAAAAGAGGAGATAAAGGTTCGCTAAGATTCAAGAAGTAGTCAAAAAGCCCATCAAGCTCGTAAGAAACAGATGAGCAGTCTACTTGGGCAAGATTGTCAGTAGGGTTACCTGCAGAATTCGGTTCCCTGACGTCAACTTCGTAAGCCTGTGCCTCGGCACTCTCACCGCCTTCATCTCCACCTTGTATGCTTGTGATCTCGGTGGTAACTTTAGTAGGAGATGGGGAATGAGAACTAGAACCGATAATGTCAATTTTGGCTGAAGGAGAAGGTTGAATTGGAGCAGTTGAGATGATTTTTCCTGAACATTCTCCTGCCGCTGTTTCGGCCCTTAATTTTGCAAGTTGTTCTCTCCCCCTGGCGAGAGCGGCACGAGCATCATCATCAAGATAATGCTCCTCAAGGGCTGACTCGGCATTACTAGCGCCTTTACCGCCGAGCATATCGAGTGCGGCCTCCCAAACTTCAGCCAGAGTAATTTCATACTTGGGGCCTAGAAAGGCGAGACTACCGCGCCCCAAGATGCTATGCAGGTAGAAATCAAATAATGTTGAGCTGATGTTGGTCCTCGTTGCCTCGTGAGATTCTTCAGCTGCAATTTTGCCGGCAACGACCTCATCACGCTCCCTTTCAGCTTTGGAAAGTTGAAGCTTAAGCATTTGAATCTCCGCCTCTTGGGAGCTATTTTTCTTCCGAAGCTCTGCAATATCAGCAACATAGCCCTCGCTAATTCTTTTCTGCACTTCAAGCCTGTCTTCGGCTGGCATGAGCGTCTCTCACTTGTTTTAGGAGCACTTCTTCTTTTTGAGAATAAGAAGTAGAGGAAGCAGCAAGCTCTTGTTTCAGTTCCACAACTTTTGCTTCAAGCTCTTCAATTGTAAGAAGCAATGCTTCTCATTTCAGTGTCGTGTTGCTCAAGAACCTTTTTCCATTCGGCTTTATCATTTTCCATAGTGAGCATGGCCTCTATGTTTGCTCGATTAACCCTTTGAAGCTCGTCGACAAGTTTTTGCCAGTTTGACATCCTCTCAATATCAAGCTTGACGGCGTCGAGATTTCGTAACATGGCAGACTTGTCAATGGGAACCAAGTCAAGGTCGAACCTCACTCCCTTCAGACACCACTGTGGAAACCGACTTTGCAAAGTGGCCGGGCCCGGTCCAACTTGGAATTTGGGTCTGCTAATTATTGTTTGGATGTCTATCTTCCCGAGAGCGGGAGAGCCGGAAGGAATGTCAAGCGAGGCAGCGGCAATAACCTTTTCAGGAGTTGTAGAGGTGTGCTTCTCACCATGTCGGGCTCGCTTGCTCGAATCTTCAACCATATGACTTTTTCCTCTGTCATCATGGGATTTTCTTTTATGAGAATCTTCGCCTCTCTGCGAAGAATCGTGGCGCTCCTCCCTCTCTCTTCTTTCATAACGCTCCTCTTGAGACCTCTTCTCTTGAGCCTTTCGGGCGGCTCTTTCTTCATCAGATTCTCTATAAGAAGGGAGGTAACGCTTGTAATCATATTGGCTACGCCTCCCGTAGCGCTGGAAATCATCGTAGTAGGATCCGCTGCGCCCCATCGGAGGATCTGAAATAAAAAAGAGCTAAATTTTAGAATTCTTCAAAGTACAAAAAGTCAGAAGCATAAAAGTGCCGAAAAAATTCTAAGTGTGTGTGATGTGCAAACTACGCGCATCAAACTACGAACCACTCTTTAATTGAGGAGTAGTTGTGGGTGTAATAGTTAGCGTCAACTCTTGAGTTGACGAAGTCTGTTGCAGGATAGAAGTCGCTTTGACTACTGAAGAAGAAACCCCGGTAGTGATAGGATCATCTTTAAAGATCTCTTGTGAGGTGGCAAAGAGGTCGCTCAGCCCTTCGAAAGTATCGTCCCTGCTCTGCTTGACAAGGCTAGTTTTCTCGGCTTCTTCGCCAGATTTCTGTGAACAGAGGTGAAGCACTTCACTAGAAAAGCCTCGGGAGCAGGTCCTTTTGGTATAGATGTGTCAATAGAATCTGGGGCATCCGACGCTCTGGCTGGGAAGTCTGGGATTTCATGAGGATGAGTAGAACGAGAAGCATGCAAAAGTCCGTACTGATGCAAAAACTCGTCTTTCAACAGAAATTGAATGTCTCTCTCCTCAACTGGCACGACCTTGAGCCTTTCGAAAGTTGGCTTATGACTGGGATCCCTAGAAGGAGGGGGAGCGCTGAAAATAAAAAAAGAGAAGCGGAGTTAACACTTAACAATTCAGTCTCACAAAAGTCGGATAACAAACATAGTAAGAATGGTTAATCTTACTTCCTTCCCTCCATACAGCGTAAAACCCCGAGGGACAGCGGACATAGAAAAATTGAGTCAAAAACCCATGAGCGCTGTCAGGAAGACCGATGATCAGTTTACAATTTCGAGCACTTCTCACGACAGTAATAGAGGGGTGATCTTTAGTCCGGGTGAAAGAGCATAGAAAGCAAATCTCGTCAAAGCTTGGGAATCGATCAAGTGTCCTCCTAAACAGTATGCACAACCCCATTAAAATGGCATAGCCATTGGGGTGTAATTAGGATGGGGCGATGGCCAATTGACGAAGAAGTTGTTGGAAAAAGTTATTGAAAGGAGGAACGCCCCCACTCAGGCACATTTGTCGATTGACCGTTACAAAGCCAGGGGGTGCTATGTCAGCAGTGTTACTTCTCTCGGGAAGAATGGCATCTGATTCAGCAATGCCAAACTGAGCGCACAATTGGCGAAAACCTCTGTACGATAAAGTAGAAGAGGCTCTTTCGGGAGGATTGACCAGAGGAGCCGGAATAACAGTTGCCTCTCCAGTCTGAACCGTTGTATCTTCTTCCTGAGAAGTCATTCTACACAAGCAACTGGATATTCAAATGTGAAGGTGCACGTTTCCTAAAAGTGTGAAGTGTCGTGCAAAACTAATAAAAATAGCAAGTAAATATAACTGGAATTAAACTAGTCGATGATTGATCGATTACAAAATTTCAGAACTTGTTAATATAAAGTTCAAGCATAATATTAATGCAGGCTGGTCAGTTTCAATTGACTATTTCAGTGTTGCTTTAATATTTTACTTGAAATTGATAAAAGCACTTCGTTCACACAATTTATTTGAGTTAATTATCGGTTATTAACTAATCTGTCATTTGACGTGGGCAGTCGATGGCAGTATATTTGTCCCATTTTTCTGCAAGTGTTGTGTTTAACAGGTTGATAGCGTTAAAGTTAGAATAACCTGTAAAGAAACGCAACAAAGTTCAAGCAGTATATTCTGGCAATTCAAATTGGAAGTACAATCAAGTTTCGACGACATCTTGAAGTTTTCAAATTTATGTTCAAGCCATTTAGTCACAGTCCAAAAATCCTCTAAGCCCTAAGTCGTTCACAACCTAACAGAGGGATGAAATTGGCTTAGGCTAAAGGAAATAATTCGGCCGTAAAAGATTATCTAAGTGCTGAGTCGTCCACGATCTAAAGGTTGAGTCGCCCACGACTTACAAGACTTCCTGCAAGTTAAGTCGTTGGCTCATTGAATCGCTGGACCTATAAGCCGCAAGACGTGTTGAGAAGAAAAGGCTTCGGTTTAAAATGGAGTGGGTCTCTCGAGGTCTTAACTCGGCTACAACTCAGGACTAAATTGTTCACAACCCTAAGGCCAAGTCATGAAAATCTCAAATCAAGACAAAGCAATGGAGTACAAATGAAGCTAAGTCTTAAGTCGTCCAGAAACAAACACAACCTGAAGGGTTAAGTCGTGCGTAATTAAGGTCGTAAGGGATCTTAAGTCAGTTACTTCGAGAATTGTGCAAATCGGCAGAGTTGTGAAAATCTCACAACATCTCACCTAACCCGTTAGCCCGATAATCTCTCAATCGACAACAACCCCAGTTCTGCCACACCACCGAATCGTCGCAAATCACGAGTCGTCTTAAGTCAAATCAAACAAACTTCGAGTTCTTCGACGACCAATGCAACAGTACTCGCACAGTTAAAGGGGGGAATCAGAGACGGAAGACAGGGCTCAAAGATTGACAATGATAATCGGCGATTGGAAAATGTGGAAAATTGCTCACGTGATATGAAACTGGAGATGGTTGGAAGTAAATCAAGTCAGGATCGCCATAGGAAGCTCGAAGAGATGCTGATGGCGAGCACGACAGGAAGCTTGGAGAGATGTTAATGGCGAATACGACTTAGGAAATTGATAGTGAGCAGAAAGAAATAAGAGAAATGACTCAAGCCTTTTATACACCAAGACAGCGGAACTTGAAACGGCACAAGCGAGTTAAGGAAAGTCGAAGCACACGACCTACGACTTAGGCGTGTGTTTCGAGGGGCAAATGTTAACCCCGTTAAGACAACGACTTATGACTTGAGGCCACCATGATCTAACAATTAAAAGCACTCCGCGACTTAACAAGTTAAGGACTCAAGTTATGGACGATCTACGACTTATGAATGGTACGACTAAATGGTTTAACGTGTTAAAGAAATGGCCGGCTCAACGACTCGAGGGGAACAACAACTCAATGGATCAAGGAGGGTACACGACTTAGGGTCTGGACGAGTTAACGAGTTAAGGTCCAGACCACTTAAGAATTGAAACGGACCAAGAAGTCTACGACTTAAGGAAATCTACGACTTAAGAGATAGCCTGACTCAAGAGGGAAATAAGTTAACGACCTGAAGCTGTCTATGACTTACGACCTAGCATGAGTCGTTAACGACATAGGCAAATAAAGCGACTCACATCTCAGAGAAATCCGCGACTTAAAGCCTCTACGACTTAGGATATGTCATGTCTCAGGGAAAGCTTACGAGTTAAGGAGCTAACGACCTAACAGGATTAAGACCTAAGCGACTTAGGGAATGTCACGACTTAAGAAAGTCCACGACTTAAAGACGTTACGACCTAAGACTTAGAGAACAAGTTCAATACCATGCCGTAATAAGATGACTCGTCGACGACTTACGACCTAGTTTAAGTCGTACACGACCTAAAACCGCAGAGCCAAGATTTTAGTGCTGCCTCACTTTAGACCGTGACCTCTTAACTCGCGAACGAGTTAGGACTTGTATCCAGATGAACGAAGAAAAGCTCAGAACCACTTCACTTACTCCACTGCCTGCTGACTCTTGAACCTTGAGTCGAGCGCGACTTACGACTCTCCATGAGTCGTGCACGACTCATGACTTGAGAGAAAAACTGCTGCCCAGAATCACACCTATAAATGTGCGACCACCTCCAACGTTCAAAGGACATTTGGCTCATTCTTTCCAAGCACCGATACTCTACTACATTCCAAACCAACTCGACACTCAAAGCTTTCAAGACACGTAGAACGCTATCAATAACTTCAAGAAGGAATCTTATACATCCGACATGGATTTGAAGACTTTCACTTACATTGAAGTTTAAGCTACTCGTTCAAAGTGTTTAGTGATTCAAAGTGTATTGTACTTGGGAAGAATTGTATCGACTTGTAACGAAATCATCAATAAAGATATTCAGAGCGGACGTAGGCAAACTATTGAGCCGAACCACTATAAAATCGCTGTTATTTACTGCTTTTTCTGTGGTTTTCTGCTTATACTCTGTCCCTGAATCATCGGGTGGTGCTTTCACAACTACACTTTACACACCGGGGTGTTTGCGTTCAAATTTTAGCGTTAACACCATTATTGACCCCCAAAATCATAGTTCTTTCAAAGCTTCAGGTCTTTTAGTTGCATCTATAGAAATATTTCCTTTTTATTTAATAATAAATCAATAGGCGGGACTGTTAGTACAAGAAATTTAATGGTCGGAGCTTTTTTATTTAAAATTGTTTTTGTTAACCCCGTTTCACCCACGAGTTAAAGAGCACACGAGTTAAGGAGCCTGCGAGCTAAAAGCTTACGAGTTAAAGAGCACACGAGTTAAGGAGTCTACGAGTTAAAGAGCCTGCGAGTTAAAAGCTTACGCGTTAAAGAGCACACGAGTTAAGGAGCCTGCGAGTTAAAGAGTCTACGAGTTAAAGATCCTGCGAGTTAAAAGCTTACGAGTTAAGGAGCTAACGACCTAACAGGTTAAGACCTAAACGACTTAGTGAATGTCACGACTTAAGAAAGTCCACGACTTAAAGACGTTGCGACCTAGCGGCCTAAAGGAGCGACGACTCAAAGCACTAAAAGGAAGAGTCAACAACACTTAAGTCGCTGCTGACTTATAACTGCAGATAAGTCGTTCATGACCTAGGACTTGGAGACAAGTTCAATACCATGCTGTAATAAGATGACTCGTTGACGACTTACGACCGATGATGAGTCGTGTACGACTCATGCTAGCATAAAGGAAGTTGCATTTGGTTAACTCGTGAACGACTTAGAACTTGTATCATTCATTCAAATGGGTGCATAACTTTGGACCAAGCCATGAGCTAAACCCAGTAGGTCGGCCGCGACCTACCATGAGTCATCTACGAGTTACGACTTATCATAAGTCGTGTATGAGTTACGACCTAACTCCGAGAAATGTCTATAAATACGACCCTAGTTCCAACTAGAAAGGGACTTTTTTGGCTCATTCTTTTCAAGCACCGAAACTCTGCTGCATTCCAAACCGACTCGACACTCAAAGCTTTCAAGACATGTAGAACGCTACCAATAACATCAAGAAGGAATCTCATACATCCGACATGGATTTGAAGACTTTCACTTACATTTAAGTTTAAGCTACTCGTTCAAAGTGTTTAGTAATTCAAAGTGTATTGTACTTGGGAAGAATTGTATCGACTTCTAACGAAATCATCAATAAAGATATTCAAAGTGGATGTAGGCAAACTATTAAGCCGAACCACTATAAAACCGCTTTTGTTTACTGCTTTTTCTGTGGTTTTCTGCTTATACTATGTTCCCGAATCATCGGGTGGTGCTTTCATAACTACACTTTACACACCGGGGTGTTAGCGTTTAAATTTTAGCGTTAACATTTTTGGTGCTTTCACTGAGAACTGAACTCAAGGTGAATTATCATCATTGCTCCACGAAAGTTTGTTGAAGTAATCTCTCTGAAGACTAGAAGTTTATCTAAAATCATGGCTCCAGGGAGAAGGAGTAGATCTGTTTGATCTGGAAATGTTCAAGAGGGAACCTCCGCTTCCCCAGTACCTAATCAAGCCACTCCACCTGTTGGGGTTACAAAAGCAGAGCTGGATGCTGTAATCTTAGGGCTGAACCAGCAGATAAATGCCCAAAATGCACAATTGGAGGTTCAGAATGCCCAAAATGCTCTAATTTTGAATAGGTTGAATGATTTGATTGGGGCAAACTGTCAACCAACGAGTAATGAAAGGAACTTTGCTGGCAACGTTCATGATGCTGAAGAAAGGAACGTTCCTGAGAGGGCTGCCAGCCCCTTTGAGCAGACACTTCCTGAAGTTGGTGGATCTAAAGCTTGAAATGATGAGGGGTATCTTTCTGAAATGGTTCGACAAATCATGAAAGAGAGCATGCAAAGGGATGAAGATGAGAAAGAATGGGGTTTCGCTCCAAGTAAAACCCCGTTTACCGAAAGAATCTTAAAGGCTAAGTTTCGAGGAAGTTTGTCCCTCCAACCATTCCAGCTTACAAGGGGACAAGCGATCCGAACGAATTCTTGTATAAGTATGATTGGCACATGACAGGTGCCAGAGCTTCTGATGAAATAAAGTGCCGATATTTTCCTGTATATCTGGAAGGTGTAGCTCTGCTTTGGTTCACCAAGCTACCAATCCGGTCTATAGATCAGTTTTTTGATCTAAGCCGGAAATTCAAGGAGCAGTTCAGACTATATGCTTCAAAAGCCAAAGATATCATGTCGTTGTCAAGTTTAGAACAGAATCCAGGGGAAACTATCAGATCTTTCTTGAATCGCTTTAATATAGCGCTGGCCGAGGTAGACAATGCAGAACCACGGATGATCTTGACTTATCTGATGAGGGACATTGACAAGTCGAGCGAATTTGGAAAATGGCTAAACATGAAGTAACCAAATTCCCTTTAAAAATTCTACAAGAAAGCAGACGAGTTCATACGCCTGGAAAGCCGTCCTGTACCGGTAAAGGCAGTATTGGAAAAAGCTGAAGATAATATTGCTGCTCCACGCAAGAATGAATCTGTAGGATAGAAAAGGGAAAATAACGATGGGAAGAAACAGAAAAATCTGAAGAAGCCTCGTTCCTTCAAGCCATCGGAATATACTCCTTTATCAGATACGCCGGAGCGTATTTACCTTGCCACTAAAGATTCTGTTGACTATCTTAAACCTCCTGTTATGAGAACCGGGAAAAGAGCTATACAAAGCGGGAAGTCCTGCCGCTTCCATAATCAACCCGGTCATGATACCGACGAATGCCGCCAATTGAAGAATTTGATTGAAGAGTTGATAAGGGAAAACAAGCTGCAGCAATTTATGGAAAAGAATAGCAGCAATCCTGCTTCGTCTAGTCAAGGGCAACAAGCTCCTGCTCATCAACCTAGGACAAGTGAGAAGGCTGCAGGGCATGAATCCGGAAGACCTATTATCAATGTCATTACGGGAGGACCTCACCCAGCAGGCAGGAGCTGGGGTGAGATGGAAAGGTATACCCGAGCTTTGAAATATGTACCGACCGAAGAAGATGTCTTTGTTTTGGAAGACGCTACGCCCCTGAAACAACAAAGAACTTTCAATGATGATATTGTGTTCAGAGCCAGGGATTCCACAGGTGTTGAAGCTCCTACCTTGGATCTCTTAGTCATCTCGGCTGGTATCGGGCCAGCTATTGTCAGAAGAGTTCTCATTGATTGTGGCGCATCCTGCAATATCCACTTCAAGAAAACATTCGACCAAATGAAGATCCCTATGGCTGATGTGCAAGCCTTGTCGTAGAAAATCGCTGGCTTCACTGGAGAGCCAAAGCAGCCGATAGGAACCATTGATTTGCTTGTAGAACTTGGAAAGGGAGAAAGAAAAGTAGTCCGCAAGCAAACTTTTGTGATTGTCGACGAATTTTCTGCTTATAATGCTTTCCTTGGCCGTTCAACTCTTGCAGCGTTCAAAGCTGTTCTGGCCCCATGGTGCCTCACCATTAAATTCCCCATAGACAATGGAGTAGGAGTTATAAAAGGGGATCAAAATGCTGGGCGGGAGTGTTATCTGACAGAGCTGCGAGAGGCAAGGAAAAGAGAAATGGGAAAGGATGCGGCAACCCCAGTCCGCATCAAAGAACCAACCTTGTAGCAATTACAGGGCGGACCCTGCACTGGCGAGCATAGCGGAGCACGAAAAGAGATGGATCCTAGAAAAGCCAGTGCAGGGGAGAATAGAGTGGTACCGGTGGAAACGACGGTACCGGTACCTGTTGACCCGAAGGACCCAGATAAGGTGTTGAATGTGGGTTCACAACTTAATGTGTCGATTCAGAATATCTTAATATCTTTTTTGAAAGCAAATTTGGATGTTTTCGCTTGGACTCATGCCGATATGTGCGGAATAACCCCAGAAGTTGCAGTACACGCTCTGAATATTGATCCAAAGTTTACACCTGTGAAACAGAAAAGAAGAACCCAAGGTCCAGAAAGGTCAGCAGCATTAAAAGAAGAAGTTGATCGGCTCATGGAGTATGACTTTATCAAAGAATCTACCTATCCGAATTGGGTTTCAAATCCAGTGCTGGTTAAGAAAGCCAACGGAAAATGGAGAGTGTGCATCGATTTTTCAGATCTAAACAAGGCCTGCCCCAAAGACTGCTTCCCATTACCCAGGATCGATCAACTGGTAGATGGAACAATGGGATATGAATTGTTATCTTTTATGGATGCCTACTCCGGATATAACCAGATCATGATGTATGAGCCAGATCAGGAGGACACAAGCTTTATCACCGATGTTGGTCTTTACTGCTATAGAGTTATGCCCTACGGGCTGAAGAATGCGGGGGCAACCTACCAAAACTTGTTAATGCTATGTTCAAACTGCAATTGGGCAAGACTATGGAAGTCTACGTCGACGACATGTTAGTAAAGTCTAAGAAAGCAGTGCATCACATAGAACACTTAGCAGAAATGTTCGCAGTCCTCCGGAAATACGGAATGAAGCTTAACCCTTTAAAATGTTCGTTTGGGGTGGAGTCCGGAAAGTTCTTAGGTTTCATCGTGAGCGCTAGGGGCATTGAAGCTAGTCCAGCTCAAATTACCGCCTTAAAAAAAGTCAAAGCTCCTAGAACAAAGAAGGAATTGCAAAGTCTCAACGTAAAAGTCACCGCCTTGAGTCGGTTCATTTCCAAAGCTACTGATAAATGCATCCCATTCTTTGACGCTCTAAAGAAAGGAAAGAAAAACTTTGATTGGACTCCCGAATGCCAAAAAGCCTTTGATGAATTGATTCGTCATATGGAAATGCCTCCAATACTTTCTAGGCCCGGCGATGGTGAGGATCTTCTTATATACTTGGCAGTATGATCTCATGCTCTAAGTGCAGCGCTGATACGAGAAGACAAGAGGATTCAACATCTGATTTACTATATCAGCAAAAGACTCACTGGGGCAGAGATGAATTAATCCAAGTTGGAAAACTCGCCTATTGTCTACTGATTGCATCGAGGAAGTTGAGGCAATATTTCCAAGCTCATCCTATCAGAGTCCTCACTGATCAACCTCTAAAGCAAGTCCTGTTTCACCCTGAGACTTCGGGTCGTCTTCTAAAGTGGAACATTGAACTCGGTCAATATGACATCACTTATCACCCCCGAAAAGCAATCAACGGACAAGCTTTAGCGGATATCATCGCAGAATTCACAGATAAGGGTAACGGTGGGGAAGAAACGATCGATGATTCCCCATTCCAGTGGAAGTTATATGTTGATGGCGTGAGAAATGACTACTGTTCTGGAGCCAGGGTTGTACTTGAAACTCCTGAAGGTCGGTCATTATGCTATGCGCTAAGATTGGAATTTCCTTCAACGAACAATGAAGCAGAATACGAAGCTCTTATCGCTGGCTTGAGAATTGCTAAAGAACTAAACATCCGAGCATTACAGATCTTCAGTGATTCTCAGCTTATTGTATGCCAAGTCAAGAAGGAATTTCAAGCGAAAGGGGGAAATCTGCCTGCCTACTTGTCAAAGGCCTGGGAACTTCTATGTGACTTCGATCACTACACGATAAGCCATATTCCTCGAGAAGAAAACACGAAAGCAGATTCTCTCGCAAAGTACTCTAGCACAGGCGAAGCTCAATTTCTGGGGTTAGCTCCAGTGGAAGTCCTGTCAGCTCCAAGCATCAATGAGATGGATATTGATTGGATCATGAGTGTGTCTCAAGAGCAAGAATCATGGATGACTCCAATAACAGAATATCTGCTCAATGGCTCTTTACCGGAAAATTCAAAAGAACGATAGAAGCTACTGAGGAAAGCCTCTCGCTATATAGTCCAGGATGGCCAATTATACAGACGAGGATTCTCAATGCCATTACTTCGATGTGTATCCAGGGAAGAGTCCAAAACAATCCTAGCGGAGGTACATGGAGGAGAATGTGGTGATCATTTAGGTGGTCAAACTTTAGCAAAGAAGGTTCTCCGATACGGATATTTTTGGCCAGAAATTAATCGAGATGCTGCAGACTATTCCCGAAAATGTGACAGATGCCAAAGATTTTCCAAAATTCCTAGAGCACCTTCTACTGAACTCACATAGATGGTCAGTCCATGGCCATTTGCAATCTGGGGGATAGACCTTATAGGACCTTTACCAACTGCCAAATCTGGAATCAAATATGCCGTTGTTGCTGTAGATTATTTTACTAAATGGGCTGAAGCTGAACTATTGGCTAATATCACCTCTAAAAAGATGATAAATTTTGTGACCAAAAGTATCATTTGCAGATATGGTGTGCCTTCAAAGATAATTACAGACATTGGTACTCAATTCGAAAGTGAAGAATTCCAAGATATTTGCAAGCGATTCAAAATCCGAAAAAACTTCTCAGCAGTGGCTCATCCGCAGGCAAACGGGCAGGTGGAAGCAGTAAACAAAATTATCAAGTCAATCATCAAGAAGCAACTCGAAAGAGCAAAAGGTGGCTGGGTCGATAAGCTACCACTAGCACTATGGGCATACAGAACTGCCCACAAAACTGTGACCGGGCATACTCCGTTTTCATTGGCATACGGGTCAGAAGCAATGATTCCGGTAGAAACAGAGGTCCCTTCACATAGAAGAATCCATTTCAATCAAGCGGAGAATGAAAAACTACAGCTTGAGCCACTAGATCTCCTTGATGAAAAAAGAGAAGAGGCTAAGCTCAGAGTTGCAGCTCATCAGCAAAGGATAGCCAGACATTTCAATTCCAAAGTTCGCCAACGCAGCTTTGAGATTGGAGATCTAGTCCTGAAGAGAATTATGATGGCAACAGGTGTGTTTGGGCCAAATTGGGAAGGACCATATGTTATAGGTCAGAAGCTTCTTGACGGCACATTCAAACTCACTACTGTCAAAGGAGATCAAATTCCAAGGGCTTGGAACAGCAATCACTTGCGTCCATACTTTACTTGAAAGCTTTGTTGAAATATTGTAAAAAGAATTATGAATGTATGATTCTTGTAATTGAAAGCAATTGTAAAGCCGATGCAAGTGAATAATGAAAGGCTATAAAGTGGATGTAGGCCCAAATTCTTGGCCGAACCACTATAAATGTTGTGTTCCTTATTATTATTACATGTTTGCTTTATTTTCGATATGAAAAGTACATTAAATGTATTGCTGAAATGTCGATTTAAATTTTTGCAGACAATGAAAATAAAACTTGCACGTTACAAGACCAAGTGATTCTTGTTATCATTCAACAAACAAATTTTGAGCGACAAAAGCCCCGAATTCAAATCCTAGATAGGAAGTGCTTCAATTGAACGGCCAATGATTTCGCCGAAAACGGGCCCTTGCTAATAAATTGAGATCGTTTGAACAAACAAACATCCAATTAAGAAGCTTATGCCCGTTCTCGCGAACTTGCCTAGCAATGAAGTGCACTTCTTTGGATTAAACAAACTACTTGTAAGAGAAGTGAGTGTGAGCTTGAAAAGAAAAATAGAGGATCGCTGAAAAGGCATAAGCAAGTGGACAAGGAACAACTAAAGCCCTCTTCGGAGGCACAAGCCCTCTTCGGAGGCACAACTCTTCGGAGGATAAAGACCTCTAACGAGGCATATGCCACAAAAAAGAAAGTTCTCTACTCAACAAAAAAGATTGGAGGAGTCATGACCCTCCAACCATGAGAGAGTAACTTCTAGGCAATCAAAGCCCTCTTTGGAGGCACATTTCACCAGGAGTTGAAGTGTAAGAGCCCCTCTTCGGAGGCCCACTTCACCAAAGTTGAAATGCCAAACAAAATAAGGCCCTCTTCGGAGGCACATTTCACCAGGAGTTGAAGTGTAAGAGCCGCTCTTCGGAGGTCCACTTCACCAGAGTTGAAATGCAAAACAAAGTAAAGCCCTCTTCGGAGGCACATTTCACGAAGAGTTGAAGTGCAACAGCCGCTCTTTGGAGTTTCACTTCACCAAAGTTGAAATACAAAACCAAAAAAAATAAAAATAAAAGACCTCTTCCCAAAGGCAGAAATGAAAAGACCTCCTCCCGGAGGCACAATCAAGCAGAAAGACCTCTTCGGAGGCACACGTTTCAACAAGATTGAAATAAAACTTTCAGGTGTTGAAACGTGAAAAAGCCTTTCTCAGAGGTGCAACATTTCAAGAAACAAAAATCAAAAAGCCCTTTACTGTGGTATAAACAAAAAAAAATCCTCATCAAAGGCACAGTTTAACTTTCAAAGGAAGAATGATTTACCTATTCTGGAAAATAATCTTCCTCAAAAAGAAGTTAAAGTACCCTTCAGAGGCCCAATTTACCACATAGAAGAATTCACTTGGTAAAATGTGTATATACACAAAAGAAAAAGTGATTTCTTCGAAGGATGAAGCGTAAAAACTTATATGGATGGAGTTGTACTCTGTTTTTTAACGAGATAAAATTTCTCCAAGTATGAAATAATTATTCTCCAGAAAATAAGAGTACAATTCCCCTCGAAGTATAAAATATTGCAGCGAGCTTATGGTATGGGGGCAGCATGGTATAGTTACGTACAACATGGTATAGCTACATTGGTAAAATTACGCTCGAACAACATACCACAAGCTCATTGCAATATCATATAAATAAACTTGTACAAAAATGAATAATAGATGCATTCTCAAATTCAAACAGGAGTTTGTACAAATAAAGGATCATTTTATTCAATTGTATTACAGATACAAGTTTCGAGATAAAGAAAGCGGGGGCCGGTACCCGCACAATCCTCGACCAGTACATGCAAAAAACAAAAAACAAAAAACTGGAATCTTCATTTCTTCTTGCCACCTTTGGACCCTTCACCCGGCCGGATGGTTAGCTTTTCGGGTCGATCTATAGGCATGAGGGAAGAAGGAGAGGGAGGTACAACTGGTTCAACTTCCGGTTCCACTTCAGTAGCAATGATGCTCTTCCTCCTCCTCTTTGATGTTCCGCGCTTCTTTCTCCTCTTTGAAGAAGATTCACTTCCTGGAGTAACAAGTTTAGACAAAATTATGTCATCAGAAGGAGTCCACTCCGGAGATATCTCACCTCCCTCAAGTCCTTCATCTTTTTGCTCTTGCGAAGCAGCTGGGTCATCCAAGCCCCGAAGGGCACCTATTATTTCTTCCTGTGATCCCAGATGAGGAGTAGGAGTGATTGGGGAAGGCAGAGGAACAGTAATTGGACGTGGAAAAGTTTGAATGATGCTCGGCGCTTTCTCTACAAAGGAAAAGATAAAAGTGTCAGTATTTCCCACAAAAAGAGGAGACAACGGCTCGTCGAGATTAAAGAAATAATCAAGAAGCTCGTCAAATCCGTAAGAAACTGGCAAGTTGTCCACCTGAGCATTATTAGGGTTACCTGGAGAAGTTGGTAGTATCACATCAATTTCATAGCCTACAGCTTCAACACTCTCTTGTGGCTCATCTAGAGCTTGTGTAATTGCAGCTCCGGTATCAGCTTTAGTAGGAATCGGTGTATGAGAGGTAGAACCAGCAATGTCAACATCGACTGAAGTTGAAGGAGGGATAGGGGCAGTCAAAGTTGTTTCTTTTTCTTGATGCTCCTCCCCCATCATTTAAACTCGCGATCTAGCAAGTTGCTCCTTCCCTCTAGCAAGGGCTGCGCGGGCATCGAAGTCTAAGTAGTGCGCCTCTAGCTCCTCTTAAGTGTACCCGGTGCCTTTAAACATATCAAGCGCGGCTTCCCATACTTCAGCTAGGGTAACCTCATATTTGGGACCCAGAAATGCAAGACTGCCACGCCCTAACACGCTTTGCAAATAAAATTCAAATAATGTCGAGCCGATGTCAGCTTTGGTCGCTTTATGAGCTTCTTCAGCTGCAATTCTACCAGCAACCGCTTCATCTCGCTCCCTTTCGACTTTATATAGTTGAGCTTTCAATTTTTCAATTTCCGCAACCTGGAAGCTAGTTTGCTCTTGCAACTGAGTAATGTCAGTACAACAGCCCGCTACAATTCTCTCCAGTCCATCAGCCTTGGCCTCGGCATCCCTTTGCGCAGCATGAGCATCCCGCACTTGTTGTTGAAGCACATTTTCTTTTTGAGAGAAGGAAGCGGAAGAAGTAACAAATTCTTCTTTAAGCTTCTCCACTTCCGCTTCAAATTTTTCGTTATAGGCGGCAATGCTATTCATTTCTGCATCATACTGCTCAAGGGTCTTTTGCCATTCGGTTTTGTCATTTTCCATGGTTAACATAGCTTCGAGATTGGCCCGATTCACCCTTTGAAGCTCATCAACAAGTTTTTGCCAATTTGACATTCTCCCAATGTCATTTTTAACGGCATCAAGGTTCTGTAACATGGCATTTTTATCTATGGGAACCAGATCAAGGTCAAAGCGAACTCCTTTTAAGCACCAATTTTGAAATCGACTTTGGAGAGTGGCTGGACCTGGTCCAACTTGGTAAAAAGGCCTGTTAATAATCGCCTGGATATCAGTAAGAGAAGGGGCAGGAGACTGAGAAGAAGTAGGACCAGTAATCTTTTCCGAAGTTGCAGGCATTGGCTCCTTACTGACTTTAGCCCGTTTACTCGAGTCATCAGTTATGTGACTCTTCCCTCTATCATCGTGAGATTTGCGTTTGTGGGAGTCACCCTCTTTGTGGGAAGAATCGTATCGGTCACCGGTCTTCCATAATGTTCTTCATGGGCACTCCCGAGCCTTCCGAGCGGCCCTCTCTTCATCAGTCTCTCTGAACAGGAAGATAGCGCTTATAATCATACTGGTCGCGTCTCCCGTATTGCTGGAAGTCATCATAATACGAGCCACCTCGCTTCATTGAAGAACCTGAAATTGGAAAAATCATAGCTTTAGAATATATTTTTTTGAAAAGTATGAAGAGCTAAGCGTATAAGATGTCAAAGAATCCTAGTCATGTGTGATGTGTAAGCTAAACGCGTCAAACTGGACTACGAACCGCTCGTCGGTTGAGGGGTAACGACAGGTTTTATAGCTAATGGCAACTCTTGGGATAAAGGAGTCTGTTTAAGGACAGATGTCGCATCAATCGCCGGAGATATAACTTTGACACTGGCAGAGTCATCTTTAAAGAGCTCTTGAGAGGTGATCATTATGTCACTTAAACTCCCAAAGATGTCATCACCATCGTGCCTAACCATGCTCCCTCCATCGACTCCTTCCTCAACATTCTCCCCAGTTTGATGAAGGGGCTCTTCTTCTTCAACCACTGGAGAAAGTGCAGGCTTGTCAGATGGCCCTGCAGCATCTTTCGGAGTTGAACACTTCACTAGTGAAGCCTCGGGAGCAGGTCCTTTTGGTATACATGTGTCGATAGAAGCTGGGGCATCCGACGCTCTAGCCGGGGAGTCTGGGATTTCATGAGGATGTGTAGAACGAGAAGTATGCAAAAGTCCGTACTGATGCAAAAATTTGTATTTTAACAGAAATTGAATGTCTCCATCCTCAACTGGCACGGCCTTGAGCCTCTCGAAAGGTGGCTTATGACTGGGATCCCTGGAAGGAGGGGGGAGCGCTGAAAATAAAAAAGAAGCGGAGTTAACACTTAACAATTCAGTCTCGCAAAAGTCGGATGACAAACGTAGTAAGAATGGTTAATCTTACTTCCTTCCCTCCATACAGCGTAAAACCCCGGGGGACAGCGAACATAGAAAAATTGAGTCAAAAACCCATGAGCGCTGTCAGGAAGACCGATGATCAATTTACGATTTCGAGCACTTCTCACGACAGTAATAGAGGGGTGATCTTTAGTCTTGGTGAAAGAGCATAGGAAGCAAATCTCGTCAAAGCTTGGGAATCGATCAAGCGTCCTCCTAAACAGTACACACAACCCCATTAAAATGCATAGCCATTGGGGTGTAATTGGGATGGGGCGATGGCCAATTGACGAAGAAGTTGTTGGAAAAAGTCATTGAAAGGAGGAACGCCCCCACTCAGGCACATTTGTCGATTGACCGTTACAAAGCCAGGGGGTGCTATGTAAGCAGTGTTACTTCTCTCGGGAAGAATGGCATCTGATTCAGCAATGCCAAACCGAGCACACAACTGGCGAAAAACTTTGTATGATAGCGTGGTAGGGGCTCTTTCGGGAGGATTGACTAGTGGAGCCGGAATAACAGTTGCCTCTCCAGTCTGAACTGTTGTATCTTCTTTCTGAAAAGTCATTCTACACAAGCAACTGGATATTCAAATGTGAAGGTGCACGTTTCCTAAAAGTGTGAAGTGTCGTGCAGAACTAATAAAAATAACAAATAAATATAACTGGAATTAAACTAGTCGACGATTGATCGACTACAAAATTTCAGAACTTGTTAATCTAAAGTTCAAGCATAATATTAGTGCAGGCTGGTCAGTTTCAATTGACTATTTCTGTGTTGCTTTAATATTTTACTTGGAATTGATGAGTTGAAAGCACTTCGTTCACACAATTTATTTAAGTTAATTATCTGTTATTAACTAATCTGTCATTCGATGTGGGCAGTCGATAGCAGTATATTCGTCCCAATTTTCTGTAAATGTTGTATTGGACAGATTGTTAGCTTGCAAGTTAAAGTGACCTGTGAATGAATGCAATAAAGTTCAACAGTTCAAAGTCCATGCAACGGTCAAAGTACGAACAAAATTCATACAAGTCATGACTCGCCAAAGACTCAAAGATTTTCCTTTTAATTTCTTATGGGTTAAGTCAGGCCATTGGTTTTCAAGCTAACTTGCCCACGACTTAAGGGTTAAGGGGCGAGCCAGTTTAGGTCGCTTCAATTTTAAGTCAATGATGTTCTAAGTCGGCAGTGCTTTGGGTCAAAGGTCGTGAAACAGAGGAAGGACTCCAGTGGAAAAGCAGTGGGAAATTTCCTAAGTACTAACACGGCCACGACTCAAGATTTCATGCTTTAACTCGGCTTCAACTCAGGGCTTGAGTCGTAAAGGTTGCTATGTCGCAGAGAATACTTGGTCGCATAAGATTGCTGAATCATACTCAAAACAACGATTCACTCCTAACCCGTTAACTTCTTCCCCTAACCCATTAGTCTTTTCTCCTGACCTATTAATCCAGTAACTTCACAGTCCTCAACCTTAATCTTATCACACTACGAAATCGTTATAAATCGCGAGTTATCCTGAATCAAATCAAATAGCCTTAAGTCCACCGATGATCCATGCAGCAGTATTTGCATGGCTCAAGGATGTAAATCGTGGGCGGAGATCGATGATAGTGATCGGCGATTTGGAAAAAGAGAAAGTTGCGTACGTGGTGTGAAGCTAGAGATGGTTGGAAGTAAAATTGGGTCGAAATTGCCTTTGAAAGCTTGACGACGTGATAATGTCAGGAATGGCTCATGGGATAAGTAATAAGAAGAGTGAGATAGGAGGAACAACTCAAGCATTTTATATCTGGAGGCGCTGGAACTCGAATCGGCGCGCCCGGGTTATGATGAGTCGAAGCACACGACTTACGACTTAAGCGTGTGCTTCGAGGGGCAAATGTTAACCCCGTTTCACCCACGAGTTAAAGAGCACACGAGTTAAGGAGCCTGCGAGTTAAAAGCTTACGAGTTAAAGAGCACGCGAGATAAGGAGTCTACGAGTTAAAGAGCCTGCGAGTTAAAAGCTTACTAGTTAAAGAGCACATGAGTTAAGGAGCCTGCGAGTTAAAGAGTCTACAAGTTAAAGAGCCTGCGAGTTAAAAGCTTACGAGTTAAGGAGCTAACGACCTAACAGGTTAAGACCTAAACGACTTAGGGAATGTCACGACTTAAGAAAGTCCACGACTTAAAGACGTTGCGACCTAGCGACCTAAAGGAGTGACGACTAAAAGCACTAAAAGGAAGAGTCAACAACACTTAAGTCGCTGCTGACTTATAACTACAGATAAGTCGTTCATGACCTAAGACTTGGAGACAAGTTCAATACCATGTTGTAATAAGATGACTCGTTGACGACTTACGACCGATGATGAGTCGTGTACGACTCATGCTAGCATAAGGAAGTTGCATTTGGTTAACTCATGAACGACTTAGAACTTGTATCATTCATTCAAATGGGTGCATAAATTTGGACCAAGCCATGAGCTAAACCCAGTAGGTCGGCCGCGACCTACCATGAGTCATCTACGAGTTACGACTTATCATAAGTCGTGTATGAGTTACGACCTAACTCCGAGAAATGTCTATAAATACGACCCTAGTTCCTACTAGAAAGGGACTTTTTTGGCTCATTCTTTTCAAGCACCGATACTCCGCTGCATTCCAAACCGACTCGACACTCAAAGCTTTCAAGACACGTAGAACGCTACCAACAACTTCAAGAAGGAATCTCATACATCTGACATGGATTTGAAGACTTTCACTTACATTGAAGTTTAAGCTACTCGTTCAAAGTGTTTTGTAATTCAAAGTGTATTGTACTTGGGAAGAATTGTATCGACTTGTAACGAAATCATCAATAAAGATATTCAAAGTGGATGTAGGCAAACTATTAAGCCGAACCACTATAAAACCGCTTTTGTTTACTGCTTTTTCTGTGGTTTTCTGCTTATACTCTGTTCCCGAATCATCGGGTGGTGCTTTCACAACTACACTTTACACACCGGGGTGTTAGCGTTCAAATTTTAGCATTAACAGTTTTGTTTGTTGTGTTGATTGCAAATTGATAGTGGAATTCCATTGATGAGTAATCGTAAAATGGTTGTTGTTTGAGATCCTACTTGATGTTGCAAAAGGATGATGAGACTCCGTTAATTAGTGTGTATTTTTAGAATTTCATACTGATATCATGTAAAATTTATTCATTGAATTCGCTTTATTAGTACCAGCCACTGACAATCGTCTGCACTCATTCCTAAAGTTAAGCACTCAAAGGTAGTACGTACATTCTAAAATAACCTATCTTCCTTCAAAAAAACCCTTTTCTACTTGTTGCTATTTTGTGCTGATACTTCAAGCCCGCAAGGTAACTACCATTTGATGCCTTCCATAATCTTAACCAATTAACTTTTCCTTGGCGTTTTTTAGCGAACTTAATATTATGCAAGATGAATCTGAAAAATCAGGTGGAACTCCGCTAACCATCAAGGATATTGCTCCATCCATAATGTTATCAATATTGCAAACATAATACCTAGGCTAATCTAGTCCTTTCAACACTCAAAATAACTAAGCAGATCTAGACTTCAAACTTTTTGTAAAGTAGATGGAGCAACAATTATGCAGCCTTGAACCAATGGCCAGAATTAACCACTCATATTCCACCTTGGTACTTATCAGAGCATATCCATTTAATCTCTTTTAGGGCCTAGCTAGTACCGAAGGTCCATCATCCTTTAATTTTTTTAACGTTTGAACTATTGATATGAAACAGTTGTAATGACCGATTAAAAAGTTCTCTATTACATAATAATACTAAACTATCATGCCACATTAATTACAATTCATACCGTATTTAACATGATAATATATATATATATATATATATATATAACAATTCATAATAATATATATATAACATGATTACAATTCATACCGTATTTAACATTTTTTTACTTCCAATTCATACTTGATATATAATTTAATTTCTTAATTCACACACATTGCAATTCTACTCGATACATGGAAACATTATTTATCTTCATTAAGTATCTAATACCACATTACTTATTTATAGAGAAGCATTTTAAAATATTTGTGTTATTTCCTTACCTTTCAAAACTATTAAGCCACAGTTTTTAAATATATATGGGCATTGTACAACCCTCTAACTACCGAAGAGGCAATAAATCTACTTTATAGTATATGATCATATTCAAGTTGCAGCTACAATCATATTTATAATTCAAACAAATTTCAAATAATCATGAATGAATGCCTAGTCATATTAAATTGTTTTAGCTATGAACTAAAATCTCAATGATTTAACATAGTTTCGTACTTACGGAAACACAGTCAAAACTAGTAGAAATAATAATCTAAAAGATCTTTTTAAAATAATATTCAAATCTGAAATTGTTTATAATACACTACTAACGACAAAATTGCCCCATAGATGCATTAGTTGTTTTGACTCCATTAGGAATATTCCCCGCATGGTGATTTTGGATTTCTTCCATTTGAGCATTACAAAAGTCCCATTTATTGCCGATCACATAGAAAACTTATATAGGAATTCAATATAATGAGATTGGGATATTCTCATATAACGACAACTAATTCAAGTAAGACAAAGTAATGATAGTTATTGTTACCTGACCTTTCGACCATACAAATTGGATTCACATTTGCTCGGTTCGAACTGTGAGCTATTCATTTTCCATTTTTAAATCAAAGCAGCATCGCTTTTGGTTAGCTCAAAGAAAAATAGATTTTAATACAACTCATGGATCCATATGCTTAGTTGACTGAAATTTAATTAGATTTATATAAATATTAATTCATGATCCATAAGCTTATTTTGTACTTTTCCCTTACAGTTTTAGAAGACTTTGACAATCGAGATTCTACTATTTGCAGTCTAATAAATACAAGTTGTGTTCCTTTAATATGTTTTGAACAATCCCTGACATTTCTTTAACAGTTGCAAACAAAATTTGTACTTATTAATTATTATATGTACAACGATATACCTATGAAATGTATAAATTGGTTCAAGCAAATTTTTACTTTAGGCACTATGTTAAACACAGTTGTTGCCTCTATATCAAACTAAAGTATAGAAACATAATACTACAACCCAAAATAATATGCAAAGCGAATCAGTTCTCAATCCTAAGTCTTTCATTAGTCATAATATGGCTATTGTTTTTATATGTTTGAAATTACCATATGGTCACAAAATATTATAAATTTTAGATATTTTAGTTTGAATCATATTTGTTGATAATATGATTCCAAAACTAATATCCTAAAGTTAATGACATTTCATCTTTAATCATATTTGTATGGTGTTAATTTTCACAAAATAGTAGCTCATTTGAGAACTAACATTAGAGATTTAATTCCCATAGGATAACGAAGTCCAAAATTTGGATCAAGCTTTTATGTTGTTTACCTGCCTATAGAGACTGTTTCGATATTCTAGGTATAAAGTGTACTGAGTTGTATGAGCTTGTTTTGGTGAAATATTCATGACACCATTTTTGCAACATCCTTTCAAAGAAACTTGTACTCAAATACTTACATTATACCTAAGGAAGATATAAATATTTAGAAAAATATCCAATGTTATTGAATGAAGTATGCAGCTAAATCCATATAATAAATCTTATGATTAAGCCAGTTTCCACAAAATCTAGTAGTCATTACATTTAATAATGAACTTCATTTGAACTACAGTTGATTTATTCACAGATACAACCGTTTGTTATTAACAACAAGGGAATTCAAGAATAATGCACAAATTTCGTCCGAGTGAATATCAAAACAGGCGTTTAATCAAAAAATTACATATTAATTAACACCAGTGTCTATAAACATTTGAATTTGTGGAATCTATTTTTAGCTATAGTTTAATCAAATTTTTTTTATCATAAAACTATGAACAAAGATATTATATCGCACAATATTTTATCGTCAATAATGTTCTTTCACTTGTTCCAAAGTAAATTATTCCATCAAGACTGTAATAAACCATCTCATATGGTGAGCAGTGAGCTACCTCCTTCGACTAATGGTGTTGCCTACCGTGGATGCAACGTTGGTGGTGAAATCGAGATTAGGGATGAATATTGAGGTAGTTGAAGGATTGGGGATCGTATGCGATAATTCGAAGGTAAGGGAGATCATTGTTGAGGGAGGTTGTTGTAGATGCTACATCAAAGATGAGATCAAATATGGGGATGGTGGATTCGGAAATTTTGTGGATGGATTTGGGTAGGAAAACCATTAAGTTTTAGAAGAAGTGTACAAAATGGAAGGCCGGTGCAATGGATGTGGAAAATGCAAAGGTGTTCCTGGAAGTTAATTGTTAACTGCTCTTCATTAGCGACCTAGGGCCTAAAGATATGGAGCGACCTAACAACAGGAATGACTTAGCGATTTAAAGATGACTCGACCTAGGAAGGGGGGAGGCGACCTATCAGGCTTTGCGACCTAACAAGAAGCTGCGACCTAAATGAGGCTACGGCCTAAGAATGAGTGCGACCTAAAGACTTAAGCACTGTCACGACCTATGATCTATGAAGAGTAGCGACCTAACGGTTCCCAGCGACCTAAGAAAGGCCGCGACCTAATGATTCTCAGCGACCTAAGAAAGGCCGCGAACTAATGATTCTCAGCGACCTAAGGAAGGCCGCGACCTAGCGGTTTAAAGACTTCACAACCTAACGACCTAAGGGATCGACTAAGGCTGCAGGAAAACACTCACGACCTAAGTTAGGTCGTTAACGACCTAAACACGTAAGTAAAGAGGCCGCCTCTACTATGTCACTGGGTGTTAGGTCGTGTGCGACCTACAACTTGTTGGAAAAAAGATGCGCTTACACATGAAGAAGGAAAGCCGGAGCTCCATAGGTCGAAGACGACCTACGACCTATGATAGGTCGCTCATGACCTAGATACATAGAGGAGAAAGCCACTTATGCCAAGCCGCTAGAAGATAGGTCGTTCACGACCTAGGACTTGTCGTATTCAGCATGCGTACTCTAGTGGAAGATGAAAGAAGAACCAGTACTCTTTAGGTCGAGGGCGACCTACGACCTACTTAGGTCGGGCGCGACCTATGGCCCTAATCCAAAGTTGCCTATAAATAGAACCCTAACTCCAACAATGAAAGGACTTTTTTTGGCGCATTCTCTTGAGAGACCGTTACCTTGCTGCATTGAAAGCTCCATCAACACTTAGAGCTTTCGAGATCAAAGGAATACTTCGAAGAACTTCACGAAGAAACTACACATCTTCAACATGAATTCAAGGACTTTAATCGACATAGAAGCTTGAGCTACTTGTTCCAAGTCTCTTGTAACTTGAAATATATTGTACTTAAGAAGAATCGTATCGGCTTGTAACGAGATCATTAATAAAAGTACTTAAAGTGGACGTAGGCTATACCCCTAAGCCGAACCACTATAAAATTGTTGTTGTTTGCTGCTTTTCTACTGTTTTCTGCTTATAATCTGTTCCCGAGCTTTCGGGTGGTGCTTTCATAACTATAACTCATACACCGGGGTGTTAGCGTTCAAATTTTAGCGTTAACATTTTTGGTGCTTTCACTGAGAACCCAACTCAGGAAAACTGTCATCATTGCTTCACAGAGATTTGTAGAAAGAATTTCTTTAAAAACCAGAAGTCTATCTGAGATTATGGCTCCTGGAAGGAAAAGTAGATCTGTCAGATCTGGAAACATTCAAGAGGGAACCTCCGCTTCCCCTGTGCCTAATCAACCCACTCCATCTGTTGGAGTTACGAAAGCGGAGTTGGATGCTGTGATTCTAGGGCTAAACCAACAGATAAACGCCCAAAATGCACAATTAGAGGCTCAAAGTGCCCAGAATGCTCTGATTCTGAATAAGTTGAACGACTTACTTGGGGCAAACAATCAACGGCTGGTAATGAAAGGAACTATGCTGGCAACGTTCATGATGTTAATGAAAGGAATGCTCCTGAAAGGGCTACTAGTCCCTTTGAGCAGGCAGTACCTGAGGCCGGTGGATCTAGAATTCGGCATGATGAGGAATATCTTTCTGGAATGGTCCGGCAGATCATGAAAGAAAGTATGCAAAGGGTTGAAGATGAGAAGGAATGGGGTTTCGCCCCAAGCAAAACTCCGTTTACTGAAAGAATCTTAAAGGCGGAATTTCCAAGGAAGTTTGTACCTCCGACTATCCCAGCTTATAAAGGGACAAGTGACCCGAATGAATTCTTGTATAAATATGATTGGCACATGACAGGTGCCAGAGCCTCGGACGAAATAAAGTGTCGATATTTCCCCGTATACCTGGAAGGTGTGGCTCTACTATGGTTCACCAAGTTGCCAGTCCGATCTATTGATCAGTTTTCAGACTTGACCAGAAAATTCAAGGAGCAGTTTAGACTATATGCTTCGAAGGCCAAGGACATCATGTCACTGTCAAGTTTAGAGCAGAATCCTGGTGAATCTATCAGATCTTTCTTGAACCGCTTTAATATAGCGCTGGCCGAGGTGGACAATGCTGAACCATGAATGATATTGACTTATCTGATGAGAGCTATTGATAAGTCAAGCGAATTTGGGAAATGGTTGAATATGAAAGAGCCAACCTCTCTCGAAAAGTTCTACAAAAAAGCAAATTAATTCATTCGCTTGGAAAGTCGTCCTTTGCCAGTAAAGACAGTGTTGGAGAAAGCAGAAGACAACACTGTCGCTCCACGCAAGAATGAATCGGTGGGGCACAAAAGGGAGAATAATAATGGAAAGAAACAGGGTAATCCGAAGAAGCCCCGATCCTTCAAGCCATCAGAATATACTCCATTATCACATACGCCGGAGCACATCTACCTTGCCACTAAAGATTCCGTCGATTTCCCTAAACCTATCCCTTTGAGGACCGGGAAAAAAGCCATACAGAGTGGGAAATTCTGCCGCTTCCACAATCAACCCGGTCATGAAACTGATGAATGCCGTCAGTTGAAAAATCTGATTGAAGAATTGCTAAGAGAGAACAAACTGCAGCAATTTGTGAAGAAGAATAGCAACAATCCTGCATCGTCAAGTCAGGGGCAACAGGTTCCTGTTCATCAGCCCAGGACGGGTGAGAAAGCTACGGGACATGAATCTGGAAGGCCCATTATCAATGTCATTACAGGAGGGCCTCACCCAGCTGGCAAGAGCTGGGGTGAGATGGAGAGATATTCCAGGGCTTTGAAATATGCTCCAGCCGAAGAAGACGTCTTTGTTTTAGAAGACACTACGCCCCTGAAACAACAGAAAACTTTCAGCGATGATATTGTTTTCAGAGCCAGAGATTCCACAGGTATGGTAGCTCCTACCCTAGATCCCTTGGTCATCTCGGCTGGTATTGGACCGGCCATTGTCAGGAGAGTCCTTATTGACCGCGGAGCATCATGTAATATCCTCTTCAAGAAGACATTTGACCAGATGAAAATCCCTATGATCGATGTACAAGCCTCATCACAGAAGATCGCTGGCTTCACTGGGGAGCCAAAGCAACCAATTGGGACCATCGATCTGCTTGTAGAGCTTGGGGAAGCAGAAAGGAAAGTGGTCCGCAAGCAAACATTTGTGATTGTCGATGAGTTTTCTGCTTATAATGCTTTTCTTGGCCGTCCAACACTCGCAGCATTCAAAGCTATCCTAGCCCCGTGGTGCCTCACTATTAAATTCCCTACTGACAATGGAGTAGGAGTTATAAAAGGGGATCAAAATGCTGCGCGAGAATGCTATTTGACAGAGCTGCGAGAGTCAAGAAAAAGAGAAATGGGAAAGGATGCGGCAACCCCAGTCCGCATCAAGGAACCAGCCTTGTAGCAATTACGGGGCGGACCCTGCACTGGCGAGCACAGCGGGGCACGGAAGGAAATGGATCCCAGAAAAGCCAGTGCAGGGGAGAATAGAGTAGTACCGGTGGAAACAACAGTTCCGGTACCTGTTGACCCGAAGGACCCAAATAAGGTGTTGAATGTGGGTTCACAGCTTAATGTGTCAATTCAAAATATCTTGATATCTTTCCTGAAAGCAAATCTGGATGTCTTCGCTTGGACTCATGCCGATATGTGTGGAATATCTCCAGAAGTTGCAGTACACGCTCTGAATATTGACCCAAAGTTTACGCCAGTTAAACAGAAAAGAAGAACCCATGGTCCAGAAAGGTCAGCAGCATTAAAAGAAGAAGTTGATCGACTCATGGAAAATAACTTCATCAAAGAATCTACATATCCGAATTGGGTTTCAAACCCTGTGCTGGTCAAGAAAGCTAATGGAAAATGGAGAGTGTGCATCGATTTTTCTGATCTAAACAAGGCTTGCCCCAAAGATTGCTTCCCGTTACCCAGGATCGATCAACTGGTAGACGGAACTGCGGGACATGAATTGTTATCTTTCATGGATGCCTACTCCGGTTATAACCAAATCATGATGCACGAGCCGGATCAGGAGGATACAAGCTTTATCACAGATGTTGGACTTTATTGCTACAGAGTTATGCCCTTCGGATTGAAAAATGCAGGGGCAACCTACCAAAGACTTGTTAATGCTATGTTCAAACCGCAATTGGGCAAAACTATGGAAGTCTACGTCGACGACATGTTAGTGAAGTCCAGGAAAGCAGCGGATCACATTGAACACTTAGCAGAAATGTTCACGGTCCTTCGGAAATACAGAATGAAACTTAACCCTCTGAAATGTACATTTGGGGTCGAGTCCGGAAAGTTCTTAGGTTTCATCGTCAGTGCTAGGGGCATTGAGGCTAGTCCAGCTCAAATTACTGCCTTGAAAGAAGTTAAAGCTCCTAGAACGAAGAAGGAATTGCAGAGTCTCAACGGAAAGGTCGCCGCCCTGAGTCGGTTCATTTCCAAAGCCACTGATAAATGCATCCCATTCTTTGACGCCCTGAAGAAAGGAAAGAAGAATTTTGAATGGACTTCCGAATGCCGAAAAGCCTTCGATGAGTTGATCCGTCATATGGAAACGCCTCCAATACTTTCTAGGCCAGGCAATGGTGAGGATCTTCTTATATACTTGGCAGTATCATCTCATGCTCTAAGTGCAGCGCTGATACGGGAAGACAAAAGGATTCAACATCCGGTTTACTATATCAGCAAAAGACTCACTGGGGCAGAGCTGAATTACTCCAAGTTGGAAAAACTCGCCTATTGCCTACTAGTTGCATCTAGGAAACTGAGGCAATATTTCCAAGCTCATCCTATCAGAGTACTCACTGATCAACCTCTAAAGCAAGTCCTATTTCGCCCTGAAACTTCGGGTCGCCTTCTAAAATGGAACATTGAACTCGGTCAATATGACATCACTTATCACCCCCGAAAAGCAATCAACGGACAAACTTTAGCTGATTTCATTGCAGAATTCACAGAGAAGGATAATGGTGAGGATGAAGCGATCAATGATTCCCCAATCCAGTGGAAGATGTATGTTGATGGCGCAAGAAATGACTACTATTTTGGAGCCGGAGTGGTACTTGAAACTCCTGAAGGTCGATCATTATGTTATGCACTAAGATTGGAATTTCCTTCAACAAACAATGAAGCAGAATATGAAGCTCTTATTGCAGGTCTGAAAATCGCTAAAGAGCTAAACATTCGAGCATTACAAATCTTCAGTGATTCTCAGCTGATTGTATGCCAAGTCAAGAAGGAATTTCAAACAAAAGGTGGAAACTTGCCTTCCTACTTGTCAAAGGCTTGGGAACTCCTATGTGAACTCGATCACTATTCAATAAGCCACATTCCTCGGGAAGAGAATATGAAGGCAGATTCCCTCGCAAAGTATTCAAGTTCTGGTGAAGCTCAACTATTGGGATTGGTCCCTGTAGAAGTCCTTTCAGCACCAAGTATAGACAAGATGGATATTGACTCGATTATGAATGTATCTCAAGAACAAGAGTCATGGATGACTCCAATACTGGACTACCTACTCAGAGGTTCTCTGCCAGAAAATTCGATAGAAAGACGAAAGCTACTAAGGAAAGCCTCTCGCTATGTAATTCAGGATGGCCGATTGTACAGACGGGGATTCTCAATGCCATTGCTTCGATGTGTATCCCGGGAAGAGTCCAAAACAATCCTAGCTGAGGTGCATGGAGGAGAATGTGGTGATCATTCAGGTGGTCAAACATTAGCAAAGAAAATTCTCCGATACGGATATTTTTGGCCAGAAATTAATCGAGATGCTGCAGATTACTCCCGAAAATGTGACAGATGCCAAAGATTTGCCAAAATTCCTAGAGCACCTTCTACCGAACTCACACAGATGGTCAGTCCATGGCCGTTTGCGATTTGGGGAATGGATCTCATTGGGCCGCTACCAACTGCCAAATCAGGGATTAAATATGCTATTGTTGCAGTTGATTACTTTACTAAATGGGCTGAAGCTGAACCATTGGCTACTATCACTTCTAAGAAAATGATAAGCTTTGTGACCAAGAATATCATTTGCAGATACGGTGTGCCTCAGAAAATAATTACGGACAATGGTACTCAGTTTGAAAGCGAAGAATTCCAGGATTTTTGCAAGCGATTCAAAATTCAGAAAAGCTTTTCAGCAGTGGCTCATCCGCAGGCAAACGGGCAAGTGGAAGCAGTAAACAAGATCATCAAATCAACCATCAAGAAGAAACTTGAGAGCAAAAGGTGGTTGGGTCGATAAGCTACCACTTGCACTATTGGCATACAGAACTACCCACAAAACTGCGACTGGGCATACTCCTTTTTCATTAGCATACGGATCGGAAGCAATGATCCCGGTTGAAACTGAGGTCCCTTCACACAGAAGAATCCATTTCAATCAAGGAGAAAATGAAAAGCTACAACTTGAAGCGCTAGATCTCCTTGATGAAAAAAGGGATGAGGCTAGTCTCAGAATTGCAGCTCATCAGCAAAGGATAGCCAGACATTTCAATTCCAAAGTTCATCAACGAAGCTTTGAAATCGGAGATCTAGTCCTGAAAAGAATTATGACAACGACAGGTGTGTTTGGGCCAAATTGGGAAGGACCATATGTCATAGGTCAGAAGCTTCTTGACGGCACATTCAAACTCACTACTGTTGAAGGAGATCAAATTCCAAGGGCATGGAACAGCAATCACTTGCGTCCATACTTTACTTGAAAATTTTGTTGAAATATTGTAAAAAGAATTGCGAATGTATGATTCTTATAATTGGAAGCAATTATAAAACTGAAGCAAGTGATTAATGAAAGAATATAAAGTGGATGTAGGCCCAAATTCTTGGCCGAACCACTATAAATCTTGTGTTCCTTATTTTTATTACATGTTTGCTTTATTTTCGATATAAAAGTACATAAAATGTATTGCTGAAATGTCGATTTAAATTTTTGCAGACAATGGAAATAAAACTTGCGCATAATAAAACCGAGCGATTCTCACCATCATTCAACAAACAAATTTCAAGTCACAAAGACCCCGAATTCAAATCCTAGATAGGAAATACTTCAATTGAACGGCTAATGATTTCGATAGAAACGAGCCCTTGCTGATAAATTGAGATTGTTTGAACAAACAAACATCCAATTAGGAAGCTAGTGCCCGTTCTCACGAACTTGCCTGACAATGAAGTACACTTCCTTGGATTAAACAAGCTACTTGCAAGAAAAGGGGAATGAAAACTTGAAAAGAGAAAAAAAAAAAAGAGGATCGGTGAAAAGGCATAAGCAAGAAGACAAGGAAACAACCAAAATCCATCATCGGCAGCACAAGTCCTCTTCAGAGGCACAACTCTTCGGAGGATAAAAGACCTCTAACGGGTCAAATGCCACAAAAAAGAAAGTTCTCTACTCAACAAAAAAGATTGGAGGAGTCATGACCCTCCAACCATGAGAGAGTAACTTCCAGGCAATGAAAACCCTTTCTGAGGCACATTTCACCAGGAGTTGAAGTGAAATAGCCGCTCTTCGGAATTTCACTTCACCAGAGTTGAAATGCAAACAAAGAAAAAGACCTCTTCGGAGGCACATTTCACCAGGAGTCGGAGTAGTTGCTCTTCGGAGTTTCACTTCGCCAAAGTTGAAATGCAAACAAAATAAAGACCTCTTCGGAGGCATATTTCACCAGGAGTTGAAGTGTAACAGCCGCTCTTCGGAATTTCGCTTCACCAGAGTTGAAAAACAAACAAAATAAAGACCTCTTCGGAGGCACAATCAAGAAGAAAGACCTCTTCGGAAGCCCACGTTTCGCCGAGATTGAAATAAAACTTCCAAGTGTTGAAACGTTAAAAGGCTTTCTAAGGCAAAACTCTTTGGAGGTACACGTTTCACCGAGATTGAAATAAAACTTCCGAGTGTTGAAACGTAAAAAATCCCTCCTCAGAGGTACAACTTTCTATATAAAAAAAAAATCCTCATCAGGGGCATACTTTAACTTCCGAAGAAAGAGTAATTTACCTATTCTGGGGAATAATCTTCCTCGGAAAAAAAGAAGAGAGAAAAAGAGAGAGAGGGAGTTAAAGTACCCTTCAGAGGTCCGCTTTACCGCATAAAAGAATTCACTTGGTAAAAAATGTACTTAAGCAAAAGAAAGAAGTGATTTCTTCAATGGTCAAAGCGCAGAAACTTATACGAAGAGGGTTGTACTTTGCAAAAAATTTCTTTAAAGAATAAAATAATTATTCTTTAGCAAATATGAGTGCAAGTCCCCTCGAAGTATAGAATATTGCAGCAAACTTATGGAATGGGGGCAATATAGTATAATTACACACAATATGGTATAGCCAAACCAGCAAAAGGTAACGCTCAAGTAACATGCCATAAGCTCGCTGCAATATCGTGTAAATAAACTTGTGCAAAAAATAAATAGTAAATGCATTCTCAAATTCAAACAGAAGTTTGTACAAACGAAGAATCATTTTATTCAACTATAATGCAGATACAGGTTTCAAAATAAAAGCGGGGGCCGGTACCCGCACAACTCTCGGCCAGTTCATACAAAAGACAAAAAGCTAAAGTCGTCACTTCTTTTTACTGCCTTTGGACCCTTTACCCGGCCGAATGACCAGCTTTTCAGGTCGGCCAGTGGGTATAAGGGAGGAAGGAGAGGTAGGCGCAGCTGGCCCAACTTCTGGCTCCTCTTCAGTGGCAGTGATTATCTTCCCTCTCCTCCTTGATGCTCCTTGCTTCTTTCTCCTCTTTGAGGAAGACTCACTTCCTGGAGTGACAAGTTTAGATAGAGTTATGTCGTCAGAAGGAGTCCGCTCCGGAGATATGTCGCCTCCCTCAAGTCTCTCATCTTTCTGCTCTTGCGAAGCAATGGGATCATCCAGGCCATGGAGAGCCTCTATTTGTTCCTCCTGTGATCCAGGCTGCGAAGCAGAAGGAGGAGCCACCTGAAGAGATGGAGCAGGGATTACCGGAGAAGTAGAGATTTGAGCAGTGCTTGATACTTTCTCTACAGAAGAAAAGAGGTTAAAGTCAGTAAAGAGAGGAGATGAAGGTTCACCAATAAAGTCAGTAAAGAGAGGAGATGAAGGCTCATCAAGGTTGAGAAAATAGCCAAGGAGCTCATGAAACTCATGCGAAATAAATGAGTAACCCGCTTGAGCAGAATTGACAGTAGCGAGATTAACAGTGAAGTTACCTGGAGAAGCTGGTTTCCTGATATCGACTTCATAAGCTTGCGCATCAGCGCTCTCATCACCCTCATCTCCACCTTGTATGCTTGTAATCTCAGTGGTAACTTTGGTGGGAGATGCAAGATGGGAACTGGAACCAATAATGTTGACTTCAGACGAAGAAGGTGGCTGGACTAGAGTAGTTGAAGTGGTTTTTTCCAGCTGGTCCCCTTCCGTCACTTCAGTTCTTAATTTGGCAAGTTGTTCCTTTCCCTTGGCGAGGGCAGCGCGAGTGTCATCATCAAAGTAATGCCTTTCCAGGGCTGATTCGTCATAACCAGCACCTTCAGCACCAAGCATCTCAAGGGCGGCCTCCCACACTTCAGCTAAAGTGATCTCATACTTGGGACCTAGAAAAGCAAGGCTTCCACGCCCCAAGACGCTATGCAAGTAGAAGTCGAATAATGTTGAGCCGAAGCTGTTTTTGGTCGCCTCATGAGATTCTTCAGCTGCGATTCTGCCGGCGACAGCCTCATCACGTTCCCTTTCAGTTTTGGCAAGCTGAAGCTTAAGCATTTGTATCTCCGCCTCCTGGGAGTTGTTTTTCTTTCGGAGCTCAGCAATATCAGTAGCATAGCCTTCACTGATTCTTTTTTGTGCTTCGAGCCTGTCTTCGGCATCCCTTTGGCTAGCGTGAGCGTCTCTCACTTGTTTCAGGAGCACTTCTTCTTTTTGAGAATATGAAGTAGAGGAAGCAGCAAGCTCATGTTTCAAATTCTCAACCTTTGCTTCGAGCTCCTCATTGTAGGAAGCAATGCTCCTCATTTCGGTATCATGTTGCTCAAGGACCTTTTGCCATTCAGCCTTGTCATTTTCCATAGTGAGCATGGCCTCTATGTTGGCACGATTAACTCTCTGAAGCTCATCAACAAGCTTCTGCCAGTTTGACATCCTCTCGATATCAAGTTTGACGGCGTCGAGATTTCGTAGCATGGCAGGCTTGTCAATAGGGACCAGGTCAAGGTCGAACATCACACCCTTTAAGCACCACTGTGGAAAACGACTTTGTAAAGTGGCTGGGCCCGGTCCAACTTGAAATTTGGGCCTGCTTATTATTGTTTGGATGTCCGCCTTCCTGAGAGCAGGAGAATCGGAAGGAATGTCAAGAGGAGCAGGGGCAGTAGCCTTTTCGGGAGTAGTGAAAGCATGTCTCTCACCATATCGGGCTCGTTTGCCTGAACCTTCGGCTACATGACCTTTTCCTCGGTCATCGTGAGATTTCCTTTTGTGAGAATCCTCACTTCTCTGCAAAGAATCGTGGTGCTCATCCCTATCCCTTCTGTCATAACGCTCTTCTTCATCCCTCCTTTCACGAGCCTTTCGAGCAGCCCTCTCTTCGTCAGACTCTCTATAGGAGGTGAAGTAGCGCCCATAATTATATTGACCACGCCCCCCGTAGCGTTGGAAATCCTGATAATATGATCCGCCGCGTTTCATTGAAGGATCTGAAATAAGAAAAGATAAGCTTTAGAAATCTTTAAAGTATAAGAAGATAAGTGCATAAATGTGCTGGAAAATCCTTAGTTGTGTGTGAAGTGCAAACTACTCGCGTTGGACTAACGAACCACTCCTCAGTTGGGGGGAAGTGATAGGTTTCACTGTCGGTGACAATTCTTGGGGTAAAGGAGTTGGAGTCTGTTGGAGGGCAGATGTCGCTTCAATCATCGGGGGTACAGTTTTGCCGCAGGCAGGGTCATCTTTAAAGAGCTCTTGGGAAGTGACAATTATGTCACTTAAATCCCCAAAGACGTCATCACCATCATGCCCAACCTGATTCCCTCCATCAGCTCCTTTGTCGGCACTCTTCCTGGTTTGGGAAAGGGGCTCCTCTTCCTCTTCAATTATGGGGGCAAGCGCGGGTTTTATTGATGGCCCCATGTCATCTCTTGGAACAGAACACTTTATTAGTGAAGTTTTTATAGAAATTTCTCCTTGTGTGTGTTCTCCAGTAGAGACCGGGGCATCAGGAATTATCGCTGGAGAATCAGGAACTTCCGTCGGAGCTTCATGAGCTTGAATTGAACGAGAAATATGTAGAAGCCCGAACTGATGAAGAAATTCATCCGTTAATAGAAATTTAACGCTCCTCTCTTCAGCCGGGATAGCGCTCAATCTCTCAAACATCGCCTTATGGCTTGAGTCCCTAGATGGAGGAGGAAGTGCTGTAAAGATAAGAAATGGAATCAGCACTTGGCAATACGAAACATGAAAGACTTAGAGTAAAATTGAAGAATGAAGGAAAAAAGATCTCACTTCCTACTCTCCAGTCAGCGTAAAATTCTACGGGGCAACGAACGTAGAAGTATTGATTCAGGAAGCCATGTGCACTCTCCGGCAAATCTAAAATAAGTTTGCGGTTCCTCGCACCTCTTACAAGTACAATTGAAGGGTGGTCCTTGTTCTTTGCAAAAGTACACAAGTAACAAATCTCCTCGAAACTCGGAAGACGGTCAAGAGTCCTCCTGAACAAAACGCAAAATCCCATCAAAATGGCATAGCCATTGGGATGCAACTGGAAAGGAGAGATCGTCAATCGGAGAAAGGTTTGTCGAAGAAATTCATTAAAAGGAGGAATTGCTCCACTTAAGCACATTTGGCGATTTATGGCAATAAAACCATAAGGCGGTCTATCAGCGAAATCATTTGGTCCAGGAAGTAAAACTTCTGCCTCGGCAATGCCAAATTGAACGCATAATTGATTAAGTGTCCGCTGTTTCAGAAGAGTAGGAGTTCTTTCTGGGGAGTTTTCTAATGGAATAGCAATCGGGAAAGTCCCTTCGGCATATTCTGTCATCTCTTCTTGTTCTTGTTGAGACGTCATTCTACATAAGCAACTGGATGATTCAGATGAAAAGGTGCACGTTTCCTAAAAAGTGTGAAGTGTTGTGCAAAAAAAAAAATAATAATAATAATAATAATAAAAACAAGAGAAAGTCAAACATAACTGAAATTAAGTTAGTTGACAGTTAGTCGACTATGAGATTTCAAGACCTGTTAATATAAAGCTCAAGTATAGTGTTAATGCAAACAAATCAGCTTTAACTGGATATTTTAAGTTTTGCTTTAGCATTTCACTTGAGTTCATTGGTTCACAACATTTCATTCACACAGTTCATTTAAGTTAATTACTCTTTATCGACTAATCTGTCATTTGATGTGGGCAGTCAATGGCAGTATATTCGTCCCAGTTTTCTGCAAATATTATGTTTAACAGGTTATTAGCATTGGAGATAATCTACGACAAAGTGCAACAGAATTCGAGATCAAACAATTCAATTCGATTCAAACAATTCTTCACAGATTTTCATAAGTCATAGGTCGTCCAGCGACCTAGCATAGGTCGAAGCCTCCTTAAGTCGCGCTGTGTAAAGTAAAGGATAAAGCGTTTCAATCTCGTCACCGTGTTAACTCGACCGCGACCTAGAATCTATGTCGCTGGAAAGTTAGGACGTGCAGGTCCTAACTAAGTATAACTCTCAGCTCATGGAAAGCCCTAGGTCGTTTAGCAACCTAATGTAGGTCGAGACTACTCCTTAGGTCTCAAGGGTTCTTAGATCGCGAATTGTCTTGAATCGCTCACATTCACTAGGTCGCAGACTTCTTCTCCACGCAATACTTCACCGAACCCGATAACCCACTATCCACCACACTTGGATCCACCATCTTATTCATGAGATTCATCGTCTTTCCATACCACCATACCATTTGAAAACCAACTCAAAATACCTCCGATCTACCATAAATCAAACTCGCTACTGTTCGTTCGTGAGACACTACAACGGCAATAACCACTGACGATCAAAAATCGATCACAACGCGGCTCAAAGAGGAGCACGACGTACAAAATTGATTTGGGGTTCGGAAGTTAGAGCTTGGGATTCGATGATGATCGTGGGGTGGAAAGAAATCGAAGACACTTACGTAATTTGGTAGCAAGGATGAATCGATGAATGAGTAAACTTGAATTCGCCTTTTGAAGCTCGAAGAATTGTTGATGGCGGTAGGAGGTCAGAGCAGTGAGGTGAAGAAGAATTAAAGCGACCTAACATATTTATATGAGGTAAAAATGGGATGGCAAATAGGCACGCATGCTGATACAAGTGTTAGGTCGCTCACGACCTAGCTAAGTCAAGTCGAAGCACGCGACCTATGTCATAGGCCCATACTTCGAGGGGCAAATGTTAACTGCTCTTCATTAGCGACCTAGGGCCTAAAGATATGGAGCGACCTAACAACAGGAATGACTTAGCGATTTAAAGATGACTCGACCTAGGAAGGGGGGAGGCGACCTATCAAGCTTTGCGACCTAACAAGAAGCTGCGACCTAAATGAGGCTACGACCTAAGAATGAGTGCGACCTAAAGACTTAAGCATTGTCACGACCTATGATCTATGAAGAGTAGCGACCTAACGGTTCCCAGCGACCTAAGAAAGGCCGCGACCTAATGATTCTCAGCGACCTAAGAAAGGCCGCAACCTAATGATTCTCAGCGACCTAAGGAAGGCCGCGACCTAGCGGTTTAAAGACTTCACAACCTAACGACCTAAGGGATCGACTAAGGCTGCAGGAAAACACTCACGACCTAAGTTAGGTCGTTAACGACCTAAACACGTAAGTAAAGAGGCCGCCTCTACTATGTCACTGGGTGTTAGGTCGTGTGCGACCTACAACTTGTTGGAAAAAAGATGCGCTTACACATGAAGAAGGAAAGCCGGAGCTCCATAGGTCGAAGACGACCTACGACCTATGATAGGTCGCTCATGACCTAGATACATAGAGGAGAAAGCCACTTATGCCAAGCCGCTAGAAGATAGGTCGTTCACGACCTAGGACTTGTCGTATTCAGCATGCGTACTCTAGTGGAAGATGAAAGAAGAACCAGTACTCTTTAGGTCGAGGGCGACCTACGACCTACTTAGGTCGGGCGCGACCTATGGCCCTAATCCAAAGTTGCCTATAAATAGAACCCTAACTCCAACAATGAAAGGACTTTTTTTGGCGCATTCTCTTGAGAGACCGTTACCTTGCTGCATTGAAAGCTCCATCAACACTTAGAGCTTTCGAGATCAAAGGAATACTTCGAAGAACTTCACGAAGAAACTACACATCTTCAACATGAATTCAAGGACTTTAATCGACATAGAAGCTTGAGCTACTTGTTCCAAGTCTCTTGTAACTTGAAATATATTGTACTTAAGAAGAATTGTATCAGCTTGTAACGAGATCATTAATAAAAGTACTTAAAGTGGACGTAGGCTATACCCCTAAGCCGAACCACTATAAAATTGTTGTTGTTTGCTGCTTTTCTACTGTTTTCTGCTTATAATCTGTTCCCGAGCTTTCGGGTGGTGCTTTCATAACTATAACTCATACACCGGGGTGTTAGCGTTCAAATTTTAGCGTTAACATTAATAAAGACACCATGTAAGTTAATATAATGAATTTTCTTTATTAGTAATATACATAAGATGTATAGTATTTTATTAACTATGATTCCGATGTGTTGTATATAAGATGTATAAAACATCAGCAGAAGTTTACCTCCAGTACCATAAGACAAAACCCTTTACCAATGTTGTAATATGATGTGAATACATTGGAATACAACATCCATAAACATCCAAACATATGAAATAGAATAAAAAAATAGCAAATGTAATTAGTGTATCGTACACAAATCCATCTCTATTGGAATCAAATAGATAAGAAGCTGCTTGAGGATCATAGTTATACTTTGTTCTTAATGCTCTCAGTCTACAATAACATGTAATATTAAAGATCTGAATAAAAAAGGTTTAAAGCATTGATCGTTACTAGAGGTGTTAACAAAGGAATAATGGGCTTCATTATCACGCACAAAAATATTTATAAGCTAAGCAATATGCTATTCAGCACTAGCATCAATTACGTTACGGTTAACGTGAACAGAATGCTCGAATTCTTTTATTCCACTGTTATATGGACAAAATAGGAAGTAAAGGAAATAAATATATTTTAAGATTAATTTTTATTGGTCCTCAAAATGGGGTAATGGAATGTACGTAATTGTTTTTAAATTGTGTGCCGCTAATTGTTTATGGTGTGTTGGCCGATTTCATGATAGTTGAGTCTATCGATGACCATTAAAAGTATGTATTAAGTGAAAAAAAATATAATAAAATTCAATGATTAAATGTTGTTTCATTTCTTTTTTTAGTAAAGGTGGCTATCAATGTTCTTTTTAGTAAAGATGGCTATCAATGTAATCGTTTTTAATCTACTACAAATAAGGATAATGCAAGTAAATATATTTTCAGGTTCATTTTTATTGGTCCTCCATATGGATACAAATCGAAATTAATATTTAACTCTATCTTGCGTTAGTTAAAATATAATATTAGCTGTTGCTTCATACTCGCACACACACACTAAATATTGAGGAAATTGAGCACGAATATCTAAAGCTCTCTACATTAATTTGTACGATAGCTTTATTTATCATGCACAAAAATATTCAAAAGCTAAGCAATATGCTCTTCAACACCAGCATCAATTTTTGTACATGTTTTTTTGAGATGTAAATTAATATGATAGTATATTTTATTCAACCGAGTAATTTAATTTTTATTCCTAGGCGACTTCGTCATTTCTGACATCTTTATACGCAAAAAGGTAATTTAATTACAAATTATTTTAAAAAAAGATTAATATTTATTTGGCTATATCATTTAAATTAGATAATATTTTCTATTTACAAAAGTTCTTTTCACATAGCCAAAATCAAAAACGATTCTCACCTTTATAATAAGTAGAGCATACAACACAATTTAAGTAATTATACGAATTACACACACACAAACACACACACACATAAATATCTAAATATATATTCCATTTGCTATCTCTAATCAACTTAAAGTTTAAATTCGACATGAAGATACAACTCTCTTTTAACATTGAGGACGTTTATTACAATAGTATGTTGTCGATTACCACAATATGTCATCGATAATTATGTAAATATTGAAAATGGTAGAATGAGATGGTTTCGTCAAAATCGTCATACTGGATCGAAATTGTATGTGGGACTTCAAGACGTATTGAATGCTGCAGAAAATAATGCAAGTATGACACTTTTGCCTTTTCTTTGGTCTATTTACAATATATACATACACACACACATATATAATTTTGTATCAACTTAATTTTTTCGATATATGTAATGTGACGACCCGCCTTTCTCAACCCCAGAAAGACGATTCATCATTAAGAAAGAAAGGGATAGAAATAGAAAAGAATAGAAAGAAAGAACAACAACATCAGAATCTCACAGTGGAATGGGACAAAATATAATACATCACATAACTATTACATAGTTATACATACATCAGAGTCGTACAATACCATATAACAGGACTGTCATATACATATATGTCCATACATACATCCAAAATACAGCATAGACTAACTACACAGCGGAACTACATATATAGATACATACGTCTGGTCTTCTCCCCAAAATAGCTCTTCCAGAAAATCAACACTTCCAATACCTATCACTTGGCTACTCGTAAAAATTTGAGTACCTAAGAGTTTATGAAAACAAAATAGAAACTCTGGGTCAGACAAGGGTCTGGTATGAGTAAATAGATTAAAGTTGCTTAACTTTGAAAACCATTTGAAAATAAAGGTATCACGTAAGACTTCCCACAAATAAATACGGGTAAGTTTTTACCTTATGCTAACCAAAACATTTTATAGGAAATTCTATGATATTATAATAGTGTCTAGGGTTTTCAAGTAAATAGAAAATAGCCGAAATTGTTACATTCATTAAATTCCAGCTACTAGCCACGAAAGTGGGTAATACAAATCAAAACCGTAGGGTCTCGTAGGAAAAATGGATTTCCAACAATGGCAGGGCTACTGGGGTACCGCCCGTCACAGTACGGGGCCTGGATCACCGTACCGAGGATCACTCCCGACCCCTACAACACAAGGCCGGAACCATTCCTTACTGAACAGTCCTGAACAAGATAACCCCGCAGTTGTGGCCAACAACTGCTCACTAATCCGAAATAAAAAGGGACATCTAGACAGGGGAAAATCTTGTCCTGCTTGGGCATGACCCGCCTAACCTTGTCGCATCTCCGCTGTTTTAGCCATTCCCGGTTGATGAGGCTTGAGGTTACGATTACCTTTAAAGAACATATCACTTAGAATGCTCATCGTCCGCCTGACGATGTGTAGAAAGCATTCAATCCATACAAGTTCGTTCTGGGTTCGAACGAAAACCGAAGACATTATCTCGTTACACCCATTTTGGAATCACCCTCAAAGTCAACGACGATAACCCTTGCATTCTGAAACACCATCTCGATTCACCATTTGATAAGTCACGACCTATCGTTTAATTTGGATCGATGTGTTTTTCGGAGAATCAAGATTGATTCTTCCGATCCCGGTCTCATCGGATCCAAACGCCATTTTAAGGGCCAAGTTGTCTATTTAACTTAACAGTTTAATTTAATATCAAGAATTAACATAACAGATATACCAGATAAATCATATACAGTTATCACAGACATCCATAATATATTACAACATATCACAGAAAAATCATCACAGCTATCAAGGTTAATCAAACATAATTATCAATGCATACCAAACAGTTTGGTTTTACTTTACTTAATTGATTGCTTAAGAATAAACTATTTTATTCTGTTTAATTAATTACTGATTAATTAGCTGATTAATGATCAATTAATTAATTAGTTAATCATTAATTATTAGTTTATTAATTATCTAATCTTTAATTACTTATTTAAATTAATTAACTTCTATTCATTACTCAATTACTCAATTAATTAGTTTATTCTTAATTATCAATTAATAACTTACTTATTAAAATGGATTAATTATTTAATTATCACAAATTACTTTAATTATCAATTTGATAGTATAATTCCTGATTAATCACTTAAGTTAGTTTTCATTAATTAACTTCCAGTAATTAGCTAACGTTATTAAGCTTTAAATTACTTTATCATATGATTTATTTTAATTAACAAATTTAAAGTTATCAATTTAAATTTTCAAGTATAAATTAATTAACATCTTAATTACTTATTAGTAATCACATGTCTTGCCTACTTACATTAATAAACCTATAGATTAATATCAATCTAACTAATTAATTTCTAACTTAGTTATAAAATGCTAAACCAAAATTCTGTTGTATGTTCACTTTGCAAAGAACCCGGGTCAACTCCCCTTTTACTCGTGACTGACACGAGTGCTCCCCCTACTTTTCCCGTGTCTCTCCCGTGCGTCCCTCTCTCTCCCACTCTCCCCAGTTCTTCTTCTCTTTTTTTTTTTAAATTTAAGTTATAAAACAGCTGAGGCATTCACACGAGAACGACCCGAAGACTCGATCAAAGCAACACTCGAATTTCTCGAGTACTCGCACGGGACCGCCCAGATAACCATGCCAGGTACCTCTTCGCCACCGTGCACGTGCACGTTGGCTCGCCTCCCCTGCGGCGACTCGCCACCGTTCCCACAAACCACAAAACATCCCTAGTATCACAATCGAATCTCGGTTTTCAATTTACAGGCCGGAACAAAAATTTGCCCTGAATGCTCAAACCTGACAACAAACCCCCGCTGTCAAAACCCTTCGTGCGGCCACCACCCATCACCGTAGGAGATGAAACTCCACCAGTACATCGATCATAACCTCCTCTAACTCCACCAAAAATCGTACTACACTCGGTTGCCTATTGGAGCCGAAATCAAATTTTTACAGAGCTTCGAAAAATATGGGCTTAAACCCTATTTGTGATTCAAACTCAAAACTTATGCATTTGAAAAATAATTTCATATTTTTCTAGTGTTGATATATCTTTAACCTTGCTTCATGCCAAATTCCAGGAGTTAAAATTTCCTCAATCTTCCAAATTTGACAAAAATCAGTAAAACTTCTTTTAAAAATTGCTCTGGAAATCTTTGCTTTCAAACCAAAATCTTTATGTTAAAAAAAATCATAATTATGATTATGGAAACTAAATATAATATTGGATTTACAAATTTCAACCTTTGAATTTTAAACTTTGATTTCCTTTTTAACCTGTAGTTTGAAAATACAGAGTTAATAACATACTGTTAAACCTTAAACATGTTTTGCAGGCTTTGTTTAAGCTAAACAAACTCGAATTTACACAATACAAAGTTTAAATGGTTATATGAATAAGTTTTGTTTAAACTTTAAGTACTGATACCAAAACTTGAAGTACTGATCAAGAACAATTATGTAAACTTCCAGTGCAAACAGACATACACAGAACAGTATGTATAAACTTCATCAACACATATCATTAAGAAGAAAATATGCAAGCTAAAGTTGAAATTAGTTTGTTTACTCACCTGATCAATTTGAACAGAAATGATGTTGAAGAAAACACTTGCAGGTGAAGCTTTCCTGAAACCCTTCTTTGTTCCTTTTTTTTTATTCCTTTGTTTGTTTTCAGTTTTTCTTCTTTTTAGTTTAGGTTTTGTTCAGTGTTAATAAATAAACTGAAAGTTATAGGTGATATATATAGATGCTTGAACAAAACAGGTTGCAACTGGACAGTTGTACTTGTTTGTATTGCCATTTTCTTTTTATTTGGTTAAGATAACACACTGCAGAAAGAAATGATATAGGAGAATTTCGGCTGTGTACTACTTGAACAAGAAGTTAGGCTAATTAATGCTTATGTTTTTAATTATGATAGAAAATAATTAATGGTTACAGACAGTTGCAATTTGTACAAAGGTATTTATGTTATTTACTTTGTTGTGCAAGATGTTTATCATTTTCGGCCAAACCTATTTAGTAAGATACAGGTTTTAATTTTTTTTGATATTTAAAGTGAAACTTATTTTATATTGAAGTGGACTTTGTTTTCTGAGGCACAAAACTGTACACAACACCTATTAAAAATTATTGTTAACATATATGTTTATTTATATTGATAGTTATATTTTATATGAAATTGGGATACTTGTTCATATGATTTTTTTAACATTTTTATTAAGGATGGTGTGTAGTACAATTGGAGTTTGCATGTTATTCTTTATACTTAATTGATTGTGATTTATTTTCACTTTAGACTTCCAAGTATTTGATTCATAATATTTCAAATGTAAATTTTTACATTCCTTGTTATAACTTATATTTATATTGTTAGTTCTATTTTCTATTTATAATTATGGTGTATACTTATGTTTATGTTTTAACTTTATCATTTTAAAAGCTAAAACTATATTCATATGTATTTTATCAAATATCAAAAATATAAAGTCTTTGATTTGATTCTATTGAATAAAACCGATTTTGTTTTAAATGGTTTTGAAGTATTTAATTTTAAAATTTTCAAATCAAACTTCCTTTTATAAAACATGTAACTATTAAATATCCAAAATCTCATCAAGTTAAACATTGACAAGCTTATATTTAATTTAAATTAGATTAAATATTTATTAAATATGCTGACAAAAATTCTGGGTTGTTACATGTAAAATAGGAAAAGTGTAATATTACCCTCTTTATTCAATAGAAGTCCACATAATATGTACCAACGATATCAATATGCAATGGAAGTCCATGTAACATAGGTAGAAGAGTTTAAAAGTTTCCGCAAGCGGTGAAAAAATGGGATTACCTGAAGAAGACCAAAGTACAAGGGCATGTATGGTTGAAGCATCAAATACACAAACGCCGTCATCTTGTGACGACCCGGAATTATCGAGCATTTAAAATCGGAATATTTAACTGATTTTAAATATTAAGTAGAGTAATTTTAACTTGAATTACAAATATCACAATTTATTTGATAACTAAATTATTGAATTAAATAATTTGAGGTTGAGTAAAATGATGAATATGGAGTTTTAAGCCTGTTGGAGATAAATTGTAGGCTTATGAAATTTATATTGATAATGTTGAAGACAATATAAGTGTTAAAATTGAAATTAACAGTGGTTTGTTCAGTTTTAATTTTTTTATAGTTTAATTAAAAATAGCCTTCCGAGGCACAGCCTTGGAATTCAACGAAACCAGTTCCATTAGATCCGTAATATTGAATTATTATCGGATTTCAAATTTGGTATCGATCGGAGTTGTTGTGTGCTTGTACTTTAAGTAAATGCGTTGAAAATTAAATCGAAATTTAATATAAGAACTGGGTTCAAAAAGCTATCTTCCCCATACGATCGAATTAGGACTCAAAACTTTTTCCAATGCGTCCGGAATAGGCGTATAACATTATAAACGCCTAACGGCATGCCTCGATAGGAGTTTGAAATTTTGAGTTACGAACTGAAGACAATTTAAATTTAATTTGTTATACTTGTTCTATTTGAATAGTCAAATCCTTCCCGACAACTTTTTCATCCAACCGTTTTTCAAAATCACCGTATTAGGTTTTCTTCACGCAACCATCAAATCGTGTCCCCCTCTTCACTTTTCTTTTTATTTTAACCCGAGCCTTCTTTGTAAAGTCTCGTTCAAGAATAAATTAATGGCTGAACAAATCAATTTTTCCCAAAACCTTTTTCCTTCAAACTACCTATTCGTTCAAACCCGAAAAAATTAAAAATATAAATATACTTATGGCCGCAATCAACCGCGATATCTTCTCGTCCTCCTCAATCCAAACGAAGTCGCTCCCCCTTTTAACTATCGCAACTTAGTGCTTTATTCAGATCAAAGTTTTCATTTTCAACCATGAGGAGGAGGTGAACAAAGGTATATTTGGAAAGGAATCGCGACATTCGCACGCGACGGCATGTCAAGGACGTCGGCGATGGATTGTAGGGTTCGGCGCTCGCGTCTCGAGGTGTGGAGAGATGAGTAGCGGCGATGGAAAAGTGTGGGCGTACGCGAGAAGTCGTGAGGGTTGCTGTGTGGTGGTGAGGTCCGGTTTATTTACAGTAAGGTATAGGATTTTGTCTTCTTTATTTAAATTTGATTTTTAAACAATATATATATATATATATATATATATATATTTACATAGAGAAAAGAATTTTAAAACCCAGATTTTTAAATGGCACAAATATATGTAAATATATTAGGGAAGAAAGGTTTTACAGAATAAAACCTACTGTTTCGGTTTATTTTCAGGAAAACTTTTATATAGAAAGATTTGAAAATATAATATTGGAATTTTAAAGTGGTAAAGTTTATAAAAAAAATTAAATTATTTTTTGAAACCTATAATTTATTTTTAATATATATATGTATTTCCAAAGTGGAAAGAAAAATAAATAAATATAAAAGAATATACATATGCACATTTTAAACTTAATCGTTTATTTCATATTATGTGTTTAGGGTGATTAGTTATTTTATAAACTAATTTGATTATTTCAGTTACTAAAATTTTTTTGATTAAAGGAAAATTAGTTTACGATTTAATTATTTGTTTAAAATTAAATTATTAGTTTAAAATTTTTATATTTAATTATAAGTTAAAATAAATAAGTAAATGTTAGTTAATTATTGGATTTATTCAAGTGTTAATTAATTATATAATGTCATACAAGGCCTAAAATCGAGAAACAAGCTGGAATGAAAATGAATGGAAATAGACTGCAAATCAAAAGCGAAGATGAGTTAATCTCACTCGGTTAAATTTAAATTTAAATGATTAAATTTAAATAATTGTTTAAATGGCTGAATTGATTGATGTGCTATAGTATGGTATATATTGGAATCGATGTTTTATATTGTGCTAACGTCTGTGGATGCAGGGAAAATAGGTTGGAGGGATCCAACTGGACCTCTCAACTTTTATTTAAATTATTTAATATTCTATGTTGTGATTATTTGATATTCTATGATGAGTTATATTGGAATATTAAATGCTTTGGTTTGATTGAAAATATTTGGGTATAATGAGCTACCAAAAATATATAAAATGGATTTTTGGAAAGAAAATAAAGAAGTAAATTTGTAAGCAAAATAATTATAGAAAAATTGAATAAATTAAGAACGTGTTGGAAAAGGAATAGAAGTGATGATAAATACTAATAAATACCTTCGAGTATGAAAAGAAAAAGAATTTTGAATAAAACAGAAATTAATGAAGTGTAAACTCAAGTTATATCAATTAAAGGAAGAAAGAATTATTTTAAATTTCAAAGTATAAATTTATTTAAAAGAATTAAGAAGTTATTTGAGGAATCAAAAATTGGTATCCTCGGTTAAAATATTTTAAATCATAATTAAGAAATAAAATCTGAAATTAATGGATTTTGAAATAAAGGGAAGTAAATTGGAAATCAATTTGGAAATTGATTCAAATGTTTGGAATTGGTAATTTAAAGAAGAATGTGAAGAGAAGTATATTCTCCGAATAGCCAAGTACGTTTTCAAAGTAAGTTTTAAATATAAGATAAAAGTTTAATGTTGTTTTAAAAAGCATGTTTTAGAAAAATTTATTATTTATAAATGTTTAAATCCTAAAGTAAATATTTTTCAAATCTATTATCGTAGTAATTATTTAAGGTAACATGGTATTTTGTTTTAAATAGACAAATTTAGTTCTATATTCTAAAAAGCAGCTTTATTTTAATTATTTTTAAATTATATATATATTTTAATAAAGAATTAAAGTAGTTTTAAATTTAAATATCTGAGAATATATTTTATAATAAGGTGTTTTAAATCATTTTAAAATCTAAGTGTTGTACTTGGTGATTTCAGAAGAAATAGAAAATATTTGGGAAATTTATTCAGAAAAGGACGATAGTTTTGAAAACTGTTTTTCAAAGCGGTTTGAATAGTGGGAATATATCTTGCAAAGATATTTTTGAGGTTAATAAATAATTTGGAAAATTATTTATTGTTGGATGGATGTTGCGAATATTAATTGATAGTTAAATAACTGACTATCAATATTGGCCAAATACGTTGATCGTTTCGAAGAGACCGGGATCTGGATTTATTTCTCGAAAACCACTTCGATCCGGTTTGTACGTTTCGTGGAATACAATTTTTGGATTCGAAATTGGTGCAGTGAAGTGCAAGGGCTAGACGCTACTAATCCTGAGGATATTTCAAAAATGGATGAAGTAGGAATAGTGCCTTCGGTTCCGTTCGAACCCGGGACGGACTTGTATAGATGAATGCTTTCGGAACATCGTCAGGTGGACGATGGGCATTCTAAGGAATATGTTCTAAAAAGGTAATGCTTAGCCTCAAGCCTCATCAACCGGGAATGACTGAAAATCATGGATTATACAGCAAGACTAGGTGGGTAGCACCCAAGCAGGGTGAGTCATCCCTGTATAAATGTCCCTTTTTATTTCGGCTTAGTGGGCGGTTGCTGATCCCAACCGCGGGGTGATCTCACTTGGGATTATCCAGTAAGGGTAGTCCCGGTTTGTGTTGCAGAGGAGCGGGCGTACTTCTCGGTACTGTGATCTAGGCCACGTACTGTTACAGGTGGTACCCCAGTGCCTAGTCATTAGTTGGAAATCCATTCTCCCTACGAGCCTTGTACGAGTTTTGTTTCTATTACTCACTATGTGGCTAGTAGCTAGAATTTAATGAATGTAACAATTTCTGCTATTTTATTAGTATTTGTATATAGTCCGTATTATAATATCAGAGGATTTTGATAAAAACTGTTTTAGCAATCGTAAGGTAAAAACCCGACATGTTTATTTGTGGCGTGGTCATACGAGATGCTTTTGTTTTCAAAGGATTTTTGAAACTTTAATAATCAATTGAGTGTGGTCTTCTCACGCTGGTAATCCAAACTGACTCGGGTGTTATTTAACTGTAATGCTCGGGTCAGACAGAGTATTATAGGATACATGATATGATGCTGTGGAGCTCAAGAGACGAGCTGGATGACGATACGTACCTTCGTACTTAATTTATATATATTCCACTGTGTTGAGTAGCTGTGTATCCAGTTGTATGTTATTGATGTTGAGCTGTGATTGATGTACTCTGACGATGTAATATATAAACAGATATATTTGTTTTGGGGTAAAGATCATTTATGATCTATTATATTTTATTCTGCTGCGATGGTTAGATTCTATTGTTGTTTCCTATTTTCCTCTTCTACCTCTTCTTCTTTAACCCAAATGGTTCGTATTTCTGTACAACTTGAGTTGATTGTTGTAGAATAGTGTTGACTCATGGGGTATGGATTTGCTGGTCGTTTCACTTGGTATCAGAGCGTAGGCTGGTGATAACCTTGGCTCTGGTGGGAATTACTCATAAAATAGAGTCCATAGTACGCTAGAATGAGTTTGGGTATATTAATAGATAGGAGGGCGTATTTTTTAGTGAATATAAAATTGTTTATATATTGTGTTGATTTATCGGTTGAGTGTTTATGGATTCTGGTCGATATATGGGACCATGTCATCGATAGGGGTTTCTAAACTCTTGAACAAGGTAAACCGACACGGTATTGTTTTAAATAGGGTAAATGAAATAATTTTACCCAAAATTATTTTGTATATAAAGGAAATAATTTTTCGTAAATTATTATCATTATATATGGATGCTTGTATGGTAGAAAATGATAATTTTTAATTATTATCATTATTGTATGATAATTGAAATAGAACTGAAATAATAACTAAAGATTAAGGAAGAAATTAATAATAAATGGGATTTGTAAATGTGATTTATAGTTGAATAAGATATTGATACCATAATTAAAACTAAGAAATCAATTTATATACAAATGAAATTTGTAAAGATAAACTAAATGTAAATTATAGTGTGATTCACAATTAAAATAAGATAAAGTTCCAAAGTAATGTTTGAAAATAAATTTAAAAGGTTTGGAATTTGAAAATTTGGAAATTTAAGTTCCTTTGAATTTGAAAATGATTCCCAATGGTTGGGAAAAATAATATATCTGAGAGAAATATTTTTGAATCGGATTTGAAATCTAGGGAGATTTGGAATTTAAAAATATTGGAAGGGTTTTAAAAGGAGAGAAAAGCATTGAACTCTTTACGGTCCCTGGAAAATAATTCCGGTGTTGATCGTGGCATCATCGGTGTTCATTTTCGAGTTTCCAAGAGAGAAATTGCTACCAAAATTTGTTTTGAATTGGAATTGTTTGCAAAACCGGGTTGGTTCTGAAATTCAAAGAGATAAATTTGACTTTAGAGATGCAAGGAATTTTGGATATAGGTGATTTGAAAGGGAATTTTGAAATGTTAGAAGACTGTTTAAACTTTGGAATCTTAACTAAGAATGTTGATGGCATATAAGGAGCCCGATAACTTGTAAATTTGGAATTTTTTGAAATAAAATTCAACTCGTAAGTAAGTAAAGTGAACTGAAACTGGAATTAAAATTTTGAATGGTGTTATATCATGTGTAACGAAAAAAATTTAGTCAAGCTGGACTAAATAAAACAAAGTTTTGAGATTTAAAATTTGTAAGTAACCAATTAATTAATATTGTACACAAATGAAATGAAATTCAATATTAGATGATGCTTGATTTAATGGTGTAAAAATAAGCGTAGAATAAGTTCACATGGACTAAAAATAATTAATGTTGGAAATAAAATTTATTGATTGAAAATGAATTTGTAAATGAAACAAGTGGATCAACTATTGAACTTATAAAGTGAAGTCGATATTAATAAATAGAAATTAGAAATTTTAATCCGAGAATTAAAATTTAACTTAAGTGAATGTTGAATCTAACTTGAGATAAGTTAAATAAAGTTAAAATTGAAATTGAATTAAATTGGATATAAAGCTGAAAGGTAAAATGATTATAATTGTGAAATAAAAATTTATACCTTAAGCTAGCAAGTGTTATATATAATCTGGAATTTGGTTATAAGATGAAATGACTCAAATGAGCAATATTAGCATTTAAATAAGTAAATAAGTTTTGAACTCGTATATTGAGAAATAAATTTTAGTTAGATTTGGATTGAATTGAATCAAAAGTCAGTTGTATCATGAATGATATTAATGGAATTAAGTCCTTGCTTAACAAAAAAATTCAAAGAATAAATGTAACTAGATTGAACTGAAGTTGAGTTGGAATAAAACTGAATTTAAATGAATTCAGTCGAATTATAGATAATACTGGCTGGAATAAAATTCTTACTTAAAATAAATAAATAAATATAAACTAATTAAATATTGAATTATATTAAATAAACCTTGGAAGCTTATAAAAGAATTGAAAAGCATTGAAAATATATATATATAACCCCTAGTTAAAAGTAAAATATGAATATAATTGATTGTAAATAGTTGGGAAGGAGTGAATATTACTAAGTGAGTAGTTTATAAAAACTTAAAAAGGGAATAAGTAAGCAGAGTAAAAGTATTAGTATCCTGAAGAAGAAAAATCCAAACTTATGATATTAAGTAAGATTGAACTCAAGATAATGAAATATAATGATTTTATAAAATGATTTTCAGGATAATTGAAAAAGAAAATCAAGTATGGAATTATAATTGGAAGTGTTGATTGAATGAAAGTTAGAATTGGATTGAAATGGATATGGTGTGAAATATAAAAAAATTCAATTCAAGCATAAATTGAAGGCCTTATTATTAATAAATTCAACAATGAATTGTTAATGTAAATTAAAATTTAAAATGGATAAAGGAATAAACTAATCTAATAAATTGGTGAAATGGTTGGGATTTGATCAAAGGAAAATCAAATCAAAGATTGTTAATAGATAATTGAGTTTGGAAATGAAGCTTGAGTTATAAGTAGAAATTTAACTTAAAATTTTAAGTGAATTAAAAATGAATTGAGATGGAGATCAATTTAAAATTTTCCAATAAAACTTAAGAAATAAAATTCTGCGAACTGGTAAATGTAAATAAAATTGATTTTGAAGTTAATTGAATTGAATATGAATTGAACATGTATGGAATTGGATTAAAAATAAAAATGATTTGGGATGAAAATAAACCCAATTCGAGTGTGAATGAAAAAAAATGGGAATGAACTTAAGTTATGAAATGGGAGTGAATTGAAGTAAATTAACATAAGTTTAAAATTAATAGAAGCATGGGATGATGTCGGGTATAATAAAAATAGTTTGGAATCAAACTTTTTGGGTATGAAAGAAATGCAATGAAAGTTTGTGAATAAATTAAAATGGAATGGAATCAAGTGTAAATTGAGTGGGAATCAATTTAGTTGGTTATAAAGCTTATGTCATTATTTATTCATATTAATATTGTCGAATTGCAATAGAAAATTGGTCGTTCGACTAAAACGGAAGTAAACAAAATTATATGAATCAATTGCAGTTTAATAAATTGTTTTTGCATCAATTGGAATGAGTATGAGTTTGTTTCATTTAAAAATGAAATGAATGGAATGGTATGTAATTTGGATGCAAACAAGTTAAAACTAGTGTCGAAACCTTGCATATGTACTTATGAATGTATATCACATGGATTACTTATGAAATCTATGTGTTAGCTATTTGAATATAAGTGAAATGTTATTAAATTGCATGTATTTAGTACTTACATATTTAAATTGAGTAAGTACAGGAACCTGGAAGCCGTGTGGCTGGATTTGGTCGCGCTAGATGCTAAAATAAATAAGCCGCTTGCTTAAAAATGCTAAATAAGGTACGCTTACGCAATAAAACTAGAATATATGAACTGTTTTTGGTTTTTCCGACCGTGTGGGTCGATGTATATATATTTATATCTTTTGTCAAATTTCAAAATCTCCTCCGTACAAAGGAGACTTTGCCAAAAAAATTCGGAAATTTTGGGAGTTAGAAAATTTTTTGAAAATTTTTGGAAATTTTTTTTGTTAACGACAAAACGATTTCAAACTGGACAATGAAATAAATTATTAAATGAAACTAATTTAAAATAATGACCTGGCTTAGCTATAAATGGAAAATGAAATTAAGTGTTCAGAGTTGAAAATAAATTAAATTCATATGGAAATGGGAGAATCAATTTGAACAGAAATATATATAAACTAAAGTGGTGAAGTGAAAATAAATAAAGAAGCATATAAATGCTTATGCTAAACTTAAGAAACGAATGTGAACTCTTAATTGGAAATTGATATGACAAAAATATTCTAAGTTAATATTTGGACAAATAGATATTGAAATTCTGTAAGGAGTCAGTAAAATGTTTTGAATGTTGTGATTGGGTATTATTGCTAAGTAAGATATGTAGGTATATTAAGGGAAAAGAGAGTTGGTTTTTATTTCAAAAGATAAATATGAATTGCTCGACAAAAAGGTATGTAATTTAAATTTCTATGAAATTTGATTGGGTTTTTGAATATAGCCACTTGGCTTTTGTTTTGTTTTGGAATTTGGGATCCCGTAGAGGCCTTTTGTAGTTGTACCGAGCTAGCCGCGCAAAGGAGACGCTGGCGAAATTTTTCGAAAATTTATGGAGTTAGAAAAATTTTGAGAAAATTTTGATAATTCAAAATTTGGGTTTAAATTGAAATTTGAACGATTGAGCAAATAGTATTGTTTGAAACTATGAAGGAGTGGGAAGTTAGTAAGAATGATAGTGGGTCTTTAATAAATGATATGTTATGGCAAGTTGATAAAAATGTTTGGTTTTGGAAATAAGTAAACGGGTATTGGACCATTCCTCTTAACTAGTAATTTCGGGGACGAAATCCTTTTAAGGGGGAGGAATGTGACGACCCGAAATTTTTGAGCATTTAAAATAGGAAAATTTAATTGATTTAAATATTCAATAGAGTAATTTTAACTTGAATTACGAATATCACAATTTATTTGATAACTAAATTATTGAATTAAATAATTTGAAGTTGAGTAAAATGTTGAATCTGGAGTTTTAAGCCTGTTGGAAATAAATTGAAGGCTTATGAAATTTATATTGATAATAGTGAAGGCAATAGAAGTGTTAAAAATGAAATTAACAGTGGTTTGTTTAGTTTTAAAATTTTTATAGTTTATGTTCACGTAAAAATCTGACGCTAACACCCCGATGCAAGTAAAGCAAGTGTGAAAGCACCACCCGATGATACGGGAATCAGAAATAAGCAGGAAGATATTAGAAAGACAGTAAAAGACACAGTTTTTATAGCGGTTTGGCTAATAATCAAGCCTACGTCCACTTTATATTTCTTTATTGCTGAATCGGGTACAATTTATACAACTTTCTTCAATTACAACACACTTTAGACTAGTAGATCAAAATTTGATGGAGAATAATCTTCCGAATCCATGTTGAATGATGTAGATTTTCTCTTGAAGATTGTAGTAGTGTCCTTGGTGTTTGGAGTACTTGAAGTACTGGTCGAGTTGAGAAAATGATAGATTGTCGGCGCTTCGAGAATGAGCCGAAATATCCCCCGAACGTTGGAGCTCACGCTGCATTTATAGGAGTTTCCTGGTCATAAGTCGTAGGTCGGAAGCTGTGACTTAAAGTAAGTCATGGGCCGAAGGTCGCGACCTAAAGTAGGTCGTAGGTCGGGGATAACGACTTAAGGTAGGTCGTAGACCACATGCGAGCGACCTAGCAGAGGGAAGCTCCGACCCTTCCTGGTAACAATGGTCTCTTCTGGATGAAGTACTAGGTCGTGGACGACTTAAGGGAAAGGTTGGCAACCTTACAGCACTAAGATATCCGATGTAGCGACCTAAGCTAACTCGCTAACCCACTATGTCGTATAGCTCATTAGGTCATTAGGTCGCTAGGTCGTGGACCTCTTAGGTCAGTAGGTCGCCAGGTCTTTTAGGTCGCTGAGTCGTGGCTTCCTGTAAGCAGTTAAGTTGTCCACCTCTTGAGTCGTTAGGTTGTGCCATCTCTTAAGTCGCTAGGTCGTCCAATCCTTAAGTCGTTAGGTCGTCCAATCCTTAATAAGTCATTAGGTCGTCCAATCCTTAAGTCGTTAAGTCGCTGCCTTTTAGGTCGCTAACTCGCTTCACATTTTAGATCGCCGTGCTTATGTAAGTCGCTAGGTCGTTTCATCTTGTGAGCCTCTTTAGGTCGCTCCGGCTGTTGAGTCGCTAAGTCGCTTAACAAAGGAATTAACATTTGCCCCTCGAAATACACACCTAGGTCGTACGTCGTGTGCTTCGACTTAGCTCCTTAGGTTGTAAGCGACTCATTGGGTTTGCTAGGTCGCGTGACGATATGCCTCCCTTTCTTTTTCCATATAAATCGCTTAACCCGCTCCTTCTTTACTTTATCTGTTCCAACATTCTAAGCCGCCATTAAAGAACCTCCGAGCTTAAAGACCGAGCACGATATCTTTTCCTCTTTCAACCATCAATTCCATCAGTAAATTTAGGTAATCTTGAGCATTTGCTCGTTGCACTCGTTGCCGATTCCATCATAACCATTTTCACACAATTTTGTTGTTACGACGTAATTTGGCATTCGAATTTTCCTTTCGACTCTCTGTCGAATTGTTAGTGGTTGTTGTAGGAACTAATCGGCCTAGGGTTTCATGGGGTTCCTGGAAACTTGGAGAGGACGATGAGGCTTTAGGAATTTGGAGGAGGTGAAGAGATTCTTGGTTATTGGATAGCGGGTTATGTGATTTGTTAAATGGAGAGAAGCGAATGGGTTAGAGGGGGATCGGAAATGACCGGTTTAAGTACCTCAGGCGACCTTGTGGCTTGGATGTAAACTAACCGACTCATCTTCCTTGCGACCTAACCCACCTGCGACTTAACACATCTGCGACATAGGTCTTAGGTCGCGGCCGAGCTAGGACATAGATAATTTTGTACTGCCGAGCAGCTCCTTGCGGCTTATACCAACCTTATATTCTTGTTAGGTTGCGAATGACCTAACACTTGAGCAAATTTTTACTGCCTTAATTTGAAGCTTTGTGACTTAACTTTTAGATCGTGTGAACGACTTAAGACTTGGATGCACACTGCAATGCCTTGTATTCTTTAACTCAAACCATACGGCCTAGGACTTGAACAACTTGAGAGCTTCAAAATTTTGATAAAATTTGATTACACTTCCAACTTGAACTTTGAACTGCAGAGATAATTTGCATGACCTTGCTATGCCTTCTTAACAGATTTAATTAATTTAATGCTAATGACCTGTTAAATACAACATTTGCGGAAAAATGGGACGAATATACTGCCACTGACAGCCCACAACAAATGACAGATTAGTCGATAAAAGATGATCAACTTAAAGAAACTATATGAAATACCGTGAATCCATAAATCCAAGTGAAGTATTAAAGCAATGTTAATCAACTAAAGCTGATTTGTTTGCACCAATACTGCACTTGTGTTTGAGCGACAAGTCCTGAAATTTTACAATTGACACATGTTTATTATTTTAATTTTAGTTATATTTACTTGTCACTTTGTTAGCTTCACACAACACTTCACACATTTAGGAAACGTGCACCTTCACATTTGAATATCCAGTTTCTTGTGTAGAATGTCTTCTCATCAAGAGGAAGAAGTAGTACAAACCGGAGAGGCCCTCCCGATTGCTGGTCCACTGGTCAACCCACCAGAAAGAACTCCAACTACCCTGAGTTACCGGGTGATCAATCAGTTACGCGTCCAGTTTGGGATTGTAGAAGTAGATGCTATTCTCCCTGGGCCAAATGATTTTGCTGATAGTCCTCCCTTCGGCTTTGTTGCCGTTAACCGCCAAATGTGCCTTTGTGGTGCCATTCCTCCCTTCAACAATTTTCTCCAACAACTCTTTCGTCGATTGGTTATTTCTCCTTTTCAATTGTACCCCAACGGCTATGCCATTTTGATGGGATTACGCGTTCTCTTCAGAAGGACGCGTGACCGCCTCCCAAGCTTTGAGGAAATATGTTGTTTATGCACATTTGCGAGAAGTAAAGACCATCCTTCCATTATATATGTGAGAAGCGCCAGAAATCGCATGCCTATCACTGATCTCTCTAATAGCGCTCATGGTTTCCTAAACCATTTCTTCTTTGTCCGTTGCCTCCAAGGATTTTATGCTATCTGGAGAGTAGGGGGTAGGCTTACTTATCCCTATCCTTTCCTTTTCTGAGCTTTGCGAGATCCAAATGTTAACTTCACTTTCTACTTTTGCAGTCCTTCCTCCTCCTTGTAGAGATCCAAGCCACAAGCAGATTTTTGAAAGACTGAACGTTGTGGCTGCTGAGGAGAGAAGTATAAAATTTCTGCTGAAGGATGAATTCCTACATCATTTCGGACTTTTACACCCTTCCCGCTCTACTTATCCTTATGAAGTTCCTGATTCTCCGTCCGATGCACCGGATGTCCCAGTTTCTGCTGAGGAGCCTACACTGAAAGAACCTGCTCCTGAGGCCTCTCCGGTGAAGTGCTCTACTTCTAATGATGTTGCGGGCTCATCTGGCAAATTTGACTTGCCCCGGTCATTGAAGAATAAGAGCCTCGAGAATCTCCCCAACATTCAGGGAAGTCCGGTGATGAAGGAGCCGGGGAAACAAGTCCTGTCAAGCGGAGCGAGGATGACACTTTTGAAGGGTTGAGCGACCTGTTTATCACCTCACCGGAGCTCTTTAAAGATGACCATGTTACCACTAGGGTTTCCTCTTCAGTAGTTGAGGCAACTTCTATTTTGCAATAGATTCCACCGACTCAAGAGTTGACGTCAGCTACTACAGCCATCATTTCTCCGCAACGAAGGAGTGGTTCGTATTTTGACGCGCGTAGTCTGCACGTTACACACACTTAGGATTTTTCAGCACTTGTATGTACTCTCATGCATTTTACTTCCAAAATTTTGAAGTTTTGCCTCTTTCTCATTTTCAGGTTCTCCAATGGGGCGTAGTGGTTCCTATTATGACGACTTTCAACAGTACGGAAGGCGTGGTCAGTATGATTATAGGCGCTATCTTCCTACCCACATGGAAACTGATGAAGAGAGAGCAGCTCGAAAGGCTCAACAAAGAAGAATGTATGAAGAAAGGTACGGAAGAAGGGATGAGCAACATGACTCTTCTCGCTGAGGCGATGACTCTCATAAAAGAAAAACTTACGACGATAGAGGAAAGAGTCATGACATCGGAGACCCAAGCAAGCGGGCTAGGCTTAATGAAAAGACCGCATCTGCAACTTTGGAAAAAGACGGTGCTGTCACTTCTCTTAAAATTCCTTCAAATTCTCCCATCCTTGAAGGAGCCGACATCCAGACACTTCTCGGCAGACCCTCATACCAAGTTGAGAGAGGTCCGCCAACCCTTCAAAGTCGGTTCCCGCATTGGTGCTTAAAGGGAGTCCGTTTCGACCTTGACTTGGTTCCCATCGACAAAGAGGCCATGCTATGAAATCTTGACACTGTTAAACTTGATATTGAGAGAATGTCAGGGTGGCAAAAGCTCGTCGATGAGCTTCAGAGGGTGAACCGGGCCAACCTTGAAGCTATGCTGACGATGGAGAACGACAAGTCTGAATGGCAGAAAATTCTCGATCAGCACAACACCGAGATGAAAAACATCGCCGAGTACAACGAAAAGCTTGAGGCGGAGGTCGAGAAACTTAAGCACGAGCTCGCAACTTCATCCGTCTCTTATACTCAAAAGGTAGAAGTGCTTTAGAAGCAAGTTCGAGATGCTCATGCCCCTCAACGGTATGTCTAAACCCGACTTGAAGCTACACAGAAGACGGTGGAAAAATATCGTGCTGACTTTGTAGAGTTACGGGAGAAAGCTAACTCCCAGGACTTAGAAATCATGAGGCTGAAAGCTCAGTTATTAAAGACTGAGAAAGAACGTGATGAGGCAATGGCTGAAAAGAAAGCCGCTAAACAATCTCATGAAGAGACAAAAGCCAACATCAGCTCTACTCTGTTTGATTTTTACGTCCAATGCGTCTTGGGGCGTGGAAGCCTTGCATTTTTGGGGCCTAAATTTGAAATCACATTAGTTGAAGTGTGGGAGGCTATACTGGATATGCTCAGAGGTGCCGGTTATTCCGAAGATGAACTTGATGCGCATTACTTTGGTGGCAAAACTCGTGCCGCTCTTGCCAGAGGAAAGGAGCAACTTGCTAAAGTACAAGCCGAAACAATGGGAGGGGAGCATCCAGAGAAAGAAGCACATTTAACTGCCCCTGTCCCTCCTTCGACTTTGGCCGACATTGATATCATGGGCTCCGGTTCCCATTCTCCGCCCACGGCTAAAGTCGTAACTGAGATTACAAGCGCACGGGGTGGAGACGAAGGCGAAGAAAGCACAGAAGCACAAGATTATGAAATTGAAATTAGAAAGCCAACTTTTGCAGGTAACTTTAATGCTGATCTTGCTCAAGTAGACTGCTCATTTGCTTCATATGAGTTTGATGAGGTTCTTGATTATTTCCTGAATCTCAACGAGCCTTTATCTCCTCTCTTTACTGATTTTAACTTCTTTTCTTCTGTAAAGAAAGTACTGAGCATTGTTCAGACTTCACCTCCTCCAGTTATTCCTCCCCCGTCTCTACATGTCACTCCTCCTTCCGCCTCTCAATCGGGATCACAAGAGGAGCAAATAGAAGCTCTGCAAGACTTGGACGATCCCGTTGCTTCTCAAGAACATAGGGGAGAAGAAACTGAGAAGGGCGAAAAGACTCCGGAACTAACTCGCTCTGACGATATGCCATTAGCCACACTTTTTACCCCAAGAAGCGGGTCTTCTCCTAAGAAAAGGGGAAACATGGAGTCTCGAAGAAGAAAGAAGCTTCGGATGGCGAGAAAGAAGCAGAGACAAGTCTGATTGTTCCCCTTTCTCCTTCTTCCCCTACTCTTTCATGCCGGCGCAGGAAGTTGGTCATCCGGCCAGGTGCAGGCTCAAAAGGTGGAGGGAAGAAGAAATGATGGCTTTGGTCTTGTGCTTTTTATCTCTCTCTTTGCTTTTTTCTTGTATATGAGCTTGTGTTGACTGGAGATTGTGCCGGTACCAGTCCCCGCTTTCTTTTACTTTGAAACCTACATATGTATAAAATTCTCATAGTATGGAATAAAATGGTTCTTTTACTTATACAAATTTCTGTCTGTATTTGAGAACGCTTTTATTTTCTATTTTCATGCAAGTTTCTTTATCCTCTTTATGTGAAGTTACTGTAAACCTATGGTATGTTTCTTGAGCATTGTTTTCATTTTCGTGATGACTATATTGTATTGCCCCCATACCGTGGTTTATTGCAATCTCTTTCTCATTAGCAAAGTTTCGGAGAACAACTCTTCTGTTTCATGAAGACTTGTACTCTTCCTTTAGAGAACAACTCTTTTATTTAAAGGAAGTTTGCATTTGTACTTTATAGGATAATATTTTCGTTTCAAGAACATATTTTTCAAATTTAGTAGAATGCACTTCATATTGGAGGAGTTTTCTCTTTTTTTTTGTTGCGAAGTTTTAACACTTCACTTTTTGGAAAAAGTCACTTCTGCTTTGGCAAGTGAATTTTACTTCATAGTACAGCGGGCCTTTCGAAAAATGGCTTCAAGCTGCTTGAGCCTCCGAAGAGAGTTTTTTTATTTTATTGTGCCTCTGGGAAGAGGTCTTTTTGTTTGGTTGCGCCTCTAGGAAGAGGTCTTTTTGTTTGATTGTGCCTCTGGAAAGAGGTCTTGTTGTTTCTGCCTCTTGGGAGAGGCTTTTATCTTTTCCCTGTTCGCTGGGAAGCGGACCTCCGAAGAGGGCTTTTCACATTTCGACTCGTGTGAAGTTTTATTTCAGATCACGGTGAAATATGTGCCTCTGAGTAGGGCTTTTGCCTGGAAGTTTGGAGTTTCTTTCTCTTAGTTGGATGGATTCACGGGGCGGACACGAGTGTTCTGTGCCACCGATCAGTCCGCAACTTTCTATCGAGAAAGAACTCTCTTTTTCTGGCAAGGCCCGCTCGAGGTCTTTTAGCATTTCAACTATGGTGAAATGGGCCTCCGAAGAGGGCTTTTCACATTCCAGCACTTGTGAAGTTTTATTTCAAATATCGGTGGAATGCGTGCCTCCGAGTATGCCTGGAAGTTTCTTCCTCATGGTTGGCTGGATTCACGGGGCGGACGCAAGTTACTTGGACGCTTATTTGCGCAGATTGTTTCAACTAGTGAACAGGCGCCTTGCCTTCCACTTGGGAAGGTGCCTCCGATCATCGTATGGATTCACGGGGCGGACGCTAGTTACTTGGACGCTTGTCTATGCAAACTGTCTCAGCTAGTGAACAAGCGCCTTGCCTTCCAATCGGGGAGGTGCTCCCGGTCATTCCATACGAATCTTTTTTGTTGAGAAAGTCTTCTGGCATGCCCCGTTTGAGGTCTTTATCCTCCGAAGAGGGCTTGTGCCTCCGAAGAAGTCTTTTGTTGTCTGACGCTTGCTCGCCCATGTCTCTTTGCCATATATTCATATCGGCGATCCCCGTTATCTTTTCCAAATACACTTCCCTTTTAGTTGCCAACAATTTTCTTTATCCAAAGAAGTATACTTCATAGTTAAGCGAGTTGGTGGTGGCAGGCACTGGCTACTTAACTGGATGCTCATTTGTACAAACATCCACAATTAGTTAGCAAGGGCCCACTTTCAGCAGAGTCACTAACTTTTTGTTTGAAGCACTTCTTCCGTAGGATTTGAGTATGATAATTTTGAACGGCTTAGCGTTTGCTTGTTGGGTGATGTCTGGGATTGCTTGGTCTTGTGACGGGTAAGCTTTGTTTTTATGGCCTGCATTATTAGATCGACATTTTAGTAATACAATTGACGTATTTTATATATCGAAAAAAACAAAGCAGTTTATAATAGTAAAGAACACAAGATTTATAGTGATTCGGCCAAGAACTGGGCCTACATCCACTCTATAGTTCTGATTATTCACTTGCACTGGCTTTACAACGGCTTTCAATACAAGAATCATACATTCATCATTCTTTTACAATATTTCATTAAAGCCTTTAAGTAAAATATGGGCGCAAATGATTGCTGTTCCAAGCTCTTGGAATTGGGTCTCCTTCGACAGTTACGAGTTTGAATGTGCCATCAAGAAGTTTTTGGCCTATAACATACGGCCCTTCCCAGTTTGGTCCAAACACGCCTATAGGTGTCATAATTCTTTTTAAGATTAGATCTCCAACTTCAAAGTTGCGTTGGCGAACTTTGGAATTGAAGTGCCTAGTTATTCTTTGTTGATGAGCCGCAATTCTGAGCTCAGCTTCTTTGCTTTTTTCATCAATGAAGTCAAGGGCTTCAAGTTGCAGCTTTTCATTTTCGGCTTGATTGAAATCGATCCTTCTATGTGAAGGGATCTCTATTTCTACCGGAATCATTGCCTCTTATCCATATGCCAATGAAAATGTAGTGTGCCCCGTCGCAGTTTTATGTGTAGTTCTATATGCCCACAGTGCTAGTGGAAGCTTATCGACCCAACCAGCTTTCGCGTTTTCCAGCTGCTTGTTGATGGTCGATTTGATAATTTTGTTTACTGCTCCCACTTGCCCGTTTGCCTGCGGATGAGCCACTGCTGAGAAACTTTTCTGGATCTTTAATTTCTTGCGAAAATCTTGGAACTCTTCACTTTCAAATTGGGTTCCATTGTCTGTGATTATCTTTTGAGGCACACCATACCTGCAAATGATATTCTTAGTTACAAAGTTTATCATTTTCTTAGAGGTAATAGTAGCTAAGGGTTCAGATTCAGCCTATTTAGTAAAATAATCAACAGCAACGATAGCATATCTGATTTCGGATTTTGCAGTCGGCAAAGGCCTGATGAGATCTATTCCCCAAATAGCAAATAGCCACGGACTGACCATCTGTGTTATCTCAATGGAAGGTGCTCTTGGGAATTTTGCAAATTTCTGGAATCGGTCACATTTTCGGGCGTAACTTGCGGCATCACGATTAATATCTGGCCAAAAATACCCATAACGGAGAATTTTCTTTGCTAACGTTTGACCACCTGAATGATCTCCAGAGTCTCCTCCGTGTACCTCAGTTAGAATTGTCTCAGCTTCTTCCTTGGTCACACATCGGAGTAATGGCATTGAGAATCCCCGCCTATACAATCGGCCATCTTGAATTATGTACCTGGATGCTTTTCTTAACAACTTCCTCCGTTCATTTGAGTTTTCTGGTAGAGAACCGTCACACAGATATTCAAATATCGGAGTCATCCATGATTCTTGCTCCTGTGATATAGTCATGATCCAGTCAATATCCATCTCATCAATGCTTGGAGTTGACAGGACTTCCACAGAAACTAATCCCAGCAATTGAGCTTCACCAGTGCTTGCATACTTCGCGAGAGAATCTGCCTTCATGTTCTCTTCTCGGGGTATATGATTTATCGTATAATGGTCAAGGTCCTCGAGAAGCACCTAGGCTCTTGACAAATAAGCAGGCAGATTTCCCCCTTTAGTCTGAAACTCTTTCTTGACTTGACATACAATAAATTGTGAATCACTGAAGATCTGCAACATTTTGACATTCAATTCTTTAGCAATTCTCAAACCGGCAATGAGAGCTTCAGATTCTGCCTCATTATTAGTCGAAGGAAATTCTAATCTCAATGCATAACATAGAGACCGTCCTTCTGGCATTTCAAGCACAACCCCGGCCCCGGAATAGTAATCGTTTCTTGCGCCATCAACATACAATTTCCATCGAATTGGGGAAATACTGGTCACTATTTCCTCACTATCACCTTTGTCTGTACATTCTGCGATAAAATCTGCCAAAGCTTGTCCATTGATTGCTCTCCGGGGATGATAAGTGATGTCATATTGACTGAGTTCAATATTCCACTTCAGAAGGTGACCCAAAGTCTCAGGGTGAAAGAGGACTTGCTTCAGAGGCTGATCAGTGAGGACTTTGATTGGATGAGCTTGAAAATATGGCCTCGATTTTCTTGATGCAATTAGTAGACTGTAGACACGCTTTTCCAACTTTGAGTAGTTCAATTCTGCCCCAGTGAATCTCTTGCTGATATAGTAGAGCGGGCGTTGAATTTTGGCGTCTTCTCGCACCAGTGCCGCACTAAGAGCATGAGCTAAGATCGCCAAGTATACAAAGAGACCTTCACCGTTGTCAGGTTTAGAAAGTATCGAAGGCGTTTCCATATGACGAACTAACTCATCGAAAGCTTTCTGGCATTTTGGAGTCCAGTCAAAGTTTTTCCTTCCTATCTTCAGAGCATCAAAGAATGGAATGCATTTATCAATAGCTTTAGAAATGAATCGACTTAAGGCAGCGACTTTTCCATTGAGACTTTGCAGTTCCTTCTTCGTTCTAGGAGCTTTGACTTATCTTAAGGCAGTGATCTGAGAAGGATTAGCCACAATGCCCCTAGCGCTCACAATGAAACCCAAGCACTTTCCGGACTCCACCCCCAATGAACACTTCAAAGGATTAAGCTTCATTCCATACTTTTTTAGGATGGCGAACATTTATGCTAAGTGGTCCATATGGTCTACTGCTTTCTTTGATTTAACCAACATATCGTCAACATAAACTTCCATGGTCTTTCTAATCTGTGGCTTGAACATCGCATTAACAAGCCTTTGGTAAGTTGTCCTTGCATTCTTCAGTCCGAAGGGAATGACTTTGTAGTAGTAGAGACCGACATCGGTAACAAAGCTCGTGTCCTGTTGATCTGGCTCATGCATCATGATCTGGTTATATCCGGAGTAAGCTTCCATAAAAGATAACAATTCATGTCCCGTTGTTCCGTCAACCAACTGGTCAATCCGAGGTAGTCGAAAGCAGTCTTTGGGACAGGCTTTGTTTAAATCTGAAAAGTCGATGCATATCCTCCACTTTCCGTTAGCTTTCTTAACCAGTACTGGATTTGAAACCCAATTCAGATTAGTTGATTCCTTTATAAAGTCATTCTCCATGAGCCGATGTACCTCTTCTTTCAATGCTGCTGACCTTTCGGGACCCTGGGTTCTTCTTTTCTGCTTCACAGGTGTAAACTTCGGATCAACATTCAAAGTATGTACTGCAACTTCTGGTGATATTCCCCACATATCAGCATGGGTCCACGCGAATACATCCAGATTTGCTTTCAGGATGATATTAAAATATTTTGAACTGCCGCACTAAGTTGTGAACCCACATTCAGCACCTTGTTTGGGTCTTTTGGGTCAACAGGTGCAGGTTCCGTTACTTCCACTGGCACCACTCGATTCTCCCCTGCACTGGCTTTTCTGGGATCCATTTTTCTTCGTGCTTTGCCCAGTACAGGGTCCGCCCTGTAATTGCTATAAGGTTGTTTCTTTGATGCGGACTAGGGCTGCCGCATCCTTTCCCAACTCTCTCTTTCTTGCTTCACGTAGTTCTGTCAAATAACATTCCCGCCCCACGTTCTGATCCCCTTTAACAACACCAACTCCGTTATCTGTGGGGAATTTCACGGTAAGGCACCACGGGGCGAGGACTGCTTTAAAGGCTGCAAGAGTTGGATGGCCTAGGAAGGCGTTGTAAGCAGAAAATTCATCAACAATTACAAAAGTCTGCCTTCGAACGACCTTCTTCTGCCCCTCTCCAAGTTCCACGAACAGGTCAATAGTCCCAACCGGCTGCCTGGGTTCCCCAGTAAACCCAACGATCTTTTGCGATGAAGCTTGAACATCAGCCATTGGGATCTTCATCTGATCAAAAGTCTTCTTGAAAAGAATATTGCAAGAAGCACCACAATCAACAAGTACTTTTCTTACAATAGCTGGCCCAATGCCAGCAGAAATAACGAAGGATCTATGGTAGGGGCTTCAACACCCATAGAATCCCTGACTCTGAAGATAATGTCATCATTAAAAGTTTTCTGCTGTTTCAGAGGTGCAACATCTTCCAACACAAAAACATTCTCCTTTGTTGGGGTATATTTCAATGCCCAAGCGTACCGTTCAATCTCACCCCAGCTTCTGCCAGCTGGGTGAGGTCCTCCTGTAATCACATTAATAACGGGCCTCCCAACTGGGTGAGGGCCTCACATTAATCACATTAAATCAATTCCTTCAAGTGACGGCACTGATTGGTATCATGCCCGGGTTTGTTATGGAACCGGCAAAACTTTCCATTCTTCTCGGCTTTCTTATTAACCCTTTGCTTAGCTAGTGCGGGGAACTCGACTGTGTCTTTATTTGCAAAGTAGATGTTTTCCGGGGTATCTTTCAGAGGGGTGAAGTTGAAAGGACGAATTTTCTTTGCATCTCCTTGCTTCCTCTGACCATCATTCCCCTTCTTCGGATTTCTAGATTCCTTCCTATTCGGGACAGCGTTACTATTTCCAGCCCCTATCGACACCACCTTAGCCGGTGCTTGGAGGCTTTCTAGGCGCATGAATTCATCACCTTTCTTATAAAACTTGTCGAGCGAATTCGGTTCTTTCATTTTCAACCACCTCCCGAACTCACTTGCCTCATCAATTGCCTTCATCAAGTACGTCAAAATCATTCTCGGCTTTGCGTTGTCTACTTCAGCTAGAGCTATATTGAAGCGATTCTAGAAAGCTCTAATGGATTCTCCAGGATTCTGGTCCAAGCTGGATAACGACATTATATCTTTCGCCTTCGAAGCGTACAATCTGAACTGTTCCTTGAACTTTCGAGTCAAATCAGAAAATTGGTCTATCGACCGAACCGGCAATTTTGTGAGCCATAGAAGAGAAACTCCTTCTAGGTATACCGGAAAGTACCGACATTTGATTTCATCAGAAGCTCTGGCACCTATCAGGTGCCAATCATACTTGTATAGAAATTCATTAGTGTCACTTGTCCCCTTATAAGCCGGTATTGTAGGAGGAACAAACTTCCTAGGAAATTCTGCTTTCGAAATCCTTTCAGTGAATGGAGTCTTGCTCGGAGCGAACCACCATTCTTTTTCGTCTTCCTCTCTTTGCATACTTTCCTTCATGATTTGTCGGACCATCCCTGAGAAATATTCCTCATCATTAAGGGGTTTAGCAGGACAGGCATCGGCCATTTTTTCAGAAGTCTGCCTTGACAGGCGCTCACGGAAAGTTGGCTGTTGTCCCGATCCTCCAACTTGGGGAGGTGTGTCTTTGGCTTGGCCGGCTGCCCTTTGAGGAACATCTCTTTCTTCCACATCACGAACATTATCAGCAAAGTTTGGTTCGTTATTTACTGGTTGACGGTTAGCATCAAGCAAAGCGTTCAACCTTTCCAACATTAGATTGTTTTGGGCTTCCGTTTGATGATATAGCCTAGAAACCGCGGCATCCAATTCTGCTCGCGTTACTCCAACAGTTGGAGTTGTTTGACTTAAAGGAGGAGAAGTGGCAGTAGTCTCGTGAACATCGTCGAATCTAACAGACTTGCGCCTTCTTCCAGGAGCCATTATTTCTGACAAACTTATGGTTTTTAGAGAGATCCTTTCCACAAATTTCTGCGAAGCTATGATGACAGTAACCTGAGTTCAATTCTCAGTGAAAGCACCAAAAATGTTAACGTAAAAATCTGACGCTAACACCCCGATGCAAGTAAAGCAAGTGTGAAAGCACCATCCGATGCTACGGGAATAAGAAATAAGCAGGAAGATATCAGAAAGACAGTAAAAGACATAGTTTTTATAGTGATTTGGCTAATAATCAAGCCTACGTCCACTTTATATTTCTTTATTGCTGAATCGGGTACAATTTATACAACTTTCTTCAATTACAACACACTTTAGACTAGTAGATCAAACTTTGATGGAGAATAATCTTCCGAATCCATGTTGAATGATGTAGATTTTCTCTTGAATATTGCAGTAGTGTCCTTGGTGTTTGGAGTACTTGAAGTGCTGGTCGAGTTAAGAAAATGACAGAGTGTCGACGCTTCGAGAATGAGCCGAAAGATCCCCCGAACGTTGGAGCTCACGCTACATTTATAGGAGTTTCTTGGTCATAAGTCGTAGGTCGGAAGTTGCGACTTAACGTAAGTCGTGGGCCGAAGGTCGTGACCTAAAGTAGGTCGTATGTTGGGGATAACGACTTAAGGTAGGTCGTAGACCATATGCGAGCGACCTAGCAGCGGGAAGCTCCGACCCTTCCGGGTAACACTGGTCTCTTCTTGATGAAGTACTAGGTCGTGGACGACTTAAGGGAAAGGTTGGCAACCTTACAGCACTAAGATATCCGATGTAGCGACCTAAGCTAACTCGTTAACCCACTATTTTGTATAGCTCATTAGGTCATTAGGTCGCTGTGTCGCGGACCTCTTAGGTCGGTAGGTCGCTAGGTCTTTTAGGTCGCTGAGTCGTGGCTTCCTATAAGCAGTTAGGTTGTCCACCTCTTGAGTCGTTAGGTTATGCCATCTCTTAAGTCGTTAGGTCGTCCAATCCTTAAGTCGTTAGGTCGTCCAATCGTTAGGTCGTCCAATCCTTAAGTCGTTAGGTCGTCCAATCCTTAAGTCGTTAGGTCGTCCAATCCTTAAGTCGTTAAGTCACTGCCTGTTAGGTCGCTAACTCGCTTCACATTTTAGATCGCCGTGCTTATGTAAGTCGCTAGGTCATTTCATCTTGTTAGCCTCATTAGGTCGCTCCGGCTGTTGAGTCGCTAAGTCTCTTAACAAAGTAATTAACAGTTTAAATTGAATTTAAAAATAGCCTTCCGAGACGCAGCCTTGGAATTCGATGAAACCAATTCCATTAGATCCGTAATATTGAATTACTATCGGATTTCAAATTTGGTATTGATCGGAGCTGTTGTGTGCTTGTACGTTAAGTAAACTCGTTGAAAATTAAATTGAAGTTTAATATAAGAACTGGGTTCAAAAAGCTATCTTCCCCATACGATCGAATTAGGACTCAAAACGTTTTCCAATGCGTCCGGAATAGGCTTATAACATTATAAACGCTTAGCAGCACGCCTCGACAGGAGTTCGAAATTTTGAGTTACGAACTGAAGACAATTTAAATATAATCTGAATTCAATTATATTTGTTCTATTTGAATAGTCAAATCCTTCCCGACGACTTTTTCTTCCAGCCGTTTTTCAAAATCACTGTAGTAGGTTTTCTTCACGCAACCATCAAATCGTGTCCCCCTCTTTGCTTTTCTTTTTATTTTAAGCCGATCCTTCTTTCTAAAGTCTCGTTCAAGAATAAATTAATGGGTGAACAAATCAATTTTTCCCAAAACCCTTTTCCTTCAAACCACCTATTCGTTCAAACCCGAAAAAAATAAAAATAAAAATATACTTATGGCCGCAATCAATCGCGATATCTTCTCGTCCTCCTCACTCCAAACGAAGTCGCTCCCCCTTTTAACTATCACAACCTCCTGCTATGTTCAGATCGAAGTTTTCATTTTCAACCATGAGGAGGAGGCGAACTCTGGTCGATCTGGAAAGGAATCGCGACGTTCGCACGCGACGTCATGGCGAGGACGTCGGCGATGGATTGTAGGTTTCGGCGCTCGCGTCTCGAGGTGTGGAGAGATGAGTAGCGGCGATGGCAAAGTGTGGCGTACGCGAGAAGTCGTGAGGGTTGCTGTGTGGTGGTGAGGTCGGGTTTATTTACAGTAAGGTATAGGACTTTGTCTTCTTTATTTAAATTTGATTTTTAAACAATATATCTATATATATATTTACACAGACAAAAGAATTTTAAAACCCAGATTTTTAAATGGCACAAATGTATATAAATATATTAGGGAAGAAAGGTTTTACAAAATAAATACTATTGTTTCGGTTTATTTTCAGGAAAACTTTTATATAGAAAGATTTGAAAATATAATATAGGAATTTTAAAGTGGTAAAGTTTATAAAAAAAATTAAATTATTTTTTGAAAGCTATAATTTATTTTTAATATATATATGTATTTCAAAGTGGAAAGAAAAATAAATAAATAAAAAAGAATATACATATGCACATTTTAAACTTAGTAGTTTATTTTAAAACATGTGTTTAGGGTGATGAGTTATTTTATAAACTAATTTGATTATTTCAGTTACTAAAAATTTTTTGATTAAAGGAAAATTAGTTTACGATTTAATTATTCGTTTAAAATTAAATTATTAGTTTAAAATTTTTAAATTAAATTACAAGTTAAAATAAATAAGTAAATGTTAGTTAATTATTGGATTTATTCAGTGTTAATTAACTATATAATGTCATACAAGGTCTAAAATCGAGAAACAAGCTGGAATGAAAATGAATGAAATAGACTGCAAATTAAAAGCAAAGGTGAGTTAATCTCACTCAGTTAAATTTAAATTTAAATGATTAAATTTAAATAATTGTTTAAATGGCTGAATTGATTGATGTGCTATAGTATGGTATATTTTGGAATCGATGTTTTACATTGTGCTAACGTCTGTGGATGCTGGGAAAATAGGTTGGAGGGATCCAACTGGACCCCTTAACTTTTATTTAAATTATTTAATATTCTCTGTTGTGATTATTTGATAATCTATGATGAGTTATATTGGAATATTAAATGCTTTAGTTTGATTGAATATATTTGGGTATAATGAGCTACCAAAAATATATAAATTGGGTTTTTGGAAAGAAAATAAAGAAGTAAATTTGTAAGCAAAATAATTATAGAAAATTTGAATAAATTAAGAATGAATTGGAAAGAAATAGAACTGATGTTAAATACTAATAAATAACTTCGAGTATGAAAACAAAAAGAATTTTGAATAAAACAGTAATTAATGAATTGTAAACTCAAGTTATATCAATTAAAGGAATAAAGAATTAATTTAAATTTCAAATATTAATTTTATTTAAAAGAATTAAAAAGTAATTTGAGAAATCAAAAATTGGTATCCTCAGTTAAAATATTTTAAATCATAATTAAGAAATAAAATCTAAAATTATTGGATTTTGAAATAAAGGGAAGTAAATTGGAAATCAATTTGGAAATTGATTCAAGTATTTGGAATTGGTAATTTAAAGAAGAATGTGAAGAGAAGTATATTCTCTGGATAGCCATGTACGTTTTCAAAGTAAGTTTTTAAATATAAGATAAAAGTTCAATGTTGTTTTAAAAAGCATGTTTTAGAAAAATTTATTATTTCTAAATGTTTAAATACTAAAGTGAATATTTTTAAAATCTATTATCGTGGTAATTATTTAAGGTAGCATGGTATTTTGTTTTAAAAAGAGAAATTTAGTTCTATATTCTAACAAGTAGCTTTATTTTAATTATTTTTAAAATATATATGCATATATTATTAATAAAGCATTAAAGTAGTTTTTAATTTAAACATTTAAGAGTATATTTTATAATAAGGTGTTTCAAATCATTTTAAAATCTAAGTGTTGACATGGTGATTTCAGAAGAAATAGAAAATATTTAGGAAATTTATTCAGAAAAGGAAGATAGTTTTGAAAACTGTTTTTCAAAGGGGTTTGAAAAGTGGGAATATATCTTGCAAAGAGTTTTTGAGGTTAATAAATAATTTGGAAAATTATTTATTGTTGGATGGATGTTGTGAATATTAATTGATAGTTAAATAACCGACTATCAATATTGGCCAAATACGTTGATCGTTTCGAAGAGACCGGGATCGGGATTTATTTCTCGAAAACCACTTCGATCCGGTTTGTACGTTTCGTGGAAAATGATTTTTGGATTCGAAGTTGGAGCAGTGAAGTGCAAGGGCTAGTCGCTACTAATCCTGAGGATATTTCCAAAATGGATGAAGTAGGAATAGCGCCTTCGGTTCTTTTCGAACCCGGGATGGACTTGCATAGATGAATGCTTTCGGAACATCGTCAATTGGACGATGGACATTCTAAGGAATATGTTCTAAAAAGGTAACACTTAGCCTCAAGCCTCATCAACCGGGAATGACTGAAAATCAGGGGAAATGCAGCAAGGCTAGGTGGGTAGCAACCAAGCAGGGTGAGGTCATCCCTGTCTAGACGTTCCTTTTTATTTCGGCTTAGTGGGCGGTTGCTGATTCCAACCACGGGGTGATCTCACTCGGGATTATCCAGTGAGGGGTAGTCCTGGTCTTGTGTTGTAGGGGAGCGGGCATACTCCTCGGTACTGTGATCTATGCCACGTACTGTGATAGGTGGTACCCCAGTGCCTAGTCATTAGTTCGAAATCCATTCTCCCTACGAGCCTTGTACGAGTTTTGTTTGTATTACCACTCTGTGGCTAGTAGCTGGAATTTAATGAATGTATCAATTTCGGCTATTTTATAAGTATTTGTATATAGACCCTATTATAATATCAGAGGATTTTGATAAAAATTGTTTTAGATATCGTAAGGCAAAAACCCGACATGTTTATTTGTGGCGTGGTCTTACGAGATGCTTTTGTTTTCGAAGGATTTTTGAAACATTAATAATCAATTGAGTGTGGTTTTCTCACACTGGTAATCCAGACTGACATGGGTGTTATTTAACTGTAATGCTCGGGTTAGACCGAGTATTATAGGATATAGGATATGATGCTGTGGAGCTCAGGAGACGAGCTGGATGATGATACGTACCTTCGTACTTGCTTTATATATATATTCCGCTGTCTTGAGTAGCTGTGTATCCAATTCTATGTTAGTGATGTTGAGCTGTGATTAATGTAGTCTGATATGTAATATATAAACAGACATATTTGTTTTGGGGTAAAGATCATTTATTATCTATTATATTTTATTCCGCCGCGATGGTTAGACTATGTTGTTGTTTTCTATTTTCTTCTTCTGCCTCTTCTTCTTTAACCCAAATAGTTCGTATTTCTGTACAACTTGAGTTGATTGTTGTAGAATAGTGTTGACTCAAGGGGTATGTATTTCTGGGTCGTCTCACATCTTTAAGAAGACTGTGACGGCCTGGACTTGACCTTCGAAAATCGGGACCAAATACGACACTCATATTCAAATGCCGCAGATCCAAACGTCGAATCTGGTTCGCCGGAGCTTATAACACATCAAGTACAATACAGCAGAAGAAAAAGAACAACACATTGATATACAACATCTGGTACAATATCCAGATACACCTGAATGATATAATGGATATCAATATACATCAGAGATATGATACAAGACAATAGCAGCGGAAAGCAAATAGGTAACACCAGCACCGGGTAATATCTCCAAGATGGTCTTCAAGAGAGAACTCTAGTCTCGGTAATCTCCATCTCCAAGGCACTAATCCAGAAATTGCTCAAACTCCCAATAACAATGCATAAAGATATGCAAGTGCAGTCCTGATCTAAAGACTGAACTAGCTCCAGATAATCTACTAAACTTGACAATTTGAAAAACCGAACTCTAGACTGCCCGTGTGGAAGAATTGTGGGCACCCTGAGTTTCGGAAAGGAACAATAAACTCCAGGTCAGTTGTGGGAGTGGTATGATCAACAAAAAAAGTTTATCTTTTAAAATAGACAACAAGAGAATTTAAAATAAATCCGCAGTGCTTTTTCGAAAATGAAACTACCATAAGGCCACTCGCCACACACTCAATGCAAACGCAAAATTGGAGGAGATTTCTCCTTTTGACAGTCAAATATGCCTGATACGAGAAAACTTCTTTGATTTTATTACTTGTGCCTAGTGTAGAAAAAACCATTTCGAAAGTATAATATTAATCCTAGCCAGCATACGACCAGTATCATATGCCTACTATAGCTACCATCTAAACAGTGGGGCACCACCATAAGTAAATGGCAGGTTCTACAACTAAAACCGTACAAGGCACGAATTTGATGATTGGATTTCCAATAAATGGTCAGGCTTATTAACTCCCTACTGCCACATGGGTACGCCTCTGGTGGGTGTCCCGAGAAACTAACCGGATCTCTGCCAACACAAGGTTGGGTTACCTCTGTAACTAGGTAACTACTACTCGAGCATGCCATCCCCCGGTCCTTTGGGACCTTTATCCGAGGCGCCTCTAATCCACAAAGCAACAACCACACAATAAATGAAATTGAAGCAACCACATAGGTAAATATTTGGGCCCCATACCATGATACCCCCCTTTACCAGAAGGGAATGACACATCCTAAAGGGCACGACCCTTATAACCTTTGCTTCATCTTTCATGTTCTGACCATTTCCGGGGTGTGACGTCCTGATGCAGTCTCGTCCACAAAGCTACGCATTATACAAAATCCATGCTTTGATCACAAATGATCAACAAATGATCACCAACACATAGTAGCACCTAGCATGCCACACTGCCAAATTGGGAGTATATCACTGATAACCTTCAACTACATTACCTCTGAGCTCGTACGTCTCAAAGAAGGGTGTTAAGATAAGAGAATAAATTCTCAGCCGCCAACAGATATGTATTTGAAAGAAATTAGCTTTATTTCTCAAAGTGTATTGTTAGAAATACAACCATACAAGTCTATTCTGGGTTCAAACAGAACCGAAGGCACTTCGTCTAATAAAGGAAGAAGCCCTTGCAAATCCGGGTATTCACAATCCCGACCGGACTTCCCATCACTTAGGGATTCTCTATACTGTAGCTACTCGGTGCAGAGACAATCGATAGGTTATCCTATCATTCTCGCAAGCAACCGGTCTTCAACTTCGGTCTTCAAATGCAATTCATAACGTCATATCACTATTCGGAATGGGTTACATGACACAAGGTCCTCTCCCGGCTAAACCGAATAATGAGTGCAATGTTCAAAATATATGGATATGGAAATTCAATTAAATCACAACTTCAAAGAAAACCAAAACCTTTCTTCAAATGGTGAAACGAATTACCATTTCAAATCTTTAAACGAAAAGATTTATTTCACAAAGTTCACCCAGTTTCACAAAGATCCATTTACGGGTTTCAGAAAAATTTCCGTTTTAATTAGATTCACTCATTAAATCTTTAAACCAAAGATTTAATTTATAGCTTTCAAACCGTTTCGATAACTTGGAAATCATTTTCATTTCAACTTGGAATCCCTTTTAACACAAATTGGAAGTTCATTTCTTATGTGAAAGCTTTAATTATTTGAAAACAAATAGTTCTCATTTCAGAAAAATCCAATTATATTTGCACGAGTTAATGCCTTTGAATTTAAATTCAAATTCTCAAATCAATACATTTAAAATGGTTTAACCCATATGTAACTTGTATAACATCTTCAATCCCTAGTTTCTAAACATAGAATTCAATTTCAAATTTTGAATTTTGAATGTAAATTTAAATCAAATTATTTAAATTTCAAGGCGTAATCAAGTTATTCCAAAATTAAATTTTATCTTTGAAACTCCTTTTCAAATACTTTTTACTTTAATCCCGATCCATTCCCAAAACCATTTGGATTAAAAAATTCAATTTTAAAACTATTTTCAAAAATCTACGACTTAACCAATTTCCACGTGCAATCCATATTTGCGTGTGTATGGTGTTGTTAACGCTAAAATGTGAACGCTAACACTCCGGTATGTGAAGTGTAGTTGTGAAAGCACCACCCGATAGATCGGGAAAGAATTACAAGCAAGTAATAGCAGAAAAGCAGTAAACAACAACAATTTTATAGTGGTTCGGCTTAAGGGTGTAGCCTACGTCCACTCTAAGCACTTTATTTAATAATCCCGTTACAAGCTGATACAATTCCCCTCAAGTACAATATACTTCAAGTTACAAGTGATTTGGAACAAGTCTTAAGCTTCAATGTAGATGAAAGTCTTTGAATTCATGTTGAAGATGTGTGGTTTCTTCGTGAATTTCTTTGATGTATTCCTCTAATCTTGAAAGCTCTAAGTGTTAATGAAGTTCTCAATGCAGCAAGGTATGGTGTATGAAGAGAATGTGCCAAAAGTCCTTTGAATGTTGGAGGTGGCTATGTATTTATAGGCAAGCTTGGACATGAATTCTGCGCATAAGTCCTGAGTCGTGACCGACTCAAGCTAAGTCGTCCCCGAGTCAGGCTAAGTCGTGGTTGACTTATAAAACCAACCTTTCCCCTCTTCATGGCTTATTCCTCTGCTGGATTTCATGACAAGTCTTGAGTCGTGTCCGAGTCAATTTTCCTAGGCATTGTGGCGATGGTTTACGACTCAACGATTTTGAGTCGTGGACGAGTCATGGTGAGTCGCCCCATGTTAACTCCAGGCCGAACTGCTAGCTTGTTCCCAAGAGATAAGTCGTTCCCGAGTCAACTTATCATAACTCCTCTCATATTAGCATGTGTCGTACTCGACTTATCATAAGTCGTAGGTATCCATAAGTCATGACATTCCTTAGGTCGTTCCTTAGGATGAGTCGCGAACCTGTTGAGTCGTTGAACCATGAGTCGTTGAGTCATGAGTCGCTGAGTCATGAGTCGCTAAGTCATGAGTCGCTGAGTCAGAAACTTCCATAAGTCGTACAACAGTTGAGTCGGAGACTAGCTGAGCCGGTCTTTGATGAGTCGGACCTAGATCATATGAGTCGGTGAGTTCCTTCTTCGGTCATTGAGTCGTACGCGAGTTAATTGTACTTGGCTTTCTGATTTGCACACTTGAACCGCTAACGACTCATGGTGAGTCGTAAATCTTCTGAGTCGCTTAATGCTTTATCTGATGAGTCGGCCCAATCTTCAGTGGGGTTAACATTTGCCCCTCGAAGCACACGCCTAAGTCGTAGGTCGCGTGCTTCGACTTATCTTACCCCGCGTGTGCCGACTCATATCCTACTACCTTGGTATATAAATAGCATGAATCGTCATTCTTATCTTCTTATTCTTTTACCGATCTCGTGAGTCGTTTTCCGCCATTAACACATCTCCAAGCTCCCAAAAGCAATTTCAACTAAAAATCTCCTCCGATCATCTCTGACATCACACCACGTAAGCAATTTCGCCTCCTTTCTGATTGTCGATCATCATTTCCCTGTGCGCACCGTCCTTATCTTCAGTTTATCCCCTTGAGCTTTGCGAGTTAGGTTGTTCTAATCATTGATGGATTGAGGATTGTCTGATTCAATGATTTGCAACTCGAGGCGATCCACTGACGCGATAAAATTAGGGTTGTAGATTGAGATTTTATTGTGTTAATGGGTTAGATGGTTGATTCGAATGCTGCTGTAGGTTTGGCTCGGCTCCTTTCGTATGACCCAGTGACCCTCACGATTTAATCATGGCACGACTCATCAGGCTCCTCAACTTGAGCTTTGAGTCGCGACCGAGACAGAACCCCTGAATTGTGGCCGAGATAAAACCTTTGAATCGCGGCCGAGATAAAACCTTTGAGTCGCGGCCGAGATAGAACCTTTGAGTCGCGGCCGAGATAGAACCTTTGAGTCGCGGCCGAGATAAGACTTAGCCTTCAGTCGTTGCCGAGATAAGACTTGGAGATAATCTCCTTATCTCCATGACTCATTACTTTGGGCACTGCCGACTCAGAACTTTTGAACCGTTGATGGGTTATGACTTGTGTAAATTCTGTTTGAACATTGGACCATTGCATTAACTTCGAACTGTTGAATTTTATTGCACTCATTCACAGGTTATTTTGACTTGCAGGCTAATAACCTGTTCAATACAACATTCACAGAAAACTGGGACGAATATACTTGTCATTGACTGCCCACATCGAATGACAGATTATTTAACAATAGATGATTAACTTGAATAAATTGTGTGTATGAAGTGCCCTTAACTTATCAATTTCAAACAAAATACCAAAGCAATGCTGAAATAGTCAATAGAAATCGACCCACTTGCATTAATATTACGCTTGAGCTTTAGATTAACAAGTTCTGAAATGTTTACAATCGATCAAGCATCGATCAGTATAATTCCAGTTAAATATACTTGTCACTTTTTATTAGTCTTGCACAACACTTCACACTTTTTAGAAAACGCGCACCTTCGCATTTGAACATCCAGTTGCTTGTGTAGAATGACCTCTCATCAAGAAGAGCCGATGGGCCAGGCTGAAGATGTCTTCCCAGTAGCTATCCCTGTAGACAACCCTTCGGAGAGAACATCCACAACTTTGAATCAGCGGGTGTTTAACCAACCGCGCATCCAGTTTGGCATTGATGATGCTGACGTCTTACTTCCGGGGCCAAATGACACCGCGGATAGGCCCCCTCTTGGCATTGTTGCTGTTAATCGCCAAATGTGCTTGAACGGCGCTATTCCTCCTTTTAATGACTTTCTTCAACAGTTCCTGCTTCGGTTGTCTATCTCTCCATTCCAATTACACCCCAATGGCTACGCCATTCTGATGGGGTTATGTGTTCTATTTAGGAGAGTTTTGGATCGATTACCAAGCTTCGGGGAGATCTGCTATTTTTTCTCATTCACGAAAATTAAAGACCATCCCTCCATCGTGGTTATAAGAAGCGCTCGAAACCGCAAACTTATTACTGATCTCTCCGAAAGCGCTCACGGATTTTTGAATCAGTTTTTCTTTGTTCGCTGCCCTCCAGGGTTTTATGCCATCTGGAGAGTAGGAAGTAAGATTTCCTGTCTTTACTTTTTCCGTTTTGAAACTTTCTCGAGATCTGAACTCTCATTTGCTAATTTCATTCTTTTCCTGTTTTAGCACTTCCACCCCCTGCTAGGGACCCAAGTCTTAAGCAAATTTTTGAAAGATTAAATGCCGTGCCGGTAGAAGAGAGGAGCATAAAGTTTCTGCTAAACGATGAATTTTTACATCAATACGGACTCCTCCATCCCTCTCGCTTTACTCAACCTCATGAAGCTCCAACGGAGGTTCCTGATTCTCCGGTGAAAACTCCTGATCTTCCGATCTCCACTAAAGAGCACATGCGAGGAGAAATTTCTGCAGAAACCTTACTAGTAAAGTGCTCTACTCCAAGAGACGATGCGGGACCCTCCGAAAAGCCTGCACTTGCTTCCATAATTGAAGAAGAAGAGGAGCCCCTTTCCCAAACCAGGAAGAGTGCCGACAAAGGAGCTGATGGAGGGAATCAGGTTGGGCATGATGGTGATGACGTCTTTGGGGATTTAAGTGACATAATCGTCACTTCCCAAGAGCTCTTTAAAGATGACCCTGCCTGTGGTAAAACTGTACCCCCGATGATTGAAGCGACATCTGCCCTCCAACAGACTCCAACTCCTTTATCCCAAGAATTGTCACCGACAGTGGGATCTATTACTTCCCCCCAACTGAGGAGTGGTTCGTTAGTCCAACGCGAGTAGTTTGCACTTCACACACAACTAAGGATTTTCCAGCACATTTATGCACTTATCTTCTCATACTTTAAAGATTTCTAAAGCTTATCTTTTCTTATTTCAGATCCTTCAATGACACGCGGCGGATCATATTATCAGGATTTCCAACGCTACGGGGGGCGTGGTCAATACGATTATAGGCGTTACTTTCCCTCCTACAGAGAATCTGATGAAGAAAGGGCTGCCCGAAAGGCTCATGAAAGGAGGACTGAAGAAGAACGTCGTGAAAGAAGGGAGAGAGAAGAGCGCCGTGATTCTTGGCAAAAAGGCGATGACTCCCACAAGAGAAAAACTCATGACGGTCGAGGAAAAGGTCACATGGGTGAAGACTTAAGCAAACGAGCCCGTCACAGTGAAAAGCAGGCCTCTACTACTCCTGAGAAAGTTACTACTCCTGCCTCGCTCGACATTCCTTCTGACTCTCCCGCTCTTGGGAAATCAGACATTCAAACGATAATAAGCAGGCCCAAATTTCAAGTTGGACCGGGCCCAACCACTTTACAAAGTCGTTTTCCACAGTGGTGCTTAAAGGGTGTGAGGTTCGACCTTGACCTGGTCCCTATTGACAAGCCTGCCATGCTACGCAATCTCGACGCCGTCAAACTTGATATCGAGAGGATGTCAAACTGGCGGAAGCTTGTTGATGAGCTTCAGAGAATTAATCGTGCCAACATAGAGGCCATGCTCACCATGGAAAATGACAAGGCTGAATGGCAAAAGGTCCTGGAGCAACATGATACCGAAATGAGGAGCATTGCTTCCTACAATGAGGAACTCGAAGCAAAGGTTGAGAATTTGAAACATGAGCTTGCTGCTTCCTCTACTTCATATTCTCAAAAAGAAGAAGTGCTCCTGAAACAAGTGAGAGACGCTCACGCTAGCCAAAGGGATGCCGAAGACAGGCTCGAAGCACAAAAAAGAATCAGTGAAGGCTATGTCTCTGATATTGCTGAGCTTCGAAAGAAAAACAACTCCTAGGAGGCGGAGATACAAATGCTTAAGCTTCAGCTTGCCAAAACTGAAAGGGAGCGTGATGAGGCTGTCGCCGGCAAAATCGCAGCCGAAGAATCTCATGAGGCGACCAAAAACAGCTTCGGCTCAACATTATTCGACTTCTACTTGCATAGCGTCTTGGGCCGTGGAAGCCTCGCTTTTCTTGGTCCCAAGTATGAAATCACTATAGCTGAAGTGTGGGAGGCCGCCCTTGAGATGCTTGGTGCTGAAGGTGCTGGTTATGACGAATCAGCCCTGGAAAGGCATTATTTTGATGATGACGCTCGCGCTGCCCTTGCCAAGGGAAATGAACAACTTGCCAAATTAAGAACTGAAGTGACGGAAGGGGACCGGCTGGGAAAAACCACTTCAACTACTCTAGTCCAGCCACCTTCTTCGTCTGAAGTCGACATTATTGGTTCCAGTTCCCATCTTGCATCTCCCACCAAAGTTACCACTGAGATTACAAGCGTACAAGGTGGAGACGAGGGTGATGAGAGCGCTGATGCGCAAGCTTATGAAGTCAATATCAGGAAACCAGCTTCTCCAGGTAATTTCACTGTTAATCTCGCTACTGTCGATTCTGCTCAAGCGGGTTACTCATTTATTTCGCATGAGTTTCATGAGCTCCTTGGCTATTTTCTCAACCTTGATGAGCCTTTATCTCCTCTCTTTACTGACTTCATTGGTGAACCTTCATCTCCTCTCTTTACTGACTTTAACCTCTTTTCTTCTGTAGAAAAAGTATCAAGCACTGCTCAAATCTCTACTTCTCCGGTAATCCCTCCTCCATCTCTTCAGGTGGCTCCTCCTTCTGCTTCGCAGCCTGGATCACAGGAGGAACAAATAGAGGCTCTCCATGGCCTGGATGATCCCATTGCTTCGCAAGAGCAGAAAGATGAGGGACTTGAGGGAGGCGACATATCTCCGGAGCGGACTCCTTCTGACGACATAACTCTATCTAAACTTGTCACTCCAGGAAGTGAGTCTTCCTCGAAGAGGAGAAGGAAGCAAGGAGCATCAAAGAGGAGAGGGAAGATAATCACTGCCACTGAAGAGGAGCCAGAAGTTGGGCCAGCTGCGCCTACCTCTCCTTCCTCCCTTATACCCACTGGCCGACCTGAAAAGCTGGTCATTCGGCCGGGTAAAGGGTCCAAAGGCAGTAAAAAGAAGTGAAGACTTTAGCTTTTTGTCTTTTGTATGAACTGGTCGAGAGTTGTGCGGGTACCGGCCCCCGCTTTTATTTTGAAACCTGTATCTGCATTACAGTTGAATAAAATGATTCTTCGTTTGTACAAACTTCTGTTTGAATTTGAGAATGCATTTACTATTTATTTTTTGCACAAGTTTATTTACACGATATTGCAGCGAGCTTATGGCATGTTACTTGAGCGTTACCTTTTGCTGGTTTGGCTATACCATGTTGTGTGTAATTATACTATATTGCCCCCATTCCATAAGTTTGCTGCAATATTCTATACTTCGAGGGGACTTGCACTCATATTTGCTAAAGAATAATTATTTTGTTCTTTAAAGAAAATTTTTGCAAAGTACAACCCTCTTTGTATAAGTTTCTGCGCTTCGACCTTTGAAGAAATCACTTCTTTCTTTTGCTTAAGTACATTTTTTACCAAGTGAATTCTTTTATGCGGTAAAGCGGACCTCTGAAGGGTACTTTAACTCCCTCTCTTTCTTTTTCTCTCTTCTTTTTTTTTCGAGGAAGATTATTCCCCAGAATAGGTAAATTACTCTTTCTTCGGAAGTTAAAGTATGCCCCTGATGAGAATTTTTTTTTTATATATAGAAAGTTGTACCTCTGAGGAGGGATTTTTTACGTTTCAACACTCGGAAGTTTTATTTCAATCTCGGTGAAACGTGTACCTTCAAAGAGTTTTGCCTTAGAAAGACTTTTCACGTTTCAACACTTGGAAGTTTTATTTCAATCTCGGCGAAACGTGGGCTTCCGAAGAGGTCTTTCTTCTTGATTGTGCCTCCGAAGAGGTCTTTATTTTGTTCGTCTTTCAACTCTGGTGAAGTGAAATTCCGAAGAGCGGCCGTTACACTTCAACTCCTGGTGAAATATGCCTCCGAAGAGGTCTTTATTTTGTTTACATTTCAACTCTGGTGAAGTGAAATCCGAAGAGCGGTCATAACACTTCAACTCCCGGTGAAATGAGCCTCCGAAGAGGGCTTTTATTTTGTTTGCATTTCAACTCTGGTGAAGTGAAATTCCGAAGAGCGGCTATTTCACTTCAACTCCTGGTGAAATGTGCCTCAGAAAGGGTTTTCATTGCCTGGAAGTTACTCTCTCATGGTTGGAGGGTCGTGACTCCTCCAATCTTTTTTGTTGAGTAGAGAACTTTCTTTTTTGTGGCATATGACCCATTAGAGGTCTTTTACCCTCCGAAGAGTTGTGCCTCTGAAGAGGACTTGTGCTGCCAATGATGGATTTTGGTTGTTTCCTTGTCTTCTTGCTTATGCCTTTTCACCGATCCTCTTTTTTTTTCTTTTCAAGTTTTCATTCCCTTTTTCTTGCAAGTAGCTTGTTTAATCCAAGGAAGTGTACTTCATTGTCAGGCAAGTTCGTGAGAACGGGCACTAGCTTCCTAATTGGATGTTTGTTTGTTCAAACAATCTCAATTTATCAGCAAGGGCTCGTTTCTATCGAAATCATTAGCCGTTCAATTGAAGTATTTCCTATCTAGGATTCGAATTCGGGGTCTTCGTGACTTGAAATTTGTTTGTTGAATGATGGTGAGAATCGCTCGGTCTTATTATGCGCAAGTTTTATTTCCATTGTCTGCAAAAATTTAAATCGACATTTCAGCAATACATTTTACGTACTTTTATATCGAAAATAAAGCAAACATGTAATAAAAATAAGGAACACAAGATTTATAGTGGTTCGGCCAAGAATTTGGGCCTACATCCACTTTATATTCTTTCATTAATCACTTGCATCAGTTTTACAATTGCTTTCAATTACAAGAATCATGCATCCACAACTCTTTTATATTATTTCAACAAAATTTTCAAGTAAAGTATGGACGCAAGTGATTGTTGTTCCATGCCCTTGGAATTTGATCTCCTTCAACAGTAGTGAGTTTGAATGTGCCGTCAAGAAGCTTCTGACCTATGACATATGGTCCTTCCCAATTTGGCCCAAACACACCTGTCGTTGTCATAATTCTTTTCAGGACTAGATCTCCGATTTCAAAGCTTCGTTGACGAACTTTGGAATTGAAATGTCTGGCTATCCTTTGCTGATGAGCTGCAATTCTGAGACTAGCCTCATCCCTTTTTTCATCAAGGAGATCTAGCGCTTCAAGTTGTAGCTTTTCATTTTCTGCTTGATTGAAATGGATTCTTCTGTGTGAAGGGACCTCAGTTTCAACCGGGATCATTGCTTCCGATCCGTATGCTAATTAAAAAGGAGTATGCCCAGTCGCAGTTTTGTGGGTAGTTCTGTATGCCCATAGTGCAAGTGGTAGCTTATCGACCCAACCACCTTTTGCTCTTTCAAGTTGCTTCTTGATGGTTGATTTGATGATCTTGTTTACTGCTTCCACTTGCCCGTTTGCCTGCGGATGAGCCACTGCTGAAAAGCTTTTCTGAATTTTGAATCGCTAACACTCCGGTATGTGAAGTGTAGTTGTGAAAGCACCACCCGATAGATCGGGAAAGAATTACAAGCAAGTAATAGCAGAAAAGCAGTAAACAACAACAATTTTATAGTGGTTCGGCTTAAGGGTATAGCCTACGTCCACTCTAAGCACTTTATTTAATAATCCCGTTACAAGCTGATACAATTCCCCTCAAGTACAATATACTTCAAGTTACAAGTGATTTGGAACAAGTCTTAAGCTTCAATGTAGATGAAAGTCTTTGAATTCATGTTGAAGATGTGTGGTTTCTTCGTGAATTTCTTTGATGTATTCCTATAATCTTGAAAGCCCTAAGTGTTGATGAAGTTCTCAATGCAGCAAGGTATGGTGTATGAAGAGAATGTGCCAAAAGTCCTTTGAATCGCTTGCAAAAATCCTGGAATTCTTCGCTTTCAAACTGAGTACCATTGTCCGTAATTATTTTCTGAGGCACACCGTATCTGCAAATGATATTCTTGGTTACAAAACTTATCATTTTCTTAGAGGTGATAGTAGCCAATGGTTCAGCTTCAGCCCATTTAGTAAAGTAATCAACTGCAACAATAGCATATTTAATCCCTGATTTGGCAGTTGGTAGCGGCCCAATGAGATCCATTCCCCAAATCGCAAACGGCCATGGACTGACCATCTGTGTGAGTTCGGTAGAAGGTGCTCTAGGAATTTTGGCAAATCTTTGGTATCTGTCACATCTTCGGGAGTAATTTGCAGCATCTCGATTAATTTCTGGCCAAAAATATCCGTATCGGAGAATTTTCTTTGCTAATGTTTGACCACCTGAATGATCACCACATTCTCCTCCATGCACCTCAGCTAGGATTACTTTGGACTCTTCCCGGGATACACATCGAAGCAATGGCATTGAGAATTTCCGTCTGTACAATCGGCCATCCTGAATTACATAGCGAGAGGCTTTCCTTAGTAGCTTTCGTCTTTCTATTGAATTTTCTGGTAGAGAACCTCTGAGTAGGTAATCTAATATTGGAGTCATCCACGACTCTTGTTCTTGAGATACATTCATAATCCAATCTATATCCATCTCGTCTATACTTGGTGTTGAGAGGACTTCTACGGGAACCAATCCCAATAGTTGAGCTTCACCAGAACTTGAATACTTTGCGAGGGAATCTGCCTTCGTATTCTCTTCCCGGGGAATATGGCTTATTGAATAATGATCGAGTTCACATAGGAGTTCCCCAGCCTTTGACAAGTAGGAAGGCAAGTTTCCACCTTTTGTTTGAAATTCCTTCTTGACTTGACATACAATAAGCTGAGAATCACTGAAGATTTGTAATGCTCGAATGTTTAGCTCTTTAGCGATTTTCAGACCTGCAATAAGAGCTTCATATTCTGCTTCATTGTTTGTTGAAGGAAATTCCAGTCTTAGTGCATAACATAATGATCGACCTTCAGGAGTTTCAAGTACCACTCCGGCTCCAGAACAGTAGTCATTTCTTGCGCCATCAACATACATCTTCCACTGGATTGGGGAATCATTGATCGCTTCTTCCTCACCATTATCTTTCTCTGTGAATTCTGCAATGAAATCAGCTAAAGCTTGTCCGTTGATTGCTTTTCGGGGATGATAAGTGATGTCATATTGACTGAGTTCAATGTTCCATTTTAGAAGGCGACCCGAAGTTTCAGGGCGAAATAGGACCTGCTTTAGAGGTTGATCAGTGAGTACTTTGATAGGATGAGCTTGGAAATATTGCCTCAGTTTCCTTGATGCAACTAGTAGGCAATAGGCGAGTTTTTCCAACTTGGAGTAATTCAGCTCTGCCCCAGTGAGTCTTTTGCTGATATAGTAAACCGGATGTTGAATCCTTTCGTCTTCCCGTATCAGCGCTGCACTTAGAGCATGAGATGATACTGCTAAGTATATAAGAAGATCCTCACCATTGCCTGGCCTAGAAAGTATTGGAGGCGTTTCCATATGACGGATCAACTCATCGAAGGCTTTTTGGCATTCGGAAGTCCATTCAAAATTCTTCTTTCCTTTCTTCAGGGCGTCAAAGAATGGGATGCATTTATCAGTGGCTTTGGAAATGAACCGACTCAGGGCGGCGACCTTTCCGTTGAGACTCTGCAATTCCTTCTTCGTTCTAGGAGCTTTAACTTCTTTCAAGGCAGTAATTTGAGCTGGACTAGCCACAATGCCCCTAGCACTGACGATGAAACCTAAGAACTTTCCGGACTCGACCCCAAATGTACATTTCAGAGGGTTAAGTTTCATTCTGTATTTCCGAAGGACTGCCAACATTTCTGCTAAGTGTTCAATGTGATCCGCTGCTTTCCTGGACTTTACTAACATGTCGTCGACGTAGACTTCCATAGTTTTGCCCAATTGCGGTTTGAACATAGCATTAACAAGTCTTTGGTAGGTTGCCCCTGCATTTTTCAATCCGAAGGGCATAACTCTGTAGCAATAAAGTCCAACATCTGTGATAAAGCTTGTATCCTCCTGATCCGGCTCGTGCATCATGATTTGGTTATAACCGGAGTAGGCATCCATGAAAGATAACAATTCATGTCCCGCAGTTCCGTCTACCAGTTGATCGATCCTGGGTAGCGGGAAGCAATCTTTGGGGCAAGCCTTGTTTAGATCAGAAAAATCGATGCACACTCTCCATTTTCCATTAGCCTTCTTGACCAGCACAGGATTTGAAACCCAATTCGGATATGTAGATTCTTTGATGAAGTTATTTTCCATGAGTCGATCAACTTCTTCTTTTAATGCTGCTGACCTTTCTGGACTTTGAGTTCTTCTTTTCTGTTTAACTGGCGTAAACTTTGGGTCAATATTCAGAGCGTGTACTGCAACTTCTGGAGATATCCCACACATATCGGCATGAGTCCAAGCAAAGACATCCAGATTTGCTTTCAGGAAAGATATCAAGATATTCTGAATTGACACATTAAGCTGTGAACCCACATTCAACACCTTATTTGGGTCCTTCGGGTCAACAGGTACCGGAACTGTCGTTTCCACCGGCACTACTCTATTCTCCCCTGCACTGGCCTTTTTGGGATCCATTTCTTTCCGTGCCCCGCTGTGCTCGCTAGTGCAGGGTCCGCCCCGTAATTGCTACAAGGCTGGTTCCTTGATGCGGACTGGGGTTGCCGCATCCTTTCCCATTTCTCTTTTTCTTGACTCTCGCAGCTCTGTCAAATAGCATTCTCGCGCAGCATTTTGATCCCCTTTTATAACTCCTACTCCATTGTCAGTAGGGAATTTAATAGTGAGGCACCACGGGGCTAGGATAGCTTTGAATGCTGCGAGTGTTGGACGGCCAAGAAAAGCATTATAAGCAGAAAACTCATCGACAATCACAAATGTTTGCTTGCGGACCACTTTCCTTTCTGCTTCCCCAAGTTCTACAAGCAGTTCGATGGTCCCAATTGGTTGCTTTGGCTCCCCAGTGAAGCCAGCGATCTTCTGTGATGAGGCTTGTACATCGATCATAGGGATTTTCATCTGGTCAAATGTCTTCTTGAAGAGGATATTACATGATGCTCTGCAGTCAATGAGGACTCTTCTGACAATGGCCGGTCCAATACCAGCCGAGATGACCAAGGGATCTAGAGTAGGAGCTTCAATACCTGTGGAATCTCTGGCTCTGAAAATAATATCATCGCTGAAAGTTTTCTGTTGTTTCAGGGGCGTAGTGTCTTCTAAAACAAAGACATCTTCTTCGGCTGGGGCATATTTCAAAGCCCTGGAATATCTCTCCATCTCACCCCAGCTCTTGCCAGCTGGGTGAGGCCCTCCTGTAATGACATTGATAACGGGCCTTCCAGATTCATGTCCCGTAGCTTTCTCACCCGTCCTGGGCTGGTGAACAGGAACATGTTGCCCCTGACTTGACGATGCAGGATTGTTGCTATTCTTCTTCACAAATTGCTGCAGTTTGTTCTCTCTTAGCAACTCTTCAATCAGATTTTTCAACTGACGGCATTCATCAGTTTCATGACCGGGTTGATTGTGGAAGCGGCAGAATTTCCCACTCTGTATGGCTTTTTTCCCGGTCCTCAAAGGGATAGGTTTAGGGAAATCGACGGAATCTTTAGTGGCAAGGTAGATGTGCTCCGGCGTATGTGATAATGGAGTATATTCTGATGGCTTGAAGGATCGGGGCTTCTTCAGATTACCCTGTTTCTTCCCATTATTATTCTCCCTTTTTTGCCCCCCCGATTCATTCTTGCGTGGAGCGACGGTGTTGTCTTCTGCTTTCTCCAACACTGTCTTTACTGGCAAAGGACGACTTTCCAAGCGAATGAATTCATCTGCTTTTTTGTAGAACTTTTCGAGGGAGGTTGGCTCTTTCATATTCAACCATTTCCCAAATTCGTTTGACTTATCAATAGCTCTCATCAGATAAGTCAATATCATTCGTGGTTCAGCATTGTCCACCTCGGCCAGCGCTATATTAAAGCGGTTCAAGAAAGATCTGATAGATTCACCAGGATTCTGCTCTAAACTTGACAGTGACATGATGTCCTTGGCCTTCGAAGCATATAGTCTAAACTGCTCCTTGAATTTTCTGGTCAAGTCTGAAAACTGATCAATAGATCGGACTGGCAACTTGGTGAACCATAGTAGAGCCACACCTTCCAGGTATACGGGGAAATATCGGCACTTTATTTCGTCCGAGGCTCTGGCACCTGTCATGTGCCAATCATATTTATACAAGAATTCATTCGGGTCACTTGTCCCTTTATAAGCTGGGATAGTCGGAGGTACAAACTTCCTTGGAAATTCTGCCTTTAAGATTCTTTCAGTAAACGGAGTTTTGCTTGGGGCGAAACCCCATTCCTTCTCATCTTCAACCCTTTGCATACTTTCTTTCATGATCTGCCGGACCATTCCAGAAAGATATTCCTCATCATGCCGAATTCTAGATCCACCGGCCTCAGGTACTGCCTGCTCAAAGGGAATAGTAGCCCTTTCAGGAGCATTCCTTTCATTAACATCATGAATGTTGCCAGCATAATTCCTTTCATTACCAGCCGGTTGATTGTTTGCCCCAAGTAAGTCGTTCAACTTATTCAGAATCAGAGCATTCTGGGCACTTTGAGCCTCTAATTGTGCATTTTGGGCATTTATCTGCTGGTTTAGCCCTAGAATCACAGCATCCAGCTCCGCTTTCGTAACTCCAACTGATGGAGTGGGTTGATTAGGCACAGGGGAAGCGGAGGTTCCCTCTTGAATGTTTCCAGATCTGACAGATCTACTTTTCCTTCCAGGAGCCATAATCTCAGATAGACTTCTGGTTTTTAAAGAAATTCTTTCTACAAATCTCTGCGAAGCAATGATGACAGTTTTCCTGAGTTCAATTCTCAGTGAAAGCACCAAAAATGTTAACGCTAAAATGTGAACGCTAACACTCCGGTATGTGAAGTGTAGTTGTGAAAGCACCACCCGATAGATCGGGAAAGAATTACAAGCAAGTAATAGCAGAAAAGCAGTAAACAACAACAATTTTATAGTGGTTCGGCTTAAGGGTATAGCCTACGTCCACTCTAATCACTTTATTTAATAATCCCGTTACAAGCTGATACAATTCCCCTCAAGTACAATATACTTCAAGTTACAAGTGATTTGGAACAAGTCTTAAGCTTCAATGTAGATGAAAGTCTTTGAATTCATGTTGAAGATGTGTGGTTTCTTCGTGAATTTCTTTGATGTATTCCTCTAATCTTGAAAGCTCTAAGTGTTGATGAAGTTCTCAATGCAGCAAGGTATGGTGTATGAAGAGAATGTGCCAAAAGTCCTTTGAATGTTGGAGGTGGCTATGTATTTATAGGCAAGCTTGGACATGAATTCTGCGCATAAGTCCTGAGTCGTGACCGACTCAAGCTAAGTCGTCCCCGAGTCAGGCTAAGTCGTGGTTGACTTATAAAACCAACCTTTCCCCTCTTCATGGCTTATTCCTCTACTGGATTTCATGACAAGTCTTGAGTCGTGTCCGAGTCAATTTTCCTCGGCATTGTGGCGATGGGTTACGACTCAACGATTTGAGTCGTGGACGAGTCATGGTGAGTCGCCCCATGTTAACTCCAGGCCGAACTGCTGGCTTGATCCCAAGAGATAAGTTGTTCCCGAGTCAACTTATCATAACTCCTCTCATATTAGCATGTGTCGTACTCGACTTATCATAAGTCGTAGGTATCCATAAGTCATGACATTCCTTAGGTCGTTCCTTAGGATGAGTCGCGAACCTGTTGAGTCGTTGAACCATGAGTCGTTGAGTCATGAGTCGCTGAGTCATGAGTCGCTGAGTCATGAGTCGCTGAGTCAGAAACTTCCATAAGTCGTACAACAGTTGAGTCGGAGACTAGCTGAGCCGGTCTTTGATGAGTCGGACCTAGATCATATGAGTCGGTGAGTTCCTTCTTCGGTCATTGAGTCGTACGCGAGTTAATTGTACTTGGCTTTCTGATTTGCACACTTGAACCGCCAACGACTCATGGTGAGTCGTAAATCTTCTGAGTCGCTTAATGCTTTATCTGATGAGTCGGCCCAATCTTCAGTGGGGTTAACAGGTGTAGTCCACGGATTTCACACAATAGGTGTACAACAACATCATCACAGATTCAATCATATCAATCTCGATAAGCGGTATAACCCATAATGCTTGTCTTCATTCACAGATTCACAGATAAATAATATAAATTTATCAATCACAAATATTTACCATTACGATTCGATGTGGGTTTCGGATAACCAACTGGAATCTGATTCACTGTCGCATCGAAATTTAAATGCCGTTTACGGGCAAAAAGGGTTCTCACATACACATAGAAACAAATCACAAATCACAGTTCAGCACAAAGCAATTCACGTTACATAGCGTCACAATCACATATCAGAAATATCAATCCAGTACACAATATTTGGCAGTTAACTTAAATTAATAAAACTTAAACTCAATAAATTACAACGAGCAATTAATTCCTTAATTATTTTCATAAAGTAATTACACTTACACAATTTCATAAATGATTATCATTAATTAATTAATCTAATTAATTGTTAAAATAATCACATTAATTAATTATTAAAATAATCTTAGTTAATGACCTTCATTAACTAATAACAATTGTTTATTTGCTTTGCTAAAGAAATTTCATCACATTAATCATTATTAATTCAAAATTGATTAACCATTAATAACTCATTAATTAATCCTAATTAGTTAATTAATTAAGTGTTAATTGTAACTTAATGAATTCTTAAATACAATCCAATTATTCCTTAATTAAATTAACTTAACTTTAGTTAATAAATTTAAACTTGTAATTAGTAAGTTAATTAATACAAAACATTAATTATCCATTCTAATTAACTTAATAATTTATGAATTACAACTCAATAAGTTTCATTAACTTTAAAGAAAACTTATTCTTATTAATGATTTCATTTATCACTCACAATATGTTTGAAAACATTTATTTCAAATTTACTGCTTAAATTTCATTTTCATTTAAAGTTTTAAAATGAATACCAATTTTTCTTATATAAAGTTAAAAACTAATTTTTAAAACCTTTGAATTCACATGTTATATAATACTTTGGTTATAAAAGAAATTCAAATAATAAAACCAACTTCTCTATAATTCACATATTAAAGTAATCATTTAACTTATTTAACATTAAATTTATAAAACTTAATTTTATTTCAAAATCTAGAATTTCAATTTGGATTCAAGTCCAGGTTTTCAAGTTTGATTTAACTTGTTTTAAATCTTTCCTTTACAAATTCCAATTCCATTTTAAATTCAAATTTTTTGACACATGATTTCTTAACATCTTTTTAGTTATTAAAAACAATTTGAATTTACAAACTTTATTCTCAAACTAGGCTTTGAACTAAACTTTAATTTATAGTTAAACTTTTTTTTTAAACTTAATTTAAACTTGCTTGATAATTTAAAATTTAGTTTTAAATTGGCAAAAACAGAACAGGTTTTGTTTTTTAAAACCTGGGCAAGTTTCTACCCAAGCCAAGAAAATCTTCTTCGAGCCAAAACTGGAAAAATTTCGAGTAAACTTCTCAAATTACCCGAGACAAACACGCGAGAAGAATCCCTGCATCCATTTCCCAAACTAACAAAAATTTCCAGATTTCCAAAACCATGCTCCATGCACGTGCACGACACCGCCGCTCGCCTCCAGACGTCGCTTCGTCATCGAGCAAGTCGACAACCATCCATGAAGCCATCCCCAATCGCCAGAACCCCTCCATCTTCTCGAATTCAAAATCGAGAACAAAACAAAACCTGGAAACAAAAAGACCCATCACGACCCAAACCTATCATCGCCTCGACCATGAAGGTTCGACCACCAGAAAGTGAGAATCTCCGGCCATCCACTCGTCAACGCGACCTCAACCTTTCCCCTGAGTCACGTCGCACTCGATTAAACGTAGACGACGAATGAATCGAAAAACTAAGCCCTACCAAAATTAGGTTTACGAATGAAAACTGCTCGCCACCGTCACCACCGTGAACGTGGGCATCTCCGAGCATTTTTCCCACCATCGTCATAGGACCCTCCACCTCCATGCAAAACCCCGACTATCAACCACACTTCGATCAACAGAAGTTGGTCAAAACCCAATTTTCGAACAAGAACGAACTACTCTCGAATCCTTGATCTAAAAATTATAATTTTTTCTTTAAAAAACATATTTTAGTTTAAGAATTCAGTTTATAAATCTGAATTCGAGAATTAAGAAATTCGAATTTTGACTAATTTTAAAAGTTTGCTCAGTTTCTTGCTTCCTAGAGTTATTAACAAGTTGATTTAACTTAAATAAATTATAAATCTTGAATATATGCTATAACAAACAAATTTTGTTTTAACACTAAATCCAAACAACAAGTTGATTGAGAGCAAATGATTCTTGAAGTGAAACTTGTGGTTAAAATCTAAGGCAGAGAACACACATCAACTGCCTGCACACCATTCGTCCTTCAAAATACTCAGAGCATTCATACATATATTCAATCATACTTATTCGTAGTTATATTTGCAAAGGTTCATAACTTAAAATTAAAAAAAAAATGTTACTCACCTTGATTTTAAAATGAACAGAGTACTTCTTTTTGAGGCTTTGAATTTTTGCTAGCTGAGATCTTCTTTTAATCTCTGAGTTTCATTGATATGTATTGTAGTTTAAAGTTGAATTTTTGTTTTTGTTTTTGAGATGATGTTACTTCAGATTCCTTAGCTTTGACTGAATGAAACTGAAATGTGAGAAGTTGATATATAGAAAGAAGTTTAGAGGGGATATATTTGTACAGGGTGATTATATGGTTTTGTACAATATATCTGAGATATTTTTTCTTTCCCTTACTTTGACTAACCAAGATTTCGGCTGAAATGATTTTTTTTCCTTTTATTTATTGACTATGCAGATTTTTTTTTTGCTGCTTGGTGGCTGATGATCTTCTTTTGTATGCTACAGATTATAGCATTAATTGCTATTGTCATTTTCCTTTTCACGTCTACACTTATCTGTTCTTTGCTGTGCAGTTAATGCGCTCGGTAGATTCAAAGCAGTGGAGGTGCAAAAAGTCATAGCGGGGATACAGCGATGATATAGCGGGATATAGCGGGTGGCTCTAAAATAGCAAGTAAAACTCGTACTTAATGGTTTTACAAATATATAAATGGTAATTAAATCAAAAATTATCATTCAATTGAATTATAAATAATACATAAATAATTTTAAATAAAAACATGTGCGAATATACTTTAAATAAACGAAAAACTATTACATAACATAATTGAATTTGGCAGAATATTAGAGTATTTTCATTTCTGAAAATATATTAAAAATAAAGTCAAATAAATTAGTTTCATAATTTATAATGTATAAATGCATTTTTCAATTCATTTTATTAAAAAGATAAAGCGGGAATAGCGGATGTAAACGCTAAAAATTGAACGCTAACACCCCGGTGTACGTGGAGATTAAGTGAAGCACCACCCGTGAACACGGGAATTAAACACAAGTAGAAAAGTCACAGAGAAAGCAATAAAAGACAACAGTTTTATAGTGGTTCGGCTTCAGATTAAGCCTACGTCCACTTTAATCCTCTTTATTACTGAATCAATTACAACTTTACAACAATCTTCAATTACAATACTGACGAGACAAACAACTAGAACTCCGATGTAGAAGAATTCTTTGAATCCATGTTGATTGTGTTAGATTTCCTCTTGAATTTTGTTGAGATGTCTTTCGTGTTTGGAGTGTCGAGTGAATCGAGAATTCAGCAGAGTATCGGCGTTCTAGAAATGAGCCAAAAGATCACCTTTTTAGTTGGAGTAGGTAGGGTATTTATAGGAGAGCTTGGCATTAGGTCGTAGGTCGCAAACGACCTTGGAAAGGTCGTAGGTCGCCCGCGACCTAGTGGGAGTTGTTTACGGCTTATACATGGTTCACTCGATCGTTCTAGAGAAGCTAGCAAGTCATAGGTCGTGGCCGACCTAGGTAGGAAGTGGCATAGGAAGCTCCTTTGGTATGTTTGGGTCATGAGCGACTTATGTATAGGTCGTAGGTCATGGGCGACTTAGTAGACACGGTTTACGGCTTAACAGGAGCACCTTTGATCATTCGAACAAGTCATAGATCATGGGCGGCCTAGGGTAGGAACGACATAAGGAAGACAAGTTACCTCGGCTTTGTATAGCTCGCTAGGTCATTACAGAATTTATCCATGTTAGGTTGCTCCCCTTATTAACTCGCTAGGTCGCGTATACCTTTAGGTCGCTAGGTCACCTCAGTCCATAGGTCGTCGGTGCACTTGGTCGCTCAATCCATTTAGCAATTAGGTCGTTTGACTTGCTGAGCTGCTTTATGTGTTAGGTCGCTTACTTCCTTAGGTAGTTAGGTCGCGCCTTCACACAAGTCGTTAACTCGTTGAGTCATAGGTCGTTGGACCATCTAATCCTCTAGGTCGCTGGACCTTTCAATTCTTTAGGTCGCTGACGAGTTGAGTCGCTAGGTCGCTACTTTTTTCTAGGTCGTAGGGTCGTAGAAAGAAGAGGGTTAACATTTTCCCCTCGAAGTATATGCCTAAGTGTTAGGTCGTGTGCTTTGATATCTTTTAACCCGTGCTAGCTTAGATCGTTAAGTCGCGAGCGAATTATGAAAGAGTTAGGTCGCTCGTGTCGATTCTTGTTCCTCTCTCTCCCATATATAAGCCGTTAGGTCGTTTTCTTCTTCCTTCATCTTATTGTATTCTGTTGCCGCCATTACTATCTTCGAGCTCGAGAACTTTTGAAGCCGATCTTCCTGTTGATTTGATCACCATCTCCTCAATCTTACTACGTAAGTGAATTCGGCTATTATTCAACCACGACCACCATTGAATTGCGAATCCCTCAGTTTTCGGCCCTATCCCGATTTTGCATGCTGCATTTCGCCATGGATCATGTCACGATTAACCTTTGATCATTTTTGGACACGTTTTCACTGTGATTCACGAGAGTACAACAATACATTGGGTTCATGACGGACTAGAGGCGATTTGCGTTGGTTTTGGATGATTTGGTGGCATGGAGATACGGCGGATTTGATTGTAGAGGGGCTAATAGATTATTGGGTTAACGGGTTAGGTGATTTGCTGAGAGAAGAAGAGTTAGCGAGTTAAGGGGAGTTAGGTAGTGCTCGACCTAGGACTCTAGTTGTTCGAGACGTGAATCATGAGTCTTACCTCGGCAAACGGCTTAAAGAATCGGCGCGACCTTAGGATCCTTATGACCCGAAAATGGGGCTGAGCGATTTAACTCTTAGCGACTTAAACTTTAGATCGTGTGGGCCACCTAGTCTTTAGGTCGTGTGAACGACTTAGTGCCTAGGTTGTGCGGATGACTTAGGACTTAAACAATTTTTCCCTGCCGAGTGGCCTCTTGCGACCTAGACCAATTTCAACCCAAACTGTTAGGTCGTGAGCGACCTAGGACTTAGAGAACTTCTTGACTTGGATTGTGACTTAAGGACTTGAACAAAACTTGAAAGCTTCAAAATTTTGATAGAACTTGATTGCACTTCCAACTTGAACTGCTAGAATAAACTGCTTGAACTTTGAACTGTCTGGACTTTAACTGTTTGAACTTTGCCGTACTTCTTCACAAATTATATTCACTTGTAAGCTAACAACCTGCTGAACACAACATTTGCAGAAAACTAGGGCGAATATACTGCCATTGATTGCCCACATCGAATGACAGATTAGTCGATAAAAGATAATCAACTTAAAGAAATTTTATGAAGTGCTATGAATCAACAAATTCAAGGGAAGTATTAAAGCAAAGAAATATTAATCAATTAAAACTGATTTGTTTGCATTAATACTGCACTTGCATTTGGACTTAAAACAAAAAAACCTGAAACTTTGTAACTGACAAATGCAAGTTAGTTTAATTTCAGTTATATTTGCTTGTCATTTTATTAGTTCTGCACAACACTTCACACAATTAGGAAATGTGCACCTTCATATTTGAATATCCAATTCCTTGTATAGAATGTCTTCTCAAGAAGAGATAATCGAGCAATCTGAAGGAGTCTTCTCGATAGCCGACCCATTGGATAATCCTACGGAAAGAACTCCAACAACCCTGAGTCAGCGGGCATTCAACCAATTACGTATTCAATTTGGGATTGCCGAAGCGGATGCTATACTTCCCGGGCCAAATGATACTGCTGACAGACCACCTCTTGGTTTTGTCGCTGTCAACCATCAGATGTGCCTTTGTGGTGCCATTCCTCCTTTCAATGAATTTTTTCATTAACTCCTTTTCTGACTAACCATCTCTCCCTTTCAACTACATCCCGATCGCTAGCCATCCTGATGGGATTGTTTGTTTTATTCAGGAGAACATTTAACCGTCTTCCGAGCTTCGAAGAAATCTGTTACTTATGCACATTCGCAAAGAATAAAGACCACCTCTCCATTATTCGCGTGAGAAGCGCCAGAAATCGTAAACTTATCACCGATCTTTCCAATAGTGTTCACGGTTTTCTGAATCAATTCTTCTTCCTTTGCCACCCCTAGGGTTTTATGCCATCTGGGGAATAGGACGTAAGATTGCTCATCCCCGTTGTTTCCATTTAAGCTTTTCGAGATCCGAATTGCTAAGTGCTAACTTCATTCTTTTCTTTTACAGCACTACCTCCTCCCTCTAGAAATCCCAGTCATAAGACGACTTTTGATAGATTAAGTGTCGTGCCGGTCGAAGAAAGAAGTATTAAATTTTTGCTGAAAGATGAACTTCTGCACCAATACAGGCTTCTGCACCCTTCTCGTTCTACCCAAACTCATGAAGTCCCCGACTCTCCAGTAAAGACATCGGATGCCCCAATTTCCGTCGAGGAACTTAGGCCGAAAGAACATACCGTTGAGGCTTCGTTTGTAAAGTGTTCTACTTCAATTGATGTTGCGGGGTCATCCGACAAACTTGCACTTGCCCGGGTCATCGAAGAAGAGGAACCTCCCTAACAATCCGGGAAATCTGGTGACGAAGGAACTGGGAGAGCGAGTCCTGCCAAGCACAGCGGTGATGATACTTTTGAAGCGTTGAGCGACCTGATGATTACTTCACAGGAGCTTTTTAAAGATGATCCTATCACTGCTAAAGTTACTTCTCCAGTAGTTGAACCGACATCCGTTCTGCAACAAACTCCATCAGCCCAAGAGCTGACTCTGGGTTTTAAATCCATCATCACCTCCCAAACCAGGAGTGTTTCCTGATTCGACGCACGTAGTTTGCGTGTCGCACACACTTAGGACGTTTCAGCACTTATATGCGTTCAACTTTCTTGCTTTCAAGATTTCTGAGTTTATATTATTTTTTATTTTCAGATTCTCCAATGGGAAGAAGTGGCTCCTATTACGACGATTTCCAGTGTTATGGGAAGCGCGGTTCTTATGACCCCAGGAGGTATCTTCCTGCCTCTTGGGAAACTGACGAAGAAAGAGCTGCGAGAAGAGCTCGTGAAAGGCATGCCTATGAAGAACGCCACGAAAGACGAGATGAGCAACATGATTCTTCCCAGAGGGAAAATGATTCTCATAAACGAAAATCCCGTGATGATAAAGGGAAAAGCCACATCCCTGAAGATGCGAGTAAAAGGGCCAAATATGGCGAAAAGCCGGCGTCCGAACTTCCTGAGAGGCCCGCTGCTCCTGTACCTTCTCAATCTTCTTCTCTTACCCGTACTGATATTCAAACAATTATTAGCAGGCCTTCATATAAGGTTGGACAAGGCCCGACCACTCTTCAAAGTCGGTTTCTGCATTGGTGCTTAAAGGGAGTGCGCTTTGACCTTGATTTGGTCCCGATTGACAAGCAAGCTATGCTGCGAAATTATGATGCCGTCAAACTCAATATTGAGAGAATGTCGGGTTGGCAAAAGCTTGTCGACGAGCTTCAAGGGGTAAACCGTGCAAATCTTGAGGCCATGCTAACAATGGAAAACGACAAATTAGAATGGCAAAAAACTCTTGAGCAGCATGACATGAAAATGAGGAGCATAGCCACTTATAATGAGAAGCTTGAAGAAGAAGTTAAAAAACTTAAGGAAGAGCTCGCCACTTCTTCCACTTCCTACTCTCAGAGAGAAGAAATGCTTCGAAAGCAAGTGAGAGATGCTCATGCAGCACAGAGAGATGCTGAAGCCAAATTTGAAGTGCAGCAGCAAGCTGTAGAAAATTACCACGCTGATGTTGCCCAACTTCAAGAGAAAACCAACCGCCAGAACTTGGAGATTGAACTGCTCAAAGCTCGACTTTCTAAAGCTGAAAAGGAGCGTGATGAAGCTGTTGCCAGCAAAGTTGCAGCCGAAGAATTTTGTAACGACCCGCCGTTCTGACCGACCCTAGTCGGTAATTAAACCAACTTGAAACATTCAAAATGACGGATTTTTATTCAGTTTATGGAGTTTAAACAGAATCAGCCACAAAAACACAGAATAATTATATTTCACATAAATGAATTTTTGTACATATATCAGATTTTATACAATGAATTAAATTTATACAGCGGAATATTCCTTTAAGTACAAAAATAAATCCCTGAAAAGCTAAAGTGAAGCGTTTTCCCAAACTCTCTCTCTAACTTCGCTGCCCGTAAATCTTCAAGCTGTAAAATACTGGGTCTGACCCGAATATTACGTTCAAAAGAAAATAATACACAGGTCAGTCTAATTCAAACTCAGTTATTAGTGCATAGAGGCAATAATAATCAAACAACAATTAGACGACAGTCAAATATAAATTCACCTACCCGATCCTTTAACAAGAAATCGGATAACGGTAAATATAACACTTAACAGTGTTAAACAATAAATCAGTAGATTCAGATTATCAATGAAGATAGATGAAGGGATTTTTAATGAAGAAAATTTAGAAAATAACAGAATTGCCAAAACATCAATTAACTACTAAATCATCAAAATGCGATTCAAAATATATTGAATTGGCAACATAAAATAAATTTTCATCTATAGAAAACATCATTTAAAACATCAAGTCTAGTAGCGCTGCAGTACACGCACGCGTGTACGGCCTCGCCACAACAACATGTTAACTCTGTGTGGCTGCAGTTCACGCATGCATGCACTGCCTCGCCACTACCGTAATGAAATACGCAAAAGATCATAAATCAAAACAAAATAGGATATCAATAAAACAATACCACGCCGTGTGGCTGTAGTTCACGCTTGCGTGCACTGCCTTGCCACTATCGTGATGATGTACTCAAAAGGTCAACGAACCAAAATCAATGAAGAATCAATACCGATGCAATGCAAACCGACAAGGCAACTGCATAAACGAATCCCAAGGCAAATCTGCAACAATAAACTGCAGCCACCACAAATGTTCAAGGGTAGAACAGCAACAATAACGCAGCCACCACCTGAATACACGGGCACAGCAACCACAAACTGCAACAACTAACTCAAAACAACACAAAAGTTCCCAAATTCAACAGGGCAACCAGTATTAGTGCACAAGGGCAAAGCTGTAATCAAGATCTGCAGCCACCACGAGTACACGAAGCACAAAGGCTCGAATGACCCAGTGCGCAAAGGCAGGGGTACAAACTACATGAAAAACAGCTGAAAGAAGGTGAGAGCACCAAAAATATGGCACCACAACACACAAAACAAGATCAAAGTATAGTTAACCTAAAACAAAACAGAGTGACAACTCAGCATGTACAAGGCAACAGAGGATGCAACATGGAACTGCAGGCATATAGACCAACAGAGGTGATATCATACACAAAGTTACAAATACACATATGCACAGTATGGCACAATGTATTTCACAAGCCATGGCCATAGTCTCATACAAATTGGAAATCAGTCCAACTTTAGGTACAGGAAGGTGAAAATACTATCATGAAGTACAAATCAAACTCAAGTCTAAGGCAGAATCACTACAGGCTCCAGGTCCGAGACACAGAGGGAAGCTCAACGAAATCAAGTGTAAAACCAACAAAGCAAATAAATTACAGCGGCAAAGCAGGGACAAGGGAAATGCATGCATTGACAAGCTACACATGAGTGTAGACAGCAAATAACAAAAGTGCATATCAATAGATGCAAACTTCAAACGGTACCAGACTCGAGTATACCAAACCAGAGCCACATCGAATGAACATCACAGGAAAGAGGACATAGGACAGTGAGCAATACACAGCATACACTGATGAGTGCGTGTGCGTAAATGTGATGAATGCAGTGATAACTAATACCGTGATCTTGAATGGTACAAGTGCACTAAGTACACGCAAAGTAAAACATGCCAAAGAAATCAAAGTGGCAGTCTTGGCCACAGTCAAATAGAACAACATCGTCAAAGTCAGTGAAAACAACCCAGAGATTTAAATCAAACAAGCCAGTGGCTTGCATCGACAACTACACGAAATCAAGTGGCCAAAATCACAGTAGTAACCATTATCAAAATCAAGGCCACATTCAATCTAAACACAGCAAGACCCAAGTCTAACAAACCAAATTCCCAAAACACTTAAAACCATAGTCATCAAAAATCAAAGCAACAAAAATCAAGAAATCATCAAAGAAGTATAAATGGACCATTGCTCTCGAAAAGTTTCATTTATACAAATTTGGTTTAAGTTATATATATATTTCAAAGCTTCTTTCTATGATAAGTATAAAAATTTTAAGAGGACCTTTGTACATGAAAATCCAATTATTCTTCACTGTGTTTTTCTCAAATCACCTATTTGAATTATAATATACTTCATACTTCTGAGAATAACACATATACTTATATTTTGAAACTGTATATTTTCAAAGTCCACAAATTTCAAATCAAGGCCGAAGCCATAGCATAAAATGAGGTCGCAGCGATTACAAACCAGAAACCAAATCTAGTGATCAAAATCAAAGTAATTTCCCTTTTTCCAAAGACAACAGAAAAATGCTCGCAGCCGAAGCCATGGAAATCACCAAATTATATATATATATATATATATCAAGTGACCGAAGTCAATGCGAGCCATACGAAACCAACATGCCCGCAGTTCATCAGAGAAAACAAGGCCGAAGCCAACAAGAAGGAGTCGAACCAATCGAAAATCAACACCATATTTTTTTATATAAAAAAAACAATAGAGAAATTATCAACTTATAACAAAATCGAACGACCTAAGGAGGATGAAGTAGATGTGAGGGTCACTCACCTTTGCCTGAAGCGGTCGCGAGAGAAGAGGAGGAATCAATCGAATTGAAGCCGACGGCTTTGATTTGAAAAAAAAAACCCTAAGCTTGCAAAGAGGATGAACGATTTTAGAGAGAGGCCGCCATTATTTTATCATTTGATTTTTTTTCTAAAATGAAGAGGGTTTCGAATGAATATAAGAGAAAGGGGAGACGTGTTTTTGCAGAGGAGATCGTGATTTTTTTGGGCGTGGGTTTAGGCACGATTTAAGGCGTGATAATTGGGATGCTGATAAAAGTAAGGCAGTGTACAAATTATATTATATATATATATATTATACTATTATTATTATTATTATTATTTTATTTTATTCATTTTTAAATTCAATTTGTTTTGTATAAATTCTGTTTATTTTGTTTTGTTTAATTTTGCTGTTAAAATTTTAACTAAGTGTATTTATTTATTTATTTTCTGTTGATTAAAATTTTATTCCTTTTTATTTAAAGAAAAGAAAAATGTTATTTAAAACTAACCATCCATTTATAAATTTACATAAATAATAATTCTTAAATCCAAATTATTTTTCTAAGTCATTAGTTCGAATTTTAAATACAAATTCAATATTCAGTTTCAAACTCCAAAGTCAAATTCAATTTTATTCAACTTTCAATAGATTAAATTCTAAAATTTAATCGCCAAATTCATTGTTATATTGGGAATTCAAACTAAGCCATCATTCAAATATTTAAAATTAATTAAATATTTTCAATTTAAATTGTTCAAAATTCAGGGTTGTTACATCTCATATGGCAACTAAAGCTGAAGTCAGCTCCACTCTATTCGAGTTTTACATCCATAGTGTTCTGGGGCACGGTAGCCTTAAGATTTTAGGACCAGCATATGAAATCACTTTGGCCAATGTGTGGGAGGCCATACTTGTCATGCTTGGAGGAGCCGGATATGCCGAAGTAGATTTAATGGCGCACTATCTAGATGATGAAGCATGTGCCGCTCTTGCCAGGGGAAAGGAGAAACTCACCAAAGAGATAGCCGAAACGACAGAAGGAGAACTTTTAGGAAAGACAATCTTAACGACCCAGTTCTACCTTCAGTTTCAGCCGATATCGATATTGCTGGTTCCAGTTCCCATTCTCCTCCTCCTACTAAAACCGTTATTGAAAGTGCCACCGCCCACACTGGAGGTGAGACTCAAGAAAGCGCTGAAGCGCAGGACTTCGAAGTTGACATAGTAAAGTCTACTTCTCCTGGTAACCTCAATGTTGATCTTGCTCAAGTGGACTGCTTTCTTTCTTCACATGAGCTTGATGAACTTTTTGATTATTACTTCAATCTTGACGCGCCACTTTCTCCTATTTTTATGACAGATACTGACTTTAACTTCTCTTCTCCTGTAGTGAAAGCGCCAAGTGTTATTCAGCCTTCCCCTCTTCCAGTTGTTTCCTCTCCGCCACTTCAGATTACTCCTCCGTCCGTTTCTCAACCGGGGTCACAAGAGGAGAAGATAGAAGCTCTTCAAGGCTTGGATGACCCGGTTGCTTCTCAAGAACAGAAAGCCGAGGAACCTGAAGAAGGTGAAAGAACCCCGGAGTAGACTATTTCTGATGACATAACATTGTCTGCACTTTTCGCTCCAGGCAGTGATCCTTCCCCAAGGAAGAAGGGGAAGCGTGTAGTTTCAACGAAAAGGAGAGAAGCTTCTGCTAGCGAAGAAAAAACAGAAGAAAGTCCAATTGCACCCCTTCCTCTTTCTTCCCCTACTCCCACAAGCCGGCCCAAAAAGTTAATCATCCGGCCAGGCGAAGGCTCAAAAGGTGGCAGGAAGAAGAAGTGATGGGTTTAGGACTTATGCTTTTCACCTTGATTTTTTCTTTTTTGCTTGTGTATATAAAGACTTGTGTTGACCGGAGATTGTGCGGGTACCGATCCCCTCCTTCTTTTGTTTTGAAACCTGCACATGTATAAAAAAAATTATAGTATGGAATAAAATGATTCTTTTACTTGTACAAACTTCTGTCTGTATTTGAGAATGCATTTATTCTTTTTTTTCATCCGAGTTTCTTTATTTTCTCTGTGTGATGTTGTAGTAAACCTATGGTATGTTGCTTGAGATTGCTTTTATTTTTATAACTATATTATATTGCCCCTATACCATGGTTTATTGCAATCTCTTTCAAATTGGCAAAATTTTGGAGAACAACTCTTCTGTTTCGAGAAGACTTGCACTCTTTCTTTAGAGAACAACTTTTCCATTTGGAGGAGGCTTGCATCTGTACTTTAGAGAATAATTTTTCCATTTTAAGGTAATATTTTTCTGATTTAGTAGAATGCGCCTCGTATTGAAGAAGTCCTCTCTCTTTTTTTTTTGTGGAGAAGTTTTTACACTTCACTTTCGGAGAAAGTCACTTTTATTTTTTGACAAGTGAACTTTCCTGTGCGGTAAACTGGGCCTCCGAAAAAGGGCTTTGACCTGTTTGTGCCTCCGTGGAGGGCTTTTGTTTGATTGTGCCTCTGGGAAGAGGGCTTTTTTGTGTGTGCCTCTGGAGAGAGGGCTTTTGTTGTTTCCCTGTTCGTTGGGAAGCGGGTCTCCGAAGAGGGCTTTTCACATTTCGACTCGTGTGAAGTTTTATTTCAGATCAAGGTGAAATGTGTGCCTTCGAAGAGGTCTTTTAGCATTTCAACTCCGGTGAAATGGGCCTCCGAAGAGGGCTTTTCACATTCCAACACTTGTGAAGTTTTATTTCAGATCTCGGTGTAATGCGTGACTCCGAAGAGGTCTTTTCACATTTCAACTCGTGCGAAGTTTTATTTCAGATCATAGTGAAATGTGTGCCTCCGAGTAGGGCTTTTTCCAGGAAGTTTCTTTCTCATGGTTGGATGGATTCATGGGGCGGACACAAGTTACTTGGATGTTTGTTTGCACAAACGTTCTTAGCTAGTTAACGAGTGCCCTGTGCCACCGGTCATTCCACCAATCTTTTTTGGTTGAGAAAGAGAACTTTCTTTTTCTGGAAAGTCCCATTAGAGGTCTTTATCCTCCGAAGAGTTGCGCCTCCGAAGAGGGTTTGTGCTTCTGAAGAGGTCTTTTGTTGTTTCCAGCCTGCTCGCCCATGTCTTTTCGTCATTTGCTCATACCAGCGGTTCCCTGCTATCATTTTCAAGCAGACATTCCTTTCTTTTGCAAGTAGTTTATTTTATCCAAAGAAGTGTACTTCACTGTTAAATGAGTTCGCAGGTGCAGACACAGGCTAATTAACCGGATGTTCGTTTGCACAAACGATCACAATTAGTTAGGAAGGGTCCACCTCCGGCGGAACCACTAACAGTTTGCTTGAAGCTCCTCTTAATTGGATTTGAGTCTGGAATTTTTGTGGCTGAACATTCATTTGTTGAGTGATGTCAGGGATCGCTTGGTCTTGTGATGGTTAAGCTTTGTTTTAATGGCCTGCAATATTAAATCGACATTTTAGCAATACAATTAAAGTACTTTTCATATATCGAAATAAAACAGGCATTTTGTAATAGTAGAGAACACAAGATTTATAGTGGTTCGGCCAAGAACTGGGCCTACATCCACTTTATAGTTCTTATTATTCACTTGCACTGGCTTTACAATGGCTTTCAATACAAGAATCATACATGCATAATTCTTTTACAGTAATTCAATAAAGCTTTTAAGTAAAATATGGGCGCAAGTGATTGTTGTTCCAAGCCCTTGGAATTGGATCTCCTTCGACAGTTGTCAGTTTGAAAGTGCCATTAAGAATTTTTGTGCCTATGACATATGACCCTTCCCAGTTTGGCGCAAACACTCATGTTGCTGTCATGATCCTTTTCAAGACTAGATCTCCAACCTCAAAGCTGCGTTGGCGAACTTTGGAATTGAAGTGCCTGGCAATTCTTTGCTGATGGGCTGCAATTCTGAGCTGAGCCTCTTCGCTTTTTTCATCAAGGAAGTCTAATGCTTCAAGTTGCAGCTTTTCATTTTCAGCTAGATTGAAATGGATCCTTCTGTGTGAAGGAACTTCTATCTCCACCGGAATCATTGCTTCTGATCCATATGCCAATGAAAATGGAGTGTGCCCAGTCGCAATTTTATGGGTAGCTCTGTACGCCCATAGGGCTAGTGGTAGCTTATCGACCCAACCACCTTTCGCTTTTTCTAGTTGTTTTTTGATAGTTGATTTGATAATTTTGTTTGTTGCTTCCACTTGCCCATTTTCCTGCGGATGAGCCACTGCTGAGAAGCTTTTTTAGATCTTGAATCGCTTGCAAAAATCTTGGAACTCTTCACTTTCGAATTGGGTTCCATTGTCTGTGATTATCTTTTGAGGCACACCATACCTGCAAATGATATTCTTAGTTACAAAGTTTATCATCCTTTTAGAGGTAATAGTAGCTAATGGTTCAGATTCAGCCCATTTAGTAAAATAATCAACAGCAACAATAGCATATCTGATTCCGGACTTGGTGGTTGGCAAAGGCCCGATGAGATCTATTCCCCAAATAGAAAATGGCCACGGACTTACCATCTGTGTTATCTCGGTCTAAGGTGCTCTTTGGATTTTTGCAAATCTCTGGCATCGGTCACATTTTCGGGCATAGCTTGCAGCATCACGATTAATGTTTGTCCAAAAATACCCATAACGGATAATTTTCTTTGCTAAAGTTTGACCACCTGAATGGTCTCCACACTCTCCTCCATGTACTTCAGCTACAATTGTCTTAGCCTCTTCCTTGGTCACACATCGGAGTAATGGCATTGAGAATCCCCGCCTGTACCATCGGCCATCTTGATTTATATATACAGAGGGTTTTCTTAGCAACTTCTGTCGTTCTTTTGAATTTTCTGGTAGAGAACCATTGAACAGATATTCCATTATCGAAGTCATCCATGATTCTTGCTCTTGAGAAACAGTCATGACCCAATCAATCTTCATTTCATCAATACTTGGGGCTGAAAAGACTTCTACACGAATCAATCCTAGTAATTGAGCTTCACCAGTGCTTGCATATTTTGCGAGAGAATCTGCCTTCATGTTCTCTTCTCGGGGTATATGACTTATTGTATAATGATCGAAATCATCAAGAAGTTCCCAGGCTCTTGACAAGTAAGCAGGCAGATTTCCTCCTTTAGTTTGAAACTCTTTCTTGACTTGGCATACAATAAGCTGTGAATCACTGAAGATTTGCAACACTTTGACATTTAGTTCTTTAGCAATTTTCGTCAATAAGAGCTTCATATTCTGCTTCATTGTTTGTTGAAAGGAATTACAATCTCAATGCGTAGCACAATGACCGCCCTTTAGGGATTTCAAGCATAACCACAGCTCCGCAACAGTAATCATTTCTTGCACCATCAACATATCATTTCCATCGAATTGGGGTATTATCGGTCATCTCTTCCTCACTATCACCTTTATCTGTACATTCTACGATGAAATCTGCTAAAGCTTGTCCATTGATTACACTATGGGGATGATAAGTGATGTCGTATTGGCTGAGTTCAATATTCCACTTCAGAAGACGACCCGAAGTCTCAGGGCAAAACCGGACTTGCTTCAGAGGTTGATCAGTGAGGTCCTTGATAGGATGAGCTTGGAAATATGGCCTCACTTTTCTTGAAGCAATTAGTAGACAATATGCGAGTTTTCCAATTTTGAATAATTCATCTCTGCCCCAGTGAATCTTTTTCTGATATAATAGACCGGGCGCTGAATTTTTGCGTCTTCCCGTACCAACGCTGCACTAAGAGCATGAGATGAGATTGCCAAATATACGAAAAGATCTTTACCATCCTCGGGCTTAGAAAGTATTGGAGGCGTTTTCATATGACAAATCAACTCATCGAAAGCTTTCTGGCATTCAGGGGTCCAGTCAAAAAATTTCCTTCCTTTCTTCAGAGCATCAAAGAATGGAATGCATTTATCAGTAGCTTTGGAAATGAATCGACTCAAGGCAGTGACTTTTCCATTAAGACTTTACAATTCCTTCTTCATTCTAGGAGCTTTGACTTCTTTTAAGGCAGCAATCTGAGTAGGATTAGCTTCAATGCCCCTAGCACTCACAATGAAACACGAGAACTTTTCGGACTCCACTGCAAATGAACATTTCAAAGGATTAAGTTTCATTCCATACTTTCGGAGGACTGCAAACATTTCTGCCAAGTGATCCATATGTTCTACTGCCTTCTTTGATTTCACCAGCATATCGTCAACATAAACTTCCATATTTTTTCCAGTCTGTGGCTTGAACATGGCATCGACGAGTCTTTGGTAAGTTGCCCCTGCATTCTTAAGTCCGAAGGGCATGACTCTATAGCAGTAGAGACCAACATCGGTGACGAAGCTCGTGTCCTCCTGATCCGGCTCATGCGTCATGATCTGTTTGTACCCGTAGTAAGCATCCATAAAAGATAAGAATTCATGCCCCGCTGTTCCATCCACCAACTGATCTATCCTGAGTAACGGGAAGCAGTCTTTGGGGCAGGCTTTGTTTAAATCTGAGAAGTCGATGCATACTCTCCACTTTCCATTAGCTTTCTTAACCAGTACTGGATTTGAAACCCAATTCGGATAAGTAGACTCCCTGATGAGACCATTCTCCATGAGCCGGTCTAGCTCTTCTTTCAATGCTGCTGACCTTTTAGGACCCTGGGTTCTTCTTTTCTGCTTTACTGGCGTAAACTTCGGATCAATATTCAGAGTATGTACTGCAATTTCGGGGGATATTCTACACATATCGGCATGAGTCCAAGCGAATACGTCCAGGTTTGCTTTCAAGAATGATATCAAGGAATTTTGAACCGTCATACTAAGTTGCGAACCCATATTGACCACTTTGTTAGGATCTTTCGGGTCAACAGTTACTTGCACCGTTATTTCCACCGACACCACTATATTCTCCCCAGCACTGGATTTTCTAGGATCCATTTCTCTTTGTGCCCCGCTATGCTCGCCCGTGCAGGGTCCACCCGGTAATTGCTACAAGGTTTGTTCTTTGATGCAGATTGGGGCTGCCGCATCTTTTCCCATCTCTCTCTTCCTTGCTTCATGCAACTCCATAAGATAACATTCTCGTCCAGCATTCTGATCCCCCTTAATAACACCAACTCCACTATCCGTGGGGAATTTCATAGTGAGGCACCATAGGGCGAGAATTGCCTTAAAAGCCGCAAGAGTTGGTCGGCCTAGGAAGGCGTTGTAGGCAAAAGATTCATCAACAATTACAAAAGTCTGTTTTCAAACAACCTTTTTCTACCCCTCTCCAAGCTCGACGAAAAAGTCAATAGTTCCAATTGGCTGGTTCGGTTCCCCAGTAAACCCAACGATCTTTTGAGATGAAGCTTGAACATCAGCCATCAGAATTTTCATTTGATCGAACGTCCTTTTGAAGAGAATATTGCAGGAAGTGCCACAATCTACAAGCACTCTTCTCACAATAGCCGTCCCAATGCCTGCAGAGATGACCAAGGGATCCATGGTTGGAGCTTCAATGCCCATAGAGTCCCTGGCTCTGAACACAATATCATCATTAAAAGTTTTCTGCTGCTTAAATGGTGCAGCATCTTCAAGCATAAAAACACTCTCTTCTGCTGGTGCGTATTTCAAGGCACAGGCATATCTTTCCATCTCCCCCCAGCTTCTACCTGCTGGGTGAGGACCTCCCGTAATCACAATAATAACGGGCCTTTCTGATTCATGCGTAGTAGTCCTCTCACTCGAGCCAGACGGATGAGTAGGAAGTTGCTAACCCTTAGTAGATGAAGTTGGGTCATTCCTATTCCTCTTCACAAATTACTGCAACTTGTTCTCTCTCAGCAATTCTTCAGTCAAGCTTTTCAGATGGCGACATTCGTTGGTATCATGACCGGGTTGATTATGAAACCGACAAAATCTCCCACTTTGAAGAGCCTTTTTCCCAACTCTCATCTCATGTGGTTTAGGATATTCCACCGCATCTTTGGTAGCAAAAAAGATATTCTCCGAGGTGTCGGTTAAAGGAGTGAAATCTGAAGGTTTTAAGAAGCGAGGTTTCTTCACATCCTTCTGTTTCTTCCCGCCATTATTCTCCCTTTTCTGACTCCCAGACACTTTTTTGGTAGGAGCAGCAGTGTTATTCTTGGCCTCTGTCAATGCCACTTTAGTCGGTGCTTGAAGGCTTTCCACGCGCATGAATTCTTCAGCTTTCTTACAGAATTTCTCAAGCGAATTCGGTTCTTTCATCTTCAGCCACTTCCCAAATTCGCTTGACTTGTCGATTGCCCTCATCAAGTATGTCAAGACCATCCGTGGCTCTGCATTGTCCACTTCAGCCAAAGCTATGTTGAAGCGGTTCAAGAAAGGTCTAATAGATTCCCCAGGATTCTGTTCCAGGCTTGACAGTGACATAATATCCTTTGCCTTTGAAGCATACAACCTGAATTGCTCTTTAAACTTCCGAGTCAAATCGACGAACTGGTCTATGGATCGGACCGGAAGCTTTGTCAACCAAAGTAGAGCTACTCCTTCCAAATATACCGAAAAGTACCGGCATTTGATCTCATCAGATGCCCAAGCACCAGTCATGTGCCAATCATACTTATACAGGAATTGATTAGGGTCACTTGTTCCCTTATAAGCCGGGATGGTAGGAGGAACAAACTTCCTGGGAAATTCAGCTTTCAAAATCTTTTCAGTGAATGGAGTTTTGCTCGAAGCGAATCCCCATTCTTTTTCATCTTCATCCCTCTGCATGCTCTCTTTCATGATTTTTCGCACCATACCCGAAAGGTATTCCTCATCATTTAAAGGCTCTGTAGGACAGACTTCAGCCATTTTCTCGGAAGTTTGTCTGGACAAACGTTCGCGGAGAGTTGGCTGCGGTCTCGATCCTCAAGCTTGGGGAGGTGTTTCTCTGGCAGGGCTAGCTGCTCTTTGAGGAATATTCCTCTCTTCAAGATTATGAACATCATTTGCAAGGTTCTCTTCATTATTCACCAGTTGATGGTTAGCTCCGAGCAAAGCATTAACCTACCAAGCATTAAAGCTTTCTGAGTTTCCATCTGCTGGTATAACCCACATACTGCAGCATCTAACTCCGCTCGTGTAATTCCAGCACTTGGTGCTGCTTGACTTGATGAAGGAGAAGTGGCGGTATTCTCATGTACATCACTGAGTTTGGTAGATCCGCGCTTTCTTCCAAGAGCCATTATCTCTGATAGACTTCTGGTTTTGAGAGAGGTTTTTTCAACAAACTTTTGCGAAGCAATGACGAAAGTAGCCTGAGTTGGGTTCTTAGTGAAAGCACCAAAAATGTTAACACTTAAAATTGAACGCTAACACCCAGGTGTAAGTAAAGATTAAGTTAAAGCACCACCCGTCAATACGGGAATTAGAAGTAAGTAGAAAAGTCACAGAGAAAGCAGTAAAAAGACAACAGTTTTATAATGGTTCGGCTTCAAGTTAAGCCTAAGTCCACTTTAATCTTCTTTATTGCTGAATCAGTTACAACTTTAGAACGATCTTTGATTTCAACACTGTTAGGACAAATATCTAGAACTCCGATGTAGAAGAACTCTTTGAATCCATGTCGAATGTATCAGATTTCCTCTTGAAGTTCGTCGAGATGTCTTTCGTGTTTGAAGTGTTGAGTGAGACGAGAATTCAGCAGAGTATCGGTATTCTAGAAATGAGCACCAAACGATCTTTTTCCAGTTGGAGTAGGCGGGGTATTTATAGAGAGTTTTCTGAATTAGGTCGTAGGTCGCAAGCGACCTTGGATAGGTCGTAGGTCGTGAGCGACCTAGTGGGAGCGGTTTACGGCTTAACTAGGGAGTAATTGATCACCGCGAACAATCTAGCAAGTCATAGGTCGTGACCGACCTAGGGAGGAAGCGGCATAAGGAGTTACTTCGGTATTGTTTAGGTCATGAGCGACCTAGGGGAGGATGGTTGGCGACCTAAGGTCGTGAGCGGCCTATAAACAAGCGGCCTCATTCTGTGATAACTCGCTAGGTCGCTGGATCTTCTAGGTCGCTAGGTCGTTTATCTTCTAGGTCGCTAGGTCGCTTTAGTCCATAGGTTGTAAGGTCGCAGATCTCTTATACCTTTAGCCCGTTAAGTCGCGAAGCCTCTTTGTTGTGACATGCTATTACCCTGTGTTGATGGTTAGGTCATTGATAAGCTTAGGTTGCTAGGTCGTGATATCTTTAGGTCGCTAGGTCGTTGGGGGTCTTTAGATCGGTAGGTCGTTCATACTTTAATTCTTTCAGGTCGCTTATTTCCTTAGGTCGCTGAGCCGTAGAATAGAGGAGTTAAAAGGAATTTAGGTTGGCTTTGACAAATTCTGGAGGAGCAATGGAGCAGGAGGCTTCTGCGTTTAGCTATATAGTATTACGCTGTGTGTTCTCTGAGTCGTTTGTCTTTGTGTTGTATTGAGTTGTATAACTAGGAAGGTGTTTATAACTGTCTAGTATGTGTTGTTTTAGTTGTGTATCCCTGATGTATATGATAATATGTAATGTATTATGTGATTAATATAATTTATTCGTTCCGTTGTTTAGATTCTGATGTTGTTTCTTTCTTCTTCTCTGTCTTTTCTCTTTTCTATCCCTTTCTTTCCTAAAAATGAAGCGATTTTTTGTAGTAAGGAAGTCGGGCCGTTTCATGTTTTAAAAGGGAAAATACATGATCTTATAAGTTTAAAATGACTTAAATCAAAATTTAATTGTTTGTAAAGTTATATTGAATATTTGGAATTTAATTAATAGAATTTTTGAAGTGTTATTATTTCTAATGTAAAGGATATTACAGCATTTGTAAATGTTGTAGTTGATAGAAATAAACGAAATAGCTAAATTGAATTAAGGGCTATTATAGCACTTTGTAAGTGCTGTAGTTGCCGAAATCAACTAAAGTTTTATTTGAATTAAAGTAACCTTATTACAGCATTTTTTAAATGCTATCTTTTGTTAAATTGAATTGTTTTAAAAGTTACTTTCCGTAGCATTTTCTAAATGTTGCGAAAGTTGAATTTTCATTGTTTTATAATATTTAAGTGAATAAATGAACTTTGAAAGATTAAAATTTTGGAAATTTAACAATTTAATTATTAAATATAATAACTTCATTCTAATGACTTAAAATGAATTGTTTTGAAATATAAACTATTTTGAAATGTGTTTTGAAATGGTATTTTAAATAAAAATGAATGTGGTTTGGGAAAAATATGATATTTTGACATTTTGAAATGGATTTTGAATGATATTGAATTTTGAAATGATTTTGATTTCGAAGTATAAATTATTATTTTGAAATTTTAACCACGGGATGTGTTTAATTTATGCTTTTACTGATCCTTAGAGGATGGGCGATCCCAAGCATCCTTTAAGTTATAGTGCATATGTGATATCCCAGAATTTTTAACAATATCAATTTAATAATCTGTAGTTAAAATTAAATTGATATTGATATTCTGATAATAATTATTCAGATAGATTTAATAATCTTCTTCAATAAATATTTAAATTGGTTATTTTGTCTTATAAATGATATAAATTGATTTCTATTTACAATATGAATATATGGTTTATATTTTAAATAGATTGGTATTGTTTTAATTTTAATAAGTAAAGCATATTTTCTACTTTTTATAATTTGGAAAATATGTTTTATTTAATATTTAAGTTTTTCAAAGTTAAATAAATAATTTTGGTTTAAATTTAATAATTCAATCATGTTTTAAAATTCTAATATATGCATTATAAATTGGAAATTTGATTTTAATTAGTATTGAGGTTTTAAAACTATTTCATAAATAAATATATGATTTTAAATTGAATGGAAAAATATTGAAATGTTTTAATTAAATTGGCTTGGGTTTTAAATTTAGAATAAACAAACAAATGGTTTCATGGTTTAGTAAAATAGATTTTTTATTAATAAAAATATATTCTCTTGTAAAATTATTTTAATTTAATAATAAGAGAGTTATAAAGCAATATTAATATTGTATTGACCTTATAAATAAGTTTTGAATAGAATTTGTAATTTTTATTTCAAATTGAATTTATATTTATAACTTGATTTGAAATTGTTTGATTTTGAATTTAGTTTGAATTTAAATTCCAAAGTATAAATTTTAATTGTTTTAATTTTAATATGTATAAGTTAATTTGTAAAACATTGTTTGTTTTTATTTCATTTATAAATTCATACACATATCTAATATAAACTACCAAATTTAATCTAAGCTAACACACTTTACATTTGTAAATTTAAATACTAATTATCTTAAAGAAAACAAGTGTTAAATTCATATGCATTCTATGGACAAGTGTCTAACATTTGACAAGTGTAAAATTGTAGTTTTTATTTTTCTTTTCTTTTAGTAAAATATGAAAATACATTTAGTTAAGTTTGCATCTTATTCATAGTGCATTTTCATTTTCCTCAATCAAAAAAAGAAAAAGAAAAATCAAAGCTTCTCATCAAAAACTAAATCTTTCATAAACCTGCATACTCAAATCCAACATCTACAAACACAAATTATTCTAAACCAAGTTTCAAATCTGCATAATCTAAAACCAATTCCCCACTAACCCAAAATAAATCAAAAACAATAACCTGAAGTAAATTGCAATCCATTTCTGTATTTCGAAACCTACATGTAATTGAAGACCCTTGCATCTCTGTTTGAAAACTCCTTCAAGCCTTCACTGTTGTTTTTCTGCATTTCCAATCAAAGTAAAACCTGCATATCTCACTTCTTCATAATCAAATCCACCTTTACCTGCAAATTTCAAAAGAAGTCTGCAAAAATCAAAGTGAAGCCTGCACACTTTTATTTTCTGCATTCTGTTTAAACTGGGAGTGATAACATCTGCATGTGTTTGGGGAATTTAGCAATTGTATCATCTACTTCTGCATGCAAGTAATTATAGGCAGGAACATGAACAATCCAGATTTCAACAAATTGCAACTCAGGTTTTAAATCAGATAGAGCATGCCTGCATTTGTTTTCTGTAATATTCATAAGGGTTTAACAGAGGGTCTGCATCCAACAAAAAGGTGAGTAACTTAAATTTTGAAATTTAAATAGGTTGCATGATAATATTAGATAAAATTTAGTAATGTTTGTGTTTATAAAAGCTTGGTAAATATGTTTGTGAATGCATGTTGTCTATGCTCTGCTGTGATTTTGAATTCATCTTCCTATTTAAAGGAATCCACCAAATATTGTTTAAATTTGTTTTAGTATATATTCTTAAAATAACTAAAAAACTATTTGCTTATTTAGATTAGAATCAAAATATTTTCAAGAGAATTGATTTACTGCCTGAAGATAAATAAACTTTAGCAAGTTAAGGATATAAGTAGTGTGGCCTCTGCATGTTAATTCAAAACAAAATTTAATGAGTTAATTTTATATTTCAGTATCATTAAACTATGTATTAATTGAAACTTGATTTTTAAATCAAGTATTAGTATTTTTTTTTAGGTGTATGAGTTAGTAGCAGTTTGTCCTTAAACCAAAATTGAATATGAACAAAATTCTTGCAATCCGTAGTTTAAGAAAACTCAAAACTCTTCTGAGTTATAGAGTAAGGATTATTGATCCTCAGAAAAATCAGAGATGAATTTAAAATTTATTAGAGTAAGTGCAGTTTTGATTTTTAGAATTTAACCCTAGTTTTTATTTGGGGTAAAGGATCGATCATTTTGGGACATAGGAGCATCGAGTGTACTGATATTTAGGGATTGTGTAGTTGAAGTGTGAGAGAGTGCGAGGCCGATGGGGTTGAGTGTCAGTTGGTCGGGGAGGCGCAATTTCGCCGTTGACAGGTTTGCAATAGAAACCTATTTGAAGTTTACAGGTTTTGGAATTAGGGGCGAATTTTTGAATTCCTGATTTTTGTTCAACCTGGTGTTGTAGTTAGGGTTTTGATGGGTCTTTGGAGGGTTGCTGGATCATCAATGATGACCAGTAAGGGCGGTGGTCGCCGTGCATATGCACGGCGATGTGATTCAGGTGAATTGATTTTGGGTTTGGGGGTGATCTTTGTATTTCCTCAAAGGAAATGGTTTAAAAACTCTGAGTAGTGAAGCATAAGACTCGATGTAGAAATAAGGTCTCTCGGTTACTCTGTAATATCCAGGTTTGAAACCTGTTTTTAAAATCTGGGTTTTAAATTATTGAAAATTCTGTAGATTTATTTAAAGTAAGGATTAAGTGTAAGTTCAAATGCAAGTTTGAATTTTAGATTCAAATTTAAATTCCAGTTTTTAAAAAGAATAAAAGTTTCAAAAATTTAACTTAATTAACTATTTCATTTTTGTAAATAGTTTAAAATTTTAATAATGAAGTTTCTAAAATGTGAAGTAAGATATAAAGATAAATTTTAAAACTGGAAATCTAAGTTTAAAATGAACTTCAGTTCAAATTTAAAAAGAAGATTTAAATTTGAAAGTTTAAACTAAAAATGAATTAAAACTTCTAAAATTTTGAAATGAATTTAACTTCAAATTCTTATGATTTGATTTTTAAGACAAACTTTTGTTTTGTCTTGAAATTTAAATCAGTTTTAAAAAGTTTCAAACTTTGATAAGTTTAAATTACTTTTAAACTTGTATTTTAAAATGAAAATTTAAAAGTAGTTTAAAAGACTTTGTTTCAATTAAATTGTTTTAAACATAGTTATGTTATATTTTATTTTGAAATTTAAATTTAGATTTATGTTTTAGAATTTAATTAACAAGGTAATTAAGATTTATTAATTTATTTATTTGATTAATTGAATTTGGAATTAATAATTGATTAAATATTAATCAATTTATAATTAAGATCATTAATTAGATTATTAATTAATGATGAATGAATATTGTTAATTATGTAATTAAATTTAATCAAGGTTAATTAATTTAATAATTAACTTTAATTAATGAATGATTAAAGATAATTTAAATGGTAATTAATTTAAGTTAATGAAATAATTAAAGAAGGGTTAATGAAGGTCATTAACCAGGATTATTTAAACAATTAATTAATTTGATTAATTTTTATAATTAATTAGATTAATTAATTTAATGATAATCAATTGTAAATGGTTTGAGTATAATTACTTAATAAAGTAATTAAGAAATTATTTACTTAATGTAATTAATTTAATTTAATATGATTGTTTATTTTTAATTAATTAAGTTTAATTAATTTTAAACACTTGAGTTTTAAAAATAATTACTTTATGTAATTAATGATTTGGAAATTACTTAGTTAAGTAATTGTTTAATAATTACAGATTGTAATTAAGAGGAGATGTTGGGGATGAAGTAATTTGGATTAATTATTTAGTAATTAATCAAATAATTAATTAAGAAATTAATTTAAGGATAATTAATTTGTTTTATAATAGTAATTAAATTAGTTAATTACTTAGAGTAATTAATTGAAGGAATAATTAAGGATCATTAATTAGTTTAATTAATGATGAAATTAAAGATGAATAATTATGACTAATTAATCAATAATAGATAATTAAGGTAATTAATTAATATAATTAATTAAGGATTAATACAATTAATTATGATTAATTAATTAATTGAAGTAATTAAAGGTTAATTACTATTTTGTTTGAGGTTAATTAATTTGTAAAATTTATTTAGGATAATTACATAAGTGTAATTAAGGGTAATTAATCAAGAGTGATTAATTAAGGTAATTAGTAATGAATGATTAATTGATTGTAATTAATTAAATGATTGAGTAAGCAAGATTTTTATTGTGAAGTAATTAATTTAATTTATTTTAAATTAATTAAGATGGATAAATAATTTAATTCATTTTAAATTAATTAGTAATAGAGATAGTTAATTTAATTCATTCTAAATTAATTATATAGTGATGAATAAATCATTGCTTATGTATAAATGGATGACATTAATTGTCTTGGATGCTTTGTGATCTCAGTAATGAGATAAATGATATTGTGTGGTATGGATGTTTGATTTGTATTGTGATGATAACATAGGTTATCTATTGTGATGGTGATATATGGAATATCTATTTGATATCGGTAATGTGGATTACCTGTTACTTGATAATGTTGATTATCAATTGTGATTATAATTTTTGATTATCAATTGTGATTATACGTTATCTATCTGTATATATATAAATACTGTAATTGAATTGTTTTAAACCTTTAAAACAACTTGGACCTTAAGAGACACGCTTTGGATTTCGATGAGACCGGGATCAAGTTTCCATATTTGGATATCCGAAAACCACATCGATTCCAAATAACGTTAGGTCGTGTATCAAAGCGGAGCTTTGTGAAGACTCGAGGTGTAAGGACTATAAGTCAGTATAACTCTGTGGGTGATTCCGTAATAAGTTGACGGGATAGTACTTATAGATGGTGGTTCAGAGTGCAAGGGTTATTTTCGTTAACTCTGAGGGTGATTCCAAAATGAGTGTAACAAGATAATGCCTTCGGTTTTGTTCGAACCCGGAACGAACTTGTATGGATTGAATGCTTTCATAACATCTCAGGTGGACAATGAGCATTCTATGTGATATGTCCTATAAAGGTAATCGTAGCCTCAAGCCTCATCAACCGGGAATGGCTAAAATAGGGGAGGTGTAGCAAGGCTTCGTGGGTCGCACCCACAGGAGAGCAAGATTTACCTCTGTCTAGAAGTCCCTTTATATTCGGCTGTGTGGGTGGTTGCTAGCTACAAACACGGGGTTGTCTTGTTCGGAACTATTCAGTAAGGAATGGGTCCGGCTTTGTGTTGCAGGGGGTCGAGAGTGATCCTCGGTACGTTGATCTAGGCCACGTACTGTGATGGGCGGTACCCCAGTAGCCCTGCCATTGTATGGAATCCAAAATCCAATAAGTGCCAACGGTTTTGATTGTATTACCCACTTTTGTGGCTAATAACTGGAATTTAATAATGTAACAATTTCGGCTATTTCTTATTTATTTGAAAACCCTAGACACTATTATAATATCATCGGATTTCCTATCAAATGTTTTGGTTAGCGTAAGGTAAAAACTTTTCCATGTTTATGTGTGGGAAGTCTTACGTGATACCTTTCTTTTCAAGAGGTTTTTGAAAATTAAGCAACTTTAACCTGTTACTCACACCAGACCCATGTCTGACCTAGAGTTTATTTTTGTTTTTCATAAACTCTTGGGTACTCAAATTTTTATGAGTAGTCAAGGGAATTCAGGTTAGGATTCAGGTTAGCTTTGACGAATTCTGAAGGAGCAAATGGAGCAGGAGGCTTCTGCGTGTAGATATTTTTATAGTTTTCCGCTGTGTGTTTTCTCTGAGTTGTTTCTTGTATTGAGTTGTATAACTAGACAGGTGTTTATAACTGTCTAGTATGTGTTGTATGTTTGTGTAACTCTGATATTTGTTGTAAACTATGTAACATTTATGTTATATATATATTTTATTCGTTCAGCTGTTAGATTCTGATGTGTTGTTTCTTTCTTCTCTTCTTTCTATTCTCTTTTCTATCCCTTTCTTTCTTAAAGATGATGCGATTTTCTGGGGTAAGAAAGTCGGGTCGTCGCAGCATAACTACTACAGCTCACTTGAGTTGGTTTACATTATATAAGTATGTATGTCCTGACTCGAGTGTTTTGTGTTTTTACCTTACGCTCAGGTCAGCTTGAATATTTACAGCTTAGCTTTTGATTTCTTTTCTAGAGCTAGGAATTGCTGGAGATTCTGCTTGTCTAGTTATCCGTTGCCTTTCAGTATCAGTTGTTCTATTTCAGTTCTGGTATTTATAAGCTCCTATATATTTGGTATTTCTATTGTATATGTTTCGGACTGATATTATGTATTATGTTTTGAGAGTTTGTTATAGTAGCTTCATGAACTACTATGATATTTTAATTTCCGCTGCAAGTTATTCTGATATTTTATGTGCTTGTGATTCTGTGATTGTATTTCATTTGCTTCACATGTATTTACAATGCTATATTTTGAGCAATTCATGTCCGGCATGTGCGGATGCGAATGGCTAAAAAAATCGAGTTGTTACAGTTGGTATCAGAGCTTTGGTTTTAGGCAAACCTTTGCCTGCGAATCAAAAACTCTTTAGGGATAGGGTAGAAATACCCTATAATGAGTGAAATTAATCTCAGAATCCTTTCTTTGTGAAAGAACGTATTTTTGAAGTATAAATGATTTCCAAATGATTTTAAAGTATTTTCAAAGATTATATTGGTATAAAAATCTTCTTATTTTGAAATCAAGATCTTCTAAACTTCATTCCTTCTGTATCCATCTTGTTAGTAATTTCTTTGGTTCGGATTTACTTGGATTTGGAAATTCTATCTTGTTGATCCAGACTCTTTTCTAGATAGGAAGCTATTGTAGTTATAGCAAGATCGAAAGAATAGAAAGCAACTCGTCGAGCTCGAAGAGCACTAGCCCGATAGGAAAGGGAGGAAGCAATGGAGAAGTGGGAAATGCTGTGGAGGGAAACAGCAGGACCTCGTCCTTATGAACATGTCATTTGTTATCGGTGTCAGGAGAAGGGACACTATGCAGCCATGTGTGGGAAGAGAGATAAAGGTAAAAAGAGTATGGGAAAGCACTTTCGATCCAAGATTTTCTTTTTTAAATGCCGAGAGAAGGGTCACTTTCCAGGTCGTTGCCTGATGGTGAAGAAAGTGAAACCTGCACTTCCTACATCAATTAGTCTATCAACCATTTTCTACCATTGTAGGAGGGCTGGGCATATAGACAGAGATTGTCCTGTGAGACAGCACGGAAAGAAAGCTGCGTACCCACTGTGCGAGAAAGAAGATGGGAGTATGGTGCATTTATGACTGAAGTGTAGGAGCTAGGGGTATATTGAGGGGGAGTGTTCTTGACATGTTGAAGTACCACCCGGTAGAATTAATACCGATGCTTTGTTTATGTAGGCTGTGGATCTATTTGTTTTTAGCAGTTGTTAGGCTGCATTTGGTGAACTCGGTTGTATCTTTTGCTTAGATGAAGTTCTCAAACTAAGATATTTATGTTCCTGTTTTTGTATAATATGAAATTTGAATCTCTGTTTGTTTGAAATCTAACCTTGAATCATCCCTTGTGTTTGTTTTGAAATCCATCCTTGAATCATCCCTTGTGTTTGTTTTGAAATCCATCCTATTTGATTTTATTTTAAATTTGTACATGCATCAAAATTATTATTTTGATAAGGATGACCACATTCTATATATAAAAGTGAAATGTTTTCAATAATGATTTTGTATCTTTTAAAATGAAAATTTTTAGTTTTGAAAGGATTTGAAATTTTGAAAATTTATAAGAAATTTGATTTAAATAAAAATGATTCATAACTGAAGGGTTTTGAATTTGAATTTCGTGGAATAGAACTCCGGTGTCGATATTAAGATTTTGGAAAATATATAATAATAATATGATTTAAAGATGTTTTCTGAATAAGAAATGTTTCAAATGTATTTGAAATAATCCCAATGATTTCGAAGTGATTTCAAAGAAGTTCCAAGAAAATAAAAGTCTAGATCCCACTTATGTCGCTGGAAAATAAATTTTGGTGATGAGTGCATGCATCATCGACATTGATTTTCGAGTTTCTGAGTGGGGAGAGGCTCCTCTAGTAGCTTTGTTATGCGAGTGATTTTGTGAAATCAATTTTGATTTTAGATTTTGAAGTATGGTTTGATATTCGAAAGATATATGTGTATATATATATATATATTTGAAATGATTTAAAGTAAGCCGGTGTTCAGTCCTCGAGATTCAGACTTGTTTTGGTATAACCCTATCTTTTGGAATTGGTTTACTGATTTGTTGGTGATTTCCAACTCTTGGATTGAAAATATGATTTGTTCGACTATTTTGAAGGTTCGAGCACTTTCAAATCAAGGTTAGCTTTTCAAAGCTAATAAATTTTGAAAGCTATAGGGTATTTGATAAAGAATATAGGTTTAGTTTGGTACAATTAAAGTATATAGTAATATGATTTATATAAGTTTGAAACTATTTGTTAAGTGAAATAAATAAGACTATTTTGAATTATACTGGTATGAAATATAGATTTGAAATGTTTTGAATAAAGTGTGTGTATATATATAGAATAATAATCTTTCCAATGGTAAATTTGATTTTTTTAATAAATAGTTTGAAGGTTTTAAAAAGAGATGGTTTTAAACTTTGTAACCATTTTGATATTTTGATGAATGGAATGGTTTGTAAATGACTTAATTTTATTTTGATAAAGAATGTGAATTTGAAACGATAATTGATTTTGATAAATGAATATTTGAAGTTTATATTTGTATGAAAGGATATTTGGTTTACTTGTAATTTGAGTTTATTTAAAAATGATGGATTTATGAAATGTATATTTCAAAACTAAGTATAATGAATAAAATTTTGAGATATATGAAATTATGAAATTCAATTTTGGAATATGGTATATTTAAGCTTTGAAATATATTAAAGATTTAATAGTTTATTTTATGGATCAAATCTTTATTTGAAATTTGATAATATTTGAAATGGTTTTGTTGGAATACTAAATTGAATTGAAATTGATGGTTTGAACCGAATTAAAATTGGAAAATTTAGATTTGGGTTTAATTGAATAAATTTGTGAAATGTAAAGAATTAAAAGAATGTTTTATGATTTCAAATGTATGGTTTCGAAGTTATGATTTTCAAAGTGTAATAATTTCGAGTATTTTGGTTTCGAAAGATTTATAACTTTGAAAGTATTATGATTTTTGGAAGCGAATATATGTTTGAAATGGAAATGAATTTGTTTGACCTAAATTTTGCTGATTTGGAAATATGGATTATTTTCTAAATCTATTGTTTTAAGAAACTTTGAAACTGAATATATGTAATTAGGAAGAAATGATTTGGCGAAATCATATATGATTTTGAAACTGAATTGATATTGAAATGGTTTGACATTGAGAACCTTGTTTATTTAAATACTTTGATTTGGGAGTTATCAAACTTATATAAAATTTATTTGTGTAAGTATGAAGTGATTTGAAACTATTGATCTGTAAAGGTACTCAACTTGTAAATTGAAATCTTATATAATCGAAGTCTATATAAGTGTGACTTGATATACTATTGATTTTGTGAAGTATTCGATTTGAAATGAAATCTTATATATAATGGACTTTATATAAGTATGATATTTGAAAGTGATTTGAAAGGTACTATATGATACATATTTTTGAAATAAAGATATGTAAAGTTCCTTCAGGTTGATATCCGCTTTGTGGCCACACTGTGGATTCATTCTGTCGATATTAATCTCTCTGATTTTGGTTTTCCGGATATGATACTCGAGTGTCCATCGAATTCCATGGCAATCTACATGGTCTTATGTTTGCGACTGCATAGCATAATTCACCTGGCTGAGATGGCATGGGGGTACAGATGTTTCCCGAGGGATCCAAGTGTAACCATTGTGTATCGTGTGATCTATGTAGGTCGTAGCAGTAGTGAAATCCACTGGAGATAGCTTAAGGGTACGGATGTTTCCTGGGGGATCCAGGTGTAACCATTGTGTATCTGCAGTCTACTAGTCATCATGGCATAAATTGCAGGCTGAGATAGCTTACTGGTATGGATGTTCCTTAGGGGATCCAGGCGTAACCATTGTGTCTGCGATCCATGGTTAGACAAATGTTTGGTTTGGTTGATTTGTTTGGAATGTACTTTCCATAGCTGTTGTTTCGAAAGGTTTTTTAGTATTTTCACTAGGTGTTGAAACAAGTCTACTAAGCACCTGGAGAATTCTAGCTTTGCGCCTGATCAACGCATAGCCAGAGTCTGCAGGAACGAAAGTAAACTTGTTAAGACATCGAGTTATTAAAGTATTTTTGATAAAGTCTTATATGAAGGATATTTTGATCATTTATTTTTTTTCCAAATAATATAATATGTTTTAAATATTGTTTACTACGAACTATGAAATTTGAATCAAATGACTATTTATCATATTATAAAATGTTGTAAATGTTGTAAATAAAATTTTTAAATTGAAATTTATATGGTTTTAAAATAATGGTTTATCCTTGTCTTTCAACCTATTTTTCCTTCTAGCTATTCCTGTTTTTTCCCTCTTCGAAGGTCCTTTCCGCATTGTGCAAAGAGTTAGTTCTTTGGCTTATCATTTGGATTTGTCTAAGAAGCTTTCTTGAGTGCATGATGTATTCCACGTCCCACATCTTCGCTGGTATCATCATGATCCATCCCTTTTTGTTCAGCCTTCTGCTCTTGATGGTTTGGATATTGAGCCTAATCTGACTTTGGAGAGGAAGCCACTTCATATTATCGACAGAGGTACGAAGCAGCTAAGAAGGAAATATGTTAGTTTGGTCAAAGTACCGTGAAAGTACTAATAATCGAGGTTGTACCGGGGAGACGGAGGAGAGCATTCGTGCTTCGAATTCGAAATTATTTTTCCAGGTACTATTTGTTGTCTATCTTGCTTTTTTAATTTTCCTTGTTCGTTCTTTTCGAGGAGGAAAAGATTTGAGTGGGGGAGTGTGTAACAACCCAGTATTTTGTGATTATTTTAATTGTATATTTTAATTATTTAAATTAATTACTCCTGATTTAAAAACTTTATTATATTTATTAAATTGGATAAATTTTGTTATTTTAATTATAAATTTTAATTTTTGTGTGAATTATAATTTCAAACCTGAATAAATAGGATATTTCTAGAAAAGTGGATTTTGGTCAATCTGATCAAACTTTGACTTTTAAATTTAAAATTTAAATTTTTGAATTTTTTGAATTTTTTAGTTTATTATGAAATTAGCTTAAATTTCAAGAATACTACTTTTCATTTCGTTGAAATCTAATTTATATTGAGAAAGTTATGCTTTTGACAATATTGTGTATAAATTGATTTATTCAATAATATTGACTATTTTAATTTATATAAATAATATTTTTATTTATCAAATCACGTTCTAATATGTGTTATATGATATGTTAGGTATATATTATATTTTAAAACAATTTTAAAGTGATGTTTAAATTTTTCCAAAGTTTATTGAATTTATTTTCAAATTTTAAAGTCTAGTTTCCGATTTTTAGCTATTTTATCAATTTAATTATATTTAATTAAAATTTACTTATTTATTTTGTTGAATTCATCATATATTTGCTTTTTATTTGTATTTATACGTATTTTTCATGTATTTAAAATTTCAAAAGAAATTAAGAAAATTTAAAAAGTTTGTGACCTTTTGTGTACTTTGTCTTTTCATATTATATTCACCTTTTCACCAATCAGTGCATCAATTAAATTTTCTTCCTTATACTTTTCTTTCAGCCGAGCATTTCAATTTTTTCTGACGTGAAAATACACTTTTGAACCCTAAAATGTTCGGCCATTTCCTGAAGCAAGGTTTTGGTTAAATTTTCATGTCTTTTTCACATTTTCTACTTGATTTATTTGATTATTGCACTTGCATTCACCTTCATGTGTTCGGTCCCTCCACCTCCAGCACCTTGGCCACCTCCACCATCACCACAACTAGCCATATCCCCTCCTTCCCACTGCCATTCCATAGCTATGGCCATCCATGTGAAGATCCACCAAAAATATGACAAAAACTCCACTAAGTCACCATAGCCGAACTCCCCTTGTCTCCACCACTCCAACCACCACTTTGGCCGGCCATACACGACCACCACTAGCCACTTCCTGAGCCTAGGACCCTACCACTTCACCCCATGCACTCACCAGATCTGACCTGGTCCAATCATCCCTTGGTCGAGACTTTTGTGTTAAGTTATATTTGGAAATTTAGACTTAAGTGTTAAGTTAAAAAGTTAATTATAAGGAATTGAAATTGTATGTTGAATTTTATAAGTAAATTATTATTAAATTGATTTTTAAATGAAAATTTAACTTTATAAAATCATGAATATAAGGGCATTTAAATGATTTTTTTAAAAGAAAAAATATATGAACTTATATGTTTAAAATGAATTAAATCAAAATTTAATTATTTGTGAAGCTATATTGAATATTTGGAATTTAATTAACAACATTTTTGAAATGTTATTATTTCTAATGTAAAGGATATTACAGCATTTGTAAATGTTGTAGTTGATAGAAATGAACTAAATGGCTAAATTGAATTAAGGGCTATTATAGAACTTTGTAAGTGCTGTATTTTCTGAATTTAACTAAGATTTTATTTGAACTATAGTAACCCTATTACAACATTTTTTAAATGCTGTCTTTTGTTGAATTGAATTGTTTTAAAAGTAACTTTTCGTAGCATTTTCTAAATGGTGCGAAAGTTGAATTTTCATTGTTTTATATAAATTTAAGTGAATTAATGCACTTTGAAACATTAAAATTTTGGAAATTTAATAATTTAATTATTAAATATAATAACTTCATTTGAATGATTTAAAATGAAGTAATTTTCTTTGAAATATAAACTATTTTGAAATGGTATTTTAAATAAAAATGAATGTGGTTTCGGAAAAATATGATATTTTGATATATTGAAATGGATTTTGAATGATACTGAATTTTGAAATGATATTTTATTTTGAAGTATAAATTACTATTTTGAAATTTTAACCACGGGATGTATTTAATTTATGGTTTAATGATCCTTAGAGGATGGGGGATCCCAAGCATCCTTTAAGTTATAGCGCATTACTACTACAGTTCACTTGAGTTGGTTTACATTACATAAGTATATATGTCCTGACTCGAGTGTTTTGTGTTTTACTTTACGCTCGGGTCAGCCTGAGTATTTACAGCTTAGCTTTGGATTTCTTTTCTGGAGCTAGGAATCGCTGGAGATTCTGGTTGTCTAGTTATATGTACCCTTCCAGTATCAGTTGTTCTTTTTCCGTTCTGGTATTTATAAGCTTCTATATATTTGGGATTTCTACTGTATATGTTTCAGACTGATATTATGTATTATGTTTTGGGAGTTTGTTATAGTAGTTTCATGAACTACTATGGTATTTTAATTTCCGCTGCAAGTTATTCTGATATTTCTGTGCCTGTGATTCTATGATTGTATTTCATTTGCTCCAAATTTATTTACAACGCAGTATTTTGAGCAATTCAAGTCCGGAATGTGTTGATGCAATTGGCTGAAAATATTGAGTTGTTACAATAGTGAACGACAAAGCCCTACCTTTACTAGCGAGTTTTCGAGGAACTTGCAAGAGCTTTTAGGGACGCAGCTTAGATTGAGTACGGCCTATCAACTTCAAACGTATGGCCAAATGGAGATAGTTAACAGAGTTCTTGAGGATTTGTTGAGGACGTGCATTCTTGATTTTAGAGGGACTTGGGAGTAGCACCTTCCTATAGTGGAATTCACATATAAAAATTGTTTTTAGGCTAGCATTGAGATGGCTCCTTTTGAAGCCCTTTATGGAAGACCTTGCAAGTCGACTTCGTGTTGGTCGAAGTCTACAAGGAGATTGCTACTTGGTCGCGACATGGTTAGAGGGACTTCGAAAAACATTTATATAATTAGAAGAAGAGTGAAGACAGCCCCACATAGACAGAAATCCTATGCAGATAAGAGGAGACGGGATATTGAGTTCGAGGTAAGAGATTTGGTTTTCATTAAGGTGTCTCCACTAAGAAAGGTAGTGTGGTTTGGATCAAGAGGGAAACTTGCTCCTTGATTCGTAGGGTCGTTCCCTATTATGTAAAGGGTAGGGAAGATGGCGTATTACATAAAGCTACCAAAGAGGCATGTTATGATGTTTTTCATGTTTAACACTTGAGAAAGTGCTTACATGATTCGTTAGAGGTAGTGGAACCTTGCCAACTTGAGGTAGGTTAAGTGGAGAGAGAAGCTTCGGTTCGTCGCATTCCTACCAAGATCATTGGACATGATATCAAGAAGCTTAGGAATAAGAAAGTTCCTTTGGTTAAGGTACAGTGGGGAGATAGTATTGAGCAGGCTACATGGGCGACTGAGGAGAAAATACGTATCTCTTATCCACATCCCTTTGATGGTACGTCTGAATTTCCTATTCCCGTCTTTAGTTTTGAATAGGTTCTTTCCTTTAGTATTCTTTGGGAAGGTAGATCTTAATATTTAACCTTTGGATGGTAGGACTGAATGTGAACATGTTACTAGAACATGTTATGTATGTTGGACGCAAGTGGTTGCAAGTGTTTTTTGATGGATGCTAATGGATGCATATACACACACTCGGCACTATTATCTCTTAGAGATCGGCCTAACTAGGTCACTAAATCATATGCATATGGATGTGTGTGCACTTTCATTTTTATTTCATTGTTGCTATAAACAGGTGATTGTCATATGATTGTTACATTTGGATGATGTTTGTAGCATGTATATAGAAATATCAGTTGTCTTTAGGGAATTTGCAGTCATTTGGATACACGGCATGGACATAAATGCATAAAAAAGAGGTCGACTGAATTAGTAGACTGCATAATCTTTTGCATTAATTAGGGACATTGACACTACACTATTGCATATATCATAAATTGCATTAAAAAGCTTAAGGACAACGGATGAAATGGATGATCGTTGAATATGTGTTGTGGAATTTGGATGAGAATATTTATTTCATTCTTCTGTCCTTAAAGATTTTGGGGGCAAAATCCTTTAAGGAAGGTAGAATGTAACAACTAGCATTTTTAGATAATAAAATAACAAAAATAATTATTAAATAGTGAAATTGATCACTTTTGGATTGTCAGAATTTAGCAACAGGTATTGCACCATTGGGTCCGCGGCAATTTTCCGATCAATTTTCATATATAACATGTCAAAATCCGAGTTAGTATGAAGAAGTTACGAGAGAAACAAGGCCCTATACGTCGACTTGTAAAACCCCAAGGTTGACCCGCATTTCCCTCCTAGACGTAAAAACGTCCAGGAGCGAGCCATTGGATCCAAAGTTGAATTTCATGCGATTGAAGCATTGTTTTCTGGATCCAATGATTCGTAGTGAGCCTGTGATGTAGTTGCACTAGATTCAATTCAAAAATCCGATGGTCTGAGATTCTTGAACTCCACTATAAATAGAACCCTAGGCCTGACTATTTTCTCACAATCAGATTTTTCTCCTAATCGGATGCATTGCTTGAGGCTGAATCCTAAATAAAAATTCTTTGTAGGGAGGAAATCTTTTTAGTAAAAATATTTTACACCTTAGAAGTGGATCTAGGAAGGCCAAGGATTAGAGCCAAGGACCAAAGGTAAGTTGTTGTAATTATTTTAGACTCGTAAGCAATTTAAAATAATAGGGTTTTCAATATTTGTAGTTTTTTATAATTTTGAGACAGTTTTTATGCAAGTCTATTTGCAGTCAGTTTTTAAGTAAATTTTAGAAGTTCTTTTCAGTTTACTTTTATTCAGCCATTTTATTTAGTTATTTGCAATAATTTACAGTTATTTACATCTGTTTTAAGTTGGAATTTTGCCTGTAAATGTTAATTTCTTTTTTATAGAGATTTAATCCTTTTTGACACGAATAAAATATAAAAAGAGAAGAATTCGCAAATATGGATTTAATATTAAAAAAAAGTAAATTTAAAGAAATCAGGTGTAAAATGAGAAAAACTGAAATAAAATGGAGATGGACCGAAATAGGCAAATTTGAGATATTTGCAAGCATAATTATAATAAGTGCTTATAACTAAAATTGGAAAATAGAAGAGTAATAGTTGCAAGAACAATTAGGACAAGTAGGTTATAATTAGAAAGAAAGAAATAACAGAAGGGGCTTTGTAACGACCGGAAATTTTCAAACCCAAAAATTTCAGATAGTTATGGAAAAGGAAAAAGCGATAGAAGAAGAAGAAGATCAAAAACACCAACATCTCACAATCGTAGTGGATAAGATATAATAATAAATAATAACAGTTACAAAGAATACTATATCTGTCATTCACATTTTAATACATCAGAGTTACACATATATACATACATTAATTATACACCATTATCATGTCTCAGATACACAGCAATATAATACAGCGGAAGCACTCCATACGTTCTTGCCATCCAGCTCGACTCCTGAGCTCCAGAACGTCCTTACCTGGAAATCTATAATACTCGGTCTGACCCGAGCGTTACATCAAAGTAACACCCGGGTCAGGCAGGAAAACAGCATGAGTAAACCCATCCAACATGAAACACCAAGCATACAACTTATATAGAACCCGGGTAACTCATATCAATTCACAAAGCCACAATTTATTGTAGATATCACTTATTTCACATATAAGTTTCTAAATACCAAAGATTTAGGTATAAAACAGTCCAATTCCTCCAAATCACTTCACTCCAGCATATAGTTTTTACATATCAATCTACAAAAATTCGAAGTGGTTTCGGGTATTTCCAAATACCCGAACTCGGTCTCTTCGAGTCTCATGTCATCCTAACCCAAGTTATCCAAATGAAATACACAAGATTTCATATCAGAGATATCAACTCAATCAAAGCATTCAATACCATTCAAACATCCATAAGCAATGCTTAATCACATACAAATAATTTTAATTAATCATGATTGAATTACTAACCTCAACCACTTAGATTTCTTCACTGGTTATTAATTAATTTCAAATCAATTAATCAATCATCCCTTCATTAATCATCTTAATTAATCACCCTGGATTAATTATCCTTCAATTACATTCAAGCAATTAACTTTAATTAATTTCACAATATTAATTATTCTTAACCAAAGTCAATAAGTAATCTTAATTACTTAATAAATTCATAAACTATGTTTAATTACATAAATCCTTGATTACTTATATTAATTAACTTCTCATAAGTCACTTATTAGTGATTAATTTAATCTTAATTCAATCAATTTTTAGTTACATCGTTAATTATATAAATTCATGATTTCCAATTTATATTTTAATATGTTTTAATCTAAATTAATTACTTTAATTAACCACAATATTAATCATTCTCGATTTATCTCAACCTGTAATTAACTATCTTTTTATTTACTTCATTGAATAAATTAATTACTCATTTTATTTTATAATAGAAGCTTAAAGGAATTTGAAACCAAATTTATTTTTAAATTTTAATCAATTTACAAATGCATTTTAACATTCAAGTTGTTTAAAACACTCAATATTTAAAACTTTATTTTTTCTAAAATCTGAGATTCACTAACTCAAATATCAGATTTAACTTTGATTTAAAACTTGTTTTTAAATCTCTACTTTACAATTTAGCTTCAGTATTTATATATCACTTTCATTTCTTTCCAATACATTCTTATTTTTATTCTATAATTATTTCACTTTCAAAATTCACTCTTATATTTCTTTCAAAAATCCAATTTATATATTTCGATAACTCAGGGTACCGAAATATTCAAGCAAACCACAGCATTCAGCATTCCAGTTACCAAAAATATTCACCACAGAATATCAATCATTCCATTAAATACTATATATATAGCACATCAATGCGATTTCAACCATTCGACCAATCATTTAAATTTAACCATTTAAATTTAAATAAAAATCCAGAAGCACGAGGTTTACTCACCTTTACCCCCCCTCCCAAATTTGCAATCCACTTCATTCTCGATTGACTCCATGATTTTCTCAACCTTGTATAACCATTTACGGTTTATTAATATTCTAAATAAATCAGACAATAAATTACTATTTATTTATCTAGTTTAAACTAAAATTTAATTTATCTAATAATTAAATATTTAAACTATCTTCATATAGATATTTCGATGTCTAAAACTCCTATATTATTTCTTCCTGTTTTATACAAGTCTATCACAGCAATCCTTAATTTTCATAAGTTCATTTTTATATATAAAGTTAACTAAGACAAGTATGTATATTCCAAATTTTCTTTTTATTTTAACACAAAGCCTTCAAAATTCCCAATTTCCAGAAATTAAACTAAATTAATGTCATGATTATACCTTACTCACTAATTGCCTGTAATTCGAACTCACACCTCAAAGCTGGCTCGCAACAACTTCGCAACCACAACCCTAAACATGCCGCATTCCAACGGTCTCGAACTCGACGTAATGCCGATAACTCTTCCTTCACTTCCCATTGCGAGCATCGCCTTCGAGCATAAGCTCCTCCAGAAATCGCGTTGTCGCGACCTCGCGCCACCACTAACCCTCGTGAAACTCCTCCCTTCTCCTTCAGAAATCGCGTTGCCGCAACCGCGCGCCAGCACTAACCCTTGTGAAACTCCTCCCTTCCATCGATCGCCACGCTCGCTCTGGTGATACCCCGAGCTTCACTACCAACCTAGAACGAAATCGAACCCCCACCTCAATTTGAACGCAAAACCTAAATCGTAGAAATTCCAGCCCTAATCGAAAAAAACAATGCCTTTGAGAACTTCCTGATCGCGAGCTATTCGCGATTCTTTCTTCTTATTTTTTCGGTTTGAGTTGAGAACAAAAGGAGAAAGGGGGGAAAAATAAACCAAGCTGAGAATGAATGAATTCCATTTCCCTTTCCTTTATTATTTTTGTCGGTTTAATTCTATTTGGAAAAAAACGAAGATATATTTTCTAAAAGAGGCTTCTGGTATAAGCTAAACCGTATCACGTGACTAGGGTGATTTTATTTAGACTTTGAATTTATTTTATATAATTGAATATTGAAAATATCTCGTGTTACATACCGTGAAATTTCGAAATCCTAATCAGACATGCCACCAGGCGTTTCTAAGGCTTTACCTGTATTCCGAACACAATGGAACGTGTTTCGGAAGCTAATTCAATCATATGCGCGAGTTACGGAAGTGAATGACAAATTTTAAATTAAATCGATTAAAATAGTTTCTAAGCGTTTTGAGCCGCCAGGGTCAAAAGACAACTCAGATTACTATGAAAATTGAAATTCGATAATAACTAACTATTACGGATCCAATGGAACTAGTTTCGTCGAATTCCGAGATTGTGCCTCGGATGGCTATTTTTTAAATTCAATTTAAACGATATATTTTAAAATTGAACAAATTACCTTTTTAATTAAATTCCAACCATTATATTATCTTTAGTATCATCATTATAAATTTTATAAGCCTTCAAATTATTTTTAACAGACTTAGAACCGAAAATTCAATAATTTACCCAATTTCAGTTTATTTAATCTAACAACTGAATTGCTATTAATAATAATATTTGAATTCAAGTTAAAAATTAACTTTTAAATATTTAGAATCAATTAATTATTCCATTTTAAATTGTTAAAAATTATGGGTCGTCACATTCCTCCCCCCTTAAAAGAATTTCGTCCCCGAAATTACTAGATAGGAAGAATGGTCCAATACCCGTTTACCTTTTTCCAAAACCAAACAATTTTATCAACTTGCCATAACATATCCTTTATTAAAGACCCACTATCACTTCAACCAACTTTCCAAAACCTTCCCTAGTATCCAACAACATTATTTACTCCCCATATACAAATTTAAATTTAAAATTCAATTTTAAATTATCACACTTTCACAAAAAAAAAATCTAACTCTCTTAATTTTTGAAATTTTTTGCCAGGTCTCCTTTATGCGGCTAGCTCGGTACAACTACAAAATGCCTCTACGGGCACCCAAATTCCAAAAAGAAAACAGAAAGCCAAGTGGCTACATCAAAAAGCCAATCCAATTTTCATATAGAAATTTAAATACATACCTTTTTGTCGAGCAATTCAAATTGTATCCTGAAATCAAAATGTAGAGATCCTGACTTAACCTTCGAAAATCGACACCGGGTACGACACTCATATTCAAATGTCGCAGATTCAAACGTCAAATCTGGTGCGCCAGAGCTTATAACACAATTAAGTAAACAACATAGCGGAAGAAAAAGAATAATACATTGATATACATCATTGATACAATATCTGAAACAACAGATGATACAATAGATATCAATAGACATCAGAGATATGACACAAGAAAATAGCAGCGGAAAAGAAAAATAGATAACACCAATAGCGGAACACATAACTCTAAGATAGTCTTCAAGGAAGAACTCCAGCAGCAGCTCGATCCAACATCACGATGCACTAAGACAAGCAAGTCTCGTCCACAACCAAAGATTAAACTAGCTCCAGATAATCTTCTAAACCTAGCTATCTGAAAAACCCAACTCTAGACTGCCCGTGTGGAAAAATTTTAAGCACCCAGAGTTTAGGTAAGAAACAATAAACTCTAGGTCAGTCATGAGACTGGTATGAGTAACAAAAACAGTTTATCTTTAAAAACAAACAAAGAAATATTATAAAATAGATTCGCAATGCTTTTAGAAAATGGAACTACCATAAGGCCTCCCGCACGCACACACAATGCAAACGCAGAATCGGAGGAGATTTCTCCTTATGATAGTTAAACATGCTTGATACGAGAAAATTTCTTTGATATTATTATTATAAGGGCAGAGTGTAGGAAAACATTTCGAAAGTATAATATAAATCTTAGCCAACATAGACATTTCGAACTATGCCTACTATAGCTACCATGTAAACAGTGGGCCGCCACCATAAGTAAATGGCAAGTTCTACAACTAAAACCGTAAAAGATGCGTATTGGAGTTTGGATTTCCAACAAACGGTCCGGCCAAGGAACATCCCATTGCCACGTGGGTACGCCTCTCGAAGGACGCCCCGAGAACCTAACCGAATCTCTGCCAACAGAACACCGGGTTACCCTTAACTGGCTAACTACTGACACGAGTATGCCATCCCCCGGTCGTAACCGACCTTTCCCGGGATCCCGATAACCAACAACCACAAAGTAATAAATTCACAGTAACCACATAGTTTAAATATCTGGGCTCCATACCATGATACCACCCCTATCCAGAAGGAAATGAACATACCCTCAGGGGGCGCAATCCCCAAATAACCTTGCTGCATTCTACCTGTTTTGACCATTACCGGGTTGTGAGGTTTGACGAAGTCTCGTCCACAAAGCTACGCTTTTCACAAAAGCCACGCTTTGATCAACAAAGATCAGCAGCACTCAGCATGCCAAATTACCAAATTGGGAATATATCACTGATAACCTTCAACTACATAACCTCTGAGCTCGTACGTCTCAGAGAAGGGTGCTAAGCTAAGAGAATAAATTCTCCGCCACCAACCGATATATATTTGTAAGAAACCTGTTTTATATCTCAAAATGTAATGTCAGACATACAATCCATGCAAGTCTGTTCTGGGTTCGAACAGAACCGAAGGCACTTCCGAAGAAGCCCTTGCAAATCTGGGTATTCACAATCCTGATCAGACTTCCCATCACTTAGGGAATCTCTATACCAGAGCAACTCAGTGCAGAGACTATCGATAGGTTATCCTATCATTCTCGCAAATACCCGGTCTTCACCACTGGTCTTCAAATGCTATCCATAACGTCGAATCACATATTTGGAATGGGCTATATGACACAAAGGTCCTTTCCCGGCTAAACCGAATAGTGAGCGCAACATTTAAAACATATGGATATGGGATTTCAGTTAAGTCACAACTTAATAATTCAAAACTTTCTTTCAAATGGTTTAAACAAATTACCATTTCAAATCTTTTAAAAAAAGAGGTTCATTTCAGAAAGTTCACCCAATTTCAGAAATCCATTTACGGATTTCAAAACAATTATCGTTTCAATTGGATTAGCTCGTTTAAAATCTTTAAATTAAAGATTTAACTTATAGTTTTCAAACCATTTCCATAACTTGGAAAATCTTTTTCATTTTTAACTTGAAATCCCTTTTTAACACAAGTTGGAAGTTCACTTCTTATAAGAAAGCTTTTATTATTTGAAAATGAATAGTTTCATTTCAGAAAGATCCAATTTTATTTACATGAGTTAAAGCCTTTGAATTAAATTCAAATTCCCAAATCAATACCTTTAAATTAGTTTAAGCCATATAAACGGGTATAACATCTTTAGTCCCTAGTTTCCAAATCATAGAATTCAATTTCAAATATTGAATTTAAATTTAAATCAAATTATTTAAATTCCAAAACTTAATCAAGCTATTCAAATTAAATTTTCATCTTTGAAATTCTATTTCAAAAGCTTTTCACTTTAAACCCAATCCCTTTCCAAAACATTTAAATCTAAAAAAAAAAATCAAATTTAAAACTATTTCAAAAATCTGTGACTTAACTGATTTCCTCGTGAAATCCATATTTGTGTTTGTATGGTGTAGTCCAGGGGTTTAACACAATAGTGCAATACCATTCAATCATCACAGATTAAAATACAGAAATATAGTTGATAATCGATATAAACTATAACGGTTATCGTCCATTCACAGATTCACAGATAATATACAAATGTATCATAAATAAATGAATAAACTATACACAGCTCAATCCACAGAACAAAATATCATAGATCGGATAGGATAATCAATCCAATGCATCTCACACAATACAGTCATTCATAAGTAAGGTCAAGCATTCAATAATCATTTATCAGCAGGATTAATTAATTGTTTAACCCTAATTTATTCAATTTATTTCCAATTAAATTAATTACTTATGAATTAATTTCCAATTTTGATTAATTAATTATAAATCAATTTATATAGATTAATTTATAAATCACCTTAATTAATTACATTATTCTTAATTAATCATATTAATTAAATTAATCTTTAAACCAATTACATAATTAATTAACCAATTAGTTAATTAAATTAAGAAATTAAACCTTAATTAATAAAATAAAGTTAAACTTACAATTACTAATTAAATTGATACAAAACATTAATTATCCATTCTAATTAACTTAATAATTAATGTATAACAAATCATTAAATCTCTATTAAATTTAAGGTGAACTCATTCTTAGAAGTGATTTAAATATCATTTACAAATATGTTTGAAACCCTTTTTATTTCAAACTTACCTTTCTAAATTTAATTTTAAACCCAAGATTTAAAATGAACCCTCATTTATCTTTAGTAAAGTTTTAAACTAATTTTAATATCCTTTAAATTACTTGTTGAAGTAATATTTTATTATAAAGAAATTTTAAAAGAGTTTAAATCAATTTCCTTATTAAATTCACATATTAAAGGAAACTTTAACATTTAAACTTATTTATACCTTTGAATTTATAAAACCTAATTTAATTTCAAATCTGGTTACAAAATTTATTTTAACTTGTTTCTTATAATTTCAAACCCCATTTTAAATTCAAATTCTCATAAATATACTTTACTTCTTAAATACTTTTAAATTTTTAACTAACAAGTCTGTAAACCTGTCACCAAAATAAATGACCCGAGCCACTAAAACTTTGCTTCGAGTCCAGACTCTATTTACTTCGAGTAAAGAATCACTCGAGTAAATCCCGAGGCCAATTTCGAGATCATCTATGCTTCCTCTCAAAACAACCAAATGCCAGATTCCAGAAACTCGCGCACGTACACGTCACCGTCCATCTCCTCCAACCGACGCCGCAACATCGAACAAGTCGACGATCCCTCATAGATCAACTTTCAATCACCTGAATACCATCGTTGTCTCAAATACAAGATCGAGCAGAAAAATTCAAAACCTGGAAAGCATTGGAACATCACACTTCAACCTGTCATCACCTTATGCTCCCCACTCCGACCACCTAAACATGCGCACCCCGTGTCATTACTTTGTCACCACCACCTCTACCACCTCCCCAAGACACGTCGAATTCGATGCATCCTATAGGACGCGCGAATCAAAAGTTTTCGACCCTATAAAACTAGGTTTAAAAATATTTAAACGTTCACCGCCGTCACCGATGCCACCTCTACCTATTTTGCCCATCACCTTCATAGCTTCCTCTATCACCACGAGCAACCCCGATCCCCTCAGTCCAATACGTCACAGAAAATTGGTCAAAATGCCCAATTCGATCATCTACGAACTGCTCTCAAACCACCTCACTAAAAATTACCAAATTCATTTTGAAAATCATAGCTTTAGGTAAGAATTCAAGTTATATTCTTGAATCAATAATTCGTGAAGTTCGAAATTTCTAGAATTTAAAGTTTCCACTGTAAAAAATTTGATCTTTCCTTTCATATGCATTTTTACTTCACAAAATTATTTTTAGATTTTAACCCATACTTAAATACAACTATTTTGTTTTGAAACCAAAGCCTGATATTGATTAGAAAACAAGAAATTGGATTTTCTTTGGTTGTTTTGTACTCTGAGACTAAACAGAGAAGTTACAAATGTTCAGATCCCTGTATACACCATACTTCATAAATTCAAAAATGTAAATGCTCAACATACTTCACAATAAAATATTGATCACAGAATTAACAAAAACTAATTTATACTTCAAGTTTTGAGGTGAAGTTACTCACTTGTTTTAAGAAATGAACAAAGCTTTCTTGTTGAAACAGACTATTGAAATGTTAGCTGAATCCTTCCTCTGGTTTGTATTGACTTATTTAATGTTTTAATTGAAGTTTTTTTATGTTGGAGATGATATTATCTTAGAATTTTTCCCTTAGCTTATGGATGAACTAATGAAAAAAGGGAGGCTGATACATAAGAGAAAATGTACAGGGTATACAATATTTTGTACAGGTGATTGTTACCTTTTCTTTGTACTAAAGTTATGGGCTGCATTAATTGCTTTGTCTTGCATACTACCACACATACATGTCTACTTGCCTTACTTCATTCCATACTTATATTTTTATTTGTTTGTACTTGTTGAATATGCAGTTTGTTTGGTGGCTGCAAATATTATCTTTGGTGGCTGATGATATTTTCTTATGTACAATGATATAAAATTTCTTTTGTTCATACTTATCTTTATTTTGTACAAAGATTATACTATTCTCATTATATTTTTATTTTTTACTTTGTTTATGTTCTTACTTCTTACTTGAATGTATTTTGTTTCTTTTACTTGCCTTAATTATCTTTCTTTTATTTTAAAACATAAACTATCAAATATTCGATTGACTTATTATTATTTTCATACATTCGTACATTTGATTTCTTTTTATGGTTTAACTTGATAGTATTAAATTTATAACATATATTTTATTCTATGCACTTATATTCAATATTGATAAGTAGTTTTTATTTTAAACATTTTTTATAACTTTTCAAAGAAAATGAATGAAATACAATTTATACATTTAACAATAATCATAAATTATTTGTAAATCCCAATTCAAATTTAAGTCAAAATACATTCATCCAGCAATTCATAATCTAATTGATATTCTATATCAATTACCCATTGATTTCACAAATTTTATTCAAAAATTAATTTAATTATCAATTTAAACTCAATTCAAATCTAGGATCGTTACACAAAACCAATTTTCTTTTCCCTTTATAATACCTGCATATCGTACTTAGCAATAATATCCAATCGTAACCTTTTAAATCATTTTACACATTTCCTTATAGAATTTTTCAAATCTACTTCTATCCAAATTAGTTTTTCCATTTCCATATGAATTTATTTTACTCTAAATTCTAAATATTTAATTTTATCTTCCATTTATAACTGATTTATAACATTATTTAAATTAGTTTCATTCACTAATTTACTTCAGTTTCATATTTAAAAAAAACATTTTGTTGCTAACAAAAATTTTCCAAAAGTTTCAAAAATTTTCTAACTCCCAAAATTTTCAAAACTTTTTGCCAGTCTTCTTTGTACGGTGGAGCTTTTGCAATTGACAAGAGATATAAATATATATACATCGACCCACATGGTCGGAAAAAGCAAAAACAGTTCATATTTCCTATTTTTATTGCGTTGGCGTACCTTTATTTAGCATTTTAAGCAAGTAGCTTATTTATTTTAGCAATTAGTGCAACCAAATCCAGCCAAACGGCCTTCAGGTACCTGTACTTACTCAATTTAAACGTGTAAGCATTAAAATCTTGTAATTTAACAACATTTAACATATTTAACTTGCAAACATACAAGTATCTATAAGCAATGCAGGTTAAACAATATTTACAAGCCACTTATGGGGTTCTGACTTAAATTTTAATTGTTTACAACCATGTCACAAACATCTTCGTTCAATTTAAATGGTTTACAACTCAATTTCTTACATTCAATTTATTTTAACCCAACAAGCTCATATTCCATTCAGTTGATTTCAAAATCAAGTTATTTAACCTCTCTCAACCAATAGAATTTTAATTACTTTTACTTACGTCAAACGATAATTCGTCCAATGCAAATTCGACCATAATCGCTTAAAAGAGTATTCATTTTAGTTTATAACTACATCAAATTAATACGCCTCATAACTTAAGTTTATTCTGATAACCCAACTCAAATTAAACTTTGATTTAATCTCTATTCAATCAGACTTCATCCATCTATTATTTAATTCAATTAACCCATTTATTCACCCCATTTTTAATTTTTAATTCACATACTTAATTCATTTTCGAATTTATTTTACTAATACAAAGCCATTCTCAGTTTATTTCTATTCACTTAGGTTTTGTTTGCAACTCAAACCATTTCTATTATAATTCAATTTCATTTCATTCGACAACCCTCCTCATGTCTAAATTACTTTCAAATTTCATTAAATATTATCCATATCACGCTTGAATTTTGTTTGCAATTCAAACCATCACTATTTCAATCCAACTCTATTTAATTTTTATTTTTACACCATCTCCACTTATTTAATTCATTATCAAATCCAAGTCGAATTTTATTTACAATTTGTGTTCATTTCCAAACTCCATTATCACTTACAATCCATTTTATTTAATCGAGTTAAATTTTATTAACATACTCTATCAAATAATTATTTAGCTAATTAGCTTACTTCCATTTTTTGAATCAATATTCGATTTTTATTACAAAAAAATCACTTCATTAAATTCCCCTGAGTTCAAATTTTTTTTTATTATTCCACTTTAGTTTTCTTTCATTTTCCAAAATTCCAACATTTTTATTTTAAAATTTTAGAAATACTTTTAAATTCAGATAATACTATTTAAAATAGCTTTTTATAAAAATACATCTTATAACTGGATGTCTCAGCCATTCCATCCTTGTTATCATAGAAATACAGTCAAACGTTGATCAGGCGTAGGACCGAAAATTTATAAGTACTTGGTAAACCCGTATTTAACATCTAGTGAAATACTTGGAAAATAATGTTATTGAAAATATAGAAAACGTTTTTTGAAAATAGAAGAAATATCTTTGGTGAGAATGCTCTGGAAATCATCACCCCCATCCATGGTCGCAGTTACATCCTAGGTTACGTTGCCATCGCAGCAAAAGTCCATGTAACTGTAGGCACTCTACGCCCCTTGATTACACCTTGGAACCCACAACAGATCGCAGTTACATTCTAGGGTTACATTTCCATCACAGTAAAAGTCCATGTAACTGTTGGCTCTCAGCGGCACACACGACTTTCACTGTCAAAATGAAACTTCTCCACTCCTACATAGGTCGCAGTCTACCGATATAAAATCAAACGCAGACAGTTGGCTCTCAACGACACACACAACTTTCGCTATGTTACCATAGTTCGCAGTCTACTGATATAAAATCAAACGCAGACTGTTGGCTCCCAGGGCACACTACTTTTGCTATGGTATACTCTACTCATAATCCTTAGGAACTAGTTTTGTCCGTACTCCCCACTGGATCAACTTTAGAACCCCCTCTTGGGGCTCAAAGCAGCACCACCCGGTGGCACTCCTGAGAAGTTCATTTCAAGGGAGCGCCTTTTTCCGCAGAGCCGTCATCAAAACACTTTATACTATACACATATAGTATCTTTCAAATTATACACCTAGTATGATCTCACACAAGGCTCCTTTACATAAAATAGATTATCCCAAAATCGATAATTCTCAAACTAGGCTTTCCAAATTTCAATATTGATTTTACCCAAAAATCAAAAGCCTTTCCAAATCCAAAGGTTCCCAAAACCTTTTCCCAAAACCCTCATAAGATCCTTTATATATATAGATATATATAATTTTTAAAACTTCGGATCATTTCAAACTTGTATAAAACTCGTTTTATACTTCAAACACTTTCAAAAATCCTTTCCTTATGGCAATATATTCAACAAGGGGAGATTTATCTTATATAACAAGGATATATATATATATATATATATATATATATATATCTTTATTTATTCAAAATCAAATATTCAAATTTGATTACTCTTCCCAATATCAATTTCATTCAAATCCATACGATGTACACTTATCATCCGTATGCTATACTATCCGATCGCTCACTCGATCACACAATTTCACTTCCGAACTAGTATCGTCCACCCGACATCCTAGTGCGAAAACAGATCTGGTTTCTTGATTAGAAACCGTCATTCTCCTTGTGTAGCCATAACCACGATAGAGAACATCCAGAACCAATCAACAATGCATATCTAGGCTCGCCATCGAAAATCGAGTGAAAAATCCCAGCTCGAATCGATATAACTATCTTGAAATTTTGTGCTCGAATGTGGATCAAATCATTACGCGAATAAAATAATATACGTAAATCCTACGTATTTTTTTTCATTGATTTTTAGCCAAATAAATTTCCTTTCTATTCACATTCACCTAAATTTTCATTCACTTATTTATAATTGCCTCAATTCCATTGAATTATCACTTCAATCCTTATCTCAGTTGGGTATTTAATCAATAACAGTTTGAACTCCGACCAGTTTATATTTGGAAAATAGCTTGAAAATTTTAAAAATAGATAAGTAGTTGAAAAATAATTATTAGTTTGCAAAATAACTGTAAAATAGTTGACTAATTGTAAAATAATTGGGAAATAGCTAAATGTTTTTAGAACTTTTAGATAATAGCAAAATAGTTGAAAAATAGTAATTAATTTGTAAAATGGTTGAAAATAGTAATTAGTTTATAAAACAGTTGAAAAATTGTCAAATAGTTCCAAATAATCGTAAAACAATATAAAATAATTTGGCTTTAAAAAGAAAGGTTATATATATTAAATAGCTTAGAAAAAAAATAGATTTGTACTAAAACAGTTTATTTAAAAATAGTCTAGAGTCAAACTGTTAAATTCCCAATCTTCATTCCCATCAATTCAATTTACATTTCCACTTCCATTTAAATTGACCCAACCCCAATTTAAATAACTCCAATTTCCAATGGACTTGATTTATTCCCAATTCAAGTTGAATTAATTCTCAATTTCTTTCTAACTTCAAATCAAATTCCATTTGATTCTTACTTATTAAACTTTATTTGCAGTTCCAATTTATTCAAATAAATTTGGACTAATTTCAAATTGAATCCATTTCAATTTCCAATCATTTCAATTCCTACTTGAATTTAATCCCAATTCCCATTCAAATTTTAAACCTTCGGATTAATAACCTTTCCACTTAAGTTTAAAACTTGCTTCACTTTGGGTTTCACATCACATTCCAAGGAAAATTCAAAACTCAACCTTAGAGTTATTTTCATATTTATTTCCTTTACACACCTGGCTACTCTTAAATTTTATACCACCCTTGGTTTTAGTTTCGAAACAAATCCCTTAAAAATCTTCCAAACATTTCTTGCTTTAAAATAAGACTATATTCAAAATAGTCTGAATTTTATTATTGTCATTTTCTTTAACTCTTTGAAACAATTGATTTTTTCTAGACTTAGATTTCTAAACTTCACAATTTTAAAACCTACTTTAATTTAGAAGTTATACTCATCATATAAATTTCTTCATTTGGCTTACTTAATAACAAATATATCATAACTATTTATGATAATACCCAAGGTTATCATATCAGGATACCAATTTCTTTTTATCTTATTCTTACTTTTATAAATTCAAGATTAAATTTTAGTTTGAATCCATTTAAATTACCCTTATTTAATTTCAATTTTGTTGTATTTCTATTATCTCTTAATTTAATTCCAATTATTTAACACCCAATCACCTTAATTTATTAGGGGGAAATTGCTTTATATATCAAAATATACTTTTATATAAAATCATTAAAAACCTTTTATATATGAAAATAACAAGTACGCTCTCATATATATATATATATATATTCAACTCATTCTAGAGTACTACGGACTCTATTTAATGAGTAATCCCCACCAGATCCAAGGTTCTCGCTGAACCTTTTAGCTCTGATACCAACTGTAACGACCCGAAATTTTCAAACCCGAAATTTTCAGATAGTTATGGAAAAGGAGAAAGAGATTGAAGAAGAAGAAGATCAGAAACACCAACATCTCACATTCACAGCGGATAAAATATAATAATAAATAATAACAATTTATAAAAGAATACTACATTTATCGCTCACATTTTAATACATCAGAGTTACACATATATACGGACATTGAATATACACCATTATCATGTCTCAGATGCACAGCAATATTATACAGCGGAAGCACTCCATATGTTCTTGCCATCCAGCTCGACTCCTGGGCTCCAGAACGTCCTTACCTGGAAATCTGTAATACTCGGTCTGACCCGAGTATTACATCAAACTAACACCCTGGTCAGGCTGAAAACCATTGTGATTAAACCCATCCAACATGAAACACCAAGCATACAACTTATATAGAACCCGGGTAACTCATATCAATTCACAAAGCCACAATTTATTATAGACAACACTTATTTCACATATTAGTTTTCAAATACCAAAGATTTAGGTTTAAAATAGTCCAATTCCTCCAAATCACTTCACTCCAACATATAGATTTTGCATATCAATCTATAAAAATTCGAAGTGGTTTCGGGTATTTCCTAATACCCGAACTCGGCTCTTCGAGTGTCATGTCATCCTAACCCAAGTTATCCAAATGAAATACACAACATTTCATATCAGAGATATCAACTCATTAAAAGCATTCAATACCATTCAAACATCCATAAGCAAAGCTTAATCACATAAAGATTAATTTTAATTAATCCTGATTGAATTACTAACCTCAACCGCTTAGATTTCTTCGCTTGTCATTGATTAATTTCAATCAATTAATCGATCATCCCCTCATTAATCATCTTAATTAATCACCCTGGATTAATTATCCTTCAATTACATTCAAGTAATTAACTCTAATTAATTTCATAATATTAATTATTATTAACCAAATTCAATAAGTAATCTTAATTACTTCATAATTTCATTAACTATGTTTAATTACATAAATCCTTGATTACTTATGTTAATTAACTTCTCATAAGTCATTATTAGTGATTAATTTAATCTTAATTTAATCAATCTTTAGTTACATCGTTAATTATATAAATTAATTATTTCTAATTTATATTTTAATTTGTTCTAATCTAAATTAATTACATTAATTAACCGCAATATTAATCATTCTTGATTTATCTCAACCTGTAATTAACTATCTTTTTATTTACTTCATTCAATAAATTAATTACTCGTTTTATCTTATAATAGAAGCTTAAAGGAATTTAAAACCAAATTTATTTTCAAATTCTAATCAATTTACAAATGCACTTTAACATTCAAGTTGTTTAAAACACTCAATATTTAAAACTTTATCTGTTTTAAAATCTGAGATTCACTAACTCAAATATCAGATTTAACTTTGATTTAAAACTTGTTCTTAAATCTCTAATTTACAATTTAGCTTCAGTTTTTAAATATCACTTTCATTTCTTTCCAATACTGTAACGACCCGTTGAAATTAATAATATTTAATAAATTAAATTAATATAATTTCTAATTTGTTTAAGAATAAATGTAGAAATTTGGTACAGTAGTTATAACCTAGTGTAACAATAAAATTTTATGACAATAGATTTGGATAATGTAATTTGTCACTTTTTGTTAAAAGTAAATTTTAAGAAATCAATAAATGTTGAATTGAGAATATTAATAAAAAAATATTAACTAAAATGAGATTCATTAATATAAAATCAGTAGTGAAGATGTCACCTTTGGTTGTAATAAAGGTGAATGCTATTAGTGGATGTCAACACTTAATAAAATTTATTTAGAATAAAAAGACCGTTATTAACTAGTAAATTAATAAATGGATTCTAACAATAGGTAGTAATTAATGCGTGTATATTGGGCATTTGCGGATTACCAATTTTTCTACCTATTCATATAATTTATTTATGTAAATCTAAACCTATGGCAACATTTTGTTAATAAATGTTGGAAGTGAATTTGAATATATCAAAGGATAACAAGTGTTTAGGTTAACCATTTATTTTATTTAGTTAAGAAGGGAAATAGATTGAAATAAAGCTAATTTAATTTTTTTGGTTGTTAATGGGTATAGTAAAATAAGGAGAATTTATAGGAAATAAAACGCGCACTAATGAGATGTAATATAATTCCAAAGTTATTTATACCCACAAATAGGTTAATTACTGTATAGAAAGAGTCTAAATCAATAAATGAATTTATTAAGATTACATTTATAATTTTATAACCTTTATGCTGATTTAAGTTCAATTAATTTATTTGATTAAATAGTGCAGTAGCGTAGTTTTGTGCGGTAGTTGAAATAGCTAATTCTTTTAGGTGAAGTTAAGGCTAATTCTTTGTATATATTTGACCTATTGTTGATATAGATTCTAGGAAGCAGGATCTACTAATTAAATGGAGTATTAGATTCAATTATTGCATTTATCGCATAAATAAAGAGAATATAACGGTTAAAATTGGCGTTATTGAAACTAAAAAGGAATGGGGGAATAATAATTTGAAATCATTGCAATAGATATTAATTTAAGGTTACCTTAAATAAATTAAGGTAATAAATGGAGGATAGTGTAAATATCTTTATAATACGATGACTTGTGTAGTTAGGGTAGTTTTGATTTGTCACTTAAGATGGAGGATATTTATAAAATGTAATAAATGCAGTTTAAATTAAGGCATTGACGTTTGGGTATTTAAGAAGTGATAAACTAAAATTTATTTATTTATTTGAAAATTTGAAATCCAATTTGTGGATTTATTGCAAATAAGTGAAATTTGTGTTTAACCATTACATCGATAGGAATAAATTAAATTTAAGGTTATATTAATAAAATTTGGACTAGAGAAATGATATGAATCGGTTTTACAAGCCTTAAATATAAAATGGGAAGTAGACAATATTTCACGTTACAACCATTTTTAAAAAATCCTGATGTATGTAGAAATATTTATGAAATATAACGTAAACCAATGTTGAATCAAAAGAATAGAGTCAACACTTATTTATTCATTTAATGTGATATAACTACGAGTATGATTTATTGCAAATTACATGGAAATCTAATATATAGGACATTACCTAAAAAGAAAGAGTAGACAAAATTTATGATAAACATATTTGTATATGAAGGTTATTGATTTAAGGAGAAATTGGGCAAGTTTTATGTATTTGGGTTAAGTGCAACCTTTAATAGATAAATTTAGTGCAATTAAAGAAATTGACAATTAATATTTCGATAACCTAAAATTTGATGGGATAAGAACATTTGGGTAATGAAGGGATGACAAATATTAGCTATGATTCTAGAAGGAATTAAATAGATAATGGGAAGATTAAAATCAGGTTCTAAGCAAGAATTATTAAATAACAGAAGGTTAGGAGTAAAGTGAGATAATTGAAAATTTTAATCATTCATATAAGTCATTTGTTTATTAATATGAGTTAGCTAATAAATTTAATTTGGGCAATACCTATATATTGGAAACACATTTGTAAAGTGTAATTAATTGAATTTGGTGAATTGGGAATGAATCCAAGGTTATAGGAATTGATGTAATACTACGCAAATAAAAGGTAACTGCATAAAATCAATGTTTCGTAATAAATTGTAATTGATAATTAAGTAGGAATGGGTCTGAATTTGACAAAAAGGAAAATTTATTATTTGCTTACCCATCTATTCAATCTATTAAATTTGATCAGATCCATTTGCAATTAAACGAATTTATTTACAAGTTAGTATGTATTTAGCTGATAACTATGAACCAATTAGGGCAATTGGGTATATATATATATTACCAGTTAAGTTATATAAGATAATGGTTGACTTAATTAAGGGAGTTTATGTAATAATTTCATTAATTTTGTAAGTGGAAATAAAACATTAATGATAACAAGTATTCAAAATTTACCATCTATTTAGTATATTAAGTATAGTTGATAATCAACTGCAACAAGTAATAAATAATAAATACGTAACATTAAATGAAGTAATATTTGAAATTTAATATTTAGAAACTATGTAAATATAAGTGCAGATGAAATTGGGGATATTTACATATTGAAATATGAATCCAATGATAAATCAATCTAATTGACAATAAATAATGGAAAGTAAATTTAATTAAATTTTGGAAATTTAATATATATATATATATACAGTTATAAACCCTAGCTCCATCCTATTGTCATTTGCTGTATATTCATTTCTTCATCTCCTTCTCCTCCTCAAATGGTTGCAAAACCTAGATCTACTTCAATCCAAATTTCAATGAAAATGCAAACACTTCAGAAAAATTCCACAAAAAAATATATGTTAATGTTCTCGAGGCACGTAATCTACTAGTGCAATTCGTTTTCTGTTTTGAACATTCGTTTGACCAGAATTAATTCAAACAGTCCGTGACCATTCATCATCGTCGTCGCAAACTTCGTCGGATCGTCAAATCTTTTTTGGGTTTTGTAGAGTGGACGATGGGGATCGCATCTATATGGTTTGTGTGTCGTTTTATTTATTTTCAATTTTGAATTCAATCATCATTTTTCGCCATAACTTTCTCATACGAAGTCGGATTCACACGAAATTTCTTTTGTTAGGATCGTAATTTAATTCCGATTTGATGACACTAGTTTGGACGAATTCCGAGAAGGGCGAATTTTTGGGTTTAAATTGAATTTAAATTCTATTTAAATTCCAAAGGTGAGTGTTTAAACCCACTCACAACTACTAGAAGCTTTTATGTTTGTTAAACTAATTTTAGAAATGAATAGAAATTTATTTATGAGTATTTGGCATGTTTATTTTATTCATATCTGTTGAATTGCATTTATTTAATTTAACTGTTAATTTAATTAATTTATTGCGTACAAATTTACAGTTAAAATTTATTTGTTTGTATATGAACTGCTAGTTAACAGTTATATAATTTATTACTGAATATAGACTGTAAATTAATAGCTGTTAAATTTAATTTGAATAAAATTGCCAGTATTACCTGTTATGTAGTACCAAAAATAATATTGTTATTGATTGATACTGATTGATGATTGCGATTTGAATGATGGATGATGTTGATGAATGGATGTTTATTGTATATCATTAAATTGCAAATTATCATGCATATTTCATTTCATTCGGGATTGTGGTTTGAAATGATATACAACTGCAAAATTTTATATCTTTTAAATTGCAGATTGAAATGATAAATATCCGTATCACTTGACCATAGGATAGAAAATTATATACAGGCACCGCGGTATATATATAACTATTTAAAGGTGATTTCTATGGTTTGGATGGAATACGGTTTATAATAATCTTAAATTTTATATTGTATAAATATTATTCTTCCATATATATACATATGAAGTTGAAAATTTTGAAATTAAAAGGTGTATAAATCTCTTTATTAAAAATGGAAAAAAATTAAGAAAATGGAGTTTGATAATTTATATCATATGTTTAAATGTTAAGTTTGGAAATTTTAAGATATGATATTTATAATTGGATTTTTTTCCAAGATAAATTGAAATGAATATTCTAGTATAATTTGAATTGAAAAAAAAAAAATTATTACTAGAAATTGGAGTTCTTATTTATTTATGGATTTTATGTGAATATTCAAGACTAAATAATAGAACATTTAATTTGGCTGAAGGAATAAATTCCAACTTTAGTTTTGAAATATTAACACTCCAAATGGATATATATATATATATATATATATATAAATTGAAGTGGTTTTGGAACTTGAGAGAGATAATACAAATTTTGGTTTAGACTTTAATAAAGAAATGTATTTGTAAAGCCATGAGAACTATTTTCTTTACAAAGTAACATTTAAGTTAAACCTTTTAATTCATATACCGTTGAATATCCAAACCATTCAAGTTTTAGAAGTTATGGTTTTAAATTATGATTTTCAAAATACTATGCTTTGAAAATATTTGATTTTCAGACGATATGAAGTTAAAGCATTTTGATTTTGGAAAAGATTTATATTTGGGATAAGTGATAAAATATGGTTTTGGGTTTTGAAATGATATCGTATTCATGGTTATGAAATGGAATGTTTATTCTGATTTTTAAAGTATAACCTATTTTTAAATGACCGCGGTGTTATAATAACGATGGGTTGGCAAAGAGACCGGGATCGGATATCTGACATACTCTCTGTCGATACCGAAAACCACTTTGACTAACCGTGTACGCGGTGGAGATTCCAGAATGAAGTAGGTGGTGGTGACGTTTCCTGTAAGGTAAATACGTGGACCCGACTCCCGTGAGTTGGCATAAGGTGGCTAAAACAGGAGCGATTCTCAGGCCAATGAGGTCATTCCTCTGATCGGACCCTCCTCTTCGATATTATACTTTGATTTTGGATTGATTCAGTGGCCACTTCTATATTTTGATTTTGGGGAGTTAGTCCGAGGTGGGCGGTAACTGCGGCTACGCGTTTCCACCAGCCTGGATAGCAATTGGTATATCTACCCTGGCATTGCCTAGTTGTGCCGTGTCACCTACCATACCGAGCCTTTACTACGAGTTTCTATTTGTGTCGTACCTATGGAGTATCCTCTGGTAGCTTCTCGATCAGGAGGTATTAAGGTACTGTATAAACTATTGGCATTATTTGTGTTAAGGGCTCTATGGGTAACCCCTTAACGCTATTAAAAAGTAAGTTTATTTTATAAATAGATACTATTATAATAGCGCAATATACTACATAGTAAATAGTTTAACGGATCCTTAGGAGATGTAAATCCCGAGCATCTCTTGAGTTACTGTACTCATATTTATTTCTGTTAATTTAACTCACATAAGATCTTTTAGTTCTGACTCGAGTGTTTTTGTCTTTTCAAATTCGCTCGGGTCAGTCCGAGCGTTTCAGGATCGAAGACTTTAGCTTTGAAGGACGAAGACGAAGGAGTCGTATTATTATTATCTATAGTATTGCACCACACTCATACTGTTCCGCTGCATTGATTGTATTGGTAGGTGTAACTCTGATATTTATTGTATAAAGCAAATCAAGTGTTTGTAAACTGTTTTGAACTGTATATTTATTATTATATTTTATCCTTCCGCTGTGAGATTCTGTTTTGTTTTGTTTCTTCTCTGTTTTCTTATTTACCCCATAACAATCCGCCCTTGCGTATGCTTTGAATTGGCACATGTGTCGGTTTAAAGTGTGCGAAAAGGCGGGATGTTACAGTTGGTATCAGAGCTTTGGTTTAGCGATAAACCTTGGCTTTGTGGGGTTTGACTCTTTATTAATAGGGTAGCAATACCCTATGGGAGTCGCTGAGTGTATATATATATGAGAGAGCGTATTTGTTAGTATTAATAAAAGATTTTGATATTGTGTTAATCTGTTCCGCTTTGTATTTATAAATTCTGGTTGATGCATGGGACGCTATGTCATCAATAGGGATTTCTAAACACTTAATAGGACAGACCGACATAATATTTGTTTTTAATATAGGTGAATGAAATAATTTTGCCTATTATATTTTCCATATATAAAAATATTTTTATAAAGATATATTTTGGTTGCTATAGTTGGGTGTTAGGTAATTAAAATATTTGTAATGAATTAAAGCTAAGTTGAATTTTAATAAATCAAATTAGAGATTTTAGAACTTAAGTCCGGGATTTTTGAAATCTTCTTTCAAAGGATTTATGAAATATAATGATTTGGTTTATAAATATTTTCTTATATCAATATTTAGTATAATTAGAAAGAATTGGTTTAAGAGGATTTTGAAGAAAATAAGTTTGTACTTTCCTCTCTGTCACTGGAAAATAATTTCGGTGATGACGGCCGCATCATCGACTTTCATTTTCGAGTTTCAAAGGGAAAGGCAACTGTAGTAAGTTCTACTGCAGATTTGTTTGAAATTATTTAAAATTTTGATTGTTTAAAGGTAATTAGAGATATAAAAGTTGTAAGAAATTAATTATCTATTATTTTAAAGTAATTTTGGAATTTGACCCGGTATTAATTCTTGAATTTCCATTAATTAGTTGTAAAAAAAAAAAATTGAGGTTAGTAAAATAAAGGTTAAGTAATCAATGAATTAAAAGGGTTGAGATTAAACTTGTATAAGTTCTTTTGCTTTTTCTTTAACATAAATAACTTACCAAGTATAAAAAGTTGAAATGTAAATTAAGAGTGGAATAGAATATTATGCAAGTAGAATTTTTGGAAATAATGAAGTATTCAATAAATTACTGTTATAAATAAGAATTTAATGGTATTAACTTAAGTGATGATTGGAATTTTACTAAAATTAAAGGTTGTATTATTAATAGGTGATTTTAACCGTAAGAAAGTAAAAATGAAATTCCTTAATTTATAAAGTTTGATTGTAGGGTTATTAACTTAAGTACGCCTTAATTTCCCCTATTCTAATATAATAGAAAGTAGGAAAAATATAAATGACTGCAATCCATAGTTAATGAATGAGTAAAATCTTTCACTTATAGGAATGCAAGTTATAAGGTTAATATATTAAGTGTAAGTAGAGGGTTGCTGTAATTAAATATAATGGAAACTTCAACATTAAATAAATGAATGAGATTAAAGGTAAGTTGAAATTGTAGGTTATAAAACAAATATATATTAATTAAAGGAATGAAAAGAAACTTGTAAATTTTCACTTACATTCTTAAAATATATATAACTTACCATAAAATAAAAGTTGCAATTGCTAGTAAGAAAGTGTAAAGGGAAATCTTACAAGTGAAGCTTGAGGTAATTAAAGTATTCAATTAATTGCTGTTAAAACTTAAGCTAAATCGGAAATTTTACTATATAAGAAAGGTAAGTAGAATAAATGGGCGATATAAACTTTAGTCAATAAATTGGAACACAAATATGATAATTTTGTAATAAATGAAAATGAAAGTTGTAAGAAGTAAAGGGATCACTCCATAAATGAAAGAAAGAAAATCAAACCATTGAAGCATGAGATAAATGTATAATAAATAAATTTGGGTGTTGGTTTGAATTGTGTTGTTTGATTTATGTTGTTGGGTAAGAAATTTGAAGTGGTTAAATGAATAAGTATCTATCTTTGTTCCATCTAAGACTGTTGAGTAAAGGATGCACTTGATAGTTAATTTTATTTCATACAAATTTCAAGTTTGAACCCAAACAACTATTTGTTTGATGGGTTAAATGGTTGCTTTGTTTGTGTATGTATGTTGTTTGTAAGGTTGATGGTTGTTGAATTGTTTGGTTGATTAATGATTGAATCCACTTGAATAGTTCACTTTAAAATAAATAATATTTGAAATAAGATGTACTGTTTTATTCTTCCTTCTCCCTTCTTTTTCCTTTTTGGGGATGAAAAGTTTTGAGTGGGGGAGATTGTAACGACCCGTTGAAATTAATAATATTTAATAAATTAAATTAATATAATTTCTAATTTGTTTAAGAATAAATGTAGAAATTTGGTATAGTAGTTGTAACCTAGTGTAACAATAAAATTTTATGACAATAGATTTGGATAATGTAATTTGTCACTTTTTGTTAAAAGTAAATTTTAAGAAATCAATAAATGTTGAATTGAGAATATTAATAAAAATATATTAACTAAAATGAGATTCATTAATATAAAATCAGTAGTGAAGATGTCACCTTTGGTTGTAATAAAGGTGAATGCTATTAGTGGATGTCAACACTTAATAAAATTTATTTAGAATAAAAAGACCGTTATTAACTAGTAAATTAATAAATGGATTCTAACAATAGGTAGTAATTAATGCGTGTATATTGGGCATTTGCGGATTACCAATTTTTCTACCTATTCATATAATTTATTTATGTAAATCTAAACCTATGGCAACATTTTGTTAATAAATGTTGGAAGTGAATTTGAATATATCAAAGGATAACAAGTGTTTAGGTTAACCATTTATTTTATTTAGTTAAGAAGGGAAATAGATTGAAATAAAGCAAATTTAATTTTTTTGGTTGTTAATGGGTATAGTTAAATAAGGAGAAGTTATAGGAAATAAAACGCGCACTAATGAGATGTAATATAATTCCAAAGTTATTTATACCCACAAATAGGTTAATTACTGTATAGAAAGAGTCTAAATCAATAAATGAATTTATTAAGATTACATTTATAATTTTATAACCTTTATGCTGATTTAAGTTCAATTAATTTATTTGATTAAATAGTGCAGTAGCGTAGTTTTGTGCGGTAGTTGAAATAGCTAATTCTTTTAGGTGAAGTTAAGGCTAATTCTATGTATATATTTGACCTATTGTTGATATAGATTCTAGGAAGCAGGATCTATTAATTAAATGGAGTATTAGATTCAATAATTGCATTTATCGCATAAATAAAGAGAATATAACGGTTAAAATTGGCGTTATTGAAATTAAAAAGGAATGGGGGAATAATAATTTGAAATCATTGCAATAGATATTAATTTAAGGTTACCTTAAATAAATTAAGGTAATAAATGGATGATAGTGTAAATATATTTATAATACGATGATTTGTGTAGTTAGGGTAGTTTTGATTTGTCACTTAAGATGGAGGATTTTTATAAAATGTAATAAATGCAGTTTAAATTAAGGCATTGACGTTTGGGTATTTAAGAAGTGATAAACTAAAATTTATTCATTTATTTGAAATCCAATTTGTGGATTTATTGCAAATAAGTGAAATTTGTGTTTAACCATTACATCGATAGGAATAAATTAAATTTAAGGTTATATTAATAAAATTTGGACTAGAGAAATGATATGAATCGGTTTTAGAAGCCTTAAATATAAAATGGGAAGTAGACGAGATTTCACGTTACAACCATTTTTAAAAAATCCTGATGTATGTAGAAATATTTATGAAATATAACGTAAACCAATGTTGAATCAAAAGAATAGAGTCAACACTTATTTATTCATTTAATGTGATATAACTACGAGTACGATTTATTGCAAATTACATGGAAATCTAATATATAGGACATTACCTAAAAAGGAAGAGTAGATAAAATTTATGATAAACATATTTGTATATGAAGGTTATTGATTTAAGGAGAAATTGGGCAAGTTTTATGTATTTGGGTTAAGTGCAACCTTTAATAGATAAATTTAGTGCAATTAAAGAAATTGACAATTAATATTTCGATAACCTAAAATTTGATGGGATAAGAACATTTGGGTAATGAAGGGATGACAAATATTAGCTATGATTCTAAAAGGAATTAAATAGATAATGGGAAGATTAAAATCAGGTTCTAAGCAATAATTATTAAATAACAGAAGTTTAGGAGTAAAGTGAGATAATTGAAAATTTTAATCATTCATATAAGTCATTTGTTTATTAATATGAGTAAGCTAATAAATTTAATTTGGGCAATACGTATATATTGGAAACACATTTGTAAAGTGTAATTAATTGAATTTGGTGAATTGGGAATGAATCCAAGGTTATAGGAATTGATGTAATACTACGCAAATAAAAGGTAACTGCTTAAAATCAATGTTTCGTAATAAATTGTAATTGATAATTAAGTAGGAATGGGTTTGAATTTGACAAAAAGGAAAATTTATTATTTGCTTACACATCTATTCAATCTATTAAATTTGATCAGATCCATTTGCAATTAAACGAATTTATTTACAAGTTAGTATGTATTTAGCTGATAACTATAAACCAATTAGGGCAATTGGGTATATATATATTACCAGTTAAGTTATATAAGATAATGGTTGACTTAATTAAGGGAGTTTATGTAATAATTTCATTTATTTTGTAAGTGGAAATAAAACGTTAATGATAACAAGTATTCAAAATTTACCATCTATTTAGTATATTAAGTATAATTGATAATCAACTGCAGCAAGTAATAAATAATAAATACGTAACGTTAAATGAAGTAATATTTGAAATTTAATACTTAGAAACTATGTAAATATAAGTGCAGATGAAATTGGGGATATTTACATATTGAAATATGAATCCAATGATAAATCAATCTAATTGACAATAAATAATGGAAAGTAAATTTAATTAAATTTTGGAAATTTAATATATATATACAGTTATAAACCCTAGCTCCATCCTATTGTCATTTGCTGTATATTCATTTCTTCATCTCCTTCTCCTCCTCAAATGGTTGCAAAACCTAGATCTACTTCAATCCAAATTTCAATGAAAATGCAAACACTTCAGAAAAATTCCACAAAAAAATATATGTTAATGTTCTCGAGGCACGTAATCTACGGGTGCAATTCGTTTTCTGATTTGAACATTCGTTTGACCAGAATTAATTCAAACAGTCCGTGACCATTCATCATCGTCGTCGCAAACTTCGTCGCATCGTCAAACCTTTTCTGGGTTTTGTAGAGTGGACGATGGGGATCGCATCTATATGGTTTGTGTGTCGTTTTATTTATTTTCAATTTTGAATTCAATTATCATTTTTCTCCATAACTTTCTCATACGAAGTCGGATTCACACGAAATTTCTTTTATTAGGATCGTAATTTAATTCCGGATTTGATGACGCTGGTTTGGACGAATTCCGAGAAGGGCGAATTTTTGGGTTTAAATTGAATTTAAATTCGATTTAAATTCCAAAGGTGAGTGTTTAAACCCACTCACAACTACTAGAAGCTTTTATGTTTGTTAAACTAATTTTAGAAATGAATAGAAATTTATTTATGAGTATTTGGCATGTTTATTTTATTCATATCTGTTGAATTGCATTTATCTAATTTAACTGTTAATTTAATTAATTTATTGCGTACAAATTTACAGTTAAAATTTATTTGTTTGTATATGAACTGCTAGTTAACAGTTATATAGTTTATTACTGAATATAGACTGTAAATTAATAGCTGTTAAATTTAATTTGAATAAAATTGCCAGTATTACCTGTTATGTAGTACCAAAAATAATATTGTTATTGATTGATACTGATTGATGATTGCGATTTGGATGATGGATGATGTTGATGAATGGATGGTTATTGTATATCATTAAATTGCAAATTATCATGCATATTTCATTTCATTCGGGATTGTGGTTTGAAATGATATACAACCGCAAAATTTTATATCTTTTAAATTGCGGATTGAAATGATAAATATCCATATCACTTGACCATAGGATAGAAAATTATATACAGGCACCGCGGTATATATATATATATAACTATTTAAAGGTGATTTCTATGGTTTGGATGGAATACGGTTTATAATAATCTTAAATTTTATATTGTATAAATATTATTCTTCCATATATATACATATGAAGTTGAAAATTTTGAAATTAAAAGGTGTATAAATCTCTTTATTAAAAATGGAAAAAAATTAAGAAAATGGAGTTTGATAATTTATATCATATGTTTAAATGTTAAGTTTGGAAATTTTAAGATATGTTATTTATAATTGGATTTTTTTCCAAGATAAATTGAAATGAATATTCTAGTATAATTTGAATTGAAAAAAAATATATATTTTATTACTAGAAATTGGAGTTCTTATTTATTTATGGATTTTATGTGAATATTCAAGACTAAATAATAGAACATTTAATTTTGTTGAAGGAATAAATTCCAACTTTAGTTTTGAAATATTAATACTCCAAATGGATATATATATATATATATATATATATATATATAAATTGAAGTGGTTTTGGAACTTGAGAGAGATAATACAAATTTTGGTTTAGACTTTAATAAAGAAATGTATTTGTAAAGCCATGAGAACTATTTTCTTTACAAAGTAACATTTAAGTTAAACCTTTTAATTCATATACCGTTGAATATCCAAACCATTCAAGTTTTAGAAGTTATGGTTTTAAATTATGATTTTCAAAATACTATGCTTTGAAAATATTTGATTTTCAGACGATATGAAGTTAAAGCATTTTGATTTTGGAAAAGAATTATATTTGGGATAAGTGATAAAATATGGTTTTGGGTTTTGAAATGATATCGTATTCATGGTTATGAAATGGAATGTTTATTCTAATTTTTAAAGTATAACCTATTTTTAAATGACCGCGGTGTTATAATAACGATGGGTTGGCAAAGAGACCGGGATCGGATATCTGACATACTCTCTGTCGATACCGAAAACCACTTTGACTAACCGTGTACGCGGTGGAGATTTCAGAATGAAGTAGGTGGTGGTGACGTTTCCTGTAAGGTAAATACGTGGACCCGACTCCCGTGAGTTGGCATAAGGTGGCTAAAACAGGAGCGATTCTCAGGCCAATGAGGTCATTCCTCTGATCGGACCCTCCTCTTCGATATTATACTTTGATTTTGGATTGATTCAGTGGCCACTTCTATATTTTGATTTTGGGGAGTTAGTCCGAGGTGGGCGGTAACTGTGGCTACGCGTTTCCACCAGCCTGGATAGCAATCGGTATATCTACCTTGACATTGCCTAGTTGTGCCGTGTCACCTACCATACCGAGCCTTTACTACGAGTTTCTATTTGTGTCGTACCTATGGAGTATCCTCTGGTAGCTTCCCGATCAGGAGGTATTAAGGTACTGTATAGACTATTAGCATTATTTGTGTTAAGGGCTATATGGGTAACCCCTTAACGCTATTAAAAAGTAAGTTTATTTTATAAATAGACACTATTATAATAGCGCAATATACTACGTAGTAAATAGTTTAACGGATCCTTAGGAGATGTAAATCCCGAGCATCTCTTGAGTTACTGTACTCATATTTATTTCTGTTAATTTAACTCACATAAGATCTTTTAGTTCTGACTCGAGTGTTTTTGTCTTTTCAAATTCGCTCGGGTCAGTCCGAGCGTTTCAGGATCGAAGACTTTAGCTTTGAAGGACGAAGACGAAGGAGTCGTATTATTATTATCTATAGTATTGCACCACACTCATACTGTTCCGCTGCATTGATTGTATTGGTAGGTGTAACTCTGATATTTATTGTATAAAGCAAATCAAGTGTTTGTAAACTGTTTTGAACTGTATATTTATTATTATATTTTATCCTTCCGCTGTGAGATTCTGTTTTGTTTTATTTCTTCTCTGTTTTCTTATTTACCCCATAACAATCTGCCCTTGCATATGCTTTGAATTGGCACGTGTGTCGGTTTAAAGTGTGCGAAAAGGCGGGATGTTACAAATACATTCTTATTTTTATTCTACAATTATTTCACTTTCAAAATTCACCCTTATATTTCTTTCAAAAATCCAATTTATATATTTCGATAACTCAGGGTACCGAAATATTCAAGCAAACCACAACATTCAGCATTCCAATTACCAAAAATATTCATCACAGAATATCAATCATTCCAATATATACTATATATATAGCACATCAATTCAATTTCAACCATTCAACCAATCATTTAAATTTAACCATTTAAATTTAAATAAAAATTCAGAAGCGTGAGGTTTACTCACCTTTGCCCCCCCAAATTTGCAATCCACTTCATTCTTGATTGACTCCACGATTTTCTCAACCTTGTATAACCATTTACGGTTCATTGATATTCTAAATAAATCAGGCAATAAATTAATATTTATTTATCTAGTTTAAACAAAATTTTAATTTATCTAATAATTAATTTTTTAAACTATCTTCTTATAGTTGTTTCAATGTCTAAAACTCCTATATCGTTTCTTCCTGTTTTACAAAAGTCTATCACAGCAATCCTAAATTTTCATAAGTTCATTTTTATATATAAAGTTAACTAAGACAGGTTTGTATATTCAAAATTTTCTTTCTATTTTAACACAAAACCTTCAAAACTCCTAATTTCCAGAAATTAAACTTAATTAATGTCATGATTATACCTTACTCACCAACTGCCAGCAATTCGAACTCACACCCCGAAGCTGGCTCGCAACAATTTCGCAACCACAACCATGAACACGCCGCACCCCAACGGTCTCGAACTCGACGTCATGCCGACAACTCTACCTTCACTTCCCACCGCGAGCATCGCCTTCGAGCATAAGCTCCTCCAGAAATCGTGTCACCACAGCCTCGCGCCACCCCTAACCCTCGCGAAACTTATCCCTTCCATCGATCGCCATGCTCGCTCTGGTGATAACCCGAGCTTCACTGCCGACCCAGAACGAAATCGAACCCCACCTCGATTTGAACGCGAAACCTAAATCGCAGAAACTCCAGCCCTAATCGAACGAAACAGTGCCTTTAAGCACTTCCTGATCGCGAGCTATTCGCGATTCTTTCTTCTTTTTTTATTTTTGGTTTGAGTTGAGAACGAAGGGAGAAAGGGGGAAAAATAAACGGAACTGAGAATGAATGAATTCCATTTCCCTTTCCTTTATTATTTTTCTCGGTTTGATTCTATCTGGAAAAAACGAAGGGATATTTTCTAAAAGAGGCTTTATGTACAAGCTAGACCGTATCACGTAACTAGGGTGATTCTATTTAGACTTTGAATTTATTTTATATAATTAAATATTGAAAATATCTCGTGTTGCATACCGTGAAATTTCGAACTCCTAATCAAACATGCCGCTAGGCGTTTCTAAGGCTTTACCCGTATTCCGAACACAATGGAACGTGTTTCGGAAGCTAATTCGATCATATGCGCGAGTTACGGAAGTGAACGATAAATTTTAAATTAAATCGATTAAAATAGTTTCCAAGCGTTTTGAGCCGCCAGGGTCAAACGACAACTCCGATTGCTATGAAAATTGAAATCCAATAATAACTAACTGTTACGGATCTAATGGAACTAGTGTCGTCGAATTCCGAGACTATGCCTCGGAAGGCTATTTTTTAAATTCAATTTGAACGATATATTATTAAAATTGAATAAATTACGTTTAAATTAAATTCCAACCATTATATTATCTTTAGTATCATCGATATAAATTTTATAAGCCTTCAAATTGTTTTTAACATGCTTAAAACTGAAAATTCAATAATTTGCCCAATTTCAGTTTATTTAATCTAATAACTGAATTGCTATTAATTATAATATTTGAATTCAAGTTAAAAATTAACTTTTAAATATTTAAAAACAATTAATTGTTCCATTTTAAATTGTTAAAAATTCTGGGTCGTCACGGGCTTATTTTAAAAATTATATCTTGGGCTAAGTTAATAAGAAAATATAGCGGTAGTAGCCCGCACCAGCGGCATTCCCTTTCAGATCTAGGACTTGTGGTCCCACATGTGGGTGAGGCTGGGGACGCTTGTGCTGATTATGGTAAACAAGTAGCCAACCGATAGCGACTCAAGTTTGAGGATTTGGGGAAGTGGTGCAAAGTTAGAAGATTTGTTTATTAGGACTAGTATCGGCAACATTTCCTTTCAGATCAAGGGCTGATGGTCTCACATGTGGGTGAGGCTGGGCACGTTTATGCTGATTAGGGTAAATAAAGGGTCAAATATGGGGCAATAGTTAGTGTGTTTCGTCGATGACTGAGCGTGCGACATCGATTAGGGCAAATAATTTGCAATTGTAACACCTCGAATTTTTATATAATTAAATAAAATCAATTGATTTAACATAACTGCAAAACAGAATATAAATGTCAAATATATGCATTTAATAATTAAGATGTTACATAGATTTATGCAAGCAATGAGTGTGTGATTAATTGACGCGACTATGAATTAAAAGGGGAATTAATTAAGAGACATAGAGGCGTTAATTATTCAGAGAATATGTCAATTTTATAACATTAATTAATTAAGGAATCTTCTAATAAATGGAAGTGTATGTTGGGAATAAATTAAATGATAACATAGATATATTAATTTATAATTAACGTAATCAATTAATTAAGAAATTAATTAAAGATATCAAGTAAGTGTCAATTGATAAAGGAGGGAAACTTATATGTCAATTAATTGGGTAATGAATTGGCGGTTTAAATATATATATAACTAATAAATGCATCATTGAGTGATGCATAAGAATTAATTCGGATATCGATTAAAATGGGAAAACGTGTAAATTAATTAATTGGCAATCAGTTGAGCATTTTAAAATGGGTGTCAATTAATCAAAGAATATGACCTTGTTACAATAGCTAATAATGTAAATTAATTAGCTAGAAGAAAACCCCAGTTATAGGATTATTCGTTTCCAAGATAAAAAAGATAAAAAAGAATTGGAATGCATATAAAAATCAAACGGAGTAATTAAGTTTATGACGAAGGTAAGTTAAAAGAATAAATTAAAAAGCACAACTTTTGTGTAGAATCGATTAATAGAGGTATTAATCGACGTGTTCAAATAGATAAGAAATTATAACGTATAAGAATCAATATATATGTGTGTGTGTGTGTGCGCGCGCGCGCATGTATGATCTAATAAATTGGGTAATTTATGGGAGAATCTTATTTAGAAGGAAATGTGAAATAATAGGGCCGTATAACAAGGGAATAAATGAATAACATTGCAGAATTATACATTACAAGCTAACATAAACAAATCAATAAATGATGGTGAGGACTGTTTTTAAGGTTAATCGAATGGTTCATAGTTGTTCGCTACACTTATAAATTGAACCTTACTTAACCCTAGCCGCACTATTTTCTCTGAATTAGCTGATGTCATTTATAGCAAACTCCTCTTCTCTTTTCCCTCTTCCTTTCTCCTCTATCAATCAGATATTACCCTAAACAAAAAATAAAATTAAGAAAGGATATACATACAAGAAAATCAGAGAATTGCACAAACAAATCAAGGAATTTACAATGAATTAAAAATGTAACGACTGCCTTTTTGGACGTTTTAACCAGACATACATGTCAGACTCAAACCGTATAAAAGGGCAGATTGTTATACGATAAATATAAAAAAAGAAAGAAGTAAAACAAATACAGAATCTTGCAGGCGAATGACAAATAATAATAATCAAATAACAGTTCATGAAGCTGCTTATGAATACATTTGACTATTCTTTTACAACACAAAATCAGAGTTACAAAAACATGACGAAATAAATAATAAATGTAGCGGAACAACATGATACAATAGAATATAATAAATAATACCAGTACAAATCATCCTCTTCGTCCTCCAGAAATAAGGTCTTCAATTCTAAAATGCTCAGGCTGACCCGAGCGAATTGAAAAGGCAAAACACTCGAGTCAGAACTATGAGATCTTATGTACGTTAAATCGACGGTAAATATGAGTGTCACGGTGTCAAAGATGTTTACAGGGTTTGACATCTTGTTAACGCTTAAAATTGAACGCTAACACCTCGGTGTGTGAAGTGTGAATGTGAAAGCACCACCCGACGGTTTGGGAACAGAATATCGGCTAAAATAACAGAAAATACAGTAAGAGACAGCGATTTTATAGCGGTTCGGCTCAAGGAGTAGCCTACGTCCACTTTAAGTATCTTTATTACTAATCTTGTTACAAAACGATATAATGCTCTTCAAGTACAAATCTCTTTAGTTACAAAACACTTTGAACAAGTAGCTTAAGCTTCGACGTAGATGAAAGTCTTCGAATCCATGTCGGACGTGTGAAAGTCTTTCAAAGTAGCTTGTAGTGTTCTTCGAAACTTCAAGTATAGAGTCGGTTTAGAAATTGGCAGAGTATCGGTGCTTGAAGAGATTGTCCCAAAAGTCCCCTCAAAGTTGGAGATGGTCATGTATTTAAAGAGAATTCTAGGCAGAAATTATTGCAAAGTCTTAAGTCGTGGCCGACTTAATATAATTCGTCGGCCGACTTAGGATAAGTCGTGGCCAACTTATCGAGCCAAGTCCATAGTTTAATAGAGATCATCTTGTCTTCCTGAATTCACGCCATAAGTCCTAGGTCGTGTACGAGTTATCCGGATGCGGCTTCTTATTTTTCTGCTTAAGTCGTGTACGACTCATCATAGGTCGTAGGTCGTGACCGTCCTAACCTAAGTCTTGGCTTGCGGCTCAACTGGAGTAAGTTCGTTCACTTGGTCGTATCACAAGTCCTGAGTCGTCAACGAGTTATCGAATCACGGCGTGGTACAGAACTTGCCTCTGTAGTCTTAGGTCGTAAACGACCTGGCAGAAGTCATAAGTCGGTTGAGACTTAAGTGTAGTTGTCTTAACCTTCTCGTGCCTTGAGTCGTTACTCCCTTAGGTCATTAGGTCGTAACATCTTTAAGTCGCATACCTTTTAAGTCGTAGACTTCCTTAAGTCGTAAACTTCCTTAAGTCGTAGACTTCTTTAAGTCGCAGAATGTCTTAAGTCGTAGACTGTTTGGTCCGTTATAATTCTTGAGTCGTGTAGTTCTTACCTCATTAAGTCGTGGAGTGCTTTGAGCTGCTAGATCGTGGTGCCCTTAAGTCGTAAGTCGTTCATGTCTTAACTTGTTAAGTCGTCACACACCTTAAGTCGTGAGGTTTCCTTGACCCGTTAAGTCGCGCACTCTGCTTGAGTCGTAGAAAATTGAGGGTTAACATTTGCCCCTCGAAGTACACGCCTAAGTCGTAGGTCGTGTGCTTCGGCTTATCTTAACTCGTGTGCCGATTCAAGTTCCACTGCCCCGAGATATAAAAGGCTTAAGTCGTTCGTCTTACTTCCTTCTTCTCATTACTTAATCCTTAAGCAGCTTCTGCCATTAACGCTTCTCCAAGCTTTCAAAGGCGATTTCGATTCGATTTATCTCCGATCATCTCTAGCTTCACACTGCGTAAGCGACTTTGCTCCTCCTACAATCGCCAATTATCGTCAACTTATGCGCCCCGATTTTCGTCTCCGATTCGTCACCTTGAGCCCTGCGAGTTTTGTTATACTGGACATCGATGGACTTAAGGCGGTTTCATCTGACTCGTGACGATTCGTAATTTGTGGTGATCTAGCGGTGTGATAGAACTAAGGTTGATGATTGTGAGGTTATTGGGTTAACGGGTTAGGAGTTAGATGGTATGTTGGCCAAATAGAGCAGAATGTTACCCCGGGTGCGACTTAGCAATCTTTACGACTTAAGCCGTGAGTCGTGGCCGAGTTAGGACTTGAGATTTTCCCATTGCTTTGAATTGTAGTTTCTTCTATCTTCCACGACTTAACATAACCTGTAGGAAAAATCTCTTAAGTCGTCGGCGAGTTAGCACCTAAGTCGTTGCCGAGTTAGCACTTGAGTTGTTTACGACTTAGCTCTTGAGTCGTCTACGACTTAGCACTAGAGTCCTCTACGACTTAGCACTTGCACTTTTAAACTCTGCTTGAACCTTGAACTGCTGCTTGAACCTTGAACTGCTGCTTGAACTTTGAACTGTTACTTGAACTTTGAACTGTTAAACTTTGTTGCATTCTTTCACAAATCACTTTTGACTTGCAAGCTAACAATCTGTTCAATACATCATTTACAGAAAATTGGGACGAATATACTGCCACTGACTGCCCACATCAAATGGCAGATTAGTTAACAACAGATAATCAACTTAAATAGATTGTGTGAACGAAGTGCTTTTAAATCATCAAATTCAAGTAAATTATTAAAGCAACATTGAAATAATCAACTGAAACTGCCCAGTTTGCACTAATACTATACGTGAACTTTAAATTAACAAGTCCTGAAATTTGGTAATCGATCAATTGTCGACTAGTTTAATTCCAGTTATATTTACTTGTTATTTTTATTAGTTCTGCACAACACTTCACACTTTTAGGAAACGTGCACCTTCACATTTGAATATCCAGTTGCTTGTGTAAAATGACTTCTCAACAAGAAGAGAAAACAGCCCAGACTAGAGAAGCCACTCTTATTCTGGCTCCCCTGGTTAATCCTCCAGAGAGAGCCTCTACCACTTTATCATACAAAGTTTTTCGTCAGTTATGCACTCATTTTGGCATTGCTGAAGCAGATGCCATTTTCCCTGAGAAAACTAACACTGCTGATGTGGCGCCTCCTGGCTTTGTAGCGGTCAACCGCCAAATGTGCTTGTGCGGTGCTATTCCTCCCTTCAGTGACTTTCTTCAACAGTTTCTACTTCGATTGACCATCTCTCCGTTCCAACTGCACCCCAATGGTTATGCCATTCTGATGGGGTTGTGTGCTTTATTCATGAGAACTCTGGATCGACTGCCGAGTTTCGAGGAAATTTGTTATTTATGTTATTTCACAAAGACTAAAGATCATCCCTCCATTGTTGTTATAAGAAGCGCTAGGAATCGCAAACTCATCACTGATCTTTCCGAAAGCATTCATGGCTTCTTAAATCAGTTTTTCTTTGTTCGCTGCCACCTAGGGTTTTACGCCATCTGGAGAGTAGGAAGTAAGATTACCTGCTTCTTTTTTCCATTCCTGAGCTTTTCGAGATCTGAGTCGCTAATTGCTAATTTCACTCTTTTCCTTTTTCAGCACTTCCTCCCCCCTCTAGAGATCCAGGTCATAAGCAAGTTTTTGAAAGATTGAATGCTGTGACCGCTGAAGAGAGAAGTATAAAGTTTTTGTTGAGGGATGAACTTTTGCATCAGTATGGACTTTTACACACTTCTCGCTCTACACACCCCCATGAGGTCCCAGACTCCCCAGCTAAAGCATTAGATGCCCCAGTTTCTACTGACGCACCCACACCAAAAGAACCTGCTTCTGAGGCTTCTCTAGTGAAGTGCTCTAGTTCTATTGATGTTGCGGGGTTATTTGGCAAATTTGCACCTGCCCCGGTCATTGAAGAAGAAGAGCCTCAGGGATCTCCCCAATATTCAAAGAGGTCCAGTGATGAAGAAGCCGGGAAAACAAGCCCTGTCAAGCAGAGCGGGGACGACACTTTGGAAGGGTTGAGCGACCTATTTGTCACTTCACAGGAGCTCTTTAAAGACGACCCTATTACTACTATTGTTTCTTCTTCAGTAGTTGAAGCGACTTCTACTTTGCAACAAGCTCCGTCGACTCAAGAGTTGACGTTAACTACTACCGCCACTATTCTTCCGCGATCGAAGAGTGGTTCATAGTTTGACGCGCGTAGTTTGCACATCACACACACTTAGAACTTTTCGGCACTTTCATGCACTTAGCTCTTCGTACTTTGAAGATTCTAAAGTTACGCTTCTTTTTCATTTTCAGGTTCTCCAATGAGGCGAAGTGGTTCATACTACGATGACTTCAAGCAATACGGAAGGCGTGGTCAGTATGACTATAGGCGCTATCTTCCCACTTATAGGGAAACTGATGAAGAGAGGGCTGCTCGAAAGGCTCAAGAGAGACGTTCTTATGAAGAACGCTATGGAAGAGGGGATGAGCGGTACGATTCTTCCCATAGAGAGGGTGATTCCCATAAACGTAAATCCCATGATGATAGAGGGAAAAGCCACATGGCTGATGACCCAAGCAAACGGGCTAAAGTTAGTGAGCAATCAGTGCCTGCAATTTCAGAGAAGACCACTGCTCCCATTCCTTCCCAATCTCCTGCCCCTTCCCGTACCGATATCCAGACAATCATCAACGGGCCTTCATATCAAGTTGGGCCAGGTCCAGCTACTCTCCAAAGTAGGTTTCCACAATGGTGCTTGAAGGGGGTTCGCTTTGATCTCGACTTAGTTCCAATTGACAAGCCTGCCATGTTGCGAAATCCCGATGCCGTCAGACTTGATATTGAGAGAATGTCGAGCTGGCAAAAACTTGTTGACGAATTCCAGAGAGTGAATCGTGCCAACCTTGAAGCTATGTTGACCATGGAGAATGATAAATCTGAATGGCAAAAAATTCTCAATGAACATGACGCAGAGATGAGGAGCATCACTGACTATAACGAAAAGCTCGAAGCGGAAGTTGGAAAACTTAAAGAGGAGCTTGCTACTTCTTCTACTTCCTACTCCCAGAGGGAGAAAGTGCTTCAGGAACAAGTGCGGGACGCTCATGCTGCTCAGAGGGATGCCGAAGATAGGGTCAAGGTGCAAAACAGAATTAACGGGGTCATATTGCCGATATTGCTGAGCTTCGAAAGAGAACTAGCTCCCAAGAGATGGAGATCGAAATGTTAAAGCTTCAACTCTCCAAGATTGAAAGAGAGCGTGATGAGGCAGTGGCCGGCAAAATTGCAGCTGAAGAAGCTCATCAAGCCACTAAAGCCGATGTCAGTTCAACATTATTTGACTTCTATCTGCACAGCGTCCTGGGGCGCGGTACTCTCGCCTTTCTCGGCCCCAAATATGAAATTACTCTGGCTGAAGTGTGGGAGGCCGCACTTGACATGCTTGGTGCTAAAGGTGCTGGCTACGTTGAATCAGCTCTTGAGGAGCATTACTTGGATGGCGGAGCTCGCTCCGCGCTTGTCAGGGGAAAAGAACAACTTGCGAAATTAAGAGCCGAAATGGCAGAAGGGGAACATTTAGGAAAAACTACTTCAACTGATCCAGTTCAGCCTTCACCTTCGGCCGAAATCGACATTGTCGGCTCCAGTTCTCATTCTCCACCTCCTACCAAAGCTATCACAGAAGGTGCAACTGTCCATAACGGAGACGGAAGCCAAGAGAGCGGTGAAGCGCTGGGTTTTGAGATTGACGTAGCAAAGCCTACTTCGCCAGGTAATCCTAATGCTGATCTTGCTCAAATAGACTGCTCATTTGCTTCCTGTGAGTTTGATGAGCTTCTTGACTACTTCCTGAATCTCAACGAGCCTTTATCTCTTCTCTTTACTGACTTTAACTTCTTTTCCTCTGTAGAGAAAGTGTCGAGCATCGTTCAGACTCCCCCTCCTTCAGTTATTCCTCCCCCCGCCTCTCCTGGTCACCCCTCCATCTGCCTCTCAACCCGGGTCGCAAGAAGAGCAAATAGAGGCTCTCCGAGACTTAGATGATCCTAATGCTTCACAGGAACACGGGGGAGAAAGGCTTGGAGAAGCAATGAGTCCCCGGAGCGAACCATTTCCGATGATATAAAATTGTCTGCTCCTTTTACTCCGGGAAACGAGTCTTCTTCGAAGAGGAGGAGAAAGAGTACTACTTCTGAGAAGAAAAGGAAAAGCATTTCCATTACTGAAAAGGAAGCGGAGGTTGATCCGGCAGTAGCCCTCTCTCCTTCTTCCCCACCTCTCCTAAGCCATCTTGAAAAACTACCTATTAGGTCAGGTGAAGGCTCCAAAGGTGGTGGTAAGAAGAGGAAGTGATGGGCCCTGCTTCCCTTTCCTTGTTTTTACTTTTTGCTTTTAGCTTTTTGTTTGTACTTACCGGACATTGTGCGGGTACCGGCCCCCGCTTTTCTTTTATTTTGAAACCTGCATATGTACATAATTTTCATAACGTTGAATGAATGTACATAATTTTCATAATGTTGAATAAATGATTCTCTTGCTTGTACAAACTTCTGTCGGTGTTTGAGAATGCATCTATTCTTTTTTTATATATATATATATGCAAGTTTCTTTATATAATATTACAGTGAGCTTGTGGTACGTTGTTCGGGCGTTGCTTTTACCAATGCAGCCATACTGTATTGCCCCCATAACATAAGCTCATCGTAATATTTCCAATCTCGAGTGGACTTGTACTCCTATTTTTGGAGAATATTTATTCCATATTTGTGGAAATATCATTTCGCCCTAAACAGAGTACACCTTGTTTCATATAAGTTTTTACGCTTCCACCTTCGGAGATATCACTTTTTCTTTTGTGCATATATACATTTTTACAAAGCGAATTCTCCTATGTGGTAAAGCGGGCCTCTGAAGGGCACTTTAGTCTTTTTAGGAAGGGCCTTCTCAAAATAGATGAACCAATCTTCCTTTGAGAGCTAAAGTGTATGTTTGAAGGGGACCCCTTTTTTTTTACATTGACAAAGTTTCGGAGAACAATTCTTCTATTTCAAGAAGACTTGTACCCTTCCTTTTAGAGAACAACTCATCCGTTTGAAAGAAGTTTGCATTTATACTTTATAGGATAATATTTCCGTTTAAAGAAATTATTTTTCTAGCTTAGTAAAATGCATTTCATATTGGAGGAGTCTTCTCTTTCTTTCTTCTTTTTTTTTATTGCAAAGTTTTGGCACTCCTCTTTTTCTTTTCTTTTTTTGAAAAAGGTCACTTTTGCTTTGGCTAGTGAGTTTCACTTCATAGTGCAGTGGGTCTTTCGAAAAGAAAAAGGGGTTTCAACCTGCTTGATTGTGCCTCTGGGAAGAGGTCTTTTTGTTTGATTGTGCCTCTGGAAGAGGTCTTTTTGTTTGATTGTGCCTCTGGAAAGTGGTCTTTTTGTTTGATTGTGCCTCTGGGAAGATGTCTTTTTGTTTCTGCCTCTTGGGAGAGGCTTTTATCTTTTCCCTGTTCATTGGGAAGCGGGCCTTCGAAGAGGGCTTTTCACATTTCAACTCGTATTAAGTTTTATTTCAGATCACGGTGAAATGTGTGCCTCTGAGTAGGGCTTTTGCCTGGAAGTTGGGAGCTTCTTTCTCTTAGTTGGATGAATTCACGGGGGTGTACCACCGATCAGTCCGCAACTTTATGTCGAGAAAGAACTCTCTTTTTCTAGCGAGGCCCGCTCGAGGTCTTTTAGCATCTCAACTATAGTGAAATGGGCCTCCGAAGAGGGCTTTTCACATTCCAGCACTTGTGATGTTTTATTTCAGATCTCGGTGGAATGCGTGCCTCCGAGTCTAACTTGAAGTTTCTTCCTCATTGTTGGTCGGATTCACGGGCGAGCGCAAGTTACTTGGATGTTTGTTTACGTAGATTGTCTCAACTAGTGAACGAGCGCCCTGCCTTCCACTTGGGAAGGTGCCTTCGGTCGTCTCATTGAATCATGGGGCGGACGCAAGTTACTTGGATGCTTGTTTACGCAAACTGTCTCAACTAGTAAACAAGTGCTTTGCCTTCCTGTTGGGAAGGTGCTTCCGATCATTCCATACCATGTTGAGAAAGTCTTCTGGCATGCCCCGTTTGAGGTCTTTATCCTTTGTAGGGTTGTGCCTCCGAAGAGGGCTTGTGCCTCCGAAGAGGTCTTTTGTTGTTTGATGCTCGCTCGCTCATGTCTCTTTGCCATCTATTCATGTCGGCGATCCTCGTTATTTTTTCTAAATATCATCCCTTTTTAGTTGCCAATAATTTCCTTATCCAAAGAAATATACTTCATAGTTAAGCGAGCTGGTGGTGGTAGACACAGGCTATTTAACTGGATGCTCGTTTGCACAAACATTCGCAGTTAGTTAGAAATGGTCCAATTCCAGCCACATCGCTAACTTTTGTTCGAAGCACTTCTTTCGTAGGATTTGAGTACGGAAATTTTGAATGGTTTAGCATTTGCTTGCTGGGTGACGTCGGAGATCGCTTGGTCTTGCGATGGGTAAGCTTTGTTTTTATGGTCTGCATTATTAAATCGACATTTATTAACACAATTAATGTATTTTATATGTCGAAATAAAACAAAGCAGTTTATAGTAGTAGAGAACACAAGATTTATAGTGGTTCGGCTAAAAGCTGGGCCTACATCCACTTTATAGCTTTTCATTATTCACTTGCTTTACAATTGCTTTCAATACAAGAATCATATATTCGTAATTCTTTTACAACATTTCAGCAAAGCTTTTAAGTAAAATATGGACGCAAATGATTGCTGTTCCAAGCTCTTGTGATTGGTTCTCCTTCGACAGTTGTGAGTTTGAATGTGCCATCAAGATGTTTCATGCCTATGACATATGGCCCCTCCCAGTTTGGCCCAAACACGCCTGTGGCTATCATAATTCTCTTCAGGACTAGGTCCCCAACTTCAAAGCTGAGCTGACGAACTTTGGAATTGAAGTGCCTGGCTATCCTTTGCTGATGGGCTGCAATTCTAAGCTTAGCCTCTTCTCTTCTTTCATCAAGGAGGTCAAGCGCTTCCAATTGCAGTTTTTCATTCTCATCTTGATCAAAATGGATCCTTCTGTGTGAGGGAACTTCCGTTTCCACTGGAATCATTGCTTCTGATCCGTATGCCAATGAAAATGGAGTATGCCCAGTCGCAGTTTTGTGGGTAGTTCTGTATGCCCATAGTGCAAGTGGTAACTTATCGACCCAACCACCTTTTTCTTTTTCTAGCTGCTTTTTGATGGCTGATTTGATGATTTTGTTTACTGCTTCCACTTGCCCGTTTGCGTGCGGATGAGCCACTGCTGAGAAGCTTTTTCGGATCTTGAATCGTTTGCAGAAATCTTGGAATTCCTCACTTTCGAACTGCGTACCATTGTCTGTGATTATCTTCTGAGGCACACCATACCTGCAAATGATATTTTTAGTCACAAAACTTATCATTCTCTTAGAGGTAACGGTAGCCAATGGTTTAGCTTCAGCCCATTTAGTGAAATAATCAACAGCAACGATAGCATATTTAATCCCCGATTTGGCAGTCGGCAAAGGCCCAATGAGATCTATTCCCCAGATGGCAAACGGCCATGGACTGACCATTTGTGTTAGCTCAGTGGAAGGTGCACTAGGAATTTTGGCAAATCTCTGGCATTTATCATACTTTCGGGAATAGTCAGCAGCATCTCGATTAATCTCTGGCCAAAAATATCCATAACGGAGAATTTTCTTTGCTAAAGTTTGACCTCCTGTATGATCTCCGCACTCCCCTCCGTATACTTCAGTTAGAATTGTCTTGGCTTCTTTAGTTACACAGCGGAGTAGTGGCATTGAAAATCCCCGTTTGTACAATCGGCCATCCTGGATCATATATCTAGAGGTTTTCCTTAACAGCTTCTGTCGTTCTTTTGAACTTTCTGGCAAAACCCCATTGAGCAAATATTCAAATATCGGAGTCATCCATGATTCTTGCTCTTGGGATACATTCATAATCCAATCAACATCCATTTCATCTGTGCTCGGAGCTGACAAGACTTCGACGGGAACTAATCCCAATAGTTGAGCTTCACCGGTACTTTAATACTTTGCGAGAGAATCCGCCTTCATGTTCTCTTCTCGGGGTATATGGCTTATTGAATAACGGTCAAAATCTTCAAGAAGCTCCCAAGCTTTTGATAAATAGGCGGGTAGATTCCTTCCTTTAGCTTGAAATTCCTTCTTGACTTGGCAGACAATAAGATGAGAATCACTGAAGATCTGCAATGCCTTGATGTTTAGTTCTTTAGTGATCCTTAAACCAGCGATGAGAGCTTCATATTCTGCTTCATTATTTGTCGAAGGAAATTCTAGTCTCAGTGCATAACATAGCGATCGCCCTTCTGGGGTTTCAAGGACAACCCCTGCTCTAGAACTGTAATCATTCCTTGCGCCATCGACGTACAATTTCCATTGAATTGGGATGTTATCAGTGGATTCTTCCTCACTACCACCTTTATCCGTACATTCTGCGATGAAATCTGCCAAAGCTTGTCCATTGATTGCTTTCCGGGGATGATAAGTGATGTCATATTGGCTGAGTTCAATATTCCATTTCAAAAGACGGCCCGAAGTCTCAGGACGGAATAGGACTTGGTTTAGAGGTTGATCAGTGAGGACATTGATAAGATGAGCTTGGAAATACGGCCTCAATTTTGTTGATGTGATCAACAAACAATATGCGAGCTTTTCCAACCTTGAATAGTTCATCTCTGCCCCAGTGAATCTTTTGCTGATATAATAGACCGGGCGTTGAATCCTTGCGTCTTCCCGCACCAACGCTGCACTGAGAGCATGAGATGAAATTGCCAAATATATGAAGAGATCTTCACCATTGTCAGGCTTTGAAAGTATCAGAGGCACTTCCATATGACGAACCAACTCATCTAATGCTTTTTGACATTCAGGAGTCCACTCAAAGTTTTTTCTTCCTTTCTTCAGAGCATCAAAGAATGGAATGCATTTGTCAGTTGCTTTTGAAATGAACCGACTCAAGGCAGCAACCTTTCCATTGAAACTTTGCAATTCCTTCTTCGTTCCAGGAGCTTTGACCTCTCTCAGGGCAGTAATCTGAGCAGGATTAGCTTTAGTGCCCCTAGCGCTCACAATGAAACCCAAAAACTTTTCGGACTCCACTCCAAATGAACATTTCAAGGGATTAAGCTTCATTCTGTACTTTCAGAGTACCGCGAACATCTCTGCCAAGTGATCCATGTGGTCCACTGCTTTCTTAGACTTCACTAGCATATCATCAACATAAACATCCATTGTCTTGCCAGTCTGCGATTTAAACATGGCATTAACAAGCCTTTGGTAAGTTGCCCCTTCATTCTTGAGTCCGAAAGGCATGACCTTGTAGCAGTAGAGTCCAACATCTGTGATGAAGCTTGTGTCCTCTTGGTCTGGCTCATGCATCATAATCTGGTTATATCCGGAGTATGCATCCATAAAAGATAACAATTCATGCCCCGCCGTCCCATCCACCAACTGATCGATCCTGGGCAGCGGGAAGCAGTCTTTGGGGCAGGCTTTGTTCAAATCTGAAAATTCAATGAATACTCTCCATTTTCCGTTAGCTTTTTTAACCAGCACTGGATTTTATACCCAATTTGGATAAGTAGATTTTTTGATGAAAACGTTCTCCATGAGCCGATCCACTTCTTCTTTCAATGCTGCTGACCTTTTTGGACCCTGAGTTCTTCTTTTCTGTTTCACGGGTGTAAACTTTGGATCAATGTTCAGAGTGTGTACTGCAATCTCTGGGGATATTCCACACATGTCAGCATGAGTCCAAGCGAATACGTCCAAATTTGCCTTCAAAAATGAAATCACAACATTCTGAACTGTTGTGTTGAGTTGTGAACCCACATTCAGCACTTTGTTTGGGTCCTTTGGGTCAATGGGTACTGGCACTGTTACCTCTACCGGTACTACCATATTCTCCCCTGCACCGGCTTTCCTTGGATCCATCTCTCTTCGTGCGCCACTATATTCACCAGTGCAGGGTCCACCCTGTAATTGCTACAAGGTTAGTTCTTTGATGCGGACTGGAGCCGCCGCACCTTTTCCCGTTTCTCTTTTCTTTGATTCACGCAACTCTGTAAGATAACATTCTCGCCCCGCATCTTGGTCTCCTTTAGTCACACCAACTCCATTATCTGTGGGGAATTTTATAGTCACACAACATGGGGCAAGAACAGCTTTGAATGCAGCAAGAGTTGGTCTGCCTAAAAAGGCATTTTAGGCAGAGAATTCTTCAACAATTATAAAGGTTTGCTTTCGAGCTACCTTCCTCAGCCCTTTTCCAAGTTCTACAAATAAATCTATGGTCCCAATCGTCTGTTTTGGTTCCCCAGCAAACCCAGCCATCTTAAGTGATGAAGCTTGAACGTCAGCCATTGGAATTTTCATCTGATCAAAAGTCTTCTTGAAGAGAATGTTGCATGAAGCTCCACAATCAACTAGAACTCTTCTCACAGTAGTCGGCCCAATACCAGCGGATATGACCAAAGGATCTATGGTAGGAGCCTCGATACCCAAAGAATCTCTGGCTTTGAATACAATATCATCAGTGGAAGTCTTTTGTTGCTTTAAAGGTGCATCATTTTCTAATACAAAAACATTTTCTTCAGCTGGTACATGCCTCAAGGCCCGGGCATACCTTTCCATCTCGCCCCAGCTTTTGCCTGCTGGGTGAGGCCCTCCAGTTACTATATTGATGACAGGTCTTTCTGACTCATGTTCTACGACCTTCTCACTTGAGCCAGGACGGTGAGCGGTAACTTGTTGTCCTTGAGTCGACGAGGCTGGGGCATTTCTATTCCTTTTCACATACTGTTGGAGCTTATTCTCTTTCAAGAGTTGTTCAATTACCTCTTCCAAATGACGGCATTCGTTGGTGTCATGGTCGGGTTGGTTGTGGAACCGGCAGAACCTTCCACTTTTTTTCCATCTTACTTCCCACTCTCAGTTTAGGTGGTGTCGGATAATTGACATCATCCTTGGTCGCAAAGAAGATGTTCTCAAGGGTATCAGTCAAGGGTATGAAATTGAAAGGACGGCCTTTCTTAGCGTCTCCCTGTTTCTTTCCACCATCATTTCCCTTTTTCTGAGTGTTAGGTTCTTTCTTGTTTGAAGCAGCACCATTGTTCCCGGCTTCTGCTGATACCACCTTAGCCGGTGTTTGAAGGCACTCCAAGCGCATGAATTCATCCGCTTTCTTGTAGAATTTGTCAAGCGAGTTTGGTTCTTTCATTTTCAACCATTTTCCAAATTCGCTTGATTTGTCAATCGCCCTCATCAAGTATGTTAGGACCATGCGTGTCTCAGCATTATCTACCTCAGCCAATGCTATGTTAAAACGATTCAAAAATGATCTGATGGATTCTCCCGGATTTTGCTCTAGACTTGGCAGCGACATTATATCCTTTGCTTTTGAAGCATACAATCGAAATTGATCCTTGAATTTCCTGGTCAAATCGGAGAACTGATCAATGGACCTGACCGGCAGCTTTGTAAACCACAATAGAGCCACACCTTCCAGATATATCGGGAAATATCGACATTTGATTTCATCAGACGCTCTGGCACCCGTCATATGCCAATCGTACTTATATAGAAACTCGTTAGGATCACTCCTCCCCTTGTAAGCCGGAATAGTAGGGGGAACGAATTTCCTTGGGAACTCTACCTTCAAGATCTTTTCAGTAAATGGAGTTTTGCTTGGAGCAAAACCCCATTCTTTCTCATCTTCATCTCTTCGCATGCTTTCCTTCATAATTTGACGAACCATGCCTGAGAAATACTCTTCATCATTTAGATGCTCTGGAGGGCAAACATCAGCCATTCTTTCGGAATTCTGTCTTGACAACCGTTCACGGAGGGTCGGCTGCGGTCCTGATCCTCCAGCCTGGAGAGGTGTCTTTTCCACAAGGTCTGCGGCTCTTTGAGAAATGTTCCCTCCTTCAACATCTTGAACTCCCGCAGTAGGGTTTCCATCATTATTAATCGGTTGACGGTTAGCCCCAAGTAGATCATTCAACTTACTTAAGATCAGGGCGTTCTAGGCATTCTGAGCCTCCAACTGTGCATTCTGGGCATTAAATTGTTGATTCAACCCCAAAACTACGACGTCCAATTCTGCTCGCGTAACTCCAACAGTTGGAGCTGCTTGACTTGAAGGAGGAGAGGTAGCGGTATTCTCTTGAACATTGTCGGATCTTACAGAACTTCGTTTTCTTCCAGGAGCCATTATTTCCAATAAACTTCTGGTTTTAAAAGAAATCCTTTCAACAACTTTTTGAGAAGCAATGGTGAGAACAAACTAAGTTCAATTCTCAGTGAAAGCACCAAAAATGTTAACGCTTAAAATTGAACGCTAACACCCCGGTGTGTGAAGTGTGAATGTGAAAGCACCACCCGATGGTTTGGGAACAGAATATCAGCTAAAATAATAGAAAATACAGTAAGAGACAGCAATTTTATAGCGGTTCGGCTTAAGGAGTAGCCTACGTCCACTTTAAGTATCTTTATTACTGATCTTGTTACAAAACGATACAATGCTCTTCAAGTACAAATCTCTTTAGTTACAAAACACTTTGAACAAGTAGCTTAAGCTTCGATGTAGATGAAAGTCTTCGAATCCATGTCGGACGTGTGAAAGTCTTTCAAAGTAGCTTGTAGTGTTCTTCGAAACTTCAAGTATAGAGTCGGTTTAGAAACTAGTAGAGTATCAGTGCTTAAAGAGATTGTCCCAAAAGTCCCCTCAATGTTGGAGATGGTCATGTATTATAGAGTATTCTGGCAGAAATTATTGCAAAGTCTTAAGTCGTGGCCGACTTAAGATAAGTCGTCGGCCGACTTAGGATAAGTCGTGGATGACTTATCGGGCCAAGTCCATAGTTTAATAGAGATCAGCTTGTCTTCCTGAATTCACGCCTTAAGTCCTAGGTCGTATACGAGTTATCCGGATGCGGCTTCTTATTTGTCTGCTTAAGTCGTGTACGACTCATCATAGGTCGTAGGTCGCGACCATCCTAACCTAAGTCTTGTCTTGCGGCTCAACTGGAGTAAGTTCGTTCACTTGGTCGTATCACAAGTCCTGAGTCGTCAACGAGTTATCGAATCACGGCATGGTACTGAACTGGCCTCTGTAGTCTTAGGTCATAAACGACCTCGCAGAAGTCATAAGTCGGTTGCGACTTAAGTGTAGTTGTCTTAACCTTCTCGTGCCTTGAGTCGTTACTCCCTTAGGTCGTTTGGTCGTAACATCTTTAAGTCGCATACCTTTTAAGTCGTAGACTTCCTTAAGTCGTAGACTTCCTTAAGTCGCAGAATGTCTTAAGTTGTAGACTGTTTGGACCGTTATAATTCTTGAGTCGTGTAGATCTTAACTCATTAAGTCGTGGAGTGCTTTGAGCTGCTAGATCATGGTGCCCTTAAGTCGTAAGTCTTTCATGTCTTAACTTGTTAAGTCGTCACACACCTTAAGTCGTGAGGTTTCCTTGACCCGTTAAGTCGCGCACTCTGCTTGAGTCGTATACCTTGCTTGAGTCGTAGAAAATTGAGGGTTAACACATCTCCTATTTAGTTTGTAACATGAGTGTAGCAACTTAAGAGATGTTCGAGATTCACATCTCCCAAGGATCCATTAAACAAACTCATAGAAGGCGCTCTAGGGCATGTGAACACGGCACTCGAGGCAATGCCATGTTTGATATACTAATTGCGGTTCCGAACTAGTGGTAACGCATAGCAGCTACTACCATCCACCTAGGACACACTTCCAAATCAAAAATCAAATGTGGCCACCAAATCAATCACAAAGTAATAGAATGGTATCGAAGAAATATGCCCGATAGGAGGAATGACCTCACTTGGCCCGGCAAGGCTCCTGTTTTAGTTACATCTAAGCTGACTCACGGGAGTTAGGGTCACATCATACCTCATACAGAAATCATTTGCCACACCATCCTACTTCGTTTCCGGAATCCCCACCATGCATACAGTTGTTAAACTGGTTTTCGGTATTGGATGAGAGCATGACAATATCTAATCCCGGACTCTTTAACAACCAAACGCTTATTATACACCGGATGGTTCTTTAAATTTTCATAATTGATATCAAAATATCATATTCAATTCAGTCCATATCACTTTTGAAATTTGTATTCACTTTAAAAAAAATCATATTTTCAAAATAATTTACAACCCTCATTTCAAAACTTCATATTCAAACCAAATATTTAATTTAAATCCTAACTTAGGTTATGATATCATTTAACCTTATTCACTTTAAAATCGAGGATTTAAAATATAAACACATCCACTTAATTTAGTTTGAAATTTAAAAAGATAGTTTAGATAGTTATAAATAGCTTTACATAGTTGTAAATAGTTGAAATACTCTAAAATAGTTAAATTAAAGATTAAAGACACTATTAAATAGATTTAAGATATTTAAATAGATTTACAATAGATTAAATATAATTAAAGTAGATTAAATTGCTTTAAAATAGATTAATTAGATTTAAAATAAGTTAAAATGGGTTAACTAGTTTTAAAATAAATTAAATGGTTTAAAATAGGTTAAAATGATTTAATATAATTAATATAGGTTAAAAAAGTTTAATAATTTAGAAATCTTATTAACTAGAAATTTAAAAATATTAAATATTTTTTTAAACATTTTATATTAAAATTTAAATTTGGAATTAACATCGATTTAAACTATTTATTTTATTTTAAGACATCTATACCATTTCAATTTTCGAATCCCACAATTTTGAATCTTTCAATTCAAATTTTAAATAAACCGTTAAATTCTTTATCGATTTAAATCCATGATTGAAACATCAATTTAAATTATTTCAAGTTCAGTACATTTCAAAGTTATATTTCAAACAATTCAAATAACTCAATTCTGATAAATTTCACTTATATTTCGAATTCAAATTTTAAATTTAATTTAATTCCTTTGGCGGTTCTTTTAAAACAATTCCAAATTTAACATAAAACTCGAAATTTGATAATAATTCAATTTGTATAAATCAAATTTTATTTCAAAATATTATTTAAATAAATTAAAAAAATTAAGGATTTAAAATCATTTAATTTAACTACTCTGTTGTCCATATATAATTGTCCATCCTAAGGTCAAGTGACACAGATATTTATCATTTCAATCCGCAAATTAAAATTTTATGTTTATATATCCTTTCAAACCGTAATGTCGAATTAAATAAAATCCAGCGAATCGCTCTAGTATATCATTTTAATCCTTAACGATTTTTCCTCAATCTATAGATCGTTCGGGTATATATTATTTTAACCCATAGTAATTTTCCTTGACAATAACTAACGAAACTTGCAGAGTGATGACAATATATAATTTAAACATAATATCCAATCATCAAATATCAACAATCAAACATCCATCATAACCATCATCCAATTCAACCAATAATTTACAACAATAATATATTATCATTTTCAGGAAATTAACCGACAATTCAAATTCAATAATGATTTAAATAACAATTTAATTCACAAATAAATTCAAATTAATTGGAATAATGATTTAAATATACCAAACAAGTAATAAATAAATTCCTAATCGCATCACAAATTTAGTTTAACTAACATTAGAAATTTTAGAAGTTGTGAGTGGGTCAAATCACTCACCTTTGATTTTAAATCAATTTAAAATCCAATTTAAGCCAAAAATTCAAACAATCTTAGAATTCATACAAACCACGTCAAAATGTCCTCAATTTGATACGATACTAGCGGAACAAACCGCGCATGAAACAGACCTCGTATGTAAAGTTATGGTACTTAGAACATTATACGATATGAATTAAAAAAAGGAAACAAACCCTAACGCACGTCACCACACGCCTACGTTTCACACATGTGACGTTTCGAAATTTTGTACATGTTTATTTGGTAATTTAAATAATTGAATTTAATAATTGGAAATTGAATAAATTGCTGAATTGGGAATTTTGAACTTGTTAAAAATAATTTGAAGGCTTAGAAAATTTATATTCATAATACTGATGGTAATGGAAGCTTTAGAATTGAGTTTGGAGTTGTTTTGTTCGGTTTGAAATTTTATCGCTTAAATCGATATTTAAAAATAGTCTTCCGAGGCAAAGTCTCGGAATTCGACGAAACAAGTTCCATTCGATGCATAATATTGTATTATTATCGGAGTTTAATTTGCGTAGTGTTTGGAGTGATCATTTGGCCACACGATAAGCCAACGCACTGAAAATTACATCGAAATTTAATTTAATAACTGGCTTCAAAAAGCTATCTCTCCATACGACCAAATTTGGACACGGAATCTTTTCCATTATGTTTGGAATAGGTGCATAATTATACGAACGCCTAGCGGCACGCATCGATAGGAGTTCGAAAATGTAAGTTGCGACAATCGAGATGATTTGAATTAAATTTAAACAAATAATAACTAATATTGTTGCATTTAAATTATTGTGTTAAAGCTTTGCATACACATGTAGAAAAAATTGAAGCACGTATTGTTCATAGTAACACACGTTCATTGAAGAAATGATTATGCGAGCTAGTAGATTAAAAAAAACGAACCATAACATTTTATTTCGTTCGAAACAAAAGATCAATGGCGGAAGAAGGAGATCAGAACAATTTTTTCTATTTTTTTTCATATCAAAATCACGGCTACCTTCCAGATTCAAAATTAAATGGCTGAGGATCGGAATCAAGTTCTAAGATAAAAAAGAAAACAACACACAGCAAAATCGAATCCAATTTCCAATCAAAGGACCGCGATCTCGATCTTGAGCGATTAGGCGCGCGCGATGTGGTTTCGAAATTTTTCAATGGTATGGTGGAAGCGTCGAGCTTTGCGAAACAGTGTGCGAGCGAATGATGCTCTGGGTCGCGTGGGATTTGATTTGCGACCAAGGCAAGACAGCATGGGGTCGTGGGATTGGGCGAGGTGAACTCGAGCGGCGATTCTCGGTGGCCTCGGTCAGGGCTCTGACAAGTCGAGGTACAGTGGGCTGATGATTGTGTCGACGTTCATGGCTCGAGCTCACGCTCGAACGGCAGTCAGTGGCCAGAGGTAGACGCGAGGCGAGTGGACAAGGAGATGGTTGTTCGATAGCAGCAGGTAGTGAGGTATAAATGATTTATTCACTTCATTTTAAATCTAAAACATATATAGATTTGAAATTTACAGTTTGTTTAATATTACAGTTAAGTGTTGATGTTTATAATATATATATATATATATATATATATATGCAAATATTTAACTTATTGTTAAATTATAAATAATATATTAAGGTGTTTAATTTATTTAATCAACTTAATTAACAATTTTAGAATTTGTTAAAAAGAAAGTTTAAAATAAATCACTAGTTAATTAAAATTGTCAAATGTAAATTTAATTGTTCCATTGGTTCGAATGTTAATGAAGTCATATATTTATTATTCAAGGTCTAAAAAATTGTGGGGAATCAAGCTGGATTGGAAATGGGATGCACGCAAAGTTAAAGGTGAGATCTTCTCACTCAGTTAAAATAATTAGAAATTTAGTAATTGATTGATTGTTTGGATGTGACAATATATAGTAGTGTGTGTATATATATATATTTTTGGAGTGATTGATTTCCCGCATTATATAGCGGGTGAGATCCTATGCGCCACATAATAGCGAATGATATTAATAATCCCATGTACCGCGATATTCCACCTCGAAGTGGAATTGGTATTTAATTGTTGTGCTAACATCTGTGCATATAGGGAAACAGGTTAGAGGGATCCAACTGGATTCCTCGTATTGTTGAATTTATTTGTATATGTTGTGATATGATAATCTGTGAATGATTATATTGATGAATGGAATTTATTTGAAGGCTTTGGTTTAGCCGAACATATTTTTGGCATCGTAGAATACCATAAATATATATATGATTGGACTTTTTTGGAAACTAAAGTGGAAACTTTTAAGTAAATTAATTTTAGAAAATTGAATGGATTTAAAAGAAGGGATTTAAAAAGGGTAAAGGTTGATTTTTAAATCCCATCGAATTAATTCCTAAATATGCAGAAAAGTTTTTAATAAATGGATTTTGAGTAATATTGTTTAAAAGTTGGAGAATTTATTTAAAATTTGGATTTTAAATAGTTTGGAAGAAATAAAGGATTTTTTTAAAGGAAAATAATTTGGAAATTAATTTGAAAATTTAATTTGGTGTTTAAAATAAATTTGGAAATCGATTTGGAATTTGATTTGCGGTTTGAAATAAATTTAGAAATAAATTTGGAATTTGATTTGGCGTTCGAAAGTGAATATTTGGGAATCGATTTGAAAATCATATATCAATGGATATTTGAAAATATAAATTCACAATCGGAATTTATAAAGGAAAGGGAAATTTGTTTTAAAAATAAATATGGGTTTTGTTTTAACTGTGGAAAGAAATTTATGGATTCTGAATGTAAATTTAAAATAAATCAAAAAGAATTTATTAATTGATTCAAAATGACTATTTTGAAATGGAAGGTGTATTTTCCCCGGAAAGCCAAGTACGTTTTCAAAGTATCTTTTAAAAATAAATTAAAAGTTCTAGAATTGGTTTAAAAAGAATATTATTGGAGAAATTATTTTCAAAAATGGTTTATAAATATTTACAATTAATATTATTAAATTGATTATTGAAGTGGTTATTCTAAAGATTGAATTGATATTTGATTTAGAAAATGGATATTTTGATAATTACACTTTATCTAATAATTTTATTCTTAAAATTATTTGGGCTTGAGTTTTTATATGAGATATTGATATTAAATTTCATAACTAATGTTTTAAATAAAGTGTTTAAAAATAGTTTTTATTTTAAATGTATCCAAGTGCTTATATTTTTGGATAAGTGATTTAAATCATTTTGAACTATTCGGACTTCGCAAATTTTCAGTGAAAATAAATATCTGGAAATTTATTCCGCGTAAGGAAAGTGATTCGAAATTTGTTTTCAAAGTGGTGCAGTGGTAAAACATATCTTGCGAAGATATTTTAAAAAAAATAATTGGCGGAAAATTATTTAAAATCTGGTGGTTGTTGCGAATATTGTTTGATAGTTAAATAACCGACTATCAATATTGGCCATTAAATGGCATTTGAATTTCGATGCGACCGGGGATTGGATTCCAAAAAATTATTCGAAAAACACATCGAATCTTTGTTATGGATCTTTTGTATAAAAGATCAAAGTGGAAGTTTGTTGTGATTTACTTGAAATCTGAATGTAACATTTATTTTTAAAAATAAGCACTCGTTATTCGGATTAGCCGAGAGAGGACTTTGTGTCATAAATTCCATTCCGAATAATGGTACGACGAATTGGGATTGCATTTGAAGATGGTGTTGAAGATTGGGTATTTTTGAAAACGAAAGGATTACCTGTAGAATGTCTCTGCACTGAGTTGCTCCGGTATAGAGCTTTATTACTCTTTGTGATGGAAACACTGGACGTGATTATTGAATATTCGAATTTGCAAGGGCTTCTTTTGAAGTGCCTTCGGTTCTGTTCGAACACGGAACAGACTTGTATGGATGTATGTCTGACGTTACACTTTGAGATGTAAAGATGGTTTCTATCAAATACATTTCTATTGGTGGCGGAGAATTTATTCTCTTAGCTTAACACCCTTCTCTGAGACGTGCGAGATCAGAGGTTATGTAGTTGGTATTTATCAGTGCTATACTCCCAATATGGTAATGTGGCATACGAAGTGCTGCTGATCATTTATTGATCAAAGCATGGTTTTTTGAAAAGCGTAGCTTTGTGGAACGAGACCTCATCGGACCTTACAACCCGAAAATGGTCGAAACAGGAAGGATTCGGCAAGGTTATTTGGGGGTAGCCCCCTCAGGGTATGTCTATTTCCTTCTGGGAAAAGGTGGTATCATGGTATGGAGCCTAGATATTTAACCTATATGGTTGCTGCAAATTTATTGCTTTGTGGTTGTTGGTGTTGAGGATCCTCGGATAAAGGTCGGTAACGACCGAGGATGGCATACTCATGTAGTTACCTAGTTACAGCTTCATCAAAGCGTAGGGTAACTTGGCATTTGTGTTGGCAGAGAGCTGGTTAAGTTCTCGAGGCATCCCTCTGGAGGCGCACCCATGTGGCATTGAAGTTCCTTATCCTGACCATTTGTTGGAAATCCAAAGAAACAATACGAGCCCTGTATGGTTTTAGTTGTATAACCTGCCTTTTACTTATGGTGGTGGCCTGCCGTTTAATTGGTAGCTATAGTAGGTATACCATATTGGTGGTATGTTAGCTAAGATTAATATTGCACTTTCGAAATGTTTTCTGCACTATGCACTAATAATAATATCAAAAGGATTTTGTGTATCAAGCATGTTTGACTATCATAAAGAGAAATCTCCTCCAATTGTGCGCTTCAATTATGTGTTTGGCAGGAGGCCTTATGGTAGTTTCATTTTCCAAAAGCATAGCGGGTTTCTTTTCCTTTTCTTTGTGCAAATAACTGTTTTTAAGATCTCACACCAGTCCCACTACTGACCTAGAGTTTATTATTCCCTTTCTAAACTCTGGGTGTCCATAATTTTCCACACGGGCAGCATAGAGTCAGGTTATCAGTTGTTCTGGAGCGAAGTCAGAAAAGATATGCTTTGGAGATCAGGAGGCAAGCTGGATGGCGAGGCGTATCACTTATACTATGTATTATCCGCTGCGTATTAGTTGGTGCAAGTTCAGTTTCATTTAAGTAAGTTATAAAGACTATCGGTGTTATATTTTGTGTTGTAAACTCTGATTATGTATGTATAAACTGATATAGTTCTTTGTTTTAAAGATATTCATTTATCTATTATATTTTGTTCCGTTGCTAAATGTGAGATTCTGTAATTTTTTCTATTTCTTCTTCTATCTTCTTCTTCTTTAACCCTAACGGTTCAATTTTTCGGCATTTGATTGTTCGACATTTGATACAATGGACGTATTAATGTCGACTTTCAGAAGTTGAAAAATTGGGTTGTTACAGAGTAGTATCAGAGCAATTGGTTAAGCGACAACCTTGGCTCTGGTGGAGATTACTCATTAGAGATAGAGTCAGTATTACTCTAGAATGAGTATGAGTGTAATAATAGATATGAGCGCATATTTGTTAGTGAATATAAAATTGTTTTATATTGTGTTGACGTATTGGTGATTGTTTATGCATTCTGGTCGGTGCAGTTTGGCCAAATGTATCGATAGGAATTTCTAAACTCTTAAACAAGATAAACCGACGAAGTATTGTTTTAAAATAGGGTAAATGAAATAATTTTTCCCAAATTATTTTTGTATATAAAAGGATATAATCTTTGTAAATTATTATAGCTGTATATTGTTGCTTGATTGTTTGGAAGTGATAATATTAAATTATTATCATTATTATTGAATAGGAAATTGAGATCAAAACAAAGTGCTATGAAATAAAATCCATATACAAATGGGATTTGTAAATGTAAATGGGATTTATAATTTAAAATAGAATTCCAGAGAAATATTTGAAAATGTTTTTGAAGGATTTGAAAATATAAATTTTGGAGAAAAGTTTAAATTCCCTTGAGTTTGAAAATGATTTTCAAAGATTTGGAAAAATAATGGTGAAAATGTTTGGGAAATATTTTTGAATTGGGTTTGAAATATGATGAGATTTGGGATTTAAAAATATTTGCAAATGTTTTTAAAGGAGTAAAAGAACTAAAATCTTTTCAGTCGTTGGAAAATAACTTCGGTGATGACTACAGCATCATCAACGTTGGAAATTCAAAGGATAATTTGAATTGATTTCAAAAATGACTTTTGAAACGTTGGAAAGGCTCTGGAATCCTATTTAAAATATTTATGAAATAATATTGAGTTTGGTAACTTATAAAATTTGAAATTGGTAGAATGAAATTTAACTTGAAGAAAAGTTAAATTAAGTGAAATGGAAAAATTAGTCAAGTGGACCAAATGAAGCAAAGTATTGAAATAAAATTAGTAAGTGAAACTAATTGGAGGAATGGCAAATTAAATATGGTTTGAAATGAATTGAATTCATATGGAATTGGAAATCCAGTTTAATATAAGTAGATATAAACCAAAGTGGTGAATTGAGAATAAAATTAAGAAGTATGTAGAATATTTATATTAAACTTGGGAAATAAATGATGAAATTTTTAAGTAAAATTTAGAGTTGATAAAATATTCTAAATTGATAAATGTTAATATCATTCTAGACAGCGACTCAAACACTCGAAGGGAACTAGCGACCTAGCGTGATATAGCGACCAACGACCTAATGAGATATGCAATCTAACGACCTAAGCATATAGCGACCTAACGACTTAACGATCTAAAGACTCTAGAGATTCTACGGGTTAAAGATCTGCAAGTTAACGACCTAGTGACTCCGTGAAGGCAACGACCTACCAAGCTAGAGGAAGAACGACCTAGCGACCTAAAGATATCAACGACCTAGCGACCTAAAGTTATCAACGACGTAGCGACCTAAAGACATCAGCGAGCTAGCGACCTAACGTATGAAGCGAGTCAGAGAGCTAATGAGTTAGCGACTTAATAAGTCAGCAAACTAATAACCCAACAACCTAACGACCTAACGGGTTAAGAATTATGAGACCGCATGCATGCTACTTCTTCATTAGGTCGCTCACGACCTAAATAGACCGAGATAACTCCATAAGTCGTAACCTCTATGGCGCTTCTTTCCTTGGTCGCCACAACCTACCAGTTTGTTCGAGAGATCAAGTCCAACCCTGTTAGACCGTAACCCATGTTCCCTAGGTCGCCCACGACCTACGACCTACCTTTAGGTCGCTCACGACCTACGACCTACCCCTGGGTCGCCCACGACCTATGACTTACTCCAAAAATCTCCTATAAATACATTGCCTACACCACCAAGGAGGGGACCCTTTTGGCTCATTTCTGGAACACTGATACTCTGTTGATTTCTCGACTCACCCGACACTTCAAACACGAAAGACACTTCAACGAATTCCAAGAAGAAATCTAACACATTCGACATGGATTAAAAGAGTTCTTCTACATCGAAGTTCTAGCTATTTGTCTTAGTAATGTTGTAATCGAAGATTGTTGTAAAGTTGTAATCGATTCAGTAATAAAGAAGATTGAAGTGGACGTAGGCTTAACTTGAAGTCGAACCACTATAAAACTGTTGTCTCTTTACTGTTTTTTTGTGACTTTTCTACTTACTTCTAATTCCCGTATTGACGGGTGGTGCTTTCACTTAATCTCTATTTACACCAGGGTGTTAGCGTTCAATTTTAGCGTTAACATTTTTGGTGCTTTCACTGAGAACCCAACTCAGGCTCTTTCATCATTGCTTCGCAAAAGTTTGTTGAAAGAATCTCTCTCAAAACCAGTAGTCTATCAGAGATTATGGCTCCTGGAAGAAAGCGCAGATCTGTTAGATCCAGTGATGTTCATGAGAATACTGCCACTTCTCCTCCGTTAAGTCAAACGGCTCCAAGTGTTGGAATTACACGAGCAGAGTTAGATGTTGTAGTTTCTGGGCTATATCAGCAAATGGAAGCCCAAAACACTTTAATGTTGGAAAGGTTGAATGCTTTGCTCGGAGCTAACCATCAACCGGTGAATAATGAACAAAACTTTGCCGATGATGTTCATAATGTTGAAATAAGAAATATTCCTCAAAGGGCAGTAGGCCCCGTTGAAGGGACACCTCCCTAAGTTGGAGGATCAGGGCCGCAGCCAACCCTCCGCGAACTCTTGTCAAGACAAACTTCCGAGAAAATGGCTGATGTTTGTCCTGTAGAGCTTCTAAATGATGAGGAATACTTCTCCGGGATGGTTTGACAAATCATGAAAGAGAGCATGCTGAGAGAAGAAGACGAAAAAGAATGGGGATTCGCTCCGAGAAAGACTCTGTTCACTAAAAGGATTTTAAAAGCAGAATTTCCAAGGAAGTTTTTTCCTCCTACCATCCCGGCTTATAAGGGGACAAGCGGCCCTAATCAATTCTTGTACAAGTATGACTGGCACATGACTGGTGCCGGGGCATCGGATGAGATCAAATGCCAGTACTTTTCGGTATACTTGGAAGGAGTGGCTCTACTCTGGTTCACAAAGCTACCGGTCCGATCCATAGACCAGTTCTCCGATTTAACATGGAAGTTTAAAGAACAATTCAGGTTGTATGCTTCAAAGGCAAAGAATATTATGTCATTGTCCAACCTGGAACAGAATCCTAGGGAATCTATTAGATCTTTCTTGAACCGCTTCAACATAGCCTTGGCAGAAGTGGACAATGCAGAGACACAAATGGTCTTGACTTACTTAATGAGGGCTATCGAAAAATTGAGTGAGTTTGGGAAATGGTTGAAGATGAAGGAACCAAACTCGCTTGAGAAATTCTATAAGAAAGCTGATGAGTTCATGCGATTGGAAAGCCTTCAAACACCGGCAAAAGTGGTATTGGCAGAGGTTAGGAACAATAATGCTGCTTCGAATAAAAAAGAATCTGGTAATCAGAAGAGGGAGAACGATGGAGGGAAGAAGTAGGGAAATGCGAAGAAAAATCATCTTTTTCACTTCACTCCCTTAACCGATACACCAGAAAACATTTTCTTTGCAACCAAGGAAACTGTCGAATACCCCACAACAGCTAAATTGAGGCTTGGGAGAAATGCTGAGAAACGGGAAGATTTTGCCGATTCCATAATCAACCCGGCCATGATACTAATGAGTGCCGTCATTTGAAGAATTTGATTGAGGAACTATTGAAAGAAAATAAACTTCAGTGGTATGTGAAGAGGAACAGGAACGACCCAACTTCGTCAACTCAGGGGCAACAAGTTCATGTTCATCAACCCAGCTCGAGTAACAGGGCGACAGCGCATGAATCAGAAAGGCCTGTTATTAATGTTATTACAGGAGGTCCTCACCCAGCAGGCAGAAGCTGGGGAGAGATGGAAAGATATGCACGTGCCTTGAAGTATGCACCAACAGAAGAGGATGTTTTCGTGTTGGAAGATGCTGCACCTTCGAAGCAGCAGAAAACTTTTAATGATGATACTGTGTTCAGAGCCAAGAACTCTGTGGGCGTTGAAGCTCCTACCATTGATCCCTTGGTCATTTCTGCAGGCATTGGGCCGGCTATTGTAAGGAGAGTGCTTGTTTATTGCGGCGCTTCTTGCAATATTCTCTTCAAAAAGACGTTCGATCAAATGAAAATTCCGATGGCTGATGTTCAAGCTTCATCACAGAAAATTGTTGGGTTTACTGGGGAACCAAAGCAGCCAATTGGAACTATCGACTTGTTCGTAGAGCTTGGAGAGGGGCGGAAAAAGGTGGTTCGAAAACAGACTTTTGTAATTGTTGACGAATTTTCTGCTTACAACGCCTTCCTACGCCGTCCAACTCTTGTAGCATTTAAGGTAATTCTCGCTCCATGGTGCCTTACCATGAAATTCCCCATGGATGATGGAGTCGGAGTTATTAAAGGGGATCAGAATGATGGGCGAGAATGTTATCTAATAGAGTTGCGTGAAGCAAGGAAGAGAGAGATGGGAAAATAAGAGGCAGCCCCAGTCCACTCAAAGAACCAACCTTGTAGCAATTACAGGGTGGACCCTGCACAGGCAAACATAGCAGGGCACGAAAAGAAATGGATCCTAGAAAATCCAGTGCAGGGGAGAATAGAGTGGTGCCAGTGGAAGTAACGGTGCCAGTACCCGTTGACCCAAAAGATCCGAACAAAGTGGTGAATGTGGGTTCGCAACTTAGTGTGACGGTTCAAAATTCCTTGATATCATTCTTGAAAGCAAATATGGATGTATTCGCTTGGACTCATGCTGATATGTGTGGAATATCCCCAGAATTTGCAATACATGCTCTGAATATTGATCCGAAGTTTACACCGGTAAAGTAGAAAAGAAGAACCCAGGGTCCTGAAAGGTCAGCAGCATTGAAAGAAGAGGTAGATCGGCTCATGGAGAATGGTTTCATCGGGAAGTCTACTTATCCGAATTGGATTTCAAATCCAGTAATGGTTAAGAAAGCTAATGGAAAGTGGAGAGTATGCATCGACTTTTCAGATCTAAACAAAGCCTGCCCCAAAGATTGCTTCCCGTTACCCAAGATAGATCAGTTGGTGGATGGAATAGCGGGGCATGAATTGTTATCTTTTATGGATGCTTGCTTCGGATATAACCAGATCATGATGCATGAGCCAGATCAGGAGGACACGAGCTTCATCATCGATGTTGGTCTCTACTGCTATAGAGTCACGCCCTTCAGACTTAGGAATGCAAGGGCAACTTACCAAAGACTTGTTAATGCTATGTTTAAACCGCAGATTGGCATGACTATGGAAGTTTATGTTGACGATATGCTGGTGAAATCAAAGAAGACAGTAGACCATATGGATCACTTGGAAGAAATGCTTGCATTCCTCCGAAATTACAGAATGAAGCTTAATCCTTTGAAATGTTCATTTGGGGTGGGGTCTGGAAAGTTCTTGGGTTTCATTGTGAGTACTATGGGCATTGAAACTAATCCTGCTCAGATTGCTGCCTTAAGAGAAGTCAAAGCTCCTAGAACGAAGAAGGAATTGCAAAGTCTCAATGGAAAAGTCGCTGCCTTGAGTCGGTTCATTACCAAAGCCACTGATAAATGCATTCCATTCTTTGATGCTCTGAAGAAAGGAAGGAAAAACTTTGACTGGACTCCTGAATGCCAGAAAGCTTTCGATGAGTTGATTCATCATATGGGAACGCCTCCAATACTTTCTAAGCCCAATAATGGTGAAGATCTTTACGTTTATTTGGCAATCTCATCTCATGTTCTCAGTGCAGCGTTGGTACGGGGAGACGCAAAAATTCAGCACACTGGTTTATTATATCAGCAAAAGATTCAATGGGGCAGAAATGAATTATTCAAAGTTGGAAAAGCTCGAATATTGTCTACTGATTGCATCAAGAAAATTGAGGCCATATTTCCAAGCTCATCCTATCAATATCCTCACTGATCAACCTCTGAAGCAAGTCCTGTTTCGTCCTGAGACTTCGGGTCGTCTTCTGAAGTGAAATATTAAACTCAGCCAATACGACATCACTTATCATCCTCGGAGAGCAATCAATGGACAAGCTTTAGCAGATTTCATCGCAGAATGTACAGATAAAGGTGATGGTGAGGAAGAGGTGATTGATAATACCCCAATTCGATGCAAATTATATGTTGATGGTGCGAGAAAAGATTACTGTTCCGCAGCTGGGGTTGTGCTTGAAACCCCCGAAGGGCGATCATTGTGCTACGCATTGAGATTGGAATTTCCTTCGAAAAATAACGAAGCAGAATATGAAGCTCTTATTTCCGGCTTGAAGATTGCTAAAGAACTGAATGTCAAAGTGTTGCAGATCTTCAGCGATTCACAGCTTATTGTATGCCAAGTCAAGAAAGAGTTTCAAAGTAAAGGAGGAAATCTGCCTGCTTACTTGTCAAGAGCCTGGGGACTTCTCAGTGATCTTGACCATTATAAGATAAGTCATATACCTCGGGAAGAGAACATGAAGGCAGATTCTCTCGCAAAGTACGCAAGCACTGGCGAAGCTCAATTACTGGGACTGGTTCCTGTAGAAATCTTGTCAGCCCCAAGTTTTGATGAAATGGAGATTGATTGGATCATGACAGTTTCTCAAGAGCAGGAGTCGTGGATGACTCCAATCAAGGAATATCTGCTTAACGGCTCCCTTCTAGAAAATTCAAAGGAGCGTTAGAAGCTGTTAAGAAAAGCCTCTAGATATATAATTCAAGATGGCCGATTGTACAGATGGGGATTCTCAATGCCATTACTCCGATGTGTGACCAAGGAAGAGGCTAAGACAATTCTAGCTGCAGTACACGAAGGAGAGTGTGGAGATCATTCAGGTGGTCAAACTCTAGCAAAGAAAATTCTTCGTTATGGGTATTTTTGGCCAGACATTAATCGTGATGCTGCCAGCTATGCCCGAAAATGTGACCGATGCCAGAGATTCGCAAAAATCCCAAGAGCACTTTCCACCGAGATAACGCAGATGGTCAGTCCATGGCCATTTGCTATTTGGGGAATAGATCTCATCGGGCCTTTGCCAAACGCCAAGTCCGAAGTCAGATATTCCATTGTTGCTGTTGGTTATTTTACTAAATGGGCTGAATCTGAACCATTAGCTACTATTACCTCGAAAAAGATGATAAACTTTGTGACTAAGAATATCATTTGCAGGTATGGTGTGCCTCAAAAGATAACCACAGACAATGAAACCCAATTAGAATGTGAAGAGTTCCAAGATTTTTGCAAGCGATTCAAGATCCAAAAAAGCTTTTCAGCAGTGGCTCATCCGCAGGCAAATGGGCAAGTGGAAGCAGTAAAAAAAATTATCAAATCAACCATCAAAAAACAGCTGGAAAAAGCAAAAGGTGGTTGGGTCGATAAGCTACCACTAGCACTATGGGCATACAGAACTACCTACAAAACTGCGACTGGGCACACTCCATTCTCGTTAGCATATGGATCAGAAGCAATGATTCCAGTGGAAATAGAAGTCCCTTCACACGGAAGAATCCGTTTCGATCAAGCTGAAAATGAAAAGCTGCAACTTGAAGCACTTGACCTCCTTGATGAAAGAAGGGAAGAGGCTCGGCTCAGAATTGCAGCCCATCAGCAAAGAATTGCCAAACACTTCAATTCCAAAGTTCGCCAACGCAGCTTTGAGATTGGAGATCTAGTCTTGAAAAGGATCATGACAGCAACAGGAGTGTTTGCGCCAAACTGGGAAGGGCCATATGTCATAGGCAAAAAAATTCTTGATGGCACTTTCAAACTGACAACTGTCGGAGGAGATCCAATTCCAAGAGCTTGGAACAGCAATCACTTGCGTCCATATTTTACTTAAAAGCTTTACGGAAATACTGTAAAAGAATTATGGATGTATGATTCTTGTATTGAAAGCCATTGTAAAGCCAGTGCAAGTGAATAATAAGAACTATAAAGTGGATGTAGGCCCAGTTCTTGGCCGAACCACTATAAATCTTGTGTTCTCTACTATTATAAAATGCTTGTTCTATTTCGATATGTAAAGTACTTTAATAGTATTGCTAAAATGTCGACTTAATATTGCAAGCCATTGAAACAAAGCTTACCCATCACAAGACCAAGCGATCCCTGACATCACTCAACAAACAAATGTTAAGCCACAAAAATTCTAGGTTCAAATCCTATATAAGAAGTGCTTCAAGCAAACAGTTAGTGATTCCGCCGGAGGTGGGCCCTTGCTAACTAATTGTGATCGTTTGTGCAAACGAGCATACGATTAAATAGCCTGTGTCTGCCCCTGCAAACTCACTTAACAATGAAGTACACTTCTTTGGATAAAACAAACTACTTGCAAAAGAAAGAAATGTGTGCTTGAAAATGATAACAAGGAGACGCCGATATGAGCAAATGGCGAAAAGACATGGGCAAGCAGGCAGGAAACAGCCAAAGACCACCTCGGAGGCACGAGCCCTCTTCGGAGGCACAACTCTTCGGGGGATAAAGACCTCCAATTGGGCTTGCCAAAAAAAAGAAAGTTCTCTTTCTCAACCAAAAAAGATTGGTGGAATGACCGGAGGTATCTTCCCAAGTGGAAGGCACAGGGCCCTTGTTAAGTAGTTGCGATCGTTTGCGTAAACAAACATCCAAGTAACTTATGTCCGCCCCGTGAATCCATCCAACCATGAGAAAGAAACTTCCAGGCAAAAGCCCTACTGGAGGCACACATTTCACAGAGATTTAAAATAAAACTTCACAAGAGTTGAAATGTGAAAAGCCCTCTTCGGAGGCCCATTTCACCAGAGTTGAAATGCTAAAAGACCTCTTCGGAGGCACACATTTCACCAAGATTTGAAATAAAACTTCACAAGAGTTGAAATGTGAAAAGCCATCTTCGGAGGCCCATTTCACCAGAGTTGAAATGCTAAAAGACCTCTTCGGAGGCACACATTTCACCGAGATTTGAAATAAAACTTCACAAGAGTTGAATTGTGAAAATCCCTCTTCGGAGGCCCATTTCACCAGAGTTGAAATGCTAAAAGACCTCTTCAGAGGCACGCATTTCACCAGGATTTGAAGTGCAAATAGCTCTCTTCGGAGACACAATTCACAAGAGTTGGAATGTGGAAAAGCCCTCTTCGGAGACGTACTCCTACTTTTAAGAAAATATAAAATCTCTCTACAATGAGAATATTTTTCTCCGAAGATTGAAGTACCAAATCAAAGCCTTCTTTCGAAGCCCACTTCGCCGCACAGGAGAATTCACTACTTTTCTTTTTAAAAAAAAAGAGAAAAACAGAGATCATCTCGAAAAGTTGAAGTGTATTAAAAAACAGAGAAGACTTCTCCAATACAAGGAACATTCTACTTAATCAGAGAAATATTTCCTTTAAATGGAAAAATTATTCTCTAAAGTACGAAACGAGCCTTCTCAAAAATGGAAAAGTTGTTCTCCAAAAAAAGAGTACAAGTCCTCTCGAAACAGAAGAGTAGTTCTCCAAAATCTTGCCAATGTGAATGACATTGCAATAAACCATGTTATGGGGGCAATATAATATAGTTACAAAAATAAAAGCAATGCTCAAGCAACATACCACAGGCTTACTGCAACATCACACAAAGAAAATAAAGAAACTTGTATGAAAAAGAAGAATAAATGCATTCTCAAATACAGACATAAGTTTGTACAAGTAAAAGAATCATTTTATTCCATACTATGAAAATTTTATACATGTGCAGGTTTCAAAATAAAAAGAAGGCGGGGACCGGTACCCGCACAATCTCCGGTCAACACAAGCCTTTATACATACAAGCAAAAAAGCAAAAGCGAGATGAAAAACATAGGACCAAACCCATCACTTCTTCTTCCTGGCACCTTTGGACCTCTCACTTGGTCGGATGATTAACTTTTTGGGTCGGTTTGTAAAGAGTAAGGGAAGAAGGAGAAATGGGTGCAATTGGATCTTCTTCTTCTTTTTCTTCGTTGGTAGAAACTTCCCTCTATCTCTTTGAGATTCCACGCTTCCAGTTCTTCCTTGAAGAAGACTCACTGCCCGGAGTGAAAAGTGCAGATAACTTTATGTCATCAGAAATAATTTGCTCCGGAGTTCTTTCGCCCTCTTCAGGTTACTCGGTCTTCTGTTCTTGTGAAGCGACCGGGTCATCCAAGCCTTGAAGAGCTTCTATCTGCTCCTCCTGTGACCCCGGTTGAGAAACGGAAGGAGGAGTAATCTGAAGAGGCGGGGAGGGGACAGCTGGAGGAGGGGAAGTCTGAACAACTCTTGGCGCTTTCACTACAGGAGAAGAGAAGATAAAATCAGTATCTCTCATAAAGAGAGGAGAAAGTGGCGCGTCAAGATTTAAGTGATAAACAAAAAGTTCATCAAGCTCATGTGAAGTAAACAAGCAGTCCACTTGAGCAAGATCAGCATTGAGGTTACCTGGAGAAGTAGGCTTTACTATGTCAACTTCAAAGTCCTGTGCTTCGGTGCTTTCTTGAGTCTCATCTCCAGTGCGAGCGGTTGCACTTTCAATGACAGCTTTAGCAGGAGGTGGAGAATGGGAACTGGAGCCAACAATATTGATGTCGGCCGAAATCAAAGGTCGAACTGGGTTGGTTGAGGTTGCCTTCCCTAAATGTTCACCTTCCGCCATTCTGGCTCGCTGTTTAGCGAGTTGCTCCTTTACCCTGGCAAGATCAGCAAGTGCATCGTCATCTTGATAGTGCGCCTCCAAATCTGCTTCAGCATATCCAGCGCCTCCAAGCATATCAAGTGCGGCTTCCCATACTTCGGCCAAAGTGATTTCGTACTTCGGTCCCAAAAACCTAAGGCTACCGCGCCCTAGAACACTTTGTATGTAAAACTCGAATAACGTAGAGCTGATATTGGCTTTAGTTGCCATATGAGATTCTTCGGCTGCTGCTTTGCCGGCAATAGCTTCATCACGCTCTTTTTCAACTTCAGAAAATCGAGCTTTTAGCATTTCAATTTCCAAGTTCTGGGAGCTGGTTCTTTCTCACAACTGAGCAACGTCAGTTCGGTAGCTTTTTACAACTCGCTGATGCGCTTCGAATTTAGCTTCATCGTCTCTTTGCCCGGCATGAGCATCTCTCACCAGCTTTTGAAGCACTTCTTCTCTTTGAGAATAGGAAGTGGAAGAAGTGGCAATCTCTTCTTTAAGTTTTTCAACTTTCGCTTCAAGTTTCTCATTGTAAGCGGCAATGCTCTTCATCTCTGCATCATACTGGTCGAGTGTTTTCTGCCACTCGGATTTATCATTTTCCATAGTCAGCATGGTTTTGAGGTTTGCGCGGTTTACTCTTTGAAGCTCGTCAACAAGTTTTTGCCAACCAGACATTATCTCGATATCGAGTTTGACGGCATCAAGATTTCACAGCATAGCTTGCTTGTCGCTTGGGACCAAGTCAAGATCAAAACGCACTCCTTTTAAGCACCAGTACGGAAACCGACTTTGAAGAGTAGCCGAACCCTGTCCAACTTGATACGAGGGCCAACTGATGATTGTTTGAATATCGGCTCTTTGAAGGGCAGGAGAGCTGGAAGGGATTTCCAAAGAGATGGGAGCAGCGGGCTTTTCAGAAATTTTAGATGTCGGCTTTTCGCCAAGTTTGGCCCGTTTACTCGGATCTTCAGCGGCATGACTTTTCCCTTTGTCATCACGAGATTTTCGTTTGTGAGAATTATCCTCTCTCTGGGAAGAATCATGTTGTTCGTCCCTTCTCCCATAGCGTTCTTCATAAGCACGCCTCTTACGAGCTTTTCTTGCAGCTCTTTCTTCGTCGGTCCCCCAGGAGGCAGGAAGATACCTTTTGGGGTCATAAGAGCCACGTCTCCCATAACGCTGGAAATCATCATAGTAAGAGCCGCTACGTCCCATTGGAGAACCTGAAAACGAAGAAAAGACAAGTTCAGAAATCTTCAAAGCAAGGAAGTTAAATGCATATAGGTCCTGAAAAATCCTAAGTGTGTGTAATGTGCAAACTACGCGCGTCAAACTAGGAACCACTCCTCGGTTGGGGGGTGATGACAGATTTTACAGCAAGTGTCAACTCTTGAGCTGATGGAGTTTGTTGCAAGACAAATGTCGCTTCAACTACTGGAGAAATAGCTTTAGTAGTAGTGGTATCGTCTTTAAAGAGCTCCTGCGAAGTGATCATCAGGTTGCTCAATCCCTCAAAAATGTCGTCACCATCGTTCCCAGCGGGACCCTTCCCCTCAGCTCCTTCATTAGCAGTCTTCCCGGATTGGTGAGGAGGTTCCTCTTCCTCAATGACAGGGGCAAGTGTAAATTTTCTAGATGACCCCGCAACGTCAAGAGAGGCAGAACACTTCACCAGTGAAGCCTCAGTAGTAGGTTCTTTCGGTATAAGTTCTTCGGTGGACACTGAGGCATCTAGTGTCTCTACTGGAGAATCATGGACTTCATGAGGCTGAGTAGAACGGGAAGAGTGCAGAAGTCCAAATTGGTGCAGAAACTCGTCTTTCAGCAAAAATTTAATGCTTCTCTCCTCAACCGCCACAGCATTTAGTCTTTCAAAAGTCGGCTTGTGGCTGGGATCTTTAGAGGGAGGAGGAAGTGCGGTAAAAGTAAAGAATGGAGTTAGCACTTAGCAACTCAGACTTTGAAAAGCTCAAATGGAAAGAACGGGGATAAGCAATCTTACTTCCTACTCTCCAGATGGCATGAAATTCTGGGGGGCAGCGAACGAAGAAGAATTGATTCAAGAACCCATGGGCGCTTTTCGAAAGATCGACGATCAGTCTACGGTTCCTGGTGCTTCTCACAAGTGTGATAGAGGGATGATCTTTGTTTTTTGCAAATGTGCACAAGAAGCAAATCTCCTCAAAGCTCGGAAGACGATTAAGTGTCCTCCTGAATAGTACACACAGTCCCATCAGGATGGCGTAGCCATTGGGATGTAATTGGAAGGGAGAGATAGTTAATCGCAGAAGGAGTTGTTGAAGGAAATCATTAAAAGGAGGAATAGCTCCATTCAAGCACATCTGGCGATTGACAGCGATAAAACCGAGAGGTGGCCTGTCAGCAGTATCGTTTGGCCCAGGAAGTAAAGCATCTGCTTCAGCAATACCAAACTGAATGCGTAGTTGGTTGAACACCCGTTTATTCAGGGTAGTTGAAGTCCTTTCCGGGGGATCATCCAGTGGATTGGCTATCAGGAAGGCCCCTCCAGCTGGCCCCACTACTTCTTGCTGAGAAGACATTCTACACAAGGAAGTGGATATTCAAATGTGAAGGTGCACGTTTCCTAAATATGTGAAGTGTTATGCAAAACTAATAAAACGACAAGCAAATATAACTGAAATTAAACTAATAGGCATTTGTCAATTATAAAGTTTCAGCGCTTGTTGCTTTAGGTCCGAATACAGGTGCAGTGTTGATGCAAACAAATCACCTTTAATTGATTAATATTTCTTTGCTTTAATACTTCACTTGAATTTGTTAATTCATGGAACTTCATATAATTTATTTAAATTGATTATCCTTTATCCATTCGATGTGGGCGATCAGTGGCAGTATATTCGTCCCATTTTTCTGCAAATGTTGTGTTTAACAGGTTATTAGCATTAAAGTTAATATAATCGGTAAAAGAAGTGCAACAAGTTAAAACATGTTATCTCGGCAGTTCAAATTGAGAATTCAATTCAACAATGTCATGTTCATTCGAATTGAAAAGCGTTCAAGTCCTTAAGTCGCAGGAACGACTCAAGCTAGCTCGAGGATTATTTAGGTCGTCCAGATCAAATCCAATGACCTAACATAAGTCAAACTCTCTTAAGTCGCATTGTTTGAGCCAAGGAGTTTGAGGCAATGTAGAACAGGCTAAGTCCTAGTTCGCTTGAATGTATACGCGACCTACGAGTTATATCGCAGGAAGTTAGGTCGTTCGAGAAGTTAGGTCGTTCAGCCTCCCTTAGGTCGCAAGAATTTTTAAATCGGTCGGTTTGTTAGGTCGGCCAAGTTTGTTAGGTCGTAAAGGTTTTTATGTCGCTCAGATTCCCTAGATCGCTTTTGATGTAACTCAACAATCTCTAGCTATCTCTTGTCAAAATCGCTATCCCTACTTTCCTTAACCCACTAACTCCTCTCCACTCAATAGCTCGCTATCTCATTAACCTATAATCCGATAACCCATTATCACCTATATAATGAAATCCAACATCTTCTTAATGAAATCCATTATCTCTCCATACCACCAAATCACCCAAAACTGATTCAAGTCATCGCAGATCCATCATACTGCCGTGCTCTTGTGAATCGCAGCAATAACATAGCAAACGGCGATCGAAAATCGATTGCAACATGGCTCGAAAGTGAAACGTGACGTACAGAGTTGGACTGAGGTCAGAAAATGGGGATTCGCAATTCGGTGATGAACATAGTTGGATAAAGATTGAATTCACTTACGCGATACGATGGTAAAGATGAATTGATGACTAGTTAGATTGAATTCGCCCTTGGAAGCTCGAAGGTTCGTTAATGGCAGAGCAGGTTGTCAAAGCAGTTAAGTAAGGAAGAAGAAGCGAGCTAACGGCTTATATAGGGGAGAGAGAGGAAGATGTATCGGCACGCGAGCTAGCGAGCCAATTGAGGCGCTCACGACCTAGGGCAATTAGATCGAAGCACACGGCCTAAGACATAGGAGTATACTTCGAGGGGCAAATGTTAATATCATTCTAGACAGCGACTCAAATACTCGAAGGGAACTAGCGACCTAGCGTGATACAGCGACCTAACGACCTAATGAAATAAGCAATCTAATGACCTAAGCATACAGCGACCTAATGACTTGACGATCTAAAGACTCTAGAGATCCTATGGGTTAAAGATCTGCGAGTTAACAACCTAGTGACTCCGTGAAGGCAACGACCTACCAAGCTAGAAGAAGAACGACCTAGCGACCTAAAGATATCAACGACCTAGCGACCTAAAGTTTTCAACGACTTAGCGACCTAAAGATATCAGCGAGCTAGCGACCTAAAGCATGAAGCAAGTCAGCGAGCTAATGAGTTAGCGACTTAACAAGTCAACGACCTAATAACCCAACGACCTAACGGGTTAAGACAGTATGAGGCCGCATGCATGCTACTTCTTCATTAGGTCGCTCAAGACCTAAATAGACCGAGATAACTCCATAAGCCGTAACCTCTTATGCCGCTTCTTTCCTAGGTCGCCACGACCTACCACTTTGTTCAGGAGATCAAGTCCAACCCTGTTAGACCGTAACCCATGTTCCCTAGGTCGCCCACGACCTACGACCTACCCTTAGGTCGCTCACGACCTACGACATACCCCTAGGTCGCCCATGACCTACGACTAACTCCAGAAATCTCCTATAAATGCCATGCCTACACCATCGAGGAGGGGACCCTTTTGGCTCATTTCCGGAGCGCCGATACTCTGTTGATTTCTCGACTCACCCGACACTTCAAATACGAAAGACACTTCGACGAACTTCAAGAAGAAATCTAACACATTTGACATGGATTCAAAGAGTTCTTCAACATCGGAGTTCTAGCTATTTGTCTTGGTAGTGTTGTAATCGAAGATTATTGTAAAGTTGTAATCGATTCAGCAATAAAGAAGATTAAAGTGGACGTAGGCTTAACTTGAAGCCGGACCACTATAAAACTGTTGTCTCTTTACTGTTTTTTCTGTGACTTTTTTACTTACTTCTAATTCCCATATTGACGGGTGGTGCATTCACTTAATCTCTATTTACACCAGGGTGTTAGCGTTCAATTTTAGCGTTAACAATAAGTGAATGAGGATAAACTGGAAATTGTGAAATGGTAATTGTGAATAAGGGAAAGAAAGGTCAATGTGAATAAAAGAAAATTAATATATCTAATAATCAATTTGGAATAAATATGTAGGATGTACATATATTATTTTATTCGCATAGCGATTTGATCCAGAATTCGAGCATAAAATTTTGAGATAATTGTATCGATCTGAGTTGGAATTTTTCAGTTCATTTTCGATGGCGAACCCTGGATATGGATTTTTGGTTGATTCTAGAATCTCCATCATAGTTTATGGCTATGCAAAGAGAATGACGGTTTCTGATTAAGAAGCCAGATTTGAGTCCACACTAGAAAGTGTGGTGGATGATACTAGTTCGGAAGTGAAATTGTGTGATCGAGTGAGCGATCGGACTTGGTATTGTGTACGAATTGTATGAGTACATCGTACGGGTTTGAATGAAAAATGAATATTGAAATTTCATAAAAAATCTTTTAAAATGATTTTGAATGTCAAAATTGGGCATTGATGTTAAGTAGTGTGCAGGTGTGTTAAAGGCAAAAGATAAATTTGAATTCGATTTCTAAGATAATTTAAATTGCTCAACAAAAAGGTATGTATTCGAATGTCTATATGAAATTTGATGATTTCCTTGTCCAACAACTTGCTCTTTTGTTTTCCTTCCGAAATCTAGGAACCCGTGGTACCATTTTGTAGTCGTGCCGAGCTAGCCGCGCAAAGGAGATGTTGGCGAAATTTTTCAAAAATTTAGGGAGTTAGAAAAATTTTGGGAAAATTTTGATAATTTAAAATTTGAATTTAAATTTAAATTTGAATTGTCAAGAAAACAATATTGTTTGGAATTTATAGTTACGTTTGGAAAGTTAGTTGAAGCGATAATGGGTCTTTAATAAAAAGATTTGTTTTGGCAAGTTGATAAAACGGATTGATTTTGGGGAAAATAATAAATAGGTTGAGGATCATTCTTCTTAACTAGTAATTTTGGGACGAAATTCTTTTAAAGGGGGAAGAATGTGATGACCCGGAATTTTGAACATTTGAAATTGAAATATTTGAAAGTTAGTTTAACTTGAATTTCAAATGTATCTATTTATTTGGAAATTTAAATAATTGAATTTAATAATTGGAAATTGAATAAATTGCTGAATTGGGAATTTTGAACTTGTTAAAAATAATTTGAAGGCTAAGAAAATTTATATTGATAATACTGAAGATAAATGAAGCTTCAGCATTGAGTTTGAAACTATTTTGTTCAAATTGAAATTTTATCGTTTAAATCATATTTAAAAATAGTCATCCGAGGCACAGTCTCAGAATTCGACGAAACCAGTTCCATTGGATCCGTAATATTGTATTATTATCGGATTTCAATTTTCGTAGTGTTTGGAGAGATTGTTTGGCCGTATGATAAGCAAACGCGCTGAAAATTATATCGAAATTTAATTTAATAACTAGGTTCAAAAAGCTATCTTCTCCATACGATAAAATTTGGACTCGAAACCTTTTCCATTGTGTTCGAAATAGAGGCATAACCTTACAAACGCCTAGCGACACGCATCAATAGGATTTCGAAAATGTAAATTGCGACAATCGAGATGATTTGAATTTAAATTTAAATTTAAACAAATAATAACTAATATTGTTGCATTTAAAATATTGTCTCAAAGCATTGCATACACGTGTAGAAGAAATTGAATGTGACGCCCCACCTCTATACCCATGCTAGCCAAGGACACTACTGGGTAATGTCGTCAACTAGCACGGAGAATAAGGCTGTTGAGGAGCGACCATCTGTATAATTGCTTTGTGCGAGTACCGATATGCCACATAAAATATAACAAAAGGAAATCCGACATACCGACACGAACTCAAAGCTGCTACACAGTAGCTATATGTAATCTTCGGAAACAAACATAGAAGTATCATAAAACAAATCGGTCACAGAAGTTCATATCTCAAAGGCGGAAACAGATATGAATATTACACATAAAAGTGCATATCAGAGTAGTTGTCTAACAAGATCCACAATATCACAAAAGAATAGTTACAAGTGCTACAAAAAGAATAAGTATACATCATAGAGTCTATATCTCAAACGTATACAACAAAATAAACTGCTAATCTAAGTAGTTAGCCAAAAGTCAGGATAATAATCCCAGATAAGGAGTCAAGTAGAAGCAGCTATAACATCTCGGTCTGACTCGAGTATTATTTAATAAGAAAATAATAAACGGATCAGTCTAACTATAAATATCAGATAAAATGAGATAAAATACGAGATGTGACAAAAACGTATGCTAACAATAATGCCATTAAATGACAAATATACCTTTGACAACACGAAAACCATACATCATTTCAAGATATCTCGAAACACAGAAAAGAATGTCATATTCTTTATTTTTGTTCACCAAACCATAAATTTTGACAGTTTTATCAATGCCAATCACAAAAGTTAATGACACACAAATTCACCAATGCACAAATATTGATAAAACTTATCAATGTAAATCACGAAAATTGGTGAAATACAAATTCTAGAAATCATCAACTAGAAATCCAGAAATCACAAAGAGGGGGGAAGAGGCCTATCACAAAACGGGAGCATGAAAGCTCACGAACACCTGTATCAAAAATGGAACGCTTTTCCACGGTTTCTAATCATTCATTTTGAGCTGAAGCTCCACAAAATAGCTCGAAGACCATGGGTCGCTACCCCACCAAATTGAGTCAAAACTCCATAAAAACGGGGTTTAGTCTCCCTCGCAGACAAAGAGACATCGCTCATTGCTAGTCTAAATCACAAAATGATCATCATCGATCATCAAGAAGTGTCAAATACACTAAGCTAGTAAATATATGAGTTTAGCGTCATGTCCCATAACCACTTGCTTAACTTTAATATTTACGAACAAATTGTACATCTCCACTCGAAAATTGTCACAAGAGGTTCAATCGAACAAGTCCAAGAATTAACCGACGGAATAAACGCAAGCGTTTCATACCACTTGTTTTACTAAGCCGTTTAATTAGATTTCTCATACGAGTGAGGTAAAGGTTTGTATATGCTAGTAGATTGGAAAACGGTTTAAGAAGCGAGCTTTGTAATAAAATAGTGTTGAAATCGTTTTGATGAAACAGTTTTGTTATTTACTACTAGTATTGAAACTTTTATATTTTTTAAAGTGACAAGTCACAAAAATGATTGTAAAAATAATCAATCACCAAAATTCACATTCGAAGACGTGAATAAATCCAAAGAAATCGATTACTGAATCAATCGAAATGGATATTCCCAAAAATCCCGATATAAAAGAAGCCATCAAAGTCGATAATAAATGATAATCAACAAATCGGATAATCACGAATCGATAAAATTGGAATTCTCAAGAAAATAGGCATAATAGGAAAAAGCAAGAAGATTCAGACATCTTAAATTATGATTCAGACGTCTGAATCTGGAAAAAAAAATATTTTCCAAAACATAATTCAGACGTCTGAACCATAGATTTCAGACATCTAAAAATAGCCTTTTAAGCCTATTTTCTTTCTAGTTGCATTGAGCCAATTCAGACGTTTGGAAATATTGATTCAGACATCTGAATCTGGGAATAGAAGTTTTTCCAGTATAATATTAAAACGTCTAAAAAGGAGCATTCAGACGTTTGTAACCTGTTTCTCAGGCCTTTCTTGAACTTAAGCCAAAAATGGCCAAAACGAATATCGAAAGCTATCGGACGAGCAAAAACGACTAAGGATTTATGTCAAGCGACAACCCAGCCTTAGTGGCTCTTCGATACGCCTCGAATATCAATGTCCAAATATCCATAATAGGATTTTCATAAAATTTTCTTTCAAAACACCAAAAATTGGAATATTCCCCAAAGCAATCCAAATCAAAAGCAAATGCAGATGAACAAGTGTTAGGAATTAATACCTAACAACAAGGATAGACATTGTAACATTCCTGAAATTTATCAAGTTTAATTGGCAATTAAATTTATTTTGGAAAATAAATTGTGAAGTATTTAAAGATTTTTAGAGTAAATAAATAATTTTGATTATAAATAGAAATTTGATTTAAAAATATAAGGTTAAGTATTTTATAAACCAATTTTGAATTTCAAAATAAAATGTATTAAAAATAAAATGGAAATTTAAAAGCCTGAGATTAATAAAAAGATAATGATAGTTGTTTTCTAAATTTTTAATTATATTAAAATTTGGAAGTTGTAATAAAAAAAAGAAGAAAAAAATTAGTGTACTCATTTTTTTAAAATATTATTCTTAAATCAAATTGCCTTATATAAATAAATTTAACTATTGTTAATATAAAATCAAAGTATTTAAAAGTCATTCTTTTCTTTTTATAAAAGATTGTACAAAATTAAATAAATAAATAAAAATATGTACGAATGTAAATTGTGTAGATATAACTTTTTTATAAATAAATGTATGGATATGAATATATATAAGTGTACATAAGTGGTTATAATTCAATTTGAATTGGAATTTAAAATAAATGTTAACATACATAATAGAGATAAGCAAAGCAAATCAACATGCATAGATCTCATAATCATTTCTTCTTACAAATGGCATTCACCATAATAAATTAAATAAAATAATAGAAATAAAAAATTGAGAGAAACTTTCCATCTCCCCATCCTCAATCATATTATATCTTAGCCAGGTCTGAAAAGAAAACAGTAAAAAGATTTGAACATCTCAAAACAACAATACAAAAGTAGAAAAAAAAAGATAGAAGGAAAGAAATGGTAGAACCTGAAAAACAAAAAAGGAAAAATAAAATGAAGAGCAATGCAAAAGCAAACTTGAAGCTTTAAACCAATTCAACAATCAAACAGAAAGATCAAAACCCAACTGAGATCTGGAAAACCAAATTATGGAAAATCAACCTGAAGGTAAAGCAATTGAATAAAATTACAGATCAAATCAGAAGTGAAAACGAACTAGAGAGAAATTAAAATCTGGAAGCATGCAAGTTTAAAAGCATCAGGATCAAAACAAGGTTCAATGCAAATTTCCGGGCTTTTCAAAACCTGGTTCTCTGTCTTTAGTTTTTCCTGGTAAGTTTTAACTTTATAGTTAATGAATTAGTAACTTTAAAGTAAAAAAGAAAAAAAAATTAAGTTGTAATAAACTGCAGGTTTATTTTATAAAAAGAAAATATAAAGAGAGAGGAGCTTCAGTTTTGCCAATGCAAGTCTTTGGAAAATAAAATAAAGGCAAGTGACTTCCTTTACAAATTTGAATTTAAAAGTGGTTAACTAGTAGGAAAACAAAGATTTATACAACTTTGTAAATCAGTTGCAGATAAAAAATTTCAAGCATTTAATTGTAATTCAACCTGAAGCAAGTTGAAAATCTGGAAAAAACAAATTGAGGCAAGTAAAATTCTTTTAAAAAGGATTTGAATCTGTAGTTGTAATCAGGAACAAAGCAAAGATTTAAAAGAAATTCTATTTATCAGTTCAGGAGTAAAACAAACCAAGAATTCAAGAAGCAAATCAAACATTAACAACTTAGTTTCCAGGCCATTCTCATTTGGAACTCTATGTTCATGTTCTCTGTATTTGTTCCTTGTCTTTGTTCTCTGCACCGTGCCTTCCATGTGAGCAAACTCTCAAACCCATTTCTTATTTTTATTTTTGTTGTTGCATGTAATTAGCATTAAATGTTTGGTTGTGGATTGTGCTTGTATGGGTATAAATATACCTGTATGTATGTATATATGGGGTGCTGTGTGTACAGGCAGACCCCCCTGTCTTCTGTTTCTTCTTAGCTTCAGGTTTACAGAGTAAACCTTAATTTGAACTCAAATCTCCCTCTTTCTCTCTCTATTCCCTTCTAGAATAAAGATCTAAGCAAAAAAATAGTGTTGTTGTTAACATGCAGTATGTTTTTTTTAGAAATGGATCAAAGCAAAAACAATAGTGTTCTTCTAGGAAATTTGAAAAACATCTAAGTCCAAATCCATATGAAAAATTCAATTACCATAAATTTCAATTTCAATAATGCTATCTGAATTACCACTGAAAATAATTATTTTAGAAAGTTAAATCTGAATTTTTCATAAAGTTTTTGACTAAGCAAATATGGTTGATTAGAAAAGTGAATTTTGTCAAGCTCTGGTGATCTACGGCGAACTGTAGCCCATGACTCTCGGTGAAGCTAGCTGGGGCATCGATGGACTTAGGAAAAAAAACTGGAAGATGGTCAGAAGGTTGTGGATGTGGCGGTTGAGCATTGAAGGTTGGAACCCTAGTTTCAACTAGGTCCAGTAATTCGAATCGTTCGTCCTCCCTGGTTGATCGAGTGTTACAAAATTTTGGGGAGTGATAGTTGGATGGTATACGAATACGTGGCCGAAGTCGTCGTCGCTCAGGTGGCCGGAGGTGTGTGAACACGGCGTTGACAGGTTTTGATGGGGTGGTGCAATGCTTAGTTCCAGGTTTGAAACTGTGGCTCGATTTTGATGTGAAGGGGATACGAGAATTCTGGAGGTTGGCCTGGAACGAGTTCGTCGACGGTGGCTAGCTGGAGATACCCATGGTGGTTGGATGGCGCCTGAGCTCGTGTGCACGTGCACGTGTCAGAGGACCGTGATGAAGTTTGGTAACCAAGAAGAAAAGTGATGGTCTCGGGTAATTCGAGTGTATGACTCGAAGTAGGTTAAGCTTTATCTCGAAGAAAAAGATGGGTTGCTCGAGTATACCTGATTGTTTTAGGTTTTAGGATCAACAGAGAACCTGTTCTGCTTAAAAGTTAAAGTAAAGTTTTAAATTTAAACTGGAATTTAAACTAAGATTTAAAACCAGAATCGAATCTGAATCCTAATAGTTTGAATCTTGGTTTTTGAAATGATTTAAATTTTGAAAATCAATTTGGTTTTAAAACTTTAAAGTATAAAATATATTGATTTAGAATATAAATTGTAAGTTTTAAATTGTAAAATAGGAATTGAAAATAAGTTTAATTTCTAGTTTTTGAAATTTGGAATTTGGTTTGAATTTCAGTTTTAAAGTAAAATAAGTTTTTAAATTTAATTGGTTTTGACTATTTTAAAATGGTTAAATAATTTGAATTAAGGGAATTTTTAAATTTAAAAACTTTAAAGTAAAAACCAATTAAAATAGTCAAAACCAATTAAAATAGTAAAAACCAATTAAAATAGTAAACTGAAATGGTTTTTAAATTTGAATAGTAAAAATTCAAAACTTTAAAGTAAAAATTTAATCAGTTTTCAAATTAAGGGAATTTTTGAATTTGAATTTGTTTTTAAATGCTTTATTCAAGTAAGAGATGTTTTATGTTAAAAATAAATAAATAGAATTTAATGATTTAGACTCATTAAATTATTAAGTTAATTAATCAAGTAATTAATAAATAATTAAATGAAAATAGTAATTACTTAGTAAAGTAATTAAGAGTAGATAATTATAGGATAAAGATTGATAAATCAAACATGAAGGGTAAATTACTTTAAAGAAAAATTAATTAATGTGGTTAATTAATTAAGATAACTAAATTGATTAAGGTTAATTAACTTAAAGTGATTAAGAAATTATTATTAATTAAGGAGTAATTAATTATTGTAATTAATTAAGGGAATAATAAATCTATTGATAAATCAATTAAGGGCAATTAATTATAACCTAGATAAATAAATTAATAATTAAGGGTTTACCAATTAAAGTAATTAATTGAGGAATAATCAATTAATAAAAGTAATTAAGATTTAATTAATTACAATTAAAGGTTAATTAATTAAGATATTAATTAAATAAATGATTAATAAATGAAAGTAGTTAAGACTTAATTAATTTTAGTTAATAATAATTAATCATTGATTTAAAGATTTCAAATAGAAGTAATTACTGTGGGTAATAAATTAATAACCACACGGTTTATTCATCTTAATTAAAGATGTTTGATTGTTATTGAATGCCATGTGATGGACTGATATATTTGATGTGTGATGTGATGCTATGTAATGTTTTGTGCTAAGCTGTTATATCTGTGATGTATATATTGTTATGCAAACCCTTGACCCGTAGAACGACATTTGATGTTCGATGCGACAGGGAGTCGGATTCCATTTGGTTATCCGAAACCCACATCGAATTGTAGTGATTGAATCTGTGCTGATTGATGATGTGGCACTCTTATTGTGTAAAACCCCTGGACCACACTTATACAAACACGAATATGGATTGCACGTGGAAATGGGTTAAGTCACAGATTTGAAATTGTTTTAAAATTTGATTTTTGAATCCAAATTAGTTTTGGAATTGGAACTGAAGCTTTTGAAAATGAGTTTTCGAAAATAAAAGTTATTTTAAATAACCTGATTGAATCTTGGAATTTAAATGAATTGATATAAATTTGAATTCAATATTTGAAATTGAATCCTATAATTTGAGAACTAGGGTTTAAAAAGTTATTCAACTTACAAATGGGTTATATGGGTTTTAAACCATTTTAAAGGTGATGTTTTGAAATTTAAATTCAACTCCAGATTTCAACTTGTATAAATTGGATTTGCTTTCTCATAAGAAATGGACTTCCAAGTTGTGTTAAAAGGATTTTCAAGTCTAAAATGAAAATAGTTTTCCAAGTTATGAATAAATCTTCGGAGACGTGTTTTGAAAGCTATAAATCTTTAATTTAAAGATTTAATTGGGTTAATCCAAATTGAACGGGAATTGTTTTGAAATCTATGGATAGATCTTTGTGAAATTGGGTGAAAATTTATGAAAAAAAATCTTTTTGTGTAAAGATTTAAATTGGTAATTTGTTTAACCATTTGAAAGAAAAGTTATGGATTTTATAAGTTGTGACTTAACTAAAATCCCATATCCATATGTTTTAAAATATGGCGCTCATTATTAGGTTTAGCCGGGAGAGGACCTTGTGTCATATAACCCATTCCGAATAGTGATACGACGTTATGGATTGCATTTGAAGACCGGTGTTGAAGACCGGGTGTCTTCGAGAATGTTAGGATAACCTATCGATTGTCTCTGCACCGAGTAGCTACGGTATAGAGATTCCCTTAGTGATGGGAAGTCCGATCGGGATTGTGGATACCCGGATTTGCAAGGGCTTCTTCGGAAGTGCCTTCGGTTCTGTTCGAACCCGGAACAGACTTGTATGGTTGTATGTCCGACATTACACTTTGAGATATTAAACTGATTTCTATCAAATACATTTCTGCTTGGTGGCGGAGAATTTATTCTCTTAGCTTAACACCCTTCTCTGAGACGCACGAGCTCAGAGGTTATGTAGTTGATATTTATCAGTGATATATTCCAAATTTGGTAATGTGGCATGCTGAGTGCTGCTGTTTGATGATGATCATTTGTTGATCATTTGTGATCGAAGCATGGCTTTTTTATAAAGCGTAGCTTTGTAGACGAGACTGCATCAGGACCTCACACCCCGGAAATGGTCGAAACAGGAAAGATGCGGCAAGGTTATGAGGGTAGCGCCCTTTAGGGTGTGTCATTCACTTCTGGTAAAGGGTGGTATCATGGTATGGAGCCCAGATACTTACTCATGTGGATACTGCAGATCTATTACTTTGTGATACTTTGTGGTTGTTGGTGCGAGCGCTCGGATAAAGGTCCCAAAGGACCGGGGAATGGCATGCTCGAGTAGTAGTTACCTAGTTACAGAGGTAACTCGGCCTTGTGTTGGCAGAGATCTGGTTAGGTTCTCGGGACATCCCGCCAGAGGCGATCCCATTGATAGTAGGAAGTTCCTTAGCCTAACCATTTGTTGGAAATCCATTCATCCAATACGTGCCTTGTACGGTTTTAGTTGTAGAACCTGCCATTTACTTATGGTGGTCACCACTGTTTAGATGGTAGCTATAGTAGGCATAGTTCGGAATGTCTATGCTGGCTAGGATTTATATTATACTTTCGAAATGGTTTTCCCACACTTTGCACTTATAGCAATAATATTCAAGAAATTTTCTCGTATCAAGCATATTTGACTATCATAAGGAGAAATCTCCTCCAATTCTGCGTTTGCATTGTGTGTGTGGCGGGAGGCCTTATGGTAGTTTCATTTTCTAAAAAGCATTGCGGTTTTAAAATTTGAATTCTTCTGCTTGTTTTAAAAGACAAATGTTTTTGTTTGCTCATACCAGTCCCATGACTGACCTGGAGTTTATTGTTCCTTCCCTAAACTCTGGGTGCCCACTATTTTCCCACACGGGCAGTCTAGAGTTGGGATTTTCAGATAATCTATAGTAGGTGTAGATTCGATAGCTTTCAGCCTTAGGATTTGGCAATCGCAATTGGATCGAGTTGCTTCTCTTCATCTTGATTTGGGAGTTCGAGCTATTCTGGATTGGTGCCTTGGAGATGGAGATTACTGATACTGGAGTTCTTTCTTGAAGACTATATTGAAGATTTTGTTCTACTGCTAGTGTTATCTTTTTCTTTCCGCTGCTATTATCTTGTATCATTACTCTGACGTATATTGATATTCATTGTATCATTCTGTTGTAGTAAATATTGTATCAATTGTTGTATATTGAATTATGCTATACATTTCTTCCGTTCTGTTATTTACTTAATGTGTTATAAGCTCCGGCGAACCAGGTTCGACGTTTGGATCTGCGGCATTTGAATACGAGTGTCGTATTCGGTGCCGATTTTCGAAGGTCGAGTCAGGGTCGTTACAATTGGTATCAGAGATGATGGTTAAAACCTTAGCTCAGGAGTATAACACATTAAGTAACTCATTATTGATAGGGTGAAGTATACCCTAGAATGAGTATATCCCTAAGATATCCGTTCGAATGCCTCAGTGAATTCTCTTACTATTCATTGATAGTAAGTATGAGTGCGAGAAGAGGACGAGTTAGGGGACAGGGGAATACCGCTACCAATGGTCAATACCTTGCAATAGCGGAAACAATTTTTCTCTATCAATCTCCTTTGATTCGATTTCAAATTCTTTGATTGCTTCGTAGCTGCTCCAGAAAGAAGTTTCGGTGTGATGGTGGCCTTACGACTCGTTGTAGAAAATTCTTACTTTGTATCTTCATCGGTTTCTTATCAGCTTTTCGATCTAAACTTTAATGAATTTGAAAATTTAAATTAAATAAATGGGAAAATTTTAAATTGAATAAATTGGTTAACAAATATAAGAATAAATTTGAATTGGAATCCCTATCTAGTGTTTGAGGAATTGTAGAAAATTAAGTCCATATATCTATTCTCTGGGATCCGGTATATTCTACGAACGATTAGTTATCCCTTCGAACAAATCAATGCCCTTACATATTCGTAGACCAGTGGACCCAAATATCTTGTGAAATAATTATATGAGTTTGTTCGCATATTGTTGATATTTTGAATTGGTAAACCGAATGCAGAATAAATATTCGATTCTGATCTGATCAATCATTTCTCTATCTATCACTTATTCTTTCTCGTCTTCCTTGCAATTTCGAGGACGAAATTCTTTTAAGGGGGGAAATCTATAACATTCCTGAAATTTATCAAGTTTAATTGGCAATTAAATTTATTTTGGAAAATAAATTGTGAAGTATTTAAAGATTTTTAGAATAAATAAATAATTTTGATTATAAATAGAAATTTGATTTAAAAATATAAGGTTAAGTATTTTATAAACCAATTTTGAATTTCAAAATAAAATGTTTTAAAAATAAAATGGAAATTAAAAAGCCTGAGATTAATAAAAAGATAATGATAGTTGTTTTCTAAATTTTTAATTATATTAATATTTGGAAGTTGTAATAAAAAAAGAAGAAAAAATTAGTATACTCATTTTTTTTAAAATATTATTCTTAAGTCAAATTCCCTTATATAAATAAATTTAACTATTGTTAATATAAAATCAAAGTATTTAAAAGTCATTCTTTTCTTTTCATAAAAGATTGTGCAAAAATAAATAAATAAATAAAAATATGTATGAATGTAAATTGTGTAGATATAACTTTTTTATAAATAAATGTATGGATATGAATATATATAAATGTACATAAGTGGTTATAATTCAATTTGAATTGGAATTTAAAATAAATGTTAACATACATAATAGAGATAAGCAAAGCAAATCAACATGCATAGATCTCATAATCATTTCTTCTTACAAATGGCATTCACCATAATAAATTAAATAAAATAATAGAAATAAAAAATTGAGAGAAACTTTCCATCTCCCCATGCTCAATCATATTATATCTCAGCCAGGTCTGAAAAGAAAACAGTAAAAAGATTTGAACATCTCAAAACAACAATACAAAAGTAGAAAAAAAAGATAGAAAGAAAGAAATGGTAGAACCTGAAAAACCAGAAAGGAAGAAAAAATTAAGAGCAATGCAAAAGCAAACTTGAAGCTTTAAACCAATTCAATAATCAAACAGAAAGATCAAAACCCAACTGAGATCTGGAAAACCAAATTATGGAAAATCAACCTGAAGGTAAAGCAATTGAATAAAATTACAGATCAAATCAGAAGTGAAAACGAACTAGAGAGAAATTAAAATCTGGAAGCATGCAAGTTTAAAAGCATCAGGATCAAAACAAGGTTCAATGCAAATTTCCGGGCTTTTCAAAACCTGGTTCTCTGTCTTCAGTTTTTCCTGGTAAGTTTTAACTTTATTGTTAATGAATTCGCAACTTTAAAGTAAAAACAAAAAACTTAAGTTGTAATAAACTGCAGGTTTATTTTATAAAAAGAAAATATAAAGAGAGAGGAGCTTCAGTTTTGCCAATGCAAGTCTTTGGAAAATAATATAAAGGCAAGTGACTTTCTTTACAAATTTGAATTTAAAAGTGGTTAACTAGTAGGAAAACAAAGATTTATACAACTTTGTAAATCAGTTGCAGATAAAAAATTTCAAGCATTCAAGTGTAATTCAACCTGAAGCAAGTTGAAAATCTGGAAAAAACAAATTGAGGCAAGTAAAATTCTTTTAAAAAGGACTTGAATCTGTAGTTGTAATCAGGAACAAAGCAAAGATTTAAAAGAAATTCTATTTATCAGTTCAGGAGTAAAGCAAACCAAGAATTCAAGAAGCAAATCAAACATTAACAACATAGTTTCCAGGCCATTCTCATTTGGAACTCTATGTTCATGTTCTCTGTCTCTGTTCCCTGTCTTTGTTCTCTGCACCGTGCCTTCCATGTGAGCAAACTCTCAAACCCATTTCTTATTTTTATTTTTGTTGTTGCATGTAATTAGCATTAAATGTTTGGTTGTGGATTGTGCTTGTATGGGCATAAATATACCTGTATGTATGTATATATGGGGTGTTGTGTGTACAGGCAGAGCCCCCTGTCTTCTGTTTCTTCTTAGCTTCAGGTTTACAGAGTAAACCTTAATTTGAACTCAAATCTCCCTCTTTCTCTCTCTGTTCCCTTCTAGAATAAAGATTTAAGCAAAAACATAGTGTTGTTGTTAACAAGCAGTATGTTTTTTTTAGAAATGAATCAAAGCAAAAACAATAGTGTTCTTATAGGAAATGTGAAAAACAGCTAAGTCTAAATCCATATGAAAAATTCAATTATCATAAATTTCAATTTCAATAATGCTATCTGAATTACCACTGAAAATAATTATTTTAGAAAGTTAAATCTGAATTTTTCATAAAGTTTTTGACTAAGCAATTATGGTTGATTAGAAAAGTGAATTTTGTCAAGCTCTGGTGATCTACGGCGAACTGTAGCCCATGACTCTCGGTGAAGCTAGCTGGGGTATCGGTGGACTTAGGAAAAATAACTGGAAGATGGTCAGAAGGTTGTGGACGTGGCGGTTGAGCATTGAAGGTTGGAACCCTAGTTTCAACTAGGTCCAGTAATTCGACTCGTTCGTCTTCCCTGGTTGATCGAGTGTTACAAAATTTTGGGGAGTGATAGTTGGATGGTATACGAATACGTGGCCGAAGTCGCCGTCGCTCAGGTGGCCGGAGGCGTGTGAACACGGCGTTGACAGGTTTTGATGGGGTGGTGCCATGCTTAGTTCCAGGTTTGAAACTATGGCTCGATTTTGATGTGAAGGGGATACGAGAATTCTGGAGGTTGTCCTGGAACGAGTTCGTCGATGGTGGCTAGCTGAAGATACCCATGGTGGTTGGATGGCGCCTGAGCTCGTGTGCACGTGCACGTGTCAGAGGATCGTGATGAAGTTTGGTAACCAAGAAGAAAAGTGATGGTCTTGGGTAATTCGATTGTATGACTCGAAGTAGGTTAAGCTTTATCTCGAAGAAAAAGATGGGTTGCTCGAGTATACCTGATTGTTTCAGGTTTTAGGACCAACAGAGAACCTGTTCTGCTCAAAAGTTAAAGTAAAGTTTTAAATTTAAACTGGAATTTAAACTAAGATTTAAAACCAGAATCGAATCTGAATCCTAATAGTTTGAATCTTGGTTTTTGAAATGATTTAAATTTTGAAAATCAATTTGGTTTTAAAACTTTAAAGTATAAAATATATTGATTTAGAATTTAAATTGTAAGTTTTAAATTGTAAAATAGGAATTGAAAATAAGTTTAATTTCTAGTTTTTGAAATTTGGAATTTGGTTTGAATTTCAGTTTTAAAATAAAATAAGTTTTTAAATTTAATTGGTTTTGACTATTTTAAAATGGTTAAATAATTTGAATTTTAAAATGAAGATGAAAAATGTAAGTAAAGCCTTAAAGAATTAAATTTAAACTAAAAGATTCAATCTGTATTTCAGTTTTCAAATTAAGGGAATTTTTGAATTTGAATTTGTTTTTAAATGCTTTATTCAAGTAAGAGATGTTTTATGTTAAAAATAAATAAATAGAATTTAATGATTTAGACACATTAAATTATTAAGTTAATTAATCAAGTAATTAATAAATAATTAAATGAAAATAGTAATTACTTAGTAAAGTAATTAAGAGTAGATAATTATAGGATAAAGATTGATAAATCAAACATGAAGGGTAAATTACTTTAAAGAAAAATTAATTAATGTGGTTAATTAATTAAGATAACTAAATTGATTAAGGTTAATTAACTTAAAGTGATTAAGAAATTATTATTAATTAAGGAGTAATTAATTATTGTAATTAATTAAGGGAATAATAAATCTATTGATAAATCAATTAAGGGCAATTAATTATAACCTAGATAAATAAATTAATAATTAAGGGTTTACCAATTAAAGTAATTAATTGAGGAATAATCAATTAATAAAAGTAATTAAGATTTAATTAATTACAATTAAAGGTTAATTAATTAAGATAATTAATTAAATAAATGATTAATAAATGAAAGTAGTTAAGACTTAATTAATTTTAGTTAATAATAATTAATCATTGATTTAAAGATTTCAAATAGAAGTAATTACTGTGGGTAATAAATTAATAACCACACGGTTTATTCATCTTAATTTAAGATGTTTGATTATTATTGAATGCCATGTGATGGACTGATATATTTGATGTGTGATGTGATGCTATGTAATGTTTTGTGCTAAGCTGTTATATCTATGATGTATATATTGTTATGCAAACCCTTGACCCGTAGAACGACATTTGAATTTCGATGCGACAGGGAGTCGGATTCCATTTGGTTATCCGAAACCCACATCGAATTGTAATGATTGAATCTGTGCTGATTGATGATGTGGCACTCTTATTGTGTAAAACCCCTGGACCACACTTATACACACACGAATATGGATTGCACGTGGAAATGGGTTAAGTCACAGATTTGAAATTGTTTTAAAATTTGATTTTTGAATCCAAATTAGTTTTGGAATTGGAATTGAAGCTTTTGAAAATAAGTTTTCAAAAATAAAAGTTATTTTAAATAACCTGATTGAATCTTGGAATTTAAATGAATTGATATAAATTTGAATTCAATATTTGAAATTGAATCCTATAATTTGAGAACTAAGGTTTAAAAAGTTATTCAACATACAAAAGGGTTATATGGGTTTTAAACCATTTTAAAGGTGATGTTTTGAAATTTAAATTCAACTCAAGATTTCAACTTGTATAAATTAGATTTGCTTTCTCATAAGAAATGGACTTCCAAGTTGTGTTAAAAGGATTTTCAAGTCTAAAATGAAAATAGTTTTCCAAGTAATGAATAAATCCTTGGAGACGTGTTTTGAAAGCTATAAATCTTTAATTTAAAGATTTAATTGGGTTAATCCAAATTGAACGGGAATTGTTTTGAAATCTATAGATAGATCTTTATGAAATTGGGTGAAAATTTATGAAAAAAAAAATCTTTTTGTGTAAAGATTTAAATTGGTAATTTGTTTAACCATTTGAAAGAAAAGTTATGGATTTTATAAGTTGTGACTTAACTAAAATCCCATATCCATATGTTTTAACATATGGCGCTCATTATTCGGTTTAGCCGGGAGAGGACCTTGTGTCATATAACTCATTCCGAATAGTGATACGACGTTATGGATTGCATTTGAAGACCGGTGTTGAAGACCGGGTGTCTTCGAGAACGTTAGGATAACCTATCGATTGTCTCTGCACCGAGTAGCTACGGTATAGAGATTCCCTTAGTGATGGGAAGTCCGATCGGGATTGTGGATAGCCGGATTTGCAAGGGCTTCTTCGGAAGTGCCTTCGGTTCTGTTCGAACCCGGAACAGACTTGTATGGTTGTATGTCCGACATTACACTTTGAGATATTAAACTGATTTCTATCAAATACATTTCTGCTTGGTGGCGGAGAATTTATTCTCTTAGCTTAACACCCTTCTCTGAGACGCAAGAGCTCAGAGGTTATGTAGTTGATATTTATCAGTTATATATTCCCAATTTGGTAATGTGGCATGCTGAGTGCTGCTGTTTGATGATGTCATTTGTTGATCATTTGTGATCGAAGCATGGCTTTTGTATAAAGCGTAGCTTTGTGGACGAGACTGCATCAGGACCTCACACCCCGAAAATGGTCGAAACAGGAAAGATGCGGCAAGGTTATGAGGGTCGCGCCCTTTAGGGTGTGTCATTCCCTTTTGGTAAAGGGTGGTATCATGGTATGGAGCCCAGATACTTACTCATGTGGATACTGCAGATCTATTACTTTGTGATACTTTGTGGTTGTTGGTGCGGGCGCTCGGATAAAGGTCCCAAAGGACCGGGGAATGCCATGCTCGAGTAGTAGTTACCTAGTTACAGAGGTAACCCGGCCTTGTGTTGGCAGAGATCCGGTTAGGTTCTCGGGACGTCCCGCCAGAGGCGATCCCATTGACAGTAGGAAGTTCCTTAGCCTGACCATTTGTTGGAAATCCATTCATCCAATACGTGCCTTGTACGGTTTTAGTAGTAGAACCTGCCATTTACTTATGGTGGTCACCCCTGTTTAGATGGTACCTATAGTAGGCGTAGTTCGGAATGTCTATGCTGGCTAGGATTTATATTATACTTTCGAAATGGTTTTCCCACGCTTTGCACTTATAGCAATAATATTCAAGAAATTTTCTCGTATCAAGCATATTTGACTATCATAAGGAGAAATCTCCTCCAATTCTGCGTTTGCATTGTGTGTGTGGCGGGAGACCTTATGGTAGTTTCATTTTCTAAAAAGCATTGCGGTTTTCAAATTTGAATTCTTCTGCTTGTTTTAAAAGACAAATGTTTTTGTTTGCTCATACCAGTCCCATGACTGGCCTGGAGTTTATTGCTCCTTCCCTAAACTCTGGGTGCCCACTATTTTCCCACACGGGCAGTCTAGAGTTGGGATTTTCAGATAATCTATAGTAGGTGTAGATTCGATAGCTTTCAGCCTTAGGATTTGGCAATCGCAATTGGATCGAGTTGCTTCTCTTCATCTTGATTTGGGAGTTCGAGCTATTCTGGATTGGTGCCTTGGAGATGGAGATTGCTGATACTGGAGTTCTTTCTTGAAGACTATATTGAAGATTTTGTTCCACTGCTAGTGTTATCTTTTTCTTTCCGCTGCTATTATCTTGTATCATTACTCTGATGTATATTGATATTCATTGTATCATTCTGTTGTAGCAAATATTGTATCAATTGTTGTATATTGAATTATGCTATACATTTCTTCCATTGTGTTATTTACTTAATGTGTTATAAGCTCCGGCGAACCAGGTTCGACATTTGGATCTGCGGCATTTGAATACGAGTGTCGTATTCGGTGCCAATTTTCGAAGGTCGAGTCAGGGTCGTTACAGACATAGACATAGATGTGAGATAAAAATCTCACTTTTAATCCCAAAACAAATGAAGAAGAAGCTATAGAGCAATGGCAAGGACAATCACTCTTCAATTCCAACCCGACAAGCTTGAATCTAAGCTTAAAAAACGAACATTTCCTAAGTTAGGTTTAGGAATTTTTGAAATTGAAAGGAGAATGAGTTGGAGAAGAAGAAGAGAAGGCTTACCAAAACTTCTTCTATGAATTTGGAGTTAGAACATGGATTTTCAAAGATGATTAGGGTTTGGAGTTTTAATTTCTCATTCCTCTCTCCATTTTCAGTGAAACTTGAGTGTTAGGAAAATAAGAATGAAGTGAAGAGGAGAGGTGGACTGAGCTAGAGTAATAAGGGGGTTAATGGGCAGAAACCCAAACCAAAGCCCTAAGTGAAAAGTAGAAAAATTCTACTAACTCCAAACATATCGAAGTTTATATTCAAAAAGGTCGCAAACGACATTTTGGACTCAATGGAAGCGGTCTCAAGTCCTAATTCGACTATTTGCAGAGAGTAGCTTTTCGGACATAAATCCGACCAACGATGCTATATTCAGATAAAATACTTAAATATACAACCGTAAAATATGTGGGTTGTTATAGGCTCCCCTCCTTAAAGAAATTGCGTCCTCGCAATATTTAAGAAGAAAATAAAAAGTAACAACCATAAAAGAGTATCAACACAAAAGAAATTTGAAATAAGAAGTTCACCGCAAAGAGCGCGAGAGAGCAAGTCCGGATGTGTTCGCTCGATGAATTCTCTAAATTCCCAAGAGCAATCTCTAGGATTTGAAGACCATTGAACTTTCACAAGAGGGACATCTTTATTTCGAAGGCGTTTAACCTCCGAAGCAACAATACGAATAGGATGTTGCTCATAAGTCAAATTAGACAAAACTTAAATTTCTTCCACAACACCAGGTTCAAGAATAGAATTGGAATTTCTTAGACATTTCCATAATTGAGAAACGTGAAACACGTCATGAATAGCAGAAAACTGATCCAGTAATAGAAGGCGATAAGTCACAGAACCAATAGATTCAGTGCTGGGAAATGGACAAATATATCGAGGGGTTAATTTTTCCGATCGACTGAAACATACTACACCCTTCATAGGTGAAACACGAATAAACACAAAATCTCCCATAGAAAATTCCAATTTCATTCTTCGGTTATCGGCATAGGTTTTTTGTCTACTTTGGGCTTCTTTCATCCTATGACGAATAAGGTCAATCTTTTCTGTGGAATCACGAATAAAATTTGGGCCTAAAACCAGCTTCTCACCGACCTCAAGCCAACAAGAAGGAGATCGGCATGGCCTTCCATAAAGTGCCTAGAAAGGAGCCATACAAATACTAGATTAGAAGCTATTATTATAGGAAAACTCAACAAAAGAAATATGATCTTCCCAACTTCCATCAAAATCAAGAACACATGCACGAATGAGATGTTCAAGAGTTTGATTCACACGCTTGGTTTGTCCATCGGACTGAGGATGATAAGCGGTGCTAAAATTAAGCTTCGTTCCCAAAGCTTTTTGAAGACTCTTCTGAAATCCACTAGTAAACAATGGATCACGATCTCTAACAATAGAAGTAGGAACCCCACGTAATTTTACAATTTCTTTGAGAAAGAGTTTGGCCAAAAGAGGAACGGTCCGATTAGACCGAATGGGAATAAAATGGGTGGATTTAGTAAGTCTATCAACTATCACCCATAGGCTATCACGACCCGAACGAGAACGGGGAAGGCCGTCAATAAAATCCATGGAAATTTGATCCCAATTCCATATTGGAATTTCTAAAGGTTGCAATAACCCACCGGGCCTTTGATGCTCGGCCTTGACAAGTTGGCAAGTCGTGCAATGCTTAACAAAGTTAGCAATATTAGATTTCATTCCCTTCCAATAATAAAGTCGCTTCATATCCGCGTACATTTTTCTACTACCGGGATGAATGGTAAATTTAGAATGATGAGAATCTTCTAAAATATCTTTACGAAGATCACTAATATTTGGCACGATAAGTGTACCAAATTTTCGAATACCGCCATGAAAATCAATATCAAACTCTTTCAAACCTTCAATATCAAATTTATCCCTACAACTTTGGCTAAGAAGAGCCAATTCGGGATCTAGCTTTTGAGATCCAAGAATGCGGTCTAAAAGAGAAGGATGAGCCTCAGGGCTACATAAAGCCAAAGATGAACATAAATCGGATTCACGATCTTGAATCTCACAAGTGGATAAAATTCCGAGATCTTTCCATTCGACTATCATCATAGAAACAACCGCTTGTTGCTTACGACTAAGAGCATCGACAACACAATTTCCCTTTCCAGGAGTATAAAGAATATCAAGATCATAAGATGCAAGGAACTCGAGCCAACGCTGTTGACGTAAATTAAGTTTCTTGTGAGAAAATAAATACTTCAAAGATTTATGGTCGGTGTAAAGAATAAATTTTTCTCCCAAGAGATAATGACGCCAAATTCGAAGGGCGAAAACAATAGCCACGAGCTATAAATCATGAATGGCATATAAAGTCTCGGCTCGCTTCAATTTTCTAGTAGCATAAGAAATAACACGTTCTCTTTGCATAAGAACGGCACCCAAACCAACATGACTAGCGTCGGTATAAACAATAAAATCTTGGTTCTCTTCGGGAATTACAAGGATGGGAGCATCAGAAAGGAGTTCTTTTAATTTCTGAAATGAAGCTTCATATTTGTTCGACCAAATGTATTTAACTCCCTTCTTTGTCAAACTAGTAAGAGGTACGGAAATTTTAGAAAAGTCCTTTATGAACCGGCGGTAATAACTTGCCAATCCAAGAAAGCTACAAATCTCCGTCACACTCTCCGGTCTCTTCCAATCTTGAATCGCTTCAATCTTTGAAGGATCCACGGAAATTCCAGATTCAGAAATAATATGACCAATAAACTTCACATGAGATTACCAAAAGTGGAATTTAGAAAAAAATTCTTTCAATTGATTGCTCCTAAGAGTTTCCAACACAATCTGAAGATGCTTTCCGTGCTCCTCCTCGGTTTTAGAATACACAAGAATATCTTTAATAAAGATGAGAACAAATCGATCGAGGACTCTATTCATAAGGTCAACGAAATAAGCCGGAGCATTCGTTAAACCAAATGGCATAACAAGCCATTCATAAGATTCATAACGAGTATGGAACGATGTCAAAGGAATGCTATCTTCTGCAATACGAAGCTGATGGAAACCGGTTGCTAAGTCTAATTGTGAAAAGACTCTAGCACCACTAAGTTGATCGAATAGATCATCAATCCGAGGTAAGGGATATTTATTCTTGACAGTAAGATCATTAAGCTTGTTGTAGTCAACGCAAAGCCTAAGTGTACTATCGGATTTCTTCACAAAAATAGCTGAAGCTCCCTACGGAGAGGAACTAAAGCGAATAAATTTCTTCGTCTCCAATTCAGATAATTGTTTGCGCATCTCCTCATTTTCCTTATTGGACATTCGGTAAGGAGGACGGGTAATAGGTAAAGCTCCAGGAATTAGATTAATTATGAACTTAATTGCTCGCTTAGGTGGTAATCCTAAAACGGGCTCAAATATGTCGGTAAAATCACGAACAACGTGAATAAGTGAAATGATATCTTTCTCGTCGTCATTATCGTCATCACGAGGATTTAGAGAAGAAAAGGATGCTGCCAAAGTGGAATCCGAATCTTTAAGTACAATAGAAATCTGATTAACAGATTGTGGATGTCGAAGATAAATAGTCCATACAGGACATAGGATATAGGCTTCATAACGGTTAAGCCAATCCATTCCCAAAATCATTCCAAAGCCTAAGTAGCGCATGACATGCAAATCGGCTCGGAAAGAAAAAACACACATAATAATCTTGACATCTTTTTCAAAGCAAACTGAGTGTTGCGGATCCACTAACTAGATTCGCAATTCTTAAAGAAGTCATTAAAGCAACAACACTTAAAGAAAAAGTATCAACAAGTTCCTTTGATATAAAAGAATGGGATGCACCCGTATCAAAAAGAACTCAAGTAGGATGATTACGGAACGCAATAATGCCATCAAGGATAGTATGAGAAATACCTTGACCATGAGAAGTGTTGCAAGGGGCTTGCGCCACATTAAGCTTTCCTTCCTTCTTATTTTGGAGTTTAGGGCATGCAGATAAATAATGATCCGAGTTTTTGCAATAGTGACAAGCACGGTGTTTTGAACACTTATTCACATAATGGTCCTTAGAACCACAGTTGTAGCATTGCCCACCACTAGAGGTAGAAGTCTTCGCTGCCGGAGATGCTTGTTTCCCCTTTTTATTGGGATAAGGACCTTTGAATTTATTAGGCCTTTTCTTGTTGTTGTTGAAGTTCGGTGTGGCATACCCAACTTCAACATCGCACTCCCTATCCGCCTCTTCAAGACGAAGAGCGATATCAATGAGTTGGTTAAAAGGAACTTCTAATTTTAGAAGTAATGGCTTCTTGAGAGTTTTGTTCAAGCCATAGACAAATCTTTGGTTCTTCTTTAATGGGGTGTTTATGTCGACCCCATATTTAGAAAGTGACTCGAATGATGCGATATAATCTTCCACGGAGGATTCACCTTGAACAAGGTCAATGAAACGACGAGCCAAAGTCACTTTCTCAACTTCTGGCGCAAACTTTAATTCGAATCATTCTCGGAATTTCTCCCAAGTAAGATCCGTTTCATTTTTTTCAGAAATCAGAAGCTCGTGCCAGTCTAATGCTCTTTCTTGGAGCATACTAGAGGCCACCTGAACTCGGTGAAGATCAATAAGATTCATGCGACAAAAGATTCGATCGCATGTTCTTAGCCAAGCTTAGACTTCAATAATGGTTTCAGAACCTTTGAATGGCTTCCCACCCAAGTTGGTGTAGTCACTGCACAAGCGTGCAAATCCAGACTTAGGGTGAGAAGGATCTAGAATGGGTCCTACTGCTTGAGCATTCTTTACAAGATCAAGAAGTTGTTGTGCAGACATAAATACTCCATCTTGGGGAGTAGCACTAGATTGACCGGCGCTGGGATGACCAGGTCTAACCATTTCTCTTCTTTAAGAAAGAAAGAAAGAAGAATAAAAAAGTTATTCACAAAATGAATATCAAACAATAATGATTGATAAAACAAGGGCATCATAAAAGAAAATAGAATAAGACGGTACGAAGACTCGAATTAAATCCTAAGGCACGACTCCTAAGATGGACTTAGGACGATGATCCTTGTTAAATTATTCTACATTGCTCCAACGTTTAGCTCTGATACCAAGTTGTGACGCCCCACCTCTATACCCACGCTAGCCAAGGACACTACTGGGTAATGTCGTCAACTAGTGCAGAGAATAAGGCCATTGAGGAGCGACCTTCTGTATAATTGCTTTGTGCGAGTACCGATATGCCAGATAAAATATAACAAGAGGAAATCCGACATACCGACACGAACTTAAAGCTACTACACAGTGGCTATATGTAATCTTCGAAAACAAATATAGAAGAATCATAACACAAATCAGTCACAGAAGTTCATATCTCATAAGCGGAAACATATATGAATATTACACATAAAAGTGTATATCAGAGTAGTGGCCTAATAAGATCCACAATATCACAAAAGAATACTTACAAGTGCTACATAAAAGAAAAAGTATACATCATGGAGTCTATATCTCAAATGAATACAATAAAATAAACTACTAATCTAAGCAGTTAGCCAAAAGTTAGGATAATAATCCCAGATAAGGAGTCAAGCAGAAGCACCTGTAACATCTCGGTCTGACCCGAGTATTATTTAATAAAAAAAATAAACGAATCAGTCTAACTATAAATATCATATAAAATGAGACAGAATATTAGATGTGACAAAAACGAATGGTAACCATAATGCCATTAAATGACAAATATACCTTAGACAACACGAAAACCATATATCATCTCAAGAAATCTCGAAACACAGAAAAGAATGTCATATTCTTTATTTTTGTTCACCAAACCAAAAATATTAACAATTTTATCAATGCCAATCACAAAAGTTAATGACATACAAATTCACCAATGCACAAATATTGATAAAACTTATCAATGTAAATCGCGAAAATTTGTGAAACACAAATTCTAGAAATCATCAACTAGAAATCCAAAAATCACAAAGAGGGGGAGGGGAAGAGGCCTATCACAAAACGGGAGCATGAAAGCTCACCAACACGTGTATCACAAAACGGAACGCTATTCCATGGTTGCTAACCATTCATTTTGAGCCGAAGCTCCACAAAACAACCCGAAGACCATGGGTGGCTACCCCACCAAATTGAGTCGAAACTTCACAAAAACGGGATTTAGTCTCCCTCGCTGACAAAGAGACATCGCTCATTGCTAGTCTAAATCACAAAATGATCATCATCGATCATCAAGAATTGTCAATTACACTAAGCTAGTAAATATATGAGCTTAGGATAATGTTAAGATAACCACTAGCTTAACTTAAAAATTTAAGAACAAATTGTAGATCTCCACTCGAAAATTGTCACAAGAGGTTCAATCGAACAAGTCCAATAATTAACCGACGGAGTAAACGCAAGTTTTTCATACCAGTTGTTTTACTAAGCCGTTTAATTAGATCTCTCATACGAGTGAGGTAAAGGTTTGTATATGCTAGTATATTGGAAATGGTTTAAGAAGCGATCTTTGTAATAAAATAGTGTTGAAATCATTTCGATGAAAGAGTTTTGATATTCGCTATTAGTGTTGAAACCTTTATATTTTTTAAAGTGACAAGTCACAAAAATGATTGTAAAAACAATCAATCACCAAAATTCACATTGGACGACGTGAATAAAATCAAAAGAAATCGATTACCGAATCCATCGAAACGGATATTCCCAAAAATCCCGATATAAAAGAAGTCATCAAAGTCGATAATAAATGACAATCAATAAGTCGGATAATCGCGAATCGATAAAATTGGAATTCTCAAGCAAATAGGCATAATAGGCAAAAGCAAGTAGATTCAGACGTCTGAAATGTATGATTCAGACGTTTGAATCTAGAAAATAAAATATTTTCCAGAACATAATTCAGACGTTTGAACCATTGATTTCAGACGTCTGAAAATAGCCTTTTAAGCCTATTCTCTTTCTGGTTGCATTCGAGCCAATTCATACGTCTGGAAAATTGATTCAGACGTCTGAATCTGGGAATAGCAGTTTTCCCAGTATAATATTCAAACGTCTGAAAAGGAGCATTCGGACGTCTGAAACCTGTTTCTCATGCCTTTCTTGAACCTAGGCCAAAAATGGCCAAAACGAATATCGAAAACGATCTGACGAGCAACAACGACTAAGGATTTTTGCCAAACGATAATCCAGCCTTAAAGGCTCTTCGATACACCTCGAATATCAACATCCAAATATCCATAATAGGATTTTCATAAAATTTGCTTTCAAAACACTAAAGATTGGAATATTCACTAAAGCAATCCAAATCAAAAGAAAATGCACACGAATAAGTGTTAGGAATTCATACCTAACAACAAGGATAGATATAGATATAGATGTGAGATAAAAATCTCACCTTTAATCCCAAAACAAATGAAGAAGAAGCTATAGAGCATTGGGAAGGAAAATCACTCTTCTATTCCAACCCAACAAGCTTGAATCTTAGCTTAAAAGAAGAACATTTCCTAAGTTAGGTTTAGGAATTTATGAAATTGAAAGGAGAATGACTTAGAGAACAAGAAGAGAAGGCTGACCAAAGCTTCTTCTATGAATTTGGAGTTAGAATGTAACGACCCGCAAATCTGTACCCCTTGAGTCAACACTATTCGACCTAAATCAACTCAAGTTGTACAGAAATACAAACCATTTGGGTTAAAGAAGAATAGGTAGAAGAAGAAAATAGAAAACAATAACAGAATCTAACCAACGCAGCGGAATAAAATATAATATATAATAAATGATCTTTACATGAAAACACATATATCTGTTTATACATTACATCATCAGAGTACATCAATCACAGTTCAACAAACATCAATAACATACAACAAGATACACAGCTACTCAACACAGCGGAATATATATAAAACAATTACGAAAATACACATCGTCATCCAGCTCATCTCCTAAGCTCCACAGCATCATATCATGTATGCTATAATACTCGGTCTGACCCGAGCATTAGAGTTAAATAACACCCGAGTTAGTCTGGAATACCAGCATGAGAAAATCACACTCATTTGATTATTAAAGTTTCAAAAATCCTTTGAAAACAAAAGCATCTCGTAAGACCACGCCATAAATAAACATGTCGGGTTTTTACCTTATGATAGCTAAAAAATTTTTTATAGAAATCCTCTAATATTATAATAGGGTCAATATACAAATACTTATAAAATAGCCGAAATTGTTACATTATTAAATTCCAGCTACTAGCCACAGAGTGGGTAATACAAACAAAACTCATACAAGGCTCGTAGGGAGAACGGATTTCCAACTATTGACTTGGCACTGGGGTACCACCTATCACAGTACGTGGCCTAGATCACAATACCAAGGAGTATGCCCGCACCCCTGCAACACAAGACCGGGACTACCCCTTACTAGATATTCCCGAGTGAGATCACCCCGCAGTTGGGATCAGCAACCGCCCACTAAGCCAAAATAAAAAGGGACATCTAGACAGGGATGACCTCACCCTGCTTGGGTGCTACCCACCTAGCCTTGCTGCATAACCCTTGATTTTCATTCATTCCCATTTGAAGAGGCTTGATGCTAAGCTTTACCTTTTTAGAACATATCCCTTAGAATGCCCATTGTCCACTGACGATGTTTCGCAAGCATTCATCCATACAAGTCCGTTCCGGGTTCGAACGGAACCGAAGGCACTATTCCTACTATATCCATTTTGGAAATATCCGCAGGATTAGTAGCGACTAGCCTTTGAACTTAACTGCTCCAACTTCGAATCCATAATCGTTTTCCGCGAAACGTACAAACCGGATCGAAGTGATTTTCGAGAAATAAATCTCGATCCTGGTCTCTTCGAAACAATCAACGCATTTTTCCAATATTGATAGCCAATGATTTAACTATCAATTAATATTCACAAACAACAATCCAACAATAAATAATTTTCCAAATTATTTATTAACCTCAAAAATATCTTCACAAAATATATTTTCACTTTTCAAACCCCTTTGAAAAACAGTTTTCAAAACAATCTTCCTTTCTCATAATAAATTCCAAGTATTTCTATTTCCACTGGAATCACCAAGCACAAAATTAGATTTTTAAAATAATTTAAAATACTTTACTTTGAAATGTACTTTAAAACATTTAAGTTAAAAACTACTTCAATAATTGGTTAAAAATACTTACTATATGAATATTTGAAAATAAGGTTACTTTATAAAATATAAAACTAGGTTTTCACTTTTAAAGCAAAATACTAAGTCTCTCTTTAAATAATTGTTGCTATAATAGATTAAAGAAAATACTTACCTTAGAATTTAAATATTTAGAAATAATAAATTTTTCAAAACATGCTTTTTAAAACAACTTAAAAACTTTTAATTTATATTTAAAAATTACTTTAAAAACGTACTTGGTTATCCAAGGAGAATTTCCAATCTCAATCACTTAAATCAATTTTCCAAATTGATTCCTAATTTATTCCATTTGAAATAAATTTCATTACTTACTCAATTTATTTCAAAATTCATTGATTATGGACTTTATTGTTATTGTTATTATACTTCCGTTTGATTTTAAATCTCTTAACTGAAATATACAAATTTTAGGGCTTTTTCCCAATTTCTTCTTTATTCATTTCAATAATTTAAATCTTAAATTTTAAATAAATGTTTTGTTCTCTTAAATAATAACACTACAATTTAAAATTCATTAACTTCCTGTTTATTCAAAATATCCTTTCTATAACCTAGATTTGTTTATTAGAATTTCAAAGTCACTTTATTTCTTTTCCAATTCATTCTTAAATTTATTCGAATTTTTTATAATTATTTTCTTACAAATTCACTTCTTTTATTTTCCTTCCAAAATCCAATTTATATATTTTGGATAATTCATTATACCCTATTATATCCAACCAAACCATAACATTCAATATTCTAATATAATTCATCATAGAATATCAAATAATCACAACAGAGGGTATTAAACAATTTAAATAAATGTTGAGGGATCCAGTTGGATCCCTCCAACCTGTTTTCTCGGCATCCATAGACGTTAGCACAACATAAATATCTCCACTACAGAATGAGGGAATTCAATCATTCCAAGGTGTAGTATATACTACTATATAACACATCAATCAATTCAACCATTCAAACAATTATTTAAATTTAATCATTTAAATTTAAATTTAAATTCAACTGAGCGAGATTAACTCACCTTTGATTTTTGTTTGCAAATCCAATCCATCACGACTTGTTTTCCATGATTTTAGACCTTGTACAAAAATGTATATGATCTATAAATATTTAAACTAACCAAACAGCCTATTAACATTTAATAGTGTAATTTAAACTAATTACTTTTTTTAAAACAATTTTAGTAACCAAAATAAATTTCATAGGTTAATTAAACAGTTAAATTCCCAAATCCATTATATATATTTATTTACTTATTTACTTCGTTGAAACTACTTATACTAAATGACCTATATATATTTCAAATCAAATCTCAATGATTATCTTACTTAAAGATTCACTCTTTTATTTTCTTTTCGAACCCCAATTTTATATATATATATATATACACACATAAATATTAAATTAAAAACAGAATTGTCATATGTATATTTTACTATAGAAATAGTTTCTTGTTTTCTGTACATCTATGAATTCGAATTTAAATTCAAATGAAAAAAACAAGTATACCTTACTGCTTTGACAAAGCACACACAAGCCTGACACTCTCGTCCAAGATCGAGCTGTGCGAATTCGCCACTGCCCTAGCTGACAACACAACCCCTACCTCACACACGAAGAACCCCAACAAGACAACGGCTTGGCCGCTGGTCCCGCTTCCACACAACCTGAGTGTCGTCGCGACTCGCTGCCCCGCTTCACTAACCCTAGACACGCGACTGCCACCACTTGCCAGACCCAACAATCGATCGACGGCCCCATCACCGAGCCACGCCGCTGCCACGCGTCGAAGTCGCCAGTAGTCGCGACATTGTCGCTCGCGACTTCGATCGGCCTAAGCTAAAATTGGAAAGGAGAATTCATGCCGATTCGAGGAGGAATCGAGGAGGGTTCGAGCGTCTCCTTTCTAAATCGAGACCGTGATTTAATTCAGCCATTATTTTTCGATTTTGAATCTCGTTTTGTTTTGCAAAAGAGAGGGAAAGGGTATGTTAATTATAGCTGAGGGGTGTTGTGCTTCAGAAGACGAAAGGAATTCATGATTTGATTTCTGTGCGTTGAAAATATTAGCGTGCCTGAGACAATTTGCTACAGTGACCGCGAATGAAAGCTTTAAAAATTTCGATGTGAAATTATTTCGGTTGTGATTTGAATGGTATATTATTGAAATTCAAATCGTCTCAATAAAATTTCAATGCGTTTATATATTGTACGCTCACTCAACAACTCCAATCACTACGAAAATTGAAACCCGATAATAATACACTATTACGGATCCAATGGAACTGGTTTCATAAAATTCCGAAACTGTGCCTCGAAAGGCTATTTTTAAATTCAATTTAAACTGTAAAATTTTAAAACTGAACAAACCACTGTTAATTTCAATTTTACAACTTCTATTATCTTCAATGTTATCAATATAAATTTTAGAAGCCTTCAAATTATTTTCGACGGTCTTAAAACTCTAGATTCAACATTTTACTCAACTTCAAATTATTTGATTCAATAATTTAATTATCAAATAAATAGTGATACTTGAATTCAAGTCAAAATTAACTTTTAAATATTTAAAAATCAATTAAATATTCTGATTTTAAATGCTTAAAAATTCCGGACCGTCACATTCCTCCACTCTTAAAGGAATTTCGTCCCCGAAATTACTAGTTAGGAAGAATTGTCCGATACCCGTTTACCCTTTTTCCCAAAACCAAACAATCCAACATCCTATCAATTATCTTTTTATAAAAGACCCATTATTATTCTTACTAACTTTCTAAACCCTCCCAATAGTTTCAAACAAAACTATTTGTTTAACCATTCAAGTTTCAATTTAAAACCAAATTTGAATTACCAAAATTTTCTCAAAAATTTACTAACTCCCTAAATTTTCCAAAAAATATTCCAGCGTCTCATTTGCGCGGCCAGCTCGGTACAACTACAAAAGGCTCTACGGGCTCCCAAATTCCAAAAGAAAACAAAAGGCCAAGTGGCTAAATCCAAAAACCCAATCAAATTTCACAGAAATTTAACACACATACCTTTTTGTCGAGAAATTCAAATTTATCTTTTGAAATCAAAATCAATTCTCCTTTCCCTTTATAATACATGCATATCTTACTTAGCAATAATTTTCAATCACAATATTCCAAAAACTTTTTATCGACTTTCTTACAAATTGTCAATATTTATTCATTCAAATATTAACTTAGAACATATTCATAATATCAATTCCCAATTAAGAATTTACCATTCCTTCCTTAAGTTTAGTATAAGCATTTAATATGCTCCCTTATTTATTTTCACTTCAGTATTAGAGTTTATATCTATTTCTATTCATATTGGTTCTCCCATTCCATATGAATTTATTTATTTTCTGAATAATGAATTTTATCTTCCATTTATACCGATTCATGTCATTATTGTAAAGTAGCTTCATTCACTAACTTATTTCAATTTCAAGTTTGAAATAGTTTTGCCGTTAACAAAAAAAAATTTCCAAAAATTTTCAAAAGAATTTTCTAACTCCCAAAATTTCTGAAAATTTTTGGCAGAGTCTCCTTTGTACGGAGAAGCTTTTGCTGTTTGACAAAAGATATAAATATATATACATCGATCCACACGGTCGGAAAAACTAAAAATAGTTCATATTTCCTATTTTTATTGTGTTGGCGTACCTTATTTAGCATTTATAAGCAAGCGGCTTATTTATTTTAGCATTTAGCGCGATCCAATCTAGCCAAACATCTTTCTGATAGGTGTACTTACTCAATTTAAATATGTAAGTACTAAATATATGCAATTTAATAACATTTCACTTATATTCAAATAGTTAACACATAGATTTCATAAGTAATGCATGTGATAACATTCATAAGTACATATGCAAGGTTTCTACACTAGTTTTAATTTGTTTGCATCCAAATTACTTACCAATTGATTTCAAAATCATCTTATTTCATTTCTAATAATTCATAGAGTTTGTCCAATCTCGTTTACATCAAACGATCCACTTCCTTATGCAATTCTACAATATTAATGTGAGTAAATAATAACATAGGCTTTATAACCAATTTAAATTGATTCCAACTCAATTCACTCTTAATCCCATCCCATTTTAATTTATTCACAAACTTTCATTGCATTTCTTTCATATCCAAAAAGTTTGATTCCAAACTATTTTATTATACACGACATCATCCCATGCTTCTATTAATTTTAAACTTAAGTTAATTTACTTCAATTCACTACCATTTCATAACTTACGTTCATACCCATTATAATTTATTCAAACTCGAATTGGACTTATCTTCATCTCAAATCATTTTTATTTAATCCAATTCCATACAACTTCAATTCATATTTAATTCACTTACAATTTTAAGTAGAATTTCTATTTATAATTCAAGCTTCATTTCCAAACTCTATTACCTATTCACAATCTTTGATTTGATTTTCCTTCGATCAAATCCCAACCATTTCACTAATTTATTCTATTAGTTTATTCTTTTATCCATTTTAAATTTTAATTTACATTAACAATTCATTGTTGAATTTATTAACAATAAGGCCATTCAATTTATGCTTGAATTGGATTTGTTTATATTTCACACCATATCCATTTTAATCCAATCCAATTTTCATTCAACAACACTTCCAATTATAATCCCATACTTGAATTTCCTTTTCATTTATCTTGAAAATCATTTTATTTGATTCACTTGAGTTCAATCTTATTTTATATCCAAATTTGGATTTTTATCTTTCCGGCTTATTTATTTCCTTTTTAAATTTTTATAAAAAACTCATTTATTAATATTCACTCTTCCCTAACTATTTACAATCAATTTTATTCACCTTTTACTTTTAACTAGGGGTTATATATATATACATTTTTTTTCAATGCTTTTCAAATCTTTTATAAGCTTCTGAAGTTTATTTATTCTAATTCAATAGTTGCTTAATTTACATTTATTTGTTCGAGTGGAATTTTATTCCAGTCAATATTATCTATAATTCGACTGAATTCATTTAAATTCAGTTTTATTCCAACTCAACTTCAGTTAAATCTAGTTACATATCATTCTTTGAATTTTTGTTAAGCAAGGACTTAATTCCATTAATATCACTCATGACACAATTGACTTTTGATTCAATTCAATCCAAATCTAACCAAATTTTATTTCTCAATATATGTGTTCAAAACTTGTTTATTTATTTAAAAGCTTATATTGCTCATTTGGGTCATTTCATCTTATAACCACAATTTCAAATTATATATAACACTTACTAGCTTAAGGTATAAATTTTCATTTCACAATTATAATCATTTTACCTTTCAACTTTATATCCAATTTAATTCAATTTCAATTTCAATTTTATTTAACTTATCTCAAGTTAAATTCAAATATTTTTTCACTTTCATTCACTTTAGTTAAATTTTAATTCCCGTAATAAAATTTTCAATTTCTTCTTATTAATATCAACTTTACTTTATAAGTCCAATAGTTGATCCATTCATTCATTCACAAATTCATTTTCAACCAATAAATTTTATTTCCACATATAATTTAGCACAATTTAAATTTTAACTTCCATTATCCAGTTTCCACATTACTTACTTACAAAGTTGAATCTGTTTCAACAAATTCCAAATTTACTAGTTATCAAACTTTTTATATGCCATAAACATTCTTAGATAAAATTTCAAAGTTTAAACAATCTTTCAACATTTCAAAATTCCCTTTGAAATCTTCTACATCCAAAATTCCTTTGATAAATTCAATTTATCTCTTTGAATTTCAAAACTCACCCAGTTTTGCAAACAATTTCAATTCAAAACAATTTGGTAGCAATCTTTCACTTGGAAACTCGAAAATGAACATCGATGATGCTGCAGTCATCATCGAAGTTATTTTCCAGCTACCGTAAAGAGTTCGATGCTTTTATCTCTTTTAAAAACTTTCAAATGTTTAAATTCCAAATCTCACTGGATTTCAAATCTGATTCAAAAATATTTCTCATAGATATAATATTTTTCCCAACCTTTGGGAATCATTACCAAATTCAAAGGAACTTAAATTCCGAAATTTTCAAATTCCAAACTCTTTAAATTTATATTCAAACATTACTTTGCAATTCCATCTTATTTTAATTATTAATCACGCTACAATTCACATTTAGTTTATCTTTACAAATTTCATTTATATACAATTTATTTCTTAGTTTTTAATTATGGTTTCAATATCCTATTCAATTTACACATTAATATTAATAATTTAACGTTATCATTCCTAACAACCAAGCATCCATATATAACTATAATAATTTACGCAAAATCACCTCTTTTATATACAAAATAATTTTGGGTAAAATTATTTCATTTACCCAATTTAAAAAAAATACTGTGTCGGTTTATCTTGTTTAAGAGTTTAGAAACCCCTCTCAATAATATGGCGTCCCACACATCGACCAGAATCCATAAACACTCAACCGATAAATCAACGCAACATAAAAACAATTTTATATTCACTAACAAATACGCACTCATATCTATTAATATGCTCAAGCTCATTCTAGAGTACTACGGACTCTATTTAATGAGCAATTCCCACCAGAGCCAAGGTTATCACCAACCTGGCTCTAATACCAAGTGTAACGACCCGCAAATCCGTACCCCTTGAGTCAACACTATTCTACCTAAATCAACTCAAGTTGTACAGAAATACGAACCATTTGGCTTAAAGAAGAAGAGGTAGAAGAAGAGAATAGAAAACAACAACAGAATCTAACCAATGCAGCGGAATAAAATATAATATATAATAAATGATCTTTACATGAAAACACATATATCTGTTTATACATTACATCATCAGAGTACATCCATCACAGTTCAACAAACATCAATAACATACAACAGGATATACACAGCTACTCAACACAGCGGAATATATATAAAACAAGTACGAAAATACGCATCGTCATCCAGCTCGTCTCCTGAGCTCCATAGCATCATATCCTATATCCTATAATACTCGGTCTGACCCGAGCATTGCAGCTAAATAACTCCCGAGTTAGTCTGGAATACCAGCGTGAGAAAATCACACTCAATTGATTATTAAAGTTTCAAAAATCCTTTGAAAACAAAAGCATCTCGTAAGACCACGCCACAAACAAACATGTTGGGTTTTTACCTTACGATGGCTAAAATAATTTTTATAGAAATCCTTTGATATTATAATAGGGTCTATATACAAATACTTATAAAATAGCCGAAATTATTACATTATTAAATTCCAGGTACTAGCCACAGAGTGGGTAGTACAAACAAAACTCGTACAAGGCTCGTAGGGAGAATGGATTTCCAACTAATGACTAGGCATTGGGGTACCACCTGTCACAGTACGTGGCCTAGATCACAGTACTGAAGAGTTGCCCGCTCCCCTGCAGCACAAGACTGAGACTATCCCTTAGTGGATAATCCCGAGTGAGATCACTCTGTGGTTGGGATCAACAACCTCCCACTAAGCTGAAATAAAAAGGGACATCTAGACAGGGATGACCTCACCCTGCTTGGGTTCTACCCACCTAGCCTTGCTGCTTAACCCCTGATTTTCAGTCATTCCCATTTGATGAGGCTCAAGGCTAAGCGTTACCTTTTTAGAACATATCACTTAGAATGCCCATCGTCCACCTAATGATGTTTCACAAGCATTCATCCATACAAGTCCGTCCCGGGTTCGAACAGAACCGAAGGCACTATTCCTACTACATCCATTTTGGAAATATCCGCAGGATTAGTAGCGACTAGCCCTTGCACTTAACTGCAACAAGTTCAAATCTAAAATCGTTTTCCACGAAATGTACAAATCAGATCGAAGTGGTTTTGGAGAAATAAATCTCGATCCCGGTCTCTTCGAAATGATCAACGCATTTGTCCAATATTGACGGTCGGTGATTTAATTATCAACTAATATTCAAAAACAACCATCCAACAATAAATAATTTTCCAAATTATTTATTAACCTCAAAAATATCTTCATCAAATATATTTTCACTTTTCAAACCCCTTTGAAAAACAGTTTTCAAAACTATCTTCCTTTCTCAGAATAAATTCCAAGTATTTATGTTTCCACTGGAATCACCAAGCACAAAAATAGATTTTTAAAATAATTTAAAACACTTTACTTTGAAATGTACTTTAAAACATTTAAGTTAAAAACTACTTCAATAATTGGTTAAAAATACTTACTATATGAGACGACCCGACTTTCCACTCCCGGAAAATCACATCATCTTTAAGAAAGAAAGGGATAGAAAAGAGAATAGAAAGAAGAGAAGAAAGAAACAACATCAGAATCAGCACAGCGGAAGGAATAAATTATATTAATAACATAAATATTACATAGTTAACAATCAATATCAGAGTACACAGATATATAACACATACTAGACAGTTATAACACCTGTCAAGTTACAACTCAATACAACAACTCAGAGAACACACAGCGGAAAACTATATATAGCTACACGCAGAAGCCTCCTGCTCCATTGCTCCTCCACAATTCGTCAATGCTAACCTGAATCCTAACCTGAATTCCCTTGGCTACTCGTAAAAATTTGAGTACCCAAGAGTTTATGAAAAACAAAAACAAACTCCGGGTCAGACATGGGTCTGGTGTGAGTAACAGGTTAAAGTTGCTTAACTTTTTAAAAACCTTTTGAAAAGAAAGGTATCACGTAAGACTTCCCACACATAAACATGGAAAAGTTTTTACCTTACGCTATCCAAAACATTTGATAGGAAATCCGATGATATTATAATAGTGTCTACGGTTTTCGAATAAATATGAAATAGCCGAAATTGTTACATTCATTAAATTCCAGCTACTAGCCACAAAAGTGGGTAATACAATCAAAACCGTTGGCACTTATTGGATTTTGGATTCCATACAATGGCAGGGCTACTGGGGTACCGCCCGTCACAGTACGTGGCCTAGATCAACGTACCGAGGATCACTCCCGACCCCCTGCAACATAAAGCCGGACCCATTCCTTACTGAATAGCTCCAAACAAGACAACCCCGTGGTTGTAGCTAGAAACCATCCACACAGACGAATATAAAGGGACTTCTAGACAGGGATCAATCTTGCTCTCCAGTGGGTGTGACCCACGAAGCCTTGCTGCACCTCCCCTGTTTTAGCCATTCCCGGTTGATGAGGCTTGAGGCTACGATTACCTTTACATGACATATCACTTAGAATGCTCATCGTCCACCTGACGATGTTCTGAAAGCATTCAATCCATACAAGTTCGTTCCGCGTTCGAATGAAACCGAAGGCATTATCTCGTTACACTCATTTTGGAATCACCCTCGGAGTTAGCGACAATAACCCTTGCACTCTGATTCACATCTCGAATCTATAAGAACTAATTCCGTCAACTCATTACGGAATCACCCACAGAGTTATACTGACTCATAGTCCTTACACCTCGAGTCTTCACAAAGCTCCACTTTGATTTACGACCTAACGTTATTTGGAATCGATGTGGTTTTCGGATATCCAAATATGGAAACCCGATCCCGGTCTCATCGAAATCCAAAGCGTGTCTTTTAAGGTCCAAGTTGTTTAAAAGTTTTAAAACAATTCAATCACAGTATCTATATACAGACCGATAGATAATTCATAAATCATAACTGATAATCAACATTATCACATAACAGGTAATCCACATTATCAATATCAAATAGATATTCCATATATATCACCATCACAATAGATAATCTATGTTATCATCACAATATAATCAAACATCCATACCACACAATAATATTTATCTCATTACTGAGACCACAAAGCATCCAAGATAATCAATGTCATCCATTCATACATAAGCAAAGATTTACCCATCACCATACAATTAATTTAAAATGAATTAAATTAACTATCTCTATCTTTAATTAATTTAAAATGAATTAAATTAATTACCCCATCTTTAACTAATTTAAAATAAATTAAATTAATAACTTTACTAATATAAATCTTGCTTACTCAATCATTTAATTGATTACAATAAATTAATCATTCATTATTAATTACCTTAATTAATCACTCTTGATTAATTACCCTTAATTACATTCATGTAATTATCCTAAATTAATTTTACAAATTAATTAACCTCAAACAAAACAGTAATTAACCTTTAATTACTTTAATTAATTAATTAATCATAATTAATTATATTAATCCTTAATTAATCACATTAATTAATTGCCTTTAATTACTTATTATTGATTAATTAATCATAATTAATCATCTTTAATTACATCATTAATTATAATAATAAATGATCTTTAATTATTAATTACCTTAAGTAATTAACTTATAATTATTAATCATCCCAGATTAAATACACTTAGTAATTAACTAACTTAATTACTTTATTAAACAAATTAATTATCCTTTAATTTAGTACATAATTAATCCCTTGAGTAATTACTAAATAATTAAACCAAATTATCTCACACTTAAACATATCCACTTAATTAAAATCATATAATTATTAATTAATTACTTAACTAAGTAATTTCCAAATCATTAATTACATAAAGTAATTATTTATAAAACTCAAGTGTTTAAAATTTAATTAAACTTAATTAATTAAAAATAAACAATCTCATTAAATTAAATTAATTACATTAAGTAATTAATTTCTTAATTACTTCATCAAGTAATTATACTCAAACCATTCATAATTGATTATTATAAATTAATTAATTAATCTAATTAATTTTAAAAATTAACTATATTAATTAATTGTTAAATAATCCTGGTTAATGACCTTCATTAACCATTCTCTAATTATTTTATAAAGTAATTAACTTAAATTAATTACCATTTAAATTATCTTTAATCATTCATTAATTAAAGTTAATTATTAAATTAATTAACCTTAATTTAAAACTTAATTGCATAATTAATAATCATTTATCATTAATTAATAACTTAATTATTGATCTTAATTTTAAATTGACTAATCATTAATCAATTATCAATTCCAAATTTAATTAATGAATTAAATTAATTCATTAATCTTAATTACCTTATCAATTAATTTAAATTCTGAAATATTTATCTTAATTTAATTTTTAAATGAAACATAACTTAATTATGTTTAAACAATTTAATTCTAAACAAAATACTTATGAAATCCTTTTAAATTTCATTTTAAATACAAGTTTAAAATAGAAGTAATTTAAACTTATCAAAGTTTGAAAATTATAAAACTTATTTAAATTTCAAAACAAAACAAAGGTTTGTCTTAAAAATAAAATCATAAAAATTTGAAGTTAAATTCATCTCAAAATTTTGGAAATTCAATTCATTCTTAGTTTCAACTTCAAATTTAAATCTTCTTTTTAAATTTGAAACCGAAGTTCATTTTAAACTCAGATTTCCAGTTTTAAAATTTATCTTACTTCACATTTTAAAAACTTCATTATTAAAATTTTAAACTATTTACCAAATTGAAATAGTTAATTAAGTTAAATTTTTAAAATTTTATTTTTATTTAAAAACTGGAATTTGAATTCAAAACAGTAATGCAAACTTGAATTGCATTTGAACTCAAACTTTGCTTTAAACATAAATTACAGATTTAAAATTTTAAAACACAGATTTTAAGAAAACAAGTTTTCTGAAACCTGTACATTACAGAGTAACCCGAGAGACTTTATTTCTACTTCGAGTCTTATGCTTCACTACTCCGAGTTTTAAAACCATTTACTTCGAGCAAATACAAAGATTACCCTGCAACACCCCCAAACCCAAAATCAATTCACCTGAATCACATCGCCGTGCATATGCACGGCGACCACCACCCTTACTGGTCATCATTGATGATCCAGCAACCCTCCAAAGACCCATCAAAACCCTAACTACAACACCAGGTTGAACAAAAATCAAGAATTCAAAAAAATTCGCCCCTAATTCCAAAACATGTAAACTTCAAACAGGTTTCTATTGCAAACCTGTCAACGGAGAAATTGCGCCTCCCCGACCATCTGGCACTCAACCCCATCGGCCTCGCACTCTCTCACACTTCAAGTACACAATCCCAAAATATCAGTACACTCGATCGCTCCTATGTCCCAAAATGATCGATCCTTTAGCCCAAATAAAAACTAGGGTTAAATTCTAAAAATCAAAACTGCACTTACTCTAATAAATTTTAAATTCATCTCTGATTTTTCTGAGGATCAATGATCCTTCCTTAATAACTTTGAAAGATCCTGATTTATCTTAAACTACAGATTGCAAGAATTTGCTCTAATTCAAATTTTGTTCAATAATAAACTGTTACTGAAACAAACACCTAAAAATAATAATACTTGATTTAAAAATTAAGGTTCAATCAACACTGTTGCTTACTGATACTCAAATACAATAATTAACTCATTTAATTTTGGTTTGGATAAACATGTAGAGGCCACACTGTTTCTATCTTTACTTACTTAAGTTTAGTTAACTTCAGGCAGACAAAAATTTTACTAAATAAATATTTTGATTCTAATCTAAAGTAAGCAAACCAATTTTAATTACTTTAAGACAGATACTAACAAAATTTTAAACATATTTTGGTGGATTCCTTTAAATAGGAAGATGAATTCAAAATCACAGCAGAGCATAGCCAACATGCATTCACAAACATATTACCAGGCTTTTATAAACACAAACATTACTAAATTATACCTAACATTAATATGCAACCTATTTAAATTTAAAAATTTAAGTTACTCAAATTTCAATGCAGACCCCTCTGTTGCTCATTTATGCAGAAACAAGAATATGCAGTAGCTAATCCCCCCAAAGACATGCAGATGCTATCACTTCCCAGTTTTAAACAGAGTGCAGAAAGAAAAAACAATGCAAGCTCTTCTTTGATTTTGAGGAAGTGTAGATTTTATTTTTAGGAAGTGAATATGCAGATTGGCTTGAATTTGAGGTATGCAGATTTGAATATGGTTTTGATTATGCAGATTTGTGGATTTCTTTTTAAAATGCAGATTGAAGGATTTGTACAGGGTTTTGATAAATTTGTGTATGTAGATGGAAGATTTGAATATGCAGGTTTCTTGAATTTGATGGGGAGTTTTGATTTTTTTTCTTCTTTTGATTAAGGAGAATGAAAAATGCAATATGTATGAAGATGTAAGCTAACTAATGTATATTTCAGATTTAAGGAAATAGAAGCAAAATTAAAACTAAATTTTAACACTTGTCAAAAGTTAGACACTTGTCTATTTGTAAATACTAATTTTGAACACTTGTTTTGCTTTAAAATAATAAGTACTAATTTATGAATCAATGTATATGTTAGCCTAAATTCACTTGTTAGTTTGTATTTAAAATATGTGTATGAATTTATAAATGAAAACAAACCATGTTTACAAAACTACACAAATAAAAATTAAAACAATTAAACAATTTAAGATTTATACTTTGGAATTTAAATTCAAACTAAATTCAAAATCATACAATTTCAAATCAAGTTATAAATATAAATTCAATTTGAAATAAAAACTACAAATCTTATTCATGACTTATTTAAAAAGTCATTACAATATCAGTATTATTTTTATAACTCTCTTATTATTAAATTAAAATCATTTTACAAGAGACTATATTTTTATTAAATATATAATCCATTTTATTAAGTCATGAAATCATTTTGTTAAATTTATTCTAAATTTAAAACTCAATCTAATTTGATTTAAACATTTAATATTTTCTTATCACATTTAAAATCATATATTTATTTATGAAATAGTTTTAAAATCTCAATACTACTTAAAATCAAAATTCCCAATTTATAATGTATATATTAGAATTTTAAAACATGATTTAATTATTAAATTAAACCAAAATCATTTATTAAATTTTGTAAAGCTTTGAATATTAAATAAAACAAATTTCCTAAATTACTACAAATATTAAACTAGCAAATATGCTTTACTTATTAAAATTAAAACAATACCAATCTATTTAAAATATAAACCATATATTTATATTATAGATAGAAATCAATTTATATTATTTTCAAAGATAAAATAATCAATATAAATATTTATTGAAGAAGATTATTAAATTTATCTGAATAATTATTAACAGAATATCAATATCAATTTAATTTTAGCTACAGATTATTAAATTGATATTGTTACAAAAATCTGGGATGTTGCAATCCTTCCCCCTTAAAAGAATTTCGTCCTCGAAATTTAAAACAAAGGTAATTTAATAATCTTATTAAAGATTTATTTTTAAAACACAAGCATATGTCAGACATATGCTAACAACCAAAAACAACCAATCAAACAAATCTAATTATCCAGACAAATTCTAGATAGAATTTTATCGATTTTCCCCAGGTGTGTATATATATATACCGGGATACTCGCTCTACAGAAATCAAACAATCAATATTATGAAGCTACAAAACTCCTATTCATCTATATCTATAACACTAGACAAGATATCAGACTACAAACGAGTCTGACTCAACAACCAAAACTCCAAAACTGTTGGTTCCAAAACCAGAAATAGATCATACACGTACTCCCTCAGACATACGTGAAACTCATCGAATCCCAGTTATCCAAACTGGCAATCCAACCCTGTAGATCAATCACTTATTCTCCAAAATCACAGAAAAGATCCAAAACGCTTCAGAGCTAGCTTCTCAGACTTACCCAAACTTATAGCTCACTTAAGATCAGAGAAAACTTATCCAAGATTAGATCTCCGACTTCAGAATCCAAATCCCTTCGACTCTTATCCACAAAACTCTTCAGACAATCCTGGGCTGCCCACAACCTTACTGATCAGCTCAACCTTCACTGATGCTTCTAGAAACAAACTAGACCAATCAACTCAACAAAATGATCTCCTCAAGATCAACCAAAATCAAGAACTCAAACTCAACTCCTTAACATCAGAAGGCAACAACTCACTTCTCCTATCTGGGAAAAAGAAAACAGATACACTTCCAAACTGCTTCCGCTGCTCAACTTTGATCCAAAGTAGAAGAAAATGCTGAAGAAGAACACTAGCACAAACAGGACAACACACCCCAGAGATATAGTTCAACAAATCCATAATAAAAATTTAGAAGTTCCTCCAAAACATCGAGCTGCTACACCCACTCAATCTCCTGGAACCATTCTTTTATAAAGTTGAACCACCAGTACCACTCCTGGAATTCCAGATGATAAGAAAGCTCAATCTCCAGATGCGACTCAAACTCTGACTTCTCTGAAGACATCCAGAAAACTCAGATAACCCAAGAGAACACTCAAACAATCGCAAGTCACTTTTGCGATCCAATAAACCAAATCCAAGTAAAACTGTTCTCCTTTAACCAAATAGAACAACTTAAACTTCACTAGTCAACCCATTGAGGAAACGGGTCCACTCAACTGCTTCTGAACTCCATTCCAGAAAAACTGCTAAGCCAGAATTGCCAACATCGAGAACACTTCAAACTGCACTGCTGCCACAGATGCTAAAGAATTCCAAAACAAAACTCTCCGTGAAACTCAGACCTCAAAGCAAACAGAAACTCAAGCTGAACACAGCCACAACATTGAAGCAGACTCACTTCTTAAATTTGTTCCAAAGAAAGCATCTTCGGGAACATCCATAGTCACTGCATCTCATCACGCAGCTACTACTCCTTAGATATCAAAATACCATCACTTGCTTCTGCCAAGCCAACAGATCCAAACACTACTCATCCAACTTCAGACTTGAACTCCGAACCTTCACAGGTTTCCTTCAGAGATCAATGAAGTTCTTCATCACTACAGAACTCACTCGAGACGGTATTAGGTCTACAGTCTCGACAAATACACTTCCAACCTCAAACATTCAAACTCCAACCAATGGTAGTCGTGTTACACACACTACTACCCCATCTACCTTTATAACTTATATTGGAAAACCTGAAATGGTAACCCAACAGATAGGTAGAAATAAATATATATATATAAATATATTAAAAATTACAAATACACTCTCTCAAGAAAGACACTACTTCAGAGCCTAGGTATTCACTCAACCTAATGCTCCCTAAGAAAGACACACTTCAGAGCCTAGGTATTCACTTGGCCTAATGCTCTGATACCAAGCTGAGATGACCCAACTTTCCACTCCTAGAAAATCGCATCATCTTTAAGAAAGAAAGGGATAGAAAAGAGAATAGAAAGAAGAGAAGAAAGAAACAACATCAAAATCTACACAGCGGAACGAATAAATTATATTAATAACATAAATATTACATATTTTACAACCAATATCAGAGTACATAGATATATAACACATACTAGACAGTTATAACACCTGTCTAGTTACAACTCAATACAACAACTCAGAGAATACACAGCGGAAAATTATATATAGCTACACGCAGAAGCCTCCTGCTCCATTGCTCCTCCACAATTCGTCAAAGCTAACATGAATCCTAACCTGAATTCCCTTGGCTACTCGTAAAAATTTGAGTACCCAAGAGTTTATGAAAAACAAAAATAAACTCCGGGTCAGACATGGGTCTGGTGTGAGTAACAGGTTAAAGTTGCTTAACTTTTTAAAAACCTTTTGAAAAGAAAGGTATCACATAAGACTTCCCACACATAAACATGGAAAAGTTTTTACCTTACGCTAACCAAAACATTTGATAGGAAATCCGATGATATTATAATAGTGTCTAGGGTTTTCAAATAAATATGAAATAGCCGAAATTGTTACATTCATTAAATTCCAGCTACTAGCCACAAAAGTGGGTAATACAATCAAAACCATTGGCACTTATTGGATTTTGGATTCCATACAATGCAGGGCTACTGGGGTACCGCCCGTCACAGTACATGGCCTAGATCAACGTACCGAGGATCACTCCCGACCCCCTGCAACACAAAGCCGGACCCATTCCTTACTGAATAGCTCCAAACAAGACAACCCCGTGGTTGTAGCTAGCAACCACCCACACAGACGAATATAAAGGGACTTCTAGACAGGGATCAATCTTGCTCTCCAGTGGGTGCGACCCACGAAGCCTTGCCGCACCTCCCCTGTTTTAGCCATTCCCGGTTGATGAGGCTTGAGGCTGCGATTACCTTCACAGGACATATCACTTAGAATGCTCATCCTCCACCTGACGATGTTCTGAAAGCATTCAATCCATACAAGTTCGTTACGGGTTCGAACGAAACCGAAGGCATTATCTCGTTACACTCATTTTGGAATCACCCTCAGAGTTAACGACAATAATCCTTGCACTCTGATTCACATCTCGAATCTATAAGAAATAATTCCATCAACTCATTACGGTATCACCCATAGAGTTATACTGACTCATAGTCCTTACACCTCGAGTCTTCACAAAGCTCCACTTTGATTTACGACCTAACGTTATTTGGAATCGATGTGGTTTTCGGATATCCAAATATGGAAACCCGATCCCGGTCTCATCGAAATCCAAAGCGTGTCTTTTAAGGTCCAAGTTGTTTAAAAGTTTTAAAACAATTCAATCACAGTATTTATATACACACCGATAGATAATTCATAAATCATAACTGATAATCAACATTATCACATAAGAGGCAATCCACATTATCAATATCAAATAGATATTCCATATATATCACCATCACAATAGATAATCTATGTTATCATCACAATATAATCAAACATCCATACCACACAATAATAATTTTCTCATCACTGAGACCACAAAGCATCCAAGAAAATCAATGTCATCCATTCATACATAAGCAAAGATTTACTCATCACCATATAATTAATTTAAAATGAATTAAATTAACTATCTCTATCTTTAGTTAATTTAAAATGAATTAAATTAATTACCCCATCTTTAATTAATTTAAAATAAATTAAATTAATAACTTTACTAATATAAATCTTGCTTACTCAATCATTTAATTAATTACAATAAATTAATCATTCATTATTAATTACCTTAATTAATCACTCTTGATTAATTACCCTTAATTACATTCATGTAATTATCCTAAATTAATTTTACAAATTAATTAACCTCAAACAAAACAGTAATTAACCTTTAATTACTTCAATTAATTAATTAATCATAATTAATTATATTAATCCTTAATTAATTACATTAATTAATTACCTTTAATTACTTATTATTGATTAATTAATCATAATTAATCATCTTTAATTACATCATTAATGATAATAATAAATGATCTTTAATTATTAATTACCTTAAGTAATTAACTTATAATTATTAATCATCCCAAATTAAATACACTTAGTAATTAACTAACTTAATTACTTTATTAAACAAATTAATTATCCTTTAATTTATTACATAATTAATCCCATGATTAATTACTAAATAATTAAACCAAATTATCTCACACTTAAACATCTCCACTTAATTACAATCATATAATTATTAATTAATTACTTAGCTAAGTAATTTCCAAATCATTAATTACATAAAGTAATTATTTATAAAACTCAAGTGTTTAAAATTTAATTAAACTTAATTAATTAAAAATAAACAATCTCATTAAATTAAATTAATTACATTAAGTAATTAATTTCTTAATTACTTCATCAAGTAATTATACTCAAACCATTCATAATTGATTATTATTAAATTAATTAATTAATCTAATTAATTTTAAAAATTAACTATATTAATTAATTGTTAAATAATCATGGTTAATGACCTTCATTAACCATTCTCTAATTATTTTATAAAGTAATTAACTTAAATTAATTACCATTTAAATTATCTTTAATCATTCATTAATTAAAGTTAATTATTAAATTAATTAACCTTAATTTAAAACTTAATTGCATAATTAATAATCATTTATTATATTGATAACTTAATTAATGATCTTAATTTTAAATTGATTAATCATTAATCAATTATCAATTTCAAATTTAATTAATGAATTAAATTAATTCATTAATCTTAATTACCTTATCAATTAATTTAAATTCTGAAATATTTATCTTAATTTAATTTTCAAGATGAAACATAACTTAATTATGTTTAAACAATTTAATTCTAAACAAAATACTTATGAAATCCTTTTAAATTTCATTTTAAATACAAGTTTAAAATAGAAGTAATTTAAACTTATCAAAGTTTGAAAATTTTAAAACTTATTTAAATTTCAAAACAAAACAAAGGTTTGTCTAAAAAATAAAATCATAAAAATTTGAAGTTAAATTCATCTCAAAATTTTGGAAATTCAATTCATTCTTAGTTTCAACTTCAAATTTAAATCTTCTTTTTAAATTTGAAACTGAAGTTCATTTCAAACTCAGATTTCCAGTTTTAAAATTTATCTTACTTCACATTTTAAAAACTTCATTATTAAAATTTTAAACTATTTACCAAATTGAAATAGTTAATTAAGTTAAATTTTTAAACTTTTATTTTTATTTAAAAACTGGAATTTGAATTCAAAACAGTAATGCAAACTTGAATTGCATTTGAACTCAAACTTTGCTTTAAACATAAATTACAGATTTAAAATTTTAAAACCCAGATTTTAAGAAAATAGGTTTTCTGAAACCTGTACATTACAGAGTAACCCGAGAGACTTTATTTCTACTTCGAGTCTTATGCTTCACTACTCCGAGTTTTAAAACCATTTACTTCGAGCAAATACAAAGATCACCCTGCAACACCCCCAAACCCAAAATCAATTCACCTGAATCACATCGTCGTGCATATGCACGGCGACCACCGCCCTTACTGGTCATCGTTGACGATCCAACAACCCTCCAGAGACCCATCAAAACCCTAACTACAACACCAGGTTGAACAAAAATCAAGAATTCAAAAAAATTCGCCCCTAATTCCAAAACCTGTAAACTACAAACAGGTTTCTATTGCAAACCTGTCAACGGCGAAATTGGGCCTCCCCGACCATCTGACACTCAACCCCATCGGCCTCGCACTCTCTCACACTTCAACTACACAATCCCAAAATATCAGTACACTCGATCGCTCCTATGTCCCAAAATGATCGATCCTTTGCCCCAAATAAAAACTAGGGTTAAATTCTAAAAATAAAAACTGCACTTACTCTAATAAATTTTAAATTCATCTCTGATTTTTCTGAGGATCAATGATCCTTCCTTAATAACTCAGAAAGATCCTGAGTTATCTTAAACTACAGATTGCAAGAATTTGCTCCAATTCAAATTTTGTTCAATAATAAACTGTTACTGAAACAAACACCTAGAAATAATAATACTTGATTTAAAAATTAAGGTTCAATTTGCTTACTGATACTCAAAAATAAAATAATTAACTCATTTAATTTTGGTTTGGATAAACATGTAGAGGCCACACTGTTTCTATCATTACTTACTTAAGTTTAGTTAACTTAAGGCAGACAAACATTATACCAAATAAATATTTTGATTCTAATCTAAAGTAAGCAAACCAATTTTAATTACTTTAAGACAGATATTAACAAAATTTTAAACAAATTTTGGTGGATTCCTTTAAATAGGAAGATTAATTCAAAATCATAGCAGAGCATAGCCAACATGCATTCACAAACATATTACCAGGCTTTCATAAACACAAACATTACTAAATTATATCTAACATTAACAGGCAACCTATTTAAATTTAAAAATTTAAGTTGCTCACCATTTCAATGCAGACCCCTCTGTTGCTCATTTATGCAGAAACAAGAATATGCAGTAGCTAATCCCCCCAAAGACATGCAGATGCTATCAATTCCCAGTTTTAAACAGAGTGCAGAAAGAAAAAAAACAATGCAGGCTCTTCTTTGATTTTGAGGAAGTGTAGATTTTATTTTTAGGAAGTGAATATGCGGATTGGCTTGAATTTGAGGTATGCAGATTTGAATATGGTTTTGATTATGCAGATTTGTGGATTTCTTTTTAAGGAAATGCAGATTGAAGGATTTGTAGAGGGTTTTGATAAATTTGTGTATGTAGATGGAAGATTTGAATATGCAGGTTTCTTGAATTTGATGAGGAGTTTTGATTTTTTTTTTCTTCTTTTGATTAAGGAGAATGAAAAATGCAATATGTATGAAGATGTAAGCTAACTAATGTATATTTCAGATTTAAGGAAATAGAAGCAAAATTAAAACTAAATTTTAACACTTGTCAAAAGTTAGACACTTGTCTATTTGTAAATGCTAATTTTAAACACTTGTTTTGCTTTAAAATAATAGGTACTAATTTATGAATCAATGTATATGTTAGCCTAAATTCACTTGTTAGTTTATATTTAAAATATGTGTATGAATTTATAAATGAAAACAAACCATGTTTACAAAACTACACAAATAAAAATTAAAACAATTAAACAATTTAAGATTTATACTTTGGAATTTAAATTCAAACTAAATTCAAAATCAAACATTTTCAAATCAAGTTATAAATATAAATTCAATTTGAAATAAAAACTACAGATCTTATTCAAGACTTATTTAAAAAGTCATTACAATATCAGTATTATTTTTATAACTCTCTTATTATTAAATTAAAATCATTTTACAAGAGACTATATTTTTATTAAATAAATAATCCATTTTATTAAGTCATGAAATCATTTTGTTAAATTTATTCTAAATTTAAAACTCAATCTAATTTGATTTAAACATTTAATATTTTCTTATCACATTTAAAATCATATATTTATTTATGAAATAGTTTTAAAATCTCAATACTACTTAAAATCAAAATTCCCAATTTGTAATGTATATATTAGAATTTTAAAACATGATTTAATTATTAAATTAAACCAAAATCATTTATTAAATTTTGAAAAGCTTTGAATATTAAATAAAACAAATTTCCTAAATTACTACAAATATTAAACTATCAAATATGCTTTACTTATTAAAATTAAAACAATACCAATCTTTTTAAAATATAAACCATATATTTATATTGTAGATAGAAATCAATTTATATTATTTTAAAAGATAAAATAATCAATATAAATATTTATTGAAGAAGATTATTAAATTTATCTGAATAATTATTAACAGAATATCAATATCAATTTACTTTTAGCAACAGATTATTAAATTGATATTGTTAAAGAATTCCGGGATGTTCCACTATGTGAATATTTGAAAATAAGGTTACTTTATAAAATATAATACAAGGCTTTCACTTTTAAAGCAAAATACTAAGTCACTCTTTAAATAATTACTGAAAGAAAATACTTACCTTAGAATTTAAATATTTAGAAATAATAAATTTTTCAAAACTTGCTTTTTAAAACAACTTAAAAACTTTTAATTTATATTTAAAAATTACTTTGAAAATGTACTTGGTTATCCAGGGAGAATTTCCAATCTCAATCACTTAAATCAATTTTCCAAATTGATTCCCAGTTTAATCCATTTGAAATAAATTTCATTACTTACTAAATTCATTTCAAAATTCATTAATTATTGACTTTATTATTATTGTTATTACATTTCCGTTTGATTTCAAATCTCTTAACTGAAATATACAAATTTCAGGTTTTTTTGGCCAATTTCTTCTTTATTCCTTTCAATAATTTAAATTTTAAATTTTAAATAAATTTTTTTTCTCTTAAATAATAACACTGCAATTTAAAATTCATTAACTTCCTGTTATTCAAAATTTCCTTTCTATACCCTAGATTTGTTTATTAGAATTTTAAAGTCACTTTATTTCTTTTCCAATTCATTCTTAAATTTATTCAAATTTTCTATGATTATTTTCTTACAAATTCACTTCTTTTATTTTCCTTCCAAAATCCAATTTATATATTTTGGGTAATTCATTATACCCAATTATATCCAACCAAACCATAACATTCAATATTCTAATATAATTCATCATAGAATATCAAATAATCACAACAGAAGGTATTAAACAATTTAAATAAATGTTGAGGGATCTAGTTGGATCCCTCTAACCTATTTTCCCTGCATCCATAGACGTTAGCACAACATAAATATCTCCACTATAAAATGAGGGAAATCAATCATTCCAAGGTGTAGTATATACTACTATATAACACATCAGTCAATCCAACCATTAAAACAATTATTTAAATTTAATCATTTAAATTTAAATTTAAATTCAACTGAGTGAGATTAACTCACCGTTGATTTTTGTTTGCAAATCCAATCCATCAAGACTTGTTTTCCATGATTTTAGACCTTGCACAACAATGTATATGATCTATAAGTATTTGAACTAACCAAACAGCCTATTAACATTTAATAGTGTAATCTAAACTAATTAATTTTTTTTAAACAAGTTTAGTAACCAAAATAAATTTCATAGGTTAATTAAACAGTTAAATTCCCAAATCCATTATATATATTTATTTACTTATTTACTTCTTTGAAACTACTTATACTAAATGACCTATATACATTTCAAATCAAATCTCAATGATTATCTTACTTAAAGATTCACTCTTTTATTTTCTTTTCAAACGCCAATTATATATATATATATACACACACACACACGCACACACACACGCACGCACACATATAAATATTAAATTAAAAACAGAATTGTCATATGTATATTTTACTATAGAAATAGTTTCTTGTTTTCTGTACATCCACAAATTCGAATTTAAATTCAAATGTAAAAAACAAGTTTACCTTGCTGCTTTGACAAAGCACACACAAGCCTGACATTCTCGTCCAAGATCGAGCTATGCGAATTCGCCACTGCCCTAGCTGACAACACAACCCCTACCTCACACACAAAGAACCCCAACAAGACAACGGCTTGGCCACTGGTCCCGCTTCCACGCGACCTGAGCGTCATCGTGACTCGCTGCCCCACTTCACTAACCCTAGACACGCGACTGCCACCACTCGCCACACCCAACAATCGATCGACGACCCCATCTCCGAGCCACGTCGCTGCCATGCGCCGAAGTCGTCAGTAGTCGCGACACTGTCGCTCGCGACTTCGTTCGACCTAAGCTAAAATTGGAAAGGAGAATTCGTGCCGATTCGAGGAGGATTCAAGGAGGGTTCGAGCGTCTCCTTTCTAAATCGAGACCGTGATTTAATTCAGCCATTATTTTTCGATTTTGAATCTCGTTTTGTTTTGCAAAAGAAAGGGAAAGGGTATGTTAATTATAGCTGAGGGTTGTCATGCTTCAGGAGACGAAAGGAAATCATGATTAGATTTCTGCGCGTCGAAAATATTAGCATGCCTGAGACAATTTGCTACAGCGACCAAGAAATGAAAGCTTTAAAAATTCCCATGTGAAATTATTTCGACTGTGATTTGAATGGTATATTATTTAAATTCAAATCGTCTCAATAAAATTTTCAATGCATTTATATATCGTACGCTCACTCAACAACTCCAATCACTACGAAAATTGAAACCCGAAAATAATAAACTATTACGGATCCAATGGGACTGGTTTCGTCAAATTCTGAGACTGTGTCTCGGAAGGCTATTTTTAAATTCAATTTAAACTATAAAATTTTAAAACTGAACAAACCACTGTTAATTTCAATTTTACAACTTCTATTATCTTCAATGTTATCAATATAAATTTTATAAGCCTTCAAATTATTTTCGACAGGCTTAAAACTCTAGATTCAACATTTTACTCAACTTCAAGTTATTTGATTCAATAATTTAATTATCAAATAAATAGTGATATTTGAATTCAAGTTAAAATTAACTTTTAAATATTTAAAAATCAATTAAATATTCTGATTTTAAATGCTTAAAAATTCCAGGTCGTCACATAGAACATGGATTTGCAAAGATGATTAGGGCTTGGAGTTTTAATTTCCTATTCCTCTCTCCATTTTCAGTGAAACTTGAGTGTTAGGAAAATAAGAATGAAGTGAGGAGGAGAGGTCGACTGAGCTAGAGTAATAAGTGGGGTTAATGGGCTGAAACCCAACCTAAAGTCCTAGGTGAAAAGTTGCAAAATTCGACTAACTCCAAACATATCGAAGTTTATACTCAAAAAGGTCGCAAATGACATTTTGGACCCAATGGAAGAGGTCTCGAGTCCTAATTCGACTGTTTGCAAAGAATAGCTTTTCGGACTTAAATCCGACTAACGATGCTATATTTAAATAAAATATTTAAATATACAATCGTGAAATATGCGGGTTGTTACATTGAAGCCCGTGTCGTTCCTCATAACACGCGTTCATTGAAGAAAAGAATATGCAAGCTAGTAAATTAAAAATATATATCAAACGAACAAAAACATTTTCTTTCATTTGAAACAAAAAAGATCGATGGCCGAAGAAGGAGATCAAAATAATTTTTTTTGGGATCAAAATCACGGCCACCTTCCAGACTCAAAATCAAATGGCCGAGGATCGGAATCGAGTTCTCAGACAAAAAAGAAAACAACACACTATGAAATCGAATCCAATTTCCAAGCAAAGGACCGCGATCTCGATCTCGAGCGATTAGGCGCGCGCGATGTGGTTTCAAAATTGATCAGTGGTCTGGTGGAAGCGTCAAGCTTGGCGAAACAGTGTGGGGGCAAACGATGCTCTGGGTCGTGTGGGTTTCGATTCACGACAAAAGAGGCAGCGTGGTGTTGTGGGATTGGGCGAGGAGAACTCGAGCGGCGATTCTGGTGGGCTAGGTCAGGGCTCTGGCGAGTCGAGGAACAGTAGCGGTGATGATGGTGTCAATGTTCGTCAGGCTCGAGCTCACGTTTGAACGACAGGCAGCGACCAGAGGTAGACGCGAGGCGAGTGGACAAGGAGATGGTTGTTCGACATTAGCAGGCAGTAAGGTATAAACGATTTATTCACTTCAATTTAAATCTGAAACGTATATAGATTTGAAACTTATAGTTTGTTGAATATTACAGTGAAGTGTTAATATATAGATATATGCAAATATATAGATATATGCATGAAGAATAAGGCTATCGAGGAGCGACCATCTGTGTAATTGCTTTGTGCGAGTACCCATATGTTAGATAATATGGCATGCATTTCTTTTCAAGAGGAAATTTGACACATCAAATACAAAATCAAGGCTATAACACAATGGCTATGTAGTCATCGAAAACAAATATAAAATAAGCATAACATAAATCAGTCATAGATATTCATATCACTAAGGCGGAAACAGGTATGAATATAACACATAGAAGTGAACATCAAAGTAGTGTTCATAGAAGATCCACTACATCACAAAACAATAGGTACAAGTACTAGACAAAAGAATATGTATACATCATGGAGTCTCCATCTCGAATGTATAATAACAAAAACTACTAAGGTAAAGTAGTCAGGCAAAAGTCAGATGATGGACCCTGATAAGATGTCAAGTAGAAGCACCTGAAACACCTCGGTCGTACCCGAGTATTATTTAAGAAGAAAAATAATAAACGGATCAGTCTAGCTATAAATATTAGATAAAATGAGATAGGATAAGACACATGACAAATATATATATGATAACAACAAAAATCGTATAATATCTCAAATTTTCTCATACACCAAAAGAGTGTCATATCTTTATTTTATTCACCAAACCATAAATATTGATAAAGATTATAAATGTAAATCAGAAAAATTGATGAAACACGAATCTACAAATCATCAATTAGAAATCCAGAAATCACAAAGGCGGAGGCCTATTAAAAATGGGAGCATGAAAACTCACCAACACGTGTATCACAAACGCGGGACACTATCCCATAGTCGCTAACCATAGAGCCGGTGCAATGACATAGTACAACGGTACGTCGGAGGAACCTGAAACTCAAATAATATGGAACAACGACATAGTATAATGGTACGCCCAATGAACCTGATAAGCCAGAACAATGACGTAGTACATCGATACAACCGATGAACCGAACTCCATAATAGAACGTGGGTCGACAACCAATAAAAGTGAGTTGAAACTCCAAAGAATCCATAGGTTGCAAGGCTATAAAAAATGAGACGAAGCTCAATAAAATGAGGTATAGTCCCTCACGTGGACAAAGAGACATCGCATACCTCTAGTCTAAACCATAAAGTTATCACCATTGATCAATAAGAAGTGTAACTTACACTAAGCTAGTAAATAAATGAGTTTAGCTTCATGTGCCATAACCACTGGCTTAACTTAAATATTTACAAACAGATTGTAGATTTCCACTCAAAAATTGTCACAAGATTTCAATCGAACACGTCTAAGAATTAACCGACGAAGTAAACTCAAGCGTTTCATACCACTTGTTTTGCTAAGTCATTTAGTTGGATTTCTCAAACGAATAAGGAAAATGTTTGTATATACTAATAGATTGGAAAACGGTTTTAAAAATGAGCTTTGTATTAAAAGTAATGTTGAAATCATTTTTGTAAAAATGTTTGAGTATTTACTTCTAGTATAGTAGTTTAAAGTGACAAATCACAAAAATTATTGTAAAAACAATCAATCACAAAAATTTCACATTCGATGACGTGAATCAAAACCATAGAAATCGATATCAAATCCATCAAATGGATGTCCCCAAAAATCCAGAAAAGAAGTCATCAAAGTCGATAATAAATGACAACAACCAACTGGATCAACCAAAAATCGATATAAAATGGAAAGCCATATAAAACAGGCAAATTGGTTGAATTTAATAGCTTCAAACGTCAGGTGCTTTACCCAGACGTCTAAGCTGAAAGACTGGAATTTTCTTCCAGATCGCCCAGACGTCTGGGGAACAAACTCAGATGTCAGAGTTGTACATCTAGAACTTTTATTCCGTTGCCCCCAGACGTCTGAGCTGAAGCTCAGAGCAAAAATCAGCCTTGGCCATTAATGACCAAATCGGTTTGGGAGCGATCGGACGAGCAACAGAGGCTAGGGATTTATGCCAAACGACAACCCAGCCATATAGGCTCATCAAAACACTCCGAACAACATGTCCAACATCCATATAAGGATTTTCATAGATTTTGACTTCAAAATGCCAAAAATTAGAAAATTCGCCAAACCAATTCAATTCAAAAGCAAATAGACATGAGATAGATGTTAGGAATTCATATCTAACAACTATCAAAGGTATAAACATAGGTATGAGTTTAAGAACTCACCTTTAAACCCAAAAACAATGAATGAGAAGCTCTAAAAAAAAGCAAGACCAGTTTCTCTTCAACAAGACCTCAAGAATCCTCAATCTATTATCAATTGTAATGAATTTCCTAACTTAGGGTTAGGAATTTTTGAAAATTAAAGGGAGATTAAGATGGAGAAGATAAAGAGGATGCTTACCTAAAATTCTCTTTGATTTAGAACTAGAATCTTAAATTTCCTAAGAATTTACGGTTTAGGAATTTCTAATCTCCTCTATTTTCCTCCTTTTTTTCCTTTTTCTAGAGTGTTAGGAAATGTCATGAATGAATGAAGAAGAGTGGAGTGGGAGTTTTTATTGTAGAGGAGTTGGGTTCTTTCTTTAAGTTAGTAGGCTGAAACCCAAACCCAAAGCCCCAAATGAAAGTACCAAAATTCTAATCAACTTCAAACATATCGATGTCTGTACTAAAAAAGGTTGCAAATACCGTTTTGGACTCAATGGAAGTAGTGTCGAATCCTAATTCGACTGTTTATAAAAAGTAGTATTTCAGACTTTAATCCGACTAACGATGTTATATTTAAATCAAACATTTTAAATATATATATTCGTAAAATATGCGGATTGTTACAAATTGGCCTCCGCTTCCCTCTATGATGGACAGATCAGAGACTATTGGTGAGTTCGCCGCCGCATGCCGACCCCAAGGTGGAGTCACGGTCATCAACATCGCCCAACAATGCGTAGCGCCGCCATGAGCTTTGAAGGCAATTTTTGGCAAATCTTTTGCATGTTACGACAAACGACGACCACTATTTATCCTGCTCCCCATCCCCTATGCAACGGCGCTTCTCGATCGCTGATCGGATGAAGATCCACCGTCGGATCAAAACCCTAAACAATGGACGGTCGAAACTAAATCACCGATTTTCGGACAAATGGTGATTTGAATTGAGAAACGAATTGCATCAGTGAATTACGCTCATCGAGAGCTTCGAAATGCTATATAATATGTTGGGGTTTGGAGGAGTTTGATTTTTGGAATTTAATTTGAAACTGAATTTGCAATTCGGGAATTAGTGTTTTGAGTTTGAATTGGTTTCTTCCTTTGACAACAGGGAAGAAGATAGAATTGCACATACAGACAATTGGAATAAGAAATTGTTAGGGTTTATAACGGCCTATATAGATCAGAAACAGGAATGAATGGGCTAGATCGATTTGAAAGTTGAACGATAAATGACCTGAAAAGCCTGTTTCGTTCTCGAAACAAAAATGAGTAATCCCATATATCAAAATAAATGTTTTCGATAGTTTTAAACTCAATAGAATAAGTTTTAAGTTCTAATTCCATCATATGAAGAAGTTAGCTTGAAAATTAGCTTATTTCAAATTGATTTCAGTTAAATTAATTTCTATGCGTTTCAAGCCCGTACGATTAAACAACAAGTCCGGTAACTACGAAACTTGAAACCTTACAATAATTTACCGTTACGGGTCCGACGAAATAGGTTTCATCTAATTCCAAGAAAGTGGCCAAAATGCCTATTTTCACATTAATTAAATAATTTTTTATTAAATTAAACTTATCATTTCTTATTTTCCAATTAATTAACTAACCATTTTTATCATTTTTGATTTCATAGACATTTACAAAATTTAAAAAAAAATTACATATCAAATTCAGCGTTAAATATTTCACTACTTACAGTGTTCAATTTCAACTACAATTAAACCAAATTAATTAAAATTAACTTCCAATAAATTGTTTTGTTTTGATTTCAGCCTTTTATTTCAAAATTTATTACTATACGGACATAGTTAGCATTTTTTATATTGTTACACTAACCTTCTACAATATCATCTTATTTTCCATTAAAGTAATATTTAATTACATTTGAATGCATTAAATCCAATATTATAAATTAAATTCTAATATTTTGATCAACTTGATTCCAATTCTTTTTATTCAATACATTGTCATATTATGATTAAAATTTACATTGGTTACGTCTTATTCAATTAATATTCTACAATTGTCAATGTAATCCACATTAACTGTACTTAATTAAGTGAATTATTTGTAATTAGATTTCAGATTCAATTTAACAGTCTAAATAAATAGGTAACATATAATAATTGTTACCCTTAACCTTTAGTTACACCTTATAAGTTTATTATCCACAAAAAGTGTTATAACTACTACTACAACACTAATTTTTATTCAATTACCATTTATCACACATTATTCACTAATTAATCAACATTTAAATTATCGGTTACTTCTTCAATCCAATTATTATTTAATATACACATTACTACAATTAATTAACAATCTATCACCAATTATACCTTTTTAATCATTTCAGTTAATTGGAATTACATTCAAAGCAGTTATAAATTACCTTAAATTAATACTATTACATTTTAATCCAATTGCATTCTTATATTTTAATCAAATTTTTTATTTGTTCCAACATTAAATCATAAAAGCTTATTAAATCTACTATTTTTAATTATCAAAAATTAAGAGTCATTACAGAATGATGACGAGTAGGAAGATTCGGTGAGTTATTTATATATTGTGATTTGTTAACCTTTGGAGTGCAACTACTATGCAAAAGCATAATTCACTTGTCCCGGCTCTTGATTATTTTGAGAATTAAAATAGCATCATGCCAATATGCAACTGATGAACAAAAATTCTACTTGAATCAATTACTGGCAATCTTAATTCGTTTTGACAAACAATGAAATATGAGCAAACGGTTACATTCCTTTTCAAATAGAAGCCTTTTTATGCCTTGTTAAAAAGAAGCCTTTTGTGCCTCAATAGTGTTTGTAGAGCTACGCTTATATTTAAAATAGTAATTTATACAAACATATTAACTACATAACTACTGCATTGAGGGCCATGGTAGAAGAATTTATTAGACTATGCATGAACATAGGAATTCGAAAGGACAGTGAATTCTATTGTTTCATACTCAATTTCAATCCGCCTTATTTTCACAAAAATGAATATAATAAATACAATAACTATAAAATCCATGTATGCATACAAACAGTAACCATAAAATCCATGTTTGCATTTTTATATGATTACTATCCAACTTAAAAATAAATAAAACCATATTAAACAACACCAATGATTACTCAAATCAAGGGAATAATTTTATAGATTGAAATTACAAGATTTCATGTTTATTTTCCTAGGATTTATATTTACTCCAAACGCTTGCATTATACAAAAAGTAATCAAGAATAATTTTACAGATCAACAAAAAAATTATTTTAAGATCAACGACTCAAAGAAAACAGGTTTAAATAAGATTTCATATTTTTATTACAGAGCCAATTTCTTGTTTTTGTTAAGAGGTTGGAAAAATAAGAATATTATTTGAACTCTTGATCAAAATTCATGTTTGATTGGGTTACTTGTCCCAAATTTAATAATTTATCAAACGGTAATTTTCGAACAACCCATTTATTCTTTGATATCCTTAACACAAAATAAATTTACTTTCTTTATAATATTTACTTACAATCTAGTCATTAATTCTCAAGTCGATATCATTAAGGTAAGCAATGATAAAAAGGACGTGAATTTTTATGTAAAGAAAACAAATTTGGAAAGCCTAATTAACCATAATAATCACGTATTGGGTTGCATGAATTCATTTCGCAAGCAAATGGGAGGTTATACCGAACATATTATTTAGGATTTCTTTTTACAGTTATTAAAAAGCCAACTGCACCTATATCTTGGATGTTTGAAGAATCCCGGTGGTTGACGGAGAGAAACCAAATCGGAAAATATAATCTACCAAAAAATGTTAAAAATTATATTATCTGCAACGCCTAAATTATTATATATATTACAAAAAATATTAACCAATAACACACAAACTTGAAGTAGATTGTTGTGACAAAAAATTATGTAAGGTATGGTCTTGACTTGCAAGAATTGATGCCAAATAGAGTAGTGGAAGACGATTGAAGGTGCAATATTGTCAGAGAGGTAAGTTCCATGTGTAGTGCATCATGAGATGAAGAAGAATGGTTGATTACAATGTTTTACCAAACTATAAGAGTCTGAATTATAAGATCTTTTTAAAGGGTTTTTCGGTTTTGGAGATAAGCGTGACAGAGAGTTTGAAACAAGAGAAAAATAAAATAGGGTAAAGGAGAAATATACATTGAGTGAAAAATAAATTAGGGTTTTTTGGGCATTGATGAAGAAATGTTATGAGTGGGTCTGGAGAAGGAAGATAGATATACGGGAGAACAAAAAATTTGGTGGGCTCCCATCAACATTAACAGGCACCCAAACACTGTATTTTTATCAATGTCATCGGAAAAAATATCGCTCGGTATTGAAACACTAATATCCAGTGCTGTTAATATTAGGATTAATATTAGGATTTCTTGTAGTGTGAGATTATTCTCATTGCCAAAATTGTTTAAACAATTGATTCCATTTTGATTTTGAATCTCATCATAGAGTTCAAAATAGAATCAGCATGAATTATAATTGTTGAAGATTTCAAATTTTGATTGTTTTGAATCCTTGAATCAAGATATCGCACAAATATGAATTACACAACTCATTTATCCTCTGATTTTGTTGTGCAGAGAGTTCAAGTAAATTCGAAATCGTTTCAATGCTCCTTTCAACATTTGCGGTGGGTCATCATTTTGAAAATTTTGTGATTCAAAATCCGAATTATTTGTACAATAGTTGTTGTTAAAATATCCATAAGAATTCGGAGTGAAATTGTATGGATTATATTGATTTTCACAACAATCGTAAAATTCATGTAAGCATGGAAACTTAGCGATTTACAAGAATGTGTTTTTTTTCTTTGGATTTTTTTTATAAAGGAGAATTATTTACCAAAATAAATTTATTTTTCTAGAGGGAAATTTGATTCTTGTTTTGTTTTTGGGTTCCCAATTTTATTTTTAAAAGGTTTTATATTATTTTTAATTTTTTTTCTTCTCAAAATTTTTTTTTTTTTTTGGATTTTGATTTTGATTAAAAATTGTAAAAGAAAAAATTTAAAAACTAAGTTAAGAAATATTTATATTTTTTTTAGTTTTGGATTTTGAATTTTTTTTTAAAATATGCATGAACGAATGAAAATAAATAAATGCAAATGTTTAATTACAAATTTCCTATTCTAAGTAGCTCCTAACCCAATATTGTATAATCACACTTTGTCTTAATCCAACATGATAGTTCTCAACCAGGTGATAGACAGGATTTATCGGGGCACCATGAATCACTATAGCAATGCAATCGAAGGTTTAAGTACCTTGGAGAAATAATCAATATAATATTTACGAATCACCGTAATATTTATAACTGATTATTGCTCTGCCGTACCCTAAAACCAAGAAAATAAATTTTCGAAAGAGTACAACTTGCCAATATACGTTAAGCTCTAGATGAGCTCGTGACGCCCTTAAGATATGTAACCGTTATTATTAGTCAAGTTCTAAGATGAAACGCAAAGCATAAATTAAACGCGAATTAACGATGCAATTACGAATGAAATTTTTTTGTTTTTGAATTTTTTTTTTTAAAATGCAAGCAACCACCAATGCAATGAGAAGAAAAACAAAAGATGGAAGCACGATAACGGAGCATGCATAATTTACTAGCAATTATTTTAAAGCAACAAATTTCTTCTTATAAGCAAGCAAACAGTTAATTTTGGTAAGCGGTTCTTTTCCTTCTTGATTTTCTGCTTTGGCCACCTCCAATTAAAATCAAGATATATACAAGTTTTTTAATATGAAAGAAGTAACTAAAACTAAAGAAAAAGCAAAACAAATTAAACTAGAACGATTGAAAACAACTTGTTATTAAAAAATGCCATAACAAACTTGTTTTTTAATTAAAAAGAGAACTAAAACGTCTTCGCTAAAAAAACTTGATTTTTTTAAAGATAAACTAATCATGGGCCCGATCCAAAATAAATAAACTTCCAGAACAAACGGAAACCAGTACTATCCCAAAATTCACCACCCTATTCAAAATGAACAACGAAAATAAGTGCTTGCCCCCAATTCGAAATTTTAAATTTGCAATACCAAAATTAATCAAATTGTCACGGTTGCAGGTTCGGTGATTTGGGGTGATTGGTGGCGGAGTTTGAAGTGATGAAGGGAGGCAGTTCGGGTTGCTGGTGGAGTTGTCGATGCAAGGCGGTAAATGGTAGAGGGGTGTTTCGATTCGTATCGTTGATTGGCAACTTTGGAGATGATTCGTATCCTGGTCGTAGTAGGAGATTGCAGGAGGACGTTGGTGACGTTGGCGATGTTGCAAGAGGAGCGGACTTTGGATTTGTATCGTTGATGGTATGGCGATGTTGGAGGAGATGAAGGTATGGTCAGGGAGAAGCTTGCAGAAGGGAAGAAGTTGTTCGTGCACAGTATGCAAGGTATGTACTTGAACTTGTGGATGTTTGGTCAGTGCACTGGTATTGTTTGTTTGTGTTGTTGAGGTAATTGAGAAGTTGTGGGAATGTCAGTGTTGTTGGGGGGCTGAAGAGTAGTTATTTTAATCAATAGAAGTTCGATTTGGTGTTGTGGTAATGTCTATTGTAAGTGAAACTGCAGATGGAAGCTTATCAGTGGAGTTGTAGTTGCTAGAGTTAGAGGGGAAAGGCAGGAGGTTGTATTGATGGTAGAGGATAATTTTAGTGTATGTGGAGGTAGAGGAAGTGGAAGTTGGAGTTGGATTGTGAAAGGCAGGGGTTAGATGGTCAGTACTGGTATGCAGGTATTGTGGATATGGTGATGATTGTGGTAATTGTTGTATGTTGCTTAATGTTGGAGATTATTTGTGAGTTGACAACAGATGGTGAGCGTGGATTGATAGAAGGGGCAGATGTATGGTATAAGGCAATTGAAGATGACAATGTGCACCGAATAGAAGTGGAATGTTGGTTTGTGGTTGATAGATGAAGCAATAACTGAGTAAGTGGTAGCTGAAAGGTGACAGTGTGCAACAGTATGATAGTGATGTAGTTGTTCGGTGATACAACAGTATGCAGTTAGGTTTATGTGGTGGAAATATGGTGGTCAGGTCAGAGGTTGTTGTGGGTAGTGAGATGTTAATAGAAATGTGCACAGTGGCATAGAAATATGAAAAGAAAATAGAAAATGAAATGACTTGTGTAATTTGTTTTCTTTTTGAATGTTTTAAAAATGAAAATTGTAAATGAAATGAATTTTTTTTACCTTTTTGAATTGAATTTGTGTCTATATTTTTTTTAATATAAATGCAAATGCAAATGCAAATGAAACTAGAAAATAAGAATGGCACATAATCACGATGCAAACAAAAATCACACACGAACACACAGTAATTTTTTAAATGCAATACACACACAAAAATCAAACAAAAATAATTTGAAGAGTAGAAATTAAAATCAAAGAAAATTCATTGGCAACGGCGCCAAGAACTTGTTCGAATGGCTAATTCTCTATCGGTTGGAAAATAGCCAATCAAATTTTAATGAAAATAACCGCAAGCGCATGGTATAAGGACCCGTTTCTTCGCTCTTAGAAATCGACACTAATACATCCTCGGTATTCACGTGTCGAAAATCTAATAATTGTCGGAGAAACATATTCTTAAGGGTAGGACGGACAATAAGACCGAAAAAAATCTCACATGTGTTATTCCAACAAATAATCAATACGGTAGAAATTAAAATACATTTATCAAAGTCAAACACAAGGATAGCTATAAATTCCTGTTCTTACAAATGTGAAATACAATACTACAAGAGTGTGGTGGAAATAGACAAAATCTTCTGACTCCATGCTTTGAGCTCCATCTAGCTTCTTCTAAGCTAAACTTGACGACTATGCCGTTTGAGGAAAATTAAGGCGCCCAGAGTTTAAGTAAAAGTGAAAATAAACCGCGTGTCAGTCATGGGACTAGCGTGAGAACTCAAAATACGTATTTTGAAAACAGAAAGTATCTCATAAGACCATGCCGCACATAAACACAAAACAGATTTTTACCTTATCATAACCAAAACGTATTGTTAACCCCGTTCCAGCTCACGAGTCAAAGAAATCAACGAGTTAAGGCCTGGGGTGAGCCACGACTTAAGGTGTTTAACGGCTCAGGAAGGATCTACGACTCAGGAAGCCTCACGACTCATCGAGTCACCGACTCAACTGATTACCGACCTAACATATGAACCGAATCAACGACCTATCTAGTTACGACTCAACAGGCAAACGACTTAGTAACCTTAGCAGCTTAAGAGAATAGTCCGACTCAACGTCCTTAAGGAGTTACCGACTCAACGGCCTTGAAGGGTTACGACTCAACGACCTTGAAGGGTTACGACTCAACGACTCAGGAGGGACAGCGACTCACCGGGTTATAGCCTTAGCAACTTAAAGGTAACAGCCGACTCAACGGGTTAACGACTCATGGAGTTAACAACTTATATGGCAGACTGACCTAAGTTTTCAAACGACTCAAGTGACTTAAGATGTCTAATGACCTATTATAAGTCGCTGGCGACCTAAGCAACAAGGAGCAAACTCAATGTCGCTTCCCTTATGTCGCTGCCTGCTGACTCGTGATATTTAAGTCGGTCACGACTTACGACTCATCCTGAGTCGGTCACGACTCATGACCTAAACAATTCCAGCCCAGAAATTTGCCTATAAATACAAGGCCACCTCCAACATTCAAGGGACTTTTTTGGCTCATTCTCCTCAAGCACCGTTACTCTGCTGCATTCCAAACCAATCCAACACTTAAAGCTCTCAAGACACGAAGAACGCTGCAAACAACATCGAGAAAAGATCACACACATCCAACATGGATTTGAAGACCGTAATCTCCATTGAAGTTTAGACTACTTGTTCTAAGTGACTTGTAATCCAAAGTGTATTGTACTCGGAAAGAATTATATCAGCTTGTAACGAGATCATCAATAAAAGTACTTAAAGTGGACGTAGGCTATGCCCTCAAGCCGAACCACTATAAAATTGTTGTTGTTTACTGCTTTTCCGCTATTATCTGCTTGTAATCTGTTCTCGAGTTATCGGGTGGTGCTTTCACAACTATAACTCATACACCGGGTGTTAGCGTTCAAATTTTAGCGTTAACATTTTTGGTGCTTTCACTGAGAATTGAACTCAGGAGAGTTATCATCATTGCTTCACAGAGGTTTGTAGAGAGAATTTCCTTGAAAACCAGAAGTCTATCCGAGATTATGGCTCCTGGAAGGAAGAGTAGATCTGTCAGATCTGGGAATATTCAAGAGGGAACCTCCGCTTCCCCTATATCGAATCAAGCCACTCCAGCTGTCGGAGTTACAAAGGCAGAGCTGGATGCTGCAATTTTAGGGCTGAACCAACAAATCAATGCCCAAAATGCACAATTTGAGGCTCAGAATGCCCAGAATGCCCTAATTCTGAATAGGTTGAACGATTTGCTTGGGGCAAACCGCCAACCGGCAGATAATGAAAGGAATTTGGCTGGCAACATTCGTGATGCTGAAGAAAGAAATGCTCCTGAAAGAGCTGCTAGCCCCTTTGAACGAACACTTCCAGAGGTTGGTGGATCTAGAACTCGACATGATGAGGAGTATCTTTCTGGAATGGTCCGACAAATTATGAAAGAAAGTATGCAGAGGGTTGAAGACGAGAAAGAATGGGGTTTCGCCCCAAGTAAAACTCCTTTTACCGAGAAAATCTTAAAGGCTGAATTCCCAAGGAAGTTTGTCCCACCAACCATTCCAGCTTACAGGGGGACGAGTGATCCGAACGAATTCTTATACAAGTATGATTGGCACATGACTGGTGCCAGAGCCTCTGATGAAATAAAGTGCCGATATTTTCCTGTGTATCTCGAAGGTGTAGCTCTGCTTTGGTTCACCAAACTTCCAGTCCGATTTATCGATCAGTTTTCTGACTTAACCTGGAAGTTCAAGGAGCAGTTCAGACTATACGCCTCAAAAGCTAAGGATATCATGTCACTGTCAAGTTTGGAACAGAATCCAGGGGAAACTATCAGATCTTTCTTAAACCGCTTTAATATAGCGTTAGCTGAGGTGGACAATGCAGAACCGCGAATGATATTGACTTATCTGATGAAGGGTATTGACAAGTCAAGCGAGTTTGGGAAATGGCTAAACATGAAAGAACCAAATTCCCTTGAAAAGTTTTATAAAAAAGCAGATGAATTCATACGCTTAGAAAGCCGTCCCGTACCGGTAAAGGCAGTGTTGGAAAAAGTCGAAGATAACACTGTTATTCCACACAAGAATGAATCTGTAGGGCAAAAAAGGGAAAATAACAATGGGAAGAAGCAGAGCAATCTGAAGAAGCCCCGATCCTTCAAGCCATCAGAATATACTCCTTTATCAGATACGCCGGAGCGTATCTACCTTACCACTAAAGATTCTATTGACTTTCCTAAACCTCCTCCTCTAAGGACCGGGAAAAAGGCTATACAGAGTGGGAAGTTCTGCCGCTTCCATAATCAACCCAGTCACGAAACCGACGAGTGCCGACAGTTGAAAAATCTGATTGAAGAATTGCTAAGGGAAAACAAACTACAGCAATTTGTGAAAAAGAATAGCAACAATCCTGCTTCATCTAGTCAGGGGCAGCAGGCCCCTACTCATCAGCCTAGGACGATTGAGAAGGCTTCAGGACATGAATCTGAAAGGCCCATTATCAATGTCATTACAGGAGGACCTCACCCAGCGGGCAGAAGCTGGGGTGAGATGGAAAGGTATACCCGAGCTTTAAAGTATGTACCGACCGAGGAAGATGTATTTGTTTTGGAAGGTGCTGCGCCCTTGAAGCAACGAAGAACTCTTGATGATGATATTGTATTCAAAGCTAGGGATTCCGCAGGTATTGAAGCTCCTACCTTGGATCCCTTAGTCATCTCGGCTGGTATCGGGCCAGCTATTGTCAGAAGAGTTCTCATTGATTGTGGCGCATCCTGCAATATCCTCTTCAAGAAAACATTCGACCAAATGAAGATCCCTATGGCTGATGTGCAAGCTTCATCGCATAAAATTGCTGGCTTCACTGGGGAGCCAAAACAGCCAGTAGGAACCATTGATTTGTTTGTGGAACTTGGAGAAGGAGAGAGAAAAATGGTCCGCAAGCAAACTTTTGTGATTGTCGACGAATTTTCTGCTTACAATGCTTTCCTTGGTCGTCCAACTCTGGCAGCGTTCAAAGCTGTTCTTGCCCCGTGGTGCCTCACCATTAAATTCCCTACAGACAATGGAGTAGGAGTTATAAAAGGGGATCAAAATGCTGGGCGAGAGTGTTATCTGACAGAGCTACGAGAAACCAGAAAAAGAGAGATGGGAAAGAATGCGGCAGCCCCAGTCCGCATCAAAGAACCAGCCTTGTAGCAATTACAGGGCGGACCCTGCACTGGCGAGCACAGCGGAGCAAGGAAAGAGATGGACCCTAGAAAAGTCAGTGCAGGGGAAAATAGAGTGGTACCGGTGGAATCGACAATTCCAATACCTGTTGACCCAAAGGACCCAAACAAAGTGTTGAATGTGGGTTCACAACTTAATGCGTCAATTCAGAATATCTTAATATCTTTTTTAAAGGCAAATCTGGATGTTTTTACTTGGACTCATGCCGATATGTGCGGAATATCTCCAGAAATTGCAGTGCATGCTCTAAATATTGATCCAAAATTTACACCTGTGAAGCAGAAAAGGAGAACTCAAGGTCCAGAAAGGTCAGCGGCATTAAAAGAAGAAGTTGATCGACTCATGGAGAATAATTTTATCAAAGAATCTACCTATCCGAATTGGGTTTCAAATCCAGTGCTGGTTAAGAAAGCCAACGGAAAATGGAGAGTATGCATCGATTTTTCAGATCTAAACAAGGCCTGCCCCAAAGACTGCTTCCCATTACCCAGAATCGACCAACTGGTAGACGGAACAGCGGGACACGAATTGTTATCTTTTATGGATGCTTACTCCGGATATAACCAGATCATGATGCATGAGCCAGAACAGGAGGACACGAGCTTTGTCACCGACACTGGTCTTTACTGCTACAGAGTTACGCCCTTCGGGTTGAAGAATGTAGGGGCGACATACCAAAGACTCGTTAATGCTATGTTCAAACCACAACTGGGCAAGACCATGGAAGTCTACGTCGATGACATGTTAGTAAAATCTAAGAAAGCGGTGGATCACATAGAACACTTAGCAGACATGTTCGCAGTCCTCCGAAGATACGGAATGAAGCTCAATCCTTTAAAATGTTCATTTGGAGTGGAATCCGGCAAGTTTTTAGGTTTCATCGTGAGCGCTAGGGGCATTGAGGCCAGTCCAGCTCAAATTACTGCATTGAAAGAAGTCAAAGCCCCTAGAACAAAGAAGAAATTGCAAAGTCTCAATGGAAAAGTTGCCGCCTTGAGTCGGTTCATTTCCAAAGCCACAGATAAATGCATCCCATTCTTTGACGCCCTAAAGAAAGGAAAGAAAAACTTCGATTGGACTCCCGAATGCCAAAAAGCCTTCGATGAATTGATTCGCCATATGGAGACGCCTTCAATACTTTCTAGGCCTGGCGATGGCGAGGATCTTCTTATATACTTGGCAGTATCATCTCATGCTTTAAGTGCAGCGCTGATACAGGAAGACAAAAGGATTCAACATCCAGTTTACTATATCAGCAAAAGACTCACTAGGGCAGAGATGAATTACTCTAAGTTGGAAAAACTCGCCTATTGCTTAGTAATTGCGTCTAGGAAGTTGAGGCAATATTTTCAAGCTCATCCTATCAGAGTCCTCACTGATCAACCTTTAAAGCAAGTCCTGTTTCGCCCTGAAACTTCGGGTCGTCTTCTAAAATGGAATATTGAACTCAGTCAGTATGACATCACTTATCATCCCCGAAAAGCAATCAATGGACAAGCTTTAGCAGATTTCATTGCAGAATTCACAGATAAGGGTAACAGTGAGGAGGAAACAATCGACGATTCCCCAATCCAATGGAAGTTATATGTCGATGGTGCGAAAAACGACTACTGTTCTGGAGCCGGAGTCGTACTTGAGACCCCAGAAGGCCGATCATTATGCTATGCACTAAGATTGGAATTTCCTTCAACAAACAACGAAGCAGAGTACGAAGCCCTTATCGCTGGTTTAAGGATTGCTAAAGAATTAAACATCCGAGCGTTACAGATATTCAGTGATTCACAGCTTATTGTATGCCAAGTCAAAAAGGAATTCCAAGCAAAAGGGGGGAATCTGCCCACCTACTTGTCAAAGGCTTGGGAGCTCCTGGGTGATTTCGATCATTACATGATAAGTCACATTCCTCGAGAGGAAAACACGAAAGCAGATTCTCTCGCAAAGTATTCTAGCACAGGTGAAGCTCAATTTCTGGGGCTAACTCCAGTGGAGGTCCTGTCGACTCCTAGCATTGATGAGATGGACATTGATTGGATCATGAGCATGTCTCAGGAGCAAGAATCATGGATGGCTCCGATAACAGAATATCTGCTCAATGGATCCTTACCAGGGAACTCAAAAGAACGACAAAAGTTACTGAGAAAAGCCTCTCGATACATAATCCAGGATGGCCGATTATACAGACGGGGATTCTCAATGCCATTACTTCGATGTGTATTCAGGGAAGAGTCTAAAGCAATCCTAGCAGAGGTACACGGAGGAGAATGTGGTGATCATTCAGGTGGCCAAACATTAGCAAAGAAAATTCTCCGATACGGATATTTTTGGCCAGAAATTAATCGAGATGCAGCAGAGTATTCCCGAAAATGTGACAGATGTCAAAGATTCGCCAAAATTCCTAGAGCTCCTTCCACCGAACTCACACAGATGGTCAGTCCATGGCCGTTTGCAATATGGGGAATAGACCTTGTAGGACCGTTGCCAACTGCCAAATTTGGAATTAAATACGCCATTGTTGCTGTAGATTATTTTACTAAGTGGGCAGAAGCTGAACCACTGGCTACTATCACCTCAAAAAAGATGATAAGTTTTGTGACTAAAAACATCATTTGCAGATACGGTGTGCCTCAAAAAATAATTACAGACAACGGAACTCAGTTTGAAAGTGAAGAATTCCAAGATTTTTGCAAGCGATTCAAAATCCGGAAAAGCTTCTCAGCAGTGGCTCATCCGCAGGCAAACGGGCAAGTGGAAGCCGTGAACAAAATTATTAAGTCAACCATCAAGAAGCAACTTGAAAGAGAAAAAGGTGGTTGGGTCGATAAGCTACCACTAGCACTATGGGCATACAGAACCACTCACAAAACTGCGACTGGGCACACCCCGTTTTCATTGGCATACGGGTCAGAGGCAATGATTCCGGTAGAAATAGAGGTCCCTTCACACAGAAGAATCCATTTCAATCAAGCAGAAAACGAAAAGCTACAGCTTGAAGAGCTAGATCTCCTTGATGAAAAAAGAGATGAGGCTAATCTCAGAATTGCAGCTCATCAGCAAAGGATAGCCAGACATTTCAATTCCAAAGTTCGCCAACGCAGCTTTGAGATTGGAGACCTAGTCCTGAAGAGAATTATGACAGCGACAGGTGTGTTTGCGCCAAATTGGGAAGGACCATATGTCATAGGTCAGAAGCTTCTTGACGGCACATTCAAACTCACCACTGTTGAAGGAGATCAAATTCCAAGGGCATGGAACAGCAACCATTTGCGTCCATACTATACTTGAAAATTTTGTTGAAATATTGTAAAAAAGAATTATGAATGTATGATTCTTGTAATTGAAGGCAATTGTAAAACTGATGCAAGTAAATAATGAAAGAATATAAAGTGGATGTAGGCCCAATTTCCTGGCCGAACCACTATAAATCTTGTGTTCCTTATTATTATTACATGTTTGCTTTATTTTCGATATAAAAAGTACATAGAATGTATTACTGAAATGTCGATCTAAATTTTTGCAGACAATGGAAGTGAAACTTGCACATAAAAAGACCAAGTGATCCTCGCCAAATTTCAAAAAAGCCCCGAATTCAAATCCTAGATAGGAAGTACTTCAATTGAACGGCCTATGATTTCGACAGAAACGGGTCTTTGCTAATAAATTGAGATCGTTTGAACAAACAAACATCCAATTAAGAAGCTAATGCTCGTTCTCACGAAATTGCCTGACAATGAAGCACACTTCCTTGGATTAAACAAGTTACTTGTAAGAAAGGGGAATGAAAGTTTAAAAAAAAAAAAAGAAGAAGCAGAGGATCATTGAAAAAGGCATAAGCAAGTGGACAGAGGAACAACCAAAGCCATCATCGGTAGCACAAGTCCTCTTCGGAGGCACAACTCTTTGGAGGATAAAGACCTCTAATGGGTCATACGCCACAAAAAAGAAAGTTCTCTACTCAACAAAAAAGATTGGAGGAGTCATGACCCTCCAACCATGAGAGAGTAACTTCCAGGCGATGAAAACCCTCTCTGAGGCACATTTCACCAGGAGTTGAAGTGTTACGACCGCTCTTCGGAATTTCACTTCACCAAAGTTGAAATGCAAACAAAATAAAAGACCTCTTCGGAGGCACATTTCACCAGGAGTTGAAGTGTTACGACCGCTCTTCGGAATTTCACTTCACCAGAGTTGAAATGCAAACAAAATAAAGACCTCTTCGGAGGCACATTTCACCAGGAGTTGAAGTGTAACAACCGCTCTTCGGAATTTCACTTCACCAAAGTTGAAATGCAAAACAAAATAAAGACCTTCCTGGAAGCCCACGTTTCACCGAGATCGAAATAAAACTTTCAAGTGTTGAAACGTGAAAAGGCTTTCTTCGAAGGCACAACTCTTTGGAGGTACACGTTTCACCGAGATTGAAATAAAACTTCCAAGTGTTGAAACGTGAAAAATCCCTCTTCAGAGGTACAACCCCCTCCCGGGGACACAATTAAAAAGAAAGACCTCTTCAGAAGCCCACGTTTCACCGAGATCGAAATAAAACTTCCAAGTGTTGAAACGTGAAAAGGCTTTCTTCAAAGGCACAACTCTTTGGAGGTACACGTTTCACCAAGATTGAAATAAAACTTCCAAGTGTTGAAACGTGAAAAAATCCCTCCTCAGAGGTACAAATTTCTATTTAAAAGAAAAATCCTCATCAAGAAGCATACTTTAACTTTCAAAGGAAGAGTGATTTACCTATTCTAAAAAAAAAAGAGGGAAGAAAGTTAAAGTACATTCAGAGGTCCGCTTTACCACATAGAAGAATTCACTTGGCAAAATGTGTACATGCGCAAAAGGAAAAAGTGATTTCTTCGAAGGACAAAGCGTAAAAACTTATATGAAAGGAGTTGTACTCTATGAAAAATTTCTTCACGAATGAAATAGTCATTCTACAGAAAATAAGAGTGCGAGTCCCCTCAAAGTATAAAATATTGCAGCAAGCTTATGGTATGGGGCAACACGGCATAGTTACATACAAAATACCACAAGCTCACCGCAATATCATATAAATAAACTTGTGCAAAAATGAATAATAAATGCATTCTCAAATTCAAACAAGAGTCTGTGCGAATAAAGGATCATTTTATTCAATTGCAGATACAGGTTTCAAAATAAAAAAAGCAGGGGCCGGTGCCTGCACAACATCCGACCATTACACAAAAAAGGAGTCAAAAAGCCCGAAGTCCGACTCTTCACTTCTTCTTGCCACCTTTGAACCCTTTGCCTGGCCGAATGATTAATTTTTCAGGTCTACCTATAGGCATAAGAGAAGAAGGAGAGGGAGGTGCAACCGGTGCAACTTCCGGTTCCTCTTCAGTAGTGATGATTTTCTTCCCCCTCCTCTTCGATGTTCCGTGCTTCTTTCTTCTCTTCGAAGAAGACTCACTCCCTGGAGTAACAAGAGCAGACAAAACTACGTCATCAGAGGGAGTCCGCTCCGGAGAAATCTCGCCTCCTTCAAGTCCCTCGTCCTTCTGCTCTTGCGAAGCAATAGGGTCATCCAAGCCATGAAGAGCCTCAATCTGTTCCTCTTGTGACCCGGGTTGTGAAGCAGAAGGAGGAGTCACCTGAAGAGACGGAGGAGGGATAACCGGAGGAAGTGAAGTCTGCACAACACTTGGCGTTTCAACTGCAGAAGAAAAGAAATTAAAAATATTAGTATCTCCCCGAAAGAAGGGAGATATGGGTTCGTCGAGATTCAAGAAGTAATTGAGAAGCTCATCAAACTTTTGAGGAGTAAGCAAGCGATCCACCTGAATCGGACCAATATCAAAATTACCTGAAGATGTTTGCTTCGTAAGTTCAATCTCATAATTCTGAGCCCCGATATCCTCCAAAGCCTCATCATCATTAGGGGTGATTACCCCGGTTCTTATAGGAGGCGGCGAATGAGCACTAGAGCCTCTAATGTCCACTTCGGGAGAAACTAAAGGGCGTTCAGAAGAGGTAGGCGGTATTTCTTTCTCAGAACGTTCCCCTTTCGCCATTCCGGCCCGTACCTTGGCGAGTTGCTCTTTTCCCTTGGCAAGAGCGGCGCGGGCATCATCATCGAGATAATGCTCTTCAAGATCTGTCTCAGCGTAGCCAGCACCTTTACCACCTAGCATATCAAGTGCTGCCTCCCAGACTTCAGCTAATGTAATTTCGTATTTAGGGCCTAGAAAGGCAAGGCTGCCACGCCCCAAAATGCTATGTAGATATAAATCAAATAATGTGGAGCTAATATCAGCTTTGGTTGCTTGATGGGCCTCTTCGGCCGCGAGTTTACCAGCAACAGCCTCATCACGCTCCGTTTCGGCTATAGCAAGTCGAGCTTTTAGCATCTCTATCTCCAAGCTTTGAGAACCGGCCTGTTCTCGCAGCTGTAAAGTTTCAGCACGATATTCTTCTATGACCTTCTCTTGGTGTGTAAGCTTATCTTCGACTGCCCTTTGACTGGCATGCGCATCTCATACTTGTTGCTGAAGCATGCTTTCCTTTTGAGAATGGAAAGTAGATGAAGTAGCTAATTCTTCCTTAAGCTTTTCTACTTCCGCTTCCAGCTTTTCATTATAGGAAGCAATACTTCTCATTTCGGCGTCATGCTGTTCGAGAGTCTTCTGCCACTCAGCCTTATCGTTCCCCATTGTGAGCATGGCCTCGAGATTGGCTCGGTTAACCCTCTGAAGTTCGTCGACAAGTTTTTGCCAGTTCGACATTCTTTCAATATCGGTCCTGACAGTATCAAGATTTCGCAGCATAGCCGGTTTGTCGAGAGGAACCAAGTCGAGATCAAATCGAACCCCTCTCAAGCACCACTGAGGAAATTGACTTTGAAGAGTGGGAGGACCTTGCCTGACTTGGTATGCGGGCCGGTTGATGATTGCTTGAATGTCGGAGCGAACGGGAGCAGGAGATTGAGCAGGAACATGTTCAGAAGCTGTCAGCATTGTTTCTTCGGTAAGTCTAGCCCGCTTGCTAGAAGAATCGTCTATGTGACCTTTACCTCTCTCATCGTGAGCTTTTCTCTTTTGAGTATCATCATCTCTGTGGTGGAGGGTCATGTCTTTCTTGTTCCTTTCGGTGACGTTCTTCATATGCTCGTCTCTCGTCGGCTTTCCTGATGGCCCTCTCTTCATCCAATTCTCTGTAAGAAGGGAGGTAACGCCTGTAATCATACTGGCTACGCCTCCCGTAGCGCTGAAAATCATCATAGTACGAGCCGCTGCGCCCCATAGGAGAATCTGGAATAAAAATAATAAGCTTTAGAAATCTTTAAAGTACAAGAAGATAAACGCGTAGAAGTGATGAAAAATCCTAAGTGTTGTGTAACGTGTAAACTACGCGCATCAAGTTACAGACCACTCTGTGGAATAGATGTAGTGATAACTTGAGTAGGAGGAGTTGGCATTTGTTGTAGAGAAGATGTCGCCTCAATTACAGAAGAGACAGTTTTGGAAGCATCATCTTTGAAAAGTTCTTGAGAAGTCATAATTAAATCGCTCAACCCCTCGAAAACATCATTACCATCATGTTTTTTGGGACTGGCTTTTTCAACCCCTTCGTCGGTAGATCTTCCGGATGATCGTGGAGTTTCTTCCTCTTCGATAACTGGGGCAAGTGCAGACTTATCAGACGGCCCCGCAATGTCCTTCGGAATTGAACATCTCACTAGTGGAGTTTCTATAGAGGTTCCTCCATGCATGTGCTCTTTAATAGAGACCGGGGCATCAGGAGTTTCCGTCGGAGAATCAGGAATTTCAGTTGGAACTTCACGAAGTTGAGTAAAGCGAGAGGAATGAAGAAGCCCGTATTGATGTAGAAATTCATCATTTAACAAAAACTTGATGCTCCTCTCTTCTGCCGTCACGGCGTTCAATCTCTCGAAAATTTGTTTATAGCATGGATCTCTAGAGGGAGGAGGAAGCGCTGAAACAGGGAAAAATAAAGAAGCCAAGTTAGCAGTTAGCAACTCAGGTTTCGAAAAGCCCAAGAATGGAGAAGTAAAAACAGGAAAATCTTACTTCCTACTCTCCAGATGGCATAAAACCCTGGAGGGCAACGAACAAAGAAATACTGGTTTAGAAATCCATGAACACTTTCAGGAAGATCGGTGATGAGCTTGCGGTTTCGAGCACTCCTTATAACTACGATAGAGGGATGATCTTTAATTTTTGTGAATGAGCAAAAGTAGCAGACTTCTTCGAAGCTCGGTAATCGGCCCAGAACTCTATTAAATAGTACACATAACCCCATCAGAATGGCATGAGTTAAATTGATTAATAGAATATAGAGCTAAATTTTAATTGTATAAATAAAACAATTTTGTTTAAAACCAAATTTGAAATTCTATTATAATTTCTTGTGTAGACTGATGTCCGAAGAGGGACAAATTGGTATATACCTTGAGATATTCCGACTTGAATTTGGAATCCATGTCTAGTGTTTAAGAAATTGTAGGAGATTAAATCTATCTATCTCTTTTTTGGGGTCCGATATATATTCTACGAACGATTAGTTATCCCTTCGAACAAATCAATGACCTTGCATATTTCGTAGATTTGATTACCCGAGTATCCTGTGTAGTCTTGAATGAGTTTGTTCTCAAATTGGTGATATTCTGATTTGGTCAGCCAAATACAGAATAGATATCCAGTTTGACCTAGAAAACTATCTCTCTATCTTTCATCTATCTTTGTTATCTCCCTGGCAAATTTCGAGGATGAAATTTCTTAAGGGGGGAATCTGTAACGATCCTTGATTTTTACTAAGTTTAAATTGATAATTAATCTAATTTTTGAATAAAAATTATGAAATTAATTAGTAAATTAATTTGAGTTTCTCCAAATTCGAATAAAAAAATATGTGTTTTATAAATTAATTGAGAAATGTATTTGAATTGAATTTGAATTGGGATTTATAAAGAATGTAAGGATATTTGAATTTAAAATTATGAAATGGATTTTTAAGGGTTGTGTAAATATAAATATAATGAATGAATGTAAAATGTAAAAAATAAGACAATAAGTATTAAAGTAAAAAATAAATATTTAAGTTAGAAATACATATTTAAGTGAAAATTAGAAATATATATATACATAAGATAAATTAAAATATAAAGTGATTACATTAGAAGAATTATAACAACATATTAACTATAGAAATTCATTTATATTATAAAGCCATAAGACAAGAAAAATTTAAACATTCAATTACATTCAAACATATATATGAAAGTATTGCAAAAGAAGATAATATAAATATCTATGAACAAAGAACCTATGTAGTTAATGCCCCGCTATTACCCTGCTACAACCCCGCTATATCTCATAGCGGATTTCTACCGCTACGATTTTTCCATATAGCCCCAGAATATAGCATTTCCTCTTTAATCCCTGCTATTACCGCTATATCCCATTACTTTCGCTATACTCCGCTGTTAACCCTATTCTTTCTACGACCCTGCGACCTAGAAATAAGTAGTGACCTAGCGACTCAACTCGTCAGCGACCTAAGGAATTGAAAGGTCCAGCGACCTAAAGGATTAGATGGTCCAGTGACCTATGACTCAACGAGTTAACGACTTATGTGAAGGCGCGACCTAACTACCTAAGGAAGTAAGCGACCTAACACATAAAGTGACTCAGCAAGTCAAACGACCTAATTGCTAAATGGATTGAGCGACCTAGCGCACCGACGACCAATGGACTGAGGTGACCTAGCGACCTAAAGGTATACGCGACCTAGCGAGTTAATAAGGGGAGCGACCTAACAGGGATAAATTCTCTAACGACCCAGCGACCTAGCAAGCTATACAAAGACGAGGTAACTTGTCTTCCTTATGTCGTTCCTTCCCTAGGCCGCCCACAATCTATGACTTGTTCGAATGATCAAAGGTGCTCCTGTTAGGCCATAAACCGTATCTACTAAGTCGCCCACGACCTACGACTCATGGGCCAAACATACCAAAGGAGCTTCCTATGCCGCTTCCTACCTAGTCGGCCACGACCTATGACTTGCTAGCTTCTCCAGAACGATCGAGTGAACCGTGTATAAGCCGTAAACGACTCCCACTAGGTCGCGGGCGACCTACGACCTATCCAAGGTCGTTTGCGACCTACGACCTAATGCCGAACTCTCCTATAAATACCCCACCTACTCCAACTAAAAAGGGGATCTTCTGGCTCATTTCTGGAACGCCGATACTCTGCTGAATTCTCGACTCACTCGACACTCCAAACACGAAAGACATCTCAACAAACTTCAAGAGGAAATCTAACACAATCAACATGGATTCAAAGAATTCTTCTACATCGGAGTTCTAGTTTTTTGTCTTATCAGTATTGTAATTGAAGATTGTTATAAAGTTGTAATTGATTCAGTAATAAAGAGGATTAAAGTGCACGTAGGCTTAATCTGAAGCCGAACCACTATAAAACTGTTGTCTTTTACTGCTTTCTCTGTGACTTTTCTACTTGTGTTTAATTTCCGTGTTCACGGGTGGTGCTTTCACTTATTCTCTACATACACCAGGGTTTTAGCGTTCAATTTTTAGCCTTAACATTTTTGGTGCTTTCACTGAGAACCCAACTCAGGCTACCTTCGTCATTGCTTCGCAAAAGTTTGTTGAAGGATCTCTCTCAAAACCAGAAGTCTATCAGAGATAATGGCTCCTGGAAGAAAGCGTGGATCTACAAGACCTAATAATCTCCATGAAAATACTGTCACTTCTCCTTCGTCATGTCAAGCAGCACCAAGTGCCGGAATTACACGAGCGGAGTTAGATGCTGCAGTATCCAGATTATACCAGCAGATGGAAACTTAGAATGCTTTAATGCTTGAGAGGTTAAATGCATTGCTCGGAGCTAACCGTCAACTAGTGAGTGATGAAGAAAACCTTGCATATGATGTTCATGATACTGAAAAGAGGAATATTCCTCAAAGAGCAGCTAGCCCTGTAAAAGAAACACCTCCTCAAGCTAGAGGATCGAGACCACAGCCAACCCTCCGTGAACGTTTGTCCAGACAAACTTCCGAGAAAATGGCCAAAATCTGTCCTGCAGATCCTTTAAATGATGAGGAATATCTTTCGGGCATGGTGCGACAAATCATGAAAGAAAGCATGCAGAGAGATGAAGATGAAAAGGAATGGGGATTCGCTCCGAGAAAAACTCTGTTCACTGGAAAGTTTCTAAAGGCGGAGTTTCCAAGGAAGTTTGTTCCTCCTACCATCCCGACTTATAAGGGAACGAGTGACCCCAATCAATTCCTGTATAAGTACGATTGGCACATGACTTGTGCAAGAGCATCTGATGAGATCAAATGCCGGTACTTTCTGGTATACTTGGAAGGAGTGGCTTTGCTCTGGTTCACAAAGCTTCCGGTCCGATCCATAGAGCAGCCCGCCGATTTGACTCGGAAGTTTAAAGAGCAATTCAGGCTGTATGCTTCAAAGTCAAAGGATATTATGTCGCTGTCAAGCTTGGAACAGAATCTTGGGGAACCTATCAGGTCTTTCTTGAACCGCTTCAACATAGCTTTGGCTGAAGTGGAAAATGCAGAGCCAAGAATGGTGTTGACATACCTGATTAGGGCAATCGACAAATCAAGCGAATTTGGGAAGTGGCTGAAGATGAAAGAACCGAATTCGCTTAAGAAATTTTATGAGAAAGCTGATGAATTCATGTGTTTGGAAAGCCTTCGACCACCAGTTAAAGAAGCATTGACAGAGGTCAAGAATATTACTACAGCTCCTACCAAAAGGGAATCCGGGAGTCAGAAAAGGGAAACTAACGGCGGGAAGAAACAGAAAGATGCGAAGAAACCACGCTTCTTAAGACCTTCAGATTTCACTCCTTTGACCGACACTCCGAAGAATATCTTTTTTTCTACCAAAGATGCGGTAGAATATCCTAAACCGCCAGAGATGAGAGTTAACAAAAAAGCTGCTCAAAGTGGGAGATTCTGTCGGTTTCATAATCAACCGGGTCATGATACCAACGAATGTCGCCATCTGAAAATTTTAATTGAAGAACTATTAAGAGAAACAAGTTGCAGCAATATGTTAAGAGAAGTAGAAATGACCCAACTTCATCCACTAAGGGACAGCAACTTTCTGCTCATCCATCTGGCTCGGGTGAGAGGAATACCGTGCATGAATCGGAAAGGCCTGTTATCAATGTGATTACAGGAGGTCCTCACCCAGCAGGAAGAAGCTGGGGCGAGATGGAAAGATATGCCCGTGCCTTGAAGTATGCACCAACAGAAGAGAGTGTTTTTGTGCTAGAAGACGCTGCCCCTTTGAAGCAGCAGAAAACTTTTAATGATGATATTGTGTTCAAAGCCAGGGACTCTTTGGGTATTGAAGCCCCAACCATGGATCCCTTGGTCATCTCTGTAGGCATTGGGCCGGCTATTGTGAGAAGAGTGCTTGTAGAATGCGGCGTTTCTTGCAATATTCTCTTCAAAAAGACGTTCGACCAAATGAAAGTTCCGATGGCTGACGTTCAAGCTTTATCTCAGAAAATTGTTGGGTTTACTAGGGGAATCGAAGCAGCCCATCGGAACTATTGACTTGTTCGTGGAGCTTGGAGAGGGGCAGAAAAAGGTGGTTCGGAAACAGACTTTTGTAATTGTTGATGAATTTTCTGCCTACAACGCCTTCCTAGGTCGACCAACTCTTGCGGCTTTTAATGCAATTCTCGCCCCTTGGTGCCTCACTATGAAATTCCCAACGGATAACGGAGTTGGAGTTATTAAAGGGGATCAGAACGCTGGGCGAGAATGCTATCTGATAGAGTTGCGCGAAGCGAGGAAGAGAGGAATGGGAAAAGATGCGGCAGCTCCAGTCCGCATCAAAGAACCAACCTTGTAGCAATTACAGGCTGGACCCTGCACCGGCGAGCATAGCGGGGCACGAAGAGAAATAGATCCTAGAAAAGCTAGTGCTGGGGAGAATAGAGTGGTGCAAGTTGAAGTAATGGTGCCGGTACCTATTGATCCGAAAGATCGGAACAGAGTGGTGAATGTGGGTTCGTAGCTTAGTCTGATAGTTCAAAATTCCTTGGTAACATTCTTGGAAGCTAATCTGGACATATTCGCTTGGACTCATGCTGATATGTGCGGAATATCCCCAGAAATTGCAGTACATACTCTGAATATTGATCTGAAATTTACACAGGTAAAACAGAAAAGAAGAACCCAAGGTCCTGAAAGGTCAGCAGCATTAAAAGAAGAGGTAGACCGGCTTATGGAGAATGGTTTCATCAGGGAGTCTACTTATCCGAATTGGGTTTCAAATCCAGTACTGGTGAAGAAATCTAATGGGAAATCGAGAATATGCATTGACTTCTCAGATTTAAACAAAGCCTGCCCCAAAGACTGCTTCCCGTTACCTAGAATAGATCAGTTGGTGGACGGAACAGCGGGGCATGAATTGTTACCTTTCATGGACGCTTACTCCGGATACAACCAGATTATGATGCATGAGCCGGATCAGGATGATATAAGCTTCATCATCGATGTTGGTCTCTACTGCTATAGAGTCATGCCATTCGGGCTTAAGAATGCAGGGGGAACTTACCAAAGACTCGTCAATGCTATGTTCAAACCGCAGATTGGCAAAACTATGGAAGTATATGTTGACGATATGTTGGTGAAGTCAAAGAAAGCGGTAGACCATATGAACCACTTGGAGAAAATGTTTGCAACCCTCCGAAAGTACGGAATGAAACTTAATCCTTTGAAATGTTCGTTTGGCGTGGGTTGTGGAAAATTTCTGGGTTTCATTGTGAGTGCTAGGGGCATTGAAGCTAATCCTACTCAGATTGCTGCCTTAAAAGAAGTAAAAGCTCCTAGAACGAAGAAGGAATTGCAAAGTCTTAATGGAAAAGTCGCTGCCTTGATTCGATTCATTTCCAAAGCTACTGATAAATGCATTGCATTCTTTGATGCACTGAATAAAGGGAGGAAGAATTTTGACTGGACTCCTGAATGTCAGAAAGCTTTCGATGAATTGATTCATCGTATGGAAACGCCTCCAATACTTTCTAAGCCCGATGATGGTGAGAATCTTTTCGTATATTTGGCAATCTCATCTCATGCTCGTAGTGCAGCATTGGTACAAGAAGACGCAAAAATTCAGCGCTTGGTCTATTATATCAGCATGAGGTTCAACGGGGCAGAGATGAATTATTCAAAATTGGAAAAGCTTGCCTATTGTCTACTGATTGCATCTAGAAAGTTGAGGCCGTATTTCCAAGCTCATTCTATCAAAGTCCTCACTGATCAACCTCTAAAGCAAGTCCTGTTTCGTCCTGAGACTTCGGGTCATCTTCTGAAGTGGAATATTGAACTCAGCCAATGCGACATCACTTATCATCCCCAGAGAGCAATCAATGGACAAGCTTTGGCAGATTTCATCGCAGAATGTACAGATAAAGGAGATAGTGAGGAAGAAGTGACTGATTATCCCCCAATTTGATGGAAATTATGTGTTGATGGTGCAAGAAACGATTACTGTTCTGAAGCTGGGGTTATGCTTGAAACCGCTGAAGGGCGATCATTATGCTATGCATTGAGATTGGAATTTCCTTAGACAAAAAATGAAGCAGAATATGAAGCTCTTATTGCCAGCTTGATAATAGCTAAAGAGTTGAATGTCAAAGTGTTCCAGATCTTCAGTGATTCACAGCTTATTGTATGTCAAGTCAAGAAAGAGTTTCAAACTAAAGGTGGAAATTTGCCTGCTTATTTGTCAAGAGCCTGGGAACTTCTCGATGATCTTGACCGTTATACGATAAGTCATATACCCCGGGAAGAGAACATGAAGGCAGATTCTCTCGCAAAGTAAGCAAGCACTGGTGAAGCTCAACACAATTGGGATTGGTTCTTGCGGAAGTCCTGTCATCTTCGAGCACTGATGAGATGGATATTGACGGGATCATGACTATATCTCAAGAGCAAGAATCATGGATGACTCCAATAATGGAATATCTGCTCAACGGTTCTCTACCAGAAAGTTCAAAGAAACGACAGAAGTTGCTAAGAAAAGCCCCCAGATACATAATTCAAGATGGCCAATTGTACAGGCGGGGATTCTCAATGCCATTACTCCGATGTGTGACCATGGAAGAAGCTAAGACAATTCTAGCTAAAGTTCATGGAGGAGAGTGTGGAGACCATTCAGGTGGTCAAACACTAGCAAAGAAAATTCTCTATTATGGGTATTTTTGGCCAGATATTAATCGTGATGCTGCAAGCTATGCCCGAAAATGTGACCGATACCAGAGATTTGCAAAATTCCCAAGAGCACCTTCCACTGAGGTAACACAAATGGTCTACCCGTGGCCATTTGCTATTTGAGGAATAGATCTCATCGGGCCTTTGCCAACTGCCAAATCCAGAATCAGATATGCTATTGTTGCGGTTGATTATTTTACTAAATGGGCCGAGTCTGAACCATTAGCTACTATTACCTCTAAAAAGATGATAAACTTTGTAAATAAGAATATCATTTGCAGGTATGGTGTGCCTCAAAATATAATCACAGATAATGGAACCCAATTCGAAAGTGAAGAGTTCCAAGATTTTTGCAAGCGATGCAAGATCCAGAAAAGCTTCTCAGCAGTTGCTCATCCGCAGGCAAACGGGCAAGTGGAAGTAGTAAACAAAATTATCAAATCTACCATCAAAAAACAGCTGGAAAAAGCGAAAGGTGGTTGGGTCGATAAGCTTCCACTAGCACTAAGGGCATATAGAACTGCCCATAAAACTGCGACTTGGCACACTCCATTTTCATTGGCATATGGATCAGAAGCAATGATTCTGGTGGAAATAGAAGTCCCTTCACATAGAAGAATTCATTTCAACCAAGCTGAAAATGAAGAGTTGCAACTTGAAGCACTTGACTTCCTTGATGAAAAAAGGGAAGAGGCTCAACTCAGAATTGCAGCCCATCAGCACAGAATTGTCAAGCACTTCAATTCCAAAGTTCGCCAACGCAGCTTTGAGATTGGAGATCTAGTCTTGAAAAGGGTCATGAAAACAACAAGAGTGTTTGTGCCAAACTGGGAAGGGCCGTATGTCATAGGCAAAAAACTTCTTGATGGCACTTTCAAACTGACAACTATCGAAGGAGATCAAATTCCAAGAGCTTGGAACAGCAATCACTTGCGTCCATATTTCACTTAAAAGCTTTGCTTAAATTTGTAAAAAGAATTATGAATGTATGATTTTGTATTGAAAGCCATTGTAAAGCCAGTGCTAGTGAATAATAAGAACTATAAAGTGGATGTTGCCCAGTTCTTGGCCTAACCACTATAAATCTTGTGTTCTCTACTATTATAAACTGCTTGTTCTATTTCGATATATAAAGTACATCAATTGTATTACTAAAATGTCGATTTAATATTGCAGGCCGTTAAAATAAAGCTTACCCATTATAAGACCAAGCGATCCCTGACATCACTCAACAAATGAAGGTTTAGCCACAAAAATTGCAGATTTAAATCCTATATAAGAAGTGCTTCAAGCAAACAGTTAGTGGTTCCGCCAGAGGTAGGCCTTTCCTAACTTATTGTGATCGTTTTTGCAAACAAACATTCGATTAATTAGCCTGTGTCTTCCGCTGCGAACTCATTTAACAATGAGGTACACTTCTTTTGATAGAATAAGCTACTTGCAAAAAAAAGGAATGTGCGCTTGGAAATGATAACAGGGAATCACTGATATGAGCAAATGGCGAAAAGACATGGGCGAGCAAGCAGCAAACAAAAAAAGACCTCCTCGGAGGTACAAGCCCTCTTCGGAGGCACAACTCTTCGGAGGATAAAGACCTCTAATGGGACTTGCCAGAAAAAGAAAGTTCCCTTTCTCGACAGGAAGTTATGGACTGACCGGTGGCACAGGACACTCGTTAACTAGCTGAAAATGTTTGTGCAAACAAACAATCCAAGTAACATGTGTCCGCCCCGTGAATCCATTCAACCGAGAGAAGGAAACTTCAAACTTCCAGGCAAAAACCCTACTCAGAGGCACGCATTCCATCGAGATCTGAAATAAAACTTCACAAGTGCTGGAATGTGAAAAGCCCTCTTCGGAGGCCCATTTCACCATAGTTGAAATGCTAAAAGACCTTTAATGGGACTTTCTAGAAAGAGAAAGTTCTCTTTCTCGACAGAAAGTTGTGGACTGACCGGTGGCACATGACACTCGTTAACTAGCTGAGAACGTTTGTGCAAACAAAAAATCCAAGTAACTTGTGTCCGCCCCATGAATCCATCTAACCGAGAGAAGGAAACTTCAAACTTCCAAGCAAAAACCGTACTCAGAGGCGCACATTTCACTGCGATCTAAAACAAAACTTCACACGAGTCGAAATATGAAAAGCCCTCTTCAGAGGCCCACTTCCCAGCGGACAGGGAAAAAATAAAAGCCTCTCCCCAAAGGCAGGAACAAAAAAGCCCTCTCCCCAAAGGAACAAACAAAAAGCCCTCTTCCTAGAGGCACAATCAAACGAAAGCCCTCTTCGAAGGCACAAAAAGGTCGAAGCCCTTTTTCGAAGGCCCGCTTTACCACAAAAGAAAATTCACTTGCCAAAATAAAAGTGACCTTCTCCAAAAGTGATGTGTAAAAACTTCGCAACAAAAAAAAGTAGAGAAGACTTCTCCAATACGAGGCGCATTCTACTAAATCAGAAAAAATATTTCTTTAAAACGGAAATATTACCCTGTAAAGTACAAATGCAAATCTCCTTCAAATGGAAAAGTTGTTCTCTAAAGAAAGAGTACAAGTCTTCTCGAAACAGAAAAGTTGTTCTCCAAAATATTGCCAATGTGAAAGAGTTTACAATAAACCATGGTATGGGGGCAATATAATATAGTTACAAAAATAAAAACAATGCTCAAACAACATACCATAGGTTTACTGCAAGATCACACAGAGAAAATAAAGTAACCTAAAAAAAATGCATTCTCAAATACAGACAGAAGTTTGTACAAGTAAAAGAATCATTTTATTCCATACTATAATTTTTTTATACATGTGCAGGTTTCAAAACAAAAGAAGGAGGGGATCAGTACCCGCACAATCTTCGGTCAACACAAGTCTTTATATACACAAGCAAAAAAGAAAAAAGCAAGGTGAGAAGCATAAGTCCTAAACCCATCACTTCTTCTTCCTGCCACCTTTTGAGCCTTCGCCTGGCCGGATGATTAACTTTTTGGGCCGGCTTGTGGGAGTAGGGGAAGAAAGAGGAAGGGGTGCAATTGGACTTTCTTCTGTTTTTTCTTCGCCAGCAGAAGCTTCTCTCCTTTTCTTTGAAACTACACGCTTCCCCTTCTTCCTCGAGGAAGGATCACTGCCCGGAGTGAAAATTGCAGACAACGTTATGTCATCAGAAATAGTCTGCTCCGGGGTTCTTTCACCTTCTTCAGGTTCCTCGGCTTTCTGTTCTTGAGAAGCAACCGGGTCATCCAAGCCTTCAAGAGCTTCTATTTGCTCCTCTTGTGACCCTGGTTGAAAAATGGAAGGAGGAGTAATCTGAAGTGGCGGAGAGGAAACAACCGGAAGAGGGGAAGGCTGAATAACACTTGGTGCTTTCACTACATGAGAAGAGAAGTTAAAGTCAGTATCTCTCATAAAAAGAGGAGAAAGTGGCGCGTCAAGAGTGAAGTAATAATCAAAAAGTTCATCAAGCTCATGTAAAGAAAGCAAGCAGTCCACTTGAGCAAGATCAACATTGAGGTTACCAGGAGAAGTAGACTTTACTATGTCAACTTTGAAGTCCTGCGCTTCAGCGCTTTCTTGAGTCTCATCACCTATGTGGGCGGTGGCACTTTCAATTAAGGTTTTAGCAGGAGGAGGAGAATGGGAACTGGAGCTAGCAATATCGATATCGGCTGAAACTGCAGGTAGAACTGGGTCGGTCAAGATTGTCTTTCCTAAATGTTCTCCTTCTGTCGTTTCGGCTATCTCTTCGGCGAGTTGCTCCTTTCCCCTGGCTAGAATGGCACATGCTTCATCATCTAGATAGTGAGCCATTAAATCTACTTCGGCATATTCGGCTCCTCCAAGCATGACAAGTATGGCCTCCCACACTTTGGCCAAATTGATTTCATATGCCGGTCCCAAAAACTCAAGGCTACCGTGCCACAGAACACTATGGATGTAAAACTCGAATAGAGAGGAGCTGACTTCAGCTTTAGTTGCCATATGAGATTCTTCGGCTGCAACTTTGCCGGCAACAGCTTCATGATGCTCCTTTTCAGCTTTAGAAAGTCGAGCTTTGAGCAGTTAAATCTCCAAGTTCTAGGAGTTGGTTTTCTCTCGAAGTTGGGCAACATCAGCTCGGTAATTTTCTACAACTTGCTGATGCGCTTCAAATTTGGCTTCAGCATCTCTCTGTGCTGCATGAGCATCTCTCACTTGCTTTTGAAGCATTTCTTCTCTCTGAGAGTAGGAAGTGGAAGAATTGGTGAGCTCTTCCTTAAGTTTTTTAACTTCTGCTTCAAGCTTCTCATTATAAGTGGCTATGCTCCTCATTTCCGCGTCATGCTGCTCAAGAGTTTTCTGCCATTCAGAGTTTTCGTTTTCCATTGTTAACATGGCCTCAAGATTTGCACGGTTTACCCTCTAAAGCTCGTCGACAAGCTTTTGCCAACCCGACATTCTCTCAATATCGAGTTTGACGGCATCAAGATTTCGCAGCATAGCTTGCTTGTCAATCGGGACCAAATCAAGGTCAAAGCGCACTCCCTTCATGCACCGATGCGGAAACCGACTTTGAAGAGTGGTTGGGCCTTGTCCAACCTGATATGAAGGCCTGCTAATAGTTGTTTGAATATCAGTACGAGTAAGGGCAGGAGATTGAGAAGGTACAGGAGCAGCGGGCCTTTCAGGAAGTTCGGACGCCGGCTTTTCGCCATATTTGGCCCTTTTACTCGCATCTTCAGGGATGTGGCTTTTCCCTTTATCATCATGGGATTTCTGTTTATGAGAATCATTTGCCCTCTAGGAAGAATCGTGTCGCTCATCTCGTCTTTCATGGCGTTCTTCATAGGCGTGCCTTTCACGAGCTCTTCTCGCAGCTCTTTCTTCGTCAATTTCCCAAGAGGTTGGAAGATACCTCATGGGGTCATGAGAACCGCGCTTCCCATAACGCTGGAAATCGTCGTAATGGGCGCCACTTCTTCCCATTGGAGAATCTAATAATAAAAAATAATATAAACTCAGAAATCCTGAAAGCAAGAAAGTTGAACGCATATAAGTGCTGAAAAGTCCTAAGTGTGTGTAACATTCAAACTACGTGCGTCGAATCACGAACCACTCCTGGGTTGGGAGGTCATGATGGATTTAACACCCAGAGTCAGCTCTTGGGCTGATGGAGTTTGTTGCAGAACGGATGTCACTTCAACTGCTGGAGAAGTAACTTTAGCAGTGATAGGATCATCTTTAAAAAGCTCATGTAAAGTAATCATCAGGTCGCTTAACCCTTCAAAAGTATCATCACCGCCGTGCTTGGCGGGACTCCCTCTCCCAGTTCCTTCGTCACCAGATTTCCCAGATTGTTGGGGAGTTTCCTCTTCTTCGATGACCGGGGCAAGTGCAAGTTTGCCGGATGACCCCACAACATCAATTGAAGTAGAACACTTTACCAACGAAGCCGCAACGGTATGTTCTTTCCGGCTAAGTTCCTCGACGGAAATTGGGGCATCCGATGTCTTTACTGGAGAATCGGGGACTTCATGAGTTTGGGTAGAACGAGAAGGGTGCAGAAGCCCGTATTGGTGCAGAAGTTCATCTTTCAGCAAAAAACTTAATACTTCTTTCTTCGACCGACACGGCACTTAATCTATCAAAAGCCGTCTTGTGACTGGGATTTCTAGAGGGAGGAGGAAGTGCTGTAAAAGAAAAGAATGAAGTTAGCACTTAGCAATTCGGATCTCGAAAACCATAAACGGAAAGAACGGGGATGAGCAATCTTACTTCCCATTCTCCAGATGGCATAAAACCCTAGGTGGCAGCAAACGAATAAGAATTGATTCAGAAAACCGTGAGCACTATCGGAAAGATCGGTGGTAAGTTTACGATTTCTGGCGCTTCTCACGAGATTAATGGAGGGGTGGTCTTTATTCTTTGAGAATGTGCATAAGTAACGGATTTCATAGAAGCTCGGAAGACGGTTAAATGTTCTCCTGAATAAAACACACAATCCCATAAGGATGGCGTAGCCATTGGGATGTAGTTGAAAGGGAGAGATGGTTAGTCGGAAAATTAGTTGATGAAGAAATTCATTGAAAGGAGGAATGGCATCACAAAGGCACATTTGACGGTTGTCAGCGACAAAACCAAGAGGTGGTCTGTCAGCAGTATCATTTGGCCGGGGAAGTATAGCATCCGCTTCGGCAATCGCAAATTAAATACGTAATTGGTTGAATGCCCGCTTACTCAAGGTTGTTGGAGTTCTTTCCGGAGGATTATCCAATGGGTCGGCTATCGGGAAGACTCCTTCAGATTGCTCGATTATCTCTTCTTGAGAAGACATTCTACACAAGGAATTGGATATTCAAATATGAAGGTGCACGTTTCCTAAATGTGTGAAGTGTTGTGCAGAACTAATAAAATGACAAGCAAATATAACTGAAATTAAACTAACAGGCATTTGTCAGTTACAAAGTTTCAGGTTTTGTTGTTCTAAGTCCAAATGCAAGTGCAGTATTAATGCAAACAAATCAGTTTTAATTGATAATATTGCTTTGCTTTAATACTTCGGTTGAATTTGTTGATTCATAGCACTTCATAAAATTTCTTTAAGTTGATTATCTTTTATCGACTAATCTGTCATTTGATGTGGGCAATCAATGGCAGTATATTCGTTCTAGTTTTCTGCAAATGTTGTGTTCAGCAGGTTGTTAGCTTACAAGTGAGTATAATCTGTAAAGAAGTACAGAAAAATTCAAACAGTTAAAGTCCAGACAGTTCAAAGTTCAAGCAGTTTATTCTAGCAGTTTAAATTGGAAGTACAATCAAGTTCTATCAAAATTCCGAAGCTTTCAAGTTTTGTTCAAGTCCTTAAGTCACTATCCGAGTCAAGAAGTTCTCTAAGTCCTAGGTCGCTCACGACCTAACAGTTTGGGTTGAAATTGGTCTAGGTCTCAAGAGGCCACTCAGCAGTGAAAAATTGTTTAAGTCCTAAGTCGTCCGCATGACCAAGGCACTAAGTCGTTCACACGACCTAAAGACTAGGCCGCTCACGCGATCTAAAGTTTAAGTCGCTAAGAGTTAAATCGCTCAGCCCCTTTTTTGGGTCATAAGGATCCTTAGGTCGCGTCGATTCTTTAAGCCGTTTGCCGAGGTAAGACTCATGATTCACGTCTCGAACAGCTAGAGTCCTAAGTCGAGCACTACCTAACTCCCCTTAACTCGCTAACTCTTCTTCTCTCAGCAAATCACCTAACCCGTTAACCCAATAACCTGTTAGCCCCTCTACAATCAAATCCGCCGTATCTCCACGCCACCAAATCATCCAAAACCAATGAAAATCGCCTCTAGTCTGTCACGAACCCAATGTATTGTTGTACTCTCGTGAATCACAGTGACAACATGTCCAAAATCGATCAAAGGTTAATCGTGACATGATCCACGGCGAAATGCAGCATGCAAAATCGAGATAGGGCCGAAAACTGAGGGATTCACAATTCAATGGTGGTCGTGGTTGAATAATAACCGAATTCACTTACGTAGTAAGATTGAGGAGATGATGATCAAATCAACAGGAAGATTGGCTTCAAAAGTTCTCGAGCTCAAAGATAATAATGGCGGCAACAGAATACAATAAGGTGAAGGAAGAAGAAAACGACCTAACGGCTTATATATTGGAGAGAGAGGAACACGAATTGACACGAGCGACCTAACACTTTCACAAGTCGCTCGCGACTTAACGATCTAAGCTAGCAAAGGTTAAAAGATATCGAAGCACACGACCTAACTCTTAGGCGTATACTTCGAGGGGCAAATGTTAAACCTCTTCTTTCTACGACCCTGCGACCTAGAAAAAAGTAGCGACCTAGCGACTCAACTCGTCAGCGACCTAAAGAATTGAAAGGTCCAGCGACCTAGAGGATTAGATGGTCCAACGACCTATGACTCAACGAGTTAACGACTTATATGAAGGCGCGACCTAACTACCTAAGAAAGTAAGCGACTTAACACATAAAGCGGCTCAGCAAGTCAAACGACCTAATTGCTAAATGGATTCAGCGACCTAGCGCACCGACGACCTATGGACTGAGGTGACCTAGCGACCTAAACGTATACGCGACCTAGCGAGTTAATAAGGGGAGTGACCTAACATGGATAAATTCTATAACGACCTAGCGACCTAGCGAGCTATACAAAGCCGAGGTAACTTGTCTTCCTTATGTTGTTCCTTCCCTAGGCCGCCCACGATCTATGACTTGTTCGAATGATCTAAGGTGCTCCCGTTAGGCCGTAAACCATGTATACTAAGTCGCCCATGACCTACGACCTATACATAAGTCGCTCATGACCCAAACATACCAAAGGAGCTTCCTATGCCGCTTCCTACCTAGGTCGGCCACGACCTATGACTTGCTAGCTTCTCCAGAACGATCGAGTGAACCGTGTTTAAGCCGTAAACGACTCCCACTAGGTCGCGAGCGACCTACGACCTATCCAAGGTCGTTTGCGACCTATGACCTAATGTCGAACTCTCCTTTAAATACCCCATCTACTCCAACTAAAAAGGGGATCTTTTGGCTCATTTCTGCAACGCCGATACTCAACTGAATTCTCGACTCACTCGACACTTCAAACACGAAAGACATCTCAACAAACTTCAAGAGGAAATCTAACACAATCAACATGGATTCAAAGAATTCTTATACATCGGAGTTCTAGTCGTTTGTCTCATCAGTACTGTAATTGAAGATTGTTGTAAAGTTGTAATTGATTCAGTAATAAAGAGGATTAAGGTGGACGTAGGCTTAATCTGAAGCCGAACCACTATAAAACTATTGCTTTTACTGCTTTCTCTGTGACTTTTCTACTTGTGTTTAATTCCAGTGTTCACGGGTGGTGCTTTCACTTAATCTCTACATACATCGGGGTGTTAGCGTTCAATTTTTAGCGTTAACATCCGCTATCCCGCTTTATCTTTTTAATAAAATGAATTGAAAAATGCATTAATACATTATAAATTATGAAACTAATTTATTTGATTTTATTTTTAATATATTTTCAAAAATGAAAATACTCTAATATTCTACCAAATTCAATTATGTTATGTAATAGTTTTTCGTTTATTTAAAGTATATTCGCACATGTTTTTATTTAAAATTATTTATGTATTATTTATAATTCAATTGAATGATAATTTTTAATTTAATTACCATTTATACATTTGTAAAAATATTAAGTACGAGTTTTACATGCTATTTTAGAGCGATCCGCTATATCCCGCTATATCATCGCTGTATCCCCGCCATGACTTTTTGCACCTCCACTGCTTTGAGTCTATCGAGCGCATTAACTGCACAGCAAAGAACAGATAAGTGTAGAGTTGAAAAGGAAAATGACAATAGTAATTAATGCTATGATCTCTAGCATACGAAAGAAGATCATCAGCCACCAAGTAGGAAAAAAAATCTACATAGTTAATAAATAAAAGGAAAAAAAATCATTTCAGCCGAAATATTGCTTAGTCAAAGTAAGGGAAAAAAAATATCTCTGATATATTGTACAAAACCATGTAATCACCCTGTACAAATACATCCCCTGTAAACTTCTATCTATATATCAACTTCTCACATTTCAGTTTCATTCATTCAAAGCTAAAGAATCTGAAGTAACATCATCTCAAAAACTAAAAAAAATTCAAATTTAAACTACAATACATATCAATGAAACTCAGAGATTAAAAGAAGATCTCAGCTAGCAAAAATTCAAAGCCTCAAAAAGAAGTACTCAGTTCATTTTAAAATCAAGGTAAGTGACATTTTTTTTTTAAATTTTAAGTTATGAACCTTTGCAAACATATCTACGAATAAGTATGATTGAATATATGTATGAATGCTCTGAGTATTTTGAAGGATGAATGGTGTGCAGGAATTTGATGTGTATTCTCTATCTTAGATTTTAACCACAAGTTTCACTTCAAGAATCATTTGCTCTCGATCAACTTGTTGTTTGGATTTAGTGTTAAAACAAAATTTGTTTGTTATAGCATATATTCAAGATTTATAATTTATTTAAGTTAAATCAACTTGTTAATAACTCTAGGAAGCAAGAAACTGAGCAAACTTTTAAAATTAGTCAAAATTCGAATTTCTTAATTCTCGAATTCAGATTTATAAACTGAATTCTTAAACTAAAATATGATTTTTAAAGCAAAAATTATAATTTTTAGATCAAGGATTCGAGAGTAGTTCGTTCTTGTTCGAAAATTGGGTTTTGACCAACTTCTGTTGATCGGAGTGTGGTTGATAGTCGGGGTTTCGTGTGGAGGTGGAGGGTCCTATGACGTTGGTGGGAAAAATGCTCGGAGATGCCCACGTTCACAGTGGTGATGGTGGCGAGCAGTTTTCATTCGTAAACCTAATTTTGGTGAGGCTTAGTTTTTCGATTCATTCGTCATCTACGTTTAATCGAGTGCGACGTGACTCAGGGGAAAGGTTGAGGTCGCGTTGACTAGTGGATGGCCGGAGATACTCACTTTCTGGTGGTCGAACCTTCGTGCTCGAGGCGATGACAGGTTTGGGTCATGATGGGTCTTTTTGTTTCCAGGTTTCGTTTTGTGCTCGATTTTGAATTCGTGAAGATGGAGGGGTTCTGGCGATTGGGGATGGCTTCTTGGATGGTTGTCGACTTGATCGACGACGAAGCGACGTCTGGAGGCGAGCGGCGGTGCCGTGCACGTGCATGGAGCATAGTTTTGGAAATATGGAAATTTTTGTTAGTTTGGGAAATGGATGCAGGGATTCTTCTCGCGTGTTTGTCTTGGGCAATTTGAGTAGTTTACTCGAAGTTTTTCAAGTTTTGGCTCGAAGAAGATTTTCGTGGCTTGGGTAGAAGCTTGCCCAGGTTTTAAAAAACAAAACCTGTTCTGTTTTTGCCAATTTAAAAATAAATTTTAAATTATAAAGAAAGTTTAAATTAAGTTTAAAAAAAAAGTTTAACCATAAATTAAAGTTTATTTCGAAGCCTAGTTTGAGAATAAAGTTTGTAAATTCGAATTATTTTTAATAACTAAAAAGATGTTAAGAAATCATGTGTCAAAAAATTTGAATTTAAAATGGATTTGGAATTTGTAAAGGAAAGATTTAAAACAAGTAAATCAAACTTGAAAACCTGGACTTGAATCTAAATTGAAATTCTAGATTTTGAAATAAAATCAAGTTTTATAAATTTAATGTTAAATAAGTTAAATGATTAAATATCCATTAATATGTGAATTTAAAGAGAAGTTGATTTTATTCTTTGAATTTCTTTTATAACCAATGTATTATTTAACATGTGAATTCAAAGGTTTTAAATATTAGTTTTTAACTTTATATAAGATAAATTGGTATTCATTTTAAAACTTGAAATTAAAATGAAATTTAAGTAGTAAATTTGAAATAAATGTTTTCAAACATATTGTGAGTGATAAATGAAATCATTAATAAGAATAAGCTATCTTTAAAGTTAATGAAACTTATTGAGTTGTAATTCATAAATTATTAAGTTAATTAGAATGGATAATTAATGTTTTGTACTAATTAACTTACTAATTACAAGTTTAAATTTATTAACTAAAGTTAAGTTAATTTAATTAAGGAATAATTTAATTGTATTTAAGAATTCATTAAGTTACAATTAACACTTAATTAATTAACTAATTAGGATTAATTAATGACTTATTAATGGTTAATCAACTTTAAATTAACAATGATTAATGTGATGAAATTTCTTTAGCAAAGCAATTAAAGAATTGTTATTAGTTAATGAAGGTCATTAACTAAGATTATTTTAATAGTTAATTAATGTGATTATTTTAGCAATTAATTAGATTAATTAATTAATGATAATCATTTATGAAATTGTGTAAGTGTAATTACTTTATGAAAATAATTAAGGAATTAATTGCTCATTGTAATTTATTGAGTTTAAATTTGATTAATTTAAGTTAACTGTCAAATATTGTGTACTGGACTGATATTTCTGATATGTGATTGTGACGCTATGTAACGTGAATTGCTTTGTGCTGCACTGTGATTTGTGATTTGTTTCTATGTGTATGTGAGAACCCTTTTTGCCCGTAAACGGCATTTAAATTTCGATGCAACAAGGAATCAGATTCCAGTTGGTTATCCGAAACCCACACAGAATCGTAATGGTAAATATTTGTGATTGATAAATTTATATTATTTATCTGTGAATCTGTGAATGAAGATAAGCATTATGGTTTATACCGCTTATCGAGATTGATATGATTGAATCTGTGATGATGATGTTGTGCACCTATTGTGTGAAATCCCTGGACTGCACCATACACATGCAAATATGGATTGCACGTGGAAATTGGTTAAGTCGTAGATTTTTGAAAATAGTTTTAAAATTGAATTTTTGAATCCAAATGTTTTTGGGAATGGATCGGGATTAAAGTAAAAAGTATTTGAAAAGGATTTCAAACATAAAATTTAATTTTGGAATAATTTGATTACGCCTTGAAATTTAAATAATTTGATTTAAATTTAAATTCAAAATTTGAAATTTGGAATTGAATTCTATGTTTAGAAACTAGGGATTGAAGATGTTATACAAGTTACATATGGGTTAAACCATCTTAAATGTATTGATTTGAGAATTTGAATTTAAATTCAAAGGCATTAACTCGTGCAAATATAATTGGATTTTTCTGAAATGAGAACTATTTGTTTTCAAATAATTAAAGCTTTCACATAAGAAATGAACTTCCAATTTGTGTTAAAGGGGATTCCAAGTTGAAATGAAAATGATTTCCAAGTTATCAAAACAGTTTGAAAGCTATAAATTAAATCTTTGATTTAAAGATTTAATGAGTGAATCTAATTAAAACGGAAATTTTTTTGAAACCCGTAAATGGATCGTTGTGAAACTGGGTGAACTTTGTGAAATAAATCTTTTCGTTTAGAGATTTGAAATGGTAATTCGTTTCACCATTTGAAGAAAGGTTTTGGTTTTCTTTGAAGTTGTGACTTAATTGAATTTCCATATCCATATATTTTAAACATTGCGCTCATTATTCGGTTTTGTCGGGAGAGGACCTTGTGTCATATAACCCATTCCGAATAGTGATATGACGTTATGAATTGCATTTGAAGACCAGTGTTGAAGACCGGGTGCTTGCGAGAATGATAGGATAACCTATCGATTGTCTCTGCACCGAGTAGCTACAGTATAGAGAATCCTTAAGTGATGGGAAGTCCGGTCGGGATTGTGAATACCCGGATTTGCAAGGGCTTCTTCCTTTTTTTGGACGAAGTGCCTTCGGTTCTGTTCGAACCCGAAATAGACTTGTATGGTTGTATGTCTAACAATACACTTTGAGAAATAAAGCCGATTTCTTTCAAATACATATCTGTTGGTGGCAGAGAATTTATTCTCTTATCTTAACACCCTTCTTTGAGACGTACGAGCTCAGAGGTAATGTAGTTGAAGGTTATCAGTTATATATTCCCAATTTGGCAGTGTGGCATGCTGAGTGTTTCTATGTGTTGGTGATCATTTGTTGATCATTTGTGATCAAAGCATGGCTTTTGTATAATGCGTAGCTTTGTGGACGAGACTGCATCAGGACGTCTCACCCCGGAAATGGTCAGAACATGAAAGATGCGGCAAAGGTTATGAGGGTCGTGCCCTTTAGGATGTGTCATTCCCTTCTGGTAAAGGGGGGTATCATGGTATGGAGCCCAAATATTTACCTATGTGGTTGCTTCAATTTTATTTATTGTGTGGTTGTTGCTTTGTGGATTAGAGGCGCCTCGGATAAAGGTCCCAAAGGACATGGGGATGGCATGCTCGAGTACTAGTTACCTAGTTACAGAGGTAACCCGGCCTTGTGTTGGCAGAGATCCGGTTAGGTTCTCGGGACATCCCACCAGAGGCGTACCCATATGGCAGTAGGGAGTTCATTAGCCTGACCATTTGTTGGAAATCCAATCATCAAATTCGTGCCTTGTACGGTTTTAGTTATAGAACCTGCCATTTACTTATGGTGGCGCCCCACTGTTTAGATGGTAGCTACATTAGGCATATGATACTGGTCGTATGCTGACTAGGATTAATATTATACTTTCGAAATGGTTTTTTCTACACTAGGCACTAGTAATAAAATCAAAGAAGTTTTCTCGTATCAGGCATAGTTGACCGTCATAAGGAGAAATCTCCTCCAATTCTGCGTTTGCATTGTGTGTGTGGCGAGAGGCCTTATGGTAGTTTCATTTTCGAAAAAGCACTGCAGATTTATTTTAAGTTCTCTTGTTGTCTGTTTTAAAAGATAAACTTTTTTTGTTACTCATACCAGTCCCACAACTGACCTGGAGTTTATTGTTCCTTTCCTAAACTCTGGGTGCCCACAATTCTTCCACACGGGCAATCTAGAGTTCGGTTTTTCAAATTGTCAGGTTTAGTAGATTATCTGGAGCTAGTTCAGTCTTTAGATCAGGACTACACTTGCATATCTTTATGCATTGTTATTGAGAGTTCGAGCAATTTCTGGATTAGTGCCTTGGAGATGGAGATTACCGATAGTGTAGTTCTCTCTTGAAGACCATCTTGGAGATATTACCCGGTGCTGGTGTTATCTATTTTCTTTCCGCTGCTATTGTCTTGTATCATATCTCTGATGTATATTGATATTCATTATATCATTCAGTTGTATCTGGCTATTGTACCAGATGTTGTATATCAATGTGTTATTCTTTTTCTTCTGCTTTATTGTACTTGATGTGTTATAAGCTCCAGCGAACCAGATTCGACGTTTGGATCTGCAGCATTTGAATATGAGTGTCGTATTCGGTCCCGATTTTCGAAGGTCGAGTCCAGGCCGTCACAATCTTCTTAAAGATGTGAGACGACCCACAAATCCATACCCCTTGAGTCAACACTATTCGACAACAATCAACTAAAGTTGTACAGAAATACGAACCATTTGGGTTAAAGAAGAAGAGGCAGAAGAAGAAAATAGAAAACAACAACAGAATCTAACCATTGCGGCGGAATAAAATATAATAGATAATAAATGATCTTTACCCCAAAACAAATATATTTGTTTACATATTACATCATCAGAGTACATCAATCATAGCTCAACATCAATAACATACAATTGGATACACAGCTACTCAAGACAGCGGAATCTATTACTTATAAAGGAAAAGAGAATCCACGCCCTGGTTATTCGATACGTATCCCTTCTTCTCATCAAACATCGGGGAAAAGTAGCACTCAAACATTCATTTTCTCTCTCTCTAGCATTCCCATCTGACGGTTATTATTCCTCCCTACATCTACCAATTCCAAAAACAGTGAGAACAACCTAATATCTACCAACTTCCTAAAACTAATGATGTGAGGAATCCGAAATCGACATTCTCACTTGGACCGCTAAATCATATCTCCGCGAAAACAACATCGTGGCATCCTCAAGAACCTCCTAGATCTACAAGTCTCCGGCGACGACGAAGTCATGAAGCTCCATCCTTCCAACGTTGACTTTATGACCGCTCTTGAGATAATTGAATCCAAAATCTATTAATTTTCTGCGTATAAATTCTAATAAGGGAACAATTTTCATATGCTTTATGAATATTACTTCCGACGATTTAGGGCAGGAGAATGGGCTTTCTATGAAGTAATCAAAGAAACATTCCATTTTCAAACGATGCCATAGTGGACATTACTTATAATACGTAATTTACTATGTAAAGTTCTAGCAATAAAGTAAATAATATGTAATTACAGCAAACATTGGGACCATCCAATGGATTGTACAATTTTACAATGGAAATAATTATTCTCATGGTACTTAATTGATTTTTATTGATTTATAATTCAAATTAAATGAATGAATAAAACGACTATTTAGCTTATTGTATTTCTATATAGGAAACAATGCCTAATGTTGGTGACAGTACGTTTAGGCAGTAGGTTTATTTCACACCTCTTCTTACATTATTTATTCGAGGTAAGAATTTACTGCTGTTAAGTAGTATATTTTTATGATTCATAGCAAATATATGGTATTAAAATTGTGAAAAGCCTTGAAAAGTTTATTACAAGGAGTTCACTCGGTAACAAGTAAAAAGCATGCCTTCTGTGTTTCAGTATTTTGATAGTTTTGATTTTTTTTTACAATTCTATGCTCATAGACCAAGTTTGGATGGAATGCATGTTCAAGCTCTAATGCTAAACTTAATCGAAGATTTGATATAAAAATTATAATACATACTAAAATTTTAGATATAAGGAAAAACAAATTGATTAATCAGCAAACATTTGCACCATGCTTATTTCCTAAAATATACAAACATCTATTATTATTGTAGGAGCTCCAAGTAATATTTATTCTTTAACCATGTTACAGATAATCATAATTTTTAAACTACATGAAAAGCTACCTAATCTCATGATTCCACTCAGACTGACAACATATGGGAATGATGAAGAAATTTCATATGCTAAAGAGAATATATATATATATATATATATATATATATATATATATGTATATATATATATATGAAAGGATTCACAATGATAGAAGAAAGTAATATAAGAGTGGATAATAATTGTTGAAATTGCGCTCTTCATTATCGCTGACTATTATTATTCATGATTATAAGGTGAAATTTGCAGGTGGAAATTTCGATCTCATTTTTTTGGATGCAGACATGTCATTATTTTATTATATGCACTAATTATGAATACGTTTTCACAACTTCATATTACATGTACTAAGTTGCAATTAGTTACCTAACATCATTCAGTCAACAAAATTTTAGATTTGACATTTTACTGAGATAGAGAATTGTGAAACTAATATAGATATTGATGATTCTCTTTGCTATTCAAGTATTCTGTCAACTTTGTATATATTTTGGAAGCAATTGATGATTATCTTTGCTATTTTAATGCCAACATGAATATATATCATCAATGTTGGTATGCTTTTATCCTTATATATATGTTACAAAGCAATCAGGAAAATATGGTCTGACATGAATTTGCACATGCATTACTTTTTATTATGTCGTGGTTGTATTCTTACTGTCTATAAGATAAAAAGAAAATGATCCTTACTAAAATGTTGTTGAAATATGATTATCTTTTATGATTTAGGGGAATGCATTTTGTTATTACACTTGCACTCAAATTCATACCCAACAGTAATCCACTGAATCATTTATTCTATATACTATGGCATTATATTTTAATGAAAAGCAAGTTTCAAAAGCCAGGTGTTATCTAACTAAATTATGATGTTCCAAGTTGTTTAAAGTTTCATTAAATATAGTGTACAGGAAATAAATTTAAAAAAGAAAATGATCCATGTCAAAATGGAAAAAAAATCATCGTACATAATTATTTAGGTAATCATGCATGTACCACCCATATTCATGAATTAAGCATGTCCATATTTGCAATACAACTTTAATTTTAGAGAAATAAATTAAAACTGAATATATCTAACATTTACTCTACCGATCCTTATTCAAATAAGAAATGAGACCCAAATGTGAAACTGACAAAAATGTTGAAAAATGTAGAAGGGTAAGGTCTATGTAATGAGCTTTGTCCATCGTTTCTATGATTCAAATAGTTACCATTGTGTTTTTTTTTTCATTTCATAGTTTCCATTTCTTGAAAGTGAAAGAAAAAACTACTTGCAAAAATATACTCCTAAATCAGTTTGTCTTCATTATTCGATTATTTGCTTCATGGACATATTCCCTAAATATTAGTCTCTTCTTCCATCAAAAAGGTCTTCATCTTCTCATTTCCTCAAGACTAAATTTTTTGTGAGATGGATACAAAGATTTTAAAAAATTTAGTAGTCAAGTATCAAAGTTAGAGACAAGTTATATGCTATTATATTGTTAACTACTTTAACATCAATTTACTGGTACAGCAACACACTTGCGTCATAGACTATTTTTCTATTTCGCTGTTATCATTTCATATGCAAAGTATTTGATAGAATAATTAGCTTAATCCAGTAAATAAATAGTAAAGTGTATTATTAATCTATAAGGTTGAACTCTCATAGTTAATACTTTATTTTAATTAATTATCAACATTATATTGAGTTAATAACTAGAAATAATCTATTATAAAGTAATTCAGGTTAGGAGGGAGGGAATAAGTTAGAAATATATTGTGTGCTTCAACTATGCAAGTTTTATTTATATTTTTCTTCTTTTATTGGTGATTTTGACTATTGTCGTCTTTGTTGTTTATGTCCATTTTTTGAACTAAATTCATATTGCCATTCTTTTCCAAGTTATGTTACTTATAAAAAAGCTACAGATCCATATTTTCATTGCTGTTATAACAAAGCATTTGTAATAATGAATATATAACTTAGGCCCTCTTGAAATATAGTAAAATTAACTAATTTGCGCTTTAAAAAAATTATTTTTAATATATTTTTTTGAAAATGTTTGATAAAATTAACTTACACAACAATTATGCATACTTACAAATAACGAAACTTGGTTTTTGAAAAACTATTTGAAAACCGCATGTTCATTTTTGTTTTCTACTAGGAAAGTGTTAAACAAGCTTGTGCTTTCTATATAAAAAAATAGAGATTAGATTTACATATTCATTCCTAAATAGACTTTTCTTACAACTGCATAAAATAAGAGCTTTAGATACTCTAACCCCTTATGTTAGTTAGTGTATACATGTTTATCAAATTTCAATAGGAAGCTATTTTTCAGGTTGTCGATGTCCGTTAATAAATCTACCATGTAGATATAAATTCTATATTCTCATGCATATGTGAAACGTGTTTTCTTATGTTTTTCCTTTTTTTTCTAAATCAAGCTAATAAATTTTACTAGATTAACCGTAGAAGATGACTACTTTTGTATCACTTTGTATTTTAAACACTTTGCAAGGAGGAAATGCTACATCAAAATTTAAAGTAAGTCACCTACCTATTTGCACAATTTATGTAAGGAAGCGGACTACCAAAATGTTTATGTCGGCAAGGAGATGGAGAGATATTGGGTTCAAATACTGAATAGTGTAGTCACACACACATACATATATACATATATACATATATACATATATACATATACATACATATATACATATACATATATATGTGTGTGTATGTATGTATATGTGTGCGTTGTAATTTACATGGCTGCAGCTTTGTGTTTCATGATATGGTATTATGTTTTCGGTAGATTTATGCTATGGATTATAATGACTGCTTTGGTATTACTATTTTTATCATGCCCTATAATTCATCTTAGTATGTAACATATTCAAACGTGTTCATATATTTTTACATATATGTAGTTGCTCAAGTATGGCATTGAAAAAAACTAATTTTATACCTAAATTACTGAAAAGTATACCATTAAGCCTGTTGCAATAATTTTTGTGTCCATAGATATAATTTGGAAATCCATGTGGGATCCATATTTCAAAGTTGATTAGGAGGTATGAGATTTTGTGGTTTCTAATGTATTGCAAATAATGGCCTACCAACACTCTGATGGTTTGGAAAAAGTGTCGAAAATATGTTTGTGAACACAAATATTCATGAAAAAATGATAAATGACGGTGGAAGTGAATGGGCTATAAGTACTCCTGTGTTTTTCCATTTATTGAGTAATGGAGTTGAAAAATAATTATAAAAGAAGTCAAACAGTTCGCGATTCAAATATAATTGAAACCGTGGGAGGCTCTGAAATTAACTTTGAGTATAGTTATGAATTCTTTTTTTTGGTTTGATGGCAATTCATACGGTTGTAATTTTTTATTATCTATTTTAATATCACGGGTTGTAACCGCTCTATTAATTTATCCCCTTTTTCTCAAAGAATCTAGGATAGTGAAGGATTTAAACTATTCTAATAATTTTCTTCTCCTTTTGCTACCGAATCCTAATTGAATATAATCTAATGCCAATTGATTTGACTAAGAAGAACTGGCCTAACTCCGATGAATTGACTGATGTTTACCTACAGTGCAATTATTTATTGGATCTAACTTCAAACTGCTACTGTTCCTGTTATATTTGGTCTGTTTTTCGAAAAAAGAAAATTTCAATTGTCTATTTTTCGATATTAAGCAACTTCTGATCCGGTTATTTTTAACATTTACTATTAGGATGCATTGTGCCAATGACTGCAGCCTCCATTTTCGATGTTCAAAATGCAGTTTGTGTTTTTTTATTGTATTAACAAATTCCCTTCCATGTTAAAACAGTCATTATTATTAAGGTAAAAATTTCTTGGGTTGTATTGATTTTCTTAATGCTTTATTCTTTTTTTTGGCTATCCAGGAGAATGTGAATTTGATTTTTTTTCCTTTTTGGAATGATTACCTAAGTTTATTGTGTGTTGAATGAATACTATTTCTATAAGATTAGTTGTATTGGCTTTGTTTTTTGGGTTAATTTTTCTTATCTCCTATACTATACAATATTGTCATACATAATTTTACCCTTTGCCATCATACATAAATAATATTACATAAGATTTTATGGTGAATATTTTCTTATGGCTACTGTTTCTTGAAGCTCTCACGTGCATTAGTTCAAAATATTGTTACAAGTAAGAAACGGTTCTAAATGACAATCTTTGCAACAATGAAGTGATTGATATGAGCCATCCTGATGTTGACAGAACTGCAAAGTTCAATGTATGCATTCCTCCAAACAAAGAGGTAGTTCCTTTATTTTGCATGCCCATAAGCATTAACATTAGTCCGTGGTTGCTTTGGTTTCAGAATAGTTGATCTGTTTGTACTAATATTAATAGAAAAGTACTTTGGTTTCACTACAATTGCGAGTAGCTATGCATTAACAAGGTAGCCAGCTTCACTGAATCACCCGGTGGAGTCAACATACACACACTGATATACTTTTTTATGTCTGGGCAGGTAACCATACGATTGAACAATTAACTTGGTGGTGTATGCACTGACTATAGAGTTTGCGTAGCGTGCCTGGCTCATACAAGTTCAACAGCGAACCATTCTCCAATGACCCAAGCCTACAGCCATAGAGTTATCAGCATAAGTAAGTTCATGTATATTGGTTACTTTGCATATAATTGTTTCCCATTGCTGAATTTGGACGGACATATGTTACACCTATAGACTAGCATCATAACAATTTTGATATAGTTTAAGACCCTTGGTTTTGTTCCGTTTTATAAAATTATTACAACATTATATAACCACCATGTTATTTATATCCCATAATGGATATACTGGAATGATACTTGAACAGTAAATACTATTTACTCGCAAACTTGGTTCATAATTTCTCTATTCATTACACTTCGGATGCCTGGCCGCTATTACGACAAAATTATAATTTAGTTACACCTTCAACAATTTTATTATTTGGTTATTGCTTGAATGTAGAGGAAAGCGACTTAGAAATTAAAGTTTGAAAGTTTCATGGCTAAGCATCTGAATTTGATCCATTTGATGTTACCCTGAATCTTCTTTCACACCAATTTAAAGTGCAGTACATTCTTGGATGCACTTGTGCACTAAATCAATGATAGAAACAAGACTTAATAGTGATTGGAAACTCCTATAACATATTTTACCCTTTTCCTTGAAATGCACCTTGATTTCAACTATCAACGAATTGCTCAGTTACTATATAAATTTCCAACTTTAACTGCAAATACATACATTTATTGCAAGTTATATGGCACATAGTTAACCAACTTACCATCCAATTCTCAACTTATCATCCAATAATTACCTAAGGTATGCTATGTTAGATCCATATTATACACCATTTTGTATCAACAACTTTGAAAAGATGCTAAATGTGTAAATGTAGCATTTATGCTGGCCTTATTGAATTTTTTTCGTTAACCAATGATTCACATTTGGGTCAGCTTTGCACGACACTAACAATTTCATTCCTCATTCACTATCGTTTTCTCTGCAGGTTGCATTATGTTGCTTATTTTTCCAAAGCCACAGAGAAGAGTCTAGGTCGTTGTAGTGCTAAACATTCAATCTCTACAGGACCATATACACCGATGTTCTGATTATATGTTATGTTATGTTTTTAGCATTAGTACTAATGTTACGATTTGTGGAAGTTAATTTTTCTTATATAGCGCTGTTGTGTAAAGATTTATTATGCTTGACCTGCATTTTTTTATTGCTTGAAGCACATATATGCAAATGTGTTGTGCGTTTCAACTACAATTGCTGTGGGAATATGTTATTCAAGTATGCCAGTGCATTATTTAGCTTACTGCAGTTTAAGTCAATTTTTGATGTTTTTATAATTTGTACAGCTGCCTTTGTATTAAGTTCTGCCATATTATAAAAGATATAAAATATCATGTCCCGCCTGCATAGACTAACCAGCCCACTCAACTTCATTTTGAACATTGACAAAGTGAATGGTTTACATCCAAGTTTTTTCAACTGTAAACTCAAAATACAAACCATAAATTTCCGTTCTATCTACATGAGGAGCTTCACTTTATTGACTGCCTTTTGTTTTCCCAATGACAGCTACGCCAGTTAGCAATGGAAGTTTTCAACCACACTGGTTCTGCTACTGTAATTGCGTTTGATAAAGATGTTGCGTGCTTAACCAAACGGAGCGTGGATAAGATGATGGAACTATCGAGAAAGGTACATAAATTATACGTTAAATGGGTTGTCAATTTGCAGTCCTAATTCTCGACAATTAAACCGTAATATATAGATACTGTCATGTTACCCCTATCATACTCAACTGCAACTTTATAACACTACTGCTTATATTCTTTCAGAGCAATGGTGATGAACTGATTGGTAAACTGTCCAGTAGCTTAATGGGTACCCAAGCTCAATTTGAATTCAGACCTTCTAGCTACGACATCATCAATCATGGAAAAACACTAATTGTTAACAGAATTTCAAATATTCACCAACCCTACAACTCCCGCACTGATCGACCTGAATCCATGGATTCAACTGATACAATGGAAGTTGAGGAGGTACACAATTAACTGCTGAGTCAAGCACGGGTTGAAAACTGACTATGTTTCTCTTTTACAGCTCTTTCTGTTCTTCATAACAAACCTGATACTGTAATCTAACTAACGCTGCTACTCTTACATTACTCAGGATTGAAGAGTAAAGGAACGATGAAAGTTAAGTAGGTTTGTAATTCAACACACAGTCCACAGTGCTAGCCAACTAACAAAGTAACAAACTGACCTAATCACTCTACATTCCTGTAGGAGATGGACGACTGTTTCCACACCTCAGGCAAAATAGAAGACAGCGGTGGACCTGACAGTGAACCTCACTATGGCGTGGTTAATGGTGGTTCGCAATGAAAACGTGGACGGAATTCAGAGAGGATGAGAGAGAAGTAAGCGGTCGCACGGATAAGCGCAACTTGAAACATATTCTTCCCACAACATCAACCTGTATCTGTTTTGACCCTATTCACAGTTCCCTTTTACGTTTCAACTTCACTCTGTTTGTAAACACTACTGTACTTCTCTACTCTCCCCGCAAAGAGAAGTCTATTCTCATTATGCACTTCACTTTATGTATGATAGTCCCTGTATATTTCGCCTACTCTATAACTTTAGGGTTCTTCTAGAATTCAAATCAAACTATTTACTAACTACTAATTTGCTCTTTGTTCGTTCGTTAATTAGTTCACTATTATGGATTTTGCACCCTTCGTTTTCATCTATCTGCTTTGTGAATGATTTTCAATTCTAAGGTGACTGATGAAATAAATTTATGTGCTTCAACATTTTTCCATTTTGATCCATAGTTATCGTGAAAACAATGGGCTTCCATTCTGTTTCTCATCCGTCTCTGAAAGATTTTAAGGATTATCATTGTTCTCCACGTAAGTCTTTTCCTGTTTCATTGTTTCAGGATGGTGTACACTTCTGTTTTTTTGGTGTAATAATGTCAATTGTGGATGATTTGTTGCATACAACGCTATTTTTTTATATTTCATCATTATTCAGTCACTACTATATTGCTTTACCAAATAATAATGCTTTCGATATGTTTGTAAAAATGGTTAAGTGGTTTGTTCGATCAAATCAATGTTGCTGAATCAACATGATGATGGCATATATAAGAATATAGTTCGTTCACTTTATGCTTATAGAAAACTATTTTAGAATTTAGGGACATGGGGCAAATAGTTTACCTGACTTTAAATTATTTAATTTTATGTGGACATGTATAGTTGCATGAATTATGTGAAAATACAAACCAAGGCATCGCCTTAGTTTGTATCCCAAGGCATTGCCGCAATTTGATACAAACCAAGGCATTCCCTCTAATCTGATGCATTGATTGACTCAGTTTGTACTTCAATGGTTTCTGCTTAATATAATATTGAGGAATGCCTTGGTTTGTACCTGAAGCATTGTGCATTGCCTCAGTTTTTGTCAAAAACAAATCGAAGCATGCTTCAGTTTATACGTGAGGCAATGCGTCACTTTAGCTTGGAAAACTTAAATTGAGGTTTTCCTTGGTCTTTGAAAATGAAGTAGGAAATACGTCCACTTTTTCCACTATATGAGGGTCATAAGATTGATGAAGTAAAAAAGTATAATGGATGATATGATTGATAATGGGTTTGGCCCAGCAATAGAAATTTACCATGCTTTTACTAAAGCAGAAGATATGGATGATACTTTGAAGCCACTAAAAAGAACTGAGCAAGAGGTTTAAACTGAACTGATGCATGAGTAAACCAACTATTGATGGAACCTGCTGCAAACTAGGTGAGGTGAATGAGAATGAGCTGCAAACATAGAGAGATGAAGCCTGATGCATTATGAACTGAAAGAAAACGGAGAGCTAATGCTGCTGGTAGAAAGAGCTACAACCTAACACAAGAGTGAGCTCCACCTTGATGCGAAATGAACTGCAGCCCATTGCGACCGATGCTGAAACAAACAAACTGAATGAATTAACTGGAAATGAAGCTAAAGTGTGATCTTGGACAATATTAAGGCAAGTTGTTATGCTTATAATGTTTTATATGACCACTATGTATGCAACTTGGTATACACAGTTATACGTCACACATGGTTAATGCAACAGTGAAAAAAAAATTATTACTCTAAATTCTTTACACAGATATAGATGGAAAAATAAAATATCCATGGATGGATGTTTTTTTCGTTCTGTGTCAATTTTTTTTATTTCAGACTTATTATTACCAATTATAGAAAATATATGAAGTGGTAAGTAATAAATTCACGAGCGTTATCTACCGATTCATACATATTCTCACCAATATACATTTAGGGCATATTTAAAAGCTCATTTATAAGCAAAAATAAGCGATCGTTAAAAAATAAACAACTTATTTTTGTATGACAAGTTGCATAAAAATTGTTGTTAGCAATGTATTTAATTATGTATTAATAAAATAATAAATAACAGTTATTTTGCTATACTACCGACATAAGCAGTAGGTGGATGGAGGATCAAACAAAAGCTACTTCATATATCATTTCGACCTTGATTTCTATACTACCGTAACAGCTATTTAAATATAGGTTTTGTAATACAAAAATATGCATTTTCGTACTTTGAAGCTATCAACAACAACTTGTTTGCAGACCTTAAAAATTTAATTTAAACTGCTTAACTTTAGTTTTAAAGCTCTCGTTACCTTTCATTTCCTTAAATTATTGATTCCACTGTTCTTACGACTCCATCATTTCCCAGTTTCAAATCTTACTTTTACCATTTCATTAGTTTTACAACATAATTACTTCATATGCTTCAATGTTAGCATATTGCCAGTCAAATTACTGTCATTTTAGTCCTTATTGCTTTTATTACTTTTTCCCTAATGGTAAGTTTTATCTCTGTTATGTTCTTAACAATTACTAAAACCGATAGTAAATATGGATGGTTATAAATCGGTACTTAGAAAAACCTTTTCTTATGTTACCACAAAAGGTCTACTATCATATTTCACGTTTAATATTACCAAATAAATGTGTTTGTTTACATTCGCTTACAAACTGATTTTGTTACAAACTTTAAACCACATTCTTTTGTGGCCCCAGTTAACCTCTGTTAGTACTTAAGAAGAAGCACCAAAAACAGTATATGAAGCTTTCTTGAAGAGTACAGGGACTGTAGTTCAGAAACTAAGTATTCTACACACTCATCTTCTGTCAGAACATGCTGGTACACTCTTCTCATAGTTAAGGCAAATTTATTCATGTCTTAGACCATGATACGAATACTGACCATTTTTCAAAGGACTCTGAATATTTTCATTTTTGCAATTTCATGTTTCAGAGGTACAAAAAAATTTGCTTGAAAAATTGCTCTAATGTTGTTTGAATCAACTTCAGTACATCTTTAGTTATCTAACAAAAGAAGTGGATGTATTTTAAACAGTGAAACTATGAGCTATTACTTGGAAAAATATAGTCCCTTCATGTCAACTTAACATAGTGGACTATATTAGTGAGTAGTCTGTAGTCCGCTGAATAAATTACAAATTTTCAACAATGGTATAGATTGACAAAAGTCTTTGAAAATAATTTATGCATTTATTGGTCTGAATCTATTAAGTTGCAAAAAGAAGTTTGTGTGTTATGCATCTACTGTTAAGTTATATTTTTTTGTAGTAATTTTCATCTTATTATACCTCTACTTAGTTTCATTTACGGCCATTCTACAATACTAAAATTATACATCTTAAGGAAAGTGAAATAAAAATACATATACTGTTCGTGTTAAACAATTTGTGCATTGGTTTTCATTTTCTCAACTAGTACAGCACATTGCAACATGTAGTCAAGTTTCTATGCTTGTTTTATTGGCATATTGTTGTAATATTGCAATCCCAAACAAATTTCATGTTGGTCCATTTTTTGACTTTTTAAGTTTCTTCTACACGGTATGGACAACGAAAGACACATATACTATTTATCTAAAAGAATATTACAAACATCATTTTATTTTATGGACTATCTCAAACATTGCATTATACATTTACAATTAATAGAATATTTATTACTCTTTATATTTAGCCGTTCTTTTGAAGAAAAAGTTCATTAAAGAAATCATATAATTAAAATACACGGACAAAAAAAATCAAAATTTAAGAACCATTTTTCTACTTAACCCCCGGTAAAATGGATAGGGGTTAGCTTATTGGTCCAACTCGCTATTTATTTAATTTGTTCAATTAACTTTGATTAGGTTGCTCAATTGATCATTGGTCCGACTCACTGTTCATATAATTTACTCAATTAACTTCAAATAGGCAGCTCGATCGATTATTGTAATCTCATGTTAGGATTCAATGTTCATTTATTTTGGAATAGCCATGTTTGAATTCTTAAATGTATTATGCTTACACACACACACGCACACACACACACACATATATATATATACATATATTACTCAAATGCTAATGATTCCTACTCTTTGAATACAAAGATTAGCTATATTTACAAACTTCAAAATTTGTACTTGTTTAGTAACATGACATGAGAGAGAAAGCGAGTACTGCTGATATTATGCAATCCTTTAATTTTCTATAAAAATTAAGAGTCAAGTGATGTTGTATGGAATAATGGAATTTATACTCCAAATTGTTTATTATTTATAATTATCAAACCATACAAATTTTGAAACATTCAAATGATAAAATAATTTCCTTGCGTTAAAAGTTTTGGTTTGGAAACTATGAATCATTCACTTTCCCTGATTTGCAAGACTAATGTAAACCTAAATAATTAGATGTTTAATCATGTTAAGCTTGGAAATATTAATGACTTTTAATGGATTTTGTCAGAACCGATTTGAAAATTATTCAAGTAGGATATAATTTTTAAAATTTTATGTTGTTTGGCTTTTAGAAGGGTGCGATAGTCTACAATATTTGTAGGTAATTTTTAATAAAATGCAGGCCATGGAATTATTTAAATGTTATTGTGCTCACTTTAAAAACACATTGATTCCAAAGAATGTCATTGATCAAATATAATATGGATTGATCATTTCAGATTTCTGGCAACATAGTAATTCTCTTCCACTTAACCATCTTGCTTGGTCAATATACAACATAAGATGGATTACAGGCGATTACAGGCGAGGGAGGTGACGATTGATTTGGCGACTTTGGGGTTGCAGTGATTTGACAGTGGCGCATGTGAAGTGGAGCTAACAGAATTGGTTTACAGCATATTTTGATTTGAGCAAGATGTTTGATGACAGGCAGTGGGTGCGTATTGCATTTTCTGGTGGGCAAGGGGTAATTGTATGTGTAGCCTGTTATGATGTTAGAAGTGTTGTTTGGGAAGTTTGTATGGAACTGTGGTAGATGCTGGTATGTAGTGGGAAGAGGCTGTAGTGCGATTGTCGATGGAGAATGGTTGCAGCGTTATATGCAGAGGAGGTTGTGGTGATGCGCAGAAACAACAGGCAGAAAGGTAGTTTGAAGAGAATGTTTGGTGGTTGATTGGCAAGAAGATGTTTGTAGTTGTTGGGCTGCAGGCAATGGTGTGGGTAGGGGATGTTTGTAGCAGGGTTGTATAGGAGCGTGCATCAAGTTTGGAAATGTAAGTTTGGAGGAAACAAGTATGAGGCTGATTGGGATGTAAATGTTTTAGGTTAGGAAGGTGATATGGTTGGATAGAAGATGGTAGCACAGTGACACACAAGAGGATGACAGTTGCAAACGAAAGGTGGTGAAGAATGAAGTTAAGGAGGAGGCTATTTAATTGATGACAGGTGGTGGCTGAAGTAATGTGTTATGAGTTGTTTGTTGGTTGGATATGTGTATGCTGTAGACTGTAGACTGGTGATGTTGGAAGTTTGGGTAGGCTGTTCAATTAATAATCTTTTTTTACGTAAAAGCTTAAATTTTAATATTTTATTTATTTATTTGTGCTCTGTTTATGTAAAAAGTCTCATTCAATTAGGATTCTAAAGACACTTTCTGTAATTATTTTGGGCTGATCTCTTGCATTTTGTAGTTGATAATATTGCAGTACTCACTTTCAATAGATTTATACATTTATGGATATTTCACAATTTCAGCCACAGTTATTGGTATGCATCAAAAACAGAAGAATTTTTTTAGTACTTACTCATCCTACTATCAAATCATCTCTACGTCATTCTCAGAACAAGCAAAATAAAGCTACGGTACTGTAACGATACAAATATACAGTTATAATCTACACAGAGTCAATTAAATAAAGAAATAATAGGGAAAACTTAACGTACATTTTGCATTTAGATGTCATAAACAAGAGTATTTATAATGGGTTGGTCTCCTCGACAGAGACTAATGCAAGTGCATTTAAAAAAAGAATGAAATCGTCATGAGCAACTATAATTTTGAGGTTTTATATCATAAATCATGATATACCCGTTCTTACGAGTCTCACAAAGTCATATGAAAGTTAGCATAGTTCAAACGCGATAAAAAGGTGAAAATACATACAATTATCGAACGGTAACTTCATAACTTAAACTCTCTTTACAACTCAACTGCCCGTGTGCGTAGCACGGGACACGCACTAGTACATATATATAAAGCAAGTATGAAGGTACGTATCGTCATCTAGCTCGTCTCCTGAGCTCCACAGCATCATATCCTATATCCTATAATACTCGGTCTGACCCGAGCATTACAGTTAAATAACACCCATGTCAGTCTGGATTACCAGCGTGAGAAAACCACACTCAATTGATTATTAAAGTTTCAAAAATCCTTTGAAAAGAAAAGCATCTCGTAAGACCACGCCACAAATAAACATGTCGGGTTTTTGCCTTACGATAGCTCAAACAATTTTTATCAAAATCCTCTGATATTATAATGGGGTCTATATACAAATACTTATAAAATAGCCGAAATTGATACATTTATTAAATTCCAGCTACTAGACACATAGTGGGTAATACAAACAAAACTCGTACAAGGCTTGTGGGGAGAATGGATTTCGAACTAATGACTAGGCACTGGGGTACCACCTGTCACAGTACGTGACATAGATCAAAGTACCGAGGAGTATGCCCTCTCCCCTACAACACAAGACCAGGACTACCCCTTACTGGATAATCCCGAGTGAGATCACCCCGTGGTTGGGATCAGCAATCGCCCATTAAGCCGTAATAAAAAGGGACATCTAGACAGGGAAGACCTCACCCTGCTTGGTTGCTACCCACCTAGCATTGCTGCATTACCCTTGATTTTCAGTCATTCCCAGTTGATGAGGCTTGAGGCTAAGCGTTACCTTTTTAGAACATATTCCTTAGAATCGCATCGTCCACCTGACGATGTTCCGAAAGAATTCATCTATGCAAGCCCATCCCGGGTTCGAAAGGAACCGAAGGCACTATTCCTACTTCATCCATTTTGGAAATATCCTCAGGATTAGTAGTGACTAGCCCTTGCACTTCACTGCTCCAACTTCGAATCCAAAAATCATTTTCGACGAAACGTACAAACCTGATCGAAGTGGTTTTCGAGAAATAAATCCCGATCCTGGTCTCTTCGAAACGATCAACGTATTTGGCCAATATTGATAGGTGGTTATTTAACTATCAATTAATATTCACAACATCCATCCAACAATAAATAATTTTCCAAATTATTTATTAACCTCAAAAACATCTTTGCAAGATATATTCCCACTTTTCAAACCCCTTTGAAAAACAGTTTTCAAAACTATCTTCCTCTTCTGAATAAATTTCCCGAATATTTTCTATTTCTTCTAAAATCACCAAGTTCGACACTTAGATTTTAAAATGATTTAAAACACCTTATTATAAAATGTACTCTTAAATATTTAAATTAAAAACTACTTTAATGCTTTATTAAAAACATATACATATATATTTTAAAAATAATTAAAATAAAGCTATTTTTTAAAATATAGAACTAAATTTGTCTTTTTAAAACAAAATACCATGTTACCTTAAATAATTACCACCATAATAGATTTGAAAAATATTCACTTTAGTATTTAAACATTTAGAAATAATAACTTTTTCTAAAACATGCTTTTTAAAACAACATTGAACTTTTATCTTATATTTAAAAACTTACTTTGAAAACATACTTGGCTATCCAGAGAATATACTTCTCTTCACATTCTTCTTTAAATTACCAATTCCAAATACTTGAATCAATTTCCAAATTGATTTCCAATTTACTTCCCTTTATTTCAAAATCCAATAATTTTAGATTTTATTTCTTAATTATGATTTAAAATATTTTAACTGAGGATACCAATTTTTGATTTCTCAAATTACTTCTTAATTCTTTTAAATAAAATTAAACTTTGAAATTTAAAATAATTCTTTATTCCTTTAATTGATATAACTTGAGTTTACAATTCATTAATTTCTGTTTTATTCAAAATTCTTTTTCCTTTCATACTCGAAGTTATTTATTAGTATTTAACATCAGTTCTATTTCTTTCCAATTCATTCTTAATTTATTCAAATTTTCTATAATTATTTTTCTTACAAATTACTTCTTTATTTTCTCTCCAAAAATCCAATTTATATATTTTTGGTAGCTCATTATACCCAAATATATTCAATCAAACCAAAGCATTCAATATTCCAATATAACTCATCATAGAATATCAAATAATCACAACAGAGAATATTAAATAATTTAAATAAAAGTTAAGGGGTCCAGTTGGATCCCACCAACCTGTTTTCCCTGCATCCACAGACGTTAGCACAATAAATAATACCAATTCCAAAATATACCATACTATAGCACATCAATCAATTCAGCGATTTAAACAATTATTTAAATTTAGTCATTTAAATTTAAATTTAACTGAGTGAGATTAACTCACCTTTGCTTTTGGTTTGCAGTCTATTTCCATTCATTTTCATTCCAGCTTGTTTCTCGATTTTAGACCTTGTATGACATTATATAGTTAATTAACACTCGAATAAATCCAATATTTAACTAATAATTTAATTTAAAAAATTTAGACTAATAATTTAATTTTAAACGAATAATTAAATCGTAAAGTAATTTTCCTTTAATCAAAAAAATTTCAGTAACTGAAATACTCAAATTAGTTTATAAAATAACTAATCACCCTAAACACATGTTTTAAATTAAACTACTAAGTTTAAAATGTGCGTATGTATATTCTTTTTTATTTATTTATTTTTCTTTCCACTTTGAAATACATATATATATTAAAAATAAATTATAGGTTTCAAAAAATAATTTAATTTTTTTTATAAACTTTACCACTTTAAAATTCCTATATTATATTTTCAAATCTTTCTATATAAAAGTTTTCCTGAAAATAAACCGAAAGAGTAGGATTTATTCTGTAAAACCTTTCTTCCCTAATATATTTATATACATTTTTGCCATTTAAAAATCTGGATTTTAAAATTCTTTTATCTGTGTAAATATATATATATATATATAGATATATTGTTAAAAAATCAAATTTAAATAAAGAAGACAAAATACTATACCTTACTGTAAATAAACCCGACCTCACCACCACACAGCAACCCTCGCGACTTCTCGCGTACGCCTACACTTTGCGATCGCCGCTACTCATCTCTCCACACCTTGAGACGCGAGCGCCGAAACCTACAATCCATCGTCGACGTCCTCGCCATGCCGTCGCGTGCGAACGTCGCGATTCTTTTCCAGATCGACCCGAGTTCGCCTCCTCCTCACGATTGAAAACGAAAACATCGATCTGAACATAGCAGGAGGTTGTGATAGTTAAAAGGGGGAGCGACTTCGTTTGGAGTGAGGAGGACGAGAAGATATCGCGATTGATTGCGGCCATAAGTATATTTTTATTTTTATTTTTTTTGGGGTTTGAATGAATAGGTGGTTTGAAGGAAAAGGGTTTTGGTAAAAATTGATTTGTTCAGCCATTAATTTATTCTTGAACGAGACTTTAGAAAGAAGGCTCGTCTTAAAATAAAAAGAAAAGCGAAGAGGGGGACACGATTTGATGGTTGCGTGAAGAAAATCTACTACAGTGATTTTGAAAAACGGCTGGAAGAAAAAGTTGTCGGGAAGGATTTGACTATTCAAATAGAAAAAATATAATTTAATTCAAATTAAATTTAAATTGTCTTCAGTTCGTAACTCCAAATTTTGATCTCCTGTCGAGGCGTGCCGCTAGGCGTTTATAATGTTATACGCCTATTCCGGACGCATTGGAAAAGGTTTTGAGTCCTAATTCGATCGTACGGGGAAGATAGCTTTTTGAACCCAGTTCTTATATTAAATTTCAATTTAATTTTCAACGCGTTTACTTAACATACAAGCACACAACAACTCCGATCAATACCAAATTTGAAATCCGATAATAATTCAATATTACGGATCTAATGGAATTGGTTTCGTCGAATTCCAAGGTTGTGTCTCGGAAGGCTATTTTTAAATTCAATTTAAACGATAAAAATTTTAAAACTAAACAAACCACTATTAATTTCATTTTTAACACTTCAATTGTCTTCGATATTATCAATATAAATTTCATAAGCCTTCAATTTATTTCCAACAGGCTTAAAACTCCAGATTCAACATTTTACTCAACTTCAAATTATTTAATTCAATAATTTAGTTATCAAATAAATTGTGATATTCGTAATTCAAGTTAAAATTACTCTATTGAATATTTAAAATCAATTAAATATTTCGATTTTAAATGCTCGAAAATTTCGGGTCGTCACATTCCTCCGCCTTAAAAGGATTTCGTCCCCGAAATTACTAGTTAAGAGGAATGGTCCAATACCCGTTTACTAATTCCCAAAACCAAACAGTTTTATCAACTTTCCATAACATATCATTTATTAAAGACCCACTATCATTCTTACTAACTTCCCACTCCTTCATAGTTTCAAACAATACTATTTGCTCAATCGTTCAAATTTCAATTTAAACCCAAATTTTGAATTATCAAAATTTTCTCAAAATTTTTCTAACTCCTTAAATTTTTGAAAAATTTCGCCAGCGTCTCCTTTGCGCGGCTAGCTCGGTACAACTACAAAAGGCCTCTACGGGCTCCCAAATTCCAAAAGAAGACATAAGCCAAGTGGCTAGATTCAAAAACCCAATCAAATTTCACAGAAATTTAAATTACATACCTTTTTGTCGAGCAATTCATATTTATCTTTTGAAATCAAAACCAACTCTCTTTTCCCTTAATATACCTGCATATCTTACTTAGCAATAATACCCAATCACAACATTCAAAACATTTTACTGACTCCTTACAGAATTTCAATATCTATTTGTCCAAATATTAACTTAGAACATATTTGTCATATCAATTTCCAATTAAGAGTTCACATTCGTTTCCAAATATTAACTTAGAATATATTAAGAGTTCACTTCACCACTTTAGTTTATATCTATTTCTGTTCAAACTGATTCTCCCATTTCCATATGAATTTAATTTATTTTCAACTCTGAACACTTAATTTCATTTTCCATTTATAGCTAAGGCATGTCATTATTTTAAATTAGTTTCACTTAATAATTTATTTCATTTTCTAGTTTGAAATCATTTTGTCGTTAAAAAAAAATTCAAAAAAATTTCAAAATTTTTTCTAACTCCCAAATTTTCCGAATTTTTTTGGCAAAGTCTCCTTTATACGGAGGAGCTTTTGCAATTTGACAAAAGATATAAATATATATATACATCGACCCACACGGTCGGAAAAACCAAAAACAGTTCATATATCCTATTTTTATTGCGTAGGCGTACCTTATTTAGCATTTTTAAGCAAGCGGCTTATTTATTTTAGCATCTAGCGCGACCAAATCCAGCCACACAGCTTCCAGGTTCCTGTACTTACTCAATTTAAATATGTAAGTACTAAATACATGCAATTTAATAACATTTCACTTATATTCATATAGCTAACACATAGATTTCATAAGTAATCCATGTGATATACATTCATAAGTACATATGCAAGGTTTCGACACTAGTTTTAAATTGTTTGCATCCAAATTACATACCATTCCGTTCAATTCATTTTTAAAAGAAACAAACTCATATTCATTCCAATTGGTGCAAAAATCAATTTATTAAACTGCTATTGATTCATATAAATTTTTTTTACTTTCGTTTTAGTCGAATGACCAATTTTCTATTGCAATTCGACAATATTAATGTGAATAAATAATTACATAAGCTTTATAACCAACTAAATTGATTCCCACTCAATTTACACTTGATTCCATTCCATTTTAATTTATTCACAAACTTTCATTGCATTTCTTTCATATCCAAAAAGTTTGATTCCAAACTATTTTTATTATACCCAACATCATCCCATGCTTCTATTAATTTTAAACTTAAGTTGATTTACTTCAATTCACTCCCATTTCATAACTTAAGTTCATTCCCATTTTTTTTCATTCATACTCGAATTGGGTTTATTTTCATCTCAAATCATTTTTATTTTTAATCCAATTCCATACATGATCAATTCATATTCAATTCAATTGACTTCAAAATCAATTTTATTTACATTTACCAGTTCGCATAATTTTATTTCTTAAGTTTTATTGGAAAATTTTAAATTGATCTCCAGCATATTTCATTTTTAATTCACTTAAAATTTTAAGTTGAATTTCTATTTATAACTCAAGCTTCATTTCCAAACTCAATTATCTATTCACAATCTTTGATTTGATTTTCCTTTGATCAAATCTCAACCGTTTCACCAATTTATTCGATTAGTTTATTCCTTTATCCGTTCTAAATTTTAATTTACATTAACAATTCATTGTTGAATTTATTAATAATAAGGCCATTCAATTTATGCTTGAAATTGGATTTGTTTATATTTCACACCATATCCATTTTAATCCAATTCTAACTTTCATTCAATCAACACTTCCAATTACAATTCCATACTTGATTTTCTTTTTCATTTATCTTGAAAGTCATTTTGTAAAATCATTTTATTTGATTCTCTTAAGTTCAATCTTACTTTATATCACAAATTTGGATTTTTTTTCAGGATACCAATACTTTTATTCTGCTTACTTATTCCCTTTTTAAGTTTTTTATAAACTACTCACTTAGTAATATTCACTCCTTCCCAACTATTTACAATCAATTATATTCACATTTTACTTTTAACTAGGGGTTATATATATATTTTCAATGCTTTTCAATTCTTTTATAAGCTTCCAAAGTTTATTTATTATAATTCAATATTTACTTAGTTTACATTTATTTTTACAATCTATAATTCGATTGAATTCATTTAAATTCAGTTTTATTCCAACTCAACTTTAGTTAAACCTAGTTACATTTATTCTTTAAATTTTTTTGTTAAGCAAGGAATTAAATCCATTAATATCATTCATGACACAACTGACTTTTGATTCAATTCAATCCGAATCTAACTAAAATTTATTTCTCAATATACGAGTTCAAAACTTATTTACTTCTTTAAAAGCTTATATTGCTCATTTGAGCCATTTCATCTTATAACCAAATTCCAGATTATATATATAACAGTTACTAGCTTAAGGTATAAATTTTTATTTCACAATTATAATCATTTTACCTTTCAGCTTTATATCCAATTTAATTCAATTTCAATTTCAACTTTATTTAACTTATCTCAAGTTAGATTCAACATTCACTTAAGTTAAATTTTAATTCTCGGATTAAAATTTCCAATTTCTACTTATTAATATCGACTTTACTTTATAAGTTTAATAGTTCATCCACTTATTCATTCACAAATTCATTTTCAATCAATAAATTTTATTTCCAACATTAATTATTTTTAGTCCATGTGAACTTATTCTACGCTTATTTTTACACCATTAAATCAAGCATCATCCAATATTGAATTTTCATTTGTATACTATATTAATTAATCGGTTACTTACAAATTTTAAATCTCAAAACTTTGTTTTATTTAGTCCAACTTGACTAAATTTTGTTTTCATACACATGATTTAACACCATTCAAATTTTTAATTCCAGTATTCAGCTTCACTTTACTTACTTACGAGTTGAATTTTATTTCAACAAATTCCAAATTTACAAGTTGTCGGGCTCCTTATATGCCATCAACATTCTTAGTTAAGATTCCAAAGTTTAAACAGTCTTCTAACATTTCAAAATTCCCATTGAAATCACCTATATCCAAAATTCCTTGCATCTCTAAAATCAAATTTATCTCTGTGAATTTCAGAACCAACCCGGTCTTGCAAACCATTCCAATTCAAAACAAATTTTGGTAGCAATTTCTCTCTTGGAAACTCGAAAATGAACACCGATGATGTCGCGATCAACACCGAAATTATTTTCCAGCGACCGTAAAGAGTTCAATGCTTTTCTCTCCTTTTAAAACCCCTCGAATATTTTTAAATTCCATATCTTCCTAAATTTCAAATCCGATTCAAAAATATTTCTCTCAGATATGTATTATTTTTCCCAACCTTTGGGAATCATTTTCGAATTCAAAGGAACTTAAATTTCCAAATGTTCAAATTCCAAACCTTTTAAATTTATTTTCAAACATTACTTTGGAACTTTATCTTATTTTAATTATTAATCACACTATAATTTACATTTAGTTTATCTTTACAAATTTCATTTGTATATAAATTGATTTCTTAGTTTTAATTATGGTATCAATATCTTATTCAACTATAAATCACATTTATTATTAATTTCTTCCTTAATCTTTAGTTATTATATCAATTCTATTTCAATAATCATACAATAATGATAATAATTAAATATTATCGCTTTCTACTATACAAGCATCCATATATAATGATAATAATTTACGAAAAATTATTTCCTTTATATACAAAATAATTTTGGGTAAAATTATTTCATTTACCCTATTTAAAACAATACCGTGTCGGTTTACCTTGTTCAAGAGTTTAGAAATCCCTATCGATGACATGGCGTCCCATATATCGACCAGAATCCATAAACACTCAGCCGATAAATCAACACAATATATAAACAATTTTATACTCACTAACAAATACGCGCTCATATCTATTAATATACCCAAACTCATTCTAGCGTACTATGGACTCTATTTTATGAGTAATTCCCACCAGAGCCAAGGTTATCACCACCCTATGCTCTGATACCAAGTGAAACGATCCGCAAATCCGTACCCCTTGAGTCAACACTATTCTACAACAAACAACTCAATTTGTACAGAAATACGAACCATTTGGGTTAAAGAAGAAGAGGTAGAAGAAGAAAATAGAAAACAACAGCAAAATCTAACCATCGCAACGGAATAAAATATAATAGATAATAAATGATCTTTACCACAAAACAAATATGTCTGTTTATATATTACATCGTCAGAGTACATCAATCACAGCTCAACATCAATAACATACGAATGGATACACAGCTACTCAACACAGCGGAATATATATATAAAGCAAGTACGAAGGTACGTATCGTCATCCAGCTCATCTCCTGAGCTCCACAGCATCATATCCTGTATCCTATAATACTCGGTCTGACCCGAGCATTACCGTTAAATAACACCCAAGTCAGTTTGGATTACCAGCGTGAGAAAACCACACTCAATTGATTATTAAAGTTCAAAAATCCTTTGAAAACAAAAGCATCTCGTAAGACCACGCCACAAATAAACATGTCGGGTTTTTACCTTACGATAGCTAAAATAATTTTTATCAAAATCCTCTGATATTATAATAGGGTCTATATACAAATACTTATAAAATATCCGAAATTGTTACATTCATTAAATTCCAGCTACTAGCCACAGAGTTTGTAATAGAAGCAAAACTCGTACAAGGCTCGTAGGAAGAATGGATTTCCAACTAATGACTAGGCACTTGGGTACCACCTATAACAGTACGTGGCGTAGATCACAGTACCGAGGAGTACGCCCACTCCCCTGCAACACAAGACCGGGACTACCCTTACTGAATAATCCCGATTGAGATCAACCCGCCGTTGGGATCAGCACCCGCCCACTAAGCCGAAATAAAATGGGACATCTTGACAGGGATGTTTTAACTATCAATCTCGATCCCGGTCTCTTCGAAATGATCAACGTATTTGGCCAATATTGATAGTCGGTTATTTAACTATCAATTAATATTCACAACATCCATCCAACAATAAATAATTTTCCAAATTATTTATTAACCTCATAAATATCTTCGCAAGATATATTCCCACTTTTCAAACCCCTTTGAAAACAGTTTTCAAAACTATCGTCCTTTTCTGAATAAATTTCCCAAATATTTTCTATTTCTTCTACAATCACCAAGTACAACACTTAGATTTTAAAACGATTTAAAACACCTTATTATAAAATATACTCTTAAATATTTAAATTAAAAACTACTTTAATGCTTTATTAAATATATATATATATATATATATATATATATATATATATTTTAAAAATAATTAAAATAAAGCTGCTTTTAGAATATAGAACTAAATTTCTCTTTTTAAAACAAAATACCATGTTACCTTAAATAATTACTGCGATAATAGATGTGAAAAATATTTACTTTAGGATTTAAACATTTATAAATAATAAATTTTTCTAGAACATGCTTTTTAAAACAACATTAAACTTTTATCTTATATTTAAAAACTTACTTTGAAAACGTACTTGGCTATCCGGAGAATATACTTCTCTTCACATTCTTCTTTAAATCACCAATTCCAAACACTTGAATCAATTTCCAAATTTACTTCCAATTTACTTCCCTTTATTTCAAAATCCATTAATTTCAGATTTTATTTCTTAATTATGATTTAAAATATTTTAACTGAGGATACCAATTTTTGATTTCTCAAATTACTTCTTAATTCTTTTAAATAAATTTAATCTTGGAAATTTAAAATAATTCTTTATTCCTTTAATTGATATAACTTGAGTTTACAATTCATTAATTTCTGTTTTATTCAAAATTATTTTTCTTTTCATACTCGAAGTTATTTATTAGTATTTATCATCACTTCTATTCCTTTTCCACTTCATTCTTAATTTATTCAAATTTTCTATAATTATTTTGCTTACGAATTTACTTCTTTATTTTCTTTTCAAAAATCTAATTTATATATTTTTGGTAGCTCATTATACCCAAATATATTCAATCAAACCAAAGCATTTAATATTGCAATATAACTCATGATAGAATATCAAATAATCACAACAGAGAACATTAAATAATTTAAATAAAAGTTGAGGGGTCCAGTGAGATCTCTCCAACCTGTTTCCCTGCATCCATAGACGTTAGCACAATATAAAACATTAATTCCAAAATATACCATACTATAGCACATCAACAATTCAGCCATTTAAACAATTATTTAAATTTAATCATTTAAATTTAAATTTAACTGAGTGAGATTAACTCATCTTTGCTTTTGATTTGCAGTCTATTTCCATTCATTTTCATTCGAGCTTGTTTCTCGATTTTAGACCTTGTATGACATTATATAGTTAATTAACACTTGAATAAATCCAATAATTAACTAAAATTTACTTATTTATTTTAACTTATAATTTAATTTAAAAATTTTAAACTAATAATTTAATTTTAAACGAATAATTAAATCGTAAACTAATTTTCCTTTAATCAAAAAAATTTTAGTAACTAAAATAATCAAATTAGTTTATAAAATAACTAATCATCCTAAATACATATTTTAAAATAAACGACTAAGTTTAAAATGTGCATATGTATATTCTTTTATATTTAATTATTTTTCTTTCCACTTTGAAAAAACATATATATATTAAAAAAAATTATAGGTTTCAAAAAATAATTTAATTTTTTTTGTAAACTTTACCACTTTAAAATTCCCATATTATATTTTCAAATCTTTCTATATAAAAGTTTTCCTGAAAATAAACCGAAACAGTAGGTTTTATTCTGTAAAACCTTTCTTCCCTAATATATTTATATACATTTGTGCCATTTAAAAATCTGGGTTTTAAAATTCTTTTCTCTGTGTAAATATATATATATATATGGATGTATTGTTTAAAAATCAAATTTAAATAAAGAAGACAAAATCCTATACCTTAGTGTAAATAAACCCGACCTCACCACCATACAGCAACCCTCACGAATTCTCGCGTACGCCCACACTTTGCCATCGTCGCTACTCATCTCTCCACACCCCGAGACACGAGCGTCGAACCCTACAATCCATTGCCGACGTCCTCGCCATGCCGTCGCGTGCGAACGTCGCGATTCCTTTCCAGATCGACTGAGTCCGCCTTCTCCTCACGGTTGAAAACGAAAACTTCGATCTGAACAAAATAGGAGGTTGCGATAGTTAAAAGGAGGAGCGACTTCGTTTGGATTGAGGAGGACGAGAAGATAGCGCGGTTGATTGCGACCATAAGTATATTTTTATTTTTATTTTTTTGGGGTTTGAACGAATAGGTGGTTTGAAGGAAAAGGGTTTTAGGAAAAATTGATTTTTTCAGCCATTAATTTATTCTTAAACGAGACTTTATAAAGAAGGCTCGGCTTAAAATAAAAAGAAAAGTGAAGAGAGGGACACGATTTGATGGTTGCGTGAAGAAAACCTACTACAATGATTTTGAAAAACGGTTGGATGAAAAAGTTGTCAGGAAGGATTTGACTATTCAAATAGAACAAGTATAATTGAATTCAAATTAAATTTAAATTGTCTTCAGTTCGTAACTCAAAATTTCGAACTCCTATCGAGGCGTGCCGCTAGGCGTTTATAATGTTATACGCCTATTCAGGACGCATTGGAAAATGTTTTGAGTCCTAATTCGATCGTATAGGGAAGATAGCTTTTTGAACCTAGTTCTTATATTAAATTTCAATTTAATTTTCAACGCATTTACTTAACGTACAAGCACACAACAACTCCAATCAATTCCAAATTTGAAATCCGATAATAATTCAATAATACGGATCTAATGGAACTGGTTTCATCGAATTCCAAGGCTGTGTCTCGGAAGGCTATTTTTAAATTCAATTTAAGCTATAAAATTTTTAAAACTGAACAAACCATTGTTAATTTCAATTTTAACACTTCTATTGTCTTCAATATTATCGATATAAATTTCATAAGCCATCAATTTATTTCCAACGGGCTTAAAACTCCCGATTCAACATTTTACTCAACTTCAAATTATTTAATTCAATAATTTAGTTATCAATTAAATTGTGATATTTGTAGTTCAAGTTAAAATTACTCTATTGAAAATTTAAAATCAATTCAATATTCCGATTTTAAATGCTCGAAAATTCTGGGTCGTCACAAGACTATGACGTTTGTGTATATGATGCTTCAACCATACATGCCCTTGTACTTTTGTCTTCTTCAGGTAATCCCATTTTTTCACTGCTTGCGGAAACTTTTAAACTCTTCTACCTATGTTACATGGACTTCCATTGCATATTGACAACGTTGGTACATATTATGTGGACTTCTATTGAACAAAGAGGGTAATATTACTCTTTTTCCTATTTCACCTATATCGAAAAAATTAAGTTGATACAAAATTATATATGTGTGTGTGTGTGTATATTGTAAATAGGCCAAAGAAAAGGCAAAAGTGTCATACTTGCATTAATTTCTACAACATTCAATACGTCTTGAAGTCCCACATACAATTCCGATCCAGTATGACGATTTTGACGAAACCATCTCATTCTACCATTTTCAATATTTACATAATTATCGATGACATATTGTTGTAATCGACAACATACTGTTGTAATAAACGTCCTCCATGTTAAAAGGGGTAAGTATCTTCATGTCGAATTTAAACTTTAAGTTGATTAGAGATAGCAAATGGAATATATATTTAGATATTTATGTGTGTATGTTTGTGTGTGTGTAATTCATATAATTATTTAAATTGTGTTGTATGCTCTACTTATTATAAAGATGAGAATCGTTTTTTATTTTGGCTATGTGTAAAGAACTTTTGTAAATAGAAAATATTATCTAATTTAAATGATATAGCCAAACAAATATTAATCTTTTTTTTAAAATAATTTGTAAATAAATTACCTTTTTGCGATGAAGATGTCAGAAATGACGTAGTTGCCTAGGAATAAAAATTAAATTACTCGGTTGAATAAAATATATTATCATATTAATTTACATCTCAAATAAACATGTACAAAAATTAATGCTGGTGTTGAAGAGCATATTGCTTAGCTTTTGAATATTTTTGTGCATGTTAAATAAAGCTATCGTACAAATTAATGTAGAGAGCTTTAGATATTCGTGCTCAATTTCCTCAATATTTAGTGTGTGTGCGTGCAAGTATGAAGCAACAGTTAATTTAATTAACACATGATAGATTTATATATTAATTTCGATTTATATCCATATGGAGGACCAATAAAAATGAACCTTAAAATATATTTACTTGCTTTATTTCCTTATTTGTAGTAGATTAAAAATGATTACATTGATAGCCATTTTTACTAAAAAGAACATTGATAGCCACCTTTACTAAAAAAAGAAATGAAACAACATTTAATCATTGAATTTTATTATATTTTTTTCACTTAATACATACTTTATCCATAGACTCAACTATCATGAAATCGGCCAACACACCATAAACATTTAGCGGCACACAATTTAAAAACAATTACGTACATTCCATAACCCTATTTTGAGGACCAATAAAAATGAATCTTAAAATATATTTATTTCCCTTACTTCCTATTTTGTCCATATATCAGTAGAATAAGAGAATTCGAAGCATTCATTTCACATTAACCATAACGTAATTGATACTAGTGCTGAAGAGCATATTGCTTAGCTTATATATATTTTTGGGCGTGATAATAAAGCCCATTATTCCATTGTTAACACCTCTAGTAACGATAAATGCTTCAAACCTTTTTTATTGAGATCTTTAATATTACATGTTATTGTAGACTGAGAGCATTATCAACAAAGTATAACTATGATCCTCAAGTAGCTTCTTATCCATTTGATTCCAATAGAGATGGATTTGTGTACGATACACTAATTACGTTTGCTATTTTTTTATTCTTTTTCATATGTTTGGATGTTTATGGATGTTGTATTCATATGTATTCACATCATATTACAACATTGGTAAAGGGTTTTGTCTTATGGTACCGGAGGTAAACTTCTGCTGAAGTTTTATACATCTTATATACAACACATCGGAATCATAGCTAATAAAATATTATACATCTTATATATATTACTAATAAAGAAAATTCATTATATTAACTTACACGGTGTCTTTATTAACTTCCAAGAACACCTTTGCATTTTCCACATCCATTGCACCGGCCTTCCATTCCGTGCACTTGTCCTAAAACCTAATTGTTCTCCTAAGCAAATCCATCTACAAAATTTCCGAATCCACCATCCCCATATTTGATCTCATCTTCGATGTAGCATCTACAACAACCTCCCTCAACAATTATCTCCCTTACCTTCGAATTATCGCATACGATCCCCAATCCTTCAACTACCTCACTATTCATCCCTAATCTCGATCTCACCACCAACGTTTCATCCACGGTAGGCAACACGGTTAATCGAAGGAGGTAGCTCACTGCTCACCATATGAGATGGTTTATTACAATTTTGATGGAATAATTTACTTTGGACCAAATGAAAGAGCATTATTTACGATAAAAAATTGTACGATATAATATCTATGTTCATAGTTTTATGATAACAAATGTTTGATTAAACTATAGCTCAAAATTGATTCCACAAATTCAAATGTTTATAGACATTGGTGTTAATTAATATGTAATTTTTTGATTAAACGCCTGTTTTGATATTCACTCCGACGAAATTTGTGCATTATTCTTGAATTCCCTTGTTGTTAATAACAAACGGTTGTATGTGTGAATAAATCAACTGTACTTCAAATGAACTTCATTATTAAATGTAATGAGTACTAGATTTTGTGGAAACTAGCATAACCATAAGATTTATTATATGGATTTAGTTGCATACTTCATTCAATAACTTTGGATATTTTTCTAAATATTTATATCTTCCTTAGGTATAATGTAAGTATTGGAGTACAAGTTTCTTTGAAAGGATGTTGCAAAAATGGTGTCATGAATATTTCACTAAAACAAGCTCATACAACTCAATACACTTTATACCTAAAATATCGGAACAGTCTCTATAGGCAGGTAAACAACATAAAAGCTTGATCCAAATTTTGGACTTCGTTATCCTACGAGATTTAAAGCTGTAATGTTAGTTCTCAAATGAGCTACTATTTTGTGAAAATTAACACCATACAAATATGATTAAAGATGAAATGTCGTTAACTTTAAGATATTAGTTTTGGAATCATATTATCAACAAATATGATTCAAACTAAAATATCTGAAATTTATATTATTTTGTGACCATATGGTAATTTCAAACATATAAAAAACAATAGCCATATTATGACCAACGAAAGACTTAAGATTGAGAACTGATTCGCTTTGCATATTATTTTGGATTGTAGTATTATGTTTCTATACTTTAGTTTGATATAGAGGCAACAACTGTGTTTAACATAGTGCCTAAAGTAAAATTTTGCTTGAACCAATTTATACATTTTATAGGTATATCGTTGTACATATAATAATTAATAAGTACAAATTTTGTTTGCAACTGTTAAAGAAATGTCAGGGATATTCAAAACATATTAAAGGAAAACAACTTATATTTATTGGACTGCAAATAGTAGAATCCTGATTGTCAAAGTCTTCTAAAACTGTAAAAGAAAAGTACAAAATAAGCTTATGGATCATGAATTAATATTTATATAAGTCTAATTAAATTTCAGTCAACTAAGCATATGCATCCATGAGTTGTATTAAAATCTATTTTTCTGTGAGCTGACCAAAAGCGATGCTTCTTTGAATTAAAAATGGAAAATGAATAGCTCACAGTTTGAACTGAGCAAATGTGAATCCAATTTGTATGGTCGAAAGGTCAGGTAACAATAACTATCATTACTTTGTCTTACTTGAATTAGTTGTCGTTATATGAGAATATCTCAATCTCATTATATTGAATTCCTATATAAGTTTTCCATGTGATCGGCAATAAATGGGACTTTTGTAATGCTCAAATGGAAGAAACCCAAAATCACCATGCGTTGGGAATAATCCTAATGGAGTCAAAACAACTAATGCATCTATGGGTCAATTTTTCCGTTAGTAATGTATTATAAACAATTTAAAATTTGAATTTATTTTAAAAAGATCTTTTAGATTTTTTATTTCTACTAGTTTTGACTTTGTTTCCTTAAGTATGAAACTATGTTATATCATTGAGATTTTAGTTCATAGCTAAAACAATTTAATATGACTGGGCATTCATTCATGATTATTTGAAATTTGTTTGAATTATAAATATGATTATAGTTGCAACTTGAATATGATCATATACTATAAAGTAGATTTATTGCCTCTTCGGTAGTTAGAGGGTTGTACAATGCCCATATATATTTCAAAACTGTGGCTTAATAGTTTTAAAAGGTAAGGAAATAACACAAATATTTTACAATGATCTCTATAAATAAGTAATGTGGCATGAGATACTTAATGAAGATAAATAATGTTTCCATGTATCGAGTAGAATTGCAATGTGTGTGAATTAAGAAATTAAATTATATATCAAGTATGAATTGGAAGTAAAAAAAATGTTAAATACGGTATGAATTGTAATCATGTTATATATATATTATTATGAATTGTTATATATATATATATATTATTATCATGTTAAATACAGTATGAATTGTAATTAATGTGGCAAGGTAGTTTAGTATTATTATGTAACAGAGAACTATTTAATCGGCCATTACAACAGTTTCATGTCAATAGTTCAAACATTAAAAAAATTAAAGGATGATGGACCTTTGGTACGAGCTAGGCCCTAAAAGAGATTAAAGGGATATGCTCTGATAAGTACCAAAGAGGAATATGAGTGGTTAATTTTGGCCATTGGTTCAAGGCTGCATAATTGTTGCTCCATCTACTTTACGAAAAGTTTGAATTCCAGGTCTGCTTAGTTATTTTGAGTATTGAAAGAACTAGATTGGCCTAGGTATTATGTTTGCAATATTGATAACATTATGGAAGGAGCAATATCCTTGATGGTTAGCGGAGTTCCACCTGATTTTTCAAATGCATCTTGCATAATATTAAGTTCGCTAAAAACGCCAAGGAAAAGTTAATTGGTTAAGAGTATGGAAGGCATCAAATGGTAGTTACCTTGCAGGCTTGAAGTATCAGCACAAAATAGCAACAAGCAGAAAAGTGTTTTTTTAAGGAAGATAGGTTATTTTAGAATGTACGTACTACCTTTGTGTGCTTAACTTTAGGGATGAGTGTAAACGATTGTCAGTGGCTGGTAAATAAAGCGAATTCAATGAATATATTTTACATGATATCGTTTTGAAATTCTAAAAATACACACTAATTAACGGATTCTCATCATCCTTTTGCAACATCAAGTAGGATCTCAAACAACAACCATTTTACGTTTACTCATCAATAGAATTCCACTATCAATTTGCAATCAACACAACGAACAAAACAATTTTAAATAAAAAAGCTCCGACCATTAAATTTCTTGTACTAACGGTCCCGCCTATTAAATTTTTGTTAAATAAAAAGGAAATATTTCTATAGATGTAACTAAACAGACCTGAAGCTTTGAAAGAACTATGATTTTGGGGATCAATAATGGTGAGCAGCAGTGAATAAATGCGAACAAAAAATAAAGAGTAGAGAACAGTGGAAGTAATAGAGTGATAGTGAAAGTTGGATTGATTATGAATAGTGGAGTGAAGAGTACTGTAAAATTTCATATGATATTTTTAAGGAAGGAAGAATTTTCTTAAGTTAGATATTTAAAAGATAAATGTTCGATTCTCTCCTTAGCATGCATTGACCAGCCATATTCTATTTAATAATGAATATATTTAACAAACACGGTCAATTGTTTTACAGAATGCATGCTATTATGCGGTAATTTATCTAGTAATGGATATTACTGCACATCCAGTGTTCTAGATTATACGAAATCAATGTGATATTTAACTTATCGAGCATTTAATGGAGCTTTTCAAATGTTATTTTGTAGGGCAAATTAAAATGAGAATTTTTAAAATGTTGTTTTCTATGGTGAATAGTAATGGAAATGTTTCTAGGATATATCCAATCAAGGTTATATTTTGCCTATTAGCCGTATGTTGATCAAATTAGTGCTATCATTTTTAGTAGGATTTGAATATTTCTATATTATATCCAATCAATGTTATATTTAGCCTTTCAAGCTTATAAATGACCTTTTAAAATGCTATTTTCAAGTGCAAATTATAATCACAAATTTTCAAACGTTATCTTCTAGAGTATACCGAATCAATCATAAACAAAAGCATGATATTAAGTTTCAGATTGATGGATATGAATTTTTTGATTGCATTTAAAGGTTCTTATCCAATGCTACTTTATAGGGTAAATTATAATGGAAATTTTTCAAAAGATCTTTCATAGTATAGTTTGTTTAATAAAATAATGAAATATAGTTTGTTCAATAGAAGAAAGAAATATTACATGTTAAAACATAATAAACCTCAAAAAATGTGTGTCGTATTCATGTATTTTTCGACTCTATTCAAGCATTCAAAGGACAATTTCAAATGCTTTTTTCATGAGTAAATTGTAATGAAATTTTTCCAAAGAATTACATAGAAAGATAATTTTGGAAGTTCATGGTCGGAACAAAAGTTTGCGCTTCCGAGCCAACTATTAATAAAGATATAAAAGGATAACTAATTAAATAAAGGGACCAAAATAAGATATACAATGCACATATCATTATGTCATAAATTAAGCAATTAACAAACAATGATTACCAAATTTTGGTTGATCCTACATAAAGAAAACAAGGGACAAATATGTAACACAAATAAAGAGTGATTAACTAACATTGGCTGAAAAATAAATGAAGACTAATTATATTTATTTCCGTTAAACGATCATTATTATATGCTAAATAATAAATCATGGATAATACTGTATCAACGATAGTACAATAGTTTTTTATTGTATACTTACTTAGGCTCTAAGTCTATAAATATCATTAAAATTTAGCCTTCAATGGTTATTTATCTCTTTTTCTTCTTCCCGTCTTCTTCTCTATATTATGATTTTTTTCAATATTTTAACTATTTCAACATATTTTTATTTTTCATCTTAAGTGGAAAAAAGGATCTCACTTTCTTTTGAAGAAGAAATTCTAATCATATTTAAAAAGAGAATAGGTCTCTTTCTCATCTCCTCTGTTAGAGAAAAGTTCACTTTTTCACCTCCTCCGTTATTCGAATGTTAACTTCTTTATCTCTTCTCTTAGAGTTCTTCAAGTTGAGCCTTGCAAACCATGGCTGAAATTGGAGGAAAAAAGTTTTCAACGTTTATACACAGTCAAATGTGTATGACATTATGATCTTTCATGAAGATAAATTCTAATTATTTGTTTTAAATAACTCACCATGATTCCCATGATGACTTAATTATATTTTCTATTAGACCATCCTAAGTTCTATCTTGCAAACTGTATAATAGAAAATCTGATTTTTGTGGCTGACATGTAGATCAGGTTATGAACAACACTAGGTTTTTCATTAAGATAGATTATAACCGTTTAATTTTAATTATGTCTCCATAGTTCAAATGACTATACTTACGGTTTAATAAAAATTAGTAGAATATTATGTGTGTGTATTTGTACTATATGTGTCTTTTATACCACCTGTTTTTTCATCAAAATTCAATTAATGTGTGGATCCTAAAATCTAGGAATTATATGTTGACTGAAAGATTGATTTCTTATCGTGTTAAATTGTTCTTGTCTTCTTAGAAGAAACTTTGCTATTTAACATGTTAAGCAAAACAAAACTAAATAAATGAGCAAAGAGATAATTATAAGTATTTTTCTTGACAAATCTACCAAAACACTAGGAAAGTATATGATTATGCCTTTAAAGGTGACATTACATGATATGCATTTGTTTTGGAAAATAGTATATGTTCCTTATATTTTATAATGAGCGTTATGGCACACACTTTGCGCGTGAATTGTTTTTCTGCAATTTTATATGTTTAGCACATTCAAGAGAAAATGATTTACAGAAATATTTAACCGAATTTTTGTTTTGAAATTATTTTTGTTGGTTTAAATTTTATTTCTAAGTTGGAACATCAAATTTATTTTCAGGTTTGAAATTTCATTTATATAATTAATTAATTAATTAATTAATAGTTGGCTTGGAAGTGCAATCTTTTGGTCCGACCGTGAACATCCAAGAATATACCTATATATAACTTTTTAAATATTAAATTGTTATTTCATATAATCTTTCCTATTAATTAGGAGATAAAATCTCTCTATTATTACTTTAGAATTATTCAAACCTAGATGTTGATTCCATTAATATTATGAAAATTTAATAGCACTTAAAAATAGGATCTAACAAATGAGAATTCAAACTAACATAAAAATTGGATTTGTAGCTTAGGACTAAAAATTAGCCGTTGTAACATAAAAATAAAAGATCAAACTAACTGCATAAATATTTTCAACGTAAAAATATAGTTAACTATTTGCAAAATATATTGTTTTGATTGTGTTAAAAATATGCAATTTATAGAAAAACAATTCGCGCACAAAGCGCATGTGATGACGCTTGTTGATTAAAAATTTATTTATTAGATCCTATTTTTAAGTGATACGAAGATTTGGTAGTATTTGTAGATGCATGTTTTGAAGTTTTAAAGGAATCTCATCTTTTAGATACTAATTTTAAGTGATTTTAAGATAGATGGAAGTTTTGAATTTGTTAAAGAAAATTAACTGATAGATCCTATTTTCAAGTGATATTACGATTTGGTATTAGGGGCATTTTTGGTAGTTCACGTTGATACCAAAAAAGTGTAACGCCAAAGGTATTGCAACTATTATTAAAAATGTATATACACACGGATAATGAAGTTATACATAAAGATGTACGGTTGGGTTAAAGACTTTCCAATTCTATCCATCTTACCGTGACATTTTTCCGCATATAGTTAGATGGGTATAAATGGAAAGCCATTCAAATCAGGGTTTCCTAATGAATTTTACTTTCCAAATTAAAATTTCCACTTGCTACCATGTAGATTTTAGGCGATAACAAAATGTGATAATGTTAAATAGTCAACATTTTATTGACGCCTGTAATGAAATTTTTTAATAATTTCAGAAGATTTCTTCCTCATAGACAACAAAAAATGCCAACAATTCTTTTATAACAGTGCATTTTTTTAATGAAGTTGACAAATAAAAGGCACATGGTGCTGTTTAAAATTTGTAAAATAGGAATGGAAAATTGGTTTAGAATAGGAACGGTCTTTCCAATTTTTAGCCGCCATCTCTATTTTAGCCCTCCACCGTTTAGATTATTTCCTAAAGCGCCTCTCAAAATTTCAACTTCCTTTGCCGATTCCATCATCTTCGCAGCATTGAATTTACTCTTATAAATTTTTTGTTTAAGCTTTATTTCATGAATACTTGATTTCTCTTCATTCCAAAAACTTGTAAATTGAAGGATGGAACCAACATACGCTAAGTTTCCGGTCTGCAAGTTTACATGAAAGGCAAATCAACAAGTTCACCAACCCCTCAGAAGGGTGGCTCATGTACTCTGGCATGTTTCTATCACAGTTACAAACTTGTATCAGGAAATTAATATCCCTCCAGGTATTTATTATCGAATCTCTAAAGCTGTTGAGCGTGCATCACATACTTTTGGATTTTTATTCACAACTTTGTTCACATAAAATACATTGGAATGATCCATAACAACTATTGATAAAAAATATCATGATTTTGCTTGACCACAAACATAAAATTTGATAAATTTGAGTTTACTTACATTTCTTTATATCCACTCCTTTGTGGCATGTTATGTTATACATGTCAGAGTGATATTCACCATATATGCAAAATGTAATAAGTGGATTGAGCAAATGATTCATTAGTCCAATTTGTAATAGGAGAAGAGATTAGTACTGCATTAATTTTAAATATTTTTATTGTATTGTCTAAGTAGTGTGTTGAAGATGTACCTCTCTAAGCCTGTATTTTTTACATTAATAAGTACTTTATGTTGACCCAATCAATGGTGTAACGGATTAGGGAGAAGCCAAATGCTAGTCATTGAAAGATAAGTGTAATGATTGATTCAGTACTACTACATAAACAATATGATTTAAACCGTAAAGGACTAGTAAATCTAAGCAGTGGTCAAGTATACATAACTATTATTATATTTTGATTGAGTATATTAAACCTGATGAATACATGCTATTTTTGAGAGTATCTTCTCTTCATAAGATCCGAGTGTCTAAATAAAATGCTCAGCCTTCTCAAGTCCAACCAACAAAAAAATGTTGGCCATAAATAAAGAACAAAAATACTTAGCCTTCATTGAATAAGCATAAGAAATAAATGATTTTCAATAGGATAGTGATTTATTAACTAATCATACGTAAAAAATACATATCACGAACCCATTTGTTGAGTATTTTCCCGGTTTCTAGAATTTCTTTTTATATGTAGCTATTAGTTGATTTTTTATGCCATATTTAAGTACATATGACACTTTTATTTACGTCTAGGTCTTATAATTAATTTTAATAGGCTGCTAGAGATCTTCTTTTGGCTACATAATAAGAAATTCAAGAAACCTGCGCGTATTTAACAAACGGGTGTATGTATTTTTTTTACGTTTGATTGGTTACTAAACCACTATCCTACATTGAAAATCCTTTATATCTTATTCTTCTTCACTAATGGTCGAGCATCTTTATTCTCCGTTTATGACGAACATTTTTTTATCAACTGGATTTGAAAGGAATGGAGTATTATATTCAAACAACCAAATCTTTTAAAGAAAAGATAATCTCGAAAAGAGCCCGTCTTTATCGGGTTTTATGCACTTAATCAAAATATAATAGTAGTTATGTATGCTGCCGCCCTCCTTAATATTATTTGTCCTTTTAAGTTTATAAATCATATTGTTCATGTAGTGGTATAGGATTAATCACTATATTTATGATTCCATGACCAACATTTTATTTCTTTCTAATCCGTTGAAGCATTAATAAAGTCAAGAGAAGGTATTTAATAACATATAAAATGTGCTAGTTTATGGAAGTACATCTTCAACATGCTAATTGGACAACACAATGAAAAATAATCGAAACGGATGCAGTCCTAATCTCTGCTGCTATTATAGATTGGATTAATGCATCATCTACTTCGAAAATTTTTGTAAACCACTTATTACATTTTACACCAATGTTGAATGTCAAGTTGATATATATGATGTAGAATGGATATAATGAGATATAACAAAACATCAATTTATCAAGTTTCCTATATTTGTGTTAAACCAAACTATCATTATTATTAGATGCTATTGTCTTATATGACTAAAGAAGAGTGTACGTGTGTCCATGAATTTAACCGCATTGAATTATCAGTTTCAAAAAAAACAGTTCAAAACATATACAACTAAATGGAAATATTAATTTTCAGTTCTTGTTATATCACATATTTCAGTTCTGTCTCGTTCGATCATGTTTATTTTGACTACTACCTATACAAACTCCATGCTTATTTACTAGTTTAAGCTAGGACAGAGTGAATGGAAAGAGTGATATTGTAAAAGTTCTCGGCATGTAATTTGTTTATAGTTATAATTTTATTTTATTTAATATTATTAAAAAGTGTATAATTTTGATAATATGAATATGTAACTTTAATTTTAACTAATAAAATTGAGTTTTATAACAACATATTGATTTAAATTATTATTATTATTATTATTATTATTATTATTATTATTATTCTTGTTATTTTAATTTATACAAAGTTTACCACCACGATTCAAAAGTTAGCTAAAAGAAATAGAAATTATCAAGTAAAATTGGATACTCATACGATCGAGGATCAAATATAGTTTAAATCATATTATGGTTGGGGTTGATCTAAATTTTCTTTTATATTAGTTTCATTATTTCTTTCCACCCAAACAAATTCATACACTAAGCCTAGAAAAAATTAGTCTAATTTACATACTGAAATTAGAAACAATAATCTTACCCGGTCTTCGAGTAGAAGGACCGGTGTATAATTTCGTTCGTATCAATAAAAAATCAATCAAAAATCAGTTTATCGATTTGGATTCGACTCATATCCACAAATGCCTTAGAATATTTCTTGGTTATCCAACGGAATGATACCAAGACGCCCATCTTTTGAATTAGCCGCAATTTGTAGAAAGATAAAAATGGAGAGAGTTTTAGGGATAGATCGGGGGAGAGTTTGAGAGAGAGTGTGTTTAGAAAGAGAGTATTAGATATGTTAAATCACAATTTCATATTGAATTTCGGTTCGAGAAAGCAATTTTGTTAATACACCATAAATCATTTCACATACGAATAGAAATTGCTTATATTAGAATATCAGAATATTAAAATTTAACAATTTACAAAATTATAACCTTTATAATATTTCCTCACTTTTCAAATTTTTAGATGGAAATGCAATGGGAGTTACGATGTAACATATTTCATTCTCCCTTTACACACACTCTCTCTCCCTCCCTCCCCCCTCCAACCCGCATTTTGACACTTTCTACTTTTTGATGTCTCTGTCCAATTTTTTTTATCTTTCTATAAATTGCACCTAATTCAAAACGTGTTTGCCTTGAAATTTTATGATTGGATAATCAAGAAATATACTATGGAGTTTGTGGATATTAGTCATATCTCGATTGACAAATTGAATTTTGATCAATGTTTTATAGATATGAATGAGATAATACATCGATCCTCTCATCCCAGAGACCGGGTAATATTGTTATTTCTAATTTCAATATGTGAACTAGATTAATTTGATCCGCGATTTAGTGCATGAATTTTTTTGGGTAGATAGAAATAAAGAAGCTAAAATAAAACAAAATTTTGATTGAACCCAATAATAGTACGATTTAAACTATGTTCGATCCTTTTATTGGTTATCCAATTTTACCAAATGATTTTTTTCACTATAGCTAACTTTATAAGTGAAATTTATTTTAAAACTTTTCAAATTAAATAGTATTAAAATATTAAATTAATATATACTTTATAAAACTAAATTTAGTGGTTAAAATTAAAGTTAAATATTATATTACCAAAATTATATATAATTTGCTAATATAATTGTGACGCCCCACCTCTATACCCACGCTAGCCAAGAACATCACGGAGAATGTTGTCACCTAGCACGGAGAATAAGGCTGTTGAGGAGCGACCATCTGTGTAATTGCTTTGTGCGAGCATCGATATGTCAGATAGTATAACATGCATTTCTTTATCAAGAGGGAAATCCGACATACCGACACAAACTCAAAGCTACTACACAGTGGCTATAATATCATCGGAAACAAATATAGAAATAAACATAACATAAATCAGTCACAGACAATTCATATCACAAAGGCGGAAATAGATATGAATATTACACTAGGAAGTGTACATCAGAGTAGTGGTCTAAAAAGATCCACAATATCACAAAAGAATAGTTACATGAACTACACAAAAGAATAAGTATACATTATGGAGTCTATATCTCAAATGTATACAACAAAAAACTACTAATCTAAGTAGTTTGCCAAAAGTCAGAGAAATCAATCCCAGGGGAGAAGTCAAGCAGAAGCACCTGTAACATCTCGGTCTGACCCGAGTATTATTTAATAAGAAAATAATAAACGGATCAGTCTAAATATAAATATCAGATGAAACGATATAGAATAAGAGATATGACTGAACGCATAATAATCACAATGCCAAGCTATGATATATATAAGTAATTGAAAATCAACGAGAGATTAATCAATATCACCAAATCTACACAAGAATCAAAGAAATGTCATACTCCTTATTTCGTTCATCAAACCACAAATATTGACGATTATATCAATGTCAATCACAAAAGTCAATGACACACAAAGTCACCAATGCACAAATATTGACTATAATATCAATGTCAATCACACAAGTCAATGACATACAAATTCACCAATGCACAAATATTGACAATAATATCAATGTCAATCACAAAAGTCAATGACACACAAATTCCAGAATTCAATATGCGAAATCCAGAAATCACAAAAGTCAATGACGCACAAATTCACAAATGCACAAATACTGATAAAACTTATCAATGGAAATCACGAAAATTGGTGAAACACAAATTCTAGAAATCATCTCAAGAAATCCAGAAATCACAAAGGGGGGAGGCCTATCACAAACGGGAGCATAAAGCTCGCCAACACGTGTATCACAAACGGAACGCTAACTCCATGGTTTCTAACCATCACAAATTGAGCCGAAGCTCCACAAACGGCCCGAAGACCTGGGTTGCTACCCCACCAAATTGAGTCGAAACTCCACAAAACGGGGTTTAGTCTCCCTCGCAGACAAAGAGACATCGCACATTGCTAGTCTAAATCACAAAGATGATCATCATGATCAACGAGAAGTGTCAATTACACTAAGCTAGTAAATAGATGAGTTTAGCTTCATGTCCCATAACCACTTGCTTAACTTAAATATTTACTAACAAACTGTAGATCTCCACTATAAAATTGTCACAAGAGATTCAATCGAACAAGTCCAAGAATTAACCGACAAAGTGAACACAAGCATTTCATACCACTTGTTTTACTAAGTCGTTTAATTAGATTTCTCATACGAGTGAGGTAAAGGTTTGTATATACTAATAGATTGGAAAACGGTTTTATAAACGAATTTGATATTAAAATAGTATTGAAATCGTTTGAGGAAAGAGTTTTGGTATTTACTACTAGTATAGAAAACCTTTATATTTTTAAAGTGACAAATCACAAAGAAGATTGTAAGAACAATCAATCACTAAAATTCACATACGAAGACGTGAATAAAATCCAAAGAAATCGATAAAGGATCCATCGAAATGGATATTCAAAAATCCCTAAAAAGAGTCATCAAAGTCATAATAGATGATAAAAACAACAAGGAAACAACATGAATCGATCAAAGTTGGAAATTCACGCGACTAGGTGAAAATAGGCAAAATGCATCAGGTCGGTCGGCCGGCTACATAGCTCGGTCGACCGAACCTTTTTTTGAAAAACTTCTCGGGCATCAGGTCGGTCGACCGAACCAGAAACAGAGGCACTTTTACTAGCAGGTCGGTCGACCGGACCAGGGGGGTCGGTCGGCCGAACCTGATGCTCTGCAAATTGATGCCCATAAATTGATATGCAACCTCCACCAATTCGCATCCGAACGAGCACGGACGCTAGGGAATTATGCCTAACGGCTATCCAGCCCTATTGGCTCCTCGATGCATCACCAAAAACACATGTTCAAACATCAAAGTTATGATTTTTAAAGGATTGAACCCAAAACACCAAAAATTGGAATATTCGCCAAATCAATCCAAACCAAAAGCAAATGCACACGAATAAGTGTTAGGAATTCATACCTAACAATCGAAGATAATTATAAGCATAGATGTGAGATAAACATCTCACCTTTTCACAAAATCAAACAAGAAGAAGCTTGAAAGCAAATGGAGAATCAACCTCTCTTCAACACAACCCAAATGAGCTTGAATCTATGCTCAAAACAAGAACATTCCCTAAATTAGGTTTAGGAATTTCTGAAATTGGTAAGAGAATAAGTTGGAGAAGAAGAAGAGAATGCTTACCAATGGGTTCCCTTGAATTTGGAGCTAGGAATTGGATTTGCAAGAGAAACTAGGGTTTTGGTGTTTTAATTTCCAATCTCACCCACCATTAATGACTTAGAACTGAAAAGAGAAGAGAATGAGGGTGAGTGGGGAAGAGTGGCTCAGATTTGAGCATAAGTTAACATAGGGCTGAGCCCAAAACCAAACCCAAAGTGAAAAGTAGCAAAAATCAACTTTCTCCAAACATATCGAAGCTTATACTCAAAAAGGTCGTAAACGGCATTTTAAACTCAATGGGAGTGGTCCCGAGTCCTAATTCGACCGTATGCAAAAAGTAGTTTTTCGGACTAAAATCCGACTAACGATGAAATATTTAAATAAAATATTTAAATATAAAATCGATAAATATGCGGGTTGTTACAGACTCCCCTCCTTAAAGAAATCGCGTCCTCGCAATATTTTAAGAAGAAGATATATAGTAACAACCATAAAAGCATATTCAACACAAAAGAAGTTTGAAATAAGAAGTTCACCTCAAAGAGCACGAGAAAGTAAGTCCGGATGTGTTCGCTCGATGTACTCTCTAGATTCCCAAGAACAATCCTTAGGATTTGAAGACCATTGAACTTTAACAAGCGGAACATCTTTATTTCGAAGTCGTTTGACCTCCGAAGCAATGATACGAATAGGATGTTGCTCATAAGTTAAATTAGGCGAAACTTCAATCTCTTCCACAACACCGGGCTCAAAAACAGAATCGGAATCTCGAAGGCACTTTCGTAATTGAGAAACGTGAAACACGTCATGAATAGCAGAAAATTGAGCCGGTAATAAAAGGCGATAAGCCATGGAACCAATACGCTCAGTGATAGGAAATGGCCCAATATATCGAGGCGCTAGTTTTCCCGATCGACTGAATCGCACAACACCCTTCATAGGCGAAACACGAACAAACACGAGATCTCCCATAGAAATTCTAATTTCCTTCTCCGGTTATCGGCCTAGGATTTTTCTCTACTTTGGGCTTCTTTCATCCTATGACGAATAAGGTCAATCTTTTCTGTGGAATCACGAATAAAATCTAGACCTAAAACCTGCTTCTCACCGGTCTCAAGCCAACAAGAAGGAGATCGACATGGCCTTCCGTAGAGTGCCTCAAAAGGTGCCATACCAATACTAGATTGGAAGCTATTATTATAGGAAAATTAAACAAGTGAAATATGATCTTCCCAACTTCCACCAAAGTCAAGCACACATGCACGAAGAAGATCTTCAAGAGTTTGATTCACACGCTCAGTTTGTCCATCGAAATGAGGATGATAAGCGGTGCTAAAATTGAGCTTCGTTCTCAAAGCTTTTTGAAGACTCTAAACCAAAATCCACTAGTAAACAATGGATCACGATCGCTAACAATAGAAGTAGGAACTCCATGCAATTTAACAATCTCTTTGATAAAGAGCTTGACCAAAAGAGGAACGGTTCGGTTAGACAGAATGGGAATAAAATGGGCAGATTTAGTAAGCCTATCAACAATCACCCATAAGCTATCATGACCCGAACGAGAACGGGGAAGGCCATCTATAAAATACATGGAAATTTGGTCCCACTTCCAAATTGGAATTTCTAAAGGTTGCAATAACACACCGGGCCTTTGATGTTCGACCTTAACGAGTTGGCAAGTCATGCAACGCTTAACGAAGTTAGCGATGTCAAGTTTCATTCCCTCCCAATAATAAAGTCGCTTCATATCTGCGTACATTTTACTACTTCCGGGATGAATGGTAAATTTAGAACGATGAGAATCTTCTAAAATATCTTTACGAAGATCACTAATATTTGGTACGATAAGTCTACCAAATCTCCGACTGCCGCCACGAGAATCGATATCAAACTCTTTCAAACCTTCAATATCAATTTTATCCTTAATATTTTGGCCAAGAAGAGCCAATTCGGGATCTAGCCTTTGAGCTTCAAGAATGCGGTCTAAAAGAGAAGGATGAGCCTCAAGGCTACATAAAACAAATGATGAGCATAAATCGGATACGCGTTCTCGAATCTCATAAGTGGATAAGATCTAGAGATCGTTCCATTTGGATATCATCATAGAAACAACAGCTTGTTGTTTACGGCTAAGAGCATCGGCGACACGGTTACCCTTACCGGGTGTATAAAGATATCAAGATCATAAGGAGCAAGGAACTCGAGCCAACGTTGTTGACTCAAATTAAGTTCCTTTTAAGAAAATAAATATTTCAAAGACTTATGATCCGTGTAAAGAACAAATTTCTCTCCTAAAAGATAATGACGCCAAATCCGAAGAGCGAAAACAATAGCCGCGAGTTCTAAATCATGAGTGGCATATCTAGTCTCAGCCGGCTTCAATTGCCTAGAAGCGTAAGCAATAACACGTTCTTTTTGCATAAGAACGGCACCCAAACCAACGCGACTAGCATCGGTATAAACAACAAAATCTTGATTCCCCTCGGGAATAACAAGAATAGGAGCATCAGAAAGGAGTTCTTTTAATTTCTGAAAAGAAGCTTCACATTTGTCCGACCAAATGTATTTAACACCTTTCTTAGTCAAGCTAGTGAGAGGCACGACAATCTTAGAAAAGTCTTTGATAAAACGATGGTAATAGCCCGCCAATCCGAGAAAACTACGAATCTCTGTCACACTCTCCGGTCTCTTCCAATCTTGAATCGCTTCAATCTTTGAAGGATCCACGGAAATTCCGGATTCGGAAATAATATGACCGAGAAACTTCACACGAGATTGCCAAAAGTGGCATTTAGAAAATTTTGCCCTTAATTGATTACTCCTAAGAGTTTCCAACACAATCCGATGATGTTTTTCATGCTCCTCCTTGGTTTTAGAATACACAAGAATATCATCGATAAAGATAAGAACAAACCGGTCGAGAAAGTCTTTGAAAACTCTATTCATAAGGTCAACGAAATACGCCGGAGCATTCGTCAAACCAAATGGCATGACAAGCCATTCATAAGATCCATAACGAGTATGGAACGAGGTCAATGGAATACTATCCTCTGCAATACGAAGTTGATGAAACCCAGTAGCTAAGTCTAATTGTGAAAAGACCTTAGCACCACTAAGCTGATCGAATAGATCATCAATCCGAGGTAAAGGATATTTATTTTTGATAGTAAGATCATTAAGCTTGCGGTAGTCAACGCAAAGCCTAAGTGTTCCATCGAATTTCTTTACGAAAATAGTCAAAGCTCCCCAAGGCGAGGAACTAGAGCGAATAAATTGCTTCATCTCCAATTCAGATAATTGTTTACGCATCTCCTAGTTTTCTTTATTGGACATACGATAAGGAGGGCGAGTGATACGTTGAGCTCGAGGAATAAGATTAATTCTGAACTCAATTGCTCGCTTAGGTGGTAATCCTAAAACGGGCTCGAATATGTCGGAAAATTCATGAACGACGTGAATAAGAGAATAATATCACCCTCATCATCATCATCGTCATCACGAGGATTTAAAGAATATAAAGATGCAACCAAGGCAGAATCCGAATCTTTAAGAATAACAGAAACCTGATTAACAGATTGAGGATGTCGAAGATGAATAGTCCGCTTAGGACATAGGATATGAGCTTCATAACGGTTAAGCCAATCCATTCCCAAAATCATTCCAAAGCCTAAATAACGCATGACATGCAAATCGGCTCGGAAAGAAAAATCACACAAAATAATCTCGACATCTTTACACAATAAACTGATTGTTGCGGATCCACCAACCGGATTCGCAATTCTCAAAGAAGTCATTAAACACAAAACATCCAAAGAAAAAGTATCAACAAGTTCTTTTGATATAAAAGAATGGGATGCTCCCGTATCAAAAAGAACTCGAATAGGATGATCACGAAATAAAATAATTCCATCCAGAATAGAATGAGAAATACCTTGGCCACGAGATGTGTTGCCAGGGGCTTGAGCAACATTTAATTTTCCTTCCTTCTTGCCCTGAAGCTTGGGGCATGAAGATATAACATGACCGGGAACTTTGCAGTTGCGACAAGAGAGAGACTTTGGGCACTTGTTCGCATAATGGTCCTTCAAACCACAATTATAGCATTCCCCACGACCAAAGGAATAAGTCTTTGCCACGGTGGTTGCTTGCTTCCCTTTCTTATTGGGATAAGGTCCTTTGAATTTATTTGGCCTCTTCTTGTTGTTGAAGTTTGGTTTGGAACCCACCACTTCAACATCATTCTCCCTATCCGCCTCTTCAAGACAAAGAGCGATATCAACGAGTTGGTCAAAAGAAACTTCTAATTTTAGAAGTAATGGCTTCTTGAGATTTTTGTTTAAGCCATAGACGAACCTCTGGTTCTTCTTTGAAGGGGTGTTGATGTATTCAACCCCGTATTTAGAAAGCGATTCGAAGGAGGCGACGTAATCAGTCACGGAGGACTCACCTTGAACAAGGTCTATAAATCGTCGAGCCAATGTCACTTTCTCAGCTTCTGGTACAAATTTCAACTCGAAACGTTCTCGGAATTTATCCCAGGTGAGATCCGCTTCATTAGTCTCAGAAATAGGAAGCTCGTACCAGTCCAATGCTCTTTTTCGGAGCATACTAGAGGCCACGTGAACTCGGTGAAGGTCAATAGGGTTCATGCGAGAAAAGATTCGATCGCATGACCTTAGCCAAGCCTGTACTTCAATAACAGTTTCGGAACCTTTGAATGGCTCCCCACCCAAATTAGTGTAATCGCTACACAAGCGTGCAAATCCCGACTTTGGGTGAGTAGGTTCCGGGTTAGCTCCAGCTTCTTGAGCATTCGTCACTAAATCAAGAAGCTGTTGAGCAGTCATAAAAACTCCATCCTGGGGTGGAGTGCTAGACAGTACGGCTCTGGGCGGCCTGGTCTAGACATTTTTCTCTCTTTAGAAAGAAAGAAGAAGAAGAAAAAGGTTATTCACCAAATTGAATATCAAGCAATCTTGATAGATAAACAAGGAATCATAAGGAAAATAGGATGAATCAGTACTAAGACTCGAATTAAATCCTAAAGCACGACTCCTAAGATGGACATAGGATGATGATCCTTGTTATATTATTCCATATTGTTCCGAAGTTTGGCTCTGATACCAAGCTGTGACGCCCCACCTCTATACCCACGCTAGCCAAGAACATTACGGAGAATGCTGTCAACTAGCACGGAGAATAAGGCTGTTGAGGAGCGACCATCCGTGTAATTGCTTTGCGCGAGCATCGATATGTCAGATAGTATAACATGCATTTCTTTATCAAGAGGGAAATCCGACATACCGACACAAACTCAAAGCTACTACACAGTGGCTATAATATCTTCGGAAACAAATATAGAAATAAACATAACATAAATCAGTCACAAAAAATTCATATCACAAAGGCGAAAATAGATATGAATATTATACTAGGAAGTGTACATCAGAGTAGTGGTCTAAAAAGATCCACAATATCACAAAAGAATAGTTACATGAACTACTCAATAGAATAAGTATACATTATGGAGTCTGTATCTCAAATGTATACAACAAAAAACTACTAATTTAAGTAGTTTGCCAAAAGTCAGAGAAATCAATCCCAGGGGAGAAGTCAAGCAGAAGCACCTGTAACATCTCGGTCTGACCCAAGTATTATTTAATAAGAAAATAATAAACGGATCAGTCTAACTATAAATATCAGATGAAACGATATAGAATAAGAGATATGACTGAACACATAATAATCACAATGCCAAGCTATGATATATATAAGTAATTGAAAATCAACGAGAGATTAATCAATATCACTAAATCTACACAAGAATCAAAGAAATGTCATACTCCTTATTTCGTTCATCAAACCACAAATATTGACGATTATATCAATGTCAATCACAAAAGTCAATGACACACAAATTCACCAATGCACAAATATTGACAATAATATCAATGTCAATCACATAAGTCAATGACACACAAATTCACCAACGCACAAATATTGACAATAATATCAATGTCAATCACAAAAGTCAATGACACATAAATTCCAGAATTCAATATGCGAAATCCAGAAATCACAAAAGTCAATGACGCACAAATTCACCAATGCACAAATATTGATAAAACTTATCAATGGAAATCACGAAAATTGGTGAAACACAAATTCTAGAAATCATCTCAAGAAATCCAGAAATCACAAAGGGGGAAGGCCTATCACAAACGGTAGCATAAAGCTCGCCAACACGTGCATCACAAACAGAACGCTAATTCCATGGTTGCTAACCATCACAAATTGAGCCGAAGCTCCACAAACGGCCCGAAGACCATGGGTTGCTACCCCACCAAATTGAGTCGAAACTCCACAAAACGGGGTTTAGTCTCCCTCGCAGACAAAGAGACATCGCACATTGCTAGTCTAAATCACAAAGATGATCATCATGATCAACGAGAAGTGTCAATTACACTAAGCTAGTAAATAGATGAGTTTAGCTTCATGTCCCACAACCACTTGCTTAACTTAAATATTTACTAACAAACTGTAGATCTCCACTATAAAATTGTCACAAGAGATTCAATCGAATAAGTCCAAGAATTAACCGACAAAGTGAACGCAAGCGTTTCATACCACTTGTTTTACTAAGTCGTTTAATTAGATTTCTCATACGAGTGAGGTAAAGGTTTGTATATACTAATAGATTGGAAAATGGTTCTATAAACGAATTTGGTATTAAAATAGTATTGAAATCGTTTGAGGAAAGAGTTTTGAGATTTACTACTAGTATAGAAAACCTTTATATTTTTAAAGTGACAAATCATAAAAAAATTGTAAGAACAATCAATCACTAAAATTCACATACGAAGACGTGAATAAAATCCAAAGAAATCGATAAAGGATCCATCAAAATGGATATTCAAAAATCCCTAAAAAGAGTCATCAAAGTCATAATAGATGATAACAACAACTAAGAAACAACACGAATCGATCAAAGTTGGAAATTCACGCGACTAGGTGAAAATAGGCTAAATGCATCAGGTCGGTCGGCCGGCTGCATACCTCGGTCGACCGAACCTTGTTTTGAAAAACTTCTCGGGCATCAGGTCGGTCGACCGAACCAGGGGGTTCGGTCGGCCGAACCAGAAACAGAGGCACTTTTACTAGCAGGTCGGTCGACCGGACAAGGGGGGTCGGTCGGCCGAACCTTATGCTCTGCAAATTGATGCCCATAAATTGATATGCAACCTCCACCAATTCTCATTCGAACGAGCACGGACGCTAGGGAATTATGCCTAACGGCAACCCGGCCCTATTGGCTCCTCGACGCATCACCAAAAACACATGTTCAAACATCAAAGTTATGATTTTTAAAGGATTGAACCCAAAACACCAAAAATTGGAATATTCGCCAAATCAATCCAAACCAAAAGCAAATGCACACGAATAAGTGTTAGGAATTCATACCTAATAATCGAAGATAATTATAAGCATAGATGTGAGATAAAAATCTCACCTTTTCACAAAATCAAACAAGAAGAAGCTTGAAAGCAAATGGAGAATCAACCTCTCTTCAACACAACCCAAATGAGCTTGAAGCTATGCTCAAAACAAGAACATTCCCGAAATTAGGTTTAGGAATTTCTGAAATTGGTAAGAGAATAAGTTGGAGAAGAAGAAGAAGAGAATGCTTACCAATGGGTTCTCTTGAATTTGGAGCTAGGAATTGGATTTGCAAGAGAAACTAGGGTTTTGGAGTTTTAATTTCCAATCTCACCCACCATTAATGCCTTAGAACTGAAAAGAGAAGAGAATGAGGGTGAGTGGGGAAGAGTGGCTCAGATTTGAGCATAAGTTAACATTGGGCTGAGCCCAAAACTAAACCCAAAGTGAAAATTAGAAAAAATCAACTTTCTCCAAACATATCGAAGCTTATACTCAAAAAGGTCGCAAACGGCATTTTAAACTCAATGGGAGTAGTCCCGAGTCCTAATTCGACCGTATGCAAAAAGTAGCTTTTCGGACTAAAATCCGACTAACGATGAAATATTTAAATATAAAATCGATAAATATGCAGGTTGTTATAATAATTTAGTAATATTAAATAAAAATAAAATTATAACTATAAACAAATTGTATATATAATTTAAAAATAAAAGTAACCATAAATAATACAATGAATAGTATTTAATAATAAAAATAAATAATAAATTTCACGATTAAAGTTAAATTTGAATGTAATTCAATTTTCATACAATTATACAATTAGTTTATAAGTATGAAAAAAATACATATGGTAGAAAAATGAAATATTCATTAAACCGCATATATTAAATTTCAAATGTTATGTCAATATTGCAATGGAATTAAAAAGTTACCAACTCCGCTAAGACAATGGGAATTCATATATGTGAAGCTATGAAATCGCTAAGGACAAGGAATACACCTTAGCGAGAACATAGTACATAGTTGATTGTTTATTGAGTGGAAAAACCAGTTTGGCATCTATACAGCGTTGTGAATTAGCTACGCCAAACGCACTCCATATGTTTTTCTAAATACAACATTAACTGACATTGGTAAGGAGTAGGATGTTCTCTACACCATAGTGATGCTTGATATATTCCTGAGGCCATTGCGTCATAGGCATAGTGGTTGCGTCGTAGGCCTATGTACGTAGGAACGTCGGTTTAAAAAAATTATTTTTGATACATAAACTCGGTAAATTCTTTGGACACAAGACCGATAATTATATTGGGACAAAATGACAAGATATCTTATATTATTGTTCTCATCTAATATTAAATAATTTGTAGAGTCTAATTCAAAAATTCAGAATGTACATAGGGTTGTCCATTCAGTGTCATTTGGACAAAGTTATTCAACATTCGAAAAAAGATGACCTTATTTACATTTGAAGTTCTTTAAATCCAAAGGTTTGAAATCATTAACATTCTTCAAAACTCTTAAATTTATAATATTCTGTCATTTGAATGGCAATAATTCACCTTTAAAACATATAAGTCTGATATCTAAAATAGACTTAAATTGATAAAAACGAATACATGTAACATATCATAAAATCACATAAATCTTATTCTATCAACATCGAATGGAATTGATACGTAGATGGACCATTGAATAGTTATATAGAATTATGGGATCAAATGTATAAAAGGATGGATATGATGAAAGTCGAAATTATATATATATAACTATTCAAAATTAAGATAATATGCATTCAAAGATATAAATAATGTTTGAATAAATAAATTAAATTTAAGGAATTAAAACTAGATAAAAAAAGATAATCTAAATTAGCTAGAAAAACCCGGTATTTGTGAATCCAACTGACTGAAAATACGGTGCGTCGTTTGAAATTGCTCTATAAAACCTTATGAAAAAGACAACTACCTACAAGTGAAAGTTAATTTTCAATGTCAAACCGTCAATTGACTAGAAGATCTAGCCAACTGACATTCATTCCGGTCGCCTAAAATTGTTATTCGGTCGAATCATTTTTCTATTTGTAGAAAACAAACAGGGTACATGAATCATGTTGACTGACATCACTATTCAAATGATTGAAGACCTGTAGACAACTCAAGTTGAGCAAAGACTTAGTGCAGGCCAAGTAGGATGGACCGAGGAAACTTGTTCCCACTTTCTTGACATTGCGGAGTTCACGTAACTACATGGAGTTCTGTAACATGCAAGAATTGTTTCACATTTGGTGGCATTCCTAGTTTCATACTTGAGGATGCTGTATAACGTCACACTCGACATATCATGTTATTATATCACAATTATATGCTTTTATTATTACTGTAGCCTGCCTCGGTAAAATATTTCTTACTACAGAGGCGGAAGAGACAACTGCCAATTGTGGATTCAGCGTGTGGATAAGCACTTGTGTCTACTTGTAAGTCGAAGTGTTTATCGACCCTTTTTTCTTTAAGTTGAATGATAAAGAGTGAAGGATACGTCAATTAAAGAGGAGGTTAATCAATGCTTTTATGGTAAGTCACCATTGGGATCCTGTGTCGATTGTGTGTTCTAAGGTATTATAATGTACACTTAGTGTAATGTAGTTTAAGCGGTTTGCCATTGAGAATGTATTCTTAATGTATGGTTAGGTGGTTTGCTATCAAGATTGTATGCTAGGTATTCCTTGGTTTAATCAGTTTTTAAATGTCCAACCTTCGGGTAGTATTGAATTTGGGCGTATTAAGGATTTCTATCTATATTATGTAAATTGAGTAATTCCTTGTGCTTAGTGCATGCACATAAATGAACAACCTTAGTTAGTGTAGACTATAAGTGATGATTTAACTACCTGTATACATCATACCACCAGTAAAATAAGTCTCACAGATTATGTTGAATTCCCTCTATTTTTCCCTCTTTATGTATTACAACAAGAGAGGATAATAGGTAAGGTAACAAGGATAAGGTGCATGGAGGAAGTGATAGTGTGATTTTGTGATAAATTAATTCATAGTCATTTACCAACATATCTTATTGTATATACCAGTTTAGCTAATTTTGTATTCCTATTTGGACCTTTTTGGGCCCTTTTTGAATGGGCCACTACTATTTTGGGATAGTAATGATTTATGCGATTTTCAATATTTATATTTTATTTCTTCAATGTGAGAATTGAAGTTGTTGAATGTTTTAAAGTTATATTTATTTCTGTACCATATAAATAATATACAACCTAATGGTTCGTATTTCTTGGCATGAACTAATTTCAAACAACGCTTTTGGTTAGGTCATTGTGTCTAGGGTGCTGGTTTTTATGGCTGGTAGATTCCAATTACATTGGAGCATATGAGAGAGTATATTTGTAATTTTCTATTATATGTACGAACACGCATACACACACGCCACACATTATATTTTTTGATATATAAAGTAGTTGAATGCTTATTTGAAATTGGAATATTTTATTGATTAAATATTTAAAAGTAAATTCTATGGTTTTAATAAAGAGAATTTCAAATATAGTGGTTTATTGGATAATTTAATTGTTGAATTTGATAATTTAAATTTTGTTAAATAGTGGAATCTTGAGTTTCAAGCTAGATAAAAAAAATTTCAAAGTGTGTTTAATTTTTATTTATAAGAATAAAGGTAAATAATAGTTTGAAATTGTACTTAAAATCGATTTACTCAATTTTAAAAATAACTCGTTGTAATTAAAGAATAAAAATAGCCTTCGAGGCCACAGTCTCGAAATCCGACGAAACCAGTTTCATTGGATCCGAAATGGTGTGTTATTATAGGACTTCAAATTTGTAGCATTTAGGTTTATCGTTTGATCATATGGTCTAAAAACAAGTTGAAATTTATATTCGAAATTTATTATTATAATTAGTTTCAATAAGCTATCGTCTCCGTACGATCGAATTAGGCCTTTGAACTGTTCCATAGCGTTTGAAATAGGGGTACAACATTATGAACACCCGACACCATGCCTCGATTGGAATCCAAAATTTACAACATGATATTTTGAATATATATATATATATATATATATATATATATATATATATATATATATATCCTGATTTTGACCACAGCCTACATTCTTTCCTTTTTACTCAAATTATTTCTTTCAACTGCACACTACATCCATCAGCCACCCTACTATAATACCCAACTCCTGCTTGATTTAAAATCGTCTACGTTACCTCTCTTCATTCCAAAAACACACAAAACAAAAGGAAAAAGGAAAATGAAAAGTTTAAAAATTATTTTCTTTATTTTTACTCAATTAAAAAATGTGAAACCAATTTTAAAAATCAATTTTCAATGAAATCAATGTTCTGGTAATCTTCTGGTGAGTTGCGGCTTCGTTCTGTTGATCGACAGTGGGTTGTCGAGTGGAAGGCTCGGCTAGGGTTTGTGATTAGGCGAATTTCAGGCATCGGTGGGCTATGGAGACATGAAATTCGGGTTCATGGTGGGTAGGTGCATGCGTGGATGTGGTTTGGGAGCATGAGGTGGAGCATGGGGGTTCGCGACTTAGTGGTGGTCGACCTGGAAATGGTAAGGTCATGATTCGATTAGGTGACTCAGAGAAAGGGGCGGTGGTGCCAGGTTGAGGAGGACGACGAGTCGAGTTCGTTGGTGGTCGTAGATCGATTGATGGTGCTCCAAGGGGCATGTCACCGATACGAGGGGCGTGCATGAGAGGAAATTGTAAGCGAATGAAGGAAGAAGAAAAAGAAAAAGGGAAAGAAGAGAGGTTGGGCTTTGGGCCGTGGAAAAAAACAAATGAAAAGGAAAAAGAAAAAACAGGAACAGAAGCTAGAAAACATGAAAGTTGTGAGGAGTGAGAGGGAAAGAAGGGGGTAGATTTAATTTTTGTTGATGGATTAGGCCATATATTCCGCGCGCGTGTGTGTTTTGGGTAATTATTTTTAATAAGGTTGAAATTTGTTCAATAATTAAAATGTAAATATCGTCAACTTATAAAATTTCATAACTTCCTTATACAAGGTCCGTTTTCGGTGAAACAAGTCGCATTGCAATCGCATTGACGAAGGCCACGGCTTGGAATCGAAATGGTATTTATTTGAAGCAAAAATATTTTTAGTTTCCAATAAAGGTACGTATTTTATATGCTCATGATGAACTAAACATGTTTATGTTAGTTAAATTTACATCGTGAAGTGATTTAAATTTATTGATTGCTGTTGAGTAAATTTAATTGACATTTAAATTTATGAATTAAAATGATAGGAATTTCAATTGACAATTCAAATTGAAATAGGAATTAAGTTGTTAGTTAAACTCACGATTATTGATGACTAGTTAATTTTTGTGATATTTTGACTATTTGGATGCTTGATTGTGATGGGTATTATTAATTGTTATTTGGATGATTTGGATGTTTATTTAATTTGCATACGTCCCACTATCACCCTGTAATTTATTTATAGTACATAAAATTGTAAACCGAATTATTTTGAATAAATTAAGAAATAGTTTGAAATGATACATACTTATGGCATTTATTTGTGTTGAAATGATATATGTCCATCCAAGAAATTAAATCAAAATAACCGTAGGATATAAAATTATATACGGATGCTGGATTGGCTAAATTAAATGATTTTAAATTGTGATTTGAAATTATTTAAAATAATTTTAGTTTTAAGAAATAAAATTGAATTAATGGAAATGGAATCATTTTTGAACTTATGCCTGAAATGTTAAAAAGGAACTTATCAACCGGAATTGTTTAAAGAATCACGTTTGAAAATTTTTAAGTTGTAATCGAAATATGATGTGAATTTCATAAATTGACTTATTTTAAAAGATTGGAATTTTATTCAAACTCTGAATATTGCTAAATAAAAGTGACATAAAATGATATTTCGAAATGGAGCTCAAAATTGAATTATATTTGAAGATTTGGATTTTAGTATGGATATGGAAGGAAAATTTGATTTAAGTGTTTTGAATCGATATTTTAAAAATTGAACTCGGAATTGATATAAATGGAAATGGTTTAAGGTTGAGAACTAGAATTGAAATTAATTAGGAATTGTAATTGAAATTTATTTGGAATTGAAATTGAAATTTATTTGGAATCGAAGTAAAATTCGACCTGAAATTAGGATTGTGTCGATTAAATCGAAATGGAAATTAGAACTGATTTCAATAGGGAAATTTGGAATTGAATCGGTTTGACTTTGAAACTATTTTTCAAATGAATTTTTTTTATTATAAACTGTTTACAATCTATATTCTTTAAAAATTAAAAATATTTGATTTTCCAAACTATTTATAACTATCTAAACTACCTTTTATAAATTTCAAACTAAATTAAGTGGATGTATTTATATTTTAAATCCTCGATTTTAAATTGAATAAGGTTAAATGATATTATAACCTAAGTGGGGATTTAAGTGCATAATTGGTTTGAATATGAAGTTTTGAAATGAGGGTTGTAAACTATTGCGAAAACATGATTTTTTGAAAGTGGATATAAATTTTGAAAGTGATATGATTTGAATTGAATATGATATTTTGATATCAATTATGAAATGGTTTTGAAAATTTAAAGAACCATCTGGTGTGTAATAAGCGTTTGATTGTTAAAGAGACCGGGATCAGATATTGTCATACTCCCTTCCAATACCGAAAACCACTTTAACAACTGTGTATGTGGTGGAGATTCCAAAAATGAAGTAGGATGGCGTCGCAAACGATTTCTATATGTTGTATGACGTGACCCTAACTTCTATGAGTCAGATTAGATGTAACTAAAACAAGAGTCATACCAGGACAAGTGAGGTCATTCCTCCTATCGGACACATTTCTTCGATACAATTCTATTACTTTGTGATTGATTTGGTGGCCACCTTTGATTTTTGATTTGGGAGTGTGTCCGAGGTGGCGGTAGTAGCTGCTATGCGTTACCACCAGTCTAGATCCGCAATTAGTATATCTACCCTGGCATTGCCTCGAGTGCCGTTTTCAAATGCCCAAGTGCGCCTTCGACGAGTTTAGTTTGTACCATCTATGGGGTGCCCTCTGTGTAAACTTCCAATTTACGGAGGAGCGTACGGTACTGTATAGACTATGGGAATATATAAAATGTGTTAAGGGGGATACGGGTAACACCTCAATGTTATTTTAATACTTTTACTTTACTGTAGACATATTATAATAGAGTATTGTACTATATAGTAGATAGTTTGACGGATCATTGGGAGATGTGAATCCCGAACTTCTCCTAAGTTACTGCACTAACGTTAGACAATGCATAGGAGATGTCAAACCCCGTAAACTTCTCTGACGCCGTCACATATTTCGATTTAACTTACATAAGATCTTTTAGTTCTAACTCGAGTGTTTTGTCTTTTCGATTCGTTGGGTCAGCCGAAGCATTTCAGGATTGAAGATCTTATTTCCGGAGGATGAAGACGAAGATTTGTACTAGTATTATTTAATATATTTCGATGCATCATGTTGTTCCGCTGCATTTATTATTTATTTCTTCCTGTTTCTGTAACTTTGATTTTGTGTTGTAAAAGAATAGTCAAATGTATTTATAAACAGCTTCATGAACTTTTATTTGATTATTATATTTTATCATTCGCCTGCAAGATTTTGTATTTGTTTTCTTTCTTTCTCTTTTTCTTATTTACCTCATACAATATGCCCTTTTGAATGGTTTTAGTCTGACATGTATGTCTACTTAAAACCTCCAAAAAGGAAGGTCGTTACATTTTTAATTCGCTGTAAATTCCCTGATTTGTTTGTGCAATTCTCTTATTTTCTTGTATGTATATCCTTGCTTAATTTTATTTTTCTTAGGGAAATATTTAAGTGAGAATTAGAAATAGATATATATATAAGATAAAGTAAAATATAAAGTGATTACATTAGAAGAATTATAACAACATATTAGCTATAGAAATTCATTTATATTATAAAGCCATAAGACAAGAAAAATTTAAACATTCAATTACATTCAAACATATATATGAAAGTATTGCAAAAGAAAATAATATAAGTATCTATGAACAAAGAACCTGTGTAGTTAATGCCCCGCTATTACCCCGCTATATCTCATAGCGGATTTCTACCGCTATGATTTTTCCATATAGCCCCAGAATATAGCATTTCCGCTTTAATCCCCGCTATTCCGCTATATCCCATTATTTTCGCTGTACTCTGCTATTCCCACTATATCTTTTTTAATAAAATGAATTGAAAAGTGCATTTATACATTATAAAATTATGAAACTAATTTATTTGATTTTATTTTTAATATATTTTCAGAAATGAAAATACTCTAATATTCTACCAAATTCAATTATGTTATATAACAGTTTTTCGTTTATTTAAAGTATATTCGCACATGTTTTTATTTAAAATTATTTATGTATTATTTATAATTCAATTGAATGATAATTTTTCATTTAATTACGATTTATATATTTGTAAAAACATTAAATACAAGTTTTACATGCTATTTTAGAGCCATCCGCTATATCCCGCTATATCATCGATGTATCCCCACTATGACTTTTTGCACCTCCACCGCTTTGAATCTACCGAGCGCATTAACTGCACAGCAAAGAACAGATAAGTGTAGACTTGAAAAGGAAAATGACAATAGTAATTAATGCTAGGATCTCTAACATACAAAAGAAGATCATCAGCCACCAAGTAGAAAAAATCTGCATAGTCAATAAATAAAAGGAAAAAAAATCATTTCAGCCGAAATCTTGCTTAGTCAAAGTAAGGGAAAGAAAAAATATCCCTGATATATTGTACAAAACCATATAATCACCCTGTATAAATATATCCCTTGTAAACTTCTTTCTATATATCAACTTCTCACATTTCAGTTTCATTCATTCAAAGATAAGGAATCTGAAGTAACATCATCTCAAAAACTAAAACAAAAATTCAACTTTAAACTGCAATACATATCAATGAAACTCAGAGATTAAAAGAAGATCTTAGCGGGCAAAAATTCAAAGCCTGTTTCAAAAAAAGTATTCTGTTCATTTTAAAATCAAGGTGAGCAACATTTTTTTTTTAATTTTAAGTTATGAACCTTTGCAAACATATCTACGAATAAGTATGATTGAATATATGTATGAATGCTCTGAGTATTTTGAAAGATGAATGGTGTGCAGGCAGTTGATGTGTGTTCTTTGTCTTAGATTTTAACCACAAGTTTCACTTCAAGAATCATTTGCTCTCGATCTACTTATTGTTTGGATTTAGTGTTAAAATAAAATTTGTTTGTTATAGCATATATTCAAGATTTATAATTTATTTAAGTTAAATCAACTTGTTAATAACTCAAGGAAGCAAGAAACTGAGCAAACTTTTAAAATTAGGCAAAATTCAAATTCCTTAATTCTAGAATTCAGATTTATAAATTGAATTCTTATACTAAAATATGATTTTTAAAGAAAAAAAATTATAATTTTTGGATCAAGGATTCGAGAGTAGTTCGTTCTTGTTCGAAAATTGGGTTTTCACCAATTTCTGTTGATCGGAGTGTGGTTGATAGTCGGGGTTTCGCATGGAGGTGGAGGGTCCTATGACGATGGTAGGAAAAATGCTCGGAGATGCCCACGCTCATGGTGGTGACGGCGGCGAGCAGTTTTCGTTCGTAAACATAATTTTGGTGAGGCTTAGTTTTTCGATTCATTTGTTGTCTACGTTTAATCGAGTGCGACGTGACTAAGGGGAAAGGTTGAGGTCGCGTTGACGAGTGGATGGCCGGAGATTCTCACTTTCTGGTGGTTGGAGCTTCGTGGTCGAGGCGATTACAGGTTTGGGTCGTGATGGGTCTTTTTGTTTTTTAGGTTTCGTTTTGTGCCCGATTTTGAATTCAAGAAGATGGAGGGATTCTGGCGATTGGGGATGGCTTCTTTGATGGTCGTCGACTTGCTCGATGAAGAAGCGACGTCTGGAGGCGAGCGGCGGTGCCGTGCACATGCATGGAGCATAGTTTTGGAAATCTGAATTTTTTTGTTAGTTTGGGAAATGGATGCAGTGATTCTTCTCGCGTGTTTGTCTCGGGTAAATTGAGTAGTTTACTCGAAGTTTTTCCAGTTTTGGCTCGAATAAGATTTTCGTAGCTTGGGTAGAAGCTTGCCCAGGTTATAAAAAACAGAACCTGTTCTGTTTCTGCCAATTTAAAACTAAATTTTAAATTATAAAGCAAGTTTAAATTAAGTTTTAAAATAAAGTTTAACTATAAATTTAAGTTTAGTTCGTAGCCTAGTTTGAGAATAAAGTTTGTAAATTCAAATTGTTTTTAATAACTAAAAAGATGTTAATAAATTATGTGTCAAAAGATTTGAATTTAAAATGGATTTGGAATTTGTAAAGGAATGATTTAAAACAAGTTAAATCAAACTTGAAAACCTGGACTTGAATCTAAATTGAAATTCTAGATTTTGAAATAAAATTAAGTTTTATAAATTTAATGTTAAATAAGTTAAATGATTAAATATCCTTTAATATGTGAATTTAAAGAGAAGTTGATTTTATTCTTTGAATTTCTTTTATAACCAAAGTATTATTTAACATGTGAATTCAAGGTTTAAAAAATTAGTTTTTAACTTTATATAAAATAAATTGGTATTCATTTTAAAACATGAAATTAAAATGAAATTTAAGTAGTAAATTTGAAATAAATGTTTTCAAACATATTGTGAGTGATAAATGAAATCATTAATAAGAATAAGCTTTCTTTAAAGTTAATGAAACTTATTGAGTTGTAATTCATAAATTATTAAGTTAATTAGAATGGATAATTAATGTTTTGTATTAATTAACTTACTAATTACAAGTTTAAATTTATTAATTAAAGTTAATTTAATTTAATTAAGGAATAATTGAATTATATTTAATAATTCATTAAGTTACAATTAACACTTAATTAATTAACTAATTAGGATTAATTAATGAGTTATTAATGGTCAATCAATTTTAAATTAATAATGATTAATGTGAAGAAATTTCTTTAGCAAAGCAATTAAAGAATTGTTATTAGTTAATGAAGGTCATTAACTAATATTATTTTAATAATTAATTAATGTGATTATTTTAACAATTAATTAGATTAATTAATTAATGATAATCATTTGTGAAATTGTGTAAGTGTAATTACTTTATGAAAATAATAAAGGAATTAATTGCTCATTGTAATTTATTGAGTTTAAATTTGATTAATTTAAGTTAACTGTCAAATATTGTGTGCTGGATTGATATTTCGGATATGTGATTGTGACGCTTTGTAATGTGAATTGCTTTGTGCTGAACTGTGATTTGTGATTTGTTTCTATGTGTATGTGAAAACCCTTTTTGCCCGTAAACGGCATTTAAATTTCAATGCGAAAGGGAATCGGATTCCAGTTGGTTATCCAAAACCCACATCGAATCGTAATGGTAAATATTTGTGATTGATAAATTTATATTATTTATCTGTGAATCTGTGAATGAAGATAAGCATTATGGGTTATACCACTTATCGAGATTGATATGATTGAATCTTTGATGATGATGTTGTGCACCTATTGTGTGAAATCCCTGGACTACACCATACACACAAATATGGATTGCGCGTGGAAATTGGTTAAGTCGTAGATTTTTGAAAATAGTTTTAAAATTGAATTTTTGAATCCAAATGGTTCTGGGAATGGACCGGGATTAAAGTAAAAAGTATTTGAAAAGGAGTTTCAAAGATAAAATTTAATTTTGGAATAACTTGGTTATGCCTTGAAATTTAAATAATTTGATTTAAATTTAAATTCAAAATTTGAAATTTGAAATTGAATTCTATGTTTAGAAACTAGGGATTGAAGATGTTATACAAGTTACATATGGGTTAAACCATTTTAAATGTATTGATTTGGGAATTTGAATTTAAATTCAAAGGCGTTAATTAACTCGTGCAAATATAATTGGATTTTTCTGAAATGAGAACTATTTGTTTTCAAATAATTAAAGCTTTTAACATAAGAAATGAACGTCCAATTTGTGTTAAAAGGGATTCCAAGTTGAAATGAAAATGATTTCCAAGTTATGGAAACGGTTTGAACGCTATAAATTAAATCTTTGATTTAAAGATTTAATGAGTGAATCTAATTAAAATGGAAATTTTTTTGAAACCCGTAAATGGATCTTTGTGAAACTGGGTGAACTTTGTGAAATAAATCTTTTCGTTTAAAGATTTTAAATGGTAATTTGTTTCACCATTTGAAGAAAGGTTTTGGTTTTCTTTGAAGTTGTGACTTAATTGAAATTCCATATCCATATATTTTAAACATTGTGCTCATTATTCGGTTTAGCCGGGAGAGGACCTTGTGTCATATAACCCATTCCGAATAGTGATATGACGTTATGAATTGCATTTGAAGACCGGTGTTGAAGACTGGGTGCTTGCGAGAATGATAGGATAACCTACCGATTGTCTCTGCACCGAGTAGCTACGGTATAGAGAATCCCTAAGTGATGGAAAGTCCGGTCAGGATTGTGAATACCTGGATTTGCAAGGGCTTCTTCCTTTATTGGAGGAAGTGCCTTCGGTTCTGTTCGAACCCGGAATAGACTTGTATGGTTGTATGTCTAACAATACACTTTGAGAAATAAAGCCGATTTCTTTCAAATACATATCTGTTGGTGGCGGATAATTTATTCTCTTAGCTTAACACCCTTTTCTTAGACGTACGAGCTTAGAGGTAATGTAGTTGAAGGTTATCAGTGATATACTCCCAATTTGGTAGTGTGGCATGCTGAGTGCTATATGTGTTGGTGATCATTTTTTGGTCATTTCTGATCAAAGCATGGCTTTTGTATAATGAGTAGCTTTGTGGACGAGACTGCATCAGGACGTCACACCCCAGAAATGGTAAAAACAGGAAAGATGCGGCAAAGGTTATGAGGGTCGTGCCCTTTAGGGTGTGTCATTCCCTTCTTGTAAAGGGGGGTATCATGGTATGGAGCCTAAATATTTACCTATGTGGTTGCTTCAATTTCATTTATTGTGTGGTTGTTGCTTTGTGGATTAAAGGCGCCTCGGAAAAAGGTCCCAAAGGACCGGGGGATGGCATGATCGAGTAGTAGTTACCTAGTTACAAAGGTAACCCGGCCTTGTGTTGGCGGAGATCCGGTTAGGTTCTCGGGACATCACACCAGAGGCGTACCCATGTGGCAGTAGGGAGTTCCTTAGCCTGACCATTTGTTGGAAATCCAATCATCAAATTCGTGACTTGTACGGTTTTAGTTGTAGAACCTGCCATTTACTTATGGTGGCGCCCCACTGTTTAGATGGTAGCTATAGCAGGCATATGATGCTGGTCGTATGCTGGCTAGGATTAATATTATACTTTCGAAATGGTTTTTTCTACACTAGGCACTAGTAATAAAATCAAAGAAGTTTCTCGTATTAGGCATATTTGACTGTCATAAGGAGAAATCTCCTCCTATTCTGCGTTTGCATTGTGTGTGTGGCGAGAGACCTTATGGTAGTTTCATTTTCTAAAAAGCATTGCGGATTTATTTTAAATTCTCTTGTTGTCTGTTTTAAAAGATAAACTTTTTTTGTTACTCATACTAGTCCCACAACTGACCTAGAGTTTATTGTTCCTTTCCTAAACTCTGGTGCCCACAATTCTTCCACACGGGCAGTCTAGAGTTGGGTTTTTTAGATAGTCAGGTTTAGTAGATTATCTGGAGTTAGTTTAGTCTTTGGATCAGGACTGGACTTGCATATCTTTGTGCATTGTTATTGGGAGTTCAAGCTATTTCTGGATTAGTGCCTAGGAGATGGAGATTACCGAAACTAGAGTTCTCTCTTGAAGACCATCTTGGAGATATTACCCGGTGCTGGTGCTATCTATTTTCTTTCCGCTGCTATTGTCTTGTATCTTATCTCTGATGTACATTGATATTCATTATATCATTCACTTGTATCTGGCTATTGTATCAGATGTTGTATATCAATGTATTATTCTTTTTCTTCCGCTGTATTGTACTTGATGTGTTATAAGCTCCGGCGGACCAGATTCGACGTTTGGATCTGCGGCATTTGAATATGAGTGTCGTATTCAGTTCCGATTTTTCAAGGTCGTGTCCAGGCCGTCACAATCTTCTTAAAGAAGTGAAACGACCCGCAAATCCGTACCCCTTGAGTCAACACTATTCTACAACAATCAAATCAAGTTGTACAGAAATACGAACCGTTTGGGTTAAAGAAGAAGAGGTAGAAGAAGAAAATAGAAAACAACAACAGAATCTAACCATCGCAGCGGAATAAAATATAATAGATAATAAATGATCTTTACCCCAAAACAAATATGTCTGTTTATATATTACATCATCAGAGTACATCAATCACAGCTCAACATCAATAACATACAATTGGATACACAACTACTCAAGACAGCAGAATATATATATAAATCAAGTACGAAGGTACCTATCGTCATCCAGCTCGTCTCCTGAGCTCCATAGTATCATATCCTGTATCTTATAATACCCGGTCTGACCTGAGCATTACAGTTAAATAACACCCGTGTCAGTCTGGATTACCGGCGTGAGAAAAACACACTCAATTGATTATTAAAGTTTCAAAAATCCTTTGAAAACAAAAGCATCTCGTAAGACCACGCCACAAATAAACATGTCGGGTTTTTACCTTACGGTAGCTAAAACAATTTTTATCAAAATCCTCTGATATTATAATAGGGTCGGTATACAAATACTTATAAAATAGCCGAAATTGTTACATTCATTAAATTCCAGCTACTAGCCACAGATTGGGTAATACAAACAAAACTCGTACAAGGCTCATAGGGACAATGGATTTCGAACTAATGACTAGGCACTAGGGTACCATCTGTCACAGTACGTAGCCTAGATCACATTACCGAGGAGTATGCCCGCTCCCCAGCAACACAAGACCGGGACTACCCCTTACTGGATAATCCCGAGTGAGATCACCCCGCGGTTGGTATCAGCAACTGCCCACTAAGCCGAAATAAAAATGGACATCTACACAGGGATGACCTCACCCTGCTTGGTTGCTACCCACCTAGCCTTGCTGCATTACCACTGATTTCAGTCATTCCCGGTTGATGAGGCTTGAGGCTAAGCGTTACCTTTTTAGAACATATTCCTTAGAATTCCCATCGTCCACCTGACGATGTTCTGAAAGCATTCATCTATGCAAGTCCATCCCGGGTTCGAACGGAACCGAAGGCACTATTCATACTTCATCCATTTTGAAAATAACCTCAGGATTAGTAGCGACTAGCCCTTGCACTTCATTGCTCCAACTTCGAATCCAAAAATAATTTTCCACGAAACGTACAAACCGGATCGAAGTGGTTTTCGAGAAATAAATCCCGATCTCGGTCTCTTCGAAACGATCAACGTATTTGGCCAATTGATAGTCGGTTATTTAACTATCAATTAATATTCACAACATCCATCCAACAATAAATAATTTTCCAAACGATAATAGATTTGAAAAATATTCTCTTTAGTATTTAAACATTTAGAAATAAGAATTTTTTCTAAAACATGCTTTTTAAAACAACATTAAACTTTTATCTTATATTTAAAAACTTACTTAGAAAACGTACTTGGCTATCCAGAGAATATACTTCTCTTCACATTCTTCTTTAAATTGCCAATTCCAAACACTTGAATCAATTTCCAAATTGATTTCCAATTTACTTCCCTTTATTTCAAAATCCAATAATTTTAGATTTTATTTCTTAATTATGATTTAAAATATTTTAACCGAGGATACAAATTTTTGATTTCTCAAATTACTTCTTAATTCTTTTAAATAAAATTAAACTTTGAAATTTAAAATAATTCTTTATTCCTTTAATTGATATAACTTGAGTTTACAATTCATTAATTTCTATTTTATTCAAAATTCTTTTTCTTTTCGTACTCGATGTTATTTATTAGTATTTAGCATCACTTCTATTTCTTTTCCAATTCATTCGTAATTTATTCAAATTTTCTATAATTATTTTGCTTACAAATTTACTTCTTTATTTTCTCTCTAAAAATCCAATTTATATATTTTTGGTAGCTCATTATACCCAAATATATTCAATCAAACCAAAGCATTTATTATTCCAATATAACTCATCATAGAATATTAAATAATCACAACAGAGAATATTAAATAATTTAAATAAAAGTTGAGGGGTCCAGTTGGATCCCTCCAACCTGTTTTCCCTGCATCCACAGACGTTAGCACAATATAAAATACCAATTCCAAAATATACCATAATATAGCACATCAATCAATTCTGCCATTTAAACAATTATTTAAATTTAATCATTTAAAGTTAAATTTAACTGAGTGAGATTAACTCACCTTTGCTTCTGATTTGCAGTCTATTTCCATTCATTTTCATTCCAGCTTATTTCTCGATTTTAGACCTTGTATGACATTATATAGTAACTAACACTTGAATAAATCCAATAATTAACTAACATTTACTTATTTATTTTAACTTACAATTTAATTTAAAAAATTTAAACTAATAATTTAATTTTAAACAAATAATTAAATCGTAAACTAATTTTCCTTTAATCAAAAAATTTTCAGTAACTGAAATAATCAAATTAGTTTATAAAATAACTCATCATCCTAAACAAATATTTTAAAATAAACTACTAAGTTTAAAATGTGCATATGTATATTCTTTTTTGTTTATTCATTTTTCTTTCCACCTTGAAATACATATATATATATATATATATATATATTAAAAATAAATTATAGGTTTCAAAAAATAATTTAATTTTTTTATAAACTTTACCACTTTAAAATTCCCATATAATATTTTCAAATCTTTTTATATAAAAGTTTTCCTGAAAATAAACCGAAACAGTAGGATTTATTCTGTAAAACCTTTCTTCCCTAATATATTTATATACATTTTTGCCATTTAAAAATCTAGGTTTTAAAATTCTTTTCTATGTGTAAATGTGTGTATGTATATATATATATATATATATATATATATATATATATATATATATTATTTAAAAATCAAATTTAAATAAAGAAGACAAAATCCTATACCTTACTGTAAATAAACCCGACCTCACCACCACACAGCAACCCACACGACTTCTCGCGTACGCCCACACTTTGCCATCGCCGCTACTCATCTCTCCACACCTCGAGACGCGAATGCCGAACCCAACAATCCATCGCCGACGTCCTCGCCATGCCGTCGCGTGCGAACGTCGCGATTTCTTTCAAGATCGACCTGAGTTCGCCTCCTCCTCACGGTTGAAAACGAAAACATCGGTCTGAACAAAGCAGGAGGTTGTGAGAGTTAAAAGGGGGAGCGACTTCGTTTGGACTGAGGAGGACGAGAAGATATCGCGATTGATTGCGGCCATAAGTATATTTTTATTTTTATTTTTTTGGGGTTTGAACGAATAGGTGGTTTGAAGGAAAAGGGTTTTGGGGAAAATTTATTTGTTCAGCCATTAATTTATTCCTGAACAAGACTTTAGAAAGAAGGCTCGGCTTAAAATAAAGAGAAAAGCGAAGAGGGGGACCCGATTTGATGATTGCGTGAAGAAAACCTACTACAGTGATTTTGAAAAACGGCTAGAAGAAAAAGTTGTTGGGAAGGATTTGACTATTCAAATAGAACAAGTATAATTGAATTCAAATTAAATTTAAATTGTCTTCAGTTCGTAACTCAAAATTTGGAACTCCTGTCGAGGCATGCCGCTAGGCGTTTATAATGTTATACGCCTATTTCGGACGCATTGGAAAAGGTTTTGATTCCTAATTCGATCGTATGTGGAAGATAGCTTTTTGAACCCAGTTCTTATATTAAATTTCAATTTAATTTTCAACGCGTTTACTTAACGTACAAGCACACAACAACTCCGATCAATACCAAATTTGAAATCCGATAATAATTCAATATTACGGATCTAATGGAACCAGTTTCGCGAATTTCAAGGCTGTGTCTTGGAAGGCTATTTTTAAATTTAATTTAAACTATAAAATTTTTAAAACTGAACAGACCACTTTTAATTTCAATTTTAACACTTCTATTGTCTTCAATATTATCAATATAAATTTCATAAGCCTTCAATTTATTTCCAAAAGGCTTAATACTCCAGATTCAATATTTTACTCAACTTCAAATTATTTAATTCAATAATTTAGTTATCAAATAAATTGTGATATTCGTAATTCGAGTTAAAATTACTCTATTGAATATTTAAAATCAAATTAAATATTCCGATTTTAAATACTCGAAAATTCCGGGTTGTCACATTCCTCCCCGCTTAAAAAAATTTCGTCCCTGAAATTACTAGTTAAGAGGAATGGTCCAATACCAGTTTACTTATTCCCAAAACCAAATAGTTTTATCAACTTGCCATAACATATCATTCTTACTAACTTCCCACTCTTTCATAGTTTCAAACAATACTATTTGCTCAATCGTTCAAATTTCAATTTAAACCCAAATTTTGAATTATCAAAATTTTCTCAAAATTCTTCTAACTCCTTAAATTTTCAAAAAATTTCGTCCGCGTCTCCTTTGTGCGGCTAGCTCGGTACAACTACGAAAGGCCTCCACGGGGTCCCAAATTCCAAAAGAAAAAAAATGCCAAGTGGCTAGTTCAAAAACCCAATCGAATTTCGTAGAAATTTAAATTACATACCTTTTTGTCGAGCAACTCATATTTATCTTTTAAAATCAAAACCAACTCTCTTTTCCCTTAATATACCTACATATCTTACTTAGCAATAATGCCCAATCACAACATTCAAAACATTTTACTGACTCCTTACAGAATTTCAATATCTATTTGTCCAAATATTAACTTAGAATATATTTGTCATATCAATTTCCAATTAAGAGTTCACATTCGTTTCTTAAGTTTAGTATAAGCATTTATACGCTTCTTTATTTATTTTCACTTCACCACTTTAGTTTATATCTATTTCTGTTCAAATTGATTCTCCCATTTCCATATGAGTTTAATTTATTTTCAATTCTAAACACTTAATTTCATTTTCCATTTATAGCTAATCCATGTCATTATTTTAAATTAGTTTCACTTAATAATTTATTTCATTTTCCAGTTTGAAATCGTTTTGTCGTTAAAAAAAAAAATTTCCAAGAATTTTCAAAAAAAATTCTAACTCCCAAAATTTTCGAATTTTTTTGGCAAAGTCTCCTTTGTACGGAGGAGCTTTTGCAATTTGACAAAAGATATAAATATATATACATCGACCCACATGGTCGGAAAAACAAAAAACAGTTCATATATCCTATTTTTATTGCGTAGACATACCTTATTTAGCATTTTTAAGCAAGCGGCTTATTTATTTTAGCATCTAGCGCGACCAAATACAGCCACACGGCTTCCAGGTTCCTGTACTTACTCAATTTAAATATGTAGGTACAAAATACATGCAATTTAATAACATTTCACTTATATTCAAATGGCTAACACATAGATTTCATAAGTAGTGCATGTGATATACATTCATAATGAGATATGCAAGGTTTCGACACTAGTTTTAAATTGTTTGCATCCAAATTACATACCATTCCTTTCAATTCATTTTTAAATGAAACGAACTCATATTCATTCCAATTAATGCAAAAATCAATTTATTAAACTGCTATTGATTCATATAATTTTGTTTACTTCCGTTTTAGTCAAACGACCAATTTTCTATTGCAATTCGATAATATTAATGTGAATAAATAATTACATAAGCTTTATAACCAATTAAATTGATTCCCACTCAATTTACACTTGATTCTATTCCATTTTAATTTATTCACAAACTTTCATTGCATTCTTTCATATCCAAAAAGTTTGATTCCAAACTATTTTTATTATACCCGACATCATCCCATGCTTCTATTAATTTTAAACTTAAGTTAATTTACTTCTATTCACTCCCATTTCATAACTTAAGTTCATTCCCATTTTTTTTCATTCATACTCGAATTGGGTTTATTTTCATTTCAAATCATTTTTATTTTTAATCCAATTCCATACAAGTTCAATTCAATTGACTTCAAAATCAATTTTTTTTACATTTACCAGTTCACGGAATTATATTTCTTAAGTTTTATAGAAAATTTTAAATTGATCTCCAGCTCAATTCATTTTTAATTCACTTAAAATTTTAAGTTGAATTTCTATTTATAACTCAAGCTTCATTTCCAAACTCAATTATCTATTCACAATCTTTGATTTGATTTTCCTTTGATCAAATCCCAACCAATTTATTCGATTAGTTTATTCCTTTATCCATTTTAAATTTTAATTTACATTAACAATTCATTGTTGAATCTATTAATAATAAGGCCATTTAATTTATGCTTGAATTGGATTTGTTTATATTTCACACCATATCCATTTTAATCCAATTCTAACTTTCATTCAATCAACACTTCCAATTATAATTCCATACTTGATTTTCTTTTTCATTTATCTTGAAAATCATTTTATAAATCATTTTGTTTGATTCTCTGGAGTTCAATCTTACTTAATATCACAAGTTTGGAATTTTTTTTCAGGATACCAACACTTTTATTCTGCTTACTTATTCCCCTTTTAAGTTTTTATAAACTGCTCACTTAGTAATATTCACCCCTTCCCAACTATTTACAATGAATTATATTCACATTTTACTTTTGACTAGGGTTATATATATTTCCAATGCTTTTCAATTCTTTTATAAGCTTCCAAAGTTTATTTATTATAATTCAATATTTACTTAGTTTACATTTATTTTTACAATCTATAATTCGATTGATTACAGAAAGTGTCTTTAGAATCCTAATTGAATGAGACTTTTTACATATGGATATAAATCGAAATGGATATAAATCGAATAGGTGGTTTGAGGAGGACGAGAAGATATCGCGATTGATTGCGGCCATAAGTATATTTTTATTTTTATTTTTTTTGGGGTTTGAATGAATAGGTGGTTTGAAGGAAAAGGGTTTTGGGAAAAATTGATTTGTTCAGCCATTAATTTATTCTTGAACGAGACTTTAGAAAGAAGGCTCGTCTTAAAATAAAAAGAAAAGCGAAGAGGGGGACACGATTTGATGGTTGCGTGAAGAAAATCTACTACAGTGATTTTGAAAAACGGCTGGAAGAAATAGTTGTCGGGAAGGATTTGACTATTCAAATAGAAAAAATATAATTTAATTCAAATTAAATTTAAATTGTCTTCAGTTCGTAACTCCAAATTTTGATCTCCTGTCGAGGCGTGCCGCTAGGCGTTTATAATGTTATACGCCTATTCCGGACGCATTGGAAAAGGTTTTGAGTCCTAATTCGATCGTACGGGGAAGATAGCATTTTGAACCCAGTTCTTATATTAAATTTCAATTTAATTTTCAACGCGTTTACTTAACATACAAGCACACAACAACTCCGATCAATACCAAATTTGAAATCCGATAATAATTCAATATTACGGATCTAATGGAATTGGTTTCGTCGAATTCCAAGGCTGTGTCTCGGAAGGCTATTTTTAAATTCAATTTAAACGATAAAAATTTTAAAACTAAACAAACCACTATTAATTTCATTTTTAACACTTCAATTGTCTTCGATATTATCAATATAAATTTCATAAGCCTTCAATTTATTTCCAACAGGCTTAAAACTCCAGATTCAACATTTTACTCAACTTCAAATTATTTAATTCAATAATTTAGTTATCAAATAAATTGTGATATTCGTAATTCAAGTTAAAATTACTCTATTGAATATTTAAAATCAATTAAATATTTCGATTTTAAATGCTTGAAAATTTCAGGTCGTCACATTCCTCCGCCTTAAAAGGATTTCGTCCCCGAAATTACTAGTTAAGAGGAATGGTCCAATACCCGTTTACTAATTCCCAAAACCAAACAGTTTTATCAACTTTCCATAACATATCATTTATTAAAGACCCACTATCATTCTTACTAACTTCCCACTCCTTCATAGTTTCAAACAATACTATTTGCTCAATCGTTCAAATTTCAATTTAAACCCAAATTTTGAATTATCAAAATTTTCTCAAAATTTTTCTAACTCCTTAAATTTTTGAAAAATTTCGCCAGCGTCTCCTTTGCGCGGCTAGCTCGGTACAACTACAAAAGGCCTCTACGGGCTCCCAAATTCCAAAAGAAGACATAAGCCAAGTGGCTAGATTCAAAAACCCAATCAAATTTCACAGAAATTTAAATTACATACCTTTTTGTCGAGCAATTCATATTTATCTTTTGAAATCAAAACCAACTCTCTTTTCCCTTAATATACCTGCATATCTTACTTAGCAATAATACCCAATCACAACATTCAAAACATTTTACTGACTCCTTACAGAATTTCAATATCTATTTGTCCAAATATTAACTTAGAACATATTTGTCATATCAATTTCCAATTAAGAGTTCACATTCGTTTCCAAATATTAACTTAGAATATATTAAGAGTTCACTTCACCACTTTAGTTTATATCTATTTCTGTTCAAACTGATTCTCCCATTTCCATATGAATTTAATTTATTTTCAACTCTGAACACTTAATTTCATTTTCCATTTATAGCTAAGGCATGTCATTATTTTAAATTAGTTTCACTTAATAATTTATTTCATTTTCTAGTTTGAAATCGTTTTGTCGTTAAAAAAAAATTCAAAAAATTTTCAAAATTTTTTCTAACTCCCAAATTTTCCGAATTTTTTTGGCAAAGTCTCCTTTATACGGAGGAGCTTTTGCAATTTGACAAAAGATATAAATATATATATACATCGACCCACACGGTCGGAAAAACCAAAAACAGTTCATATATCCTATTTTTATTGCGTAGGCGTACCTTATTTAGCATTTTTAAGCAAGCGGCTTATTTATTTTAGCATCTAGCGCGACCAAATCCAGCCACACAGCTTCCAGGTTCCTGTACTTACTCAATTTAAATATGTAAGTACTAAATACATGCAATTTAATAACATTTCACTTATATTCATATAGCTAACACAAAGATTTCATAAGCAATCCATGTGATATACATTCATAAGTACATATGCAAGGTTTCGACACTAGTTTTAAATTGTTTGCATCCAAATTACATACCATTCGATTCAATTCATTTTTAAAAGAAACAAACTCATATTCATTCCAATTGGTGCAAAAATCAATTTATTAAACTGCTATTGATTCATATAAATTTTTTTTACTTTCGTTTTAGTCGAATGACCAATTTTCTATTGCAATTCGACAATATTAATGTGAATAAATAATTACATAAGCTTTATAACCAACTAAATTGATTCCCACTCAATTTACACTTGATTCCATTCCATTTTAATTTATTCACAAACTTTCATTGCATTTCTTTCATATCCAAAAAGTTTGATTCCAAACTATTTTTATTATACCCAACATCATCCCATGCTTCTATTAATTTTAAACTTAAGTTGATTTACTTCAATTCACTCCCATTTCATAACTTAAGTTCATTCCCATTTTTTTTCATTCATACTCGAATTGGGTTTATTTTCATCTCAAATCATTTTTATTTTTAATCCAATTCCATACATGATCAATTCATATTCAATTCAATTGACTTCAAAATCAATTTTATTTACATTTACCAGTTCGCATAATTTTATTTCTTAAGTTTTATTGGAAAATTTTAAATTGATCTCCAGCATATTTCATTTTTAATTCACTTAAAATTTTAAGTTGAATTTCTATTTATAACTCAAGCTTCATTTCCAAACTCAATTATCTATTCACAATCTTTGATTTGATTTTCCTTTGATCAAATCTCAACCGTTTCACCAATTTATTCGATTAGTTTATTCCTTTATCCGTTCTAAATTTTAATTTACATTAACAATTCATTGTTGAATTTATTAATAATAAGGCCATTCAATTTATGCTTGAAATTGGATTTGTTTATATTTCACACCATATCCATTTTAATCCAATTCTAACTTTCATTCAATCAACACTTCCAATTACAATTCCATACTTGATTTTCTTTTTCATTTATCTTGAAAGTCATTTTGTAAAATCATTTTATTTGATTCTCTTAAGTTCAATCTTACTTTATATCACAAATTTGGATTTTTTTTCAGGATACCAATACTTTTATTCTGCTTACTTATTCCGTTTTTAAGTTTTTTATAAACTACTCACTTAGTAATATTCACTCCTTCCCAACTATTTACAATCAATTATATTCACATTTTACTTTTAACTAGGGGTTATATATATATATTTTCAATGCTTTTCAATTCTTTTATAAGCTTCCAAAGTTTTTTTATTATGATTCAATATTTACTTAGTTTACATTTATTTTTACAATCTATAATTCGATTGAATTCATTTAAATTCAGTTTTATTCCAACTCAACTTTAGTTAAACCTAGTTACATTTATTCTTTGAATTTTTTTGTTAAGCAAGGAATTAAATCCATTAATATCATTCACGACACAACTGACTTTTGATTCAATTCAATCCGAATCTAACTAAAATTTATTTCTCAATATACGAGTTCAAAACTTATTTACTTCTTTAAAAGCTTATATTGCTCATTTGAGCCATTTCATCTTATAACCAAATTCCAGATTATATATATAACAGTTACTAGCTTAAGGTATAAATTTTTATTTCACAATTATAATCATTTTACCTTTCAGCTTTATATCCAATTTAATTCAATTTCAATTTCAACTTTATTTAACTTATCTCAAGTTAGATTCAACATTCACTTAAGTTAAATTTTAATTCTCGGATTAAAATTTCCAATTTCTACTTATTAATATCGACTTTACTTTATAAGTTTAATAGTTCATCCACTTATTCATTCACAAATTCATTTTCAATCAATAAATTTTATTTCCAACATTAATTATTTTTAGTCCATGTGAACTTATTCTACGCTTATTTTTGCACCATTAAATCAAGCATCATCCAATATTGAATTTTCATTTGTATACTATATTAATTAATCGGTTACTTACAAATTTTAAATCTCAAAACTTTGTTTTATTTAGTCCAACTTGACTAAATTTTGTATTCATACACATGATTTAACACCATTCAAATTTTTAATTCCAGTATTCAGCTTCACTTTACTTACTTACGAGTTGAATTTTATTTCAACAAATTCCAAATTTACAAGTTGTCGGGCTCCTTATATGCCATCAACATTCTTAGTTAAGATTCCAAAGTTTAAACAGTCTTCTAACATTTCAAAATTCCCTTTGAAATCACCTATATCCAAAATTCCTTGCATCTCTAAAATCAAATTTATCTCTGTGAATTTCAGAACCAACCCGGTCTTGCAAACCATTCCAATTCAAAACAAATTTTGGTAGCAATTTCTCTCTTGGAAACTCGAAAATGAACACCGATGATGTCGCGATCAACACCGGAATTATTTTCCAGCGACCGTAAAGAGTTCAATGCTTTTCTCTCCTTTTAAAACCCCTCGAATATTTTTAAATTCCATATCTTCCTAAATTTCAAATCCGATTCAAAAATATTTCTCTCAGATATGTATTATTTTTCCCAACCTTTGGGAATCATTTTCGAATTCAAAGGAACTTAAATTTCCAAATGTTCAAATTCCAAACCTTTTAAATTTATTTTCAAACATTACTTTGGAACTTTATCTTATTTTAATTATTAATCACACTATAATTTACATTTAGTTTATCTTTACAAATTTCATTTGTATATAAATTGATTTCTTAGTTTTAATTATGGTATCAATATCTTATTCAACTATAAATCACATTTATTATTAATTTCTTCCTTAATCTTTAGTTATTATATCAATTCTATTTCAATAATCATACAATAATGATAATAATTAAATATTATCGCTTTCTACTATACAAGCATCCATATATAATGATAATAATTTACGAAAAATTATTTCCTTTATATACAAAATAATTTTGGGTAAAATTATTTCATTTACCCTATTTAAAACAATACCGTGTCGGTTTACCTTGTTCAAGAGTTTAGAAATCCCTATCGATGACATGGCGTCCCATATATCGACCAGAATCCATAAACACTCAGCCGATAAATCAACACAATATATAAACAATTTTATACTCACTAACAAATACGCGCTCATATCTATTAATATACCCAAACTCATTCTAGCGTACTATGGACTCTATTTTATGAGTAATTCCCACCAGAGCCAAGGTTATCACCACCCTATGCTCTGATACCAAGTGAAACGATCCGCAAATCCGTACCCCTTGAGTCAACACTATTCTACAACAAACAACTCAATTTGTACAGAAATACGAACCATTTGGGTTAAAGAAGAAGAGGTAGAAGAAGAAAATAGAAAACAACAGCAAAATCTAACCATCGCAACGGAATAAAATATAATAGATAATAAATGATCTTTACCACAAAACAAATATGTCTGTTTATATATTACATCGTCAGAGTACATCAATCACAGCTCAACATCAATAACATACGAATGGATACACAGCTACTCAACACAGCGGAATATATATATAAAGCAAGTACGAAGGTACGTATCGTCATCCAGCTCATCTCCTGAGCTCCACAGCATCATATCCTGTATCCTATAATACTCGGTCTGACCCGAGCATTACAGTTAAATAACACCCAAGTCAGTTTGGATTACCAGCGTGAGAAAACCACACTCAATTGATTATTAAAGTTCAAAAATCCTTTGAAAACAAAAGCATCTCGTAAGACCACGCCACAAATAAACATGTCGGGTTTTTACCTTACGATAGCTAAAATAATTTTTATCAAAATCCTCTGATATTATAATAGGGTCTATATACAAATACTTATAAAATATCCGAAATTGTTACATTCATTAAATTCCAGCTACTAGCCACAGAGTTTGTAATAGAAGCAAAACTCGTACAAGGCTCGTAGGAAGAATGGATTTCCAACTAATGACTAGGCACTTGGGTACCACCTATAACAGTACGTGGCGTAGATCACAGTACCGAGGAGTACGCCCACTCCCCTGCAACACAAGACCGGGACTACCCTTACTGAATAATCCCGATTGAGATCAACCCGCCGTTGGGATCAGCACCCTCGCATTAAGCCGAAATAAAATGGGACATCTTGACAAGGATGTTTTAACTATCAATCTCGATCCCGGTCTCTTCGAAATGATCAACGTATTTGGCCAATATTGATAGTCGGTTATTTAACTATCAATTAATATTCACAACATCCATCCAACAATAAATAATTTTCCAAATTATTTATTAACCTCATAAATATCTTTGCAAGATATATTCCCACTTTTCAAACCCCTTTGAAAACAGTTTTCAAAACTATCGTCCTTTTCTGAATAAATTTCCCAAATATTTTCTATTTCTTCTACAATCACCAAGTACAACACTTAGATTTTAAAACGATTTAAAACACCTTATTATAAAATATACTCTTAAATATTTAAATTAAAAACTACTTTAATGCTTTATTAAAAATATATATATATATATATTTTAAAAATAATTAAAATAAAGCTGCTTTTTAGAATATAGAACTAAATTTCTCTTTTTAAAACAAAATACCATGTTACCTTAAATAATTACTACGATAATAGATGTGAAAAATATTTACTTTAGGATTTAAACATTTATAAATAATAAATTTTTCTAGAACATGCTTTTTAAAACAACATTAAACTTTTATCTTATATTTAAAAACTTACTTTGAAAACGTACTTGGCTATCCGGAGAATATACTTCTCTTCACATTCTTCTTTAAATCACCAATTCCAAACACTTGAATCAATTTCCAAATTTACTTCCAATTTACTTCCCTTTATTTCAAAATCCATTAATTTCAGATTTTATTTCTTAATTATGATTTAAAATATTTTAACTGAGGATACCAATTTTTGATTTCTCAAATTACTTCTTAATTCTTTTAAATAAATTTAATCTTGGAAATTTAAAATAATTCTTTATTCCTTTAATTGATATAACTTGAGTTTACAATTCATTAATTTCTGTTTTATTCAAAATTATTTTTCTTTTCATACTCGAAGTTATTTATTAGTATTTATCATCACTTCTATTCCTTTTCCACTTCATTCTTAATTTATTCAAATTTTCTATAATTATTTTGCTTACGAATTTACTTCTTTATTTTCTTTTCAAAAATCTAATTTATATATTTTTGGTAGCTCATTATACCCAAATATATTCAATCAAACCAAAGCATTTAATATTCCAATATAACTCATGATAGAATATCAAATAATCACAACAGAGAACATTAAATAATTTAAATAAAAGTTGAGGGGTCCAGTGAGATCTCTCCAACCTGTTTCCCTGCATCCATAGACGTTAGCACAATATAAAACATTAATTCCAAAATATACCATACTATAGCACATCAACAATTCAGCCATTTAAACAATTATTTAAATTTAATCATTTAAATTTAAATTTAACTGAGTGAGATTAACTCATCTTTGCTTTTGATTTGCAGTCTATTTCCATTCATTTTCATTCGAGCTTGTTTCTCGATTTTAGACCTTGTATGACATTATATAGTTAATTAACACTTGAATAAATCCAATAATTAACTAAAATTTACTTATTTATTTTAACTTATAATTTAATTTAAAAATTTTAAACTAATAATTTAATTTTAAACGAATAATTAAATCGTAAACTAATTTTCCTTTAATCAAAAAAATTTTAGTAACTGAAATAATCAAATTAGTTTATAAAATAACTAATCATCCTAAATACATATTTTAAAATAAACGACTAAGTTTAAAATGTGCATATGTATATTCTTTTATATTTAATTATTTTTCTTTCCACTTTGAAAAAACATATATATATTAAAAAAAATTATAGGTTTCAAAAAATAATTTAATTTTTTTTATAAACTTTACCACTTTAAAATTCCCATATTATATTTTCAAATCTTTCTATATAAAAGTTTTCCTGAAAATAAACCGAAACAGTAGGTTTTATTCTGTAAAACCTTTCTTCCCTAATATATTTATATACATTTGTGCCATTTAAAAATCTGGGTTTTAAAATTCTTTTCTCTGTGTAAATATATATATATATATATATATGGATATATTGTTTAAAAATCAAATTTAAATAAAGAAGACAAAATCCTATACCTTAGTGTAAATAAACCCGACCTCACCACCATACAGCAACCCTCACGAATTCTCGCGTACGCCCACACTTTGCCATCGTTGCTACTCATCTCTCCACACCCCGAGACACGAGCGTCGAACCCTACAATCCATTGCCGACGTCCTCGCCATGCCGTCGCGTGCGAACGTCGCGATTCCTTTCCAGATCGACTGAGTCCGCCTTCTCCTCACGGTTGAAAACGAAAACTTCGATCTGAACAAAATAGGAGGTTGCGATAGTTAAAAGGAGGAGCGACTTCGTTTGGATTGAGGAGGACGAGAAGATAGCGCGGTTGATTGCGGCGATAAGTATATTTTTATTTTTATTTTTTTGGGGTTTGAACGAATAGGTGGTTTGAAGGAAAAGGATTTTAGGAAAAATTGATTTTTTCAGCCATTAATTTATTCTTAAACGAAACTTTATAAAGAAGGCTCGGCTTAAAATAAAAAGAAAAGTGAAGAGAGGGACACGATTTGATGGTTGCGTGAAGAAAACCTACTACAATGATTTTGAAAAACGGTTGGATGAAAAAGTTGTCAGGAAGGATTTGACTATTCAAATAGAACAAGTATAATTGAATTCAAATTAAATTTAAATTGTCTTCAGTTCGTAACTCAAAATTTCGAACTCCTATCGAGGCGTGCCGCTAGGCGTTTATAATGTTATACGCCTATTCAGGACGCATTGGAAAATGTTTTGAGTCCTAATTCGATCGTATAGGGAAGATAGCTTTTTGAACCTAGTTCTTATATTAAATTTCAATTTAATTTTCAACGCATTTACTTAACGTACAAGCACACAACAACTCCAATCAATTCCAAATTTGAAATCCGATAATAATTCAATAATACGGATCTAATGGAACTGGTTTCATCGAATTCCAAGGCTGTGTCTCGGAAGGCTATTTTTAAATTCAATTTAAGCTATAAAATTTTTAAAACTGAACAAACCATTGTTAATTTCAATTTTAACACTTCTATTGTCTTCAATATTATCGATATAAATTTCATAAGCCATCAATTTATTTCCAACGGGCTTAAAACTCCCGATTCAACATTTTACTCAACTTCAAATTATTTAATTCAATAATTTAGTTATCAATTAAATTGTGATATTTGTAGTTCAAGTTAAAATTACTCTATTGAAAATTTAAAATCAATTCAATATTCCGATTTTAAATGCTCGAAAATTCTGGGTCGTCACAAGACTACGACGTTTGTGTATATGATGCTTCAACCATACATGCCCTTGTACTTTTGTCTTCTTCAGGTAATCCCATTTTTTCACTGCTTGCGGAAACTTTTAAACTCTTCTACCTATGTTACATGGACTTCCATTGCATATTGACAACGTTGGTACATATTATGTGGACTTCTATTGAACAAAGAGGGTAATATTACTCTTTTTCCTATTTCACCTATATCGAAAAAATTAAGTTGATACAAAATTATATATGTGTGTGTGTGTGTATATTGTAAATAGGCCAAAGAAAAGGCAAAAGTGTCATACTTGCATTAATTTCTGCAACATTCAATACGTCTTGAAGTCCCACATACAATTCCGATCCAGTATGACGATTTTGACGAAACCATCTCATTCTACCATTTTCAATATTTACATAATTATCGATGACATATTGTTGTAATCGACAACATACTGTTGTAATAAACGTCCTCCATGTTAAAAGGGGTAAGTATCTTCATGTCGAATTTAAACTTTAAGTTGATTAGAGATAGCAAATGGAATATATATTTAGATATTTATGTGTGTATGTTTGTGTGTGTGTAATTCATATAATTATTTAAATTGTGTTGTATGCTCTACTTATTATAAAGATGAGAATCGTTTTTTATTTTGGCTATGTGTAAAGAACTTTTGTAAATAGAAAATATTATCTAATTTAAATGATATAGCCAAACAAATATTAATCTTTTTTTTAAAATAATTTGTAAATAAATTACCTTTTTGCGATGAAGATGTCAGAAATGACGTAGTTGCCTAGGAATAAAAATTAAATTACTCGGTTGAATAAAATATATTATCATATTAATTTACATCTCAAATAAACATGTACAAAAATTAATGCTGGTGTTGAAGAGCATATTGCTTAGCTTTTGAATATTTTTGTGCATGTTAAATAAAGCTATCGTACAAATTAATGTAGAGAGCTTTAGATATTCGTGCTCAATTTCCTCAATATTTAGTGTGTGTGCGTGCAAGTATGAAGCAACAGTTAATTTAATTAACACATGATAGATTTATATATTAATTTCGATTTATATCCATATGGAGGACCAATAAAAATGAACCTTAAAATATATTTACTTGCTTTATTTCCTTATTTGTAGTAGATTAAAAATGATTACATTGATAGCCATTTTTACTAAAAAGAACATTGATAGCCACCTTTACTAAAAAAAGAAATGAAACAACATTTAATCATTGAATTTTATTATATTTTTTTCACTTAATACATACTTTATCCATAGACTCAACTATCATGAAATCGGCCAACACACCATAAACATTTAGCGGCACACAATCTAAAAACAATTACGTACATTCCATAACCCTATTTTGAGGACCAATAAAAATGAATCTTAAAATATATTTATTTCCCTTACTTCCTATTTTGTCCATATATCAGTAGAATAAGAGAATTCGAAGCATTCATTTCACATTAACCATAACGTAATTGATACTAGTGCTGAAGAGCATATTGCTTAGCTTATATATATTTTTGGGCGTGATAATAAAGCCCATTATTCCATTGTTAACACCTCTAGTAACGATAAATGCTTCAAACCTTTTTTATTGAGATCTTTAATATTACATGTTATTGTAGACTGAGAGCATTATCAACAAAGTATAACTATGATCCTCAAGTAGCTTCTTATCCATTTGATTCCAATAGAGATGGATTTGTGTACGATACACTAATTACGTTTGCTATTTTTTTATTCTTTTTCATATGTTTGGATGTTTATGGATGTTGTATTCATATGTATTCACATCATATTACAACATTGGTAAAGGGTTTTGTCTTATGGTACCGGAGGTAAACTTCTGCTGAAGTTTTATACATCTTATATACAACACATCGGAATCATAGCTAATAAAATATTATACATCTTATATATATTACTAATAAAGAAAATTCATTATATTAACTTACACGGTGTCTTTATTAACTTCCAAGAACACCTTTGCATTTTCCACATCCATTGCACCGGCCTTCCATTCCGTGCACTTGTCCTAAAACCTAATTGTTCTCCTAAGCAAATCCATCTACAAAATTTCCGAATCCACCATCCCCATATTTGATCTCATCTTCGATGTAGCATCTACAACAACCTCCCTCAACAATTATCTCCCTTACCTTCGAATTATCGCATACGATCCCCAATCCTTCAACTACCTCACTATTCATCCCTAATCTCGATCTCACCACCAACGTTTCATCCACGGTAGGCAACACGGTTAATCGAAGGAGGTAGCTCACTGCTCACCATATGAGATGGTTTATTACAATTTTTATGGAATAATTTACTTTGGACCAAATGAAAGAGCATTATTTACGATAAAAAATTGTACGATATAATATCTATGTTCATAGTTTTATGATAACAAATGTTTGATTAAACTATAGCTCAAAATTGATTCCACAAATTCAAATGTTTATAGACATTGGTGTTAATTAATATGTAATTTTTTGATTAAACGCCTGTTTTGATATTCACTCCGACGAAATTTGTGCATTATTCTTGAATTCCCTTGTTGTTAATAACAAACGGTTGTATGTGTGAATAAATCAACTGTACTTCAAATGAACTTCATTATTAAATGTAATGAGTACTAGATTTTGTGGAAACTAGCATAACCATAAGATTTATTATATGGATTTAGTTGCATACTTCATTCAATAACTTTGGATATTTTTCTAAATATTTATATCTTCCTTAGGTATAATGTAAGTATTGGAGTACAAGTTTCTTTGAAAGGATGTTGCAAAAATGGTGTCATGAATATTTCACTAAAACAAGCTCATACAACTCAATACACTTTATACCTAAAATATCGGAACAGTCTCTATAGGCAGGTAAACAACATAAAAGCTTGATCCAAATTTTGGACTTCGTTATCCTACGGGATTTAAAGCTGTAATGTTAGTTCTCAAATGAGCTACTATTTTGTGAAAATTAACACCATACAAATATGATTAAAGATGAAATGTCGTTAACTTTAAGATATTAGTTTTGGAATCATATTATCAACAAATATGATTCAAACTAAAATATCTGAAATTTATATTATTTTGTGACCATATGGTAATTTCAAACATATAAAAAACAATAGCCATATTATGACCAACGAAAGACTTAAGATTGAGAACTGATTCGCTTTGCATATTATTTTGGGTTGTAGTATTATGTTTCTATACTTTAGTTTGATATAGAGGCAACAACTGTGTTTAACATAGTGCCTAAAGTAAAATTTTGCTTGAACCAATTTATACATTTTATAGGTATATCGTTGTACATATAATAATTAATAAGTACAAATTTTGTTTGCAACTGTTAAAGAAATGTCAGGGATATTCAAAACATATTAAAGGAAAACAACTTATATTTATTGGACTGCAAATAGTAGAATCCTGATTGTCAAAGTCTTCTAAAACTGTAAAAGAAAAGTACAAAATAAGCTTATGGATCATGAATTAATATTTATATAAGTCTAATTAAATTTCAGTCAACTAAGCATATGCATCCATGAGTTGTATTAAAATCTATTTTTCTGTGAGCTGACCAAAAGCGATGCTTCTTTGAATTAAAAATGGAAAATGAATAGCTCACAGTTTGAACTGAGCAAATGTGAATCCAATTTGTATGGTCGAAAGGTCAGGTAACAATAACTATCATTACTTTGTCTTACTTGAATTAGTTGTCGTTATATGAGAATATCTCAATCTCATTATATTGAATTCCTATATAAGTTTTCCATGTGATCGGCAATAAATGGGACTTTTGTAATGCTCAAATGGAAGAAACCCAAAATCACCATGCGTTGGGAATAATCCTAATGGAGTCAAAACAACTAATGCATCTATGGGTCAATTTTTCCGTTAGTAATGTATTATAAACAATTTAAAATTTGAATTTATTTTAAAAAGATCTTTTAGATTTTTTATTTCTACTAGTTTTGACTTTGTTTCCTTAAGTATGAAACTATGTTATATCATTGAGATTTTAGTTCATAGCTAAAACAATTTAATATGACTGGGCATTCATTCATGATTATTTGAAATTTGTTTGAATTATAAATATGATTATAGTTGCAACTTGAATATGATCATATACTATAAAGTAGATTTATTGCCTCTTCGGTAGTTAGAGGGTTGTACAATGCCCATATATATTTCAAAACTGTGGCTTAATAGTTTTAAAAGGTAAGGAAATAACACAAATATTTTACAATGATCTCTATAAATAAGTAATGTGGCATGAGATACTTAATGAAGATAAATAATGTTTCCATGTATCGAGTAGAATTGCAATGTGTGTGAATTAAGAAATTAAATTATATATCAAGTATGAATTGGAAGTAAAAAAAATGTTAAATACGGTATGAATTGTAATCATGTTATATATATATTATTATGAATTGTTATATATATATATATTATTATCATGTTAAATACAGTATGAATTGTAATTAATGTGGCAAGGTAGTTTAGTATTATTATGTAACAGAGAACTATTTAATCGGCCATTACAACAGTTTCATGTCAATAGTTCAAACATTAAAAAAATTAAAGGATGATGGACCTTTGGTACGAGCTAGGCCCTAAAAGAGATTAAAGGGATATGCTCTGATAAGTACCAAAGAGGAATATGAGTGGTTAATTTTGGCCATTGGTTCAAGGCTGCATAATTGTTGCTCCATCTACTTTACGAAAAGTTTGAATTCCAGGTCTGCTTAGTTATTTTGAGTATTGAAAGAACTAGATTGGCCTAGGTATTATGTTTGCAATATTGATAACATTATGGAAGGAGCAATATCCTTGATGGTTAGCGGAGTTCCACCTGATTTTTCAAATGCATCTTGCATAATATTAAGTTCGCTAAAAACGCCAAGGAAAAGTTAATTGGTTAAGAGTATGGAAGGCATCAAATGGTAGTTACCTTGCAGGCTTGAAGTATCAGCACAAAATAGCAACAAGCAGAAAAGTGTTTTTTTAAGGAAGATAGGTTATTTTAGAATGTACGTACTACCTTTGTGTGCTTAACTTTAGGGATGAGTGTAAACGATTGTCAGTGGCTGGTAAATAAAGCGAATTCAATGAATATATTTTACATGATATCGTTTTGAAATTCTAAAAATACACACTAATTAACGGATTCTCATCATCCTTTTGCAACATCAAGTAGGATCTCAAACAACAACCATTTTACGTTTACTCATCAATAGAATTCCACTATCAATTTGCAATCAACACAACGAACAAAACAATTTTAAATAAAAAAGCTCCGACCATTAAATTTCTTGTACTAACGGTCCCGCCTATTAAATTTTTGTTAAATAAAAAGGAAATATTTCTATAGATGTAACTAAACAGACCTGAAGCTTTGAAAGAACTATGATTTTGGGGATCAATAATGGTGAGTAGCAGTGAATAAATGCGAACAAAAAATAAAGAGTAGAGAACAGTGGAAGTAATAGAGTGATAGTGAAAGTTGGATTGATTATGAATAGTGGAGTGAAGAGTACTGTAAAATTTCATATGATATTTTTAAGGAAGGAAGAATTTTCTTAAGTTAGATATTTAAAAGATAAATGTTCGATTCTCTCCTTAGCATGCATTGACCAGCCATATTCTATTTAATAATGAATATATTTAACAAACACGGTCAATTGTTTTACAGAATGCATGCTATTATGCGGTAATTTATCTAGTAATGGATATTACTGCACATCCAGTGTTCTAGATTATACGAAATCAATGTGATATTTAACTTATCGAGCATTTAATGGAGCTTTTCAAATGTTATTTTGTAGGGCAAATTAAAATGAGAATTTTTAAAATGTTGTTTTCTATGGTGAATAGTAATGGAAATGTTTCTAGGATATATCCAATCAAGGTTATATTTTGCCTATTAGCCGTATGTTGATCAAATTAGTGCTATCATTTTTAGTAGGATTTGAATATTTCTATATTATATCCAATCAATGTTATATTTAGCCTTTCAAGCTTATAAATGACCTTTTAAAATGCTATTTTCAAGTGCAAATTATAATCACAAATTTTCAAACGTTATCTTCTAGAGTATACCGAATCAATCATAAACAAAAGCATGATATTAAGTTTCAGATTGATGGATATGAATTTTTTGATTGCATTTAAAGGTTCTTATCCAATGCTACTTTATAGGGTAAATTATAATGGAAATTTTTCAAAAGATCTTTCATAGTATAGTTTGTTTAATAAAATAATGAAATATAGTTTGTTCAATAGAAGAAAGAAATATTACATGTTAAAACATAATAAACCTCAAAAAATGTGTGTCGTATTCATGTATTTTTCGACTCTATTCAAGCATTCAAAGGACAATTTCAAATGCTTTTTTCATGAGTAAATTGTAATGAAATTTTTCCAAAGAATTACATAGAAAGATAATTTTGGAAGTTCATGGTCGGAACAAAAGTTTGCGCTTCCGAGCCAACTATTAATAAAGATATAAAAGGATAACTAATTAAATAAAGGGACCAAAATAAGATATACAATGCACATATCATTATGTCATAAATTAAGCAATTAACAAACAATGATTACCAAATTTTGGTTGATCCTACATAAAGAAAACAAGGGACAAATATGTAACACAAATAAAGAGTGATTAACTAACATTGGCTGAAAAATAAATGAAGACTAATTATATTTATTTCCGTTAAACGATCATTATTATATGCTAAATAATAAATCATGGATAATACTGTATCAACGATAGTACAATAGTTTTTTATTGTATACTTACTTAGGCTCTAAGTCTATAAATATCATTAAAATTTAGCCTTCAATGGTTATTTATCTCTTTTTCTTCTTCCCGTCTTCTTCTCTATATTATGATTTTTTTCAATATTTTAACTATTTCAACATATTTTTATTTTTCATCTTAAGTGGAAAAAAGGATCTCACTTTCTTTTGAAGAAGAAATTCTAATCATATTTAAAAAGAGAATAGGTCTCTTTCTCATCTCCTCTGTTAGAGAAAAGTTCACTTTTTCACCTCCTCCGTTATTCGAATGTTAACTTCTTTATCTCTTCTCTTAGAGTTCTTCAAGTTGAGCCTTGCAAACCATGGCTGAAATTGGAGGAAAAAAGTTTTCAACGTTTATACACAGTCAAATGTGTATGACATTATGATCTTTCATGAAGATAAATTCTAATTATTTGTTTTAAATAACTCACCATGATTCCCATGATGACTTAATTATATTTTCTATTAGACCATCCTAAGTTCTATCTTGCAAACTGTATAATAGAAAATCTGATTTTTGTGGCTGACATGTAGATCAGGTTATGAACAACACTAGGTTTTTCATTAAGATAGATTATAACCGTTTAATTTTAATTATGTCTCCATAGTTCAAATGACTATACTTACGGTTTAATAAAAATTAGTAGAATATTATGTGTGTGTATTTGTACTATATGTGTCTTTTATACCACCTGTTTTTTCATCAAAATTCAATTAATGTGTGGATCCTAAAATCTAGGAATTATATGTTGACTGAAAGATTGATTTCTTATCGTGTTAAATTGTTCTTGTCTTCTTAGAAGAAACTTTGCTATTTAACATGTTAAGCAAAACAAAACTAAATAAATGAGCAAAGAGATAATTATAAGTATTTTTCTTGACAAATCTACCAAAACACTAGGAAAGTATATGATTATGCCTTTAAAGGTGACATTACATGATATGCATTTGTTTTGGAAAATAGTATATGTTCCTTATATTTTATAATGAGCGTTATGGCACACACTTTGCGCGTGAATTGTTTTTCTGCAATTTTATATGTTTAGCACATTCAAGAGAAAATGATTTACAGAAATATTTAACCGAATTTTTGTTTTGAAATTATTTTTGTTGGTTTAAATTTTATTTCTAAGTTGGAACATCAAATTTATTTTCAGGTTTGAAATTTCATTTATATAATTAATTAATTAATTAATTAATAGTTGGCTTGGAAGTGCAATCTTTTGGTCCGACCGTGAACATCCAAGAATATACCTATATATAACTTTTTAAATATTAAATTGTTATTTCATATAATCTTTCCTATTAATTAGGAGATAAAATCTCTCTATTATTACTTTAGAATTATTCAAACCTAGATGTTTATTCCATTAATATTATGAAAATTTAATAGCACTTAAAAATAGGATCTAACAAATGAGAATTCAAACTAACATAAAAATTGGATTTGTAGCTTAGGACTAAAAATTAGCCGTTGTAACATAAAAATAAAAGATCAAACTAACTGCATAAATATTTTCAACGTAAAAATATAGTTAACTATTTGCAAAATATATTGTTTTGATTGTGTTAAAAATATGCAATTTATAGAAAAACAATTCGCGCACAAAGCGCATGTGATGACGCTTGTTGATTAAAAATTTATTTATTAGATCCTATTTTTAAGTGATACGAAGATTTGGTAGTATTTGTAGATGCATGTTTTGAAGTTTTAAAGGAATCTCATCTTTTAGATACTAATTTTAAGTGATTTTAAGATAGATGGAAGTTTTGAATTTGTTAAAGAAAATTAACTGATAGATCCTATTTTCAAGTGATATCACGATTTGGTATTAGGGGCATTTTTGGTAGTTCACGTTGATACCAAAAAAGTGTAACGCCAAAGGTATTGCAACTATTATTAAAAATGTATATACACACGGATAATGAAGTTATACATAAAGATGTACGGTTGGGTTAAAGACTTTCCAATTCTATCCATCTTACCGTGACATTTTTCCGCATATAGTTAGATGGGTATAAATGGAAAGCCATTCAAATCAGGGTTTCCTAATGAATTTTACTTTCCAAATTAAAATTTCCACTTGCTACCATGTAGATTTTAGGCGATAACAAAATGTGATAATGTTAAATAGTCAACATTTTATTGACGCCTGTAATGAAATTTTTTAATAATTTCAGAAGATTTCTTCCTCATAGACAACAAAAAATGCCAACAATTCTTTTATAACAGTGCATTTTTTTAATGAAGTTGACAAATAAAAGGCACATGGTGCTGTTTAAAATTTGTAAAATAGGAATGGAAAATTGGTTTAGAATAGGAACGGTCTTTCCAATTTTTAGCCGCCATCTCTATTTTAGCCCTCCACCGTTTAGATTATTTCCTAAAGCGCCTCTCAAAATTTCAACTTCCTTTGCCGATTCCATCATCTTCGCAGCATTGAATTTACTCTTATAAATTTTTTGTTTAAGCTTTATTTCATGAATACTTGATTTCTCTTCATTCCAAAAACTTGTAAATTGAAGGATGGAACCAACATACGCTAAGTTTCCGGTCTGCAAGTTTACATGAAAGGCAAATCAACAAGTTCACCAACCCCTCAGAAGGGTGGCTCATGTACTCTGGCATGTTTCTATCACAGTTACAAACTTGTATCAGGAAATTAATATCCCTCCAGGTATTTATTATCGAATCTCTAAAGCTGTTGAGCGTGCATCACATACTTTTGGATTTTTATTCACAACTTTGTTCACATAAAATACATTGGAATGATCCATAACAACTATTGATAAAAAATATCATGATTTTGCTTGACCACAAACATAAAATTTGATAAATTTGAGTTTACTTACATTTCTTTATATCCACTCCTTTGTGGCATGTTATGTTATACATGTCAGAGTGATATTCACCATATATGCAAAATGTAATAAGTGGATTGAGCAAATGATTCATTAGTCCAATTTGTAATAGGAGAAGAGATTAGTACTGCATTAATTTTAAATATTTTTATTGTATTGTCTAAGTAGTGTGTTGAAGATGTACCTCTCTAAGCCTGTATTTTTTACATTAATAAGTACTTTATGTTGACCCAATCAATGGTGTAACGGATTAGGGAGAAGCCAAATGCTAGTCATTGAAAGATAAGTGTAATGATTGATTCAGTACTACTACATAAACAATATGATTTAAACCGTAAAGGACTAGTAAATCTAAGCAGTGGTCAAGTATACATAACTATTATTATATTTTGATTGAGTATATTAAACCTGATGAATACATGCTATTTTTGAGAGTATCTTCTCTTCATAAGATCCGAGTGTCTAAATAAAATGCTCAGCCTTCTCAAGTCCAACCAACAAAAAAATGTTGGCCATAAATAAAGAACAAAAATACTTAGCCTTCATTGAATAAGCATAAGAAATAAATGATTTTCAATAGGATAGTGATTTATTAACTAATCATACGTAAAAAATACATATCACGAACCCATTTGTTGAGTATTTTCCCGGTTTCTAGAATTTCTTTTTATATGTAGCTATTAGTTGATTTTTTATGCCATATTTAAGTACATATGACACTTTTATTTACGTCTAGGTCTTATAATTAATTTTAATAGGCTGCTAGAGATCTTCTTTTGGCTACATAATAAGAAATTCAAGAAACCTGCGCGTATTTAACAAACGGGTGTATGTATTTTTTTTACGTTTGATTGGTTACTAAACCACTATCCTACATTGAAAATCCTTTATATCTTATTCTTCTTCACTAATGGTCGAGCATCTTTATTCTCCGTTTATGACGAACATTTTTTTATCAACTGGATTTGAAAGGAATGGAGTATTATATTCAAACAAACAAATCTTTTAAAGAAAAGATAATCTCGAAAAGAGCCCGTCTTTATCGGGTTTTATGCACTTAATCAAAATATAATAGTAGTTATGTATGCTGCCGCCCTCCTTAATATTATTTGTCCTTTTAAGTTTATAAATCATATTGTTCATGTAGTGGTATAGGATTAATCACTATATTTATGATTCCATGACCAACATTTTATTTCTTTCTAATCCGTTGAAGCATTAATAAAGTCAAGAGAAGGTATTTAATAACATATAAAATGTGCTAGTTTATGGAAGTACATCTTCAACATGCTAATTGGACAACACAATGAAAAATAATCGAAACGGATGCAGTCCTAATCTCTGCTGCTATTATAGATTGGATTAATGCATCATCTACTTCGAAAATTTTTGTAAACCACTTATTACATTTTACACCAATGTTGAATGTCAAGTTGATATATATGATGTAGAATGGATATAATGAGATATAACAAAACATCAATTTATCAAGTTTCCTATATTTGTGTTAAACCAAACTATCATTATTATTAGATGCTATTGTCTTATATGACTAAAGAAGAGTGTACGTGTGTCCATGAATTTAACCGCATTGAATTATCAGTTTCAAAAAAAACAGTTCAAAACATATACAACTAAATGGAAATATTAATTTTCAGTTCTTGTTATATCACATATTTCAGTTCTGTCTCGTTCGATCATGTTTATTTTGACTACTACCTATACAAACTCCATGCTTATTTACTAGTTTAAGCTAGGACAGAGTGAATGGAAAGAGTGATATTGTAAAAGTTCTCGGCATGTAATTTGTTTATAGTTATAATTTTATTTTATTTAATATTATTAAAAAGTGTATAATTTTGATAATATGAATATGTAACTTTAATTTTAACTAATAAAATTGAGTTTTATAACAACATATTGATTTAAATTATTATTATTATTATTATTATTATTATTATTATTATTGTTATTTTAATTTATATAAAGTTTACCACCACGATTCAAAAGTTAGCTAAAAGAAATAGAAATTATCAAGTAAAATTGGATACTCATACGATCGAGGATCAAATATAGTTTAAATCATATTATGGTTGGGGTTGATCTAAATTTTCTTTTATATTAGTTTCATTATTTCTTTCCACCCAAACAAATTCATACACTAAGCCTAGAAAAAATTAGTCTAATTTACATACTGAAATTAGAAACAATAATCTTACCCGGTCTTCGAGTAGAAGGACCGGTGTATAATTTCGTTCGTATCAATAAAAAATCAATCAAAAATCAGTTTATCGATTTGGATTCGACTCATATCCACAAATGCCTTAGAATATTTCTTGGTTATCCAACGGAATGATACCAAGACACCCATCTTTTGAATTAGCCGCAATTTGTAGAAAGATAAAAATGGAGAGAGTTTTAGGGATAGATCGGGGGAGAGTTTGAGAGAGAGTGTGTTTAGAAAGAGAGTATTAGATATGTTAAATCACAATTTCATATTGAATTTCGGTTCGAGAAAGCAATTTTGTTAATACACCATAAATCATTTCACATACGAATAGAAATTGCTTATATTAGAATATCAGAATATTAAAATTTAACAATTTACAAAATTATAACCTTTATAATATTTCCTCACTTTTCAAATTTTTAGATGGAAATGCAATGGGAGTTACGATGTAACATATTTCATTCTCCCTTTACACACACTCTCTCTCCCTCCCTCCCCCCTCCAACCCGCATTTTGACACTTTCTACTTTTTGATGTCTCTGTCCAATTTTTTTTATCTTTCTATAAATTGCACCTAATTCAAAACGTGTTTGCCTTGAAATTTTATGATTGGATAATCAAGAAATATACTATGGAGTTTGTGGATATTAGTCATATCTCGATTGACAAATTGAATTTTGATCAATGTTTTATAGATATGAATGAGATAATACATCGATCCTCTCATCCCAGAGACCGGGTAATATTGTTATTTCTAATTTCAATATGTGAACTAGATTAATTTGATCCGCGATTTAGTGCATGAATTTTTTTGGGTAGATAGAAATAAAGAAGCTAAAATAAAACAAAATTTTGATTGAACCCAATAATAGTACGATTTAAACGATGTTCGATCCTTTTATTGGTTATCCAATTTTACCAAATGATTTTTTTCACTATAGCTAACTTTATAAGTGAAATTTATTTTAAAACTTTTCAAATTAAATAGTATTAAAATATTAAATTAATATATACTTTATAAAACTAAATTTAGTGGTTAAAATTAAAGTTAAATATTATATTACCAAAATTATATATAATTTGCTAATATAATTGTGACGCCCCACCTCTATACCCACGCTAGCCAAGAACATCACGGAGAATGTTGTCACCTAGCACGGAGAATAAGGCTGTTGAGGAGCGACCATCTGTGTAATTGCTTTGTGCGAGCATCGATATGTCAGATAGTATAACATGCATTTCTTTATCAAGAGGGAAATCCGACATACCGACACAAACTCAAAGCTACTACACAGTGGCTATAATATCTTCGGAAACAAATATAGAAATAAACATAACATAAATCAGTCACAGACAATTCATATCACAAAGGCGGAAATAGATATGAATATTACACTAGGAAGTGTACATCAGAGTAGTGGTCTAAAAAGATCCACAATATCACAAAAGAATAGTTACATGAACTACACAAAAGAATAAGTATACATTATGGAGTCTATATCTCAAATGTATACAACAAAAAACTACTAATCTAAGTAGTTTGCCAAAAGTCAGAGAAATCAATCCCAGGGGAGAAGTCAAGCAGAAGCACCTGTAACATCTCGGTCTGACCCGAGTATTATTTAATAAGAAAATAATAAACGGATCAGTCTAAATATAAATATCAGATGAAACGATATAGAATAAGAGATATGACTGAACGCATAATAATCACAATGCCAAGCTATGATATATATAAGTAATTGAAAATCAACGAGAGATTAATCAATATCACCAAATCTACACAAGAATCAAAGAAATGTCATACTCCTTATTTCGTTCATCAAACCACAAATATTGACGATTATATCAATGTCAATCACAAAAGTCAATGACACACAAAGTCACCAATGCACAAATATTGACTATAATATCAATGTCAATCACACAAGTCAATGACATACAAATTCACCAATGCACAAATATTGACAATAATATCAATGTCAATCACAAAAGTCAATGACACACAAATTCCAGAATTCAATATGCGAAATCCAGAAATCACAAAAGTCAATGACGCACAAATTCACAAATGCACAAATACTGATAAAACTTATCAATGGAAATCACGAAAATGGGTGAAACACAAATTCTAGAAATCATCTCAAGAAATCCAGAAATCACAAAGGGGGGAGGCCTATCACAAACGGGAGCATAAAGCTCGCCAACACGTGTATCACAAACGGAACGCTAACTCCATGGTTTCTAACCATCACAAATTGAGCCGAAGCTCCACAAACGGCCCGAAGACCTGGGTTGCTACCCCACCAAATTGAGTCGAAACTCCACAAAATGGGGTTTAGTCTCCCTCGCAGACAAAGAGACATCGCACATTGCTAGTCTAAATCACAAAGATGATCATCATGATCAACGAGAAGTGTCAATTACACTAAGCTAGTAAATAGATGAGTTTAGCTTCATGTCCCATAACCACTTGCTTAACTTAAATATTTACTAACAAACTGTAGATCTCCACTATAAAATTGTCACAAGAGATTCAATCGAACAAGTCCAAGAATTAACCGACAAAGTGAACACAAGCATTTCATACCACTTGTTTTACTAAGTCGTTTAATTAGATTTCTCATACGAGTGAGGTAAAGGTTTGTATATACTAATAGATTGGAAAACGGTTTTATAAACGAATTTGATATTAAAATAGTATTGAAATCGTTTGAGGAAAGAGTTTTGGTATTTACTACTAGTATAGAAAACCTTTATATTTTTAAAGTGACAAATCACAAAGAAGATTGTAAGAACAATCAATCACTAAAATTCACATACGAAGACGTGAATAAAATCCAAAGAAATCGATAAAGGATCCATCGAAATGGATATTCAAAAATCCCTAAAAAGAGTCATCAAAGTCATAATAGATGATAACAACAACAAGGAAACAACATGAATCGATCAAAGTTGGAAATTCACGCGACTAGGTGAAAATAGGCAAAATGCATCAGGTTGGTCGGCCGGCTACATAGCTCGGTCGACCGAACCTTTTTTTGAAAAACTTCTCGGGCATCAGGTCGGTCGACCGAACCAGAAACAGAGGCACTTTTACTAGCAGGTCGGTCGACCGGACCAGGGGGGTCGGTCGGCCGAACCTGATGCTCTGCAAATTGATGCCCATAAATTGATATGCAACCTCCACCAATTCGCATCCGAACGAGCACGGACGCTAGGGAATTATGCCTAACGGCTATCCAGCCCTATTGGCTCCTCGATGCATCACCAAAAACACATGTTCAAACATCAAAGTTATGATTTTTAAAGGATTGAACCCAAAACACCAAAAATTGGAATATTCGCCAAATCAATCCAAACCAAAAGCAAATGCACACGAATAAGTGTTAGGAATTCATACCTAACAATCGAAGATAATTATAAGCATAGATGTGAGATAAACATCTCACCTTTTCACAAAATCAAACAAGAAGAAGCTTGAAAGCAAATGGAGAATCAACCTCTCTTCAACACAACCCAAATGAGCTTGAATCTATGCTCAAAACAAGAACATTCCCTAAATTAGGTTTAGGAATTTCTGAAATTGGTAAGAGAATAAGTTGGAGAAGAAGAAGAGAATGCTTACCAATGGGTTCCCTTGAATTTGGAGCTAGGAATTGGATTTGCAAGAGAAACTAGGGTTTTGGTGTTTTAATTTCCAATCTCACCCACCATTAATGACTTAGAACTGAAAAGAGAAGAGAATGAGGGTGAGTGGGGAAGAGTGGCTCAGATTTGAGCATAAGTTAACATAGGGCTGAGCCCAAAACCAAACCCAAAGTGAAAAGTAGCAAAAATCAACTTTCTCCAAACATATCGAAGCTTATACTCAAAAAGGTCGTAAACGGCATTTTAAACTCAATGGGAGTGGTCCCGAGTCCTAATTCGACCGTATGCAAAAAGTAGTTTTTCGGACTAAAATCCGACTAACGATGAAATATTTAAATAAAATATTTAAATATAAAATCGATAAATATGCGGGTTGTTACAGACTCCCCTCCTTAAAGAAATCGCGTCCTCGCAATATTTTAAGAAGAAGATATATAGTAACAACCATAAAAGCATATTCAACACAAAAGAAGTTTGAAATAAGAAGTTCACCTCAAAGAGCACGAGAAAGTAAGTCCGGATGTGTTCGCTCGATGTACTCTCTAGATTCCCAAGAACAATCCTTAGGATTTGAAGACCATTGAACTTTAACAAGCGGAACATCTTTATTTCGAAGTCGTTTGACCTCCGAAGCAATGATACGAATAGGATGTTGCTCATAAGTTAAATTAGGCGAAACTTCAATCTCTTCCACAACACCGGGCTCAAAAACAGAATCGGAATCTCGAAGGCACTTTCGTAATTGAGAAACGTGAAACACGTCATGAATAGCAGAAAATTGAGCCGGTAATAAAAGGCGATAAGCCATGGAACCAATACGCTCAGTGATAGGAAATGGCCCAATATATCGAGGCGCTAGTTTTCCCGATCGACTGAATCGCACAACACCCTTCATAGGCGAAACACGAACAAACACGAGATCTCCCATAGAAATTCTAATTTCCTTCTCCGGTTATCGGCCTAGGATTTTTCTCTACTTTGGGCTTCTTTCATCCTATGACGAATAAGGTCAATCTTTTCTGTGGAATCACGAATAAAATCTAGACCTAAAACCTGCTTCTCACCGGTCTCAAGCCAACAAGAAGGAGATCGACATGGCCTTCCGTAGAGTGCCTCAAAAGGTGCCATACCAATACTAGATTGGAAGCTATTATTATAGGAAAATTAAACAAGTGAAATATGATCTTCCCAACTTCCACCAAAGTCAAGCACACATGCACGAAGAAGATCTTCAAGAGTTTGATTCACACGCTCAGTTTGTCCATCGAAATGAGGATGATAAGCGGTGCTAAAATTGAGCTTCGTTCTCAAAGCTTTTTGAAGACTCTTCCAAAATCCACTAGTAAACAATGGATCACGATCGCTAACAATAGAAGTAGGAACTCCATGCAATTTAACAATCTCTTTGATAAAGAGCTTGACCAAAAGAGGAACGGTTCGGTTAGACAGAAAGGGAATAAAATGGGCAGATTTAGTAAGCCTATCAACAATCACCCATAAGCTATCATGACCCGAACGAGAACGGGGAAGGCCATCTATAAAATACATGGAAATTTGGTCCCACTTCCAAATTGGAATTTCTAAAGGTTGCAATAACACACCGGGCCTTTGATGTTCGACCTTAACGAGTTGGCAAGTCATGCAACGCTTAACGAAGTTAGCGATGTCAAGTTTCATTCCCTCCCAATAATAAAGTCGCTTCATATCTGCGTACATTTTACTACTTCCGAGATGAATGGTAAATTTAGAACGATGAGAATCTTCTAAAATATCTTTACGAAGATCACTAATATTTGGTACGATAAGTCTACCAAATCTCCGACTGCCGCCAGGAGAATCGATATCAAACTCTTTCAAACCTTCAATATCAATTTTATCCTTAATATTTTGGCCAAGAAGAGCCAATTCGGGATCTAGCCTTTGAGCTTCAAGAATGCGGTCTAAAAGAGAAGGATGAGCCTCAAGGCTACATAAAACAAATGATGAGCATAAATCGGATACGCTTTCTCGAATCTCATAAGTGGATAAGATCTAGAGATCGTTCCATTTGGATATCATCATAGAAACAACAGCTTGTTGTTTACGGCTAAGAGCATCGGCGACACGGTTACCCTTACCGGGTGTATAAAGATATCAAGATCATAAGGAGCAAGGAACTCGAGCCAACGTTGTTGACTCAAATTAAGTTCCTTTTAAGAAAATAAATATTTCAAAGACTTATGATCCGTGTAAAGAACAAATTTCTCTCCTAAAAGATAATGACGCCAAATCCGAAGAGCGAAAACAATAGCCGCGAGTTCTAAATCATGAGTGGCATATCTAGTCTCAGCCGGCTTCAATTGCCTAGAAGCGTAAGCAATAACACGTTCTTTTTGCATAAGAACGGCACCCAAACCAACGCGACTAGCATCGGTATAAACAACAAAATCTTGATTCCCCTCGGGAATAACAAGAATAGGAGCATCAGAAAGGAGTTCTTTTAATTTCTGAAAAGAAGCTTCACATTTGTCCGACCAAATGTATTTAACACCTTTCTTAGTCAAGCTAGTGAGAGGCACGACAATCTTAGAAAAGTCTTTGATAAAACGATGGTAATAGCTCGCCAATCCGAGAAAACTACGAATCTCTGTCACACTCTCCGGTCTCTTCCAATCTTGAATCGCTTCAATCTTTGAAGGATCCACGGAAATTCCGGATTCGGAAATAATATGACCGAGAAACTTCACACGAGATTGCCAAAAGTGGCATTTAGAAAATTTTGCCCTTAATTGATTACTCCTAAGAGTTTCCAACACAATCCGATGATGTTTTTCATGCTCCTCCTTGGTTTTAGAATACACAAGAATATCATCGATAAAGATAAGAACAAACCGGTCGAGAAAGTCTTTGAAAACTCTATTCATAAGGTCAACGAAATACGCCGGAGCATTCGTCAAACCAAATGGCATGACAAGCCATTCATAAGATCCATAACGAGTATGGAACGAGGTCAATGGAATACTATCCTCTGCAATACGAAGTTGATGAAACCCAGTAGCTAAGTCTAATTGTGAAAAGACCTTAGCACCACTAAGCTGATCGAATAGATCATCAATCCGAGGTAAAGGATATTTATTTTTGATAGTAAGATCATTAAGCTTGCGGTAGTCAACGCAAAGCCTAAGTGTTCCATCGAATTTCTTTACGAAAATAGTCAAAGCTCCCCAAGGCGAGGAACTAGAGCGAATAAATTGCTTCGTCTCCAATTCAGATAATTGTTTACGCATCTCCTAGTTTTCTTTATTGGACATACGATAAGGAGGGCGAGTGATACGTTGAGCTCGAGGAATAAGATTAATTCTGAACTCAATTGCTCGCTTAGGTGGTAATCCTAAAACGGGCTCGAATATGTCGGAAAATTCATGAACGACGTGAATAAGAGAAATAATATCACCCTCATCATCATCATCGTCATCACGAGGATTTAAAGAATATAAAGATGCAACCAAGGCAGAATCCGAATCTTTAAGAATAACAGAAACCTGATTAACAGATTGAGGATGTCGAAGATGAATAGTCCGCTTAGGACATAGGATATGAGCTTCATAACGGTTAAGCCAATCCATTCCCAAAATCATTCCAAAGCCTAAATAACGCATGACATGCAAATCGGCTCGGAAAGAAAAATCACACAAAATAATCTCGACATCTTTACACAATAAACTGATTGTTGCGGATCCACCAACCGGATTCGCAATTCTCAAAGAAGTCATTAAACACAAAACATCCAAAGAAAAAGTATCAACAAGTTCTTTTGATATAAAAGAATGGGATGCTCCCGTATCAAAAAGAACTCGAATAGGATGATCACGAAATAAAATAATTCCATCCAGAATAGAATGAGAAATACCTTGGCCACGAGATGTGTTGCCAGGGGCTTGAGCAACATTTAATTTTCCCTCCTTCTTGCCCTGAAGCTTGGGGCATGAAGATATAACATGACCGGGAACTTTGCAGTAGCGACAAGAGAGAGACTTTGGGCACTTGTTCGCATAATGGTCCTTCAAACCACAATTATAGCATTCCCCACGACCAAAGGAATAAGTCTTTGCCACGGTGGTTGCTTGCTTCCCTTTCTTATTGGGATAAGGTCCTTTGAATTTATTTGGCCTCTTCTTGTTGTTGAAGTTTGGTTTGGAACCCACCACTTCAACATCATTCTCCCTATCCTCCTCTTCAAGACGAAGAGCGATATCAACGAGTTGGTCGAAAGAAACTTCTAATTTTAGAAGTAATGGCTTCTTGAGATTTTTGTTTAAGCCATAGACGAACCTCTGGTTCTTCTTTGAAGGGGTGTTGATGTATTCAACCCCGTATTTAGAAAGCGATTCGAAGGAGGCGACGTAATCAGTCACGGAGGACTCACCTTGAACAAGGTCTATAAATCGTCGAGCCAATGTCACTTTCTCAGCTTCTGGTACAAATTTCAACTCGAAACGTTCTCGGAATTTATCCCAGGTGAGATCCGCTTCATTAGTCTCAGAAATAGGAAGCTCGTACCAGTCCAATGCTCTTTTTCGGAGCATACTAGAGGCCACGTGAACTCGGTGAAGGTCAATAAGGTTCATGCGAGAAAAGATTCGATCGCATGACCTTAGCCAAGCCTGTACTTCAATAACAGTTTCGGAACCTTTGAATGGCTCCCCACCCAAATTAGTGTAATCGCTACACAAGCGTGCAAATCCCGACTTTGGGTGAGTAGGTTCCGGGTTAGCTCCAGCTTCTTGAGCATTCGTCACTAAATCAAGAAGCTGTTGAGCAGTCATAAAAACTCCATCCTGGGGTGGAGTGCTAGACAGTACGGCTCTGGGCGGCCTGGTCTAGACATTTTTCTCTCTTTAGAAAGAAAGAAGAAGAAGAAAAAGGTTATTCACCAAATTGAATATCAAGCAATCTTGATAGATAAACAAGGAATCATAAGGAAAATAGGATGAATCAGTACTAAGACTCGAATTAAATCCTAAAGCACGACTCCTAAGATGGACATAGGATGATGATCCTTGTTATATTATTCCATATTGTTCCGAAGTTTGGCTCTGATACCAAGCTGTGACGCCCCACCTCTATACCCACGCTAGCCAAGAACATTACGGAGAATGCTGTCAACTAGCACGGAGAATAAGGCTGTTGAGGAGCGACCATCCGTGTAATTGCTTTGCGCGAGCATCGATATGTCAGATAGTATAACATGCATTTCTTTATCAAGAGGGAAATCCGACATACCGACACAAACTCAAAGCTACTACACAGTGGCTATAATATCTTCGGAAACAAATATAGAAATAAACATAACATAAATCAGTCACAGAAAATTCATATCACAAAGGCGAAAATAGATATGAATATTATACTAGGAAGTGTACATCAGAGTAGTGGTCTAAAAAGATCCACAATATCACAAAAGAATAGTTACATGAACTACTCAATAGAATAAGTATACATTATGGAGTCTGTATCTCAAATGTATACAACAAAAAACTACTAATTTAAGTAGTTTGCCAAAAGTCAGAGAAATCAATCCCAGGGGAGAAGTCAAGCAGAAGCACCTGTAACATCTCGGTCTGACCCAAGTATTATTTAATAAGAAAATAATAAACGGATCAGTCTAACTATAAATATCAGATGAAACGATATAGAATAAGAGATATGACTGAACACATAATAATCACAATGCCAAGCTATGATATATATAAGTAATTGAAAATCAACGAGAGATTAATCAATATCACTAAATCTACACAAGAATCAAAGAAATGTCATACTCCTTATTTCGTTCATCAAACCACAAATATTGACGATTATATCAATGTCAATCACAAAAGTCAATGACACACAAATTCACCAATGCACAAATATTGACAATAATATCAATGTCAATCACATAAGTCAATGACACACAAATTCACCAACGCACAAATATTGACAATAATATCAATGTCAATCACAAAAGTCAATGACACATAAATTCCAGAATTCAATATGCGAAATCCAGAAATCACAAAAGTCAATGACGCACAAATTCACCAATGCACAAATATTGATAAAACTTATCAATGGAAATCACGAAAATTGGTGAAACACAAATTCTAGAAATCATCTCAAGAAATCCATAAATCACAAAGGGGGAAGGCCTATCACAAACGGTAGCACAAAGCTCGCCAACACGTGCATCACAAACAGAACGCTAATTCCATGGTTGCTAACCATCACAAATTGAGCCGAAGCTCCACAAACGGCCCGAAGACCATGGGTTGCTACCCCACCAAATTGAGTCGAAACTCCACAAAACGGGGTTTAGTCTCCCTCGCAGACAAAGAGACATCGCACATTGCTAGTCTAAATCACAAAGATGATCATCATGATCAACGAGAAGTGTCAATTACACTAAGCTAGTAAATAGATGAGTTTAGCTTCATGTCCCACAACCACTTGCTTAACTTAAATATTTACTAACAAACTGTAGATCTCCACTATAAAATTGTCACAAGAGATTCAATCGAATAAGTCCAAGAATTAACCGACAAAGTGAACGCAAGCGTTTCATACCACTTGTTTTACTAAGTCGTTTAATTAGATTTCTCATACGAGTGAGGTAAAGGTTTGTATATACTAATAGATTGGAAAATGGTTCTATAAACGAATTTGGTATTAAAATAGTATTGAAATCGTTTGAGGAAAGAGTTTTGAGATTTACTACTAGTATAGAAAACCTTTATATTTTTAAAGTGACAAATCATAAAAAAAATTGTAAGAACAATCAATCACTAAAATTCACATACGAAGACGTGAATAAAATCCAAAGAAATCGATGAAGGATCCATCAAAATGGATATTCAAAAATCCCTAAAAAGAGTCATCAAAGTCATAATAGATGATAACAACAACTAAGAAACAACACGAATCGATCAAAGTTGGAAATTCACGCGACTAGGTGAAAATAGGCTAAATGCATCAGGTCGGTCGGCCGGCTGCATACCTCGGTCGACCGAACCTTGTTTTGAAAAACTTCTCGGGCATCAGGTCGGTCGACCGAACCAGGGGGTTCGGTCGGCCAAACCAGAAACAGAGGCACTTTTACTAGCAGGTCGGTCGACCGGACCAGGGGGGTCGGTCGGCCGAACCTTATGCTCTGCAAATTGATGCCCATAAATTGATATGCAACCTCCACCAATTCTCATTCGAACGAGCACGGACGCTAGGGAATTATGCCTAACGGCAACCCGGCCCTATTGGCTCCTCGACGCATCACCAAAAACACATGTTCAAACATCAAAGTTATGATTTTTAAAGGATTGAACCCAAAACACCAAAAATTGGAATATTCGCCAAATCAATCCAAACCAAAAGCAAATGCACACGAATAAGTGTTAGGAATTCATACCTAATAATCGAAGATAATTATAAGCATAGATGTGAGATAAAAATCTCACCTTTTCACAAAATCAAACAAGAAGAAGCTTGAAAGCAAATGGAGAATCAACCTCTCTTCAACACAACCCAAATGAGCTTGAAGCTATTCTCAAAACAAGAACATTCCCGAAATTAGGTTTAGGAATTTCTGAAATTGGTAAGAGAATAAGTTGGAGAAGAAGAAGAAGAGAATGCTTACCAATGGGTTCTCTTGAATTTGGAGCTAGGAATTGGATTTGCAAGAGAAACTAGGGTTTTGGAGTTTTAATTTCCAATCTCACCCACCATTAATGCCTTAGAACTGAAAAGAGAAGAGAATGAGGGTGAGTGGGGAAGAGTGGCTCAGATTTGAGCATAAGTTAACATTAGGCTGAGCCCAAAACTAAACCCAAAGTGAAAATTAGAAAAAATCAACTTTCTCCAAACATATCGAAGCTTATACTCAAAAAGGTCGCAAACGGCATTTTAAACTCAATGGGAGTAGTCCCGAGTCCTAATTCGACCGTATGCAAAAAGTAGCTTTTCGGACTAAAATCCGACTAACGATGAAATATTTAAATATAAAATCGATAAATATGCGGGTTGTTATAATAATTTAGTAATATTAAATAAAAATAAAATTATAACTATAAACAAATTGTATATATAATTTAAAAATAAAAGTAACCATAAATAATACAATGAATAGTATTTAATAATAAAAATAAATAATAAATTTCACGATTAAAGTTAAATTTGAATGTAATTCAATTTTCATACAATTATACAATTAGTTTATAAGTATGAAAAAAATACATATGGTAGAAAAATGAAATATTCATTAAACCGCATATATTAAATTTCAAATGTTATGTCAATATTGCAATGGAATTAAAAAGTTACCAACTCCGCTAAGACAATGGGAATTCATATATGTGAAGCTATGAAATCGCTAAGGACAAGGAATACACCTTAGCGAGAACATAGTACATAGTTGATTGTTTATTGAGTGGAAAAACCAGTTTGGCATCTATACAGCGTTGTGAATTAGCTACGCCAAATGCACTCCATATGTTTTTCTAAATACAACATTAACTGACATTGGTAAGGAGTAGGATGTTCTCTACACCATAGTGATGCTTGATATATTCCTGAGGCCATTGCGTCATAGGCATAGTGGTTGCGTCGTAGGCCTATGTACGTAGGAACGTCGGTTTAAAAAAGTTATTTTTGATACATAAACTCGGTAAATTCTTTGGACACAAGACCGATAATTATATTGGGACAAAATGACAAGATATCTTATATTATTGTTCTCATCTAATATTAAATAATTTGTAGAGTCTAATTCAAAAATTCAGAATGTACATAGGGTTGTCCATTCAGTGTCATTTGGACAAAGTTATTCAACATTCGAAAAAAGATGACCTTATTTACATTTGAAGTTCTTTAAATCCAAAGGTTTGAAATCATTAACATTCTTCAAAACTCTTAAATTTATAATATTCTGTCATTTGAATGGCAATAATTCACCTTTAAAACATATAAGTCTGATATCTAAAATAGACTTAAATTGATAAAAACGAATACATGTAACATATCATAAAATCACATAAATCTTATTCTATCAACATCGAATGGAATTGATACGTAGATGGACCATTGAATAGTTATATAGAATTATGGGATCAAATGTATAAAAGGATGGATATGATGAAAGTCGAAATTATATATATATAACTATTCAAAATTAAGATAATATGCATTCAAAGATATAAATAATGTTTGAATAAATAAATTAAATTTAAGGAATTAAAACTAGATAAAAAAAGATAATCTAAATTAGCTAGAAAAACCCGGTATTTGTGAATCCAACTGACTGAAAATACGGTGCGTCGTTTGAAATTGCTCTATAAAACCTTATGAAAAAGACAACTACCTACAAGTGAAAGTTAATTTTCAATGTCAAACCGTCAATTGACTAGAAGATCTAGCCAACTGACATTCATTCCGGTCGCCTAAAATTGTTATTCGGTCGAATCATTTTTCTATTTGTAGAAAACAAACAGGGTACATGAATCATGTTGACTGACATCACTATTCAAATGATTGAAGACCTGTAGACAACTCAAGTTGAGCAAAGACTTAGTGCAGGCCAAGTAGGATGGACCGAGGAAACTTGTTCCCACTTTCTTGACAATGCGGAGTTCACGTAACTACATGGAGTTCTGTAACATGCAAGAATTGTTTCACATTTGGTGGCATTCCTAGTTTCATACTTGAGGATGCTGTATAACGTCACACTCGACATATCATGTTATTATATCACAATTATATGCTTTTATTATTACTGTAGCCTGCCTCGGTAAAATATTTCTTACTACAGAGGCGGAAGAGACATCTGCCAATTGTGGATTCAGCGTGTGGATAAGCACTTGTGTCTACTTGTAAGTCGAAGTGTTTATCGACCCTTTTTTCTTTAAGTTGAATGATAAAGAGTGAAGGATACGTCAATTAAAGAGGAGGTTAATCAATGCTTTTATGGTAAGTCACCATTGGGATCCTGTGTCGATTGTGTGTTCTAAGGTATTATAATGTACACTTAGTGTAATGTAGTTTAAGCGGTTTGCCATTGAGAATGTATTCTTAATGTATGGTTAGGTGGTTTGCTATCAAGATTGTATGCTAGGTATTCCTTGGTTTAATCAGTTTTTAAATGTCCAACCTTCGGGTAGTATTGAATTTGGGCGTATTAAGGATTTCTATCTATATTATGTAAATTGAGTAATTCCTTGTGCTTAGTGCATGCACATAAATGAACAACCTTAGTTAGTGTAGACTATAAGTGATGATTTAACTACCTGTATACATCATACCACCAGTAAAATAAGTCTCACAGATTATGTTGAATTCCCTCTATTTTTCCCTCTTTATGTATTACAACAAGAGAGGATAATAGGTAAGGTAACAAGGATAAGGTGCATGGAGGAAGTGATAGTGTGATTTTGTGATAAATTAATTCATAGTCATTTACCAACATATCTTATTGTATATACCAGTTTAGCTAATTTTGTATTCCTATTTGGACCTTTTTGGGCCCTTTTTGAATGGGCCACTACTATTTTGGGATAGTAATGATTTATGCGATTTTCAATATTTATATTTTATTTCTTCAATGTGAGAATTGAAGTTGTTGAATGTTTTAAAGTTATATTTATTTCTGTACCATATAAATAATATACAACCTAATGGTTCGTATTTCTTGGCATGAACTAATTTCAAACAACGCTTTTGGTTAGGTCATTGTGTCTAGGGTGCTGGTTTTTATGGCTGGTAGATTCCAATTACATTGGAGCATATGAGAGAGTATATTTGTAATTTTCTATTATATGTACGAACACGCATACACACACGCCACACATTATATTTTTTGATATATAAGGTAGTTGAATGCTTATTTGAAATTGGAATATTTTATTGATTAAATATTTAAAAGTAAATTCTATGGTTTTAATAAAGAGAATTTCAAATATAGTGGTTTATTGGATAATTTAATTGTTGAATTTGATAATTTAAATTTTGTTAAATAGTGGAATCTTGAGTTTCAAGCTAGATAAAAAAAATTTCAAAGTGTGTTTAATTTTTATTTATAAGAATAAAGGTAAATAATAGTTTGAAATTGTACTTAAAATCGATTTACTCAATTTTAAAAATAACTCGTTGTAATTAAAGAATAAAAATAGCCTTCGAGGCCACAGTCTCGAAATCCGACGAAACCAGTTTCATTGGATCCGAAATGGTGTGTTATTATAGGACTTCAAATTTGTAGCATTTAGGTTTATCGTTTGATCATATGGTCTAAAAACAAGTTGAAATTTATATTCGAAATTTATTATTATAATTAGTTTCAATAAGCTATCGTCTCCGTACGATCGAATTAGGCCTTTGAACTGTTCCATAGCGTTTGAAATAGGGGTACAACATTATGAACACCCGACACCATGCCTCGATTGGTATCCAAAATTTACAACATGATATTTTGAATATATATATATATATATATATATATATATATATATATATATATATATATATATCCTGATTTTGACCACAGCCTACATTCTTTCCTTTTTACTCAAATTATTTCTTTCAACTGCACACTACATCCATCAGCCACCCTACTATAATACCCAACTCCTGCTTGATTTAAAATCGTCTACGTTACCTCTCTTCATTCCAAAAACACACAAAACAAAAGGAAAAAGGAAAATGAAAAGTTTAAAAATTATTTTCTTTATTTTTACTCAATTAAAAAATGTGAAACCAATTTTAAAAATCAATTTTCAATGAAATCAATGTTCTGGTAATCTTCTGGTGAGTTGCGGCTTCGTTCTGTTGATCGACAGTGGGTTGTCGAGTGGAAGGCTCGGCTAGGGTTTGTGATTAGGCGAATTTCAGGCATCGGTGGGCTATGGAGACATGAAATTCGGGTTCATGGTGGGTAGGTGCATGCGTGGATGTGGTTTGGGAGCATGAGGTGGAGCATGGGGGTTCGCGACTTAGTGGTGGTCGACCTGGAAATGGTAAGGTCATGATTCGATTAGGTGACTCAGAGAAAGGGGCGGTGGTGCCAGGTTGAGGAGGACGACGAGTCGAGTTCGTTGGTGGTCGTAGATCGATTGATGGTGCTCCAAGGGGCATGTCACCGATACGAGGGGCGTGCATGAGAGGAAATTGTAAGCGAATGAAGGAAGAAGAAAAAGAAAAAGGGAAAGAAGAGAGGTTGGGCTTTGGGCCGTGGAAAAAAACAAATGAAAAGGAAAAAGAAAAAACAGGAACAGAAGCTAGAAAACATGAAAGTTGTGAGGAGTGAGAGGGAAAGAAGGGGGTAGATTTAATTTTTGTTGATGGATTAGGCCATATATTCCGCGCGCGTGTGTGTTTTGGGTAATTATTTTTAATAAGGTTGAAATTTGTTCAATAATTAAAATGTAAATATCGTCAACTTATAAAATTTCATAACTTCCTTATACAAGGTCCGTTTTCGGTGAAACAAGTCGCATTGCAATCGCATTGACGAAGGCCACGGCTTGGAATCGAAATGGTATTTATTTGAAGAAAAAATATTTTTAGTTTCCAATAAAGGTACGTATTTTATATGCTCATGATGAACTAAACATGTTTATGTTAGTTAAATTTACATCGTGAAGTGATTTAAATTTATTGATTGCTGTTGAGTAAATTTAATTGACATTTAAATTTATGAATTAAAATGATAGGAATTTCAATTGACAATTCAAATTGAAATAGGAATTAAGTTGTTAGTTAAACTCACGATTATTGATGACTAGTTAATTTTTGTGATATTTTGACTATTTGGATGCTTGATTGTGATGGGTATTATTAATTGTTATTTGGATGATTTGGATGTTTATTTAATTTGCATACGTCCCACTATCACCCTGTAATTTATTTATAGTACATAAAATTGTAAACCGAATTATTTTGAATAAATTAAGAAATAGTTTGAAATGATACATACTTATGGCATTTATTTGTGTTGAAATGATATATGTCCATCCAAGAAATTAAATCAAAATAACCGTAGGATATAAAATTATATACGGATGCTGGATTGGCTAAATTAAATGATTTTAAATTGTGATTTGAAATTATTTAAAATAATTTTAGTTTTAAGAAATAAAATTGAATTAATGGAAATGGAATCATTTTTGAACTTATGCCTGAAATGTTAAAAAGGAACTTATCAACCGGAATTGTTTAAAGAATCACGTTTGAAAATTTTTAAGTTGTAATCGAAATATGATGTGAATTTCATAAATTGACTTATTTTAAAAGATTGGAATTTTATTCAAACTCTGAATATTGCTAAATAAAAGTGACATAAAATGATATTTCGAAATGGAGCTCAAAATTGAATTATATTTGAAGATTTGGATTTTAGTATGGATATGGAAGGAAAATTTGATTTAAGTGTTTTGAATCGATATTTTAAAAATTGAACTCGGAATTGATATAAATGGAAATGGTTTAAGGTTGAGAACTAGAATTGAAATTAATTAGGAATTGTAATTGAAATTTATTTGGAATTGAAATTGAAATTTATTTGGAATCGAAGTAAAATTCGACCTGAAATTAGGATTGTGTCGATTAAATCGAAATGGAAATTAGAACTGATTTCAATAGGGAAATTTGGAATTGAATCGGTTTGACTTTGAAACTATTTTTCAAATGAATTTTTTTTATTATAAACTGTTTACAATCTATATTCTTTAAAAATTAAAAATATTTGATTTTCCAAACTATTTATAACTATCTAAACTACCTTTTATAAATTTCAAACTAAATTAAGTGGATGTATTTATATTTTAAATCCTCGATTTTAAATTGAATAAGGTTAAATGATATTATAACCTAAGTGGGGATTTAAGTGCATAATTGGTTTGAATATGAAGTTTTGAAATGAGGGTTGTAAACTATTGTGAAAACATGATTTTTTGAAAGTGGATATAAATTTTGAAAGTGATATGATTTGAATTGAATATGATATTTTGATATCAATTATGAAATGGTTTTGAAAATTTAAAGAACCATCTGGTGTGTAATAAGCGTTTGATTGTTAAAGAGACCGGGATCAGATATTGTCATACTCCCTTCCAATACCGAAAACCACTTTAACAACTGTGTATGTGGTGGAGATTCCAAAAATGAAGTAGGATGGCGTCGTAAACGATTTCTATATGTTGTATGACGTGACCCTAACTTCTATGAGTCAGATTAGATGTAACTAAAACAAGAGCCATACCAGGACAAGTGAGGTCATTCCTCCTATCGGACACATTTCTTCGATACAATTCTATTACTTTGTGATTGATTTGGTGGCCACCTTTGATTTTTGATTTGGGAGTGTGTCCGAGGTGGCGGTAGTAGCTGCTATGCGTTACCACCAGTCTAGATCCGCAATTAGTATATCTACCCTGGCATTGCCTCGAGTGCCGTTTTCAAATGCCCAAGTGCGCCTTCGACGAGTTTAGTTTGTACCATCTATGGGGTGCCCTCTGTGTAAACTTCCAATTTACGGAGGAGCGTACGGTACTGTATAGACTATGGGAATATATAAAATGTGTTAAGGGGGATACGGGTAACACCTCAATGTTATTTTAATACTTTTACTTTACTGTAGACATATTATAATAGCGTATTGTACTATATAGTAGATAGTTTGACGGATCATTGGGAGATGTGAATCCCGAACTTCTCCTAAGTTACTGCACTAACGTTAGACAATGCATAGGAGATGTCAAACCCCGTAAACTTCTCTGACGCCGTCACATATTTCGATTTAACTTACATAAGATCTTTTAGTTCTAACTCGAGTGTTTTGTCTTTTCGATTCGTTGGGTCAGCCGAAGCATTTCAGGATTGAAGATCTTATTTCCGGAGGATGAAGACGAAGATTTGTACTAGTATTATTTAATATATTTCGATGCATCATGTTGTTCCGCTGCATTTATTATTTATTTCTTCCTGTTTCTGTAACTTTGATTTTGTGTTGTAAAAGAATAGTCAAATGTATTTATAAACAGCTTCATGAACTTTTATTTGATTATTATATTTTATCATTCGCCTGCAAGATTTTGTATTTGTTTTCTTTCTTTCTCTTTTTCTTATTTACCTCATACAATCTGCCCTTTTGAATGGTTTTAGTCTGACATGTATGTCTACTTAAAACCTCCAAAAAGGAAGGTCGTTACATTTTTAATTCGCTGTAAATTCCCTGATTTGTTTGTGCAATTCTCTTATTTTCTTGTATGTATATCCTTGCTTAATTTTATTTTTCTTAGGGAAATATTTAAGTGAGAATTAGAAATAGATATATATATAAGATAAAGTAAAATATAAAGTGATTACATTAGAAGAATTATAACAACATATTAGCTATAGAAATTCATTTATATTATAAAGCCATAAGACAAGAAAAATTTAAACATTCAATTACATTCAAACATATATATGAAAGTATTGCAAAAGAAAATAATATAAGTATCTATGAACAAAGAACCTGTGTAGTTAATGCCCCGCTATTACCCCGCTATATCTCATAGCGGATTTCTACCGCTATGATTTTTCCATATAGCCCCAGAATATAGCATTTCCGCTTTAATCCCCGCTATTCCGCTATATCCCATTATTTTCGCTGTACTCTGCTATTCCCACTATATCTTTTTTAATAAAATGAATTGAAAAGTGCATTTATACATTATAAAATTATGAAACTAATTTATTTGATTTTATTTTTAATATATTTTCAGAAATGAAAATACTCTAATATTCTACCAAATTCAATTATGTTATATAACAGTTTTTCGTTTATTTAAAGTATATTCGCACATGTTTTTATTTAAAATTATTTATGTATTATTTATAATTCAATTGAATGATAATTTTTCATTTAATTACGATTTATATATTTGTAAAAACATTAAATACAAGTTTTACATGCTATTTTAGAGCCATCCGCTATATCCCGCTATATCATCGATGTATCCCCACTATGACTTTTTGCACCTCCACCGCTTTGAATCTACCGAGCGCATTAACTGCACAGCAAAGAACAGATAAGTGTAGACTTGAAAAGGAAAATGACAATAGTAATTAATGCTAGGATCTCTAACATACAAAAGAAGATCATCAGCCACCAAGTAGAAAAAATCTGCATAGTCAATAAATAAAAGGAAAAAAAATCATTTCAGCCGAAATCTTGCTTAGTCAAAGTAAGGGAAAGAAAAAATATCCCTGATATATTGTACAAAACCATATAATCACCCTGTATAAATATATCCCTTGTAAACTTCTTTCTATATATCAACTTCTCACATTTCAGTTTCATTCATTCAAAGATAAGGAATCTGAAGTAACATCATCTCAAAAACTAAAACAAAAATTCAACTTTAAACTGCAATACATATCAATGAAACTCAGAGATTAAAAGAAGATCTTAGCGGGCAAAAATTCAAAGCCTGTTTCAAAAAAAGTATTCTGTTCATTTTAAAATCAAGGTGAGCAACATTTTTTTTTTAATTTTAAGTTATGAACCTTTGCAAACATATCTACGAATAAGTATGATTGAATATATGTATGAATGCTCTGAGTATTTTGAAAGATGAATGGTGTGCAGGCAGTTGATGTGTGTTCTTTGTCTTAGATTTTAACCACAAGTTTCACTTCAAGAATCATTTGCTCTCGATCTACTTATTGTTTGGATTTAGTGTTAAAATAAATTTTGTTTGTTATAGCATATATTCAAGATTTATAATTTATTTAAGTTAAATCAACTTGTTAATAACTCAAGGAAGCAAGAAACTGAGCAAACTTTTAAAATTAGGCAAAATTCAAATTCCTTAATTCTAGAATTCAGATTTATAAATTGAATTCTTATACTAAAATATGATTTTTAAAGAAAAAAAATTATAATTTTTGGATCAAGGATTCGAGAGTAGTTCGTTCTTGTTCGAAAATTGGGTTTTCACCAATTTCTGTTGATCGGAGTGTGGTTGATAGTCGGGGTTTCGCATGGAGGTGGAGGGTCCTATGACGATGGTAGGAAAAATGCTCGGAGATGCTCACGCTCATGGTGGTGACGGCGGCGAGCAGTTTTCGTTCGTAAACATAATTTTGGTGAGGCTTAGTTTTTCGATTCATTTGTTGTCTACGTTTAATCGAGTGCGACGTGACTAAGGGGAAAGGTTGAGGTCGCGTTGACGAGTGGATGGCCGGAGATTCTCACTTTCTGGTGGTTGGAGCTTCGTGGTCGAGGCGATTACAGGTTTGGGTCGTGATGGGTCTTTTTGTTTTTTAGGTTTCGTTTTGTGCCCGATTTTGAATTCAAGAAGATGGAGGGATTCTGGCGATTGGGGATGGCTTCTTTGATGGTCGTCGACTTGCTCGATGAAGAAGCGACGTCTGGAGGCGAGCGGCGGTGCCGTGCACATGCATGGAGCATAGTTTTGGAAATCTGAATTTTTTTGTTAGTTTGGGAAATGGATGCAGTGATTCTTCTCGCGTGTTTGTCTCGGGTAAATTGAGTAGTTTACTCGAAGTTTTTCCAGTTTTGGCTCGAATAAGATTTTCGTAGCTTGGGTAGAAGCTTGCCCAGGTTATAAAAAACAGAACCTGTTCTGTTTCTGCCAATTTAAAACTAAATTTTAAATTATAAAGCAAGTTTAAATTAAGTTTTAAAATAAAGTTTAACTATAAATTTAAGTTTAGTTCGTAGCCTAGTTTGAGAATAAAGTTTGTAAATTCAAATTGTTTTTAATAACTAAAAAGATGTTAATAAATTATGTGTCAAAAGATTTGAATTTAAAATGGATTTGGAATTTGTAAAGGAATGATTTAAAACAAGTTAAATCAAACTTGAAAACCTGGACTTGAATCTAAATTGAAATTCTAGATTTTGAAATAAAATTAAGTTTTATAAATTTAATGTTAAATAAGTTAAATGATTAAATATCCTTTAATATGTGAATTTAAAGAGAAGTTGATTTTATTCTTTGAATTTCTTTTATAACCAAAGTATTATTTAACATGTGAATTCAAGGTTTAAAAAATTAGTTTTTAACTTTATATAAAATAAATTGGTATTCATTTTAAAACATGAAATTAAAATGAAATTTAAGTAGTAAATTTGAAATAAATGTTTTCAAACATATTGTGAGTGATAAATGAAATCATTAATAAGAATAAGCTTTCTTTAAAGTTAATGAAACTTATTGAGTTGTAATTCATAAATTATTAAGTTAATTAGAATGGATAATTAATGTTTTGTATTAATTAACTTACTAATTACAAGTTTAAATTTATTAATTAAAGTTAATTTAATTTAATTAAGGAATAATTGAATTATATTTAATAATTCATTAAGTTACAATTAACACTTAATTAATTAACTAATTAGGATTAATTAATGAGTTATTAATGGTCAATCAATTTTAAATTAATAATGATTAATGTGAAGAAATTTCTTTAGCAAACCAATTAAAGAATTGTTATTAGTTAATGAAGGTCATTAACTAATATTATTTTAATAATTAATTAATGTGATTATTTTAACAATTAATTAGATTAATTAATTAATGATAATCATTTGTGAAATTGTGTAAGTGTAATTACTTTATGAAAATAATAAAGGAATTAATTGCTCATTGTAATTTATTGAGTTTAAATTTGATTAATTTAAGTTAACTGTCAAATATTGTGTGCTGGATTGATATTTCGGATATGTGATTGTGACGCTTTGTAATGTGAATTGCTTTGTGCTGAACTGTGATTTGTGATTTGTTTCTATGTGTATGTGAAAACCCTTTTTGCCCGTAAACGGCATTTAAATTTCAATGCGAAAGGGAATCGGATTCCAGTTGGTTATCCAAAACCCACATCGAATCGTAATGGTAAATATTTGTGATTGATAAATTTATATTATTTATCTGTGAATCTGTGAATGAAGATAAGCATTATGGGTTATACCACTTATCGAGATTGATATGATTGAATCTTTGATGATGATGTTGTGCACCTATTGTGTGAAATCCCTGGACTACACCATACACACAAATATGGATTGCGCGTGGAAATTGGTTAAGTCGTAGATTTTTGAAAATAGTTTTAAAATTGAATTTTTGAATCCAAATGGTTCTGGGAATGGACCGGGATTAAAGTAAAAAGTATTTGAAAAGGAGTTTCAAAGATAAAATTTAATTTTGGAATAACTTGGTTATGCCTTGAAATTTAAATAATTTGATTTAAATTTAAATTCAAAATTTGAAATTTGAAATTGAATTCTATGTTTAGAAACTAGGGATTGAAGATGTTATACAAGTTACATATGGGTTAAACCATTTTAAATGTATTGATTTGGGAATTTGAATTTAAATTCAAAGGCGTTAATTAACTCGTGCAAATATAATTGGATTTTTCTGAAATGAGAACTATTTGTTTTCAAATAATTAAAGCTTTTAACATAAGAAATGAACGTCCAATTTGTGTTAAAAGGGATTCCAAGTTGAAATGAAAATGATTTCCAAGTTATGGAAACGGTTTGAACGCTATAAATTAAATCTTTGATTTAAAGATTTAATGAGTGAATCTAATTAAAATGGAAATTTTTTTGAAACCCGTAAATGGATCTTTGTGAAACTGGGTGAACTTTGTGAAATAAATCTTTTCGTTTAAAGATTTTAAATGGTAATTTGTTTCACCATTTGAAGAAAGGTTTTGGTTTTCTTTGAAGTTGTGACTTAATTGAAATTCCATATCCATATATTTTAAACATTGTGCTCATTATTCGGTTTAGCCGGGAGAGGACCTTGTGTCATATAACCCATTCCGAATAGTGATATGACGTTATGAATTGCATTTGAAGACCGGTGTTGAAGACTGGGTGCTTGCGAGAATGATAGGATAACCTACCGATTGTCTCTGCACCGAGTAGCTACGGTATAGAGAATCCCTAAGTGATGGAAAGTCCGGTCGGGATTGTGAATACCTGGATTTGCAAGGGCTTCTTCCTTTATTGGAGGAAGTGCCTTCGGTTCTGTTCGAACCCGGAATAGACTTGTATGGTTGTATGTCTAACAATACACTTTGAGAAATAAAGCCGATTTCTTTCAAATACATATCTGTTGGTGGCGGATAATTTATTCTCTTAGCTTAACACCCTTTTCTTAGACGTACGAGCTTAGAGGTAATGTAGTTGAAGGTTATCAGTGATATACTCCCAATTTGGTAGTGTGGCATGCTGAGTGCTACTATGTGTTGGTGATCATTTTTTGGTCATTTGTGATCAAAGCATGGCTTTTGTATAATGAGTAGCTTTGTGGACGAGACTGCATCAGGACGTCACACCCCGGAAATGGTAAAAACAGGAAAGATGCGGCAAAGGTTATGAGGGTCGTGCCCTTTAGGGTGTGTCATTCCCTTCTGGTAAAGGGGGGTATCATGGTATGGAGCCTAAATATTTACCTATGTGGTTGCTTCAATTTCATTTATTGTGTGGTTGTTGCTTTGTGGATTAAAGGCGCCTCGGAAAAAGGTCCCAAAGGACCGGGGGATGGCATGATCGAGTAGTAGTTACCTAGTTACAAAGGTAACCCGGCCTTGTGTTGGCGGAGATCCGGTTAGGTTCTCGGGACATCACACCAGAGGCGTACCCATGTGGCAGTAGGGAGTTCCTTAGCCTGACCATTTGTTGGAAATCCAATCATCAAATTCGTGACTTGTACGGTTTTAGTTGTAGAACCTGCCATTTACTTATGGTGGCGCCCCACTGTTTAGATGGTAGCTATAGCAGGCATATGATGCTGGTCGTATGCTGGCTAGGATTAATATTATACTTTCGAAATGGTTTTTTCTACACTAGGCACTAGTAATAAAATCAAAGAAGTTTCTCGTATTAGGCATATTTGACTGTCATAAGGAGAAATCTCCTCCTATTCTGCGTTTGCATTGTGTGTGTGGCGAGAGACCTTATGGTAGTTTCATTTTCTAAAAAGCATTGCGGATTTATTTTAAATTCTCTTGTTGTCTGTTTTAAAAGATAAACTTTTTTTGTTACTCATACTAGTCCCACAACTGACCTAGAGTTTATTGTTCCTTTCCTAAACTCTGGTGCCCACAATTCTTCCACACGGGCAGTCTAGAGTTGGGTTTTTTAGATAGTCAGGTTTAGTAGATTATCTGGAGTTAGTTTAGTCTTTGGATCAGGACTGGACTTGCATATCTTTGTGCATTGTTATTGGGAGTTCAAGCTATTTCTGGATTAGTGCCAAGGAGATGGAGATTACCGAAACTAGAGTTCTCTCTTGAAGACCATCTTGGAGATATTACCCGGTGCTGGTGCTATCTATTTTCTTTCCGCTGCTATTGTCTTGTATCTTATCTCTGATGTACATTGATATTCATTATATCATTCACTTGTATCTGGCTATTGTATCAGATGTTGTATATCAATGTATTATTCTTTTTCTTCCGCTGTATTGTACTTGATGTGTTATAAGCTCCGGCGGACCAGATTCGACGTTTGGATCTGCGGCATTTGAATATGAGTGTCGTATTCAGTTCCGATTTTTCAAGGTCGTGTCCAGGCCGTCACAATCTTCTTAAAGAAGTGAAACGACCCGCAAATCCGTACCCCTTGAGTCAACACTATTCTACAACAATCAAATCAAGTTGTACAGAAATACGAACCGTTTGGGTTAAAGAAGAAGAGGTAGAAGAAGAAAATAGAAAACAACAACAGAATCTAACCATCGCAGCGGAATAAAATATAATAGATAATAAATGATCTTTACCCCAAAACAAATATATCTGTTTATATATTACATCATCAGAGTACATCAATCACAGCTCAACATCAATAACATACAATTGGATACACAACTACTCAAGACAGCAGAATATATATATAAATCAAGTACGAAGGTACCTATCGTCATCCAGCTCGTCTCCTGAGCTCCATAGTATCATATCCTGTATCTTATAATACCCGGTCTGACCTGAGCATTACAGTTAAATAACACCCGTGTCAGTCTGGATTACCGGCGTGAGAAAAACACACTCAATTGATTATTAAAGTTTCAAAAATCCTTTGAAAACAAAAGCATCTCGTAAGACCACGCCACAAATAAACATGTCGGGTTTTTACCTTACGGTAGCTAAAACAATTTTTATCAAAATCCTCTGATATTATAATAGGGTCTGTATACAAATACTTATAAAATAGCCGAAATTGTTACATTCATTAAATTCCAGCTACTAGCCACAGATTGGGTAATACAAACAAAACTCGTACAAGGCTCATAGGGACAATGGATTTCGAACTAATGACTAGGCACTAGGGTACCATCTGTCACAGTACGTAGCCTAGATCACATTACCGAGGAGTATGCCCGCTCCCCAGCAACACAAGACCGGGACTACCCCTTACTGGATAATCCCGAGTGAGATCACCCCGCGGTTGGTATCAGCAACTGCCCACTAAGCCGAAATAAAAATGGACATCTACACAGGGATGACCTCACCCTGCTTGGTTGCTACCCACCTAGCCTTGCTGCATTACCACTGATTTTCAGTCATTCCCGGTTGATGAGGCTTGAGGCTAAGCGTTACCTTTTTAGAACATATTCCTTAGAATTCCCATCGTCCACCTGACGATGTTCTGAAAGCATTCATCTATGCAAGTCCATCCCGGGTTCGAACGGAACCGAAGGCACTATTCATACTTCATCCATTTTGAAAATAACCTCAGGATTAGTAGCGACTAGCCCTTGCACTTCATTGCTCCAACTTCGAATCCAAAAATAATTTTCCACGAAACGTACAAACCGGATCGAAGTGGTTTTCGAGAAATAAATCCCGATCCCGGTCTCTTCGAAACGATCAACGTATTTGGCCAATTGATAGTCGGTTATTTAACTATCAATTAATATTCACAACATCCATCCAACAATAAATAATTTTCCAAACGATAATAGATTTGAAAAATATTCTCTTTAGTATTTAAACATTTAGAAATAAGAATTTTTTCTAAAACATGCTTTTTAAAACAACATTAAACTTTTATCTTATATTTAAAAACTTACTTAGAAAACGTACTTGGCTATCCAGAGAATATACTTCTCTTCACATTCTTCTTTAAATTGCCAATTCCAAACACTTGAATCAATTTCCAAATTGATTTCCAATTTACTTCCCTTTATTTCAAAATCCAATAATTTTAGATTTTATTTCTTAATTATGATTTAAAATATTTTAACCGAGGATACAAATTTTTGATTTCTCAAATTACTTCTTAATTCTTTTAAATAAAATTAAACTTTGAAATTTAAAATAATTCTTTATTCCTTTAATTGATATAACTTGAGTTTACAATTCATTAATTTCTATTTTATTCAAAATTCTTTTTCTTTTCGTACTCGATGTTATTTATTAGTATTTAGCATCACTTCTATTTCTTTTCCAATTCATTCGTAATTTATTCAAATTTTCTATAATTATTTTGCTTACAAATTTACTTCTTTATTTTCTCTCTAAAAATCCAATTTATATATTTTTGGTAGCTCATTATACCCAAATATATTCAATCAAACCAAAGCATTTATTATTCCAATATAACTCATCATAGAATATTAAATAATCACAACAGAGAATATTAAATAATTTAAATAAAAGTTGAGGGGTCCAGTTGGATCCCTCCAACCTGTTTTCCCTGCATCCACAGACGTTAGCACAATATAAAATACCAATTCCAAAATATACCATAATATAGCACATCAATCAATTCTGCCATTTAAACAATTATTTAAATTTAATCATTTAAAGTTAAATTTAACTGAGTGAGATTAACTCACCTTTGCTTCTGATTTGCAGTCTATTTCCATTCATTTTCATTCCAGCTTGTTTCTCGATTTTAGACCTTGTATGACATTATATAGTAACTAACACTTGAATAAATCCAATAATTAACTAACATTTACTTATTTATTTTAACTTACAATTTAATTTAAAAAATTTAAACTAATAATTTAATTTTAAACAAATAATTAAATCGTAAACTAATTTTCCTTTAATCAAAAAATTTTCAGTAACTGAAATAATCAAATTAGTTTATAAAATAACTCATCATCCTAAACAAATATTTTAAAATAAACTACTAAGTTTAAAATGTGCATATGTATATTCTTTTTTGTTTATTCATTTTTCTTTCCACCTTGAAATACATATATATATATATATATATATATATATATATATATATTAAAAATAAATTATAGGTTTCAAAAAATAATTTAATTTTTTTATAAACTTTACCACTTTAAAATTCCCATATAATATTTTCAAATCTTTTTATATAAAAGTTTTCCTGAAAATAAACCGAAACAGTAGGATTTATTCTGTAAAACCTTTCTTCCCTAATATATTTATATACATTTTTGCCATTTAAAAATCTAGGTTTTAAAATTCTTTTCTATGTGTAAATGTGTGTATGTATATATATATATATATATATATATATATATATATATTATTTAAAAATCAAATTTAAATAAAGAAGACAAAATCCTATACCTTACTGTAAATAAACCCGACCTCACCACCACACAGCAACCCACACGACTTCTCGCGTACGCCCACACTTTGCCATCGCCGCTACTCATCTCTCCACACCTCGAGACGCGAATGCCGAACCCAACAATCCATCGCCGACGTCCTCGCCATGCCGTCGCGTGCGAACGTCGCGATTTCTTTCAAGATCGACCTGAGTTCGCCTCCTCCTCACGGTTGAAAACGAAAACATCGGTCTGAACAAAGCAGGAGGTTGTGAGAGTTAAAAGGGGGAGCGACTTCGTTTGGACTGAGGAGGACGAGAAGATATCGCGATTGATTGCGGCCATAAGTATATTTTTATTTTTATTTTTTTGGGGTTTGAACGAATAGGTGGTTTGAAGGAAAAGGGTTTTGGGGAAAATTTATTTGTTCAGCCATTAATTTATTCTTGAACAAGACTTTAGAAAGAAGGCTCGGCTTAAAATAAAGAGAAAAGCGAAGAGGGGGACCCGATTTGATGATTGCGTGAAGAAAACCTACTACAGTGATTTTGAAAAACGGCTAGAAGAAAAAGTTGTTGGGAAGGATTTGACTATTCAAATAGAACAAGTATAATTGAATTCAAATTAAATTTAAATTGTCTTCAGTTCGTAACTCAAAATTTGGAACTCCTGTCGAGGCATGCCGCTAGGCGTTTATAATGTTATACGCCTATTTCGGACGCATTGGAAAAGGTTTTGATTCCTAATTCGATCGTATGTGGAAGATAGCTTTTTGAACCCAGTTCTTATATTAAATTTCAATTTAATTTTCAACGCGTTTACTTAACGTACAAACACACAACAACTCCGATCAATACCAAATTTGAAATCCGATAATAATTCAATATTACGGATCTAATGGAACCAGTTTCGCGAATTTCAAGGCTGTGTCTCGGAAGGCTATTTTTAAATTTAATTTAAACTATAAAATTTTTAAAACTGAACAGACCACTTTTAATTTCAATTTTAACACTTCTATTGTCTTCAATATTATCAATATAAATTTCATAAGCCTTCAATTTATTTCCAAAAGGCTTAATACTCCAGATTCAATATTTTACTCAACTTCAAATTATTTAATTCAATAATTTAGTTATCAAATAAATTGTGATATTCGTAATTCGAGTTAAAATTACTCTATTGAATATTTAAAATCAAATTAAATATTCCGATTTTAAATACTCGAAAATTCCGGGTTGTCACATTCCTCCCCCCTTAAAAAAATTTCGTCCCTGAAATTACTAGTTAAGAGGAATGGTCCAATACCAGTTTACTTATTCCCAAAACCAAATAGTTTTATCAACTTGCCATAACATATCATTCTTACTAACTTCCCACTCTTTCATAGTTTCAAACAATACTATTTGCTCAATCGTTCAAATTTCAATTTAAACCCAAATTTTGAATTATCAAAATTTTCTCAAAATTCTTCTAACTCCTTAAATTTTCAAAAAATTTCGTCCGCGTCTCCTTTGTGCGGCTAGCTCGGTACAACTACGAAAGGCCTCCACGGGGTCCCAAATTCCAAAAGAAAAAAAATGCCAAGTGGCTAGTTCAAAAACCCAATCGAATTTCATAGAAATTTAAATTACATACCTTTTTGTCGAGCAACTCATATTTATCTTTTGAAATCAAAACCAACTCTCTTTTCCCTTAATATACCTACATATCTTACTTAGCAATAATGCCCAATCACAACATTCAAAACATTTTACTGACTCCTTACAGAATTTCAATATCTATTTGTCCAAATATTAACTTAGAATATATTTGTCATATCAATTTCCAATTAAGAGTTCACATTCGTTTCTTAAGTTTAGTATAAGCATTTATACGCTTCTTTATTTATTTTCACTTCACCACTTTAGTTTATATCTATTTCTGTTCAAATTGATTCTCCCATTTCCATATGAGTTTAATTTATTTTCAATTCTAAACACTTAATTTCATTTTCCATTTATAGCTAATCCATGTCATTATTTTAAATTAGTTTCACTTAATAATTTATTTCATTTTCCAGTTTGAAATCGTTTTGTCGTTAAAAAAAAAAATTTCCAAGAATTTTCAAAAAAAATTCTAACTCCCAAAATTTTCGAATTTTTTTGGCAAAGTCTCCTTTGTACGGAGGAGCTTTTGCAATTTGACAAAAGATATAAATATATATACATCGACCCACATGGTCGGAAAAACAAAAAACAGTTCATATATCCTATTTTTATTGCGTAGGCATACCTTATTTAGCATTTTTAAGCAAGCGGCTTATTTATTTTAGCATCTAGCGCGACCAAATACAGCCACACGGCTTCCAGGTTCCTGTACTTACTCAATTTAAATATGTAAGTACAAAATACATGCAATTTAATAACATTTCACTTATATTCAAATGGCTAACACATAGATTTCATAAGTAGTGCATGTGATATACATTCATAATTAGATATGCAAGGTTTCGACACTAGTTTTAAATTGTTTGCATCCAAATTACATACCATTCCATTCAATTCATTTTTAAATGAAACGAACTCATATTCATTCCAATTAATGCAAAAATCAATTTATTAAACTGCTATTGATTCATATAATTTTGTTTACTTCCGTTTTAGTCAAACGACCAATTTTCTATTGCAATTCGATAATATTAATGTGAATAAATAATTACATAAGCTTTATAACCAATTAAATTGATTCCCACTCAATTTACACTTGATTCTATTCCATTTTAATTTATTCACAAACTTTCATTGCATTCTTTCATATCCAAAAAGTTTGATTCCAAACTATTTTTATTATACCCGACATCATCCCATGCTTCTATTAATTTTAAACTTAAGTTAATTTACTTCTATTCACTCCCATTTCATAACTTAAGTTCATTCCCATTTTTTTTCATTCATACTCGAATTGGGTTTATTTTCATTTCAAATCATTTTTATTTTTAATCCAATTCCATACAAGTTCAATTCAATTGACTTCAAAATCAATTTTTTTTACATTTACCAGTTCACGGAATTATATTTCTTAAGTTTTATAGAAAATTTTAAATTGATCTCCAGCTCAATTCATTTTTAATTCACTTAAAATTTTAAGTTGAATTTCTATTTATAACTCAAGCTTCATTTCCAAACTCAATTATCTATTCACAATCTTTGATTTGATTTTCCTTTGATCAAATCCCAACCAATTTATTCGATTAGTTTATTCCTTTATCCATTTTAAATTTTAATTTACATTAACAATTCATTGTTGAATCTATTAATAATAAGGCCATTTAATTTATGCTTGAATTGGATTTGTTTATATTTCACACCATATCCATTTTAATCCAATTCTAACTTTCATTCAATCAACACTTCCAATTATAATTCCATACTTGATTTTCTTTTTCATTTATCTTGAAAATCATTTTATAAATCATTTTGTTTGATTCTCTGGAGTTCAATCTTACTTAATATCACAAGTTTGGAATTTTTTTTCAGGATACCAACACTTTTATTCTGCTTACTTATTCCCCTTTTAAGTTTTTATAAACTGCTCACTTAGTAATATTCACCCCTTCCCAACTATTTACAATGAATTATATTCACATTTTACTTTTGACTAGGGTTATATATATTTCCAATGCTTTTCAATTCTTTTATAAGCTTCCAAAGTTTATTTATTATAATTCAATATTTACTTAGTTTACATTTATTTTTACAATCTATAATTCGATTGATTACAGAAAGTGTCTTTAGAATCCTAATTGAATGAGACTTTTTACATATGGATATAAATCGAAATGGATATAAATCGAATAGGTGGTTTGAGGAGGACGAGAAGATATCGCGATTGATTGCGGCCATAAGTATATTTTTATTTTTATTTTTTTTGGGGTTTGAATGAATAGGTGGTTTGAAGGAAAAGGGTTTTGGGAAAAATTGATTTGTTCAGCCATTAATTTATTCTTGAACGAGACTTTAGAAAGAAGGCTCGTCTTAAAATAAAAAGAAAAGCGAAGAGGGGGACACGATTTGATGGTTGCGTGAAGAAAATCTACTACAGTGATTTTGAAAAACGGCTGGAAGAAAAAGTTGTCGGGAAGGATTTGACTATTCAAATAGAAAAAATATAATTTAATTCAAATTAAATTTAAATTGTCTTCAGTTCGTAACTCCAAATTTTGATCTCCTGTCGAGGCGTGCCGCTAGGCGTTTATAATGTTATACGCCTATTCCGGACGCATTGGAAAAGGTTTTGAGTCCTAATTCGATCGTACGGGGAAGATAGCTTTTTGAACCCAGTTCTTATATTAAATTTCAATTTAATTTTCAACGCGTTTACTTAACATACAAGCACACAACAACTCCGATCAATACCAAATTTGAAATCCGATAATAATTCAATATTACGGATCTAATGGAATTGGTTTCGTCGAATTCCAAGGCTGTGTCTCGGAAGGCTATTTTTAAATTCAATTTAAACGATAAAAATTTTAAAACTAAACAAACCACTATTAATTTCATTTTTAACACTTCAATTGTCTTCGATATTATCAATATAAATTTCATAAGCCTTCAATTTATTTCCAACAGGCTTAAAACTCCAGATTCAACATTTTACTCAACTTCAAATTATTTAATTCAATAATTTAGTTATCAAATAAATTGTGATATTCGTAATTCAAGTTAAAATTACTCTATTGAATATTTAAAATCAATTAAATATTTCGATTTTAAATGCTCGAAAATTTCAGGTCGTCACATTCCTCCGCCTTAAAAGGATTTCGTCCCCGAAATTACTAGTTAAGAGGAATGGTCCAATACCCGTTTACTAATTCCAAAAACCAAACAGTTTTATCAACTTTCCATAACATATCATTTATTAAAGACCCACTATCATTCTTACTAACTTCCCACTCCTTCATAGTTTCAAACAATACTATTTGCTCAATCGTTCAAATTTCAATTTAAACCCAAATTTTGAATTATCAAAATTTTCTCAAAATTTTTCTAACTCCTTAAATTTTTGAAAAATTTCGCCAGCGTCTCCTTTGCGCGGCTAGCTCGGTACAACTACAAAAGGCCTCTACGGGCTCCCAAATTCCAAAAGAAGACATAAGCCAAGTGGCTAGATTCAAAAACCCAATCAAATTTCACAGAAATTTAAATTACATACCTTTTTGTCGAGCAATTCATATTTATCTTTTGAAATCAAAACCAACTCTCTTTTCCCTTAATATACCTGCATATCTTACTTAGCAATAATACCCAATCACAACATTCAAAACATTTTACTGACTCCTTACAGAATTTCAATATCTATTTGTCCAAATATTAACTTAGAACATATTTGTCATATCAATTTCCAATTAAGAGTTCACATTCGTTTCCAAATATTAACTTAGAATATATTAAGAGTTCACTTCACCACTTTAGTTTATATCTATTTCTGTTCAAACTGATTCTCCCATTTCCATATGAATTTAATTTATTTTCAACTCTGAACACTTAATTTCATTTTCCATTTATAGCTAAGGCATGTCATTATTTTAAATTAGTTTCACTTAATAATTTATTTCATTTTCTAGTTTGAAATCGTTTTGTCGTTAAAAAAAAAATTCAAAAAATTTTCAAAATTTTTTCTAACTCCCAAATTTTCCGAATTTTTTTGGCAAAGTCTCCTTTATACGGAGGAGCTTTTGCAATTTGACAAAAGATATAAATATATATATACATCGACCCACACGGTCGGAAAAACCAAAAACAGTTCATATATCCTATTTTTATTGCGTAGGCGTACCTTATTTAGCATTTTTAAGCAAGCGGCTTATTTATTTTAGCATCTAGCGCGACCAAATCCAGCCACACAGCTTCCAGGTTCCTGTACTTACTCAATTTAAATATGTAAGTACTAAATACATGCAATTTAATAACATTTCACTTATATTCATATAGCTAACACAAAGATTTCATAAGCAATCCATGTGATATACATTCATAAGTACATATGCAAGGTTTCGACACTAGTTTTAAATTGTTTGCATCCAAATTACATACCATTCGATTCAATTCATTTTTAAAAGAAACAAACTCATATTCATTCCAATTGGTGCAAAAATCAATTTATTAAACTGCTATTGATTCATATAAATTTTTTTTACTTTCGTTTTAGTCGAATGACCAATTTTCTATTGCAATTCGACAATATTAATGTGAATAAATAATTACATAAGCTTTATAACCAACTAAATTGATTCCCACTCAATTTACACTTGATTCCATTCCATTTTAATTTATTCACAAACTTTCATTGCATTTCTTTCATATCCAAAAAGTTTGATTCCAAACTATTTTTATTATACCCAACATCATCCCATGCTTCTATTAATTTTAAACTTAAGTTGATTTACTTCAATTCACTCCCATTTCATAACTTAAGTTCATTCCCATTTTTTTTCATTCATACTCGAATTGGGTTTATTTTCATCTCAAATCATTTTTATTTTTAATCCAATTCCATACATGATCAATTCATATTCAATTCAATTGACTTCAAAATCAATTTTATTTACATTTACCAGTTCGCATAATTTTATTTCTTAAGTTTTATTGGAAAATTTTAAATTGATCTCCAGCATATTTCATTTTTAATTCACTTAAAATTTTAAGTTGAATTTCTATTTATAACTCAAGCTTCATTTCCAAACTCAATTATCTATTCACAATCTTTGATTTGATTTTCCTTTGATCAAATCTCAACCGTTTCACCAATTTATTCGATTAGTTTATTCCTTTATCCGTTCTAAATTTTAATTTACATTAACAATTCATTGTTGAATTTATTAATAATAAGGCCATTCAATTTATGCTTGAAATTGGATTTGTTTATATTTCACACCATATCCATTTTAATCCAATTCTAACTTTCATTCAATCAACACTTCCAATTACAATTCCATACTTGATTTTCTTTTTCATTTATCTTGAAAGTCATTTTGTAAAATCATTTTATTTGATTCTCTTAAGTTCAATCTTACTTTATATCACAAATTTGGATTTTTTTTCAGGATACCAATACTTTTATTCTGCTTACTTATTCCGTTTTTAAGTTTTTTATAAACTACTCACTTAGTAATATTCACTCCTTCCCAACTATTTACAATCAATTATATTCACATTTTACTTTTAACTAGGGGTTATATATATATATTTTCAATGCTTTTCAATTCTTTTATAAGCTTCCAAAGTTTTTTTATTATGATTCAATATTTACTTAGTTTACATTTATTTTTACAATCTATAATTCGATTGAATTCATTTAAATTCAGTTTTATTCCAACTCAACTTTAGTTAAACCTAGTTACATTTATTCTTTGAATTTTTTTGTTAAGCAAGGAATTAAATCCATTAATATCATTCACGACACAACTGACTTTTGATTCAATTCAATCCGAATCTAACTAAAATTTATTTCTCAATATACGAGTTCAAAACTTATTTACTTCTTTAAAAGCTTATATTGCTCATTTGAGCCATTTCATCTTATAACCAAATTCCAGATTATATATATAACAGTTACTAGCTTAAGGTATAAATTTTTATTTCACAATTATAATCATTTTACCTTTCAGCTTTATATCCAATTTAATTCAATTTCAATTTCAACTTTATTTAACTTATCTCAAGTTAGATTCAACATTCACTTAAGTTAAATTTTAATTCTCGGATTAAAATTTCCAATTTCTACTTATTAATATCGACTTTACTTTATAAGTTTAATAGTTCATCCACTTATTCATTCACAAATTCATTTTCAATCAATAAATTTTATTTCCAATATTAATTATTTTTAGTCCATGTGAACTTATTCTACGCTTATTTTTGCACCATTAAATCAAGCATCATCCAATATTGAATTTTCATTTGTATACTATATTAATTAATCGGTTACTTACAAATTTTAAATCTCAAAACTTTGTTTTATTTAGTCCAACTTGACTAAATTTTGTTTTCATACACATGATTTAACACCATTCAAATTTTTAATTCCAGTATTCAGCTTCACTTTACTTACTTACGAGTTGAATTTTATTTCAATAAATTCCAAATTTACAAGTTGTCGGGCTCCTTATATTCCATCAACATTCTTAGTTAAGATTCCAAAGTTTAAACAGTCTTCTAACATTTCAAAATTCCCTTTGAAATCACCTATATCCAAAATTGCTTGCATCTCTAAAATCAAATTTATCTCTGTGAATTTCAGAACCAACCCGGTTTTGCAAACCATTCCAATTCAAAACAAATTTTGGTAGCAATTTCTCTCTTGGAAACTCGAAAATGAACACCGATGATGTCGCGATCAACACCGGAATTATTTTCCAGCGACCGTAAAGAGTTCAATGCTTTTCTCTCCTTTTAAAACCCCTCGAATATTTTTAAATTCCATATCTTCCTAAATTTCAAATCCGATTCAAAAATATTTCTCTCAGATATATATTATTTTTCCCAACCTTTGGGAATCATTTTCGAATTCAAAGGAACTTAAATTTCCAAATGTTCAAATTCCAAACCTTTTAAATTTATTTTCAAACATTACTTTGGAACTTTATCTTATTTTAATTATTAATCACACTATAATTTACATTTAGTTTATCTTTACAAATTTCATTTGTATATAAATTGATTTCTTAGTTTTAATTATGGTATCAATATCTTATTCAACTATAAATCACATTTATTATTAATTTCTTCCTTAATCTTTAGTTATTATATCAATTCTATTTCAATAATCATACAATAATGATAATAATTAAATATTATCGCTTTCTACTATACAAGCATCCATATATAATGATAATAATTTACGAAAAATTATTTCCTTTATATACAAAATAATTTTGGGTAAAATTATTTCATTTACCCTATTTAAAACAATACCGTGTCGGTTTACCTTGTTCAAGAGTTTAGAAATCCCTATCGATGACATGGCGTCCCATATATCGACCAGAATCCATAAACACTCAACCGATAAATCAACACAATATATAAACAATTTTATACTCACTAACAAATACGCGCTCATATCTATTAATATACCCAAACTCATTCTAGCGTACTGTGGACTCTATTTTATGAGTAATTCCCACCAGAGCCAAGGTTATCACCACCCTATGCTCTGATACCAAGTGAAACGATCCGCAAATCCGTACCCCTTGAGTCAACACTATTCTACAACAAACAACTCAATTTGTACAGAAATACGAACCATTTGGGTTAAAGAAGAAGAGGTAGAAGAAGAAAATAGAAAACAACAGCAAAATCTAACCATCGCAACGGAATAAAATATAATAGATAATAAATGATCTTTACCACAAAACAAATATGTCTGTTTATATATTACATCGTCAGAGTACATCAATCACAGCTCAACATCAATAACATACGAATGGATACACAGCTACTCAACACAGCGGAATATATATATAAAGCAAGTACGAAGGTACGTATCGTCATCCAGCTCATCTCCTGAGCTCCACAGCATCATATCCTGTATCCTATAATACTCGGTCTGACCCGAGCATTACAGTTAAATAACACCCAAGTCAGTTTGGATTACCATCGTGAGAAAACCACACTCAATTGATTATTAAAGTTCAAAAATCCTTTGAAAACAAAAGCATCTCGTAAGACCACGCCACAAATAAACATGTCGGGTTTTTACCTTACGATAGCTAAAATAATTTTTATCAAAATCCTCTGATATTATAATAGGGTCTATATACAAATACTTATAAAATATCCGAAATTGTTACATTCATTAAATTCCAGCTACTAGCCACAGAGTTTGTAATAGAAGCAAAACTCGTACAAGGCTCGTAGGAAGAATGGATTTCCAACTAATGACTAGGCATTTGGGTACCACCTATAACAGTACGTGGCGTAGATCACAGTACCGAGGAGTACGCCCACTCCCCTGCAACACAAGACCGGGACTACCCTTACTGAATAATCCCGATTGAGATCAACCCGCCGTTGGGATCAGCACCCGCCCACTAAGCCGAAATAAAATGGGACATCTTGACAGGGATGTTTTAACTATCAATCTCGATCCCGGTCTCTTCGAAATGATCAACGTATTTGGCCAATATTGATAGTCGGTTATTTAACTATCAATTAATATTCACAACATCCATCCAACAATAAATAATTTTCCAAATTATTTATTAACCTCATAAATATCTTTGCAAGATATATTCCCACTTTTCAAACCCCTTTGAAAACAGTTTTCAAAACTATCGTCCTTTTCTGAATAAATTTCCCAAATATTTTCTATTTCTTCTACAATCACCAAGTACAACACTTAGATTTTAAAACGATTTAAAACACCTTATTATAAAATATACTCTTAAATATTTAAATTAAAAACTACTTTAATGCTTTATTAAAAATATATATATATATATATATATATATATATATATATATATATATATATATATTTAAAAATAATTAAAATAAAGCTGCTTTTTAGAATATAGAACTAAATTTCTCTTTTTAAAACAAAATACCATGTTACCTTAAATAATTACTACGATAATAGATGTGAAAAATATTTACTTTAGGATTTAAACATTTATAAATAATAAATTTTTCTAGAACATGCTTTTTAAAACAACATTAAACTTTTATCTTATATTTAAAAACTTACTTTGAAAACGTACTTGGCTATCCGGAGAATATACTTCTCTTAACATTCTTCTTTAAATCACCAATTCCAAACACTTGAATCAATTTCCAAATTTACTTCCAATTTACTTCCCTTTATTTCAAAATCCATTAATTTCAGATTTTATTTCTTAATTATGATTTAAAATATTTTAACTGAGGATACCAATTTTTGATTTCTCAAATTACTTCTTAATTCTTTTAAATAAATTTAATCTTGGAAATTTAAAATAATTCTTTATTCCTTTAATTGATATAACTTGAGTTTACAATTCATTAATTTCTGTTTTATTCAAAATTATTTTTCTTTTCATACTCGAAGTTATTTATTAGTATTTATCATCACTTCTATTCCTTTTCCACTTCATTCTTAATTTATTCAAATTTTCTATAATTATTTTGCTTACGAATTTACTTCTTTATTTTCTTTTCAAAAATCTAATTTATATATTTTTGGTAGCTCATTATACCCAAATATATTCAATCAAACCAAAGCATTTAATATTCCAATATAACTCATGATAGAATATCAAATAATCACAACAGAGAACATTAAATAATTTAAATAAAAGTTGAGGGGTCCAGTGAGATCTCTCCAACCTGTTTCCCTGCATTCACAGACGTTAGCACAATATAAAACATTAATTCCAAAATATACCATACTATAGCACATCAACAATTCAGCCATTTAAACAATTATTTAAATTTAATCATTTAAATTTAAATTTAACTGAGTGAGATTAACTCATCTTTGCTTTTGATTTGCAGTCTATTTCCATTCATTTTCATTCGAGCTTGTTTCTCGATTTTAGACCTTGTATGACATTATATAGTTAATTAACACTTGAATAAATCCAATAATTAACTAAAATTTACTTATTTATTTTAACTTATAATTTAATTTAAAATTTTTAAACTAATAATTTAATTTTAAACGAATAATTAAATCGTAAACTAATTTTCCTTTAATCAAAAAAATTTTAGTAACTGAAATAATCAAATTAGTTTATAAAATAACTAATCATCCTAAATACATATTTTAAAATAAACGACTAAGTTTAAAATGTGCATATGTATATTCTTTTATATTTAATTATTTTTCTTTCCACTTTGAAAAAACATATATATATTAAAAAAAATTATAGGTTTCAAAAAATAATTTAATTTTTTTTATAAACTTTACCACTTTAAAATTCCCATATTATATTTTCAAATCTTTCTATATAAAAGTTTTCCTGAAAATAAACCGAAACAGTAGGTTTTATTCTGTAAAACCTTTCTTCCCTAATATATTTATATACATTTGTGCCATTTAAAAATCTGGGTTTTAAAATTCTTTTCTCTGTGTAAATATATATATATATATATATATATATGGATATATTGTTTAAAAATCAAATTTAAATAAAGAAGACAAAATCCTATACCTTAGTGTAAATAAACCCGACCTCACCACCATACAACAACCCTCACGAATTCTCGCGTACGCCCACACTTTGCCATCGTCGCTACTCATCTCTCCACACCTCGAGACACGAGCGTCGAACCCTACAATCCATTGCCGACGTCCTCGCCATGCCGTCGCGTGCGAACGTCGCGATTCCTTTCCAGATCGACTGAGTCCGCCTTCTCCTCACGGTTGAAAACGAAAACTTCGATCTGAACAAAATAGGAGGTTGCGATAGTTAATAGGAGGAGCGACTTCGTTTGGATTGAGGAGGACGAGAAGATAGCGCGGTTGATTGCGGCCATAAGTATATTTTTATTTTTATTTTTTTGGGGTTTGAACGAATAGGTGGTTTGAAGGAAAAGGGTTTTAGGAAAAATTGATTTTTTCAGCCATTAATTTATTCTTAAACGAGACTTTATAAAGAAGGCTCGGCTTAAAATAAAAAGAAAAGTGAAGAGAGGGACACGATTTGATGGTTGCGTGAAGAAAACCTACTACAATGATTTTGAAAAACGGTTGGATGAAAAAGTTGTCAGGAAGGATTTGACTATTCAAATAGAACAAGTATAATTGAATTCAAATTAAATTTAAATTGTCTTCAGTTCGAAACTCAAAATTTCGAACTCCTATCGAGGCGTGCCGCTAGGCGTTTATAATGTTATACGCCTATTCAGGACGCATTGGAAAATGTTTTGAGTCCTAATTCGATCGTATAGGGAAGATAGCTTTTTGAACCTAGTTCTTATATTAAATTTCAATTTAATTTTCAACGCATTTACTTAACGTACAAGCACACAACAACTCCAATCAATTCCAAATTTGAAATCCGATAATAATTCAATAATACGGATCTAATGGAACTGGTTTCATCGAATTCCAAGGCTGTGTCTCGGAAGGCTATTTTTAAATTCAATTTAAGCTATAAAATTTTTAAAACTGAACAAACCATTGTTAATTTCAATTTTAACACTTCTATTGTCTTCAATATTATCGATATAAATTTCATAAGCCATCAATTTATTTCCAACGGGCTTAAAACTCCCGATTCAACATTTTACTCAACTTCAAATTATTTAATTCAATAATTTAGTTATCAATTAAATTGTGATATTTGTAGTTCAAGTTAAAATTACTCTATTGAAAATTTAAAATCAATTCAATATTCCGATTTTAAATGCTCGAAAATTCTGGGTCGTCACAAGACTACGACGTTTGTGTATATGATGCTTCAACCATACATGCCCTTGTACTTTTGTCTTCTTCAGGTAATCCCATTTTTTCACTGCTTGCGGAAACTTTTAAACTCTTCTACCTATGTTACATGGACTTCCATTGCATATTGACAACGTTGGTACATATTATGTGGACTTCTATTGAACAAAGAGGGTAATATTACTCTTTTTCCTATTTCACCTATATCGAAAAAATTAAGTTGATACAAAATTATATATGTGTGTGTGTGTATATTGTAAATAGGCCAAAGAAAAGGCAAAAGTGTCATACTTGCATTAATTTCTACAACATTCAATACGTCTTGAAGTCCCACATACAATTCCGATCCAGTATGACGATTTTGACGAAACCATCTCATTCTACCATTTTCAATATTTACATAATTATCGATGACATATTGTTGTAATCGGCAACATACTGTTGTAATAAACGTCCTCCATGTTAAAAGGGGTAAGTATCTTCATGTCGAATTTAAACTTTAAGTTGATTAGAGATAGCAAATGGAATATATATTTAGATATTTATGTGTGTTTGTTTGTGTGTGTGTAATTCATATAATTATTTAAATTGTGTTGTATGCTCTACTTATTATAAAGATGAGAATCGTTTTTTATTTTGGCTATGTGTAAAGAACTTTTGTAAATAGAAAATATTATCTAATTTAAATGATATAGCCAAACAAATATTAATCTTTTTTTAAAATAATTTGTAAATAAATTACCTTTTTGCGATGAAGATGTCAGAAATGACGTAGTTGCCTAGGAATAAAAATTAAATTACTCGGTTGAATAAAATATATTATCATATTAATTTACATCTCAAATAAACATGTACAAAAATTAATGCTGGTGTTGAAGAGCATATTGCTTAGCTTTTGAATATTTTTGTGCATGTTAAATAAAGCTATCGTACAAATTAATGTAGAGAGCTTTAGATATTCATGCTCAATTTCCTCAATATTTAGTGTGTGTGCGTGCAAGTATGAAGCAACAGTTAATTTAATTAACACATGATAGATTTATATATTAATTTCGATTTATATCCATATGGAGGACCAATAAAAATGAACCTTAAAATATATTTACTTGCTTTATTTCCTTATTTGTAGTAGATTAAAAACGATTACATTGATAGCCATCTTTACTAAAAAGAACATTGATAGCCACCTTTACTAAAAAAAGAAATGAAACAACATTTAATCATTGAATTTTATTATATTTTTTTTCACTTAATACATACTTTTAATGGTCATCCATAGACTCAACTATCATGAAATCGGCCAACACACCATAAACATTTAGCGGCACACAATTTAAAAACAATTACGTACATTCCATAACCCCATTTTGAGGACCAATAAAAATGAATCTTAAAATATATTTATTTCCCTTACTTCCTATTTTGTCCATATATCAGTGGAATAAGAGAATTCGAAGCATTCATTTCACGTTAACCATAACGTAATTGATACTAGTGTTGAAGAGCATATTGCTTTGCTTATATATATTTTTGTGCGTGATAATAAAGCCCATTATTCCATTGTTAACACCTCTAGTAACGATAAATGCTTCAAACCTTTTTTATTGAGATCTTTAATATTACATGTTATTGTAGACTGAGAGCATTATCAACAAAGTATAACTATGATCCTCAAGTAGCTTCTTATCCATTTGATTCCAATAGAGATGGATTTGTGTACGATACACTAATTACGTTTGCTATTTTTTTATTCTATTTCATATGTTTGGATGTTTATGGATGTTGTATTCAGATGTATTCACATCATATTACAACATTGGTAAAGGGTTTTGTCTTATGGTACCGGAGGTAAACTTCTGCTGAAGTTTTATACATCTTATATACAACACATCGGAATCATAGCTAATAAAATATTATACATCTTATATATACTAATAATAAAGAAAATTCATTATATTAACTTACACGGTTTCTTTATTAACTTCCAGGAACACCTTTGCATTTTCCACATCCATTGCACCGGCCTTCCATTCCGTACACTTCTCCTAAAACCTAATTGTTCTCCTACCCAAATCCATCCACAAAATTTCCGAATCCACCATCCCCATATTTGATCTCATCTTCGATGTAGCATCTACAACGACCTCCCTCAACAATGATCTCCCTTACCTTCAAATTATCGCATACGATCCCCAGTTCTTCAACTACCTCACTATTCATCCCTAATCTCGATCTCACCACCAACGTTGCATCCACGGTAGGCAACACGATTTGTCGAAGGAGGTAGCTCACTGCTCACCATATGAGATGGTTTATTACAGTTTTGATGGAATAATTTACTTTGCAACAAGTAAAAGAACATTATTGACGATAAAAAATTGTACGATATAATATCTATGTTCATAGTTTTATGATAACAAAAGTTTGATTAAACCATAGCTCAAAATTGATTCCACAAATTCAAATGTTTATAGACATTAGTGTTAATTAATATGTAATTTTTTGATTAAACGCCTGTTTTGATATTCACTCTGACGAAATTTGTGCATTATTCTTGAATTCCCTTGTTGTTAATAACAAATGGTTGTATGTGTGAATAAATCAACTGTAGTTCAAATGAAGTTCATTATTAAATGTAATGACTACTAGATTTTGTGGAAACTGGCTTAATCATAAGATTTATTTTATGGATTTAGTTGCATACTTCATTCAATAACTTTGGATATTTTTCTAAATATTTATAACTTCCTTAGGTATAATGTAAGTATTTAAGTACAAGTTTCTTTGAAAGGATGTTGCAAAAACGGTGTCACGAATGTTTCACCAAAACAAACTCATACAGCTCAATACACTTTATACCTAGAATATCAGAACAGTCTCTATAGGCAGGTAAACAACATAAAAGATTGATCCAAATTTTGGACTTCGTTATCCTATGGGATTTAAAGCTGTAATGTTAGTTCTCAGATGAGCTACTATTTTGTGAAAATTAACACCATACAAATATGATTAAATATGAAATGTCGTTTACATTAAGATATTAGTTTTGGAATCATATTATCAACAAATATGATTCAAACTAAAATATATGAAATTTATATTATTTTGTGACCATATGGTAATTTCAAACATATAAAAAACAATAGCCATATTATGACCAACAAAAGACATAAGATTGGGAACGGATTCGCTTTGCATATTATTTTGGGTTGTAGTATCATGTTTCTATACTTTAGTTTGATATAGAGGCAACAACTGTGTTTAACATAGTGCCTAAAGTAAAAATTTGCTTGAACTAATTTATACATTTCATAGGTATATCATTGTACATATAATAATTAATGAGTACAAATTTTGTTTGCAACTGTTAAAGAAATGTCAGGGATTGTTCAAAACATATTAAAGGAAAACAACTTATATTTATTGGACAACAAATGGTAGAATCCCGATTGCCAAAGTCTTCTAAAACTGTAAGGGAAAAGTACAAAATAAGCTTATGGATCGTGAATTAATATTTATATAAGTCTAATTAAATTTCAGTCAACTAAGCATATGCATCCATGAGTTGTATTAAAATTTATTTTTCTTTGAACTAACCAAAAAGCGATGTTGCTTTGATTTAAAAATGGAAAATGAATATCTCACAGTTTGAATTGAGCAAATATGAATCCAATTTGTATGGTCGAAAGGTCAGGTAACAATAACTATCATTACTTTGTCTTACTTGAATTAGTTGTCGTTATATGAGAATATCTCAACCTCATTATATTGAATTCCTATATAAGTTTTCTATGTGATCGGCAATAAATGGGACTTTTGTATTGCTAAAATGGAAGAAACCCAAAATCACCATGCGTTGGGAATATGCCTAATGGAGTCAAAACAACTAATGCATCTATGGGGCAATTTTTCCGTTAGTAATGTATTATAAACAATTTCAAATTTGAATATTATTTTAAAAAGATCTTTTAGATTATTATTTCTACTAGGTTTGACTTTGTTTCCTTAAGTAAGAAACTATGTTAAATCATTGAGATTTTAGTTCATAGCTAAAACAATTTAATATGACTGGCCATTCATTCATGATTATTTGAAACTTGTTTGAATTATAAATATGATTATAGTTGCAAGTTGAATATGATCATATACTATAAAGTAGATTTATTGCCTTTTCGGTAGTTAGAGGGTTGTATAATGCCCATATATATTTCAAAACTGTGGCTTAATAGTTTTAAAAGGTAAGGAAATAACACAAATATTTTACAATGCTTCTCTATAAATAAGTAATGTGGCATGAGATACTTAATGAAGATAAATAATGTTTCCATGTATCGAGTAAAATTGCAATGTGTGTGAATTAAGAAATTAAATTATATATAAGTATGAATTGGAAGTAAAAAAAATGTTAAATACGGTATGAATTGTAATCATGTTATACATATATATTATTACGAATTGTTATATATATATATATATATTATCATGTTAAATACAATATGAATTTTAATTAATGTGGCATGGTAGTTTAGTATTATTATGTAACAGAACTTTTTAATTGGTAATTACAACAGTTTCATATCAATAGTTCAAACACTAAAATAATTAAAGGATGATGGACCTTTGGTACCAGCTAGGCCCTAAAAGAGATTAAAGGGATATGCTCTGATAAGTACCAAGGAGGAATATGAGTGGTTAATTCTGGGCATTGGTTCAAGGTTGCATAATTGTTGCTCCATCTACATTACAAAAAGTTTGAATTCCAGATCTGCTTAATTATTTTGAGTGTTAAAAGAACTAGATTGGCCTAGGTATTATGTTTGCAATATTGATAACATTATGGAAGGAGCAATATCCTTGATGGTTAGCGGAGTTCCACCTGATTTTTCAGATGCATCTTGCATAATATTAAGTTCGCTAAAAAAGCCAAGGAAAAGTTAATTGGTTAAGAGTATGGAAGGCATCAAATGGTAGTTACCTTGCGGGCTTGAAGTATTAGCACAAAATAGCAACAAGCAAAAAAGTGTTTATTTTTAAGGAAGATAGGTTATTTTAGAATGTACTTACTACCTTTGAGTGCTTAACTTTAGGGATGAGTGCAAACGATTGTCGGTGGCTGGTACTAATAAAGCGAATTCAATGAATATATGTTACATGATATCATTTTGAAATTCTAAAAATACACACTAATTAACGGAGTCTCATCATCCTTTTGCAACATCAAGTAGGATCTCAAACAACAACTATTTTACGATTACTCATCAATGGAATTCCACTATCAATTTGCAATCAACTCAACGAACAAAACATTTTTAAATAAAAAAGCTCCGACCATTAAATTTCTTATACTAAAGGTCCCGCCTATTAAATTTTTATTAAATAAAAAGGAAATATTTATAGATTCAACTAAACCGACCTGAAGCTTTGAAAGAACTATGATTTTGGGGGTCAATAATGGTGAGCAGCAGTGAATAAATGCGAACAAAAATGAAGAGTATAGAACAGTGGAAGTAATAGAGTGATAGTGAAAGTTGGATTGATTATGAATGGTGGAGTGAAGAGTAGTGTAAAGTTTCATATGATATTTTTAGGGAAGGAAGAATTTTCTTAAGTTAGATATTTAAAAGATAAATGTTCGATTCTCTCCTTAGGATCGATTGACCAGCCATATTCTATTTAATAATGAATATATTTAACAAACACGGTCAATTTCTTTTACAAATTGCATGATATTTTGCGGTAATTTAACTAGTAATGAATATTACTACACATCCAATGTTCTAGATTATACGCAATCAATGTAATATTTAACTTATCGAGCTTTTAATGGAGCTTTTCAAATGTTATTTTCTGGGGCAAATTAAACTGACAATTTTTAAAATGTTGTTTTCTATGGTGAATAGTAATGGAAATGTTTCTAGGATATATCCAATCAAGGTTATATTTAGCCTATTAGCCGTATTTTGATCAAATTAGTGCTATCATTTTTAGTAGGATTTGAATATTTCCATATTATATCCAATCAATGTTATATTTAGCCTTTCAAGCTTATAAATGACCTTTTAAAATGCTATTTTCAAGTGCAAATTATAATCGCAATTTTTCAAATGTTACCCTCTAGAGTATACCGAATCAATCATAAACAAAAGCATGATATTAAGTTTCAGATTGATGGTTATGAATTTTTTGATTGCATTTAAAGGTTCTTATCCAATGCTACTTTATAGGGTAAATTATAATGGAAATTTTTCAAAAGATCTTTCATATTATAACTTGTTCAATAAAATAATGAAATATAGCTTGTTCAATAGAAGAAAGAAATATTACATGTTAAAACAGAATAAACCTTAAAAAATGTGTGGCTGTATTCATGTATTTTTCGACTCTATTCAAGCATTCAAAGGACAATTTCAAATTCTTTTTTCATGAGTAAATTATAATGAAATTTTTCCAAAGAATTACATAGAAAGACAATTTTGGAAGTTCATGGTCGGAACAAAAGTTTGCGCTTCCGAGCCAACTATTAATAAATATATAAAAGGATAACTAGTTAAATAAAGGGACCAAAATAAGATATACAATGCACATATCTTTATGTCACAAATTAAGCAATTAATAAACCATGATTACCAAATTTTGGTTGATAACATAAAGTAAACAAGGGACAAATATGTAACACAAATAAAGAGTGATTAACTAACTTTGGCTGAAAAATAAATGAAGACTAATTATATTTATTTCCATTAAGCGATCATTATTATAAATAATAAATCATGAATAATACAGTATCCACGATAGTGCAATAGTTTTTTATTGTATACTTACTTAGGCTCTAAGTCTATAAATATCAGTAAAATGTAGCCTTCAATGGTTATTTATCTCTTCTTCTTCTTCCCGTCTTCTTCTCCATATTTTGATTTTTTTTCAATATTTTAACTATTTCAACATATTTTTAATTTTTATCTTAAGCGGAAAAAAGGATCCCACTTTCTTTTGAAAAAGAAATTCAAATCATATTTAAAAAGAGAATAGGTCTCTTCTCATCTCCTCTGTTAGAGAAAAGTTCACTTTTTCACCTCCTCCATTAATCGAATGTTAACTTCTTTATCTCTTCTCTTAGAGTTCTTCAAGTTGAGCCTTGCAAACCATGGCTGAAATTGGAGGGAAAAAGTTTTCAACGTTTATCTACAAAGTCAAATGTGTATGACATTATGATCTTTCATGAAGATAAATTCTAATTATTTTTTTTAAATAACTCACCATGATTCGCATGATGACTTATTTATATTTTCTATTAGACCATCCTATGTTATATCTTGCAAACTGTATAATAGAAAATCCGATTTTTTTGGATGATATGTAGATCAGGTTATGAACAACACTAAGTTTTTCATGAAGATAGATTATAATCGTTTAATTTTAATTATGTCTCCATAGTTCAAATGACTATATTTTTGGTTTAATAAAAATTAGTAGAATATTGTGTGTGTGTATTTGTACTATATGTGTCTTTTATACCACCTGTTTTTTCTTCAAAATTCAATTAATGCGTGGATCCTAAAATCTAGGAATTATATGTTAACTGAAAGATTGATTTCTTATCGCGTTAAATTGTTCTTGTCTTCTTAGAAGAAACTTTGTTGCATTTTAACATGTTAAGCAAAACAAAACTAAATAAATGAGTAAAGAGATAACTATAAATATTTTTCTTGACAAATCTACCAAAATACTAGGAAAGTATATGCTTATGCCTTTAAAGGTGACATTACATGATATGCATTTGTTTTGGAAAATAGTATATGTTCCTTATACTTTATAATGAGCGTTATGGCACACGCTTTGCGCGTGAATCGTTTTTCTGCAATTGTATATGTTTAGCACATTCAAGAGAAAATGATTTACATAAATATTTAACCATATTTTTGTTTTGAAATCATTTTTGTTGGTTTAAATTTTATTTCTAAGTTGGAACATCAAATTTATTTTCAGGTTTGAAATTTCATTTATATAATTAATTAATTAATTAATAGTTGGATTGGAAGTGCAATCTTTTGGTCCAACCGTGAACATCCAAGAATATACCTATATATAACTTTTTAAATATTAAATTGTTATTTTATATAATCTTTCCTATTAATTAGGAGATAAAATCTCTCTATTATTACTTTAGAATTATTCAAACCTAGATGTTGATTCCATTAATATTATGAAAATTTAATAGCACTTAAAAATAGGATCTAACAAATGAGAATTCAAACTAATGTTAAAATTGGATTTGTAACTTAGAACTAAAAATTAGCTGTTGTAACATAAAAATAAAAGATCAAACTAACTGCATATATATTTTCAATGTAAAAATATAGTTAACTATGTGCAAAACATATTGTTTTTAATGTGTTAAAAATATGCAATTTATAGAAAAACAATTCGCGCACGAAGTGCATGTGATGACGCTTGGTTGATTAAAAATTTATTTATTAGATCCTATTTTTAAGCGATATGAAGATTTGGTAGTATTTGTGGATGCATTTTTTGAATTTTCAAAGGAATTTCATCTTTTAGATACTAATTTTAAGTGATTTTAAGATAAGATAATATGTGTAGATGGAAGTTTTGAATTTTTTAAAGAAAATTAACCGATAGATCCTATTTTCAAGTGATATCACGATTTGGTATTACAGGCATTTTTGGTAGTTCACGTTGATACCAAAAAAGTGTGACACCAAAGGTATTTCAACTATTATTAAAAATGTACATACATACGGATAATAAAGTTATACATAAACATGTACGGTTGGGCTAAAGACTTTCCCATTCTATCCATCTTACCGTGACATTTTTCCGAATATAGTAAGATGCGTATAAATGGAAAGCCATTCAAATCAGGGTTTCCTAATGAATCTTAGTTTCCAAATTAAAATTTCCACTTGCTACCATCTAGATTTTAGGCGATAACAAAATGTTGTAATGTTAAATAGTCAACATTTTATTGATGCCTGTAATGAAAATTTTTAATAATTTCAGAAGATTTTTTCCTCATAGACAACCAAAAATGCCGACTATTCTTTTATAACAGTGCAATTTTTTAATGAAGTTGACAAATAAAAGGCACATGGTGCTGTTTAAAATTTGTAAAATAGGAATGGAAAATTGGTTTAGAATAGGAACGGCCTTTCCAATTTTTAGCCGCCATCTCTATTTTAGCCCTCCATCGTTCAGATTTATTCCCTAACGCGCCTCTCAAAATTTCAACTTCCTTTGCTGATTCCATCATCTTTGCAGCATTGAATTTAGTCTTATATATTTTTTGTTTAAGCATTATTTCATGAATACTCGACTTCTCTTCATTCCAAAAACATGTAAATTGAAGGATGGAACGAACATATGCTAAGTTTTCGGTCTGCAAGTTTACATGAAAGGAAAATCAACAAGATCACCAACCCCTCGGAAGGATGGCTCATGTAGTCTGGCATGTTTCTATCACGGTTACAAACTTGTATCAGGAAAATAATATGCCTTCAGGTATTTATTATCGAATCTCTAAAGCTGTGGAGCGTGCATCACATACTTTTGGATTTTTATTCACAACTTTGTTCACATAAAATACATTGGAATGATCCATAACAAGTATTGATAAAAAATATCATGATTTTTATTGACCACAAACATAAAATTTGATAAATTTGAGTTAACTTAGATTTCTTTATATGCACTCCTTTGTGGCATATTATGTTATACATGTCAGTGTGATATTCAACATATACGCAAAATGTAATAAGTGGATCGAGTAAATGATTCATTAGTCCAATTTGTAATAGAAGAAGAGATTAGTACAACATTCATTTTAAATATTTTTATTGTATTGTCTAAGTAGTGTGTTGAAGATGTACCTCTCTAAGCCTATATTTTTTTACATTACTAAGTACTTTATGTTGACCCAATCAATGATGTAACGGATTAGGGAGAAGCAAAATGCTAGTCATTGAAAGATAAGTGTAATGATTGATTCAGTACTACTACATGAACAATATGATTTAAACCGTAAAGGACTAGTAAATTTAAGCAGTGGTCAAGTATACATAACTTTTATTATATTTTGATTGAGTACATTAAACTTGATGAAGACATGCTATTTTTGAGAGTATCTTCTCTTCATAAGAACCGAGTGTCTAAATAAAATGATCAGCCTTCTCAAGTCCAACCAACAAAAAAATGTTGGCCATAAATAAAGAACAAAAATACTTAGCCTTCATTGAATAAGCATAATAAATAAATGATTTTCAATAGGATAGTGACTTATTAACTAATCATACATAAAAAATACATATCACGAACATATTTGTTGAGTATTTTCCTGGTTGCTAGAATTTCTTTTTATATGTAGCTATTAGTTGATTCTTTATGCCATATTTAAGTACATATGACACTTTTATTTACGTCTAGGTCTTATAATTAATTTTGATAAGCTGCTAGAGATCCGCTTTTGGCTACATAATAAGAAATTCAAGAAACCTGCGAGTATTTAACAAACGGGTGTATGTATTTTTTTTTATGTTTGATTGGTTACTAAACCACTTTTCTACATTGAAAATCCTTTAAATCTTATTCTTCTTCACTAAAGGTCGAGCATCTTTATTCTCCGTTTATGACCAACATTTTTTTATCAACTGGATTTGAAAGGAATGGAGTATTATATTCAAACAACCAAATCTTCTAAAGAAAAGATACTCTCGAAAAGAGCCCGTCTTTATTGGGTTTTATGCACTTAATCAAAATATAATAATAGTCATGTATGCTGCCGCCCTCCTCAATATTATTTGTCCTTTTAAGTTTATAAATCATATTGTTCGTGTAGTGGTATAGGATTAGTCACTATATTTATCATTCCATGACCAACATTTGATTTCTTTCTAATCTGTTGAAGCATTAATAAAGTCAAGAGAAGGTATTTAATAACATATAAAATGTGCTAGTTTATGGAAGTACATCTTCAACATGCTAATTGGACAACACAATGAAAAATAATCGAAACCGATGCAGTCCTAATCTCTGCTGCTATTATAGATTGGATTAATGCATCGTCTACTTCGAATTTTTTTGCAAACCACTTATTACATTTTACACCAATGTTGAATGTCTAGTTGATATATATAATTTAGAATGGATATAATGAGATATAGCAAAACTTCAATTTATCAAGTTTCCTATATTTGTGTTAAACCAAACTTTCATTATTATTAGATGCTATTGTCTTATATGACTAAAGAAGAGTGTACGTGTGTCATGAATTTAACCGCATTGAATTATCAGTTTCAGGAAAAACAGTACAAAACACATACAACTAAATGGAAATATTAATTTTCACTTCTTGTTATATCACATATTTCAGTTCTATCTCGTTTGATCATGTTTATTTTGACTACTACTTATATAAACTCCATGCTTATTTACTAGTTTAAGCTAGGACAGAATGAATGGAAAGAGTGATATTGTAAATGTTCTCGGCATGTAATTTGTTTATAGCTATAATTTTATTTTATTTAATATTACTAAATAGTGTATAATTTTGATAATATTAATATGTAACTTTAATTCTAACTAATAAAATTGAGTTTTATAACTCCATATTGATTCAATTATTATTAATATTATTATTGTTATTTAAATTTATACAAAGTTTACCACTACAATTCAAAAAGTTAGTTAAAAGAAATAGAAATTATCAAGTAAAATTGGATACTCATACGATCGAGGGTCAAACATAGTTTAAATGATATTATTGTTGGGGTTGATCTAAATTTTCTTTTATGTTAGTTTCATTATTTCTTTCCACCCAAACAAATTCACGCACTAAGCCTAGAATAAATTAGTCTAATTTACATACTGAAATTAGAAACAATAATCTTACTCGGTCTTCAAGTAGAAGGACCGGTGTATAATTTCATTCGTATCAATGAAAAATCAATCAAAATTCAGTTTATCGATTTGGATTCGACTCATATCCACAAATGCCTTAGAAAATTTCTTGGTTATCCAACGGAATGATACCAAGGCACCCATCTTTTGAATTAGCCGCAACTTGTAGAAAGATAAAAATGGAGAGAGTTTTAGGGAGAGATCGGGGGAGAGTTTGAGAGAGAGAGTGTTCAGAAAGAGAGTATTAGATATGTTAAATCACAATTTCATATTGAATTTCGGTTCGAGAAAGCAATTTTGTTAATACACCATAAATCATTTTACATACGAATAGAAATTGCTTATATTAGAATATCAGAATATTAAAATTTAACAATTTACAAAATTAGAACCTTTATAATATTTCCTCACTTTTCTAATTTTTAGATGGAAATTCAATGGGAGTTATGATGTAACATATTACATTCTCCCTTTACACACACTCTCTCTCCCTCCCTCCCTCCTCCAACCTACATTTTGACTCTTTCTACTTCTTGATGTCTCTGTCAAAATTTTTTATCTTTCTATGAATTGCACTTAATTCAAAACGTGGTTGCCTTGAAATTTTATGATTGGATAACCAACAAATATTCTACGGAGTGTGTGGATATTAGTCATATCTCGATTTACAAATTGAATTTTGATCAATGTTTTATAGATATGAATGAGACAATACATCGGTCCTCTCATCCCAGAGACCGGGCAAGATTGTTGTTTCTAATTTCAACATGTGAAATAGATTAATTTGATCCGTGATTTAGTGCAAGAACTTTTTTGGGCAGATAGGAATAAAGAAACTAAAATAAAACAAAATTTTGATTGAACCCAATAATAGTACGATTTAAACTATGTTCGATCCTTTTATTGGTTATCCAATTTTACCTAATGATTTTTATCACTATAGCTAACTTTATAAGTGAAATTTATTTTAAAACTTTTCAAATTAAATAGTATTAAAATATTAAATTAATATATAGTTTATAAAACTAAATTTAGTAGTTAAAATTAAAGTTAAATATTATATTATCAAAATTATATATAATTTGGTAATATAATTTAGTAATATTAAATAAAAATAAAATTATAACTATAAACAAATTGTATATATAATTTAAAAATAAAAATAACCATAAATAATACAATGAATAATATTTAATAATAAAAATAAATAATAAATTTTACGATTGAAGTTAAATTTGAATGTAATTCAATTTTCATACAATTATACAATTAGTTTATAAGTATCAAAAATGAAATAAAAATTAAATATTCATTAAACCGCATATATTAAATTTCAAACGTTATGCCAATATTGCAATGGCATTAAAATGTTACCAACTCCGCTAAGACAATGGGAATTCATATATGTGAAGCTATGAAATCGCTAAGGACAAGGAATACACCTTAGCGAGAACATAGTACATAGTTGTTTGTTTATTGACTGGAAAAACTAGTTTGGCATCTATAGAGCGTTGTGAATTAGCTACGCCAAATGCGTTCCATATGTTTTTCTAAATACAAAATTAACTGACGTTGGTAAGGAGTAGGATGTTCTCTACTCCATAGTGATGCTTGATATATTCCCGAGGCCATTGCGTCATAGGCATAGCAGTTGCGTCGTAGGCCTATGTACATAGGAACGTCGGTTTAAAAAAGTTATTTTTGATATATAAACTCAGTAAATGCTTTGGACACAAGATCGATAATCATATTGGGACAAAATGACAAGATATCTTATATTATTGTTCTCATCTAGTATTAAATAATTTGTAGAGTATAATTCAAAAATTCAGAATGTACATAGGGTTGTCCATTCAATGTCATTTGGACAAAGTTATTCAGCATTCGAAAAAAGATGACCTTATTTAAATTTGAAGTTCTTTAAATCTAAAGGTGCGAAATCATTTACATTCTTCAAAACTCTTAAATTTATAATATTCTGTCATTTGAATGGTTATAATTCACCTTTAAAACATATAAGTCTGATATATAAAATAGACCTAAATTGATAAAAACGAATACATGTAACATATCATTAAATCACACAAATCTTATTCTATCAACAACGAATGGAATTGATACATAGATGGACAACTGAATAGTTATATAGAATTATGGGATCAAATGTATAAAAGGATGGATATGATGAAAGTCGGAATTATATATAGATAACTATCCAAAATGAAGTTAATATGCATTCAAAGATATACATAATGTTTGAATAAATAAACTAAATAAAAGGAATTAAAACTAGATAAAAAAAGATAATCTAAATAAGCTAGAATAACCCGGTATTTGTGAATCCAACTGACTGAAAATAAGGTGCGTCGTTTGAAATTGCTCTATAAAACCTTAAGAAAAAGACAACTACCTACAAGTGAAAGTTAATTTTCAATGTCAAACCGTCAATTGACTAGAAGATCTAGCCAACTGACATTCATTCCGGTCGCCTAAAATTGTTATTCGGTCAAATCATTTTTCTATTTGTAGAAAACAAACAGGGTACATGAATCATGTTGACTGACATGACTATTCAAATGATTGAAGACCTGTAGACAACTCAGGTTGAGTAAAGGCTTAGTGTAGACCAAGTAGGATGGACCGAGGAAACTTGTTCCCACTTTCTTGACATTGTGGAGTTCACGTAACTACAAGCAGTTGTGTAACATGCAAGAATTGTTTCACATTTGGTGGCATACCTAGTTTCATACTTGATGATGCTGTATAACGTGACACTCAACATATCGTGTTATTATATCACAATTATATGCTTTTATTATTACTGTAGCCTGCCTCGGTAAAATATTTCTTACTACAGAGGCGGAAGAGACATCTGCCAATTAAGGATTCAGCGTGTGGATAAGCAGTTGTGTCTATTTGTAAGTCGAAGTGTTTATCGACCCTTTTTTCTTTAAGTTGAATGATAAAGAGTGAAGGATACATCCATTAAAGAGGAGGTTAATCAATGCTTTTATGGTAAGTCACCAATGGGATCCTATGTCGATTGTGTGTTCTAAGGTATTATAATGTACACTCAGTGTAATGCAGTTTAAGCGGTTTGCCATTGAGAATGTATTCTTAATGTATGGTTAGGTGGTTTGCTATCAAGATTGTATGCTAGCTATTCCTTGGTTTAATCAGTTTTTAAATGTCCAACCTTCGGGTAGGAATCTTCATAGTTTAGTATTGAATTTGGGTGGATTAAGGAGTTCTATCTATATTATGTAAATTGAATAATTCCTTGTGCTTAGTGCATGCTTATAAATGAACAACCTTAGTTAGTGTAGATTATAAGTGATGATTTAACTACCTGTATACATCATACCACTAGTAAAATAAGTCTCATAGATCTTGTTGAATTCCCTCTATTTTTCCCTCTTTATGTATTACAACAAGAGAGGATAATAGGTAAGGTAACAAGGATAAGGTGCATGGAGGAAGCGACAGTGTGATTTTGTGATAAATTAATTCATAGTAATTTTCCAACATATCTTATTGTATTTACCAGTTTAGCTAATTTTTTATTCCTATTTGGACATTTTTGGGCCCTTTTTGAATGGACCACTACTATTTTGGGATAGTAATGATTTATGCGATTTTCAGTATTTATATTTCATTTCTTCAATGTGAGAATTGAAATTGTTGAATGTTTTAGAGTTATATTTATTTCTGTACCATATAAATAATATACAACCTAATGGTTCGTACTTCTTGGCATGACCCAATTTCAAACACCGCTTTTGGTTAGGTCATTGTGTCTAGGGTGCTGGTTTTTATGGTTGGTAGATTCCTACTACATTAGAGCGTATAAGAGAGTATATTTTTAATTTTCTATTAGATGTACGAACACACATACACACACGCCACACCTTATATTTTTTGACATATAAGGTAGTTGAATGCTTATTTGAAATTGGAATATTTGATTGATTTAAATATTTAAAAGTAAATTCTATGGATTTAATAACTAGAATTTCAAATATAGTGGTTTATTGGATAATTTAATTGTTGAATCTGATAATTTAAATTTGGTTAAATAGTGGAATCTTGAGTTTTAAGCTAGATAAAAATAATTTCAAAGTGTGTTTAATTTTTATTTATAAGAATGAAGGTAAATAATAGTTTGAAATTGAACTTAAAATCGATTTAATCAATTTTAAAAATAACTCGTTTTAATTAAAGAATAAAAATAGACTTCGACGCCACAACCTCGAAACCCGACGAAACCAGTTTCATTGGATCTGAAATGGTGTGTCATTATAGGACTTCAAATTTGTAGCATTTAGGGTTATCGTTTGATCATATGGACTAAAAACACGTTGAAATTTATATTCGAAATTTATTATTATAATTAGTTTCAATAAGCTATCTTCTTCGTGCGATCGAATTAGGCCTTTGAACTTGTTCCATAGCGTTTGAAATAGGGGTACAACATTATGAACACCGGACAGCATGCCTCGATTGGGATCCAAAATTTACAACCTGATATTGTGAATATATATATTCCTTATTTTGACCACAGCCTACATTCTTTCCTTTTTACTCATATTATTTCTTTTCAACTGCACACTACATGCATCAGCCATCCTACTATAGTACCTACCTCCTACTTGATTTAAAATCGTCTACGTTACCTCTCTTTATTCCAAAAACACACAAAACACAAAGAAAAAGAAAAATGAAAAGTTTAAAAATTAGTTTCTTTATTTTTACTTAATTAAAAAATGTGAAACCAATTTGAAAAATCAATTTTCAATGAAATCAATGTGCTGGTAATTTTCTGGTGAGTTGCGGCTTCGTTCTGTTGATCGGTAGTGGGTTGTCGAGTGGAAGGCTCGGCTAGGGTTTGTGATTGGCGAATTTCAAGCATCGGTGGGCTATGGCGACATGAAATTCGGGTTCATGGTGGATAGGTGGAGGTGGTTTGGGAGCATGAGGTGGCGCATGGGTGTTCGCGACTTGGTGGTGGTCGACCAGGAAATGGTAAGGTCATGATTCGATTAGGTGACTCAGAGAAAGGGGCGGTGGTGCCAGGTTGAGGAGGACGGCGAGGCGAGTTCGTAGGTGGTCGTAGATTGATTGATGGTGGTCCAAGGGGCTTGTCACTGACACGAGGGGCGTGCATGAGAGGAAATTGTAAGCGAATGAAGGAAGAAGAAAAAGAAATAGGGAAAGAAGAGAGGTTGGGCTTTGGCCATGGAAAAAAAACAAATGAAAAGGAAAACGAAAAAACTGGAACAAAAGCTAGAAAACGTGAAAGTGGTAAGGAGTGAGAGGGAAAGAAGGGGGTAGATTAATTTTTGTTGATGGGTCAGGCCATATATTCCGTGTGTGTGTGTATTGGGTAATTATTTTTAATAAGATTGAAATTTGTTCAATAATTAAAATGTAAATATCGTCAACTTATAAAATTTCATAACTTTCTTATACAAGGTCTGTTTTGAGTGAAACAAGTCGCATTGCAATCGCATTGACGAAGGCCACAACTTGGAATCGAAATGGTATTTATTTGAAACAGAAATATTTTTAGTTTCTAATAAAGGTACGTGTTTTATACGCTCATGATGAACTAAACATGTTTATGTTAGTTAAATTTATGTCGTGAAGTAATTTAAATTTATTGATTGTTGTTGAGTAAATTTAATTGACATTTAAATTTATTAATTAAAATGATAGGAATTTTAATTGACAATTCAAATTGAAATGGGAATTAAGTTGTTAGTTAAACTCCCTATTATTGATGACTAGTTAATTTTTGTGATATTTTGACTATTTGGATGCTTGATTGTGATGGATACTATTGATTAATATTTGGATGATTTGGATGTTTATTTAATTTGCATATGTCCCACTAGTATACAAAATTATAAACCGAATTATTTTGAATAAATTAAGAAATAGGTTGAAATGATACATATTTATGCTTTTATTTGTGTTGAAATGATATATGTCCATCCAAGAAATTAAATCAAAATAACCATAGGATATAAAATTATATACGGATGCTGGATTGGCTAAATTAAATGATTTTAAATTATGATTTGAAATTATTTAAAATAATTTTAGTTTTAAGAAATAAAATTGAATTTATGGAAATGGAATCATTTTTGAACTTATGCCTGAAATGTTAAAAAGGAACTTATCAACCGGAATTGTTTAAAGAATCGAGTTTGAAATTTTTTAAGTTATAATCGAAATATGATGTGAATTTCATAAATTGACTTATTTTAAAAGATTGGAATTTTATTCAAACTCTGAATATTGCTAAATAAAAGTGTCATAAAATGATATTTCGAAATGGAGCTCAAAATTGAATTATATTTGAAGATTTGGATTTTAGTATGGATATGGATGGTAAATTTGATTTAAGTGTTTTGAATCGATACTTTAAAAATCGAACTCGGAATTGATATAAATGGAAATGGTTTAAGGTTGAGAATTAGAATTGAAATTAAGTAGGAATTGTAATTGAAATTTATTTGGAATTGAAATTGAAATTTATTTGGACTCGAAGTAAAATTCGGCCTGAAATTGGGATTGTATCGATTAAATCGAAATGGAAATTGGAATTGATTTCAATAGGGAAATTTGGAATTGAATCGGTTTGACTTTGAAACTATTTTTCAAATGAAATTTTTTAGTATAAACTGCTACAATCTATATTCTTTAAAAATTAAAAAAATTTGATTTTCCAAACTATTTATAACTATCTAAACTACCTTTATAAATTTCAAACTAAATTAAGTGGATGTGTTTATATTTTAAATCCTCGATTTTAATTTCAATAAGGTTAAATGATATTATAACCTGAGTGGGGATTTAAGTGCATAATTGGTTTGAATATGAAGTTTTGAAATGAGGGTTGTAAACTATTTTGAAAATATGATTTTTGAAAGTGGATTTAAATTTCGAAAGTGATATGGTTTGAATTGAATATGATACTCTGATATCAATTATGAAATGGTTTTGAAAATTTAAAGAACCATCCGGTGTGTAATAAGCGTTTGATTGTTAAAGAGACCGGGATGAGATATTGTCAAACTCCCTACCATTGCCGAAAACCACTTTAACAACTGTTTATGTGGTGGAGATTCCAAACATGAAGTAGGATGGCGTGGCAAACGATTTATATATGTGGTATGACGTGACCCGAACTCCCATGAGTCAGTTTAGATGTAACTAAAACAAGAGCCATACCAGGCCAAGTGAGGTCATTCCTCCTATCGGACACATTTCTTCGATACAATTCTACTACTTTGTGATTGATTTGGTGGCCACCTTTGATTTTTGATTTGGGAGTGTGTCCAAAGTGGCGGTAGTAGATGCTATGCGTTACCACCAGTACAGATCCGCAATTGTTATATCTACCCTGGCATTGCCTCGAGTGCCGTTTTCAAATGCCCAAGAGCGCCTTCGACGAGTTTACTTAGTACCACACCTATGGGGTTCCCTCTGTGTAAACTTCCAGTTTACGGAGGAGCGTACGGTATTGTATAGACTATGGGAATATATAAAATATGTTAAGGGGGATACGGTTAACACCTTAATGTTATTTTAATACTTTTACTTTACTATAGACATATTATAATAGCGCATTGTACTATATAGTAGATAGTTTAACGGATCGTTGGGAGATGTGAATCCCGAACTTCTCTTAAGTTACTACACTAGCGTTAGACAATGGAAAGGAGATGTCAAACCCCGTAAACTTATCTGACGTCGTCACACTCATATTTCGATTTAACTTACATAAGATCTTTTAGTTCTAACTCGAGTGTTTTGCCTTTTTGATTCGCTTGGGCCAGCCTAAGCATTTTAGGACTGAAGACCTTATTTCTGGAGGATGAAGACGAAGATTTGTACTAGTATTATTTAATATATTTCGATGCATCATGTTGTTCCGCTGCATTTATTATTTATTTCTTCCTGTTTCTGTAACTTTGATTTTGTATTGTACAAGAATAGTCAAATGTGTTTATAAATAGCTTCATGAAATGTTATTTGATTATTATATTTTATCATTCGCCCGCAAGATTCTTTATTTGTTTTCTTTCTTTCTCTTTTTCTTATTTACCTCATACAATCTGCCATTTTGAATGGTTTTAGTCTGACATGTATTTCTACTTAAACCTCCAAAAAGGAAGGTCGTTACATTTTTAATTCGTTGTAAATTCCGTGATTTGTTTGGGGAATTCTCTTATTTTCTTGTATGTATATCCTTGCTTAATTTTATTATTCTTAGGGAAATATTTGATTGATAGACGAGAAAGGAAGATGGAAAAGTGAAGAGGAGTTTGCTGTAAATGATAGCAACTAATTCAGAGAAAATATTGTGGCTAGGGTTAAGTAAAGTTCAACTTATAGGTGTAGTGAAAGACTATGAACCATCCGGTTAACCCTAAAAACAATCCTCACGTTCATTTATTGATTTGCTTACATTGTCTTATAAAGTATAGTTCTCCAATGTTATTCATTTATTCCTTTGTTATACAGTCCTGTTAATTCACATTTCCTTTTAAGTAAGAATCTCCCATTAATTATCCAATTAATTAGATCATACTGCATATATATATATATATAATTAATTGATTGTTTCTTATATGTTATAATTTCTTACCTATTAGAACACGTCAATTAATATCTCTATTAATTGATTGTATATAAAGTTATACTTTTTAATTTATTTTTATTAACTTACCTTGATATAAACTTAATTACTCCGTTTGATTTTTGTACGCATTCCAATTAATTTTTTTATTTTTTATCTTGGAAACAAATAATCATATAACTAGCATTTTCATCTAGTTAATTAATTTACATTATTAGCTATTGTAACAAGGGCATATTCTTTGATTAATTGACACCCATTTCAAAACGCTCAATCGATGCCAATTAAATAATTTACACGTTTTCCCATTTTAATCGATATTCAAATTAATTCTCATATGTCACTCAGCATGCATTTATTAGTTGTATATTTAAACAACCAATTCATTACCCAATTAACCGACATATAAGTTTCCCTCTTTTATCAATTAATGCTTACTTGATGTCTTTAATTAATTTCTTAATTAATTGATTACGTCAAATAATAAATTAGTATATGTACATTATCATTTAATTTGTTCTCCACATACATTTCCATTAATGAAAAGATTCCTTAATTAATTAATGTTATAAAAGTGAAATATTCTCTGACTAATTGACGCCTCTACGTCTCTTAATTAATTCCCCTTTTAATTGATTGTCGCGTCAATTAATCAAACTCATTGCTTGCATAAATCTATGTAACCTTTTAATTCTTAAATGCATATATTTGACATTTATATTCTGTTTTGCATTATGTTAATTTAATTTATATTATTTAATTATATAAAAATTCGGGGTGTTGCAGTTGCAAATTATTTACCCTAGTCGATGTCGCATGCTCGGTCATCGCCGGCATGCACTAATTGTCGCCACATATTTGACCATTTATTTACCCTAATCAGCATATGTGTGCCAAGCCTCACCCACATGTGACGCCATCAGCCCTTAATTTGAAATAAAATGCTATCGATACTAGTCCTAACAAATAATTCTTCTAACTTTGTCCCCTTGCCCAAATCCCCAAATTTGGGTCTCTATCTATTGGCCACTTATTTAACCTAATCAGCATAAGCTTACCCAGCCTCACCCGTGTGTGAGACCGTCAGTCGTAGACCTGAAAGGGAATGCTGTCGGTGCGGCCACTACTGCTATATTTGCTTATTAACTTAATCAATATTTAGTTTTAAAATAAGCCCTTTCTGGTATTTCTTTCTTTCTAATTATAACCTACTTGTTATCATTGTTCTTGCAATTGTTACTCTTATATTTTCCCATTTTAGTTATAACCGCTTGTTATAATCATGCTTGCAAATATATAAAATTTGCCTATTTCAATCCATCTCCATTTTGTTTCAGTTTTTCTCATTTTACATCTGATTTCTTTAAATAGTGTTTTCCTATATCAAATCCATATATGCGAATTCTTCTCTTTTTAATATTTTATTCGCGCCAAAAAGGATTAAATCACTATAAAAAAAGAAACTAACATTTATAAGATAAATTACAACTTAAAATAGATATAAATAACTGTAAATAACTGAATTAAACAACTGAATAAAAATATATTGAAAAGAACTTCTGAAATTTACTTAAAAACCGACTGTAAATAGACTTACATAAAAACTGTCTCAAAATTATAGAAAAACTTCATATATTGAAAAACCTACTATTTTAAATTGCTTATGACTCTAAAATAATTACAGAACACTCACCTATGGTCCTTAGCTCAAATCCTAGGCCTTCCTAGATCCACTTCTAGGGTGTAAAATATTTTTATTAAAAAGATTTCCTTTCCACAGAAAATTTATATTTAGGGTTTAGCCTCAGGCAATGAATCCAACTGGGAGAAAAATCTAATTGTGAGAAAATAGTTAGGCCTAGGGCTCTATTTATAATGGAGTTTAGGAATCTCAGACCGTCGGATTTTAGGATTGAATCTGGTGCAACCATATCACAGGCTCGCTGCGAATCGTTGGATCTAGAAAACAATGTTTCAGATCGCACAGAAATCAACTTTGGATCCGTCGGTTCGCTCCTAGACGTTTTTACGTCCAAGAGGGAAATGCAGGTCAACCCGGGGGTTTTGCGAGTCGACCTATAGGGTATTTTTTTCATTTAAATATGTAAGTTTTTATTTTATTCTGATATCTGGTTTTTCTCGTAACTTCTTCACACCAGCTCGGATTTTGACAAGTTATATATGGAAATTGATTGAAAAAATGTCGCGGACCCAATGGTGCAACACCTGCAGCTAAATTCTGATAAGTCCAAAAATGCTCAATTTCACTATTTAATAATTATTTTGGTTATTTTATTATCTTAAAATGATGGGTGTTACATTCTCCTCTACTTAAAGGATTTCGCCCCCTAAAATCTCCTAGGATAAAAGAATGAAATAAATATTTTCGTCCATATTTTCATCCAAATTTCACAACCACATATTGAACGATCATCCATTTCATCCATTGTCCTTAAGCTTTTTAATGCAATTTATGATATATGCAATAGTGTAGTGTCATTGTCCTTAACTAATGCAAAAGAGTAGGCAGTCTACTGATTCAGTCGACCTCTTTTTTATGCCCTCATGTCTGTGCTGTGTATCCAAATGACTGCAAATTCCCTAATGACAACTGATATTTATATATATGTACTACAACCATCATCCAAATGCAACAATCATATGATAATCACCTATTCATAGCAACAATGAAATAAAGATGGAAGTGCACACACATCTATATGCATATGCTTTAGTGACCTAGTTAGGCCGATCTCTAAGAGATCATAATGTCGAGTGTGTGTATATGCATCCATTAGCATCCCCTAGCAAACACTTGCAACCACACGCGTCCAACATACATAACATGTGCTTGTACCATGTTCACATTCAGTCCTACCATCCAATGGTTAAATCCTAAGATCTACCTTCCCAAAGGATACTAATGGAAAGAACCTATTCAAAACTAAAGATAGAAATAAGAAATTCGAGACGTACCTTTGAAGAGACGTGTATAAGAGATACATATTTCCCCCTCAGTTTCCCACGTAGCATCCTCAATACTATCTCCCCAGTTTACCTTAACCAAAGGGACTTTCTTATTCCTAAGCTTCTTGATATCATGTCAAATCAAATCATCTTGGTAGGAATGGGACAAACCGATGCTTCTCTCTCCACTTCAACTCCCTTAAGTTGGCTAGGTTCCACTACCTCTAATGAATAATGTAAGCACTTTCTCAAGTGTGAAACATGAAAAACATCACCACGAGCGTCTATGGTAGCTTTATTCAATATGCCATCTTCCCAACCCTTTCCATAATGGGGAACAGTCCTACGAATCAGGCAGCAAGTTTCCCTCTTGATTCAAACCTCACTACCTTTCTTAGTGGAGACACCTTAATGAAAACCAAATCTCCTACCTTGAACTCAATATCCCTTCTCCGCTTACCTGCATAGGATTTTTGTCTATCTTGGGTCATCTTCATTCTTCTTCTAATCATATCAATCTTTTCTGAAGTCGCCATAACCATGTTAGGACCAAGTACCAATCTTCCTGTAGACTCCGACCAACACGAAGTCGACTTGCAAGGTCTTCCATAAAGGGCTTCAAAAGGAGCCATTCCAGTGCTAGCCTAAAAAAATATTTTATATTGAATTCCACTAAAGGAAGGTGCAACTTCCAAGTCCCTATAAAATCAACAATGTACATCCTAAATAAATCCTCAAGAACTCTATAAACTATCTCCATTTGGCCATCCGTTTGAAGGTGATATGCCGTACTCAATCTAAGCTGCGTCCCTAAAAGCTCTTGAAAACTCCTCCAAAACTCACTAGTAAAGATAGGGTCTCTGTCGCTCACTATGCGAGAGGGAACTCCATGAAGTCGGGCTATCTCATGAACGTATATGGATACCAAATAAGGTGCTGTCCTTGATCGGAATGAAGTGGGTGCTCTTAGTAAAACGATCTACAATCACCCAAATACTAGTATTCCCCTTCCTAGATCAGGGTAAACCATCTATGAAGTCCATCAAAACACTATCCCACTTCCATTCGATCCAATGGTTGAAGCAATCCTCCAGGTGTCTACTTCTCCGCCGTAACCATTTGGCTCACAAGACAGTTAGTCACAAAATCTGCTACATCATTCATCATGCCACTCCAATAAAGCACTCACTTCATGTCCCTATACACCTTATCACCACCCGGATGAATGGTTATCTGAAAATGGTGCGCTTCTGCTAGAACTGCAGTTATCAAATTACCAGTGCGGGGTACCCAAAGTCTTTCGTCTCTCCTTAGCCAATCTTTATCATCGATGGAATAGTGTTGGCTTCTAATCCAATCCAGAATATCAACAAACTCTGAATCCTCTAGCTGCCTTCAGCCTATCTGATCTTTGAGGGTAGGCTTAATCTCAAGTGCAACAAATAATCCAGGAGTAATATCCATAAAGGGCTTAAATTCAAAGGTGGAAATAAATTCTATGCTTTTCCACTCCATGAACATTGGGCTAAGGTCTATTCTCTTCCTACTTAACGCATCCACAACCATGTTCCTCTTGCCATCGGTGTAAGCTATCTCAAAGTCATATGATACCAGAAACTCCATCCAATGCTGCTGCCTCGAGTTTAAATACTTTTACGTGAATAGGTACTTCAATGATTTATGGTCAGTGAAAAGTTCAAACCTCTCTCCTAACAAGTATTGTCTCCAAGACTTGTGCGCGAAAACAATAGCACCCAGCTTCAAATCATGAGTGGGGTAGCTCTTCTCATGAGTTTTCGGCTGTCTACTCCCATAGCATACTACCCTCACAACCTACATCAATACTTCCTCAAAACCAGTCCCACATGCATCAGTGTATACTGTAAAAGGCTTAGCTCCATCGGGTAAAACTAACAGTGGTGCACTAGTAAGGGCCCTCTTTAGCATCGTGAACGAATCCTCACAATCCACATCATACATGAATGTCGCATTCAACTTATTGAGGTGAGTAAGCAGTGCTGAAATCTTAGCAAAATCTTTGTTAAACATCCTATAATAACCAGCTAAACCTAGAAAGCTTCTAACTTCGATAGCGTTCTTAGGGGCCTTCCAATCCCTTATTGCTACTACCTTAGCGCGAACCATAGCTAGACCTTCTTTTGAGACTACATGCCCAAAGAAACACACCTCCTCACGCCAAAAGTGACACTTCGATAATTTTGCTTTCAATTGATGAAAACGAAGTGTACGAAGAACCTCTTCAAGATGAATAACATGCTCTTCCATACTCTTCAAAAACAACATAATGTCGTCCATAAGCACTACAAGGAACTTTTTCAGGACATCTCGAAAAACACAGTTCATCAGGTCTACAAATTAGGTTGGGGCATTTGTAAGCCCGAACGGCATAACCAACCACTCAAAGAATCCATCGGGTGTCCTAAATGTTGTCTTATCGATGCTATCGTCAACGATTCTAAGCTAAAGAGCCAACCAATTGACCGAAAATATCGTCTATCCTAGGAAGTGGGTAATGATTCTTCTTTGTGACCTTATTTAACTCTCTATAGTCTTTTCAAAGTTGAAGGGATCCATCCACCTTTGATGCAAAGACGACTAGGGCCCCCCACTCAGATGTGCTCCATTTGATAAAGCCTTTCTCTAATTGCTCACCAGTCTACTTACGTAATTTCTTCCTCTCCTTAAGAGCCATATGTCTCACGGGCAATGCCACTTGCTTAGTATTGTCATACAGATAGATCCTTATGTCGATCTCTCTTAGGAGGTAGCCCCTTAACCCCCGCAAAAATGTCTGAGAAATCTCTAACAACTGGTACTGAATCTATCTCCTCTAGTGATGAATCAAGGGAATAAAGGAAGCTCAACATGATTGACCTTGGGGTCGCAAGAAACCTCGAGAGTCCGTCTGCTACATGTCCCTAGCCTGAATACTCTTCTTTGGGGTCCAATATCGCCACATAAGTAGATAACCAGTCCATCTACAAATCATCCCATATCTCGAAAATCTCATTACATGGGCATCACGATCAAACTCTAAGCCTAGCTTAAAAATTTTCAAACCCCTACAAATCATGGATAAATATGTCGATCCTCCTACGGGGTTTGAAACAACTATATGGTCTACAACTACAGATATGTGCAAACAATCAGCCAAGGAACTTGAAATGGAAGAATGTGATACTTCGAAGTCAAAAAGAGTCAGAATAGTAAAATACGATATAAAGATCAAACTTTCTATAGAGACTTTGCTACCTCGGTCCGTCCACTACAAGAAGGTGCTGCATCCAAAGCCTGTACTTGCACCATAGGTGCGCTGCTCTCTACCCTGTTCCCTAAGGACAATCTCTACTAAGGTTTCCAGGCTGCCTACATCTATAACACCTCCCCTTCATCATATCCTTCTTACAATCCTTTGAGTAATGCCCAACCTATCCACGATTATGACATTTCTCTCCCTTCATGATCTGTCCCTTTTAAGGTCCTCCTCCTTCCTTCTTATCCTTATCCTTCTTATTCTTCCACCACTGCTTTTTAGATTTTTATGATTTAGGAACCCCCTTAACCTCTTCTTCCTTAGCAACATCTGATATGAGAGCCATTTCCACAAGTGACTTATACGTCACTCCCATATATACATATGTCAATGCCAACACTTAGAAGGGCTGGTTCAAACCCTTACCAAACTTGATGGCCTTCTTATGCGGTGTATTAACAAGCTCCATCCCGAACCTCAATAACATATTAAATTGATTTATATACTCTTACACCGAAAGACTCCCCTACTTCAGACTAATGAACTTCTCCAACTACATGCTTTCCTCCAATTGCGACAAGAATTTTCTCTTAAACCTTTCCCGAAATCCCACCCAACCAGTGTCTCTACCCCCATTCTCTACAATCTCCCACCAGTAATAAGCCTCTCCTTTCAACTGTCAAGATGCAAGCTGAATTCTCTATCGGTCCTCCAATCCTGATGGCCCAAATATTCGTTCCGTATTCCTCACCCAAGTTCATGCCTCAACGAAATCCTCTATGCTAGAAAATGTGTTTCCTCTTATATTAGCGAACTCCTTGCACAGCTTTGAAAAATTGGCTGCTATGGGTGGATTAACGGGACCTCCACCCGCCGACGCAACATTGGGCGCTTGCCCTTGCACCTTTGGTGTTGTAGCTTGGAGGTATCTACAAAACCAGTTAGTGTCTTGGACACCCACTGGAAGATTTGGGGCGTCAGCCATTCTATGCAAAGAAAAGAAATTTTAGTCTCGAAAGAAGGTTGAACTGGACTTTGAGGGGATTTTTATAAAAACACTCTCATACTTGAAAACTATTTCTATAATAAGAGTTCCTTTCCAAAAAAATACCTTTAGTATGAGGATATATACCTTCGAAAAATACTTTTTAACAAGTTTTTAGGAATCCTGTAACCTCAGGCTCCGATACTAAATGAAACACCCCACACCCCTTAGTATTCCCAAAAAGGGCATACCAAAGGATGTGGTGCATTATAGGTATAAATAAAGCATTACAAAGACTAAGTTTCACAAGACAAGAAAGTAAAAGCAACATAAAATGTTTAATTAATAACTTATCATTTAGAATTAAAATTCACCTCAAAATAAGTCATAAAAACATAACATGTCTCAAAAAAATCATAATCTCTCATGTCTCATGAAAATATGTCTCAGTCTCACATAATCAGAGTTCAAAAATAACAGTAATAATCCTTTCACAAGTGGCAATCCATCATAAGCCAAATGTAAACGGTGAAAAGCAGAAGAATACATCTGAAATGGGAAAATCCAGAAATGAATCTCCAAGCAACTTGAATCAACTATCCTCAACTCTACTGGCCTATTGGCGAAAAAGGAAAGATAGCGGAGTGGGTCAGGCAACAAGTCTGGTGACTGGAAGTAATAACTAGCATTTCTTGGCAAGATAAAGAAAATATACTAAGAAATAGTTCTAGCGGCATAAAATACTATTTCTGATTCTGTTTGACTGGTTGCTTTGATTGTTTGCACTTGTCTTAAACTAACATGATTAGGCTGATGTTATCTCTTAAAATGAACGCTAACACCCCAGTGTATGTAGAGTTTAAGTGAAAGCAACACCGGTGAATACGGGAATTAGAAACAAGTAGAAAAGTCACAGAGAAAGTAGTAAAAGACAACAATTTTATAGTGGTTCGGCTTCAGGTTAAGCCTACGTCCACTTTAATCTTCTTTATTGCTGAATCAATTACAACTTTACAACAATCTTCGATTACAACACTGATGGAGAAATCACTAGAACTCCGATGTGAAAGAAGTCATTGAATCCATATTGATTGTGTTAGATTTCCTCTTGAAGTTTGTTGAGATGTCTTCTGTGTTTGAAGTGTCGAGTGAGTCGAGAATTCAGCAGATTATCGGCGTTACGGAAATGAGCCAAAAGGATCCCCTTTCAGTTGGAGTAGACGGGGTATTTATAAGAGAGTTTGAAGTTAGGTCGTAGGTCGCAAGCGACCTTGGATAGGTCGTAGGTCATCAGCGACCTAGTGGGAGTGATTTACGGCTTAAATATGGTATACTTGATCATTCTGGATAAACTAACAAGTCATAGGTCATGGCCGACCTAGGTAGGAAGCGGCATAAGAAGCTCCTTTGGTACGTTTAGGTCGTGAGCGACTTAGGAATAGGACGTAAGTCATGGGCGACTTAGGGGAGTAGTTGGCGACTTAGCAATGTTGAGCTAACCAATGTAGCGACCTTGACTAGGTCGTTAACTTGTTATGCCACTTAATCCGTTAGGTCGCTAGGTTGTAGGAGCCCTTAGGTCGTAAGCACTTTTAGGTCGTTAAGACCGCTCCATCCTTGGGTCGTTAAGACCGTTCCATCTTTAGGTTGTTAGGCCATTTCGTCCTTAGGTCATTAGGTCGCATCTCCTCATTGGTCGTTAGGTCGCTTCTCCCCATAAGTCGTTAGGTCGCTTAAAAAGTGGTGTTAACACTTGCCCCTCGAAGTACACACCTAGGTCGTAGGTTGTGTGCTTCAATCTAACCCCGTTAGGTCGTGAGCGACTCAAGAGTTAACTTAACCCGTATGCCCATCAGCTTTTGCCTTATATAACTTCTAGCTCATTTCTTCTTCTTTACTTAATCGCTCTAACAACTTGCTCCGCCATTAACGAGTCTTCGAGCTTTCTAGAGCGAATTCGATCTATCCAACCGTCAATCCATCTTCACCATTATATATTGTGTAAGTGAATTTTATCCTTATCTAATCACGATCATCACCAACTGCGAATCGCCATCAACTGTGTTGTTGCCGCAATTCACGAGAGCACGACGGCGCATTGGGTCCAGGATGGATCTGAAACGATTCGAATCAGTGTGGATGATTTGATGTTATGGATGGGTAATGGATTTGATTGAGAGGATGTGGGATTTCGTTGCTTAGATGATAACAGGTTATTGGGTTGCAAGGTAGCGAGATAGTGGGCTATTGGGTTGAGAAGTAGTTAGCGAGTCAAGAAAGGCGGGGCATAGTTACTTTGACAGGAAATGGCTCTGGATTGTCAGGAGCGATTTAGTGATTTTGAGCGACTTAGAAACCTTTGTGACCTAAGAAACATGGCCGACCTAACAAACTTGAGATTTAATTTGCTGAGACCTATCACGCTCGCGACTTAACTTAGTGGAACAATACAAAGTTTAAAGCAGAACGACCTAACTTTGTGTGGCATAGGTTTTAGGTTGCTGCAGACCTAGAACTTGGACAATTTTTGTTTAATTTTGACCCGAAGCCTCATGCCTTGAATTCTTTAGCTTGGACAACGCGACTTAAGATAATTCGACTTATGTTAGGTCGTTGGGCTTGATTGATGAACCTTGACCCATGATGAATCGCTTGAGCTTGTTTAAGATTATATTAACTTTAATGCTAATAACCTGTTAAACACAACATTTGCAGAAAACTCGAGAGAATATACTGCCATTGATCGCCCACATCGAATGACAAATTAGTCGATAAAATACAATTATCTTAAAGAAATTATATGAAATGCTGTGAATCGACAAGTTTAAGTGAAGTATTAAAGCAAAGACATATTAATCAATTAAAACTGACTTGCTTGCATCAACACTACACTTGTATTTGGACTTAAAACAACAAGCCCTGAAACTTTAAAATTGGCAATTGCATATTAGTTTATTTCAGTTATATTTGCTTGTCGTTTTATTAGTTTTACACAACACTTCACACATCTAGGAAACGTGCATCTTCATATTTGAATATCTAGTTCCTTGTGTAGAATGTCTTCTCAAGAAGAGATAATAGAACAATTTGAAGGAGTCTTCCCGATAGCCAACCCATTGGATAATCCTCCGAAAAGAACTCCAACTACCCTGAGTCAGCGGGCATTCAACCAATTACGTATTCAATTTGGGATTGCCGAAGCTGATGCTATACTTCCTGGGCCAAATGATACTGCTGACAGGCCACCTCTCGGTGTCGCTATTAATCGCCAGGTGTGCCTATGTGGTGCCATTCCTCCTTTCAATGAATTTCTTCAACAAGTCCTTTTTCGACTAACCATCTCTTCATTTCAACTACACCCCAATGGCTACGCCATCCTGATGGGATTGTGCGTTCTATTCAGGAGAACACTTAACCGTCTTCCGAGCTTCGAAGAAATCTGCTACTTATGCACATTCGCAAAGAATAAAGACCACCCCTCCATCATACTTGTGAGAAGTGCCCGAAATTGTAAACTTATCACCGATCTTTCCGAAAGTGCTCATGGTTTTCTGAATCAATTCTTCTTCATTCGCTGCCCCCTAGGGTTTTATGCCATCTGGAGAATAGGAAGTAAGATTGCTCATCCACGCTTTTTTCCATTTAAGCTTTTCGAGATCCGAATTGCTAAGTGCTAACTTCATTCTTTTATTTTACAGCGCTTCATCCTCCTCTAGAGAACCCAGTCACAAAACGACTTTTGAAAGACTAAGTGTCGTGCCGACTGAGGAAAGAAGTATTAAGTTTTTGCTAAAAGATGAACTTCTTCATCAATACGGGCTTCTGCACCCTTCTCATTCTACTCAAACTCATGAAGTCCCTAATTCTCAAGTAGAAACATCGGATGCCCCAGTTTCTGTTGGAGAACTTATGCCGAAAGAACATACTGTTAAGGCTTCGTTGGTAAAGTGTTCTACTTCAATTGATGTTGCAGGGTCATTCGACAAACTTGCACTTGCCTCGGTCACCGAAGAAGAAGAACCTCCCCAACAATCCGGGAAATCTGGTGACGAGGGAACTGAGAGAACAAGTCCTACCAGGCACAGCGGTGATGATACTTTTAAGGGATTGAGCGACCTGATGATTACTTCACAGGAGTTTTTTAAAGACGATCCTATCACTGCTAAAGTTACTTCACTAGCAGTTGAAGCGACATCCATTCTGCAACAAACTCCATCAGTCCAAGAGTTGACACTGGCCGTAAAATCCATCATCACCTCCCAACCCAGGAGTGGTTTGTAGTTTGACGCGCGTAGTTTTCACGTTACACACACTTAGGACTTTTTAGCACTTATATGCGTTCATCTTTCTTGCTTTGAAGATTTCTGAGTTTGTTTTTCTTCATTTTTAGGTTCTCCAATGGGAAGAAGTGGCTCTTACTATGACGATTTTCAGCGTTATGGGAAGCGCGGTTCTTTTGACTCCAGGAGGTATCTTCCTGCCTCTTGGGAAACCTACGAAGAAAGAGCTGCGGGGAAGGCTCGTGAGAAGCGCGCTTATGAAGAGCGCTACGAGAGACGGGACGAACAACATGATTCTTCCCAGAGAGAGGATGATTCCCCAAGCGAAAATCCCACGATGACAAGGGAAAAAGCCATGTCACTGAGGACCCGAGTAAACGGGCCAAACTTGGTGAAAAACTGATATCTGAACTCTCTGAAAAGCCCACTGCTCCCGTCTCTTTGGAAATTCCTTCCGGCTCTCCCCCCTCGAAGAGCTGGTATTCAAACAGTCATAAGTAGGCCCCCCTATCAAGTTGGACAGGGTTCGGCTACTCTTTAAAGCCGATTCCCGCACTGGTGCTTAAAGGTAGTGCGCATCGATCTTGACTTGGTCCCGATTGATAAGAAAGCCATGTTGCGAAATCTTGATGCCATCAAACTCGATATCGAGAGAATGTCTGGCTGGCAAAAACTCGTTGACGAGCTTCAAAGAGTGAATCGTGAAAACGTTGAAGCCATGATGACTATGGAAAATGAAAAATCTGAGTGGTAGAAAACACTCGATCAGCATGATGCCGAAATGAAGAGTATTGCCGCTTATAATGAGAAGCTTGAAGCGGAAGTTGAAAAACTTAAGGAATAGCTCGCCACTTCTTCCACTTCCTATTCTCAGAGAGAAGAAGTGCTTCAAAAACAAGTGAGAGATGCTCACCGACACAGAGAGATGCTGAAGCTAAATTTGAAGCACAGCAACAGGTTGTGGATAGCTACCGAGCCGGCATTGCTCATCTACAAGAAAAGACCAACTCTCAGAACATAGAAATTGAATTGCTAAAAGCTCGACTTTCTAAAGATGAAAAGGAGCATGATGAAGCTATTGCCGGTAAAGCTGTAGCCGAAGAATCTCATATGGCAACTAAAGCCGAAGTCAGCTCCACTCTATTCGAGTTTTACATCCATAGTGTTCTGGGGCGCGGTAGTCTTAAATTTTTGGGGCTGGAGTATGAATTTACTTTGGCCAAAGTGTGGGAGGCCATACTTGATATGCTTGGAGGAGCCGGATATGCCGAAGTGGATTTAATGGCGCACTATCTAGATGATGATGCATGTGCCGCTCTTGCCAGGGGAAAAGAGCAACTTGCCAGAGAGAGAGCCGGAATGGCAGAAGGAGATCATTTAGGAAAGACAATCTCAACCGACCCAGTTCTACCTTCTGTTTCGGCCGACATCGATATTGCTGGCTCCAGTTTCCATTCTCCTCTTCTTGCTAAAGCTATTATTGAAAGCGCCACCACCCGCACTGGAGATGAGACTCGAGAAAGCACTGAAGCGCAGGACTTTGAAGTTGACATAATAAAGCCTACTTCCATAGGTAACCTCAATGTTGATATCGCTCAAGTGGACTACTTGCTTACTTCACATGAGCTTGATGAACTTTTTGATTATTACTTAAATCTTGATGTGCCACTTTCTCCTCTTTTGTGAGAGATACTGACTTTAACTTCTCTTCTTCTGTAGTGAAAGCACCAAGTGTTATTCAGCCTTCCCCTCTTCAAGCTGTTTCCTCTCCGCCTCTTTAGATTACTCCTCCTTCCGTTACTCAACCGGGGTCACAAGAGGAGCTGATAGAAGCTCTTCAAGGCTTGGATGACTCGGTCGCTTCTCAAGAACAGAAAGCTGAGGAGCCTGAAGAAGGCGAAAGAACCCCGAAGCAAACTATTTCCGATGACATAACATTGTCTGCACTTTTCACTCTGGGCAGTGAGTCTTCTTTAAAGAAGAAGGGGAAGCGTGTAGTCTCAAAGAAAAGGAGAGAAGCTTATGCTGGCGAAGAAAAAGCAGAAAAAAGTCCAATTGCACCCCTTCCTCGTTCTTTCCCTACTTTCACAAGCCGGCCCAAAAAGTTAATCATCCGGCTAGGAGAAGGCTCGAAAGGTGGCGGGAAGAAGAAGTGATGGGTTAATGACTTATGCTTTTCGTCTCGCTTTTTTGCTTTTTTGCTTGTATATATAAAGACCTGCGTTGACCGGAGATTGTGCAAGTACCGGTCCCCGCCTTCTTTTGTTTTGAAACCTGCACATGTATAAAAATTTTGTAGTATGGAATAAAATGATTTTTTTACTTGTACAAGCTTCTGTCTGTATTTGAGAATGCACTTATTCTTCTTTTTCATACAAGTTTCTTTATTTCTTCTGTGTGACGTTGCAGTAAACCTATGGTATGTTGCTTGAGCATTGTTTTTATTTTTGTAACAATATTATATTGCCCCCGTACCATGGTTTATTGCAACCTCTTTCACATTGGCAAAATTTTTGGAGAACAGCTCTTCTATTTCAAGAAGACTTGTAATCTTTCTTTAGAGAACAACTTTTCCAGTCGAATAAGGTTTGCATCTGTACTTTGAAGAATAATTTTTCCATTTTAAGGAAATATTTTTCTGATTTAGTAGAATGCGCCTCGTGTTGGAGAAGTTCTCTCTTTTTTTTTGCGAAATTTTTACACTTCACTTTTGGAGAAAGTCACTTTTATTTTTGGCAAGTGAATTTTCCTTCGTGGTAAAGTGGCCCTCTCAAAAGGGGCTTTGACCTATTTGTGCCACCGAAGAGGGCTTTTGTTTGATTGTGCCTCTGGGAAGAGGGATTTTTTTTTATTTGAGTGTGCCTCTAGGAAGAGGGCTTTTGTGTGTGTGCCTCTGGGGAGAGGGCTTTTTTGTTTCTGCCTCTGGGGAGAGTCTTTTATTTTTTCCTTGTCCGCTGGGAAGCGGGCCTCCGAGGATGGCTTTTCACATTTCGACTCATGTGAAGTTTTATTTCAGATCTTCGGTAAAATGTGTGCCTCCAAAGAGGCCTTTTAGCATTTCAACTTTGGTGAAATGGGCCTCCGAAGAGGGCCTTTCACATTCCAACACTTGTGAAGTTTTATTTCAGATCTCGGTGGAATGCATGCCTCCGAAGAGGTCTTTTCACCATTCAACTCGTGTGAAGTTTTGTTTCAGATCACGGTGAAATGTGTGCCTGCGAGTAGGGATTTTGCCTGGAAGTTTCTTTCCCACGGTTGGATGGATTCACGGGGCGGACACAAGTTACTTGGATTGTTTGTTTGCACAAACCTTCTCAGCTAGTTAACGAGTGTCCTGTGCCACCGGTCATTCCATAACTTTTTGTTGGGAAAAAGAACTTTCTTTTTCTGGCAAGTCCCATTAGAGGTCTTTATCCTCCGAATAGTATTGCCTCCGAAGAGGTCTTTTGATGTTTGCTGCCTGCTCACCCATGTCTTTTTGCCATTTGTTCATATCAGCGGTTCCCTGTTGTCATTTTCAAGCACACATTCCTTTCTTTTGCAAGTAGCTTATTTTATCCAAAGAAGCGTAATTTATTGTTAAATGAGTTCGCAGGGGCAGACACAGGCTAATTAGTCGGATGTTTGTTTGCACAAACGATCACAATTAGTTAGGAAGGGTCTACCTCTGGCGGAACCACTAACTGTTTGCTTGAAGCACTTCTTATATAGGATTTGAGTCTAGAATTTTTATGGCTGAACATATATTCGTTGAGTGATGTCAGGGATCGCTTGGTCTTATGATTGGTAAGTTTTGTTTTAATGGCCTGCAATATTGAATCGACATTTTAGCAATACAATTGAAGCACTTTGTATATCGAAATAAAACAAGCAGTTTATAATAGTAGAGAACACAAGATTTATAGTGGTTCGGCCAAGAACTGGGCCTACATCCACTTTATAGTTCTTCTTATTCACTTGCACTGTCTTTACAATGGCTTTCAATACAAGAATCGTACATTCATAATTCTTTTTGCAGTATTTCAATAAAGCGTTTAAGTAAAATATGGGCGTAAGTGATTGCTGTTCCAAGCTCTTGGAATTGCATCTCCTTCGACAGTTGTCAGATTGAAAGTGCCATCAAGAAGTTTTTTGCCTATGACATATGGTCCTTCCCAGTTTGGCGCACACTCCTGTTGCTGTCACGATCCTTTTCAAGACTAGATCTCCAATCTCAAAGCTGCGTTGGCGAACTTTGGAATTGAAGTGCCTGGCAATTCTTTGCTGATGGGCTGCAATTCTGAGCTGAGCCTCTTCCCTATTTTCATCAAGGAAGTCAAGTGCTTCAAGTTGCAACTCTTCATTTTCAGCTTGGTTGAAATGAATTCTTCTATGTGATGGGACTTCCATCTCCACCGGAATCATTGCTTCTGATCCATATGCCAATGAAAATGGAGTGTGCCCAGTCACAGTTTTGTGGGTAGTTCTATATGCCTATAATTCTAGTGGAAGCTTATCGACCCAACCAACTTTCGCTTTTTCTAGTTGTTTTTTGATGGTTGATTTGTTAATTTTATTTGCTGCCTCCACTTTCCCGTTTTTCTGTGGATGAGCCACTGCTGAGAAGCTTTTTTGGATCTTGAATCGCTTGCAAAATTTTTGGAACTCTTCACTTTCGAATTGGGCTCCATTATCTGTGATTATCTTTTGCGGCACACCATACCTGCAAATGATATTCTTAGTTACAAAGTTTATCATCTTTTTAGAGGTAATGGTAGCTAATGGTTCAGATTCAGCCCATTTAGTAAAATAATCAACAGCAACAATAGCATATCTGATTCCGGATTTGGCGGTTGGCAAAGGCCCGATGAGATCTATTCCGCAAATAGCAAATGGCCACAGGCTGACCATCTATTTTATCTCTACGGAAGGTGCTCTTGGGATTTTTGCAAATCTCTGGCATCGGTCACATCTTCGGGCATAGCTTACAGCATCACGATTAATATCTGGCCAAAAATACCCATAACGGAGAATTTTCTTTGCTAGAGTTTGACCACCTGAATGGTCTCCACACTCTCCACCGTATACTTCAGCTAGAATTGTCTTAGCTTCTTCCTTGGTCACACATCGGAGTAATGGCATTGAGAATCCCCGCCTATACAATCGGCCATCTTGAATTATATATCTAGAGGCTTTTCTTAGCAACTTCTGTCGTTCTTTTGAATTTTCTGGTAGAGAACCGTTGAGCATATATTCCATTATCGGAGTCATCCATGATTCTTGCTCCTGCGATATAGTCATGATCCAGTCGATATCCATCTCGTCAGTGCTTGGAGCTGATAGGACTTCCACAGGAACTAATCCCAATAATTGAGCTTCACAGTGCTTGCGTACTTTGCGAGAGAATCTGCCTTCATGTTCTCTTCCCGAGGTATATGACTTATTGTATAATGGTCAAGATCATCGAGAAGTTTCCAGGATCTTAACAAGTAAGCAGGAAGATTTCCTCCTTTCGTTTGAAATTCTTTCTTGACTTGACATACAATAAGCTGTGAATCACTGAAGATCTGCAACACTCTGACATTCAATTCTTTGGCAATTTTCAAGCCGGCAATAAGAGCTTCATGTTCTGCTTCATTGTTTGTCGAAGGGAATTTCAATCTCAATGCATAGCACAATGACCGCCCTTCAGGGGTTTCATGCACAACCCCAGCTCCGGAACAGTAATCGTTTCTTGCACCATCAACGTATAATTTCCAACGAATTGGGGCATTATCAGTCACCTCTTCCTCACTATCACCTTTATCTGTACATTCTGTGATGAAATCTGCTAAAGCTTGTCCATTAATTGCTCTCCGGGGATGATAAGTGATGTCGTATTGGCTGTGCTCAATATTCCACTTCAAAAGGCGACCCGAAGTTTCAGGACGAAATAGGACTTGGTTCAGAGGTTGATCAGTGAGGCCTTCGATAGGATGAGCTTGGAAACATGACCTCAATTTTCTTGATGCAATCAGTAGACAATAGGCGAGCTTTTCCAGCTTCGAATAATTCATCTATGCCCCAGTGAATCTTTTGCTGATATAATAGATCGGGCGCTGAATTCTTGCGTCCTCCCGTATCAACGCCGCACTGAGAGCACGAGATGAGACTGCCAAATATACGAAAAGATCTTCACCATTGTCCGGCTTAGAAAGTATTAGAGGCGTTTCCATATGACGAATCAACTCATCGAAAGCTTTCTGGCATTCAGGAGTCCAGTCAAAAAATTTCCTTCCTTTCTTTAGGGCATCAAAGAATGGAATGCAATTATCAGTAGCTTTGGAAATGAATCGACTCAAGGCAGCGACTTTTCCATTAAGACTTTGCAGTTCCTTCTTCGTTCTAGGGGCTTTGACTTCTTTTAAGGCAGCAATCTGAGTAGGATTAGCTTCAATGCCTCTAGCACTCACAATGAAACCCAGAAACTTTTCGGACTCCACCCCAAACGAACATTTCAAAGGATTAAGTTTCATTCCGTACTTTCGAAGGATTGCAAACATTTCTGCCAAGTGATCCATATGGTCTAATGCCTTCTTTGATTTCACCAGCATATCATCAACATAAACTTCCATAATTTTTTCCAATCTGTGGCTTGAACATAGCATTGACGAGTCTTTGGTAAGTTTCCCTGCATTCTTAAGTCCGAAGGGCATGACCCAATAGCAGTAGAGACCAACATCGGTGAGGAAGCTCGTGTCTTCCTGATCTAGCTCATGCATCATGATCTGGTTGTATTCGGAGTAGGCATCCATAAAAGATAACAACTCATGCCCCGCTGTTCCATCCACCAACTGATCTATTCTGGGTAACGGGAAGCAGTCTTTGGGGCATGCCTTGTTTAAATCTGAGAAGTCAATGCATACTCTCCACTTTCCATTAGCTTTCTTAACCAGTACAGGATTTGAAACCCAATTCGGATAAGCAGACTCCCTGATGAAACCATTCTCCATGAGGCGGTCTACCTCTTCTTTCAACGCTGCCGACCTTTCAGGACCCTGGGTTCTTCTCTTCTGCTTTATCAGTGTAAACTTCGGATCAATATTTAGAGTATGTACTACAATTTCTGGGGATATTCCACACATATCAGCATGATTCCAAGCGAATACATCCAGATTTGCTTTCAAGAATGTTACCAAGGAATTTTGAACTGTCACACTAAGTTGCGAACCCACATTCACCACTTTGTTCGGATCTTTCGGATCAACAGGTGCTGACACCATTACTTCCACTGGCACCATTACTTCCACTGGCACCACTCTATTTTCCCCTGCACTAGCCTTTCTAGGATCCATATCTGTTCGTGCCCCGCTATGCTCGCCAGTGCAGGGTCCACCCTGTAATTGCTACAAGGTTGGTTCTTTGATGCGGACTGGGGCTGCCGCATCTTTTCCCATCTCTCTCTTCCTTGCTTCACGCAACTCTATTAGATAACATTCTCGCCCAGCATTCTGATCCCCTTTAATAACTCCAACTCCATTATCTGTGGTGAATTTCATGGTGAGGCACTAGGGGACGAGAATTGCCTTAAAAGCCGCAAGAGTTGGTCGGCCTAGGAAGGCGTTGTATGCAGAAAATTCATCAACAATTACAAAAGTCTGTTTTTGAACCACCTTTTTCTGCCCCTCTCCATGCTTGACGAACAAGTCGATAGTTCCAATGGGCTGCTTTGGTTCCCTAGTAAACCAAACGATCTTCTGAGATGAAGCTTGAACGTCAGCCATCGGAATTTTCATTTGGTCAAACGTCTTTTTGAAGAGAATATTGCAAGAAGCGCCACAATCTACAAGCACTCTTCTCACAATAGCTGGCCCAATGCCTGCAGAGATGACCAAGGGATCCATGGTTGGAGCTTCAATACCCATAGAGTCCCTGGCTTTGAACACAATATCATCATTGAAAGTTTTCTGCTGCTTCAAAGGTGCAACATCTTCTTGCACAAAAACACTGTCTTCTACTTGTACATACTTCAAGGCATGGGCATATCTTTCCATCTCGCCCCAGCTTCTGCCTGTTGGGTGAGGACCTCCTATAATCACATTAATAACATTCCTTTCTGATTCATGCACGGTATTCTTCTCATCCGAGCCAGATGAATGAGCAGGAAGTTGCTGGCCCTTAGTAGATGAAGTTGGGTCATTTCTACTTCTCTTAACATATTGCTGCAACTTGTTCTCTCTTAGTAGTTCTTCAATTAAACTCTTCAGATGGCGACATTCATTGGTATAATGACCGGGTTGATTATGAAACCGACAGAATCTCCCGCTATGAGCAGCTTTTTTGCCAACTCTCATCTCGGGTGATTTAGGATATTCTACCGCATCTTTGGTAGCAAAAAAGATATTCTCTGGGGTGTCAGTCAAAGGAGTGAAATATGAAGGTTTTAAGAAGCGAGGTTTCTTCACATCTTTCTATTTCTTCCCACCATTATTTTCCCTCTTCTGACTTCCGGATTCCTTTTTGATAGGGGCAGCAGTATTATCCTTAACCTCTGTCAATGCCACTTTAACTGGTGCCCGAAGGCTTTCCAAGCGCATGACTTCATCAGCTTTCTTATAGAATTTCTCAAGTGAATTCGGTTCTTTCATCTTCAGCCACTTCCCAAATTCGCTTGATTTGTCGATTGCCCTCATCAGGTATGTCAAGACCATTTGTGGCTCTGCATTACCCACTTCAGCCAAAGCTATGTTGAAGAGGTTTAAGAAAGACCTAATAGATTCGCCAGGATTCTGTTCCAGCATTGACAATGACATAATATCCTTTTCCTTTGAAGCATACAACATGAATCGCTCTTTAAACTTCTGAGTCAAATCGGTGAACTAGTCTATGGATCAGACCGGAAGCTTTGTGAACCAGGGCAGAGCCACCCCTACCAAGTATACTCGAAAGTACCGGCATTTGATCTCATCAGACGCTCTAGCACTATGCATGTGCCAATCATACTTATACAGGAATTGATTAGGGTCACATGTTCCCTTATAAGCCGGGATGGTAGGAGGAACAAACTTCCTTGGGAATTCCGCCTTTAGAATCCTTTCAGTGAACGGAGTTTTGCTCGGAGCGAATCCCCATTCCTTTTCATCTTCATCCCTCTGCATGCTTTCTTTCATGATTTGTCGCACCATGCCCGAAAGATATTCCTCATCATTTAAAGGATCTACAGGACAGACTTCGGCTATTTTCTCGGAAGTTTTCTGGACAAACATTCGCGGAGAGTTGGCTGTGGTCTCGATCCCCAGCTTGAGGAGGTGTTTCTTTGGCGGGGCTAGCTGCTCTTTGAGGAATATTCCTCTCTTTAGCATTATGAACATCATATGCAAGGTTTTCTTCATTATTCACTGGTTGACGGTTAGCTCCGAGTAATGCATTTAACCTTTCAAGCATCAAAGCATTCTGGGTTTCCATCTGTTGGTATAACCCAGATACTGCAGCATCTAACTCCGCACGTGTAATTCCGGCACTTGGTGCTGCTTGACTTGATGAAGGAGAAGTGACATCATTCTCATGAACACTAGTGGGTCTTGTAGATCTGCGCTTTCTTCTAGGAGCCATTATCTCTGACAGACTTCTGTTTTTGAGAGAGATTTTTTCAACAAACTTTTGCGAAGCAATGACGAAGATATCCTGAGTTCAATTCTAAGTAAAAGCACCAAAAATGTTAACGCTTAAAATTGAACGCTAACACCCCGGTGTATGTAGAGTTTAAGTGAAAGCACCAACCGTGAATATGGGAATTAGAAATAAGTAGAAAAGTCACAGAGAAAGCAGTAAAAGACAACAGTTTTATAGTGGTTCAGCTTCAGGTTAAACCTACGTCCACATTAATCTTCTTTATTGCTGAATCAATCACAACTTTACAACAATCTTTGATTACAACACTGATGGGACAAATAACTAGAACTCTGATGTGGAAGAAGTCGTTGAATCCATGTTGATTGTGTTTGATTTCCTCTTAAAGTTTGTCAGATGTCTTCTGTGTTTGAAATGTCGAGTGAGTCGAGAATTCAGCAGAATATCGACGTTACAAAAATGAGACAAAAGGATCCCCTTTCAGTTGGAGTAGACGGGGTATTTATAGGAGAGTTCGAAGTTAGGTCGTAGGTCGCAAGCGACCTTGGATAGGTCGTAGGCCATCAGCGACCTAGTGGGAGTGATTTACGGCTTCAATATGGTATACTTGATCATTCTGTATGAACTAACAAGTCATAGGTCGTGGCCAACCTAGGTAGGAAGCGGCATAAGAAGCTCCTTTGGTATGTTTAGGTCGTGAGCGACTTAGGAATAGGTCATAGGTCGTGGGCGACTTAGGGGAGTAATTGGCGACTTAGCAATGTTGAGATATCCAATGTAGCGACCTTGACTAGGTTGTTAACTTGTTATGCCACTTAATCCATTAGGTCGCTAAGTTGTAGGAGCCCTTAGGTCGTAAGCTCTTTTAGGTCGTTAAGACCGCTCCATCCTTGGGTTGTTAAGACCGTTCCATCTTTTGGTCGTTAGGCCGTTTCGTCCTTAGGTCGTTAGGTCGCTTATCCTCATAGGTCGTTAGGTCGCTTCTCCCCGTAGGTCGTTAGGTCGCTTAAAAAGTGGTGTTAACAGCTGAAACCCTAATACTATCTCAACTGCTAACTTGATTGGGATGAAATCCTAATTCTTCCCATTGATCGGCCTTTTCTATCTCTGTTGTGCCACTACGAACCAATCTTGTTGGTCCTACAGCAAAAGATACCTCCTAGAGCTTAGGACGCGGTAGCGAATTATTTACCCTAATCGATGTCGCAGGCTCGGTCATCGCGGTACACACTAACTGTCGCCCCTTATTTGACCCTTTATTTACCATAATCAGCATAAGCATGTCTGGCCTCACCCACATGTGAGACCATCAGTCCTCAACCAGAAAGGGAATACTTCCGATACTGGTCCTAACAAAGAAATCTTCTAACTTTGTGCCACTTAACCAAATCCCTAAATTTTTGCCCCTATCCATTGGCCACTTATTTACCCTAATCAACATAAGCGTGCCCAGCCTCAACCACATTTGAGACCATCAGTCCTATACCTGAAAGGGAATGTTGTCTATATGGGCCACTACTGCTATGTTTTCTTATTAACTTAATCCAAGATCTATATTTTAAAATAATCCCCTTCTGTTTTCTGATTTAGCTAATAATCAATGATGATAAATACATTGGATGTACGTATATTATTCTATTCGCATAGTGATTTAATCCGGATTTAAGCACAGAATTTCCGATAACTACATTGATCCGAGTTGGGATTTTTCACTCGATTTTCGACGACGTAACCTTGGATGTTGCTGCGATTTGTGGCCAGTTTCATAGCGTAATCGAGGGGCACGGAGTGCTTATAGTTTCTATTGATTTTGCCGAGATGGCAACGTAACCGTCGGGTTAACTACGATCATGGAAGGTGTGATGATTTCTAAAGCAGTCTCACCAGAAATGTTTCCTATATTCTCAAAAAAAAATCTATATTTTCAGAAATGTTTCTAAGTACTTTCAATAAGTGTTGAAAACGAATCTGCTAAGTACTTATAGATTTTCGGCCCTACGCCTGATCAAAGTATGACCGAATTTCTATGAGAACGAAGATGAACTTGTTGAGACATCGAGTGATAAAAGTATTTTTATAAAAACTATTTTGATAATATGATATATTTAAGAAAAAAAGTGTTTAAGATTCAAATAGAAAGAGTATATGGTTAAGAATGTTCAAAAAGTAATTCAACGGGTAATACGCATTTTAATAAATTCTGACTTCGTTCCTCGAAAAGGTTCAAAGGGTGGAGGAATGTGATAACCTTGATTTTTTTAAACATCTTTTAATTGGATAATTTACTGATTTTAACTATTGAAACATTGATTTATAAGTTGAATAAACAATTCTGATAATATAAATATATATCTGGATAAATATTAATTTGATAATCTCCTAATATAATTATTTAAATTGGCAAAATTTAACTTTTCAAAAACAAATAACATATGTATTTATTTATGTGTGTATATATATAAGTAGATTGTAAATAGAATTTGGATTTGAATTCAAAGGAAAAAATCTTATAAATAATTTGGATTTAAAACTCTATATATTAAAATTAATAAAAAAATTATTTTCTTAATATATATGTATGTATGTATGTATGTATGTATGTATCTATGTATATAGTTATTTGGAAGTTTTATTTTGAATTTATAATAGCTTTAATTTAAATAAGACTTAATAAAATGGTTTAAAATACTTTCTTTAAAATTATATGAATGGTTATAGTATGTATATATACATAACATATGATAATATAAAAAGAAAATGTTTTAATTTAAAATGGAAAAGTTTAAAACAATATATATATATATATAAAACTAATTTAAAATGTAATATAAGAATTATATAAACATATTAAAATCATTGATTAGCATGCTAAGACTTGTGTAAGTATTTTAAACATGAAATAAACAAATGTAACAATATTAACATGCAAAATAACAAGTGTCATGATGATTTATTCTCTTTTTGAAATTAATGAATAAAGAGGAAACAAGTTATAAATACATGTACTTCCCCTCTTCTCCTTTTATTTTATACATTTCTAAACTAAAACTAGAAAAAAAACTGGTAAACAAAGCTTGAGCAAATTCCAAATTCGAAACTAAAGCTTAAAACAAAAGTTCAATTCAATTTCAAAACAAAGATCAAATCACATCAAACTCAAGCAAACCAAGTCTTTCTTTCAAATTCAAACAAGTTTAAATCAAAACAACAACTACTTCAAGTTTTCATCTGAAACAAAGCTAAGTAAAAGACTTAAAGTAAGATTCAGGTTCAAGATCAACTAAAATCATGTTAAACAAGCCTGTTGTTTCAATCTCAAATTCCAGTTTCAAGTTTCCAGTTCAAAAGCAAGTTTGAAGGCTTTCTATTCAAAAGATCAAAGGTGAGTAAACCAAGCTTAAAAACTATTTAATTCTGATGCATGTGAATGATATTTGAAAGGATGATGTGTTAGTTGTTTTGCATGATTAAAATTAAGTTTGCATGTTTATAAATATGAAGTTGTTAAGGGTGCATGTATGTACATATGTGTGTATGCATGTATATCCTCTGTTCTTATTTTACAGGGTTTAAACAAAAGTCAAAATTCAAAATCCCCTAATTTAATCTCTGATAGAATGTGAGATTCAAACAAGTTTTGTTTGTTTAAACATAAATTATATTTTAAAAATATATTTAACTTAATTTAGTTTGAATATTATCTGGAAAATCAAGAAGATAGTGGTAAATCTTAAAACATGTCAATTTTAAACATCTTGATTCTCTGATTCATGTATATATTTTGAATCGACTTTGAAAACTAGAATTTTAAAATGGAAAATTCACGATTTTTAAATATGTAAATTGTGAGAATTTGAGGGTTGATCAGATTATGAGTTTTTAGGCTTTTCTGGTGATCGGGGGACTAAGGAAGGTCAGGATCACAACTGGAGGAGACTTGAGAGATGGGGATCACTGGAAAAAAAGTTGGGTATTTTATAGATCGCCGTAGTGATCTGTCGATGGCGAACTAGGGCTTTGAAGTTAGGATTGGTCGTCGAAATTTCATGAGTTCGTGTGACGTCGTGGGCGCGTCGAAGATGATCGAAGTTGGGGGAATGGTCTGTGAGTCTTCGATGAAGTTCGATCGAGGTTTCGAACTTCCTAGTGGCTGGAGATGGTGGCACGGGGTGTTCTTGTCGATATAGGTTGGTTCCAGTAGGGCGTCATCTCACTCAATTTTGAATTCAGGGGCAATGGATTGTCCTAGGTGGTTGAGTCGTTTGAGTGGATCGTCGGTGGCATGCAGGTGATTAGAACTTTGGTCCAAAGGTTTTGGGCACGGCGTGCATGTGCACAAGTATTGGTCATGTCTGATTTTGTCTGAAGAGGATCGGAGAAGAAGGCTTTTACTTGGGTTTGCGTGGGAATTTACTCAGGTTGTTCGCGAGATTTTTGAAGGATGGAGTGCTCGAGTTTTGCTCGGGAAATTTTGGTCCGGGCTCAGTGTTAGTTGGGAATACTTGTGCTTGGGTTTAAATTTGTGGTAGCTAAGTTTTAAATAAAAGGAAATTTTTGTTGAGTCACAAGTTTTATGAAGGTTTTGATTTCTGACAAATAACTAAAGGCGATCGACAAAACAAGGTCATTATGGCTATAAAGAGCTACATATGGTACTCTAGATTTTGGATTGATTATTTGATATTATATTAGTGATAAACTTGTTAAAATCTATCCTCAAATAATCATGCATTTTCAAGAAAATTAATATATATACGATTAGAATGTAGTTGCACATTCAGTGTGCAACTTTACAGGGACCGGTCGACCGGTCACAATATAGGCGGTCGACCGTTCCTGCATAATTTGCACACTGAACGTGCACACATGCACATAACGTATATATATTTAAATTCCTGTCTACTGGTCACTTTTTAACCTGTCGACCGTTTTTAAACAGAAAGCAATTTTTCCAAAAGACACTTCTCTTCTCCAAAGGTTGCATCTCTTACCTTTCACCAAAGATCATATCTCTTAATAGCAACTACTCACAAAGAGTTACAACCACTCTTATCTATATAAACTCATCTAATTCGTTGATTAAAAGAACATGATTTTATATGCTTTTTAATCTAATCTCTGATCTTACTTTCTACATACTCCTGCATTCTAAAAACTCTCGATTATTTATTGAATCATCGAAACTATTTCATATCTTTTGATTCAATAAGTAATATACTTTCCTTAATCTTTTCAAAACATCATTCGCATACTTTGAGGATAAGATTATAGGAAGGGTGTACTGCTAGTGACAAATCCGTGTTTTCAAGAACACAAGTTGTCAACAACAATTGTATTTGTTCTTTTGTTGAAGTCCTCTGTGTTGTAAGAGGCAAGTGTTGAAGTCCTCAGTGTATTAGAGGCGTGAAATCCCGTTTGGTTGTTCGGGTGTTGTAAACCTGTTCCTCCGGGTGAAGCGAGGTTGTTAATAGTGAAAATCCAGTTAGAAGTCTGGGACTAGACGTAGGACGGTGCTCCGAACCAGTATAAAAATCTCTGGTGTGATTTTTCTATTTTCTATTTACTATGCTATTATCATCTATTTCCGCATTTATATTGTAGTCCATATTACACGATCCGTGTGTACTATATTAGCACATATAATTGTATACACACCGCACTTTCATTTGGTATCAGAGCACGGTCATCATATAACCGTAACACAGTTATTTGATATATTATAGTAATATGGAAAATAACGTAAGTACTAGCACTCAAAACACCACTTACACGGAGGGTCAATCGACACAAAGACCTCCATTTTTCAATGGTCTTAACTATAGTTATTGGGCAACACATATGTCATTCTTTATGCAATCAAATAGCTATGATGCTTGGAATGCCACTCAAAGAGAAATAGTGAATCCAACAACTGATTATTCAGAATGGACTGCAGCTGAGAAAACGGCACCAGCCGTAAATGCAAGAGCAATAAATATGTTGTTCTGTGCATTAGACCAAAATGAATATAACCGTGTTAGTATCTGCACTACTGCATATCAAATTTGGCAAACACTAAAAATCACTCATGAAGGTACTAACAAGGTTAAACAAGCCAAAATAGCCATGCTGAAAAGTCAATTTCAAAATTTCAAAATGAAACCAAATGAGACAATAAATGACATGTATTCACGGTTTCAAACTATTCACCATGCACTTATTGGCTTAGGACAAAAGTATTCTGATTTCGATGTTGTTTCAACAGTCCTACATTCTCTGACTAGTGAATGGGAAGGAAAAGTATTAGCAATTGAAGAAGCTAATGACCTTTCCGTCATGAAGCCGGATGAATTGATAGGAAATTTAATGTCCTATGAAGCAAATTTGCAGGCTAGAAAAGAACAGAAAGAAGAAAAGAAAAATGTAGCATTTCATGTTGAGAAAGATGAAAATGAATCAGATTCTGAAGACGAAGATTTGGCATTCATTGCGAAAGGATTTAAAAAATTCCTAAAATATCGAAAAGCCAGTCGTTACAATAAAAGGAAACCTGGATCAAACAAACCATCTTCATCCGCTATAGAATGTTTCAATTGCCACAAAAAGGGACACATGCAGAAAGATTGTCCAAAACAAAAGAAGAAGTCAGAAAATGACAAATTCAAATATAAGAAGACAAATCTAAGAAACGAGCTTTCTCAGTAACATGGGATGATTCAGAGTCATCTTCATCAGAAAGTGAAAGTGATTCAGAGAATGAACAAGCTAATGTTTGTTTTATGGCAACAGAAGATGAGGTACAAATTCCTACATTTGATGAATTACTTGATATTAATGCTGAATTAATAGTCAAATATAAAGACATAAAACGTCAATTAAAAGTAGTCAAAGCAGATTTAAGTAGAGCAGTGTTTGAACGAGATATGTTAAAAGATGAGAAGAAAATATTAGAAGAGGAACTTGAAAATATTCAAGAATCATCATCTAATGTTGACTCTCAAATATCTCTTTTGAGTCAAGAAATAGAAGCTCAAAAAGAGAAAAATAATGCTCTCACTACTGAAAATCATGAGCTTAAAGCAAAAGTCAAAATTCTAGACCTAGAAAACGCTAGCTTACAAACAAAGTTTGATGACATTACTCAAAATGTTTCTAACTTTAACAAAGGTCAAGAAAATTTGACAAAAATAATTGAAAGTTCACAATCTATTTCAGACAAACAAGGATTAGGATATAACAAACAAGAAACCAAGAAACATCTTGGAAATAAACGGAAGAAGAAAGTACAAAAAACTGAAGCTAAGAAAAATCTTAGTTTATTATATTCCAAACCAAAACCAGTTGTGAAATTTCAAAAGAAAAATGTCAAGACTATCAAAATATGGGTTCCTAAAACAAATAACAATTTAATTAGGAACATGATTTTATATGCTTTTTAATCTAATCTCTGATCTTACTTTCTACATACTCCTGCATTCTAAAAACTCTCGATTATTTATTGAATCATCGAAACTATTTCATATCTTTTGATTCAATAAGTAATATACTTTCCTTAATCTTTTCAAAACATCATTCGCATACTTTGAGGATAAGATTATAGGAAGGGTGTACTGCTAGTGACAAATCCGTGTTTTCAAGAACACAAGTTGTCAACAACAATTGTATTTGTTCTTTTGTTGAAGTCCTCTGTGTTGTAAGAGGAAAGTGTTGAAGTCTTCAGTGTATTAGAGGCGTGAAATCCCGTTTGGTTGTTCGGGTGTTGTAAACCTGTTCCTCCGGGTGAAGTGAGGTTGTTAATAGTGAAAATCCAGATAGAAGTCTGGGACTGGACGTAGGACGGTGCTCCGAACCAGTATAAAAATCTCTGCTGTGATTTTTCTATTTTTTATTTACTATGCTATTATCATCTATTTCCGCATTTATATTGTAGTCCATATTACACGATCCGTGTGTACTATATTAGCAATTCATGAATACTGTGCATTTTAATAAAAATTATATATATAAAGGGGATACCAGACCCATATGGGTTTGGATTCCTAAGACCTAACTCTTAGGACCCTATAAAAAGTGGGTACCATGGACTTAATTCTATTTTTTGCAGGTCCCACTTAAGAAAAGAGGAAAGTGGATATTGGACAGTGGTTGCTCAAAGCACATGACAGGAGACAAGAGTCTATTAACAAATATTACATATTCAGATGGTGGCTCCGTCACTTTTGGAGACAATTCAAAAGGCTATATCATCGGCAAAGGCGATGTGAGCAATTGCGGAAGAACTAAATCAGTTTGAGCGCAATGACGTTTGGGAACTTGTTCCAAGACCAACTGATCAGTCAGTAATTGGTACTAAATGGGTCTATAAAAATAAGGCCGACGAACAAGGAAATATCACCAAAAATAAAGCAAGATTAGTAGCACAAGGATATAATCAGGAAGAAGGTATCGATTATGAAGAAACTTTTGCACCAGTTGCTCGACTAGAAGCTATTAGAATCCTATTATCTTTTGCTTGTCACCATAATTTCAAACTTTATCAGATGGATGTCAAAAGTGCTTTTCTCAATGGATTTATCAAAGAGGATGTCTATGTCGAACAACCTCCTTTGTTCGTACACGAAAAATATCCTGACCATGTGTTCAAACTTAAGAAAGCTTTGTATGGTTTAAAACAAGCACCTCGTGCTTGGTATGAACGACTACGTAGCTATCTTATTAACTCAGGATTTCAAATAGGCAAAGTCGATCAAACTTTGTTTATTAAACATTCTCGAAAAGATATTCTAGTTATCCAGATATATGTAGACGATATCATCTTTGGTTCAACAAACGATAAACTTTGCAAAGAATTTGCAAGTATTATGACCAAAGAATTCGAAATGTCTCATATGGGAGAACTATCTTATTTTCTTGGACTTCAAATAAAGCAACTTTCAAACGGTATTTTTATCAATCAAGAAAAATACTGTGAAAACCTTATCAAACGCTTCGGATTAGAAAATACATCTGGTAAACCAACTCCTATGAGTACAACTACACATCTTGAAAAAGATGTAAGTGGTAAGAATGTTGACCAGAAATTATATCGAAGCATGATTGGTTCTCTTCTTTATCTTACAGCTAGTCGTCCGGATATAATAATGAGTGTTTGTTTATGTGCTCGTTTTCAAGCCGATCCAAAGGAATCACATCTACGAGCAGTGAAACGTATAATTCGTTATCTTAATAATACCAAAGATTTCGGTCTTTTTTATCCAAAAGAACGTCCATTTGAATTAGTATCATATAGTGATGCTGATTTCGGTGGCTCACGAACGGATAGAAAAAGTACAAGTGGTACGTGCCATTTTATTGGAAAATCACTTGTCTCCTGGTTCAGTAAGAAACAGAATTGTGTTTCACTATCAACATGTGAAGCTGAATATATATCAGCAGCTCTTGCTTGTACTCAAGTACTATATATGCAACAAACACTTCAAGATTTTGATATTCATTTATCAAATTCTATTATATACTGTGATAACACCAGTGCTATAAATCTCTCTAAAAATCCAGTAAATCACTCTAGAACCAAACACATTGATATCCGTCATCATTTCCTTCGAGATAATATTGACAAAGGAAATATATGTCTTGAATATGTCAATACTGACAATCAATTAGCGGACATTTTTACTAAACCTCTGCTCGAATCTAATTTTATTAGATTACGAAGAGAGCTTGGTTTAATTTCAAGGAAAAATCTTGACTAAGTAATTTCTAAAGAACGTCTCCTTTTTAGTTATTCTTTAACCATAACTTTTGCATAAACTTTTTTTTACATTAAATATAAACCACTGCTTGATTTAATGGTTAATTCTCTTTACTCATTTTTTCATTCTTTTCTTTTAGTGATCGTCCTTTCCTTTCTTAATTTATAATTTCAGTTTTAAAAGGAAAGCTATTTTTAGAGTTAAAATAAAAAATTCTGCTTATGTTTTCTTGGTTAAAATTTTCCATTAACTTACATCCATAGGTTTATACATAAGAAACTTGTATATAAGCTTGCAAAAATTTCATATTTTGTTCATCTTTTTTTATCTAACCATAATATTCTATACAACATTCCCTATGGCTCACATTTGTGATAAATGTGCTCAAGAATCATACATTTCTATTACGAGTTCTGAGTCGGAGGAATATTATTCTCCTACTACACCAAAATAAAAACCAAGTTGTCATCATCAATGCTCTTGTATGTCTGATAAAACTCCAAATTCAAAACGAGTAAAGAGGACACTGTTCTATTCTCCTCGTACCAAAGCACAAATCGATGAGATACACCACTACCAGAAACATCAGATAGACCTTCAGAGACAGCTCCATTATGGGCAAAGTCATCTTTATCACGAGCAACAACGGACATCGGCACGATTATCCGTTTTAGAAAAGTTGGCAACATTTTTTTGCGGTTCCAACAAGCATGACGTGCATGAACCAATGCCGTCTAGGCCATCAACATCTAAAAGTCCTAACTCGTGGGATCAGAACTATGAGAAGAATGAAGGAGCTCAGAAACAATGGAGTCCATGGTCAAAACGTATTGAAGGAAACAACGATAATTCTAATGACGAACCTTCTCATTAGATTTATATATAGTTATTATATCTTTATCTATCACTTGTGTAATAACGGTTATATTTTGTATTAAGAATGAAATATAATATATATAGGTTGATATATGATAAAAACTTGAAAAATAACATATTATTCTCAGCAGACCAGAACCGGTCGACCGCCCCATATATAGCCGGTCGACCGTTTGCTCCCTGGTTGAAAACGGTCGACCGGCCATATTTCATAGGTCGACCGGTTGACGTATTTTCAGTTTTTATATATACCTATGCATCATTTTTCCTTCTACCCTCTTTCTCTTTTGACTCAAGCTGTTCTTTTTCCCAAAATTATAAACCCTAATTTCCTATTTTCAATTGCCAAATCTCAAATCTTCCAACAATGGCTCCTCCTCAAAAGAAATCTAAGAAAGTAACAACCTTTGAAACTTCATCTCTAAGCATCTCCGCCAAAAAGTGGCTTCAAAGTCCAATTGCTGTAACAAGATGGAATCAGATGACAAATTACAAGTTTCATCCAGGCTCTTTTATCAAATTTGATGATTTCACGGCTTATGGCGTTCGGAGGTTAGCCAATAATGCCAACATTACTCCATTGATAGATTTTTCAGAAAATAATGTGGAGATAAATCATTTAATGATCAAATTGTTTTACGCCAACATGAATCTCGATGAATATCAACCTGATAATCCAAACGGAGTCATCTGGTCTGTGGTCTGTGGTAAGCAAATTTTTCTTACTCATGTTGGAATTGCCTCTATACTTGTATACCAAATCGAGGCGATGAGTTTTCATCTACCTTCTGCGAAGTCTTCACTCGAAATAGTACTAGTCATCAGTTCATAGAAGACAATAGTGATGGCACAAAGTCTATTGGACTTCGACCGATAGCTAGACTACTTCATCATGTTTTGATGCATTCTCTTTTTCCTAGACTTGGAAATTATGATGCAGTATATAAAGAAAACTTCAAAGCACTCTATGCTATTTATGGTGAAATCCAAATCAATTGGGTACACATGCTTTTTGATGAAATTCTCAAGGTAAATAACTCTACACGGCCTCATTTCTTCTACAATGAATATATCATGCGACTTTTGTTAGCTTGCGGAGTAATCCTCCTGATTCTGCAACCTCAAAACCAAAATGCATTGATTGAATAACCATCAAACGAATGAAGCTTCCTCCACCTTATCTTGAGATTATGTCTTTTGATGAATGGCAACAAAGAGGACCAAGAAAACAAAGAGCAACTTCCTCTCGTCCTCGTTCCGATGAAGTGAAACTATTAAAATCAAAATCATCAACAAAAGAATCACTTGAAACAATTGCGCGTAACCAATTTTTGCTTGAATCACGTCTCAAGCGCATGGACTCTAAAATTGATAAGCGCTTCAATAAGGTCAAGTCATTCTTTGGTATGCTATGGGATGCTATATCATGTTCCACATCCACCTCTGTTCAAGCACAAGACCCAGGAAAACGTCCTGCTGCTCCTGTTTTCACCTGGACATCATCTGACGAGTCTACTGGTATGAGTGGTCATGGACATGGAGAATCATCTAGAGGGAACAATGATGAGGAAGAAGAAGAAGAAGATGATGATGACGACGACGATGATGATGATGAAGAGGAGATACGATCTGCTTCATCTTAGATTCTATTATGGTTTAGCACTTTAAAAACATTCATCGACACTTGTACTAAATAGTGTCGTTATTCTTATTTTTCGTTTAACATTATGATCTGTAGAATACTCTGTTATGTTTTGGCTGTTTTAATGATTTATTTTGCTATGCATATCATATTCCTTCTACTATTCTAGTGTCTGTTACTCCTTTTTATCGATGACAAAGGGGGAGAAAGGGCTAACAATTGTTTGCAGGAACGTACATATATAAGAATTCAAAGAGAGAGATCACATATTCAGGGGGAGATTCAGATTTGCAGATATATATTGTCATCAATCAAAAAGGGGGAGAATGTTGAGTCACAAGTTTTATGAAGGTTTTGATTTCTGACAAATAACTAAAGGCGATCGACAAAACAAGGTCATTAGGGCTATAAAGAGCTACATATGGTACTCTAGATTGTAGATTGATTATTTGATATTATATTAGTGATAAACTTGTTAAAATCTATCCTCAAATAATCATGCATTTTCAAGAAAATTAATATATATACGATTAGAATGTAGTTGCACATTCAGTGTGCAACTTTACAGGGACCGGTCGACCGGTCACAATATAGGCGGTCGACCGTTCCTGCATAATTTGCACACTGAACGTGCACACATGCACATAACGTATATATATTTAAATTCCTGTCTACTGGTCACTTTTTAACCTGTCGACCATTTTTGAACAGAAAGCAATTTTTCCAAAAGACACTTCTCTTCTCCAAAGGTTGCATCTCTTACCTTTCACCAAAGATCATATCTCTTAATAGCAACTACTCACAAAGAGTTACAACCATTCTTATCTATATAAACTCATCTAATTCGTTGATTAAAAGAACATGATTTTATATGCTTTTTAATCTAATCTCTGATCTTACTTTCTACATACTCCTGCATTCTAAAAACTCTCGATTATTTATTGAATCATCGAAACTATTTCATATCTTTTGATTAAATAAGTAATATACTTTCCTTAATCTTTTCAAAACATCATTCACATACTTTGAGGATAAGATTAAAGGAAGGGTGTACTGCTAGTGACAAATCCGTGTTTTCAAGAACACAAGTTGTCAACAACAATTGTATTTGTTCTTTTGTTGAAGTCCTTTGTGTTGTAAGAGGCAAGTGTTGAAGTCCTCAATGTATTAGAGGCGTGAAATCCCGTTTGGGTGTTCGGGTGTTGTAAACCTGTTCCTCCGGGTGAAGCGAGGTTGTTAATAGTGAAAATTCAGATAGAAGTCTGGGACTGGACGTAGGACGGTGCTCCGAACCAGTATAAAAATCTCTGGTGTGATTTTTCTATTTTTTTATTTACTATGCTATTATCATCTATTTCCGCATTTATATTGTAGTCCTTATTACACGATCCGTGTGTACTATATTAGGACATATAATTGTATACACACCGCACTTTCAATTTTGTTAAGCAAAATGAAATGAACTAGTTTCAAAGTAAAATATTAAACTAAATTTCAAAACAAAGGTGTGATCTAGTTTTCAAATAGGTTTCAAATTTATAGATTAAATGCAAATATTTTCAAAATGAAATTAATTAAGGGTTAAATTAATCTAATTAATTAAAGGTTGGTTAATTACCTAATGAAATAAATTAAAGGTTAATTAATTAAAAGGATAATTACTTGATGTGATTAATTAAGGATAATTACTTTATGTAATTAATAAAGTGTAATTACTTAGTGTAAGTAATTAATGTATAATTACTAAATGTAATTAATAAAATGGTAGTTATTAAATTAAAGGGAATTACTTAATGGGATTAATTAAGGATTTATTTCTTAGTGTAATTAATTAAAGAATTGATTAATTAAGATAATTAATTAAAGGGTTAGTTAATTAATGAATGTGATTAATTAAAAGATAATTAATAAATATAAGTGATTTTAGAATAATTAATTAATATAATTAATTTAGGATCAATGTAATTAATTATAGTTAATTAATTAATGAGAGTAATTAAAGGTTAATTAATGTGAATGGTTACAAGATAATTAACTTTTGTAATTAATTAAAGGCTAATTACTTAATGTAATTAAAGATTAATTAATTAAGGATGATTAATTAAGATGATAATTAAAGGATGATTAATTAATTGGTTTGTAATTAATTAATGTTAAATATGCAGGATTTAAAGGTGATAGAAGTAATTAATTTAATTTATTTAAATTAATTAGAAATGGTGTGACTAACTAAACTTGCTTATGAATGATTGAATGATATCAAATGCCTTGGATTATTTGTTTTCCCTGGTATGTGATTGTGAAGCTATGTGATATGGTGTTTGAATATGGATTATCTATCTGTAATAGAACAACTTTGTGAAATGTTACTCTGAATATAAATTGATTTGTTTTCACTTAAACAACTTGGATTTAAGAAGACATTGGTTCGAAGAGACCGGGGTCGGGTATCAACAAATACCCGAAACCACTTCGATTTGTGATCTACAATAATTCTTTATAGATTTGATATGTGTAATCAAATGGGCTGGATTGAAATAAACTTAGTATCTGGACCATTTAAACTAAGTTTTGGTACATAGATATAGATTTGTGAAATAAGTGTTTACTATAAAAAGTTAAGAACTTGTAGTAAAGAAGTACGAGTTACCCGGGTTCAGTTATGTTTTAAACTTGGTACTTCAAATTTTATGTGTTTACTCACGCTGGTTTCCAGCCTGACCCGGGTGTTACTTTGTTGTAATGCTCGGGTCAGACCGAGTATTATAGATTTTCAGGTTAGGACGTTCTAGAGCTCAAGAGGCGAGATGGATGGAAGGAATGTATGAAGTATATTCCGCTGTGTATTGGATTGTATTGTATGTATTCTAGGACAGGTTGTTACAGCTATCAAGTTTATATTCTGAGTGATGTACGCTGATGTATTATTGTAAATTAACAGTTACATCTTTCTTTGTAAATGCTATTACTTGATATTATAATTAATCTGCTGCAAATGTGAGATGTTGTTGTTTTTCTGTTCTACTTCTATCTTCTTCTTCTTTTCTCTATTAATCTGAAATTCCCGACATTTGATTGCTTGACACTTCTACCGTGAACATATTAGTGTGGAATTTTCGGGGTCAAAAATTTCGGGTCCTTACATTAATTACAAACCATCACTTTAGTTAATTAAAGAAATTAACTGATAAACCTTTAATTATTAACATTAATTAATTATACTATATTCAGTTATATTGATTAATTAACTTTAATTAATCACACTCATTAACTAACTGCCCCTTTCATTAATTATCTTAATTAATCAATTCTTTAATTAATCACACTAAGAATTAAATCCTTAATTACTCCCATTATGTAATTCCCTTTAATTTAATAACTTCCCTTTTATTAATTACATTCAGTAATTGTACACTAATTACTTACACTAAGTAATTACACATTATTAATTACATTAAGTAATCATATTTAATTAATTACATCAAGTAATTATCCTTTTAATTAATTAACATTAAATTTATTTCATTAGGTAATTAACTAACCTTTGATTACTTAGACTAATTTAACCCTTAACTAACTTCATTTCGAAAATATTTGCATTTAAAATAAACATTCGAAACCTGTTTGAAAACTAGATCGGCACCTTTGTTTTGAAATCTAGCTTTATATTTTACTTTGAAACTAGTTCATTTCCTTTTGCTTAACAAAATTTTCTTTTATTTAAAACTTAGCTACCACAAACTTAAACCCGAGCATAACTCAAATATTCTCGAGCTAATACCGAGCCCGGACCAAAATTTCTGGAGCAACACTCGTGCGCTCCATCCTTCAAAAATCTCGTGAACAACCAAAGGAAATTCCCTTGCAAACCCGAGTAAAAGCCTTCTTCTTCGATCCTCTTCAAACAACATCAGACATGTCCGATACTTGTGTACGTGCACGCCGTGCCCAAACCCTTCCGACCAACATTCCGATCACCTGCATGCCACCGACGGTCCACTCAAACGACTCGACCACCTAGGACAACCCATCGCCACTGAATTCAAAATCGAGTGAGATGACACCCTACTGGAACCAACCCAGATCGATAAAAAGACCCCATGCCACCATCTCCATCCACCAGGAAGTTCGACACCTCGATCGAAACTTTGCCGAAGACTCATGCACCATTCCACCCTACTCCGATCATCTCCGAAGCACCCATGACGTCACACAAACTCCTGAAACTTCGACGACCAATCCTGGCTTCAAAGCCCAAGTTCATCATTGCCACATCACTATGGCGATCTTTAAAATTCCCAACTACTTTCCAATGATCCCCACCTCTTAAGTCCTTCCTGTAGTGATCCTGACCTTCCCGAGTCCACCGATTACCAGAAAAGCCCCAAAACCCATAATCTGATCAACCCTCAAATTCTCACAATTTATTTATTTAAAAATCGTGAATTTTCTTTTAAAAATCCTAGTTTTCAAAGTCGATTCAGAATATATACATGAATCAGAGAATAAGATGTTTGAAATTTACATGTTGTAAGATTTTCCATTGTCTTCTTGATTTTCCACATAATATCCAAACTAAATTTAGTTAAATATATTTTTAAAACTTAATCCATGCTTAAACAAACATAACTTGTTTGAATCTTACATTCTATAAGAGATTAAATAAGGGGATTTTGAATTTTGAATTTTGTTTAAACCCTGTAAAATAAGAACAGAGGATATACATATATATATATACACACACACACAGACATGCACCCTTAACAACTTCATATTTATAAACATGCAAACATAATTTCATTCATGCAAAACAGTTAACACATCAACCTTTATAATATCATTCACATGCATCAGATTTAAACAGTTTTTAAGCTTGGCTTACTCACCTTTGATGTTTGAACAGAGAGCCTATAAACTTGCTTTTGAATTGGAAACTTGAAACTAGAATTTGAAATTGAAGCGGCAGGCTTGTTTAATTTGATTTTAGTTGATCTTGAACATAAATCTTGCTTTATATCTTTTGCTTAGCTTCGTTTCAGATGAAAACTTGAAGTAGTTGCTTTTTTGATTTAAACTTCTTTGAATTTGAAACTGGGACTTGGTTTTCTTTGAGTTTGATATGATCTGATCTTTGTTTTGAGATTGAATTAAACTTTTGTTTTAAGCTTCAGTTTTGAATTTGGAATTTGCTCAAGTTTTTTTTACTGGTTTTAGTTTTTTTTTAGTTTTAGTTTAGAAATGTATAAAAGTAAATGAGAAGAGAGGAAGTAGATGTATTTATAACTAGTTTCCTCTTTATTCATTAATTTCGAAAAGAGAATAAATCATCGGGACACTTGTTATTTTTTCATGTTAATATTGTTACATTTGTTTATTTCATGTTTAAAATACTTACCCATGTCTTAGCATGCTGATTAATGTTTTTAATATGTTTATATAACTCTTATATTACATTTTCAGTTACTTATATATATATATATATATATATATTATACTTTTCTATTTTCAATTAATACATTTTCTTTTTATATTATCATTTGTTATTTATATATATACAAACTATAATCATTCATATAATTTTAAAAGAAAGTATTTTAAACCTTTTAATTAAATATTATTTTAGTTAAAGCTATTACAACAACAACATCAAAGCCACTATACCCAAACAATTTGGGGTCGGCTAGAGATGGAACCCTAAAAAAAACAAAAAAACAAAACAAAACAAAATAATAATAATAATAATAGTAAATAATAATAATAATAATAATAATAAAATAAAGTCAAATAGGTAAATTAATAATAATAACTAAGTAAAATAAGATAAAATAAAAATGTATATGTATATATAAGAGGAATGATAATAATAATACTAATAGCAATAATGATACTAACAGTAATATCGGTCAAAGAATAAACCTACGTCTTAGGCTCATGTTCTCTAGTCCTATAATCTAAAACTCAATGCTCATGGCTCTGGTACGTAAATCGCTACCTTCCACTCGCTCCGATCCGTCACCAGCTCTTCGGATATACCCCAATCTTTCAAATCCCTTTTTACTACATCCTCCCATGTTAACCTTGGGCGACCTCTACCTCTCTTTGAGCAATCAACGCGGCCTATAATTCCAACACTCACAGGTGCCTCGGGAGGCCTTCGTTGAAGATGTCCAAATCATCTTAAGCGATGTTGAATTAGCTTCTCCTCAATTGGTGGTACTCCAAATTTATCACGTATATCTTCACTTCTAATTCGGTCTCTTCTTGTATGACCGCAGCTCCATCGCAGCATACGCATCTCTGCTACGTTTATTATTTGGACGTGTTGGCTTTTAGTAGGCCAACATTCTGCACCATACAACATCGCAGGCCTGATTGCCGTTTTGTAGAACTTTCCTTTAAGCTTTTGTAGGACCTTCTTGTCATAGAGAATTCTAGACGCTTGTCGCCATTTCACCCATCCCGCTCGAATTCTAAAACTAACATATTCATCAATCTCACCATTATGCTGCAACATTGATCCAAGATATCAAAATGATTCCTTCTTGGGAACTAATTGTCCGACCAGAGTGACATCTCCATCCTTTGACCTGACACCGCTGAACCCGCACTTCATATACTCTGTTTTAGTTCTGCTAAGTCTAAATCCCTTCGATTCTAAAGTCTGTTTCCACAATTCCAGTTGTCTATCTACCCTAATCCTACTTTCATCAATTAGCACAACATCATCAGCAAATAGCATACACCAAGGAATCTCTCCTTGTATATCCTTCGTAACCTCATCCATCAGTAGAGAAAAAATGTAGGGACTCAAAGCTGACCCTTGTTGTAATCCTATGTTAATGGGAAAGTCGCTAGTTTCACCATCGCATGCTCTGACACTAGTCACAACATAATCGTACATATCCTTAATAATTGTAATGTACTTTGTTGGGACTCTCTTCTTTTCCAAAGCCCACCAAATCACCTTTCGCGGTACCTTGTCATAAGCTTTCTCCAAATTTATAAATACCATGTATAGATCCTTCTTTTGCTCCCCAAACCTCTCCATAAGTTGCCTTACCATGAAAATCGCCTCTGTGGTTGACCTCCCAGGCATGAAACCAAATTGGTTTTTTGAAACACTTGTCATTCTTCTTAATCTATGTTCAATGACTCTCTCCCAAAGCTTCATTGTATGACTCATAAGTTTAATTCCTCTGTAGTTATTGCAACTTTGGATGTCTCCTTTATTCTTAACAATTGGAACTAGTATGCTTCTCCTCCACTCATCTGCCATCCTGTTTGATTTGGAAATATTGTTGAACAACTTAGTTAGCCAGGCTATCCCTGCATCTCCAAGACATCTCCACACCTCAATGAGGATGTCATCAGGCCCCTATGCCTTGCCTGCTTTCATTCATTTTAGTGCCTCTTTTACCTCGGATTCTTGAAATCTCCGAACAAAATGTCTACAGGTGTCATCCGAAGAGTCGTCTATCTCGATCATAGTGCTATCATCTTCTTCATTAAATAGCTTGTCGAAGTAATCTCTCCATCTATTTTTTATCTCCTCGTCCTTCACCAAAAGTCTATTATTGTCATCTTTGATGCATTTAACTTGGTTGAAGTCTCTTGTCTTCCTCTCGCGGAGCTTAGCTATCCTATAGATGTTTTTCTCACCATCCTTCGTACTTAGATTATGGTATAGATCTTCATATGCCCGACCTCGTGCTTCACCCACCGCTCTCTTTGCGTTCTTCTTTGCCGCATTGTACTTTTGCATGTTGTCCTCGCTCCTGAGATGGTGTAAGCACTTATAGCATTCCTTCTTCTCTTTTTGATAGCCTTTTGCACAACACTGTTCCACCACCAAGAATTTTTAAGTTCGCGTTTACTTCCTTTCGCTATCCTAAACACATCGGTAGCCACCTTCCGAATGCGTCTTGCCATCTCACCCCACATGTGATTTGCTTCTCCTTCCATATTCCATGCCCCTTCTACCATCACTCTATCCTTAAACACCCGTGAGGCATCACCTTTGAGCTTCCACAACTTCGTCCGACTAATCTTGGCTCCTTTACCATGTTGAACACGTATTCAGAGACGAAACTCGGAAACCAAAAACTGATGTTGTGAGACGACACATTCTCCAGGTATGACTTTGCAATCTACACAAGCTCGTTTGTCGTCTCTTCTAGTAAGGACAATGTCAATCTGGCTAAAGTGTTGGCCACTACTAAAAGTAATTAAGTGTGACTGTCTCTTCCTAAAGATGGTATTAGCTATCATGAGGTCATAAGCAATAGCGAAATTCAATATTTCTTCTCCTTCTTGGTTCCTATCGCCATATCCAAAACCACCATGCACTCTCTCAAACCCCCCACTAGTTGCACCAACATGGCCATTGAAATCTCCTCCTATGAAAAGTTTTTCGCTACTAGGCACATCTCTAACCATGACATCTTGCTCTTCCCAGAAATTCCTCTTGACGGCTTCACTTTGGCCTACTTGTGGCGCATAAGCACTAATGACGTTCAAAATCATATCACCTACTACCAGCTTAACTAGGATGATCCTGTCCCCTTGTCTCCTAACGTCGACTACTCCATTTCTAAGGTTCTTGTCAATTGAGATACCTACCCCATTTTTGTTACGCTCTTTTCCCGTGTACCATAACTTAAAGCCTGTGTTCTCAACATCCTTTTCCTTTTGGCCCATCCATTTGGTCTCCTGAACGCCTAAGATATTCATACGTCTCCTAATCATAGTATCAACTATCTCTCTTAGTTTTCCTATTAATGATCCTACATTCCAACTACCTAATCGAATCTTACTTTCATCGACTAGCTTCCGTGCCCTTCGCACCCGTCGAGTAAAGTGTGAAGACCCTTACTCATTTATCACTACATTGGGGCGTCGATGCAGCACGCCACTAAGAGAGTGACGACCCAGCCCTTGCATATTGTTCACCATACCTGAGGCTCGATATGGCATGCCACTAAGGGAGTAGTGACCCAGCCCTTGCTCACTTTTCACCATACTCGAGCCTCGATATGGCGCGTCGCTAAGAGGTTACGCCCCAACGAAATATAATTAGGTTCCATATCCATAAGAGAGGCGGGGGTTTTTACGTTGGCTCGCCAAGCCTATCACAATCCTCCTCCTTTATCCTGGCTAGGGATAGGCTGCATAGAAAACTACACAGGCGGAGTTTTTTTTAATTAAAGCTATTATACCTTTAAATTCAAAATAAAACTTACAAATCACTATATGGATACATACATATATATTAAAATTATAAAACAATTTTTTTTTATTAATTTTAAAACATAGAGTTTTAAATCCAAATTATTTATAAGATTTTTACCTTTGAATTTCAAATCCAAATTCTATTTACAATCTACGTATATATATACATAAATGAATACAAATCTTATTTGTTTTTGAAAGTTAAATTTTTCCAATTTAAATAATTATATTATGAGATTATCAAATTAATATTTATCCAGATATATATTTATATTATCAGAATTATTTGTTCAACTTATAAATCAATGTTTCAATAGTAAAAATCAATAAATTATCCAATTAACAGATGTTCAAAAAAATCCGGGTTATCACAAACTATTACTCTTCTATTTTCTCTTTTAAGTTATAACAACTTGTTATAATCATGCTTACAGATATCTCAAATTTTCCTATTTCAGTCCATCTCCAATTTATTTCAGTTTTTTTATTTTACATTCGATATCTGTAAATTTAGTGTTTTTCTATTTTAAATCCGTATTTATGAATCCAAACTGACTCCGGTGTTCTTTTATTATAATGTTTGGGTCAGACCAAGTATTACTGATTCAGATTAGCATGCTATAGAGCACAAGAGACGAGCTGGATGACAGAGACATATTCTACGTACTTGATTATATTCCACTATATGTATATGTTTAGAGGACATGTTACTATAACTGTCTAGTTTACTTGTTCATTGTTGTACTATGATGATTGTATGTATATTAAATGATACATTTTCTTAGTATAAAGATCGGTTAATATGTATTACATATTGTTCTACTGCAATTGTGAGTTTCAGTGTTATTGTTTCTGTTTCTCCTATCTTTTCTTCGTCAACCCTAATGATCTGGTATTTCTGACACTTGAATATTCGGTATGTTATATAGTGAACATATTGATGTCGATTTTCGAGGGCCAAAAATCTGGTTTGTTACATCTGATATTAGGTAAAGGATGTTTTTGGTAATTCATCGGTTAAATGAATTATTTTGAAAACGAGTTTCAAGAAAGTTAAGATTAGAAATGTATGATAGTAAAAGGATTATATAATATCAAGAAGTGTCTTTATAAAAATTGTTTAAATTAAGAAATTATTTAGGAATATATTTTATAAAAGTAAATTTTATATAATAAAATTTAATTAGCAAAAACAAAATGATGTTTGAGAAAGATGGGTATCTTAATATTATGAAATTATAAATGGGAAAGTTATGTAATATGAAATAAGTTTGGAATTAAATTTATAAGGAGATTTGTTCACAATAAATTTCGTAGGAATTTTTGAAATAAGAATTATAATGATATTATTCCAAATAATGGATGATCGATTAATTTTGGAAAAAAAGGTAGAAATATTTTTGTGAATAAATATTTGAAAGAAAAAATGTAAAATGGTTATTTATAAGGAAATATCTCTACAATTGTTTGAAAAAAGATGAAAGTATTATGAAATATTTTCATAAGAGTTTTGGTAAGGTTAATAAATACATATGAACTATATGGATTATTTTGTCGCACGATTTAATCTAAGATTTGAGTATGGAACTTTGACGTATTTGACACTTATTCGGAAGAGGATTTATCACTCGATTCTTGACGACGAACATTAATGAGGGTTAGGGATTACAAGCTTTTTTCTATCGTAGTTGAGAGCTATGCAAGGAGAACTAAAGGTCTGATAAGAAAGCTTGGTCAGAGTCCGCACTAAAGGATCAAGGGATCAATTCGAGTTCGGATGTGAAGTTGTCAATTCAAATAGAAGATCGAATCAGATATTGTGTACGGATGATCCATATACATCGTACGGAAGTAGTTAAAAATAATTATTTGGGGCAAAACCTTTAGGTTTTTGTTTTGGGCAATTTCGAGGATGAAATTCTTTCAAAGGGGAAGTCTTTAACGACCCGTAAGTTTATCATTTTGATAAATTATATTTATTTTTAAATTTATTTAAATAAACTGTCGATAATACAGAAAATATTGTTTTGAGTAATAATTAGCGGTAATTTTATTTTGAATAAATATTTACAAAAATATTTTACTCGATGTCTAAATAGATAAAATGGCTGAAAACTATATTGTCTGTAACCAACCCTATAATCGTAAAATGTCATGCACAGAGCTGGATACATATACTTATTTTTATAATTAAATAATGATATGAAATAAAATAATTGATTTACCTTTGAAAATGAAATGTATTTTTGACATTGTTAATAACGCCCTTAAATATTATAATTGATGTATTAAATTTAATTAATGATTTAATTATTATTATAATTATTCAAATAATTGTTTCTAATAATAATAATTTGTTTTTAATAGTTGTAAAGTTAAAATAAATAATTTATAATAGTTTTATAAAGAGATATGTTTGATTTAAAAAAATTAGGAAAAATCGATATTACTTTTGGTATAATAGCAATTTCTGTAAATGATTGTTAACATAAATTTATGTGGTTTTATGAGTGAAATGTCATAATTTTATTTCATCTAAAATGATAAGGAATTTTTTTTGAATTTTTTTTACAAATATATGTACATTAAAGTATAAGTGAAAATGTGACCGGGAATCGGTTCTTCGATCGGTAACGTTTTGTCGAACGAAAGTTGTTCGGAACCAATGCAACATTGTTTATATACCATGTACACATATATAACATACAAATGCATCCACTAATATGCACACAAACATAAGTATACATCCAAATTAACTTATACACTTACAAATACATATATAAGACAAAAATCAAAGTTATTTTGCATAAAGCCTCCTCCTTAGGCTAAAACAAGTCAACATATGCATACATGAGTGGATGGAAGTGATGTGCACATCGGGGAGGGGTTATTGCCTTGTATTATAAGGAAGTAGTGTGTTCGAGAAGCTTGGAAAAAGTGGTCATGCATATCTTCCTTTATACTCCTCATTTTTCCTATAAATACCTACCGATATCCTCCTTCATTCTTCACAAATTCATTCTTATTCTTCTTCACCATTCTTGAGCTTCTTAATGCTTTCTAATGGCTTCTCCTCTGTAATAGAGGTAGGAGGGTTAAAAATAGTGGTGTGCTTAAGCACCAATCCGCTAATTAGCCTCTAACCTCTTCTTAATCTACTTCTTTCTCTTCTCTTCTTTAATGGCACTTGGCCGAGAGTTTGGAGGTAATGGTAGCATAGGCCATACGCAAGGAGAAGGTATATATGGTTTCCAAGCACTTTGAAAGCAAGATTGAGTGGTTTAGTGATGATTTAGATGAAGTATTGTGATGATTTGAATGTTGGTAGGAAGTTTGGTTTGATTATGGTGAGAACTCCAAAACTATTTTATATTATATGTTGAATGATGATATAATGTTGCAAATGGATACTTAATATGCTTTGATCATCAATTTTGGTTGTTTTTATATGAATTTTTAATAGGTATGCAAGTCATGAATATGCATGTCGATAAGCACAAAGGAAATCACTCTCCTGCAATTAATTAAATGGTGTGTATGGAATTTATAAACCTCTTAAAAATGGTTTAAAATGTATTTGCAATGTTTTATAAACACTTAAAAACATTTTGGTGAAATTTGAAAAGAAATAGAAATTTTGGTTAAAAATTAGCGCATCGTGTATCAGGTGTTCGTGATTTCGCACTTTAAAAGTCAAACAAGTGTAAAAGTTGGAATATAGCTTGGAATTCTTCGAGATAATAATTTTTCAAACTTTTATATCCATAATTTTCCAATGACGAAATAAAATCAAGATTTTTATGAGTAGATTTCGAAATATGAGTGAAACATGTTTTGGAAAATTCTCGAATTTGTAGTTTGGAATCCACAACCGGATTTCTTTGAAAATGATGTTTTATATTGTTTAAAAATGTTTAATAAATCTTATAAATATTTTACAATGTTTTAAAAGTGATTTTGGTAATAAAAATGAATTTTCAAATATTAAGAAGTCATTTTGATCAATATAGCTTAAAAAGGCACTTGCTGCAGTACTTTTCTATAACTTTCAAAATATGGTTTTAAAATATCCACATCTTTTATTAATTTTTAAAAATGGATAATTAAGAGTTTTAATATTGATTGGCGGTTTTCTAGCTTATTAAAGAAAGTTGAAATAAATGATTTGATGAAAAAGCTATTATAAATAAGGGGTTTAATCTTGGCTCTAAAAGACGACGACTAGGCTAGATTTTTCTACTCGCGATATTCAAATATGAGGTGCTGAAACTACGGAGCTGTTCAGGAGCAATTAGTGCCCTGGCTCACGTGGCCTCTTTACTGGGCGAGTGATAGATAAGGACAAAATGTCGGAAACGAGTTAAGTATAAAAAGATATAAATTTTCCAAATTTAAATACAACTTGATTTTATGGAGATGATCTTCTTATACTCGGTATTAAAGGCCGAAGTGGGAACTCATACTATTCATGGAATTTAAAAGATAATTTTCTTCTTATTCCGCCCATAGTATTTGTTGAATAGGGGGATTGATATTGAGTAGAATTAGATGATTTCTATAGATTCTGCTCAATTAATATTTACTGGTTTTGGATTAATATCCCAGATAACTTGTTTTTAACCCAGTCAAAATTGAGAGTTTTGAATTAAGAAATCTTTGTTAGGATTTAAATGAGATGATTTGGAATTGATTAAATTCCTATATTTAAAATTTGTTGGTTTGGATTTATGGTAAACAATGTCTTGAATAACATTGTTTTTGGTCTGTTTTAAAAGTTATCATTTAGAAATCTTTGCTAGGATTTAAATAAATGATTTTGGGGATATTTCCCTAAGTATAAAAGAAATGATTTCGAATTATTCAAAGTTTTAATTATTTCAAGAAATCAAAGATTTGATAAGAGAGGGTTAATACATCTTTATATACTGGAAAGAATGTTTTAGAAATATATATATACATATATACATACATATATACACACACACAGATATATCTCCAAAGGAGATTTTTGATAGAAAAGAAGTTAATCAATTAAAGAATGATTCCCTATTCACAAAACCTATTTTTATCGATTATTGGATTTGAAGGAATCAGGGTCAGATCTGAGGAAAGCCCCATCCGAATACTACTTCGAACGAATTATATGTTTGAAAAATGAAAACCTGATAGATAGAATGAAAGATGAAGACCAGGGTTTTTCAGGAATAAAGGATTGCTTTTTGATAATTCTGGTTAGCCCCCAAATAATAAAGTAGCAGTGGTCTTTTCATTTCTGAAATTCTTTGGATTATAAGGACTTCTCGCTGCTAATCCTAAGGTTAATTCCCAACATGATGTGGTAGGAGAGTGCCTTCAGTTTCGTTTGAACCTAGAATAAACTTGTATTGATGGATGTCTGACGTTACATTCTTGAGATTTACATCAGTGATTTTTATAAACGTACATCTGTTTGGTGGTGGAGAAGACAATTTCTCTTAGCTTAACACTCTCCTCTGAGATGTATGAGCTCAGAGGTTATATGTTTATTGGAAGTCAACAAGTAATTGATGGAATGGTAGTGTGACATTCAAAGAAAGATGATGGCCTATGTGATAAGGTAATCGTTACCTCAACCGTCGCATCCGAAAATGACCGAAACAGGGTTGGATGCAGCAAGGCTATGTGGTTTGCAACCATAGGGGTATGATCATTCCCAGCTACATTTCTTCCAGCTATGACGTTACGAATGTAAATTATTGTGGATGTATGCTATGACGTATCTCAGATAGGTCGATAGCAACAAGGATGATGACATATTCAGAATTATCTAAAGAAAGGTAGGCTGGTCTTGTGTTGGTAGAGGACCATCTGTTGGACCTCAGTACATTCCTCTAGAGTGATGGAAGGTAGTCCCTTCACCTGGTCATTTGTATGGAATCCATTCTGCAATTAGTGTCTACCAGTTTATTTGTAGATTTTGTGGCAAGTGTTGCTAGAATTTAATAATGTAACAATTTCGCCTAAGATTAATAAATTTACATGAAAATATTTTCAAAGATATGCCATTAAAAATAATATCAAGTATTTTGATCTAAATAAGCTTTGGTTGTCATAAGGTAAAAATGCGTTTTGTGCTTATGCGTCGCATGGCCCTATGGGATACCTTTTTGTTTTTGAAATACGTATTTCGAGTTCTCACACTAGTTCCATGACTAACCCACGGTTTATTTTCACTTTTACTAAAAATTTGGGTTCCCTAATTTTCCTTGGGCAGCATAGTCGTCTGGTATAGCTTAGAAGAAGCTGGATGGAGCTCAAAGCATGGAGTTAGAAGATTTTGTCTATTTCCAGCACACTCTTTTAGTATTGTACTCCGCATTTTTAAGGATGGGAATTTACAACTATCCTTGTGTTTAACTCTGATAAATATATTTTAATTTCTACTGTAATGATTATTTGTTGGAATAACATATGTGAGATTTTTTTATGTCCTATTTGTCCATCCTACTCTTAAGAATATGCTTCTCTAACACTTGGATTTTCGGCACGTGAATGCCTAGGATGTATTCGTGTCGATTTGTATGAGCGAACAAATGGGTCCTTGCAACGTGCGCTTGCGGTTATTTTCATTAATATTTTATCGGCTATTTTCTAAACCGATAGAGAATTAGCTGTTCGAACAAGTCCTTGGCACTGTTGCCTATGAATTTTCTTTGATTTTAATTTCCACTCTGCATTTAAAAAAATTACTATGTGTTTATGTGTGATTTTTATTTGCAATGGGATTATGTCCAATTCTTATTTTCTTGTTTCATTTGCATTTGCATTTATATTATAAAAAATGTAGACACAAGTTCAATTCAAAAAGGAAAAAAATTCCATTTCATTTACAAATTTGATTTTTAAAACATTCAAAGAGAAAACAAATTACACAAGTCATTTCATTTTCTATTTTCTTTTCAGATTTCTATGCCACTGTGCACATTTCTATTAACATCTCACTACCCACAATAACCTCCGACCCAACGACCATATTTCCTCCACATTCACTTCAGCCCAACACCAAAACACCATCTCATAAACCTAACTGCATACTGTTGTATCACTGAACAACTACATCACTATCATACTATTGCATATTGTCACCATTCAACTACCACTTACTTAGTTATTGCTTCATCTATCAACCACAAAACCAACATTTCACTTCTATTCGGTGCGCATGGTCATCTTCATTTTCCTTATACCATTCATATGCCCCTTCGATCAATCCACCCTCTATTGTCAATTCACAAATCATCTCCAACATTCAACATTCAACAGCATAAAAAAATTACCACAATCATCACCATATCCACGATATTTGCATACCAGTACTGACCATCTAATCCCTGCCCGTGATAACCATACTCTGCCTCCACCCACCAGCCTCCAGCATCCACTCTATGAACCATCCACAATTCACCTTCTGCCTTGACTTCAATTGTAACGACCCGCAAATTTTAGTGGTTTTATTTATTTAATTAACTGAGATTTTATGAAATTTTAAATAATAAAATATTGAAATACAAATTTAATATTTGGAATACGTCTAATTAAACATAATAACCGTCAAATTTCATCAGATAATACAAAAGTTTATTTTCTTGCGCAATTCTATTTCAATTTAAATCAGTTAAATTTGATGATAATAAAATGTTTTTCAAACCTGAATATTTTTATATAGAAAAACTGTAAATCATCTTCTGAGCAAGACGTCATTTTTCGTTTTTTCAAATTCAGATTTCTATAGCTCCGTCGATCTTATTTTTCTGCGTTTTTGCTGCATTTTCCACTAGTAGAAAATTCGAATTTAATTTAATGGTACCGCTAATATCTGTATACAGTTTTGATCGTCTCGTCGTACTAATCTCTATGGTACATTTATTTCTGTGTTTTGAAGTCTGGTTCGTAGTAGAATCCATGAAAATCGATTTCATATCGATACTGGTTTGTAAAACCTTTTGGTTTCCATCGTCTTTTCATTTTCCTAATGGACGAAACAAGCAGCCATTTGACCTTATTATCTCCTTGAAATCAATCGCTGGCTTTTGGTATTCCCAATGGTTCCAAATTATTCAATTATTTCGTTCTGTTGTTAGAAATGGAAGTTATAAATCCTATATTTTCACTAAATAATCATTAACCTGCTTATTCTCATACCACTGTTCATTTTCTTCTTTCCCCCTCTGGCACTTGTAACAACCCGCATATTTACTGGTTATATATTTTAATGTTTTATTTAAATATAGCGTCGTTAGTCGGATTTTAGGTCCGAAATGTTACTTTTTGCAAATGGTCGAATTAAGGCTCGAAACCACTTCCGTTGAGTTCAAAATGGCGTTTGCGATCTTTATACTATAAGCTCTGATATGTTTGGAGTAAGTTGAATTTTGCTACCTTTTCTAGTTGGGTTTTGGGTTTGGGTTCAGCCCACTTGCTAAGTAAATACCCTAACTCAGCCCTCTCCTCTCCATTCACTCATTTTTACTCCTCAAACTTAAGATAAAACTGAAAATGGGGGAAAGGAAGAAGAATTAGAAATTCCAAGCCCTAGTTCTTCTTGCAAACTTGAATTCTTGCTCCAAAATCAAAGTGAAGCTATTAGTAAGTCTCCTCTTCATCTTCTCCAACTCTTTCTCTCTTTAGTTTCAGAAATTCCTAAACCTAATTTAGGAAATACTTGTTTTGATTTTAGATTGAAGCTAGTAGAATTGAAGTGGAGAGTAGTTGTTCCTTTCTTTGCAATTGAGCTTCTTCTTCTTTTTCTGTGAGTTAAAAGGTGAGATTTTTATCTCACATCTTTGTCGTAACTATCTTTGATTGTTGGTTATGAATTCCTAACACTTGTTCATGCACACTTGCTTTTGGTTTGGATTGAGTTGGTGAATATCCAAACTTTTAGTGTTTTGGGTTCAAATATTTAAAGGTCCTAACTTTGATGTTTGAACATGTTTTTGGTGATGCATTGAGGAACCAATAGGACCGGGTAGCCGATGGGAGTAATCCCCTAGCATCTATGCTCGACAGGTTGAGAATTGGGAGAGTTTTCACTTCAATTAATAGGGCAGAAAATGCAGGATAGGGGGCTCGGTCGACCGAACTCTCTGGTCGGTCGACCGAAGCTGTAGCCGAAACTTACTCGGCTATTTCGGTCAACTGACTCAGGAAGTCCGGTCAACCGACCTGCTCCTGTTTCCCTGTTTTGCCTAGTTTGCCTATTTTTTGCGATTCCAACATTTATCGATCTAAGTTGATTCCAATTAGTTATTTATGCATATTTGACCTTGATGATTCCTTTTTGACTTCATCCATGGGTTTTTATAAAATAATCTTTTAAAATGTTATTAAAGCTCGTCCTCTAATTTATAATTTCTATTTTAAACGCACACACACACACAATTTCACACTTCGAGCGGAGTGGAAGGGAGATTAAATGGTTAGGTAAAACATGGACCATGAATCCATGCGTTTATCTTTCTGGTTAATCCTTGCCCTATTCGATTGATCGTGTTGGCCTTTTGGTCTTGTTTACCGATGAGATGAGGTAAACTTTGTACTGCTTTGAGTGTGAAATTGACTAACGAATAGTAAACCATTTATTGCGAACGGGTGGTTATGAGACTCACGTTACCACTTTTCAGATCTCTTTTTGATAGTTATGACACATTCCGCCAGTTAGTGGTGTCCAGTACTGGGCCTCCGGACCTTCACCACTACAGTTTGTTGCCTTTGGGATAGTGCCTTCGGACTGTCTCCTTCAGGTTTGTTGCCTTCGGGTATGTTGACTTCGGGTACATTGCCTTCAAGTTTATACCTTCGGGTTTGTGCTTTCGGGTTTGTTTCCCTATTGTATCGCTTTCGGAGTTGGTCATTCATCACCGCTCGAGGGATATTGGGTTTGGAGTCTTCGGGCTCATGGATCCTTGTTTATATAGTACTGAGAACGTGCTAATTTTCTGATGTTTCATTGATATGTATATTCCCTAGGTATCGCCCCTCGATGTTGGTATTTTTGAGCCGCATGATATATAGTGGTTACCTTGTGGAACTTGTGTTACCTTCATTGGTATTTGTTATTTGCCTTTTTGGATTGTTTTGGGATATTCCTATCCTTTGTTTCTCTGAGTTGCCGATGATACGAGGCTTGTTATGATAAGATTCATCTTTTGTTAGATGATTGTGGTATCCCTTTTAGAGATATTTGTTAAACATTATGACCTTGTAGGTTATTGTTGTTTAGTTTATCTAATTGATTTGTTTAGATAGACTGACCCGTGTATTTATACTCGGGTCAGACCGAGATGTTTCAGGTTAGGCGCTGTTGGACTTGGCCTATTTTGCTTCCGCATGGACTATCCATCTTGTTCCTTTTTGTTAAAGCTTTTTGTGTAGTCGTTTTTTTTGTAACTCTGATATATGTATTCTTTTGGATTCGCCTGTATATTGTGGTTTGCTATACCACTTGACGTGTATCGGTTTGTATACTCTATTACGTATCAGTATATGTGTATATGATGATCTACTGTTCTATGATGTATATTACATTTGAGTTGTTATATTCTATTCTGATAGATCCTCCAACCACTTATGGTTTTGTTTTATGTATTCATTGGATATGTCGACCTGCTTGGTATGTCTATTGTCGATGTATTCAATAGATAGTTAGAGCAAGGCTATAGATGGTCGCTCCTAACCAGCCTTATTCTCCGTGTTAGTTGATGGCATTACCCTGCAGTGTCCTTGGCTAGCGTGGGTATAGAGGTGGGGCGTCACAGCACTTCTCTTCCCTCTTATTTTGAACCCAACCACCTCCAATGGCCAGCCACCACCAGCCCATCCCATTGCTGACCGAAGCCTCTCTTCACCACTTCTTGGCAACCCTAACCTCCCTTTGTTTTGCATATAGGTAAGCAAGATATGGTATGATATATATAAAAAATTTATAGACTTTTTATTTATAATCTGTTAAAATATATTTATGTATGTGCGTGTGTCATTACATCAGATTTGTCGTTTATACCGTATATATAAGTTATATATTAGGCTCACCATATATATATATAAATATATATATATATATATATATATATATATATGGGTAAACATTGTTTTTACATTGTTTATATTTTACATATAAATAGATTTGAAAGTTATTTATATATGTTGATCTGCATAATTTTTTTTATAACCAGATTTATATGTGTATTTGTTAGGTAAGTTGTTGGCAACATATATATCGTTATGATTTATATACTAGTTTATATATTTTCTTTTCTAGATTTCGCTTATGAGTTGCTTACAGTATTTGATGGTAATAAAAAATAATTTATATAATAAGTTGATATATATATATATATATATATATATATATATTGGTTTACAATGGTTATGCATTTGTTTCAAGAATATACATATATAAATTTATATGTTATATATATATATATAAGCAAGGTCTATATAAAATATGAAGATCTTATTTAGGTGTCAATAACAAAGCAAGTTGTATATACGTTATTGTGTTTTATAATATAACAGTGCCTATTAAGGTATACATTTTGTTCATATAGATTGTATATGGTATATGCGTTTGCATATAGGTCGGCATGCATTTTTTTCTCGTATGTAGGATTTGGGGTATGGTTTATATCATAGAAATTATATACATGTAAATTTATACAAATTATTCTGTTAGTTAACGGGCTATAGTGCATATTAGTGTAAATATGTTGTTGATTTTAAAGTGTATATGTTAGTTTGCATTTATGAAAAGTTAAATTATTATAACCTGCTTTATATTAATATTTTTTTATTTTTTTATTGTCGTAGTGATCTTATAAAAAAATTAATAATATAATATACTTTGACTTCGATTTTTTTTCTAGCATCAATCCAGTTCTGATTCGATTTATACTATTTCGTATCTATCAGCTTTGTCGAATTCGTGCCAATCTTGCTTTGCTCCAGAATTCGTGCTTGGGTTCATTACTCAATTCTGTGTCATATTCTGTATTCTCTAACCTCGAAAGGTGAGCAATCACTAACGATTAATGTTCTTATATTTATTAAATTTGATTTTAATTGATACGACAATTGAAATATGCTGCTATTAGTTATTCACATTATTATATATATATGCCATTTTATGCTATCTGTTCACTTGTGACATCTGACACTATTATATGTTATTTATATTGATGATATATGCATGTTATATTACTATCATATCTGTTATCACCTGCAAGTTCCCTGTTAGTATAGAATTCACTATGGGTTGAAATGATACATACCCGAACGGACTTTGGAATAGGAGAGAAAATCGTTATGGATTGAAATGATAAACCCAAGCGATTTTCATTTGAATTAAATTTGGGATTGCGGGTTGAAATGATATATAACCGTATATAGTTTAAATTGCGGATTGAAATGATAAATATCCGTATCACTTGACCGTAGGATAGAAAATTATATACAGACACCGTTAGTCTATATATAAATATTTTGGAAATGATTTCTATGGTTTTTGGGAGATATATATATAGTTTTATCTGATATTGAAATTTGTTATAAATAAGTTTTAAATTAAAGTGGATTTAAAATTTATTTGGAATTTTATTTAGTTGAGAATTATCTTTAATTAAATCGATTTGAAATGGATTTACTTAGAGATTTAAAGGTATGACTCTATAATTTGGTTTTGGTTTAATATGATTTAAAATATTTCAAGGTTAGATAAATTGAATAAGATACTTGGTGATTTACAATTTAGGGTTTATTTAAATGATATCGTAATTTATTTCAAAGCAAACTTATATTAAAATGAATTTGATATGTGTGTGTGTGTGTGTGAGGTTTTGATTTTTTTTTGAAATGTTGAACATTTAAAGCTTTGAAATATATGGAAATTGAAATGGTTTATTTGAGATTCAAGTCTGTGTTTGAAATCTACATAAACTGAAATGGTTTATTGAGAAACTGATTTGAATTGAAATAGAGGAATTGAGATTTGATTAAACGTGAACTAGGAATTCGAGTGTTTTGGAATTGGTTTATGAAATTTTGAATGGGATATTAAAATGTGATTTGGAATGGTATTTAAAATAATAAATGAATGATATAATTGAATTTTAAAAGGTATTTAAATTTGAATATTTGAAATAGAATTCAAATAATGAATTGATAATGAATTTTTGAAGGATATGATATTTTAATGATTTTGAAATGGTTTTGAATGATATAATCTTTATTTTGATAAAGAATGTGAATTTGGAATGATATTTGGTTTTGATAAATGAATATTTGATGTTTATATTTGTATGAAAAGATATTTGGTTTAACTGTAATTTAAGTTTATTTAGATAATATTGGATTTATGAAATGAATATTTCAAGACTAAATAATAATGAAACTTGATTTGAGATATGAACATATGAAATTATAAAGTTTAGTTTTAAAATGTAGGATATTAAAGTTTGGAAATATATTAAAATTGGATAGTTTATTTTGTAGATCAAATCTATATTTGAAATTTATATGATTTGAAAAGTTTTGTTGGAAAACTGAATTGAATTGAAACTGATTCTTTTGAATTGAATTGAATTAAACTAGAAAGTTGAAAATTTGGGTTGATTTGAAAATATGTAAATATAAAGAATTAAGGGAAGTGCTATGATTTCAAATGCATGATTTCGAAATGTTATGATTTCAAAGTGTAATGATTTCAAGTATTTTGGTTTCGAAAGAGTTATAACTTAAAGTATTATGATTTTTGAAAGATGAATATATGTTTGAAATGGAAATGATATCATATTGATTTCACCATGGCTTTTATATAAAAATGGTTTTGGTTTCGAAGTATAAACTATTTTGAAAGGAATATAGTTTTGAATGAAATGATTTGATTTTGAAATAGACTATTTTGAAATGACCATGGCGTTATAATAACGATTGGTTGGCAAAGAGACCGGGATCAGATATGGGCATACTCTTTGTGGATACCCAAAACCACTTTGACAACCGTGTACGCGGTAGAGATTCCAGAATAAAGTAGGATGATGATGACGTTCTTGAGGTATACTACGTGGACCCAACTCCCGTGAGTTGGCATAAGGTGGCAAAAACAGGAGCGATCTCGGGCTAAAAGGGGTAGCTCCTCTGGTTGGACACATTTCTTCGATACTATACTCTTACTTGTGGTTGATTTGATGGCCATCCTCCTATTTTGATTGGGAGTGTGTTCCGAGGTGGGCATAGTGGCTGCTACGTTTCCACCAGCCCGTGTGCGTAATTGGTATAACTACGCTGGCATTGCCTTGTGTGCCGTGTCACCTACCATACCGAGCCTTTACTACGAGTTTGTTTTCTCCCGTAGCCCGTGTGGTATCCTTTGATGGTCTCCCGATCTAGAGATATCATGATATTGGATGGACTATTGGGGCCATTATGTGTGAAGGGTGATATGGGTAAGCCTGGAACGCTATTTTAAAGTAAGTTTATTTTACTGTTGACATTATTATATCAGCGAAATATTACTACATAGTAAATAGTTTAACGGATCCTTAGAGGATGGTTATCCCAAACATCCTTTGAGTTATTGTATTTCAATTGTTATTTCACTTGGGTTGGATTTATTGATATAAGAATGTTAATCCTGACTCGAGTGTTTTGTGTTTTGCTTTACGCTCGGGTCAGACCGAGTGATTCAGCATTTAAGACACACCTTCGGAGTTGGAGCTTTGCATGAAGATCTGGCTATATGTTCTGCTTTCTGTATTCGGTGATTCAGTGATATATTCTTATTTGTATTTCATATATCTTGTTACTCTTCTATTGTATCTTGTTTAACTTTGACGTATCTCATATTTATATAGCAGCTTCATGAACTACTATCTCTTTAAAATTCCACTGCATTATTATTTACTCTATATCTGTGATCTGTGATTATATATTACTGTATATTCCGAGATATGCCAAATTTTATTTACAACACGGTATTTTGAGCAATTCAAGTCCGACATGTGCGGATGCGAATGGTTGAAAATACTGGGTCGTTACATTTGGTATCAGAGCCTTGGCTCTAGGAAAAACTTAGCATATATGGTAAATTGATTTACAAAATACTTTCATTCGAGCATGAACCTCCGCTTTCGACTCGATTTCTTTTGAACTTTGGAACGTACCCTGCGGTTCCAAAATCCATTCTTGTCCATCACTATTCGTATCCATTTGATTTTGGGGTATCACATAACTCCACTTCGAATGATCTTTATAATGAGTCGGCGGTCTCGCCAATCTCAAATTGACTTGTAAAGGGGTGAAACTCCTTTACAATAGCATTGATTCACCGGAGATTTCTGTATCCTCGGTTTAGATGATAATATCTCTTTTCATCCTAAATTCTATCTCTTGAGATAGAATGAAGATTTGCCTCAAAATTTCCAGATCGATCTAATTCTTGTAGTCATGGTTGAGCCGGTTAAGGTTGCCCGTGATTTGTATGGGCTTATCCATCTTCCTATCCTGCTATTTAATCATTTTGTCTTTTTTTTCGAACTTATATTCGAATCATAATTCACTTGATTTGAGTCCATCAAATTTGAATCTCTGTCCTTGCTTTGATATCCATTCTTGTATCGTCGAGCGAGGAAGTGTATTTGTAAATCTATGTTTAAAATGTTTTGGATATTGTGTCGTTTGAATTGTTGATGTTGGTTTAGATTTTCGATCGATTCGTCTGCTCAACGCTATCGATAGGATCTCCAAAACACTTGAAAAGAGAAAACCGACACAATATAGTTTTCAAATTTAGTAAAGGAAATAATTTTTTGTATAATTATATTGTACATGTATATAAGTATAAATTTCAGATTTTTGATACTAAATTGAATTGTTTATTAAGAAATAATATTTGGTTTTGCATGTAGCTTGTAAACCATGGTCTTTTGTGTCATATATAAATAATTGAATTATTAAACATGATTATAAATTAATTTGGAAGTATAAATAAATTAAATTCAAGAAGCTGTGAATTTAATTTCCGTTGATCTCAAACTTTGGTTTAAAGATTTAAAAATGGATATTATTTAAAGTATTTTCGAATAGATATTATTCCAAAGAATTTCTAAAGGTTAAAATCAGTGCTCTCCTATTTTGTCGCTAGAAAATAATTTCAGTGATGGCAGCCGCGTCATCGACATTCATTTTCGGGTTTCGAAGTAGAGGAACCATTATGTAGCTCTGCTACAGCTTCACTTGGAAAGTTAAACTGATTTGGATTTCTAAAGTATGACCTAATTTATAAAATATATTGATATATGATTTTAAATTTGATTTGATATCTATAGTGTATATATATTTATCCCTTATGGTTTTAAATTAATCGGAAATTAATTCATAAATTTATGGAACAAGGGGATTCTAACTATAAAATAAAGCCAAATTTTGAATGAATAATTAAACTTGAATAATGAAATTGGAGAATATTTTTCTTGTATAATACTCAATTACATTCCAATATAACTCGCCTTAATTATTCAGAAGTTGATTATGTAATTGGATAATATACAATATAAAAAGATTTTTTGAAAATAATTTGAGTGGTTATAATAAATGTTATACGCTTAAATTTTAGTTATAAAACATAAATAGAGATGAATAGAATAAAAAGTTAATTGAATAATATACAATATAAAATTTTGGTAAAGGAAATTATAAATAAATTTGAATAGATATAATAAGTGTAAATATACTTAATATATGTCATAAGATATATCAACTGGAATAAATTGAATAATAATTTGAAATAAAAGAGAATTAATTTTGTTGAATAAAATATGAGTATAATATATGACAATGAAAATTTATGATTTTAGAAAATTGTTAATTAACGATAACTAGGTAATAAGATAATTAATTTAGAAATAGTTAAGATTGATTTAACTTTGGTGAAATCATATGGGATAAGTAAAATTTATAAATAAATAAGTATTTTTTTGGAAGGAACCTTTTATATCAAATATTAATAAGTTTAAATTAAATCCACTAAAGTGAGATACTTTGAGTTTAAAATAAATTATTGAATGTTAATTCATTTAAATTGAAATTTATATGGTTTAATCAATTGTTCAATTCTGTATTCCAAATCTATTTTCTTTTTGATTGTTTTATTCTCCTACCTCGTTCCTTTTCGGGGATGAAAAGTTTTGAGTGGGGGACAGTGTAACGACCCGTAAATTTTAGTGCTTTTATTTATTTAATTAATTGAAATTTTGTGAAACTTTAAAAAATAAAATTTTGAAATAGAATTTAATATTTGGAATATATCTAATTACACATAATAACTGGTAAATTTTCATCAGATAAGACAAAATTTTATTTTCTTGTGCAATTCTGTTTCAATTTAAATCAGTTAAATTTGATGATAATAAAATATTTTCCAAACATGATTATTTTTATATAGAAAAATAGTAAATCATCTTCTGAGCAAGACTCATTTTTCGATTTTTCAAATTCGGTTTTCTTTAGCTCCGTCCATCTTATTTTTCTGGGTTTTTGCTGCGTTTTCCGCTAGTAGAAAATTCGACTTTTTATAATTCAATCGTACCGCCAATACCTGTATACCATTTTGATCGTCTCATCGTAGTGATCTCTACGCTATAGTTATTTCTGTGTTTTAAAGTCCGGTTTGTAGTGGAATCCGTGAAAAACGATTTCGTATCGATACCAGTTTGTAAAACCATTTGGTTTCCATCGTCCTTTCGTTTACCTACCGGACGAAACAAACAGCCATTTGACTTTATTATCTCCTTGAAATCAACCGTTGGCTTTGGGTATTTCCCAATGGTTCCAAATTATTCTATTGTCTTGTTCTGTTCTAAGAAATGGAAATTCTAAATTTTCACTAAAAATTCATTTGCCTGCTTATTCTCTTACCACTGTTCATTTTCTTCTTTCCCCCTCTGGCACTTCTCTTCCCTTTTATTTTGAACCCAACCGCCTCCCATGGCCAGCCACCAACTACCCATCCTATTGCTGACCGAAGCCTCTCTCCACCACTTCTTGGCAACCCCAACCTCCCTTTGTTTTGCATATAGGTAAGCAAGATATGATATGATATATGTATAAAAATTGTAGACCACTTAATTATAATCTGTTAAAATATATTTATGTGTGTGCGTGTGTCGTTATATCAGATTTGTTGTTTATACCGTATACATTAGTTATATATTAGGCTTAGCATATATATATATATATATATATATATATATATATATATATGGGTAGACATTGTTTTTACATTGTTTATATTATACATATAAATAGATTTGACAGTTATTTATACATATTGATCTGCATAGTTTTGTTATAACCAGATTTATATGTGTATTTGTTATGTAAGTTGTTGGCAACATATATATTGTTATGATTTATATACTAGTTTATATATTTGCTTTTCCAGAGTTCGCTTATGAGTTGCTTATAGTATTTGATGTTAATAAAAAGTAATTTATATAATAAGTTGATATATGTATATATATCGGTTTACAATGGTTACGCATTTGTTTCAAGAATACACATATATAAATTTATATGTTATATATATATAAGCAAGGCCTATATAAAATATGAAGATCTTATTTATGTATCAATAACAAAGCAAGTTATATATATGTTATTGTGTTTTATAATATAACAGTGTCTATTAAGGTATACATTTTGTTGATATAGATTGTATAAGGTATATGCGTTCGCATTTAGGTCGGCATGCATTTTTTTCTCATATGTATGATTTAGGGTATGGATTACATCATAGAAATTATACATATGTAAATTTAAACAAATTATTCTGTTAGTTAACTAGCTATAGTGTATATTAGTGTAAATATGTTGTTGATTTTAAAGTGTATATGTTAGTTTGCATTTATAAATGGTTAAATTATTATAACCTGCTTTATATTAATATATATATATATATATATATATATATATATATATATTTATTTTTTTTATTTTTTTTTATTGTCATAGTGATCTTATAAAGAAACATAATATACTTTTACTTCGAATTTTTTTTCTTGCATCAATCCAGTTCTGATTCGATTTATTCTATTTCGTATCTATCAGCTTTGTCGAATTCGTGCCAATCTCGCTTTGCAGTTGAATTCGTTCTTGGGTTCGTTACTAAATTCTGTGTCATATTCCGTATTCTCTAGCCTCGAAAGGTGAGCAATCACTCGCGATTAATGTTCATATATTTATAAAATTTGATTTCAATTCATACGACAATTGAAATTTGCTGCTTTTAGATATTCACATTGTTATATATATATGCCATGCTATGCTATCTGTTCATTTGTGACATCTGACACTTTTAGTTATTTATATTGATGATATATGCTTATTATATTACTTCATATCTGTTACCACTCTCCAAGTTCCCTGTTAGTATAGAATTCACTATGGGTTGAAATGGTACATACCCAAACGGACTTTAGAATAGTAGAGAAAATCGTTATGGGTTGGAATGATAAACCCAAGCGATTTTCATTTGAATTAAATTTGGGATTGCGGGTTGAAATGATATATGCCCGTATATAGTTTAAATTGCAGATTGAAATGATAAATATTTGTAACAACCCGCATATTTTACGATTGAATATTTAAATATTTTGTTTTAATATTTTATCGTTAGTCGGATTTTAGTCCAAAAAGTTTCTTTTTGCATACGGTCGAATTAGGACTCGGTACCACTTCCATTGAGTTCAAAACACCGTTTGCGATCTTTTTTAGTATAAACATTGATATGTTTGGAGTTAGTGGAATTTTGCTACTTTTTCACTTTGGGCTTTGGGTTTGGTTTAGCCCATAAGCCTAAACTATTAACTCTAGCTCAATCCCCTTCCCTTCATAACTTCACTTTCATTTCCTAACACTAAAGCTTCATCAAAAATGGAGGGAGGAATGGGAAATTAAAACTCCAAGCCTTAGCTCATTTGCAAATCCAACATCTAACACCAAATTCAAAGAGAAGCCATTGATTCTTCCTTTGCTTTCAAGCTTCCTCTTCGTTGATTTTGTGTAAAGGTGAGATTTTTATCTCTCACCTTTGTCTATAACTATCTTTGATTGTTGGGTGTGAATTTCTAACACTTTTTCATATGCCTTTGCACTTGGTTTGGATTGAATTGGTGGAAATCCCAATTTTTAGTATTTTGGGTTCAAATCTTTAAAAATCCAAACTTTGATGATTGAACACGTTTTTGGTGATGCACCGAGGAGCCAATAGGACCGGGTAGCCGATGGGCACAATCCCCTAGCGCCCGTGCTCGATCGGTTGCAAATTGAGAGAGTTTTGCACTTTAACCTTTTAGGTCGCTCGGCCTGCATAATTCGAATTGCTCGGCTTGAATATAGGTCGCGCCATAATTAGGTCGCGCCTTGCTTAGGTCGTGCCAACTTAGTTTGCTCGGCCATTAGGACGTTCCAACTCATTAAGTCGCTCGGCCTTCTTTTACCTCTTAGGTCATTTAATTCTTAAGTTGCTCGACCATGTTATGTCGCTAGCTCCTTAGGTCGCAAACCCCCTTAGGTCGCTCGACCATGTTACGCCGCTAGCTCCTTAGGTCGCATATCGCTTAGGTTGCTCGACCAAGTTATGTCGCTAGCTCCTTAGGTCACAACCCCTTAGGTCGCTCGGCCATGTTATGCTGCTTGCTCTGTTAGGTCGCGCGCTCGGCCATTAGGTCGTTCCACCCCATAGGTCGCTCATCCATGTTAAGTCGCACATGCTATCTCGCAACCATGTTAGGTCGCGTGCTCTCTTAGGTCACGCAATTTGTCTACTTAAGTCGCTCGGCCTTCTTACTTGAGTCGCTTGCCTTGGGTCGTTGGCTACATAGGTTGCTCGGCCATGTTAGGTCGCGCCATGCTTAGGTCACGCCATTCCTTAGGTCGTTTGCAGTTAGGTCGCGCCACCCTTTAAGTCGCACCTACTTTAAGCTGTATGCTATTTCTTGAGCCGCTGATTTCTTGTGTTGACTTATGTTAAGTCCTAAGTCGTGGCTGTTAAGTCGCAAGGGTATTTCCACTTTGATGGACTTAGAGTTAAATTCTTTGGATTTTATTCACGTCTTCGAATGTGAATTTTTTTTACATTCATTAAATTCCAACCTACGCTCTGATACCTTATAGGTTGGCGACTTAACAAAAAGATTTAAAATTTTCAAATTCAAATACAACTTGATTTTACGGATTTTATAGGGTCTATATACAAATACTTATAAAATAGCCGAAATTGTTACATTCATTAAATTCCAGCTACTAGCCACAGAGTGGGTAATACAAACAAAAATCGTACAAGGCTCGTAGGGAGAATGGATTTCCAACTAATGACTAGGCACTGGGGTACCACCTGTCGCAGTACGGGGCCTAGATCACCATACCGAGGATTACTCCCTTCATCCCCTGCAACGCAAGGCCGGAACCATTCCTTACTGAACAGTCCCGAACAAGATAAACCCCGTGGTTGGCGCGACCAACCACCCACTAAGCCGAAATATATATAAAGGGACATCTAGACGGGGAAATATCTTGTCCTGCTTGGACATGACCCACCTAACCTTGCTGCATATCCCCTGATTTTCAGTCATTCCCGGTTGATGAGGCTTGAGGCTAAGCGTTACCTTTAGAACGTTTTCACTTAGAATTCCCATCGTCCACCTGACGATGTTTCGCAAGCATTCGTTCATACTACATCCAATTTGGAAATATCCTCAGGATTAGTAGCGACTAGGCCTTGCACTTTACTTCTCCATCTTCGAATCCAAAAATCATTTTTCGCACGAAAACATACAAACCGGATCGAAGTGGTTTTCGAGAAATAAATCTCGATCCCGGTCTCTTCGAAACGATCAACGCATTTGTCCAATATTGATAGTCGGTGATTTAACTGTCAATTTATATTCATAAACATCCATAAGCATCCATCACACAATAAATAATTCCCAAATTATTTATTTGCCTCAGATATCTTTAGAAGATATATTTTCAAATTTTCAAAGCTTATTTGAAAACAATTCCCAAATTTCTTCCATTACAAGGTAAATCTTTTACCATATATTCCCATTGGAAATAACCAAGTTCAAAACAACTTAGTTTGAAAAGTTTGAAAACAGGTAAAAACATTTTATATTGAAATATACTTTAAAATACGTAAATTTACTTCTAGTTACTTACTCAAAATAAGATTCAAAATATGTACAGTAAAACCATTTATTAAGATATCAACTTTGATTTAACTAAATTTAAAAGTAGTGTTTTAATAAGATAAATACTAATTTCAAATGACTTAAGTCCAAAACTAGTCTTTTAAACAAATCCATTTATAAAAATAATTATTAAGGTATTTATAAAATTTTCTATTGCTAATTCATAAATTATCACTATAAAATAATAACTTCCAAAACACTCTCATTTAAACAAGTTTTAAATTTTTAAAAATTTCTTTTTATAAAATCGGTTTAAGCTCAAACTTGGTTTTTCCCAGGAAATCTCATTTCCACATAAACATCACAGAAATCCTTCTCACGATTTCTGTCAAACTATTTTAATTTAGTTTTATATTTTAATAACATAAATTTTATTTTCCCATTTATCAACTAATAACCTTTCTCTTTATTAATCATTCCATATTTTACAATTTTCAATTCCATTTTAAATAGATTTCAAATTTTAATTCTTTTAAATTCATTATTTAAAAATATCACTTATTTCTCTAAAATACAATTTATCCATTTAAATTAGATTTTGGATTTATAATTTATTCAGCAACATTCCAATACAATTTATTTCAGTTTTCCATCCAAACAGATTTCAATGTTTGTATTCCCTTAAATTCCTTATTTATTAATTTCTTAATTTCTTTTGAAACCCAATTTAATTTCTTTACAATTAAAACTCTAAATTTCTCTATAATTAACATTCTGGGTTTGTAGTTTATTCCACAATATCACAATACAATTTAATTCCAAATTTATCCATCTCAATATATAAACAGGCATCAACATCAATTATAAAAATAAACACTATATAGTGAGGAATCCATCCCTCCAACCTGTTTTCCCTGCATCCACAAATATTAGCACAACTATATATATCAATTCAATTTGATAATAATCAACATAAAAAGCTAAACATCCAAACAAACAACCAATACTAACTGTCTAACTTTACTAGTATCCAAATGTGAGTGAGAATAACTCACCTTGAGTTTTCGGCGAGCGTTCGAAATTTAAATTAAACCGAACGACGTTCGATTTAACCCAAATTTCTACTTGCCCGGAATGATTCCCGAATTGCATCAGTGCGTAGTATTCTTTTCTGCGATCCCGGCGCCGTGAATTTCGTACGAATCTTATGTCATACGGAAAAGTTATTGAATTTTAAAGATTTGAATATAAATTTAAAACAAATTCTCTTTCTTTTTTTCTTTTTTTTTTACAAACAGATCGGGCCGTACGTTGCATCAGGGGATCCAGGCCGTTCACGCTTTCTCCTTCCCAAACGCAAACCTCCAGGTTAACAAACCCACCGCCGTGATATAGGGTTTCAACCCGCTCCCTCCACGCTCGACCGGAACAAGATCGACTACCACCAGGACGAAGCGCCCACTCGACTCAACCTCCACCCCGAATTACACGAAGCTCGGCCTCCTCTCCATCACGGTTCTTGCGCTTGAACGCATGACGAACGCAGCCTCCCTACCTCTCCACGCTGCGCTAAACTCCATCACCACCGTACACATCGTTGATCTCGACACCCCCTTCGATTTATTAATTGAAAACTTTTCGCGAAAGCTTATGGATTTAGTGAAAAATGGAGGAGAAGGGGAGGAAATGTCGGCCATTGAAGATAGATTAGCGGCGGCCTGAACGTATATGCTAGGGTTTAGTGAAATTAAATATATATAATATTGGTTTAATATTATTTTATTAATATTATTCTCAATTTAACATTGTATTGCAAACAAACTCCAATTCTCACGTACCAATAGGCGTTCCTAAGGTTTTTCCACGTTCCGGACACAATGGAATAGGTTTCGTAAGCTAATTCGATCGTATGTGCAAGTTACGAAATTAAACGATCAATTTAAAATTAAAACGATTTCGATGCATTTCGAGCTGCCACGGCCAAACGACAACTCCGATTGCTACGAAAATTGAAATCCGATAATAACTAACTATTGTAAATCCAATGGAACTGGTTTCGTCGAATTCCGAGACTGTGCCCCGGAAGGCTATTTTAACTCGTCTATTAAATCGAGCAAATTTCCAAAATTGTCGAAATCACTTGAAACTCCACTTTTAAAATTTTATTAACTTAATAATAAATCATATGAAATTTATAAGCACATTTACAATCATTTTGACTCATTTCGAATCAAAATTTGATTATTTGCATTTTTATAATATTAAGTTCTATTATTAAATTAATATAAAATTCCAAATTCAATCTATTGCCAATTAATTCCATCCAACCGTCCAAAATTATAACTCGAACCCAAATGGACTTTAAAAATAAATTTTACAATTTGTTTCATCTCTATCTACTTTCAGAATTACCCATTTATTCCAATTTATGATATTAAGCTATTTTTATTCAAATTCCAATTTAGTTCCCGTATAAGAAATTTCTAATTTTTTATTAACTTAACCAAAGTCTTTTATTTAAAAATTCATATTAAAATCCATATTCAACATTTAAAATGAATTAAATGTTCAAATTTAATGGCTTAAAAATACGGGATGTTACATTCCTCCCCCTTGATAAAAATTTCGTCCCCGAAATTTGCTAAGGTAGAAGAATGTTCCTACATTCTTAACTTAATCCAAATTTCTTTAGTTACAACTTATATACACTTTCCAAAACCTTTAGCTCAATTTCAAACCCGTTTGCTTTATTAACTCTAAAGCTTAAATTTTAACTTATAACTTCCCAAGTTACTTAACTTTTTCCCAAAACCCAAAAATATTCTAACTCCCAAAATTTCCGAAAATTTTTGGCAGAGTCTCCCCTGCGCGGAGGAGCTTTCGCGATATCTCGATACAAATAAATATATATATATCGACCCACACGGTCGGAAACCAAAATATATCACAATATATATATCATTTCCCAATTATATTTGCGTAGGCGTACCTTTTTAGCAAATTCTTAAAGCAAGCGGCTAATATAACGCATATACGCGCTCCATCTCTCTCTAACGCCTTCTATACCTGTACTTACTCAACAAATATATCAGTTTTCAAAGATATGAACATTTTACAACATTTCCAATATAAGTATAAGCCAAAACATATCCATTTCATTGCCAAAACCAAGCAAATCTCACAATTATGTATGCTAATCACTTGTATAAATAATTTCACCATTCAGACATCTATTTAAATTCCCTTTATCAACTCAAACTTCATAGTTTAACAATCTTAACCATATTCATTTCATATTTATTACAACCAAATTATATTTACTTCAATATTATGAATATGTGCTTTTAATTCATTTACTTTTCTTTAATTTGTCCACTTAAGTTTAAGGTCTAATTTCTATGCAGGTTATGGTTATCCAAACACATAATCAATTCTTAAGCTTATACGAACTTAGAATTTAATTCCAACTTCAAATTTCATAAATCTCTATTTCATTCGGAATTATTCAAAATCCAAATATTCTTATTCCCTTGCAATTTTTAAATCAAATCCTCATTCTCATTTTTCAAATTTATTATTCATCTTAAGTTTATTTTTTAGTACTTTATTATTATTATTATTCTATTCTAAATTATTTACAATTCTTATATTCATATGATATCACAATATTTAATTTAAAGCCATTTCACTTGCCATTCAACTTTATTTCCCAACCCAAAATTTATCCAAGACAAAATTATGAAGCTTAATCACACTTATTATTCAACTTGCTTAAGTTCTTTCGCAATATTTTCATTATCTTCTTATAAATCAATTTTCATCCACATCAATTCCAATTCATTAACAACTTTAATTCACTTTGCCTATTTATTAAATCTATTTTAGACTTATTTTATTAGCAAAGAAACCAATTTAAATTATTTCACTCATGTGAATCTTTTTACAATTCAAACCATCACTATTATAATTCCATTTTTCATTCACACTTCATTATTTGTTACCACAAATTTAAATCCCATGCCACAACTGGATTTTTCTATTTACTTTCCAAATTTTAACCAAACTATCAAAATTTTATTCCTGCTAGTACAAATTCCATTTAATTTAGCTTACACAGAGTTCATTTCCAAACAATCATTTGGATTTAATTGAGTAGACACTTACTTCATTCAGCATTATTTCAACTAAATTAAATCTCCTTCCAATTTGGTTTTATCCAAATTTCTTCTAAGTTTACGTAAAAATTTGCTTAGCTAAATTAAATTCATCCCACTTCTTTTACCACTCATATAAGGATTGAATCCATTCAATATTATTTATTACACAACTGGAATTTAATTTCAATTTCATTTTCAAAACAGATTTCATTTTCCCCATACATAAGTTCAAGACCTATTTGCCAATTTAAAACATCCACCTTTTTATCCTCGCCGCTTTATTACACTTTACATTTCTTTTATGGTTAAGTTTTGAATTTGCCACACCATTCAACTCTTTCCATTAATAAATTACAATTTCACCTCCATTCAAAAGCTTAGATTGCTTATTTAAGTCCATTTCCATCTTATAATCACAAGTTTCAATTATAACACTAATAACTTAAGAATATGAATTTCTTTATGCAATTATAAACAATTTACATTTCACCTTTATATCCAATTTAATTTAATACTAATTCATTTAGATTTAATTCAATTTCAAATTCGCAATTGTAATTTTCCATATACAAATCCAAAACTTATTTAATAACTCAAGTTCATTTAAGATTAAGTTTGAATCCACCATACCATCCCACTATTTCCCATTTGTGATTATAACTCCATTACTCTTTTATAAGTTCTCCAACTTATTTATTTAAAAGCTTATATAGCTCATCTTAATTCATCTACATCTTATAATCACAACTTCAAATTTTATATATGTATCACTGGGTTCTTAATGATACAAATCTTCCTTCACCTTAATCCTTTGCAAAATTTTAAATTCATAATACCCAGCTAAAGCATAACAATTACTAGCTTGAGGATATACTCCATTTCACACTGACCCAAAATCTCAAAGTCCACTACATCTTAATTTAATTCAAATCAACTTTATTTTAAGTCCAATTTATTTTACTTATCCAAGTTAAATTCAAATTTTCTACTCACTTCAACATATTTTATTCACTTTCAATTACTCAAATTAAATTTTAATTCTAAGACTAAAATTTTCATTTCTTACTTCTTATTATTATTAATTTCAATTAATAAGTTTAATAGTTAGTTCATTTCAACTTTACACATTATTTAATTAGAATTTCCCAGAATTCATTTTACCCGGTTTTATTCCAAAACCATGTTGAAATATATCAAATATATACCGATTTGGTATATCAATCAAATCACCAGATTTTCCAAAGCAATTTGTTTGCACCAAACAAATTTCCCATTTTTGAAATGTCCAAAACAACTGTTATACCCAACTAGTCCAAACAATACCATAACCAAATATTAGGGAAGCAATCCGTCACTTTAGAAACACGAAAATGAATTCTAATGATGTGGCCAGCATCATCAGGATTATTTTCCAGCGACTGAAGTGAGTTCAACGCTTCTTACTCTCCCAAATTTATTTCAAAACTGTTTTCCATTTAAAATACTTCCCAAAACAATATTCCATCATTACCTTCAAAAACTTTGGAAAACATTCCCAAACTTTCCCAAGATTTTAAATTTCCAAACTTTTATTTTCAATCTATTAAAAAATATTTTTTTTTTCAGAACTTCCGGGATTAAATTCTGGTTTAATTCAAATTTAATTATTCTTCTTTTGTATAATTTATACTTATGGAATTTATTTGGTTATAAATCAATTCAATATCTTACATTCCCATTGGTTTATATATCATCTCATTTCAAATTTAAATCAAATTTAAGTTTCATATTTTATTACAGTATTAACAACCAACCAAACAATATATATATATGTAATTGAGAAAACCATTTCTTTTATATCAAAATATAATTTTGGGTAAAATTATTTCATTTACCCACTTTAAAAACAATACTATGTCGGTTTATCTTGTTTAAGAGTTTAGAAATCCCTATCGATACGGTTGTACTTCCCGTACCGACCAGAATTCATAAACACTCAACCGATAAGTCCACACAGTATAAAAAAATTTTTATATTCACTAACAAGTACGCTCTCATATCTATTAATACGCTCAACTCATTATAGAGTACTATTGACTCTATTAAATGAGTAATTACCCACCAAAGCCTAGGTTGTCGCCAACCTACGCTCTGATACCAAGTGTAACATCCCGCAAATCCGTACCCCTTGAATCAACACTATTCTACCTCTATTAACTTAAGTGGCAACAGAATTACGAACCATTAGGGTTAAAGAAGAAGAGATATAAGAAGAAGAAACTAAACAATATCAGGATCTCACAGTCGCAGCGGAGTAAAATATAATAGTAAATATATAACTTTACACAAAATGAAATCTATAACTGTTTTATACAATCATGTCATCAGAGTGTCTCATACATCAACAATCACAAATCAGACATACCATGAAATCATAGCAGCGAATATATATATAGGTACATATACGACGTCTCGGACTCCAGCTCCTCTCCTGCTCCATAGCATCCTGACCTGAACAAATAATACTCTGTCTGACCCGAGCATTATAATGAAATAACACCCGAGTCAGTCTGGAATACCAGCTGATAATAATGCATCCAAATTGATTATTAAAGTTTCAAAAATCCTTTGAAAACAAAAGCAACTCGTAAGACCACGCCACAAATAAACATGTCGGGTTTTTACCTTACGATAGCTAAACACTTTTTATAGAAATCCTCTGATATTATAATAGGGTCTATTTACAAATATTTATAAAATAGCCGAAATTGTTACATGATTAAATTCCAGCTACTAGCCACAAAAGTGGGTAATACAAACAAAACTCGTACAAGGCTCGTAGGGAAAATGGATTTCCAACAATGACTAGGCACTGGGGTACCACCTGTCACAGTACGGGGCCTAGATCACCGTACCGAGGACTACTCCCTTCATCCCCTGCAACACCAGGCCGGAACCATTCCTTACTGAACAGTCCCGAACAAGATAAACCCCGTGGTTGGCGCGACCAACCACCCACTAAGCCGAAATATATATAAAGGGACATCTAGACAGGGGAAATATCTTGTCCTGCTAGGGCATGACCCACCTAACCTTGCTGCATATCCCCTGATTTTCAGTCATTTCCGGTTTGATGAGGCTTGAGGCTAAGCGTTACCTTTAGAACGTTTTCACTTAGAATGCCCATCGTCCACCTGACGATGTTTCGCAAGAATTCGCCCAAACAAAGTCCGTCCCGGGTTCGAACGGAACCGAAGGCACTACTCCTACTACGTCCATTTTGGAAATATCCTCAGGATTAGTAGCGACTAGCCCTTGCACTTCACTGCTCCATCTTCGAATCCAAAAATCGTTTTTCGCACAAAAACGTACAAACCGGATCGAAGTGGTTTTCGAAAAATAAATCTCGATCCCGGTCTCTTCCAAACGATCAACGCATTTGTCCAATATTGATAGTCGGTGATTTAACTATCAATTTATATTCATAAACATCCATAAGCATCCATCACACAATAAATAATTCCCAAATTATTTATTTGCCTCAGATATCTTTAAAAGATATATTTTCAAATTTTCAAAGCTCATTTGAAAACAATTCCCAAATTTCTTCCATTACAAGGTAAATCTTTTACCATATATTCCCATTGGAAATAACAAAGTTCAAAACAACTTAGTTTGAAAACAGTTAAAAACGTTTTATATGGAAATATACTTTAAAATACGTAAATTCACTTCTAGTTACTTACTCAAAATAAGATTCAAAATATGTACAGTAAAACCATTTATTAAGATATCAACTTTGATTTAACTAAATTTAAAAGTAGTGTTTTAATAACATAAATACTAATTTCAAATGACTTAAGTCCAAAACTAGTCTTTTAAACAAATCCATTTGTAAAAATAATTATTAAGGTATTTATAAAATTTTCTATTGCTAATTCATAAATTATCACTATAAAATAATAACTTCCAAAACACTCTCATTTAAACAAGTTTTAAATTTTTAAAACTTCCTTTTTATAAAATCTGTTTAAGCTCAAACTTGGTTTTTCCCAGGAAATCTCATTTCCACATAAACATCAAAGAAATCCTTCTCATGATTTCTGTCAAACTATTTTAATTTAGTTTTATATTTTAATAACATAAATTTTATTTTCCCATTTATCAACTAATAACCTTTCTCTTTATTAATCATTCCAGATTTTACAATTTTCAATTCCATTCTAAATAGATTTCATATTTTAATTCTTTTAAATTCATTATTTAAAAATATTTCTCTAAAATTCAATTTGTCCATTTAAATTAGATTTTGGATTTATAATTTATTCAGCAACATTCCAATACAATTTTATTTCAGTTTTCCATCCAAACAGATTCCAATGTTTGTATTCCCTTAAATTCCTTATTTATTAATTTATTAATTTCTTTTGAAACCCAATTTAATTTTTTTACAATTAAAACTCTAAATTTCTCTATAATTAAAATTCTGGGTTTGTAGTTATCCCACAATATCACAATACAATTTAATTCCAAATTTATCCATCTCAATATATAAACGGGCAGCAACATCAATTATAAAAGTAAACACTATATAGTGAGGAATCCAGTTGGATCCCTCCAACCTGTTTTCCCTGCATCCAAAAATATTAGCACAACTATATATATCAATTCAATTTGATAATAATCAACATAAACAGCTAAACATCCAAACAAACAACCAATACTAACTGTCTAACTTAACTAGTATACAGATGTGAGTGAGAATAACTCACCTTGAGTTTTCGGCGAGCGTTCGAAATTTAAATTAAACCGAACAACGTTCGATTTAACCCAAATTTCTACTTGCCCGTAATGATTCCTGAATTGCATCAGTGCGTAGTATTCTTTTCTGCGATCCCGGCGCCGCGAATTACGTATGAATCTGATGTCATACGGAAAAGTTATTGAATTTTAAAGATTTGAATATAAATTTAAAACAAATTCTCTTTCTTTTTTTTTTACAAACAGATCGGGCCGTACGTTTCATCAGGGGATCCAGGCCGTTCATGCTTTCTCCTTCCCAAACGCAAACCTCCAGGTTAAAAAACCCACCGCCGTGATATAGGGTTTCAACCCGCTCCCTCCACGCTCGACCGGAACAAGATCGACTACCACCAGGACGAAGCGCCCACTCGACTCGACCTCCACCCCGAATTACACGAAGCTCGGCCTCCTCTCCATCACGATTCTTGCGCTCGAACGCATGACGAACGCGGCCTCCCTGCCCTCTCCACGCTGCGCTAAACTCCATCACCACCGTACACATTGTAGATCTCGACACCCCCTTCGATTTATTAGTTGAATACTTTTCGCGAAAGCTTATGGATTTAGTGAAAAATGGAGGAGAAGGGGAGGAAATGTCGGCCATTGAAGATAGATTAGCGGCGGCCTGAACGTATATGATAGGGTTTAGTGAAATTAAATATATATAATATTGGTTTAATATTATTTTATTAATATTATTCTCAATTTAACATTGTATTGCAAACAAACTCCAATTCTCACGTACCAATAGGCGTTCCTAAGGTTTTTCCACGTTCCGGACACAATGGAACAGGTTTCGTAAGCTAATTCGATCGTATGTGCGAGTTACGAAATTAAACGATCAATTTAAAATTAAACTGATTAAAACGATTTCGATGCGTTTCGAGCTTCCACGGCCAAACGACAACTCCGATTGCTACGAAAATTAAAATCTGATAATAACTAACTATTACAAATCCAATGGAACTGGTTTCGTCGAATTCCGAGACTGTTACCCGGAAGGCTATTTTAACTCGTCTATTAAATCGAGCAAATTTCCAAAATTGTCGAAATCACTTGAAACTCCACTTTTGAAATTTTATTAACTTAATAATAAATCATATGAAATTTATAAGCACATTTACAATCATTTTGACTCATTTCGAATCAAAATTTGATTATTTACATTTTTATAATATTAAATTCTATTATTAAATTAATATAAAATTCCAAATTCAATCTATTGCCAATTAATTCCATCCAACCGTCCAAAATTATAACTCGAACCCAAATGGACTTTAAAAATAAATTTTACAATCTATTTCATCTCTATCTACTTTCAGAATTACCCATTTATTCCAATTTATGATATTAAGCTATTTTTATTCAAATTCCAATTTAGTTCCCGTATAAAAAATTTCTAATTTTTTATTAACTTAATCAAAGTCATTTATTTAAAAATTCATATTAAAATCCATATTCAACATTTAAAATGAATTAAATGTTCAAATTTTATGGCTTAAAAATACAGGATGTTACAGAAGGAAATTAGAATTTTCTGTGGGAGATCTTGTGTTTATTCGTGTTTCACCTATGAAGGGTGTTGTACGTTTTAATCGATTGGGAAAGTTAGCACCTCGATATATTGGTCCATTTCCCATCACCGAACGATTTGTTTCCGTGGCTTATTGCCTGTTATTACCAGCTCAGTTCTGTGCTATTCATGACGTGTTTCACGTTTCTCAACTGCGGAAATGCATTCGAGATTCCGATTCTATTCTTGAGCCCGGTGTTGTGGAAGAAATTGTAGTTTCGTCTAATTTAACTTATGAGCAACATCCTATTCGTATTATTCCTTCGGAGGTCAAACGCCTTCGAAATAAAGATGTTCCGCTTGTTAAGGTTCAATGGTTCTCGAATCCTAATGATTGCTCTTGGGAATCTAACTTTCCCATGCTCTTTGAGGTGAATTTCTTATTTCAAAATTCTTTTGTGTTGAGATGCTTTCATGGTTGTTATCTTATATTTTCTTCTTAAATATTGCGAGGATACAATTTCTTTAAGGAGGGGAGTCTGTAACAACCCACATATTTTACGATTGAATATTTAAATATTTTATTTTCAAATTTTATCGTTAGTCGGATTTTAGTCCGAAAAGTTACTTTTTGCGTACGGTTGAATTACGACTCAGACCACTTCCATTGAGTTCAAAACACCGTTTGCAATCTTTTCGAGTATAAACTTTGATATGTTTGGAGTTAGTGGAATTTTGCTACTTTTTCACTTGGGGCTTTGGGTTTGGTTTAGCCCATAAGCCTAAACTATTAACTCTAGCTCAACGCCCTTCCCTTCGTAACTTCACTTTCATTTCCTAGCACTAAAGCTTCATCAAAAATGGAGGAAGGAATGGGAATTAAAACTCCAAGCCCTAGTTCATTTGCAAATCCAACATCTAACACCAAATTCAATGAGAAGCCATTGATTCTTCCTTTGCTTTCAAGCTTCCTCTTCTTTGATTTTGTGTAAAGGTGAGATTTTTATCTCTCACCTTTGTCTATAACTATCTTTGATTGTTGGGTATGAATTCCTAACACTTTTTTATATGTATTTGCTCTTGGTTTGGATTGAATTGGTGAAAATCCCAATTTTTAGTATTTTGGGTTCAAATCTAACTTTGATGATTGAACACGTTTTTGGTGATGCATCGAAGAGCCAATAGGACCGGGTAGCCGATGGGCACAATCCCCTAGCTCCCGTGCTCGATCGGTTGCAAATTGAGAGAGTTTTGCACTTTAACCTTTTAGGTCGCTCGGCCTGCACAATTCGAATTGCTCGGCTTGCATATAGGTCGCGCCATAATTAGGTCGCGCCTTGCTTAGGTCGTGCCAAATTAGGTCGCTCGGCCATTAGGACGTTCCAACTCATTAAGTCGCTCGGCCTTCTTTTACCTCTTAGGTCATTTAATTCTTAAGTTGCTCGACCATGTTATGTCGCTATCTCCTTAGGTCGCTTGACCATGTTACGCCGCTAGCTCCTTAGGTCGCAACCCGCTTAGGTTGCTTGACCATGTTATGCCGCTAGCTCCTTAGGTCGCAACCCCTTAGGTCGCTCGGCCTGTTATGCTGCTTGCTCTGTTAGGTCGCGCGCTCGGCCATTAGGTCGTTCCACCCCATAGGTCGCTCATCCATGTTAAGTCGCACCTGCTATCTCGCAACCATGTTAGGTCGCTTGCTCTCTTAGGCCGCGCCATTTGTCCACTTAAGTCGCTCGGCCTTCTTACTTGAGTCGCTTGCCTTGGGTCGCTGGCTACATAGGTTGCTCGGCCATGTTAGGTCGCGCCATGCTTAGGTCGTCCCCACCTAAGTCGCTTGGCCTTCTCTTACATCTTTGTTTGTAACTATCTTTGATTGTTAGGTATGAATTCCTAACACTTTTTCATATGCATTTGCTCTTGGTTTGGATTGAATTGGTGAAAATCCCAATTTTTAGTGTTTTGGGTTCAAATCTTTAAAAATCCTAAATTTGATGATTGAACACGTTTTTGGTGATGCATCGAGGAGCCAATAGGACCGGGTAGCCGATGGGCATAATCCCCTAGCGTCTGTGCTCGATCGGTTGCAAATTGAGAGAGTTTTGCACTTCAACCCCTTAGGTCGCTCGGCCTGCACAATTCGAATTGCTCGGCCTGCATATAGGTCGCGCCATATTAAGGTCACGCCTTGCTTAGGTCGTGCCAACTTAGGTCGCTCGGCCATTAGGACGTTCCAACCCATTAAGTCGCTCGGCCTTCTTTTACCTCTTAGGTCGTTTAATTATTAAGTCGCTCGACCATGTTATGCCGCTAGCTCCTTAGGTCGCAACCCCCTTAGGTCGCTCGACCATGTTATGCCCCTAGCTCCTTAGCTCACAACCCCCTTAGGTCGCTCGACTATGTTATGCTGCTTGCTCTGTTAGGTCGTGCGCTCGGCCATTAGGTCGTTCCACCCCATAAGTCACCCAACCATGTTAAGTCGCACCTGCTATCTCGCAACCATGTTAGGTCGCTTGCTCTCTTAGGTCACACCATTTGTCCACTTAAGTCGCTCGGCCTTCTTACTTGAGTCGCTCGCCTTGGGTCGCTAGCCACATAGGTCGCTCGGCCATGTTAGGTCGCGCCATGCTTAGGTCGTCCCCACTTAAGTCGCTCGGCCTTCTCTTACGCCTTAGTCGCGCCATACTTAGGTCATTCCATTCCTTAGGTCATTTGCAGTTAGGTCGCACCACCCTTTAAGTCGAACCTGCTTTAAGCCGTATGCTATTTCTTAAGCCGTTGATTTCTTGTGTTGACTTATGTTAAGTCGTAAGCCGTGGCTGTTAAGTCGCAAGGGCATTTCCACTTTGATGGATTTGGAGTTGAATTCTTTGGATTTTATTCACGTCTTCGAATGTGAATTTTTGTGATTTATTGTTTCTACAATCATTTTTGTGATTTGTCACTTTATCTCACTCCTACGAGAAATCTAATTAAACGACTTAGCAGAACAAATGATATGAAACGCTTGCGTTTACTTCTCCGGTTAATTCTTGGACTTGTTCGATTGAATCTCTTGTGACAATTTTCGAGTGGAGATCTACAATTTGTTCGTAAATATTCAAGTTAAGCTAGTGGTTATGGGACATGAAGCTAAGCTTATATAATTACTAGCTTACTGTAATTGACACTTCTTGATGATCGTCGATGATCATTTTTTGTGATTTAGACTAGCAAATGTGCGATGTCTCTTTGTCTACGAGGGAGACTAAACCCCGTTTCTGTGGAGCTTCGGGTCAATTTGGTGGGTTAGCGACCCATGGTCTTCGGGCCGTTTTTTGGAGCTTCGGCTCAAAATTAATGGTTAGCAACCATGGAATAGCGTTCCATTTTGTGATACACGTGTTGGTGAGTTTTCATGCTCTCGTTTTGTGATAGGCCTTCCCTTTTTTTTGATTTTTGGATTTCCATGGATAATTTCTGGAATTTGTGTTTTCGCCAATTTTCGTGATTTACATTGATAAGTTTTATCCATATTTGTGCATTGGTGAATTTGTGTGCCATTAACTTTTGTGATTGGCATTGATATCATTGTCCATATTTATGGTTTTGGTGAATATAAATAAAGAGTATGACATTCCTTTTGATCTTTGAGAAGATTCTTGTGATAATGATTAATCCCTAGTTGATTTTCAATTGCATACTTATCACAGTATGGCTTTATTGTTATCATATGTTTATGTCATATCTCTTGTTCTATATCATGTTATCTGATATTTATAGCTAGACTGATGCGTTTATTATTTTCTTATTAAATAATTCTCGTGTCAGACCGAGATGTTACAGGTGCTTCTGCTTGACTTCACATTTGGGATTATCATCTTGACTTTTGGCTAACTACTTAGACCAGTAGTTTTTGTTATGTACATTTGAGATATAGACTCATTGATGTATCCATATTCTTTTGTCTAGCACTTGTAGCTATTCTTTTGTGATATTGTGGATCTTGTTTGACCACTACTCTGATGTACACTTTCATGTGTTATATATTCATATCTATTTCCACCTTTGTGATATGGATGTCGGTGACTAATTTGTGCTATCTTGATTTCTATATTTGTTTCCGAAGAATATATATAGTCACTGTGTAGTAGCTTTGAGTTTGTATCGATATGTCGGATTTCCTCCTGAAATCAAATGCATATTGTACTATCTGACATATTGGTGCTCGCACAAAGCAATTTCACGGATGGTTGCTCCTCAACAGCCTTATTCTCCACGCTAGTTGATGGCATTTCACCGTAGTGTCCTTGGGAAGAGTGGGTATAGAGGTGGGGCGTCACAATATCCGTATCGCTTGACCATAGGATAGAAAATTATGTATAGACGCCGTTGATCTATATATAAATATTTTGGAAATGATTTCTATGGTTTTAGGGAGATATATATATATATATAAAGTTTTTTTTATATTGAAATTAGTTATGAATAAGTTGTAAATTAAATTGGATTTAAAATTAATTTGGAATTGTATTTAGTTGAGAATTATCTTTAATTAAATCGATTTGAAATGGATTTACTTAGAGATTTAAAGGTATGATTCTATAATTTGGTTTTGGTTTAAGATGATTTAAAATATTTCAAGGTTAGAAAATTAAATAAGATACTTAGTGATTTAAAATTTGGGGTTTATTTAAATGATATCGTAATTTATTTCAAAGAAAAACTTATATAAAGTGAATTTGATATATATATATATATATATATATATATATATGAGGTTTTGAAATTTGTTTGAAATGTTGAACATTTAAAGCTTTGAAATATATGGAAATTGAAATGGCTTATTTGAGATTCAAGTCTGTGTTTGAAATCTATATAAATCGAAATGGTTTATTGAGAAACTGATTTGAATTGAAATTGAGGAATTGATATTTGATTAAATGTGAACTTGGAATTCGAGTGATTTGGAATTGATTTATGAAATTTTGAATGGGATTTTGAAATGTGATTTGGAATGGTATTTAAAATAATAAATGAATGATATAATTGAATTATAAAAGGTATTTAAATTCGAATATTTGAAATTGAATTCAAATGATGATTTGATAACGAAGTTTTGAAAGATATGATATTTTAATGATTTTGAAATGGTGTTGAATGATATAATCTTTATTTTGATAAAGAATGTGAATTTGGAATGATATTTGGTTTTGATAAATGAATATTTGAAGTTTATATTTGCGTGAAAAGATATTTGGTTTAACTGTAACTTATGTTTATTTAGATAATATTGGATTTATGAAATGAATATTTCAAGACTGAATAATAATGAAATTAGATTTGAGATATGAATATATGAAATAATAAAGTTTAGTTTCGAAATGTGGGATATTAAAATTTGGAAATATATTAAAATTGGATAGCTTATTTTGTAGATCAAATCTATATTTGAAATTATTTGATTTGAAAAGTTTTGTTGGAAAACTGAATTGAATTGAAACTGATTCTTTTGAATTGAATTAAACCAGAAGGTTGAAAATTTGGGTTGATTTGTACATATGTAAATATAAAGAATTAAGGGAAGTAACATGATTTCAAATGTATGTTTTCGAAATGTTATGATTTCAAAGTGCAATGATTTCAAGTATTTTGGTTTCGAATAGTTATAACTCTGAAAGTATTATGATTATTGAAAGATGAGTATATGTTTGAAATGGAAATGATATCATATTGATTTGACCATGGCTTTGATATAAAAATGGTTTTGGTTTTGAAGTATAAACTATTTTGAAAGGATTATAGTTTTGAATGAAATGATTTGATTTTGAAATATAAACTATTTTGAAATGACCATGGCATTATAAAAACGATTGGTTGGCAAAGAGACCGGGTTCGGATATGGACATACTCTTAGTCGATACCGAAAACCACTTGACAACCGTATATGCGGTGGAGATTCCAAAATGAAGTAGGATGGTGGCGAAGTTCTTGAGGTATATTACGTGGAGCCAACTCCCGTGAGTTGGCATAAGGTGGCTGATACAGGAGCAATCTCAGGCCAAAAGGGTAGCTCCTCTAGTCGGACACATTTCTTGGATATTATACTATTACTTGTGGTTGATTTGATGGCCATCCTTCGATTTTGATAGGGAGTGTGTTCTGAGGTGGGCGTAGTGGCTGCTACGTTACCACTAGCCCGTGTGCATAGTTGGTATATCTACCCTGGCATTGCCTTGTGTGCCTTGTCACCTACCATACCGAGCCATTACTATGAGTTTGTTTTCTCCCGTAGCCCGTGTGCTATCATCTGATAGTCTCCCGATCGGGAGATATCATGATATTGGATGGACTGCTGGGACTATTATGTGTGAAGGGTGATATGGGTAAGCCCAGAACGCTATTTTAAAGTAAGTTTATTTTACTGTAGACATTATTATATTAGCGAAATATTACTACATAGTAAATAGTTTGATGGATCCTTGGAGGATGGTTATCCCAAACATCCTTTGAGTTATTGTATTTCAATTGTTATTTCTCTTGAGTTGGATTTATTAATATAAGAATGTTAATCCTGACTCAAGTGTTTTGTGTTTTGCTTTGCGCTTGGGTGAGACTGAGTGATTCAGCTTTTAAGACTCACCTTCGGAGTTGGAGCTTTGCTTAAAGATCCGGCTATATGTTCTGCTTTCCGTATTCGGTAACTTCAGTGTTATATTCTGATTTGTACCTGATATATCTTGTTACTCTTCTGTTGTATCTTGTTTAAATTTGATGTATCTTGTATTTATGTAGTAGCTTCATGAACTACTATCTCTTTAAAATTCCGTTTGCATTATTATTTACTCTGTGTCTGTGATCATTGATTATTTATTACTGTATATTCTGAGATTTGCCAAATTTTATTTACAACGCGGTATTTTGAGCAATTCAAGTCCGACATGTATGGATGCGAGCGGTTGAAAATACTAGGTCGTTACATCAATCCCACTACCTCTACCTCTACATACACACAAACCCTCCTCTACCATCAACACAACCACCTACCTTTCCCTTCTGACTCCAACAACTGTAACTGTACTGTTAAGCTTCCATCCGTAGTTTCACTTACAATGGACATTACAACAACACCACATCAAAATTGTATTGATCAATGCTTACTTTTTCCTTGTAACAATACCCCCTGCAAATCACACTAGTCCCTACGTATCACCAAAACGTAATAACTTCTCTACAGCCTCCAACAACACTGTTATTCCCACAACTAGTCAATTAACTCAACAGCAAAAACAAACAACACAAGTGCACTGACCAAACATCCACAAGTTGAAATACATACCTTGCCAACTGTGCACGAACAACTTCTTCTCTTCTGCAAACTTCTCCCTGACCATACCATCATCTCCTCCAACCTCGCCATACCATCAACGATACAAATCCAATGTCACCTCCTCCTGCAACATTGGCAATGTCCCCAACATCCTCAAGCAATATCCTACTACGATCACGATATTAATCATCCCAACATTTCCAATCAACGATATGAATTGAAACACCACTCTACCATTCACCGCCATGCATCGACAACTCTACCATCAAATCAAAATACTGCCTCCCTTCATAATTCAAACTCCGCCACCAATATGTAACATCCCGCATACTTATCGATTGTATATTTAAATATTTTATTTAAATATTTCATCGTTCGTCGGATTTTAGTCCGGAAACCTACTTTTTGCAAACAGTCGAATTAGGACTCGAGACCCTTTCCATTGAGTTCAAAATGCCGTTTGCAACCTTTTTGAGTATAAGCTTCGATACGTTTGGAGTAAGTTGAATTTCGCTACCTTTTCACTTAGTGCTATGGGTTGGGTTCATCCCACTAGCCAACTTAATACTCCAAACTGAACCACTCCTCTTCATTCACTCCCTCTTCCTCTACTTTTCAGTTCTAAAGAGATTAATGGTGAGTGGAATGGGAAATTAAAACTCCAAATCCTAGTTTTCTTTTGCAAATCAAGCTCTAGCTCCAAACTAATAGAAGAAACTTTGATAAGCCTCTTCGTCTTCTTCTCTAACTCATTTTCTTATCAATTTCAGAAATTCCTAAACCTAACTTTGGGAATGTTCTTCTTTTGAGCATAGATTCAAGCTCATTTGGGTTGTGTTGAAGAGTGGTTGATTCTCTCTTTGCTTTCAAGCTTCTTCTTCATTTGTTTTTGTGAAAAGGTGAGATTTTTATCTCACATCTGTGCCTATATTTATCTTCGATTGTTAGGTATGAATTCCTAACAATTATTCTTGTGCAATTGCTTTTGGTTTGGATTGATTTGGTGAATATTCCAATTTTTAGTGTTTTGAATTCAATTCTTTAAAAATCATAACTTTGATGTTTTGATCATGTTTTTGGTGATGAATCGAAGAGCTTATATGGCCGGGTAGTCGATGGCGTAAATCCTTAGTGCCATTGCTCGACCGATTCAATTCGAAAGGGATTGGCATTCATTAGATAGGCATGGTAGTGCTGGCAATAGGGTCCGGCCGACCGAGCTCTATAGCCGGCCGACCTGCTACCCGAGCACTTCCTACCTCTGTTTTGGTAGTGCAGGTTACAGGCTCCGGCCGACCGAGCTCAGGGTCCGATCGACCGACCTGCTACCCGTGCACTTCCATCTTTGGTTCATTCAACCGACCCAGGGAGTCCAGTTGACCGGCCTGCTCCTATTCGCCAATTTTGCCTATGTAATCTATTTTTTTGAATTTCCAACTTTAATCGATTCGTGTTGTTTCCCTTTTGTTGTTATCATTTATTATTGACTTTGATGACATTTTCTTCCGGAATTTTCGAAAATATCCATTTTGATGGATTTGATATCGATTTCTTTGGATTTTTTTTCACGTCTTCGTATGTGAATTTTTATGTTTGATTGTTTCTACAATCACTTCTATGATTTGTCACTTTAAAATATAAAGTGTTCTATACTAGTAGTAAATATCAAAACCCTTTCATAAAACCATTTCAACACCATTTTATTACAAAGCTCCTTTCTTAAATCGTTTTCCAATCTATTAGTATGTACAAACCTTTACCTCACCCGTATGAGAAATCTAATTAAACGGCTTAGTAAAACGAGTGGTATGAAACGCTTGCGTTTACTTCGTTGGTTAATTCTTGGACGTGTTCGATTGAAACTCTTGTGACAATTTTCTAGTGGAGATCTACAATTTGTTCGAAAATATTTATGTTAAGCTAGTGGTTATGGGACATGAAGCTAAGCTCATACATTTACTAGCTTACTGTAATTGGCACTTCTTGATGATCGATGATGATCATTTTATGGTTTAGACTAGTAATGTGCGATGTCTCTTTGTCTATGTGGAGGACTGCACTTCATTTTATTGAGCTTCGTCTCATTTCTCGCATGGGTCGTACCTATTTAGGTGCGTCGATGTTTATTTACACATGGGTCGTATCTTTCTAGGTGCGTCGATGTTCGGTATATGGAATTCCGTTTGGGATTGGCCATCCTTTTCTTCTGATTTCCGGATTTCTAATTGATGATTTCTGGAATTTATGTTTCGCCACCTTTTTCAGTTGGCATTGATATGTATGTCATTTATTGTGGCTTGGTGAATTAAATAAAGAATATGACATTCTTTTTATGCTATGAGATTCGTGAGACATTTGTATGATTTTCTTTTGTTGATTTTCTAATGTATACTTGTCGAGGTATGACATTTTTGGTTATCATACGTTTTTATTATATCTTCTTATATCTCATTTTAACTGATAATTATAGCTAGACTGATCCATTTATTATTTTCTTCTTAAATAATACTCGGGTCAGACAGAGATTTTACAGGTGCTTCTACTTGACTCCTTATCGAACCATCATATGATCTTTTGGCTAACTACTCTAGTTTAGTAGTTTTTGTTGTATACTATTGAGATATAGACTCCTTGATGTATACGTATTCTTTTATCTAGCACTTGTATCTATTCTTTTGATATTGTGGATCTTGTTTGACCCTACTCTGATGTGCACTTTCATGTGTTATATTCATATCAATTTCCGCCTTTGTGATATGAATTATCTATGACTGATTTGTGTTATGTTTATTTCTATATTTGTTTCCGAAGATTAATATAGCCACTGTGTAGTAGCTTTGAGTTTGTGTCGGTATGTCGGATTCCTGAAAAGTAATATTTTTATCTGGCATATCGGCACTCGCACAAAGCAATTATACAGATGGTCGCTCCTCAACCGCCTTATTCTCCATGCTAGTTGACGGCACTACACCGTAGTGTCCTTGTCTAGCATGGGTATAGAGGTGGGGCGTCACAGCATCACCCCAAATAGCTGAACTTGCTACCATGACAATTTGATTAATTTTGGTATTGCAATTTTAAAATTTTGAATTGAAGGCAAGCAGTGATTTTCGTTGTTTTTAAAATTTTGTTTATTTGACATTTCGTGCATTTTGAATAGAGTGGTGAAGTTTTGGGATAATAGTGGTTTCCATTGTTTTGAAAGTTTATTTATTTTGGGTCGGACCTTGACTAGTTTATATTTAAAAAAACCAAGTTTGTTTAGAGAAGATGATTTAGTTCTCCTTTTTTTAATTAAAAAACAAGTTTGTTACTGCATTTTTTTAATAATAAGTTGTTTTCAATTGTTTTAGTTTAATTTGTTTTGAACTTTCTTTAGTTTTAGTTACTTCTTTCATATTAAAAAAACTTGCATATGTCTTTATTTTAATTTTAGGGTGCCAAAGAAGAAAATAAGAAGGAAAAGAACTGCTTGCCAAAATTTACTGCTTGCTTGCTTATAAAAAGAATTTGCTGCTTTATAATAATTGCTAATAAATTCTGCATGCTCTGGTATCGTGCTTCTATCTCTTTTTTTTATTCTCATTGCATTGTTGGTTGCTTGCATTTAAAAAAAAATTAAAAACAAAAAAATTCATTCGTGGTTGCATCGTTAATTCACGTTTAATTTCTGCTTTGCATTTCATCTTAGCACTTGACTAATAATAACGGTTACAGATTTTAAGGGTTTCACGATCTCACCTAGGGCTTAATATATACTTGCAAGTTGTCCTCTTTCAAAAATTTATTTTCTTTGTTCTAGGGTGCAGAGCAATAATCAGTTATAAATATTACGGTGATTCGTAAATATTATATTGGTTGTTTCTCCAAAGTACTTAAACCTTCGGCTACATTGCTATAGTGAATCGTGAAGCACCGATAAATCCTGTCTATTAACTGGCTAAGAACTATCATGTTGGATTAAGACAAAGTGTGATTAAACGATATTCGGTTCGGATGCACTTAGAATAGGAAATTTGTAATTAAACCCCTGCATTTATTTATTTGCATTAGTTCATGAATATTTGTTCCAAATCCAAAACAAAAAAGTATAAATATTTCTTAATTAAATTTTTAATTTTTTTCTTTCACAATTTTTTAATCGAAATCAAAAATCCAAAAAAAAAATTGGGTTTTCTTATAAAAGAAAAAATTAAAAATAATATAAAACCTTTTCAAAATAAAATTGAAAATAAAAAAAAATAAAAATCAAATTTCCCTGTAGAAAAATAAATTTCTTTTGGTAAATAGTTTTCCTTTATAAAAAATCCAAAAAAAACTAAAAAAAAAAAACATTCTTGTAAATCGCTAAGTTTCCACATTTACATGAATTTTACGATTGTTGTGAAAATCAATATAATCCATACAATTTCACTCTGAATTCTTATGCATATTTTTATAATAACTATTGTACAAATAATTTGGATTTTGGATCACAAAATTTTCAAAATGATGACCAACCTCAAATGCTGAGAGGAGCATTGAAACAATTTCGAATTTACTTGAACTCTCTGCACAATAAAATCAGCGGATAGATGAGTTGTGTAATTCATATTTGTGCGATATCTCGATTCAAGGATTCAAAACAATCAAAATTTGAATTCTCATAAAAATTCAAATGATTTCAATTATAACTCATGCCGACTCAATTTTGAACTCTAAGATGAAATTCAAAATCAAAATGGAATCAGTTGTTTAAATAAATTTGGCAATGAGAATAATCTCACGCTACAAGAAATCCTAATATTAACAGCACTGGATATTAGTGTTTCAATACCGAGCGCTATTTTTTTCGATGATATTGATAAAAATACAGTCTTTGGGTGCGTGTTAATGTTAACGTGGGCCTACGAAATTTTTATTCTCCATTTATCTATCTTTCTTCTCCAGACCCACTCATAACATTTCTCCATCAATGCCCAAAAAACCCTAATTTTTTTTTAACTCGGTCAAGCTTTATTTCTCCTTTACCCTATTTTATTTTTCTCTTGTTTCAAACTCTCAGTCATGCTTATCCGCAAAACCGAAAACCCATTAAAAAAGTGTTATAATTCAGACTCTTATAATTTGGTAAAACATTGTAATCAACCATTCTTCTTCATCTCATGACGCACTACACATGGAACTTACCTCTCAAACAATATTGCACCTTCACTATTCTGCCACTACTGTATTTGGCATCTATCCTTGCAAGTCAAGAATATACCTTACGTAATTTTTTGTCACAGCAATCTACGGCAAGTTTGTGTGTTATTGGTTAATATTTTTTGTAATACATGTAATATTTTTAGGCGTTGCAACTAATATAATTTCAAATATTTTTTTGTAGGTTACATTTTTTGATTTGGTTTCTCTCCGTCAACCACCGGGATTCTTCAAACATCCAAGGATATGGGTGCAGTTGGTTTTTTAATAATTGTAAAAAGAAATCCTAAATAATATGTTCGGTATAACCTCTCCTTTTCATGCTAAATGAAATCATGCAACCCAATACGTGATTAATATGGTTAGGCCTTCCAAATTTGTTTTGTTTACATAAAAATCACATCCTTTTCATCGTTGCTTACCTTAATGATATCGAATTGAGAAGTACTGACTAGATTGCAAGTAAATTTTCTAAGGAAAGTAAATTTATTTTGTATTCAGGATATCTAAGGATAAGTGGGTTGTTCGAAAATTACCGTTTGATAAATTATTAAATCTAGGACAAGTAACCCGATCAAACATGAATTTTGCTCAAGAATTCAAATAGGATTCTTATTTTTCCAACCTCTTAACAAAAACCAAAAATTGCCTTTGCTAAAAAAACATGAAATCTTATTTAAACCCGTTTTCAATGAGTCATTGATTTAAAAAAAAAAAATTGTTGATTTGTAAAATTATACTTAATTATTTTCGGTATAATGCAAGCGTTTGGAGTAAATATAAAACCTAGGAAAATGAACATGAAATCTTATAATTTCAATCTGTACAATTATTCCATTTGTTTGAGTATTCATTGGTGTTGTTTAATATGGTTTTATTTATTTTCAAGTTGGATAGTAATCATACGAAATGTATAGATGGATTTTATGATTACTGTTTGTATGCATATATGGATTTTATAATCATTCTATTAACTATATTCATTTTTTTCAAAACAAGGAAGATTGAAATTGAGTATGAAACAATAGAATTCACAATCCTTTCGAATTTCGTTGTTATCTAATTAGTTTTTCAACCATGTCCTCAATGCGATAGTTATGTAGTTAACATGTTTGCATAAATTACTATTTTAAATATAAGCATAGCATCTTTTCATCTACAAACACTAATGAGGCATAAAAGGCTTTTTTTAATAAGGCATAAAAAGGCTTCTTTTTAATAAGGCATAAAAAGGCTTCTATTTGAAAAGGAGTGTAACTGTTTGCTCATATTGTATAGTTTGTCAAAAGGAATTAAGATTGCCCGTAATTGATTGAAGTAGAATTTTTGCTCATCAGTTGCATATTGGCATGATGCAATTTTAATTCTCAAAATAATTAAGAGCTGGGACAGGTGTATTGTGCTTTTGCATAGTAAGTTGCACTCCAAAGGTTAACAAATCACAACATTAAATAACTCACCGATTCTTGCTGCTCATCGTCATTCCGTAACGACCCTTAATTTTCGATAATTAAAAATAGTTGATTTAATTAGCTTTTGTGATTTAATGTTGGAAGAAATAAAATTTGTGATTAAAATATAAGAATGTATTAGATTAAAATGTAACAGTATTAATTTAAGGTAATTTATAACTGCTTTGAATGTAATTCCAATTAACTGGATTGATTAAAAAGGTATAATTAGTTGTAGATTGTAAATTAATTGTAGTAATGTGTATATTAAATAATAAGTGGATTGAAGGAGTAACTGATAATTTAAATGTTGATTAATTAACTAATAATGTGTATAATTGAATAAAAATTAGTGTTGTAGTAGTAATTATAACATTTGTTGTGGATAATAAAGTTATAAGATGTAACTAAAGGTTAACGGTGGCAATTATTATATGTTACCTATTCATATAGACTGTTAAATTGAATCTGAAATCAATTGCAAATAATTCACTTAATTAAGTGTAGTTAACGTGGATTAAATTGATAATTGTAGAATATTAATTCAATAAGATATAACCAATGTAAATTATATTCATAATATGATAATGGATTTAATAAAAAGAATTGAAATCAAGTTGATCAAATTATTAGAATTTAAATTATAATAACTGGATTTATTGCATTCAAATGTAATCAAATACTACGTTCATGAAAACTAAGATGATAATTGTAGAAGTGTAACGACTCAGAATTTTGGGCAATAAAAATTTAATAATCTGTATTAATAATTTAATTGGTTTGATAATTTTTCTTTATAATTTAAATTTAAGTTGGCTAAATTCAATCTTTTAAAGATTTATGAATTTTTAATATGGCAATATTGATAAGTTTTGTTTGTCAAAGCTAATTTAAAGATTAATTCATTTGTTTTAAAAATGTAAGATAATTGTTGTTTTAAAAATATGATAGTTTAAAAAGGATTTAAACAAGATTTATTTTGGTCTCTTTTTAAAGTGTTTTGGTTATAAATATATATAAAGTTATAAAATAAACTTTCTTTTTAAATATCTCTTGAACTAGAATTGTTTGTAAAACATAAGCTATTGATAAAATAAAAGTTTATAAAGATTTCATACTTGCATATTTATTTAAAATTCAAAAGGCTTCTTATAAAATAGTTTCACTAATGCATATAAATATTTCATAAACGCATATAATACTTTATGAATACATATATAATTTAAATAACTTAATAAAATGGAATAACACATGTAAAACTATTAAACAACTATTATGACAAATGTAAATTCTTTAGACAAGTGGCATTATTCTCATTTTTATTTTTATTAAAGTGTTAAGAAGAAAATTTGTTTTCTTTCACAAACATTTATTTTTCTTGTCTTCATCTCTTAACTTTATTCAATGGCAACCATCAAATTCTTTCAAAAGCTGAAAAGAAAAATTAAACAAAAGAAAAGAAAAAAAATCAAAATTGAAAGTAAAATCTGCAAACTTGAATGTTCTTCATATCAACAAATGATGATCAATCTGCAACAATTCAAGTCTGCAATTTAGATGAAGAATCAACCTGCAACTCTAAAATTCTGCAAATTCAAAACTGGAATCAAGTTCAACATCAAATTTAAAAGCATGCAGATGAATTTTACAACAGCAATCAAAGCAATTTTTCAAATTTAAAATTTCAAGCCTGCTCTGCTCTGCAATTATAGGTGAGTAAACTTCATTCAAAAACAGTTTGAATTGTTTTTACTTTCATGCATGTGATGATATTGTCTAGTATTGAAGATCTATAACCTGAAATTATATGAATTATCTCTGTTTTGTTGAATGTGGCAAGTATGTGTGTATATTCATTTGAAGAACTTTGTATTCTGTTTCTCTAATCAGATTTTAAATTTAATCTTCCACTAAAGAACAATAATTGGACTGGATGATTGAATGAAAGAATTTGTGTAAATGCTGAAGGTAATTTTAAAATATACTTTTTGTAGTTTTCAATTTACAAATAATATTAAAAATGGAAAACTCAGTAAACAACTAATATATGTTAAAAATCACTGAATTTAATTTATAGATTAGATTGAATAAATGGATTCGTGTTTGTAAATCATGAATTTTAATACAAGATTCATGAATTTTAGTTTAAGGAATCAAGTGTATTCTGAGTTTGAACATTTTGGAAAATTCTGTGAACTGCAGATGATCTAGTAAATAATTCGATTTGATTTTTGGATTGAAGATAACTTGAATGTTATAGATGAAGGAAAAAATACTTATAGATTTTTTCCAATGAACAATTTGATCGTAATCGATCGAGATAGGGTTTGATTGCTGTATTTGAAGCCGATGCTAAATTGGGATCTTTCATCATCCTTAATACATCGAGCTTCAAGATATTCTTGGAGTAAGTTTGTGGGAGTATGGTGATGTTGTGGCTGGAGTTGCAGCAGTTTCGGTGGTGGCGATTGTCAGAGGTGATGGACTTGGTGATCGTGTTTTGTTGCAGTTGTTCGAGCTTTCGGGTAGGATCGGTCGAATTTCGTTTCGTGCAGTGTTTGTTGGATCTGGGTTCAACCAAGTGATCGCGAGAGGGTTTGGGATTGGGGAGGATGGTCGCGATGCTTAACGGCGGCCGGTGGGGTTGTGCTTGGTGCACGGTGTCAGGTCGTGTGCACTGAGAAGTGATGTTGGGAAAGAAGGTTTTTTTCTCGATGTTGCGCTATGTTATTCCTGAAATCAACTCGAAGGAAAGCTCGCGTTGTACTCGGGGCGACTCGAAGATTTGAGGAGTTGGTGGTATCTCGAGGGAAGAAAAGGGAACTTAGGTCGAACTCGAGTTTTTAGGTGGGGGCTTTGGGTTTTACTGTAAGGAAGATAAGTTTAAAGGAGATTAGACTTGTTATTTTTAACAAATAAAAATCAGTGCTTAAAAAGAAAGTAAAATTTATAAGTTAAGTTTGTTTTTAGAAATAAGTTAAATCAAACTTCAAAGGGGTGTTAATTAAACTTCTAAAATGTTGATTGAATTTATATTTCAAATTTAAATTGTTTTATGATAATTTCTTTTGCAAATAATTATCTTAATATAATTTTGAGGTTCTAATTTCAAGAGTATTTTTGAATTTAACTATTTAATCAAAGTTTTAAAGTAATGTTTTAATAAAAAAGTTATCAAATTTATTCTGAAAATAAATAAGTTTAGATTAGATAAATTGTAATGTTTTAAATTTTGGAATTGATTTCTAAATGCCTTATTTTAAATAAGGATATTATTAGAATTTTGAAAACCAAATAGGATAATTTGTTTAAGATGTAAAAATTTGATTTATTCAAATAATTCATCACAAGATAAATAAGGTTAATTATCCTTGATTTGAATATAAAAATATTAAATATGTTTTGTTAATAAGTAAAGAGTTTATTTAAGATTAATGGTTTTCTTAATTAATTAAGGATTTTAAAATACTAGGAGTTAATTAATTAATTGTTTAATTAATTTTAAATAATTAGTTAATTATTTATTTAATTTTTAATAATCACTTAATTATGAATTAATTGAGTGTAATTACTTAATGAAGTAATTAATGGTTAATAATTGAATGTAATTAAGAAGGTAATTACTTATGGAAGTAATTAAGTGGAAATGATTAATGGTTAATCACTTAATGTTATCAATGAAGAATTGATTAATATAATTGTTTGAAGTAAATTAATTATGAAGTAATTAATTAATTTAATGAATCAAGAATTATTTAATAATAGAATTAATTATTTGTTAAGTAATTAATTAAGAGATTAATTATGATTTATTAATGTATGTAATTAGAGATAATTACTTATGAAGTAATTAAGGATTAATTACTTAGTTAATATTAGTTAATTAATTAATGTGATTAATTAATTAAGGAATGAGATTAATTTAAGATTAATTACTAAGGTAATTAATTAAAAAGTAATTAATTAATTAAGTAATTAATTAAGGATTTATTAAGTATTTAATTTAATAATAATTACTTAATGAAGTAATGAAAGATTAATTAATTGGATTAATTAATCAAGGATTAATATGATTAATTTGGAAGTAATTAGTTAAGATAAGTAATTACAAATTGTTAATTACTGTTTAAGATTAAAGAGATGATTAATTATAAGTTAATTATTTAATTAATTAAAGGAATTATTAATTAATAAGGATAATTAGTTAATTAATGAATTAATCAAGGTTGATTAATAAAAGTAATTAATTTAAGTATGATTAATTAATTGTAATTAATTAAGAATTGATGTAATTAATTAATTAATGAATGATCATTAATTATTGTGATTAATGATAGTGTTAACGCTAAAATTTGAACGCTAACACCCCGGTGTATGAAGTGAGATTGTGAAAGCACCACCCGATAGCTCGGGAACAGATTATAAGCAGATAATAGTGAAAAGGCAGTAAACAACAGCAATTTTATAGTGGTTCGGCTTAAGAGAGAGCCTACGTCCACTTTGAATATCTTTATTGACGATTTGTTTACAAGTCAATGCAGTTACACTTTGATTACAACACACTTTGAGTTTCAAGTGACTTAGAACAAGTAGCCTAAACTTCAATGTCGATCCAAATCTTTGAACACATGTTAGACATGTTTGATTTCTTCGTGAAGTTCCTTGAAGGTGTTGAAGTGGTTCAGAACGCAGCAGAGTAACGGCGCTTGAAATGAATGAGCCCCCAAAAGTCCCTTGAATGTTGGGGGTGGCCATGTATTTATAGGCAAATCTGGATAGGAATTTTTCGCCCAAGTCCTGAGTCGTGACCGACTCAGGCTAAGCCGTGGCCGAGTCAAGTTGAGTCGTGGCCGGCTTATCTGATTAAGCATTTGGTCTTCTCACTAGCCCATTCTTTTGCTGGATTCTAAGCCAAGTCCTGAGTCGTTGGCGAGTCAATTCTCATTGGGACAGGCATTGTGGCAATGGAATGCGACTCAGTGGCTTTAAGTCGTGGACGAGTCATCCTGAGTTATGAGTCGTTAAGTCATTTCTTAGGTCGTCAATCCTCTTGAGTCGTTGATCCACTGAGTCGCTGCTTACCATGAGTCGTTGAGACGATAGTCTTGATGAGTCGGTAACTTACTGATCCGTCCTGCCTTGTGAACCGTTAACCCCTTGAGTCGTCCTATCCCTCTAAGTAGATGAGTCGGTCCATCCCTTGAGTAGATGAGTCGGTCCATCCCTTGAGTAGATGAGTCGGTCCAGTCCTTAAGTAGATGAGTCGGTCTAGTCCTTAACTGAGTCGCTACCAGTTGAGTCGGTACCTTCCTTAAGTAGATGAGTCGTTGGGAAAAATGAGGTTAACACTTGCCCCTCGAAGTACACGCCTAAGTCGTAGGTCCTGTGCTTCGACTCATCCTGTCTCGTGTGCCGATTCAACTTTCACTACTCACAGCTATAAAAGACTTGAGTCGTCACTCTTACCTCCTTCTTCTCAATACCTATCTCTTAAGTCGCATCTGCCATTAATACTTCTCCGAACCTTCGAAGGCGTTTCCGAGTTAATCAGTTGACGACTTATCCTTGCTATTACATTGCATAAGTGAATTCAATATTTATCCAACCATGTTTGCCGCTAAATCGTGAATCCCCATCCTCTGATTCTAATTCAACGTCATGCGTCGCGTTGCATCCTCGAGCCAAGTTGCGATTGATTTCCAATCGTCATTAGCTATGTTGTTGCGGCTTACGAGAGCTCAGCTACGTTTTGGATGTACGATGGACCTGAGGCGATTCGAATCTGTCATGGGCGATTTTTTGGTGCAGAGAAATAATAGGTTTTACTGAGAAAGTGGTGGATTTGGAAGAGATGAAATGACCCTTAACGGGTTAATGGGTTGGAGAGTGGACGACCGGTTGAGGAAATGATTTTGGATTCATACGGCCTAATTGGTTTTTTGATGACTTAGGTTTTTTGATTGCACGAGCGACTCAGCCCCTTAGATCTTCACCACGACTCATCCTTTGAACCGCGAACGACTCAAATCATCTGCCGTGAATGACTTAAGCCATAGGCCATGAACGACTCAAGTCATAAGTCGTGAACGACTCAGCACTTGAACTATTTTTCACACCGAGTTGCTCCTTGTGGTTTGAACCTATGACCGGCTCAATTAGATGTAACCTAGGATTTGAGTCGCAGCCGAGACAGGACTTGGAGAATTTCAAACTGCCTCGAACTAAAATCTTTTCCATTACTATGCCTTACGACTTAGAGAACCAGTGACTCAATGTCTTGGAGCATAAATAACCTAGCTTAACTTGCTTCATAATCTTTAAAATGTGGACGAGTTATCACATTATACCGCTTTGAAGCATAATTCTGACTCGATCTTTGTCTTGAATTGCTGAAATAAACTGCCTTAATATTGAATTGTTTGGACTTTAACCTGCTAAACTTTGTTGCGTATTTTAGTTTTACAGATTGCTTCAATTTGCAAGTATACAACCTGTTTAATACAACAATCACAGAAAATCGGGACGAATATACTGCCATCGATTGCCCACATTCAATGACAGATTAGTCAATAGAGGATAAATGTTAAATAGATTGCGTGAATGAAGTACTTTAAACCAACGAATCCAAGTAGAGTGCTAAAGCAATGTTGAAATAGTCAACTGAAATTGACCAGTTTGCAATAACACTATACCTGAAACTTTAAATTAACAAGTCCTGAAATTTAGTAATTGATCAATTGCCAACTAGCTTAACTTCAGTTATATTTACTTGTTTATTTTCATTAGTTCTGCACAACACTTCACACTTTTAGGAAACGTGCACCTTCGCATTTGAACATCCAGTTGCTTGTGTAGAATGACATCTCAACAAGAAGAACCGATGGGCCAGGCTGAAGATGTCTTCCCAGTAGCCAACCTGTTGGATAACCCTCCGGAGAGAACTTCCACAACTCTGAATCAACGGGTGTTTAACCAATTGCTCATCCAGTTTGGCATTGCCGAAGCTGATGCCTTACTGCCGGGGCCAAATGATACTGCAGATAGGCCCCCTTCTGGCTTTATTGCTGTCAATCGCCAAATGTGCTTGAGCGGTGCCATACCACCTTTTAATGACTTCGTTCAGCAGTTCCTGCTTCGATTATCTATCTCTCCGTTTCAATTGCACCCCAATGGCCATGCCATTCTGATGGGGTTATGTGTGCTATTTAGTAGAGTTCTGGGCCGATTACCGAGCTTTGAGGAAATCTGCTACTTCTGCTCATTCACAAAAATTAAAGATCATCCCTCTATCGTAGTTATAAGGAGTGCTCGAAACCGCAAACTCATCACCGATCTTCCTGAAAGCGTTCATGGATTTCTAAATCAGTATTTCTTTGTTCGCTGCCCTCCAGGGTTTTATGCCATCTGGAGAGTAGGAAGTAAGATTTTCCTTTTTTTATTTCTCCATTCTTGGGCTTTTCGAAATCTGAGTTGCTAAATGCTAACTTTGCTTCTTTTTTCCTGTTTTAGCACTTCCTCCTCCCTCTAGAGATCCATGCTATAAACAAATTTTTGAGAGATTGAACGCCGTGGCGGCAGAAGAGAGGAGTATAAAGTTTTTGTTAAATGATGGATTTTTACATCAATATGGGCTTCTTCATTCCTCTCGCTTCACTCAGCCTCGTGAAGTCCCAACTGTAATTCCCGATTCTCCGACGGAAACTCCTGATGCCCCGGTCTCTACTAAAGAGCACATGCGGGGAGGAACCTCTATAGAAACTCCACTAGTGAAGTGTTCAATTTCGAAGGATGCTGCGGGGCCGTCTGACAAGTCTGCACTTGCCCCAGTTATCGAAGAGGAAGGACCTCCACGATCTTCCGGAAGATCTGCTGACGAAGGAGTTGAGAAAGCAAGTCCCAAAAAACATGATGGTGATGATGTTTTCGAGGGGTTGAGCGATCTAATTGTGACGTCACAAGAACTTTTCAAAGATGATGTTTCCAAAACTATCTCTTCTGTAATTGAGGCGACATCTTCTTTACAACAAATGTCAACTCCTCCTACTCAAGTTATCATTACCTCAACTCCACAGAGTGGTCTGTAACTTGATGCGTGTAGCTTACACGTTACACAACACTTAGGATTTTTCAGCACTTCTACGCATTTATCTTCTTACACTTTAAAGATTTCTAAAGCTTATTATATTTATTCCAGATTCTCCAATGGGGCGCAGCAGCTCATACTACGATGATTTCCAGCGCTACGGGAGGCGTAGCCAATATGATTATAGGCGTCACCTCCCCTCTTACAGAGAATCCGATGAAGAGAGGGCCATCAGGAAAGCAGACGAGAGACGAGCATATGAAGAACGTCACCGAAGAGAACAAGAAAGACATGACCCTCCCCACAGAGATGATGATACCCAAAAAAGGAAGGCTCACGATGAGAGAGGTAAAGGTCACATGGACGATTCTTCTAGCAAGCGGGCTAAACTTACTGAAGAAACAATGCCGACAGTTTCTGAAAATGTTCCTGCTCAATCTCCTGCCCCCGTTCGTTCCGACATTCAAACAATCATCAACCGGCCCGCATACCAAGTTGGGCAAGGTCCTCCCACTCTTCAAAGTCGATTCCCTCAGTGGTGCCTGAGAGGGGTTCGATTTGATCTCGACTTGGTTCTTCTCGACAAATCGGCTATGCTGCGAAATCTTGATACTGTCAGGACCGATATTGAAAGAATGTCGAACTGGCAAAAACTTGTCGACGAGCTTCAGAGGGTTAACCGAGCCAATCTCGAGGCCATGCTTACAATGGAGAACGATAAGGCTGAGTGGAAGAAGACCCTCGAACAGCATGACGCCGAAATGAGAAGTATTGCTTCCTATAATGAAAAGCTGGAAGCGGAAGTAGAAAAGCTTAAGGAAGAATTAGCTACTTCATCTACTTCCTATTCTCAAAAGGAGAGCATGCTTCAGCAACAAGTACGAGATGCGCATGCCAGTTAAAGGGCAGTCGAAGATAATCTTACACACAAGGAGAAGGTCATAGAAGAATATCGCGCTGAAACTTTACAGCTGCGAGAACAGACCGGCTCTCAAAGCTTGGAGATAGAGTTGTTAAAAGCTCGACTTGCTATGGCCGAAAAGGAGCATGACGAGGCTGTTGCTGGTAAACTCGCGGCCGAAGAGGCCCATCAAGCAACCAAAGCTGACATTGGCTCCACATTATTTGATTTTTATCTACACAGCATTTTGGGGCATGGCAGCCTTGCCTTTCTAGGCCCTAAGTATGAAATTACACTAGCTGAAGTTTGAGAGGCAGCACTCGATATGCTCGGTGGTAAAGGTGCTGGCTACGCTGAGTCAGCTCTTGAAGAGCATTATCTTGATGATGATGCCCGCGCTGCTCTTGCCAAGGGAAAAGAGCAACTCGCCAGAGTGCGGACTGGAATGGCGGAAGGAGAACGTTCTGAAAAAGAAATACCACCTACTACCTCTGAACGTCCTTTAGTTTCTTCTGAAGTTGACATCACAGGTTCCAGTGCTCATTCGCTGCCTCCTACAAGAACCGGGGTAATTACCCCTACTGATGATGAGGCTTTGGAGGATATTGGGGCTCAAAATTATGAGATTGAACTAACGAAGCAGACATCTTCAGGTAATTTTGACACTGGTCTGATTCAAGTGGATTGCCTGCTTACTCCTCAAAAGTTTGATGAGCTTCTCGATTACTTCTTGAATCTCGACGAACCCATATCTCCCTTCTTTTGGGGAGATACTAATATTTTTAATTTCTCTTCTTCTGCAGTTGAAACATCAAGTGCTGTGCATACTTCACCTCCTCTGGTTATCCCTGCTCCGTCTCTTCAGGTGGCTCCTCCTTCTACTTCACAGCCCGGGTCACAAGAGGAGCAAATTGAGGCTCTTCATGGCTTAGATGACCCTATCGCTTCGCAAGAGCAGAAAGACGAGGGACTTGAAGGAGGCGAGATTTCTCCGGAGCAGACTCCTTCTGATGACGTAGTTTTGTCCGCTCTTGTTACTCTAGGGAGTGAGTCTTCTTCGAAGAGAAGAAAGAAGCATGGAACATCGAAGAGGAGGGGGAAGAAAATCATTGCTACCGAAGAGGAACCGGAAATTGCACCAGTTGCACCTCCCTCTCCTTCTTCCCTTATGCCTTCAGACCAACCTGAAAAGCTAACCATTCGGCCGGGTAAAGGGTCTAAAGGTGGCAAGAAGAAATGAAGACTCCAGCTTTTAGCTTCTTGTCTTTTGCATGTACTGGTCGAGAATTGTGCGGGTATCGCCCCCCCCCCCCCCCCCCGCTTTTCTTTTGTTGGAACTTGTACCTGTATATAAAATAATGTTGAATAAAATGATTCTTCTTCCTTTGTATAAACTCCTGTTTGAATTTGAGAATGCATTTATTATTCATTTTTGCACAAGTTTATTTATATGATATTGCAGCGGGCTTATGGTATGTTGTTTGAGCATTACTTTTGCCGATGTGGCTATATCATATTGTATGTAACTATACCATGCTGCCCCCATACCATAAGCTTGCTGCAATTTTCTATAGTTCGAGGGGACTTGCACTCTTATTTTCTAAAGAATGATTATTTCATTCTTGAAGAAATTTTTCGTAGAGTACAACTCCCTTCATATAAGTTTTTACGCTTTGTCCTTCGAAGAAATCACTTTTTTCTTTTGCGTATGTACACACTTTGCCAAGTGAATTCTTCTATGTGGTAAAGCGGACCTCTGAAGGGTACTTTAACTTTTTTTTTTTGAGGAAGATTATTTTCTAGAATAGGTAAATCACTCTTCCTTTGAAAGTTAAAGTATGCTCTTGATGAGGATTTTTTTTTTAAAATAGAAATTTGTACCTCTGAGGAGGGATTTTTTCACGTTTCAACACTTGGAAGTTTTATTTCAATCTTGGTGAAACGTGTACCTCCAAAGAGTTGTGCCTTTGAAGAAAGCCTTTTCATGTTTCAACACTTGGAAGTTTTATTTCAATCTCGGTGAAACGTGGACTTCCAGAAAGGTCTTTATTTTGTTTTGCATTTCAACTTTGGTGAAGTGAAATTCCGAAGAGCAGTCGTTACACTTCAACTCCTGGTGAAATGTGCCACCGAAGAGGTCTTTATTTTGTTTGCATTTCAACTCTGGTGAAGTGAAATTCCGAAGAGCGGTCGTAACACTTCAACTCCTGGTGAAATGGGCCTCCGAAGAGGGCTTTTATTTTGTTTGCATTTCAACTCTGGTGAAGTGAAATTCCGAAGAGCGGTCGTAACACTTCAACTCCTGGTGAAATGGGCCTCCATAGAGGGCTTTTATTTTGTTTGCATTTCAACTCTGGAGAAGTGAAATTCCGAAGAGCGGTCGTAACACTTCAACTCCTGGTGAAATGGGCCTCCGAAGAGGGCTTTTATTTTGTTTGCATTTCAACTCTGGTGAAGTGAAATTCCGAAGAGCGGTCGTAACACTTCAACTCCTGGTGAAATGTGCCTCAGAGAGGGTTTTCATCGCCTGGAAGTTACTCTCTCATGGTTGGAGGGTCATGACTCCTCCAATCCTTTTTTGTTGAGTAGAGAACTTTCTTTTTTGTGGCGTATGACCCATTAGAGGTCTTTATCCTCCGAAGAGTTGTGCCTCCGAAGAGGACTTGTGCTGCCGATGATGGCTTTGGTTGTTCCATTGTCCACTTGCTTATGGCTTTTCAGCGATCCTCTGTTTTTTTTTTAAGCCTTCATTCCCTTTTCTTACAAGTAATTTGTTTAATCCAAGGAAGTGTACTTCATTGTCAGGCAAGTTCGTGAGAACGGGCATTAGCTTCTTAATTGGATGTTTGTTTGTTCAAACGATCTCAATTTATCAGCAAAGGCCCGTTTCTGTCGAAATCATAGGTCGTTCAATTGAAGTACTTCCTATCTAGGATTTGAATTCGGGGCTTTTGTGACTCGAAATTTGGCGAGAATCGCTTGGTCTTGTTATGTGCAAGTTTCACTTCCATTGTCTGCAAAAATTTAAATCGACATTTCAGCATACATTGTATGTACTTTTTATATCGAACATAAAGCAAACATGTAATAATAATAAGGAACACAAGATTTATAGTGGTTCGGCCAGGAAATTGGGCCTACATCCACTTTATATTCTTTCATTATTTACTTGCATCAGTTTTACAATTGCCTTTAATTACAAGAACCATACATTCATAACTCTTTTTACAATATTTCAACAAAATTTTCAAGTAAAGTATGGACGCAAGTGATTGCTGTTCCATGCCCTTGGAATTTGATCTCCTTCAACAGTAGTGAGTTTGAATGTGCCGTCAAGAAGCTTCTGACCTATGACATATGGTCCTTCCCAATTTGGCCCAAACACACCTGTTGCTGTCATAATTCTCTTCAGGACTAGGTCTCCAATCTCAAAGCCGCGTTGGCAAACTTTGGAATTGAAATGTCTGGCTATCCTTTGCTGATGAGCTGCAATTCTGAGATTAGCCTCATCTCTTTTTTCATCAAGGAGATCTAGCGCTTCAAGCTGTAACTTTTCGTTTTCAACTTGATTGAAATGGATTCTTCTATGTGAAGGGACCTCTATTTCTACCGGAATCATTGCCTCTGACTCGTATGCCAATGAAAACGGGGTGTGCCCAGTCGCAGTTTTGTGAGTGGTTCTGTATGCCCATAGTGCCAGTGGTAGCTTATCGACCCAACCACCTTTTGCTCTTTCAAGTTGCTTTTTGATGGTTGACTTAATAATTTTATTCACGGCTTCCACTTGCCCGTTTGCCTGCGGATGAGCCACTGCTGAGAAGCTTTTTCGGATTTTGAATCGCTTGCAAAAATCTTGGAATTCTTCACTTTCAAACTGAGTACCATTGTCTGTAATTATTTTTTGAGGCACACCGTATCTGCAAATGATGTTTTTAGTCACAAAACTTATCATCTTCTTTGAGGTGATAGTAGCCAGTGGTTCAGCTTCTGCCCACTTAGTAAAATAATCTACAGCATCAATGGCATATTTAATTCCAGATTTGGCAGTTGGTAACGGTCCTACAAGGTCTATCCCCCATATTGCAAACGGCCATGGACTGACCATCTGTGTGAGTTCAGTGGAAGGAGCTCTAGGAATTTTGGCGAATCTTTGGCATCTGTCACATTTTCGGGAATACTCTGCTGCATCTCGATTAATTTCTGGCCAAAAATATCCGTATCGGAGAATTTTCTTTGCTAATGTTTGGCCACCTGAATGATCACCACATTCTCCTCCATGTACCTCCGCTAGGATTGTTTTGGACTCTTCCCTGGATACACATCGAAGTAATGGCATTGAGAACCCCCGTCTGTATAATCGGCCATCTTGGATTATATATCGAGAGGCTTTTCTCAGTAGCTTTTTTCATTCTTTTGAGTTCCCTGGTAAAGATCCATTGAGCAGATATTCTGTTATCGGAGTCATCCATGATTCTTGCTCTTGAGACGTGCTCATGATCCAATCAATATCCATCTCATCAATGCTTGGAGACGACAGGACCTCCACTGGAGTTAACCCCAGAAATTGAGCTTCGCCTGTGCTAGAGTACTTTGCGAGAGAATCTGCTTTCATGTTTTCTTCTCGAGGAATGTGACTTACCAAGTAATGATCGAAATCACTCAGGAGTTTCCAAGCCTTTGACAAGTAGGCGGGCAGATTCCCCCCTTTTGCTTGGAATTCCTTTTTGACTTGGCATACAATAAGCTGAGAGTCACTAAATATCTGTAACGCTCGGATGTTTAATTCTTTAGCAATCCTTAAGCCAGCGATAAGGGCTTCATATTCTGCTTCATTGTTTGTTGAAGGAAATTCCAATCTTAGTGCATAACATAATGATCGGCCTTCAGGGGTCTCAAGTACAACTCCGGCTCCAGAACAGTAGTCGTTTCTCGCACCATCGACATATAACTTCCATTGGATTGGGGAATCATCGACCGTTTCCTCCTCACTGTTACCCTTATCTGTGAATTCTGCGATGAAATCCGCTAAAGCTTGTCCATTGATTGCTTTTCGGGGATGATAAGTGATGTCATATTGACTGAGTTCAATATTCCACTTTAGAAGACGACCCGAAGTCTCAGGGCAAAACATGACTTGCTTTAAAGGTTGATCAGTGAGGACTCTGATAGGATGAGCTTGAAAATATTGCCTCAACTTCCTAGATGCAATTAGTAGGCAATAGGCGAGTTTTTCCAACTTAGAGTAATTCATCTCTGCCCCAGTGAGTCTTTTGCTGATATAGTAAACTGGATGTTGAATCCTCTTGTCTTCTCTTATCAGCGCTGCACTTAAAGCATTAGATGATACTGCCAAGTATATAAGAAGATCCTCGCCATCGCCAGGCCTAGAAAGTATTGGAGGCGTTTCCATATGGCGAATCAATTCATCAAAGGCTTTTTGGCATTCGGGACTCCAATCGAAGTTTTTCTTTCCTTTCTTTAGGGCGTCAAAGAATGGGATGCATTTATCTGTGGCTTTGGAAATGAACCGACTCAAGGCGGCGACTTTTCCATTGAGACTTTGCAATTCCTTTTTTGTTCTAGGAGCTTTGACTTCCTTTAATGCAGTAATTTGAGCTGGACTAGCCTCAATGCCCCTAGCGCTCACGATGAAACCTAAAAACTTGCCGGATTCCACTCCAAATGAACATTTTAAAGGATTGAGCTTCATTCTGTATTTTCGGAGGACTGCGAACATGTCTGCTAAGTGTTCTATGTGATCCGCTGCTTTCTTAGACTTTACTAACATGTCATCGACGTAGACTTCCATAGTCTTGCCCAATTGCGGTCTGAACATAGCATTAACAAGTCTTTGGTATGTTGCCCCTGCATTCTTCAGCCCGAAGGGCATAACTCTGTAGCAGTAAAGACCAACGTCGGTGATAAAGCTCGTGTCCTCCTGATCTGGCTCATGCATCATGATCTGGTTATATCCGGAGTAAGCATCCATAAAAGATAACAATTCGTGTCCCGCTGTTCCATCTACCAGTTGATCGATTCTGGGTAGTGGGAAGCAGTCTTTGGGGCAGGCCTTGTTTAGATTTGAAAAATCGATGCACACTCTCCATTTTCCGTTGGCTTTCTTAACCAGCACTGGATTTGAAACCCAATTCGGATAGGTAGATTCTTTGATAAAATTATTTTCCATGAGCCGATCAACTTCTTCTTTTAATGCTGCCAACCTTTCTGGACCTTGGGTTCTCCTTTTCTGCTTCACAGGTGTAAATTTTGGATCAATATTTAGAGCATGTACTGCGACTTCTGGGGATATTCCGCACATATCGGCATGAGTCCAAGCAAAAACATCCAAATTTGCCTTTAAAAAAGATATTAAGATATTCTGAATTGACGCATTAAGTTGTGAACCCACATTCAACACCTTGTTTGGGTCCTTTGGGTCAACAGGTATTGGTATTGTCGTTTCCACTGGTACCACTCTATTCTCCCCTGCACTGACTTTTCTAGGATCCATCTCTTTCCTTGCTCCGCTGTGCTCGCCAGTGCAGGGTCCGCCCTGTAATTGCTACAAGGCTGGTTCTTTGATGCGGACTGGGGCTGCCGCAGTCTTTCCCATTTCTCTTTTTCTGGTCTCTCGTAGCTCTGTTAGATAACATTCCCGCCCCACATTTTGATCCCCTTTTATAACTCCCACTCCATTATCTATGGGGAATTTAATGGTGAGGCACCACGGGGCCAAAACAATTTTGAATGCTGCGAGAGTTGGACGGCCAAGGAAAGCATTGTAAGCAGAAAATTCATCGACAATCACAAAAGTTTGCTTGCGGACCACTTTTCTCTCTCCTTCTCCAAGTTCCACAAACAAATCAATGGTTCCTACCGGCTGCTTTGGCTCCCCAGTGAAACCAGCGATTTTCTGCGATGAGGCTTGCACATCAGCCGTAGGGATCTTCATTTGGTCGAATGTTTTCTTGAAGAGGATATTGCAAGATGCGCCATAATCAATGAGAACTCTTCTGACAATAGCTGGCCCGATACCAGCCGAGATGACTAAGGGATCCAAGGTAGGAGCTTCAATACCTGCGGAATCCCTAGCTTTGAACACAATATCATCATCGGAAGTTCTTTGTTGCTTCAGGGGCATAGCACCTTCCAAAACGAATACATCTTCCTCAGTCGGTACATACTTCAAAGCTCGGGTATACCTTTCCATCTCACCCCAGCTTCTGCCTGCTGGGTGAGGTCCTCCTGTAATGACATTGATAATGGGCCTTCCAGATTCATGCCCTGCAACCTTCTCACTTGTCCTAGGCTGATGAGCCGGAGCTTGTTGCCCCTGACTAGATGAAGCAGGATTGTTGCTATTCTTTTTCACAAATTGCTGCAGCTTGTTTTCCCTTAGTAACTCTTCAATCAAATTTTTCAACTTGCGGCATTCGTCGGTCTCGTGACCGGGTTGATTATGGAAGCGGCAGAACTTCCCACTCTGTATAGCCTTTTTCCCGGTCCTTAGAGGAGGAGGTTTAGGAAAGTCAACAGAATCTTTAGTGGCAAGGTAGATACGCTCCGGCGTATCTGATAAAGGAGTATACTCTGATGGCTTGAAGGATCGGGGCTTCTTCAGATTACTCTGCTTCTTCCCATTGTTATTTTCCCTTTTTTTCCCTACCGATTCATTCTTGCGTGGAGCAATAGTGTTGTCTTCAGCTTCTTCCAATACTGCCTTTACCGGTACGGGACGACTTTCCAAGCGTATGAATTCATCTGCTTTTTTATAGAATTTTTCAAGGGAATTTGGTTCCTTCATGTTTAGCCATTTCCCAAATTCGCTCGACTTGTCGATGGCCCTCATTAGATAGGTCAAGATCATCCGTGGTTCCGCATTGTCTACCTCGGCCAGCGCTATATTAAAGCGATTCAAGAAAGATCTGATAGTTTCACCCGGATTCTGTTCTAAACTTGACAATGACATAATATCTTTGGCTTTTGAAGCGTATAGTCTGAACTGCTCCTTGAACTTCCGAGTTAAGTCAGAAAACTGATCGATAGATCGGACTGGCAGCTTGGTGAACCAAAGCAGAGCTACACCTTCCAGGTATACAGGAAAATATCGGCACTTTATTTCATCAGAAGCCCTGGCACCTGTCATGTGCCAATCATACTTATACAAGAATTCGTTCGGATCACTTGTTCCTTTGTAAGCTGGAATGGTTGGAGGGACAAACTTCCTTGGGAATTCAGCCTTTAAGATTTTCTCAGTAAATGGAGTTTTACTTGGGGCAAAACCCCATTCTTTCTCGTCTTCAACCCTCTGCATACTCTCTTTCGTAATTTGTCGGACCATTCCAGAAAGATACTCCTCATCATGTCGAGTTCTAGATCCACCAACCTTAGGAAGTGTTTGTTCAAAGGGGCTAGCAGCCCTTTCAGGAGCATTCCTTTCTTCAGCATCATGAGTGTTGCCAGCAAAATTCCTTTCATTACCTGCCGGTTGACGGTTTGCCCCAAGCAAGTCGTTCAACCTATTCAGAATTAGGGCATTCTGGGCATTCTGAGCCTCGAATTGTGCATTTTGGGCATTTATCTGTTGGTTCAGCCCTAAGATTGCAGCATCCAGCTCTGCCTTTGTAACTCCGACAACTGGAGTGGCTTGATTCGATATAGGGGAAGCGGAGGTTCCCTCTTGAATATTCCTAGATCTAACAGATCTACTTTTCCTTCCAGGAGCCATAATCTCGGATAGACTTCTAGTTTTCAAGGAAATTCTCTCTACAAACCTCTGTGAAGCAATGATGATAACTCACCTGAGTTCAATTCTCAGTGAAAGCACCAAAAATGTTAACGCTAAAATTTGAACGCTAACACCCCGGTGTATGAAGTGAGATTGTGAAAGCACCACCCGATAGCTCGGGAACAGATTATAAGCAGATAATAGTGAAAAGGCAGTAAACAACAACAATTTTATAGTGGTTCGGCTTAAGAGAGAGCCTATGTCCACTTTGAATATCTTTATTGACGATTTGATTACAAGTCAATGCAGTTACACTTTGATTACAACACACTTTGAGTTTCAAGTGACTTAGAACAAGTAGCCTAAACTTCAATGTCGATCCAAATCTTTGAACACATGTTAGACATGTTTGATTTCTTCGTGAAGTTCCTTGAAGGTGTTGAAGTGGTTCAGAACGCAGTAGAGTAACGGCGCTTGAAATGAATGAGCCCCCAAAAGTCACTTGAATGTTGGGGGTGGCCATGTATTTATAGGCAAATCTGGATAGGAATTTTTCGCCCAAGTCCTGAGTCGTGACCGACTCAGGCTAAGCCGTGGCCGAGTCAAGTTGAGTCATGGCCAGCTTATCTGATTAAGCATTTGGTCTTCTCACTAGCCCATTCTTTTGCTGGATTCTAAGCCAAGTCCTGAGTCGTTGGCGAGTCAATTCTCATTGGGACAGGCATTGTGGCAATGGAATGCGACTCAGTGGCTTTAAGTCGCGGACGAGTCATCCTGAGTTATGAGTCGTTAAGTCATTTCTTAGGTCGTCAATCCTCTTGAGTCGTTGATCCACTGAGTCGCTGCTTACCATGAGTCGTTGAGACGATAGTCTTGATGAGTCGGTAACTTACTGAGCCGTCCTGCCTTGTGAATCGTTAACCCCTTGAGTCGTCCTATCCCTCTAAGTAGATGAGTCGGTCCATCCCTTGAGTAGATGAGTCGGTCCATCCCTTGAGTAGATGAGTCGGTCTAGTCCTTAAGTAGATGAGTCGGTCTAGTCCTTAACTGAGTCGCTACCAGTTGAGTCGGTACTTTCCTTAAGTAGATGAGTCGTTGGGTAAAACGAGGTTAACAGATAGTAATTAAGGTTAATTGCTTAATATGGATAGGATAATTACTTGAATGTAATTAAAGAATAATTAATCAAAGAAAGATTAATTAGTGAAGATCATTAGAGATGATTAATTTATTTATTTGGGATAAATAAATGAAGAATGAATTGGGTAATCCAATTGATTTGAGTTAATCAATTCTGTTATGGATGAATGATTAATATTGGATGAATAATTGATATTGGATGTTGAATGATATTGGATGATTGGTTGATATCGGATGTTTGATATTGGTTTGATACTGGATGATTGGATATATCGGTTATGTGATATGCTGCTTTGTGAAGATGAATGTTAGTATGAATTATCTGTTATAATAATATGATTCATCTATCTGTTTATATATATCATCCTGGAATATAAGTTTAAAATTGTTTAAACCCTTAAGTACAACTTGGACATTAAAATGGCGTTTGGTTTCGGTGAGACCGGGATCGGGTTTCCATATTTGGATATCCGAAAACCACATCGATTCCAATTAAACGTTAGGTCGTTAATCCAAGTGGAGCAAGTGAAGACTCGAGGTGTAAGGGCTATACGTCAGTATAACTCTGTGGGTGATTCCGTAATGAGTTTGACGGAATAGTGCTTATAGATTCGAGATGGAGAATCAGAGTGCAAGGGCTATGGTCATTGACTCTGAGGGTGATTCCAATAATGAGTGCAACGAGATAGTGCCTTTGGTTTCGTTCGAACCCAGAACGAACTTGTACGGATTGAATGCTTTCAACACATCGTCAGGCGAGCGATGAGCATTCTAAGATTTGTGTCCTATAAAGGTAATCGTAACCTCAAGCCTCATCAACCGGGAATGGCTAAAACAGGGGAGGTGCAGCAAGGCTTCGTGGGTAGCTCGCACTGGATTGCAAAATACATCCCTGTCTAGAGGTCCCTTTCTATTTCGGCTTAGTGTGTGGTTGGTCGTGCCAACTACGGGGTGGTCTTGTTCGGGACTGTTCAGTAAGGAATGGTCCCAGCCTTGTGTTGCACGGGATGAAGGGAGTAATCCTCGGTATGGTGATCTAGGCCACGTACTGTGACGGGCGGTACCCCAGTAGCCCTGCCATTGTATGGAATCCAAAATCCAATAAGTGCCTGTACGGTTTTGATTGTGCCCAACTATGTTGGAACGTGAGATGTAAGCATTCCAGCTATTTCTGTATTTTATTTTGAAATTCCTAGACACTATTATAATATCACTGGATTTCCTATCAAATGTTTTGGTTAGCGTAAGGTAAAAACTTTTCCATGTTTATGTGTGGGAAGTCTTACATGATACTTTTTCTTTTCAAAGGTTTTCTAAAGTTAAGCAATTTTAACCCGTTTACTCACACCAGACCCCTGTCTGACCCGAGTGTTTATTTTCTGTTTTATTAAACTCTTGGGTACTTATATTATATATGAGTAGTCAAGTGATTCAGGTTAGCTTGACGAATTCTGGAGAAGACATGGAGCAGGAGGCTTCGACGTTTAGATATATATTGATTCCGCTGTGTATGATGTGTCTGTTTCTGTTGTATACTTGAGTTGTATAGTTAGACAGAAGTTTATAACTGTCTATTATATGTTGTTTAAGTTGTGTACTCTGATGTAATGACATATTATGTAATATTTTATGAAATATATTATATTTTATTCGATCCGCTGCGAGTTCTCTGATGTTGTTTGTGTTCTTCTTTCTCTTTCTTTTCTTCTTCTATCCCTTTCTTTCTACAAGATGACGCGATTTTCTAGGAGTAGAAAGTCGGGTCGTCACACTTGGTATCAGAGCATTAGGATGAGTGAATACCTAGGCTCTAAAGTGTGTCTTTCTTTAGAGAGCTGTAGGTTGAGTGAATACCTAAGCTCTATAGTGGTGTCTTTCTTGAGAGAGCGTACTTGTAATTTTTATATATAACTATATATATATATATTTATGTCTACCTGATCTGTTAGGTTATCTGTTCGGATTTTCCAACATAAACTTTAGAGGTAGATGGATGGAGTAGTTGTGTGTGTGTAACACGACTACCACTAATGGAAGAGGTCCATATGTTTGAGGTTGGAAGTATTTGTCGAGACTGTAGACCTGGTACCGTCTCGAGTAATATTCGTAGTTTGGAGTAAGGATTTCTCTGATATCTGAAGGAAATCTTTTGAAGATTCGGAGTTTATCTTTGAAGTGTAAGTTTGGATTTCGCTCGGGTGAGTGAATTATTCTTGTGTTTGGATCTGTTGGAAGTGCAAAAATAAGTGATGATATCCTGATAACTGCGTGATGAGATGCAGTATCCTTGGATTTTTTCTGAAGGTGTTTTCTCTTGAAACAGTTTTAGAAGTGGTTGAGGAGCAGTCTTTACCTGCTACAGGGAAGACTCATCTGTGTAGAAGTTGTTTGGATCTTTAGTAAGGAGTTTGGTTGTTTTGGGATATGAGACTAAGGTCTATGAGTTGTTTCTTTTCAGGCATGGTCTCATTGTTATTCCTTAAGGTAAGAGAGTTGTTGATGCTTGGTTTGGAATCCGAGTTTCTTGAGAAGTTGTCTGCCATCTTGGAAGTCAGTTGTGTGGTTTGTTGATGGTTTTGGGTTTTGAGAAGCCTTTGGATTTGAAGTCTTTGGTTAGCTGTGGTAGCAGTGCAACTCGAAGTGTTCGGTGTGCTGACGAGGAGATCTTTTAACCTTGTTGTATCATCAAGGTAGAGTTTGGAAGCAGCAGTATTGGTTGTTTCTCTGATGGTTGGGAAATATTTGGTGGTTCCTTCTTTCAGCAGTCCGGGCTGAAGGTGGTAATGTTTTCTTGAAGGGTTAACCTGGTTTGGAAAAGCTTTAAGCCGTTCTAATTGGTACAGAGAGGACAGTTTGTTTGGAATCCGAACTAGGTAGCATCACAAAAGTGACTTGCGATTAGTTTGGGAATTTATCTTGGGCATTCTTTTATTTGAGATTGAGAGTTCTCATGTGGAAATAGGAGATACTGAAGTGATCAGAAGTTTGTCTGCATCTGGACTTGAGTTTCATGTTGTTTTGGTTCCAGAAGCGATTAGGTGGTTAGCCTGGTTGTAGGATGGTTCTTGGAGAAGTAGACTTGGTGTAGCCGCTCAGATATTTTTGGAATTTGGGTTGGTCAGATCTAGTTTTTGAGTTGGATTCTGCTTTAAGGTTGTGTGACCGAGTCGGATGGGTCACTCAGATTTTATGGATTTGATGAACAAAGTTTTCCGGATATATTGGATAAGTTTGTATTCGTGTTCATCAACAGTACTCTCATCTATTTCAGAATCAGAGTTGTGCAGCGGAAGCGAGATAGCAGCTGTACGACGAGGAAGGAAGCAAGTCCAGTTTGCTATAGCATGGGAAGTAGAGCTTGTGTTCTGGATTTCGACGGATTTAGGAAGACTTTTCTGTTAAGAAGGATCCAGAAACTGGTTTTTTTGGTCTAGTTGTGTCTGGAAGTATCAGCATAGGTTGAGCTGATCAGGAAGAAGATGGGCAGCCTTGGATGGTCTGTTGAGTTATGCAGATATGAGATAAGGAGTTTGGAATTCGAAGTTGGAGACTTCGTTATTGTTAAGATTTCTCTGATTAAGAAGAGCAGTAATTGGGTAAGATTGGATGACTGGTTCTGAGGCATTTGAAGATTTCTTATCTGTGTTTTGATAGGATAAGATTGAATTGCCAGTTTGGATAGCTGGAATTCATTGTATTTCACGTATCTCTGAGGGAGTACGTGTATGATTCATTATTGGTTGTTGAATCTATAGTTCAGTTGGATTTGGAAGTTGTGCTAGACTTGAGTATAGTCTGTTGTTCTGTTCAGATTGATGGATCTAGAGATGAGAGGAGCTCTGGATTTTGGTGGTGTAGTTAGTTGAGCTTTTGTAGAGCGAGTCTCCCGATGATTTATACTTGGGAAACTCGAGATAGTGTTAGAAGATTTATTCTGATATACGTTAGGATAATTAGTTAGGTTTGTTTGTTTGATTAATTGCTATGATTGTTAGTAATTGGATGATAGGTATGCTTTGCTGTTTGAAATTAAAATCTTTGCTGGGTTATTAAATTACCTTTGCTTTTAAATTTCGGGGACGAAATTCTTTTAAGGGGGGAGGATTGTAACAACCCGGAATTTTGAGCAATAAAAATTTAATAATCTGTATTAATAATTTAATTGGTTTGATAATTTTTCTTTATAATTTTAGTTTAAGTTGGCTAAATTTAATCTCTTAAAGATTTATGAATTTTTAATATGGCAATATTGATAAGTTTTGTTTGTCAAAGCTAATTTAAAGATTAATTCATTTGTTTTCAAAATGTAAGATAATTGTTGTTTTAAAAATATGATAGTTTAAAAAGGATTTAAACAAGTTTTATTTTGTTCTCTTTTTAAAGTGTTTTGGTTATAAATATATATAAAGTTATAAAATAAACTTTCTTTTTAAATATCTCTTGAACTAGAATTGTTTGTAAAACATAAGCTATTGATAAAATAAAAGTTTATAAAGATTTCATACTTGCATATTTATTTAAAATTCAAAAGACTTCTTATAAAATCATTTCACTAATGCATATAAATATTTCATAAATGCATATAATACTTTATGAATACATATATAATTTAAATAAATTAATAAAATGGAATAACACATGTAAAACTATTAAGCTAACTATTATTTATTTTTATTAAAGTGTTAAGAAGAAAATTTGTTTTCTTTCACAAACATTTATTTTTCTTGTCTTCATCTCTTAACTCTATTCAATGGCAACCATCAAATTCTTTCAAAAGCTGAAAAGAAAAATTAAACAAAAGAAAAGAAAAAAAAATCAAAGCTGAAAGTAAAATCTGCAAACTTGAATGTTCTTCATATCAACAAATGATGATCAATCTGCAACAATTCAAGTCTGCAATTTAGATGAAGAACCAACCTGCAACTCCAAAATTCTGCAAATTCAAAACTGGAATCAAGTTCAACATCAAATTTAAAAGCATGCAGATGAATTTTACAACAGCAATCAAAGCAATTTTTCAAATTTAAGATTTCAAGCCTGTTCTGCTCTGCAATTATAGGTGAGTAAACTTCATTTAAAAACAGTTTGAATTGTTTTTACTTTCGTGCATGTGATGATATTGTCTGGTATTGAAGATCTACAACCTGAAATTATATGAATTATCTCTGTTTTGTTGAATGTGGCAAGTATGTGTGTATGTTCATTTGCAGAACTTTGTATTCTGTTTCTCTGATCAGATTTTAAATTTAATCTTCCACTAAAGAACAATAATTGGACTGGATGATTGAAAGAAAGAATTTGTGTAGATGCTGAAGGTAATTTTAAAATATAGTTTTTGTAGTTTTCAATTTACAAATAATATTAAAAATGGAAAACTCAGTAAACAACTAATACTTGTTAAAAATCACTGAATTTAATTTATAGATTAGATTGAATAAATGGATTCGTGTTTGTAAATCATGAATTTTAATACAAGATTCATGAATTTTAGTTTAAGGAATCAAGTGTATTCTGAGTTTGAACATTTTGGAAAATTCTGTGAACTGCAGATGATTTAGTAAATAATTCGATTTGATTTTTGGATTGAAGATAACTTGAATGTTATAGATGAAGGGAAAAATACTTACAGATTTTTTCTAATGAACAATTTGATCGTAATCGATCGAGATAGGGTTTGATTGCTGTATTTGAAGCCGATGCTAAATTGGGATCTTTCATCATCCCTGATACATCGAGCTTCAAGATATTCTTGGAGTAGGTTTGTGGGAGTATGGTGATGTTGTGGCTGGAGTTGCGGCAGTTTCGGTGGTGGTGATTGTCAGAGGTGATGGATTTGGTGATCGTGTTTTGTTGCAGTTGTTCGAGCTTTCGGGTAGGATCGGTCGAATTTCATTTCGTGCAGTGTTTGTTGGATCTGGGTTCAACCAAGTGATCGCGAGAGGGTTTGGGATTGGGGAGGATGGTCGCGATGCTTAACGGCGGCTGGTGGGGTTATGCTTGGTGCACGGTGTCAATTCGTGTGCACTGAGAAGTGAAGTTGGGAAAGAAGGTTTTTTTCTGGGTGTTGCGCTGTGTTATTCCTGAAATCAACTTGAAGGGAAGCTCGCGTTGTACTCGGGGCGACTCAAAGATTTGAGGAGTTGGTGGTATCTCGAGGGAAGAACGGGGGAACTCAGGTCGAACTCGAGTTTTTAGGTGGGGGCTTTGGGTTTTACTGTAAGGAAGATAAGTTCAATGGAGGTTAGACTTGTTATTTTTAACAAATAAAAATCAGTGCTTAAGATTTTATAAAAGAAAGTAAAATTTACAAGTTAAGTTTGTTTTTAGAAATGAGTTAAATCAAACTTTAAAGGGGTGTTAATTAAACTTTTAAAATGTTGCTTGAATTTATATTTCAAATTTAAATTGTTTTATAATAATTTCTTTTGTAAATAATTATCTTAATTTAATTTTGAGGTTCTAATTTAAAGAGTATTTTTGAATTTAATTATTTAATCAAAGTTTTAAAGTAATGTTTTAATAACAAAGTTTTCAAATTTATTCTGAAAATAAATAAGTTTAGATTAGATAAATTGTAATGTTTTAAATTTTGGAATTGATTTCTATATGCCTTATTTTAAATAAGGATATTATTAGAATTTTGAAAACCAAATAGGATAATTTATTTAAGATGTTAAAATTTGATTTATTCAAATAATTCATCACAAGATAAATAGGGTTAATTATCCTTGATTTGAATATAAAAATATTAAATATGTTTTGTTAATAAGTAAAGAGTTTATTTAAGATTAATGGTTTTCTTAATTAATTAAGGATTTTAAAATATTAGGAGTTAATTAATTAATTGTTTAATTAATTTTAAATAATTAGTTAATCATTTATTTAATTTTTAATAATCACTTAATTATGAATTAATTGGGTGTAATTACTTAATGAAGTAATTAATGGTTAATAATTGAATGTAATTAAGAAGGTAATTACTTATGGAAGTAATTAAGTGGAAATGATTAATGGTTAATCACTTATGTTATCAATTAAGAATTGATTAATATAATTGTTTGAAGTATTATGAAGTAATTAATTAATTTAATGAATCAAGAACTATTTAATAATAGAATTAATTATTTGTTAAGTAATTAATTAAGAGATTAATTAAGATTTATTAATGGATGTAATTAGAGATAATTACTTATGAAGTAATTAAGGATTAATTACTTAGTTAATATTAGTTAATTAATTAATGTGATTAATTAATTAAGGAATGAGATTAATTTAAGATTAATTACTAAGGTAATTAATTAAAAGGTAATTAATTAATTAAGTAATTAATTAAGGATTTATTAAGTATTTAATTTAATAATAATTACTTAATGAAGTAATGAAAGATTAATTAATTGGATTAATTAATCAAGGATTAATATAATTAATTTGGAAGTAATTAATTAAGATAAGTAATTACAAAGTGTTAATTACTGTTTATGATTAAAGAGATGATTAATTATAAGTTAATTATTCAATTAATTAAAGGAATTATTAATTAATAAGGATAATTAGTTAATTAAAGAATTAATCAAGGTTGATTAATAAAAGTAATTAATTTAAGTATGATTAATTAATTATAATTAATTAAGAATTGATGTAATTAATTAATTAATTAATGATCATTAATTATTGTGATTAATGATAGTAATTAAGGTTAATTTGTAACGACCCGGCTTTTTCAACAGTTACTTTGTGATATTAAAAATGAATTTGAATAATTAATTTGAAATATAAATTGTTTTCAATATGAAAAGTTTGGTTATATTTAATAAAGGAGATTCAAAATTTAAATATAACAACTAATTGAATAAATTAAATAACAATTGACAATTGGGTAAATTATTTAAATTTGGAATTGTAAGCTTATTGGAAATATTGTAACGGCTTATAAATTTATATTGATAATACTGGAAGTAATAGATGGGTTAAAATTGAATTTAACTGCCATTTGTTCAATTTTAAATTTACATTGTTTAAATTGACAATTGAAAATAGCCTTCCGAGGTACAGTCTCGGAATTCAACGAAACCAGTACCGTTGGATCCGTAATATTGAGTTATTGCCGGATTTCAAATTTCGTAATTTTTGGAGTAACCGTGTGATTGAACGATAAGAATACGCGCTATAATGTATATTGAATTCGAGAAGATTTATATAACGTTTAAAAATAAAATGATTAGCGTAGCTTCCATAACACACCATCGTTCGTCTTCCTGAATACGCTTCCTATCTTTCTTTTTATTCACGAGGCTTCTCGTTTATACATTCGTTCAGAACACAAAAATCTTATATTCATGGTCGCCTTTTCCTTGTAATCGCGTGCCTTCCTCTTCTCAGTAACCCTTCCTCCTTGAATATAAATCCCAAAACCCCTATTCTTTCCCTTTTCTCTTCAAGACCGAATTTAGATAGTTATATAAAAAAAAGATAAAAACCTAAAGCTATTCGCGTTCGATTCGCGCAAGTGCAAATTAGAATCGCGACATGTCTTGTGATGGGATTCCTGTGGCGAGCATCGCGAGGCGTGCGACGTGTGTGGGTCGATCTGGGAGCATGGCGAGGGGGTTCGAGATCGATCGTGGGTAGCCGCGACATGAATGATGTTGGTAGGCTAGGTCGAGAGAGGGAGTCGTGTTCGAGTGAGGCCGCGTTGTTTCTGGGGGATGCAGTGGTGCTTGCGCACGCGAGTGGTGGTCGTGGTGGTTCGCAATGAGGGGCTAGGGTTCCTCAGTGTTTCGTGATCGTTGGTGGTCTCGAATCTCGGCAGTGAGGTATTTTACTTATTTGCTTTTTAATTTAATAAATTTGCATATTTTAATTTTGCTAGATTTATTTATAATAGTCTGGTGAAAAACAAAAATTTGTTTAATTAATTTGTTTTGATTAATTCAGCTAATAAAAAGATTTTTAGAATAAAAAAACAAAAAAAAAATGTTTTCTGTTTAAAAACTAAGGAACTAGTAAATGGAATTTATTAACATATAATAATGTTTAAATTGTTCCAAATATTTATAAAAATTCAATTTTTAAAGTATCGGTTCATTAACTTATAAAATGAAATTTATCAATCGATTATTTTGAATATTTATAAAATTCATATGAATTGTTATATAAGGTTTAAAATCGGGAAAAAAATAGCATAAATAGATTGTAAGTTGATTTAAATGTTAAACGATAAATTTATTATTCGATTGTTTGGATATTAATAAAATTCATATAACTGTTATTCAAGGTCAAGAGTATGGAAACGAGTCTGGATTGGAAAGGATTGCAACAATTAAATCAAAGGTGAGTTAAATCTCACTCAGTTAAGTTTAAAATTTGAATGGTTGAATTTAAATTTAATTGTTGAATTGCTTGAATGATGATTGAAGTAGTGAATAATTAAATAAACTTTTTACCATATACTGCAATATTTCACATCGAAGTGAAATTGTTATTTTATTGTGCTAACATCTGTGGATGCAGGGAAACAGGTTGGAGGGATCCAACAAGATTCCTCAAAACTATTTATTTTATTTTGTATATATGATGTTCTGTGATAGGATGATATATTGATTTGAGTGGTTTTCTAGATGATTGAATTATCAACTGTTGAATCACAAAGAAGTTTAAAAATTGAAATTTGGCAGTTCGAAACGCATCGAAATTGTTTTAATATTAATTTGGCGAGTTAAAATAGTCATTTTTCAAACAGTCTCGGATTTCGACGAAACCAGTTTTATAGGATCCATAATGTATATTATCGTAAAGTTTTAAATTTCAAGTCAATCGGATTTACCGTTTGTCCGGGGCAAGCGAAAACGCATAGAAAATCGTTAAATCGATTTAATTTAAATCGATTGTTTATTGCCATAACTCGCACAGATGACCGAATTAGCTTCCGAAACCTATTCCATTGTGTTTGGAACGTGGGATAAACCCTAGAAATGCCGGTCACCGCGTGTAAATCGGAGTTCGAAAAAAATTCGGTGAACAGCGATTTTCGGTTGAAATTCTATAAAATGTCCCCTCATCTCATCACTTGGTCAAACCCTAATTCCTTTATACGCAGCCGCCACTTTCAAATTCAATGGCCAGAAAATTTCGAAACTTCTTCCGCATTTTCCTCTCAATCCATCAACAATTAGCAAAAACTTTCAACTACAAAGTTGTAGAGGACGATGAAAGCTTCAAATCCATACGGAGATGATCGAAAATAGAGCGACGAATCAACAGGAATTTGCATTCAAAGTTGTGCATTTGTCCTCAGTTTGCGTGCAACGGAGATGGCCGAGCTCCACCCTACTCTAGACGATGGTAGCTTCTTTGAAGGCCTTCGACGTGGTATGCTTTGATCGTCTTCTAGCGGGACGTGGTGATGGCTATAATTCGATGAAGAAGGAGCGTTATGGGTTTCTAAACCCTACAGGCGCGTACGTGAAAAAAAAAACTGGGAGGAGAGATGGTGCATGCGGCCTGATCTTGGCGAAGGAAATGAAGGGCTGTGATTGAAGGTTGTAAAAATAAAAGGAAAAAAGTGAATATTATTATATTAAAATACGTACAAACTTTAAAACTATGTAACTCTTTCGTACGAGGTCGGAATTCGACGAATCTTTTTGCGTTGGAATCGTTTCGACGAGCTCTACGCTATGGAGCTAGATTGGAATCGATTGGAGTCAGTGAAAATTTCGGGTAAAATTAAACGCTCGTTTAATTTTTATTCGAAATAAAACGCTGGAACAGAATTAAAATCAAGGTGAGAACATCTCACTCAATCGAACAGTTTCGATTTAAATTTTAAATAGTTGGATTCAAAATTGCTTGAATGTATGTTTGAATGATGATTGCAGTTATTGATTGCTGTTTGATTGTGATAGTATATATAGTAGGATATATCTATATATAGCAATAAATATATATGTATATATATATATATATTGGCATATGTATATATTAGAGTTGATTTCCCTCACTTCTATAGCGGATGAGACCCTATTGCGCCGCATAATAGCAGATAATATTTTATAAATCCCATATACCGCGATATTTCACCTCGAAGTGAATTTGGTAATGTGCTAACATCTGTGGATGTAGGGAAACAGGCTGTAGGGATCCAACTGGATTCCTCACCAGTATTTAATTTATTTCAGATATTGTGATATTTGATTGATTATCATATCGATATATGATGTTTTGGAAGTCGTGATTGACTATATGGTGCGTTGCATCATCGGATCCATTTTTGGAGTTTTAAAAATGTTAAAGTAATGGTTTTGAATTTAAAAGGATCTTTATAGTGATTTTTAAAAGTATACGTTTTAATAAATTTTTGAATTGATTCATTTTAAATAATTAAAACGTTATAAATTTTTATGTTATAAAAATTATAGATTTTTGTAAAAGGATTTAAATTGGGATTTTTGAATTATTATAAACGGTTTATATAAAGGATTTATAAAATTGATATTTACAAATTATAAATATTAGAAGTATAAAAAGAGTTTTTATAAGTGTTAAAATGAAGTATAAATTGTTTTTATAAGTAAAGGAAATTTATAGATAAATTGTGAAATTTTAAAATGAATAGATTTTGTAAAATAAAAGGTTTATAAGTAATTAACTTATAAATCGGATTTTGGCATTTAAAATGAGATATAAAAAGGATTTTTATAAATAGAAGTTTATAAAAATATAAATGGAGTTTATAAACGTTGTTTTATAAATCCGAAATCAATTGAATTTGATAAGTTGGATATAGGAATATATGAAAGGAATTATATCCACGATTTTGGACAGTGGATAATCCTTTAATTAAATATGTAGAAATGTTGAAATTGGTTAACGAAGTATATTCACGGTTTTGGACAGTGAATATATTATTAAATGAAATGGATACGTTTTGGGAAAGCGATATTTAAAAAATGAAGTTAATTGTTTTAACGATGTTTTAAAAAGTGTTAAGCATCGAGACCATAGATTTCAACATTCATTGTTGAAGTAGACGTTTTCGAGAAATAAGGAAATGGTGGACTATAACACTGTTGTTATAATAAATGATTTCCGAAAGGAAACGTTTTACATAGTATTGGAATTTATATATCTATCTTAATTTCGAATCCCTATACCAGTGATTTTGGGTCGTCGTAACGATGTTTTACGCAACATTCATTTTGACTCCAATAAATGTGTTTAAAAGGCCGTTTTCCTTAAAGAATGAAAAATATACTTAATTTTGATATAAGTATATTAGCTATTTTCAAATGTTGAAAATAAATAGATTTGTGAATACTTATTATTAAATAAGCATGGAAATGTTTTCCAATATGAAATGAAACGTTTTGAGAATTTATCTTGTAAAGATAAATTGAAAGTGAATATTTGAAATCGATTAAAAATCGTATATTCATAGATATTTTGGAAATGTAAATTCACTATGGAATTTATAAAAGGAAAAGGGAAATTGTTAAAAATAAATATTGATTTATTTTTGAAGTGTGGAAATTTATATCTTGTAAAGATATTTTTGGAAAATAGACAATTTGGAAAATTATTTGGAATCTGATGATGTTGCGCATCTCTAATGATAGTTAAATAACCGACAATCAATATTTACCTTTGAAAAGTTATTTGTTGTGAATTGCTTGAATTTGAATGCCACGCTTATTTTTAAATAAGCGCTCACTATTCGGGTTAGCCGGGAAAGGACCTTGGGGTCGTATAACCCATTTCGAATATGTGATACGTCGTAATGAATTGCATTTGATGACCGATGTTGAAGACCGGATATTTTTGAATACGGAAGGATTACCGTTGAGTTACTCTGCGTCGGATGATCTCCGATATAGAGGTTTTATCTCCCTTAGTGACGGGAAGTCCGGACGTGGTTAGAAATTATCTGGAATGCAAGGACTTCTTTGTAAGTGCCTTCGGTTCTGTTGGAGCCTGGAACAGACTTGCATGGATTGTGTGTCTGACATTACAAATTGAGATATATAGCTGATTTCTTTCAAATATATTTCTGTTGGTGGCGGAGAATTTATTCTCTTAGCTTAACACCCTTCTCTGAGACGTACGAGCTCAGAGGTTATGTAGTTGAAGGTTATTAGTGATATACTCCCAATTTGGTAGTGTGACATGCAGAGTGTTGCTGTGGGATGATCATTGTTTGATCATTTGTGATATAATCATTTGTTTGATCATTTATCTTGGTGATCATTACTTTGATCATTTTTTGACCCAAAGCACAGCTTTTATATAAAGCGTGGCTTTGTGGATGAGACTTCGTCGGACCTCACACCCCGGAAATGGTCAAAACAGGAAGGATGCGGCAAGGTTATTAGGGGGTAGCGCCCCTTTAGTGTATGTCATTCCTTCTGGATAGTGGTGGTATCATGGTATAGAGCCCAGATACTTAACCTATGTTGTTGCTGCAAATTTATTGCTTTGTGGTTGTTGGAAATCGAGGATCCTCGGATAGATCGGTTACGATCGGGGGATGACATATTCTTGTCAGTAGTTACCCAGTTAGGGGTAACCCGGCCTTGTGTTGGCAGAGATTCGGTTTGGTTCTCGGGTCGTCTTTCCAGAGGCGTACCTATGTAGCAATGGGAAGTTCCTTGGCCTGACCATTTGTTGGAAATCCAAAGAAACAATACGATCTTGTACGGTTTTAGTTGTATAACCTGCCGTGGAATGTGGCAGTGACCTGCTATTGAACATGGTAGTTATAGTAGGCAGACGATAATGGTCGTATGTTGGCTAAGATTTATATCTTTACTTTCGAAATTTTTCCCTACACTATGCACTAGTAATAATATCAAATGTTTCTTTTTAATACGTATCAAGCATCTTTGACTATCATAAGGAGAAATCTCCTCCGATTCTGCGTTTGCATTGTGTGTGTGTGTGGGAGTCCTTATGGTAGCCTCATTTTTAAAAGCATTGTGTATCTATTTTAAAATTATCCTATTCTTTGTTTTAAAGATAAACTGTTTTGAGTTCTCACACCAGTCACATGACTGACTCGGAGTTTATTGTTTTCCTTCCTAAACTCTGGGTGCCCACCAATTTCCACACGGGCAGTCAAGAGTCAGGTTTATCAGGATATTCTGGAATTCAGGAGTTGCAGGAGGCAAGCTGGATGGCATGGCGTATTCAGTAGTATATAGTATTTCTTTTCCGCTGTTATGTCATTGTACACTCTGATGATGTAATGTAATGTGATGTGATGTAATGTAATAACTGATATAGTTCTTTTGTTTAAAGATTATTCATTTATCTATTATATGTTGTTCCGCTGCGATTGTGAGATTCTGATATTGTTTGGTTGTTTCTTTCTGTTCTGTTCTGTCTTTTTCTCTTCTTCTACCTCTTTCTTCTTCTTAAACCATAACTACTCGGTTTTCTAGCCTTCGATTACTTGGCAGTTGATACAGTGGATGTATTGATGTCGGTTTACGAGCGTCGAAAAATCGCGATCGTCACAATTTGGTATCAGAGCATATGGTTAAGCGACAACCATGGCTCTGTTGGGTATTTCTCATTAGAGATGGAGTCAGTAGTACTCTAGAATGAGTTTGAGTGTAATAATAGATATGAGCGCGTATTTGTTAGTGAATATTAAATTGTTTTATATTGTGATGATTGATTTGTTGAGTGGCATATGAACCTTCGTCGGCACAGTCTGCGCAACTGTATCGAAGGGGTTTCTAAATATTTGAATAGAACAATTCGACAAAGTATTGTTTTAAATTGGGTAAATGAAATAATTTTTTAGAATTATTAAAGTATATATAATTGATTGTTTGGTTGTTGAAAAATATATATATATATATATATATATATATATATATATATATATATATATATATATAAGTCAATGAAAGTTGTTTGAATAAATTAAATAAAAACAATAGTTGTAAAAGAATAATTGTATAAGAAAATGAATTATAAGACGGAATTATAATTAAAGTGATTTACAATTGTGAAATAATCTTATATATAATAAGTGAAATTATATGAGAAAATGGTTTATAAATGTGATTTATAAATATTGAAAAGAAAATTTTGAAAGAATTTTCAAGCATTGAATTCACTATTGTCACTGGGAAATAATAAGGGTGATGACTGCAGCATCATCAGTATCATTTTCAAGTTTCTATGTGAAGGATTTGCTACGATACTAATTGAAAATTGAAGTTTTTTGTGATAAACAAATTTGAAATTAAAAATCCAAGTTGAGATTGATAAATGCAAGTGAAATGAGTTTTGAAGTTATAATATGAGACATATGATGTAGAAATTTAACTAAAGGAAGTTAAATGAATTAAATCAGATTTGGAAGTTTAAATAAATAAGTTGTATAACTTATTAAATGTGAAGATGTAAGTGAAACCAATTATTGAAATGATTAAACAATTTTGTTAAGTAAAATGAGATGGAATTTGAATAAGTGATGGAATTTGACTTCGGTAAAAAGTTAAATAGAATTTACTTTAGAATTGGAATTTGAATTGGATTTAGAAATGGAAATTTAAGTGAAGATGAACAAATGATGTTTAAATGGAATATAACTTAAGTGATGAAGTTGAAATTAATAAAGTAAATTAATGAAATGAAGTGATAAATGTGAACTTAGGTCATATAAATGGAATTCAATTTTATTTGTAAAATGAATTAGCCATTGAATTAATAAACGAATGGAATATAAATCAATTGAATGTAGATAGAATTGATATGAAACAATGAATGTAAGTGTTAATTCATTAAAAGCTAATGTTATTGGAAGTTGAATGATTGAGTGAATGTCAATAGAATATCAAACCAATTGAAATTAAAAGTGTTAAACCAAATTGAATATAAAAGGAATAATTTGGTTGTGTTGGATGTACATTGGTTATTATATTAATGTTGGATGATTGTATATAATTCATTAAGTGTTAAATGAAAATGAATTAATGAAATTGGAAGCTAAAGTAATTGAATCCAAATTGGAAGTTAATGAATTTGAATAGAATTGAATTCAAATTGAATTGAAAGTAAACAAATTGGAAATGAATGTTGATAAAATCCAATGTAAATAAATCAAATGTGATTTAAATTGAAAACCAATTCATTGAATATTAATGAGAATATGAATGAATATTGATTTGGTTATGGATGATAGTTGGTTGATGTTTGCATTTGTTGTTTTGTTGCACTTGTTATGTTGGCACATGTAGTTGTCATGTTGCTATATATTGCATATTGATATTATTTTCATATCTACATGTTCTCATATGTTTGATTTAGTGTTTAGTAGGTGCAGATTGCGCTTGCTTCGCATTTGGAGCTTGCTTTTGCGCTATATTAGCCGTATATGCTCGCTAAATATAAATAAGGTACATATCTCGGATGAAATATCGCACTTTTACACTTTTTTCCCTTCGGGATGCTTCATCACTTGATGAGATGTATATTTGTGATATATATACTGTCATTTTTTTTCGAATCGAGCCGCGCAAAGGAGACTATGGCGAATTTTTTCGAAAATTTAAGGCGTTAGAATTTTTTTGGGAGAATTGGAAAGTTTTGTGAAAAAACTAAGTTTTGATTTAAAGTTGGAAGTTAAACAATATAGTTTGGTTTTGAAAGATAACTAAGTATGATTTGGAAACTTAGTAAAGCTATTGTAAGAAGTTTAACTATGAATTTTGGAGAAGTTAAACACTTAAGAGATTTGTAAAATCTAATTTGAACGATTTGTTTTGGAAAGTTAATGAATTCTGTAACTCTTTCTTACTTTGTAATTTCGAGTACGAAATTCTTTTAAGGGGGAAGATTGTAACGACCCAGAATTTTTGATAATTTAAAATTTTTATATTTAATTAATTTTAAATATTTATAAGTGGAATTTATAAGTCGAATAATTTATTCTCGAATATTTGATTTAATTGGATAATTAAATCGATTATTTAATAGTTGAAATTATAGAAATAATTGAAAATTGGGTTTAATATGATTAAAAATGATTTGTAAAATTTTATTTAATCATATTGGAGTTAGAACGATATTTTAGAACTTTTAAAATTGAACTAAGAGTTAGTTTGTGAAAATTGAATATTTTAATATTTAAATCGACTGAAAAATTAGTCAATTTTCGAAAAGTCTCAGAATTGGATGAAACAAATTCCATTGGATCCGTAATAGTTTGTTATTATCGCATTTCAATTTTCGTAGCAATCGGAGTTGTCGTTTGACCGTGGCAGCTCGAAACACATCGAAATTATTTTAATATTAATTTGGCGAGTTAAAATAGTCATTTTTCAAACAGTCTCGGATTTCGACGAAACTAGTTTCATCGGATCCGTAATGTGATATTATTGTAATGTTTCAAATTTAAAGTCAATCGAATTTACCGTTTGTCCGGGGCAAGCGAAAACGCATAGAAAATCGTTAAATCGATTTAATTTTAATCGATCGTTTATTGCCATAACTCGCACAGATGACCGAATTAGCTTCTGAAACTTATTCCATTGTGTTTGGAACGTGGAATAAACCCTAGAAACACCGGTCATCGCGCGTAAATCGGAGTTCGAAAAAAATTCGGTGAATAGTGATTTTCGGTTGAAATTCTATAAAAGGACCCCTCATCTCATCACTTGGTCAAACCCTAATTCCTTTATACGCAGCCACCACTTTCAAATTCAATGGCCAAAAAATTTCGAAACTTCTTCCTCATTTTCCTCTCAATCCATCAACAATTAGCAAAAACTCTCAACTACAAAGTTGTAGAGGACGATGAAAGCTTCAAAGCTATACGGAGATGATCGAAAATAGAGCGACGAATCAACGGGAATTTGCATTCAAAGTTGTGCGTTTGTCCTCGATTTGCGTGCAGCAGAGATGGCTGAGCTCCACCCTACTCTGGCCGATGGTAGCTTCTTTGAAGGCCTTCGACGTGGTATGCTTTGATCGTCTTCTAGCGGGACGTGGTGATGGCTATAATTCGATGAAGAAGGAGGGTTATGGGTTTCTAAACCCTACAGGCGCGTACGTGAAAAAAAAACTGGGAGGAGAGATGGTGCGTGCGGCCTGATCTTGGTGAAGGAAATGAAGGGCTATGATTGAAGGTTGTAAAAATAAAAAAAATGTGAATATTATTATATTAAAATACGTACAAACTTTAAAACTATGTAACTCTTTCGTACGAGGTCGGAATTCGACGAAACTTTTTGCGTTGGAATCGTTTCGACGAGCTCTACGCTATGGAGCTAGATTGGAATCGATTAGAGTCAGTGAAAATTTCGGGTAAAATTAAACGCTCGTTTAATTTTTATTCGAAATAAAACGCTGGAACAGAATTAAAATCAAGGTGAGAACTTCTCACTCAATCGAACAGTTTCGATTTAAATTTTAAATAGTTGGATTTAAAATTGCTTGAATGTATGTTTGAATGATGATTGCAGTTATTGATTGCTGTTTGATTGTGATAGTATATATAGTACGATATATCTATATATAGCAATATATATATGTATATTGGCATATGTATATATTGGAGTTGATTTCCCGCACTTCAATAGCGGATGAGACCCTATTGCGCCGCATAATAGCGGATGATATTTTATAAATCCCATATACTGCGATATTTCACCTCGAAGTGAAATTGGTATTGTGCTAACATCTTTGGATGCAGGGAAACAGGTTGGAGGGATCCCCCCGGATTCCTCACCAGTATTTAATTTATTTCAGATATTGTGATATTTGATTGATTAGCAGATCGATATATGATGTTTTGGAAGTCGTGATTGACTATATGGTGCGTTGCATCATCGGATCCATTTTTGGAGTTTTAAAAAGGTTAAAGTAATGGTTTTGAATTTAAAAGGATTTTTAAAGTGATTTTTGAAAGTATACGTTTTATTAAATTTTTGAATTGATTCATTTTAAATAATTAAAACGTTATAAATTTTTATGTTATAAAAATTATAGATTTTTGTAAAAGGATTTAAATTGGGATTTTTGAATTATTATAAACGGTTTATATAAAGGATTTATAAAATTGATATTTATAAATTATAAATATTAGAAGTACAAAACGAGTTTTTATAAGTGTTAAAACGAAGTATAAATTGTTTTTATAAGTAAAGGAAATTTATAGATTTACAAATTGTGAAATTTTAAAATGAATAGATTTTGTAAAATAAAAGGTTTATAAGTAATTAACTTATAAATCGGATTTTGGCATTTAAAATGAGATATAAAAAGGATTTTTATAAATAGAAGTTTATAAAAATATAAATGGAGTTTATAAACGTTGTTTTATAAATCCGAAATCAATTGAATTTGATAAGTTGGATATAGGAATATATGAAAGGAATTATATCCACGATTTTGGACAGTGGATAATCCTTTAATTAAATATGTAGAAATGTTGAAATTGGTTAACGAAGTATATTCACGATTTTGGACAGTGATTATATTGTTAAATGAAATGGATACGTTTTGGGAATGCGATATTTAAAAAATGAAGTTAATTGTTTTAACGATGTTTTAAAAAGTATTAAGCATCGAGACCATAGATTTCAACATTCATTGTTGAAATAGACGTTTTCGAGAAATAATGAAATGGTGGACTATAACACTGTTGTTGTAATAAATGATTTCCGAAAGGAAATGTTTTATATAGTATTGGAATTTATATATCTATCTTAATTTCCAATCCCTATACCAGTGATTTTGGATCGTCGTAACGATGTCTTACGCAACATTCGTTTTGACTCCAATAAATGTGTTTAAAAGGCCGTTTTCCTTAAAGAATGAAAAATATACTTAATTTTGATATAAGTATATTAGATATTTTTAAATGTTGAAAATAAATAGATTTGTGAATAATTATTATTAAATAAGCATGGAAATGTTTTCCAATATGAAATGAAACGTTTTGAGAATTTATCTTGTAAAGATAAATTGAAAGTGAATATTTGAAATCGATTGAAAATCGTATATTCATAGATATTTTGGAAATGTAAATTCACTATGGAATATATAAAAGTAAAGGGGAATTTGTTAAAAATAAATGTTGATTTATTTTTGAAGTGTGGAAATTTATATCTTGTAAAGATATTTTTGGAAAATAAATAATTTGGAAAATTATTTGGAATCTGATGATGTTGCGCATCTCTATTGATAGTTAAATAACTGACTATCAATATTTACCTTTAAATAGGTATTTTTTGTGAATTTCTTGAATTTGTATGCCACACTTATTTTTAAATAAGCGCTCACTATTCGGGTTAGCCTGGAAAAGACCTTGGGGTCGTATAACCCATTCCGAGTTTGTGATACGTCGTAATGAATTGCATTTGATGATCGGTGTTGAAGACCAGATATTTTTGAAAACGGAAGGATTACCGTTGAGTTACTCTACATCGGCTGATCTCCGATATAGAGGTTTTATCACCTTTAGTGACGGGAAGTCCGGACATGATTAGAAATTATCCGGAATGCAAGGACTTCTTTGTAAGTGCCTTTGGTTCTGTTCGAGCCCGGAACAGACTTGTATGGATTATATGTCTGACATTACAAGTTGAGACATAAAGCTGATTTCTTTCAAATATATTTCTGTTGGTGGCGGAGAATTTATTGTCTTAGCTTAACACCCTTCTCTGAGACGTACGAGCTCAGAGGTTATGTAGTTGAAGGTTATTAGTGATATACTCCCAATTTGGTAGTGTGACATGCAGAGTGTTGCTGTGGGGTGATGATTGTTTGATCATTTGTGATATGATCATTTGTTTGATCATTTATCTTGGTGATCATTACTTTGATCATTTGTTGACCCAAAGCACAACTTTTGTATAAAGCGTGGCTTTGTGAACGAGACTTCGTCGGACCTCACACCCCGGAAATGGTCAAAACAGGAAGGATGCGGCAAGGTTATTAGGCGGTAGTGCCCTTTTAGTGTTTGTCATTCCTTCTGGATAGAGGTGGTATCATGGTATGGAGCCCAGATACTTAACCTATGTTGTTGCTGCAAATTTATTGCTTTGTGGTTGTTGGAAATCGAGGATCCTCGGATAGATTGGTTACGATCGGGGGATGACATATTCGTGTCAGTAGTTACCCAGTTAGGGGTAACCCGGCTTTGTGTTGGCAGAGATCCGGTTAGGTTCTCGGGTCATCTTTCCAAAGGCGTACCTATGTGGCAATGGGAAGTTCCTTGGCCTGACCATTTGTTGGAAATCCAAAGAAACAATACGATCTTGTACGGTTTTAGTTGCATAACCTGCCATGGAATGTGGCGGTAACCTGCTATTGAACATGGTAGCTATAGTAGGCATACGATAATGGTCGTATGTTGGCTAAGATTTATATCTTTACTTTCGAAATTTTTCCCTACACTATGCACTAGTAATAATATCAAATGTTTCTTTTTAATACGTATCAAGCATCTTTGACTATCATAAGGAGAAATCTCCTCCGATTCTGCGTTTGCATTGTGTGTGTGTGCGGGAGGCCTTATGGTAGTCTCATTTTTAAAAGCATTGCGAATCTATTTTAAAATTATCCTATTTTTTGTTTTAAAGATAAACTGTTTTGAGTTCTCACACCAGTCACATGACTGACTCGGAGTTTATTGTTTTCCTTCCTAAACTCTAGGTGCCCACCAATTTCCACACGGGCAGTCAAGAGTCGGGTTTATCAGGATATTCTGGAATTCTGGAGTTGCAGGAGGCAAGCTGGATGGCATGGCGTATTCACTAGTATATAGTATTTCTTTTCTGCTGTTATGTTGTTGTACACTCTGACGATGTAATGTAATGTAATGTGATGTGATGTGATGTAATAATTGATATAGTTCTTTTGTTTAAAGATTATTCATTTATCTATTATATGTTGTTCCACTGCGATTGTGAGATTCTGATATTGTTCTGTTGTTTCTTTCTGTTCTGTTCTGTCTTTTTCTCTTCATCTACCTCTTTCTTCTTCTTATACCATAACTACTCGGTTTTCTGGCCTTCGATTAATTGGCAGATGATACAGTGGACGTATTGATGTCGGTTTTCGAGCGTCGAAAAATCGCGATCATCACACACATAAACATAGAAACAAATAAAAAATCACAGTTCAGCACAAAGCAATTCACATTACATAGCATCACAATCACATATCAGATATATCAATCCAGTACACAATATTTGACAATTAACATAGATTAATCAAATTTAAACTCAATAAATTACAATGAGCAATTAATTACTCAATTATTTTCATAAAGTAATTACACTTACATAATTTCAAAAACTATTATCATTAATTAACTAATCTAATTAATTGTTAAAATTAATAACATTAATTAATTATTAAAATAATCTTAGTTAATGACCTTCATTAACTAATAACAATTCTTTAATTACTTTTGTAAAGAAATTTCTTCACATTAATCATTATTAATTTAAAATTGATTAACCATTAATAACTCATTAATTAATCCTAATTAGTTAATTAATTAAGTATTAATTGTAACTTAATGAATTCTTAAATACAATTCAATTATTCCTTAATTAAATTAACTCAACTTTAATTAATAAATTTAAACTTGTAATTACTAAGTTAATTAATACAAAGCATTAATTATCCTTTCTAATTAACTTAATAATTTATGAATTACAAATCAATAAGTTTCATTAACTTTAAAGAAAGCTTATTCTTATTAATGGTTTCATTTATCACTCACAATATGTTTGAAAACATTTATTTCAAATTTACTGCTTAAATTTCATTTTAATTTCAAGTTTTAAAATGAAAACCAATTTATCTTATACAAAGATAAAAACTAACTTTTAAAACCTTTGAATTCACGTGCTAAATAATACTTTGATTATAAAAGAAATTCAAAGAATAAAATCAACTTCTCTTTAAATTCACATATTAAAGGATATTTAATCATTTAACTTATTTAACATTAAATTTATAAAACTAAATTTTATTTCAAAATCTAGAATTTCAATTTAGATTCATGTCCAGGTTTTCAAGTTTGATTTAACTTGTTTTAAATCTTTCCTTTACAAATTCCAAGTCCATTTTAAATTCAAATCTTTTGACACATAATTTCTTAACATCTTTTTAGTTATTAAAAACAATTTGAATTTATAAACTTTATTCTCAAACTAGGCTTCAAACTAAACTTGAATTTATAGTTAAACTTTTTTTAAAAACTTAATTTAAACTTTCTTTATAATTTAAAATTTAGTTTTAAATTGGCTTTTTAAAACCTGGGCAAGCTTCTACCCAAGCCACGAAAATCTTCTTCGAGCCTAAACTGGAAAAACTTCGAGTAAACTACTCAAATTACTCGAGACAAACACGCGAGAACAATCCATGCATCCATTTCCCAAACTAATAAAAATTTCCAGATTTCCAGAACTGTGCTCCGTGCACGTGCACGGCACCGCCGCTCGCCTCCAGACGTCGCTTCGTCGTCGAGCAAGTCGATAACCATCCAAGAAGCCATGCCCAATCACCAGAACCTCTCTATCTTCTCGAATTCAAAATCGAGCACAAAACGAAACATGAAAACAACAAGACCCATCACGGCCCAAACTTTTCACCGCCTCGACCACGAAGCTCCGACCACCAGAAAGTCAGAATCTCCGGCCATCCACTCGTCAACGCGACCTCTACCTTGCCCCTTAGTCACGTCGCACTCGATTTATCTCAGACGACAAACAAATCAAAAAACTATGCCTCGCCAAAATTAGGTTTACGAACGAAAACTGCTCACAGCCGTCACCACCGTGAACGTGGGCATCTCCGAGCATTTTTCCCACCATCGTCATAGGCCCCTCCACCTCCACGCGAAACCACGACTATCAACCACACTCCAATCAACAGAATTTGGTCAAAAGCCAACTTTCAGACAAGAACGAACTGCTCTCGAATCCTTGATCTAAAAGTTATAATTTTTTCTCTAAAATTCATATTTTAGTACAAGAATTCAGTTTATAAATATGAATTTGAGAATGAAGAAATTCGAATTTTGACTAATTTTAAAAGTTTGCTCAGTTTCTTGCTTCCCAAAGTTATTAGCAAGTTGATTTAACTTAAATAAATTTGAAATCTTGAATATATGCTATAACAAACAAATTTTTTTTAACACTAAATCCAAACAACAAGTAGATCGAGAGCAAATGATTCTTGAAGCAAAACTTGTGGTTAAAATCTAAGACAGAGAACACACATCAATAGCTTGCACACCATTCATCCTTCAAAATACTCAGAGTATTCATACATATATTCAATCATACTTAGTCACAGATAAGTTTGCAACAGGTTCATACTTTAAAATTTAAAAATAAGGTTACTCACTTTGATTTTAAAATGAACAGAGTACTTCTTTTTGAAACATTCTTTGAATTTTTGATAGTTAAGATCTTCTTTTAATCTCTGAGTTTCATTGATATGTATTGTAGTTTAAAATAGAATTTTTGTTTTAGTTTTTGAGATGATATTACTTCAGATTCCTTAGCTTTGAATGAACGAAACTGAAATGTGAGAAGTTGATATACAGAAAAAGTTTACAGGGGATATATTTGTACAGGCTGATTATATGGTTTGTACAATATATCAGAGATATTTTTTTCTTTCCCTTACTTTGACTAAGCAAGTTTTCAACTGAAATGATTTTTTTCCTTTTATTTATTGACTATGTAGATTTTTTTTCTACTTGGTGGCTGATGATGTTCTTTTGTATGCTAGAGATCCTATCATTAATTACTATTGTCATTTTCCTTTTCAATTCTACACTTATATGTTCTTTGTTCATAGATATTTATATTATCTTCTTTTGCCATACTTTCATATATATGTTTGAATGTATAAATTTTTCTTGTCTTATGGCTTTATAATGTAAATGAATTTCTATTGTTAATATGTTGTTATAATTCTTCTTATCTAATCACTTTATACTTTAATTTATCTTATACATATCTATTTCTAATTCTAACTTAAATATGTATTTCTAACTTAAATATTTATTTTTAACTTTAATACTTATTGTCTGATTTTTTACATTTTACATTCATTCATTATATTTACACAACTTTTAAAAATCCATTTCATAATTTTAAATTCAAATATCCTAACATTATTTATAAATCCCAATTAAAATTCAATTCAAATACATTTCTCTATTAATTTATAAAACACATATTTTTTTATTCGAATTTGGAGAAACTCAAATCAATTTACCAATTAATTTCACAATTTTTATTCAAAAATTAAATTAGTTGCCAATTTAAACTTAGTAAAAATCCGGGATCATTACAAAGATTATTTGTAATGATCTTAATTTATTGTACACCTTGAAATGATGAAATCAGCCCTTTGAAATTATTTTGGATTCAACAGATTGTTAGTCATTGAACTGTTGACTACCAGCCATTGGATTGTACCTAACTTGATTTGATTTGAACTCTAAATAGATGAAGAGGAAAGTAAAATTTTAGCTAGAAGAGATGCAACGAACCCAAATTTTAGCCAAATATAATAATGTGATTAATTTAATTTTTGGAATAAAATTATGAATTTATTGATGATTAATATAAATTTTGGATTAAATTGTGAATTAAATTGAATTTTTTTAAAATAAAATAAGATATTTGTTTTATATATATATATATAATGATTTTAAATTGAAATTAGGATTTGAAATTCAAATATAAATGTATTGAAATATAAATTTGATTTAAAACTATATTTTAAAATTAATAAGAATTTGTTTTCTAATTCTAATATACATATATTTGAAAAGTTATATTATAAGAAACTAAAAATTATTTATGTATAATTTGATTCTGAATAATTTTCTTAAAAGTTATGTCAATATTAATAATATTACATGTATGCATACATACACACTTAAAAGTACAATAAATTAAGTCTAAATAGTATTTGTTATAAAGGTTAGAAAAATTTCTTTTAAAATTTTAGTTTATAAATGTATAATTGGTTTAAAAGTTCTCTGTTCTAATTTTACATAAATCAATAAAGTTTGTATATAGACATAAATATAAAAATATATAGTTTTGGTATTTGTGAATTTTATAAAAATTAATTTGTATGTATGTGAAATATATTTATGAAAGCATATGTATTTAATCATAAAATTATGATAACTTTTGACAGCTGTAAATTTATTAACATAAGGGTTTAAAAAAATTTATAAATTTAATTAAGTAATGGATTCAAACTTAAAATCTTTGGTTGTGACATTTGTAAAACAATAAAATTATGTAATTAACCAATGTAAGATTAGTGGCAACATTAATTTACAAGTGTAAAAAAAATAAGTGGCATAATTATCTATTTCAAATCTTAATTTACAAATAACAAATGAATATGACAAAACCTGGTTATCATTTCAGTTCAAACTTTCTCTTCTTTCTTCTTTAAACTAAAGAAAAAAGAAAAAAACCAGGCATCATCAATTCTTTCACAAACTTACAAGCCTATAAACCAGAAAGGAAATTAAAAAGTAAAACCTGAGAATGAAACCAGAAAAACAAAACAGTTCAACATTTTCAAACCCGATTCAATGTCCAGGAGCAAAGCAATTGAAACAAATAGAATCAACATCAAGTTTCAATACTAAAGTTTCCAGACCAAATCAAACATTCCATATCAAATATAGAGTACAATTCAACATCAAGTTAAAGAAAAGAAAATGCAGTTTGAATTGCAGATCATTTTATAAAGCATTCAAACCTGGAATCTTAAAATAAGCAAAACAAAGATAAAATCCAGATTTCAATTACAAAAGCCTGAAAGCAAGTCAGGATCAAGACTTCAAGTTCCAGGCTCAAACATTTTTTCCAAGCCAATGTTCATTGTTTTCTACTTCAATATAAAAGGTCAGCAAACCCTTAACCCATATATACTTGAAGTTGTCTGTATATATGTTAATGTGCATTCTTGTCTGTGTGTATATTTGTTTATATTTGCCTTGCATGTCTGGAACAGGAAATATTTGATTCTGTCCTTAGTCCCAGGTTTCAAAAATCCTATCTAAAATCAAATTCTCTTCCGATAATTCTTGATAGGTTTGAAAATCTAAATAAAAAAAGTTGTAAAAATGAAGATTGAAGTTCTAAAAATAGTACTAAGTTGAAACAGAAAATAGTTCTGTCTGGGTAAAAGATAAAAAGTGGATTTTAAATATATTTTAAAATTCGAGTATCAAAGTTTATTGATTCACTTACATCATCAAGTTAGATTTGGAAAATCATGATTTTTAAAGTGAGATTCAAGATTTTTAGCTTTAAATTGAGTTAGTATTTCTAAGTAGAACAAAAAATTCATTCTACTCGATCCTCATCGATCGATGACAAATTGGATATCGTGGTTATTGGAGAAGGAAGTCGGTGTGATGATGTACATCAATAAAATGACCGGAGAAATTAACAGTTGCCATGGTGGCACGACAGGGGAGGAATAGGGTTTTAAGGTTGGATTTGGTAGTCTGGGTTCGCGAGACAGCTGCGACGTCCATAATGGATCGGAATGAATGGGACCGGTGGGGATTGAAGCAAGGGGAGTTGATGAATCTCCAGTCAGAGTCACGTGGTCATCGGTTGTCAGATCGTCGACGACATATGGTTTTCATGATATGTGTTCGTGTTCCAGTTCGACCGAGAAACTGAATTTTCAATTCCGATGGAGTAGGACGATCTGGGTGGTTGTGATGATTTGGGGGAACGTCGATGACATGTTAATGGCCAAAGTGTTGATGGGAGAAGCATGGATCGTTGGTGCACATGAACGAATTTTCATCCGTATCAGGTGGAGTTTGAAGTGGTTGAGGAAGATGAAGATACACTCGGGTTTGAGCACGAGAAATCGAAGGATCGACTTGAAGTGAAGTGTTGATTCGTGGAACCCTGGGTTTGCTCGGGGAAAAAATTAAATCCGGCTCGTGTTTTTGTTAGTTGGATTCCAAGTTTTGATAATAATAGATTGGAAATTTAAATAAATAAAGCTTTTTAAAGTTTTTTTAAAATAAATAAGTTTTCAAAAGGTTGTAAACTAGATTTTCCAAATTGAGAATATTAAACAAGATTTCAATCAAATTTCAAAGTTTAAATTTTAAAAGTTTAATGTTTTAAAGATAAATTGTTTTTGAATATTGAATGATTATATGTATTAGTGAATTTGTGGAAGTAATTAAGAGAATAATTATTCAATGTAATTTGTTGGAAAGTTAATTACCTAGTGAAATTGATTACTTAATGTAAGTAATAAAAGATACTTCACGAAATTAAGGTTTAATTACTTTGTGTAATTATATTAAATAATAATTAATGAATTAAGATTAATTAATTTAAGGTAATTAATTACTTAAAGATAACTACTTAATTAAAAGAAATTAATTAATGATTTAAAATTGATTTATTAAGCAATTAAAATTAATTTGTGATTTATTAATTATGGATAATCACTTAAGGATAATTAATTAAGGGTAATTAATTAAGGGTTAATTAATTTATTGATTAATTAATTAAGGTTTGTTAATTAAAGGATAATTAAATAATTAAAGGTTAATTATTTTATGATTAATGGTTAACTGATTTAATTAATTGAGATTAATTAATTAATGATTTAAGTTTAATTAATTTACTTAAGGTTAATGAATTAAAATGATTTGTAATTAATTAATATTAATTAACCAGGATTTGTAATTTATTCATAAGTAATTAGTTTGGTTTAAATTAATTACAATCAGATATTAATTGATCTTGCTTATGAATGTTTGGTTCTATTGAATATTTGAATTATTTGGTTTCCCTGATGTGTGCTATTCTGTGATATGAATTGTATGTTTGAGCTGTGATCTGTGACTTATTTATCTATGATGCATTTATACTATATTATCTGTGAATGTGTGAATGAGGATAAGCGTTATAGATTATACCGCTTATCGATAATGATATGATTGAATTTGTGATGATTGATGATGTTGCACTATTGTGTAAAACCCCTAGACTACACCATACACACACAAATATGGATTGCACGAAGAAATCGGTTAAGTCATAGATATTTTGAAATCTAAATATTATCTTTAAAAGTTGAATTTTTAATCCAAATGGTTTTGGAAATGGAATTGGGTTAAACATGAAAAGCTCTTGAAAAGGAGTTTTGAAGATAAAAGTCATTTTGAATAACTTAATAAAGTTTTGAAATTTAAATAATTTGATTTGAATTTGAATTCAAGATTTGGAATTGAATTCTATGTTTGGAAATTATGGTTTAAAAAGTTATATAAGTTATAATTGTGTTTATATGGGTTTTAAACCATTTTAAAAGTATTGTTTTGGGAATTTGAATTTAACCTAAGTTTTATACTTGAAGGGTTTTAACTCGTGCAAATGCAATCGTATTTTTTCGAAACGAAAACAATTTGTTTTCAAATAATAATAGCTTTCATATAAGGAAATGATTTCCAATTTCTGTTGAAAGATTTCAAGTTTGAAATGGAATTGAAATAATTTTGAAAGCTATGAATGAATCTTTGTGACAGATGGTTGAACCTTGTTTTAAATTTGAAGAGGATTTTAAATGATGTACCTTTATATAAAAGATTTGAAATGGGAATTGTTTTGAAAGTTACGAATGAATCTTTGGGAAAGCTTTTGAAAGCTATGAATTGAGTCTTTGATTTAATGATTCGGAGAGTTAATCCAATTTGAAAAGGAAATTGTTTTGAAAGCCGTGAATGAATCATTGTGCAAGATTGGTGAACTTTGTGAAGTGAATCTTTTTGTTTGAAGATTTGAAAATGATAACTTGTTTAAACCGTTTGAAAGAAAAGTTTTGGGCAATAAGTTGTGACTAGTCTAACATCCCATTATCCATATGGTTTTAAAATATTGACCTCATCATTCGGTTTAGCCAGGAGAGGACTTTGTGTTATATAACCCATTATGAATAGTGATATGAAGTTATGGATTGCATTTGAAGACCGGTGGTGATGACCGGTTATTTTAGAGAAAGAAAGGACAACCTGTCGAATGTCTCCGCACTGAGTCACGTCGGTATATAGATCTTCATATGTGATGGGGAGTCTGATTGGGACTGTGAATACCCAGACTGCAAGGGCTTCTTTGTGAAGTGCCTACGGCTCTGTTCGAACCTAGAACAGACTTGTACGGATGTATGTCTGACATTACACTTTGAGATGTAAAGCTGGTTTCTATCAAATACATTTCTGTTTGGTGGCAGAGAATTTATTTTCTTAGCTTAAAACCCTCTCTAAGACGTACGAGCTCAGAGGTTATGTACTTGATGGTTACTAGTGATACATTCCCAATTTGGTAGTGTGGCATGCTGAGTGCTGCTGAGTGTTGTTGATCATTTGTTGATCGAAGCATGGCTTTGTGAAAAGCGTAGCTTTGTGGACGAGACCTCGTCGTACCTCACAACCCGAAAATGGTCGAAACAGGAAAGATGTAGCAAGGTTATTAGGGGTCACGCCCCTAGGGTATGTCCATTTCTTCTAGAAAAGGGTGGTATCATGGTATGGAGCCTAGATACTTAACACATGTGGTCATTGCATATTTATTACTTCGTGGTTGTTGCTTTGTGGCTGAGGATCCTTTGATAAAGGTCGCGAACGACCATGGATGGCATACTTGTGGGTGTTACTTCTGGGCAAGTGTAACCCGGCCTTGTGTTGGCAGAGAGTTGGGTAAGTTCTTGGGGCGTCCCTCCAGAGGCTTACCTATCTGCCAATAGGAAGTTCCTTAGCCGGACCATTTGTTGAATATCCAAACAAGCAATACGCGCCCCGTAAGGGTTTTGCTATATAACCTGCCACAGAATGTGGCGGACCAGCAATTGAACATGGTAGCTATAGTAGGCATATGACGAAATGTGGTATACTGGCTAAGATTAATATTATACTTGCAAATGTTTTCCACTATGCACTAATAATAATATCAAAATGGTTTCGCGTATTAAGCATGTTTGACTATCATAAGGAGAAATCTCCTCCAATTCTGCGTTTGCATGGTGTATGTGGTGGGAGGCCTTATGGTAGTTTCAATTTCCAAAAAGCATTGTGAATTTCCCCTAAATTCTTTTTTTCTACTTTTGATAAAGATAAACTGTTTTCCTTTGCTCACACCAGTCCCATGACTGACCTTGCTTAATACAACGTGATAGGGGTTCTCGCTTTGCATTTGGTGGCTAACGGGATATTCTACCCCTACATGTCCCTGGGGAGGGGTTGGCTTACCGATTAGGGGGGTCGAGAGGTCGGCCGTAAAAGTAACCGTGAGGTACCAGTGTGAGCCACGTCGGATCGTTATAGGATCGCTTTCGGGTGGACCGTCTTATTTGGTATCAGAGCAAAAGGTAGAAACTTTAGTTTAGGACTATAACACGGTATGTAGCTCATTGGAAATAGGGATATAAATGCCCTAGAATGAGTATATCCCTAAGATATCCGTCTGTATGCCTTAGTAAATTCTCTTACTATCCACTGATAGCGAGTATGAGTGCAAGAAGAGGACGAGATAGGGGATAGGGGAGTACCATTACAAATGGTCAATACCTGTAACAGCTAGGAAACAACTCTTCGCAATGATCTGATTTCAATTTCTTTGATGATTTCCTAGAAGCTCGAGGGAGAAGCTTAGTGTGATGGTGGCACTGTGAATCGTTGTAGAAAATCTTTACTTCGTATCCTCACAAGTTTCTTATCAATCCTTCCATTTTTAACTCTAATGAATTTGAAATTTGAAATGGAAATAAATTGATTAACAAAATATGAAGTTAAATTGCATTATATCCATTTGTCTATCTTTGGTGTCCTAATATATTCTACGAACTGTTAGTTATCCCTTCGAACCAACCGATACCTTTGGATATTTCGTAGATGACCCATGTATCTTGTGTAGTATTGAATGAGTTTGTTCTCCTAATTATTGGTGATATTCTGATTTGGTGTGCCAAATGCAGAGTAGATATTCAGTTTGATCTAGAAAACTGTTTCTCTATCTTTGTGTGACCATCTATTCTTTATTTGTCTCCCTGTGTAGCAAATTTCGAGGATAGAATTTTCTTAAGTGGGGAAATCTATAACGGTTCGCGGTTTTAGCCAAATATAATAAAGTGATTATTTAATTTTTGGAATAAAAATATGAATTTATTGATGATTAATATAAATTTTGGATAAAATTGTGAATTAAATTGAATTTTTCCAAAATAAAATAAATATTTGTTTTTATATATAAATATATTGATTTTAAATTGAAATTTGGATTTGAAATTCAAATATAAATGTGTTGAAATATAAATTGGATTTAAAACTATATTTTAAAATTAATAATAATTATTTTTCTTATTTTGATATTGACGCAGCGGATAATTCGAAAACAAACTTTAATCGATGGAATGTAGCAATCGGTGAGTTGAGAATACTGCAAGGCCCAAATCCGTTGATCCAAAGATACCGGATTCTAGCTATCTTCGTCCCGTTGATCGCGCACGATGCCGAGAAAGAAGATCTACGATTCTTCGCACGTTGATCTAGCGCACTAGATTCCGTGAATCGGCTTCAACAAACGTGGATTCGAGCGCACTCGAATGACGTAAGTGGAGATAGGAGATTACACTCAACTACCAATTGGAGAAGAAAGCACAAAGCAATCAACAAGAAATTTTATTTCAAAATCAACCTCCTTCAAAATTTACAACACACACATATTTATAGGAGTTACAATCCAATTCCTAAGTCGTTGCCGACCTACGACTCATCCTAGGTCGTTGTCGACTTATTACAGTGGCGACCTAAACCCATTACAACATAGCACAAAGTGACGGACTCAAACATGGCCGACTTAACCAAGTACGACCTAACATACAACATACGACTCAACGTGACCGACTCATATATATATGACCATAATACGACTCATCATAGGTCGTACGCGACCTAACACATTACATACATACACGTTTACAACAGTTAGATCGTATACGACCTAAGACCCAATATTACAAACGACTTAACAAACCCAGCATTGGTGCCTTATCTTCCTGGCGACCTACGACCTAAGTTAGGTCGTTAGCGACTCAAATTCCAAGCGACTCATCTCCAGTAGCGGTATCTCATTGGGTCGGTCTATATCTTCCTCCTTAGGTCGTTGCCGACCTAGACCTCCTTCGCTGAGTCGGAGACAACCTAAAGCTGCTTCATTAACTCGTAGCTCTTTCTCCTTAGGTCGGGTCCGACCTAAAATGTGCTTTGGTTTCTGTAAATCGTTGCCATTTGTCTTGTTAAGTCGCGAACGACTTAGAGTGTTGTCGTTAGATCGGTATCGACTTAAAACTTTCCAACGATCTAACTCCGAAGCCTTTTCCATACGACCTAGAGTTATGTTAACTCGTGACCGACTTTCAGTAGGTCGCTGCTCCTTCTCACATGGCCAGTTAGGTCGGTGGCGATACAAATCTACCCTCCTAAGTCGTGAATGACTTATGCTGCCTTCACCTTCCTAGTCGGAGCTTGTTAGGTCGGAATTCTTCATCCTGTGATTTCTTAGGTCGTACTCGACTTAAAAACAAGTTAGGTCGGAGCCGACCTATGACTTCGTCTCTCTGGTCTGCATCATCCTCTCCGGGTTGACAGAAATTCGACCTCGAATTTTCACCATCTCCTTTCACAACAATTTCTCCTCCATGATATGGAATTAGATGTTTGACGTTAAAAACATCAGAAGTATAAACATCATCTGGTAACTTTAATCGATAAGCATTCTCGTTGATTTTCTTCAAAACTTCAACTGGGCCAATTTTCCGTGCTTTCAATTTATTGTATGTTCCTACCGGAAAACGGTCTTTTGTCAACACTGCATAAACCAAATCGCCTTTGTTAAATTCAACATTTCGTCGCTTCAAATCTGCAGACTTCTTATACTTCTCATTCGATTTCTTCAATCGTTCCTGAACGATTTTATGACATTCAGTCAACTCATCAACAAAATCAGCAGCTCGTTTAACCGTCCCCTTCGATTGTGGTACTACTGCCAAATCCAACGGTCCCCTGGGTAAATTTGAATATACAATCTGAAATGGACTGTAACCCGTACTACGATTCATGGAATGATTATGAGCAAACTCTGCTTGGCATAACTTCATATCCCAACTTCTCAAATTATCCTGTACCAGACATCGCAACAAATTCCCCAATGACCTGTTAACAACTTCTGTCTGTCCATCAGTTTGCGGATGATAAGCGCTACTAAACTTCAGCTTTGTTCCAACCATCTTCCATAAACTTAACCAAAAGTGACTCAGAAAACGAGTATCCCGATCAGAAACAATAGATTCTGGTAAACCATGCAATCGATACACCTCCTTAAAGAATAATTGTGCCACTCGAACTGCATCCGCTGTCTTCTTGCAGGCAATAAAATGAGCCATCTTCGAAAATCTGTCCACTACAACAAATATCGAATCATTTCCCCTTTGAGTTCTAGGCAAACCCAAAACGAAATCCATGCTGATATCAACCCATGGCTTAGATGGTACAGGTAATGGCATATACAACCCTGCATTCGTCGCTGTTCCCTTTGAAACCTGGCAAATATGGCATCTCTCCACAAATCTTTCAACTTCTTTTCTCATCGACGGCCAAAAATAAGATTGAGAAACCAATTGCAATGTACGATCTCTACCCACATGGCCTTCTTCATGCAACTCCTTGATAATTTTCATTCTCAAACTGCTCTCAGGAATACATAACCGATTTCCTTTAAACAAAAATCCATCAATCATCATAAATTCATCAGTACTCCCTTCCTTTACTTTCTCAACATATTTCACAAAGTAAGGATCTTCTTCAATCATCTCGGGCAGTAATTCAAACCCCGTCACTTCAATCTTCAATGTTGTTAACAAATGACTCATTCTACTCAAAGCATCAGCTACCCGATTCATCACCCCAGATTTGTGCTTAACAACAAAGGTAAACTGCTGTAAATACGTGATCCATGATGCATGTCTCGCTGAAATCTTGTCCTGCCCCTGCAAATGCTTCAACGCCTCATGATCAGTGTACAGAACAAACTCCTTTTGAAATAGATAATGTCGCTAATGTTTAATCGTTTGCACCACAGCATAGAATTCAACATCATATGTGCTGTATCTCATCTTCGCCCCTGACAACTTCTCACTGAAATAAGCAACGGGTTTCCCACTCTGACTCAAGACTCCTCCAATTCCCACCTTCGACGCATCAGTGTGCAATTCAAACAACAACTGAAAATTCGGTAAAACAAGAATTGGTGCTGTCGTCAATAGTTCTTTGATTCGTTCAAAAGCAACTCCCGCTTCCTCTGACCATACAAACTGTTTTCCTTTCATGCAATCGGTAACTGGTGCCATCACACTACTGAAGTGTGGAATGAACCTTCGGTAGAATGATGCCAATCCATGAAAACTTCTAACTTCAGTGATAGTTCTCGGCTGTGGCCAATTTCTAATAGCTTCAACTTTACTCTGGTCCACTTGGATTCCCTTCTCAGACACAACATATCCCAAAAATAACACACTTCTCGTCATGAACACACATTTCTTCGTGGCTGCATAAAATTGTTCCTCACGAAGAATAATCAACACTTCCCTCAAATGTAGAACATGCTCCTCCATACTCCTGCTATATATCAGAATATCATCGAAATAAACCACCACGAACTTCCCAATGAATGGTCTAAAGATTTGATTCATCACCCGCATGAATGTACTAGGTGCATTTGACAAACCAAATGGCATAACCAACCATTCGTATAACCCGTCTCTTGTCTTGAAAGCTGTCTTCCATTCGTCACCTGGTCTAATTCGAATTTGGTGATAACCACTCTTCAAATCAATCTTCGAAAATATAGTTTCCCCACTCAACTGGTCTAACAAATCATCGCACCTCGGCATAGGAAATCTATAGCGGACAGTAATCTTGTTCAAAGCTCTACTATCTGTGCACATCCTCCATGTTCCATCCTTCTTCGGCACCAACAGAGCTGGTACTGCACAAGGACTCAAGCTTTCCTGAACACGTCCCTGCTCAAGTAATTCTTCCACCTGCCTTCTCAACTCTTCATGTTCCTTCGGACTCATTCGATAATGTGGTCGATGTGGTAACACTGCTCCTTGAACAAGATCGATTTGATGTTGGATGTCTCTCAGTGGCTGTAACTCCTTAGGCAACTCCTCTGGAAATACATCTTCAAATTCTTTCAAAACTGGCTTTGCTTCTTCAGGAATTTTAACCTCTTCATGACTCTCTCGCCCAATCAACAAATAGACTTCAGGCTCCTCTTCAACTTCCTTAACAAACTCCTTCAAAGTCAACAGAGTTTTCAATTCCTCAATCTCCTCTAGCTTGCTCTCCTTCTGTTGTTGCTTCTTGGGAACCAAAGTGATTTTAGTACCCTCGAACACGAAACTGTAACTATTGGCACGACCATCGTGTTGTACTGCTCTATCAAACTGCCATGGTCTGCCCAACAACAGATGACACACATCCATGTCTACAACATCACACCAAATTTCATCTTTGTACTTCTTCCCAATAGAAAAATTAACACAAGCCCTTCGACACACCTTCACTTCACCACCCTTCCTCAACCATGCTAACTTGTACGGTTTAGGATGTTTCTCAGTTTTCAATTTCAATTTCTTCACAGCCTCTGTAGAAATAATATTATCACAACTTCCAGCATCAATAACGAACTTGCAAACTTTCCCCAGAATAGTGCATGTCGACTGAAAAATATTGCTTCTCAACCAACTACAATCCTCCTCTTGCTTTGGTGTAAGACATGACCTCCTCATCATAAGATTACAACCTTCATCTCCAGACAATTCTTCTTCCTCCTCAACATAAGGTGTATTTGAACATTCTGCCTTCTTATCATCATCCTCCTCAACTTCTGCAACCATTGCTCTCTTCTTCGGCTTCGGACATTCATTGCTTTTATGACCCAACTCCAGACAATTATAACATTTGAAACCACTGCTAACCTTCGCCTTCTCAGCCTCCTTCACCACTGGCTTATTGATAGGTTTAGGAACATTAGAACTTCCACTAACACCCCTCGCTTGATTATTGGAATTAGTAAACACACCACCTCCACGCCTTCCTTGCTTCTCCCAAGCCAACGCTTTTTGATGTGCCTCCGCAACTGATCTAGGATCGAACATATTAACCATATCCTGGATCTGCATTCTCAATCCCCCAATGAATCTAGCAGTTAGCTGTTCTTCCGTTTCCATAATATCATTCCTGGCAATGAGTTGGTAAAATTCATCAGCATAATCACTAACAGATTTCGTCCCTTGCCTCAGATTCTGCAACCTCTGGTACATAAGTGATTGATTGTTGTAAGGTAAGAAAGTAGATCGCATCAATTTCTTCATCTTCTCCCAAGATTCTATCTTTGACTTCCCCATTCTCTCCCTGGTAAGTTTAGTTTGCTGCCACCATGCAAAGCTCTCCCCCTCAACCTAGTAGCAACCAACTTTACTCTCCTATGCTCAGGAACCTCCTTGAAATTAAAGATCTCCTCAACATTTGATACCCAATCAAGAAATTCTTCAGCGACCATTCCTCCTTTAAACTCTGGAATTTCCGTCTTCATCCCCGATTCCCAACGACGATCATCTTCAACATCCCGGTAAGGATTTCGAATTTGATCTCGATCTCGATAATGATTACTTGCTCTATCACCCTCTTCATCAAAATCAAAAGTACGCCTATATCGATCTCGACCATTATCATCCCTCCGTTCATGCATGTTTCTTTGACTATGTCTCTCTTCCTCTCTATATGCTTCATTGTCAAATTCACGTCGACTTCTTCTCTCTTCATGTGCATAGTCATGATGATCTCTTTGTGATGAAATTGATGTTTCTCTTCTATCTCTACAAGAATGTGGTGATACCCTCCTCGCTTCCGTAACCGATGGCGAAACTCGGTTTCCTCCATGGTTCGAGTTTGGTGATCTCCTCCTTTGATTCAAATCATTCATCAATTTCTCCAATTTCCCAATGCCTTCATCAAACTTTTCATTAATACGTTGTTCCATAAGCTCGGCTTCCTCTCTTCGATACAACGCTTCAACATTTTGATGACGGTTAGCTCTCCTAGGCGGCATGATTCAAACAATATAGAACTTCAAGTCACGGCTTCAAACTTCAAAACCCTTCACTAGGCTCGGCTACTTTCCAAGTATACACGGCCTAACTTCAAATTCAAACACTTCTCCAAATCTAGATCCAAAATGAGATGGATCAAAATCTTCGAACTTGTTGCAACTTCAAGATGATCATAACGAACACCAACTTCAAACTTCAACTTCAAATACTTGGCTCCAAGACTCAACTTAGCTATGATTGGCTAAGTATGGCTCTGATACCAAAACTGACGCAGCGGATAAATCGAAATGAACTTCAATCGAAGGAATGTAGCAATCGGTGAATTGAAGATACCAAAATGCCCAAATTCGTTGATCCGAAGATACCGAATTCTAGCTATCTCAAACACGTTGATAGCGCACTATACCGTGTTCAAAGATCTACGATTCTTCGTACGTTGATCTAGCGCACTAGATACCGTGATCTCCTATCTCCTCTTTCGGTTAATCGAGTGCGCTCGATTCAACGATCGCAGAAGCCGATTCACGGTATCTAGTGCGCTAGATCAACGTACGAAGAATCGTAGATCTTTGAACACGGTATAGTGCGCTGTCAACGTGTTTGAGATAGCTAGAATTCGGTATCTTCGGACAACGAATTTGGGTATTTTGGTATCTTCAATTCACCGATTGCTACATTCCTTCGATTGAAGTTCATTTCGATTTATCCGCTGCGTCAGATATACATATAATTTAAAAGTTATATTTTAAGAAACTAATGATCATTTGTGTATAATTTGATTCTAAAACATTTTCTTTAAAAGCTATGTCAGTATATATAATATTATATGTATGTATATATACGCGTTTAAAAGTATAACAAATTAGGTCTAAAATAGTATTGTTCATAAAGATTAGAAAATTTTCTTTTAAAATTTTAGTTTGTAAATGTATAATTGGTTTAAAAATTCTTTCTTTTAATTTTATATAAATAAATAAACTTTGTATATGGACATAAACATAAAAACATATAGTTTTTCTATTTGCAAATTTTATAAAAATTAGTTTGTATGTATGTGAAATATATTTATGAAAGCATGTGTATATAAACATGAAAATATGACAACTTTTGAAAGGTGGTAATTTATTAACATGAGGGTTTAAACTCTATTATAAATTTAATTAAGTAAAGGATTTAAACATAAAATATTGGTTGTGGCATTTATAAACAGTAAAATTATGTAATTAACAAATGTAAGATTAGTGGCAACATTAATTTACAAGTGTAAACAAATAAACAAGTAGCATAATTATATCTTTAAAATCTTAATTTACGAATAACAAATGAATATGTGAAAACCTGATTATCATTTCAGTTCAAACTTTCTCTTCTTTCTTCTTCAGACTAAAAGAAAAAAGAAAAAAACCAATCTTCATTAATTCTTTCACAAACTTACAAGCCTGTAAACCAAATAAGAAATCAAAAAGTAAAACCTAAGAATGAAACCAGAAAAACAAACCAGTTCTACATTTTCAAACTTGATTCAATGTCAAGGAGCAAAGCAATTGAAACTAATAGAATCAACATCAAGTTTCAATACTAAAGTTTCAAGACAAAATAAATATTCCAGATCAAATATAGAGTACAGTTAAACATCAAGTTAAAGAAAAGAAAATGTAATTTTAGTTCCAGATTATTTCATAAATTACTCAAACCTGGAATCTTAAAACAAGCAAAACAAAGATAAAATCCATATTTCAATTTCAAAAGCCTGAAAGCAATTCAGGATCAGGATTTCAAGTTCTAGGCTCAAACTATTTTTCCAGGCCTCTGTTCATTGTTCTCTGCTTCAATATAAAAGGTGAGCAAACACTTAAACCCATATATACTTGAAGTTGTTTGTATGTATGTTAATGTGCATGCATGTCTATGTGTATATTCGTTTATTTTTGCTTGTGCATGTCTGTAACATGAAATAATTGCTTCTGTTCTTAGTCCCAGGTTTCAAAAATCCCTTCTAAAATCAAATTCACTTCCTATAATTCTTATTAGGTTTGAAAAATGAAATTAAAACATGTTATAAAAATCAAGATTGAATTTCTAAAATAATCTTAGGCTGAAAAAGAAAATAGTTTTGTCTGGGTAAAAGTTAAACAGCGAATTTTAAATATATGTTAAAATTCGAGTATTAAAGTTTGTTGATTCACTTACATCATCAAGTTCAATTTGGAAAGTCATGATTTTTAAAACAAGATTCAAGATTTTTAGCTTTAAATTGAGTTAGGATTTCTAAATTGAACAGAAAACTCATTTTAGTCGATCCTCTTCTATCGGTGACAAATTGGATATCGTGGTTATTGGAGAAGGAAGCTGGTGTGATGATGTTCATCAGAAAAGTGGCCGAAGAAATAAAATTTTCCATGGTGGCGCATCGGTGGAGGAATAGTGTTTTAAGGTAGGTTTTGGTAGTCTAGGTTCGCGAGACAGTTACGACGTTCATAGTGGATCGTGATGAATGAGACCGGTGGGGATCGAAGCAGGGGGAGTTGACGAACCTCCTGTCGGAGTTGCACGATCTCCGGTCGTCAGATCGTCGACGACATGTAGTTTTCTTGTTATGGGTTTGGGTTCCAGTTCAATCGAGAAACCCGATTTTCAATTCTGGTCGAGTAGGACGATCTAGGTGGTTGTGATGATTTGCTGATCGTCGACGACATGTTAATGGTCAGAGAGTTGATCGGAGAAGCGTGGGTCATTGGTGCGCGTGCATGAATTTTCATCTGTATCAGGTGGAGTTTGATGTGGTTGAAGAAGATGAAGATATGCTCGGGTTTATGCACGAGAAATCGAAGGATCGACTTGAAGTGAAGTGTTGATTCGTGGGACCCGGGGTTTGCTCGGGGAAAAAATTAAATCTGGCTTGGGTTTTTGTTAGTTGTGTTCCAAGTGTTGATAATAATAGTTTAGAAATTTAAATGAATAAAGCTTTTTAATGTTTGTTTAAAATAAATAAATTTTCAAAGGACTGTAAACTAGATTTCCAAAGTGAGAATATTAAACAAGATTTCAATCAAGTTTCAAAGGTTAATTTTAAATGTTTAATGTTGTAAAGATAAATTGTTTTTAATATTGAATGATTATATGTATTAGTGAATTTGTGGAAGTAATTAAGAGAATAATTATAATGTAATTTATTTGAAAGTTAATTACCTAATGAAATTGATTACTTAATGTAATTAATAAAAGATTATTACTTCATGAAATTAAGGTCTAATTACTTTGTGTAATTACATTAAAGAATAATTAATCAATAAAGATTAATTAATTTAAGGTAATTAATTAAAGATAACAACTTATTAAAAGAAATTAATTAACAATTTAAAACTGATCAATCAAGTAATTATAATTAATTTTAGATTTATTAATTGTGGATAATCACTTAAGGATAATTGATTATGGGTAATTAATTAAGGGTTAATTAATTTATTAATTAATTAAGGGTAATTAATTAAAGGATAATTGAATAATTAAAGGTTAATTATTTGATGATTAACGGTTAACTAATTTAAATAATTGAGATCGACTAATTAATGTTTAAAGGGTAATTAATTTATTTAAGGTTAATTAGTTAAAATGATTTGTAATTAATTAATATTAATTAACCAGGATTTGTAGTTTATTCATAAGTAATTAATCTGGTTTTAATTAGAATCATATATTAATTGTTCTTACTTATGAATGTTTGGATTCTATTGATATTTGAATTATTTGGTTTCCTCGATGTGTGCAATTCTATGATATGAATTGTATGTTTGAGATGTGTTCTATGATTTATTTGTTTGTGATGCATTTATATTATATTATATGTGAATCTGCGAATGAGGATAAGCGTTATAGATTATACCGATATTGATATGATTGAACTTGTGACGATTGATGATGTTGCCCTATTGTGTAAAACACCTGGACTACACCATACACACACAAATATGGATTGCACGAGGAAATCGGTTAAGTCACAAAAATTTCAAAATCTAAATATTATTTTTAAAAGTTGAATTTTGAAACCAAATTGTTTTGGAAATGGAATTGGGTTAAATGTGAAAAGCTTTTGAAAAGGAGTTATGAAGATAAAAGTTATTTTGAATAACCTGATAAAGTTATGAAATTTAATTTGATTTGAATTTGAATTCAAGATTTGAAATTGAATTCTGTGTTTGGAAATAATGGTTCATAAAGGTTACACAAGTTATAAATATGTTTATATGGGTTTTAAACCATTTTAAAAGTATTGTTTCGGGAATTTGAATTTAACCCAAGTTTTATACTTGAAGGGTTTTAACTCGTGAAAATGCAATTGGATCTTTCCGAAATGAAAACTATTTGTTTTCAAATAATAATAGCTTTCATATAAAGAAAGGATTTCCAATTTGTGTTGAAAGATTTCTAGTTTGAAATGGAATTGAACTAGTTTTGAAATCTATGAATGAATGTTTGTGAAAGATGGTTGAACCTTGTTTTGAAATTTGAAGAGGATTTTAAATGGTGTATGTTTTGCATAAAAGATTTGCAATGGGAATGGTTTTGAAAGTTATGTATGAATCTTTGGAAATTGTTTTGAAAGGTATGAATTGAGTCTTTGATTTAACAATTGGATGATTTAGTCCAATTTGAAAAGGAAATTGCTTTGAAATCCATGAATGTACCTCTATGGAAGATTGGTGAACTTTGTGAAGTGAATCTTTTTGTTTAAAGACTTGAAAATGACAATTTGTTTAAACAATTTGAAAGAAAAGTTTTGGGTAATAAGTTGTGACATATCTGAGATCCCGTTATCCATATGGTTTTAAAATATTGCGGTCATTATTCGGTTTAGCCAAGAGAAGATTTTGTGTCATATAACCCATTTCAAATAGTGATATGATGTTATGGATGCATTTGAAGACCGGTGGTGTAGACTAGGTATTTTCGAGCACGAAAGGACAACCCTTGAATGTCTCTGCACCGAGTAGCGTCGATATAGATATCTCCATATGTGATGGGGGGTCCGATTAGGATTGTGAATGCCCGGATTGCAAGTGCTTCTTTGTGTAGTGCCTTCAGTTCTGTTCGAACCCGAAATAGACTTGTATGGATGTATGTCTGACATTGCACTTTGAGATGTAAAGCTGGTTTCTATCAAAGATATTTATGTTTGGCGGCGGAGAATTTATTCTCTTAGCTTAACACCCTTCTCCGAGACATACGAACTCAGAGGTTATGTAGTTGATGTTTACTAGTGATACATTCCCAATTTGGTAGTGTGGCATGCTGAGTGCTGCTGAGTGTTGCTGATCATTTGTTGATCGAAGAATGGCTTTTTGAAAAGCATAGCTTTGTGGACGAGACCTCCACGTACCTCACAACCCGAAAATGGTGGACACGGGAAAGATGCAGCAATGTTATTATGGGTCGCGCCACTAGGGTATATCCATTTCTTCTGGAAAAATGGGGTATCATTGTATGGAGCGCAAATACTTAACCCATGTGGTCACTGCAAACGACTGGGGGTGGAATACTTGTAGGAATTACTTCTGGACAGGGGTAACTCGGCCTTGTGTTGCCAGAGAGCTGGGTAAGTTCTCGGGGCGTCCCTCCAAAGGCGTACCCAAGCGGTAATAGGAAGTTCCTTATCCTGACTATTTGTTGGAAATCCAAAGAAACAATACACGCCCTGTACGGTTTTAGTTGCATAACCTGCCATGGAATGTGGCGGTAACCTGCTATTGAACATGGCAGCTATAGTAGACATATGAATAAATGTGGTATGCTGGATAAGATTAATATTATACTTGCAAATGTTTTCCACTATGCACTAATAATAATATCAAAATGGTTTTCGCGTATTAAGCATGTTTGACTATCATAAGGAGAAATCTCCTTCAAATTCTGCGTTTGCATGGTGTGTGCGGTGGGAAGCCTTATGGTAGTTTCGTTTTCCAAAATGTGAATTTCCTTTAAATTCTTTTGTTTTGCTTGTGATAAAGATAAACTATTTTCGTTTGCTCACACCAGTCGCATGACTGACTTGGAGTTTATTGTTCCCTTCCTAAACTCTGGATGCCCACAATTTTCCACACGAGCAGTCTAGAGTTGGGTTTTTCAGATAATCAAATAGTAGGTATAGATTCGATAACATCCAGCCTTTGGATTTGGCGATAGCATTTGTTCAACATGACTGACATTGCTTAAGTCCAACATGATGGTGGTTCGAGCTTTCGATTTGGAGTTTTGGAGCTTTAGTTTTGGGATGCAGCTTATGTATTTATTCTCTCTTGAAGAATATGATGGAGTTATCTTTTTTGTTGTATCTTTCCGCTGTTATGTATCTCTGATATGTGATATTCATTGTACCATTGTTGCAATCAACTGTTGTATATCAATGATATTACTGTTTTCTTCCGCTGTGTTGTTTATAAGATCCGGTGAACCATATTCAGCATTTGAATCTACGGCATTTGAATATGGGTGAAGTATTCAGTGTCAATGTTTGAAGGTCGAGTCAAGGTCGCCACAAGAGACTTTAACTGTAGGCTCAAAAAAGATCAATATCATGTGTGGTTAGAGATTCTTAAATAGTGGAATGGAAGGAGATAAGTACGGTACTCATCTCTAACTCATTCTCCTTTAGTCCGACCCATCCATTATCTAGCCCTTCTAACCCCCATTTTAGCAGCTTATGGCCCTCTAATTGCTATTGTAACAACCCACATATTTTACTATCGTATATTTAAATATTTTATTTAAGTATAGCATCGTTAGTCGAATTTAAGTCTGAAACGCTACTTTTTGCAAACAGTCGAATTTGGTCTCGAGACCACTTCCATATAGTTCAAAATGGCGTTTGCGACATTTTTTAGTATAAATATCGATATTTTTGGAGTTGATTAGAATTTTGATGTTTTCATTTAGGGCTTTGGGTTTGGGTTTCAGCCCATTAACCCAACATATGAACCCAACTCCACTCCACTCCTCTTCATTCCTTTAAAATATTTCCTAATACTCAAGCTTTAGCAAAAATGGAGGAACAGAAAAGAAATAAGGAAATCTTAAGCCCTACTTCTCTTAGGAATTATCAATTTCAAGCTAGAAATCAAGGAGAAGCTTAAGTAAGCACCCTCTTCATCTTCTCCATTTTAATTCCTCTTCAATTTCAGAAATTTCCTAAACCCTAACTTAGGAAATGTCTTTCTTATGAGCTTAGATTGAAGCTTCTTGGGTTAAAATTGAAGAGTTCTTGTCTTCCCTCATAGATTCTCACTTATATTTTTGAGAAAAAGGTGAGTTTTTGAACTCACATATATGTCTATTAGATTTCTTTATTTTTAGGTATGAATTCCTAACATCTATTCATGTTCATTTGCTTTTGATTTGAATGGATTTGGTGAATTTTCCAATTTTTGATTCTTGTTGTCCAATTTATGAAAATCCTACAATGGATATTTGGATATGTTTTAGGGTTGCGTCGAAGAGCCTATAAGGCTGGGTTGTCGCGTGCCATAAATCCCTAGTCATCATTGCTCGTTGGATCGCCTCCGTTTGGATTTTGCCCTTCTATGGGGCTAGGCTGAGAATACTGGAAATTTCAGTTCAGTCGACTGAACAAGGAAGTCAGTCGACTGAGCCAAAACCCAGGAATTTTCCTGACAATATCAGTCGACTGAGCCTAGAAACCGAAAGTTTCAAGGCATGTTTCAGTCGATTGGCCACTCTGGTTTAATCGACTGAACTTGGAAACAGAAAGTTTCCAGGAATTGTATCAGTCGACTGGCCACCTTGATCGAGTCGACTGAATCTGCCGTCTCAATCAATTTTTCCTTTTTTTGTGAATTTCAAATTTTTAATCGATTCTCGTGGATCCAATTTGTTGTTATCACCATGTTGACTTTGATAACTTCTTTTTCAGGATTTTGGTAATATCCATTTGGTTGGATTTTCTATCGATATCTTTGGATTTAATTCACGTCTTTAAATGTGAATTTATGTTGATCGATTGCTTCTACAATCGTTTCTATGGTTTATCACTTTAAAATGCAAAGGTTTCTATACTAGTAGTAAATATAAAATCTCTTTCATTAAAATGATTTCAACACCATTTTAATACAAAGCTCGTTTATTAAAACCGTTTCCCAACCCATTAGTATATACAAACCATTATCTCATTCGTTTCAGAAATCTTATTAAACGGCTTAGTGAAACAAGTGGTATGAAACGCTCACGTTTACTTCGTCGGTTAATTTTTGGACTTGTTCGATTGAAACTCTTGTGACAATTATCGAGTGGAGATCTACTATTTGTTCGTAAATATTTAAGCTAAGCCAGTGGTTATGGAACATGAAGCTAAACTCATTTATTTACTAGCTTTGAGTTTGTATTTGATATGTTGGATTTCCTCTTGAAAAGAAATGCATGTTATACTATCTAACATATTCATACTTGCATAAAGCAATTAGACGGATGGTTGCTCCTCAACAACCTTATTCTTCATGCTAGTTGACGACATTACCTCGTAGTGTCCTTAGCTAGAGTTAGTATAGATATGGGGCGTCACAGCTTGGTGTCGGATCCAAACTTCGAAACAATGTAGAATAATCTAGCAAGGATGAATTGTCCTAAGTCCTTCTTAGGAATCGTGCCTTAGGATTTATTAGAGTCTTAGGACCATTCTATCCTATTTTCTTTTAGGATGCCTTGTTTTATCAATCTGGATTGTTTGACATTCATTTTGAGAATAACCTTTTTCTTCTTCTTTCTTTCTTTCTTAAAGAAGGGAAATGGTTAGACCAGGCCGTCCGAGCGCCGGTCAATCCAGTGCTACTACTCCAGATGGAGTATTTATGTCGGCCCAACATCTTCTAGATCTTGTAAAGAATGCTCAAGTTGTTGGACCTATTCCAGAGCCTACTCATCCTAAATCTGGGTTTCCACTCTTGTGTAGTGATTATACAAATTTGGGTGGGAAGCCATTCAAAGGTTCCGAAGGTGTCATAGATGTCCAAGCTTGGCTTAGAACATGCGATCACATCTTTTCCCGCATGAATCTTATTGATCTTCATCGTGTCCAAGTGGCTTCAAGTATTCTCCAAGAAAGAGCATTAGGTTGGTATGAGCTTCTGATTTCTGCAATTATTGAAGCGGATCTTACTTAGGAGCAATTTCAAAAACGATTCGAATTAATATTTGTGTCGAAAGCTAAAAAAGTAACTTTAGGTCGACGCTTTATTGACCTTGTTCAAGTGAATCTTCTATGACGGATTACGTCGCATCTTTTGAATCCCTCTCTAAATATGGGGTCGAATACATTAATACCCCGTTGAAGAAAAATCAGAGCTTTTTCCATGGCTCAAATAAGAATCTCAAAAAGCCATTACTTCTGAAGTTAGAAGTTTCTTTCGATCAGCTTGTTGATATCGTTCTTCGACTCGAAGAGACCAATAAAGAAGATGATGTTGGAGTTGTGGATCCCAAACCGATCTTCGACAATAACAAGAAGAGGCCTATTAAGTTCAAAAGTCCTAATCCCAACAAGAAAGGGAAACAAGCAACTCCGGTAGCAAAGACTTCTACCTCTAGTCATGGGCAATGTTACAATTGGGGTTCTAAGGACCATTTTGCTAATAGATGTCTGAAACCTTAGTTTTTTTCCTTATTGCAAAAGTTCGGGTCATCTTTCATCTTTTTGTTCCAAACTTCACAAGAACGAGGGAAAAAAAATGTTGTGCAAGCCCCTAGTAACACTTCTCGTGGTCAAGGTATATCTCATCCTATCCTTGATGGAATTATTATGTTTCGTGATCATCCTACTCGAGTTCTTTTCAATACAAGTGCATCCCATTCATTTATATCAAAAGGAACTTATTGATACATTTTCTTTAAGTGTTATGACATTGATGACTTCTTTGAGAATTGCGAATTCGGTTGGTGGATCCACAACACTCAGTTTGCTTTGTAAAGATGTCGAGATTATTTTATGTGATTATTCATTCCGAGAGGATTTGCATGTTATGCACTACATAGGTTTCGGAATGAATTTGGGAATGGATTAGCTTAACCGTTATGAAGCCTACATCCAATGTCCTGGGAGGACTATTCATCTTCGACATCCTCAATTTGTTAAGCAGATTTCTGTTGTTCTAAAAGATTCGAATTCCAATTTGGCAGCATCCTATATTCTCTAAACCCTCTTGATGACGATAATGATGATAAGGAAGATGTCATTTCCCTCATTCACGTTGTTCATGAATTTCCTGGCATATTTGAGCCTGTCTTAGGATTACCACCTAAGCGAGCAATTGAGTTCAGAATTAAAATAGTCCCTGGAGCTCTACCTATCACTCGTCCTCCTTATCTTATGTCTATTAAGGAAAATGAGGAGATGCGCAAACAATTATCTGAATTGGAGGCGAAGCAGTTTATTCGTCCTAGTTCCTCTCCTAGGGAAGCTTCAGCTATTTTTGTGAAGAAATCCGATGGTACACTTAGGCTTTGCGTCGACAACCGCAAGCTTAATGATCTCACCATCAAGAATAAATATCCTTTACCTCAGATTGAGGATTTATTCAATCAACTTAGTGGTGATAGAGTCTTTTCACAGTTAGACTTAGCAACCGGCTTTCATCAGCTTCGTATTGCAGAGGATAGCATTCCTTTGACATCATTCCGTGCTCGTTATGGATCTCATGGATGGCTTGTTATGCCATTTGGTTTAACGAATGCTCCAACTTATTTCGTTGACCTTATGATTCGAGTTTTCAAAGACTTCCTTGATCGATTTGTTCTCATCTTCATAGATTATATTCTTGTTTCTTCTAAAACTGAGGAAGAGCGTAAAAAACATCTACAGATTGTGTTGGAAACTCTTAGGAGCAATCACGTGAAAGCAAAATTTTCTAAGTGCCACTTTTGGCCATGTCGTTTGAAATTTCTCGGTCATATTATTTCTGAATCCGAAATTTCCATGGATCCTTCAAAGGTTGAAGCGATTCAAAATTGGAAGAGACCGGAGAGTGTGACGAAAATCCGTAGCTTTCTTGGATTGGCAGGTTATTACCGTCGGTTCATAAAAGACTTTTCTAAAATTTCTATGCCCCTTACTAGTTTGACAAAGAAGGGAGTTAAGTACATTTGGTCAGACAAATGTGAAGCTTCTTTTCAAGGATTAAAAGAACTCCTTTTCGATTCCCCTATTGTTATGATTCCCGAAGGGAACCAAGACTTTATTGTTTATACCGATGCTAGTCGTGTTGGTTTGGGAGCTGTTCTCATGCAAAGGGAACGTAGTATTGCTCATGCTTCTACGCAATTAAAGCCCGCCGAGACTAGATACATTGCTCATGATTTTGAACTTGTGACCATTATTTTGCCCTTAGAATCTGGCGTCATTATATTTTGGAAGAGAAATTTGTTCTCTATACCGATCATAAATCTTTGAAGTATTTATTTTCTCAAAAGGAACTTAATTTGCGTCAACAACGTTGGCTCGAGTTCCTTGCATCTTATGATCTTGATATTCTTTATACTCTCGGAAAGTGGAATCGTGTTGACGATGCCTTTAGTCGTAAGCAACAAGTGGTTTTTTCTACGATGATATCCGAATGGAATGATCTCGAGACTTTATCCACTTGTGAGATTCGAGATCGTGAATCCGATTTATGTTCATCCCTTTTTCTATGTAGCCTTGAGGCTCATCCATCACTTTTAGACCGCATACTTAAAACTCAAAGCATGATCCCAAATTGGTTCTTCTTAGCCAAAGTTGTCGGGATCGTAATATTGATGGTTTGAAAGACTTTGAAATCCATGCTCGTTGTAGCATTCGAAAATTTTGTAGGCTTATCGTGCCAAATATTAGTGATCTTCGTAAAGATAATTTAAAAGATTCTCATCGTTCTAAATTTACCATTCATTCCGATAGTAGTAAAATGCACGCGGTTATGAAGCGACTTTATTATTGGGATGGAATGAAATATGATATTGTTGACTTCATTAAGCGTTGCATGACTTGCCAACTCATAAAGGCCGAGCATCAAAGGCTCGGTGGGTTATTGCAACCTTCAGACATTGCAATTTGGAAGTGGGATTAAGTCTCCATGGGCTTTATTAACGGACTTCCATGTTCTCGTTTGGGCCATGACAGTTTATGGGTGATTGGGGATAGACTTACAAAATCCGCCAATTTTATTCCTGTACGGTCTAATCGGACCGTACCTATTTTGGCTAAACTCTATATTAGAGAAATTGTTAAATTACATGGAGTTCTTACTTCTATTGTTAGTGATCTTGATCCATTGTTTACTAGTGGATTTTGGAAGAGTCTTCAAAAAGCTTTGGCAACGAAGCTTAATTTTAGCACCGCTTATCATCCTCAGTCCGATGGACAAACCGAGCATGTGAATCAAACTCTTGAAGATCTTCTTCGTGCATGTGTCCTTGATTTTGGCGGAAGTTGGGAAGATCATATTTCTCTTGTTGAGTTTTCCTACAATAATAGCTTCCAATCTAGTATTGGTATGGATCCTTTCGAGGCACTCTATGGAAGGCCTTGCCAATCTCCTTCATGTTGGCTTGAGGCCGGTGAGAAGCTGGTTTTAGGTCAAGTTTTTATTCGTGACTTCACAGAAAAGATTGACCTTATTCGCCATAGGATGAAAGGAGGTTAAAGTAGACAAAAATACTATGCCAATTACCGAAAAAGGAAATTAGAATTTTTTGTGGGAGATTTTCTGTTTATTCGTGTTTCACCTATGAAGGGTGTTATGCGTTTCAATCGATCGAGAAAATTAGCGCCTCAATATATTGGTCCATTTCCCATCAACGAACGTATTGGTTCTGTGGCTTATCGCCTTTTACAACCGGATCAATTTTCTTCTATTCATTACGTTTTCCATGTCTCTCAACAATAGAAGTGCCTTAGGGAATCCGATTCTTTCCGTAAGCCCGGTGTTATTGAAGAGATTGAAGTTTCCCCTAATTTGACTAATGAGCAACATCCTATTTGTATCATTGCTACGGGGGCTAAACGCCTTCGAAATAAAGATATTCCGCTTGTGAAAGTTCAATGGTCCTCAAATCATAAGGATTGCTCTTGGGAATCTAGAGAATTCATCGAGCGAACACATCCGGACTTACTCTCCTATGCCCTTTGAGGTGAACTTCTTATTTCAAATTTTCTTTTTTGTTGATATGCTTTTATGGTTGTTACTCTTTATTTCCTTCTTAAATTGCAATTTCTTTAAGGAAGGGAGTCTGTAACAACCCGCATATTTTACGATCATATATTTAAATATTTTATTTAAGTATAGCTCGTTAGTCGAATTAATGTCCGAAATGCTACTTTTTTGCAAACAGTCGATTTTGAACTCCAGGCCACTTCCATACAGTTCAAAATGGCGTTTGCGACATTTTTGAGTATAAACATCAATGTTTTTGGAGTTGATTAGAATTTTTATATAACAACCCACATATTTTACGATTGAATATTTAGATATTTTATTTAAAATAATTCATCGTTTGTCGGATTATTGTCCGAAAAGCTACTTTTTGCTAACGGTCGAATTAGGACTCGAGAGCACTCCCATTGAGTTCAAATTGACATTTGCGATCTTTTTGAGCATAAACTCTGATATGTATGGAGTCAGCCTATTAGACCCAAGCGTCACCCCTCTTCTCTTTTTTACTTCATTTCTATTTCCTAATACTCAAGATTTAGCAACAACGGAGAGAGGAATGGGAAATTAAAACTCCAAGCCGTATTTTCCATTTGCAAATCAAGTTCTAGCTCAAAATTTATAGAAGAAGCTTTGGTAAGCCTCCTCCTCTTCTTCTCCAACTCGTTTTCTTACCAATTTCATAAATTCCTAAACCTAATTTAGGAAATGTTTCTCTTTTAAGCTTAGATTCATGCTCTTTGGGTTGGAATTGAAGAGTGATTGTTCTTGCCATTGCTCTATAGCTTCTTCTTCCTTGATTTTGTGAAAAGGTGAGATTTTTATCTCATAAATATGCCTATATCTAACTTTGGTTGTTGGGTATGAATTCCGAAAACTTGTTCATGTGCATTGGCTTTTGGTTTGGATTGAATTGGTGAATATTCTAAATTTTGGTGTTTTGAAGTCAAATCTTCAAAAATCCTAACTTTGATATTTAAACATGCTTTTGGTGATTCATTAAAGAGCTTGTAGGGCCGGGTTGCTAATTGGCGTAAACCCCTAGCGCCGTTGCTCATTCGATTGAATTTTGGAAGAGTTTGCTCTTCATTTGAATAGCCTGAAAAACTGCCCCAGTGCCAGTCAGTCGACTGACCCCCTGCAGTCTGTCGACTGGCTGTAGAAAATTGGCACTTCCGGGACTGTCTGCAGAAACAGATAGTTTCTGTTTTCTGTAGTCAGTCGACTGACCCTCTTTAGTCAGTCGACTGACTGCAGGGAATAAAATTTTCATGTTTCTGTTCCAGTCGAATGATTACAGAGAACCAGTCGCCTGACCTGCTTCTATTTGCCTATTTAGCCTATTTTGTGTTAATTTGCAAATTTAATCGATTCATGTGATTCCCTGACTTGTTGTTATCATTTATTATCCACTTTGATGACATTTTCTTCAGGATTTTTTTGAACATACATTTCGATGGATTCGGTACCGATTTATTTGGATTCTATTCACGTGTTCGAACGTGAAATTTTGGTGATTGATTAGTAGTTTTTGGTTGTATACATTCGAGACATAGACTCCTTAATGTATACATATTCTTTTATCTAGCACTTGTATCTATTCTTTCGCGTTATTATGGATCTTGTTAGACCACTACTCTGATATACACTTTGATGTGTAGTATTCATATCTGTTTCCGCCTTTGAGATATGTACTTCTGTCACTGATTTGTGTTATGATATTTCAATATTTGTTTCCGAATATTACATATAGCTACTGTGTAGCAGCCTTGAGTTTGTGTCATTATGTCGGATTTTCTCTTGATATATTTTTATCTGGCATATCGGTACTCGCACAAAGCAATTATACAGATGGACGCTCCTCAACAGCTTTATTCAGAGCGCTAGTTGACGGCATTACCCCGTAGTATCCTTGGTTAGCATGGTTATTGTAAGGACCAGATTCTTCACTTTCGAAAATCGACATCAATACGTCCACTGTATCAACCGCCGAGCAATCGAATGCCGGAAAACTGAATTCTTAGGGTTTAAGAATAAGAGAAAGATAGAAGAAGAAAGAAAAAAGACAGAACAATATCAGAATCTCACCTAGCTCTACAAGTTTGTAGTTAGAGGATTTTGATGAAGGTTGACGGATTTAGAGAGATTAAGGGAAGAAGTTAGTAGATTTTCGGCCATGGAAAATGAAGGTGGCGGCTATGAAATCTGACCTAGGGTTTCTGTGCAAAAAGTGAATGTGAAGTCCTTTTATAGAAATTTTCCAAAAACACAATTCATCCAAAATTTTCTGACCTCCAAATCTCGCGCGATGACTGGCGTTTCTAGGGTTTACCCCGTGTTCCGAACGCAATGGAATAGGTATCGAGAGCCAATTCGATCATCTGTGTGAGTTACGGAAATAAAATCAAATCCAAATTAAATCAGTTAAACCAATTTCTATGTGTTTTGGCTTGCCCAGAACAAACCGTAAATCCGATTGACACGAAATTTGAAATCTTACAATAATATAGGATTATGGATCCGATGAAACTGGGTTCGTCGAAATCCGAGACTGTTTGAAAAATGACTATTTTTGATTCTTCAACCTTCGAAAATCGACATCAATACATCCACTGTATCAACTGCCGAGCAATCGAATGTCGGAAAACCGAATTCTTAGGGTTTAAGAATAAGAAAAAGATAGAAGAAGAAAGAAAAAAACATAGAACAATATCAGAATCTCACCTAGCTTTACAAGTTTGTAGTTAGAGGATTTTGATGAAGGTTGACGGATTTAGAGAGATTAAGGGAAGAAGTTAGGAGATTTTCGGCCATGGAAAATGAAGGTGGCGGATATGAAATATGACCTCGGGTTTTTGTGCAAAAAGTGAATGCGAAGTCCTTTTATAGAAATTTTCCAAAAACACTATTCTTCCAAAAATTTCCGAAGTCCAAATCTCGCGCGGTGACTGGCGTTTCTAGGGTTTACCCCGTGTTTCGGACACAATGCAATAGGTATCGAGAGCCAATTTGATCATCTGTGCGAGTTACGGAAAAAAACGATCAAATTCAAATTAAATCTATTAAACCAATTTCTATGCGTTTTGGCTTGCCCCGGACAAACCGTAAATCTGATTGACACTGTTAACGCTAAAATTCGAACGCTAACACCCCGGTGTGTAAAGTGTAGTTGTGAAAGCACCACCCGATGATTCGGGAACAGAGTATAAGCAGAAAACCACAGAAAAAAGCAGTAAATAACAACGGTTTTATAGTGGTTCAGCTCAATAGTTTGCCTACGTCCACTCCGAATATCTTTATTGATGATTTTGTTACAAGTCGATACAATTCTTCCCAAGTACAATACACTTTGAATTACTAAACACTTTGAATGTTTAGCTTAAACTTCAATGTAAGTGAAGGTCTTCCAATCCATGTCGGATGTATGAGATTCCTTTTTGAAGTTGTTCATGCGTTCTACGTGTCTTGAAAGCTTTGAGTGTCGAGTCCGTTTGGAATGTAGCAGAGTATCGGTGCTTGGAGAGAATCAGCCAAAAGTCCTCTTCATGCTTGAGGTAGGTTGGTATTTATAGAGAAATCCCCCCCATTAGGTCGTAAGTCGTGACCGGTCTAAGGTAAGTCGTGGCCGACTTATCTGGCCTAGCCCCATGGTCTCACAAAAGCTCATTTGTACAAGTCCTAAGTCGCCCACGAGTCAACATCTAAGTCGCAAATGAGTCAGCTGGTCCTTTTGATGCGGCATTGTACCTTCACCCAGTAGCTTTAGGTCGTGGATGACTCAGGCTAGGTCGTGAGTCGTATACGAGTTAACTGATAAGCTTGTTCCCTTCAGATAATAAGCCAAGTCCTGAATTGCGTACGAGTTAAGAGGTTACTGTGTTAAGCAAGGAGAAGCACCTCATTTGCTTAAGTCGCTCACGACATATGCTAGGTCATAAGTCGCAGATACCTCTAAGTCGTTAGCTCGCTTCCTTCTTAAGTCATGCTTTCTCTTGAACTGTTAAGTCATCTTGTCCTTGAGTCGTGGGCTTTCTTAAGTCGTGGATGCCTTAGGTCGTGGAGCATCCCTTTCCTTCTAAACCGTTGAGTCTTAGACTTCTTTATGTCGTAAGTCGCTAAATCCTTCAACTCGTGGAACTGTTAGGTCATCCATTCCTTGAGTCGTAGGTCGTGCCGCCAGCTAAGTCGCTAAGCCGTTATACTTTTTAGGTTGTTAAGCCCTTAAACCGTTAAGTCGTTTTACCCCTTAAGTCGTCCAACCTCTTGACTCGTTGAGTCGTGCATCTTTTAACTCGTTTGGTTGATAACTCACTGAGTCGCTTGTCCATTGAGTCGCCGCCCAACTTGAGTCGTTTGCTTATTGAGTCGTTGACCATAGGAGTTAACATTTGCCCCTCGAAGTACACGCCTAAGTCGTAGGTCGTGTGCTTCGACTTATCTTAACTCGTGTGCCGGTTCAAATTTCATTGCCTCGAAATATAAAAGGCTTAGGTCGCCTCTTCTTCACCTACTTGCATCCGTGTTTACTTCTGCCATTAACGACCTTCGAAGCTTTTCAAAGACGAATTCGATCAGTTCTCCTCATCACTAATCAAGTTCCTTCCACCTTCATCATCACACTACGTAAGTAAACCCATCGCTTGCTCAATTTCACAACTACCGTTACCTTTCGAACATAGACTTCCCACTTTCCAAACCTAATCCAAATCCTCACACAGGCTTCATCTTGAGTCACGTTATGATTGATTACTGACAAGCTTGGAGCTGTTTGATTGAGTTTTTAGATGACTTGCAAGGAGAAGACGATGGGTTACCATATTTCGATACAATTGATCCACGAATTTAGAGGAGGCGATATTGTCCTACATGGGTTAACGGGTTAGGAGTTAGGAAGATAACGAGTTATTGATTAGATGGGAGGTTTGTTAATGAAGTGAAGTGCTGACTTGGACATGACTCAATAATTTTGGGCGATCTGTGACCCCTCTCGACTTAACTAGATACGACATAAGCTTTGAGTCGTGGACGAGCTAAGGCTTAAAGAAATTCCCGTTACTTTGAACTGAAACCTTCTCTCCTTAACACGCTCTGCGGCTTATAGGACCAACAATTTAAGGAGCCAACGACTTAGCCTGCAGGAAACCCTTTAAGTCGTGGACGATTTGTCTTTTAGGTCGTGGACGACTCAACCTTTAGGCCGTGGACGACTCATCACTTGAACGATCTTATACTTGCCAAATTGTTTCCTTTAAGCCTAAGCCAATTGCATCCCACCCTGTTAGATTGTGAACGACTCATGACTTTGAGAACTTTAGACTGTGACTCAATGTCTTGAACTTTAAACTGTTAAACTTTGCTGCATTTTTTCACAGATCACTTTGCAAGCTAGCAATCTGTTCAATACATCATTTACAGAAAATTGGGACGAATATACTGCCACTGACTGCCCACATCAAATGGCAGATTAGTTAATAACGGATAATTAACTCAAATAAATTGTGTGAACGAAGTGCTTTCATCAATTTCAAGTAAAATATTAAAGCAACACTGAAATAGTCAATTGAAACTGACCAGCCTGCACTAATATTATGCTTGAACTTTATATTAACAAGTTCTGAAATTTTGTAATCGATCAATCATCGACTAGTTTAATTCCAGTTATATTTACTTGCTATTTTTATTAGTTTTGCACGACACTTAACACTTTTAGGAAACGTGCACCTTCACATTTGAATATCCAGTTGCTTGTGTAGAATGACTTCTCAGGAAGAAGATACAACGGTTCAGACTGGAGAGGCAACTGTTATTCCGGCTCCACTGGTCAATCCTCCCGAAAGAGCCTCTTCTACTTTATCGTACAGAGTTTTTCGCCAATTGTGCGCTCAGTTTGGCATTGCTGAATCAGATGCCATTCTTCCCGAGAGAAGTAACACTGCTGACATAGCGCCCTCTGGCTTTGTGACGGTCTATCGACAAATGTGCCTTAGTGGGGGCGTTCCTCCTTTCAATGACTTTTTCCAACAACTTCTTCGTCAATTGGCCATCGCCCCATCCCAATTACACCCCAATGGTTATGCCATTTTAATGGGGTTGTGTGTACTGTTTAGGAGGACGGTTGATCGATTCCCAAGCTTTGACGAGATTTGCTTCCTATGCTCTTTCACTAGGACTAAAGATCACCCCTCTATTACTGTCGTGAGAAGTGCTCGAAATCGTAAATTGATCATCGGTCTTCCTGACAGCACTCATGGGTTTTTGACTCAATTTTTCTATGTCCGCTGTCCCTCAGGGTTTTACGCTGTATGGAGGGAAGGAAGTAAGATTAACCATTCTTACTATGTTTGTTATCCGACTTTTGTGAGACTAAATTGTTAAGTGTTAACTCCGCTTTTTTTTTGTTATCTTCAGCGCTCCCCCCTCCTACTAGGGATCCCAGTCATAAGCAAACTTTTGAAAGGCTCAAGGCCGTGCCAGTTGAGGAGAGAGACGTTCAATTTCTGTTGAAATACGAGTTTTTGCATCAGTACGGACTTTTGCATACTTCTCGTTCTACTCATCCTCATGAAATCCCAGACTCCGCAGCCAGAGCGTCCGATGCCTCAGCTTCTACTGACACATCTATACCAAAAGGACCTGCTCCCGAGGCTTCGCTAGTGAAGTGCTCCACCTCTGTTGATATTGCGAGGCCATCTGACGAACTTGCCCCAGTTATTGAGGAAGAAGAGCCTCAGGGATCTCCCCGACATTCACAGAAATCTGGCGAAGAAGCCGAGAAAACTAGCCTTGTCAAGCAGAGCAGGGACGATACTTTCGAAGGGCTGAGCGACCTCTTTGCCACCTCGCAAGAGATCTTTAAAGATGATCCTATCACTACCGGGGTTTCTTCTTCAGTAGTCGAAGCGACTTCTATCCTGCAACAGACTCCGTCAACTCAAGAGTTGGCGCTAACTATCACACCCACAACTATTCCTCAATTAAAGAGTGGTTCGTAGTTTGATGCGCGTAGTTTGCACATCACACACACTTAGAATTTTTTCGGCACTTTTATGCTTCAGACTTTTTGTACTTTGAAGAATTCTAAAATTTAGCTCTTTTTTATTTCAGATCCTCCGATGGGGCGTAGCGGATCCTACTACGATGATTTCCAACGCTACGGGAGGCATAGCCAATATGATTATAGGCTTTACCTCCCTTCTTACAGAGAATCTGATGAAGAAAGAGTCGCCCGAAAGGCTCAAGAGAAGAGGGCTCAAGAGGAGCGTTATGAAAGAAGGGAGAGGGAGGGGCGCCACGATTCTTCACAGAGAGGCGATGATTCTCATAAAAGAAAATCCCATGATGACAGAGGAAAAAGTCATATGGTTGAAGATTCGAGCAAGCGAGCCCGACATGGTGAGAAGCATACCTATACAACTCCGGAAAAGGTTACTGCCCCCGCCTCGCTTGACATTCCTTCCGGCTCTCCCGCTCTCGGGAAGACAGACATCCAAACAATAATTAGCAGACCCAAATTCCAAGTTGGACCGGGCCCGGCCACTTTACAAAGTCGGTTTCCACAGTGGTGTCTGAAGGGAGTGAGGTTCGACCTTGACTTAGTTCCCATTGACAAGTCTGCCATGTTACGAAATCTCGACGCCGTCAAGCTTGATATTGAGAGAATGTCAAACTGGCCAAAACTTGTCGACGAGCTTCAAAGGGTTAATCGTGCAAACATAGGGGCCATGCTTACTATGGAAAATGATAAAGCCGAATGGCAAAATGTTCTTGAGCAACATGACACTGAAATGAGGAGCATTGCTTCTTACAACGAAGAGCTTGAAGCAAAAGTTGCGGAACTGAAACAAGAGCTCGCTGCTTCCTCTACTTCTTATTCTCAAAAAGAAGAAATGCTCCTAAAACAAGTGAGAGACGCTCATGCCAGCCAAAGAGATGCCGAAGACAGGCTTGAAGTGCAAAAAAGAATTAGTGAGGGCTATGTTGCTGATATTGAGGAGCTTCGGAAGAAAAACAGCTCCCAAGTGGCGGAGATTCAAATGCTTAAGCTTCAACTTTCTAAAGCTGAAATGGAGCGTGATGAGGCCGTTGCCGGCAAAATTGCAGCCGAAGAATCTCATGAGGCGACTAGGACCAACATCAGCTCAACGTTATTTGATTTCTACCTGCATAGCATCTTGGGGAGCGGTAGCCTCGCCTTTTTAGGCCCCAAGTATGAAATTACTCTGGCTGAAGTTTGGGAGGCCGCACTCGATATGCTTGGTGGTAACGGCGCTGGCTATGCTAAGTCAGCTCTTGAGGAGCATCATCTTGATGATGATGCTCGTGCCGCTCTCGCCAGGGGGAGAGAATAGCTTGCAAAATTAAGGGCCGAAACAGCGGCAGGAGAATATTCAGGAAAAATCATCTCAACTGCTCCAATTCAACCTTCTCCTTCAGTCGAAATTGACATTGTCGGTTCTAGTTCTCATTCCCCATCTCCTACTAAAGTTACCACCGAGATCACAAGCATACAAAGTGGAGATGAAGGCGGCGAGAGTGTTGAGGCACCGGCTTACGAAGTTGACGTCAGTGAACCGACTTCTGCAGGTAACCCTACTGACAATCTTGCCCAAGTAGACTGCTCATCTGTTTCTTACGAGCTTGATGGGCTTTTTAACTACTTCTTGAATCTTAGCGAACCTTAATCTCCTCTTTTTACTGACTTGAACTTTTTTCCTTCTGTAGAGAAAACGTCGGGCATTGTTCAAGCTTCCCCACCTCCAATTATTCCTCCTCCATCTATTCAGGTGACTCCTCCTTCCGCTTCGCAACCGGGATCACAAGAGGAGCAAATAGAAGCTCTTCAAGACTTGGATGATCCCATTGCTTCACAAGAACATAAAGGAGAAGAAACTGAAGGGAGTGAGAAGACTCCAGAAGCAACTGGTTCCGATGATGAACCATTAGCTAAACTTCTTTCTCCAGGGAGTGGGTCTTCCTCCAAGAAGAGGGGAAAGCAGGGAGTTTCCAAGAAGAAGAAGAAGAAGGGATCTTTAAATGGCGAAGAAGAGACGGAAGAAAGTCCGACTGAGCCCCTTTCTCTTTCATCCCCTACACTTACAAGCCGGCCTAAAACGTTGGTTATTCGGCCAGGTGCGGGTTCAAAAGGTGGGCGGAAGAAGAAATGATGGCTCTGGTTCTGTGGCTTTCATATCGCTTTTTGCCTTTTTTGCATGTACTGACCGGAAATTGTGCGGGTACCAGCCCCCCGCTCTTCTTTTGCTTTTTACTTTGGAACCTGTACCTGTATAAAATTCTAATGGTGTTGAATAAAATGATTCTTTTTCTTTGTACAAACTTCTGTCTGTATCTGAGAATGCATTTATTATTCATTTTTGTACAAGTTTCTTTGTACGATATTGCAGTGAGCTTGTGGTATATATTGTTCGAGCGCAATTTTACCGATGTAGTTATACCATGTTGCCCCTATACCATAAGCTCATTGTAATATTTTATTTTATGAGGAACTTGTACTTTTATTTTTTAGAGAATAATTATTCCACATTTGGAGGAATATTATTTCGTTAAAAAACAGAGTACAAATAAGTTTCTACGCTTCATCCTTTGAAGATATCACTTTTTATTTTGTGCATATACACATTTTACTGAATGAAATATTCTATGTGGTAAAGCGGGTATTTGAAAGGTACTTCAACTTGTTTTTGAGGAAGGGAATTTTCTAGAATAAGTAATTCATTCTTCCTTTGAAAGTTATTCTTTGAAAAGTTGCACCTCTTGAGGAAGACTTTTTCACGTTTCAACACTTGGAAGTTTTATTTCAATCTTGGTGAAACGTGTGCCTCCGAAGAGGTCTTTCTGCTCGATTGTGCCTCCGGGAGGAGGTCTTTTCATTTCTGCCTCTGGGAAGAGGTCTCCTCTTTTTTTTTTTTTTTTTTTTTTTGCATTTCAACTCTGGTGAAGTGAAACTCCGAAGAGCGGCTGTTGCACTTCAACTCTTGGTGAAATGGGCCTCCGAAGAGGGCTTTTATTTTGTTTTGCATTTCAACTCTAGTGAAGTGAAACTCCGAAGAGTGGCTGTCACACTTCAACTCTTGGTGAAATGGGCCTCCGAAGAGGGCTTTTATTTTGTTTTGCATTTCAACTCTGGTGAAGAGAAACTCCGAATAGCTCCGAAAAGCGGCTGTTGCACTTCAACTCCTGGTGAAATGTGCCTCCAAAGATTGCCTGGAAGTTACTCTCTCATGGTTGGAGGGTCATGACTCGTCCAATCTTTTTTGTTGAGTAGAGAACTTTCTTTTTTGCGGCATATGCCTCGTTAGAGGTCTTTATCCTCCGAAGAGTTGTGCCTTCGAAGAGGACTTATGCCTCCGAAGAGGGCTTTAGTTGTTCCTTGTTCACTTGCTTATGCCTTTTCAGCGATCCTCTATTTTTTCTTTTCAAGCTCGCACTCCCTTCTCTTACAAGTAGTTTGTTTAATCCAAAGAAGTGTACTTCATTGCTAGGCCAGTTCGCGAGAACGGGCATAAGCTTCTTAATTGGATGTTTGCTTGTTCAAACTTCTCAATTTATTAGCTAGAGCCCGTTTTCGGCGAAATCATTGGCCGTTCAATTGAGGCACTTCTTAACTAGGATTTAAAATCGGGGCTTTTGTGACTCGGAATTTGTTTGTTGAATGATAACAAGAATCACTTGGTCTTGTAATGTGCAAGTTTTATTTTCGTTGCCTGCAAAAATTTAAATCGACATTTCAGCAATACATTTAATGTACTTTTCATATCGAAAATAAAGCAAACATGTAATAATAATAAGGAACACAAGATTTATGGTGGTTCGGCTAAGAATTCGGGCCTACATCCACTTTATAGTCTTTCATTATTCATTTGTATCGGTTTTACAATCGCTTTCAATTACAAGAATCATGCATTCATAATTTTTTTTTTCACAATATTTCAACAAAGCTTTCAAGTAAAGTATGGACGCAAGTGATTGCTGTTCCAAGCTCTTGGAATTTGATCTCCTTCGACAGTAGTGAGTTTGAATGTGCCGTCAAGAAGCTTCTGACCTATGACATATGGTCCTTCCCAATTTGGCCCAAACACACCTGTCTCCGTCATAATTCTCTTCAGGACTAGATCTCCAATCTCAAAGCTGCGTTGGCGAACTTTGGAATTGAAATGTCTGGCTATCCTTTGCTGATGGGCTGCGATTCTGAGCTCAGCCTCCTCTCTTTTTAGATCAAGGAGATCTAGCGCCTCAAGTTGTAGTTTTTCATTCTCCGCTTGATTGAAATGAATCCTTCTATGTGAAGGGACCTCTGTTTCTACCGGAATCATTGCTTCTGACCCGTATGTCAATGAAAACGGAGTATGCCCAGTCGCAATTTTGTGGGTGGTTCTGTATGCCCATACTGCTAGTGGTAGCTTATCGATCCAACCACCTTTTGCTCTTTCGATTTGCTTCTTGATGGTTGACTTGATAATTTTGTTTACTGCTTCCACCTGCCCGTTTGCCTGCGGATGAGCCACTGCTGAGAAGCTTTTTCGGATTTTGAATCGCTTGCAAAAATCTTGGAATTCTTCACTTTCGAATTGAGTACCATTGTATGTAATTATCTTTTGGGGCACACCATATCTGCAAATGATACTTTTAGTCACAAAATTTATCATCTTTTTAGAGGTGATCGTAGCCAGTGGTTCAGCTTCAGCCCATTTAGTAAAATAATCTACAGCAACAACGGCATATTTGATTCCAGATTTGGCAGTCGGTAAAGGTCCTATAAGGTCTATCCCCCAGATTGCAAATGGCCATGGACTGACCATCTGCGAGAGTTCAGTGGAAGGTGCTCTAGGAATTTTGTCAAATCTCTGGCACTTGTCACATTTTCGGAAATAGTCTGCAGCATCTCGATTAATCTCTGGCCAAAAATATCCGTATCGGAGAACCTTTTTTGCTAAAGTTTGACCACCTAAATGATCACCACATTCTCCTCCATGTACCTCAGCTAGGATTGTTTTGGACTCTTCTCTGGATACACATCGAAGTAATGGCATTGAGAATCCCCGTCTGTACAATTGGCCATCCTGGACTATATAGCGAGAGGCTTTCCTCAGTAGCTTCTGCCGTTCTTTTGAATTTTGTGGTAAAGAGCCATTGAGCGGATATTCTGTTATTGGAGTCATCCATGATTCTTGCTCCTGAGACACACTCATGATCCAATCAATATCCATCTCATTAATGCTTGGAGCCGACAGGACTTCCACTGGAGTTAACCCCAGAAATTGAGCTTCGCCTGTGCTAGAGTACTTTGCGAGAGAATCTGCTTTCGTGTTTTCTTCTCGAGGAATATGGCTTATCGTGAAATGATCGAAGTCACATAGAAGTTCCCAGGCCTTTGACAAGTAGGCAGGCAGATTTCCCCCTTTCGCTTGAAATTCCTTCTTGACCTGACATACAATAAGCTGAGAATCACTGAAGATCTGTAATGCTCGGATGTTTAGTTCTTTAGCAATTCTCAAGCCAGCGATAAGAGCTTCGTATTCTGCTTCATTGTTCGTTGAAGGAAATTCCAATCTTAGTGCATAGCATAATGACCGACCTTCAGGGGTTTCAAGTACAACCCCGACTCCAGAACAGTAGTCATTTCTTGCGCCATCAACATACAACTTCCACTGGATTGGGGAATCATCGATCGTTTCCTCCCCACTGTTACCCTCATCTGTGAATTCTACGATGAAATCTGCTAAAGCTTGTCCGTTGAATGCTTTTCGGGGGTGATAAGTGATGTCATATTGACTGAGCTCAATGTTCCACTTTAGAAGACGACCCGAAGTCTCAGGGCGAAACAGGACTTGCTTTAAAGGTTGATCAGTGAGGACTTTGATAGGATGAGCTTGGAAATATTGCCTCAACTTCCTCGATGCAATCAGTAGGCAATAGGCGAGTTTTTCCAACTTGGAGTAATTCATCTCTGCCCCAGTGAGTCTTTTGCTGATATAGTAAACCGGATGTTGAATCCTATTGTCTTCTCGTATCAGCGCTGCACTTAAAGCATGAGATGATACTTCCAAGTATGTAAGAAGATCCACACCATCGCCGGGCCTAGAAAGTATTGGAGGCGTTTCCATATGGCAAATCAATTCATCAAAGGCTTTTTGGCATTCGGGAGTCCAATCAAAGTTTTTCTTTCCTTTCTTCAGAGCGTCAAAGAATGGGATGCATTTATCAGTAGCTTTGGAAATGAACCGACTCAAGGCGGTGACTTTTCCGTTGAGACTTTGCTATTCCTTCTTTGTTCTTGGAGCTTTGACTTCTTTTAAGGCGGTAATTTGTGCTGGACTAGCTTCAATGCCCCTAGCGCTCACGATGAAACCTAGGAACTTTCCGGACTCCACCCCAAATGAACATTTTAAAGGGTTAAGCTTCATTCCGTATTTTCGGAGGACTGCGAACATTTCTGCTAAGTGTTCTATGTGATCCACTGCTTTCTTAGACTTTACTAACATGTCGTCGACGTATACTTCCATAGTCTTGCCCAATTGCGGTTTGAACATAGCATTAATAAGTCTTCGTTAGGTTGCCCCCGCATTCTTCAGCCCGAAGGGCATAACTCTATAGCAGTAAAGACCAACATCGGTGACAAAGCTCGTGTCCTCCTGATCTGGCTCATGCATCATGATCAAGTTATATCCGGAGTAGGCATCCATAAAAGATAACAATTCATGTCCCGCTGTTCCGTCTACCAGTTGATCGATCCTGGGTAACGGGAAGCAGTCTTTGGGGCAGGCCTTGTTTAGATCTGAAAAATCGATGCACACTCTCCATTTTCCGTTGGCTTTCTTAACCAGCACTTGATTTGAAACCCAATCCGGATAGGTAGATTCTTTGATAAAATTATTCTCCATGAGCCGATCAACTTCTTCTTTTAATGCTGCCGACCTTTCTGGACCTTGAGTCCTCCTTTTCTGTTTCACAGGTGTAAATTTTGGATCAATATTCATAGCGTGTACTGCAACTTCTGGGGATATTCCGCACATATCGGCATGAGTCCAAGCAAAAACATCCAAATTTGCTTTTAAAAAAGATATTAATATATTCTGAATCGACAGAAGTTGTGAACCCACATTCAACACCTTATTTGGGTCCTTCGGGTCAACAGGTACTGGTACTGTCGTTTCCATTGGTACCACTCTATTCACCCCTGCACTGGCTTTTCTAGGATCCATCTCTCTTCGTGCTCCGCTGTGCTCACCAGTGCAGGGTCCGCCCTGTGATTGCTACAAGGCTGGTTCTTTGATGCGGAATGGGGTTGCCGCATCCTTTCCCATTTCTCTTTTCCTTGCTTCTCGCAGCTCTGTCAGATAACACTCCCGACCGGCATTTTGATCCCCTTTTATAACTCCTACTCCATTGTCTGTGGGGAATTTAATAGTGAGGCACCATGGGGCCAGAACAGCTTTGAACGCTGCAAGAGTTGGACGGCCAAGGAAAGCATTATAAGCGGAAAATTCGTCAACAATCACAAAAGTTTGCTTGCGCACTACTTTTCTTTCTCCCTCTCCGAGTTCTACAAGCAAATCAATGGTTCCTATTGGCTGCTTTGGCTCCCCAGTGAAGCCAGCGATTTTTTGTGACGAGGCTTGCACATCAGCCATAGGGATCTTCATTTGGTCGAATGTTTTCTTGAAGAGGATATTACATGATGCGCCACAATCAATGAGAACTCTTCTGACAATAACTGGCCCTATACCAGCCGAGATGACTAAGGGATCCAAGGTAGGAGCTTCAACACCTGTGGAATCCCTGGCTCTGAACACAATATCATCATTGAAAATTCTTTGTTGTTTCAGGGGCGTAGCATCTTCCAAAACAAAGACATCTTCTTCGGTCGGTACATACTTCAAAGCCCGGGTATACCTTTCCATCTCACCCCAGCTCCTGCCTGCTGGGTGAGGTCCTCCCATAATGACATTGATAACAGGCCTTCCGGATTCATGCCCTGCAGCCTTCTCACTTGTCCTGGGTTGATGAGCAGGATCTCGTTGCCCCTGACTAGACGAAGCAGGATTGCTGCTATTCTTTTCCACAAATTGCTGCAGCTTGTTTTCCCTTATCAATTCTACAATCAAAATTTTCAATTGGCGGCATTCATCGGTATCATGACCGGGTTGATTATGGAAGCGGCAAAACTACTCGCTTTGTACAGCTTTTTTCCCGGTTCTCAGAACGGGAGGTTTAGGATAATCAACAAAATCTTTAGTGGCAACGTAAATACGCTCCGGCGTATCTGATAACGGAGTATATTCCGATGGCTTGAAGGAACGAGGCTTCTTCAGATTTTTCTGTTTCTTCCCATCGTTATTTTCCCTTTTCTATCCTACCGATTCATTCTTGCGTGGAGCAGCAACGTTATCTTCAGCTTTTTCCAATACTGCCTTTACCGGTACTGGACGGCTTTCCAGGCGTATGAACTCATCTGCTTTCTTGTAGAATTTTTCAAGGGAATTTGGTTCCTTCATGTTTAGCCATCTTCCAAATTCGCTCGACTTGTCGATGGCCCTCATCAGATAAGTCAAGATCATCCGTGGTTCTGCATTGTCCACCTCGGCCAGCGCTATATTAAAGCGATTCAAGAAAGATCTGATAGTTTCCCATGGATTCTGTTCTAAACTTGATAACGACATGACATCTTTGGCTTTTGAAGCATATAGTCTTAATTGCTCCTTGAATTTCCGGGTTAGGTCAGAAAACTGATCTATAGACCGAATTGGTAGCTTGGTGAACCAAAGCAGAGCTACACCTTCCAAATATACAGGAAAATATCGACACTTTATTTCATCAGAAGCTCTGGCACCTGTCATGTGCCAATCATACTTATACAAGAATTCGTTCGGATCACTTGTTCCCTTGTAAGCTGGAATAGTTGGAGGGACGAACTTCCTTGGGAACTCAGCTTTTAAGATCCTTTCGGTAAACGGGTTTTTACTTGGAGCGAAACCCCATTTCTTCTCGTCTTCATTCCTTTGCATGCTCTCCTTCATGATTTGTCGAACCATTTCAGAAAGATACCCTTCATCATTTCGAGCTTTAGAACCACCAACTTCAGGAAATGTCTGCTCAAAGGGGCTGGCAGCCCTCTCAGGAATGTTTCTTTCTTCAACTTCATGAATGTTGCCAGCAAAGTTCCTTTCATTACCCGTTGGTTGACGGTTTACCCCAAGCAAATCGTTCAACTTATTCAAAATTAGGGCATTTTGGGCATTCTGAGCCTCCAATTGTGCACTTTGGGCATTTATCTGCTGGTTCAGCCCTAAGATTACAGCATCCAACTCCGCTTTTGTAACCCCAGCAAGTGGAGTGGTTTGATTCGGTACTGGGGAAGCGGAGGTTCCCTCTTGAACATTTCCATATCTAACAGATCTACTCCTTCTCCCCGGAGCCATGATTTCAGATAAACTTCTAGTCTTCAGAGAGATTACTTCAACAAACTTTCGTGGAGCAATGATGATGATTCGCCTGAGTTCAGCCTTCTCAGTGAAAGCACCAAAAATGTTAACGCTAAAATTCGAACGCTAGCACCCCGGTGTGTAAAGTGTAGTTGTGAAAGCACCACCCGATGATTCGGGAACAGAGCATAAGCAGAAAACCACAGAAAAAAGCAGTAAATAACAGCGGTTTTATAGTGGTTCGGCTCAATAGTTTGCCTACGTCCACTCTGAATATCTTTATTGATGATTTCGTTACAAGTCGATACAATTCTTCCCAAGTACAATACACTTTGAATTACTAAAAACTTTGAACGTTTAGCTTAAACTTCAATGTAAGTGAAGATCTTCCAATCCATGTCGGATGTATGAGATTCCTTTTTGAAGTTGTTCATGGCGTTCTACGTGTCTTGAAAGCTTTGAGTGTCGAGTCCGTTTGGAATGTAGCAGAGTATCGGTGCTTGGAGAGAATTAGCCAAAAGTCCTCTTCATGCTTGAGGTGGGTTGGTATTTATAGAGAAATCCCCCCCTTTAGGTCGTAAGTCATGACCGGTCTAAGGTAAGTCGTGGCCGACTTATCTGGCCTAGCCCCATGGTCTCACAAAAGCTCATTTGTACAAGTCCTAAGTCGCCCACGAGTCAACATCTAAGTCGCAAATGAGTCAGCTGGTCCTTTTGATGCGGCATTGTACCTTCACCCAGTAGCTTTAGGTCGTGGACGACTCAGGCTAGGTCGTGAGTCGTATACGAGTTAACTGATAAGCTTGTTCCCTTCAGATAATAAGCCAAGTCCTGAATTGCGTACGAGTTAAGAGGTTACTGTGTTAAGCAAGGAGCAGCACCTCATTTTCTTAAGTCGCTCACGACATATGCTAGGTCGTAAGTCGCAGATAGCTCTAAGTCGTTAGCTCGCTTCCTTCTTAAGTCGTGCTTTCTCTTGAACTGTTAAGTCATCTTGTCCTTGAGTCATGGGCTTTCTTAAGTCGTGGATGCCTTAGGTCGTGGAGCATCCCTTTCCTTCTAAACCGTTGAGTCTTAGACTTCTTTATGTCGTAAGTCGCTAAATCCTTCAACTCGTTGAACTGTTAGGTCGTCCATTCCTTGAGTCGTAGGTCGTGCCGCCAGCTAAGTCGCTAAGCCGTTATACTTTTTAGGTTGTTAAGCCGTTAAACCGTTAAGTCGTTTTACCCCTTAAGTCGTCCAACCTCTTGACTCGTTGAGTCGTGCATCTTTTAACTCGTTAGGTTGATAACTCACTGAGTCGCTTGTCCATTGAGTCGCCGCCCAACTTGAGTCGTTTGCTTATTGAGTCGTTTGCTTATTGAGTCGTTGACCATAAGAGTTAACAGACACGAAATTTGAAATCTTACAATAATATAACATTACGGATCCGATGAAACTGGTTTCATCGAAATTCGAGACTGTTTGAAAAATGACTATTTTTATCGTCAATTAAATATTAAAATTTTCAATTTTTCACAACTTAACTTTTAATTCAATTTTAAAAGTTCACAAACATTGTTCTAACTCCAATATAACTTAATATAACTTTATAAATCATTTTTATCCCATTAAAACCAAATTCCAATTTTTTCAGTAATTTCAATTATTAAATTGTCGATTTAATTATCCAATTAAATCCAGATATTTGAAATAAAAATTATTCGACTTACAAATTTTACTTGTTAATATTAAAAAATCAATTAAATATCTGAATTTCAAATGATAGAAATTCTGGGTCGTTACAAACTTCCCCCCTTAAAAGAATTTTGTCCTCGAAATCACCAAGTAAGAAAAAGTTTTGAAATCCATTAACTTTTCAAAACAAACCGTTCGAATTAGACTTTACAAATCTCTTAAGTGTTTAACTTTTCCAAAAATTCAATAGTTAAACTTCTTACAAAATATTTACTAAGTTTTCAAATCAATACATAGTTATCTTTTCAAAATCAACTATATCGTTTAACCTTTAACTTCAAATCAAAACTTAGTTTTCACAAATTTTCCAAAATTTCGCGAAAATTTTCTGTAACAACCCGTATATTTGGACCATTTAAATTGACAATAATCCTCACATGTAAACTTAAATAAAACAAAACACGAATCATTATGGGATTATAAATACATAAATGTAAATGAGAATCAATACAACATCACAGTCATAGAACAGTCACAGAATAATGCAGCGGAAATACATCGTCATAATAGCAGTTCATGAAGCTACTACATATAGTACAACAATGTCTAAACAAAAGGTGACTGAAAAGAAATACATAAATGTCCAACAGACACGGACATCAAAATAGACTGATAAAGATAAATGCTAAGTCTTCAGCATCTTCAACCAGCCTTGATCAGCAAACTGGATAGCTTCAGACCGACCCGAGCATATACAAAAGAAACACTTGAGTCAGGACTCAAAATCTTATGCAGGATAATCAAATGCAGGAAATAAAGTCCATAACTCAAAGATGAATAAAATAACATCTCTAAGGATCCGATAAACTATCTATATATACAATAGAATAAGGTATGTTGGTAATGTCTAATCAGTAAAATAGAATATTAAAATAGCGTTAAGGCGTTACCATAATTCCCCTTAACACATTTTATATTCCCAAAAACATATACAAGACCGTAGTTTCCCAAAACCGGAAGTCACCAGAGGGCAATCCATATACTCAAGGTACAAATCAAAACGTAGTGGTCGCGAATAGGATAATCAGTATGACAAGGTACATGAGGCAATACCAACTAGGATACTTGCGTGATCCGGACTGATGTTGAGCATAGTAGCTACTATCTCAACACCGCGAAACAACACTCCCAAATCAAGGGGTGCACCGAAATCGAATCACAAAAGTAATAAATATGGTATCGAAGAAGCGTGTCCGCTAGAGGTGGCGATCCTCAATGGCCCGGCGCGGCTCCTGTTTTAGTCATGTCAGGGGTTATCTAATATCGTTCTCTTTCTTCAGTCAACGCGTTCACCAAACCATCCACTTCATTCTGGATCAACACTTCGCGCATAATAGTTATTAAGGTGGTTTTCGGTATCGACAGAGAGTATGTCCATTCCCGATCCCGGTCTCTTTAATAACTACGTATTTATTACCCGATGGTCTTTTAAATTAACGTCTTAAACAAATCAAAGTCCAAAAGTCAAGGTGCAAATTTGACTTCCAAATTTTTGACATTTCACGATTCAATTTGTTTTAGATATTTTAAAACATATTTCCAAATGCAAATTTTCCAAACATTTGAATGGTAAGTATTCAAGTTTAATTTAATAAGATCTAAATGTCGCTTATTAAGTTTAGTTCATAATCAATGAATTCAATTTAATGGTAAACTTAGTTTAAATTATTAAATCAAATTCTATTCATTTCAGTTCATGCTTACATCCACCGTTGTCATAAATCTGATAAATCAATTTCATTACTAAATTCCTTTTATCAAACCTCATTTGATTTATTTACTTATTCAATTAAATTCCCAAATCGAAGGAATCCATTTTCATTTACAATGTCCTGATTTGATTAATTTGTAAGTTTAAAATCATTTTAAACTTACATATCACTAAGTTATATCCATAAAACTTTAGTTAGTTTTGTATTCCTCTTAAGTCAAATTCTCTAAATTTCAAATACGATTTATAACATGTTCCAATTCCATTTAATTTAAACCCGAGTTTTAATCTTAACCTAACAAATCTAATAAATTGTTAAATTCTAAACTTACTTGTTTCTAAATCTCATTTCGATTAAATTTGCCAATTCATTTTATTTAATTACATAGGTTTCTTAATCCGTTTCAATTTAATCCATTAATTTTACTTCAATCTAACCCATAAAATTTATCTCAATTAAATCCGGGAAATTTATTTCAATTACATTCATTAAAACCGTTATCAAATTTCCAAACAAATTGTCATGTTCATTCCTTAATTTAAATTATATTTCAATTCCGAAAATGGTTTGTTGACCAATCGGGTTTCTTACTTTTATTTTCTATCCTAGGCCAAGTTGTTTAAGTGGGTATTTATCATTTCAACCCAATATCATTCAATATAAAACAAAGCATAGCAAAGGGAACTTACAGTGTGGTAACTAGGATGGTGTCAAAGTAAATAAACAAGCAATAGCAACCATGCATAACAATTTAATAGTTTATTAAATAATCCCGAAATAATCGTATTAACTTACATTTGTTTATTTATGCAAATTAATATAATTATTCCTAGAATCCACACTTTCGTTTCATGCGGATTAAAGATTATCATGGTTTCCACTTGGTGTCTATTATCAAATTACTATATCAATCATACATTCAATGGTTCAAGGTGTAGTTAACGCTATTTCTACGCGACGATTTATTTAACATTTGAAGGGGTCAAGTTCAACATATATAATCCATTTTAAATTGTTGCCTATCCTATATCAATTTCAATTCCATATTAAAGTTCACTTATATTAACAACCAAATCCAACATCACATAATAATTTTAGTGTCACAACTAATTGTCGTAAACTAGCAGTATTCAAATTTAACTTGCATAGCGATTAAAATTTTTATTTCAACAATTCCAACAATCAACAATTAACATCCAAATTAATATAAACAACAATTATCACTTGATTATCATAGTATAATAGATTGAGTCGTGAATGAAATATTCAACTTGCGTGGTTGAAGAAGATGACGGCGAAGCACGAAATGGATAGACTAGATAGACGACACAAGCACGAATACGAACTATAAATCAAACAAAAGATTATTCAACAATAGTTTAATACAATGTATATATATCGATTTGTCTATATATAAACCATACCAAACAACTAAATGCAAATAAGGTAGACGGAGCCTAGGCCTGAGATTCCGGAATAGCTATAACTGAAATTCAACAAAGAAGTTATTCGACAATCGGTTGACGTATATATATAACACTTGTATATATAAAACATACCAAACAAGTCGGGATGAGAGCGAATGAGCCGAAGCGATATCTTAAGAATCAGGAGCGGTGGCTGAAACAACACGCAAAGTTTATTAAAATATATATATATACTACTAGTCTTAAACTAACGGAGAAACCACTGCATATTTATAACTATCGTGTAAAGCAAATTCCTAAAACAAAGTCGAAGATGCTGGTACAAAATTATGAAACAAAATTTATGCAACAGTTCCCTACCCAAAACCTATACACTACTGGCGCATAAAACTACACAACTTCAATCAACTAAAGTTTATATAATAACAACTCACATATATAAAGTTTATACTGTTCCTCACCTATATCAACACATGTTTATACTGCAACTTTTATATAAGTTTTATATGCAACCTGTGACTAACCGATCACTAGCCAGAGCCAAAACTAAAACATGTACAAATATTATTAATTTTTTTTTTAACATATACTCATCTACTGATTTATAAACTAGCTTATAAACATACTTATACGCAACAACCGATACTTCTTATACACACACTAAGTCACGGTGCAGGGGTCTTGCGCGAGCGGGGCAGTGTGTAGGGCGGGCTGCATGGGGAGGCGGAGGCGGTCGGTAAGGGCAGCGGGTGTGGCCTGTGGGGGTTGGCATGTGGGGACGTGGTGGGTGGCCTAGTGGACAGTGGGGCGGAGGCCAGTAGTGGAGCGGTGGAGCTAGTAGGGCAGAGGCCGGGCCGTTAGTGGTGCATGTGGAGGCGGTGCAGGGTGTGGGAAGGGGAGGAAAAGGCGGAGGGGAGAGGCCGAGGCCGAGGCGGTTGTAGTGGTGGCAGTGGAGGCGGGTGGAGCTGCATGGTGCGGCGCATGGCGGAGTGGAAGTGACTGCATGGGGTTGTATGCGGCATGGCGGAGGGGGGGTTTGCCTTGGAGGCCGAGCAGGTGAGGCGGACGTGTGGGCTGTGTTAGGCAGTGGCAGGCGAGGAGCTGTGAGTGGGGAGTTGGCGTGTGGGCGGAGGTGAGGTGGTCGTTGCAGTGAAGGGGATGTTCGCAGTGGAGCATGGCCGTGTGGGGGAGAAGGAATGTGCGAACTGGGGGGGGGGGTTGAAGTGAACTAAATACATGTGGAGAGAGGGAGGGAGCATGGGTTAAGTTTAACAAATAAACTGAAGTTTGATAAATAATAAGAAAAGGAAGAAGAATTTGCAGAAAGTGGTTTCATATTTGCAGAGAGAAAAAAAAGAATAGGAAGAGAAGAAGAAAGGAGTTGCAGAGCATAGAGCATACGTACCAGAGAACCAACGCAATAAATGAAGTGAGTAATTAATGCAGGGAGAGGTTTGCAGAGAGATATATACAGATGGGTTTAGAGTCCCTAGGCCAAGCAATGATGTCTTCTGTAAAGGTGACGGCTGTTTGGTTTCTGAAAGGTCAAAGCTCCAAGAATTTTGAACGTTGGAAGGTTGGGTACCGGTTTGCGCTGCGTAACGGACCGGTTTGCGCTCCGTTACAATTATAGTTTGCAACGCCGAACTCCGATTGACACAAATAAATATACCGTTGAGATCAGCGCGTCGAGACGGACACAACGGTATAAGGATATTGATGGTTCGACACCGTTTGCAAAGTGGTAAATCTTATTGAACCATTTGCACGAGCGAACATTTTAGCTAGCAATTGAAAGCGAAATTTGACGAAACGCAATGCGCCGTCAAGTTTAGAATATTTTTCTTATGCAACATCGAGAAAATATTTGAGTTCGGACGATAGGAAATTTTCACATAAGATTTTAAACTAAAATGTAATTGCGACGAGCATAATTTACTTCAATATTTTTCAACGAAATTTGGCACACGCCTATGTCTATCTAGACGCATTCCAAAGGTGAAGTTTGGATGGCAACGGAAGTTGTTTGAGAAAATTCGAATTTTTACATAAAATAAGCGGTTTTAAAATTTTAAACTGGGTCCGGATTTCAGGGTCGTTACGTTCTCCCCTACTAAAAACTTTTCGTCCACGAAAAGGAAAAAGTAAAGAGTGGAAGACAAATAGAAGAGATATGATGAACAAGGAATAGATTATGAATGAAGTAAAGAATATAGAATGGAACTTACCTTCAACAAACAATTCAGTATTAGATTCTCGGATACTCTCCTCGGTTTCCCAAGTACAATCACGCTCATCGGGACTCCATTGGACTTTGACTAGGCTAACAGACTTCCTTCTAAGCTGCTTCGTATCCCTATCAACAATACGAAGTGGTCTCCTCTCTATAGTCAAATCCGGCTCAATATCAACCTCATCTAACTGAGCAATAGGAATGATCATGGATGGATCATGTACAACCTTCCGAAGATGTGAAACATGGAATACGTTGTGCATGCCCTCAAATTTCTCCAGCAGTGCAACTTTGTAGGCTAGTGTACCAATCCTCTCAGTGATAGTGAATGGTCCAACAAATCTAGGAGCGAGCTTCCCTCTACGACAAAATCGAATAACATTCTTCAAAGGTGATAATTTAAGAAATACCTCATCTCCAACCTGGAATTTTAACTCTCTTCTACGCCTATCTGCATAGCTCTTCTGCCTATCCTGTGCGGTCTTCATCTTCCTTCTGATCTCATTAACCTTCTCGGATGCTTCCATAATCATATCCGGGCCAAGAACTAATCGGTCACCAGGCTCAATCCAACAAGCTGGCGATTTGCATGGCCGTCCATATAAAGCTTCGAACGGTGCCATATCGATACTCGCCTGATTATAAAGATAGTTATATTTCAATTCAAATTTTTACTTATTCAAATTGAAAATTTTGGATTACCTGATAGCTGTTATTATAAGTGAATTCAACCAAATGAAGGTGGTCTTCCCAAGATCCACCGGAATCAATAATGCAAGCTCGGAGCAGATCTTCCAAAATCTGATTTACCCTCTCAGTTTGGCCATCTGTTTGAGGATGATAAGCCGTGCTCAGATTTAGTTTAGTGCCCAAGACGTCCTGAAATGCCTTCCAGAATTTACTAGTGAATAAAGGATCTCTATCGCATACAATACTAGATGGAACTCCATGAAGTCTGACAATCTCTCTCATATAAGTCTTGGCCAAACTCGAAGCAGTACGAGTGGTCTTAGCAGGAATAAAGTGAGCAGATTTTGTCAACCTATCAACAATCACCCATATACTCTCGTTCCCTTTTCTGGTCCTCGGTAATCCGTCAACGAAGTCCATAGAAATTTGGTCCAATTTCCAACATGGAATCTCTAGGGGTTGAAGTAATCCCGCAGTCTTCAGGTGATCGGGCTTGACTTGCTGGCAAGTGGTACATCTACTGACATATATGGAAATATCTCTCTTCATCCCACTCCACCAATATAAACGCTTCATATTTCGATACATCTTGGTGACACCAGGATGAAATGAAAGTGATGACTGATGGTTCTCTCTAAGCACTTCTTGTCTCAATCCGTCAACATTTGGAACATAAATACGGTTGTCAATCTTCAGAACTCCATTACTATCTATCTGTGCTCCCACTTTACTGCCAGCATTTCCAACTCTACCAAGAACTAACTCCTTCATGCGATAGAGCAAGGTGTCCTCATATTGCTTAGCTTTGATGCGATCCAAAAGAGATGGGGAGATAACAAGCTGAAATAGCATGCCTTCTACAAGATTACAACAAGACAATGCTTTGCTACGGCTCAAAGCATCAGCTACAACATTTGCTTTTCCAGGAGTATAATTGATGTCGAAATCATATGCAGCTAAGAATTCGAGCCATCGGACTTGTCTCTGATTCAAGTCCTTCTGAGAGGAAATATACCGCAAGGACTTATGATCCGTGAATAATTCAAATTTGGTCCCCAAAAGATGGTACCTCCATAGTTTCAAAGAAAATACAACTGCAAGAAGCTCTAAATCATGTGTTTCATAGTTTACTTCATGGATCTTCAACTGACGACCAACATAAGCAATAACCCTTCCATTTTGCATAAGGACAGCGCCTAAAACTTCTCGACAAGCATCGGTATAGACAGTTAATCCTTCACTCCCGTCAATTACCGCAAGAACTGGGGCTGAAGTTAACTTACGCTTCAACTCATTAAAAGCCGATTCACACTTCTCACTCCAAATAAACTTGACATCCTTCCGAGTTAAAGCAGTGAGTGGGGCATAAATCCAGGCAAAGCGCTCAATGAATCTGCGATAATAACCGGCTATGCCCAAGAAACTACGGATATCAGTAGGAGTTTTGGGAGTCTCCCAATCCTGTAGATAGGTTTTCAAATTAGAAAGGAATACGATGGATCGAATAGAAATAAAAAATAGGGTAGAACTTACATTGATTGCGGCGATCTTAGCTGGATCGACCGAAATTCCGTTTTCAGAAACAATATGGCCAAGGAATCGTACTTCGTCTCGCCAGAAGTGGCATTTCGAAAACTTGGCTTTAAGCTGATGATTTCGGAGAGTTCCCAGAACATAAGGAAGATGTGTTTCATGCTCTTTCTCATCCTTGGAGAAGACGAGAATATCATCAATGAAGACAAGAACAAACTTGTTAAGGACATCACGAAAGACTCTATTCATTAAGTCGACGAAATAAGCAGGTGCGTTGGTCAAACCAAATTGCATAACCAACCATTCATAGAATCCATTCTCGGTACGGAAAGCTGTTTTATGAATACTATCTTCTACTACTCTGAGTTGGTGGAACCCAGTGGCTAAATCAAGTTGCGAGAAAACTTTAGCTCCATGGAGATGATCGAATAAATCATTGATGCGAGGCATCGGATAGCGGTTCTTGAGAGTGCGCTTGTTTAATTCCCGATAATCAACACACATGCGAAGAGATCCATCTGATTTGGTGACAAAGACGACTGCGGCGCCCCATTCAGAACAACTTCTCCTGATCAAACCCTTAGCAAATAGATCGTCAATTTGGGTTTAAGTTCAGCTTTTTCTTTAGGAGCCATCCTTCTGTGAGGGAGAACTACGGGAGTAGCTCCGGGAATAAGGTCAATGCGGAAATCGATCTCTTGTTTTGGCGGTAGAGAGTCGACTTCCCCAAATACATCGGGAAATTTCTGAACGATAGGAGTAGTACTAAGGTCATCCGGGTGAGCATCAAGAGAGAATATGAAGCTTCCGGCATATTTCTGAGGTGATTTGCATTCGATGACAAGCGGTACACCCTTGTCATTGACTAGAGAAACAAATCGAGCTTTGCAAGAAATAATAGCATCGAATTTTCTTAACCAATCAGCACCAAATAAGATTTCAAATGCTTCGAAGCCAAGCACATAAAAATCCCAAGTGAATCGATATCTTCCATAAAGAAGCACAACCTCTTTACAAATTCTACTGAGGTTGGCAAGGCCTCCAATAGGGTTGGAGACGCATAAGGAAGTAGTAGCAAGAGTTGGTTCTAATTTGAGCTTATTACAAAGATCAATAGATATGAAGCTATGAGATGCACCAGTATCGAATAATACCCGAACAAGTAAATTATGAAATGTAAAAGTACTTCGTAAGGTACCTCGGTCATCCTGAGCAGGTGGTGGTGGTGGTGCAGGAGTGGTGACAGCATATACTCCTGATGGAGTGCCTTTCTTCCTCAATGGGCAATCTCTCTTGAAGTGACCTGGATGGAGGCAGACATGGCATAAATCATTCCTCATCTGAGAAGGTGGTGGAATAGTAGCTCTGGTGGATGGGCAACTATTAGCATAATCGCCCTTCTTATCGCATTTGAAGCAAGTGATCTTAGCAAGGTCGATTGGGCTTTTCTGGGCATATCCTAATCCTGTAGTCTTTTTCCAAGCTTTCTTTTGCTGATCGAAGTTCATCTTCCTCGTTCCGAGCTGGCTGGAAGAGGGCTGAGTAGGAGGGGCTTTGGCAGTGGGTCCCCTTGGCTTTGCCTCATATCGAAGAGCATAGTCGACAAGCTCTGTGAAGGTGCAGTGAGTGTGGCCAGTAAGCAAGTCATGATACTCTGGTCTAGCTCCCATAATGAACTTCTCATTCTTTAGAAGTGGTGTATCGATCAATCCCGGGCCAAACTTGGAGAGTTCGTTGAATTTCCTCTCATACTCAGAAATAGTCATACTGCCTTACTTAAGATCCATAAAATATCTATAAAGTTGGGTTTTCCCAGCAGAGGGCATCCACTATGCCGAGAAAGTATCCCTAATCAAAGATAGACTAGATGAGTAACCTTTTAAAGATTGAAAGAAGAATTAGACTACGAAATCCAAATAAATTTATACCTAAACTGGGCCCAAGTGATGGTGTTCTCTACGATACGGGAAGTAACCGATTCCCACCAATCTTTCGCGGCATCCTGAAGTTGCCACGCAGCAAGCTGACGTTTCTGAGCATCAGTGATCTCCAATCCAGAAAATATCTTCTCTAAGCCTTTGAGCCATTGCTGAGCCTCGATAATACCCTCGGATCCAGAAAACTTAGTACCACCTAGCTGCGTATACTCCTTGGTAAGAGTGGTGAATTTGACTGGAGCTGGTACGGCAGGTGCATCCCGGGCAGGACCATGACCTCTTCCTCCCCTATTGTTTCTTCCGGTGCTCATCCTGAAATATCGAAAGAGATTTAGAATCAAGGATAGAAAATCATACAGCTTGAAGAAAATCTAATGAACGAATCAAGGAATTTTGAATTTTTAAAGGATCGGGATACTGAATCGATTCTCCTCATTCTAGGGTATTGCTACCCTCTCTAATGAGTTTATATAATCCCAAACTAAGGTTTTTAGGGAAACCAAAGCTCTGATACCAACTGTAACAACCCGTATATTTGGACCATTTAAATTGACAATAATCCTCACATGTCAACTTAAATAATACAAAACACGAATCATTATGGGATTATAAATACATAAATGTAAATGAGAATCAATACAACATCACAGTCACAGAACAGTCACAGAATAATGCTGCGGAAATACATCGTCATAATAGCAGTTCATGAAGCTACTACATATAGTACAACAATGTATAAACAAAAGGTGACTGAAAAGAAATACATAAATGTCCAACAGACACGGACATCAAAATAGACTGATAAAGATAAATGCTAAGTCTTCAGAATCTTCAACCAACCTTGATCAGCAAACTGGATAGCTTCAGACTGACCCGAGCATATACAAAAGAAACAGTCGAGTCAGGACTCAAAATCTTATGCAGGATAATCAAATGCAGGAAATAAAGTCCATAACTCAAAGATGAATAAAATAACATCTCTAAGGATCCGATAAACTATCTATATATACAATAGAATACGGTATGTAGGTAATGTCTAATCAGTAAAATATAATATTAAAATAGCGTTAAGGCGTTACCATAATTCCCCTTAACACATTTTATATTCCCAAAAACATATACAAGACCGTAGTTTCCCCAAAACCGGAAGTCACCAGAGGGCAATCCGTATACTCAAGGTACAAATCAAAACGTAGTGGTCGCGAATAGGATAATCAGTATGACAAGGTACATGAGGCAATACCAACTAGGATACTAGTAGTTGCGTGATCCAGACTGATGTTGAGCATAGTAGCTACTATCTCAACACCACGAAACAACACTCCCAAATCAAGGGGTGCACCCAAATCGAATCACAAAAGTAATAGATATGGTATCGAAGAAGCGTGTCTGCTAGAGGTGGCGATCCTCAATGGCCCGGCCCGGCTCCTGTTTTAGTCATGTCAGGGGTTATCCAATATCGTTCTCTTTCTTCAGTCAACGCGTTCACCAAACCATCCACTTCATTCTGGATCAACACTTCGCGCATAATAGTTATTAAGGTGGTTTTTGGTATCGACAAAGAGTATGTCCATTGCCGATCCCGGTCTCTTTAATAACTACGTATTTATTACCCGATGGTCTGTTAAATTAACGTCTTAAACAAATCATAGTCCAAAAGTCAAGTTGCAAATTTGACATTCAAATTTTTGACATTTCACGATTCAATTTGTTTCAGATATTTTAAAACATATTTCCAAATGCAAATTTTCCAAACATTCGAATGGTAAGTATTCAAGTTTAATTTAATAAGATCTAAATGTCGCTTATTAAGTTTAGTTCATAATCAATGAATTCAATTTAATGGTAAACTTAGTTTATATTATTAAATCAAATTCTATTCATTTCACTTCATGCTTACATCCACCGTTGTCATAAATCCGATAAATCAATTTCATTACTAAATTCCTTTTATCAAACCTCATTTGATTTATTTATTTATTCAATTAAATTCCCAAATCGAAGGAATCCATTTTCATTTACAATGTCCTGATTTGATTAATTTGTAAGTTTAAAATCATTTTAAATTTACATATCACTAAGTTATATCCATAAAACTTTAGTTAGTTTTGTATTCCTCTTAAGTCAAATTCTCTAAATTTCAAATACGATTTATAACACGTTCCAATTCTATTTAATTTAAACCCGAGTTTTAATCTTAACCTAACCAATCTAATAAATTGTTAAATTCTAAACTTACTTGTTTCTAAATCTCATTTCGATTAAATTTGCCAATTCATTTTATTTAATTACATAGGTTTCTTAATCCGTTTCAATTTAATCCATTAATTTTACTTCAATCTAACCCATAAAATTTATCTCAATTAAATCCGGGAAATTTATTTCAATTACATTCATTAAAACCGTTATCAAATTTCCAAACAAATTGTCAAGTTCATTCCTTAATTTAAATTATATTTCAATTTCGAAAATGGTTTCGTTGACCAATCGTGTTTCTTACTTTTATTTTCTATCCTAGGCCAAGTTGTTTAAATGGGTATTTATCATTTCAACCCAATATCATTCGATATAAAACAAAGCATAGCAAAGGGAACTTGCAGTGTGGTAACTGGGATGGTGTCAAAGTAAATAAACAAGCAATAGCAACCATACATAACAATTTAACAGTTTATTAAATAATCCCGAAATAATCATATTAACTTACATTTGTTATTTATGCAAATTAATATAATTATTCCTAGAATCCACACTATCGTTTCATGCGGATTAAAGATTATCATGGTTTCCACTTGGTGTCTATTATCAAATTACTATAACAATTGTACATTCAATGATTCAAGGTGTAGTTAATGCTATTTCTACGCGACGATTTATTTAACATTTAAAGGGGTCAAGTTCAACATATATAATCCGTTTTAAATTGTTGACTATCCTATATCAATTTCAATTCCATATTAAAGTTCACTTATATTAACAACCAAATTCAACATCACATAATAATTTTAGTGTCACAACTAATTGTCGTAAACTAGCAGTATTCAAATTTAACTTGCATAGCGATTAAAATTTTTATTTCAACAATTCCAACAATCAACAATTAACATCCAAATTAATATAAACAACAATTATCACTTGATTATCATAGCATAATAGATTGAGTCGTGAATAAAATATTCACCTTGCGTGGTTGAAGAAGATGACGGCGAAGCATGAAATGGATAGACTAGATAGACGACACAAGCACGAATACGAACTATAAATCAAACAAAAGATTATTCAACAATAGTTTAATACAATGTATACATATCGATTTGTCTATATATAAACCATACCAAACAACTAAATGCAAATAAGGTAGACGGAGCCTAGGCCTGAGATTCTGGATTAGCTATAACTGAAATTCAACAAAGAAGTTATTCGACAATCGATTGACGTATATATATAACACTTGTATATATAAAACATACCAAACAAGTCGGGATGAGATCGAATGAGCCGAAGCGATATATTAAGAATCCGGAGCGGTGGCTGAAACAACATGCAAAGTTTATTAAAATATATATATATACTACTAGTCTTAAACTAACGGAGAAACCACTGCATATTTATAACTATCGTGTAAAGCAAATTCCTAAAACAAAGTCGGAGATGCTGGTACAAAATTATGAAACAAAATTTATGCAACAGTTCCCTACCCAAAACCTATACACTACTGGCGCATAAAACTACACAACTTCAATCAACTAAAGTTTATATAATAACAACTCACATATATAAAGTTTATACTGTTCCTCACCTATATCAACACATGTTTATACTGTGACTTTTATATAAGTTTTATACGCAACCTGCGACTAACTGATCACTAGCCAGAGCCAAAACTAAAACATGTACCAATATTATTAATATATATATATATATATATATATATTTTTAACATATACTCATCTACTGATTTATAAACTAGCTTATAAACATACTTATACGCAACAACCGATACTGCTTATACACACACTAAGTCACGGTGCAGGGGTCTTGCGCGAGCGGGGCAGTGTGTAGGGCGGGCTGCATGGGGAGGCGGAGGCGGTAGGTAAGGGCAGCGGGTGTGGCCTGTGGGGGTTGGCATGTGGGGACGTGGTGGGTAGCCTAGTGGACAGTGGGCGGAGGCCAGTAGTGGAGCGGTGGAGCATGGAGGTGGTAGGGCGGAGGCCGGGCCGTTAGTGGTGCATGTGGAGGCGGTGCAGGGTGTGGGAAGGGGAGGAAAAGTCAGAGGGGAGAGGCCGAGGCGGAGGCGGTTGCAGTGGTGGCAGTGGAGGCGGGTGGAGCTTCATGGTGCGGCGCATGGCGGAGGGGAAGTGACTGCATGGGGTTGTATGTGGCATGGCGGAGGGGGGGGTTTGCCTTGGAGGCCGAGCAGGTGAGGGGGACGTGTGGGCTGTGTTAGGCAGTGGCGGGCGAGGAGCTGTGAGTGGGGAGTTGGCGTGTGGGCGGAGGTGAGTTGGTCGTTGCAGTGAAGGGGATGTTCGCAGTGGAGCATGGCGGGGTGGGGGAGAAGGAACGTGCGAACTAGGGGAGTTTGAAGTGAACTAAATACATGTGGAGAGAGGGAGCATGGGTTAAGTTTAACAAATAAACTAAAGTTTAATAAATAATAAGAAAAGGAAGAAGAATTTGCAGAAAGTGGTTTCATATTTGCAGAGAAAAAAAAAGAATAGGAAGAGAAGAAGAAAGGAGTTGCAGAGCATAGAGCATACGTACCAGAGAACCAACGCAATAAATGAAGTGAGTAATTAATGCAGCGAGAGGTTTGCAGAGAGATATATACAGAGGGGTTTAGAGTCCCCAGGCCAAGCAATGATGTCTTCTGTAAAGGTGACGGCTGTTTGGTTTCTGAAGGGTCAAAGCTCCAAGAATTTTGAACGTTGGAAGGTTGGGTACCGGTTTGCGCTGCGTAACGGACCGGTTTGCGCTCCGATAACAATTATAGTTTGCAACGCCGAACTCCGATTGACACAAATAAATATACCGTTGTGATCAGCGCGTCGAGACGGACACAACGGTATAAGGATATTGATGCTTCGACACCGTATGCAAAGTGGTAAATCTTATTGAACCATTTGCACGAGCGAACATTTTAGCTAGCAATTAAAAGCGAAATTTGACGAAATGCAATGCGCCGTCAAGTTCAGAATATTTTTCTTATGCAACATCGAGAAAATATTTGAGTCCGGACGATAGGAAATTTTCACATAAGATTTTAAACTAAAATGTAATTGCGACGAGCGTAATTTACTTCAATATTTTTCAACGAAATTTGGCGCACGCCTATGTCTATCAAGACGCATTCCAAATGTGAAGTTTGGATGGCAACGGTAGTTGTTTGAGAAAATTCGAATTTTTACATAAAATAAGCGGTTTTAAAATTTTAAACTGGGTCCGGATTTCAGGGTCGTTACATTTTCTGACGCCTTAAATTTTCAAAAACTTTCTCCATAACCTCCTTTGCGCGACTAACTCGGTACGACTACAAAATTCCACAACGGGCCCCTAATTTCAAAAGAAAACGAAAAGCCAAGCGGCTAGACAAGAAGATCATCAAATTTCATACTGAAATTCAAATACATAACTTTTTGTGGAGCAATTCAATTTTTATCTTCAAAATCAAAATCCCAATTCCATTTCCTTTAATACACCTGTATATCCTGCTAGCCATAATATCCAATTACAACTTTCAAATTTATTTTGCACATTCCTTTACAAAATTTTCAATATATACTTCTTATACCATTTTTACTTTACTATTGAAGTTATATATCCATTTTCATTCTAGATTTCATTATCAATTTCATTCGAATTCGATTTACACTTTCAATTCTGTTTGGATTCAATTTACCTTTTGAATGTTGAATTTATCAATTATCTTTCATTCACAATTGATTCATATCACTATTTTAAATTAGTTTTATTTACAAATTCAATTACTTTAGCTTTCAATTTCACTAATTCAATTTCATCAACACTTAATGAATTTGTATACAACCAATTTATAATCAAATAACAACCAATGTATATTCAATACAACCTAATTTATTTTCTTTACATTCAACATTCATATTCACTTTGTTTACCTTCAATTTGGTTTAATATTCAATTAGCCTTAAATGAATTAACACTTATATCCATTATTTTTTATCAATTCATTACATTCGATTGACTACTATTCAATTCATTAGTTCAATTACCAATTTATTTTACAAATAAAGTTGAATCTTCTTTATATAATTCAAGTTCATATCCATTTAATTCACTTCATTATTTTACTTCGATACCAAAATCAACTTCATTCAGCATCACTTAAGTTATATTCCATTTCAAGTTTCCACTTGTAAATCCAATTCAAATTCCAGTTCCAAAGTAAATTCTATTTAACTTTTACCAAAGTCAATTTTTATCACTTATTCAGATTCATACCTCGTTTTGCTTAACAAAGTTGTTTAACCATTTTAATAATTGGTTTTACTTACATTTTCACATTTAATAAGTTATACAACTTATTATTCAACTTCCAACTCTGATTTAATTTATTTAACTTTCTTTAGTTAAATTTCACATCATATATTTTATCATACTAATTCAAATTTCATTTCAACTTTACTAAAGTTAAATCTTTATTTCATATTACAAGTTCAAAACTCGTTTTACTTGTATTTATCAATTATAACTTGGATTTTAATTTCAAATTTGTTTATCACAACAAAACTCAATTTGAATTTACTATGGTAGCAAATCCATGACACAGAAACTCGAAAATGATACTGATGATGCTAGAGTCATCACCCTTATTATCCCCAACAACAGTAGTGAATCCAATGCTTTAAATTCTTTCAAAATTTTCCTTTTTATTTATAAATCACATTTATAAATCTTGCTTATATAAATTTCACTATTTAACTTTACTTATATAAGATTATTCGACAATTGTAAGTCATTTCAATTATAATTCTATACTTATACAATTGTTGCTTCTATATAATTTATCCTTTCACAATTTTTGTTTTTATTCAGATTATTCGAACAACTTTGATTTACTTATATGTTCTTACATTTTCAACAATTCAAACAATTCAATTTTTACATACGCTTTAATAATTATGAAAAATTATTCCTTTGTATATAAAAAATATAATTGAGGTAAAATTATTTCATTTCCCCAATTTAAAATCATACTATGTCGGTTTATCTCGTTTAAGAGTTTAGAAACCCCGATCGATATAGTTAGCTAGGCTGCATCGACCAGAATCTATAAACAATCAACTGATAAGTCAACACAATGCAAACCAATTTCATATTCACTAAAAAATACACGCTCAAATCTATTATTAAACTCAACTCATTCTAGAGTACTGCTGACTCTATCTCTAATGAGTAATCCCCAACAGAGCTAAGGTTATCACTTACCAAATACTTTGATACCACGTGTAAGGACCCGATTCTTCGACTTTCGAAAATCGACATCAATACGTCCACTATATCAACTTCCGAGCAATCGAATGTCGGAAAACCGAATTCTTTGGGTTTAAGAATAAGAAAAAGATACAAGAAGAAAGAAAAAAAGACAGAACAATATCAGAATCTCACCTAGCTCTACAAGTTTGTAGTTAGACTATTTTGATGAAGGTTGACAGATTTAAAGAGATTAAGGGAATAAGTTAGGAGATTTACGGCCTTGGAAAATGAAGGTGGCGGCTATGAAATCCGACCTAGGGTTTTTGTGCAAAAAGTGAATGTGAAGTCCTTCTATTGAAATTTTCCAAAAACACTATTCATCCAAAATTTTCGAAACTCCAAATATCGCGCGGTGACTGGAATTTCTAGGGTTTACCCCGTGTTTCGGACACAATGGAATAGGTATCGAGAGCCATTTCGATCATCTGTGCAAGTTACGGAAATAAACGATCAAATTCAAATTAAATCGGTTAAACCAATTTCTACGCGTTTTGGCTTGCCCCGGACAAACCGTAAATCCGATTGACACGAAATTTGAAATATTACAATAATATAACATTACAGATCCGATGAAACTGGTTTAGTCGAAATCCGAGACTGTTTGAAAAATGACTATTTTTAGCCGTCAATTAAATATTAAAATATTCAATTTTTTGCAAATTAACTTTTAGTTCAATTTTAAAAGTTCAAACACATTGTTCTAACTCCAATATGATTTAATATAACTTTATAAATCATTTTTATCCCAATTAAACCCAAATTCCAAACTTTTCAGTAATTTCAATTATTAAATTGTCGATTTAATTATCCAATTAAATCCAGATATTCGAAATAAAAATTATTCGACTTACAAATTTTACTTGTTAATATTTAAAAATAAATTAAATATCTGAATTTAAAATGACAGAAATTCTGGGTCGTTACAGTTATAGAGGTGGGGCATCACTGCTCGGTATCAGAGCCTAATTTCGGAACAATGTAGAATAATTTAACAAGGATCATCATCCTAAGTCTATCTAAGGAGTCGTACCTTAGGATTTGATTCGAGTCTTCGTACCGTCTTATCCTATTTTCTTTTGTGATACCTTGTTTTATCAATCTTTATTGCTTAATATCCATTTTGTGAATAACCTTCTTTCTTCTTCTTTCTTTCTATCTTAAAGAAGAGAAATGGTTAGACCTGGCCGTCCCAGTGCCGGTGAATCTAGTGCTACTCCCCAAGATGGAGTATTTATGTCTGCCCAGCTGCTTTTAGATCTGGTAAAGAATGCTCAAGCAGCCGGACCCGTTCCGGAGCCTACTCACCCTAAGTCTGGATTTGCACGTTTGTGCAGCGATTAACCAACTTGGGTGAGAAGCCATTCAGAGGTTCTGAAACTATTATTGAAGTCCAAGCTTGCCTAAGAGCATGTGATCGAATCTTTTCTCGCATGAATCTTTTTGATCTTCACCGGGTTCAGGTGGCCTCTACTATGCTCCAAGAAAGAGCATTAGACTGGTACGAGCTTCTGATTTTCGAAATAAATGAAGTGGATCTTACTTGGGAGAAATTCCGGGAACGATTCGAATTAAAGTTTGTGCCAGAAGCTGAGAAGGTGACATTGGCTCGTTTCATTGACGTTGTTCAAGGGGAATCCTCCGTGGAAGATTATGTCGCGTCCTTCGAGTCACTTTCTAAATACGGGATCAAGTACATAAACACCCCATTGAAGAAGAACAAAAAATTTGTCTATGGCTTGAATAAAAATCTCAAGAAGCCATTACTTCTAAAATTAGAAGTTTCTTTTGATCAACTCATTGATATCGCTCTTCGTCTTGAAGAGGCAGATAAGGAGAGTGATGTTGAAGTTATGGGTGCCAAACCAAACTTCAACAACAAGAAAAGGCCTAGTAAGTTCAAAGGTCCTTATCCCAATAAGAAAGGGAAGCAAGCAACTCTAGTGGCAAAGACTTCTGCCTCTAGTAGTGGGCAATGCTACAATTGTGGTTCTGAGGACCATTATGCTAATAAGTGTTCAAAGCCCCTTGCTTGTCCCTATTGCAAAAGTTCGGGTCATTATTTATCTGCATGCCCCAAACTTCAAGGTAGGAAAGAGGGAAAGCTTAATGTGGCACAAGCCCCTTGCAACACTTCTCGCGGTCAAGGTATTTATCTTTCTATCCTTGATGGCGTTATTGTGTTTCGTGATCATCCTATTCGAGTTCTTTTTGATACGGGTGCGTCCCATTCTTTTATATCAAAAGAACTTGTTGATACTTTTTCTTTAAGTGTTGTTGCTTTAATGAATTCTTTGAGAATTGTGAATCCGGTTAGTGGATCCGCAACAATTAGTTTGCTTTGTAAAGACGTCGAGATTATTTTGTGTGATTTTTCTTTCCGAACCGATTTGCTGTTATGCGCTACTTAGGCTTTGGAATGATTTTGGGAAGGATTGGCTTAACTGCTATGAAGCTCAAATCCTATGTCCTGAGCGGACTATTCATCTTCGACATCCTCAATCTGTTAAACAAATTTCCATTGATCTTAAAGATTCAGATTCCAACATGGTTGCATCTTTATATTATTTAAATCCTCATTATGACGATAATGATGATGACGAAGATGTCATTTCTCTTATTCACGTTGTTTGTGAATTTTCCGACATATATGGTCCCGTTTTAGGATTACCACCTAAGCGAGAAATTGAGTTGAGAATTAACCTTATCCCTGGAGCTCTACCTATTACTCGTCCTCCTTATCGTAAGTCCAATAAAGAAAATGAGGAGATGCACAAACAATTATCCAAATTGGAGACGAAGCAATTCATTCGCTCGAGTTCCTCTCCTTGGGGAGCTTCGGCTATTTTTGTAAAGAAATCCGATGGTACACTTAGGCTTTGCGTTGACTATCGCAAGCTTAATAATCTTACTATCAAGAATAAATATCCTTTACCTCAGATTGATGATCTATTTGATCAACTTAGTGGTGCTAGAGTCTTTTCACAATTAGACGTAGCAACCGGTTTTCATCAGCTTCTTATTACAGAGGATAGCATTCCTTTGACATCGTTCCGTACTCATTATGGATCTTATTAATGGCTTGTTATGCCATTTGGTTTAGAATGCTCTAGCTTATTTCGTTGACCTTATGAATAGAGTTTTCAAAGAATTCCTCTATCGATTTGTTCTCATCTTTATTGATGACATTCTTATGTATTCTAAGATCGAGGAGGAGCATGAAAAGCATCTTCGGATTGCGTTGGAAACTTTTAGGAGAAACAAATTGAAAGTAAAATTTTCTAAGTGCCACTTTTGGCAATCTCGTGTGAAGTTTCTCGGTCATATTATTTCCGAATCCGGAATTTTCGTGGATCCTTCAAAGATTGAAGCGATTCAAAATTGAAAGAGACCGGAGAGTGTGAAGGAAATCCATAGTTTTCTTGGATTGGCAGGTTATTACCGACGTTTCATAAAAGACTTTTCTAAAAAAATTGTGTCTCTTACTAGTTTGACAAAGAAGGGAGTTAAATTTATATGGTCGGACAAATGTGAAGCATCTTTCTAGAAATTAAAAGAACTCCTTTCCGATGCTCTTATTCTTGTTATTCCCGAGGGGAATCAAGATTTTATTGTTTATACTGATGCTAGTCGTGTTGGTTTGGGAGCCGTTCTCACGCAAAGTGAACGTGTTATTGCTTATGCTTCTAGGCAATTGAAGCCAGCCGAGACTAGATATGCCACTCATGATTTAGAGCTTACGACTATTGTTTTCTCTCTTAAAATTTGGCATCATTATCTTTTGGGATAGAAATTTGTTCTCTATACCGATCATAAAATTTTGAAGTATTTATTTTCTCAAATGGAACTTAATTCGCGTCAACAACGTTGGCTCGAGTTCCTTACATCTTATGATCTTGACATTCTTTGTACTCCTGGAAAGGGAAATCGTGTTGCCGACGCCCTTAGCCGAAAGCTACAAGCAGTTGTTTCCATGATGATATCCGAATGGAATGATCTTGTAATTCTATCCACTTGTGAGATTCGAGATCGTGAGTTCGATTAATGTTCATCTTTTGCTTTATGTAGCCTTGAGGCTCATCCTTCTCTTTTAGACCGAATTCTTGATGCTCCAAACCTAGATCTTGAATTGGCTCTTCTTAGCCAAAGTTTTAGGGATAAAATTGGTGTTGTAAGTTTGAAAGACTTTAATATTGATTCTCATGGCAGTATTTGAAAATTTGGTAGACTTATCGTGCCAAATGTTAGTGATCGTGATCCATTGTTTACTAGTGGATTTTGGAAGAGTCTTCAAAAAGCTTTGGGAACGAAGCTTAATTTTAACACCGCTTATCATCCTTAGTCTGATGGACAAACCAAGCGTGTGAATCAAACTCTTGAAAATCTTCTTCGTACATGTGTTCTTAATTTTGGTGGAAGTTGGGAAGATCATATTTCCCTTGTTGAGTTTTCCTATAATAATAGCTTCCAATCTACTATTGGGATGGCACCTTTTGAGGTACTCTATGGAAGGTCGTGCCGATCTCCTTCTTGTTGGCTTGAGGCCGGTGAGAAGCTGGTTTTTGGTCTAGATTTTATTCCTGATTCCACAGAAAAGATTGACCTTATTGGTCATAGGATGAAAGAAGCTCAAAGTAGGCAGAAATCCTATGCCGATAACCGAAGAAGGAAATTGGAATTTTCTGTGGGAAATTTTGTGTTTGTTCGTGTTTCACCTATGAAGGTGTTGTGCGTTTCAGTCGATCGGGAAAGTTAGCGCCTCGATATATTGGTCCATTTCCCATCACCGAACATATTGGTTCCGTGGCTTATCGCCTTTTATTACCGGCTCAGTTTTCTGCTATTCATGACGTGTTTCACGTGTCTCAACTACGGAAATGCCTTCGAGATTCCTATTCTATTCTTGAGCCCTGTTGTTGTGGAAGAAATTGAAGTTTCGCCTAATTTGACTTATGAGAAACATTCTATTCGTATTATTGCTTCGGAGATTAAACGCCTTCGATATAAAGATGTTCCTCTCGTGAAAGTTCAATGGTCCGCAAATCCTAAAAATTGTTCTTGGGAATCCATAGAATTCATCGAGCGAACACATCGGGACTTGCTTTCTCATGCTCTTTGAGGTGAACTTCTTATTCCAAATTTCTTCTTTGTGTTGATATGCTTTTATGGTTGTTACTTTTTGTTCATTTGTTTCTTAGGATTGCGAGGACGCAATTTCTTTATGGAGGGGAGTCTGTAACAACCCGCATATTTTACTATTGAATATTTAGATATTTTATTTAAAATAATTCATCGTTAGTCGGATTATTGTCAGAAAAGCTACTTTTTGAAAACGGTCGAATTAGGACTACAGAGCTCTCCCATTGAGTTCAAAATGGCATTTGCGATCGTTTTGAGTATAAACTTTGATATGTTTGGAGTTAGTGAAATTTTGCTACTTTTTCACTTAGGCCTTTAGTTTTGTTCAGCCCATTAGACCCAAGCTTCATCCCTCTGCTCTTCCTTACTTCATTTCTATTTCCTAATACTCAAGCTTTAGCAACAACGGAGAGAGAAATGGGAAATTAAAATTCCAAGCACTAGTTTCCATTTGCAAATCAAGTTCTAGCTCCAAATTTATAGAAGAAGCTTTGGTAAGCCTCCTCTTCTTCTTCTCCAACTCATTCTCTTACCAATTTCATAAATTCCTAAACCTAATTTAGAAAATGTTTCTCTTTTAAGCTTAGATTCAAGCTCTTTGGGTTGGAATTGAAGAGTGATTATTCTTTCCATTGCTCTATAGCTTCTTCTTACTTGATTTTGTGAAAAAGTGAGATTTTTATCTCACATCTATGCCTATATCTAACTTTGATTGTTGGGTGTGAATTCCTAACACTTATTCATGTGCATTAGCTTTTGGTTTGGATTGAATCGGTAAATATTCCAATTTTTCGTGTTTTGAAGTCAAATCTTCAAAAATCCTAACTTTGATGTTTAAACATGCTTTCGGTGATGCATTGAAGAGCCTATAGGGCTGGGTTGCTGATAGGCGTAAACCCCTAGCGCTATTGCCCATTCGATTGCATTTTGGAAGAGTTTGCTCTTCATTTGAATTGGCTGAAAAACAGCCCCAGTGCCAGTCAGTCGACTGATCCCCTGTAGTCAGTCAACTAGCCGTAGAAAATTGGCCCTTCCGGGACTGTCTGAAGAAACAGAGAGTCTCTGTTTTCTGCAATCAGTCGACTGACCCTCTGTACTCAGTCGACTGACTACAAGAAATGAAATTTTCATGTTTCTGTTCCAGTCGACTGATTACAGAGAACCAGTCGACTGACCTGCTTCTATTTGCCTATTTTGCCTATTTTGTGTTGATTTCCAAATTTAATCGATTCACGTGATACCCCGATTTGTTGTTATCATTTATTATCCACTTTGATGACATTTTCTTTGAGATTTTTGTGAATATACATTTTGAAGGATTCGATATCGATTTCTTTGGATTCTATTCACGTCTTCAAATGTGAAATTTTGGTGATTGATTGTTTCTACAATCATTTTTGTGCTTTGTCACTTTTAAAATATAAAGCTTTCAATACTAGTAGTAAATATCAAATTTATCAAAACGATTTCAACTCTATTTTCAGTATCACTTGTTTAAAAAACCGCTTTCCAATCTTCTAGCATATACAAACCTTTACCTCACTCGTATGAGAAATTTAATTAAACGGCTTAGTCAAATAAGTGGTATGAAACACTTGCGTTTACTTCGTCCGTTAATTCTTGGACTTGTTCGATTGAATCTCTTGTGACAATTTTCGAGTGGAGATCTACAATTTGTTCGTAAATATTTAAGTTAAGCTAGTGGTAATGGGACATGAAGCCAAGCTCATATATTTACTAGTTTAGTGCAATTGACACTTCTTAATTATCGATAACGATCATTTTGGTGATTTAGACTAGCAAGGTGAGATGTCTCTTTGTCTAGAGGGAGACTAGACCCCGTTTCTATGGAGTTTCGGCTCAAATTGGTGGGGTAGCGACCCATGGTCTTTGAACCATTTTGTGGAGCTTCGGCTCAAAATTAAAGGTTAGCAACCATGGAATAGCGTTCCATTTTTTGATACACGTATTGGTGAGTTTTAATACTCCCGTTTTGTGATAGGTTTCTCCTTTTTTGTGATTTCTAGATTTCCATTGATAATTTCTAGAATTTTTGTTTCACTAATTTTCGTGATTTACATTGATAAGTTTTAATAGTAATTGTGCATTGGTGAATTTCTGTGTCATTAACTATTGTGATTGGCATTGATACAATTGTTAACATTTATGGTTTGGTGAATAAAAATAAAGAGTATGATATTCTTTTTGACCTTTGAGAAGATTCTTGTGATATTGATTAATCTCTTGTTGATTTTCAGTTGCATACTTACTACAGTATGTGTTAACGCTTAAAACTGAACGCTAACACCCCGGTGTATGTGGAGTTTAAGTGAAAGCACCACCCGTGAATACGGGAATTAGAAACAAGTAGAAAAGTCACAGAGAAAGTAGTAAAAGACAACAGTTTTATAGTGTTTCGGCTTCAGGTTAAGCCCACGTCAACTTTAATCTTCTTTATTGCTGAATCGGTTAGAACTTTACAACAATCTTCGATTACAACACTAATTGGACAAATAACTAGAACTCTAATGTGGAAGAAGTCGTTGAATCCATGTTGATTGTGTTAGATTTCCTCTCGAAGTTTGTTAAGATGTCTTCTGTGTTTGAAGTGTCGAGTGAGTCGAGAATTCAGCAGAGTATCGGTGTTAACTCCACTTTTTCAGCAAGGCCGTGATATCAAAAATCGACCGAGAAACCAATGATAGTTCGTATCGAAGAATAGTCAACTCAGCATCCCAACAAAGCAAGTTCTGTTGAATGGCTTTTCAGATAAGATCCCCTACGGAGGGGGGGTCCAGGGGGTGCCAACCGCCCAAGGTGGGGGTGCGGGGGCAACGCCACCGCTACGGTGATCGACCTGCCTGGTCAGGTCGCAGGGGTCCAGGGGGCAGCGCCCCGTCCAAAACGGTATACAGCTTAGAGAATGGAGCGACCTATCTTCTACACGAAGTCAGCGACCTAACACATGAAGCGGGCCAAGCGACTTAACTTCTGAAGTGGGTTACTGACTTAACAAGGTTGCCGACTTAATAAGGTTGCCGACTTAACAAGTGGCACGACCTACCGACTTAAAAGGCATCGCGACTTAGCAAGTTATGCGACTCAGCGACTTAAGGCATAAAGCGGCTCAACCGAGTTAACGAGCTAACAGGAGAAGCGACCTAATAGGTAACGACCTAAGTACTCCGCGACCTAAGAATCACTAAGTCGCTCTCGACCTAAGAATCACTAAGTCGCTCGCGACCTAAGTATCACTAAGTCGCTCGCGACCTAAGTATCTATAAGTCGCTCGCGACCTAAGTAGGTCGGAGCAGTTCCTTTAGGCCGTGTTTGGTAGGTCGCATCTCTCTCCCCTGCCATTCCTTAGGTCGCCCACGACCTAAGTTATAGCCGACCTATCCTAGCCGACTTATCCCTAAGTCGTCCATAACTTGTTAGCTCGCTCAGAAGAGACCCACGACCTATGATAAGTCGCAACGGCCGACCTACGACTTACCTTAAGTCGGTCACGACCTAAGACCTGTTCAGAAACCCTTATAAATACGCCACTAGCTCCATCATTCAAGGGATCTTCTTCGGATTCTGGGAGGACGCCATTACTCTGCTGCATTCTCAACTCAAACAACACTTCAAGCATTTCTATCATCGAGGACGCTACAATGAACTTCAAAAGGGAATCAACATCATTCAACATGAATTCGAGAGATTATACTTCTTTGAAGTTTGAGCTACTAGTCCAAAGTGTATTGTAATTGAAGAAAGTTGTATAGAGTTGTAATCAAATTCAGTAATAAAGAGAGTTAAAGTGGACGTAGGCTTACTCTAAGCCGAACCACTATAAAAATTGTTGTCTTTTCTGCTTTTTCTGTATTTTCTCTACTTACCTGTAGTTCCCGTGTACACGGGTGGTGCTTTCACATTAACTTTACATACACCGGGGTGTTAGCGTTCATATTTTCTCGTTAACAATCGGCGTTCCAGAAATGAGCCAAAAGGATCCCCTTCCAGTTGGAATAGATGGGATATTTATAGGAGAGTTTGGAGTTAGGTCGTAGGTCGCAAGCGACCTTGGATAGGTCGTTGGTCGTGAGCGACCTAGTGGGAGTTGTTTGCGGCTTAAATATGGTATACTTGATCATTCTGAACAAATTAACAAGTCATAGGTCATGGCCGACCTAGGGAGGAAGCGGCATAAGAAGCTCCTTTGGTATGTTTAGGTCGTGAGTGACTTAGGAATAGGTCGTAGGTCATGAGCGACATAGTAGACACGGTTTACGGCCTAAAAGGAGCGCCCTTGGTCACTTGAATAAGTCATCGGCCGTGGGCGACCCAGGGGAGGAACGACATAAGGAAAACAAGTTACGTAGGTTCTGCATAGCTCGCTATGTCATTAAGTCCTTAGGTCGCTAGGTCGTGAGATACTTTAGGTCGTTAACTCGCTAGCTCATTAGGTCGTAAGGCTCTTTAATCCGTTAGGTTAGTAAATCCACTTAGCTACCAGGTCGCTTCACACTTTAGGTCGCTTCACACTTTAGGTCACTGCACCCCATAGACAGTTAGGTCGCTTTAGGCCATCGGTCGTTAGGTCGCTGTAGTCCATTAAGTCTCGAAGTCTTTTTCGCTATGACATGGTATTTGATGGTTAGGTCGCTAGGTCACGATACCCTTAGGTCATTGAGCTGTGAAATAGTGGAGATAACATTTGCCCCTCGAAGTATACGCCTATGCCATAGGTCGTGTGCTTCGACTTAACTTTGCTAGGTCATGAGCGACCTAAGAGATGAGTTAACCCGCGTGTCCACTCATCTTTCTCTTTTCCCCTATATAAGCTATTAGGTCGTTTCTTCTACCTTTATCTTATTGCTTGCATTTTGCCGCCATTATCACTCTTGAGCTCGAAAACTTTTGAAGCGAATCTTCCTGCTGCTTTGATCATCATCTCGTCACATTAAGTAAGTGGATCTGGTTGTTGCTCAATTATATCCATCACCGATCCTCTAATCCTCCCATATTTCGATTCCACATCACTTTTTGTGCCGTGTTTCATCATGAACCATTTTTTGATTGATTTGTAACTACCATCGATCATGTTGTTGTGATTTGAGATAAAATGACTGTGTATTGGATTTGTGGTGATTCTGAGGTGATTCGAATTGGGTTTTTGGGTGATTCGACATTATGGAGAGATGAGGGTTTTTCTTGGTGGAGAAGCTAACGGGTTATCGGGTTAGGAGTTAGGAGAATTGACGCATTAAGGAGGAACGAGCGACCTAGGGCCTTAGCAGCTTGAACAAGAGCCACGAGACTTAACTCGGCGAACGGCTTAAAGAATCGGCGCGACATAACTTTTAGGTCGCGCAGGCGACTTAGCACTTTCTACCCAACTTGTTAGGTCGCGAGTGACCTAGGACTTAGATTCACACTGCCTTGCCTTGAACTCTTTAGCTTGAACCAGGCGACCTAGGACTTCTCGCGGTGTAACTATTAGGTCGCATAAATGCCCAAGCGACTTAGAACTTAAGCAAATTCGCTCTGCCTTGAACTTCATGACTCGGATTGCGACTTAAGGACTTGAACAAAACTTGAAAGCTTCAAATTTTGACAGAACTTGATTGTATTTCCAACTTGAACTGCCATAATGAACTGCTCGAATTTTGTTGCACTTCTTTACAGATTATGCTAGCATGTAGACCGACAACCTGCTGACCACAACATTTGCAAAAAACTAGGGCGAATATACTGCCATTGACTGCCCACATCGAATGACAGATTAGTCGATAAAAGATAATCAACTTAAAGAAATTATATGAAATGCTGTGAATCAACAAACTCAAGTGAAGTATTAAAGCAAAGCAATGTTAATCAATTAGAACTGATTTTGTTTGCATCAATATTGCACTTGTATTTGGACTTAAAACAACAAACCCAGAAACTTTGTAATTAAGAAATGCCTGTTAGCTTAGTTTCAGTTATATTTGCTTGTCGTTTTATTTGTTTTGCACAGCACTTCACACATTTAGGAAACGTGCACCTTCATATTTTAATATCCAATTCCTTATGTAGAATGTCTTCTCAAGAAGAGATAGTAGAGCAATCTGAAGGAGTCTTCCCGATGGCCAACCCATTGGATAATCCTCCGGAGAGAACTCCAATTACCCTGAGTCAGCGGGCATTCAACCAATTACGTATTCAATTTGGTATCGCCGAAGCAGATGCTATACTTCCTGGGCCAAATGATACTGCTAACAAGCCACCTCTCGGTTTTGTCACTGTTAATCGCCAGATGTGCCTGTGTGGTGCCATTCCTCCTTTCAATGAATTTCTTCAGCCACTCCTTCTCTGACTAACCATCTCTCCCTTTCAACTACATCTAATGGCTATGCCATCCTGATGGGATTGTGCGTTCTATTCAGGAGGACTGTTAACTTTTTTCCGAGCTTCGAAGAAATTTTCTACTTATGCACATTCGTAAAGAATAAAGACCACCCCTCCATCATACTCGTGAGAAGTGCCAGAAACCGTAAACTTATCACCGATCTTTCCGAAAGTGCTCATAGTTTTCTGAATCAATTCTTCTTCGTTCGCTACCCCTCAGGGTTTTATGCCATCTAGAGAATAGGAAGTAAGATTGCTCATCCCCGTTCTGTCCATTTCTGAGTTTTTCGAGATTCGAATTGCTAAGTGCTAATTTCATTCTTTTCTTTTACAGCACTTCCTCCTCCCTCTAGAAACCCCAGTCACAAGACGACTTTCGAAAGATTAAGTGCCGTGCCGATTGAAGAAAGAAGTATTAAGTTTTTGCTGAAAGATGAACTTCTTCACCAATACAGGCTTCTGGACTCTTCTCATTCTACTCAACCTCATGAACTCCCTGATTCTCCAGTAGAAACATCGGATGCCCCAGTTTCTGTTGGAGAACTCACACCGAAAGAACATACTGTTGAGGCTTCATTGGTAAAGTGTTCTACTTCAATTTATGTTGCGGGGTCATCCGACAAATGTGCACTTGTCCCGGTCATCGAAGAAGAGGAACCTCCCCAACAACCCGGGAAATCTGGTGACGAGGGAACTGAGAGAACAAGTCCCGCTAGGCACAGCGGTGATGATACTTTTGAGGGGTTGAGCGACCTGATGATTACTTCACAGGAGCTTTTTAAAGATGATCCTATCACTGCTAGAGTTACTTCTCCAGCAGTTGAAGCGACATCCGTCCTGCAACAAACTCCATCAGCCCAAGAGTTGACACTGGCTGTAAAATCCATCATCACCCCCCAACCAATGAGTGGTTCGTAGTTTGATGCGCGTAGTTTGCACATTACACACACATAGGACTTTCCAGCACTTATATCCATTCAATTTCCTTGTTTTGAATATTTCTGAGTTTATATTATTTTTTATTTTCGAATTCTCCAGTGGGACGAAGTGGCTCCTACGACGATGATTTCAAGCGTTATGGGAGGCGCAGCTCTTACGACCCCAAAAGGTACCTTCCCGCCTCCTGGGAAACTGACGAAGAAAGAGCTGCGAGGAAGGCTCGTGAAAAGCGTGCTTATGAAGAATGCTACGGGAGACGGGACGAATGACATGATTCTTCTCAGAGAGAGGATGACTCCTGCAAGCGAAACTCGCGTGATGACAAGGGAAAAAGCCATGTCACTGAGGACCCGAGTAAACGGGCCAAAATTGGTGAAATACTGACATCTGAACTCTCTGAAAAGCCCGCTGCTCCCGTCTCTTTAGAAATTCCTTCCGGCTCTCTCCCTTCAAAGAACCAATATTCAAACAATCATAAGTATGCCCCCCTATCAAGTTGGACAGGGTCCAGCTACTCTTCAAAGCCGATTCCTGCACTGCTGCTTAAAGGGAGTACGCTTCGATCTTGACTTGGTCCCGATTGATAAGCAAGCGATGTTGCAAAATCTTGATGCCGTCAAACTCGATATCGAGAGAATGTCTAGCTGGCAGAAACTCGCTGACAAGCTTCAAAGAGTGAATCGCGCAAACCTTGAAGCCATGCTGACTATGGAAAATGACAAATCTGAGTGGCAGAAAACACTCGATCAGCATGTTGCCGAAATGAAGACTATTGCCGCTTATAACGAGAAGCTTGAAGCGGAAGTTGAAAAACTTATGGAAGAGCACGCCACTTCTTCCACTTCCTATTCAAGAGAAGAAGTGCTTCAAAAACAAGTGAGAGATGCTCACGCGGCACAGAGAGATGCTCAAGCTAAATTTGAAGCACAGCAACAGGTTGTAGATAGCTACCGAGTCGACGTTGCTCATCTACGAAAGAAGACCAATTCCCAGAACTTGGAAATTGAATTGCTAAAAGCTCGACTTTCTAAAGCTGAAAAGGAGCGTGATGAAGCTATTGCCGGCAAAGCAGCAGCCGAGGAATCTCATATGGCAACTAAAGCCGAAGTCAGCTCCACTCTATTCGAGTTTTACATTCATAGTGTTCTAGGGCGCGGTAGCCTTAAATTTTTGGGACCGGAGTATGAAATCACTTTGGCCAAAATGTGGAAGGCTACACTTGATATGCTTGGAGGAGCCGGATACGCTGAAGTAGATTTAATGGCACACTATCTTGCCAGGGGAAAGGATCAACTTGCCAGAGAGTGGGCCGGAATGGCAGAAAGAGAACATTTAGGAAAGACAATCTCAACCGACCCAGTTCTACCTTCAATTTCGGCCGACATCGATATTGCTAGCACCAGTTCCCATTCTCCTCCTCTTGCTAAAGCTATTATTAAAATTGCCACCGCCCGCACTGGAGATGAGGTCCAAGAAAGTATTAACGCGCAAGGTTTTAAAGTTGACATAATAAAGCCTACTTCTCCAGGTAACCTTAATGTCGATCTTGCTCAAGTGGACTGCTCGTTCGCTTCGACCGAGTTCGATGAGCTTCTTGCTTATTTCTTAAGTATCGATGAGCCATTATTCCCTCTTTTTATGGGAAATACTGACTTTAACTTTTCTTCTCTTATAGAGAAAACACCAAGTATTGTTCGTACTTCCCCTCCTCCAGCTGTTCCCCCTCCATCTCTTCATATTACTCCTCCTTCTGTCTCTCAACCGGGGTCGCAAGAAGAGCAGATAGAAGCTCTTCGTGACTTGGATGATCTTGTTGCTTTTCAGGAACAGAAGGCCAAAGAACCTGAAGAATGGGAGAGAACTCCGGAGCAAACTGTTTCTGATGACATAAAATTGTCCGCTCTTTTCCCTCCGGGCAGTGAGTCTTCTTCTAAGAAGAGGGGAAAGTGCGGAGTCTCAAAGAAAGAGAAGGAAGCTTCTACCAGCGAAGAAAAAGCAGAAGAGAGTCCAATTGCACCCCTTCCTCTTTCTTCCCCTACTCTCACAAGCCGGCCCAAAAAGTTAATCATTCGGCCAGGTGAAGGCTCGAAAGGTGGCGGGAAGAAGAAGTGATGGGTTTGGGACTTATGCTTTTCGTCTCGCTTTTTTTCTTTTATACATAAAGACTTGTGTTGACCGGAGATTGTGCGGGTACCGGTCCCCTCCTTCTTTTGTTTTGAAACCTGCACATGTATAAAATATTTATAGTATGGAATAAAATGATTCTTTTACTTGTACAAACTTCTGTCTGTATTTGAGAATGCATTTATTCTTCTTTTTCATACAAGTTTCTTTATTTCCTCTGTGTGATGTTGCAGTAAACCTATGGTATGTGCTTGAGCATTGTTTTTATTTTTGTAACTATATTATATTGCCCTCATAGCATGGTTTATTGCAGCCTATTTCACATTGGAAAATTTTTTAGAGAACAACTCTTCTGTTTCGAGAAGACTTTTATCTTTCTTTAGAGAACAATTTTTCCATTCGAATAAGGTTTGCATCTGTACTTTATGGAATAATTTTTCCCTTTTAAGGAAATATTTTTCTGATTTAGTAGAATGCGCCTCGTATTGGAGAAGTTCTATTTTTTTGTGTTGCGAAGATTTTACACTTCACTTTTTGAAGAAAGTCACTTTTACTTTTTGGCAAGTGAATTTTCCTTCGTGGTAAAGTGGGCCTCCGAAAAAAGGGCTTTTGTTTGATTGTGCCTTTGGGAAGAGGGCTTTTTTGTTTGATTGTGCCTCTGGGAAGAGGGCTTTTTTGTGTGTGCCTCTAGGGATAGGGCTTTTTTGTTTCTGCCTCCGGGGAGAGGCTTTTATTTTTTCCCTGTCCGCTGGGAAGCTGCCTCTGAAGAGGGCTTTTCACATTTCGACTCGTGTGAAGTTTATTTCAAATAACAGTGAAATGTGTGCCTCCGAAGAGGCCTTTTAGCATTTCGACTTTGGTGAAATGGGCCTCCGAAGAGGCTTTTCACATTCCAACACTTGTGAAGTTTTATTTCAGATCTCGGTGGAATGCGTGCCTCCGAAGAGGTCTTTTCACCTTTCAACTCGTGTGAAGTTTTATTTCAGATCATGGTGAAATGTGTGCCTCCGAGTAGGGCTTTTGCCTGGAAGTTTCTTTCCCACGGTTGGATGGATTCACAGGGCGGACACAAGTTACTTGGATTGTTTGTTTGCACAAATGTTCTCAGCTAGTTAACGAGTGTTCTGTGCTACCGGTCATTCCACAACTTTTTGTTGAGAAAGAGAACTTTCTTTTTCTGGCAAGTCCCATTAGAGGCCTTTATCCTCCGAAGAGTTGTGCCTCCGAAGAGGGCTTGCGCCTCCGAAGAGGTCTTTTGCAGTTTGCTGCCTGCTCGCCCATGTCTTTTCGCCATTTGCTCATATCAGCGGTTCCCTGTTATCATTTTCAAGCACACGTTCCTTTCTTTTGCAAGTAGCTTATTTTATCCAAAGAAGTGTACTTCATTGTTAAATGAGTTCGCAGGGGCAGACACAGGCTAATTAATCGGATGTTTGTTTGCACAAACGATCACAATTAGTTAGGAAGGGTCTAGCTCTGGCGGAACCACTAACTGTTTGCTTGAAGCACTTTTTATATAGGATTTGAGTCTGGAATTTTTGTGGCTGTACATTCATTTGTTGAGTGATGTCAGGGATCGCTTGGTCTTATGATGGGTAAGCTTTGTTTTAATGGCCTGCAATATTAAATCGACATTTTAGCAATATAATTGAAGTACTTTATATATCGAAATAAAACAAGCAGTTTATAATAGTAGAGAACACAAGATTTATAGTGGTTCGGCCAAGACTAGGCCTACATCCACTTTATGGTTCTTATTATTCACTTGAACTGGCTTTACAATGGCTTTCAATACAAGAATCATACATTCATAATTCTTTACAGTATTTCAGTAAAGCTTTTAAGTAAAATATGGACGCAAGTGATTGCTGTTCCAAGCTCTTGGAACTGGATCTCCTTCGACAGTTGTCAGTTTGAAAGTTCCATCAAGAAGTTTTTTGCCTACGACATATGGCCCTTCCTAGTTTGGCACAAACACTCCTGTTGCTGTCATGACCCTTTTCAAGACTAGATCTCCATTCTCAAAGCTGCGTTGGCGAACTGTGGAATTGAAGTGCCTGGAAATTCTTTGCTGATGGGCTGCAATTCTGAGCTGAGCCCCTTCCCTTTTTTCATCAAGGAAGTCAAGTGCTTCAAGTTGTAACTCTTCGTTTTCAGCTTGGTTGAAATGTATTCTTCTATGTGAAGGGACTTCAATTTCCACCGGAATCATTGCTTCTGATCCATATGCCAATGAAAATGGAGTGTGCCCAGTTGCAGTTTTGTGGGTTGTTCTACATGCCCATAGTGCTAGTGGAAGCTTATCGACCCAACCACCTTTCGCTTTTTCAAGCTGTTTTTTGATGGTTGATTTGATAATTTTGTTTACTGCCTCCACTTGCCCGTTTGCCTACGGATGAGCCACCGCTGAAAAGCTTTTTTGGATCTTGAATCGCTTGCAAAAATCTTGGAAATCTTCAGTTTCGAATTGGGTTCCATTATCTGTGATTATCCTTTGAGGAAAACCATACCTGCAAATGATATTCTTAGTTACAAAGTTTATCATCTTTCTAGAGGTAATAGTAGTTAATGATTCAGATTCAGCCCATTTAGTAAAATAATCAATAGCAACAATAGCATATCTGTTTTCGGATTTGGCGGTTGGCAAAGGCCCGATGAGATCTATTCCCCAAATAGAAAATGGCCACGGACTGACCATCTATGCTATCTCGGTGGAAGGTGCTCTTGAGATTTTTGCAAATCTTTGGCGTCGGTCACATTTCGGGGATAGTTTGCATCATCACGATTAATATCTGGCCAAAAATACCCATAACGGAGAATTTTCTTTGCTAGAGTTTGACCGCCTGAATGGTCTCCACACTCTCCTCCATGTACTTCAGCTAGAATTGTCTTAGCTTCTTCTTTGGTCACACAGCGGAGTAATGGCATTGAGGATCCCCGCCTATACAATCGGCCATCTCGAATTATATATCTAGAGGCTTTTCTTAGCAACTTCTGTCGCTCTTTTGAATTTTCTGGTAGAGAACCGTTGAGCAGATATTCCATTATCGGAGTCATCCATGATTCTTGCTCCTGAGATATAGTCATGATCCAGTCGATATCCATCTCGTCAGTGCTTGGAGCCGACAGCACTTCCACAGGAACTAATCCCAATAATTGAGCTTCACCGGTGCTTGCGTACTTTGCGAGAGAATCTGCCTTCATGTTCTCTTCCAGGGGTATATGACTTATCGTATAATGTTCAAGATCATCGAGAAGTTCCCAGGCTCTTGAAAAGTAGGCAGGCAGATTTCCTCCTTTAGTTCAAAACTCTTTCTTTATTTGACATACAATAAGCTGTGAATAACTAAAGATCTACAACACTTTGACATTCAATTCTTTAGCAATTCTCAAGAAGCGATAAGAGCTTCATATTCTGCTTCATTGTTTGTTGAAGGGAATTCCAATCTCAACGCATAGCACAATGACCACCCTTCAAGGGTTTCAAGCACAACCCCAGCTCCGGAACAGTAATCGTTTCTTGCACCATCAACATATAATTTCCATCGAATTAGGGCATTATCAGTCACATATTCCTCACTATCACCTTTATCTGTACATTCTGCGATGAAATCTGCTAAAGCTTGTCCATTAATTGCTCTCCGGGGATGATAAGTGATGTCGTATTGGCTGAATTCAATATTCCACTTCAAAAGGCGACCCGAAGTCTCAGGACGAAACAGGACTTGCTTCAGAGGTTGATCAGTGAGGACTTTGATACGATGAGCTTGGAAATATGGCCTCAATTTTCTTGATGCAATCAGTAGACAATAGGCGAGCTTTTCCAGCTTTGAATAATTCATCTCTGCCCTAGTGAATCATTTGCTAATATAATAGACCGGGCGTTGAATTTTTGCGTCCTCCCGTATCAACGCCGCACTGAGAGCATGAGATGAGATTGCCAAATATACAAAAAGTTCTTCACCATTGTCCAGCTTAGAAAGTATTAGAGGAGTTTCCATATGACGAATCAAATCATCGAAAGCTTCCTGGCATTCAGGAGTTTAGTCAAAAAATTTCCTTCCTTTCTTTAGGGCATCAAAGAATGGAATGCATTTATCAGTACCTTTGGAAATGAATCGACTCAAGGCAGCGACTTTTCCATTAACACTTTGTAGTTCTTTCTTCGTTCTAGGGGCTTTGACTTCTTTTAAGGCAGCAATCTGAGTAGGATTAGCTTCAATGCCCTTAGCACTCACAATGAAACCCAGAAACATTCCGGACTCCACCCCAAACGAAAATTTGAAAGGATTAAGCTTCATTCCGTACTTTTGGAGGATTGCAAACATTTCTGCCAAGTGATCCATATGGTCTACTGCCTTCTTTGAGTAGCTTTTCTCCCAACTCTCATCTCAAGCGGTTTAGGATATTGTACCGCGTCTTTGGTAGCAAAAAAGATATTCTCCGGGGTGTCAGTCAAAGGAGTGAAATATGAAGGTTTTGAGAAGCGGGGCTTCTTCGTATCTTTCTGTTTCTTCCCACCATTATTCTCCCTTTTCTGATTTCCGGATTCCTTTTTGGCAGGAGCAGCAGTATTAACCTTAACCCCTGTAAATGACACTTTAACCGGTGCTTGAAGGCTTTCCAAGCGCAAGAATTCATCAGCTTTCTTATAGAATTTCTCAAGCGAATTCGGTTCTTTCATCTTCAGCCACTTCCCAAATTCGCTTGATTTATCGATTGCCCTCATCAAGTATGTTAAGAACATCCGTGGCTCTGCATTGTCCACTTCAGCCAATGCTATATTGAAGCGGTTCAAGAAAGATCTAATAGATTCCCCAAGATTCTGTTCCAGGCATGACAGTGACATAATATCCTTTTCCTTTGAAGCGTACAACCTGAATTGCTCTTTAAACCTCTGAGTCAAATCGGCAAACTAGTCTATGGATCGGACCGGAAGCTTTGTGAACTAGAGCAGAGCCACTCCTTCAAAGTATACAGGAAAGTACCGGCATTTGATTTCATCAGACGCCCTAGCACCAGTCATGTGCCAATCAGACTTATACGGGAATTGATTAGGGTCACTTGTTCCCTTATAAGCCGTGATGGTAGGAGGAACAAACTTCCTTGGGAATTGCGCTATTAGAATCCTTTCAGTGAGCGGAGTTTTGCTCGGAGCGAATCCCCATTTCTTTTCATCTTCATCCCTCTGCATGCTTTCTTTCATGATTTATTGCACCATGCCCAAAAGATATTCCTCATCATTTAAAGGATCTGCAGGACAGACTTGGGCCATTTTCTCGGAAGTTTGTCTGGAAAAACGTTCGCGGAGAGTTGGCTGTGGCCTCGATCCTCCATCTTGAGGAGGTGTTTCTTTGGCGGGGCTAGCTGCTCTTTGAGGAATAATCCTCTCTTCGGGATTATGATCATTATCTGCAAGGTTTTCTTCATTATTCACCGGTTGACGGCTAGCTCCGAGCAATGCATTTAACCTTTCAAGCATCAAAGCATTCTGGGTTTCCATCTGTTTCTATAATCCAGATACTGCAGCATCTAACTCCGCTCGTGTGATTCCGACACTTGGTACTGTTTGACTTGACGAAGGAGAAGTGGCAGTATTCTCATGGACATTACTGGTTCTTGTAGATCCACGCTTTCTTCCAGGAGCCATTATCTCTGACACACTTCTGGTTTTGAGAGAGATTTTTTCAACAAACTTTGGCGAAGCAATGACGAAGATAACTTGAGTTGGGTTCTCAGTGGAAGCACCAAAAATGTTAGGGCTTAAAATTGAACGCTAACAACTCGGTGTATGTAGAGTTTAAGTGAAAGCACCACCCGTGAATACGGGAATTAGAAACAAGTATAAAAGTCAAAGAGAAAGCAGTAAAAGACAACAGTTTTATAGTGGTTCGGCTTCAAGTTCAGCCTACGTCCACTTTAATCTTCTTTATTGCTGAATCAATTACAACTTTACAACAATCTTCGATTACAACACTGATGGGACAAATAACTAGAACTCCGATGTGGAAGAAGATGTTGAATCCATGTTGATTGTGTTAGATTTCCTCTTGAAGTTTGTTGAGATGTCTTCTGTGTTTGAAATGTCGAGTGAGTCGAGAATTCAGCAGAGTATCAGCGTTCCAGAAATGAGCCAAAAGGATCCCCTTCCAGTTGGAATAGACGGGATATTTATTGGAGAGGTTGGTGTTAGGTCGTAGGTCGCAAGCGACCTTGGATAGGTCGTAGGTCGTGAGCGACCTAGTGGGAGTGGTTTGCAGCTTAAATATGGTATACTTGATCATTCTGAATAGACTAACAAGTCATAGGTCGTGGCCGACCTAGGGAGGAAGCGACATATGAAGCTCCTTTGGTATGTTTAGGTCGTGAGCGACTTAGGAATAGGTCGTAGGTCGTGCGCGACCTAGTAGACACGGTTTACGGCCTAACAGGAGCGCCCTTGGTCACCTGAATAAGTCATAGGTCGTGGGCGACCTAGGGAAGGAACGACATAAGGAAGACAAGTTACATCGGTTCTGCATAGCTCGCTATGTCGTTAATTCCATAGGTCACTAGGTCGTGAGATACTTTAGGTCGTTAACTCGCTAGCTCATTAGGTCGTAAGGCTCTTTAATCCGTTAGGTTGTAAATCCACATAGCTACCAGGTCGCTTCACACTTTAGGTCGCTTCACACTTTAGGTCGTTGCACCCCATAGACAGTTAGGTCGCTTTAGGCCATAGGTCGTTAGGTCGGTGTAGTCCATTAAGTCGCGAAGTCTTTTTTGCTGTGACATGCTATTTGATGGTTAGGTCGCTAGGTCACGATACCCTTAGGTCGCTGAGCTGTGAAATAGTGGAGTTAACAGTATGGCTTTATGTTTACCATACGTTTTTGTCATATTTCTTATTTTATATCATTTTATCTGATATTTATCGCTAGACCGATCCATTTATTATTTTCTTATTAAATAATACACGGGTCAGACCGAGATGTTACATGTGCTTCTGCTTGACCCTCATCTGAGATTATTATCCTGACTTTTGGCTAACTACTTAGATTAGTAGTTTTTGGTTGTATACAATCAAGACAGAGACTCCTTAATGCATACTATTCTTTTGTCTAGCACTTGTATCTATTCTTTTGTGTTATTGTGGATCTTGTTAGACCTTTACTCTGATATACACTTTGATGTGTAGTATTCATATCTGTTTCCGCCTTTGAGATATGAACTTATGTGACTGATTTGTGTTATGATATTTCTATATTTGTTTCCGAAGATTACTTATAGCCACTATGTAGCAGCCTTGAGTTTGTGTCGGTATGTCGTATTTTCTCTTGATATATTTTTTTCTGGCATATCGGTACTCGCACAAAGCAATTATACGGATGGTCGCTCCTCAATAGCCTTATTCACCGCGCTAGTTGACGGCATTACCCCATAGCGTCCTTGGTTAGCATGGGTATAGAGATGGGGCGTCACATTTGATGTTCTCATTTAGGGCTTTGGGTTTGGGTTTAAGCCCATTAACCCAACATATGAACCCAATTCCACTTCACTCCTCTCCATTCCTTCATATTATTTCCTAATACTCAAGCTTTAGTGAAAATGGAGGAAGAGAAAAAAAATTAAGAATTCCTAAGCCCTACTTCTCTAAGGAATATCAACTTAAAGCTAGAAATCAAGGGGAAGCTTAGGTAAGCATTCTCTTTATCTTCTCCGTATCAATTCCTCTTCAATTTCCTAAACCCTAACTTAGGAAATGTCTTTATTATGGGCTTAGATTGAAGCTTCTTGGGTTAAAATTGAAGAGTGGTTGTTTTTATCTTGCCTTATAGCTTCTCACTTGTGTTTTTGAGAAAAAGGGGAACTCACATGTCTATATATTTCATCGTTATTAGGTATGAATTCCTACCTTCTATTCATGTTCATTTTCTTTTGATTTGAATGGATTTGGTGAATTTTCCAATTTTTGATTCTTGCTGTCCAATTTATGAAAATCCTACTATGGATGTTTGGACATGTATTTGGGGTGCGTCGAAGATCCTATAAGGCTGGGTTGTCGCGCTCATTCGATCGCCTTCGTTTGGTTTTCGCCCTTCACTGGGCTAGGCTGAGAATACTGGAAATTCCAATTCAGTCGACTGAACCAGGAAGTCAGTCGATTGAACCAGAACGCAGGAATTTTCCTGAGCCAGTATCAGTCGACTGACCACCTTGTTCAGTCGACTGAGCCAGGAAACCGAAAGTTTCCAGGCATGTTTCAGTCGACTGACCACTCTGGTTCTGTCGACTTTACCTGGAAGCAGAATGTTTCCAGGAATTGTGTCAGTCGACTGACCACCCTGGTCGAGTCGACTGAATCTGCTGTCTCAGCCAATTTTGCATTTTTATGTGGATTTCCAATTTTTAGTCGATTCTAGTGCATTCGATTTGTTGTTATCACCTTTGTTGACTTTGATAACTTCTTTTTGGGGATTTGGGGAATATCCATTTTGATGGATTTTGTATCGATTTCTTTGGGTTTAATTCATGTCTTCGAATGTGAATTTCTATTGATTGATTGCTTCTATAATCATTTCTATAGTTTGTCACTTTAAATTGCAAAGGTTTCTATACTAGTCGTAAATATCAAAACTCTTTCATCAAACAATTTCAACACCATTTTAAAACAAAGCTCGTTTATTAAAACCATTTTCTGACCTATTAGTATATACAAACCTTTACCTCATTCATTTGAGAAATATAATTAAAGGGCTTAGTAAAACAAGTGGTATGAAACAATTGTGTTTACTTCGTCGGTTAATTTTTGGACTTGTTCGATTTAAACTTTGGTGACAATTATCGAGTGGAGATCCACAATTTGTTAGTAAATATTTAAGCTAATCCAGTGGTTATGGGACATAAAGCTAAACTTATTTATTTACTGGCTTATTGTAATTCACACTTTTTATCGATCATTGATGATCATTTTGTGATTTAGACTTGTGATATGCGATGTATCTTTGTCCATGGAGGGGACTATACCTCGTTTTATTGAGTTTCATCTCATTTCTTTTATGAGCTAGCAACCCATGTTCTTTTATGGATTTCAGTTCATCGGACATACCGTTGTACTACGTTGTTGTACCATCTTATCAGGTTCAATGGGCGTACTATTGTACTACGTCATTCTTTCGAATTAATTGAGTTTAAGGTTCCTCGGGCATACCTATATTGTACTATGTCGTTGCACCGGCTCTATGGTTAGCGATCATGGGTTAGCGACCCGTTTGTGATGCACGTGTTGGTGAGTTTTCATGCTTCCGTTTGTGATAGGCCTCCCCCTTTGCAATTTCTGGATTTCCAATTAATGATTTCTAGAATTTGTGTTTTCACCAATTTTGTGATTGGCATTGATATATGTGTCAATATTTCTGGTTTGGTGAATAAAATGATGAATATGACAGTCTTTTTGATCTCTGAGATTCTTGAGATACTGTATGATTTTTGTTGTTGTTAAATGTATATTTTTCACAGTATGGCATTATTGTTATCATATGTTTTTATCACATCTCTTATTATATCTCATTTTTATATGATATTTATAGCTAGACTGATCCGTTTATTATTTTCTTATTAAACAATAATCGAGTTAGACGGAGATGTTACAGGTGCTTCTACTTGACTCCTTATCTTGGACCATCTTCTGACTTTTGTCTAAATGCTTTAGATTTTGTAGTTTTTGTTGTTATACCTTCGAGATAGTGACTACATGATGTATACTTATTCTTTTGTCTAGCATTTGTACCTATTCTTTTGTGACATAGTGGATCATGTATGATCACTACTTTAATGTACACTTTTAAGTGATATATTCATATCTGTTTCCGCCTTTTTGATACGGATATTTGTGACTGATTTGCTGTGATATCCAAAAATTTCAAGGAATTTAAAATTTGATAATCTCTTCTATAAATTAATTAAAATTGGCAAAAATGTTATTTTCAAACAATTTAATAATGTTTGTTATTAAATATAGATATAAATAGATTTTTAATAGACTTATTATTTTCAAATGTAATAAATGTTGTTTAAATAAATAAATATATATATATATATATATGTACATATGTATTTAAGTTATTTTTAAATAGAATAATTATTTTCAAATTTCATTTGTGTTTGTTTAAAATACATTAGACTTGATTCTAAATTAGATTTTAAATTTAAAATTGAATTTAAATTTTGATATAAAATTTGAATTTAAAAGATATATATCTTAAATATATTTTGGACATAAAATATGGATAAGGTTTTTATTTAAAATAAGATTGTTTTCCATTATTTTCTTGAAAGAAAATTTATTTAGATAAATTTGGGAAGTATTTATTTAATAGTAAATAAATACAAAAGTTTAACATGAGCATTTAAAAATGAATTAAATATACTATATATGATTTTATTTAAAATATGATTAGTTTTTATTTTATTTTCTTCTAAAAAGTTTTATTTATATAAATTGAGAAAAGCATTTATTAATTAAGAAACATACTTATTAATTAGGAAAATCTATTATAAAAGCTTTTAAAATAATTTTAGATAATAATAAAAAATGCATAATTACCAATGTAATTAAATCAAGAGATAAATAACATGTGTAAACAAATAAACAATGGAAATAGACAAGTGTCCTTCTTTGATTTTCGTTTTCTCTAATTTTAATAAACCATAAATTACATAATATAAAACTTCCATTTTTTTTTCTTTCTTCATTCTTTTCTTATCTTCTTATTTTCAAAAGCAAGAACTTCACATGAGATTCATAAATCTGTTGAACAAAAACCTGTAACATTGTTGTAAAAAGCAAAGATTATCAAGCTTCCGCCCTAAAAATCAAAACATGTGATCATCTCCTCTGAAACAAATCAAAGCATGTAATGTTTATCTTCAACCTAAAATTCATTCCTCAAACAAAAATCATTTTCAAAACAAATCAAACATCGGATTAAAAAGCCTGTAACCTCCTCAACTCTGATCTTCTAAAGACTACAACCTGGAATCAAACAATTATCAATGTCTTGAGTCATCATCATCATGATCCAGTCCAGTTAGGCATTTCAACTTCAAAAAAATCAAGTTATATTCTAAAATCAAGCTACAGTTTCAAGATTTTCTTCCAGTTTTCTATGTTTACAATTTACAGGCGAGTAAACTACATCCTTTAATGTTTGATCTGATGCATAGTCTTTAGGGTGATGTGTGAATGTAGGTTTGCATGGATAAATTCATATGTCAATGAATATTAGGTGAAATGATATGTGCATATCTATTTATATATAAACATATATGACTCTGTTATACAGCAATTTTCAAGCTTTGTTCATACATATTATAATAGTGAGTAAACACATATTTAAAAGCTTAAGGAAATAAATGATGTTGCATGTGTATTTCTATGATGATGTTTGTGTTGCATGTCTATATATATAAGCAAAATCTCTGTGTATATATATCTGATTGAAGTTGTGTGTCTGTAGGTCTCTGTTCTTGGCCTAGAGTTAAAATTTTGATCAAAATGCCAAATCTTTGCATCTGATCTCTGTTAGGCCTTAGTTTCAAACAAATTTAGTTTCTTAAAATATAAACTAGGATTTAACAATAGTTTTAAACATGTTTGATATATATATATATATATATATATATATATATATATTATCTGGAATCAAGAAATACAGTAGTAAATCCTAAAAATATGTTAGTTTCAAGTATTTAAATTTGTTGATTTAATTATATAACTCGAATTCTAGATAATAGGATTTTTAAAATGGAAATCTTGATTTTTAGGCGAGTATCGAAGGTGTAGTTTAAAGTTGAACCGGAAATGGTTTTTGACCATTTACTGGCTTTTATCGATCACTTGGCCGTCGGCGTTTTCATCGAAGCTTGGTTGTCAACAAGAAGGGTCGAGAAAAATTATGGTTGTGGTGATCGATTGTCGGAGCGTCAGATTTTGGATGAATTCGAGTTTAATACCCAGTATAGGATGAGGTGGAAGATTGGGCTACTACGTCGACTCTCTGGCATCGGCGTTCATGAGACTCGAGGAATGAAAGCATCGATGGTTGGAGAATGTGTGGCCGGAATTGTAGCGTTGCCGGTGGTCGGCTTGAGTGGTGTGAGGGGGTTTTGCCTGGTGAGGTCGAGTTCCAGTTTTTAGCTGGATACTTGTTTACGTTTTGGAGATGATGGCGTCGAATTGATTATTGGAATCATGTGTCGAGTTGATTTGCGACTTGACGGAGGCGGTGAAGATCGCTGCAGCGCTGGCAAACAGCTGTGCACGTGCACCGCAACGTTGATCGTGTCTGGGTGTTGGGTTGAGATTTTCTCAAAGTGGTACTCGAGATAGTGAGGGTCATGCTCGAGTTTTTTCTTGTGTACGTTGAGTTGTGTAACAATAGTTTTTTTAATCTAACAAGAGTAAAAACAAATTAAAGATAAAAAAGGAAGGGGGAAACCTAAAGCCAGTCTCGAGTAAGGTTCAGGTTTAACCCGAAGTAGATGATATGAAAGTTTTAATAATGTTACTAAAAAGTTTTCAAAGTAAGTTTTGAAATGAAAATTGTTTAAACTTATCTTAAATAAATTCTTTTCCTTTATAAATGTTTCCTAAAACTTTAATAAGAAATTATATGTTTGTTAACTTAAGTTTGTTAAGTTAAAGTTTAAGATATTTTAAACTAAATTATGATAAAATAATTAAGTGATAATTAAAGGTTAATTTTTTTTTAAATAATATGATTAAGTAATTAATAAAGATGATGATTTATCTTAAAGGTAATTAAGATTTTGATAATTAAATAAAGAACTTAAAGTGTTATTAATTATATTAATTATTGATTAAGTAATCAATTAATTAATAGTTAAGGGTTATAAATTAATTAATTAAGAGGTTAATTAGTTTGTAATTAAGAATTATTAATTAGATAATTAATTAATAATTAGTGATTAATTAATTTAGTAATTAATTAATGATTAGTGATAAGTAATTAAGTAATTAGGATTGTAATTAGTGACTAAGTAATTAAGTAATTCGAGATTAATCAATTTGTAATTAATGATTAATTAACTGATAATTAAAGATTAATTAATTTGTTTAAAGGGTAATTGAGAATTACTCAATTGTAATTAATCAAAAGAATGTGATTAATTAAAGTTAATTATTTGGTTGATTAATTAAAGATAATCTTGATGGTTGATTAAGTATAATTACTTAATGAGATTGATAAGTAAAATTATTGTAAGTAATTTAATGTATAATTATTGGATATAATTAATTAAAGAGAAGTAATTAGAGAATAATTACATAGTAGAAGTAATTAAAGATTAATTACTTGGTATAATTAATCAAAGGATTTTGGTAATCGATGATTGCCTAATGAGATTGATAAGTGCAATTACTTAGTGAAGTAATTGATGGATAAACCTGATGTAATTAATATAAGGGAAATTACTTAATGGGAAGTAATTAAAGGTTAATCGCTTAGGAGAAGTAATTAAGGGTAATTACTTAGTGTAATTAATTAAAGATTGATTGATTAAGAAAACTAAACAAGGGTTCGATAATTAATGAGTGTGATTAATTATAGGATAATTAATCAATATAAGTGATTTTAGGATGATTAATTTGTGTAATTAATTAAGGGTAATTATTTATTGTAATAAAAAAATAATTTGTCAAGGGTGATTAATTAGGAAGGATAATTAAAGGATGATTGATTAATTGGTTTATAATTAATTAATATTAAGTAAAGGTAATTTAAGTGATTAAGATTAGAAATTAATTTAATTACAGATAAATTAAATTAATTTTTGAAAGTGATCAATCTTGCTTATGAATGATTGAATGATGTTAAATGCCTTAAATTTTTTGATATCTCTGATATGAAACGTTTTGTGATATGATATGTTTGGGTGAACAGTGATAACGTGTCAATGATGAATTGCTGTGTAAAAAGTGACATCCTATATTTAAAATTGAATTGTATTTAATTTATTAACTTGGGTTAAAATGACATTGGATTTAAAGAGACCGGAGTCGGGTATTAGTAAATACCCGAAACCACTTCTATTCTTTATGAATTGATATGTGAAATCAATAAGCTGGTATAGAATGATTTAAGTGAATTGGACCATTTAATCTAAGTTTTGGTACATAGAAATTGGTGAGTGAAATAAGTGATGTCTATAACAATTTGTGAATTTGTAATTGATACAAGTCACCCTGGGTTATATATAAGTTGTATGCTTTTGTAATTCATGTTAGATGGGTTTACTCACGTTGGTTTCCAGCCTGACCCGAGGTGTTACTTTGATGTAATGCTCGGGTCAGACCGAGTATTATAGTTTTTCAGGTAAGGACGATTTGGAGCTCAAGAGGCGATCTAGATAGCGGGAACGTATGGAGTGTATACCGCTGTGATATTGTAGTCTGTCTGGGACAGGTTGATTGAATCTGTCCAGTGTTTGTAAATGTTGTAACTCTGATGTATTTGAGTGTAATTTGACAAGTACAGTTTTCCTTTGTAAACTGGTATTATTGATATTATATTTTATCCACTGCGAATTCGAGATCGTGCATTGGTGTCTCTGTTCTTCCTCTTCTATCTCTTCTCTTCTTTTCTCTAACTATCCACAATTTTCGGGACCGAAAATTGCGGATCGTTACATTTGGTATCAGAGCTGAAGGTTAAGCGAGTACCTTTACTCTGGTGGGATTACTCATTAAGGATAGGGTCAATGATACCCTAGAATGAGTTGAGTGTGTGTGTGTATGAGTGCACACTTGTTATTTTCTTATATAAAGATTTTAAATGATTTTGTATAAGAATATATTTTGATATATAAAGCAATTTTTCTTTCTAATAAATATTAAGGTAATTGGTTGTCAAATTTTTGGAATTAAATTGAGTGGTAATAGAAATACAACCAAATTGAAATTAAATTAAACATAAGTTTGAAATGGATTCGAACTGAAATTAAAATCTTGAAGTTGGGGAAGAGTTTCAAAATAAGATGAATTAGAATTAGTTTCAAACCAGAAAATTGAATGGTTATTGTGTTTAATAATGGGATGATTGTTTTCCAATAACAATAAAATGTTTTAAGGAAGTAACCATTTGATGAGAATAACTTGTAAATTAGAAAGAATGTAAATTAAAGTGGGTTTCAAATTGTGAAGTTCTGAATTCTAAATTTAAACATTTGAAATTGTTTTCAAAATTTTAAAGGAAATAATATTATTTAAACTGTTTTGAATGTAATCTTATTTTAGAATAAGAAGTGTTTGTAAACTTTAAAAGAATTTGTTTTGAATCAAAACCAAGGGTGGTTTAAATTTTAAAATTTGGCTTGGTAGGCCAAGAAGTAAATATGTATATATGTGTGGATATACATAATATCAAAGATGGTTTGAAATAAACTCTAAATGTTGAGTTTTAAATTTGAAATGAGACGTGATACCCAAATAATAAGTTTTTGAACTTTTAAGTGATCGAAATTTGAAATTTGGAGTGGGAATTGAAGTTGTTTAAATTGATCTGAGATTGAAACCATATTAGGAGGAAGTTGAAATTCAAAATTGAACTGATTGGAATAAAGAGTGGATAGTGGAACAGTTTGGCTCTGAACTATTTTCAAACAAATTATTTTAATATAAGATTTCTTAAATCTATTTTTCCAAGCTATTTACTTTGCACAATCTTTCTTTTTAAATTCAAACTATCTTATACTTGTTTTACAATTATTTTTTGAACTATTTAACAATTTTACAACTGTTTATAAATTAATTACTATTTTTCAACTACTTTATAACTAATTACTATTTCACAGCTATTTTGCAATTATTTATCTATTTGATAACTATTTTATGACAACTTAACTATTTTACAGCTATTTTACAAACTAATAATAACTTTTCAACTACTTATCTATTTTAAACTTTTTAAGCTATTTTTTAAATTTAAAACTAGTCAGAGTGAAAACTGTTAATGATTAAATACCCAATTGAGATAAGAATTGAGGTGATAATCCAAATAGGATCGAAACAACTGTGAATAAGTGAATAGAAATTAAAGAGGATGTGAATAGAAAAGGGGATTGATTTGGCTAATTATCAATAGAGATAAATACGTAGGATTGTTGATTGATTCTAGATATTCTCCATCCTAGTTATGGCTAACCAAGGAGAACGATGGTTTCTAATCAAGGAACCAGATCTGAGTCCGCACTAGGAAGTCGGGTGGACTATACTAGTTCGGAAGTGAAATTGTGTGATTGAGTGAGCGATCAGATTGGTATAGCGTACGAATGATATGTGTACATCATACGGGTTTAAATGAAATTGATATTGAAAATTTGTGAATAAGAAATGTGAAGTGATTTTTGAAATGAATGTATATTTTGTGAAATATACATGAATAAAAGTGAAGTTGGTTATTTCTATGATGATAAGTAGATGGAAACAACTTTGTAAAAGATTAATCAAATTTGAATATTTGATTTGGAATAAACAAAGTTATGTATCTTTGTTATATATATGATAAAACTCCCCTTATCGAATCTATAGCCAGAAGAAAGGAGTTTTTGAAATAATTTGAAGTATTAAAAGGGAATTTATACAAGTTTGAAGAGATCCAAAGTTTTTAAAAATTATATACAAACACACACACACACACACACAATATATATAAAGGATCTTATGAGGATTTTGGAAAAGGTTTTGGGAACCTATGAATTTGGAAAAGGCTTTTGATTTTTGGGAAAATCAATTTTGGAAATTTGGAAAAGCCTAATTTGAAAATTATCGATTTTGGAATAATCGATTTTGAGAAAGGAGATTTATATGAGATTCATAATAGGAGAAGTATTTTCAAATGGCTCTGGAGAAAAAGGCGCTCCCTTGAAATGAACTACATAGGAGTACCATAGGGTGGTACCGCCTTGGACCCTTGGGGGGTTCTAAAGTTGATCCCGTAAGGAGTTCGGACAAACTAGTTCCTTAGGATTATGTGTAGTGTAGCGAAAGTCGAGGGTCCTGATGCCTATAGAGGCATTTGAGTTATGTTATGACAATAGTGTAACTCAATGTCACTACGATCTACTACAGACCATAGCGAAAGTCGTGTGCTGCTGAGAGCCAACAGTCTACGTTTGATTTTATATCGGTAGACTGTGACCTATAGTGACATAGTGAAAGTCGTGTGTGCTGCTGAGAGCCAACAGTCTACGTTTGATTTTATATCGGTAGACTGCGACCTATGGTGACATAGCGAAAGTCTTGTGTGTTGTTGGGAGCCAACTATCTACTTTTGATTTTACATCGGTGGACTGCGACCTATGTGGGAATGGTGAAGTTTCATTTGGCAGCGAAAATCGAGGGCGTTGATGCCTACAGTTGCATGGACTTTTGTTGTGATGGCAACGTAACCCTGGAATGTAACTGCGATCTATGGCGGGTTCCATGGTTTAATCGAGGGGCACAGAGTGCCTACAGTTACATGGACCTTTGCTGTGACGGCAACGTAACACAGAATGTAACTGCGACCATGGATGATGGTGATGATTTCCGAAGCATTCTCACCCAAGGTATTTCCTCGACTTCAAATATTTTTTTCCATATTTTCAATAAATTTATTTTCCGAGTATTTTCACTAGTTGTTGAAAACGGTTTACCAAGTACTTATAGATTTTCACTCTTACGCCTAATTAACGTATGACCGAATTTTTGTGAGAACAATGATGGACTGGTTGAGACATCGAGTTACAAAAAGATATTTGTAAAACAATTTTTGTAATATATATATAGTTTTTTCAAAAAAGTGTTTTAAATTTCATAATAAAAAGAGTTTATAGTAAATTTTATCAAAGAGCTATTTTTTCTGATAATAATCATTTTAATAAATTCTAGCTTCGTTCCTTTTGGAGGTCAAAAATATTCAAAGGTGGGAGGAATGTGATATCCTAGAATTTCAAGGAATTTAAAATGCAATAATCGCTTTTATAAATTAATTAAAATTGGCAAAAGTGTCATTTTCAAACAATTTAATAAGAGTTGTTTTTAGATATAGATATAAATATAATTTTAATAGGATTATTATTTTCGAATTTAATAAGTGTTGTTTAAATATATATGCGTATACATATAAATATAAATATAAATATATATATATATATATATATATATATATCTGTGTGTGTGTATTTAAGTTGTTTTTAAATAGAATAATTATTTTCAAAATTTATTTGTGTTTGTTTAAATACTGTTAACGCTAAAAATTGAACGCTAACACCCCGTTGTAAGTAGAGATTAAGTGAAAGCACCACCCGTCAATACGGGAATTAGAAGTAAGTAGAGAAGTCACTGAAAAAGCAGTAAAGAGACAACAGATTTATAGCGGTTCGGCTTCAAGTTAAGCCAACGTCAACTTTAATCTTCTTTATTGCTGAATCAATCACAACTTTACAACAATCTTCGATTACAACACGGCTAGGACAAATAGCTAGAACTCCGATGTAGAAGAATTCTTTGAATCCATGTAAATGTGTTAGATTTCTTCTTGAAGTTCGTTGAGATGTCTTTCGTGCTTGAAGTGTCAAGTGAGTCGAGAAATCAGCAGAGTATAGGTGTTCCAGGAATGAGCCAAAGATCCCCTCTTCGGTGGTGTAGGCACGGTATTTATAGGAAATTTCTGGAGTAAGTCGTAGGTCGCGAACAACCTAGGGTAGGGGGTAGGTCATAGGTCGTAGGTCGTCAACGACCTCAGAGATGCGAGCTACGGCTTATCTTGGTTACACTTGGTCTTCCGAACAATCTGATAGGTCGTAGGGACCTAGGAGGGAAGCAACACAAGAATTTATGGCTTAGTGAGTCCATCCTGAGCGAGCTATGGAGTTACCTCTGTCTATTTAGGTCGTGAGCGGCGTAATGAAGAAGCAGTATATATGCGGCCTCACACTGTCTTAAACCGTTAGGTCGCTAGGGCGCTAGGTCGCTGGGTCGCTAGGTCGCACCTCTCATGGGATCACCAGAGTCTTTAGCTGTTAAGTTGTAGGTCTTTGAGTCCTTTAACAGGTTAGGTTGTTAGGTTGCTGTCTTCTGTAAGTCGTTAAGTCGCGGTACCTTTTAGGTCGCTAACCCGCTTCATTAGTAAGGTCGCTATATACTTAGGTCGCTTGAGTGCTTATCTCGTTTGGTCACTAGGTCGCTTAAGCTTCTTAGCTCGTTAAGTCATGATAACTTTAGGGGGCAAGGCTCTTTAATCCGTTAGGTTGCTTAGTCGTGAAACAGAGGAGTTAGCACTTGCCCCTCGAAGTACACGCCTAGGGGTTAGGTCGTGTGCTTCGATACCTCTTAACTCACACTTATTCTGATTTGTTAGGTCATAAGCGACTTATGAGAAAGTAAGGTCGTTTGCGCCGATTCGAGTTCCACTGCTCCGGTACATAAATAGGTTAGGTCGTTCCTTTTCTTCATCTGCTCTAACATTACATCCTGGCATTAACAAGTTTCAGAGCCCTCAAAGACGATTCCAATTACTCAACCATCAAATCATCTCCACCATCATTTTGCGTAAGTGAATTCAATCAATATTCAATCACGACCATCATTGAAACGTTAATTCCCCTTTTTTCGGCCTTAACCCAAGTTCATGCGCTGCGTTTCACTTTCGAGTCATGTTGCGGTCGGTTTTCAATCGCCATTTGACGCGTTGATGTTATAATTCATGAGAGAGCGGTAATGCATTGGATCTATGATGGATCTGAGGTGATTTGAATTAGTTTCGAGTGATTTGTTGATGTTGAGGGATGATGGATTCTGTTGTGTAGGAGACAATAGGTCATCGGGTTAACGGGTTTGTTCGTTAGGCGATTTGCTGAATGGAGAGGAGCAAAGAGAGTCAGGAAATGATTGGTTGTGGAACATCGACCGACCTTAGGCTTATCGGTTTAATCGTGAAACATGCGACCTAACTTGCTTGCAACCAAACTTGCTCGCGACCTGCCATGCTCGTGACTTACCATGCTCGCGCCTTATCTTGCTAGAATACCGTAAAGCTTAAAGCAAAGCGACTTAGAAAATTAACGACCTAACTTTCTACGGCATAGGTTTTAGGTCGCGGCCGAGTTAGGACTTAGACAAATTTGCATTATCTTGACCTGAAGCCTTATTCCTTCATATGCATCGTAACTTTAACTTGTAGGAACTTGAATAAGAAACTATTTGACTTGAATGAACATGACATTGTTGAATTGAATTCTCAACTTGAACTGCAGAGATAACAGGCCTGAACTTGTTGTACTCCTTTACAGATTATATTATCTTTAATACTTATAACCTGTTAAACACAACATTTGCAGAAAAATGGGACGAATATACTGCCACTGATCGCCCACATCAAATGACAGATTAGTTGATAAAGGATAATCAACTTAAAGAAATTATATGAAATGTTGTGAATCAACAAATTCAAGTGAAGTATTGAAGCAAAGTAATTTTAATTAATTAAAGATGATTTGTTTGCATCAATGTTGCACTTGTATTCGGACTTAAAGCAACAAACCCTGAAACTTTATAATTGATAAATGCCTTTTAGTTTAATTTTTGTTATATTTTCTTGTCGTTTTATTAGTTTTGCACAACACTTCACACATTTAGGAAACGTGCACCTTCATATTTGAATATCCAGTTCCTTGTGTAGAATGTCTTCTCAAGAAGAGATAATAGAGCAAGCTGAAGGCGTCTTCCCGATAGCCAATCCATTGGATAATCCAAAGGAAAGAACTCCGACTACTCTGAGACAGCGGGCGTTCAACCAACTACGTATTCAGTTTGGAATTGCTGAAGCAGAAGCTTTGCTTCCTAGGCCAAACGATACTGCTGACAGGCCACCTCTCGGTTTCATCGCTATCAATCGTCAGATGTGCCTATGTGCTGCTATTCCTCCTTTTAATGACTTTCTTCAACGACTCCTTCTCTGATTAACTATCTCTCCTTTCCAATTGCATCCCAATGGCTACGCCATCCTAATGGGACTTTGCGTGTTGTTCAGGAGGACACTTGACCGTCTTCCGAGCTTTGAAGAAATCTGCTACTTGTGCACGTTTGCAAAGAACCAAGATCATCCCTCTATCACACTCGTGAGAAGCGCTAGGAACCGTAGATTGATCGTCGATCTTTCGAAAAGCACCCACGGGTTCTTCAATCAATTCTTCTTCATTCGTCACCCTCCAGGATTTTACACCATCTGAAGAGTAGGAAGTAAGATTGCTTACCCCCGTTGTTTCCATTTGAGTTCTTCAAATTCCAAGTTGCTAGGTGCTAACTTCATTCTTTACTTTTACAGCACTTCCTCCTCCCTCTAAAGATCCCAGCCACATGCTGACTTTTGAAAGATTAAGTGCTGTGGCGGTTGAGGAAAGAAGTATTAAACTTTTGCTGAAAGATGAATTTCTTCACCAATACGGTCTCCTGCACCCTTCCCGTTCTACTCAGCCTCATGAAGTTCCTGATTCTCCTGCAGAGACATCGGATGCCCAGTCTCTGCCGAAGAGCATTCACCGAAAGAACCTACTATTGAGGCTTCACTAGTGAAGTGTTCTGCTTCTATTGACGTTGCGGGGTCATCTGGCAAATTTACACTTGCCCCGGTCATTGAGGAAAAGGAACCTCCCCAACAGTCCGGGAAGACTGCTGATGAAGGAGCTGAGGGGAAGGGTCCGCCGGGCACGATGGTGGTGACATTTTTGAGGGATTGAGCGACTTGATGATCACTTCACAGGAGCTTTTTAAAGACGATACCACTACTACTAAAGTTATTTCTCCAATAGTTGAAGCCACATCTGTCTCGCAACAAACTCCTTCAGCCCAAGAGTTGGCGCTTGCTGTAAAGTCCGTCATCACCCCCAACCGAGGAGTGGTTCGCAGTTTGACGCATGTAGTTTGCACGTTACACACACTTAGGATTTTTCGGCACTTTTATGCATTCAACTTCTTTGCTTTGAAGATTTCTAAACTTATCTTTTCTTCATTTTCAGGTTCTCCAATGGGACGATGTGGCTCTTACTATGATGATTTCCAGCGTTATGGGGGACATGGTTCTTATGACCCCAAGAGGTATCTTCATGCCTCCTAGGAAACCAACGAAGAAAGAGCTGCGAGGAAAGCTCGTGGGAGGCGTGCTTATGATGAACGCTACGGGAGACGGGACGAACGACATGATTCTTCCCAGAGAGAGGACGATTCCCACAAACGAAAAATCCCATGATGACAAAGGGAAAAGTCATGTCGCTGAAGATCCGAGCAAACGGGCCAAACTTGATGAAAAACCGACATTTGAAATTTTTGAAAAGCCCGTTGCTCCCGTTTCATTGGAAGTCCCTTCCAGCTCTCCTGCCCTTCGAAGAGCTGATATTCAAACAATCATCAGTAGGCCCTCATATCAAGTTGGACAGGGTCCGGTTACTCTTCAAAGCCGGTTTCCGCACTGGTGCTTAAAGGGAGTGCGTTTCGATCTTGACTTGATCCCAATCGATAAGCAAGCCATGTTGTGAAATCTTGATGCCGTCAAACTCGATATCGAGAGAATATCTGGCTGGTAGAAACTTGTTGACGAGCTTCAAAGAGTAAACCATGCAAATCTTGAAGCCATGCTGACTATGGAAAATGATAAATCCGAGTGGCAGAAAACACTCGATCAGCATGACGCAGAGATGAAGAGCATTGCCGCTTATATTGAGAAACTTGAAGTGGAAGTTGAAAAACTTAAAGAAGAGCTTGCCACTTCTTCCACTTCCTATTTTCAAAGATAATAAGTGCTTCAAAAATAGGTGAGAGATGCTCACGCTGCACAGAGAGACGCTGAAGCTAAATTTGAAGCACAGCAGCGAGTTGTAGAAAGCTACCGAACCAACGTGGCTCAGTTGCGAGAAAAAACCAACTCCCAGAACTTGGAAATCGAAATGTTAAAAGCTCGACTTTACGAAGTTGAAAAAGAGCGTGATGAAGCTATTGTCGGCAAAGCAGCAGCCGAAGAATCCATATGGTAATTAAAGCCGAAGTCAGCTCTACTTTATTCGAGTTTTACATTCATAGTGTTCTCGGGCGCGGTAGCCTTAGATTTTTAGGACCAAAGTACGAAATCACTTTGGCCAAAGTGTGGGAAGCCGCACTTGATATGCTTGGAGGAGCTGGATACGCTGAAGAAGATTTAACGCCGCACTATCTAGATGATGATGCATATGCTACGCCTGTCGGGGGAAGGAGCAACTCGCTAAAGAGAGAGCCAAAATGGCAGAAGGAGAACATTTAGGGAAGGCAACCTCAACCGACCCAGTTCAACCTTCGGTTTCGGCTGACATCGATATTGTTGGCTCCAGATCCCATTCTCCACCTCTTGCTAAAGCTGTCATTTAATGTTCCACCTCTCGCACTGGAGATGAGACTCAAGAAAGCACTGAAGCAAAGGACTTTGAAGATGACATAGTAAAGCCCACTTCTCCAGGTAACCTCAATGTTGATCTTGCTCAAGTGGACTGCTTGTTTACTTCACATGAGCTTGATGAACTTTTTGATTATTACTTAAATCTTGATGCGCCACTTTCTCCTCTTTTTATGAGGGATACTGACTTTAACTTCTCTTCTCCTATTGTGAAAGCTCCAAGTGTTGTTCAGCCTTCCCCTTCTCTAGCTGTTCCTTCTCCGCCTCTTCAGATTACTCCTCCTCCCGTTTCTCAACTGGGTTCACAAAGGGAGCAGATAGAAGCTCTTCAAGGCTTGGATGACCCCGTCGCTTCACAAGAACAGAAGGCCGAAGAACCTGAAGAAGGCGAATGAACCCCGGAGCAAACTATTTCTGATGACATAAAGTTGTCTGCATTTTTCACTCTGGGCAGTAATCTTCTTCAAGGAAGAAGGGGAAGCGTGGAGTCTCAAAGAAAAGGAGAGAAGCTTCTGTCAGCGAAGAAAAAGCAGAAGAAAATCCAATTGTACCCCTTCCTCTTTCTTTCCCTACTCTTACAAGCTGACCCAAAAAGTTAATCATCCGGCCTGGCGAGGGCTCAAAAGGTGGCAGGAAGAAGAAGTGATGGGTTTGTTTCTATGCTTTTCGTCTCGCTTTTTGCTTTTTTGCTTGTACATACAAAGACTCGTGTTGACCGGAGATTGTGCGGGTACCGGTCCCCGCCTTCTTTTATTTTGAAACCTGCACATGTATAAACTTTTCATAGTATGGAATAAAATGATTCTTTTACTTGTACAAACTTCTGTTTGTATTTGAGAAAGCATTTATTCTTCTTTTTCATACAAGTTTCTTTATTTTCTTTGTGTGATGTTGCAGTAAACCTGTGGTATGTTTCTTGAGCATTTCTTTTATTTTTGTAACTATATTATATTGCCCCCATACCATGGTTTATTGCAATCTCATTCACATTGGCAAGATTTTGGAGAGTAACTCTTCTGTTTCTAGAAGACATGTACTCTTTCTTTGGAGAACAACTTTTCCATTTTAAGGGGGCTTGCATCCGTACTTTAGAGAATAATTTTTTCCATTTTAAGGGAATATTTCTCTGATGTAGTACAAAGCGCCTTGTATTGGAGAAGTCTTCTCTTTCCTTTTTTTTAAAGAAGTTTTTACACTTCACTTTCGGAGAAAGTCGCTTTTATTTTTGGCAAGCGAATTTTCCTACACGGTAAAGTGGGCCTCCAAAAAGGGCTTTGACCTGTTTGTGCCTCCGAAGAGGGCTTTTGTTTTATTGTGCCTCTGGAAGAGGGCTTTTTGTGTGTGCCTCTAGGGAGAGGGCTTTTTGTTTCTTCCTCTGGGGAGAGGCTTTTGTTTTTTCCCTGTTCACTGGGAAGTGGGCCTCCGAAGAGGGCTTTTCACATTTCAATTCTTGTGAAGTGTGTCTCCAAAGAGAGCTGTTTGCACTTCAACTCTGGTGAAATGGGCCTCCGAAGAGGGCTTTGCACATTTCAACTCTTGTGAAGTTTTATTTCAGATCTCGGTGAAATGTGTGCCTCCGAAGAGGTCTTTTAGCATTTCAACTCTTGTGAAGTGTGTCTCCGAAGGGAGCTGTTTGCACTCAACTCTGGTGAAATGGGCCTCCGAAGAGGACTTTGCACATTTCAACTCTTGTGAAGTTTTATTTCAGATCTTGGTAAAATGTGTGCCTCCGAGTAGGGCTTTTGCCTGAAAGTTTCTTTCTCATGGTTGGATGGATTCACGGGGCGGACACAAGTTACTTGGATGTTTGTTTGCATAAACGATCTCAGCTAGCTAACGAGTGCCCTGTGCCTTCCACTTGGGAAGGTGCCTCAGGTCATTCCACCAATCTTTTTCGGTTGAGAAAGATAACTTTATTTTTTGTGCAAGCCCCGTTAGAGGTCTTTATCCTCCGAAGAGGGCTTGTGCCTCCGAAGAGGTCTTTGGTTGTTTCCAGCCTGCTCGCCCATGTCTTTTCGATATTTGCACATATCAGCGACTCCTTGTTATCATCTTCAAGCACACATTCCTTTCTTTTGAAAGTAGTTTATTTTATCCAAAGAAATGTACTTCATTGTAAAGTGAGTTCGTAGTGGCAGACACAGGCTAATTAATCGGATGTTCGTTTGCACAAACGATCACAATTAGTTAACAAGGGCCCGCCTCCGGCGGAACTACTAACTGTCTGCTTGAAGCACTTCTTATATAGGATTTGAGTCTGGAATTTTTGCGGCTTAACATTTGTTTGCTGAGTGATGTCAAGGATCGCTTGGTCTTGTAATGGGTGAGCTTTGTTTTAATGGCCTGCAATATTAAATCGACATTTTAGTAATACAATTAAAGTACTTTACATATCGAAATAAAACAGGCAGTTTATAATAGTAAAGAAAACAAGATTTATAGTGGTTCGGCCAAGAACTGGGCCTACATCCACTTTATAGTTCTTATTATTCACTTGCACTGGCTTACAATGGTTTTCAATACAAGAATCATACATCCATAATTCTTTTACAGTATTTCAGTAAAGCTTTTAAGTAAAATATGGGCGTAAGTGATTGCTGTTCCAAGCCCTTGGAATTGGATCTCCTTCGACAGTTGTCAGTTTGAAAGTGCCATCAAGAAGTTTTTTGCCTATGACATACGGCCCTTCCCAGTTTGGGGCAAACACTCCTGTTGCTGTCATGATCCTTTTCAAGACTAGATCTCCAATCTCAAAGCTGCATTGGCGAACTTTGGAATTGAAGTGCCTGGCAATTCTTTGCTGATGGGCTACAATTCTGAGCTGAGCCTCTTCCCTTCTTTCATCAAGGAAGTCTAATGCTTCAAGTTGCAGCTTTTCATTTTTAGCTTGTCGAAATGGATTCTTCTGTGTGAAGGGACTTCTGTCTCCACCGGAATCATTGCTTCTGATCCATATGCCAATGAAAACGGAGTGTGCCCAGTCGCAATTTTGTGGGTAGCTTTGTATGCCCATAGTGCTAGTGGTAGCTTATCGACCCAACCACCTTTTGCCTTTTCCATCTGTTTTTTGATGGTTGATTTGATAATTTTGTTTACTGCGTCCACTTGCCCGTTTGCCTGCTGATGGGCCACTGCTGAGAAGCTTTTTTGGATCTTGAATCGCTTGCAAAAATCTTGGAACTCTTCACATTCGAATTGTGTTCCATTGTCTGTGATTATCTTTTGAGGCACACCATACCTGCAAATGATATTCTTAGTCACAAAGTTTATCATGTTTTTAGAGGTAATAGTAGCTAACAGTTCAGATTCGGCACATTTAGTAAAATAGTCAACAGCAATAATAGCATATCTGATTCCGGACTTGGCAGTTGGCAAAGGCCCAATGAGATCTATTCCCCAAATAGCAAACGGCCACGGACCGACCATCTGTGTTAGCTCGGTGGAAGGTGCTCTTGGGATTTTTGCAAATCTGTGGCACCGGTCACACTTTCGGGCATAGCTAGCAGCATCGTGATTAATGCTGGCCAAAAATACCCGTAACGGAGAATTTTCTTTGCTAGAGTTTGACCACCAGAATGATCTCCACACTCTCCTCTATGTACTTCAGCTAGAATTGTCTTACCCTCTTCCTTGGTCACACATCGGAGTAATGTCATTGAGAATCCCCGCATGTACAATCTGTTATCTTGAATTATATATCTAGAGGCTTTTCTTAACAGCTTCTGACGCTCCCTTGAATTTTCTGGAAGGGAGCCGTTAAGTAGATATTCCTTTATTGGAGTTATCCACGATTCTTGCTCTTGAGAAACAGTCATGACCCAATCAATCTCCATTTCATCAATACTTAGGGCTGACAAGACTTCTAAAGGAACCAATCCCAGTAATTGAGCTTCACCGGTGCTTGCGTACTTTGCGAGAGAGTCTGCCTTCGCGTTCTCTTCTTGGGGTATATGACTTATCGTATAATGATCAAAATCATCGAGAAGTTCCCAGGCTCTTAACAAGTAAGCATGCAGATTTCCTCCTTTAGTTTGTAACTCTTTCTTGATTTGGCATACAATAAGCTATGAAACACTGAAGATCTGCAACACTTTGACATTCAGTTCTTTAGCAATTGTCAAGCCGGCAATAAGAGCTTCATATTATGCTTCATTATTTGTCGAAGGAAGTTCCAATCTCAATGCATAACACAATGACTGCCCTTCTGGGGTTTCAAGCACGACCCCGGCCTCGAAACAGTAATCGTTTCTCGCACCATCAACATATAATTTCAATCGAATTGGGGTATTATCAGTCACCTCTTCCTCACTATCCCCTTTTTTTGTACGTTCTGCGATGAAATCTGCTAAAGCTTGTCCATAGATTGCTCTCCGGGGATGATATGTGATGTCGTATTGGCTGAGTTCAATATTCCACTTCAGAAGACGACCCGAAGTCTTAGGGCGAAACAGGACTTGCTTCAGAGGTTGATCAATGAGGACTTTGATAGGATGAGCTTGGAAATATGGCCTCAATTTTCTTGATGCAATCAGTAGACAATAGGCGAGCTTTTCTAGCTTTGAATAATTCATCTCTGCCCCAATGAATCTTTTGCTGATATAGTAGACCGGGCACTGGACTTTTGCATCTTCCCGTACCAACGCTGCACTGAGAGCATGAGATGACATTGCAAAATATACGAAAAGATATTCACCATTGTCGGGCTTAGAAAGTATTGGAGGCATTTCCATATGACGAATCAATTCAACGAAAGCTTTCTGGCATTCAGGAGTCCAGTCAAAGTTTTTTCTTCCTTTCTTCAGAGCATCAAAGAATGGACTGCATTTATCAATGGCTTTGGAAATGAATCGACTCAAGGCAGCGCCTTTTCCATTAAGACTTTGTAATTCATTCTTCGTTTTAGGAGCTTTGACTTCTTTTAAGGCTGCAATCTGAGTAGGATTAGCTTCAATGCCCTTAGCACTCACAATGAAACCCAAGAACTTTCCGGACTCCACCCCAAATGAACATTTCAAAGGATTGAGCTTCATTCCGTACTTTCAGAGGACTGAAAACATTTCTGCCAATTGATCCATATGGCCTATTGCCTTCTTTGATTTCACCAGCATATCGTCAACATAAACTTCCATAGTTTGGCCAGTCTGTGGTTTGAACATAGCATTGACGAGTCTTCGGTAAGTTGCCCCTGCATTCTTAAGTACGAAGGGCATGACTCTATAGCACTAGAGACCAACATCGGTGATGAAGCTCGTGTCCTCCTGATCTGGCTCATGCATCATGATCTGGTCATATCTGGAGTAAGCATCCATAAAATATAACAATTCATGCCCCGCTGTTCCATCCACCAACCGATCTATCCTGGGTAACGGGAAGGAGTCTTTGGGGCAGGCTTTGTTTAAATCTGAAAAGTTGATACATACTCTTCACTTTCCATTAGCTTTTTTAACCAGTACTGGATTTGAAGCCCAATTCGGATAAGTAGACTCCCTGATGAAACCATTCTCCATGAGCCGATTTACCTCTTCTTTCAATGCTGTTGACCTTTAGGACCCTGGGTTCTTCTTTTTTGCTTTACCGGTGTAAACTTCGGATCAATATTCAGAGTATGTACTGCAACTTCTAGGGATATTCCACACATATCAGTATGAGTCCAAGCGAATATGTCCAGATTTGCTTTCAAGAATGATATCAAGGAATTTTGAACTGTCACACTAAGTTGCACACCCACATTCACCACTTTATTTGGATCTTTCGGGTCAACAGTACTGGCACCGTTACTTCCGCTGGCACCACTCTATTCTCCCCTACACTGGCTTTTCTAGGATCCATTTCTCTTCGTGCCCCGCTATGCTCGCCAGTGTAGGGTCCACCCTGTAATTGCTACAAGGTTGGTTCTTTGATGCGGACTTGGGCTGCCGCATCCTTTCCCATCTCTCTCTTTCTTGGTTCACGCAACTCTATTAGATAACATTCTCGTCTAGCATTCTGATCCCCTTTAATAACACCAACTCCATTACCCATAGGGAATTTCATAGTATGGCACCACGAGGCGAGAATTGCCTTAAAAGCTGCAAGAGTTGGTCGGCCTAGGAAGGCATTGTAGGCAGAAAATTCATCAACAATTCAAAAGTCTGTTTTCAAACCACCATTTTCTGCCCCTCTCCAAGCTCTTCGAACATGTCAATAGTTCCAATTGGCTGCTTCGGCTCCTCAGTAAACCCAACAATCTTCTGCGATGATGCTTGAACATCAGCCATCGGAATTTTCATTTGATCGAATGTCTTTTTGAAGAGGATATTGCAAGAAGTGCCGCAATCAACAAGCACTCTCCTTACAATAGCCGGCCCAATGCCTGCAGAAATGACCAAGGGATCCATGGTGGGAGCTTCAATGCCCATAGAGTGCCTGGTCCTGAACCCAATATCATCATTAAAAGTTTTCTGCTGCTTTAAAGATGCAGCATCTTCCAACACAAAACACTTTCTTCTGCTGGTGCGTATTTCAAGGCACAGGCATATCTTTCCATCTCGCCCCAGCTTCTGGCTGTTGGGTGAGGACCTCCCATAATCACATTAATAACAGGCCTTTCTGATTCATGCGCAGTATTCCTCTCACCCGAGCCAGATTGATGAGCAGGAAGTTGTTGGACCTTAGTAGATGAAGTTGGGTCATTCCTATTTCTCTTAACATACTGCTGAAGATTATTTTCTTTCAATAGCTCCTCAATCAAGTCCTTCAAATGGCGGCACTCATTATTATCATGGCCGGGTTGATTGTGAAATCGGCAGAATCTTCTACTTTTCTCAGCTTTTCTCCCAATCCTCAATTTAGCTGGTGTGGGGTATTCCACAGTGTCCTTGGTTGCAAAGAAAATGTTTTCTGGTGTATCGATTAAGGAAGTGAAATGAAAAGGACGATTTTTCTTCGCATTTCCCTATTTCTTCCCACCATCGTTCTCCCTTTTTCGATTTCCAAATTCCTTCTTATTTGGAGCAACATTATTATTCCCAACCTCCGTTGATACCACCTTAGCCGATGCTTGAAGGCTTTCCAAGCGCATGAATTCGTCAGCTTTCTTATAGAATTTCTCAAGCGGATTCTGTTCTTTCGTCTTCAGCCACTTCCCAAATTCACTTGATTTGCCGATTGCCCTAATCAAGTATGTCAAGACCATGCGTGGCTCTGCATTGTCCACTTCAGCCAAAGCTATGTTGAAGCGGTTCAAGAAAGATCTAATAGATTCCCCATGATTCTATTCCAGGCTTGACAGTGACATAATATCCTTTGCCTTTGAAGCATACAAGCTGAATTGCTCTTTAAACTTCCGAGTCAAATCGGTGAATTGGTCTATGGATCGGACCGGTAGCTTTTTGAACCAGAGTAGAGCCACTCCTTCCAAGTATACCGGAAAGTACCGGCATTTTATCTCATCCGATTCCCTGGCACCTGTCATGTGCCAGTCATAATTATGCAAGAATTTATTAGGGTCACTTGTTACCTTATAAACCGGGATGGTAGGAGGAACAAGCTTCCTTGGGAATTCCGCCTTTAGGATCCTTTCAGTGAACGGAGTTTTGCTCGGAGCGAATCCCCATTCTTCTTCATCTTTATCCCTTTGCATGCTTTCTTTCATCATTTGTCGCACCATGCCCGAAAGGGATTCCTCATCATTTAAAGGCTCTACAGGACAGACTTCGGCCATTTTCTCGAAAGTTTGTCTGGACAAACGTTAGCGGAGAGTTGGCTGCGGTCTCGATCCTCCAGCTTGGGGAGGTGTTTCTTTGGCGGGGCTAGCTGCTCTTTGAGGGATATTCCTTTCTTCAGGATTATGAGCATCATCAGCAAGGTTTTCTCCATCATTCATTGGTTGACGGTTAGCTCCGAGCAAAGCATTTAACCTAACAAGCATTAAAGAATTCTGGGTTTCCATCTACTGGTATAACCCAGATACCGCAGCATCTAACTCAACTCGTGTAATTCCCGCACTTGGTGCTGCTTGACTTGACGAAGGAGAAGTGGCAGTATTCTCACGATCATCACTGGGTCTTGTAGATCCGCGCTTTCTTCCAGGATCCATTTTCTCTGATAGACTTCTGGTTTTGAGAGAGATTTTTTCCATAAACTTTTGCGAAGCAGTGACGAAAGTAGCCTGAGTTGGGTTCTTAGTGAGAGCACCAAAAATGTAAACGCTCAAATTTGAACGCTAACACCCCGGTGTAAGTAGAGATTAAGTGAAAGCACCACCAGTCAATATGGGAATTAGAAGTAAGTAGAAAAGTCACAGAAAAAGCAGTAAAGAGACAACAGTTTTATAGTGGTTCGGCTTCAAGTTAAGCCTACGTCCACTTTAATCTTCTTTATTGCTGAATCAATTACATCTTTACAACAATCTTCGATTACAACACTGCTAGGACAAATAGCTAGAACTCCGATGTAGAAGAATTCTTTGAATCCGTGTCGAATGTGTTAGATTTCTTCTAGAAGTTCATTGAGATGTCTTTCGTGCTTGATGTGTCGAGTGAGTCGGGAAATCAGCAGAGTATAGGAGTTCCAGGAATGAGCCAAAGATCCCCTCTTTGGTGGTGTAGGCACGGTATTTATAGGAAATTTCTGGAGCAAGTCGTAGGTCGTGGGCGACCTAGGGTAGGTCGTAGGTCGTCAGCGACCTAAGAGATGCGAGCTATGGCTTATCTTGGTAACACTTTGTCTTCTGAACAATCTGATAGGTCGTAGCGGCCTAGAAGGGAAGCGGCACAAGAAGTTATGGCTTAGTGAGGCCATCCTGAGCGAGCTACGGAGTTACCTCGGTCTATTTAGGTCATGAGCGACCTAATGAAGAAGCAGTATGTATGCGGCCTCACACTGTCTTAACCCGTGAGTTCGCTAGGGCGCTAGGTCGCTAGGCCACACCTCTCATGGGATCACCAGAGTCTTTAGCCGTTAAGTTGTAGGTCGTTGAGTCCTTTAACAGGTTAGGTCGTTAGGTTGCTGTCTTCTGTAAGTCGTTAAGTCATGGTACCTTTTAGGTCGCTAACCCGCTTCATTGGTTAGGTCGCTATATACTTAGGTCGCTTGAGTGCTTATCTCGTTGGTCACTAGGTCGATTAAGCTTTTTAGCTCGTTAAGTCGTGATAACTTTAGGGCGCTAGGCTCTTTAATCGGTTAGGCAGCTTAGTCGTGAAACAGAGGAGTTAGCAAATATACATTTGAGTTGATTCTAAATTAGATTTTAAATTTAAAATTGAATTTGAATTTGGATTAAAATTTGAATTTAAAAGATATATGTCTTAAAAATATTTTGGATATTGAATATGGACAAGGTTTTTATTTAAAATAAGATTGTTTTCTATTATTATTTTTAAAGGAAATTTATATAGAAGTATTTAATTAATAATAAATAAATACAAAAGTTTAATATGAGCATTTAATAATGAATTAAATATATTATATATGATTTTATTTAAAATATGATGGGTTTTTATTTTATTTTCTTTTAAAAAGTTTTATTGATATAAATTGAGAAAAGCATTTATTAATTAACAAATATACTTATTAATTTGGAAAATCTATTACAAAAGCTTTTAAAATCATTTTAAATAATAATAAAAATGCATAATTACAAGTGCAATTAAATCAAGAGATAAATAACATATGTAAACAAATAAACAATGGTAATAGACAATGTCCTTCTTTGATTTTCTTTTTCTCTAATTTTAATATACCATAAATTGCATAATATAAAACTTTCATTTTTTTCTTTCTTCATTCTTTTCTTATCTTCTTATTTTCAAAAGAAAGAACTTGACATGAGATTTATAAATCTGTTGAACAAAAACCTGTAACAATGTTGTAAAAAGCAAAGATTATCAAGCTTCTACCCCAAAAATCAAAACCTGTTATCATCTCCTCTGAAACAAATCAAAGCCTGTAATGTTTCTGTTCAACCTGAAATTATTCCATAAACAAAAATCATTTTCAAAACAAATCAAACATCAGATTTAAAAGCCTGTGACCTCCTCAACTCTAAGCTTGTAAAGACTGCAATCTGGAATCAAATAATTATCAAAGTCTTGAGTCAGCATCATCATGTTCTAGTCCAGTTAGGCATTCCAGCTTCAAAACTATCAAGCTATAATTCTGAAATCAAGCTAAAGTTTCAAGATTTTCTTCCAGTTTTCTCTGTTTACAATTTACAGGTGAGCAAACTACATCCTTTAACGTTTGATCTGATGCATATGCTTTTGGGTGATGTGTCAATGTACGTTTGCATGGACAAATTCATATGTTAAAGAATATTAAGTGAAAGGATATGTGCATATCAGTTTATATATAAACATATATGCCTTTGTTATACAGCAGTTTTCAAGCTCTCTTCAAACATATTATAACAATGAGTAAACACTTATTTGAAAGCTTAAATAAATAAATGATGTTGCCTGTGTATTTCTGTGATGATGTTTATGTTGCATGTCTAAGTATATAAGCAAATCTCTGTGTATATATATCTGATTGAAGTTGTGCGTCTATAGGTCTCTGTTCTTGGTCCAAAGTTAAAATTTTGATCAGAATCCCAATTCTTTGCCTCTGAACTCTTTTAGGCCTTAGTTTCAAACAAATTTAGTTTGTTAAAATATAAACTAGGATTTAACAATAGTTTTAAACATGTTTGATATATATGTGTGTGTGTGTGTGTGTGTGTGTTATCTAGAATCAAGAAATACAGTAGTAAATCCTAAAAATATGTTAGATTCAAGTATTTAAATTAGTTGATTTAATTATATAACTCGAAATAGCTCTAGATAATTGGGTTTTTAAAATGGAAATTTCGATTTTAGGCGAGTATCGAAGGTGCGGTTCAAAGTTGAACTGGCAATGGTTCTCGACCATTTTCTGGCAATTGTCGAGCACTTAGCCATTGGGGTTTTCATCAGAGCTTGGTTGTCAACTGGAAGGGTTGGGAAAAATGGTGGTTGTGGTGATCGATCGTCGGAGCATCAGATTTTGGAAGAATTAGGGTTTAACACCGAGTTTAGGATGAGGTGGAAGATTGGGCGACTGCGTCGACTCTCTAGCATCGGAATTCATAAGACTTGGGGAATGGAAGCGTGGATGGTTGGAGAATGTGTGGCCAGAGTTGTAGCGTCGTCGGCGGTCGGCGTGAGTGGTGCCAGGCAGTTTTTCCTGGTGATGTTGAGCCAGTTTCGAGCTGGATACTCATTTTCGTTTTAGAGATGATGGCGTCGAGTCGATTATTGGAATCGTGTGTCGAGTTGATTTGCGACTTGACGGAGGCGGTGAAGATCACTGGAGCGCTGGCGAACAGCTGTGCACGTGCACGACAACGTTAATCATGTTCGGGTGTTGGGTTGAGATTGTCTCGAAGTGGTACTCGAGATAGTGAGGGTCAGGCTCGAGTTTAAGCTCGTGTTCGTTGAGTTGTGTAACAATAGTTTTTTTTAATTTAACAAGAGTAAGAACAAATAAAGGATAAAAGATGAAGGGGAAACTCGAAGCCAATATCGAGTAAAGTTCGGGTTTAACCCGAAGTAGATGATATGCAAGTTTTAATAATGTTTTTGAAAAGTTTTTAAAGTAAGTTTTGAAATGAAAATTGTTTAAACTTATCTTAAATAAATTTTTTTCCTTTATAAATGTTTACTAAACCTTTAATTAAGAAATTATGTGTTTGTTAACTTAAGTTTGTTAACTTAAAGTTTAAGATATTTTAAACTTAATTGTTATAAAATAATTATTGATAATTAAAGGTTAAATGTTTTTAAATAATATGATTAAGTAATTAATATAGATGATGATTTATCTTAAAGGTAATTAAGATTTTGATAATTAAATAAAGTAATTAAAGTTTTATTAATTATATTAATTATTGATTAAGTTATCAGTTAATTAATAGTTAAGGGTTATAAATTAATTAATAAAGAGGTTAATTAGTTTGTAGTTAAGAATTATTAATTAGATAATTAGAGATAATTAATTAATAATTACTGATTAATTAATTTAGTAATTAATTAATGATTAGTGATAAACTAATTAAGTAATTAGGATTGTAATTATTGACTAGTTAACTAAGTAATTAGAGATTAATCAATTTGTAATTAAGGATTGATTAACTGATAATTAAAGATTAATTAATTTGTTTAAAGGGTAATTGAGAATTACTCAATTGTAATTAATCAAATGAATGTGATTAATTTAAGTCAATTAATTAGTTGATTAATTTAAGATAATCTTGATGGTTGATTAAGTATAATTACTTAATGAGATTGATAAGTAAAATTACTTTAAGTAATTTAATGTATAATTACTGGATGTAATTAATTAAAGAGAAGTAATTAAAGAATAATTACTTAGTAGAAGTAATTAAAGATTAATTACTAGGTGTAATTAATCAAACGATTTTGGTAATTGATGACTACCAAATGAGATTGATAAGTGTAATTACTTAGTGAAGTAATTAATGGATAAATTAATGGATGTAATTAATATAAGGGAAATTACTTAATAGGAAATAATTAAAGGTTAATCACTTAGGAGAAGTAATTAAGGGTTAATACTTAGTGTAATTAATTAAAGATTGATAGATCAAGAAAACTAACCAAGGGTTAGATAACTAATGAGTGTGATTAGTTATAGGATAATTAATCAATGTAAGTGCTTTTAGGATGATTAATTTGTGCAATTAATTAAGAGTTAATTACTTATTGTAATAAAAAATAATTAGTCAATGGTGATTAATTAAGAAGGATAATTAAAGGATGATTGATTAATTGGTTTATAATTATTTAATATTAAGTAAAGGTATTCTAAGTGATTAAGATTAGAATTTAATTTAATTAGAGATAAGTTAAATTAATTTTTGAAAGTGATCAATCTTGCTTATGAATGATTGAACAATGTTAAATGCCTTAAATTTTTTGATATCTCTGATATGAAACGTTTTGTGGTATGATATGTTTGGGCGAACAATGATAAGGTGGTTATGTATCATTGACGAATTGCCATGCAAAAAGTGACATCCTGTATTTAAAATTGAATTGTATTTAATTTAATAACTTGGGTTAAGATGACAGTGGATTCGTAGAGACCGGGGTCAGGTATTAGTAAATACCCGAAGCCACTTCGATTCTTTATAAATTGATATGTGAAATCAATAAGCCGGTATAGAATGATTTAAGTGAATTGGACCATTTAATCTAAGATTTGGTACTTATAAATTGGTGAGTGAAATAAGTGATATCTATAACAATTTGTGAATTTGTAATAGATAAAAGTTACCCCGGGTTATATATAAGTTGTATGCTTTTGTAATTCATGTTAGATGGGTTTACTCACACTGGTTTCCAGCGTGACCCGGGTGTTACTTTGATGTAATGCTCGGGTCAGACCGAATATTACAGTTTTTTATGTAAGGATGATCTGGAGCTCAAGAGGCGAGCTAGATAACGGGAACGTATAGAGTGTATACCGCTGTGATATTGTAGTTTGTCTAGGAAAGGTTGATTGAATCTACCCAGTGTTTGTAAATGTTGTAGCTCTGATGTATTAAAGTGTAATTTGACAACTACAGTTTTCCTTTATAAACTAATATTAATTATATTATATTTTATCCACTGCGAATGTGAGATTATGCTTTGGTGTTTCTGTTCTTCTTCTTCTATCTCTTTTCTTCTTTTCTCTAACTATCTGCAATTTTCAGGATCGAAAATTCCGGGTCGTTACATTTGTGTTATGCTTATTTCTATATTTGTTTCCGAAGTTCACATAGCCACTGTGTAGTAGCTTTGTGTTTGTATTTGCTCTGGCGACCCGGAAATTTTAAACATTTGAAATTGAAATATTTGAATGAATTTTAATATTAAGAGGTTGATTTGTCTTGAATTTCAAATACCAGAATGAATTTGGCAATTTAATTATTGAATTTAATTTATTAAAGTTGGGTAAAATTTTGAAACTTTAGTTTTATGCTTGTTAAAAATATTTTCAAAGGTTTGAAAAATTTATATTGATAATACTAAAGATAATGGAAGCTTCAGAATTGAATTTGGAACTGTTTTGTTCAGTATTGAAATTTTATCGTTTAAATCGATATTTAAAAATAGCCTTCCGAGTCACAGTCTCTGAATTCTACAAAACCAATTACATTGGATCCATAATATTGTATTATTATCAAATTTCAATTTCTGTAGCATTCAGCATTATATTGTGTTTGTATGATAAGCAAACGCGATGAAAATTTCATCGAAATTTAATTTAATAACTAGTCCAAAAAAAGCTATCTTTTCCATACGATCGAATCTGGCCTCGGAACTTTTTCCCTTGCGTTCGAAATAGGCGTATAACATTATAAACGCCTGGCGACACGTATCTATTGGAGATCGAAATTTTTTGTTGCGGATATCGAGATGATTCACATTTGAATTTAATTTGAATTTAAATTTGAATGCGTAATGTAATTAAATTACTGCCTAAACATTAACACGTTGAGAAAATTTGATACGTGTTTATTTTTCTCTAATGGATGTTTACATGTGTCTTTGAAAAAATAACAAGAGAAACAAAAAAAATTAAATTTTCAAACGAAACTATTATTCGTTCAAAACAAAATCATGGCCGAGACTTGTTTTTTATTTTCCTTTTTTCTTCAATTCAAACCAATGGCGATCGAAATACAAATTGAATCGCATCCCTCTTTCTAGAATTCACGGCTTTAGTTTTAGTCGATGCACGCACAACCGGGTTTGGAGGAGACCAACACTGAGCTCGGCAGCGTCGTATTCATGGCAGGGAAGAAGATTTTTGGGTGACCGAGACTAGGGGTGGTTGCGATTTCTTCGCGTCGGCTGGTGGAGGAGTTCTGCCGTAGTTCGATTAGGGCGCGTCAGTGGGCAGGCGTTCATTTTGGGCGAAGTATTGGGTCGCTAGTCGCGCATCGCATTGGAGGGCGATGGTGATGATGTTGAGGAGCTCGCGCATGAGGCGAATACTAGCGGCTGGAGGATGGTGGGTTGGTTTCAAGCATTAAGGTAGCAGGTGAAATTTATGTTGTAATAAAAAAATATGCAGATGGAAGAATATTTTAACAGTAAGGCAAATATGCCAGTTATATTTCGAATTAAAGAAGTATGAACATTTGTATAATTATAGGAAAGAAAATTTTTGTTTTAATATTTTCAAAAGGAAATATACAGTGAGGCATATCAGTTGTTTTTAATTTAATACATATATATTGACAAGGTTTGCAAATATAAGGATTTTAAATCTATGAACGGTAGATAAAATTAGACTTTTAAAAGCTTATGTAGACTATTTTTATAAGTATATATAGGTAGTTCAATGAAAATAATGTACTATTGGAAATTAATTTATTTAGTTAAACTATGTACTTATTTTGGTAGCTGGAAAATATTTTATTAAAAGAAAATAATTAGTTTAAATGAAATCGTTTGTTTAAATTAAAATTATTAAACGGGAATTTAATTATTCGGTTATTTCGGAAATTAACGAATGGTATAAATGTCTATACAAGGTCAAATTATGTAAAGAAGCAAGTTGGTTTGGAAATGTATTGCATGCACAAGCAAAGGCGAGATCTTCTCACTCAAATTACAAAAATGATAATTTCAGTTATTGATTGATCGTTGAATTGTGATAGTTAAATTTAAAATGGTTGATTGTGTGCTTGGATAATTGATTATTATCAGTGTATTGAATTAGACCCTATGCGCCGCATAATAGCGGATGATATTATACTAAACCCATATACCGCGATATTCCACCTCGAAGTAAAATTGGTATAGTATATGTATTTGGAGTGATTGATTTCCCTCATTATATAGCGGACGAGACCCTATGCACCACATAATAGTGGGTGATATTATATTAATCCTATATACTGCGATATTTCACCTCAAAGTGGAATTGGTATTTAATTGTTGTGCCAATGTCTGTGGATGTAGGGAAACAGGTTGGAGGGATTCAATTGGATTCCCCAAATATTTGAATTTGTTTCAATATTATGCGTTGATTATTTATAATCTCTGTGTGATTATTTATGATTGAAACCATTGAACGCTATAATTTAGCCGAATATACTTTTTTGGTATCGTAGGATTCTAGAAAGAAATAAAAAAAAATTGGATTTTGAAATTTTGGGTCGAAATTTTATAATAAATTCATTCAAAAGAATTGGGTGAATTTAAAAGAAGAAATTTAAATAGATAAAGTTTTTATTTTGAAAACCTATTGAATAAATTACAAAGTGTGGGAAAAGTTTAATAAATGAATTTCGAGTAATATTATTTAATAGTTGAAGAATTTATTTAAAATACGGGTTTTTAAATATTTGAAAGAGATAAGAGAATTTATTTCAAAAAGGAAATAAATTTAGAATTCAAATTTGGGATTTAATTTGGGGTTGAAATAAATTTTAGAAATCTATTTGGGATTTAATTTAGGGTTAAAATAAATTTTAGGAATCGATTTGGAAATTTGTTTTGGTGTTTTAAATTAACTTTGGGGAAATCGATTTCGAAAATTTGATTTGGTATTGGAAAATAAAATTACAAATCAATTTGAAATTTTATTTGGTGTTTAATATTGAAATTTTGTTGGTTATTTTTGGAATTTAAAATTCACAATGGGAATTTTATAAAGGAAAGGGAATTTTGTTTTAAAAATAAATGTTGGTTTATTTTTAAAAGTGTGGAAAGAAATTTACGAATGTAAATTAAAATAAATCAAGAAGACTTATTTTTTGTTTTGAATGGACCATTTTGAAATGGAAAGAGAATTCTTTCTCGAAAAGCGGAATGTAGTTTTAATATAGCTTTCGAAGTATAAATTAATTCCCGAAACTGATTTGAAAAAAAAATTGTTGGAGAAATTATTTTTGGAACTGTTTTAAATCTTTAAAGTAAAGATTTATTTATTTAATTATAGAAGGGGTTTTTTTAAAGACTAAATTGATATTTGATTTTAGAAAATAGTTATTTAAATATTTACACTCTATCTACTAATTTTATTTTAAAATTAGTTTGGACTTGAAGTATTACATGAGGTATTGGTATAATATTTTCATATCTAATATTTAAATAAGTCCATTACAAATTCCAATTCATTTTATCTCAAACCATTTATTTTCTTCACCTTTATTACCTTTAGTTCACTTCGAACAAAATCAACAACTTCATTTTATTTCACATAATTCAAATTGGTTTTCAATATTCAGTTTCAATTCCATTTTTATTCTTTTGTTCATTCCCAAACACAATTCAATTTTAATTCACCATTTTGGTTTACACCCACTTATATTTAAACTGGATTTCCAATTCCATATGAATTTAATATACCTTTTATTTATAAATATTGAATTCAATTCATTTCAAACCATATTTATTTGGTCATTTCTTCAATTAGTTTTACTTACTAATTTTATTTCAACGCTTTATTTATCACAGATCAAATTAAATTCCAATTCAATTCTATTTTCTTACAAATTCAAAATGAATTTCAACATTCAATTTCTCTTTCATTTAATTGGTTTGTAAATTTATTCGTTCATTCACAATTTTATTTTCCAATTTCCAGAGAAATCATGTTTGAAATTAATTCAAATTATCTTTTGAACTACCAAAACCAAACCCGGTTTTCCAACCAACTTCTTTTAAAACAATTTGGCAGCAATTCCTCTCTTGGAGACTCGAAAATGAACACCGATGATTTCGCGATCATCATCCGAATTATTTTCCAGCGACCGAAAAGAGTTTAGTGCTTTTCTTTATCCCTTCAAAACATTTTTCCAAAACCTTTGCAAACTCATTTTCAAACTCAAGGGAATTTAAAGCATTCCAAATATCCAAAATTTCAAATCCTTTCAATTTCCATTCAAATATTTCTCTGGAATTCTCTTTCAAATTTATAAGTCACATTTACAATTCCCATTTGTATATGATTTTATTTTCTTAGCTCTTCGTTTATCATTTCAATTTCTTATTCAATAATGATAATATTTTAATATTACCATTCCCTTAACAACCAAGCAACCATATACTATAATAATTTACAAAAATTATTTCCTTTTATATATTAAAATAGTTTGGGTAAAATTATTTCATTTACCCGATTTTAAAATAATATTGTGTCGAATTGTTCTGTACAAGTGTTTAGAGATCACTACCTAATGAGTTGTATGGACTATATCGACCAGAATCCATATACCACTCAACAAACCAATCATCACAATAAAAAAAAAATTATATTCACTAACAAGTACGTGCTCATATATATCATTACACTCAACTAATTCTAAAACACTATTGACTCTATCTCTAATGAGTAACACCCAACAGAGCCAAGGTTGTCGCTTAACCAAATACTCTGATACCAAAAATATAACAACCCAATTTTTTGACTTCCGAAAGTCGACATCAATACGTCCACTGTATCAAATGCCGCACAGTCGAATGCTGGAAAACCAAACTGTTAGGGTTGAAGAAGAAGAAGATAGAAGAAGAAATAGAAAACAATAACAAAATCTCACATTTCACAGTGGAACATCATATGATAGATAAATGAATATTTTTAAAACCAAGCACTATATTAGTCTTACATACATCACATTAACAGAGTTTACAATGACACGGTACAACCCTAGCCATTTACGACAACTAATCCATATTAAAACTGAACTTACTTCAATCCCAATGCAACGGATAATACATAGTATAGATGATACGTCTCGCCATCCAGCCTGAACTTTAGATCTCCATAGCATGCTTTCTAGACTTCGCTCCCGAATAGTGATCACCTGACTCTAGGCTGCCCGTGCGGAAAACTATAGGCGCCCAGAGTTTAGAAAGGGAACAATAAACTCCAGGCCAGTCATGAGACTGGTGTGAGATCTGAAAAGCAGTTATTCTTTTACCAAAGAAAACAAAAGAATTTTAAAGAAATTCGCAATGTTTTTTGGAAAATGAAACTACCATAAGGCCTCCCAGCACACACACCATGCAATCACACACTTGGGGGAGATTTCTCCTTATGATAGTCAAAAATGCTTACTATGCAAACATCCTTTTTAATATTATTATTAGTGCATAGTGGAAAATATTTTGAAAGTATAATATTAATCTTAACGAGTATAGGTACCATTATATTATGCCAGTTATAGCTACCACCTTGGCAGGTTATATAATTGCAATAGTAAAGGGCTCATATTGTTTGATTGGATTTCCAACAAATGGTCAGGCTAAGGAACTTCCTATAGCCACTTGGGTACGCCTTTGGAGGGACGCCCCGAGCACCAAACCGGATCTCTTCGAATACAAGGCTGGGTTACCTCTATAACTAGGTAACTACTACACGAGTATGTCATCCCTCGGTCGTTTGTGACCTTTATCCGAGGATTCTCAACGTCAACAACCACAAAGTAAAAAATTTGCAGCATTCACATAGGTTAAATATCTGGGCTCCATACCATGATACCACCTCTTTCCAAAAGGAAATGACATATCCTCAGGGGGCACTACCCCCAAATAACCTTGCTGCACCTTTCCTGTTTTGACCATTCCGGGTTGTGAGGTCCGACGAAGTCTCATCCACAAAGCTACGCTTTTCATAAAAGCCATGCTTCGATCAACAAATGATCAGTAGCACTTCGTATGCCACATTACAAATTGGGAATGTATCACTGGTAACCATCAACTACATAACCTCTGAGCTCGTACGTCTTAGAGAAGGGTGTTAAACTAAGAGAATAAATTCTCCGCCACCAACATAAATGTATTTGATGCAAACCAGATTTACATCTCAAAGTGTAACATCAGACACACATCCATACAAGTCCGTTCCGGGATCGAACGGAACCGAAGGCACTTCAAAGAAGCCTTTGCAATCCAGATATTTACTAATCACGTCTGGAATCCCCATCACCAAGGGTGATAAAATCTCTATACCGGAGCAACCTCGTGCAGAGTCATTCGATAGGTAATCCTTTTGCTTTTGAATATACCCGGTCTTCAACACCGTCTTCAAATGCAATCCCATTTCACCGTATCGTTATTTGGAATGGGTTTAATGACACAAAGTCCTCTCCCGGCTAATCCGAATAACGAGCACTAATTTTAAAAATAAGTGTTACATTCAGATTCAAACAAATCACAGCAAATTTCCACTTTGATCTTTTAAACAAAAGATCCATCACAATCATAAAGTTTCGATGTGGTTTTCGAATATCCATTTGGAATCTGACCCCCGGTTGCATCGAAATTCAAATGCCATTAAAAAGGCCAATATTGATAGTCGGTTATTTAGCTATAAATTATTATTCACAACGATCAACGGATTTCGAATAATTTCCTCTCAATTATCATTTTCAAAATATCTTTACAAGATATAGTTTTTAACACTTCAACCATTTGAAAACAAATTTCAAATCATTTTCCCTGCGTAGAACATATTTCCTAATTTTTATTCGTTTCCACTGAAAATCTGCCAAGTCAAATACTTTTAAATAGTTCAAATCACTTATCCAAAATATACTTGGAAATATTTAGGATAAAACTATTTCTAAATATTAGTAAATGAATCTAATATAAAATAGAGAGACGAATCAGTAGTGGATGAAAAATGTAGAATTCAATATTTAGAAGGTAAATTGAATCCAAATAGAACTAAAAGTGAAAATTGAATTCAAATGAAATTGAAAATGTAAGACTGAATGAAAATGGATATATAACTTCAATAGTGAAGTAAAAATGGTATAAGAAGTAAGTATTCAATCTTTTATAATAGAATGTGCCAAACGATTTTAATTTAGAAATTGGATATTGTTGTTAAATTGCATATATGTATTATAAAGGAAAAGGAGTTGGGATTTGGTTTTCGAAGATAAAATTTAAATTGCTCGACAAATGGTATTTATTTGAATTTCAGTATCAAATTTGATGATTTTCTTGTCTAGCCGCTTGGCTTTTTGTTTTTTTTAATCTGGGGCCTGTGGTGCCATTTTTAGCCGTACCGAGCAAGCCACGTAAAGGAGACGCTGGCGAAATTTTTCAAAAATTTAGGGAGTTAGAAATTTTTTGAGAAAGTTTTGAAAATTTGAATTTAAATTTAAATTTGAATTGATTGAGAAAACAATAGTGTTTGAAACTTATGGTTAAGGTTGAAAGGTTAGTTGAAGTGATAATAGATCTTTGACGAATAAGATTGTTTTGAAAAGTTGATAAAACTATTTGGTTTTGGGAAAATAATTAACGGGTTAAGGATCATTCTTCTTAAGTAGCAATTTCAGGACGAAGTTATTTTAAGGAGGGAAGGATGTCATGACCTGGAAATTTTGAACATTTGAAATTGAAATATTTGAATGAATTTTAATATTTAGAGGCGGATTTGACTTGAATTTCAAATGTCAGAATGAATTTGGCAATTTAGTTATTGAATTTAATTTATTGAAGTTGGGTAAAATTTTGAAACTTTGGTTTTATACTTGTTAAAAATATTTTCAAAGGCTTGAAAAATTTATAATGATAATGCTGAAGATAACGGAAGCTTCAGAATTGAATTTGAAACTGTTTTGTTCAGTATGGAAATTTTATCGTTTAAGTCGATATTTAAAAATAGCCTTCCGAGTCGCATTCTCGGAATTCGACGAAACTAGTTCCATTGGATCCGTAATATTGTATTATTATCGGATTTCAATTTTCGCAGCTTTCGGAGTTATCATGTGGCCGTACTAAAAGCAAACGCGCTGAAAATTTTATCGAAATTTAATTTAATAACTGGTCCAAAAAAAGCTATCTTCTCCATACGATCGAATTTGGCCTCAGAACCTTTAGTATTGCGTTCGAAATGGGCGTATAACATTATAAACGCCCAGCGGCACGTATCTATTGGAGATCGAAATTTTGTGTTGCGGATATCGAGACGATTCATATTTGAATTTAAATTTGAATATATAATATAATTGAATTGCTGCCCAAACATTGACACGTTGAGAAAATTTAATACGTGTTTATTTTTCTCCAATGGATGTTTACATGCGTCTTTGAAAAAATAATAAGAAGAACAAAAAAATTAAAATTCCAAACGAAACTATTCTTTGTTCAAAACAAAATCATGGCCCAGACTTCTCTTTTCTTTTCCTTTTTTCTTCAATTCAAATCAATGGCGACCGAAATACAAATTAATCGCGTCCCTCTTTCTAAAATTCATGACTTCAGTTTTAGTAGATCCGCGCGCGACCGGGTTTGGAGGAGACCAATGTTGAGTTCGGCGGCGTCATGTTCATGGCAGGGAAGAAGATTTAGTGGTGAGCAGCACTAGGGTTGGTTGCGATTTCATCGCGTCGGCTGGCGGAGGTTATGCCGTGGTTCGATTAGGGCGTGGCAATGGCAGGCGTTCGTTGTGGGCGAAGTATTGGGTCGCTAGTCGCGCATCGCGTTGGAGGGCGATGGCGATGATGTTGAGGAGCTCGCGCACGAGGCGAATACTATCGACTGAAGGATGGTGGATTGGTTTCAGGCATGAAGGTAGCAGGAAAAATTTCTTTTCTAATAAAAAAATATGCAGATGGAAAAATATTTTAAAAGTAAGGCAAATATGCCAGTTATATTTCGAATTAAAGACGTGTGAACATATGTATAATTACAGCAAAGAAAATTTTTGTTTTAACATTTTCAAAAGGAAATATACAGTAAGGTATATCAGTTGTTTTTAATTTAATACATATATATTGACAAGGTTTACAAATATAAGGATTTTAAATCTATGAACGGTAGATAAAATTAGACTTTTAAAAACTTTTGTAGATTATTTTTATAAGTATATATCGGTAGTTCAAAGAAAATAATGCATTATTAGAAATTAATTTATTTAGTTGACGTATGTAGTTATTTTGGTAACTAGAAAATATTTTATTAAAAGAAAATAATTGGTTTAAATGAAATCATTTGTTTTAAACTAAAATTATTAAGTGGGAATTTGATTATTCGGATATTAACGAATGGTATAAATGTTTATACAAGGTCAATTATGTAAAGAGCAAAATGGTTTGGAAATGTATTGCATGCATGAGCAAAGGTGGGATCTTCTCACTCAAATTGTAGTAATTAAATATTTCAGTTATTCATTAATTATTGAATTATGATAGTTAAATATAAAATGGTTGATTGTGTGTTTGGATAATTGATTATTATCAGTGTATTGAATTAGACCCTATGTGCCGCATAATCGCGGATGATATTATATTAAACCCATATACCACGATATTCCACCTCGAAGTGGAATTGGTATTATATATGTATTTGGAGTGATTGATTTCCCTCATTATATAGCGGATGAGACCCTATGCACCGCACAATAGCGGGTGATGTAATATTAATCCCATATAACGCGATATTCCACCTTGAAGTGGAATTGGTATTTAATTGTTGTGTCGACGTCTGTGGATGCAGGGAAATGGGTTGGAGGTTCCAACAGGATTCCTCAAATATTTGAATTTATTTCAATATTGTGCGTTGATTATTTATAATCTCTATGTGATTATTTTTGATTGAAATCATAGAAGGCTATAATTTAGCGGAATATTTTTTTTGTATCGTAGGATACCAGAAAGAAATAAAAAAATTGGATTTCGAAATTTGAGGTAGAAAATTTATAATAAATTCATTCAAAAGAATTGGGTGAATTTAAAAGAAGAAATTTAAATAGATATAGTTTTTTTTGAAAACTTAGTGAATAAATTCCAAAATATGGGAGAAGTTTAATAAATGGATTTCGAGTAATATTATTTAATAGTTGAAGAATTTATTTAAAATATAGATTTTTAAATATTTGAAAGAGATAAAAGAATTTATTTCAAAAAGGAAATAAATTTAGAAATCAAATTTGGGATTTAATTTGGAGTTGAAATAAATTTTAGAAATCGATTTGGGATTTAATTTAGAGTTAAAAGAAAATTTAGGAATCAATTTGGAAATTTGATTTGGTGTTTTAAATTAAATTTAGGGAAATATATTTAGAAAATTTGATTTGGTACAGGAAAATAAAATTAGAAATCAATTTGAAATTTGATTTGGTATTTGAAAGTGAATATTTGAAAAACGATTTAAAAATCATATATCAGTGGATATTTTGGAAATTTAAAATTCACAATGGGAATTATATAAAGGAAAGGAAATTTTGTTTTAAAAATAAATGTTGGTTTATTTTTATAAGTGCGAATTTTTTTTTACGAAATTGGAATGTAAGTTAAAATAAATCAAGAAGATTCATTATTTGTTTTGAATGGACCATTTTGAAATGGAAAGAGAATTATTCTTGAAAAGCCGAATGCATTTTTAATATGGCTTTCGATGTATAAAATGAAAATTCTACAAATTGATTTTAAAAAAATATTGTTGGAGAAATTATTTTTTGGAATTATTTTAAATCATTAAAGTGAAGATTTATTTAATTAATTATAGAAGGGATTTTTTTAAAGATTAAATTGATATTTGATTTAGAAAATAGTTTTTTGAATATGTATACTCTATCTACTAATTTTATTTTAAAATTAGTTTGGGCTTGAAGTATTATATGAGGTATGGGTATAATATTTTCATATCTAATATTTAAATAAGTATTTAGAAATAGTTTGATCCTAAATATTTCCAAGTATATTTTGGATAAGTGATTTGAACTATTTTAAACTATTTGAACTCGGCTGATTTTCAGTGGAAATGAATAAAAATTTGGAAATATGTTCCACGTAGGGAAAACGATTTAAAATTTGTTTTCAATTGAAGTGTCAAAAACTATATCTTGTAAAGATATTTTGAAAATAATAATTAAGTGAAAATTATTTGAAATCTAGTGATTATTGTGAATAAGTATTGATAGTTAAATAACCGACTATCCATATTGGCCTTTTTAATGGCATTTGAATTTCGATGCGACTGGGGGTCGGATTCCAAATGGATATTCGAAAACTACATCGAACCTTTGTGATTGTGATGGGTCTTTTGTTTAAAAGATCAAAATGAATTTTTTTTGTGATTTGTTTGAATCTGAATGTAACACTTATTTTTAAAATAAGCGCTCATTATTCAAATTAGCCGGGAGAGGACCTTGTGTCATAAAACCCATTCCGAATAACAATACGATGAAATGGGATTGCATTTGAACATTGTTTTAAAGACCAGGTATTTTCGAAAGCGAAAGGATTACCTTTCGAATGTCTCTGCACCGGGTTGCTCCGGTATAGAGATTTGACCACCCTTTGTGATGGGGATTCCGGATGTGATTTGTGAATATTCGGATTGTAAGGGCTTCTTTGAAGTGCCTTCGGTTCCATTAGATCCCGGAACGGACTTGTATAGATGTGTGTCTGACGTTACACTTTGAAATGTAAAGCTAGTTTCTATCAAATACATTTATGTTGGGGGCGGAGAATTTATTCTCTTAACTTAACACGCTTCTCTGAGACGTACGAGCTCAAAGGTTATGTAGGTGATGGTTACTAGTGATACATTCCCAATTTGGTAATGTGGCATACGAAGTGCTGCTGATCATTTGTTGATCGAAGCATGGCTTTCGTCGAAAGCATAGCTTTGTGGACAAGACTTCATCGGATCTCATAACCCGGAATGGTGAAAACAGGAAAGATGCAGCAAGGTTATTTGGGGGTAGCGCCCCCTGAGAGTATGTCATTTCCTTTTGGAAAGAGGTGGTATCATGGAATGGAACCCAGATATTTAACCAATGTGAATACTGCAAATTTATTACTTTGTGGTAGTTGATGTTGAGGATCCTTGGATAAAGGTCGCAAACGACCGGGGAATGGCATACTCGTGTAGTAGTTACTTAGTTACAGAGGTAACCTAGCCTTGTATTGGTAGAGATTCGGTTAGGTTCTCGGGGCGTCCCTCCAGAGGTGTACCCATGTTGCATTAGGACGTTCCTTAGCCTGACCATTTGTTGGAAATCCAATCCAACAATACGATCCCTTTACGATTGAAATTGTATAACCTGCCACCTCAGACGATAGCTATAGCCGGCATAATATAATGGTACCTATGCTGGTTAAGATTAATATTATACATTCGAAATGTTTTCCACTATGCACTAATAATAATAATATCAAAAATGATTTTTGCGTAGTAAGCGTTTTTGACTATCATAAGGAGAAATCTCCCCCAAGTGTGCGATTGCATGGTATGTGTGCCGGGAGGTCTTATGGTAGTTTCATTTTCCAAAAAGCATTGCGGATTTCTTTTAAATTCTTTTTTTCTTTGGTAAAAGAATAATTATTTTTTAAGATCTCACACCAGTCGCATGACTCACCTGGAGTTTATTGTTCCCTTTCTAAACTCCGAGTGCCCATAATTTTCCACACAGGCAGGCTAAAGTCAGGATATCATTATTCTGGAGCGAAGTCTAGAAGTATGCGATGGAGATCTGAAGTTCAGGCTGGATGGCGAGACGTATCATCTATACTACGTATCATCCGTTGCGTTGGGATTGCTGTAAGTTCAGTTTTTATATAGAATAGTTGTCGTAAATGCCTAGGGTTGTATTGTGTCATTGTAAACTCCGTTAATGTGATGTATGTAAAACTGATATAGTTCTTTGTTACAAAAATATTCATTTATCTATTATATGATGTTCCGCTGCGAAATGTGAGTTTCTGTTATTGTTTTATGTTTCTTCTATCTTCTTCTTCTTTAACCCTAACAGTTTGGTTTTTCGGCATTCGACTGTGCGGCATTTAATACAGTGGACATATTGACGTCGACTTTCGAAATTCGAAAAATTGGATCGTTATATTTGATATGTCGGATTTCCTCTTGAAAAGAAATGCATGTTATACTATCTGACATATCGGTACTCGCACAAAGCAATTACACGGACGGTCACTCTTCAACAGCCTTATTCTTCGTGCTAGTGACGGCATTACCTTGTAGTGTCCTTGGCTAGCGTGAGTATAGAGATGAGGCGTCACGGCTATAGTAATTTTCAGCTTTATAATGGGCCTTAAACACATTTAAGCCTAAATACAATATTACACAATTAATACCAATTGATTGATATATTTATAACTATTACAAATATATTCAATAATAATTTTTCATCAATACTATTTCATAAATATTAATTTTACTAAATTTATAACAATTAGGATTAATTTAAATTGTTTATTCAAAGAAGAATTCACCGTCTCGGTTGTATGACTCGTCGAGTGTGACAGTTGGCCAAATTTATCGCTAATTTGGTTTTGGTATAATTCAATTTTACTTTATTAAGCATTACCCTATTTTAAGTATTATTTACACCAATTCTCTTCGTCAAAAATATATCACTTTGAGCTTACGGAATTTGGTAAAGGTCAAATTCCAATATTGTTCATATTCAACTCTATAGTCCAAAAAAAGCTCCTTGGGTCAATAAAAAAATAACTGAAATGCTCTGTCTAAAGAATTTCACTTTAAGTTGACCTCAGTTGACCGGGACACTAACCCTATATAAACGAGGAGACAAATCCTCTTTGAAATAGTGCTTCACTTCCATACTTCCACTCGATCCAATTATAGTCGTTCAATGGATGTCTACATGATTTGACTATTATCGAAGAAAAGCTTTCATATTGAAGATCGATGGTATTCATTAGTCGAGATATTTGTGTAAATTTGTTACATTGATATTTTCTATTTGATTTTAGTTGTATTAACCGACAAAGAAATATCGAGTGAGTCCTTCCAAAGTAATCCAATAACTATTCGTACGTAACCCTTTGGTGCCCCCAGCCGGTGAAGTTGAGGAATCACTATGCCCCTATCATATCCCCATTGTTCACGTTGTTTCATATATCGCTGGAATTTAATTTTGTTTTTCATATTGTTTCATATATGTTTCAAGCAACAAATCTTAGTGTTCATTGTATATTTCATCTGTTAACCCCGTTTAGTCAACGAGTTAAGGCCTGGGACGATCCACGACTTAAGGTGTGTGACGGCTTAACGAGTTAAGGCATGAACGACTTACGACTTAAGGACACCACGATCTAACAGCTCAAAGTACTCCACGGCTTAACAACTTAAGGATTGAATGACTTAACGAGTTGAAAGACTCGGCGACTTCCGACATAGAGAAGTCTACGACTTAACGGTTTAAAAGAGAAGGGATGATTCACGACCTAAGGCACCACGACTTAAGGTTTCTATAACTTAAGGAAGTATACAGTCTACGACTTAAGGATGCCCACGACTCAAGGACAGGATGACTTAACGATTCAAGAGATGGCCTGACTCAAGAGGGAAATAAGTTAACGACCTAACAGGATTAAGACCTAAGCGACTTAGGGAATGTCACGACTTAAGAAAGTCCACGACTTAAAGACGTTACGACCTAAGACTTAGAGAGCAAGTTCAATACCATGCCGTAATAAGATGACTCGTTGACGACTTACGACCTAGTTTAAGTCGTACACGACCTAAAACTACAGAGCAAAGATTTTAGTGCTGCCTCACTTTAAACCGTGACCTCTTAACTCGCGAACGAGTTAGGACTTGTATCCAGATGAACGAAGAGAAGCTCAGAACCACTACACTTGCTCCACTGCCTGCTGAATCTTGAGCCTTGAGTCGAGCGCGACTTACGACTCTCCATGAGTCGTGCACGACTCATGACTTGAGAGAAAAATTGCTGCCCAGAATCACACCTATAAATACGCGACCACCTCCAACGCTCAATGGACTTTTGGCTGATTCTCTCCAAGCATCGATACTCTGCTACATTCCAAACCGACCCGACACTCAAAGCTTTGAAGACACGTAGAACGCCATGAACAACTTCAAGAAGAAATCTCATACATCCGACATGGATTTGAAGACCTCCACTTACATTGAAGTTTAAGCTAAACGTTCAAAGTGTTTAGTAATTCAAAGTGTATTGTACTTGGGAAGAATTGTATCGACCTATTAACGAAATCATCAATAAAGATATTCAGAGTGGACGTAGGCAAACTATTGAGCCGAACCACTATAAAATCGCTGTTATTTACTGCTTTTTCTGTGATTTTCTGCTTATACTCTGTTCCCGAATCATCGGGTGGTGCTTTCATAACTACACTTTACACACCGGGGTGTTAGCATTCAAATTTTAGCGTTAACATTTTTGGTGCTTTCACTGAGAATTGAACTCAGGCGAATTATCATCATTGCTCCACGAAAGTTTGTTGAAGTAATCTCTCTGAAGACTAGAAGTTTTTTGAAATCATGGCTCCGAGGAGAAGGAGTAGATCTGTTAGATCTGGAAATGTTCAAGAGGGAACCTCCGCTTCCCCAGTACCTAATCAAGCCACTCCACCTGTTGGGGTTACAAAAGCGGAGTTGGATGCTGTAATCTTAGGGCTGAACCAGCAGATAAATGCCCAAAGTGCACAATTGGAGGCTCAGAATGCCCAAAATGCCCTAATTTTGTATAAGTTGAACGATTTTCTTGGGGTAAACCGTCAACCAACGGGTAATGAAAGGAACTTTGCTGGCAACATTCATGATGCTGAAGAAAGAAACATTCCTGAGAGGGCTGCCAGCCACTTTGAGCAGACATTTCCTGAAGTTGGTGGATTAAAGCTCGAAATGATGAGGGGTATCTTTCTGAAATGGTTCGACAAATCATGAAAGAGAGTATGCAAAGGAATGAAGACGAGAAGGAATGGGGTTTCGCTCCAAGTAAAACCCCGTTTACCGAAAGGATCTTAAAAGCTGAGTTCCCAAGGAAGTTCGTCCCTCCAACTATTCCAGCTTACAAGGGAACAAGTGATCCGAACGAATTCTTGTATAAGTATGATTGGCACATGACAGGTGCCGGAGCTTCTGATGAAATAAAGTGTCGATATTTTCCTGTATATTTGGAAGGTGTAGCTCTGCTTTGGTTCACCAAGCTACCAATTCGGTCTATAGATCAGTTTTCTGACCTAACCCGGAAATTCAAGGAGCAGTTCAGACTATATGCTTCAAAAGCCAAAGATATCATGTTGTTATCAAGTTTAGAACAGAATTCAGGGGAAACTCTCAGATCTTTCTTGAATCGCTTTAATATAGCGCTGGCCGAGGTGGACAATGCAGAACCGCGGATGATCTTGACTTATCTGATGAGGGCCATCGACAAGTCGAGCGAATTTGGAAGATGGCTAAACATGAAGGAACCAAATTCCCTTGAAAAATTCTACAAGAAAGCAGATGAGTTCATACGCCTGGAAAGCCGTCCTGTACCGGTAAAGGCAATATTGGAAAAAGCTGAAGATAACGTTGCTGCTCCACACAAGAATGAATCTGTAGGACATAAAAGGGAAAATAACGATGGGAAGAAACAGAAAAATCTGAAGAAGCCTCGTTCCTTCAAGCCATCGGAATATACTCCTTTATCAGATACGCCGGAGCGTATTTACCTTGCCACTAAAGATTCTGTTGATTATCCTAAACCTCCCATTCTGAGAATCGGGAAAAAAGCTGTACAAAGCGGGAAGTTTTGCCGCTTCCATAATCAACCCGGTCATGATACCGACGAATGCCGCCAATTGAAAATTTTGATTGAAGAATTGATAAGGGAAAACAAGCTGCAGCAATTTGTGGAAAAGAATAGCAGCAATCCTGCTTCGTCTAGTCAGGGGCAACGAGCTCCTACTCATCAACCCAGGACAAGTGAGAAGACTACAGGGCATGAATCCGAAAGGCCTGTTATCAATGTCATTACGGGAGGACCTCACCCAGCAGGCAGGAGTTGGGGTGAGATGGAGAGGTATACCCGGGCTTTGAAGTATGTACAGGCCGAAGAAGATGTCTTTGTTTTGGAAGATGCTACGCCCCTGAAACAGCAAAGAACTTTCAATGATGATATTGTGTTCAGAGCCAGGGATTCCACAGGTGTTGAAGCTCCTACCTTGGATCCCTTAGTCATCTCGGCTGGTATCGGGCCAGCTATTGTCAGAAGAGTTCTTATTGATTGTGGCGCATCCTGTAATATCCCCTTTAAGAAAACATTCGACCAAATGAAGATGCCTATGGCTGATGTGCAAGCCTCGTCACAAAAAATCGCTGGCTTCGCTGGGGAGCCAAAGCAGCCAATAGGAACCATTGATTTGCTTGTAGAACTCGGAGAGGGAGAAAGAAAAGTAGTCCGCAAGCAAACTTTTATGATTGTTGAAGAATTTTCCGCTTATAATGCTTTCCTTGGCCGTCCAACTCTTGCAGCGTTCAAAGCTGTTCTGGCACCATGGTGCCTCACCATTAAATTCCCCACAGACAACGGAGTAGGAGTTATAAAAGGGGATCAAAATGCCGGGCGGGAGTGTTATCTGACAGAGCTGCGAGAAGCAAGGAAAAGAGAAATGGGAAAGGATACGGCAACCCCAGTTCGCATCGAAGAACCAGCCTTGTAGCAATTACAGGGCGGACCCTGCACTGGCGAGCACAGCGGAGCACGAAGAGAGATGGATCCTAGAAAAGCCAGTGCAGGGGAGAATAGAGTGGTACCAGTGGAAACGACAGTACCAGTACCTGTTGACCCGAAGGACTCAAATAAGGTGTTGAATGTGGGTTCACAACTTCATGTGTCAATTCAGAATATCTTAATATCTTTTTTAAAAGCAAATTTGGATGTTTTTGCTTGGACTCATGCTGATATGTGCGGAATATCCCCAGAAGTTGCAGTACACGCTCTCAATATTGATCCAAAATTTACACCTGTGAAACAGAAAAGGAGGACTCAAGGTCAAGAAAGGTCAGCAGCATTAAAAGAAGAAATTGATCGGCTCATGGAGAATAATTTTATCAAAGAATCTACCTATCCGAATTGGGTTTCAAATCCTGTGCTGGTTAAGAAAGCCAACGGAAAATGGAGAGTGTGCATCGATTTTTCAGATCTAAACAAGGCCTGCCCCAAAGACTGCTTCCCGTTACCCAGGATCGATCAACTGGTAGACGGAACAGCGGGACATGAATTGTTATCTTTTATGGATGCCTACTCCGGATATAACCAGATCATGATGCATGAGCCAGATCAAGAGGACACGAGCTTTATCACCGATGTTGGTCTTTACTGCTACAGAGTTATGCCCTTCGGGCTGAAGAATGCGGGGGCAACCTACCAAGGACTTGTTAATGCTATGTTCAAACCACAATTGGGCAAGACTATGGAAGTCTACGTCGACGACATGTTAGTAAAGTCTAAGAAAGCAGTGGATCACATAGAACACTTAGCGGACATGTTCGCAGTCCTCCGAAAATACGGAATGAAGCTTAACCCTTTAAAATGTTCATTTGGAGCGGAGTCCGGAAAGTTCTTAGGTTTCATCGTGAGCGCTAGGGGCATTGAGGCTAGTCCAGCTCAAATTACCGCCTTAAAAGAAGTCAAAGCTCCTAGAACGAAGAAGGAATTGCAAAGTCTCAACGGAAAAGTCGCCGCCTTGAGTCGGTTCACTTCCAAAGCCACCGATAAATGCATCCCATTCTTTGACGCCCTAAAGAAAGGAAAGAAAAACTTTGATTGGACTCCCGAATGCCAAAAAGCCTTTGATGAATTGATTCGCCATATGGAAACGCCTCCAATACTTTCTAGGCCCGGCATGGTGAGGATCTTCTTATATACTTGGCAGTATCATCTCATGCTTTAAGTGCAGCGCTGATATGAGAAGACAAGAGGATTCAACATCCGGTTCATTATATCAGCAAAAGACTCACTGGGGCAGAGATGAATTACTCCAAGTTGGAAAAACTCGCCTATTGCCTACTGATTGCATCGAGGAAGTTGAGGCAATATTTCCAAGCTCATCCTATCAAAGTCCTCACTGATCAACCTTTAAAGCAAGTCCTGTTCCGCCCTGAGACTTCGGGTCGTCTTCTAAAGTGGAACATTGAGCTCAGTCAATATGACATCACTTATCACCCCCGAAAAGCAATCAGCGGACAAGCTTTAGCAGATTTCATCGCAGAATTCACAGATAAGGGTAATAGTGGGGAGGAAACGATCGATGATTCCCCAATCCAGTGGAAGTTGTATGTTGATGGCGCAAGAAATGACTACTGTTCTGGAGCCGGGGTTGTACTTGAAACCCCTGAAGGTCGGTCATTATGCTATGCACTAAGATTGGAATTTCCTTCAACGAACAATGAAGCAGAATACGAAGCTCTTATCGCTGTCTTGAGAATTGCTAAAGAACTAAACATCCGAGCATTACAGATCTTCAGTGATTCTCAGCTTATTGTATGTCAGGTCAAGAAGGAATTTCAAGCGAAAGGGGGAAATCTGCCTGCCTACTTGTCAAAGGCCTGGGAACTTCTGTGTGACTTCGATCATTACACGATAAGCCGTATTCCTCGAGAAGAAAACACGAAAGCAGATTCTCTTGCAAAGTACTCTAGCACATGCGAAGCTCAATTTCTGGGGATAACTCCAGTGGAAGTCCTGTCGGCTCCAAGCATTAATGAGATGGATATTGATTGGATCATGAGTGTGTCTCAGGAGCAAGAATCATGGATGACTCCGATAACAGAATATCTGCTCAATGGCTCTTTACCGGAAAATTCAAAAGAACGACAGAAGCTACTAAGGAAAGCCTCTCGCTATATAGTCCAGGTTGGCCAATTATACAGACGGGGATTCTCAATGCCGTTACTTCGATGTGTATCCAGGGAAAAGTCCAAAACAATCCTAGCTGAGGTGCATGGGGGAGAATGTGGTGATCATTTAGGTGGTCAAATTTTAGCAAAGAAGATTCTCCGATACAGATATTTTTGGCCAGAAATTAATCGAGATGCAGCAAACTATTCCCGAAAATGTGATAGATGCCAAAGATTCGCCAAAATTCCTAGAGCACCTTTTACCGAACTCACACAGATGGTCAGTCCATGGCCATTTGCAATATGGGGCATAGACCTTATAGGACCTTTACCGACTGCCAAATCTGGAATAAAATATGTCGTTGTTGCTGTAGATTATTTTACTAAATGGGCTGAAGCTGAACCATTAGCTACGATCACCTCTAAAAAGATGATAAATTTTGTGACTAAAAGTATCATTTGCAGATATGGTGTGCCCCAAAAGATAATCACAGACAATGGTACTCAATTCGAAAGTGAAGAATTCCATGATTTTTGCAAGCGATTCAAAATCCGAAAAAGCTTCTCAGTAGTGGCTCATCCGCAGACAAATGGGCAGGTGGAAGCAGTAAACAAAATTATCAAGTCAACCATCAAGAAGCAACTCGAAAGAGCAAAAAGTGGTTGGATCGATAAGCTACCACTAGCACTATGGGCGTACAGAACCACCCACAAAACTGCGACTGGGCATACTCCGTTTTCATTAGTATACGGGTCAGAAGCAATGATTTCGGTAGAAACAGAGGTCCCTTCACATAGAAGAATTCATTTCAATCAAGCAGAGAATGAAAAACTACAGCTTGAGGCGCTAGATCTCCTTGATGAAAAAAGAGAGGAGGCTGAGCTCAGAATCGCAGCCCATCAGCAAAGGATAGCCAGACATTTCAATTCCAAAGTTCGCCAACGCAGCTTTGAGATTGGAGATCTAGTCCTGAAGAGAATTATGACGGCAACGGGTGTGTTTGGGCCAAATTAGGAAGGACCATATGTCATAGGTCAGAAGCTTCTTGACGGCACATTCAAACTCACTACTGTCGAAGGAGATCAAATTCCAAGAGCTTGGAACAGCAATTACTTGCGTCCATACTTTACTTGAAAGATTTGTTGAAATATTGTAAAAAAATTTTTTATGAATGTATGATTCTTGTAATTGAAAGCGATTGTAAAACCAATGCAAGTGAATAATGAAAGACTATAAAGTGGATGTAGGCACGAATTCTTGGCCGAACCACTATAAATCTTGTGTTCCTTATTATTATTACATGTTTGCTTTATTTTCGATATGAGAAGTACATTAAATGTATTGCTGAAATGTCGATTTAAATTTTTGCAGGCAACGAAAATAAAACTTGCACATTACAAGACCAAGTGATTCTTGTTATCATTCAACAAACAAATTCGAAGTCACAAAAGCCCCGAATTTAAATCCTATATAAGAAGTGCCTCAATTGAACGGCCAATGAATTCGCCGAAAACGGGCTCTAGCTAATAAATTGAGAAGTTTAAACAAACAAACATCCAATTAAGAAGCTTATTCCCGCTCTCGCGAACTGGCATAGCAATGAAGTACACTTCTTTGGATCAAACAAACTACTTGTAAGAGAAGGGAGTGCGAGCTTGAAAAGAAAAAATAAAGGATCGCTGAAAAGGCATAAGCAAGTGAACAAGGAACAACTAAAGCCCTCTTCGGAGGCATAATTCCTCTTCGAAGGCACAACTCTTCGGAGGATAAAGACCTCTAACGAGGCATATGCCGCAAAAAAAGAAAGTTCTCTACTCAACAAAAAAGATTGGAGGAGTCATGACCCTCCAACCATGAGAGAGTAACTTCCAGGCAATCTTCGGAGGCACATTTCACCAGGAGTTGAAGTACAACAGCCGCTCTTCGGAGTTCCACTTCACCAGAGTTGAAATGCAAAACAAAATAAAAGCCCTTTTCGGAGGCCCATTTCACCAGGAGTTGAAGTGCAACAGCCGCTCTTCGGAGTTTCACTTCACCAGAGTTGAAATGTAAAACAAAATAAAAGCCCTCTTCGGAGGCCCATTTCACCAGGAGTTGAAGTGCAACAGCCGCTCTTTGGAGTTTCACTTCACCAGAGTTGAAATGTAAAACAAAATAAAAGCCCTCTTCGGAGGCCCATTTCACCAGGAGTTGAAGTGCAACAACCGCTTTTCGGAGTTTCACTTCACCAGAGTTGAAATGCAAAAAAAAAAATAATAATAAAATAAGAGAGCCTCTCCCAAGGGGCAGAAACAAAAAGACCTCTTCCCAGAGGCACAATAAGACAGAAAGACCTCTTCCCAGAGGCAGAAATGAAAAGACCTCCTCCCGGAGGCACAATCGAGCAGAAAGACCTCTTCGGAGGCACACGTTTCACCAAGATTGAAATAAAACTTCCAAGTGTTGAAATGTGAAAAAGTCTTCCTCAAAAGGTGCAACTTTTCAAAGAATAACTTTCAAAGGAAGAATGAATTACTTATTCTAGAAAATTCTCTTCCTCAAAAAGAAGTTGAAGTACCTTTCAAATACCCGCTTTACCACATAGAAGATTTCATTCAGTAAAATGTGTATATGCACAAAATAAAAAGTGATATCTTCGAAGAATGAAGTGTAGAAACTTATTTGTACTCTGTTTTTTAACGAAATAATATTCCTCCAAATGTGGAATAATTATTCTCTAAAAAATAAAAGTACAAGTTCCTCATAAAATAAAATATTACAATGAGCTTATGGTATAGGGGCAACATGGTATAACTATATCGGTAAAATTGCGCTCGAACAATATATACCACAAGCTCACTGCAATATCGTACAAAGAAACTTGTACAAAAACGAATAATAAATGCATTCTCAGATACAGACAGAAGTTTGTACAAAGAAAAAGAATCATTTTATTCAACACCATTAGAATTTTATACAGGTACAGGTTCCAAAGTAAAAAGCAAAAGAAGAGCGGGGGAGCCGGTACCCGCACAATTTCCGGTCAGTACATGCAAAAAAGGCAAAAAGCGATATGAAAGCCACAGAACCAGAGCCATCATTTCTTCTTCCGCCCACCTTTTGAACCCGCACCTGGCCGAATAACCAACTTTTTAGGCCGGCTTGTAAGGGTAGGGGATGAAGGAGAAAGGGGCTCAGTCGGACTTTCTTCCGTCTCTTCTTCGCCAGTTAAAGATCTCTTCTTCTTCTTCTTCTTGGAAACTCCCTGCTTTCCCCTCTTCTTGGAGGAAGACCCACTCCCTGGATAAAGAAGTTTAGCTAATGGTTCATCATCGGAACCAGTTGCTTCTGGAGTCTTCTCACTCCCTTCAGTTTCTTCTCCTTTATGTTCTTGTGAAGCAATGGGATCATCCAAGTCTTGAAGAGCTTCTATTTGCTCCTCTTGTGATGCCGGTTGCGAGGCAGAAGGAGGAGTCACCTGAATAGATGGAGGAGGAATAATTGGAGGTGGGGAACCTTAAACAATGCCTGACGTTTTCTCTACAGAAGGAAAAAAGTTCAAGTCAGTAAAAAGTGGAGATAAAGGTTTGCTAAGATTCAAGAAGTAGTCAAAAAGCCCATCAAGCTCGTAAGAAACAGATGAGCAGTCTACTTGGGCAAGATTGTCAGTAGGGTTACCTGCAGAAGTCGGTTCCTTGACGTCAACTTCGTAAGCCTGTGCCTCAGCACTCTCGCCGCCTTCATCTCCACCTTGTATGCTTGTGATCTCGGTGGTAACTTTAGTAGGAGATGGGGAATGAGAACTACAACCGATAATGTCAATTTCGGCTGAAGGAGAAGGTTGAATTGGAGCAGTTGAGATGATTTTTCCTGAATGTTCTCCTGCCGCTATTTCGGCCCTTAATTTAGCAAGCTGTTCTCTCCCCCTGGCGAGAGCGGCACGAGCATCATCATCAAGATAATGCTCTTCAAGAGCTGACTCAGCATAGCCAGCGCCGTTACCACCAAGCATATCGAGTGCGGCCTCCCAAACTTCAGCCAGAGTAATTTCATACTTGGGGCCTAGAAAGGCGAGGCTACCGCTCCCCAAGATGCTATGCAGGTAGAAATCAAATAACGTTGAGCTGATGTTGGCCCTCGTCGCCTCGTGAGATTCTTCAGATGCAATTTTGCCGGCAACGTCCTCATCACGCTCCATTTCAGCTTTAGAAAGTTGAAGCTTAAGCATTTGAATCTCCGCCTCTTGGGAGCTGTTTTTCTTCCGAAGCTCCTCAATATCAGCAACATAGCCCTCACTAATTCTTTTTTGCACTTCAAGCCTGTCTTCGGCATCTCTTTGGCTGGCATGAGCATCTCTCACTTGTTTTAGGAGCAATTCTTCTTTTTGAGAATAAGAAGTAGAGGAAGCAGCGAGCTCTTATTTCAGTTCCGCAACTTTTGCTTCAAGCTCTTCGTTGTAAGAAGCAATGCTCCTCATTTCAGTGTCATGTTGCTCAAGAACCTTTTGCCATTCAGCTTTATCATTTTCCATAGTGACCATGGCCTCTATGTTTGCACGATTAACCCTTTGAAGCTCGTCGACAAGTTTTTGCCAGTTTGACATTCTCTCAATATCAAGCTTGACGGCGTCGAGATTTCGTAACATGGCAGACTTGTCAATGGGAACTAAGTCAAGGTCGAACCTCACTCCCTTCAGACACCACTGTGGAAACCGACTTTGCAAAGTGGCCGGGCCCGGTCCAACTTGGAATTTGGGTCTGCTAATTATTGTTTGGATGTCTGTCTTCCCGAGAGCGGGAGAGCCGGAAGGAATGTCAAGCGAGGCGGGGGCAGTAACCTTTTCAGGAGTTGTATAGGTGTGCTTCTCACCATGTCGGGCTCGCTTGCTCGAATCTTCAACCATATGACTTTTTCCTTTTTCATCATGGGATTTTCTTTTATGAGAATCATCGCCTCTCTGTGAAGAATCGTGGCGCTCCTCCCTCTCTCTTCTTTCATAACGCTCCTCTTGAGCCCTCTTCTCTTGAGCCTTTCGGGCGACTCTTTCTTCATCAAATTCTCTGTAAGAAGGGAGGTAACGCGTGTAATCATATTGGCTACGCCTCCCGTAGCGCTGGAAATCATCGTAGTAGGATCCGCTGCGCCCCGTCGGAGGATCTGAAATAAAAAAGAGCTAAATTTTAGAATTCTTCAAAGTACAAAAAGTCAGAAGCATAAAAGTGCCAGAAAAATTCTAAGTGTGTGTGATGTGCAAACTACGCGCATCAAACTACGAACCACTCTTTAATTGAGGAGTAGTTGTGGGTGTAATAGTTAGCGTCAACTCTTGAGTTGATGGAGTCTGTTGCAGGATAGAAGTCGCTTCGACTACTGAAGAACAAACCCCGGTAGTGATAGGATCATCTTTAAAGATCTCTTGCGAGGTGGCAAAGAGGTCGCTCAGCCCTTCGAAAGTATCGTCCCTGCTCTGCTTGACAAGGCTAGTTTTCTCGGCTTCTTCGCCAAATTTCTGTGAACGTCGGGAAGATCCCTGAGGCTCTTCTTCCTCAATAACCGGGGCAAGTTCGTCAGATGGCCCCGCAATATCAACAGAGGTGGAGCACTTCACTAGCGAAGCCTCGGGAGCAGGTCCTTTTGGTATAGATGTGTCAGTAGAAGCTGGGGCATCCGACGCTCTGGGTGGAGAGTCTGGGATTTCATGAGGATGAGTAGAATGAGAAGTGTGCAAAAGTCCGTACTGATGAAAAAAATCGTCTTTGAACAGAAATTGAATGTCTCTCTCCTCAACTGGCACGACCTTGAGCCTTTCAAAAGTTGGCTTATGACTGGGATCCCTAGAAGGAGGGGGGAGCGCTGAAGATAAAAAAAGAGAAGCGGAGTTAACACTTAACAATTAAGTCTCACAAAAGTCGGATAACAAACATAGTAAGAATGGTTAATCTTACTTCCTTCCCTCCATACAGCGTAAAACCCCGGGGGACAGCGGACATAGAAAAATTGAGTCAAAAACCCATGAGCGCTGTTAGGAAGACCGATGATCAGTTTACGATTTCGAGCACTTCTCACGACAGTAATAGAGGGGTGATCTTTAGTCCTAGTGAAAGAGCATAGGAAGCAAATCTCGTCAAAGCTTAGGAATCGATCAAGCGTCCTCCTAAACAGTACACACAACCCCATTAAAATGTCATAACCATTGGGGTGTAATTGGGATGGGCCGATGGCCAATTGACGAAGAAGTTGTTGGAAAAAGTCATTGAAATGAGGAACGCCTCCACTCAGGCACATTTGTCGATTGACCGTTACAAAGCCAGGGGGTGCTATGTCAGTAGTGTTACTTCTCTCAGGAAGAATGGCATCTGATTCAGCAATGCCAAACTGAGCTCACAATTGGCGACAAACTCTGTACGATAAAGTAGAAGAGGCTCTTTCGAGAGGATTGACCAGTGGAGCCGGAATAACAGTTGCCTCTCCAGTCCGAACCGTTGTATCTTCTTCCTGAGAAGTCATTCTACACAAACAACTGGATATTCAAATGTGAAGGTGCACGTTTCCTAAAAGTGTGAAGTGTTGTGCAGAACTAATAAAAATAACAAGTAAATATAACTGGAATTAAACTAGTCGACAATTGATCGATTACCAAATTTCAGGACTTGTTACTTAAGGTTCAGGTATAGTATTAGTGCAAACTGGGCAGTTTCGGTTGGCTATTTCAATGTTGCTTTAATACTTTACTTGAATTTGATGATTTAAAAGCACTTCGTTCACACAATCTATTTAAGTTGATTATCTGTTGTTAACTAATCTGCCATTTGATATGGGCAGTCAGTGGCAGTATATTCGTCCCAATTTTCTGTAAATGATGTATTGAACAGATCGTTAGCTTGCAAGTCAAAAGTGATCTGTGAAAGAATGAAACAAAGTTTAACAGTTCAAAGTGCAACAGCTCAAGGTTCAAGCAAAGTTTAAAAGTACAAGTGCTAAGTCGTCGATGACTCAAGTGCTAACTCGGCGACGACTTAAGTGCTAACTCGCCGACGACTTAAGAAATTTTTCCTATAGGTTAAGTTAGGTCTTTGGTTCGGCAAGTTAAGTCGTTGGCTCCTTAAATCGTTGGTCCTATTCGGTTCAAAGTGATGAGAATTTCTCTAAGTCTTAGCTCGGCCGCGACTCAAAGCTTATGTCGTATCTAGTTAAGTCGTTCACAAGAGTTAAAGGCTAAGCTGCTCATGTAACCTAAGAGTTAAGTCGTTAAAGGGACTCAGAGGTTAAGTCGTTCACATGATCTCAAGGGTAAGATTACATTATTCGAGCCAAGGAGGTCAAGGCAGTCCAAATTTGCTTAAGTGATAAGTCTTTTACACGACCTGAAGGATAAGCCGTAAAGTTTCTAACCAAGGTAATAAGGATCCTGCTAAGTCCTAAGTCCTAAGTCGGTTGATTCGAAAACCCTATCCAACCCGAAACCCGTTAACACCATCAATCTAGTATCTGCCCGTCTTCCCCATACACCTAAAAACTCCGTCATCTCCTCCAAGTTTCCGAAAAACTCTGATTCACCCACAAATTCGACAACTAGTTGATCTGTCATCCAATAACCCATCATCCTTCAACATCATTAAATCACCAAAAGTCGGTTCAAACTATCCCAGATCCATCATAGATCCAACACATCACCGCGTTCTCATGAATTAGGATGCCAGCGTATCTGGTAACTCCTAAAGACTGGTTATGATGTGATTCACAGTAAGGTGTGAGGCATTAAATTGGATTAAGATTGGAAAAAAGGGAGAAACGCGTTTCCGAGATGGTTGTGATTGAGTCTTGACTAAGAATACTTACGAAATTTGATGATAAGGATGGATTGACGAACTGATTGATTGAATTCACTCTTGGAGGCTTGAAAGATTGTTAATAGTGGTGACAGAATGCAATAGGGCGAAGGAGGAAGAGACGACTTAACGGCTTATATAGGGGAGAGAAAGGAACATGGATCGGCGCAAACGACTTAACTCTTCCATCGTCCACGACTTAACGATCTAAGCAAATACAGGTTAAGGGAATTCGAAGCACACGACCTACGACTTAGGCATGTACTTCGAGGGGCAAATGTTAACCCGGTTTAGTCAATGAGTTAAGGCCTGGGACGATCCACGACTTAAGGTGTGTGACGGCTTAATGAGTTAAGGCATGAACGACTTACGACTTAAGGACACCACGATCTAAAAGCTCAAAGTACTACACGGCTTAACAACTTAAGGATTGAATGACTTAACGAGTTGAAAGACTCGGCGACTTACGACATATAGAAGTCTACGACTTAACGTTTAAAAGAGAAGGGATGGTTCATGACCTAAGGCCTCCACGACTTAAGGTTTCTACAACTTAAGGAAGTATACAGTCTACGACTTAAGGAAGTCCACGACTCAAGGACAGGATGACTTAACGATTCAAGAGATGGCCTGACTCAAGAGGGAAATAAGTTAACGACCTAACAGGATTAAGACCTAAGTGACTTAGGGAATGTCACGACTTAAGAAAGTCCACGACTTAAAGACGTTACGACCTAAGACTTAGAGAGCAAGTTCAATACCATGCCGTAATAAGATGACTCGTCGACGACTTACGACCTAGTTTAAGTCGTACACGACCTAAAACCACAGAGCCAAGATTTTAGTGCTGCCTCACTTTAAACCGTGACCTCTTAACTCGCGAACGAGTTAGGACTTGTATCCAGATGAACGAAGAAAAGCTCAGAACCACTTCACTTACTCCACTGCCTGCTGACTCTTGAGCCTTGAGTCGAGCGCGACTTACGACTCTCCATGAGTCGTGCACGACTCATGACTTGAGAGAAAAATTGCTGCCCAGAATCACACCTATAAATACGAGACCACCTCCAACGTTCAAAGGACTTTTAGCTGATTCTCTCCAAGCACCGATACTCTGCTACATTCCAAACCGACCCGACACTCAAAGCTTTGAAGACACGTAGAACGCCATGAACAACTTCAAGAAGAAATCTCATACATCCGACATGGATTTGAAGACCTTCACTTACATTGAAGTTTAAGCTAAACGTTCAAAGTGTTTAGTAATTCAAAGTGTATTGTACTTGGGAAGAATTGTATCGACCTATTAACGAAATCATCAATAAAGATATTCAGAGTGGACGTAGGCAAACTATTGAGCCGAACCGCTATAAAATCGCTGTTATTTACTGCTTTTTCTGTGATTTTCTGCTTATACTCTGTTCCCGAATCATCGGGTGGTGCTTTCATAACTACACTTTACACACCGGGGTTTTAGCGTTCAAATTTTAGCGTTAACATCATCCATTTGCTTCAAAAAACAAAATTTATAATCATTAACTTGAGAATTTTCAATTTTAAATTATTGAGAACAAAAATTATCAACGGCATCCTAGTCGGCACTAAAAAATCAGGGGCTATAATAGCATTTAAATAACGCATTTTTACCTTAATGTAGAGTTTCAAAGAATGCTAGGGAACAACATGCTATGGTAGACCTTAAACTTTAAATAGTGGAAGCAAAAACATGATGAAAAATTAATTTTCTATAGCATTTAAGCAATGCTATTAAGATAAAACGCTATCTAACATTTCTGTAGCGTGTAACATTTCTATATCTTTTTCTATAGCATTTGTTACGTAACATTTTTTAGCATTTGTTATGCAACATTTCTATAGCATGTAAGAGGTTGCTTTCTATAGTGTTTGATGTACGAACACATTTATGAAACATTAATAAATAAAATATCAATTTACAAAGAAATAGAAATTGCTGCTGTTTTAGCTTTTTCACCTATGATATCCATTTACCCATTCCTTCTTTGCATATAATGTAACATATTTTCATAGACAAAAAATATGTAAATTAAAGCATAATGTCTCGTTGTTTAAACAACTTTTACCATGACTATGCATGATATTTTATACATATTTTCATCAATAACTTACTTATAGACCAGTCAAATAATTGATTTCATCTTGCTTTGCTTTTGATATTCTCTCTGATGTCTGCAATATCAAGCAATCAAGATACTAGTAAGACACGAAATACATGCAATACAATCGAACAAATTTAGGTGTCAAAGATGCTGAATTACAGCAATATAGGCACACATATTGACTATTTTCGGCTTCCCTGTCACAACAACTACAAACACATCTAGGTTATTAAAAATGAAAAATAAATCAATAAGCGACAAAGATAATTCTTTCAATTGTTGGACACTGTCATGGACTCTAGGCTAGTCTTTACAACTGAAGGATCCTTGACAAATGATGCCATATGCATAAAAAATTAAAGAAATGAAGATGTGTAGTGCTTCAATATGAAAACCTGAGACAATTTGTTGTTGCCACTTATAGCTACCAAACATAAGAGTGTCCCCTTCTTATAGACTAAAAACTGAAGCATACGTTAAGGGAAATCTCCTTCTTATAGATCAAAAACTGTTTGCACATTTAGTTTAATCCATACAGAGATGGGGTAAGGTAAAACACGTGATTTGAGGCAGAATCATTTGCTTCCTACAAATTGTGAAATAGCTTAATCATAGGTTAGCAATTGATAGTCTAATTTGTTATGAAAAGTATGCTAGTAGCCTATCCAAATGACATTTTATTTAGGGCATAATATATATGCATCCGTTAGCTTTTAGTTTATGGTAATTAAGTTTCATATTTTTCAGAAGTTGAAAGTTTATCGAGATTTAATGTGATGTTATTATGTTTAATCTATGAAAACAAAGGTTGTGAGAATGTAATAGGTATAAATCCATAAGTAATACAAAGTTATTGGCTTTACTAAAATCATTCATGCGAATTATTTAATCATTATTTTCGTCCATTTAGGTAAATATATTATACGATATTACTACATAAAATATCACAATGGATAGCAACGATTATTTTGTTGGTCAACTATAACAATTATACAACGTTGGTATTAAAAGCCGAGCATCCACAAAACTGGCCGTGCCAAACTGAATGCTATTAGTTTTTCCAAACTGAGTGCCACAAAAATGAGCATCCACAATACAGGGCTATTAGGTTTTCCAATTTGAGTGCCTTATCTCAATTCCATAAAAATGTATGCACTCTTGGTTTTGCAAAATCGAGGGCAATCTCTGTTTTTAAAAATTGACTGCTTGCATGCTAAATGTAGCGACCCACCATTCCGTACCCTTTGAGCTGATATTAGTTCACTCTGGTTCAACTCAAATTGTACGAAAGAGTGAAAAACTAGGGTAAAGAAGAAGAAAGAGATAGAAGAAAATATAAACAATAACACAGAATCTCACAGTCGCAACGGAACAAAATATAATATATAATAATGGATATTTAAACAAAAGAATCTGTAACTGTTTTATACTGATAATCATCATACTCTGGATAGTTATAATAACTTATCTCATACATCGGAAATATAAGTCAACTACGAGAATACATCTCTACCATCCAGCTCGTCTCCTTAGCTCCATAGTACCTACACTGAATCTGTAATACTTGGTCCGATCCGATTATTATAATTAAATAACACCCGAGTCAGTCTACAGAACCAGTGCGAGAAAACACACTCAATTCTAATTATTAGAGTTATCAAAACCTTTTGAAAAACAAAGGTATCTCGTAAGATCGCATCACACATAAAGACGACGGGTTTATCTCTTACGATAACAAAAACGTTTTATAAAAAGTCCTGTGATATTATAATAGTGTCTAATCACAAATGCTTATCCAAATAGCCGAAATTGTTACCTTAATTAAATTCCAGCATACTAGGTTCTAAAAAACAAAACCTTAAAGGCTTGTACCGGAGAATGGATTCCATACAGTGACTGGGCTATTGAGGTATCACCCATCACAGTACACCCCTAGAAAAATGTACTGATGACCTCCCTAGGATCCCATACAATAGAAGACCGGTCTACCCCTAACTTGGATAGAACCGAATATTTTATCACCATGGGTGATCCCACCCTTAAAAATCAAGCGCTCGCTTTTTCATGCACAACCATACCCATAATTTTTATATATTTTCGTGGTTACCTAGAAAAGTGATAACATACCCTAATTGGGTGCGACCTACATAGCCTTGCTGCATCTTCCATGTTTTAGTCATATCCGATTGATGAGGCTTGTGGCTAAACCTTATGTTTCAAGAAAACTTCCACTTAGAATGTCATCGTCCCCCAATGACAATGTTCTGATAGTATTCGTTCATACAAGTTGACTTGGGTCTGGACTAACCGAATCATTGTCTTCACTATCTCCACAATATCCATTCATAACATTCAAACCGGATCGAAGTGTATTTCAAGTAATTAAATCCAATCCCGGTCTCTTCGAAACGATCAAAAAATTTGGTCAAAATTGATAGCGGGTTTTTAACAATCAAATAATATCCATAAGTTGTCTAGCCATTATTTATAATTCTTAAAACATTCATTTTAAAATATCTTTACAAAGATATATATTCTAATCTCTTTCAAATTTATCAATATTTGAACATTTTGCGAATACATTTTTCCATAACAGGATATTTCCTTCCGTACCTCACTTCAACAGTAAGTAAAATATTTCCATCTTTGATTTATAATCCATTACTTAGAAAATACCTTGATATAAATCCTTTATTTCTAAATATTTTTGAAAAAACCTTCCATTTCAACAGATAGGAAAATATTCTAAGTCCATTTCCCGAAATCATTTCTAATATCAATACTTAGGAGTTTTCTTATCCTATCTCCTACGTTTCTGGAATTTATATTAATCCCCTTTTACCTTTTCCAAGATCTATTATACTCAGTTATAATTTCGTCTATCCATTTCCAACTTCGAAAATCGTATCCGTATTTCACATCTCGAGAGAGTTTATAAATAAACAAATAATTTAAATCATTCAAGACTATATATAATAAGTATTTTAAAGAATAATAATTTATTTTTGAAACATGTTCAAATAATTATTTGAAACATCAAACACTTTTTAAATAAAACATTAATAACTCATTTTTCAGTCCATCCTTAATTAAAACTAACTGAATTAAAATACTTGTTATAGAAGTCAGAATTTATTTTCAGTAAGAATTTATATTTGAATAATCAACTTTCTAAAATATCCCAATATTAGCTAGTTTAAATTTTCATACTTAAATAAATAAAATTTCCCTTTTAAAACAAACTTAATTTCTAAATATATATTTATATATATATATGTGTGTGTGTGTGTGTGTGTGTACATATATATCTAAAAAATACTCAATAACCAATTCCAATCTATAAATCCCTCTCGATTCACAACATATCGATTTCCTTTCCAACTCCCTAGCCATTTCATATTCCAAAAATAGATTCTATTATTTTTCCCAAAACAATTTCCATATCTTGGTATAATCTCACACTGTGAATTTTTATTCCAATTTATCAACAATTATCATTGTTAACGCTAAAATTGAACGCTAACACCCCGGTGTAAGTATAGATAAAGTGAAAGCACCACCCGTCAATACGGGAATTAGAAGTAAGTAGAAAAGGCACAGAAAAACAGTAAAGAAACAACAGTTTTATAGTGGTTCGGCTTCAAGTTAAGCCTACGTCTACTTTTGTCTCCTTTATTGCTGGTTCGATTACAACTTATACAACAATCTTCGATCCCAACACCACTTAGACAAATAACTAGAACTATGATGTAGGAGAATTCTTCAAATTCATGTTGAATGTATTAGATCTCTTCTTGAAGTTCGTTGAAGTGTCTTTTATGTATGAAGTGTCGGATAAGTCGAGAAATCAGCAGAGTATAAGCGTTCCAGAAAAGAGCCAAAGTCCTCCCTCAGTTGGAGTAGGTGGAGTATTTATAAGGAAAATTCGGGCTAAGTCGTAGGTCGTGTGCGACCTAGGGATAGGTCGTAGGTCGTGAGCGACCTAAGGAGCATGGATTACAGCTTAACAGGGTTGCACTTGGTCACTTGAACAAATTGGTAGGTCGTAGCGACCTAGGAAGAAGCGGTATAGGAAGTTGCGACATATGGAATTGTCCGGTCAGCTTAGGTCGCAATCAACATAACGAAGAGGCATAGGAAGTTGCTGCATAAGGAGTTGTCTTGGTTTACGCTAGGTCGCTAGGTTGCTAGGTCGCTAGGTCGTTAGGTCGCTAGGTCGCTACGTCGGTTATCTGTCGAATCTTTGGAGTCTTTTAGGTCGTTCAGCCATTGTGTCTTTCTCTTGCAATGTACTGTTAGGTCGCTAGGTCGCTTACTATATTAGCTCCTTAGGTCGCTTACTATATTAGGTCGTTAGGTCGCTTACTATATTCGGTCATTAGGTCGCTTACTATATTAGGTCGCTTATTATATTAGGTCATTAGGTCATGAAACAGAACGATATTAACACTTGCCCCTCGAAGTACACGCCTATGTCATAGGTCGTGTGCTTCGATGTACTTGCTCTAGGTCGTGGGCGATCTAACGAGCTAATTAACTTACGACCGATACGCCTTCTTCCCTCCCACCTATATAATTCATTAGCTCGCTTCTCCTTCCTCACTGAATTGTTTGCCTCCGCCGCCATAGATACACCAGAGCTCAGAGCCTTAGCACAAAATCTTCTCCTTTTTCATCTCCAATCGTTAATTCCATCAGTAAATTTGGGTAATCTCGAGCATTTACTCGCCGCATTTCCCACCGATTCCCCATAATCATCTCCATACGATTTTTATTGTTATGTTGTAAAATTGCACCTGGATTTGCCCTTCGCTTCTTGTCAAGTTGTTAGCAACTGCTGTAGAAACGAATCGGCCTAGGGTTTTATGGAGTTTCTGGAAATTTGGAGAGATGATGGGGTTTTAGGTTAACGGGTTATTGGATTTTAGGTCATGTTCGGCACTTTTGGTGAAGCGAGGGAGGTGGACAAGTGGCAATGTGTGAGTGGAGAGCAGGACATAAGGGTTTTGATGGGGGATGGATTTTCATTGCCGAGTTGCTTCTTGCGACCAAATGATGCAGCTCAGAACAAAGAAGAAACGCAACCAAAAACTCTACCAGAGATGAGTCGTACACGACTCATGGAGAGGTTAAGTCGTTCACGACTTAGGAGGGTAGAATTAAGTCGTTTCCGACTTAATGAATCACGTGATAACAAGTCACGAGTTAACAACACTTTAAGCTGTATAAAGGAAGCAGATTTGAGTCGTATACGAGTTAATGAAGAGGGCATAAGTCGTCTACGACTTAACAAAGCTTGGAGGAAAGAGCTACGGCTTAACAAGAAAGAAGAGAAGGAGTTACGACTTAGCAGGAATTTGAGGTGTGCGAGTGAGATGAGTCGTACACGACTCAACGACTCATCCATAAGTCGTTTACGACTTAACATGAAGAAGGGGAAAGTTTCAGCAATTAAGGGCCATGAGTCGGGGGCGGAACACGACCTAGCTAAGTCGTTCGAAGAGGCATGCCGCAAAGAACTTGGAAGCTTGAGTCGTGTGGGTCTTGAGTCGGTCCTTAGTTAAGTCGTGAGCTGTTCACGACCTATGTGTTCTGTTGTAATATGAGTATGTATCTTGAGTCCTAAGTCATGAGTCGTGAGTCCTTGAGTCGGCATGGTGTTGTAAGTGTTAAACCGTGTGCATTGAGTCGTCGCCGACTTATAGTGAGTCATAAGCCGTGTACGACTTAAGGGACAGTTGGGTTGTAAACTCTATAAATAGCAAGTGTGTTGTACATTTTGAGGAGTTGATTCTGGAATAAAATTTCTTGTTGATTGCTGTGTGCTTTCATCTTAAATTGGTAGTTGAGTGTAATCTCCTATCTCCTCTTTCGGTTAATCGAGTGCGCTCGATTCAACGATCGTAGAAGCCGATTCACGGAATCTAGTGCGCTAGATCAACGTGCGAAGAATCGTAGATCTTGGAACACGGTATAGTGCGCTATCAACGTGTTTGAGATAGCTAGAATTCGGTATCTTCGGATCAACGAATTTGGGCATTTCGGTATCTTCATTCCATCGATCGCTACTTTCATCGATTGAAGTTTATTTTGATTAATCCGCTGCGTCAGTTTTGGTATCAGAGCCATACTTAGCCAATCATAGCTAAGTTGATCCTTGGAGCCAAATATTTGAAGTTTGAAGTTGGAGTTCATTGTGTTCTTATTGAAGTTGCAACAATTTTGGAGTATTTGATCCATAGCCTTGTGGATCAAAGGGTGCAAAGGAGTTTGAATTTGTGGGGAGATTTTTGCGCGCCAAGTGTTTGAAGTATTGAGGTCGATCTAAGTTGTAGCCGAGTCAAGGAGTTAAGCCATATAGAGCAAGCCGAGACAAGTGTTGAGGCCGTGATTTGTTTACTTGTGTTGAAGCTTGTGTTCGACTTGTTGAAGTCTTATTGGAACTTGAAGATTTTTGAAGTACTTGTTAAAGATTGTGAAGTGTTTTCAACCATGCCACCAAGGAGAGCTAATCACCATCAAAATGTTGAAGCATTATATAGACGAGAAGAGGCCGATCAAATGGAACAACGTATGCATGAGAAGATTGATGAAGGCATTGGTAGGTTGGAAAAGATTATGATTGATATGAATCAAAGTAGAAGAAGAAATTTACCTGAATCCATCCGTGGGGGTAGTAGAGTGCCATCACATTCAGAACAGGAGAGGAGAGAAAGTCAAGAGCCTAGGAGTGTTGATAATCGAAGTAGGAGGAATGTTGATGATCATGATAGACGGGATGTTGGTAGTAGGAGTGGTGGTAGAGATGTTGGAGGGCGTGAAAGACAACGATATGCATCAGACTTTGATGAGGAGTTTGATGGTGAGAGGCGAAGTATTCATTTCAGAGACCGAGATCAGAGACAACGTCAGTATCGGGTTATTGATGATGATCGACGTTGGGAATCGGGAATGAAGATGGAGATTCCGGAGTTTAAAGGAGGGATGGTAGCTGAAGAATTTCTTGATTGGGTATCAAATGTTGAAGAGATCTTTGATTTCAAGGAGGTTCCTGAGCATAGGAGAGTAAAGTTGGTTGCTACTAGGTTGAGGGGGAGAGCTTTGGCGTGGTGGCAGCAAACTAAACTTACCAGGGAGAGAATGGGGAAGTCAAAGATAGAATCTTGGGAGAAGATGAAGAAATTGATGAGATCTACTTTCTTACCTTACAACTATCAGTCACTTATGTACCAGAGGTTGCAGAATCTGAGGCAAGGGACGAAATCTGTTAGTGATTATGCAGATGAATTTTACCAACTCATTGCCAGGAACGATATAATGGAGACAGAAGAACAGCTAACTGCTAGATTCATTGGCGGATTGAGAATGCAGATCCAAGATATGGTTAATATGTTTGATCCTAGATCAGTGGCAGAGGCACATCAGAAAGCGTTGGCTTGGAAGAAGCAAGGAAGGCGTGGAGGTGGTGTGTTTACTAATTCCAATAATCAAGCGAGGGGTGTTAGTGGAGGTTCTAATGTACCTAAACCTGTCAATAAGCCAGTGGTGAAGGAGGCTGAGAAGGCGAAGGTTAACAGTGGTTTCAAATGTTATAATTGTCAGGAGTTGGGTCACAATAGCAATGAATGTCCGAAGCCGAAGAAGAGAGCAATGGTTGCTGAGATTGAGGCTAATGGTGAGGAGGCAGAATGTTCAAATGCACCTTATGTTGAGGAGGAAGAAGAAGTGTCAGGAGACGAAGGTTGTAATCTGATGATGAGAAGGTCTTGTCTCACACCAAAGCAAGAGGAGGACTGTAGTTGGTTGAGGAGTAACATATTTCAGTCGACATGTACTATTCTGGGGAAAGTTTGCAAGTTTGTCATAGATGCTGGGAGTTGTGATAATATTATTTCCACAGAGGCTGTAAAGAAGTTATCATTGAAGACTGAGAAACATCCGAAACCGTACAAGTTGGCTTGGTTAAGAAAGGGAGGAGAGGTGAAGGTTGGATGAAGAGCTTGTGTTAAATTTTCAATTGGGAAGAAATACAAAGACGAAATCTGGTGTGATGTTGTAGACATGGACGTATGTCATCTGTTGTTGGGCAGAGCATGGCAGTTTGATCGAGCAGTACAACACGATGGTCGAGCCAATAGCTATAGTTTCATGTTCGAGGGTACTAAAATCACTTTGGTTCCCAAGAAGCAACAACAGAAGGAGAGCAAGCTGGAAGAGATTGAAGAGCTGAAAACTTTATTATCTTTAAAGGAGTTTGTTAAGGAAGTTGAAGAAGAGCCTGAAGTATTCTTGTTGGTTGGACGAGATTGTAGTGAAGAGGTTGAAATTCCAGGAGAAGTGAAGCCAGTTTTGAAAGAATTTGAAGATGTATTCCCAGAAGAGTTGCCTAAGGAGTTACCGCCACTAAGAGACATTCAACATCAAATCGATCTTGTTCCGGGAGCCGTATTACCGCATAGACCACATTATCGAATGAGTCCGAAGGAACATGAGGAGTTGAGGAGACAGGTGGAAGAGTTACTTGAGCAGGGACGTGTTCAGGAAAGCTTGAGTCCTTGTGCCGTGCCAGCTTTGTTGGTACCGAAGAAGGATGGAACATGGAGAATGTGTACAGATAGTAGAGCTTTGAACAAGATTACTGTCCGCTATAGATTTCCTATGCCGAGGTTGGATGATTTGTTAGACCAGTTGAGTGGGGCAACTATATTTTCTAAGATTGATTTGAAGAGTGGTTTTCACCAGATTCGAATTAGACCGGGAGACAAATGGAAGACAGCTTTCAAGACGAGAGAGGGGTTATACGAATGGTTGGTTATGCCATTTGGTTTATCAAATGCACCTAGTACATTCATGCGGGTGATGAATCAAATCTTTAGACCATTCATTGGGAAGTTCGTGGTGGTTTATTTCGATGATATTCTGATATATAGCAGGAGTATGGAGGAGCATGTTCTACATTTGAGGGAAGTGTTGATTATTCTTCGTGAAGAACAATTTTATGCTGCTACGAAGAAATGTGTGTTTATGACAAGAAGTGTTTTATTTCTGGGTTATGTTGTTTCAGGAAAGGGTATTCAAGTTGACCAGAATAAAGTTGAAGCAGTCAGAAATTGGCCACCACCAAAGACAACTACAGAGGTGAGGAGTTTTCATGGGCTAGCGTCATTCTACCGAAGATTCATTCCACACTTCAGTAGCGTGATGGCTCCAGTGACTGATTGCATGAAGGGGAAACAGTTTGTATGGTCAGAGGAAGCGGGAGTTGCTTTTGAACGAATCAAAGAACTATTAACGACAGCACCAATTCTTGTTTTACCGAATTTTCAGTTGTTGTTTGAATTGCATACTGATGCTTCGAAAGTTGGTATTGGAGGAGTTCTGAGTCAGAATGGGAAGTCAGTTGCTTATTTCAGTGAGAAGTTGTCAGGGGCAAAGATGAGATACAGTACACATGATGTTGAATTCTACGCTGTTGTGCAAGCGATTAAACATTGGAGACATTATCTATTTCAGAAGGAGTTTGTTCTGTACACTGATCATGAGGCGTTGAAGCATTTGCAGGGGCAGGACAAGATTTCTGCGACACATGCATCATGGATTGCCTATTTGCAACAATTTACTTTCCTTGTTAAACATAAGTCGGGAGTGACGAATCGGGTAGCTGATGCTTTGAGTAGGAGGAGTCATCTATTAACGACAATGAATGTTGAAGTGACGGGTTTCGAGCTATTGCCAGAGCTATTTGAAGAAGATCCTTATTTTAAGAAATTTGTTGAACAAGTTAAGGAAGGGAATGCTGATGAATTCTTATTGGTGGATGGTTTTCTGTTTAAAGGAAATCGTTTATGCATTCCGGATTGTAGCTTAAGATTGAAAATTATCAGGGAGTTGCATGAGGAAGGACATGTGGGCCGTGATCGTACTTTACAGTTAATTTCATAGTCTTACTTTTGGCCGTCGACGAGAAAAGAAATGGGAAGGTTTGTGGAGCGATGTCATATTTGCCAAGTTTCGAAAGGAACCGCGACCAATGCTGGGTTGTATATACCGTTTCCTGTACCGGCTAGGCCATGGGTTGATGTGAGTATGGACTTTATATTGGGATTGCCGAGAACGCAACGTGGTAATGATTCTATATATGTAGTGGTTGACAGATTTTCTAAAATGGCACATTTTATTTCCTGCATTAAGACGACGAATGCTGTTCGTGTTGCTCAGTTATTTTTCAAGGAAATCTATCGACTTCATGGATTGCCAGAGTCTATTGTGTCGGATAGAGATACTCGTTTTCTGAGTCACTTTTGGTTAAGTTTGTGGAAGATGATGGGAACGAAGTTGAACTTTAGCAGCGCGTATCATCCGCATACAGATGGTCAAACCGAAGTTGTGAACAGATCATTGGGAAATTTGTTGCGATGCTTGGTGAAAGATAATCTGAAAAGTTGGGACATGAAGTTATGCCTGGCAGAGTTTGCTCATAATCATGCAGTGAATCGTAGCACAGGATTCAGTCCATTCCAGATTGTATATTCAAATTTACCCAGAGGACCGTTGGATTTGGCAGTAGTACCACAGTCAAAGGGGACAGTTAAACGAGCTGCTGATTTTGTTGATGAGTTGACTGAATGTCATAAAATCGTTCAGGAACGATTGGTGAAAGCAAATGAGAAGTATAAGCGAGTTGCAGATTTAAAGCGACAAAATGTTGAATTTAACGAAGGATATTTGGTATATGCTGTGTTAACCAAAGATCGTTTTCCAGTAGGCGCTTATAACAAGTTGAAAGCCAAAAAAATTGGTCCTGTAGAAGTTGTGAAACGGATCAATGAGAATGCTTATAAGTTGAAGCTGCCGGAGGATGTATACACTTCTGACGTATTCAATGTTAAGCATCTTGTGCCATATTATGGAGATGGACAATCTGATAGGGAAGAATTTACAAATTCGAGGACGAATTTTTCTCAGCAAGGGGAGGATGATGCAGCTCAGAACAGAGAAGAAACGCAACCAAAAACTCTACCAGAGATGAGTCGTACACGACTCATGGAGAGGTTAAGTCGTTCACGACTTAGGAGGGTAGAATTAAGTCATTTCCGACTTAATGAATCACGTGATAACAAGTCACGAGTTAACAACACTTTAAGCTGTATAAAGGAAGCAGATTTGAGTCGTATACGAGTTAATGAAGAGGGCATAAGTCATCTACGACTTAACAAAGCTTGGAGGAAAGAGCTACGGCTTAACAAGAAAGAAGAGAAGGAGTTACGACTTAGCAGGAATTTGAGGTGTGCGAGTGAGATGAGTCGTACACGACTCAACGACTCATCCATAAGTCGTTTACGACTTAACATGAAGAAGGGGAAAGTTTCAGCAATTAAGGGCCATGAGTCGGGGGCGGAACATGACCTAGCTAAGTCGTTCGAAGAGGCATGCCGCAAAGAACTTGGAAGCTTGAGTCGTGTGGGTCTTGAGTCGGTCATTAGTTAAGTCGTGAGCTGTTCACGACCTATGTGTTCTGTTGTAATATGAGTATGTATCTTGAGTCCTAAGTCATGAGTCGTGAGTCGTTGAGTCGGCATGGTGTTGTAAGTGTTAAACCGTGTGCATTGAGTCGTCGCCGACTTATAGTGAGTCATAAGCCGTGTACGACTTAAGGGACAGTTGGGTTGTAAACTCTATAAATAGCGAGTGTGTTGTACATTTTGAGGAGTTGATTCTGGAATAAAATTTCTTGTTGATTACTGTGTGCTTTCATCTTAAATTGGTAGTTGAGTGTAATCTCCTATCTCCTCTTTCGGTTAATCGAGTGCGCTCGATTCAACGATCGTAGAAGCCGATTCACGGAATCTAGTGCGCTAGATCAACGTGCGAAGAATCGTAGATCTTGGAACACGGTATAGTGCGCTATCAACGTGTTTGAGATAGCTAGAATTCGGTATCTTCGGATCAACGAATTTTGGCATTTTGGTATCTTCATTCCATCGATCGCTACTTTCATCGATTGAAGTTTATTTTGATTAATCCGCTGCGTCACCTAACAGATTCACGATCTAACAAATTTGCGACCTAACAAATTTGCGACCTACCCCTTGCGACTTAAACCATTTTCGACCTAACTTTTTTAGGTCGCGAGCGACCTTGGAGTTAGCCAGATTCGCACTGCTTTGACCTGGAGCTTTAACCTATGTCATAACTTTTAACTGGTGGAAACACCATACTGCTGAACTTTTTTGACTTGAACAATGCAACTTTAAGAATCTTCGACCTATGCCTAGTCGTTTGAGCTTGACCACTTGTGAAAATTGGACATCATTTAACTGAATTTTTAACTTCAACTAATGAGATAAACTGCCTGAACTTGTTGCACTTCTTTACAGATTATATTAACTTTTAATGCTAACAACCTGTTAAATACAACATTTGCAGAAAACTAGGGCGAATATACTACCACAGACTGCCCACATCGAATGACAGATTAGTCGATAAAGAATAATCAACTTTAAAGAAATTATACGAATGTAGTGCTATGAACCTACAAATACAAGTGAAGTATTAAAGAAAAAAAAATTAATCAACTAAGGTTGATCTGTTTGCGTCAACACTACACTTGTATTTGGACTTAAAATAATAAGCCTTAAAATTTTTATAATCGACAAATGTCTATTAGTTTAATCCCAGTTATATTTGCTTGTCTTTCTATTAGTTTTGCACAACACTTCTCTCATTTAGGAAACGTGCACCTTCATTTTCGAATATCCAGTTCCTTATGTAGAATGACTTCTCAAGAAGAGATAGTAGAGCAAGCTGGAGAGGTCTTCCCAATAGCTAACCCCTTGGATGATCCCCCGGATAGGACCCCGACTACTCTGAATCAACGGGTGTTCAACCAACTATGCATTCATTTTGATATTGTTGAGGCAGATGCTTTGCTTCCTGGGGCAAACGATACTGCTGACAGGCCACCTTTTGGTTTCATCGCAGTTAACTTTCAGATGTGCTTGTGTGGAGCTATTCCTCCCTTTAACGATTTTCTTCAACAGCTCCCCCTCTGATTGACTATCGCTCCCTTCCAGTTGCACCCCAATGGCTACGCCATTTTGATGGGACTATGTGTATTGTTCAGGAGGACACTCGACCATCTTCCAAGCTTTGAAGAAATTTGTTATTTATGCACATTTGCGAAGAATAAAGATCACCCCTCTATAATATTCGTGAGAAGCGCAAGGAACCGTAAATTGATCATCAATCTTCCCGAAACCGCCCACGGGTTTCTGAACCAATTTTTCTTCGTCCGTTGCCCAATAGGATTTTATAGCATTTGGAGAGTAGGAAGTAAGCTTGCCTGTCTCCGTTCTTTCCGTTTCTGAACTTTCCAAAATTCGAGTTGTTAAATGCTAACTTCATTCTTTACTTTTACAGCACTTCCTCCTCCTTCTAAAGATTCAAGCCATAAGACGACTTTTGAAAGACTAAGTGCTGTGGCGGTTGAGGAGAGAAGCATCAAATTTTTGCCGAAGGATGAATTTTTGCATCAATTCGGACTTCTGCATTCTTCCCGATCTACTCAGCTTCATGATGCCCCTGGTTCTCAAACAGAGACTCCAGATGCCCCAGTTTCCTTTGGAGAACTTACACCGAAGGAACCTACTGTCGAGGCTTCATTGGTGAAATGTTCTGCTTTTGTTGACATTGCGGGGTTATCCGGTAAACTTGCACTTCCCCTGGTTATCGAAGAAGAGGAAGCTTCTTAATATTTCGGGAAGGCTACTGATGCAGGAGCTGAGAGAAAGAGTCCTGCTAGGCATGACGGTGACGATACTTTTGAGGGATTGAGCAACTTGATAGTTACTTCACATGAACTATTCAAGGATGATTATACCACTTCTAAACTTTCTTCTCCAGCAATTGAAATGACATCAGTTTTGCAAATAGCTCCATCAGCTCAAGAGTTAACTCTTAAGCCGAAGAGTGGTTTGTAGTTTGACGCGCGTAGTTCACACGCCACACACACTTAGGATTTTAGCAGCTTTGTGCACTTAACTTCTTTACTTTGAATATTTTTAAACTTGTCACTTCTTCATTTTCAGGTTCTCCAATAGGACGTAACGGCTCTTACTATGACGATTTTCAGCACTATGGAAGGCGCGACTCTTATGATCCCAAAGGTATCTTCCTGCGCCGAGGGAAACTGATGAAGAAAGAGCCGCAAGAAAAGCTTGCGAGAGGTGGGCTTATGAAGAGCGTTGTAGGAGAAGGGATGAACGACATGATTCTTCCCAGAGAGGTGACGATTCCCACAAAAGAAAATCTCACGATGACAAAGGGAAAAGTGACATCGTTGAAAATCCATGTAAACGGGCCAAGCTTAGTGAAAGGTCGGAGTCTGTAATTTCTAAAAAGCCAGCTGCCCCCATATCTTTGGAAATCCCTTCCAGCTCTCCTACCCTTCAAAGAGCTGATATTCAAACGATCATCAGTAGGCCTACGTATCAAGTTGGACAGGGTTCGGCTACTCTTCAAAGCCGGTTCTCGCACTAGTGCTTAAATGGAGTGCGTTTTGATCTTGATTTATTCCCAATCGGCAAGCAAGCTATGTTGCGAAATCTAGAGGCCGTCAAACTCGATATTGAGAGAATGTCTGGTTGGCAAAAACTTGTTGACGAGCTTCGAAGAGTAAACCGCGCAAATCTCGAAGCCATGCTGACTATGGAAAATGATAAATCCGAGTGGCAGAAAACTCTCGATCAGCATGATGCAGAGATGAAGAGCATCGCCGCTTAAAATGAGAAGCTTGAAGCAAAATTTGACAAACTCAAAGAAGAGCTTTCCATTTCTTCCATTTCTTATACTCAAAAAGAAGAAGTGCTTCAAAAACAGGTGAGAGATGCTCATGCCGGACAAAGAGACGCTGAAGCTAAATTCGAAGAACATCAGAAAGTTGTAGAAAGCTACCGAACTTACGTTGCTCAGTTGTAGAAAGTTTTGGGGCACAGTAGCCTTTCATTTTTCGGTCCGAAGTACGAAATCACTTTGGCTGAAGTGTGGGAAGCCTCAATTGATATGCTTGGAGGCGCTGGCTATGCTGAAGCAGATCTTGAGGCACACTATCTTGATTATGATGCACGTGCCTCCTTTGCCAAGGTGAAGGAGCAACTTGCTAAACAGCGAGCCGGAATGGCGGAAGGAGAACCTTTAAGGAAGGCACATTCGACCGACCTGACTCTTCCTTCAGTTTCGGCTGACATTGATATCAATGGCTCCAGTTCCCATTCCTCGCCTCCTGCCAAGGCTGACATTGAAATTGTAACTGCTCATACTGGAGCTGAGGCTCGAGAAAGTGGTGAAGCACAAGGCTTTGAAGTTGATGTTATAAAACCAACTTCTTTAGGTAACTTCAACGTCGATTTAGCTCAAGTGGATTACTTGTTCACTTCACTTGAACTTGACGAACTTTTTGATTATTGCTTAAGTCTTGACGCGCCACTATCTCTTCTCTTCGTGGGGAATACTGACTTTAACTTCTCTTCTTCTGTAGTGAAAACGCCAAGTGCCACGCAGACTTCTCCTCTTCTAGCCGTTACACCTCCGTCTCTTCAAATTACTCCTCCTTCTGCTTCTCAATCGGGGTCGCAAGAAGATTTAATAGAAGCTCTTCAAGGCTCGGACGACCCGACTGCTTCACAAGAGTGGAAGGCTGAGGAACTTGAAGAAGGTGAAACGACTCCGGAGCAATTTCATGATGACACAAAACTGTCTGCACTTATCACTACGGGCAGCGAGTCTTCTTCAAGGAAGGAGGGGAAGCGTGCAATTTCAAAGACGAGAAGGAAAAGTACTTCTGTTGGCGATGAGAAGGTGGAAGTAGACCCAGCTGTAACTCTATCTCCTTCTTCCCCGACTCGACCAGGCCGACTCTCGAAGTTAGCCATTAGGCCAGGCGAAGGCTCTAAAGGTGGTGGGATGAAGAAATAAGGAGTCTCGTTCTACCCTTTTTGCTTTGCTTTTTGCTTGTACATAAAGGCTTGTATTGACCAGAATTTGTGCAGGTACCAGTCCCCGCTCTTTTGAAACCTGCACATGCATAAAAATTTTATAGTATGGAATGAAATGATTCTTTTTACTTGTACAATCTTTGACTGCATTTGTGAATGCATTTATTCCTTATTTTCACACAAGTTTCTTCAATGTGATATTGTAATAAGTTCGTGGTATGTTGCTTGAGCGTTGCTTTTATTAATGTAGCTTTATTGTATTGTATTGCCCCCATACCCCGGCTTATTGCAATTCCTTTTATTTGGTAAAACTTTGGAGAATAGTTCTTCGGCTTCGAGAAGACTTGTACTCTTAAATTGGAGAACAATTCTTCAGTTTCGAGGAGACTTGTGCTCGTAAGTTGGAGAACAGTTCTTCCATTTTGAAGAGGCTTTCACTCTTTCTTTAGAGAATAATTTTTCCATTTTGAGGAAATGTTATTCTGCTTTAATAGAGTGTGCCTTGTATTAGAGAATTCTTTTCTCTTTTGTTTCGAAATATTACACTTTACTTTCGAAGATAGTCACTTTTATTTTTTGATAAGTGTAATCTCCTACGTGGTGAAGCGATTTTCCAAAAAGGGCTTTGAATTGGCACTACAACTTCTGCGGAAGAATATTTTCAAGATGGGAAAATTGATCTTCGTTTGATAGTTGTAGTGTGCCTCCGAAGAGGGCATTCTTTTTTTTGTTTCGTTCACTTGAAAGCGCTTTTCTTGGGACGTGCCTCCAAAGAGGTCTTGTGCCTCCGAAGAGGTCTTGTGCCTCCAAAGAGGTCTTGTGGTGCCTCGGGAGAGGTCTTCTACCTTCAAAGAGGGCAGGTGTGTGCCTTTGGTGAAGGCGAGTGCCTCCGAAGAGGTCTTGTGGTGCCTCGGGAGAGGTCTTGTTCGTCCGAAGAGGTCTTGTGCCTTCGAAGAGGTCTTTATTTTATTGCCTGGAAGTTACTCTCTCATGGTTGAATGGATTCACGGGGCTGACACAAGTTACTTAATTGGATGTTCATTCGCACAAACGATCGCAACTAGTTAACAAGGGCCCTCGGTGATTCCACCAATCTATTTTGGTTGAGTGGAGAACTTTATTTTTTCGGCGTGCCTTGTTAGAGGTCTTTATCCTCCGAAGAGTTGTGCCTCCGAAGAGGGCTTGTGCCTCCGAAGAGGTCTTTATCCTCCGAAGAGTTGTGCCTCCGAAGAGGGCTTGTGCCTCCGAAGAGGTCATTTGCCTCTGAAGAGGTCTTTATCCTCCAGAGAGTTGTGCCTCTGAAGAGGACTTGTGCCTTCGAAGAGGTCTTTTGGGGTTGTTGGCTTGCCATGAAGGTTGCGTCTCACGGTTAGGTGGATCCACGGGGCGGACGCAAGCTATCCAACTGGATGTTCGTTTGCACAAACGATCGCAATTAGCTGGCAAGGGCCTGGTGCCTTTGCTTTGGGAAGGTGCCTCTCCGGTGGTCCCACCAACCTTTTTGTTGAGAGGCAGGACTCCTTTTTGGCTGTTTTCTATCTGCTCGCCCATGTCTGTTCGTCATTTGCTCATTAGCGATTCCCTGTTATCATTTTCCAAGCACATGTTCCTTTCTTTTGCAAATCGTTTGTCTTATCCAAAGAAGTGTACTTCATTGTTAGGCGAGCCCGACGGAATCACTAACCATTTGCATGAAGCATTCCTTATATGGGATTTGCAATCTGGAATTGTTGTGGCTTGACGTTTGTTTATTGAGTGATTTCAGGGATCGCTTGGCCTTGTGATGGGCAAGCTTTGTTTTAAGGGCCTGCAATGTTAAATCCACATTTTAGCAATACATTTAAAGAATTTACACATGGAGGCAAAACAAGCATTTTATAATAGTAGAGAACACAAGATTTATAGTGGTTCGGCCAAGAACTGGGCCTACATCCACTTTATAGCTCTTATTATTCATTCATACTGCTTTTACAATGGTTTGCAATACAAGAATCATGCATCCATAATCATTTTACAAATTTAAGCAAAGCTTTTAAGTAAAATTTGGACACAGGTGATTGTTGTTCCAAGCTCTTGGAATTGGATCTCCTTCGACAGTTGTCAGCTTGAAAGTGCCATCAAGAAATTTTTTGCCTATGATATATGGCGTTTCCCACTTTGGCACAAACACTCGTGTTGCTGTCATGATCCTTTTCAACACTAGATCCCCAATCTCAAAGCTGCGTTGGCGAACTTTGGAATTGAAGTGCCTGGCAATTCTTTGCTGATGAGCTGCAATTCTGAGCTGAGCCTCTTCCCTTCTTTCATCAAGGAAGTCTAATGCTTCAAGTTGCAACTCTTCGTTTTTGGTTTGGTTGAAATGAATTCTTCTGTGTGAAGGGACTTCTATTTCCACCGGAATCATTGCTTCTGATCCACATGCTAATGAGAATGGAGTGTGCCCAGTCGCAATTTTGTGGGTTGTTCTGTATGCCCATAGTGCTAGTGGCAGCTTATCGACCCAACCACCTTTTGCTTTTTCCAACTGTTTTTTGATGGTTGACTTGATAATTTTGTTTACTTCTTCCACTTACCCGTTTTCCTGCGGATGAGCCACTACTGAGAAGCTTTTTTGGATCTTGAATCGCTTGCAAAAATCCTGGAACTCTTCACTTTCAAATTGGGTACCATTGTCTGTGATTATCTTTTGAGGCACACCATACCTGCAAATGATATTCTTAGTCACAAAATTTATCATCTTTTTAGAGGTAATAGTAGCTAACGGTTCGGATTCAGCCCATTTAGTAAAAAAATCAACAGCAACAATAGCATATCTGATTCCGGATTTGGCAGTTGGCAAAGGCCCAATGAGATCTATTCCCCAAATAGCAAATGGCCATGGACTGGCCATCTACGTTAGCTCGGTGGAATTTGTTCTTAGGATTTTTGCAAATCTCTAGCATCGGTCACACTTTTGGGCATAGCTAGCAGCATCACGGTTAATGTCTGGCCAAAAATACCCATAGCAGGGAATTTTCTTTGCTAGATTTTGACCACCTGAATAATCTCCACACTCTCCTCCATGCACTTCAGCTAAAATTGTCGTAGCCTCATCCTTGGTTACACATCGGAGTAATGGCATTGATAATCCCCGCCTGTACAACCGACCGTCTTGAATTACATATCTTGAGGCTTTCCTTAACAGCTTCTGACGCTCCTTTGAATTTTCTGAAAGGGTGCCGTTAAGCAGATATTACTTGATTGGATTCATCCACGACTCCTTCTCTTGAGAAACAGTCATGATCCAGTCAATCTCCATTTCATCAGTACTTGGGGCCGACAAGACTTCTACAGGAACCAATCCCAGTAATTGAGCCTCGCCATTGCTTGAATACTTTGCAAGAGAATCTGCCTTTATGTTCTCTTCTCGGGGTACATGAACTATCGTGCAATGATCGAAATCATCGAGAAGTTCCCAGGCCTTTGACAAGTAAGCGGGCAGATTTCCTCCGTTAGTTTGAAACTCTTACTTGACTTGGCATATAATAAGCTGGGAATCGCTAATGATCTGCAACACTCTGATATTCAGTTCTTTAGCAATCTTCAAGCCGGCAATAAGAGCCTCGTATTCTGCTTCGTTATTTGTCGAAGGAAATTCCAATCTCAATGCGTAGCATAATGATCGCCCTTCGGGGGTTTCAAGCACAACCCCGGCCCCAGAACAATAGTCATTTCTTACGCCATCAACATATAATTTCCACCGGGTCGGGATGTCCTCAGTAACTTCTTCCTCGCTGTTACCTTTATCTGTGTATTCTGCAATGAAATCTGCTAAGGCTTATCCATTGATTGCTCTTCGGGGGTGCTAAGTCATATCATATTGGCTGAGTTCAATATTCCACTTCAAAAGATGACCCGAGGTCTCAGGGCGAAATAGGACTTTCTTTAGAGGCTGGTCAGTGAGGACTTTGATAGGATGAGCTTGAAAATATGGCCTCAACTTTCTTGAAGCTATCAGTAGGCAATAGGCGAGCTTTTCTAGCTTTGAATAATTCATCTCTGTCCCAGTAAATCTCTTGCTGATGTAGTGGACCAGACGCTGAATTTTTGCATCTTCCCGTACTAATGCTGCACTGAGAGTATGAGACGAAACTGCTAAATATATGAAAGTTCTTCATCGCCGCTAGGCTTAGAAAGTATTGGAGGCGCTTCCATAAGACGAATTAGTTTATCGAATGCTTTATGACATTCCAGAGTCCATTCAAAAAATTTCCTTCATTTCTTTAGAGCGTCAAAGAATGGAATGCATTTATCCGTGGCCTTGGAAATAAACCGACTCAAAACAGCAACATTCCCATTGAGGCTCTGCAATTCCTTCTTTGTCCTGGGGGCTTTGACTTCTGTTAGAGTAGTAATTTGAGCAGGATTAGCTTCAATGCCCCTAGCACTCACAATGAAACCTAAAAATTTCCCGGACTCTACTTCGAATGAACATTTCAAAGGATTAAGCTTCAATCCATACTTCCAGAGGACTGCGAACATTTCTGCCAAGTGATCCATATGGTCCACTGCCTTTTTTGACTTCACCAACATATCATCCACGTAGACTTCCACAGTTTTGCAAATCTGTGGCTTGAACATAGCGTTAACAAGTCTTTGGTAAGTTGCCCCCGCATTCTTCAGTCTAAAGGGCATGACTCTGTAGCAGTAAAGACAGACATAGATGATGAAGCTTGTGTCCTCTTGATCTGGGTCATGCATCATGATTTGGTTACATCTGGAGTAAGCACCCATGAAAGACAACAATTCATGCCCAGCTGTCTCATCCACCAACTGATCAATCCTGGGTAACGGGAAGCAGTCTTTGGGGCAGGCTTTGTTTAAATCTGATAAATCGATGCATATTCTCCAATTTTCATTCGCTTTTTTGACCAGCACCGGATTAGAAACCCAATTCGAATAAGTGGACTCTCTGATGAAGCCATTTTCCATGAGCCGATCTACTTCTTCTTTCAATGCTGCTGACCTTTCTGGACCCTGGGTTCTTCTTTTCTGCTTCATAGGTGTAAATTTTGGATCAATATTCAGAGTGCGTGCCGCGATTTCTAGAGATATTCCGCACATGTCGGCATGACTCCAAGCGAATACATCCAGATTTGCTTTCAGAAATGATATCAGAATATTCTGAAACTTCACACTAAGTTGCGAACCCACATTTAGCACCTTGTTTGGGTCTTTTGGATCAACAGGTACTGGCACCGTTACTTCCACTGGCACCACTCTATTCTCCCCTGTACTGGCTTTTCTGGGATCCATTTCTTTTCGTGCACCACTATGCTCGCCAGTGTAGGATCCACCCTGTAATTGCTACAAGGTTGTTTCTTTGATGAGGAGTGAACCGCCGCATCCTTTACCATCTCTCTCTTCCTTGCTTCCCGCAACTCTATCAGAAAACATTCTCGCCCAGCATTCTAATCCCCTTTAATAACACCGACGCCGTTATCTGTGGGGAACTTCATAGTAAGGCACCACGGGGCAAGAATTGCCTTGAATGCTGCAAGAGTTGGCCGGCCTAGGAAGGCATTGTAAGCATAAAATCCGTCAACAATTACAAAAGATTGCTTTCAAACCACCTTTTTCTGCCCCTCTCCAAGTTCAACAAATAAGTAAATAGTTCCAATTGGCTGCTTTGGCTCACCAGTAAACTCAACAATCTTTTGTGATGAAGCTTGAACATCAGCCATCGGAATCTCCATTTGATCGAATGTCATTTTGAAGAGGATATTGCAAGAGGCACCGCAATCAACAAGCACCCTTCTTACAATAGCAGGCCCGATGCCTGTAGAGATGACCAAGGGATCCATGGTCGGAGCTTCAACACCCATTGAGTCCCTGGCCCGGAACACAATATCATCATCAAAAGTTCTTTGCTGCTTCAAAGGTGCAGCATCTTCCAATACAAAAACATTCTCTTCTGCTGGGGTATATTTCAAAGCACGAGCATTTCATTCCATCTCGCCCCAACTTCTGCCTGCTGGGTGAGGACCTCCCGTGATTACATTAATAACAGGCCACTTCGATTCATGCGCGGTAATCCTCTCACCCGAGCCAGATGGATGAGTAGGAAGTTGCTGGCCCGTGGTAGATGAAGTTGGGTCATTCCTATTTCTCTTAACATATTGTTGTAGCTTGTTCTCTCTCGGCAGTTCTTCAATCAAACTTTTCAAACGGAGACATTCGTTAGTATCATGACCGGGTTGATTATGAAACCGACAAATTCTCCCACTTTGAACAGCCTTTTTCCCAACTCTCAACTCAGGTGGTTTAGGATATTCCGCGGCATCTTTAGTAGCGAAAAAGATATTCTCCGGAGTATTAGTTAAAGGGGTGAAATCCGAAGGTTTTAAGAAGAGAGGTTTCTTCACATCCTTCTGCTTCTACCCACTGTTATTCTCCCTCTTCTGACTTCTTGATTCCTTTTTGGTAGGAGCAGCAGTGTAATTCTTAACCTCTGTCAATGCCACTTTGACCGGTGCATGAAGGCTCTCCAAGCGCATGAACTCATCATCTTTCTTATAGAATTTCTCAAGCGAATTTGGTTCCTTCATCTTCAACCATTTCCCAAACTCACTCGATTTGTCAATAGCCCTCATTAAGTAGGTCAAGACCATTCGTGGCTCTGCATTGTCCACTTTAACCAAGGCTATGTTGAAGCGGTTTAAGAAAGATCTAATCGATTCTCCGGAGTTCTGTTCCAGGCTGGACAATGACATAATACCCTTCGCCTTTGAAGCATACAACCTGAATTGTTCTTTAAACTTCCGTGTTAAATCAGAGAACTAGTCTACAGATCGGACCGGTAGCTTGTAAACCATAGTAGAGCCACTCCTTCCAAGTATACCGGAAAGTACCGGCATCTGATCTCATCCGATGCCCTAGCACCAGTCATGTGCCAATCATAGTTATATAGGAATTGGTTAGGGCCGCTCGTTCCCTTATAAGCCGGAATGGTGGGGGGAACAAACTTCCTTGGGAACTCCGCCTTCAGAATCCTTTCGATGAAAGGAGTTTTGCTTGGAGCGAACCCACACTCTCTTTCATATTCTTCTCTTTGCATACTTTCTTTCATAATCTGTCGAACCATTCCTGAGAGATATTCCTCATCGTTCAAAGGCTCTATGGGACAGACTTCAGCCATTTTCTCGGAAGTTTCCCTGGACAAACGTTCGCGGAGAGTCGGGTGTGGCCGTGATCCTCCAGCCTGGGGAGGTGATTCTTTGGAGGGGCTAGCTGCCTTTTGAGGAATATTCCTCTCTTTAGGATTATGAACATCATCAGTGAGGTTTTCTTCATTATTCACCGGTTGACGGTTAGCTCCGAGCAAAGCATTCAACCTATCAAGCATTAAAGCGTTCTAGGCTTCCATCTGCTGATATAGCCCAGACACTGCAGCATCCAACTCTGCCCGTGTAATTCCAACACTTGGAGTTGCTTGACTTGATGAAGGAGAAGTGGCTGTATTTTCATGGACATCACCGGGTCTAGTAGATCTGCGCTTTCTTCTAGGAGCCATAATCTCTGACAGACTTCTGGTTTTGAGAGAGATTCTTTCAACAAACTTTTGCGAAGCAATGATGAAAACACCTTGAGTTCGATGTTCTCAGTGAAAGCACCAAAAATGTTAAGGCTAAAATTGAACGCTAACACCCCAGTGTAAGTAGAGATAAAGTGAAAGCACCACCCGTCAATACGGGAACTAGAAGTAAGTAGAAAAGTCACAGAAAAAAAGTAAAGAGTCAACAGTTTTATAGTGGCTCGGCTTCTAGTTAAGCCTACGTCCACTTTAATCTCCTTTATTGCTGGTTCGATTACAACTTATACAACAATCTTCGATTACAACACCACTTAGACAAATAACTAGAACTCCGATGTAGGAGAATTCTTCAAATTCATGTTGAATGTATTAGATCTCTTCTTGAAGTTCGTTGAAGTGTCTTTCGTGTTTGAAGTGTCGGATGAGTCGAGAAATCAGCAGAGTATAGGCGTTCTAGAAATGAGCCAAAGTCCTCCCTCAGTTGGAGTAGGTGGAGTATTTATAGGGAAAATCCGGGCTAAGTCGTAGGTCGTGTGCGACCTAGGGATAAGTCGTAGGTCGTGAGCGACCTAGGGAGCATGGGTTACAGCTTAACAGGGTTGCACTTGGTCACTTGAACAAGTTGGTAGGTCGTAGCGACCTAGGGAGAAGGGGTATAGGAAGTTGCGGCATAAGGAATTGTCTCGGTCAGCTTAGGTCGCGATCGACCTAACGAAGAGGCATAGGAAGTTGCGGCATAAGGAGTTGTCTTGGTTTACGCCAGGTCGCTAGGTTACTAGGTAGCTAGGTCGCTAGGTTGCTAGGTTGCTTGGTCGCTAGGTTGCTAGGTCGTTGGTCTGTCGAATCTTTGGAGTCTTTTAGGTCGTTAAGCCGTTGTGTCTTTCTCTTGCAATGTACTGTTAGGTCGCTAGGTCGCTTGCTATGTTAGGTCATTAGGTCGCTTACTATATTAGGTCGTTAGGTCGCTTACTATATTAGGTCGTTAGGTCGCTTACAATATTAGGTCGTTAGGTCGCTTATTATATTAGGTCGTTAGGACGTTAAACCGAACGATATTATCAACCATTTTTTCTATTTATAAACATTGTTTATAAATTTTATGACTCCGTTGGGTTATTTTTTGTTTATAAAACTCCACTTATAAAATCTCATACTTATAAATCCATTTCTTAATAATTTCCATATATTTCACAAATCTGTTTAAATTATATATTTCGACTCTTTTTCATATTTTCCTGAATATCACTTAAAAATTCCACTGTTAAAATCCTTTATAATATTTATTTTAAAATTCTGTATTTAGAATATTTTTACGACTAGTTAAACATAACCCAAAAATTAATCTAACGTTTTATCCAAATCGTTTTCTTTTAAAATAATCCAACTTCGATATAAATAATTCTATATCAAAATATCCTTTTAAATTCCTTCAATTTTCAAAAATAATATTATGGTATTTAAAATACCAAAATTCAGGCAAGTGCTACTTTAGCATCCAATTGTTCAGTCACAATAATAATCTATAATAGATTATTCTAATACATCATATGTCTATATATATGAAATTTAAAATCAACATTTTTGAGGAATCTAGTTAGATCCCTCCAACCTGTATCCCTGCATCCACTGATGTTAAAACAACATAAAATATCAAACCCACTTGGAGGGGGACATCGCGGTATATAGCGTCATCCGCTATTATGCATTGCGCATAGGGTCCCACCCACTAAAATATGCAGGAATATCAATCCAACTACTAATACATATACTATTATATATATGATATAATATCATTCAATAGATAGTAATTTTATAAATTCAGTCAAGCATCCAATAATTAATATTAACTATTTAAAATTAAATTCTAGTAATCCAAATGAGTGAGAATTTCTCACTTTGATTTTTCTCGAATTTTGCTAATGCTCATTTTTGATTAAAACCTAAAATCCCAGTTGTTTCCAAATGATAGTATAGACTACGTTATTACGAATTTTATAAGTTTGACCTTATAATTATCAAAAAAATAGTTAAGTTAACTTATCATATATATAAGCTAACGCATTAGCCTTTATGATATATAAGCTAACGCATTAGCCTTTTTAAATAATAACCTATGTTATTATATTGTTCATACAATAACATAATATACTTTCCTTTTTGAAATCATATACATTAATAAATAATCGTTTATAAAAATTCCTAAAATCTAAATTTAAATAAACTTTCCAAAACAAGACATTTTTAAAAATTCCTGTTTTAAAACCGTATTTTTTTGCTTCGCATTCGATTTTTAAACATATAATTAACTAAACCTAATTTCAGAAATTAAATTAATTACCTCACATAAATAAAACCCTAATTACTGCTAACCTCGATCGTAAGCATTAATTTCACTTTGTACGCACTGCCTAGAAAATGCGACTACCTTCTTCCCCCTACCTACGGCCACTACCACACCTTTCAACCGTCTGCCACGAACGAAAAACTAGCCCCCAAAAACTATCTGTCGCATGCGAACGAGAGTTTTACCAACACAATTCGCACCTCATGTCAACCACTTCGACCGCCACATCCATGCAAGCACGCAATGCCAACATCCACCTGAGATTGACCCAGCATAAAGCCCTAGCTCGCTTGACATAACCTCGCGAATGCAACAGGTTCACTCCAGGTTGCCTCGCCTTCACCCTGAAGCGCCGCCACCATTGGCAACTTCTCCACGCATCGCCGTGTCAACCCTAATCCCCAATCGTCGAATCCTAAAACTGCCTCGCAGCTCATATCCCCTCACCTGCTACGTCGAGACGAGTCTGCTCGTTTCTTTTTTTCCTTTTTTATAGACGAAACGATTTCGAATTGAGGAAGGACTACTGATTTCTTTTTTTCTTCGATCTGAATTTAAATCAAACTGACAGGAGATAGGAGGGGGAGTAGGACTTAAAATGGAGGAGGGGGTTTAGGTAAGATGTTGGTCAGCTAAGATTTGACTTTGATTTTATTATATTTATATATTTTTTTATTCCAAATATCCCACGTTACATATCACGAAATTTTGAACATCTATGGTGGCATGTCACCGGGCATTCCTAATGTTATACCGTTATTCCAAACTCAATGGAACAATTTTTGAGTCCCAATTCGATCGTATGGAGACGATGGCTTTTCAAATCGACTATTTAAATTTAAATTCAATTAAATTATCTCTGGACGTTTTCAGATCGCATGGTCAAACGATGAATCCAAACGCTATGAGATTTGAAATCCCATAGTAATACACTATTACCTATCTAATGGAACTGGTTTCGTCGAGTTCCGAGAGTATGCCTTAGAATCATTGTTTACGCGTCGATTAAATCGACAATTTCCAAAATTTACGAAATCGCTTGGAATTCTAAGTTTTTAAAACTTATCGACTAAATTAAAATTCCAAATTCAATATTTAAAATATTCAAATATTCCAAATTAAACAATGAAAAATCAAGGTCGTTACACTAAGTTACAATAATTAGCGTTCTCAGTAGCAGCATAAGCGTTCTCCTTTCAATTGCCAAACCGAACTCGCTCAATTCAGCAGAACAAATAAGCTTGCTCGATTTAGCAACGAAACCGTGCTAGCTTGGTTATTGAACATGAGAGTTAGTCTTTCTCCATACAAAATCATATATATACATAAGTACATTCAAGTTTTTGTTTTCTACATTAAAAAAATGAATAAACATCCATGATAACTTTCTAGGTATGTGTATGAGCAAAATTTAAATCATACAGAACTTTTCAGTCTTTCATACTTACAGTATCGTGTAAAATAAGTTAATTGACAAAATCAATAAAAGGATAGAAATAAGCCCATGGATCATCAATGATTGAATGATTCAATCGAACCACAAAAAGGTGTGCATAACAATGGACCAAGTGAGTGATAGGTAGAGATAATATTCATCAAATTTTAGAGTTTAACTTGTAAATCAGCTATTAAAATGCACTTTTAGATATTGTTGGCATCATCAACACATTAGATTGAATGTGTGGGAACAAGGGTACACTAAACAGCCTCAACTAACTAAAGTTGCAAGCAATCGTAATAATATCAACTTGTTGTTAGAAGGTTAAAAGAAATATTGAGTTCAAGATAAACTATGGTGTTAATAATATCAGTAATCAATAATAATGATTATGATGATGATGATAGTAATAATAATATTAATTTGGGTTATTAAGGAGAATCATTGAAAAACATGTAAGAAGGCTGGATGACAAAATATTTCTTGATGTAACACAATAATTACAATAAAATTGGTATCGATAAAGTAATTTCACTCTTGTTATGTATATTGTCATGACTCTTTACGTTTAAATTACTATTGCATTAGTTGAATTATTTCATGGAACCCACAAGTATGAGTTACAATAAATAAAATATATGTAATATTCATCGAAACGCCAAGGTAAAAAAGAAATTAATTAACCAAATTGTTATTAAAATCAATGTTATATGTATGATGCAAATGGATATTTATGTTTAACTTTCACAATGCAGTTTAGTATCACCATTTACTATTGCATGACTAGCATCCACCTATCAAACGATAAGACCAGTTTGTATTCCTTGAAAATATTTCTCTCTCTAGAGTCTTTGATAAAAAGAATTCATTATACTATAGGTACCTACTTTAATGGGATATAAGCATGCTTGCCATTGGTAGTCTTTCTCCCCCTCACGAGCTCCTCATTTATAGTAGTATTTACAAAATTTTCTTTGTAAAATTACGCACTACAACAGTTTAATTTTCACAAAGCCTGGAAGTTGGCTTATACAAAGTTGTAAAAATTTTAATGTTTTAAATTACTTAAGAAAACAAATGATGGTGATCACAATTTTCATTTAGGTAACAAACAATGTGTAATGACATGCCTTTTTGGATGTTTTAAGCAGACACACATTTCAGACTCAAATCATTCAAAACGGCAGATTATTATGGGGTAAATAAGAAAAAAACAAAGAAAGAAAGAAAACACATGCAGGATCTCACAGCGGAATGACAAAATATAATAATCAGATAAACTATTCATAAAGCTGTTTGCAAATACATTGATTATACTTTACAACACAAAATCAGAGTTATAGAAAACAGGGATAAATAAATAAATGCAGCGGAACAATATGTAGTGGAATAAAAATAGTAAATAATCATAATACAAAGTCTTCGTCTTCGTCCTCCAGAAAGCAATCTTCAATAAACTGAAAAGTTCTGGCTGACCTGAGCGAATTGAAAAGAAAAAACACTCGAATCAGTACTAAAAGATCTTATGTAAGTTAAATCAACAGTAAATAAATACGAATGTAACGGTGTTAGAGATGTTTACATGGTTTGACATCTCCTATTCGGTGTCTAACGCAAGTGTAATAACTTAAGAAAAGTTCAGGATTTCCATCTCCTAATGATCCGTTAAACTGTCTACTATGTAGTACAATACGCTATTATAATGGTGTCTACAATAAAGTATTAAAATAGTGTTAAGGCGTTACATATATCCCCCTTAACACATTTTATATATTCTCGTAGTTTATACAATGACGTAGGCTCCACCAAACCGGCGGTTTTCCTAGAGGACACCCCATAGGTACAGTATAAAAAAAACTCGTAAAAGGCGCTTTAGGGCACGTGAACACGACACTTGAGGAAATGCCGGGATAGATTTACCAATTGCAGAACCGGCTGGTGGTAACGCATAACAACTAATACTGCCCACCACGGAACACACTACCAATTCAAAATCAAGGGGTGGCCACCAAATCATCACAAAGTCATAATATGGTATCGAAGAAGCATGTTCGATGTGAGGAATGACCTCACTTGGCCCAAGTATAGCCCCTGTTTTGGTCACATCTAAGCCGACTCATGGGAGTCAGGGTCACGTCAATACCTTATACAGAATCATTCACCAAACCATTCTACTTCATTTCTGGAATCTCCACCACGTCATAGTTGTTAAAAGTGGTTTTCAGTATTGGTAGAGAGTATGACAATATCTGATCGTGTTCTCTTTAACAACCAAACGCTTATTACACACCGGATGGTTCTTTTACATTTCAAAAAGTGAATTCACAATTGATATCAAATATTATATTCTCAAAACCATATCACTTTCAAAATCATATTTACCTTTGAAATTGTCGATAAGATAAGTTAACTAAATAGTCATTCCAAAACCATCATGTTTACTCAAATATGTCATTTCACAAAAGATATCAATTCTAAATTCCAACTTAGATTGTATCATCATCCTAGATTTTAAATATGAATACTTCACCTTTACACAGTTTGAAACTTTCGAAAATAGTTTAAATAGTCATAAATAGTTTTCATAGCTTAAAAATAGTTTAAATAGATTTAAATTTGATATAATCCGATCTAAATAGATCAAAAATAGTTAAATGGATTTAAAACGATTTAAATAGATTAAATATAGTTAAATAGATTTAATAAGGTTTACAATGATTTAAATATATTAAATATAGATTAAATAAATTTAAATTTTATTAAATGGATTTTGAATAGATTAACTAAATTTAAAATGGATTAAATAGATTTAAATTATATTAAGTGGATTTTGAATAGACTAAATAAATTTAAAATAGATTAAATAGATTTAAATTATATTAAATATATTTAAAATAGATTAGATTAATTTAATTCGTTTAAAATTAGTAAAACAGATTATATTGGATTAATTAAGTTATACTAGATAAAAATAAATTAAAATAGTTTAAATTGATTAAAATAGTTTAAATTATTTAAAATAGTTTAAATTAGTTTCAAATGGATTTCAAAGTTCTATCCAAACCTTTTTAGTTACTCAATTCCGATAAATGCATTTATATTTGACACTTCAACTTTGAAATTCAAATTTAAATCCTTTGAAAAATTCATCAAATCAATTCCAATTTCAAAATTTAACACTTTTATTTGAAAATAATTCAGTTTATATAAATCAATTTCTATTTCAAAATTCTAGTTAACTAATTCAAAATTTAAGGAATTAAAAATCATTTAATTTAAATAGTCTGGCGTTTGTATAAAATTTTCTACCATATGGTAAAGTGATACGGATATTTATTATTTCAATCTGCAATTTAAAATTTTACGGTTACATATCATTTCAAACCACAATCCCGAATTAAATAAAAATCCATAAAATCGCTCGTGTCTATCATTTTAACCCATAACGATTTTTCCTAATCTATAGATCATTTGGGTACGTATCATTTCAACCCGTAAGGAACTTGTAGTGTCATAATAATATAAAATACAACATCCAATCATCTAATATCAACAATCATAACCCATCACAATCATCATCCAAATCAATCAATAAAATCAATAGATAACCGATGATCAATAATAGGCATTAATTTGACAATTTAAAATTCAATATTAAATTAAACGAGGATTAAATGCAATAAAAGTCAAATTTAACCAGAATGACAATTTAAACACACCAAACATCAATCAATTAATTTCTTATCATGTAATGAATTTAATTTAACTAACACAAGATAATTCAGTAGTTGTGAGTAGGTTAAAACACGCACCTTTGAATTTCAAATCGATTTGAAATCCAAAATAAGGCCCAAATTTGAACAGTCTCAAAATTCATCCGAACGAGCGCCAAATTGTCTGAAATTCCAATAGGTTCCAATGAAACAATCCACGTCCAAATCCGAGTTCGTATACAGAAGTTATTCATGTTAGAATATTGAATTGTAAAATTTAAATTAAGGTAAATAATAATAAAATAAAACCACATCAGCCTTACCACGTGAAACCCTAGCTACGCTGCAGAAGTTTGCTCGAGCATGAAACACAACCCAGTAGCCTCGATCTCATGCAATTAGCAGCCGCTTCCCTCAATGATAGACATATTAGAGACTATCGATGAGCTCGCCGCCCCATTCCGACCCCAAGGTGGAGCGCAGCCATCAACGTCGCCCAACAATGCCTAGTGCCGCTATGAGCTTTGAAGGTAATTTTTGGCAAATCATGTGCATGTTACGAAAAACGATGACCACTATTTATCTTGCTCCCCATACTCTACACAATGGCGCTTCTCGATCACTGATTGGATGAAGATCCACCATAGTATCAAAACCCTAAGCAATTGATGGCCGAAATGAATCACCGATATCTGGAAAAATGATGATTCAAATTGGGAAACAAATTGCACCAGTTAATTACACTCATGTAGTGCTTCGAAATGTCATATAATATGTTGGGGTTTGGAGGAGTTTGATTTTTGGAATTAAATTTGAAATTGAATTCGCAATTTGGGAATTAGGGTTTCGAGTTTGAATTGGTTTCTTCCTTTGACAACAGAGAAGCATATAGAATAGTACGTATAGACAATTGGAATAAGAAAACGTTAGGATTTATAACCGGCTATATATAGACATATCAGAAATAGGAATGAATGGGTTAGACCGATTTGAAAGTTGAACGATAAACGACCCAAAATGCATTTTCCCATGTATTAAAATAAATGTTTTCGAAAGTTTTAAACTCAATGGAATAGGTTTCAAGTACTAATTCCATTGAATGAAGAAGTTTGGTTGAAAATTAGCTTATTTCAAAATGATTTAAATTAAATTAATTTCTTCGCGTTTCAAGCCCGTACGATCAAATGACAAGTCCAATCGCTACAAAACTTGAAACCTTGCAATAGTTCATCATTACAGATCCGATGAAACTGGTTTCGTCGAAAACCGAGATAGTGGCCAAAATGGCTATTTTCACATTAATTAAATTATTATTAAATTAAATTTATCATTTCTTATATTCAAATTAATTAACTAACCATTTTTATCTTTTTTGATTTCATAAAAATTTACAATAATTTAAAACAAATTTACATATCAAATTCAACGTTAAATATTTCATGACTTACAATGTTCAATTTCAACTGCAATTAAAGCCGATTAATTAAAATTAACTTCTAATAAATTATTTGTTTTGATTTCAGTCTTTTATTCTAAAAGTTATTACTCCATAGACATATGTAACATTGTTTATATCTTATTACACTAACCTTCTACAATTATCATCTTAGTTTTCATTAAAGTAATATTTAATTACATTGAATGCAATAAATCTAATTATTATAATTTAAATTCTAATAATTTGATCGACTTGATTTCAATTCTTTTTATTCAATCCATTGTCATATTATGAATAAAATTTACATTGGCTACATCTAATTGAATTAATATTCTACAATTATCAATTTAATCCACATTAACTGCACTTAATTAAGTGAATTATATGCAATTGATTTCAGATTCAATTTAACAGTCTATATAAATAGGTAACATATAATAATTGCTACCGTTAACCCTTAGTTAAATCTTGCAAGTTTATTATCCACAACAAGTGTTATAATTACTACTATAACACTAATTTTTATTCAATTACAATATATTACACATTATTCATTAATTAATCACATTTAAATTATCAGTTATTCCTTCAATCCAATTATTATTTTATATACACATTACTTTAATTAATTTACAATTTATCACCAATTATATCTTTTTAATCATTTCAGTTAATTGGAATTACATTCGAAGCAGTTATAAATTACCTTAAATTAATACTATTACGTTTTAATCTAATTATATTCTTATATTTTAATCACAAATTTTATTTCTTCCAACATAAATCATAGAAGCTTATTAAATCAACAATTTTTAATTATTGAAAATTAAGGGTCGTTACAGAATGATGATGAGCAGCAAAAATTGGTGAGGTATTTGTATGTTGTGATTTGTTAACCTTAGGAGTGCAATTTACTATGCAAAAGCATAATACACTTGTCCCAGCTCTAAATTCTTTTGAGAATCAAAATAGCATCATGCCAATATGCAACTAATGAACAAAAACTCTACTTCAATCAATTACTGACAATCTTAATTCGTTTTGACAAACAATACAATATAAGCAAACAGTTACAATCCTTTTTAAGTAGAAGCCTTTTTATCCCTTATTAAAAAGAAGCCTTTTATGCCTCAATAGTGTTTGTAGATGTAAGATGCTACTTATATTTAAAATAGAAATTTATGTAAACATGTTAACTACATAACTACCGCATTGAGGACATGGTAGAAAAACTTATTAAACTATGCATGAATATTGGAATTTGAAAGGACTGTGAATTCTATTGTTTCATGCTCAATTTCTTTTCACAAAAATGAATATAGTTTATACAATAACTATAAAATCCATGTATGCATACAAATAGTAACAATAAAATCCACGTATACATTTTCGTATGATTACTATCCAACTTGAAAACAAATAAAACCATATTAAACAACACCAATGATTACTCAAATCCATGAAATAATTATATTGATTGAAATTATAAGATTTCATGTTTATTTTCCTAGGATTTATATTTACTCCAAACGCTTGCATTATACTGAAAGTAATCAAGTATAATTTTGCAAATCAACAAAAAAATTATTTTAAGATCAATAACTCATTAAAAACGGGTTTAAATAAGATTTCATGTTTCTATTACCAGAGCCAATTTCTGGTGTTTGTTAAGAGGTGGGAAAAATAAGAATCCTGAATTCTTGAGTAAAATTCATGTTCGATCAGTTTACTTGTCCCAGATTTAATAATTTATCAAACGGTAATTTTCGAACAACTCACTTATCATTGGATATCCTTAATACAAAATAAATTTACTTGATTTAGGAAATTTACTTTCAGTCTGGTCATTACCTGTCAATTCGATATCACTAAGGTAAGCAATGATGAAAAGGATGTGAATTTTTATGTAAAGAAAAAAAACTTGGAAAGCCATACCATAATAATCACGTATTGGTTGCACGATTTCATTTAGCAAGAAAAGGAAAGGTTATACCAAATATATTATTTAGGATTTCTTTTTATAGTTATTAAAAAACCAACTGCACCTATATCCCTGGATGTTTGAAGATTCCTAGTGGTTGACGGAGAGAAACCAAATCAAAAAATGTAATCTACCAAAAATTATTAAAAATTATATTACCCGCAACGCCTAAATATATTACATATATTTCAAAAAAAATTAACCAATAACACACAAACATGTCGTAGATTGTTGTGATGAAATATTAAGTAAGATATGGTCTTGACTTACAAGAATAGATGCCAAATAGAGTAGTGGCATACGATTAAAGGTGCAATATTGTCAGAGAGGTAAGATCCATGTGTAGTGCATCATGAGGTGAAGAAGAATGGTTGATTACAATGTTTTACCAAACTATAAGAGTCTGAATTATAAGATTTTTTTTAAAGGGTTTTTCGATTTTGGAGACAAGCATGACTGAGAGCTTTAAACAAGAGAAAAATAAAATATGGTAAAGGAGATATAGAGCTAGATTGAGTGAAAAATAAATTAGGGTTTTTTGAGCATTGATGGAGAAATGTTATGAGTGGGTCTAAAGAAGAAAGATAGATAAACGAGAGAACAAAAATTTGGTGGGCCTGCATTGACATTGACATGCACCCGAACACCATACTTTTATCAATGTCATTAGAAAAAATAGCGCTCGGTCTTGAAACACTAGTATCCAATGCTGTTGATATTAGGATTTCTTGTAGTGTGAGATTATTCTCATTGCCAAAATTATTTAAACGATTGATTCCATTTTGATTTCAAATTTCATCTTAGAGTTCAAAATTGAATTGACATGAGTTATAACTGAAGTCATTTGAATTTTGATGAGAATTAAAATTTTGATTGTTTTGAATCCTTGAATCGAGATATTGCACAAATATGAATTACACAACTCTTTTATCCTCTGATTTTGTTGTGCAGAGAGTTCAAGTAAATTCGAAATCATTTCAATGCTCCTCTCAACATTTGAGATTGGTCATCATTTTGAAAATTTTATGATTCAAAATCCGAATTATTTATACAATAGTTATTGTTAAAATATCCACAAGAATTCGAAGCGAAGTTGTACGGATTATATTGATTTTCGCAACAATCGTAAAATTAATGTAAGTGGTTAAACTTAGCGATTTACAAGAATGTGTCTTCTTTTAAATTTTTTTGGATTTTTTTACCAAAATATATTTATTTTTCTAGAGGGAAATTTGATTTTTGTTTTGTTTTTGGATTTTCAATTTTATTTTGAAAAGGTTTTATATTATTTTTATTTTTATCTTTTCTAAGAAAACTCAATTTTTTTGGGTTTTAGATTTTGATTAAAAAATTGTAAAACAAAAAATTAAAAACTAAGTTATGGAATATTTGTACTGTTTTAGTTTTGGATTTGGAATTTTTTTCTAAAATATGCATGAACTAATGCAAATAAATAAATGCAAGGGTCTAATTACAAATTTCCTATTCTAAGTGGTTCCTAACCTAATATTGTATAATCACACTTTGTCATAATTCAATATGATAGTTCTCTGCCTGGTAATAGACAGGATTTATCGGGGCACCACGAATCACTGTAGCAATGCAGCCGAAGGTTTGAGTACCTTGGAGAAACAACCAATATAATATCTACGAATCATCACAATATTTATAACTTATTATATCTCCGTCGTACCCTAGAACCAAGAAAATACATTTTCGAAATAGGACAACTTGCCAATATACATTAAGCCCTAGGTGAGCTCATGATACCCTTAAGATATGTAACTGTTATTAGTAGTCAAGTTCTAAGATGAAATGCAATGCAGAAATTATACGTGAATTAACGATGCAACTATGAATGAATTTTTTTTTGTTTTTAATTTTATTTTAAAATGCAAGCAACCAACAATGCAATGAGAATAAAAACAAGAGATTGAAGCACGATACCAGAGCATGCAAAATTTATTAGCAATTATTTTAAAGCAGCAAATTTTTTTATAAGCAAGCAAGTAGTTAATTTTGGCAGGCGGTTCTTTTCCTTCTTGATTTTCTGCTTTGGCACCCTAAAATTAAAATCAAGATATATACAAGTTTTTATAATATGAAAGAAGTAACTAAAGCTAAAGAAAAACCAAAAAAATTAAACTAAAACAATTGAAAACAACCTGTTATTAGAAAAATGTAGTAACAAATTTGTTTTTAAATTTAAAAAAGGAGAACTAAAACTCTTCAGTAAACAAACTTGGTTTTTTTAAAGATAAACTAATAAGGGCCCTACCTAAAATAAATAAACTTTCAAAACAATGGAAACCACTATTATCCCAAAACTTCACCACTCTATTCAAAATAAACGAAATGCCAAATAAACAAAATTTTAGAAACAACAAATATCACCGCTTGCCTCCAATTCGAAATTTTAAAATTGCAACACCAAAATTAATCAAATTGTCACGGTTGTAGGTTCATCGATTTGGGGTGATTGGTGGCGGAGTTTGAAGTGATGATGGGAGGCAGTTTCAAGTTGCTGGTGGAGTTGTTAATGCACGGCGGTGAATGGTAGAGGGGTGTTTCGATTCGTATCGTTGATTGGCAATGTTGGGGATGATTCGTATCGTGGTCGTAGTAGGAGATTGCAGGAGGATGTTGGTGACGTTGGCGATGTTGAAGAAGGAGGGGACTCTGGATTCACATCGTTGATGGTATGGCGATGTTGGAGGAGATGATGGTATGGTCAGGGAGAAGTTTGCAGAAGGGAAGAAGTTGTTCGTGCACGGTATGCAAGGCATGTATTTGAAGTTGTGGATGTTTGGTCAGTCCACTAGTATTGTTTGTTTTTATTGTTGAGATAATTGAGAAGTTCTGGGAATGACAATGTTGTGGGAGGCTGTATAGGAGTTATTACGTCTTGGTGGTGTGTGGGGACTGGTGCGATATGCAGGGGGTATTGTTATAAGGAAAAAGTATGAACTGATCAACAGAAGTTTGATGTGGTGTTGTGGTAAGGTCTATCGTAAGTGAAACTATAGATGCAAGCTTAACAATGGGGTTGCAGTTGCTAGAGTTAGAGGGGAAAGGCAGGTGGTTGTATTGATGGTAGAGGATGGTTTGCGCGTATGTAGAGGTAGTGGGATTGAAGCAAAGGCAGAAGGTGGTTTGTGGAGCAGTTTGGATGGTGCATAGAGTGGATGCTAGAGGTTGGTGGGTGGAGGCAGAGTATGGTTGTCACAGGCAGGGATTAGGTGGTCACTACTGGTATGCTGATATCGTGGATATGGTGGTGATTGTGGCAATTGTTGTATGTTGTTGAATGTTGAACGTTGGAGATGATTTGTGAATTGACAGTGTAGTGTAGATTGAGAGAAGGGGTAGATGTATGGTATAAGGCAAATGAAGATGACAATGTGCACCGAATAGAAGTGGAATGTTGGTTTGTGGTTGACAGATGAAACAATAACTGAGTAAGTGGTAGCTGAATGGTGACAATGTGCAACAGTATGATAGTGATGTAGTAGTTCAGTAATACAACAGTATGCAGTTAGGTATATGAGATGGCGTTCTGGTGTGGGGCCGTAGTGAATGTGTTGGAAATATGGTCGCCGGGTCAGAGGTTGTTGTGGTTAGTGAGATGTTAATAGAAATGTGCACAGTAGCATAGAAACATGAAAAGAAAATAAAAAATGAAATGACTTGTGTAATTTGTTTTCTCTTTGAATGTTTTAAAAATGAAAATTGTGAATGAAATGGAATTTTTTTCTTTTTAAATATAGCTTGTGTCTATATTTTTATAATATAAATGAAAATGCAAATGAAACTAGAAAATAAGAATTGCCATAGTCCCAATGCAAACAAAAATCACACACAAACACACGATAAATTTTTTTTACAAGCAATACACATACAAAAATCAAACAAAAATAATTAGAAGCATAGAAATTAAAATCAATGAAAGTTCACTGGCAACGGCGCCAAGAACTTGTTCGAACAGCTAATTCTCTATCGGTTTAGAAATTAGCCGATCAAATTTTTATGAAAATAACCGCAAGCGCACATTGTAAGGACCTATTTCTTCACTCACAGAAATTGACACTAATACATCCTCGGTATTCATGTGCCAAAAATCCAAGTGCCAGAGAAGAATATTCTTAAGGGTAGGATGGACAAATAGGACAGAAAAAAATCTCACATATGTTATTCCAACAAATAATCGTTACAGCAGAAATTAAAATACATTTATCAGAGTTAAACTGACGCAGCGAATATTAACTAAAGCCAACGAAATGAAGATTTCGCGTCAAACTAACCGATGAAACGATTAGTTGAAACAAGATAAATCGATGGATTGAAAATACCGAACTCCCAAATTCGTTGATCTCGAGAGATACCGAATTATAGCTATCTCCAACACGTTGATCGCGCACGATACCGTGTTAAAAGATCTATGATTCTTCTATGTTGATCTCGTGCACGAGATTCCATGAATCGGCTTCAAATCCGTTAATTCGAGCGCACTCGAATAACCGAAAATGGAGAAAGGAGACAATCCTCAATTTCCAATTTCAAAGAGGCACAAAGCACTCAAACAAAGTTTTATTCAAAAATCAACTAACTATTACAACTGACACACATCCGTATTTATAGAAGATTTACAACTCACAAATGACTCATCACAACACAGCTCCAACGAGCTAGCATAGGTCGTTAACGACCTAACAAACCCAACGAAGGACCTAGTACATACAACACAATACAGCCATGGCTTACCACATCAACACTTACAACACGAGTTAACTTTACATGCCCTAAACATTACACGACTTAAGTACCATGTCGACTCAAGAAATCAATGACCTTGGATGAACGACTTAAGGAAGTAACACAAACGACCTATGGGCTCAGCGACATAAGAAGATACACAGCTTCCAGAATCTGCGGCTTACATGTAAGCGTCTTAAGAGACATAAGGCGTTGAGCGACCTATCTTAGGTCGTAGCTCGGCAAGTTCTTAGCTCGAAAGGTCGGAGCGACCTAAAGAAATGCGCACTGGCTTCCTTAACTCGCTAGGTTGGCCCTCACAGTTTGCATGCTCCATAAGGATTGATGCGCTAGGTCGCTGGAACAGTTTAAAATCTAAGTTGTTAAGTCGCGAACGACTTAAAGTACTCGAGCGACCTAAAGTAGCTGAAGCATCTGAACGACCTAAGGCACACGATTTAGCAAAGCGCGCTGCATCATCCTCCCCCGGTTGCAAAGAATTCATCCTCGAATTCGCACCGTCCTATTCTTCAACAAGCTTATCCCCATGATACGAAATCAAATGTTTAACGTTGAAAACGTCGGCAGTATGGACATGATTCGGCAATCTTAACTGATACGCATTCTCATTAATCTTCTTCACGACTTCCAAAGGACCAATCTTTCCAGCCGCCAGCTTGTTGTAAGTACCACTAGAAAATCGATCTTTAGTCAACGCTGCATATACAAAATCACCTTCTTTAAATTCAACACTTCGTCGCTTAATATCTGCCGATTGCTTATATTTCTCATTTTCCTTATGAAATCGTCCCCGTACAACTTTATGGCATTCTTGCAACTCATTTACAAAATCACTAGCTCGTTCAATCACCCCTCTCTGCGGTGGCACTGTTGATAAATCTAATGGTCCCTTCGGCATTGTTGAATAAATAACCTGGAATGGACTGAAATCAGTCATACGATTAACTGCATGGTTGTGTGCAAACTCATCTCGACATAACTTCGAATCCCAACTTTTCAAATTGTCATCCACGGGGCATCGCAAAAGATTACCTAGGGACCTATTCACAACTTTGGTCTGTCCATCCATCTGTGGATGATAAGCACTACTAAATTTCAACTTAGTCCCCACCATTTTCCATAGACTCATCCAAAAATGGCTTAGAAATCGAGTATCCCGTCAGAAACAATGGTCTCAGGTAGCCCATGTAGTCGATAAACTTCTTTAAAGAACACTTTAGCAACACGGACTGCATCGGCGGTCTTTTTACAAGCTATGAAATGTGCCATCTTCGAAAATCTATCCACCACAACATTTATAGAATCATTTCTTCGTTGTGTTCTTGGAAAACCTAAAACAAAATCCATGCTAATATCGACCCATGGTCTAGTATGCACGGGCAATGGCATATATAATCCTGCATTCGTAGCTGTCCCTTTGGAAACTTGGCATATGTGACATCTCTCCACGAATCTTTCAACTTCTTTCCTCATGGAAGGCCAAAAATATGATTGAGAAATCAACTGGAAGGTACGATCCCTTCCCACATGTCCTTCTTCATGCAATTCTTTCACAATCTTCACTCGCAAACTGCCCTCTGGTATATATAACCGATCTCCCTTGAATAGAAAACCATCTACCAACCCATACTCATCCGTCTTTCCTTTCTCGACTTCATCAATAATCTTAGCAAAGTAAGGATGTTCAAAAAACAATTCTGGCAAAACATCAAACCCCGTCACTTCGACTCTCACCGCCGTCAACAAATGATTTCTTCTGCTCAATGCATCTGTCACCCGGTTTGTAACTCCTGACTTGTGCTTAACCACAAATGTTAACTGTTGCAAGAATGTGATCCATGAAGCATGTCTGGCTGCAACCTTATCCTGCCTCTGCAAATGTTTCAAGGCTTCATGATCAGTATACAACACAAACTCTTTATGAAACAAATAGTGTCTCCAATGTTTGATAGCTTGGACAATAGCATAGAATTCCACGTCATAAGTATTATATCTCATCTTTGCTCCCGAAAGCTTTTCACCGAAATAAGCAATTGGACGTCCACTCTGACTCAACACTCCTCCAATTCCAACTTTAGATGCATCAGTATGTAACTCAAACAGCAACTGGAAATCCGACAAAACTAGAATTGGTGCTGACGTCAAAAGTTCCTTGATTCGCTCAAAAGCAACCCCTGCTTCCTTTGTCCATGAAAACTGCTTGCCCTTCATACAGTCAGTAACAAGTGTCGTCACGCTACTGAAATGTGGAATAAACCTTCGGTAGAATGATGCTAAACCATGAAAATTTCTCACTTCAGTTATAGTCTTGGGTTGTGGCTAATTTCTGATTGCTGCAACTTTACTTTGATCCACCTGCATACCTTCCTTGGACACTACATACCCCAAAAACAAAACACTATGCGTCATAAACACGCATTTCTTCGTTGCGGCATAAAACTGTTCCTGACGAAGAATAGTTAACACCTTCCGCAAGTGTTGAATATGCTCTTCAGTGCTCGCACTATAAATCAACATATCATCAAAATAAACTACAACAAACTTCCCAATGTACGGTCTGAAAATTTGGTTCATCACCCTCATAAACGTACTTGGTGCATTCGATAGACCAAACGGCATGATCAACCATTCATACAATCCTTCTTGTGTCTTGAATGTTGCCTTCCATTCATCACCTGGTCTTATGCGAATTTGATGATAACCACTTTTGAGATCAATCATCGAAAAGATTACAGACCCACTGATTTGATCCAATAGATCATCAAGCCTTGGCATAGGAAATCTGTATCTGACAGTTATTTTGTTGAGTGCCCTGCTGTCCGTACACATCCTCCAAGTCCCATCCTTCTTCCGCACTAACAAAGCTAGTACTGCACAAGGACTTAAGCTTTCTTGTACGCGCCCTTGTTCAAGCTACTCTTCTACCTGCCTTCTCAACTCTTCGTGTTCCTTTGGACTCATTCTATAATGCGGTCTATTGGCAACACTGCTCCCGGTACAAGATCAATCTGATGTTGTATGTCTCTCAACAGTGGTAATTCTTTTGGCAGCTCTTCTGGGAATACATCTTCAAATTCCTTCAGCACTGGTTTAACTTTCTCTAGAATTTCAACCTCCTCACTACTTTCACGTCTGATCAACAAAATCACTTCGGTTCCTCTTCTACTTTTTTGACAAACTCCTTCAAAGATAGCATAGCCTTTAGTTCTTCAATCTTCTCCAACTTGCTTTCACTTTGTTGTCGCTGTTTGGGAACTAAAGTGATTTTGGTGCCCTCAAACATGAAATATAGCAGTTAGTCCTTCCGTCATGTTGCACAGCTCTGTCGTATTGCCACGGTCTTCCCAACGACAAATGACATACACCATATCCACAACATCACACCAAATTTCATCTTTAAACTTCTTTATGAAGGAAAAAGTTACACAAGCCCTTCGACCAACCTTCACTTCCCCACCTTTCCTCAACCAAGCTAACGTGTAAGGTTTGGGATGCTTCTCTGTCTTTAACGCCAATTTCTTTACAGCTTCTGTAGAGATGATGTTATCACAACTTCCTGCATCGATGACGAATTTACAAACCTTTCCTAGAATAGTGCATGTTGACTGAAAAATATTACTCCTTAGCCAACTTAAGTCATCCTCTTGCTTCGGTGTCAAACACGACCTCCTCATCATCAAATTACAACCCTCATCTCCTGACAATAATTCTGCTTCCTCCTCAACTTGTAGTGAATTGGAACATTCTACTTCTGCATCCTCATCCTCAAGCTCAACAACCATCACTCGCTTCTTAGGCTTCGGACGTTCATTGCTCTTGTGACCAAAATACTGACAATTATAACACTTGAAACTGTTGTTGACCTTGGTCTTAGCAACTTCATTGACAACCGGTTTACTAACAGCCTTGGAAATATTCGTATTGCTACTAGCCCCTTTCACTTGATTGTTGGAATTTGTAAACACACCACCTCCTCTTCTACCCTGCCTCTCCCAAGCTAGAGCCTTCTGGTGTGCTCCAGCAACGGATCTTGGATCAAACATATTCACCATATCCTGAATTTGCATTCTCAACCCTCCAATAAATCTAGCTGTCAACTGTTCCTCCATCTACATGATATCATTTCTAGCAATCAGTTGATAAAACACATCTTCATAATCATTTACCGACTTTGTCCCTTGTCTCAAATTCTGTAAGCGCTGATACATAAGAGACTAAAAATTATAAGGTTAGAAAGTAGCCTTCATCAACTTCTTCATCTTCTCCCATGACTCAATCTTTGACTTTCCCATTCTTTCCCGTGTAAGTTTAGTTTGTTGCCACCATGCCATAGCTCTTCCTCTCAACCGTGTAGCAACTAACTTAACTCTACGATGCTCGGGTACTTCTTTGAAGTCAAAAATTTCCTCAACATTCAATAACCAATCCAAAAACTCTTCCTCAATCATTCCACCTTTGAATTCTAGAATTTCATTCTTCATCCCCGACTCCCATCGACGATCATCTTCTACATCTCGATAGTGATTTCGTACTTGGCCTCGATCTCGTTAATGAACACTTCCTCTATCACCATCTTCATCATAATCAAATGTACTTCGATATCGATCTCGACAATCAACATCCCTATGATCATGCATATCTCTTCCACTATATCTTTGATCATCACGATATGGCTCATCTCCAAACTCACGTGGAGTTCTTCTCTCTTCATTTCTATACTCATGGTGTTCCCACCTTATTGAAACTGATGATTCCCTTCTATCTCGATAAGATTGTGGTGACACCCTCCTCGCTTCCGTAACCGATGGCGAAACTCTGTTTCCTCCATGCTTCAAGATTAGTGATCTCCTCCGTTGACTTTGATTCATATCGATCATCAATTTCTCCAATCTACCAATTCCCTCATCAAACTTCTCATTGAATTTATTGCTAATTCGTTGTTCCATTTGTTCAGCATCTTCTCTTTTATATAAATCTTCAACATTTTGATGACGATTAGCTCTTCTCGGCGGCATGGTAGAATCTTCAACAAATCCAAATAATTAACTCTCGACTTGAACAACTTAGCTCGATCTGACACTGTTAGGCTCGGCTCCAACTAATTCAAACTCGTCCTTGATCTACAAAGTGATGCACAACTCTAAAACTTCCTCTTTACTCCCAATAGGCCCGGCTTAGCTATGATTGGCTAAGTCTGCCTCTGATACCACACTGACGCAGCGGATATTAACGAATGACAACGAAATGAAGATTTCGCGTCAAACTAACCGATGAAACGATTAGTTGAAACAAGATAAATCGATGGATTGAAAATACCGAACGTCCAAATTCGTTGATCTCGAAAGATACCGAATTCTAGTTATCTCCAACAGATTGATCGCGCACGATACCGTGTTAAATGATCTACGATTCTTCTACGTTGATCTCGCGCACGAGATTCCATGAATCGGCTTCAAATCTGTTGATTCGAGCGCACTCGAATAACTGAAAATGGAGAAAGGAGACAACGCTCAACTTCCAATTTCAAAGCGTCACAAGGCACTCAAATAAAGTTTTATTCAAAAATCAACTAACTATTACAAATGACACACATCCGTATTTATAGAAGATTTACAACTCACAAATGACTCATCATGACATAGCTCCAACGAGCTAGCATAGGTTGTTAACGACCTAACAAACCCAACGAACGACCTAGTACATACAACACAATACAGCCATGACTTACCACATGAACATTTACAACACGAGTTAACGTTACACGCCCTAAACACTACACGACTTAAGAACCATAGCAACTCAAGAAATCAATGAACTTGGACGAACGACTTCCTTAAGTAACACAAATGATCCAAGGGCTCAGCGACATGAGAAGATACACGGCTTCTAGAATCAGCGGCTTACATGTAAGCTTCTTAAGCGACATAAGGCGTTGAGCGACATATCTTAGGTCGTAGCTCGGCAAGTTCTTAGCTCGAAAGGTCGGAACGACCTAAAGAAATGCACACTGGCTTCCTTAACTCGCTAGGTTGGCCCTCATAGTTTGCATGCGACTTAAGGATTGATGCGCTAGGTCGCTGGAACGGTTTAAAATCTAAGTTGGTAGGTCGCGAATGACTTAAAGTACTCGAGCGACCAAAAGCAGCTGAAGCATCTGAACGACCTAAGGCACACGATTTAGCACAGCGCGCTGCATCATAAACGCAAGGATAGTTATAAATTCCCGTCCGTAAAAATGAGGAGTACAATACTACAAGAGTTTGGTGGAAATAGACAAAATCTTCTAACTCCATGCTTTGAGCTCCATCCAGCTTCTTCTAAGCAATACCTGACAACTATGCTACCCGAGGAAAATTAGGGCACCCAAAGTTTAAGTAAAAGTGAAAATAAATCGAGGGTTAGTCATAGGACTAGTGTGAGGACTCAAAATACGTAAAAAAAAAGTTATCTCATGGGACGAAGCCGCACATAAACACAAAACGGATTTTTACCTTATGACAACCAATACGTATTTACGTCAAAATACTTGATATTATTTTTAATGACATATCTTTGAAAACATTTGCATGTAAATTTATTAATCTTAGCCGAAATTGTTACATTATTAAATTCCAACAATACTAGCCACAAAAGCTACAAACAAACTGGTAGGAACTTATTGTAGAATGGATTCCATAAAATGATTAGGTGAAGGGACTTCCTTCCAGCACTCTAGAGGAATGTACTGAGGTCTAACAGATGGTCCTCTACAAACACAAGACCGGCCTACATTTCCTTAGATAGTACCGAATATGTCATCACCCCAGTCGCTATCGACCTATCCGAGGTAACTCGTAGCATACATCCACAATAAGTTACATCCCGAACGTCATAGCGAGAAGAAATTTATCTAGAGAGCGATGATCATACCCTAATGGTTGCGAACCACAAAGCCTTGCATCATCCAACCCTGTTTTGGTCATTTTCGGGTGTGACAGTTGAGGTAACGATTACCTTATCACATAGGCCATCATCGTTCTTTGAATGTCACACTACCATTCTATCGATCACTTGTTGACTTCCACAAACATATAACCTTCGAGCTCATATGTCTTAGAGAAGGGTGTTAAGCTAAGAGAAGTTGTCTTCTCCGCCACCAAACAGATGTACGTTTATAAGAATCATTGATGTAAATCACAAGAACGTAATGTCATACATCCATCAATACAAGTTCGTTTTAGGTTTAAACGAAACAGAAGGCACTCTCCTACCACATCATGTTGGGAATTAACCTTAGGATTACCAGGAGAAGTCCTTATAATCCAAAGAATTGGGGAAATGAAAAGACCATTTCTATTTTATTATTTGGGAGCTAACCAGAATTATCATCAAGCAGTCCTTTCATACTGAAAATCTCTGGTCTTTATCTTTCATTCTCTCTATCATGTCATCATTATTAGAACACATTTTTTGTTCGAAGTGGTATTCGGATTGGACTTTCCTCAAATCTGACCCTGTTTCCTTCGAATCCAATAATCGATAAAAAGAGGTTTTGTGAATAGGTAATCATTCTTTAACTGATTAAGTTCTTTTCTACCAAAAATCTCCCTTGGGTACATATATATATATATATATGTATATGTATATATATATAAAACATTCTTTCTGGTATATAAAGAAATATTAACCCTCTCTTATTAAATCTTTGATTTTGTAAAATAATTTTAAACTTAGAATAATTCAAAATCATTTCTTTTATACATAGGGAAATAACCCTAAAAACATTTATTTAAATCCTAGCAAAGATTTCCAAATGATAACTTTTAACATGGATCAAAAACAATGTTATTCAAGACATCATTTACTATAAATCCAAACTAATAAATTTTAAATATAGGAATTTAAATCAATTCCAAATCATCTCATTTAAATCCTAACAAAGATTTCTTAATTCAAAACTCTCAGTTTTGATTGGGTTAAAGACATGTTATCTAGGATATTAATCCAAAACTAGTAAATATTAATTGAGCAGAATTTATAGAAATAATCTAATTCTACTCAATATCAATACTTTTATTCAACAGATACTATGGGTGGAATAAGAATGATATTACCTTTTCAATTCCATGAATAGTATGAGTTCTCTCTTCGGCCTTTAATACCAGTATAATAAGATCATCTCCATAAAATCAAGTTGTTTTTAAATTTGGAAATTTTAAACCTTTTTATACTTAACTCATTTCCGACATTTTGACCTTATCTATCACTCGCCCAATAAAGAGGCCAGGTGAGCCAAGGCACTAGTCGCTCATGAACATCTCCATAGTTTCAGCACCTCACATTCGAATCTCATGAATAGAAAAATCTAGCCTAGTCGTCGGCTTTTAGAGCCAAGATTAAACCATTTATTTATAATAGCTTTTTCATTAAATCATTCATTTGAACTTTCTTTAATAAGTTAACCTCCCAATCATTATTAAAACTCCTAATTATCCATTTTTAAACATTAATAATAGATTTGGATATTTTAAAACCATATTTTGAAAGTTATAGAAAAGTGCTGCACCAAGTGCCTTTTTAAGCTATATTGATCAAAATGACTTTTTATTATTTGGAAATTCATTTTTACTACAAAAAACTCTTTTATAACATTTATAATATTTATTTCACATTTTTAAGCAATATAAAACATCATTTTCAAAGAAATCCAGTTTGGGATTCCGAACTACAAATTCGAGAATTTTCCAAAACATGTTTCACTCATATTTCGAAATCTACTTATCAAAATCTTGATTTTATTTCTTCATTTGAGAACTATTGATATAATAGTTTGTAAAATTCTTATCTCGAATAATTCCAAGCTATATTCCAACTTTTACACTTGTTTGACTTTTAAAGTGCGAAATCGCGTACTCTTGACATGCAATGCGCTTATTTTTAACCAAAATTTCCATTTCTTTTCAAATTTCACCAAAACATTTTTAAGTGTTTACCAAAACATTGCAAATGCATTTTAAACAATTTTAGGAGGTTTAAAAATTCCATACACACCATTTAATTAATTCCAGGAAAGTGATTTCCTTTGTGCTTATCGACGTGTATATTCATGACTTGCATACCTATTCAGCATTCATATAAAAACAATCAAAATTGAAGATCAAAGCATATTAATCTTCCATTTGCAACCTCATATCATCATTCAACATATAATATAATAATATTTTGGAGTTCTCACCGTAATCAAACCAAACTTCCTACCAACATTCAAATCATCAAAATACTTCATCTAAATCATTACTAAATCACTCAACCATGCTTTCAAAGTGCTTGGACACCATATATACCTTCTCCTTGCTTATGGCCTATGCTTCCATTACCGCCAAACTCTCGGCCAAGTGCCATTAAAGAAAAGAAGAGAAAGAATTATATCAAGTTGGTGCTTAAGCACTCCACTATTTTTAACCCTCCTACCTCTCTTAAAGTGGAGAAGCCATTAGAGAGCATTAAGAAGCTCAAGAATGGTGAAGAAGAATAAGAATGAATTTGTTAAGAATGAAGGAGGACATGGGTGATTATTTATAGGAAAAAAGAGGAGTATAAAGGAAAATATGCATAACCACTTTTTCGACGCCTCTCGAACACACTACTCCCTTATAATACACAGCAATAACCCCTCCCCAATGTGCACATCATTTCCATCCACTCATGCATGCATATGTTGACTTTTTTTAGCTTAAGGAGGAAGCTTTATGCAAAAGAACTTTGATTTTTGTCTTATATATGTATTTGTAAGTGTATAAGTCAAATTGTATGTATACATATGTTTGGTTGCATATTAGTGGATGCATTTGTATGTTATATATGTGTACATGATATATAAACAATGTTGCATTAATTCCGAACAACTTTCGTTCGACAAAACGTTACTGATCATAGAACCGATTCCCGGTCACATTTCCACTTATACTTTAATCTACATATATTTGTAAAAAAATTGAAAAAAAATTCCTTATCATTTTAGATGAATTAAAATGATCACTTTTCACTCATAAAACCACATAAATCCATATTTACAATCATTAAAAAAATTGCTATTATACCGAAAAAGCAGTATCGATTTGTCCTTATGTTTTTAAATCAAACATATCTCTTTATAAGACTATTATAAATTATTTATTATCACTTTATAACAATTAAAAATTAATTACTATTGTTTAGAAACAATTATATGAATAATTATAATAATAATTAAATCATTAATCAAATTTAATAAATCAATTATCATATTTAAAGGCATTATTAACAATGTTAAAAATACATTTTATTTTCAAAGGAAAATCAATTGATTTTATTTTATACCATTATTTAATTATAAAAGTAAGTATATGTATCTAGCTCTGTGCATGACATTTTACGATTATAGGGTTGGTTATCGACAAAACAGTTTTCAAACATTTTATCTATTTAGACATCGAGGAAAATATTACTTTAAATATTTATTCAAAATAAAATTAAGGTTAGTTATTACTCAAAATAATATTATTTGTATTAACGGCCGTTTATTTAAATAAATTTAAAAATAAATATAACTTATCAAAATGATAAACTTACGGGTCATTATAGACTTCCCATTAAAAAAAAATCGTCCCCGAAATTGCCCAAAAAACCTAGAGGTTTTGGCCCAAATAATTATTTTCAACATACATCCGTACGATGTATATAGATCATCCATACACAATATCTGATTCGATCTTCTATTTGAATTCACAACTTCACAACCGAACTAGGATTGATCCCTTGATCCTTTAGTGTGGACTCTGACCAAGCTTTCTTGTCACAACTTTAGTTCTCCTTGCATAGCACTCAACTATGATGGAATAAAAAAAGCATCTAATCCCAAACCCTCATTAATGTTCATCTTCAAGAATCGAGTGATAAATCTTCTTTTGGATAAGTGTCAAATACGTCAAAGTTCCGTAATCGAATCTTAGATTAAATCGTGCGACAAAATAATCCATATAGTTCATATGTATTTATTTACCTTTAGAAAACTCTTATGAAAATATATCATAATTCTTTCATCTTTATTCAGACATTTGTAAAGATATTTCTTTATAAATAACCGTTTTACATTTTTTCTTTCAAATATTTATTCACAAAAATATTTCTACCTTTTTTTCCAAAATAAATCGATCATCCATTATTTGGAAAAATATCATTATAATTCTTATTTCAAAATTCCTATGAAATTTTTTGTGAATAAATCTCCTTACAAATTTAATTCCAAACTTATTTCATATTACATAACTTTCCCATTTATACTTTAAAAATATTAAGATATCCATCATTTTCAAACATCATTTTACTTTTTCTAATTAAATTTTATTATATAGAATATACTTTTATAAAATATATTCATTAATAATTTCTTAATTTAAACAATGTTTATAAAGACACTTCTTGATATTATATAATCTTCTTATTATCATACAATTCTAATCTTAATTTCTTAAAGCTCGTTTTCAAAATTATTCATTTAACCGATACATCACCAAAAACATCCTTTACCTAATATCAAATGTAACAAACCAGATTTTCCGCTCTCAAAAATCGACATCAATACGTTTACTGTGATAACTTGGATTTCTAGACATCCAAAATTAATATAATAATTGGATTAATTAATGGAAATACTAAATTATAGATTGAACAAATGAATCTGATCAAATAAATATTTATATTTGTAATTATGTTTTATATTTACATAGATTTTAAATAGAATTATTATATAAAAGTTGAAATTGTATTTGTTTAAATATATCTATATATATAATTGATTTGAAATTTAATTTGAATTTGGGTTTGATATAGAATTTCAAAGAATAGAAATATATATCTTAAATACATTTGGGATTTAAAAATATAGTATATATGATTTTATTTCCTATATAATATACATATAAGTTTTATAAATCATTTAATTTTTGTATTAACTCTAGGAAAATACACTTGTAAATTAAGTATATATAATTTAACAAATGTAATCAATTAATTCATGCTAGTGACAAATGTTAGATTTTTAAACAAGTGTCAATTGATTTAATTTAAGATTAATAAAAATTAAACAACATATTCTAAAAAGGTAGAAATCATTTTCATATTCTTCTTTCTCTCAATCTTTATTCCTTTAAAAAGCAGTAAAACAAAATCAGAGAGAAGCAAACAACAGTCTATTCCGAAATTCAGAAACTAAAGTATTTCAAAAACATCAACAACATTTTTGTAAACCTGGAGATCAGTTTTAGTTGCATGTAAAATAATCAAAGCAATATTCAATTCAAAAATCAAGCTAATACAAACCAAAACAAGGATCAGATCTCCTAATATAAATATGAAGTTTCAAGGATCCAACCTGATTCAAATTCTTCCAGTTTCATGTCTTAAGCTGCTTCTCTGTTCTAGGCATTTGCACATGACTAAACTGTCTTTTTTTTAAAAATAGTTTTAAAACCTGGATTTCACCATGAAGTAAATTATGTTGTTTGCCTAAAAATTTGGATTAAAATGGATACATGTTTATGCATGAATATTGAATGCCTATGTGTAATAGATACAGTCTTTGTTGATTTTATCATAGTTTGAAACCTTTAAAAATCCAATTTCTCATCATTGAATCACTGTTAGCCTTTGGTATGCGAATGAAAATCATATGTTACTCTGAATATCTGGATGAATATGGATGCATGTAGTTGTATCATTGTTTATTGCTTGGGTATTGCCTGTATATATATGTGATATTGCCTCTGTTGTGATTACAGGCTGTTCAATACTAATTAAATTCAATATCTCACCGTTGAATCATAAATAGCTTATGATTTGTAAATGAAAAGTGTTCAAAATCATGTAATATCAGTACTAAAAATAAGTTCTAGAATTTATATTAATTATTGACTCGAAATTTTATAAATGATAGCAAAATTTAATTTGGTCAAAAAATGTTTAAACTTAATTTCAGGATTTGATTGCATGATTGAAGTCAATATAGAAAATCATGATTTTTGAGGTATATATCATGATTTTTAGTTTGGGAATTAGGGTGTATGCCAGGGTTGAACGTGAGAGATGATTTGATCGATTGTCGTCGACCAATGGCGAACTGGTTGGCGTGCTTGGGCTAGAAGGTAGAGGGGAAGGAGAGGATCATGATAAAAATTCTATGGTGATTTATTTTTGATCGTGATGGCTAACAATCGATGGGGTAGGGTTAACACCCTGTGATTGTCGTCGAAGTTCATTTGGGTTTCGTGGCAATGAGAAGCAATCGGAGTCAATCACGAGTTGTTCCGTGGGTGCTGGAAGGCGTGACGATGCGACGGAGAGAACGACGTGATGACTTGAGGGCTAGATCGTCGGTGGTGGTTGATATTCCGGTGATGTTTGTTACAGGTTGTATGGGTTTTTGATCGAATTTGATTCCTGAGCGAATCGAGATTGGTGGATGTTTGCGTGTTATTGCCGTGGTCGTAGGCGATATGTCGGAGGCCGGAGTGGAGTTCATCGGCGGCTAGAGCCGTTGTGCACGTTTTTCGTGCATCTGGACTTTATGTTTTGGGATGATGGTTTATCTCGAGTTTTGACTCGAAGTAGGAAGGGTTTTACTCGAGTTGGACATTGTATTGTTTGTGTGATGTTTTAAGGAATAATAGTTTAAATTTATATAGGTAAAAAAAGGGAGGAGGAAGTTCGAGGGCAGGGGAAGATAGCTCGGGTTTTCAATTTGAATCATTCCTTGACTGCCTCGGGATTAAAATTAAGATGTTAACAAGTATATGCTTAACAAAATCAAGCTTTGAAAATTATTTCTTAAACTGTTTATTTCAAATAAGGATTATTTTAAAAGCTCGCTTAAGTAAAGATATGGAGACTATTTAAAAGAATTAATTAAGTGATTAATTAAGAATGATTAATTGGTAATTAAGCAAGGGTTATAAATTGATTAATTAAAAGTTAGTTAATTGTAATTAAGGATTATTAATTAAAGATTGTTAATTAATGATCCGAGAATAATTAATTGAGTAATTAAGTAAGTAAGAATGAATGAATTAATTAAGTAATTAAGTTTGATTAATTTAGTAATTAGAGAGTTGTTAATTAAGTAATCAAAGGTTACTTAATTAAAAAATTAAGAAGTACTTAATGTGTAATTAAGTTTTATTAATTAATAAGTTCGGTTTTATTAATTAATACTTAAAGGATGATTAATCTATAATTAAAGATTAATTAATTAAGGATTAATCAAATTAAATTAAGGATTAATCAATATAATTAAGGGTTGATTAACTGTTTAACCAATTGGTAATTAAGGTTATCAATCAATAGCGGATGGTTAATTAATCAGTTAATTAGAGATTAATTAATTGATTATAAAGTAATTAAGGATTGTTACTTTGTATTAAATAAGATTAATTAATAATTGAGGTTTATTAATTGATAATTAAAGGATAATTAATCGATGTATAGAGATTAATTGATTGATTGATAAGGTAATCAAGGAGTGATGAATTAATTAAATGATTGCAATTAATTAATGGTTGATTAAGCAGGATTAGATGATTAATTATGATATGAATTGATAATGCTTGCTAATGGATGATTGTTTGTTGAATGTCTGAATTGAATGATATCTATTGGATGATATGCTATGACATTCTGTTGATATGATATTGGTTATATCAATGATAAATGGGTGATGTTTATCTGTGTTATTGCTGTGTAAAAGTGACATCCAGTATTTGAATTTAATCACTTGAATATCTTAGGTTAAGATGACATTGGATTCGAAGAGACCGGAGTCGGGTATTAGTAAATACCCAAAACCACTTCGATTCTTTGTAAATTGATATGTGAAACCAATAGGCTGAAGTGGAATGACTTAAGTTAATTAGACCATTTAATCTAAGTTTTGGCACTTAAAAATTGATGTGTGAAATAAATGATGTCTATAACAACTTGGGAAGTTGTAAATTGATATAAGTTACCCCGGGTTTATATAAGTTGTATGCTTTTGTGTTCCATGTTAGATGGGTTTACTCACGCTGGTTTCTTGCCTGACTCGGGAGATACTTTGATGTAATGCTCGGGTTAAACTGAGTATTACAGAGTTTCAGGTAAGGACGTTCTGGAGCTCAAGAAACGAGCTGGACGGCAGGAACGTATGAAGTGTTTCCGCTGTATTATATTGTTGTATACACCTAAGACAGGTTGAATGTATCTGTCCAGTGTTTGTATATATGTTGTAACTCTGATGTATTAAAATGAAATTTAACAAGTACAATTTTCCTTTGTATAACTGTTATTATACTTTATCCGCTGCGAATGTGAGATGTTGGTGATTCTAATCTTCTTTTTCTTATATCTCTTTCTTCTTATCCCTAAACTATCTGGAATTTTCGGGATCAAAAATTTCAGGTCGTTCCATTGGTATCAGAGCGAAGGTTAAGCGAGAACCTTGGCTCTGGTGGGATTACTCATTATGGATAGGGTCAATGGTACCCTAGAGTGAGTAGAGTGTGTGTGTGTGTCTATATATATATGAGCGTGTACTTGTTATTTTTTTATATAAAGGTTTTAAATGATTTTATATAAGAATATATTTTGATATATAAAGCAATATTTCTTTATAATAATTATTAAGGTAATTGGTATTTATATTATTTGAAAATTTAATAACAAGAATTAAGTGGTAATAGAAATACTGGGATGTTTTTTCCCTAATAATGATAAAGAAAATTGGAATGTGTTAAGGAAGTAAACTTTTAGATAAGTATGACTTGTAAATTGAAGTGGGGTTTTCAATTGTGAAGATAGAATCCTAAGAATTTTAAAAAAAATTGAAATTTGTTTTCAAATTGTTAAAGGAAATGATAAATAATATTCTTTAGAATATTTCTGAAAGTAATCTTATTTTGAAATAAGAAGTTGTTTGAAACTTGTTTGGAATTAAAAACCAAAGGTGTCGAAACAAAATATATAACGTTGCAAGCAAATTACGATATATATATATATATATATATATATATATATATATATATATATATATATATGTATGTATGTATATCAGAGTAAAACTTGAATTCTTCTAATTAGGTCTAATTTATAGATTAGGAAGTCCTTCCAGAATTCAGTCCTTGAGAGAGATGATGAAGAGTGAAGAATTGAAGGTTCAACGCAGAGAGCAAAGAACAGCTGCACGTAAGAATCGAGAAGAAGAAATTCAAGAGTATGAGAAACAGGTTAAGGAAAGGGCTGAACCAGGACCTTATGATAATGTCACCTGTCACAGATGTTTCAATAAGGGTCATTACGCAGTCAAGTGAAGTAAAACAAGGTAGGAATTAAAGGGTACATTCCATTGGTTTCGCTCTGAGACCATGTGCTTTAAGTGTCATAAGAATGGACATTTCCTAAATCATTGCCATTAAGTGAGGAAGGCGAAGCGTAAACCAGTTGAACCGGACAAGGAGTCGACTATTTGTTATCATTGTAAGAAGACGGGACACATTGCTAGGAATTGTTTCGAGAGATAGAAGAGGAGTAAGGCTGTGGAACGTACTATTGGAGGCGTGAAGGTTATCCAGTTTGATGATGGTTAGGAACATTTTGTGGTAAATGTTATAAGTGGGGACACCCTTTGAGAAGTGTATGTTCGGGCTTTGCCCTTTGGAAGGAAGTCCATAGAAAGGATTCTTGTAAGAATATTAGGGCTATGTTCTTTCCAAACCTCTAGGTGATAAAAAGGCATCTAGATTTATGACTTTTGTAAGACTCTTATTTTGGATAAATGTATGTAATGTATGAACTACTAGTAGGTAGTCAATTAATATATGGAATAATTTGTGGTAGTACTAATGTGAAATTCTCTTTATCTACTGGGAATTGGACTCAGAATTAAATTGTTTGAAGATTTGGATTATTGATTTAAAAAAAGGTTAATCTAATTTAAGGGGTTAAATTAACATATGGAAATTTAGCTGGAATTTATATAATTCGAGATGGGTTAAAGTTGAGATTTAGATTCCATTATTTCAAATTGAATTTAGTTTGAATTAATTAGAATTGAAGATAGATAAGTATAAAATTCAAATGGAAAATTTGAGTTGGATTAATTTGAAATAAATCAAAGGTTTATTGAGTTCTAATTCAAATGGGAAACGTACTAATTCATAGAAATTGAAATGATTTGAAATTGAACTGGATTCAATTTGAAATTAGTCTAAATTAATTTGAATAATTTGGAATTGTAGTTAAAGTGAATATGTTTAAAATCAAATGAAATTTTATTTGAATTTGGAATGAAATCAAGATTGATTCAACTTGAATTGGGGTTAAATCAATTTCAATGGAAATTGAAATTATTCAAATTGGAATTGAGTTAATTTAAATGGAAGTGGAATTTAAAATGAATTGATGGGGGAGTGAACAGTTTTGACTCTGGACTATTTACAATATAAATTGTTTTAATATAAACTTATTTTTCTAAGCTATTTAATAAATACAACCTATTTTTTAAAGCTAAATTATTTTTATATTTATTTTAAAATTATTTTTGGAACTATTTAACGATTTTTTAGCTGTTTTATAAACAAATTACTATTTTTCAATTATTTTACAAATTAATTACTATTTTACAACTATTATGTTATTATAAAAAAAATCCCTGAAACTATTTAACTATTTTCCCACTATTTTACAACCAGTTAACTATTATGCAGCTATTTTGCAAACTAATAATTATTTTTCAAATACTTATTTATTTTTAAAATTTTCAAGCTCTTTTCCAAAGATAAACTGGTCGGAGTTCAAACTATTATTGATTAAATACCCAACTGAAGTTAGAATTGAAGTGAAAATCCAAATGGGGATTAACGCAATTATGAATAAATGTATAGAAACCATAAGTGAATGTGAATAAAAAAGGGAATTGATTTGGCTAATAATCAATGAAGATAAATACGTAGGATGTTTGTATATTATTCCATTCGCATAGTGATTTGATCCAGATTCGAGCACATAATTTCGAGATTGTTTATCGATCCGAGTTGGGATTTTTCACTCGGTTTTCGACGACGAACCAGGATATGGATTGTTGATTGGTTCTGGATGTTCTCTATTATCGTTATGGCTATGCAAGGTGGATGACGGTTTTTGATCAAGAAACTAAATCTGAGTCCGCACTAGGAATTTGGGTGGACAATACTAGTTCGGAAATGAAATTGTGTGGCCGAGTGGGCGATCAAATTGGTATAACATACAGAAGATATGTGTACATCGTACGGGTGTAAATGAAATTAATGTTGGAAATTTGTGGATAAGAATGTGAAATTATTTCTTTTGAAATGAAAGTATATTTGTGAAATGTACAATGGATAAAAGTGAAAGTTGGATATTTTTATGATGATAAGTAAGATGGAAATAACTTTATAAAAAGGTAAAAGTAATCAAATTTGAATATTTAATTTTGAATAAACAAAGTTATATATCTTTGTTATATAAGATAAATCCCCCTTGTTGAATCTATTGCCGGAAGAAAAGGATTTTGAAAATGTTTGAAGTGTAAAAGGAGTTTATACAAGTTTCAAATGATCCAAAGTTTTTTTTTAAAATTATATATATCTATATATACATATATATAAAGGATCATATGAGAATTTTGGAAAAAGGTTATGGGAACCATTGGATTTGGAAAGGCTTTTGATTTTTGAGTAAAATCAATATTGGAATTTGGAAAGCCTAGTTTGAGAATTATCGATCTTGTGTAAAGGAGCTTTGTATGAGATCATACTAGGTGTGTGATTTGGAAGATACTATATGTGTATAGTATAAAGTGTTTTGAAAATGGCTCTGGAGAAAAAGGCGCTCCCTTGAAAATGAACTTCTCAGGAGTACCATAGGTCGGTACTATCTTGAACCCTAAGGGGGGTTCTAAAGTTGATCATATGAGGAGTCCGGACAAAACTAGTTCCTAAGGATTATGAGTAGTGTGTAGCGAAAGTCGAGGGGCGTTGATGCCTACAGAGGCATTTGGGTTATGCTGTGACAACAATGTAGCTCGATGCCACTGCGATCTACTGCAGACCATAGCAAAAGTCGTGTGTGCCGCTGAGAGCAAACAGCCTACGTTTGATTTTATATCGGTAGACTGCGACCTATGGTAAAATAGTGAAAGTCATGTGTGCTGCTGAGAGCCAAAAGTTTGTGTTTGATTTTACATTGGTAGACTGCGACTTATGTGGGAGTAGAGAAGTTTCATTTTGACAGCAAAAATCGAGGGCGCTGATGCATATAGTTACGTGGAATTTTACTGCGATGGCAATGTAACCCTGGAATGTAACTGTGATCTGTTGTGGGTTCCATGGCGTAATCAAGGGGCGTGGAGAGCCCACAGTTACATGGACTTTTGCTACGATGGCAACGTACCCCAGGATGTAACTGCGACCATGGATGGGGGTGATGATTTCCAGAGCATTCTCACCAAAGATATTTCCTTTATTTTCAAAAATTGTTTTCTATATTTACAATAAAATTATTTTTCAAAATATCTTCACTGGATGTTGGAAACGGGTCTGCCAAGCACTTGTAGATTTTCAGTCGTATGCCTGATTAACATATGACCGAATTTCTTTGAGAACAAGGATGGACGGGTTGAGACATCGAGTTATAAAAAGTATTTTTATAAAACTATTTTACAACATTATGTGTATTTTAAACGTGTTTTAAAAATGATCAAACAATAAATTTATCTATTTTTAAGTATGAAATAAATTCTGGCTTCGTTCCTTTTCGAGGACGAAAAGATTCAAAGGGGGGAGGAATGTGATAACCTGGATCTCTAGACATCTGAAATTAATATAATAATTGGATTAATTAATGGAAATACTAAATTATAGATTGAACAAATGAGTCTGATCAAATAAATATTTATATTTGTAATTGTGTTATATATTTACGTAGATTTTAAATAGAATTATTATATACAAGTTGAAATTGTATTTGTTTAAATATATGTATATATAAAATTGATTTGAAATTTAATTTGAATTTGGGTTTGATATGGAATTTCAAAGAATAGAAATATATATCTTAAATATATTTTGGATTTAAAAATATAGTATATATGATTTTATTTCTTTTATATAATTGGTTTTACATTGTTTTCATTAAAATATTTATACATATGAATTTAGATATTTTTTTACTTAATAAAATTATATACATATAAGTTTTATATATCATTTAATTTTTTTTATTAACTCTAGGAAAATACATTTGTAAATTAAGTATATATAATTTAACAAATGTAATCAATTAATTCATGCTAGTGACAAATGTTAGATTGTTAGACAAGTGTCAAATGATTTAATTTAAGATTAATAAAAATTAAACAACATATTCTAAAAAAGTAGAAATCAGTTTCATATTCTTCTTTCTCTCAATCTTTATTCTTTTTCAAACCTGAAAAGCAGTAAAACAAAATCAGAGTGAAGCAAACAACAATCTATTCCAAAATTCCATAACTAAAAGTATTTCAAAAACATTAACAACATTTTTGTAAACCTGGAGATCAGTTTCAGTTGCAAGTAAAATTATCAAAGCAATATTCAATTCAGAAAACAAGATAATACAAACTAAAACAAGGATCAGATCACCTAATATAAATCTAAAGTTTCAAGGATCCAACCTGATTCAAATTCTCCCAGTTTCATGTCTTAAACTGCCTCTCTGTTCTAGGCATTTGCAGGTGAGTAAACTATTTAAAAAAACAGTTTTAAAACCTGGATTTCACTATGATATCTGAATGTAAATTCTGTTGTTTGCCTAAAAGCTTGGGTTAAAATTGATGCATGTTTATGTATGAATATTGAATGCCTATGTGTATATAAATATAGTCTTTGTTGATTTTATTAGAGTTTGAAACCTTTAAAAATACAATTTCTCATCACTGAAGCACTGTTAGACTTTGGTATGTGAATGAAAATCATATGTTAATCTGCATATCTGGATGAATATGGATGCATGTTTGTGTATCATTATTTATTGCTTGGGTATTGCCCGTATATGTATGTGATATAGCCTCTGTTGTGATTACAGGCTGTTCAATTCTAATTAAATACAATATCTCATCATTGAATCATAATTAGCCTATGATTTGTAAAAGAAAAGTGTTCGAAATCATGTAATATCAGTACTAAAAATAATTTTTGGAATTTATATTAATTATTTGACTCGAAATTTTATAAATGACAACAAAATTTAATTTGGGTTAAAAAAAATTAATCTTAATTTCAGGATTTGATTGCATGATTGAATTCAATATAGAAAATCATGATTTTTGAGGTATATATCAAGATATTTAGTTCGGGAGTTAGGGTGTTTGCTAGGGTTGAACGTGAGAGGTGTTTTGATCGATTGTCGTCGATCAATGGCGAACTGGTCGGCGTGGTTGGGAAGGTAGAGGGGATGGAGACGATGATGATAAAAATGCTATGATGATTTATTTTTGTTCGTGATGGCCAAGAATCGATGGGGTTGGGTTTAACACTCTATGATTGTCATCGAAGTTCATGTAGGTTTCACGGCGACGAGAAGCAATCGGAGTCGATCACGAATTGTGTCGTGGGTGCTGGAAGGCGTGACGAAGCGACAGAGAGAACGACGTGACGTCTCGAGGACTAGATCGTCGGTGGTTTTTGATATTCCGGTGATGTTTGTTATAGGTTGTATGGGGTTTTCATCGAATTTGATTCCTGAGCGAATCGAGATTGGTAGATGTTTGCGAGTTCGTCGGCGGCCAGAGGCGTTGTGCACGTGGATGTGCACGTTTTTCGTGCATCTGGAGTTTGTGTTTCGTAATGGTTTATCTCGAGTTTTGACTCGAAGTAGGAAGGGTTTTACTCGAGTTGGATATCGAGTTGTTTGCGTGATGTTTTAAGGAATAACAGTTTAAATATATACAAGTAAAAAAAAGGGAGGAGGAAGCTCGGGGACAGGGCAAGATAGCTCGGGTTATCAATTTGAATCATTCCTGGACTGCCTCGGGATTAAAATTAAGATGTTAACAAGTATAAGCTTAACAAAATCAAGCTTTGAAATTTATTTTTTAAACTATTTATTACAAATAATGATTATTTTAAATGCTTGGTTAAGTAACTATATGAAGATTATTTTAAAGAATTAATTAAGCGATTAATTAAGAATGATTAATTACTAATTAAGTAAGGGTTATAAATTGATTAATTAAAAGTCAATTAATTGTAATTAAGGATTATTAATTAAAGATTGTTAATTAATGATCAGAGATTAATTAATTGAGTAATTAAGTAATTAAGCATAAATTAATCAAGTAATTAAGTTTGATTAATTTAGTAATTAGATGGTTGTTAATTAAATAATCAAAGGTTACTTAATTAAAAAATTGAGAAGTACTTAGTGTGTAATTAAGTTTTATTAATTAATAAGTTAGGTTTTATTAATTAATACTTAAAGGATGATTAATCTATAATTAAATATTAATTAATTAAGGATTAATCAAAGGTAATAAAGGATTAATCAATATAATTAAGGGTTGACTAAATGTTTAATCAACTGGTAATTATGGATTAATTAATTTGTATTAAGAGATACTGATTAAGAATTAAGGTTATTAATCAATAGCGGATGGTTAATTAATCGATTAATTAGAGGTTAATTAATTAATTATAAAGTAATTAAGGATTGATTACTTTGTATTAAAGAAGATTAATTAATAATTGAGATTTATTAAATGATAATTAAAGGATAATTAGTCTATGATTAGAGATTAATTGATTGATTTATAAGTGTTAACGCTAAATTTTGAACGCTAACACCCCGGTGTATGAGTTGTAGTTGTGAAAGCACCACCCGACGACTCGGGAACAGATTACAAGCAGATAATAGTAGAAAAGCGGTAAACAACAACAATTTTATAGTGGTTCGGCTTTAGGGTATAGCCTACGTCCACTTTAAGTACTTTTATTAATAATCTTGTTACAAGCTGATACAATTCTTCCCAAATACAATACACTTTGAATTACAAGAGACTTAGAACAAGTAGCTTAAACTTCGATGAAGATGAGAGTTTTCGAATCCATGTTGGATGTATGTGATCTCTTCTTGAAGTTGTTTGTAGCGTTCTTAATATCTTGAGAGCTTCAAGTGTTGGATTGGATTAGTTTGTAATGCAGCAGAGTAACGGTGTTTGAAGGAAATCAGCCAAAAAGTCCTCTTCTAGTTGGAGCTAGGGTCGTATTTATAGGCAATTCTAGGCAGGAAACATTACCAAGTCCTAAGTCGTAACCGACCTAAGTTGAGTCGTGGACGACTTAAACTAAGTCGTAGGTCCGTTGTCACTTAAATGCTGGGTCCAGACTTCTTAAAGGCATCCTTGCTGAACCCTAGATATATCACAAGTCCTAAGTCGCAAATGAGTTAACCTGTCCTCTCATAAGTGATGCGGCATTGAACTGATTCTTGTGTACGACTTACCATAGTCTTAAGTCGTGTACGACTTACCATATGTCGTAGGTCGTGACCGACCCAAACTGATCCTCGGTTTGTGGCTTAACTGGAGTTAACGAGTCATGGTGCAGTATTGAATTTGCCTCTGTGGCCTTAGGTCGTGAACGACCTAGTAAAGGTCGTAAGTCGGTCACGACTTAGGCGTAGTCGTCTTGACTCCTCGTCCCTCGAGTCGTTAAGTCATAGTTCCTTTAAGTTGTTGGACCGTTACTCCCTTGGGTCATTTAGGTCGTAATGACTTAAGTCGTAAACTTCCTTAAGTCGTGTCATCCTTAACTAGTAAGATTATGCCAACCTTAGGTCGTCAGGCCGTAATGTTCTTAGGTTGTGAAGGCCTTAAGTCGTAGACCTTATCTCGTAGATTCCTTAACCCGTGAAGGCCTTAAGTCGTAAATCCTATCTCGTAGATTCCTTAACCCGTGAAGGCCTTAAGTCGTAAACTTTAACTTGTAGAGGAAACTGGGTTAACAATAAGGTAGTCAAGGAGTGATGAATTAATTAAATGATTGCAATTAATTAATGGTTGATTAAGCAGTATTGTATGATTAATTATGGTATGAATCCGTAATGCTTGCTTATGGATGATTGTTTGTTGAATGTCTGAATTGATATCTATTTGATGATATGCTGTGACATTCTGTTGATATGATATTGGTTATATCAATGATAAATGGGTGATGTTTATCTATGTTATTGTTATGTAAAAGTGACATCCAGTATTTGAATTTAATCACTTGAATAACTTGGGTTAAGATGACATTGGATTCGAAGAGACCGGAGTCGGTTATTAGAAAATACCCGAAACCACTTTGATTCTTTGTAAATTGATATGTGAAACCAATAGGCTGAAGTGGAATGACTTAAGTGAATTGGACCATTCAATCTAAGTTTTAGCACTTAAAAATTGATGTGTGAAATAAGTGATGTCTATAACAACTTGTGAAGTTGTATTTGATGTAAGTTACCCCGGGTTTATATAAGTTGTATGCTTTTGTATTCCATGTTAGATGGGCTTACTTACGCTGGTTTCCAGCCTGACACGGGTGTTACTTTGATGTAATGCTCGGGTCAGACTGAGTATTACAGAGTTTCAGGTAATGACGTTTTGGAGCTCAGGAGACGAGCTGGATGGTAGGAACGTATGAAGTGTTTCCGCTATATTATCTTGTTGTATATACCTAAGACATGTTGATTGTGTCTGTCCAATGTTTGTATATATGTTGTAACTCTGATGTATTAAAATGAAATTTGACAAGTACAATTTTCCTTTGTATAACTGTTATTATTTGTTATTATATTTTATCCGCTGCGAATGTGAGATGTTGGTGATTCTGTTCTTCTTTTTCTTCTCTCTCTTTCTTCTTTTCCCTAATTATCTGGAATTTTCGAGATCGAAAATTTCGGGCCGTTACATTCACTGTATAACATACCGAATATTCAAGTGCCAAAAATACCGGATAATTAGGGTTGAGGAAGAAAACAAAGGAAAAAGCAGAAACAATAACACAGGATCTCATAATCGCCGCTGAACAATATATAACATATGATAACCGATATTTATACAAAGAAAATGTATCATTTAATATACATACAATCATAAAATTACAACAATAAACAAGTAAACTGGACAGTTGTAGTAACATGTCCTCCCAACATATATACACTGTGGAATATAATCAAGTACGTAGAATACGTCTCTGTCATCTAGCTCGTCTCCTGAGCTGTATAGCGTCCTAACATGAATCTGTAATAGTAGGTCTGACTCGAACATTATAATAAAATAACACCCGAGACAGTCTGGATTCATAAATATGGATTTAAAATAGAAAAACACTAAATTTACAGAAATTGGATGTAAAATGAGAAAACCTAAAATAAAATGGAGATGGACTGAAATAGGAAAATTTGAGATATTTGTAAGCATGAGTATAACAAGTGGTTGTAACTAAAAAGAGAAAACAGAAGAGTAACAGTTGCAGGAACAATTATAACACGTAGGTTATAATTAGAAAAAAAGAAATAACAAAAGGGGCTTATTTTAAAACATGTATCTTAGATTAAGATAATAAGCAAATATAGAAGTAGTGGCCCATACATATAGCATTGCCATTCAGGTCTAGGACTGATAGTCTTACACGTGGTTGAGGCTAGGCATGCTTATGCTTATTAGGGTGAATAAGTGTCCAATGGATGGAGGCACAAATTTGGGGATTTGGTTAAGGGGCGCAAGGTTAGAAGATTTCATTGTTAGGACCAGAAACGGTAGTATTCCCTTTCTACTCGAGGACTGATGGTCTCACACGTGGGTGAGGCCGGGCATGCTTATGCTGATTACAGTAAATAAAGGGTCAAATAGGGGGCGACGGTTAGTTTGTACCGGTGGTGACCCAGCCTACAGCATCGATTAGGGTAAATAACTCGCTACTACGTCCTAAGTGCTAAGCGGTGTCTTTTGTTGTGGGACCAACAAGATTACTTGGTAGTGGCACAATAGAGATAGGAAAGGCCGATCAATGGGAAGAATAAGGATTTCAGCCCAATCAAGTTACAAGTTGAGATAGGATTAGTGTTTCAGCCTAATCACGATAGTTTAAGACAAGTGCAAATGATCAAAGCAAACTGTCAAAAAGAATCAGATTCAGTATTTTATGCAAGTTTTATCTTTCCTATATCTTCCTTTTATGCTAGAACTATTTCTTAGTCTATTATCTTTATGTTGGCAGGAAATGCTAGTAGTTACTTTCACTCAACAGACTTATTGTCTGACCCACTCCTCTATCTTTCCTTTTTCCCCAATTGGCTAGTAGAGTTGAGGATAGTTGATTTAAGTTGCTTAGAGATTCATTTTCGGAGTTTTCTCATTTCAGATGTATTATTCTGCTTTTTATTGTTTTCATTTGGCTTATGATGGATTTCCACTCGTGAGAGGATTATTATTTTTATTTTAGTACTCTGATTATGTGCGACTGATATATTTTTTCATGAGACATGAGAGACTTTGATTTTTTCAGAAATGTTATGTTTCTATGACTTATTTTGGGGTGAAGTTTAGTTCTGAATGATAAGTTGTAATTAAACATTTTCCGCTGCTTTTACTTATATGCCTTGTGAAACTTATTTACTGTAATGCTTTAGTTATACCTATAATGCACCACATCCTTTGGTGCGCCGTTTTTGGGAATACTAAGGGGTGTGGGGTGTTTCATTTGTTATCGGAGCATAAGGTTACAGGATTCCTAAAAACTTGTTAAAAAGTATTTTTCAAAGGTGACATATCCTCATACTAAAGGTATTTTTCAGAAAGAAACTGTTATTATAGAAATAGTTTTCAAGTATAAGAGAATTTTTATAAAAATCCCCTCAAAATCAAGTTCAACCTTCATCCGAGCCTCAATTTTCTTTTCTTTGCATAGAATGGCCGATGCCCTAAATCTTCCACTGGGTGTCCAAGACACTGGCTGGTTCTGTTGATACCTCCAAGCTACAGCACCAAAGGTGCAAGGGCAAGCGCCCAATGCAACACTGGCGGGTGCGGGTCCCATTAATTCACCTGTAGCAGCCAATTTTTCTAAGCTATGCAAGGGCTTCGCTATTATAGGAGGCAATATGTTTTCTGGCATGGAGGATTTCGTTAAGGCAGGAACTTGGTTAAGGAACACGAAGCGGATATTTGGGCCGTTAGGACTGGAGGACCGACAGAGAATTCAGCTTGCATCTTGACAACTGAAGGGGGAGGCTTATTACTGGTGGGAGATTGTAGAGATGGGGGGTAGAGGCATTAGTTAGGTTGGATTTCATGAAAGGTTTGAGAGAAAGTTCTTATCACAAGTCGAGGAAAGCATGTTGTTGGAGAAGTTCATTAGCCTGAATTAGGGGAGTCTTTCGGTGTAAGAGTTTATAAATCAATTTAATAGGTTATTGAGGTTCGGGATAGAGCTTGTTAACACACCGCATAATAAGGCCACCAAGTTTGGTAGGTGTTTATACCAGCCCCTTCAAGTGTTGGCATTGACACATGTATCTATGGGAGCGACGTATAAGTCACTTGTGGAAATGGCTCTTATATCAGATGTTGCTAAGGAAGAAGAGGTTAAGGGGGCTCCGAAATCAAAAAACTCTAAGAAGGAGTGGTGGAAGAATAAGAAGAATAAGGACATGAAGGAAGGAGGAGGACCTCAAAAGGGACAGATCAAGAAGGGCGAGAAATGTCATAATTATGGATTGGTTGGGCATTACTCAAAGGATTGTAAGAAGGACAGGATGAAGGGGAGGTGTTACAGCTATGGGCAACCTAGACACCTTAGTAGAGCTTGTCCTCAGAGGAAAGGGTAGAGAGCAGGAGCACCTATGGTGCAAGTACAGACTTTGGATGCAGCACCTTCTAGTAGTGGACCGGGTCGAGGTAGGAAAGTCTCTACAGATAGTTTAATCTCTATTTTGGATTTTACTACTCTGACTCCTGAAGTATCGCATTCTTTCATTTATATTTCTTTGGTTGATTGTTTGCACATAGATATTTCTCTAGTTGTAGACCATATAGTTGTTTCAAACCCGTAGAAGGATCGGCATATTTATCCATGATTTGTAGGGGCTTGAAAATTTTCAAGCTAGGCTTAGACTTTGATTGTGATGCCAATGTAATGGGATTTTTGGGATATGGGATAATTTTGGGGATGGATGGTTATCCACTTATGGGGCGATATTGGACCACGAGAGGAGAGTCGACAGGCTAGATACATGTAGCAGACGGACTCTCGAGGTTTCTTACGACCACAAGGTCAATCATGTTGAGCTTCCTTTATTCCCTTGATTCATCCAAGAAGTGTTAGATTCAGTTCCAGTTGTTAGAGATTTCTCAGAAATTTTTGAGGAGGTTAGGGGGCTACCTCCTGAGAGAGAGATCGACTTTAGGATCTATATGAATGATAATGCTAAGCAAGTGGCATTGCCTGTGGGACATATGGCTCCTAGGGAGAGGAAGGAGATAAGTATGTAGATTGGTGAGCTATTAGAGAAAGGCTTTAACAAATGGAGCTTATCTGAGTGAGTGGCACTGGTCGTCTTCGCTACAGAGGTGGATGGATCCCTTCAACATTGCATAGACTATAGAGAGTTAAATAAGTTCACAAAGAAGAACCGTTACCCACTTCTTAGGATAAGCGATATTTTCGATCAGTTGGTTGGCTCTTCAGTATTTTCTCAACTTGACTTAGCCACTGGATTTCATCAGCTTAGGGTCACTGACGATTGCATCGATAAGACATCATTTAGGATATCTGATGGATTCTTTGAGTGGTCGGCTATGCCGTTTGGGAAAACTAATGCCCCGACCTATTTTGCAAATTTGATGAGCTGTTTTTTTGAGATGTCCTAAATAAGTTTATTGTAGCATTTGTGGATGACATTCTGGTGTTTTCCAAGAGTATGGAAGAGCATGTTATTCATCTTGAAGAGGTTCTTTGTACACTTCGTTTTCATCAGTTGAAAGAAAAATTCTCAAAGTGTCACTTTTGGCGTGAGGAGGTGTGTTTCTTTGGGCATGCAATCTCATAAAGGGTCTAGTTGTGGATTCCGCTAAGGCAGTAGCGGTAAGGGATTGGAAGGCCCCTAAGAACGCCATCGAAGTTAGAAACTTCCTAGGTTTAGCTGGTTATTATAGGATGTTTAACAAAGATTTTGCTAAGATTTCAGCACTTCTTACTCGCCTCAATAACATGAATGCGACATGCATGTGGGACGTGGATTGTAGGATTCCTTCACGATGCTAAAGAGGACCTTTACAAGTGCACCAATGTTAGTTTTACCTGATGGAGCTAAGCATTTTACAGTATACACTGATGCATGTGGGACTGGCCTTGGGGAAGTATTGATGTAGGAGGGAAGGGCGGTATGCTATGGGAGTACACAGCTGAGAACTCCTGAGAAGAACTACCCCACCCATAATTTGAAGCTGGCTACTATGTTTTCGTGCATAATTCTTGAAGATATTACTTGCTAGGAGAGAGGTTTGAGCTTTTCAATGACTATAAATCATTGAAGTACCTATTCTCATAAAAGGATTTAAACTTGAGGCAGCAACGCTAGATGTAGTTTCTATCATCATATGACTTTGAGATAGCTTGCACCCTTGGCAAGGGGAACGTGGTTGCGGAAGCGTTAAGTAGGAAGAGAAAAACCCTTAGACCAATGTTCGTGGAGTGGAAAAGCATAGAGTTTATTTCCACCTTTGATTTTAAGCCCTCTATGGAAATTACTTGTGGATTATTGGTGGCACTTGAGGTTAAGCCTACCCTCAAAAATTAGATAGGCTGAAGGCAGCGAGAGGATTCAGAGCTTGTTGATATTTTGGATTGGATTAGAAGCCAACAGTATTCCATCGATAATAAAGGGCGGCTAAGGAGAGATGGAAGATTTTGCGCCCCCTGCACTGGTAATTTGACGAGTGCAGTTCCGGCAGAAGCACACCATTTTCGGATGGCTATTCATCCGGGTGGTGATAAGGTGTATAGGGACATGAAGAAAGTGTTCTATTGGAGCGGCATGAAGAAGGATGTAGCAGAGTTTGTGAATAAGTGTCTTGTGAGCCAAACGGTTAAGGCGGAGAAGTAGAGGCCTGGCGTGTTTCTTCAACCATTGGATGTACCCGAATGGAAGTGGGATTATGTTTCGGTAGACTTCATAGATGGTTTCCCCCAATCTAGGAAGGGGAATACTAGTATTTGGGTGATTGTGGATCGTTTTACTAAGAGCAACCACTTCATTTCGGTCAAGAGTAAGAGGACAACACCTTATTTGGTATCCATGTATGTTCGTGAGGTAGTCCAACTTCATGGAGTTCCCACTAGCATAGTTGTAACAACCTAGTATTTTGTGATTATTTTAATTGTATATTTTAATTATTTAAATTAATTACACCCGATTTAAAAAATTTATTATATTTATTAAATTGGATAAATTTTTTTTACTTTAATTATAAATTTTGATTTTTTTTGTGAATTATAATTTCAAACCTGATTAAATAGGATATTCCCAAAAAAGTGGATTTTTGGTCAATATGATCAAACTTTGACTTTGAAATTTGAAATTTAAATTTTTGAATTTTTTGAATTTTTTTCTTTTATTATGAAATTAGATTAAATTTCAAGAATACTGCTTTTTGTTTCGTCGAAATCTGATTTATATTGAGAAAGTTATGCTTTTGACAATGTTGTGTATAAATTGATTTATTCAATAATATTGTTTATTTTAATTTATATAAATAATATTTTTATTTGTCAAATAATGTTCTAATATGTGTTATATGACTTGTTAGGTATATATTTTATTTTAAAACATTTTTAAAGCGATGTTCAAATTTTAAAGCTTAGTTTCCAATTTTTAGCTATTTTCTCAATTTAATTACATTTAATTAAAATTTATTTATTTATTTTTGTGCATTCATCATGTTTTTCTCTTTTTATCCGTATTTATATGTATTTTTCATTCATTTAAAATTTCAAAAGAAATTAAGGAAATTTGAAAAGTTTGTGACCTTTTATGTACTTTGTCTTTTCATATTATAGTCACATTTTCACCAATCAATGCATCAATTAAATTTTTTGCCTTATACTTTTCTTTTAGCCGACCATTTCATTTTTTTCTCATGTGAAAATACACTTCTCAACCCTAAAAATTTCGGCCATTTCCTGTAGCAAAGTTTTGGTAAAATTTTCAAGTCTTTTTCGCATTTTCTACTTGATTTATTTGATTTTTGCACTTGCATTCGCCTTCATGTGTTCGGCCCCTCCACCTCCCGCACCTTGGCCTCATCCACCACCACCACAACTAGCCATCATCCCCTCCTTTCCACTGCCATTCCATAGATGTGGCCATCCATGTGGAGATCCACCAAAAAAATGTCAAAAACTCCATTAAATCACCATAGCCGAACTCCCCTTGTCTCCACCACTCCATCCACCACTTTGGCTGGCCATACACCACCACCACCCTCCACTTCTTGAGCCTAGGACTCTGCCAAATCAACCCATGCACTCACCATATCTGACCTGGTCCAATCATCCCTTGGCCGAGACCTTTGATGGCCTTGAAATCCATGTAGTTGCCTTGTAGTGTGTGTTCATGCACACATATAACTTTCTTCTCCTTTATATATTGTTATGGCCGAACTATATGACCTGAACCTGATCCAAATACATCCAATAATAGTGCTTTTCCAGCCTATGGCTGAAGCATATGATGTTGAATGTAAGTGCAAAAGCTTTAGCTTTGAGTTGTGTATTTATTCCTAGCATGTTTATAAATAGTTTGGTTGAAAATTCATGTTTGTATTTGTTTTGTTTGATATTTGACAAGGCAATTAGCATTGGATCTCCCACTCTCAAATGTAGTCGTGTTATCTTGCCTCTGAAGATCTTTATTTGTTCATTTGGTTGTCATCTCCAACTTATACAAGTGAGTAATTCTCACCACACAAGATTTATACTTATTTGACTAGTAAACCGATCGCAATTGAATCTGTAAACCCTATCATTATGTTATACCTGCTATGCTTTGATCAAATGATATTCACCCATGCTTATATACCTGTTATATTATATGTTACTGTTATGTAATGCTATTCTGTTATTTATATTCGTTTATCACACTGCAAGTTCCCTGTAGAGTAGAATCGCTATGGGTTGAAATGGTACATACATGATCAGACTTTAGAATAAGAAAAAATCGATATGGGCTGAAATGATAGTCCTGAATGATTTTTATTTATTCCATTTACTTGGGATTGCGGGTTTGCAATGATAAAACCCTTGTTTTCTTTGTAAATTATGGATTGAAATGATATATTATCCATATCACTTTACCCATGCTAGAAAATGATATAGAGACCCGTGGTTAATATATAATTTTCTAAAAAAATTAAAGTATTTTGGAAATGTAAATATTGTAATTTTGATTTAAACTTGATTAAAAATGATTTTTTTAATGTATGATTGATTTTCTAAAAATTTATAAGTGAAATAAATTAATGGTAAAGTTAGAAATTTGAAATACAAGTTATTTTGGAAATTATGATTTGGTTATAAATGGAATTTAAATTAAGTGGGAAATATGATAAATAGATTTAAATTTTGAATTAAAATGAATTTAAAGTGATTTTTATAAAGTGTTAATGATTTTTGAATAAGTTAAAAGGTTAAATAAATCGATATTTAAGTTGAATTTTGAAATATAACTTGGATTGGAAATTTGTGAATTTTGTTTAAAAAAGTATTTTAAGTTAAGTAAATAAAATGAAAAATAAGCATATTTGGAAATAAAAACTTAAGTGTTGAGTTGAAAAAATTAATTATAAAGAATTGAAATTGAATTTTGAATTTTATAAGTAAATTATTATTAAATTGATTTTTGAATGAAAATTTAACTTTATTGAATATAAGGGTATTTAAATGATTGTTTTAAAAGTGAAAATATATGACCTTATAAGTTTAAATGACTTAAATAAAAATTTAATTGTTCGTGAAGTTATATTGAATATTTGGAATTTAATTAACAGCATTTTTGAAATGTTATTATTTCTAATGTAAAGTATATTACAGCATTTGTATATGCTGTAGTTGACAGAAATGAACTAAATGGCTAAATTGAATTAAGGGCTATTATAACACTTTGTAAGTGTTGTAGTTACTAAAATTAACTAAGGTTTTATTTGAACTACAGTAACCCTATTACAGCATTTTTTAAATGTTGTCTTTTGTTAAATTGATTTGTTTTAAAAGTAACTTTCCGTAGCATTTTTTAAATGTTGCAAAAGTTGAATTTTCATTGTTTTATAATATTTAAGTGAATAAATGAACTTTGAAAGATTAAAATTTTGGAAATTTAATTATTAAATATAATGACTTCATTCTAATGATTTAAAATAAAGTAATTTTATTTTGAAATATAAACTATTTTGAAATGTGTTTTGAAATGGTATTTTAAATAAAAATGAATGTGGTTTGGGAAAAATATGGTATTTTGATATTTTGAAATGGATTTTGAGTGATATTGAATTTTAAAATGATATTTGATTTCGAAATATAAATTACTATTTTGAAATTTTAACCACGGAATGTATTTAATTGATGGGTTAACTTATCCTTAGAGGATAGGCGATCCCAAACATCCTTTAAGTTATAGTGCATTACTACTACAGTTCACTTGAGTTAGTTTACCTTATAGAAGTATATATGTCCTAACTCGAGTGTTTTTTGTTTTTACTTTATGCTCAGGTCGGCCCGAGTATTTACAGCTTAGTTTTTGATTTCTTTTCTAGAGCTAGGAATCACTGGAGATTCTGCTTGTCTAGTTACCAGTTCCCTTTCAGTATCAGTTGTTCTATTTCAGTTCTGGTACTTATAAACTTTTATATTTTGGGATTTCTATTGTATATGTTTCAGACTGATATTATGTATTATGTTTTGAGAGTTTGTTATAATGGCTTCATGAACTACTATGGTATTTTAATTTTCGCTGCAAGTTATTCTGATATTTCTGTCCTGTGATTTTGTGATTGTATTTCATTTGCTCCATATTTATTTTCAATGTTTTATTTTGAGAAATTCAAGTTCGGCATGTGTGGATTCGAACGACTAAAAATGTCGAGTTGTTACGGATGTTATTAGAGCTTTGGTTTTAGGCAAAGCTTAGCCTGCGGAGCAAAAACTCTTTGGAGATAAGGTAGAAATATCCTAAAATGAGTGAAATCAATCTCAGAATACTTTCTTTGTGAGAGAACGTATTTTCGAAGTATAAAATGATTTCCAAATGATTTTTAAATTATTTTCAAAGAATATATTTGTATAAAAATATTCTTATTTTGAAATCAAGATCTTCTAAACTTCATTCCTTCGGTATCCATCTTGTTAGAATTTTCTTTGGTTAGGATTTACTTGGATTTGGAAATTCTATCTTTTTGATCCAAACTCTTTGCTTGATAGGAAGCTATTGTTGTTATGGCAAGATCGGAAGAGCAGAAAGCAGCTCATCGAGCTCGAAGTGCATTAGCCCGTTAGGAATGGGAGGAAGCAATGGAGAAGTGGGTAAGGCTGTGGAGGGAAAGGGCGGGACCTGGTCCTTACGAACATGTCATCAGGAGAAGGGACGCTATGCAGCCATGTGTGGAAAGAGAGATAATGGTAAGAAGAGTGTGGGAAAACGCTTTGTAACAATCAGATATTTTCAGCCATTCGCATCCACAGATGTCGGACTTGAATTGCTCAAAATACCGCAATGTAAACAAATTTGGAGCAAATGAAATACAATAACAGAATTATGGACACAGAAATATCAGAATAACTCGAAGTGGAAATTAAAATAGCATAGTAGTTCATGAAGTTACTATAAAAAACTCTCAAAACATAATACATAATATCAGTCTAAAAACATATACAATAGAAATCTCAAATACATAGCAGTTTATAAATACCAGTCCCGAACAAATGAAACTGAAAGGGAACAGATAACTAGACAAGCAGAATCTCCAGCGATTCCAAGCTCCAGAAAAGAAATCCAAAGCTAAGCTGTAAATACTCAGGCTGACCCGACTGTAAAGTAAAACACAAAACACACGATTCAGGACATATATACTTATATAATATAAACCAACTCAAGTGAACTGTATTAGAAATGCACAATAACTTAAAGGATGCTTGGGATCGCCCATCCTTTAAGAATCAGCTAAACTATAAATTAAATACGTCCCGTGGTTAAAATTTCAAAATGGTATTTTATGCTTCGAAAAAAAATATTATTTCAAAAATTCAATATCATTCAAAAATACATTTCAAAATATCAAAATATCGTATCTTCCAAACTACATTCATTTATTGAAAATACCATTTCAACACACATTTCAAATAGTTTATATTTCAAAACAAATTACTTCATTTTAAATCATAAAAATGAAGTTACTATATTTAATAATTAAATTATTAAATTTCCAAAATTTTAATCTTTCAAAATTAATTTATTCACTCAAATTTATTAAAACAATGAAAATTTAACTTTCGTGACATTTAGAAAAATGCTACGGAAAGTTACTTTGAAAACAATTTAATCTAACAAAAGACAGCATTCAAAATGTTGTAATAGGGTTACACTAATTCAAATAAAACCTTAGTTAAATTCAACAATTATAGCACTTATAAGGTACTATAATAGCCTTTAATTTAATTTAGCCCTTTTGTTCAATTATATTAACTATAGCATTTACAAATGCTGTAATATCCTTTACATTAGAAAATAATAGCATTTAAAAATGCTATTAATTAAATTCCAAATATTCACTATACTTTCACAAACCATTAAATTTTATTTGAACCATTTCAAACTTATAAAATCATATATTTTTCACTTTTATAATCATCATTTAATTTTCCTTAAATCATGATTTTATAAAGTTAAATTTCCATTCAAAATCAATATTTAATAATAATTGACTTATTAAATTCCAACATTCAATTTCAATTCATAATATTAAATTTTAACTTAACACTTAAGTTCAAATTTTCAAATATAACTTATTTTCATTTTATTTACTTACTTCAAAAATTCACTTTTAAACAAAATTCATAAATTCCAATTTAAATTATATTTCAAAATCCAACTCAATGTTCATTTATTTCACATTTTGACTTATTCAATATCCATTAATATATTATAAAATCATTTTAAATTCATTTAGTTCAATATATCATAATTTTATCATATTCTCATATTTAATTAAATTCCATTTATAATTAAATCAAAATTTCGAAAATAACCTATGTTTCAAATTCCACTTTATCATTAATTTATTTCACTTATAAATTCATAGAAAAATAAAAATACATTACAAAAATCATTTTTCATTAAGTTTAAATCAAAATATTATAATATTTAAATTTCTAAAATATTTTAACATTTTAGAAAAAATATATTTTAATCACGGGTCTGCATTTCATTTTAGCCTAGGTAAAGTGATACTGGTAATATATCATTTCAACCGGTAATTTATAAAGAAAACCCAGGTTTTATCATTTCAAACCCTCGGTCCCAAGTAAGTGAGATAATTTAAAGATCGCTCGGACCTATCATTTCAGCCCATAACGATTTTCCCCTATTCTAAAGTCTGGTCGGGTATGTATTATTTCGACCCACGGTGATTCTAATGTAAAGGGAACTTGCAGTGTGATAAACTGATATAAATAATAGAACATCATAATATAACAGCAACATATGATATAACAGGTGTTTAAGCATGAGTGAACATCATATAATCATAGCATAGCATATATAATATGGTGATTCATTTTACAGATTCAAAAGTGGTCGATTTACTAGTTATGTAGGTATAAACTGTCTGGTGAGAATAACTCACTGGTATAGGCTGGAGATGACAACCAAATACACAAACAAAGATCTTCAAAATCACGATAACACGACAGCGATTTGAGAGTGGGTGAGCCAAAGCTAATTGCCCTATCACAAAGCAAACAAAACAATGCACAATATGAATTTCAAACCAAAATATTTATAAACAATGCTAGGAATAAATGCACAACTCAAAGCTAAAGCTTTTGCACTTTCATTCAACAACTTATGCTTCAGCCATAGGTTGGAAAAGCAGTATTATGGGATGGATTTGGATCACGTTAAGGGTACAAAGGTCGGCCATAACAATATATGAAGGAGTAGAGAGATATATGTGCATGTACACGCAAATTCAAGGCACAAAAGTGGAATTCAAGGCCATGAATGGTCTCGGCCAAGCATGGATGAGCAAGGACTGATTTGGAGAGTTCATGTACTGGTGTGGAAGAGGTCTTAGGATCAGTTTTGGCTGGTGGTGGTGGTGCACAAGTCGGCCAAGGTGGTGGTTGGAGTGGTGGAACAAAGTGGAGTTTGGCTATGATGATTTCAAGGAGTTTTCTTCATTTTCTTTGGTGAATCATCAACTAATAGGCCATGGCTATGGAAGGTCAGTGGGAAGGAGGAGATGGTGGATGGTTGTGGTGGTGGTGGAGGTGGCCATTGTGCTGGAGTAGGGAGGGCCGAACACATAGAGTTGATGCAAGTACAAAATCAGTACAAAACAAGAAGAAAAGTGTAAAAAAAGTACGAAATTTTACCAAAATTTTACTTCAGTTGATAGCCGAATGTTTTTAGGGTTTGAGAGGCTTATTTTTTCATGAAAAATTAAGGTGGTGAGCTGAAGAAAGGATATGGTCAGCCAAATTGAATGCAAGTGTCGATTTGCAAATGAAAAGGTGACAAGAAGGTGAAAAGTTAAAGGCATGTGAAAGGTTATAAAACTCTTCATATTTGTAATTTTCTTTATTCATTTTTGAACACATGAAAAATGTAAGTAAAAAAAAAATATGAATAAAAATAAATAAGTAAATTTTAGATGAATATAAATTAATTTAGAAAATAGCTTAAAAATAGAAACAAGGTTTTAAAAATTGAAAATAAAATACAGTAAGCTTTGGAAAATTATAACATCACTTTAAAATGTTTTAAAAATAAAATATATACCTAACATGTTATGTTACACATATTGGAACATGATATGACAAATAAAAATATTATTTGTATAAATTAAAATAGACAATTATATTAAATAAATTAATTTACATACAATATTGTAAAAAGCATAACTTTCACAATATAAATCGGATTTCAACGAAACGAAAAGCAGTATTCTCGAATTTTAATATATTTTCATAATAAAGGATAAAATTATTCAAATACTTAAATATTAAATTCAAAAGTCAAAGTTTGACTAGATTGACCAAAAATCCACTTTACTGGAAAATATTCTATTTATTCGGTTTTTAAATTATAATTCACATAAAATCAAAATATACTTTTAAAATAATTTTTTTTATTCATTTTAATAAATAAAACAATGTTTGTAAATTAGGTGTTTCAATTTAAATAATTAAAATAAACAATTAAAATAATCACAAAATACTTGGTTGTTACACTCTCCCCCACTCAAATCTTTTCATCCTCGAAAAGAATGAACAAGGAAAATAAGGAAAAGCACGATAGAAGACAAATAGTACCTGGAAAAACAAATTTAGATTCAAAGCACAAATTCTCTCCTCCGTTTCTCGGGTACAATCTCGATCATTAGTACCCCATTGTAGTTCGATCAAACGAACATATTTCTTCTTAGCAGTTTCATACCTCTGTCGACAATACGAAGTGGCTTACTCTCGATAGTCAGATTAGGCTCAATATCCTAACCATCAAGAGCAGAAGGCTGAACAAAAGAGATCGGCCAAGAAGATACCGTAGAAGATGTGAGACGTGGAATATATCATGTACTCCAGAATGCTTCTTGGGCAAATCCAAACGATAAGCCAAAGAACCAACTCTTCCCATGATGCAGAAAGAACCCTCGAAGAGGAAAAATGATGGAATAACTAGAATAAAAAAATAGGTTGAAAGACAAGGATGGACCATTATTTTAAAACCACATACATTTCAATTATAATTTTATATTTACAACATTTTAAACATTTTATAATATGATAAATAGTCATTTGATTCAAATTTGTTAGTTCGAAGTAAACAATATTTAAAACATTTTTAAATTATTTAGAAAAGTAAAATAAATGATCAAAATATTCTTTTCATAATATACTTTATCAAAATACTTTTATAAACTCGATGTTTTGACAAGTTTACTTTCGTTCCTGTAGACTCTGGCCATGCGTTGAACAGGCGCAAAGCTAGAATTCTTTAGGTACTTAATAGACTTGTTTCAAGATCCAGTGAAAAAACTGGAAAACCTTTTAAAAACAACAGATATGGACAGTACAATCCAAACAAATCAACCAAACCAAACATGTCGATCATGGATCGTGGATACACAATGGTTGCACCTAGACCCCCAAGAAGCATCCGTACTCGTAGGCTGACTATGGCAGCCCTGCGATTACGCCCAAAAGAATGGTAGTACCGCAAATACACAATGGTTATGCCTGGATCACCCCGAAAACATCCGTACCCTTAGGCACTCACAGCCCCTGCAGATTACGCTACCAAGCGACGCAATACATCACAGATACACAATGGTTACGCCTGGATCCCCTAGGAAACATCCGTACCCTTAGGGTCTCGCAGCCCTTGTTAATTACGCTATGCACTCGTGATCATAAGACCATGGAGATCGCCATGGAATTCGATGGACACTCGAGTATCATATCCGAAAAACCCAAATGAGAGAGAATAGTACCGATAGAATGAATCCACAGTGTGGTCGCAAAGCGGATATCAAGCAGAAGGCACTTTCCATATCTTTACTTCAAAAATATGCATCATATAGTACCTTTTAAAATCACTTTCAAATATCATACTTATATAAAGTCCATTATGTATAAGATTCCATTTTCAAATCAAATACTTTCCAAAATCAATAGTACATCAAATCATACTTGTATAGACTTTGATTATATAAGCTTTCACTTTTCAAATTGAGTACCTTTCCCAATCAACAATTTTCAAATCAACTTCATACAAATCAATTTTATACCTATACAAATCAATTTGATATAAGTTCAATAACTCCCAAATCACAGTATTTAGTAAAATAAGGTTCTCAATTTCAATTCCCTTTCAATATCAATTCAGTTTCAAAATCATATATGATTTCGCCAAATCATTTCTTCCTAATTACATATATTCTGTTTCAAAGTTTCTTAAAATAATCCAAATTTTCAAATCAACAAATTTTAAATTAAACAAATTCATTTCCAAACCATTTCAATCATCAAAATATCAAAATGGTTACAAAGTTTAGAACCATCTCTTTTAAAACCCTCAAACTATTTATTTCTGTATGAAAAATCCAATTTACCATTCGAAAGATTTATATTCTATATATATACTTTATTCAAAACATTTCAAATCCATATTTCATACTAGTATAATTCAGCACAGTCTTATTTATTTCACTCAACAAACAGTTTCAAACATATATAAATCATATTACCTTATGCATTAATCATACAAAACTAAACTTATATTCTTTATCAAATACCTTATACCTTTAACATTTCTAAGCTTTGAAAAGTTACCTTGATCTAGAAGTGCTCGAACCTTTAAAATAGTCGAAGAAATCATATTTTCAAATCCAAGAGTTGAAAATCACCAACAATCAGTAAATCAATTCCAATCGATAAGCTTGTACCAAAACAAATCTGAACCTCGAGGATTGAACACCGGCTTATTTTAAATCATTTAATACACACACACACACATATATCTTTCGAACATCAAATCATACTTCGAAATCTGAAATCTGAAATTTGGTTTCACAAAATCACTCGCATAGCAAAGCTACTAGAGTGGCCACTCCCCCACTCAACTCAAAAATCAATGTCGATGATGCGTGCATTCATCACCCAAATTATATTCTAGCGACATAAGTGGATTCCGGACTTTAATTTTCTTAAATATTCTTTGAAATCTCTTTGAAATCATTGGAATTCATTCGAATACATTTGAAATATTTCTATTTGGAAAAATATCTTTAAATCATATTATTATTATATATTTTCCAATATCTTAAAATTGATTTCAAAACACCGGAGTTTGATTCCTAGAAATTAAAATTCAAAACCCTTCAGTTATACATTATTTTTATATAAATCAAATTTTTATAAATTTTTCAAAATTTCTGATCTTTTCAAAATTTCAAATTTTCATTTTTAAAAGGTATATAATCCTTTCAAAACTTAAAATTTTCAAAGAAAGAAAAATATATAATCCATATCAAATACATTTAACTTTTATATATAGAATATGGCCATCCTTATCAAGATAATAATTTCGATATATGCACAAATTCAAAATATAACCAAACACAAATTTACAAAGAATGATTCAAGGATGGATTTCAAAACAAACAGAGATTCAAATTTAGAGGAACCCTAATCAAATAGAATTATGGTTCAAAGATAAACTCGAATGAAGATAAGATAATTTAATCACCCAATAGAAGATAGATAAGCCTATATAAATCGCAGGCGACCTTAACCGTTCAATCGTGACTTCAGGAATATAATCAATTCGGAAATCTATGGCAAATCGACATTCGATCGCCGGAGATAGAATCTGGGTAGAGCAAGAGATAGATAGCATTGTAAACCGAGGATACAGAAATCTCTGGTGAATCAATGCCAATTGTAAAGAAGTTTCACCCCTTTATAAATCATTCAAAGATTGGCGGAATCACCAATCTTGAGAGAGGTCATTCCAAAGTGGAGTTATGGAATGCTCCAAAATCAAAATGGATAAAATAGGGAAGACAAGACTATATTTCAGAACAAGTGGGAGTGTTCCAAATTACAAGGAATCCTAATCGATAAGAATCCTAACCAAGAGATTTCTAATAAGGTGGATCTAGAAGGAACGAAGCTTAGAAAATCTTAGTTTCAAAATAAGAAGATTTTTATACCAAAATAATCTTTGAAAATACTTTAAAAATCATTTGGAAATCATTTTATACTTCGAAAATACGTTCTCTCACAAAGAATGGATTCTGAGAATGATTTCACTCATTCTAGGGTACTTCTACCCTATCTCTAATGAATTTTTTCTCCGCAGGCTATGATTTTCCTAAAACCAAATCTCTGATACCAACTGTAACAATCAGATATTTTCAATCATTCGCATCAACACATGTTGGACTTGAATTGCTCAAAATACCGCATTGTAAATAAATTTGGAGCAAATGAAATACAATAACTGAATCACAGACACAGAAATATCAGAACAACTCACAGCGGAAATTAAAATACCACAGTAGTTCATGATGCTACTATAACAAACTCTCAAAACATAATGCATAATATCAGTCTGAAAAGATATACAATAGAAATCTCAAATACATAGAAGTTTATAAATACCAAAGCTGAAGTAGAACAACTGAAACTGATAGGGGACAGATAACTAGACAAGCAGATCTCCAGCGATTCCAAGCTCCAGAAAAGAAATCCAAAGCTAAGATGTAAATACTCAGGCTGACCCGAGTGTAAAGTAAAACACAAAACACTCGAGTCAGGACACAAATACTTAAATAATGTAAACCAACTCAAGTGAACTATAGTAGAAATGCACAATAACTTAAAGAATGCTTTGGATCGCCCATCCTTTTAGAATCAGTTAAACTATAAATTAAATACGTCCCGTGGTTAAAATTCAAAATGGTATTTCATACTTCGAAATCAAATATCATTTCAAAAATTCAATATCATTCAAAAATCCCTTTCAAAATATCAAATTATCGTATCTTCCAAACCACATTCATTTATTTAAAATACTATTTCAACACACATTTCAAATAGTTTATATTTCAAAACAAGTTACTTCATTTTAAATAATAAAAATGAAGTTATTAAATATAATAATAAAAGTATTAAATTTCCAAAATTTTAATCTGTCAAAATTCATTTATTCACTTAAATTTATTTAAAAAATGGAAATTCAACTTTCGCAGCATTTAGAAAAATGCTACGGAAAGTTACTTTTAAAATAATTCAATTTAACAAAAGACAGCATTCAAAATGTTGTAATAGGGTTGCACTAATTCAAATAAAACCTTAGCTAAATTCAATAATTATGGCACTTACAAAGTGCTATAATAGCCTTTAATTCAATTTAGCCCTTCTTTTCATTTATATTAACTATAGCATTTACAAATGATGTAATATCCTTTACTTTAGAAAATAATAGCATTTAAAAATGCTGTTAATTAAATTCCAAATATTCACTATACTTTCAAAAACCATTAAATTTTATTTAAACCATTTCAAACTTATATAATCATATATTTTTGACTTTAATAACCATCATTTAATTTTCCTTAAATTCATGATTTTATAAAGTTAAATTTCCATTCAAAATCGATATTTAATAATAATTCACTTACTAAATTCCAACATTCAATTTCAATTCATAAAATTAAATTTTTAACTTAACGCTTTAGTTTAAATTTTCAAATATAGTTTTTCATTTTGTTCACTTACTTCAAAAATTCACTATTGAACAAAAATCATAAATTCCAATTTAAGTTATATTTCAAAATTCAACTCAATATTCATTTATTTCACATTTTGACTTATTCAAAATCCATTAATATATTATAAAATCATCTTAAATTCATTTAATTCAAAATATCATAAATTTGTCATATTTTCATATTTAATTTAAATGCCATTTATAATTAAATCAAAATTTCCAAAATAACCTATATTTCAAATTTCCACTTTATCATTGATTTATTTCACTTATAAATTCTCAGAAAAATCAAAATACTTTACAAAAATCATTCTTAATTAAGTTTAAATCAAAGTATTATAATATTTAAATTTATGTATATTTTAAAATTTCAGAAAAAATATATTTTAATCACGGGTTTGTATTTCATTTTAGCGTAGGTAAAGTGATATGGGTAATATATCATTTCAACCCGTAATTTATAAAGAATACCCAGGTTTCAACATTTCAAACCCGCAGTCCCAAGTAAATGAAATAATTTGAAGATCGCTCAGGCCTATCATTTCAGCCCATAACGATTTACCTCTATTCTAAAGTCCGTTCGGGTATGTATCATTTCAACCCATAGTGATTCTAATCTAAAGGGAACTTGCAGTGTGATAAACTGATATAAATAACATAACAGCATACTATAACAGTAACATGTGATATAACAGGTGTTTAAGCATGGGTGAACATTATATAATCATAGCACAGCAGATATAATATGGTGATGCAATATACGGATTCAAAAGCGGTCGATTTACTAGTTATATAGGTATGAACTGTCTGGTGAGAATAACTCAATGGTATAGGATGGAGATGACAACCAAATACACAAACAAAAATCTTCGAAGGCATGATAACATGATAATATTTGAGAGTGGGAGAGCCAAAGCTAATTGCCTTGTCACTTAGCAAACAAAACATTGCACACTATGGATTTCAAACCAAAATATTTATAAACAATGCTAGGATTAAATGCACAACTCAAAGCTAAAGCTTTTGCACCTGCATTCACCAACTTATGCTTCAGCCATTGGTTGGAAAGGAACTGTTATGGGATGGATTTGGATCAGGTTAAGGGTACAAAGGTCGGCCATAACAATATATGAAGGAGTAGAGAGATATATGTGCATGTACACACAAATTCAAGGCACAAAAGTGGAATTCAAGGCCATCAATGGTCTCGGCCAAGCATAGATGAGCAAGGCCTGATCTGTAGAATTCATATACAGGTGTGGCAGAGGTCTTAGGCTCAGGTTTGGTGGGGGGTGGTGGCACATGAGTCGGCCAAGGTGGTGGTTGGAGTGGTGGAACAAAGTGGAGTTCGGCTATGATGATTTCAAGGAGTTTTCTTCATTTTCTTTGGTCAATCATCAACTAATAGGCCACGGTATGGAAGGTCAGTAGGAAGGAGGAGATGGTGGATGGTTGTGGTGGTGGTGGATGCATCCATGGTGCTGTAGTAGGGAGGGCCGAACACATAGAGTTGATGCAAGAGCAAAATCAATACAAAACAAGTAGAAAAGTGTATAAAAAGAATGAGATTTTACCAAAATTTTACTTCAGCTGATCGCCGTATATTTTAGGGTTTGAGAGGCTTTTTTTCATGAAAAATGAAAGTGATGGGCTGAAGAAAAGAAATGGTCAGCCAAATTGAATGCAAGTGTCGATTTGCAAATGAAAAGGTGAAAAGAAGGTGGAAAGTCAAAGGCATGTGAAAGGTTATAAAACTCTTCATATTTCTAATTTTCTTTATTCATTTTTAAACACATGAAAAATGTAAGTAAATAAAATAAAAACAAAAATAACAATATATGAATAAAAATGGATAAATAAATTTTAGATGAATATAAATTAATTAAGAAAATAGCTTAAAAATAGAAACTAGGTTTTAAAAATTGAAAATAAAATACAGTAAGCTTTGGAAAATTATAACATCGCTTTAAAATGTTTTAAAAATAAAATATATACCAAACATGTCGTATTACACATATTAGAACATGATATGACAAATAAAAATATTATTTGTATAAATTAAAATAGACAATTTTATTAAATAAATCAATTTACACACAATATTGTAAAAAGCATAACTTTCACAATATAAATCAGATTTCAACGCAACGAAAAGTAGTATTCTTGAAATTTAATATATTTTCATTTAAGGATAAATTTAAAAACTTAAAATGTTTAAATTTTAAATTTAAAAGTCAAAGTTTGACTAGATTGACCAAAAATCCACTTTACTGGAAAATATTCTATTTGTTCAGGTTTGAAATTATAATTCACACAAAATCAAAATATACTTTTAAGATAAAAATTTTTATTCATTCTAATAAATAAAATAAAGTTTCTAAATCAGGAGTTTCAATTTAAATAATTAAAAAATACAATTAAAATAATCACAAAATACAGGATTGTTACACGCTTTCGATCCGAGATTTTATGCTTTAATTGCCGAGAGAAGGGTCGCTTCCAAGTCGCTGCCTGATAGTGAAGAAAGTGAAACCTGCACTTCCTACATCAATTAGTCTATCAACCATTTGCGACCATTGTAGAAGGGCTGGGCATATAGCCAGAGATTGTCATGTGAGATGGCTGGAAAGAAAGCTGCGTACCCACTGTGCGAGAAGGAAGATGGGAGTGTGGTGCATTTATGCCTGAAGTATAGGAGTTGGGGGCATACTGAGGGGCAGTGTTCTGGACCGGTTGAAGTACCACCTAGTAGAATTAATTCCGATGCTTTGTTATATACGGTGGTATCCTGTGGATAAATTTGTTTTCAGCAGTTGTTAGGCTGCATTCGGTGAACTCTATTGTATCTTTTGCTTAGTTGAAGTTCTCAAACTGAGATATTTATGTTCCTGTTTTCATATGATATGAAATCTGAATTTGTGTTTGTTTTGAAATCCATCATTGAATCATCCCTTGTCGTTTTTTTGAAATCCATCCATGAATCTTCCCTTGTGTTTGTTTTGAAATCCATCCCGTTTGATTTTATTTTAAATTTGTGCATACATCGAAATTACTATTTTGATAAGGATGACCACATTTTATATATAAAAGTGAAATGTTTTCAATAATGATTTTATATCTTTTAAAATGAAAATTTAAATTTTTGAAAGGATTTGAAATTTTGAAAATTTATAAGAAATTTGATTAAAATAAAAATGATTTATAACTGAAGGGTTTCGAATTTGAATTTCGAGGAATCGAACTTCGGTGTCGGTTTTAAGATTTTGGAATATATATAATAATAATATGATTTAAAGATATTTTCTGAATTAGAAATGTTTCAAGTGTATTCGAACTAATCACAATGATTTCGCAGTGATTTCAAAGAAGTTTCAAGAAAGTAAAAGTCCAGATCCCACTTATGTCGTTGGAAAATTAATTTTGGTGATGAATGCATGCATCATCGACATTGATTTTCGAGTTTCTGAGTGGGGAGAGGCCACTCAAGTAGCTTTGCTATGCGAGTGATTTTGTCAAATCAATTTTGATTTTTGATTTTGAAGTATGGTTTGATATTCGAAAGATATATGTATATATATATTTGAAATGATTTAAAGTACGCCGGTGTTCAGTCCTCGAGATTCATATTTTTTTTGGTATAGCCCTATCTTTTGGAATTGGTTTACTGATTTGTTGGTGATTTCCAACTCTTGGATCGAAAATATGATTTCTTCGACTATTTTGAAGGTTCGAGCACTTTCAAATCAGGGTTAACTTTTCAAAGCTAAGAAATTTTGAAAGGTATAGGGTATTTGATAAAGAATATAAGTTTAGCTTGGTATGATTAAAGTATATAGTAATATGATTTCTATAAGTTTGAAACTATTTTTTGAGTGAAATAAATAAGACTCTTTTGAATTATACTAGTATGAAATATAGATTTGAAATGTTTGAATAAAGTATATATATAGAATAATAATCTCTCCAATGGTAAATTGGATTTTTTAATAAATAATTTGAAGGTTTTAAAAAGATATGGTTTTAAACTTTATAACCATTTTGATATTTTGATGATTTGAATGGTTTGGAAATGACTTAATCTTTATTTTTGTGACGACCCGGAATTTCTAACAATTTAAAATAGAATAATTAAATTGATTTTAAAATATTTAAAAGTTAATTTTAACTTGAATTCAAGATATCAATATCTACTTGATAATTAAATCATTGCATTATATAGTTCAAATATTGAATTTAATATTTGAAATTGGGTAAAATATTGAATATGGAATTATAAGCCTGTTTAAAATAATTTGAAGGCTTATAAATTTTTTAATGATAATACTGAAGATAAAAGAATGATTGGGATTTGATTTAAAGATGATTTGTTCAATTTTGATAATATATCGTTTAAATTGGAATTTGAAAATAGCCTTCCAAGGCACAGTCTCGGAATTCAACGAAACCAATTCCATTGGATCTGTAATAGTTAGTTATTATCGGATTTTGATTTTCGTAGTAATCAGAGTTGTCGTTTGACCTTGGCAGCTAGAAACCCTTCGAAATATTTTAATCGTTTTAATTTAAAATCGATCGTTTTCTTCTATAACTCACGCAGACAATCAAATTAGCCTCCGAAAAACGTTCCATTGCGTTTGGAATGTGGGTAAAACCTTACAAACGTTTGCCGGCACGTCTGATTCATAGTTTGAGATTTCGCATTATACAACGAGAGATATTTTCAATATTTAATCATATAATAAATTTTGTAGTACATTTAGTCAGAGATCTTTTATCCCCACTCGTACGCAGGAAGCTACCCGAAATCCATATTTATCTTTGTTTCTCCTCTCTAATCTTCAAACAGAAACTCGAACTCAAATAAGAAAAAAAAAGGCGACTGGATGAAAGAAAACAATATCGTTCTCACTTTTCCCCTCTTAAAATCCCTTCAGTTCAATAGAGCCATTCATTTCTCCTTTTCTTTTCCCCAAAGTCTTGTTCTCTCCTCCGAAACCAAAATCGCGACCTGTTAAAAAAAAGAGCATGCGCTCGAATTCGAAGCGGACTTAAACTCAAGCTCAGTGATGACTTCGTGGGTCACGATGATGGTGGGGAGGGGGGCCGCGACATCGTTTAGAGAATCGAATCCGTTGTCGCGCAACTCGTGGGACGCGAGAGTCAGAGGGGGGCGATCGAAATCTTGAGATTTGCGCATCGTGACTTCGGGTCACGTGCGAGCTTGTGTTTCGTTCATGGGACGTAGCGATGTGGGTTTGACATTTGGGGCGGGCACTGGGCGTTGACGTCGAGCACAGTGCAAGCGTGGACTGTGGAGGTTGCGAGGAGGCTTGAGGCGAAGTCGCGGTGGCGTCTTCGAGAGTGAAGTTGGTCGGCATCAATTGGAATTCCTAAAGGTCAACGATGGTGACGAGATTCGCTAGAATCTGGGTTCATCTTTTCTGTGAAGGTATTTTCTGTTGGTTTTATTAGACTATACATATAACATAATAGAAGAAATTTATTAGTTTGGAACTAAAACATCAGTTAAATAATAAATGGTAATTAGGTTGTTGTAATTAACCTGTTTAATTTTTGGTTGTCAAAAATAGGTTGTTAAAAGAAACTATTGGTTCAAGAATTTTTAATCAAATAATGAGTTAAATTAAATAAGTTTGGATTGATAATCGATGATTATAAATTAGTTAATCGAGTAATTTAAGATAATGAATTAAATGTTAATAAATTGTGAATGTTTAATTCAAGGTTTGAAATCTGAAAAGAAAACAGGCTGGTTGGAATAGGTTGCAAAAAGAAAAAGAAAAATCAAAGGTGAGTAAATCCCACTCTGTTGGATTTATATTAAAATTTATATGGTTAAATTTAAATAATCGGTTGAATATTTAAGTTGATTGGATGTATATTGATGATGATGTGACCTTGGTTTCGATTGATTCTCAAGTTAATTGTGAATTGACTCGAAGTATATTGGGTTTTAAATTGTTTTAAACTTAAATCATAAATAAGAAAATGTTTTCATTTTAAATTTAATAAGGGCTTGATGTTTTATGATTCATTAAATTAGTGGGGTAATTGAAATGAATAATTGATTAATTCAATTAATTAATGATTTGACTTAATTAATTTAGTGGTGAAGGGTTTGCATTAATTAATTAAGTTAAGTTAATTAATTAAGTGTAAGTAGTTCAGAATAATCATTAGATGGTTTGGTAAATAATTACTTAATGAAATTAATAAAATATAATTATTTTGGGTAATAAATCAAGAGGTTAGTTAAGATTATTAATTAAGGAGAAATTTGATTATTTAATAAAGTAAATAAATGGATAGTTAATTACAGGTTGAGATTAATCGAAGGTGATTAATATTGTGGTTGAATTAAAGTAATTAATTTAGATTGGAACAAACTAAAATATAATTGAAATAATTAATAAATATAATTAACGATGTAATTGAAGATTGATTAATTAAAATGAATTAATCGGTAATAAGTGACTTATGGGAAGTAAATTAGTATAAGTAATTAATAAATAATGTAACTACATAATTAATTAATCCATGAAGTAATAAAGATTACTTAATGATCTTGGTTGAGACTAATTAATATTGTGAAGTTAGTCTAAGTGAATTACTTGAATGTAATTGAAAGATAATTAATCCAGGGTGATTAATTAAGATAAAAATGAACGGATGATTGATTAATTGATTTGAAATTAATTAATGTTTAATGAAGAAATTTAAGTGGTTGACGTTAGTAATTCAATCAGGATTAATTAAATTAAATTTGTATGTGATTAAGCTTTGTTTATGGATGATTGAATGGTATTGGGTGCTTTGAATGAGTTGATATCTCTGATATGAAATGTTGTGTATCTCATTTGAATAACTTGGGTTAGGATAACATGAGTTTCGAAGAGACCGGGGTCGGGTATTAGGAAATACCCGAAACCAAATTGGATTAAAAATAAATTGATGTGTGAAATAAATAGGCTGGACTAAAATGATTTAAGTGAATTGGATTATTTTATCTAAGTTTGGTACTTAGAAACTGATATGTGAAATAAGTGTTGTCTTTAGCAAATTGTGAATTGGTTAAATTGATATAAGTTACCCCGGGTTTATATAAGTTGATTGCATTAGTATTCCATGTTAGTTGGGTTTACTCACGCTGGTTTTCAGCCTGACCTGGGTGTTACTTTGGTGTAATGCTCGGGTAAGATCGAGTATTACAGATTTTCAGGTAGGACCTGTTGGACCTCAGGAGGCGAGCTGGATGGCGAGAACGTATAGAGTATTTATGCTATAGTATATTATTGTGTATCTGAGACATGATAATAGTGTATATTCAGTGACTGTGAATATGTAAAATCTTATGTATATTAAATGTAATCGATAGATATGCTATTCTTTTGTAAACTGATATTAGTTATTATTATATTTTGTCCGCTGCGATGTGAGATGTTTGGTGTTGCTATTCTTCTTCTTCTTCTTCTATCTCTTTCTTCTTTTTCATAACCATCTGCAAATTTCAGGTTCGAAATTTCCGGGTTGTTACAGTTGGTATCAGAGCAGAAGGTTAAGCGAGAACCTTGGCTATGGTAGGGATTATTCATTTAATAGAGTCTGGAGTACTCTAGAATGAGTTATATATATATATATGAGCGCATACTTGTTATTTTCTTATATAAAGATATTAAATGATTTTATATAAAAATATATTTTTGATATATAAAGCAATATTTCCTTCTAATAAATATTAAGGTGATTGGTTGTTAAATTATTAGAATTAAATTAAGAAGTAATATAGTACAACCAAACCAAAATTAAATAAAGATAAGTTTGAAATGGATTTAAACTGAAATTGAAGTCTTGAATTGGATTAAATTAAGTAGAAATAGAAATACAGCTAAGTTAAAATTTAATTGATTGAAAATGAAATTCTAAATCTGGTCTCGGAATTTGAAAATTTTGTTTCAAAGTGATGAAAAATAATGAATAAGTATTATTTGGATAACTGGGACTTGTTGCAAACAATGGGTTGTTTGAAGTTTAATTTGGATTCAAAACCAAGGGTGGTTTAAAATTTCAAATCATGGCTGGGAGGGCAAAGAAGAAAAAAAAGAAAAGAAAAAATATGTATATACGTATGGATATACATGATAATTTGAAATAAACTCTAAGGTGTTGAGTTTTGATTTTCCCTGAAGGGTGATGTAAAAACCCAAAGTAATATAAGTTTTGAACTTATAAGAGAGAAAGAATTTTGAAATTTGAAGCGGGCATTCAAATTGAGTAAGGATGATTGGATTAAGTAGATTAGAAGTTAACTTGGAAAGTTAAATGGTTGATTTGAATTGGGAATTTGTGTGATCTCAAAACGGGTTTGAGATTTAAAAATTGGAAATGGATGGACGTTTTAAAATAAATTGGATGATATCATCCTTTTGTTAATAAAAATCTTTAAATTGAGAATTGTATTGTATAAATAAAATACATTTGAATAATTAAGTTGTAAATTAAATTTGTTTAAGAACTGGCTTCGAATTGGAAGATAAAATTTAATAATAAATTAATTTTTTTAAAATAAAATTGTATTGAATTCTTATTTGAACATTAAAATACATAAGTTAAGATAATTTAAAAAGGAATTTGGAGAATTGAACTCAGAAACTAAATTGATTAAAAACTTTTAATAAAAGTTAATTTTGTTTAAAAGGGTAAACCAACCTTTGAGAATTTAACTCGAATTTATATAATTCGAGATAGTTTAAATTCAAGTTTGAAATTGAATTTGGTTTGAATTAAGTGGATTGGTGATTGAAGATGTATAAGTTTAAAAAAATTAATGGGAAATTAAATTGGATTACGTTGAAATAATTTGAATTTGAAATGGGTTAAATTGATAATAATTCAAATTGATTGGAATAATATGAAATTATAATTAAAGTTGAACAGGATTAAAATCATACGGAATTTGATTTAAATTGGAAAGGGAATCAAGGTTGATTCAACTTGAATTGGGTAAATAAATTTCAATAAAAATTGGAGTTATTCAAATTAGAATTATATCAATTTAAATGAAAGTGTAAATTTACGTTGGATTGTTAGGGAAGTGAACATGTGACTCTTGACTATTTTTAATATAAATTGTTTTCATATATACTTATTCTTCTAAGCTATTAAATATATACAACCCTTCTTTTTAAAGCCAACTTATTTTATATTTGTTTTACAATTATTTTTGGAGCTATTTAACCATTTTTTCAACTGTTTCTAAACTAATCATTATTTTTCAATTATTTCACAAACTAATTTCTATTTTACAACTATTTTGTAATTATTTGAAATTTATGAAACTATTCAACTACTTTCCGACTATTTTACAATTAGTTAACTATTCTACAACTATTTTATAAACTAATAATTATTTTTCAACTACTTATCTATTTTTTTTTAAAATTCAAGCTATTTTCTAAATATAAACTGGTCGGAGTTCAAACTGTTATGGATTTAATACCAAACTGAGATAGGAATTGAAGTGAGAATCCAAATGAGGATTAATGTAAAGGTGGAAAAGTGAATGGAAAAGAAATGATATTGAAAAGAGTAATCAAATTGGAATGTTTGATTTTGAATAAACAAAGTTATACATCTTTGTTATGTGTAAAATGAAACCCCCTTGTTAAATCTATTGGCGGAAGAAAGGATTTTTGAAGGTGTTTGAAGTATAAAAGAGCTTTATACAAGATTGAAAAGATCCAAAGATTTTAAAATTATATATATATGTATATATATATACAAAGGATCTTATGAGGATTTTGGAAAAGGTTTTGAGAACCTTTGGATTTGGAAAGGCTTTTGATTTTTGAGTAAAATCAATATTGGAATTTGGAAAGCCTAATTTGAGAATTATCGATTGTAGGATAATCGATTATGTGTAAAGGAGCTTTGTATGATATCATACTAGGTGTATGATTTGAAGATACTATTTGTGTATAGTATAAAATGTTTTGATGATGGCTATGGGGAAAAAGGCGCTCCCTTGAAATGAACTTCCCAGGAGTGCCTACGGGTGGTGCCGCCTTGAGCCCAAGGGGGGTTCTAAAGTTGATCCTGTGAGGAGTCCATACAAAACTGGTTCCTACGGATTATTGGGTAGCGAAAGTCGAGGGCGCTGATGCCTACAGAGGCATTTGGGTTATGCTGTGACGACAGTGTAACTCGATGTCGCTGCGATCTACTATGGGGACCATAGCGAAATCAGGTGGAGGATGAGTGCCAACAGTCTACACTTGATTTTGCCGGAAAGGCAACACAACATCGGTAGACTGCGATCTATGGTCAAGTGGAGTGGAGAAGTTTCATTTTTGGCAGCGAAATTCGATGGCGCTGATGCCTACAGTTATATGGGTTTTTGCTGTGATAGCTACGTAACCCCGTTTGTAGCTGCGATCTGTCGTGGGTTCCATAGTGTAATCGAGGGGCGCGGAGGCCTACAGTTATCTATGGATTTTTTCAAGATGGCAACGTAACCATCGGGTTAACTGCGACCATGGATGGGGGTGATGATTTCCAGAGCATTCTCACTAATGATATTTCCTCTATTTTCAAAAAAACTGCTTCCGATATTTTCAGTAAAATTATTTTCCAAGTATTTTCACTGGGTGTTGAAAACTGGTTTACCAAGTACTTATAGATTTTCAGTCCTACGCCTGATCAACGTATGACTGAATTTCTGTGAGAACAAGGATGGACTGGTTGAGACATCGAGTTATAAGAAATATTTTTTATAAAAGCTATTTTAATAGTATGAGGTGAATTTAAAAGCATTTCTAAATTTCTAAAAAAATAGAAGTGTTGGAATTTTGGGAAAATAAAAGGGAAAATCCATAATGGATTTATAAAATAAAATTAAACTCAGGAAAATTTAATGAAGTGATGTTTGTAATAAAATCGAATATGGATATACAAGTTGGAAGTAAACTTATTAGCTAAATAATTATTTAATAGTGTATGTTAATAAAATTGAACTTGGGTAAATAAATGGATTGTGAATTAATAATGGAGTTTGGAATTGAATTTGAATTTTAAATAGAATTCGACTTAGATTTGATAATGAATTAAATAAGAAGAGATGTTATAAAATAAAAATAAATAGAGTTTGATCGAAATAGTGATGGGTTGAATGACAAATAAAATTCTAGTATGTTATAAATAATATTAAACGTAAATTGCGAGTAAATTAGATATAATGGAAGTATTGGCAAATGAGATGAAATTGAATTACAATAAAAATGGTTTGCATTGCAAATAAAACCCAAGTGAATAGAAATAAATTGAGAATGACTTTGTATTAATAAAATAAATTCAAAATGAGTTAAGCAGGTGAATTTAAAATTTAAAACGGGGTGGATAAATTGGTTAATTGAGTTAAATAATAAATGGATGAAGTTTGATTGAATGAAATTAAACAAAGGTTTAGTTGGAATTGGATTGTCAGAATGGACTTAAGTTATGGGACGAATAAATATGAAGTAAAATTTCTTAAATCAATAAAAACTTGGATTAAATTAAGTTGGAAATGGAATTAAATGTAGAATGGGTTGAAATTAATTTAAAGTAGTTATAAACTGAAATAGAAACTCTATTAAACGAATATCGTCGAAATTGCATAAAATAAATTGTCGTTTGGCGTAAACAAAGTAATTAAATTTCTGTGAGTTGAAAGAGATTAAAATAATTTTTTTTTAGAATAATTGAATTGAATATGAGCTTGTTTGGATTAAAAATCAGTTGCATGTAAGAAATTGAGTGCAAACCATTGAAACTGAGTGAAATGGCTTATGAATTGATAGAAAGCAATTGAATTAGCTTTAAAGTTATATAAATCGCTTATGGGAAGCGTTTGGTGTTTGTTGCTTTTGAAATGCTTATGTTTAGCCATTAAAAGTAAGTGATGCTAATGGATTTTCTACGTATGGTACTTATATGTTTAAATTGAGTAAGTACAGGTACCGGGGAGCCATTTGGTTGATTTGGGTTGCGCTAATTGCTTAAATTAATAAGTTGCTTGCTTAAAATGCTAAGTAAAGGTACGCCTACGCAATAAAAGTAGGAAATATGAACTGTTTTTGCGTTTTCCGACCGTGTGGGTCGATGTATACATATTTATATCTCTTGTCAAATTGCAAAAGCTCCTCCGTACAAAGGAGTCTCTGCCAAAATTTTCTAAAAATTTTGGGAGTTAGAAAATTTTTGAGAAATTTTTTTGAAAATTTTTGAGAAAATTTTCTTTAGCGGCAAAACGATTACAAATTGAAAATTTGAAGTAAATTAGTAGATGGGCTAATATGAATCGGTTATACTTGAAAGATAAAATTTAATATTCAAATTTGAAAAAAGTTGAATTCATATTAAAACGGGAAAAAACGAATTTAAATAGAAGTAAATATGAAAACCTATATAAGAGAATGTATAAAATGATTTGTAAAGTTTCGATTGAATATTGTTGCTAAACAAGATATGCAGGTATTAATGGAAAAGGAATTGGATTTGATTCCAAAGGATAAATTTGGATTGCTTGACAAAAAGGTACATATTTAAATTTCTAGATGAAATTGGATTGGGTTTTTGACATAGCCACTTGGCTTTTGTTTTCTTTTGGAATTTGGGAGCCCGTCGAGGCCTTTTGTAGTAGTACCAAGCTAGCCGCGCAAAGGAGACGCTGGCAAAAAATTTCGAAAATTTAGAGAGTTAGAAAAATTTTGAGAAAATTTTGATAATTCAAATTTTGGTTTTAAAATGAAATCTGAATGATTGAACAAAAAAAAGGGTACTGTTCGAAACTGGGAGAGTTTGGGAAGTTGGTAAGAATGATAAGGGGCCTTTTATGAAAGATAGTTGGTAGGATGTTGAATTGTGAGATTTGGAAAAAAAGTAAACGGGTATAGTACCATTCTTCCTAACTAGTAATTTCGGGGACGAAATTCTTTTAAGGGGGGAGGAATGTGACGACCCGGAATTTCTAACAATTTAAAATAGAATAATTAAATTGATTTTAAAATATTTAAAAGTTAATTTTAACTTGAATTCAAGATATCAATATCTACTTGATAATTAAATCATTGAATTATATAGTTCAAATATTGAATTTAATATTTGAAATTGGGTAAAATATTGAATATGGAATTGTAAGCCAGTTTAAAATAATTTGAAGGCTTATAAATTTTTTAATGATAATACTTAAGATAATAGAATGATTGGGATTTAATTTAAAGATGATTTGTTCAATTTTGATAATATATCGTTTAAATTGAAATTTGAAAATAGCCTTCCGAGGAACAGTCTCGGAATTCGACGAAACTAGTTCCATTGGATCTGTAATAGTTAGTTATTATCGGATTTCAATCTTCGTAGTAATTGGAGTTGTCGCTTGACCTTGGCAGCTAGTAACCCTTCGAGCTATTTTAATCGATTTAATTTAAAATCGATCGTTTTCTTCTGTAACTCACGCATACGATCAAATTAGCCTCCGAAACACGTTCCATTGTGTTGGGAATGCGGGTAAAACCTTATAAATTGTCTATCGGCACGTCTGATTCAGAGTTTGAGATTTCGCGTTATACAACGCGAGATATTTTCAATATTTAATTATATAATAAATTTTGTAGTACATTTAGTCAGAGATCTTTTATCCCCACCCGTACACAGGAAGCTACCCCAAATCCATAATTATCTTCGTTTCTCCTCTCTAATCTTCAAACAGAAACTCGAACTCAAATAAGAAAAAAAATGCCGACTGAATGAAAGAAAACAATATCGTTCTCACTTTTCACCTCTTAAAAGCCCTTCAGTTCAATAGAGCCATTCATTTCTCTTTTTCTTTTCCCCAAAATCTCGTTCTCTCCTCCGAATCCAAAATCGCGACCTGTTAAAAAAAAAGAGCCTGTGCTCGAATTCGAAGCGGACTTAAACTCAAGCTCAGTGATGACTTCGTGGGTCGCGATGATGGTGGGGAGGGGGGCCGCGGCATCGTTTAGAGAATCGAATCCGTAGTCGCGCAACTTGTGGGAGGCGAGAGTCAGAGGGAGGCGATCGAAATCCTGAGATTTGAGCATCGCGACTTCGGGTCGCGCACGAGCTTGGGTTTCGTTCATGGGACGAAGCGATGTGGGTTCGACATTTGGGGCGGGCACTGGGCGTTGACGTCGAGCGCAGTACAAGCGTGGACTGTGGAGGTTGCGAGGAGGCTTGAGGCGAAGTCGCGGTGGCGTCTTCGCGAGTGAAGGTGGTGGGCGTCAATTGGAAATCCTAAAGGTAAACGATGGTGACGAGATTCGCTAGAATCTGGGTTCATCTCTTCTATGAAGGTATTTTCTATTGGTTTTATTAGACTATACATATAACATAATAGAGCAAATTTATTAGTTTGGAACTAAAACATCAGTTAAATAATAAATGGTAATTAGGCTGTTGTAATTAACCTGTTTAATTTTTGGTTGTCAAAAATAGGTTGTTAAAAGAAACTATTAGTTCAAAAATTTTAAATCAAATAATGAGTGAAATTAAATAAGTTTGGATTGATAATCGATGATTATAAATTAGTTAATCGAGTAATTTAAGATAATGAATTAAATGTTAATAAATTGTGAATGTTTAATTCAAGGTATGAAATCTGAAAAGAAAACAAGCTGGTTAGAATGGGTTGCAAAAAGAAAAAGAAAAATCAAAGGTGAGTAAATCCCACTCTGTTGGATTTATATTTAAATTTATATGGTTAAATTTAAATAATTGGTTGAATGTTTAAGTTGATTGGATGTATACTGATGATGATGTGACCTTGGTTTCGATTGATTCCCGAGTTAATTGTGAACTGACTCGAAGTATATTGGGTTTTAAATTGTTTTAAACTTAAATCATAAACAAGAAAAAAAATTCATTTTAAATTTAATAAGGGATTGATGTTTTGTGATTCATTAAATTAGTGGGGTAATTGAAATGAATAATTGATTAATTCAATTAATTAAAGATTTGACTTAATTAATTTAGTCGTGAAGGGTTTGCATTAATTAATTGAGTTAAGTTAATTAATTGAGTTAAGTTAATTAATTAAGTGTAAGTAGTTCAGAATAATCATTGGATGGTTTGGTAAATAATTACTTAATGAAATTAATAAAATATAATTATTTTGGGTAATAAATCAAGAGGTTTGTCAAGATTATTAATTAAGGAGAAATTTGATTATGTAACAAAGTAAATAAATGGATAGTTAATTACAGGTTGAGATTAATCGAAGGTGATTAATATTGTGGTTGAATTAAAGTAATTAATTTAGATTGGAAAAAATTAAAATATAATTGAAATAATTAATAAATATAATTAACGATGTAATTGAAGATTGATTAATTAAGATGAATTAATCAGTAATAAGTGACTTATGGGAAATAAATTAGTATAAGTAATTAAGAATTAATGTAATTACATAATTAATTAATTCATGAAGTAATAAAGTTTACTTAATGATCTTGGTTGAGACTAATTAATATTGTGAAGTTAGTCTAAGTGAATTACTTGAATGTAATTGAAAGATAACTAATCCAGGGTGATTAATTAAGATAAAAATGAAGGGGTGATTGATTAATTGATTTGAAATTAATTAATGTTTAATGAAGAAATCTAAGTGGTTGAGGTTAGTAATTCAATCAGGATTAATTAAATTAAATTTATATGTGATTAAGCTTTGCTTATGGATGATTGAATAGTATTGGGTGCTTTGAATGAATTGATATCTCTGATATGAAATGTTGTGTATCTCATTTGAATAACTTGGGTTAGGATAACATGAGTTTCGAAGAGACCGGGGTCGGGTATTAGGAAATACCCGAAACAAAATTGGATTAAAAATAAATTAATGTGTGAAATAAATAGGCTGGACTAAAACGATTTAAGTGAATTGTATTATTTTATCTAAGTTTTGTACTTAGAAACTGATATGTGAAATAAGTGTTGTCTTTAGCAAATTGTGAATTGGTTAAATTGATATAAGTTACCCCGGGTTTATATAAGTTGATTGCATTAGTATTCCATGTTAGTTGGGTTTACTCACACTGGTTTCCAGCCTGACCCGGGTGTTACTTTGGTGTAATGCTCGGGTCAGACCGAGTATTACAGATTTTCAGGTAGGACGTGCTGGAGCTCAGGAGGCGAGCTGGATGGCGAGATCGTATAGAGTATTTCTGCTATAGTATATTATTGTGTATCTGAGACATGATAATAGTGTATATTCAGTGACTGTGAATATGTTAACTCTGATGTATATTAAATGTAATCGATAGATATGGTATTCTTTTGTAAATTGATATTAGTTATTATTATATTTTATCCGCTGCGAATGTGAGATGTTTGGTGTTGCCGTTCTTCTTCTTCTTCTATCTCTTTCTTCTTTTTCATAATTATCTGGAAATTTCGGGTTCGAAATTTCCGGGTCGTTAACAATTTTGCTAAAGAATGTGAATTTGAAATGATAATTGATTTTGATAAATGAATATTTGAAGTTTATATTTGTATGAAAGGATATTTAGTTTTTGATTTTATTTAAAAATGATGGATTTATGAATGAATATTTCAAAACTAAGTAATGAAGAAAATTTTGAGATATATGAAATTATAAAATTATTTTTGGAATATGATATATTTAAGCTTTGAAATATATTAAAGATTGAATAGTTTATTTTATGGATCAAATATTTATTTGAAATTTGATAATATTTGAAATGGTTTTGTTGGAAAACTAAATTGAATTGAAACTGATGGTTTGAATTGAATTAAAATTGGAAATTTTAGGTTTGGGTTTAATAGAATAAATTTGTGAAATTTAAAGAATTAAAGGAATCTTTTATGATTTCAAATGTATGATTTCGAAAGGTTATGATTTTTAAAGTGTTATAATTTCAAGTATTTTGGTGTCGAAAGATTTATAACTTTGAAAGTATTATGACTTTGGAAAGCGAATATATGTTTGAAATGGAAAGGAATTTGTTTGAACTAAATTTTGTTGATTTGAAAATTTGGATTATTTTCTAAATCTATTGTTTTAAGATACTTTGAAACTAAATATATGTAATTAGGAAGAAATGATTTGGCGAAATTATATAAGATTTTGAAACTGAATTGATATTGAAATGGTTTGACATTGAGAACCTTGTTTATATAAATACTTTGATTTGGGAGTTATCGAACTTGTATAAAATTGATTTGTGTAAGTATGAAGTGATTTGAAACTTTTGATTTGTAAAGGTACTCAACTTCTAAATTGAAATCTTATATAATCGAAGTCTATATAAGTGTGACTTGATACACTATTGATTTTGGGAAGTATTCGATTTGAAATGAAATTATATATAATGGACTGTATATAAGTATGATATTTGAAAGTGATTTGAAAGGTACTATATGATAGATATTTTTGAAGTAAAGATATGGAAAGTGCCTTCTTGTGACGACCCGGAATTTTTCAAGCATTTAAAATCGGAATATTTAATTGATTTTAAATATTCAATATAATAATTTTTAACTAGAATTACAAATATCGTTATTTGTTTGATAATTAAATAGTAGAATTTAATTATTAGAAGTTGAGTAAATTGTTGAATCTCGAATTTTAAACTTGTTGGATAAAATTTGAAGACTTGTAAAGTTTATATTGATAGTCCTGAGGATAATAGAAGTTGTAAAATTGAAATTAGCAGCGGTTTGTTCAGTTTTGAAACTTAATATCGTTTAAATTGAATTTAAAAATAGTCTTCCGAGACACAGTTTTGGAATTCGACAAAACTAGTTTCAATGGGTCCGTAATATTGAATTATTATCGGATTTCAAATTTCGTATTGTTTGGAGCTAGTGTATGAGTGTATGAAGTATATTCGCGCTGGAATTTCATAGATAATAGTCGATTTAAATTGAAATTTGAAATTAAATTAATACATTTTTAACCATTTAACCTTCCGTCGAAATAATTTCACGTCAGTTAAGGTAAGCTTATAATTGGTCGAGCCTTCTTGAACACGCTTTGTTTTTTTAAGAAAATAATAATAATTATAATACCCCGAGCCTTTCAACGTAAGGATTCTAAAGCAAGCTACCGAAAGAAAAAAAATAATATAATCGAACTCCTTTGTTTCCTCTAGAAGTAAAAACTACACTCCCTTCAATTCGAAATTCTGTAATAGCCGAAGAAGAGTCGCATACCCCCCATTTTCTTCTTCAGGCACGAGTCGCATCCCTCTTTCCTCCATCCAAACTCGAAGACGAACGTTTCCCTCTTTCTAAAAGTACATCGAATTGAATTTCAGGGAAAAAAAAAGGCCGAGAATTCGCATCTTCACGCGACTTCATTTCACGACCAATCAAGTCGCGTTGGCCCACGGCTTCGAGCACGAGCTCGTTTAGGAGCGGCGACAAATTGAAGAGCTCAACTAGGGTTGTGAGCGAATTGTGTGGCTATTGGGGGCCGATGGTCAGATCGGCGACGTAGTGGAGGCTCGCGCTATCGAGCGAGGCAGTGTGCTCGATGGATTCAGGTTGGTGATGCCAGCAGCTCGGGCTCGAGTTAAGGCTTCGCGATGGAGATGGAATCATTCTCGTGAGCGTACTCGTCTATGAGGTATCGAGATTTCTTTTATTTGATTTTATGTGGAAGGATAAAATGTTTATTCATATTGAGTTTTTAAAAAAAAAATTATATATATATATATATATATATATATATATATATATATATATATAAGAATTTACAGTTAGGTATTTCGATATTTATTGTAGTTTAAATAATGGATATTGAGACAGTACAGCTTAATAGAATTTTTTTTAAGGTTAAGACTTTTATTTAAATAATTGACAGTAAATTGATAACATTAATATATAGACAAATGTTTTAATTTACCAGGTCATTTGAAAATAATTTATTAAGGGTGTTTATTTTAAATTTGTTATTAAATAAATATACGAATACATATTGAAATATGTATTTATAAAGATAAACAGGAAACTTATTATTTTAAATGTTTTGTTTTGGAAAGATATATAAATAATAGGTTTGGTGGATAGCTTGTAAAATTTACTTATTTGATTATCAATATAAAAAGGGATAGTTTGTTTAACTTGATAATCAATTTATGTACTAAAGGGAATTTTAAGTTAAATGAAATTTAAAAAAAAAAGAAAGGAAAACTTCGTTCAAAATATTAATAAATTATATAATGTTGTTCAAGGTTTAAAATCAAGGAAACAAGTCGATTTGGAATGGATTGGGAACAGCAAAGCAAAGGTGAGTTAATCTCACTCAGTTAATTTAAATTTAAATGATTAAATTTAAAAAATTGTTTGAATGGTTGAATCGATTGATGTGCTGTAGTATGATATATTTTGGATTGGTACTTATGTTGTGCTAACGTCTGTGGATGCAGGGGAAACAGGTTGGAGGGATCCAACTGGACCCCTCAATATTTATTTAAATTATTTAATACCCTCTGTTGTGATTTATTTGATATCCTATGATGATCTTTATTGGAATGTTGAATGCTATGGTTCGATTGGATATAATTGGGTATGATGAATTACCAAAGATATATAAATTGGATTTTTGTAAGATAATAAAAGAAGTGAAAATGTAAGTAAAATGATTATAGAAATTTGAATAAATTTTTAAATGAATTGGAAAGAAATAAAGTGACTTTAAAATTCTAATAAATAAATTTTGAGTATAGAATGGAAATGTGAATAAACAAAGAGTTAATGAATTTTAATCTTCAGTGATATTAATTAAAAGAATAAAACATTTATTTAAAATTTAAGATTTAAATTATTAAAAGGAATAAAGAAGAAGTTGGGAAAAACTGAAATCCGTATATTTCACTTAAAAATGTTTAAAAACAAACGGGAAATAATAACATTAATAATAAGTCCATAATTAATGAATTTTAAAATGAATTAATAAAGTAAAGAAATTTATTTCAAATAAAATAGATTGGAAATCAATTTGGGAAAAATTGATTTAAGTGATTGAAGTTGGAATTTTCTCTAGATAGCCAAGTACATGTTTTTAAAAAGTAAAATTTTAAAATATAAATTAAAAGATTAAAAGTTGTTTTTAAAGAAAGCAAGTTTTGTAAAATTTATTATTTCTAATATTTAAAATCTAAGTAAGTATTTTCTTTTAATCTATTTTAGTAGTAAATATTAAGAAGTAACTTAGTATTTTGTTTTTAAAAGAAGAAATCTAGTTTATATTTATTAAGTAACCTTATTTTCAAATATTTATATAGTATGTATTTCAAAGTAGTTTTAATTTAAATGTTTTAAAATATATTGCAAAGTAAAGTGTTTTAAATTATTTTAAATTCTAGTTTTGTACTTGGTGATTTTAGTGGAGATAGAAAATATTTGGGAAATTGATTCTGAGAAAGGAAGATAGTTTTAAAACTGTTTTCAAAAGGGTTTGAAAAGTGGAAATATATCTTGTGAAGATATTTTGAGGGAAATAAATAATTTGGGAAATTATTTATTGTTGGATGGTTGATTGTGAATATTAATTGATAGTTAAATAACCGACTATCAATATTGGCCAACTGCGTTGATCGTTTCGAAGAGTCCGGGATCGAGATTTATTTCTCGAAAACCACTTCGATCCGATTTGTACATTTCGTGCGAAAAACGTGTTCGGAGTCGAAGATGGAGCAGTGAAGTGCAAGGGCTAGTCGCTACTAATCCTGAGGATATTTCCAAAATGGATGCAGTAGGAATAGTGCCTTCAGTTCCGTTCGAACCCGGGACAGACTTGTATGGATGAATGCTTGCGAAACATCGTCAGGTGGACGATGGGCATTCTAAGTGAAACGTTCTTAAAGGTAACGCTTAGCCTCAAGCCTCATCAACCGGAAATGACTGAAAATCAGGGGATATGCAGCAAGGTTAGGTGGGTCATGCCCAAGCAGGACAAGATATTTCCCCTGTCTAGATGTCCCTTTTTATATATTTCGTCTTAGTGGGTGGTTGGTCATGCCAACCACGGGGTTTATCTTGTTCGGGACTGTTCAGTAAGGAATGGTTTCGGCCTTGTGTTACAGGGGATGAAGGGAGTAATCCTCGGTACGGTGATCTAGGCCCCGTACCGTGACAGGTGGTACCCTAGTGCCTAGTCATTAGTTGGAAATCCATTCTCCCTACGAGCCTTGTACGAGTTTTGTTTGTATTACCCACTTTTGTGGCTAGTAGCTGGAATTTAATAGATGTTAGAATTTCAGCTATTTTTTTAAGTATTTGTATGTAGACCCTATTATAATATCAGAGGATTTCTATAAAAATTGTTTTAGCTATCGTAAGGTAAAGACCCGACATGTTTAATTATGGCGTGGTCTTACGAGATGCTTTTGTTTTCAAAGGATTTTTTTTGAAACTTTAATAATCAATTGGGTGTGATTTTCTCACGCTGGTATTCCAGACTGACTCGGGTGTTATTTAACTGTAATGCTCGGGTCAGACCGAGTATTATAAGATACAGGATATGATGCTGTGGAGCTCAGGAGACGAGCTGGATGACGATACGTATTCCCGTACTTGCTTATATATATATATATATATATATATATATATATATATATATATATATATATATATATAGTCCGCTGTATTGAGTTGCTATGCATTCATTTGTATGTTATTGATGTGAGCTGGGATTGATGTACTCTGATGATGTAATGTATAAACAGATATATTTGAGTTTTGAGTAAAGATCATTATTGTCTATTATATTTTATTCCGGTGCGATGGTAAGATTCTGATGTTGTTTTTGGTTCTCTCTTCTTCTACCTCTTCTTCTTTAAACCAAATGGTTCGTATTTCTGTGCAACTTGAGTTGATTTAGGTAGAATAGTGTTGACTCAAGGGGTACGGATTTGCAGGCTGTTACAGTGGTATCAGAGCTTAGGTTGGAGATAACATTGGCTCTGGTGGGAATTACTCATTTAAATTAGAGTCCATGGTACTCTATAATGAGTTTGAGCGTATAAATAGATATGAGCGCGTATTTGTTAGTGAATATAAATTGTTTTAATATTGTGTTGATTGATTTATTGAGTGGCATATGAACCTTCGTCGACACAGTCTGCGCAACTGTATCGAAGGGGTTTCTAAACACTTGAATAGAACAATTGACACGGTATTGTTTTAAATGTGGGTAAATGAAATAATTTTACCCAAATATATTTTGATATAAATAAAAGTTTTGTAAACTATTTTAGCTAATATATGGTTGCTTGGATGTTAGAAATAAGGATATTTAAATTATTATCCTTATTGTATGGAAAATTTAACTAGAAATTTAGAATATAACTAAAGTTTAAGGGAATAAATTCATTATCAAATGACATTCGTAAATATGAATTTGGAAATTTATAAATTGAAATATAATCAACTAAGAATTTGTATGAGCATAAGCTGTGCAAATAAATTGTAGTAAAATTGAAATAAGCAGGATTTGGAAATTTAAATTCCGGAGATTTGGAAGTGTTTTAAAGATAAATGATAGCATTATTGTTTTGGAGATATATCTGAATGTAAATCTGTTTTAAATGAATTTTGAAAGTGATATAGCATTGAAATCACTTGGATTATTGGAAAATAATTCTGATGATGACGGCCGCATCATCAGTATTCATTTTCGAATTTCTAAGTGATGGATTGCTACCAATTTGATTTTTTAAAAAAAGCTAGTTGTTTTTGAAAATTTCAAATGAGATTTGCTGGGATAAAAACCAGGATTAGTTTAATTTTTGAGAAGTGAGATTTGAGATGTTGAAGATTTCAAAATGATTTGAAACTAAAAGCCGGGTATTTATGAAGAGAAATCCTGATGAATAGATTGTATGCTTATAAGTTAAGATGATTTTTAAATTAGAAGGGAAATATAAGTTTTAAAGGCTGGAATTTAAATTTCAGGTGAAAGGTCAAAAATGAAATAAGCTTGGATTGGAGAATAAAATTTAACTGGATTGAAATTAATTGAAAAAGCTGAAAATAATATCCAGTTGTATTCGAAGTAACTTGAAATCGAATTGAGTTAAATACATCTTCGTTAAAATTAAATTGAATTGGGATGAGAATTCAATTGAATTAATGAATGAAATAAGATTCTTACCTGAATAAATGGAAAATAAATTGGGTAAGGGTTGGAATTGGAATAAATAAATTAGAATACCTTGTAGAGGGATTGAAATTCATTGAATAAAATATGCTTGAGTTATAAATGAGTATAAAACGCGAGTCAAAAATAAAAGAGTAATATATTCAAGCCTATAATGAATGGAATACAAATCCAGAATAAATATTGCTGAATGAATTGAAAAATAAAATAAAAATTCAAACTTGAATTATAAAATAAATGCGAGCTTAAGAAAATTTAAATGAAGAGATTTTGAGATTAAAATCAAGTTCTGAATTTTAAATAGGGAAGAGCTATTTAGAGGATGAAATATGTAATGAGAACCCAATGTAGTAAAGTAAAAGCTGAATTATAAGCTAATAATGAAGATTGGAAATAAAACTTAAATTATAAATTGAATTCGACTCAAATTGTTGAGTGAAGTAAATGAGACTGAATTGTGAGTTCATAAAAGTGAATGGTAATGTGAAATGGATAGTGGAATCAGGACTTGAGTTATAAACTAAAATTTAACTTGAAGTGTTAGCAAATTAAATATAATTGGAAAGGTATCGAATAAAAATGAAATTGGATTAAAATAGTAATGGTTTGTATTTCGAATAAAATCCAAATATGTGGAAATGAACTGGATATGGCCTTGGAATCAATTGAGTTAAGTTGAGTATAAAAGAGGAAAATTTACTTGTAAAATGAAAATGAGCTTAAGTGTAAAATTTGAATAAATCGAAGTAAATTGACTTAAGCTGAATAGATGAAAGAGAGTTGAATTTAATTCAACTTAAAATAAGTTTAATGATATTGGGTTGGATTTAAATCAAGTGAAAATAAATTTAAATCGAAATAGAATTTGGTGAGTTACGGATAATATTTAATGGAATGAAAGTCTTAAATAAATAATTGTAACCCATTTAAATTGTCAAGGAAATGAAATTACTTGGAGTCTATAAGAAAAAAATTGAAATAGTTATTGAACGAAATAGCTTAGATTTTAAGCTAAATAACACAGTTTGGGATAAACAAATATGGAATGGAATGTAAATGAATGAATTGTGAATAAAATTGAAATGAAATACGTCGAACTAAATAAATGGTTGTGAAGGAATTTAAATAAAAAGGAAATTTAGTTGATAAGTAAGATGAATCTAAGTTGATAATGGTTTTGAATAAACTAGTTTGGTTAATAAAATGAAATGCAAGTGAATGGATTCAAATTTGAAATGCGATGAAAATGAGAATATATGGATCGTGAATAAATTTAAAAATGAAATAGAATTAAGTGTAAATTGAGTTGAAAACAATTTAAATTGGTTATAAAACATAAATACTTGTTTATTCACATAGATCTCGTCAAATTGAATAGAATAAACTGTTATTAGATATAAATGGAAGTAATTAAAATTTTATGAATTTGTAGAAGTAAAATAAATTGATTTTGAGATCAATTGAATTAAATTTGAGTTCAGTTGCTTAAAAATAAATTAAATGTAAGCGATTGAGTTTTAAACCATTTAAAATTAATGAGGTTGTATATGAATGGATTGAAAACCCTTCGAATGGAAAGAAAATGGTTTATGAATTAAATTGAAACAGTTGAATTAGCATGGAAACTATAAAAAATTGCTTACGGAAAATGTTGATGTGCCTTTCTTTAGAATTCATATGTTTTAACCATTGCAAATAAGTGAAATATAGTTAAAATGTATATATTTGGCACTTACATGTTTAAATTGAGTAAGTACAGGTTCCTGGGAGCCGTGTGGCTGGTTTTAGTTGTGCTATTTGCTAAAAATAATAAGCCGCTTGCTTAAAATGCTAAATAAGGTACGCCTACGCAATAAAAATAGTATATATGAACTGTTTTTGGTTTTTCCGACCGTGTGGGTCGATGTATATATATTTATCTCTTTTGTCAAATTGCAAAAGCTCCTCCGTACAAAGGGGTCTCTGCCAAAAATTTTCAGAAATTTTGGGAGTTAGATAATTTTTCTGAAAATGTTGGAAAAATTTTGTTAACGACAAAACGGTTTACACTGAAAATTGAACTAAGTTAGTAAATGAAACTAATTAAAGTAAATGACATAAAGTAGTTATAAATGAAAAATAAGATGAAAGATTCAAAGTTGAAAATAAATGAAATTCATATGTAATATGGAAATCAATTTGAATAGAAATAGATATTAACTAAAGTGGTAAAGTGAAAACAAACAAAGAAGCATATAGAATGCTTATACTAAACTTAAGTAAGGAATGGTGAACTCTTAATTTGGAGATTGACATTACAAATATATTCCAAGTTGATATTTGAATGAGTAAATAATTGACAATTGTAAGGAAATCGATAAAATGTTTTGAAATATTGTGATTGGATATTATTGTCAAGTAGAATATGCAGGTAATATAAAGGGAAAAGAGGATTGATTGTGATTTTAGAAGATAACTTTGAAATGCTCGACAAAAAAGGTATGTGTTTGAATTTCTTTTGAAATTTGATTGGGTTTTTGGATCGAGCCACTTGGCCTTTTGTTTTCTTTTTGGATTTGGGAGGCCGTAGAGCCATTTTGTAGTTGTACCGAGTAAGCCGCGCAAAGGAGACGCTGGCAAAAATTTTTGGAAATTTAGGGAGTTAGAAAATTTTGAGAAAATTTTCATAATTCAAAATTTGGTTTTAAAATTGAAACTTGAATGGTTAAACAAATGGTATGGTTTGGAACTAGGGAAAGGTTTGGAAAGTTAATAAGTATAATAATGGGCCTTCTATAAGAAGATGGTTGGTGAGATGTTGAATTGTTAGAAACTGTTTGATTTTGGGAAATAGTAAATGGGTATTGGACCATTCTTCCTAACTAGTAATTTCGAGGGCGAAATTCTTTTAAGGGGGGAGGAATGTGACGACCCAAAATTTTTCAAGCATTTAAAATCGGAATATTTAATTGATTTTAAATATTCAATATAATAATTTTTAAATAGAATTACAAATATCGTTATTTGTTTGATAATTAAATAGTAGAATTTAATTATTAGAAGTTGAGTAAATTGTTGAATCTCGAATTTTTAACCTGTTGGATAAAATTTGAAGACTTGTAAAGTTTATATTGATAGTCCTGAGGATAATAGAAGTTGTAAAATTGAAATTAGCAGCGGTTTGTTCAGTTTTGAAACTTAATATCGTTTAAATTGAATTTAAAAATAGTCTTCCGAGACACAGTTTCGGAATTCAACGAAACTAGTTCCAGTGGGTCCGTAATATTGAATTATTATCGGATTTCAAATTTCGTATTGTTTGGAGCTAGTGTATGAGTGTACGAAGTATATTCGCGCTGGAATTTCATAGATAATAGTTGATTTAAATTGAAATTTGAAATTAAATTAATACATTTTTAACCAGTTAACCTTCCGTCGAAATAATTTCTCGTCAGTTAAGGTAAGCTTATAATTGGTCGAGCCTTCTTGAACACGCTTTGTTTTTTTAAGAAAATAATAATAATTATAATACCCCGAGCCGTTCAACGTAAGGATTCTAAAGCAAGCAACCGAAAGAAAAAAAAAATATAATCGAACTCCTTTGTTTCCTCCAGAAGTAAAAACTCCACTCCCCTTCAATTCGAAATTCTGTAATGGCCGAAGAAGAGTCGCATACCCCCCTTTTTCTTCTTCAGGCACGAGTCGCATCCCTCTTTCCTCCATCCAAACTCGAAGTCGAACGTTTCCCTCTTTCTAAAAGTAGATCGAATTGAATTTCAGGAAAAAAAATGGTCGAGAATTCGCAGCTTCACGCGACTTCATTTCACGACCAATCAAGTCGCGTTGGCCCACGGCTTCGAGCACGAGCTCGTTCAGGAGCGGCGACAAATTGAAGAGCTTAACTAGGGTTGTGAGCGAATTGTGTGGCTATTGGGGGCCGATGGTCAGATCGACGACGTAGTGGAGGCTCGCGCTATCGAGCGAGGCAGTGTGCTCGATGGATTCAGGTTGGTGATGCCAGCAGCTCGGGATCGAGTTAAGGCTTCGCGATGGAGATGGAATCATTCTCGTGAAGGTACTCGTCTGTGAGGTATCGAGATTTCTTTTATTTGATTTTATCTGGAAGGATAAAATGTTTATTCATATTGATTTATACAGTTTAATATATATATATATATATATATATATATATATATATATAAGAATTTACAGTGAGGTATTTTGATTTTTATTGTAGTTTAAATAATGGATATTGAGACAGTACAGCTTAATAGAATTTTTTTTTAAGGTTAAGACTTTTATTTAGATAGTTGACACTAAATTGATAACATTAATATATAGACAAATGTTTTAATTTACCAGGTCATTTGAAAATAATTTATTAAGGGTGTTTATTTTAAATTTGTTATTAAATAAATATACAAATACGGATTGAAATATGTATTTATAAAGATAAAGCAGGAAACTTATTATTTTAAATGTTTTGTTTTGGAAAGATATATAAATAATAGGTTTGGTGGATAGCTTGTAAAATTTGCTTATTTGATTATCAATATAAAAAGGGATAGTTTGTTTAACTAGATAATCAATTTATGTACTAAAGGGAATTTTAAGTTAAATGAAATTTAAAAAAAAAGAAGGGAAAACTTCGTTTAAAATATTAATAAATTATATAATGTTGTTCAAGGTTTAAAATCAAGGAAACAAGTCGATTTGGAATGGATTGCGAACAGCAAAGCAAAGGTGAGTTAATCTCACTCAGTTAATTTAAATTTAAATGATTAAATTTAAATAATTGTTTGAATGGCTGAATCGATTGATGTGCTGTAGTATGATATATTTTGGATTGGTACTTATGTTGTGCTAACGTCTGTGGATGTAGGGAAAACAGGTTGGAGGGATCCAACTGGACCCCTCAATATTTATTTAAATTATTTAATACCCTCTGTTGTGATTTATTTGATATCCTATGATGATCTTTATTGGAATATTGAATGTTATGGTTCGATTGGATATAATTGGGTATGATGAATTACCAAAGATATATAAATTGGATTTTTGTAAGATAATAAAAGAAGTGAAATTGTAAGTAAAATGATTATAGAAATTTGAATAAATTTTTAAATGAATTGGAAAGAAATAAAGTGACTTTAAAATTCTAATAAATAAATTTTGAGTATAGAATGGAAATGTGAATAAACAAAGAGTTAATGAATTTTAATCTTCAGTGATATTAATTAAAAGAATAAAACATTTATTTAAAATTTAAGATTTAAATTATTAAAGGGAATAAAGAAGAAGTTGGGAAAAACTGAAATCCGTATATTTCACTTAAAAAGGTTTAAAAACAAACGGGAAATAATAACATTAATAATAAGTCCATAATTAATGAATTTTAAAATGAATTAAGAAAGTAAAGAAATTTATTTCAAATAAAATAGATTGGAAATCAATTTGGGAAAAATTTATTTAAGTGATTGAAGTTGGAATTTTCTCCGGATAGCCAAGTACATGTTTTTAAAAAGTAAAATTTTAAAATATAAATTAAAAGATTAAAAGTTGTTTTTAAAGAAAGCAAGTTTTGTAAAATTTATTATTTCTAATATTTAAAATCTAAGTAAGTATTTTCTTTTAATCTATTTTAGTAGTAACTATTAAGAAGTAACTTAGTATTTTGTTTTTAAAAGAAGAAATCTAGTTTATATTTATTAAGTAACCTTATTTTCAAATATTTATATAGTATGTATTTTAAAGTAGTTTTAATTTAAATGTTTTAAAATATATTGCAAAGTAAAGTGTTTTAAATTATTTTAAATTCTAGTTTTGTACTTGGTGATTTCAGTGGAGATAGAAAATATTTGGGAAATTGATTCTGAGAAAGGAAGATAGTTTTAAAACTATTTTCAAAAGGGTTTGAAAAGTGGAAATATATCTTGTGAAGATATTTTGTGGGAAATAAATAATTTAGGAAATTATTTATTGTTGGATGGTTGATTGTGAATATTAATTGATAGTTAAATAACCGACTATCAATATTGGCCAACTGCGTTGATCATTTCGAAGAGTCCGAGATCGAGATGTATTTCTCGAAAACCACTTCGATCCGGTTTGTACGTTTCGTGCGAAAAACGTGTTCGGAGTCGAAGATGGAGCAGTTAAGTGCAAGAGCTAGTCGCTACTAATCCTGAGGATATTTCCAAAATGGATGTAGTAGGAATAGTGCTTTCGGTTCCGTTCGAACCCGGGACGGACTTGTATGGGTGAATGCTTGCGAAACATCGTCAGGTGGACGATGGGCATTCTAAGTGAAACGTTCTTAAAGGTAACGCTTACCCTCAAGCCTCATCACCGGAAATGACTGAAAATCAGGGGATATGCAGCAAGGTTAGGTGGGTCATGCCCAAGCAGGACAAGATATTTCCCCTGTCTAGATGTCCCTTTTTATATATTTCGGCTTAGTGGGTGGTTGGTCGCGCCAACCACGGGGTTTATCTTGTTCGGGACTGTTCAGTAAGGAATGGTTCCGGCCTTGTGTTGCAGGGGATGAAGGGAGTAATCCTCGGTACGGTTGCTGCAAATTTATTGCTTTGTGGTTGTAGGTGTTGAGAATCCTCGGATAAAGGTCGGTAACGAACGAGGATGGCATACTCGTGTATTTACCTAGTTACAGCTTCATTAAAGCGTGGGTTAATTTGGCCTTGTATTGGCAGAGAGCTATTTAAGTTCTCGGGGCGTCCCTCTAGAGGCGTACCCATGTGGCATAAGAAGTTCCTTAGCCCGACCATTTGTTGGAAATCCAAAGAAATAATACGAGCCCTGTACGGTTTTAGTTGTATAACCTGCCTTTTACTTATGGTGGTGACCTGCCATTTAATTGGTAGCTATAGTAGGCATACCATAATGGTGGTATGTTGGCTAAAATTAATATTTCACTTTCGAAATGTTTTCTACACTATGCACTAGTAATAATATCTAAAGGATTTTGCGTACCAAATATGTTTGACTATTATAAGGAGAAATCTCCTCCAATTGTGCGCTTGCATTATGTGTGTGGCGGGAGGCCTTATGGTAGTTCCGTTTTCCAAAAGCATAGTGGGTTTCTTTTCCTTTTCTTTGTGCAAATAACAGTTTTTAAGATCTCACACCAGTCCCATTGCTGACCTAGAGTTTATTGTTCCCTTTCTAAACTCTGGGTGCCCATAATTTTCCACACGGGCAGCCTTGACTCGGCTTATCAGCTGTTCTGGATCGAAGTCAGAAAAGATATGCTGTGGAGATTAGGAGGCAAGCTGGATGGCGAGGCGTATCACTTATACGATGTATTATCCGCTGTGTATTAGTTGGTGCAAGTTCAGTTTCATTTAACAAAGTTATAAAGACTGTCAGTGTTGTATTATGTGTTGTAAAATCTGATGATGTATTTATAAACTGATATAGTTCTTTGTTTTGAAGATATTCATTTACCTCTTATATTTTGTTCCGCTGTGAAATGTGAGATTATGTTATTTTTTCCGTTTCTTCTTCTTTAACCCTAACGGTTAGGTTTTTCGGTATTTGATTGTTCAGCATTTGATACAGTGGACGTATTAATGTCAACTTTCAGAAGTTGAAAAATTAGGTCGTTACAAAGTGGTATCGAGCAATTGGTTAAGCAACAACCTTAGCTCTGGTGGGGATTACTCATTAGAGATAGAGTCAGTAGTACTCTAGAATGAGTATGAGTGTAATAGTAGATATGATCGCGTATTTGTTAGTGAATATAAAATTGTTTTATATTGTTTTGACGTATCGGTTGATTGTTTATACATTCTGGTCGGTGTAGTTCGCCAACTGTATCGATAGGAATTTCTAAACTCTTACACAAGATAAACCGACGCAATGTTGTTTTAAAATTGGGTAAATGAAATAATTTTGCCTAAATTATTTTCGTATATAAAAGGAAATAATCTTTGTAAATTATTATAGTTGTATATTGTTGCTTGATTGTTTGGAAGTGATAATATTAAATTATTATCATTATTATTGAATAAGAAATTGAGATCATAATAAAGAGCTAAGAAATCAAATCCATATACAGATGGGATTTGTAAATATAAATGGGATTTATAATTTAAAATAGAATTTCAGAGAATTATTTGAAAATGTTTTTGAAGGATTTGAAAATTGAAATTTTAGAGAAAAGTTTAAATTCCATTGAGTTTGAAAATGATTTTCAAAGGTTTGGGAAAATAATGGTGAAATTGTTTGGGAAATATTTTTGAATTGGGTTCGAAATATGATGAGTTTTGTGATTTAAAAATATTTGGAAACGTTTTTAAACGAGTAAAAGAACTAACTCTTTTCGGTCGTTGGAAAATAACTTTGGTGATGATTGCAGCATCATCAATATTAATTTTCGAGTTTCCAGGAGAGGAATTGCAGCCAAAATGTTTTTAACTAGAATTTTTTACAAAAACTGGGTTTGGTTTTGGAAATTCATTGGATAATTTGAATTGATTTTAAAAATGACTTTTGAAATGTTGGAAAGGCTCTGGAATCCTATTTAAAATATTTATGAAATAATATTGAGTTTGGTAACTTATAATATTTGAAATTGGTAGAATGAAATTTAACTTGAAGAAAAGTTAAATTAAATGAAATGGAAAAATTAGTCAAGTGGACCAAATGAAGCAAAGTATTGAAATAAAATTAGTAAGTGAAACTAATTGAAGTAATGACAAATTAAATATGGTTTGAAATGAATTGAATTCATATGTAATTGGAAATCCAGTTTAATATAAGTAGATATAAACCAAAGTGGTGAATTGAGATAAAATTAAGAAGTATGTAGAATATTTATATTAAACTTAAGAAATAAATGATGAATTTCTTAAGTAAAATTTAGAGTTGAGAAAATATTCTAAATTGATAAGTGAATGAGGATAAACTGAAAATTATGAAATGGTAATTGTGAATAAGGGAATGAAAGGTCAATATGAATAAAAGAAAATTGATATGGCTAATAATCAGTTTGGAATAAATATGTAGGATGTACATATATTATTTTATTTGCATAGCGATTTGATCCAGAATTCGAGCATAAAATTTTGAGATAATTGTATTGATCCGAGTTGGAATTTTTCACTCGATTTTCGATGGTGAACCATGGATATGGATTTTTGGTTGATTCTAGAATCTCTATCATACTTTATGGCTATGCAAGGAGAATGACGGTTGCTGATCAAGAAGCCAGATTTGAGTCCGCACTAGGAAGTCTGGTGGATGATACTAGTTCGGAAGTGAAATTGTGTGATCGAGTGAGCGATCGAATTTGGTATTGCATACGAATTGTATAAGTATATCGTACGGGTTTGAATGAAATGAATATTGAAATTTCTTAAAGAAACGTATAAAATGATTTTAAATGTCGAAATTGGACATTGATATTAAGTAGTATACAGGTGTGTTAAAGACAAAAGATAAATTGGAATTCAATTTCTAAGATAATTTAAATTGCTCAACAAAAAGGTATGTATTCGAATGTCTATATGAAATTTGATGATTTCTGTTAACTCCGCCTCGGCCATGACTCAGCGACCTAAAAAACTACCGACTTAAGACTTAAAAAGGGATGCTGACTCAATGCCTTAACAAGGTTGCCGACCTAACAAGGATGCCGACCTAAGGCCTAAGAGGGATACCGACTTAAGGCTGAACAGTTACCGACCTAATGCTTTAACAAGGTTGCCGAACTAAGGCCTAAGAGGGATACCGACTTAAGGCTGAACAGTTGCCGACCTAATTCTTTAACAAAGAACGCTGACCCAACTGCCTAAAACAGGCTACCGACCTAAGATAGTTACCGACCTAAGATAGCTACCGACCTAAGATAGCTACCGACCTAAGTCGCAACCGACCTATGACCTATGTTAATTCGTTCACGACCCAAGCAAAGGAAGACAAGTTCTATGCAGCTACTTGGCACAGTGGCCTCTTAACTCGTACACGATTCAAGACTTGGGTTATTATCTGAAGGGAACAAGCTTATTAGTTAACTCGTACACGACTCACGACCTAGCTTGAGTCGTCCATGACCTAAAGCTACTGGGTGAAGGTTCAATGCCGCATGAAGAGGACCAGTTGACTCATTTGCGACTTAGATGTTGACTCGTGGGCGACTTAGGACTTGTACAAATGAACTTTTGTGAAACCATGGAGGGGCTAGATGAGTCGGCCACGACTTACCTTAGACCGGTCACGACTTACGACCTAAAGGGGGGATTTCCCTATAAATACCAACCTACCTCAAACATGAAAGTGACTTTTGGCCAATCTCATTAAAGCGCCGATACACTGCTGAATTCTCGACTTACTCGACACTTCAAGTACGAAAGGCATCTCAACTAACTTCGAGAGGAAATCTAACGCAATCTACATGGATTCAAAGAATTCTTCTGCATCAAAGTTCTAGTTGTTTGTCTCATCAGAATTGTAATTGAAGATTGTTGTAAAGTTGTAATCGATTCAGTAATAAAGAGAATTAAAGTGGACGTAGGCTTACCCTAAGCCGAACCACTATAAAAGCTGTTGTCTTTTCTGTTTTCTCTGTGACTTTTCTACTTGTTTTTAGTTCCCGTATTCACGGGTGGTGCTTTCGCTTAACTTCAATCTACACCGGGGTGTTAGCGTTCGATTTTCAGCGTTAACATTTTTGGTGCTTTCATTGAGAGACCAACTCAGGAAACTTCCACCATTGCTCCGCAAAGGTCTGCTGAAAGGATTTATTTTAAAACCAGAAGTTTATTGGAAATAATGGCTCCTGGGAGAAAACGAAGTTCTGTAAGATCCGACAATGTTCAAGAGAATACTGCTACCTCTCCTCCTTCAAGTCAAGCAGCTCCAACTGTTGGAGTTACGCGAGCAGAATTGGACGCCGTAGTTTTGGGATTGAATCAGCAATTGAATGCTCAGAATGCACAGTTGGAAGCCCAGAATGCCCAAAATGCCCTGATCTTGAGTAAATTGAATGATCTACTTGGAGCAAACCGTCAACCGGGTAATAATGTTGGGAACCCTACTGTGGGAGTTCAGGATGTTGAAGGAAACATTTCTCAAAGAGCCGCAGACCCTGTAGAAAGGACTCCTCTTCAAGCTGGAGGATCAGGGCCGCAGCCGACCCTCCGTGAACGATTGTCAAGGCAGAATTCAGAGAGAGTCACTGATGTCTGCCCTCCAGAGCCTCTAAATGATGAAGAGTATTTTTCGGGTATGGTTCGTCAAATCATGAAGGAAAATATGCGAAGAGATGAAGATGAGAAAGAGTGGGGTTTTGCTCCCAGCAAAATTCCATTTACTGAAAAGATCTTGAAGGCAGAGTTCCCAAGGAAATTCGTTCCCCCTACTATTCCGGCTTACAAGGGGACGAGTGATCCTAACGAGTTTCTGTATAAGTACGACTGGCATACGACGGGTGCTAGGGCGTCTGATGAAATCAAATGCCGATACTTCCCGGTTTATCTAGAAGGTGTAGCTCTATTGTGGTTTACAAAGCTGCCGGTCAGGTCTATCGATCAATTCTCCGATTTGACCAGGAAGTTCAAGGAGCAATTTAGATTGTACGCTTCTAAAGCAAAGGATATATTGTCGCTGTCAAGTCTAGAGCAAAATCCGGGAGAATCCATCAGATCATTTTTGAATCGCTTTAACATAGCATTGGTTGAGGTAGATAATGCTGAGCCACGCATGGTCCCCGACATACTTGATGAGGGCGATTGACAAATCGAGTGAATTTGAAAAATGGTTGAAAATGAAAGAACCAGACTCACTAGACAAATTCTACAAGAAAGCGGATGAATTCATGCGCTTGGAAAGCCTTCAAACACCGGCTAAAGTGGTATCAGCAGAAGCCGGGAACAATGGTGCTCCTTCGAACAAGAAAGAACCTAACACACAAAAAAGGGAAATGATGGTGGAAAGAAACAGGGGGACGCTAAGAAAGGCCGTTCTTTCAATTTCACACCCTTGACTCATACCCTTGAAAACATCTTCTTTGCAACCAAAGATGATGTCAATTATCCGACACCACCTAAAATGAGAGTTGCGATTAAAATGGAAAAAAGTGGAAGGTTCTGCCGGTTCCACAACCAGCCCGGCCATGACACCAACGAATGCCGTCAGTTGAAAGAGGTAATTGAACAACTCTTGAAGGAAAACAAGCTCCAGCAGTATGTGAAAAGAAATAGAAAGGCCCAACCTCATCGACTCAAAGACAACAAGTTCCCGCTCACCGTCCTGGTTCAAGTGAGAAGGCCGTAGAGCATGAATTGGAAAGGCCTGTCATCAATATAATAACTGGAGGACCTCACCCAGCAGGTAAAAGCTGGGGCGAGATGGAAAGGTATGCCCGGGCCTTGAGGCATGTACCGGCTGAAGAGAATGTTTTTGTTTTAGAGAATGATGCGCCTTTAAAGCAACAAAAGACTTCCACGGATGATATTGTGTTCAGTGCCAGGGATTCTTTGGGTATCGAGGCTCCGACCATAGATCCTTTGGTCATATCCGCTGGTATTGGGCCGGCAACTGTGACAAGAGTTCTAGTTGATTGTGGAGCTTCATGCAACATCCTCTTCAAGAAGACCTTCGATCAAATGAAGATCCTAATGGCTGACGTTCAAGCTTCATCACTTAAGATTGTTGGGTTTGCTGGAGAACCCAAACAGCCGATTGGGACCATAGATTTGTTTGTAGAACTTGGAAAAGGATTGAGGAAGGTGGATCGAAAGCAAACCTTTATAATTGTTGAAGAATTCTCTACCTACAATGCCTTTTTAGGCCGACCAACTCTTGCTGCATTTAAAGCTGTTCTTACATCATGGTGTCTGACTCTGAAATTCCCCACAGATAACGGAGTTGGTGTGATTAAGGGAGACCAAGATGCGGGGCGAGAATGTTACTTTACAGAGTTGCAAGAATCAAGGAAAAGGGAAATTGGAAAAGGTGCAGCTGCTCCGGTCCGCATCAAGGAACCAACCTTGTAGCAATTACAGGGTGGACCCTGCACTGGCGAATGTAGTGGGGCACGAAGAGAGATGGATCCAAGGAAAGCCAGTGCAACGGAGAATAGGGTTGTACCGGTAGAGGTAACAGTGCCGGTGCCCGTTGACCCAAAGGACCCAAACAAAGTGCTTAATGTGGGTTCACAACTCAACAAAACGGTTCAGAATGTTCTGATTTCATTTTTGAAGGCTAATTTGGATGTATTCGCTTGGGCTCATGCTGACATGTGCGGAATATCCCAAGAGATTGCAGTACACACTCTGAACATTGATCCAAAGTTTACACCTGTAGAACAGAAGAGAAGAACCCAGGGTCCTGAGAGAACGGCAGCGTTGAAAGAATAAGTGGATCGGCTCATGGAAAACGGTTTCATCAGAGAATCTATTTATCCAAATTGGGTATCAAATCCAGTGCTGGTTAAAAAAGCTAACGAAAAGTGGAGAGTGTGCATTGATTTTTCAGATCTGAACAAAGCTTGCCCCAAAGACTGTTTCCCGCTGCCCAGGATTGATCAGCTGGTGGATGGGACGACAGGGCATGAATTGTTATCTTTTATGGATGCATACTCCGGATATAACCATATTATGATGCATGAGCCAGATCAAGAGGATACAAGCTTCATCACCGATGTTGGACTCTACTGCTACAAGGTCATGCCTTTCCGACTCAAGAATGCAGCGGCAACTTACCAAAGGCTTGTTAATTCCATGTTTAAACCACAGATTGGCAAGACAATGGAGGTTTATGTTGATGACATGCTAGTAAAGTCTAAGAAAGCAGTGGACCACATGGATCACTTAGCAGAGATGTTCGCAGTACTCCGAAAGTACAGAATGAAGCTTAATCCCTTAAAATGTTCATTTGGTGCGGAGGCCGGAAAGTTTTTGGGTTTCATTGTGAGCTCTAGGGGCATTGAAGCTAATCCAGCTCAGATCACTGCCCTGAGAGAGGTCAAGGCTCCTAGAACGAAGAAGGAATTGCAAAATCTCAATGGAAAGGTTGCTGCTTTGAGTCGGTTCATTTCCAAAGCTACTGACAAATGCATTCCATTCTTTGATGCTCTGAAGAAAGGAAGAAAAACTTTGAGTGGACTCCTGAATGTCAGAAAGCATTTGATGAGTTGGTTCGTCATTTGGAAGTGCCTCCGATACTTTCAAAGCCTGATAGTGGGGAAGATCTCTTCATATATTTGGCAATTTCGTCTCATGCTCTCAGTGCAGTGTTGGTACGGGAAGACGCAGGGATTCAACGCCTAGTCTATTATATCAGCAAAAGATTCACTGGGGCAGAGATGAACTATTCAAGATTAGAAAAGCTCGCCTATTGTTTGTTGATCGCATCAAGAAAATTAAGGCCGTATTTCCAAGCTCATCCCATCAAAGTCCTCACTAATCAACCTCTAAAGCAAGTCCTATTCCGTCCTGAGACTTCGGGCCGTCTTTTGAAATGGAATATTGAACTCAGCCAATATGACGTCACTTACCATCCCTGAAAAGCAATCAATGGACAAGCTTTGGCAGATTTCATCGCAGAATGTACGGATAAGGGTGATAGTGAGGAAGAAGTCACTGATAGCGTCCCAATCCAATGGAAATTGTATGTCGATCGCGCAAGGAATGATTACTGTTCCGGAGCAGGGGTTGTCCTTGAAACCCCAGAGGGGCGATCGCTATGTTATGCGCTGAGACTAGAATTCCCTTCGACAAGCAATGAAGCTGAATATGAAGCTCTCATCGCTGGTTTAAGGATCGCTAAAGAACTAAACATCAAGGCCTTACAGATCTTCAGTGATTCTCAACTTATTGTTTGCCAAGTCAGGAAGGAATTTCAAGCTAAAGGAGGGAATCTTCCCGTCTATTTATCAAAAGCCTGGGAGCTCCTTCAAGATTTTGACCGTTATTCAATAAACCATATACCCCGAGAAGAAAACATGAAGGCGGATTCTCTCGCAAAGTATTCGAGTACTGGTGAAGCTCAACTATTGGGATTAGTTCCTGTCGAAGTCTTGTCAACTCCAAGCACAAATGAAATGGATGTTGATTGGATTATGAATGTATCCCAAGAGCAAGAATCATGGATGACTGCGATACTTGAATATTTACTCAATGGTTCTTTGCCAGAAAGTTCAAAAGAACGATAGAAGCTGATGAGGAAAGCCTCCAGATATATAGTTCAAGATGGTCGTTTGTATAGACGAGTATTTTCAATGCCATTACTCCGATGTGTGACAAAGGAAGAAGCTAAGACAATTCTGACTGAAGTACACGGAGGGGAATGTGGGGATCATACAGGTGGTCAAACTTTAGCAAAGAAAATCCTCCGTTATGGATACTTTTGGCCAGAAATTAATCAGGATGCTACTGACTATTCCCGAAAGTGTGATAAATGCCAGAGATTCGCTAAAATTCCTAGAGCGCCTTCCACTGAGCTAACACAAATGGTCAGTCCATGGCCGTTTGCCATCTGGGAATAGATCTCATTGGGCCTTTGCCAACTACCAAATCGGGAATTAAATATGATACCGTTGTTGTTGATTACTTCACTAAATGGGCTGAAGCCGAACCATTGGCTACTATTACCTCTAAGAAAATGATAAGTTTTGTGACTAAAAATATCATTTGCAGGTATGGTGTGCCTCAGAAGACAATCACAGACAATGGTACTCAATTTGAAAGTGAGAAGTTCCAAGATTTCTACAAACGATTCAAGATCCGAAAAAGCTTCTCAGCAGTGGCTCATCCGCAGGCAAATGGGCAAGTGGAAGCAGTAAACAAAATCATCAAATCAAACATCAGAAAGCAGCTGGAAAAAGCAAAAGGTGGTTGGGTCGATAAGTTACCGCTTGCAATATGGGCATACAGAACCACCCACAAAACTGCGACTGGGCATACTCCATTTTCATTAACATGCGGATCAGAAGCGATGATTTCAGTGGAAACTGAAGTCCCCTCACACAGAAGGATCCATTTTGATCAAAATGAGAATGAAAAATTGCAATTGGAAGCACTTGACCTCCTCGATGAAAGAAGAGAAGAGGCTAGACTTAGAATTGCAGCTCACCAGCAAAGAATAGCCAGGCACTTCAATTCCAAAGTTCGTCGACGCTGCTTTGAAGTTGGGGACATAGTCCTATAGAGAATTATGACAGCCATAGGTGTGTTTGGGTCAAACTGGGAAGGGCCATATGTTATAGGTGCGAAACTCCTAGATGGCACATTCAAACTCACAACTGTCGAAGGAGAACCAATCCCAAGAGCTTGGAACAGCAATCATTTGCGTCCCTATTTTACTTGAAAGCTTTGCTGAAATGTTGTAAAAGAATTGTGAATATATGATTCTTGTATTGAAAGCAATTGTAAAGCAAGTGAATAATGAAAAGCTATAAAGTGGATGTAGGCCCAGTTTTTGGCTAAACCACTATAAATCTTGTGTTCTCTACTATTATAAACTGCTTTGTTTTATTTCGACATATAAAATACGTTAACTGTGTTACGAAAATGTCGATTTAATAATGCAGGCCATAAAAAAAAAGCCTGCCCATCGCAAGACCAAGCGATCTCCGACATCACCCGGCAAGCAAATGCTAAACCATTCAAAATTTCCATACTCAAATCCTACAAAAGAAGTGCTTCGAACAAAAGTTAGCGATGTGGATGAAAGTGGACCATTTCTAACTAACTACAAATGTTTGTATAAACAAACAACCAGTTAAATAGCCTATGTCTACCACCACCAACTCGCTTAACTATGAAGTGTGTTTCTTTGGATAAGGGAAATTATTGGCAACTAAAAAGGGATGACACTTGCAAAAGACAACGGGGATCGCCAACATGAATAGATGGCAAAGAGACATGGGCGAGCAAGCATCAAACAGCAAAATACCTCTTCGGAGGCACAAGCCGTCTTCAGAGGCACAACTCTTCGGAGGATAAAGACCTCGAGCGGGCTTAAGCAGAAAAAGAGAGATCTTTCTCGATACAAAGTTGCGGACTGATCGGTCGATACACTCCCGTGAATCCGTCCAACCGAGAGAAAGAAACTCCAAACTTCCAGGCAAAAGCCCTACTCAGAGGCACACGTTTCACCGAGATTGAAATAAAACTTCCAAGTGTTGAAACGTGAAAAGCCCTCTTCGGAGGCCCATTTCACCACAGTTGAAATGCTAAAAGACCTCGAGCGGGTTAAACCAGAAAAAGAGAGATCTTTCTCGATACAAAGTTGCGGACTGATCCGTCGATACACTCCCGTGAATCCGTCCAACCAAGAGAAAGAAACTCCAAACTTCCACGCAAAAACCCTACTCAGAGGCACACATTTCACCGTGATCGGTGATACACTCCCGTGAGATGAAATGTGAAAAGCCCTCTTCGGATTCCCACTTCCCAGCGAACAGGGAAAAATAAAAGCCTCTCCCAAGGGGTAGAAACAAAAGACCTCTTCCCAGAGGTAGAATCAAACAAAAAGACCCCTTCCCAGGTGCACAATCAAACAAAAAACCTTTTCCCAGAGGTGCAATCAAACAGAAAGACCTCTTCGGAGGCACACGTTTCACCGAGATTGAAATAAAACTTCCAAGTGTTGAAACGTGGAAAGCCCTCCTCGGAGGCACAACTCTTCGGAGGCACACGTTTAACCGAGATTGAAATAAAACTTACATGTGTTGAAACGTGAAAAATCCCTCCTCGGAGGTTCAATTTTTCAAAGAAGCATTTCACCAGAAATGCAAAGCAAAGATCAAAAGCCCTCCACCGAGGCGTAATATGAAAAAAAAAATCCCTCTTCAAAGGCACACTTTAGCTTTCAAAGGAAGACTGGTTCTTCTATTCTTGAAAATACTCTTCCTCAAAAAGAAGTTAAAGTGCCCTTCAGAGGCCCGCTTTACCACATAGAAGAATTCACTTGGTAAAATGTGTGAAAGCACAAAAGAAAAAGTGATATCTTCGAAGGATGAAGCGTAGAAACTCATATGGAGTGAGTTGTACTCTATTTTGAGCAGAATAGTATTCCTCCAAGTATGGAATAGTTATTCTCCAAAAAATAAGAGTACAAGTCCCCTCAAAGTATAAAATATTGCAACGAGCTTATGGTATAGGGGCAACATGGTATAGCTACATTGGTAAAAATTACGCTCGAACAACATACCACAAGCTCACTGCAATATCATATAAAGAAACTTGTACAAAAAATGAATAGTAAATGCATTCTCAAATACAGACAGAAGTTTGTACAAACAAAAAGAATCATTTTATTCAATACTGTCAAAATTTTGTACAGGTACAGGTTTTAAGATAAAAAGAAAAAGAAAAGCGGAGGCCGGTACCCGCACAATCTCCGGCCAGTACATGCAAAAAGCAAAAAGTAAAAATAAATCGAAGCAGGACCCCTTACTTCGTCCTGCCACCACCCTTAGAGCCTTCACCCGACCTAATTGGCAGCTTTTCAGGACGGCTAGGGAGAGTCGGGGATGAAGGAGAGAGGGTTACTGCCGGATCAGCTTTTGTTTCCTCTTCAGAAACAAGAATGTCTTTCCTTCTCTTCTTGGAAGTGGCACGCTTCCTCCTTCTCCTTGAAGAAGACTCACTTCCCGGAGTAACAAGAGCAGATAATTTTATGTTATCAGAAGTGGTTCGCTCCGGAGACTCATTGTCTTCTCCAAGCCCTTCTCCCCCATGTTCTTGAGAAGCAATAGGATCATCTAAACCATGAAGAGCCTCTATTTGCTCCTCTTGCGACCCAGGTTGAGAGGCGGATGGAGGAGTGACCTGGAGAGGCGGAGGAGGAATAATTGAAGGAGGAGGAGTTTGAACAATGCTCGATGCTTTCTCTACAGAAGAAAAGAAGTTAAATTTAGTAAAGAGAGGAGATAAAGGCTCGCTGAGGTTCAGGAAATAGTCAAGAATCTCATCGAACTCATAAGAAGCAGATGTGCAGTCTACTTGGGCAAGATTAACAGTAGAGTTACTTGGATAAGTTGGCTTCCTGATATCAACCTCATAAGCCTGTGCTTCGGCGCTCTATTCACCTTCATCTCCACCCTGTGTACTTGTAATCTCGGTTGTAACTTTGACCAGGGATGGAGAATGAGAATTGGAGCCAATAATGTCGATTTCGGCCGAAGGAGAAGGCTGGACTGGAATAGTTGAAATAGTTTTTCCTAACTATTCCCCTTCTGCCATTTCAGCTCTTAATTTTGCAAGTTTTTCTTTTCCCTTGGCGAGAGCAGTGCGAGCATCGTCATCCAAGTAATGCACCTCAAGAGCTGATTCGGCATAGCCAGCACCTTCACCGCCAAGCATGTAAAGTGCGGCCTCCCACACTTCAGCCAGAGTAATTTCATATTTGGGACCTAGAAAGGCGAGACTACCGTGCCCCAAGATGCTGTGCAGGTAAAAGTCAAATAATGTCGAGCTAATGCTGGCCTTAGTTGGCTCATGAGATTCTTCAGCTGCAATTTTACCGGCAACAGCCTCATCACGCTCTCTTTCAGCTTTGGAGAGTTGAAGCTTAAGCATTTCGATCTCTGCCTCTTGAGAGTCAGTTTTCTTCCGAAGCTCTGCAATATCAGCAATATAGCCCTCATTGATTCTTTTTTGCACTTCAAGCCTGTCTTCGGCGTCTCTTTGGCCGGCATGAGCATCTCTCACTTGTTTCTGAAGCACCTCTTCTTTTTGAGTGTAAGAAGTAGAAGAAGTGGTGAGTTCTTCTTTAAGTTTCTCGACCTTCGCCTCAAGTTCTTCATTATAAGTAGTGATGCTCCTCATCTCAGTATCATGCTGCTCAAGAACCTTCTGCCATTTAGCTTTGTCATTTTCCATAGTAAGCATGGCCTCGAGATTCGCACAGTTTACCCTTTGAAGCTCGTCAACAAGCTTTTGCCAGTTTGACATCCTTTCAATATCAAGCCTGACGGCATCGAGATTTCACAGCATGGCAGGCTTGTCAATAGGGACCAAGTCGAGATCGAGCCGCACTCCCTTTAGGCACCAGTGCGGGAACCGGCTTTGCAGAGTAGCCGGGCCTGATCCAACTTGGAATTTAGGCCTGCTGATTATTGTTTGAATGTATGTCTTCCCGAGAGCAGGAGAGCCAGAAGGAATGTCAAGTGAGACGGGGGAAGTGACCTTTGCAGGAGTTGTAGAAGCATGTATTTCACCGTGCCGGACACGCTTGCTTGGGTCCTCAACTATATGGCTTTTTCCCCGATCATCATGCGACTTTCTCTTGTGAGAATCGTCACCTCTCTGGGAAGAATCATGGTGCTCCTCCCTTTCTTTTCTCTCATAACGGTCTTCTTGAGCTCTTCTCTCCTGAGTCTTTCGAGCAGCTCTCTCTTCATCGGTTTCTCTGTGAACGGGAAGGTAGCGCCTATAATCATATTGACTACGCCTCCCGTAGCGCTGAAAGTCGTCATAGTAAGAGCCACTGCGTTCCATTGGAGAATCTAAAATAAAAGGAGAGACAAGTCTTAAAAGTCTTTAGAGAAAAGAAATGTAACTTTAGAATCTTCAAAGTACAAAGAGTTAGGTGCATGAAAGTGCTGAAAGGTTCTAAGTGTGTGTGATGTGCAAACTACGCGCATCAAACTACGAACCACTCTTTGACTGCGGAGTAATCGTGGGAGTAGTAGTTAACGTCAACTCTTGGGTCGACGGAGCTTGTTGCAAAGAAGAAGTCGCTTCCACTACTGAAGAAGAAACCCTAGTAGTTACAGGGTCGTCTTTAAAGATCTCCTGTGAGGCGGCAAAAAGGTCGCTCAACCCTTCGAAAGTATCGTCCCCGCTCTGCGTGACAGGACTTGTTTTCTCGGCTTTTTAGCCAGACTTCTGTGAATGTCGGGGAGATCCCTGAGGCTCTTCTTCCTCAATAACTGTGGCAAGTGCGAGTTTGCCAGATGACCCCGCAACATCAACTGTGGTAGAACACTTCACCAGAGAAGCTTCGGAGGCAGTTTCTTTTGGTAAGGGTTCGTCAGTGGAAACTGGGGCATCTAATGCTCTAGCCGGGGAGTCTGGGACCTCATGAGGATGTGTAGAACGAGAAATGTGTAAAAGCCCTTACTGATGCAAAAGTTCATCCCTCAACAAAAATTTTATATTTCTCTCTTCCGCGGCCACGGCACTCAATCTTTCAAAAATTTGCTTATGGCTTGGATCTCTAGAAGGGAGAGGAAGTGCTGAAAAGAGCAAAGAATGAAATTAGCAATCGGTAATTCAGATGTCGAAAAGTTTGGAAATTGAGAAAATAGAAACAGGTAATCTTACTTCCTACTCTCCAGATGGTATAAAACCCTGGGGGGCAACGAGCAAAGAAAAACTGATTCAAAAATCCATGAACACTTTCGGTAAGATCAGAAATAAACTTGCGGTTTCTAGCGCTTCTCACAATAATAAGGGAAGGATGGTCTTTACTCTTTGCAAACGAGCATAAGTAGCGAATTTCTTCAAAACTTGGCAAGCGATTGAGAGTTCTCCTAAACAAAACACACAACCCCATCAAGATGGCGTAGCCATTAGGATGAAGTTGGAATGGAGAGATTGTCAACCGAAGGATAAGGGTTTCAAGGAAGTCATTAAAGGGAGGAATCGCCCCTCTTAGGCACATTTGACGATTGACTGCGACAAAACCAAGGGGAGGACTGTCGGCAGTATCATTTGGCCCGGGAAGTAGGGCATCATTTTCAGCAAAACCAAATTGAGTACGTAGCTGAATAAATGCTTTCGGAGTTAGAATAGTCGAACTTCTCTCTGGAGGATTCTTTATGGGAACAACTGTTTGAAAGGTCTCTCCCGCCTGAGCTACCACTTCTTCTTCTTGATGGGAAGTCATTCTACACAAACAACTGGATATTCAAACATGAAGGTGCACGTTCCCTAAAGTGTGTGGAGTGTTGTGTAAAATCAATCAAGTTTTAAGCAAATGTAACTGGAATAAAAACTAGCAAGTATTTGTCAGTTATAAAGTCCAGGGTTCGTTGTTTTAATATGCGAGTGTAATGTTGATGCAAACAAATCAGTTCAAGTTAGTGATGCTTTGCATTAATACTTCACTTTAGTTGATTGGTTCACAGCATTTCATACAGTGTATTTAAGTTGATTACTTTATGTCGACTAATATGTCATTTGATGTGGGCAGTCAATGGAAGTATAATCGCTTTGGTTTTTTGTGATTGTTGTTTTCAGCAGGTTGTTAGCCTATAAGTTAATGTGGTCTGTGAAATAAAGCAACAAACTTAAAACAATCCAGGATTTAAGCAGTTCAGTACAGTAGATCAAGTTAAGAATTCAAATTGGAGTTATGCTTTTAAGTGAGAATTCGAGTTCGGCATCCAAGTGTTAACTCGGCTACGACCCATGGAATCTCTCGCGAGTTAAGATTTGGTTTCTGGTTCCTTTAATCGGCAGTTCTTTTGGTCGTGAGGAGTAGTAAGGAGGAAGGCTCTGGCCACAGTTTAAGGGTTAACTCGGCCACGGTTTAAGGGTTAACTCGGCCACGGTTTAAGGGTTAACTCGGCAGAAGAATAGGTCGGCAGATGTGCTAGCTTGGCCATGGTTTAAGGGTCAGGTCGGTAGAGGATTAGGTCGGCCAGAAGTTAAGTCACCCAAGTTCATTGGGTCGCATCCAAATCAAAATCTCACTCCACTCAACCCGTTAGTCGCTCCATCCACAAAAAACCCTCATTCCATTCATGTTATTTCATTCATGATATCGGATCATCCAGTAAACCGGTTCGAAACCACTACAAGTTCAACACCTTGCAATCCTAACACAAATCAAAATCAACTAGCCAGAAGCAGTAAACCATCTTCATCATCTCATCGATCATTTAAAGCCAAAACCAAGCTAACCCGGGCTCATAAACTACAGGTGTAATGAAATTCGCAGTGAAGCAGTGCGCAAGGGGTCGGTTTGGTTTGAATGGAATTCGTGAATCGATGACGATAAGGGATCAAGAGAAGAGCAGGTTTACTTACATGATGAATAACAAAGATTGTCGGTGATTGTTTGGAACGAAATAGCCTTTTGGAGATTGAGAATGTTTTTAATGGCAGAATCAAGAGAGTAGGTAATGAGAAGGAAGAAGAAGATGTGACTTATACCTTGCAGTGGTGGGATCTGAAGCGGCACATACGACCTAACTGTTAGGTCGCGTACGACCTACCGACTTAGAGAGTGGACGGGTTAAAGGACATCAAAGCACACGACCTAACCATTAGGCGTATACTTCTAGGGGAAAATGTTAACTCCGCCTTGGCCATGACTCAGTGACCTAAAAAACTACCGACTTAAGACTTAAAAAGAGATGCCGACTCAATGCCTTGACATGGTTGCCGACCTAACAAGGATGCCGACCTAAGGCCTAAGAGGGATTCCGACTTAAGGCTGAACAGTTACCGACCTAATGCTTTAACAAGGTTGCCGACCTAAGGCCTAAGAGGGATACCGACTTAAGGCTGAACAGTTGCCGACCTAATGCTTTGACAAAGAGCGCCGACCCAACTGCCTAAAACAGGCTACCGACTTAAGATAGCTACCGACCTAAGATAGCTACCGACCTAAGTCGCAACCGACCTATGACCTATGTTAAGTCGTTCACGACCCAAGCAAAGGAAGACAAGTTCAATGCAGCTACTTGGCACAGTGGTCTCTTAACTCGTACATGATTCAGGACTTGGGTAATTATCTGAAGGGAACAAGCTTATCAGTTAACTCGTATACGACTCACGACCTAGCTTGAGTCGTCCACGACCTAAAGCTATTGGGTGAAGGTTCAATGCCGCATGAAGAGGACAAGTTGACTCATTTGCGACTTAGATGTTGACTCGTGGGCGACTTAGGACTTGTACAAATGAACTTTTGTGAAACCATGGAGGGGCCAGATGAGTCGGCCACGACTTACCTTAGACCGGTCACGACTTACGACCTAAAGAGGGGATTTCCCTATAAATACCAACCTACCTCAAACATGAAAGGGACTTTTGGCCAATCTCATTAAAGCGCTGATACTCTGCTGAATTCTCGACTTACTCGACACTTCAAGTACGAAAGGCATCAACTAACTTCGAGAGGAAATCTAACGCAATCTACATGGATTCAAAGAATTCTTCTGCATCGAAGTTCTAGTTGTTTGTCTCATCAGAATTGTAATTGAAGATTGTTGTAAAGTTGTAATCGGTTCAGTAATAAAAAGAATTAAAGTGGACGTAGGCTTACCCTAAGCCGAACCACTATAAAAACTGTTGTCTTTTCTGTTTTCTCTGTGACTTTTCTACTTGTTTTTAGTTCCCGTATTGACGGGTGGTGCTTTCGCTCAACTTCAATCTACACGGGGGTGTTAGCGTTCGATTTTCAGCGTTAACAATTTCCTTGTCCAGCCCCTTGCTCTTTTGTTTTCCTTTCGAAATCTGAGGAATCGTGGTGCCATTTTGTAGTCGTACAGAGCTAGCCGTGCAAAGGAGACACTGGCGAAAATTTTCAAAAATTTAGGGAGTTAGAAAAATTTTGAGAAAATTTTGATAATTTAAAATTTAAATTTGAATTGTTAAGAAAACAATATTGTTTGGAATTTATGGTTGAGGTTGGAAAGTTAGTTGAAGCGATAATGGGTCTTTAATAAAAAGATTTGTTTTGGCAAGTTGATAAAACTGTTTGATTTTGGGGAAAATAATAAACAGGTTGAGGATCATTCTTCTTAACTAGTAATTTTGGGACGAAATTCTTTTAAGGGGGAAGAATGTGATGACCCAGAATTTTGAATATTTGAAATTGAAATATTTAATTGATTTTAAATATTTGGAAGTTTGTTTAACTTGACTTTCAAATGTATCTGTTTATTTGGAAATTTAAATAATTGAATTTAATAATCGGAAATTGAATAAATTGCTGAATTGGGAATTTTGAACTTGTTAAAAATAATTTAAAGGTTTATAAAATTTATATTGATAATACGGCAAATAATGGAAGCTCCAGCATTGAATTTGGAACTGCTTTGTTCAGATTGAAATTTTATCATTTAAATCATATTTAAAAATAGTCATCCAAGGCACAGTCTCGGAATTCGATGAAACCAGTTCCATTGCATCTGTAACATTGTATTATTATCGGATTTTAATTTTCGTAGTCTTTGGAGAGATCATTTGACCATACGATAAGCAGACGCGGTGAAAATTATATCGAAATTTAATTTATTAACTAGGTTCAAAAGGCTATCTCCTCTATACGATCAAATTTGGACTCAAAACATTTTCCATTGTGTTTGGAATAGGGGCATAACCTTACGAACACCTAGCCACACGAATCGATAGGAGTTTGAAAATGTAAGTTACGACAATCGAGATGATTTGAATATGAATGTAAATTTAAACAAATAATAACTAAAATTGTTGCATTTAAATTATTATGTCAAAGCTTTGCATACATGTGTAGAAGAAATTGAAGCCCGTGTAGTTCATAGTAACACGCGTTCATTGAAGAAAAGAATATGCGAGCTATTAAATTAAAAATATATATCAAACGAACAAAAACATTTTCTTTCATTTGAAACAAAAGATCAATGGCCGAAGAAGGAGATCAAAAAAAAAAATTCAAATCAAAATCACGGCCTCCTTCCAGATTCAAAATCAAATGGCCGAGGATCGGACTCGAGTTCTCAGATAAAAAAGAAAACAACACACTGTGAAATCGAATCCAATTTCCAATCAAAGGACTGCGATCTCGATCTCGAGCAATTAGGCGCGTGCGATGTGGTTTCAAAATCGAGCTTGGCGAAACAGTGTGGGGGTAAACAATGCTCTGGGTCGCGTGGGTTTCGATTTGCGACAAAGGCAAGGCGGCCTGGTGTTGTGGGATTCGGCAGGGCGAACTTGAGCCACGATTTTGGTGGGCTCATTCAGGGCTCTGGCGAGTCGAGGTACAGTAGCGGTGATGATGGTGTCAACGTTCATCAGGCTCGAGGTCGCGTTTGAACGACAGGCAGCGACCCGAGTTACACGCGAGGCGAGTGGACAAGGAGATGGTTGTTCGACAGTAGCAGGTGGTAAGGTATAAATGATTTATTCACTTCAATTTAAATCTGAAACGTATATAGATTTGAAATTATAGTTTGTTTAATATTACAGTGAAGTGTTAATGTTTATAAAAATATATAGATATATGCAAATATATAGATATATGCATGAAGAATAAGGTTGTCGAGGAGCGACCATCTGTGTAATTGCTTTGTGCGAGTACACATATGTCAGATAATATGGCATGCATTTCTTTTCAAGAGGAAATCTGACATATCAAATACAAACTCAATGCTACTACACAGAGGCTATGTAGTCCTCGAAAGCAAATATAAAATAAGCATAACATAAATCAGTCATAGATATTCATATCACTAAGGCGGAAACAGATTTGAATATATCACAGAATTGAACATCAAAGTAGTGTTCATACAAGTTCCACCACATCACAAAACAAGAGGTACAAGTACTAGACAAAAGAATAGGTGTAAATCATGGAGTCTCCATCTCGAATGTATAATAACAAAAACTACTAAGCTAAAGTAGTTAGGCAAAAGTTAGATGGTGGACCCTGATAAGATGTCAAGTAGAAGCACCTGAAACACCTCGGTCTTACCCGAGTATTATTCAAGAAGAAAAGTAATAAACGGATTAGTCTAGCTTTAAATATCAGATAAAATGAGACAGGATAAGAGATATGACAATCATATATATGATAACAACAATAACCGTATAATATCTCAAATTTTCTCATACACCAAAAGAATGTCATATTCTTTATTTTATTCACCAAACCACAAATACTGATAAAGATTATAAATATAAATCACAAAAATTGATGAAACAAAAATTCTAGAAATCATCAATTAGAAATCCAGAAATCACAAAAGGGGAGGCCTATTAAAAATAGGACCATGAAAACTCACCAACACGTGTATCACAAACGGGTCACTATCCCATAGTTGCTAACCATAGAGCCGGTGCAATGACATAGTACAACAGTACGTCCAAGGAACCTGAAACTCGAATAATCTGGAACAACGACATAGTACAATGCTATGCCCAATGAACCTGATAAGCCGGAACAATGATGTAGTACATCGGTACACCCGATGAACCAAACACCATAATAGAACATGGTTCGCCAACCAATAAAAGTGAGTTGAAACTCCAAAGAATCCATTGGTTGCAAAGCTATAAAAAATGAGACGAAGCTTAATAAAATGAGGTATTGTCCCTCACGTGGACAAAGAGACATCACATATCGCTAGTCTAAACTATAAAGTGATCACCATTGATCAATAAGAAGTGTAACTTACACTAAGCTAGTAAATAAATGAGTTTAGCTTCATGTGCCATAACCACTGGCTTAACTTAAATATTTACAAATAGATTGTAGATTTCCACTTAAAAATTGTCACAAGATTTCAATCGAACAAGTCCAAGAATTAACCGATGAAGTAAACTCAAGCGTTTCATACCACTTGTTTTGCTAAGTCGTTTAGTTGGATTTCTCAAACGAATGAGGTAAAGGTTTGTATATACTAATAGATTGGAAAACGGTTTTAAAATTGAGCTTTGTATTAAAAGTAATGTTGAAATCATTTTTGTAAAAAAGTTTGAGTATTTACTTCTAGTATAATAGTTTAAAGTGACAAATCACATAAATTATTGTAAAAACAATCAATCACAAAAATTTCACATTCGATTACGTGAATCAAAACCATAGAAATCGATATCAAATCCATCAAATGGATGTTCCCAAAAATCCAGAAAAGAAGTCATCAAAGTCGATAATAAATGACAACAACCAACCGGATCAACCAAAAATCGATATAAAATGGAAAGCCACATAAAAGAGGCAAATTAGCTGAATTTAATAGCTCCAAACGTTAGAAGGTTTACCCAGACGTCTGAGCTGAAAGACTGGAATTTTCTTCTAGATCGCCCTGACGTTTGGGGAAGAAACTCATATGTCTGAGTTGTACATATGGAATTTCTATTCCGATGCCCTAGACGTCTGAGTGTTATACCAGATGTCTAAGCTGAAGCTCAGAGCAAAAATGGCCTTGGCCATTAATGACCATGTGACGACCTACCTTTCTACTCATAGAAAGACGTATCATCAATAAGAAAAGAAAGGGATAGAAATAGAAAAGAATAGAAAGAAAGAAATAACAACATCAGAATCTCACAAAGGAACGGAACAAAATATAATACATCACATAACCATTACATAGTTGACATATATCAGAGTTACACAATATCATACACATGACAGTCATATATATACATCTGTCACTACATAATCCCAAAATACAACATACACATCAACTAACACAGCGGAACTAAATAGATATATACGCCTGGACTTCTGCTCCAAGCTCCTCGGAAACTCAACAATCCAAAACCTATCACTTTGCTACTCATAAAAATTTGAGTACCCAAGAGTTTATGAAAAACAAAAATAAACTCCGGGTCAGACATGTGTCTGGTATGAGTAAATGGTTTATAGTTGTTTAACTTTGAAAAACATTTGAAAATAAGGTATCACGTAAGACTCCCCACACATTAACACGGGTAAGTTTTTACCTTATGCTAACCAAAACATTTTATAGGAAATCCAGTGATATTATAATAGTGTCTAGGGTTTTCAAGTAAAATAGAGAAATAGCTGAAATGCTTACATCTCACATTCCAACATAGTTGGGCACAATCAAAACGTACGACTCTTATTGGAAATTGGACTCCATACAATGGTAGGGCTACTGGGGTACCGCCCGTCACAGTACAGGGCCTAGATCACTGTGCCGAGGATCACTAACGATCCCCTACAACACAAGGCCAGAAACATTCCCTACTGAACAGTCCCGAACAAGATAACCCCACGGTTGTAGCTAGCAACCACCCTCATAGCCGAAATAAAAAGGGACATCTAGACAGGGGTATATCTCGTCCTGCTTGGGTGCTACCCAGCTAATCTTGCTGCACATCCCCTATTTTAGCCATTCCCGATTGATGAGGCTTGAGGCTACGATTACCTTTATAGAACATATCTCTTAGAATGCTCATTGTTCGCCTGACGATGTTCTGAAAGAACTCAATCCGTACAAGTTCGTTCCGGTTTCGAACGAAACTGAAGGCATTATTTCGTTACACTCATTTTGGAATCACTTTAGAGTTAACGACAATAGCTCTTGCATTCCGAAACATCATCTCGATCTTTACTTGAGAATTTACGACCTAACATTTAATTTGGATCGATGTGGTTTTCGGATAATCATAAATGACACCCGATCCCGGTCTCATCGAAATCCAAACGCCGTTTTAAAGGTCAAGTTGTTTAATAGTTTAAACAGCTTAATTCGACACTTTGAATTCACATAGCATTTATCACAGATAAATCATACACAATCAACATAGATATATCAAGGCATATCACAGAGCATCATAGAATATCACCAAATAAATATCACAAATCAGATATTCTACTTATACAACATTCATAAGGAAATATCGTAAATTCTTATTATAATTAATTGATTTAAATTAATTACTTGAGAGTTAATCACCTAACCTTGTTTAATTAATCATTAATTAATTAACTATTCCATTTCAAATCATTTAATTAATAAATCATTTCTTAATCAATTATTAAGTCTTAATTACTTAATTAATTACCCTTAATCATTGATTAATAACCTTAATTATTAATTAATAAAACTTAATTACCCATTTATTAATCACTGATTACTTAATTAATCAATTATTAATTCTTAATTAAATTACTTAATTAGTTAACTACTAATCTTATATTAATTAACTTTAAGTAGTTAATTACAAATTTATTTATCATATTATCATTAGTTAACCAATCTTTAATTACAATTATAATTTAATTATTCTTAATTGCTTATAAAATAATTAATTAATTACTATTCATTTTAATTAACATTTTAAAGCTCTCCTTTAAACTTTGAAAATCAAATTATTACTAACTATAAACTTAAATGTTGATTAATTTTGTACTTAACTTAAATTAATTACTTAATTAAATAATTAATTAAGAATTAAAAACATTGTTAAGCATTAACTAAAATAATTAAAACTTGTATAAAGTCTAAACTTAAATTGGTAAACATTTATTAAATTTACAATGCTTAAATCCTGTTGAAACAAAAATTGCTTAAATTCTTTTTTTTTTATAACATTGCAGTTCTGAAGGAAAACAAACCGAGAACTTCTCCTGATTCACTCGAGAAACGCATGTGTTTCCAACAATTTCCCCGAGTCACCTCTCCTACTCCTTCTTCTACTCTTTTTTTTGTTTCCAGTAAGTTTTAGCCAAACATAAGTTATAGTATCAGGACCATATTCACGCACTCGATCACTCACCCGAAGCAAGCGACCACTATACTCGGGTAATAACTTGAGATTACCCAATGACAACGACGCTCACACCAACCTCACGCCATACACGTGCACGACGATGCACCTTATCTTCGGCGAACCCTATGACCATCGGCAAGTCACAAATCATCCATAAACTTGAAATCAAAATTCAACTCGCCTTCAAAAATTCGAAATCGAAAAATAGCAGTTCGATCGAAAAACTGCAAACAAAACCCACCAACTAAAACGCCTCGCCACCACCGCACAGACCACCGGAGACGCCCAGAATTCATCCACACCACGACAACACATTAAGCAACCATCCTCCAGAGTCTTGTACAACTCGATCACGTAGAGAGGACGAACAGGCCTTGTTTCTGACATGTGCACAAGTTCGAACAAAACCCTAATTCGGCCTCGCTTCTTTAATTCGTGCAATAGAAAAATTATTCCATAATTTTCCCGAGGTCATAGATGATTATACTTGCTTCAATCCAAATTTCTACAGCAATTATTGAATCAATCACTAGAAATTGGAAAAAATGTAAATTTTGTTCAAATACAAACTGCTCTTGGAATACTAATCTACAAATCTTCAATTTTGTTTTAAAAATAATAATTTGCAGTAATAATTAAAGTTATGATCTTGAATTAGCTTTTTAGAACAATCGAATTTTATCAGCAATATTTGATTACCTGTAAACAAGGTTGCAGTGGTATATTCTTACAAAGATGGTTTAATGAGCTTTAAAAAAAATCTTAGTTTAAGTTTAAACATCTTGTTTCAGTTGAAAAATTAAAGTTTAATAATGATTTGATGAGAAACGTTTGAGTTTTTGAACAAAATATGCAACGTGTAACAATTTACAAGGAAGTACAGAGCAACATAGAATCATATTCAAACTAAAGCATATACAAACCATATTAATAATGAATCACAAACTATTTTTAATTAACATAAAACTTTAAAAATTATGTTTACTCACTTGAAAGTTTGTGGACAGAGAGCAATTCCTATTTTTGAAAACCTGCAGTATTGAATCTGCTCTTAAATCCCTGTTTGATTTTGTTGAAATGAATTTGAGTTTACTTCTTTTTCTTCTTTTTTGTTTTTCTCAGGTTTGCTAAATTTTACTGAACGAACTCAAAATAGAAAGATGTATCAATATATATAGAAGGTAACAAGATGTATAAAGGAAAGTATTATCTGGTCAGCTTCTTTTGTTATGAACAGATTTTCTAAATATTTTGAAATGACTAAAATTTGGCTTGAGAAGATAACATTAAATGCTAAGGTTTCCTAATTAGTTTACATATTATATTTTTGTTGTATATAGATATTTGTATGTAAATATTTGTCTTCTTGCATTGCAACCATAAACATATAGTTTTCAAGTTTTAGTTTGTACACTTTGTCTAATAGACATTTGGGTTTTGTGAATGAAGATATTTTTTTTATTGCTTTCACCATATACATATGTTTGTGTCAGCTTTTATTTTATACCTTGTGCATACAAATTTAAACTTATGTTGTATGCATACCTTAACTACTTAAACCTTTTTTTATTTATTTTTATATGTATTTTAACTATCAACATTTAAATTATATATCATATGGTTTATTTACATTTTGTACTTATATTTTATATTGATAGAATTTGATTCTATTTTAATCATTATCATCTATATATATATATATATCCACCAAATGTTAACAATATAAAGTACTTTAATTCAATTATATATCAAATTTCCTTTTCAAAATACAAATCTATATAAAAAAATGGCAAATATTTTCAAAAGATTTATTCATTTTAAAATGACAAGTTTACATTTTATTTAATTGGATTAAATATTTATTCAAATAATGTGGCCAAAATCCTGGGTCGTTACATTCCTCCCCCTTAAAATAATTTCGTCCTCGAAATTTAAAATAAAAGATAATTCAAAAGTTGCTATATCAACCATTCAAATATACATATCATTCATACATTAGCAAACAACCAAACAATCTATCCTAACAAAGATCACTAGCTATCTGGACACAAGTCCGGATAAGCTTTCCTAAAACTATCCAGTGTTTCCCAGGTGCAATTTCTGGGATCCTGACTCCGCTGCACTTTAACAAGCTTCACTACCTTGCTCCTGAGTTGCCTCTCGTCTTGATCAACAATCCGAACTAGATCCCGTACCACAGTCAAAGGTTGCTCGACCTCCAAATCTTCCTGGACTACAGGTTTTACAACTAATGATGGATCATGAACAAATTTCCTTAGATGGGATACATGGAATACTTTATGAATTCCAAACATCCTTTCTGGCAATTCAATCCAGTAAGTTACAGCACCAATCCTTTCCAATATTCGAAATGGTCCAATATATCTCTGGGCATGTTTTCCCGTCTTTCCGAATCTAATAGCTCCTTTGATCGGGGAAACTTTGACAAAAACTAAATCACCAATCTCGAATTCCAATTGTCTCCGCCTCTTATCTGCTTACTTCTTTTGACGGTCCTGGGCAGCTTTCATTCTTTTCTTTATAAGTTCAACTTTAGTAGAAGCTTCTCGAACCAAATCTTGCCCAAGCACAGGACGATCTTTCGACTCTATCCAACAGGATGGGGATCTACACGGTCTTCCATAAAGAGCTTCATAAGGAGCCATCTTGATACTTTCTTGATAACTATTACTATAGGAGAATTCTACTAAATGAAGATGGTCTTCCCACGATCCACCAAAACCCAAAATACAAGCTCGCAGTAAATCTTCTAGAACATGGTTCAGCCTCTCCATCTGTCCATTTGTCTGAGGATGATAGGCTATACTCAATCCCAAACTTGTTCCCATAGCTGATTGTAGAGCCTCCCAAAATTTGCTGGTAAAGATAGGATCACGGTCAATTACTATGCTAGCAGGAACACCATGCAATCTGACTATCTCCCTCAAGAAAATCTCTGCCATAGAAACTGCGATACGAGTTTCCTTAACCGGTATAAAATGGGCACGGTTAGTTAACCAATCCACAATAACACATATTCCATTGTTTCCTTTCTTGGTTCTAGGCAAACCGTTGATGAAATCCATCGAAATCATCTCCCATTTCCATTCTGGGATTTCCAAAGGCTGCAACAAACCAGCTGACTTCTGTTGATCTCCTTTAACTTGCTGACAGATAGCACAACTATTAACGAAAGCAGCTACAGCCCTCTTCATGCTCGGCCACCAGAAAATTCTTCTTGTATCTTTATACATCTTAGAGATTCCTGGGTGAATATTCAGTTTGGAGCGATGACACTCAGCTAAGACTTCTTGCCTTAATCCATCTATATTAGGCACACACAAACAACCATTAATCCTCAAAAAAGCTTGATCGTCCACCTTGAAATCCTAATATCGACCATCCTTGTTTCCAAGAATCAGTTCCTCGAAAGATCTATCCTTCATTTGCTTACTTATGATTCTGTCCTGGAGCGATGGAACAACTTCCAAAAGAGGCAAAACTACATTCCTGATAAGAGCATCAGCCAAAACATTCGCCTTTCCTAGGGTGTACAGAATATCCAAATCATATGATGCCAGAAACTCAACCCATCGCTGTTGCCCCAGATTAAGATCCTTTTGAGAGAAAAGATATTTCAACGGTTTGTGATCCGTGAATAACTCGAACTTCTCTTCTAATAGATAATGTCTCCAAATCTTCGAAGCAAAAACAATGGCTAACAACTCAAGATCGTGCGTAGCGTAGTTCCTTTCATGTTGCTTTGATTGCCGACTCGCATACGCAATTACTCTTCCATTCTGCATCAACACTGCTCCCAATCCAACTATACAAGCATCTGTATATACTTCAAGTTTGCTATTCCCATCCGAAATAGCTAGAGCTGATGCACTTTTTACCCTCGTCTTCAACTCTTGGAAAGCTTCTTCACAGTGGAGTGTCCATTTGAACTTAGCTCCTTTTCTAATCAACTTGGTCAGATGTGAAGAAATCTTAGAATAATCCTTGATAAACTTCCTGTAGTCGCCAGCTAATCCGAGAAAACGGCGAACTTCCTTCGGTGACTTCGGTTGCTTCCATTCCAAAATAGTCTCCACCTTCGCTGGATTTACAGAGATACCTTTAACAGAAACAATGTGCCCTAAAAATTTGACTTCCGATTTCCAAAAATGGCGCTTAGAGAACTTCGCCATCAAAACATGTCTCCTCAGTGTCTCCAACACTATCCTCAAATGCTTCTAGTGCTCTTCTTCAGACTTAGAATAGACCATAATATCATCAATGAAAACCAGAACAAACTTACTCAATACATCCCGAAATACTTGGTTCATCAGATCAACGAAGTAAGCAGGAGCATTGGTTAACCCGAAAGGTATAATCGACCATTCATAGAAACAAGTTGGTCCCCTAAATGCAGTCAAAGGGATTCTGTCCTTAGCTACCCTTAACTGATGGATACCTGAAGCTAAACCCAGTTGAGAAAAGATAGAAGCTCCATGCAATTGGTTGAAAAGATCATAAATACGAGGAAGAGGATATTTATTTCGAATGGTCACCTTGTTCAATTCTCTATAATCAACACAGAACCTTAGCTCTCCATCCGATTTAGTGACAAACACTGCAGCAGAGCCCCAACAAGAAAAACTGGGCATAATCAACCCCTTCTTCAAAAGATCCATAGTCTGCTTAACTAACTCTTCTCTCTCCCTAGGAGCCATCCTCCTACTAGGCTGAATCACTGGCACTGCTCCTGGAATCAAATCAATACGAAACTATATCTCTCGATGTGGAGGCAAACACTTGACTTCCTCGAATACATCACGGAAATCTTGGACCACATCGATATCTTCAACCTTCTCTTTAGAAGTCTCAACTCCAAGTAAAATACTGCTCAAGTGAATTTGACGCAGCGGATATTACGAAAACAATGAAATCGATGAAATGTAACAATCGGTGGATTGAAGAATACCAAAATGCCCAAATTCGTTGATCCGAAGATACCGAATTCTAGCTATCTCTAACACGTTGATCGCGCACGATACCGTGAAAGAAGATCTTCAATTCTTCAAGCGTTGATCAAGCGCACTTGATTCCGCGAATCGGCTTCAACAATCGTTTATTCGAGCGCACTCGAATAACCGAAGGTGGAGATAGGAGATTACACTCAACTACCAATTTAAGATGAAAGCACACAGCAATCAACAAGAAATTTTATTAAAAAATCAACCTTTTAAAATGTACAACACACTCGCTATTTATAGAGTTTTGACCCTGACCCTTAAGTCGTACACGACTCACGACTTACCCATAGGTTGGCGTCGACTCATCAGCAAACGCGACTCAACAAACACACGACTTAAGCAAGCAATGACTCAACGACTCAGCTACATCACAACACACCGACTCAATAACATACTGACCTATGACTTTCCAACGGTTCAAAGCTCTTCCGACTCAACATTTGAACGACTCATCCCAACATAACTGGCCGACGCAATGACTTAATGACTCAACAAATTACAACACTTAACCCGTATACGACTTATCTTCCAAGGGACTCACCTCCCAGCGCCTTAACTCCTCCGAGTGACTTGAGGCTTCATTAGGTCGTGGCGTATTTTCCCTTGACTCCTTAGGTCGCGGCCGACCTAAAACATGTTCCGGTTTATTTATCTCGTTGTTAACTCATGGCCGACTTAAATCCGAGGCTTCCTCCACACGACTTAAGTTGGGTCGTCGACGACTCATAGCTGCTGTGTCGTTAGGTCGTATACGACCCTTCAAATCTGAGCAACTTAAGTCCCCATTAACTCGTATCTCCTTCACTTCATTCTTGTTAAGTCGTAGCTCTTTCCCCCAAGCTTTGTTAAGTCGTAGACGACTTAAACTTCCTGAATGACTCAACAACATAGCCTTGTCCAAACGACTTAAAGTTCTTGAATCATTTAAACTTGTTGATTCCGTAGTTTGCGCTGCATCATCCTCCCCTGTTTGAGAAAAATTCCTCCTCGAATTTGTAAATTCCTCCGCACCAGATTGTTCATCTCCATAATACGGCATAAGATACTTAACATTGAACACGTCAGAGGTGTACACATCCTCCGGCAGCTTCAACTTATAAGCATTGTCATTAATCCGTTTCACCACTTCGACATGACCAATTTTCCTGGCTTTCAACTTGTTATAAGCGCCCACTGGAAAACGATCCTTCGTTAACACAGCGTAAACCAAATCACCTTCCTTGAATTCAACACTTCGTCGTTTCAAGTCTGCAATCTTTTTGTATTTCTCATTTGACTTCTCTAATCGTTCCTGAACGATTTTATGACATTCAGTCAACCCTTCAACAAAGTCTATAGCCCGTTTAACCGTCTCCTTCGGTTGTGGCACTACTGCTAAGTCCAATGGTCCCCTGGGTAGATTTGAATATACAATCTGAAATGCACTGAATCCCGTACTACGATTTACTGCATGATTATGTGCAAATTCTGCCTGACATAACTTCATGTCCCAACTTCTCAGATTGTCTTTCACCAAACATCGTAACAAATTTCCCAATGGTCTGTTAACAACTTCGGTCTGTCCATCTGTTTGCGGATGATAAGCACTGCTAAATTTCAACTTCGTTCCTACCATCTTCCACAAACTTAGCCAAAAGTGACTCAAAAATCTGGTATCCCTGTCTGAAACAATAGACTCTGGCAACCCATGTAAACGATAGATTTCCTTGAAAAACAACTGAGCAACACGAACAGCATCCGTCGTCTTCTTACAAGCAATAAATTGCGCCATCTTCGAAAATCTGTCCACCACAACAAATATAGAATCATTTCCCTTTTGAGTTCTAGGCAAACCCAAAACAAAATCCATGCTGATATCAACCCACGGTTTAGATGGTACAGGTAACGGCATATACAATCCTGCATTTGTCGTTGTTCCCTTCGAAATCTGACATATATGACATCTTTCCACAAACTTCTCTACCTCTTTCCTCATCGATGGCCAAAAATAAGATTGAGAAATTAATTATAAAGTACGATCTCTACCCACATGGCCTTCTTCGTGCAATTCTTTGATAATCTTCAATCTCAAACTGCTCTCTGGAATACATAATCGATTTCCTTTAAACAAGAATCCATCAACCAACATAAATTCATCAGTACTCCCATCCTTAACTTTCTCAACAAACTTTGCAAAGTAAGGATCCTCTTCAAACAATTCTGGTAATAATTCAAACCCTGTCACCTCAACTTTCATTGTAGTCAACAAATGGCTCCTCCTACTCAAAGCATCAGCCACATGATTCGTCACCCCAGATTTGTGCTTAACAACAAAGGTAAATTGCTGTAAATATGCAATCCACGATGCATGTTTCGCTGAAATCTTATCCTGCCCCTGTAAATGCTTCAAAGCTTCATGGCCTGTGTAAAGAACAAACTCTTTTTAAAATAGATAATGCCTCCAATGTTTAACAGCTTGCACAACAGCATAAAACTCAACATCGTAGGTACTGTATCTCATCTTTGCCCCTGATAGCTTTACACTGAAATAAGCAACTGGCTTCCCACTCTGACTCAACACTCCTCCAATCCCAACCTGTGATGCATCAGTGTGCAGCTCAAACAACAACTGAAAATCTGGTAATACAAGAATTGGTGCTGTCGTCAAAAGTTCTTTGGTTCGTTCAAAGGCAACCCCCAATTCCTTCGACCAAGAAAACTGCTTCCCTTTCATACAATCAGTAACCGGCGCCATCACGCTACTGAAGTGAGGAATAAACCTTCGGTAGAATGATGCCAATCCATGAAAACTTCTAACTTCAGTGATAGTTCTCGGCTGTGGCCAATTTCTAATAGCTTCAACTTTACTCTGGTCCACCTGGATTCCCTTCTCAGATACAACATATCCCAAAAATAATACACTTCGAGTCATGAACACACATTTCTTCGTAGCTGCATAAAATTGTTCCCCACGAAGAATAATTAACACCTTTCTCAAATGCTCTACATGCTCCTCTGTGCTCGCGCTATAGATTAGAATATCATCAAAGTAAACTACAACAAACTTCCCAATGTACGGTCTGAAAATTTGATTCATCACCCTCATAAATGTACTCGGTGCATTTGATAGACCAAACGACATAACCAACCATTCATATAAACCTTCTCTCGTCTTGAATGCGGTCTTCCATTCGTCTCCCGGTCTAATTCGAATCTGATGATATCCACTCTTCAAATCGATCTTCGAAAAGATAGTAGCCTCACTCAACTGATCTAGCAAGTCATCCAACCTGGGCATAGGAAATCTGTAGCGAACAGTAATCTTGTTCAAAGCTCTACTATTGGTATACATTCTCCATGTTTCATCCTTCTTTGGCACCAACAATGCTGGCACTGCACAAGGACTCAAGCTTTCCTGAACACGTCCCTGTTCTAACAACTCTTCCACTTGCCTTCGCAACTCCTCATGTTCCTTCGGACTCATTCGGTAATGTGGTCGATGTGGTAATACTGCTCCCGGAACAAGATCAATTTTATGTTGAATGTCTCTCAGTGGCGGTAACTCCTTGGGCAACTCCTCTGGAAATACATCTTCAAATTATTTCAAAACTGGTTTTGCTTCTTCTGGAATTTCAACCTCTTCGCTACACTCTTGCCCAATCAACAAATAGACTTCAGGCTCATCTTCTACTTCCTTAACAAACTCCTTCAAAGATAGCAAAGTTTTCAGTTCGTCGATCTCCTCTAGCTTGCTCTCCTTCTGTTGTTGCTTCTTAGGAACTAAAGTGATTTTAGTACCTTCGAACATAAAACTGTAACTATTAGCACGACCATCATGTTGCACTGCTCTATCAAACTGCCATGGTCTGCCCAACAACAGATGACACACATCCATGTCTACAACGTCACACCAAATTTCGTCTTTGTACTTCTTCCCAATAGAAAAATTCACACAAGCTCTTCGACACACCTTCACTTCACCACCCTTCCTTAACCATGCTAACTTGTACGGTTTAGGATGCTTCTCAGTTTTCAAGTTCAACTTCCTTACTGCTTCTGTAGAGATAATATTGTCACAACTCCCGGCATCAATAACGAACTCGCAAACCTTTCCCAAAATAGTGCATGTCGACTGGAAAATATTGCTCCTCAACCAACTAGAATCTTCCTCTTACTTTGGTGTAAGACAAGATCTCCTCATCATCAAATTACAACCTTCATCTCCAGACAATTCTTCTTCCTCCTCAACATAAGGTGCATTTGAACATTCTGCCTCCTCATCATCATCCTCAATCTCAGCAACCATTGCTCTCTTCTTCGGCTTCGGACATTCATTACTTTTGTGACCCAACTCCTGACAATTATAACATTTAAAACTACTGCTAACCTTCGCCTTCTCAGCCTCTTTCACCACTGGCTTACTGACAGGTTTAGGAACATTAGAACTCCCACTAACACCCTTCACTTGATTATTGGAATTTGTAAACATACCACCTCCACGCCTTCCCTGCTTCTCCGAAGCCAACGCTTTCTGATGTGCCTCTGCTACTGATCTAGGATCAAACATATTAACCATATCCTGGATCTGCATTCTCAATCCCCCAATGAATCTGGCAGTTAGCTGTTCTTCCGTTTCCATAATATCGTTCCTAGCAATGAGTTGGTAAAATTCATCAGCATAATCACTAACAGACTTCGTCCCTTGCCTCAGATTCTGCAACCTCTGGTACATAAGTGATTGGTAGTTGTAAGGTAAGAAAGTAGCTCTCATCAACTTCTTCATCTTGTCCCAAGTTTCAATCTTTGACTTTCCCATTCTCTCCCTTGTAAGTTTAGTTCGCTGCCACCATGCCAAAGCTTTCCCCCTCAACCTAGTAGCAACCAACTTCACCCTTCGATTCTCCGGAACCTCCTTGAAATCAAAGATTTCCTCCACATTTGACAACCAATCAAGAAATTCTTCAGCTACCATTCCACCCTTGAACTCTGGAATTTCCATCTTCATACCCGATTCCCATCGACGATCATCTTCAACATCCTGATAAGAATTTCGAACTTTTTCTCGATCTCGATAACGTATGCTAGCTCTATCACACTCTTCATCAAAATCAATGGTACGTCTATATCGATCTCGACCATTATCATCCCTTCGTTCATGCATGCTTCTTCACTATGTCTCTCTTCATCTCTATACGCCCCATTATCAAATTCACGTTGACTTCTTCTCTCTTCATGTCCATAGTCATGATGATCTCTCCTTGATGAAATTGATGTTTCTCTCCTTTCTCTAAAAGAATGCGGTGATACCCTCCTCGCTTCCGTAACCGATGGCGAAACTATGTTTCCTCCATGGTTCGAGTTTGGTGATCTCCTCCTTTGAGTTTGATTCAAATCATTCATCAACTTCTCTAACTTTCCAATGCCTTCATCAAATTTCTCATTAATACGTTGTTCCATGAGCTCGGCTTCTTCTCTTCTATACAAAGCTTCAACGTTTTGATGACGATTAGCTCTCCATGGTGGCATGGTTGGAAATTCTTCACAAACACTTCAAACTTCACAAGTTTCACAAATTTCAACTCACGGCTCAAACACCTGTCTCGGCTTGAACTCACGGCTTAACTTCTTAACTCGGCAACAAGTTGAATCGGCCTCCACCTCAACAAAATGTGCTTCAACACAACTATGCTCGGCCTTCAAACGCTTCACGGCTTAACTTGGCTCGCACACTTCAAAAATTTGGCGCGCAAAGATCTCGCGACCAAACTCAAACACTCTTCCAAGTTTGATCCAAAATGAAACGGATCAAAATCTTCAACTCGTTGCAACTTCAAGATGAACACGATGAACAACAACTTCAAACTTCAACTTCAAAAATTGGCTCCAAGTCTCGGCTTAGCTATGATTGGCTAAGTCTAGCTCTGATACCAAAACTGACGCAGCGGATATTACGAAAACAATGAAATCGATGAAATGTAACAATCGGTGGATTGAAGAATACCAAAATGCCCAAATTCGTTGATCCGAAGATACCGAATTCTAGCTATCTCTAACACGTTGATCGCGCACGATACCGTGAAAGAAGATCTTCAATTCTTCAAGCGTTGATCAAGCGCACTTGATTCCGCGAATCGGCTTCAACAATCGTTTATTCGAGCGCACTCGAATAACCGAAGGTGGAGATAGGAGATTACACTCAACTACCAATTTAAGATGAAAGCACACAGCAATCAACAAGAAATTTTATTAAAAAATCAACCTTTTAAAATGTACAACACACTCGCTATTTATAGAGTTTTGACCCTGACCCTTAAGTCGTACACGACTCACGACTTACCCATAGGTTGGCGTCGACTCATCAGCAAACGCGACTCAACAAACACACGACTTAAGCAAGCAACGACTCAACGACTCAGCTACATCACAACACACCGACTCAATAACATACTGACCTACGACTTTCCAACGGTTCAAAGCTCTTCCGACTCAACATTTGAACGACTCATCCCAACATAACTGGCCGACGCAATGACTTAATGTCTCAACAAATTACAACACTTAACCCATAAACGACTTATCTTCCAAGCGACTCAACTCCCAGCGCCTTAACTCCTCCGAGTGACTTGAGGCTTCATTAGGTCGTGGCGTATTTTCCCTTGACTCCTTAAGTCGCGGCCGACCTAAAACGTGCTCCGGTTTATTTAACTCGTTGTTAACTCGTGGCCGACTTAAATCCGAGGCTTCCTCCACACGACTTAAGTTAGGTCGTGGACGACTCATAGCTGCTGTGTCGTTAGGTCGTATACGACCCCTCAAATCTGAGCAACTTAAGTCCCCATTAACTCGTATCTCCTTCTCTTCATTCTTGTTAAGTCGTAGCTCTTTCCCCCAAGCTTTGTTAAGTCGTAGACGACTTAAACTTCCTGAATGACTCAACAACATAGCCTTGTCCAAACGACTTAAAGTTCTTGAATCATTTAAACTTGTTGATTCCATAGTTCGCGCTGCATCAGAATTCTAGAATTATCACTGGACACTCTAGCAATCCTACCCAAATCAGTTTCCAAAGAAACTGTTTTCTCATCATAATTCAGATCAGCTTTATACTTATCGAGCCAATCCATCGAAGAAATGGATCCACTCTGCTACTTCTGAAATTACCCCAAGAAAAACTGCTAACCAGAAAACCTTCTCAACGGCACACAGAACACATCAAGCTACATTGCTGACCCAGATGCCCAAAGGCTTCCTATCCAAAGCTCTTCGAAAAACACGGATCTCGAACCAAACAGAAACACCCTACTGAACTTAGCCACAACACCGAAGCAGACATACTTCCTTAACTAGTTCCAAAGAAACATCTTCGGAGACATCCATAGTCACTGTGTCTCATCACATAGCTACTACATCCTGAGGTATCAAGATATCATAACTCGTCCAACCGACAGATCCAAACTCTAGCTCATCCAAACTTACACTTCAAAGATGAACTCCGAACCTTAACAGTTTTCCTTCAGGGATCGATGAAATCCTTACACCACCCAAAGCTCACTCGAGACAGTAATAGGTCTACAATCTCAGCAGATACACTTCCAACCTCAACCATTCAAACTCCAACCATTGGTAGTCGTGTTACGCACACTACTACCCTATCGACCTTTATAACTTATATTGGAAAACCAGAACAGGTAACCCAACAAATAGGTAGTAATTAATATATATATATCAAAATTATAAATACGCTCTTTCAAGAGAAAAATCACTCAAGAGCCTAGGTATTATCTCAACCAGGCTCTGATACTAACTGTGACGACCAGCCTTTCTACTCACAGAAAGACGTATCATCAATAAGAAAAGAAAGAGATGGAAATAGAAAAGAATATAAAGAAAGAAATAACAACATCAGAATCTCACAGCGGAATGGAACAAAATATAATACATCACATAAACATTACATAGTTTACATATATCAGAGTTACACAATATCATACACATGACAGTCATAGATATACATCTATCACTACATACATCCCAAAATACAGCATACATCAACTAACACAGCGGAACTAAATAGATATATACGCCTGGACTTCTGCTCCAAGCTCCTCAGAAACTCAACAATCCAAATCCTATCACTTGGATAGTCATAAAAATTTGAGCACCCAAGAGTTTATGAAAAACAAAAATATACTCCGGGTCAGACATAGGTCTGGTATGAGTAAACGGTTTAAAGTTGTTTAACTTTGAAAAACATTTGAAAATAAGGTATCACATAAGACTCCCCACACATAAACACTGGTAAGTTTTTACCTTACGCTAACCAAAACATTTTATAGGAACCCAATGATATTATAACAGTGTCTAGAGTTTTCAAGTAAAATACATAAATAGCCAAAATGCTTACATCTCACATTCCAACATAGTTGGGCACAATCAAAACGTACGGCTCTTATTGGAAACTAGATTCCATACAATGGCAGCGCTACTAGAGTATCGCCCATCACAGTACGGGCCCTAGATCACCGTACCGAGAATCACTCCCGACCCCCTACAACAGAAGGCCGGAACCATTCCTTATTGAACAGTCCCGAACAAGATAACCCCGCAGTTGTAGCTAGCAACCGCCCTCACATAAAAAGGGACATCTAGACAGGGGTATATCTCGTCGAACTAGGGTGCTACACACTTAACCTTGCAGCACATCCCCTGTTTTATCCATTCCCGGTTGATGAGTCTTGAGGCTACGATTACCTTTATAGAACATATCTCTTAGAATGCTCATCGTCCGCCTGACGATGTTCTGAAAGCGCCCAATCCATACAAGTTCGTTCAGGGTTCGAACGAAACCGAAGGCATTATTTCGTTACACTCATTTTAGAATCACCCTTAGAGTTAACGACAATAACCCTTGAATTCTGAAACACCATCTCGATGTTTACTTGAGAATTCGCGACCTAACGTTTAATTTGGATCGATGTGGTTTTCGGATAATCATAAATGACACCCGATCCCGGTATCATCGAAATCCAAACGCCGTTTTAAAGGTCAGGTTGTTTAACAATATAAACAATTTAATTGGACACTTTGAATTCACATAGCATTTATCATAGATAAATCATACACAATCAACATAGATATATCAAGGGATATCACAGAGCATCATAGAATATCACCAAATAAATATCACAAATCAGATGTTCTACTTACACAACATTCATACGTAAATATCTTAAATTCTTATTGCAATTAATTAATTTAAATCAATTACTTGAGAGTTAATCACTTTACCCTATTTAATTAATCATTAATTAATTAACTATTCCATTTCAAATCATTTAATTAATAAATCATTTTTTAATCAATTATTAAGTCTTAATTACTTAATTAATTACCCTTAGTCATTGATTAATAACCTTAATTATTAATTAATAAAACTTAATTACCCATTTATTAATCACTGATTACCTAATTAATCAACTATTAATTCTTTATTAAATTACTTAATTAGTTAACTACTAATCTTATATTAATTAACTTTAAGTGGTTAATTACAAATTTATTTATCACATTATCATTAGTTAACCAATCTTTAATTACAATTATAATTTAATTATTCTTGATTGCTTCTAAAATAATTAATTAATTACTATTCATTTTAATTAACATTTTAAAGCTCTCCTTTAAACTTTGAAAATCAAATTATTACTAACTACAAACTTAAATGTTAATTAATTTTATACTTAACTTAAACTAACTCCTTAATTTAAATAATTAATTAACAATTAAAAACATTGTTAAGCATTAACTAAAATAATTATAACTTGTATAAAGTCTTAAATTAAATTGGTAAACACTTATTAAATTTACAATACTTAAATCATGTTAAAACACAAATTGCTTAATTTCTTTTTTTTATAAAAATACAGTTCTGAAAGAAAAAAAACCGAGAACTTCTCCTGATTCACTAGAGAAACACATGTGTTTCCCAACAATTTTCCCGAGTCACCCCTCCACTCCTTCTTCTTCTCTTTATTTTTTTTTGTTTCTATAGGTTTAAGCTAAACATAAGTTATAGTATCAGGACCATATTCACGCACTCGATCACTCACCCGAAGCAACCGACCACTATACTCGGGTAATAACTCGAGATTACCCACTGACAACGACGCTGGCACCAACCTCACGGCGTACACATGCACGGCGACACGCCTTAACTCCGGGGAACCCTACGACCATCGGCAAGTCACAAATTATCCATAAACTCGAAAACAAAACTCAACTCGCCTACAAAAATTCTAAATCGAAAATTAGCAGTTCGATCGAAAAACTACAAACACAACCCACCAACTAAAACGCCTCGCCACCGCCGCACAGACCATCGGAGATGCTCAGAATCCATCCACACCATGGCCACGCATTAAGCAACCATCCTCCAAAGTCTCATGCAACTCGATCAAGTAGAGTGGACGAACACGCCTCGTTTCTGACATAAGCACAAGTTCGAACAAAAACCCTAATTCGGACTCGCTTCTTTAATTCGTGCAATAGAAAAATTATTCCATAATTTTCCCAAGATCATATATGATTATACTTGCTTCAATCCAAATTTCTACAGAAATTATTGAATCAATCACTAGAAATTGGAAAAAATGTAAATTTTGTTCAAATACAAACTGCACTTGGAATACTAATCCAAAAATCTTCATTTAAAAAAAAATCATAATTTGCAGTAAGAATTCAAGTTATGATCTTGAATTAGCTTTTTATAACAATCGAATATTATCAGTATTATTTGAGTACCTGTAAACAAGGTGGCAGTGGTATATTTCCACAAAGATGGTTTAGTCAGCTTTAAAAAAAATCTTAGTTTAAGTTTAAACATCTTGTTTCAGTTGAAAACTTAAAGCTTAATAATGATTTGATGAGGAAAGTTTGAGTTTTTGAACAAAATATGCAACCTGTAACAATTTACAGAGAAGTACAGAGCAACATAGAATCATATTCAAACTGAAGCATATACAAACCATATTATTAATGAATCATGAACTGTTTTTAACTAACTTAAAACTTTAAAAATTATGTTTAATCACTTGAAAGTTTTTGGACGGAGAACAATTCCTATTTTTGAAAACCTTCAGTATTGAATCTGCTCTTAAATCCCTGTTTTATTTTGTTGAAATGAATTTGAGTTTACTTCTTTTTCTTGTTTTTGTTTTCCTCACATTAGCTAAGTTTTTACTGAACGAACTCAAATGGAAAGATGTATCTATATATAAAGAAGATAACAAGATGTATAAAGGAAGGTATTATCTGTTCAGCTTCTTTTGTTATGAACAGATTTTCTAAATATTTTGAAATGACTAAAATTTGGCTTGAGAAGATAGCATTAAATGCTATGGTTTCCTAATTGGTTTACATACTTGTTATATTATTTGTTGTATATAGATATTTGTATGTAAATATTTGTCTTCTTGCATTGCAACCATAAACATATATTTTACAGGTTTTAGTTTATAACTTTGTCTGATAGACATTTGGGTTTTGTGAATGAAGATATTTTGTTTTATTGCTTTCACCATATACATATGTTTGTGTCAGGTTTTATTTTATACCTTGTGCTTACAAATTTAAACTTATGTTGTATGCATACCTTAACTACTTAATCCTTGTTGTATTTATTTCTATTTGTATTTTAACTATCAACGTCTAAATTATATATCATATGGTTTATTTACATTTTATACTTATATTTTATATTGATAGAATTTGATTCTATTTTAAACATTATCATATATATATATATCCACCAAACATTAACAAGGTAAAGTATTTTAATTCACTTATATAAGATAGATTTCATTTTAAATATTTTAGTGATATTTTATTTTAAATTTCCAAATCAAATTTCCTTTTCAAAATACAAATCTACATAAATAAATGGCAAATATTTTCAAAAGATTTATTCATTTTAAAATGATAAGTTTACATTTTATTTAATTGGATTAAATAATTATTAAAATAATATGGCCAAAATCCTGGGTCATTACAGACCAAATCAGTTCGGGAGCGATCGAACGAGCAACAGAGGCTGGGGATTTGTGCCAAACGACAAGCCTGCCATATAGGCTCATCAAAACACTCCGAACAACATATCCAACAACCATATAAGGATTTTCATAGATTTTGACTTCAAAATGCCAAAAATTGGAAAATTCGCCAAACCAATTCAATTCAAAATCAACCGGCGTTCAAAGTTCAGATCTCGGAGGGGAGGAAGCAGAGGATGAGGGCTGGACAAAGGTGATGGATCGAAGGAAGAGGCTGGAGGATTCAGGCGTATCAGCGAAAGTGCATAAGGCAGATCCCCTTTTTTCTCGCATGAAGAACATGTCACCGCATTTTCAAAATTTCTCAGCTGGATCTGGGTCTTCTAATGCTGGATCACGTGATTCGTTTATCAAAAAGAATGGATTCAATACATCGGATGTGTTTGCTTTTAATTCTAAGGCTACACCTAAAAGTTGGTGTGATTTGGTTAAGGAAAAGAAGCAAGGTGAAACCATGCAATTCTTCGATCCAGCAATTGTTAATGACAGAAAAACTGCATTAATTGGAGAGGAGGAGCTGTTAACTGCAGAGAAGATGTGGTCTAATTCTATTCTGATCTATTTGGTGGGGAAAAGACCGTATTATATGTTTTTTAAAGCATATATCAGGAGAATGTGGCTTCCAAAAGGTAAATTTGAAGTTTTTTCTAGAGACAATGGTTTCTATTTGGTTCAATTTGAATTAGAAGAAGATTATAACAAAATACTAGAAGGAGGACCATGGTTGATGGATGAGAAGTTTATCATTATGAAGAAGTGGAGCAGTACTATCAAATATGAGAAAGATCTATTAGTATCCATTCCTATTTGGGTGAGATTTCCTAATCTCAATTTTGCATATTGGAACCACATTTCATTGTGTAAAATTGCTAGCACCATTGGAAGACCTATTGCAATGGACGAACATACAAAAAATAGGAGCAGAGTAGCCTTTGCTAGAATGCTTATTGAGGTGGATGCGTCATTTAAATTTGAAAGAGAAGTGCAAATTAAACTTCCTAGAGGGGATTTTGTTATGCAAAATGTTGAATACGAGTTTATACCTCTAGTTTGTCATAACTGTGTATGTTTTGGTCATGTGGATAAAGAGTGCCCTATATCATTTACGCAACAATGGACATCAAAGTCTATAACTAATAATAATGAGACTAATAGCACGGGGATTATTTCAGAGGATTATACAAATCAACAGACTCTTTATATCAATTCAGAAGGAGTAGTGTATAACAATGCAGAAGTTATTACAATTGATGAGTCAAATGTCCAAGATCATACAATAGTTGATAAAGCTCGCAGGAATCAAAATACAAATAATTCAAATAATGGTAAAGATGTTTCTCCATCAGATATGAGTGCTGTGAATGTTGAGACAGTTCAGAAGTCTTTAAAGGAGCCTGCAGTTGTAGTTGCATCCTCGCCATCAACTGTTGCTGTAGAATGCTTAGTAGTTGATTTGCCTCCAGAAGTTTTTACAATTGATGAGTCCAATGGCCTAATTTATACTACAGTTGATATAGCTTACATGAATCAAAATACAAATAATTCAGCTAAGGGTAAGGATGTTTCTCCATCAGATATGAGTGCTGTGAATGCTGAGATTTTTCAGAAGTCTTTGAAGGAGCTTGCTGTTGTATTTGCGGCTACGCCATCAACTGGTGCAGAAGAATGTGTATTATCTGGTTTGCATCCACAAATCAGCATGGCTGCTACAATTGCAAAGGGATCCTCTACTCAACTTTCTGATATGTCTCATATCCAAAACATTGAAGAAGGTCCTCCTATGAGCACTATTACTCTGGATCCAAATGTATTGACGTCATCGACAAAAATCTCAGTCACTTTATCATCATCCGAGAAAAATTGCAGCAGGGAGTTGTTAAATCATAGTAAACCTGTCGTAAATAATTTAAATTCTCAAGTTTCTGATCCAACAAGTGAAGTGCTTAATTCTTTTCAGGTGCAGAAAGAGATGAAAGGCTCAAATGTGGATGAATCTTCTTTATCTCAATCATGTATCAAACCCACATACCCTTCAACTGATAATCCACCCAACAATATGCCTAAAAACCTCACATCTATTAACCCTGAATTTGAAAAAGCAATTGTAGATATGAAAGGCAATAATATTCAAGAAAAGAAAAAGAACAAATTGATCCATGAAAGTGTGACTCCCGCTATAAGGACCAGGAGTCAAGCATACTCATCCAAATAATGTCTATCTTGTGTTGGAATGTGCGGGGTCTTAACAAGGCAGAAGATGTTTTGGAGGTAAAAAATATTGTGTTTTCACAAAAACCTTCTATTTTTTGCTTAGTTGAAAATAAGTTGAAAAGCAATAAACTTCAGCTATATATAGAATCTTGGGGAAGTAAATGGACATGCATAAATAACATTGAGTATCATCACAAGTGCAGAATTCTTATTATGATCAATTCAGACATTTGGAGCAGTTATGTAATTTCTATGAGCAAACAACACATTACTTGTATGCTAAATAATACTACAGGGGCCCAATGCATTGTTACTGTCATTTACGCACTAAACCTTGAAACCGAAAGGAAAAGTTTATGGAAACAACTGGTAAAAGAAGCTAACACTTTTATTACTCCATGGTGCATCATAGGGGATTTTAACTGTGTTAGGTGTTTGAAGGAGAAAATAGGAGGAAATAATTTGACAATCAGAAACATTCAGGAGCTTAACAATTTTGTTAACTCTGCAGGGGTTAAAGAAATTAGCATTTCAGGGGTTAATTTTTCATGGAGATCAGGGCCTAACAAGAATATTGCTACGAAGATTGATAGACTTTTTTGCAATGTTGAATGGATGAACATGTTTAAAAAATCTCGTGCAAAATATTTAGATCTATCAACAAGTGATCATGTACCTATTATGTTCCACTTTAATTGCATTCAAACATATGAAGGTCCAAAACCCTTTAAATTCATGAATCACTGGGTTATGTGTGAGGGTTACAAGGAAGTAGTTGAAAAGTATTTTGTTTTCCCTGAAGGAAATCAGTTATTCAACCTTATTCATATGTAGAAAAACATCAAAAAGGAAATTAAAAAGTGGTGCAGTGGAAAAAATGATTTAAAGTCACAAGTTTCAAAATGCAAGAGAGGTCAACATTGCTCTACAGATATTAGAATCAGATCATAACTCCTTAAATGCACAAAATTTGCATGATGCTCAAGTGAATCTGGCTAAAAGTATGGAGCTGTTAGCTATTGACAACAAACAAAAATCAAAATGTCAATGGATCAAGTGGGATGATAGTTGTTCTAAATTTTTCTATGCAAAACAAACTAATAGGAGATTTGTTAATAGCTGCCACAACATTGTAAAAGGAAATGGAGATGTTTTCAAATCACAAAAGGAGATGGAGGAAGAGGCTGTCAAGTATTTTACCAACATATACAATAGAGGCAACATGATGAATCAGTTTCCTAACATTACTCCAAAAAGGAAATTAAATCAATGGGGAAAAATATTTCTTAATGCTGCATTTGATGAGAAAGAATTGAAAAAAGATATTTTCAGTGTGCAAAATGATACTGCTCCAGGCTATAATGGTTTTAATGCTAAATTCTATAAAAGACATTGGAATGAATTAAAAGAACCTCTTTTGGAAGCTATGCAGTCTTCTTTTGACAATGGCAGAATTGTGAGAGAAATTAATCACACCATTATCTCCTTAATCCCTAAGGTAAAAACCCTTGAATCTGTTGCAAATTTCAGACCCATAGCCTGTTGTTCAATGCTGTACAAAATACTATCTAAATTGTTGTGTGACAGAATGAAGTTTGTGCTTAGAGAATTGATTTCTGATAATCAAACAGCCTACTTACCAAACAGGCAGATTAAAGATGGGATAATAATTGCACATGAACACATCAGAAATTTTAACAAGCATGGTAGTAACAAAATGTGCATAAAGGTGGACCTTAAGAAGGCATATGATTCAGTAAACAGACATTTCATTCTTCACATGATGAGAAGCATGGATTTTCCAGTTAAATGGGTAAAAATTATTCAAGAAATGATAAGTTCTCCTAGCTTTTCGTTTTCTATTGAAGGATATCATAAGGGATATTTTAATGGCAGCAATGGTTTAAGGCAAGGAGATCCCTTATCCCCTTATCTTTTTACTTTATGCATGGAATATTTCTCTTTGTTGATGGATGCTAAAGCTATTAAAGGAAAAGTGGAATCAGTTATCAAGAACAATTCTAACATAACACATCTAATTTATGCTGATGATCTGTTAATTTTCATAAATGCAACTGAAATTGGAGCTAAAGGTGTTAAGAATTGTTTCAAGAAATTAAAGAGAATCACTGGCTTGGAAATGAATAATCTCAAGACTCAAGTATTTTTCAATAAGTTTTGCAAAAACAAGGATCAAGTGCTTAACATTATGGATATTCAAGAAGGAGACTTACCTGTTAGATATCTTGGGTTACCCCTATCTGTGACATATATCAAACACTCAAATTGTAAGCAACTGATTGACAAAGTGTTAAAAATGATGCAAGGTTGGGAGTGCAAATTTCTCACAGTTCCAGGAAGAATAGAATTGATTAAGGTCGTAGTTTATCCTATGGTCAGTTTTTGGATGCAATGTTTTATGCACCCTAGCTTAACTATTCAAAAAATCAATCAGTTATGCAAAAAAATTATTTGGAAGGGTAAAAAGAGTAGTGTTCTATGGGAAGCAGTTACAAGTGTTAAATCTGAAGGTGGAATGGGGCTGAAAAAACTGTCAGATATAAACATTACTTCTGCATCAAAAGAATTTGGGAGACTCTTACCAATTCAACATATAGTGCTAAGTGGCTGAATGTGAAATATGCTAATAATGAGACACTGTGGAATCTAATTTTAATTATAATTTATCATGCACTTGGAAAAAAATGCTATACCATAGAAAAGATGCACAAAAACTAATTGATAGAAGAATTGTGGATGGTAAATCTACAAGCTTGTGGTTTATACCATGGATTAATGGTTCTACTTTATTGGAGAAGCTGGGGCATGAAACTTTATCATACTCAAGAGGTCACAAACACAAGGTAGAGCAAATTATATCTGGAAATATTTGGAGGCCTGAAAACATCTCATATCTTGGTAATATAAGTGAGGAAATAAAGCAAGTACCCATTCATTATGACAAAACAGCAGACTATTGGTTTTATAGAAGAAGTCAAAATGGCCTATTTACTTTCCATGATGTATGGAATGATTTTAGAATCAAGCTACAGGAAATCAGTGACTACAAAATCATATGGAATAACATCTCACTCCCAAAAATGAATGTATGTTTACACAGAGCTATTTTCAGTTTACTACCTATAAAGGACAAATTAAAAATGCAAGGAGTGACTGAAGATGATGTTTGTGTTCTGTGCAAAAGAGAAGTGGAAACTTGCAATCATTTATTTTTTAAATGTTCCTTTTCTAAGCATGTGTGGTGTTGGAGCAGAATCATGATGGGTGACCATATAACACAAAGAAACTTTCATACTTCTCTCATAGATGTCATTGCCTACATAAGTCAGAAGTTTGCAGCTAACAATATTAAGAAGGACATCATAATAGCTGCTCTTAGCTCATCTATCTGGTTCATTTGGAAAAGCAGGAATTCTATCATTTTTAATAATGAAAAGATAGACAAAATCAGGGTTTGCAATACCATAAAATCCAATGTTCGTGACCTCATCATTAATAGATCCAAGGTTTTCAGTTATAGTATGAACAATCTTGGGATATCATTGAAAGATGGGAGATTTTACCTCTGCGAGTTGACAACCCTATTAACCTTACCTTGACCCCTAACCCTAATTTCCCAAACACAGCATCATCCTCGAGATACATGATTGATGGAGAAGACGATGAAGCTAAGAGCTCTAGATTGTCCAGACGCACTGATAATTTTATCGCTAATGTCGAAAGAGAGGAAGACTTGCCTGGAAGAGAAAACGAGTCACCATGAAAAGACAAGTTTGTTAGGTTTACGCAGTGTGTTTAGGGCATTGTTTGTGGGTATGCATATTATTTGTTTGTGGTCCATATATATGTTGGGATGATTCTTGTGTAAATTGTGTTTGTAATGATTTTATCATTATTAATAAAATGTTTGACCATTCTTCAAAAAAAAAGAACTAGAATCTTAAATTTCCTAAGAATTTAGGGTTTAGGAATTTCTAATCTCCTCTCTTTTCCTCCATTTTTCCTTTTTCTAGAGTGTTAGGAAATGTTATGAATGAATGAAGAGGAGTGGAGTGGGTGTTTTTATTTTACAGGAGCTGGGTTCTTTCTCTAGGTTAGTGGGTTGAAACCCAAACCCACAGATGAAAATACCAAAATTCTAATCAACTTCAAACATATCGATGTTTGTACTCAAAACTGTCGCAAATACCGTTTTGGACTCAATGGAAGTAGTTCGAATCCTAATTCGGCTGTTTATAAAAGGTAGTATTTTGGACTTTAATCCGACTAACGATGCTATACTTAAATAAAACATTTTAAATGTATATTCGTAAAAATGCAGATTGTTACAAATTGGTCGCCGCTTCCCTCTATGATGGACAGATCAGAGACTATCGGTGAGTTCGCCGCCCTTTGCCGACCCCAAGGTGGAGTCACGGTCATCAACATCGCCCAGCAATGCGTAGCACCGCCGTGAGCTTTGAAGGCAATTTTTGGCAAATCTTTTGCATGTTACAACAAACGACAACCACTATATATCCTGCTCCCCATCCTCTATGCAACGGCGCTTCTCGATCGCTGATAGGATGAAGATCCACCATCGGATCAAAACCCTAACCAATGGACGACCGAAACTAAATCATCGATTTTCGGACAAATGGTGATTTGAATTGAGAAAAGAATTGCACCTGCGATTACACTCATCGAGAGCTTCAAAATGGTATATAATATGTTAGCGTTTGCTGGAGTTTGATTTTTGGAATTTAATTTGAAACTGAATTTGCAATTCGGAAATTAGTGCTTCGAGTTTCAATTGGTTTCTGTCTTTGACAACAGAGAAGCATATAGAATTATACGTATAGACAATTGGAATAAGAAATTGCTAGGGTTTATAACGGGCTATAAAGATCAGAAATAGGAATGAATGGGCTAGATCGATTTGAAAGTTAAACGATATACGACCTGAAAAGCCCGTTTCGTTCTCGAAACAAAAATGAGTAATCCCACATTCAAAATAAATGTTTTCGATAGTTTTAAACTCAATGGAATAAGTTTCAAATCCTAATTCCATAATATGAAGAAGTTAGCTTGAAAATTAGCTTATTCAAATTGATTTCAGTTAAATTAATTTCTACGCGTTTCAAGCCCGTACGATCAAAGGACAAGTCCAATAACTACGAAACTTAAAACCTTACAATAATTCGCCGTTACAGATCCGATGAAATAAGTTTCATCGAAATCCAAGACAGTGGCCAAATTGGCTATTTTCACATTAATTAAATAAATTTTTATTAAATTAAACTTATCATTTCTTATATTCCAATTAGTTAACTAACCATTTTTATCATTTTTGATTTCATAGACATTTACAAAATTTAAAACATATTTACATATCAAATTCAGCGTTAAATATTTCACTACTTACAGTGTTCAATTTCAACTACAATTAAACCCAATTAATTAAAATTAACTTCCAATAAATTGTTTCATTTTGATTTCAGTCTTTTGTTTTAAAAATTATTACTCTATGGACATAGTTAACATTTTTTATATCTTGTTACACTAACCTTCTACAATTATCATCTTAGTTTCCATTACTGTAATATTTAGTTACATTTGAATGCAATAAATCCAATTATTATAATTTCAATTCTAATAATTTGATCAACTTGATTTCAATTCTTTTTATTCAATCCATTGTCATATTATGACCAAAATTTACATTGGTTACGTCTTATTGAATTAATATTCTAAAATTATCAATTTAATCAACATTAACTGTACCTAATTAAGTGAAGTATTTGTAATTGATTTCAGTTTCAATTTAACAGTCTAAATAAATAGGTAATTTATAATAATTGTTACCATTAACCTTTAGTTACATCTTATAACTTTATTATCCACAAAAAGTGTTATAATTAATACTGCAACACTAATTTTTATTCAATTACAATTTATTACACATTATTCATTAATTAATCAACATTTAAATTATCAGTATCTCCTTCAATCCAATTATTATTTAATATACACATTACTACAATTAATTATCAATCTATCACAAATTATACCTTTTTAATCATTTCAGTTAATTGGAATTACATTCAAAGTAGTTATAAATTACCTTAAATTAATACTATAACATTTTAATCCAAATACATTCTTATATTTTAGTCAAAATTTTTATTTCTTCCGAAATTAAATCACAAAAGCTTATTAAATCTACTATTTTTAACTATGAAAAATTAAGAGTCATTACAGAATGATGATGAGCTACAAGATTCGGTGAGTTATTTGTATGTTGTGATTTGTTAACCTTTGGAGTGCATCTTACTATGCAAAAGCATAATCCACTTGTCCCAACTCTTGATTCTTTTGAGAATTAAAATAGCATCATGCCAATATGCAACTGATGAACAAAAATTCTACTTGAATCAATTACTAGCAATCTTAATTCGTTTTGACAAACAATGCAATATGAGCACACATTTACATTCATTTTTAAATAGAAGCATATTTATGCTTTATTAAAAAGAAGCCTTTTATGCCTCAATAGTGTTTGTAGATGTAAAGATGCTACGCTTATATTTAAAATAGTAATTTATACAAACATGTTAACTACATAACTACTGCATTTAGGGCCATGGTAGAAGAATTTATTAGACTATGCATGAACATCGGAATTCGAAAGGACTGTGAATTCTATTGTTTCATACTCAATTTCAATCCGCCTTATTTTCACAAAAATGAATATAATAAATACAATAACTATAAAATCCATGTATGCATACAAACAGTTTATAAAATCCATGTATGCATTTTTGTATGATTACTATCCAACTTGAAAATAAATAAAACCATATTAAACAACACCGATTATTACTCAAATCAATGGAATAATTTTATAGATTAAAATTATTAGATTTCATGTTTATTTTCTTAGGATTTATATTTACTCCAAAAGCTTGCATTATACAAAAGGTAATCAAGAATAATTTTACAGATCAACAAAAAAATTAATTTAAGATCAATGACTCAAAGAAAACAGGTTTAAATAAGATTTCATATTTTTATTACCAGAGCCAATTTCTTGTTTTTGTTAAGAGGTTGGAAAAATAAGAATATTATTTGAACTCTTGAGCGAAATTCATGTTTGATTGGGTTACTTGTCCCAAATTTAATAATTTATCAGACGGTAATTTTCGAACAACCCACTTATTCTTAGATATCTTTAACACGAAATAAATTTACTTTCTTTAGATAATTTACTTACAATCTAGTCATTAATTCTCAAGTTGATATCATTAAGGTAAGCAATGATGAAAAGGACGTGAATTTTTATGTAAAGAAAACAAATTTGGATAGCTTAACCATAATAATCACGCATTGGGTTGCATGATTTCATTTAGCAAGAAAATGAGAGGTTATACCGAACATATTATTTAGGATTTCTTTTTACAGTTATTAAAAAACCAACTGCACCTATATCCTTGGATGTTTGAAGAATCCCGGTGGTTGACGGAGAGAAACCAAATCAAAAAATGTAATCTACCAAAAAATATTAAAAATTATATTATCTGCAACGCCTAATATATTACATATATTACAAAAAATATTAACCAACAACACACAAACTTGCCGTAGATTGTTTTGACAAAAACTTATGTAAGGTATGGTCTTGACTTGCAAGAATATATGCCAAATAGAGTAGTGTCAGACGATTAAAGGTGCAATATTGTCAGAGAGGTAAGTTCCATGTGTAGTGCGTCATGAGATGAAGAAGAATGGTTGATTACAATGTTTTACCAAACTATAAGAGTCTGAATTATAAGATTATTTTAAAGGGTTTTTCGGTTTTGGAGATAAGCATGACAGAGAGTTTTAAACAAGAGAAAAATAAAATAGGGTAAAGGAGAAAAATAGATTGAGTGAAAAATAAATTGGGGTTTTTTGGGCATTGATGGAGAAATGTTATGAGTGGGTCTGGAGAAGGAAGATAGATATACGGGAGAACAAAAATTTGGTGGGCTCGCATCAACGTCAACACGTGCCCAAACACTGTATTTTTATAAATATCATCGGAAAAAATATCGCTTGGTATTGAAACACTAATATCCAGTGCTATTAATATTAGGATTTCTTGTAGTGTGAGATTATTCTCATTGCCAAAATTATTTAAATAATTGATTCCATTTTGATTTTGAATTTCATCATAGATTTCAAAATAGAATCTGCATGAGTTATAATTGTTGAAGATTTCAAATTTTGATTGTTTTGAATCCTTGAATCAAGATATCGCACAAATATGAATTGCACAACTCATTTATCCTCTGATTTTGTTGTGTAGAGAGTTCAAGTAAATTCGAAATCGTTTCAATGCTCCTTTCAACATTTGCGGTGGGTCATCATTTTGAAATTTTTTTGATAATTATTTATACAATAGTTGTTGTTAAAATATCCATAAGAATTCGGAGCGAAATTGTATGGATTATATTGATTTTCACAACAATCGTAAAATTCATGTAAGTAGGGAAACTTAGCGGTTTACAAGAATGTGTTTTTTTTAGTTTTTTTTTTGGATTTTTTTATAAAGGAGAACTATTTACCAAAATAAGTTTATTTTTCTAGAGGGAATTTGATTCTTGTTTTGTTTTTGGATTTGCAATTTTACTTTGAAAAGATTTTATATTATTTTTAATTTTTTTTTTCTTTTCTAAAAAAATAATTTTTTTGGATTTTTTATTTTGATTAAAAATTGTAAAAGAAAAAATTTAAAAGCTAAGTTAAGAAATATTTATACATTTTTTAGTTTTGGATTTTGAATTTTTTTTTAAATATGCATGAACGAATGCAAATAAATAAATGCAAAGGTTTAATTACAAATTTCCTATTCTAAGTAGCTCCTAACCCAATATTGTATAATCACACTTTGCCTTAATCAAACATGATAGTTCTCAGCCAGGTGATAGACATGATTTATCGGTGCACCACGAATCATTATAGCAATGCAATCGAATGTTTAAGTACCTTAGAGAAACAATCAATATAATATTTACGAATCACCGTAATATTTATAACTGATTATTGCTCTGCCGTACCCTAGAACCAAGAAAATAAGTGCTTGCCCCAATTCGAAATTTTAAAATTGCAATACCAAAATTAATCAAATTGTCACGGTTGCAGGTTCGGTGATTTGGGGTGATTGGTGACGGAGTTTGAAGTGATGAAGGGAGGCAGTTCGGGTTGCTGGTGGAGTTGTCGATGCAAGGCGGTAAATGGTAGAGGGGTGTTTCGATTCGTATCGTTGATTGGCAACTTTGGAGATGATTCGTATCCTGGTCGTAGTAGGAGATTGCAGGAGGACGTTGGTGACGTTGGCGATGTTGCAAGAGGAGCGGACTTTGGATTTGTATCATTGATGGTAAGGCGATGTTGGAGGAGATGAAGGTATGGTCAGGGAGAAGCTTGCAGAAGGGAAGAAGTTGTTCGTGCACAGTATGCAAGGTATGTACTTGAACTTGTGGATGTTTGGTCAGTGCACTGGTATTGTTTGTTTGTGTTGTTGAGATAATTGAGAAGTTGTGGGAATGTTAGTGTTGTTGGGGGGCTGAAGAGTAGTTATTTGGTCTTGGTGATATACAGAGACAGGTGTGATATGCAAGGAGTATTGTTATGAGGAGAAAGCATGCACTTATCAATAGAAGTTCGATTTGGTGTTGTGGTAATGTCTATTGTAAGTGAAACTGCATATGGAACCTTATCAGTGGGGTTGTAGTTGCTAGAGTTAGAGGGGAAAGGCAGGAGGTTGTATTGATGGTAGAGGATGATTTTAGTGTATGTGGAGGTAGAGGATGGTGCGTAGAGTGGATGTTGGAGGCTGGTGGGCGGAGGCAGAGTATGGTTGTGAAAGGCAGGGGTTAGATGGTCAGTACTGGTATGCAGATATTGTGGATATGGTGATGATTGTGGTAGTTGTTGTATGTTGGTTAATGTTGGAGATTATTTGTGAATTGACAACAGATGGTGAGGGTGGATTAATAGAAGGGGCGAATGTGTGGTATAAGGCAATTGAAGATGACAATGTGCACCGAATAGAAGTGGAATGTTGGTTTGTGGTTGATAGATGAAGCAATAACTGAGTAAGTGGTAGTTGAAAGGTGACAGTGTGCAACAGTATGATAGTGATGTAGTTATTCGGTGATACAATAGTATGCAGTTCTGGTATGGGGCTGTAATGAATGTGGTGAAAATATGGTGGTCAGGTCAGAGGTTGTTGTGGGTAGTGAGATGTAAATAGAAATATGCACAGTGGCATAGAAATATGAAAAGAAAATAGAAAATGAAATGACTTGTGTAATTTGTTTTCTTTTTGAATGTTTTAAAAATGAAAATTGTAAATGAAATGATTTTTTTTTACTTTTTGAATTGAATTTGTGTCTATATTTTTTTAATATAAATGCAAATGCAAATGAAACTAGAAAATAAGAATGGCACATAATCACAATGCAAACAAAAATCACACACGAACACACAGTAATTTTCTAAATACAATACACACACAAAAATCAAACAAAAATAATTTGAAGAGTAGAAATTAAAATCAATGAAAATTCATCGGCAACGGCGCCAAGAACTTGTTCGAACGGCTAATTCTCTATCGGTTGGAAAATAGCCGATCAAATTTTAATGAAAATAACCGCAAGCGCATGGTATGGACCCATTTCTTCGCTCACAGAAATCGACACTAATACATCCTCGGTATTCACGTGTCGAAAATCTAATAATTGTCCGAGAAACATATTCTTAAGGGTAGGACGGACAATAAGACCGAAAAAAATCTCACATATGTTATTCCAACAAATAATCAATACGGTAGAAATTAAAATACATTTATCAAAGTCAAACTCAAGGATAGCTATAAATTCCTGTTCTTACAAATGCGAAATACAATACTACAAGAGTGTGGTGGAAATAGACAAAATCTTCCGACTCCATGCTTTGAGCTCCATCAAGCTTCTTTTAAGCTAAACTTGACGACTATGCCGTTTGAGGAAAGTTAAGGCGCCCAGAGTTTAAGTAAAAGTGAAAATAAACCGCCTGTCAGTCATGGAACTAGCGTGAGAACTCAAAATACTATTTTGAAAACAAAAAGTATCTCATAAGACCATGCCGCACATAAACACAAAAAAGATTTTTACCTTATGATAACCAAAACTATTTACGTTAAAATAGATATTATTTTTAATGACATATCTTTGAAAACATTTGCATGTAAATTTATTAATCTTAGCCTAAATTGTTACATTATTAAATTCCAGCAATACTAGCCTCAAAAGCTACAAACAAACTGGTAGAAACTTTTTGTAGAATGGATTCCATACAAATGACCAGGTAAAGGGACTACCTTCCAGCAATACATCTCTAGAGGAATGTACTAAGGTCCATCAGATGGTCCTCTACCAATACAAGACCAACCTATCTTTCCTTAGATAGTATCGAATATGCATTACCTGGTCGCTATCGACCTATCCGAAGTACCTCGTAGTATACATCAATAATACTTTACATCCCGAACATCATAGCGGGAAGAAATATATCTAGAAGGGGATGATCATACCCTAATGGCTATGAACCACATAGCCTTGCTGCATCCAATCCTGTTTCTGTCATATCCGGGTATGACGGTTGAGGTAACTATTAGCTTATCACATAGGCCATCATCTTTCTTTGAATGTCATGCTACCATTCTATCGATCACTTGTTAACTTCCACAAACATACAACCTCCAAGCTCATAGGTCTCAGAGAAGGGTGTTAAGCTAAGAGAAGTTGCATTCTCTGCCACCAAACAGTTGGACGTTTATAAAAATCAATGATGTAAATCTTAAGAATGTAATGTCAGACATCCATCAATACAAGTTCATTTTAAGTTTAAACGAAAACGAAGGCACTCTCCAACCACATCTTATTGGGAATTAACCTTAGAATTAGTAGCGAGAAGTCCTTATAATCCAAAGAATTTCAGAAATGAAGAGACCACTGCTACTATTATTTGTGAGCTAACCAGAATTATCACCAAGCAGTCCTTTCATTCTGAAAATCCTTGGTCTTCATCCTTCATTCTCTCTATCAGGTCTTCATTTTTTAAATGCATAATTGGTTCGAAGTGGTATTCGTATAGGGATTTCCCCAAATCCGACCCCGATTCCTTCGAATCCAATAATCGATAAAAAGAGGTTTTGTGAATAGGGAATCATTTTTTAATTGATTAAGTTCTTTTCTAGCTATAATCACCCTTGTAGATATATATATATATTTCTAAAACATTCTTTCCAGTGTATAAAGAAATATTAACCCTCTCTTATGAAATCTTTGATTTATTAAAATAATTTTAAACTTCGAATAATTCGAAATCATTTCTTTTATACTTAGGGAAATATCCCCAAAATCACTTACTTAAATCCTAGCAAAGATTTCCAAATTATAAGTTTTAACAATGATCAAAAAATTGTTATTTCAAGACGTTGTTTACTATAAATCCAAACCAATAATTTTTAATTATAGGAATTTAAATAAATTCCAAATCATTTCATTTAAATCCTAACAAAGATTTCTTAATTCAAAACTCTTAATTTCGATTGGGTTAAAAACTTGTTATCGTGTATATTAATCCAAAACCAGTAAATATAAATTGAGCAGAATCTATAGAAATCATCCAATTCTACTCAATATCAATCCCCTTATTCAACAAATACTATGGGCGGAATAACAAAGAAATAACCTTTTAAATTCCATGAAAAGTATGAGTTCTCTCTTTGGCCTTTAATACTGAGTACAAAAATTTCATCTCCGTAAAATCAAGTTGTATTTAAATTTGAAAATTTTAAATCTTTTTAAACATAACTCATTTTCGACATTTTGAACTTATCTATCACTCGCCCGGTAAAAAGGCCAGTGACCAGGGCACTAGTCGCTCCTGAACACCTCTATAGTTTCAACACCTCGCATTCAGATCTCACGAATAGAAAAATCTAGCCTACTCGTCGGCTTTTAGAGCCGAGATTAAACCACTTATTTATAATAGCTTTTTCATTAAATCGGTTATTTTAACTTTTTTCAATAAGCTGGAAAACTTCCAAATCATTACTAAAATTATTATTTATCCATTTTTAAACATTAATAAAAAAAACTTTGATATTTTAAAACCATATTTTGAAAGTTATAGAAAAGTGATGTGGAAAGTGCTGTAGCAAGTGCCTTTTTAAGCTATATTGATCAAAAAGATTTTTTATTATTTGAAAATTCATTTTTACTACTAAAATCACTTTTAAAACATTTTTGAAATATCTATAAGATTTGTTTCACATTTTTAAACAATACAAAACATCATTTTCAAAGAAATCCAGTTTTGGATTTCGAACTACAAATTCCAAAATTTTCCAAAACTATGGATATAATAGTTTATTTCATTGTTAGAAAACTATGATATAATAGTTTGGAAAATTGTTATCTCGAAGAATTCCAAGCTATATTCCAACTTTTACACTTATTTGACTTAAAAGTGCGAAATCGCGAACTTCCGATACGCGACGTGCTTATTTTGAACCAAAATTTCTACTTCTTTTAAAATTTCACCAAACACTTTTAAATGTTTACAAAACATTGAAAATACATTTTAGACCATTTTTATGAGGTTTAAAAAATCAATACAACCACTTAATTAATTCCAAGAAAGTGATTTCCTTTGTGCTTATCGACGTGTATATTCGTGACTTGCATGCCTATTTAACATTCATATCAAAACAACCAAAATTAATGATCAAAGCATATTAAACATCCATTTGAAACATCATATCATCATTCAACATATAATATAATATTGTTTAGGAGTTCTCACCATAATCAAACAAAACTTCCTACCAACAATCAAATCATCACAATACTTCATCTAAAACATTACTAAACAACTCAACCATGCTTTCAAAGTGCTTGGACACAGTATATGCCTCCTTCTTGCTTATGGCCCATGCTTCCATTACGTCCAAACTCTCGGCCAAGTGCCATTAAAGAAGAGAATAAAAAGAAGTAGATTAAGAAGAGGTTAGAGAGTAATTAGCGCATTGTTGCTTAAGCACTCCACTATTTTTAACCCTCATATCTCTCTTAAAGAGGAGAAGAAATTAGAGAGCAATAAGAAGCTCAAGAATGGTGAAGAAGAAAAGAATGAATTTGTGAAGAATGAAGGAGGATATGAGTGGGTATTTGTAGGAAAAAAGAGGAGTATGAAGGGAGATATGCACAACCACTTTTTCCAAGCTTCTCGAACACACTACTCCCTTATAATACACGACAATAACCCCTCCCTCGTGTGCACATCACTTCCATCCACTCATGTATGCATATGTTGACTTTTTTTAGCTTAAGGAGGAAGCTTTATACAAAATAACTTTGATTTTTGACTTATATATGTAGTTGTAAGTGTATAAGTTAATCTGTATGTATACATATGTTCATGTGCATATTAGTGGATGCATTTGTATGTTATATATGTGTACATGACATATAAACAATGTTGCATTTATTTCAAACAACTTTCGTGTGATAAAACGTTGCCGATTGAAGAACCGATTCCCCATCACATTTTCACTTATACTTTAATATACATATACTTGTAAACAAAATTTCAAATAATTTCCTTATCATTTTAGATGAATTAAAATGATCACGTTTCATTTGTAAAACCACGTAAATTTATATTAACAATCATTTACAAAAATTGCTATTGTACCGATAGAGTAGTATCGATTTTTCCTTATTTTTAAATCAAACATATCTCTTTATAAAACTATTATAAATTATTTATTATCACTTGATAAGTACTAAAAATGAGTTATTATTATTTAAAAACAATTACTTGAATAATGATAATAATAATTAAATCATTAGTCAAATTTAATAAATAATTATCATATTTAAGGGCATTATTAACAATGTCAAAAATACATTTTATTTTCAAAGGAAATCAATTGATTTTATTTCATTTCATTATTTAATTATAAAAATAAGTGTATGTATCCAGCTCTGTGCGCGACAACTTATGATTATAGGTGTGACGACCCAGAATTTATAACAATTTAAAATGGAATTTAAAGTTAATTTTAACTTGAATTCAAGATATCAGTATTTACTTGATAATAAAACCATAGAATTATATAGTTTAAATATTGAATTTAATAATTGAAATTGGGTAAGATGTTGAATATGGAATTTTAAGCCTATTAAAAATAATCTGAAGACTTATAAAATTTATAATGATGATACTGAAGATAATAGAATGGTTGAAATTTAATTTAAAGGTGGTTTGTTCAATTTTGATAATATATCGTTTAAATCGATATTTAAAAATAGCCTTCCAAGGCACGGTCTTAGAATTCGACGAAACCGGTTCCATTGGATCCGTAATAGTTAGTTATTATCTGATTTCAATTTTCGTAGCAATCGGAGTTGTCATTTGACCCCGGCGGATCAAAACGCTTAGAACTATTTTAATCGATTTAATTTAAAATTGGTCATTTACTTCCGTAACTCGCGCATATGATCGAATTAGCTTTCGAAACATGTTCCATTGTGTTCGGAACGTGGGTAAAACCTTATAATCGCCTAACGGCATTCCTTAAGAGAAGTTCGAAATTTAAACGGCAGTTAATGAGACGTGTTGAAAATATAATAAAATTTGAAGTACGTTGGTCAAAGATATTTTATAGTAAACAAGCGTACACAGGAAGCCATCCCCAACCCTATATCTTATCTTCGTCTTCCCCTCTCCGATCTTCAAGCAAAATCGAACTCATTTATAAAAATAAAATAAAAGAAGAGAATGGCCGAAGCCTTCATTCTTAAAATCAGCAGAAATGGAATATCTATTTCCACGTTTCCCTCAGCTAATATAATAATGGCCGATCCCTATCTAAATCCCCAAAATCATTTCGACTTCGGCAAAACCAAAAAAAAAATATGGCGCCACGAAACAGGATCAAGCTCGAGACTCGATTCTTGAAGCCGATCGCGGCTCATTTCGAGAAGAGGGGAAGGCCGAGGTAATCGCAAGGCCGAAGGAAGGGGGTTTGCGGTGGTTCCAGGTGGTCCACGATTTTGGCATGTATGAAGGAGATGGGAAGCGTGTGAGTGTTGACTGGATGCGAGCTATCGGAGTTTCGCGACTGTCGGAGATGGGAAGAGGGAAGCCCACACGAGGCTCTTGGTGGTCGCGTGTGTCGGTGGATCGCCGTGGAGGAAAAAGGTTGTAGGGTAAGGTACAGTGAGGCGGCTCGAGCGGTGTACGGTGCTTACCAGTAAGGCATGGTTGAGGTGAAGGTTTCTTCTTCTGTTTTTAATTTTTGTTTTGTTTTGAAATTTGTATCTTTAATTTAAAAATAAAGGGGTTACTAAGGTTCATAAAAACAAAATAATAATAATAAATAATTACAGTAAAGTGTAGGTTGTTCTATTTTGGAAACTAAATCAAATAAATACAGATTACAATATATATGAAGTTTAAGATAGAAAATTACTTTTATATAGAAAGACTTTGGAAAATTATATATATAGAAATTTTGAAGTGTAAAGTTATGTAAAATCAGTTTTTGCCCTGTGATTTATTTTTAAGTATATGTGTATATAGATAACTATAGAAAATACTTTTTAGCAGCCTGTTTTAAATTAACTTATTTAAATTATTTTGGATGTGTACCGATGATCTAGTGATTTTAGATTTGGTTGTTTCTCGAGTTAATTGTAGTTTGACCCGAGATATTTGGATTTTAAATGGTTTTGAACTTAAATCATAAATAAGAAGATGCTTCGTTTAAAATCAAATAGGGTTTAATGATCGGTGATTCATTAAATAGGTAGGATAATTTAAATGGAAAATTAATTAATTAAATTAATTAATGATTTGGGTTAATTAATTAAGTTTATATTAAATTGGAATGATCATTGGATGGTTTAATAAGTAATTGCCAATTGGGATTAATAAAATATAATTACTTTGTGAATTAGTCAAGAGATTAATTAAAATAGTTAAATAAAGGAGTAATTAATTTATTTAATGAAGTAAATAAAAAGATAGTAAATTACCGGTTGAGATAAATCAAGAGTGATAAATATTTATGATTTAATTAATGATTAATTATTTAATGTAATTAATTTAGATTATAATAAGTTAAAAATATAATTGGAATTCCTTAATCTATATAATTAATGATGTAATCAAAGATTGATTAATTAAGATTGACAAACCCATAAATAATGACATATGAAAAATTAACTAATATAATTAATTAAGGATTAATGTAATTAAAATAGTTAATTAATTTATGAAGTAATTAAGATTACCTATTGAATTTGGTTAAGAATAATTAATATCATGAAATTAAATAAAGATAATTACTTGAATGTAATTGAAAATAATTAATCCAGGGTGATTAATTAAGATGAATAATGAAGGGTTGACTAATTAATTGATTTGGAATTAATTAATGTTAAATGAAGGAATCTAAGTGATTGATGACAGAAATTCAATTAGAATCAATTGAATTAATTTGGAAGCGATAAAATTTGCTTATGAATGATTAATTGGTGTTGGGTGCTTTGAATGAGTTGATATCTCTAATATGAAATGTTGTATATTTCATTTCGATAAATTTGGTTAGAATGACATGAAACTCGAAGAGGCCGGTGTTGGGTGTTAGAAAATAGCCGAAACCACTTCGAATGTTTATAGATTGATATGTAAAATCTATATGCTGCAGTGAAGTGATTTGGAGGAATTGGACTATATTAAAATCTAAATCTTTGGTATTTCTGTTCACGCTGAGTCCCCTCACTCAGACCTTAAACTTATATGTGGAATAAGTGTTGTCTATAATAATTTGTGGCTTTTTGAATTGATATAAGTTACCCGGGTTTATATGAGTTGTATACTTTGTATTCCATGTTAGTTGGGTTTACTCACGCTGGTTTCCAGCCTGACCCGGGTGTTACTTTGGTGTAATGCTCGGGTCATACCGAGTATTACAGATTTTCAGGTAAGGACGTTCTGGAGCTCAAGAGGCGAGCCGGATGGCAGAAACGTATAGAGTATTTCCGTTGTGTCATATTATTGTAATTCTGTGACATGTTGATTTGTATATGTCAAGTGTTTGAATATATGGGAAACTCTGATGTATTAAAATGTAATCGACAGATATAGTATTCTTTTGTAAACTATTATTATTTATTATTATATTTTATCCGCTGCGAATGTCAGTTGTTGATGTTTCTGTTCTTCTTCTATCTCTTTCTTCTTTTCATAACTATCTGGAATTTTCGGCTTCGAAAATTTCGGGTCGTTACAATAGGGTTGGTTATAGACAAAACAGTTTTCAGCTATGTTATCTATTTAGACATCGAGGAAAATATTTTTGTAAATATTTATTCAGAATATAATTACCGCTAGCTATTACTCAAAACAATAGTATTTATATTATCAATTGTTTATTTAAGCAAATTTAAAAATTAATATAATTTATCAAAGTTATAAACTGACGAGTTGTTACAGAATTCCCCCTTAAATGAATTTCATCCCCGAAATGACCTAAAAAAAACCTAAATTTTAGCCCCAAATAATTATTTTTAACATACATCCGTATGATGTATATACATTATCGGTACACGATATCTGATTCGACCTTCTATTTGAATTCACCAATTCACATCCGAACTAGGATTGATCCCTTGAACCTTTAATGCATACTCTGACCAAGCTTTCTGATTAGAACTTTATTTCTCCTTGCATAGATCTCAACTATGATAGAAAAAAAAAACATCTAATCCCAAACCCTAATCAATGTTCGTCATCAAGAACGAGTGATAAATCCTCTTTCGGATAAGTGTCTAATACATCAAAGTTGCATACTCGAATCTTAGATTAAACCATGCGACAAAATAATCCATATAGTTCATATTTATTTATTAACCTTCCAAAAATTCTTATGTAAATATTTCATAAAACTTTCATTTTTATTCAAACATTTGTAAAGATATTTCTTTATAAATAACCATTTTACATTTTTTTCTTTCAAATATTTATTTACAAAAATATTTCTATCATTTTTTTCCAAAATAAGTCGATCATCCTTTATTTTGAATAATATCCTTATAATTCTTATTTCAAAATTACTATGAAATTTCTTTGTGAATAAATCTCCTTACAAATTTAATTCCAAACTTATTTCATATCACATAACTTTCCCATTTATACTTTCAAAATATTAAGATATCCATCTTTCTCTAACATCATTTTATTTTTGCTAATTAAATTAAATTTTATAAAATATACTTTTACAAAATGTATTCCTAAATAATTTCTTAATTTACACACTTTTTATAAAGACACTTCTTTATATTATATAATCTTTTTATTATGATACATTTCTAATTTTTACTTTCTTAAAATCCGTTTTCAAAGTAATTCATTTAACCGATACATCACAAAAAACATCCTTTAGCTAATATCAAATGTAACAAATCAAGATTTTCGACCCTCGAAAATCGACATCAATACGTCCACTGTATAACATACCGAATATTCAACTGCCAGAAATACCAGATCATTAGGGTTGAAGAAGAAAAGATAGGAGAAAAAATAGAAACAATAATACCAAATATGACATTCGCAGTGGAACAATATATAATATATAATAACTAATCTTTACACAAAGAAACTATATCATTTAATTTACATACAATCATCAGAGTATAACAAAAAACAAGTAAACTAGACAGTTATAGCAATATGTCCTCGCAACATATACACACAGTGGAATATAACCAAGTACGTAGAATACATCTCTTTCATCCAGCTCATCTCCTAAGCTTCATAGGATCCTAACCTGAATATGTAATACTAGGTCTGACTCGAGCATTATAATAAAATAACTGTAGCAATATCGATTTTTCGCGTTCGAAAATCGACATCCATACATCACATCGTACTCGAATGCCGTAGATTCGACCGTTCAAATCTGAGTCGTCGGAGCTTATAACACATTTAAGTATAACAACACAGCGGAAGAAAAAGGATAATAAATTGATATAGTATCTGATACAATGGTCAATACACAATGAATATCAATATACAACAGAGATATGATACAAGAAAATAGCAGCAGAAAGAATAACTATGATCTTCAATACAAAGAATAGTCTTCAGAAGAGAACTCCAATGCTTGCACTCCCTAGCTCCAAACATCAATCCAGAACTAGCTACCAAACCTGATTATCTGAAAAACCCAGCTCTAGACTGCCCGTGTGGAAAGTAGTAAGCAACAAGAGTTTAGGAAAGAAGCAATAAACTCCAGGTCGGTCGTTTGACTGGTATGAGTAACAAAAACAGTTTATCTTTAAAACAAACAAAGAAATTTTTTAAAGTAGATCCGCAATGCTTTTATAAAATGGAACTACCATAAGGCTCCCGCACACACAAACAATGCAAACGCAGAATCGGAGTAGATTTCTCCTTATGATAGTCAAACATGCTTGATACGCAAATTTCTTTGATATTATTACTATAACTGCAAAGTGCAAAAAGCATTTCGAAAGTATAATATAAATCTTAGCCAGCATAGACATTTTAAACTATGCCTACTATAGCTACCATCTAAACAGTGGGGCGCCACCCTAAGTAAATGGCAGGTTCTACAACTAAATCCTTACAAGGCTCGTATTGTTTCTTTAGATTTTCCAACAAATGCTCAAGCCGAGGAACTTCCCCTTGCCACATGGGTACCCTCTGGAAAGACGCCCCGAGAACCTAACCGGATCTCTACCAACACACGGCCGGGTTACCCCTAACTGGGTAACTATTGACACGAGTATGCCATCCCCCGGTCGTAACCGACCTTTATCTGGGGCCCCGACAACCAACAACCATAAAGTAATAAATTCGCAGTAACCACATAGGTTAAATATCTGGGCTCCATACCATGACACCACCTCTATCCAGAAGGAAATTAACATACCCTCAGGGGGATCTATCCCCAAATAACCTTGTTGCATTCTTCCTGTTTTGACCATTACCGTGTTGTGAGGTTCGACGAAGTCTCGTTCACAAAGCTACGCTTTTCACAAAAGCCACGCTTTGATCAACAAATGATCAGCAGCACTCAGCATGCCACATTACCAAGTTGGGAATATATTACGGACAACCTTCAACTACATAACCTTTAAGCTTGTACGTCTCAAAGAAGGGTGTTAAGCTAGGAGAATAAATTCTCCGCCACCAACAGAAATGTATTTGAAAAAAATCTGCTATATATCTCAAATGTAATGTCAGCCATATAATCCATACAAGTCTGTTCTGGATTCGAATTGAACCGAAGGCACTTCCGAAGAAGCCCTTGCAATCCGAGTATTCACAATCCCGATCGGACTTCCCATCACTTAGGGAATCTCTATACCGGAGCAACTTAGTGCAGAGACAATCGATAGGTTATCCAAACGTTCTCGCAAATAGCCGGTCTTCAAATGCTATCCATAATGTCGAATCACACATTTGGAATGGGCTATATGACACAAAGGTCCTCTCCCAGCTAAACCGAATAGTGAGCGCAGTATTTACAAGAAACATATGGATATTGGGATCTCAGTCAAGTCACAGATTATTACCCAAAACTTTTCTTTCAAATGGTTTAAACAAATTACTGTTTTCAAATCTTTAAACAAAAAGATTCATTTCACAAGGTTCACCCAGTTTCACAAAGATCCATTTACGGATTTCAAAACAATTTCCATTTCAATTGGATTAACTTATTCAAATCTTTAAATCAAAGATTTAACTTATAGCTTTCAAACTAGTTTTCATAACTTGGAAAATCATTTCCATTTTAAACTTTAAGTCCCTTTAATACAAGTTGGAAATCCATCTCTTACACGAAAGCTTTTATTATTTGAAAACAAACAGTTTTCGTTTTCAGAAAAAATCCAATTTTGTTTGCTCGAGTTAAAGCCCTTAAATTATATTCAAATTCCCAAATCAATATCTTTAAAATGGTTTAACCCATATATAACTTGTATAACATCTTTAGTTCCTAGTTTCCAAACATAGAATTCAATTTCAAATCTTGAATTTAAGTTTAAATTAAATTATTTAAATTCTAAAACTTAATCAAGTTATTCAAAATAAATTTCATCTTTGAAATTCCATTTCAAAAGCTTTTCACTTTAAACCCAATCCATATTTAGAACATTCGAATTCAAATTGTCTATTTAAAAAAATCACTTCAAAAAATCTATGATTTAATCGATTTCCTAGTGAAATCCATATTTGTGTGTGTATAAGTGTGGTCCAGGGGTTTAACACAATAGTGCAACATCATTCAATCATCACAGATTAAAACACAGAAATATAGTTGATAAGCGATATAAACTATAACGCTTATCGTCCATTCACAGATTCGCAGATAATATACCAATGTAAATAAATGGATGAATTATACACAGCTCAATCCACAGAATAAAATATCACAGATCAGATAGGACAATCAATTCAATGCATCCAACACAATTCAGTCATTCATAAGTATAGTCAAGCATTCAATAATCATTTATAAGAAGGATTAATTAATTGTTTAATCCTAATTAATTCATTTTATTTCCAATTAAATTAATTACTTATGAATTAATTATCTAATTCTAATTCATTAATTACCAATTATTAAATGATTTTATTATATTAATTAAACTAAATTAATTAGCATTAATAAATCAAAATATCCAAAATTAATTATAATTAGTAATCAATCCCTTAATTACTTTCATTAAGTAAATTCATTTAAACAATTTATAGTTGATTATTTAAATTAATTAATCTAATTACTTAACAAAATTTATCATATTAAGCAACACTTAATAATCCTTAGTTAATTATCTTCATTAACTAATAACATTTCTTAATTACTTTTAAATTAATCTCTAATTATAAATAAATCTAAATCATTTATTTATAAATTTCATAAATAAGTCCTTAACTGATTATCATATAAACTACATCACCTAATGCCTTAATTACCTCTAATGTAATTCATTTCTTATTAATGACTTCATTAACATTAAAGTGAAGACATTTCCTACTACGATTTATTTACCACTTACAAAAATGTTGAAACATTTAGTTTAAAATTTGCTTTATAAATTCCATTTAAATTCCAAAATTTAAAATGAACTACAATTTATTTTTAACAAAGTTTAAAAATAATTCTTAAAACCTTTAAGTTTACATGTTAAGATAATACCTTTATTGCAAGATTAATAAAAAGAGTTAAAATCAATTTCCTTTAAGATTCACATAATTAAAAGGATATCTTTAACATTTAAACGTATTTAAATATTTGATTTATAAAGCTTTGTTTAATTTCAAAATCTATATTTTAATCCAGTTTTAAACTCAGATTCCACTTTTGGTTTTACTTTGCTTAAATTCCTTTCTTTCATTTCAACTTCACTTTAAAAATTCAAGTCCTTTTTAAATCCACTTATATGCTTAAATTACTTTAAGTTTCAAAAGTGAACATGCATTTATTTTTTTACTTTGATTAAAACTTAGTTAAAACTTTGTTGGTCAGATTTAAATTAAATTTTATAATTCAAACAGAAACAGGTTTAAAACCTGTACAATATCACATATCCGAGCCCCTTCATGATTTCCCCAAGCCCAACACATATAAGCTTCGAGTCCAATACCCCGTTACTTCGATTAATACTCGAGTAAATCAAGCGAACAAAACAAAACACAGTACTTAACGAAATTTCCCAGATCTCCCAAAACCTCGAACATGGTGCACGTGCACCGGACCTCCACCAACTTCTGGTAATCCCCACCAGCTCCGACATGTCACGATCGATCACACCCTCGACCCCAGATCGACCGAAAACCCAAACCTACACTCAATTGAATTCGAGCATATCTCTAGCCATCAAGACCAAAACAGCGACCGAAGAAATGTCTCGTCGCCGCTCCTCCGACCACAGGTCGACTCGAACATCCAGTTATGGCTTCGTCATCCTCCGAGCCATCGTCGCCCATAGCCACGCGCCACTCGACGCTGAATTGAGACCGCGACAATCAAAACTTCGACCACCATAAAAATTAGGTTTACCAACTTAAAACCGTATGCCGCCATGGCCACAGAGATCGTGGCCACCTCCGACTATTTTTCCAACCATCACTGTAGGCTCGCCCATCACCATGAGCAACCCCGACCTTCCCAGTCCAACGTGTCATCGGAAATTGGCCAAAACGCCAATTCCGATCGTCCTCAAATTTCTCTCGAAATAAAAAATGAAAAATCATCATATTAATTTTAAAAATCATGTTTTTGATTAGGGATTTGATTCATAATCCTGAATTAATGAATTACTAACTTTGAATTTTGACTAAATAGATTTTCTCTGTTGTTTCTTTGTTTCCAGAGTCATTTCTTAAGTCGTTTTAACTTAAATAAAATTTTAAATTAAAGCTTATGATGAAACAATCAAGTTTTGTTCAAATTATGAATCCATATTTTGCTTGGATTAAGAGTAAATAATTTTTGAATTATAACCTGAGTTTGAAATTTTGAACAGAGGTGTTCTACAGATTATACAAACATGCATTCGTCGTACAAAGAAATTCAACAATATATAACAACAAATACAATTTATTTCAGACATATATCAGGCAACCATATGGAAATACACTTAAGAAATTTTAAAAATGAAGTTACTCACCGTAAAAGTTTTTGAGCAAAGAATGCTTTGCTTTTGGAAACTAATAGTTGAATCCCCTGTCTTTGATTCTCTGATTGTAGTTGATGGTTTGATGTTTTCAAGTTAAATTTTTATTCAAGTTTGAAGATGATATTCACTTTAAATTTGCACAGCTTAGAATGAACGAAATGATAAGAGAAGTTGATGTACAGAAATTTAGTTTACAGGTTGCTATATAAAAGCTTACAGTTGGTAAAAATTTATGTTTGGTTTGTACAACAGGTCATGGCTGAGATAATCTTGCATTTAATGCTTTATACAATCTGCACTTATACCATACTTGAAGGTATTTTTTTCTTCCCTTACCTGTTTACAAACTTATGCTATGTATTGTTATGTTTTGTGTGTACTTGAATGTGTATTTATCTTCTTTTATGCTTTGTATTCTATTTGAATTCTATTTTTTCTTTTATTTTAAAACTTAAACTATCAAATGTTCAATTTACTTATTGTTATTTTCATACTTATGTTAATACTTATTCATATTTTGCTGTGTCTTATTTTTCCTTTCTCAGCCTCAATACTTTATTTAGTGTCTTCTTATTTGAATGTATTTTGTTTTCTTTACTTTTGCTTTGTAATTTAAATGAGATTCTATATTTATTATGTTGTTATAATTTCTCCAATGTAGCCACGTTACATTTTACAAAGTTTATTAATATGTTGTTTGAATTTTAACTATGTGTATTTATTTATTTATTTTATTAATTTTTTCATATATCTTAAATTTTTATTTCTTATTTTACATTTGCAAAAACACACACATTTTTATTTGAATTTAGAAATGCTCAAATTAATTTACCAATAAATTTCACAAATTTTATTCAAAAATTAAATAAATTATCAAAATTTAAACACAATTAAAATCCGAGATCGTTACAGACTCCCCTCCTTAAGAAATTTTGTCCCCGAAACTTGCAGGCACAAAAACAACCGAGATAGATGAAGAATATTTCATCAAATCAACTGAATATCTATTCTACATTTGGCTTACAAAATCCGAATATCAACAATAGATACAAGAACGAATCTATTTAGCACTCACAAGATGCTCGGGCTATCCGGATTTACGAAATATGCAGTGGCATTGGTTAGTTCGAAGGGATAACTAACCATTCGTAGATTATATAGAGACCCAAAGGATAGATAAATGGATTTAATCTTCCATAATTTCCAAACATCAGATATGCATTCCAAATTCAAATCGGAATGCCCCAAAATATATACCAATTTGCCCCTCTTCGGACTTCGATATACCCAAGGAATTTCAATAGAATTTCAAATTCGGTTTTAAACGAAATCGTTTTATCGATACAATTCAAATTATCCTTCATATTCTATTAATCAGGTTAACTCGATTTAAAATTTCAAATTTATTTAAAATTTTCAATTCGAAATTTCCAATTCATATTTATTACAGTTTAAATCAAAAACTGATAAGAAACCGATGGAGATACGAAGTAAGAATTTCCTACAACGATTCGTAGGGCCATCATCACACCGAAATTTCTTTCTGGAGCTGCCACAAAGCTAACCAAAGAAATGAAATCGAATCAAAGAAGATTGATAGAGAAAAGATCGTTTCCTTGTTGTTACAGAGTATTAACCATTTATAGTGGTACAACCTTGTCCCCTATCTCGTCCTCTTCGTGCACTCATACTCACTATCGGTGAATAGTTAGAGAATTACCGAGGCATTCGAACGGATATTTTAGGGATACTCATTCTAGGGATACTTTACACTATCTCTAATGAGCTACTTAATGTGTTATGCTCTTGAGCTAAAGTTCAACCTTAGCTTTGATACCAAATGTAGCGATATCGATTTTTCGCGTTCAAAAATCAACATCCATACTTCACATCGTACTCGAATGCCGTAGATTCGAACGTTCAAATCTGATTCATCGGAGCTTATAACACATTTAAGTATAACAACACAGCAGAATGAAAAGGATAATACATTGATATAATATCTGATACAATGATCAATACACAATGAATATCAATATACAACAGAGATATGATACAAGAAAATAGCAGCGGAAAGAATAACTATGATCTCCAATGGAAAGAATAGTCTTCAGAAGAGAACTCCAATTCTTGCACTCCCTAGCTCCAAACATCAATCCAGAACTAGCAACTAAACCTGATTATCTGAAAAACCCAACTCTAGACTGCCCGTGTGGAAAATAGTGAACACCCAGAGTTTAGGAAAGAAACAATAAACTCCAGGTCAGCCGTGGGACTGGTATGAGTAACAAAAACAGTTTACCTTTAAAAACAAACAAAGAAATATTTTAAAGTAGATCTGCAATGCTTTTAGAAAATGGAACTACCATAAGGCCTCCCGCACACACACACACAATGCAAATGCAGAACCGGAGGAGATTTCTCCTTATGATACTCAAACATGCTTGATACGCAAATTTCTTTGATATTATTACTATAAGTGCAAAGTGCAGAAAGCATTTCGATAGTATAATATAAATCTTAGCCAGCATAGGCATTTCACACTATGCATACTATAGCTACCATCCAAATAGTGAGGCGCCACCATAAGTAAATGGCAGGTTATACAACTAAATCCGTACAAGGCTCGTATTGTTTCTTTGGATTTTCCAACAAATGGTCAGGCCAAGGAACTTCCCATTGCCACATGGGTACGCCTCTGTAAAGACGCCCCGAGAACCTAACCGGATCTTTGCCAACACAAGTCACGGTTACCCCTAACTAGGTAACTACTGACACGAGTATGCCATCCCCCGGTCGTAACCGACCTTTATCCGGGGCCTCGACAACCAAAAAACACAAAGTAATAAATTCGCAGTAACCACATAGGTTAAATATCTAGGCTCCATACCATGATACCACCTCTATCCAGAAGGAAATTAACATACCCTCAGGGGGCGCTATCCCCAAATAACCTTGCTGCATTCTTTCTGTTTTGACCATTACCGGGTTGTGAGGTTCGACGAAGTCTAGTTCACAAAGCTACGTTTTTCACAAAAGCCACACTTCGATCAAAAAATGATCAACAGCACTCAATATGCCACATTACCAAGTTGGGAATATATTACGGATAACCTTCAACTACATAACCTCTGAGCTCGTACGTTTCAGAGAAGGGTGTTAAGCTAAGAGAATAAATTCTTCGCCACCAACAGAAATGTATTTGAAAGAAATCTGCTTCATATCTCAAATGTAATGTCATACATACAATCCATACAACTCTGTTCTGGATTCGAAGAGAACCGAAGGCACTTCCGAAGAATCCCTTGCAATCCGGGTATTCAAAATCCCGATCAGACTTCCCATCACTTAGGGAATCTCTATACCGGAGCAACACAGTGCAGAGACAATCGATAGGTTATCCTATCGTTCTCGCAAATACCCGGTCTTCACCACTGGTCTTTCAAATGCTATCTATAACGTCGAATCACACATTCGGAATGGGCTATATGACACAAAGGTCCTCTCCCGGCTAAACTGAATAGTGAGCGCAATATTTACAAGAAACATATGGATATTAGGATCTCAGTCAAGTCACAAATTATTACCCAAAACTTTTCTTTCAAATGGTTTAAACAAATTACCATTTTCAAATCTTTAAACAAAAAGATTCATTTCACAAGGTTTACCCAGTTTCACAAAGGTGCATTTACGGATTTCAACACAATTTCCATTTCAGTTGGATTAACTTATTCAAATCTTTAAATCAAAGATTTAACTTATAGCTTTCAAACCAGTTTTCATAACTTGAAAAATCATTTTCATTTTAGACTTTATGTCCCTTTAATACAAATTGAAAATCCATCTCTTATATGAAAGCTTTTATTATTTGAAAACAAACAGTTTTCATTTCAGAAAAAATCCAATTTTGTTTGCTCGAGTTAAAGCCCTTAAATTATATTCAAATTCCCCAATCAATATCATTAAAATGGTTTAGCCCATATATAACTTGTATAACATCTTTAGTCCCTAGTTTCCAAACATAGAATTCAATTTCAAATCCTTAATTTAAGTTTAAATTAAATTATTTAAATTCCAAAATTTAATCAAGTTATTCAAAATAAATTTCGTCTTTGAAATTCCATTTCAAAAGTTTTTCACTTTAAACCCAATCCGTTTCCAGAACATTCAAATTCAAATTGTCTATTTAAAAAAAGATCACTTCAAAAAATCTGTGATTTAATCGATTTCCTCGTGAAATCCATATTGGTGTGTGCATAAGTGTGGTCCAGGTGTTTAACACTATAGTGCAACATCATTCAATCATCACAGATTAAAACACAAAAATATAGTTGATAAGCGATATAAACTATAACACTTAGCGTCCATTCACAGATTCACAGATAATATACCAATGTAAATGAAAGGATGAATTATACACAGCTCAATCCACAGAACAAAATATCACAGATCGGATAGGACAATCAATTCAATGCATCCCATACAATACAATCATTCATAAGTAAGGTCAAGCATTCAATAATCATTTATAAGCAAGATTAATTAATTGTTTAATCCTAATTAATTCAATTTATTTCAATTAAATTAATTACTTATGAATTAATTATCCAATTCTAATTCATTAATTACCAATTATTAAATGATTTTATTATATTAATTAAACTAAATTAATTAGCATTAATAAATCAAAATATCCAAAATTAATTATAATTAGTAATCAATCCCTTAATTACTTTCATTATGTAATTTCATTTAAACAATTTATAGTTGATTATTTATATTAATTAATCTAATTAACAATCAAAATTTATCATATTAAGTAATACTTAATAATCCTTAGTTAATTATCTTCATTAACTAATAACATTTCTTTATTACTTTTAAATTAATCTCTAATTATAAATAAGTCTAAACCATTTATTTATAAATTTCATAAATAAGTCCTTAATTGATTATCATATTAATTACATCACTTAATGCCTTAATTATCTCTAATATAATTCATTTCTTATTAATGACTTCATTAACATTAAAGTGAAAACATTTCATATTACGATTTATTTACCACTTACAAAAATGTTGAAACATTTATTTTAAAATTTACTTTTTAAATTCCATTTAAATTCCAAAACTTAAAATGAACTACAATTTATTTTTAACAAAGTTTAAAACTAATTCTTAAAACCATTAAGTTTACATGTTAAGATAATACCTTTGTTACAAGAGCAATAAAAAGAGTTAAAATCAATTTCCTTTAAGATTCACATAATTAAAAGGATATCTTTAACATTTAAACTTATTTAAATATTTGATTTATAAAACTTTGTTTAATTTCAAAATTTAGACTTTAATCTAGTTTTAAACTCAAATTCCACTTTTGTTTTTTACTTTGCTTAAATTCCTTTCTTTCATTTCAACTTCACTTTAAAAATTCAAATCCTTTTTAAATGCACTTATATGCTTAAATAACTTTAAGTTTCAAAAGTGAACATGCATTTATTTTTTTACTTTGATTAAAACTTAGTTAAAACTTTGTTGGTCAGATTTAAATTAAAATTTACAATTCAAACAGAAACAGGTTTAAAACCTGTACAACATCACATGCCCGAGCTCCTTCATGATTTCCCCAAGCCCAACACAAATAAGCTTCGAGTCCAATACCCCGTTACTTCGAGTAATACCCGAGTAAATCACGCGAACAAAACGAAACCCAGTACTTAGCGAAATTTCCCAGATCTCGCAAAACCTCGAGCACGGTGCACATGCACCAGACCTCCACCGAAAACCCAAACCTACCCTCAATCGAATTCGAGCATAGCTCGAGCCATCATGACCAAAACAGCGACCAAAGAAATGTCTCGTCGCCGTGCCTCCGACCACAGGTCGACTCGAACATCCAGTTATGGCTTCATCAACCTCCGAGCCATCGTCCCCTATAGCCATGCGCCACTCGACGCTGAATTGAGACCGCGGCAATCAAAATTTCGACCACCATAAAAATTAGGCTTACCAACCTAAAACCGTAAACGCCGCCGTGGCCACCGAGATCATGGCCACCTCCAACTATTTTTACTACCACCACTGTAGGCTTGCCCATCACCATGAGCAACCCCAACCTCCCCAATCCAACGTGTCAACGGAAATTGGCCAAAATGCCAATTCCGATCATCCTCAAATAGCTCTCGAAATACAAAATGAAAAATCATCATATTAATTTTAAAAATCATGTTTTTGATTAGGGATTTGATTCATAATCCTGAATTAATGAATTACTAACTTTGAATTTTGACTAAATAGATTTGCTCTGTTGTTTCTTTGTTTCCAGAGTCATTGCTTAAGTTTTAACTTAAATAAAATTTTAAATTAAAGCTTATAATGAAATAGTCAAGTTTTGTTCAAATTATGAATCCAGATTTTGCTTGGATCAAGAGTAAATAATTTTTGAATTATAACCTGAGTTTGAAATTTTGAACAGCGGTGTTCTACAGGTTATACAAACATGCATTCATCATACACAGAAATTCAACAATATATAACCACAAATACAATTTATTTCAGACATACATCAAGCAACCGTATAGAAATACACTTAAGCATTTTTAAAAATGAAGTTACTCGCCGTAAAAGTTTTTGAGCAGAGAATGCTTTGCTTTTGAAAACTATTAGCTGAATCCCCTTTCTTTGATTCTCTGATTGTAGTTGATGGTTTGATGTTTTTGAGTTGAATTTTTATTTAAGTTTGAAGATGATATTCACTTTAAATTTGCACAGCTTAGAATGAACGAAATGATAAGAGAAGTTGATGTATATAAATTTAGTTTACAGGTTGCTATATAAAAGCTTACAGGTGGTAAAAATTTATGTTTGGTTTGTACAACAGGTCATGGCTGAGATAATCTTGCATTTAATGCTTTGTACAATCTACACTTATACCATACTTGAAGGTAAATTTTTCCGTCCTTGCCTGTTTACAAACTTATGCTATGTATTGTTATGTTTTGTATGTACTTGAATGTGTATTTATCTTGTTTTATGCTTTGTATTCTATTTGAATTCTATTTTTCTCTTTTATTTTAAAACTTAAACTATCAAATGTTCAATTTACTTATTCTTATTTTCATACTTATGTTAATACTTATTCATATTTTGCTGTGTCTTATTTTTCCTTTCTCAGCCTCAATACTTTGTTTAGTGTCCTCTTACTTGAATGTATTTTGTTTTATTTACTTTTTCTTTGTAATTTAAACGAGATTCTATATTTATTATATTTCTATAATTTCTCCAATGTAGTCACGTTATATTTTACCAAGTTTATTAATATGTTGTTTGAATTTTAACCATGTGTATTTATTTATTTATTTTATTAATTTTCCCGTATATCTTAAATTTTTATTTCTTATTATACATTTGCTATAAACACACACATTTGTATTTGAATTTAGAGATGCTCAAATTAATTTACCAATAAATTTCACAAATTTTATTCAAAAATTAAATAAATTATCAAATTTAAAATCAATTAAAATCCAAGATCGTTACAGATTCCCCTCCTTAAGAAAATTTCATCCCCGAAATTTGCAGGCACGAAAACAACCAAGATATATGAAGAATATTTCATCAAATCAACTGAATATCTATTCTGCATTTGGCTTACCAAATCAGAATATCAATAATAGATACAAGAACGAATCTATTTAACACTCACAAGATACTCGGGCTATCCGGATTTACGAAATATGCAGTGGAGTTGGTTAGTTGGAAGGGATAACTAACCATTCGTAGATTATATCGAGACCCAAATGATAGATAAATGGATTTAATCTTCCACAATTTCCAAACATCAGATATGGATTCCAAACTCAAGTCGGAATACCCCAAAATATATACCAATTTGTCCATCTTTGGACTTCGATATACCCAAGAAATTTCAATAGAATTTCAAATTCGGTTTTAAACGAAATCGTTTTATCGATACAATTCAAATTATCCTTCATATTCTACTAATCAAGTTAACTCGATTTAAAATTTAAAATTTATTTAAAATTTTCAATTCCAAATTTCCAATTCATATTCATTAAAGTTTAAATCAAAAACTGATAAGAAACCGATGGAGATACGAAGTAAGAATTTCCTATGACGATTCATAAGGCCGTCGTCACAACGAAATTTCCTTCTAGAGCTGCCACAAAGCCATTCAAAGAATTGAAATCAAATCAAAGAAGATTGATAGGGAAAAGATCGTTTCCTTGTTGTTACAGGGTACTGACCACTTATAGTGGTACTTCCCTGTCCCCTATCTCTTCCTCTTCTTGCGCTCATACTCACAATCAGTGGAGAGTAAGAGAATTTATTAAGGCATTCGAATGGATATTTTAGGGATACTCATTCTAGGGATACTTCACCCTATCTCTAATGAGCTACTTAATGTGTTATACTCCTAAGCTAAAGTTCAACCTTATCTTTGATACCAAATGTAGCGATATCGATTTTTCGCATTCGAAAATCGACATCCATATATCACATCGTACTCGAATGCCATAGATTCGACCGTTCAAATCTGAGTCGTCGGAGCTTATAACACATTTAAGTATAACAATACAGCGGAAGTAAAAGGATAATACATTTATACAATATCTGATACAATGGTTAATACATAGTGAATATCAATATCCAACGGAGATATGATACAAGAAAATAGCAGTGGAAAGAATAACTATGATCTCCAATAAAAAGAATAGTCTTAAGAAGAGAACTCCAATGCTTGCACTCCCTAGCTCCAAACATCAATCCAGAACTAGCTACTAAACCTGATTATCTGAAAAACCCAACTCTAGACTGCCCGTGTGGAAAATAATGAGCACCTAGAGTTCAGGGAAGAAACAATAAACTCCACGTCAGTCATGGGACTGGTATGATAACAAAAACAGTTTATCTTTAAAAAAACAAAGAAATATTTTAAAATAGATCCGCAATGCTTTTAGAAAATGGAACTATCATAAGGCCTGCCGCACACACACACACAATGCAAACACAGAATCGGAGGAGATTTCTCCTTATGATAGTCAAACATGCATGATACGCAAATTTCTTTGATATTATTACTATAAGTGCAAAGTGCAGAAAGCATGTCGAAAGTATAATATAAATCTTAGCCGGCATAGGCATTTCAGACTATGCCTACTATAGCTACCATCTAAACAGTGGGGAGCCACCATAAGTAAATGGCAGTTTTACAACTAAATCCGCACAAGGCTCATATTGTTTCTTTGGATTTTTCCAACAAATGGTCAGGCCAATGAACTTCCCATGGCTACGTGGGTACGCCTCTGGAAAGATGCCCCGAGAACCTAATCGGATCTCCGCCAACACAAGGTCGGGTTACCCCTAACTGGGTAACTACTGACATGAGTATGCCATCCCCCGGTCGTAAACAACCTTTATTCGGGGCCCCGACAAACAACAACCACAAAGTAATAAATTCGCAGTAACCACATAGGTTAAATATCTGGGCTCCATACCATGATATCGCCTCTATCCAGAGGGAAATTAACATACCCTCGAGGGCACTATCCCTAAATAACCTTGTTGCATTCTTCCTTTTTTGACCATTACCGGGTTGTGAGGTTCGACGAAGTCTCATTCACAAAGCTAAGCTTTTCACAAAAGCCATGCTTTGATCAACAAATGATCGGCAACACTCAGCATGCCATGCTACCAAGTTGGGAATATATAACGGACAACCTTCAACTACATAACCTCTAAGCTTATACGTCTCAGAGAAGGGTGTTAAGCTAAGAGAATAAATTCTCCGCCACCAACAGAAATGTATTTGAAAGAAATCTGCTTTATATCTCAAATGTAATGTCAGACATACAGTCCATACAAGTCTGTTCTGGATTCGAACAGAACCGAAGGCACTTCCGAAGAAGCCCTTGCAATCCGAGTATTCACAATCCCGATCGAACTTTCCATCACTTAGGGAATCTCTATACGGGAGCAACTCAGTGCAGAGACAATCGATAGGTTATCCTATCATTCTCGCAAATACCCGGTCTTATCCATTAGTTTTCAAATGCTATACATAATGTTGAATCACACATTCGGAATGGGCTATATGGCACAAAGGCCCTCTTCCGGCTAAACCGAATAGTGAGCGCAATATTTACAAGAAACATATGGATATTGGGATCTTAGTCAAGTCATAAATTATTACCCAAAACTTTTCTTTCAAATGGTTTAAAAAAACTTACCATTTTCAAATCTTTAAACAAAAAGATTCATTTCACAAGGTTCACCCAATTTAACAAAGATCCATTTACGGATTTCGAAAACAATTTCCATTTCAATTGGATTAACTTTTTCAAATCTTTATGTTTGCACAAAAAATGGGCAAACACCTCCAAGTCGTATGATTTAGTTGATTATATATGGTTCTTAGCGATTTGGGTGATTTATGCGAATATATAAAATAGATGGACTAAACTGTAAATGACACACAGATTTATTGTGGTTCGGCCAGAATGTGCCTACGTCCACTTTTTATGTTATTCTCCTTTTCTATTCAGATTACAAGTACAAAGCTTTGATTACAAGTAACTGAAAGTTGTTTGAAAGTTCTATCTGTGCCTGAGCTCTCAAACTTGTCTGCCATTGTTGCACCCCTACCCCTCTATTTATAGAGTGAGGCTGTGGGCAGGGGTCCTGGAGGTATATAGCTACTGGTGGGCCTGCACTGATGTAATCTGGCCTGGCAATGTTGGTTCGGCAGGGCCTTGGTTCAGTGATGCATGGGAGATGGTTGGTTCGACAGTAGGAGGGAAGATGTTTTGGTCCGGAAGAGGTTGGTCCGGTAGTAGGGAAGATGGTTGGTTCGACGGTAGGAGGGAAGATGGTCGGTTCGTTGGTAGGAGGGAAGATGGTTAGTTCGGCAGTAGGAGGGAAGATGGTTGGTTCGGTGGTATAGGACCGGTTGAAACACCCCCAACACTTGCCCCCCAAAGTAGGGCATGTGCATGCAGATGGCGTACTTTGTTTTAACTTGGATGTTTCTATCCGGTCATATGTGCTAAATCACTCGGTCCGGTCATCGTTCGTCTATAAATAGGGGTGTTAGGCCTTCGTATTCCTTTATTGTTTTGAGATAGCCGAATCAACCGAGTACCCGATCAACCAAGTGCCGAATCAATCAAGTGTCGAATCAATCACGTACCGAATCAACTAAGTGCCGAATCAAACCTAACTGCCGGACCAGGTGAATTTTCTCCTGTCGAATTAGTCCTTATGATGGGACTACCGAATGAAACATGGTGTTCGAATACCGAATGAATTTTCATTTTTGAATTGCCGAACGAGACATGGGGATTTGAGTGCCAAATGAACCTTATATACTTGAATTTTTATGTTTTGAATTACGAGTGAAATTCCGGACTACATATACTTGCATGTTTATACCTTCTGTTTTAACGATATAATTTCTTGTGTTGCAGATAAATGTCTCATAAAGTGGAAACTTGATCAGATAAGAAGAAATCCAAGGATGATGGTGAGTCCACCGTAGTGCCCCCAGCTCAGCCAAGACCGGAACATCATGGACCCACCCCGAGATCGCTAGTAGATGGGTATGGTCCCCAAGAGCTTCTGAATTCTCCGCCTGACTGCTTTCCTAGCTCTCTCAAAGAGGAGCAGCTTGATGTTATCTCCCGCTCCTTTGGGATTGATAGAGCACGCATGTTGTTGCCAGGGAAGGGGGTCATGCCATATAATCCCCCTGAAGGATACTTTGCTTATAGTAGGTACCACTGCATGTGTGGGGCCATTCCTCCAATCAATGCTTGGATAGTTAGCTTCGTCACTTATTTGAAGGTGGCCCCTTTCCAGCTCCAGCCCAACTCCTACGCTATCTTGGTGTGCCTATTCATGATTTTCCTGAGAAAGTACGGGCGCCCCCCTTCTTACCGGGAGATTCGGTATCTATATAACTTGAGAGGTTACAAGAAGGGGTCTCCATACATCAACTTGGAACCGGCCGTGTCCTTCAAGCCGGTCCTGGACTTGTATTCAAATTTCACCATGTTTAAGAAGGAATGGTTCTTCGTCCAGGATGACACCGTTTCGATCCACCGCTTCACCTCTGGCTGTATGTTGAAGCTTATTTATAATTTCCGTTCTAACTGAGATGCTTCTTCTTATGTGTTTTTATTTCTTGCTAGCGACAGGTGGCTTTGCGGTCGTGGAGAATGATCACCTGGTTCAGATGGCCACGGAGATAGAGGCCATTTCGGGAAAGGATAGGTCAGCTTCTTACCTAATCAGGAATGCCCCTCTCCTGGGACACAACTTGATTCTACCACATCAGTCTGTCGTCAAGGAGAGGGATACGGCCGAGGAAATAGCTGCCAAAGCCAAAGGAGGGGCCACGACAAAGAGCAGCAAGAGGAGACCCTTCTCGATACCTCCAGTCGTCGGGGGGAAGAAGCTCAAGAAATCTGATGGACCCTCTCCTAGCACATGCCTTGATGTTCCGGAGTAGGAAAGTGGAGAGGAGGAAATAGGCGAGGAGGAGTGCGGAGGTGATGGAGAAGGTGATGGTGGTAACGGTGGCGAAGGACAGAGTTGTAGTGGCGTTGGTGCCTTGACCTCTGGGCAAGCGGGTGAGATTCAAGAGTGGACGGATGATGCTTTCCGCCAAGCCTTTGAGGGGTTGGAGGAAGGGTCAGCCTTGGTGGAGAAACCGAAGAAATCTGATAAGGCCGGGACTGGTGCCAGTCCGTCTTCTGAGAGCATTTCAGCTAGGGAAACTCTGGCGGTTCAAGGTGAATTTTTGACTCCTCTTTTAACTTCACATGTTTCTTGGATTATAATCTCATGCATGCTTGTAACACTTAGTTTTTATTCCAGGAACGGGTAAGGCGGCCAAGACATCAGACATTCGGTACCGCCTCGAGCAATTCAAACTCCTCAAGGCTTCTACTAAACCGAAGCCCTCGACTGACCGTTCCGGGGGCATAGTCGGCTACCGTCGTCTTCTCGAAGTCATTAAAGAGGATATTCAAAAGGGAAAGAGGAGGCGTTCCATGTTCGAACCTACACTTGGACCTCAGCCCCCAACCCAGCCTATTCACGACGTCACGGCGGAGGATACCGAGTCCATACCATCTCCGCACCCATAAGAGAATCCTACCGTTACTCATGTTGATCGTCCCGGCTTGGCTCGTAACCCATTTGCGGGTCATACAGATCTGGACCCGAGTTCTCATGATATTTCCTTCGATGAGGTTACCGGTGAGCACCTCCTACCCCGCAATCCTATGGTAAGGGTGCTTGATAAGGCTAAATCTTTGGATCTCGACTTGTTGACCACTCGGATTGTGACTATGGGGGATGAGGCCAAGGCAAACGTCGATCGGGTGGCTGAGCAGACCAAGAAGTTGATGGGGCATCATGCCCGACTGGTCAAGGCTGGAGAGGAAATCGGAAGTGCTAACATTCGGCTGCGGCTAATGGTTTTCGATCAGGCCAAACAGCTTGACGATCAGGCCATTCATATCTCCCAGCATGAGGCGGCCTCCAGACGACTAAAGAAAACCATGAAAGAGGCTAGCAAGGCAGAATCGCGAAAGATAGAGGTTGCTTGCAAGAAATGAATTGACATGGCCATCTCAACGGTGGATGAGGTTCGGAGAGAAGATCTCGAGCAGGTAGAGGAGTTATCTGGAAGGCTCGAAGCCGTAGGGCTTGCTAAGGCCAAGCTAAAGGAGGAGATGGAGGCGATGAGGAGATCCCTTCAAGCTGACTGCTCGAGATACCGATTGGAGAGGGATGCTGCCGTTGCAAAGTTGTCGGTTTCTGAGGCCCGTATGAGGGAGTTTGAGGAGAACGAGGGGATGATGGAAGATATGCTGCAAGATATGTATTTTCGTACTTGGAAGTAGGGCAACCTATCCTGGATGGACGATTACCCTCAGGTCATGGCTAGGATATATCTACGGGCTTTGGAGGAGGCCAAGGCTGATGCGGATAAAGAGGGTGGTGTGGCCTTCAGAATGGATGTGGTTACCGCTCAGTTCACCAAGGAGTAGAAGGTGGCGGTGAAGGAGGGCATGTGGATGCTTACCGCCGAGGAAGTGGGTGTGCAGTTGGAGGATGATGATCAGGGAGTAGACGCTGGTAAGTCTTCCCTTTTAATCTCTTCTTAACTTGATTGCTTATTGTTTATCTAATAGATTCTTCTCCTGAATTGGACAGGTACGACCTCTAGTCAGCATGCTGGGAGTTCTGACCCTGCTGTCAAGTAGATCTTGGGGGGTTGGAAGGATAGAGATGAAGTTCTGATGCTGCCGGCTATTTCGACTTGATCCGGGCATTTTTGGTTTTTCTTGACAATCCTGTATATACTAGTTCTAAAACATTAATGTACTTTCAGGTTGTAATTATGTCATTGCAACGAACGACTTTATTTTTAACATGTAACTTTATACAATAAGCTGATTCTGTCATATTAGGACGCTGTCATTATTTTGATGTGTTGCATAAGAAATATAACTTTGCATGTGCTAGTGATTCAACTGTGTTTGATGTCAAGTTCTTGCTTAAAGTATAATTTCATGTCTTGCATTGTTAATGTGATGTGTGAATATGTCAGAGCTACTTATTTGTATACAAGAGAAGAAAGTACCGCCCTTTCGATTTTTTTTAGTTGTAGATGGTAGCTTTGAATGCCTTGTGTTATCAAATAGGGGTTGAGTGACCCGTCATCCAGCTGAGAGTTCTCATTCCCATTAGCGAGTGTATCCTATTTGGTGTCCAGTACTTTAAGGGTTATTATAAAGGATAGGAGGAAAGTTTTTATAAATAAAATGGAAATATAAGGAATAGTAAAACTTCCAATCACGGAAGGCCTTCGATGTGCTTAAGTTCGTGGAAAACGGATTTTGTAGTCACTTTCCCTAGCTGTGGGTCTTGGAGACATTCGTCACCCATCTTACGCCTCCGCGGGAATTTTTCTTTTTTACCACGGCCGTACTTAAGACACATCGGAGCTGAGATCGCGCACAGTAACTACCCGGGCCATTATGGCTGTAGTCGTGGGTATTATTTGATTTACCGTGGCCGGCTAGCGTAGGTGCCGATCGTCAACTGTGAACTGCCCCTGGCTGGCCACACCTTATGTTGAGGCTTATAATCGGTTCACAGTCACCGGCGAGCCGAACGCCGTAATGAGCTGCCTCGGCTATAGTCGGCCTTCTCAGTGGCTTATGATCAACTCATTACAGTCGGCTTTGAGGGCCGTCGCTAGCAATGAGTTAACTCGCAGCATAGGAATGCTGGAGCAAAAGTGTCTCATTGACGAGGGCATAGATTCGTATAGTACCTGTTAGGTCTTGTCCAGGTGAGGTTGTGCCATGAAGTGTCCAGAATGGAAATGCCGTTATACAGGATTTTGTTCAACAGAAAAGGATAACGCTTAACCAGCAGCCAAGATATAAAGGAACAAGTTTAAAAAGAGACAAGATTTTTTAAGTGGTTCGGCACGAAAATGCTTACGTCCACTGATTCGCTTCATTAATTCATTTCATATGGGCAGTACAAGTTAAGAAAAGTATCGACGAAGGTGTTGGATGTTCCATGCCCTCTGGAACACCTCTCCGTCCACTGTTGACAAAATGTAAGTTCCGTTGTGGAGATCTTTATGAATTATATATGGTCCATCCCAGATTGGATCTAGCGCTCCGGGGCGCGGGAAGATCCGTTTGAGAACAAGATCTCCTTCTTGTAAGCTGCGGTGCTTGACTTTGGAGTTGTATCGTGCTGCCACTTTTTTCTTGTGAGCTACCGCTTTAAGTGCTGCATCATTTCTTTTTTCTTCAATTAGGTCCAAAGACATGCGTAGGAGTTCTTCATTCTCTTCTAGGTTGTAGTGGATCCTACGGTGGAAGGGCATAACAGTTTCAACTGGGAGCATGGCCTCCGATCGGTATGCCAAAGAGAAATGAGGATGCCCTGTTGATGTTCTGAAGGATGTGCGGTAGGCCCAAAGTGTCGTAGAAAGTTCATCCACCCAAGCGCCTTTTGACTTTTCAAGCTTCTTCCTAATTAGAGTTTTAAGAATTTGTTGACAGCTTCGACTTGTCCATTTGCCTGGGGATAAGCCACAAATGAGAAGCTTTTGTGAATTCCGTGCTCTCGGTACCAGTCGGTGAACTCCTCGCTGTCAAACTGAAGTCCATTGTCCGATATGATTTTGAGTGGAACCCCGTATTTGCATAGAACATTTTTGATCAAGAAGCTAATAACTTTTGCCGAAGATATTTTATTTAAAGGTTCCGCTTCCACCCATTTGGTGAAATAGTCAACTGCCGCTATAGCATATTTGGCTCCGCCTTGGCCCATCGGCGGTTCGCCAATCAAGTCAATTCCCCATACTGCAAAGGGCCAAGGGCTGGTAATTTGAGTAATTTCGTTTTTTTGTAGTCGAGGAATCTTAGCAAATTTCTAACATCTGTTACATCTCTTGATGAAGTCTAGGGCGTCTTTGTTTAAGGTGGGCCAGTAATACCCATATCGGAGTATTTTTCTTAGCTAGAATCTGCCCTCCAGTGTGATCCCCGCAACATCCTTGATGGGTGTTGGACAGGACCTCTTTGGCTTCCCTTCCAGCGAACGATAGAGGATGCCTTCTTGTATAAGGGGTTAGAGAAGCCGCGCCGATAGAGGATGCCTTCTTGTATTGTGTAGCGGGAAGCTTTGCTCAAGATTTTCTTAACTTCGTTACGTCCGTCGGGCAGTGTGCCATCTTGTAAGTATTTCCGGATGGGAGCCATCCAGGTTTCTTCTTCGAATGCAGCTATCATATTCATTGGCTCGAAACTCGGGGCTAGTTGCTTTGAGATGGTTATTGTTCCGGAGGTGGTGTCGTCCTTCATGCTAGCTTGCTTTGCCAGTTCGTCGGCCTCCTGATTCTCTCCTCGAGGAATGTATTTGATTAAATAGTGATCCAATTGATTGAGTAGCAGCTTGGTCTTCTTTAGATATGCTGTGAGTCGTTCTCCTCGAGTTTGGAATTCTCCCAGTATTTGATTTACGATAAGTTGAGAATCGCTATGGAGACATAAAGAACCGACTCTAATCTCTAGGACAAGTTCTAATCCGGTTATCACTGCTTCGTATTCTGTGTCGTTGTTGGTGGCAGCGAATTCCAACCTTAGGGCATAATGCAGCTTCCTTCCCCTGGGGGTGATTATCACAATACCTGCCCCCGAGCCTTGTTCGTTTGATTCTCCATCTACAAAGAGATTCCACTTGATATCTTTTGTTATTTCAGATCGATCTTTACCTTCGTTGGTAGTGAATTCGGCAATGAAATCGACCATGGCTTGTCCCTTGATGGCGGTGCGAGGATGGTAGGTGATATCATATTGACTCAGTTCAATGCACCATTTGTGCAGTCGCCCAGAAGTGTCGGGGCGATGGAGTACCTGCCTTAGCGGTTGCTCGGTTAAAACTCTGATGGAATGAGATTGGAAATGGTGTCGCAGTTTCCGTGACGTGATTAGCAAACAGTATGCTAGCTTTTCAAGTTTAGGGTATCTGGCTTCTGCCCCTGTAAATCTCTTGCTTACAAAGTATACGGGCCGCTGTGCGCGGTTATCTTCTCTCACCAAAGCGGCGCTTAAAGCAAGGGACGATACAGCAAGGTATAGGTATATTTCTTTGCCTTCGTTTGGGGTTGAGAGTACTGGTGGTCTCTGAAGGTGTTCGATTAGGTTAAGGAAGGCTGTCGAGCATTCGTCAGTCCATTCGAACTTTCCTTTGTCTTTCCTTAGAGCTTCGAAGAAAGGGATGCATTTGTCGGTTGCTTTAGAGATGAATCTGCTTAGGGCGACCACTTTCCTGTTTAGGCTTTGCATCTCTCTTCGAGTGGATGGTATCTTGATATCTTGCAAAGCCCGGACTTGTTCAGGGCGCCCTAGCATGGACGATGAATCCCAAGAACTTTCCTGACGATACTCCGAAGGAGCACTTTAGAAGATTCAGCTTCATTCATATTGGCAAAGTACTTGAAACATTTCGTCCAGGTGGTTTATATGATCATTGGCTTTCCTCGATTTTACCAGCATGTCATCCACATAAACTTCCATAGCCCGTCCTATTAATTTCGCAAACATCTTGTTGACGAGGCGTTGATAAGTAGCTCCGGCGTTTTTAAGTCTAAAAGGCATTACTCTGTCGCAGTACAATCCCCGGTCAGTGATGAAAATAGTGTGGTCTTGATCGGGGGCGTGCATAGGGATCTGGTTATATCCTGAGTTTGCGTCCATAAAGGATAAGAGTTCGTGTCCGGCTGTGCTGTCCATAAGTTGATCGATTCGGGGGAGTGGGAAGCAGTCCATCGGGCAAGCGTCATTTATGTTGGAGAAGTCGATGCATGTTCTCCACTTCCCATTAGCCTTCTTTACCAGTACAGGGTTGGTGATCCATTCTGGGTAGATGGCTTCTCGTATGAAGTTATTGGCAAGTAGGTTCTTCACTTCTTCCTCGAGGGCTGCTGATCGTTCTGCCCCCATGCTTCGCTTTTTCTGCTTTACTGGCGCCTTGGTGGGATCGATGTTCAATGCGTGGCATGCTACGTTTGGGGATATTCCAGTCATGTCAGCGTGCGTCCATGCAAATACATCCAAGTTGTGGCAAAGAAAATCGACGAGTTGATCCTTCAATTCCGCTCTTAACTGAGACCCGACTCTCAGCGGTCTACTTGGGTCGTGTTTGTCTACAGATACAAATTCCATAGCCTCTACAGGCTCGGTGGTGGCCTCCTCCTCCTTGTCCCTGGGGTCTAATTCATTGAAAGGATCGTTGGTATATCGAAGAGGAGGGTCTTTCTTTAATTGCTATGCCTCCAAGTTTTTCTTGCAGAGAGAAGTCTCTGCATCCTTCCCTTTATCGTTCCTGCGGTTATTGCGAAGTTTAGTCACATAGCAATCTCGAGCGGCATCTTGATCTCCCTCTATTTCTCCTATTCCGTTATTCGTTGGAAATTTCATCTTCAGGCACCACGGGGCTAGGATAATGTGGAAGTCAGACAAGGTTGGTCTTCCCAAAAAGGGGTTGTAGGCTAAGTGGTTCTCTATTGGCACAAATGTTTGTTTTCGCACAATGGAGCGGGGATGACTTCCTATTTCGACAAAGAGGTCCAGTTTTCCGAGGGGTATTTTCGCATCTCCAGTGAAACCATGTAGCGGTTTGCTGCAGGGAGACACATCCTTTATTGACAGCTTCATTTTGTCGAAAGCATGCTTGAACAAGATATTTACTGAGCTTCCAATGTCTACTAGGATTCAGAAAACCTTGGCTGGACCGAACCAGGCAGAGATGACCATAGAATCCATGTGAGGGTACTGCCTTCCCTCTAGATCACACCTACTGAATGTGATATCATCATTCTCTTTCCGTTTCGGGTGGCGCTCTTCTGTAACAGAATTAACATAGCCTTCATTGTTTCTAAGTGACTTACCATATCTCTCCATCTCTGCCCAGCGTACGTCGGTGATGTGTGGTCCTCCTGATATGGTAAGGACCACTATCTTCTCTTGAATGGAGCCGCTGGTGTTGCGATTTCCTCCGCCTACTTCCGGGAGGGGCAGCCCTAGGTTCTCATTGGCAGGAGTTGAAGTCATGTTCTGACCTTTCACATAGCGCTCTAGTCTCTTCCTTCTGATGTATTCTTCAATCAAGTCCGGATATGATGGCATTCATTGGTGTCATGCCAATGAGATTCGTGGAAATGGCAGAACTTTCCAGACTTAATTGCATTATCTGATTACTTCTTGTACGGAGGGCGCTTGTATCTAACTTCATCTTGGGTGGCCAAGAAGATATTTTCGATTGTTTCATTTAAAGGAGTGTACGAGTCAAATCTCGGTCCTGGCCTATATAAGCGCTTTTCCCCATTCTTGCCCCCAGCACTATCTCTGCAGTCATTTCTGCGAACGTCCTTTACTACTGCGGATGTGTTGCCATGAGCTGCCTTGGTTTGTTGCCCTGTCTGCCTTTCAATGGCAGCGTCTTCAAGTCTCATATATTTCCCGGCTTCGTGGAAGAAATCGGGTAAGGTAGCTGACTTTTCTTTCTTTAATCTCCTAGCAAACTTAGTATCTGGATGCACACCACTGCAGAGGGCCATTAGGATAAATTTCTCGTCGGCATCTTGGACTGCGGCTGCGGCGGCGTTGAATCGGGTTAGATATTGTTGCACTGTCTCACCGGGCTTCCGTTTGATATTACATAGGGAATAAGCGTCCTTGGGTTGTTCCACATGAATGTGGAACTGGCTGATGAACTTTTCTTTCAACATTTCCTATGAGCTGATGGATCCTTGGGGCAGATGGCAGAACTAGGAGGTGGTTAGATCTGCCAAGAATAATGGAAAGCATTTACACAACACTCCCTCTGTTGCTCCGCTCATGAGCATATGCTGTGCGTATCTCTGCAAGTGTACAACTGGGTCAGAGGTTCCCTTGTAAGGTTCCATTATTGGCATTTTCCATTCCGGAGGGGGAGGGTGATGGCAGTTTCGTTATTGCGGGTAAAGGGGCTGGTTACCCTAGCGCCTATCCCCCGATCCCTTTGTTCTCGTTGGACGCACTCTCTGAACAATCGTGCCATCCTTTCATCAAAACTTGGAGCGGATAGAAATGAGTTTGGTTTTTCCCTACGGGATTGATTCCGTCTAGATGACCTGTAGGGATGGTGTCGTCTATCCCTCCTAACATTCTCCAATGACGGCCTCTGGTCTTCCAGGCGCACGCTAGGGTCAGCCACAGTCGGCCCTTGCCTTGATCTTCCCATGTTGGGTTCTGTTCTCAGCACTTCCTCGGGCCCAACTTCGGGCTGGACTCCAGCTCGGTCCCGTCTATTGGTGTTTCCATGGTTAGGTAGCATGGCAGGTTCAGGTACATCCGACCCCTGCCTGGTACCTCCCCTGTTGGGTTCGGTTCCAAGTGTTTCCTCGGGTCGGAATTCGGGCTGAGTCCGGGCTTGGCTCCTACCATTGTTGTTTCTGTTGTTAGCATCTTTCTTCTGTCTGGGAGGCATGTTTTCCAAGCAATGAACGATGCTGATAGAAAAAGGGTTAAGTGGGAGAAGCTGAAGCTTCGAGCTCCTCCCTCTCAGTGAAAGCACCAAAAATGTTTGCACAAAAAATAGGCAAACACCTCTAAGTCGTATAATTTAGTTGATTATATATGGTTCGTAGCGATTTGGGTGATTTATGCGAATATATAAAATAGATGAACTAAACTATAAAAGACACACAGATTTATAGTGGTTCGGCCAGAATATGCCTACGTCCACTTTTTATGTTATTCTCCTTTTCTATTCAGATTACAAGTACAAAGCTTTGATTATAAGTAACTGAAAGTTGGTTGAAAGTTTTATCCGTGCCTGAGTTCTCAAACTTGTCTACCATTGTTGTACCCCTGCCCCTCTATTTATAGAGTGAGGCTGGGGGTAGGGGTCCTAGACGTATATAGCTGCTGGTGGGCCTGGGCTTATGTAATCTGGCCTGGCAACGTTGGTTCGGCAGGGCCTTGGTTCGGTGATGCATGGGAGATGGTCGGTTCGGCAGTAGGAGCGAAGATGGTTTGGTCCGGTAGAGGTTGGTCCGGTAGTAGGGAAGATGGTTGGTTCGGCAGTAGGAGGGAAGATGGTCGGTTCGGAGGTAGGAGGGAAGATGGTTGGTTCGGCAGTAGGAGGGAAGATGGTCGGTTCGGCGGTAGGAGGGAAGATGGTTGGTTCGGCAGTAGGAGGGAAGATGGTTGGTTCGGTGGTATAGGACCGGTCGAAACACCCCCAACAGTGATGATTTCAATTCCTTATTCAATTTCACACTTAAATGATAATAATTTAATATTATCACTTCCAAACAATCAAGCAACCATATACTTTAATAATTTGTGGAAAATCATTTCTTCTCTATACAAAAATAGTTTGGGTAAAATTATCTAATTTACCCGATTTTAAAACAATACCATGTCGGTTTATCTCGTTTAAGATTTTAGAAACCCCTATTCCCATCATATCGACCAGAATCTATAAACAATCAACCGATAAGTCAACACAATATAAAACAATTTTATATTCACTAACAAATACGCGCTCATTTACTACACTTAAATTCGTTCTAGAGTACTACTGACTCTATCTTTAACGAATAATTTCCCCACCGGAGCCAAGGTCGTCGCTTGACCAATTGCTCTAATACTGCTTTGTAACGGTCGACGACAGCTGCCATAAAACGACCCGCCATGGCATATAATGGTACCCTGAACTTGCTTTTACAACCAGCCTTTCCACTCCCCTAATCGGTAAGCCAACCCATACCCAGGACGTGTAGGGGTAAGAGTCTCCCGTCTGCCACCAAATGCGAAGCGAGAATCACCTATCATGTTGTATTAAGCAAGGTCACTCATGGGACTGGTGTGAGATCTTAAAAATAGTTATTTGCACCAAGAAAAGGAAAAGAAATCCGCTATGCTTTTGGAAAATGAAACTATCATAAGGCCTCCTGCATTACATACAATGCAGTCGCACAATAGGAGGAGATTTCTCCTTATGATAGTCAAATATGCCTGATACACAAAACTCTTTTTTTTAATATCATAAGTGCATAGTGTGCAAAACATTTCAAAAGTGTAATATTAATCTTAGCCAGCATACCACATTTCATCATATGCTTACTATAACTACCATGTTAAATAGAAGATAACCTGCCATATTCTATGGCAGGTTATACGACTAAGACCGTACATGGCTCGTATTGTTTCTTTGGATTTCCAACAAATGGAAAGGCTAATGAACTACGTATGCCACATGGGTACGCCTCTAGAGGGACGCCCCCAGAACTTAACCAGCTCTCTGCCAACACAAGACCGAGTTACCTCACGCTTCCAGTGCAATGAAGCTGTAACTAGATAACTCCACACACGAGTATGTCATCCCTGGTCGTTATCGACCTTTATCCGAGGATCCTCAACCACAAAGCAACAAACACAAAGTAATAAATTTGCAGCAACTACATAGGTCAAATGTCTAGGCTCTGTATCATGATACCACCTTTCCACAAAGGAAATGGACATACCCTGAGGGCACTCCCGTCAAAACAACAACCTTGCTATATTCTTCCTGTTTCGACCATTTTCGGTGTGTGAGGTTCGACGAAGTCTCGTCCACAAAGCTATGATTTTAACAAAAGACATGCTTCGATCAACAAATGATCAGCAGCATTTTGTATGCCACACTAACAAATTGGGAGTATATCGCTAGTAAAAATCAACTACATAACCTTTGAGCTCATACGTCTTTGAGAAGGGTGTTAAGCTAAGAGAATAAATTCTCCGCCACAATAGAAATGTATTTGATAGAAACTAGCTTTATATCTCAAAGTGTAATGTTATATACACATTTGTACAAGTCCGTTCCGGGTTCGAACGGAATCGAAGGCACTACAAAGAAGCCCTTGCAAATCCGGATATTCACAAATCACATTCGGACTCCCGATCACAAAGGGTGATATAATCTCTATACCGGAGCACCTCGGGGCTGAGACATTAAACAAATAATCCTTTCTTTTTGAAAATACCCGGTCTTCAACACCATCTTCAAATGCAATCTCATTTTGTCGTATCATTATTCGAAATGGGTTTTATAACACAAAGTCCTCTCCCGGCTAATCCGAATAATGAGTGCTTATTTTAAAAATAAGTGTTATATTCAGATTGCAAGTAAATCACAACAAATTTCCACTTCTATCTTTTTAAACAAAAGATCCATCACAAAGATTCGATGTGGATTTCGGATATCCATTTGGAATCCAACCCCGGTCGCATCGAAATTCAAATGTCATTTAAAGGCCAATATTGATAGTCGGTTATTTAACTATCAATCAACATTCACAACAAACACCAGATTTAAATAATTTCCCCCAATTATTTATTTTCAAAATATCTTAGCAAAATATATTTTAACACTTCAACACTTTGAAAAAAAATTCAAAACATTTTCCTCACATGGAATAAATTTCCAAATATTATTTATTTCCACTGAAAATTTGCCGAGTTCGAATACTTCAAAATAATTTAAATCACTTATCCAATAACATATATATATATCAAGAAACCTTTAAAAAAAACTATTTTTAAACACTTTATTTAAAATATTAGTTATGAAATATTATACTAATATCTCATATAAGCTCAAGTCCAAATTAATTTTTAAAATAAAATTATTATATAGAGTATAACTATTTAAATTACCATTTTCTAAATCAAATATCAATTTAGTCTTTAAATAATCACTTCCATAATTTACTAAATAAATCTTTACGTTAAAGATTTTAAAACAAATTAAGAAAATAATTTCTCCAAAACATTCTTTTAAAAGACAACTTTAGAACTTTAAATTTATAATTAGGAGTTACTTTGAAAACATACTCGGCCTTCTACGGAAAATTTTCTTTCCATTTCAAAATAATCCATTTAAACCAATTAATATATCATTTTCGATTTATTTTAAATTTAAATTCCAAATCCATAAATTCCTTTCCACACTTAAAAATAAACAAATATTTATTTTTAAAATAAATTTTCCTTTCCTTTATAAATTCTCATTGTGAATTTAAATTTCCAAATATCCATTAATATACAATTTTCAAATCGATTTCCAAATATTCACATTCGAACACCAAATCAAATTCTAAATTGATTTCCAATTTTTATTTTTAAAACACCAAATCAATTTACCAAGGATTTATTTTCAAACACCAAATCAATTTCAAATCGATTTCCTAATTTATTTTCAAAACACCAAATCAAATTTCAAATCCATTTCCCAAAGATTTATTTTCAAACACCAAATCGATTTCAAATCGATTTCCAAAAGATTTATTTTCAAACACTAAATCAATTTCAAATAAATTTCAAATCAAAGATTTATTGTCAAACACCAAATCGATTTCAAATCGATTTCCAAATTTATTTTCAAAACACCAAGACAAATTTCAAATCGATTTCCCAAAGATTTACTTTCCAAAGCCAAATCGATCTCCCATAGATTTATTTTCAAACACCAAATCGATTTCCCAAAGATTTATTTTCAAACACAAAACCGATTTCAAATCGATTTCCAAATTTATTACAATGTAAAATAAATTCCTTTATTCTCCTAAACTATCTAAAATCCAAATTTCAAACAAATTCTCCAACTTTTAAACAATATTACAACAAATCAATTTATTAAGAACTTTTCCCATATTTTGGAATTTACTAAATAGAATTTCAAAAATAAAACTCTATCCTTTTAAAATTCCTTCTTTTAAATTTATCCAGTTCTTAAAAAATAAAATTTACTATAAACTTTCAACTTTAATTTCAAAAATCAAATTTTTTTTATTTCTGGCATCCTACCATACCAAATATATATTCGGCTAAACTATGGCCTTCAACGATTTCAATCACAAATATAATCATGCACTGATTATAAATAAATCAACACATAACATATGAAACAAATTCAAATATTTGTGGAATCCAGTTGGAGCCCTCCGACCTGTTTCCCTTCATCCACAGATGTTAGCACAACAATTAAATACCAATTCCACTTCGAGGTGGAATATCGCGGTATATGGGATTGTATAATATCATCCACTATTATATGGCGCATAGGGTCTTATCCCCTATATAATTCGATCACTCCAATATATACATATACTATCTTATATACTATCACAACCAAACAATCAATCAGTAACTAAAATTCCAATTATTTTAATTTGAGCGAGAAGATCTCACCCTTTACTACGCATGTAACCCATTTTCATTCCAGCTTGGTTTCATGATTTTTTTGAACCTTGTAACAAACATTATAAGGTTTTATTAATATTCGAATAAATCAAACGATCTATTAGCATTTAATAATTTAATTAAACTAATTGTTTTCTTCTTTTGAAAAATCTTTTTGTAGCTTAAGATTAATTAAATAAATTAATTGAACAAATTCATCATCTTAATACATCAATTTTAAAATAAATTAGAAAATTAAAATGGATATTTGTAAAGTATTTTTATTAATATTCAAATAAATTGAACAACTAATTATCATTTCTATTTATATTTTCCCAAAATCACACACAGACACACACACATATATATTTCTGTTTTAAATTATGCATGTTGATATATATACATTTACTAAATAAAAACAAGATCATTTTACATCTTATTGCCTTAAATTCTAAACAAACCATTATAATAAGTATATACGTATTTCTCACTGTATAGATATTTCTTTCATCAAAAAATAAAATTGTATTAAATCGGGACAAGGGAAGAATGAACCTCACCCAGACCATCGTGCGCATGAAGGCTGAGCCTCCCTCGATCGATATCCCCCAAAGACCACGCACCGCCTTCAACTCGTTCACGACCACCACCATCGGTTGCTCACCCTTGAATCCAGACAATATTTCAAATTCTAACTCGCTGCCGTCGAATCCTGGTTCGTGACCCAGCCTTGACGCATGCGACAACAAATTTCAGACGATTGATTTTCGAAAGGGCTAGCTCGGTATTATTTTATTCGGAATCGAATACATCTTTAAGGGAAAGAGGAACGGAGATAACGAGTTTCTTTGATTCGAATAAAAAGAGAGGGAGCAGCCATTTTTATTAGATCGAACAATTCGATTTGGGTTTGTAACGATTTTGTTTCGAACTTGAAAAGAGTTTTTGATTTTGTAAAAACGAATTCGATTTGTACACTAAATGTTCGGCTACGAGAGGAAGAGAAGCATGTTGGGCTAAGGGTTGTTCTCTTCCTACTTAACGCATCCGCAACTACGTTCCTCTTGCCAAGGGCATAAGCTATCTCAAATTAATATGATGCCAGAAACTCCATCCAACGCAGATGCCTCAAGTTTAAATCCTTTTATAAGAACAGGTACTTCAATGATTTATGGTCAGCGAAAAGCTAGAACCTCTCTCCTACGAAGTAATGTCTCCAAGACTTGTGCACGAAAACAATATTAACCAGCTTCAAATCATGGGTGGGTAGTTCTTCTCATGAGTTCTCAACTGTCTACTCTCATAGCATACTACCCTCCCCTCCTGCATCAATACTTCCCCAAGGCCAGTCCCACATGCATCAGTGTATACAGTGAAAGGTTTAGCTCCATTGGGTAAAACTAACACTAGTGCATTAGTAAGTGCCCACTTTAGCATCGTGAAGGAATCCTTACAATCCACGTCCCACAAGAATGCCGCATTCAACTGAGGAAAGTAAGCTGTGCTGAAATCTTTGCAAAATCTTTGATAAACATCCTAAAATAACTAGCTAAACCTAGGAAGCTTCAAACTACGATAGCGTTCTTGGGGGCCTTCCAATCCTGTACCGTTACTACCTTAGCAGGATCCACAGCTAGACCCCTTTTTTAAGACTACATGCCCAAAGAAACACACCTTCTCACGCCAAAAGTGACACTTCGAGAATTTTGCTTTCAACTGATGAACATGAAGTGTACGAAGAATCTCCTCAAGATGAATAGCGTGCTCTTCCATACTCTTGGAAAACACCATAATATCGTCCACAAGCACTACAATGAACTTATTTACGACATCTCGAAAAACATAGCTCATCAATTCTGCAAAATAGGCTGGGGCATTAGTAAGCCAAAACGGCATAACCAACCACTCAAAGAATCCATCGAGTGTCCTAAATGCTGTCTTATCGATGCTATCGTCAACGACTCTAAGCTGATGAAATCCAGTGGCTAAGTCAAGCTGAGAAAATACTGAAGAGCCAACCAATTGATCGAATAGATCGTCTATCCTAGGAAGTGGGTAACGGTTCTTCTTCATGAACTTATTCAACTCTCTATAGTCTGTGCAAATTTGAAGGGATCCATCCACCTTTGTAGCGAAGATGACTGAGCCCCACACTCAGATGTGCTTCGTCTGATAAAGCCTTTCTCTAATTCTCACCAATCTGCTTACTTAACTCCTTCCTCTCCCTAGAAGCCATATGTCTCACGAGCAATGCCACTTGCTTAGCATTGTCATTCAGTTAGATCCTAAAGTCGATCTTTCCCCTAAGGGGTTTCCCCCTAACCTCCTCAAAAATGTATGGGAAATCTCTAACAACTAGAACCGAATCTAACTCTTCTAGTAATGAATCAAGGGAATAAAGGCAGCTCAACGTGATTGACCTTGTGGGTCAGAAGAAACCCCGAGAGTCCGTTTACTATATGTCTCTAACCTGACAACTCTCCTCTCGCGGTCCAATATCGCCTCATAAGTGGATAGCCAGTCAATCCCCAAAATCATCACATATCCTGAAAATCCCATTACATGGACATCACAATCAAACTCTAAGCCTAGCATAAAAATTTTCAAATCCCTGCAAATCATGGATAAATATGCCGATCCTCCTATGGGATTTGAAACAACTATAGGGTCTACAACTAGAGAAATATCTAAGTACAAACAATCAACCAAGGAACTAGAAATGAAAGAATGCGATTCTTCGGAGTAAAAAAGAGTCAGAATAGTAAAATCCAAAATAGAGGTCAAACCTTCTACAGAGACTTTCCTACATCGGTCCGGTCCACTATTAGAAGGTGCTACATCCAAAGCCTTTACTTGCACCATAGGTGAGCCTCCTCTCTACCCTGTCCTTTGAGAACAAGCTCTACCAAGGTTTCTTGGCTGCCCACAACTGTAACACCTCCCCTTCATCGTGTCCTTCTTACAATCTTTTGAGTAATGCCCAACCAATCCACAATTATGACATTTCTTGCCCTTCTTGATCTGTCCCTTTTGAGGTCCTCCTCCTTCCTTCTTGTCCTTATCCTTCGTATTCTTCCACCACTGCTTCTTAGAGTTTTCTTATTTAGGAACCCGCTCAACCTGTTCTTCCTAAGCAACATCTGATATGAGAGCCATGATTAGGATGAAACCCTAATCTTATCTCAACTGCTAACTTTATTAGGCTGAAATCCTAATTCTACCCATTGATCGGTCTTTCCTACCTCTGTTGTACCACTACAAACCAATCTTGTTGGTCCCACAGTAAAAGTCACCTCTTAGCGCTTAGGATGCACTAGTGAATTATTAAACCTAATCGATGTCGCATGCTAGATCATCGCCGGTACACACTAAATGTTGTTGGATCATAGGTTTTGAATGCTGACATGAAATAATGATTCACGAATCTACGACGACAACATCTGGACTCAACGACTCAAAGTATGGTTCGTATAGTTATATATTTTAACAAGAGTCATCTAATATGTATATAGAGTCTAGTTTAGTGCTTTGTTAAAAAATTTCCTCAAGAATCATCATTCACATTCAAATAAAGTTGCATGCATATTTTAATCAAAGTTAAGTTTTCAAAAAATCCATGAAGTGGGGCTCGAACCCAAGTGACTAGTTTAGAAGGCAAGTGCTCTAACCAAATGAGCTATGGTGATTTTTGATTATCAATAGAATTCAGTCGGCTGAACAAAATCGACCAGTCGACTGAATATCTATAAAATAGCCTATTGAACTTGTGCACATATGTATACATGTTTATTTTTCAAATTCAGTCGGCTGACCGAAAACAGCCAGTCGACTGACCATGCTCATGACACAGATATGCACTGTTTTTCACTACTTTTGAATATTCAGCAGACTGATCGTTTTTCCTCAGTCGACTGACCATCTCTAACAGTCATTTTTCCCAAAGAGAAACTTCTATCTGTGAAGAGTTACGATTTAAATTGAAGAGATATGGCTGCATCTTTTGATTGAAACTCTTCGTGAATAGTTGTAACTATTTGTTCACTATTCAAACATGTTAGAATCACTTCACAACTCACCAATTTTGATTTCTTGCTATATTCTCTACTATATATCTCTGCATTCTACAAGCAATCACAACTTATATATTGCTTGAATCTCTTAATTAATTAATTTATTCTTCGATTCAGAGCAATATTTTCCTTTCTAATCATTACGCACATAAGATATGCTTGAGGAAAAGATTATAGGAAGGGAGTACTATCAAAGACAAATCAGTTTATCAAGAACAAAAACCGTCAAACAACTTTATTGAAATTGTAGAAGTCCCATTAGTTTGTATCAGGCGGAAAAGTCCTCTTCGAATGTTGAGGCGGAAAAATCATGTTCAGCTGCTCAAGTGTTGTTTACCTATTTCTTCGGGTTAAGTGAGAGGTTATTGAGTGAAATTCCAGAGGAAAGTCAGGGACTGGACATAGATAGGGAAGTTCGAACTAGTATAAAAACTCCTGTTGTGCTTATTCTTATTTTCTTTACTATTATTATCTGTTTTCGCATTTAGATTCTCATACATTCCATATTACACGATCCTAAGTGATAACTAGCCACATAATAATCACTTTTAATTTGGTATCGAAGCCTGCAATTCTAGAGATCTTAACAACATCCTAGAATAAATGGCTACAAAGAGATCTAGTCAAGGCAATAAGAAGAGGAAGAGCAATAAAGAAAAATCAAAGGAGAAAACAAACAAATGCTTCATGGCTAAACTCATATCACAATCGGTATGCTTAGATTCTTTATATAAAGATCTTCTGTTAGCACATGTTGAATTATTAAAAGACTGCAAAACTTTGAATAAAGTTAATAGAATTGCTTTAGCTAAGTCAAAATATTGTGAGCAAGAAATTTCCAATTTGAAAGAGGAAAATAAATTTATGGTAAAATAAACTAAATGTTTTGAAAATGGCGTAGAAGAACTTGTTTTACAAAAAGATTTCCTACAAAAAGAAAATGAGCGGTTAGAAGACAAAAATAATGATCTTTTGGAGGAAATCAATGTTTTGCAAAATAAAAATACTTTTTTGGAAAATTCTTTAAATAATTCTAGTTCTTTAATTTTCTCTCTTGAAAAAGGGAATGAAGCTTTAATTAAAAAGAATTTATAATTATCTAAAGAACGTGTGATTTCAAAAGTTAAAATAATATTTTTTTCAAAAAGAAGTTTGTGATTCTAAAGCAAATTTTAAAAGATTAAATACAAAAATCACAAATTTTAACAAAGGTAAAGATATCTTATCTTCGTTAGTTACAAATTTAAAATCTTATTATGATAAAAGCGCTTTGGGATAGAAACAAGCTAAAAGTAAGAAAAGTACTAGATATGCATTCTTGTATACTAAATTTAGTGCTAGTAGTAGTAACCAAGATAGTTTTAAAACAAGTTATAGTCATAATAGTACTTTGTTTTAGAAACGATAGAAATTACTCTGCAAGTACTAAGCTAATGACTAATGGTATTAAGATATGGATTTCAGCTAATATGATTGATCATGATAAATAACTTCATATTAGCAACGATTATAAGAATGTGATTTGTAATGAAAACTATATCTATAAAGGTTCAACCACACCCAAATGGGTATGGTTTCCTAAAAATTAGGAAATTATAAGAACCTTGGGTATCGCATGCTTTAAATATTAATTTTTTCGGATACCTTACATTATAAGTAGTTGTTATTTTGTCATATATTGTTCTACGGCCGCACTTATGTAAAAAATAATTTATGTCATTATATATACTCTCCTTTTTGTCGATGACAAAGTGGGAGCAAGATGTTTCTCTAACACTATTTACAGGAATAAATGGTGCAAGCACAGATTAAGGGGGAGAAAAGATTAATTATTTACAGGAATATATACATAGATTCAGGGTGAGAAATCTATATTACAGAAATATATTCTGGGGGAGAGATAAGTCAATAAAGCTTGTCGAAGATTTTTCCGTAGAAAATGGAGTTTTCATCGTCAAAACGGGGGAGAATGTTGGATCGTAGGTTTTGATTACTGACATGAAACAACAATTCACCAATCTAGGACTACGACGACATCCGGGCACAACAACTCAAAGTATAGATCATATTGTTGTATATTTTAACAAGAGTCATCAAATATTTATATAGATTCTAATTTTGTGCTTTATTAAAATCTTTCCTCAAGAATCATCAATCACATTCAAATAAACTTACATGCATATTTTAATCAAAATCAAGTTTTCAAAAAATGCATGGAGCACGGCTCGAAACTGAGTCACTAGTTTAGAAGGCAAGTGCTCTAACCTAATGAGCTATGGTGATTTTTGATTATCAATGGAATTCAGTCGACTAAACAAAATCGACCAGACTACTGAATATCTACAAAAACAGCGTATTGACCATGTGCACATATGTATACACATTTATATTTTCAGATTCAGTCGACTGACCGAAAACAGCCAGTCGACTGACCATGATCAGTACACCGATATGCACTGTTTTTCACTACTTTTGAATATTTAGTAGACTTATCATTTTTTCTCAGTCGACTGACTGGCTCTAAGAGACATTTTTCTTGAAGAGACACTTCTATCTAGGAAGAGTTACTATTCAAAATGAAGAGATATGGCTGCATCTTTTGATTGAAACTCTTCATGAATAGTTGTAACTATTTGTTCATTATATAAACATGCACTTCTCAAATCACCAATTTTTATTTTTTTTCTTTCTATATTCTCTATTATCTATCTCTGCATTCTACATGCAATCACAATTTATATATTGCTTGAATTTATGAATTAATTAACTTGTTCTTCGATTCAAAGCAATATTTTCCTTTCTAATCTTTACACACACAATATATACTTGTGGAAAATATTATTGGAAGGGTGTACTGTCAAAGACAAATCTATATTATCAAGAAGACAAAGTGTCAAACAACTTTATTGAAATAGTAGACGTCTTGTTAGTTTGTTTCAGACGGAAAAGTCCTCTTCGACTGATGAGGCGGAAAATTCCTGTTCGGCTGCTTAGGTGTTGTTTACCTATTCCTCTAGGTTAAGTGAGGGGTTATTGAATGAAACTCCAGAGGGAAGTCTGAGACTGGACGTAGAACGGGAAGTTCGAACTAGTATAAAAACTCATGGTGTGCTTATTTGTATTTACTTTACTATTATTATTATTATTATCTGTTTTCGCACTTAGTTTATCATACATTCCATATTACACGATCCTGAGTGATAACTAGCCACACAGTAGTCACTTTTCAACTGTCGCCCCCTATTTGACAATTTTATTTACCGTAATGAGCATAAGCATGCCCGACCTCTCCGACGTGTGAGACCATTATTATCTGTTTTCGCATTTAGATTATCATACATTCCATATTACACGATCCTAAGTGATAACTAGCCACGCAGTAGTCACTTTTCAACTGTCGCCCCCTATTTGACACTTTTATTTACCGTAATCAGCATAAGCATGCCCGGCCTCTCCGACGTGTGAGACAATTTGTCCTTGACCAGAAAGGGAATACTACCGGTACTGGTCCTAACAAACAAATCTTCTAACTTTGCGTCCATTACCCGAATCCCCAAATTTGAGCCTCTATCAATTGGCCCCTTATTTACCCTAATCAGCATAAGCATGTCCAGCCTCACCCACATGTGAGACCATCAATCCTAGACCTAAAAGGGAATGCTGCCGGTACGGGTCACTACTGCTATATTTGCTTATTAAATTAATCTAAGATCTATGTATTAAAATAATCCCCTTTTGTTATTTCTTTTTTCCTAATTATAACCTACATGTTATAATTGTTCTTGCAACTATTACTCTTCTATTTTCTCTTTTTAGTTATAACCACTTGTTATGATCATGCTTACAAATATCTCAAAATTTTCTATTTCAGTCCATCTCCATTTTATTTCAGTTTTCAGATTTTACATCTGATTTCTGTAAATTTAGTGTTTTTCTATTTTAAATCCATATTTCTGAATCCAGAATGACTCGGGTGTTATTGTAACGATCCCGGATTTTAATTGAGTTTAAATTTGATAATTTATTTAATTTTTGAACAAAATTTGTGAAATTTATTGGAAAATTAATTTGAGCATCTCTAAATTCAAATAAAATTGTGTGTGTTTATTGCAAATGTAAAACAAGAAATAAAAATTTAAGATATATGGGAAAATTAATAAAATAAATAAATAAATACACATAGTTAAAATTCAAACAACATATTAATAAACTTGGTAAAATATAATGTGACTACATTGGAGAAATTATAACAACATAATAAATATAGAATCTCATTTAAATTACAAAGCAAAAGTAAAGAAAACAAAATACATTCAAGTAAGAAGACACTAAACAAAGTATTGAGGCTGAGAAAGGAAAAATAAGACACAACAAAATATGAATAAATATTAACATAAGTATGAAAATAATAATAAGTAAATTGAACATTTGTTAGTTTAAGTTTTAAAATAAAAGAGAAAAATAGAATTCAAATAGAATACAAAGAATAAAACAAGATAAAAACACATTCAAGTACATAAAAAACATAACAATACATAGCATAAGTTTGTAAACAGGTAAGGATAGAAAAAAATACCTTCAAGTATGGTATAAGTGTAGATTGTACAAAGCATTAAATGCAAGATTATCTCACCCATGACCTGTTGTACAAACCAAACATAAATTTTTACCACCTGTAAGCTTTTATATATCAACCTGTAAACTAAATTTCTATTCATCAACTTCTCTTATCATTTCGTTCATTCTAAGCTGTGCAAATTTAAAGTGAATATCATCTTCGAACTTCAATAAAAATTCAACTTAAAAACATCAAACAGTCAACTATAATCGGAGGATCAAAGAAAGGGGATTCAGCTAACAGTTTTCAAAAGCAAAACATTCTCTGCTGAAAAAGTTTTACGGTGAGTAACTTCATTTTTAAAAATGCTTAAGTGTATTTCTATATGGTTGCTTGATGTATGTCTGAAATAAATTGTATTTGTGGTTATATATTGTTGAATTTCTGCGTATGATGAATGCATGTTTGTATAACCTGTAGAACACCTCTGTTCAAAATTTCAATCTCAGGTTATAGTTCAAAAATTATTTACTCTTGATCAAACAAAATCTGGATTCATAATTTGTACAAAACTTGATTGTTTTATCATAAGCTTTAATTTAAAATTTTATTTAAGTTAAAAGGACTTAAGCAATGACTTTGAAACAACGAAACAATAGAGAAAATCTATTTAGTCAAAATTCAAAGTTAGTAATTCATTAATTTTGGATTATGAATCAAATCCTTAATCAAAAACATGATTTTTAAAATTAATATGATGATTTTTCATTTTGTATTTGGAGAGCAATTTGAGGACGACCAGAATTGGCATTTTGGCCAATTTCCGGTGACATGTTAGACTGGGGAAGTCGAGGTTGCTCATGGTGATGGGCGAGCCTACACTGGTGGCAGAAAAAATAGTCGGAGGTGGCCATGATCTAGGTGGCCACGGCGGCGTACGGTTTTAAGTTGGTAAACCTAATTTTTATGTTGGTCGAAATTTTAACCGCTGCGGTCTCAATTCAGCGTCGAGTGGCGCGTGGCTTTGGGGGACGATGGCTCGGAGGTTGACGAAGCCATAACCGGATGTTCGGGTCGACCTGTGGTCGGAAGCGCGGGACGAGACATTTCTTTGGTCGCTGATTTGGTCATGATGGCTCAATCTATGCTCGAATTCGATTGAGGGTAGGTTTGGGTTTTTAGTCGATCTAGAGTCGAGGGTGTGATCGATTGTGACTTGATAGAGCTAGTGGGGATCGCGAGAAGTTGCTGGAGGTCCAGTGCACGTGCACCATGCTTGAGGTTTTGGGAGCTCTGGAAAATTTCTCTAAGTACTGGGTTTTGTTTTGTTCGCTTGATTTGCTCGAGTATTAATCGAAGTAACGGGGTATTGGACTCGAAGCTTATTTGTGTTGGGCTTGGGGAAATCATGAAGGGGCTCGGTATGTGATGTTGTTTAGGTTTTAAACCCGTTTCTGTTTGAAATGTAAAATTTAATTTAAATCTGACCAACAAAGTTTTAACTAAGTTTTAATCAAAGTAAAAAAATAAATGCATGTTCAATTTTAAAACTTAAAGTTATTTAAGCATATAAATGGATTTAAAAAGGATTTGAATTTTTAAAGTGAAGTTGAATTAAAACAAAGGAATTTAAGCAAAGTAAAACCAAAAGTGGAATCTGAGTTTTAAAACTGGATTAAAGTCTATATTTTGAAATTAAACAAAATTTTATAAATAAAATATTTAAATAAGTTTAAATGTTAAAGATATCCTTTTAATTATGTGAATCTTAAAGGAAATTGATTTTAACTTCTTTTATTGCTCTTGTAATAACGGTATTATCTTAACATGTAAACTTAAAGGTTTTAAGAATTATTTTTAAACTTTGTTAAAAATAAATTGTAGTTCATTTTAAATTTTGGAATTTAAATGGAATTTAAAAAGCAAATTTTAAAATAAATGTTTCAACATTTTTGTAAGTGGTACATAAATCATAATATGAAATGTTTTCACATTAATGTTAATGAACTCATTAATAAGAAATGAATTATATTAGAGATAATTAAGGCATCAAGTGATGTAATTTATATGATAATCAATTAAGGACTTTTTTATGAAATTTATAAATAAATGATTTGGATTTATTTATAATTAGAGATTAATTTAAAAGTAATTAAGAAATGTTATTAGTTAATGAAGATAATTAACTAAGGATTATTAAGTATTACTTAATATGATAAATTTTGATAATTCATTAGATTAAATAATTTAAATAATCAACTATAAATTATTTAAATGAAATTACTTAATGAAAGTAATTAAGGGATTAATTACTTGTTATAATTAATTTTGGATATTTTGATTTATTAAAGTTAATTAATTTAGTTTAATTAATTTAAGAAAATCATTTGATAGTTGGTAATTGATGAATTAGAATTGGATAATTCATTCATAAGTAATTAATTTAATTGGAAATAAATTGAATTAATTAGGATGAAACAATTATTTAATCCTGCTTATAAATGATTATTGAATACTTGACCTTACTTATGAATGATTGTATTGTGTGGGATGCATTGAATTGATTGTTCTATCTTTTCTGTGATATTTTGTTCTGTGGATTGGGTTGTATATAATTCATCCATTTATTTACATTGGTATATTATCTGTGAATCTGTGAATGGACGATAAGCGTTATAGTTTATATCGCTTATCAACTATATTTCTGTGTTTTAATCTGTGATGATTGAATGATGTTGCAGTATTGTGTTAAAACCCTGGACCACACTTATACACACACAAATATGGATTTCACGAGGAAATCGATTAAGTCACAGATTTTTTGAAGTGCTATTTTTTAAAATAGACAATTTGGATTCAAATGTTTTGGAAATGGATTGGGTTTAAAGTGAAAAGCTTTTGAAATGGAATTTCAAAGATGAAATTTATTTTGAATAACTTGATTAAGTTTTGGAATTTAAATAATTTGATTTAAACTTAAATTCAAGATTTGAAATTGAATTCTATGTTTGGAAATCAGGGACTAATGACGTTATACAAGTTATATATGGGTTAAATCATTTTAAAGATATTGATTTGGGAAATTGAGTATAATTTAAGGGCTTTAACTCGAGCAAACAAAATTGGATTTTTTCTGAAAACGAAAACTGTTTGTTTTCAAATAATGAAAGCTTTTATATAAGAGATGGATTTCCAATTTGTATAAAGGGACTTAAAGTCTAAAATGAAAATGATTTTCCAAGTTATGAAAACTAGTTTGAAAGCTATAAGTTAAATCTTTGATTTGTAGTGTTGGGCATGTTTCCACCTACTACCGAACCATCCCCTCTCCACGCATTGCCGAGCCAACCTATTCCCACCTACTACCGGATTCACCTTCACCAAACCATCTCCTCTCCAAACAATGCCGGACCAATACACTCTCCAAAGCCCTACCGGTCCAACACCACTCCTAAGCATTGCGAAACCAACCAACTTCCCCAATATAGCGGAACCAAGCTCCATCCACTCACCACCGGATCATATCCCACCGAACCAAGCTCCATCCGCTTACCACCGGATCATGTCCCAACGAACCAATCTCCATCCACTCACCACCGGATCATGTCCCACCGAACCAAGCTCAACCGAACCAACCTACTTCCATCCACTACCGAACCAGAAGCAAGAGAGGACACGACCAGACCAATTCTGCCAGGCCAAATTGCATTGGCCCAGGCCCACCAGCCTCTATATACATCCAAGACCCCTACCCCCAACCTCACTCTATAAATAGAGGGGTAGGGTACAATAATGGCAGACAAGTTTGAGAGCTCAGGCACGGATAGAACTTTCAAACAACTTTCAGTTACTTGTAATCAAAGCTTTATATTTGTAATCTGAAGAGAAAAGGAGAATAACATATAAAGTGGACGTAGGCACATTCTGGCCGAAGCACTACAAATATGTGTGTCTTTTACAGTTTAGTCCATCTATTTTATATATTCGCATAAATCACCCAAATCGCAAAGAACCATACGTAATCAAATAAATCATACGACTTGGAGGTGTTTGCCCATTTTTTGTGCAAACAATCACTAAGAAATAAATTCAAATACAAATGGGATTTGTGAATATAAATTGTAAAAGTGATTTATAATTTGAAATAGAATTCTAGAGAAATACGTGAAAGAATTTGAAAGGATTTAAAAATTTTGAAATTTGGAAAAGTCTAAATTCCCTTGGAGTTTGGAAATGGTTTTCAATGGTTTGGAAAAATGGTTTTGAAGGGATAAAAGCACTAAACTCTTTTCGGTCGTTGGAAAATAAATTTGATGATGACAGCGACATCATCGATGTTCATTTTTGAGTTTCCAAGAGAGGAATTGATGCCAAATTATTTAAAAATTGAAGTTGTTTGGAAAACTGGGGTTAGTTTTGGAAATTCAAAAGATAATTTGAATTGATTTCAAAAATGTTTTTGAAAAGATGGAAAGACTCTAGAGTCCTATATAAAATATTATATAGAATATAACTGAGTTTGGTAACTTATAAAATTTGAAACTATTAGAATAAAATCTAACTTAAAGAAAGGTTAAATTAAATTAAGTGTGAAATCTAAATAAAGTTGGAAAACTTATCGAAGCTTAAAATTTGGATTAAAATTGAATATTTATATTGAGTAAAATTAAGTGAAATTGAAAATTTATCCAATTGGATCAAATGAAGCAAAGTACTGAAATAAAATTAGTAAGTGAAACTAATTGAAGGAATGAAAAAATAAATATGGTTTGAAATGAATTGAATCAATAATTATAAATGAAAGGTAAATTGAATTCGTATGTAATTTGAAATCCATTTTAAATATAAGCAGATATTAACTGAAGTGGCAAATTGAAAATAAATATAGGAAGTATGTAAAAACTTTTATCGAACTTAAGAAACAAATGGTATAATTCATATGTAAAATTTGGAATTGAGAAAATATTCTAAATTAATAAGTGAATGATGATTAAACTGGAAGTTGTGAATTGGAAAAAAAATTGTGAATAAGTTAATGAAAATCAATGTGAATAAAAAAATTGATATAGCCAATAATCCAAAGAAAAAATACATGGGACGTACATACATTATTTTATTTGCATAACGATTTCATCCAAAATTCGAGCATAGAATTTTGAGATAGTTATATCGATCCGAATTGGAATTTTTCGCATGATTTCTGACGAGGAACCTGGATATGGATATTTGGTTGATTCTGGAAATTGTCTATCATAGTTTATGGCTATGTAAGGAGAATGACGGTTTCTGATCAAGAAGCCAGATCTGAGTCCACACTTGGAAGTCGGATGGATGATACTAGTTCGAAAGTGAAATTGTGGGATCGAGTGAGCGATCAAATTTGATATTGCATACGAATAAAGTAAGTGCATCGTACGGATTTGAATGAAATAACGATTGAAACTTTTGCAAAGAAATGTGCAAAATGATTTTGAATGTTGTAATTGGATATTATTGTTAAGTATGGTATACAAGTGTTATAAAGAAAAATGGAATTGGGATTTTGATTTCGAAGATAAAATTTGAATTGTTCGAAAAAGGTATGTATTTAAATTTCATTAGGAAATTTGATGACCTTCTTTTCTAGCCGTTAGGCTTTTCATTTTATTTTTTAATTCGGGGGCCCATGGTGCCATTTTGTTGTCGTAACGAGCTAGCCGCGCAAAGGAGACGCTGGCGAAATTTTACAAAATTTTAAGGAGTTAGAATTCTTTTTGGGAAATTTGGATAATTTAAATTTTGAATTTAAGTTTAAATTTGAACTATTAAGAGAACAATATTGTTTGGAATTTATGGAAGATTTTGGAAAGTTAGTTGAAATGATAATGGATCTCTAATATAAAGATTTGTTTGTCAAGTTGATAAAACTGTTTTTGTTTTAGGAAAAATAATAAATGAGTTATGGATCATTCTTCCTAACTAGTAATTTCGAGACGAACTTCTTTTAAGGGGGAAGAATGTGTTGACCCAGAATTTTGAACTTTTCAAATTGAAATATTTAATTGATTTTAAATATTTGAATGTTATTTTAACTTGAATTTCAAATATCATAATGAATTTGGAAAATTAAATTATTGAATTTAATTGATTGAAGTTGGGTAAAAATTTCAATCCTAAGTTTTAAGCCAGTTAAAAATATTTCAAAGGATTGGAAAACTTATATTTATAATACTAAAGGTAATAGCTTTTGAAAGTGAAATTGAAAATGCTTGATCTGTTTTGAAAATTTATCATTTAAATCGGTATTTAAAAATAGCCTTCCGAGGCACAGTTTTGGAATTCAACGAAATCAGTTCCATTGGATCTGTAAAATTGCATTATTTTCGGATTTCAATTTTCGTAGTAATTTGAGTGATAGATTAGCCGTACGATACGCAAACGCGTTGAAAATTATATCGAAAATTAATTTAATAACTGGGTCTAAAAAACTATCTTCTCCATACGATCGAATTTGGACTCGGAACCATTTCCATTGCATTCGGAATAGGCGTATAACATTATAAACGCCCTGCGGCACGCCTCGATAGGAAGTAAGAATTTTGAATTGCGAGAAACGAGACGATTTGAATTTAAATTTAAAAATATAATATTTTTGAAATTTGATAATGTGGCAAGCTTTCAACACATGGAGAAATTCTCAACACTTGTCCTTCAATTTTTACACGCATCTGTTTCTCTCGTAGCCGAGCATTTAGTGCACAAATCAAATTCGTTTTTACAAAATCAAAAACCATTTTCCTATTCTAAACAAATTCATTTCAAACACAAATCGAATTGTACGATCTCAGAAACATGGCCGCTCCCTCTCTTTCTATTCGAATCAAAGAACCACGTTACCTCCGTTCCTCTTTCTTTTAGAGATGTATACGATTCCAAATAAAAATAATACAGAGCTACACCTTTCAAAAATCAATCATCTGAAATTTGTTGTCGCACGCATCAAGGCGGGGTCACGAATCAGGATTCGATGGCGGCGAGTTCAAATTTGAAATATTGTGTGGATTCAAGGGTGAGCTGCCAATGCTGGAGGTCGTGAATGAGTTGAAGGCGGCGCGTGGTCTCTGCAGGATGTCGATTGACGGAGGCTCAGTGTTCATGAGCACGATGGTCTGGGTAAGGTTCATTCATCCCTTATTCTGATTTGATAAAATATTATTTGTTGATGAAAGAAATATCTATATAGTGAGAAATATATATACACACACACACACACTTATTACAACAGTTTGTTCAAAATTTAAAGCAGTAAGATGTAAAATAATCTTGTTTTTATTTAGTAATTGTATATATATCCACATGCATAATTTAAAATAGAAATATATATATGTGTGTGTGTGATTTTGGGAAAATATAAATTGAAATGATAATTAGTTGTTCAATTTATTTGAATTTTAATAAAAATACTTTACAAATATCCATTTTAATTTTCTAAGTTATTTTAAAAATAATGTGTTAAGATGATGAATTTGTTCAATTAATTTATTAAATTAATCTTAAGCTACTAAAAGATTTTAAAAAATGGAAAATAATTAGTTTAATTAAATTATTAAATGCTAATAGATTGTTCGATTTATTCGAATATTAATAAAACCTTACAATATTTGTTACAAGGTTCAAAAAACTCAGGAAATCAAGCTGGAATCAAAATGGGTTGCATGCGTAGTAAAAGGTGAGATCATTTCACTCAAATTAAAATAATTGAAATTTCAGTTATTGATTGATTGTTTGGTTGTCATAGTATATACGATAGTATGTATGTATGTATGTACATATACATATTTGAGTGATTGATTTCCCGCATTATATAGCGGATGAGACCCTACGCGCCGCATAATAGCGGATAATATTATATAATCCCATATACAGCGATATTCCATCTCAAACTAGAATTTGTATTTAATTGTTGTGCTAACATATGAGAACGCAGGGGAAACAAGATCGAGGGATCCAAATGGATTCCTCAAATATTTTAATTTTTTTCATATGGTTTGTACTGATTTATTTATAATCTATGTATGATTATATTTGTGATTGAAATCGTTGAAGGCTATAGTTTAGCCGAATATATTTTTGATATCGTAGGATACTATAAATAAATAAAATATGATTTTTGAAATTTAAGTAGAAAGTTTATAGCAAATTTTATTTTTTGAAAACTGGATAAATTTAAAAGAAGGAATTTTAAAAGGATAAAGTTTTATTTTTGAAACCTATTGAATAAATTCCAAAATATAGTAAAAGTTTTTAATAAATGGATTTTGAGTAATATTGTTTAAAAATTGGAGAATTTATTTAAAATTCGAATTTTAAATAGTTACGGAGAAATAAAGGAATTTATTTTAAAATGTAATAAATTTGGAAATCGATTTGGTGTTTGAAAATAAATCTTTGGGAAATCGATTTGAAATTGATTTGGTGGTTGAAAATAAATCTTTGGGAAATGGATTTGAAATGGATTTGGTGCTTGAAAATAAATCTTTGGGAAATAAATTTGAAATTTGGTTTAGTGTTTTGAAAATAAATTTGGAAATCGATTGGAAATCGATTTAGTGTTTGAAAATAAATCTTTAGGAAATCGATTTGAAATCGATTTGGTGTTTGTAAATAAATCTTTGGAAAATCGATTTGAAATTGGTTGGGCATTAGAAAATAAATCTTTAGGAAATCAATTTGAAATTTGATTTGGTGTTTTGAAAATAAATTCAGAAATCGATTTGAAGTCGAGTTGGTGTTAAAAAATAAATCTTTGGGAAATCGATTTGAAATTTGATTTGGTGTTTTGAAAATAAATTTGGAAATCAATTTGCAATTTTATTTGGTGTTTGAAAGTGAATATTTGGAAATTGATTAGAAAATCCTATATTAATGGATATTTGAAATTTAAATTCACAATGGGAATTAATAATGGAAAGGGAAATTTATTTTAAAAAGTAAATAGTTGTTTATTTTTAAGTGTGGAAAGAAATTTTCGGATCTGGAACGTAAATTTAAAGTAAATCGAAAAAGATTTATTAATTGATTTAAATGGACCATTTTGAAATGGAAAGAGAATTTTCCCTGGAAAGCCAAGTAGTTTTCAAAGTAAGTTTTTATTATAAATTTAAAGTTCTAAAGTTGGTTTTTAAAAGAATGTTTTGGAGAAATTATTTTCTTAAGTTGTTTTTAAATATATAAAGTAAAAGAATTGTTTAGTAAATTATGGAAGTGATTATTTAAATATTAAATTGATATTTGATTTAGAAAATGGTTATTTAAAGAGTTATACTCTATCTAATAATTTTATTTTAAAAATTAATTTGGACTTGCGTTTTATGAGATATTTGTATAATATTTCATAACTAATATTTTAAATAAAGTGTTTGAAAATAGTTTTATTTTAAATGTTTCCAGATATATATATGTTTTTGAATAAGTGATTTAAATTATTTTGAAGTATTCGAACTCGATAAATTTTCATTGGGAATAAATAATATTTGGAAATTTATTCCGTGTGAGGAAAATGATTTCTAATTTGTTTTCAAAGCGTTGAAGTGTTAAAATATATCTTGCGAAGATATTTTCAAAATAAATAATTGGGTGAAAATATTTAAATCTACTGATCGTTGAAAATGTTGATTGACAGTTAAATAACCGACTATCAATATTGGCCTTTAAATGACATTTGAATTTCGATGCGGTCGGGGGTCGATTCCAAAAGGATATCCAAAATCCACATCGAATCTTTGTGATGGATCTTTTGTTTAGAAAGATCAAAGTGGAAATTTGTTGTGATTTACTTGAAATCTGAATGTAACACTTATTTTTAAAATAAGCACTTATTAATCGAATTAACCAGGAGAGGACTTTGTGTCATAAAACCCATTTCGAATAATGATACAACGAAATGGGATTGCATTTGAAGATGGTGTTGAAGATCGGGTATTTTCGAAAACGAAAGGATTACTTGTCGAACGTCTCTGCACTGAGTTGCTCCGGTATAGAGATTACATCACCCTTTGTGATGGGTAGTCCGGATGTGATTAATAAATATCCAGATTTGCAAGGGCTTCTTTGAAGTGCCTTCGGTTCCGTTCGAACCCGGAACGGACTTGTATGGATGTGTGTCTGACATTACACTTTGAGATATAAAGCTGGTTTCTATCAAATACGTTTCTGTTGGTGGCAGAGAATTTATTCTCTTAGCTTAACACCCTTCTCTAAGACGTACGAGCTCAGAGGTTATGTAGTTGATTGTTACTAGTGATATACCCCCAATTTGGTAGTGTGGCATGCGAAGTGCTGCTGATCATTTATTGATCGAAGCATGGCTTTTGTGAAAAGCGTAGCTTTGTGGACGAGACTTCATCGGACCTCACACCACAAAAATGGTCGAAATAGGAAGAATGCAACAAGGTTGTTGTTTTGAGGGTAGCGCCCTCAGGATATGTCCATTTCCTTCTGGGAAATAGTGGTATCATCGTATGGAGCCCAGATATTTAACCTATGTGGTTGCAGCAAATTTATTACTTTGTCGTTGTCACTTTGGGTTTGAGGATCCTCGGATAAAGGTCGGTAACGACCGGGGATGGCAAACTCGTGTGTAGAGTTATCTAGTTACAACTTCATTGCACCAGAAGCGTGAGGTAACTTGGCCTTTGTGTTGGCAGAGAGCTGGCTAAGTTCTTGAGGTATCCCTCCAAAGGCGTACCCATGTGGCATAGGAAGTTCCTTAGGTGACCATTTGTTGGAAATCCAAAGAAGAAATACGAGCCCTGTATGGTTTTAGTTGTATAACCTACCATGGAATGTGGCGGCAACCTGCTATTGAACATGGTAGCTATAGTAGGCATACGACGAAATGGGGTATGCTGGCTAAGATTAATATTTTACTTTTGAAATGTTTTCCATACTAGGAACTAATGATAGTAAAAAAAATATTTTTGCGTATCAAACATGTTTGACTATAATAAGGAGAAATCTCCATCAATTGTTCGATTGCATTGTGTGTGTGGCGGGAGGCCTTATGCTAGTTTCATTTTCCAAAAGCATAGTGGGTTTCTTTTCCTGTTCTTGGTGCAAATAATTTTTTAAGATATCACACCTGTCCCACGACGGACTTGGAGTTTATTGTTCCCTTTCTAAACTCTGGGTGCCTATAATTTTCCACAGGGGCAGCCTAGAGTCAGGTTATCAGTTCTTGTGGAGCGAAGTCAAGAAGTTGCTGTGGAGATTTAGAGGCAAGTTGGATGGCGAGACGGATCACTTACACTACGTATTATCCGCTACGTATGGGTTAGTGTAAGCAAATTTTTATATGAGCAAGTTTTAATGACTGCCGTGTTGTATTGTGTTGTTGTAAACTCTGAAGATGTATTGTAATAAGAGATATAGTTCTTTATTTTAAAGATTATTCATTTAACCATTATATATTGTTCCGTTCCGAATGTGAGATTCTATTATTATTTCTATTTCTTCTTCTATCTTCTCCTTTTTTAACCCTAACAGTTCGATTTTCCGGCATTCGATTGTGTGGCATTTGATACAGTGGACGTATTGATGTCGACTTTCTGGTGTCGATAATCGGGTTGTTACACTTAGAGAGACTTTTGAAAAGATTGATATGATTAGAAGAAGAACGAAGACGGCCCAAGATAGATAGAAATCCTATGCAGATAAGCGGAGAAGGGATATTGAGTCCGAGGTAGGAGATTTGGTTTTCATTAAGGTGTCTCAACTAAGAAAGGTAGTGAGGTTAGGATCAAGAGGGAAACTTGCTCCCTAATTTGTAGGATTGTTCCCCATTATGGAAAGGGTAGGGAAGATGCCGTATTGAATAAAGCTACCATAGAGGCTCGTGGTGATTTTTTTTATGTTTCACACTTGAGAAAGTGCTTACTTGATTCGGTAGAAGTAGTGGAACCTAGCCAACTTGAGGAAGTTGAAGTGGAGAGAGAAGCATCGGTTCGTCGCATTCCTACCATGATCATTGGACATGATATCAAGAAGCTTAGGAATAAGGAAGTCCCTTTGGTTAAGCTAAAGGGCATAGATAGTATTGAGGACGCTAGGGAGGCTAAGGAGAAAATACGTATCTCTTATCCACCTCTCTTCGATGGGACGTCTTGAATTTCCTATTTCCATCTTTAGTTTTTAATAGGTTCTTTCCTTTAGTATCCTTTGGGAAGGTAGATCTTAGGATTTGACCTTTGGATGGTAGGACTAAATGTGAACATGTGTAACATCCTGCCTTTTCGCACGCTTTAAATCGACACACGTGCCAATTCAAACCATACGGAAGGGCCGATTGTTATGGGCTAAATAAGAAAAATAGGAAAGAAATAAAACAAAACAGAATCTCACAGCGGAAGGATAAAATATAATAGTAAATATACAGTTCATAAAATCTTTTTACAAAACATTTGATTCTTTTTTATACAATAAATATCAGAGTTCACATACCAATAAATATCAATGCAACGGAACAATATGAGTGTAGTGCACTAGTATAAATAATAATAATATAAATCTTCGTCTTCGTCCTCCAGAGCTAAATCTTCAAATCCTGAAACGCTCGGACTGACCCGAGCGAATTTGAAAAGACAAAAACAATCGAGTCAGAACTAAAAGATCTTATGTGAGTTAAATTAACAGAAATAAATATGAGTGCAGTAACTCAGGAGATGCCCAGGATTTACATCTCCTAAGGATCCGTTAAACTATTTACTATGTAGTATATTGCGCTATTATAATAGTGTCTATTTATATAATAAACGTACTTTTTTCTTAGCATTAAGAGGTTACCCATATAGCCCTTAACACGTAATAATCCCAGTAGTCCATCCAATATCATATCCCTCCTGATCGGGAAGCCACCAGAGGATACCACACGGGCTACGGGAGAAAACTAAACTCGTACAAGGCGCGATAGGGTAGGTGACACGACACAACTAGGCAATGCCAGGGTAGATATACCAATTACGCTTCCGGGTCGATGGTAACGCGTAGCGCGCAACTACCACCCACCTCGAGCCACACCCCCAAATAAAAATCAAAAGTGGCCACCGAATCAATCCAAAAGTCAAAGTATAATATCGAAGGGATGTGTCCGATCAAAGGTGCTACCTCATTAACCCGTCAATTGCTCCTATTTTAGCCACCTTATGCCAACTCACGAGAGTTGGGTCCACGTAATTACCTTACATGAAACGCTGCCACCATCCTACTTTATTCTGGAATCTCCACCGCGTACACGGTTGTTAAAGTGGTTTTCGGAGTTGGCAGAGACTATGACAACTTCCGACCCCGGTCTCTTCAACAACCAAACGTTATTATAACACTGCTGTCGTTTAAAAATTAATTATACTTTCAAAAACCAGAATATAATTATCCATTTCAAAACTCATAAATACTATATCATTTCCTTTCCAAAACGAACTCATTTGATATTATTTTTATAAAAACCCAAACTAATATAATATCATTTTATTTCAAATTTATATTTCTTTTCCAAAATCATATTGTTTTCAAAATTATAATAATCGAAAACCAAACATTGAATTATAACTTTCAAACGTACTTCGAAAATTCATAGCTTTAAACCATAATTTCTAAAACTTAAATGGTTTGGATATTCAAACAGTATATAGCATCAATAGTTTGGATTAGAAATTTCTTTATAAAATAAAATAAATTACGCGACTTACAATTTATTTAATTTAATATTAAGTCAAAATCCATAAATTTAAAATCGCTTTAAGTTTAAATAAACCACTTCGGTTTCAATATATTTCAAACTTTGAATATTAAACAATTGGAACTAAGGTTGGAAATTTCTATTTCACCAATTTAAAGTGCTATTATTTAGTTTGAAATAATAATTGCATAATAAACCTGTAATCATTTAAGTAAAACTCAAATTACTTATAGAAGAAAATTTCCTTTAATTTTTATACTAGAAATATTCATTTAATTCACCTAGAACGGAATTCAGTTATAAATATCATACTTTTTTAAAATTTCAAGTTAATAAATTTTACATCAACTTATGAAGTTAACTTTTTAATTAAGCTCAATTCCAAATAAAATTTCCAATTTAACTCCCAATCTTAACTAAATTATATGTAATTTCAATATCTTAACATGTACTTAACCATATAATATAAAATAATAAAACTCCATCATTCAACTTATTTATTTTATTTAACAAATCCATACATAGCTTATCTTCAATACTTTAACTATAGATGTATATATAAAATAAGGTTTTATATAATATCAAAATCTATATTTATTAACCGTATCCTATCCAAACCATAGAAAAATCATTTCAAAAATAATTTTATATATATACCGCGGTGGGTGTATATAATTTTCTATCCTATTGTCAAGTGTTACAGATATTTATCATTTCAATCCGCAATTTAAAAATAAAAAAATGCGGTTGTATATCATTTCAAACCGCAATCCCGAATCAATGAAATACATGATAACTTGTAGATTTTAAAATATAGTACACATCATCCATTCACCAAACATCAATCATCAATCATTAATTATAATCATCATCCAATTTAAACAAACATCAATATAGAGCATATGAAATATAACAGGTAAAATGACAGTTATTAACTAAAAGTTTATATGCAACAATAAATTAATTTAACTGTTTAACTATCAGTTTATATACAAAATAAATAAATTTTAACTATAAATTTATATGCAATAATAAAATTAATTAATAGTTATATTAAATAAATGCGATTTAACTAAGATGATGAATAAAATATGCAAAACAGTCATAAATAAATTTCTACTCATGTCTTAAATAAATTTAACAAACATAAGAAATTTTAGAAGTTGTGAGTGGGTTAAAACACTCACCTTTTGGATTTAAATTGAATTAAAATCCAATTTAAACCCAAAAATTTAACAGCCTCAGCATCTGCCCAAACTAGCGCCAGAATGTCATAAATCTCAATACGATCCTTTAAAAAAAATCGTGCGTAAATCGGACATTGTATGCGAAAGTTATTCAAGCTATAAGATGACCATTGCCATAATAAAGTGTATATATATAGTGATATTAAAATAAAATAAAAAATACCAAATTTCATGTTTTGGGACAAGGCGACTAGGGTACCTGCTAGCAAGGTGGTGGCAAGGATTGGGTGAGGTGGAGAGGCTTTCACGCAACTCAAAGCTTTAAGAAGGATTAGGAAAAAGTGTTGCAAGCAGGTGATGGAGAAAATGAATTAGGGTCATGTTCGCATAATGAAGTTCAGTGAGATTGAAAAATTGAAATGAGTCTAATGGAGGATGGAACCAATGAAATGAATGCTTCAGGTAGCAAAAAAGAAAATTTATACATTTCAAACAAAGAGGTGGTAAAGAATAAATATAAAGTAACAAATGGACCAGTTGTACTAAAACTTTGAGATCCAATTTCAAAACGTCTACTCCGCTAAATTAATTTCTATTAATCCTAATTATACACCTTATTAACACCCAATTAAATTTTATTAACACACATTAAATAAAATGTAACACTCCAATTAATGCCACTGGGGACCACCGCTGCACACAATAAAAGATGAACCGAGATTGGAAGTTCAAATTTAAAAACGGTGTTTTTCTCAGGGCGCAATCACGATTCAAAATATTAAGTTTACTTTAAAATATAAGGTTAGCATTAAAATCACTTCTATACTGCCTCTGATTGTTATAAAATGAATGTAAAATGTTGTTTCAAAATTCAAAATTTTCCTTTTTTATAAAATTTTACTTATCTTTAAAATGAAACGTTCATTTTATTTTTCTCAAACTGTTCTTTTATTTTCATTAAAAATGCTCTTTCTATTTAACCCAAAATGTACGTTTCTTATATTAATTACAATAAATTTCAATTAACTTCTCTTTCCTTTTAATTCAAAGATTCCTCATATGGATTAGATGTTGCAAATTCCACACTTTCAAAAATTAACTTCTATTTCAATTGTTTATAGATTATACATTAAATCTTCCAAAATTTTCAATGAAATTAGCTTTCCATTTATTTTCAATACATTCTTCTTATGGTATAATTATTTTGTTTCATATCTATTATTCAATTCACTATTCTTAAACAGATAAAAATTTTCATTGAATTTGGAAACTATCATAATATTCTTACGTTCCATCTAACTTTCTATTAACGTAAAAATTAAGTGTTAAATTTCATTTTTTGGTTTTTAAATTCTTCTTTTCATTCCATTATCACCAAGTAGATAAATTAGCATTGGTTAATGGTCTAATATATTGTTATTCTAAATTTTCAACTTAAACTCCATTAACGTAATATTTAACATTTTATTCCCATTAAATTGAAATAACCCAATTTCCGAAATTTAACTTCAAATAAATAAGCAACTCTTTATGTTTCTAAATCAACTACAATAGTTTAACAATTGAAAGTTAATTGAAAGTTGCTAAATTTATCGATTTCAGAAATTCCCTTTTATATTTCTTAATCATTTGCGGAAGTTTATACAAGTTTAGATGTACATTGGAAGTTGATAAATCTATCCATTTCAGTGTTAATTTCCAAATTTCATTAAATTTAGAAAATATAAGTTAAAACTTCATTTATTATTAAATTCAATATTACACTGGATGAAATCAACATTTGACTCAAAATCTATCATACAAATATTCTTAGATTCCATTTTAAATTTCTATTAACATAACAATTAGATGTTTGATTTCATTAAATTTCAATTTATTGACCCGCTTAAATTTTATTCCTTTTATTGAATATCAATTGTCCATTCTATAAGTAAAAATTTACATTAGATTCATACTCATATAACAGCTTCAATTTCATCTAAATAAATATCTACAAAATCTTTAAATACTAAATCCATTTAACTGCAATTAATCCCTTTGATATATACATTAACTAAAAGCAAATTCACATATCAATTTAGTGTCAATTATTCCAGTAAATACAGTGTTCAAATGTCAGCTGCAATTAATCCAATTGATCGCAAATTAATTACGAATTTGATTTCTATTCGGTTATAACTTAATATTGAATCAATTTATTACTTAACCAACATAGTTAATATTATTTTAGATTTTATTACATTTATATTTTCCAAATTTTATTTTGGTCTCATTTCTTTTTATCAGATTTATTATCCTAATATGAATGGAATTTTACTATGGTTACATCTTATTTGAATTTAACATTCTTTACTTACCAATTTATTCCACATTAACAGCCATAATTTAGTGAATTAATTGAAATTGATTACAAATTAAATTAACAACCTAATAAAATAAGTAATGTACAATAAATATAGTCCTTAACTCTTAATTACACTTTTAGAGGTTCATTTTTTACACCCCAACATTGTTATTACTTACATACACTGGTTTCACTCAATTAACATTTATTGCAACTATTCCAAAATTTATTCAATATTTATTAGTTCTCTTATATTCACGTTTATGAGTAAATTGGTATTCCATTTAATCCATTAATTATTAACTCTAATTATTGCAATTCATTGTCTAACATAAATTTTGAATCTGTCTCCTAATCTTCACGTTTCAATTAATTAACATCTTACAATAGTTTAGAAAAAAAAGGAATTGTACTAAAAAAGTATATTTATTGCACTGCATTACTTTATTACCTCCATTTACATTTACTTTCCATAAATTAATATTTAATTCCATTGATGAATTCAATACTTGGCCCTTTTTACTTATTTTTAACTTTATATCCAAATGCGACAATTTCCACTATTACAATTGCTTGCAATATATATTTTAATTTGTAAATTTGAATTACCCTTGATACATCTAATTTCAACATTCGCTTTCATATAAATAAATAAGATTTTTATTTCTTTATAAATTTAAATTAAAATCTTATTAATTTAATTCATTTTAAACATCGAATTTATACGGGTCGTTACACTCTCCCCCACTCAAAACTTTTCGTCCCCGAAAAGGAAAAGAAGGGAAAACGAAGAACTAAGAAATCAATATACCTTATTCAACATTAACTTTATAAACAATTAAATTTATAAAATTAATTAATTTAGATAAAATATGTCAATTTATAACCATTAATTATTATTTTATCATGCCACGTAAATTTTCCTTTTATAATTTACATTTATTTATAACAAACTTTTAATTTAATTTACTCATTCAATGTTTGTTTCAGTTAATTTCCCTTATTACTTACAATTATTCATTTCCATTAACTCAGGTCATGCCAGTTCTTTTTATTTCATTATAATTATTCATTCATTTATTGCATGTGCTTATTTATTTACATTTGTTTATCAATAGTATTCATGTCCCATTTAATTTCTTAGTATTTCCATTTTATTTACTTAAGTTGAAAATCGTCTATTTGAATTACTAACCTTTAATTATATTTACTTATAGTAAAATTTCAATAATAACTTAAGTTTATAACATTAAATTCTCATTTATAATAGCAAATTCATTGAATACTTCATTACCTACTTTTAAATGTATAATTTCCATTACATTTCTTATTAAATATTTCAACTTTTAATATTTGGTAAGTCATATATAGGTTATTTAAGTGTGTAATTTGAAAGTTATACAAGTATTTTTTTTCAATTCTTTTCATTAATTAATGGTTCAATAATTTGATCTTTGTTTTATAAGTTGCAATTTCAAATTACCTTTAGTTTCATTCATAACCTAGCATTAAATCTCTATTTACTTTAAAGGTTTCAATTATTAATTACATAATTTCCAATTTACTAAAATAATTGAAACTATTATTTAATGGAAACTTAAGACTAAATACCGGGTTAAATTTTCAATTTATTTTAAAATAATAGATAAATATATTCTTACAACTTATATAACTCTAATATATTTAAAACAATTCAAAATTTATATATTTTTCAAAAATGAATCTACAGTAAAACTACTACAGTGTCCTTTCCCTTTCGAAACTCGAAAATGAAAGTCGATGATGCGGCCGCCATCACCGAAATTATTTTCCAGCAATAGAGAGGAAAGTACAAAACTTATATTTCTCCCAAATCATCTTTATTAGAAAATACTTCTAAAAAATATTATTATATTCCAAAATTTATTCGGAAGAAATTTCAAAACCCCGGAACCTAAGTTCTAAATTTTCAAATTTCAATTATTTTATTTTTCAATCTTGTTTCTATTATTATTTATACACTTTATTGCCTAACAACAAATCTATTGCAGCCAAATATAGACATCATTTGAAAAAAAATTATATATAGAAAATATAAAAGGCAAAATTATTTCATTCACCTATATTAAAACAAATATTGTGTCGGTCTGTCCTATTAAGTGTTTAGAAATCCCTATTGATGTCATAGCGTCTAATGCATCAACCAGAATTTATAAATACAAAAAGGAACGGATAACACAATATCAAAACCTTTTATAATACTAACAAATACGCTCTCTCATATATATACACTCAGCGACTCCCACATGGTATTACTACCCTATTAGTAAAGAGTCAAACCCCACAAAGCTAAGGTTTATCGCTAAACTAAAGCTCTGATACCGGATGTAACATCCCGCCTTTTCGCACGCTTTAAATCGACACACGTGCCAATTCAAACCATATGGAAGGGCGGATTGTTATGGGGTAAATAAGAAAAATAGGAAAGAAATAAAACAAAACAGAATCTCACAGCGGAAGGATAAAATATAATAATAAATATACATTTCATAAAATCTTTTTACAAAACATTTGATTCTTTTTTATACAATAAATATCAGGGTTCACATACTAATAAATATCAATGTAGCGGAACAATATGAGTGTAGTGCACTAGTATAAATAATAATAATATAAATCTTCGTCTTCATCCTCCAGAGCTAAATCTTCAAATCCTGAAACGCTCGGAATGACCCGAGCGAATTTGAAAAAAAAAAAATACTCGAATCAGAACTAAAAGATCTTATGTGAGTTAAATTAACAGAAATAAATATGAGTGCAGTAACTCAAGAGATGCCCGAGATTTACATCTCCTAAGGATCCGTTAAACTATTTACTATATAGTATATTGCGCTATTATAATAGTGTCTATTTATAAAATAAACTTACTTTTTTCTTAGCATTAAGGGGTTACCCATATAGCCCTTAACACGTAATAGTCCCAGTAGTCCATCCAATATCATAGTCCCTCCTGATCAGGAAGTCACCAGAGGATACCACACGGGCTACGGGAGAAAACTAAACTCGTAGAAGTCGCGATAGGGTAGGTGACATGGCACAACTAGGCAATGCAAGGGTAGATATACCAATTACTCTTCCAGGTCGGTGGTAACGCGTAGCGCACAGCTACCACCCACCTCGAGCCACACCCCCAAATAAAAATCAAAAGTGGCCACCGAATCAATCCAAAAGTCAGTATAATATCGAAGGGGGTGTCCGATCAAAGGTGCTACCTTATTAACCCGTCAATCGCTCATGTTTTAGCCACCTTTTGCCAACTCACGAGAGTTGGGTCCACGTAATTACCTTACATGAAACGCTGCCACCATCCTACTTTATTCTGGAATCTCCACCGCGTACACGGTTGTTAAAGTGGTTTTCGGAGTTGGCAGAGAGTATGACAAGTTCCGATCCCGGTCTCTTCAACAACCAAACGTTATTATAACACCGCTGTCATTTAAAAATTAATTATACTTTCAAAAACCAGAATATAATTATCCATTTCAAAACTCATAAATACTATATCTTTTCCTTTCCAAAACGAACTCATTTGATATTATTTTTATAAAAACCCAAATTAATATAATATCATTTTATTTCAAATATATATTTCTTTTCCAAAATCATATTGTTTTCAAAATAGTAATAATCGGAAACCAAACATTGAATTATAACTTTCAAACTATAATACTTCGAAAATTCATAGCTTTAAACCATAATTTCAAAAACTTAAATGGTTTGGATATTCAAACTGTGACGAAGCTGATTTTGCCCGTTCGAAGATCGACATCCATACTTTACATCGTACTCGAATGCCGTAGATCCGACCGTTCAAATCCGAGTCGCCGGAGCTTATAACACCATTAAGTAAACAAACAGCACAGCGGAAGAAAAAAAAATGAATATCAATATACAACATCTGATACAACATCATGATACAACAGATGATACAATAGATATCGATATACATCAGAGATATGATACAATAAAATAGCAGCAGAAAAGGAAATAGATAACACTAGCAGCGGAACAAATAACTCCAATATAATCTTCAAGAGAGAACTCCAACAGCAGCTCGAACCATCATCACGATACACTGAGACGAGCAAGATTGGTGCATATCCAAAGACTGAAACTAGCTCCAGATAATCCACCAAACCTAACTATCTGAAAATAACCCAACTCTAGACTGCTCGTGTGGAAAATAGTGAGCACCCAGAGTTTAGGAAAGGAACAATAAACTCCGGGTCAGTCATGGGACTGGTGTGAGTAACAAAAACAGTTTATCTTTGAAAACACACAACAAAATAATTTTTAAAGTAAATTCGCAATGCTTTTAGAAAACGAAACTACCATAAGACCTCCCACCACACACACAATGCAAACGCAGAATTGGAGGAGATTTCTTCTTATGATAGTCAAACATTCTTGATACGTAGAAAATTTCTTTGATATTATTATTATAAGTGCACAGTGCAGAAAAGATTTCGAAAGTAGAATATTAATCTTAGCCAGCATACGACCATTATCGCATGCCTACTATAGCTACCATCCAAACAGTGGTGACCACCATAAGTGAATGGGAGGTTCTACAACTAAAACCGTACAAGGTTTCGTATTGGATGAATGGATTTTCAACAAATGGTTAGGCCAAGGAACTTCCTACTGCCACATGGGATCGCCTCTGGCGGGACGTCCCGAGAACCTAACCGGATCTCTGCGAACACAAGGCCGGGTTACCTTTGTAACTAGGTAACTACTACTCGAGCAAGCCATTCCCCGGTCCTTTGGGACTTTTATCCGAGGCGCCTCTAAGCAACAACCACACAGTAAATGAGATTGGAGCTACCACATAGGTTAAATATCAGGGCTCCATACCTAATACCACCCTTTACAGAAGGGAATGACACACCCGAAAGGGCGCGACCCTCATAACCTTGCCGCATCTTTCCTGTTTCGACCATTTCCGGGGTGTGAGGTCCTGATGCAGTCTCGTCCACAAAGCTACGCTTTGGTACAAAGCCATGCTTTGGGTCAACAAATGATCAAAGTAATGATCACAAAGATAAATGATCAAACAAATGATCATATCACAAATGATCAAACAATGATCATCCGATCCACACACAGCAGCACTCAGCATGCCACTCTACCAAATTGGGAGTATATTGCTGATAACCTTCAACTACATAACCTCTGAGCTCGTACGTCTCAGAGAAGGGTGTTAAGCTAAGTGAATAAATTCTCTGCCACCAACAGAAATGTATTTGAAAGAAATCTGCTTTATATCTCAAAGTGTAGTGTTAGACATGTAACCATACAAGTCTGTTACGGGTTCGAACAGAACGGAAGGCACTTCCGAAGAAGCCCTTGCAATCCGGATATTCACAATCTCGATCGGACTTCCCATCACTTAGGGAATCTCTATACCGTAGCTACTCGGTGCAGAGACAATCGATAGGTCATCCTATCGTTTTCAAAAATACCCGGTCTTCACCACCGGTCTTCAAATGCTATCCATAATGACGAATCACATATTCGGAGTGGGTTATACGACACAAAGGTCCTCTCCCGGCTAAACCGAATAGTGAGCGCAACATTTAAAATATATGGATATGGGATTTCAATTAAGTCACAACTTAATAATTCGAAACTTTCTTCCAAATGGTTTAAATAAATTACCATTTTCAAATCTTTTAAACAAAAGATTTATTTCATTAAGTTCACCCATTTTCACAAAGATCCATTTACGGATTTCAAATCAATTCCCATTTCAGTTGGATTAACTCATTTAAAATCTTTAAATTAAAGATTTAACTCATAGCTTTCAAAATTTGATTAACTCCTTGAATCTTTAAATCAAAGATTCAACTTAAGCTTTCAAGCCATTTCCATACTTGGAAATTCATTTTTAACTTGAAATCCTTTTTAACACAAATAGGACGTTCGTTATTTAAGTGAAAGCTTTTATCATTTGAAAACAATTAGTTTTCATTTTAGAAAGATCCAATTAAATTTACATGAGTTAAAGCCTTTGAATTTAAATTCAAATTCCCAAATCAATATCTTTAAATTAGTTTAACCCATATAAACCGGTATAACATTTTCAGTCCCTAATTTCCAGATCATAGAATTCAATTTCAAATATCGAATTCAAATTTAAATCAAATTATTTAAATTTCAAAACTTAATCAAGTTATTCCAAATAAATTTCATCTTTGAAATTCCATTTCAAAAGCTTTTCTCTTTTAAACCAAATCTTATTTTCAAACCATTGGAATTTGAATTTAAAATTCAAATTCAAAACTATTTCAAAATCTGTGACTTAATCGATTTCCTCGTGAAATCCATAATTGTGTATGTATAAGTGTGGTCCAGGGGTTTAACACAATAGTGCAACAACATTCAATCATCACAGATTAAAGCACAGAAATATAGTCGATAAGCATTATAAACTATAACGCTTATCGCTCATTCACAGATTCACAGATAATATGCAAATGAAAGTAAATGAATAAATTATACACGGCACAAACCACAGAATAAAATATCACAGATGAGACATGGCAATCAATTCAAGGTATCTCATACAATACAATCATTCATAAGTAAGGTCAAGCATTTAATAATCATTTATAAGTAGGATTAACTAATCGTTAAATCCAAATTAATTCAATTTTATTTCCAAGTAAATTTATTCAGTTACTTATGAATCCATTACCCAATCCTGATTAAGTAATTACAAATCATTTGATGGAATAAATTAATTTGTCAATCGCTTTAATTAATTAAATTTTTCCTTAATAAATCATATTAATTAAATTAACCTTTAAACCAATTTCATAATTAATTGACTTCTTAGTTAATTATTTTAAGAATTTAAACCTTTAATTACTTACCATAAAGTAATTACATTTACACAATTTCATAATGATTATCATTAATTAAATTAATCACATTAATTAATTATAAAAAAAAACCTTAGTTAATTATCTTCATTTTCTAATAACATTACTTAGATTACTTTGTTAATAAATCTCTAATTATAAATTAACCTAAATCATAAATTTATAAATTTAATTAATAGATCATTCCTTAATTATCTTATTAATTACATCATTTAATACCTCAATTATCTATAAGATAATTTATTTCTTTATTAATGACTTAATTAATATTAAGGTGTAAAACATTACGCTTTTGAATTTAAATTAAAATTACATTTCGAATTTAAGTTTCAAAATGATTATTCTTTTAAACATAAATCCAATTTAAAACTCAATTTATAATCTTTAAAAATAAATGTAAATAACATCTATTGCTTATATAAGAGAGATTTTGATTCACAACTTTGATTTCATTTGCTTTTAAACCCTTGAATTTAAAACTTGATTTAAAAATCCAATTTCATTTTAAAACCTTAAGATTCAAAAGTTTATTTGAAAACTAAACTTAACTCCAATTTAAGTTTTAGTTTCGGATTTTACATTAATTTGAAAATCCACTTCTAATTATTTACAACTTTGATAAAAAAACAAATTTCCCTTTTTAAAGCTTAAAGATTCAAAGTACCCTTTTGAATTTAACTTAAACTTGATTTAACTTTATTAAGATCAAGCTTACAAATTTAAATTCATTTAGCTTTGGTTTAAATTCAATTTGCAGACAGTTTTGAACAAAACTCCACCCAGTTAAACCATCCTGAGGCAACTCAGGTTTACTTCGCGTCAAAAACTTATCTGCTTCGAGTTAAAACTCGAATCACCCGAGACAAACACAATTTTTTTCCAGCAAACCTTCATCTTCCCCCCTCCCATACTTCACACCACAGACACCAATGATACCGGTGTACGTGCACACGTCCCCTGACCATCTCCAACCAATACCTCCGCCACTACCAAGTCGACAACGACCCCAGCAGCCACTCCAACCACCTACTTCGCTTCCACTCACTGGAATTCGAAATTTGAACAACTCAAAAACCTGGAACAAGTAACAGCGACCCCTCCTCAAAACTTGTCAACATCAATTTCTCAGAGCTCCGACCACCGTTCGCCACCAAACTCCGGCCGTAGCCTCGTCCACCTCTTCTCGACCTTCCCTCAAAAGCTCGTGACACTCGGTCCATCGTTGACGATGCGCGAATTGAAAACACCAGCCACCCCAAAATTTAGGTCACCAGAATTCGAACGCCTCCTGCCACCTCCATGGTCATCGGCCGACCATTACTACATTTTTCCCTTACTCCCTAATCACTCCTCTACCTCCAGACCACGTCACGACCTCGCCAATCAACACGATCGCCCACGGCAACTCAAAATGCCAAATACCGTTGAACACGAACTGCTCCTAAACCCTATCTCTAAAAACTATAATTTTTGCATTAAAAATCATATTAGAGTATAATAATTTCATTTATATACCTGAATTTGAAGATTAAAAGATTAGAATTTTTATACGTTTGGAGTTATGTTCAAACAACTTGCTTTCCAGAGATGATCCCAAGTATTTTTAACTTGAATATATTTTTAAATTTTAGTTCATGGTCAAACAAACATTTTTCATTTTAATCCTAAGTCCAAATATTGAATAGATCTTGAAGAAATGATTTTTTTTCTTCTCATAGTTCCAAGCCTGTGAAAAATAAGAACAGGCACGTCTGCCAGTATACACACCATTTGATTCACATATATATATGCATACCATATGTGAGCATTCAATAACTAGGTAATATTTCATAACTAATTCAACCATCAATTACAACATCAAATCAGAGATAAGTGAGTTTACTCACTGCGCTTAAAGAATGAACAGAGCATACCTTTGAACCAAGCTTTGAAAACTGCCAAGCAGGAATCTTTCTTGATCCCCTGGTTTGAATTGAGTTTGTATTGTTAGATTTGTTCTTCAGGTTGAAGCTTTTGTTTTAAATTAAATTTTGTTTTAGTTTGTATATGATGCTTACTGCAGTTCTTTGCTTATGTTTGATGAATGAATTGAAATAAGGTTGCTTGATATATATGGGAAATGAAGTTTTACAAGTTAAAATATGTTTGTACAACAGGGTGACATATTGCTATGTTTTGTACAAACATAATCAGTGATATTTCTAAGTTTGGAGGCTGAAATAACATTTCGGCTGATATGAAATGTTGTGGCCAAAGATTTTCTTTGTATTAATTAACTTTGTCTTGATTCACACTTTAATATGTTTATTTGTATAACTTCTTTTGTAAGCTTTGATTTAAACTGATCTTTGCATTTGATTTGTCTTTGTACTTTATTAGTTTCCATTGTCTTATTTCATATTGCCTTGCTTCATATGCTTATGCATATCACTTTTTCTATTTCTCCTTGACTTTTGTACAGGCTGTTTACTTTGTTTTGTATGTGCTTCTTTTGCTTTGTTTATTCTTGTTCAAGTATACATAGATACCTATAGTTGAATATATTTATTACTATCTTCCTTTGCAAGCTTAATTATATCTTATATTTTTTAGTTAGTTTCATTCCTTGCTTATATTTGTATTTGTTTGTTTGCATACATTTGTTTCTATTTCTTATTTGAGTGTATTTGAATGTATTTCTTATTTATTACTTGAATAATTTCCTATTGTTAATATGCTGTTAAAATTTAACAAGTTTTTGTTTACTTTAGATTTTCATAGACATTTTATTAATTTACTTTATGTATAGACTATAAAGTTGTTTTAGTCCTTCGTTATAAAACTTTAACTCAAATGAAAATATATGCTTTTGTTTTAGTTATAATTTTTATACTTCATTTTCTTATTATTATTTTCATACTTATGTTACTTGTTATTATTTCAAACCATTTGTAACAATTACTATTTATATAAAAATCAATTTTGTAAAGATATTACCTTAACAACATTGTTTAAAAATAACTCCTTATTTAAAATTATTTATAAAAGAAACCATTTCTATGTTAATAAATAACATATTTTATTTGAATTTGGAAAAATCAAATCGATTAACCATTTAATTTCACAAATTTTAAATCAAAAATTAAATAAATTATCAATTTAAAATAAATTAAAATTCGGGATCGTTACAGACTTCCCCCCTTAAAAAGAATTTCGTCCTCGAAATTCGCAGGCACGAAAACAACAAAGGTAGATACACCAAGATAGAGAAATATCTTCCCAGATCAACTAGGTATAAATTCTGCATTTGTCTTACCAAATCAGAATATCAATAATATGAGAATAACTCATTTAACACTTCATAAGATATTCGGGTTATCCAAATCTACGAAATGTGGAGAGACATTGATTAGTTAGAAGGGATAACTAATCATTCGTAGAATATATCCGGACTCAAATGGTATTCACATATTTGTCTACTTTTGGGTATAATTTCAAAAATTTTAGTTTAAAAACCAAAGTATATCTATCAACCATAGCAACCAAAGCAAACAAAGCAACCAATATATCCAAACAAACAATTTTGGCCTATTTGGAGTTTATGTCCCATACACATATATCAAATCTTCTTCCTGGGTCTACCAGGAACAATCGAAGAATTGACAAGAGATGCTGAACAAAAGAGATAGATTTAATCTTCTATAATTTTTCAAATACTAGGAATGGATTCCAAATTCAAGTCGGAATAACTCAAAGTATATATAATTTGTCCCTCTTTGGACTTCGATCTACCCAAGAAATTACAATAGAATTTCGAATTTGGTTTTAACCAATATCGTTTTATCGATACAATTCAAATTTAGCTTCATATTCTATTAATCAATTTAACTCAACTTAAAATTTTCAATTTAAATTTTCAACTCCAAATTTTCAATTCATATTCATTAAGGTTTAAATCAAAAACTGATAAGAAACCGATGAAGATACGAAGTAAGAACTTCCTACAACGATCCGTATGCCCACCATCACACTGAAACTTCTTCTGGAGCTATCATGAAGAAATCAAAAGAATTTGGAAACGAATCAAAGAAGATCGATAGAGAAAAATTACTTCCACTATTGCAGGGCATTGACATAGTCGTATTTCCCTGTCCCCTATCTCGTTCTCTTCTTGCACTCATACTCACTATCACTGGATAGTAAAAGAATTTACTGAGGCATACGAAAGGATATCTTAGGGATTACTCATTCTAAGGTTTACTTCACCCTATTTCTAATGAGCTACTTAACGTGTTATACTCCTGAGCTAACGTTCAACCTTAGCTCTGATACCAAATGTGACAAAGCCGATTTTTCCCGTTCGAAAATTGACATCCATACTTTACATCATACTCGAATGCCGTAGATCCGAATGTTCAAATCCGAGTCGCCGGAGCTTATAACACCATTAAGTAGACAAACAGCACAGCGGAAGAAAAAAATGAATATCAACATACAACATCTGATACAACATCATGATACAACAGATGATACAATAGATATCGATATACATCAGAGATATGATACAATAAAATAGCAGCGGAAAAGGAAATAGATAACACTAGCAGCGGAACAAATAACTCCAATATAATCTTCAAGAGAGAACTCCAACAGCAGCTCGAACCATCATCACGATACACTAAGACGAGCAAGACTGGTGCATATCCAAAGGCTGAAACTAGCTCCAGATAATCCACCAAACCTAACTATCTGAAAAAAACCCAACTCTAGACTGCTCGTGTGGAAAATAGTGAGCACCCAGAGTTTAGGAAAGGAACAATAAACTCCGGGTCAGTCATGGGACTGGTGTGAGTAACAAAAACAGTTTATCTTTGAAAACACACAACAAAATAATTTTTAAAGTAAATTCGCAATGCTTTTAGAAAACGAAACTACCATAAGACCTCCCACCACACACACAATGCAAACGCAGAATTGGAGGAGATTTCTTCTTATGATAGTCAAACATTCTTGATACGTAGAAAATTTCTTTGATATTATTATTATAAGTGCACAGTGCAGAAAAGATTTCGAAAGTAGAATATTAATCTTAGCCAGCATACGACCATTATCGTATGCCTACTATAGCTACCATCCAAACAGTGGTGACCACCATAAGTGAATGGCAGGTTCTACAACTAAAACCGTACAGGGTTTCGTATTGGATGAATGGATTTTCAACAAATGGTCAGGCTAAGGAACTTCCTACTGCCACATGGGATCGCCTCTGGCGGGACGTCCCGAGAACCTAACCGGATCTCTGCCAATACAAGGCCGGGTTACCTCTGTAACTAGGTAACTACTACTCGAGCAAGCCATTCCCCGGTCCATTGGGACCTTTATCCGAGGTGCCTCTAAGCAACAACCACACAGTAAATGAGATTGGAGCTACCACATAGGTTAAATATCAGGGCTCCATACCTAATACCACCCTTTACCAAAAGGGAATGACACACCCTAAAGGGCGCGACCCTCATAACCTTGCCGCATCTTTCCTGTTTCGACCATTTCTGGGGTGTGAGGTCCTGATGCAGTCTCGTCCACAAAGCTACGCTTTGGTACAAAGCCATGCTTTGGGTCAACAAATGATCAAAGTAATGATCACAAAGATAAATGATCAAACAAATGATCATATCACAAATGATCAAACAATGATCATCCACACACAGGAGCACTCAGCATGCCACACTACCAAATTGGGAGTATATTGCTGGTAACCTTCAACTACATAACCTCTGAGCTCGTACGTCTCAGAGAAGGGTGTTAAGCTAAGAGAATAAATTCTCCGCCACCAACAGAAATGTGTTTGAAAGATATCTGCTTTATATCTCAAAGTGTAGTGTCAGACATGTAACCATACAAGTCTGTTCCGGGTTCGAACAGAAAGGAAGGCACTTCCGAAGAAGCCCTTGCAATCCGGATATTCACAATCTCGATCGGACTTCCCATCACTTAGGGAATCTCTATACCGTAGCTACTCGGTGCAGAGACAATCGATAGGTCATCCTATCGTTTTCAAAAATACCTGGTCTTCACCACCGGTCTTCAAATGCTATCCATAACGACGAATCACATATTCGGAGTGGGTTATACGACACAAAGGTCCTCTCCCGGCTAAACCGAATAGTGAGCGCAACATTTAAAATATATGGATATGGGATTTCAATTAAGTCACAACTTAATAATTCGAAACTTTCTTCCAAATGGTTTAAATAAATTACCATTTTCAAATCTTTTAAACAAAAGATTTATTTCATTAAGTTCACCCATTTTCACAAAGATCCATTTACGGATTTCAAATCAATTCCCATTTCAATTGGATTAACTCGTTTAAAATCATTAAATTAAAGATTTAACTCATAGCTTTCAAAATTTGATTAACTCCTTGAATCTTTAAATCAAAGATTCAACTTAAGCTTTTAAGCCATTTCCATACTTGGAAATTCATTTTTAACTTGAAATCCTTTTTAACACAAATAGGACGTTCATTATTTAAGTGAAAGCTTTTATCATTTGAAAACAATTAAATTTCATTTTAGAAAGATCCAATTAAATTTACATGAGTTAAAGCCTTTGAATTTAAATTCAAATTCCCAAATCAATATCTTTAAATTAGTTTAACCCATATAAACTGGTATAACATTTTCAGTCCCTAATTTCCAGATCATAGAATTCAATTTCAAATATCGAATTCAAATTTAAATCAAATTATTTAAATTTCAAAACTTAATCAAGTTATTCCAAATAAATTTCATCTTTGAAATTCCATTTCAAAAGATTTTCACTTTTAAACCAAATCTTATTTTCAAACCATTTGAATTTAAAATTCAAATTCAAAACTATTTCAAAATCTGTGACTTAATCGATTTCCTCGTGAAATCCATAATTGTGTGTGTATAAGTGTGGTCCAGGGGTTTAACACAATAGTGCAACAACATTCAATCATCACAGATTAAAACACAGAAATATAGTCGATAAGCAATATAAACTATAACGCTTATCGCTCATTCACAGATTCACAGATAATATGCAAATGAAAGTAAATGAATAAATTATACACGGCACAAACCACAGAATAAAATATCACAGATGAGACATGGCAATCAATTCAAGGTATCTCATACAATACAATCATTCATAAGTAAGGTCAAGCATTTAATAATCATTTATAAGTAGGATTAACTAATCGTTAAATCCAAATTAATTCAATTTTATTTCCAAGTAAATTTATTCAGTTACTTATGAATCCATTACCCAATCCTGATTAAGTAATTACAAATCATTTGATGGAATAAATTAATTTGTCAATCGCTTTAATTAATTAAATTTTTCCTTAATAAATCATATTAATTAAATTAACCTTTAAACCAATTTCATAATTAATTGACTTCTTAGTTAATTATTTTAAGAATTTAAACCTTTAATTACTTACCATAAAGTAATTACATTTACACAATTTCATAATGATTATCATTAATTAAATTAATCACATTAATTAATTATAAAAAAAACCCTTAGTTAATTATCTTCATTTTCTAATAACATTACTTAAATTACTTTCTTAATAAATCTCTAATTATAAATTAACCAAAATCATAAATTTATAAATTTAATTAATAGATCATTCCTTAATTATCTTATTAATTACATCATTTAATACCTCAATTATCTATAAGATAATTTATTTCTTTATTAATGACTTAATTAATATTAAGGTGTAAAACATCACGCTTTTGAATTTAAATTAAAATTATTCGAATTTAAGTTTCAAAATGATTATTCTTTTAAACATAAATCCAATTTAAAACTCAATTTATAATCTTTAAAAATAAATGTAAATAACATCTATTGCTTATATAAGAGAGATTTTGATTCACAACTTTGATTTCATTTGCTTTTAAACCCTTGAATTCAAAACTTGATTTAATTCCAATTTCATTTTAAAACCTTAAGATTCAAAAGTTTATTTGAAAACTAAACTTAACTCCAATTTAAGTTTTAGTTTCGAATTTTACATTAATTTGAAAATCCACTTCTAATTATTTACAACTTTGATAAAAAAACAAATTTCGCTTTTTAAAGCTTAAAGATTCAAAGTACCCTTTTGAATTTAACTTAAACTTGATTTAACTTTATTAAGATCAAGCTTACAAATTTAAATTCATTTAGCTTTGGTTTAAATTCAATTTGCAGACAGTTTTGAACAAAACTGTACCCAGTTAAACCATCCTGAGGCAACTCAGGTTTACTTCGCGTCAAAAACTTATCTGCTACGAGTTAAAACTCGAATCACCCGAGACAAACACAATTTTTTTCCAGCAAACCTTCATCTTCCTCCTTCCCAAACTTCACACCACAGACACCAATGATACCGGTGTACGTGCACATGTCCCCTGACCATCTCCAACCAATACCTCCGCCACTACCAAGGCAACAACGACCCCAGCAGCCACTCCAACCACCTACTTCGCTTCCACTCACTGGAATTCAAAATTTGAACAACTCAAAAACCTGGAACAAGTAACAACGACCCCTCCTCAAAACTTGTCAACATCAATTTATCAGAGCTCCGACCACCGTTCGCCACCAAACTCCGGCCGTAGCCCCGTCCACCTCGCCTCGACCTTCCCTCAAAAGCTCGTGACACTCGGTCCATTGTTGACGATGCGCGAATTGAAAACACCAGCCACCCCAAAATTTAGGTCACCAGAATTCGAACGCCTCCTGCCACCTCCATGGTCATCGGCCGACCATTACTACATTTTTCCCTTACTCCCTAATCACTCCTCTACCTCCAGACCACGTCACGACCTCCCCAATCAACACGATAGCCCACGGCAACTCAAAACGCCAAATACCGTTGAACACGAACTGCTCCTAAACCCTATCTCTAAAAACTATAATTTTTGCATTAAAAATCATATTAGAGTATAATAATTTCATTTATATACCTGAATTTGAAGATTAAAAGATTAGAATTTTGATACGTTTGGAGTTATGTTCAAACAACTTGCTTTCCAGAGATGATCCCAAGTATTTTTAACTTGAATATACTTTTAAATTTTAGTTCAAGGTCAAACAAACATTTTTCATTTTAATCCTAAGTCCAAATATTGAATAGATCTTGAAGAAATGATTTTTTTTCTTCTCATAGTTCCAAGCCTGTGAAAAATAAGAACAGGCACGTCTGCCTGTATACACACCATTTGATTCACATATATATACGCATACCATATGTGAGCATTCAATAACTAGGTAATATTTCATAACTAATTCAACCATCAATTACAACATCAAATCAGAGATAAGTGAATTTACTCACTGCGCTTAAAGAATGAACAGAGCATTCCTTTGAACCAAGCTTTGAAAACTGCCAAGCAGGAATCTTTCTTGATCCCCTGGTTTGAATTGAGTTTGTATTGTTAGATTTGTTCTTCTAGTTGAGGCTTTTGTTTTAAATTAAATTTTGTTTTAGTTTGTATATGATGCTTACTGCAGTTCTTTGCTTATGTTTGATGAATGAATTGAAATAAGGTTGCTTGATATATATGGGAAATGATGTTTTACAGGTTATAATATGTTTGTACAACAGGGTGACATATTGCTATGTTTTGTACAAACATAATCAGTGATATTTCTAAGTTTGGAGGCTGAAATAACATTTCGGCTGATATGAAATGTTGTGGCCAAAGATTTTCTTTGTATTAATTAACTTTGTCTTGATTCACACTTTAATATGTTTATTTGTAAAACTTCTTTTGTAAGCTTTGATTTAAACTGATCTTTGCATTTGATTTGTCTTTGTACTTTATTAATTTCCATTGTCTTATTTCATATTGCCTTGCTTCATATGCTTATGCATATCACTTTTTCTATTTCTCCTTGACTTTTGTACAGGCTGTTTACTTTGTTTTGTATGTGCTTCTTTTTCTTTGTTTATTCTTGTTCAAGTATACATAGATACCTATAGTTGAATATATTTATTACTATCTTCCTTTGCAAGCTTAATTATATCTTATATTTTTTAGTTTGTTTCATTCCTTGCTTATATTTGTATTTGTTTGTTTGCATACATTTGTTTCTATTTCTTATTTGAGTGTATTTGAATGTATTTCTTATTTATTACTTGAATAATTTCCTATTGTTAATATGCTGTTAAAATTTAACAAGTTTTTGTTTACTTTAGATTTTCATAGACATTTTATTAATTTACTTTATGTATAAACTATAAAGTTGTTTTAGTCCTCCGTTATAAAACTTTAACTCAAATGAAAATATATGCTTTTTGTTTTAGTTATAATTTTTATACTTCATTTGCTTATTATTATTTTCATACTTATGTTACTTGTTATTATTTCAAACCATTTGTAACAATTACTATTTATATAAAAATCAATTTTGTAAAGATATTACCTTAACAACATTGTTTAAAAATAACTCCTTATTTAAAATGATTTATAAAAGAAACCATTTCTATTTTAATAAATAACATATTTTATTTGAATTTGGAAAAACCAAATCGATTAACCATTTAATTTCACAAATTTTAAATCAAAAATTAAATAAATTATCAATTTAAAATAAATTAAAATTCGGGATCGTTACACAAACAGTATATAGCATCAATAGTTTGGATTCGAAATTTCTTTATAAAATAAAATAATTCCGCGACCTACAATTTATTTCATTTAAGATTAAGTCAAAATCCATAAATTTAAAATCCCTTTCAGTTTAAATAAACCACTTCAGCTTCAATATATTTCAAACTTTGAATATTAAACAATTGGAACTAAGGTTGGAAATTTCTATTTCACCAATTTAAAGTGCTATTATTTAGTTTGAAATAATAATTGCATAATAAACCCATAATCATTTAAGTAAAACTCAAATTACTAAAAAGAAAATTTCCTTCAATTTTTATACTAGAAATATTCATTTAATTCACCTTGAATAGAATTCACTTATAAATATCATACCTTTTTTAAAATTTCAAGTTAATAAATTTTACATCAACTTATGAAGTTAATTTCTTAATTAAGCTCAATTCCAAATAAAATTTCCAATTTAACTACCAATCTCAATTAATTTAAATCCTTTAAAATTATATGTAATTTCAGTATCTTAACATGTACTTAACCATATAATATAAAATAATCAAACTCCATCATTCAACTTATTTATTTTATTTAACAAATCCATACATAGCTTATATTCAATACTTTAACTATAGATGTATATATAAATAAGATTTTATATAATATCAAAATCTATATTTATTAACCGTATCCTATCCAAACCATAGAAAAATCATTTCAAAAATAATTTATATATATATATAACGCGGTGCCTGTATATAATTTTCTATCCTATGGTCAAGTGATACGGATATTTATCATTTCAATCCGCAATCTAAAAATAAAAAAATGCGGCTGTATATCATTTCAAACCGCAATCCCGATTGAATGAAATACATGATAACTTGCAGATTTTAAAATATAGTACACATAATCCATTCACAAACATGAATCATTAATTATAATCATCATCCAATTTAAACAAACATCAATATAGAGAATATGAAATATAACAGGTAAAATGACAGTTATTAACTAACAGTTTATGTGCAACAATAAATTAATTTAACTGTTTAACTATCAGTTTATATGCAAAATAAATAAATTTTAACTATCAATTTATATGCAATAATAAAATTAATTAACAGTTATATTAAATAAATGCGATGTAACTAAGATGATGAATAAAATATGCAAAACAGTCATAAATAAATTTTTACTCATATCTCAAATAAATTTAACAAACATAAGAAATTTTAGAACTTGTGAGTGGGTTAAAACACTCACCTTTCGGATTTAAATTGAATTAAAATCCAATTTAAACCCAAAAATTCAACAGCCTCAGAATCAGCCCAAACTAGCGTCAAAATGTCATAAATCTCAATACGACCCTTCAAAAATAAATCGTGCGTAAATCGGACATTATATGCGAATGTTATTCAAGTTATAAGAAGATCATTGCCATAATAAAGTGTGTATATATATAGTGATATTAAAATAAAAAAATAAATACCAAATTTCACGTTTTGGGATAAGGCGACTAGGGTACCTGCTAACAAGGGGGTGGCAAGGATTGGGTGAGGTGGAGGGGCTTTCACGCAACTCAAAGCTTCAAGAAGGATTAGGAAAAAGTGTTACAAGCAGGTGAGGGAGAAAATGAAATAGGGTCATGTTTGCATAATGAAGTTCAGTGAGATTAAAAAATTGAAGTGAGTCTAATGGAGGATGGAACCAATGAAATGAATGCTTCAGGTAGCAAAAATGAAAATTTATACATTTCAAACAATGAGGTGGTAACGAATAAATATAAAGTAACAAATGGACCAGTTGTACCAAAACTTTGAGATCCAATTTCAAAACTTCTGCTCCGCTAAATTAATTTCTATTAACCCTAATTATACACCTTATTAACACCCAATTAAATTTTATTAACACACATTAAATAAAATGTAACACTCCAATTAATGCCACTAGGGACCGTCGCTGCACACAATAAAAGATGAACCGAGACCGGAAGTTCATATTTAGAAATGGCTTTTTTCTCAACGCGCAATCACGATTCAAAATATTAAATTTACTTTAAAATATAAGGTTAGCATTAAAATCACTTCCATACTTCCTCTGATTGTTATAAAATGAATGTAATTGTTTCAAAATTCAAAATTTTCCTTTTTTATAAAATTTTACTTATCTTTAAAATGAAACGTTCATTTTATTTTTCTCAAACTGTTCTTTTATTTTCATTAAAAATGCTCTTTCTATTTAACCCAAAATGTACATTTCTTATATTAATTGCCATAAATTTCAATTAACTTCTCTTTCCTTTTAATTCAAAGATTCCTCATATGGATTAAATGTTGCAAATTCCACACTTTCAAAGCTTTAACTTCTATTTCAATTGTTTATGGATTATACATTAAATCTTCCAAAATTTTCAATGAAATTAGCTTTCCATTTATTTTCAATACATTCTTCTTATGGTATAATTATTTTGTTTCATATCTATTATTCAATTCACTATTCTTAAACGGATAAAATATTTCATTGAATTTGCAAACTATCATAAAATTCTTACGTTCCATCCAACTTTCTATTAACGTAAAAATTAAGTGTTAAATTTCATTTATTTGGTTTTTAAATTCTTTTATTCACTTCATTATCACCAAGTAGATAAATTAGCATTGGTTAATGGTTTAATATATTGTTATTCTTAATTTTCAACTTAAACTCCATTAACGTAACATTTAACATTTTTTCCCCATTAAATTGAAATACCCAATTTCCAAAATTTAACTTCAAGTAAATAAGCAACTCTTTATGTTTCTAAATCAGTTACAATAGCTTAACAATTGAAAGTTAATTGAAAGTTGCTAAATTTATCGATCTCAGAAATTCACTTTTATATTTCTTAATCATTTGCGGAAGTTTAAATAAGTTTAGATGTACATTGGAAGTCGATAAATCTATCCATTTCAGTGTTAATTTCCAAATTTCATTAAATTTAGAAAATATAAGTTAAAACTTCATTTATTATTAAATTCAATATTACACTGGATGAAATCAACATTTGACTCAATATCTATCATACAAATATTCTTAGATTCCATTTTAAATTTCTATTAACATAACATTTAGATGTTTGATTTCATTATTTCAATTTATTGACCCACTTAAATTTTATTCCTTTCATTTAATATTAATTGTCCATTTTATAAGTAAAAATTTACATTAGATTCATACTCATATAATGGCTTCGATTTCATCTAAATAAATATCTACAAAATCTTTAAATACTAAATCCATTTGACTACAATTAATCCCTTTGATATATACATTAACTAAAAGCAAATTCACATATCAATTTAGTGTCAATTATTCCAGTAAATACAGTGTTCAAATGTCAGCTGCAATTAATCCAATTGATTGCAAATTAATTCCGAATTTGATTTCTATTCGGTTATAACTTAATATTGAATCAATTTATTACTTAACCAACATAGTTAATATTTTTTTAGATCTCATTACATTTATATTTTCCAAATTTTATTTTGGTCTCATTTCTTTTTATCACATTTATTATCCTAATATGAATGGAATTTTACTTTGGTTACATCTTATTTGAATTTAACATTCTTTAATTACCAATTTATTCCACATTAACTGCCATAATTTAGTGAATTAATGTAAATTGATTACAAATTAACTAAACAACCTAATAAAATAAGTAACGTACAATAAATATAGTCCTTAACTCCTAATTACACTTTTAGAGGTTCATTATTTACACCCCAACATTGTAATTACTTACATACACTGGTTTCACTCAATTAACATTTATTGCAACTATTCCAAAATTTATTCAATATTTATTAGTTCTCTTATATTCACGTTTATGAGTAAATTGGTATTCCATTTAATCCATTAATTATTAACACTAATTATTGCAATTCATTGTCTAACATAAATTTTGAATCGGACTCCTAATCTTCACATTTCAATTAATTAACATCTTACAGTAGTTTACAAAAAAAAGGAATTGCACTAAAAAAAAATATTTATTGTACTGCATTACTTTATTACCTCCATTTACATTTACTTTCCATAAATTAATATTTAATTCCATTGATGAATTCAATACTTGGCCCTTTTTACTTATTTTTAACTTTATATCCAAATGCGACAATTTCCACTATTACAATTGCTTGCAATATATAATTTAATTTGGAAATTTTATTACCCTTGATACATCTAATTTCAACATTCGCTTTCATATAAATAAATAAGATTTTTATTTCTTTCTAAATTTAAATTAAAATCTTATTAATTTAATTCATTTTAAACATCGAATTTATACGGGTCGTTACACTTTTCCCCACTCAAAACTTTTCGTCGCCGAAAAGGAAAAAAAGGGAAAACGAAGAACTAAGAAATCAATATACCTTATTCAACATTAACTTTATAAACAATTGAATTTATAAATTAATTAATTTAGATAAACTATGTCAATTTATAACCATTAATTTTTTTTTATCATACCACGTAAATTTTCCTTTTATAATTTACATTTATTTATAACAAACTTTTAGTTTCATTTACTCATTCAATGTTTGTTTCAGTTAATTTCCCTTATTACTTACAATTATTCATTTCCATTAACTCAGGTCATGCCAGTTCTTTTTATTTCATTATAATTATTCACTCATTTATTGCATGCCCTTATTTATTTACATTTGTTTATCAATAGTATTCATGTCCCATTTAATTTCTTAGTATTTCCATTTTATTTACTTAAGTTGAAAATCGTCTATTTGAATTACTTACCTTTAATTATATTTACTTATAGTAAAATTTCAATTATAACTTAAGTTTATAACATTAAATTCTCATTTATAATAGCAAATTCATTGAATACTTCATTACGTACTTTTAAATGTATAATTTCCATTACATTTCTTATTAAACATTTCAACTTTTAATATTTGGTAAGTCACATATAGGTTATTTAAGTGTGTAATTTGGAAGTTATACAAGTTTTTTTTTTCAATTCTTTTCACTAATTAATGGTTCAATAATTTCATCTTTGTTTTATAAGTTGCAATTTCAAATTACCTTTAATTTCATTCATAACCTAGCATTAAATCTCTATTTACTTTAAAGGTTTCAATTATTAATTACATACTTTCCAATTTACTAAAATAATTGAAACTATTATTTAATGGAAACTTAAGACTAAATACCAGGTTAAATTTTCAATTTATTTTAAAATAATAGATAAATATATTCTTACAACTTATATAACTCTAATTATATTTAAAACAATTCAAAATTTATATATTTTTCAAAAATGAATCTACAGTAAAACTACTGCAGTGGCCTTTCCCCTTCGAAACTCGAAAATGAAAGTCGATGATGCGACCGCCATCACCGAAATTATTTTCCAGGGATAGAGAGGAAAGTACAAAACTTATTTTCTCCAAAATCATCTTTATTAGAAAATACTTCTAAACAATATTATTATATTCCAAAATTTATTCGGACGAAATATCAAAACCCCGGAACTTAAGTTCTAAATTTTCAAATTTCATTTATTTTATTTTTCAATCTTGTTCCTATTATTATTTATACACTTCATTGCCTAACAAGCAATCTATTGCAGCCAAATATAGACATCATTTGAAAAAAAAATTATATATTGAAAATATAAAAGGCAAAATTATTTCATTCGCCTAATTAAAACAAATATTATGCCGGTCTGTCCTATTAAGTGTTTAGAAATCCCTGTTGATGTCATAGCGTCCCATGCATCAACCAGAATTTATAAATACAAAACGGAACAGATTAACACAATGTCAAAACCTTTTTATAATACTAACAAATACGCTCTCTCATATATATACACTCAGCGACTCCCACATGGTATTCCTACCCTATTAGTAAAGAGTCAAACCCCATAAAGCTAAGGTTTATCGCTAAACCAAAGCTCTGATACCGGATGTAATATCTCGCCTTTTCGCACGCTTTAAATCGACACACGTGCCAATTCAAACCATATGGAAGGGAGGATTGTTATGGGGTAAATAAGAAAAATAGGAAAGAATAAAACAAAACAGAATCTCACAGCGGAAGGATAAAATATAATCATAAAATCTTTTTACAAAACATTTGATTCTTTTTTATACAATAAATATCAGAGTTCACATACCAATAAATATCAATGCAGCGGAACAATATGAGTTTAGTGCACTAGTATAAATAATAATAATATAAATCTTCGTCTTCGTCCTCCAGAGCTAAATCTTCAAATCCTGAAACGCTCGGACTGACCGGAGCGAATTTGAAAAGACAAAACAATCGAGTCAGAACTAAAAGATCTTATGTGAGTTAAATTAACAGAAATAAATATGAGTGCAGCAACTCAAGAGATGCCCGGGTTTTACATCTCCTAAGGATCCATTAAGCTATTTACTATGTAGTATATTGCGCTATTATAATAGTGTTTATTTATAAAATAAACTTACTTTTTTCTTAGCATTAAGGGGTTACCCATATAGCCCTTAACACGTAATAGTCCCAGTAGTCCATCCAATATCATAGTCCCTCCTGATCGGGAATCCACCAGAGGATACCACACGGGCTACGGGAGAAAACTAAACTCGTATAAAGCGCGATAGGGTAGGTGACACGACACAACTAGGCAATGCCAGGGTAGATATACCAATTACTCTTCCGGGTCGGTGGTAACGCGTAGCGCGCATGTGACGACCGCCCATGACCCCCGCACCAAAACAAGGAAATAATGCGTTGAAAGTGTGCCAGGCAGCCATGGACGATAGTCAAGGGTAGAATAAACATCGCAGACTCTATCGTAAAACTCACAGCGCATGGATAAAATACAATAGAGAAATATAATATAGTGAAGCTCCTATAGAACAGAATATCATCATCTAATCATAATAGCTTTATACATGGTCTGAATCATGAATACAAGAAGCCTCACTACATAGCACTCAGAGTAATCAACAAACAGCGGAATATCCAGTACATAGAATATGAAAATAATATGCAAAGCCTCCTGCTCGTCTTCGTCATCATTAGCGTGAGCCACTAAGATCAGCACCTGTCACCTGTCACCTAGTCTGCCCATCCCAAACATGGATGAACAGCCCAAGGTAATAAGAGGAGACATAAAACCTTGAGTCAGACAGAGTCTTAGTGAGCAGTAAATCAACTATCAAACATACCAAAAGAGCATAAGGGATAAAAGGAATAGGAACCCAAATCATCCCACTCCACCTCTTTCTACAGTGATAGCCCCAGACACACACTAAGGAGAAGCAAGCATAGCAAAGCAGATAATTAAAGTAAAGCAATAATCACTCGAGTCAAGGTCGATGTTTTCCAAATACAAACCCCCAAGGCCTAAACCAAGATCAGATAAGCACCTAGAAAACACCGCTCTTGAGACCGACTGATGATACAACCAAACATCCATGACTCCGGCTATCACTGTTATCATTGCCTTGATTTTATCGTTAATTGAATGACCAACTCATCTTTCAAACATCCGTCAAGGGCTAATGGCAACCCCGGTTCTAGACATAACTCCGCACGTCCTCGTGACCCGTGCCTAGGTATAACGAATCTACCCAGAGTACTAACACGTCATCATGACCCGCGCCTGGGTATAACGGATCTACCCAACGTACTCTTGCTTTGAGCTTGCTAGAACCTTCAATAACGATAAGATCTCAGCCTTCTAGTCATCCTCCTCGACGACTATTCCCATTATAGCTCAAGCACCTCTCGAGCCACCATTATCCACCAACTCGAACCGTATCATCGAGTAATCAACATGCTTGGGATGATCCCGTCTGGATTAAACCAAGGCTTCCACATCATGCTTTGCTCCAACGCATCTTAGCAAAGTCCCTCTCATCATCATACTTCGCATTAACATATCATGGCAAAGTCCATTTCGTCATCATACTTTGCTTCCTCTAACTATAGCAAAGTCCTCGAACCCATCCATATGAGCTTCATCATCCGCTTCATATGCCACAACAGCTTTCACCATTCAAGAGCCTTTCCACTTAGCTTTTGAATCATCTTCAACCATCTTGTCCCAAATCAACTACAAGCTAACTCGAGACAATCAAATCAATCATACATCCAAACAATCAAGCATCCGAACAAGATCTAATCAAGCAATATCAACTATAATGGAAATTTCGTAAATAAATGAGCATAAGTCTAACATATATGAAATCATAGATTTTAGCATAGATCTATCAAATATAAAACATAGGTTTTGTCTCTATAACTTGTTAATTGAACTTGCATAGATAAACATCTTCAAAAGTAATGAATCTAGTCTTGGAACTAAGAAAAATGCATGAAATCTCTAACTTTAACACTCAAACAAGCCACCAATCCAATATACTCCTTCGGGTCCGCGTGAGAGATAACTACCACTCACCGAATCACCCAAACACTTCAAAAGAAACCCACTTCAGATCTGGACAGCAAATACCCAAGCTTGATCCGGCAAAATCTCGCTTCAATCGATGAAATCTCACTCGAACGGATGAAGATCTTCAACTTTGGCCCTTGAATCTTTGATCTTGGATGGATGTTAGAACTAGATTGGAATGGAGAAAAGGAGATGAAGAAATGTTGTAGTCGAGCTCTCAAAATGGCAGCACTTCGTTGCTTCAAAATCCGGTGCCAAAAAGTGCACAAGTGGTCACGTATTTATAGGCTGAATCGCCCCCCCCTTAGGTCGCTCAGTCCATAACTCGCGCTCGGTCTTAGGTCGTTGCCGACCTAACATGTTACGAATCATGACCCAAAATTCCCACGACTCACGACCTAACGACTCAATGGCTTACGACTTATCAAACCCAACGACTCAACTGGGAAACGACTTATAAATGTCACGACCTAACGCTAATAGGCTCACGACCTAACAGGCAACACGAGTTACGACCTATCATTAAGTCGCTAACGACTTAGCATGTGCCGACCTAACTCTTAGGCGACCTAAGGCCTTAACTCGTACCAACGACTCAACCAAAACTCGGGTTAACTAGGTCGTTAACGACCTAACTCCAAAGCCCCTCTACAACCTATAAGATCCAACGGCTCACAATCCCTATGACCTAAAAAGAACGCAGATCCGCTAACTCGTAAACGAGTTACGACTTACGACACAGCGAGCAACTAAGTCGCACACACGATCTAACGGTCCTAAAGCTGCGCGACTTAAAATGAATGAAGATCCACGATGCCGCGACTTAACTTCTTAACGACCTAACACCTTAAGTTGCCAACGACTTAACTCGTAAGCCGCTGCTCCACCTAACTCGCTCACACACTAACTCGCTAGCCCCTAAGTCGGTCAAAACCTTAAGTCGCTAGCCCTTAACTCATCCCAAACCACTAAGTCGTAGCACACTAACTCACTAACTCTTATAACTCGTTAACGACTTAAAACACTATTAACTCGAACACGACTCAACACTTAACACGTTAGCTCGTAATTCCTTAAGCCTTAACTCGTTAGCACTAACACGCTAACTCGTCCAAACCTATAGGTCACTCCACTCGACCTACTTTCACACGACCTAAGCTCAAGTTGCCTACACGAGATATCTTCCTTACAACCCAAACAACACATGAGTTAACCTCCCATACGACTTAGGCTAGGGATAACATAACACTAACGACCTGTAAATTCTACGATATATCGACACGTAAAATACGGGTCGTTGCATTCTCTCCCCCTTAGGAATTTCGCCCCCGAAATTCCAAACAAACAACAGCAATCAAAGCTATTCTGCATGCCTACCATCCATAGCAATCAACAAATCATGCATCCAATTTCTAACATAGCATGCAGAATTCTAAGATCAGAATCAAGTAACAAATTCATGAGATGTCACGACACCTTAGGGCCATACCTTGAAGAGTTCAGGATGAGCTGCCTTCATCCTCTCTTCCTCCTCCCACGTACAGTCGTTAACATCATCACTCCATTGTATCTTGAGCAACGTAATCGTCTTCCTCCTAAGCTGTTTCGTATCGGTTTCAACAACACGGAGCGGCTTACGAGGTCTCGTAACCACTGGATCAACCTCCAAATCTTCACAGCTATCAGCAGAAACCACTGTATTCGAGTCGTGCACATACTTTCGTAGATATGATACATGAAAAACATTGTGCACACCCGACATCTTTTCCGATAACTCCAATCTATAAGCGAGCTTTCCAATTCGCTCGATGATCTGGAATGGTCCAACAAACCTTGGGGTCAACTTTCCTTTCTTCCCGAATCGAATAACATTCTTCAGAGGAGAAATCTTCACAAAAACCATATCACCTACGTCGAACTCCAAATCTTTACGACGCTTATCGGCATAACTTTTCTGACGATCTTGGGCTGCCTTCATTCGTTGCGGAATGATCCCTATACAATCTGAAGTCTGTCGAACATCTCTGGCCCAAGTATCAGCTTTTCTCCAGTTTCCAGCCAACATGTCGGAGAGTTACACGGTCTTCCATATAGCGCTTCATACGGTGCCATACCAATGCTTGACTGGTAACTGTTATTGTACGCAAACTCCACCAAATGAAGATGATCTTCCCACGATCCTCGGAAATCCAAAACACAAGCTCTGAGAAGATCTTCCAAAACTCGGTTGACTCTCTCTGTCTGACCATCTGTTTGGGGATGATAAGCTGTACTCAAACACAACTTAGTTCCCAAAACTTCCTGGAAGCTCTTCCAAAATCCACTAGTGAACAAAGGATCTCGGTCGCTCACTATATTCTTCGGAACACCATGGAATCGAACTATCCACTTAACATACAACTCAGCCAACTTCGATGCAGTCCTAGTCGATCGAACAGGAATAAATCTTGCACTCTTGGTCAAACGATCTACTATGACCCAAATCCCCTCATTCCCTGCTTTGGTTCTAGGTAGACCATCGATAAAATCCATCAATATCTGCTCCCACTTCCATGTAGGAACTTCTAATGGCTGAAGTAATCCACTGGGCTTTTTCTGCTCAGCTTTCACCAACTGGCAGTTCATACACTTGGAAATAAAATTTCCAACATCCTTCTTCATGCCTTCCCAATAATAGGTTCTCTTCATATCCCGATACATCTTATTTCCACCTGGATGAATTGTCAACTTCGAGTGATGACTTTCTCTGAGAACTTCATCTCTCAATCCATCTACATCGGGAACAACTAGTCGTCCTTGCTTCCGAAGCCAACCCTCTCGATCGACTTCGAATCCTTTATCCTTCCCTAGTTCCAATCCAAATTCCAAGTCACGGATAATCTTGACAAGCTTATCGTCTCGCTTTTGGCTCTCGGCAATCCTTTCCACAAGAGTAGGTCTTATCGATAAGTTTGCCAACATTTCAGGTTCCAATTCACATCTAGGCCTGAAGTCAAATCCAGCCAAATACTCGAGACTCTTCCATTCCGAAAACATGGCTCCCAATCCTGCATGTCTTCGACTCAACGCATCAGCTACTGCGTTCCCTTTTCCCGAAGTATAAGCTATACCAAAATCATACGATGCTAAGAAATCTAGCCATCGTTGCTGCCGAAGATTCAAATCCTTTTGGGAAAACAGATACTTCAACGACTTATGATCCGTAAAAAACTCGAATCGAACTCCCAAAAGATAATGTCTCCACATCTTCAAAGCAAATACAATCGCCGCTAACTCCAAATCATGTGTCGGATAATTCCTTTCATGCGGCTTCAGTTGTCGACTAGCATACGCAACAACATTATCTTTCTGCATTAGCACTGCTCCAAGTCCAGTACCACATGCATCGGTGTAAACCACCATCTCATCATTCCCACAAGGAATGGTCAAAACAGGAGCACTTGTCAGTCGCTTTTTCAGGATTACGAAAGCTTGTTCGCACTTAGCGTCCCAACTGAACACTTGGTTCTTCTTCGTCAATCCTGTCAATGGTGCAGCTATCTTGGAAAAGTCTTTGATAAACCGACGATAATATCCTGCTAATCCAAGAAAACTTCTCACATCAGATGCATTCTTAGGTCCAACCCAATCCTGGATTGCTGCCACCTTAGCGGGATCAACTGCTATCCCATTTCCAGAGATAACATGGCCTAAGAATCTCACTTCACTCTTCCAGAAGTGACACTTCAAAAACTTAGCCTTCAGCTGATGTTTCCGCAAGATTTCCAAAACAATCCTCAAGTGCGTCTTGTGCTCTTCTTCAGTTCTGGAGTAAATCAGAATATCATCCACGAACACAAGCACGAACTTATTCAACTGATCTCTGAACACTCTATTCATAAGATCCACAAAATATGCTGGTGCGTTAGTCAATCCAAACGGCATTACCAGCCACTCGTAAAAACCGGATGGTGTCCTGAAAGCAGTCTTCGGCACACTATCCTTCGCCACCCTTAACTGGTGAAATCCCGTTGCCAAATCCATCTGAGAAAACACCTTAGCCTCGTGAAGCTGATCAAACAAGTCATCTATTCTCGGCAATGGATACTTGTTCTTCTTAGTCACCTTATTCAGCTCACGATAATCAACACACAACCTCAATGATCCATCTTCTTTGGTTGCGAACACAACTGGTGCACCCCATTCGGACACACTACGCCGAATGAATCCTTTCCATAAAAGGTCATCAACTTGCACCTTCAACTCTTGCTGTTCCCTAGGCGCCATCCGCCTAAGCGGCATCACAACGGGTCTGGCTCCCTCAACTAGATCAATACGAAACTCGATCTCTCTATGCGGCGGTAACCCTTTGACCTCGTCAAAGACATCCTCGAATCCATTCACGATTGGCACCGATGACAGTCCATCCCGTGGAACAACCAGCGAATACATGAAGCTCATGAAGACGCCTTCCTCATGCTTACATCGTATCACAACCTTTCGCCCTTCCACATTCCCGACTGTCACCTCCAGCCTCTCACAATCAATCCTTGCCGCATACTTCCTAAGCCGTCCATACCCAAAATAATTCCGAACCCTGCAAAGTTCAGAACAAAGCAATCACAAACAAACGAGCAATCATGACTCGACACAACTAGACCATGGCACTTCATACACAAACATGACGAACCCCCAACTGGATTTGTCACTACCAACGGCCTATCAACAATATCCGGTTTCAAACCTAACCGGCCTACCAAATCATCACAAACAAAAGAATGCGATGCTCCATATCAAACAACACTCTAACTGGAACACCACAAATAGAAAGAGTACCTTGAACCACCACACTCTTCCCCTTCTCTTCAGCAGTAGGAGCTTTTGAAGATGACGGGACAGCCCCCAAAGCATAAGCTTGCACAACCTGCCTGTCCTTTATCGGTTCCGGATAGTTCTTCTTAATGTGCCCCGGCTTATCACAGTTGTAGCACTTCAACAACACCTTCGGATTCTTGCAATCCTTGGAGAGATGGCCCTTCTGCCGACAATTATAGCAGTTCTTTTCCCCCTTCAGCTTCTTCTGACCATCCTTACCCTTCTGCTGTTGCTGCTTCCTCTTCTTGTTTCCACCCTGCTGTGGTTTAGACTCCTCCTTGGTCACAGCAACAACAGATACTTCCTTAGGAAACAAACTCTCGTGCCTGAGAGCTTTCTCCACCAGCTTCTCAAATGGATCGTCCAGATGATCCACCAACTGCCTTCCAAGATAACTGTCCAAGCTTGTCACAAACTTCTCATTCTTCTGATAAGAAGATTCAATATACGACCGAGCATACTTGGACAAGGCCTCAAACCCAGAAGCGTACTCAAGAACCGATCTCCCACCTTGCTTGAGCTCAACAAACTTTTTAAACAAAACAGACTTCTGAGCTGTAGAGATAAACTTGGCTTCAAATCTAACTTGGAATTGCTCCCAAGTAATCTCTTCTTCTGGAGTGTCTATGGTGATAGAATTCCACCAATCAGCAGCTCTCCCTTGAAGCTGTCTCGATGCAAGCTTCCTCTTAGTTGCATCCTCAATTCCTAAATCTCCAAAGATCCTCCTACAAGCATCCATCCATCTCTGCACTTCAATGGTCGATTCCGTCCCTAAGAAAACCTTTCCTCCAAGAGCAGTATAGTCCTTACACAACTTAGCAAAATCCACCGATCTTGGAGCTTGAACTTGAACTCCAACATCTACGGATGGCCCTGGAGCTGGTATCCTTCTCATGATAGAAGTCATCATAGCTTCAAACATAGCTCCATAATTAGCAACTCCTTCAGCGGCACGGCCTTCCCTTGCAGCTGGTCTCCCTCTTCGACTCATCCTTAATATCTACAAAAAGGAATGACTTAGAACACCTTGAGAAACAACTGCATAAGGAGTTCAAATCCTTCTAAACTACTATATTATATATAGTAATCATTCATCAAAATACAATTACGCCTCTCATACGTAGTCACGTCAGCGAGCGTTGGCTAAAATCGATTAACCTCGCTCTGATACCAAATGTGACGACCGACCATGACCCCCGCACCAAAACAAGGAAATAATGCGCTGAAAGTGTGCCAGGCAGCCATGGACGATAGTCAAGGGTAGAATAAACATCGCAGACTCTATCGTAAAAATCACAGCGCATGGATAAAATACAATAGAGAAATATAATATAGTGAAGCTCCCATAGAACAGAATATCATCATCTAATCATAATAGATTTATACATGGTCTGAATCATGAATACAAGAAGCCTCACTACATAGCACTCAGAGTAATCAACAAACAGCGGAATATCCAGTACATAGAATATGACAATAATATGCAAAGCCTCCTGCTCGTCTTCGTCATCATTAGCGTGAGCCACTAAGATCAGCACCTGTCACCTGTCATCTAGTCTGCCCATCCCAAACATGGATGAACAGCCCAAGGTAATAAGAGGAGACATAAAACCTTGAGTCAGACAGAGTCTTAGTGAGCAGTAAATCAACTATCAAACATACCAAAAGAGCATAAGGATAAAAGGAATAGGAACCCAAATCATCCCACTCCACCTCTTTCTACAGTGATAGCCCCAAACACACACTAAGGAGAAGCAAGCATAGCAAAGCAGATAATTAAAGTAAATCAATAATCACTCGAGTCAAGGTCGATGTTTTCCAAATACAAACCCCCAAGGCCTAAACCAAGATCAGATAAGCACCCAGAAAACACCGCTCTTGAGACCGAATGATGATACAACCAAACATCCATGACTCCGGCTGTCACTGTTATCATTGCCTTGATTTTATCGTTAATTGAATGACCAACTCATCTTTCAAACATCCGCCAAGGGCTAATGGCAACCCCGGTTCTAGACATAACTCCGCACGTCCTCGTGACCCGTGCCTAGGTATAACGAATCTACCCAGAGTACTAACACGTCATCATGACCCGCGCCTGGGTATAACGGATCTACCCAACGTACTCTTGCTTTGAGCTTGCTAGAACCTTCAATAACGATAAGATCTCAGCCTTCTAGTCATCCTCCTCGACGACTATTCCCATTATAGCTCAAGCACCTTTCGAGCCACCATTATCCACCAACTCGAACCACATCATCGAGTAATCAACATGCTTGGGATGATCCCGTCTGGATTAAACCAAGGCTTCCACATCATGCTTTGCTCCAACGCATCTTAGCAAAGTCCATCTCATCATCATACTTCGCCTTAACATATCATGGCAAAGTCCATTTCGTCATCATACTTTGCTTCCTCTAACTATAGCAAAGTCCTCGAACCCATCCATATGAGCTTCATCATCCGCTTCATATGCCACAGCAGCTTTCACCATTCAAGAGCCTTTCCACTTAGCTTTTGAATCATCTTCAACCATCTTGTCCCAAATCAACTACAAGCTAATTCGAGACAATCAAATCAATCATACATCCAAACAATCAAGCATCCAAACAAGATCTAATCAAGCAATATTAACTATAATGGCAATTTCGTAAATAAATGAGCATAAGTCTAACATATATGAAATCATAGATTTTAGCATAGATCTATCAAATATAAAACATAGGTTTTGTCTCTATAACTTGTTAATTGAACTTGCATAGATAAACATCTTCAAAAGTAATGAATCTAGTCTTGGAACTAAGAAAAATGCATGAAATCTCTAACTTTAACACTCAAACAAGCCACCAATCCAATATACTCCTTCGGGTCCGCGTGAGAGATAACTACCACTCACCGAATCACCCAAACACTTCAAAAGAAACCCACTTCAGATCTGGACAGCAAATACCCAAGCTTGATCCGGCAAAATCTCGCTTCAATCGATGAAATCTCACTCAAACGGATGAAGATCTTCAACTTTGGCCCTTGAATCTTTGATCTTGGATGGATGTTAGAACTAGATTGGAATGGAGAAAAGGAGATGAAGAAATGTTGTAGTCGAGCTCTCAAAATGGCAGCACTTCGTTGCTTCAAAATCCGGTGCCAAAAAGTGCACAAGTGGTCACGTATTTATAGGCTGAATCGCCCCCCCCTTAGGTCGCTCAGTCCATAACTCGCGCTCGGTCTTAGGTCGTTGCCGACCTAACATGTTACGACTCATGACCGAAAATTCCCACGACTCACGACCTAACGACTCAACGGCTTACGACTCATCAAACCCAACGACTCAACTGGGAAACGACTTATAAATGTCACGACCTAACGCTAATAGGCTCACGACCTAACAGGCAACACGAGTTACGACCTATCATTAAGTCGCTAACGACTTAGCATGTGCCGACCTAACTCTTAGGCGACCTAAGGCCTTAACTCGTACCAACGACTCAACCAAAACTCGGGTTAACTAGGTCGTTAACGACCTAACTCCAAAGCCCCTCTACAACCTATAAGATCCAACGGCTCACAATCCCTATGACCTAAAAAGAACGCAGATCCGCTAACTCGTAAACGAGTTACGACTTACGACACAGCGAGCAACTAAGTCGCACACACGATCTAACGGTCCTAAAGCTGCGCGACTTAAAATGAATGAAGATCCACGATGCCGCGACTTAACTTCTTAACGACCTAACACCTTAAGTTGCCAACGACTTAACTCGTAAGCCGCTGCTCCACCTAACTCGCTCACACACTAACTCGCTAGCCCCTAAGTCGGTCAAAACCTTAAGTCGCTAGCCCTTAACTCATCCCAAACCACTAAGTCGTAGCACACTAACTCACTAACTCTTATAACTCGTTAACGACTTAAAACACTATTAACTCGAACACGACTCAACACTTAACACGTTAGCTCGTAATTCCTTAAGCCTTAACTCGTTAGCACTAACACGCTAACTCGTCCAAACCTATAGGTCGCTCCACTCGACCTACTCTCACACGACCTAAGCTCAAGTTGCCTACACGAGATATCTTCCTTACAACCCAAACAACACACGAGTTAACCTCCCATACGACTTAGGCTAGGGATAACATAACACTAACGACCTGTAAATTCTACGATATATCGACACGTAAAATACGGGTCGTTACAGCGCAGCTACCACCCACCTCGAGCCACACCCGCAAATAGAAATCAAAAGTGGCCACCGAATCAATCCAAAAGTCAAAGTATAATATCGAAGGGATGTGTCGGATCAAAGGTACTACCTTATTAACCCGTCAATCGCTCCTATTTTAGCCACCTTAAGCCAACTCATGGGAGTTGGTTCCACGTATTTACCTTACATGAAACGCCGCCACCATCCTACTTAATTCTGGAATCTCCACCGCGTACACAGTTGTTAAAGTGGTTTTCGGAATTGGCAGAGAGTATGACAACTTCCGATCCCGGTCTCTTCAACAACCAAAAGTTATTATAACACCGCGGTCATTTAAAAATTAATTATACTTTCAAAAACCAGAATATAATTATCCATTTCATAACTCATAAATACGATTCATTTCCTTTCCAAAACAAACTCATTTGATATTATTTTTATAAAAACCCAAATTAATATAATATCATTTTATTTCAAATATATATTTCTTTTCAAAACTCATATTGTTTTCAAATCTATAATAATCGAAAACCAAACATTGAATTATAACTTTCAAACTATAATACTTCGAAAATTCATAGCTTTAAACCATAATTTCTAAAACTTAAATGGTTTGGATATTCAAACAGTATATAGCATCAATAGTTTGGATTCGAAATTTCCTTATAAAATAAAATAATTTCCGCGACTTACAATTTATTTCATTAAAGATTAAGTCAAAATCCATAAATTTAAAGTCCCTTTCAGTTTAAATAAACCACTTCAGTTTCAATATATTTCAAACTTTGAATATTAAACAATTGGAACTAAGGTTGGAAATTTCTATTTCACCAATTTAAAGTTCTATTATTTAGTTTGAAATAATAATTGCATAATAAACCCATAATCATTTAAGTAAAATTCAAATTACTTATAAAAGAAAATTTCCTGCAATTTTTATACTAGAAATATTCATTTAATTCACCTTGAATAGAATTCAGTTATAAATATCATACCTTTTTTTAAAATTTCAATTTAATAAATTTTACATCAACCTATGAAGTTAACTTCTTAATTAAGCTCGATTCCAAATAAAATTTCCAATTTAACTCCCAATCTTAATTAATTTAAATCCTTTAAAATTATATGTAATTTCAATATCTTAACATGTACTTAACCATATAATATAAAATAATCAAACTCCATCATTCAACTTATTTATTTTATTTAACAAATCCATACATAGCTTATATTCAATACTTTAACTATAGATGTATATATAAATAAGATTTTATATAATATCAAAATCTATATTTATTAACCGTATCCTATCCAAACCATAGAAAAATCATTTCAAAAATAATTTATATATATATATAACGCGGTGCCTGTATATAATTTTCTATCCTATGGTCAAGTGATACGGATATTTATCATTTCAATCCGCAATCTAAAAATAAAAAAATGCGGCTGTATATCATTTCAAACCGCAATCCCGAATGAATGAAATACATGATAACTTGCAGATTTTAAAATATAGTACACATCATCCATTCACAAACATCAATCATCAATCATTAATTATAATCATATCCAATTTAAACAAACATCAATATAGAGCATATGAAATATAACAGGTAAAATGACAGTTATTAACTAACAGTTTATGTGCAACAATAAATTAATTTAACTGTTTAACTATCGGTTTATATGCAAAATAAATAAATTTTAACTATCAATTTATATGCAATAATAAAATTAATTAACAGTTATATTAAATAAATGCGATGTAACTAAGATGATGAATAAAATATGCAAAATAGTCATAAATAAATTTCACCTCATATCTCAAATAAATTTAACAAACATAAGAAATTTTAGAAGTTGTGAGTGGGTTAAAACACTCACCTTTTGGATTTAAATTGAATTAAAATCCAATTTAAACCCAAAAATTCAACAGCCTCAGAATCTGGCCAAACTAGCGACAAAATGTCATAACTCTCAATACGACCCTTCAAAAAAAAATCGTGCGTAAATCGGACATTGTATGCGAAAGTTATTCAAGTTATAAGATGATCGTTGCCATAATAAAGTGTGTATATATATAGTGATATTAAAATAAAAAAATAAATACCAAATTTCACGTTTTGGGATAAGGCGACTAGGGTACCTGCTAACAAGGTGGTTGCAAGGATTGGGTGAGGTGGAGAGGCTTTCACGCAACTCAAAGCTTCAAGAAGGATTAGGAAAAAGTGTTGCAAGCAGGTGAGGGAGAAAATGAAATAGGGTTATGTTTGCATAATGAAGTTTAGTGAGATTGAAAAATTGAAATGAGTCTAATGGAGGATGAAACCAATGAAATGAATGCTTCAGGTAGTAAAAATGAAAATTTATACATTTCAAATAAAGAGGTGGTAACGAATAAATATAAAGTAACAAATGGACCACTTGTATTATTAACCCTAATTATACACCTTATTAAAACCCAATTAAATTTTATTAACACACATTTAATAAAATGTAACACTCCAATTAATGCCACTGGGGACCGTCGCTGCACACAATAAAAGATGAACCGAAACCGGAAGTTCAAATTTAAAACCGGCGTTTTTCTCAGCGCGCAATCACGAATCAAAATATTAAATTTACTTTAAAATATAAGGTTAGCCTTAAAATCACTTCTATACTTCCTCTGATTGTTATAAAATGAATGTAAAATGTTGTTTCAAAATTCAAATTTTTCCTTTTCTATAAATTTTTACTTATCTTTAAAATGAAACGTTCATTTTATTGTTCTCAAACTGTTCTTTTATTTTCATTAAAAATGCTCTTTCTATTTAACCCAAAATGTACGTTTCTTATATTAATTGCCATAAATTTCAATTAACTTCTCTTTCCATTTAATTCAATGATTCCTCATACGGATTAGATATTGCGAATTCCACACTTTCAAAGCTTTAACTTCCATTTCAATTGTTTATAGATTATACATTAAATTTTCCAAAATTTTCAATGAAATTAGCTTTCCATTTATTTTCAATACATTCTTCTTATGGTATGATTATTTTGTTTCATATCTATTATTCAATTCACTATTCTTAAACGGATAAAATATTTCATTGAATTTGCAAACTATCGTAATATTCTTACGTTCCATCTAACTTTCTATTAACGTAAAAATTAAGTGTTAAATTTCATTTATTTGGTTTTTAAATTCTTTTATTCACTCCATTATCACCAAGTAGATAAATTAGCATTGGTTAATGGTTTAATATATTGTTATTCTTAATTTTCAACTTAAACTCCATTAACGTAACATTTAACATTTTTTCCCCATTAAATTGAAATACCCAATTTCCAAAATTTTACTTCAAATAAATAAGCAACTCTTTATGTTTCTAAATCAATTACAATAGTTTAAAAATTGAAAGTTAATTGAAAGTTGCTAAATTTATCGATCTCAGAAATTCCCTTTTATATTTCTTAATCATTTGCGAAAGTTTAAACAAGTTTAGATGTACATTGGAAGTTGATAAATCTATCCATTTCAGTGTTAATTTCCAAATTTCATTAAATTTAGAAAATATAAGTTAAAACTTCATTTATTATTAAATTCAATATTACACTAGATGAAATCAACATTTGACTCAAAATCCATCATACAAATATTCCTAGATTCCATTTTAGTTTTCTATTAACATAACATTTAGATATTTTATTGCATTAAATTTCAATTTATTGACCCACTTAAATTTTATTCCTTTCATTTAATATCAATTATCCATTCTATAAGTAAAAATTTACATTAGATTCATACTCATATAATGGCTTCAATTTCATCTAAATAAATATCTACAAATCTTTAAATACTAAATCCATTTAACTGCAATTAATCCCTTTGATATATACATTAACTAAAAGAAAATTCACATATCAATTTAGTGTCAATTATTCCAGTAAATACAGTGTTCAAATGTCAGCTGCAATTAATCCAATTGATTGCAAATTAATTCCGAATTTGATTTATATTCGGTTACAACTTAATATTGAATCAATTTATTACTTAACCAACATAGTTAATATTATTTTAGATTTCATTACATTTATATTTTCCAAATTTTATTTTGGTCTCATTTCTTTTTATCACATTTATTATCCTAATATGAATGGAATTTTACTTCGGTTGCATCTTATTTGAATTTAACATTCTTTACTTACCAATTTATTCCGCATTAACTGCCATAATTTAGTGAATTAATTGAAATTGATTACAAATTAACTTAACAACCTAGTAAAATAAGTAATGTACAATAAATATAGTCCTTAACTCTTAATTACACTTTTAGAGGTTCATTATTTACACCCCAACATTGTAATTACTTGCATAAACTGGTTTTACTCAATTAACATTTACTGCAACTATTTAAAAATTTATTTAATATTTATTAGTTCTCTTATATTCACGTTTATGAGTAAACTTGTATTCCATTTAATCCATTAATTATTAACTCAAATTATTGCAATTCATTGTCTAACATAAATTTTGAATCTATCTCCTAATCTTCACATTTCAATTAATTAACATGTTACAATAGTTTACAAAAAAAAGGAATTGTACTAAAAAAAATATTTACTGTACTGCATTACTTTATTACCTACATTTACACTTACTTTCCATAAATTAATATTTAATTCCATTGATGAATTCAATACTTGCCCATTTTTACTTATTTTTAACTTTATATCCAAATTCGACAATACCCACTATTACAATTGCTTGCAATATATAATTTAAATTGTAAATTTTAATTACCCTTGATACATCTAATTTCAACATTCGCTTTCATACAATTAAATAAGATTTTTATTTCTTTCTAAATTTATATTAAAATCTTATTAATTTTGCGACGACCCGACTTCCTTTCTCGAGGAAATCGCATCATCTTGAAGAAAGAAAGGGATAGAAAATGGAAAGAAAGATAAAGAAGAACACAAACAACATCAGAGAACTCACAGCGGAACGAATGAAATATAATATATCATATAAAATATTACATAGTATCTTATTACATCAGAGTACACAACTTAAATAATACCTATTAGACAGTTATAAACATTCGTCTAACTATACAACTCAAGATACAAGAGAAACAAATACAACAAACACATCGGAACCATAATATATCTACACGTGGAAGCCTCCTGCTCCGTATCTCCTCCAGAATTCGTCAAGCAAACCTGATCCACTTGACTACTCATACATAATATGAGTACCCAAGAGTTTAATAAAACAGAAAATAAACACTCGGGTCAGACTGGGGTCTGGTGTGAGTAAACGGGTTAAAATTGCTTAACTTTAGAAAAACCTTGAAAAAGAAAAGGTATCACGTAATACCTCCCACACATAAACATGGAAAAGTTTTTACCTTACGCAAACCAAAACATTTGATAGGAAATCCAGTGATATTATAATAGTGTCTAGGGTTTTCAAGTAAATAAGAAATAGCCGAAATTGTTACATGATCCAGCTACTAGCCACAAAAGTGGGTAATACAATCAAAACCGTAGGGTCTCGTAGGAAGAATGGGTTTCCATCAATGGCAGGGCTACCGGGGTACCGCCCGTCACAGTACGTGGCCTAGATCAACGTACCAAGGAGTACGCCCGCTCCCCTACAACACAAGGCCGGAACCATCCCTTACTGGACAGTCCCGAACAAGACCACCCCGTAGTTGGCGCGACCGACCACACACTAAGCCGATATAGAAAGGGACATCTAGACAGGGGTAAATCTCACTCTCAATTGGCGGCTACCCACGAAGCCTTGCTGCACCTCCCATGTTTCAGCCAATCCAGGTTGATGAGGCTTGAGGTTACGATTACCTTTATAGGACACATCTATATTAGAATGCTCATCGTCCACCCGACGATGTGCTGAAAGCATTCAATCCATACAAGTTCGTTCCGAGTTCGAACGAAACCGAAGGCACTATCTCGTTGCACTCATTTTGGAATCACCCTCAGAGTCAACGACCATAGCCCTTGCACTCTAAACCACTATCTTGAATCTATAAGCACTATTCCGTCATCTCATTACGGAATCACCCACAGAGTTATACTAACGTATAGCCCTTACACCTCGAGTCTTCACTTGCTCCACTTGGATTAACGACCTAACGTTTAATTGGAATCGATGTGGTTTTCGGATTCCAAATATGGAAACCCGATCCCGGTCTCACCGAAACCAAGCGCCATTTTAATGTCCATGTTGCACTTAAGGGTTTAAACAATTTAAACTCATGTTCAGGATGGTATAAACAGATAGATGAACCATATTACCACAATAGATATAACAACATTCATCTCACAACAGCATATCACATAACAGAGATATCCAGTATCAACCAATATCAAAGATCCAATATCAACCAATCATCCAATATCAATCTCCAATTATTGATCATCCAATATCATTCAATCAACCAATATTAATCAATCAACCCAAACAGAATTGATTATCTCTTAATCAATTGAATTACCATAATCCTTCTTCATTAATTATTATTTCAAATAAATAAATTAATCATCTATAATGATCTTCCTTAATTAATCTTCCTTGGTTAATTATCTTTAATTACATTCAAGTAATTATTCTATCCATATTCAGTAATTAAATCTTTAATTACTATCATTAATTACAATAATTAATGACCATTCATTTACTTCTATTAATTAACTATAATTAATTGCATTATATCTCAATTAATTACAATAATTAATCACCCTTAAATTAATTACTTATATTAATCAACCTTGCTTAATATCATTAATCACGTTAATTAATGATCCTTATTAATTAATAATACTTTAATTAATTATTAATTAACTTATAATTAATCAACTCATTCTCATAATTAGTAATTATCCATTTGTAATTACTTATTTTAATTAATTAACTTCTTAATTAACTATTTAACCTTCGATTAATTAATTCAACTAATTAATCCTTAATTACTACATTAAGTAATTATTATTAAATTAAATAATTAATAAATCCTTAATTAATTACTTAATTAATTAATTACATTTTAATTAATTACCTTAGTAATTAATCTTAAACTAATCACATTCATTAATTAATCACATTAATTAAATACATTAAGTAATTAACTCTAATTACTTCATTAATCAATCCTAATTACTCCCTTAATCAATTACTTAACAAATAATTAATTCCATCCTTTAATAATCCTTAATTAATTAATTAATTACTCCAAAATTAATTTATCTCAAACAATTATATTAATCAATTCTTTAATTGATAACATTAAGTGATTTCGTTAATCACTTTAACTAATTACTCCTATGAGTAATTCCTCTAATTACATTCATAAGTAATTACCTTTTTAATTACATTTAATTATCAACCATTAATTACTTCATTAAGTAATTACACTTAATTAATTCATAATTAAGCGATTATATAATTAACTAATTATTTAAAATTAATTAAACAATTAATTAATTAACTAATCTTCTTATAATTAAAGAAAATCTTTAATTAATTAAGAAAAGCATAAATCTTATTTAAATCTCTTACTTATTAACAATTATACTTAATTAAGTATTCTAAAGTCATATTCAAATAATTTAACCTTAATTATCTTTATAAATAAATTATTTGAATAAATTTAAATCTTATTAATTCAAAGACAATTTATTAAACTTGGTTTACAAAATCCTAATAATAGCCTTACATGTGTTTTTGAAGGGTGTTAATATGTTTACATTTGTACTTAAGAATTTATTTATGAATTTTTATTTAATTTAAAATGAAATCATAAACTTACATATTTTAATTTTCTTAAATAAATAAATATTTACATATTTAAATATAAGTTTAATCCTTTAAAGAAATACTAGAAAGCAAATTCTAATACATATATAACGTCTTATACATGTAAAATTTAAAATCTAAAACATTTATGTTTATACATTCATAACCATTTTATATTAAGCATTTTAAAGAAAACAAAAATAAACTTATTTAGATTATCACATCTAAAATAAATAACAATCTCATATTTTAAATACTTTAAAAGAAAGACAAACTTTGTTTGAAATCTTTTTAAATTATCTTATTTAAAAACAAACTGATTATCTTATATTTTAATGCAAATGAATTAATCTTTAAATTAACTTTTGAAAAGTATTAAGTTTTAAAACAAAGCTTCAGATTACAATTCATTCATATATAATTTATTAATGGATAAAAATTAAATTTCAAATACATACATATATATTACAAATTGAAAATTCAACATTAGTTAAAACAAAAGATCACCTATTCATAATATATATATCAAATGTATATATTATAAACAAAATAAAATCTGGTTAGCTTTGAAAAATAAATCTTATCATATTGCCAAATAAAAAAAATTCATTAATCTTTAAAAGATTAAATTCACCAATTTTAAATTAAAATTTTAACGAAAATTATCAAATCAATTTAATTATTAATGCAGATTATTAAATTGTTATTGCCCAAAATTCCGGGTCGTTACAATCCTCCCTCCTTAAAAGAATTTCGTCCCTGAAATTTAAAAGCAAAGGTAGTTTAATAACCCAGCAAAATTTTTAATTTCAAACAGCAAATCATACCTATCAACCAGTTACTAACAACCATAGCAATAAATCAAACAAACAAACCTAACTAATTATTCTGACACAAATCAGAATAATTCTCTAATACTATCTCGAGTTTTCCAAGTATAAATCACCGGGATACTCGCTCTTCAAAAGCCAACAAACTAACTATACTACCAACATCCAAAGCTCCTCTCATCTCCAGATCCATCAATCTGAACAGAACATCAGACCATACTCAAGTCTAGCACAACTTCTAAATGGAATTGAACTACAGATTCCACAATCAATCGATGAATCATACATGTACTCTCTCAGAGATACGTGATACACAATGAATTCCAGATATCCAAACCGGCAATTCAATCTTATCCAATTACTTCTCTCTCCTAACCAGAGAATTTTAACCACTCTGAAGTCTCCAACTTCGAATTCCAAAACTTCTTATCTCATATCTGTAACTCAACAGACAATCCAAGGTTACCAATCTTCTTCCTGATCAACTCAACCCATGCTGATACTCCCAGAAACAACTAGACCAAAACAAACCAGATTCTGGATCCTATCCAACAGAAACGCTTTCCAAAATCCGTCAAAATCTAGAACATAAGCTCTACTACTCAAGCAATAGCAAACAGAACTTACTTTCTTCCTTGCACAGCAGCTACCTTGCTTCCGCTGCACAACTCTGATTCTGAAATAGATGAGAATACTGCTAATGAACACGAATACAAACTTATCCAATATACCCGGGAAACTTTGTTCATTAAATCCATCAAAATCTGAGTGACACATCAGACTTGGTCACACATCCTCAAACAAAATCCTATTCCAAAAGCTAGATCAGTCCAATTCCAAAAATATTTCTGAGCTGCTACACCAACTCTTCCTTTCTCCAAGAACCATCCAACTATCAGGCTAACCACCAATATCGCTTCTGGAACCAAAACAATATGGAACCCAACTCCAGATGTAGACAAACTTCAGATTACTTCAGTAGCTTCTACTTCCACATGAGAATCCTCAGTCTCAAACAAAAGATAGCCTAAGAAAATTCACAAACTAATCGCAAGTCACTTTTGCGATCCAACTTAATTCGGACACCAAACAAACCGTCCTCTCTTTACTAATTAGAATAGCTTAAAGCTTCTCCAAACAAGGTTAACCTTTCAAGAAACATTCATCGACTGCCCGGGCTGCTAATAGAAGAACCACAAGATTCCTGAATCATCGGAGAAACAAACCACACTGCTGCTTCCAAACTCTACCTCGATGATACAGCAAAGTTAAAAGATCTCCTCGTCAGCACACCGAACACTTTGAGCTGCAGCAACTACCACAGCTAAACAAAGACTTCTAATCCAAAAGCTTCTCCAAACCCAAAACTATGAACAAACCACACATCTGACCTTCCGAGACGGCAGACAACCTCTCAAGAAACTCGGACTCCAAACCAAGCATCCATATCTCGCTTTCCTTAAGAAATAACAAATGAGACCATGCCGAAGCGAAACAACTTATAGACCTTAGTCTCATATTCCAAAATTGCCAACCTCCTTGCTAAAGATCCAAACAACTTCTACACAGACGAATCTTCTCTATGGCAGGTAAAGAATGCTCCTCAACCACGTCTAAAACTGCTTCAAAAGAAAACATCTTCAGAAAATATCCATGGATACTGCATCTCATCACGCACTTATCAAGATACCATCACTTACTTCTGCTCTTCCGACAGATCCAATACTCAAGAAAAAATCGCTCACCTGAGCGAAATCCAAACTTACACTTCAAAGATACATTCCGAATCTTTCAAAAAGATTTCCTACAGATATCTGAGAAATCCTTACCCCAAACTATCAATCTTACTCGAGACGCTATTAGGTCTACAGTCTCAACAAATACTTCCAACCTCAACATATGGGCCTCTTCCATCAGTGGTAGTCGTGTTGCACACACACACCACTACTCCATTTACCTCTAAAAATTATATTGGAAAACCTGAACAGGTAACCCAATAGATCAGGTGTGTGTATATATATATATATATATATATATATATATATATATATATATATATATATATAAATTACAAGTACGCTCTCTCAAGAAGGACACTACTCCAGAGCCTAGGTATTCACTCAACCTAATGCTCCCTAAAGAAAGACACACTTCAGAGCCTAATGCTCTGATACCAAATGCGACGACCCGCCTTCCTATCTCCAGAAAATCGCATCATCTTGAAGAAAGAAAGGGATAGAAAATGGAAAGAAAGAGAAGGAAGAACACAAACAACATCAGAGAACTCACAGCGGAACGAATGAAATATAATATATCATATAAAATATTACATAGTATCTTATTACATTAGAGTACACAACTTAAATAATACCTATTAGACAGTCATAAACATCTGTCTAGCTATACAACTCAAGATACAAGATAAACAGATACAAGAAACACAACGGAACCATAATATATCTACAAGTGGAAGCCTCATGCTCCGTATCTCCTCCAGAATTCGTCAAGCAAACCTGATCCACTTGACTACTCATGCATAATATGAGTACCCAAGAGTTTAATAAAACAGAAAATAAACACTCGGGTCAGACAGGCTAAATTGGTTAACTTTAGAAAAACCTTGGAAAAGAAAAGGTATCACGTAAGACTTCCCACACATAAACATGGAAAAGTTTTTACCTTACGCTAACCAAAACATTTGATAGGAAATCCAATGATATTATAATAGTGTCTAGGGTTTTCAAGTAAATAAGAAATATTACATGATTAAATTCCAGCTGCTAGCCACAAAAGTGGGTAATACAATCAAAACCGTAGTGTCTCGTAGGAAGAATGGGTTTCCATCAATGGCAGGGCTACCGGGGGTACCGCCCGTCACAGTACATGGCCTAGATCAACGTCCGAGGAGTACGCCTGCTCCCTGCAACACAAGGCCGGAACCATCCCTTACTGGACAGTCCCGAACAAGACCACCCCGAGTTGGCGCGACCAACCATACACTAAGCCGAAATAGAAAGGGACCTCTAGACAGGGATAAATCTCACTCTCAAGTGGGGGCTACCCACGAAGCCTTGCTGCACCTCCCCTGTTTTAGCCATTCCCGGTTGATGAGGCTTGAGGTTACGATTACCTTTATAGAACACATCTGTCTTAGAATGCTCATCGTCCACGTGATGATGTGCCGAAAGCATTCAATCCATACAAGTTCGTTCCGGGTTCGAACGAAACCGAAGGCACTATCTCGTTGCACTCATTTTGGAATCACCCTCAGAGTCAACGACCATAGCCCTTGCACTCTAAACCATTATCTTGAATCTATAAGCACTGTTCCGTCAACTCATTACGGAATCACCCACTGAGTTATACTGACGTATAGCCCTTACACCTCGAGTCTTCACTTGCTCCACTTGGATTAACGACCCAATGTTAAATTGGAATAGATGTTGTTTTCGGATTCCAAATATGGAAACCCGATCCCGGTCTCACCGAAACCAAACGCCATTTTAATGTCCAAGTTGTACTTAAGGGTTTAAACAATTTAAACTTATATTAAGGACGGTATAAATAGATAGATGAACCATATTACCACAATAGATATAACAACATTCATCTAACAACAGCATATCACATAACAGAGATATCCAGTATCAACCAATATCAAACATCCAATATCAACCAATCATCCAATATCAGTCTCTAATTATTGATCATCCAATATCATTCCATCAACCAATATTAATCAATCAACCCAAACAGAATTGATTATCTCTTAATCAATTGAAATACCATAATCCTTCTTCATTAATTATTATTTCAAATAAATAAATTAATCATCTGTAATGATCTTCCTTGGTTAATTATCTTTAATTACATTCAAGTAATTATTCTATCCATATTCAGTAATTAAATCTTTAATTACTATCATTAATTAGAATAATTAATGATCATTCATTTACTTCTATTAATTAACTATAATTAATTGCATTATATCTCAATTAATTACAATAATTAATCACCCTTAAATTAATTAATTATATTAATCAACCTTGGTTAATATCATTAATCACATTAATTAATAATCCTTATTAATTAATAATACTTTAATTAATTATTAGTTAACTTATAATTAATCAACTCATTAATCATAATTAGTAATTAACCATTTGTAATTACTTATTTTAATTAATTAACTTCTTAATTAATTATTTAACCCTTGATTAATTAATTCAACTAATTAATCCTTAATTACTTCATTAAGTAATTATTATTAAATTAAATAATTAATAAATCCTTAATTAATTACTTAATTAATTAATTACATTTTAATTAGTTACCTTAGTAATTAATCTTAAAATAATCACATTCATTAATTATTCACATTAATTAAATGAATTAAGTAATTAACTCTAATTACTTCATTAATCAATCTTAATTACTCCTTTAATTAATTACTTAACAAATAATTAACTCCATCCTTAAGTAATCCTTAATTCTTTAATTAATTAATTACTCCAAAATTAATTTATCCCAAACAAATATATTAATCAATTCTTTAATTGATAACATTAAGTGATTTCGTTAATCACTTTAACTAATTACTCCCATGAGTAATTCCTCTAATTACTTTCATAAGTAATTACCTTTTTAATTACATTTAAGTATCAACCATTAATTACTTCATTAAGTAATTACACTTCATTAATTCATAATTAATTGATTATATAATTAACTAATTATTTAAAATTAATTAAACAATTAATTAATTAACTAATCCTCTTATAATTAAAGAAAATCTTTATTTAATTAAGAAAAGCATAAATCTTATTTAAATCTCTTAGTTATTAACAATTATACTTAATTAAGTATTCTTAAGTCATATTCAAATAATTTAACCTTAATTATCTTTATAAATAAATTATTTGAATAAATTTAAATCTTATTAATTCAAAGACAATTTATTAAACTTGATTTACAAAATCCTAATAATAGCCTTACATGTGTTTTTGAAGGGTGTTAATATGTTTACATTTGTACTTAAGAATTTATTTATTAATTTTTATTTAATTTAAAATGTAAACATAAACTTACATATTTTAATTTTCTTAAGTAAATAAATATTTACATATTCAAATATAAGTTTAATCCTTTAAAGAAATATTAGAAAACAAATTCTAATACTTATATAACTTCTTATACATGTAAAATTTAAAATCTAAAACATTTATGTTTATATATTCATAACCATTTTATATTAAGCATTTTAAAGAAAACAAAAATAAACTTATTTAGATTATCACATCTAAAATAAATAACAATCTATTTTAAATACTTTAGAAGAAAGACCAACTTTGTTTAAAATCTTTTTAAATTCTCTTATTTAAAAACAAATTGATTATCTTATATTTTAAAACAAATGAATTAAACTTTAAATTAAATTTTGAAAAGTATTAAGTTTTAAAACAAAGCTTCAGATTACAATTCATTCATTTATAAATTATTAATGGATAAAAATTAAATTTCAAAACAATATCCAACTATAACATATACATACATATATATTACAAATTGAAAATTCAACTTTATTTAAAACAAAAGATCACTTATTCATAATATATATATATATCAAATGTATATATTATAAACAAAATAAAATCTGGTTAGCTTTGAAAAATAAATCTTATCCATATTGCCAAATAAATAAAAAAAATTCATTAATCTTTAAAAGATTAAATTCACCAATTTTAATTTAAAATTACAAATAAAATTATCAAATCAATTTAATTATTAATGCAGTATTAAATTGTTATTGCCCAAAATTCCGGGTCGTTACAAATTTAATTCATTTTAAAGATCGAATTTATACGGGTCGTTACAACATATTATTGGAACATGCTATGTATGTTGGACGCAAGTGGTTGCAAGTGTTTGCTAGTGGATGCTAATGGATGCATACACACACACTCGGCACTATTATCTCTTAGAGATCGGCATAACTAGGTCAGTAAGGCATATGCATATGGATGTGTGTGCACTTTCATTTTTATTTCATTGTTGCTACGAATAGGTGATTATCAATTGATTGTTGCATTTGGATGATGGTTGTAGCATGTATATATAAATATCTGTTGTCATTAGGGAATTTGCAGTCATTTGGGTACACGGCATGGACATGAGCGCATAAAAAAGAGGTAAACAGAATTAGTAAACTACCTAATCTTTTGCATTAGTTAGGGGCATTGAGACTACACTGTTGCATATATCATAAATTTCATTAAAAAGCTTAAGGACAATGGATGAAATGGACGATCTTTGAATATGTGGTTGTGGAATTTGGATGAATATATGGATGGAAATATTCATTTCATTCTTTTGTCCTTGGAGATTTTTGGGGCGAAATCCTTTAAGGAGGGGAGAATGTAACACCTAGAATTTTTAGATCATAAAATAACCAAAATAATTATTAAATAGAGAAATTGAGCATTTTCGGACATATCAGAATTTAGCTAGGGAGTTGCATCATTGGGTCCGCGATAATTTTCCGATCAATTTCCATATATAACTTGTCAAAATCCGAGCTAGTATGAAGAAGTTACGAGAGAAAAAAATACAGAATAAAACAAAAGAAAATATATTTAAATGAAAAAAGACCCTATAGGTCGACACGTTAAGCCCCCAGGTTGACCCGCATTTCCCTCCTGGACGTAAAAACTTCAAGGAGCGAGCCGATGGATCCAAAGTTGATTTTCGTGCGATCTGAAGCATTATTTTCTGGATCTAACGATGCACAACGAGCCTATGATGTCATTGCACTAGATTCAATCCTAAGACCTGATGGTATGAGATTCCTAAATTCACTATAAATAGAACCCTAGGCCTAACTATTTTCTCAAAATCAGATTTTTCTCCCATTGGATTCATTGCCTAAGGCTGAACCTTAAAAAGAAATTCTTTATGGGTAGGAAATCTTTGTAATGAAAATATTTTACATACTAGAAGTAGATACACAAAGCCTAGGATTTGATCTAAGGACCATAAGAGAGTGTTTTGTAAATATTTTAGATTTATAAGCAATTTAAAATAATTGGGTTTTCAATATTTGTAGTTTTTCTGTAATTTTGAGACAATTTTTAATGTAAGTCTTTTTACAGTCGGTTTTTAAGTAAATTTCAGACGTTCTTTTCAATTTATTTTTATTCAGCTATTTTATTTAGTAATTTGCAGTAATTTACAGTTATTTATAGTTATTTACATCTGTTTTAAGTTGGAATTTAGCCTATAAATGTTAGTTTCTTTTTTTGTGTAGAGATTTAATCCTATTTGACGCAAATAAAACATTAAAAAGAGAAGAATTCACAAATATGTATTTAATGCACAAAAACATTATACTTACAAAAATCAGATGTAAAATGAGAAAAACTAAAATAAAATGGAGATGGACTGAAATAGGCAAATTTGATATATTTGCAAGCATGATTATAAGAGGTGGTTATAACTAAAAGGGGAAAATATAAGAGTAACAATTGCAAGAACAATGATAACAAGTAGGTTATAATTAGAAAAAAGAAATAACAGAAGGGGCTTATTTTAAAACTTTGATCTTAGATTAGGTTAATAAGCAAATATATCAGTAGTGGCCCGCACCGGTAGCATTCCCATTCAGATCTACTACTGATGGTCTCACATGTGGGTGAGGCTAGGTAAGCTTATGCTGATTAGGGTAAATAAGCGGCCAATAGATAGAGACTCAAATTTGGAGATATAGGCAAGGAGAGTAAAGTTAGAAGAATTGTTTGTTAGGCCTAGTATCGATGGCACTTCCTTTTAGGTCGATAGCTTATGGTCTCACAGGTGGGTGAGGCTGGTCACACATATGGTGATTAGGGTAAATAAAGGGTTAAATAGGGGTGACAGTTAGTGTGTGCCGGCGATGACCGAGCGTGCGACGTCGATTAAGGTAAATAATTTGCAACTATAACACCCCGCATTTTTATATAATTAAATAAAATCAATTGAATTAACATAATTCAAAACAGAATTTAATGTCAAAATATGCATTTAAGAATTAAGCGGTAACGTAGATTTATGCAAGCAATGAGTGTGTGATTAATTGACGCAATAATCAATTAAAATGGGAATTAATTAAGAGCATAGAGACGTCAATTAGTCAGAGAATATTTCACTTTTATAACATTAATTAATTAAGGAATCTTCTAATAAATGGAAATGTATGTGGAGAATAAATTAAATGATAACATACATATATTAATTTATAATTGATGTAATCAATTAATTAAGAAACTAATTAAAGACATCAAGTAAGCATTAATTTGTAAAAGAGGGAAACTTATATGTCAGTTAATAGGGTAATGAATTGGCGGTCTAAATATATACAACTAATAAATGCATGATTGAGTGACACATATGAATTAAATATTTACTAAAATGGGAAAACATGTAAATTAATTAATTGGCAATCGATTGATCATTTTAAAACGAGTGTCAATTAATCAAAGAATATGCTCTTGTTACAATAGCTAATAATGTAAATTAATTTGGCAGATGAAAACGCCAGTTATAGGATTATTTGTTTCCACGATTAAAAAAATAATTGAAATGCGTACAAAAATCAAACGGATTAATTAAGTTTATGATGAAGGTAAGTTAATAAGAATAAATTAAGAAGTATAACTTTTATATACAATCAATTAATAGAGGTATTAATTGACCTGTTCAAATAGGTAAGAAATTATAACGCATAAGAATCAATTAATGTTGGAGATACACACACACACACATGTATGATCTAATTAGTTGGATAATTAATAGGAGAACCTTATTTAGAAGGAAACATGAGTTAATAGGGCTATATAACAAAGGAATAAATGAATGACATTGGAGAATTGTACGTTATAAGATAATGTAAAAAAATCAATAAGTGGTGGCGAGGATTGTTTTTAAGGTTAATTGGATGATTCATAGTTGTTAAGTACACCCATAAATTGAACGTTAATTAACCCTAGCCATAATATTTTCTCTGAATTAGCTGCTATCATTTACAGCAAACTCCTCTTCTCTTTTCCCTTTTCCTTTCTTGTCTATCAATCAAATATTTCCCTAAGCAGAAAATAGAATTAAGCAAGGATATACATACAAGAAAATAAGAGAATTGCACAAACAAATTAGGGAATTTACAGCGAATTAAAAATGTAACGACTTGCCTTTTTGGACGTTTTAAGTAGACATACACATCAGACTCAAACCATTCAAAAGGGGCGGATTGTTATGAGGTAAATAAGAAAAAGAGTAAGAAATAAAACAAATATAGAATCTTGCAGGCGAATGACAAAACATAATAATTAAATAACAGTTCATGAAGATGTATATAAATACATTTGACTATTCTTTTACAACACAAAATCAGAGTTACAGAAACAGGAAGAAATAGATAATAAATGCAGCGGAACAACATGATGCATCGGAATATAAAAAATTATACTAGTACAAATCTTCGTCTTCGTCCTCTAGTAATAAGGTTTTTAACTCTAAAATGCTCAGGCTGACCCGAGCGAATCGAAAAGACAAAACATTAGAGTCAGAACTAAAAGATCTTATGTAAGTGAAATCGATGGTAAATATGAGTGTGACGGCGTCAAAAAGTTTATGGGGCTTGACATCTCCTATCCAGTGTCTAACGTGAGTGCAGTAACTTAAGAAATGTTCGGGATTCGCATCACCCAAGGATCCGTTAAACTATCTCCTATATAGTACAATACGCTGTTATGATATGTCTACAGTAAAGTAAAAGTAATAAAATAACATTAAGACATTACCCATATCCCCTTTAACACATTTTATATATTCTCATAGTCAATACAGTACCGTACGCTCCTCCGTAAACTAGAGGTTTACACAGAGGGCACCCCATAGGAATGGTACAAAACAAACTCGTAGAAGGCGCTCTAGGGCGTTTGAAGACGGCACTCGAGGCAATGCCATGGTAGATATACCAATTGCGGATCCGGACTGGTGGTAATGCATAGCAGCTACTACTGCCACCTTGGACACACCTCAAAATCAAAAATCAAAGGTGGCCACAGAATCAATCAAAACGTAATAGAACAGTATCGAAGAAATGTGTCTAATAGGAGGAATGACCTCACTTGGCCTGACATGGCTCCTGTTTTAATTACATCTAAGCTGACTCATGGGAGTTAGGGTCACGTCATACCACATATAGAAATTGCTCGCCATGTCATCCTACTTCATTATTGGAATCTCCACCACGTACAGGTTGTCAAAGTGGTTTTCGTTATTAGAAGGGAGTATGACAACATCCGATTCTAGTCTCTTTAACAATCAAACGCTTATTACACACCATATGGTTCTTTAAATTTTCAAAACCATTTCATAATTGATACCAAGATATCATATTCAATTAAAACCATATCACTTCTGAAATTTATATTCACTTTCAAAAAAATCATATTTTCAAAATAGTTTACAACCCTCATTTCAAAACTTCATATTCGAAGCAAATATGTAATTTAAATCCCAACTTACGTTCAGTTATCATTTAAACTTGTTCACTTTAAAATCGAGGATTTAAAATATAAACACATCCGCTTAATTTAGTTTGAAATTTAGAAAGATAGTTGAGATAGTTATAAATAGTTTGGAAAATCAAATATTTTGAACTTTTAAAGAATATAGATTTTAAACAGTTTATACTAAAAAAATTCATTTGGAAAATAGTTTCAAAGTCAAACCGATTCAATTCAAAATTTCCCTATTCAAATCAATTCCAATTTCCATTTCGATTTAATCGATACAATCCTGATTTCAGGTCGAATTTTACTTCGATTCCAAATAAATTTCAATTTCAATTCAAAATAAATTTCAATTACAATTCCAAATTAATTTCAATTCCTATTCTCAACCTTAAACCATTTCCATTTATATCAATTCAGAGTTTGATTTTTAAAATATCGATTCAAAACACTAAATCGAATTTACCATCAATATCCATACTAAAGTCCAAATCTTCAAATAAAATTCAATTTCAAGCTCAATTTAGAAATATTATTTTATATCACTTTTATTTAGCAATATTCAAAGTTCGAATACAATTCCAATCTTTTCAAATAAATCAATTTATGAAATTCACATCTTATTTCGATTATAACTTAAAATTTTCAAACTCGATTCTTTAAATAATTCGGGTTGACAGGTTCCTTTTTTACATTTCAGGAATAAGTTCAAAAATGATTCCATTTCCATAAATTCGATTTTATTTCTTAAAATTAAAATTATTTTAAATAATTTCAAATCACAATTTTCAAATCATTTAATTTAACCAATCCAGCATCCGTATATAATTTTCTATCCTATAACCAAGTGAATAATTACTTTGATTTAATTTCTTGAATGAATATATATCATTTTAACCCAAATAAATGTCATAAGTATGTATCATTTCAACCAATTTCTGAATTTATTCAAAATAATTCGATTTACAATTTTATATACTGTAAATAAATTACAGGTTGATAACGGGCCATATGCAAATTAAATAAACATCTAAATCATTTAAATATCAATCAATAGCATCCATCACAATCAAGCATCCAAATAGTCAAAATAGCACAACAATTAACTAGTCATCAATAATCGGGGGTTTAACTAACAACTCAATCCCATTTCAATTTTAACTGTCAATTAAAATTCCTATCATTTTAATTCATACAATTTAAATGTCAATTAAATTTACTCAACTGCAATCAATAAATTTAAATAACATAAACATATTTAGTTCATCATGAGCGTATAAAACAGGTACCTTTATTAGAAACTAAAAATATTTCAGCTTCAAATAAATACTACTTCGATTCCAAGCTGTAGCCTTCGTCGATGCGATCGCAATGCGACTTGTTTCACTCAAAACGGACCTCGTCTAAGAAAGTTATGAAATTTTATAAGTTGACGATGTTTATATTTTAATTATTGAACCAATATAAATCTTATTAACAATAATTACCCAGTATGTACACACACACACACACATACACATATATATATATGGCCTGACCAATCAACAAAGATTTAATCTACCCCCTTATTTCCCTCTCACTCCTCATCCCTCTCACGTTTTCCAACTTTTGTTCCTATTTTTTCTTTTTCCTTTTCCTTTATTTTCTTTTTTTATATGGCCCAATGCCCAACCTCTCTTCTTCCCCCTTTTCTTTTTCCTTCTTCCTTCATTCGCTTACAAATTCCTCTCATGCACGCCCCTCGAGTCTGTGACATGCCCCTTTGGACGACCATCAATCGATCTAGGACCACCTACAAACTCGCCTCATCGTCCTTCTCAACCTGTCACCACTGCTCCTTTCTCTGAGTCACCTAATCGATTTGTGACCTTACCATTGCCAAGTCGACCACCATCAAGTCGTAAACCCCCATGCGCCACCACACACTCCCAGACCATGCACACGCATGCACCTATCGACCATGAACCCGAATCTCGTGTTGCCACAACCTATCGATGCTTGAAATTCGCCTAATAACAAACCCTAGCCGAGCCTTCCACTCAAAAACCCACTGTCGATCTATAAAACGAAGCTGCACATCACCAGAAGATTACCGGCACATTGATTTCATTAAAACTTGATTTTTAAAATTGGGATCACATTTTTAAATTTGGTAAAAATGAAGAAACAAATTTTTAGACTTTTCATTTTTCTTTTTCTTTTCGTTTTGTGTGTTTTTTGAATGAAGAGAAGGAACGTAGATGATTTTAAATCAAGTAAAAGGTAGGTACTATATTAGGGTAGCTGATATATGTAGTGTACAGTTGAAAAGAAATATTGTGGGTAGAAAGTAAAGAATGTAGGCTGTGGTCAAAATCAGGAATATACATACATACATGCATATATATATATATATATATATATATATATATATATTTTCAAACTATCAGGTTGCTAATTTTGGATCCCAATCGAGGCATGCTGCCAGGCATTCATAATGTGGTACCCCTATTACGAATGCAATGGAACAAGTTCAATGGTCTAATTGATCGTACGGAGAAGATAGCTTATTGAAACTGGTTATAATCATAAATTCCGATATAAATTTCAACGCATTTTTTAGCCCATACGATCAAGCGATAATCATAAATGCTACAAATTTGAAATCATATCATAATACAACATATCAGATCCAATGAAACCGGTTTCATCGGATTTCGAGACTGTGGCCTCGAAGGCTATTTTTATACTTTAATTAAAACGAGTTATTTTAAAAATGAGTAAATTGCTTTTAAATTCAATTTCAAACTATTATTTACCTTTATTCTTATAAATAGAAATTAAGCACGCTTTGAAATTATTTTTATCTTGCTTAAAACTCAAGATTCCACTTTTTAACTAAATTTAAATTATTAAATTTAACAATTAAATTATCCAATAAACCACTATATTTGAAATTCAAGTCATTAAATCCATAAAATTTACTTTTAAATATATAAACTCAATCAAATATTCCAATTTCAAATACAATCAACTACCTTATAAGTCAAAATATATAAGGTGTGGCGTGTGTGTATGTGTATTCGTACATATAATAGAAAATTACAAATATACTCTCTCATACGCTCTAATGTAATAGGAATCTACCAGCTATAAAAACCAACACCCTAGACACACTGACCTAAAGCCCAAAAGAAGTGTTTGAACTCGGGTCATGCCAAGAAATACGAACCATTAGGTTGTGTATTATTTATATGGTCAGAAATAAATATAACTTTAAAACATTCTACAATTTCAATTCTCACGTTTAAGAAATAAAATATAAATATTGAAAATCGCATAAATCATTACTGTCCCCAAATAGTAGTGGTCCATTCAAGAAGGCTCTAAAAAAAGTCCAAATGGGAATACAAAATTAGCTATTCTGGTAAATACAATAAGATATGTTGGAAAATGACTTTGAATTAGTTTATCACCAAATCACACAGTCACTTCCTCCATGCACCTTATCCTTGTTACCTTACCTATTATCCTCTCCTGTTGTAGTACATAAAGAGGGAAAACTAGAGGGAATTAAACAAGATCCGTGAGACTTATTTTACTAGTGGTATGATGTATACAGGTAGTTAAATCATCACTTGTAATCTACACTAACTAAGGGTGTTCATTTATGTGCATTACACTGAGTGTACATTATAATGCCTTAGAACACACAATAGGAACAGGATCCCAATGGTAACTTACAATAAAAGCATTGATTATTCTCCACTTTAATGGATGTATCCTACACTCTTTATCATTCAACTTAAAAAAAGAGTTGATAAACACTTCGACTCCCCAGTAGACACAGCCGCTTATCTGCACGCTGAATCCACAATTGGCAGATGTCTCTTCCTCCTCAGTAAGAAATATTTGACCGAGGCTGGCTATAGTAACAATAAAAGCATCTAATTGTGATATAATAACATGTTACGTCGAATGTCACGTTATACATCATGATCAAGTATGAAACTAGGTATGTCACCTCATATGAAACAATTCTTTCATGTTACACAACTCCATGCACTTACGTGAACTCCCCAAAGTCAAGAAAGTGGGAACAAGTTTCCTCGATCGATTTACTTGGCCTGCACTAAATCTTTGCTCAACCTGAGTTGTCTACATGTCTTCAATCATCTGAATAGTCATGTCGGTCAACATGATTCATGTACCCTGTTTGTTTTCCACAAATAGAAAAATGATTCAAAAGAATAACAGTTTGGGCAACCGGAATGAATGTCAGCTGGCCAGATCTTCTAGTCAATTGCCGGTTTGACATTGAAAATTAACTTTCACTTGTAGGTAGTTGTCTTTTTCTAAAGGTTTTATAAATCAATGTCGATCGACCCACCCTATTTTCAGCCAATTGTATTTTTGAATACCGGGTCTTTCTAGCTTATTTAGATTATCTTTCTTGATCTAGTTTTCATTCCTTATATTTAGTTTATTTATTTAAACATTACATATATCTTCGAATGCATATGATCTTGATTTTGAACAGTTATCTATACATAATTCCGACTTTCACCATATCCATCCTTTAATACATTTGATCCCATAACTCTATATAACTATTTAATGGTCCATCTACGTATTCAATTCCATTAGATGTTGATAGAATCAGATTTAGGTGATTTTATAATATGTTACATGTATTCGTTTTTATCAATTTAAGTCTATTATATATATCAGACCTATATGTTTTAAAGGTGAATTATAACCATTCAAATGACAAAATATTATAAATTTAAGAGTTTTGAAGAACATTAATGATTTCGTACCTTTAGATTTAAAGAACTTCAAATGTAAATATGGTCATCTTTTTTCGAATGTTGAATAACTTTGTACAAATGACTTTGAACGGACAACCCTATGTACATTCTGAATTTTTGAATCAGACCTTACAAATTATTTAATATTAGATGAGAACAGTAATATATGATATCTTGTCATTTTGACCCAATATGATTATCGATCATGTGTCCAAAGCATTTACCTAGTTTATATATCAAAAATAACTTACTTAAACCGACGTTCCTACGTACATTTTAAATGTCCATGGTCCAACCATACAAGTACCATACATTATATGGAATCTACATTTACATATGTGTTTGTGGTATCGAATATTATTTAGAATAATAAATTTAATGAAATTATTGTTTAACTATATAAACTAACTTGACTTATTAGTTGAAAAATGAATACAATGTTTAGTGTCAAAAATCTAAAGCACTAGTTAACGCCAACTTAGAAAAGTTTCAAAATGGACTGCTATATAATTACGGAAAGAATAAAAGAAAAGTAAAAATCAAAATGACAAACTTCCAATGCAACTACTATGCCTACAATGCAACGGCCTCAGGAATATATTAAGCATCACTATGGTGTAAAGAACATCCTACTCCTTACCAACGTTACTTAATTTAGCATTTAGCAAAACATATGGAATGTGTTTGGCGTAGCTAATTCACAACGCTCTATAGATACCACACTGGTTTTCCACTCAATAAACAAACAACTATGTACTATGTTCTCGCTAAGGTGTATTCCTTGTCCTTAGCAATGTCATAGCTTCACATATATGAATTCACATTCATCTTAGCGAAGTTGGTTACTTTATTAATGCCATTGCAATATCGGCATAACGCTTGAAATTTAATATATGTGGTTTAATGAATATTTATTTTTTTTCATTTTTCTGTCATATGTATTTTGGTTTTCATATTTATAAACTAATTGTATAATTGTATGAAAATTAAATTACATTCAAATTTAACTTTAATCGCAAAATTTATTAGTTATTTTTATTACTAAATATTATTGATTATATTATTTATGGTTATTTTTATTTTTAAATTATATATAAATTATAGTTATAATTTTCTTTTTATTTAATATTACTAAATTATATTACTAAATTATATATAATTTTGATAATATAATATTTAACTTTAATTTTAATTACTGAATTGAGTTTCATAAACTATATATTAATTTAATATTTTATTACTATATAATTTGAACAATTTTTAAAATAAATTTCACTTATAAAGTTAGCTATTGTAATAAAAATCATTAGGTAAAATTGGATAACCATTAAAAGGATCGAACATAGTTTAAATGGTACTATTATTGGGTTCAATCAAAATTTTGTTTTATTTTAGCTTCTTTATTTCTATCTGCCCAAAAAAATTCGTGCATTAAATCGTGGAACAAATTAATCTAGTTCACATGTTGAAATTAGAAACAACAATCATACTTGGTCTCTGGGATGGGAGTATCGATGTATTATCTCGTTCGTATCTATAAAACATTGATCGAAATTCAGTTTGTCAATCGGGATTCGACTAATATCCACAAACTCCATAAAATATTTTTTAGTTATCCGATCGTACAAATTCAAGGAAACCGTGTTTTGAATTAGGTGCAATTTATAGAAAGATAAAAAATTGGACAAAGATATCAAGAAATAGAAATAGTTAGAATATGGATTGGAGGGGGGAAGGGAGGGAGAGAGTGTGTGTAGGGAGAATTAAATGTGTTAAATCATAACTCCCATTAACATCTAAAAATTAGAAAAGTGAGGAAATATTTTAAAGTGCTTTAATTTTGTAAATTGTTAACTTTAATATTATGATATTCTAATATAATCAATTTCTATTCGTATGTAAAATGATTTATGATGTATTAACAAAATTGCTTTCTCGAATCAAAATTCAATATGAAATTGTGTTTTAACATATCTAATTCTCTCTTTCTAAACACACTTTCTCAAACTCTCCCCCGATCTCTCCCTAAAACAGTCTCCATTTTTATCATTCTACAAATTGCGTCTAATTCAAAAGATGGGTGTCTTGGTATTATTCTATTGGATAACCAAGAAATATTCTAAGCCATTTGCGGATATGAGTTGAATCCAAATTGACAAAATGAAATTTGATTGATTTTTTATTGATACGAATGAAATTATACACCCATCATTCTATCTTAAGACCAGTTAAGATTATTGTTTCTAGTTTCAATATGTAAATTAGACTAAACTTTTCTAGGCTTAGTTTGTGAATTTTTTTGGGTGCAAAGAAATAACGAAACTAATATAAAAGAAAATTTAGATTGAACCTAACAATAATATCATTTAAACTTTGTTTGTTCCTCGATCGTATGAGTATCCAATTTTACGTGATAATTTCTATTTTTTACATCCAACTTTTTGAATCGAGGTGGTAAACACTATATAAATTTAAATAGTAATGATAATAATTTAAATCAATATGTAGTTACAAAACTCAATTTTATTATTTAAAATTAGAGTTACATATTAATATTATCAAAATTATACACTATTTAGTAATATTAAATAAAATAAAATTATAACTATAAATAAATTACATGCCATTAAAAAACAAAAGCACTTATACACATATATAATCAATAATATTAAATAATATAAATAAATAGTAATTTTTAAAATTGAAGTTAAATTTGAATTTGAATATAATTCAATTTTCGTACAATTATATAATTAATTTATAAACATTAAAAGCAAAATATATGTAATCAAAAAATAAAAAATAAAATAATTATAAAACAAATATAATAAATATTATGTCGATGTTGCAATGGGAATGTCTCTAATGTCACTAAGGCATTAGAGATTTGTATATGTAAAGTTATGATATCGGTAAGGCATAGGGAATACACCATAGTAAGGACATGTAATACGGAACCATTAGTTTCTGGAATGAAAAAACAAGTGTTGCATCTATAAGGCAAAGCTGATTCCCTATGCCAAATGAACTATGTATGTTTTACTAAATACAAAATTAAGTGACACTTATAAGGAGTATAGAGTTCTCTACACCATAGTGATGCCATAAATAAACCCCTTCATAGTAATAATGAGTTATCCAACATAACCCTTTTGTGTAATTTTGTGCCTAATGAAATTTGAAATGTTATATGTTAAGAATTAAAGATGTAATGATGGAATAATAAAGTTGAACAAGAAATGAACATAAAAGATAATAGTTTTAGTTTAATATCATCAAAACTAAACCTAAACCGTCAGCCACTGAACGAAAGAAAAACACGCTTGCAAAAGTAAGAAATAAATTGGATGAGTTTATTATACTTTCCATGGTCAAGAAAAAAAGAAATTATTGATATTAGCCAAACGAGAACGCTAAAAATGGAAGAACAATATGAGTTCAAGGAAGGAAGCTCACTACTTCCTTTTTTTCTTGATTCGTCGGGAATATTGCCGAGAACTTTTTACAATATCTTTCTTTCCATTCACCATGTCCTAGCTTTACCTAGTAAATAAGCATGAAGTTTATATAGGTAGTAATTAAAATAAACATGATAAAACGAGATATAATTGAAATACGTGATATAACAAGAAATGAAAATTAATATTTCCATCTAGTTGTATATGTTTTGTAATGTGTTTTTTGGAAACCGGCAATTCAATGATGTTAAATTCATGGACACACGTACACTCTTCTTTAGTCATATAAGACAATTGCATCTAATAATAACGATAGTTTGGTTTAACGCAAATATAGGAAACTTGATAAATTGTAGTTGGGATAAATCTCATTATATCCATTCTACATTATATATATCAATGAGATATTCAACATTGATGTAAAACGTAATCAGTGGTTTGCAAAAAATTATGAAGTAGACGATGCATTAATCTAATCTATAATAGTAGCAGAGATTAGTACTGCATCTATTTCGATTATTTTTCATTGTGTTGTCCAATTAGCATGTTGAAGATGTACTTCCATAAACTAGCACATTTTATATGTTAGTAAATACCTTCTCTTGACCTTATTAATGCTTCAACATATTAGAAAGAAACCAAACGTTGGTCATGGAATGATAAACATAGTGATTAATCCAATACTACAACATGAACAATATGATTTATAAATTAAAAAGGATCAATAATTTTATGGAGCGGCGGTGGCATACATAACTATTATTATATTTTGATTGGGTGCATAAAGCCGGATAAAGACGTGCTCTTTTTAGGAGTACCTTTTCTTTACCATATTTGATTTTTTGAATATAATACTCCATTCTTTTCAAGTCCAGTTGATAAAAAAATGTTGGTCCTAAATGAAGAATAAAGATGCTCGACTTTAGTGAAGAATAATAAGATATAAAGGATTTTCAATTTAGGATAGAGGTTTGGTAACCAATCAAACATAAAAAAATACATACACCTGTTTGTTAAATACTCGCCGGTTTCTTGAATTCCAAAAGCATATTTCTAGCACCCTATCAAAATTACTTATAAGACCTAGATGTAAATAAAAACATCGTATGTACTTAAATATGGCATAAAAAATCAACTAATAGCTACATATAAAAAGAAATTTAGGAAACTAGGAGAATATTCAACAAATGGGTTCGTGATATGTATTTTTTATGTATGATTGGTTAATAAATCACTATCCTATTGAAAACCTTTTATTTCTTATGCTTATTCAATGAAGGCAAAGTATTTTTATTCTTTAATTATGGCCAAACTTTTTTTTTGGTTGGACTTGAGAAGAGTGAGCATTTTATTTAGATACTCGGTTCTTATGAAGAGAATATACTCTCAAAAATAGCACGTCTTCATCAGGTTTCATGTACTCAATCAAAATATAACAATAGCTATGTATACTTGACCACTGCTTAAATTTACTAGTCCTTTAAGGTTTAAATCATATTGTTTATGTAGTAGTATTGAGTCAATCATTACACTTAACTTTCGATGACTAGCATTTGGCTTCTACCTTATTTGCTACATCAATGATTGGGTCAATATAAAATACTTAGTAATGTAAAAAAAATATAGGCTTAGCGAGGTACATCTTCAACACACTACTTAGAAAATACAATAAAAATATTTGAAATGAATGCAGTACTAATCTCTTCTGCTATTACAAATTGGACCAATGAATCATCTACTCAGTCCACTTATTACATTTTGTGTATATGGTTAATATCTCACTAACATGTATAACATAATATGCCATAAAGGAGTGGATATAAAGAAATCTAAGTAAACTCAAATTTACCAAATTTTATGTTTGTGGTCAATCAAAATCATGATATTCTTTATCAATATTTGTTGTGCATCAATCCAATGTATTTTATGCGAACAGAGTTGTGAATAAAAATCGAAAAGTATGTGATGCATGCTCAATAGCTTTAGAAATTCAATAATAAATACCTAGTGGGATATTATTGTCCTGATACAAGTTCGTAACATGATAAAAACATGCCAGACTACATAAGCCATCCTTCTGAGGGGTAGGTGAACTTGTTTTACCTTTCATGTAAACTTGCAGAGCAGAAACATAGCATATGTGAGTTACATCCTTCAATTTACGAGTTTCTGGAATGATGAGAACTTGAGAATTCATGAAATGAAGCTTGAACAAAAAAATTGATAAGATTAAATTTAATACCGCGAAGACGATGGAATCGGCAAGGGACGTTGAAATTTTGGGAGGCGCTTTAGGGAATAAACCTGAACGATGTAGGGCTAAAAAGGAGATGGCGGCTAAAAAAAGGAAAGACCGTTCCTATTCTAAACCAATTTTCCATTTCCTATTTTCTAAATTTCAAACAACACCATGTGCCTCTTATTTGTCAACTTCATTAAAAAATGCACCGTTATAAAAGAACAGTCGACATTTTTTGTTGTCTGCGATGAAGAAATCTTACGAAATTATTTAAATTTTTCATTACAGGCGTCAGTAAAATGCTAACTGTTTAAAATTGCAGTATTTTGTTATTGCCTAAAATCTAGATGGTAGCAAGTGGAAATTTTGACGTGGAAAGTAAGATTCATTAGGAAACCCTAATTTGAAAGGCTTTCCCTTTCTACCCATCTAACTATATGCGGAAAAATGTCACGGTTAGATGGATAGAATTGGAAAGTCTTTAGCCTAGCCGTATATGTTTATGTATAACTTTATTATTTGTGTGTGTATACATTTTTAATAATAGTTGCATACCTTTGGTGTCACATTTTTTTGGTATCAACATGAAATACCAAAAATTTCCCTAATACCAAATCGTGATATCACTTGAAAATACGATCTATCGGTTAAGTTTCTTTAACAAATTCAAAACATCCATCTACAAATATTATCTAGTCTTAAAATTAAGATCTAACAAATAAAATTCCATCAAAAATTCAAAACATCCATCTACAAATACTACCAAATCTTAGTATCACTTAAAAATAAGATCTAATAAATAAACTGTTAATCAACAAGCGTCATCGCATGCGCTTCGTGCCTGAATTTTTTCTATAAATTACATATTTTTAACGCATTCAAAACATATGCACTTAGTTTGATTTTTTATTTTTATGTTACAACAGCTAATTTTATGTTCCAAGTTACAAATCTAATTTTTATGATAGTTTGAATTCTCATTTATTAGATCCTATTTTTAAGTGCTATTAAATTTTTATAATATGAATGGAATCAACATCTAGATTTGAATAAGTCTAAAGTAATAATAGAGAGATTTTATCTCCTAATTTATAGGAAAGATTATAAGAAATAACAATTTAATATTTAAAAAGTTATATATAGGTGCATTTTTGGAAGTTCACGTTCGGACCAAAAAATTGCACTTCCAAGCTAACTATTAATTAATTAATTATATAAAAGAAATTTCAAAATTAAAAATAAATTTGATGTTCCAACTTGGAAATAAAGTTTAAACTAACAAAAATGATTTCAACACAAAAATATGCTTAAATATTTCTATAAATCATTTTCTCTTGTAACACATACAATTGTAGAAAAACAATTCACCCACGAAGCATGTGCCATAACGCTCGTTATAAAATATAAGGAACATATACTATTTTCCAAAACAAATGTATATTATGTAATGTCACCTTTAAAGGCCTAAGCATATACATTTCTAGTATTTTGGTAGATTTATCGAGAAAAATATCTATAATTATCTCTTTAGTCATTTATTTAGTTTTATTTTGCTTAACATGTTAAAATGTAGCAAAGTTTCTTCTAAGAAGACAAGAACAATTTAACACGATAAGAAATTAATCTTTCAATCTACATATAATTCTTAGATTTTAGGATCCACATATTAATTGAAATTTGAAGAAAAAACTAATATCATAAAAAACATGTATAGAAAAATTCACACACACATAATATTCTACTAATTTTTATTAAACCGAAAATATAGTCATTTGAATTATGGAGACATAATTAAAATTAAACGAATATAATCTATCTTGATGAAAAATCTAGCGTTGTTCATATCTTAATCTACATATCAACCATCAAAACAGGATTTTTGATTATACAGTTTGCAAGATATAACTTGGAATGGTCCAATAGAAAATATAAATAACACATCAAGTGAATCATGGTGAGTTATTTAAAACAATTAATTAGAATTTATCTTGATGAAAGATCCTAATGTCATACACATTTGAATTTGTAGATAACGAATGAAAACTTTTTTTCTCCAATTTCAGCCATGGTTTGCAAGGCTCAACTTGAAGCATTCTAAGAGAAGAGATAAAGAAGCTAACATTTGACTAATGGAGGAGGTGAAAAAGTGAACTTTTCTCTAAGAGAGGAGATGAGGAAGAGAACTATTCTCTTTTTAAATATGACTAGAATTTCTTTTTCAAAAGAAAGTGAGATCCTTTTGTCCATTTTAGATGAAAAATAAAAATATGTTGAAATAGTTAAAATATTGAAAAAAATCATAATATAGAGAAGAAGATGGGAAGAAGAAGAAGAGGTAAATAACCATTAAAGCTACATTTTAATGATATTTATGGACTTAGAGCCTAAGTAAGAACACAACAAAAACTATTGTACCATGTGGATACTGTACTATCCATGATTTGTTATTTAGCATATAAAAATGATCGCTTAATGGAAATAAATATAATCGGTCTTCATTTATTTTTCAGCCAAAGTTCGTTACTCACTTTTATTTGTGTTACATATTTGACCCTTGTTTTCTTTATATAGGATCAACCAAAATTTGGTAATCAATATTTATTAATTGCTTAATTTATGGCATAAAGATATGTACATTGTATATTTTATTTGGGTCCCTTTATTTAACTAGTTATCCTTTTATAACTTTATTAATAGCTTGCTTGGAAGCGCAAACATTTGTTCCGACCATGAACTTCCAAAATTATCTTCCCACGTAATTCTTTGGAAAAATTTCATTATAATTTACCCAAGAAAATAGGGTTTGAAATTGTCCTTTAAGTGCTTGAATAGAGTCGAAAAATACATGAATACGACCACGCATTTTTTGAGGTTTATTCAGTTTTAACGTGTAATATTTCTTTCTTTTATTGAACAAGCTATACTTCCTTCTTTTATTGAACAAGCTATGCTGCGAAAGATCTTTTTGAAAAATTTCCATTATAATTTACCCTATGAAGTAGTATTGGAAAAGATCCTTTAAATGCTTGAATGCAATCAAAAAATTCATAACCATTAATCTGAAAATTAATATCATGCCTTTGTTTATAATTGATTCGGTATACTCTAGAAGATAACATTCGAAAAATTCTGATTATAGTTTACCTAGAAAATAGCATTTGAAAGGGTCATTTATAAGCTTGAAAGGATAAATATAACATTGATTGGATATAATACTGAAATATTCAAATCCTACTAAAAATGATTGCACCGATTTGATCAAAATACGACTATTAGGCTAAATATAACTTTGATTGGATATATCCTGGAAACATTCCGTTAAAATTCACCATAGAAAACAACATTTTAAAAATTGTCAGTTTAGTTTGCCTTAGAAACATTTGAAAAGCTCCTTTAAATGCTTGATAAGTTAATTATTACATTGATTGCGTATAGTCTAGAACACTGGATGTGTAGTAATATTCATTACTAGATAAATTAACACATAATAGCATGCAGTCTGTAAAAAAATTGACCATATCAGTTAAATATATTCATTATTAAACAGAATATGGCTGGTTAATGCATGCTAAGGAGAGAATCGAACATTTATCTTTTAAATATCTAATTTAAGAAAATTCTACCATCCCTAAAAATATCATATGAAATTTTACACTACTCTTCACTCCACAATTCACAGTCAATCCAACTTTCACTATCAATCCATTACTTCCACTATTCTCTGCTCTTAATTTTTATTCACCATTATTCACTGCAACTCGCCATTATTGACCCCTAAAATCATAGTTCTTTCAAAGCTTCAGGTCGGTTTAGATGCACAATTTTCTAAGGTCTAAAGATATTATTGATTACTGTTATATATACTAGTGTAAATAGCACCTGCATGCATCTATAGAAATATTTCCTTTTTATTTAATAAAATTTTAATAGGCAGGATTGTTAGTGCAAAAACAATAATGGACGGAGTCTTTTTATTTCAAATTGTTTTGTTTGTTGTGTTGATTGCAAACTGATAGTGGAATTCCATCGATGTGTATTAGCAAAATTGTTGTTGTTTGAGATTCTACTTGAAGTTGCAAACACATGATGAGACTCTGTTAATTGGTAGAGTGTATTTTCAGAATTTCAAAAGGATACCATGTAAAATATATTCACTGAATTCGCTTTACTAGTACCGGCCACTGACAATCGTTTGCACTCATCCATAAAGTTAAGCACTCAAAGGCAGTACGTACATGCTAAAATAACCCATCTTCCTTAAAAAAACTTTTCTGCTTGTTTCTATTTGTGCGGATACTTCCAAGCCCGTAAGGTAACTACCATTTGATGCCTTCCATACTCTTAACCTATTTACCCTTCCTTGTCTTTTTTTAATGACCTTAATATTATGCAAGATGCATATGAAAAATCAGGTGGAACTCCGCTAACCATCAAGGATATTGATCCTTCCATAATGTTATGAATATTGCAAACATAATACCTAGGCCATTCTAGTTTTTTCAACACTTAGAATAACTATAGCATATTTGGAATTAAAACTTTTTGTAAAGTAGATGGAGCCACAATTATGCAGCCCTGAACCAATGCCCGAAATTAACCACTCATATTCCTCCTTGGTACCTATTAGAGCATGTCCCTTTAATCACTTTTAGGGCCCGGCTAGTACCAAAGGTCCATCATCCTTTAATTTTTTTAACGTTTGAACTACCGCTATGAAACTGTTTTAATGACCGATTAAAAAGTTCTCTGTTACATAATAATACTAAACTACCATGCCACATAAATAATTCATACTATTGAAACCTTATTGTTATTATATATATATATATAACATGATTATAATTCATATCATATTTAACATTTTTTTTTACATCCAATACATACTTGATATATAATTTAATTACTTAATTCACACACATTGCAATTCTACTCGATACATGGAAACATTATTTGTCTTCAGTAAGTATCTTATACCACATTACTTATTTACAGAGAAGCATTGTAAAATATTCGTGTGATTTCCTTACCTTTTAAAAGTAGTAAGCCACGGTTTTCAAATATATATGAGAATTGTACAACCGTCTAACTACCGAAGAGGCAATAAGTCTACTTTATAGTGTATGATAATATTCAAGCTGCTAGTATGATCATATTTATAATTCAAACAAATTTCCAATAATCATGAATGAATGCCAGTCATGTGTTTGCGCCATGAACTAAAACCTCAATGACTTAACATAGTTCCATACTTAAGGAAACAAAGTAAAAACTAATAGAAATAATAATCTAGAAAATCTTTTTAAAAATAATATTCAAATTTTAAATTGTTTACAATACATTACTAACAGCAAAATTTCCCCATAGATACATTAGTTGTTTTGACTCCATTAGGAATATTCCCAATGAATGGTGATTTTGGGTTTCTTCCATTTAAGCATTACAAAGTCCCATTTATTGTTGATCACATCGAAAACTTATATAGGAATTCAATATAATGAGATTGAGATATTCTCATATAACAACAACTAATTCAAATAAGACAAAGTAATGATAGTTATTGTTATCTGACATTTTGACCATACAAATTGGGTTCAAATTTGCTCCATTCGAATTGTGAGCTGTTCATTTTCCATTTTTATATCAAAGCAGCTTCGCTTTTGGTTAGCTTAAAAAAAATAGATTTTTGTACAACTCATGGGTGCATATGCTAGTTGACTGAAATTTAATTAGACCTATATAAATATTAATTAATGATCCATGAGCTTATTTTGTACTTTTCCCTCATGGTTTTAGAAGACATTGACCATCCAGATTCTACTATTTGCAGTCCAATAAATATAAGTTGTTTTCCTTTAATATGTCTTGAACAATCCTTAATGTTTTTTTAACAATTGTAGACAAAATTTGTACTTATTAATTATTATATGTACAACGATATAGCTATGAAATGTATAAATTGGTTCAAGTAGATTTTTACTTTAGGCACTATGTTGAACACATTTGTTGCCTTTGTATCAAACTAAAGTATAGAAACATAATACTACAACCCAGAATAATATACAAAGCGAATCTAGTTCTCAATCTTAAGTCTTTCGTTGGTCATAATATGGCTATTTGATGCAGCGGATTAACACTTTGACGTGCTAATAATGTTTTGATACAAATCGATGCAAGTTTCTTCCTCACGAAATGATTTCGTGTCAAGTAAACCAAGATAAATGCCCAAATCCGTTGATCTCTTGAGATACCGGATTCTATCTATCTTCAACACGTTGATCGTGCACGATTCCGTGTTAGAAGATCTACGATTCTTCGACGTTGATCTCGCGCATGAGATTCCGTGAATCGGCTTCAAGTTCGTTGATTCGAGCGCACTCGAATATCGAAAGATGGAAGAAGAAGGAGATCACACTCAACATCAACAAAAAGCGACAAAAAGCATACAAACAAATTTTATTCAAAAATCAACTTCCTTTACAATGACATCACGTCCCTATTTATAGGAATTTTACAACACATATGCGACCCAACCAGTGACTCACGACCTACGACTCAAGGTACAACACTACACGACTTAACACATTACACGACTTAACATACGCGACTTAAAAATACAATACGTACAACATACGACATAATGACTCACGAGTTAACGACATAAGTAAAAGCACGGCTTCATGCGACATAAGCTTCAGCGACTTAAGAGAACCAGCCTTCATACGACATAAGAATAATGCGGCTTATAGAGATGCGGCATAAGCTTCATGCGACTTAAGAACAAGGCGGTCCTTCATGCAACTTAAGGAAAACGCAGCAGCGACATAAGGAGATCAGCGACGTAAGCATCAGCGACTTAAAGATGTAGGAGACTTAAAGAAGTAGGCGACTTAAAGAAGCAACGACTTAAGGAATGCGCGACCTAAGAGATGCGGCTTTGTGGCTTTGTTTCCTTGATCCGTTAGGTCGTTGGCGACTTAAGTTGGCGTGACTTAAGATGGTTCGACTCATAGCAGGAGTTAGGTCGCTTGCATAACTCGTTAGGTCGTAAGTCGCTAGGTCGTTCGCGACTTAATACTACCGCATTTCTTAAGCGGCGTATGGTTGCTTGGCATAACTCGCTAGGTCGCTCTGGCGACTTAAGACCAAGCGAACGACTTAAGGCAACCGGCTTATCATGGTGCGCTGCATCATCCTTCCCTGGTTGAAAAGAATTCGACCCCGAATTTATACTTTCCTCTTTTTCGACATACTTATTCTCATGATATGGAATCAAGTGTGTGACGTTGAAAACGTCAGCAGTATGGATATGATCCGGCAATCTCAACTGATAAGCATTCTCATTAATCTTCTTTACGACTTCCAAAGGACCAATCTTTCTAGCAGCTAGCTTGTTGTAAGCACCAATAGGAAATCGATCCTTAGTCAATACTGCATATACAAAATCTCCTTCTTTGAATTCAACATGTCGTCGTTTGATATATGCGAATTGCTTATATTTCTCATTCATCTTAAGAAATCGCTGTTGCACAACCTTGTGGCATTCTTGAAAATCATTCACAAAATCACTAGCTCGCTTGATCACTCCTTTCTGCTGTTGAACTATAGATAAATCCAATGGTCCCTTCGAAATTTTAGAATAAACAACTTGGAATGGACTGAAACCAGTGCTACGATTGACTGCATGGTTGTGTGCAAACTCAGCTTGACACACCTGGAATCCCAACTCTTCAAATTATCATTCACGAGGCATCTCAATAGATTACCCAGGGATATGTTCACAACTTCTGTCTGTCCATCCATCTTTGAATGATAAGCATTACTAAATTTCTGCTTTATCCCGACCATTCTCCATAGACTCATCCAAAAATGACTCAGTAAACGAGTGTCTCTATCTGATACAATTGACTCAGGCAACCCATGAAGACGATAGATCTCTCTGAAGTATAACTGTGCAACATTACATCTGCCGTCTTCTTGCATGCAATAAAATGTACCCTTTTTGAAAATCGATCTACCACCGCATAGATAGAATCATTGCCACATTGCGTCCTTGGCAAATCCAATACAAAGTCCATGCTAACGTCCACCTATGGCTTTGTAGGTATAGGCAATGACAAATATAAACCTGCATTTGTCGCGGTGCCCTTTGAAACTTGACAGATATGGCACCTCTGAACAAACCTTTCAACTTTTTTTCTCATTGACGGCCAAAAATAAGACTATGAGATCAACTGCATAGTACGGTCGCGGGCCACATGTCCTTCTTCATGCAATTCTTTGATGATCTTCATTCGTAAACTGCAATCTGGAATACACAATTGATTTGCTTTAAATAGAAAAACATCAACCAGCATATGTCCATCCATACTTCCTTGCTTGTCTTTGTCTATGATCTTGGCAAAATAAGAATCTGATGTAAGCAAATCTGGAAGTAAGTCAAAACCCATCACCTCTACTGGCATGGTTGTTAGTAAACTACTCCTCTAACTCAATGTATTAGCAACGCGATTACTTACTCCAGACTTATGCTTGACGACGAATGTAAATTACTGCAAATAAGCTATCCACGATGCATGCCTAGCTACAATTTTATTCCATCCTTGTAAATTTTTCAATGCTTCATGATCTATATACAAGACAAATTCTTTGTGGAACAAATAATGTCTCCAATGCTTCACAGCTTGCACAATCGCATTAAACTCCACATCATAAGTATTGTATCTCATTTTGCTCTAGAATGTTTTTCACTATAATAGGCAATTGGACGACCCTTCTGACTCAACACTCCTCCAATTCCAACTTTTGATGCATCTGTATGTAACTCAAATAGTAACTGAAAATCTGGCAACATTAGAATCGGTGCTGAGGTTAAAAGTTCCTTGATTTGTTCAAAAGCAAATCCTGCCTCTTCCATCCATGAAAACTTCTTTCACTTCATACTATCAGTAAGAGGGGCCATCACAGTACTAAAATGCAGTATAAATCTTCGATAAAATGAAGCTAACCGATGAAAACTTCTGACTTCTGTGATTGTTTTGGGCCGTGGTCAATTTTTTATTGCTGCTACTTTACTCTGATCCACCTACATTCCCTCCTTGGATACGACATATCCCAGAAATAAAACACATGGCGTCATGAACATGCATTTCTTTGTCGCTGCATAGAAGTGTTCTTGACGAAGAATAGTTAACACCCTTCGCAAGTGTTGAATATGCTCCTTTGTGCTTGCACTATAGATCAAGATGTCATCAAAGTAAACAACAACAAACTTCCCAATGTAAGTTCTGAAAATTTGATTCATCACCCTCATAAATGTACTTGGTGCATTAGATAGACCAAATGACATAACCAGCCATTCATATAATCCTTCCCGTGACTTGAATGCTGTCTTCCATTCATCACCTGGTCTAATGTGAATCTGATGATAACCACTCTTAAGATCAATCTTTGAAAAGATTACAGACCCACTAAGTTGATCCAATAGATCATCAAGTCTTGGCATAGAAAATCTGTATCTGACAGTTATTTTGTTGAGTGGTCTGCTATCCGTACACATCCTCCATGAACCATCTTTCTTCAGCACTAACAAAGCGCATATATCACAAGGACTGAGACTCTCTCGAACACGCCCTTGCTCAAGCAACCTCCTCAACCTGTCTTCTCAACTCTTTCATTCTCCTTTGGACTCATACGATAATGTGGCCTATGCGGTAAAACAACACCTGGCACTAGATCAATCTGATGTTGTATTTCCCTCAGCGGCGGTAATTCCTTGGGAAATTCTAGAGGAAAAACATCTTCAAATTCATTCAACACTGGTCAAACCTCCGCAGGAATTTCACAATCTTCACTTGCTTCATACCCAATCAACATAAACATTTCAGCACTACCTTTCACCTCTTCAACAAATTATTTTAAAGATAATAGGCTAGTTGATTCCACCTTCTTCTCAGCTTTTCTTTCACTTTGTTCACGCTTCTTAGGAACCAAAGTAATTTGTGTACCTTCGAACATGAAACTGTAGCTGTTGGTGCGACCATTATGTTGTACAGCTCTATCATATTGCCATGGTCTTCCCAAAAGTAAGTGACACACATCCATATCCACAACATCACACAAAATATCATCTTTGTATTTCTTCCCAATAGAAAATGTAACAAAAGCTCGTCTTCCCACTGTAACTTCTCCACCTTTCTTCAACCATGCTAGCTTTTAAGATTTAGGATTTTTTCAGTCTTCAACCCTAACTTCGTGACGGCTTCTTCAGAAATAATGTTATCACAGCTTCACGCATCAATAACTAATCGACAAACCTTCCCCAAGATAGTAAAATTAGGCTGAAAGATATTTCTTCTTAGCCAACTAGAATCATTCTCATGCTTTGGCACTAAACAAGACCTTCTCATCATCAAATTACATCCTTCGTCTCCAGACACAACTTCTTCGTCTTCATCAAACTACGATGGTTGTGTATAATCAATCTCAGCTTCCACATCTTCATACTCACATTCCTCTGCAACTAAGGTTCTCTTCTTTGGCTTTGTACATTCATTGCTTTTATGACCAAAATCCTGACAATTATAGCACTTGATACTGTTGTCGACCTTTGCTTTAGCGACTTCTTTGACAATTGGTTTATTGACTGCCTTGGAAACATTAGCACTGTTACAAGCACCCTTAGTCTGGTTGTTAGAACTTGTAAACACACCACCTCCTCGTCATTCTTGTTTCCCCCAAGCTAGATCTTTTTGATATGCTTCAGCAACAGACATTGGACTAAACATATTCACTATGTTTTGAATTTGCATTCGTAACCCTCCAATATATCTAGCTGTTAGCTACTCCTCGGTTTCCATAATATCATTCCTTGTAATCAATTGATAGAATTCATCTGCATAATCATTTACCGTCCTCGTCCCTTGTCTCAAATTCTGCAATCGTTGATACATAAGAGATTGATAATTGTACGGCAAGAAAGTTGCTTTCATCATCTTTCTCATCTTCGCCCAAGTGACAACCATTGATTTTCCCATTCTCTCCCGAGTTATTTTAGTTTGCTTCCACCAAGCCATAGCTCTTCCCCTTAGCCTTGTAGCAACTAACTGAACTCTTCGATTCTTAGGTACCTCCTTGAATTCCAAAATTTCTTCAACATTAGACAACAATCAAGAAATTCTTCTTCTTGCATACCACCTTTGAATTCTGGAATTTCCATCCTCATACCTGACTCCCATTTACGATCATTGTCTAAATCAAGATATTGATTTCGAACTTGGCCTCGATCTCGGTAATGAATACTTCCTCTATCACCATATTCCTCAAAATCATATGTACTTCGACATCGATCCCGTCCACCTACATCTCTACGATCACGCATGTTCCATCTATCATGTCTTTCAACATCACGATATGGATCGTCTTCAAATCAACGATGAGTTCTTCTTTCTTCATTTCGATACTCATGGTGTTCTCTTCTCACTGAAACCGATGATTCTCTCCAATCTCGATATGATTGTGGTGACATTCTCCTTTCTCCCGAAACTGATGGTGAAACCCTGTCTCCACTCTGGTGCGAAACTGGTAAGTTCCCCTTTGACTTTGATTCAGGTCTTTCATCAATTTCTCTAACTTTCCAATACCTTAATCGAACTTTTCATTGATACGCTGTTCCATCTGTTCATCTTCTTGTCTTCTATACACATCTTCAACAATATGACAACGGTTAGCACGTCTCGGAGGCATGATCTTCAAACAATCTTGTTTCTTTAAGTAAGCTCGGTTTTGACTCGGCTCTGACCTAACTTAGCTCGACTCTGAACTCTGCACGGCTTTGAACTGGATTCGAACTAGGCTCTCGGCTTTAAACCTCCCTTGATCTTACTTAGCTTTGATACCAAATAAGTGATGCAGCGGATTAACACTTTGACGTGTTAGTAATGTTTTGATACAAATTGACGCAAGTTTCTTCCTCACGAAATGATTTCGTGTCAAGTAAACCAAGATAAATGCCCAAATCCGTTGATCTCTCGAGATACCAGATTCTAGCTATCTTCAACACATTGATCACGTACGATTCCACGTTAGAAGATCTACGATTCTTCGACGTTGATCTCGCGCACGAGATTCCGTGAATCGGCTTCAAGTTCGTTGATTCGAGCGCACTCGGATATCGAAAGATGGAAGAAGAAGGAGATCACACTCAACAACAACAAAAAGTGACAAAAAGCATACAAACAAATTTTATTCAAAAATCAACTTCCTTTACAATGACATCACGTCCCTATTTATAGGAATTTTACAACACATATGCGACCCAACCAGTGACTCACGACCTATGACTCACGGTACAACACTACACGACTTAACATACGCGACTTAAAAATACAATACATACAACATACGACAAAACGACTCACGAGTTAACAAAATAAGAAGAAGCACGGCTTCATGCGACATAAGCTTCAGCGACTTAAGAGAACCAGCATTCATACGACATAAGAATAATGCAGCTTATAGAGATGCGGCATATGCTTCATGCTACTTAAGAACAATGCGGTCCTTCATGCGACTCAAGGAAAACACGGCAGCGACATAAGGAGATCAGCAACTTAAAGGAGTAGGCGACTTAAAAAAGTTGGCGACTTAAAGAAGCAATGACTTAAGGAATGCGCGACTTAATAGATGCAGCTTTGTGGCTTTGTTTCCTTGATTCGTTAGGTCGTTGGCGACTTAAGTTGGCGCGACTTAAGATGGTGCGACTCATAGCAGGATTTAGGTCGCTTGCATAACTCGTTAGGTCGTAAGTCGCTAGATCGTTTGCGACTTAATACTGCGGCATAGTTTCTTGAGCAGCATAAGGTTGCTTGGCATAACTCGCTAGGTCGCTCTGGCGACTTAAGACCAAACGAACGACTTAACGCAACCGGCTTATCATGGTGCGCTGCATCACTATTGTTTTTTTATATGTTTGAAATTACCCATATGGTCTCAAAATAATATAAGTTTCAGATATTATAATTTCAATCATATTTTTTGATAATATGGTTCCAAAACTAACATCTTAAAGTTAACGACATTTCATCTTTAATCATATTTGTATGATGTTAATTTTCAGAAAATGGTAGCTCATTTGAGAACTAATATTGCAGCTTTAAATCCCACAGGACAATGAAGTCCAAAATTTGGATTAAGCTTTTATGTTGTCTACCTGTTTACAGAGACTGTTTCGATATTCCGTGTATAAAGTGTATTGAGTCGTATGAGCTTGTGTTAGTGAAATATTCATGACACCATTTTTGCAACATCCTTTCAAAGAAACATTTATTCAAATACTTACGTTATACCTAAGGAAGATATAAATGTTCAGAAAAATATCCAAAGTTGTTGAATGAAGTATGCAACTAAATCCATGAATAAGCCAGTTTCCACAAAATATAGTAGTCATTACATTTAATAATGAAATTCATTTGAACTGCAGTTGATTTATTCACACATACAACCATTTGTTATTAACAACATGGGAATTCAAGAATAATGCACAAATTTTGTTGGAGTGAATGTCAAAACAGGCGTTTAATCAAAAAATTACATTTTAACTAACACCAATGTCTACAAAAATTTAAATTTGTGGAATCAATTTTGAGTAATAGTTTAATCATAATTTTGTTATCGTAAAACTATGAACTTAGATATTATATTGTGCAATTTTTTGTTATCGATAATGTTCTTTCACTTTTAACAAAGTAAATTCTTCCATTAAAACTGTAATAAACTATCTCATATGTTGAGCAGTGAGCTACCTCCTTCGACTAATCATGTTGCCTACCGTGGATGCAATGTTGGTGGTGAGATCGAGCTTAGGGACGAATAGTGAGGTGGATGAAGGATTAGGGATCGTATGCGGTAATTCGAAGGTAAGGGAGACCACTGTTGAGGGAGGTTGTTGTAGATGCTACATCGCATATAAGATCGAATATGTGGATTGTTAATTCAGAAATTTTATGGATGGATTTGGAGAGGAGAAGAATTAGGTTGTAGGAGAAGTGTATGGAATGGAACGCCGGTGCAATGGATGTGGATATGGAAAATGCAAGGGTGTTCCTGGAAGTTAAAAAAGACACCATGTGAGTTAATGTAATGAATTTTCTTTATTAGTAATATAATATTGCTAGCCATGATTCTGATGTAATGGAATCGAACATTTTGTTAGCCATGATTCTGATGTATCGTATATAAGATGTATAAAACATCAGCAGAAGTTTACCTACTGTACCATAAGACCAAACCCTTTACCAATGTTGTAATATGACGTGAATACAACATCCATAAACATCCAAAACATATGAAATAGAATAAAAAATAGCAAAGTAATTTGCGTATCATATACAAATCCATCTCTTTTGGAATCAAATGGATAAGAAGTTGCTTGAAGATCATAGTTATACTTTGTTGACAATGCTCTCTGTCTACAACAACATAAAATATTAAAGATCTCAATAAAAAAGGTTTGAATCATTTATCGTTACTATAGGTGTTAACGATGAAATAACTATCTTTATTATCACGCATAAAAATATTTAGAAGTTAAGCAATATGCTCTTCAACACCAGCATCAATTACGTTATAGTTGATGTGAACAGAATACTTCGAATTCTCTTACTCCATTGATATATGGAAAAAATAGGAAGTAAAGGAAATAAATATATTTTAAGGTTCATTTTTATCGGTCCTTAAAATGGGTTATGGAATGTACATAATTGTTTTTAAAGTGTGTGCTGCTAAATGTTTTTGGTGTGTTGGTAGATTTCATGATAGTTGGGTTCTATGGACGACCATTAAAAGTATGTATTAAGTGAAAAAATATATAATAACATTCAATGACTAAATGTTGTTTTATTTCTGTTTTTAGTAAAGATGGTTATCAATGTTCTTTTTAGTAAAAATGGCTACAAATGTAATTGTTTTTAATCTACTACAAATAAGGAAGTAAACAAGTAAATATATTTTAAGGTTCATTTTTATTGGTCCTCTATATGGGTATAAATCGAAATTAATATATAACTCTATCACGTGTTAGTTAAAATATAATATTAACTTTTACTTCATACACACAGACACACACTAAATATTGAGGAAATTGAACATGAATATATAAAGCTCTATATATTGATTTGTACGATAGCTTTATTTATCATGTACAAAAATATTCATAAGCTAAGCAATATGCTCTTCAACACTAGCATCTATTTTTGTGCATGTTTACTTGAGATCTAAATTAATAAGATAATATATTTTATTCAATTGGGTAATTTAATTTTTATTCCTAAGCAACTTTATCATTTCTGACATCTTCGTTTGCAATAAGGTAATTTATTTACAAATCATTTTAACTAAAGATTATTATTTACTTGGCTATATCATTTAAATTAGATAATATTTTCTATTTATAAAAGTTCTTTACACACATCTAAAAACAAAAACCGTTCTCATCCTTATAATAAGTAGAGCATACAACACAATTTAAGTAATTATTATACGAATTACACACACATAAACACGCGCGCACACACACACACACATAAATATCTAAATATATATATCTCATTTGCTATTTCTAATCAACTTATACTTTAAATTCGACATGAAGATACTTCTCTCTTTTTACATGGAAGACGTTTATTACAACAATATGTTGTCGATTACAGCATTATGTCATCGATAATTATGTAAATATTGAAAATGGTAGAATGAGATGGTTTTGTCAAAATCATCATGCTAGATAAGAATTGTATGTGGGGCTTCAAGACGTATTGAACGCTGGAGAAAATAATGCAAGTATGACACTTTTGCCTTTTTTTGGTCTATTTACAATATACACACACACATATAATTTTGTATCAACTTAATTTTTTCGATATAGGTAAAATAGGCAAAAGGGTAATATTACCCTCTTTGTTCAATAGAAGTCCACATAATATGTACCAACATTGTCAATATGCAATGGAAGTCCATGTAACATAGGTAGAAGAGTTTAAAAGTTTCGGCAAGTAGCGAAAAGATGGAATTACTTGAAGAAGACCAAAGTATAAGGGCATGTATTGTTGAAGCATAAAATACACAAATACCATCATCTTTCAGAAGATTATTTGTAATGATCTTAATTTATTGTACACCTTTAAATGATGAAATCTGCCCTTTGAAATTATTTTTGATTCAACAGAGTGCTAGTCATTGAAATGTTGACTACCAGCCATTGGATTTTACCTAACTTGATATGATTTTAACTCTAGATAGATGGAGAGGAAAGTAAAATTTTAGCTACGAGAGACTTTAAGTGGAGGCTCAGAAAAGATCATTATCACGTGTGGTTAGAGATTCTTTAGTAGTGGAATGAAAGGAGATAAGTATGGAACTCGTCTCTTACTCATTCTCCTTCAATCCGAGCCATCCATTATCTAGCCCTTCTAACCCCCATTTTAGTAGCCTGTGCCCTCAAATTGCTATAGTAACTATAAGATTTATAATGGGCCTTAAATACATTTAAGCCCAAATACAATATTATGCAATTAATACCAATCGATTGATACATTTTGCACTATTACAAATATATTCAATAATATTTTTTCGTCAAATGGTAATCAAGTTTTATAATTACTATTTCATAAATATTAATTATACTTAATTTATAGCAATTAGAAATTAATTTAAAGTGTTTATTCCAAGAAGAATTCACCGTTTCATTCGTATGACTCATCGAATGTGATAGGTGGCCAAATTTATCGCTTATCTGGTTTAAGTATAATCTAATTTTACTTTATTAAGTATTACCCTGTTGTGACTATTATTTACACTAATTCTCTTCGTAAAAAATATCACTTTGAACATACGGAACTTTGTAAAGGTCAAAATTCCAATATTGTTCACATTCAATTCTATGTCCAAAAAAAGCTCCTTGGATCAATAAAAAAAATTAACCGAAATGCTCTGCCTAGAGAATTTCACTTTAAGTTGACCTCGATTGACCGGGATACTAACCTCATATAAAAGAGGAGACAAATCCTCTCTTGAATAATGCTTCACTTCCATACTTCCACTCGATCCAATTATAGTGGTTCAATGGATATCGTTCCATGATTTGAGTATAATCGAAGAAAAGCTTTCATATTGAAGATCGATAGTATTAATTAGTCTAGAGATCTGTGTAAATTAGTTACATTGATATTTTCTATTTGATTTTAGTTGTATTAACTAACCAGGAAATATCGAGCGAGTCCTTCCAAAGTTATCCAATAACTATTCGTACGTAGCCCTTTGGTGCCACCAGCCGGAGCAGTTGAAGACTCATTACGCCCCCTGTCATATCCCCACTTTTCACGTTGTTTCATGTATCGTTGGAATTTGATTTTGTTTTTCACGTTGTTTTATTTATGTTTCAGGCAACAAATCTTAGTGATCATTGTATATTTCATCCATTGCTCAAAAAATCAAAATTTATAGCTACTAATACCTAGGCCAATCTAGTTCTTTCAACACTCAGAATAACTATAGCAGATCTGGAATTCAAACTTTTTGTAAAGTAGATGGAGCAACAATTATGCAGCCCTAGACCAATGGCTGGAATTAACCACTCATATTCCTCCTTGGTACCTATCAAAGCATACCCCTTTAATCTCTTTTAGGGCCTGGCTAGTACCAAAGGTCCATCATCCTTTAATTTTTTTAATGTTTGAACTACTGATTTGAAACTGTTTTAATGACCGATTAAAAAGTTCTCTATTACATAATAATGCTAAACTACCATGCCACATAAATAATTCATACTATTGAAACCTTACTGTTATTTTATATATAGATATGTATATATATATAACATGATTATAGTTCATACCATATTTAACATTTTTTTTACTTCCAATTCATACTTGGTATATAATTTAATCGCTTAATTCACACACATTGCAATTCCATTAGATACATGGAAACATTATTTATCTTCATCAAGTATCTCATACCACAATACTTATTTACGGAGAAGCATTGTAAAATATTCGTGTGATTTCCTAAGCTTTTAAAACTATTAAGCCACAGTTTTCAAACATATATGGAAATTGTACTACCCTCTAAGTATTGAAGAGGCAATAACTCTGCTTTATAGTATTTGATAGTATTAAGCTACTACTATGATCATATTTATGAGTCAAACAAACTTCCAATAACATGAATGAATGCCAGTAATATTAAATTGTTTTAGCTATGAACTAAAATCTCAATGATTTAACATAGTTTCGTAGTTAAGGAAACAAAGTCAAAACTAATAGAAATTATAATCTAAAAAATCTTTTTAAAAATAATATTTAAATTTTAAATTGTTTATAATACATTACTAACAGCAAAATTGCCCCATAGATACATTAGTTGTTTTGACTCCATTAGGAATATTCCCAATGAATGATGATTTTGGGTTTCTTCCATTTGAGCATTACCAAAGTCCCATTTATTGCTGATCACATAGAAAACTTATATAGGAATTCAATATAATGAGATTGAAATATTCTCATATAACAACAACTAATTCAAGTAAGATAAATAATGATAGTTATTGTTACCTGACATTCCGACCATACAATTGGATTCAAATTTTCTCAATTGGAACTGTGAGCTATTCATTTTCCATTTTTAAATCAAAGCAGCATCGCTTTTCGTTAGCTTAAAGAAAAATATATTTTAATACAACTCCTGGATGCGTATGCTTAGTTGACAGAAATTTAATTAGATTTATATAAATATTAATTAATGATCCATAAGCTTATTTTGTACTTTTCCCTTATGGTTTTAGAAGACTTTGACAATCAGAATTCTACTATTTATAGTCAAACAAATATAAGTTTTTTTCCTTTAATATTTTTAGAACAATCTTTGACCTTTTTTTAACAGTTGTAAACAAAATTTGTACTTATTAATTATTATATGTACATGGATATAGATGAAATGTATAAATTGGTTCAAGTAGATTTTTACTTTAGGCACTATGTTGAACACATTTGTTGCCTCTGTATCAAACTAAAGTATAGAAACATAATACTACAACGCAGAATAATGTACAAAGCGAATCCAATTCTCAATCTCAAGTCTTTCGTTGGTCATAATATGGCTATTGTTTTTTATATGTTTGAAATTGCTCATATGGTCACAAAAGAATATAAATTTCAGATATTTTCGTTTGAATCGTATTTGTTGATAATATGATTCCAAAACTAACATCTTAAAGTTCACGACATTTCATCTTTAATCATATTTGTATGATGTTAACTTTCACAAATTAGCAGCTCATTTGAGAACTAACGTTGCAGCTTTAAATCCCATAGGACAACGAAGTCTAAAATTTGGATTAAGCTTTTATGTTGTCTACCTGCCTACAGAGACTATTCCGATATTCTAGGTATAAAGTGTATTGAGTTGTATGAGCTTGTGTTGGTGAAATATTCACGACACTGTTTTTGCAACATCCTTTCAAACAAACTTATATTCAAATACTTACATTATACCCAAGGAAGATTTAAATTTTTAGCAAATTATCCAAAGTAATTGAATGAAGTATGCAACTAAATCCATCCAATAAATCCGTGAATAAGTCAGTTTCCATAAAATCTAGTAGTTATTACATTTAATAATGAACTTCATTTGAACTGTAGTTGATATTAGCACATACAACCATTTGTTATGAACAACATGGGAATTCAAGAATAATGCAAAAATTTCGTAGGAGTGAATATCAAAACAGGCGTTTAATCAAAAAATTACATATTAATTAACACCAATGTCTACAAACATTTGAATTTGTGGAATCAATTTTGAGCTATAGTTTAATCAAATTTTTTATCATAAAATTACGAACACATATATTATATCCTGCAATTTTATGTTGTCGATAATGTTCTTTTACTTGTTCTAAAGTAAATTATTCCATAAAAACTATAATAAACCATCTAATATGGTGAGCAGTGAGCTGCATCCTTCGTCTAATAATGTTGCCTACCATGGATGCAATGTTGGTGGTGAGATCGGGCTTTGGGATGAATAGTGAGGTAGCTGAAGGTTTGGGGATCATATTTGATAATTCGAAGGTAAGGGAGATCATTGTTGAGGGAGGTTATTGTAGATTCTACGTCCCAGATGGGATCAAATATGGGGATTGTTGATTCAGAAATTTTGTGGATGGATTTGGGTAGGAGCACAATTAGGTTTTAGGAGAAGTGTATGGAATGGAAGGCCGGTGCAATGGATGTGGATGTGGAAAATGCAAGGGTGTTCCTGAAAGTTAAAAAAGACACCGTGTAAGTTAATGTAATGAATTTTCCTTATAGCAATACATATACATATACATATACATATACATATAAGATGTATAAATTTTTATTATCCATGATTTTGATATGTTGTATATAAGATGTATAAAACATCAGCAAAAGTTTACCTCCAGTACCATAAGACCAAACCCTTTACCAATGTTGTAATATGATGTGAATACAGCATCCATAAACATCAAAAACATATGAAATAGAATAAAAAATAGCAGAGTAATTAGTGTATCATACACAAATCCATCTCTATTGGAATCAAATGGATATGTAGTTGCTTGAGGATCATAGTTATACTTTGTTGATAATGCTCTCAGTCTACAATAAAAGATATTATTAAAGATCTCAATAAAAAAGTTTTGAAGCATTTATCATTACTATAGTTGTCAATAATGGAATAACTAGCTTTATTATCACGCACAAAAATATTTAGAAGCTAAGTAATATGCTCTTCAACACCAGCATCAATTACGTTATGGTTAATGTGAACAGAATGCTTTGAATTATCTTATTCCACAGATATATAGACAGCATAGGAAGTAAAGGAAATAAATATATTTTAAGGTTCATTTTTGTTAGTCCTCAAAATGGGGTTATGGAATGTACGTAATTGTTTTTAAAGTGTGTGCTGCTAAATGTTTTTGGTGTGTTGGCAGATTACATGATAGTGAGTACTATGGACAACCATTAAAAGTATGTATTAAGTGAAAAAAAATATAACATTCAATGACCAAATGTTGTTTTATTTCTTTTTTTAGTAATGGTTCCTATCAATGTTCTTTTTGTAAAGATGGCTATCATTGTAATTGTTTTTAATCTACTACAAATAAGGAAGTAACACAAGTAAATATATTTTAAGGTTAATTTTTATTGGTCCTCAATATGGGTATATTCAAAATTAATATATAACTCTATCTCGTGTTAATTAAAATATAATATTAATTGTTGCTTCATACACAGACACACTAAATATTGAGGAAATTGAGCATGAATATCTAAAGCTCTATATATTGATTTGTACGATAGCTTTATTTTTCACGCAAAAAAAAAAATTCAAAAGATGAGCAATATGCTCTTCAACACCGGCATCAATTTTTATACATTTTTATTTGAGATTTTAATTAGTATGATAATATATTTTATCCAACTGGGTAATTTAATTTTTATCCCTAAGTAACTTCATCATTTCTAACATCTTCGTTTGCAATAAGGTAATTTATTTACAAATTATTTTAAAAAAGATTTATATTTACTTGGCTATATCATTTAAATTAGATAATATTTTTTATTTACAAAAGTTCTTTACACATACCCAAAAACATAAACCGTTCTCATCCTTATAATAAGTAGAGCACGCAACACAATTTAAGTAGTTATTATACGCATTACACACACAAACACGCGCATAAATATCTAAATATATTTTCCATTTGCTATTTCTAATCAACTTAAACTTTAAATTCGACATGAACATACTTCTCTCTTTTTATACGGAGGACATTTATTACAACAATATGTTGTCCATTACAGCAATATGTCATCGATAATTATGTAAATATTGAAAATGGGAGAATATGATGGTTTCGTCAAAATCATCATGCTAGATCGGAATTGTATGTAGGACTTCAAGACGTATTGAATGCTGGAGAAAATAATGCAATTATGACAATTTTTCTTTTTCTTTGGTCTATGTACAATATATATATATATATATATATACACACACACACACATATATATATATATATAAACACACACACATATATATAATTTTATATCAACTTAGTTTTTTCGATATAGGTAAAATAGGGAAAAGAGTAATATTACCCTCTTGGTTCAATAGAAGTCCACATAACATGTGCCAACATTATCAATATGAAATGGAAGTCCACGTAACATAGGCAAAAGAGTTTAAAAGTTTCGGCAAGAAGCGAAAAGACGGGATTACCTAAAGAAGACCAATGTATAAGGGCATGTATGGTTGAAGCATCAAATACACAAATGCCATCATCTTTGAGAAGATTATTTGTAATGATCTTAATATATTGTACACATTGAAATGATGAAATCCGCCCTTTGAAATTATTTCTGACTCAACAGAGTGCAAGTCATTGAACTATTGACTACCGGCCATTGAATTATACCTAACTTGATTTGATTTGAACTCTAGATAGATGGAGAGGAAAGTAAAATTTTAGCTAAAAGAGACTTTAAGTGGAGGCTGAAAAAAGATCAATATCACATGTGCTTAGAGATTCTTAAATAGTTGAATGAAAGGAGATAAGTATGGAACTCAACTCTTACTCATTCTCCTTCAATCTGAGCCATCGATTGTCTAGCCCTTCTAACCCCAACTTTAGCAGCCTACGCCCTCTAATTGCTATATTAATTATAAGCTTGATAATGGGCCTTAAACACATTTATGCCCAATTACAATATTATGCAATTAATACCAATCGATTGATATATTCATAACTATTACAAATATATTCAATAATATTTATTCATCAAATGATAATCAAATTTATAACTACTATTTCATAAATATTAATTATAATTAATTTATAACAATTAGAAATTAATTTAAATTTTTTACTCAAAGAAGAATTCACCATTTCGGTCGTATGACTAGTCGAGTGTGACAGTTGGCCAAATTTATCGCTTATTTGGTTTTTGTATAATCCAATTTTACTTTATTAAGCATTACCCTATTGTGACTATTATTTACACCAATTCCCTTCGTAAAAAATATATCACTTTGAACTTGTGGAATTTCGTAAAGGTCAAAATTTCAATATTGTTCATATACGACTCTATAGTCCAAAAAAAGCTCCTTGGATCAATAAAAAAAACCGAAATGCTTTAGCTAGAGAATTTCACTTTAAGTTGACCTCAGTTGACCGGGATACTAACCCCATATAAACAAGGAGACAAATCCTCCCTTAAATAGTGCTTCACTTCCATAAGATCCAATTACAGTAGTTCAATGGATGTCGTTCCATGATTTGACTATAATCGAAGAAAAGCTTTCATATTGAAGATCGAGAGTATTCATTAGTCGAGAGATCTGTGTAAATTAGTTACATTGATATTTTCTATTCGATTTTAGTTGTATTAACCAACATGGAAATATTGAGAGAGTCCTTCCAAAGTTATCCAATACTATTCGTACGTAACCCTTTGGTGGCACCAGCTGGTGCAGTTGAAGACTCACTATGCCCCTGTCATATCCCCATTGTTCACATTGTTTCATATATCGGTGGAATTTAATTTTGTTTTTCACGTTGTTTCATATATGTTTCAAGCAAAAAATCTTACTGATCATTGTATTCATCCATTTGCTAAATAAAATTTATAATTATTAATTTGAGAATTTTCAATTTGAATTTATTGGGAACAAAAATTATCAACCAAATCGTAGTCGACACTAAAAAACCTAAGGCTATAATAGCATTTAAAAAATGCTATTTTTCCTTAATGTAGCGTTTCAAAGAACGCTAGGGAACAACATGCTATGGCAGACCTTAAACTTTAAATAGTGGGAGCAAAAACGCTATGAAAAGTTAATTTTCTACAGCATTTGAGCAATGTTATTAAGATAAAATGCTATCTAACATTTCTATAGTGTGTAACATTTCTATAGCTTTTTCTATAGCATTTGTTATGCAACATTATTTAGCGTTTGTTATGTAACATTTCTATAGCATGTAAGAGGTTGCTTTCTATAGCGTTTGATGTAGGAATGCATTTATGAAACACTAGTAAATAAAATATCAATATACAAAAAAATAGAAATTGCTGCTATTTTAGCTTTTCCACCTGTATTACCCATTTACACATTCCTTCTTTGCATATATGTATAACAGATTTTGATGGACAAAAACTATGTAAATTAAAGCATAATATTTCATTGTTTGAATAACTTTTACCATGATTATGCATGATATTTTATACATATTTGCATCAACAACTTACTTATAGACCAATCAAATAATTGATTTCATCTTACTTTGCTTTTGATATTCTCTCTGACATCTACAATATCAAGCAATCAAGATTTTAGTAATACACAAAATATATGCAATACAATCGAACAAATTTAGGTGTCAAAGATGCTAAATTACAACGATATAGGCACACATATTGACTACTTTCGGCTCCCAATCACAATAATTACATACACATTTAGGTTATTAAAAATGAAAAATGAATCAATTAGTGAGAAAGATAATTCTTTCAATTATTTCTCAACTAGCTACTATCATGGACTCTAGGCTAGTGTTTACAGCTGAAGGATCCATGACAAACGATGCAATATGTTCTTTTAGATGAAAACCTGAGAATTTTTTTTTCCACCTACAGCTAGCAAATATAAGAGTGTCCCCTTCTTATAGACTAAAAACCGATGCATACATCGAGGGAAATCTCCTTCTTATAGATCAAAAAATGTTTGTACACTTAGTTTAATCCATATAGAGATGGAGTAAGGCAAAACACGTGATTTGGAGAAAGAATCATTTGCTTCCTACCAATTGTGAAATAGCTTAATCACAGGTAGTCTAGTTTGTTAGTAGAAGTATGCTAGTAGCCTATCCAAATGACATTTGATTGAGGGCATAATACGTACACATCTATCAGCTTTTAGTTTATGGTAATTAAGTTTCATATTATTCAAAAGTTGAAAGTTTATCGAGATTGAATGTGATGTTATTACGTTTAATCTAAGAAAATAAAGGCTGTGAGAATATTATAGATATAACTCCATCGGTAACACAAAGTTGTTGGATTTGCCTAAATCATTCATGCGAATTATTTAATTCATTATTTTAGTCCATTTTGGTAAATAAATTATTAAGATACGATGTTACTGCATAAAATATCACAATGGATAGCAATGATTATTTTGGTGGCCAACTATAACAATTATACAACGTTGGTATCAAAGACCGAGCATCCACAAAACTTGCCGTGCCAAACTGAGTGCTATTAGTTTTTCCAAACTGAGTGCCAAAAAACTGAGCATCCACAATATAGGGCTATTTGTTTTTCCAAACCGAGTGCCTTCTCCTAATTCCATAAAAATGTATGCACTCTTGGTTTTGCAAAATCGAGGGCAATCTCAGTTTTAAAAAATTGACTGCTTGCATGCTAAGTGTAGCGACCTGCCATTCCGTACCCTTTGAGCAGATAATAGTTCACTCTTGTTCAACCCAAATTGTACGAAAGAGCGAATAACTAGGGTAAAGAAGAAGAAAGAGATAGAAGAAAATATAAACAATAACACAAAATCTCACAATCGCAATGGAATAAAATATAATATATAATATAGGATTTTTATACAAAAGAATCTGTAACTGTTTTGTACTGATAATCATCAGAGACAACAATCAATACATTAATCTGGACAGTTATAATAACTTCTCCTCATATATCAAAAATATAAGTCAACTACGTGAATACACCTCTACCATCCAGCTCGTCTCCTATGCTACATAGCACCTATCTTGAATCTTAGTACTTGGTCTGACCCGAGTATTATAATTAAATAACACCCGAGTCAGTCTATAAAACCAGCGTGAGAAAGCACACTCAATTTATATTATTAGAGTTATCAAAATCCTTTGAAAAGCAAAGGTATCTCGTAAGATCACATCACACATAAAGATGACAGGTTTATCTCCTACGATAACCAAAATGTTTTATAAAAAGTCCGATAATATTATAATAGTGTCCAAGTACAAATACTTATCCAAATAGCCGAAATTGTTACCTTAATTAAATTCCAGCATACTAGGCTCTAAAAAACAAAACCGTAAATGCTTGTATTGGAGAATGGATTCTATACAATGACTGGGCTATTGGGATGCCACCCATGACACTCTAGAAAAATGTACCAAGGACCTCCCTGGGATCCTATACAACATAAGACCGGTCTACACCTAACTTGGATAGAACCGAATATTTTATCATCATGAGTGTTCCTACCCTTAAAAATCGAGCGCTCCCTTTTTCATGCACAACCATACCAATGATTTGTATATATTTCGAGGGTACCTAGAAAAGTAACAAAATACCCTAATTGGGTGCGACCTACATAGCCATGCTGCATCTCCCATGTTTTAGTCATATCAGGTTGATGAGGCTTAAGGCTAAATGTTACCTTTCAAGAACACTTCCACTTAGAATGCTCAACGTCCTCCAATGGTGATGATGTGATAGTATTTATTCATACAAGTGGTCCTGGGTCTGGACTAACCGAATCATCATCTTCACTATCTCCATAATATCCATTCATAACGTTCAAATCGGGTTGAAGTGGATTTCTGGTAATTAAATCCAATCCCGATCTCTTCGAAACGATCAACGAATTTGGTCAAAATTGATAACGGGTTTTTAACTATCAAATAACATCCATAAGTAGTCAAGCCATTATTTATAATTCTTAAAACACTCATTTCAAAATATCTTTAAAAGATATACATTAGAATCTTTTTCAAATTTATAAATATTTGAAACATTTCCCGAATACTTTTTTCCATAACAGGATATTTCTTTCCATACCTTACTTCAACAGTAAGTGAAATATTTCCAACTTTGATTTATAATCCATTACTTAGAAAATATCTCGATATAAATCCTTCATCTCTAAATATTTTCAAAAAAGCCTTCCGTTTCAACACATAGGAAAATATTCTAGGTCCATTTCCCGAAATCATTTCTAATATCAATACTTAGGAGTTTTCTTTTCCTATCTCCTAAATTTCTAGAATTTATATTAGTCCCCTTTTACCTGTTCCATGGTTTATTATACTCAAAAATAAATTCATCTATCCATTTACAACTACTAAAATCATATCCGCATTTCACATCTCGAGAGATTTTACAAATAGACAATTTTAATCATTCAAGACTATATATATAATTAGTATTTTAAAGAATAATAATTTATTTTTGAAACATGTTCAATTAATTGTTTGAAATATTAAACACTTTTTAAATAAACACTAATAACTCATTTTTCAGTCCATCCTTAATTAAAACTAACTGAATTACAGTACTTGTTATAAAAGTTAGAATTTATTTCAATAAGAACTTATATTTGAATAATCCGCTTTCTAAAATAACCCAATATTAACTAGTTTAAATTTTCATACTTAAATAAATAAAATTTCACTTTTAAAACAAACTTAATTTCTAATTATATATATATATATATATATATATCTGTGTGTGTATTTACAAAATTCTAAATAACCAATTCCAATCTATAAATCCCTCTCGATTCACAACACATCTAATTCCTTTCCAACTCACTAGCCATTTCACATTCCAAAAATACATTCTACTATTTTTCCCAAAACTATTTCCACATCTCGGTATAATTTCACACTGTGAATTTTTATTCAAATTTATCAACAATTATCATTTCCCCTATTTATAAACATCGTTTATAGCTGTTATAACTCCTTTGAGTTTTTCTTGTTTATAAAACTAATTCCATTTATAGAATCTCATATTTATAAATCCATTTCTTAATAATTTCCATATATTTCACAAATCTTTTAAATATTGATCTCAACTCTTTTTCATATTTTCCTGAATATCACTTAAAAATTCAACTGTTAAAATCCTTTATAATATTTATTTTAACAATCTCTATTTAGAATATTTTTATGACTAGTTAAACACAAACCAAAAATCAATTTATCAATTTATCCAAATCGTTTTCTTTTAAAATAATCCAAACTTCGATATAAATATTTCTATATCAGAATCTCCTTTTAAATTCCTTCAAATTCCAAAAATAATATTATGGTATTTAAAATACCAAAATTCAGGCAAGTGCTACTTTAGTATCCAATTATTCAGTTACAATAATAATCTATAATAGATTATTCTAACACATCATATATCAATATATATAAAATTTAAAATCAACATTTTTGAGGAATCCGGTTGGATCCATCCAGCCTGTATCCCTGCATCCACTAATGTTAATACAACATAAAATATCAATCCTACTTCGAGGGGGACATCGCGGTATATAGGGTCATCCACTATTATGCGTGGCGCATAAGGTCTCCTACGCTAAAATATGCATGAATATCAATCAAACTACTAATATATATACTACTATATATGTAATATAATATCATTCAACATATAGTATAAATTCAACCATGCATGCAATAATTAATATTAACTATTTAAAATTAAATTCTAGTAATCCAAATGAGTGAGAATTTATCACCTTGATTTTTCCTAAAATTTTCGAATACTCATTTTAAATTAAAACCTAAAATCCTAGCTATTTCCAAATGATAATGTAGCCTACATTATTGCGAATTTTATAGGTTTGACCTTATAATTATCAAATGAAATAGTTAATTTGACTTATCATATATACACGCTAACACATTAGCCTTTTTAAATAATAATCGATTTTATTATATAGATCATATATTAACTTAGTATACTTTCCTTTTTGAAATCATATACATTAATAGATAACCGTTTATACATATTTATAAAATCCAAATTTAAATAAACTTTCCAAATCAAGACATTTTAAAAAAATCCTGTTTTCAAACCCTATTTTTTTGCCTTGCATTCGACTTTTAAAAATATAACTAACTAAACCAAATTTCAAAAATTAAATTAATTATCTCACATAAATAAAACATAATTACTACTAACCTCGATCATAAGCACCGATTTACTTTCCTACACACTGCCCAAAAAATGCGAATACTGTAGTGGCCCTGACTCGACCTTCGAAAATCAGCATCGAATACGACACTCATATTCAAATGCCGCAGATCCAAACGTCGAATCTAGTTCGCCGAAGCTTATAACACATCAAGTACAGCACAGCGGAAGAAAATGAATGATATCATTTGACATACAACGTTTGATACAATATCTGATACAATGATGATACAATAGAATGATAAAATAGATATCAATACTATCAGAGATACAAGAAATAACAGTGGAAAAGAATATCATCAATGGACTACGTCTCCAACATGCAACTGCAACAACATCTCTAAACTAAAGATAGCTCGAACACAAATCAAGTTGCACCAAGCTAAGCAAGGTCAGTCATGAAAACTGAAGTGTAAAAAATGCGACCCACAAATCCAAATGGCTTCGAAGGCTATTGAACCAATTCCTACTATTCGACTATCTGAAAAACCCAACTCTAGACTACTCGTGTGGAAAATAATGGGCGCTCAGAGTTTAGGAAAGGAACAATAAACTCCAGGTTAGTCATGGGACTGGTGTGAGTAAACAAAAACGATTTTTATCTTTAAAACGACCAACAAAAGCTTTTAAAACATTGAGAACCGCAATGCTTTTTCGAAAATGAAACTACCATAAGGCCTCCCTCTACACACACAATGCAAGCGCAAAATTGAAGGAGATTTCTCCTTATGATAGTCAAAAATGCTTGTTACGAGAAAACTCTTTGATATTATTATTATTAGTGCATAGTGGAAAACCTTTCGAAAGTATAATATTAATCTTAGCCAGCATAGGTACCATTATACTATGCCTACTATAGCTACCATTTTAAATTGAGTTTCTACAACTAAAACTGTACAAGGGGCGTATTGTTTGATTGGATTTTCAAAAAATGGTCAGGCAAAGGAACTTTCCACATAAAATGGAACGCCTTTGGAGGGACGCCCCCAAGAACCTAAACGGATCTCTGCTACACAAGGCCGGGTTACCTCTGTAACTAGGTAACAACTGACGCGAGTATGCCATCCCCCGGTCGTTACCGACCTTTATCCAAGGGCCCTCAATCCAACAACCAAACAGTAAAGTATTTGGGATCCATACCATGATACTAAATTTTATAAAAAATCGACATAAGTAAATATCTGGGCTCCATACCATTATATCACTTTTTTATCCAGAAGGAAATGGTCATACCCTCAGGAGGAGGTACCCCCACATAACCTTGCTGCCACGATTCCTGTTTCGACCATTACTGGGTTGTGAGGCTCGAGAAGTCTCGTTCACAAAGCTACACTTTTTCACAAAGCCATGCTTCGATCACAAATGATCATCAACACACAACAGCACTTAGCATGCCACATTACCAAATTGGGAATGCATCACTAGTACATAACCTCTAAGCTCGTACGTCTCAGAGAAGGGTGTTAAGCTAAGAGAATAAATCTCTGCCACCAATAGAAATGTATTTGATAGAAACCAGCTTTACATCTCAAAGTGTAATGTCAGATACACGTCCATACAAGCATGTTCCGGGTTCGAAAAGAACCAAAGGCACTTCCGAAGAAGCCCTTGCAAATCCGGGTATCCACAATCCCGATCGGACTTCCCATCACTTGGGAAATCTCCATACTGGCGCGACTCAGTGCAGAGACAATCGATGGGTTATCCTTTCGTTCTCGAAAATACCCGGTATTCACCACCATTCTTAAAATGCTATCCATATCGACGTATCATTATTCGAAATGGGATATATGACACAAAGGTCCTCTCTCGTCTAAGCTGAATAATAAGTGTAATACTTAAAAACATATGGATAATGGGATTTCAGTTAAGTCACAACTTAATATCCAAAAAATTTCTTTCAAATGGTTTAAACAAATTACCATTTCCAGTCTTTTAAACAAAAAGATTCAATTCACAAAGATCCATTCATGGATTTAAAAAAAAATCCATTTCGAATTTGATTAACTCGTCCAATCTTTCAGTTTAAGATTTAATTCATAACTTTCAAATTCCAATTCAAATCTGGTATATAAAGGATACACCATTTAAAATTCTCTTTGATTTCAAAACAAGATTTAATTGTCTCCACTAAGGTTGATTCATGGTCTTTCCAACTATTTACATTTCATTCCCAACTTAAAATCTTTCGATACAAATTGGAGATCCTTTCTTTTTATAAAAGCTATTATTATTTGAAACAAATAGTTTTGCTTTTGGAAAAAATGATTACAATTACATAAGCTAAAGCCATTCAAGTATAAAACTTGGGTTTAAATTTTAATTTCCAAAACCGTACTTTTTAAATGGTTGAAAACCCGTATAAACATGTTTATAATTTGTATAATCTTTTTTAGACCATAATTTCCAAATCATTGAATTTGAATTCAAATATTGAAATCAAATTTAAATCAAATTATTTAAATTTGAAGTTTTGTTAAGATATATAAAATAACTCATATTTTTTTGAAAACTCATTTTCAAAAGCTTCCAATTACAATTACAAAACTATTTTGAATTCAAGAATTCAATCTTTAAAATTGTTAAACTATGCGACTTAGCCAATTTCCTCGTGCAATCCATATTTGTGTGTGTATGTTGTAGTCCAGGGGTTTGACACAATAGTGCAACATCATAAATCATCACATTACATATTTAAGCACATCGATATTGATAAGCGGTATAATCTATAACGCTTATCGTTCATTTAAAGATTCACAGATAAATAATTTTCATTCATCACAGATCACGCTGAAACAATTCATAGCACAAAGCACAACATATCGGAAATATCAAACAGTCCGACAATCGATAGAATTCAAACATCCATAAGTAAACTCAATTAATTATCTGATTAATTTAAATCAGATAAGTCATCAATCATGGTCAATTAACATTAATTTATTTCAAATCATTTGATTAATTGTCCTTTAATCATTTATTAATTAAATTAATCAATCTTTAATTATTTGTACTTATTCAATTATCCTTTAACTAATTTCCCTTAATGAAATAAATTAATCAACCTTAATTATCTACCATTTAATTAATTTCTTAATTAATTACAATAAGTGATTGTTCCTAATCATTTAACCAACTTTGATTAATTAATTACCTTTTTAATCAATACTTAGTTGATCATAATTATGAAATTGATTAACCTTAATCATGAAATTGATTATCTTTAATTATCCAAACACCCATAAGTAGTTACCCATTCATTAATTACTAACTTACCATTAAAAATCTTTAATTAACCATCTTTGAAATTAATTATCATTAACAATGCTTAATTACAAATAAATTAAACACTTAATTATTAATTAACCAATCTTTAATTACAAATTGATAAACCCCTAATTAATTGCAATAATAAATTAATTAATCCTTCTTAATTACTTTCCAAAATAATTAATTAATAATTATTATTATTTATCTTAATGAACATTTTAAAAATCTTCTTTAAACTTTGAAAACAAGTTATTACTCATTTGAAAACTTTAATGTTACTTAATTTTAATACTTAACTTAAATTATCTACTTAATTAAAATATTAATTAAGATTTTTGAAAATGTTGTTAAGTACTTTCTTAAATAATTAAAATTGTAATGAAGTCTTAACTTCAAATTGTCAAACATTAATTGTCATCATTACTTAAAATTGTTATAAAAAAGTTTACTTAACTTACCTTTTTATAACATAATATTGCAGTTTGAAAGAAAACACCCGATAACTACCCCTGTTTAACTCGAGCAGTACTTCGAGTCCCTCATCAGCTTTCCCCGAGACACCTCGTTCCCTCTCGTACTCCATCTTCTTCTTCCCTTTTTTTAGTTTAATTTTAAACTTAAGTTATAGATTAAAGCATCATGAAACCACTCTCACGCTCGATCACTAACCCGTAGCAAGCGACCACAATACTCGAGCAACGACTTGAGATCGTTCACCAACAACAACACTGACAGCCATCCCCACGCCGTACACGTGCACGATGACGCACCATAGCTCTGGTGAACTCCATCACCATGGGCAAGTCACAAATCCCCATAGACTCGAAATCCAAACTCAACTCGACCCTAAAAATTTCAAAACGAAATTTAGTCATTTGCTCGAACCTGAAGCTCAACCCAACGCGCAAAACCACCTAGCCACCACCGCTCAGAACACCAGAGATGCTCAGAATTCATCCACACCACGACAACAAACTATCCTTCCATCCTCCAGTTCCTTGTGCAACTCGATCACGTATAGGAGATATACACGCCTCATTACTGACACGACTAGAAACTCGAAACAAAGCCCTAAAGCGACCTCGTTCCTCAAATTCATGAAATAGAAAAATTATTCTATAATTTTTTTGAGATCACAGATGCTCATACAAGCTTCAAACCAAATTTCAACATTTATTATTGGATCGATTACTAGAAAATGAAAAAAATGCAAATTCTTCTTGAATACGAACTACTCTTAAAATACAAATCTAAAAGTCTTCACTTTTGTTTTAAAAAGCATAATTTGCAGTAAGAATTCTAGTTATGAACTTGAATTAACATTTTGCAACAATCAAATTTATCTAAATATTATTTGATTACCTGTAAGCAAGGTTTCCAGTGTTGATATCTTACAAACATGGTATAAATCAACTTTTAGAATCTAAATTTAAGTTTAAACAGCTTGTTTCAGTTGAAACTTAAAACTTAACAATGATTAGAAGAAAATAAATTTGAGGTTTGAAAAAAATATTCTCCCCGTAACATTAAACAGAGAAGTATAGAGCAACACAGAATTATATTCCAGATCAAAGCATAAACCAGATTATCAATGAATCTTGAACTATTTTTAAATTAAACTTGAAGCTTTAAATTTGATGTTTACTCACCCAGCAAATTTTGAACAGAGAGCAATACTTTTCTGAAACTGCAGTTTGATTTATATTTTTTTTCCTGTGAATCCTTTTTCTGTTTTGTTGTTCAGTAGAATTAATTGATGACGCTTCTTATTTTCTTTTCTTTCTTGCTTTCTTTTGCTGAGTTTTTTTTTATGAAAGAAATGAAATAATATGGATGTATATATGTGGAGAAGGTGTATACAGAGGGGAGGTATTTTCTGGTGTAAGCTTCCTCTTTCTTTTTTTTTAATCAGATTTTTCTTTGTTGATTAAAGATTTTTTTCTTTCAATTGGAGGCTGATACGATAGTAGTAAGTACTTATGTTTCCATTTTATTTACAGCCTCATCATCTCATTTGGCTTTTGTGTGAAGTTTTTTATTTCCTCGTATTTATCCTTTTGTTTTATCTTCTTGCTTTCCTAATTTGTTTCTATCATACTTCATAAATTCTTAGATTTTCACTTATTTTATTATCTTACATACTTTTTACACTTGTTAAACGACTTGTATTTCTCATCAATTAAAAGCTTTTAAACAAATTTTATATTGCATTTTTATTATACATCTTCTTAATCATTATTATATACACATTATTTTAAAGAAAATGTTTTTAAAACTAGCTACCCATAAATAATTTATATAAGTAATATTTTTAAACCCAAATCATTTCTCTAAGTTATTTACTTAAGTTTAAATTTAAATACAAACTCAATATTCAAATTCAAATTCTAAAGTCAAATTTACTCATATATACATATACATATACATTTCAAATGCAAATTAATTCCAAAATTAATTCCGAAATTTACATTAACTATTAATTTAAAATCAATTCAAAATTGGGATCGTTATAGATTCCTCCCTTAAAAAAAATTCCTCCTCGAAATTTGTAGGTAGGAAAACAACACAGATAGAGAAACAGTTTTCCAGGTCAAACTGAATATCTATTTTATATTCGGCTCACCAAATCAGAATATCACCAATATGAGAACAAACTCATTCAATATTACATAGGATACTCAGGTCATCAAATCTACGAAATATGCAAGGCACTGGTTAGTCCGAAGAAATAACTAACCATTCGTAGAACATATCGAGACCTAAACAATAGATAAATGGATTAAAATTTTCCATAACTCACAAATACTAGATATGGATTCCAAACTCAAATCGGAATACCCCAAATTATATATAACTTGCCCCTCTTCGGACTTTGATATTCATAAGAAATTACAATAGAGTTTCAAATTTGGCTTTAAATCGAAATTGTTTTATCGATAAAATTTATTTAACTTCATATTTTAGTTACCACTTTATTTCACATTGAATTTCAAAATCACTGAAGTTAAAAACGAAAAGATGATAGAAATTTAATGAAGAGAATACGAGATAGAAACTTATCTACAAGATTCGTAAGGGCCATCATCACACCAAAGCTTCTCCTTTAAGCTGCCACAAAGCCAATCAAAGAATTGAAATCAAATCAAAGGAGATTGATAGAGAAAGATTGTTTCCGTTGTTGTAGGGTATTGACCATTTAATGGTATTTCCCTGTCCCCTATCTCGTCCTCTTCTTGAACTCATACTCACTATCAATGGACAGTAAGAGAATTTACTGAGGCATATAGACGGATATCTTAGGGATATACTCATCCTAGGGTTTACTTCACCCTATCTCTGATAAACTACTTAATGTGTTATACTCCTGAGCTAAAGTTTCAACCTTCGGCTCAGATACCAAATGCAACAACCCTGACTCGACCTTCGAAAATCCGCATCGAATACGACACTCATATTCAAATGTCGCAGATCCAAAAGTCAAATCTGGTTCGCCGAAGCTTATAACACATCAAGTACAACACAGCAGAAGAAAATGAATGATATCATTTGATATACAATGTTTGATACAATATCTGACACAATGATGATACAATAGAATGATACAATAGATATCAACACTATCAGAGATACAAGAAATAGCAGCGGAAAAGAATATTATCGATGGAATACATCTCCAACGTGCAACTGCAACACCATCTCTAAACTAAAGATAGCTCGAACACCAGTCAAGTTGCACCAAGCTAAGCAAGGCCAGTCGTGAAAACTGAAGTGTAGAAAATGCGACCCACAAATCCAAAAGGCTTCGAAGGTTATCGAACCAATTCCTACTATTCGACTATCTGAAAAACCTAACTCTAGACCGCCCGTGTGAAAAATAGTGGGCACCTAGAGTTTAGGAAAGGAACAATAAACTCCAGGTCAGTCATGGGACAGGTGTGAGTAAACAAAAATGATTTTTATCTTTAAAAACGATCAACAAAAGCTTTTAAAACATTGAAAACCGCAATGCTTTTTGGAAAATGAAACTACCATAAGGCCTCCCGCCACACACATAATGCAAGCACAAACTTGGAGGAGATTTCTCCTTATGATAGTCAAACATGCTTATTATGAGAAAACTCTTTGATATTATTATTATTAGTGCATAGTGGAAAACCTTTCGAAAGTATAATATTAATCTTAGCCAGCATAGGTACCATTATACTATGCCTACTATAGCTACCATTTTAAATGGCCGGTTCTACAACTAAAACCGTACATGGCGTGTATTGTTTGATTGGATTTCCAACAAATGGTCAGGCAAAGGAACTTCCCACATAAAATGGAACGCCTCTGGAGGTACGCCCACAAGAACCAAACCAGATCTCTGCTACATAAGGCCTGGTTACCTCTGTAACTAGGTAATAACCGACGCAAGTATGTCATCTCCCGGTCGTTACCAACCTTTATCCGAGGGCCCTCAATCTAACAACCACAGAGTAAAGTATCTGAGCTCCATACCATGATACTACTTTATATAAAAAATCAACATAAGTAAATATCTTGGCTCCATACCATGATATCACTTTTTTATCCAGAAGGAAATGGTCATACCCTTAGGAGGAGCTGCCCCCAAATAACCTTGCTGTCACGATTCCTGTTTCGACCATTACCCGGTTGTGAGGCTAGATGACGTCTCGTCCACAAAGCTACGTTTTTCACAAAGCCATGCTTCGATCACACATGATCAACAAATGATCATCAACAAACAGTAGCACTTAGCATGCCACATTACCAAATTGGGAATGTATCACTAGTAACCATCTACTACATCACCTCTGAGCTCGTACGTCTCAAAGAATGGTGTTAAGCTAAGGGAATAAATCTCCGCCACCAACATAAATGTATTTGATAGAAACCATCTTTACGTCTCCAAGTGTAATGTCAGACACACATCCATACAAGTCTGTTCCGGGTTGGAACAGAACCGAAGGCGCTTCCAAAGAAGTCCTTGCAAATCAGGGTATCCACAATTCCGATCGGACTTCCCATCACTTAGGAATTCTCTATACCGGTGCGACTCTGTGCAGAGACAATCGACGGGTTATCCTTTTGTTCTCAAAAATACCCGGTCTTCACCACCAGTCTTTAAATGCTATCCATATCGACGTATCATTATTCGGGATGGGATATATGACACAAAGGTCCTCTCCCGGTTAAACCGAATAATGAGTGTAATATTTAAAAACATATGGATAATTGGATTTCTGTTAAATCACAACTTAATATCCAAAACTTTTCTTTCAAATGGTTTAAACAAATTACCATTTCTAATCTTTTAAACAAAAAGATTCAATTCACAAAGATCCATTCACGGATTTCAAAACAATTTTCATTTCGAATTGGATTAACTCGTCCAATGTTTTAGTTTGAGATTTAATTCATAACTTTCAAATTCCAATTCAAATCTGGTATATAAAGGATACACCATTTAAAATTCTCTTTGATTTCAAAACAAGATTTAATCGTCTCCACAAAGGTTGATTCACGGTCTTTCCAACTATTTACAATTTCATTCCCAACTTGAAATCTTTCGATACAAATTGGAAATCCTTTATTTTTATGAAAGCTATTATTATTCGACACAAATAGTTTCGTTTTTGGAAAAAGTGATTACAATTACATAAGCTAATGCCATTCAAGTATAAAACTTGAGTTTAAATTTAAATTTCCAAAACCATACTTTTTAAATGGTTGAAAACCAATATAAACATCTTTATAATTTGTTTAATCTTTTTTAGACCATAATTTCCAAATCATTGAATTTGAATTCAAATATTGAATTCAAATTTAAATCAAATTATTTAAATTAGAAGTTTTATCAACTTATATAAAATAACTCTTATTTTTTTGAAAACTCATTTTCAAAAGCTTCCAATTTCTAAAACTATTTTGAATTCTAGAATTCAATCTTTAAAATTGTTGAAATATGCGAGTTAGCAGATTTCCTCGTGCAATCCATATTTGTGTGTGTATGGTGTAGTCCAGGGGTTTCACACAATAGTGCAACATCATAAATAATCACATCACATATTTAAGCACATCTATATTGGTAAGGGTATAATCTATAACGGTTATCGTTCATTTACAGATTCACAGATAAATAATATAAATTTATCACATATAAATAATTTTCAATCATCAAAGATCACGCTGAAACAATTCGTAGCACAAAGCACAACATATCAGAAATATCAAACAGTCTGACAATCAATAGAATTCAAACATCCATTAGTGAACTCAATTAATTATCTGATTAATTTAAATCAGATAAGTCATCAATCATGGTTAATTAACATTAATTTATTTCAAATCATTTGATTAATTGTCCTTTAATCATTATTAATTAAATTAATCAATCTTTAATTATTTATACTTATTCAATTATCCTTTAATTAATTTCTCTTAATTAAATAAATTAATCAACCTTAATTATTTACCATTTAATTAATTATTCTTAATTAATTACAATAAGTGATTATTCCTAATCACTTAATCAATTTTGGTTCATTAATTACCTTTTTCATCAATACTTAATTGATCTTAATTATGAAATTGATTAACCTTAATCATGAAATTGATTATTTTTAATTATCCAAACACCCATAAGTAGTTACCCTTTCATTAATTACTAACTTATCATTAAAAATATTTAATTAACCATCTTTGCAATTAATTACCATTAACAATGCTTAATTATAAATAAATTAAACACTTAATTATTAATTAACCAATCTTTAATTACAATTATAAATTAATTAACCCTTCTTAATTACTTTCCAAAATAATTAATTGATAATAATTATTTATCTTAATGAACAATTTACAAATCTTCTTTAAACTTTGAAAACTTGTTATTACTAATTTGAAAACTTTAATGTTACTTAATTTTAATACTTAACTTAAATTATCTACTTAATTAAAATATTAACTAAGATTTTTAAAAACGTTGTTAAGTATTGTGACGACCCGGGTTCCTACGCCCAGAAAACCGTTTCATCTTGAAGAAAGAAAGGGATGAGAAAATAGTAAAGATAGAGAAGAAAGAACAACAACATCAGAATATCACAGCGGAATGAATAAATTATAATAATTACATAAGTATTTATATAATATACAACATTAATCAGAGTTATACAGATAATACATCACATACTAGACAGTTGTAACCACCTGTCTAGTTAATACAACACAACTCAAACAAATGAACCAAAGATACCAACACAGCGGAACTATAAATATATCTACAACGTTGAAGCCTCCTGCTCCATTGCTCCTCCAGAATTCGTAAAAGCTAACCTGAATCCCTTGGCTACCCGTAAAAATTAGGGTACCCGAGAGTTTATGAAAAACAAAAAATAAACTCCGGGTCAGACATGGATCTGGTGTGAGTAACAGGTTAAAGTTGCTTAATTTTGAAAATCCTTTGAAATAAAAGATATCACGTAAGACTCCCCACACATAAACATGGGTAAGTTTTTACCTTACGCTAACCAAAATATTTGATAGGAAATTCAGTGATATTATAATAGGTCTACGGTTTTCAAGTAAATAGAAAATAGCCGAAATTGTTACATTCATTAAATTCCAGCTACTAGCCACAAAAGTGGGTAATACAATCAAAACCGTTGGCACTTATTGGATTGTGGATTCCATACAATGGCAGGGCTACTGGGGTACCACCCGTCACAGTACGTGGCCCAGATCAACGTATCGAGGATCACTCCAGACCCCCTACAACACAAGGCCGGAACCATTCCTTACTGAACAGTCCCGAACAAGATAACCTCTACAGTTGTTGCAATCAACGGCCCGCACAGCCGAAAAATAAGGGATACCTAGACAGAGGAATATCCTTGTCCTGCTTGGGCATGACCCACCTAACCTTGATGCACCTCCCCTGCTTTAGCCATTCCCGGTTGATGAGGCTTGAGGCTACGATTACCTTTACAGAACATCTCTTAGAATGCTCATCGTCCGCCTGACGATGTGTTGAAAGCATTCAATCCATACAAGTTCGTTCCGGGTTCGAACGAAACCGAAGGCATTATCTCGTTACACTCATTTTGGAACCACCCTCAGAGTTAACGACAATAACCCTTGCACTCTGAATCTTCAACTTCACTTCAGATTCATGACCTATCGTTAATTTGGAATCGATGTGGTTTTCGGATGTTTCAAATAAGGAAAACCATCCTGGTCTCATCGAAATCCAAAACGTGTCTTTTAAGGCCAAGTTGTCTATTTAGTCTTAACAGTTTAATTCAATATTATCAATACACACAGATAGATCATTCATAATATCATAATAGATAATCATATCATCATCACATACAGAAAATCAATATTATCATCCAGATAGATAATTAAATATTATCATATTTAAATGAAACATCCATATCACATAGATACCACTCATCTCATATCTGAGATCACAATCATCAAATGAAATATCATTCATCCATAAGCAATGATTTATAGTCATACCATTTGTAATTAATTTAAAATGATTTAAATTGACTACTTCTATCTCTAATTAATTTAAAGTAAATTAAATTAATTCTTTATCTATAAATCCTGCTTATACAACCCTTAACTAATTATAAATCAAATTAATTAATTAATCAATCTCTAGATATTCATCTTGATTAGATACCTTTGGTTAGTCATCTTCTAATTATAATGAGTAATTTGTCTTTATTTAATTTCCCAAATTAATTATCCTAACCATTTATAGTAATTAATATTTAATTACTTCATTTATAATTAATTACATTTATTCTTAATTAATTACATCAATTAATCACCACATTATTAATTATTCCTTAATTAACCAATTCTTAATTACATTATTAATTATATTAATTAATGATCTTTAATTCAGATTTAATTACTTTATTTAAATTACATTAAGTGATTAATCTTTAATTAAACACAATTATTAATCACCCTTGATTAATAACAAAATAGTAATTAACTACCCTTAATTACTTATATTATTAAATCAATTATCCCATAATTAATTATCTCCTTTAATTAATCCTTTGATTAATTCCAAAAGTAATTATCCAAATTACTGTAACACATCATCTTTCACTAATTACATTCAGTAATTATCATTAATTAGTTCCTTAAGTAATTATGCTCCATTAATTACATTAATTACACATATCTAATTATCAAATGATTTCTTAAATTAATTAAACCCAATTAATTAACTTAATTTAATCATATTATCAAAATTAGTTGCAATAAGTAATTAATCTCTTAATTACTTTTATCAAGTAATTTCATCTAACCATTTACAATAGATTATCTAAATTAAAATTAATCACATTAATTAATCAACAAATATCCCTTAGTTAATTATCTTCATTAACCAAAAGCCTTTCTTAATTTACTTCTTAATTAATCTCTAATTACAAATTAATCTAAATTACAACTTTATAAATATAATACATAAGTCAACCTTCAATTAACTTATTAATTAATTCACTTCAGTATCTTAATTATCTCTAAGATAATTAATTCTTTTTAAACCGATTTAAACAAATATTAAAGTGTATTTTGGACATTACCCCCTTTTGAATTTAAATTTGAATTCCATTTTGAATTTAAGATTTCAAAATGATTTATCATTTTAACATTAGCCCAATTTAAATATTTATTTATAAACTTCAAAAAGAAATGTAAACAAACATTTATTATTTATATAAGAAAGCCTTTAAATTAACTGCTTAATCTTTCGATAAAAAATTTAAGATTTTTGCATTACATTACATTATAACCTGCTTTTGAAAACTTGATTATTAATCCTTGATTAAAAACCCAAACTCATCATTTTTTTCTCTTTTACCTTGGATTTAAAGGTTCATTTGCATCAACACTTTAAATTTTTGAATTTAAATTCCATTTTAAATTTTTATTCTAGATTTTAAATGAAACTTTAAAAATCTGAAAACTATCAGGTTTTAAACCTGAAACCCCATTTAAAGATTTTAACTCTTTATTACATTTCCAATTTTTATGCAAAGATAAATTTGGATTCAAACTTAAGTCTGGATTTAAACTTGATGAAAATCTGGTACACAACTAAGTTTTCATTTGAATTTGTTAAAAAAAACTCAAACAACTTGCTATCAGGTTACAAACCTGGAACAACACAGACCAAACTCAAACCAAAGTTGACTTCGAGTCGCATACCCCTCTTCTTCGAGCCATATACTCGAATGACTCGAGTGAAACCCGGGGAAATAGACCAAAAAAAAACATAGTGACAGGTTTTTATCTAACCTGTAACCAACTCCCACCAGCTCTTCAAATGGGCACGGTGCACGTGCACCTATCCCCCACCTAACTCCGACCATCTTTGACGACCTCCACGAGTCATCTATCACCAACTCGTCCAGTTCAGATCACCAAGACTTCCACACATCCCTGAAGACGAATTCGAGCATCAAACTCAACCTGGAAATGCCAGAGCATTCCCACCTCACAACCTGTCAATGGCTCGCCGCTGCTACTACGACCATCTGGGGTCCTGAAACTTCGGCCTTGCCTTCCTCTACAACCCAACCACCATCTCCCAAAAACACGAAACGCTCGATCAATCATAGTACCCGCGGTGGATCGAACAACCAAACCCGGTTAAACTAGGGTTAAGAAACGAAAACTTCCACCATCATCAACACAATGATCATCCACCTCTCCTACCATTTTTCCTAGATACTTCGTTCACTACTCCATCTTCCAGCAGAGCCCCGACCCTTCCGGTTTCATAGATCATCAGAGATACTCAAATTTCCCTTTCTATGATGAACCTAAAACTGCACTTTAACCCCTTCACTAAAAACCTTGATTTTTGTTTCAAAATTCAAATTTTTGCATGATGTATCAAATCCAAACTCTGGAATAATAAATTAGGAAATTTAAATTTCCTCTTGTTTTTGACTTGATCAGTTAAATTTTGATTCCAGAGTCTTATTAATATTATTTTGTCTTGAATAAAATTCTAAACTAAATTTTGCAGTTAAACAGACCATTTTCATTTAAATCTTAAGTTTAGACAAAGATTAAATAAAAATATTTTGAATTTGTTTGACAAACAAGGCCTGGAAGTTAAATACAGAGAGTACTCTGATAATACACATGCATTACATATCATACAATCATATGCACTCAACAGAATTGAATTTTTATATGCACATTACATACGTATCCAAAGATGAATATGCAACAGATATATATACTTAACCATTTCAAAGTGAGGTAACTCACAAAGAATACAATATGTAGTAGTTCCATCTCACAAATAGCCAGAGAAAGGAATATATAAATATTCACATGAATATATTAAGCATTCAAATATTAGCATGCAACATATTAAAAACTTAAGTAATTTTAAAGGTGTTACTCACAGAAATGAAAAACAAGGCAAGTTTATAATGAAACAGTTTGGATTTGCAGGCTTGAAATATACAGAAATTTCATCACACAAACACCCAGAGAAAAATGAACATATAAATATTCACACAATATATTTAAGCATCCAAATATTTTCATGCAACAGATTTTAAGACTTAAGTAATTTTAAAAAATGTTACTCACCATTGCTTTTGGAAAGAGACAGAGCATTCTTTTGTCTGAAACAGTTTGAACTTTAAAACTAAGAATTTGTTTGCTGTGATCTTCCTAAACTTCTTGCCTATCTTCAGTTGTAAATATTACTTGAGTTTGTATAAATGAAAATGTTTGCCATTGTTTCAGGTTGGATATGTTTAGTGAAAGAACTAAAAATAAGAAGATGTGCATATAAAGAAGTTTACATGTAGGTGATAACTGGGTTAGCAAGTTTGCAGGTAAAATCTTATTATTATTATTATTTTCAGAGATTATGTTTTGTTTGTATATTACAAGATTTTATATTTTGAGGCTGAGTTGATCTTATACAACTCGAAATGACTATTGTTAGCTGCTAAGAAATGGTGTCATTTAATGCTAATGTACTTGTGTTCCCTACTTATCTAATTTTATTATTTCTCTTGCCTGCATCTTATTTCTACTTTGCTTTACTTTAGCTTGCTCTACAAACTACCTTATATGTTTAACATGCACAAAGATATTTTTACTTAGCTTTGCATCTCTCTTACAAGCAACCTGCATATTTATTTTATTCTATTTTACACAAACCCAGCTTTCTTTTGTACTTTATACATATATATACTTGCATGCCTAACTTATGTACATATACAAGTTGTTCTAGCAAATGTTATAAAATTTTAACTTAAGTATAGATACATACTTTTATACTTAAACACATTTACAATTTTACCTTTCATTTACTTTTAAACATAAACTATTAAATACTCCATTTACTTATTATTTATTTATTACTTATGTTTGTAACCATTATTTGATCTATAATTATGCTTAATAGTTATAAAGTTTATTTTAAACATTTTGAAAGACTTCATTTTTTTGAAATTTCAAATCATAGCTTCCCTTTGTAAATAGATTTGAAATAACAATTTCCATTAAAATTCATTTGTAAAAGCATTACATTAGTAATATTATTTAAATAAAACTCATTATTAACTTAAAATAATTTATAAAAGAAACAATCTCTTCAAAATATAAATTACTCATTTTATAAAGCTAAATTAAAAAGAACAAAACAATCTTTTTATTTAAATTTAAACCTAGGCTAGAATTTATTTTTAAACAAATTAAATTTATCTATTTAATAGCTAAATACTAAATTAAATCAAATTTCCCAATTTACCAAAATATTAGAATTAGAAAACATAACTTTATTTATTAATTTAAAACAGAGCTTATCTATATATAAATATACAAATATATATATATATATATATACATTTAGATTATAAATAGAAACAATTTAAATTAGCTTTTAAAAGGTAAATCATCAGTTAAATATTTATTTAAAAGAAGATGATTAAATCAATTTAAATCTTATTAACAATAAAAATCAACTCTGTCTAATTTCAGCACAGATTATTAAATTGATATTGCCATAAATTCCGGGATATCACATTCCTCCCCCCTTAAAAGAATTTCGTCCCCGAAATTTAAAACAAAGGTAATTTAATAATCCAATTAAAAATTTAATTCTAAAACACAAGCATATATCAATCATATGCTAACAATTATAGCAACCAATTCATCCAAACAAACAAATCTAACTATCCAGATAAAATTTCGGATAGAATTTTTCTCGACTTTTCCCCAAGAATAAATATCTGGACACTCGCTCTACATAATTCAAACAAACAATGCTACTAAGCTACAGAACTTCCACTTATCTAGATTTACAAAACAAGTCAGGATATCAAACAACAGACAAGTCTGACTCAAGAACCAAAACTCCCTGAACTGCTGATTCTACGACCAGAGATAGATCTTACACGTACTCCCTCCGAGATACGTGAAACACAACGAACCTCTGTTATCCAAACTGACAATTCGATCCTGAAGAATAAACACTTATCCAGAATCAAATCTCTGACTTCGAAATCCAAATTCTTCGGTCTCTTATCCACTAAACTCGTCGGACGATCTTGGGCTTCCTTCATCCTTACTGATCAGCTCAACTCTTGCTGATGTCCTTAGAAACAAACTGAACCAAAGACAATCCAACAAATTGATCTTTCCAAGATTGACCAAAAACTAAGAACACAAACTCTATTCTAAAATTAGAAGGCTGATCTCACTTCTCTCATCAAGAATAGATTAAACAGATGCACTCCCAATCTGGCCTCACATCTCGAAAAATTTCCTGTAGAACTCTCTAACCCAAACATTGCAACATCCTATTGCTTCCAAACTAAAACAGCTGCCACCATGCTTCAACTACGCAACTTTGACTGAACAGATGAAAATGCTGAAGATGAACTCAAGCACAGACTAGACAACACATAAAAATAAAGTTCACATATCAAAAAATAAAACTCAGAAGTTCCTCTAAAACCTGCGCTGCTTTGCCAAACTCAAAAATCATCCTATTACTAAGCTGAACCATCGGTACCATTCCTGAAATCCAGTCGATACCAAACTCAATCTTCAAATGCTGACCAAACTTTGACTTCCTGAAGACATCCAGAAAAATATCTCTGAAACACAAGAGAACACTCAAACTATCGCAAGTCACATTTGCGATCAATCCAGCCTAATTCCAAAGATACTGCTCTCTCTTTACAAATCAGAAAATCTTACACTTATGTGGCCAATCCATCGAAGAAATGGAATCACTCTGCTTCTGAAGTTACCTCAAGAAAAACTGCTAAGCCATTAGACTTCCTAATCCAAAGCGCTTCGAGAAACTCAGACCTCAAAGCAAACAGGAACACCCAACCGATCATAGCCACAACACCGAAGCAGTCACTCTTCCTTATTTGTTACAAAGAAACATCTTCGGAGACATCCATAGTCACTGCGTCTTATCACACAGCTACTACACCTTGATGTATCAAGATATCATGACTTGCTTCTGTCCAACCGACAGATCCAAACGCTAGCTCAACCGAACTTACACTTCAAAAATGAACTCCGAACCTTAACAGGTTTCCTTCAGAGATTAATGAAATCCTTACCTCGCTTAAAGCTCAATCAAGATGGTATTAGGTCTACAGTCTCGACAAATACACTTCCAACCTCAATCATTCAAACTCTAACCATTGGTAGTCGTGTTACACACACCACTACCCAATCTACCTTTATAGCTTATTGGAAAACCCAAACAGGTAACCCAACAATAGGTAGAAATAAATAAATATATATTATATATCAAAATTACAAATACGCTCTCTCAGAAAGAAAACACTCAAGAGCCTAGGTATTCACTCAACCTAGCGCTTTGATACCAACTGTGATGACCTGGGTTCCTACGTCCAGAAAACCGTTTCGTCTTGTAGAAAGAAAGGGATGAGAAAATAGAAAAGATAGAGAAGAAAGAACAACAACATCAGAATCTCACAGCAGAACGAATAAATTATAATAATACATAAGTATTTATATAATATACAACATTAATTAGAGTTATACAGATAATACATCACATACTAGACAGTTATAACCACTTGTCTAGTTAATACATCACAACTCAAACAAATGACTCAAAGGTACCAACACAGCGGAACTATATATATATCTACAACGCTGAAGCCTCCTGCTCCATTGCTCCTCCAGAATTCGTCAAAGCTAACCTGAATCCCTTGGTTACCCGTAAAATTTTGGGTACCCGAGAGTTAATGAAAAACAAAAATAAATTCCGGGTCAGACATCGGTCTGGTGTGAGCAACAGGTTAAAGTTGCTTAATTTTGAAAATCCTTTGAAATAAAAGGTATCACGTAAGACTCCCCACACATAAACATGGGTAAGTTTTTACCTTACGCTAACCAAAACATTTGATAGGAAATTTAGTGATATTATAATAGTTCTAGGGTTTTCAAGTAAATAGAAAATAGCCGAAATTGTTACATTCATTAAATTCCAGCTACGGGCCACAAAAGTGGGTAATACAATCAAAACCATTGGCACTTATTGGATTGTGGATTCCATACAATGGCAGGGCTACTGGGGTACCGCCCGTCACAGTACGTGGCCTAGATCAACGTACCGAGGATCACTCCCGATCCCCTACAACACAAGGCCGGAACCATTCCTTATTGAACTGTCCCGAACAAGATAATCCCGGCAGTTGTTGCAATCAACCGCCCACACAGTCGAAAAATAAGGGACATCTAGATAGGGAAATATCCTTGTCCTACTTGGGCATGACCCACCAAACCTTGCTGCACCTCTCCTGTTTTAGCCATTCCCGGTTGATGAGGCTTGAGGCTACGATTACCTGTACAGAACATCTCTTAGAATTCTCATCGTCCGCCTGACGATGTGTTGAAATCATTCAATCCATACAAGTTCGTTTCGGGTTCGAACGAAACCGAAGGCATTATCTCGTTACACTTATTTTGGAATCACCCTCAGAGTTAACGACAATAACCCTTGCACTCTGAGCCTTCATCTTCACTTCAGATTCACGACCTATCGTTAATTTGGAATCGATGTGGTTTTCGAATGTTCCAAATAAGGAAAACCGATCCCGGTCTCATCGAAATCCAAAACGTGTATTTTAAGGCCAAGTTGTCTATTTAGTCTTAACAGTTTAATTCAATATTATCAATACACACAGATAGAAAATTCATAATATCACAATAGATAATCATATCATCATCACATACAGAAAATCAATATTATCATCCAGATAGATAATTAAATATTATCATATTTAAAACAAACATCCATATCACATAGATATTACTCATCTCATATCTGAGATCACAATCATTAAATGAAATATCAATATCATTCATCCATAAGCAATGATTTATAATCATACCATTTGTAATTAATTTAAAATGAATTAAATTAACTACTTCTATTTCTAATTATTTTAAAGTAAATTAAATTAATTCTTTATCTATAAATCCTGCTTATACAACCCTTAATTAATTATAAATCAAATTAATTATTAAATCAATCTCTAGATATTCATCTTGTTTAGATACCTTTGATTAATCATCTTCTAATTATAATGAGTAATTAGTCTTTATTTAATTTTCTAAATTAATTATCCTAATCATTTATAGTAATTAATATTTAATTACTTCATTTATGATTGATTACATTTATTCTTAATTAATTACATCAATTAATCACCACATTATTAATTATTCCTTAATTAAACAATTCTTAATTACATCATTAATTATATTAATTAATGATCTTTAGTTCGGATTTAAATACTTTATTTAAATTACATTAAGCGATTAATCTTTAATTAAACACAATTATTAATCACCCTTGATTAATAACAAAACAATAATTAACTACCCTTAATTACTTATATTAGTAAATCAATTATCTTATAATTAATTATCTCCTTTAGTTAATCCATTGATTAATTCCAAAAGTAATTATCCAAATAACTCCATTAACACATCATCTTTCACTAATTACATTTAGTAATTAACATTAATTACTTCCTTAAGTAATTATGCTCCATTAGTTACATTAATAACACATATCAAATTATCAAATGATTTCTTAAAATAATTAAACCCAATTAATTGACTTAATTTAATCATATTATCAAAATCAGTTCCAATAATTAATTAATCTCTTAATTACTTTTATTAAGTAATTTCATTTAACCGTTTACAATAGATTATCTAAATTAAAATTAATCACATTAATTAATCAATAAACATCCCTTAGTTAATTATCTTCATTAACTAATAGCCTTTCTTAATTTACTTCTTAATTAATCTCTAATTACAAATTAATCTAAATTACAAGTTTATAAATTAATACATAAGTCAACCATTAATTAACTTATTAATTAATTCACTTCAATATCTTAATTATCTCTAAGATAATTAATTCTTTTTAAACTGATTTAAACAAATATTAAAGTGTATTTTGGACATTACTCCCTTTTGAATTTAAATTTGAATTCCATTTTGAATTTAAGATTTCAAAACGATTTACCATTTTAACATTAGCCCAATTTAAATATTTATTTATAAACTTTAAAAAGAAATGTAAAAAAACATTTATTATTTATATAAGAAAGCCTTTAAATTAACTTCTTAATTTTTTGATTAAAAATTTAAGCTTTTTGCATTACATTACATTTTAACCTGCTTTTGAAAACATGATTTTTAATCCTTGATTAAAAACCCAAACTTATCATTTTTTCTCTCTTTTACCTTGGATTCAAAGGTTCATTTGCATCCATACTTTAAATTTTTGAATTTAAATTCCATTTTAATTTTTTATTCCAGATTTTAAATTAAACTTTAAAAATCTGAAAACTATTAGGTTTTAAACCTGAAACCCCATTTAAAGATTTTAGCTCTTTATTACATTTCTGATTTTTATGAAAAGATAAATTTGGATTCAAACTTAAATCTGGATTTAAACTTGATGAAAATCTGCTATACAACTATGTTTTCATTTGAATTTGTTAAAAAAAACTCCAAGACTTGCTATCAGGTTACAAACCTGGAACAACACTGACCAACTCAAACCAAAGTTGACTTCGAGTCGCATACCCCTCTTCTTCGAGCCATATACTCGAATGACTCGAGTGAAACCCGAGGAAACAGCTCACAAAAAAACACAATGGCAGGTTTTTATCAAACCTGTAACCAACTCCCACCAGCTCTTCAAATGGGCACGGTGCACGTGCACCGATCTCCCACCTAACTCCGACCATCTTTGACGACCTCCACGAGTCATCTATCACCACCTCGTCCAGTTCCGATCACCAAGACTTCCATGCATCCCTGAAGACGAATTCGAGCATCAAACTCAACCTGGAAACACCAGAGCATTCCCACCTCACAACCTGTCAACGTCTCGGCGCTGCTACTACTACCATCAGGGGTCCTGAAACTTCGGCCTTGCCTTCCTCTACAGCCCAACCACCATCTCCCAAAAACACGAAACGCTCGATCAATCATAGTACCCGTGGGGGATCGAATAACCAAACCCGGTTAAACTAGGGTTACGAACCGAAAACTTCCACCATCATCAACACAATGATCATCCACCTCTCTTACCATTTTTCCTAGATACTTCGTTTACCACTCCCTCTTCCAGCAGAGCCCCGACCCTTCCGGTTTCATAGATCATCAGAGATACTCAAATTTCCCTTTCTCTGATGAACCTAAAACTGCACTTTAACCCCTTCGCTAAAAACCTTGATTTTTGTTTCAAAATTCAAATTTTTGCATGATGTATCAAATCCTAACTCTGGAATAATAAATTAGGACATTTAAATTTCCTCTTGTTTTTGACTTGATCAGTTAAATTTTGATTCCAGAGTCTTATTAATATTATTTTGTCTCGAATAAAATTCTAAACTAAATTTTGCAGTTAAACAGACCATTTTCATTTAAATCTTAAGTTTAAACAGAGATTAAATAAAAATATTTTGAATTTCTTTAACAAACAAGGCCTGGAAGTTAAATACAGAGAGTACTCTGATAATACACATGCACTACATATCATACAATCATATGCACTCAACAGAATTGAATTTATATATGCACATTACATACTTATCCAAAGATGAATATGCAACAGATATATATACTTAACCATTTCAAAGTGAGGTAACTCACAGAGAATACAATATGCAGTAGTTCCATCTCACAAATGGCCAGAGAAAGGAATATATAAATATTCACATGAATATATTAAGCATTCAAATATTAGCATGCAACATATTAAAAACTTAAGTAATTTTAAAGGTGTTACTCATAGCAAATGAAAAACAAGGCAAGTTTATAATGAAACAGTTTGGATTTGCAGGCTTGAAATATACAGAAATTTCATCACACAAACACCCAGAGAAAAATGAACATATAAATATTCACACAATATATTTAAGCATCCAAATATTTTCATGCAACAGATTTTAAAACTTAAGTAGTTTTAAAAAATGTTAATCACCATTGCTTTTGGAAAGAGACAGAGCATTTTTTTGTCTGAAACAGTTTGAACTTTAAAACTAAGAATTTGTTTGCTGTGATCTTCCTAAAATTCTTGCCTATCTTCAGTTGTAAATATTACTTGAGTTTGTATAAATGAAAATGTTTGCCATTGTTTCAGGTTGGATATGTTTAGTGAACGAACTAAAAATAAGAAGATGTGTATATAAAGAAGTTTAAAGGTAGGTGATAACTGGGTTAGCAAGTTTGCAGGTAAAATCTTATTATTATTTTTTGCTTCAGAGATTATGATTTGTTTGTATATGACAAGATTTTATATTAGGAGGTTGAGTTGATCTTATACAACTCGAAATGACTATTGTTAGCTGCTAAGAAATGGTGTCATTTAATGCTAAGGTTCTTGTGTTCCCTACTTATCTAATTTTCTCATTTCTCTTACCTGCATCTTATTTCTACTTTGCTTTGCTTTAGCTTGCTCTACAAACTACCTTATATGTTTAACATGCACAAAGATATTTTTACTTAGCTTTGCATCTCTCTTACAAGCAACCTGCATATTTATTTTATTTTGTTTTACACAAACCCAGCTTGCTTTTGTACTTTATACATATATATATACTTGCCTGCCTAACTTATGTACATATACAAAGTTGTTCCAGTGAAGGTTATAAATTTTTAACCTAAGTATAAATACATACTTTTATACTTAAACACATTTACAATTTTACCTTTCTTTTACTTTTAAACATAAACTGTTAAATACTCCATTTACTTATTATTTATTTATTACTTATGTTTGTAACCATTATTTGATCTATACTTATGCTTAATAGTTATAAAGTTTATTTTAAACATTTTGAAAGACTTCATTTTTTTGAAATTTCAAACCATAGCTTCCCTTTATAAATTGATTTGAAATAACAATTTCCATTCAAATTCATTTGTAAAAGCATTACATTATTAATATTGTTTAAATAAAACTCATTATTAACTTAAAATAACTTATAAAAGAAACAATCTCTTTAAAATATAAATTACTTATTTTATAAAGCTAAATTAAAAAGAACAAAAGAATTTTTTATTTAAATTTAAACCTAGGCTAGAATTTATTTTTAAACAAATTAAATTTATCAATTTAATAGCTAAATACTAAATTAAATCAAATTTCCAAATTTACCAAAAATATTAGAATTAGAAAACATAACTTTATTTATTAATTTAAAACAGAGCTTATCTATATATAATATATACAAATATATACATATATACATGTAGATTATAAATAGAAACAATTTGAATTAGCTTTTAAAAGATAAATCATCAGTTAAATATTTATTTAAAAGAAGATGATTAAATCAATTTAAATCTTATTAACAATAAAAATCAACTCTATCTAATTTCAGCACAGATGATTAAATTGATATTGCCATAAATTCCGGGATATCACAAGTATTTTCTTAAATAATTAAATTTGTAATGAAGTCTTAACTTGAAATTGCCAAACATTAATTGTCATCAATACTTAAATTGTTTCAAATTTTTTTACTTAACTTACTTTTTTACAACATAATATTGCAGTTTGAGAGAAAACACCCGAGAACTACCCCTGTTTAATTCGAGTAGTACTTCGAGTCCGTCACCAGCTTTCCCCAAGACACCTCGTTCCCTCTCGTACTCCATCTTCTTCTTCCTTTTTTTCAGTTTAAGTTTTAAACTTATGTTATAGATTAGAGCATCAGGAAACCACTCTCACGCTCGACCATTAACCCGAAGCAAGCGACCACAATACTCGAGCAACGACTAGAGATCGTACACCAACAACAACACTGACACCCATCCCCACGCCGTACACGTGCACGGTGATGCACCATAGCTGCGGCGAACTCCATCACCATGGGCAAGTCACAAATCCCCCATAGACTCGAAATCCAAACTCAACTTGACCCTAAAATTCAAAACGAAATTTAGTCATTTGCTCGAACCTGAAGCTCAACCCAACACATAAAATGACCTCGCCACCGCCGCTCAGACTACCGGAGACGCTCAGAATTCATCCACACCACGACAGCACACTATCCTTCCATCCTCCAGTTCCTCGTGCAACTCGATCGCGTATAGGAGACATACACGCCTCGTTACTGACATGACCAGAAACTCGTAACAAAGCCCTAAATCGACCTTGTTCCTCAAATTCACACAATAGAAAAATTATTTTATAATTTTTTCAAGATCACAGATGATCATACAAGCTTCAAACCAAATTTCAACATTTATTATTGGATCGATAACTAGAAATTGAAAAAAATGCAAATTTTGGTTGAATACGAACTGGTCTTAGAATACAAATCTAAAAATCTTCATTTTTTTTTAAAAGCATAATTTGCAGTAAGAATTCAAGTTATGAACTTGAATTAACTTTTTGCAACAATCAAATTTATCTAAATATTATTTGATTACATGTAAGCAAGGTTTCCACTGTTGATATCTTACAAACAAGGTATAAATCAACTTTTAGAATCTAAATTTAAGTTTGAACATCTTGTTTCAGTTGAAACTTAAAACTTAACAATGATTAGAAGAAAATAAATTTGAGTTTTGAAAAAAATATTCACTCTGTAACAATTAAACAGAGAAGTATAGAGCAATGCAGAATTATATTCAAGATCAAAGCATAAACTAGATTATCAATGAATCTTGAACTATTTTTAAATTAAACTTGAAGCTTTAAATTTAATGTTTACTCACCAAGAAAATTTTGAACAGAGAGCAATACTTGTTTTGAAACTGAAGTTTGATTTATATTTTTTTCCTGTGAATCCTTTTTCTGTTTTGTTGTTCAGCTGTATGAATTGATGAAGCTTCTTATTTTCATTTCTTTCTGGCTTTGTTTTGCTGAGTTTTTTTATGAACGAAATGAAATAATATGGATGTACATATGTAGAGAAGGGTGGTTACAGAGGGGAGGTATTTTCTGGTGTAAGCTTCCTTTTTTATTTGATTTGATCAGATTATTCTTTGTTGACTAAATTTTTTTTCTTTCAATTGGAGGCTAATATGATAGTTGTAAGTACTTATGTTTCCATATTTTTTACATCGTCATCATCTCATTTGGCTTTTGTGTGAAGATTTTTATTTCCTTGTATTTATTCTTTTGTATTATCTTCTTGCTTGCCTAATTTATTTCTATCATACTTCATATATTCTTAGATTTTTACTTGTTTTATTATCATACATACTTTTTACACTTGTTAAATGACTTGTATTTCTCATCAATTAAAAGTTTTTAAACAAATTTTATATTGCATTTTTCTTATACATCTTCTTAATCATTATTATATACACATTATTTTAAAGAAAATGTTTTTAAAACTAGCTACCCATAAATAATTTATATAAGTAACATTTTTAAACCCAAGTCATTTCTCTAAGTCGTTTATTTAAGTTTAAATTTAAATAAAAAATCAATATTCAAATTCAAATTCTAAAGTCAAATTCCAATTTACTCATATATACATATACATATACATTTCAAATTCAAATTAATTCCAAAATTAATTCCAAAATTTACATTAACTATTAATTTAAAATCAATTCAGAATTGGGATCGTTACAAATACCTTCTTTCCCCTTCCTACAACCACTACCATGCCTTTCAGCCGCCTCCCACGAACGAAAACCCAACCCCCAAAAACTATTTTTCACATGCGAACGAGAGTTTTACCAACCCAATTCGCACCTCATGTCAACCACTTCGACCACCCCATCCATACGAGCATGCAATGCCAACATCCACTCGAGATCGGCCCAGCACTAAGCCCAAGCTCGCTCGACATATCCTCGTGAATACCACAGCTTCACTCCAAGTTGCCTCACCTTCACCCAGAAGCGCCACCACCATCGAAAACTTCTCCACACATTGTCTTGTCAACCCTAATCCCCAGTCTTCGAGTCCTAGAACTACCTCGTGCCTTACATCCCCTCACCTGCTATCTCGAGTCGAGTCTGCTCGTTTCTTTTTATCTTTTTTTATAGATGAAAGTATTTCGAACTGAGGAAGGATTCGTGATTTCTTTTTTTCTTCGATTTGAATTTAAATTGAAATGATAGGAGATAGGAGGGTGGACGGGACTTAAACTGAAGGAGGGGGTTTGGGTATGATGTTGGCCAGCTAAGATTTGACTTTGATTTGACGACATATATATATATATATATATATATATATATTATTCCAAATATCCTACATTGCATATCACGAAATTTTGAACCTCTATGCAGGCATGCCACCAGGAATTCCTAAAGCTATACAACTATTCCAAACTCAATGGAACAAGTTTCGAGTCCCAATTTGATCGTATGGAGAAGATAGCTTTTTAAATTGACAATTAAATTATCTCTAGGCGTTTTCAGATCGCACGGTCAAATGATGAATCCAAACACTGCGAGATTTGAAATCCCATAATAATACAATATTACGTATCTAATGGAACTGGTTTCATCAAATTCCGAGACTATGCCCTAGAATCGCTGTTTTGACGCGTCGATTGAATCGACTATTTCCAAAATTTATGACATCGCTTGAAAATTTCAGTTTTCAAAACTTATTAACTAAATTAAAATTCCAAATTCAATATTTAAACTATTTAAATATTCCAAATAAAACAACGAAAAATCAAGGTCATTACACTAAGTTGCAATAATTAGCGTTCTCACTAGTAGCATAAGCTCTCTCCTTTCAGTTGCCAAACCGAGCTCGCTCAACTCAGCAAAAAATCTAAGCTCGCTCGATTTAGCAGCAGAACCATGCTAGCTTGGTTATTGAACATGAGAGTTAAAGTCTTTGCCCATACAAATCATATATATACATAAGTACACTCAACACTTTAGTTTTCTATATTAAAAAAATAAATAAACATCCATGATAACTTTCTAGGTATGATGTATGAGAAAAATTTAAATCATACAGAACTTTTCAGTCGTTCATATTCACAGTATCATGTAAAATAAGTTGATTGACAAAATACAATACAAGGATAGAAATAAGCCCATGGAACATCAATGATTAAATGATTCAATCGAACCACAAAAAGGTGTGCATAACAATGGAGCAAGTGAGTTTTAGGTAGAGATAATAATCATCAAATTTTAGAGTTTAACTTGTAAATCATCTATTAAAATGCACTTTTAGATACTGTTGGCATCATCAACACACCGGATTGAATGTGTGGGAATAAGGGTCAACTAAACAGCCTTAACTAACTAAAGTTGCAAACAATCATAATAATATCAACTTGTTGTTTACAAGGCTAAAAGAAATATTAAGTTCAAGATAAACTATGGTGTTAATAATATCAATAATCTATAATAATGATTATGATGATGATGGTAGCAATAATAATATTAATTTGTGTTATTAAAACGAATCACTGAAAAACATGTAAGAAGGCTGGATGATAAAATACTTCTTGAAGTACCTCAATAATTACAATAAAATTGGTATCAATAAAGTAATTTCACTCTTGTTATGTATAGTGTCATGCATTCTTTACATTTAAATTACCATTGCATTAGTTGAAGTAGTTCATGGAACCAACAAGTATCGTTTATGAGAAATAAAATATATGTATTATTCATCTAAACGCCAAGGTAATAAAATAAATTAATTAACCAAATTGTAATTAAAATCAATATTATATGCATGATGCAAACAAATATTTATGTTTAACTTTCACAATGCAGTTTAGTATCACCATTTACTATTGCATGACTAGTATCCATCTATCAAATGATAAGACTAGTCTGAATGTCTGGACAATATTTCTCTCTCTAGAGTCTTTGAAAAAGAATTCAATATACTATAGGTACCTACTTTAAAGGGATATAAGCATGCTTGCCATTGGTAGTCTTTCTCCCCCGCACGAGCCCGTCATTTATAGTAGTACTTATTAATTTTTCTTTATAAAATTAGGCACTGCAACAGTTTAATTTTCATAGAGCCTGGATGTTGGCTTATACAATGTTGTAAAATTTTCAATGTTTTAAACTTACTTAAGAAAACAAATGATGGTGATCAATGTTTTCATTTAGGCAACAAAGAATGTGTAACGACCTGCATTTTTGGACGTTTTAAGTAGACACACATTTCAGACTCAAACCATTCAAAAGGGCAGATCGTTATGAGGTAAATAAGAAAAAAAAGAAAGAAAGAAAAAATATGCAGAATCTCGCAGCGGAATGACAAAATATAATAATGAAATAAACTGTTCATAAAGTTGTTTACAAATACATTAATTATACTTTACAACACAAAATCAGAGTTACAGAAAACAGGGATAAATAAATAAATGCAGCGGAAAAACATGATGCAGTGGAATAAATATAGTAAATAATAATATAAAGACTTCGTCTTCATCCTCTAGAAAGAAGTCTTCAACAAACTGAAAATCCTAGGTTGACCTGAGCCAATTAAAAAAACAAAACACTCGAGTCGGAACTAAAAGATCTTATGCAAGTTAAATCAACAGTAAATAAATATGAGTGTAAAGGCATTAGAGATGTTTATAGGGTTTGACATCTCCTATCCAGTGTCTAACGTAGTTGGAATAACTTAAGAGAAGTTTGGGATTTCCATCCCCTAATGATCCATTAAACTATCTACTATATAGTACAATACGCTATTATAATAGTGTCAACAATAAAGTAAAGTATTTAAATATTGTTAAGGCGTTACACATAGCCCCCTTAACATATTTTATATATTCTCGTTGTCTATACAATGTCGTAGGCTCCACCAAACCAGTGGTTTTCCTAGAGGACACCGCATAGGTACGATATAAAACAAACTCGTAAAAGGCGCTTTAGGGCATGTGAACAAGGCACTCGAGGAAATGCCAGGATAGATTTACCAATTGTAAAACCGGGCTGATGGTAATGCATAATAGCTACTACCGATCAAGGGGTGGCCACCAAATCATCACAGTCATAATGGTATCGAAGAAGCATGTCCGATGTGAGGAATGACCTCATTTGTCCCAGGTATAGCACTTGTTTTAGTCACATCTAAGATGACTGATGGGAGTTAGGGTCATGTCAAAACCTCATGCATAATCATTCGCCAACCCAACCTACATCATTTCTGGAATCTCTACCACATCACAGTTGTTAAAAGTGGTTTTCGGTATTGGTAGAGAGTGTGGCAATATCAGATCCTGGTCTCTTTAACAACCAAACATTTATTACATACCGGATCGTTCTTTTACATTTCAAAATGTCAATTCACAATTTATATCAAATATTATATTCTCAAAACCATATCACTTTCGAAATCATATTTACCTTTGAAATTACCGAAAAGATAGGTTAATTAAATCCTTATTATAAAACCATCATGTTTACTCAAATATGTCATTCACAAAAGATATCAATTCTAAATTCCAACTTTGATTGTATCGTCATCCAGGATTTTAAATATAAATACTTCATCCTTACACAATCTAAAATTTGTGGAAAATAGTTTAATTTGTCATAAACCATTTTCATAGCTTAAAAATAGTTTAGGTAGATTTAACTTTGATTTAATCATATTTAAATGATTTAAATAGATCAAATATAGTTAAATTGATTTAATTGGATTTAAAATAATTTAAGTAGATTAAATATAGCTAAATATATTTAATTAGTTTTTGATGTAGCTCAAGGGATAAGTCATATGCAACTTAAAGAGGAAGATCGTTCTCGAGTTAAGGAAGCTTCGTTTTTAGGACTTAAGTCGTTCACGAGTCAAGCAGCTATGAGTCGTGAACGACCTAACTGGTCGAGTGAAGGGGAGGTACGACCTAACGAAGAAGAGGCACGAGATAACAAACACTTGAGTCGTATACGGGTTAATGAAACAGGGCTACGACTCAACGGGAACTTGGGGTGTTCAAGTCTGATGAGTCGTACACGACTCAATGACCCATCTATAAGGCGTATACGACTTATCAGGAAGAAGGAGAAGGTTCCAACTGTTAAAGGATTGATTCGGCGGAAGGGCACGACCTAGTTAAGTCATTTGAGGAGTTACCACAGGAAGCTTGGGAGCTTAAGTCGCGTGTGTTTTGAGTCGTTCCATAGTTGAGTCATAAGTCGTATGACTTCGTATATTGAGTCGCTACCGACTTATATGCGTTGTAATATGGATGTGTCCTGAGTCGCTGAGGATGATGAGTCGTATATCGTAAAGTCTTGAGTCGCTGAGGATGAGTCGTTGGTAATGAGTCGTTAATGGTGATGATGAGTCGTATGTCGTTTGTATCTGATGACTCGTGTTGTATATAAGTCGTTCATGTTTAGGTCGTCTATTTTTGCCGCTGTTCTGAGTCGTATGTCGTTGTCATCTGTTGAATCGGTTGCTTGTGTTGTGTTGTAATTGAGGCGTATAGTGTCTGTTAGGTCGGCAACAACCTTGTTGAGTCGTGAGGCATGAGTCGGTCACGACTTAAGGGTCAGGGGTTGAAAACACTATAAATAGGGGGTGTGTTGTAATTTTTAAGGGTTGTTGACTTTTGAATAAAATCCTCTTTGATTGCTTTGTACTTTCTTTTAATTGGTAGTTGAGTGTGATCTCCTATCTCCACTTACGTCATTCGAGTGCGCTCGAATCAACGTTTGTTGAAGCCGATTCACGGAATCAAGTGCGCTTGATCAACGTTGAAGAATCGTAGATCTTCTTTCTCGGTATCGTGCGCGATCAACGAGTTGAAGATAGCTAGAATCCGGCATCTTTGGATCAACGGATTTGGGCCTTACAGTATTCTCAATTCATCGATTGCTACTTTCACCAATTGAAGTTTATTTTGATTAATCCGCTGCGTCAGTTTTGGTATCGGAGCTTGTTTTAGCCAATCATAGCTAAATCGGGTCTTGGAGCCAAGTGTTGAAGTTTGAACTTGTTCATCGCGTTCATATTGAAGTTGCAACAAGAGGGAGAACTTTCGATCCATTCCATTTTGGATCAAAGTGTTGAAAGTGTTTGAATTTGAAGTAGGCCGTGTATACTAGTGAAGTAGCCGAGCCTAGGGAGGATCATTGGAAGCTTGTTTCGAGCTAAGGAGTTAAGGCCGAGCCTTGTGAAGTTGTGTAGAAGCTTGTGAAGCCGTGATTTGCTTGTGAAGTATCACTTTGGTATCGATTTGTTGAAATTTTGTGAATTTCAATCATGCCGCCAAGGAGAGCTAACCACCATCAAAATGTTGAAGCTTTGTATCGAAGAGAAGAAGCCGATCAAATGGAGCAACGTATGCGTGAGAAGATTGATTAAGGCATTGGTAGGTTGGAGAAGCTTATGATTGATATGAATCAAAGTAGAAGAAGAAATTCACCTGAATCCATCCGTGGGGGTAGTAGAGTGTCATCACGTTCAGAACGGGAGAGGAGAGAAAGTCAAGAGCCTAGGAGTGTTGATAATCGAAGTAGGAGGAATGTTGATGATCATGATAAACGGGATGTTGGTAGTAGGAGTGGTGGTAGAGATGCTGGAGGGCGTGAAAGACAACGATATGCATCAGACTTTGATGAGGAGTTCGATGGTGAGAGGGGAAGTATTCATTACAGAGATAGAGATCAGGGACAACGTCAGTATCGGGTTATTGATGATGATCGACGTTGGGAATCAGGAATGAAGATGGAGATTCCGGAGTTTAAAGGAGGGATGGTAGTTGAAGAATTCTTAGATTGGTTATCTAATGTGGAGGAAATCTTTGATTTCAAGGAGTTTTCGGAAAATCGAAGGGTGAAGTTAGTTGCTACAAGGCTGAGGGGAAGAGCTTTGGCATGGTGGCAGCAAACTAAACTTACTCGTGAACGAATGGGGAAGTCAAAGATAGAATCTTGGGAGAAGATGAAGAAATTGATGAGAGCTACATTTTTGCCATACAACTATCAATCGCTTATGTACCTGAGATTGCAGAATCTAAGGCAGGGGACGAAATCAGTAAATGACTATGCAGATGAATTTTACCAACTCATTGCCAGGAACGATATAATGGAGACAGAAGAACAACTGACTGCTAGGTTTGTTGGAGGATTGAGAATGCAGATCCAGGATATGGTTAATATGTTCGATCCCAGATCTGTAGCGGAGGCACATCAAAAGGCGTTAGCTTGGGAAAAGCAAGGAAGACGTGGAGGTGGTATGTTTACCAATTCTAACAATCAAGTGAAGGGAGTCGGTGGAAGTTCTAATGTTCCTAAGATTGTTGCCAAACCAGTTGTGAAGGAAGGTGAGAAGGCGAAGGTTAGCAGTGGGTTCAAATGTTACAATTGCCAGGAGATGGGTCATAAAAGCAACGAGTGTCCGAAGCCGAAGAAAAGAACTATGATAGTTGAAGCTGAGGATGAAGAGGAAGAAGCTGAATGTTCTAATTCACCTAATGTTGAGGAGGAAGAAGAAGTGTCGGGAGACGAAGGTTGTAATCTGATGATGAGGAGGTCTTGTTTGACGCCAAAACAAGAGGAGGAAGATAGTTGGTTGAGGAATAACATATTTCAATCTACTTGCACTATTCTTGGGAAAGTTTGTAAATTTGTCATTGATGCTGGGAGTTGCGATAATATTATCTCTACAGAGGCAGTGAGGAAATTGGAGTTGAAAATCGAGAAGCATCCTAAACCATACAAGTTAGCTTGGTTAAGGAAGGGTGTGAAGTGAAAGTTGGGAGAAGAGCTTGCGTGAAATTTTCTATTGGGAAGAAATACAAAGATGAAATCTGGTGCGATGTAGTGGACATGGATGTGTGTCATCTGTTGTTGGGCAGGCCATGGCAGTTTGATCGAGCAGTACAACACGATGGTCGAGCCAATAGCTATAGTTTCATGTTCGAGGGTACTAAAATCACTTTGGTTCCCAAGAAGCAACAACAGAAGGAGAACAAGCTGGAGGAGATTGAGGAATTGAAAACTCTGTTGACTTTGAAGGAGTTTGTTAAGGAGGTTGAAAAGGAGCCTAAAGTATACTTGTTGATTGTGCGTGAGAGCAGTGAAGAGGTTGAAATTCCAGAAGAAGCGAAGCCAGTTTTGCAAGAATTTGAGGATGTATTTCCAGAGGAGTTGCCTAAGGAGTTACCGCCACTAAGAGACATTCAACATCAGATCGATCTTGTTCCGGGAGCAGTATTACCACATAGACCACATTATCGAATGAGTCCGAAGGAACATGAGGAGTTGCGAAGGCAGGTGGAAGAATTACTTGAGCAGGGACGAGTTCAGGAAAGCTTGAGTCCTTGTGCAGTACCAGCTTTGTTGGTGCCGAAGAAGGATGGAACATGGAGGATGTGCACAGATAGTAGAGCTTTGAACAAAATTACTGTACGTTACAGATTTCCTATGCCAAGGTTGGATGACTTGCTGGATCAGTTGAGTGGGGCAACTATCTTTTCGAAGATTGATTTAAAGAGTGGTTATCATCAAATTCGAATTAGACCTGGAGATGAATGGAAAACCGCATTCAAGACGAGAGAGGGGTTATACGAATGGTTGGTTATGCCATTTGGTTTGTCAAATGCACCTAGTACATTTATGCGAGTGATGAATCAAATCTTTAGACCATTCATTGGGAAGTTCGTGGTGGTTTATTTCGATGATATTCTGATATATAGCGGGAGTACAGAGGAGCATGTAGAGCATTTGAGAAAGGTGTTAATTATTCTTCGCGAGGAACAATTTTATGCGGCTACGAAGAAATGTGTGTTCATGACGAGAAGTGTTTTATTTTTGGGATATGTTGTATCTGAGAAGGGATTCCAGGTGGACCAGAGTAAAGTTGAAGCTATTAGAAATTGGCCACAGCCGAGAACTATCACTGAAGTTAGAAGTTTCCATGGATTGGCGTCATTCTACCGAAGGTTTATTCCACGCTTCAGTAGCGTGATGGCACCAGTTACTGATTGCATGAAGGGGAAACAATTTTCTTGGACAGAGGATGCTGGGATTGCTTTTGAGAAGATCAAGAAACTTTTGACGACAGCACCAATTCTTATATTACCGGATTTTCAGTTGTTGTTTGAATTATACACCGATGCATCAAAGGTTGGAATTGGAGGAGTGTTGAGTCAGTGTGGAAAACCTATTGCATATTTCAGTGAGAAGTTGGCAGGGGCGAGGATTAGATACAGTACATACGATGTTGAATTTTACGCTGTTGTGCAAGCTGTTAAACACTGGAGGCATTATCTATTTCAGAAAGAGTTTGTTCTTTACACTGATCATGAGGCGTTGAAGCATTTACAAGGACAGGATAAGATTTCAGCGAGACATGCATCGTGGATTGCTTATTTACAGCAGTTTACTTTTGTTGTCAAACATAAGTCAGGGGTGACGAACCGTGTGGCTGATGCTTTGAGTAGGAGAAGTCATTTGTTGACAACATTGAAGGTTGAAGTGACGGGATTTGAATTATTGCCAGAATTGTTTGAGGAGGATCCTTACTTTGCAAGGTTTGTTGAGAAAGTTAAGGGTGGAGATACTGATGAATTTATGTTGGTTGATGGATTCTTGTTTAAAGGAAATCGGTTATGTATTCCTGAGAGCAGCTTGAGAATGAAAATTATCAAGGAGTTGCACGAAGAAGGCCATGTGGGTAGAGATCGTACTTTGTAGTTAATTTCTCAATCTTATTTTTGGCCATCGATGAGAAAAGAGGTAGAGAGGTTTGTGGAAAGGTGTCATATTTGTCAAGTTTCGAAAGGAACAGCGACAAATGCAGGGTTGTATATGCCATTACCTGTACCTTCTAAGCCATGGGTTGATATCAGCATGGATTTCGTTTTGGGTTTGCCTAGAACTCAAAGGGGAAATGATTCGATATTTGTTGTAGTGGACAGATTTTCGAAGATGGCACATTTTATTGCCTGCAAGAAGACAGCGGATGCAGTTCGAGTGGCACAATTATTCTTTAAGGAGGTGTATCGATTGCATGGTTTACCAGAATCTATTGTTTCTGACCGGGATACTCGTTTTCTGAGTCACTTTTGGTTAAGTTTGTGGAAGATGGTGGGAACAAAGTTGAACTTTAGCAGCGCTTATCATCCGCAAACCGATGGTCAGACAGAAGTGGTTAACTGATCATTGGGAAATTTGTTACGGTGTTTAGTGAAAGATAATCTGAAGAGTTGGGACATGAAGTTGTGCCAGGCAGAGTTTGCTCGTAACCATGTAGTGAATCGTAGTACGGGATTCAGTCCATTTCAGATTGTATATTCCAATTTACCCAGGGGACCGTTGGATTTAGCAGTGATACCACAAGCGAAGGGGAGTGTTAAACGGGCAGTTGATTTTTTTGAAGAATTAACCGAATGTCATAAGATCATTCAGGAAAGATTGGTGAAGACAAACGAGAAGTATAAGCGAACTGCTGATTTGAAGCGACGGAATGTTGAATTTAACGAAGGTGATTTGGTTTACGCTGTGTTGACGAAGGATCGTTTTCCGGTAGGCACTTATAACAAGTTGAAAGCCAGAAAAATTGGTCCTGTAGAAGTTGTGAAACGGATTAATGAAAATGCTTACAAATTGAAATTGCCGGAGGATGTTTACACTTCTGATGTGTTCAATGTTAAACATCTCGTACCATATTATAGAGACGAACAATCTGAGGTAGAAGAATATACAAATTCGAGGACGAATTTTTCTCAACCAGGGGAGGATGATGTAGCTCAGGGGATAAGTCGTATGCAACTTAAAGAGGAAGATCGTTCTCGAGTTAAGGAAGCTTCGTTTTTAGGACTTAAGTCGTTCATGAGTCAAGCAGCTATGAGTCGTGAACGACCTAACTGGTCGAGTGAAGGGGAGGTACGACCTAACGAAGAAGAGGCACGAGATAACAAACACTTGAGTCGTATACGGGTTAATGAAACAGGGCTACGACTCAACGGGAACTTGGGGTGTTCAAGTCTGATGAGTCGTACACGACTCAACGACCCATCTATAAGGCGTATACGACTTATCAGGAAGAAGGAGAAGGTTCCAACTGTTAAAGGCTTGAGTCGGCGGAAGGGCACGACCTAGTTAAGTCGTTTGAGGAGTTACCACAGGAAGCTTGGGAGCTTAAGTCGCGTGTGTTTTGAGTCGTTCCATAGTTGAGTCGTAAGTCGTATGACTTCGTATATTGAGTCGCTGCCGACTTATATGCGTTGTAATATGGATGTGTCCTGAGTCGCTGAGGATGATGAGTCGTATATCGTAAAGTCTTGAGTCGCTGAGGATGATTCGTTGGTAATGAGTCGTTAATTGTGATGATGAGTCGTATGTCGTTTGTATCTGATGACTCGTGTTGTATATAAGTCGTTCATGTTTAGGTCGTCTATTTTTGCCGTTGTTCTGAGTCGTATGTCGTTGTCATCTGTTGAGTCGGTTGCTTGTGTTGTGTTGTAATTGAGGCGTATAGTGTCTGTTAGGTCGGCGACGACCTAGTTGAGTCGTGAGGCATGAGTCGGTCACGACTTAAGGGTCAGGGGTTGAAAACACTATAAATAGGGGGTGTGTTGTAATTTTTAAGGGTTGTTGACTTTTGAATAAAATTCTCTTTGATTGCTTTGTGCTTTCTTTTAATTGGTAGTTGAGTGTGATCTCCTATCTCCCCTTACGACATTCGAGTGCGCTCGAATCAACGTTTGTTGAAGCCGATTCATGGAATCAAGTGCGCTTGATCAACGTTGAAGAATCGTAGATCTTCTTTCTCGGTATCGTGCGCGATCAACGAGTTGAAGATAGCTAGGATCCGGCATCTTTGGATCAACGGATTTGGGCCTTACAGTATTCTCAATTCATCGATTGCTACTTTCACCAATTGAAGTTTATTTTGATTAATCCGCTGCGTCAGTTTTACAATGATATAATTAGATTATATAGATTTAAATTATATTAAGTGGATTTTGAATAGATTAAAAAATTTAAAATAGAGTAAATGGATTTAAATTATATTAAGTAGATTTTGAATAGACTAAATAAATTTAAAATAGATTAAATAGATTTAGATTATATTAAAAAGATTTAAAATAGATTAAATAAATTTAATTCGTTCAAAATTAGTAAAATAGATTAAATTGGATTAATTATATTATAATAGAATGAAATAAATTAAAATAGTTTAAATTGATTAAAATAGTTTAAATGATTTAAAATAGTTTAAATTAGTTTCAAATAGATTTCAAAGTTATATCCAAACCTTTTAAGTTACTCAATTCCGATAAATGCATTTATATTTGACACTTCAACTTTGAAATTCAAATTTAAATCCTTTGAACAATTCATCAAATCAATTCCAATTTCAAAATTTAACACTTTTATTTGAAAATAATTCAGTTTATATAAATCAGTTTCTACTTCGAAATGCCAGTTAACTAATTCAAAATTTAAGGAATTAAAAATCATTTAATTTAACTAATCTGGTGTCCATCTATAATTTTCTATCCTATGGTCAAGTGATACAGATATTTATAATCAATCTGCAATTTAAAATTTTATGGTTATATATCATTTCAAACCGCAATCCCGAATTAAATAAAAATCCATAAAATCGCTTAAGTCTATAATTTCAGCCCATAACGTTTTTTCCTAACCTATAGATCATTCGGGTATGTATCATTTCAACCCATAGGGAACTTGTAGTGTCATAACAATAAAAGATACAACATCCAATCATCCAATATCATCAAACATCCATCACAATCATCATCCAAATCAATCAATAAACAACAACATATAACCAATAATCAATAACAGTCATTAATTTGACAAGTTAAAATTCAATATTAAATTAAATGGGGATCAAATGTAATAAAAGTCAAATTTAACCAGAATGACAATTTAAACATACCAAACATCAATCAATCAATTTGTAATCACATCATAAATTTAGTTTAACTAACATAAGATAATTCAGTAGTTATGACTGGGTTAAAACACTCACCTTCGAATTTCAAATCGATTTGAAATCCAAAATAGGGCCTAAATTTGAACAGTCTCAGAATTCATCCAAACGAGTGCCAAAATGTTCGAAATTCCAATACGATCACTTTCGAAACAACCCACGCCCAAATTTCAAGTTCGTATGTAGAAGTTATTCACGTTAGAGTATTGAATTTAAAAATTAAATTAAGGTAAATAATAAAATAAAACCACGCCATCCTTACCACACGAAACCCTAGCTACGCTACAGAAGTTCTCTTGAGCACAAAACACAACCCAGTCGCCCCGATCTCGTGCAATTTGCCGCCACTTCCCTCAACAATGGATAGATCAGAGACTATCCGTGGGCTTGCCGCCCCATGCCGACCCCAAGGTGGAGCCGGGGCCATCAACATAGCCCAGCAATGCCTAGTGCTGCCGTGAGCTTTGAAGTCAATTTTTGGAAAATCTTGTGCATGTTACGACAAATGAGGACCACTATTTAGCTTGCACTCTGTCCTCTTTGCAACGACGCTTCTCGATCTTGATCGGATGAAGATCCACCATAGGATCAAAACCCTAACCAATGGACGGCCAAAATTAAATCACCGACTGGAAAAAGGTGATTCAAATTGAGAAACGAATTGCACCAGTGAACTAAGCTCATCGAGAGCTTCAATATGGTATATAATATGTTGGGGTTTGGAGGAGTTTGATTTTTGGAATAAAATTTGAAACTGAATTTGCAATTTGGGAATTAGGGTTTAGAGTTTGAATTTGGTTTCTACCTTTGACAACAGAGACGCAAATAGAATTGTATGTACAGACAATTAGAATAAGAAATAGTTAGAGTTTATAACGGGCTATATATAGACAGATCAGAAATAGGAATGAACGGGCTAGATCGATTTGAAAGTTGAATGATAAACGACCCGAAAAGCCCGTTTCATTCTCGAAACAAAGATGGGTAATCCCATACTTCAAAATAAATGTTATCGAAAGTTTTAAACTCAATGGAATAGGTTTCATGTCCTTATTCCATCGTGTGAAGAAAATAGCTTGAAAATTAGTTTATTTCAAATTGATTTCAACTAAATTAATTTCTACGCATTTCAAGCCTGTACGATCAAACGGCAAGTCCGATCACTACAAAACTTGAAACCTTAGAGTAGTTCACCATTACGGGTTCGATGAAACTGGTTTCGTCGAAATCCAATATAGTGGCCAAAATGGCTATTTTCACATTAATTAAATAAATTATTATTAAATTAAATTTATCGTTTCTTATATTCAAATTAATTAACTAACCATTTTTGCAATTTTTGATTTCATGGACATTAACAATAATTTAAAACAAATTTACATATCAAATTCAACGTTAAATATTTCACGACTTACAGTGTTCAATTTCAACTGCAATTAAACCCAATTAATTAAAATTAACTTCCAATAAATTATTTGTTTTGATTTCAGTCTTTTATTCCAAAAAATATTACTCTACAAACATAGCTAACATTCTTTATATCTTTTTACACTAACCTTCTACAATTATCATCTTAGTTTTCATGAACGTAATGTTCAATTACATTTGAATGCAATAAATCCAGTTATTTTAATTTAAATTCTAATAATTTGATCAACTTGATTTCAATTCTTTTTATTCAATCTGTTATCATATTATGAATAAAATTTACATTGGTTACATGTGATTGAATTAATATTCTACAATTATCAATTTAATCCACGTTAACTGCACTTAATTAAGTGAATTATTTGCAATTGATTTCAGATTCAATTTAACAGTCTATATGAATAGGTAACATATAATAATTGCCACCGTTAACCTTTAGTTACATCTTATAACTTTATTATCCACAACAAATGTTATAATTACTACTACAACACTAATTTTTATTCAATTATATACATTATTAGTTAATTAATCAACATTTAAATTATCAGTTACTCCTTCAATCCAATTATTATTTAATATACACATTACTACAATTAATTTACAATCTACAACCAATTATACCTTTTTAATCAATCCAGTTAATAGGAATTACATTCAAAGCAGTTATAATTACCTTAAATTAATACTGTTATATTTTAATCTAATTACATTCTTATATTTTAATCACAAATTTTATTTCTTCCAACGTTAAATCACAAAAGCTAATTAAATCAACTATTTTTAATTATCGAAAATTAAGGGTCGTTACAGAATGATGATGAGCAGCAAGAATCGGTGAGTTATTTAATGTTGTGATTTGTTAACCTTTGGAGTGCAACTTACTATGCAAAAGCACAATACACCTGTCCCAACTCTTAATTATTTTGAGAATTAAAATTGCATCATGCCAATATGCAACTGATGAGCAAAAATTCTACTTCAATCAATTACAGGCAATCTTAATTCATTTTGACAAACTATACAATATGAGCAAACAGTTACATTCCTTTTCAAATAGAAGCCTTTTTATGCCTTATTAAAAAGAAGCCTTTTATGCCTTATTAAAAAAAGCCTTTTATGCCTCATTGGTGTTTTTAGATGAAAAGATGCTATGCTTATATTTAAAATAGTAATTTATGCAAACATGTTAACTATATAAATATCACATTGAGGACATGGTAGAAGAACTAATTAGACTATGCATGAACAACGAAATTCGAAAGGATCATACTCAATTTCAATCTTCCTTGTTTTGACAAAAATGAATATAGTTAATAGAATGATTATAAAATCCATGTACGCATACAAACAGTAACCATAAAATCCATGTATACATTTCGTATGATTACTATCCAACTTGAAAATAAATAAAACCATATTAAACAACACCAATGATTACTCAAATAAACGGAATAATTGTATAGATTGAAATTATAAGATTTCAAGTTCATTTTCCTAGGATTTATATTTACACCAAACTCTTGCATTATACTGAAAATAATTAAGTATAATTTTACAAATCAACAAAAAAAATTTTTAAGATCAATGACTCATTGAAAACGGGTTTAAATAAGATTTCATGTTTTTTTTAGCAAAGGCAATTTTTGGTTTTTGTTAAGAGGTTGGAAAAATAAGAATCCTATTTGAATTATTGAGCAAAATTCGTGTTTGCTTGGGTTACTTGTCCTAGATTTAATAATTTGTCAAACGGTAATTTTCGAACAACCCATTTATCCTTAGATATCCTGAATACAAAATAAATTTACTTTCCATAGAAAATTTACTTGCAATCTAGTCAGTACTTCTCAATTCGATATCATTAAGGTAAGCAATGATGAAAAGGATGTGATTTTTGATCTAAAGAAAACAAATTTGGAAGGCCTAACCATAATAATCACGTATTGGGTTGCATGATTTCATTTAGCATGGAAAGGAGAGGTTATACCGAACATATTATTTAGGATTTCTTTTTACAGTTATTAAAAAACCAACTGCACCCATATCCTTGGAGGTTTGAAGAATCCCGGTGGTTGACGGAGAGAAATCAAATCAAAAAATGTAACCTACCAAAAAATATTTGAAATTATATTAGTTGAAACACCTAAACATACTACATATATTACAAAAAATATTAACCAATAACACAAAAACTTGCCGTAGATTGCTGTGACAAAAAATTACATAAGGTATATTCTTGACTTGCAAGGATAGATGCCAAATACAGTAGTGGCAGAATAGTGAAGGTGCAATATTGTTTGAGAGGTAAGTTCCATGTGTAGTGCGTCATGAGATGAAGAAGAATGGTTGATTACAAAGTTTTACCAAATTATAAGAGTCTGAATTATAAGACTTTTTTAAAGGGTTTTCGGTTTTGCAGATAAGCATGACTGAGAGTTTGAAACAAGAGAAAAATAAAATAGGGTAAAGGAGAAATAAAGCTTGACCGAGTTAAAAAAAATAGGGTTTTTTGGGCATTGATGGAGAAATTTTATGAGTGGGTCCGGAGAAGAAAGATAGGTAAATGGGAGAACAAAAATTTCGTGGGCCCACATTAACATTAACACGCACCCAAAGACTGTATTTTTATCAATATCATCGAAAAAAATGGCGCTCGATATTGAAACACTAATATCCAGTGCTGTTAATATTAGGATTTGTTGTAGCGTGAGATTATTCTCATTGCGAAAATTATTTAAACGATTGATTCCATTTTGATTTTGAATTTCATCTTAGAGTTCAAAATTGAATCGACATGAGTTATAATTGAAATCATTTGAATTTTTATGAGAATTCAAATTTTGATTGTTCTGAATCCTTGAATCGAGATATCGCACAAATATGAATTACACAACTCATCTATCCACTGATTTTATTGTGCAGAGAGTTCAAGTGAATTCGAAATCGTTTCAATGCTCCTCTCAACATTTGAGGTCGGTCATCATTTTGAAAATTTTGTGATCCGAAATCCAAATTATTTATACAATAGTTATTATAAAAATATCCATAAGAATTCGGAGTGAAATTGTATGGATTATACCCATTTTCACAACAATCGTAAAATTCATGTAAATGGGGAAACATAGCGATTTACAAGAATGAGTGTTTTTTTTTTCAATTTTTTTGGATTTTTTATAAAGCAGAACTATTTACCAAAAGAAATTTATTTTTCTACAGGGAAATTTGATTTTTGTTTTGTTTTTGATTTTCAATTTTATTTTGAAAAGGTTTTATATTATTTTTAATTTTTTTCTTTTATAAGAAAACCCAATTTTTTTTTGGATTTTTGATTTTGATTAAAAAATTGTGAAAGAAAAAAATTAAAAACTTAGTTAAGAAATATTTATACTTTTTTGTTTTGGATTTGGAAATTTTTTCTCAAATATGCACGAACTAATGCAAATAAATAAATGCAGGGGTTTAATTACAAATTTCCTATTCTAAGTGGATCCAAACCGAATATCGTTTAATCACACTTTGTCTTAATCCAACATGATAGTTCTTAGCTAGTTAATAGATAGGATTTATCGCTGCTTCACGATTCACTATAGCAATGTAGCCGAAGGTTTAAGTACTTTGGAGAAACAACCAATATAATATTTACGAATCACCGCAATATTTATAACTGATTATTGCTCTGTAGTACCCTAGAACAAGGAAAATAAATTTTCGAAATAGGACAACTTGCCAATATATATTAAGCCCTAGGTGGGATCGTGAAACCCTTAAAATCTGTAACCGTTATAATTAGTCAATTGCTAAGATGAAATGTAAAGCAAAAATTAAATGTGAATTAACGATGCAACCACGAATCAATTTTTTTGTTTTTAATTTTTTTTTAAATGCAAGCAACCAACAATGCAATGACAATAAAAACAAGAGATAGAAGCACGATACCAGAGCATGCAGAATTTATTAGCAATTATTATAAAGCAGCAAATTCTTTTTATAAGCAAACAAGTAGTAAATTTTGGCAAGCAGTTCTTTTCCTTCTTATTTTCTTCTTTGGCACCCTAAAATTAAAACAAAGATATATACAAGTTTTTTTAATATGAAAGAAGTAACTAAAACTAAAGAAAAATCAAAACAAATTAAACTAAAACAATTGAAAACAACTTATTATTAAAAAAATGCCGTAACAAACTTGTTTTTTAATTAAAAAAAGGAGAACTAAAACATCTTCTCTAAACAAACTTGGTTTTTTAAAGATAAACTAGTCAAGGCCCGACCCAAAATAAATAAACTTTCAAAAAAATGGAAACCACTATTATCCCAAAACTTCACCACTCTATTCAAAATGCACGAAACGTCAAATAAACAAAAATTTTAAAACAACGAAAATCACACCTTGCCTCCAATTCAAAATTTTAAAAATTCAATACCAAAATTAATCAAATTGTCATGGTTGCAAGTTCACCTATTTGGGGTGATGTTGTGACGCCCCACCTCTATACCCACACTAGACAACGACACTACGGTGTAGTGCCGTCAACTAGCACGGAGAATAAGGCTGTTGAGGAGCGATCATCTGTATAATTGCTTTGTGCGAGTACCGATATGCCAGATAAAAATATTACTTTTCAGAAATCCGACATACCGACACAAACTCAAAGCTACTACACAGTGGCTATATGTAATCTTCGGAAACAAATATAGAAACAAACATAACACAAATCAGTCACATATAATTCATATCACAAAGGCTGAAATTGATATGAATATAACACATGAAAGTGTACATCAGAGTAGTGGTCAAACAAGATCCACAATATCAAAAGAATAGATACAAGTGCTAGACAAAAGTATACGTATACATCAAGGAGTCGATATCTCAATAGTATACAACAAAAACTACTAAACTAGAGAAGTTAGCCAAAAGATCAGATGATGGTCCGATAAGGAGTCAAGTAGAAGAACCTATAATATCTCTGTCTGACCCATGTATTATTTAAGAAGAAAATAATAAGTGGATCAGTCTAGCTATAATTATCAGTTAAAATTAGATATAAGAAGAGATATAATAAAAATGTATGATAACCAAAAATATCATACCTCGACAAGTATACATTAGAAAATCAACAAAAGAAAATCATACAAATATCTCACGAATCTCATAGCATAAAAAGAATGTCATATTCTTTATCTAATTCACCAAGCTACAATAAATGACATACATATCAATGCCAACTGAAAAAGGTGGCGAAACATAAATTCCCGAAATCATCAATTAGAAATCCGGAAATCAGATGAAAAGAATGGCCAATCCCAAACGGAACGCTATTCCATAAACCGGACATCGACGCACCTAAATAGATACGACCCATGTGTAAATAAACATCGACGCGCCTAAATAGGTACGATCCATGCGAGAAATGAGACGAAGCTCAATAAAATGAAGTACATTCCTCCACATAGACAAAGAGACATCGCACATTGCTAGTCTAAACCATAAAATGATCATCATCGATCATCAAGAAGTGTCAATTATAGTAAGCTAGTAAGTATATGAGCTTAGCTTCATGTCCCATAACCACTAGCTTAACTTAAATATTTACGAACAAATTGTAGATCTCCACAAGAAAATTGTCACAAGAGTTTCAATCGACCAAGTCCAAGAATTAACCGACAAAGTAAACGCAAGCGTTTCATACCACTCGTTTTACTAAGCCGTTTAATTAGATTTCTCATACGAGTGAGGTAAAGGTTTGTACATACTAATAGATTGGAAAACGGTTTAAGAAAGGAGCTTTGTAATAAAATGGTGTTGAAATGGTTTTAATGAAAGGGTTTTGATATTTACTACTAGTATAGAAAACCTTTATATTTTAAAGTGACAAATCATAGAAGTGATTGTAGAACAATCAATCATAAAAATTCACATACGAAGACGTGAAAAAAAATCCAAAGAAATCGATATCAAATCCATCAAAATGGATATTTTCGAAAATTCCCGAAGAAAATGTCATCAAAGTCGATAATAAATGATAACAACAAAAGGGAAACAATACGAATCGATTAAAGTTGGAAATTCAACAAAATAGATTATATAGGCAAAATTGGTGAATAGGAGCAGGTCGGTCAACCGGACTCCCTGGGTCGGTTGAATGAACCAAAGATGGAAGTGCACGGGTAGTAGGTCAGTCGACCGGACCCTGAGCTCGGCCGACCGGAGCCTGTAACCTGCACTACCAAAACAGAGGTAGGAAGTGCTCGGGTAGCAGGTCGGTCGGCTGGCTACAGAGCTCGGTCGGCCGGACCCTGTTGCCTGCACTCCCATGCCTATCTAATGAATGCCAATCCCTTCCGAATTACAATCAGTCGTGCAACGACACTAAGGATTTACGCCATCGACTACCCGGCCATATAAGCTCTTCGATTCATCGCCAAAAACATGATCAAAACATCAAAGTTTTGATTTTTAATGAATTGAACTCAAAACACTAAAAATTGGAATATTCACCAAATCAACCGAAACTAAAAGCAATTGCAAAAGAATAAGTGTTAGGAATTCATACGTAACAATCGAAGATAAATATAGGCATAGATGTGAGATAAAAATCTCACCTTTTCACAAAAACAAATGAAGAAGAGGCTTGAAAGCAAAGAGAGAATCAACCACTCTTCAACACAACCCAAATGAGCTTGAATCTATGCTCTAAAGAAGGTTTAGGAATTTCTGAAATTGATAAGAGAATGAGTTAGAGAAGAAGAAGAAGAAGAGGCTTACCAAAGTTTCCTCTATTAGTTTGGAGCTAGAGCTTAATTTGCAAAAGAAAACTAGGGTTTGGAGTTTTAATTTCCCATTGCACTCACCATTAATCTTTTTAGAACTGAAAAGTAGAGGAAGAGGGAGTGAATGAAGAGAAGTGGTTCAGTTTGGGGTATTAAGTTGGCTAGTGGGATGAACCCAACCCAAAGCCCTAAGTGAAAAGGTAGCGAAATTCAACTTTCTCCAAACGTATCGAAGCTTATACTCAAAAAGGTTGCAAACGACATTTAAAACTCAATGGAAGGGGTCTCGAGTCCTAATTCGACTGTTTGCAAAAAGTAGGTTTCCGGACTAAAATCCGATGAAGATGAAATATTTAAATAAAATATTTAAATATACAATCGATAAATATGCGGGATGTTACAGATTGGTGGCAGAGTTTGAGTTATGAAGGGAGGCAGTTTCGATTTGATGGTGGAGTTGTCGATGCATGGCGGTGAATGGTAGAGTGGTGTTTCAATTCCTATCGTTGATTGGAAATGTTGGGATGATTCATATCGTGATCGTAGTAGGATATTGCTTGAGGATGTTGGGGACATTGCCAATGTCGCAGGAGGAGGTGACTTTGGATTTGTATCGTTGATGGTATGGAGAGGTTGGAGGAGATGATGGTATGGTCAGGAAGAAGTTTGCAGAAGAGAAGAAGTTGTTCGTGCACAGTTGGCAAGGTATGTATTTCAACTTGTGGATGTTTGGTCAGTGCACTGGTATTGTTTGTTCTTGCTGTTGAGTTAATTGACTAGTTGTAGGAATAACAGTGTTGTTGGAGGCTGTATAGAAGTTATTACATTTTGGTGATATGTAGGGACTGGTGTGATTTGTAGGGGGTATTGTTACAAGGAAAAAGTAAGCATTGATCAATAGAATTTTGATGTGGTGTTGTGGTAATGTCTATTGTAAGTGAAACTACGGATGGAAGCTTAACAGTAGAGTTACAGTTGCTGGAGTCAGAGGGGAAAGGCAGGTGGTTTTGTTGATGGTAGAGGAGGGTTTGAGTGTATGTAGAGGTAGAGGTAGTGGGATTGATGTAACGACCGAGTATTTTCAACCATTCGCATCCACACATGTCGGACTTGAATTGCTCAAAATACCGGGTTGTAAATAAAATTTGGCAAATCTCAGAATATACAGTAATAAATAATCACAGACCACAGACATAGAGTAAATAATAATGCAACGGAATTTTTAAGAGATAGTAGTTCATGAAGCTACTATATAAATACAAGATACATCAAAGTTAAACAAGATACAACAGAAGAGTAACAAGATATATCAGGTACAAATCAGAATATATCACTGAAGTTACCGAATACTGAAAGTAGAACAGATAGCCGGATCATTAAGCAAAGCTCCAACTCTGAAGGTGAGTCTTAAAAGCTGAATCACTCAGTCTGACCCGAGCGCAAAGCAAAACACAAAACATTCGAGTCAGGATTAACATTCTTATATTAGTAAATACAACTCAAGAGAAATAACAATTGAAATACAATAACTCAAAGGATGTTTGGGATAACCATCCTCCAAGGATCCATCAAACTATTTACTATGTAGTAATATTTCGCTAATATAATAGTGTCTACAGTAAAATAAACTTACTTTAAAATAGCGTTCCGGGCTTACCCATATCACCCTTCACACATAATAGTCCCAGTAGTCCATCCAATATCATGATATCTCCAGATCGGGAGACTATCAAACGATACAACACGGGCTACGGGAGAAAACAAATTCGTAGTAATGGCTTGGTATGGTAGGTGACATGGCACACAAGGCAATGCCGGGGTAGATATACCAATTATGCACAGGGGCTGGTGGTAACGTAGCAGCCACTACGCCCACCTCAGAACACAATCCCTATCAAAATCGAAGGATGGCCATCAAATCAACCACAAGTAAGAGTATAATATCGAAGAAATGCGTCCGACCAGAGGAGCTACCCGTTTTGGCCTGAGATTGCTCCTGTATCTGCCACCTTTTGCCAACGCACGGGAGTTGGGTCCACGTAATATATCTCAAGAATGTCGCCAGCATCCTACTTCATTTTGGAATCTCCACCACGTATACGGTTGTCAAGTGGTTTTCGGTATCGACAGAGAGTATGTCCACATCCGAACCCGGTCTCTTTGCCAACCTATCCTTTTTATAATGCCGTGGTCATTTCAAAATAGTTTATATTTCAAAATCAAATCATTTCATTCAAAACTATATTCCTTTCAAACTAGTTTATACTTCAAAACCAAAACTATTTTTATATCAAAGCCATGGTCAAATCAATATGATATCATTTCCCTTTCAAACATATATTCATCTTTCAAAAATCATAATACTTTCAGAGTTATAACTATTTCGAAACCAAAATACTTGAAATCATTACACTTTGAAATCATAACATTTTGAAATCATACATTTGAAATCATGTTACTTCCCTTAATTCTTTATATTTACATATGTACAAATCAACCTAAATTTTCAACTTTCCAGTTTATTCAATTCAAAAGAATCAGTTTCAATTCAATTCAGTTTTCCAACAAAACTTTTCAAATCTTATAATTTCATATATAGATTTGATCTACAAAATAAACTATCCAATTTTAATATATTTCCAAACTTTAATATCCCACATTTCGAAACTAAACTTTATTATTTCATACATTCATATCTCAAATCTAATTTCATTATTATTCAGTCTTGAAATACTCATTTCATAAATCCAATATTATCTAAATAAACTTAAGTTACAGTTAAAACCAATATCTTCTCACGCAAATATAAACTTCAAATATTCATTTATCAAAACCAAATATCATTCCAAATTCACATTCTTTATCAAAATAAAGATTATATCATTCAAAACCATTTCAAAATCATTAAAATATCATATCTTTCAAAACTTCGTTATCAAATCATCATTTGAATTCAATTTCAAATATCATTCATTTATTATTTTAAATACCATTCCAAATCACATTTCAAAATCACATTCAAAATTTCATAAATCAATTCCAAATCACTCTAATTCCAAGTTCACATTTAATCAAATATCAATTTCTCAATTTCAATTCAAATCAGTTTCTCAATAAACCATTTCAATTTATATAGATTTCAAACACAAACTTGAATCTCAAATAAACCATTTCAATTTCCATATATTTCAAAGTTTTAAATGTTCAACATTTCAAACAAATTTCAAAACCTCACACACACACACACACACACACACACACACACACATATATATATATATATCAAATTCACTTTATATAAGTTTTTCTTTGAAATAAATTATGATATCATTTAGATAAACCCCAAATTTCAAATCACTAAGTATCTTATTTAATTATCTAATGTAACATCCCGCCTTTTTGCACACTTTAAACCGACACACGTGCCAATTCAAAGCATACGCAAGGGCGGATTGTTATGGGGTAAATAAGAAAACAGAGAAGAAATAAAAACAAAAACAGAATCTCACAGCGGAAGGATAAAATATAATAACAAATATACAGTTCATAAACAGTTTACAAAAGCTTGATCCTTCTTTTACAATAAATATCAGAGTTACACATACCAATACAAGCAATGCAGCGGAATAGAAAGAGTGTGGTGTAATACTATATATAACATAATACTTATTCTTCGTCTTCATCCTCCAAAGCTAAAATCTGCTATCCTGAAATGCTCGGACTGACCCGAGCGAATTTGAATGGACAAAAACACCCGAGTCAGACTAGAATATCTTATGTGAGTTAAATAAACAGAATATAAATATGAGTACAGTAACTCAAGAGATGTTCGGGATTTACATCTCCTAAGGATCCGTTAAACTATTTACTATGTAGTATATTGCGCTATTATAATAGTGTCTATTTATAAAATAAACTTACTTTTAAATAGCGTTAAGGCTTTACATTTTCCACCTTAACACGTAATAGTCCCAGTAGTCCGTCCAATATCATAGCCCCTCCTGATCGGGAAGCCACTAGAGGATACCACACGGGCTACGGGAGAAAACCAAACTCGTACAAGGCGCGATATGGTAGGTGACACGGCACAACTAGGCAATGCCAGGGTAGATATACCAATTGCTATCCAGGCTGGTGGAAACGCGTAGCCGCAGTTACCGCCCACCTCGGACTAACTTCCCAAAATCAAAATATAGAAGTGGCCACTGAATCAAATCCAAGTCAAATTATAGTATCGAAGAGGAGCGTCCGATCAGAGGAATGACCTCATTGGCCTGAGAATCGCTCCTGTTTTAGCCACCTTATGCCAACTCATGGGAGTTGGGTCCACGTATTTACCTTACAGGAAACGTCGCCACCACCTACTTCATTCTGGAATCTCCACCGCGTACACGGTTAGTCAAAGTGGTTTTCGGTATCGACAGAGAGTATGTCCATATCCGATCCCGGTCTCTTTGCCAACCAATCGTTATTATAACACCGCGGTCATTTAAAAATAGTTTATACTTTTAAAACCAGAATATAATCCATTTCAAACCGTAATATTACGATATCATTTCTTCTTTTAAAACCCAAAACAATATGATATCGTTTATCCCAAATAAAATTATTCCTTTCCAAAAAAAATTATGTCACTTTTTATTATTTAATATCCCATGTAACCAATATTCTGTTTGTAACTTTCAACATAATTCTTCGAAAATCCATAGTATTTTAAAACCATTATTTTCAAAACTAAATGGTTTGGATATTCAACGGTATGCGAATTAAAAAGGTTTAACTTTACTGTTGCTTTACAAAGAAATAAATTACATGGCTTTCCAAATATTTCTTCTTTTAAAGTTAAACCAAAATCCAAAATATTACTTCAAGTCCCAAAACCATTTCAATTTTATATATATTTATATCCATTTTTGAGCATTAATATTTCAACTAAAGTTGGATTTTTATCCTTTCAAAATCAATATTCTATTAATTAATCTTGACCATTCACATAAAATCCATAATTAATAAGACTTCAATTTCTAGTAAAATATATATATATATATATTTCCAAATTCAATTTTTACTAGAATATTCATTTCAAAATATTTTGGGAAAAATCCAATTATAAATATCATATCTTTAAAATTTCCAACTTAATATTTAAACATAGGATATAAATCATCAAACTCCATTTTCTTAATTTCTTCCATTTTCAATAAAGAAATTTATATTCCTTTTAATTTCAAAATTTCAACTTCATAGGTATATAAATATGAAATAAAATATTTATACAATATAAATTTAAGATTTATAGACCGTATTCAATCCAAACCATAGAAATCACATTAAAATAGTTATATATAGACCGCGGTGCCTGTATATAATTTTCTATCCTATGGTCAAGTGATACGGATATTTATCATTTCAATCCGCAATTTAAAAAAATAAAACTTTGCGGTTTTATCATTTCAAACCACAATCCCGAATGAAATGTAAAATGTATGCTAACTTGCAGTTTAATGATATCAAATAAAACATCCATTCAACAAAACATCCATCATCCAGTCGCAAACATCAAGCAATATCAATCAATAACAATTATATATATGATCATATATAACAGGTGATAACTGGCAGTTTATTCAAATTAAATTTTTCAACTATTAATCTAACAATTTATATTCAGTGATAATTGACATAACTATTAACTAGCAGTTCATATGCAACCAAAAATTTCTAACAGCCAATTAACACGCAATAAATCAATTAAATTAACAGTTACATTCAATAAAATGCAATTCAACAGATATGAATGAAATAACATGCCAAAAGCTCATAAATAAATTTCTATTCATTTCTAAAATTTATTTAACAAACATAAAAGCTTCTAGTAGTTGTGAGTGGGTTAAAACACTCACCTTTTGAATTTAAATTGAATTCAAATCCAATTTAAACCCAAAAATTGGACAGTCTCCAAATTCATCCAAACCAGTGCCAAAATGTCAGAAATTCCGATACGATCCCAGCAAAACAAACCGCGCGTGAATCCGAGCTCGTATGCAAAAGTTATGAAAATTTGAAAAATGAAAAATTCTGGTCCTGGGTCAACTTCGGGTTCGACTTCGGGGCGCCGCCTCATTTCCCCGATGCTTGCTTGGAGTTTTCGCCAAAACGACCCGGAGCGACCCGAGTCATTTTCTTCCTGACCCGAAGTTGCTCTAGGGTTTTCTCCTCTGAAACCCGAAGCGCGACCAGAAGCTGCTGCAGATCCACAAAAATTTTTTTTTTTTTTTTTTTTTTTTGAAATAAAATTTTGGAATTTTGGAATAAGGTTTTTTTCTGCCATTGGAATGAGGAGTTGAGAAGGAGATGTACGTATAGAAAAATGAAAATGTAACGACCCACTATTTTGTACCGTTCGAATTCGACAATAATTAAATAAATGTCGAGCTGGAATAGTTCAAAACAATAGATTGTAAAATAGCTAAGGAACAAATGAAATCAAATACACAGAATCACAGACACAGATATCAGAATCTCACAGCGGAATATAAATACTACAGTGGTTCATGAAGCCACTGGAAACTTTCACAAACAGAAAGACATAGTTCAAAACTTTAATACAAAATTTTAAGTCATAATAAAACATAGTCTTCCAAATGTCTTGAATTACAAAATAGATGGAGATGAAGAAGCTTCCAACTAGCAAAGAGTGATCTAGTCCTAGCTCCAGAAAGAAAAACTGAATCTGCAACTCAGGCTGACCCGAGCGTACAATAAAACAAAACACTCGAGTCAGGACATACATACTTATATAATGTAAGCTAAATCAAGTGTACTGTAATGTAAAGAGCAAGTAACTTAAAGGATGCTTGGGATCGCCCATCCTCTAAGGATCCGTTAAACTATTTACTATATAGTATATTGCGCTATTACCATAGTGTCTATAATAAAATAAACTTACTTTTAAATAGCGTTAAGGCTTTACATTTTCCACCTTAACACGTAATAGTCCCAGTAGTCCATCCAATATCATAGCTCCTCCTGATCGGGAAGCAACTAGAGGATACCACACGGGCTACGGGAGAAAACCAAACTCGTACAAGGCGCGATATGGTAGGTGACACGGCACAACTAGGCAATGCCAGGGTAGATATACCAATTGCTATCCGGACCGGTGGAAACGCGTAGCCGCAGTTACCGCCCACCTCGAACAACACTCCCAAATCAAAGGTGCGCACCAAACAATCACAAAAGTAATAGAATGGCAAATGAAGAAGTGCGTTCGATCAGAGGAGCTACCTCATTAATCCGAGAATTGCTCCTGTTTTAGCCACCTTATGCCAACTCACGGGAGTCGGGTCCACGTATATACCTTTCAAGAAACCGCCCCCACCATCCTACTTCATTCTGGAATCTCCACCGCGTACACGGTTGTCAAAGTGGTTTTCGGTATCGACAGAGAGTATGTCCATATCCGATCCCGGTCTCTTTGCCAACCAAACGTTATTATAACCCGTGGTTATAGTTTGAAAAATGGTATTTATTTTTCCAAATCAATATATATTTCAAATACCTTAAATTTTCAAATCCTTGATTTAAACATTTTCTTAAAAAAATATACCATTTCAATTTATTCAATCAAATTTGGAATTTATTTCTTTTATAATAGAAATCATATTTTCCTTTAAAATCTATCCAACTCAATTCCTAGATTCTTTTATTTATTACATATTTAAATTCCAAAGTTTAACTTATTTCCAAAAATCTTTCATAGATTTATAAATAAATCAATTTCAATTTCTACTGCACCTAGGAAAGGCTGTCTAAAGTTGTGAGTTGAACCTAGTCTAATTTCAAAGATAGCATTTAAATGTTGTTGTAGACCTTTAGATTTAAATCTATTTCCAAATATAACTTGTTATATATATAATTTTCTAAATTTAAATCTTACTCTTTCAAACTCTAGAATTTCCGGAACAAGTTATACTAAAAATTTACTCTATATTTATTTATTTATCATTTAAATCATTATAAGTCCTATAAAATTATTTACTAGAATATCTTCAACTACTTAAAATAATTTAAATATTTTCAGAAAATAATATATATAAACCACGGGCCTGTATAAGATTTTCTAGCCTAGGTCAAGTGAAACGGATCTATATCATTTCAATCCGATATTACACAATTCCGGGTCCTATCATTTCGAACCCGCAATCCCAAGATAATTTACACAGTTAACAGAATAGGTGAACAATAATAATCAATTAGGCCTGTCATTTCAGCCATAACAATATATATATAACAGGGAACTTGCAGTGTGATTTAAACAGTAAATAATAACATAATATAATTGCAGGTATCATATAACATATAAATAACTGATGGGTGTCAATTTAATGGGGTTTATCATTCTATATTACACTACAGACAGATAATAGTAAAATACAAATTTACACATACACTTGTAATAATTTACGAAATATAAATACGTATGTCTGGTGAGAATACTCACCTGGGTGTTGCAGCAAATTCGAGTTCAAAATTGAAAATTTACTGGTACAGACTGACAGAGAATAACAGTCAAATTTTTCGGGCGTCGCCTAGATTTAGATCTAGAACAAATTTCAAAAATATAGGAACGCGGCTTAGATTTTATAGTCAATGAAAATTTAAAGATAGGAAAAGAATTTTTGACTTGCTCGACCAAAAATTTTTTCTAAAACACGATTGCAAAAAAAATCTATATGAATACGAGAACACATGCACCACTTCTTCCTCCTAGCTTGTTCATGCTCATCACATACTTATGCACTGTCTTCCCTTCATTCATTCATCATTTTCACCTTTCTCTCTTTTTTTTTTTTTTTTTTTTTTTTTTTTTTTTCACAAATGGTTTCCAACATTCTTCAAAAATCATTTCAAATCTCACTGTAATTTCAACAGACCCAACTTACACTAACCCGAGTTCCACCATCTATGCTTCGAGTCAGACCCGGGTTTTCTTCGAGTCACCACTGATGCTGCTTCGGGTAAATCTGCATTTGCTTTGAGTGAGATCTGGAAGTGTTGAAACACTTAAATTTCCAGGAACACACCTTTCTCTGGCCTTCACTGCCCCTGCTTCCCATACCACTGCCTTCACCAGTCTTCTTGTTCATCTCTCACCCATGCACATATATCCAATAAAGTAAAAAGAAGACAAGCACCCCATACTCAACTGGATCAGGCATTCACCAGACCCAACTCCTAATACCCCTTCCCATTCTTCTTCCTCCTTATCCCTGTTTCACCACTAACTCCACTTAACCCAATCAGGCTTTAACTAAACAGCCTTAGACAAACACATGCAAGCCCATCTTTGTCACCTCTACCCCTGATACTCAGGTGCACAGGTGCACACTTGAACATGCACACTGTGACACCACCAGATCCCCAGCCTATCTACAAGTGCAGACTTACCAAATCTCTACATATAAGTAGACTACTCCTATACCCTAACTGCAAACCAAACCCCAACTACTAGCTATTCAACTAAACAACCTATGCTAGATGAATCTTCGGCCATCATATCCATGGTCATGCCTCACTGATACACGTGCACGCAGTGATGCCAAGCCATGCGCAGACTACACAAATTTTTTTTTTTTTTATATATACAGACAAAAAACAAAAATGCAAACTGAAACCCACTACTATAGTCCCATATTTTTTTAATGCACTGCCAAATCCTTTCACTTTAATCCCAGCTTCTAATTCAACTCTTCCCACAAACAACAACCTGCTATCACGAGACTTGTGTCTACTAAACTTCCTATGCCACAGTATTATGAATCTATAGCCTGCCTATGTATCCTATGTGATCCATACAAATCCAAACATCCCTATATGACCACTCTGGAAAAGATATATAGACAGCACACACACATAGATCTAATATCAAAAGATTGGCATGGCCGAGCAAGTCAAAGAATAGAGACAACTTAGGATAGGAAAAGAAAAGAAAGACTATTACCTGATTTGAGCAAAAGAATTGGACTGGGCTTTGCAGAAGAATATGAAGAGAGAGATGCAACATATATAGGTAAAGACTTGATACATGCAGAGGAATCAAAGCAGTTACTTATGCAATGTCTCTGGAAATTTTCGAGAAATATAAAGCTATCAGTTTTTTTTTTTTAAATGCTTGATTGCTTGATCAAGGCAGTGAATGGTGAGATGGAGATACAAGTAATTTCAGAGCTTTTAATTCCCAACAGAACGTTAAGCCTTTTGCTTAAATTATCAATCAGTTTCAAATATTGAAGTTTATCTGATGCTTTGATTTGGAAAACAATTAATGGCTGTTTAAATTTTAGAAACTGATCAAAGAAATATGCGAGATCAAAGCTTGATATTGAAACTGAAGTTGAAGTTAGGGGAAAGGTTGATATATTTAGCTATAAATTTTCCAGTGCATTTTCTTTCGAGCATAATTTGCAGTTTGCTTTGATTTGGAGAGCATTAAATGGTTGCTTGATTCATTTGTTTGCATAATGTTAGCTTGGTCAGTTTGCAATTTGAACGTACGTCAAAATATATAAAATCAGCTGACAGTTTAAAATACGTACGTTAGTTAAAACGCAGACTGATATTTTATGTTCAAAATTATTTAAAACTTGATTTTTACCCTACGCTAGACAGACGCAGTTAAAAACTTCAGAAATTTTTGTAAAATTATTATTTTAAAAACACACGTTTTATAACGTCACTTTAACCCTTTAAATCACGCGTCTTTCAAACGCGAAATTTAACGGTTCAAACCTAGCTTAAAATTTTACAGTTATTATTAAATTTTATTGTCATATAAAAAAATAAAAAAAAAATTTCAAAATATATCTCAAATTTTAAATATTCAACTATATTGTTAAACCCAAATTTATAAAATATATTATTTAAAATTGAAAATAGATAAAATAAAATAAATAAAATAACTGGCTGAAACTAGGTTTGTTACACTCTCCCCCACTTAAGAACTTTTCGTCCTCGAAAAGGAACGAAAGAAAGAAACAAAGGAAAGACAAGCTAGATAAACAATGTACCTTAAACGAATAGTTCCGGATTTGAAGCACGAATGCTCTCCTCCGTTTCCCATGTACAATCTCGCTCATCGGTGCTCCATTGCACTTTGACCAAAGGGACAGATTTTCTTCTGAGTTGTTTCGTACCTCGATCGACGATACGAAGTGGCTTCCTCTCAATAGTTAGATCGGGTTCGATGTCCAGACCATCAAGAGCAGTAGGCTGGATGGCAAGAGATGGATCGTGAAGACAGCGACGAAGATGAGACACATGGAATACATTGTGAATCCCGGCAAATTTCTCGGGTAGATCTAGTCTATAAGCAAGAGCTCCAATCCTTTCTGAAATACGGAATGGACCGATGAATCTAGGTGCTAGCTTTCCTCTTCGACCAAACCGAACTACATTTCTTAAAGGAGAGATCTTCAGAAATACCATATCACCAACATCAAACTCCAACTTCCTTCTACGACGATCAGCATACTTCTTTTGTCTATCTTGAGCAACCTTTAATCTCCTCTTAATCTCCTCTACCTTCTCTGAAGCTTCTAGAATCATCTCAGGGCCAAGAACTAAGCGGTTACCAGACTCAATCCAACAAGAAGGAGATCTACACGGTTTCCCGTATAGAGCAGCAAAAGGGGACATCTCAAGGCTAGCCTGAAAAGATAGAATGAGATCGATAGAGAACCAAGATAAAATAAGAACAAATGATTGGAATTTATACCTGATAACTATTGTTATAGGTGAATTCTACAAGATGAAGATGATCTTCCCAAGATCCTCCATAGTCTAAGATGCAAGCACGAAGAAGATCTTCAAGAATCTGATTCACCCTTTCAGTCTGACCGTCAGTTTGTGGGTGGTAAGCAGTGCTCAAGTTCAAACGAGTACCCAAGGATTCTTGGAACGCTTTCCAAAATTGACTAGTGAAAATAGGGTCTCGATCGCAGACAATGCTAAGGGGAACGCCATGGAGGCGGACAATCTCCCTCATATAGATTTCGGATAAACTCGAAGCTGTGCGGGTAGATCTGACTGGAATAAAATGAGCAGACTTAGTCAATCTATCCACAATAACCCAGATGCTTTCATTTCCCCTTCGAGATCTCGGCAATCCATCAATAAAGTCCATAGAAACTTGTTCCCACTTCCAGTTTGGAATTTCCAAAGGCTGCAACAAACCGGGTGTTTTCTGATGGTCTGCTTTGACTTGCTGACAAGTCGCACATCTACTCACATAAATAGAGACATCTCGCTTCATACCTCTCCACCAATATAGTTTCTTCAAATCCTGGTACATCTTAGCTACGCCAGGATGAATAGAAAGTCGGGACTGATGATGTTCCCGGAGTAATTCCTGCCTTAAACCGTCAACATTTGGCACACAAATCCTTCCATTTATCCTTAAAACTCCTCTATCATCAATCTGAGCTCCTTTTCCATCAGAATTATTGTTACCTCTGCTACGAACATTCTCCTTAATCAATCTGATGATCCTATCCTCATCCTGTTTAGCTACGATCCGATCCACCAAAGGAGAAGAGACAAAAATCTGACACAACAAAGATTTCTTCCTGCTCAGCGCATCTGCCACTACATTGGCTTTTCCGGGAGTATAGTTGATGTCGAGGTCATAAGAAGCAAGAAACTCGAGCCATCGCACTTGTCTCTGATTTAAATCTTTCTGGGTAAAGATATATTTCAGAGATTTATGATCAGTAAAGAGATCAAACTTAGCTCCCAAGAGATGGTGTCTCCAAAGCTTCAAAGCAAATACAACAGCCAGCAGTTCTAAATCGTGAGCAGCGTAATTAGCTTCATGTGTCTTCAGCTGACGACTAGCATAAGCAATTACTCTCCCATCTTGCATCAACACTGCTCCCAATCCTTCTCGACAAGCATCGGTGAATACCGTTAATCTTTCACTTCCATTCGGTACAATAAGTACTGGGGCGGAGGTGAGCTTATCCTTTAACTCTTTGAAAGCAGCCTTACACTTATCGCTCCATACAAACTTGACATTCTTCCGAGTTAGAGCAGTCAGAGGTGCCGAAATCCGAGCAAAATTCTCGATGAACCTTCGGTAGTAGCCGGCAAGGCCTAGAAAACTGCGGATATCGGTAGGAGTCTTTGGTTCTTCCCAATCTTGGATTGTAGCAATCTTGACTGGATCAACAGAAACTCCTTCTCTAGAGACAATATGTCCAAGGAATCGGACTTCTTCTTCCCAGAAATGGCATTTAGAGAACTTAGCCTTCAATTGGTGGTTCCGAAGAGTCTCTAAAACATACTTCAAATGGGTTCTATGTTCTTCCTCAGATTTGGAGAAAACAAGGATGTCATCAATAAAGACAAGAACAAATTTATTGAGTACATCGCGGAAGACACGGTTCATCAAATCAACGAAGAAGGCAGGGGCATTAGTCAAACCAAAAGGCATCACTAGCCATTCAAAGAAACCATTCTCAGTCCGGAAAGCAGTTTTGGGGATGCTCTCCTCGGCAATTCTAAGCTGATGGAAACCTGTGGCCAAATCAAGCTGAGAGAAAACAGTTGCTCCATAAAGTTGGTCGAACATATCATTTATGCGAGGCATAGGATATCTGTTCTTCATGGTAAGCTTGTTGAGTTCTCTATAATCAACACACATCCGAAGAGAACCATCAGATTTGGTGACAAATACAACAGCTGCTCCCCATTCTGAGAAACTTGGTCTAATCAGTCCTTTAGAAGATAAGTCTTGAATCTGATTCCTTAATTCGCTCTTCTCTCGTGGTGCCATTCTTCTAGGTGGAAGGACTACAGGTCGTGCTCCCGGAATAAGGTCGATACGGAAATCAATTTCCCGTTTTGGAGGTAAAGAAGTGACTTCACCAAACACATCGGGAAATAGTTTGACTACAGGAGTCAAATGGATATCATCTGGGAAAGTGTCAAGAGAATAGATGAAACTACCAGCAAACTCTTGAGGCCACTTACACTGGATTTCTAATGGATTCCCTAAATCATCTTTAAGAGCAACAGTACGAGAACTACAAGAGATATCTGCACCATGCCTATCTAACCAATCGCCTCCGAGTAAAAGGTCGAAAGCGTCGAAACCCAAAACATAAAAGTCTCCAGTGAAGCATTGTTGGAAATGGAGGAGTTTCACATCCCTACAGACTTTACTAAGGTTCGCAGGACCACCGATGGGGTTTGAGACACATAAAGGTATGGGAGAAAGTTCAGGAGAAAGGCGATGTTCAAATTTATTACAGAGATCAGATGAAATGAAGCTGTGGGAAGCTCCGGTATCGAATAAAACTCGAACAGGTAATTTGAACAAAGTAAAAGATCCTTGAAGAGTACCTTGAGAATCATCTGGGGCTGGAGCTGATACTGGTGCAGGTGCAGGCTGCGGAGCTGTAGAAGATGCAGAAGTTACTGCAAAGACTCCGGATGTTGTGCCTCTCTTTTGAGTGGGACAATCCTTCTTGTAGTGTCCTGGCTGGAGGCAGATGTGACATAGATCCCTCCTAGCAAACTGAGCAGGGGGTGGGACAGCAGCACCCAAAGTAGGACAGCGATTTGCAAAATGTCCTTTCTGGTGGCACCTATGGCAGGTGATGGTAGACAGGTCTACAGGTGGCCTCGCAGAAACAGAAGATGATGATGATCCCAACCCTTGAGCCTTGTTCCTCTTATGACGGTAGAAATTTGACTTCCTCTTTCTTGAATTACCGGAAGACCGAGCTGATGCAGACTGGGCAGCTGGAGTGGTCATAGATGTAGGGTTCTCATACCGGAGAGCCATATCCATCAATGCTGTGAAGGACCCATGAACATGAGTAATGAGTCGATCGTAGAACTCAGGTCGAGCTCCAGCGATAAACTTCTCGTTCAGCTTGAGCGGGGTGTCAATCAGGTTCAGACCATACTGTGAGAGTTCGTTAAACTTCCTCTCATACTCCGTGAAGGTCATATTGCCTTGCTTAAGATCCATGAATTCCCTATAGAGTTGAGACTTGCCTGCTTCGGGCATCCACTTGGCCAGAAAGGCCTCCCTAAAGCACGATAAGAGTTTAAAAGATAGATTCAAAGATGGAATTCAAATCCGAATTTTGACAACCAAAAGATACCTAAATTGCTCCCAAGTGAGGTCAGCCTCATTTGTCTGAGCAGTAATAGATAGCCACCAATTTAAGGCAGCGCCCTTCATCTGCCAGGCTGCGAGTTGCCTTTGCTGGGCATTAGTAATCTCGAGGCAGGAGAAAATCCTTTCTAGATCTCGAAGCCATTGCTGAGCTTCTATGATAGTCTCTGTCCCCATAAATTTTGTGCCACCTAGCTCAACATAGTCCTTGCACAATTTAGTGAAACGGACAGGGGCAGCAGGAGGAGGAGCGACTTGCCCTCGACCTTGATTATTTCTTCTATTCATCCTGAAAGATTAAGGATGGATACTAAGGATAGAGGAAAATATTAAGATATTCTAGGATAAGATAAAATTAAGCGACTAACAAAAGCTCGAGTATAACGATGGAGAGAAAGAAGAAGTGTTTGGAAACTTATTTAAAAATAGGAAGTTTCTATACTAAAATACTTCTTAAAAATTCTTTTTGAAAATCATTTTATACTTTTAAAATACGTTCTCTCACAAAGAAAGATTCTGGAATTTGACTTCACTCATTCTAGAGTATTGCTACTCTATCTCTAATGAGTTTTTGTTCCTTAGTCTATGTTTTAAACCTGGCTCTGATACCAACTGTAACGACCCACTATTTTGTACCGTTCGAATTCGACAATAATTAAATAAATGTCGAGCTGGAATAGTTCAAAACAATAGATTGTAAAATAGCTAAGGAACAAATGAAATCAAATACACAGAATCACAGACACAGATATCAGAATCTCACAGCGGAATATAAATACTACAGTGGTTCATGAAGCCACTGGAAACTTTCACAAACAGAAAGACATAGTTCAAAACTTTAATACAAAATTTTAAGTCATAATAAAACATAGTCTTCCAAATGTCTTGAATTACAAAATAGATGGAGATGAAGAAGCTTCCAACTAGCAAAGAGTGATCTAGTCCTAGCTCCAGAAAGAAAAACTGAATCTGCAACTCAGGCTGACCCGAGCGTACAATAAAACAAAACACTCGAGTCAGGACATACATACTTATATAATGTAAGCTAAATCAAGTGTACTGTAATGTAAAGAGCAAGTAACTTAAAGGATGCTTGGGATCGCCCATCCTCTAAGGATCCGTTAAACTATTTACTATATAGTATATTGCGCTATTACCATAGTGTCTATAATAAAATAAACTTACTTTTAAATAGCGTTAAGGCTTTACATTTTCCACCTTAACACGTAATAGTCCCAGTAGTCCATCCAATATCATAGCTCCTCCTGATCGGGAAGCAACTAGAGGATACCACACGGGCTACGGGAGAAAACCAAACTCGTACAAGGCGCGATATGGTAGGTGACACGGCACAACTAGGCAATGCCAGGGTAGATATACCAATTGCTATCCGGACCGGTGGAAACGCGTAGCCGCAGTTACCGCCCACCTCGAACAACACTCCCAAATCAAAGGTGCGCACCAAACAATCACAAAAGTAATAGAATGGCAAATGAAGAAGTGCGTTCGATCAGAGGAGCTACCTCATTAATCCGAGAATTGCTCCTGTTTTAGCCACCTTATGCCAACTCACGGGAGTCGGGTCCACGTATATACCTTTCAAGAAACCGCCCCCACCATCCTACTTCATTCTGGAATCTCCACCGCGTACACGGTTGTCAAAGTGGTTTTCGGTATCGACAGAGAGTATGTCCATATCCGATCCCGGTCTCTTTGCCAACCAAACGTTATTATAACCCGTGGTTATAGTTTGAAAAATGGTATTTATTTTTCCAAATCAATATATATTTCAAATACCTTAAATTTTCAAATCCTTGATTTAAACATTTTCTTAAAAAAATATACCATTTCAATTTATTCAATCAAATTTGGAATTTATTTCTTTTATAATAGAAATCATATTTTCCTTTAAAATCTATCCAACTCAATTCCTAGATTCTTTTATTTATTACATATTTAAATTCCAAAGTTTAACTTATTTCCAAAAATCTTTCATAGATTTATAAATAAATCAATTTCAATTTCTACTGCACCTAGGAAAGGCTGTCTAAAGTTGTGAGTTGAACCTAGTCTAATTTCAAAGATAGCATTTAAATGTTGTTGTAGACCTTTAGATTTAAATCTATTTCCAAATATAACTTGTTATATATATAATTTTCTAAATTTAAATCTTACTCTTTCAAACTCTAGAATTTCCGGAACAAGTTATACTAAAAATTTACTCTATATTTATTTATTTATCATTTAAATCATTATAAGTCCTATAAAATTATTTACTAGAATATCTTCAACTACTTAAAATAATTTAAATATTTTCAGAAAATAATATATATAAACCACGGGCCTGTATAAGATTTTCTAGCCTAGGTCAAGTGAAACGGATCTATATCATTTCAATCCGATATTACACAATTCCGGGTCCTATCATTTCGAACCCGCAATCCCAAGATAATTTACACAGTTAACAGAATAGGTGAACAATAATAATCAATTAGGCCTGTCATTTCAGCCATAACAATATATATATAACAGGGAACTTGCAGTGTGATTTAAATAGTAAATAATAACATAATATAATTGCAGGTATCATATAACATATAAATAACTGATGGGTGTCAATTTAATGGGGTTTATCATTCTATATTACACTACAGACAGATAATAGTAAAATACAAATTTACACATACACTTGTAATAATTTACGAAATATAAATACGTATGTCTGGTGAGAATACTCACCTGGGTGTTGCAGCAAATTCGAGTTCAAAATTGAAAATTTACTGGTACAGACTGACAGAGAATAACAGTCAAATTTTTCGGGCGTCGCCTAGATTTAGATCTAGAACAAATTTCAAAAATATAGGAACGCGGCTTAGATTTTATAGTCAATGAAAATTTAAAGATAGGAAAAGAATTTTTGACTTGCTCGACCAAAAATTTTTTCTAAAACACGATTGCAAAAAAAATCTATATGAATACGAGAACACATGCACCACTTCTTCCTCCTAGCTTGTTCATGCTCATCACATACTTATGCACTGTCTTCCCTTCATTCATTCATCATTTTCACCTTTCTCTCTTTTTTTTTTTTTTTTTTTTTTTTTTTTTTTTTCACAAATGGTTTCCAACATTCTTCAAAAATCATTTCAAATCTCACTGTAATTTCAACAGACCCAACTTACACTAACCCGAGTTCCACCATCTATGCTTCGAGTCAGACCCGGGTTTTCTTCGAGTCACCACTGATGCTGCTTCGGGTAAATCTGCATTTGCTTTGAGTGAGATCTGGAAGTGTTGAAACACTTAAATTTCCAGGAACACACCTTTCTCTGGCCTTCACTGCCCCTGCTTCCCATACCACTGCCTTCACCAGTCTTCTTGTTCATCTCTCACCCATGCACATATATCCAATAAAGTAAAAAGAAGACAAGCACCCCATACTCAACTGGATCAGGCATTCACCAGACCCAACTCCTAATACCCCTTCCCATTCTTCTTCCTCCTTATCCCTGTTTCACCACTAACTCCACTTAACCCAATCAGGCTTTAACTAAACAGCCTTAGACAAACACATGCAAGCCCATCTTTGTCACCTCTACCCCTGATACTCAGGTGCACAGGTGCACACTTGAACATGCACACTGTGACACCACCAGATCCCCAGCCTATCTACAAGTGCAGACTTACCAAATCTCTACATATAAGTAGACTACTCCTATACCCTAACTGCAAACCAAACCCCAACTACTAGCTATTCAACTAAACAACCTATGCTAGATGAATCTTCGGCCATCATATCCATGGTCATGCCTCACTGATACACGTGCACGCAGTGATGCCAAGCCATGCGCAGACTACACAATTTTTTTTTTTTTTATATATACAGACAAAAAACAAAAATGCAAACTGAAACCCACTACTATAGTCCCATATTTTTTTAATGCACTGCCAAATCCTTTCACTTTAATCCCAGCTTCTAATTCAACTCTTCCCACAAACAACAACCTGCTATCACGAGACTTGTGTCTACTAAACTTCCTATGCCATAGTATTATGAATCTATAGCCTGCCTATGTATCCTATGTGATCCATACAAATCCAAACATCCCTATATGACCACTCTGGAAAAGATATATAGACAGCACACACACATAGATCTAATATCAAAAGATTGGCATGGCCGAGCAAGTCAAAGAATAGAGACAACTTAGGATAGGAAAAGAAAAGAAAGACTATTACCTGATTTGAGCAAAAGAATTGGACTGGGCTTTGCAGAAGAATATGAAGAGAGAGATGCAACATATATAGGTAAAGACTTGATACATGCAGAGGAATCAAAGCAGTTACTTATGCAATGTCTCTGGAAATTTTCGAGAAATATAAAGCTATCAGTTTTTTTTTTTTAAATGCTTGATTGCTTGATCAAGGCAGTGAATGGTGAGATGGAGATACAAGTAATTTCAGAGCTTTTAATTCCCAACAGAACGTTAAGCCTTTTGCTTAAATTATCAATCAGTTTCAAATATTGAAGTTTATCTGATGCTTTGATTTGGAAAACAATTAATGGCTGTTTAAATTTTAGAAACTGATCAAAGAAATATGCGAGATCAAAGCTTGATATTGAAACTGAAGTTGAAGTTAGGGGAAAGGTTGATATATTTAGCTATAAATTTTCCAGTGCATTTTCTTTCGAGCATAATTTGCAGTTTGCTTTGATTTGGAGAGCATTAAATGGTTGCTTGATTCATTTGTTTGCATAATGTTAGCTTGGTCAGTTTGCAATTTGAACGTACGTCAAAATATATAAAATCAGCTGACAGTTTAAAATACGTACGTTAGTTAAAACGCAGACTGATATTTTATGTTCAAAATTATTTAAAACTTGATTTTTACCCTACGCTAGACAGACGCAGTTAAAAACTTCAGAAATTTTTGTAAAATTATTATTTTAAAAACACACGTTTTATAACGTCACTTTAACCCTTTAAATCACGCGTCTTTCAAACGCGAAATTTAACGGTTCAAACCTAGCTTAAAATTTTACAGTTATTATTAAATTTTATTGTCATATAAAAAAAAAAAAAAAAAAAATTCAAAATATATCTCAAATTTTAAATATTCAACTATATTGTTAAACCCAAATTTATAAAATATATTATTTAAAATTGAAAATAGATAAAATAAAATAAATAAAATAACTGGCTGAAACTAGGGTTGTTACAGAAAATAAGGAGTGGCTAGGGTTTATAATCGCAAATATATAGACAGATAAAAGAAGGCTAGGTGGGTACGGATAACGAACGTGCTAAACGATAGTTGGCCCAAAAAGCCCGTTCTGCCTCCGGAGTCGAATTTGTTAAAACTATACATCCAAATAGGTGTTTCAAAATATTCTGAACGCGATGGAAAAAGTTTCGCGACCAAATTCGATCGTATGAAGAAGTTATGCTAAAAAAATAAAAATTTCAAATTGATTTCAAAATGCGTAAATTTCAAGGCGTTTCGAGTCCGTACGATCAAACGACAAGTCCGATCGCAACGAAACTTGAAACATTATTATAATTCACCGTTACAGATCCGATGAAACTAGTTTCGTCGAAATCCGAGTCCGTGACAAAAATGACTATTTTTAATATTTATTAAATAAATTAAAATAAATCATAAAATCCAAATTTTCTTTCAACTTTAAATATTGGCCAAATTTCATTACTTATATAATCCAATCAATTCCCAATAATTTAGCAAGCTTGGATGTGAATTAAAATTTATAAGTATATAAATTTCGCAGTGTTAACCTCTGCGTTTTCTTATTATTTGGGAATTATAAATTTTATTCGCAAAACCCAATTATTTAATCATATACTTATACTCTCATCTTAAATCTAATTATATAAATAACTTGATTTCTATTATCCAACTCAAAATATATCAATTATTCTCCAACTACATAGTTAACGTTTCTTTTATATATCACTGTGGTAATATTTCAAAATGTTCATCTTTTGTTTGCATAAATTACTGTATTTAGATAAAATTGTAATTTTGGTAACTTATCACATAAATAACTTAAAACCTCAACTAATACATTCCACCTTTGTTTCATCTTATTCATTCACTCATCAATATTCCGTACTAACTACAAAATTTAGTGTATTCCTTTAAATTGATCAAAATAAGACTTATCAACTAATAGAAAGATTTACGTACAAAATTTATTGTCATACATCTAATTTACAAGCCTATACTTAATTATTATCCTACAATACGTTTTACGTTACTATAATGTTCATTCTTCCGTTCCTACGTTTCTATAAATTTATTCCTTTATAATTTATTTAACGCAACACTTAATCTACACCTATTGCGATGTTTCAAATTTACTTGAATGAACAATTTCTTTACTTAAAATAGTTGTTGTAAACTCTTAATTCCACATTTATAAGTGTATTATTATTTTCACTCAAATATTATACATATATATAGAGTATTGGGTTTTTATTTAATCATCATTTATCATATATATTAATTAATTAAATTCAATACTTAAGTCTGACTAAATTTATTCCCCAAATACACATTTACATTTCTCAACCAATAAATATAACCAATCAAATTCTCATTTTATTGAACCTTGGTCAATTCCACACGTTAATTTTACTTAAAGTCTCAATTAATTAATTTACCTCGGTTTCATTACCTTATTACCTTATATGCATAATTGACATGGTTATATCTTCCATTACATCAATAATTTATCATTTCATTTCTATGCAATATATACTCATCTTATTCCATTTATTTGGTTACTGCATTGAAATCTATTTATTAACCAATACTAACGTTATTATCATAAAAAAAAATTTGATTCCCAATTTTATTCAATACTTAGAACAAAAATTTTCACATTAAATCAAATCCTTCTATTCAAACCAAGTATCATGCTATGATAATATTTTACGTTGGTTACACTGAAAAAAAATCAACTTTTTATCGTTATCAATTAAACATACATTAATTGCACAAATTAAAGGAATTAATTGCCATTTATCAAATTAAATTTTTCATACATCAATCTATTTCATCTAAATCCTTACCTATGAATATTGCAACCTTTAATTCCATTAAATACCAATTAACCCAAATTATTTCATTTATTCTAAGTCATATCACTAAAATAATTCATCATAATAAACTTAAAATCTATACGTTTATTGATTTATTTCTATTTGTCTTATGTTAAATTCTAAATTTAGTAAGACAACCTAAAGTACTCCACTCAATCGACAGTCCCTTTCAATTGTTAATACGTACTTAAATTTCTACAGTTGCCTTCCATCTGCACTTCCGTTACTATGATAAAAATTAGTAACGTTTATGCCATCAATCCATCATAATTACTTACCCTTAATTGAGTTTGATTTCCAAATAAATTTGCTGACCCTTAATTAGACAATTTATAAAAGTTTGTCATCATACCTATAGTTCTACGCTTATGCTATGTCTTAAATTTCAATAAATTTATAAATTTTGAGATGTTCATTAGGGTTTACAAATTTATTGACTTGCAATAACAGGGTTTCTTAATCTATTCAATTTATCGTTCACAATCTTTTATTGCATTAAATTGGTTTAATATTCCCATATTAAATTTTATGTACAGGTAAGAATTTTTCTTTCTTTCTCTACTTAATTCATTTGAATTTTATTCAAATGTCTTTAAATAGGTTTCTAAGTCACTTCTATATAATTTATTCTAGCCTTCATTTTAATACTTATCTACCACCTTTATTCTTTCAACTAAAATAAATTACAAAATCCTATTAAACAAACAATTTTAAATGGTCGAACTTAACGGGTCGTTACACTCTCCCCCACTCAAAACTTTTCGTCCCCGAAAAGAAAAAAGAAGGGAGAAGGAAGAATAAAACAGTACATCTCAATTCAATATTAGCTTATAAATAATAATTTACTGGATTAATTTCCTTTAATGAAATATACCCGTTTTATAGCCATTATAAACTTTTATACTTAAATAATTAAAGTTGGAAAAACATTTTCAACAAAATTCTAAGTCCAAAATTTACGGAAAATTTTGGCAGAGTCTCCTTTGTACGGAGAGGCTCGGGAGAAAATAAAATATCAAAATATAACAAATATATTACAAATATTATCAAAATATTATATCCCAACACGGGCAACTATATAAAATAGCGCTTTAAACGTAATCCGAAAACGTACCTATTTGTCGGGCAATACGCTTATTATTATGGAACCAAAAGCAGTTGCTTCCATCACCTGCATTCACTTATATAATCTAAAAGGTTAAATATTTATATTAAAGTGAAATGTTTAGGTGGTTTCAACCATTAATCACCCAATCAATACAACAATTATCAATCTTACAAATAACATACATACACAAAGTGAAGCAACCATTTAAACCATCAAACAATTAGTTGTCTGGGTTCAAATTTGAAATTTGTATGAAATGAAATTAACTATCAAGTGCATCCTTTACTCAACAGTCTTAGATGGAACAAGGATAGATTATTTATTCCCCAACAACTTCAAATTCCTTACCCAACAAACATAAATCAAACAATAACAATTCAAACTAACAGCCAAATTAACTTATTATACATTTATTTCATGCTTCGGTGGTTTGATTTTCTTTCTTTCATTTATGGAGGGATTTCTTTGTTTCTTACAATTTTCATTTTCCATTTGTTACAAAATTCATTATATTGTATTCCAATTTATTGACTAAGGTTTATATCATCTATTTATACTACTTACCCTTTCTTATATAGTAAAATTTCCAATTTAACTTAAGTTTATACAGTTAATTCTCATTTATAACAGCAAATTTATTGAATACCTTAATTACCTCAAGCTTCACTTGTAAGATTTCCCCTTACATTTTCTTACTAACATTGCAACTTTTATTATATGGTAAGTTATGTATATTTAAGAATGCAAGTGAAAATTTACAAGTTTCTTCTCAATTCCTTTTTATTTATTAACGGTTCAATAAATATATATTCGTTTTATAAATTACAATTTCAACTTACCCTTAATTTCATTCCTTTATTTAATGTTTATGTTTTATTATATTTAATTACAGTAACCCTCTACTTACACTTAAATTATTAACCTTAAAACCTCCATTTTTATAAATAAAGGATTTTATTAATTCATTATCTAGGGTTTACAGACATTTATTTATATTACCTACTTTTTATTATATTACTAGTAGCATTTTAAATCATACTTAAGTTTATAACCCTACACATCAATATTAAAGAATTTCATTTTATTTACTTAAGTTAAAATCACCTATTAATAATACTCACCTTTAATTTGGGTAAAATTTCAATTATCACTTAAGTTTATACCAATAAATTCTTTCATTATTTCCTAAATTCCTACTTGTAAAATATTCAATTCCAGTTTCTCATTTAACACTTCAACTTTTATATTTGGGTAAGTTATTTATGTTAAGGAAATTGCAATTGAACTTATACAAGTTTAATCTCCATTCTTTTAATTAAATTTAATGTTTATTCATATTACCCTTTGTCTCATATGTATGCAAATTCCTCTTTATAGCTTTGCAGTTATTCTCTTATTCCAATTAGAGGTTTCAATTCATTCATTCTTCAATAAATCTTTTCCATTATTTATCAGTTAAAAACTTTTACTTCCCTTATCCCTAGCATTAACTTTCTTACTTAATATTTCACTAACAAAGTTTAAACAATTAATTGACGGAAAAATTTAGAATTAAATACCGGGTCAAATTTTAATCTATTTCAAAATAATAGATAAATAAGTTCTTACAACTTTTATATCTCTAATTATATTTAGAACAATAAAAGAAAATTTTTAGAAAATTTCAAAAATAAATCTGCAGTAGAATTTACTACAGTGGCCTTTCCCCTTCGAAACTCGAAAATGAAAGTCGATGATACGGCCGTCATCACCGAATTTATTTTCCAGCGACAGAGAGGAAAGTACAGAATTTAATTCTTTTCCAAAATCTTCTTTAAAACAATTCTTCCAATTTATACGAAATATTTATATAAGAAAATACTTATAAACCAAATCAATAAATTTCACAAATTCTTTGAAAGCAAATTTTCAAAAATCCCGGACTTAAGTACTAAATCTCCAAATTTGGTTTATTATAATTTCACTTAGCTTCAGTTATTATAAATATTTTTATTGCCTAACATCCAATCTATAGCAACCAAATATATATATATCTTTATAAAACTATTTTTATATATAGAAATATAATAGGCAAAATTATTTCATTCACCTATATTAAAAACAAATATTATGTCGGTCTGTCCTATTAAGTGTTTAGAAAACCCTAGTGATGACATAGCGTCCCATGCATCAACCAGAATTTATAAATACAAAGCGGAACAGATTAACACAATATTAAAATCTTTTTATTAATACTAACAAGTACGCTCTCTCTTATATATACACTCAGCGACTCCCATAGGATATTTCTACCCTATTAACAAAGAGTCAAACCCCACAAAGCCAAGGTTTATCGCTAAACCAAAGCTCTGATACCAACTGTAACATCCCGCCTTTTTGCACACTTTAAACCGACACACGTGCCAATTCAAAGCATACGCAAGGGCGGATTGTTATGGGGTAAATAAGAAAACAGAGAAGAAATAAAAACAAAAACAGAATCTCACAGCGGAAGGATAAAATATAATAACAAATATACAGTTCATAAACAGTTTACAAAAGCTTGATCCTTCTTTTACAATAAATATCAGAGTTACACATACCAATACAAGCAATGCAGCGGAATAGAAAGAGTGTGGTGTAATACTATATATAACATAATACTTATTCTTCGTCTTCGTCCTCCAAAGCTAAAATCTGCTATCCTGAAATGCTCGGACTGACCCGAGCGAATTTGAATGGACAAAAACACCCGAGTCAGACTAGAATATCTTATGTGAGTTAAATAAACAGAATATAAATATGAGTACAGTAACTCAAGAGATGTTCGGGATTTACATCTCCTAAGGATCCGTTAAACTATTTACTATGTAGTATATTGCGCTATTATAATAGTGTCTATTTATAAAATAAACTTACTTTTAAATAGCGTTAAGGCTTTACATTTTCCACCTTAACACGTAATAGTCCCAGTAGTCCGTCCAATATCATAGCCCCTCCTGATCGGGAAGCCACTAGAGGATACCACACGGGCTACGGGAGAAAACCAAACTCGTACAAGGCGCGATATGGTAGGTGACACGGCACAACTAGGCAATGCCAGGGTAGATATACCAATTGCTATCCAGGCTGGTGGAAACGCGTAGCCGCAGTTACCGCCCACCTCGGACTAACTCCCCAAAATCAAAATATAGAAGTGGCCACTGAATCAAATCCAAGTCAAATTATAATATCGAAGAGGAGCGTCCGATCAGAGGAATGACCTCATTGGCCTGAGAATCGCTCCTGTTTTAGCCACCTTATGCCAACTCATGGGAGTTGGGTCCACGTATTTACCTTACAGGAAACGTCGCCACCACCTACTTCATTCTGGAATCTCCACCGCGTACACGGTTAGTCAAAGTGGTTTTCGGTATCGACAGAGAGTATGTCCATATCCGATCCCGGTCTCTTTGCCAACCAATCGTTATTATAACACCGCGGTCATTTAAAAATAGTTTATACTTTTAAAACCAGAATATAATCCATTTCAAACCGTAATATTACGATATCATTTCTTCTTTTAAAACCCAAAACAATATGATATCGTTTATCCCAAATAAAATTATTCCTTTCCAAAAAAAATTATGTCACTTTTTATTATTTAATATCCCATGTAACCAATATTCTGTTTGTAACTTTCAACATAATTCTTCGAAAATCCATAGTATTTTAAAACCATTATTTTCAAAACTAAATGGTTTGGATATTCAACGGTATGCGAATTAAAAAGGTTTAACTTTACTGTTGCTTTACAAAGAAATAAATTACATGGCTTTCCAAATATTTCTTCTTTTAAAGTTAAACCAAAATCCAAAATATTACTTCAAGTCCCAAAACCATTTCAATTTTATATATATTTATATCCATTTTTGAGCATTAATATTTCAACTAAAGTTGGATTTTTATCCTTTCAAAATCAATATTCTATTAATTAATCTTGACCATTCACATAAAATCCATAATTAATAAGACTTCAATTTCTAGTAAAATATATATATATATATATTTCCAAATTCAATTTTTACTAGAATATTCATTTCAAAATATTTTGGGAAAAATCCAATTATAAATATCATATCTTTAAAATTTCCAACTTAATATTTAAACATAGGATATAAATCATCAAACTCCATTTTCTTAATTTCTTCCGTTTTCAATAAAGAAATTTATATTCCTTTTAATTTCAAAATTTCAACTTCATAGGTATATAAATATGAAATAAAATATTTATACAATATAAATTTAAGATTTATAGACCGTATTCAATCCAAACCATAGAAATCACATTAAAATAGTTATATATAGACCGCGGTGCCTGTATATAATTTTCTATCCTATGGTCAAGTGATACGGATATTTATCATTTCAATCCGCAATTTAAAAAAATAAAACTTTGCGGTTTTATCATTTCAAACCACAATCCCGAATGAAATGTAAAATGTATGCTAACTTGCAGTTTAATGATATCAAATAAAACATCCATTCAACAAAACATCCATCATCCAGTCACAAACATCAAGCAATATCAATCAATAACAATTATATATATGATCATATATAACAGGTGATAACTGGCAGTTTATTCAAATTAAATTTTTCAACTATTAATCTAACAATTTATATTCAGTGATAATTGACATAACTGTTAACTAGCAGTTCATATGCAACCAAAAATTTCTAACAGCCAATTAACACGCAATAAATCAATTAAATTAACAGTTACATTCAATAAAATGCAATTCAACAGATATGAATGAAATAACATGCCAAAAGCTCATAAATAAATTTCTATTCATTTCTAAAATTTATTTAACAAACATAAAAGCTTCTAGTAGTTGTGAGTGGGTTAAAACACTCTCCTTTTGAATTTAAATTGAATTCAAATCCAATTTAAACCCAAAAATTGGACAGTCTCCAAATTCATCCAAACCAGTGCCAAAACGTCAGAAATTCCGATACGATCCCAGCAAAACAAACCGCGCGTGAATCCGAGCTCGTATGCAAAAGTTATGAAAATTTGAAAAATGAAAAATTCTGGTCCTGGGTCAACTTCGGGTTCGACTTCGGGGCGCCGCCTCATTTCCCCGATGCTTGCTTGGAGTTTTCGCCAAAACGACCCGGAGCGACCCGAGTCATTTTCTTCCTGACCCGAAGTTGCTCTAGGGTTTTCTCCTCTGAAACCCGAAGCGCGACCAGAAGCTGCTGCAGATCCACAAAATTTTTTTTTTTTTTTTTTTTTTTTTTGAAATAAAATTTTGGAATTTTGGAATTAGGTTTTTTTCTGCCATTGGAATGAGGAGTTGAGAAGGAGATGTACGTATAGAAAAATGAAAATAAGGAGTGGCTAGGGTTTATAATCGCAAATATATAGACAGATAAAAGAAGGCTAGGTGGGTACGGATAACGAACGTGCTAAACGATAGTTGGCCCAAAAAGCCCGTTATGCCTCCGGAGTCGAATTTGTTAAAACTATACATCCAAATAGATGTTTCAAAATATTCTGAACGCGATGGAAAAAGTTTCGCGACCAAATTCGATCGTATGAAGAAGTTATGCTAAAAAAATAAAAATTTCAAATTGATTTCAAAATGCGTAAATTTCAAGGCGTTTCGAGTCCGTACGATCAAACGACAAGTCCGATCGCAACGAAACTTGAAACATTATTATAATTCACCGTTACAGATCCGATGAAACTAGTTTCGTCGAAATCCGAGTCCGTGACAAAAATGACTATTTTTAATATTTATTAAATAAATTAAAATAAATCATAAAATCCAAATTTTCTTTCAACTTTAAATATTGGCCAAATTTCATTACTTATATAATCCAATCAATTCCCAATAATTTAGCAAGCTTGGATGTGAATTAAAATTTATAAGTATATAAATTTCGCAGTGTTAACCTCTGCGTTTTCTTATTATTTGGGAATTATAAATTTTATTCGCAAAACCCAATTATTTAATCATATACTTATACTCTCATCTTAAATCTAATTATATAAATAACTTGATTTCTATTATCCAACTCAAAATATATCAATTATTCTCCAACTACATAGTTAACGTTTCTTTTATATATCACTGTGGTAATATTTCAAAATGTTCATCTTTTGTTTGCATAAATTACTGTATTTAGATAAAATTGTAATTTTGGTAACTTATCACATAAATAACTTAAAACCTCAACTAATACATTCCACCTTTGTTTCATCTTATTCATTCACTCATCAATATTCCGTACTAACTACAAAATTTAGTGTATTCCTTTAAATTGATCAAAATAAGACTTATCAACTAATAGAAAGATTTACGTACAAAATTTATTGTCATACATCTAATTTACAAGCCTATACTTAATTATTATCCTACAATACGTTTTACGTTACTATAATGTTCATTCTTCCGTTCCTACGTTTCTATAAATTTATTCCTTTATAATTTATTTAACGCAACACTTAATCTACACCTATTGCGATGTTTCAAATTTACTTGAATGAACAATTTCTTTACTTAAAATAGTTGTTGTAAACTCTTAATTCCACATTTATAAGTGTATTATTATTTTCACTCAAATATTATACATATATATAGAGTATTGGGTTTTTATTTAATCATCATTTATCATATATATTAATTAATTAAATTCAATACTTAAGTCTGACTAAATTTATTCCCCAAATACACATTTACATTTCTCAACCAATAAATATAACCAATCAAATTCTCATTTTATTGAACCTTGGTCAATTCCACACGTTAATTTTACTTAAAGTCTCAATTAATTAATTTACCTCGGTTTCATTACCTTATTACCTTATATGCATAATTGACATGGTTATATCTTCCATTACATCAATAATTTATCATTTCATTTCTATGCAATATATACTCATCTTATTCCATTTATTTGGTTACTGCATTGAAATCTATTTATTAACCAATACTAACGTTATTATCATAAAAAAAAATTTGATTCCCAATTTTATTCAATACTTAGAACAAAAATTTTCACATTAAATCAAATCCTTCTATTCAAACCAAGTATCATGCTATGATAATATTTTACGTTGGTTACACTGAAAAAAAATCAACTTTTTATCGTTATCAATTAAACATACATTAATTGCACAAATTAAAGGAATTAATTGCCATTTATCAAATTAAATTTTTCATACATCAATCTATTTCATCTAAATCCTTACCTATGAATATTGCAACCTTTAATTCCATTAAATACCAATTAACCCAAATTATTTCATTTATTCTAAGTCATATCACTAAAATAATTCATCATAATAAACTTAAAATCTATACGTTTATTGATTTATTTCTATTTGTCTTATGTTAAATTCTAAATTTAGTAAGACAACCTAAAGTACTCCACTCAATCGACAGTCCCTTTCAATTGTTAATACGTACTTAAATTTCTACAGTTGCCTTCCATCTGCACTTCCGTTACTATGATAAAAATTAGTAACGTTTATGCCATCAATCCATCATAATTACTTACCCTTAATTGAGTTTGATTTCCAAATAAATTTGCTGACCCTTAATTAGACAATTTATAAAAGTTTGTCATCATACCTATAGTTCTACGCTTATGCTATGTCTTAAATTTCAATAAATTTATAAATTTTGAGATGTTCATTAGGGTTTACAAATTTATTGACTTGCAATAACAGGGTTTCTTAATCTATTCAATTTATCGTTCACAATCTTTTATTGCATTAAATTGGTTTAATATTCCCATATTAAATTTTATGTACAGGTAAGAATTTTTCTTTCTTTCTCTACTTAATTCATTTGAATTTTATTCAAATGTCTTTAAATAGGTTTCTAAGTCATTTCTATATAATTTATTCTAGCCTTCATTTTAATACTTATCTACCACCTTTATTCTTTCAACTAAAATAAATTACAAAATCCTATTAAACAAACAATTTTAAATGGTCGAACTTAACGGGTCGTTACATCTAACCTTGAAATATTTTAAATCATCTTAAACCAAAATCAAATTATAGAATCATACCTTTAAATCTCTATGTAAATCCATTTCAAATCGATTTAAATAAAGATAATTCTCAAATAAATACAATTCCAAATAAATTTTAAATCCAATTTAATTTAAAACTTATTCATAACTAATTTCAATATAAAAAAAACTTTATATATATCTCCCTAAAACCATAGAAATCATTTCCAAAATATTTATATATAGACCAACGGTGTCTGTACTTAATTTTCTATCCTATGGTCGAGCGATACAAATATTGTGACGCCCCACCTCTATACCCACTCTAGCCAAGGACACTACGATGAAATGCCGTCAACTAGCGTGGAGAATAAGGCTGTTGAGGAGCGACCATCCGTGTAATTGCTTTGTGCGAGCACCGATATGTCAGATAGTACACCATGCATTTGGTTTCAGAAGGAAATCTGACATATCGATACAAACTCAAAGCTACTACACAGTGGCTATATATATTCTTCGTAAACAAATATAGAAATCAACATAACACAAATCAGCCACAGACATCCATATCACAAAGGTGGAAATAGATATGAATATATAACACATGAAAGTGTACATCAGAGTAGTGGTCAAACAAGATCCACAATATCACAAAAGAATAGCTACAAGTGCTAGACAAAAGAATATGTATACATCAATGAGTCTATATCTCAAATGTACACAACAAAAACTACTAATCTATGTAGTTAGCCAAAAGTCAGGGTGATAATCCCAGATGTGAAGTCAAGCAGAAGCACCTGTAACATCTCGGTCTGACCCGAGTATTATTTAATAAGAAAATAATAAACGGATCAGTCTAGCTATAAATATCAGATAACATGATATAGAATAAGAGATATGACATAAACATATGATAACAATAAATCCATACTGTGATAAGTATGCAATTGAAAATCAACTAGGGATTAATCATTATCACAAGAATCTTCTCAAAGATCAAAAGGAATGTCATACTCTTTATTTATATTCACCAAAACCATAAATATGGACAACGATATCAATGCCAATCACAAAAGTTAATGACACACAAATTCACCAATGCACAAATATGGATAAAACTTATCAATGTAAATCACGAAAATTGGCGAAAACACAAATTCCAGAAATCATCCATGGAAATCCAAAAATCACAAAAAGGGGGAGGCGTATCACAAAACGAGAGCATGAAAACTCACCAACACGTGTATCACAAATTGGAACGCTATTCCATGGTTGCTAACCATTAATTTTGAGCCGAAGCTCCAAAAAACGTCCTGAAGACCATGGGTCGCTAACCCACCAAATTGAGCCGAAGCTCCACAGAAACGGGGTTTAGTCTCCCTCGTAGACAAAGAGACGTCGCACATTTGCTAGTCTAAATCACAAAAAATGATCATCAACGATCATCAAGAAGTGTCAATTACAGTAAGCTAGTAAATATATATGCTTAGCTTCATGTCCCATAACCACTAGCTTAACTTGAATATTTACGAACAAATTGTAGATCTCCACTCGAAAATTGTCACAAGAGATTCAATCGAACAAGTCCAAGAATTAACCGGCGAAGTAAACGCAAGCGTTTCATATCATTTGTTTCGCTAAGTGGTTTAATTAGATTTCTCGTACGAGTGAGATAAAGTGACAAATCACAAAAATGATTCTAGAAACAATAAATCACAAAAATTCACATTCGAAGACATGAATAAAATCCAAAGAATTCAATTCCAAATCCATCAAAGTGGAAATACCCTTGCGACATAACAGCCACGGCTTACGACTTAACATAAGTCAACACAAGAAATCAGCGGCTCAAGAAATAGCATATGGCTTAAAGCAGGTGCGACTTAAAGGGTGGCGCGACCTAACTGCAAATGACCTAAGGAATGGCATGACCTAAGTATGGCGCGAGCTAAGGCGTAAGAGAAGGCCGGGAGACTTAAGTGGGGATGACCTAAGCATGGCGCGACCTAACATGGCCGAGCGACCTATGTGGCCAGCGACCCAAAGCGAGCAACTCAAGTAAAAAGGCCGAGCGACTTAAGTGGACAAATGACGCGACCTAAGAGAGCAAGTGACCTAACATGGTTGCGAGATAGCAGGTGCGACTTAACATGGTTGGGTGACCTATGGGGTGGAACGACCTAATGGCCGAGCGCGCGACCTAACAGAGCAAGCAGCATAACAACGCCGAGCGACCTAAGGGGCTGCGACCTAAGGAGCTAGCGGCATAACATGGTCGAGCGACCTAATGGAATTGCGAGCTAAGGAGCTAGGGGCATAACATGGTCGAGCGACCTAAGGGGGTTACGACCTAAGGAGCTAGCGGCATAACATGGTCGAGCGACTTAAGAATTAAACGACCTAAGAGGTAAAAGAAGGCCGAGCGACTTAATGGGTTGGAACATCCTAATGGCCGAGCGACCTAAGTTGGCACGACCTAAGCAAGGCGTGACCTAAATATGGCGCGACCTATATGCAGGCCGAGCAATTCGAATTGTGCAGGCCGAGCGACCTAAGAGGTTGAAGTGCAAAACTCTCTCAATTTGCAACCGATCGAGCATGGACGCTAGGGGATTATGCCCATCGGCTACCCGGTCCTATTGGCTCCTCGATGCGTCACCAAAAACGTGTTCAATCATCAAAGTTAGGATTTTTAAAGATTTGAACCCAAAACACTAAAAATTGGGATTTTCACCAATTCAATCCAAACCAAGAGCAAATGCATATGAAAAAGTGTTAGGAATTCATACCCAACAATAAAAGATGGTTATAGACAAAGATGTGAGATAAAAATCTCACCTTTACACAAAATAAATGAAGAGGAAGCTTGAAAGCAAAGGAAGAATCAATGGCTTCTATTTGAATTTGGTGTTAAATGTTAGATTTGCAAATGAACTAGGGCTCGGAGTTTTAATTCCCATTCCTTCCTCCAGTTTTGATGAAGCTTTAGTGTTAGGAAATGAAAGTGAAGTTACGAAGGGAAGGGGGTTAAACTAGAGTTAATAGTTTAGGCTTATGGGCTAAACCAAACCCAAAGCCCAAAGTGAAAAGGTAGAAAAATTCCACTAACTCCAAACATATCAAAGTTTATACTCGAAAAGATTGCAAACGGTGTTTTGAACTCAATGGAAGTGGTATCGAGTCCTAATTCGACCATATGCAAAAAGTAACTTTTCGGACTAAAATCCGACTAACGATAAAACTTTAAAATAAAATATTTAAATATTCAATCGTAAAATATACGGTTTGTTTCAGACTCCCCTCCTTAAAGAAATTGCGTCCTCGCAATATTTAAGAAGAAAATATAAGGTAACAACCATCAAACGATCTCAACACAAAAGAAATTTGAAATAAGAAATTCACCTCAAAGAGCACGGGAAAGTTAGTCTGGATGTGTTCGCTCGATGAACTCTCTAGATTCCCAAGAGCAATCATTAGGATTCGAGGACCATTGAACCTTAACAAGCAGAACATCTTTATTTCGAAGGCGTTTGACCTCCGAAGCAATAATACGAATATGATGTTGCTCATAAGTTAAATTAGACGAAACTTCAATTTCTTCCACAACGTTGGGCTCAAGAATAGAATCAAAATCTCGAAGGCATTTCCGCAATTGAGAAACGTGAAACACGTCATGAATAGCAGAAAACTGAGCCGGTAATAACAGGCGATAAGCCACGGAACCAATACGTTCGGTGATGGGAAATGGACCTATATCGAGGTGCGAACTTTCCAATCGATAAAAACGTACAACACCCTTCATAGGTGAAACACGAATAAACACAAGATCTCCCATAGAAAATTCTAATTTCCTTCTACGGTTATCGGCATAGGATTTTTGTCTACTCTGGGCTTCTTTCATCCTATGACGAATAAGGTCAATGTTCTCTGTAGAATCACGAATAAAATCTGGACCTAAAACCAGCTTCTCACCGGCCTCATGCCAACAAGAAGGAAATCGACATGGCCTTCCATAGAGTGCCTCGAAAGGCACCATACCAATACTAGATTGGAAACTATTATTATAGGAAAACTCAACCAAAGAAATATGATCTTCCCTACTTCCACCAAAATCAAGAACACATGCACGAAGAAGATCGTCAAGAGTTTGATTCACACGCTCAGTTCGTCCATCAGACTGGGGATGATAAGCGGTGCTAAAATTAAGCTTCGTTCCCAAAGCTTTTTGAAGACTCTTCCAAAATCAACTAGTAAACAATGGATCACGATCACTAATAATAGAAGAAGGAACTCCATGCAATTTTACAATTTCTTTAATAAAGAGTTTGGCCAAGAGAGGAACGGTTCGATTGGACCGAACGGAAATAAAATGGGTGGATTTAGTAAGTCTATCAGCTATCACCCATAAACTATCATGACGCGAACGAGAATAGGGACGACCGTCTATAAAATCCATGAAGATTTGGTCCCACTTCCAAATTGGAATTTCTAAAGGTTGCAATAACCCACCGGGCCTTTGATGTTCGGCCTTAATGAGTTGGCAAGTCATGCAACACTTAACAAAGTTAGCAATATCAGATTTCATTCCCTCCCAATAATAATGTCGCTTCATATCCACGTACATTTAACTACTACCGGGATGAATGGTAAATTTAAAATGATGAGAATCTTCTAAAATGTCTTTACGAAGATTACTAATATTTGGCACGATAAGTCTACCAAATTTTCGGATACCGCAACGAGAATCAATATCAAAGTCTTTCAAACTCTCAATGTCAATTTTATCCCTAAAATTTTGGCCAAGAAGAGCCAATTCAGGATCAAGCTTTTGAGCTTCAAAAATGCGGTCTAAAAGAAGAGGATGAGCCTCAAGGCTACATAAAACAAGAGATGAACATAAATCGAAAACACAATCTCGAATCTCACAAGTGGATAGAATTCCGGGATCATTCCATTCGGATATCATCATAGAAACAACCGCTTGTTGCTTGCGACTAAGTGCGTCCGCAACACGATTTCCCTTTCCGGGGATATAAAGAATATCAAGATCATAAGCTGCAAGAAATTCGAGCCAACGTTGTTGTGGCAAATTAATTTCTTTTTGAGAAAATAGATACTTCAAAGATTTATAATCGGTGTAAAGAATAATTTTTTCTCCCAAAAGAAAATGACGCCAAATACGAAGGGCGAAAACAATAGCCGCGAGCTCTAAATCATGAGTGGCATATCTAGTCTCGGCTGGCTTCAATTGCCTAGAAGCATAAGCAATAACACGTTCTCTTTGCATAAGAACGACACCTAAACCAACGCGACTAGCATCAGTATAAACAATAAAATCTTGGTTTCCCTCGGGAATCACAAGAATAGGAGCATCGGAAAGGAGTTCTTTTAATTTCTGAAAAGAAGCTACACATTGGCCTGACCAAGTGTATTTAACTCCCTTCTTTGTCAAACTAGTAAGAGGCACGAAAATTATGGAAAAGACCTTTATGAAACGGCGGTAATAACCTGCCAATCCAAGAAAACTACGGATCTCCGTCACATTCTCCAGTCTCTTCCAATTTTGAATCGCTTCAATCTTTGAAGGATCCATGGAAATTCCTAATTCGGAAATAATATGACCGAGAAACTTCGCACGAGATTGCCAAAAGTGGCACTTAGAAAATTTTGCTTTTAATTGATTGCTCCTAAGAGTTTCCAACACAATCCGAAGATGCTTTTCATGCTCCTCCTCGGTTGCAGAATGCACAAGAATATCATCAATAAAGATGAGAACAAACCGATCGAGGAAGTCTTTGAAAACTCTATTCATAAGGTCAACGAAATAAGCCGGAGCATTCGTTAAACCAAATGGCATAACAAGCCATTCATAAGATCCATAACGAGTACGGAAGGATGTCAAAGGAATGCTATCCTCTGTAATACGAAGCTGATGAAAACGGGTAGCTAAGTCTAATTGTGAAAAGACTCTAGCACCACTAAGTTGATCGAATAGATCATCAATCCGAGGTAAAGGATATTTATTCTTATAGTAAGATCATTAAGCTTGCGGTATTCAACGCAAAGCCTAAGTGTACCATCAGATTTCTTCACAAAAATAGTTGAAGCTCCCCAAGGCGAGGAACTAGAGCGAATAAATTGCTTCGTCTCCAATTCAGATAATTGTTTGCGCATCTCCTCATTTTTCTTTATTGGACATACGATAAGGAGAACGAGTAGTAGGTTGAGCTCCAGGGATGGGATTAATTTTGAACTCAATTGCTCGCTTAGGTGATAATCCTAAAACGGGCTCAAATATGTCGGAAAATTCACGAACAACGTGAATAAGAGAAATAATATCTTTCTCATCGTTATTATCATCACCATGAGGATTTAAAGAATATAAAGATGCAACCAAGCTGGAATTCGAATCTTTAAGGTCAATAGAAATCTGCTTAACGGATTGAGGATGTCGAAGATGAATAGTCCACTCAGGACATAGGATTTTGGCTCAATAGCAGTTAAGCCAATCCATTCCCAAAATCATTTAAAAGCCTTAGTAGCGCATAACATGCAAATCGGCTCGGAAAGAAAAAACACACAAAATAATTTCGACATCTTTACGCAATAAACTGATTGTTGCGGATGCACCAACCGGATTCGCAATTCTCAAAGAAGTCATTAAACACAAAACATCCAAAGAAAAAGTATCAAAAAGTTCTTTTGAAATAAAAGAGTGGGACACACCAGTATAAAAAACAACTCGAATAGGATGATCACGAAATAAAATAATTCCATCTAGGATACAATGACAAATACCTTTACCATGAGATTTGTTGCCAAGGACTTGAGCAACATTAAGTTTTCCCTACCTCTTACCTTCAAGTTTGGGACAAGAATATAAATAATAATCCGGGCTTTTGCAATAGCGACATGCACGAGGCTTTGAACACTTGTTCGCATAATGGTCCTTAGAACCACAGTTGTAGCGTTGCCCACCACTTGAGGTAGAAGTCTTTTCCACCGAAGTTGCTTGCTTCCCTTTCTTATTGGGATAAGGACCTTTGAACTTATTAGGCCTTTTCTTGTTGTTGAAGTTTTGTTTGGCACCCATAACTTCAACGTCACTTTCTTTATCTGCCTCTTCAAGTCGAAGAGCGATATCAATGAGTTGATCAAAAGAAACTTCTAACTTTATAAGTAATGGCTTCTTGAGATTTTTATTCAAACCATAGAAAAATCTTTGGTTCTTCTTCAATGGGGTGTTTATGTATTCGACCCCGCATTTAGAAAGTGACTCGAAGGATGCCACATAATCAGCTATAGAAGATTCACCTTGAACAAGGTCTATGAAACGGCGAGCCAAAGTCACCTTCACCGCTTCTGGCACAAATTTTAATTCGAATCGTTCCTGGAATTTCTCCAAGTAAGATCCGCTTCATTTATTTCAGAAATCAGAAGCTCATACCAATCTAATGCACTTTCTTGGAGCATACTAGAGGTCACCCGAACAAGGTGAAGATCAATAAGATTCATGCGAAAAAAGATTCGATCGCACGTTCTTAGCCAAGCCCGGACTTCAATAATAGTTTCAGAACCTTTGAATGGCTTTCCACCCAAATTGGTTAATTCGCTGCACAAACGTGCAAATCCAGACTTAGGGTGAGTAGACTCCAGATTAGATCCGACTGCTTGAGCATTCCTTACAAGATCAAGAAGCTGTTGGCAGACATAAATACTCTATCTTGGGGAGTAGCACTAAATTGACCGGCGCTGGGATGGCCAGGTCTAACCATTTCTCTTCCTTTTGAAAGAAAGAAAGAAGAAGGATAAGGTTATTCACCAAATGAATATCAAGCAATCTTGATAGATAAATAAGGAATCACAAAGAAAATAGGATGAATCAGTATGAAGACTCAAATTAAATCCTAAAGCACGACTCCTAAGATGGACTTAGGACGATGATCCTTGCTAGATTGTTCTACATTGTTCCGAAGATTGGCTTTGATACCAAACTGTGATGCCCCACTTCTATACCCACTCTAGCCAAGGACACTACGGTGAAATGCCATCAACTAGCATGTAGAATAAGGCTGTTGAGGAGCGACCATCCGTGTAATTGCTTTGTGCGAGCACCGATATGTCAGATAGTACACCATGCATTTGGTTTCAGAAGGAAATCCGACATATCGATACAAACTCAAAGCTACTACACAGTGGCTATATATATTCTTCGGAAACAAATATAGAAATCAACATAACACAAATCAGATACAGACATCCATATCACAAAGGTGGAAATAGATATGAATATATAACACATGAAAGTGTACATCAGAGTAGTGGTCAAACAAGATCTACAATATCACAAAAGAATAGCTACAAGTGCTAGACTAAAGAATATGGATAAATTAATGAGTCTATACCTCAAATGTATACAACAAAAAATGCTAATCTAAGTAGATAGCCAAAAGTCAGGGTGACAATCCCAGATGTGAAGTCAAGCAGAAGCACCTGTAACATCTCGGTCTGAACCGAGTATTATTTAATAAGAAAATAATAAACGGATCAATCTAGTTATAAATATCAGATAACATGATATAGAATAAGAGATATGACATAAACATATAATAACAATAAAGCCATACTGTGATAAGTATGCAATTGAAAATCAACTAGGGATTAATCAATATCACAAGAATCTTCTCAAAGATCAAAAGGAATGTCATACTCTTTATTTATATTCACCAAAACCATAAATATGGACAATGATATCAATGCCAATCACAAAAGTTAATGACATACAAATTCACCAATGCACAAATATTGATAAAAATTATCGATGTAAATCACGAAAATTGGTGAAAAAACAAATTCCATAAATCATCAATGGAAATCCAGAAATCACAAAAAAGGGAGGCCTATCACAAAACGGGAGCATGAAAACTCACCAACACGTGTATCACAAAATGGAACGTTATTCCATGGTTGCTAACCATTAATTTTGAGCCGAAGCTCCACAAAACGGCCCGAAGACCATGGGTCGCTACCCCACCAAATTGAGCCGAAGCTCCACAGGAACGGGTTTAATCTCCCTCGTAGACAAAGAGACATCGCAAATTTGCTAGTCTAAATCACAAAAAAAAATCTTCAACGATCATAGTGTCAATTATAGTAAGCTAGTAAATATATAAGCTTAGCTTAATGTCCCATAACCACTAGCTTAACTTAAATATTTACGAACAAATTGTAGATCTCCACTCGAAAATTATCACAAGAGATTCAATAGAACAAGTCCAATAATTAACCGGCAAAGTAAACACAAGCGTTTCATACCATTTGTTTTGCTAAGTCGTTTAATTAGATTTCTAGTACGAGTGAGATAAAGTGACAAATCACAAAAATGATTGTAGAAACAATAAATCACAAAAATTCACATTCGAAGACGTGAATAAAATCCAAAGAATTTAACTCCAAGTCCATCAAAGTGGAAATACCCTTCCGACTTAACAGCCACGACTTACGACTTAACATAAGTCAACACAAGAAATCAGCGGCTCAAGAAATAGCATACAGCTTAAAGTAGGTACGACTTAAAGGGTGGCGCGACCTAACTGCAAACGACCTAACGAATGGCGACCTAAGTATGGCGCGACCTAAGGCGTAAGAGAAGGCCGAGCGACTTAAGTGGGGACGACATAAGCATGGCGCGAGCTAACATGGCCGAGCGACCTATGTAGCAAGCAACCCCAGGCAAGCGACTCATGTAAGAAGGCCGAGCTACTTAAGTGGACAAATGGCGCGACCTAACAGAGCAAGCGACCTAACATGGTTGCGAGATAACAGGTGCGACTTAACATGGATGAGCGACCTATGTGGTGGAACTACCTAATGGCCGAGCGCGTGATCTAACAGAGAAAGCAGCACAACATGGTCGAGCGACCTAAGGGTTGCGACCTAAGGAGCTAGCGGCATAACATGGTCGAGCAACCTAAGCGGGTTGCGACCTAAGGGGCTAGTGGCATAGCATGGTCGAGCGACCTAAGGGGGTTGCGACCTAAGGAACTAGCGACATAACATGGTCGAGCAACTTAAGAATTAAACGACCTAAGAGGTAAAAGAAGGCTGCGCGACTTAATGAGTTTGAACGTCCTAGTGGCCGAGCGACCTAAGTTGGCACGACCTAAGCAAGGCGCTACCTAATTATGGCGCGACCTATATGCAAGCCGAGGAATTCGAATTGTGCAGGCCGAGCGACCTAAAAGGTTAAAGTGCAAAACTCTCTCAATTTGCAACCGATCGAGCATGGACGCTAGGAGATTATGCCCATCGGCTACCCAGTCCTATTGGCTCCTCGATGCATCACCAAAAACGTGTTCAATCATCAAAGTTTGGATTTTTAAATATTTGAACCCAAAACACTAAAAATTGGGATTTTCTCCAATTCAATCCAAACCAAGAGCAAATGCATATGAAAAAGTGTTAGGAATTCATACCCAACAATCAAAGATAGTTATAGACAAAGGTGAGAGATAAAAATCTCACCTTTACACAAAATCAACGAAGAGGAAGCTTGAAAGCAAAGGAAGAATCAATGGCTTCTCTTTGAATTTGGTGTTAGATGTTGGAATTGCAAATGAACTAGGGCTTGGAGTTTTAATTTTCCATTCCTCCCTCCATTTTTGATGAAGCTTTAGTGTTAGGAAATGAAAGTGAAGTTATGAAGGGAAGGGGGTTGAGCTAGAGTTAATAGTTTAGGCTTATGGGCTAAACCAAACCAAAAGCCCAAAGTGAAAAAGTAGCAAAATTCCACTAACTCCAAACATATCAAAGTTTATACTAAAAAAGATCGCAAACGGTGTTTTGAGCTCAATGGAAGTGGTCCCGAGTCCTAATTCGACCGTATGCAAAAAGTAACTTTTCGGACTAAAATTCGACTAACGATAAAATATTAAAATAGAATATTTAAATATTCAATCGTAAAATATGCGGGTTGTTACAGATATTTATCATTTCAATCTGCAATTTAAACTATATACGGGCATATATCATTTCAACCCGCAATCCCAAATTTAATTCAAATGAAAATCGCTTGGGTTTATCATTCCAACCCATAACGATTTTCTCTACTATTCTAAAGTCCGTTTGGGTATGTATCATTTCAACCCATAGTGAATTCTATACTAACAGGGAACTTGCAGAGTGGTAACAGATATGATAATAATATAACAAGCATATATCATCAATATAAATAACAGATAATCGTGTCAGATGTCACAAATGAACAGATAGCATAGAATGGCATATATATATAACAATGTGAATAACTAACAGCAGCAAATTTCAATTGTCGTATGAATTGAAATCAAATTTTATAAATATAAGAACATTAATCGCGAGTGATTGCTCACCTTTCGAGGCTAGAGAAACAGAATATGACAAAGATTTTAGTAACGAACCCAAGCACGAATTCTACTGCAAAGCGAGATTGGGACGAATTCGACAAAGCTGATAGATACGAAATAGAATAAATCGAATCAGAACTGGATTGATGCAAGAAAAAAAATTCGAAGTAAAAGTATATTATGATTTTTTTATAAGATCACTATGACAATAAAAAAATAAAATTTATATATATATATATATATACTAATATAAAGCAGGTTATAATAATTTAACTTTTTATAAATGCAAACTAACATATACACTTTGATATCAACAACGTATTTACACTAATATACACTATAGCCAGTTAACTAACAAAATAATTTGTATAAATTTACATATGTATAATTTCTATGATGTAATCCATACCCTAAATCATACATATAAGAAAAAAATGCATGCCGACCTAAATGTGAACGCATATACCTTATACAATCTATATCAATAAAATGTATACCTTAATAGACACTGTTATATTATAAAACACAATAACATATATATAACTTGCTTTGTTATTGATACGTAAATAAGATCTTCATATTTTATATAGACCTTGCTTATATATATATAACATATAAATTTATATATGTTTGTATTCTTGAAAGAAATGCGTAACCATTGTAAACCGATATATATACATATATCAACTTATTATATAAATTACTTTTTATTAACAACAAATACTGTAAGCAACTCATAAGCGAACTCTGGAAAAGCAAATATATAAACTAGTATATAAATCATAACAATATATATGTTGCCAACAACTTACATAACAATGGTTTTTTGTTAATTTTTGTTAATTTTAATGAGAAAGTCTTTCGTTTCAATGGCCTCCAGATCTGGAGACTAGGGCTTCATCCACAATTCTCTTTTTTCTATTTCGATTCTCCCTTGCCACGTCTTTTCTCTTATTTCTGTCTTCAATTCTTTCTCCTCAAATGGGATCTCTGCGTGATGAAGCAGGATGGGAGGAGGTTAGAAGGAAGAGGGGCAAAAATACGGCTCCTGTAGGACCGGAAATCAGACTCAATTTGGGTGGAAGTAACGTGCGAAACACAGATCGGAATCTGAGTAGGAAGCCTTTGACGTCTGCAGATGTACAGGTAGCAACAAAACATTCAAAAAATTTGCAGATTAATAATTCTCAATCAGGAAGGCAGCCGAAGATTAAATTCACAGTTTCGGAGAACGCAAAAAAATTCTCTTACAGCGAGGCAGTCAAGATAGGAGCGATTGGGGACCTAGGTAATCTAGATCTTGAATTCATTGAGCCTAAAATAATAGATGGTAAAAGAGTAGGATCCCTCTCGACCGATGCTATTAAAGAAGCGGAAAGTGGCTGGGAATTATGTTTATTACTGCATGTTGTTGGATATAAACCGTGGCTTAAAACGTTTAAAGGGTATGCCAACAGAGTTTGGTCTACACAGAAACCGTTTTCTGTTCATTCAAGGAACAATGGTCTTTTTGTAGTGAGATTTTGATCGGAGGAGGACTGCAATAAGATTTTGGAATCAGTCCCTTGGTTTATGGATCGGAACCTGATAATCATGAAACGTCTAACCCCAGACATGAAAACTGACAGAGACCTCTTAACTTCTCTTCCTATATGGGTTAGACTTCCGGGTCTAAGCTTCAAGCTATGGGGTAATAAGGCTATTAGTGCTTTAACAAGTATAATAGGAATTCCTATTAAGATGGATGAGGCTACGAAGAATAAATCACGATTAGCTTATGCCAGAGTATTAATAGAGGTTAATGCAACCTATGGTATGCCAAATGCTATCTCAGGAATGGACGAAGAAGGGAGGAACTTTACTCAGGAAGTGGAATATGAGAACCCTCCTCCCATATGTGAAAAGTGCGTATGTTTTGGACATGTTTCTGAAGAATGCCCATTGATTAAAACATGGGTTCCAAAACAGACATCAGTAGAGGTTTCGGAGGAACAAAATCAAGTAGAACCAAATATGGCAGTGTGTTCGGGTAAAGAAAGAGAGGAAGATGGTAACGTTATCTTAGAAAATCAGGGAACTCTACTTCCCAGTGATTCTTTAAATTCAGAGAATATGTCTGACAGTTATTTTCCCGTAGATCAGAACGGCAAGGAATCTTCAGTAGGAGAGGATGGAAACCTGATTAATTCCAATACGAAGGCGATAGAGGAGAGAGGAATATCTATGCTAAATAATGCGCCAAGAATAGATTCTGAATTAAGTAATGATGTAGCATCCTCCCTAGTGAGATTGACTCCTTCAGGAGATAAAGATTTGAGCTTATCACCTCGAAGAACACCTTCGCCCCAAATCACAATCCTCGAACGCACCTCGCCAATACAGGATTCTTCTAATAATAATATATCTACTGACATTTGTATTGATGATTGTACTATTAATAATGTTAATTTTGAGAGAGGTGCTGAACTTTGTATTAATTTACAGATACAGGAGAATCTGAATCAAGAAAAAGAAATGACAGAAGGAGGAGTAGATCAAAATACATATGATAACGCAGAGTTTGCCCATGATAAGCAGCCCTCTCCCAGTCGAGCCCCTGCCCTTGAGGTCCAGAATAAGGTTTTTGAGAATCTTCAAGAGGACAGACTAGTTCGTAGGAACCCTAAGTGGGTACAGATGTTAGGCATTGCTGTGGAGGACAAAGGGGAGTCCTCTAATAGGAGATCGTAGAGGTCTCGCAATAGCAAAGTAACATAATGACTTTTGCTTGCTGGAATGTTAGGGGGTTTCATAACCCCAACAGAAGGAAAGAAATGAGAAATCTCATTGATAAATATAAAGTTAGTTGTTTTGGTGTGTTAGAAAACAAGTTGTTATTCTCAGAAATTGTGAAATTAGAAAGAGATTTGGAAGACGGATGGAAAATTGTTAGCAATGTTTCATGCTATTATAAGTGTAGAATATTCGTCATCATCGACGGGAATTCCTGGAACTTTAACTTTGTTAGTATGAGCGACCAACATATCACTATTGAATTAATCAACAATTTGAATTTCAAATGTAATTTATCTTTTGTTTATGCTCATAATTTCGTTCAGTTAAGGAAAAGACTGTGGATGAATTTACAGGAAGATGCTATCAGCATTTATAGACCATGGTTGGTTCTTGGTGATTTTAATTGTATCCGAAGTCCTTCAGAACGAAAGGGAGGTAATCCAGTATCTTTTGGAAACTTGTTTGAATTAGATGATTTGTCCAACCACACAGGTCTTAAAGAGATTGAAGTTAAAGGTTTTGAATTTTCATGGTGGTCTGGTCCTAGCCGCAACATATTTTTGACAGAGTCTTTGCCAACCTAGACTGGATCAACATCTTTCCATATCTCTCATCAGTATATTTACCTCCCACTGTAAGTGACCATAATGCTATTATGGTTTCTCTGTTTTCCATTGCTAGAAACAAGAACAGACCTTTTAGATTTATGAACCACTGGCTGTTGTGTGAACATTACTTTCAGATTATTGAGAAGAATTGGATAACCAAACAGGAAGATCGTCCTTTGTTTCAAATTTTGAACATTCTCAAGAACATCAAGAGAGAATTAAAAATTTGGAGTACGAATATTCGAAATACTAAACAAGAGGTTATAGTGCAGAGAGAGAATTGTTCTAGGCTTCAAAAACTCCTCGAAACTTCAAATGATCACAACTTAGTCATAGAGTTTCATAACGCCAAAGCAAAACTGGAAATGGCTATTAATAAAGAATATTTGGACACAAAAAAAACGCTAAATGTGACTGGCTGAGGATGGGTGATGAAGCTTCTGCGTTCTTTTATGCTAAAATGTCGAGCAGAAGAAGTAGCAAATGTTCGACGAAAATTGTGGTAGATGGCAAGGAGAAGACGGAAGACTCAATTATAGAATCGGCGATCAACTTTTATACAAAATTGCTTAATCGTTCGTTCGATAATCAATTCCCAGAAGTCATATGTATATCGATTATTTCTGACTATGGTGCAAATTTTTTGAATGAAGTTATATCCATGGAAGAAATTAAATTTGCACTTTGGGACATTAAAGATGATTCTTCTCCTGGGCCGGACCGTTTTAACTCTAATTTTTTTAAAATCCATTGGAATCTTTCGAAAGAGTTGATCTACAAAACTTTAAATGACATATTTCTGAAGGCATTAATAATCAATGAATGGAACCATACATTTCTGCATCTGATTCCTAAAAATGCCCACTCCACTAGAATTCAAGATTTCAGACCAATTGCATGTCGTAACACTTTGTATAAGGTTTTCTCCAAAGTTCTTTGTAACAGACTAGCCCCTTTCTTGGGAAAGTTGGTGTCCCTTAATCAAACGACCTTTATCAAAGGTAGATCAATAGGAGATGGTATGTTATATGCCCATGAAATTTGCAGAGGTCTTGGCAGAAAGGATAATAAAAATATGTGTATTAAAGTGGATTTAAAGAAAGCATATGATTCGATTAATCGAGAATTTGTTATACACATGCTAGTAAGTCTGGGATTTCCAAATAAATGGGTGAAAGTTATAAAGAATATCTTAAAGACCCCAGTGTTTTCTATCATAGTTAATGGGGAATCGCACGGTTATTTCAAGAGTTCAAATGGTCTTAGACAAGGGGACCCCATTTCTCCAATCTTATTCACTTTGGTCATGGAGTACTTCACGTTAATAACGGAGGAAAAAGTCAGAAAAGGTTTAATTTCCCCTATCACAGATTATAATAACTGTTTGACTCACCTTGTCTACGCTGACGATATTATCATCTTTACTAAAGCTAATGTTCAAACTGCAACCGCGATTCGTGATGTATTCCAAACCATGCAAAGAGTTACTGGTCCGGAATTAAGCTGTGAGAAACCCAATGTTTTCTTTGGTAAAGGGGTTGAGAATAGTACTGTTATTAGTACTATATTGAATATTCAGCAGGCGGATCTCCCAGTAAGGTACTTGGGAATTCCTTTAACAAGCACTAACTTGAGGGATAAAGATTGTTCTCTGTTGTTAGAGAAGATCAAGTTAAGAATTGGAGGATGGGAAACAAGAATGCTTAGTCTAGCTGGAAGACTTGAACTTAATAAATCTACCATTTATCCAACAATTCAATTTTGGATGCAATGCTTTTGTCTCCCAGTTTCTACATTGCAAAAAATCAAACATTTGATTCTTAATTTTCTTTGGAAAAGTCGAAGTAGTAAGATTCCTTGGGATGTTCTATGTAGACAAAAAGAAGAAGGAGGTATGGGGCTGAGAAATTTAAAAGAGATGAATCAAGCGTTATATATAAAATTGATATGGAAAATAATCAATGTTGAAGGAATATGGGCAAACCTTATGCATTGTAAATATATTGGTCAAAAGAGTTTCTAGGAATTGAATCAGCGATCAGATGACTCTGGAGTGTGGAAATTCATCTTGAAAAATAGAAATGTAGCTTTGAAATGCCTATCTCTCAACATAGCAGATGGCAAAACCACTTCTCTATGGTTTGACCCATGGTTAAATGGTAGTTCTATTTTGGAACGCATTGGGAGAGATACAGCATTCAGGACTGGTACGGAAGATCTGATCCTTAGTAGGATCTTAAAGAACGGAGAATGGAAATGGGACTCATGCAGTTTTTTGTTTCAAATCCATGCAGAAATAGAAGGTGTCAAAATTCATAAAGAAAGGGAAAGGGACTTTTGGACTTGGAAATGTTCGAAGAATGGCTTATATCAATTCAAAAATGTTTGGAATGCAGTAAGAACTAGATTCGAAAATAAATCTTGGTCATCCTTAGTTTGGAACAAAATTCATGTTCCAAAAATGGCGATATGTCTTTATAAAGCCATAAACGATTATTTATTGACTAAAGACAGACTAATACAGAAACAGATAATGGTAGATCCCATTTGTGTTTTCTGTAACAATCAAAGTGAATCGGTAGATCATTTATTTTTTCAATGTGAGTTCACTGAAAAAATATGGCATTGGAGCTGTAAAAAAAATTTCACAGCTCCAAATAATTTGTTATCATTCAAATTAAAAGAAGGCATTCAACAAATTGTGTCGTGTTCAAAGACTATTAGTCTTTACTCAGATTTGTTCCAATTATCACTATCTACTTGTGTCTGGCATATATGGCAAGAAAGGAATGAAAGGATTTTTCAAAACTGCAGTTCAGATATAGCACAGATTTGCAAAAGAATCCATCAGACCATGAACATAAGAATGACTGGATCTAAACATTTCAAACACATCACAGACAAGAATGAAATAATAGCAAAGAAATGGGGATTTACCTCCCAATGCTGATTTGGGGTAACTACTGCATTATCATATGTTGCGTTCTTCCTCTGGCTTTCTGTATCTCTGACTCTTGATTCAGGTTCTATTATACCTGTCTTATTTTACAATTTCCTCACACTCTCTCTTTATTTACATATTAATTTTCAACTATCAAAACCAATTGACATCGATTGTTTAGTTGCAGAATGAAGGTTCTTCGGGATTAATGACATCTGAAAGCCATACTACTACAAATACATCAAAAGGAGATTATGATTAGCTTTTTATCAGCAGTAGCAGTTTGGAAAGTTTAATCAAAGCTTTCCAAGCTTATGGTTTCAGGCTCGTCTCTGATCTAGATTGAAACAATTCTTGTGCTTTCTGTTGGTTAACATTTTTATTAGTCTCAATGTCAAAACTTAAAATCACAGTTTTTGAGAAACCAGTAACTTATCTGACATAGATCTGGGCCTAATTTGGTAAAAGTAGTTGCTGTTGGATAAGCTGTTATAAGTCAGAAGCTAATTTCTTGACGAAGAAGCCTGATAAACCTATATTCAACAAACATCAAAAATTAGCAGGCCTTTCTTTAATAGAAAGATTAAAAACTTCACCTTTTAAAGTTTTTTTACTTATCTTGTTCAGATCTGGGACATTAGAGACGAAGAGATTCCTAGTTGCTAGAGCTTGACTCTCTGTTCAGTATGAAGTCTCGACCAGAAAGCAGTAACAGATGAGTTGAGTTGTAACTCTGAATGAAGAGTATTTTGAAGAGAATCATTTCTGATTTTTTCTTTCCACCATTAAAGTGTTTTTTTTTTGTCGGAGTTAGTTTATTGAAGTAGAAGGAAGTAAAAACATGCCTTATCTGTGAGTGAGTTTCGCGAACATTCTACCGCATGGCTTTACAATTAGCAGGCCATGTTGTTAATATGTATCGGTATGTTAGGTCTGCTTTGTTATGTTTTAGATATGAACGGTTGTGATCTTTGCCCTTCGGCGATTGTACTTTGATTTTTTTAGTTATTAATAGAAAATGTTGAACCCGATTTCAAAAAAAAAACACATATAAATCTGGTTATAACAAAATTATGCAGATCAATATGTATAAATAACTGTCAAATCTATTTATATGTATAATATAAACAATGTAAGAACAATGTCTACCCATATATATATGTTAAGCCTAATATATAACTTATGTATACTGTATAAACAACAAATCTGATATAACGACACACGCACACACATAAATATATTTTAACAGATTATAATTAAACGGTCTACAATTTATATATATATATCATATCATATCTTGCTTACCTATATGCAAAACAAAGGGAGGTTGGGGTTGCCAAGAAGTGGTGGAGAGAGGCTTCGGTCAGCAATGGGATGGGCAGGTGGTGGCTGGCCATGGGAGGCGGTTGGGTTCAAAATAAAAGGGAAGAGAAGTGCCAGAGGGGGAAAGAAGAAAATGAACAGTGGTAAGAGAATAAGCAGGCAAATGAATTTTTAGTGAAAATTTAGAATTTAGAATTTCAATTTCTTAGAACAGAATGAAACAATAGAATAATTTGGAACCATTGGGAAATACCCAAAGCCAACGATTGCTTTCAAGGAGATAATAAAGTAAAAAGGTTATTTGTTTCGCCCGGTAGGTAAATGAAAGGACGATGGAAACCAAATGTTTTTACAAACCGGTACCGATACGAAATTGTTTTTCACGGACTCTACTACAAACCGGACTTCAAAACACAGAAATAACTATTCCGTAGAGATCAGTACGATGAGGCGATCAAAATGGTATACAAGTATTGGCGGTACGATTGAATTATAAAATTTCGAATTTCCTACTAGCGGAAAACGCAGCAAAAACGCAGAAAAATAAGATCGACGGAGCTAAAGAAAACCGAATTTGGAAAAACGAAAAATGAGTCTTTCTCAGAAGATGATTTACAATTTTTCTATATAAATATTCAGTTTTGGAAAATATTTTATTATCATCAAATTTAACTGATTTAAATTGGAATAGAATTGCACAAGAAAATAAACTTTTGTATTATCCGATGAAAATTTAGCAGTTATTTTGTTTAATTAGATATATTCCAAATATTAAATTCTATTTCAAAATTTTATGTTTTAAAGTTTCACAAAATTTCAATTAATTAAATAAATAAAACCACTAAAATTTATGGGTCGTTACACTCTCCCCCACTCAAAACTTTTCATCCCTGAAAAGGAACGAGGTACGAGAATAAAACAATCAGAAAGAAAATAGATTTGGAATACAGAATTAAACAATTGATTAAACCATATATATTTCAATTTAAATCAATTAACATTCAATAATTTATTTTAAACTCAAATTATCTCATTTTAGTGGATTTAATTTGAACTAATTAATTTTTGATATAAAAGGTTCCTCCCAAAACAGTACTTATTTATTTATAAATTTTACTTATCCCATATGATTTCACCAAAGTTAAATCAATCTTAACTATTTTTAAATTGATTATCTTGTTACCCAGTTATCTTTAATTAACAATTTTCTAAAATCATAAATTTGCATTGTCATATATTATACTCATATTTTATTAAACAAAATTAATTCTCTTTTATTTCAAATTATTATTAAATTTATTCCAGTTGATATATCTTATGACATATATTAAGTATATTTACACTATTATATCTATTCAAATTTATTTATAATTTCCTTTACCAAAATTTTATACGGTATATTATTTAATTAACTTTTTCTTCTATTCATCTCTATTTATCTTTTATAACTAAAATTTAAGCGTATAACATTTTTTATAACCACTCAAATTATTTTAAAAAAATCTTTTTATATTGTATATTATCCAATTACATATTCAACTTCTGAATAATTAAGGTAAGTTATATTGGAATGTAATTGAGTATTATACAAGAAAAATATTCTCCAATTTCAATATTCAAGTTTAAATATTCATTCAAAATTTGGCTTTATTTTATAGTTAGAATCACCTTTTTCCATAAATTTATGAATTAATTTCCGATTAATTTAAAACCATTAGGGATAAATATATATACACCATAGATATCAAATCAAATTTAAAATCATATATCAATATATTTTATAAATTAGGTCATACTTTAGAAATCCAAATCAGTTTAACTTTCCAAGCGAAGTTGTAGCAGAGCTACATAATGGTTCCTCTACTTCGAAACCCGAAAATGAATGTCGATGACGCGGCTGCCATCACTGAAATTATTTTCCAGCGACAAAATAGGAGAGCACTGATTTTAACCTTTAAAAATTATTTGAAATAATATCTATTCGAAAATACTTTAAATAATATCCATTTTTAAATCTTTATACCAAAGTTTGAGATCAGCAGAAATTAAATTCACAGCTTCTTGAATTTAATTTATTTATACTTCCAAATTAATTTATAATCATGTTTAATAATTCAATTATTTATATATGAAACAAAAGACCATGGTTTACAAGCTACATGTAAAACCAAATATTATTTTTTAATAACCAATTCAATTTACTACCAAAAATCAGAAATTTATACTTATATACATGTACAATATAATTATACAAAAATTTATTTCCTTTACTGAATTTGAAAACTATATTGTGTCGGTTTGCTCTATTCAAGTGTTTTGGAGATCCTATCGATAGCGTTGATCAGACGAATTGATCAAAAACCAAAATCAAAATCAACAATTCAAACAACACAATATCCAAAACATTTTAAACATAGATTTACAAATACACTTCCTCGCTCGACGATACAAGAATGGATATCAAAGCAAGGACATAGATTCTAATTTTATGGATTCAAATCAAGTGAATTCTGATTCGAATATAAGTTCGAAACAAAAGACAAAATGATTAAATAGCAGGATAGGAAGATGGATAAGCCCATACAAATCACGGGCAACCTTAACCGGTTCAACCATGACTTCAAGAATTAGATCGATTTGGAAATTTTGAGGCAAATCTTCATTCTATCTCAAGAGATAGAATTTAGGATGAAAAGAGATATTATCATCTAAACCGAGGATACAGAAACCTCAGGTGAATCAATGCTATTGTAAAGGAGTTTCACCCCTTTACAAGTCAATTTGAGATTGGCGAGACCGACGACTCATTATAAAGATCATTCGAAGTGGAGTTATGTGATACCCCAAAATCAAAAGGATACGAATAGTGATGGACAAGAATGGATTTTGGAACCGCAGGGTACGTTCCAAAATTCAAAAGAAATCGATTCGAAAGGGGAGGTTCATGCTCGAATGAAAGTGATTCTGTAAATCAGTTTACCATATATGATAAGTTTTGCCTAGAGCCAAAGCTCTGATACCAAATGTAACGACCCAGTATTTTGAACCGTTCGCATCCGCACATGTCAGACTATAATTGCTCAAAATACCACGTTGTAAATAAAATTTGGCATATCTCAGAATATACAGTAATATATAATCACAGATCACATATACAGAGTAAATAATAATGCAGCGGAATTTTAAAGAGATAGTAGTTCATGAAGCTACTATATAAATACGAGATACATCAAAGTTAAACAAGGTACAATAGAAGAGTAACAAGATATATGAAATATAAATCAGAATATATCACTGAAATCACCGAATACTGAAAGCAGAACATATAGCCGGATCTTCATGCAAAGCTCCAACTCCGAAGGTGTGTCTTAAATGCTAAATCACTCGGTCTGACACGAGCGTAAAGCAAAACACAAAACACTCGAGTCAGGATTAACATTCTTATATCAATAAATCCAACTCAAGTGAAATAACAACTGAAATACAATAACTCAAAAGATGTTTGGGACAACCATCCTCTAAGGATGCGTTAAACTATTTACTATGTAGTAATATTTCGCTAATATAATAATGTCTACAGTAAAATAAACATACTTTAAAATAGCGTTCCAGGCTTACCCATATCACCATTCACACATAATAGTCCCAATAGTCCATCCAATATCATGATATGTCCAGATCGGGAGACCATCAAAGGATATCACACGGGCTACGGGAGAAAACAAACTCGTAGTATAGGCTCGGTATGGTAGGTGACACGGCACACAAGGCAATGCCAACGTAGATATACCAATTACGCACACGGGCTGGTGGTAACGTAGCAACCACTACGCCCACCTCGGAACACACTCCCAATCAAAATCGGAGGATGGCCATCAAATCAACTACAAGTAAGAGTATAGTATCGAAGAAATGTGTCCAACCAGAAGAGCTACCCCTTTTGGCCCGAGATCGCTCCTGTTTTTGCCACCTTATGCCAACTCACGGGAGTTGGGTCCACGTAATATACCTCAAGAACGTCGCCATCATCCTACTTCATTCTGGAATCTCTACCGCGTACACGGTTGTCAAAGTGGTTTTCGGTATCCACAAAGAGTATGCCCATATTCGATCCCGGTCTCTTTGCCAACCAATCGTTATTATAACGCCGTGGTCATTTCAAAATAGTCTATATTTCAAAATCAAATCATTTCATTCAAAACTATATTCTATTCAAAATAGTTTATACTTCGAAACCAAAACCATTTTTATATAAAAGCTATGGTGAAATCAATATGATATCATTTCCATTTCAAACATAAATTCATCTTTCAAAAATCATAATACTTTAAGTTATAACTCTTTAGAAACCAAAATACTTGAAATCATTACACTTTGAAATCATAACATTTCGAAATCATACATTTGAAATCATGGCACTTCCCTTAATTCGTTATATTTACATATTTTCAAATCAACCCAAATTTTCAACTTTCTAGTTTAATTCAATTCAAAAGAATCAGCTTCAATTCAATTCAGTTTTCCAACAAAACTTTTCAAATCATATAAATTTCAAATATAGATTTGATCTACAAAATAAACTATCCAATTTTAATATATTTCAAAACTTTAATATCCTACATTTCAAAACTAAACTTTATAGTTTCGTATATTCATATCTCAAATCTAGTTTCATTATTATTTAGTATTGAAATATTCATTTCGTAAATCCAATATTATCTAAATAAACTTAAATTACAGTTAAACCAAATATATTTTCATACAAATATAAACATCAAATATTCATTTATCAAAATCAAATATCATTCCAAATTCACATTCTTTATCAAAATAAAGATTATGTCACTCAAAACCATTTCAAAATCATTAAAATATCATATCCTTCAAAACATCATTATCAATTCATCCTTTGAATTCTATATCAAATATTCAAATTCAAATAACTTTTAAAATTCAATTATATCATTCATTTATTATTTTAAATACCATTGCAAATCACATTTCAAAATCCCATTCAAAATTTCATAAATCAATTCCAAAACACTCGAATTCCTAGTTCACGTTTAATCAAATCTCAATTCCTCAATTTCAATTCAAATCACTTTCTCAATAAACCATTTCAATTTATGTAGATTTCAAACACAGACTTGAATCTCAAATAAACCATTTCAATTTCTATATATTTCAAATCTTTAAATGTTCAACATTTCAAACAAGTTTCAAAACCTCACACACACACACACACACACATATATATCAAATTCATTTTAATATAAGTTTGCTTTGAAATAAATTACGATATCATTTAAATAAACCCTAAATTGTAAATCACTAAGTATCTTATTCAATTTATCTAACCTTGAAATATTTTAAATCATCTTAAACCAAAACCAAATTATAGAGTCATACCTTTAAATCTCTAAGTAAATCCATTTCAAATCGATTTAATTAAAGATAATTCTCAACTAAATAAAATTCCATATAAATTTTAAATCCACTTTAATTTAAAACTTATTTATAACTAATTTCAATATCAGATAAAACTCTTATCTCCCAAAAACCACAGAAGTCATTTCCAAAATATTTATATATAGACTAACGGTATCCGTATATAATTTTCTATCCTATGGTCAAGTGATACAGATATTTATCATTTCAATCCGCAATTTAAACTATATACGGTTATATATCATTTCAACCCGCAATCCCAAATTTAATTCAAATGAAAATCGCTTGGGTTTATCATTTCAACCCATAACGATTTTCTCTCCTATTCCAAAGTCCGTTCGGGTATGCATCATTTCAACCCATAGTGAATTCTATACTAACAGGAAACTTACAGGTGATGACAGATATGATAGTAATATAACAGGCATATATCATCAATATAAATAACAGATAATAGTGTCAGATGTCACAGGTGAACAGGTAGCATAAAATGGCATATATATATAACAATGTGAATAACTAATAGCAGCATATTTCAATTGTCGTATCAATTGAAACCAAATTTAATAAATATTAGAACATTAATCGTGAGTGATTGCTCACCATTCGAGGTTAGAGAATACAAAATATGACACAGAATTGTGTAACGAACCCAAGCACGAATTCGGGAGCAAAGCGAGATTGGGACGAATTCGACAAAGCTGATAGATACGAAATAGTATAAATCGAATCAGAACTGGATTGATGCAAGAAAAAAAATCGAACTAAAAGTATATTATATTATTAATTTTTTATAAGATCACTATGACAATAAAAAAATAAAAAATATATTAATATAAAGCAGGTTATAATAATTTAACTTTTTATAAATGCAAACTAACATATACACTTTAAAATCAACAACATATTTACACTAATATACACTATAGCCAGTACTAACAGAATAATTTGTATAAATTAACATATATATAATTTCTATGATATAAACCATACCCCAAATCCTACATACGAGAAAAAAATGTATGTCGTCCTATATGCGAACGCATATACCATATACAATCTATATGAACAAAATGCATACCTTATTAGACACTGTTATATTATAAAACATAATAACATATATACAACTTGCTTTGTTATTGACACCTAAATAAGATCTTAATATTTTATATAGACCTTGCTTATATATATATAACATATAAATTTATATATGTATATTCTTGAAACAAATGCGTAACCATTGTAAACCAATATATATATATAAACTTATTATATAAATTATTTTTTATTACCATCAAATACTGTAAGAAACTCATAACCGAAATCTAGAAAAGAAAATATATAAACTAGTATATAAATCATAACGATATATATGTTGCCAAAAACTTAACTAACAAATACACATATAAATCTGGTTATAAAAAAATTATGCAGATCAACATATAGAAATAACTTTCGAATCTATTTATATGTAAAATATAAACAATGTAAAAACAATGTTTACCCATATATATATAAATATATGCTGAGCCTAATATATAACTTATATATATGGTATAAACAACAAATCTGATGTAACGACACACGCACATACATAAATATATTTTAACAGATTATAAATAAACAGTCTACAAACTTTATATATATATCATACCATATCTTCTTACCTATATGCAAAACAAAGGGAGGTTGGGGTTGCCAAGAAGTGGCGGAGAGTGGCTTCGGTCAGCAATGGGATGGGCTGGTGGCGGCTGGCCATTGGAGGCGGTTGGGTTCAAAATAAATGGGAAGAGAAGTGCTATGACGCCCCACCTCTATACCCACGCTAGCCAAGGACACTACAGGGTAATGCCGTCAACTAACACGGAGAATAAGGCTGGTTAGGAGCGACCATCTATAGCCTTTCTCTAACTATCTATTGAATACATCGACAATAGACATACCAAGTAGGTCGACATATCCAATGAATACTTAAAACAAAACCATAAGTGGTTGGAGGATCTATTAGAACAGAATATAACAAATCAAATGTAATATACATCATAGAACAGTAGATCATCATATACACATATACTGATACGTAACAGAGTATACAAACTGATACACGTCAAGTGGTATAGCAAACCACAATATACAGGTGAATCCAAAATAATACATATATCAGAGTTACAGCAAAAAGGACTATACAAAAAGCTTTCACAAAAAGGAACAAGCTGGATAGTCCATGCGAAAGCAAAATAGGCTAAGTCCAAAAGCACCTAACCTGAAACATCTCGGTCTGACCCGAGTATAAATACACGGGTCAGTCTATCTAAACAAATGAGTTAGATAAACTAAACAACAATAACCTACATGGTCATAATGTTTAACAAATATCTATAAAAGAGATATCACAATCATCTAACAAAAGATGAATCATATCATAACAAGCCTCGTATCATCGGCAACTCAGAGAAACAAAGGATAGGAATATCCCTAAACAATCCAAAAAGGCAAATAACAAATACCAATGAAGGTAACACAAGTTCAACAAGGTAACCGTTATATATCGTGCGGCTCAAAAAGACCAACCTCGAAGGGCGATACCTAGGGAATATACATATCAATGAAACATCAGAAAATTTGCACGTGCTCAGTACTGTATAAACAAGGATCCATGAGCCCGAAGACTCCAAACACAATATCACTCGAGCAGTGACGAATGACCAACTCCGAAAGCGATACGATAGGGAAACAATCCTGAAGGCACAAACCCGAAGGTATAAACCCGAAGGCAACACACCTAAAGTCAACATACCCGAAGGCAACAAACCTGAAGGAGACAGTCCGAAGACACTATCCCAAAGGCAACAAACTGTAGTGGTGAAGGTCCGGAGGCCATGTACTGGACACCACTAACTGGCGAAATGTGTCATAACTCTCAAAAAGGGATCTGAAAAGTGGTAACGTGAGTCCCATAACCACCCGTTCGCACTAAATGGTTTACTATTCATTAGTTAATTTCACACTCAAAGCAGTACAAAGTTTACCTCATCTCATCGGTAAACCAGACCAAAAGGCCAACACGATAAATCGAATAGGGCGGGGATTAATTGGAAAGATAAACGCATGGATTCATGGTCCATGTTTTACCTAACCATTTAATCTCCCTTCAACTCCGCTTGAAGTGCGAAATTGTGTGTGTGTCTGTGTGTGCGTTTAAAACAGAAATTATAAATTAGAGGATGAGCTTTAATAAAATTTTAAAAGATTATTTTATAAAAACCCATGGATGAAGTCAAAAAGGAATCATCAAGGTCAAATATGCATAAATACCTAATTGGAATCAACTTAGATCGATAAAAGTTGGAATCGAAAAAAATAGGCAAACTAGGCAAAACAGGGAAACAGGAGCAGGTCGGTTGACCGGACTTCCTGAGTCGGCCGACCGAAATAGCCGAGTAAGTTTCGGCTACAGCTTCGGTCGACCGACCTGAGTGTTCGGTCGACCGAGCCCCCTATCCTGCATTTTCTACCCTATTAATTGAAGTGCAAACTCTCCCAATTCTCAACCTGTCAAGCATAGACGCTAGGGGATTACTCCCATCGGCTACCCGGTCCTATTGGTTCCTCGATGCATTACCAAAAACATGTTCAAACATCAAAGTTAGGTTCTTTAAAGATTTGAACCCAAAACACTAAAAGTTTGGATATTCACCAATTCAATCCAAACCAAAAGCAAGTGCGCATGAACAAGTGTTAGGAATTCATAACCAATAATCAAAGATAGTTATAGACAAAGATGTGAGATAAAAGTCTCACCTTTTAACTCACAAAAAAAGAAGAAGAAGCTCAATTGCAAAGAAAAGACCAACCACTCTCCACTTCAATTCTACTAGCTTCAATCTAAGATCAAAACAAGTATTTCCTAAATTAGGTTTAGGAATTTCTGAAATTAAGGAGAGAAAGAGTTGGAGAAGATGAAGAGGAGACTTACTAATAGCTTCACTTTGATTTTGGAGCAAGAATTCAAGTTTGCAAGAAGAACTAGGGCTTGGAATTTCTAATTCTTCTTCCTTTCCCCCATTTACAGTTTTGCTTAAGTTTGAGGAGTGAAAATGAGTGAATGGAGAGGAGAGGGCTGAGTTAGGGTATTTAGTTAGCCAGTGGGATGAACCCAAACCCAAAACCCAACTAGAAAAAGTAGCAAAATTCAACTTCCTCCAAACATATCAAAGCTTATAGTAAAAAAGATCACAAACACCATTTTGAACTCAACGGAAGTGGTTTCGAGCCCTAATTCGGCCGTTTGCAAAAAGTAACATTTCGGACCTAAAATCCGACTAACAACGCTATATTTAAATAAAACATTTAAATATATAACCATTAAATATGCGGGTTGTGACAAGTGCCAGAGGGGGAAAAAAGAAAATGAACAGTGGTACGAGAATAAGCAGGTTAATGAATTTTTAGTGAAAATTTAGGATTTATAACTTCCATTTCTAACAACAGAACGAAATAATAGAATAATTTGGAACCATTGGGAAATACCAAAAGCCAGCGATTGATTTGAAGGAGATAATAAGGTCAAATGGCTGCTTGTTTTGTCCATTAGGAAAATGAAAAGACGATGGAAACCAAAAGGTTTTACAAATCGGTATCGGTATGAAATCGTTTTTCATGGATTCTACTACGAACCAGACTTCAAAATATAGAAATAAATATACCGTAGAGATCAGTACGACGAGACGATCAAAACTGTATACAGATATTAGCGGTACGATTAAATTATAAAAATTCGAATTTTCTACTAGTGGAAAATGCAGCAAAAACGCAGAAAAATAAGATCGACAGAGATATAGAAATCCGAATTTGAAAAAACGAAAAATGACATCTTGCTCAGAAGATCATTCACAATTTTTCTATATAAAAATATTCAGGTTTGAAAAACATTTTATTATCATCAAATTTAACTGATTTAAATTGAAATAGAATTGCGCAAGAAAATAAACTTTTGTATTATCTGATGAAAATTTACCGGTTGTTATGTTTAATTAGACGTATTCCAAATATTAAATTTTTATTTCAAAATTTTTATTTAAAATTTATCAAAATTTCAGTTAATTAAATAAATAAAACCACTAAAATTTACGGGTCATTACAATTGAAGTCAAGGCAGAAGGTGGATTGTGGAGCGGTGTGGATGGTGCATACAGTGTATGCTGGAGGCTGGTGGGTGGAGGCAGAGTATGGTTATCACAGGCAGGGATTAGATGGTCAGTACTGGTATGCATATATCGTGGATATGGTGATGATTGTGGTAATTGTTTTATGCAGTTGAATGTTGAATGTTGGAGATGATTTGTGAATTGACAATAGAGGGTGGATTGATCGAAGGGGCATATGAATGGTATAAGGAAAATGAAGATGACCATGCGCACCGAATAGAAGCGAAATGTTGGTTTTGTGGTTGATAGATGAAGCAATAACTAAGTAAGTGGCAGTTGAATGGTGACAATGTGCAATAGTATGACAGTGATCTATTTGTTCAGTGATACAACAATATGCAGTTAGGTTTATGAGATGGTGTTTTGGTGTTGGGCTGAAGTGAATGCGGAGGAAATATGGTCATTGGGTCAGAGGTTGTTGTGGGTAGTGAGATGTTAATAGAAATGTGCACAGTGGCATAGAAATCTGAAAAGAAAATAGAAAATGAAATGACTTATGTAATTTGTTTTCTCTTCGAATGTTTTAAAAATCAAATTTGTAAATGAAATGGAATTTTTTTCCTTTTTGAATTGAACTTGTGTCTACATTTTTATAATATAAATGCAAATGCAAATGAAACTAGAAAATAAGAATTGGACATAATCCCATTGGAAATAAAAATCACACATAAACACACGGTAATTTTTTTAAATGCAATATAGAAACAAAAATCAAATAAAAATAATTTGAAGAGTAGAAATTAAAATCAAAGAAAATTCATAGGCAACAGTGCCAAGGACTTGTTCGAAAAGCTAATTCTCTATCGGTTTAGAAAATAGCCGATAAAATATTAATGAAAATAACCGCGAGCGCACGTTGTAAGGACCCATTTGTTCGCTCATACAAATCGACACTAATACATCCTAGGTATTCACGTGCCGAAAATCCAAGTGTTTGAGAAGCATATTCTTAAGAGTAGGATGGACGAATAGGACATAAAAAAAATCTCACATATGTTATTCCAACAAATAATCATTACAGTAGAAATTAAAATATATTTATCAGAGTTAAACACAAGGATTGTTATAAATTCCCATCCTTAAAAATGCGGAGTACAATACTAAATGAGTGTGGTGGAAATAGACAAAATCTTCTAACTCCATGCTTTGAGCTCCATCCAGCTTCTTCTAAGCTATACCTGACGACTATGCTGCCCAAGGAAAATTAGGGAACCCAAATTTTTAGTAAAAGTGAAAATAAACTGCGGGTTAGTCATGGAACTAGTGTGAGAACTCGAAATACGTATTTCAAAAACAAAAAGGTATCTCATAGGACCATGCGACATATAAGCACAAAACGGATTTTTACCTTATGATAACCAAAGCGTATTTAGATCAAAATACTTGATATTATATTTAATGACATATCTTTGAAAATATTTTCATGTAAATTTATTAATCTTAGGCGAAATTGTTACATTATTAAATTCCAGCAACACTTGCCACAAAATCTACAAATAAACTGGTAGACACTTATGGCAGAATGGATTCCATACAAATGACCAGGTGAAGGGACTACCTTCCATCACTCTAGAGGAATGTACTGAGGTCCAACAGATGGTCCTCTATCAAAACAAGACCAGCCTACCTTTCCTTAGATAGTTCCGAATATGTCATCATCCTTGTTGCTATCGACCTATCTGAGGTACGTCATAGCATACATCCACAATAATTTACATTCGTAACGTCATAGATGGAAGAAATATAGCTGGGGTTGAACATACCCTTATGGTTCCAAACCACATAGCCTTGCTCCATCCAACCCTGTTTCGGTCATTTTCGGATGCGACGGTTGAGGTAACGATTACCTTATCACATAGGCCATCATCTTTCTTTGAATGTCACACTAGCATTCCATCAATTACTTGTTGACTTCCACAAACATATAACCTCTGAGCTCATACGTCTCAGAGAAGGGTGTTAAGCTAAGAGAAATTGTCTTCTCCACCACCAAACAGATGTACGTTTATAAAAATCACTGATGTAAATCTCAAGAATGTAACGTCATACATCCATCAATACAAGTTTATTCTAGGTTCAAACGAAACCGAAGGCACTCTCCTACCACATCATGTTGGGAATTAACCTTAGGATTAGCAGCGAGAAGTCCTTATAATCCAAAGAATTTCAGAAATGAAAAGACCACTGCTACTTTATTATTTGGGGGCTAACCAGAATTATCAACAAGCAGTCCTTTATTCCTGAAAAACCCTGGTCTTCATCTTTCATTCTATCTATCAGGTTTTCATTTTTCGAACATATAGTTCGTTCGAAGTAGTATTCGGATGGGGCTTTCCTCAAATATGACCCTAATTCCTTCAAATCCAATAATCGATAAAAAGAGGTTTTGTGAATAGGGAATCATTCTTTAATTGATGAAGTTCTTTTCTATCAAAAATCTCCCTTGGAGATATATATATATATATATATATATACACATACATATGTATATATATATTTCTAAAACATTCTTTCTGGTATATGAAGAAATATTAACCCTCTCTTATCAAATCTTTGATTTCTTGAAATAATTTAAACTTCGAATAATTCGAAATCATTTCTTTTATACTTAGGGAAATATCCCCAAAATCATTTACTTAAATCCTAGCAAAGATTTTTAAATGATAACTTTTAAAACAGATCAAAAACAATGTTATTCAAGACATTGTTTACTATAAATCCAAACCAACAAATTTTAAATATAGAATTTAATCAATTCCAAATCATCTCATTTAAATCCTAACAAAGATTTCTTAATTCAAAACTCTCAATTTTGACTGAGTTAAAAAAAAGTTATCTGGGATATTAATCCAAAACCAGTAAATATTAATTGAGCAGAATCTATAGAAATCATCTAATTCTACTCAATATCAATCCCCCTATTCAACAAATACTATGGACGGAATAAGAAGAAAATTATCTTGTAAATTCCATGAATAGTGCGAGTTCCCTCTTCGGCCTTTAATATCGAGTATAAGAAGATCATCTCCATAAAATCAAGTTGTATTTAAATTTGGAAAATTTATATCTTTTTATACTTCACTCGTTTTCGACATTTTGACCTTATCTATCACTCGCCCAGTAAAGAGGCCAGGTGAGCCAGGGCACTAATCGCTCCTGAATAGCTCCGTAGTTTCAGCACCTCATATTTTAATATCGCGAGTAGAAAAATCTGGCCTAGTCGTCGTCTTTTAGAGCCAAGATTAAACCCCTTATTTATAATAGCTTTTTCATCAAATCATTTATTTCAACTTTCTTTAATAAGCTAGAAAACCTCCAATCAATATTAAAACTCTTAATTATCCATTTTTAAAAATTAATAAAAGATGTGGATATTTTAAAACCATATTTTGAAAGTTATAGAAAAGTACTGCAGCAAGTGCCATTTTAAGCTATATTGATCAAAATGACTTCTTAATATTTGAAAATTCATTTTTATTACCAAAACCACTTTTAAAACATTGTAAAATATTTATAAGATTTATTTCACATTTTTAAACAATATAAAACATCATTTTCAAAGAAATCCAGTTGTGGATTCCAAACTACAAATTCGAGAATTTTCCAAAACATGTTTTACTCATATTTCAAAATCTACTTATAAAAATCTTGATTTTATTTCGTCATTGGAAAACTATGGATATAAAAGTTTGGAAAATTATTATCTTGAAGAATTCCAAGCTATATTCCAACTTTTACACTTGTTTGACTTTTAAAGTGTGAAATCGCGAACACCTGTTACACGATGCGCTTATTTTTAACCAAAATTTCTATTTCTTTTCAAATTTCACCAAAACGCTTTTAAGTGTTTGTAAAACATTGCAAATACATTTTAAACCATTTTTAAGAGGTTTAAAAATTCCATACACACCATTTAATTAATTGCAGGAAAGTGATTTCATTTGTGCTTATCGACGTGTATATTCATGACTTGCATACCTATTAAACATTCATATAAAAACAACCAAAATTGATGGTCAAAGCATATTAAGCATCCATTTGCAACATTATATCATCATTCAACATATAATATAATATAGTTTTGGAGTTATCACCATAATCAAACCAAACTTCCTACCAACTTTCAAATCATCACAATACTTCATCTAAATCATTACTAAACCACTCAATCTTGCTTTTAAAGTGCTTGGAAACCATATATACCTTCTCCTTGCGTATGGCCTATGCTACCATTACCTCCAAACTCTCGGCCAAGTGCCATTACAGTAGAGAAGAGAAAGAAGTAGATTAAGAAGAGGTTAGAGGCTAATTAGCGGATTGGTGCTTAAGCACTCCACTATTTTTAACCCTCCTACCTCTCTTAAAGAGGAGAAGCCATTAGAGAGCATTAAGAAGCTCAAGAATGGTGAAGAAGAATAAGAATGAATTTGTGAAGAATGAAGGAGGATATCAAAGGGTATTTATAGGAAAAATAAGGAGTATAAAGGAAGATATGCATGACCACTTTTTCCAAGCTTCTCGAACACACTACTCCCTTATAATACAAGGCAATAACCCCTCCCCTATGTGCACATCACTTCCATCCACTCATGTATGCATATGTTGACTTGTTTTAGCTTAAGGAGGAGGCTTTATGCAAAATAACTTTGATTTTTGTCTTACATATGTATTTGTAGGTGTATAAGTTAATTTGGATGTATACTTATGTTTGTGCGTATATTAGTGGATGCATTTGTATGTTATATATGTGTACATGGTATATAAACAATGTTGCATTGATTCCGAACAACTTTCGTTCGACAAAACGTTACCGATCGAATAACCGATTCCCGGTCACATTTTCACTTATACTTTAATGTACATATATTTGTAAAAAAAATTCAAAAAAAATTCCTTATCATTTTAGATGAAATAAAATTATCACATTTCATTCATAAAACCACATAAATCTATGTTAACAATCATTTACAGAAATTGCTATTATACCAAAAGTAATATCGATTTTTCCTTATTTTTTTAAATCAAACATATCTCTTTATAAAACTATTATAAATTATTTATTTTAACTTTATAACTATTAAAAACAAATTATTATTATTTAGAAACAATTATTTGAATAATTATAATAATAATTAAATCATTAATTAAATTTAATAAATCAATTATCATATTTAAGGGCATTATTAACAATGTCAAAAATACATTTCATTTTCAAAGGTAAATCAATTATTTTATTACATATCATTATTTAATTATGAAAATAAGTATATGTATCCAGCTCTGTGCATGACATTTTACGATTATAGGGTTGGTTACAGACAATATAGTTTTCAGCCATTTTATCTATTTAGACATCGAGTAAAATATTTTTGTAAATATTTATTCAAAATAAAATTACCGCTAATTATTACTCAAAACAATATTTTCTATATTATCGACAATTTATTTAAATGAATTAAAAAATAAATATAATTTATCAAAATGATAAACTTACGGTTCGTTAAAGACTCCCCTTTGAAAGAATTTCGTCCTCAAAATTGCCCAAAACAAAAACCTAAAGGTTTTGCCCCAAATAATTATTTTCAACAACATCTGTACGATGTATATAGATCATCCGTACACAATATCTGATTCAATCTTCTATTTGAATTGACAACTTCACATCCGAACTAGGATTGATCCCTTGATCCTTTAGTGCGGACTCTGACCAAGCTTTCTTATCACAACTTTAGTTCTCCTTGCATAGCTCTCAACTACGATAGAAAAAAGCATGTAATCCCTAACCCTCATTAATGTTCATCGTCAAGAATCGAGTGATAAATCCCTTTCCGGATAAGTGTCAAGTACGTCAAAGTTCCATACTCAAATCTTAGATTAAATCGTGCGACAAAATAATCCATATAGTTCATATGTATTTATTAACCTTACCAAAACTCTTATGAAAATATTTCATAATACTTTCATCTTTTTTCAAACAATTGTAGAGATGTTTCCTTATAAATAACCATTTTACATTTTTTCTTTCAAATATTTATTCACAAAAATATTTCTACATTTTTTTTCCAAAATAAATCGATCGTCCATTATTTGGAATAATATCATTGTAATTCTTATTTCAAAAATTCCTATGAAATTTTTTGTGAACAAATATCCTTATAAATTTAATTCCAAACTTATTTCATATTACATAACTTTCCCATTTATAATTTCAAAACATTAAGATACCCATCTTTCTCAAACACCATTTTGTTTTTGCTAATTAAATTTTATTATATAAAATTTACTTTTATAAAATATATTCCTAAATAATTTCTTAATTTAAACAATTTTTATAAAGACACTTCTTGATATTATATAATCCTTTTAGTATCATACATTTCTAATCTTAACTTTCTTGAAACTCGTTTTCAAAATAATTCATTTACCCGATGAATTACCAAAAACATCCCTTACCTAATATCAGATGTAACAAACCAGATTTTTGGCCCTCGAAAATCGACATCAATATGTTCACTATATAACATACCGAATATTCAAGTGTCAGAAATACCAGATCATTAGGGTTGATTAAGAAAAGATAGGAGAAATAGAAACAATAACACTGAAACTCACAATCGTAGTAGAACAATATATAATATATAATAACCGATCTTTATACAAAGAAAATGTATCATTTAATATACATACAATCATCAGAGTACAACAATAAACAAGTAAACTGGACAGTTATAGTAACATGTCCTCCAAACATATACACATAGTGGAATATAATCAAGTACGTAGAATATGTCTCTGTCATCCAGCTCGTCTCTTGTGCTCTATAACATGCTAATATGAATCAGTAATACTTGGTCTGACCCAAACATTATAATAAAATAACAACCGAGTCAGTTTGGATTCATAAATATGGATTTAAAATAGAAAAACAATAAATTTACAGATATCGAATGTAAAATGAAAAAAACTGAAATAAATTGGAGATGGACTGAAATAGGAAAATTTGAGATATCCGTAAGCACGATTATAACAAATGGTTATAACTAAAAAGAGAAAATAGAAGAGTAATAGTTTGTGATAACCCGGATTTTTTTGAACATCTGTTAATTGGATAATTTACTGATTTTTACTATTGAAACATTGATTTATAAGTTGAAAAAATAATTCTGATAATATAAATATATATCTGGATAAATATTAATTTGATAATCTCATAATATAATTATTTAAATTGGAAAAATTTAACTTTCAAAAACAAATAAGATATGTATTCATTATGTGTGTGTGTATATATATATATATAAGTAAATTGTAAATAGAATTTGGATTTGAAATTCAAAGGTAAAAATCTTATAAATAATTTTGATTTAAAACTCTATATTTTAAAATTAATAAAAAAATTGTTTTATAATTTTAATATATATGTATGTATCCATATAGTGATTTGGAAGTTTTATTTTGAATTTAATGGTGTAATAGCTTTAATTAAAAAAAACTCCGCCTGTGTAGTTTTCTATGCAGCCTGTCCCTAGCCAGGATAAAGGAGGAGGGTTGTGAGAGGCTTGGCGAGCCAACATAAAAACCCCAGCCTCTCTTATGGATATGGAACCTAATTATATTTCGTTGGGGCATAACCCTCTTAGCGACGCACCATATCGAGGCTCGGGTATGGTGAAAAGTGAGCAAGGGCTGGGTCACTACTCCCTTAGTGGCGCGCCATATCGAGGCTCGGGTATGGTGAAAAATATGCAAGGGCTGGGTTATCACTCCCTGCTGCATCGACGCCCCAATGTAGTGATAAATGAGCAAGGGTCTTCGCACTTTGCTCGGCCGGTGCGAAGGGCAAGGAAGCTAGTCGATGAAAGTAGGATTCGATTAGGTAGTTGGAATGTAGGATCATTAACAGGAAAACTAAGAGAGATACTTGATACTATGATTAGGAGACGTGTGAATATCTTATGCGTTCAGGAGTCCAAATGGATGGGCCAAAAGGAAAAGGTGGTGGAGAACACAGGATTCAAGTTATGGTACACAGGAAAAGAGTGTAACAAAACGGGATAGGTATCTTAATTGACAAGAACCTTAGAAACGGAGTAGTCGATTTTAGGAGACAAGGGGACATGATCATCCTAGTTAAGCTGGTAGTGGGTGATATGATTCTGAACGTCATTAGTGCTTATGCCCCATAAGTAGGCCTAAGTGAAGCCGTCAAGAGGAATTTCTGGGAAGAGCTAGATGTCATGGTTAGAGATGTGCCTAGTGGCGAAAAACTTTTCATAGGAGGAGATTTCAATGGCCATGTTGGTGCAACTAGTGGGGGGTTTGAGAGAGTGCATGGTAGTTTTAGATATGGCGATAGGAACCAAGAGGAGAAGAAATATTGAATTTTTCTATTGCTTATGACCTCATGATAGCTAATACCTTCTTTAGGAAGAGACAGTGACACTTAATTACTTTTAGTAGTGGCCAACACTTTAGTCAGATTGACTTTGTCCTTACTAGAAGAGACGTCAAACGAGCTTGTGTAGATTGCAAAGTCATACCTGGAGAATGTTTCATCTCACAACATTAGTTTTTGGTTTTCGAGTTTCGTCTCCGAATACGTGTTCAACATGGTAAAGGAGCCAAGATTAGTTGGACGAAGTGGTGGAAGCTCAAAGGTGATGCCTCACGGGTGTTTAAGGCTATCAAAAAGAGAAGAAGGAATGCTATAAGTGCTTACACCATCTTGGCTCCTTGTGGTGGAAACTTAAAAATTCTTGATGGTGGAACAGTGATGTGCAAAAGGCTATCAAAAAGAGAAGAAGGAATGCTATAAGTGCTTACACCATCTCAGGAGCGAGGACAACATGCAAAAGTACAAAGCGGCAAAGAAGAACACAAAGAGAGCGGTGAGTGAAGCACGAGGTCAGGCGTATGAAGATCTATACCATAATCTAAGTACGAAGGATGGTGAGAAAAACGTCTATACGATAGCTAAGCTCCGCGAGAGGAAGACAAGAGACTTCAGCCAAGTTAAATGCATCAAAGACGACAATAATAGACTTTTGGTGAAGGACGAGGAGATAAAAAATATATGGAGGGATTACTTCGACAAGCTATTTAATGAAGAAGATGATAGCACTATGATCGAGATAGACGACTCTTCGGATGACACTGTAGACATTTTGTTCGGAGATTTCAAGAATCCGAGGTAAAAGAGGCACTAAAATGGATGAAAGCAGGCAAGGCATTGGGGCCTGATGACATCCTCATTGAGGTGTGGTGATGTCTTGGAGATGCAGGGATAGCCTGGCTAACTAAGTTGTTCAACAATATTTCCAAATCAAACAGGATGCCAGATGAGTGGAGGAGAAGCATACTGGTTCCAATTTTTAAGAATAAAGGAGACATCCAAAGTTGCAATAACTACAGAGGAATTAAACTTATGAGTCATACAATAAAGCTTTAGGAGAGAGTCATTGAACATAGATTAAGAAGAATGACAAGTGTTTCAAAAAACCAATTTGGTCTCATGCCTGGGAGGTCAACCACAGAGGCGATTTTCTAGATAAGACAACTTATGGAGAGGTTTAGGGAGAAAAAGAAGGATCTACACATGGTATTTATCGATTTGGAGAAAGCTTATGACAAGGTACCACGAAAGGTGATGTGGTGGGCTCTGGAAAAGAAGAGAGTCCCAACATAGTACATTACAATTATTAAGGATATGTACGATGATTTTGTGACTAATGTCAGAGCATGCGATGGTGAAACTAGCGACTTTCCCATTAACATAGGATTACATCAAGGGTCATCTTTGGGTCCCTACATTTTTTCTCTAGTTATGGATGAGGTTACGAAGGATATACAAGGCGAGATTCCTTGGTGTATGCTATTTGCTGATGATGTTGTGCTAATTGATGAAAGTAGGATTGGGGTTGATAGACAACTGGAGTTGTGGAGACAGACTTTAGAATCGAAGGGATTTAGACTTAGCAGAACTAAAACAGAGTATATGAAGTGCGGGTTCAGCGTTGTCAGGTCGGAGGATGAAGATGTCACTCTGGCCGGACAATTAGTTCCAAGAAGGAATCATTTCGATATCTTGGATCAATGTTGCAGTATAATGGTGAGATTGATGAATATGTTAGTTTTTGAATTCGAGTGGGATGGGTGAAATGGCGACAAGCGTCTAGAATTCTCTATGACAGGAAGGTCCTACAAAATCTTAAAGGAAAGTTCTACAAAATGGCAATCAGGCCTGCGATGTTGTATGGTGCAGAATGTTGGCCTATTAAAAGCCAACACGTCCAAAAGATAAACATAGCAGAGGTGCCTATGCTGCGATGGAGCTGCGGTCATACAAGAAGAGACCGAATGATAAATGAAGATATAGGTGATAAATTTGGAGTACCACCAATTGAGGAGAAGTTAATTCAACATCGCTTAAGATGGTTTGGACATCTTCAACGAAGGCCTCCCGAGGCACCTGTGAGTGTTGGAATTATAGGCCGCGTTGACTGCTCAAAGAGAGGTAGAGGTCGCCCAAGGTTAACATGGGAGGAAGTAGTAAAAAGGGATTTGAAAGATTGGGGTATATCCGAAGAGCTGGTGACAGATCAGAGCGAGTGGAAGTTAGCGATTTACGTGCCAGAGCCATGAGCATTGAGTTTTAGATAATAGGACTAGAGAACATGATCCTAAGACGTAGGTTTATTCTTTGACCAATATTACCGTTAGTATCATTATTGCTATTAGTATTATTATTATCATTCCTCTTATATATACATATACATTTTTATTTTATCTTATTTTACTTAGTTATTATTATTATTAATTTACCTATTTGACTTTTTTTTAATATTATTACTATTATTATTATTTACTATTATTATTATTATTATTTTTTTTTTTTTGGTTTTTTTAGGGTTCCATCTCTAGCCGACACCAACTTGTTTGGGAATAATGGCTTTGTTGTTGTTGTAAAAGCTTTAACTAAAATAATATTTAATTAAAAGGTTTAAAATACTTTCTTTTAAAATTATATGAATGATTATAGTTTGTATATATATAAATAACAAATGATAATATAAAAAGAAAATGTATTAATTAAAAATAGAAAAGTGTAATATATATATATATATAAGTAACTAAAAATGTAATATAAGAATTATATAAACATATTAAAAACATTAATCAGCATGCTAAGACATGCATAAGTATTTTAAACATGAAATAAACAAATGTAACAATATTAACATGAAAGAATAACAAGTGTCCAGATGATTTATTCTCTTTTCGAAATTAATGAATAAAGAGGAAACTAGGTATAAATACATCTACTTCCTCTCTTCTCATTTACTTTTATACATTTCTAAACTAAAACTAAAAAAAACTAAAACCAGTAAAAATAACTTGAGCAAATTCTAAATTCAAAACTGAAGCTTAAAACAAAAGTTTAATTCAATCTCAAAACAAAGACCAGATCATATCAAACTCAAAGCAAACCAAGTCCCAGTTTCAAATTCAAAGAAGTTTAAATCAAAACAGCAACTACTTCAAGTTTTCATCTGAAACAAAGCTAAGCAAAAGACTTAAAGAAAGATTTAGGTTCGAGATCAACTAAAATCAAATTAAACAAGCCTGCTGCTTCAATTTCAAATTCTAGTTTCAAGTTTCCAATTCAAAAGCAAGTTTATAGGCTCATTGTTCAAACATCAAAGGTGAGTAAGCCAAGCTTAAAAATTGTTTAAATCGGATGCATGTGAATGATATTATAAAGGATGATGTGTTAACTGTTTTTCATGAATGAAATTATGTTTGCATGTTTATAAATATGAAGTTGTTAAGGGTGCATGTCTGTGTGTGTGTGTATATATGTATATCCTTTGTTCTTATTTTACAGGATTTAAAAAAAATTCAAAATTCAAAATCCCCTTATTTAATCTCTTATAGAATGTTAGATTCAAACAAGTTATGTTTGTTTAAGCATGGATTAAGTTTTAAAAATATACATAACTAAATTTAGTTTGAATATTAAGTGGAAAATCAAGAAGACAATGGAAAATCTTACAACATGTAAATTTCAAACATCTTGCTTCTCTGATTCATGTATATATTCTGAATCGACTTTGAAAACTAGGATTTTTAAAAGAAAATTCAAGATTTTTAAATAAATAAATTGTGAGAATTTGAGGGTTGATCAGATTATGGGTTTTGGGGCTTTTCTAGTGATCGATGGACTCAGGAAGGTCAGGTTCACTACAGGAAGGACTTGAGAGGTCAGGATCATTGGAAAGTAGTTGGGAATTTTATAGATCTCCATAGTGATGTGGCAACGACGAACTAGGGCTTGAAGCCAGGATTGGTCGTCGAAGTTTTAGGAGTTTGTGTGATGTCATGGGTGCGTCAGAGATGATCGGAGTAGGGTGGAATGGTGCGTGAGTCTTCGGCAAAGTTTCGATCGAGGTGTCGAACTTCCTGGTGGCTGGAGATGGTGGCATGGGGTCTCTTTATCGATCTGGGTTGGTTCCAGTAAGGTGTCGTCTCACTCTATTTTGAATTCAGGGGCGATGGGTTGTCTTGGGTAGTCGAGTCGTTTGAGTGGACTTTCGGTGGCATGCAGGTGATCGGAATGTTGGTCGGAAGGGTTTGGGCACGACGTGCATGTACACAAGTATCGGACATGTCTGATGTTGTCTGAAGAGGATCGAAGAAGAAGCCTTTTACTCGGGTTTGCATGGGAATTTCCTTTGGTTGTTCACGAGATTTTTGAAGGATGGAGCGCACGAGTGTTGCTCCAGAAATTTTGGTCTGGGCTCGGTATTAGCTCGAGAATATTTGAGTTATGCTCGGGTTTAAGTTTGCGGTAGCTAAGTTTTAAATAAAGAAAATTTTGTTAAGCAAAAGGAAATAAACTAGCTTCAAAGTAAAATATTAAGCTAGATTTCAAAACAAAGGTGCCGATCTAGTTTTCAAACAGGTTTCAAATGTTTATTTTAAATGCAAATATTTTCGAAATGAAGTTAGTTAAGGGTTAAATTAGTCTAAGTAATCAAAGGTTAGTTAATTACCTAATGAAATAAATTAAATGTTAATTAATTAAAAGAATAATTACTTGATGTAATTAATTAAATATGATTACTTAATATAATTAATAATGTGTAATTACTTAGTGTAAGTAATTAGTGTACAATTACTAAATGTAATTAATAAAAGGGAAGTTATTAAATTAAAGGGAATTATATAATGGGAGTAATTAAGGATTTAATTCTTAGTGTAATTAATTAAAGAATTGATTAATTAAGATAATTAATGAAAGGGGCAGTTAGTTAATGAGTGTGATTAATTAAAGTTAATTAATCAATATAACTGAATATAGTATAATTAATTAATGTTAATAATTAAAGGTTAATCAGTTAATTTCATTAATTAACTAAAGTGATGGTTTGTAATTAATGTAACGACCCGAAATTTTTGACCCCGAAAATTCGACACTAATATGTTCATGGTAGAAGTGTCAAGCAATCAAATGTCGGGAATTTCAGATTGTTAGAGAAAAGAAGAAGAAGATAGAAGTAGAACAGAAAACAACAGCATCTCACATTTGCAGCGGATTAAATATAATATCAAGTAATAGCATTTACAAAGAAAGATGTAACTGTTAATTTACAATAATACATCAGCGTACAATCATTCAGAATATAAACTGGATAGTTGTAACAACCTGTCCTAGAATACATACAATACAATCCAATACACAGCGGAATATACTTCATATGTTCCCGCCATCCATCTCGCCTCCTTAGCTCTAGAACTCCTAACCTGAAAATATATAATACTCGGTCTGACCGGAGCATTACAACAAAGTAATACCCGGGTCAGGCTGGAAACCAGCGTGAGTAAACACATAAAATTTGAAGTACCAAGTTTAAAACATAACTGAACCCGGGTAACTCGTACTTCTTTACTACAAGTTCTTAACTTTTTATAGTAAACACTTATTTCACAAATCTATATCTATGTACCAAAACTTGGTTTAAATGTCCAGATACTAAGTTTATTTCAATCCAGCCTATTCGATTACACATATCGAATCTATAAAGAATTATTGTAGATCACAAATCGAAGTGGTTTCGGGTATTTGTTGATACCCGACCCCGGTCTTTTCGAACCAATGTCTTCTTAAATCCATGTTGTTTGAGTGAAAACAAATCAATTTATATTCAGAGTAACGTTTCACATAATGATTCTATTACAGATAGATAATCCATATTCAAACACCATATCACATAGCTTCACAATCACATAGTAGGGATAACAAATAATCCAAGGCATTTGATATCATTCAATCATTCATAAGCAAGTTTAGTTAGTCACGCCATTTCTAATTAATTTAAGTAAATTAAATAAATTACTTCAATCACCTTTAATTCCTACATACTTAACATTAATTAATTACAAACCAATTAATTAATCATCCTTTAATTATCATCTTAATTAATCATCCTTAATTAATTAATCTTTAATTACATTAAGTAATTAGCCTTTAATTAATTACAAAAATTAATTATCCTTTAACCATTCACATTAATTAACCTTTAATTACTCTCATTAATTAATTAACTATAATTAATTACATTGATCCTTAATTAATTATATTAATTAATTATTCTAAAATCACTTATATTGATTAATTATCTTTTAATTAATCACATTCATTAATTAACTAACCCTTTAATTAATTATCTTAATTAATCAATTCTTTAATTAATTACACTAAGAAATAAATCCTTAATTAATCCCAATAAGTAATTCCCTTTAATATAATAACTACCATTTTATTAATTACATTTAGTAATTATACATTAATTACTTACACTAAGTAATTACACTTTATTAATTACATTAATTAATTATACTTAACTAATCACATCAAGTAATTATCCTTTTAATTAATTAACCTTTAATTTATTTCATTGGGTAATTAACCAACCTTTAATTAATTAGATTAATTTAACCCTCAATTAATTTCATTTTTAAAATATTTGCATTTAATCTATAAATTTGAAACCTATTTGAAAACTAGATCAAACCTTTGTTTTGAAATCTAGTTTAATATTTTACTTTGAAACTAGTTCATTTTGTTTTTCTTAATAAAATTTCCTTTTATTTAAAACTTAGCTACCACAAATTTAAACCCAAGCACAAATATTCCCAACTAACACCGAGCCCAGAACAAAATTTCCCGAGCAACACTCGAGCACTCCATCCTTCAAAAATCTCGCGAACAACTTGAGTAAATTCCCACGCAAACCCAAGTAAAGCCTTCTTCTCCGATCCTCTTTAGAAAAAATCAGACATGACCAATACTTGTGCACGTACACGCCATGCCCAAACCCTTTGGACCGAAGTTCTAATCAACTGCATGCCGCCGACGATCCACTCAAACAACTCAACCACCTAGGACAATCCATTGCCCATGAATTCAAAATTGAGTGAGATGACACCCTACTGGAACCAACCTATATTGACAAGAACACCCTGTGCCACCATTTCAAACCACCAGGAAGTTCGAAACCTCGATCGAACTTCATCGAAGACTCATGGACCATTCCCCCAACTTCGATCATCTTCGACGCGTCCACGAGGTCACACGAACTCATTAAATTTCGACGACCAATCCTGACTTCAAAGCCCTAGTCCGCCATCGCCAGATCACTATGGCGATCTATAAAATACCCAACTATTTTTCCAACGATCCCCATCTCTCAAGTCTCCTCCAGTTGTGATCCTGACCTTTCTTAGTCCCCCGATCACCAGAAAAAACCCCAAAACTCATAATCTGATCAACCCTCAAATTCTCACAATTTACTTATTTAAAAATCGTTAATTTTCCTTTTTAAAATCCTAGTTTTCAAAGTCGATTCAAAATATATACATGAATCAGAGAATCAAGATGTTTGAAATTGACATGTTTTAAGATTTATCACTGTCTTCTTGATTTTCCAGATAACATTCAAACTAAATTTAGTTAAATATATTTTTAAAATATAATTTATGTTTAAACATGCATAATTTGTTTGAATCTCACATTCTATCAGAGATTAAATGAGGGGATTTTGAATTTTGACTTTTGTTTAAAACCCTGTAAAATAAGAACAGAGGATATACATGCATACACACATATGTACATACATGCACCCTTAACAACTTCATATTTATAAACTTGCAAACATAATTTTAATCATGCAAAACAACTAACACATCATCCTTTCAAATATCATTCACATGCATCAGAATTAAATAGTTTTTAAGCTTGGTTTACTCACCTTTGATGTTTTGAACAGGAAGCGTGTAAACTTGCTTTTGAACTGGAAACTTGACATTAAAACAGCAGGCTTGTTTAACTTGATTTTAGTTGATCTTGAACCTGAATCTTACTTTAAGTCTTTTACTTAGCTTTGTTTCAGATGAAAACTTGAAGTAGTTCTTGTTTTGATTTAAACTTGTTTGAATTTGAAACAAAGACTAGGTTTGCTTGAGTTTGATGTGATATGATCTTTGTTTTGAAATTGAATTGAACTTTTGTTTTAAGCTTTAGTTTCGAATTTGGAATTTGCTCAAGTTTTGTTCACCGGTTTTTTTTCTAGTTTTAGTTTAGAAATGTATAAAAGAAAACGAGAAGAGGGGAAGTACATGTATTTATAACTTGTTTCCTCTTTATTCATTAATTTCAAAAAGAGAATAAATCATCATACACTTGTTATTTTTGCATGTTAATATTGTTACATTTGTTTACTTCATGTTTAAAATACTTACACAAGTCTTAGCATGCTAATCAATGTTTTTAATATGTTTATATAATTCTTATATTACATTTTAAATTAGTTATATATATATATTGTTTTAAACTTTTCCATTTTAAATTAAAACATTTTCTTTTTATATTATCATATGTTATGCATATATACGTACTATAATAATTCATATAATTTTAAAGAAAGTATTTTAAACCATTTTATTAAGTCTTATTTAAATTAAAGCCATTATAAATTCAAAATAAAACTTCCAAATAACTACATACATACATACATACATACATACATACATACATATATATTAAGAAAACAATTTTTTTATTAATTTTAATATATAGAGTTTTAAATCCAAATTATTTATAAGATTTTTTCCTTTGAATTTCAAATCCAAATTCTATTTACAATCTACTTATATATATACACACATAAGTAAATACATATCTTATTTGTTTTTGAAAGGTTGAATTTTGCCAGTTTAAATAATTATATTAGGAGATTATCAAATTAATATTTATCCAGGTATATATTTATATTATCAGAATTGTTTATTCAACTTATAAATCAATGTTTCAATAGTTAAAATCAGTATTAAAAGATGTTTAAAAAAATCAGGGTTATCACATTCCTCCACCCTTTGAACCTTTTCGTCCTCGAAAAGGAACGAAGTCAGAAATTATTAAAATGCGTATTACCCGTTGAATTACTTTTTGAACATTCTTAGCCATACACTCTTTCTATTTAAATCTTTAAACACTTTTTTTCTTAAAAATATAATATTATCAAAATAGTTTTTATAAAAATACTTTTATAACTCGATGTCTCAGCAAGTTCATCTTCGTTCTCATAGAAACTCGGTCATACTTTGATCAGGCATAGGGCTGAAAATCTATAAGTACTTAGCAGACTCGTTTTCAACACTCAGTGAGAGTACATAGAAACATTTTTGAAAATATAGAATTTTTTTTGAGAATATAGGAAACATTTCTGGTGAGACTGCTTTAGAAATCATCACCCCTTCCATGATCGTAGTTAACCCGACGGTTACGTTGCCATCTCGGCAAAATCCATAGAAACTATAGGCACTCCATGCCCCTCGATTACTCTATGAAACCGGCCACGAATCGCAGCAACATCCAAGGTTACATCTCGTATCAATGTACTGATCGGAAATTCTGTGCTTGAATCCGGATCAAATCACTCTGCGAATAGAATAATATACGTACATCCAATGTATTTATCATCATTGATTATTAGCTAAATCAATTCTCTTTTTATTCACCCTCATTTTGACTCTATTCACTTATTCCCAATTTCCTCCAATTTCCATTTGGGTTATCACTTCAATTATAAACAGTTTGCACTCTGACTAGCTTGAACTTAGAAAATAGCTTGAAACGTTTAAAATAGATAAATAGTTCTGAAAATTGTCATTTGTTGTAAATAGACGTAAAATAGTTAAGTAGTTATAAAATAGTTGTAAAATAGTCCAATAGTTGTAGAATAGTTAGATAGTTGCAAAATAGTTGTAAAATAGTAATTAGTTTGTAAGTAGTTGTAAAATAGTGATTAGTTTGTAAAACAGATGTTGAGTAGTATTTAGTTTCAAAATAGTTGTAAAATAAGTATAAGATAGTTTGGGTTTTAAAAGGAAAGGTTGTATAGTAAATAGCTAGGAAAATAGATTTAAAACAATTTATATTAAAATAATTATTTGAAAAAATAGTTCAGAGTCAAACTGGTTCAACTCCTAATCTCCATTTCCAATCAATTTCCAATTTTCACTTCCATTTAAATTGATTCAATTTCAATTCAATTAAATAATCTTCAATTCCTTTCCCAAATTCAAATCAATTCCCATTTGAATTTAAACTTATTCTACTTTAATCGCACTTCCAATTAATTCAAATCAAAAACTAATTTCAATTCCAATCTCAACTTCAAACCATTTCAAATTATATAAATTCGATTTAAATTTTTAAATGTTGATTTAATCTCCTTAAATCAAAATATAACACGTAGGTTATAACATGTAGGTTATAATTAGAAAAAAAGAAATAACAGAAGGGGCTTATTTTAAAACATAGATCTTGGATTAAGTTAATAAGCAAATATAGCAGTAGTGGCCCATATAGACAACATTCCCTTTCTGGTATAGGACTGATGGTCTCAAATGTGGTTGAGGCTGGGCACGCTTATGCTGATTAGGGTAAATAAGTGGCCAATGGATAGGGGCACAAATTTGGGGATTTGGTTAAGCGGCACAAAGTTAGAAGATTTCTTTGTTAGGACCAGTACCGGAAGTATTCCCTTTCTAGTCGAGGACTGATGGTCCCACACGTGGGTGAGGCCAGACATGCTTATGTTGATTATGGTAAATAAAGGGTCAAATAAGGGGCGACAGTTAGTGTGTACCGCGACGACCGAGCCTGCGGCATCGATTAGGGTAAATAATTCGCTATCGCGTCCTAAGCGCTAGGAGGTGTCTTTTGCTGTGGGACCAACAAGATTGGTTCGTAATGGCACAACAGAGATTGAAAAGGCCGATCAATGGGAAGAATTAGGATTTCACCCCGATCAAGTTAGCAGTTGAGATAGGATTAGGGTTTCAGTTGTTAACACCACTTTTAAGCGACCTAACGACCTACAGGGAGAAGCGACCTAACGACCTATGAGGAGAAGCGACCTAACGACCTAAGGACGAAACGGCCTAACGACCTAAAGATGGAACGGTCTTTACAACCCAAGGATGGAGCGGTCTTAACGACCTAAAAGAGCTTATGACCTAAGGGCTCCTACAACCTAACGACCTAACGGATTAAGTGGCATAACAAGTTAACAACCTAGTCAAAGTCGCTACATTGGATATCTCAACATTGCTAAGTCACCAATTACTCCCCTAAGTCGCCCACAACCTATGACCTATTCCTAAGTCGCTCACGACCTAAACATACCAAAGGAGCTTCTTATGCCGCTTCCTACCTAGGTCGGCCATGACCTATGACTTGTTAGTTTATCTAGAATGATCAAGTATACCATATAGAAGCCGTAAATCACTCCCACTAGGTCGCTGATGACCTACGACCTATCCAAGGTCGCTTGCGACCTACGACCTAACTTCGAACTCTCCTATAAATACCCTGTCTACTCCAACTGAATGGGGATCCTTTTGGCTCATTTCTGGAACGCCGATATTCTGCTGAATTCTCGACTCACTCGACACTTCAAACACAGAAGACATCTGACAAACTTCAAGAGGAAATCTAACACAATCAACATGGATTCAACGACTTCATCCACATCAGAGTTCTAGTTATTTGTCCCATCAGTGTTGTAATCGAAGATTGTTGTAAAGTTGGTATTGATTCAGCAATAAAGAAGATTAAAGCGGATGTAGGCTTAACCTGAAGCTGAACCACTATAAAACTATTGTCTTTTACTGCTTTCTTTGTGACTTTTCTACTTATTTCTAATTCCCATATTCATGGGTGGTACTTTCGCTTAAACTCTACATACACCGGGGTGTTAGCGTTCAATTCTAAGCGTTAACATTTTTGGTGCTTTCACTGAGAATTGAACTCAGGATATCTTCATCAATGCTTCGCAAAAGTTTGTTGAAAAAATCTCTCTCAAAAACAGAAGTCTGTCAGAGATAATGGCTCCTGGAAGAAAACGCGGATCTACAAGACCCACTAGTGTTCATGAGAATACTGTCACTTCTCCTTCGTCAAGTCAAGCAGCACCAAGTGCCGGAATTACACGAGCGAAGTTAGATGCTGCAGTATCTGGGTTATACCAACAGATGGAAACCCAGAATGCTTTGATGCTTGAAAGGTTAAATTCATTTCTCGGAGCTAACCGTCAACCGGTGAATAATGAATAAAACCTTGCATATGATGTTCATAATGCTAAAGAGAGGAATATTCCTCAAAGAGCAGGTGGCCCCGCCAAAGAAACACCTCCTCAAGTTGGAGGATCGAGACCACAGCCAACTCTCCGCGAACGTTTTTCCAGACAAACTTCTGAGAAAATGGCTGAAGTCTGTCCTACAGATCCTTTAAATGATGAGGAATATCTTTCGGGCATGGTGCGACAAATCATGAAAGAAAGCATGCAGAGGGATGAAGATTAAAAGGAATGGGGATTCGCTCCAAGCAAAACTCCATTCACTGAAAGGATTCTAAAGGCGGAATTCCCAAGGAAGTTTGTTCCTCCTACCATCCCAGCTTATAAGGGAACATGCGACCCTAATCAATTCCTGTATAAATATGATTGGCACATGACTGGTGCTACAGCGTCTGATGAGATCAAATGCCGGTACTTTCGGGTATACTTGGAAGGGGTGGCTCTGCTCTGTTTCACAAAGCTTCCGGTCCGATCCATAGACCGGTTCGCTGATTTGACTCAAAAGTTTAAAGAGCAATTCAGGTTGTATGCTTCAAAGGCAAAGGATATTATGTCACTGTCAAGGCTGGAACAGAATCCTGGGGAATCTATTAGGTCTTTCTTAAACCGCTTCAACATAGCTTTGGCTGAAGTGGATAATGCAGAGCCACGAATGGTCTTGGCATACATGATGAGGGAAATCGACAAATCAAGCGAATTTGGGAAGTGGATGAAGATGAAAGAACCGAATTCGCTTGAGAAATTCTATAAGAAAGCTGATGAATTCATGCGCTTAGAAAGCCTTCGGGCACTAGTCAAAGTGGCATTGACAGAGGTTAAGGATAATACTGCTGCCCCTATCAAAATACGGAAGTCAGAAGAGGGAAAGTAATGGTGGGAAGAAACAGAAAGATGTGAAGAAACCTCGCTTCTTAAAACCTTCAGATTTCACTCCTTTGACTGACACCCCGAAGAATATCTTTTTTGCTACCAAAGATGCGGTAGAATATCCTAAACCGCCCGAGATGAGAGTTAGCAAAAAAGCTGCTCAAAGTGGGAGATTCTGTCGGTTTCATAATCAACCCGGTCATGATACCAACGAATGTCGCCATTTGAAGAGTTTAATTGAAGAACTACTGAGAGAGAACAAGATGCAGCAATATGTTAAGAGAAATAGAAATGACCCAACTTCATCTACTAAGGGCGAGCAACTTCCTGCTCATCCATCTGGCTCGGGTGAGAGGAATACCGTGCATGAATCAGAAAGGCCTGTTATTAATGTGATTACAAGGGGTCCTCACCCAGCAGGCAGAAGCTGTGGCGTGATGGAAAGATATGCCCATGCCTTGAAGTATGTACCAGCAGAAGAGAGTGTTTTTGTGCTAGAAGATGCTGCACCTTCGAAGCAGCAGATAACTTTGAACGATGATATTGTGTTCAAAGCCAGGGACTCTATGGGTATTAAAGCTCCTGCCATGGATCCCTTGGTCATCTCTGCAGGCATTAGGCCGACTATTGTGAGAAGAGTGCTTGTAGATTGCGGCGCTTCTTGCAATATTCTCTTCAAAAAGACGTTTGACCAAATGAAAATTCCGATGGCTGACGTTCAAACTTCATCTTAGAAGATCGTTGGGTTTACTGGGGAACCAAAGCAGCTCATTGGAACTATCGACTTGTTCGTCGAGCTTGGAGAGGGGCAGAAAAAGGTGGTTCGAAAACAGACTTCTGTAATTGTTGATGAATTTTCTGCCTACAACGCCTTCCTAGGCCGACCAACTCTTGCGGCTTTTAAGGAAATTCTCGCCCCGTGGTGCCTCACTATGAAATTCCCCACAGATAATGGAGTTGGAGTTATTAAAGGGGATCAGAATGTTGGGCGAGAATGTTATCTAACAGAGTTGCGTGAAGCAAGGAAGAGAGAGATGGGAAAAGATGCGGCAGCCCCAGTCCGCATCAAAGAACCAAACTTGTAGCAATTACAGAGTGGGCCCTGCACTGGCGAGCATAGCGGGGCACGAAGAGATATGGATCCTAAAAAGGCTAGTGCAGGGGAAAATAGAGTGGTGCTAGTGGAAGTAATGGTACCAGTACCTGTTGACCCGAAAGATCCGAACAAAGTGGTGAATGTGGGTTTGCAACTTAGTGTGGCAGTTCAAAATTCCTTGGTAACATTCTTGGAAGCAAATCTGGATGTATTCGCTTGGACTCATGCTGATATGTGTGGAATATCCCCAGAAATTGCAGTACATACTCTAAATATTGATCCGAAGCTTACACCGATAAAGCAGAAGAGAAGAACTCAGGGTCCTGAAAGGTCAGCATCGTTGAAAGAAGAGGTAGACCGGCTCATGGAGAATGGTTTCATCAGGGAGTCTACTTATCCGAATTGGGTTTCAAATCCTATACTGGTTAAGAAAGCTAATGGAAAGTGGAGAGTATGCATTCACTTCTCAGATTTAAACAAGGCCTGCCCCAAAGACTGCTTCCCGTTACCTAGAATAGATCAGTTGGTGGATGGAACAGCGGCGCATCAGTTATTATCTTTTATGGATTCCTACTCCGAATACATCCAGATCATGATGCATGAGCCGGATCAGGAAGACACGAGCTTCATCACCGATGTTGGTCTCTACTGCTATAGGGTCATGCCCTTCGGACTTAAGAATTCATGGGAAACTTACCAAAGACTCGTCAATGCTATATTCAAGCCACAGATTGGAAAAAATTATGGAAGTTTATGTTGACGATATGCTGGTGAAATCAAAGAAGGCATTAGACCATATGGATCACTTGGCAGAAATGTTTGCAATCCTCCAAAAGTACGGAATGAAACTTAATCCTTTGAAATGTTCGTTTGGGGTGGAGTCCGGAAAGTTTCTGGGTTTCATTGTGAGTGCTAGAGGCATTGAAGCTAATCCTACTCAGATTGCTGCCTTAAAAGAAGTCAAAGCCCCTAGAACGAAGAAGGAAGTGCAAAGTCTTAATGGAAAAGTCGCTGCCTTGAGTCGATTCATTTCCAAAGCTATTGATAAATGCATCCCATTCTTTGATGCCCTAAAGAAAGGAAGGAAATTTTTTGACTGGACTCCTGAATGCCAGAAAGCTTTCGATGTGTTGATTCGTCATATGGAAACGCCTCCAATACTTTCTAAGCCGGACAATGGTGAAGATCTTTTTGTTTATTTGGCAGTCTTACCTCATGCTCTCAATGCGGCGTTGATACGGGAGGACGTAAGAATTCAGCGCCCGGTCTATTATATCGGCAAAAGATTCACTGGGGCAGAGGTGAATTATTCGAAGCTGGAAAATCTCGCCTATTGTCTACTGATTACATTAAGAAAATTGAGGCCATATTTCCAAGCTCATCCTATCGAAGTCCTCACTGATCAACCTCTGAAGCAAGCCATGTTTCGTCCTGAAACTTCGGGTCGCCTTTTGTAGTGGAATATTGAACTCAGCCAATACGACATCACTTATCATCCCCGGAGAGCAATTAATGGACAAGCTTTAGCAGATTTCATCACAGAATGTACAGATAAAGGTAATAGTGAGGAAGAGGTGACTGATAATGCCCCAATTCGATGGAAATTATATGTTGATGGTGCAAGAAACGATTACTGTTACGGAGCTAGGGTTGTGCTTGAAACCCCTGAAGGGCGGTCATTGTGCTTTGCATTGAGATTGGAATTCCCTTCGACAAACAATGAAGCAGAACATGAAGCTCTTATTGCCGGCTTGAAAATTGCTAAAGAACTGAATGTCAGAGTATTGTAGATCTTCAGTGATTCACAGCTTGTTGTATGTCAAGTCAAGAAAGAATTTCAAGCTAAAGGAGGAAATCTGCATGCTTACTTGTTAAGAGCCTGGGAACTTCTCGATGATCTTGACCATTATACAATAAGTCATATACCCCGAGAAGATAACACGAAGGCAGATTCTTTCACAAAGTACGCAAGCACTTTGAAGCTCAATTATTGGGATTAGTTCCTGTGGAAGTCCTGTCAGCTCCAAGCACTGACGAGATGGATATCTACTGGATCATGACTATATCTCAGGAGCAAGAATCATGGATGACTTCGATAATGGAATATCTGCTCAACGGTTCTCTACTAGAAAATTCAAAAGAACGACGGAAGTTGCTACGAAAAGCCTCTAGATATATAACTCAAGATGGCCGATTGTATAGGCGAGGATTCTCACTGCCATTACTCCGATGTGTGACCAAGGAAGAAGCTAAGACAATTCTAGCTGAAGTACACGGTGGAGAGTGTGAAGACCATTCAGGCGGTCAAACTCCAGCAAAGAAAATTCTCCGTTATGGGTATTTTTGGCCAGATATTAATCGTGATGCTGTAAGCTATGCCTGAAGATGTGAACGATGCCAGAGATTTGCAAAAATCCCAAGAGCACCTTCCGCAGAGATAACACATATGGTCAGCCCGTGGCCATTTGCTATTTGCGGAATAGATCATATCGGGTCTTTGCCAACCGCCAAATCCGGAATCAGATATGCTATTGTTGCTGTTGATTATTTTACTAATGGGCTGAATCTGAACCGTTAGCTACCATTACCTCTAAAAAGATGATAAACTTTGTAACTAAGAATATCATTTGCAGGTATGGTGTGCCTCAAAAGATAATCATAGATAATGGAACCCAATTTGAAAGTGAAGAGTTCCAAATTTTTTGCAAGGGATTCAAGATCCAAAAAGGCTTCTCTGCATTGGCTCATCCGCAGACAAACGGGAAAGGGGAGGCATCAAATAAAGTTAACAAATCAAACATCAAAAAACAACTGGAAAAAGCGAAAGGTGGTTGGGTCGATAAGCTTCCACTAGCACTATAGGCATATAGAACTACCCACAAAACTGCGACTGGGCACACTCCATTTTCATTAGCATATGGATCAGAAGCAATGATTCCGGTGGAGATGGAAGTCCCTTCACATAGAAGAATTCATTTCAACCAAGATGAAAATGAAGAGTTGCAACTTGAAGCACTTGACTTCCTTGATGAAAAAAGGGAAGAGGCTTAGCTCAGAATTGCAGCCCATCAGCAAAGAATTGCCAGGCACTTCAATTCCAAAGTTCGCCAACGCAGCTTTGAAATTGGAGATCTAGTCTTGAAAAGGGTCATGACAACAACATGAGTGTTTGCGCCAAACTGGGAAGGACCATATGTCATAGGCAAAAGACTTCTTGATGGCACTTTCAAACTGATAACTGTCGAAGGAGATCCAATTCCAAGATCTTGGAACAGCGATCACTTACGCCCATATTTTACTTAAAAGCTTTACTGAAATACTGTAAAAAGAATTATGAATGTATGATTCTTGTATTGAAAGCCATTGTAAAGCCAGTGCAAGTGAACAAGAAGAACTATAAAGTGGATGTAGGCCCAGTTCTTGGCCGAACCACTATAAATCTTGTGTTCTCTATTATTATAAACTGCTTGTTTTATTTCGATATATAAAGTACTTCAATTGTATTGCTAAAATTTCGATTTAATATTGAAGGCCATTAAAATAAAACTTACCCATCATAAGACCAAGCGATCCCTGACATCATTCAACGAATGAATGTTCAGCCATAAAAATTCCAGACTCAAATCCTATATAAGAAGTGCTTCATGCAAACAGTTAGTGGTTTCGCCAGAGGTACACCCTTCCTAACTAATTGTGATCGTTTGTGCAAACAAACATCCGACTAATTAGCCTGTGTCTGCCCCTACGAACTCATTTAACAATAAATTACGCTTCTTTGGCTAAAATAAGCTACTTGCAAAAGAAAGGAATGTGTGCTTGAAAATGATAACAGGGAACCGCTGATATGAACAAATGGCAAAAAGACATGGGCGAGCAGGCAACAAACGTCAAAAGACCTCTTCGGAGGCGCAAGCCCTCTTCGGAGGCACAACCCTTCGGAGGATAAAGACCTCTAATGGGACTTGCCAGAAAAATAAAGTTCTTTTTCCTAACAAAAAGTTGTGGAATGACCAGTGGCACAGGACACTCGTTAACTAGCTGAGAACGTTTGTGCAAACAAACAATCCAAGTAACTTGTGTCCGCCCCCGTGAATCTATCAAACCGTGGGAAAGAAACTTCCAGGCAAAAGCCCTACTCAGAGGCACACATTTCACCATGATCTGAAATAAAACTTCACGCGAGTTGAATGGTGAAAAGACCTCTTTGGAGGCACGCATTCCACCGAGATCTGAAATAAAACTTCACAAGTGTTGGAATGTGAAAGGCGCTCTCCAGATGCCCATTTCACCAAAGTTGAAATGCTAAAAGACCTCTTCGGAGGCACACATTTCACCGCGATCTGAAATAAAACTTCACACGAGTCGAAATGTGAAAAGCCCTCTTCGGAGGCCCGCTTCCCAGCGGACATGGAAAAAATAAAAGCCTCTCTCCAGAGGCAGAAACAAAAAAGCCCTCTTCCCAGAGGCACACACAACAAAGCCCTCTTCCTAGAGGCATAATCAAATATAAAAAAATCCCTCTTCCCAGAGGCACAATCAAACAAAAGCTTTCTTCGGTGGCACAAACAGGTCAAAGCCCTTTTTCGGAGGGCCACTTTACCACGAAGGAAAATTCACTTGCCAAAAATAAAAGTGACTTTCTCCAAAAGTGAAGTGTAAAAACTTCGCAAAAAAAAAAGAGAGAACTTCTCCAACACGAGGCGCATTCTACTAAATCTGAAAAATATTTCCTTAAAGTGGAAAAATTATTCTACAAAGTACAGATGCAAACCTTATTCGAATGGAAAAGTTGTTCTCCAAAGAAAGAGTACAAGTCTTCTCGAAACAGAAGAGTTGTTCTCCAAAAATTTTGCCAATGTGAAAGAGGTTGCAATAAACCATGGTATGGGGGCAATATAATATAGTTACAAAAATAAAAACAATGCTCAAGCAACATACCATAGGTTTACTGCAACGTCACACAGAAGAAATAAAGAAACTTGTATGAAAAAGAAGAATGAATGCATTCCCAAATACAGACAGAAGCTTGTACAAGTAAAAAGATCATTTTATTCCATACTATAAATTTTTTATACATGTGCAAGTTTCAAAACAAAAGAAGGCGGGACCGGTACTCGCACAATCTCCGGTTAACACAGGTCTTTATATATACAAGCAAAAAAGCAAAAAAGCGAGACGAAAAGCATAAGTCCCAAACCCATCACTTCTTCTTCCCGCCACCTTTCGGGCCTTCTCCTAGCCGGATGATTAACTTTTTGGGCCGGCTTGTGAGAGTAGGGGAAGAAAGAGGAAGGGGTGCAATTGGACTTTTTTCTGCTTTTTTTTCGCCTGCAGAAGCTTCTCTTCTTTTCTTTGAGACTACACGCTTCCCCTTCTTCTTTAAAGAAGACTCACTGCCCGGAGTGAGAAGTGCAGACAATGTTATGTCATCGGAAATAGTTTTCTCCGGGGTTCTTTCGCCTTCTTCAGGTTCCTCGGCTTTCTGTTCTTGAGAAGTGACCGGGTCATCCAAGCCTTGAAGAGCTTCTATCTGCTCCTCTTGTGACCCCGGTTGAGAAACGGAAGGAGGAGTAATCTGAAGAGGCGGAGACGAAACAGCTGGAAGAGGGGAAGGATGAATAACATTTGGCGCTTTCACTACAGGAGAAGAGAAGTTAAAGTCAGTATCTCTCATAAAAGAGGAGAAAGTGGCGTGTCAAGATTTAAGTAATAATCAAAAAGTTCATCAAGCTCATGTGAACTAAGCAAGTAGTCCACTTGAGCGAGATCAACATTGAGGTTACCTGGAGAAGTAGGCTTTATTATGTTAATTTCAAAGTCCTGCGCTTCAGCGCTTTCTCGAGTCTCATCTTCAGTGCGGGAGGTGGCGCTTTCAATAATAGCTTTAGCAAGAGGAGGAGAATGGGAACTGGAGCCAGTAATATCGATGTCGGCCGAAACTGAAGGTAGAACTGGGTCGGTTGAGATTGTCTTTCCTAAATGTTCTCCTTCTGCCATTCCGGCTCTCTCTCTGGCAAGTTGCTCTTTTCCCCTGGCAAGAGCGGCACATGCATCATCATCTAGACAGTGCGCCGTTAAATCTATTTCGACATATCCGGCTCCTCCAAGCATATCAAGTATGGCCTCCCACACTTCGGCTAAAGTAATTTCATACTCCAGCCCCAAAAATTTAAGGCTACCGCGCCCCAGAACAATATGGATGTAAAACTCGAATAGAGTGGAGCTGATTTCGGCTTTAGTTGCCATATGAGATTCTTCGGCTGTAGCTTTCTCGGCAATAACTTCATCACGCTCCTTTTCAGCTTTAGAAAGTCGAGCTTTTAGCAATTCAATTTCCAAGTTCTAAGAGTTGGTCTTTTCTCGTAGATGAGCAATGTCGGCTCGGTAGCTATCCACAACTTGTTGCTGTGCTTCAAATTTAGCTCAGCATCTCTCTGTGCCGTGTGAGCATCCCTCACTTGTTTTTGAAGCACTTCTTCTCTCTGAGAATAGGAAGTGGAAGAAGTGGCGAGCTCTTCCTTAAGTTTTTTAACTTCCTCTTCAAGCTTCTTATTATAAGCGGCAATACTCTTCATTTTCGCATCATGCTGATCAAGTGTTTTCTGCAACTCAGATTTTTCATTTTCCATAGTCAGCATGGCTTCAACGTTTTCGCGATTCACTCTTTGAAGCTCGTCAACGAGTTTCTGCCTGCCAGACATTCTCTCGATATCGAGTTTGACGGCATCAAGATTTCGCAACATGGCTTGCATATCAATCGGGACCAAGTCAAGATCGAAGCGTACTCCCTTTAAGCACCAGTGCGGGAATCGGCTTTGAAGAGTAGTCGGACCCTATCCAACTTGATAGGGGGGCCTACTTATGACTGTTTGAATATCAGCTCTTCGAGGGGGGAGAGCCGGAAGGAATTTCCAAAGAGACGGGAGCAGTGGGCTTTTTAGAGAGTTCAGATGTCAGTTTTTCACAAAGTTTGGCCTGTTTACTTGGGTCCTCAGTGACATGGGTTTTTTCCCTTGTCATCATGGGATTTTCTCTTGTGGGAATCATCCTCTCTCTGGGAAGAATCATGTCGTTCGTCCCGTCTCCCGTAGCGCTCTTCATAAGCCTGCTTCTCACGAGCCTTCCTCGCAGCTCTTTCTTCGTCGGTTTCCCAAGAGGCAGGAAGATACCTCCTGGGGTCATAAGAACCGCGCTTCCCATAACGTTGGAAATCGTCATAGTAAGAGCCACTACTTCCCACTGGAGAACCTGAAAATGAAGAAAAACAAACTCAGAAATCTTCAAAGCAAGAAAGTTGAACGCATATAAGTGCTGAAAAGTCCTAAGTGTGTGTAACGTGCAAACTACGCGCGTCAAACTACGAACCACTCCTGGGTTGGGAGGTGATGACGGATTTTACGGCCAGTGTCAACTCTTGGGCTGATGGAGTTTGTTGCAGAACAAATGTCGCTTCAACTGCTGGAGAAGTAAATTTAGCAATGATAGGATCATCTTTAAAAAGCTCCTGTGAAGTAATCATCAGGTCGCTTAACCCCTCAAAAGTATCATCACCGCTGTGCCTGGTGGGACTTGTTCTCTCAGTTCCATCGTCGCCAGATTTCCCGGATTATTAGGGAGGTTCTTCTTTTTCGGTGACCGGGGCAAGTGCAAGTTTGTCGGATGACCCCGCAACATCAATTGAAGTAGAACACTTTACCAACAAAGCCACAACAGTATGTTCTTTCGGCATAAGTTCTCCAACGGAAACTGGGGCATCCGATGTTTCTACTTGAGAATTAGGGACCTCATGAGTTTGAGTAGAACGAGAAGGGTGCAGAAGCCCGTATTGATGAAGAAGTTCATCTTTTAGCAAAAACTTAATACTTCTTTCCTCAACCGGCATGGCACTTAGTCTTTCAAAAGTCGTTTTGTGACTGGGATCTCTAGAGGAGGAGGAAGCGCTGTAAAATAAAAGAATGAAGTTAGCACTTAGCAATTCGGATCTCGAAAAGCTTAAATGGAAAAAAGCGGGGATGAGCAATCTTACTTCCTATTCCCCAGATGGCATAAAACCCTGGGGGGCAGCGAACGAAGAAGAATTGATTCAGAAAACCGTGAGCACTTTCAGAAAGATTGATGATAAGTTTACAATTTCTGGCACTTCTCACGAGTATGATGGAGGGGTGGTCTTTATTCTTTGCGAATGTGCATAAGTAGCAGAGTTCTTCAAAGCTCGGAAGACGGTTAAGTGTTCTCCTGAATAGAACGCACAATCCCATCACGATGGCGTAGCCACTGGGATGTAGTTGAAAGGAAGAGATGGTTAGTCGAAAAAGGAGTTGTTGAAGAAATCCATTGAAAGGAGGAATGGCACCACATAGGCACATCTGGCGATTAACAACAACAAAACCGAGAGGTGGCCTGTCTGTAGTATCATTTGGCCCAGGAAGTATAACATCCGCTTCGGCAATCCCAAATTGAATAAGTAATTGGTTGAATGCCCGCTGACTCAGGGTAGTTGGAGTTCTTTTCGGAGGATTATCCAATAGGTTGGCTATCGGGAAGACTCCTTCAGATTTCTCTATTATCTCTTCTTGAGAAGACATTCTACACAAGGAACTGGATATTCAAATATGAAGGTGCACGTTTCCTGAATGTGTGAAGTGTTGTGTAAAACTAATAAAATGACAAGCAAATATAACTGAAATAAACTAATATGCAATTGCCAATTTTAATGTTTCAGGGCTTGTTGTTTTAAGTCCAAATACAAGTGCAGTGTTGATGCAAGCAAGTCAGTTTTAATTGATTAATATGTCTTTCTTTAATACTTCACTTAAATTTTTCGATTCACAGCATTTCATATAATTTCTCTAAGATAATTGTATTTTATCGACTAATTTGTCTTTCGATGTGGGCGATCAGTGGCAGTATATTCGCTCGAGTTTTCTACAAATGTTGTGTTCAACAGGTTATTAGCATTAAAGTTAATATAATCTTAAACAAGCTCAAGCGATTCATCTTGGGTCAAGGTTCATCAATCAAGCCCAGCGACCTATAAGTCGACTTATCTTAAGTCGCGTTGTCCAAGCTAAAGAATTCAAGGCATGAGGGTTCGGGTCAAAATTAAACAAAAATTGTCCAAGTTCTAGGTCGGCCGCAACCTAAAACCTATTCCATACAAAGTTAGGTCGTTGGCCTTTTAGGTCATTCTGCTTTAAACTATGTACTGTTCCACTAAGTTAAGTCTCGAGCGTGATAGGTCGCAAGCAAGTTAAATCTCAAGTTTGTTAGGTCGGCCAAGTTTCTTAGGTCACAAAGGTTTCTACGTCGCTCAAAATCACTAAATCGCTCCTGGCAATCCAGAGCCATTTCCTGTCAAAGTAACTATGCCCCGCCTTTCTTGACTCGCTAACTTCTTCTCAACCAAATAGCCCACTATCTCGCTACCTTGCAACCCAATAACCTGTTATCATCTAAGCAACGAAATCCCTCATCCACTCAATCAAATCCATTACCCATCCATAACATCAAATCATCCACACTGATTCGAATCGTTTCAGATCCATCCTGGACCCAATGTGCCGCTGTTCTCTCGTGAACTGCAGCAGCAACACAGCTGATGGCGATCAAGGTCGATCGCAACCTGACTTGAAAAGTGAAATGCGACACACAGAGTTGAGCTGAAGTCAGGGAATCGGGATTCGCGGTTTGGTGATGATCGTGATTAGATAAGGATAAAATTCACTTACATAATATATAATGGTGAAGATGGATTGACGGTTGGATAGATCGAATTCCCTCTAGAAAGCTCGAAGACTCATTAATGGAGAAGCAAGTTGTTAGAGCAATTAAGTAAAGAAGAAGAAATGAGCTAGCAGTTATATAAGGCAAAAGCAGATGGGCATACGGGTTAAGTTAACTTTTAGGTCGCTCACGACCTAGCGGGGTTAGATCGAAGCACACGACCTACGACCTAGGTGTGTACTTCGAGGGGCAAGTGTTAACACCACTTTTTAAGCGACCTAACGACCTATCGGGAGAAGCGACCTAACGAGCTATGAGGAGAAGCGACCTTACGACCTAAGGACGAAACGGCCTAACGACCTAAAGATGGAACGGTCTTAACAACCCAAGGATGGAGCTGTCTTAACGACCTAAAAGATCTTACGACCTAAGGGCTCCTACAACCTAGCGACCTAACGGATTAAGTGGCATAACAAGTTAACGACCTAGTCAAGGTCGCTACATTGGATATCTCAACATTGCTAAGTCGCCAACTACTCCCCTAAGTCGCCCACAACTTACGACCTATTCCTAAGTCACTCACGACCTAAACATACCAAAGGAGCTTCTTATGCCGCTTCCTACATAGGTCGGCCACGACCTATGACTTGTTAGTTTATCCAGAATGATCAAGTATACCATATTTAAGCCGTAAATCACTCCCATTCGGTAGCTGACGACCTACGACCTATCCAAGGTCGCTTGCGACCTACGACCTAACCTCAAACTCTCTTATAAATACCCCGTCTACTCCAACTGAAAGGGGATCCTTTTGGCTCATTTCTGGAACGCCGATATTCTGCTAAATTCTCGACTCACTCGACACTTCAAACACAAAAGACATCTCAACAAACTTCAAGAGGAAATCTAACACAATCAATATGGATTCAACGACTTCTTCAACATCGGAGTTCTAGTTATTTCTCCATCAGTGTTGTAATCGAAGATTGTTGTAAAGTTGTAATTGATTCAGCAATAAAGAAGATTAAAGTGGACGTAGGCTTAACCAGAAGCCGAATCACTATAAAACTGTTGTCTTTTACTGCTTTCTCTGTGACTTTTCTACTTGTTTCTAATTCCCGTATTCACGGGTGGTGCTTTCACTTAAACTCTACATACGCTGGGGTGTTAGCGTTCAATTTTAAGCGTTAACATCAGCCTAATCATGTTAATTTAAGATAAGTGCAAACAATCAAAGCAAATAGTCAAACAGAATCAGAAATAGTATTTTATGCAAGTTTTACCTTTCTTGTATCTTTCTTTTACGCTAGAACTATTTCTTAATATATTTTATTTATCTTTCCAAGAAATGCTAGTTATTACTTCCAGTCACCAGACTTATTGCCTAACCCACTCCGCTATCTTTCCTTTTTCCCCAAAAGGCCAGTAGAGTTGAGGATAGTTGATTCAAGTTGCTTGGAGATTCATTTCTGGAGTTTTTCCATTTCAGATGTATTCTTCTGCTTTTCATCGGTTACATTTGGCTTATGATGGATTGCCACTTGTGAAAGGATTATTATTGTTATTTTTGAACTCTGATTATGTGAGACTGAGAGATATTTTCATGAGACATGAGAGATTATGATTTTTTTTGAGACATGTTATGTTTTTATGACTTATTTTGAGGTGAATTTTAATTCTAAATGATAAGTTATTAATTAAACATTTTATGCTTCTTTTACTTACTTGTCTTGTGAAACATAGTCTTTGTAATGCTTTAGTTATACCTATAATGCACCACATCCTTTCGTATGCCCTTTTTGGGAATACTAAGGGGTGTGGGGTGTTTCATTTAGTATCGGAGCCTAAGGTTACAGGATTCCTAAAAACCTGTTAAAAAGTATTTTTCGAAGTAATATATCCTCATACTAAAGGTATTTTTTAGAAAGGAACTCTTATTATAGAAATAGTTTTCAAGTATAAGAGTGTTTTTATAAAAATCCCCACAAAGTCAAGTTCAAGCTTCTTTCGAGACTAAAATTTCTTTTCCTTGCATAGAATGGCTGACGCCCCAAATCTTCCAGTGGGTGTCCAAGAAACTAACTGGTTCTGTAGATACCTCCAAGCTACAACACCAAAGGTGCAAGGGCAAGCGCCCAATGTTGCATCGGCGGGTGGAGGTCCCGTTAGTCCACCTGTAGCAGCCAATTTTTCTAAGCTATGCAAGGAGTTCGCTAATATAAGAGGCAACACATTTTCTTGCATAGAGGTTTTCGTTGAGGCATGAACTTGGTTGAGGAATACGGAACGAATATTTGGGCCATCAGGATTGGAGGAGCGATAGTGAATTCAGCTTGCATCTTGATAGCTGAAAGGAGAGGCTTATTACTGGTGGGAGATTGTAGAGAATGGGGGTAGAGATACTGGTTGGGTGGGATTTCGGGAAAGGTTTAAGAGAAAATTCTTGTCGCAATTCGAGGAAAGCATGTAGTTGGAGAAGTTCATTAGTCTGAAGTAGGGAAGTCTTTCGGTGTAAAAGTATATAAATCAATTTAATATGTTATTGAGGTTCAGGATGGAGCTTGTTAATACACCGCATAAGAAGGCCATCAAGTTTGGTAAGAGTTTGAACCAGCCCCTCTAAGTGTTGGCATTGACACAAGTATATATGGGAGTGACGTGTAAGTCACTTGTGGAAATGGCTCTGATATCAGATGTTGCTAAGGAAGAAGAGGTTAAGGGGGTTCCTAAATCAGAAAAATCTAAGAAGCAGTGGTGGAAGAACAAGAAGGATAAGGAGAAGAAGGAAGGAGGAGGACCTTAAAAGGGACAGATCATGAAGGGAGAGAAATTTCATAATTGTGGATAAGTTGGGCATTACTCAAAGGATGGTAAGAAGGACACGATGAAGGGGAGGTGTTATAGATGTAGGCAGCCTGGACACCTTAGTAGATATTGACTTTAGGGAACAGGGTAGAGAGCAGCGCACCTATGGTGCAAGTACAGGCTTTGGGTGCAGCACCTTCTAGTAGTGGACGGACCAAGGTAGGAAAGTCTCTATAGAAAGTATGATCTTTATTTCGTATTTTACTATTCTGACTCTTTTTGACTTTGAAGTTTCACATTCTTCCATTTCAAGTTCCTTGGCAGATTGTTTGCACATATCTGTAGTTGTAGACCATATAGTTGTTTCAAACCTCGTAGGAGGATCGACATATTTATCCATGATTTGTAGGGGTTTGAAAATTTTTAAGCTAGGCTTAGAGTTTGATTGTGATGCCCATGTAATGGGATTTTCGAGATATGGGATGATTTTGGAGACGGACTGGTTATCTACTTATGTGGCGATATTGGACCCGAAAGAGAGTCTTCGGGCTAGGGACATGTCGTAGACGGACTCTCGAGGTTTCTTGCGACCCCAAGGTCAATCATGTTGAGCTTCCTTTATTCCCTTGATTCATCACTAGAGGAGATAGATTCAGTACCAGTTGTTAGAGATTTCTAAGACATTTTTGCGGGGGTTAAGGGGCTACCTCCTAAGAGAGATCGATATTAGGATCTATCTGAATGACAATGCTAAGAAAGTGGCATTGCCCGTGAGACATATGGCTCTTAAGGAGAGGAAGAAATTAAGTAAGCAGATTGGTGAGCAATTAGAGAAAGGCTTTATCAAATGGAGCACATCTGAGTGGGGGGCGCCAGTCATCTTTGCATCAAAGGTGGATGGATCCCTTCAACTTTGCAAAGACTATAGGGAGTTAAATAAGGTCACAAAGAAGAATCATTATCCACTTCCTAGGATAGATGATATTTTCGGTCAATTGGTTGGCTCTTTAGCTTAGAATCGTTGATGATAGCATCGATAAGACATCATTTTGGACACCCGGTGGATTCTTTGAGTGGTTGGTTATGCCATTCCGGCTTACAAATGCCCCAACCTAATTTGTAGACTTGATGAGCTGTGTTTTTCGAGATGTCCTAAAAAAGTTTGTTGTAGTGCTTATGGACATTATGTTGTTTTCCAAGAGTATGGAAGAGCATGTTATTCATCTTTAAGATGTTCTTCGTACACTTCGTTTTCATCAGTTGAAAGCAAAATTATCGAAGTGTCACTTTTGGCATGAGGAGGTGTGTTTCTTTGGGCATGTAGTCTCAAAAGAGGGTGTAGCTGTGGTTCGCGCTAAGGTAATAGCAATAAGGGATTGGAAGGCCCCCAAGAACGCTATCGAAGTTAGAAGCTTTCTAGGTTTAGCTGGTTATTATAGGATGTTTAACAAAGATTTTGCTAATATTTCAGCACTGCTTACTCACCTCAATAAGTTGAATGCGACATTCATGTATGATGTGGATTGTGAGGATTCGTTCACGATGTTAAAGAGGGCCCTTACTAGTGCACCACTATTAGTTTTACCCGATGGAGCTAAGCCTTTTACAGTATACACTGATGCATGTGAGACTGGCCTTGAGGAAGTATTGATGTAGGAGGGGAGGGTAGTATGCGGTGGGAGTAGACAGTTGAGAACTCATGAGAAGAGCTACCCCACTCATGATTTGAAGCTGGGTGCTATTGTTTTTGCGCACAAGTCTTGGAGACAATACTTGTTAGGAGAGAGGTTTGAACTTTTCATTGACCATAAATCATTGAAGTACCTATTCTCGTAAAAGGATTTAAACTTGAGGTAGCAGCGTTGGATGGAGTTTCTAGTGTCGTATGACTTTGAGATACCTTACATCCGTTGCAGAGGAACATGGTTGTGGATGCGTTAAGTAGGAAGAGAATAGACCTTAGCCTAATGTTCATGGAGTGGAAAATCATAGAATTTATTTCCACCTTTGAATTTAAGCCCTTTATGGATATTACTCCTGGATTATTTGTTGCACTTGAGGTTAAGCCTACCCTCAAAGATCAGATAGGCTGAAGGCAACTAGAGGATTCAAAGCTTGTTGATATTCTGGATTGGATTAGAAGCCAACACTATTCCATCGATAATAAAGTGTGACTAAGGAGAGATGGAAGACTTTGGGTACCCCGCACTGGTAATTTGATAACTGCAGTTCTAGAAGAAGCACACCATTTTCAAATAACCATTCATCCTGCGGCATGAAGAATGATGTAGCAGATTTTGTGACTAGGTGCCTTGTGAGCCAAATGGTTACGGCGGAGAAGTGGAGACCTGGAGGATTGCTTCAACCATTGGATGTATCCGAATGGAAGTGGGATAGTGTTTTGATGGACTTCATAGATGGTTTACCCTGATCTAGGAAGGGGGATTCTAGTATTTGGGTGATTGTAGATCGTTTTACTAAGAGCACCCACTTCATTCCGATCAAGTACAACACCTTATTTGGTATCCATATACGTTCGTGAGATAGTCCGACTTCATGGAGTTCCTTCTGGCATAGTGAGCGACAGAGACCCTATCTTTACTGGTGAGTTTGGGAGGAGTTTGCAAGAGCTTTTAGGGACGCAGCTTAGATTGAGTACGGCCTATCACCTTCATACGGACGGCCAAATGGAGATAGTTTATAGAGTTCTTGAGGATTTATTGAGGATGTGCATTGTGGATTTTATAGGGACTTGGAAGGAGCACCTTCCTTTAGTGGAATTCAATACAAAAATATTTTTTAGGCTAGAATTGGAATGGCTCCTTTTGAAGCCCTTTATGGAAGATCTTGCAAGTCGACCTCGTGTTGGTCGCAGTCTACAGGAAGATTGGTACTTGGTCCTAACATGGTTATGGTGGCTTCGGAAAAGATTGATATGATTAGAAGAAGAATGAAGATGAACCAAGATAGACAGAAATCCTATGCATATAAGCGGAGAAGGGATATTGAGTTCAAGGTAGGAGATTTGGTTTTCATTAAGGTGTCTCCACTAAGAAAGGTAGTGAGGTTTGGATCAAGAGGGAAACTTGCTCCCTGATTCGTAGGACTGTTCCCCATTGTGGAAAGGGTTGGGAAGATGGCATATTGAATAAATCTACCATAGACGCTCGTGGTGATGTTTTTCATGTTTCACAGTTGAGAAAGTGATTACATGATTAATTAGAGGTAGTGGAACCTAGCCAACTTGAGGAGGTTGAATTTGAGAGAGAAGCATCGGTTCGTCGCATTCCTACCAAGATAATTTGACATGATATCAAGAAGCTTAGGAATAAGAAAGTCCCTTTGGTTAAGGTAAACTGGGGAGATAACATTGAGGATGCTACGTGGAAAACTGAGGGGAAAATATGTATCTCTTACACACATCTCTTCAAAGGTACGTCTTGAATTTCTTATTTCTATCTTTAGTTTTGAATAGGTTCTTTCCATTAGTATCCTTTGGGAAGGTGGATCTTAGGATTTAACCATTGGATGGTAGGACTGAATGTGAACATGTTACTAGCACATGTTATGTATGTTGGACGCGTGTGGTTGCAAGTGTTTGCTAAGGGATGCTAATGGATGCATACACACACTCGACATTACGATCTCTTATAGATCAGCCTAACTAGGTCACTAAAGCATATGCATATAGATGTGTGTGCACTTTCATTTTTATTTCATTGTTTCTATGAATAGGTGATTATCATATGATTGTTGCATTTGGATGATTGTTGTAGTACGTATATAGAAATATCAGTTGTCATTAGGGAATTTGCAGTCATTTGGATACACGGCACAGACATGAGCGCATAAAAAAGAGGTCGACTGAATCAGGCAATCCATAACGTCGTATCACTATTCAGAATGGGTTATATGACACAAGGTCCTCTCCCGGCTAAACCGAATAATGAGCGGAATATTTTAAAACATATGGATATGGGATTTCAGTCAACTCACAACTTAAAAATCCAAAGCTTTTGTTTCAAATGGTTAAGCAAATTACCATTTTAAATTTTTAAACAAAAATATTTATTTCACAAAGTTTCACCCAGTTTCACAAAGATCTATCCATAGATTTCAAAATAATTTCCATTTCAATTGGATTAACATATTAAATCTTTAAACTAAAAATTTAATTTATAGCTTTCAAAACATGTTTCCAAAGATTTATCTATAACTTGGGAAACTATTTCCATTTTAGAGTTGATATCCTTTTAACACAAATTAGGAATTCATTTCTTATGCGAAAGCTCTTATTATTTGAAAACATATAGTTTCTGTTTCAGAAAAATTCAAATATATTTATACCACTTAAAATCTTTGGGTTTAGAATTTAAATTCCCAAATCATCACTTTAAAAATGGTTTAAAAACCCATATAAACCTGTTTATAAGTTGAATAACCTTTTTTTAAACCCTAGTTCCCAAATCACAGAATTCAATTTCAAATATTAAATTCAAATTTAAATTAAATTATTTAAATTTCAAACTCAATCGAGTTATTCAAAATAACCTTTTTCAGAAGCTTAAATTCTAATTCCAAAACTATTTTGATTTCAAAAATACAATTTTAAATATATTTCAAAAATTTGTGACTTAACCCGTTTCCACGTGCAATCCATATTTGGGTGTGTATAAGTGTGGCCCAGGGGTTCAACACAATAGTGCACAACATCATCACCACAGATTCAATCATATCAATAAGCGATATAACCCATAATGCTTATCTCTATTCACAAATTCATAGATAACGTAGATCATCAATCATAAAGATTCACTAATATGATTCGATGTGGGTTTCGGACAACCAATTGGAATCCGACTTCCTGTCGCATCGAAATTCAAATGTCGTTTTACGGGTCAAGGGGTTTTCATATTCATATAACAGTATATTCATCGCAAATATAGCAGCTCAGTACAAAGCATCACATAGCATCACATCACATATCAAATATGTCAATCCATCACACAACATTCAAAACCAATTAAACCACTATGCTTAAGGTGAATAAATCGTATGGTTTTAAATTTATTGCTTACATAATTACTTTCATTAGTAATCTTTAATCAATGATTAATTGTCATGAACTTCAATTGATTAAGTTTTAATCACCTTCTTTAATTAATTCTCTTAATTAATTAACCCTTAATTGTAATTAATTGGATCTTAATTACTGTTATTAATTAATTATTCCTTAATTAATCACTTTAATTAATAAATCCTTAATTATTAATTAAATCTTAATTATAATTAATTATCCTTAATTGATTAATTTATAGATTTATCGTTCCTTAATTGATTATAATAATTAATTACTCCTTATTTTAAATAATTAACCTTTAATTATTAAATTAACCTTTAATTAATTGTCTTTAATTAATTAATTAACCCCTTAATTAATCATCATTTTAAATTAATTATTCTTAATTAATAAATGATTATCCTTAATCAACAATTAATCTTAATCACTTGGTTATAGTTAATTCCTTTTTGATTAGGTAATTAATTTCCTTAATTTAATAAATCTTAACTGCTTAGTTATCTTTTAATTATTTTCTTTATAAATCAACTTAAAATTATTAGTTAATTTATCTTAATCACTTCAAGTAATAAATTTCATTTAAAAAATAAATTTAATTTAAACTTTTAAAAGTTAATTAATGATTTAAATTTGAAAACTCGATCAAGTCATTCAAAATAACTTTTATTTTTGAAAAATTCATTTTCAAAGTTCCAATTCTAATTCCAAAACTATTTTGGATTCAAAAATACAATTTTAAATATATTTCAAAAATCTATGACTTAACCCATTTCCTCGTGCAATCCATATTTGTGTGTGTATAAGTGTGGTCCAGTGTTCAACACAATAGTGCACAACATCAATCATCACAGATTCAATCATATCGATAAGCGGTATAACCCACAACGCTTATCTTTATTCACAGATTCATAGATAAGATGAATTTATCAATCATAAAGATTCACTAATATGATTCGATGTGGGTTTCGGATAAACAATTGGAATCCGACTCCCTATCGCATCGAAATTTAAATGCCGTTTTACGGGCAAAAAGGTTTCACATATATATATAGGAACAAATCACAAGTCACAATCAGCACAAAGTAATCACCGTATCACAAACAGAAATATCAAACCAGTACAGAACATTTGATGATAGTCAATCATCTCCAATTAGGGTGAATATGATTAAGTGAATTAACCACACAATTATTTTATTAACTTTAAATCAATGATTAATTATTCTTAACTATAAATTGATTTAATCTTAATTAACTTTATCGATTAATTATTCTTAATTTAATTATCTTAATTCATAATTTCTTAATCATTAATTAATCAACTTTTAATTATAAGGTAATTACACTTTTCAATTGTTTAAATCTTTATTTCATCATTATAAAGAGATTTGTTTTTGAGTTAAAATTTGAATATTTGATTTATCCCTCAAATATTTTATCAAGTTGAATTTTTATATAATTTTTTTTATTTTTAAAATCTAAGTTTTAAAATACTTCATTTATTTCAGATAATTATCTCAAAAAAAAATTTTAAATCATGTTTCAAATTTTCAAAAACTTGAAACTTTGCTGTTTTTAAGCTTGACCCGAGGCCTGCTTCGGGTTTACCCCGAGACAAACACCCCTTAACTTCGGGTTTTCCACCAGAGTGACCCGTGTTGCCAAATTTTTTTGAATTTTGCTTAAGGTTTAAAAACGACACGACAAACGCTAAAACTACCCAAGTGTAACTTCGAGTTTTCCTTCCATTTCCCCGTGCTGTGCTTCGAGTTACGTCTCGTCCTCCCCAACGCCATCATGCTGATACACCACCAACCACGTGCACGTGCATGGCTGTCTTCGCCGCCGTTGGACGGTGCTGCGGCCACCCACATGTCAACGTCCACCCCCCAATACACCACGATCACCCAGATTTCCAATTAATTTCGAAACCACCAATCGAACAACCAGACCCAAAACCATCAGTCACGCCAAATCGTATTCGCCTCGCGCCGCCTCCCCAAGCCACTATCGGCCGCCAAATTTTGCCTTTAGCATCCACGTCGTGCGACGCATCCATTTGACCCCCTGACACGCATCGCGATCACTCGTGGGTGGTGCGGCAACGTCATTTCGACCGTGAGCAGAAAATGGGTTTTAAGCCCTAGTTTACTCTTGAATCCAAGATTTAAGAATCTATAATTTAATCTATTATTTTTCTAGAAATCATGAACCCTCAATCCATCTACGACAGCGAATTCGAGGCCGATAACTTCTTCGATCATCAGATTTTGCCAAAACTCATTTTCCGATCAACTCCCAATTTCCTGAGCAATATGCAATGAAAAAATTTGATTTTTGTTTCTAAAATCATTAATTTCGATGGTGATTCAAATGGTGTTACTGAAATTCAATTCCATGAGGTTCGAATGCTCATCTATTTTGAGTTGTGACTATATTTGCATCTCCCAGTGAAGATAAAACCTGTTTTTATTTATTTCCGAAGCATGTTGCAAGTTCAAACCCAACTTCAACTTATTACAATTCATTTCAGAGGGAATAAGCAAGAGGAAGATTGAATCGGATTTTAATATGTTTTATTCTTGCAAAAAGAAGGCTGTATGAAATTTGAGTTTCACAGTTTCCAGAAAAAGAAAAAAAAAACTATATAAACTTGCTTCATTTGTTACTGCAATGTTATGCAAATTTAAACAACAAATTTAACTTGTTTACCAACATTTTCAGAAACAAGGAGAGGATGAAGATGTTGAATTAGTGTATGGTTTACTCTGTAAAACCAGGGATTTGAGTATGACAGTGTTTACAATTTTTTACAGAGAAAAAGAAAGCTATAAAAAAATCTTTGATTCATTACTGAGATAAAGTACAGGTTTTAAAACAATACTTAACATACTTACGATTATTTCCAGAAGCAAAGAGAAGGTAGAAGAGGATGTAGTTGTAGATAGTTTACTCTGTGATCTAGAGATTTGAGCATGACCATGTTTATAGTTTTTTTTTTCATTAAAAGAAAACTACAAAATTTGCTTTGATTTAACTCTAAAGCATAGTGTAAGTTTTGAACTACACTTAAACTTATTTTGCAGTCCATAAATTTCTTCCCTTTTTCCAAAAGAAAATAGGAGAGAAAAAAATTCTAATTTCCCTGTAACTAAATGTTACAGGAAATAGGAACAGGGAGCAAAAGTTTTTCCAGCAAATTCAAAGCACAAGCATACACTTCATTCATATGCAAACCATTCCTATTCCTATAGGCATTCAAACACAGGAGAAAATTGAATAAGCAATAGATTTACTCACAAACAACAATAACAGATTCAAAGTTGAAGATTTTGCTCACATTGATCTTGAGAAAAACAGAGACAATTTTGGTTTCTTCTTTTATTTATTTTGATTTGGAATTCTTGCTTGACTTATTCGACCTGCCTAAGCTTGATATTGTTGAGTTTGAGTTGCCTGATCTTGTTGTTTCAGTTGACCCCCTGCTTTTGTTTTAATCTAGTTGAAGTTGAAGTTGTTATTTAATCCAGGTTGAAGATTTGTATTGCTATTTGAAATGATTTCCAAATCTGATATGATGAATAGAACAAGGGCTAGAGGTTTGCTCACCAGAAAGATTTGAACAGAGGGAAGCAAAGAACAAGCTTTGAATTTTTTTTTTCTCTTTTGCAAACTGGAATTGCCCTTGTTTCTGATTTTAGGTTTTAATATTTTATTTTTGATCTTGTTTGAACTCTGCTTGCTCTAATCTCTATTTCATTTGCATTGCTCTAGATCAGATTGTTGTCTGATCCAAATGCATGCTTTTCATTTCCAGATTTGTGAAAATTTGGTTAAAGGTTTCGAACTGTAACCAGGTTGCTTGTTTTTTTTCTTTTTTTGAACAGCCTTTGTATTGAGATGTGTGATGAAAAATCCTTTTTCAGATTTTGCTGAGATTTGCTAAGATATGTTATATGATGGCATATGGGAAGATGTGAAGTTTCTTGTAATTTTAAATTTCATTATTTAAAAAAAAAAAAAGTAATGATGCCATTTTGTATATATGTAGATATGTGAGATCTTTAAAGTATTGTTTACATTTGTTTCGATATATACATATACACAATATTTTTTTTTACCCTTTTGTATTATTAATTTGTTAATATTGAAGTAATTTGTGTTATTTATATCTTCATATTTCTAATATTTGTAAACATTTTTACATTTTAAATTCTGTGAATACACAACTATATTTATTTTCAAAAGAAGGTGTATTTTAACTCTTTTTATCAAAACAAATAAATAAGTATATAATATGTGTATATTGGAATTTAATCCTTTAAATAGCTTTTGTAAATTTTATTTATATCTATTTTGTAATATTACTTTTAAACCAAAATGCATGCTTAATAAAGTAAATAAGTAAATTTCTATCAATTTCAAAAATGTAAATTTTAAATTCAATTTATTCTTTAAGATTTCTATTGTTGAATTCCCAATTAAAAGTTCTATTCTAAAATACATACTTTTATTAATCTCTAAGCCTTTAAATTCTATTTATTCTCAATACTTTATTTTTAAACCCAATATTTATTTGTAAAATACTTATTCTTAAATTTTTAATTCAACATTCTATTTAAATGCTTTTCTCAATTAAAATTTATTTGTATATTTCAAACCCAAACAAATTATGTAACGACCCGTAAATTTAACCGGTTTTAATAACGCGTTTATTTGAAATTTTGTGAAATTTTAAATGATAAAATTTTGAAATATAATTTTGATATTTGGAATGCGTCTAGTTAAACATAGCAACTGGTAAATTTTCGTCCGAAAATATGAAAGTTTATGTCGCGCGTAAATTTACTTCAATCTAATCAGTTAAAAAAGCGATGAAAATAAAACGTTTTCAAAACCAAAATATTTTTACATAGAAAAATTCTAAATCATCTTTTGAGAAAGTTGTCAGTTTGTCATTTTTCCAAATTCAGACATCTTTGGCTCCGTCGATCTTATTTTTCTGCGATTTTTATGCATTTTCCGCTAGTAGGAATTTCGAATTTTCATAATTCAATCGAATCACTGATATCCGTATACCGTTTTGACCGTCTTGTCGCACTTATCTCAACGGTATATTAATTTCTGAATTTTGAGGTCCGGTTCGTGACGGAAAAGTTGATAACATTCCGTTGTAACGGTGCCAAAATTTTGAATTCGTGACCTTTTGTGTTCCATTGCCTTTCAAACATCAGCCGTGTTTTTCACGCAACAAATAAATTGCTTTGATTTTTTTTCCTGTATCAACACGAATGTTTATTTCTTTTCCTAAGTATCAGCCGTATACTTCATTGTAACCAACGTACATTAGCTTTTCATATTTACTTTGGTTTCCATTATTTGTGAATCTCCAGTGACTTTTGATATTTTCCTTTCTTCACCTTTCTCTTTTCCAATGCTCTAAGAAAAGAAGTAAACGTTTTCAATTCCACGATCCAAAGAAAAAAGAAATGTCTGTAGCTTACTTTTTATACTTCAACAACAGCAATACCAAACAACTAACCACCCATCCATGAACGCTGCCGCCACCGCGCTCTTCCTCACCTCCGCCTCGTTCTTCCTCCACCTCGCCTGAATCCACCTAGCAGCCGCCACCCACTGTGCACGGACCATCCGGTCCGCCTCTATGTACAGCTCTGTCCATCCTCCTCTCGCGTGGCTCTCCTCCCCACCCCCTCTAGCTTTTCCGAGCCATTACTGCAGCCACACGCATGCATCTCCATATATCGGCTGCCACTAAATATTGAGGTGATATATACTTATTTATATATATAGCATGTTTTATGTCATAAAGTAAGTATAATAGGTTGTGCAGTTATATTTTATGTATAGGTTTATGTTGATAGGTACATTAGTAATATATGCCTCTGTTTGCTATGTACAGCAGTGTATGATATGTATAAAGTATTATTTATATTCGGTTATATTATGGGTTAGTGTATAAATATACTTATACATTCATTTGTACAAACTATATAAGTTTAGACTTATTTATTTTAACATTGGTTATATAAAGATGAAGTTTGTCACCTGTACGTTCAAGTACATATGTCACATACATATTTTTTTCCGTGCACTATTTTAAAGTCTGCATCTATATATTTGTATTAGTACATATACTATGATCTGGGAGATTTGTTTGTTTTAAAAGTGTTTATATTATGCACTAGTTTAACTGTTTATATATTAGTCAGTTTGTTTTAAAAGTTATATTTTACAAGTCATCATATATATATTTGTTAATATATGTCGTGCTTGCTGTGTACAGCAATAGGTTAGCATGTATATTTATAAATGTGTTGTTTTGAATTGATATAAATCATTTTGACTTTAAGTTTTTTGTGTTTTAACATTTTATTGACTTGTAATATAGGTGTTTTAGGAATAAATGATTTTATTATTATATATATATATATTATGTTAATATTTGTCTAAAATTTAAAATACAATTTTAATGAAATCATAGTAATAAAATATGCATTCTCCGTTTGTATCAAACCGATTAATTTGTCTATATTAAACTTAGGTCGATATATTATGTCAATTCCAACTACCAGCTCTGCTTTGATTGTCAAAATTCGTGCCAGCTTTGCCTCGCTTTGGAATTCATACTTGGATTCGCAACTCATCTCAATCTCGTTTGTCTCTAGCCTCGGAAGGTGAGCAATCACTCACGATTAATATTCTTTTATTTATTAAATTTTATTTCAATTGAAATGACAATTGAAATATGCTGCTGTTATTTATTGCACTGTTATTTATGTATCAGTTCACCTTTGACATCTGACACCATTATCTGTTATTTATGCAACGATAACCCAGTTTGGTTGATAAATGATTGATTGTTTGATATTGTAATTGGACGTTAAATTGTTAATGTAGTAAGTGATAAATAAATTGAAATTGACGAAGAATAGTCTGAAAGTTGTAAATCGACATATGTGTTGAATTTTATTAGTTAATTTTAATAATATGACCCCTTTTAGATTGTTAAGTTTATTGACACGTAGAATTTGATAAATATTATTTTGAACCTTTGAACGTATATTGGATTTATTGTTGTAGAATAAAATTTGAAATTGAAATTGAACGACAAGTGGGAAAAACCGTAATGTAATAATCTTTAATCTACATGAAATGATAGTGTAGATTCTAGAAATAATTATATTAATTTGCACAAACAACAATGTGAATTAATACGATTATTTCAGGATTATTTGAATTGATTATTGAATTGTGTTTGTTTGTTGTCATTGCTTGTTTATTTACTTTAACACCATCCCTGTTATCACACTGCAAGTTCCCTTTGCTATGCTTTGATTTTTGAATTGGAATTGGAATCGGGTTGAAATGATAAATACCCAAAATGAACTTGACTTAGGATAGAGAATTAAATAAAACCCCAATTAGTCAATAATTTGATTTAGAAATAAAAAAATGATTTTATTCGAATAAAGAATATGTCTAAAATAAAGTTGGAATTTGAATTTTTGAAAGGAAAATGTAAAGATTGAAATCTGAAACAAAATTTAACGTTGTAATTGATAAAAGAACGTTATTTTAAATTTAATTATTTAGTAATTAAATTTGGAATTATTAATAAATAATTTGGAATTAGTAATAATTGAGTTTTGAAATTATTAAGTTTGAAATCATTTAATAATTAAATTTGAAATTATAATTAAATTTGGAATTATAATTAAGTTTGAAATTATTAAGTTGAATTTATAATTAAGTTGAAATGATTTGATAATTAAGTTGAATTATTAAGTTTTGAAATGATTTAATAGTCAAGTTTGAATTTGTAATTAAGTTGAAATTATCTAATAATTGAATAAGATTGAATTATTTGATAATTGAATAAACATTGAATTCTTTGATAAGAGAAATTGAACCCTTGAATAAGTGAATTGGAACTTCGTAAATAATTGAAATTGAGTTTCCTTGTTAATTAAGTTTTGGAAATTATTTAAGTAAATAAATAAGTGAAAATTGAATTTCTTTAACAAGAAATAAAATTTGATTTATTTAAATGAATGAGATTTATTGAAATTAACGTAAGACCTGTAATTTAAAGAATTGATTTGACGAATTTAATTTATTTCAATTTGAAGTTTCGATATAATGAAGTTGAATTTAAGAAATCGATTTAATGAATTGGAAATTTAAATGAAAATTGTTTTAAACGATAAATTAGCTTAGCGAATATTGAATGAATCGATAAATGAATCTAAATTGATTTGAATGAAAATTAAATAATTTAAATGATTTCGGAATGAAACCTATATACGAACTTGAATCAATATTTGAATTGTTTTAAATAAAAATTGAAATTGAATTGTAAGACTTTGAAATGGTTATTTGGTAGTTTTGAACGTAAATTTTGGAAATTGATAGTGAAGGACAAATGAAATGTTGATTTTAAATCCTAATTGAATATGAAATTGATTTGGTTTTGAAATTTACTAAGCGACCAATCGGTGTAATAATTATGAAAGTTATTAAAGAGACCGGTATCGGTTATGGATATACTCTCTATCTAAACCGAAAACCACTTTAATAACTATACGCGGAGTGATGATCCAGAATGAAGTGGTTGGAATGACGTACGTGATGACTGAAGAAAGAGAACGATAATGGATAGCCTTGACATTTGTTTCAAATTGGAAATGACTAAAAGTAGGAGCCGTGCCGGGCCAAATGGGGTTAGCCACCTCGAGCGAACACACTTCTTCGTAACTACTACTCATTACTTGTGATTGATTGGTGCACCCTCAGAATTTCAGGAGTGTTGTTTCGCGGTGTTGCGATCGCTGCGGCGATGCGTTTTCACCAGTCCGGATCAGGCGAACGGTAGTTTCACTACCTTGGGTATTGCCTCATGTGCCTTGTCATACTTGTATCCCTATATACACGACCACTACGAATTTTTTTTGTGTTATACCTATGGAGTACTCCGTGATATCCCACCAGTTTACGGTGGAGTTTACAGTACTGTGTAGACTATGATGCTTATAAAATGTGTTAAGGGGGATAATGGTAACGCCTTAACACTATTTTGATATTTATATTACTGATAGACAATATCTATTTAGCGTACACTACTACATAGTAGATAGTTTAACGGATCCTTAGAGGATGGTGATTCCGACATTCTTTGAGTTACTTGTATTTCGATTGCTATTTCACTTGAGTTGGATTTATTGATATGAGAATATTAATCCTGACTCGAGTGTTTTGTGTTTTGCTTTACGCTCGGGTCAGACTGAGTGTACCAATATTCGAGGCTCACCTTTGGAATTGGAGCTTTGCTTGAAGATCCAGCCATCTATTCTGCTTTCAGTATTCGATGATTCCAGTGATGTATTTTGATTTGTATTCGATGTATCGTATTACTCTTCTGTTGTAAACTCTGATGTATCTTATATATTTATATAGTAGCTTCATGAACTACTATTTCTTTTACTTCCGCTGCATATTATTACTCTGTGTCTTTAATTCTGTGATTATTTATTTACTGTATATCTGAGTTTTGCCAAATTTTAAATTAACAATCCGGTATTTTGAAATATTCAAGTCCGACATGTGCGGATGCGAATAGTCCAAAATAGCGGGTCGTTACAGTTGGTATCAGAGCTTTTGGTAGCTCTAGGCAAAACTTAGTATATAGGGTAAATGTATTTACAGAATCACTCTCATTCGAGTTACAATTTCTTCCTTTTGACTCAATTCCTTTGAATTTTGGAACGTCCCCTCGGTTCTGAAATTCATTCTTGTCCCTCACTATTCGTCGTCATTTAATCCTGGAGCATCGCATAACTCTGCTTCGGATGATCTTTACAATGAATCGGCGGTCTCGCCAATCTTCGAATTGATTTATAAAGGGGTGAAACTCCTTTACAATAGACATCGATTTACCGGAGATTTATATATCCTTGATTTACGATGCTAACTATCTCCTACTATGTCTGAATTCTAATTCTTGAGATCAAATGTAGATTTGCCTCGAAATTCTGCACTGATCTTATTCTTGAAGTCACGGTTTACCCGGTTAAGGTTGCCCGTAAATTGATAAGTTTATCTATCTTCCGATTCCGTTAATTGAATTAACTTATCCTCTGTTTCAAACCTATTTCCGAATCAAAATTCTCTTTGATTTGGTTTCCATCAAATTCGAATCACTATACTTATTTGAAATCCATCCTTGTATAGTCAAGCGTGAAAGAGTATTTGTGAATTAAATGTTAAAAATGTTTTATATATTGTGTTGTTTGAGTTGTTTATGTTGATTTGGGTTTTCGATCGATTCGTCTGATCAACGCTATCGATAGAATTTCCAAAACACTTTAGCAGAGCAAACTGGCACAATATTGTTTTCAAATTTGGTAAATTAAATAAATTTTTGTATGATTATATTTTATATAAATATAAATTTTTATGAAATTAAATTGTTAATGAATCTTTTGCCTGAAATAATATTTGATTTTCATTTATTGTTTATAGCCATTGACTATGGAGTAATATAAATAAATGAATGGATTTTCGAAACTAGATTAAAATTGATTTGAAATTTAAATGGATTTAAAATAAAAATTTGAGAATTTAACATCCGATGGTTTCAAACTTTGATTTGAAAGTTTTAAAGTGTATAGCATTTAAGATATTTTCAAATAGAAATCATTTCAAGGAATTTTAAAGGTTTAAAATCAGTGCTCTTCTCTTTGTCGCTGGAAAATAATTTCGGCGATGATGGCCGCATCATCGACATTCATTTTCAAGTTTCGAAGTGGAAAGACTATTCTGTAGCTTTGCTACGGTTTGTTGTGAAAAATAAACTGATTTGAATTTCTAAACTTGACTTGACTTATAATATATATTAAAATTTTAAATTTGTTTTGATATATTATGTATGAATGTATATATATTTATTTTATCTCTAAATTATTGAAGTTAATCGAAAATTATTTCTTAAAATTTGTTAAAGGATAATTTTCAATTACAAATGAAGCCAAATTCTTTTTATATAAATACTTAACTTGGAATAAGTGAATCGTAAGTTTCATTAGATAATACTCAATTGCATTATATATAACTTACCTAAATTTTCAAAAGTTAATTATGTAATTGAATATTATACAATATAAAACGATATCGATGGAATTCATAAATAGTTTGAGTAGTTATACTAAATGTAAATATACTTAATATGTATGTAATAAGATATATTAAATAGAATAAATTTAATAATAATTTGGAATAAAGATGAATTAAATTTGTCGAATAAAGTGTGATTATAATAAACGACTATTCAATTTATGATCTTTGAAATTGTTAATTTAAGGAAATTGGATAATATATAATATAAATTGTCTTTATAAATAAAATGCGATTGCGTATAATAATGTTATTCACTTAAATTTAAATTACAAATGTTTATGGAGATAAATAGAATAATAAGTTAAATAAATAATAGATGTGATTAATAGAAATTTTTTTTTTGAAATTAGTAAATTGAAATTAAATCAACTTAAGGAGTATCTTGAATTAATTGAATTTAAATTTAATTTCATTTTGAAAGAAACCTTTTGTATCTAACATTAATAAATGAGAAATCAAGTCAATTTGATGAAAACCTTGATTTAAAAAAAAAAAACAAATTGTTGAATATAAATTTATATAAATTGAAATTTATATGGTTTAAATTAATTGTTTATAATGTAATTCAAGCTCATTTTCTTTGGTTGTTTCTATACTCCTATTTCCTTCCTTTTCGAGGATGAAAAGTTTTGAGTGGGGGAGAGTGTAACGACCCGTAAATTAAACCGGTTTTAATAACGCGTTTATTTGAAATTTTGTGAAATTTTAAATGATAAAATTTTGAAATATAAATTTGATATTTGGAATGCGTCTAATTAAACATAGCAACTGATAATTTTTTGTCCGAAATATGAAAGTTTATGTCGCGCGTAAATTTACTTCAATCTAATCAGTTAAAAAAGCAATGAAAATAAAACATTTTCAAAACCAAAATATTTTTACATAGAAAAATTCTAAAACATCTTTTGAGCAAGTTGTCAGTTTGTCATCTTTCCAAATTCGGACATCTTTGGCTCCGTCGATCTTATTTTTCTGCGATTTTTATGCATTTTCCGCTAGTAGGAATTTCGAATTTTCATAATTCCATTGAATCACTGATATCCGTGTACCGTTTTGACCGTCTTGTCGCACTTATCTCAACGGTATATTAATTTCTGAATTTTGAGGTCCGGTTCGCGACGGAAAAGTTGATAACGTTCCGTTGTAACGGTGCCAAAATTTTGAATTCGTGACCTTTTGTGTTCCATTGCCTTTCAAACATCAGCTGTGTTTTTCACGCAACAAATAAATTGCTTTGATTTTTTTTCCTGGATCAAGGCGAATGTTTATTTTTTTCCTAAGTATCAGCCGTATACTTCATTGTAACCAACGTACATTGGCTTTTCATATTTACTTTGGTTTCCATTATTTGTGAATCTCCAGTGACTTTTGATATTTTCCTTTCTCCACCTTTCTCTTTTCCAATGCTCGGAGAAAAGAAGTAAACGTTTTCAATTCCACGATCCAAAGAAAAAAGAAATGTATGTAGCTTACTTTTTATACTTCAACAACAGCAATACCAAACAACTAACCACCCATCCATGAACGCTGCCGCCACCGAGCTCTTCCTCACCTCCGCCTCGTTCTTCCTCCACCTCGCCTGAATCCACCTAGCAGCCGCCACCCACTGTGCACGGACCGTCCGGTCCGCCTCTATGTACAGCTCTGTCCATCCTCCTCTCGCGTGGCTCTCCTCCTCCCCTCCTCTAGCTTTTCCGAGCCATTACTGCAGCCACACGCGTGCATCTCCATATATCGGCTGCCACTAAATATTGAGGTGATATTTTCCTTTTTATATATATAACATGTTTTATGTCATAAAGTAAGTATAATAGGTTGTGCAGTTATATTTTATGTATAGGTTTATGTTGATAGGTACATTAGTAATATATGCCTCTGTTTGCTATGTACAGCAGTGTATGATATGTATAAAGTATTATTTATATTCGGTTATATTATGGGTTAGTGTATAAATATACTTATACATTCATTTGTACAAACTATATAAGTTTAGACTTATTTATTTTAACATTGGTTATATAAAGATGAAGTTTGTCACCTGTACGTTCAAGTACATATGTCACATACATATTTTTTTCCGTGCACTATTTTAAAGTCTGCATCTATATATTTGTATTAGTACATATACTATGATCTGGGAGATTTGTTTGTTTTAAAAGTGTTTATATTATGCACTAGTTTAACTGTTTATATATTAGTCAGTTTGTTTTAAAAGTTATATTTTACAAGTCATCATATATATATTTGTTAATATATGTCGTGCTTGCTGTGTACAGCAATAGGTTAGCATGTATATTTATAAATGTGTTGTTTTGAATTGATATAAATCATTTTGACTTTAAGTTTTTTGTGTTTTAAAATTTTATTGACTTGTAATATAGGTGTTTTAGGAATAAATGATTTTATTATTATATATATATATATTATGTTAATATTTGTCTAAAATTTAAAATACAATTTTAATGAAATCATAGTAATAAAATATGCATTCTCCGTTTGTATCAAACCGATTAATTTGTCTATATTAAACTTAGGTCGATGTATTCCGTCAATTCCAACTACCAGCTCTGCTTTGATTGTCAAAATTCATGCCAGCTTTGCCTCGCTTTGGAATTCATACTTGGATTCGCAACTCATCTCAATCTCGTTTGTCTCTAGCCTCGAAAGGTGAGCAATCACTCACGATTAATATTCTTTTATTTATTAAATTTGATTTCAATTGAAACGACAATTGAAATATGCTGCTGTTATTTATTGCACTGTTATTTATGTATCAGTTCATCTTTGACATCTGACACCATTATCTGTTATTTATGCAACGATAACCCAGTTTGGTTGATAAATGATTGATTGTTTGATATTGTAATTGGACGTTAAATTGTTAATGTAGTAAGTGATAAATAAATTGAAATTGACGAAGAATAGTCTGAAAGTTGTAAATCGACATATGTGTTGAATTTTATTAGTTAATTTGAATAATATGACCCCTTTTAGATTGTTAAGTTTATTGACACGTAGAATTTGATAAATATTATTTTGAACCTTTGAACGTATATTGGATTTATTGTTGTAGAATAAAATTTGAAATTGAAATTGAACGACAAGCGGGAAAAACCGTAATGTAATAATCTTTAATCTACATGAAATGAAAGTGTAGATTCTAGAAATAATTATATTAATTTGCACAAACAACAATGTGAATTAATACGATTATTTCAGGATTATTTGAATTGATTATTGAATTGTGTTTGTTTCTTGCCATTGCTTGTTTATTTACTTTGACACCATCCCTGTTATCACACTGCAAGTTCCCTTTGCTTTGCTTTGATTTTGAATTGGAATTGGAATCGGGTTGAAATGATAAATACCCAAAATGAACTTGACTTAGGATAGAGAATTAAATAAAAACCCGATTGGTCAATAATTTGATTTAGAAATAAAATAATGATTTTATTCGAATAAAGAATATGTTTGAAATAAAGTTGGAATTTGAATTTTTGAAAGGAAAATGTAAAGATTGAAATCTGAAACAAAATTTAACGTTGTAATTGATAAAAGAACGTTATTTTAAATTTAATTATTCAGTAATTGAATTTGGAATTATTAATAAATAATTTGGAATTAGTAATAATTGAGTTTTGAAATTATTAAGTTTGAAATCATTTAATAATTAAATTTGAAATTATAATTAAGTTTGGAATTATAATTAAGTTTGAAATTATTAAGTTGAATTTATAATTAAGTTGAAATGATTTGATAATTAAGTTGAATTATTAAGTTTTGAAATGATTTAATAGTCAAGTTTGAATTTATAATTAAGTTGAAATTATCTAATAATTGAATAAGATTGAATTATTTGATAATTGAATAAACATTGAATTCTTTGATAAGAGAAATTGAACCCTTGAATAAGTGAATTGGAACTTCGTAAATAATTGAAATTGAGTTTCTTTGTTAATTAAGTTTTGGAAATTATTTAAGTAAATAAATAAGTGAAAATTGAATTTCTTTAACAAGAAATAAAATGTGATTTATTGAAATGAATGAGATTTATTGAAATTAACGTAAGACTTGTAATTTAAAGAATTGATTTGACGAATTTAATTTATTTCAATTTGAAGTTTTGATATAATGAAGTTGAATTTAAGAAATCGATTTAATGAATTGGAAATTTAAATGAAAATTGTTTTAAATGATAAATTAGCTTAACGAATATTGAATGAATCGATAAATGAATCTAAATTGGTTTGAATGAAAATTAAATAATTTAAATGATTTCGGAATGAAACCTATATACGAACTTGAATCAATATTTGAATTGTTTTAAATAAAAATTGAAATTGAATTGTAAGACTTTGAAATGGTTATTTGGTAGTTTTGAATGTAAATTTTGGAAATTGATAGTGAAGGACAAATGAAATGTTGATTTTAAATCCTAATTGAATATGAAATTGATTTGGTTTTGAAATTTACTAAATGACCAATCAGTGTAATAATTACGAAAGTTATTAAAGAGACCGGAATCGGTTATGGATATACTCTCTATCTAAACCGAAAACCACTTTAATAACTATACGCGGAGTGAAATTCCAGAATGAAGTGGTTGGAATGATGTACGTGATGACTGAAGAAAGAGAACGATAATAGATAGCCTTGACATTTGTGTCAAATTGGAAATGACTAAAATCAGGAGCCGTGCCGGGCCAAATGGGGTTAGCCACCTCGAGCGAACACACTTCTTCGTAACTACTACTCATTACTTGTGATTGATTGGCGCACCCTCGGAATTTCAGGAGTGTTGTTTCGCGGTTTTGCGATCGCTGCGGCGATGCGTTTTCACCAGTCCGGATCAGGCGAACGGTAATTTCACTACCTTGGGTATTGCCTCATGTGCCTTGTCATACTTGTATCCCTATATACGCGGCCACTACGAATTTGTTTTGTGTTATACCTATGGAGTACTCCCTGATATCCCACCAGTTTACGGTGGAGTTTACAGTGCTGTGTAGACTATGATGCTTATAAAATGTGTTAAGGGGGATATTGGTAACGCCTTAACACTATTTTGTTATTTATATTACTGATAGACATTATGTATTTAGCGTACACTACTACATAGTAGATAGTTTAACGGATCCTTAGAGGATGGTGATTCCAACATTCTTTGAGTTACTTGTATTTCGATTGCTATTTCACTTGAGTTGGATTTATTGATATGAGAATATTAATCCTGACTCGAGTGTTTTGTGTTTTGCTTTACGCTCGGGTCAGACTGAGTGTACTAGTATTCGAGGCTCACCTTTGGAGTTGGAGCTTTGCTTGAAGATCCAGCCATCTATTCTGCTTTCAGTATTCGATGATTCCAGTGATGTATTTTGATTTGTATTCGATGTATCGTATTACTCTTCTGTTGTAAACTCTGATGTATCTTATATATTTATATAGTAGCTTCATGAACTACTATTTCTTTTACTTCCGCTGCATATTATTACTCCGTGTCTGTGATTCTGTGATTATTTATTTACTGTATATCTGAGTTTTGCCAAATTTTAAATTAACAATCCGGTATTTTGAAATATTCAAGTCCGACATGTGCGGAAGCGAATAGTCCAAAATAGCGGGTCGTTACAGATTCTAAGTAAATTCACAACTAAATCAAAAAATTTATATTAATTTCCAATTATTTTCAAAATTTAATCCCAAAGATCAAATAAAGTATCAAATTGATTGTGCTTAAAAATCAGGAATGTTACAAGTAGACTGCCTACTATTTTGCATTAGTTAAGGACAATGACACTACACTATTGCATATATCATAAATTGCATTAAAATGCTTAAGGACAATGGATGAAATGGATGATCATTCAATATGTGGTTTTGAAATTTGGATGAAAATATGGACGAAAATTTTTATTTCATTCTTTTGTCCTTGGAGATTTTGGGGGCGAAATCCTTTAAGGAGAGGAGAATGTAACAGCCAACATTTTAAGATAATAAAATAACCAAAATAATTATTAAATAGTGAAATTGAGCATTTTTGGACTTATCAAAATTTAGCTACGGGTGTTGCACCATTGGGTCCGTGACATTTTTTCGATCAATTTCCATATATAACTTGTCAAAATCCGAGCTAGTGTTAAGAAGTTACGAGAAAAACCAGATATCGAAATAAAATAAAAACTTACATATTTAAAAGAAAAAAAGACCCTATAGGTCGACTCGCAAAACCCCCAGGTTGACCCGCATTTCCCTCTTGGACGTAAAAACGTCTAGGAGCGAGCTGACGGATCCAAAGTTGATTTCTGTGCGATCTGAAACATTGTTTTCTAGATCCAACGATTCATAGCAAGCCTGTGATATGGTTGCACCAGATTCAATCCTAAAATCCGAAGGTCCGAGATTCCTAAACTCCATTATAAATAGAACCCTAGGCATAACTATTTTCTCACAATTAGATTTTTCTCCCAGTTGGATTCATTGCCTGAGGCTAAACCCTAAATAGAAATTTTTTATGGAGAGGAAATCTTTTTAATAAAAATATTTTACACCCTAGAAGTGGATCTAGGAAGGCCTAGGATTTGAGCTAAGGACCATAGGAGAGTGTTCTGTAATTATTTTAGATTTATAAGCAAATTAAAATAATAGGTTTTTCAATATATGTAGTTTTTCTATAATTTTGAGACAGTTTTTATGTAAGTCTATTTACAGTCGGTTTTTAAGTAAATTTCAGAAGTTCTTTTCAATGTATTTTTATTTAGTTGTTTAATTCAGTTATTTGCAGTAATTTACAGTTATTTATATCTATTTTAAGTTGGAATTTATCTTATAAATGTTAGTTTCTTTTTTATAGAGGTTTAATCCTTTTTGGCGCGAATAAGATATTAAAAAGAGAAGAATTCGCATATATGGATTTGATATAGGAAAACACTATTTACGTAAATCAGATGTAAAATGAGAAAAACTGAAATAAAATGGAGATGGATTGAAATAGGCAAATTTAATATATTTGCAAGCATGATTATAACAAGCGGTTATAAATAAAATGGGAAAATATAAGAGTAACAATTGCAAGAACAATGATAACAAGTAGGTTATAATTAGAAAGAAAGAAATAACAGAAGAGGCTTATTTTAAAACTAAATCTTGATTAAGTTAATAAGAAAATATAGTAGTAGTGGCCACAACGACAGCATTCCCTTTCAGGTCTACGACTGACGGTCTCACATACGGGTGAGGCTGGGTAAGCTTATGCTGATTAGGTTAAATAAGTGGCCAATAGATAGAGACCCAAATTTGGGGATTTGGGCAAGGGGACAAAGTTAGAAGAATTATTTGTTAGGACTAGTATCGATAGCATTTCCTTTCAAATTGAGGGCTGAAGGCGTCACATGTGGGTGCCTTGGCACACATATGCAGATTAGGGTAAATAAAGGGTCAAATAGCTGGCGACAGTTAGTGCATGCCGGCGATCACCGAGCGTGCGACATCGATCAGGGTAAATAATTTGCAAATGCAACACCCCACATTTTTAAATAATTAAATAAAATAAATTAAATTAACATAATGCAAAACAGAATATAAATGTCAAATATATGCATTTAAGAATTAAAAGGTTACATAGATTTATGCAAGCAATGAGTGTGATTAATTAACGCGACAATCAATTAAAAGGGGAATTAATTAAGAGACATAGAGGCGTCAATTAGTCAGAGAATATTTCACTTTTATAACATTAATTAATTAAGGAATCTTTTCGTTAATGGAAATGTATGCGAAGAACAAATTAAATGATAATGTACAAATACTAATTTATAATTGACGTAATCAATTAATTAAGAAATTAATTAAAGACATCAAGTAAGCATTAATTGATAAAAGATGGAAACTTATACGTCGGTTAATTGGGTAATGAATTGGTGGTTTAAATATACAACTAATAAATGCATGATTGAGTGACATATAAGAATTAATTTGAATATCGATTAAAATGAGAAAACGTGTAAATTATTTAATTGGCATCGACTGAGCGTTTTAAAATGGGTGTCAATTAATCAAAGAATATGCCCTAGTTACAATAGCTAATAATGTAAATTAATTAACTAGATGAAAATGCTAGTTATATGATTATTGGTTTCGAAGATAAAAAATAAAAAAAATTAATTGGAATGCGTACAAAAATCAAACGGAGTAATTAAGTTTATATGAAGGTAAGTTAATAAAAATAAATTAAAAAGCATAACTTTATATACAATCAATTAATAAAGATATTAATTGACGTGTTCTAATAGGTAAGAAATTATAACGTATAAGAATCGATTATATATACATACATATATATATGCATGTATGATCTAATTAATTGGATAATTAATGGGAGATTCTTACTTAAAAGGAAATGTGAATTAATAGGACTGTATAACAAAGGAATAAATGAATAACATTGGAGAATTATACGTTATAAGACAATGTAAGCAAATCAATAAATGAACGTGAGGATTGTTTTTAGGGTTAATCGGATGGTTTAATTTGTTCACTACACCTATAAGTTGAGCTTTACTTAAGCCTAGCCACAATATTTTCTCTGAATTAGCTGCTGTCATTTACAACAAACTCCTCTTCACTTTTCCATCTTCCTTTCTCGTCTATCAATAAAATATTTCCCTAAGAAAAATAAAATAAAGCAAGGATATACATACAAGAAAATAAGAGAATTGCACAAACAAATCAGGAAATTTAGAGTGAATTAAAATGTAATGACCTTCCTTTTTGGAGGTTTCAAGTAGAAATACATGTCAGACTAAAACCATTCAAAAGGGCAGATTGTATGAGGTAAATAAGAAAAAGAGAAAGAAAGAAAACAAATACAGAATCTTACAGGCGAATGATAAAATATAATAATCAAATAATAGTTCATAAAGCTGTTTATAAATACATTTGACTATTCTTTTACAATAAAAAATCAAAGTTACAGAAACAGGAAGAAATAAATAATAAATGCAGCGGAACAACATGATGCATCGAAATATATTAAATAATACTAGTACAAATCTTCGTCTTCATCCTCCAGAAATAAGGTCTTCAATCCTGAAATGCTTAGGCCGGCCCGAGCGAATCAAAAAGACAAAACACTCGAGTCAGAACTAAAAAATCTTATGTAAGTTAAATCGAAATATGAGTGTGACGGCGTCAGTGAAGTTTACGGGGTTTGACATCTCTTATCCATTGTCTAACGTTAGTGCAGTAACTTAAGAGAAGTTCGGGATTCACATCTCCCAACGATCCGATAAACTATCTACTATATAGTACAATGCGCTATTATAATATGTCTACAGTAAAGTAAAAGTATTAAAATAACATTAAGGTGTTACCCGTATCCCCCTTAACATATTTTATATATTCCCATGGTCTATACAGTACCGTACACTCCTCCGTAAACTGGAAGTTTACACAGAGGGCACCCCATAGGTATGGTACAAAGTAAACTCGTCGAAGGCGCTCTTGGGCATTTGAAAACGGCACTCGAGGTAATGCCAGGGTAGATATAACAATTGCGGATCCGAACTGGTGGTAACGCATAGCATCTACTACCGCCACCTCGGACATACTTCCAAATCAAAAATCAAAGGTGGCCACCATATCAATCACAAAGTAATAGAATTGTATCAAAGAAATGTGTCCGATAGGAGGAATGACCTCACTTGGCCTGGTATGGCTCTTGTTTTAGTTACATCTAAGCTAACTCATGGGAGTTAGGGTCACGTCATACAACATATATAAATCGTTTGCCACGCCATCCTACTTCATGTTTGGAATCTCCACCACACACACAGTTGTTAAAGTGGTTTTCGGTATTGGTAGGGAGTATGACAATATCTGATCTCGGTCTCTTTAACAATCAAACGCTTATTATACACCGGATGGTTCTTTAAATTTTCAAAACCATTGCATAATTGATATCAAAATATCATATTCAATTCAAACCATATCACTTCCAAAATTTATATCCACTTTCAAAAAATCATATTTTCAAAATAGTTTACAACCCTCATTTCAAAACTTCATATTCAAACCAATTATGCACTTAAATCCCCACTTAGGTTATAACATCATTTAACCTTATTCAATTTAGAATCGAGGATTTAAAATATAAGCACATCCACTTAATTTAGTTTGTAATTTATAAAGGTAGTTTAGATAGTTATAAATAGTTTGGAAAATCAAATATTTTTAATTTTTAAAAAATATAGATTGTAGCAGTTTATACTAAAAAAAATTCATTTGAAAAATAGTTTCAAAGTCAAACCGATTCAATTCCAAATTTCCCTATTGAAATCAATTCCAATTTCCATTTCGATTTAATCGATACAATCCTAATTTCAGGTCGAATTTTACTTCGAGTCCAAATAAATTTCAATTTCAATTCCAAATAAATTTCAATTACAATTCCTAATTAATTTCAATTCTAATTCTCAACCTTCAACCATTTCCATTTATATGAATTCCGAGCTCGATTTTTAAAATATCGATTCAAAACACTTAAATCAAATTTACCATCCATATCCATACTAAAATCCAAATCTTCAAATATAATTCAATTTTGAGCTCCATTTCAAAATATCATTTTATGTCACTTTTATTTAGCGATATTCAGAGTTTGAATAAAATTCCAATCTTTTAAAATAAGTCAATTTATGAAATTCACATCATATTTCGATTATAACTTAAAAAATTTCAAACGCGATTCTTTAAACAATTCCGGTTGATAAGTTCCTTTTTAACATTTCAGGCATAAGTTCAAAAATGATTCCATTTCCATATATTTAGTTTTATTTCTTAAAACTAAAATTATTTTAAATAATTTAAAATCACAATTTAAAATCATTTAATTTAGCCAATCCAACATCCGTACATAATTTTATATCCTACGGTTATTTTGATTTAATTTCTTGGATGGACATATATCATTTCAACACAAATAAATGCCATAAGTATATATCATTTCAACCTATTTCTTAATTTATTCAAAATAATTCGGTTTATAATTTTATATACTATAAATAAATATTGGGACATATGCAAATTAAATAAACATCCAAATCATCCAAATATCAATCAATAGTATCCATCACAATCAAGCAACCAAATAGTCAAAATATCACAAAAATTAACTAGTCATCAATAATGGGGAGTTTAACTAACAACTTAATTCCCATTTCAATTTGAATTGTCAATTAAAATTCCTATCATTTTAATTCATAAATTTAAATGTCAATTAAATTTACTCAACAACAATCAATAAATTTAAATCACTTCACGATATAAATTTAACTAACATAAACATGTTTAGTTCATCATGAGCGTATAAAAAACGTACCATTATTAGAAACTAAAAATATTTCCGCTTCAAATAAATACCATTTCGATTCCAAGTTGTGGCCTTCGTCAATGCGACTTGTTTCACTCAAAACGGACCTAGTATAAGAAAGTTATGAAATTTTATAAGTTGACGATATTTACATTTTAATTATTGAACAAATTTCAATCTTATTAAAAATAATTACCCAATACACACACACATGGAGTATATGGCCTGACCCATCAACAAAAATTAATCTACCCCCTTCTTTCCCTCTCACTCCTCACCACTTTCACGTTTTCTAGCTTTTGTTCCTGTTTTTTCTTTTTCCTTTTCATTTGTTTTTTTTCCATGGCCCAAAGCCCAACCTCACTTCTTTCCCCATTTCTTTTTCTTCTTCCTTCATTCGCTTACAATTTCCTCTCATGCACGCCCCTCGTGTCAGTGACATGCCCCTTAGACCACCATCAATCGATCTACGACCACCTACGAACTCGCCTCGCCGTCCTCCTCAACCTGGCACCACCGCCCTTTCTCTGAGTCACCTAATCGAATCATGACCTTACCATTTCCAGGTCGACCACCACCAAGTCGCGAACCCCCATGCGCCACCTCATGCTCCCAAACCACATCCACGCATGCACCTATCCACCATGAACCCGAATTTCATGTCTCCATAGCCCACCGATGCCTAAAATTCGCCTAATCACAACTAGCCGAGCCTTCCACTCGACAACCCACTATCGATCAACAGAACGAAGGCGCAACTCACCAGAAGATTACCAGCGCATTGATTTCATTGAAAATTGATTTTTAAAATTGGTTTCACATTTTTTAATTAGGTAAAAATAAAGAAACTAATTTTTAAACTTTTCATTTTTCTTTTTATTTTTGTTATGTGTGTTTTTGGAATAAAGAGAGGTAACGTAGACGATTTTAAATCAAGCAGGAGGTAGGTACTATAGTAGGGTGGCTGATGCATGTAGTGTGCAGTTGAAAAGAAATAAAATGAGTGAAAAGGAAAGAAGGTAGGCTGTGGTCAAAATCAGGAATATATATATATTTTCAAAATATCAGGTTGTAAATTTTTGATCCCAATCGAGGCATGTTGTCCGGTGTTCATAATGTTGTACCCCTATTTCAAACGCTATGGAACAAGTTCAAAGGCCTAATTCGATCGTACGGAGAAGATAGCTTATTGAAAGTAATTATAATAATAAATTTCGAATATAAATTTCAACGTGTTTTTAGCCCATATGATCAAACGATAACCCTAAATGCTACAAATTTGAAGTCGTATAATGACACACCATTTCAGATCCAATGAAACTGGTTTCGTCGGATATCAAGGTTGTGGCCTCGAAGGCTATTTTTATTCTTTAATTAAAACGAGTTATTTTTAAAATTGAGTAAATCGATTTTAAGTTCAATTTCAAACTATTATTTACCTTCATTCTTATAAATAAAAATTAAATACACTTTGAAATTATTTTTATCTAGCTTAAAACTCAAGATTCCACTATTTAACCAAATTTAAATTATCAAATTCAACAATTAAATTATCCAATAAACCACTATATTTGAAATTCTAGTTATTAAATCCATAGAATTTACTTTTAAATATTTAAATCAATCAAATATTCCAATTTCAAATAAGCATTCAACTACCTTATATGTCAAAAGCACCCTAGACACAATGACCTAACCAAAAGCGGTGTTTTAAATTGGGTCATGCCAAGAAGTACGAACCATTAGGTTGTATATTATTTATATGGTACAGAAATAAATATAACTCTAAAACATTCAACAATTTCAATTCTCACATTGAAGAAATAAAATATAAATACTGAAAATCGCATAAAACATTACTATCCCGAAATAGTAGTGGTCCATTCAAAAAGAGCCAAAAAAGTCCAAATAGGAATACAAAATTAGCTAAACTGGTAAATACAATAAGATATGTTGGAAAATTACTATGAATTAATTTATCAAAAAATCACACTATCACTTCCTCCATGAACCTTATCCTTGTTACCTTACCTATTATCCTCTCTTGTTGTAATACATAAAGAGGGAAAAATAGAGGGAATTCAACAAGATCTATGAGACTTATTTTACTAGTGGAATGATGTACACAGGTAGTTAAATCATCACTTATAATCTACACTAACTAAGGTTGTTCATTTATGTGCATGCACTAAGCACAAAGAATTATTCAATTTACATAATATAGATAGAACTCCTTAATACGCCCAAATTCAATACTAAACTATGAAGATTCCTACCCGAAGGTTGGACATTTAAAAACTGATTAAACCGAGGAATACCTAGCATACAATCTTGATAGCAAACCACCTAACCATACATTGAGAATACATTCTCAATGGCAAACCGCTTAAACTGCATTACACTGGGTGTACATTATAATACCTTAGAACACACAATCGGCACAGGATCCCAATGGTGACTTGCCATAAAAGCATTGATTAACCTCCTCTTTAATGGATGCATCCTTCACTCTTTATCATTCAACTTAAAGAAAAAAGGGCTGATAAACACTTCGACTTACAAATAGACACAACTGCTTATCCACACGTTGAATCCTTAATTGGAAGATGTCTCTTCCGCCTCTGTAGTAAGAAATATTTTACCGAGGCAGGCTACAGTGATAATAAAAGCATATAATTGTGATATAATAAAACGATATGTTGAGTGTCACGTTATACAGCATCAACAAGCATGAAACTAGGTATGTCACCAAATGTGAAACAATTCTTGCATGTTACACAACTGCATATAGTTACGTGAACTCCGCAATGTCAAGAAAGTGGGAACAAGTTTCCTCGGTCCATCCTACTTGGCCTGCACTAAGTCTTTGCTCAACCTGAGTTGTCTACAAGTCTTCAATCATTTGAATTGTCATGTCAGTCAACATGATTCATGTACCCTGTTTGTTTTATACAAATAGAAAAATGATTCGACCGAATAACAATTTTAGGCGACCGGAATGAATGTCAGTTGGCTAGATCTTCTAGTCAATTGACGGTTTGACATTGAAAATTAACTTTCACTTGTAGGTAGTTTTCTTTTTCTTAAGGCTTTATAGAGCAATTTCAAACGACGCACCCTATTTTCAGTCAGTTGGATTCACAAATACCGGGTTGTTCTAGCTTATTAAGATTATCTTTTTTTATCTAGTTTTAATTCCTTTTACTTAGTTTATTTATTCAAACGTTATGTATATCTTTGAATGCAAATTAACTTCATTTTGGATAGTTATCTATATATAATTCCGACTTTCATCACATCCATCCTTTTATACATTTGATCCCATAATTCTATATAACTATTCAGTGGTCCATCTACGTATCAATTCCATTCGTTGTTGATAGAATAAGATTTATGTGATTTTATGATATGTTACATGTATTCGTTTTTATCAATTTAAGTCTATTTTATATATCATACTTATATGTTTTAAAGGTGAATTATAACCATTCAAATGACAGAATATTATAAATTTAATAGTTTTGAAGAATGTAAATGATTTCGCACCTTTGGATTTAAAGAACTTCAAATTTAAATATGGTCATCTTTTTTCGAATGCTGAATAACTTTGTCCAAATGACATTGAATGGACAACCTTATGTACATTCTGAATTTTTTAATTATACTCTACAAATTATTTAATACTAGATCAGAACAATAATATAAGATATCTTGTCATTTTGTCCCAATATGGTTATCGATCTTGTGTCCAAAGCATTTACCGAGTTTATATATCAAAAATAACCTTTTTAAACCGACGTTCCTACATAGGCCTACGACGCAACTACTATGCCTATGACGCAATGGCCTCAGGAATATATAGTCAAAATATCACAAAAATTAACTAGTCATCAATAATAAGGAGTTTAACTAACAACTTAATTCCCATTTCAGTTTGAATTGTCAATTAAAATTCCTATCATTTTAATTCATAAATTTAAATGTCAATTAAATTTACTCAACAACAATCAATAAATTTAAATCACTTCACGATATAAATTTAACTAACATAAACATGTTTAGTTCATCATGAGCGTATAAAACACGTACCTTTATTAGAAACTAAAAATATTTCAATGCGACTTGTTTCACTCAAAACGGACCTTGTATAAGAAAGTTATGAAATTTTATAAGTTGACGATATTTACATTTTAATTATTGAACAAATTTCAATCTTGTTAAAAATAATTACCCATATATGGCCTGACCCATCAACAAAAATTAATCTACCCCCTTCTTTCCCTCTCACTCGTCACCACTTTCACGTTTTCTAGCTTTTGTTCCTGTTTTTTCTTTTTCCTTTTCATTTTTTTTTTCCATGGCCCAAAGCCCAACCTCACTTCTTTCCCCATTTCTTTTTCTTCTTCCTTCATTCGCTTACAATTTCCTCTCATGTATGCCCCTCGTGTCAGTGACATGCCCCTTGGACCACCATCAATCGATCTACGACCACCTACGAACTCACCTCGCCGTCCTCCTCAACCTGGCACCACCGCCCCTTTCTCTGAGTCACCTAATCAAATCATGACCTTACCATTTCCAGGTCGACCACCACCAAGTCGCGAACCCCCATGCGCTATCTCATGCTCCCAAACCACATCCACGCATGCACCTATCCACCATGAACCCGAATTTCATGTCGCCATAGCCCACCGATGCCTGAAATTCGCCTAATCACAAACCCTAACCGAGCCTTCCACTCCACAACCCACTGTCGATCAACAGAACGAAGCTGCAACTCACCAGAAGATTACCAGCACATTGATTTCAATGAAAATTGATTTTTAAAATTGGTTTCACATTTTTTAATTGAGTAAAAATAAAGAAACTAATTTTTAAACTTTTCATTTTTCTTTTTCTTCTTATTTTGTGTGTTTTTGGAATGAAGAGAGGTAACGTAGACGATTTTAAATCAAGCAGGAGGTAGGTGCTATAGTTGGGCGACAGATGGATGTAGTGTGCAGTTGAAAAGAAATAATATGAGTGAAAAGAAAAGAATGCAGGATGTGGTCAAAATCAGGAATATATATATATTTTCAAAATATCAGGTTGTAAATTTTGGATCCCAATTGAGGCATGTCGTCCGGTGTTCATAATGTTGTACCCCCATTTCAAATGCTATGGAACAAGTTCAAAGGCCTAATTCGATCGTACGGAGAAGATAGCTTATTGAAACTAATTATAATAATAAATTTTGAATAAAAATTTCAACGTGTTTTTAGCCCATATGATCAAACGATAACCCTAAATGCTACAAATTTGAAGTCCTATAATAACACACCATTTCGGATTAAATGAGACTGTTTTCGTCGGATTTCGAGACTGTGGCCTCAAAGGCTATTTTTATTATTTAATTAAAACGAGTTATTTTTAAAGTTGAGTAAATCGATTTTAAGTTCAATTTCAATCTATTATTTACCTTAATTCTTATAAATAAAAATTAAACACACTTTGAAATTATTTTTATCTAGCTTAAAACTCAAGATTCCACTATCTAACCAAATTTAATTTATCAAATTCAACAATTAAATTATCCAATAACCACTATATTTGAAATTCTAGTTATTAAATCCATAGAATTTACTTTTAAATATTTAAATCAATCAAATATTCCAATTTCAAATAAGCACTCAACTACCTTATATGTCAAAATATATAAGGTGTGGTGTGTGTGTATGTGTGTTCGTACATATAATAGAAAATTACAAATATACTCTCTCATACGCTCTAATGTAATAGGAATCTACCAGCCATAAAAACCAGCACCCTAGACACAATGACCTAACCTAAAGCAGTGTTTGAAATTGGGTCATGCCAAGAAGTACGAACCATTAGGTTGTACATTATTTACATAGTACAAAAATAAATATAACATTAAAACATTCAACAATTTCAATTCTCACGTTGAAGAAATAAAATATAAATACTGAAAATCGCATAAATCATTACTATCCCAAAATAGTAGTGGTCCATTCAAAAAGGTTCCAAAAAAGTCCAAATAGGAATACAAAATTAGCTAAACTGGTAAATACAATATGATATGTTGCAAAATGACTTTAATTAATTTATCACAAAATCACACTATCACTTCCTCCATGCACCTTATCCTTGTTACCTTACCTATTATCCTCTTTTGTTGTAATACAAAAAGAGGGAAAAATAGAGGGAATTCAACAAGATCTGTGAGACTTATTTTACTAGTGGTATGATGTATATAGGTAGTTAAATCATCACTTATAATCTACACTAACTAAGGTTGTTCATTTATGTGCATGCACTAAGCACAAGAAATTATTCAATTTGCATAATATAGATAGAAATCCTTAATACGCCCAAATTCAATACTAAACTATGAAGATTCCTACCCGAAGGTTGGACATTTAAAAATTGATTAAACCAAGGAATACCATGCATACAATCTTGATAGCAAACCACCTAACCATACATTAAGAATACATTCTCAATGGCAAACCGCTTAAACTGCATTACACTGAGTGTACATTATAATACCTTAGAACACACAATCGGTACAGAATCCCAATGGTGACTTACCATAAAAGCATTGATTAACCTTCTCTTTAACGGATGTATCCTTCACTCTTTATCATTCAACTTAAAGAAAAAAGGGCCAATAAACACTTCGACTTACAAGTAGACACAACTGCTTATCCACACGCTGAATCCACAATTGGCAGATGTCTCTTCCGCCTCTGTTTTAAGAAATATTTTACCGAGGCAGGCTACAGTAACAATAAAAGCATATAATTGTGATATAATAACATGATATGTTGAGTGCCACGTCATACAGCATCATCAAGTATGAAACTAGGTATGCCACCATATGTGAAACAATTCTTGCATGTTGCACAACTCCATGTAGTTACGTGAACTCCGCAATGTCAAGAAAGTGGAACAAGTTTCCTCGGTCCATCCTACTTGGCCTGCACTAAGTTTTTGCTCAACCTGAATTGTCTGCAGGTCTTCAATCATTTGAATAGTCATGTCAGTCAACATGATTCATGTACCTTGTTTGTTTTCTACAAATAGAATAATGATTCGACCGAATAACAATTTTAGGCGACCAGAATGAATGTCAGTTGGTTAGATCTTCTAGTCAATTGACGGATTGACATTGAAAATTAACTTTCACTTGTAGGTAGTTGTCATTTTGTTAAGGTTTTATAGAGAAATTTCAAAGGACGCACCCTATTTTCAGTCAGTTGGATTCATAAATACCGGGTCTTTCTAGCTTATTTAGATTATCTTTTTTATCTAGTTTTAATTCCTTATATTTAGTTTATTTATTCAAACACTATGTATATCTTTGAATGCATATTATCTTCATTTTGAGTAGTTATCTATATATAATTCCGACTTTCATCATATCCATCCTTTTATACATTTGATCCCATAATTCTATATAACTATTCAATGGTCCATCTACGTATCAATTCCATTCGATGTTGATAGAATAAGATTTATGTGATTTTATGATATGTTACATGTATTCGTTTTTATCAATTTAAGTCTATTTTATATATCGGACTTATATGTTTTAAAGGTGAATTATAACCATTCAAATGACAGAATATTATAAATTTAAGAGTTTTGAAGAATGTTAATGATTTCGCACCTTTGGATTTAAAGAACTTCAAATGTAAATAAGGTAATCTTTTTTCGAATGTTGAATAACTTTCTCCAAATGACATTGAATGGACAACCCTATGTACATTTTGAATTTTTTAATTAGACTCTACAAATTATTTAATATTATATGAGAACAATTATATAAGATATCTTGTCATTTTGTCCCAATATGATTATCGATCTTGTGTCCAAAGCATTTACCGAGTTTATATATCAAAAATAATTTTTTTAAGCCGACGTTCCTACGTACATAGGCCTACGACGCAACTACTCTGCCTCTGACGCAATGCCTCAGGAATATATCAAGCATCACTATGTTGTAGAGAGCATCCTACTCCTTACCAACGTCAGTTAATTTTGTATTTAGAAAAACATATGGAATGCATTTGGCATAGCTAATTCACAACGCTCTATAGATGCCAAACTGGTTTTTCCACTCAATAAACAAACAACTATGTACTATGTTCTCGCTAAGGTGTATTTCTTGTCTTTAGCGATTTCATAGCTTTACATATATGAATTCCCATTATCTTAGCGGAGTTGGTAACTTTTTAATGCCATTGCAATATTGACATAACGTTTGAAATTTAATATATGCGGTTTAATGAATATTTCATTTTTATTTCATTTTTCTATCATATGTATTTTTTTTTATACTTATAAACCAATTGTATAATTGTATGAAAATTGAATTACATTCAAATTTAACTTTAGTCGTAAAATTTATTATTTATTTTTATTATCAAATATTATTCATTGTATTATTTATGGTTATTTTTATTTTTAAATTATATATATACAATTTGTTTATAGTTATAATTTTATTTTTGTTTAATATTACTAAATTATATTACCAAATTATATATAATTTTGATAATATAATATTTAACTTTAATTTTAACTACTAAATTTAGTTTTATAAACTATATATTAATTTAATATTTTAATGCTATTTAATTTGAAAAGTTTTAAAATAAGTTTCCCTTATAAAGTTAGCTATAGTGATAAAAATCATTAGGTAAAATTGGATAACCAATAAAAGGATCGAACATAGTTTAAATCGTACTATTATTGGGTTTAATCAAAATTTTGTTTTATTTTAGCTTCTTTATTTCTATCTGCCCAAAAAAATTCATGCACTAAATCACGAATCAAGTTAATCTAGTTCACATGTTGAAATTATAAACAAAAATCTTACCCAGTCACTGGGATGAGAGGACCGATGTATTATCTCATTCATATCTATAAAACATTGATCAAAATTCAATTTGTCAATCGAGATATGACTAATATCCACAAACTCCATAGAATTTTTCTTAGTTATCCAATCATAAAATTTCAAGGCAACCACGTTTTGAATTAGGTGCAATTTATAGAAAGATAAAAAAAATTGGACGGAGACATCAAGAAGTAGAAAGGGTCAAAATGCGGGTTGGAGGGGGGAGGGAGGGAGAGAGATTGTGTGTAAAGGGAGAATGAAATATGTTACATCGTAACTCCCATTGAATTTCCATCTAAAAATTTGAAAAGTGAGGAAATATTATAAAGGTTCTAATTTTGTAAATTGTTAAATTTTAATATTCTGATATTCTAATATAAGCAATTTCTATTCGTATGTAAAATGATTTATGGTGTGTTAACAAAATTGCTTTCTCGAACCGAAATTCAATATGAAATTGTGATTTAACATATCTAATACTCTCTTTCTAAACACACTCTCTCTCAAACTCTCCCCCGATCTATCCCTAAAACTCTCTCCATTTTTATCTTTCTGCAAATTGCGGCTAATTCAAAAGATGGGTGTCTTGGTATCATTCCGTTGGATAACCAAGAAATATTCTAAGGCATTTGTGGATATGAGTCGAATCCAAATCGATAAACTGAATTTTGATTGATTTTTTATTGATGCGAACGAAATTATACACCGGTCCTTCTACTTGAAGACCGGGTAAGATTATTGTTTCTAATTTCAGTATGTAATTTAGACTAATTTTTTTAGGCTTAGTGTGTGAATTTGATTGGGTGGAAAGAAATAATGAAACTTATATAAAGGAAAATTTAGACCAACCCCAACAATAATATCATTTAAACTATGTTTGATCCTCGATCGTATGAGTATCCAGTTTTACTTGATAATTTCTATTTCTTTTAGCTAACCTTTTGAATCGTGGTGGTAAACTTTGTATAAATTTAAATAACAACAACAACAACAACAACAATAATAATAATTTGAATCAATATGTAGTTATAAAACTCAATTTTATTAGTTAAAATTAAAGCTACGTATTAATATTATCAAACTTATACACTATCTAGTAATATTAAATAAAATAAAATTATAACTATAAACAAATTACATGCCGAGAACTTTTACAATACCACTCTTTCCATTCACTCTGTCCTAGCTTAAACTAGTAAATAAGCATGGAGTTTATATAAGTAGTAGTCAAAATAAACATGATCATACGAGATAGAACTGAAACATGTGATATAACAAGAAGTGAAAATTAATATTTCCATTTAGTTGTATATGTTTTGTACCGTTTTTCTGAAACTGACAATTCAATGCGGTTAAATTCATGGACACACGTACACTCTTCTTTAGTCATATAAGACAATAGCATCTAATAATAATGATAGTTTGGTTTAACACAAATATAGGAAACTTGATAAATTGAAGTTTTGCTATATCTCATTATATCCATTCTACATTATACATATCAACTAGACATTCAACAATGGTGTAAAATGTAATAAGCGGTTTGCAAAAAATTTCGAAGTAGATGATGTATTAATCCAATCTATAATAGCAGCAGAGATTAGGACTGCAACCGTTTCGATTATTTTTCATTGTGTTGTCCAATTAGCATGTTGAAGATGTACTTTCATAAACTAACACATTTTATATGTTATTAAATACCTTCTCTTGACTTTATTAATGCTTCAACATATTAGAAATAAATCAAATGTTGGTCATGGAATGATAAATATAGTGATTAATCCTATACCACTACATGAACAATATGATTTATAAACTTAAAAGGACAAATAATATTGAGGAGGGCGACAATATACATAACTATTATTATATTTTGATTACGTGCATAAAACCCGATAAAGACGGGCACTTTTTGAGAGTATCTTTTCTTTACAAGATTTGGTTGTTTGAATATAATACTCCATTCCTTTCAAATCCAGTTGTTAAAAAAATATTGGTCATAAACGGAGAATAAAGATGCTCGATATTTAGTGAAGAAGAATAGGATATAAAGGATTTTCAATGTAGGATAGTGGTTTAGTAACCAATCAAACATGAAAAAAATACGTACACCCGTTGGTTAAATACTCGCAGGTTTCTTGAATTTCTTATTATGTAGCCAAAAGCAGATCTCTAGCAGCCTATCAAAATTAATTATAAGACCAAGACGTAAATAAAAGTGTCAAATGTACTTAAATATGGCATAAAAAATCAACTAATAACTACATATAAAAAGAAATTCTAGAAACCGAGAAAATACTCAACAAATGGGTTCTTGATATGTATTTTTTATGTATGATTAGTTAATAAATCACTATCCTATTGAAAATCATTTATTTCTTATGCTTATTCAATGAAGGCTAAGTATTTTTGTTCTTTGTTTATGGCCAACATTTTTTTGGTGGTTGGACTTGAGAAGGCTGAGCATTTTATTTAGACACTCAGATCTTATGATGAGAAGACACTCTCAAAAATAGCATGTCTTCATCATGTTTAATATACTCAATCAAAATATAATAATAGTTATGTATACTTGACCACTGCTTAAATTTACTAGTCCTTTACAGTTTAAATCATATTGTTTATGTAGTAGTACTGAATCAATCATTACACTTATCTTTCAATGATTAGCATTTGGCTTCTCCCTAATCCATTACATCATTGATTGGGTCAACATAAAGTACTTAGTAATGTAAAAAAATATAGGCTTAGAGAGGTACATCTTCAATACACTAGTTAGACAATACAATAAAAATATTTAAAATGAATGCAGTACTAATCTCTTCTGCTATTACAAATTGGACTAATGAATCATTTACTCAATCCACTTATTACATTTTGCGTATATAGTGAATATCGCTCTGACATGTATAACATAATATGCCATAAAGGAGTGGATATAAAGAAATCTAAGTAAACTCAAATTTATCAAATTTTATGTTTGTGGTCACTCAAAATCATGATATTTTTTATCAATATTTGTTATGGATCATTCCAATGTATTTTATGTGAAAAAAGTTGTGAATAAAAATCCAAAAGTATGTGATGCACGCTCAACAGCTTTAGAGATTCGATAATAAATACCTGGAGGAATATTATTTTCCTGATACAAGTTTGTAACCATGATAGAAACATGCCAGACTACATGAGCCATCCTTCCGAGGGGTTGGTGAACTTGTTGATTTGCCTTTCATGTAAACTTGCAGACCGAAAACTTAGCATATGTTGGTTCCATCCTTCAATTTACAAGTTTTTGGAATGAAGAGAACTTGAGTATTCGTGAAATAAAGCTTAAACAAAAAATTTATAAGAGTAAATTCAATGCTGCGAAGATGATGGAATCGGCAAAGGAAGTTGAAATTTTGAGAGGCGCGTTAGGGAATAAATCTGAACGATGGAGGGCTAAAATAGAGATGGCGGCTAAAAATTGGAAAGACCATTCCTATTCTAGACCAACTTTCCATTCCTATTTTACAAATTTTAAATAGCACCATATGCCTTTTACTAGTCAACTTCATTAAAAAATGCACTGTTATAAAAGGATAGTCGGCATTTTTTGTTGTCTATGAGAAAGAAATCTTCTGAAATTATTAAAAATTTTCATTACAGGCATCAATAAAATGTTGGCTATTTAACATTACATCATTTTGTTATCGCCTAAAATCTAGATGGTAGCAAGTGGAAATTTTAATTTGGAAAATAAGATTCATTAGGAAACCCTGATTTGAATGGCTTTCCATTTATACCCATCTAAGTATATGCGAAAGAATGTCACGGTAAGATGGATAGAATTGGAAAGTATTTATCCCAACCGTACATGTTTATGTATAACATTATTATCCATGTGTATATACATTTTTATTTTTAATAATAGTTGCAGTACCTTTGGTGTTACAATTTTTTGGTATCAACGTGAACTACCAAAAATGCCCCTGATACCAAATCGTGATATCACTTTAAAATAGGATCTATCAGTTAATTTTCTTTAACAAATTCAAAACTTCCATTTATCTTAAAATCACTTAAAATTAGTATCTAAAAGATGATATTCCTTTAAAAATTCAAAACATGCATCTACAAATACTACCAAATCTTCGTATCACTTAAAAATAGGATCTAATACATAAATTTTTAATCAACAAGCGTCATCACATGCGCTTCGTGCGCGAATTGTTTTTCTATAAATTGCATATTTTTAACACATTCAAAACAATATATTTTGCAAATAGTTAACTATAATTTTACGTTGAAAATATATATGCAGTTAGTTTGATCTTTTATTTTTATCTTACAACAGCTAATTTTTAGTTCTAAGTTACAAATCCAATTTTTATGTTAGTTTGAATTCTCATTTGTTAGATCCTATTTTTAAGTGCTATTAAATTTTCATAATATTAATGGAATCAACATCTAGGTTTGAATAATTCTAAAGTAATAATAGTGAGATTTTATCTCCTAATTAATAGGAAAGATTATATGAAATAACAATTTAATATTTAAGAAGTTATATATAGGTATATTCTGGGATGTTCACGGTCGGACCAAAAGATTGCACTTCCAAGACAACTATTAATTAATTAAATAATTATATAAATGAAATTTCAAACCTGAAAATAAATTTGATGTTCTAACTTAGGAATACAATTTAAACCAACAAAAATGATTTCAAAACAAAAATATGGTTAAATATTTCTGTAAATCATTTTCTCTTGAATGTGCTAAGCATATACAATTACAGAAAAACAATTCACGCGCAAAGCGTATGCCATAACACTCATTATAAAATATAAGGAACATATACTATTTTCCAAAACAAATGCATATCATGTAATGTCACCTTTAAAGGCATAATCATATACTTTCCTAGTATTTTGGTAGATTTGTCAACAAAAATACTTATAATTATCTCTTTGCTCATTTATTTAGTTTTGTTTTGCTTAACATGTTAAAATGTAGCAAAGTTTCTTCTAAGAAGACAAGAACAATTTAACACGATAAGAAATCAATCTTTCAGTCAACATATAATTCCTAGATTTTAGGATCCACACATTAATTGAATTTTGAAGAAAAAACAGGTGGTATAAAAGACACATATAGTACAAATACACACACACACACACATAATATTCTACTAATTTTTATTAAACCGAAAGTATAGTCATTTGAACTATGGAGACATAATTAAAATTAAACAATTATAATCTATCTTAATAAAAAAACCTAATGTTGTTCGTAACCTGATCTACGTATCAGCCACAAAAATCAGATTTTCTATTATACAATTTGCAAGATAAAACTTAGGATGGTCTAATAGAAAATATAAATAAGTCATCATGCGAATCATGGTGAGTTATTTAAAACAAATAATTACAATTTATCTTCATGAGATCATAATGTCATACACATTTGACTTTGTGTATAAACGTTGAAAACTTTTTTCCTCCAATTTTAGCCATGGTTTGCAAGGCTTAACTTGAAGAACTCTAAGAGAAGAGATAAAGAAGTTAACATTCGAATAATGGAGGAGGTGAAAAAGTGAACTTTTCTCTAACAGAGGAGATGAGAAAGAGACCTATTCTCTTTTTAAATATGATTAGAATTTCTTTTTCAAAAGAAAGTGAGATCCTTTTTTCCACTTAAGATGAAAAATTAAAATATATTGAAATAGTTAAAATATTGAAAAAAATCATAATATAGGGAAGAAGACGGGAAGAAGAAGAAGAGATAAATAACCATTGAAGGCTACATTTTAATGATATTTATAGACTTAGAGCCTAAGTAAGTATACAATAAAAAACTATTGGACTATCGTTGATACAGTATTATCCATGATTTATTATTTAGCATATAATAATGATCGCTTAACGGAAATAAATATAATTAGTCTTCATTTATTTTTCAGCCAAATATAGTTAATCACTCTTTATTTGTGTTACATATTTGTCCCTTGTTTTCTTTATGTAGGATCAACCAAAATTTAGTAATCATTGTTTATTAAGTGCATAATTATTAAGTGCTTAATTTATGACATAAAGATATGTGCATTGTATATCTTATTTTGGTCCCTTTATTCAGTTATTTATCCTTTTATATCTTTATTAATAGTTGGCTCGGAAGCGCAAACTTTTGTTCCGACCATGAACTTCCGAAATTGTCTTTCTATGTAATTCTTTGGAAAAATTTCATTATAATTTACTCATGAAAAAAGCATTTGAAATTGTCCTTTGAATGCTTGAATAGAGTCGAAAAATACATGAATACGACACACATTTTTTGAGGTTTATTGTGTTTTAACATGTAATATTTCTGTCTTTTATTGAACAAGCTATATTTCATTATTTTATAGAACAGGCTATACTATGAAAGATCTTTTGAAAAATTTCCATTATAATTTATCTTATAAAGTAGCATTGGATAAAAACCTTTAAATGCAATCAAAAAATCCATATCCATCAATCTAAAACTTAATATCATGCTTTTATTTATGATTGATTCGGTATACTCTAGAAGATAACGTTTGAAAAATCGTGATAATAATTTGCACTTGAAAATAGCATTTTAAAAGGTCATTTATAAGCTTGAAAGGCTAAATATAACATTGATTGGATATAATATAGAAATATTCAAATCCTACTAAAAATGATAGCACTAATTTGATCAAAATACGGCTAATAGGCTAAATATAACCTTGATTTGATATATCCTAGAAACATTTCCATTACTATTCACCATAGAAAACAACATTTTAAAAATTGTCATTTTAATTTGCCCTACAAAATAAATTTGAAAGCTCCATTAAATGCTCTATAAGTTAAATATTACATTGATTGTGTATAATCTAGAACACTGGATGTGCAGTAATATTCATTACTAGATAATTTACCGCATAATAGCATGCAATCTGTAAAAAAATTGATCGTGTTTGTTAAATATATTCATTATTAAATAGAATATGGCTGGTCAATGCATGCTAAGGAGAGAATCGAACATTTATCTTTTAAATATCTAACTTAAGAAAATTCTTCCTTCCTTAAAAATATCATATGAAATTTTACAATACTCTTCACTCCACTATTCATAATCAACCCAACTTCCACTATCACTCTATTACTTCCACTGTTCTCTAATCTTTATTTTTTGTTCGCATTTATTCACTGCTGCTCACCATTATTGACCCTCAAAATCATAGTTCTTTCAAAGCTTCAGGTCGGTTTAGTTGCGTCTATAGAAATATTTCCTTTTTATTTAATAAAAATTTAATAGGCGGGACCGTTAGTACAAGAAATTTAATGGTCGGAGCTTTTTTATTTAAAATTGTTTTGTTTGTTGTGTTGATTGCAAATTGATAGTGGAATTCCATTGATGAGTAACCGTAAAATGGTTGTTGTTTAAGATCCTACTTGATGTTGCAAAAGGATGATGTGACTCCGTTAATTAGTGTGTATTTTTAGAATTTCAAAACGATATCATGTAAAATATATTCATTGAATGCGCTTTATTAGTACCAGCCACTGACAATCGTTTACACTCATCCCTAAAGTTAAGCACACAAAGGTAGTATGTACATTCTAAAATAACCTATCTTCCTTAAAAAAACACTTTTCTGCTTGTTGCTATTTTGTGCTGATACTTCAAGCCCGCAAGGTAACTACCATTTGATGCCTTTCATACTCTTAACCAATTAACTTTTCCTTGGCGTTTTTAGCAAACTTAATATTATGCAAGATGCATTTGAAAAATCAGGTGGAACTCCGCTAACCATCAAGGATATTGCTCCTTCCATAATGTTATCAATATTGCAAACATAATACCTAGGCCAATCTAGTTCTTTCAATACTCAAAATAACTAAGCAGATCTGGAATTCAAACTTTTTGTAAAGTAGATGGAGCAACAATTATGCAGCCTTGAACCAATGGCCAAAATTAACCACTCATATTCCTCCTTGGTACTTATCAGAGCATATCCCTTTAATCTCTTTTAGGGCCTAGCTAGTACCAAAGGTCCATCATCCTTTAATTTTTTTAATGTTTGAACTATTGATATGAAATTGTTGTAATGACCGATTAAAAAGTTCTATGTTACGTAATAATAATAAACTACCATGCCACATTAATTACAATTCATACCGTATTTAACATGATTATATATATATATATATATATATATATAACAATTCATAATAATATATATATAACATGATTACAATTCATACCGTATTTAACATTTTTTTTACTTCCAATTCATACTTGATATATAATTTAATTTCTTAATTCACACACATTGCAAATCTACTCGATACATGGAAACATTATTTATCTTCATTAAGTATCTCATACCACATTACTTATTTATAGAGAAGCATTGTAAAATATTTGTGTTATTTCCTTACCTTTTAAAACTATTAAGCCACAGTTTTGAAATATATATGGGCATTGTACAACCCTCTAACTACTGAAGAGGCAATAAATCTACTTTATAGTATATGATCATATTCAAGTTGCAACTATAATCATATTTATAATTCGAAAAAATTTCAAATAATCATGAATGAATGCCCAGTCATATTAAATTGTTTTAGCTATGAACTAAAATCTCAATGATATAACATAGTTTCATACTTAAGGAAACAAAGTCAAAACTAGTAGAAATAAAAATCTAAAAGATCTTTTTAAAATAATATCCAATTTTAAATTGTTTATAATACATTACTAACGGCAAAATTGACCCATAGATGCATTTATTGTTTTGACTCCATTAGGATTATTCCCAACGCATGGTGATTTTGGGTTTCTTCCATTTGAGCATTACAAAAGTCCCATTTATTGCCGATCACATAGAAAACTTATATAGGAATTCAATATAATGAGATTGAGATATTCTCATATAACGACAACTAATTAAAGTAAGACAAAGTAATGATAGTTATTGTTACCTGACCTTTCGACCATATAAATTGGATTCACATTTTCTCAGTTCGAACTGTGAGCTATTCATTTTCCATTTTTAAATCATAGCAGCATCGCTTTTGGTTAGCTCAAAGAAAAATTGATTTTAATACAACTCATGGATGCATAAGCTTAGTTGACTGAAATTTAATTAGACTTATATAAATATTAATTCATGATCCATAAGCTTATTTTGTACTTTTCCCTTATAGTTTTAGAAGACTTTGACAATCGGGGTTCTATTATTTGCAGTCCAATAAATATAAGTTGTTATCCTTTAATATGTTTTGAACAATCCCTGACATTTCTTTAACAGTTGCAAACAAAATTTGTACTTATTAACTATTATATGCACAACGATATAACTATGAAATGTATAAATTGGTTCAAGCAAATTTTTACTTTAGGCACTATGTTAAACGCAGTTGTTGCCTCTATATCAAACTAAAGTATAGAAACATAATACTACAACCCAAAATAATATGCAAAGTGAATCAATTCTCAATCTTAAGTCTTTCGTTGGTCATAATATGGCTACTGTTTTTTTTATGTTTGAAATTACCATATGGTCACAAAATAATATAAATTTCAGATATTTAGTTTGAATCATATTAGTTGATAATATGATTCCAAAACTAATATCTTAAAGTTAACGACATTTCATCTTTAATCATATTTGTATGGTGTTAATTTTCACAAAATAGTAGCTCATTTGAGAACTAACATTACAGGTTTAAATCCCATAGGATAATGAAGTCCAAAATTTGGATCAAGCTTTTATGTTGTTTACCTGCCTATAAAGACTGTTCCGATATTCTAGGTATAAAGTGTATTGAGTTGTATGAGCTTGTTTTGGTGAAATATTCATGAAACCATTTTTGCAACATCCTTTCAAAGAAACTTGTACTCAAATACTTACATTATACCTAAGGAAGATATAAATATTTAGAAAAATATCCAAAGTTATTGAATGAAGTATGCAACTAAATCCATATAATAAATCTAATTGTTAAGCTAGTTTCCACAAAATCTAGTAGTCATTACATTTAATAATGAACTTCATTTGAAGTACAGTTGATTTATTCACACATACAACCGTTTATTATTAACAACAAGGGAATTCAAGAATAATGCACAAATTTCGTCGGAGTGAATATCAAAATAGGCGTTTAATCAAAAAATTACATATTAATTAACACCAATGTCTATAAACATTTGAATTTGTTGAATCAATTTTGAGCTATAGTTTAATCAAACTTTTGTTATCATAAAACTATGAACATAGATATTATATCGTACAATTTATTATCGTCAATAATGTTCTTTCATTTGGTCCAAAGTAAATTATTCCATCAAAACGGTAATAAAACCATCTCATATGGTGAGCAGTGAGCTACCTCCTTCGACTGATCGTGTTGCCTACCGTGGATGCAACGTTGGTGGTGAGATCAAGATTAGGGATGAAGAGTGAGGTAGTCGAAGGATTGGGGATCGTATGCGATAATTCGAAGGTAAGGGAGATCATTTTTAGGGAGGTTGTTGTAGATGCTACATCGAAGATGAGATCAAATATGGGGATGGTGGATTCGGAAATTTTGTGGATGGATTTGGGTAGGAGAACAATGAGGTTTTAGGAGAAGTGTACGGAAACGAAGGCCGGTGTAATGGATGTGGAAAATGCAAAGGTGTTCCTGGAAGTTAATAAAGACACCGTGTAAGTTAATATAATGAATTTTCTTTATTAGTAATACATATAAGATGTATTATATTTTATTAGCTATGATTCCGATGTGTTGTATATAAGATGTATAAAACATCAGCAGAAGTTTACCTCCAGTACCATAAGACAAAATCCTTTACCAATGTTGTAATATGATGTGAATACATATGAATACAACATCCATAAACATCCAAACATATGAAATAGAACAAAAAAATAGCAAACGTAATTAGTGTATCGTACGCAAATCCATCTCTATTGGAAACAAATGGATAAGAAGCTACTTGAGGATCATAGTTATACTTTGTTGATAATGCTCTCAATCTACAATAACATGTAATATTAAAGATCTCAATAAAAAAGGTTTGAAGCATTTATCGTTACTAGAGGTGTTAACAATTGAATAACGGGCTTTATTATCATGCACAAAAATATTTATAAGCTAAGAAATATGCTCTTCAGCACTAGCACCAATTACGTTATGGTTAACGTGAAAAGAATGCTTCCAATTCTCTTATTTCGCTGATATATGGACAAAATAGGAAGTAAAGGAAATAAATATATTTTATGATTCATTTTTACTGGTCCTCAAAATGGGGTTACGGAATGTACGTAATTGTTTTTAAATTGTGTGCCGCTAAATGTTTATGGTGTGTTGGCTGATTTCATGATAGTTGAGTCTATGGATGACCATTAAAAGTATGTATTAAGTGAAAAAAATATAATAAAATTCAATGATTAAATGTTGTTTCATTTCTTTTTTTAGTAAAGGTGGAAATCAATGTTCTTTTTAGTAAAGATTGCTATCAATGTAATCGTTTTTAATCAACTACAACTAAGGAAATAAAGCAAGTAAATATATTTTAAGGTTCATTTTTATTGGTCCTCCATATGGATATAAATCGAAATTAATATATAACTCTGTCATGTGTTAATTAAATTAACTGTTGCTTCATACTCGCACACAGACATACACACTAAATATTGAGGAAATTGAGCACGAATATCTAAAGCTCTCTACATTAATTTGTACGATAGCTTTATTTATCATGCATAAAAATATTCAAAAGCTAAGCAATATGCTTTTCAACACCAGCGTCAATTTTTGTACATGTTTATTTGAGATGTAAAGTAATATGATAATATATTTTATTCAACCCAGTAATTTAATTTTTATTCCTAGGCAACTTCGTCATTTCTGACATCTTCATTCGCAAAAAGGTAATTTATTTACAAATTATTTTAAAAAAAGATTAATATTTATTTGGCTATATCATTTAAATTAGATAATATTTTCTATTTACAAAAGTTCTTTACACATAGCCAAAATCAAAAACGATTCTCATCTTTATAATAAGTAGAGCATACAACAAAATTTAAGTAATTATACGAATTACACACACACAAACACACACACATACATAAATATCTAAATATATATTCCATCTGCTATCTCTAATCACCGTAAATTTTAAATTCGACATGAAGTTACTTCTCTCTTTTAACATGGAGGACGTTTATTACAACATTATGTTGTCGATTACAACAATATGTCATCGATAAATATGTAAATATTGATAATGGTAGAATGAGATGGTTTCGTCAAAATCGTCATACTGGATCGGAATTGTATGTGGGACTTCAAGACGTATTGAATGCTGCAGAAATTAATGCAAGTATGACACTTTTGCCTTTTCTTTGGTCTATTTACAATATATACACACACGCACACATACATAATTTTGTATCAACTTAATTTTTTCGATATAGGTGAAATAGGAAAAAGAGTAATATTACCCTCTTTGTTCAATAGAAGTCCACATAATATGTACCAACGTTATCAATATGCAATGGAAGTACATGTAACATAGGTAGAAGAGTTTAAAAGTTTCTGCAAGCGGTGAAAAAAGGGGATTACCTGAAGATGACCAAAGTACAAGGGCATGTATGGTTGAAGCATCATATACACAAACGTCGTCGTCTTGTGACGACCCGAAATTTTCGAGCATTTAAAATCGGAATATTTAATCGATTTTAAATATTCAATAGCGTAATTTTAACTTGAATTACAAATATCACAATTTATTTGATAACTAAATTATTGAATTAAATAATTTGAAGTCGAGTAAATTGTTGAATCTGGAGTTTTAAGCCTGTTGGAAATAAATTGAAGGCTTATTGTTGAGTCAAGATTTTTTATATAGAGTTTTGATTTCTGACAAAGGGATAAGCCATGATCGACAAAAAGAGGTTATTCAGACACAAAGAGCTCCATATGATTAGAGGTTGATTATTTGGTATGTTAGTAATGATTATTTATGTTAAAATCTATCCTCAAATAATCTTATACCTTCAATTTTCGAATATATATATATATATATATATATATATATATATATATATATATATATATATATATATATATATATATATATATATATATATATATATACGAGTGCACATTAACTGTGCACTCTGGGCAAAACCGGTCGACTGGTCAAAACCAGGTGGTGGATCGTTTCTGCCCATAATGCACAGATAACGTGCACAAGTGAACATAACGTATATATATTCAAATTCTTGTCTACTGGTCCTTTTTGACCTGTCGACCTTTTTCAAACAGAAAGCAACCCTTCGTATAGACACTTCCTTTTCTTCAACAGTTGCTTCTCTTTCTCTTCACCAATGATCATGACCTTTGTTCATACCTTTTCGCAAAAGGTTACAACTGTTTATTTCTTATATAAACATCATGAAATCATTATTCCAAATATCTAATTTTCTTCTAACGATCCCGATTTTTAATTAAATTTAAATTAATAATTTAAGTGAATTTTAGAATAAAATTGTGGGTTAATTTGAATTTTTCAAATTAAAATAGGATATTTGTTATTTGAACATTGATTTTTAAAAAATTAACTATGGATTTGAAGTTCTATATTTAATACCTTATAATAAAATAAAATAAAATAACATCTTGAAATTTGTCAGTATAAATTAAGGATATGTTTTAAGCTTTTGGAATTTAATTTGAAAATAAGTGGAAAAAAAATCTTAAACATATAAAATAAGTAATAAACCATATATGGATAAAACTCCAATTTCTTTTGAGTTTAAAATTCTTGAAATGATACATATTTGGAAAGAGAAAAAAGTTCACTTATTTATGAAATTAGTTTTAAAAATCATTTCCTCAAAATTGGTATAAGTAGAAGTGATAGCCATAAATGAATTTTATTCAGGTGAATTGGGATTTGAAATTAAATTTAAAATAAATGTTAAAATTTTAAGTAGCATTTAAAAAGAATTAAGATGTAAAAGTATATATATAAATATTGGTTAGAAATACAATTTTCTTTCAACATTGTATAGATACATATGCTAATGAAATAAAAATGTGTGTTCATTTATAAAATAAATATGACATAAAGAGATCTATAAACATTCTTTTGTCTTTAAAAACAAATTTTAAATGTATGTACATATACATGAGTAGGAAAATGAACAAAATCTTGCTTTCATCATTGCTTTTTACAAATGGCATCAAAATGTCTTAATTAAAAATTAAATATTCAGGTAAAAAATTAAAGAAACTTTCCAGTTTCCAAAATTTCGAAATTTTAAGCTTCAACTCTGATAAGTACAGCAGCCACAAAGATTTGTAATCTTTGAACATCATCATTCAAAAGAAAATCATCAAAACAGAAAAAGAAAAGAAAAAAAAACTGCTCTTCTTCTTCAATTCAAGTTTGAGAATCTAAAACCATACAAACAAAAATCCAGCTATAGCCTACAAAACTCCATCTTTCAGGTAGTTTTAAACTTTATAATTTACTGAGATTATGATTTAAAACTCAAGTTTTAATATAAATGAATTTAACTGCAGGCTAGAAATGCTGCAGGCTTTGGCTAGAATGAAGAAGTGCAGTAATTTTTGAAACAATCTTAAGGCAAGTAAAATTTTCTTTTGAAAGTTTTTAATTTGAATTTTTCAAACATTAATGAAAACAAGAATTTAACCATTGGATCCATCAATCATTTGCAGCAAAGTAATCAAAGATCTATACTTGCAAGTTGCAGATCTAAGATTCAAAAAAATAAATTAAAGAAAGGTTACAGGCTTCATCTTGTTTTTGAAAATTGTCAGGAAAACTCTCTGTTTCTTTTGGAATCCAGGTGAGCAAACCTACCCAAATCTATGTTATATGCAATGATAAATGTTGTTCTGTTGTTAAAATGCCTGCTTGCATGTGTGTATGTGAATATATGTATATATATATATATATATATATATATATATATACACACACTATGATGGATGCATGCTTGTGTATATGTATACCCACCTCTGTTATGGTATATAGTTTCAGAAAAAAATAATATATAAACTTCGAGCAAATTTTTGATTTTATTTTTTTCTTATAAAACTATTCTCTTGGTTTTGATGTCTGTGATGAAATAGCCTTGGAAATGATAAATGCATGTTTATATATACATACATATATATATACCAGCAAGTTTGTGTACATAGTTCTGTACATGTCCGGAAAATAGGAGATGAAGCTTCTTTTACAGTTTACAGGCTTTTGAATTAATCCAAGAAAACTCAGTTTTCTTTAAATCAATCTCCAATAACCTTCAGTATTTGAATGAATCATGTTGTTGAAATTTAAACTAAGATTTAAGAATAGTTAAAGTATGTTGGTTGTGAATTATCTGGAAAATGTAGCAAAACAAAGACAGTGAAATTTTAAACTACATCAAAAACTCAACCTAAATAATTCATTGATTCAGGTATATAAATCGATTTGTTATCAAAATCTATGAATTTTAAAATTTTATTCATGATTTTTAAGCCTAAAATCATTGAGATAATCGGATTTGTTCAAATTTGGGTTTGTTGTCAATTGCCATTGATTGGCAACGATGGGTGAGTCGTAGTCGTCCCTGGAAGGAGTGGGCATGAGGATGATCATCAGAAAAATACCAAATGAAATTTTAATTCATGATGGAAGTAGCGGTTGTCGATTCTGGTGTGCAACCCTAGTCTGAACAAGGTTTGATATTTCGGTCATCTCCTCTTCTACAGTTGATCGAGTGTAAAGGGGTTTTGGGTGGTGGAAGTTTGGTCGTTGACGAAGGTACGGCCGGAGCTTCAGAGGCAATGGTGGTCGGGGGATCGTAGATGAGGCGGTTTCAGGTTTTGATGAGATGGTGCCAGGCATTGTTATCTTGGTTCCAGGTTTGAAGTTGAACACCCAAATTCGAATTCGAGTTAGTATTGATTGATTTGTTGATCATGATGGGATGCGGAGGTGCTTGCTGACCTGAGGAGATCATCGATGATGATCGGAGCTCGCTGTGACGATGGGGCATGTGCACTTGGTAGTGGGTTGTGTCAGTGTTTCGGTTTGAAGCAGAGAGCAAATACTCGAGTTTTTCTCGAGTCAATAGCGTGAGTGACTCGAAGTTTTGGGGTGTTTTACTCGAAGTAAAGCTGGGGCCACTCAGAAGAAAAAAAAATATTGGTTCAGGTTTTCTTTTAAAACCTGCCTGTTCAAATTTAAATCAAAGATTTTAATATGTAAATCAAAAATGATTTGTATTTGGGTTTGGAGATTTATAAGTTTCAAAATTTAAAATTGTTTTGACAACTTTAAATATTAAAGTATGATTTAAAATGGTTTGAAAAAAAAATGATGAATTTGGTTTTAAATTTTCTTTAAACTTCCTTTAGAAAATGAGTATTTCCTTAACATAAGTTTCAAAATGTGTTTCAAACTGTTTTAACTTTAAATTGTACCCATTTTAAATAATAAGTGTAAAAATGGAATTTTGAAAATAAATTTGAAAGAAAATGGTTTAAGATACTTTGTTAATTGTAAATTTAATCATTAATAAGGATAATGTTCTTCTTAAAATTTAATGAGGATTTAATGATTTGAAATTCATTAAATTAATAAGTAAATTGAAATGGATAATTTATTTATTTAATTAATTATTGATTTGGATTAATTGAATAAGTAATTAAAGACTTAAATTTATTTAATTAAGATTTAAGATTAATTAATTAAAGGATAATTAATGAAAGTGATTGAGAACTAATTTATCAAAGGTTAATAATTAGTGAAAGTAATTAAGGGATGTTATTAATTAAAAATTAATTTATCTTGTGATTAACTTAAGGTTAATAAATTATTGTAATTAAATAAGGACAACTTATTTAACGATAATTAATTAATTTAGGGTTGATTAATTAATTAAAGATAATTTATTGAATGGTGAATTAAATAATTAAGGTTAAATATTTAATAATTAAAGGTTGATAAATTACAATTAAAGGTTAATTAATTTATTATAGATGGTTAATTAATGATTAAAGAAAGGTTAATCACAATGATTTGTAATTTATTAATATTAATCAACCAGGATTAGTAATTATTCGCAAGTAATTAAAATTGATTTGAATCAAACAATTAACAGATCTTATTTATAGATGTTTGAGTGTAATTAGACACTATGTGATGGATTGATATATTTGTTATGTGATGTGATGCTATGTAATGTTTTGTGCTAAGCTGTTATATCTGATGTATATACTGTTATATGAATATGCAATCCCTTGACCCATAGAATGACATTTGAATTTCGATGCGACAGGGAGTCAGATTCCAGTTGGTTATCCGGAACCCACATCGAATCGTAATATGAATTTTATGATTGATAAATTTATTTTATCTATGAATCTGTGAATAAAGATAAGTGTTATGGGTTATACCGCTTATCGATATGATTGAATTTATGATGATTGATGTTGTGCACTATTGTGTAAAACCTCTGGACCACACTTATACACACACAAATATGGATTGCACGTGGAAATGGGTTAAGTCACAGATCTTTGGAATTGTTTTAAAATTGAATTTTTGAATCCAAAATAGTTTTGGAATTAGAATTCGAATTTTGAAGATGAATTTTTCAAAAATAAAAGTTATTTTGAATAACTCGATTGAGTTTGAAATTTAAATAATTTGATCTAAATTTGAATTCAATTTTTTTTGGAATTGAATTCTATGGCTTGGAAACTATGGTTCAAAAGGGTTATTCACCTTATAAATGGGTTTTTAAACCATTTTAAAAGCGTTGATTGAGAATTTAAATTCTAAACCCAAAGATTTTAACTTGTATAAATATAATTGAATTTTTTCTAAAACGGAAACTATATGTTTTCAAATGATAAGAGCTTTCGCATAAGAAATGAATTTCCAATTCGTGTTAAAAGGATTTCAAGTCTAAAATGGAAATAGTTTCCCAAGTTATAGATGAATCTTTGGAAACGTGTTTTGAAGGCTATAAATTAAATCTTTAATTTAAAGATTTAATGTGTTAATCCAATTGAAATGGAATTGTTTGAAATCTATTAATGATCTTTGTGAAACTAGGTGAATTTTGTGAAATGAAGCTTTTTATTTAAAGATTTAAGATGGTAATTTGTTTAACCATTTGAAAGAAAAGATTTGGATTTTCAAGTTGTGACTTAACTGAAATCCCATATCCATATGTTTTAAAATATTGCGCTCGCTATTCGGTTTAGCAGGGAGAGGACCTTTGTTTCATATAACCCATTCCGAATAGCGATACGACGTTATGGATTGCATTTGAAGACCGGTGTTGAAGACCGGGTGTCTTCGAGAACGATAGGATAACCTGTCGATCGACTCTGCACCGAGTAGCTACGGTATAGAGATTCCCTAAGTTATGGGAAGTCCGATCGGGATTGTGGATACCCGGATTTGCAAGGGCTTCTTCGGAAGTGCCTTCGGTTCTGTTCGAACCCGGAACAGACTTGCATGGTTGTATGTCTGACATTACACTTTGAGATATTAAACTGATCTCTATCAAATACATTTCTGCTTGGTGGCGGAGAATTTATTCTCTTAGCTTAACACCCTTCTCTGAGACGTACGAGCTCAGAGGTTATGTAGTTGATATTTATCAGTGATATGTTCCCAATTTGGTAGTGTGGCATGCTAAGTGCTGCTATGTGTTGATGATCATTTGTTGATCATTTGTCATCAAAGCATGGCTTTTGTATAAAGTGTTGCTTTGTGGACGAGACTGCATCAGGACCTCACACCCCGGAAATGGTCGAAACAGGAAAGATGCGGCAAGGTTATGAGGGTCGCGCCCTTTAGGGCGTGTCATTCCCTTCTGGTAAAGGGTGGTATCATGGTATGGAGCCCAGATGCTTACTCATGTGGATACTGCAGGTCTATTACTTTGTGATTGCTTTGTGATTTTGAGGCGCCTCAGATAAAGGTCCCAAAGGACCGGGGGATGGCATGCTCGAGTAGTAGTTACCTAGTTACAAAGGTAACCCGGCCTTGTGTTGGCAGAGATCCGGTTAGGTTCTCGGGACGTCCCGCCAGAGGCGATCCCATAGACAGTAGGAAGTTCCTTAGCCTAACCATTTGTTGGAAATCCATTCATCCAATACGCGCCGTGTACGGTTTTAGTTGTAGAACCTGCCATTTACTTATGGTGGCGCCCCACTGTTTAGATGGTAGCTATAGTAGGCATACGATACTGGTCGTATGTTGGCTAGGATTTATATTACACTTTCGAAATGGTTTTCCACACTTTGCACTTATAATAATAATATCAAAGAATTTCTCGTATTAAGCATATTTGACTATCATAAGGAGAAATCTCCTCCAATTCTGCGTTTGCATTGTGTGTGTGGCGGGAGGCCTTATGGTAGTTTCATTTTCTAAAAAGCATTGCGAATTTCAAATTTAAATTCTTTTGTTTGTTTTAAAGACCAAATGTTTTGTTTGCTCACACCAGTCCCATGACTGACCTAGAGTTTATTTTTCATTTCCTAAACTCTGGGTGCCCATTATTTTCCCACACGGGCAGTCTAGAGTTGGGTTTTTCAGATAATCAATAGTAGGTGTAGATTCGATAGCTTTCAGCCTAGGATTAGGCAATCGCTTGCGGACAAGACTTGCTTATCTTTGTGGATCATTATTGGGAGTTCGAGCTATTTCTGGATTTGTGTTTTGAAGATGGAGTTCTTTCTTGAAGACCATATTGGAGTTTTTGTTCCGCTGTTAGTGTTATCTTTTCTTTCCGCTACTATTATGTTGTATCATACCTCTGATGTATATTGATATTCATTGTATCATTCTGTTGTTCAGATATTGTATCAAATGTTTTATGTTGGGATATTCTGTTTCTTCCGCTGTGTTGTACTTAATGTGTTATAAGCTCCGGCGAACCAGATTCGACGTTTGGATCTGCGGCATTTGAATACGAGTGTCGTACTCGGTGCCGATTTTCGAAGGCCGAGTCAGGGTCGCTACATTTCTATTCTTCTAATCTCTATTCTATTGATCACTATCTTGTACTCTCAAGCGTTCAAATTGCTCATATTCTATCATATATCGTTTTGAATCCTGAAATTTATTTAACATCCTTTTGATTCAATACGATATCCACTTCAAATTTTCAAATATACAAATAATCTATTTGAGGATAAGATTATAGGAAGTTTGTACTACAAGTGATAAAATAGTGTTAGCAAGAACACATACCGTCAACAAACAATTATATTTATCTTTGTGGAAGTCCTCCTTGTTGTAGGAGGCAAGTGTTGAAGTCCTCGGTGTTGTAAGAGGCAAAGTGTTGAAGTCCTCAGTGTATTAGAGGCGTGAAATCCCGTTCGTCTGCTCGGGTGTTGTAAACTTGTTCCTCCGGGTGAAGCGAAGTAGTTGGTAGTGAAAATCCAGATAGAAGTCTGGGACTGGACATAGAACGGTGCTCCGAACCAGTATAAAAATCTCTGGTGTGATTTTTCTATTTTTATTTACTTTGCTACTATCATCTATTTCCGCATTTACATTATATTCCATATTACACGATCCGTGTGTACTATATTAGCACGTGCACTCGTACACTGCATTTTACACTTGGTATCAGAGCACGGCCATCATATAACCGTAACACAGTTATTTGATATGTTCTTGTAATATGGCAAATAACGCAAGTACTAGCACTCAAAACACCACTTACATGGAAGGTCAATCGACACAAAGACCTCCATTTTTCAATGGTCTTAACTATAGTTATTGGGCAACACGTATGTCATTCTTTATGCAATCAAATAGTTATGATACTTGGAATGCAACTCAAAAAGAAATAGTGAATCCAACAACTGATTATTCAGAATGGACTGCGGCCGAGAAAACGGCAGCAGCCGTAAATGCAAGAGCAATAAATATGTTGTTTTGTGCATTAGACCAAAATGAATATAACCGTGTTAGTATCTGCACTACTGCATAACAAATTTGGCAAACGCTGAAAACCACTCATGAAGGTACTAACAAGGTTAAACAAGCCAAAATAGCCATGCTGAAAAGTCAATTTCAAAATTTCAAAATGAAACCAAATGAGACAATCAATGATATATATTCACGATTTCAAACTATCCACCATGCACTTATTAGCTTAGGACAAAAGTATTCTGATTTTGATGTTGTTTCAACAGTCCTATATTCTCTGACTAGTGAATGGGAAGGAAAAGTATTAGCAATTGAAGAAGCTAATGACCTTTCCGTCATGAAGCCAGATGAATTGATAGGAAATCTAATGTCCTACGAAGCTAACTTGCAGACTAGAAAGGAACAAAAAGAAGAAACGAAAAACGTGGCATTCCATGCTGAAAAAGACGAAAATGAATCAGAATCTGAAGACGAAGATCTGGCATTCATAGCAAAAGGTTTCAAAAAATTCCTAAGACAGCAAAAAGCCAGTCGTTATAACAGAAAGAAATCTGGATCAAATAAACCAACATCATCCTCTATAGAATGTTTCAACTGTCACAAAAAGGGGCACATGCACAAGGATTGTCCGGAGCAAAAGATGAATTCAAAAAATGACAAATTAAGATATAAGAAGGACAAATCAAAGAAACGAGCATTCTCGGTAACATGGGATGATACAGACTCATCAGAAAGTGATAGTGATACGAAAGATGAACAAGCAAATGTATGTTTCATGGCAACAGAAGATGAAGTACAAATTCCTACATTCGATGAAATACTTGATATTAATGCTGAATTGATAGTCAAATATAAACACATAAAACGACAGCTAAAAGAAGCGAAAGCAGATTTGAGTAGAGCAGAATTTGAATGAGATATGTTAAAAGACGAGAAGAAAATATTAGAAGAAGAACTTGAAAATTTTCAAGAATCATCATCTAATGTTGACTCTCAATTAGATCTTTTGAGTCAGGAAATTGAAAGTCAAAAAGAGAAAAATGATGCTCTCACTACTAAAAATCATGAGCTTGAGGCAAAAGTCAAAATTCTGGACCTAGAAAAGGCTAGTTTACAAACTAAGTTAGATAACATTACTCAAAATGTTTCTAACTTTAGCGAAGGTCGAGAAAATTTGACAAAAATCATTGAAAATTCACAATCTGTTTCAAATCAACAAGGTTTGGGATATAAGAAAAAAGAAACCAAGAAACATCTTGGTAATAAAAGGAAGAAAAAAGTACAAAAAACTGAAGCTAGGAAAAATCTTAGTTTATTATATTCCAAACCAAAACCAGTTGTGAAATTTCAAAAGAAAAATGTCAAGACTATCAAAATATGGGTTCCTAAAACAAATAACAATTTGATTAGGAACAAATATATTCAGAATTTCATGAATACTGTGCATCTTAATATTAATTATATATATAAAGGGGATACCAGACCCGTTTGGGTTTGGGCTCCCAAGACCTAACTCTTTGGACCCCATAAAAAGTGGGTACCATGGACTTAATTTTATTTTTTGCAGGTCCCACTTAAGAAAAGAGGAAAGTGGATATTGGACAGTGGTTTCTCGATGCACATGACTGGAGACAAGAGCTTATTGACAAATATTACATACTCAGATGGTGGCTCCGTCACTTTTGGAGATAATTCAAAAGGCTATATCATCGGCAAAGGCGATGTGAGCAATTGCGGTACATCTAACTTACCTCTTATTACTAATGTCATGCTAGTTAGAAATTTAAAACACAATTTACTTAGTATTATTCAGTTATGTGACAAGGGTTTTACAATTTCCTTTTCGAATAATAAGTGTAGTATTTTAGATAAAGACCATAATTTAGTTTTCGAAGGTTATAGAGACAGAAATACATATATTCTGAATATGAATATTAATCATAATTCAGATATGTGTCTTGTGGCTAATGATAATGATCCATGGCTATGGCACAAACGCTTCTGTCATATAAACTTCAGAACTATTAACAAGCTAGCCAAAAACAATCTAGTTAGAGAACTACCCAAAATGAGTTTAAAGGTTAACAACGTTTGTGATGCATGTCAACTAGGAAAATTGACCAAATCATCTTTTAAATCCAAGAAAGTCATATCAACATTACAACCACTTGAGTTACTACACATGGATTTATTTGGACCTACTAGGGTTCAGTCAATAAATCACAGTCGATATGTGCTTGTAATTGTTGATATTTCTCTCGTTACACATGGACAATTTTCTTAAAAAATAAAAGTGACACTTTCGATCATTTCAAATCTTTCGTCAAAAGAATTCAAAAATCAAAAGGGATTAAAGTTAAAAATATAAGAAGTGATCATGGCGGAGAGTTTGAAAATAATGAATTCGAACATTTTTGTACAAAGAAAGGTATATATCATAATTTTTTGTTTCCCAGAACTCCACAACAAAACGGAGTTGTGGAACGGAAGAACCGAACTTTATAAGAATGTGCAAGAACATTATTGAATGGAACCACCTTACCAAAACATTTCTGGGCAGAAGCCGTCGCAACTGCCTGTTATGTTTTAAATCGTGTGTCCATAAGACCTCTTACCAAGAATACTCCTTATGAATTATTTAACAAAAGAAAGCCTAAAATCTAATACTTCGAAGTCTTTGGTTCCAAGTGCTTTATTTTAAATATGAAAGACCAGCTTGACAAATTCGATCCAAAAGCCGATGAAGGAATATTTGTCGGTTATTCTGAACGAAGCAAGGCCTATCGTATATTTAATAAACGAACCAGAACTATTGAAGAATCACTTCATGTCTCTTTTAATGAATTCTATCAGCATCATCAAACTATATCAGATGATGACGAAACAATAGTCACTGATAATCCAATTATCACAAATATTGATTCTGACTCGAAAATAATTATTGAGAATATTCCTCAAATATGTGAGTTATAATCACCACCAAGGATATTAAGAGACCATCCGGCCCAAAATATAATCGGTGAAGTAACATCACATGTCAGAACAAGGAGTCAACTCAACCAAATGGGTCATGTCACTTTTCTCTCAAACATCCAACCTAAGAATCCGAAAGAAGTAGCTACAGACGATTACTGGATCATTGCCATGCAGGAAGAACTAAATCAGTTCGAGCGCAATGACGTTTGGGAACTTGTTCCAAGACCAATTGATCAGTCAGTTATTGGTACTAAGTGGGTCTATAAAAATAAGGCTGACGAACAAGGATATATCACCAAAAATAAAGCAAGATTAGTAGCACAAGGGTATAATCAGGAAGAAGGTATCGATTATGAAGAAACTTTTGCACCAGTTGCTCGACTAAAAGCTATTAGAATCCTATTATCTTTTGCTTAACACCATAATTTCAAATTTTATCAGATGGATGTCAAAAGTGCTTTTCTCAATGGATTTAACAAAGAGAATGTCTATGTCGAACAACCTCCTTTGTTCGTACATGAAAAATATCCTGACCATGTGTTCCAACTTAAGAAAGCTCCGTATGGTTTAAAACAAGCACCTCGTGCTTGGTATGAACGACTACGTAGCTATCTTATTAACTCAGGATTTCAAATAGGCAAAGTCGATCAAACTTTGTTTATCAAACATTCTCAAAAGGATATTCTAGTTATCCAGATATATGTAGACGATATCATCTTTGGTTCAACAAACGATAAACTCTGCAAGGAATTTGCAAGTATTATGACCAAAGAGTTCGAAATGTCCCATATGGGAGAACTATCATATTTTCTTGGACTTCAAATCAAACAACTTCCGAATGGTATCTTTATTAATCAAGAAAAATACTGCGGAAATCTTATCAATCGCTTCGGGTTAAATAACACATCTGGTAAACCTACTCCTATGAGTACAACTACACATCTTGAAAAAGATGAAAAAGGTAAGAGTGTTGACCAGAAACTTTATCGAAGCATGATAGGTTCTCTTCTTTATCATACAGCAAGTCGTCCAGATATAATGATGACTGTTTGTCTATGTGCACGCTTTCAAGCAGATCCAAAGGAATCACATCTATGAGCAGTGAAACGTATAATTCGTTATCTTAATAATACCAAAGATTTCGGTCTTTTTCATCCAAAAGAATGTCCATTTGAATTAGTATCATATAGTGATGCTGATTTTGGAGGCTCTCGAACGGATAGAAAGAGTACAAGTGGTACGTGCCATTTTATTGGAAAATCACTTGTCTCTTGGTTTAGTAAGAAACAAAATTGTGTTTCACTATCAATATGTGAAGCTGAATATATATCAGCAGCTCTCGCTTGTACTCAAGTAATATACATGCAACAAACACTTCAAGATTTTGATATTCATTTATCAACTTCTATTATATACTGTGATAACACAAGTGCCATAAATCTTTCTAAGAATCTAGTGAATCACTCCAGAACCAAACAAATTGATATCCGTCATCATTTCCTTAGAAATAATATCGAAAAAGGAAATATATGTCTCGAATATGTCCAAACTGATAATCAACTAGCGGACATTTTCACTAAGCCTCTACATGAGTCTAGTTTCATTAAAATTCGTAGAGAACTTGGTTTAATTTCTAAAAAAGAACTTGATAAGTAATAATGTTATACTCTTAAGTTCTTTGCAGATTATTTTTTCGCTTTTCTATTGCTATGTTTGGAAATTGAATATGAGCTTCAAATTTTTTTATGGCAAAATTTGCATGTCTTTTTTCATCCACAAGCTTTTATATAGGAATTGTTATATAAGCTTAACAAAAATATTGTTTTCATCACTTCTATTTGAGCCTAATAAGTTTATAGTTCATTATGGCACATATTTGTGATGAGTGTGCTCAAAGGTCTCATATTTCGGTCACAAGTTCTGAGCCAAAAGAATATTACTCTCCTGAAACTCCAAAACTCAAATCAAAGTGTCATCACCAATGCATTCATACTGCTGGCAATACGCCTACTTCGAAACGAGCAAAAAAGGTATTGTTTTGTTCACCCCGTACCAGAGAAAAGATCAATGAGATTCATCATTATCAAAAACATCAAATCGATCTTCAAAGACAGCTACATTATGAGCAACAACTGATTTCGGAACGTCTATCTCTTCTAGAAAGAATGGCATCATTCTTCTGTGGTTCAAACAAACATGGCATATACGAGCCAATGCCTCATGCACCTTCGTCCTCTAGAAGCCCAAATTCATGGGATAAAAACTTTACTCAGAATGAAGGAGCGAAAGAAAAATGGTCGCCATGGAAACCACACATTACCGATGTCAAAAAAAGAGACTTCTGATCATAATTCCTCTACCTCTCATTAAAAATTTGTTTTAATATTATGATTGTATTCTAGTATTTTTTATATATCAATAAATATATATATATATATATATATATATATATATATACATATATCATGTTTTTGAATAAATTCAATATTATATAGACCGTTCACATTCAGAAATTCATGCAAGAAGGAAGGAAACTACTCACAGGCAAACTAGTCGACCGGCCAAAATGAACCAGTCGACCGTTTTTGCCTCTGTGTAAAAACGGTTGACCGTTTATTTTGGGGTGGTCGACCGGTTTCGTACTGTTATTTTTAAATAGCACTATACGGTCGTTTCTTCCCCCATTTCTTCATTACTTCCTTCTCCAACAAAACTCTCATAACCCTAAAAATAAACTCTTCCACCAATCTCACTAAAATGGATCCTCCACAAAAGAAATTAAAACAAGCTTCTACCTCCGAAACACAACCAATTGATCTCTCTATCAGGAAGTGGCTTGTAGATCCAATAACAATCAAAAGGTGGAATGAGATGAAGGATTTTAAAATCCATCCGGGTTCTTTTATTAAATTTTCAGATTTCTCTAGTTATCGTATTCTTAGTTTAGCAAAGGAAGCCGACATTGAAAATCTAATTATTCTATGCTAACCTAAATTTAGAGAAAAACAAGCCCGAGAATCCTAATTATTGTCTTTGGTCCGTTGTTTGTAGCAAAGAAGTATTCATCTCATGTGATAGGATGGCAACCGTTCTTGGTTCTTCATTTTTTGGTGAAAAATTCTCAAGTAATTTTTGCAATGTTCATATCCGTAATCAAATTAGTCATCAATTTATTGAAGATGACAAGGATAGCACTAAGTCTATGGGTTTACGACCATCTGCAAGAATTCTTCATTATACTCTTATGCACTCTCTTTTACCAAGAATAGGAAATTTTGATGCCGTCTACAAAGAAAACTTCAAGTCATTATACGCAATCTATGGGGGTATTCGCATAAATTGGATTGGCATGATCTTTGATGAGATTTTGAAAGTAAATGTTTCCTCTAGACCACACTTGTTCTATAATGAGTATATTATGCGTCTCTTGCTTGATTGTGGCATTGAACCTCCCAAGTCTTCAATTTCCAAACCAAAAGTAATCAACAAAGCAACGATTACAAGAATGAAGCTTCCCGCCCCATACTTTAATATTATGCCTTTCGAACAATGAAAAGAATAAGGACATAAAGAAGCTTCATCTCGCCCATCTCGCCCTAAACCCGAGGAAGTCAAACTTTTACGATCATCCTCCTCAACAAAAGAATCACTTGAAACTATTGCTCGAAATCAATTCCTTCTCGAAGCACGACTTAAGCGCATGGACACAAAAATGGATAAACGCTTTAACAAACTTAAGTCTTTCTTCGTTTCTATATGGGAAGCAATATCTTGTGGTGCATCATCTTCATCAATGCAAGCTTCAGACCCTGGCAAGCGCCCAGCTCCTCCTACTTTTGCTTGGACATCTTCAGAGGAGGGCACACGCTTGGGAACTAGTCATGAACGTCGACACGGGAAATCTCAGCTTGTTGAAGAAGAAGAAGAAGAGGGTGAGACGGAGTCAGAATAAGTCCTCTTTAGTCTATCTTTTTTTATCTTTTATATGTACTTATGACTTTAGCTTTTGCTTTAAATACATTATCTGGCACTTGTACTAAATAGTGTCATGTTTTAATTCGTACTAGACTTATGTGTATTATAATTCTGTGTTAATGTTACTCTTGATCTGTGATAGTAGTTTTATGTTGCTTATAATCTGTTTTACATCTTCCATTTAACAACTCCTTTTTGTCGATGACAAAGGGGGAGAAAATTGTGCTAACAGTATATATGCAGGACGAAATCTCAGGGAGATATCATATACAGGGGGAGATTCATAACTATGTTGTCATCAATCAAAAAGGGGGAGAATGTTGAGTCAAGAATTTTTATACAGAGTTTTGATTTCTGACAAAGGGATAAGCCGTGATCGACAAAAAGAGGTTATTCAGACAAAAAGAGCTCCATATGATTAGAGGTTGATTATTTGGTATGTTAGTAATGATTATTTATGTTAAAATCTATCCTCAAATAATCTTATACCTTCAATTTTCAAATATATATATATGAGTGCACATTAATTGTGCACTCTGGGAAAAACCAGTCGACTGGTCAAAACCAGGTGGTCGACCGTTTCTGCCCAGAATGCACAGATAACATGCACAAGCGAACATAACGTATATATATTCAAATTCCTGTCTACAGGTCCTTTTTGACCTGTCGACCGTTTTCAAACAGAAAGCAACCCTTCGTATAGACACTTCCTTTTCTTCAACGGTTGCTTCTCTTTCTCTTTGCAATGATCATGACCTTTGTTCATACCTTTTCACAAAAGGTTACAACTGTTTATTTCTTATATAAACATCATGAAATCATTATTCCAAATATCTAATTTTTTATTCTTCTAATCTCTATTCTATTGATCACTATCTTGTACTCTCCAGCGTTCAAATTGCTCATGTTTTATCATATATCGTTTTGAATCCTGAAATTTATTTAACATCCTTTTGATTCAATACGATATCCACTTCCAAATTTTCATATATAGAAATAATCTATTTGAGGATAAGATTATAGGAAGTTTGTACTACAAGTGACAAAATAGTGTTAGCAAGAACACATACCGTCAACAAACAATTATATTTATCTTTGTTGAAGTCCTCCGTGTTGTAAGAGGCAAGTGTTGAAGTCCTCGGTGTTGTAAGAGGCAAAGTGTTGAAGTCCTCAGTGTATTAGAGGCATGAAATCCTGTTCGTCTGCTCGGGTGTTGTAAACCTGTTCCTCCGGGTGAAGCGAGGTAGTTGGTAGTGAAAATCCAGATAGAAGTCTGGGACTGGACGTAGGACGGTGCTCCGAACCAGTATAAAAATCTCTGATGTGATTTTTCTATTTTTATTTACTTTGCTACTGTCATCTATTTCCGCATTTATATTATATTCCATATTAGATGATCCGTGTGCACTATATTAGCACGTGCACGCGTACACTGCATTTTACACTAATGAAATTTATATTGATAATATTGAAGACAATAGAAGTGTTAAAATTGAAATTAACAGTGGTTTGTTCAGTTTTAAAAATTTTATAGTCTAAATTGAATTTAAAAATAGACTTCCGAGACACAGCCTTGGAATTCGATGAAACCAGTTCCATTAGATCTGTAATATTGAATTATTATCGGATTTCAAATTTGGTATTGATCGAAGTTGTTGTGTGCTTGTACGTTAAGTAAATACGTTGAAAATTAAATCGAAATTTAATATAAGAACTGGGTTCAAAAAGCTATCTTCCCTATACGATCGAATTAGGACTCAAAACATTTTCCAATGCGTCTGGAATAGGCGTATAACATTATAAACGCCTAGCGGCACGCCTCGATAGGAGTTCGAAATTTTGAGTTACGAACTGAAGACAATTTAAATTTAATTTGAATTCAATTATACTTGTTCTATTTGAATAGTCAAATCCTTCCCGACAACTTTTTCATCCAATCGTTTTTCAAAATCAATGTGGTAGGTTTTCTTCACGCAACCAACAAATCGTGTCCCCCTCTTCACTTTTCTTTTTATTTTAAGCCGAGCCTTCTTTATAAAGTCTCGTTTAAGAATAAATTAATGGCTGAAAAAATCAATTTTTCCTAAAACCCTTTTCCTTCAAACAACGTATTCGTTCAAACCCAAAAAAAATAAAATTAAAAATATACTTATGGCCGCAATCAACCGCGCTATCTTCTCGTCCTCCTCAATCCAAACGAAATCGCTCCCCCTTTTAACTATCGCAACCTCCTGCTTTGTTCAGATCGAAGTTTTCATTTTCAACCGTGAGGAGAAGGCGAACTCAGGTGAATCTGGAAAGGAATCGCGACGTTCGCACGCGACGGCATGGCAAGGACATCGGCGATGGATTGTAGGGTTCGGCCCTCGCATCTCGAGGTGTGGAGAGATGAGTAGCGGCGATGGCAAAGTGTGGGCGTACGCGAGAATTCGTAAGGGTCGTTGTGTGGTGGTGAGGTCGGGTTTATTTACACTAAGGTATAGGATTTTGTCTTATTTGTTTAAATTTGATTTTTAAACAATATATCTATATATATATTTACACAGAGAAAAGAATTTTAAAACCCAGATTTTTAAATGGCACAAACGTATATAAATATATTAGGGAAGATAGATTTTACAGAATAAAACCTACTATTTCGGTTTATTTTCAAGAAAACTTTTATATAGAAAGATTTGAAAATATAATATGGGAGTTTTAAAGTGGTAAAGTTTATAAAAAAAATTAAATTATTTTTTGAAACCTATAATTTTTTTAATATATATATGTTTCTTCAAAGTGGAAAGAAAAATAAATAAATATAAAAGAATATACATATGCACATTTTAAACTTAGTCGTTTATTTTAAAATATGTATTTAGGATGATTAGTTATTTTATAAACTAATTTGATTATTTCAGTTACTAAAATTTTTTTGATTAAAGGAAAATTAGTTTACGATTTAATTATTTGTCTAAAAGTAAATTATTAGTTTGAAAATTTTAAATTAAATTATAAGTTAAAATAAATAAGTAAATGTTAGTTAATTATTGGATTATTCAAGTGCTAATTAACTATATAATGTCATACAAGGTCTAAAATCGAGAAACAAGCCGGAATGAAAATGAATGGAAATAGACTGCAAATCAAAAGCCAAGATGCGTTAGTCTCACTCAGTTAAATTTAAATGATTAAATTTAAATAATTGTTTAAATGGCTGAATTGATTGATGTGCTATGGTATGGTATATTTTGGAATTGATGTTTTATATTGTGCTAACGTCTGTGGATGCAGGGAAAATAGGTTGTAGGGATCTCATTGGACCCCTCAACTTTTATTTAAATTATTTAATATTCTCTGTTGTGATTATTTGATATTCTATGATGAGTTATATTTGAATATTAAATGCTTTGGTTTGATTGAATATATTTGGGTATAATGAGCTACCAAAAATATATAAAATGGATTTTGGAAAGAATATAAAGAAGTAAATTTATAAGCAAAATAATTATAGAAAATTTGAATAAATTAAGAATGAATTGGAAAAGGAATAGAAGTGATGATAAATACTAATAAATAACTTCGAGTATGAAAAGAAAAAGAATTTTGAATAAAACAGAAATTAATGAATTGTAAACTCCAGTTATATCAATTAAAGGAATAAAGAATTATTTTAAATTTCAAAGTTTAAATTTATTTAAAAGAATTAAGAAGTAATTTGAGAAATCAAAAATTGGTATCCTCAGTTAAAATATTTTAAATCATAATTAAGAAATAAAATCTGAAATTAATGGATTTTGAAATAAATGGAAGTAAATTGGAAGTAAATTTGGAAATTGATTCAAGTGTTTGGAATTGGTAATTTAAAGAAGAATGTGAAGAGAAGTATATTCTCCGGATAGCCAAGTACGCTTTCAAAGTAAGTTTTTAAATATAAGATAAAAGTTTAATGTTGTTTTAAAAGCATGTTCTAGAAAAAAAATTATTTATAAATGTTTAAATCCTAAAGTAAATATTTTTCACATCTATTATCGTAGTAATTATCTAAGGTAACATGGTAATTTTTTTTAAAAAGAGAAATTTAGTTATATGTTCTAAAAAGCAGCTTTATTTTAATTATTTTTAAAATATATATATTTTTAATAAAGCATTAAAGTATTTTTTAATTTAAATATTTAAGAGTATATTTTATAATAAGGTGTTTTAAATCGTTTTAAAATCTAAGTGTTGTACTTGGTGATTGAAGAAGAAATAGAAAATATTTGGGAAATTTATTCGGAAAAGGACGATAGTTTTGAAAACTGTTTTCAAAGGGGTTTGAAAAGTGGGAATATATTTCTTGCAAAGATATTTTTGAGGTTAATGATGTTGTGAATATTAATTGATAGTTGAATAACCGACTATCAATATTGGCCAAATACGTTGATCGTTTCGAAGAGACCGGGATCGGGATTTATTTCTCGAAAACCACTTCGATCCGGTTTGTACGTTTCGTGGAAAACGATTTTTGGATTCGAAATTGGAGTAGTGTAGTGCAAGGGCTAGTCTCTACTAATCCTGAGGATATTTCCAAAATGGATGAAGTAGGAATAGTGCCTTCGGTTCCGTTCGAACCCGGGACGGACTTTCATAGATGAATGCTTTCGGAACATCGTCGGGTGGACGATGGGCATTCTAAGGAATATGTTCTAAAAAGGTAACGCTTAGCCTCAAGCCTCATCAACCGGGAATGACTGAAAATCAAGGATTATACAACAAGACTAGGTGGGTTGCACCCAAGTAGGGTGAGTTATCCCTGTCTAGATGTCCCTTTTTATTTCGGCTTAGTGGGCGGTTTCTGATCCCAACCGCGGGGTGATCTCACTCGGGATTATCCAGTAAGGGTAGTCCCGGTCTTGTGTTGCAGGGGTGCGGGCGTACTCCTCGGTACTGTGATCTAGGCCACGTACTGTTATAGGTGGTACCCAAGTGCCTAGTCATTAGTTGGAAATCCATTCTCCCTACGAGCCTTGTACGAGTTTTGTTTCTATTACCCACTCTGTGGCTGGTAGATGGAATTTAATGAATGTAACAATTTCAGCTATTTTATAAGTATTTGTATATAGACCCTATTATAATATCAGAGGATTTTGATAAAAATTGTTTTAGCTATCGTAAGGTAAAAGCCCGACATGTTTATTTTTGGCGTGGTCTTACGAGATGCTTTTGTTTTCAAAGGATTTTTGAAACTTTAATAATCAATTGAGTGTGGTTTTCTCATGCTGGTAATCCAAACTGACTTGGGTGTTATTTAACTGTAATGCTCGGGTCAGACCGAGTATTATAGGATACAGGATATGATGCTGTGGAGCTCAAGAGACGAGCTGGACGACGATACGTACCTTCGTACTTTCTATACATATATATTCCGCTGTGTTGAGTAGTTGTGTATCCAGTTGTATGTTATTGATGTTGAGCTGTGATTGGTGTACTCTGACGATGTAATATATAAACAGACATATTTGTTTTGGGGTAAAGATCATTTATTATCTATTATACTTTATTCCGCTGCGATGGTTAGATTCTGTTGTTATTTTCTATTTTCTTCTTCTACCTCTTCTTCTTTAACCCAAATGGTTCGTATTTCTGTACAAATTGAGTTGATTGTTGTAGAATAGTGTTGACTCAAGGGGTACAGATTTGCGGGTCGTTTGACTTGGTATCAGAGCATAGGCTGGTGATAACCTTGGCTCTGGTGGGAATTACTCATAAAATAGAGTCCATAGTACGCTAGAACGAGTTTGGGTATATTAATAGATATAAGCGCCTATTTATTAGTGAATATAAAATTGTTTATATATTGTTGATTTATCGGTTGAGTGTTTATGGATTCTGGTCGATATATGGGACGCCATGTCATTGATAGGGATTTCTAAACTCTTGAACTAGGTAAACTGACACGGTATTGTTTTAAATAGGGTAAATGAAATAATTTTACCCAAAATTATTTTGTATATAAAGGAAATAATTTTTCGTAAATTATTATCATTATATATGGATGCTTGTATAGTAGAAAGTGATAATATTTAATTATTATCATTATTGTATGATTATTGCAATAGATATGAAATAATAACTAAATATTATGGAAGAAATTAATAATAAATGGGATTTGTAAATGTGATTTATAGTTGAATAAGATATTGATACCATAATTAAAACTAAGAAATCAATTTATATGCAAATGTAATTTGTACAGATAAACTAAATGTATATTATAGTGTGATTAATAATTAAAATAAGATAAAGTTCCAAAGTAACGTTTGAAAATAAATTTAAAAGGTTTGGAATTTGAAAATTTGGAAATTTAAGTTCCTTTGAATTTGAAAATGATTCCCAAAGGTTGGGAAAAATAATATATAACTGAGAGAAATATTTTTTAATCCGGTTTGAAATTTAGGGAGATATGGAATTTAAAAATATTCGAAGGGTTTTAAAAGGATAGAAAAGCATTGAACTCTTTACGGTCGTTGGAAAATAATTCCGATGTTGATCGCGACATCATCGGTGTTCATTTTCGAGTTTCCAAGAGAGAAATTGCTACCAAAATTTGTTTTGAATTGGAATTGTTTGCAAAACCGGGTTGGTTCTGAAATTCAAAGAGATAAATTTGATTTTAGACATGCAAGGAATTTTGGATATAGGTGATTTCAAAGGGAATTTTGAAATGTTAGAAGACTGTTTAAACTTTGGAATCTTAACTAAGAATGTTGATGGCATATTAGGAGCCCGACAACTTGTAAATTTGGACTTTGTTGAAATAAAATTTAACTCGTAAGTAAGCAAAGTGAAGTTGAATACTGGGATTAAAAATTTGAATGGTGTTGAATCATGTGTATGAAAACAAATTTTAGTCAAGTTGGACTAAATAAAACAAAGTTTTGAGATTTAAAATTTGTAAGTAACCGATTAACTAACATAGTATACAAATGAAAATTCAATATAGGATGATGCTTGATTTAATGGTGTAAAAATAAGCGTAGAATAAGTTCACGTGGACTAAAAATAATTAATGTTAGAAATAAAATTTCTTGATTGAAAATGAATTTGTGAATGAATAAGTGGATCAACTATTAAACTTATAAAGTAAGTCGATATTAATAAGTAGAAATTGGAAATTTTAATCCGAGAATTAAAATTTAACTTAAGTGAATGTTGAATCTAACTTGAGATAAGTTAAATAAAGTTGAAATTGAAATTGAATTAAATTGGATATAAAGCTGAAAGGTAAAATGATTATAATTGTGAAATAAAAATTTATACCTTAAGCTAGTAAGTGTTATATGTATAATCTGGAATTTGGTTATAAGATGAAATGACTCAAATGAGCAATATAAGCTTTTAAATAAGTAAATAAGTTTTGAACTCATATATTGAGAAATAAATTTTAGTTAGGTTTGGATTGAATTGAATCAAAAGTCAGTTGTGTCATGAATGATATTAATGGAATTAAGTCCTTGCTTAACAAAAAAATTCAAAGAATAAATGTAACTAGATTTAACTGAAGTTGAGTTGGAATAAAACCGAATTTAAATGAATTCAGTCGAATTATAGATAATACTGGCTGGAATAAAATTCTTACATAAAAAAATAAAAATAAATGTAAACTAAGTAAATATTGAATTATAATTTGGAAGCTTATAAAAGAATTGAAAAGCATTGAAAATATATATAAAACCCCTAGTTAAAAGTAAAATGTGAATATAATTGATTGTAAATAGTTGGGAAGGAGTGAATACTACTAAGTGAGTAGTTTATAAAAACTTAAAAGGGGAATAAGTAAGCAGAATAAAAGTATTTGTATCCTAAAAAAAAAATCCACACTTGTGATATTAAGTAAGATTGAACTCAAGAGAATCAAATAAAATGATTTTATAAAATGATTTTCAAGATAAATGAAAAAGAAAATCAAGTATCGAATTATAATTGGAAGTGTCGATTGAATGAAAGTTAGAATTAGATTAAAATGGATATGGTGTGGAATATAAACAAATCCAATTCAAGCATAAATTGAATGGCCTTATTATTAATAAATTCAACAATGAATTGTTAATGTAAATTAAAATTTAAAATGGATAAAGGAATAAACTAATCGAATAAATTGGTGAAATGGTTGGGATTTGATCAAAGGAAAATCAAATCAAAGATTGTGAATAGATACTTGAGTTTGAAAATAAAGCTTTTGTTATAAATAGAAATTCAACTTAAAATTTTAAGTAAATTAAAAATGAAATATGCTGGAGATCAATTTAAAATTTCCCAATAAAACTTAAGAAATAAAATTCTGCGAACTGGTAAATGTAAATAAAATTGATTTTGAAGTCAATTGAATTGAATATGAATTGAACATGTATGGAATTGGATTAAAAATAAAAATGATTTGAGATGAAAATAAACCCAATTCGAGTATGAACGAAAAAAATGGGAATGAACTTAAGTTATGAAATGGGAGTGAATTGAAGCAAATTAACTTAAGTTTAAAATTAATAAAGCATGGGATGATGTCGGGTATAATAAAAATAGTTTGGAATCAAACTTTTTGGGTATGAAAGAAATGCAATGAAAGTTTGCGAATAAATTAAAATGGAATGGAATCAAGTGTAAATTGAGTTGGAATCAATTTAGTTGGTTATAAATCTTATGAAATTATTTATTCACATTAATATTGTTGAATTGCAATAGAAAATTGATCGTTCGACTAAAACGGAAGTAAACAAAATTATATGAACCAACAGCAGTTTAATAAATTGATTTTTGCATCAATTGGAATGAATATGAGTTTCTTTCATTTAAAAATAAATTGAATGGAATGGTATGTAATTTGGATGCAAACAATTTAAAACTAGTGTCGAAACCTTTCATATGTACTTATGAATGTATACCGCATGGATTACTTATGAAATCTATGTGTTAGCTATTTGAATATAAGTGTAATGTTATTAAATTGCATGTATTTTGTACTTACATATTTAAATTGAGTAAGTACAGCAACCTGGAAGTCGTGTGGCTGGATTTTGTCGCGCTAGATGCTAAAATAAATAAGTCATTTGCTTAAAAATGCTAAATAAGGTACGCCTACGCAATAAAAATAGGATATATGAACTGTTTTTGGTTTTTCCGACCGTGTGGGTCGATGTATATGTATTTATATCTTTTGTGAAATTGCAAAAGCTCCTCCGTACAAAGGAGACTTTGCCAAAAAAATTCGTTAATTTTAGGAGTTAGAAATTTTTTTGAAAATTTTTGGAAATTTTTTTTGTTAACGACAAAACGATTTCAAACTGGAAAATGAAATAAATTATTAAGTGTAACTAATTTAAAATAATGACATGGCTTAGCTGTAAATGGAAAATGAAAATAAGTGTTCAGAGTTGAAAATAAATTAAATTCATATGGAAATGGGAGAATCAATTTGAACAGAAATAGATATAAACTAAAGTGGTGGAGTGAAAATAAATAAAGAAGCATATAAATGCTTATGCTAAACTTAAGAAACGAATGTGAACTCTTAATTGGAAATTGATATGACAAAAATATTCTAAGTTAATATTTGGACAAATAGATATTGAAATTCTGTAAGGAGTCAGTAAAATGTTTTGAATGTTGTGATTGGGTATTATTGCTAAGTAAAATATGCAGGTATATTAAGGGAAAAGAGAGTTGGTTTTGATTTCAAAAGATAAATATGAATTGCCCGACAAAAAGGTATGTAACTTAAATTTCTGTGAAATTTGATTTGGTTTGTGAATCTAACCACTTGGTTTTTGTTTTGTTTTGGAATTTGGGAGCCCGTAGAGGCCTTTTTTAGTTGTACCGAGCTAGCCGCGCAAAGGAGACGTTGGCGAAATTTTTAGAAAATTTAAGGAGTTAGAAAAATTTTGAGAAAATTTTGATAATTCAAAATTTGGGTTTAAATTGAAACTTGAACGATTGAGCAAATAGTATTGTTTGAAACTATGAAGGAGTGGGAAGTTAGTAAGAATGATAGTGGGTCTTTAATAAATGATATGTTATGACAAGTTGATAAAACTATTTGGTTTTGGGAATAAGTAAAGGGGTATTGGACCATTCCTCTTAACTAGTAATTTCGAGGACGAAATCCTATTAAGGGGGAGGAACGTGACGACCCGAAATTTTCGAGTATTTAAAATTGGAATATATAATTGATTTTAAATATTCAATAGTGTAATTTTAACTTGAATTACGAATATCACAATTTATTTGATAACTAAATTATTGAATTAAATAATTTGAAGTTGGGTAAAATGTAGAATCTGGAGTTTGAAGCCTGTTGGAAATAAATTGAAGGCTTATGAAATTTATATTGATAACATTGAAGACAATAGAAGTGTTAAAAATGAAATTAACAGTGGTTAGTTTAGTTTTAAAAATTTTATAGTTTAAATTGAATTTAAAAATAGCCTTCCGAGACACAGCCTTGGAATTCGACGAAACCAATTCCAATAGATCCGTAATATTGAATTATTATCGGATTTCAAATTTGGTATTGATCGGAGTTGTTGTGTGCTTGTACGTTAAGTAAAAGCGTTGAAAATTAAATTGAAATTTAATATAAGAACTGGGTTCAAAAAGTTATCTTCCCCATACGATCGAATTAGGACTCAAAACCTTTTCCAATGCGTCTGGAATAGGCGTATAACATTATAAACGCCTAGCGGCACGCCTCGACAGGAGTTCGAAATTTTGAGTTACGAACTGAAGACAATTTAAATTTAATTTGAATTCAATTATATTTGTTCTATTTGAATAGTCAAATCCTTCCCGACAACTTTTTCTTCCAGCCGTTTTTCAAAATCACTGTAGTAGGTTTACTTCACGCAACCATCAAATCGTGTCCCCCTCTTCGCTTTACTTTTTATTTTAAGCCGAGCCTTCTTTCCAAAGTCTCATTCAAGAATAAATTAATGGCTGAACAAATCAATTTTTCCCAAAACCCTTTTCCTTCAAACGCCTATTCGTTCAAACCCAAAAAAAATAAAAATAAAAATATACTTATGGCCGCAATCGATCGCGATATCTTCTCGTCCTCCTCACTCCAAACGAAGTCGCTCCCCTTTTAACTATCACAACCTCCTGCTATGTTCAGATCGAAGTTTTCATTTTCAACCGTGAGGAGGAGGCGAACTCAGGTCGATCTGGAAAGGAATCGCGACGTTCGCAGCGACGGCATGGCGAGGACGTCGGCGATGGATTGTAGGTTTCGGCGCTCGCCTCTCGAGGTGTGGAGAGATGAGTAGCGGCGATGGCAAAGTGTGGGCGTACGCGAGAAGTCGTGAGGGTTGCTGTGTGGTGGTGAGGTCGGGTTTATTTACAAAAAGGTATAGGATTTTTTCTTCTTTATTTAAATTTGATTTTTAAACTATATATATATATATATATATTTACACAGACAAAAGAATTTTAAAACCCGAATTTTAAATGGCACAAATGTATATAAATATATTAGGGAAGAAAGGTTTTACAGAATAAATCCTACTGTTTCGGTTTATTTTCAGGAAAACTTTTATATAGAAAGATTTGAAAATATAATATGGGAATTTTAAAGTGGTAATGTTTATAAAAAAAATTAAATTATTTTTTGAAACCTATAATTTATTTTTAATATATATATATGTGTTTCAAAGTGGAAAGAAAAATAAATAAATAAAAAAGAATATACATATGCACATTTTAAACTTAGTAGTTCATTTTAAAACATGTGTTTAGGGTGATGAGTTATTTTATAAACTAATTTGATTATTTCAGTTACTAATTTTTTTTTGATTAAAGGAAAATTAGTTTACGATTTAAAATTAAATTATTAGTATAAAATTTTTAAATTAAATTATAAGTTAAAATAAATAAGTAAATGTTAGTTGATTATTGGATTTATTCAAGTGTTAATTAACTGTATAATGTCATACAAGGTCTAAAATCGAGAAACAAGCTGGAATGAAAATGAATGGAAATAGACTGCGAACCAAAAGCAAAGGTGAGTTAATCTCACTCAGTTAAATTTAAATTTAAATTATTAAATTTAAATAATTGTTTAAATGGCTGAATTGATTGATATGCTATAGTATGGTATATTTTGGAATTGGTATTATATATTGTTCTAACGTCTGTGGATGCTGGGAAAATAGGTTGGAGGGATCCAACTGGACCCCTTAACTTTTATTTCAATTATCTAATATTCTCTGTTGTGATTATTTTATATTCTATGATGAGTTATATTGGAATATTAAATGCTTCGGTTTGATTGAATATATTTGGGTAGAATGAGCCACCAAAAATATATAAATTGGATTTTTTGGAAAGAAAACAAGGAAGTAAATTTGTAAGCAAAATAATTATATAAAATTTGAATAAATTAACAATGAACTGGAAAGAAATAGAACCGATGTTAGATACTAATAAATAACTTCGAGTATGAAAAGAAAAAGAATTCTGAATAAAACAGAAATTAATGAATTGTAAACTCAAGTTATATCAATTAAAGGAATAAAGAATTATTATAAATTTCAAAGTTTAATTTTATTTAATAGAATTAAGAAGTAATTTGAGCAATCAAAAATTGGTATCCTGAGTTAAAATATTTTAAATCATAATTAAGAAATAAAATCTAAAATTATTGGATTTTGATTTGGAATTGGTAATTTAAAGAAGAATGTGAAGAGAAGTATATTCTCTGGATAGCCAAGTACGTTTTCAAAGTAAGTTTTTAAATACAAGATAAAAGTTCAATGTTGTTTTAAAAAGCATGTTTTAGAAAAATTTATTATTTCTAAATGTTTAAATACTAAAGTGAATATTTTTCAAATCTATTATCGTGGTGATTATTTAAGGTAACATGGTATTTTGTTTTAAAAAGAGAAATTTAGTTCTATATTCTAAAAAGTGGCTTTATTTTGATTATTTTTAAAATATATATGTATATATTTTTAATAAAGCATTAAAGTAGTTTTTGATTTAAATATTTAAGAGTATATTTTATAATTAGGTGTTTTAAATCATTTTAAAATCTAAGTGTTGAACTTGGTGATTTCAGAAGAAATAGAAAATATTTGGGAAATTTATTCAGAAAAGGAAGATAGTTTTGAAAACTGCTTTTCAAAGGGGTTTGAAAAGTGGGAATATATCTTGCAAAGATGTTTTTGAGGTTAATAAATAATTTGGAAAATTATTTATTGTTGGATGGATGTTGTGAATATTAATTGATAGTTAAATAACCGACTATCGATATTGGCCAAATACGTTGATCGTTTCGAAGAGACCGGGATCGGGATTAATTTCTCAAAAACTACTTCGATCCGGTTTGTACGTTTCGTGGCAATGATTTTTGGATTCGAAGTTGGAGCAGTGAAGTGCAAGGGCTAGTCGCTACTAATCCTGAGGATATTTCCAAAATGGATAAAGTAGGAATAGTGCCTTCGGTTCCTTTCAAACCCGAGATGGATTTGCATAGATGAATGCTTTCGGAACATCGTCAGGTGGACGATGGGCATTCTAAGGAATATGTTCTAAAAAGGTAACGCTTAGCCTCAAGCCTCATCAACCGGGAATGACTGAAAATCAGGGGTAATGAAGCAAGGCTAGGTGGGTAGCAACCAAGCAGGGTGAGGTCATTCCTATCTAGATGTCTCTTTTTATTTCGGCTTAGTGGGCGGTTGCTGATCCCAACCACGGGGTGATCTCACTCGGGATTATCCAGTAAGGGGTAGTCCCGGTCTTGTGTTGTAGGGGAGCGGGCATACTCCTCGGTACTGTGATCTATGCCACGTACTGTGACAGGTGGTACCCCAGTGCCTAGTCATTAGTTCGAAATCAATTCTCCCTACGAGCCGTGTACGAGTTTTGTTTGTATTACCCACTCTGTGGCTAGTAGTTGGAATTTAATGAATGTATCAATTTCGGCTATTTTATAAGTATTTGTATATAGTCCCTATTATAATATAAGAGGATTTTGATAAAAATTGTTTTAGCTATCGTAAGGCAAAAACCCGACATGTTTATTTTGTGGCGTGGTCTTACGAGATGCTTTTGTTTTCAAAGGATTTTTGAAACTTTAACAATCAATTGAGTGTGGTTTTCTCACGCTGGTAATCTAGACTGACATGGGTGTTATTTAACTGTAATTCTCGGGTCAGACCGAGTATTATAGGATATAGGATATGATGTTGTGGAGCTTAGGAGACAAGCTGGATGATGATACGTACCTTCGTACTTGCTTTATATATATATTCCGCTGTCTTGAGTAGCTGTGTATCCAATTGTATATTATTGATGTTGAGCTGTGATTGATGTACTCTGATGATATAGTATATAAACAGACATATTTGTTTTGGGGTAAAGATCATTTATTATCTATTATATTTTATTCCGCCGCGATGGTTAGATTCTGTTGTTGTTTTCTATTTTCTTCTTCTGCCTCTTCTTCTTTAACCCAAATGGTTCGTATTTCTGTACAACTTGAGTTGATTGTTGTAGAATAGTGTTGACTCAAGGGGTACGGATTTGTGGGTCGTCTCACATCTTTAAGAAGATTGTGACGGCCTGGACTCGACCTTCGAAAATCGGGACCGAATACGACATTCATATTCAAATGCCGCAGATCCAAACGTCGAAGCTGGTTCGCCGGAGCTTATAACACATCAAGTACAATACAGCAGAAGAAAAAGAATAACACATTGATATACAACATCTGGTACAATAGCCAGATACAACTGAATGATATAATGAATATCAATATACATCAGAGATATGATACAAGACAATAGCAGCGGAAAGAAAATAGATAACACCAGCACCGGGTAATATCTCCAAGACGGTCTTCAAGAGAGAACTCCAGTATCGGTAATCTCCATCTCCAAGGAACTAATCCAGAAATTGCTCTAACTCCCAATAACAATGCATAAAGATATGCAAGTGCAGTCCTGATCTAAAGACTGAACTAGCTCCAGATAATCTACTAAACCTGACAATTTGAAAAGCCGAACTCTAGACTGCCCGTGTGGAAGAATTATGGGAACCCAGAGTTTAGGAAAGGAACAATAAACTCCAGGTCAGTTGTGGGACTGGTATGAGCAACAGAAAAAAGTTTATCTTTTAAACAGACAACAAGAGAATTTAAAGTAAATCCGCAATGCTTTTTCGAAAAGGAAACTACCATAAGGCCTCTCGCCACGCACACAATGCAAACGCAGATTTGGAGGAGATTTCTCCTTATGACAGTCAAATATGCCTGATACGAGAAAACTTCTTTGATTTTATTACTAGTGCCTATTGTATAAAAAACCATTTCGAAAGTATAATATTAATCCTAGCCAGCATACGACCAGTATCATATGCCTACTATAGCTACCATCTAAACAGTGGGGCGCCACCATAAGTAAATGGCAGGTTCTACAACTAAAACCGTACAAGGCACAAATTTGATGATTGGACTTCCAACAAATGGTCAGGCCAATGAACTCCCTACTGCCACATGGGTACGCCTCTTATGGGATGTCCCGAGAACCTAATCGGATCTATGCCAACACAAGGCCGGGTTACCTCTGTAACTAGGTAACTACTACTCGAGCATGCCACCCCCCTGTCCTTGGGACCTTTATCCGAGGCGCCTCTAATCCATAAAGCAACAACCACACAATAAATGAAATTGAAGCAACTATATAGGTAAATATTTGGGCTCCATACCATGATACCCCCTTTACCACAAGGGAATGACCCATACTAGAGGGCACAACCCTCATAACCTTTGCCGCATCTTTCATGTTCTGACCATTTCCGGGGTGTGACGTCCTGATGCAGTCTCGTCCACAAAGCTACGCATTATACAAAATCCATGCTTTGGTCACAAATGATCAACAAATGATCACCAACACATAGCAGCACTCAGCATGCCACATTGCCAAATTGGGAGTATATCACTGATAACCTTCAACTACATACCTCTGAGCTCGTACGTCTCAAAGAAGGGTGTTAAGATAAGAGAATAAATTCTCTGCCGCCAGCAGATATGTATTTGAAAGAAATCGGCTTTATTTCTCAAAGTGTATTGTCAGACATACAACTGTACAAGTCTATTCCGGGTTCGAACAGAACCGAAGGCACTTCGTCCAATAAAGGAAGAAGCCCTTGCAAATCCGGGTATTCACAATCCCGACCGGACTTCCCATACTTAGGGATTCTCTATAATGTAGCTACTCGGTGCAGAGACAATCGATAGGTTATCATATCATTCTCGCAAGCACCCGGTCTTCAACATCGGTCTTCAAATGCAATTCATAACGTCATATCACTATTCGGAATGGGTTATATGACACAAGGTCCTCTGCCGGCTAAAGCGAATAATGAGCACAATGTTTAAAATATATGGATATGGAAATTCAATTAAGTCACAACTTCAAAGAAAACCAAAACCTTTCTTCAAATGGTGAAACGAATTACCATTTCAAATCTTTAAACGAAAAGATTTATTTCACAAAGTTCATCCAGTTTCACAAAGATCCATTTACGGGTTTCAAAAAAAATTTCCATTTTAATTAGATTCACTCATTAAATCTTTAAATCAAAGATTTAGTTTATAGCTTTCAAACCGTTTCGATAACTTGGAAATCATTTTCATTTCAACTTGGAATCCCTTTTAACACAAATTGGAAGTTCATTTCTTATGTGAAAGCTTTAATTATTTGAAAACAAATAGTTCTCATTTCAGAAAAATCCAATTATATTTGCACGAGCTAATGCCTTTGAATTTAAATTCAAATTCTCAAAATCAATACATTTAAAATGGTTTGACCCATATGTAACTTGTATAACATCTTCAATCCCTAGTTTCTAAACATAGAATTCAATTTCAAATTTTGAATTTTGAATTTAAATTTAAATCAAATTATTTAAATTTCAAGGAGTAATCAAGTTATTCCAAAATTAAATTTTATCTTTGAAACTCATTTTCAAATACTTTTTACTTTAATCCCGGTCCATTCCCAAAACCATTTGGATTCAAAAATTCAATTTTAAAACTATTTTCAAAAATCTACGACTTAACCAATTTCCACGTGCAATCCATATTTGCGTGTGTATGGTGTAGTCCAGGGATTTCACACAATAGGTGCACAACATCATCATCACAGATTCAATCATATCAATCTCGATAAGTGGTATAACCCATAATGCTTATCTTCATTCACAGATTCACAAATAAATAATATGAATTTATCAATCACAAATATTTACCATTATGATTCGATGTGGGTTTCGGATAACCAACTGGAATCTGATTCCCTGTTGCATCGAAATTTAAATGCCGTTTACGGGCAAAAAGGGTTCTCACATACACATAGAAACAAATCACAAATCACAGTTCAGCACAAAGCAATTCACGTTACATAGCGTCACAATCACATATCAGAAATATCAATCCAGTATACAATATTTGACAGTTAACTTAAATTAATCAAATTTAAACACAATAAATTATAATGAGCAATTAATTCCTTAATTATTTTCATAAAGTAATTACATTACACAATTTCATAAATTATTAGCATTAATTAAATAATCTAATTAATTGTTAAAATAATCACATTAGTTAATGACCTTCATTAACTAATAACAATTCTTTAATTGCTTTGCTAAAGAAATTTCATCACATTAATCATTATTAATTTAAAATTGATTAACCATTAATAACTCATTAATTAATCCTAATTAGTTAATTAATTAAGTGTTAATTGTAACTTAATGAATTCTTAAACACAATTAAATTATTCCTTAATTAAATTAACTTAACTTTAGTTAATAAATTTAAACTTGTAATTAGTAAGTTAATTTATACAAAACATTAATTATTCATTCTAATTAACTTAATAATTTATGAATTACAACTCAATAAGTTTCATTAACTTTAAAGAAAGCTTATTCTTATTAATGATTTCATTTATCACTCACAATATGTTTGAAAACATTTATTTCAAATTTACTGCTTAAATTTCATTTTCATTTCAAGTTTTAAAATGAATACCAATTTATCTTATATAAAGTTAAAAACTAATTTTTAAAACCTTTGAATTCACATGTCAAATAATACTTTCGTTATAAAAGAAATTCAAAGAATAAAATCAACTTCTCTTTAAATTCACATATTAAGGGATATTTAATCATTTAACTTATTTAACATTAAATTTATAAAACTTAATTTTATTTCAAAATCTAGAATTTCAATTTAGATTCAAGTCTAGGTTTTAAAGTTTGATTTAACTTGTTTTAAATCTTTCCTTTACAAATTCCAAATCCATTTTAAATTCAAATTTTTTGACACATGATTTCTTAACATCTTTTTAGTTATTCGAACTAAACTTTAATTTATAGTTAAACTTTTTTTTAAACTTAATTTAAACTTACTTTATAATTTATTTAGTTTTAAATTGGCAAAAACAGAACAGGTTTTGTTTTTTAAAACCTGGGCAAGCTTCTACCCAAGCCACGAAAATCTTCTTCAAGCCAAAACTGGAAAAACTTCGAGTAAACTACTCAAATTACCCGAGACAAACATGCGAGAGGAATCCCTGCATCCATTTCCCAAACTAACAAAAATTTCCAGATTTCCAAAACTATGCTCCATGCACGTGCACGGCACCGCTGCTCGTCTCCAGACGTCGCTTCGTCATCGAGCAAGTCGACAACCATCCAAGAAGCCATCCCCAATCGCCAGAACCACTCCATCTTCTCGAATTCAAAATCGAGCACAAAACGAATTCTGGAAACAAAAAGACCCATCACGACCCAAACCTGTCATCGCCTCGACCACGAAGGTTCGACCACCAGAAAGTGAGAATCTCCAGCCATCCACTCGTCAACGCGACCTCAACCTTTCCCCTGAGTCACGTCGCACTCGATTAAACGTAGACGACGAATGAATCGAAAAACTTAGCCTCACCAAAATTAGGTTTACGAATGAAAACTGCTCGCCACCGTCACCACCGTGAACGTGGGCATCTCCGAGCATTTTTCCCACCATCGTCATAGTACCCTCCACCTCCACGCGAAACCCCGACTATCAACCACACTCCGATCAGAAGAAGTTGGTCAAAACCCAATTTTCGAACAAGAACGAACTACTCTCGAATCCTTAATCTAAAAATTATAATTTTTGCTTTAAAAATCATATTTTAGTTTAAGAATTCAGTTTATAAATCTGAATTCGAGAATTAAGAAATTCGAATTTTGACTAATTTTAAAAGTTTGCTCAGTTTCTTGCTTCCTAAAGTTATTAACAAGTTGATTTAACTTAAATAAATTATAAATCTTGAATATATGCTATAACAAACAAATTTTGTTTTAACACTTAATCCAAACAACAAGTAGATCGAGAGCAAATGATTCTTGAAGTGAAACTTGTGGTTAATATCTAAGACAGAGAATACACATCAACTGCCTGCACACCATTCTTCCTTCAAAATACTCAGACCATTCATACATATATTCAATCATACTTATTCGTAGATATGTTTGCGAAGGTTCATAACTTAAAATAAAAAAAAAATGTTACTCACCTTGATTTTAAAATGAACAGAGTACTTCTTTTTTAGGCTTTCAATTTTTGCTAGCTGAGATCTTCTTTTAATCTCTGAGTTTCATTGATATGTATTGTAGTTTAAATTTGAATTTTTGTTTTAGTTTTTGAGATGATGTTACTTCAGATTCCTTAGCTTTGAATGAATGAAACTGAAATGTGAGAAGTTGTTATATAGAAAGAAGTTTACAGGGGATATATTTGTACAGGGTGATTATATGGTTTTGTACAATATATCAGAGATATTTTTTCTTTCCCTTACTTTGACTAAGCCAGATTTCAGCTGAAATGATTTGTTTTCCTTTTATTTATTGACTATGCAATTTTTTTTTCTACTTGGTGGCTGATGATCTTCTTTTGTATGCTAGAGATCATAGCATTAATTACTATTGTCGTTTTCCTTTTCAAGTCTACACTTATTTGTTCTTTGCTGTGCAGTTAATGCGCTCGGTTGATTCAAAGCAGTCGAGGTGCAAAAAGTCATAGCAGGGATACAGCGATGATATAGCGGGATATAGCGGATGGCTCTAAAATAGCATGTAAAACTCGTACTTAATGTTTTTACAAATATATAAGTGGTAATTAAATGAAAAATTATCATTCAATTGAATTATAAATAATACATAAATAATTTTAAATGAAAACATGTGCGAATATACTTTAAATAAACGAAAAACTATTACATAACATAATTGAATTTGGCAGAATATTAGAGTATTTTCATTTCTGAAAATATATTAAAAATAAAATCAAATAAATTAGTTTCATAATTTATAATGTATAAATGCATTTTTCAATTCATTTTATTAAAAAGATAAAGCGGGAATAGCAGATGTTAACGCTAAAAATTATACGCAAACACCCCGGTGTATGTAGAGATTAAGTGAAAGCACCACCCGTGAACACGGGAATTAAACACAAGTAGAAAAGTCACAGAGAAAGCAGTAAAAGACAACAGTTTTATAGTGGTTCGGCTTCAGATTAAGCCTACGTCCACTTTAATCCTCTTTATTACTGAATCAATTACAACTTTACAACAATCTTCAATTATAATACTGATGAGACAAACAACTAGAACTCCGATGTAAAGAATTCTTTGGATCCATGTTGATTGTGTTAGATTTCCTCTTGAAGTTTGTTTAGATGTCTTTCGTGTATGAAGTGTCGAGTGAGTCGAGAATTCAGCAGAGTATCGGCGTTCCATAAATGAGCCAAAAGATCCCCTTTTTAGTTGGAGTAGGTGGGGTATTTATAGGAGAGTTCGGCATTAGGTCGTAGGTCGCAAACGACCTTGGATAGGTCGTAGGTCGCCCGCCACCTAGTGGGAGTTGTTTACGGCTTATACACAGTTCACTCGATCGTTCTTGAGAAGCTAGCAAGTCATAGGTCGTGGCTGACCTAGGTAGGAAGCGGCATAGGAAGCTCCTTTGGTATGTTTGGGCCCTGAGCGACTTATGTATAGGTCGTAGGTCGTGGGCGACTTAGTAGATATGGTTTACGGCCTAACAGGAGCACCTTTGATCATTCGAACAAGTCATAGATCGTGGGAGGTCTAGGGTAGGAACGACATAAGGAAGACAAGTTACCTCGGCTTTGTACAGCTCGCTAGGTCGCTAGGTCATTAGAGAATTTAACCCTGTTAGGTCGCTCCCCTTATTAACTCGCTAGCTCGCGTATACCTTTAGGTCGCTAGGTCACCTCAGTCCATAGGTCGTCGGTGCGCTAGGTCGCTCAATCCATTTAACAATTAGGTCGTTTGACTTGATGAGCCGCTTTATGTGTTAGGTCACTTACTTCCTTAGGTAGTTAGGTCGCGCCTTCACATAAGTCGTTAACTGGGTGAGTCATAGGTCGTTGGACCATCTAATCCTCTAGGTCGCTGGACCTTTCAATTCTTTAGGTCGCTAACGAGTTGAGTCGCTAGGTCGCTACTTTTTTCTAGGTCGCAGGGTCGTAGAAAGAAGAGGGTTAACATTTGCCCCTCGAAGTATACGCCTAAGAGTTAGGTCGTGTGCTTCGATATCTTTTAACCCGTGCCAGCTTAGATCATTAAGTCGCGAGCGACTTATGAAAGAGTTAGGTCGCTCGTGTCGATTCGTGTTCCTCTCTCTCCCATATATAAGCCGTTAGGTCGTTTTCTTCTTCCTTCACCTTATTGTATTCTGTTGCCGCCGTTACTATCTTTGAGCTCGAGAACTTTTGAAGCCAGTCTTCCTGTTGATTTGATCATCATCTCCTCAATCTTACTGTGTAAGTGAATTCGGTTATTATTCAACCACGACCACCATTGAATTGTGAATCCCTCAGTTTTCGGCCCTATCCCGATTATGCATGCTGCATTTCGCCGTGGATCATGTGACGATTAATCTTTTATCATTTTTGGACACGTTGTCACTATGATTCATGAGAGTACAACAATACATTGGGTTCGTGATGGACTAGAGGCGATTTGCGTTGGTTTTGGATGATTTGGTGGCGTGGAGATTCGGCGGATTTGATTGTAGAGGGGCTAATCGGTTATTGGGTTAACGGGTTAGGTGATTTGCTGAGAGAAGAAGAGTTAGCGAGTTAAGGAGAGTTAGGTAGTGCTCGACTTAGGACTCTAGCCGTTCGAGACGTGAATCATGAGTCTTACTTCGGCAAATGGCTTAAAGAATCAATGCGACCTAAGGATCCTTATGACCCAAAAAAGGGGCTGAGCGATTTACCTCTTAGCGACTTAAACTTTAGATCGCGTAAGCGACCTAGTCTTTAGGTCGTGTGAACGACTTAGTGCCTAGGTCGTGCGGACGACCTAGGACTTAAACAATTTTTCACTGCCGAGTGGCCTCTTGCGACCTAGACTAGTTTCAACCCAAACTGTTAGGTCGTGAGCGACCTAGGACTTAGAGAACTTCTTGACTCGGATTGTGACTTAAGGACTTGAACAAAACTTGAAAGCTTCAGAATTTTGATAGAACATGATTGTACTTCCAACTTGAACTGCTAGAATAAACTGCTTGAACTTTGAACTGTCTGGACTTTAACTGTTTGAACTTTGCTGTACTTCTTTACAGATTATATTCACTTGTAAGCTAACAACCTGCTGAACACAACATTTGCAGAAAACTAGGGCGAATATACTGCCATTGATTGCCCACATCGAATGACAGATTAGTCGATGAAAGATAATCAACTTAAAGAAATTTTATGAAGTGCTATGAATCAACAAATTCAAGCGAAGTATTAAAGCAAAGCAATATTAATCAATTAAAACTGATTTGTTTGCATTAATACTGCACTTGCACTTGGACTTAAAACAACAAAACCTGAAACTTTGTAACTAACAAATTCCTGTTAGTTTAATTTCAGTTATATTTGCTTGTCATTTTATTAGTTCTGCACAACACTTCACACATTTAGGAAACGTGCACCTTCATATTTTAATATCCAATTCCTTGTGTAGAATGTCTTCTCAAGAAGAGATAATCGAGCAATATGAAGGAGTCTTCCCGATAGCCGACCCATTGGATAATCCTTCGAAAAGAGCTCCAACAAACTTGAGTCAGCGGGCATTCAACCAATTACGTATTCAATTTAGGATTGCCGAAGCGGATGCTATACTTCCCGGACCAAATGATACTGCTGACAGACCACCTCTTGGTTTTGTCGCTGTCAACCGTCAGATGTGCCTTTGTGGTGCCATTCGTCCTTTCAATGAATTTCTTCATCAACTCCTTTTCCGACTAACCATCTCTCCCTTTCAACTACATCCCAATGGCTAAGCCATCCTGATGGGATTGTGTGTTTTATTCAGGAGAACATTTAACCTTCTTTCGAGCTTCGAAGAAATCTGTTACTTATGCACACTCGCAAAGAATAAATACCACCCCTCCATTATTCTCGTGAGAAGCGCTAGAAATCGTAGACTTATCACCGATCTTTCCGATAGTGCTCACGGTTTTCTGATTCAATTCTTCTTCGTTCGCTGCCTCCTAGGGTTGTATGCCATCTGGGGAATAGGAAGTAAGATCGCTCATTCCCGTTCTTTCCGTTTAAGCTTTTCGAGATCCGAATTGCTAAGTGCTAATTTCATTCTTTTCTTTTACACCACTTCCTCCTCCCTCTAGAAATCCCAGTCACAAGACGACTTTTGATAGATTAAGTGCCGTGCCGGTCGAAGAAAGAAGTATTAAGTTTTTGCTGAAAGATGAACTTCTGCACCAATACGGGCTTCTGCACCCTTCTCGTTCTACCCAAACTCATGAAGTCCCCGACTGTCCAGTAAAGACATCGGATGCCCCAATTTCCGTCGAGGAACTTAGGCCGAAAGAACATACCGTTGAGGCTTCGTTGGTAAAGTGTTCTACTTCAACTGATGTTGCGGGGTCATCCGGCAAACTTGCACTTGCCCGGGTCATCGAAGAAGAGGAACCTCCCCAACAATCCGGGAAATCTGGTGACGAAGGAACTGGGAGAGCGAGTCCCGCCAAGCACAGCGGTGATGATACTTTTGAAGGGTTGAGCGACCTGATGATTACTTCACAGGAGCTTTTTAAAGATAATCATATCACTGCTAAAGTTACTTCTCCAGCAGTTGAAGCGACATCCGTTCTACAACAAACTCCTTCAGCCCAAGAGCTGACTCTGGGTGTTAAATCCATCATCATCACCCAACCCAGAAGTGGTTCGTGATTCGACGCACGTAGTTTGCATGTTACACACGCTTAGGATTTTTCAGCACTTATATTCGTTCAACTTTCTTGCTTTCAGGATTTCTGAGTTTATATTATTTTTTATTTTCAGATTCTCCAATGGGAAGAAGTGGCTCCTATTACGATGATTTCCAGCGTTATGGGAAGCGCGGTTCTTATGACCCCAGGAGGTATCTTCCTGCCTCTTGGGAAACTGACGAAGAAAGAGCTGCGAGAAGAGCTCGTGAAAGGCACGCCTATGAAGAACGCCATGAAAGACGAGATGAGCAACATGATTCTTTCTAGAGGGAAAATGATTCTCATAAACGGAAATCCTGTGATGATAAAGGGAAAAGCCACATCCCTGAAGATGCGAGTAAAAGGGCCAAACATGGCGAAAAGCCGGCATCCGAACTTCCTGAAAGGCCCGCTCCTCCTGTACCTTCTCAATCTCCTGCCCTTACTCGTACTGATATTCAAACAATTATTAGAAGGCCTTCATATCAGGTTGGACAAGGCCCGGCCACTCTTCAAAGTCGGTTTTCGCATAGGTGCTTGAAGGGAGTGCGCTTTGACCTTGATTTGGTCCCGATTGACAAGCAAGCTATGCTGCGAAATCTTGATGCCGTCAAACTCTATATTGAGAGAATGTCGGGTTGGAAAAAGCTTGTCGACGAGCTTCAGAGGGTAAACCGTGCAAATCTTGAGGCCATGCTAACAATGGAATACGACAAATCTGAATGGAAGAAAACTCTTGACCAGCATGACACGGAAATAAGGAGCATAGCCACTTATAATGAGAAGCTTAAAGTAGAAGTTAAAAAACTTAAGGAAGAGCTCGCCACTTCTTCCACTTCCTACTCTCAGAGAGAAGAAATGCTTCAAAAGCGAGTGAGAGATGTTCATGCAGCACAGAGAGATGCTGAAGCCAAATTTGAAGCGCAACAGCAAGTTGTAGAAAATTACCGGGCTGATGTTGCCCAACTTCGAGTGAAAACCAACTCCCAGAACATAGGGATTGAACTGCTCAAAGCTTGACTTTCTAAAGCTGAAAAGGAGCGTGATGAAGCTGTTGCCGGCAAAGTTGCAGCCGAAGAATCTCATATGGCAACTAAAGCTGAAGTCAGCTCCACTCTATTCAAATTTTACATCCATAGTGTTCTGGGGCACGGTAGCCTTAAGATTTTGGGACCGGCATATGAAATTACTTTGGCCAAAGTGTGGGAGGCCATACTTGTCATGCTTGGAGGAGCCGGATATGCCGAAGTAGATTTAATGGCGCACTATCTAGATAATGAAGCATGTGCCACTCTTGCCAGGGGAAAGGAGCAACTCGCCAAAGAGATAGCCGAAACGACAGAAGGAGAACATTTAGGAAAGACAATTTTAACCGACCCAGTTCTACCTTTAGTTTCGGCCGATATCGATATTGCTGGCTCCAGTCCCATTCTCCTCCTCCTGCTAAATCCGTTATTGAAAGTGCAAGTCTACTTCTCCTTGTAACCTCAATGTTGATCTTGCTCAAGTGGACTGCTTGCTTTCTTTACATGAGCTTGGTGAACTTTTTGATTATTACTTCAATCTTGACGCGCCACTTTCTCCTCTTTTTATGAGAGATACTGACTTTAACTTCTCTTCTCCTGTAGTGAAAGCACCAAGTGTTATTCAGCCTTCCCCTCTTCTGGTTATTTCCTCTTTGCCACTTCAGATTACTCCTCCTTCCGTTTCTCAACCGGGGTCACAAGAGGAGCAGATAGAAGAGCTTCAAGGCTTGGATGACCCAGTTGCTTCTCAAGAACAGAAAGCCGAGGAACCTGAAGAAGGTGAAAGAACCCCGGAGCAGACTATTTCTGATGACATAACGCTGTCTGCACTTTTCACTCCGGGCAGTGATCCTTCCTCAAGGAAGAAGGGGAAGCGTGTAGTTTCAAAGAAAAGGAGAGAAGCTTCTGCTGGCGAAGAAAAAATAGAAGAAAGTCCAATTGCACCCCTTCCTCTTTCTTTCCCTACTCCCACAAGCCGGCCCAAAAAGTTAATCATCCGGCCAGGCGAAGGCTCAAAAGGTGGCAGGAAGAAGAAGTGATGGTTTTAGGACTTATGCTTTTCACCTTGCTTTTTTCTTTTTTGCTTGTGTATATAAAGACTTGTGTTGACCGGAGATTGTGCGGGTACCGATCCTCTCCATCTTTTGTTTTAAAACCTGCACATGTATAAAAAAAATTATAGTATGGAATAAAATGATTCTTTTACTTGTACAAACTTCTGTCTGTATTTGAGAATGCATCTATTCTTTTTTTTCGGTTTCTTTATTTTCTCTGTGTGATGTTGCAGTAAACCTATAGTATGTTGTTTGAGCATTATTTTTATTTTTGTAACTATATTATATTGCCCCTATACCGTGGTTTATTGCAAACTCTTTCGCATTGGCAATATTTTGGAGAACAACTTTTCTGTTTCGAGAAGACTTGTACTCTTTCTTTAGAGAACAAATTTTCCATTTGAAGGAGATTTACATTTGTACTTTACAGGATAATATTTCCATTTTAAGGAAATATTTTTTCTGATTTAGTAGAATGCGCCTCGTATTGGAGAAGTCTTCTCTCCTTTTTTTTGTTGCTGAGTTTTTACACTTCGCTTTTGGAGAAAGTCACTTTTATTTTGGCAAGTGAATTTTCTTTCGTGGTAAAGTGGGCCTTCGAAAAAGGGCTTCCATCATTTTGTGCCTCCGAAGAGGGCTTTCGTTTGATTGTGCCTCTGGGAAGACGGCTTTTTGTTTAATTGTGCCTCTGGGAAGAGGGCTTTTTGTTTGTTCCTTTGGGGAGAGGGATTTTTTGTTTCTGCCTTTGGGGAGAGGCTTTTATTTTTTCCTTGTCCGCTGGGAAGTGGGCCTTCGAAGAGGGCATTTCACATTTCAACTCGTGCAAAGTTTTGTTTCAGATCGCGGTGAAATGTGTGCCTCTGAGTAGGGTTTTTGCTTGGAAGTTTGAAGTTTCCTTCTCTCGGTTGGATGGATTCACGGGGCAGACACAAGTTACTTGGATTTTTTGTTTGCACAAACGTTCTCAGCTAGTTAACGAGTGTCCTGTGCCATCGGTCAGTCCACAACTTTCTGTCGAGAAATAGAACTTCCTTTTTCTGGCATGTCCCATTAAAGGTCTTTTACCATTTCAACTATGGTGAAATGGGCCTCCGAAGAGGGCTTTTCACATTCCATCATTTGTGAAGTTTTATTTCAGATCTCGGTGGAATGCGTGACTCTAAGTAGGGTTTAGCCTGGAAGTTTGAAGTGTCCTTCTCTCGGTTGGATGGATTCACGGGGTGGACACAAGTTACTCGGATTGTTTGTTTGCACAAACGTTTTCAGCTAGTTAACGAGTGTCCTGTGCCACCGGTCAGTCCACAACTTTCTGTCGAGAAAGAGAACTTTCTTTTTCTGGCAAGTGCCATTAGAGGTCTTTATCCTTCGAAGATTTGTGCCTTCGAAGAGGGCTTATGCCTCCGAGGAGGTATTTTGTTGTTTGCTGCTTGCTCGCCCATGTCTTTTCGCCATTTGCTCATATCAGCGATTCCCTTTTATCATTTCCAAGTGCACATTCCTTTCTTTTGCATGTAGCTTATTCTATCAAAAGAAGTGTACCTCATTATTAAATGAGTTCGCAGGGGAAGACACATGCTAATTAATCGAATGTTTTTTTGCACAAACGATCACAATTAGTTAGGAAAGGTCTACCTCTGGCGGAACCACTAACTGTTTGCTTGAAGCACTTCTTATATAGGATTTAAATCTGGAATTTTTGTGGCTAAACCTTCATTTGTTGAGTGATGTCAGGGATCGCTTGGTCTTATAATGGGTAAGCTTTGTTTTAACGGCCTGCAATATTAAATCGATATTTTAGTAATACAATTGAAGTACTTTATATATCAAATTAGAACAAGCAGTTTATAATAGTAGAGAACACAAGATTTATAGTGGTTCGGCCAAGAACTGGCCTACATCCACTTTATAGTTCTTACTATTCACTTGCACTGGCTTTACTATGGCTTTCAATACAAGAATCATACATTCATAATTCATTTTACAAATTTAAGAAAAGCTTTTAAGTGAAATATGGATGCAAGTGATTGCTGTTCCAAGCTCTTGGAATTGGATCTCCTTCGACAGTTGTCAGTTTGAAAGTGCCATCAAGAAGTTTTTTGCCTATGACATATGGCCCTTCACAGTTTGGCGCAAACACTTTTGTTATTGTCTTGACCCTTTTCAAGACTAGATCTCCAATCTCAAAGTTGCGTTGACGAACTTTGGAATTGAAGTGCCTGGCAATTCTTTGCTGATGGGCTGCAATTCTGAGTTGAGCCTCTTCCCTTTTTTCATCAAGGAAGTCAAGTGCTTCAAGTTGCAACTTTTCGTTTTCAGCTTGGTTGAAATGAATTCTTCTATGTGAAGGGACTTCTATTTCCACCAGAATCATTGATTCTGATCCATATGCCAATGAAAATGGAGTGTGCCCAGTCGCAGTTTTATGGGTAGTTCTATATGCCCATAGTGCTAGTGGAAGCTTATCGACCCAACCACCTTTCGCTTTTTCCAGCTGTTTTTTGATGGTAGATTTGATAATTTTGTTTACTGCTTGCACTTGCCCGTTTGCCTGCGGATAAGCCACTGCTGAGAAGCTTTTCTGGATCTTGAATCGCTTGCAAAAATCTTGGAACTCTTCACTTTCGAATTGGGTTCCATTATCTGTGATTATCTTTTGAGGCACACCATACCTGCAAATAATATTCTTATTTACAAAGTTTATCATCTTTTTAGAGGTAATAGTAGCTAATGGTTCAGACTCGGCCCATTTAGTAAAATTATCAACCGCAACAATAGCATATCTGATTCCAGATTTGGCAGTTGGCAAAGGCCCAATGAGATCTATTCCCCAAATAGAAAATGGCCACGGGCAGACCATTTGTGTTATCTCAGTGGAAGGTGCTCTTTGGAAATTTGCAAATCTCTGGCATCGGTCACATTTTCGGGCATAGCTTGTAGCATCACGATTAATATCTGGCCAAAAATACCCATAACGGAGAATTTTCTTTGCTAGAGTTTGACCACGTAAATGGTCTCTACATTCTCCTCCGTGAGTTTCAGCTAGAATTGTCTTAGCTTCTTCCTTGGTCACACATCGGAGTAATGGCATTGAGAATCCCCGCCTGTACAATCGGCCATCTTGAATTATGTATCTGGGGGCTTTTCTAAGCAACTTCTGTCATTCCTTTGAACTTTTTGGTAGAGAACCAATGAGTAGATATTCCATTATCGGAGTCATCCATGATTCTTGCTCTTGAGATATAGTCATGATCCAGTCAATATCCATCTCATCAGTGCTCGGAGATGACAGGACTTCCATAGGAACCAATCCCAATTGTTGAGCTTCACCAGTGCTTGCGTACTTTGCGAGAGAATCTGCCTTCATGTTCTCTTCCCGGGGTATATGACTTATCATATAATGGTCAAGATCATCGAGAAGTTCCCAGGCTCTTGACAAATAAGCAGTCAGATTTCCTCCTTTAGTTTGAAACTCTTTCTTGACTTTACATACAATAAGCTGTGAATCACTGAAGATCTGCAACACTTTGACATTCAACTCTTTAGCAATTCTCAAGCCGGCAATAAGAGCTTCATATTCTGCTTCATTGTTTGTCGAAGGGAATTCCAATATCAATGCATAGCATAATGATCGCCCTTCAGCGGTTTCAAGCACAACCCCAGCTTCGGAACAATAATCGTTTCTTGCGCCATCAACATATAATTTCCATCGAACCGGGGATTATCAGTCACTTCTTCCTCACTATCTCCTTTATCTGTACATTCTACGATGAAATCTGCCAAAGCTTGTACATTGATTGCTCTCCGGGGATGATAAGTGATGTCGCATTGGCGGAGTCCAATATTCCACTTTAGAAGATGACCCAAAGTCTCAGGACGAAACATGACTTGCTTTAGAGGTTGAACAGTGAGGACTTTGATAGGATGAGCTTCAAAATACGGCCTCAACTTTCTTGATGCAATCAGTAGACAATAGGCGAGCTTTTCCAATTTTGAATAATTCATCTCTGCCCCGGTGAACCTCATGCTGATACAATAGACCGGGCGCTGAATTTTTGCGCCTTCCTGTACCAATGCTACACTAAGAGCATGATATGAGATTGCCAAATAAACGAAAAGATTCTCACCATCGTCGGGCTTAGGAAGTATTGGAGGCGTTTCCATATGACGAATCAATTCATCGAAAGCTTTCTAACATTCAGGAGTCCAGTCAAAATTCTTCCTCCCTTTATTCAGTGCATCAAAGAATGGAATGCATTTATCAGTAGCTTTGGAAATGAATCGACTCTATGCAACGACTTTTCCATTAAGACTTTGTCATTCCTTCTTCGTTCTAGGAGCTTTTACTTCTTTTAAGGCAGCAATCTGAGTAGGATTAGCTACAATGCCCCTAGCACTCACAATGAAACCCAGAAATTTTCCGGACCCTACCCCAAACGAACATTTCAAAGGATTAAGTTTCATTCCGTACTTTCGGAGGGTTGTAAACATTTCCGCCAAGTGGTTCATATGGTCTACCGCTTTCTTTGACTTCACCAACATATCGTCAACATATACTTCCATAGGTTTTCCAATATGCGGTTTGAACATAGCATTGACGAGTCTTTGGTAAGTTGCCTCTGCATTCTTAAGCCCGAAAGGCATGACTCTATAGCAGTAGAGACCAACATCGGTGATGAAGGTTGTATCCTCCTGATCCGGCTCATGCATCATAATCTGGTTGTATCCGGAGTAAGCGTCCATGAAAGATAACAATTCATGCCCCGCTGTTCCGTCCACCAGCTGATCTATTCCGGGTAACGGGAAGCAGTCATTGGGGCAGGCTTTGTTTAAATCTGAGAAGTCAATGCATACTCTCCATTTCCCATTAGCTTTTTTAACCAGTACTGGATTTGAAACCCAATTCGGATAAGTAGACTCCTTGATGAAACCATTCTCCATAAGCCAGTCTACCTCTTCTTTTAATGCTGCTGACCTTTCAGGACCTTGGGTTCTTCTTTTCTGTTTTACCGGTGTAAACTTCGGATCAATATTCAGAGTATGTACTGCAATTTCTGGGGATATTCCGCACGTATCAGCATGAGTCCAAGCGAATATGTCCATATTAGCTTTCAAGAATATTACCAAGGAATTTTGAACTGTCAGACTAAGCTGCGAACCCACATTCACCATTTTGTTCGGATCTTTCGGATCAATAGGTAATGGCACTGTTACTTCAACTTGCACCACTCTATTCTCCCCGGCACTGATCCATTTCTCTTCGTGCCCCGCTATGCTCGCCGGTGCAGGGTCCAGCCTGAAATTGCTACAAGGCTGGTTCTTTCATGCGGACTGGGGCTGCTGCATCTTTTCCCATTCCTCTCTTCCTCGCTTCGCGCAACTCTATCAGATAACATTCTCGCCCAGCGTTCTGATCCCCTTTAATAACTCCAACTCTGTTATCCGTGGGGAATTTCATAGTGAGGCACCACGGGGCGAGAATTGCATTAAAAGCCGCAAGAGTTGGTCTGCCTAGGAAGGCGTTGTAGGCAGAAAATTCATCAACAATTACAAAAGTCTATTTCCAAACCACCTTTTTCTGCCCCTCCAAGCTCCACGAACAAGTCAATAGTTCCGATGGGCTGCTTCGGTTCCCCTAGTAAACCCAACAATTTTCTGAGATGAAGCTTGGGCGTCAGCCATCGGAACTTTCATTTGGTCGAACGTCTTTTTGAAGAGAATATTGCAAGAAGCGCCGCAATCTACAAGCACTCTTCTCACAATAGTCGGCCCAATGCCTGCAGAGATGACCAAGGGATCCATGGTTAGGGCTTCAATACCCATAGAGTCCCTGGCATTGGACACAATATCATCATTAAAAGTTTTCTGCTGCTTCAAAGGGGCAGCGTCTTCCAGCACAAAAACACTCTCTTCTGTTGGTGCAAACTTCAAGGCACGGGCATATCTTTCCATTTCGCCCCCGCTTCTGCCTGCTGGGTGACGACCTCCTGTAATCACATTGATAACAGGCCTTTCCAATTCATGCACGGTATTCCTCTCACCTGAGCCAGATGGATGAGCAGAAAGTTGTTGGCCCTTAGTGGATGAAGTTGGGTCATTTTTACTTCTCTTAACATATTGCTGCAACTTATTCTCTCTCAATAGTTATTCAATTAAATTTTTCAGATGGCGACATTCGTTGGTATCATGACCCGGTTGATTATGAAACCGACAGAATCTCCCACTTTGAGCAGCTTTTTTGTTAACTCTCATCTCTAGCGGTTTAGGATATTCTACTACATCTTTGGTAGCAAAAAAGATATTCTCCAGAGTGTCGGTCAAAGGAGTGAAATCTGAAGGTTTTAAGAAGCGAGGTTTCTTCACATCTTTCTGTTTCTTCCCGCCGTTATTTTCCCCTTTCTGACTCCCGGATTCCCTTTTGGTAGGAGCAGTAGTATTATTCTTGACCTCTGTCAATGCTTCTTTAACTGGTGGTCGAAGGCTTTCCAAACGCATGAATTCATCAGCTTTCTTATAGAATTTCTCAAGCGAATTCGGTTCGTTCATATTCAGCCACTTCCCAAATTTGCTTGATTTGTCGATTGCCCTAATCAGGTATGTCAAGACCATTCTTGGCTCTGCATTGTCCACTTCAGCCAAAGCTATGTTGAAGCGGTTCAAGAAAGACCTGATAGATTCCCTAGGATTCTGTTCCAAGCTTGACAGAGACATAATATCCTTTGCCTTTGAAGCATACAACCTGATTTGTTCTTTAAACTTCCGAGTCAAATCGGCGAACTGGTCTATGGATCGGACCGAAAGCTTTGTGAACCAGAGCAAAGCCACTCCTTTCAAGTATACCAGAAAGTATCGGCATTTGATCTCATCATATGCTCTAGCACCAGTCATGTGCCAATCGTACTTATACAGGAATTGATTGGGGTCACTCGTTCCCTTATAAGCCGGGATGGTAGGAGGAACAAACTTCGTTGGAAACTCCGCCTATAGAATCTTTTCAGTGAATAGAGTTTTGCTCGGAGCGAATCCCCATTCCTTTTCATGTTCATCTCTCTGCATGCTTTCTTTCATGATTTGTCGCACAATGCCCAAAAGATATTCCTCATCATTTAAAGGATCTGCAGGACAAACTTCGGCCATTTTCTTGGAAGTTTGTCTGGAAAACGTTCCCGGAGAGTTGGTTGTGGTCCCCATCCTCCAGCTTGAGGAGGTGTTTCTTTGAAAGGGCTAGCTGCTCTTTGAGGAATATTCCTCTCTTCAGGATCATGAACATCATCTGCAAGGTTTTCTTCATTATTCACCGATTGACGGTTAGCTCCGAGCAATGCATTTAACCTCTCAAGCATTAAAGCATTCTGAGTTTCCATCTGCTAGTATAATCTGGATACTGCAGCATCTAACTCCGCTCGTGTAATTCTGGCACTTGGTGCTTCTTGACTTGACGAAGGAGAAGTGGCAGTATTTTCATGGACATTATTAGGTCTTGTAGATTCACGCTTTCTTCCAGGAGCCATTATCTCTGATAGACTTCTGGTTTCGAGAGAGATCCTTCAACAAACTTTTGCGAAGCAATGACGAAGATAGCCTGAGTTAGGTTCTTAGTGAAAGCACCAAAAATGTTAACGCTAAAAATTAAACGCTAACACCCCGGTGTATGTAGAGATTAAGTGAAAGCACCACCCGTGAACACGGGAATTAAACACAAGTAGAAAAGTCACAGAGAAAGCGGTAAAAGACAACAGTTTTATAGTGGCTCGACTTCAGATTAAGCCTACGTCCACTTCAATCCTCTTTATTACTGAATCAATTACAATTTTATAACAATCTTTAATTACAATACTGATGAGACAAACAACTAGAACTCCGATGTAGAAGAATTGTTTGAATCCATGTTGATTGTGTTAGATTTCCTCTTGAAGTTTGTTGAGATGTCTTTCGTGTTTGGAGTGTCGAGTGAGTCGAGAATTCAGTAGAGTATCGACGTTCCAGAAATGAGCCGAAAGATCCCCTTTTTAGTTGGAGTAGGTGGGGTATTTATAGGAGAGTTCGGCATTAGGTCATAGGTCGCAAACGACCTTAGATAGGTCGTAGGTCGCCTGCGACCTAGTGGGAGTCGTTTACGGCTTATACACGGTTCACTCGATCATTCTGGAGAAGCTAGCAAGTCATAGGTCGTGGCCGACCTAGGTAGGAAGCGGCATACGAAGCTCCTTTGGTATGTTTGGGCCATGAGCGACTTATGTATAGGTCATAGGTCGTGGGCAACTTAGTAGACACAGTTTACGGCCTAACAAGAGCACCTTTGAACAATCGAACAAGTCATAGATTGTGGGCGGCCTAGGGAAGGAACAACATAAGGAAGACAAGTTACCCCAACTTTGTATAGCTTGCTAGGTTGCTAGGTCGTTAGAGAATTTATCCCTGTTAGGTCGCTCCCCTTGTTAACTCTCTAGGTCGTGTATGCCTTTAGGTCGCTAGGTCACCTCAGTCCATTGGTCGTCGGAGCACTAGGTCGCTCAATCCATTTAGCAATTAGGTCGTTTAACTTGCTGAGCTACTTTATGTGTTAGGTCGCTTACTTCCTTAGGTAGTAAGGTCGCACCTTCACATAGGTCGTTAACTCGTTGAGTCATAGGTCGTTGGACCATCTAATCCTTTAGGTCGCTGGACCTTTCAATTCCTTAGGTCGCTGACGAGTTCAGTCGCTAGGTCACTACTTTTTTCTAGGTCGCAGGGTCGTAGAAAGAAGAGGGTTAACAGCGGAGTATAGCGAAAATAATGGGATATAGCGGAAATAGCAGGGATTAAAAAGGAAATGCTATATTCTGGGGCTATATGGAAAAATCGTAGCGGTAGAAATCTGCTATGAGATATAGCGGGGTTGTAGCGGGGTAATAGCGGGGCATTAACTACACAGGTTCTTTGTTCATAGATATTTATATTATCTTCTTTTGCGATACTTTCATATATATGTTTGAATGTAATTGAATGTTTAAATTTTTCTTGTCTTATGGCTTTATAATATAAATGAATTTCTATAGTTAATATGTTGTTATAATTCTTCTAATGGAATCACTTTATATTTTAATTTATCGTATATATGTATCTATTTCTAATTTTCACTTAAATATGTATTTCTAACTTAAATATTTATTTTTAATTTTAATACTTATTGTCTTATTTTTTACATTTTACATTCATTCATTATATTTATATTTACACAACCTTTAAAAATCCATTTCATAATTTTAAATTCAAATATCCTTACATTCTTTATGAATCCCAATTCAAATTGAATTCAAATACATTTCTCAATTAATTTATAAAACACATATTTTTTATTCGAATTTGGAGAAACTCAAATCAATTTACAAATTAATTTCATAATTTTTATTCAAAAATTAGATTAATTATCAATTTAAACTTGGTAAAAATTCGGGATCGTTACAGATTCCCCCCTTAAGAAATTTCATCCTCAAAATTTGCCAGGGAGATAACATAGATAGATGAAAGATAGAGAGATAGTTTTCTAGGTCAAACTGGATATCTATTCTGTATTTGGCTGACCAAATTAGAATATCACAAATATGAGAACAAACTCATTCAAGACTACACCGATACTCGGGTCATCAAATCTATGAAATATGCAAGGTCATTGATTTGTTCGAAGGGATAACAAATCGTTTGTAGAATATATATCGGACCCCAGAAAAGAGATAGATAGATTCAATCTCCTACAATTTGTTAAACATTAGACACGGATTCCAAATTCAAGTCGTAATATCTCAAGGTATATACCAATTTGTCCCTCTTCAGACATCAGTCTACATAAGAAATTATAATGGAATTCCAAATTTGGTTTTAACAAAATTGTTTTATTTATACAATTCAAATTTAGCTCTATATTCTATTAATCAATTTGACTCAATTTAAAATTTACAATCAATTCTAAATTTCCAATTTATTTAAAATTTTCAATTCTAAATTTCATATTCATTACTGTTTAAATGGAAAAACTAATAAGAAACTGATGAAGATACGAAGTAGGTATTTTCTACAACGATTTGTAGGGCCACCATCACACCGAAACTTCTCCTTGCAGCTGCCACGAAGCAATCAAAAGAATTTTGAATCAAATCAAAGGGGATTGATAGAGAAAATTGTTTCCACTGTCGTAGGGTATTGACCGTTTATAGTAGTACTCACCTGTCCCCTCTCTCGTCCTCTTCTTGCACTCATACATACTATCAGTGAATAGTAAGAGAATTTACTGAGGCATTCGAACGGATATCTTAGGGATATATTCATCTAGGGTATACTTCACCCTATCTCTAATGAGCTACCTAATGTGTTATACTCCTCAGCTAAAGTTTCAACCTTCAGCTCTGATACCAAATGTGACGGCCCAAACTCGACTTTCGAAAATCGCCATCGAATACGACACTCATATTCAAATGCCGCAGATCTAAACGTCGAATCTGGTTCACCGGAGCTTATAACACATCAAGTACAACACAGCGGAAGAAAAAGAATAATACATTGATATACAACATCTGATACAGTAGCCAGATACAACTGAATGATATAATGAATATCAATATGTTAACCCCGCCTCGGCCGTGGGTCACCGATCCAAAATGATAGACGACCTAACATTCTGCCGACTTAGCGAGGGGGTGCCGACCTAATATCTTAGCATGGAAGACCGACCTAATTGCATAAGGTTTAAGATAGATACCGACCTAAAAGGCTTGAGAAGGAGACCGACTTAAGGCTCAAAGGAAGTTCCGACTCAATAGCCTTAGCTTGTTGCCGACCTAGCCATTCACATCGTCTGCCGACCCAACTGCTAAGAGTGTGCCGACCTAACGCTTTGAAGTAATGCCGACTCAATGACTCGACCAAGTTACCGACCTAAGGGGCCTTAGAAGATGCCGACTTAAAGTTCAAGGAGATTTTGACCTAGGACTTACAAAGGTCTACCGACCTAACACAATCACCGATCTAAACGACTCAAGTTGTTTGCCGACATAACTGTTAAGAACAAGTTGCCCACACCCAAGTCATGGCCGACCTATGGTTTACGGTAAGTCGTAACCGACCTATGGCTTGTGATAAGTCGTAACCGACCTAGAGATATGAAGGAAGAAGTAGTGCAACAGTTGAACGTGCGGCACGTTACCTCGGCGACGACTTAAGACAGACGATATGAATTCAGACAAGCTTGCTTCTATTAAGCCGGGGACTTGGCTCGGTAAATCGGCGACGACTTATACTAAGTCGGCCACGACTTAGAACTTGGCAGTAATTCCAGCCCAGAATCCCTATAAATACGCGACTACCTCCAACACTTAAGGGACTTTTGGCACACCGTTACCTTGCTGCATTGAGAACTTCATCAACACTTAGAGCTTTCAAGATCAAAGGAATACTTCGAAGAACTTCACGAAGAAACTACACATCTTCAATTTGAATTCAAGGATTTTAATCGACATAGAAGCTTGAGCTACTGGTTCCAAAACTCTTGTAACTTGAAATATATTGTACTTGAGAAGAGTTGTATCAGCTTGTAACGAGATCATTAATAAAAGTACTTAAAGTGGACGTAGGCTATACCCTTAAGCCGAACCACTATAAAATTGTTGTCGTTTACCGCTTTTCTACTGTTTTCTGCTTGTAATCTGTTCCCGAGCTTTCGGGTGGTGCTTTCACAACTATAACTCATACACCGGGGTGTTAGCGTTCAAATCTTAGCGTTAACACAATACACATCAGAGATATGATACAAGACAGTAGCAGCGGAAAGAAAATAGATAACACCAGCAGCGGGTAATATCTCCAAGATGGTCTTCAAGAGAGAACTCCAGCATCAGTAATCTCCATCTCCAAGGCATTAATCCAGAAATAGCTCGAACTCCCAATAACAACGCACAAAGATATGCAAGTGCAGTCCGAATCCAAAGACTGAACTAGCTCCAGCTAATCACTAAATCTGACTATCTGAAAAACCCAGCTCTAGACTGCCCGTGTGGATGGGCACCCAGAGTTTAGGAAAGGAACAATAAACTCCAGGTTAGTCATGGGAGTGGTACGTGTAACAAAAACAGTTTATCTTTTAAAACAGACAACAGGAGAATTTAAAATAAATCTGTAATGCTTTTTAGAAAGTAAAACTATCATAAGGCCTCCCGCCACACACACAACGCAAACGCAGAATTGGAGGAGATTTCTCCTTATGACAGTCAAATATGCTTCATACGAGAAAACTTCTTCGATATTATCACTAGTGCCTAGTGTAAAAAAAACATTTCGAAAGTATAATATTAATCCTTGCCAGCATACGACCAGTATTGTATGCCTACTATAAACACCATCTAATCAGTGGGGCGCCACCATAAGTAAATGGCAGGTTCTATAACTAAAACCGTACAAGGCACGTATTTGATGATTGGATTTCCAACAATGTTCAGGCTAAGGAACTTCCTACTACCACATGGGTACGCCTCTGGGAGGACGTCCCGAGAACCTAACCGGATCTCTGCCAACAAAAGGTCGGGTTACCTTTGTAACTAGGTAACTACTACTCGAGCATGTCATCCCTCGGTCCTTTGGGACCTTTATCCGAGGCGCCTCTAAACCACAAAGAAACAACCACACAGTAAATGAGATTGAAGCAACCACATAGGTAAATATCTGGGCTCCGTACCATGATACCACATTTTACCAGAAGGGAATGACACACCATAAAGGGAGTGACCCTCATAACCTTGCCGCATCTTTCTTGTTTTGACCATTTCCGAGGTGTGAAGTCCTGATGTAGTCTCCTCCACAAAGCTACGCTTTATACAAAAGCCATGCTTTAATCACAAATGATCAACAAATGATCATCAACACACAGCAGCACTCAGCGTGCCACATTACCAAATTGGGAGTATATCACTGATAACCTTCAACTACATAACCTCTGAGCTTATTCTTTTCAGAGAAGGGTGTTAAGCTAAGAGAATAAATTCTCTCCCACAACAGATATGTATTTGAAAGAAATCGGCTTATATCTCAAAGTGTAGTGTCAGACATACAACCATACAAGTCTGTTCCAGATTCGAACAGAACCGAAGGCACTTCGTCCAATAAAGGAAGAAGCCATTAAAAATTTGGTTATTCATAATCCCGATCGGACTTCCCATCACTTAGGGAATCTCTATACCGCAGCTACTCGGTGCAAAGACAATCGATAGGTTATCCTATCGTTCTCGCAAGCACCCGATCTTCAACACCGGTCTTCAAATGCAATTCATAACGTCATATCACTATTCAGAATGGGTTATATGACACAAGGTCCTCTCCTGGCTAAACCGAATAATGAGCGCAACATTTAAAATATATGGATATGGGATTTCAATTAAGTCACAACATCAAAGAAAACCAAAACCTTTCTTCAAATGGTTAAACAAATTACTATTTCAAATCTTTAAACGAAAAGATTTATTTGACAAAGTTCACCCAGTTTCACAAAGATCAATTTACGGGTTTCAAAACAATTTCCATTTTAATTAGATTAACTCGTAAAATCTTTGAATCAAAGATTTAACTTATAGCTTTCAAACTGTTTCCATAACCTGGAAATCATTTTCATTTCAACTTGGAATCCCTTTTAACACAAATTGGAAGTTCATTTCTTATGTGAAAGCTTTAATTATTTGAAAACAAATAGTTAACATTTCAAAAAAATCCAATTATATTTGCACGAGTTAAAGCCTTTGAATTTAAATTCAAATTCCCAAATCAATACATTTAAAATGGTTTAACCCATATATAACGGTATGACATCTTTAATCCCTAGTTTCTAAACATAGAATTCAATTTCAAATTACAAATTTAAATTTAAATCAAATTGTATAAATTTCAAGGCATAATCAAGTTATTCCAAAAATAAATTTTATCTTTGAAACTCCTTTTCAAAAACTTTTTTCTTTAATCCCAGTCCATTCCCAAAACCATTTGGATTAAAAAATTCAATTTTAAAATTATTTTCAAAAATCTACGACTTAACCGGTTTCCACGTGAAACCAATATTTGTGTGTGTATGGTATAGTCCAGGGGTTTCACACAATAGGTGCACAACATCATCATCACCGATTCAATCATATCAATCTCGTTAAGCAGTATAACCCATAACGCTTATCTTCATTCACAGATTCATAGATAAATAATATAAATTTATCAATCACAAAGATTTACCATTACGATTCGATGTGGGTTTCGGATAACCAACTGGAATCCGATTCCCTGTCGCATAAAATTTAAATGTCGTTTACGGGCAAAAAGGGTTTTCACATACACATAGAAACAAATAACAAATCACAGTTCAGCATAAAGCACTTCACATTACATAGCATCACAATCACATATCAGATATATCAATCCAGTACACAATATTTGACAATTAACATAAATTAATCAAATTTAAACTCAATAAATTACAATGAGCAATTAATTACTTAATTATTTTCATAAAGTAATTACACTTACACAATTTCAAAAACTATTATATTTAATTAATTAATCTAATTAATTGTTAAAATTAATCACATTAATTAATTATTAAAATAATCTTAGTTAATGACCTTCATTAACTAATAACAATTCTTTAATTACTTTACTAAAGAAATTTCTTCACATTAATCATTATTAATTTAAAATTGATTAACCATTAATAACTCATTAATTAACCTAATTAGTTAATTAATTAAGTGTTAATTGTAGCTTAATGAATTCTTAAATACAATTCAATTATTCCTTAATTAAATTAACTCAACTTTAATTAATAAATTTAAACTTGTAATTACTAAGTTAATTAATACAAAGCATTAATTATCCTTTCTAATTAACTTAATAATTTAGAATTACAAATCAATAAGTTTCATTAACTTTAAAGAAAGCTTTTTCTTATTAATGGTTTAATTTATCACTCACAATACATTTGAATACATTTATTTCAAATTTACTACTTAAATTTCATTTTAATTTCAAGTTTTAAAATGAATACCGGTTTATCTTATATAAAGTTAAAAACTAATTTTTAAAACATTTGAATTCACGTGTTAAATAATACTTTGATTATAAAAGAAATTCAAAGAATAAAAACAACTTCTGTTTAAATTCACATATTAAAGGATATTTAATCATTTAACTTATTTAACATTAAATTTATAAAACTTAATTTTATTTCAAAATCTAGAATTTCAATTAAGATTCAAGTCCAGGTTTTCAAGTTTGATTTAACTTGTTTTAAATCTTTCCTTTACAAATTTCAAATCCATTTTAAATTCAAATCTTTTGACACATATTTTCTTAACATCTTTTTAGCTATTAAAAACAATTTGAATTTATAAACTTTATTCTCAAACTAGGCTTCGAACTAAACTTGAATTTATTGTTAAACTTTTTTTAAAAAACTTAATTTAAAATTCTTTATAATTTAAAATTTAGTTTTAAATTGGCAAAAACAGAACAGGTTCTGTTTTTTAAAACCTGGGCAAGCTTCTACCCAAGCAACGAAAATCATCTTCGAGCCTAAACTGGAAAAAATTCCAGTAAACTACTCAAATTACTCGAGACAAACACGCGAGAACAATCCCTGCATCCATTTCCCAAACTAATAAAAATTTCCAGATTTCCAGAACTGCTCCATGCACGTGTACGGCATCGCCGGTCGCCTCCAGACGTCGCTTCGTCATCGAGCAAGTCGATAACCATCCAAGAAGCCATGCTCAATCGCCAGATCCTCTCTAACTTCTCGAATTCAAAATCGAGCACAAAACGAAACATGAAAACAACAAGACCCATCACGGCCCAAACCTGTCATCGCCTCGACCACGAAGCTCCGACCACCAGAAAGTCAGAATCTCCGGCCATCCACTCGTCAACGCGACCTCTACCTTGCCCCTGAGTCACGTCGCACTCGATTAATCTCAGACGACAAACAAATCGAAAAACTATGCCTCGCCAAAATTAGGTTTAAGAACGAAAAATGCTCACCGCCGTCACCACCGTGAACGTGGGCATTTCCGAGCATTTTTCCCACCATCGTCATAGGCCCCTCCACCTCCACGCGAAACCACGACTATCAACCACACTCCGATCAACAGAATTTGGTCAAAACCCAACTTTCGAACAAGAACGAACTGCTCTCGAATCCTTAATCTAAAAATTATAATTTTTTCTTTAAAAGTCATATTTTAGTATAAGAATTCAGTTTGTAAATACGAATTTGAGAATTAAGAAATGCTAATTTTGACTAATTTTAAAAGTTTGCTCAGTTTCTTGCTTCCCAAAGTTATTAACAAGTTTATTTAACTTAAATAAATTTTAAATCTTGAATATATGCTATAACAAACAAATTTTGTTTTAACACTAAATCCAAACAACAAGTAGATCGAGAGCAAATGATTCTTGAAGCAAAACTTATGGTTAAAATCTAAGACAGAGAACACACAACAACAGCCTGTACGCCATTCATCCTTTAAAATAATCAGAGCATTCATACATATATTCAATCATACTTATTCACAGATATGTTTGCAACAGGTTCATATTTTAAAATTTAAAAATAATGTTTCTCACTTTGATTTTAAAACGAACAGAGTACTTCTTTTTGAAACAGGCTTTGGATTTCTGCTAGTTGAGATCTTCTTTTAATCTCTGAGTTTCATTGATATGTATTGTAGTTTAAAATTGAATTTTTGTTTTAGTTTTTGAGATGATATTACTTCAGATTCCTTAGCTTTGAATGAACGAAACTGAAATGTGAGAAGTTGATATATAGAAGAAGTTTACAGAGGATATATTTGTACAGGCTGATTATATGGTTTTGTACAATATATCAGAGATATTTTTTTTCTTTCCCTTACTTTGACTAAGCATGTTTTCAACTGAAATGATTTTTTTTCCTTTTATTTATTGACTATGTAGATTTTTTTCTACTTGGTGGCTGATGATGTTCTTTTGTATGCTAGAGATCCTATCATTAATTACTATTGTCATTTTCCTTTTCAATTCTACACTTATCTGTTCTTTGTTCATAGATATTTATATTATCTTCTTTTGCAATACTTTCATATATATGTTTGAATGTATAAATTTTTCTTGTCTTATGGCTTTATAATATAAATGAATTTCTATTGTTAATATGTTGTTATAATTCTTCTTATCTAATCACTTTATGTTTTAATTTATCTTACACATAACTATTTCTAATTCTAACTTAAATATGCATTTCTAACTTAAATATTTATTTTTAACTTTAATAATTATTGTCTGATTTTTTACATTTTACATTCATTCATTATATTTACACAACTTTTAAAAATCCATTTCATAATTTTAAATTCAAATATCCTTACATTATTTATAAATCCCAATTCAAATTCAATTCAAATACATTTCTCTATTAATTTATAAAATACATATTTTTTTATTCGAATTTGGAGAAACTCAAATCAATTTACCAATTAATTTCATAATTTTTATTCAAAAATTAAATTAATTGTGAATTTAAACTTAGTAAAAATCCGGGATCGTTACAAAGATTATTTGTAATGATCTTAATTTATTATACACCTTGAAATGACGAAATCGGCCCTTTCAAATTATTTTGGATTCAACAGATTATTAGTCATTGAACTGTTGACAACCAGCCATTGGATTGTACCTAACTTGATTTGATTTGAACTCTAAATAGATGAAGAGGAAAGTATAATTTTAGCTAGAAGAGATGCAACGAACCCAAATTTTAGCCAAATATAATAATGTGATTAATCTAATTTTTGGAATAAAATTATGAATTTATTGATGATTAATATAAATTTTGGATTAAATTGTGAATCAAATTGAATTTTCTTAAAATAAAATAAGATATTGGTTTTATATATATATTGATTTTAAATTGAAATTAGGATTTGAAATTCAAATATAAATGTATTGAAAAATAAATTTGATTTAAAATTATATTTTAAAATTAATAAGAATTTGTTTTCTAATTTTAATATACATATATTTTAAAAGTTTTATTTTAAGAAAATAAAAATTATTTATGTATAATTTGATTCTGAATAATTTTCGTAAAAGTTATGTTAATATTAATAATATTACATGTATGTATATATACACACTTAAAAGTATAATAAATTAAGTCTAAATAGTATTTGTTATAAAGGTTAGAAAATTTTCTTTTAAATTTTAGTTTATAAGTGTATAATTGGTTTAAAAGTTCTCTCTTCTAATTTTATATAAATCAATAAAGTTTGTATATAGACATAAGTATAAAAATATATAGTTTTTGTATTTGTGAATTTTATAAAAATTAATTTGTATGTATGTGAAATATATTTATGAAAGCATATGTATTTAAACATAAAAATATGATAACTTTTGGCAGGTGTAATTTTATTAACATAAGGGTTTAAATAAATTTTTAAATTTAATTAAGTAATGGATTTAAACATAAAATCTTTGGTTGTGACATTTGTAAAACAATAAAATTATGTAATTAACCAATGTAAGATTAGTGGCAACATTAATTTACAAGTGTAAAAAAAATTAAGTGGCATAATTATCTGTTTAAAATCTTAATTTACAAATAACAAATGAATATGACAAAACCTGGTTATCATTTCAGTTTAAAATTTCTCTTCTTTCTTCTTCAAACTAAAGAAAAAAGAAAAAAACCAGGCTTCATCAATTCTTTCACAAACTTACAAGCCTGTAAACCAAAAAGGAAACTAAAAAGTAAAACCTGAAAATGAAACCAAAAAAACAAAATAGTTCAACATTTTCAAACCTGATTCAATGTCCAGGAGCAAAGCAATTGAAACAAATAGAATCAACATAAAGTTTCAATACTAAAGTTTCCAGACCAAATCAAACATTCCATATCAAATATAGAGTACAATTCAAAATCAAGTTAAAGAAAAGAAAATGCAGTTTGAATTCCAGATCATTTTATAAAGCATTCAAACCTGGAATCTTAAAAGAAGCAAAACAAAGATAAAATCCTGATTTCAATTACAAACGCCTGAAAGCAAGTCAGGATCAAGATTTCAAGTTCCAGGCTCAAACATTTTTTCCAGGCCTATGTTCATTGTTTTCTACTTCAATATAAAAGGTCAGCAAACCCTTAACCCATATATACTTGAAGTTGTTTGTATGTATATTAATGTGCATTCTTGTCTGTGTGTATATTTGTTTATATTTGCCTTGCATGTGTGGAACAGGAAATATCTGATTCTGTCCTTAGTCCCAGGTTTCAAAAATCCTATCTAAAATCAAATTCTCTTCCGATAATTCTTGTTAGGTTGAAAATCTAAATAAACCAAGTTGTAAAAATGAAGATTGAAGTTCTAAAAATAATACTAAGTTGAAACAGAAAATAGTTCTGTGTGGGTAAAAGATAAACAATGGATTTCAAATATATTTTAAAATTCGAGTATCAAAGTTTATTGATTCACTTACATCATCAAGTAAGATTTGGAAAATCATGATTTTTAAAGTGAGATTCAAGATTTTTAGCTTCAAATTGAGTTACTATTTCTAAGTAGAATAGAAAACTCATTCTACTCGATCCTCATCGATCAGTGACAAATTAGATATCGTGGTTATTGGAGAAGGAAGTCGGTGTGATGATGTACATCAAAAAAATGACCGGAAAAATTAAAAGTTTCCATGGTGGCACGACGGGGGAGGAATAGGGTTTTAAGGTTGGATTTGGTAGTCTGGGTTCGCGAGACAGCTGCGATGTCCATAATGGATCGGAATGAATGGGACCGGTGGGGACCGAAGCAAGGGGAGTTGATGAATCTCCAGTCGGAGTCACGTGGTCATCGGTTGTCAGATCGTCGACGGCATATGGTTTTCATGATATGTGTTCGTGTTCTTGTTCGACCGAGAAACTCAATTTTCAATTCCGATCGAGTAGGACGATCTGGGTGGTTGTGATGATTTGGGGGAACGTCGACGACATGTTAATGGCCAGAGAGTTGATGGGAGAAGCATGGGTCGTTGGTGCACATGAACGAATTTTCATCCGTATCAGGTGGAGTTTGAAGTGGTTGAGGAAGATGAAGATACGCTCGGGTTTGGGCACGAGAAATTGAAGGATCGACTCGAAGTGAAGTGTTGATTCGTGGAACCCTGGGTTTGCTAGGGAAAAAAATTAAATCTAGCTCGGGTTTTTGTTAGTTGGATTCCAAGTGTTGATAATAATAGATTGGAAATTTAAATAAATAAAGATTTTTTAAGTATTTTTAAAATAAATAAGTTTTCAAAAGGTTGCAAAGTAGATTTTCCAAATTGAGAATATTAAACAAGATTTCAATCAAGTTTCAAAGTTTAAATTTTAAAATTTTAATGTTTTAAAGATAAATTGTTTTTGAATATTGAATGATTATATGTATTAGTGAATTTATGGAAGTAAATAAGAGAATAATTATTCAATGTAATTTGTTGGAAAGTTAATTACCTAGTGAAATTGATTACTTAATGTAAGTAATAAAAGATACTTCATGAAATTAAGGTTTAATTACTTTGTGTAATTATATTAAATAATAATTAATGAATTAAGATTAATTAATTTAAGGTAATTAATTACTTAAAGATAACTACCTAATTAAAAGAAATTAATTAATGATTTAAAATTGATTTATTAAGTAATTAAAATTAATTTGTGATTTATTAATTATGGATAATCACTTAAGGATAATTAATTAAGGGTAATTAATTAAGGGTTAATTAATTTATTGATTAATTAACTAAGGTTTGTTAATTAAAGGATAATTAAATAATTAAAGGTTAATTATTTGATGATTAATGGTTAACTGATTTAATTAATTGAGATTAATTAATTAATGATTTAAGTTTAATTAATTTACTTAAGGTTAATGAATTAAAATGATTTGTAATTAAATAATATTAATTAACCAGGATTAGTTTATTCATAAGTAATTAATTTGGTTTAAATTAATTACAATCAGATATTAATTGATCTTGCTTATGAATGTTGGGTTCTACTGAATATTTGAATTATTTGGTTTCCCTAATGTGTGCTATTCTGTGATATGAATTGTATGTTTGAGCTGTGATCTGTGACTTATTCATCTATAATGCATTTATACTATATTATCTGTGAATCTGTGAATGAGGATAAGCGTTATAGATTATACCGTTATTGATATTGATATGATTGAATTTGTGATTATTGATCATGTTGCACTATTGTGTAAAACCCCTGGACTACACCATACACACACAAATATGGATTGCATGAGGAAACCGGTTAAGTCATAGATATTTTGAAATCTAAATATTATTTTTAAAATTTGAATTTTTAATCCAAATGGTTTTGGAAATGGAATTGGGTTAAACATGAAAAGCTTTTGAAAAGGAGTTTTGAAGATAAAGGTCATTTTGAATAACATAATAAAGTTTTGAAATTTAAATAATTTGATTTGAATTTGAATTCAAGATTTGGAATTGAATTCTATGTTTGAAAATTATGGTTTAAAAAGTTATATAAGTTATAATTGTGTTTATATGGGTTTTAAACCATTTTAAAAGTATTGTTTTGTGAATTTGAATTTAACCCAAGTTTTATACTTGAAGGGTTTTAACTCGTGCAAATGTAATCGTATTTTTTCGAAATGAAAACAATTTGTTTTCAAATAATAATAGCTTTCATATAAGGAAATGATTTCCAATTTCTGTTGAAAGATTTCTAGTTTGAAATGGAGTTGAAATAATTTTGAAAGCTATGAATGAATCTTTGTGACAGATGGTTGAACCTTGTTTTAAAATTGAAGAGGATTTTAAATGATGTACCTTTATATAAAAGATTTGAAATGGGAATTGCTTTGAAAGTTACGAATGAATCTTTGGAATAGGTTTTGAAAGCTATGAATTGATTCTTTGATTTAATGATTGGAAGAGTTAATCCAATTTGAAAAGGAAATTGTTTTGAAAGCCGTGAATGAATCTTTGTGGACGATTGGTGAACTTTGTGATGTGAATCTTTTTGTTTGAAGATTTGAAAATGATAACTTGTTTAAACCGTTTGAAAGAAAAGTTTTGGGCAATAAGTTGTGACTAGTCTAACATCCCATTATCCATATGGTTTTAAAATATTGCCTTCATCATTCGGTTTAGACAGGAGAGGACTTTGTGTCATATAACCCATTATGAATAGTGATATGATGTTATGGGTTGCATTTGAAGACCGGTGGTGACGACTGGTTATTTTAGAGAACGAAAGGATAACCCGTCGAATGTCTCCGCACTGTGTCACGTCGGTATATAGATCTTCATATGTGATGGGGAGTCTGATTGGGATTGTGAATACCCTGACTGCAAGGGCTTCTTTGTGAAGTGCCTACGGTTCTGTTCGAACCTAGAACAGACTTGTATGGATGTATGTCTAACATTATACTTTGAGATGTAAAGCTGGTTTCTATCAAATACATTTCTGTTTGGTGGCAGAGAATTTATTCTCTTAGCTTAAAACCCTTCTCTAAGACGTACGAGCTCAGAGGTTATGTAGTTGATGGTTACTAGTGATACATTTCCAATTTGGTAGTGTGGCATGCTGAGTGCTGCTGAGTGTTGTTGATCATTTGTTGATCGAAGCATGGCTTTGTGAAAAGCGTAGCTTTGTCGACGAGACCTCGTCGTACCTCACAACCCGAAAATGGTCGAAATAGGAAAGATGTAGCAAGGTTATTAGGGGTCGCGCCCCTAGGGTATGTCCATTTCTTCTAGAAAAGGGTGGTATCATGGTATGGAGCCTAGATACTTAACTCATGTGGTCACTGCATATTTATTACCTCGTGGTTGTTGCTTTGTGGCTCAGGATCCTTTGATAAAGGTCGCGAATGACCGTGGATGGCATACTTGTGGGTGTTACTTCTGGGCAAGGATAACCCGGCCTTGTATTGGCAGATAGTTGGGTAAGTTCTTGGGGCGTCCCTCTAGAGGCTTACCTATCTGCCAATAGGAAGTTCCTTAGCCGGACCATTTGTTGAATATCCAAACAAGCAATACGCGCCCCGTACGGTTTTTGCTATATAACCTGCCACGGAATGTGGCGGACCAGCTATTGAACATGGTAGCTATAGTAGGCATATGACGAAATGTGGTAAGCTGGCCAAGATTAATATTATACTTGCAAATGTTTTCCACTATGCACTAATAATAATATCAAAATGGTTTCGCGTATTAAGCATGTTTGACTATCATAAGGAGAAATCTCCTCCAATCCTGCGTTTCCATGGTGTATGCGGTGGGAGGCCTTATGGTAGTTTCATTTTCCAAAAAGCATTGTGAATTTCCCTTAAATTCTTCTGTTCTACTTTTGATAAAGATAAACAGTTTTCGTTTGCTAACACCAGTCTCATGACTGACCTTGCTTATACAACGTGATAGGGGTTCTCGCTTTGCGTTTGGTGGCGAACGAGATATTCTACCCCTACATGTCCCTGGGGAAGGGTTGGCTTAACGATTAGGGTGGTCGAGAGGACGGCCGTAAAAGCAACTGTGAGGTACCAGTGTGAGCCACGTCGGATCGTTATAGGGTCGCTTTCGGGTGGACCGTCTCATTTGGTATCAGAGCAAAAGGTTGAAACTTTAGTTTAGGACTATAACACGTTAGGTAGCTCATTGGAAATAGGTATATAAATGCCCTAGAATGAGTATATCCCTAAGATATCCATCTGTATTGCTTAGTAAATTCTCTAACTATCCACTGATAGCGAGTATGAGTGCAAGAAGAGGACGAGATAGGGGATAGGGGTGTACCACTACAAATGGTCAATACCTGTAACAGCGAGGAAACAACTCTTCGCAATGATCCGATTTCAACTTCTTTGATGATTTCCTAGAAGCTCGAGGGAGAAGCTTAGTGCGATGGTGGCACTGTGAACCGTTGTAGAAAATCTTTACTTCGTATCCTCACAAGTTTCTTATCAATCCTTCCATTTTTAACTCTAATGAATTTGAAATTTTAAATGGAAAAAAATTGATTCAGCAAATATGAAGTTAAATTGGATTATATCCATTTGTCTATCGTTGGTGTCCTGATATATTCTACGAACTGTTAGTTATCCCTGCGGACCAACCGATACCCTTGGATATTTCGTAGGTTAGATGACCTAAGTATCTTGTGTAGTATTGAATGATTTTGTTCCCATAATTATTGGTGATATTCTGATTTGGTGTGCCAAATGCAGAGTAGATATTCAGTTTGATCTAGAAAACTATTCTATATCTTTGTGTGTCCATCTATTCTTTATTTGTCTCCCTGTGTAGCAAATTTCGAGGATGGAATTTTCTTAAGTGGGGAAATCTATAACGGTCCGGGATTTTAGCCAAATATAATAAAGTGATTATTTAATTTTTGGAATAAAAATATGAATTTCTTGATGATTCATATAAATTTTGGATAAAATTGTGAATTAAATTGAATTTTTCCAAAATAAAATAAATATTTGTTTTTATATATAAATATATTGATTTTAAATTGAAATTTGGATTTGAAATTCAAATATAAATGTGTTGAAATATAAATTGGATTTAAAACTATATTTTAAAATTAATAAGAATTTTTTTTCTTATTTTGATATACATATAATTTAAAAGTTATATTTTAAGAAACTAATGATCATTTGTGTATTATTTGATTCTAAAACATTTTCTTTAAAAGGTATGTCAGTATAAATAATATTATATGTATGTATATATACACGTTTAAAAGTATAACAAATTAGGTCTAAAATAGTATTAGTTATAAAGATTAGAAAATTTTATTTTAAAATTTTAGTTTGTAAATGTATAATTGGTTTAAAAATTCTTTCTTTTAATTTTATATAAATAAATAAACTTTGTATATAGACATAAACATAAAAACATATAGTTTTTCTATTTGCAAATTTTATAAAAATTAGTTTGTATGTATGTGTAATATATTTATGAAAGAATGTGTATATAAATAAGAAAATATGATAACTTTTGAAAGGTGGTAATTTATTAACATGAGGGTTTAAACTAAATTATAAATTTAATTAAAGGATTTGAACATAAAATATTTGGTTGTGGCATTTGTAAAAAAAATAAAATTATGTAATTAACAAATGTAAGATTAGTGGCAACGTTAATTTACAAGTGTAAACAAATAAACAAGTAGCATAATTTTCTCTTTAAAATCTTAATTTACAAATAACAAATGAATATGTGAAAACCTGATTATCATTTCAGTTCGAACTTTCTCTTCTTTCTTCTTCAGACTAAAAGAAAAAAGAAAAAAACCAATCTTCATTAATTCTTTCACAAACTTACAAGCCTGTAAACCAAAAAAGAAATCAAAAAGTAAAACCTGAGAATGAAACCAGAAAAACAAACCAGTTCAACATTTTCAAACTTGATTCAATGTCAAGGAGCAAAGCAATTGAAACTAATAGAATCAACATCAAGTTTCAATACTAAAGTTTCAAGACAAAATAAATATTCCAGATCAAATATAGAGTACAGTTCAACATCAAGTTAAAGAAAAGAAAATGCAGTTTTAGTTCCAGATTATTTCATAAATAAAGCAAACCTGGAATCTTAAAACAAGCAAAACAAAGATAAAATCCAGATTTCAATTTCAAAACCCTGAAAGAAATTCAGGATCAGGATTTCAAGTTCTAGGCTCAAACTATTTTCCAGGCATCTGTTCTTTGTTCTCTGCTTTAATATAAAAGGTGATCAAACACTTAAACCCATATATACTTGAAGTTGTTTGTATGTATGTTAATATGCATGCATGTCTATGTGTATATTTGTTTATATTTTCTTGTGCATGTCTGTAACATGAAATAATTGCTTCTGTTCTTAGTCCCAGGTTTCAAAAATCCTGTCTAAAATCAAATTCACTTCCTATAATTCTTATTCGGTTTGAAAAATGAAATTAAAACATGTTGTAAAAATCAAGATTGAAGTTCTAAAAATGATCTTAAGTTGAAAAAGAAAATAGTTTTGTCTGGGTAAAAGTTAAACAGTGAATTTCAAATATATGTTAAAATTCGATTATTAAAGTTTATTGATTCACTTACATCATCAAGTTCGATTTGGAAAGTCATGATTTTTAAAGTAAGATTCAAGATTTTTAGCTTTAAATTGAGTTAGGATTTCTAAGTTGAACAGAAAACTCATTTTAGTCGATCCTCTTCGATCGGTGACAAATTGGATATCGTGCTTATTGGAGAAGGAAGCTAGTGTGATGATGTTCATCAGAAAAATGACCGGAGAAATAAAAGTTTCCGTGGTGGCGCATCGGGGGAGGAATAGTGTTTTAAGGTAGGTTTTGGTAGTCTAGGTTCGTGAGACAGTTACGACGTCCATAGTGGATCGTGATGAATGAGACCGGTGGGGATCGAAGCAGGGGGAGTTGACGAATCTCCTGTCGGAGTTGAGCGATCACCGGTCGTCAGATCATCGATGACATGTAGTTTTCTTGATATGGGTTTGGGTTCCAGTTCAATCGAGAAACTCGATTTTCAATTCTGGACGAGTAGGACGATCTAGGTGGTTGTGATGATTTAGGGATCGTCGACCACATGTTAATGGTCAGAGAGTTGATCGGAGAAGCGTGGGTCATTGGTGCACGTGCACGAATTTTCATCTGTATCAGGTGGAGTTTGATGTGGTTGAATAAGATGAAGATATGGTCGGGTTTGAGCACGAGAAATCGAAGGATCGACTTGAAGTGAAGTGTTGATTCGTGGGACCCGGGGTTTGCTCGGGGAAAAAATTAAATCTGGCTCGGGTTTTTGTTAGTTGTATTCCAAGTGTTGATAATGATAGTTTAGAAATTTAAATGAATAAAGCTTTTTAAAGTTTGTTTAAAATAAATAAATTTTCAAAGGACCGCAAACTAGATTTTCCAAAGTGAGAATATTAAACAAGATTTCAATCAAGTTTCAAAGGTTAATTTTAAAAGTTTAATGTTATAAAGATAAATTGTTTTTAATATTGAATGATTATATGTATTAGTGAATTTGTGGAAGTAATTAAGAGAATAATTATAATGTAATTTATTTGAAAGTTAATTACCTAATGAAATTGATTACTTAATGTAATTAATAAAAGATTATTACTTCATGAAATTAAGGTCTAATTACTTTGTGTAATTACATTAAAGAATAATTAATCAATAAAGATTAATTAATTTAAGGTAATTAATTACTTAAAGATAACAACTTAATTAACAGAAATTAATTTACGATTTAAAACTGATCAATCAAGTAATTATAATTAATTTTAGATTTATTAATTGTGGATAATCACTTAAGGATAATTAATTATGGGTAATTAATTAAGGGTTAATTAATTTATTAATTAATTAATTAAGGGTAACTAATTAAAGGATAATTAAATAATTAAAGGTTAATTATTTGATGATTAACGGTTAACTAATTTAAATAATTGAGATTGACTAATTAATGTTTAAAGGGTAATTAATTTATTTGAGGTTAATTAATTAAAATGATTTGTAATTAATTAATATTAATTAACCAGGATTTGTAGTTTATTCACAAGTAATTAATCTGGTTTTAATTAGAATCATATATTAATTGTTCTTACTTATGAATGTTTGGATTCTATTGATATTTGAATTATTTGGTTTTCCCGATGTGTGCAACTCTATGATATGAATTGTATGTTTGAGATGTGATCTATGACTTATTTATTTGTGATGCATTTATATTATATTATATGTGAATCTGTGAATGAGGATAAGCGTTATAGATTATACCACTTATCGATATTGATATGATTGAACTTGTGATGATTGATGATGTTGCACTATTGTGTAAAACACCTGGACTACACCATACACACACAAATATGGATTGCACGAGGAAATCGGTTAAGTCACAAAAATTTCAAAATCTAAATATTATTTTTAAAAGTTGAATTCTGAAACCAAATTGTTTTGGAAATGGAATTGGGTTAAATGTGAAAAGCTTTTGAAAAGGAGTTATAAAGATAAAAGTTATTTTGAATAACCTGATAAAGTTTTGAAATTTAATTTGATTTGAATTTGAATTCAAAATTTGAAATTGAATTATGTGTTTGGAAATAGTGGTTCATAAAGGTTACACAAGTTATAAATGTGTTTATATGGGTTTTAAACCATTTTAAAAGTATTGTTTTGGGAACTTGAATTTAACCCAAGTTTTATACTTGAAGGATTCTAACTCGTGCAAATGCAATTGGATTTTTCCGAAATGAAAACTATTTGTTTTCAAATAATAATAGCTTTCATATAAAGAAAGGATTTCCAATTTTTGTTGAAAGATTTCTAGTTTGAAATGGAACTGAAATAATTTTGAAATCTATGAATGAATGTTTGTGAAAGATGGTTGAACCTTGTTTTGAAATTTGAAGAGGATTTTAAATGGTGTATGTTTTACATAAAAGATTTGCAATGGGAATGGTTTTGAAAGTTATGAATGAATCTTTGGAAATTGTTTTGAAAGCTATGAATTGAGTCTTGATTTAACAATTGGATGAGTTAGTCCAATTTGAAAAGGAAATTGTTTTGAAATCCATGAATGAATCTTTATGGAAGATTGGTGAACTTTGTGAAGTGAATCTTTTTGTTTAAAGACTTGAAAACGACATTTTGTTTAAACAATTTGAAAGAAAAGTTTTGGGTAATAAGTTGTGACATATCTGAGATCCCGTTATCCATATGGTTTTAAAATATTGCGGCCATTATTCGGTTTAGGCAAGAGAAGATTTTGTGTCATATAACCCATTTCAAATAGTGATATAATGTTATGGATTGCATTTGAAGACCGGTGGTGAAGACTAGGTATTTTTGAGCACGAAAGGACAACCCCCGAATGTCTCTGCACTGAGTAGCGCCGATATAAAGATCTCCATATGTGATGGGGAGTCCGATTAGGATTGTGAATGCCCGGATTGCAAGTGCTTCTTTGTGAAGTGCCTTCAGTTCTGTTCGAACCCGAAACAGACTTGTATGGATGTATGTCTGACATTGCACTTTGAGATGTAAAGCTGGTTTCTATCAAAGACATTTATGTTTGGCGGCGGAGAATTTATTCTCTTAGCTTAACACCCTTCTCCGAGACATACGAACTCAGAGGTTATGTAGTTGATGGTTACTAGTGATACATTCCCAATTTGGTAGTGTGGCATGCTGATGCTGCTGAGTGTTGCTGATCATTTGTTGATCGAAGAATGGCTTCGTGAAAAGCGTAGCTTTGTGGATGAGACCTCCTCGTACCTCACAACCCGGAAATGGTGGACACGGGAAAGATGCAGCAAGGTTATTATGGGTCGCTCCACTAGGGTATGTCCATTTCTTCTGGAAAAGTGGGGTATCGTTGTATTTAGCCCAAATACTTAAATCATGTGGTCACTGCAAACGACTGGGGGTGGCATACTTGTAGGAGTTACTTCTGGACAGGGGTAACCCGGCCTTGTGTTGGCAGAGAGCTGGGTAAGTTCTCGGGGCGTCCCTCCAAAGGCGTACCCATGCGGTAATAGAAAGTTCCTTATCCTGACTATTTGTTGGAAATACAAAGAAACAATACACGCCCTGTACGGTTTTAGTTGCATAACCTGCCATGGAATGTGGCGGTAACCTGCTATTGAACATGGCAGCTATAGTAGGCATACGAATAAATGTGGTATGTTGGATAAGATTAATATTATACTTGCAAATGTTTTCCACTATGCACTAATAATAATATCAAAATGGTTTTCGCTTATTAAGCATGTTTGACTATCATAAGGAGAAATCTCCTTCCAATTCTGCGTTTGCATGGTGTGTGCGGTGGGAAGCCTTATGGTAGTTTGGTTTTCCAAAATGTGAATTTCCTTTAAATTCTTTTGTTTTGCTTTTGATAAAGATAAATTGTTTTCGTTTTCTCACACCAGTCGCATGACTGACTTGGAGTTTATTGTTCCCTTCCTAAACTCTGGATGCTCACAATTTTCCACACGAGCAGTCTAGAGTTGGGTTTTTCAGATAATCAAATAGTAGGTATAGATTCGATAGCATCCAGCCTTTGGATTCGGCGATAGCATTTGTTCAACATGACTGACATTGCTTAAGTCCAACTTGATGGTGGTTCGAGCTTTCAATTTGGAGTTTTGGAGCTTTAGTTTTGGGATGCAGCTTATGTATTTATTCTCTCTTGAAGAATATGATGGAGTTGTCTTTTCTGTTGTTGTATCTTTCCGCTGTTATGTATCTCTGATATGTGATATTCATTGTACCATTGTTGCAATCAACTGTTGTATATCAATGATATTATTGTTTTCTTCCGCTGCGTTGTTTATAAGATCCGCTGAACCATATTCAGCATTTGAATCTACGTCATTTGAATATGGGTGAAGTATTCGATGTCAATTTTTGAAGGTCGAGTCAAGGTCGTCACAAGAGACTTTAAGTGTAGGCTCAAAAAAGATCAATATCATGTGTGGCTAGAGATTCTTAAATAGTGGAATGAAAGGAGATAAGTACGGAACTCATCTCTAACTCATTCTCCTTCAGCCCGAGCCATCCATTATTTAGCCCTTCTAACCCCCATTTTAGCAGCTTATGCCCTCTAATTTCTATTGTAATAACCCGCATATTTTACTATCGTATATTTAAATATTTTATTTAAGTATAGCATCGTTAGTCGGATTTAAGTCCGAAACGCTACTTTTTGCAAACAGTTGAATTTGGACTCGAGACCACTTCCATAGAGTTCAAAATGGCGTTTGCGACATTTTTTAGTATAAATATCGATATGTTTGGAGTTAATCAGAATTTTGATGTTTTCATTTAGGGCTTTGGGTTTGGGTTTCAGCCCATTAACCCAACATATGAACCAAACTCCACTCCACTCCTCTTCATTTCTTTATATTATTTCCTAATACTCAAGCTTTAGCAAAAATGGAGGAACAGAAAAGAAATAAGGAACTCTTAAGCCCTACTTCTCTTAGGAATTATCAATTTCAAGCTAGAAATCAAGGAGAAGCTTAAGTAAGCACCCTCTTCATCTTCTCCATTTTAATTCCTCTTCAATTTCAGAAATTTCCTAAACCCTAACTTAGGAAATGTCTTTCTTATGAGCTTAGATTGAAGCTTCTTGGGTTAAAATTGAAGAGTGGTTGTTCTTGTCTTCCCTCATAGCTTTTCACTTGTGTTTTTGAGAAAAAGGTGAGTTTTTGAACTCACATATATGTCTATTAGATTTCATTATTGTTAGGTATGAATTCCTAACATCTTTTCATGTTCATTTGCTTTTGATTTGAATGGATTTGGTGAATTTTTCAATTTTTGATTCTTGTTGTCCAATTTATGAAAATCCTAACATGATTTAGGGGTGTGTCGAAGAGCCTATAAGGCTGGGTTGTCGCGTGCCATGAATCCCAAGTCATCATTGCTCATTGGATCGCCTCCGTTTGGATTTTGCCCTTCTATGGGGCTAGGCTGAGAATACTGGAACTTTCAGTTCAGTTGACCGAACAAGGAAGTCAGTCGACTGAGCCAAAACCCAGGAATTTTCCTGATAGTATCAGTCGACTGAGCCTAGAAACCGAAAGTTTCAAGGCATGTTTCAGTCGATTGGCCACTCTGGTTTAATCGACTGAACCTGGAAACATAAAGTTTCTAGGAATTGTGTCAGTCGACTGGCCACCTTGATCCAGTCGACTGAATCTGCCGTCCCAGTCAATTTTTCCTTTTTGTGTGAATTTCAAATTTTTAATCGATTCTCGTGGATCCGATTTGTTGTTATCACCATGTTGACTTTGATAACTTCTTTTTCAAGATTTTGGGAATATCCATTTGGTTGGATTTTCTATCGATTTCTTTGGATTTAACTCACGTCTTCGAATGTGAATTTCTGCTGATCGATTGCTTCTACAATCATTTCTATGGTTTATCACTTTGAAATGCAAAGGTTTCTATAGTGGTAGTAAATATCAAATCTCTTTCATTAAAATGATTTCAACACCATTTTAATACAAAGCTCTTTATTAAAACCGTTCCCCAACCTATTAGTATATACAAACCATTATCTCATTCGTTTAAGAAATCTTATTAAACGGCTTAGTGAAACAAGTGGTATGAAACGCTCGCGTTTACTTTGTCGGTTAATTTTTGGACTTGTTCGATTGAAACTCTTGTGACAATTATCGAGTGGAGATCTAGAATTTGTTCATAAATATTTAAGCTAAGCCAGTGGTTATGGGATATGAAGCTAAACTCATTTATTTACTAGCTTTGAGTTTTTATTTGATATGTTGGATTTCCTCTTGAAAAGAAATGCATGTTATACTATCTGACATATCGATACTCGCATAAAGCAATTAGACGGATGGTTGCTCCTCAACAACCTTATTCTTCATGCTAGTTGACGACATTACCTCGTAGTGTCCTTAGCTAGCGTTAGTATAGATATGGGGTGTCATAGCTTGGTGTCGGATCCAAACTTCGAAACAATGTAGAATAATCTAGCAAGGATCAATTGTCCTAAGTCCTTCTTAGGAATCGTGCCTTAGGATTTATTCGAGTCTTAGGACCCGTTCTATTCTATTTTCTTTTAGGATGCCTTGTTTTGTCAATCAGGATTGTTTGACATTCATTTTGAGAATAACCTTTTTCTTCTTTTTTCTTTCTTTCTTAAAGAAGGGAAATGGTTAGACCAGACCGTCCGAGCGCCGGTCAATCCAGTGCCACTACTCCAAATGGAGTATTTATGTCGGCCCAACATCTTCTAGATCTTGTAAAGAATGCTCAAGTTGTTGGACCTATTCCAGAGTCTACTTATCCTAAATCTGGGTTTGCACTCTTGTGCAGTGATTATACAAATTTGGGTGGGAAGCCATTCAAGGGTTTCGAAGGCGTCATAGATGTCCAAGCTTGGCTTAGAACATGCGATCACATCTTTTCCCGCATGAATCTTATTGATCTTCATCATGTCCAAGTGGCTTCAAGTATTCTCCAAGAAAGAGCATTAGGTTGGTATGAGCTTCTGATTTATGCAATTATTGAAGCGGATCTTACTTAGGAGCAATTTCAAAAAAGATTCGAATTAAAATTTGTGTTGAAAGCTGAAAAGGTAACTTTAGGTCGGCGCTTTATTGACCTTGTTCAAGTGAATCTTCTATGACGGATTGCGTCGCATCTTTTGAATCCCTCTCTAAATATGGGGTCGAATACATTAATACCCCGTTGAAGAAAAATCTGAGGTTTTTCTATGGCTCAAATAAGAATCTCAAAAAGCCATTAATTCCGAAGTTAGAAGTTTCTTTCGATCATCTTGTTAATATCGTTCTTCGACTCGAAGAGACCAATAAAGAAGATGATGTTGGAGTTGTGGATCCCAAACCGATCTTCAACAACAACAAGAAGAGGCCTATTAAGTTCAAAAGTCCTAATCCCAACAAGAAAGGGAAACAAGCAACTCCGGTAGCAAAGACTTCTACCTCTAGTCATGTGCAATGTTACAATTGGGGTTCTAAGGACCATTTTGCTAATAGACGTCTGAAACCTGAGTTTTTTCCTTATTGCAAAAGTTCGGGTCATCTTTTACCTTTTTGTCCCAAACTTCAAAGCAAGAACGAGGGAAAGATAAATGTTGTGCAAGCCCCTAGTAACACTTCTCGTGGCCAAGGTATATCTCATCCTATCCTTGATGGAATTATTATGTTTCATGATCATCCTACTCGAGTTCTTTTCGATACAAGTGCATCCCATTCTTTTATATCAAAAAGAACTTATTGATACATTTTCTTTAAGTGTTATGGCGTTGATGACTTCTTTGAGAATTGCAAATCCGGTTGGTGGATCCGCAACACTCAGTTTGCTTTGTAAAGATGTCGAGATTATTTTATGTGATTATTCATTCCGAGACGATTTGCATGTTATGCACTACATAGGTTTCGGAATGAATTTGGGAATGGATTAGCTTAACTGTTATGAAGCCCACATCCAATGTCCTGGGAGGACTATTCATCTTCGACATCCTAAATCTGTTAAGCTGATTTTTGTTGTTCTAAAAGATTCGAATTCCAATTTGGCAGCATCCTATATTCTCTAAACCCTCATGATGACGATAATGATGATAAGGAAGATGTCATTTCCCTCATTCACGTTGTTCGTGAATTTCCTGGCATATTTGAGCCTGTCTTAGGATTACCACCTAAGCGAGCAATCGAGTTCAGAATTAATCTAGTCCCTGGAGCTCTACCTATCACTCGTCCTCCTTATCGTATGTCTAAAAAGGAAAATGAGGAGATGCGTAAACAATTATCTAAATTGGAGGCGAAGCAGTTTTTTCGTCCTAGTTCCTCTCCTAGGGAAGCTTCAGCTATTTTTGTGAAGAAATCCGATGGTACACTTAGGCTTTGTGTCGACTACTGCAAGCTTAATGATCTCACCATCAAGAATAAATATCCTTTACCTCAGATTGAGGATTTATTCGATCAACTTAGTGGTGCTAGAGTCTTTTCACAGTTAGACTTAGCAACCGGCTTTCATTAGCTTCGTATTGCAGAGGATAACATTCCTTTGACATCGTTCCGTGCTCGTTATGGATCTTATGGATGGCTTGTTATGCCATTTGGTTTAACGAATGCTCCAACTTATTTCGTTGACCTTATGAATCAAGTTTTCAAAGACTACCTTGATCGATTTGTTCTCATCTTTATAGATGATATTCTTGCTGAGGAAGAGCATAAAAAACATCTTCAGATTATGTTGGATACTTTTAGGAGCAATCACGTGAAAGCAAAATTTTCTAAGTGCCACTTTTGGCCATGTCGTTTGAAATTTCTAGGTCATATTATTTCTTAATCCGAAATTTCCGTGGATCCTTCAAAGGTTGAAGCAATTCAAAATTGGAAGAGACCGGAGAGTGTGACGAAAATCCATAGCTTTCTTGGATTGGTGGGTTATTACCGTCGGTTCACAAAAGACTTTTCTAAAATTTGTTTGCCCCTTACTAGTTTGACAAAGAAGAGAGTTAAGTACATTTGGTCAGACAAATGTGAAGCTTCTTTTCAAGGATTAAAAGAACTCCTTTTCGATTCCCCTATTGTTATGATTCTCGAAGGGAACCAAGACTTTATTGCTTATACCGATGCTAGTCGTGTTGGTTTGGGAGCTGTTCTCATGCAAAGGGAACGTGGTATTGCTCATGCTTCTACGCAATTAAAGCCCGCCGAGACTAGATACGTTGCTCATGATTTAGAACTTGTGACCATTATTTTCGCCCTTAGAATCTGGCGTCATTATATTTTAGGAGAGAAATTTGTTCTCTATACCGATCATAAATCTTTGAAGTATTTATTTTCTAAAAAGGAACTTAATTTGCGTCAACAACGTTGGCTCGAGTTCCTTGCATCTTATGATCTTGATATTCTTTATACTCTCGGAAAGTAGAATCGTGTTGCCGATGCCTTTAGTCGTAAGCAACAAGTGGTTGTTTCTATGATGATATCCGAATGGAATGATCTCGAGACTTTATCCACTTGTGAGATCGGAGATCGTGAATCCGATTTATATTCATCTCTTTTTCTATGTAGCCTTAAGGCTCATCCATCACTTTTAGACCGCATACTTAAAACTCGAAGCATGATCCCAAATTGGTTTTTCTTAGCTAAAGTTGTCGGGATAGTAATATTGATGGTTCGAAAGACTTTGAAATCGATGCTCGTTGTAGCATTCGAAAATTTTGTAGGCTTATCGTGCCAAATATTAGTGATCTTCGTAAAGATATTTTAAAAGATTCTCATCGTTCTAACTTTACCATTCATTCCGGTAGTAGGAAAATGCACGTGGTTATGAAGCGACTTTATTATTGGGATGGAATGAAATCTGATATTGCAGACTTCATTAAGCGTTGCATGACTTGCCAACTCATAAAGGCCGAGCATCAAAGGCCCGGTGGGTTATTGCAACCTTTGGACATTCCAATTTGGAAGTGGGATCAAGTCTTGATGGACTTTATTAATGGACTTCCATGTTCTCGTTTGGGCCATGACAGTTTATGGGTGACTGGGGATAGACTTACAAAATCCGCCAATTTTATTCACGTACGGTCTAATCGGACCGTACCTATTTTGGCCAAACTCTATATTAGAGAAATTGTTAAATTACATGGAGTTCTTACTTCCATTGTTAGTGATCTTGATCCATTGTTTACTAGTGGATTTTGGAAGAGTCTTCAAAAAGCTTTGGCAACGAAGCTTAATTTTAGCACCGCTTATCATCCTCAGTCCGATGGACAAATCGAGCGTGTGAATCAAACTCTTGAAGATCTTCTTCGCGCATGTGTTCTTGATTTTGGTGGAAGTTGGGAAGATCATATTTCTCTTTTTGAGTTTTCCTATAATAATAGCGTCCAATATAGTAATGGTATGGCTCCTTTCGAGGCACTCTATGGAAGGCCATGCCGATCTCCTTCTTGTTGGCTTGAGGCCGGTGAGAAGCTGGTTTTAGGTCAAGATTTTATTCGTGACTTCACAGAAAAGATTGACCTTATTCTCCATAGGATGAAAGGAGATCAAAGTAGACAAAAATACTATGCCAATTACCGAAAAAGGAAATTAGAATTTCTTGTGGGAGATTTTTTGTTTATTCGTGTTTCACCTATGAAGGGTGTTATGCGTTTGAGTCGATCGAGAAAATTAGCGCCTTAATATATTGGTCCATTTCCCATGAACGAATGTATTGGTTCTGTGGCTTATCGCCTTTTACAACCGGCTCAATTTTCTACTATTCATTACGTTTTCCATGTCTCTCAACTATAGAATTGCCTTAGGGATTCCGATTCTTTTCTTAAGCCCGGTGTTATTGAAGAGATTGAAGTTTCACCTAATTTGACAAATGAGCAACATCCTACTTGTATCATTGCTACGGGGCTAAACGCCTTCGAAATAAAGATATTCCGCTTGTGAAAGTTCAATGGTCCTGAAATCATAAGGATTGCTCTTGGGAATCTAGAGAATTCATCGAGCGAACACATCCGGACTTACTCTCCTATGCCCTTTGAGGTGAACTACTTATATCAAATTTTATTTTATGCTGATACGCTTTTATGTTTGTTACTCTTTATTTCCTTCTTAAATTGCAATTTCTTTAAGGAAGGGAGTCTGTAACAACCCGCATATTTTACGATCATATATTTAAATATTTTATTTAAGTATAGCTCGTTAGTCGAATTAAAGTCCGAAATGCTACTTTTTTGCAAATAGTCGAATTTGAACTCCAGGCCACTTCCATGCAGTTCAAAATGGCGTTTGCGACCTTTTTGAGTATAAACATCAATATGTTTGGAGTTGATTAGAATTTTTATGTAACAACCCACATATTTTACGATTGAATATTTAGATATTTTATTTAAAATAATTCATCGTTTGTCAGATTATTGTTCGAAAAGCTACTTTTTGCAAACGGTCGAATTAGGACTCGAGAGCACTCCCATTGAGTTCAAATTGACATTTGCGATCTTTTTGAGTATAAACTCTGATATGTTTGGAGTTAGTGTTTGCTACTTTTTCACTTAGGGCTTTGGTTTTGTTTCAGCCTATTAGACCCAAGCGTCACCCCTCTTCTCTTATTTACTTCATTTCTATTTCCTAATACTCAAGATTTAGCAACAATGGAGAGAGGAATGGAAAATTAAAACTCCAAGCCGTATTTTCCATTTGCAAATCAAGTTCTAGCTCCAAATTTATAGAATAAGCTTTGGTAAGCCTCCTCTTATTCTTCTCCAACTCATTCTCTTACCAATTTCATAAATTCCTAAACCTAATTTAGGAAATGTTTCTCTTTTAAGCTTAGATTCATGCTCTTTGGGTTGGAATTGAAGAGTGATTGTTCTTGCCATTGCTCTATAGCTTCTTCCTTGATTTTGTGAAAAGGTGAGATTTTTATCCCACAAATATGCCTATATCTATCTTTGGTTGTTGGGTATGAATTCCAAAAACTTGTTCATGTGCATTGGGTTTTGGTTTGGATTGAATTGGTGAATATTGCAACTTTTGGTGTTTTTTGAAGTCAAATCTTCAAAAATCCTAACTTTGATAATTAAACATGCTTTTGGTGATTCATTAAAGAGCCTGTAGGGCCGGGTTGCAAATTGGCGTAAAACCCTAGCGTCGTTGCTCATTTGATTGAATTTTGGAAGAGTTTGCTCTTCATTTGAATAGGCTGAAAAACAGCCCCAGTGCGAGTCAGTCGACTGACCCCCTGCAGTCTGTCGACTGGCTGTAGAAAATTGGCACTTCCGGGACTGTCTGCAGAAACAGAGAGTCTCTGTTTTCTGCAGTCAGTCGACGGACCCTCTGTAGTCAGTCGACTAACTACAGGAAATAAAATTTTCATGTTTCTGTTCCAGTCGAATGATTACAGAGAACCAGTCGCTGACCTGCTTCTATTTGCCTATTTAGCCTATTTTGTGTTAATTTCCAAATTTAATCGATTCATGTGATTCCCTGATTTGTTGTTATCATTTATTATCCACTTTGATGACATTTTCTTCAGGATTTTTTTGAACATACATTTTGATGGATTCGGTATCGATTTATTTGGATTCTATTCACTTGTTCGAACGTGAAATTTTTGTGATTGATTGTTTCTACAATCATTTTTGTGCTTTGTCACTTTTAAAATATAAAGGTTTCAATACTAGTAGTAAATATCGAAACTCTTTTATCAAAAGGATTTCAACTCTATTTTCAATATCACTTGTTTATAAAACCGTTTTCCAATCTACTAGCATATACAAACCTTTACCTCACTCGTATGAGAAATTTAATGAAACGGCTTAGTAAAACAAGTGGTACGAAACGCTTGCGTTTACTTCGTCGGTTAATTCTTGGACTTGTTCGATTGAATCTCTTGTGACAATTTTCGAGTAGAGACCTACAATTTGTTCGTAAATATTTAAGTCAAGCTAGTCGTTATGGGACATAAGGCTAAGCTCATATATTTACTAGCTTAGTGTAATTGACACTTCTTAATGATCGATGATGATCAATTTTGTGATTTAGACTAGCAATATGCGATGTCTCTTTGTCCACGAGGGAGACTAAACCCTGTTTCTGTGGAGCTTCGGCTCAAATCGGCGGGGTAGCGACCCATGGTCTTCGGACCGTTTTGTGGAGGTTCGGCTCAAAATTAATGGCTAGCAACCATGGAATAGCGTTCCGTTTTGTGATACACGTGTTGGCGAGTTTTCATACTCCCGTTTTGTGATAGGCCTCCCCCTTTTTGTGATTTCTGGATTCCATTGATAATTTCTAGAATTTGTGTTTCACCAAATTTGGTGATTTACATTGATAAGTTTTATCAATATTTGTGCATTGGTGAATTTGTGTGTCATTAGCTTTTGTGATTGGCATTGATATAATTGTCAATAATTATGGTCTGGTGAATAAAAATAAAGAGTATGATATTATTTTTGATCTCTGAGAAGATTCTTGTGATATTGATTAATCTCTTGTTGATTTTCAGTTGCATACTTACTACCGTATGGCTTTATGGTTATCATACGTTTTTGTCATATTTCTTATTTTATATCATTTTATCTAGTATTATAGCTAGACTGATCCGTTTATTATTTTCTTATTAAATAATACTCGGATCAGACCGAGATGTTACAGGTGCTTCTGCTTGACTCCTCATCTGAGATTATTATCCTGACTTTTGGCTAACTACTTAGATTAGTAGTTTTTGGTTGTATACATTTGAGACATAGACTCCTTAATGTACACATATTCTTTTGTCTAGCACTTGTATCTTTTCTTTCGTGTTATTGTGGACCTTGTTAGACCACTACTCTGATATACACTTTGATGTGTAGTATTCATATTTGTTTCCGCCTTTGAGATATGAACTTCTGTGACTGATTTGTTTTATGATATTTCAATATTTGTTTTCGAAGAATACATATAGCCACTCTGTAGCAGCCTTGAGTTTGTGTAAGTATGTCGGATTTTCTCTTGATATGTTCTTATCTGGCATATCGGTACTCGCACAAAGCAATTATACAGATGGTCGCTCCTCAACAGCCTTATTCAGGGTGCTAGTTGACGGCATTACCCCGTAGTGCCCTTGGTTAGCATGGTTATTGTAAGGACCCGATTCTTCGACATCCGAAAATCGACATCAGTACGTCCACTGTATCAACCGCCGAGCAATCGAATGCCGGAAAACCGAATTCTTAGGGTTTAAGAATAAGAAAATGATAGAAGAAGAAAGAAAAAAAGATAGAACAATATCAGATCTCACCTAGCTCTACAAGTTTGTAGTTAGAGGATTTTGATGAAGGTTGACGGATTTAGAGAGATTAAGGGAAGAAGTTAGGGGATTTTCAGCCATGGAAAATGAAGGTGGCGGCTATGAAATCTGACCTAGGGTTTCTGTGTAAAAAGTGAATGTGAAGTCCTTTTATAGAAATTTTCCAAAAACACAATTCATCCAAAATTTTCCGAAGTCCAAATCTCGCACGGTGACTGGCCTTTCTAGGGTTTACCCCGTGTTCTGGACACAATGGAATAGGTATCGAGAGCCAATTTGATCATCTGTGCGAGTTACGGAAATAAACGATCAAATTCAAATTAAATCTGTTAAACCAATTTCTATGGGTTTTGGCTTGCCCCGAACAAACCGTAAATCTGATTGACACGAAATTTGAAATCTTACAATAATATAACATTACGGATCCGATGAAACTAGTTTCATCGAAATTTGAGACTGTTTGAAAAATGACTATTTTTAGTCGTCAATTAAATATTAAAATATTCAATTTTTCACAAATTAACTTTTAATTCAATTTTAAAAGTTCACAAACATTGTTCTAACTCCAATATGACTTAATATAACTTTATAAATCATTTTTATCCCATTAAACCCAAATTCCAAATTTTTCAGTAATTTCAATTATTAAATTGTCGATTTAATTATCCAATTAAATCCAGATATTCGAAATAAAAATTATTCGACTTACAAATTTTACTTGTTAATATTTAAAAATCAATTAAATATTTGAATTTCAAATGACAGAAATTCTGGGTCGTTACAAACTTCCCCCCTTAAAAGAATTTCGTCCTCGAAATCACCAAGTAAGAAAAAGTTTTGAAATCCATTAACTTTTCAAAACAAACCGTTCGAATTAGACTTTACAAATCTCTTAAGTGTTTAACTTTTCCAAAAATTCAATAGTTAAACTTCTTGCAAAATATTTACTATGTTTTCAAATCCATACATAGTTATCTCTTCAAAATCAACTATATCGTTTAACCTTTAATTTCAAATCAAAAGGTAGTTTTCACAAATTTTCCAAAATTTCCCGAAAATTTTCCGACGCCTTAAATTTTCAAAAACTTTCTCCATAACCTCCTTTGCGCAACTAGCTCGGTACGACTACAAAATTCCATAATGGGCCCCAAATTTCAAAAACAAAATGAAAAACCAAGCGGCTTGACAAGAAGATCATCAAATTTCATACTGAAATTCAAACACATATCTTTTTGTAGAGCAATTCAATTTTTATCTTCAAAATCAAAATCCCAATTCCATTTCCTTTAATACACCTGTATATCCTGCTAGCCATAATATCCAATTACAACTTTCAAATTTATTTTGCACACTCCTTTACAAAATTTATATATATACTTCTTATACCATTTTTACTTTACTGTTGAAGTTATATATCCATTTTCATTCTAGATTGCATTATCAATTTCATTCGAATTCAATTTACACTTTCAATTCTATTTGGATTCAATTTACCTTTTGAATGTTGAATTTATCAGTTATCTTTCATTCACAATTGATTCATGTCACTATTTTAAATTAGTTTTATTTACAAATTAAATTACTTTAGCTTTCAATTTCACTAATTCAATTTCATCAACACTTAATGAATTTGTATACAACCAATTTATAATCAAATAACAACCAATGTATATTCAATACAACTTAATTTATTTTCTTTACATTTAACATTCATATTCACTTTGTTTACCTTCAATTTGGTTTAATATTTAATTAGCCTTAAATGAATTAACACTTATATCCATTATTCTATATCAATTCATTACATTCGATTGACTACTATTCAATTCATTAGTTCAATTACCAATTTATTTTACAAATAAAGTTGAATCTTCTTTACATAATTCAAGTTCATATCCATTTAATTCACTTCATTATTTTACTTCGGTACGAAAATCAACTTCATTCAGCATCAGTTAAGTTATATTCCATTTCAAGTTTCCCCTTATAAATCCAATTCAACTTCCAGTTCCAAAGTAAATTCTATTTAACTTTTACCAAAGTCAATTTTTATCACTTATTCAGATTCATACCTCGTTTTGCTTAACAAAGTTGTTTAACCATTTTAATAATTGGTTTTACTTACATTTTCACATTTAATAAGTTATACAACTTATTATTCAACTTACAACTCTGATTTAATTTATTTAACTTTCTTTAGTTTAATTTCACATCATATATTTTATCATGCTAATTCAAATTTCATTTCAACTTTACTAAAGTTAAATCTTTATTTCATATTACAAGTTCAAAACTCAGTTTACTTGTATTTATCAATTATAACTTGGATTTTAATTTCAAATTTGTTTATCACAACAAAATTCAATTTCAATTTACTATGGTAGCAAATCCATCACATAGAAACTCGAAAATAATACTGATGATGCTGCAGTCATCACCCTTATTATCCCTAGCAACAGTAGTGAATCCAATGCTTTAAATTCTTTCAAAATTTTCCCTTTTATTTATAAATCACATTTATAAATCTTGCTTATATAAATTTCACTATTTAACTTTACTTATACAAGATTATTCGACAATTGTAAATCATTTCCATTATAATTCTATACTTATACAATTGTTGCTTCTATATAATTTATCCTTTCACAATTTTTTTTATTCAGATTATTCGAACAACTTTGATTTACTTATATTTTCTTACATTTCAACAATTCAATTTTTACATACACTTTAATAATTCTGAAAAAATATTCCTTTGTATATAAAAAATATAACTAATGTAAAATTATTTCATTCACCCAATTTAAAATCATACTATGTCGGTTTGTCTCGTTTAAAAGTTTAGAAACCCCGATCGATACAGTTAGCTAGGCTGCACCGATCAGAATCTATAAACAATCAACTTATAAGTCAACACAATGTAAACCAATTTCATATTCACTAACAAATACGCGCTCATATCTATTATTAAACTCAACTCATTCTAGAGTACTACTGACTCTATCTCTAATGAGTAATCCCCAACAGAGCCAAGGTTGTCACTTAACCAAATACTTTGATACCACGTGTAAGGAGCCGATTCTTCGACTTTCGAAAATCAACATCAATACGTCCACTGTATCAACTGCCGAGCAATCGAATGCCGGAAAACCGAATTCTTTGGGTTTAAGAATAAGAAAAAGATAGAAGAAGAAAGAAAAAAAGACAGAACAATATCAGAATCTCACCTAGCTCTACAAGTTTGTAGTTAGACGATTTTGTTGAAGGTTGAAGGATTTAGAGAGATTAAGGGAAGAAGTTAGGAGATTTTCGGCCATGGAAAATGAAGTTGGCGGCTATGAAATCTGACCTAGGGTTTTTGTGCAAAAAGTGAATGTTAAGTCCTTTTATAGAAATTTTCCAAAAACACTATTCAGCCAAAATTTTCGATACTCCAAATATCGCACGGTTACTGGCATTTCTAGGGTTTACCCCGTGTTGCGGACACAATGGAAAAGATAGCGAGAGCTAATTCGATCATCTGTGCATGTTACGGAAATAAATGATCAAATTCAAATTAAATCGGTTAAACCAATTTCTATACGTTTTGGCTTGCCCCGGACAAACCGTGAATCCGATTGACATGAAATTTGAAATCTTACAATAACATAACATTACAGATCCGATGAATCTGGTTTCGTCGAAATCCGAGACTGTTTGAAAAATGACTATTTTTAGTCGTCAATTAAATATTAAAATATTCAATTTTTCACAAATTAACTTTTAATTCAATTTTAAAAGTTCAAAAACATTGTTCTAACTCCAATATGATTTAATATAACCTTATAAATCACTTTTATCCCAATTAAACCCAAATTCCAAATTTTTCAGTAATTTCAATTATTAAATTTTTGATTTAATTATCCAATTAAATCCTGATATTCGAAATAAAAATTTTTCGACTTACAAATTTTACTTGTTAATATTTAAAAATAAATTAAATATCTGAATTTCAAATGACAGAAATTCTGGGTCGTTACAGTTATAGAGGTGGGGCGTCACAGCTCGGTATCAGAGCCTAATTTTGGAACAATGTAGAATAATTTAACAAGGATCATCGTCCTAAGTCTATCTTAGGAGTCGTGCCTTAGGATTTGATTCGAGTCTTCGTACCGTCTCTTCCTATTTTCTTTTGTGATACCTTTTTTATCAATCTTTATTGTTTGATATCCATTTTGTGAATAACCTTCTTTCTTTCTTTCTTAAAGAAGAGAAATGGTTAGACCTGGCCGTCCCAGTGCCGGTCAATCTAGTGCTACTCCCCAAGATGGAGTATTTATGTCTGCCCAGTAGCTTTTAGATCTCGTGGAGAATGCTCAAGCAGCCGGACCCGTTCCGGAGCCTACTCACCCTAAGTCTGGATTTGCACGTTTGTGCAGCGATTAACCAACTTGGGTGAGAAGCCATTCAGAGGTTCTGAAACTATTATTGAAGTCCAAGCTTTCCTAAGAGCATGTGATCGAATCTTTCCTCGCATGAATCTTGTTGATCTTCACCGAGTTCAGGTGGCCTCTACTATGCACCAAGAAAGAGCATTACACTGGTACGAGCTTCTGATTTCTGAAATAAATGAAGCGGATCTTACTTGGGAGAAATTCCAGAAACGATTCGAATTAAAGTTTGTGCCAGAAGCTGAGAAGGTGATATTGGCTCGTTTCATTGACCTTGTTCAAGGTGAATCCTCCGTGGCAGATTATGTCACGTCCTTCGAGTCGCTTTCTAAATACGGGATCAAGTACATAAACACCCCATTGAAGAAGAACCAAAGATTTGTCTATGGCTTGAATAAAAATCTCAAGAATCCATTACTTCTAAAATTAGAAGTTTCTTTTGATCAACTCATTGATATCGCTCTTCGTCTTGAAGAGGCAGATAAGGAGAGTGATGTTGAAGTTATGGGTGCCAAACCTAACTTCAACAACAATAAAAGGCCTAATAAGTTCAAAGGTCCTTATCCCAATAAGAAAAGGAAGCAAGAAACTCCAGTGGCAAAGACTTCTGCCTCTAGTAGTGGGCAATGCTACAATTGTGGTTCTGAGGGCCATTATGCTAATAAGTGTTCAAAGCCCTTGCTTGTCGCTATTGCAAAAGTTCGGGTCATTATTTTTCCGCATGTCCCAAACTTCAAGGTAGGAAAGAGAGAAAGCTTAATGTGGAACAAGCCCCTTGCAACACTTCTCGCGGTCAAGGTATTTATCTTTCTATCCTTGATGGCGTTATTGTGTTTCGTGATCATCCTATTCGAGTTCTTTTTGATACGGGTGCGTCCCATTCTTTTATATCAAAAGAACTTGTTGACACTTTTTCTTTAAGTGTTGTTGCTTTAATGACTTCTTTGAGAATTGCAAATCCGGTTAGTGGATCCGCAACAATTAGTTTGCTTTGTAAAGACGTCGAGATTATTTTGTGTGATTTTTCTTTCCGAACTGGTTTGCTGTTATGCGCTACTTAGGCTTTGGAATGATTTTGGGAAGGATTGGCTTAACTGCTATGAAGCTCAAATCCTATGTCCTGAGTGAACTATTCATCTTCGACATCCTCAATCTGTTAAACAGATTTCCATTTATCTTAAAGATTCAGATTCCAACATGGTTGCATATTTATATTATTTAAATCCTCATGATGACGATAATGATGATGAGGAAGATGTCATTTCTCTTATTCACGTTGTTTGTGAATTTTCCGACATATTTGGGCCCGTTTTTGGATTACCACCTAAGCGAGAGATTGAGTTGAGAATTAACCTTATCTTTGGAGCTCTACCTATTACTCGTCCTCCTTATCGTATGTCCAACAAAGAAAATGAGGAGATACACAAACAATTATCCGAATTGGAGATGAAGCAATTTATTCACTCTAGTTCCTCTCCTTGGGGAGCTTCGGCTATTTTTGTAAAGAAATCCGATGGTACACTTAGGCTTTGCGTTGACTACCGCAAGCTTAATAATCTTACTATCAAGAATAAGTCTACCTCGGATTGATGATCTATTTGATCAACTTAGTGGTGCTAGAGTCTTTTCACAATTAGACGTAGCAACCGGTTTTCATCAGCTTCGTATTACAGAGGATAGCATTCCTTTGACATCGTTCCATAATCATTATGGATCTTATGAACGACTTGTTATGCCATTTGGTTTAACGAATGCTCCAGCTTATTTCGTTGACCTTATGAATAGGGTTTTCAAAGACTTCCTCTATCGATTTGTTCTCATCTTTATTGATGATATTCTTGTATTCTAAAATCGAGGAGGGGCATGAAAAGCATCTTCGGATTGCGTTGGAAACTCTTAGGAGAAATCAGATGCCCAGTAGAAAATGGGAAATCGGATTGCGTTGGAAATTATTCACCAATACTGGCTTCTGCACTCTTCTCGTTCTACTCAACCTCATGAAGTCCCTGATTCTCCAGTAGAAACATCAGATGCCCCAGTTTCCATTGGAGAACTTATACCGAAAGAACATACTATTGAGGCTTCATTGGTAAAGTGTTCTACTTCAATTGATGTTGCGGGGTCATCCGGCAAACGTGCACTTGCCCCGGTCATCGAAGAAGAGGAACCTCCCCAACAACCCGGGAAATCTGGTGACGAGGGAACTAAGAGAACAAGTCCCGCTAGGCACAGCGATGATGATACTTTTGGGGGGTTGAGCGACCTGATGATTACTTCACAGGAGCTTTTTAAAGATGATCCTATCACTGCTAAAGTTACTTCTCCAGCAGTTGAAGCGACATCCGTCCTGCAACAAACTCCATCAGACCAAGAGTTGACACTGGCTGTAAAATCCATCATCACCCCCCAACCAATGAGTGGTTCGTAGTTTGACGCGCGTAGTTTGCACATTACACACACTTAGGACTTTTCAGCACTTATGGGCATTCAACTTCCTTGTTTTGAAGATTTCTGAGTTTATATTACTTTTTATTCAAATTCTCCAATGGGACGAAGTGGCTCCTACTACGATGATTTCCAGTGTTATGGGAGGCGCCGCTCTTACGACCCCAAGAAGTACCCCCCCTCCCCCGCCTCCTGGGAAACTGACGAAGAAAGAGCAGCGAGGAAGGCTCGTGAAAAGCGTGCTTATGAAGTAACGCTACGGGAGACGGGACGAATGACATGATTCTTTTCAGAGAGAGGATGATTTCCACAAGCGAAAATCCCGTGATGACAAGGGAACAAGCCATGTCACTGAGGACCCGAGTAAACGGGCCAAACTTGGTGAAAAACTGACATCTGAACTCTCTGAAAAGCCCGTTGCTCCCGTATCTTTAGAAATTCCTTCCGGCTCTCCCCCTTCAAAGAACCGATATTCAAACAATCATAAGTAGGCCCCATATCAAGTTGGACAGGGTCCGGCTACTCTTCAAAGCCGATTCCCGCACTGGTGCTTAAAGGGAGCATGCTTCGATCTTGACTTGGTCCCGATTGATAAGCAAGCGATGTTGCGAAATCTTGATGCCGTCAAACTCGATATCGAGAGAATGTCTGGCTGGCAGAAACTCGTTGACGAGCTTCAAAGAGTGAATCGCACAAACCTTGAAGCCATGCTGACTATGGAAAATGACAAATCTGAGTGGCAGAAAACACTCGACCAACATGATGCCGAAATGAAGAGTATTGCCTCTTATAACGAGAAGCTTGAAGCGGAAGTTGAAAAACTTAAGGAAGAGCTCGCCACTTCTTCCACATCCTATTCTCAGAGAGAAGAAGTGCTTCAAAAACAAGTGAGAGATGCTCACGCGGCACAGAGAGATGCTGAAGCTAAATTTGAAGCACAACAACGGGTTGTAGATAGCTACCGAGCCGACGTTGCTCATGTACGAGAAAAGACCAACCCCCAGAACTTGGAAATTGAATTGCTAAAAGCTTGACTTTCTAAAGCTGAAAAGGAGCATGATGAAGCTATTGCCGGCAAAGCAGCAGCCGAGGAATCTCATATGGCAACTAAAGCCGAAGTCAGCACCACTCTATTCGAGTTTTACATTCATAGTGTTCTGGGGCGCGGTAGCCTTAAATTTTTGTGACTGGAGTATGAAATCACTTTTTCCAAAGTGTGGGAGGCTGCACTTGATATGCTTGGAGGAGCCGGATACGCTGAAGTAGATTTAATGGCACACTATCTTGCCAGGGGAAAGGAGAAACTTGCCAGAGAGAGGGCCGGAATGGCAGAAAGAGAACATTTAGGAAAGACAATCTGAACCGACCTAGTTCTACCTTCAATTTCGGCCAACATCGATATTGCTGGCTCTAGTTCCGATTCTCCTCCTCTTGCTAAAGCTGTTATTGAAAGTGCCACCGGCCGCACTGGAGATGAGGCCAAAGAAAATACTGACGCGCAAGCTTTTGAAGTTGACATAATAAAGCCTACTTCTCCAGGTAACCTTAATGTCGGTCTTGCTCAAGTGGACTGCTCGTTCGCTTCGACCGAGTTCGGTGAGCTTCTTGCTTATTTCTTAAGTATCGATGAGCCATTATTCCCTCTTTTTATGAGGAATACTGACTTTAACTTTTCTTCTCCTATAGAGAAAACACCAAGTATTGTTCGTACTTCCCCTCCACCAGCTGTTCCCCCTCCATCTCTTCATATTACTCCTCCTTCTGTCTCTCAGCTGGGGTCGCAAGAAGAGAAGATAGAAGCTCTTCATGACTTGGATGATCCTGTTGCTTCTCAGGAACAGAAGGCCGAAGAACCTGAAGAATGGGAGAGAACTCCGGAGCAGACTGTTTCTGATGACATAAAATTGTCCGCTCTTTTCACTCCAGGCAGTGAATCTTCTTCTAAGAAGAGGGGAAGCGCGGAGTCTCAAAGAAAAAGAAGGAAGCTTCTGCCAGCGAAGAAAAAGCAGAAGAGAGTCCAATTGCACCCCTTCCTCTTTCTTCCCCTACTCTCACAAGCCGGCCCAAAAAGTTAATCTTTTGGCCAGGTGAAGGCTCGAAAGGTGGTAGGAAGAAGAAGTGATGGGTTTGGGACTTATGCTTTTCGTCTCGCTTTTTTGCTTTTATACATAAAAACTTGTGTTGACCGGAGATTGTGCGGGTACCGGTCCCCGCCTTCTTTTGTTTTGAAACCTGCACATGTATAAAAAAATTATAGTATGGAATAAAATGATTCTTTTACTTGTACAAACTTTTATCTGTATTTGAGAATGCATTTATTCTTCTTTTTCATACAAGTTTCTTTATTTCCTCTGTGTGATGTTGCAGTAAACCTATGGTATGTTGCTTGAGCATTGTTTTTATTTTTGTAACTATATTATATTGCCCCCATAGCATGGTTTATTGCAACCTCTTTCACATTGGAAATTTTTTTGGAGAACAACTCTTCTATTTCGAGAAGACTTGTATCTTTCTTTAGAGAACAACTTTTCCATTAGAATAAGGTTTGCATCTGTACTTTATAGAATAATTTTTCCCTCTTAAGGAAATATTTTTCTGATTTAGTAGAACGCGCCTCGTATTGGAGAAGTTCTTTTTTTTGTGTTGCGAAGTTTTTACACTTCACTTTTTGAAGAAAGTCACTTTTATTTTTTGGCAAGTGAATTTCCTTCGTGGTAAAGTGGGCCTCCGAAAAAAGGGCTTTTGTTTGATTGTGCCTTTGGGAAGAGGGCTTTTTTGTGTGTGCCTCTGGGGAGAATGCTTTTTTGTTTCTGCCTCTGGGGAGAGGCTTTTATTTTTTCCCTGTCCGCTGGGAAGCAGCCTCCGAAGAGGGCTTTTCACATTTCGACTCGTGTGAAGTTTTATTTCAGATCGCGGTGAAATGTGTGCCTCCGAAGAGGTCTTTTAGCATTTCAACTTTGGTGAAATGGGCCTCCGAAGAGGGCTTTTCACATTCCAACACTTGTGAAGTTTTATTTCAGATCTCGGTGGAATGCGTGCCTCCGAAGAGGTCTTTTCACCTTTCAACTCGTGTGAAGTTTTATTTCAGATCATGGTGAAATGTGTGCCTCCGAGTAGGGCTTTTTCCTGGAAGTTTCTTTCCTACGGTTAGATGGATTCATAGGGCGGACACAAGTTACTTGGATTGTTTGTTTGCACAAATGTTCTCATCTAGTTAACGAGTGTCCTGTGCCACCGGTCGTTCCACAACTTTTTGTTGAGAAAGAGAACTTTCTTTTTCTGGCAAGTCCCATTAGAAGTCTTTATCCTCCAAAGAGTTGTGCCTCCGAAGAGGGCTTGCGCCTCCGAAGAAGTCTTTTGCTGTTTGCTGCCTACTCGCCCATGTCTTTTCACCATTTGCTCATATCAGTGGTTCCCTGTTATCATTTTCAAGCACACATTCCTTTCTTTTGCAAGTAGCTTATTTTATCCAAAGAAGTGTACTTCATTGTTAAATGAGTTCGCAGGAGCAGACACAGGCTAATTAATCGGATGTTTGTTTGCATAAACGATCACAATTAGTTTGGAAGGATCTACCTCTGGCGGAACCACTACCTGTTTGCTTGAAGCACTTTTTATATAGGATTTGAGTCTGGAATTTTTGTGGCTGTACATTCATTTGTTGAGCGATGTCAGGGATCGCTTGGTCCTATGATGGGTAAGCTTTGTTTTAATGGCCTGCAATATTAAATCGACATTTTAGCAATATAATTGAAGTACTTTATATATCCAAATAAAACAAGCAGTTTATAATAGTAGAAAACACAAGATTTATAGTGGTTCGGCCAAGACTGGGCCTACATCCACTTTATTGTTCTTATTATTCACTTGCACTGGCTTTACAATGGCTTTCAATACAAGAATCATACATTCATAATTCTTTTACAGTATTTCAATAAAGCTTTTAAGTAAAATATGGACGCAAGTGATTGCTGTTCCAAGCTCTTGGAACTGGATCTCCTTCGACAGTCGTCGGTTTGAAAGTGCCATCAAGAAGTTTTTTGCCTATGACATATGACCCTTCCCGATTTGGCACAAACACTCCTGTTGCTGTCATGACCCTTTTCAAGACTAGATCTCCAATCTCAAAGCTGCGTTGGCGAACTTTTGAATTGAAGTGCCTGGCAATTCTTTGCTGATGGGCTGCAATTCTGAGCTGAGCCTCTTCACTTTTTTCATCAAGGAAGTCAAGTGCTTCAAGTTGTAACTCTTCGTTTTCAACATGGTTGAAATGTATTCTTCTATGTGAAGGGACTTCCATTTCCACCGGAATCATTGCTTCTGATCCATATGCCAATGAAAATGGAGTGTGCCCAGTTGCAGTTTTGTGGGTAGTTCTATATCCCATAGTGCTAGTGGAAGTTTATCGACCCAACCACCTTTTGCTTTTTCCAGCTGTTTTTTGATGGTTGATTTAATAATATTGTTTAGTGCCTCCACTTGCCCGTTTGCCTGCGGATGAGCCACTCCTGAAAAGCTTTTTTTGGATCTTGAATCGCTTGCAAAAATCTTGGAACTCTTCACTTTCGAATTGGGTTCCATTATCTGTGTTTATCTTTTGAGGGACACCATACCTGCAAATGACATTCTTAGTTACAAAGTTTATCATCTTTTTAGAGGTAATAGCAGCTAATGGTTCAGATTCAGCACATTTAGTAAAATAATCAATAGCAACAATAGCATATCTGATTTCGGATTTGGCGGTTGGCAAAGGCCCGATGAGATCTATTCTCCAAATAGCAAATGGCCACGGACTGACCATCTGTGTTATCTCGGTGGAAGGTACTGTTAGGATTTTTGCAAATCTCTGGCGTCGGTCACATATCGGGGATAGTTTGCAGCATCACGAATAATATGTGGCCAAAAATACCCATAACGGAGAATTTTCATTGCTAGAGTTTGACCGCCTGAATGGTCTCCACACTCTCCTCCATGTACTTCAGCTAGAATTGTCTTAGCTTCTTCTTTGGTCACACATGGGAGTAATGACATTGAGAATCCCCACCTATACAATCGGCCATCTTGAATTATATATCTAGAGGCTTTTCTTAGCAACTTCTGTCGCTCTTTTGAATTTTCTGGTAGAGAACCGTTGAGCAGATATTCCATTGTCGGAGTCACCCATGATTCTTGCTCCTGAGATATAGTCATGATCCAGTCGATATCCATCTCGTCAGTGCTTGGAGCTGACAGGACTTCCACAGGAACTAATCCCAATAATTGAGCTTCACTAGTGCTTGCATACTTTGCAAGAGAATCTGCCTTCATGTTCTCTTCCTGGGGTATATGACTTATCGTATAATGATCAAGATCAACGAGAAGTTCCCAGGCTCTTGAAAAGTAGGCAGGCAGATTTCCTCCTTTAGTTCGAAACTCTTTCTTGACTTGACATATAATAAGTTGTGAATCATTGAAGATCTACAATACTTTGACATTCAATTCTTTAGCAATTCTCAAGCCGGCGATAAGAGCTTCATATTCTGCTTAATTGTTTGTCGAAGGGAATTCCAATCTCAACGCATAGCACAATGACCGCCCTTCAGGGGTTTCAAGCACAACCCCAGCTCCGGAAAAGTAATCGTTTCTTGCACCATCAACATATAATTTCCATCGAATTGGGGCGTTATCAGTCACCTCTTCCTCACTAATACCTTTATCTGTACATTCTGCGATGAAATCTGCTAAAGCTTGTCCATTAATTGCTCTCCGGGGGTGATAAGTGATGTCGTATTGGCTGAATTCAATATTCCACTTCAAAAGGCGACCCGAAGTCTCAGGACGAAACAGGACTTGCTTCATAGGTTGATCAGTGAGGACTTTGATAGGATGAGCTTGGAAATATGGCCTCAATTTTCTTGATGCAATCAGTAGACAATAGGCGAGCTTTTCCAGCTTTGAATAATTCATCTCCGCCTCGGTGAATCATTTGCTAATATAATAGACCGGACGTTGAATTTTTGCGTCCCCCCGTATCAATGCCGCACTGAGAGCATGAGATGAGATTGCAGACTATACGAAAAGATGTTCACCATTGTCCGGCTTAGAAAGTATTGGAGGCGTTTCCATATGATGAATCAACTCATCGAAAGCTTCCTGGCATTCAGGAGTCCAGTCAAAAAATTTCCTTCCTTTCTTTAGGGCATCAAAGAATGGAATGCATTTATCAGTACCTTTGGAAATGAATCGACTCAAGGCAGCGACATTTCCATTAGCACTGCAGTTCTTTCTTCGTTCTAGGGGCTTTGACTTCTTTTAAGGAAGAATCTAAGTAGGATTTTCTTCAATGCCCTTAGCACTTACAATGAAACCCAGAAACTTTCCAGACTCCACCCCAAACGAACATTTCAAAGGATTAAGCTTCATTCCATACTTTCGGAGGATTGCAAACATTTCTGCCAAGTGATCCGTATGGTCTACTGCCTTCTTTGATTTCACCGGCATATTGTCAACATAAACATCCATAGTTTTTCCAATCTGTGGCTTAAACATAGCATTGACGCGTCTTTGGTATGTTGCCCCTGCATTCTTAAGTCCGAAGGGCATGGCCCTATAGCAGTAGAGACCAACATCGGTGATGAAGCTCATGTCCTCCTGATCCGGCACATGCATCATAATCTGGTTGTATCCGGAGTAAGCATCCATGAATGATAACAATTCATGCCCCGCCGTTCCACCCACCAACTGATCTATTCTAGGTAACGGGAAGTAGTCTTTGGGGCAGGCCTTGTTTAAATCTGAGAAGTCAATACATACTCTCTACTTCCCATTATCTTTCTTGACCAGTACAGGATTTGAAACCCAATTCGGATAAGTAGACACCCTGATGAAACCATTCTCCATGAGCCGGTCTACCTCTTCTTTCAACGCTACTGACCTTTCAGGACACTGGGTTCTTCTCTTCTGCTTTATCGGTGTAAACTTCGGATCAATATTCAAAGCATGTACTGCAATTTCTGGGGATATTCCATACATATCAGCATGAGTCCAAGTGAATACGTCCAGATTTGCTTTCAAGAATGATATCAAGGAATTTTGAACTGTCACACTAAGTTGCGAACCCACATTCACCACTTTGTTCGGATCTTTCGGGTCAATAGGTACTGGCACCGTTACTTCCACTGGCACCACTCTATTTTCCCCTGCACTAGCTTTTCTAGGATCCATATCTCTTCGTGCCCCTCTACGCTTGCCAGTGCAGGGTCCACCCTGTAATTGCTACAAGGTTGGTTCTTTGATGCGGACTGGGGCTGCCGCATCTTTTCCCATCTCTCTCTTCCTTGCTTCACGCAACTCTATAAGATAACATTCTCGTCCAGCATTATGATCCCCTTTAATAACACCAACTCCATTATCTGTGGGAAATTCATAGTGAGGCACCACGGGGCGAGAACTGCCTTAAAAGCCGCAAGAGTTGGTCGGCCTAGGAAGGCGTTGTAGGCAGAAGATTCATCAACAATTATAAAAGTCTGCTTTCGAACAACCTTTTTCTGCCCCTCTGGAAGCTCAATGAACAAGTCAATTATTCCAATTGGCTGCTTCGGTTCCCCAGTAAACCCAACGATCTTCTGATATGAAGCTTGTACGTTAGCCATCAGAATTTTCATTTAGTCGAATGTCTTTTTGAAGAGAATATTGCAAGAAGCGCCGCAATCTACAAGCACTCTTCTCACAATAGCCGGCCCAATGCCTGCAAAGATGACCAAGGGATCCATGGTTGGAGCTTCAATGCCCATAGAATCCCTGGCTCTGAACACAATATCATCATTAAAAGTTTTCTGCTGCTTCGAAGGTGCAGCATCTTCTAGCACAAAAACACTCTCTTCTGTTGGTGCATACTTCAAGGCATGGGCATATCTTTCCATCTCACCCCAGCTTCTGCCTACTGGGTGAGGACCTCCGGTAATCACATTAATAACAGGCCTTTCTGATTCATGCATGGCATTCCTCTCACCCAAGTCAGATGGATGAGCAGGAAGTTGCTGGCCCTTAGTAAATGAATTTGGGTCATTTCTACTTCTCTTAACATATTGCTGCAACTAGTTCTCTCTCAATAGTTCTTCAATTAAACATTTCAGATGGCGACATTCATTGGTATCATGACCGGGTAGATTATGAAACCGACAGAATCTCCCACTTTGAGTAGCTTTTCTCCCAACTCTCATATCAGGCGGTTTAGGATATTCTACCACGTCTTTGGTAGCAAAAAAGATATTCTCCGGGGTGTCAGTCAAAGGAGTGAATCTAAAGGTTTTGAGAAGCGGGGCTTCTTCATATCTTTCTGTTTCTTCCCACCATTATTCTCCCTTTTCTGATTTCCGGATTCCTTTTTGGCAGGAGCAGCAGCATTGTCCTTAACCCCTGCAAATGCCACTTTAACCGATGCTTGAAGGCTTTCCAAGCGCATGAATTCATCATCTTTCTTATAGAATTTCTCAAGCGAATTCTGTTCTTTCATCTTCAGCCACTTCCCAAATTCGCTTGATTTATCGATTGCCCTCATCAAGTATGTTAAGAACATCCGTGGCTCTGCATTGTCCACTTCAGCCAATGCTATATTGAAGCGGTTCAAGAAAGATCTAATAGATTCCCCAAGATTCTGTTCCAGGCTTGACAGTGACATAATATCCTTTGCCTTTGAAGCGTACAACCTGAATTGTTCTTTAAACCTCTGAGTCAAATCGGCAAACTGGTCTATGGATCGGACCGGAAGCTTTGTGAACCAGAGCAGAGCCACTCCTTCCAAGTATACCGGAAAGTACCGGCATTTGATTTCCTCAGATGCCCTAGCACCAGTCATGTGCCAATTATACTTATACAGGAATTGATTAGGGTCGCTTATTCCCTTATAAGCCGCGATGGTAGGAGGAACAAACTTCCTTGGGAATTCCGCTTTTAGAATCCTTTCAGTGAACGGAGTTTTGCTCGGAGCGAATCCCCATTCCTTTTCATCTTCATCCCTCTACATGCTTTCTTTCATGATTTGTTGCACCATGCCCGAAAGATATTCCACATCATTTAAAGGATCTGCAGGACAGACTTCGGCCATTTTCTCGGAAGTTTGTCTGGACAAACGTTCGCGGAGAGTTGGTTGTGGTCTCAATCCTCCAGCTTAAGGAGGTGTTTCTTTGGCGAGGCTCGCTGCTCTTTGAGGAATACTCCTCTCTTTGGGATTATGAACATCATCTGCAAGGTTTTTTTCATTATTCACCGGTTGACGGTTAGCTCCGAGCAATGCATTTAACCTTTCAAGCATCAAAGCATTCTGGGTTTCCATCTGTTTGTATAATCCAGATACTACAGCATCTAACTCCGCTAGTGTGACTCATGCACTTGGTGCTGCTTGACTTGACGAAGGAGAAGTGGCAGTATTATCATGGACATTACTGGGTCTTGTAGATCCGCGCTTTCTTCCAGAAGCCATTATCTCTGACACACTTCTGGTTTTGAGAGAGATTTTTTCAACAAAATTTGGCGAAGCAATGAAGAAGATAGCCTGAGTTGGGTTCTTAGTGAAAGCTCCAAAAATGTTAACGCTTAAAATTGAACGCTAACACCCCGGTGTATGTAGAGTTTAAGTGAAAGCACCACCCGTGAATACGGGGATTAGATACAAGTAGAAAAGTCACAGAGAAAGCAGTAAAAGACAACAGTTTTATAGTGGTTCGGCTTCAAGTTCAGCCTACGTCCACTTTAATCTTCTTTATTGCTGAATCAATTACAACTTTACAACAATCTTCGATTACAACACTGATGGGACAAATTACTAGAACTCCAATGTGGAAGAAGATGTTGAATCCATGTTGATTGTGTTAGATTTCCACTTGAAGTTTGTTGGGATGTCTTCTATGTTTGAAATGTCGAGTGAGTCGAGAATTCTGTAGAGTATCGGCGTTCCAAAAATGAGCCAAAAGGATCCCCTTCCAGTTGGAATAGACGGGATATTTATAGGAGAGTTTGGTGTTAGGTCGTAGGTCGCAAGCGACCTTGGATAGGTCGTAGGTCGTGAGCGACCTAGTGGGAGTTGTTTTCGGCTTAAATATGGTATACTTGATCATTTTGAACAGACTAACAAGTCATAGGTCGTGGCCGACCTAGGGAGGAAGCGGCATAAGAAGCTCCTTTGGTATGTTAAGGTCGTGAGTGACTTAGGAATAGGTCGTAGGTCATGAGCGACTTAGTAGACACGGTTTATGGCGTAACAGGAGCGCCCTTGGTCACCTGAATAAGTCATAGGTCGTGGGTGACCTAGGGAAGGAATGACACAAGGAAGACAAGTTACATCGGTTCTGCATAGCTCGCTATGTCGTTAAGTCCTTAGGTCGCTAGGTCGTGAGATACTTTAGGTCGTTAACTCGCTAGCTCATTAGGTCGTAAGGCTCTTTAATCAGTTAGGTTGGTAAATCCACTTAGCTACCAGGTCGCTTCACACTTTAGGTCGCTTCACACTATAGGTCGCTGCACCCTATAGACAGTTAGGTCGCTTTAGGCCATAGTTCGTGTTAACTCCGCCCCGGCCATGGCTCAGCGACCTAAAAGATTGCCGACCTAACATGGATGCCGATCTAACTGCCTAAGCCCTAAGAGGGATTCCGACCTAAGTTACTTGAGGGGATGCCGACCTAATGCTTTAACAAGGTTACCGACCTAAGACTTAACAAGAACGCCGACCCTACTGTCTAAAACAGGATGCCAACCTAAGATAGCTACCGACCTAAGATATCTACCGACCTAACACAGGTGCTGGCCTGAGGTAGAAGCCGATCTAATTATCCAGGGAGTTTGCCGCCCTAACCGCTCAGGACAAGAACAAGATCATACTTGAGTCGCAACCGACCTACGGCCTATGTTAAGTCGTACACGACCCAGGCAAAGGAAGGAAAGTCCGATGCAGCTACTTAGCACGCGGCCTCTTAACTCGTACACGGTTCAGGACTTGTAGAGTTCAACAAGGATGCCGTTCTTAAGTGTCGACCCAGCATTTGAATCGCGACCGTTCCACGACCTAATTTAAGTCGTCCACGACCCAACTTAGGTCGGTGGCGATTTAGGACTTGGCAATATTTTTTGCTCAGAATTCCCTATAAATAGATGGCCATCTCCAACTTTCAAAGGACTTTTCTGGCCGATCTCTTTAAGCGCCGATACTCTGCTGAATTCTCGACTCACCCGACACTTTAAATACGAAAGGCATCTCAACAAACTTCAAAAGGAAATCTAACGCAATCAACATGGATTCGAAGAGTTCTTCTGCATCGAAGTTCTAGTTGTTTGTCTTATCAGTATTGTAATTGAAGACTGTTGTAAAGTTGTAATTGATTCAGTAATAAAGAGGATTAAAGTGGACGTAGGCTTACCTGAAGCCAAACCACTATAAAAACTGTTGTCTTTTCTTCTTTCTCTATGACCTTTCTACTTGTTTTTAGTTCCCGTGTTCACGGGTGGTGCTTTCACTCAATCTCAATATACACCAGGGTGTTAGCATTCGATTTTAAACTTTATCATTTTTGGTGCTTTCACTGAGAAATGAACTCAGGATACTTCCATCATTGCTCCGCAATGGTCTGTTGAAAGGATTTCTTTTAAAACCAGAAGTTTATTGGAAATAATGGCTCCTGGGAGAAAACGAAGTTCTGTAAGATCCGACAATGTTCAAGAGAATACTGCTACCTTTCCTCCTTCTAGTCAAGCAGCACCAACTGTTGGAGTTGCGCGAGCAGAATTGGACGCCGTAGTTTTGGGGTTGAATCAACAATTGAATGCTCAGAATGCGCAGTTGGAAGCTCAGAATGCCCAGAACGCCCTGATCTTAAGTAAGTTGAATGATCTACTAGGGGCAAACCGTCAACCAGTTAATAATGATGGGAACCCTGCTGTGGGAGTTCAGGATGTTGAAGGGAACATTTCTCAAAGAGCCGCAGACCCTGTGGAAAGAACTCCTCCTCAAGCTGGAGGATCAGGGCCGCAGCCGACCCTCCGTGAACGATTGTCAAGACAGAATTCAGAGAGAGTGGCTGATGTTTGCCCTCCAGAGCCTCTAAATGATGAAGAGTATTTTTCGGGTATGGTTCGTCAAATCATGAAGGAAAATATGCGAAGAGATGAAGATGAGAAAGAGTGGGGTTTTGCTCCGAGCAAAGCTCCATTTACAAAAAAGATCTTGAAGGCAGATTTCCCAAGGAAATTCGTTCCCTCTACTATTCCGTCCTACAAGGGGACGAGTGATCCTAACGAGTTTCTGTACAAGTACGACTGGCATATGACGGGTGCCAGAGCGTCTGATGAGATCAAGTGTCGATATTTCCCGGTTTATCCTGAAGGTGTGGCTCTATTGTGGTTTACAAAGCTGCCAGTCAGGTCCGTTGATCAATTCTCCAATTTGACCAGGAAATTCAAGGAGCAATTTCGTTTCTACGCTTCTAAAGCAAAGGATATAATGTCGTTGTCATGTCTAGAGCAAAATCCGGGGGAATCTATTAGATCATTTTTAAATCGTTTTAACATTGCATTGGCCGAGGTAGATAATGCTGAGCCACGCATGGTCCTAACATACTTGATGAGGGCGATTGACAAATCAAGTGAATTTGGAAAATGGTTGAAAATGAAAGAACCACACTCACATGACAAATTCTACAAGAAAGCGGATGAATTCATGCGCTTGGAGAGCCTCCAAACACCGGCTAAGGTGGTATCAGCAGAAGCCGGGAACAATGGTGCTCCTTCGAACAAGAAAGAACCTAACACTCAGAAAAGGGGAAATGATGGTGGAAAGAAACAGGGAGATGCTAAGAAAGGTCGTTCTTTCAATTTCACACCCTTGACCGATACCCCTGAGAACATCTTCTTTGCGACCAAGGATGATGTCAATTATCCGACACCACCTAAAATGAGAGTTGGGATTAAGATGGAAAAAAGTGGAAGGTTCTGTCTGTTCCACAACCAACGCGGCCATGACACCAACGAATGTCGTCAGTTGAAAGAGGTAATTGAACAACTCTTGAAGGAAAACAAACTCCAGCAGTATGTGAAAAGAAATAGAAATGCCCCAGCCTCGTCGACTCAAGGACAACAAGTTCCCACTCACCGTCCTGGATCAAGTGAGAAGGCCGTGGAACATGAATCGGAAAGACCTGTCATCAATATAATAACTGGAGGGCCACACCCAGCAGGCAGAAGCTGGGGCGAGATGGAAAGGTATGCCCGGGCTTTGAGGCATGTACCAGCTGAAGAGAATGTTTTTGTTTTGGAAAATGATGCGCCTTTAAAGCAACAAAAGACTTCCACAGATGACATTGTATTCAGCAGCAGAGATTCTTTGGGTATCGAAGCTCCTACCATAGATCCTTTGGTCATATCCGCCGGCATTGGACCGGCTACTGTGAGAAGAGTCCTAGTTGATTGCGGAGCTTCATGCAACATTCTCTTCAAGAAGACCTTTGATCAAATGAAAATTCCAATGGCTGACGTTCAAGCTTCATCACTTAAGATTGCTGGGTTTGCTGGAGAACCCAAACAGCCGATTGGGACCATAGATTTGTTTGTAGAACTTGGAAAGGGACTGAGGAAGGTGGCTTGAAAGCAAACCTTTATAATTGTTGAAGAATTCTCTGCCTACAATGCCTTTTTAGGCCGACCAACTCTTGCTGCATTTAAAGCTGTTCTTGCCCCGTGGTGTCTGACTATAAAATTCCCCACGGATAATGGAGTTGGCGTGATCAAAGGAGACAAAGATGCGAGGCGAGAATGTTATCTTACAGAGTTGCGTGAATCAAGAAAAAGAGAGATGGGAAAAGGTGCGGCGGCCCCAGTCCGCACCAAAGAACCAACCTTGTAGCAATTACAAGGTGGACCCTGCACCGGTGAATGTAGTGCCGCACGAAGAGAGATGGATCCAAGGAAAGCCAGTGCAGGTGAGAACAGGGTAGTACCGGTAGAGGTAACAGTGCCGGTATCCGTTGACCCAAGGGACCCGAACAAAGTGCTAAATGTGGGTTCACAACTCAACACAATGGTTCAGAATGTTCTGATTTCGTTTTTAAAGGCAAATTTGGATGTATTCGCTTGGACTCATGCTGACATGTGTGGAATATCCCTAGAGATTGCAGTACACACTCTGAACATTGATCCAAAGTTTACACCTGTGAAATAGAAAAGAAGAACCCAGGGTGCTGAGAGGACAACAGTATTAAAAGAAGAAGTGGATCGGCTCATGGAGAACGGTTTCATCAGAGAATCTGCTTATCCAAATTGGGTATCAAATCCAGTGCTGCTTAAAAAAGCTAACGGAAAATGGAGAGTATGCATTGACTTTTCAGATCTGAACAAAGCCTGCTCCAAAGATTGTTTCCTGCTGCCCAGGATCGATCAGTTAGTGGATGGGACGGCAGGGCATGAATTGTTATCTTTTATGGATGCATACTCCGGATACAATCAGATTATGATGCACGAGCCAGACCAAGAGGACACAAGCTTCATCACAGATGTTGGACTCTACTACTACAAGGTCATGCCTTTCGGACTCAAGAATGCAAGGGCAACTTACCAAAGGCTTGTTAATGCCATGTTTAAACCACAGATTGGCAAGACAATGGAAGTTTATGTTGACGATATGCTAGTGAAGTCTAAGAAAGCAGAGGACCACATGGATCATTTGGCAGAGATGTTCGCAGTACTCCGAAAGTATAGAATGAAGCTTAATCCCTTGAAATGTTCATTTGGAGTGAAGTCCGGAAAGTTTTTGGGTTTCATTGTGAGCGCTAGGGGCATTGAAGCCAATCCAGCTCAGATCACTGCCCTGATAGAGGTCAAGGCTCCTAGAACGAAGAAGGAATTGCAAAGTCTCAATGGAATGGTTGCTGCCTTGAGTCGGTTCATTTCGAAAGCCACTGACAAATGCATTCCATTCTTTGATGCTCTGAAGAAAGGAAGAAAAAACTTTGAGTGGACTACTGAATGTCAGAAGGCATTCGATGAGTTGGTTCGTCATATGGAAGTGCCTCCGATACTTTCAAAGCCTGACAATGGTGAAGATCTCTTCGTGTATTTGGCAATTTCATCTCGTGCTCTCAGTGCAGTGTTGATATGGGAAGACACAAAGATTCAACGACCAGTCTATTATATCAGCAAAAGATTCACTGGGGCAGAGATGAACTATTCGAGGTTGGAGTAGCTCGCCTATTGTTTTTTGATCGCATCAAGAAAATTGAGGTCGTATTTCCAAGCTCATCCCATCAAAGTCCTCACAGATCAACCTCTAAAGCAAGTCCTATTCCGTCCTGAGACTTCGGGCCGTCTTTTGAAATGGAATATTGAACTCAGCCAATATGACATCACTTATCATCCCCGGAAAGCAATCAATGGACAAGCTTTAGCAGATTTCATCGCAGAATGTACGGATAAAGGTGATAGTGAGGAAGAAGTCACTGATAACATCCCAATCCAATGGAAATTGTATGTCGATGGCGCAAGAAATGATACTGTTCTGCAGCAGGAGTTGTCCTTGAAACTCCAGAAGGACGATCGCTATGTTATGCACTGAGACTAGAATTCCCTTCGACAAATAATGAAGTAGAATATGAAGCCCTCATCGCTGGTTTAAGGATCGCTAAAGAACTAAACATCAAAGCGTTGCAGATCTTCGGTGGTTCTCATCTTATTGTCTGCCAAGTCAAGAAGGAATTCCAAGCTAAAGGAGGGAATCTACCCGCCTATTTATCAAAATCCTGGGAGCTTCTTCAAAATTTTGACCGTTATTCAATAAACCATATACCCCGCGAAGAGAACATGAAGGCGGATTCTCTCGCAAAGTGTTCAAGTACCAGTGAAGCGCAACTATTGGGATTGGTTCCCGTCGAAGTCCTGTCAGCTCCAAGCACAGATGAAATGATGTATATTGGATTATGAATGTATCCCAAGAGAAAGAATCATGGATGACTCCGATGGTCAGTCCATGGCCGTTTGCCATCTGGGGAATAGATCTCATTGGCCCTTTGCCGACTGCCAAATCGGGGATTAAATATGCTATCGTTGTTGTTGATTACTTCACTAAATGGGCTGAAGCTGAACCATTGGCTAATATTACCTCTAAGAAAATGATAATTTTTGTTACTAAAAATATCATTTGCAGGTATGGTGTGCCTCAGAAGATAATCACAGACAATGGTACTCAGTTTGAAAGTGAGGAGTTCCAAAATTTCTGCAAACGATTCAAGATCCGAAAAAGCTTCTCAGCAGTGGCTCATCCGCAGGCAAACGGGCAAGTGGAAGCAGTAAACAAAATCATCAAATCAACCATCAAGAAGCAGCTGGAAAAAGCAAAAGGTGGTTGGGTCGATAAGTTACCGCTTGCGCTATGGGCATACAGAACCACCCACAAAACTATGACTTTGCATACTCCATTTTCATTGGCATACGGATCAGAAGCGATGATTCCAGTGGAAACTGAAGTCCCCTCACACAGAAGGATCCATTTTGATCGAGATGAAAATGAAAAATTGCAATTGGAAGCACTTAACCTTCTTGATGAAAGAAGAGAAGAGGCTAAGCTTAGAATTGGAGCTCATCAGCAAATAATAGCTAGGAACTTCAATTCCAAAGTTCGTCAGCGCAGCTTTGAAGTTGGGGACCTAGTCCTAAAAAGAATTATGACAGCCACAGGTGTGTTTGGGCCAAACTGGAAAGGGCCATATGTTATAGGCGCGAAACTTCTTGATGGCACATTCAAACTCACAACTGTCGAAGGAGAACCAATCCCAAGAGCTTGGAACAACAATCATTTGCGTCCATATTTTACTTAAAAGCTTTGCTGAGATGTTGTAAAAGAATTACGAATATATGATTCTTGTATTGAAAGCAATTGTAAAGCAAGTGAATAATGAAAAGCTATAAAGTGGATGTAGGCCCAGCTTTTGGCCGAAACACTATAAATCTTGTGTTCTCTACTACTATAAACTGCTTTGTTTTATTTCGACATATAAAATACGTCAATTGTGTTACTAAAATGTTGATTTAATAATGCAGGCCATAAAAACAAAGCTTACCCATCGCAAGACCAAGCGATCTCCGACTTCACCCAGCAAGCAAACGCTAAACCATTCAAAATTTCCATACTCAAATCCTACCAAAAAAGTGCTTCGAACAAAAGTTAGCGACGTGGATGGAAGTGGACCATTTCTAACTAATTACGAATGTTTGTACAAACAAGCATCCAGTTAAATAGCATGTGTCTACCACCACCAACTCGCTTAACTATGAAGTATATTTCTTTGGATAAGGAAAATTGTTGGCAATTAAAAAGTGATGACACTTGCAAAGAGACGTGGGCGAGCAAGCACCAAACAGCAAAAAACCTCTTCGGAGGAACATGCCCTCTCAGAGGCACAACTCTTCGAAGGATAAAGACCTCAAGCGGGCCTCGCCAGAAGAAGAGAGTTCTTTCTTGACATAAAGTTGTGGACAGATCGGTTGATACACTCCCGTGAATCCGTCCAACAGAGAGAAAGAAATCCAAACTTCCAGGCAAAAGCCCTACTCAGAGGCACACGTTTCACCGAGATTGAAATAAAACTTCCAAGTGCTGAAACGTGAAAATCCCTCCTCGGAGGCCCATTTCACCACAGTTGAAATGCTAAAAGACCTCGAGCGGGCCTAGCCAGAAAAAGAGAGTTCTTTCCCGACATAAAGTTGCGGACTGATCGATTGATACACTCCCGTGAATTCGTCCAACTGAGAGAAAGAAACTCCAAACTTCCAGGCAAAAACCCTACTCAGAGGCACACATTTCACCATGATCGGTGATACACTTCCGTGAGTCGAAATGTGAAAAGCCCTCTTCGGAGGCCCGCTTCCCAGCGAACATGGAAAAAATAAAAGCCTCTCCCAAGAGGCAGGAACAAAAAGACCTCTTTCCAGAGGCAAAAAAAAGACCTCTTCCCAGAGGTAGAAACAAAAAGACCTCTTCCCAGAGGCGCAATCTCACAAAAAGACCTATTCCCAAAGGCATGATCAAACAGAAAGACCTCTTCGGAGGCACACGTTTCACCGAGATTGAAATAAAACTTCCAAGTGTTGAAACGTGGAAAGTCCTCCTCGGAGGCACAACTCTTCGAAGGCACACGTTTCGCCGAGATTGAAATAAAACTTCCAAGTGTTGAAACGTGAAAAAGCTCTCCTCAGAGGTACAACTTTTCAAAGAAGCATTTCATCAGAAATGCAAAGCAAAGATCAGAAAGCCCTTCACCGAGGCGCAATAAAAAAAATCCCTCTTCAAAGGCACACTTTAGCTCTCAAAGGAAGAATGGTTCATCTATTCTGGAAAATACTCTTCCTCAAAAAGAAGTTAAAGTGCCCTCCAGAGGCCCGCTTTACCACATAGGAGAATTCACTTGGTAAAAATGTGTGTATGCACAAAAGAAAAAGTGATTTCTTCGAAGGTTGAAGCGTAGAAACCCATATGGAGGGAGCGGTACTCTATTTTGAACAAAATAATATTCCTCCAAGTATGGAATAATTATTGTCCAGAAAATAAGAGTACAAGTCCCCTCAAAGTATAAAATATTGCAATGATCTTATGGTATAGGGGCAACATGGTATAACTACATTGGTAAAAATTACGCTCGAACAACATACCACAAGCTCACTGCAATATCATATAAAGAAACTTGTACAAAAATGGATAGTAAATGCATTCTCAAATACAGACAGAAGTTTGTACAAACAAAAAGAATCATTTTATTCAATACTGTCAAAATTTTGTACAGGTATAGGTTTCAAAATAAAAAGAAAAAGAAAAGCGGAGGCCGGTACCCGCACAATCTCCGGTCAGTACATGCAAAAAGCAAAAAGCGATATAAAAAGCACAGAACCAAAGCCATCATTTCTTCTTCCTTCCACCTTTTGAGCCTGCGCCCGGCCGGATGGTCAACTTCTTAGGCCGGCTTGTAAGAGTAGGGGACGAAGGAGAAAGGGGCACAATTGGACTTTCTTCGGCTTTTTCCTCGCCGGCTGAAGATTCCTTCTTCTTCTTTGAAACTCCACTTTTCCCCCTCTTCTTAGAAGAAGACCCGCTTCCTGGAGTGAAAAGTTTGGTTAACGGCGTATCGTCGGAACCAGTTGGTTCCGGAGTCTTTTCGCCCTCTTCAGTTTCTTCTCCCCTGTGTTTTTGTGAAGCAATGGGATCGTCCAAGTCTTAGAGAGCTTCTATTTGCTCCTCTTGTGATCCTGGTTGCGAGGCAGAAGGAGGAGTGACCTGAAGAGACGGAGGAGGAATAATTGGAGGAGGGGAAGTCTGAACGATGCTCGACACTTTCTCTACAGAAGAAAAGAAGTTAAAGTCAGTAAAGAGAGGAGATAAAGGCTCGTTGAGGTTCAGGAAATAGTCAAGAAGCTCATCAAACTCATGAGAAGCAAATGAGCAGCCTACTTGGGCAAGATTAACAGTAGAGTTACCTGGAGAAGTTGGCTTCCTGATATCAACCTCATAAGCCTGTGCTTCAGCGCTCTCTTCGCCTTCATCTCCACCGTGTATGCTTGTGATCTCAGTTGTAACTTTAACCAGGGATGGAGAATGGGAACTGGAGCCGACAATGTCGATTTCGGCCGAAGGTGAAGGCTGAACTGGATCAGTTGAAGTAATTTTTCCTAAACGTTCCCCTTCTGCCATTTCGGCCCTTAATTTCGCAAGTTGTTCTTTTCCCCTGGCGAGAGCGGTGCGAGCGTCGTCATCCAAGTAATGCTCCTCAAGAGCTGATTCGACATAGCCAGCACCTTTAACACCAAGCATATCAAGTGCGGCCTCCCACACCTCAGCCAAAGTAATTTCATATTTGGGAACTAGAAAGGCGAGACTACCGCGCCCCAAGACGCTATGCAGGTAGAAGTCAAATAATGTCGAGCTGATGCTGGTCTTCGTTGCCTCATGAGATTCTTCAGCTGCAATTTTACCGGCAACGGCCTCAATACGCTCTATTTCAGCTTTGGAGAGTTGAAGCTTAAGCATTTCGATCTCTGTCTCTTGGGAGTCGGTTTTCTTCCGAAGCTCTGCAATATCAGCAATATAGCCCTCATTGATTCTTTTTTGCATTTCGAGCCTATCTTCGGCGTCTCTTTGGCCGGCATGAGCATCTCTCACTTGTTTCTGAAGCACTTCTTCTTTTTGAGTGTAGGAAGTAGAAGAAGTGGCGAGTTCTTCTTTAAGTTTCTCGACCTTCGCCTCAAGCTCTTCATTATAAGTAGTGATGCTCCTCATTTCGGTATCATGCTGCTCAAGAACCTTCTGCCATTCAGCCTTGTCATTTTCCATAGTAAGCATGGCCTCGAGATTCGCACGGTTTACCCTTTGAAGCTCGTCGACAAGCTTTTGCCAGCTCGACATTCTTCCAATATCAAGCCTGACGGCATCGAGATTTCGCAGCATGGCAGGCTTGTCAATTGGAACTAAGTCGAGGTCGAAGCGAACCCCCTTCAGGCACCATTGTGGAAACCGGCTTTGCAGAGTGGCTGGGCCTGGTCCAATTTGAAATTTAGGCCTGTTACCTATTGCCTGAATGTCTGTCTTCCCGAGAGCAGGGGAGCCAGAAGGGATGTCGAGTGAAACAGGGGCAGTGGCCATTTCAGGAGTTGTAGATGCATGCTTCTCACCGTGCCGGGCACGTTATTTTGGGTTCTCAACTTTATGGCCTTTTCCCCGATCATCATGTGACTTTCTTTTGTGAGAGTCGTTACCTCTCTGGGAAGAATCATGGTGCTCCTCCCTTTCTTTTCTCTCATAACGCTCTTCTTGAGCCCTCCTCTCCTGAGCCTTTCGAGCGGCTCTCTCTTTGTTGGTTTCTCTGTGAACGGGAAGGTAGCGCCTATAATCATATTGACTGCGCCTCCCGTAGCGCTGAAAGTCGTCATAGTAAGAGCCGCTGCGTCCCATCGGAGAATCTGAAATTTAGAAAAAAGACAAGTCTTAAAAGTCTTCAGAGAAAAGAAGCATAACTGTGGAATATTCAAAGTACAAAGAATTAGGTGCATGAAAGTGCCGAAAGAATTCTAAGTGTAAGTGATGTGCAAACTACGCGCATCAAACTACGAACCACTCTTCGATTGCGGAGTAATCGTGGGGGTAGTAGTTAACGTCAACTCTTGGGTTGACGGAGCTTGTTGCAAAGAAGAAGTCGCTTCCACCACTGAAGAAGAAACCCTAGTAGTGACAGGGTCGTCTTTAAAGAGCTCCTGTGAGATGACAAAGAGGTCGCTCAACCCTTCGAAAGTGTCATCCCCACAATGCTTGACAGGGCTTGTTTTCCCGACTTCTTCACCAGACTTCTGTGAGTGTTGGGGAGATCCCTGAGGTTCTTCTTCCTCAATGAGTGGGGCAAGTGCGAATTTGCCAGACGACCCCGTAACATCGACAGTAGTAGATCACTTAACCAGAGAAGCCTCGGAGGCAGGTTCTTTTGGTATGGGTTCGTCAGTGGAAACTGGTGCATCTAATGCTTTAGGCGGGGAGTCTGGAACCTCATGGGGGTGTGTAGAGCGAGAAGCGTGCAAAAGTCCATACTGATGCAAAAATTCGTCCCTCAACAAAAACTTTATACTTCTCTCTCTAGCAGTCACAGCACTTAATCTTTCAAAAACTTGCTTGTGGCTTGGATCTCTAGAGGGAAGAGGAAGTGCTGAAAAGAACAAAGAACGAAATTAGCAATCGGTAATTCGGATCGTGAAAAGTTTGGAAAATGGAGAAAATAGAAACGGGTAATTTTACTTCCTACTCTTTAGGTGGCATAAAACCCTAGGGGGCAGCGAGCAAAGAAAAACTGGTTCAAAAATCCATGAACACTTTCGGTAAGATCAGAAATAAGCTTGCGGTTTCTAGCGCTCCTCACAATAATAAGGGAAGGATGGTCTTTACTCTTTGCAAACGAGCATAAGTAGCGAATTTCTTCAAAACTTAGCAAGCGATCAAGAGTTCTCCTAAACAAAACACACAACCCCATCAAGATGGCATAGCCATTAGGATGAAGTTGGAGCGGAGAGATTGTTAACCGAAGGACAAGGGTTCGAAGGAAGTCGTTAAAAGGAGGAATCGCCCTGCTTAGGCACATTTGATGATTGATTGCGACAAAACCATGTGGAGGACTGTCGGCAATTTCATTTTGCAAGGGAAGTAGGGCATCATTTTCAGCAAAACCAAATTGAGTACGGAGCTGAATAAACGCTCTCAGAGTAAGGATAGTCAAAGTCCTTTTTGGAGGATTCTCTATAGGAACAACTATCTGAAAGGTCTCTTCCGCTTGAGCTTCCACTTCTTCTTCTTGGTGGGAAGTCATTCTACATAAACAACTGGATATTCAAACATGAAGGTGCACGTTTCCTAAAATGTGTGAAGTGCTGTGTAAAACTAATAATGCAATAAGCAGATGTAACTGAAATTGAACTAACATACATTCGTCAACTTTAAAGTTTCAAAGTTTGTTGTTTTAAATCTAAGTACAAGTGCAGTGTTGATGCGAACAAATCAGTTTCAGTCAAACAATGCTTTTCTTTAATACTTCATTTGAGCTAGATTCACAGCATTACATACAATCTCTTTAAAGTTGATTATGTTCTATGTCGACTAATCTGTCATTTGATGTGGGCGATCAGTGACAAGTATATTTGTCCCATTTTTCTGCAAGTGTTGTGTTTAACAGGTTGATAGCAATAAAGCTGGTTTAATTTGTAAAGAAACGCAACAGAGTTCAAGCAGTTTATCCTGTCAATTCAAATTGGAAATACAATTAAGTTCTATCAACATCTCTAAGTTTTCAAATTTTGTTCAGGTTATTGGGTCACAGTCCAAAGATTCTCTAAGTCATGAGTCGTTCACGACCTAACAGGGTGGGATGCAATTGGCTTAGGCTAAAGGAAACAATTCGGCAAGTAAAAGATTGTTCAAGTGATGAGTCGTCCACGACCTAAAGGTTGAGTCGTCCAAGACCTAAAAGTTAAGTCGTCCACGGCTTAAAAGATTTCCTGAAAGTTAAGTGGTTGGCTCCTTAAATCGTTGGTCTTATAAGCCGCAAAGCGTGTTGAGGAGATAGGTCTTAGCTCGGCCGCGACTCAAAGCTTATGTCGTATCTAGTTAAGTTGTGAAGGGTTATAGGTCGCCCAAAATTACTGAGTCGTGTCCAATTCAGCATTTCACTTCATCGACAAAACCCCGATCTAATCAGAAACCCTTCACCTTCTTAACCCGCTAACCCGTTAGCCTCTCCACCAAAAGAAGCCCTAATTTTCACCTGATGAAGAATCATCCAAAAATTAAATCACCGCAAATTCAATGCCTGTCACTACAACGCAACTCGAAAATCGATTAGTTTGAAGCATTGAAGCCCACCAATCAAACGTTTAAATCTAAATCAAGCCAACTAGAGTTCGCCAACTATCGAAAATTCACGATGACGCATTGCATGGAGAGGTGGGTTAGGATGGAGAAAAATGGAATTCACGAATCAGAGATGGTAAAGGATCAGGAGAAGAAAACAAGATCACTTACACGATGTAATCTCAAGATTAATCGGTGACTGATTGAATCGAAATCGCCTTTGGAAGCTCGGGAAAGAGTTAACAGCAAAAACAAATGAAGAGGCAGTTAATGAGAAGAAAGGAGGGGATATACGACTTATAGTAGAGAGACCTGAAGCGGCGCGTGTGACCTAACTGTTAGGTCGTACACGACCTACCGACTTAGAGAGTGGACGGGTTAGAGGATATCGAAGCACACGACCTAACCATTAGGCGTGTACTTCGAGGGGCAGACGTTAACTCTGCCCCGGCCATGGCTCAGCGAATTAAAAGATTGCCGACCTAACATGGATGCCGATCTAACTGCCTAAGCCCTAATAGGGATTCCGGCCTAAGTTACTTGAGGGGATGCCGACCTAATGCTTTAACAAGGTTACCGACCTAAGACTTAACAAGAACGCCGACCCAACTGTCTAAAACAGGATGCCGACCTAAGATAGCTACCGACCTAAGATAGCTACCGACCTAACGCAGGTGCTGGCCTGTGGTAGAAGCCGATCTAATTATCCAGGGAGTTTGCCGCCCTAACTGCTCAAGACAGGAACAAGATCATACTTGAGTCGCAACCGACCTACGGCCTATGTTAAGTCGTACACGACCCAGGCAAAGGAAGGAAAGTCCGATGCAGCTACTTAGCACGCGGCCTCTTAAGTTGTACATGGTTCAGGACTTGAAGAGTTCAACAAGGATGCCGTTCTTGAGTGTCGACCCAACATTTGAATCGCGACCGTTCCACGACCTAATTTAAGTCGTCCATGACCCAATTTAGGTCGGTGGCGATTTAGAAATTGGCAATATTTTCTGCTCTAAATTCCCTATAAATAGTGGCCATCTCCAACTTTCAAAGGACTTTTCTGGCCGATCTCTTTAAGCGTCTATACTCTGCTGAATTCTCGACTCACCCGACACTTCAAATACGAAAGGCATCTCAACAAACTTCAAAAGGAAATCTAACGCAATCAACATGGGTTCGAAGAGTTCTTCTGCATCGAAGTTGTAGTTGTTTGTCTTATCAGTATTGTAATTGAAGACTGTTGTAAAGTTGTAATTGATTCAGTAATAAAGAAGATTAAAGTGGACGTAGGCTTACCTGAAGCCGAACCACTATAAAAAATGTTGTCTTTTCTGCTTTCTCTGTGACTTTTCTACTTGTTTTTAGTTCCCGTGTTTACGGGTGGTGCTTTCACCCAATCTCAATATACACCGGGGTGTTAGCGTTCGATTTTAAACGTTAACAGGTCGTTAGGTCGCTGTAGTCCATTAAGTCGCGAAGTCTTTTTTGCTGTGACATGCTATTTGATGATTATGTCGGTAGGTCGCGATGCCCTTAGGTCGCTGAGCTGTGAAATAGTGGAGTTAACAGCATGGCTTTATGTTTATCATACGTTTTTGTCATATTTCTTATTTTATATCATTTTATCTGATATTTATCGCTAGACTGATCCGTTTATTATTTTCTTATTAAATAATACTCGGGTCAGACCGAGATGTTACAGATGCTTCTGCTAGACCCTCATCTGAGATTATTATCCTGACTTTTGGCTGACTACTTAGATTAGTAGTTTTTGGTTGTATACAATCGAGACAGAGACTCCTTAATGTATACATATTCTTTTGTCTAGCACGTGTATCTATTCTTTTGTGTTATAGTGGATCTTGTTAGACCACTACTCTGATATACACTTTGATGTGTAGTATTCATATCTGTTTCCGCCTTTGAGATATGAACTTCTATGACTGATTTGTGTTATGATATTTCTATATTTGTTTCCGAAGATTACATATAGCCACTGTGTAGCAGCCTTGAGTTTGTGTCGGTATGTCGGATTTCCTCTTGATATATTTTTATCTGGCATATCGGTACTCGCACAAAGCAATTATACAGATGGTCGCTCCTCAACAGCGTTATTCACCGTGCTAGTTGACGGCATTACCCCATAGCGTCTTTGGTTAGCATGGGTATAGAGATGGGGCGTCACATTTGATGTTCTCGTTTAGGGCTTTGGGTTTGGGTTTCAGCCTATTAACCCAACATATGAACCCAATTCCACTCCACTCCTCTCCATTCCTTCATATTATTTCCTAATACTCAAGCTTTAGTGAAAAATGGAGGAAGAGAAAAGAAATTAGGAATTCCTAAGCCCTATTTCTCTAAGGAATATCGACTTCAAGCTAGAAATCAAGGGGAAGCTTGGGTAAGCATTCTCTTCATCTTCTCCATCTCAATTCGTCTTCAATTTCCTAAACCCTAACTTAGGAAATGTCTTTCTTATGAGTTTAGATTAAAGCTTCTTGGGTTAAAATTGAAGAGTGGTTGTTTTTGTCTTGCCATATAGCTTCTCACTTGTGTTTTTGAGAAAAAGGGGAGTTTTTGAACTCACATGTCTATATATTTCATCGTTATTAGGTATAAATTCCTAACTTCTATTCATGCTCATTTTCTTTTGATTTGAATGGACTTGGTGAATTTTCCAATTTTTGATTCTTGCTGTCCAATTTATGAAAATCCTACTATGGATGTTTGGACATGTATTTGGGGTGCGTCGAAGAGCCTATAAGGCAGTTTGTCGTGTGGCATAAATCCCTAGTCGTCATTGCTCATTCGATCGCCTTCGTTTGGTTTTCGCCCTTCACTGGGCTAGGCTGAGAATACTGGAAATTCCAATTCAGTCGACTGAACCAGGAAGTCAGTCGACTGAACCAGAACCCAGGAATTTTCCTGAGCCAGTATCAGTCGACTGACCACCTTGTTTCGGTCGACTAAGCCAGGAAACCGAAAGTTTCCAAGCATGTTTCAGTCGACTGACCACTCTAGTTCAGTCGACTTTACCTGGAAGCAGAAAGTTTCCAGGAATTGTGTCAGTCAACTGACCACCCTGGTCGAGTCGACTGAATCTGCTGTCTCAGCCAATTTTGCCTTTTTATGTGGATTTCCAATTTTTAGTCGATTCTAGTGCATCCGATTTGTTGTTATCACCTTTGTTGACTTTGATAACTTCTTTTTGGGGATTTGGGGAATATCCATTTTGATGGATTTTGTGTCGATTTCTTTGGGTTTAATTCATGTCTTCAAATATGAATTTCTGTTGATTGATTGCTTCTATAATCATTTCTATGGTTTGTCACTTTAAATTGCAAAGGTTTCTATACTAGTAGTAAATATAAAAACTCTAACAATTTCAACGCCATTTTAATACAAAGCTCGTTTATTAAAACCATTTTCCGACCTATTAGTATATACAAACCTTTACCTCATTCATTTGAGAAATCTAATTAAACGGCTTAGTAAAACAAGTGGTATGAAACAATTGCGTTTACTTCGTCAGTTAATTTTTGGACTTGTTTGATTTAAACTCTGGTGACAATTATCGAGTGGAGATCCACAATTTGTTCGTAAATATTTAAGCTAATCCAGTGGTTATGGGACATGAAGCTAAACTCATTTATTTACTGGCTTATTGTAATTCACACTTTTTATCGATCATTGATGATCATTTTGTGATTTAGACTTGCGATATGCGATGTATCTTTGTCCATGGAGGGGACTATACCTCGTTTTATTGAGTTTCATCTCATTTCTTTTATGAGCTAGCAACCCATGTTCTTTTACGGATTTCATTTCATCGGACATACCGTTGTATTACGTCGTTGTACCATCTTATCAGGTTCAATGGGCGTACTGTTGTACTACGTCATTGTTCCGAATTAATTGAGTTTCAGGTTCCTCGGGCATACCAATATTGTACTATGTCGTTGCACCGGTTCTATGGTTAGCGATCATGGGTTAGCGACCCGTTTGTGATGCACGTGTTGGTGAGTTTTCATGCTTCCGTTTGTGATAGGCCTCCCCCTTTGTGATTTCTGGATTTCCAATTAATGATTTATAGAATTTGTGTTTTCACCAATTTTGCGATTGGCATTGATATATGTTTCAATATTTCTAGTTTGGTGAATAAAATGATGAATATGACAGTCCTTTTGATCTCCGAGATTCTTGAGATACTGTATGATTTTTGTTGTCGTTAAATGTATATTTTTCACGGTATGGCATTATTGTTATCATATGTTTTTGTCATATCTCTTATCATGTCTTATTTTTATATGATATTTATAGCTAGACTGATCCGTTTATTATTTTCTTATTAAACAATAATCGGGTTAGACCGAGATGTTACAGGTGCTTCTGCTTGACTCCTTATCTTGGACCACCATCTGACTTTTGTCTAAATGCTTTAGATTTTGTAGGTTTTGTTGTTATACCTTCGAGATAGTGACTACTTGATGTATACTTATTCTTTTGTCTAGCATTTTTACCTATTCTTTTGTGACATAGTGGATCATGTATGATCACTACTTTAATGTACACTTTTAAGTGATATATTCATATCTGTTTCCGCCTTTTTGATACGGATATTTGTGACCGATTTGCTGTGATATCCAAAAATTTCAAGGAATTTAAAATTTGATAATCTCTTTTATAAATTAATTAAAATTGGCAAAAATGTTATTTTCAAACAATTTAATGATGAGTTGTTATTAAATATAGATATAAATAGATTTTTAATAGACTTATTATTTTCAAATGTAATAAGTGTTGTTTAAATAAATAAATAAATAAATATATATATATTTAAGTTGTTTTTAAATAGAATAATTATTTTCAAATCTCATTTGTGTTTGTTTAAATATACATTGGAGTTGATTCTAAATTAGATTTTAAATTTAAAATTGAATTTAAATTTTGATATAAAATTTGAATTTTAAAGATATATATCTTAAATATATTTTGGATATAAAATATGGATAAGGTTTTTATTTAAAAAAATATTGTTTTCCATTATTTTCTTTAAAGAAAATTTATTTAGATAAATTTGGGAAGTATTTATTTAATAGTAAATAAATACAAAAGTTTAATATGAGCATTTAAAAATGAATTAAATATACTATATATGATTTTATTTAAAATATGATTAGTTTTTATTTTATTTTCTTCTAAAAGTTTTATTTATATAAATTGAGAAAAGCATTTATTAATTAAGAAACATACTTATTAATTAGGAAAATGTATTATAAAAGCTTTTAAAATAATTTTAGATAATAAAAAATGCATAATTACAAGTGTAATTAAATCAAGAGATAAATAACGTGTAAACAAATAAACAATGGAAATAGGCATGTGTCCTTCTTTGATTTTCGTATTCTCTAATTTTAATAAACCATAAATTACATAATATAAAACTTCCATTTTTTTTCTTTCTTCATTCATTTCTTATCTTCTTATTTTCAAAAGCAAGAACTTCAAATGAGATTCATAAATCTGTTGAAGAAAAACCTGTGACATTGTTGTAAAAAGCAAAGATTATCAAGCTTCCGCCCTAAAAACCAAAACATGTTATCATCTCCTCTAAAAAAAATCAAAGCCTGTAATGCTTATCTTCAACCTGAAATTCATTCCTCGAATAAAAATCATTTTCAAAACAAATCAAATGTAACGACCCTAGATTTTTATTTAATTTAAATTAATAATTAAACGATTTTTTTGAATAAAAATTTGTAGAATTAATTATAAATGGAAGCGAGTTTCCTCGATTCAAATAGAAAATATGTTAAGTCATATGGATTTGAAAATTTGTATATATGTGAATATATATGTATATATTGGATTTTAAATAAATTCTTAAATAAATGATTTTGAAAAATAAATAATATACTTTGGACACAAGTATAAAAAATAAATAAATAAAATTGATTTAAAAATATATATAAATGATGATAATTTGAGTTATATATGTATGTGTATATAGAAAAATAAAACAATAATTATTAAAGTAAAATTCATGATAAATATTTAAACTAAAAATAGAAGTAAAATAAATATTTGAGTTATAAATAGAGATAAATAAAAGTTAAGTATGGAACCAAACAAACAAGACAACAGGTATTAGTTGTAAATAAAATAACAAACAAATACATAAGTATTAGCAATAAATGTTTCAAATAAATTTATGGTTAGAAATAAATGTTAAAGTTAAATTAGAATTCAATACATAAGTAAAATGAACTACAAGCAAAGTATAAAATATAAATCTATGTATGCACACTTAAAGAATACAAGGCAAATAAATATTTCATGTAGCCTATGAGTCGAAATGCAAACAAATGGGAATATAGATGTGCAGGCCCAAAAGGAAAAGAAAATTAGCAAAGCAAGTGATATCAACATAAAGATATATTCAAGTTAAATAAACATGTAGACCTGGAAAGAAAATAAAGTACAAAATATATATCCCAGCCGAGTAAAGAAGTGCAAGGCAAGGAACAAGAGAATAGAAAAAGTAATATGTACAAAGTATGGTCAGCAAAGTAAAGGTAAAGTAATAAACAAAGTAAAAGCAAACTTCTTATATTATACAAATAGAACATGCTGTAGCTAAGCAAGAGGGAACATGCTTTTGTTTCCATCATCTCAGCAGCAATGGGTCAATTCGAATTGTTTAAAATATAATGCAGCCCATAACTAAAAACACTTCAGCATGCCTATTGTACAAAATTTTACTATCACCCAGTACAAGCTTGTAATCCCTGTACATCCTTTCCAATATATATCAATCTACAAATGTAAATGTCATTCCAGTTCAAAGCAAAGACAGGGTTCAAGGAAAATCTGAAGTAACATCACTCAAACTCAAACAAAAAAAAAAAAAAATTCAGTTTAAACAACAATATAAATTCATACAAAACCAGAGATCAAAAAGAAGATCTTCAGTAAGCATTTTCTCAAAGCCTGGTTCAAAAACAAGTTCTGTTCTTCTTTGTTCTTTCTGGAAAATCAGGGTGAGTAAACCTAATCTTTGAAAGCTTTATACTTATTTGAAGACAGTTCAAACTTCATCTATTAATTGTTTTGAATATGCCTCAGTGCATATGAGATTGGATGTTTAGTGTTTCTCTGCCAAATTTTTTACAGGGTATATATTTGTTTCAAAACCCAAATGTTGTTTGCTGTTAAACATTGTCAAGCTTTGGTTTTTTTCAGTTTAATCAAGATGTTTTAATCCTTAAAACAAGATTTTTCAAAGCTTACCAAAATATGTAGTGGATTATCATCGCTGTAACTCTGGTTTACAGGAATTCCACTAATATTGACAAAAAATAAAATGTTGCAAAATATTAATTCAAGATTATAATCTGAATCTATACTAAAATCTATGATTTTTAAAACAAAAATGAAGATTTTTAATGGAGTGTTTCAAGAGTAGTTTGAAATTTTGTTCAATGTGCATTTTTCTAAATTCCTGGTGAACGATCCAATTTTAAACCTTGAAATTGGGTTTGAAGCTTGTTCGAGCTTCAGCTATCATGAGAAAATTGTTGAATTTTTTTTCGAATGAAGGGATTTGCCATTCGAACCCAAAGTAGGGTTTAAGAAGGAGTTTTGCAGTGGGTCGAAAGCAAGGTGATTTCACCACCTAGGAGTGACCGAGCTGCACGCGACAATAGGAAAGGGTAGTATGGAGTTATGACGTGGTAAGGCCGAAGTCACGAATTTTCTGGTGACCGGAGACGTGGCGGCGAAGCAATTTTGTTCGGTGGGTTCGAGCTGAAGGGTCAAGCAAATAGGCATATTTTGATTTCGACTTTCGTTCGAAAAACTGAGATTCAATTTCGAGTTGGGGGTCAAATTTTGGTTTGTGGGAGGTGTCGAAGGGCACCGGAGACGTGGCGGCGCTCCGTGCATGTGCACGGTGGCGCGAGGAGTATCAGCACGTTTATAAACTGAAGAAAAAAAAAATAGGAGAAGAAGAAGAAGGGTACGGGGGAGGAAGAGAAAAGGGCTCGGGGCAGGCTCGTGATTTTTGGTATAGGAACTCGAGTTTGAGAAGTTGTGATAAAAATTTACAGTTTTTACTTAAAACTTTTCAAAAGAAATAGAAAGAAGAAGGATACGAGTAGAAGAAAGAATGAGCTTTGGGGAAGACGAACTTTTCTCGTATGATTACTTGAGATTTTGCGGGGTCGACCCGAAGTGGTTCTCGCGTTTCCCTGAAGTCGGCTCGAAGTATTTACGTTTTGGTCTCGGGTTGTTGTAATACCAGGTTTTAAATTTTAAACTAAGTAAAATTCTAAACAGTTTTAAAAGTTTTATATAAAAGCAAGTTTAAATTTAAATTGAATCTATTTTAAACTCTTTATGATAAATGCTTTTTTTAGGAAGATATATGATTTGTTTAACTAAATTTTGTTAAGTTAAATGCTTAAGTTAGTTAAACTCAAATTAAATGATTCAACTAAGTAAGTTAATTATAAAGGTAAAATGTTAGATGTATATAATGATAAATAAGTTATTTAAAGTTAATTAGAATTTAATGGTTTGAAATTCGTTAATTATTAAATTAATTAAAATGGATAATTTATTTATTTAATTAAATAATGATTTGGATTTATTAAATTAAAGGTTTAAATTAATTAATTAGGGTTTAAAGATTTATTTATTAAAAGATAATTCATTAAATGTTTTGTAATTTATTGATGACAATAAATTAAAGATAATCGATTATTTAAGATAATTATTTAATTAAGAATAATTAATTAATGATTGAAATTGATTAAATCAAGTGATTAAGAAATAATAAATTTAAGGATAACGTGATAAATTGATTTGATAATTCATTCGAGAATAATTAAATTACATAAGTAATTAATTTAATTGGAAATAAAGTGAATTAATTAGGATTAAATAAATTTAAATAAATCCTGCTTATAAATGTTTATTGAACGTTTGACTTTACTTATGAATGATTGTATTATGTAAGATACATTAAATTGATTGTCCTATTTGATCTGTGCCATTTTGTTCTGTGGATTGAGCTGTGTGTGATTTATTCATTTACTTATGATACATCTATATATTTGTGATCTGTATATAACAGATAAGCGTTATAGTCTATATCGCTTATCAATTATATTCTTGTATTCTGATCTGTGATAAATTGTATGATGTTGCACTACTGTGTGTAACCCCTGGACTACACCATACACACACAAATATGGATTTCACGAGGAAATCGATTAAGTTGCAGATTTTTGAAATAGTTAAATTTGAATTTTTTAAATTCAAATGTTTTGGAAATGGAATCGGAATAAATGTGAAAAGCTTTTAGAATGAAATTTCAAAATAAAATTTATTATTTTTAAATTACTTAATTAAGTTTTGGAATTTAAATAATTTGATTTAAATTTAAATTCAATACTTGAAATTGAATTCTGTAATTTGAAACTAGGGATTAATGATATTATACTAGTCATTATGAGTTAAATCATTTTTAAAGTATTATTTTTGGGAATTTGAATTTAACCCAAGGATTTCAACTCGTATAGATGAATCAGATTTCCAAAATGAAAACTGTTGTTTTTAAATGATAAACACTTTTAGATAAGAACTGAGATTCCAGTTAATTAGGGGAATTTCAAGATTGAATAGAGAAATGATTTTCCTAAGTTATGAATGAATTCTTTTTTTTGAAAGCTATGAATTAAATCTTTTTATTTTTAACAGATTTAAATTGATGATTTGTTTAAATCAAATTGAAATGAAATTGTTTTGAAGGCTATAAGTTAAATCTTTGATTTAAAGATTTAACGAGTTAATCAAATTAAAATGAAAATTGATTTGGAAAAATCTGTGAATGAATCTTTTCTTTAAAAGATTAAAATGTGAAAATTGTTTAAACCGTTAAAGGTTGTGAAAATGAATCTTTTTGTTTAAAGATTGAAATGGTAATTGGATTAAACCATTTGAAATAAAGTTTTGAATTATTAAGTTTTGACTTAATTGAAATCCCATTATCCATTTGTTTTTGAAATATCGTGCTCACTATTCGGTTTAACCGGGAAGGGACCTTTGTGTCGTATAACCCATTCTGAATAAGTGATTCGACGTTATGGATAGCATTTGACGACTGGTGATGAAGACCGGGTATTTGCGAAAGCGATAGGATGACCTATCGATTGTTTCTGCACCAAATCGCGCCGGTATAGAAACTTCCTAAGTGATGGGAAATTCGATCGGGATTGTGGATATCCGGATTGCAAGGACTTCTTTGGAAGTGCCTTCGGTTCTGTTCGAGCCCGGAACAGACTTGTATGGATAGTATGTATGACATTACAAGTTGAGATATAAAGCCGATTTCTTTCAAATATATTTCTGTTGGTGGCGGAGAATTTATTCTTTTAGCTTAACATCCTTCTCTGAGACGTACGAGCTCATAGGTTATATAGTTGAAGGTTATCAGCAATATATTCCCAATTTGGTAATGTGACATACTGAGTGTTGCTGTGAAATGATCATTGTGTTGATTATTGTGATAGTATCATTTATTTGATCGTCTATCCTGGTGATCATTTCTATGATCATTTGTTGACCCAAAGCATGGCTTTTGTATAAAGTATGTTTTTGTGGACGTGACTTCGTCGAGCCTCGCACCCCGTGAATGGTCAAAACAGGAAAGAAGCAGCAAGGTTATGAGGGGTAGCGCCCTTTAGGGTATGTGCATTACCTTCTGGAAAAGGGTAGTATCATGGTATGGAGCCCAGATGCTTACTCATGTTGAAAACACTTTATGATTGTGTGAATTGATTACGAGCGCTCGGTTGAAAGGTCCCAAAGGATCGGGGGATGGCATATTCGGTCAGTTGTTACTCAGTTAGGGGTAACCCGGCCTTGTGTTGGTAGAGATCCGGTTTGGTTCTCGGGGATGTCCATCCAAAGGCATTCTCATGTGGCAATGGGAAGTTCCTTGGCCTGATCATTCGTTGGAAATCCAAAGAAACAATACGAGACTTGTACGGTTTTAGTTGTAGAACCTGCTTCCTCAGGAAGTAGCTATAGTAGGCATAATATAATGGTACCTATGCTGGCTAAGATTTATATCTTTATTTTCGAAATGAATTTTTCCTACACTATGCACTAGTAATAATATCAAATGTTTCTTTTTAATGCGTATCAAGCATCTTTGACTATCATAAGGAGAAATCTCCTCCGATTCTGCGTTTGCATTGTGTGTCTGTGCGGGAGGCCTTATGGTAGTCTCATTTTTAAAAAGCATTGCAAATCGACTTTGAAATCTTGGTTGAATGTTTTAAAAGATAAACTGTTTTTGTTGCTCACACCAGTCCCACGACTGATCCGGAGTTTATCGATTCTTTCCTAAACTCTGGGTGCTCATTATTTTCTACACGAGCAGTCTAGAGTTGGGTTTTTCAGATAGTCAGATATAGTGGATTATCTGGAGCTAGTTCAGTCTTTGGATCACACCAGTCTTGCTTAGCTTGGTGCATCGTTATTGGGGGTTCTCGCTTCGTGGGATTGATTCTTGGAAATGGAGTTGCAGTTCTCGGAGTTCTCTTTTGAAGACTATCTTAGAGTCATATTGTTCCGCTGCTATATGTTATCTATTTTTCTTTTCCGCTGCTATTTTATTGTATCATATCTCTGATGTATATTGATATCTATTGGATCATCTGTTGTATCAGATATTGTATCAAAGCTGTATATCAATGTATTATTCTTTTATTCCGCTGTGTTATTTACTTAATGTTGTTATAAGCTCCGGCGAATCGGATTTGAACGGTCGAATCTATGGCATTCGAATACGATTTGAAGTATGGATGTCGATTTTTTGTGCGGGCAAAATCCGAGTCGTCACATTTGGTATCAGAGCTAAGGTGAAACTTTAGCTCAGGAGTGTAACACATTAAGTAACTCATTAGAGATAGGGTGAAGTAAATCCTAGAATGAGTAATCCTTAAGATATCCGTTTTAACGCCTCAGTAAATTCTCTTACTATCCACCGATAGTGAGTATGAGTGCAAGAAGAAAACGAGATAGGGGACAGGGAAATGCGACTATAATTGGTCAATACTCTGTAACAACAGTGGAAATAACCTTCTCTATCAATTTTCTTTGATTCGTTTTCAAATTCTTTTGAAATTCTTCGTGACAGCTCCACAAAGAAGTTTCGGTGCGGTGATGCTCTACGAATCGTTGTAGAAAATTCTTACTTCGGATCTTCATCGGTTTCTTATCAGCATTTTGATTTAAACCTTAATGAATTTGGAATTAGAAATTTTGAATTGAGTTAAAACTGATTAATAGAATATGAAGAATGATTAGAATTGTATCGATAAAATGATTTTGTTTAAAACCAAAAATTGAAATTCTATCGTAATTTCTTGTATCTATTGTTGATATTCTGATTTGGTGACCCAAGTGCAGAACAGATATCCAGTTTGATCTGAAAAGATATTTCTCTATCTTTCATCTATCTTTGTTGTTTTCGTGCCTGCGAATTTCGAGGACGAAATTCTTTTAAGGGGGGAAGTTTGTAACGACCCTAGATTTTTATTTAATTTAAATTAATAATTAAACGATTTTTTTGAATAAAAATTTGTAGAATTAATTATAAATGGAATCGAGTTTCCTCGATTCAAATAGAAAATATGTAAAGTCATATGGATTTGAAAATTTGTATATATGTGAATATATATGTATATATTGGATTTTAAATAAATTCTTAAATAAATGATTTTGAAAAATAAATAATATACTTTGGACACAAGTATAAAAAATAAATAAATAAAATTGATTTAAAAATATATATAAATGATGATAATTTGAGTTATATATGTATGTGTATATAGAAAAACAAAACAATAATTATTAAAGTAAAATTCATGATAAATATTTAAACTAAAAATAGAAGTAAAATAAATATTTGAGTTATAAATAGAGATAAATAAAAGTTAAGTATGGAACCAAACAAACAAGACAACAGGTATTAGTTGTAAACAAAATAACAAACAAATACATAAGTATTAGCAATAAATGTTTCAAATAAATTTATGGTTACAAATAAATGTTAAAGTTAAATTAGAATTCAATACATAAGTAAAATGAACTACAAGAAAAGTATAAAATATAGATCTATGTATGCACACTTAAACAATACAAGGCAAATAAATATTTCATCTAGCCTATGAGTCGAAATGCAAACAAATGGGAATATAGATGTGCAGGACCAAAAGGAAAAGAAAATTAGCAAGGCAAGTGATATCAACATAAAGATATATTCAAGTTAAATAAACATGTAGACCTGGAATACAAAATATATATCCCAGCCGAGTAAAGAAGTGCAAGGCAAGGAACAAGAGAATAGAAAAAGTAATATGTACAAAGTATGGTCAGCAAAGTAAAGGTAAAGTAATAAACAAAGTAAAAGCAAACTGCTTATATTATACAAATAGAACATGTTGTAGCTAAGCAAGAAGGAACATGCTTTTGTTTCCATCATCTCAGCAGCAATGGGTCAATTCGAATTGTTTAAAATATAATGCAGCCCATAACTAAAAACACTTCAGCATGCCTATTGTACAAAATTTTACTATCACCCAGTACAAGCTTGTAATCCCTGTACATCCTTTCCTATATATATCAATCTACAAATGTAATTGTCATTCCAGTTCAAAGCAAAGACATGGTTCAAGGAAAATCTGAAGTAACATCACTCAAACTCAAACAAAAAAAAAATTCAGTTTAAACAACAATATAAATTCATACAAAACCAGAGATCAAAAAGAAGATCTTCAGCAAGCATTTTCTCAAAGCCTGGTTCAAAAACAAGTTCTGTTCTTCTTTGTTCTTTCTGGAAAATCAGGGTGAGTAAATGTAACGCCCGAGGATTTTCGTTCTTCGAAAATTCAACATCGACACTCACTTTATCGACTGCCGAATATCGAAGGCCGAAAACCGAGAAGTTATGGGTTTTAAAAAAAGAATTTAAAAAGATAGAAAGAGAAGAAGGGAGAAAAGATAGAGAATAGAGGAAAAGGAAAATAGAAAAATTTAAAATGGAAAAAGAGAATAGAAAACAGAGAATTAGAAAATAGAAGATAGAAGAATTTTAAAAATAGAACGGGACAGAAAGGAAGAAACAACAGAACAACAACAGAATCTCACAATTCGCAGCGGAACAACATATAATAATAAATGAATAATCTTTAAACAAAGAACTATATCAGTTATTATATTACATCATATCATCAGAGTGTACAACATCATACAACAACAAACAGTGCAGCGGAAAAAGAATTACTATATAAATTAGTAATACGCCATGCCATCCAGCTTGCCTCCAGCAACTCCAGAATATCCAGAATATCCTGATAAACCTAACTCTTAACTGCCCGTGTGGAAATTGGTGGGCACCCAGAGTTTAGGAAGGAAAACAATAAACTCCAAGTCAGTCATGTGACTGGTGTGAGAACTCAAAACAGTTTATTTATCTTTAAAATCAAAATAGAGAGATATTTTTAAATTCAATTCGCAATGCTTTTAAAAATGAGACTACCATAAGGCCTCCCGCACACACACACATGCAAACGCAGAATCGGAGGAGATTTCTCCTTATGATAGCCAAAGATGCTTGATACGCATTTAAAATAACATTTGATATTATTACTAGTGCATAGTGTAATAACAAATCATTTCAAAAATAAAGATATAAATCTTAGCCAACATACGACCATTATCGTATGCCTACTATAGCTAACTATGTTCAATAGCAGGTTACCGCCACATTCCATAGCAGGTTATACAACTAAAACCGTACAAGTCTCGTATTGTTTCTTTGGATTTCCAACGAATGATCAGGCCAAGGAACTTCCCATTGCCACATGAGAATGCCTCTGGATGGACATCCCCGAGAACCAAACCGGATCTCTACCAACACAAGGCCGGGTTACTCCTAACTGAGTAACAACTGACCGAATATGCCATCCCCCGGTCCTTTGGGACCTTTATCCGAGAGCTCTCTAATCAATTCACACAATCATAAAAACAAAGTGTTTCAACATGAGTAAGTATCTGGGCTCCATACCATGATACCACCCTTTTCCAGAAGGAAATGGACATATCCTAAAGGGTGCTACCCCTCACAACCTTGCCGCATCTTTCCTGTTTTGACCATTCACGGGGTGTGAGGCTCGACGAATTCACGTCCACAAAAACATACTTTATACAAAAGCCATGCTTTGGGTCAACAAATGATCAACACAATGATCACAAGATAGACGATCAAATAAATGATCCTATCACAATAATCAACACAATGATCATTTCAGCATCACTCAGCATGTCACATTACCAAACTGGGAATATATCGCTGATAACTTCAACTATATAACCTTTGAGCTCGTACGTCTCAAAGAAGGGTGTTAAGCAAAGAATAAATTCTCCGCCACCAACAGAAATATATTTGAAAGAAATCGGCTTTATATCTCAACTTGTAATGTCAGACATACAATCCATACAAGTATGTTCCAGGCTCGAACAGAACCGAAGGCACTTACAAAGAAGTCCTTGCAATCCGGATATTCACAATCCTGATCGGATTCACCATCACATATGGAGAACTCAATACCGGAGCAACTCGGTGTAGAGTCAATCGATAGTTCATCCTATCACTCTCGCAAATACCGGTCTTCAACACCGATCTTCAAATGCGATTCACAACGACGTATCACGTATTCGGAATGGGTTATATGACCCCATGGTCCTTTCCCGGTTAACCCGAATAGTGAGCGCTTATTCAAAAATAAGTGTGCATTCAAATTCAATCAAATCACATCAAATACCCATTCAAAGGGAAATTATTGATAGTCAATTATTGAACTATCAATGGATATGCATACATCACCAGATTCCAAATAATTTTCCAAATTATTTATTTTCCAAAATATCTTTACAAGATATATAATTTCAACACTTCAAAAATAAATCGATATTTCTTTTTAAACAATTCCACTTTTCACATATAAATTCCATAATGAATTTATATTTCAAAATATCCATGCATATTCGATTTCAATAATTCATTTCAATTTATCTTCAAAAAGATAAATTCTAATTATTCACTTCATATTGGAAAACGTTTCCCTACTTATTTATTCATAAGTAATTCACAAATCTCTTTTATTTTCAACACTTAGAAAATATTCAATATACTTAAATCAAATTAAGTATATCTTTCATTCTTTTAAGGAAATCATTCACTTAACATATTTATTTGGGCCAAAACGAATGTTGCGTAAAACATCGTTACAACAACCCAAAATCACTAGTATAGGGATTCGAAATTAAAATAGATATATAAATCCCAATACTATTCAAAACATTTCCTTTCGGAAATCATTTACTATAACAACAGTGTTATAGTCCACATTTTCCTTTTATTTCTCGAAAACGTCTATTTCAACAATAAATGTTGAAATCTATGGTTTCGAATCTCAACACATTTTAAACCATCGTTAGATCGTTTTAATTCTATTTAAAACATCATATCTAAAACAATTTCTTTAACGTATTATTCACTAAAAACGTGAATATACTACCTTAACAAATTTCATCATTTCTATTCACTTTAACTTAAAGGATTATTCACCGTTCAAAATGTGAATATAACTCTATCTCTAAGTTATAACAATTAACTTATCAAAATAAGTCATTTGCGGATTTATGAAACAACGTTTATAAATTCCGTTTCTATTTATTTATAAAAACTTCCTTTTTATAAATTCCTTTATTTACCTATTCCAGTTTATAACTCAATTATAAAATAAATGTTTATATTATAAGTTAAATACTTATAAAACGATTATTTTACAAAATCGTTCTTTTTAAAGACTTTTCAATTTATAAACCTTATAACTTATAAGATTTATTTATTTAATCAATCTATTCTTCAAATAATTTCACCAAATTTATAAATCTTACTATTTATAAATTTCATTTATAACTTCACAGTTTATAATTCTATAAATTTCATTCTATAATGAAATTCATTTTCACTTAATTCAAACACTTATAAAAACTCATTTTATAAGTCAATATTTCAATTTATAAATATCCATTTATAAATCTCTTAATATAAATCAGTTTATATTATTATTCTAAAACGTCTTTAAATTCCTTTATAATTTCATCATTTCGATTTATAAAATAATCAAATTTTATAAATCCTATATTTAAACTTTTATCATATATTCAAAAATCCAATCTAAATTATTTTATAAAATCATTAGTTCATATTTCTCAAAAACCAGCTTTTAACTATATTTCACAAAAACCATAATTTTATAACTTTAAAATTATAACGTTTATTTATTTAAAATGGATCAATTCCAAAAATACAGTATATTTTCAAAAATCACTTTAAAACCATTTTAAAATCCCAAAATCTGGGTCCAATGATGCTACACACCAAATAGTCAATCACGACTACAACGACATCATATATCGATATGATAATCCATCAAATATCTAAATATCTGAAATCAAATAAAAACTGTTGAGGAATCCAGTTGGATCCCTCCAACCTGTTTCCTGCATCCAAAAACATTAGCACAATACCAATTTCGCTCCAGTACGAAATTATCGCGGTATATGTTCTTAATAAATATTATCCGCTTAATAACGGCGTAATAGGGTCTCATCCGCTAAACAAAAAATGCGGGAAATCAATAACTGCAATATATACATATGCCAATATATATATATTGTTATTATATATAATACCAATTTCACTGTTTATGAAATATTCGCGGTATATGTTTTTAATAAATAACATCCGCTTACTAACGGCGTATAATGTCTATTTTAACAATCAATAATTTACAGTCATCATTCAAACATGCATTCAAATATTTTAAATCTAACTATTTAAAATAAAATCGAAATCTATTCGATTGAGTGAGAAGTTCTCACCTTGGTTTTAATTTCCGTTTTAGCTTTTATTTCGAATAAAATTAAACGCGCGTTTAATTTTGCCCAAAATTCTCACTAACTCCAAACCAACTCCATCGCGTAGTGCTCGTCCATACGATCCCAACGCAACTGAGTTTGCATTTTTTCGACCTCGTATGAAAAAGTTATGATTTTATGAAGTTCGTACACGATTTTATAACTAAATTTCAACAATAACTTTTATATTTTAAACCCAAACTCACACCAGCCCTTAGATCCAATCCCATGCAAATCTGGCCCTCCTTCCTTCATCTTCCACTTGCGTTCAAGCTACAGGCAATAGGAATGAGGCCGAACCCATAGTTGATTCCTAGGGTTTAATATTGCAACTTCAATACACAACTATACTTCATCATACCACTCCCATGTCGAAGAGCACGACGCAAGCTACCTCCACCTGCCACCATGCTGAGCTCGGCCCTAAGATGGCCCTTGAATTTCGTGCGCACGACAGCAAAGTCGGCCCCACCTAGCTCCTCCTCCGATGCTCCAAACTCGATCTCAACCGTTGATCTCGTAGCTCTCGTCGTGTTCTTTATCTTTGTAGTTGAAACCTAAGGCTAATTGTCGACGGATTGGAAGATAATCGAGGTGGAAGTCGAGTGTTTTCTGGCCATTCATATAGGAGGTGGCGGCTGTAGTTGCTTGCTAGGGTTTGGTGTTATTTTTTTTTTTATTTGTGAATGGTGCTATTTATAAGAACGAGCAAGCGTAAACACTATTCATCCCGGGAATTCCGAACTCCGATTTAGACGCCGTAACTAGCGTACCTAGGGTTTATCCCGCGTTCCGGACACAATGGAACAGGTTTCGGAAGCTAATTCGGAAGTATGTGCGAGTTATGGCTGAAAACGTTCAATTTAAATTAAACCGATTTAAGTCGATTTCTAGGCGTTTTAATTTGTACCGGACAAACGGTAAATCCAATTGACTTGAAATTTGAAAGCTTACAGTAATATCACATTACGGATCCGATGAAACTGGTTTCGTCGAAATCCGAGACTTTTTGAAAAATGGCTATTTTGACTCGCCAAATTTAAATTAAAAATAATTCGATGCGTTTCGAGCTGCCACGATCAAACGATAACTCCGATTGACACGAAAATTGAAATCCGGTAATAACTAACTATTACGGATCCAATGAAACTGGTTTCGTTCAATTCTGAGACTGTTCAAAAATTGGCTATTTTACAGTCGATTATTAAATATTAAAATATTCAATTTTCACAAATTAACTTTTAATTCGATTTTAAAAGTTCTAAAATATTTCTATGACTCCAGTATGATTAAATAAAATTTTCCAAATTATTTTCAATCATTTTTAACTCAATTTTTAATTATTTCCATAATTTAACGTATTAAATTATCGATTTAATAATTCAATTAAATCCAATAAATCAAAATAAAATTTATTCGACTTATAAATTCACTTATAAATATTTAAAATAAATTAAATATTCAAATTTTTAATTAATAAAAATTCTGGGTCGTTACAATCTTCCCCCCTTAAAAGAATTTCGTCCTCGAAATTACAAGTAAGAAAGGTTACAGAATCTATTAACTTTCCAAAATTTATAATTAAACTCCTTACAAATCTTTACTAAGTTTTCCAAATCATACTTAGTTATCTTTTCAAAAACAACTACTATTGTTTAACTTTCAACTCCAAAATCAAAGTTAAAGTTTTCAAAATTTTCCCAATTTTCTCAAAATTTTTCTAACGCCTTAAATTTTCGGAAAAATTCGCCATAGTCTCCTTTGCGCGGCTCGATCCGAAAAAAAATGACAGTATATATATCACAAATATACATCTCATCAAGTAATGAGGCATCCCGAAGGGAAAAAAGTGTAAAAGTACGATATTTAATCCGAGATATGTACCTTATATTTTATTAGCAAGCATATACGGCTAATATAGCGCTAAAGCGAACTCCAAATGCGAAGCAAACGCGATCCGCACCTACTAAACACTTAACAAACAACATGAGAACATGCACATATGCAAATAATCTCAATATACAACATATAGCAACATAATAACTATATATATGTCACATAGAAATGCAACAAAACAACAAATGCAAACATATTCAACCATCAACCAACTATAATCCATAACCAATAATATTCATTCATATTCTCATTAATATACAATGAAATGGTTTTCAATTTCAAATCACATTTGATTTATTTACATTGGATTTACTAACATTCATTCTCAATTCAATTAGTTTACATTTACTAATTAAATCCAATTCACATTCAATTCTATTCAAATTTATTTACTTCTAATTTGAATTCAATTTCATAGCTTTCAATTTCATTAACACTTAATGAATTACATACAATCAATCAACAATCAAATAACAACCAATGTATATTAATTTCAACCAAATTATCTCACTTTACATTCATTTTGGTTTAACATTAAATTGACTTCTATTCCAATTTATTCAACTAGCCCTTTTAATGAATTAATACTTCATTCATTTTTTCCATATCAATTAAATTTACATTTAATCAATTAACATTCAATCCATTAATTCAATTCAATTACTAAAGTTGAATTTCATTCACATAACTTAAGTTTATATTCTTTCAATCTACTTGATTATTTACAACTCATATCCATATAATTTCACTTCTTACATATATATGTTTATTTGTAATGGTAAATCACTTTAATTATAATTCAATTCTTATAATTCTTTTACTTATACACTTATTCTTTTATTTAGATTATTCAAACAACCTAACAATCAACTTATATACACTTTAATAATTTTGAAAAATTATTTCTTTATATATAAAATATAATCAAGGTAAAATTATTGCATTTACCCAATTTTAAAATCAATATTGTACCGAATTGTTCTATTCAAGTGTTTATAGATCCCTATCAACAACGTTAATTACTCGTATTAACCAGAATCTATATACCACTCAACAAACCAATCATCACAATATAAAACAATTTTATATTCACTAACAAATACGCTCTCATAGCTATTATTACACTCAAACTCATTCTAGAGTACTGCTGACTCTATCTCTAACGAGTAATACCCATCAGAACCATGGTTCTCGCTTAACCATCAGCTCTGATACCAAATGTAACGCCCGGAGGATTTTCGTTCTTCGAAAATTCAACATCGACACTCACTTTATCGACTGCCGAATATCGAAGGCCGAAAACCGAGAAGTTATGGGTTTTAAAAAAAGAATTTAAAAAGATAGAAAGAGAAGAAGGGAGAAAAGATAGAGAATAGAGGAAAAGGAAAATAGAAAAATTTAAAATGGAAAAAGAGAATAGAAAACAGAGAATTAGAAAATAGAAGATAGAAGAATTTTAAAAATAGAACGGGACAGAAAGGAAGAAACAACAGAACAACAACAGAATCTCACAATTCGCAGCGGAACAACATATAATAATAAATGAATAATCTTTAAACAAAGAACTATATCAGTTATTACATTACATCATATCATCAGAGTGTACAACATCATACAACAACAAACAGTGCAGCGGAAAAAGAATTACTATATAAATTAGTAATACGCCATGCCATCCAGCTTGCCTCCAGCAACTCCAGAATATCCAGAATATCCTGATAAACCTAACTCTTAACTGCCCGTGTGGAAATTGGTGGGCACCCAGAGTTTAGGAAGGAAAACAATAAACTCCAAGTCAGTCATGTGACTGGTGTGAGAACTCAAAACAGTTTATTTATCTTTAAAATCAAAATAGAGAGATATTTTTAAATTCAATTCGCAATGCTTTTAAAAATGAGACTACCATAAGGCCTCCCGCACACACACACATGCAAACGCAGAATCGGAGGAGATTTCTCCTTATGATAGCCAAAGATGCTTGATACGCATTTAAAATAACATTTGATATTATTACTAGTGCATAGTGTAATAACAAATCATTTCAAAAATAAAGATATAAATCTTAGCCAACATACGACCATTATCGTATGCCTACTATAGCTAACTATGTTCAATAGCAGGTTACCGCCACATTCCATAGCAGGTTATACAACTAAAACCGTACAAGTCTCGTATTGTTTCTTTGGATTTCCAACGAATGATCAGGCCAAGGAACTTCCCATTGCCACATGAGAATGCCTCTGGATGGACATCCCCGAGAACCAAACCGGATCTCTACCAACACAAGGCCGGGTTACTCCTAACTGAGTAACAACTGACCGAATATGCCATCCCCCGGTCCTTTGGGACCTTTATCCGAGAGCTCTCTAATCAATTCACACAATCATAAAAACAAAGTGTTTCAACATGAGTAAGTATCTGGGCTCCATACCATGATACCACCCTTTTCCAGAAGGAAATGGACATATCCTAAAGGGTGCTAGCCCTCATAACCTTGCCGCATCTTTCCTGTTTTGACCATTCACGGGGTGTGAGGCTCGACGAATTCACGTCCACAAAAACATACTTTATACAAAAGCCATGCTTTGGGTCAACAAATGATCAACACAATGATCACAAGATAGACGATCAAATAAATGATCCTATCACAATAATCAACACAATGATCATTTCAGCATCACTCAGCATGTCACATTACCAAACTGGGAATATATCGCTGATAACTTCAACTATATAACCTTTGAGCTCGTACGTCTCAAAGAAGGGTGTTAAGCAAAGAATAAATTCTCCGCCACCAACAGAAATATATTTGAAAGAAATCGGCTTTATATCTCAACTTGTAATGTCAGACATACAATCCATACAAGTATGTTCCAGGCTCGAACAGAACCGAAGGCACTTACAAAGAAGTCCTTGCAATCCGGATATTCACAATCCTGATCGGATTCACCATCACATATGGAGAACTCAATACCGGAGCAACTCGGTGTAGAGTCAATCGATAGTTCATCCTATCACTCTCGCAAATACCGGTCTTCAACACCGATCTTCAAATGCGATTCACAACGACGTATCACGTATTCGGAATGGGTTATATGACCCCATGGTCCTTTCCCGGTTAACCCGAATAGTGAGCGCTTATTCAAAAATAAGTGTGCATTCAAATTCAATCAAATCACATCAAATACCCATTCAAAGGGAAATTATTGATAGTCAATTATTGAACTATCAATGGATATGCATACATCACCAGATTCCAAATAATTTTCCAAATTATTTATTTTCCAAAATATCTTTACAAGATATATAATTTCAACACTTCAAAAATAAATCGATATTTCTTTTTAAACAATTCCACTTTTCACATATAAATTCCATAATGAATTTATATTTCAAAATATCCATGCATATTCGATTTCAATAATTCATTTCAATTTATCTTCAAAAAGATAAATTCTAATTATTCACTTCATATTGGAAAACGTTTCCCTACTTATTTATTCATAAGTAATTCACAAATCTCTTTTATTTTCAACACTTAGAAAATATTCAATATACTTAAATCAAATTAAGTATATCTTTCATTCTTTTAAGGAAATCATTCACTTAACATATTTATTTGGGCCAAAACGAATGTTGCGTAAAACATCGTTACAACAACCCAAAATCACTAGTATAGGGATTCGAAATTAAAATAGATATATAAATCCCAATACTATTCAAAACATTTCCTTTCGGAAATCATTTACTATAACAACAGTGTTATAGTCCACATTTTCCTTTTATTTCTCGAAAACGTCTATTTCAACAATAAATGTTGAAATCTATGGTTTCGAATCTCAACACATTTTAAACCATCGTTAGATCGTTTTAATTCTATTTAAAACATCATATCTAAAACAATTTCTTTAACGTATTATTCACTAAAAACGTGAATATACTACCTTAACAAATTTCATCATTTCTATTCACTTTAACTTAAAGGATTATTCACCGTTCAAAATGTGAATATAACTCTATCTCTAAGTTATAACAATTAACTTATCAAAATAAGTCATTTGCGGATTTATGAAACAACGTTTATAAATTCCGTTTCTATTTATTTATAAAAACTTCCTTTTTATAAATTCCTTTATTTACCTATTCCAGTTTATAACTCAATTATAAACTAAATGTTTATATTATAAGTTAAATACTTATAAAACGATTATTTTACAAAATCGTTCTTTTTAAAGACTTTTCAATTTATAAACCTTATAACTTATAAGATTTATTTATTTAATCAATCTATTCTTCAAATAATTTCACCAAATTTATAAATCTTACTATTTATAAATTTCATTTATAACTTCACAGTTTATAATTCTATAAATTTCATTCTATAATGAAATTCATTTTCACTTAATTCAAACACTTATAAAAACTCGTTTTATAAGTCAATATTTCAATTTATAAATATCCATTTATAAATCTCTTAATATAAATCAGTTTATATTATTATTCTAAAACGTCTTTAAATTCCTTTATAATTTCATCATTTCGATTTATAAAATAATCAAATTTTATAAATCCTATATTTAAACTTTTATCATATATTCAAAAATCCAATCTAAATTATTTTATAAAATCATTAGTTCATATTTCTCAAAAACCAGCTTTTAACTATATTTCACAAAAACCATAATTTTATAACTTTAAAATTATAACGTTTATTTATTTAAAATGGATCAATTCCAAAAATACAGTATATTTTCAAAAATCACTTTAAAACCATTTTAAAATCCCAAAATCTGGGTCCAATGATGCTACACACCAAATAGTCAATCACGACTACAACGACATCATATATCGATATGATAATCCATCAAATATCTAAATATCTGAAATCAAATAAAAACTGTTGAGGAATCCAGTTGGATCCCTCCAACCTGTTTCCTGCATCCAAAAACATTAGCATAATACCAATTTCGCTCCAGTACGAAATTATCGCGGTATATGTTCTTAATAAATATTATCCGCTTAATAACGGCGTAATAGGGTCTCATCCGCTAAACAAAAAATGCGGGAAATCAATAACTGCAATATATACATATGCCAATATATATATATTGTTATTATATATAATACCAATTTCACTGTTTATGAAATATTCGCGGTATATGTTTTTAATAAATAACATCCGCTTACTAACGGCGTATAATGTCTATTTTAACAATCAATAATTTACAGTCATCATTCAAACATGCATTCAAATATTTTAAATCTAACTATTTAAAATAAAATCGAAATCTATTCGATTGAGTGAGAAGTTCTCACCTTGGTTTTAATTTCCGTTTTAGCTTTTATTTCGAATAAAATTAAACGCGCGTTTAATTTTACCCAAAATTCTCACTAACTCCAAACGACTCCAAACCAACTCCATCGCGTAGTGCTCGTCCATACGATCCCAACGCAACTGAGTTTGCATTTTTTCGACCTCGTATGAAAAAGTTATGATTTTATGAAGTTCGTACACGATTTTATAACTAAATTTCAACAATAACTTTTATATTTTAAACCCAAACTCACACCAGCCCTTAGATCCAATCCCATGCAAATCTGGTCCTCCTTCCTTCATCTTCCACTTGCGTTCAAGCTACAGGCAATAGGAATGAGGCCGAACCCATAGTTGATTCCTAGGGTTTAATATTGCAACTTCAATACACAACTATACTTCATCATACCACTCCCATGTCGAAGAGCACGACGCAAGCTACCTCCACCTGCCACCATGCTGAGCTCGGCCCTAAGATGGCCCTTGAATTTCGTGCGCACGACAGCAAAGTCGGCCCCACCTAGCTCCTCCTCCGATGCTCCAAACTCGATCTCAACCGTTGATCTCGTAGCTCTCGTCGTGTTCTTCATCTTTGTAGTTGAAACCTAAGGCTAATTGTCGACGGATTGGAAGATAATCGAGGTGGAAGTCGAGTGTTTTCTGGCCATTCATATAGGAGGTGGCGGCTGTAGTTGCTTGCTAGGGTTTGGTGTTATTTTTTTTTTTATTTGTGAATGGTGCTATTTATAAGAACGAGCAAGCGTAAACACTATTCATCTCGGGAATTCCGAACTCCGATTTAGACGCCGTAACCAGCGTACCTAGGGTTTATCCCGCGTTCCGGACACAATGGAACAGGTTTCGGAAGCTAATTCGGAAGTATGTGCGAGTTATGGTTGAAAACGTTCAATTTAAATTAAACCGATTTAAGTCGATTTCTAGGCGTTTTAATTTGTGCCGGACAAACGGTAAATCCAATTGACTTGAAATTTGAAAGCTTACAGTAATATCACATTATGGATCCGATGAAACAGGTTTCGTTAAAATCCGAGACTTTTTGAAAAATGGCTATTTTGACTCGCCAAATTTAAATTAAAAATAATTCGATGCGTTTCGAGCTGCCACGATCAAACGATAACTCCGATTGACACGAAAATTGAAATCCGGTAATAACTAACTATTACAGATCCAATGAAACTGGTTTCGTTCAATTCTGAGACTGTTCAAAAATTGGCTATTTTACAGTCGATTATTAAATATTAAAATATTCAATTTTCACAAATTAACTTTTAATTCGATTTTAAAAGTTCTAAAATATTTCTATGACCCCAGTATGATTAAATAAAATTTTCCAAATTATTTTCAATCATTTTTAACTCAATTTTTAATTATTTCCATAATTTAACGTATTAAATTATCGATTTAATAATTCAATTAAATCCAATAAATCAAAATAAAATTTATTCGACTTATAAATTCACTTATAAATATTTAAAATAAATTAAATATTCAAATTTTTAATTAATAAAAATTCTGGGTCGTTACAGTAAACCTAATCTTTGAAAGTTTTATACTTATTTGAAGACAGTTCAAACTTCATCTATTAATTGTTTTGAACATGCCTCAGTGCATATGAGATTGGATGTTTAGTGTTTCTCTGCCAAATTTTTTACAGGGTATATATTTGTTTCGAAACCCAAATGCTGTTTGCTGTTAAACATTGTCAAGCTTTGGTTTTTTTCAGTTTAATCAAGATGTTTTAATCCTTAAAACAAGATTTTTCAAAGCTTACCAAAATATGCAGTGGATTATCATCGTTGTAACTCTGGTTTACAGGTATTCCACTAATATTGACAAAAAATAAAATGTCGCAAAATATTAGTTCAAGATTATAATCTGAATCTATACTAAAATCTATGATTTTTAAAACAAAAATGAAGATTTTTAATGGAGTGTTTCAAGAGTAGTTTGAAATTTTGTTCAATGTGCATTTTTCTAAATTCCTGGTGAACGATCCAATTTTAAACCTTGAAATTGGGTTTGAAGCTTGTTCGAGCTTCAGCTATCACGAGAAAATTGTTGAATTTTTTTTCGAATGAAGGGATTTGTCATTCGAACCCAAAGTAGGGTTTAAGAAGGAGTTTTGCAGTGGGTCGAAAGCAAGGTGATTTCACCACCAAGGAGTGACCGAGCTGCACGCGACAATGGGAAAGGGTAGTATGGAGTTATGACGTGGTAAGGCCGAAGTCACGAATTTTCTGGTGACCGGAGACGTGGCGGCGAAGCAATTTTGTTCAGTGGGTTCGAGCTGAAGGGTCAAGCAAATAGGCATATTTCGATTTCGACTTTCGTTCGAAAAACTGAGATTCAATTTCGAGTTGGGGGTCAAATTTTGGTTTGTGGGAGGTGTCGAAGGGCACCGGAGACGTGGTGGTGCTTCGTACATGTGCACGGTGGCGCGAGGAGTATCAGCACGTTTATGAACTGAAGAAAAAAAAAATAGGAGAAGAAGAAGCAGGGTACGGGGGAGGAAGAGAAAAGGGCTCGGGGCAGGCTCGTGATTTTTGGTATAGGAACTCGAGTTTGAGAAGCGGTGATAAAAATTTACAGTTTATACTTGAAACTTTTCAAAAGAAATAGAAAGAAGAAGGATACGAGTAGAAGAAAGAATGAGCTTTTGGGAAGACGAAGTTTTCTCGTATGATTACTCAAGATTTTGCGGGGTCGACCCGAAGTGGTTCTCGCGTTTCCCTGAAGTCGGCTCGAAGTATTTACGTTTTGGTCTCGGGTTGTTGTAATACCAGGTTTTAAATTTTAAACTAAGTAAAATTTTAAACAGTTTTAAAAGTTTTATATAAAAGCAAGTTTAAATTTAAATTGAATCTAGTTTAAACTCTTTATGATAAATGTTTTTTTTAGGAAGATATATGATTTGTTTAACTTAAATTTGTTAAGTTAAATGCTTAAGTTAGTTAAACTCAAATTAAATGATTCAACTAAGTAAGTTAATTATAAAGGTAAAATGTTAGATGTATATAATGATAACTAAGTTATTTAAAGTTAATTAGAATTTAATGGTTTGAAATTCATTAATTATTAAGTTAATTAAAATGGATAATTTATTTATTTAATTAAATAATGATTTGGATTTATTAAATTAAAGGTTTAAATTAATTAATTAGGGTTTAAAGATTTATTTATTAAAAGATAATTCATTAAATGTTTTGTAATTTATTGATGACAATAAATTAAAGATAATCGATTATTTAAGATAATTACTTAATTAAGAATAATTAATTAATGATTGAAATTGATTAAATCAAGTGATTAAGCAATAATAAATTTAAGGATAACGTGATAAATTGATTTGATAATTCATTCGAGAATAATTAAATTACATAAGTAATTAATTTAATTGGAAATAAAGTGAATTAATTAGGATTAAATAAATTTAAATAAATCCTGCTTATAAATGTTTATTGAACGTTTGACTTTACTTATGAATGATTGTATTATGTAAGATACATTGAATTGATTGTCCTATTTGATCTGTGCCATTTTGTTCTGTGGATTGAGCTGTGTGTGATTTATTCATTTACTTATGATACATCTATATATTTGTGATCTGTATATAACAGATAAGCGTTATAGTTTATATCGCTTATCAATTATATTCCTGTATTCTGATCTGTGATAAATTGTATGATGTTGCACTACTGTGTATAATCCCTGGACTACACCATACACACACAAATATGGATTTCACGAGGAAATCGATTAAGTTGAAGATTTTTGAAATAGTTAAATTTCAATTTTTTAAATTCAAATGTTGGAAATGGAATCGGAATAAATGTGAAAAGCTTTTAGAATGAAATTTCAGAATAAAATTTATTATTTTTAAATTACTTAATTAAGTTTTGGAATTTAAATAATTTGATTTAAATTTAAATTCAATACTTGAAATTGAATTCTGTAATTTGAAACTAGGGATTAATGATATTATACTAGTCATTATGAGTTAAATCATTTTTAAAGTATTATTTTTGGGAATTTGAATTTAATCCAAGGATTTCAACTCGTATAGATGAATCAGATTTCCAAAATGAAAACTGTTGTTTTCAAATGATAAACACTTTTAGATAAGAACTGAGATTCCAGTTAATTAGGGGAATTTCAAGATTGAATAGAGAAATGATTTTCCTAAGTTATGAATGAATTCTTTTTTTTGAAAGCTATGAATTAAATCTATTTATTTTTAACAGATTTAAATTGATGATTTGTTTAAATCAAATTGAAATGAAATTGTTTTGAAGGCTATAAGTTAAATCTTTGATTTAAAGATTTAACGAGTTAATCAAATTAAAATGAAAATTGATTTGGAAAAATCTGTGAATGAATCTTTTGTTTAAAAGATTAAAATGTGAAAATTGTTTAAACCGTTAAAGGTTGTGAAAATGAATCTTTTTGTTTAAAGATTGAAATGGTAATTGGATTAAACCATTTGAAATAAAGTTTTGAATTATTAAGTTGTGACTTAATTGAAATCCCATTATCCATTTGTTTTTGAAATATCGTGCTCACTATTCGGTTTAACCGGGAAGGGACCTTTGTGTCGTATAACCCATTCCGAATAAGTGATTCGACGTTATGGATAACATTTGAAGACCGGTGATGAAGACCGGGTATTTGCGAAAGCGATAGGATGACCTATCGATTGTTTCTGCACCGAGTCGCGCCGGTATAGAAACTTCCTATGTGATGGGAAATTCGATCGGGATTGTGGATATCCGGATTGCAAGGACTTCTTCGGAAGTGCCTTCGGTTCTGTTCGAGCCCGGAACAGACTTGTATGGATAGTATGTATGACATTACAAGTTGAGATATAAAGCCAATTTCTTTCAAATATATTTCTGTTGGTGGCGGAGAATTTATTCTTTTAGCTTAACATCCTTCTCTGATACGTACGAGCTCAGAGGTTATATAGTTGAAGGTTATCAGCAATATATTCCCAATTTGGTAATGTGACATACTGAGTGTTGCTGTGAAATGATCATTGTGTTGATTATTGTGATATGATCATTTATTTGATCGTCTATCCTGGTGATCATTTCTATGATCATTTGTTGACCCAAAGCATGGCTTTTGTATAAAGTATGTTTTTGTGGACGTGACTTCGTCGAGCCTCACACCCTATGAATGGTCAAAACAGGAAAGAAGCAGCAAGGTTATGAGGGGTAGCGCCCTTTAGGGTATGTGCATTTCCTTCTGGAAAAGGGTGGTATCATGGTATGGAGCCCAGATGCTTAGTCATGTTGAAAACACTTTATGATTGTGTGAATTGATTACGAGCGCTCGGTTGAAAGGTCCCAAAGGACCGGGGGATGGCATATTCGGTCAGTTGTTACCCAGTTAGGGGTAACCCGGCCTTGTGTTGGTAGAGATCCGGTTTGGTTCTCGGGGATGTCCATCCAGAGGCATTCTCATGTGGCAATGGGAAGTTCCTTGGCTTGATCATTCGTTGGAAATCCAAAGAAACGATACGAGACTTGTACGGTTTTAGTTGTAGAACCTGCTTCCTCAGGAAGTCGCTATAGTAGGCATAATATAATGGTACCTATGCTGGCTAAGATTTATATCTTTATTTTCGAAATGAATTTTTCCTACACTATGCACTAGTAATAATATCAAATGTTTCTTTTTAATGCGTATCAAGCATCTTTGACTATCATAAGGAGAAATCTCCTCCGATTCTGCGTTTGCATTGTGTGTGTGTGCGGGAGGCCTTATGGTAGTCTCATTTTTAAAAAGCATTGCGGATCGACTTTGAAATCTTGGTTGAATGTTTTAAAAGATAAACTGTTTTTGTTGCTCACACCAGTCCCACGACTGATCCGGAGTTTATCGTTTCTTTCCTAAACTCTGGGTGCTCATTATTTTCTACACGAGCAGTCTAGAGTTGGGTTTTTCAGATAGTCAGATATAGTGGATTATCTGGAGACTGAACGATCACACCAGTCTTGCTTAGCTTGGTGCATCGTTATTGGGGGTTCTCGCTTCGCGGGATTGATTCTTGGAAATGGAGTTGCAGTTCTCGGAGTTCTCTTTTGAAGACTATCTTAGAGTCATATTGTTCCGCTGCTAGATGTTATCTATTTTTCTTTTCCGCTGCTATTTTATTGTATCATATCTCTGATGTATATTGATATCTATTGGATCATCTGTTGTATCAGATATTGTATCAAAGCTATATATCAATGTATTATTCTTTAATTCCGCTGTGTTATTTACTTAATGTTGTTATAAGCTCCGGCGAATCGGATTTGAACGGTCGAATCTATGGCATTCGAATACGATTTGAAGTATGGATGTCGATTTTTGAGCGGGCAAAATCTGAGTCGTCACATCAAACATCAGATTAAAAAGCCTGTAACCTCCTCAACTCTGATCTTCTAAAGACTGCAACCTGGAATCAAACAAATATCAAAGTCTTGAGTCATCATCATCATGTCCCAGTCAAGTTAGGAATTTAAACTTCAAAAAAATCAAGTTATATTCTAAAATCAAGCTGCATTTTCAAGATTTTCTTCCAGTTTTCTCCGTTTACAATTTACAGACGAGTAAATTACATCCTTTAATGTTTGATCTGATTCATAGTCTTTAGGGTAATGTGTGAATGTAGGTTTGCATGGATAAGTTCATATGTCAATGAATATTAGGTGAAATGATATGTGCATATCTATTTATATATAAACATATATGACTCTGTTATACAGCAGTTTTCAAGCTTTGTTCAAACATATTATAATAGTGAATAAACACATATTTAAAAGCTTAAGGAAATAAATGATGTTGCATGTGTATTTCTACGATGATGTTTGTGTTGCATGTTTATGTATATAAGCAAAATCTCTGTGTATATATATCTGATTGAAGTTGTGCATCTGTAGGTCTCTATTCTTGGCCTAGAGTTAAAATTTTGATCAAAATACCAAATCTTTGCCTCTGATCTCTGTTAGGCCTTAGTTTCAAACAAATTTAGTTTCTTAAAATATAAACTAGGATTTAACAATAGTTTTAAACATGTTTGATATATATATATATGTATATATATATTATCTGGAATCAAGAAATACAGTAGTAAATCCTAAAAATATGTTAGTTTCAAGTATTTAAATTTGTTGATTTAATTATATAACTCGATTTCTAGATAATAGGATTTTTAAAATGGAAATCTCGATTTTTAGGCGAGTATCGAAGGTGCAGTTTAAAGTTGAACTGGAAATGGGTTTTGACCATTTTCTAGCGTTTATCGAGAACTTGGCCGTCAGGGTTTTCATCGGAGCTTGGTTGTCAACAAGACGGGTCGAGAAAAATTATGGTTGTGGTGATCGATTGTCGAAGCGTCAGATTTTGGATGAATTCGGGTTTAATACCTAGTTTAAGATGAGGTGGAAGATTGGGCTATTGCGTCGACTCTCTGGCATCGGAGTTCATGAGACTCGAGGAATGGAAGCATGGACGGTTGGGGAATGTGTGGCCGAAATTGTAGCGTTGCCGGTGGTCGGCGTGAGTGGTGTGAGGGAGTTTTGCCTGGTGAGGTCGAGTTCCAGTGTTTTGCTGGATACTTGTTTTCCTTTTGGAGATGATGGCGTCGAATCGATTATTGGAATCATGTGTCGAGTTGATTTGCGACTTGACGGAGGCGGTGAAGATCGCTACAGCGCTGGCGAACAGTTGTGCACGTGCATGGCAACGTTGATCGTGTCTGGGTGTTGGGTTGAGATTTTCTCAAAGTGGTACTCGAGATAGTGAGGGTCATGCTCGAGTTTTTGCTTGTGTACGTTGAGTTGTGTAACAATAGTTTTTTTTAATCTAACAAGAGTAAAAACAAATATAAGATAAAAGAGGAAGGGGGAAACCTGAAGCCAGTCTCTAGTAAGGTTCGGGTTTAACCCGAAGTAGATCATATGCAAGTTTTAATAATGTTATTAAAAAGTTTTCAAAGTAAGTTTTGAAATGAAAATTGTTTGAACTTATCTTAAATAAATTCTTTTCCTTTATAAATGTTTCCTAAAACTTTAATTAAGAAATTATATGTTTGTTAAGTTAAAGTTTAAGATATTTTAAACTTAATTGTTATAAATAATTAAGTGATAATTAAAGGTTAAATGTTTTTAAATAATATGATTAAGTAATTAATAAAGATGATGATTTATCTTAAAGGTAATTAAGATTTTGATAATTAAATAATGAACTTAAAGTTTTATTAATTATATTAATTATGGATTAAGTAATCAATTATTTAATAGTTAAGGGTTATAAATTAACTAATTAAGAGGTTAATTAGTTTGATTAATTAATTTAGTAATTAATTAATGATTAGTGGTAAATAATTAAGTAATTAGGATTGTAATTAGTGACTAAGTAATTAAGTAATTCGAGATTAATCAATTTGTAATTAACGATTGATTAACTGATAATTAAAGATTAATTAATTTGTTTAAAGGGTAATTGAGAATTACTCAATTGTAATTAATCAAAAGAATATGATTAATTAAAGTTAATTATTTGGTTGATTAATTAAAGATAATCTTGATGGCTGATTAAGTATAATTACTTAATGAGCTTGATATGTAAAATTACTGTAAGTAATTTAATGTATAATTATTGGATGTAATTAATTAAAGAGAAGTAATTAGAGAATAATTACATAGTTGAAGTAATTAAAGATTAATTACTTGGTATAATTAATCAAAGGATTTTGGTAATCGATGATTGCCTAATGAGATGGATAAGTGCAATTACTTAGTGAAGTAATTGATGGATAAATTACCGGATGTAATTAATATAAGGGAAATTACTTAATGGGAAGTAATTAAAGGTTAATCGCTTAGGAGAAGTAATTAAGGGTAGTTACTTAGTGTAATTAATTAAAGATTGATTGATTAAGAAAACTAAACAAGGGTTAGATAATTAATGAGTGTGATTAATTATAGGATAATTAATCAATGTAAGTGATTTTAGGATGATTAATTTGTGTAATTAATTAAGAGTAATTACTTATTGTAATAAAAAAATAATTTGTCAAGGGTGATTAATTAGGAAGGATAATTAAAGGATGATTGATTAATTGGTTTATAATTAATTAATATTAAGTAAAGGTAATTTAAGTGGTTAAGATTATAAATTAATTTAATTACAGATAAATTAAATTAATTTTTGAAAGTGATCAATCTTGCTTATGAATGATTGAATGATGTTAAATGCCTTAAATTTTTTGATATCTCTGATACGAAACGTTTTGTGATATGATATGTTTGGGTGAGCAGTGATAACATGTCAATGATGAATTGCTGTGTAAAAAGTGACATCCTATATTTAAAATTGAATTGTATTTAATTTATTAACTTAGGTTAAGATGACATTGGATTTGAAGAGACCGGAATCAGGTATTAGTAAATACCCGAAACCACTTCTATTCTTTATAAATTGATATGTGAAATCAATAAGCTGGTATAGAATGATTTAAGTGAATTGGACCATTTAATCTAAGTTTTGGTACATAGAAATTGGTGAGTGAAATAAGTGATGTCTATAACAATTTGTGAATTTGTAATTGATACAAGTTACCCTGGGTTATATATAAGTTGTATGCTTTTGTAATTCATGTTAGATGGGTTCACGCTGGTTTCCAGCCTGACCCGGGGTGTTACTTTGATGTAATGCTCGGGTCAGACCGAGTATTACAGTTTTTCAGGTAAGGACGATTTGGAGCCCAGGAGGCGATCTGGATGGCGGGAACGTATACAGTGTATACCGCTGTGATATTGTGGTTTGTCTGGGATAGGTTGATTGAATCTGTCCAGTGTTTGTCAATGTTGTAACCCTGATGTATTTAAGTGTACTTTGACAAGTACAATTTTCCTTTGTAAACTGTTATTATTGATATTATTTTTTATCCACTGCGAATTCGAGATCGTGCATTGGTGTCTCTGTTCTTTCTGTTCGATCTCTTTTCTTCTTTTCTCCAACTATCCGCAATTTTTGGGACCGAAAATTGTGGATCGTTACATTTTGTATCAGAGCTGAAGGTTAAGCGAGTGCCTTTACTCTGGTGGGATTACTCATTACGGATAGGGTCAACAGTACCCTAGAATGAGTTGAGTGTGTGTGTGTGTGTATGAGAGCACACTTGTTAATTTCTTATATAAAGATTTTAAATGATTTTATATAAGAATATATTTTGATATATAAAGCAATTTTTCTTTCTAATAAATATTAAGGTAATTGGTTGCTAAATTTTTGGAATTAAATTGAGTGGTAATAGAAATACAACCAAATTGAAATTAAATTAAAGATAAGTTTGAAATGGATTCAAACTGAAATTAAAATCTTGGACTTAGGGAAGAGTTTCAAAATAAGATGAATTAGAATTAGTTTCAAACCAGAAAATTGAACGGTTATTGTGTTTAATAATGGGATGATTGTTTTCCAATAACAATAAAATGTTTTAAGGAACTAACCATTTGATGAGAATAACTTGTAAATTAGAAAGGATGTAAATTAAAGTGGGTTTCAAATTATGAAGTTCTTAATTCTAAATTTAAACATTTGAAATTGTTTTCAAAATTTTAATGGAAATAATATTATTTAAACTCTTTTGAATGTAATCTTATTTTAGAATAAGAAGTTGTTTGTAAACTTTAAAAGAATTTGTTTTGAATCAAAACCAAGGGTGGTTTAAATTTTAAAATTTGGCTTGGTGGGCCAAGAAGTAAATATGTATATATGTGTGGATATACATAATATCAAAGATGGTTTGAAATAAACTCTAAATGTTGAGTTTTAATTTTGGAATAAGGTATGATACCCAAATAATAAGTTTTTGAACTTTTAAGTGATCGAAATTTGAAATTTGGAGTGGGAATTGAAGTTGTTTAAATTGATCTGAGATTGAATCCATATTAGGAGGAAGTGGAAATTCAAAATTGAACTGATTGGAATAAAGAGTGGATAGTGGAACAGTTTGGCTCTGAATTATTTTCAAACAAATTATTTTAACATAAGATTTCTTAAATATATTTTTCCAAGCTATTTACTTTGTACAATCTTTCTTTTTAAAGCCAAACTATCTTATACTTGTTTTACAATTATTTTTTGAACTATTTAACAATTTTACAACTGTTTTATAAATTAATTACTATTTTTCAACTACTTTATAACTAATTACTATTTCACAGCTATTTTGCAATTATTTAACTATTTGATAACTATTTTATGACTACTTAACTATTTTACAGCTATTTTACAAACTAATAATTACTTTTCAACTACTTATCTATTTTAAACTTTTTAAGCTATTTTTTAAATTTAAAACTAGTCAGAGTGAAAACTGTTAATGATTAAATACCCAATTGAGATAAGAATTGAGGTGTTAATCAAAATAGGATTGAAACAACTTTGAATAAGTGAATAGAAATTAAAGCGGATGTGAAGAGAAAAGAAGATTGATTTGGCTAATGGTCGCAGTGCCATGAGAATTATCGATTTTGGAATAATCGATTTTGAGAAAGGAGATTTATATGAGATTCATACTAGCCGTCTGATTTGGAAGATACTATATGTGTATAGTATAAAGTGTTTTCAAATGGCTCTGGAGAAAAAAGCGCTCCCTTGAAATGAACTTCACAGGAGTACCATAGGGTGGTACCGCCTTGGACCCTTGGGGGGTTCTAAAGTTGATCCTGTAAGGAGTTCGGACAAACTAGTTCCTTAGGATTATGTGTACTGTAGCGAAAGTTGAGGGTGCTGATGCCTACAGAGGAATTTGAGTTATGTTACGACGATAGTGTAACTCAATGTCACTGCGATCTACTACAGACCATAGCAAAATTCGTGTGCTGCTGAGAGCCAACAGTCTACGTTTGATTTTATATCGGTAGACTGCGACCTATGGTGATATAGTGAAAGTCGTGTGTGTTGCTGAGAGCCAACAGTCTACGTTTGATTTTATATCAGTAGACTGCGACCTATGGTGACATAGTGAAAGTCGTGTGTACTGCAAGGAGCCAACAGTCTACTTTTGATTTTACATCGGTATACTGCGACGTATGTGGGTGTGGTGAAGTTTCATTTGGCAGCGAAAATCGAGGGCGCTGATGCCTACAGTTGCATGGACTTTTGCTGTGATGGCAATGTAACCCTGGAATGTAACTGCGATATATGGCGGGTTCCATGGTGTAATCGTGGGGCACGGAGTGCCTACAGTTACATGGACTTAAGCTGTGATCGCAACGTAACCCATGATGTAACTGCGACCATGGATGATGGTGATGATTTCCAGAGAATTCTCACCCAAGGTATTTCCTCGACTTCAATTGTTTTTTCCATATTTTCAATAAAGTTATTTTCCGAGTATTTTCACTAGTTGTTGAAAACGGTTTACCAAGTACTTATAGATTTTCACTCTTATGCCTAATTAACATATGACCAAATTCTTGTGAGCACAATGATGGACAGGTTGAGACATCGAGTTATAAAAAGATTTTTTGTAAAACTATTTTGGTAATATATATATATATTTTTTAAAAAGTGTTTTAAATTTCATAATAAAAAGAGTTTATAGTAAATTTTATCAAAGAGCTATTTTTTCTGATAATAATCATTTTAATAAATTCTAGCTTCGTTCCTTTTGGAGGACAAAAAGATTCAAAGGGGGGAGGAATGCGATATCCTAGAATTTCAAGGAATTTAAAATGCAATAATCGCTTTTGTAAATTAATTAAAATTGGCAAAAGTGTTATTTTCAAATAATTTAATAAGAGTTGTTTTTAGATATAAATAGAATTTTAATAGGCTTATTATTTTCGAATTTAATAAGTGTTGTTTAAATATATATGCGTATACATACATATATATATATATATCTGTATGTGTGTGTGCGTGTGTTTAAGTTGTTTTTAAATAGAATAATTATTTTTAAATTTTATTTGTGTTTGTTTAAATACTGTTAAAGCTAAAAATTGAACGCTAACACCCCGGTGTAAGTAGAGATTAAGTGAAAGCACCACCAGTCAATACGAGAATTAGAAGTAAGTAGAGAAGTCACAGAAAAAGCAGTAAAGAGACAACAGTTTTATGGCGGTTCAGCTTCAAGTTAAGCCTACGCCCACTTTAATCTTCTTTATTGCTGAATCAATTACAACTTTACAACAATCTTCGATTACAACATTGCTAGGACAATAGCTAGAACTCCGATGTAGAAGAATTCTTTGAATCCATGTCGAATGTGTTAGATTTCTTCCTGAAGTTCGTTGAGATGTCTTTCGTGCTTGAAGTGTCGAGTGAGTCGAGAAATCAGCAGAGTATAGGCGTTCCAGGAATGAGCCAAAGATCCCCTCTTCGGTGGTGTAGGCACGGTATTTATAGGAAATTTCTGGAGTAAGTCGTAGGTCGTGAACGACCTAGGTAGGGGGTAGGTCATAGGTCATAGGTCGTCAGCGACCTAAGAGATGCGAGCTACGGATTATCTTGGTTACACTTGGTCTTCTGAACAATCTGATAGGTCGTAGCGACCTAGGAGGGAAGCGGCACAAGAAGTTATGGCTTAGTGAGGCCATCCTGAGCGAGCTATGGAGTTACCTCGGTCTATTTAGATCGTAAGCGATCTAATGAAGAAGCAATATATATGCGGTGTCACACTGTCTTAACCCGTTAGGTCACTAGGGCACCAGGTCGCTAGGTCGCACCTCTCATGGCATCACCAGATTCTTTAGCTGTTAAGTTGTAGGTCGTTCAGTCCTTTAACAGGTTAGGTCGTTAGGTTGCTGACTTCTGTAAGTCGTTAAGTCGCGGTACCTTTTAGGTCACTAACCCGCATCATTAGTTAGGTCTCTATATACTTAGGTCGCTTGAGGGCTTATCTCGTTTGGTCACTAGGTCGCTTAAGCTTCTTAGCTCGTTAGGTCGTGATAACTTTAGGGGGCTAGTCTCTTTAATCCGTTAGGTCGCTTAGTCATGAAACATAGGAGCTAACACTTGCCCATCGAAGTACACGCCTAGGGGTTAGGTCGTGTGCTTCGATACCTCTTAACTCGCACTTATTCTGATTTGTTAGGTCATAAGCGACTTATGAGAAAGTAAGGTCGTTTGCATCGATTCAAGTTCCACTACTCCAGTACATAAATAGCTTAGGTTGTTCCTTCTTTTCTTCATCTGCTCTAACATTACATCCTGCCATTAACAAGTTTCCGAGCTCTCGAAGACGATTCCAATTACTCAACCATCAATCATCTCCACCATAATTTTGCGTAAGTGAATTCAATCAATATTCAATCATGTCCATTATTGAAACATGAATCCCCCTTTTTCTGGCCTTATCCCAATTTCATGCACTGCGTTTCACTTCCGAGTCATGTTGCGATCGGTTTTCAATCGCCATTGGACGCGTTGATGTTATAATTCATGAGAGCGCGGTAATGCATTGGATCTATAATGGATCTGAGGTGATTTGAACCAGTTTCGAGTGATTTGTTGATGTTGAAGGATGATGGATTCTGTTGTGTAGGAGATAACAGGTCATCGGGTTAACGGGTTTGTTCGTTAGGCAATTTGCTGAATGGAGAGGAGCAATGAGAGTCAGGAAATGACTGTTTGAGGAACATCGACCGACCTTAGGCTTATCGGTTTAATCGTGAAACACGCGACCTAACATACATGCGACCTAACTTGCTCGCGACCTACCATGCTCGCGACTTACCATGCTCGCAACTTGTCTTGTTAGAATACCGTAAAACTTAAAGCAAAGCGACTTTGCAAATTAACGACCTAACTTTCTACGGCACAGGTTTTAGGTGGCGGCCGAGTTAGGACTTAGACAAATTTGCATTATCTTGACCTGAACCTTATTCCTTCATATGCATCATAACTTTAACTTGTAGGAACATGAATAAGAAACTATTTGACTTGAATGAACATGCCATTGTTGAATTGAATTCTCAACTTGAATTGCCGAGATAACATGCCTGAACTTGTTGTACTCCTTTACAGATTATATTATCTTTAATGCTTATAACCTGTTAAACACAACATTTGTAGAAAAATGGGACGAATATATTGCCACTGATCGCCCACATCAAATGACAGATTAGTTGATAAAGGATAATAAACTAAAAGAAATTATATGAAATGTTGTGAATCAACAAATTCAACTGAAGTATTGAAGCAAAGCAATCTTAATTTATTAAAGCCAATTTGTTTGCATCAATGCTGCACTTGTATTCAGACTTAAAGCAACAAACCCTGAAACTTTATAATTGACAAATGCCTTTTAGTTTAATTTTAGTCATATTTTCTTGTCGTTTTATTAGTTTTGCACAACACTTCACACATTTAGGAAACGTGCACCTTCATATTTGAATATCCAGTTCCTTGTGTAGAATGTCTTCTCAAGAAGAGATAATAGAGCAAGCTGAAGGTGTCTTCCCGATAGACAATCCATTGGATAATCCCTCGGAAAGAACTCTGACTACTCTGAGTCAGCGGGCGTTCAACCAACTACGTATTCAGTATGGTATTACTGAAGTAGACGCTTTGCTTCCTGAGCCAAACGATACTGCTGACAGGCCACCTCTCGGTTTCATCACTATCAATTGTCAGATATGCCTATGTGGTGCTATTCCTCCTTTTAATGACTTTCTTCAACGCCTCCTTCTCTGATTAACTATCTCTCCTTTCCAATTGCATCTCAATGGCTATGCCATCCTAATGGGACTTTGCGTGCTGTTTAGGAGGACACTTAATCGTCTTCCGAGCTTTGAAGAAATTTGCTACTTGTGCACATTTGCAAAGAACAAAGATCATCCCTCTATCACACTCGTGAGAAGTGCTAAGAACCGTAGATTGATCGTCGATCTTCCAAAAGGCACCCACAGGTTCTTAAATCAATTCTTCTTCGTTCGTCACCCTCCAGGATTTTACGCCAATTGGAGAGTAGGAAGTAAGATTGCTTACCCCCGTTCTTTCCATTTGAGTTTTTCAAAGTCCAAGTTGCTAGGTGCTAACTTCATTCTTTACTTTTACAACACTTCCTCCTCCCTCTAAAGATCCCAGCCACAAGCCGACTTTTGAAAGATTAAGTGCTGTGGCGGTTGAAGAAAGAAGTATTAAACCTTTGCTGAAAGACGAATTTCTTCACCAATACGGTCTCCAGCACCCTTCCCGTTCTACTCAGCCTCATGAAATTCCTGATTCTCCAACAGAGACATCGGATGCCCAGTCTCGGTCGGAGAACTTTCACCGAAAGAACCTACTATTGAGGCTTCACTGGTGAAGTGTTCTGCTTCTATTGACTTTGCGGGGTCATCTGGCAAATTTACACTTGCCCCGGTCGTTGAGGAAGAGGTACCTCCCCAACAATCCGGGAAGACTGCTGATGAAGGAGCTGAGGGGAAGGGTCCCGCCGGGCACGATGGTGACGACATTTTTTAGGGATTGAGCGACTTGATGATCACCTCATAGGAGCTTTTTAAAGATGATACCACTACTACTAAAGTTATTTCTCCAGTAGTTGAAGCAACTTCTGTCTCGCAACAAACTCCGTCAGCCCAAGAGTTGGCGCTTGTTGTAAAGTCCGTCATCACCCCCCAACCGAGGAGTGGTTCGTAGTTTCACGCGCGTAGTTTGCACGTTACACACACTTAGGATTTTTCGGCACTTCTATGCGTTCAACTTCCTTGCTTTGAAGATTTCTAAACTTATCTTTTCTTCATTTTCAGGTTCTCCAATGGGACGAAGTGGCTCTTACTATGATGATTTCCAGCGTTATGGGAAACATGGTTCTTATGACCCCAAGAGGTTTCTTCCTGCCTCCTGGGAAACCGGCGAAGAAAGAGCTACGAGGAAAGCTCGTGAGAGGCGTGCTTATGATGAACGCTACGGGAGATGGGACGAACGACATGATTCTTCCCAAAGAGAGGATGATTCCCACAAAAGAAAATCCCATGATAACCAATGGAAAAGTCATGCCGTTGAAGATCCGAGCAAACGGGCCAAACTTGATGAAAAACCGACATCCGAAATTTCTGAAAAGCCCGCTGCTCCCGTCTCTTTGGAAATCCCTTTCAGCTCTCCTACCCTTCAAAGAGCTGATATTCAAACAATCATTTGTAGGCCTTCATATCAAGTTGGACAGGGTACGGTTACTCTTCAAAGCCGGTTTCCGCACTGGTGCTTAAAGGGAGTGCGTTTCGATCTTGACTTGGTCCCAATCGATAAGCAAGCCATGTCGCGAAATCTTGATGTCGTCAAACTTGATATCGAGAGAATGTCTGGCTGGCATAAACTTGTTGACGAGCTTCAAAGAGTAAACCACGCAAATCTCGAAGCCATGCTGACTAAGGAAAATGATAAATTCGAGTGGCATAAAACACTCGATCAGCATGATGCAGAGATGAAGAGCATTGCGGCTTATATTGAGAAACTTGAAGCGGAAGTTGAAAAACTTAAAAGAAGAGCTTGCCACTTTTTCCACTTCCTATTTTCAAAGAGAAGAAGTGCTTCAAAAACAGGTGACAGATGCTCACGCTGCAGAGAGAGACGCTGAAGCTAAATTTGAAGCACGGCAGCGAGTTGTAGAAAGCTACCGAACCGACGTGGCTCAGCTGCGAGAAAAAACCAACTCCCGGAACTTGGAAATCGAAATGTTAAAAGCTCAACTTTATGAAGTTGAAAAAGAGCGTGATGAATCTATTGCAGGCAAAGCAGCAGCCGAAGAATCCCATATGGCAATTAAAGCCGAAGTCAGCTCTACTTTATTCGAGTTTTACATTCGTAGTGTTCTGGGGCACGGTAGCCTTAGATTTTTAGGACCGAAGTACGATATCACTTTTGCCAAAGTGTAGGAAGCCGTACTTGATATGCTTGGAGGAGCTGGATATGCTGAAGAAGATTTAATGGCGCACTATCTAGATGACGATGCATGTGCTACGCCTGCCAGGGGAAAGGAGAAACTCGCTAAAGAGAGAGCCAAAATGGCAGTAGGAGAACATTTAGGGAAGGCAACCTCAACCGACCCAGTTCAACCTTCGGTTTCGGCTGACATCGATATTGTTCGCTCAAGATCCCATTCTCCACCTCCTGCTAAAGCTGTCATTTAAAGTGCCGTCGCTCGCACTGGAGATGAGACTCAAGAAAGCACTGAAGCACAGGACTTTGAAGATGACATAGTAAAGCCCACTTCTCCAGGAAATCTCAATGCTGATCTTGCTCAAGTGGACTGCTTGTTTACTTCACATGAGCTTGACGAACTTTTTGATTATTACTTAAATCTTGAAGTGCCACTTTCTCCTCTTTTTATGAGGGATACTGACTTTAACTTCTCTTCTCCTGTTGTGAAAGCTCCAAGTGTTGTTCAGCCTTCCCCTTCTCCAGCTGTTCCCTCTCCGCCTCTTCAGATTACTCCTCCTCCCGTTTCTCAACCGGGGTCACAAGAGGAGCAGATAGAAGCTCTTCAAGGCTTGGATGACCCGGTCGCTTGACAAGAACAGAAGGCCGAAGAACTTGAAGAAGGCGAAAGAACCCCGAAGCAAACTATTTCTGATGACATAGAGTTGTCTGCACTTTTCACTCCGGGCAGTGATCTTCTTCAAGGAAGAAGGGGAAGCGTGGAGTCTCAAAGAAAAGGAGAGAAGCTTCTGTCAGCGAAGAAAAAGCATAAGAAAATCCAATTGTACCCCTTCCTCTTTCTTTCCCTACTCTTACAAGCTGACCGAAAAAGTTAATCATCCGGCCAGGCGAGGGCTCGAAAGGTGGCAGGAAGAAGAAGTGATGGGTTTGTTCCTATGCTTTTCGTCTCGCTTTTTGCTTTTTTGCTTGTACATACAAAGACTCGTGTTGACCGGAGATTGTGCGGGTACCGGCCCCCGCCTTCTTTTATTTTGAAACCTGCACATGTATAAAATTTTCATAGTATGGAATAAAATGATTCTTTTGCTTGTACAAACTTCTGTCTGTATTTGAGAATGCATTTATTCTTCTTTTTCATACAAGTTTCTTTATTTTCTTTTTGTGATGTTGCAGTAAACTTGTGGTATGTTTCTTGAGCATTTCTTTTATTTTTGTAACTATATTATATTGCCCCATACCATGGTTTATTGCAATCTCATTCACATTGGCAAGATTTTGGAGAACAACTCTTTTATTTCTAGAAGACATGTACTCTTTCTTTGGAGAACAACTTTTCCATTTTAAGGAGGCTTGCATCCGTACTTTATAGAATAATTTTTTCCATTTTAAGGGAATATATCTCTGATGTAGTACAACGCGCCTTGTATTGGAGAAGTCTTCTCTTTCCTCTTTTTTTTAAAGAACTTTTTACACTTCACTTTCGGAGAAAGTCACTTTTATTTTTGGCAAGCGAATTTTCCTACGCGGTAAAGTGGGCCTCAGAAAAGGGGTTTGACATGTTTGTGCCTCCGAAGAGGGCTTTTATTTGATTGTGCCTCTGGAAGAGGGCTTTTTGTGTATGCCTCTAGGGAGAGGGCTTTTTGTTTCTGCCTCTGGGGAGAGGCTTTTGTTTTTTCCCTGTTCACCGGGAAGTGAGCCTCCGAAGAGGGCTTTTCACATTCCAATTCTTGTGAAGTGTGTCTCCGAAGAGAGCTATTTGCACTTCAACTCTGGTGAAATGGGCCTCCGAAGAGGGCTTTGCACATTTCAACTCTTGTGAAGTTTTATTTTAGATCTCGGTGAAATGTGTGCCTCCGAAGAGGTCTTTTAGCATTTCAACTCTTGTGAAGTGTGTCTCCGAAGAGAGCTGTTTGCACTCAACTCTGGTGAAATGGGCCTTCGAAGAGGGCTTTGCACATTTCAAATCTTGTGAAGTTTTATTTCAGATCTTCGTGAAATGTGTGCCTCCGAGTAGGGCTTTTGCCTGGAAGTTTCTTTCTCATGGTTGGATGGATTCACGGGGTGGACACAAGTTACTTGGTTGTTTGTTTGCACAAACGATCTCAGCTAGTTAACGAGTGCCCTATGCCTTCCACTTGCGAAGGTGCCTCCGGTCATTCCACCAGTCTTTTTTGGTTGAGAAAGAGAACTTTATTTTTCTGGCAACCCCATTAGAGGTCTTTATCCTCCGAAGAGTTGCACCTCCGAAGAGGGCTTGTTCCTCCGAAGAGGTATTTGGTTGTTTCCTGTCTGCTCGCTCATGTCTTTTCGCTATTTGCACATATCAGCGACTTCTTGTTATCATCTTCAAGCACACATTCCTTTCTTTTGGAAGTAGTTTATTTTATCCGAAGAAGTGTACTTCATTGTTAAGTGAGTTCGCGGTGGCAGACACAGGCTAATTAATCAGATGTTCGTTTGCACAAACGATCACTATTAGTTAACAAGGGCCCGCCTCCGGTGGAACTACTAACTTTCTGCTTGAAGCACTTCTTATATAGGATTTGAGTCTGGAATTTTTGTAGCTTAACATTTGTTTGCTGAGTGATGTCAAGGATCGCTTGGTCTTGTGATGGGTGAGCTTTTTTTTAAATGGCCTGCAATATTAAATCGACATTTTAGTAATACAATTAAAGTACTTAACATATCAAAATAAAACAGGCAGTTTATAATAGGAAAGAACACAAGATTTATAGTGGTTCGGCCAAGAACTGGGCCTACATCCACTTTATAGTTCTTATTATTCACTTGCAATGGCTTTACAATGGTTTTCAATACAATAATCATACATCCATAATTCTTTTACAGTATTTCAGTAAAGCTTTTAAGTAAAATATGGGCCCAAGTGATTGCTGTTCCAAGCCCTTGGAATTGGATCTCCTTCGACAATTGTCAGTTTGAAAGTGCCATCAAGAAGTTTTTTGCCTATGACATACGGCCCTTTCCAGTTTGGCGCAAACACTTCTGTTACTGTCATGATCCTTTTCAAGACTAGATCTCCAATCTCAAAGCTGCGTTGGCGAACTTTGGAATTGATGTGCCTGGCAATTCTTTGCTAATGGGCTACAATTCTGAGCTGAGCCTCTTCCCTTTTTTCATCAAGGAAGTCTAATGCTTCAAGTTGCAGCTTTTCATTTTCAGCTTGTCGAAATGGATTCTTCTGTGTGAAGGGACTTCTGTCTCCATCAGAATCATTGCTTCTAATCCATATGCCAATGAAAACGGAGTGTGCCCAGTCGCAGTTTTGTGGGTAGTTCTGTATGCCCATAGTGCTAGTGGTAGCTTATCGACCCAACCACCTTTTCCTTTTTCCAGCTCTTTTTTGATGGTTGATTTGATAATTTTGTTTACTACTTCCACTTGCCCGTTTACCTGTGGATGGGCCATTGCTGAGAAGCTTTTTTGGATCTTGAATCGCTTGCAAAAATCTTGGAACTCTTCACATTCGAATTTGGTTCCATTGTCTGTGATTATCTTTTAAGGCACACCATACCTGCAAATGATATTCTTAGTCACAAAGTTATCATCTTTTTAGAGGTAATAGTAGCTAATGGTTCAGATTTGGCCCATTTAGTAAAATAATCAATAGTAGCTATAGCATATCTGATTCCGGACTTGGCAGTTGGCAAAGGTCCAATGAGATCTATTCCCCAAATAGCAAACGGCCACGGACTGACCATCTTGTTAGCTCGGTGGAAGGTGCTCTTTGGATTTTTTCAAATCTCTGGCATCGGTCACACTTTCGGGCGTAGCTAGTAGCATCATGATTAATGTTTGGCCAAAAATACCCGTAACGGAGAATTTTTTTGCTAGAGTTTGACCACTAGAATGATCTCCACACTCTCCTCCATGTACTTCAGCTAAAATTGTCTTAGCCTCTTCCTTGGACACACATCGGAGTAATGTCATTGAGAATCCCCGCCTGTACAATCGGTCATCTTGAATTATATATCTAGAGGCTTTTCTTAACAGCTTCTGACGCTCCCTTGAATTTTCTAGAAGGGAGCCGTTAAGTAGATATTCCTTGATTAGAGTCATCCATGATTCCTGCTCTTGAGAAACATTCATGACCCAATCAATCTCCATTTCATAAATACTCGGGGCAGATAAGACTTCTAAAGGAACCAATCCCAGTAATTGAGCTTCGCCGGTGCTTGCGTACTTTGCAAGAGAATCTGCCTTCATGTTCTTTTCTTGGGGTATATGACTTATCGTATAATGATCGAAATCATCGACAAGTTCCCTGGCTCTTGACAAGTAAGAAGGCAGATTTCCTCCTTTAATTTGAAAATCTTTCTTGATTTGGCATACAATAAGCTGTGAATCACTGAAGATCTACAACACTTTAACATTCAGTTCTTTAGAAATTTTCAATTCGACAATAAGAGCTTCATATTCTGCTTCGTTATTTGTCGAAGGAAGTTCCAATTTCAATGCATAACACAATGACCGCCCTTCAGGGGTTTCAAGCACGACCCTGGCCCCGAAACAGTAATCGTTTCTCGCACCATCAACATATAATTTCAATCGAATTGGGGTATTATCAGTCACCTCTTCCTCACTATCACCTTTGCCTGTACGTTCTGCGATGAAATCTGCTAAAGCTTGTCCATAGATTGCTCTCCGGGGATGATATGTGATGTCGTATTGGCTGAGTTCAATATTCTACTTCAGAAGACGACCCGAAGTCTCAGGGAGAAATAGGACTTGCTTCAAAAGTTGATCGGTGAGGAATTTGATAGGATGAGCTTGGAAATATGGCCTCAATTTTCTTGATGCAATCAGTAGACAATAGTCGAGCTTTTTTAGCTTTGAATAATTCATCTCTGCCCCAGTGAATCTTTTGCTTATATAATAGACCGGGCGCTGGACTTTTGCATCTTCCCGTACCAACGCTGCACTGAGAGCATGAGATGACATTGCAAAATATACGAAAAGAAATTCACCATTGTCGGGCTTAGAAAGTATTGGAGGCGTTTCCATATGACGAATCAACTCATCGAAAGCTTTCTGGCATTTAGGAGTCCATTCAAAGTTTTTTCTTCCTTTCTTCAGAGCATCAAAGAATGGAATGCATTTATCAGTGGCTTTGGAAATGAATCGACTCAAGGCAGCAACTTTTCCATTACGACTTTGTAATTCCTTCTTCATTTTAGGAGCTTTGACTTCTTTTAAGGCTGCAATCTGAGTAGGATTAGCTTCAATGCCCCTAGCACTCACAACGAAACCCAAGAACTTTCCGGACTCCACCCCAAATGAACATTTCAAAGGATTAAGCTTCATTCCGTACTTTCAGAGGACTATAAACATTTCTGCCAATTGATCCATATGGCCTAATGCCTTCTTTGATTTCACCAGCATATCGTCAACATAAACTTCCATAGTTTCGGCAATCTGCAGTTTGAACATAGCATTGACGAGTCTTTGGTAAGTTGCCCCTGCATTCTTAAGTCCGAAGGGCATGACTCTATAGCAGTAGAGACCAACATCGGTGATGAAGCTCGTGTCCTTCTGATCTGGCTCATGCATCATGATCTGGTTATATCTGAAATAAGCATCCATAAAATATAACATTTCATGCCCCGCTGTTCCATGCACCAACCGATCTATCCTGGGTAAGGGGAAGCAGTCTTTGGGGCAGGCTTTGTTTAAATCTGAAAAGTCGATGCATACTCGCCACTTTCCATTAGCTTTCATAACCAGTACTGGATTTGAAGCCTAATTCGGATAAGTAGACTCCCTGAAGAAACCATTCTCCATGAGCCAATTTACCTCTTCTTTCAATGTTGCTGACCTTTAGGACCCAGGGTTCTTCTTTTTTGCTTTACCGGTGTAAACTTCGGATCAATATTCAAAGTATGTACTACAACTTCTAGGGATATTCCACACATATCAGTATGAGTCCAAGCGAATACGTTCAGATTTTCTTTCAAGAATGATATCAAGGAATTTTGAACCGTCACACTATGTTGCGAACCCACATTCACTACTTTATTCGGATCTTTCGGGTCAACAGGTACTGGCACCGTTACTTCCGCTGGCACCGCTCTATTCTCCCCTACACTGGCTTTTCTAGGATCCATTTCTCTTCGTGCCCCGCTATGCTCGCCAGTGCAGGGTCCACCCTGTAATTGCTACAAGGTTGGTTCTTTGATGCAGACTGGGGCTGCCGCATCCTTTCCCATCTCTCTCTTTCTTGATTCATGCAACTCTATTGGATAACATTCTCGTCTAGCATTCTGATCCCCTTTAATAACACAAACTCCATTATCCATGGGGAATTTCGTAGTAAGGCACCTCGAGGCGAGAATTGCCTTAAAAGCTGCAAGAGTTGGTCGGCCTAGGAAGGCGTTGTAGGCAGAAAATTCATCAACAATTACAAAAGTCTGTTTTCGAACCACCATTTTCTGCCCCTCTCCAATCTCTACGAAAAAGTCAATAGTTCCAATTGGCTGCTTCGGCTCCCCAGTAAACCCGACAATTTTCTGTGATGATGCTTGAACATCGGCCATCGGAATTTTCATTTGATCGAATGTCCTTTTGAAGAGAATATTGCAAGAAGCACCGCAATCAACAAGCACTCTCCTTACAATAGCCGGCCGAATGCCTGCAGAAATGACCAAGGGATCCATGGTAGGAGCTTCAATGCCCATAGAGTCCCTGGTCCTAAACACAATATCATCACTAAAAGTTTTCTGCTGCTTTAAAGATGCAGCGTCTTCCAACACAAAAAACTTTCTTCTGCTGGTGCGTATTTCAAGGCACGGGCATATCTTCCCATCTCGCCCCAGCTTCTGCTTGCTGGGTGAGGACCTCCCATAATCACTTTAATAACAGGCCTTTCTGATTCATGCGCAGTATTCCTCTCACCCGAGCCAGATGGATGAGCAGGAACTTGCTGGCCCTTAGTAGATGAAGTTGGGTCATTCCTATTTCTCTTAACATACTGCTGAAGATTATTTTCTTTCAATAGCTCCTCAATCAAGTCCTTCAAGTGGCGGCACTCATTAGTATCATGGCCGGGTTGATTGTGTAATCGGCAGAATCTTCCACTTTTCTCAGCCTTTCTCCCAATCCTCAATTTAGCTGGTGTGGGGCATTCGACAGTGTCCTTGGTTGCAAAGAAAATGTTTTCTGGTGTATCGGTTAAGGAAGTGAAATGAAAAGGGCGATTTTTCTTCGCATTTCCCTATTTCTTCCCACCATCTTTCTCCCTTTTTCGGGTTCCAAATTCTTTCTTATTTGGAGCAGCATTATTATTCCCAACCTCTGTTGATACCACCTTAGCCGATGCTTGAAGGTTTTCTAAGCGCATGAATTCGTCAGCTTTCTTAAAGAATTTCTCAAGCGAATTCGGTTCTTTCGTCTTCATCCACTTCCCATATTCACTTGATTTGCCGATTGCCCTCATCAAGTATGTCAAGACCATCCGTGGCTCTGCATTGTCCACTTCAGCCAAAGCTATGTTGAAGCGGTTCAAGAAAGATCTAATAGATTCCCCAGGATTCTATTTTAAGCTTGACAGTGACATAATATCCTTTGCCTTTTAAGCATACAACCTGAATTGCTCTTTAAACTTCCGAGTCAAATTGGTGAATTGGTCTATGGATCGGACCGGTAGCTTTTTGAACCAGAGTAGAGCCACTCCTTCCAAGTATACCAGAAAGTACCGGCATTTAATCTCATTCGATGCCCTGGCACCTGTCATGTGCCAGTCATACTTGTACAAGAATTGATTAGGGTCACTTGTTCCCTTATAAGCCGGGATGGTAGGAGGAACAAACTTCCTTGGGAATTCCGCCTTTAGAATCGTTTCAGTGAACGGAGTTTTTCTCGGAGCGAATCCCCATTCTTCTTCATCTTTATCCCTCTGCATGCTTTCTTTCATGATTTTTCGCACCATTCCCGAAAGTTATTCCTCATCACTTAAAGGCTCTACAGAACAGACTTCGGCCATTTTCTCGAAAGTTTGTCTGGACAAACGTTCGCGGAGAGTTGGCTGCGGTCTCGATCCTCCAGCTTGGGGAGGTGTTTCTTTGGCAGGGCTAGCTGCTCTTTGAGTGATATTCCTTTCTTTAGGTGTTAACGCTAGAATTTGAACGCTAACACCCCGGTGTGTAAAGTGTAGTTGTGAAAGCACCACCCGATGATTCAGAACAGAGTATAAGCAGAAAACCACAGAAAAAGCAGTAAACAACCATGATTTTATAGTGGTTCGGCTTAATAGTTTGCCTACATCCACTTTGAATATCTTTATTGATGATTTCGTTACAAGTCGATACAATTCTTCCCAAGTACAATACACTTTGAATTGCTAAACACTTTGAACGAGTAGCTTAAACTCCAATGTAAGTGAAAGTCTTCAAATCCATGTCGGATGTATGAGATTCCTTCTTGAAGTTGTTGGTAGAGTTCTACGTGTCTTGAAAGCTTTGAGTGTCGAGTCGGTTTGGAATGCAGCAGAGTATCGGTGCTTGAAAAGAATGAGCCAAAAGTCCCTCTCTAGTTGGAACTAGGGTCGTATTTATAGGCATTTCTTGGAGTTAGGTCGTAACTTATACAAGACTTATGATAAGTCGTAACTCGTAGATGACTCATGCTAGGTCGCGGCCAACCTACTGGGTTTAGCTCATGGCATGGTCCAAAGTTATGCACCCATTTGAATGAATGATACAAGTTCTAAGTCATTCACGAGTTAACCAAATGCAACTTCCTTTATGCTAGCATGAGTCGTACACGACTCATCATCGGTCGTAAGTCGTCAACGAGTCATCTTATTACAGCATGGTATTGAACTTGTCTCCAAGTCTTAGGTCGTGAACGACTTATCTGCAGTTATAGGTCAGCAGCGACTTAAGTGTTGTTGACTCTTCCTTTTAGTGCTTTGAGTCGTCACTCCTTTAGGTTGCTAGGTCGTAACGTCTTTAAGTCGTGGACTTTCTTAAGTCGTGACATTCTATAAGTCGTTTAGGTCTTAACCTGTTAGGTCGTCAGCTCCTCAATTCGTAAGCTTTTAACTCGCAGGCTCTTTAACTCATATCCTCCTTAACTCGTAGACTCCTTAACTCGTGGGCTCTTTAATCCGTAGACTCCTTAACTCGTAGACTCCTTAACTCGTGGGCTCTTTAACTCGTAGACTCCTTAACTCGTGTGCTCTTTAACTCGTGGTGAAACGGGGTTAACATTTGCCCCTCGAAGCACACGCTTAAGTCGTAAGTCGTGTGCTTCGACTCATCATAACCCGGGTGTGCCGATTCGAGTTTCAGCGCCTCCAGATATAAGATGCTTGAGTCGTTCCTCTTATCTCACTCTTCTCATTACTTATCCCCTGAGCCATTCCTGCCATTATCACGTCGTCAAGCTTTCAAAAGCAATTTCGACCCAATTTTACTTCCAACCATCTCCAGCTTCACACCACGTAAGCAACTTTCTCTTTTTCCCAATCGCCGATCACCATCATCGATCTCCGCCCACGATTTACATCCTTGAGCCATGCAAGTACTGCTGCATGGATCATCGGTGGACTTAAGGCTATTTGATTTGATTCAGGATAACTCGCGATTTATAACGATTTCGTAGTGTGATAAGATTAAGGTTGAGGACATTGAAGTTACTAGATTAATGGGTCAGGAGAAGAAAGCTTGTGGGTTAGGAGAAAAGACTAACGGGTTAGAAGAAGAAGTTAACGGGTTAGGAGTGAATCGTTGTTTTGAGTATGATTCAGCAGTCTTATGCGACCAAGTATTCTCTGCGACATAGCAACCTTTACGACTCAAGCCCTGAGTCGTAGCCGAGTTAAAGCTTGAAATCTTGAGTCGTGGCCGTGTTAGTACTTAGGAAATTTCCCACTGCTTTTCCACTGGAGTTCTTCCTCTGTTTCATGACCTTGACGCAAAGCACTGCCGACTTAGAGCATCATTGGCTTCAAATTGAAGAAACCTAACCTGACTCGCCCCTTAATCATTAAGTCGTGGGCAAGTTAGCCAGAAAACCAATGGCCTGACTTAACCCATCAGAAATTAAAAGGAAAATCTTTGAGTCGTTGGCGAGTCATGTCTTGTATGAATTTTGTTCGTACTTTGAACCGTTGCATGGACTTTGAACTTTTGAACTTTATTGCATTCATTCACAGGTCACTTTAACTTGCAAGCTAACAATCTGTCCAATATAACATTCACAGGAAATTGGGACGAATATACTGCCATCGACTGCCCGCATCAAATGACAGATTAGTTAATAACAGATAATTAACTTAAATAAATTGTGTGAACGAAGTGCTTTCAACTCATCAATTTCAAGTAAAATATTAAAGCAACACTGAAATAGTGAATTAAAACTGACTAGCCTGCACTAATATTATGCTTGAACTTTAGATTAACAAGTTCTGAAATTTTGTAGTCGATCAATCGTCGACTAGTCTAATTACAGTTATATTTATTTGTTATTTTTATTAGTTCTGCACGACACTTCACACTTTTAGGAAACGTGCACCTTCACATTTGAATATCCAGTTGCTTGTGTAGAATGACTTCTCAGGAAGAAGATACAACAGTTCAGACTGGAGAGGCAACTGTTATTCCAGCTCCACTAGTCAATCCTCTCGAAAGAGCCCCTACCACGCTATCATACAAAGTTTTTCACCAGTTGTGTGCTCAATTTGGCATTGCTGAATCAGATGCCATTCTTCCTGAGTGAAATAACACTGCTGACATAGCACCCCCTGGCTTTGTAACGGTCAATCTACAAATGTGCCTGAGTGGGGGCGTTCCTCCTTTCAATGACTTTTTCCAACAACTTCTTCGCCAATTGGCCATCGCCCCATCCCAATTACACCCCAATGGCTATGCTATTTTAAAGGGGTTGTGCGTACTGTTTAGGAGGACGCTTGATCGATTCCCAAGCTTTGAAGAGATTTGCTTCCTATGCACTTTCACCAGGACTAAAGATCACCCCTCTATTATTGTCGTGATAAGTGCTCGAAATCGTAAATTGATCATCGGTCTTCCTGACAGCGCTCATGGGTTTTTGACTCAATTTTTCTATGTTCGTTGTCCCCCGGGGTTTTATGCTTTATGGAGGGAAGGAAGTAAGATTAACCATTCTTACTACATTTGTTATCCGATTTTTGCGAGACTGAATTGTTAAGTGTTAACTCCGCTTCTTTTTTATTTTCAGCGCTTCCTTCCCTATCTAGAGATCCAGGCCATAAGCAAGTTTTTGAGAGACTGAGTGTCGTGGCCGCGGAAGAAAGAAGTGTAAAATTATTGTTGAGGGATGAATTTCTGCACCAATACGGGCTTTTGCATACCTCTTGCTCTACACACTCCCACGAAGTCCCAGACACTCCGGCTAGAGCATCGGATGCCCCCGTTTCTACTGACACATCCATACCAAAATATCCTGCTTCTGAGGCTTCTCTAGTGAAGTGCTCCACTTCTGTTGATGTCGCGGGGTCATCTGGCAAACTTGCCACGGTTACTGAAGAAGATAAGCCTCGGGATTCTCCTCTGCATTCAAAGGAATCTGGTGACGAAGAAACCGAGAAAACCAGCCCTGTCAAGCAGAGCAGGGATGACACTTTCGAAGGACTGAGCGACCTCTTTGCCACCTCACAAGAGATCTTTAAAGATGATCCTATTACTACCGGGGTTTCTTCTTCAGTAGTCGAGGCGACTTCTATTCTGCAACAGACCCCGTCAACTCAAGAGTTGATGTTAACTTCTACTCCCATAACTACTCCACAATTAAAGAGTGGTTCGTAGTTCGATGCGCGTAGTTTGCACATTACACACACTTAGAATCTTTCGGCACTTTTATGCTTCTGACTTTTTGTATTTTGAAGAATTCTAAAATTTATCTCTTTTTATTTCAGATCCTCCGATGGGACGCAGCGGATCCTACTATGATGACTTCCAGCGCTACGGGAGGCGTAGACAATATGATTATAGGCGCTACCTTCCCTCTTATAGAGAATCCGATGAAGAAAGAGCCGTCCGAAAGGCTCGAGAGAAGAGGGCTCAAGAGGAGCGTTATGAAAGAAGAGAGAGGGAGGAGCGCCACGATTCTTTGTAGAGAGGCGACGATTCCCACAAAAGAAAATCCCATGATGAACGAGGAAAAAGTCATATGGTTGAGGATTCAAGCAAGCGTGCCTGACATGGTGAGAAGCATACCTCTACAACTCCTGAAAAGGTTACTGTCCCCGTCTCGCTTGACATTCCCTCCGGCTCTCCCGCTCTCGGGAAGACAGACATCCAAACAATAATTAACAGGCCCAAATTCCAAGTTGGACCGGGCCCGACCACTTTGCAAAGCCGGTTTCCACAGTGGTGTCTGAAGGGAGTGAGGTTCGACCTTGACTTGGTCCCCATTGATAAGTCTACCATGTTACGAAATCTCGATGCCGTCAAGCTTGATATTGAAAGGATGTCGAACTGGCAAAAACTTGTTGACGAGCTCCAAAGGGTTAATCGTGCAAATATAGAGGTCATGCTCACTATGGAAAATGATAAAGCCGAATGGCAAAAGGTTCTTGAGCAACATGATACTGAAATGAGGACCACTGCTACTTAAAATGAAGAGCTTGAAGCAAAAGTTGAGGAACTGAAACAAGAGCTTGCTACTTCCTCTACTTCCTATACTCAAAAAGAAGAAGTGCTCCTAAAACAAGTGAGAGATGCTCATGCCAGCCAAAGAGATGCCGAAGACAGGCTTGAAGTGAAAAAAAGAATTAGTGAGGGCTATGTTGCTAATATTGAAGAGCTTCGGAAGAAAATAGCTCCCAAGAGTCGGAGATTCAAATGCTTAAGCTTCAACTTTCCAAAGCTGAAAGGGAGCGTGATGAGGCCGTTGCCGGAAAAATTGCAGCTGAAGAATCTCACGAGGCAACGAGGACCAACATCAGCTCAAAATTATTTGACTTCTACCTGCATAGCATCTTGGGGCGTGGTAGCCTCCCCTTTTTAGGCCCCAAGTATGAAATTACTCTGGCTGAAGTTTGGGAGGCTGCACTCGATATGCTTGGCGGTAAAGGCACTGGCTATGCTGAGTCTGCTCTTGAGGAGCATTATCTTGGTGATGATGCTCGCGCCGCTCTCGCCAGGGGGAGAGAACAGCTTGCAAAATTAAGGGCCGAAACAGTGGCAGGAGAATATTCGGGAAAAACTATCTCAACTGTTCCAATTCAGCCTTCTCCTTTGGCCGAAATTGATATTATCGGTTCTAGTTCTCATTCTCTATCTCCTATCAAAGTTACCACCGAGATCACAAGCATACAAGGTGGAGATGAAGGCGACGAGAGTGCCAAGGCACAGGCTTACGAAGTTGATGTCAGGAAACCGACTTCTGCAGGTAACCCTACTGTTAATCTTGCCCAAGTAGACTGGTCATCTGTTTCTTACGAGCTTGATGAGCTTCTTGACTACTTCTTGAACCTCAGCAAACCTTTATCTCCGCTTTTTACTGACTTAAACTTTTTTCCTTCTGTAGAGAAAATGTCGATCATCGTTCAACCTTCCCCTCCTCCAATTATTCCTCCTCCATCTATTCAGGTGGCTCCTCCTTCTGCCTCACAACTGAGATCACAAGAGGAGCAAATAGAAGCTCTCCAAGACTTGGACGATCCCATTGCTTCACAAGAATACAAGGGAGAAGAAACTGAAGGGAGTGAGAAGACTCCAGAAGCAACTGGTTCCGATGATGAACCATTAGCTAAACTTTTTTCTCCAGGGAGTGGGTCTTCCTCCAAGAAGAGAGGAAAGTAGGGAGTCTCCAAGAAGAAGAAGAAGGGATCTTCAACTGGCGAAGAAAAAACGGAAGAAAGTCCGACTGAGCCCCTTTCTCCTTCATCTCCTACTCTTACAAGCCGGCCTAAGAAGTTGTTTATCCGGCCAGGTGCGGGCTCAAAAGGTGGACGGAAGAAGAAATGATGGCTCTGGTTCTGTGGCTTTCATATCGCTTTTTACTTATTTACATGTACTGACCGGAAATTGTGCGGGTACCGGCCCCCGTTTTCTTTATTTCGAAACTTGTATCTGTAAGAAATTGTAACAGAATTAAATAAAATGATCCTTTATTTGTACAAACTTCTTGTTTGAATTTGAGAATGCATTTATTATTCACTTTTGTACAAGTTTCCTTGCACGATATTGTAGTGAGCTTGTGGTATACTGTTCGAGCGCAATTTTACCGATGCAGTCTTACCTTGTTGCCCCTATACCATAAGCTCATTGCAATATTTTATTTTATGAGGAACTTGTACTTTTATTTTTTAGAGAATAATTATTCCATACTTGGAGGAATATTATTTCGTTAAAAAACAGAGTACAATTACGTTTTTACGCTTCATCCTTCGAAGATATCATTCTTTCTTTTGTGCATATACACATTTTACTGAATGAATTCTTCTATGTGGTAAAGCGGGTATCTGAAGGGTACTTTAACTTCTTTTTAAGGAAGAGAATTTTCCAGAGTAGGTGGATCATTCTTCCTTTGAGAGTTAAAGTGTGCCTTTGAAAAATTACACATCTGAGGGGGGGGCTTTCTCACGTTTCAACACTTGGAAGTTTTATTTCAATCTTGGTGAAACGTGTGCCTCCGAAGAGGTTTTTCTGCTTGCTTGTGACTCCGGGAGGAGGTCTTTTCATTTCTGCCTCTGGGAAGAGGTCTTTTTGTTTTTGTTGTGCCTCGGGGAAGAGGTCTTTTTGGTTTCTGCCTTATGAGAGAGGCTTTTGTTTTTCTCTGTTCGCTGGGAAGCGGGCCTCCGAAGAGGGCTTTTCACATTTCATTTTACGGGAGTGTATCGACCGATGATGAAATGTGTGCCTCTGAGCTGGGTTACTACCTGGAAGTTTGGAGTTTCTTTCTCTCGGTTGGACGGATTTACGGGAGTGTATCGACCGATCATTCCGCAACTTTGTATCGAGAAAGATCTCTCTTTTTCTGGTTGGCCCGCCCGAGGTCTTTTAGCATTTCAACTGTGGTGAAACGGGCCTCCGAAGAGGGTTTTTTTTTCACATTTCAACACCTGGAAGTTTTATTTCAATCTTGGTGAAACGTGTGCCTCTGAGTAAGACTTTCGCCTGGAAGTTTGGAGTTTCTTTCTCTCGATTGGACGGATTCACGGGAGTGTATCGACCGATCATTCCGCAACTTTGTAACGAGAAAGATCTCTCTTTTTCTGGCTAGGCCCACTCGAGGTATTTCTCCTCCGAAGAGTTGTGCCTCCGTAGAGGGCTTGTGCCTTCGAAGAGGTCTTTTGTTGATTGATGCTTGCTCGCCCATGTCTCTTTCGCCATCCACTCATGTTGGTGATCCCCCTTGTCGTTTTGCAAGTGTCAACACATTTTAGTTGCCAATAATTTCCCTTATCCAAAGAAATATACTTCACAGTTAGGTGAGTTGGTGGTGGTGGACACATTTTGCTTAACTGGCTGTTTGTTCAAACATTTATAGTTAGTTAGAGATGGTCCATTTCCACCCACATTACTCACTCTTGTTTGAAGCATTTCTTTTGTAGGATTTGAGTATGGAAATTTTTGATGGTTTAGTGTGTGTTTGCTTGGTCTTGGGATGGGTAAGCTTTACTTTCATGACCTGCATTATTAAATCGACATTTTAATGACACAATTAATGTATTTTATATGTCGAAATAAAACAAAGCAGTTTATAATAGTAGAGAACACAAGATTTATAGTGGTTCGGCCAAAAACTGAGCCTACATCCACTTTATAGCTTTTCATTATTCACTTGCTTTACAATTGCTTTCAATACAAGAATCATATTTTTGCAATTCTTTTACAATATTCCAGCAAAGCTTTCAAGTAAAATAAGGACGCAAATGATTGCTGTTCCACGCTCTTGGGATTGGTTCTCCTTCGACAGTTGTGAGTTTGAATGTGCCGTCAAGAAGCTTCGTGCCTATAACATATGGCCCTTCCCAGTTTGGCCCAAACACACCTGTGGCTGTCATGATTCTTATCAGAATTAGGTCCCCAACTTCAAAGTTGCGCTGACGAACTTTGGAATTGAAGTGCCTGGCTATTCTTTGTTGATGAGCCGCAATTCTAAGTCTAGCCTCTTCTCTTCTTTCATCAAGGAGGTCAAGTGCTTCCAATTGCAGTTTTTCATTCTCATCTTTATCAAAATGGATTCTTCTATGTGAGGAGACTTCAGTATCCACTGGAATCATTGCTTCTGATCCATATGCCAATGAAAATGGAGTATGCCCAGTCGCAGTTTTGTGGGTGGTTCTGTATGCCCATAGTGCAAGCGGTAACTTGTCAACCCAGCCATTTTTTGCTTTTTCCAGCTGCTTTTTGATGGTTGATTTGATGATTTTGTTTACTGCTTCCACTTGCCCGTTTGCCTGCGGATGGGCCACTGCTGAGAAACTTTTCTGGATTTTGAACCGTTTGCAGAAATCCTGGAATTCCTCACTTTCAAATTGAGTACCATTGTCTGTGATTATTTTCTGCGGTAGACCATACCTGCAAATGATATTTTTAGTCACAAAATTTATCATTTTCTTAGAGGTAATAGTAGCCAAAGGTTCAGCTTCAGCCCATTTAGTAAAATAATCAACTGCAACAATAACATATTTAATCCCTGATTTGGCAGTTGGTAATGGCCCAATGAGATCCATTCCCCAAATGGCAAATGGCCAAGGACTGACCATCTGTGTTAGCTTAGTGGAAGGTGCTATAGGAATTTTGACGAATCTCTGGCACTTGTCACTTTTCCGAGAATATACAGCGGCAACTTGATTAATTTCCGGCCAAAAATGTCCATAACGGAGAATTTTCTTTGCTAATGTCTGACCACCCGTGTGACTCCACATTCCCCTCCGTGTACTTCAGCTAGAATTGTCTTGGCTTCGTTTTTAGTTACACATCGGAGTAATGGCATTGAAAAACCCCTCATGTACAATTGGCTGTCTTGGACTATATATCTGGAGGCTTTCCTTAGAAGCTTCCGCCTTTCTCTCGAATTTTCTGGCAAAGAACCTCTGAGTAGATAGCCCAGTATTGGAGTCATCCATGATTCTTGTTCCTGAGATACATTCATAATCCAGTCAACATCCATCTCGTCTGTACTTGGTGCTGACAGGACTTCTACGGGGACTAATCCCAATAGTTGAGCTTCACCGGTACTTGAATACTTCGCGAGGGAATCTGCCTTCATATTCTCTTCCCGGGGAATATGGTTTATTGAATAATGATCAAAATCTTCAAGAAGCTCCCAGGCCTTTGACAAATAAGAGGGTAAATTTCCGCCTTTAGCTTGGAATTCCTTCTTGACTTGGCATACGATAAGCTGTGAGTCACTGAAGATCTGTAATGTTCTGATATTTAGCTCTTTAGCGATTCTCAAACCTGCAATGAGAGCTTCATATTCTGCTTCATTATTAGTCGAAGGAAATTCCAGTCTCAGTGCATAACACAATGATCATCCTTCAGGGGTCTCAAGGACAACCCCTGCCCCAGAACAGTAGTCATTCCTTGCGCCATCAACGTATAATTTCCATTTCACCGGGACGTCATTAGTTTCCTCTTCCTCACTATCACCTTTATCTGTGCATTCAGCAATGAAGTCTGCTAAAGCTTGTCCGTTGATAGCTCTTCGGGGATGGTAAGTGATGTCATATTGACTGAGTTCAATATTCCACTTTAAAAGACGGCCCGAAGTTTCAGGGCAAAACAGGACCTGCTTCAGAGGTTGATCCGTGAGGACTTTGATGGGATGAGCTTGAAAATACGGCCTCAATTTCCGTGATGCAATCAATAGGCAATAGGCAAGTTTCTCCAGCTTCAAGTAATTCATCTCTGCCCCAGTGAATCTTTTACTAATGTAATAGACTGGTCGCTGGATCCTTGTATCTTCTCGAACCAATGCTGCACTCAGAGCGTGAGATGATATTGCCAGATCGATGTAGAGATCTTCACCCTTGTCGGGCTTTGAGAGTATTGGAGGCACTTTCATATGACGAACCAGTTCATCAAATGCGTTCTGACACTCGGGAGTCCAATCAAAGTTTTTTCTTCCTTTCTTTAGAGTGTCAAAGAATGGAATGTATTTAACATTAGCTTTAGAAATGAATCGGCTCAAAGCAACAATTTTTTCGTTAAGACTCTGTAGTTCCTTCTTTGTTCTAGGAGCTTTGACCTCCTTCAAGGCAGTGATTTGAGCAGGATTAGCCTCAATGCCCCTAGCGCTCACAATAAATCCCAAAAACCTTCCGGACTCCACTCCGAATGAACATTTCAACGGGTTAAGTTTCATTCCGTATTTCCGGAGGACCGCAAACATTTCCGCCAAGTGATCCATGCGGTCCACTGCTTTCTTTGACTTCACCAACATATCATCGACATAGACTTCCATTGTCTTTCCGATCTGTAGTTTAAACATGGTGTTAACAAACCTTTGGTAGGTTGCCCCCGCATTCTTGAGTCTGAAGGGCATGACTTTGTAGCAGTAAAGACCAACATCCGTCATGAAGCTCGTGTCCTCCTGATCTGGCTCATGCATCATAATCTGATTGTACCCGGAATAAGCATCCATAAAAGACAACAATTCATGTCCCGCCGTTCCGTCCACAAACCGATCAATTCTAGGCAGCGGGAAACAGTCTTTGGGGCAAGCCTTATTCAGATCTGAGAAGTCAATGCATACTCTCCACTTCCCATTAGCCATTTTAACCAGGACAGGATTTGAGACCCAATCTGGGTAAACAGATTCTCTGATGAAGCCATTCTCCATTAGTCGATCGACTTCTTCCTTCAACGCTGCTGACCTCTCTGGACCTTGAGTTCTTCTTTTCTGTTTTACTGGCGTGAACTTTGGATCGATGTTCAGAGCGTGTACCGCAATCTCTGGCGATATTCCGCACATGTCGGCATGAGTCCATGCGAATACATCTAAATTTGCCTTCAAGAACGAGACCAGAATATTATGAGCTGTAGTGTTGAGTTGTGAACCCACATTCAGCACCTTGTTTGGGTCCTTTAAGTCAACAGGTACCGACACTGTCACCTCTACCGGCACTACTCTATTCTCCCCTGCACTAGCTTTTCTTGGATCCATCTCTCTTCGGGCACCGCTATGTTCGCCAGTGCAGGGGCCTACTTGTAGTTGCTACAAGGTTCGTTCTTTGATGCGGACTGAAGGCGCCGCATCTTTTCCCATTTCTCTCCTCTTTGTTTCACGTAGCTCTGCAAGATAGCACTCCCGTCCCACGTTTTGATCTCCTTTAATTATCCCAATTCCGTTATCAGTGGGAAATTTAATAGTTAGACGCCATGGGGCGAGAACAGCTTTGAATGCCGCCGGAGTCGGTCGGCCCAAGAAAGCATTATAAGCAGAAAATTCTTCAACAATTATAAAGGTTTGCCTTCGAGCTACCTTTCTCAGCCCCTCTCCGAGCTCTACAATCAAGTCTATAGTCCCAATCGGCTGCTTCGGCTCCCCAGTGAAGCCAGCAATTTTCAGTGACGAAGCCTGAACGTCAGCCATTGGTATCTTCATCTGGTCAAAAGTTTTCTTGAAGAGAATATTACACGAAGCCTCGCAATCAACCAGAATTCTTCTCACAGTGGCCGGGCCAATACCGGCAGAAATGACCAGAGGATCTATTGTAGGGGCTTCAATACGCATGGAATCCCTGGTGCTAAATATGATGTCATCAGGGAAAGTTTTCTGTTGTTTCAATGGCGCAACATACTCTAACACAAAAACACTTTCTTCTGCGGGTGCATGCTTCAGTGCACGAGCATATCTTTCCATCTCACCCCAGCTCCTGCCTGCTGGGTGAGGACCTCCCGTTATCACATTAATGACAGGCCTGTCTGACTCATGTTCTACGGCCTTCTCACTCGAGCTTGGATGGTGAGCGGGGACTTGTTGCCTTTGGACCGATGAGGTTATTGTGTCCCTACCCCTTCTAACATACTATTGGAGCTTGTTCTCTTTCAATAGTCGCTCAATTACTTCATTCAAGTGTCGGCATTCGTTAGTGTCATGACCAGGCTGATTGTGAAACTGACAGAATCTTCCACTTTTCACCATTTTATCTCCAACCCTCATCTTAGGTGGCGTAGGAAAACTGATATTATCTTTGGTTGCAAAGAAGATATTTTCAAGGGTATCAGTCAAAGGTGTGAAGTTGAAAGCTCGACCCTTCTTTGCATCCCCTTGTTTCTTTCTGCCGTCGTTCCCCCTTTTCTGAGCATTAGATTCCTTTCTGTCTGGAGCGTTACTATCATTCTTAATTTCCGCTGATGCCACCTTAGCCGGTGCTTGAAGGCTTTCCAGGCGCACGAACTCATCGGCTTTTTTATAGAATTTATCGAGTGAATTTGGTTCTTTCATTTTCAACCATTCTCCAAACTTGCTCGATTTATCAATTGCCCTCATCAAGTATGTTAAAACCATGCGTGGCTCAGCGTTATGGACGTCGGCCAAAGCTATGTTGAATCGATTTAGGAACGACTTGATGGATTCCCCTAGGTTTTGCTCCAGATTTGACAATGACATTATGTCCTTTGCTTTAGAGGCGTACAACCGAAACTGCTCCTTGAACTTCTTAGTTAAATCCAAGAACTGATCAATGGATCTAACTGCCAGCTTGGTAAACCATAATAAAGCTACTCCTTCCAAATACACCGGGAAGTATCGGCATTTAATCTCATCGGATGCCCTGGCGCCAGTCATATTTATACAGAAATTCGTTAGGATCACTTGTTCCTTTGTAAGCTGGAATAGTGGACGGAACAAATTTTCTCGGGAATTCAGCTTTCAGAATCCTTTCAGTGAATGGAGTTTTGCTTGGAGCAAAGCCCCACTCTTTCTCATCCTCGTCCTTTCGCATACCTTCTTTCATGATTTGGCGGACCATTCCTGAAAAATATTCTTCATCTTCCACAGGCCCTGTGGGGAAAACATCAGCCATTCTTTCAGAGTTCTGCCTTGACAGTCGTTCACGAAGGATCGTTTGAGCTCCCGATCCTCCATCCTGAGGAACTGGCCTTTCGACAGGGCTTACCGCCCTTTGAGAAGTATTCCCTCTAACCCCCTGAGCTCTATCAGCAGATTTTCCTTCTTTATTTGTTGGCTGACGATTAGCCTCGAGCAAATCATTTAGCTTATTCAATATCAAGGTATTCTGAGCATTCCGAGCCTCTAATTGTGCATTTTGAGCATTTAACTGTTGATTCAATCCCAAAACCACAGCGTCTAATTCCGCTCGCGTAACTCCCACAGTTGGATTTGTCTGACTCAGAGAAGGAGAAGTGGCGGTGTTCTTTTGAACATCATTAGATCTGGCAGATCTACGTTTCCTTCCGGGAGCCATAATTTCTGTTAAACTTCTGGTCTTAACGGAGATTCTTTCCTCACAGTTTGTTGAAGCAATGATGTCAATACCCTTAGTTCAGTTCTCAGTGAAAGCACCAAAAATGTTAACTCTAGAATTTGAACGCTAACACCCCGGTGTGTAAAGTGTTGTTGTGAAAGCACCACCCGATGATGCGGGAACAGAGTATAAGCAGAAAACCATAGAAAAAGCAGTAAACAACGGCGATTTTATAGTGGTTCGGCTTAATAGTTTGCCTACGTCCACTTTGAATATCTTTATTGATGATTTCGTTACAAGTCGATACAATTCTTCCCAAGTACAATACACTTTGAATTGCTAAACACTTTGAACGAGTAGCTTAAAATCCAATGTAAGTGAAAGTCTTCAAATCCATGTCGGATGTATGAGATTCCTTCTTGAAGTTGTTGGTAGCGTTCTACGTGTCTTGAAAGCTTTGAGTGTCGAGTCGGTTTGGAATGCAGCAGAGTATCGGTGCTTGAAAAGAATGAGCCAAAAGTCCCTCTCTAGTTGGAACTAGGGTCGTATTTATAGGCATTTCTTGGAGTTAGGTCGTAACTCATACACGACTTATGATAAGTCGTAACTCGTAGATAATTCATGGAGGTCGCAGCCGACCTACTGGGTTTAGCTCATTGCTTGGTCAAAAGTTATGCACCCATTTGAATGAATGATACAAGTTCTAAGTCGTTCACGAGTTAACCAAATGCAACTTCCTTTATGCTTGCATGAGTCGTACACGACTCATCATCGATCGTAAGTCGTCAACGAGTCATCTTATTACAGCATGGTATTGAACTTGTCTCCAAGTCTTAGGTCGTGAATGACTTATCTGCAGTTATAGGTCAGCAGCGACTTAAGTGTTGTTGACTCTTCCTTTTAGTGCTTTGAGTCGTCACTCCTTTAGGTCGCTAGGTCGTAACGTCTTTAAGTCGTGGACTTTCTTAAGTCGTGACATTCTATAAGTCGTTTAGGTCTTAACCTGTTAGGTTGTCAGCTCCTTAACTCATAAGCTTTTAACTCGCAGGCTCTTTAACTCGTAGCCTCCTTAACTCATAGACTCCTTAACTCGTGGGCTCTTTAACTCGTAGACTCCTTAACTCGTAGACTCCTTAACTCGTGGGCTCTTTAACTCGTAGACTCCTTAACTCGTGTGCTCTTTAACTCGTGGGTGAAACGGGGTTAACATTAGGATTATGAGCATCATCAGCAAGGTTTCCTCCATTATTCACAGGTTGACGGTTAGCTCCGAGCAAAGCATTTAACCTATCTAGCATTAAAGCATTCTAGGTTTCCATTTGCTGGTATAACCCAGATACTGTAGTATCTAACTCCACTCATGTAATTCCCGCACTTTGTGCTGCTCGACTTGACGAAGGAGAAGTGGCAGTATTCTCACGATCAACACTGGGTCTAGTAGATCCGCGCTTTATTCCTGGAGACATTATCTCTGATGGAATTCTGGCTTTGAGAGAGATTTTTCAACAAACTTTTGCGAAGCAATGACGAAAGTAGCCATAGTTGGGTTCTTAGTGAAAGCACCAAAAATGTAAACGCTAAAAATTGAACGCTAACACCCCGGTGTAAGCAGAGATTAAGTGAAAGCACCGCCCGTCAATATGGGAATTAGAAGTTAGTAGAAAAGTCACAGAAAAAGCAGTAAAGAGACAACAGTTTTATAGTGGTTCGGCTTCAAGTTAAGCCTACGTCCACTTTAATCTTCTTTATTGCTGAATCAATTACAACTTTACAACAATCTTCGATTACAACACTACTAGGACAAATAGCTAGAACTCCGATGTAGAAGAATTCTTTGAATCCATGTCGAATGTGTTAGATTTCTTCTTGAAGTTCGTTGAGATGTCTTTCCTGCTTGAAGTGTCGAGTGAGTCGAGAAATCAGCAGAGTATAGGCATTCCAGGAATGAGCCAAAGATCCCCTCTTCGGTGGTGTAGGTACGGTATTTATAGGAAATTTCTAGAGTAAGTCGTAGGTCGTGGGCGACCTAGGGTAGGTCGTAGGTCGTAGGTCGTCAGCGACCTAAGAGATGCGAGCTACGGCTTATCTTGGTAACGCTTGCTCTTCTGAACAATCTGATAGGTTGTAGCGGCCTAGAAGGGAAGCGACACAAATAGTTATGGCTTAGTGAGGCCATCCTGAGCAAGCTACGGAGTTACCTCGGTCTATTTAGGTCATGAGCGACCTAATGAAGAAGCAGTATGTATGCGGCCTCACACTGTCTTAACCCGTCAGGTCGCTAGGGCGCTAGGTCGCTAGGTCGCTAGGTTGCACCTCCCATGGGATCGCCAGAGTCTTTAGCCGTTAAGTTGTAGGTCATAGAGTCCTTTAACATGTTAGGTCGTTAGGTTGCTGTCTTCTGTAAGTCGTTAAGTCGCGGTACATTTTAGGTCGCTAACCCGCTTCATTGGTTAGGTTGCTATATACTTAGGTCGCTTGAGTGCTTATCTCGTTGGTCACTAGGTCTCTTAAGCTTCTTAGCTCGTTAAGTAGTGATAATTTTAGGGCGCTAGGCTCTTTAATCGGTTAGGTCACTTAGTCGTGAAACAGAGGAGTTAGCAAATATACATTTGAGTTGATTCTAAATTTGATTTTAAATTTAAAATTGAATTTGAATTTGGATTAAAATTTGAATTTAAAAGATATATGTCTTAAAAATATTTTGGATATAGAATATGGATAAGGTTTTTATTTAAAATGAGATTGTTTCTATTATTATTTTTAAAGGAAATTTATATAGATGTATTTATTTAATAATAAATAAATACAAAAGTTTAATATGAGCATTTAATAAAGAATTAAATATATTATATACGATTTTATTTAAAATATGATGGGTTTTTATTTTATTTTCTTTTAAAAAGTTTTATTTATATAAATTGAGAAAAGCATTTATTAATTAAGAAATATACTTATTAATTTGGAAAATCTACTATAAAAGCTTTTAAAATCATTTTAAATAATAATAAAAATGCATAATTACAAGTGCAATTAAATCAAGAGATAAATAACATATGTAAACAAATAAACAATGGTAATAGACAAGTGTCCTTCTTTGATTTTCTTTTTCTCTGATTTTAATATACCATAAATTGCATAATTAAAACTTTCATTTTTTTCTTTCTTCACTCTTTTCTTATCTTTTATTTTCAAAAGAAAGAACTTGACATGAGATTCATAAATCTGTTGAACAAAAACCTGTAACAATGTTGTAAAAAGCAAAGATTATCAAGCTTCTACCCCAAAAATCAAAACCTGTTATCATCTCCTCTGAAACAAATCAAAGCCTATAATGTTTAACTTCAACCTGGAATTCATTCCGTAAACAAAAATCATTTTAAAAATAAATCAAACATCAGATTTAAAAGCCTGTGACCTCCTCAACTCTAAGCTTGTAAAGACTGCTACTTGGAATCAAACAATTATCAAAGTCTTGAGTCATCATCATCTTGTTCCAGTCTAGTTAGGCATTCCAGCTTCAAAACTATCAAGCTATAATTCTAAAATCAAGCTAAAGTTTCAAGATTTTCTTCTAGTTTTCTCTGTTTACAATTTACAGGTGAGCAAACTACATTTTTAATGTTTGATCTGATGCATATGCTTTTGGGTGATGTGTGAATGTAGGTTTGCATGGACAAATTCATATGTTAAAGAATATTAAGTGAAAGGATATGTGCATATCAGTTTATATATGCCTTTGTTATACAGCAGTTTTCAAGCTCTCTTCAAACATATTATAACAATGAGTAAACACTTATTTGAAAGCTTAAATAAATAAATGATGTTGCCTGTGTATTTCTGTGATGATGTTTGTGTTGCATGTCTGTGTATATAAGCAAAATCTCTGTGTATATATATCTGATTGAAGTTGTGCGTCTATAGGTCTCTGTTCTTGGTCCAAAGTTAAAATTTTGATCAGAATACCAATTCTTTGCCTCTGAACTCTATTAGGCCTTAGTTTCAAACAAATTTAGTTTGTTAAAACATAAAATAGGATTTAACAATAGTTTTAAACATGTTTGATATATATATATATATATATATGTTATCTGGAATCAAGAAATACAGTGGTAAATCCTAAAAATATGTTAGATTCAAGTATTTAAAATGGAAATTTCGATTTTAGGTGAGTATCGAAGGTGCGGTTCAAAGTTGAACTGGCAAAGGTTTTCGACCATTTTCTCGCAGTTGTCGAGCACTTAGCCATTGGGTTTTCATCGGGGCTTGGTTGTCAACTGGAAGGGTCGGGAAAAATGGTGGTTGTGGTGATCGATCATCAGAGCATCAGATTTTGGATGAATTAGGGTTTAACACCCAGTTTAGGATGAGGTGGAAGATTGGGCGACTGCGTCGACTCTCTAGCATCGGAATTCATAAGACTCGGGGAATGGAAGCGTGGATGGTTGGAGAATGTGTGGCCAGAGTTGTAGTGTCGTCGGCGGTCGGCGTGAGTGGTGCCAGGCAGTTTTTCCTTGTGATGTTGAGCTAGTTTCGAGTTGGATACTCGTTTTCGTTTTGGAGATGATGGCATCGAATTGATTATTGGAATCGTGTGTCGAGTTGATTTGCGACTTGACGGAGGCGGTGAAGATCGCTGGAGCGCTGGCTAACAGATGTGTACGTGCACGGCAACGTTAATCATGTTCGGATGTTGGGTTGAGATTGTCTCGAAGTGGTACTCGAGATAGTGAGGGTCGGGCTCGAGTTTTCGCTCGTGTTCGTTGAGTTGTGTAACAACAGTTTTTTTTAATTTAACAAGAGTAAGAACAAATAAAGGATAAAACACGAAGGGGAAACTCGAAGCCAATATCGAGTAATGTTCGGGTTTAACTCGAAGTAGATGATATGCAAGTTTTAATATTGTTTTTGAAAAGTTTTTAAAGTAAGTTTTGAAATGAAAATTGTTTAAACTTATCTTAAATAAATTATTTTCCTTTGTAAATGTTTACTAAACCTTTAATTAAGAAATTATGTGTTTGTTAACTTAAGTTTGTTAAGTTAAAGTTTAAGATATTTTAAACTTAATTGTTATAAAATAATTATTGTTGATTAAAGGTTAAATGTTTTTAAATAATATGATTAAGTAATTAATATAGATGATGATTTAACTTGAAGGTAATTAAGATTTTGATAATTAAATAAAGTAATTAAAGTGTTATTAATTATATTAATTATTGATTAAGTTATCAGTTAATTAATAGTTAAGGGTTATAAATTAATTAATAAAAAGGTTAATTAGTTTGTAGTTAAGAATTATTAATTAGATAATTAGAGATAATTAATTAATAATTACTGATTAATTAATTTAGTAATTAATTAATGATTAGTGATAAACTAATTAAGTAATTAGGATTGTAATTATTGACTAATTAATTAAGTAATTAGAGATTAATCAATTTGTAATTAAGGATTGATTAACTGATAATTCAAGATTAATTAATTTGTTTAAGGGGTAATTGAGAATTACTCAATTGTAATTAATCAAATGAATGCGATTAATTTAAGTCAATTAATTGGTTGATTAATTTAAGATAATCTTGATGGTTGATTAAGTATAATTACTTAATGAGATTGATAAGTAAAATTACTTTAAGTAATTTAATGTATAATTACAGGATGTAATTAATTAAAGAGAAGTAATTAAAGAATAATTACTTAGTAGAAGTAATTAAAGATTAATTACTTAGTGTAATTAATCAAACGATTTTGGTAATTGATGATTACCAAATGAGATTTATAAGTGTAATTACTTAGTGAAGTAATTGATGGATAAATTAATGGATGTAATTAATATAAGGGAAATTACTTAATAGGAAGTAATTAAAGGTTAATCACTTAGGAGAAGTAATTAAGGGTTAATACTTAGTTTAATTAATTAATGATTGATTGATCAAGAAAACTAACCAAGGGTTAGATAACTAATGAGTGTGATTAATTATAGGATGATTAATCAATGTAAGTGATTTTAGGATGACTAATTTGTGCAATTAATTAAGAGTTAATTACTTATTGTAATAAAATAATAATTAGTCAATGGTGATTAACTAAGAAGGATAATTAAAGGATGATTAATTAATTGGTTCATAATTGACTAATATTAAGTAAAGGTATTCTAAGTGATTAAGATTAGAATTTAATTTAATTAGAGATAAATTAAATTAATTTTTGAAAGTGATCAATCTTGCTTATGAATGATTAAACAATGTTAAATGCCTTAAATTTTTTGATATCTCGGATATGAAACATTTTGTGATATGATATGTTTGGGCGAACAGTGATAAGGTGGTTATCTATCATTGATGAATTGCCGTGCAAAAAGTGACATCCTGTATTTAAAATTGAATTGTATTTAATCTATTAACTTGGGTTAAGATGACACTGGATTCGAAGAGATCGGGGTCAGGTATTAGTAAATACCTAAAGCCACTTCGATTCTTTATAAATTGATATGTGAAATCGATAAGCTGGTATAGAATGATTTAAGTGAATTGGACCATTTAATCTAAGATTTGGTCTTAGAAATTGGTGAGTGAAATAAGTGATGTCTATAACAATTTGTGAATTTGTAATAGATAAAAGTTACCCCGGGTTATATATAAGTTTTATGCTTTTGTAATTCATGTTAGATGGGTTTACTCACGCTGGTTTCCAGCCTGACCGGGGTGTTACTTTTATGTAATGCTCGGGTCAGACCGAATATTACAGTTTTCCATGTAAGGACGATCTGGAGCTCAAGAGGCGAACTGGATAACGGGAACGTATGGAGTGTATACCGTTGTGATATTGTAGTTTGTCTAGGACAAGTTGATTGAATCTGTCCAGTGTTTGTAAATGTTGTAACTCTGATGTATTAAAGTGTAATTTGACAAGTGCAGTTTTCCTTTGTAAACTAGTGTTATTGATATTATATTTCATCCACTGCGAATGTGAGATTATGCTTTGGTGTTTCTGTTCTTCTTCTTCTATCTCTTTTCTTCTTTTCTCTAATTCTCTGCAATTTTCAAGATCGAAAATTCCGGGTCGTTACATTTGTGTTATGCTTATTTCTATATTTGTTTCCGAAGTTCACATAGCCACTGTGTTGTAGCTTTGAGTTTGTATTTTGCTCTGACGACCCGGAAATTTTAAACATTTGAAATTGAAATATTTGAATGAATTTTAATATTAAGAGGTTGATTTGTCTTGAATTTCAAATATCAGAATGAATTTGGCAATTTAATTATTGAATTTAATTTATTAAAGTTGGGTAAAATTTTGAAACTTTAGTTTTATGCTTGTTAAAAATATTTTCAAAGGCATGAAAAATTTATATTGACAATACTGAAGATAATGGAAGCTTCAGAATTGAATTTGAAACTGTTTTGTTCAGTATTGAAATTTTATCGTTTAAATCGATATTTAAAAATAGCCTTCCGAGTCGTAGTCTCTGAATTCTACAAAACCAATTACATTGGATCCATAATATTGTATTATTATCAAATTTCAATCTCCGTAGCATTCATAGTTATCTTGTGTTTGTACGATAAGCAAACGCGCTGAAAATTATATCGAAATTTAATTTAATAACTGGTCCAAAAAAAGCTATCTTTTCCATACGATCGAATCTGGCCTCGGAACCTTTTCCCTTGCGTTCGAAATGGGCGTATAACATTACAAACGCCTGGCGACACATATCTATTGGAGATCGAAATTTTTTGTTACGGATATCGAGACGATTCACATTAGAATTTAATTTGAATTTAAATTTGAATGCGTAATATAATTGAATTACTGCCCAAACATTGACACGTTAAGAAAATTTGATACGTGTTTATTTTTCTCTAATGGATGTTTACACACGTCTTTGAAAAAATAACAAGAGAAACCAAAAAAATTAAATTTTCAAACGAAACTATTGTTCATTCAAAACAAAATCATGGCCGAGACTTCTTTTTTCTTTTCCTTTTTTCTTCAATTCAAACAAATGGCGATCGAAATACAAATTGAATCGCGTCCCTCTCTCAAGAATTCACGGCTTTAGTTTTAGTCGATGCGCGCGCAACCGGGTTTGGAGGAGACCAACACTGAGCTCGACATCATCGTATTCATGGCAGGAAAGAAGATTTTGGGGTAACCGACACTAGGGTTGGTCGCGATTTCTTCGCGTCGGTTGGTGGAGGAGTTATGTCATAGTTCGATTAGGGCGCGTCAATGGGCAGGCGTTCGTTTTGGGTTAAGTATTGGGTCGCTAGTCGCGCATCGCATTGGAGGGCGATGGTGATGACGTTGAGGAGCTTGCGCATGAGGCAAATACCAGCGGCTGGAGGATGGTGGTTGGTTTCAAGCATTAAGGTAGCAGGTAAAATTTCTGTTATAATAAAAAAATATGCAGATGGAAGAATATTTTAACAGTAAGGCAAATATGCCAGTTATATTTCGATATAAAGAAGTATGAACAATTGTATAATTATAGGAAAGAAAAATTTTGTTTTAATATTTTCAAAACAAAATATACAGTGAGGCATATCAGTTGTTTTTAATTTAATACATATATATTGACAAGGTTTGCAAATATAAGGATTTTAAATCAATGAATGGTAGATAAAATTAGACTTTTAAAAACTTATGTAGACTATTTTTATGATTATATATAGGTAGCTCAAAGAAAATAATGTATTACTGGAAATTAATTTATTTAGTTAAACTATGTACTTATTTTGGTAACTGGAAAATATTTTAGTAAAAGAAAATAATTAGTTTAAATGAAATCGTTTGTTTAAATTCAAATTATTAAACGGGAATTTAATTATTCGGTTACTTCGGATATTAACGAACGATATAAATGTCTATACAAGATCAAGTTATGTAAAGAAGTAAGCTGGTTTCGAAATGTATTGCATGCATAAGCAAAGGCGAGATCTTCTCACTCAAATTATAAAAATAATAATTTCAGTTATTGATTGATCGTTGAATTGTGATAGTTAAATTTAAAATGCTTGATTGTGTGCTTGGATAATTGATTATTATCAGTGTATTGAATTAGACCCTATGCGCCGCATAATAGCGGATGATATTATGTTAAACCCATATACCGCGATATTCCACCTCGAAGTAAAATTGGTATTGTATATTTATTTGGAGTGATTGATTTCCTCATTATATAGCGGACGAGACCCTATGCACCACATAATAGTGGGTGATATTATATTAATCCCATATACTGCGATATTTCACCTCAAAGTGGAATTGGTATTTAATTGTTGTGCCAATGTCTGTGGATGTAGGGAAACAAGTTGGAGGGATCCAATTCGATTCCCCAAATATTTGAATTTGTTTCAATATTGTGCGTTGATTATTTATAATCTCTGTGTGATTATTTATGATTGAAACCATTGAAGGCTATAATTTAGCCGAATATACTTTTTTGGTATCGTAGGATTCTAGAAAGAAAAAAAAAAATTGGATTTTGAAATTTTGGGTTGAAATTTTATAATAAATTCATTCAAAAGAATTGGGTGAATTTAAGAGTAGAAATTTAAATAGATAAAGTTTTTATTTTGAAAACTTATTGAATAAATTACAAAATGTGGGAAAAGTTTAATAAATGGATTTCGAGTAATATTAATATTTGAAGAATTTATTTAAAATACGGATTTTTAAATATTTGAAAGAGATAAAAGAATTTATTTCAAAAAGGAAATAAATTAAGAATTCAAATTTGGGATTTAATTTGGGGTTGAAATAAATTTCAGAAATCGATTCGGGATTTAATTTAGGGTTAAAATAAATTTTAGGAATCGATTTGGAAATTTGTTTTGGTGTTTTAAATTAAATTTGGGGAAATCGATTTCAAAAATTTGATTTGGTATTGGAAAATAAAATTACAAATCAATTTGAAATTTTATTTGGTGTTTGAAATTGAATATTTGGTGGTTATTTTGGGAATTTAAAATTCACAATGGGAATTTTATAAAGGAAAGGGAATTTTGTTTTAAAAATAAATGTTGGTCTATTTTTAAAAGTGTGGAAAGAAATTTACGAATCTAAATTAAAATAAATCAAGAAGATTTATTATTTGTTTTGAATGGACCATTTTGAAATGGAAAGAGAATTCTTCCTCGAAAAGCCAAATGTAGTTTTAATATCGCTTTCAAAGTATAAATTAATTCCAGAAACTGATTTGAAAAAAAAAATTGTTCGAGAAATTATTTTTGGAATTGTTTTAAATCTTTAAAGTAAAGATTTATTTATTTAATTATAGAAGGGAATTTTTAAAGATTAAACTGATATTTGATTTTAGAAAATAGTTATTTAAATATTTACACTCTATCTACTAATTTTATTTTAAAATTAGTTTGGACTTGAAGTATTACATGAGGTATTAGTATAATATTTTTATGTCTAATATTTAAATAAGTCCATTACAAATTCCAATTCATTTTATCTCAAACCATTTATTTTCTTCACCTTTATTACCTTTAGTTCACTTCGAACTAAATCTAGAACTTCATTTTATTTCACATAATTCAAATTGGTTTTCAATATTCAGTTTCAATTCCAGTTTTATTCTTTTGTTCATTCCCAAACACAATTCAATTTTAATTCACCATTTTGGGTTACACCCACTTATATTTAAACTGGATTTCAAATTCCATATGAATTTAATATACCTTTTATTTATAAATATTGAATTCAATTCATTTCAAACCATATTTATTTGGTCATTCCTTCAATTAGTTTTACTTACTAATTTTATTTCAACTCTTTGTTTATCACAGATCAAATTCAATTCCAATTCAATTCTATTTTCATACAAATTCAAAATGAATTTCAACATTCAATTTCTCTTTCATTTAATTGGTTTGTAAATTTATTCATTCATTCACAATTTTATTTTCTAATTTCCAGAGAAATCATTTTTGAAATCAATTCAAATTATCTTTTGAACTCCCAAAACCAAACCCGGTTTTCCAACCAACTTCTTTTAAAACAATTTGGCAGCAATTCCTCTCTTGGAGACTCGAAAATGAGCACCGATGATTTCGCGATCATCATCCGAATTATTTTCCAGCGACCGAAAAGAGTTTAGTGCTTTTTTTATCCCTTCAAAACATTTTTCCAAAACATTTGCAAACTCATTTTCAAACTCAAGGTAATTTAAAACATTCCAAATATCCAAAACTTCAAATCCTTTCAATTTCCATTCAAATATTTCTCTAGAATTCTCTTTCAAATTTATAAATCACATTTACATTTACAATTCCCATTTGTATATGATTTTATTTTCTTAGCTCTTCGTTTAACATTTCAATTTCATATTCAATAATGATAATATTTTAATATTACCATTCCCTTAATAACCAAGCAACCATATACTATAATAATTTACAAAAATTATTTCCTTTTATATATGAAAATAGTTTGGGTAAAATTATTTCATTTACCCAATTTTAAAACAATATTGTGTCGAATTGTTCTGCACAAGTGTTTAGAGATCACTATCGATATAGTTGTATGGACTATATCGACCAGAATCCATATACCACTCATTAAACCAATCATCACAATATAAAACAATTTTATATTCACTAACAAGTACGTGCTCATATATATCATTACACTCAACTTTCTAATTCTAAAGCACTATTGACTCGATCTCTAATGAGTAACACCCAACAGAGCCAAGGTTGTCGCTTAACCAAATACTCTGATACCAAAAATATAACGACCCAATTTTTTGACTTCCGAAAGTCGACATCAATACGTCCATTGTATCAAATGCCGCACAGTCGAATGCCGGAAAACCAAACTGTTAGGGTTGAAGAAGAAGAAGATAGAAGAAGAAACAGAAAACAATAACAAAAACTCACATTTCACAGTGGAACATCATATGATAGATAAATGAATATTTTTAAAACAAAGAACTATATTAATCTTACATACATCACATTAACAGAGTTTACAATGACACAGTACAACCCTAGCCATTTACGACAACTAATCCATATTAAAACTGAACTTACTTCAATCCCAATGCAACGGATAATACATAGTATAGACGATATGTCTCGCCATCCAGCCTGAACTTCAGATCTCCATATCATACTTCTAGACTTTGCTCCCGAATAGTGATCACCTAACTCTAGGCTGCCCGTGCGGAAAACTATAGGCGCCCAAAGTTTAGAAAGGGAACAATAAACTCCAGGCCAGTCATGAGACTGGTGTGAGATCTTAAAAATAGTTATTCTTTTACCGAAGAAAACAAAAGAATTAAAAAGAAATTCGCAATGCTTTTTGGAAAATGAAACTACCATATGGCCTCCCAGCAAACACACACCATGCAATCACACACTTGGGAGAGATTTCTCCTTATGATAGTCAAAAATGCTTACTATGCAAACATCCTTTTTGATATTATTATTAGTGCATAGTGGAAAATATTTTGAAAGTATAATATTAATCTTAACTAGTATAGGTTCCATTATATTATGCCAGTTATAGCTACCACCTTGGCAGGTTATATAATTGCAATAGTAAAGGGCTCATATTGTTTGATTGGATTTCCAACAAATGGTCAGGCTAAGGAACTTCCTATTGCCACTTGGGTACGCCTCTGGAGGGACGCCCCGAGCACCTAACCGGATCTCTTCGAATACAAGGCTGGGTTACCTCTGTAACTAGGTAACTACTACACGAGTATGTCATCCCTCGGTCGTTTGCGACCTTTATCCGAGGATTCTCAACGTCAACAACCATAAAGTAATAAATTTGCAGCGTTCACATAGGTTAAATATCTGGGCTCCATTCCATGATACCACCTCTTTCCAAAAGGAATTGACATATCCTGAGGGGGCACTACCCTCAAATAACCTTGCTGCATCTTTCCTGTTTTGACCATTCCGGATTGTGAGGTCCGACGAAGTCTCATCCACAAAGCTACGCTTTTCACAAAAGCCATGCTTCGATCAACAAATGATCTGTAGCACTTCGTATGCCACATTACAAATTGGGAATGTATCACTAGTAACCATCAACTACATAACCTCTGAGCTCGTACGTCTTAGAGAAGGGTTTTAAACTAAGAGAATAAATTCTCCGCCACCAACATAAATGTATTTGATGCAAACCAGATTTACATCTCAAAGTGTAACATCAGACACACATCCATACAAGACTGTTCCGGGATCGAACGGAACCGAAGGCACTTCAAAGAAGCCTTTGCAATCCGGATATTTACTAATCACGTCTGGAATCCCCATCACAAAGGGTGATAAAATCTCTATAATGGAGCAACCTCATGCAGAGTCATTCGATAGGTAATCCTTTTGCTTTTGAAAATACCCGGTCTTCAACACTGTCTTCAAATGCAATCCCATTTCATCGTATCGTTATTTGGAATGGGTTTAATGACACAAAGTCCTCTCCTGGCTAATCCGAATAACGAGCACTAATTTTGAAAATAAGTGTTACATTCAAATTCAAACAAATCACAACAAATTTCCACTTTGATCTTTTAAACAAAAGATCCATCACAATCACAATGTTTCGATGTTGTTTTCGAATATCCAATTGGAACTTGACCCCCGGTTGCATCGAAATTCAAATGCCATTAAAAAGGCCAATATTGATAGTCGGTTATTTAGCTATAAATCATTATTCATAATGATCAACGGATTTCGAATAATTTCCTCTCAATTATCATTTTCAAAATATCTTTACAAGATATAGTTTTTAACACTTCAACCATTTGAAAACAAATTTCAAATCATTTTCTGTACGTAGAACATATTTCCTAATTTTTATTCATTTCCACTGAAAATCTGCGGAGTCAAATAGTTTTAAACAGTTCAAATCACTTATCCAAAATATACATGGAAATATTTAGGATAAAACAATTTCTAAATATTAGTAAATGAAACTAATATAAAATAGAGAGACGAATCAGTAGTGGATGAAAAATGTAGAATTCAATATTCAGAAGGTAAATTGAATCCAAATAGAACTAAAAGTGAAAATTGAATTCTAATGAAATTGAAAATGTAAGACTGAATGAAAATGGATATATAACTTCAATAGTGAAGTAAAAATGGTATAAGAAGTAAGTACTTAATCTTTTGTAACAGAATGTGCCAAACGATTTTTAATATAGAAATTGGATATGGTTGTTAAATTGCATATAGGTATTATAAAGGAAAAGGAGCTGGGATTTGATTTTCGAAGATAAAATTTAAATTGTTCGACAAAAGGTATTTATTTGAATTTCAGTATCAAATTTGATGACTTTCTTGTCTAGCCACTTGGATTTTTGTTTTTTTTAATCTGGGGCCTGTGGTGCCATTTTGTAGTCGTGCCGAGCAAGCCACGTAAAGGAGACGCTGGCGAAATTTTTCGAAAATTTAGGGAGTTAGAAAATTTTTGAGAAAGTTTTGAAAATTTGAATTTTGATTTAATTTTGAATTGATTGAGAAAACAATAATGTTTGAAACTTATGGTTAAGGTTGAAAGGTTAGTTGAAGTGATAATAGATCTTTGACGAAAAAGATTGTTTTGAAAAGTTGATAAAACTATTTGGTTTTGGGAAAATAATTAACGGGTTAAGGATCATTCTTCTTAAGTAGTAATTTCGGGATGAAGTTATTTTAAGGAGGGAAGGATGTCACGACCTGGAAATTTTGAACATTTGAAATTGAAATATTTGAATGAATTTTAATATTTAGAGGTGGATTTGACTTGAATTTCAAATGTCAGAATGAATTTGGCAATTTAGTTATTGAATTTAATTTATTGAAGTTGGGTAAAATTTTGAAACTTTAGTTTTATACTTGATAAAAATATTTTCAAAGGCTTGAAAAATTTATAATGATAATGCTGAAGACAATGGAAGCTTCAGAATTGAATTTGAAACTGTTTTGTTCAGTATGGAAATTTTATCGTTTAAGTTGATATTTAAAAATAGCCTTCCGAGTCATATTCTCGGAATTCGACGAAACTAGTTCCATTGGATCGGTAATATTGTATTATTATCGGATTTCAATTTTCGCAGCATTAGGAATTATCATGTGGTCGTACTAAAAGCAAACACGCTGAAAATTTTATCGAAATTTAATTTAATAACTGGTCCAAAAAAAGCTATCTTCTCCATACGATCGAATTTGGCCTCAGAACCTTTAGTATTGCGTTCGGAATGGGCGTATAACATTATAAACGCCCGGCGACACGTATCAATTGGAGATAGAAATTTTTTGTTGTGGATATCGAGACGATTCATATTTGAATTTAAATTTGAATATATAATATAATTGAATTACTGCCCAAACATTGACACGTTGAGAAAATTTAATACGTGTTTATTTTTCTCCAATGGATGTTTACACGCGTCTTTGAAAAAATAATAAGAGAAACAAAAAAAATTAAAATTTCAAACGAAACTATTCTTCATTCAAAAAAAATCATGGCCCAGACTTCTCTTTTCTTTTCCTTTTTTCTTCAATTCAAATCAATGGCGACCGAAATACAAATTAATCGCATCCCTCTTTCTAAAATTCACGACTTCAGTTTTAGTAGATCCGCGCGCGACCGGGTTTGGAGGAGACCAACGCTGAGTTCGGCGGCGTCATGTTCATGGCAGGGAAGAGGATTTACTGGTGAGCAGCACTAGGGGTGGCTGCGATTTCATCGCGTCGGCTGGTGGAGGTTATGCCATGGTTCGATTAGGGCGTGGCAATTGCAGGCGTTCGTTTTGGGTGAAGTATTTGGTCGCTAGTCGCGCATCGTGTTGGAGGGCGATGGCGATGATGTTGAGGAGCTCGCGCATGAGGCGAATACTATCGACTGAAGGATGGTGGGTTGGTTTCAGGCATGAAGGTAGCAGGAAAAATTTCTTTTCTAATAAAAAAAATATGCAGATGGAAGAATATTTTAATAGTAAGGCAAATATGCCAGTTATATTTCGAATTAAAGACGTATGAACATTTGTATAATTACAGTAAAGAAAATTTTTGTTTAACATTTTCAAAAGGAAATATACAGTAAGGTATCAGTTGTTTTTAATTTAATACATATATATTGACAAGGTTTACAAATATAATGATTTTAAATCTATTAACGGTAGATAAAATTAGACTTTTAAATACTTGTGTAGATTATTTTTATAAGTATATATCGGTAGTTCAAAGAAAATAATGCATTATTAGAAATTAATTTATTTAGTTGACGTATGTAGTTATTTTGGTAAATAGAAAATATTTTGTTAAAAGAAAATAATTGGTTTAAATGAAATCATTTGTTTTAAATTAAAATTATTAAGTGGTAACTTAATTATTCGGATATTAACGAATGGTATAAATGTTTATACAAGGTCAATTATGCAAAGAGCAAAATGGTTTGGAAATGTATTGCATGCATGAGCAGAGGTGAGATCTTCTCACTCAAATTGTAATAATTAAATATTTCAGTTATTCATTGATTGTTGAATTATGATAGTTAAACTTAAAATGGTTGATTGAATGTTTGGATAATTGATTATTATCAGTGTATTGAATTAGACCCAATGTGCCGCATAATAGCGGATGATATTATATTAAACCCATATACCACGATATTCCACCTCGAAGTGGAATTGGTATTATATATGTATTTAGAGTGATTGATTTCCCTCATTATATAGAGGATGAGACCCTATGCGCCGCACAATAAGGGGTGATGTAGTATTAATCCCCTATAACGCGATATTTCACCTTGAAGTGGAATTGGTATTTAATTGTTGTGTCCACGTCTGTGGATGCAGGGAAATGGGTTGGAGGGTTCCAACTGGATTCCTCAAATATTTGAATTAATTTCAATATTGTGCGTTGATTATTTATAATCTCTATGTGATTATTTTTGATTGAAATCATAGAAGGCTATAATTTAGCGAAATATTTTTTTTTCGTATCGTAGGATACCAGAAAGAAATAAAAAATTGGATTTCGAAATTTGAGGTAGAAAATTTATAATAAATTCATTCAAAAGAATTGGGTGAATTTAAAAGAAGAAATTTAAATAGATAAAGTTTTTATTTTGAAAACTTAGTGAATAAATTATTCCAAAATATGGGAGAAGTTTAATAAATGGATTTCGAGTAATATTATTTAATAGTTGAAGAATTTATTTAAAATATGGATTTTTAAATATTTGAAAGAGATAAAAGAATTTATTTCAAAAAGGAAATAATTTTAGAAATCAAATTTGGGATTTAATTTGGAGTTGAAATAAATTTTAGAAATCGATTTTGGATTTAATTTAGAGTTAAAATAAAATTTAGGAATCAATTACGAAATTTGATTTTGGTGTTTTAAATTAAATTTAGGGAAATATATTTAGAAAATTTGATTTGGTACAGGAAAATAAAATTGGAAATCAATTTGAAATTTGATTTGGTGTTTGAAAGTGAATATTTGAAAAACGGTTTAGAAATCATATATCAGTGGATATTTTGGAAGTTTAAAATTCACAATGGGAATTATATAAAGGAAAGGAAATTCTGTTTTAAAAATAAATGTTGGTTTATTTTTGAAAGTGCGAAAAAAAATTACGGATTTGGAATGTAAATTAAAATAAATCAAGGGGATTCATTATTTGTTTTGAATGGAACATTTTGAAATGGAAAGAGAATTATTCTTAAAAAGCCAAATGCATTTTCAATATGGCTTTCGAAGTGTAAAACGAAAATTCTGCAAATTGGTTTTAAAAAAATATTGTTGGATGTTTGCAAAAAAAATGGACAAACACCTCAAAGTCGTACGATTTAGTTGATTTTATGTGGTTTTCAATGATTTGGGTGACTTATGAAAATATGTAAAAAGCAGGGACTGAACTGTAAAAGACACACAGATTTATAGTGGTTCGGCCAGAACGTGCCTACGTCCACTCTATATGTTATTATCCTTCTTCTTTCAGATTACAAGTACAAAGCTTTGTATACAAGTATATGAAAGTTGTTTGAAAGTTCCTTCCGTGCTTGAGCTCTCAAACTTGTCTGCCATTGTTGTACCCCTACCCCTCTATTTATAGAGTGAGGTTGGGGGGCAGGGGTCTTGGAAGTATATAGCTGCTGGTGGGCCTTGGCTGGAGCGATCTGGTCTGGCACATCTGGTTCGGCGAAGCTTGATTCGGCCGTGCTTGGTGTGGTTGGTCCGGAGGTTCATTCGGTAGTGGGTGGAAAGATTGTGGTTCGGCATTAGTAAGGAGAGGTGTTGGTTCGGCACGGCTTCCGGACCGGTGTCTTGGTGGTGAGTGATTTGGCAAGAGGTGCTTGGGGTTGGTTCGGCAGGTGGTGGTTCGGTAGGCTTTGGTTATGTGGTCCGGTGATGGACGCGTACGTTGGTTCGGTAGTGTCGAGGGAGGGACTGTGGTACGGTAGACGTTGGTTTGGAAGAGGTTTGGCTCCGTTTCTCTTGGTCCGGTGGTGGCGAGAAAAGCACCCAACACTTCCCCCCCCAAAGTGGGGCACGTGCTTGCATGTGTCGCGCTTTGTCTTTCTTCCAAATAGTGTAGCTTCATTCGGTTGTGGGTGCCGAGTCTGTCGGTTCGGTCGTCCTGCGCTCGCCTATATATAGGGGCTACACCCCCTTGTTATTCCTTACCGAATCGAAGAGAAAACCGTATCTATTGAGTGCCGAATCGACCTTGTGCCGAATATACATTGTGCCAAATCGGGTATGCTTTTTGCCGCCGAATGAGCTTAAGTCTCTTGTGCCGAATGAACTTTGGGTTGAGTATGCCGAACGAGCATATGTCTCTAGGTTGGGCCTTGCTGAATGAACTCGGGGATTCCGAGTGTTGAATGAACTCCTTACCGGATGGACTTTTATATTTGCTTTACCGAATGACACCAGGAGTTCGGGCGAAATTTCAGACTATGATACTTGCATGTTTATACCTTCCGTTTCAATGATGTACTTCCTTGAGTTGCAGATAAATGTCCCATAAAGTGGAAACTCGATCAGATAAGAGGAAATTTAAGGACAGAAGAGAGTCCCCTGTTGTGCCCCCAGCCCAGCCAGGACCGGGACGACCAGGACCCATCCCGAGATTACTAGTGGATGGATATGGCCCAGTTTACTGAGGAGGAGAAAGTGGCGGTGAAGGAGGGCATGCGGCTGCTTGCTGCTGAGGAGGTTGGCGTGCAGTTGGAGGATGAGGACCAAGGAGCGGATGCTGGTGAGTTTTCCCTTCTCAGCTTTTCATAACTCGATCGTCTATTGTTTGTTAAATGGATTCTTTTCTTGAATTGGACAGGTGGGACCTCTGGTCAACATGCTGGGAGTTCCGATCCTGCAGCCAGGTAGATTCGGAGAGCTGCTAGAATGAGGGTGGAGCACTGATGCAGCTGGTTATTTTATTTGGTCTGCTTGACATTCCTGTATATGCTAGTTCAAAACATTAATGTACTTTCGAGCTGTAATTATGTCATTGAACGACTTTATGTAAGTTTATAACACAAGCTGATTCTGTTATATTTTGAATGCTGTTATTATTTTGATGTGCTGCATAAGAAGTATAACTATGCATATGCCTATGATTTAGTTGTGTTTGATGCTAAGCTCTTGCTTGAAACATAATTTCATGTTTTGCAATGTTAGTGTGATGTGTGAATATGAACTGCAGCTATGCATTAATGTATAAAAGTAGAAGGTACCGCCCTTCATGTTTCGGCTGTGGACATGATACCAACGAATCTTATGGACAATCGGAAATTTCTGTCATTTCCACGAATGTTATGGACATGATACCAATGAATGTCGCCACCTCCGCGACCTAATCGAAGAACACATCAGAAGGAAGAGATTAGAATGCTATGTAAAGGGACAGGACAGGACCCCGGCTCCTGCCAAGGAAAACCCAGGGCAGCTCCACCCAGAGACAGGCGGAGGAAATCGCAACACCAGCGGTTCCAGCCAAGAGAAGATAGTGGTCCATACAATATCAGGAGGGCCACACATCGCCGACAAGAGCTGGGAAGAAATGGAAAGATATGGAAACTCACTCAGAAACGATGGAGACTGTATCAATTCTGTTATGGAAGAACGCCACCCGAAGCGAAAGGAAAATAATGACATCACATTCAGTGGGCGCGACCTAGAAGGAAGGAAATACCCTCATATGGATCCTATGGTCATCTCTGCCTGGTTCGGCCCAGCTGAAATTTTTCGAATCCTAGTAGACACTGGAAGCTCAGTGAATATTCTGTTCAAGCATGCTTTCGACAAAATGAAGCTGTCAATGAAGGACGTGTCTCCCTGCAACAAACCACTACACGGTTTCACTGGAGAAGCAAAGATGCCCCTCGGACAATTGGATCTCTTTGTTGAATTGGGAAGTCATCCCCGCTCCACCGTTCGGAAACAAACATTCGCGCTAATAGACAACCACTCGGCCTACAATGCGTTTTTAGGAAGACCAGCTTTGTCCGACTTCCAAATTGTCCTTGCCCCATGGTGCCTGAAGATGAAGTTCCTAACGAATAATGGAGTGGGAGAAGTAGAAGGGGATCAAGACGCCGCTCGGGACTGCTATGTGACCGAACTTCGCAATAATCGCATGAGAGATAAAGGGAAGAATGCAGAGACTCCTCTCTGCAAGAAAAGCTTGGAAGCATAGCAACTAAAGAAAGCCCCTCCTCTTCGATATACAAGTTATCCCTTTAATGAATTAGACCCTAGGGACAGAGAGGAGGAGGCCACCGCCGAGCCCACAGAGGCTATGGAGTTTGTATCTGTAGACAAATGTGACTCGAGTAGACTACTGAGAATCGGGTCTCAGTTAAAAACAGAATTGAAAGACCAACTTATTGATTTCCTTCGCCACAACTTGGATGTGTTTGCATGGACACACGCTGATATGACTGGAATCTCTCTAGACATAGCATGCCACGCACTGAACATTGATCCTACCAAGGTGCCGGTAAAGCAGAAGAAGAGAAGTATGGGGGCGGAACGATCAGCAGCCCTCGAGGAAGAAGTAAAGAACTTACTTGCCAATGACTTCATACGTGAAGCCATCTACCCGGAATGGATCGCCAACCCGGTAGTGGTAAAGAAAGCTAATGGGAAGTGGCGAACATGCATCGATTTCTCCAACTTAAATGACGCTTGCCCGAAAGACTGCTTCCCACTCCCCCGAATCGACCAACTCGTGGACAGCACTGCCGGACACGAACTCTTATCCTTTATGGACGCATACTCAGGATATAACCAGATCCCTATGCACGCCCACGATCAAGACCACACTAGCTTCATCACTGACCGAGGATTGTACTGCTACAAGGTAATGCCATTTGGACTTAAAAACTCCGGAGCAACTTATCAGCGCCTCGTCAACAAGATGTTTGCAGAACTGATAGGACGAACTATGGAAGTTTATGTGGATGGCATGCTGGTAAAATCGAGGAAAGCCAACGACCATATAAACCACCTGGACGAGATGTTTCAAGTACTTCGCCAATATGGAATGAAGCTGAACCCTCTAAAGTGCTCCTTCGGAGTATCATCGGGAAAGTTCTTGGGATTCATCGTTCATGCCAGGGGGATTGAAGCAAACCCCGAACAAGTCCGAGCTTTACAAGATATCAAGACACCATCTGCTCGAAGAGAGATGCAAAGCCTTAACGGGAAAGTGGCCGCCCTGAGTAGGTTCATCTCTAAAGCAACCGACAAATGCATCCCTTTCTTCGAAGCTCTAAAGAAAGACAAAGGAAAGTTCGAATGGACTGACGAATGCTCGACAGCCTTCCTTAACTTAATCGGACACCTCCAGAGACCATCGGTACTTTCAGCTCCAAATGAAGGCGAGAAACTACACCTATACCTTGCTGTGTCACCACATGCCCTAAGTGTCGCGCTGGTGAGAGAAGACAACCGCACGCAACAGCCCGTATACTTCGTAAGTAAGAGGTTTACGGGGGCAGAAGTCAGATACCCTAAACTTGAAAAGCTAGCATACTGTCTGCTTATCACGTCGCGGAAACTGCGACACTATTTCCAGTCTAATTCCATCAGAGTTTTAACCGATCAACCGCTAAGGCAAGTGCTCCATCGCCCCGACACTTCTGGGCGATTACTTAAGTGGTGCATCGAACTAAGTCAGTATGATATCACTTACCATCCTCGCACCGCTATCAAGGGGCAAGCAATAGCTGATTTCATTGCCGAATTCACTACTAGCAAAGGTAAGGACCAATCTGAAATAGCAGAAGATATCAAGTGGAATCTCTTCGTAGATGGAGCGTCGAACGAACAAGGCTCGGGGGCAGGTGTTGTGATAATTACCCCCAGGGGAAAGAAGCTGCACTGCGCCCTAAGATTGGAATTCGCTGCCACCAACAATGACACCGAATACGAAGCAGTGATAGCCGGATTAGAACTTGCACTGGAAATTGGAGTCAGTTCTTTATGTCTCCATAGTGATTCTCAACTTATTGTAAATCAAATACTAGAAGAGTTCCAGACTCGAGGAGAACGACTCACAGCATACCTAAAGAAGACCAAGCTGCTACTTAACCAACTGGATCACTATTTGATTAGACACATTCCTCGAGAGGAGATTCAAGAGGCCGACGAACTGGCAAAGCAAGCCAGCATGAAGTACAACTCCTTTTCGGGAGCAATAGCCGTCTCAAAACAACTAGCACCGAGCTTCGAACGGGAGGGTCTGATAGTTGCGATTGAAGAAGAAACTTGGATGGCTCCTATCCGGAAATACTTACAAGATGGCGCATTGCCCAGCGAGCGTAGCAAAGTCAGGAAAATCTTGAGGAAAGCCTCCCGCTACATACTGCAAGAAGGAATCCTCTACCGGCGTGGCTTCTCTAACCCCTTATTACGATGTGTCGCTGGAAGGGAAGCCAAGGAAATCTTATCCAACATCCACCAGGGAAGCTGCGGAGATCACACTGGAGGGCAGACTCTGGCAAAGAAGATACTCCGATATGGATATTTATGGTCCACCTTGAACAAAGACGCCTTAGACTTCGTCATAAAATGTGACAGATGCCAGAAATTTGCCAAAATTCCTCGACTACCGACAAATGAGATCACTCAAATGACTAGCCCTTGGCCCTTTGCAGTATGGGGAATTGACTTGATTGGTGAACTGCCAATGGGCCGAGGCGGAGCTAAATATGCTATAGTAGCAGTCGACTATTTCACCAAATGGGTGGAAGCGGAACCTCTAAATAAAATATCTTCGACAAAAATCATTAACTTCTTGATCAAAAATGTTCTGTGCAGGTACGGAGTACCACCCAAAATCATATCAGACAATGGACTTCAGTTTGACAGTGAGGAATTCACCGAATTGTGCCAAGAGCACGGGATTCACAAAAGCTCTCATCCGTGGCTTATCCCTAGGTAAATGGCCAAGTCGAAGCTGTCAACAAAATTCTCAAAACGCTGATAAAAAAGAAGCTTGAAAAGTCAAAGGGCGCTTGGGTGGATCAACTTCCTACGGCACTTTGGGCCTACCGCACATCTTTCAGAACATCAACAGGGCATACTCCTTTCTCTTTGGAATACGGATCGGAGGCAATGCTCCCAGTTGAGACTATTGTGCCTTCCCACCGTAGGATCCACTACAACCCAGAAGAAAACGAAGAACTCCTCCTCGTATCTTTGGATCTGATTGAGGAGAGAAGAAATGATGCAGCACTCAAAGTAGCAGCTCACAAACAAAAAGTGGCAGCACTATACAACTCCAATGTCAAGCATCGCAGTTTACAAGAAGGAGATCTTGTCCTCAAGCGAATCTTTCCGCGTCCCGGGGCACTGGACCCCATCTGGGATGGACCATATGTAATTCATAAAGATCTCCACAATGGAGCTTATATTTTTTCAACAGTGGACGGAGAGATGTTCCAGAGGGCATGGAACATCCGACACCTCCGTCGATACTTTTCTTAACTTGTACTGCCCATATGAAGCGAATTAACAAAGAGAATTAGTGGACGTAGGCATTTTCGTGCCGAACCACTTTAAAAACTTGGCTCTTGTCAACTTGTTCCTTTATATCTTGGCTACTTGTTAAGCTTTATCCTTTGCTGTTGAACAAAATCCTTTGCAGATGACATTTCAATTCAGAGCTTCACCACACAACCCCGCCTGGACAAAATCTAACTGTTACGCTACGATCCGATGCCCTCGCCAGTGAGACACTTTGCTCCGGTATCCCTCTACCACGAGTTAACTCATTGTTTGCCTCGGCCCTTTAAGCCGACTGTAATAAGCCGAGTATAAGCCACCGAGAAGGCCGATTATGCCATGGCAGGTCATTACAGCGATTCGGCTCGCCGGCAACTGTGAACCGACCATAAGCCCCAAAATAAGGTGTGGCCAGCCAGGGGCAGTTCACATTGACGATCGGCCCCCACGCTATCCGGCCACAGTAAATCGAATAATACCCGCGATTACGGGCCATAATGGCCCGGGTAGTTACTGTGCGCGATCGGCTCCGATATGTCTTAAGTGCGGCTGTGGTAAAAAAGAAAACTCCCCGCAGAGGTGTAAGATGGTTGACAAATGTCTCCAAGACCCACAGCTAGGGAAAGTGACTACAAAACCCATTTGCCACGAACTTAAGCACATCGACGGCCTTCCGTGACTGGAAGTTTTACTTTTCCTATATTTCCATTTCATTTAAAACTTTTCTCCTATTCTCCGTAACGATGCTTGAAAGTACAGGACATGAAACAGGGAACGCTCGCTAATGGGAACAGAAACTTACAATCGGATGAAGAGACACTCAACAGCATTCCGTGCTTAGTCTTACAGCGCGCACGAAGTTGCCGTCCACAGCCGAAACATGAAGGGCGGTACCTTCTACTTTTATACATTAATGCATAGCTGCAGTTCATATTCACACATCACACTAACATTCAAAACATGAAATTATGTTTCAAGCAAGTGCTTAGCATCAAACACAACTAAATCACTGGCATATGCATAGTTATACTTCTTATGCAGCACATCAAAATAATAACAACATTCAAAATATAACAGAATCAGCTTGTGTTATAAACTTACATAAAGTCGTTCAATGACATAATTACAGCTCGAAAGTACATTAATGTTTTGAACTAGCATATACCGGAATGTCAAGCAGACCAAATAAAATAACCAGCTGCATCAGTGCTCCTCCCTCATTCTACCAGCTCTCCGAATCTACCTGGCTGCAGGATCCGAACTCCCAGCATGTTGGCCAGAGGTCCCACCTGTCCAATTCAAGAAAAGAATCCATTAAACAAACAATAGACGACCGAGTTATGAAAAGGTGAGAAGGGAAAACTCACCAGCATCCGCTCCTTGGTCCTCATCCTCCAACTGCACGCCAACCTCCTCAGCAGTAAGCAGTCGCATGTCCTCCTTCACCGCCACTTTCTCCTCCTCAGTAAACTGGCCATATCCATCCACTAGTAATCTCGGGATGGGTCCTAGTCGTCCCGGTCCGGGCTGGGCTGGGGGCACAACAGGGGACTCTCTTCTGTCCTTAAATTTCCTCTAATCGTATCGAGTTTCCACTTTATGGGACATTTATCTGCAACTCAAGGAAGTACATCATTGAAACGGAAGGTATAAACATGCAAGTATCATAGTCTGAAATTTCGCCCGAACTCCTAGTGTCATTCGGTAAAGCAAATATAAAAGTCCATCCGGTAAGGAGTTCATTCAACACTCGGAATCCCCGAGTTCATTCAGCAAGGCCCAACCTAGAGACATATGCTCGTTCGGCATACTCAACCCAAAGTTCATTCGGCACAATAGACTTAAGCTCATTCGGCGGCAAAAAGCATACCCGATTCGGCACAATGTATATTCGGCACAAGGTCGATTCGGCACTCAATAGATACGGTTTTCTCTTCGATTCGGTAAGGAATAACAAGGGGGGGTGTAGCCCCTATATATAGGCGAGCGCAGGATGACCGAACTGACTGACTCGGCACCCACAACCGAATGAAGCTACACTATCTGGAAGAAAGACAAAGCGCGACACATGCAAGCACGTGCCCCACTTTGGGGGGCAAGTGTTGGGTGCTTTTCTCGCCACCACCGGACCAAGAGAAACGGAGCCAAACCTCTTCCAAACCAACGTCTACCGAACCACAGTCCCTCCCTCGACACTACCGAACCAATGCATGAGTCCCTCACCGGACCACATAACCAAAGCCTACCGAACCACAACCTGCCAAACCAACGCCACTCCATCCTCCGGCCGAACCAACCCCAAGCACCTCTTGCCGAATCACTCACCACCAAGACACCGGTCCAGAAGCCGTGCCAAACCGACACCTCTCCCTACTAATGCCGAACCACAATCTTTCCACCCACTACCGAATGAACCTCCGGACCAACCACACCAAGCACGGCCAAATCAAGCTCCGCCGAACCAGATGTGCCAGACCAGATCGCTCCAGCCCAGGCCCACCAGCAGCTATATACTTCCAAGGCCCCTGCCCCCCAACCTCACTCTATAAATAGAGGGACAGGGGTACAACAATGGCAGACAAGTTTGAGAGCTAAAGCACGGAAGGAACTTTCAAACAACTTTCATATACTTGTATACAAAGCTTTGTACTTGTAATATGAAAGAAGAAGGATAATAACATATAAAGTGGGCGTAGGCACGTTCTGGCCGAACCACTATAAATCTGTGTGTCTTTTACAGTTCAGTCCCTGCTTTTTACATATTTGCATAAGTCACCCAAATCATTGAATACCACATAAAATCAACTAAATCGTACGACTTTGAGGTGTTTGTCCATTTTTTGTGCAAACATTGGAGAAATTATTTTTGGGAATTATTTTAAATCATTAAAGTGAAGATTTATTTAATTAATTATAGATGTGATTTTTTTAAAGATTAAATTGATATTTGATTTAGAAAATAGTTATTTAAATATGTATACTCTATCTACTAATTTTATTTTAAAATTTGTTTGGGCTTGAAGTATTATATGAGGTATTGGTATAATATTTTCATATCTAATATTGAAATAAGTATTTAGAAATAGTTTTTTCCTAAATATTTCCAAGTATATTTTGGATAAGTGATTTGAACTATTTTAAAGTATTTGAACTCGGCAGATTTTCAGTGGAAATGAATAATAATTTAGAAATACGTTCCATGTAGGGAAAACGATTTCAAATTTGTTTTCAAATGGTTGAAGTGTCAAAAACTATATCTTGTAATGATATTTTGAAAATAATAATTAAGGGATAATTATTTGAAATCTAGTGATTATTGTGAAGAATGATTAATAGTTAAATAACCGACTATCAATATTGGCCTTTTTAATGGCATTTGAATTTCGATGCGACTGGGGTTCGGATTCCAAATGGATATTCGAAAACTACATCGAACCTTTGTGATTGTGATAGGTCTTTTGTTTAAAAGATCAAAATGAAAATTTGTTGTGATTTGTTTGAATCTGAATGTAACACTTATTTTTAAAATAAGCGCTTGTTATTCAAATTAGCTGGGAGTGGACCTTGTGTCATAAAACCCATTCCGAATAACAATACGATGAAATGGGATTGCATTTGAACATTGTTTTAAAGACCGGGTATTTTCGAAAGCGAAAGGATTACCTTTCAAATGTCTCTGCACCGGGTTGCTCCGGTATAGAGATTTTATCAACCTTTGTGATGGGGATTCCGGACGTGATTTGTGAATATCCGGATTGCAAGGGCTTCTTTGAAGTGCCTTCGGTTCCATTTGATCCCGGAATGGACTTGTATAGATGTGTGTATGACATTACACTTTGAGATGTAAAGCTGGTTTCTATCAAATACATTTATGTTAGTGGCGGAGAATTTATTCTCTTAGCTTAACACCCTTCTCTGAGACGTACGAGCTCAGAGGTTATGTAGTTGATGGTTACTAGTGATACATTCCCAATTTGGTAATGTGGCATACGAAGTGCTGATGATCATTTGTTGATCGAAGCATGGCTTTTGTCGAAAGCGTAGCTTTGTGGACAAGACTTCATCCGATCTCATAACCCGGAATGGTCAAAACAGGAAAGATGCAGCAAGGTTATTTGGGGGTAGCACCCCCTGAGGGTATGTCATTCCCTTTTGCAAAGAGGTGGTATCGGATGGAGCCCAGATATTTAACCAATGTGAATACTGCAAATTTATTACTTTGTGTTAGTTGATGTTGAGGATCCTTGGATAAAGGTCGCAAACGACCGGGGGATGGCATACTCGTGTAGTAGTTACCCAGTTACAGAGGTAACCCAGCCTTGTATTGGTAGAGATTCGGTTAGGTTCTCGGGGCGTCCCTCCAGAGGTGTACCCATGTTGCAATAGGATGTTCCTTAGCCCGACCATTTGTTGGAAATCCAATCCATAAATACGATCCCTTTACGATTGTAATTGTATAATCTTCCATCTCAGATGGTAGCTATAGCTGGCATAATATAATGGTACCTATGCTGGTTAAGATTAATATTATACACTCGAAATGTTTTCCACTATGCACTAATAATAATAATATCAAAAATGATTTTTGCGTAGTAAGCGTTTTTGACTATCATAAGGAGAAATCTCCCCCAAGTGTGCGATTGCATGGTATGTGTGCCGGGAGGTCTTATGGTAGTTTCATTTTCCAAAAAGCATTGCGGATTTCTTTTAAATTCCTTTTTTTTTGGTAAAAGAATAACTATTTTTAAGATCTCACACCAGTCCCATGACTCACCTGGAGTTTATTGTTCCCTTTCTAAACTCCAAGTGCCCATAATATTCCACACAGACAGGCTAAAGTCAGGATATCATTATTCGAGAGCGAAGTCTAGAAGTATGCGATGGAGATCTGCAGTTCAAGCTGGATTGCGAGACGTATCATCTATAATATGTATTATCTGTTGCATTGGGATTGCTGTAAGTTTAGTTTTTATATGGAATACTTGTCGTAAATGCCTAGGGTTGTATTGTGTCATTGTAAACTCCGTTAATGTGATGTATGTAAAACTGATATAGTTCTTTGTTACAAAATATTCATTTATCTGTTATATGATGTTCCGCTGCGAAATGTGAGTTTCTGTTATTGTTTTATGTTTCTTCTTCTATCTTCTTCTTCTTTAACCCTAATGGTTTGGTTTTCTGGCATTCGACTGTGTGTCATTTGATACAGTGGACATATTGACGTTGACTTTCAAAATTCAAAAAATTGGGTCGTTATATTTGATATGTCGGATTTCCTATTGAAAAGAAATGCATGTTATACTATCTGACATATCAGTACTCGCACAAAGCAATTACACGGATGGTCGCTCTTCAACAGCCTTATTCTTCGTGCTGGTTGATGGCATTACCTTGTAGTGTCCTTGGCTAGCGTGAGTATAGAGGCGCGGCCTCACGGCTATAGTAATTATCAGCTTTATAATGGGCCTTAAACACATTTAAGCCCAAATACAATATTATGCAATTAATACCAATCAATTGATGTATTTATAACTATTGCAAATATATTCAATAATATTTTTTCATCAATACTATTTCATAAATATTAATTTTACTTAATTTATAACAATTAGGAATTAATTTAAATTGTTTATTTAAAGAATAATTCACCGTTTCGGTTGTATGACTCGTCGAGTGTGACAGTTGGCCAAATTTATCGCTTATTTGGTTTTGGTATAATTCAATTTTGCTTTATTAAGCATTACCCTGTTTTAACTATTATTTACACCAATTCTCTTCGTAAAAAATATATCACTTTGAGCTTACGGAATTTGGTAAAGGTCAAATTCCAATATTGTTCATATTCAACTCTATAATCCAAAAAAAGCTCCTTGGGTCAATAAAAAAATAACTGAAATGCTCTGGCCAGAGAATTTCACTTTAAGTTGACGTCAGCTGACCGGGATACTAACCCTATATAAACGAGGAGACAAATCCTCTCTGGAATAGTGCTTCACTTCCATACTTCCACACGATCCAATTATAGTCGTTCAATGGATGTCATACATGATTTGACTATTATCGAAGAAAAGCTTTCATATTGAAGATCGATGGTATTCATTAGTCGAGATATTTTTGTAAATTTGTTACATTGATATTTTCTATTTGATTTTAGTTGTATTAACCAACAAAGAAATATCGAGTAAGTCCTTCCAAAGTAATCCAATAACTATTCGTACGTAATCCTTTGGTGCCACCAGCCAGTGAAGTTGAAGAATCACTACGCCCCTATCATATCCCCCATGTTTACGTTGTTTCATATATCGCTGGAATTTAATTTTGTTTTTCATATTGTTTCATATATGTTTCAAGCAACAAATCTTAGTGTTCATTGTATATTTCATCCATTTGCTCCAAAAAAAAAATTTATTATTATTAACTTGAGAATTTTCAATTTAAAATTATTGAGAACAAAAATTATCAACCGCATCTTAGTCGGCACTAAAAAATCAGGGGCTATAATAGCATTTAAAAAATGCATTTTTACCTTAATGTAGATTTTCAAAGAATGCTAGGGAACAACATGCTATGTAGACCTTAAACTTTAAATAGTGGAAGAAAAAACGCGATGAAAAATTAATTTTCTATAGCATTTAAGCAATGCTATTATGATAAAACGCTATCTAACATTTCTGTAGCGTGTAACATTTCTATAGCTTTTTCTATAGCATTCGTTATGTAACATTTTTTAGCGTTTGTTATGCAACATTTCTATAGCATGTAAGAGGTTAATTTCTGTAGTGTTTGAGTACGAACACATTCATTAGACATTAATAAATAAAACATCAATTATAGAGAAATAGAAATTGCTGCTGTTTTAGCTTTTCCACCTATGATATCCATTTACCCATTCCTTCTTTGCATATAATATAACAGATTTTCATAGACAAAAAATATGTAAATTAAAGCATAATGTCTCGTTGTTTAAACAACTTTTACCATGACTATGCATGATATTTTATACATATTTTCATCAATAACTTACTTATAGACCAGTCAAATAATCGATTTCATCTTGTTTTTCTTTTGATATTCTCTCCGATGTCTGCAATATCAAGCAATCAAGATACTTGTAATACACGAAATACATGCAATACAATCGAACAAATTTAGGTGTCAAAGATGCTGAATTACAGCAATATAGGCACGCATATTGACTATTTTCGGCTTCCCCGTCACAATAACTACAAACACCTCTAGGTTATTAAAAATGAAAAATAAATCAATAAGCGAGAAAGATAATTCTTTCAATTGTTGGACACTGTCATGGACTCTAGGCTAGTCTTTACAACTGAAGGATCCTTGACAAATGATGCCATATGCATAAAAAATTAAAGAAATGAAGATGTGTAGTGCTTCAATATGAAAACCTGAGAAAATTTGTTGTTGCCACCTATAGCTAGCAAACATAAGAGTGTCCCCTTCTTATAGACTAAAAACTGAAGCATACATTATGGGAAATCTCCTTCTTATAGATCAAAAACTGTTTGCACATTTAGTTTAATCCATATAGAGATGGGGTTTGGTAAAACACGTGATTTGAGGCAGAATCATTTGCTTCCTACAAATTGTGAAATAGCTTAATCATAGGTTAGCAATTGATAGTCTAGTTTGTTATTAAAAGTACGCTAGTAGCCTATCCAAATGACATTTTATTTAGGGCATAATACATATGCATCTGTTAGCTTTTAGTTTATGGTAATTAAGTTTCATATTTTTCAGAAGTTGAAAGTTTATCGAGATTTAATGTGATGTTATTATGTTTAATCTATGAAAAAAAAGGTTGTGAGAATATTATAGGTATAAATCCATAAGTAATACAAAGTTGTTGGCTTTACCAAAATCATTCATGCGAATTATTTAATTCATTATTTTCGTCAATTTAGGTAAATATATTATTGAGATACGATATTACTACATAAAATATCACAATGGATAGCAACGATTATTTTGTTGGCCAACTATAACAATTATACAACGTTGGTATTAAAAGCCGAGCATCCACAAAACTGGGCCTGCCAAACTGAATGCTATTAGTTTTTCCAAACTGAGTGCCACAAAACTGAGCATCCACAATACAGGGCTATTAGTTTTTCCAATTTGAGTTCCTTCTCTCAATTCCATAAAAATGTATGCACTCTTGGTTTTGCAAAATCGAGGGCAATCTCAGTTTTAAAAAATTGACTGCTTGCATGCTAAATGTAGCGACCCACCATTCCGTACCCTTTGAGCTGATATTGGTTCACTCTGGTTCAACTCAAATTGTACGAAAGAGCGAAAAACTAGGGTAAAGAAGAAGAAAGAGATAGAAGAAAATATAAACAATAACACAGAAACTCATAGTCGCAACGGAACAAAATATAATATATAATAATGGATATTTAAACAAAAGAATATGTAACTGTTTTATACTGATAATCATCAGAGTACAACTATCAATAACATTAATCTGGATAGTTATAATAACTTTTCTTCATACATCGGAAATATAAGTCAACTACGAGAATACATCTCTACCATCCAGCTCATCTCCTGAGCTCCATAGTACCTATGCTGAATCTCTAATACTTAGTCTGATCCGAGTATTATAATTAAATAACACCCGAGTCAGTCTACAGAACCAGTGCGAGAAAACACACTCAATTTTAATTATTAGAGTTATCAAAACATTTTGAAAAACAAAGGTATCTCGTAAGATCGCATCACACATAAAGACGACGGGTTTATCTCTTACGATAACAAAAACGTTTTATAAAAAGTCCTGTGATATTATAATAGTGTCTAAGCACAAATACTTATCCAAATAGCTGAAATTGTTACATTAATTAAATTCCATCATACTAGGTTCTAAAAAACAAAACCTTAAAGGCTTGTATTGGAGAATGGATTCCATACAGTGACTGGGCTATTGGGGTATCACCCATCACAGTACACCCCTAGAAAAATGTACCGATGACCTCCCTAGGATCCCATACAATAGAAGACCGGTCTACCCCTAACTTGGATAGAACCGAATATTTTATCACCATGGGTGCTCCCACCCTTAAAAATCAAGCGCTCACTTTTTCATGCACAACCATACCCATAATTTATATATATTTTCGAGGTTACCTAGAAAAGTGATAAATACCCTAATTGGGTGCGACCTACATAGCCTTGCTGCATCTTCCATGTTTTAGTCATATCCGGTTGATGAGGCTTGTGGCTAAACGTTAACTTTCAAGAAAACTTCCACTTAGAATGTCATCGTCCTCCAATGACAATGTTCTGATAGTATTCGTTCATACAAGTTGACTTGGCTCTGGACTAATCGAATCATTGTCTTCACTATCTCCACAATATCTACTCATACATTCAAACCGGATCGAAGTGTATTTCAGGTAATTAAATCCAATCCCGGTCTCTTCGAAACGATAAAAAAATTTGGTCAAAATTGATAGCGGGTTTTTAAAAATCAAATAATATCCATAAGTTGTCTTGCCATTATTTATAATTCTTAAAACATTCATTTTAAAATATCTTTACAAAGATATATATTCTAATCACTTTCAAATTTATCAATATTTGAAACATTTTGCGAATACTTTTCTCCATAACAGGATATTTCCTTCCGTACCTCACTTCAACAGTAAGTAAAATATTTCCATCTTTGATTTATAATCCATTACCTAGAAAATACCTTGATATAAATCCTTTATTTCTAAATATTTTTGAAAAAACCTTCCATTTCAACACATAGGAAAATATTCTAAGTCCATTTCCCGAAATCATTTCTAATATCAATACTTAAGAGTTTTCTTATCCTATCTGTTAACGCTAAAATGTGAACGCTAACACCCCGGTGTGTGAAGTGTAGTTGTGAAAGCACCACCCGATAGATCGAGAAAGAATTACAAGCAAGTAATAGCGGAAAGGCAGTAAATAACAACAATTTTATAGTGGTTCGGCTTAAGGGTATAGCCTACGTCCACTTTAAGTACTTTTATTGAAGATCTCGTTACAAGTTGATACAATTCTTCCCAAGTACAATTCACTTTGAATTACAAGAAACTTAGAACAATTATTCTAAACTTCAATGGAGATGAGAGTCTTCGAATCCATGTTGGATGTACGTGATCTCTTCTTGAAGTTGTTTGTAGCGTTCTTAGTGTCTCGAGAGCTTCAAGTGTTGAATTGGTCTGGAATGCAGCAAAGTATCGGCGCTTGAAGAGAATGAGCAAAAGTCCTTTGAATGTTGGAGGTGGCTATGTATTTATAGGCAAGCTTGGACATGAATTCTGCGCATAAGTCCTGAGTCGTGACCGACTCAAGCTAAGTCGTCCCCGAGTCAGGCTAAGTCGTGGTTGACTTATAAAACCAACCTTTCCCCTCTTCATGGCTTATTCCTCTGCTGGATTTCATGATAAGTCTTGAGTCGTGTCCGAGTCAATTTTCCTAGGCATTGTGGCGATGGGTTACGACTCAACGATTTTGAGTCGTGGACGAGTCATGGTGAGTCGCCCCATGTTAACTCAAGGTCGAACTGCTGGCTTGGTCCCAAGAGATAAGTCGTTCCCGAGTCAACTTATCATAACTCCTCTCATATTAGCATGTGTCGTACTCGACTTATCATAAGTCGTAGGTATCCATAAGTCGTGACATTCCTTAGGTCGTTCCTTAGGATGAGTCGCGAGCCTGTTGAGTCGTTGAACCATGAGTCGCTGAGTCATGAGTCGCTGAGTCATGAGTCGCTGAGTCATGAGTCGCTGAGTCAGAAACTTTCATAAGTCGCACAACAGTTGAGTCGGAGACTAGCTGAGTCGGTCTTTGATGAGTCGGACCTAGATCATATGAGTCGGTGAGTTCCTTCTTCGGTCATTGAGTCGTACGCGAGTTAATTGTAATTGGCTTTCTGATTTGCACACTTGAACCGCTAACGACTCATGGTGAGTCATAAATCTTCTGAGTCGCTTAATGCTTTATCTGATGAGTCGGCCCAAGCTTCAGTGGGGTTAACATTTGCCCCTCGAAGCACACGCCTAAGTCGTAGGTCGCGTGCTTCGACTTATCTTACCTCGCGTGTGCCGACTCATATCCTACTACCTTGGTATATAAATAGCATGAATCGTCATTCTTATCTTCTTCTTCTTTTACCAATCTCGTGAGTCACTCTCTGCCATTAACGCATCTCCAAGCTCTCAAAAACAATTTTAACTCGAATCTCCTCCGATCATCTCTGACATCACACCACGTAAGCAATTTCGCCTCCTTTCTGATTGTCGATCATCATTAACCTGTGCGCTCCGTCTTTATCTTCAATCTATCCCCTTGAGCTTTGCGAGTTTGGTTGCCCTAATCATTGATGGATTGAGGATTGTCTGATTCAATGATTTGCAACTCGAGGCGATCCACTGACGCGATAAAATTAGGGTTGTAGATTGAGAGTTTATTGGGTTAATGGGTTAGATGGTTGATTCGAATGCTGTTGTAGGTTTGACTCGGCTCCTTTCGTATGACCCAGTGACCCTCACGATTTAATCATGGCACGACTCATCATGCTCCTCAACTTGAGCCTTGAGTCGCGACCGAGACAGAACTTAGAGATTTCCTTATTATTTTGAACCAGAGCTCCTTTAACATACTACACGACCTAAGCCCTGAGTCGTTGCCGAGATAAGACTTAGCCTTGAGTCGTTGCCGAGATAAGACTTGGAGATAATCTCCTTATCTCCACGACTCATTACTTAGGGCACTGCCGACTCAGAACTTTTGAACCGTTGATGGGTTATGACTTGTGTAAATTCTGTTTGAACATTGGACCATTGCATTAACTTCGAACTGTTGAATTTTATTGCACTCATTCACAGGTTATTTTGACTTGCAGGCTAATAACCTGTTCAATACAACATTCACAGAAAACTGGGACGAATATACTTGTCATTGACTGCCCACATCGAATGACAGATTAGTTAACAATAGATGATTAACTTGAATAAATTGTGTGTATGAAGTGCCTTTAACTTATCAATTTCAAACAAAATACCAAAGCAATGCTGAAATAGTCAATAGAAATCGACCCGCTTGCACTAATATTATGCTTGAGCTTTAGATTAACAAGTTCTGAAATGTTTACAATCGATCAAGCATCGATCAGTATAATTCCAGTTAAATATACTTGTCACTTTTAATTAGTCTTGCACAACACTTCACACTTTTTAGGAAACGCGCACCTTCGCATTTGAACATCCAGTTGCTTGTGTAGAATGACCTCTCATCAAGAAGAGCCGATGGGCCAGGCTGAAGATGTCTTCCCAGTAGCTATCCCTGTAGATAACCCTCCGGAGAGAACATCCACAACTTTGAATCAGCGGGTGTTTAACCAACTGCGCGTCCAGTTTGGCATTGATGATGCTGACGTCTTACTTCCGGGACCAAATGACACCGCGGATAGGCCCCCTCTTGGCTTTGTTGCTGTTAATCGCCAAATGTGCTTGAACGGCGCTATTCCTCCTTTTAATGACTTTCTTCAACAGTTCCTGCTTCGGTTGTCTATCTCTCCATTCCAATTACACCCCAATGGTTACGCCATTCTGATGGGGTTATGTGTTCTATTTAGGAGAGTTTTGGATCGATTACCAAGCTTCGGGGAGATCTGCTATTTTTGCTCATTCACGAAAATTAAAGACCATCCCTCCATCGTGGTTATAAGAAGCGCTCGAAACCGCAAACTTATTACTGATCTCTCCGAAAGCGCTCACGGATTTTTGAATCAGTTTTTCTTTGTTCGCTGCCCTCCAGGATTTTATGCCATCTGGAGAGTGGGAAGTAAGATTTCCTGTCTTTACTTTTTCCGTTTTGAAACTTTCTCGAGATCTGAACTCTCAGTTGCTAATTTCATTCTTTTCCTGTTTTAGCACTTCCACCCCCTGCTAGGGACCCAAGTCTTAAGCAAATTTTTGAAAGATTAAATGCCGTGCCGGTAGAAGAGAGGAGCATAAAGTTTCTGCTAAACGACGAATTTTTACATCAATACGGACTCCTCCATCCCTCTCGCTTTACTCAGCCTCATGAAGCTCCAACGGAGGTTCCTGATTCTCCGGTGAAAACTCCTGATCTTCCGATCTCCACTAAATAGCACATGCGAGGAGAAATTTCTGCAGAAACCTTACTAGTAAAGTGCTCTACTCCATGAGGTGATGCAGGACCCTCCGAAAAGCCCGCACTTGCTCCCATAATTGAAGAAGAAGAGGAGCCCCTTTCCCAAACCAGGAAGAGTGCCGACAAAGGAGCTGATGGAGGGAATCAGGTTGGGCATGATGGTGATGACGTCTTTGGGGATTTAAGTGACATAATCGTCACTTCCCAAGAGCTCTTTAAAGATGACCCTGCCTGTGGTAAAACTGTACCCCCGATGATTGAAGCGACATCTGCCCTCCAACAGACTCCAACTCCTTTGTCCCAAGAATTGTCACCGACAGTGAAACCTATTACTTCCCCCCAACTGAGGAGTGGTTCGTTAGTCCAACGCGAGTAGTTTGCACTTCACACACAACTAAGGATTTTCCAGCACATTTATGCACTTATCTTCTCATACTTTAAAGATTTCTAAAGCTTGTCTTTTCTTATTTCAGATCCTTCAATGACACGCGGCGGATCATATTATCAGGACTTCCAACGCTACGGGGGGCGTGGTCAATATAATTATGGGCGCTACTTCGCCTCCTATAGAGAGTCTGACGAAGAGAGGGCTGCTCGAAAGGCTCGTGAAAGGAGGGATGAAGAAGAGCGTTATGACAGAAGGGATAGGGATGAGCAACACGATTCTTTGCAGAGAGGTGACGACTCTCACAAAAGGAAATCTCACGATGACCGAGGAAAAGGTCATGTAGCCGAAGATTCAGGCAAACGATCCCGATATGGTGAGAGACATGCTTCCACTACTCCCGAAAAGGCTACTGCCCCTGCTCCTCTTGACATTCCTTCCGATTCTCCTGCTCTCGGGAAGGCGGACATCCAAACAATAATAAGCAGACCCAAATTTCAAGTTGGACCGGGCCCAGCCACTTTACAAAGTCGTTTCCACAGTGGTGCTTAAAGGGTGTGAGGTTCGACCTTGACCTGGTCCCTATTGACAAGCCTGCCATGCTACGAAATCTCGACGCCGTCAAACTTGATATCGAGAGGATGTCAAACTGGCAGAAGCTTGTTGATGAGCTTCAGAGAGTTAATCGTGCCAACATAGAGGCCATGCTCACTATGGAAAATGACAAGGCTGAATGGCAAAAGGTCCTTGAGCAACATGATACCGAAATGAGGAGCATTGCTTCCTACAATGAGGAGCTCGAAGCAAAGGTTGAGAATTTGAAACATGAGCTTGCTGCTTCCTCTACTTCATATTCTCAAAAAGAAGAAGTGCTCCTGAAACAAGTGAGAGACGCTCACGCTAGCCAAAGGGATGCCGAAGACAGGCTCGAAGCACAAAAAAGAATCGGTGAAGGCTATGTCTCTGATATTGCTGAGCTTCAAAATAAAAACAAGTCCCAAGAGGCAGAGATACAAATGCTTAAGCTTCAGCTTTCCAAAACTGAGAGGGAACGTGATGAGGCCGTCGCCGGCAGAATCGCAGCTGAAGAATCTCATGAGGCGACCAAAAACAGCTTCGGCTCAACATTATTCGACTTCTACTTGCATAGCGTCTTGGGGCGTGGAAGCCTTGCTTTTCTAGGTCCCAAGTATGAGATCACTTTAGCTGAAGTGTGGGAGGCCGCCCTTGAGATGCTTGGTGCTGAAGGTGCTGGTTATGACGAATCAGCCCTGAAAAGGCATTATTTTGATGATGATGCTCGCGCTGCCCTTGCCAAGGGAAAGGAACAACTTGCCAAATTAAGAACTGAAGTGATGGAAGGGGGCCAGCTGGAAAAAACCACTTCAACTACTCTAATCCAGCCACCTTCTTCGTCTGAAGTCAACATTGTTGGTTCCAGCTCCCATTTTGCATCTCCTACCAAAGTTACCACTGAGATTACAAGCGTACAGGGTGGAGACGAGGGTGATGAGAGCGCTGACGCGCAAGCTTATGAAGTCGATATCAGGAAACCAGCTTCTCCAGGTAACTTCACTGTTAATCTTGCTACTGTCAATTCTGCTCAAGCGGGTTACTCATTTATTTCGCATGAGTTTCATGAGCTCCTTGGCTATTTTCTCAACCTTGATGAGCCTTCATCTCCTCTCTCCACTAACTTTATTGGTGAACCTTCATCGCCTCTCTTTACCGACTTTAACCTCTTTTCTTCTGTAGAGAAAGTACCAAGCACTGCTCAAACTTCTACTTCTCCGGTTATCGTTCCTCCATCTCTTCAGGTGGCGCCTACTTCTGCCTCGCAACCTGGATCACAGGAGGAACAAATAGAGGCTCTTCATGGCTTGGATGATCCCATCACTTCGCAAGAGCAGAAAGATGAGAGACTTGAGGGAGGCGACATATCTCCGGAGCGGACTCCTTCTGACGACATAACTCTATCTAAACTTGTCACTCCAGGAAGTGAATCTTCCTCAAAGAGGAGAAAGAAGCAAGGAGCATCAAGGAGGAGAGGGAAGATAATCACTGCCACTGAAGAGGAGCCAGAAGTTGGGCCAGCTGCGCCTACCTCTCCTTTCCTCCCTTATACCCACTGGCCGACCTGAAAAGCTGGTCATTCGGCCGGGTAAAGGGTCCAAAGGCAGTAAAAAGAAGTGAAGACTTTTAGCTTTTTGTCTTTTGTATGAACTGGCCGAGAGTTGTGCGGGTACCGGCCCCCGCTTTTATTTTGAAACTTGTATCTGCATTATAGTTGAATAAAATGATTCTTCGTTTGTACAAACTTCTGTTTGAATTTGAGAATGCATTTACTATTTATTTTTTGCACAAGTTTATTTACACGATATTGCAGCGAGCTTATAGCATGTTACTTGAGCGTTACCTTTTGCTGGTTTGGCTATACCTGTTACTTGAGCGTTACCTTTTGCTGGTTTGGCTATACCATATTGTGTGTAATTATACTATATTGCCCCCATTCCATAAGTTTGCTGCAATATTCTATACTTCGAGGGGACTTGCACTCATATTTGCTAAAGAATAATTATTTTATTCTTTAAAGAAAATTTTTGCAAAGTACAACCCTCTTCGTATAAGTTTCTGCGCTTTGACCTTTGAAGAAATCACTTCTTTCTTTTGCTTAAGTACATTTTTTACCAAGTGAATTCTTTTATGCGGTAAAGCGGACCTCTGAAGGGTACTTTAACTCCCTCTCTCTCTTTTTCTCTCTTCTTTTTTTTTGAGGAAGATTATTCCCCAGAATAGGTAAATTACTCTTTCTTCGGAAGTTAAAGTATGCCCCTGATGAGGATTTTTTTTATATAGAAAGTTGTACCTCTGAGGAGGGATTTTTTACGTTTCAACACTCGGAAGTTTTATTTCAATCTCGGTGAAACGTGTACCTCCAAAGAGTTTTGCCTTAGAAAGCCTTTTCACGTTTCAACACTTGGAAGTTTTATTTCAATCTCGGCGAAACGTGGGCTTCCGAAGAGGTCTTTCTTCTTGATTGTGCCTCCGAAGAGGTCTCTATTTTGTTCGTCTTTCAACTCTGGTGAAGTGAAATTCCGAAGAGCGGCCGTTACACTTCAACTCCCGGTGAAATATGCCTCCGAAGAGGTCTTTATTTTGTTTGCATTTCAACTTTGGCGAAGTGAAACTCCAAAGAGTAACTACTCCGACTCCTGGTGAAATGTGCCTCCGAAGAGGTCTTTTTCTTTGTTTGCATTTCAACTCTTGTGAAGTGAAATTCCGAAGAGCGGCTATTTCACTTCAACTCCTGGTGAAATGTGCCTCAGAAAGGGTTTTCATTGCCTGGAAGTTACTCTCTCATGGTTGGAGGGTCATGACTCCTCCAATCTTTTTTGTTGAGTAGAGAACTTTCTTTTTTGTGGCATATGACCCATTAGAGGTCTTTTATCCTCCGAAGAGTTGTGCCTCTGAAGAGGACTCGTGCTGCCGATGATGGATTTTGGTTGTTTCCTTGTCTTCTTGCTTATGCCTTTTCACCGATCCTCCTTTTTTTTTTCTCTTTTCAAGTTTTCATTCCCCTTTTCTTGCAAGTAGCTTGTTTAATCCAAGGAAGTGTACTTCATTGTCAGGCAAGTTCGTGAGAACGGGCACTAGCTTCCTAATTGGATGTTTGTTTGTTCAAACAATCTCAATTTATCAGCAAGGGCTCGTTTCTATCGAAATCATTAGCCGTTCAATTGAAGTATTTCCTATCTAGGATTTGAATTCGGGGTCTTTGTGACTTGAAATTTGTTTGTTGAATGATGGTGAGAATCACTCGGTCTTATTATGCGCAAGTTTTATTTCCATTGTCTGCAAAAATTTAAATCGACATTTCAGTAATACATTTTATGTACTTTTATATCGAAAATAAAGCAAACATGTAATAAAAATAAGGAACACAAGATTTATAGTGGTTCGGCCAAGAATTTGGGCCTACATCCACTTTATATTCTTTCATTAATCACTTGCATCAGTTTTACAATTGCTTTCAATTACAAGAATCATACATTCACAATTCTTTTTACAATGTTTCAACAAAATTTTCAAGTAAAGTATGGACGCAAGTGATTGCTGTTCCATGCCCTTGGAATTTGATCTCCTTCAACAGTAGTGAGTTTGAATGTGCCATCAAGAAGCTTCTGACCTATGACATATGGTCCTTCCCAATTTGGCCCAAACACACCTGTCGCTGTCATAATTCTTTTTAGGACTAGATCTCCGATTTCAAAGCTTCGTTGACGAACTTTGGAATTGAAATGTCCGGCTATCCTTTGCTGATGAGCTGCAATTCTGAGACTAGCCTCATCCCTTTTTTCATCAAGGAGATCTAGCGCTTCAAGTTGTAGCTTTTCATTTTCTGCTTGATTGAAATGGATTCTTCTGTGTGAAGGGACCTCTGTTTCAACCGGGATCATTGCTTCCGATCCGTATGCTAACGAAAAAGGAGTATGCCCTGTCGCAGTTTTGTGAGTAGTTCTGTATGCCCATAGTGCAAGTGGTAGTTTATCGACCCAACCACCTTTTGCTCTTTCGAGTTGCTTTTTGATGGTTGATTTGATGATCTTGTTCATTGCTTCCACCTGCCCGTTTGCCTGCGGATGAGCCACTGCCGAAAAGCTTTTCTGGATTTTGAATCGTTTGCAAAAATCCTGGAATTCCTCGCTTTTAAACTGAGTACCATTGTCTGTGATTATTTTCTGAGACACACCGTATCTGCAAATGATATTCTTGGTCACAAAGCTTATCATTTTCTTAGAAGTGATAGTAGCCAATGGTTCAGCTTCAGCCCATTTAGTAAAGTAGTCAACTGCAACAATAGCATATTTAATCCCTGACTTTGCAGTTGGTAGCGGCCCAATGAGATCCATTCCCCAAATCGCAAACGGCCATGGACTGACCATCTGTGTGAGTTCGGTAGAAGGTGCTCTAGGAATTTTGGCAAATCTTTGACATCTGTCACATTTTCGGGAGTAATCTGCAGCATCTCGATTAATTTCCGGCCAAAAATATCCGTATCGGAGAATTTTCTTTGCCAATGTTTGGCCGCCTGAATGATCACCACATTCGCCTCCATGTACCTCGGCTAGGATCGTTTTGGATTCTTCCCTGGATACACATCGAAGTAAAGGCATTAAGAATCCCCGTCTGTACAATCGGCCATCCTGAATTACATAGCGAGAGGCTTTCCTTAGTAGCTTTTGTCTCTCTCTTGAATTTTCTGGCAAAGAACCATTGAGTAGGTAATCTAATATTGGAGTCATCCACGACTCTTGTTCTTGAGATACATTCATAATCCAGTCTATATCCATCTCGTCTATACTTGGTGCTGAGAGGACTTCTACGGGAACCAATCCCAATAGTTGAGCTTCACCAGAACTTGAATACTTTGCGAGGGAATCTGCCTTCGTATTCTCTTCCCGGGGAATATGGCTTATTGAATAATGATCGAGTTCACATAGGAGTTCCCAAACCTTTGACAAGTAGGAAGGCAAGTTTCCACCTTTTGTTTGAAATTCCTTCTTGACTGGGCATACAATAAGCTGAGAATCACTGAAGATCTGTAATGCTCGAATGTTTAGCTCTTTAGCGATTTTCAGACATGCAATAAGAGCTTCATATTCTGCTTCATTGTTTGTTGAAGGAAATTCCAATCTTAGTGCATAACATAATGATCGACCTTCAGGAGTTTCAAGTACCACTCCGGCTCCAGAACAGTAGTCATTTCTTGCGCCATCAACATACATCTTCCACTGGATTGGGGAATCATTGATCGCTTCTTCCTCACCATTATCTTTCTCTGTGAATTCTGCAATGAAATCAGCTAAAGCTTGTCCGTTGATTGCTTTTCGGGGGTGATAAGTGATGTCATATTGACTGAGTTCAATGTTCCATTTTAGAAGGCGACCCGAAGTTTCAGGGCGAAATAGGACTTGCTTTAGAGGTTGATCAGTGAGTACTTTGATAGGATGAGCTTGGAAATATTGCCTCAGTTTCCTTGATGCAACTAGTAGGCAATAGGCGAGTTTTTCCAACTTGGAGTAATTCAGCTCTGCCCCAGTGAGTCTTTTGCTGATATAGTAAACCGGATGTTGAATCCTTTTGTCTTCCCGTATCAGCGCTGCACTTAGAGCATGAGATGACACTGCCAAGTATATAAGAAGATCCTCACCATTGCCTGGCCTAGAAAGTATTGGAGGTGTTTCCATATGATGGATCAACTCATCGAAGGCTTTTTGGCATTCGGAAGTCCATTCAAAATTCCTCTTTCCTTTCTTCAGGGCATCAAAGAATGGGATGCATTTATCAGTGGCTTTGGAAATGAACCGACTCAGGGCGGCGACCTTTCCGTTGAGACTCTGCAATTCCTTCTTTTTTCTAGGAGCTTTAACTTCTTTCAAGGCAGTAATTTGAGCTGGACTAGCCTCAATGCCCCTAGCACTGACGATGAAACCTAAGAACTTTCCGGACTCGACCCCAAATGTACATTTCAGAGGGTTAAGTTTCATTCTGTATTTCCGGAGGACTGCGAACATTTCCGCTAAGTGTTCAATGTGATCCGCTGCTTTCCTGGACTTCACTAACATGTCGTCGGCGTAGACTTCCATAGTTTTGCCCAATTGCGGTTTGAACATAGCATTAACAAGTCTTTGGTAGGTTGCCCCTGCATTTTTCAATCCGAAGGGCATAATTTTGTAGCAATATAGTCCAACATCTGTGATAAAGCTTATATCCTCCTGATCCGGCTCGTGCATCATGATTTGGTTATAACCGGAGTAGGCATCCATGAAAGATAACAATTCGTGTCCCGCAGTTCCGTCTACCAGTTGATCGATCCTGGGTAATGGGAAGCAATCTTTGGGGCAGGCCTTGTTTAGATCAGAAAAATCGATGCATACTCTCCATTTTCCATTGGCTTTCTTGACCAGCACAGGATTTGAAACCCAATTCGGATATGTAGATTCTTTGATGAAGTTATTTTCCATGAGTCGATCAACTTCTTCTTTTAATGCTGCTGACCTTTCTGGACCTTGGGTTCTTCTTTTCTGTTTAACTGGCGTAAACTTTGGGTCAATATTCAGAGCGTGTACTGCAACTTCTGGAGATATTCCACACATATCGGCATGAGTCCAAGCAAAGACATCCAGATTTGCTTTCAGGAAAGATATCAAGATATTCTGAATTGACACATTAAGCTGTGAACCCACATTCAACACCTTATTTGGGTCCTTCGGGTCAACAGGTATCGGAACTGTCGTTTCCACCGGTACCACTCTATTCTCCCCTGCACTGGCTTTTCTGGGATCCATTTCTTTCCGTGCCCCGCTATGCTCTCCAGTGCAGGGTCCGCCCCGTAATTGCTACAAGGCTGGTTCCTTGATGCGGACTGGGGTTGCCGCATCCTTTCCCATTTCTCTTTTTCTTGACTCTCGCAGCTCTGTCAAATAGCACTCTCGCGCAGCATTTTCATCCCCTTTTATAACTCCTACTCCATTGTCAGTAGGGAATTTAATAGTGAGGCACCACGGGGCTAGGATAGCTTTGAATGCTGCGAGTGTTGGACGGCCAAGAAAAGCATTATAAGCAGAAAACTCATCGACAATCACAAATGTTTGCTTGCGGACCACTTTCCTTTCTGCTTCCCCAAGTTCCACAAGCAGATCGATGGTCCCAATTGGTTGCTTTGGTTCCCTAGTGAAGCCAGCGATCTTCTGTGATGAGGCTTGTACATCGATCATAGGGATTTTCATCTGGTCAAATGTCTTCTTGAAGAGGATATTACATGATGCTCCGCAGTCGATGAGGACTCTTCTGACAATGGCCGGTCCAATACCAGCCGAGATGACCAAGGGATCTAGGGTAGGAGCTTCTATACCTGTGGAATCTCTGGCTCTGAAAACAATATCATCGCTGAAAGTTTTCTGTTGTTTCAGGGGCGTAGTGTCTTCTAAAACAAAGACGTCTTCTTCGGCTGGAGCATATTTCAAAGCCCTGGAATATCTCTCCATCTCACCCCAGCTCTTGCCAGCTGGGTGAGGCCCTCCTGTAATGACATTGATAACGGGCCTTCCAGATTCATGTCTCGTAGCTTTCTCACCTGTCCTAGGCTGATGAACAGGAACCTGTTGCCCCTGACTTGACGATGCAGGATTGTTGCTATTCTTCTTCACAAATTGCTGCAGTTTGTTTTCTCTTAGCAACTCTTCAATCAGATTTTTCAACTGGCGGCACTCATCAGTCTCATGACCGGGTTGATTGTGGAAGCGGCAGAATTTCCCACTCTGTATGGCTTTTTTCCCGGTTCTCAAAGGGATAGGTTTAGGGAAATCGACGGAATCTTTAGTGGCAAGGTAGATGTGCTCCGGCGTATGTGATAATGGAGTATATTCTGATGGCTTGAAGGATCGGGGCTTCTTCAGATTACCCTGTTTCTTCCCATTATTATTCTCCCTTTTTTGCCCCACCGATTCATTCTTGCGTGGAGCGACAGTGTTGTCTCCTGCTTTCTCCAACACTCTCTTTACTGGTAAAGGACGGCTTTCCAAGCGAATGAATTCATCTTCTTTTTTGTAGAACTTTTCGAGAGAGGTTGGCTCCTTCATATTTAACCATTTCCCAAATTCGCTTGACTTATCAATAGCCCTCATCAGATAAGTCAATATCATTCGTGGTTCAGCATTGTCCACCTCGGCCAGCGCTATATTAAAGCGGTTCAAGAAAGATCTGATAGATTCACCAGGATTCTGTTCTAAACTTGACAGTGACATGATGTCCTTGGCCTTCGAAGCATATAGTCTAAACTGCTCCTTGAATTTTCTGGTCAAGTCTGAAAACTGATCAATAGATCGGACTGGCAACTTGGTGAACCATAGTAGAGCCACACCTTCCAGGTATACGGGGAAATATCGGCACTTTATTTCGTCCGAGGCTCTGGCACCTGTCATGTGCCAATCATATTTATACAAGAATTCATTCGGGTCACTTGTCCCTTTATAAGCTGGGATAGTCGGAGGGACAAACTTCCTTGGAAATTCCGCCTTTAAGATTCTTTCAGTAAACGGAGTTTTGCTTGGGGCGAAACCCCATTCCTTCTCATCTTCAACCCTTTGCATACTTTCTTTCATGATCTCCCGGACCATTCCAGAAAGATATTCCTCATCATGCCGAGTTCTAGATCCACCGGCCTCAGGTACTGCCTGCTCAATGGGACTAGTAGCCCTTTCAGGAGCATTCCTTTCATTAACATCATGAACGTTGCCAGCATAGTTCCTTTCATTACCAGCCGGTTGATTGTTTGCCCCAAGTAAGTCGTTCAACTTATTCAGAATCAGAGCATTCTGGGCACTTTGAGCCTCTAATTGTGCATTTTGGGCGTTTATCTGCTGGTTTAGCCCTAGAATTACAGCATCCAACTCCGCTTTCGTAACTCCAACAGATGGAGTGGGTTGATTAGGTACAGGGGAAGCGGAGGTTCCCTCTTGAATGTTTCCAGATCTGACAGATCTACTTTTCCTTCTAGGAGCCATAATCTCAGATAGACTTCTGGTTTTTAAAGAAATTCTTTCTACAAATCTCTGTGAAGCAATGATGACAGTTTTCCTGAGTTGGGTTCTCAGTGAAAGCACCAAAAATGTTAACGCTAAAATGTGAACGCTAACACCCCAGTGTGTGAAGTGTAGTTGTGAAAGCACCACCCGATAGATCGGGAAAGAATTACAAGCAAGTAATAGCGGAAAGGCAGTAAATAACAACAATTTTATAGTGGTTCGGCTTAAGGGTATAGCCTACGTCGACTTTAAGTACTTTTATTGAAGATCTCGTTACAAGTTGATACAATTCTTCCCAAGTACAATTCACTTTGAATTACAAGAAACTTAGAACAATTATTCTAAACTTCAATGGAGATGAGAGTCTTCGAATCCATGTTGGATGTACGTGATCTCTTCTTGAAGTTGTTTGTAGCGTTCTTAGTGTCTCGAGAGCTTCAAGTGTTGAATTGGTCTGGAATGCAGCAAAGTATCGGCGCTTGAAGAGAATGAGCAAAAGTCCTTTGAATGTTGGAGGTGGCTATGTATTTATAGGCAAGCTTGGACATGAATTCTGCGCATAAGTCCTGAGTCGTGACCGACTCAAGCTAAGTCGTCCCCGAGTCAGGCTAAGTCGTGGTTGACTTATAAAACCAACCTTTCCCCTCTTCATGGCTTATTCCTCTGCTGGATTTCATGATAAGTCTTGAGTCGTGTCCGAGTCAATTTTCCTAGGCATTGTGGCGATGGGTTACGACTCAACGATTTTGAGTCGTGGACGAGTCATGGTGAGTCGCCCCATGTTAACTCAAGGTCGAACTGCTGGCTTGGTCCCAAGAGATAAGTCGTTCCCGAGTCAACTTATCATAACTCCTCTCATATTAGCATGTGTCGTACTCGACTTATCATAAGTCGTAGGTATCCATAAGTCGTGACATTCCTTAGGTCGTTCCTTAGGATGAGTCGCGAGCCTGTTGAGTCGTTGAACCATGAGTCGCTGAGTCATGAGTCGCTGAGTCATGAGTCGCTGAGTCATGAGTCAGAAACTTTCATAAGTCGCACAACAGTTGAGTCGGGGACTAGCTGAGTCGGTCTTTGATGAGTCGGACCTAGATCATATGAGTCGGTGAGTTCCTTCTTCGGTCATTGAGTCGTACGCGAGTTAATTGTACTTGGCTTTCTGATTTGCACACTTGAACCGCTAACGACTCATGGTGAGTCGTAAATCTTCTAAGTCGCTTAATGCTTTATCTGATGAGTCGGCCCAAGCTTCAGTGGGGTTAACACTATCTCCTATATTTCTGGAATTTATATTAATCCACTTTTACCTTTTCCAAGGTCTATTATGCTCAGTTATAATTTCGTCTATCCATTTTCAACTTCTAAAATCGTATCCGTATTTCACATCTCAAGAGAGTTTATAAATAAATAAATAATTTAAATCATTCAAGACTATATATAATAAGTATTTTAGAGAATAATAATTTATTTTTGAAACATGTTCAAATAATTATTTGAGTCATCAAACACTTTTTAAATAAAACATTAATAACTCATTTTTCAGTCCATCCTTAATTAAAACTAACTGAATTAAAATACTTTCTATAGAAGTTTGAATTTATTTTCAGTAAGAATTTATATTTGAATAATCGACTTTCTAAAGTATCCCAATATTAACTAGTTTAAATTTTCATACTTAAATAAATAAAATTTCCCTTTTAAAACAAACTTAATTTCTAAATATATATATATGTGTGTGTGTGTGTGTGTGTGTGTGTGTGTGTACATATATATCTAAAAAATACTCAGTAACCAATTCCAATCTATAAATCCCTCTCGATTCACAACATATCGATTTCCTTTCCAACTCCTTAGCCATTTCATATTCCAAAAATAGATTCTATTATTTTTCCAAAAACAATTTCCATATCTTGGTATAATTTCACACTATGAATTTTTATTCCAATTTATCAACAATTATCATTGTTAACGCTGAAATTGAACGCTAACACCCCGGTGTAAGTAGAGATAAATTGAAATCACCACCCGTCAAAATTCATAGAAAAAACAGTAAAGAGACAACAGTTTTATAGTGGTTCGGCTGCACGTTAAGCCTACGTCCACTTTAATCTCCTTTATTGCTGGTTCGATTACAACTTATACAACAATCTTCGATTACAACACCACTTAGACAAATAACTAGAACTCGGATGTAGGAGAATTCTTCAAATTCATGTTGAATGTATTAGATCTCTTCTTGAAGTTCGTTGAAGTGTCTTTCATGTTTGAAGTGTCGGATGAGTCGAGAAATCAGCAGAGTATAAGCGTTCCAGAAATGAGCCAAAGTCCTCCCTCAGTTGGAGTAGGTGGAGTATTTATAGGGAAAATTCGGGCTAAGTCGTAGGTCGTGTGCGACCTAAGGATAGGTCGTAGGTCGTGAGCGACCTAGGGAGCATGGATTACAGATTAACAGGGTTGCACTTGGCCATTTGAACAAGTTGGTAGGTCGTAGCGACCTAGGAAGAAGCGGTATAGGAAGTTGCGGCATATGGAATTGTCTCGGTCAGCTTAGATCGCAATCGACATAACGAAGAGGCGTAGGAAGTTGCGGCATCAGGAGTTGTCTTGGTTTACGCTAGGTCGCTAGGTCGCTAGGTTGCTAGGTCGCTAGGTCGTTAGGTCGCTAGGTCGCTAGGTCGGTTATCTGTCGAATCTTTGGAGTCTTTTAGGTTGTTAAGCCATTGTGTCTTTCTCTTGCAATGTACTGTTAAGTCGCTAGGTCGCTTACTATATTAGGTCGTTAGGTCGCTTACTATATAAGGTCGTTAGGTCGCTTACTGTACTAGGTCGCTTATTATATTAGGTCATTAGGTCATGAAACAGAACGATATTAACACTTGCCCCTCGAAGTACACGCCTATGTCATTGGTCGTGTGCTTCGATGTACTTGCTCTAGGTCGTGGGCGATCTAACGAGCTAATTAACTTACGAATGATACGCCTTCTTCCCTTCCACCTATATAATTCATCAGCTCGCTTCTCCTTCCTCACTGAATTGTTTGCCTCTGCCGCCATTGATACACCAAAGCTCAGAGCCTTAGCACAAAATCCTCTCCTTTTTCATCTCCAATCGTTAATTCCATCAGTAAATTTAGGTTGCCACCGATTCCCCATAATCATCTCCATACGATTTTTATTGTTACGTTGCAAAATTGCACTTGGATTTCTCTTCGGTTCTTGTCAAGTTGTTAGCAACTGCTGTAGAAAAGAATCGGCCTAGGGTTTCAAGGAATTTCTGGAAATTTGGAGGAGATGATGGGGTTTTAGGTTAACGGGTTATTGGATTTTAGGTCATGTTCGGAACTTCTGGTGAAGCGAGGGAGGTGGACACGTGGCAATGTGTGAGTGGAGAGCAAGACATCAGGGTTTTGATGGGGGATGGATTTTCATTGCCGAGTTGCTTCTTGCGACCTAACAGATTGATGATCTAACAAATTTGCGACCTAACAAATTTGCGACTAACCCATTACGACTTAAACCGTTTTCGTCCTAACTTTTTTAGGTCACGAGCGAACTAGGACTTAGCCAGATTCACACTGCTTTGACCTGGAGCTTTAACCTAAGTCATAACTTTAATTGGTGGAAACATGATACTGCTGAACTTTTTTGACTTGAACAATGAAACTTTAAGAATCTCCAACCTATGCCAAGTCGTTTGAGCTTGATCACTTGTGAAAATTGGACAGCATTTAACTGAATTTTTAACTTGAACTATTAAGATAAACTTCCTTAACTTGTTGCACTTCTTTACATATTATATTAACTTTTAATGCTAACAACATGTTAAATACAACATTTGCAGAAAACTAGGGCGAATATACTACCACCGACTACCCACATTGAATGACAGATTAGTCGATAAAGAATAATCAACTTTAAAGAAATTATACGAATGAAGTGTTATGAATCTACAAATTCAAGTGAAGTATTAAAGCAAAACAAAAATAATTAATCAACTAAGGTTGATCTGTTTGCGTCAACACTGCAGTTGTATTTGGACTTAAAATAACAAGCCCTGAAATTTTATAATCGACAGATGTCTATTAGTTTAATCCCAGTTATATTTTCTTGTCTTTCTATTAGTTTTGCACAACACTTCACTCATTTAGGAAATGTGCACCTTCATATTTGAATATCCAGTTCCTTGTGTAGAATGACTTCTCAAAAAGAGATAGTAGAGAAAGCTGGAGAGGTCTTCCCAATAGCTAACCCCCTGGATGATCCCCCGGAAAGGACCTCGACTACTCTGAATCAACGAGTTTTCAACCAACTATGCATTCAGTTTGATATTGCTGAGGCAGATGCTTTGCTTCCAGGGCAAACGATACTGCTGATAGGCCACCTTTTGGTTTCATCGCAGTTAACTGTCAGATGTGCTTGAGTGGATCAATTCCTCCCTTTAACGATTTTCTTCAACAGCTCCTCCTCCGATTGACTATCGCTCCCTTCCAGTTGCAACGCAATGGCTACGCCATTTTGATTGGACGATGTGTACTGTTCAGGAGGACACTCGACCGTCTTCCAAGCTTTGAAGAAATTTGTTATTTATGCACATTTGCAAAGAATAAAGATCACCCCTCTATAATACTCGTGAGAAGCGCAAGGAACCGTAAATTGATCATCGATCTTCCCGAAAGCGCCCATGGGTTTCTGAACCAATTTTTCTTCGTCCGTTGCTCCATAGGATTTTATAGCATTTGGAGAGTAGGAAGTAAGCATGCCTATCTCCGTTCTTTCCGTTTCTGAACTTTCCAAAATTCGAGTTGTTAAATGCTAACTTCATTCTTTACTTTTACAGCACTTCCTCCTCTTTCTAAAGATTCAAGCCATCAGACGACTTTTGAAAGACTAAGTGTTGTGGCGGTTGAGGAGAGAAGCATCAAATTTTTGCCGAAGGGCGAATTTTTGCATCAATTCAGACTTCTGTATTCTTCCCGATCTACTCATCTTCATGATGCCCCTGGTTCTTAAACAGAGACTCCAGATGCCCCAGTTTTCGTTGGAGGACTTACACCGAAGGAACCTACTGCCGAGTCTTCACTGGTGAAATGTTCTGCTTCCGTTGACATTGCGGGGTCATCCGGCAAACTTCCACTTCCCTCGGTTATCGACGAAGAGGAAGCTTCTCAATATTTCGGGAAGGCTACTGATGCAGGAGCTGAGAGAAAGAGTCCCGCTAGGCATGACGTTGACGATACTTTTGAGGGATTGAGCAACTTGACAGTTACTTCACATGAACTCTTCAAGGATGATTCTACCACTTCTAAACTTGCTTCTCCAGCAATTGAAGTGACATTAGTTTTGCAAACAGCTCCATCAACTCAAGAGATAACTCTTAAGCCGAAGAGTGGTTTGTAGTTTGACGCGCGTAGTTCACATGCCACACACACTTAGGATTTTAGCAGCTTTGTGCACTTAACTTCTTTACTTTGAAGATTTCTTAACTTGTCTCTTCTTCATTTTCAGTTTCTCCAATGGGACCTAACGGCTCTTGCTATGACGATTTTCAACGCTATGGAAGGCGCGACTCTTATGATCCCAAACGGTATCTTCCTGCATCGAGGGAAACTGATGAAGAAAGAGCCGCAAGAAAAGCTTGTGAGAGGTGGGCTTATGAAGAGCGTTGTAGGAGAAGGGATGAACGACATGATTCTTCCCAGAGAGGTGACGATTCCCACAAAAGAAAATCTCACGATGACAAAGGGAAAAGTCACATCGCTGAACATCCAAGTAAACGGGCCAAGCTTAGTGAAAGGCCGGAGTCCGTAATTTCTGAAAAACTAGCTGCCCCCATTTCTTTGGAAATCCCTTCCAGCTCTCCTGCCCTTCAAAGAGCTAATATTCAAACGATCATCTGTAGGCCTTGTATCAAGTTGGACAGGGTCCGGCTACTCTTCAAAGCCGGTTTTCGCACTGGCGCTTAAAAGGAGTGCGTTTTGATCTTGATTTGGTCCCAATCGACAAGAAAGCTATGGTGCGAAATCTAGAGGCCGTCAAACTCGATATTGAGAGAATGTCTGGTTGACAAAAACTTATTGACAAGCTTCGAAGAGTAAACCGTGCAAATCTCGAAGCCATGCTGACTATGGAAAATGATAAATCCGAGTGGCAGAAAACTCTCGATCAGCATGATGCAGAGATGAAGAGCATCGCCGCTTACAATGAGAATCTTGAAGAAAAAATTGAGAAACTCAAAGAAGAGCTTGCCGCTTCTTCCACTTCTTATTCTAAAAAAGAAGAAGTGCTTCAAAAACAGTTGAGAGATGCTCATGCCGGACAAAGAGACCCTGAAGCTAAATTCGAAGCACAACAGAAAGTTGTAGAAAGCTACCGAACCGACGTTGCTCAGTTGCGAGAAAAAATCAGCTCCCAAAACATGGAAATTGAAATATTAAAAGCTCGACTTTCTGGATGAGGCACACTATCTAAAGCAGATCTTGAGGCACACTATCTGGATGATGATGCACGTGCCGCCTTTGCCAAGGGGAAGGAGCAACTTCCTAAACAGCGATCCGGAATGGCGGAAGGAGAACCTTTAGGGAAGGCACATTCGACTGACCCGACTCTTCCTTCGGTTTCGGCCGATATTGATATCATTGGCTCCAGTTCCCATTCCTCGCCTCCTGCCAAGGCTGACATTGAAATTGTAACTGCTCATACTGGAGGTGAGGCTCGAGAAAGTGGTGAAGCACAAGGCTTTGAAGTTGACTTTATAAAACCAACTTCTCCTGGTAACTTCAACGTTGATTTAGCTCAAGTGGATTACTTGTTCACTTCACATGAACTTGACGAACTTTTTGATTATTGCTTAAGTCTTGACGCGCCACTATCTCCTCTCTTCGCGGGGAATACTGACTTTAACTTCTCTTCTTCGGTAGTGAAAATGCCAAGTGCCACGCAGACTTCCCCTCTTCTAGCTGTTCCACCTCCGTCTCTTCAAATTACTCCTCCTTCTGCTTCTCAATCGGGGTTGCAAGAAGAATTAATAGAAGCTCTTCAAGGCTTGGACGACCCGGCTGCTTCGCAAGAGCAGAAGGCTGAGGAACTTGAAGAAGGTAAAAAGACTTCGGAGCAATTTCATGATGACACAAAACTGTCTGCACTTATCACTTCGGGCAGTGAGTCTTCTTCAAGGAAGGAGAGGAAGCGTGCAATTTCAAAGATGAGAAGGAAAAGTACTTCTGTTGGCGAAGAGAGGGCGGAAGTAGACCCAACTGTAACTCTATCTCCTTCTTCCCCGACTCGACCAGGCCGACTCTAAAAGTTAACCATTAGGCCAGGCGAGGGCTCTAAAGGTGGTGGGATGAAGAAATAAGGAGTCTCGTTCTACCCTTTTTGCTTTGCTTTTTGCTTGTACATAAAGGCTTGTATTGACCGGAATTTGTGCGGGTACCGGTCCCCGCTCTTTTGAAACCTGCACATGTATAAAAATTTTATAGTATGGAATGAAATGATTCTTTTTACTTGCACAATCTTTGACTGTATTTGTGAATGCATTTATTCCTTATTTTCACACAAGTTTCTTCACTGTGATATTGCAATAAGTTCATGGTATGTTGCTTGAGAGTTGCTTTTATTAATGTAACTTTATTGTATTGTATTGCCCCCATACCACGGCTTATTGCAATTCCTTTTATTTGGTAAAACTTTGGAGAATAGTTCTTCGGCTTCGAGAAGACTTGTACTCTTAAGTTGGAGAATAATTCTTCTGTTTCGAGGAGACTTCTGCTCGTATGTTGGAGAAAAATTCTTCCATTTTGAAGAGGCTTTCACTCTTTCTTTAGAGAATAATTTTTCCATTTTGAGGAAATGTTATTCTGCTTTAATAGAGTGTGCCTTGTATTGGAGAATTCTTCCCTCTTTTGTTTGGAAATATTACACTTCACTTTCGGAGATAGTCATTTTTATTTTTTGATAAGTGTAATCTCCTACGCGGTGAAGCGAGTTTCCAAAAAGAGCTTTGAATTGGCACTACAACTTCTGCGAAAGAATATTTTCAAGATGGAAAAATTGATCTTCCTTTGATAGTTGTACTGTGCCTCCGAAGAGGGCGTTCTTTTTTTTTGATCCGTTCACTTGAAAGTGCTTTTCTTGGGACGTGCCTCCGAAGAGGTCTTGTGCCTCCGAAGAGGTGTTGTGCCTCCGAAGAGGTCTTGTGGTGCCTTGAGAGAGGTCTTCTGCGTCCGAAGAGGGCAAGTGTGTGCCTTTGGTGAAGGCGAGTGCCTCCGAAGAGGTCTTGTAGTGCCTCGGGAGAGGTCTTGTGCCTCCGAAGAGGTCTTGTTCCTTCGAAGAGGTCTTTATTTGATTGCCTGGAAGTTACTCTCTCATGGTTGAATGGATTCATGGGGCATACACAAGTTACTTAATTGGATGTTTGCACAAACGATCTCAACTAGTTAACAAGGGCCCTCGGTGATTCCACCAATCTTTTTTGGTTGAGTAGAGAACTTTCTTTTTTCGGCGTGCCTCGTTAGAGGACTTTATCCTGCGAAGAGTTGTTCCTCTGAAGAGGGCTTGTGCCTCCGAAGAGGTCTTTTGCCTCCGAAGAGGTCTTTCTCCTACGAAGATTTGTGCCTCCGAAGGGGGCTTGTGCCTCCGAAGAGGTCTTTTGCCTCCGAAGACGTCTTTATCCTCCGAAGAGTTGTGCCTCTGAAGAGGGCTTGTGCCTCCGAAGAGGTCTTTTGGGGTGGTTGGCTTGCCATGAAGGTTGCGTCTCATGGTTAGGTGGATCCACGGGGCGGATGCAAGCTATCCAACCGGATGTTCGTTTGCACAAACGATTGCAATTAGCTGGCAAGGGCCTGGTGCCTTCTCTTTGGGAAGGTGCCTCTCCGGTGGTTCCACCAACCTTTTTGTTGAGAGGCAAGACTCCTTTTTGGCTGTTTTCTATCTGCTCGCCCACGTCTGTTCGTCATTTGCTCATTAGCGATTCCCTGTTATAATTTTCCAAGCACATGTTCCTTTCTTTTGCAAATAGTTTGTCTTATCCAAAGAAGTGTACTTCATTGTTAGGCGATTCCGACGGAATCACTAACTGTTTGCATGAAGCATTCCTTATATGGGATTTAGAATCTGGAATTGTTCTGGCTTGACGTTTGTTTATTGAGTGATTTCAGGGATTGCTTGGCCTTGTGATGGGTAAGCTTTGTTTCAAGGGCCTGCAATGTTAAATCGACATTTTAGCAATACATTTAAAGTATTTACACATGGAGACAAAACAGGCATTTTATAATAGTAGTGAACACAAGATTTATAGTGGCTCGGCCAAGAACTGGGCCTACATCCACATTATAGCTCTTATTATTCATTCATACTGCTTTTACAATGGTTTGCAATACAAGAATCATACATCCATAATCATTTTACATATTTAAGCAAAGCTTTTAAGTAAAATATGGACGCAAGTGATTGCTGTTCCGAGCTCTTGGAATTCGATCTCCTTCGACAGTTGCCAGCTTGAAAGTGCCATCAAGAAATTATTTGCCTATGACATACGGCCCTTTTCAGTTTGGCACAAACACTCGTGTTGTTGTCGTGATCCTTTTCAAGACTAGATCCCCAATCTCAAAGCTGAGTTGGCGAACTTTGGAATTGAAGTGCCTGGCAATTCTTTGCTGATGAGCTATAATTCTGAGCTGAGCCTCTTCCCTTCCTTCATCAAGGAAGTCTAATGCTTCAAGTTGCAACTCTTCATTTTTGGTTTGGTTGAAATGAACTCTTCTGTGTGAAGGGACTTCTATTTCCACCGGAATCATTGCTTCTGATCCATATGCTAATGAGAATGGAGTGTGCCCAGTCGCAGTTTTGTGGGTAGTTCTGTATGCCCATAGTGCTAGTGGCAGCTTATCGACCCAACCACCTTTTGCTTTTTCCAACCGTTTTTTGATGGTTGACTTGATAATTTTGTTTACTGCTTCCACTTACCTGTTTGCCTGCGGATGAGCCACTGTTGAGAAGCTTTTTTGGATCTTGAATCACTTGCAAAAATCCTGGAACTCTTCACTTTCAAATTAGGTACCATTGTCTGTGATTATCTTTTGAGGTACACCATACCTGCAAATGATATTCTTAGTCACAAAGTTTATCATCTTTTTAGAGGTAATAGTGCTAATGGTTCGGATTCAGCCCATTTAGTAAAATAATCAATAGTAACAATAGCATATCTGATTTCGGACTTGGCAGTTGGCAAAGGCCCAATGAGATCTATTCCCCAAATAGCAAATGACCATGGACTGACCATCTGCGTTAGCTCGGTGGAATATGCTCTTGGGATGTTTTGCAAATCTCTGGCATCGGTCACACTTTTGGGCATAGCTAGCAGCATCACGATTAATGTTTGGCCAAAAATACCCATAGCAGGGAATTTTCTTTGCTAGAGTTTGACTACCTAAATGATCTCTACACCCTCCTCTGTGCACTTCAGCCAAAATTGTCGTAGCCTCATCCTTGGTTACACATCGGGGTAATGGCATTGAGAATCCCCGTCTGTACAACCGATCGTCTTGAATTACATATCCTGAGACTTTCCTTAACAGCTTCTGACGCTCCTTTGAATTTTCTGGAAGGGAGTCATTAAGCAGATATTCCTTGATTGGAGTCATCCATGAATCCTGCTCTTGAGAAACAGTCATGATCCAGTCAACCTCCATTTCATCAGTACTTGGGGCCGACAAGACTTCTACAGGAACTAATCCCAGTAATTGAGCCTCGCCATTGCTTGAATACTTTGCGAGAAAATCTGCCTTTATGTTCTCTTCTCGGGGTACATGACTTATCGTGTAATGATCAAAATCATTGAGAAGTTCCCAAGCCTTTGACAAGTAAAAGGACAGATTTCCTCCTTTAGTTTGAAACTCTTTCTTGACTTGGCATACAATAAGCTAGGAATCGCTAAAGATCAGCAACACTCTGATATTCAGTTCTTTAGCAATCTTCAAGCCGGCAATAAGAGCCTCATATTCTGCTTCATTATTTGTCGAAGGAAATTCCAATCTCAATGCGTAGCACAATGATCGCCCTTCGGGGGTTTCAAGCACAACCCCGGCCCCCGAACAATAGTCATTTCTTGCGCCATCAACATATAATTTCCACCGGGTCGGGATGTCCTCAGTAACATCTTCCTCGCTGTCACCTTTATCTGTGTATTCTGCAATGAAATTTGCTAAGGCTTATCCATTGATTGCTCTTCGAGGGTGGCAAGTCATATCATATTGGCTGAGTTCAATATTCCACTTCAAAAGACGACCCGAAGTCTCAGGGCGAAATAGGACTTGCTTTAGAGGCTGGTCAGTGAGGACTTTGATAGGATGAGCTTGAAAATATGGCCTCAACTTTCTGGAAGCTATTAGTAGGCAATAGGCGAGCTTTTCTAGCTTTGGATAATTCATCTCTGCCCTAGTAAATCTCTTGTTGATGTAGTAGAACAGACGCTGAATTTTTGCATCTTCCCGTACTAATGTTGCACTGAGAGTATGAGACGAAACTGCTAAATATATGAAAAGTTCTTCACCGCCGCTAGGCTTAGAAAGTATTGGAGGCGCTTCCATAAGACGAATTAGTTCATCGAAAGCTTTGTGACATTCCATAGTCCATTCAAAAAATTTCCTTCATTTCTTTAGAGCGTCAAAGAATGGAATGCATTTATCCGTGGCCTTGGAAATAAACTGACTCAAAACAGCAACTTTCCCATTGAGGCTCTGCAATTCCTTCTATGTCCTAGGGGCTTTGACTTCTCTCAGAGCAGTAATTTGAGCAGGATTAGCTTCAATGCCCCTAGCACTCACAATAAAACCTAAAAATTTCCTGGACTCTACCTTGAATGAACATTTCAAAGGATTAAGCTTCATTCCATACTTCCGGAGGGCTGCGAACATTTCAGCCAAGTGATCCATATAGTCCACTGCCTTTTTTGACTTCACCAACATATCATCCACGTAGACTTCCACAGTTTTGCCAACCGGTGGCTTGAACATAGCGTTAACAAGTCATTGGTAAGTTGCCCCCGCATTCTTCAGTCTAAAGGGCATGACTCTGTAGCAGTAAAGACAGACATCGATGATGAAGCTTGTGTCCTCCTGATCTGGCTCATGCATCATGATTTGGTTACATCCGGAGTAAGCATCCATGAGAGGCAACAATTCATCCCCAGCTGTTCCATCCACCAACTGATCAATCCTGGGTAACAGGAAGCAGTCTTTGGGGCAGGCTTTGTTTAAATCTGAAAAATCGATGCATATTCTCCACTTTTCATTCGCTTTTTGGACCAGCACCGGATTAGAAACCCAATTCGGATAAGTGGACTCTCTGATGAAGCCATTTTCCATGAGCCGATCTACTTCTTGTTTCAATGCTGCTGACCTTTCTGGACCCTGGGTTCTTCTTTTCCGCTTCACATGTGTAAATTTCGGATCAATATTCAGAGTGTATACCGCGATTTCTAGAGATATTCCGCACATATCGGCATGACTCCAAGCGAATACATCCAGATTTGCTTTCAGAAATGATATCAGAATATTCTGAAACTTCACACTAAGTTGCGAACCCACATTTAGCACCTTGTTTGGGTATTTCGGATCAACAGGTACTGGCACCGTTACTTCCACTAGCACCACTCTATTCTCCCATGTACTGGCTTTTCTGGGATCCATTTCTTTTCGTGCAGCACTATGCTCGCCAGTGCTGGGTCCACCCTGTAATTGCTACAAGGTTGTTTCTTTGATGCGGAGTGGACCACCGCATCCTTTCCCATCTCTCTCTTCCTTGCTTCCCGCAACTCTATCAGAAAACATTCTCGCCCAGCATTCTAATCCCCTTTAATAACACCGACGCCGTTATCTGTTGGGAACTTCACAGTAAGGCACCATGGGGCAAGAATTGCCTTGAATGCTGCAAGAATTGGCCGGCCTAGGAAGGCATTGTAAGCATAAAATCTGTCAACAATTACAAAATTCTGCTTTTTAACCACCTTTTTTTGCCCCTCTACAAGTTCAACAAATAAGTAAATAGTTCCAATTGGCTGCTTTGGCTCACCAGTAAACCCAACAATCTTCTGCGATGTAGCTTGAACATCAGCCATCGGAATCTTCATTTGATCAAATGTCTTTTTGAAGAGGATATTACAAGAGGCGCCGCAATCAACAAGCACCCTTCTTTCAATAGCAGGCCCGATGCCTACAGAGATAACCAAGGGATCCATGGTAGGAGCTTCAACACCCATTGAGTCCCTGGCCCGGAACACAATATCATCATTAAAAGTTCTTTTCTGCTTCAAAGGTGCAGCGTCTTCTAATACAAAAACATTCTCTTCTGCTGGGGTATATTTCAAAGCACGAGCATATCATTCCATCTCGCCCCAACTTCTTCCTGCCAGGTGAGGACCTCCCGTGATCACATTAATAACAGGCCTCTTCGATTCATGCGCGGTAATCCTCTCACCCGAGCCAGATGGATGAGTAGGAAGTAGCTGGCCCTTAGTAGATGAAGTTGGGTCATTCCTATTTCTCTTAACATATTGTTGCAGCTTGTTCTCTTTCGGCAGTTCTTCAATCAAACTTTTCAAATGGCGACATTCGTTAGTATCATGACCGGATTGATTACGAAACCGACAAATTCACCCACTTTGAACAGCCATTTCCCCAACTCTCAACTCAGGTGGTTTACGATATTCCACGGCATCTTTAGTAGCGAAAAAGATATTATCTGGAGTATCAGTTAAAGGGGTGAAATCCGAAGGTTTTAAGAAGAGAGGTTTCTTCACATCCTTCTACTTCTTCCCACCGTTATTCTCCCTCTTATGACTTCTTGATTCCTTTTTGGTAGGAGCAGCAGTGTAATTCTTAACCTCTGTCAATGCCACTTTCACCGGTGCATGAAGGCTCTCCAAACGCATGAACTCGTCAGCTTTCTTGTAGAATTTCTCAAGCGAGTTTGGTTCCTTCATCTTCAACCATTTCCCAAACTCACTCGATTTGTCAATAGCCCTCATTAAGTAGGTGAAGACCATTCATGGCTCTGTATTGTCCACTTCAGCCAAGGCTATGTTGAAGCGGTTTAAGAAAGATCTAAGAGATTCTCCAGGATTCTGTTCCAGGCTGGACAATGACATAATATCCTTCGCCTTTGAAGCATACAACCAGAATTGTTCTTTAAACTTCTGAGTTAAATCAGAGAACTGGTCTACAGATCGGACCGGTAGCTTTGTAAACCAGAGTAGAGCCACTCCTTCCAAGTATACCGGAAAGTACCGGCATTTGATCTCATCTGATGCCCTAGCACCAGTCATGTGCCAATCATACTTATATAGGAATTGGTTAGGGTCGCTCGTTCCCTTATAAGCCGGAATGGTGGGGGGAACAAACTTCCTTGGGAACTCCGCCTTCAGAATCCTTTCGGTGAACGGAGTTTTGCTTGAAGCGAACCCCCACTCTTTTTCATCTTCTTCTCTTTGCATACTTTCTTTCATAATCTGTCGAACCATTCATGATAGATATTCCTCATCGTTCAAAGGCTCTGCAGGACAGACTTCGGCCATTTTCTCGGAAGTTTGGCTGGACAAACGTTCACGGAGAGTCGGCTGTGGCCTTGATCCTCCAGCCTGGGGAGGTGATTCTTTAGCGGGGCTAGCTGCCTTTTGAGGAATATTCCTCTCTTCAGGATTATGAACATCATCAGTGAGGTTTTCTTCATTATTCACTGGTTGACGGTTAGCTCTGAGCAAAGCATTCAACTTATCAAGCATTAAAGCGTTCTGGGCTTCCATCTGCTGATATAGCCCAGACACTGCAGCATCCGACTCTGCCCGTGTAATTCCAACACTTGGAGTTGCTTGACTTGATGAAGGAGAAGTGGCTGTATTCTCATGGACATCACCGAGTCTAGTAGATTTGCGCTTTTTTCTAGGAGCCATAATCTCTGACAGACTTCTGGTTTTGAGAGAGATTCTTTCAACAAACTTTTGCGAAGCAGTGATGAAAACACCCTGAGTTCGATGTTCTCAGTGAAAGCACCAAAAATGTTAACGCTAAAATTGAACGCTAACACCCCGGTGTAAGTAGAGATAAAGTGAAAGCACCACCCGTCAATACGGGAATTAGAAGTAAGTAGAAAAGTCACAGAAAAAACAGTAAAGAGTCAACAGTTTTATAGTGGTTCGGCTTCAAGTTAAGCCTACGTCCACTTTAATCTCCTTTATTGCTGGTTCGATTACAACTTATACAACAATCTTCGATTACAACACCACTTGGACAAATAACTAGAACTTCGATGTAGGAAAATTCTTCAAATTCATGTTGATTGTATTAGATCTCTTCTTGAAGTTCGTTGAAGTGTCTTTCGTGTTTGAAGTGTCGGATGAGTCGAGAAATCAGCAGAGTATAGGCGTTCTAGAAATGAGCCAAAGTCCTCCCTCAGTTGGAGTAGGTGGAGTATTTATAGGGAAAATCCGGGCTAAGTCGTAGGTCGTGTGCGACCTAGGGATAGGTCGTAGGTTGTGAGCGACCTAGGGAGCGTGGGTTACGGCTTAACAGGGTTCCACTTGGTCACTTGAATAAGTTGGTAGGTCGTAGCGACCTAGGGAGAAGCGGTATAGGAAGTTGCGGCATAAGGAGTCGTCTCGGTCAGCTTAGGTCGCGATCGACCTAATAAAGAGGCATAGGAAGTTGTGGCATAAGGAGTTGTCTTGGTTTACGCAAGGTCGCTAGGTTACTAGGTCGTTAGGTCACTAGGTTGCTAGGTCGCTTGGTCGCTAGGTTGCTAGGTCGTTGATCTGTCGAATCTTTGGAGTCTTTTAGGTCGTTAAGCCGTTGTGTCTTTCTCTTGGAAAGTACTGTTAGGTCGCTTGCTATATTAAGTTATTAGGTCGCTTACTATATTAGGTTGTTAGGTTGCCTACTATATTAGGTCGTTAGGTCGCTTACAATATTAGGTCGTTAGGTCGCTTATTATATTAGGTCGTTAAACCGAACGATATTAGCAACCATTTCTGCTATTTATAAACATTGTTTATAAATTTTATGACTTCGTTGGGTTTTTTTTTTGTTTATAAAACTCCACTTATAAAATCTCATATTTATAAATCCATTTCTTAATAATTTCCATATATTTCACAAATCTGTTTAAATTAAATATTTCAACTCTTTTTCATAATTTCCTGAATATCACTTAAAAATTCCACTGTTAAAATCTTTTATAATATTTTTTTTAAAATTCTGTATTTAGAATATTTTTACGACTTGTTAAACACAACCCAAAATTGATTTATCGTTTTATCCAAACCGTTTTCTTTTAAAATAATCCAACTTTGATATAAATAATTCTATATCAAAATATCCTTTTAAATTCCTTCAATTTTCAAAAATAATATTATGGTATTTAAAATACCAAAATTCAGGCAAGTGCTACTTTAGCATCCAATTATTCAGTCACAATAATAATCTATAATAGATTATTCTAAAACATCATATGTCTATATATATGAAATTTTAAATCAACATTTTTGAGGAATCTAGTTAGATCCCTCCAACCTGTATCACTGCATCCACTGATGTTAATACAACATAAAATATCAAACCCACTTTGAGAGGGATATCGCGGTATATAGGGTCATCCGTTATTATGCATGACGCATAGGGTCCCATCCAATAAAATATGCAGGAATATCAATCCAACTACTAATACATATACTATTATATATATGATATAATATCATTCAATAGATAGCAATTTTATAAATTCAGTCAAGCATCCAATAATTAATATTAACTATTTAAAATTAAATTCTAGTAATCCAAATGAGTGAGAATTTCTCACTTTGATTTTTTTCGAATTTTGCGAATGCTCATTTTTGATTAAAACCTAAAATCCCAGTTGTTTCCAGATGATAGTATAGACTACGTTATTATGAATTTTATAAGTTTGACCTTATAATTATCAAAAAAATAGTTAAGTTGACTTATCATATATATAAGCTAACGCATTAGCCTTTTTAAATAATAACCTATGTTATTATATAGTTCATACAATAACATAATATACTTTCCTTTTTGAAATCATATACATTGATAAATAATCGTTTAAAAAATTCCTAAAATCTAAATTTAAATAAACATTCCAAAACAAGACATTTTTAAAAATTCCTGTTTTAAAACCGTATTTTTTGCTTCGCATTCGATTTTTAAACATATAATTAACTAAACCTAATTTCAGAAATTAAATTAATTACCTCACATAAATAAAACCTTAATTACTGCTAACCTCGATCGTAAGCATTGATTTCCCTTTGTACGCATTGCCCAGAAAATGCGACTACCTTCTTCTCCCTACCTGCAGCCACTACCATACCTTTCAACCGCCTGCCACGAACGAAAAACTAGCCTCCAAAAACTATCTGTCGCATGCGAACGAGAGTTTTACCAACACAATTCGCACCTCATGTCAACCACTTCGATCGCCACATCCACGCAAGCACGCAATGCCAACATCCACCTGAGATTGACCTAGTATCAAGCCCTAGCTCGCTTGACATAACCTCGCGAATGCAACAGGTTCACTCCAGGTTGCCTCGCCTTCACCCTGAAGCGCCGCCACCGTTGGCAACTTCTCCACGCATCGCCGTGTCAACCCTAATCCCCAATCGTCCAATCCTAAAACTGCGTCGTGGCTCATATCCCCTCACCTGCTACCTCGAGTCAAGTCTGCTCGTTTCTTTTTTTCCTTTTTTATAGATGAAACGATTTCGAATTGAGGAAGGACTACTGATTTCTTTTTTTCTTCGATTTGAATTGAAATCAAACTGACAGGAGATAGGAGGGAGGATGGGACTTAAAATGAAGAAGGGGGTTTGGGTAAGATGTTGGTCGGCTAAGATTTGACTTCGATTTGATTATATTTGTATATTTTTTTATTCTAAATATCCCACGTTACATATCACGAAATTTTGAACATCTATGGAGGCATGCCACCAGGCATTCCTAATGTTATACCATTATTCCAAACTCAATGGAACAATTTTTAAGTCCCAATTCGATCGCATGGAGACGACAGCTTTTTAAATCGACTATTTAAATTTAAATTCAATTAAATTATCTCTAGACGTTTTCAGATCGCACGGTCAAACGATGAATCCAAACGCTATGAGATTTGAAATCACATAGTAATACACTATTACCTATCTAATGGAATTGGTTTCATCGAGTTCCGAGACTATGCCTTAGAATCATTGTTTACGCGTCGATTAAATCGACAATTTCCAAAATTTACGAAATCGCTTGGAATTCTATGTTTTTAAAACTTATTGACTAAATTAAAATTCCAAATTCAGTATTTAAAATATTAAAATATTCCAAATTAAACAATGAAAAATCAAGTTCGTTACACTAAGTTACAATAATTGTCATTCTCAGTAGCAGCATAAGCGCTCTCCTTTCAATTGCCAAACCGAGCTCGCTCAATTCAGCAGAACAACTTAGCTTGCTCGATTTAGCAACGAAACTGTGCTAGCTTGGTTATTGAACATGAGAGTTAAAGTCTTTCTCCATACAAAATCATATATATACATAAGTACGTTCAAGTTTTTGTTTTCTACATTAAAAAAATAAATAAACATCCATGATAACTTTCTAGGTATGATGTATAAGCAAAATTTAAATCATACAGAACTTTTCAGTCTTTCATACTTACAGTATCGTGTAAAATAAGTTAATTGACAAAATCAATACAAGGATAGAAATAAGCCCATGGAACATCAATGATTGAATGATTCAATCGAAGCACAAAAAGGTGTGCATAACAATTTACCAAGCGAGTGATAGGTAGAGATAATATTCATCAAATTTTAGAATTTAACTTGTAAATCAGCTATTAAAATGCACTTTTAGATATTGTTGGCATCATCAACACAGTAGATTGAATGTGTGGGAACAAGGGTGCACTAAATAGCCTCAACTAACTAAAGTTCCAAGCAATCGTAATAATATCAACTTGTTGTTTAGAAGGTTAAAAGAAATATTGAGTTCAAGATAAACTATGGTGTTAATAATATCAGTAATCAATAATAATGATTATGATGATGATGATAGTAATAATAATATTAATTTGGGTTATTAAAGAGAATCGTTGAAAAACATGTAAGAAGGCTGGATGACAAAATATTTCTTGATGTAACACAATAATTACAATAAAATTGGTATCAGTAAAGTAATTTCACTCTTGTTATGTATAGCGTCATGACTCTTTACGTTTAAATTACTGTTGCATTAGTTGAATTATTTCATGGAACCCACAAGTATCAGTTACAAGAAATAAAATATGTGTAATATTCATCGAAACGCCAAGGTAAAAAAGAAATTAATTAACCAAATTGTTATTAAAATCAATGTTATATGTATGATGCAAACGGATATTTATGTTTAACTTTCACAATGCAGTTTAGTATCACTATTTACTATTGCATGACTAGCATCCACCTATCAAACGATAAGACCATTTTGTATTCCTTGAAAATATTTCTCTCTCTAGAGTCTTTGATAAAAAGAATTCATTGTACTATAGGTACCTACTTTAAAGGGATATATGCATGCTTGCCTTTGGTAGTCTTTCTCCCCCTCACGAGCTCCTCATTTATAGTAGTATTTACAAATTTTTCTTTGCAAAATTACGCACTACAAAAGTTTAATTTTCACAGAGCCTGGAAGTTGGCTTATACAAAGTTGTAAAATTTTTAATGTTTTAAATCACTTAAGAAAACAAATGATGGTGATCACAGTTTTCATGTAGGTAACAAACAATGTGTAATGACATGGCTTTTTGGATGTTCTAAGCAGACACACATTTCAGACTCAAACCATTCAAAAGGGCAGATTGTTATGGGATAAATAAGAAAAAAACAAAGAAAGAAAGAAAACACATGCAGGATCTCGCAGCGGAATGACAAAATATAATAATCAAATAAACAATTCATAAAGCTGTTTGCAATACATTGATTATACTTTACAACACAAAATTAGAGTTATAGAAAACAGGGATAAATAAATAAATGCAGCGGAACAACATGATGTAGTGGAATAAAAATAGTAAATAATCATAATACAATGTCTTCGTCTTCGTCCTCCTGAAAGCAATCTTCAATGAACTGAAAAGTTCAGGCTGACCAGCGGGAATTGAAAAGAAAAACACTCGAATCAGTACTAAAAGATCTTATGTAGGTTAAATCAACAGCAAATAAATACGAGTGTAGCGATGTTAGAGATGTTTATAGGGTTTGACATCTCCTATTCAGTGTCTAACACAAGTGTAATAACTTAAGAGAAGTTCAGGTTTTCCATCTCCTAATGATCCGTTAAACTGTCTACTATGTAGTACAATACGCTATTATAATAGTGTTTACAATATTAAATAGTGTTAAGGCGTTACATATATCCCCCTTAACACATTTTATATATTCTCGTAGTCTATACAATGACGTAGGCTCCACCATACCGGCGGTTTTCCTAGAGGACACCCCATAGGTATGGTATTAAAAACACTCGTTGTTTGCGCCAAAATTGGTCACAAACACCCAATACCGTGAAAGCACCAGTGTATGAATATAAATTAGTGATATTCAAACACAAATAACAAATCTTAGCAAATAATAGACAACAATCCAAAAGTAAAGAACAGAAACACAGGTTTTATAGTGGTTCGGCTATCTCCGGCCTACGTCCACTCCAAATTTTTTTTTCTTTTTATTAATTATCCTTCAAGGTTACAAGTGATTTCAACAGTTGTAATGACCAAATCTGAAGAAAATAGCAGTAATGAAGCTATGGAATGATTCTAGCAGCATCCAGGCATGCCTCTTCTCTCCAAATCTTCCGACCCCTTTTCTGAATGACCAGGGGCTCTATTTATAGGCGTGGAAGGCTGAAATCCCGCCTAAAACCTGGGGAGGCTGCTTGGCACGTGAGGGGGGCCCACAGGCCCGTGTTCTCGGAATCCGTGCCCAGTTTGGGATCGATTCGAAGTGACGTTCGAATCGATCAAGAATCCATCCAATTGAGCTGAAATTTGGTGTGAACATTCTTCAACATGTATGTAAGCTCCTGTAAAAATTTCATTGCATTTGGATCAACGGTTTGGAAGATATGATCGATCCAAGTTCAAGAATCCGTGCGTCCTGAATGGTTCGAACCCATGCTTCGAAACCATCTACTTCGAAACCATCCCCTTCGAATCCATAGGGCCGACTCCTTCGAATCCATACCCTTCGAACCCATGCTCTTCGAATCCATGCTTTCTGAAGCCGCCTCCTTCGAGTCCATATCCTACGAGTCCGTCCTCTTCGAATCCATCCCTTTCGAATCCTCGTCCTTCGAATCCATGTCCCTTGCTTCGTATCCATCATCTTCGAATCCATGTCCTCTTCGAATCCATCTCCTTCTTCGAATCCATGTCCACTTCGAATCCATCTCCTTCTTCGAATCAATGTCTACTTCGACTCCATCTCCTTCTTCGAATCCATGTCTACTTTGACTCCATCTCCTTCTTCGAATCCATGTCCACTTCGACTCCATCTCCTTCTTCGAATCCATGTCCACTTCGAATCCATCTCCTTCTTCGAGTCCATCTTCATCTTCGAATCCATGTATACTTCGAGTCCATTACCTTCTTCGAGTCCATCTTCATCTTCGAATCCATGATCTTCGAATCCATACCTATCGTTCGAATCCACCATCTTCGAGTCCATGTCCATCGTTCGAATCCATGTCCATTGCATTGAAGCTACTCCTTTCGAACCCATCTAGTTCCCATCGATTCGAAGCGTCATCGATGCGAACCTCATGGGTTCGAACCTGATCGGTTCGAACCGAGCGTCACTTTATCCCCTTTTTGATGGATTCGAACTACGTACTATTACTACCTTGAATCCATCATATTTCCTTCATACGAACTCCGATTAACCTGAAATTTGAAACATAGCCTTTCATAGTCCTTATCATCATTTCCAATCAATTTCGTCCCGATCGGAGTTCAACAAAATTTTGACGATATCCATCGTAGCCTTATCTCCAGTCCTGATATCCATAATTCCTTGCCAATTTGTTGATATTCCAGTTTTGACCAAAAAATGGGATAACATTTTGCCCCCCAAAACATGCCTTGTGATAACAAGGCGTGTTTTGAATAATTACGAATCCAATATCCGATGTCCAAAGCCATATTGCCAGAGTATATCGTCCTTGACTGCTTCGAGTCGATGTCCAATTCCATATCCAATAGCCAAAGCCTTAGCCAATTCTGTATCCATTCGAACTCGACAACCAAGTTCCAATCCATCCTTATCCAATAGCCAATAACCGGAGCCAGGATCTCTTCGGGTCGATATCCAAATCCATAACCTCTCTGGGTTCCTGCCAAGCGTGATCCACATCCGACGACCGTGGTCCAGTGTCCCTGGACGTTGAGTTAACCTCTCCGGGCTCTTGCCAAGCGCAATCCATACTTGAAGTCCTCGGTCCAGTGTCCCTGGACGTTGAGCCAACCTCTCCGGGTTCTTGCCAAGCACAATCCATATTTGACGACCTTGGTCCAGTGTCCCTGGACGTTGAGCCAACCTCTCCGGGTTCTTGCCAAGCGCAATCCATACTTGACGACCTTGGCCCAGTGTCCCTGGGTGCTGTAAAATGCCATGGCTTAAGTCCTAAGCCGAATCCTGATCTCTCCGGACCCTTGCCGAGCATATTCCATACTCGACGACCTGAAAATAATAAATGATAATAGAGGGCCTAAGTCCTAGGACGAATCCTGGTCACTCCGAACCCTTGCCAAGCATTGTCCATACTTGACGACCTGAAAATAATAAATGATAATAGAAGGCCTAAGTCCTAGGCCGAATCCTGGTCACTCCTGACCCTTGCCAAGCATTGTCCATACTTGACGACCTGAATGAGTCAATCTTCCTTGTTTGGGTAAAGTGACTCATCCCTTGCCAGGCATAATCCATACCCGACGACCATTTATCAAAAACCAGATAAAAGTCCAACCAAAATTTATTCCAAAATCCAAATTCGAAATTCAAATCCGAAATCCAAATCCAAAATCCAAATCCAAATCCAAAATTCAAGTCCAAACCAGAAAACCAGAAATCCAAACCAGCATCCAAAACCAAAAACAATCATCCAAAGGAAAATCCAAATAAAAAAGCAAGAAAAACCAGGAGCTCAATCCAAGCTCCAAAACCAAATCCAAAAAAGAAAAGCAATGTCCAATCTAAAAGCAAGAAATAAATTTCACAAACCATAGCATCCCGGTTTATCATCATTCAGAGCATGCCTAGGGGCTATCTCCGTCCCCGTACATGTGTAAATGACTTTACCGTTTGCTAGTAGCTTGCTACTTATTCCATATTATCCTGGTCAATGGATGATCAATCGACGATCATCCCTGGGCCTCCCATCATCACGGCGTGAGGTGGTCGGTGGTTGCTCCTGCTCCACCGTTGCATCCCGAGTTCCAACGTATTGCTGTAACTGTCCATTCCTTACATGCTCCTCGATTATATCCTTTAGGTGCCTGCAGCTGTTGGTATCATGTCCATCCAGATCATGGAAGAGACAGTGCCTTCCTGATGTCCTTTCCCGCTCTGTTGGTTCCCTCCTAGCCGGCCTTCGATAGGGAAGGCGATTCCGAGTTTCCAGGTATATCCGCTCCAGCGTCTCGTTCAATCCTGTGTATGTGGAAAACTTTGGATCCTTCCGTCGCTTCCTAGCGTTTCCAGAGTCGTCATCTAACTTCCTTTTTCCTTTATCCTTATCCAAACCATTTTTGGATACCGCTCCAACCTCGATTGCATTAGCCTTCTTCAACTTTAAATCCGTACTTGCATCTTCTTGCCGAAGGAACCTTTCTGCCTCATGAAAGAATTCGTCGAGATTTTGCGGGGGATCTCGTATCAGAGATACCTTGAAATCCGAATTCTCCTTGACTCCTGATACTGCTGCCATTAAAACCATTGATGGATCAGGCCGATCCACCAAAGCGACTGCCGCAGTGAATCGAGTTAGAAAAGCTCTAAGCGATTCGTCCATCCTTTGCTTCACCGATGTTAAAGTCATCACGTTCTTCGGCCTCTTGACGTGAACCCGAAACTGTCCCAGAAACTTTTCCACTAATTCCTTCCAAGTCCTGATAGATCCTTCTTCCAGCTGCCTAAACCACATTGCAGCTAAGTCCTTCAAATACAAAGGGAAACATCGGGCCATCACTTCCTCTGATGCCCCCAGCACCTCCATGTGTCTGGTGTACCTCATTAAGTGATCTGTTGGATCCGTCTTACCATCATATACCTCCACGCTAGGTAGCTTGAACTTAGGTGGATTCTGAGCCATCCTTATCTCCCGAGCGAATGGACTTCTATTCACTCCTTCCAAATCTCCGTTTGTCAAACCACCTCGCACAGTCTTCCTGATCATTTCTACTAATCCTATATTGTCTGGTAGGGGTTGCCCCCCATGCCCCCGAGGGAACTCTGGCACATATTCCTCGTGTGGCTCACTAGTAGCAACGTTAGCTCTAGCTTGTTGAATTCCTCCCAAAGGTTCTCCTGCATTGAATTCTGTGGGCCTGCCCCCAAGCCCTTGTTGATTGCCTTCTGGCTCCGTATCCTGTCCTTCATTGGGTTCCACAACCCTAGCTCCTTGTCCTACATCCGCAGTTGCTGTAGCTGTTCCTAAGTTCTGCATCGCTGCAGCTCTCATTTGTTCCAAGAGGGTTTGCATCATTTCCTGTTGACTTTTCAACAATTTCTCCTGCAAAGAATTGGTCATAGCTTCCATTTCATCCCGAGTTATGTAGACCGAAGCCTGTCCTTCCTCACCTCCGGAGGATGCTTGTTGACTTCCTCCTTGTTGGCTTCTCTCAGCCCTTAGCCTTCTGCTATTCTGCCTAGTCATTGTCTTCCAAATCCAAATTCCTCAAACTCTTCAAATCCGATGTAGCGGGTGCTAGTTTCCTTCTCAGTGAAAGCACCAAAATGTTTGCGCCAAAATTGGTCACAAACACCCAATACCGTGAAAGCACCAGTGTATGAATATAAATTAGTGATATTCAAACACAAATAACAAATCTTAGCAAATAATAGACAACAATCCAAAAGTAAAGAACAGAAACACAGGTTTTATAGTGGTTCGGCTATCTCCGGCCTACGTCCACTCCAAATTTTTTTTTCTTTTTATTAATTATCCTTCAAGGTTACAAGTGACTTCAACAGTTGTAATGACCAAATCTGAAGAAAATAGCAGTAATGAAGCTATGGAATGATTCTAGCAGCATCCGGGCATGCCTCTTCTCTCCAAATCTTCCGACCCCTTTTCTGAATGACCAGGGGCTCTATTTATAGGCGTGGAAGGCTGAAATCCCGCCTAAAACCTGGGGAGGCTGCTTGGCACGTGAGGGGGGCCCACAGGCCCGTGTTCTCGGAATCCGTGCCCAGTTTGGGATCGATTCGAAGTGACGTTCGAATCGATCAAGAATCCATCCAATTGAGCTAAAATTTGGTGTGAACATTCTTCAACATGTATGTAAGCTCCTGTAAAAATTTCATTGCATTTGGATCAACGGTTTGGAAGATATGATCGATCCAAGTTCAAGAATCCGTGCGTCCTGAATGGTTCGAACCCATGCTTCGAAACCATCTACTTCGAAACCATCCCTTTCGAATCCATAGGGCCGACTCCTTCGAATCCATACCCTTCGAACCCATGCTCTTCGAATCCATGCTTTCTGAAGCCGCCTCCTTCGAGTCCATATCCTACGAGTCCATCCTCTTCGAATCCATCCCTTTCGAATCCTCGTCCTTCGAATCCATGTCCCTTGCTTCGTATCCATCATCTTCGAATCCATGTCCTCTTCGAATCCATCTCCTTCTTCGAATCCATGTCCACTTCGAATCCATCTCCTTCTTCGAATCCATGTCTACTTCGACTCCATCTCCTTCTTCGATACCATGTCCACTTCGACTCCATCTCCTTCTTCGAATCCATGTCCACTTCGAATCCATCTCCTTCTTCGAGTCCATCTTCATCTTCGAATCCATGTATACTTCGAGTCCATTACCTTCTTCGAGTCCATCTTCATCGTCGAATCCATGATCTTCGAATCCATACCTATCGTTCGAATCCACCATCTTCGAGTCCATGTCCATCGTTCGAATCCATGTCCATTGCATTGAAGCTACTCCTTTCGAACCCATCTAGTTCCCATCGATTCGAAGCGTCATCGATGCGAACCTCATGGGTTCGAATCCTGATGGGTTCGAACCTGATCGGTTCGAACCGAGCGTCACTTTATCCCCTTTTTGATGGATTCGAACTACGTACTATTCCTACCTTGAATCCATCATATTTCCTTCATACGAACTCCAATTAACCTGAAATTTGAAACATAGCCTTTCATAGTCCTTATCATCATTTCCAATCAATTTCGTCCCGATCGGAGTTCAACAAAATTTTGACGATATCCATCGTAGCCTTATCTCCAGTCCTGATATCCATAATTCCTTGCCAATTTGTTGATATTCCAGTTTTGACCAAAAAATGGGATAACACTCGTAAAAGGCGCTTTAGGGCATGTGAACACGACACTTGAGGAAATGCCGGGATAGATTTACCAATTGCAGAACTGGCTGGTGGTAACGCATAACAGCTACTACTGCCTACCACGGAACACACTTCCAGTTCAAAATCAAGGGGTGGCCACCAAATCATCACAAAGTCATAATATGGTATCGAAGAAATATGTCCGATTTGAGGAATGACCTCACTTGGCCCAGGTATAGCTCCTGTTTTGGTCACATCTAAGCCAACTCATGGGAGTCCGGGTCACTTCAATACCTTATACAGAATCATTCACCAAACCATCCTACTTCATTTCTGGAATTTCCACCACGTCATAGTTGTTAAAAGTGTTTTTTAGTATTGATAGAGAGTATGACAATATCCGATCATGTTCTCTTTAACAACCAAACGCTTATTACACACTGGATGGTTCTTTTACATTTCAAAAAGTGAATTCACAATTGGTATCAAATATTATATTCTCAAAACCATATCGCTTTCAAAATCATATTTACCTTTGAAATTGTCGATAAGATAAGTTAATTAAATAGTCATTCCAAAACCATCATGTTTACTCAAATATGTCATTTCACAGAAGATATCAATTCTAAATTCCAACTTAGATTTTATCATCATCCTAGATTTTAAATATGAATACTTCACCTTTACACAGTTTGAAATTTTCTAAAAATAGTTTAAATAGTCATAAATAGTTTTCATAGCGTGAAAATAGTTTAAATAGATTTAAATTTGATATAATCCGATTTAAATAGATAAAAAATAGTTAAATGGATTTAAAATGATTTAAATAGATCAAATATAGTTAAATAGATTTAATACGGTTTACAATGATTTAAATAGATTAAATATAGATTAAGTAGATTTAAATTATATTAAATGGATTTTGAATAGATTAACTAAATTTAAAATGGATTAAATAGATTTAAATTATATTAAGTGGATTTTCAATAGACTAAATAAATTTAAAATAGATTAAATAGATTTAAATTATGTTAAATATATTTAAAATAGATTAAATTAATTTAATTCGTTTAAAATTAGTAAAACAGATTATATTGGATTAATTAAGTTATAATAGATGAAAATAAATTAAAATAGTTTAAATTGATTAAAATAGTTTAAATTATTTAAAATAGTTTAAATTAGTTTCAAATAGATTTCAAAGTTATATCTAAACCTTTTTAGTTACTCAATTCTGATAAATGCATTTATATTTGACACTTCAACTTTGAAATTCAAATTTAAATCCTCTGAAAAATTCATCAAATCAATTCCAATTTCAAAATTTAACACTTTTATTTGAAAATAATTCAGTTTATATAAATCAATTTCTACTTCAAAATGCTAGTTAACTAATTCAAAATTTAAGGAATTAAAAATCATTTAATTTAAATAACCCGGTGTTTGTATATAATTTTCTACCCTATGGTTAAGTGATACGGATATTTATTATTTCAATCTGCAATTTAAAATTTTACGGTTACATATCATTTCAAACCACAATCCCAAATTAAATAAAAATCCATAAAATCGCTCGGGTCTATCATTTCAACCCATAACGACTTTTCCTAATCTATAGATCATTCGGGTACGTGTCATTTCAACTCGTAAGGAACTTGTTGTGTCATAATAATATAAAATACAACATCCAATCATCTAATATCAACAATCATAACCCATCACAATCATCATCCAAATCAATCAATAAAATCAACAGATAACCGATGATCAATTATAGGCATTAATTTTACAATTTAAAATTCAATATTAAATTAAACGAGGATTAAATGCAATAAAAGTCAAATTTAACCAGAATGACAATTTAAACACACCAAACATCAATCAATTAATTTCTTGTCATGTAATAAATTTAATTTAACTAACACAAGATAATTCAGTAGTTGTGAGTGGGTTAAAACACGCACCTTTGAATTTCAAATCGATTTGAAATCCAAAATAAGGCCCAAATTTGAACAGTCTCAAAATTCATCCGAACGAGCGCCGGATTGTCCGAAATTCCAATACATTCCAATGAAACAATCCACGCCCAAATCCGAGTTCGTATACAGAAGTTATTCATGTTAGAATATTGAATTTTAAAATTTAAATTAAGGTAAATAATAATAAAATAGAACCACATCAGCCTTACCACGTGAAACCCTAGCTACGCTGCAGAAGTTTGCTCGAGCACGAAACACAACCCAGTAGCCTCGATCTCATGCAATTATCAACCGCTTCCCTCAATGATGGACATATTAGAGACTATCGATTTGCTTGCTGCCCCGTTCCGACCCCAAGGTGGAGCCGCAGCCATCAATGTCGCCCAGCAACGCCTAGTGCCGCCATGAGCTTTGAAGGCAATTTTTGGCAAATCATGTGCATGTTACGAAAAATGATGACCATTATTTATCTTTCTCCCCATACTCTACACAATGGCGCTTCTCGATCACTGATTGGATGAAGAACCACCATAGGATCAAAACCCTAAGCAATTGATTGTCGAAATGAATCACCGATATCTGGAAAAATGATGATTCAAATTGAGAAACAAATTGCACCAGTTAATTACACTCATTGAGTGCTTCGAAATGGTATATAATAAGTTGGGGTTTGGAGGAGTTTGATTTTTGGAATTAAATTTGAAATTGAATTCGCAATTTGGGAATTAGGGTTTCGAGTTTGAATTGGTTTCTTCCTTTGACAACAGAGAAGCAGATAGAACAGTACGTACAGACAATTGGAATAAGAAAAATTTAGGATTTATAACGGGCTATATATAGACATATCAGAAATAGGAATGAACGGGTTAGATCGATTTGACAGTTCAACGTTAAACGACCCAAAATGCATGTTCCCATATATCAAAATAAATGTTTTCGAAAGTTTTAAACTCAATGGAATAGGTTTCAAGTACTAATTCCATTGAATGAAGAATTTTGGTTGAAAATTAGCTTATTTCAAAATGATTTAAATTAAATTAATTTCTTCGCGTTTCAAGCCCGTACGATCAAATGACAAGTCCGATCGCTACAAAACTTGAAACCTTGCAATAGTTCATCATTACAGATCCGACGAAACTGGTTTCGTCGAAAACCGAGATAGTGGCCAAAATGGCTATTTTCACATTAATTAAATTATTATTAAATTAAATTTATCTTTTCTTATATTCAAATTAATTAACTAACCATTTTTATCTTTTTTGATTTCATAAAAATTTACAATAATTTAAAACAAATTTACATATCAAATTCAACGTTAAATATTTCATGACTTACAATGTTCAATTTCAACTGCAATTAAACCCAATTAATTAAAATTAACTTCCAATAAATTATTTGTTTTGATTTCAGTCTTTTATTCTAAAAGTTATCTCTCTATAGACATAGTTAACATTGTTTATATCTTATTACACTAACTTTCTACAATTATCATCTTAATTTTCATTAAAGTAATATTTAATTACATTGAATGCAATAAATCTAATTATTATAATTTAGATTGTAATAATTTGATCGACTTGATTTCAATTCTTTTTATTCAATCCATTGTCATATTATGAATAAAATTTACATTGGTTACTCTAATTGAATTAATATTATACAATAATCAATTTAATCCACATTAACTGCACTTAATTAAGTGAATTATTTGCAATTGATTTCAGATTCAATTTAACAGTCTATATAAATAGGTAACATATAATAATTACCACCGTTAACCCTTAGTTAAATCTTATAAGTTTATTATCCACAACAAATGTTATAATTACTGCTACAACACTAATTTTTATTCAATTACAATATATTACACATTATTCATTAATTAATCACATTTAAATTATAAGTTATTCCTTCAATCCACTTATTATTTAATATACACATTACTATAATTAATTTACAATCTATCACCAATTATATCTTTTTAATCATTTCAGTTAATTGGAATTACATTCAAAGCAGTTATAAATTACCTTAAATTAATACTATTACGTTTTAATCTAATTACATTCTTATATTTTAATCACAAATTTTATTTCTTCCAACATAAATCATAGAAGTTTATTAAATCAACTATTTTTAATTATTGAAAATTAAAGGTCGTTACAGAATGATGATGAGCAGCAAGAAGTGGTAAAGTATTTGTATGTTGTGATTTGTTAACCTTAGGAGTGCAACTTACTATGCAAAAGCACAATACACTTGTCCCAGCTCTAAATTCTTTTGAGAATCAAAATAGCATCATGCCAATATGCAACTAATGAACAAAAAATTCTACTTCAATCAATTGCTGACAATCTTAATTCGTTTTGACAAACAATACAATATGAGCAAACAGTTACAATCCTTTTTAAATAGAAGCCTTTTTATGCCTTATTAAAAAGAAGCCTTTTATGCGTCTATAGTGTTTGTAGATGTAAAGATGTTACGCTTGTATTTAAAATAGAAATTTATGCAAACATGTTAACTACATAACTACCGCATTGAGGACATGATAGAAAAACTTATTAAACTATGCATGAATATTGGAATTCGAAATGACTGTGAATTCTATTGTTTCATGCTCAGTTTCAATCTGCCTTATTTTCACAAAAATGAATATAGTTTATACAATAACTATAAAATCCATGTATGCATGCAAATAGTAACAATAAAATCCATGTATGCATTTTCGTATGATTACTATCCAACTTGAAAACAAATAAAACCATATTAAACAACACCAATGATTACTCAAATCCATGAAATAATTATATTGATAGAAATTATAAGATTTCATGTTTATTTTCCTAAGATTTATATTTACTTCAAACGCTTGCATTATACTGAAAGTAATCAAGTATAATTTTACAAATCAGCAAAAAAATTATTTTAAGATCAATAACTCATTGAAAACGTGTGACGCCCCACCTCTATACCCACGCTAGCCAAGGACACTACAAGGTAATGCCGTCAACTAACACGGAGAATAAGGCTGGTTAGGAGCGACCATCTACAGCCTTGCCCTAACTATCTATTGAATACATCGACAACAAACATACCAACCAGGTCGACGTACCCAATGAATACATAAAACAAAACCATAGGTGGTTGGATCTATCAGAAAAGAATATAATAACTCAAATGTAATATACATCACAGAATAGTAAATCATCATATACACATATATAGATACAAAACAGAGTTATAAAATAATACATATCAAGTGGTATAGCAAACCACCATATACATATGAGTCAAAAGAATACATATCTGAGTTACTACAAAATAGGACTACACAAAAAGCTATGACAAAAAGAACAAGCTGAATAGTCCATGCGGAAGCAAAATAGGCTAAGTCCAAAAGCACCTAACCTGAAACATCTCGGTTTGACCCGAGTATAAGATACACGGGTCAGTCTAGCTAAACAAATCAGTTAGATAAACTGAACAACAATAAACCTGCAAGGTTACAAGGTATAGCAAATATCTCTAAAAGAGATAACACAATCATCTAACAAAAGAAGAATCATATGATAACAAGCCTCAACTCATCGACAACCTATATAAACAAAGGATACGAATATCCCAAAACAAGCCAAAAGGCAATAACAAATACCAATAAGGTATACAAGTTCCACAAGGTAAACGCTACGCATCATGCGGCTCATAATGACCAACACCGAAGGGCGAAACCAAGGGAATATACATATGAATGAAACATCAGAATATTGCTCGAGCTCAGTACTGTATAAACAAGGATCCATGAGCCCGAAGACTCCAAACCCAATATCACCCATGCGGCTCATAACGACCAACATCGGAAGCGATACTAAAGGCCAACCCAATATCACCCATGCGGATCATAACGACCAACATCGGAAGCGATACTAAAGGGCAACAAACCCGAAGGCACAAACCCAAAGGCACATAACTGAAGGCAACAAACCGTAGTGGTGAAGGTCAGAGACCCAGTACTGGACACCACTAACTGGCGGAATGTGTCACAACTCTCGAAAAGGAATCCGAAAAGTGTTAACGTATGTCCCATAACCACTCGTTCGCACTAAACGGTTTACTATCCGTCAGCCACTTTCACACTCAAAGCAGTACAAAGTCCACCTCATATCATCGGTAAACCAAACCCGAAGGTTAAAACGATCAATTGAATAGGTGGGGAATTAATCGGAAGGATAAATGCATAGATTCATGGTCCGTGTTTTGCCCAACCATTTAATCACCCTTCCACTTCGCTCGTAGTGCGAAATTGTACGTGTGGTTTAAATAGAATTTATAAATCGGAGAAGTGAACTTTTAATAAAATTTGAAGAAATAATTTATAAAAGCCCGTGAATGAATTCAAAAAGAAATTATCAAGGTCAAATATGCATAAACAACTAATTGGAATCAATATGCATCGATCAAATTTGGAAAATTAAACGAACAAGGCAAATTGGCCAAAAATAGCATATTCAGACGTCCGAAAGAAGGGATTCAGACGTCTGAATCTGGAAATCAATTTGCTTTCCAAAACAGAATTCAGACTTCTGAATCCTAACATCCAGACGTCTGAAATGGGCAATATTTTGCCTGTTTCCTTTCTGGTCGAAATTTAGCCAATTCAGACGTCTGGAATATAAATTCAGATGTCTGAATCTGGGAGTGAAATTTCTTCCAAGAACAATATTCAGACGTCTGAAATAGGCATTTCAGACGTCTGAAACCCGATGGTCAGGCAATTCCTGAACCTAGGCCAACTATGGCCAAACAAATCGAAAGCGATCGGGTGCGTGTTGATTATGGGCTTACGTCAAACGACTACCCAACCTTAACAACACCTCCAAACAACATAAACACCAACCATAAAAGGTTTTACATAGATTTGGCTTCAAAAATCATAATTTGGCAATTTCACCAAAGCAATCCAAATCGAAAGCAAATGCACATGAACAAGTATTAGGAACTCATTCCTAACATCAATGATATCAAAAGAATTAGATATGAGTTCAAAACTCACCTTTAACCCAAAACAAAGAAGAAGGAGTTCAATTTGCAAGGAGAAGACCAACAAACACTACTGCAACCTAACAAGCTACAATCTAAGAATAAAACACATATTTCCCAATTTAGGTTTAGGATATTTTCTGAAATTGAAGAAGAGAAGAGTTGGAGAAGATGAACAAGAACTTACCAATGGATTCTCTTTGATTTTGGAGCAAGAATTTGGAGTTTGCAAATGGATTTAGGGCTAGGAGTTTCTAATTTCCTTTCTCTTCCCCCATTTCAGTTTTTTGCTTAAGCTTTTATGAAACGAATAAGTGAATGGAAGGAGAGAAGGGCTGAGTTGGGGTTAATAGAACAGCTTGGGTGAAACCCAAACCCAAAGCCCACTTAGCAAATAGAAAAATTGGACTTACTTCAAACATATCAAAGCTTACACTCAAAAAGATCGCAAACGCCATTTTGGAATCAATGGAAATGGTTTCGAGTCCCAATTCGGCCGTTTGAAAAAAGTAACAATTCGGTCCCAAAATCCGACTAACGATGCTATATTTAAATTAAACATTTAAATATAAAATCGTTAATTACGCGGGTTGTTACAGATCTCCCCTCCTTACAAAATTGCATCCCCGCAATTCCTAGAGACGATATTTGTAACAACTACATACATACAACATTCAAAAGAGAAGGAAATAAGCTAGAAACGAAAAGATAATCTCACCATCGACAAGCAAAGATAGAAAACCCGGATAAGATCATTCGATATACTCTCTGGTTTCCCAAGTACAGTCATTGGGATTAGAGGACCATTGAACTTTAAGGAGCGGCACGTCCTTGTTCCGAAGGTGTCGCACCTCCGTGTCAAGCACGCGAATAGATTGTTGTACAATAGATAAGTCTGGTGAGATCTCAAGCTCTTGCAAATCAGGAGAAGAAATAACAGAATCCGACTCCCGAAGACACTTCCGAAGTTGCGAGACGTGAAACACGTCATGAATGCCAGATAAATGAGCTGGAAGTGAAACTCTATAAGCCACAGGGCCAATACGTTCAGTAATAAAAAATGGTCCTATAAAGCGAGGAGCCAATTTCCCAGTCGTACTAAAACGCATAACCCCCTTCAAAGGAGAAACACAAATAGAAACATGATCGCCGATCGAGAACTCGAGAGGCTTCCTATGGTTGTCCGCGTAGGATTTCTGACGACTCTGCGCCTCTTTCATTCTCAATCGAATAAGATCAATCTTCTCAGAAGAATGACGAACAAAGTCTGGGCCAAGAATAAGCTTCTCCCCAGATTCCAACCAACATGAAGGTGATCGACATGGCCTTCCGTATAAGGCTTCGAAAGGAGCCATACCGATACTAGACTGCAAACTATTGTTGTCGGAGAAATCTACAAGAGGTAGGTGATCCTCCCAACTACCACCGAAATCAAAAATACAAATACGGAGAAGATTGTCCAAGATACGATTCACCCGTTCAGTCTGCCCGTCAGATTGCGGATGATAAGATGTAGAAAAATTAAGCTTTGTTCCCAAAGCTTGCGGAAGATTCTTCCAAAAATGACTCGTGAATAAAGGATCACGGTCACTCACAGTAGAACTAGGAACACCGTGAAGTCTCATGATTTCCTTGACATATAACTTAGCCAAAAGCGAAGCAGACCTATTAGACTTAATAGGGACAAAATGAGAAGACTTGGTGAGGCGATCAACAATAACCCAAATGCTAGAATGGCCAGATCTCGAACGAGGTAGGCCGTCAATGAAATCCATAGAAATCTGATCCCATTTCCACAATGGAATCTCAAGAGGCTGAAGAAGACCCGAAGGAAGCTGATGCTCGGCTTTAAAACGCTGACAAGTTATGCAATTGCTCACATAACTCGCCACATCGCGCTTCATGCCTTCCCAATAATAAAGACGACTCATATCGGCATACATCTTGCTACTACCGGGATGAATGGTATACTTAGAACGGTGACAGTCATCAAGAATGTCATGCCTAAGTGCAAGATCAGAAGGCACAAAAAGACGGTTCTTCTTACGAAGACACCCATGAGAATCAATGCTGAAATCTTGCAACGCCTCGTCACAAGATCCAGACTCACAAAGCTGAATAAGATGCAACAACTCAGGATCACGCCGCTGACCATCGGCAAAACGATCCAATAAAATAGGTCGAGCTCCCAAACTAAATAATAGAATAGGAGAATCAGAAGATGAACCTCGATCACGAATTTCACAAAAAGATAGAGTCTTAAGAACATCCCATTCGGTAAACATCATAGAAATAACAGCCGAATGTTTACGACTAAGCGCATCTGCAACACGATTACCCTTACCAGGGGTATACTGGATATCAAAGTCATAAGAAGCAAGAAACTCGAGTCAACGCTGTTGTCTCATATTGAGTTCCTTCTAAATGAACAAATACTTCAAAGATTTATGATCGGTATAGAGAATGAAGCGCTCGCCCAATAAATAATGTCGCCAAATCTTCAAGGCAAAGACAATGGCGGCAAGCTCGAGATCATGAGTGGCATAGCGAACTTCATTCGGACGCAGTTGCCTAGAAGCATAAGCAACTACCCGATCCTTCTGCATAAGAACAGCACCGAGACCACTACCACAAGTATCGGTGTAGACAACAAGATCATGATTCCTTTCGGGAACCACAAGAATAGGAGCATTAGTGAGAAGTTCCTTCAATGTCAAAAAGGAAGCTTCACACTTGTCGGACCAAACAAAACGAATGCCTTTCCGAGCAAGGCAAGTGAGAGGAAGCACAACACGGGAAAAGTTCTCAATGAACCGACGGTAATAACCCGCCAATCCAAGGAAACTACGAATCTCATGAACATTTTCAGGCCTCTTCCAGTTCTGGATGGCTTCGATCTTTGAGGGATCGACAGAAATGCCATCGGAAGATACAACATGGCCTAAAAACTTAACATTATTCTCCCAAAAGTGGCATTTGGAGAATTTGGCTCTAAGCTGATGACGACGGAGGGTACTCATGACAATTCTCAAGTGATTAGCATGCTCGGCTTCAGACTTAGAATAAAAAAGGATATCATCAATGAACACAGGGATGAACTTATCGAGATATTCCCGGAATACTCGATTCATGAGATCGACAAAGAAACCAGGAGCGTTCGTTAAACCGAATGACATAACGAGCCACTCAAAAGAACGATATCGAGTGCGGAAAGCTGTAAGAGGTATGCTATCCTCCGCGACTCGTAACTGATGAAAACCCGTGGCAAGGTCGATCTGAGAAAAGACCTTAGCACCACTCAATAGATCGAACATGTCATCGATCCTAGGCAATGGATACCTATTTCTGATGGTTAACTCGTTAAGCTTGCGATAATCAATGCAAAGCCTAAGAGTTCCATCAGACTTCTTCACGAAGACGACCGCGGATCCCCTTGGAGAAAAACTGGACTGAATCAACTGCTTTGACTCAAGCTCCAAAAGCTTCTTCTTGAGTTCCTCATTTTCCTTTGTAGACATCCTCGTGGGAGGACGACTAACTGGCTGCACGCCTGGAATGAGATCAATGCGGAACTCAATTGCCCGTTTGGGTGGCAAACCCGATACAGGCTCAAAAACATCAGAAAAGTCACAAGCAACCGGAATACGAGATATATCATCATCATCTCGCGAGTCAAGAGAATATAAAGCCATCTTGGAATTATCCACATTCCGAAGAACAAGAGATAGCTGAGTAGGCGAATCCGGATGTCGAAGATATATAGTTCTCTCCGAACAAATAATCCTGGCATCAAATCTCACTAGCCAGTCCATACCCAAAATCATATCGAATCCCAGACAAGAAATAACGTGCAGATTCGCACGGAAAGAAAAGTCACATAAAACAACCTCAACATCATCACAAAGCAAACTAAGGGTCGCGGATCCCCCAATTGGATTCGCAATCCTTAAAGAAGTAATCAAACAAGAAACATCCAAAGATAAATCATCAACGAGCTTTTTCGATACGAAAGAATGTGATGCACCCGTATCGAAAAGAACTCGAATACTATGGTCATGAAATAAAATAGAACCTTCCAAAATAGATGAAGATGTACCTTTGGACTGAGAAGGACCTTCAGAAGCCTTAGCAGCACAAAGCCTGTTAGACTTGGCACTAGCCGGAATTGTAGGGCAAGCTGAAACATGATGACCTTCCTTCTTGCAATAACGGCAGAAGAGAGGCTTAGGACAAGCTCGAATAATATGATCAGGAGAACCACAATTGAGCCACTTTCGAACGGAAGGTGTTCCGGGAGACTGAGGCTGAGAGCTAGGACCACCGGTCTTCTTTTTCTTAGAAGGAAAAGGCTTCTTCTAAATTGAAAACGGCCTCTTGTTGGGGTTCTTGGAAACCTCAACATCAACATCACTATCACACTCCTTCTCGACGGTCTCGAGATGAAGTGTCGAATCAACCAACTCCTCAAAAGAAAGTTTAAGCTGGAGCAACAAAGACTTCTTAAGATATTTCTTAAGATCAGAAACAAACTTCAAATTCTTCTTGTAAGAAGTACTGATAAATTCAAGACCATACTGAGATAAAGCCTCGAACGATGCGACATACTCAGAAACAGAAGATTTCCCTTGCTTCAACTCAAGGAAGCAACGGGTCAATAAAACTTTTTTAGATTCAGGAACGAACTTGGTTCAAATCGCTCCCGAAACTGAGTCCAAGAAAGAGTAGACTCATCAATCTCGGCTACAAGAAGCTCATACCAATCAAGAGCACGCTCTTGTAATAAACTAGAAGTCACAAGAACTCTATCATGGTTAGAAAGATCCATGCGAGAGAAGATACGCTCGCACGTGCGAAGCCAAGCTTGGACTTCAAGAACGGACTCGGAGCCCTTAAACGGTTTTCCTCCAAGATGATAAAAATCACTACACTGGCGTGCAAAGGCAGACTTGAGAGGTGGAGACACTCGAGGAGGAACTGTAGGCTGAGTGCTCCTAAACAACTCCAAAAACTGATCAGCAGACATATAAACACCATCCGGATGTGAGCCACTGGATTGCCCAGCATCTGAACGTCATCCCCTGCCTCTTCCAGCCATACGCTGAAGGTAAGATAAAAACAAGATTATTCACAAGGTAGATATTGCAATATGGAATACTACGGAATAAAATGCATTCCTCGACGTATTCCCAAACTCTATCTAACCTTGATGGAATAAAGAAACACAATGATTCAAAGATTTGTATCACTTGTACATTTTGATGTACCATAATATGTGCATCTATTCTGTGTTTATCATATTTTGTTCTGAACTCCGCTTTGATACCACGCTGTGACGCCCCACCTCTTTACCTACGCTAGCCAAGGACACTACAAGGTAATGCCGTCAACTAACACGGAGAATAAGGCTGGTTAGGAGCGACCATCTATAGTCTTTCCCTAACTATCTATTGAATACATCGACAACAAACATACCAACCAGGTTGACGTACCCAATGAATACTTAAAACAAAACCATAGGTGGTTGGATCTATCAGAACAAAATATAATAACTCAAATGTAATATACATCACAGAACAGTAAATCATCGTATACACATATATAGATAAAAAACAGAGTTATAAAATAATACATATCAAGTGGTATAGCAAACCACCATATACAGACGAGTCAAAAGAATACATATCAGAGTTACTACAAAATAGGACTACACAAAAAGCTATGACAAAAAGAACAAGCTGAATAGTCCATGCGGAAGCAAAATAGGCTAAGTCCAAAAGCACCTAACCTGAAACATCTCGGTCTGACCCGAGTATAAGATACACGGGTCAGTCTAGCTAAACAAATCAGTTAGATAAACTGAACAACAATAAACCTGCAAGGTTACAAGGTATAGCAAATATCTCTAAAAGAGATAACACAATCATCTAACAAAAGAAGAATCATATGATAACAAGCCTCAACTCATCGGCAACATATATAAACAAAGGATACGAATATCCCAAAAAAAGCCAAAAGGCAATAACAAATACCAATAAGGTATACAAGTTCCACAAGGTAAACGCTACGCATCATGCGGCTCATAATGACCAACACCGAAGGGCGATACCAAGGGAATATACATATGAATGAAACATCAGAATATTGCTCGAGCTCGGTACTGTATAAACAAGGATCCATGAGCCCGAAGACACCAAACCCAATATCACCCATGCGGCTCATAACGACCAACATCGGAAGCGATACTAAAGGCCAACCCAATATCACCCATGCGGCTCATAACGACCAACATCGGAAGCGATACTAAAGAGCAACAAACCCGAAGGCACAAACCCGAAGGCACATACCCGAAGGCAACAAACCGTAGTGGTGAAGGTCAGAGACCCAGTACTGGACACCACTAACTGGCGGAATGTGTCACAACTCTCGAAAAGGAATCCGAAAAGTGTTAACGTATGTCCCATAACCACTCGTTCGCACTAAAGGTTTACTATCCGTCAGCCACTTTCACACTCAAAGCAGTACAAAGTTCACCTCATATCATCGGTAAGCCAAACCCGAAGGTTAAAACGATCAATTGAATAGGTCGGGAATTAATCGGAAGGATACGCACAGATTCATGGTCCGTGTTTTGCCCAACCATTTAATCACCCTTCCACTTCGCTCGAAGTGCGAAATTGTACGTGTGGTTTAAATAGAATTTATAAATCGGAGAAGCGAACTTTTAATACAATTTGAAGAAATAATTTATAAAATCCTGTGAATGAATTCAAAAAGAAATTATCAAGGTCCAATATGCATAAACAACTAATTGGAATCAATATGCATCGATCAAATTTGGAAAATTAAACGAACAAGGCAAATTGGCCATAAACAGCATATTCAGACGTCTGAAAGAAGAGATTCAGACGTCTGAATCTGGAAATCAATTTGCTTTCCAAAACAGAATTCAGACGTCTGAATCCTAACATCCAGACGTCTGAAATTGGCAATATTTTGCCTATTTCCTTTCTGGTCGAAATTTAGCCAATTCAGACGTCTGGAATATAAATTCAGACGTGTGAGTCTGGGAGTGAAATTTCTTCCAAGAACAATATTCAAACGTCTGAAATAGGCATTTCAGACGTCTGAAACCTGATGGTCAGGCAATTCCTGAACCTATGCCAACTACTGCCAAACAAATCGAAAGCGATCGGGTGCGTGTTCATTATAGGCTTACGTCAAACGACTACCCAACCTTAACAACACCTCCAAACACTCCGAACAACATAAACACCAACCATAAAAGGTTTTACATAGATTTGGCTTCAAAAATCATAATTTGGTAATTTCACCAAAGCAATCCAAATCGAAAGCAAATGCACATGAATAAGTATTGGGAATTCATTCCTAACATCAATGATATCAAAAGAAGTAGATGTGAGTTCAAAACTCACCTTTAACCCAAAACAAAGAAGAAGGAGTTCAATTTGCAAGGAGAAGACCAACGAACACTACTTCAACTCAACAAGCTTCAATCTAAGAATAAAACACATATTTCCCAATTTAGGTTTAGGAAATTTTCTGAAATTGAAGAAGAGTAGAGTTGGAGAAGATGAAGAAGAACTTACCAATGGATTCTCTTTGATTTTGGAGCAAGAATTTGGAGTTTGCAAATGGATTTAGGGCTAGGAGTTTCTAATTTCCTTTCTCTTCCCCCATTTCAGTTTTTTGCTTAAGCTTTTATGAAATAAATAAGTGAATGGAAGGAGAGAAGGGCTGAGTTGGGGTTAATAGAATAGCTTGGGTGAAACCCAAACCCAAAGCCCACTTAGCAAATAGAAAAATTCGACTTACTCCAAACATATCAAAGCTTACACTCAAAAAGATCGCAAATGCCGTTTTGGAATCAATGGAAATGGTTTCGAGTCCCAATTCGGCCGTTTGCAAAAAGTAACATTTTGGACCCAAAATCCGACTAACGATGCTACATTTAAATTAAACATTTAAATATAAAATTGTTAATTATGCGGGTTGTTACAAAACGGGTTCAACTAAGATTTCATGTTTCTATTACCAGAGCCAATTTCTGGTGTTTGTTAAGAGGTGGGAAAAATAAGAATCCTGAATTCTTGAGTAAAATTCATGTTTGATCAGTTTACTTGTCCCAGATTTAATAATTTATCAAACGGTAATTTTCGAGCAACCCACTTATCATTGGATATCGTTAATACAAAATAAATTTACTTGATTTAGGAAATTTACTTGCAGTCTGGTCATTACCTGTCAATTCGATATCACTAAGGTAAGCAATGATGAAAAGAATGAGAATTTTTATGTAAAGAAAACAAACTTGGAAAGCCATACCATAATAATCACGTATTGGGTTGCATGATTTCATTTAGCAAGAAAAGGAAAGGTTATACCAAATATATAATTTAGGATTTCTTTTTATAGTTATTAAAAAACCAACTGCACCAATATCCCTGGATGTTTGAAGATTCCTAGTGGTTGACGGAGAGAAACCAAATCAAAAAATGTAATCTACCAAAAATTATTAAAAATTATATTACCCGCAACGCCTAAATATATTACATATATTTCAAAAAATATTAACCAATAACAAACAAACTTGTCGCAGATTGCTGTGATGAAATATTAAGTAAGATATGGTCTTGACTTACAAGAATAGATGCCAAATAGAGTAGTGGCACAGGATTAAAGGTGCAATATTATCAGAGAGGTAAGATCCATGTGTAGTGCATCATGAGATGAAGAAGAATGGTTGATTACAATGTTTTACCAAACTATAAGAGTCTGAATTATAAGATTTTTTTTTTTAAAGGGTTTTTCGATTTTGGAGACAAGCATGACTGAGAGTTTTAAACAAGAGAAAAATAAAATAGGGTAAAGGAGATATAGAGCTAGATCGAGTGAAAAATAAATTATGGTTTGTTGAGCGTTGATGGAGAAATGTTATGAGTGGGTCTAGAGAAGAAAGATAGATAAACGAGTGAACAAAAATTTGGTGGGCCCGCATTGACATTGACATGCACTCAAACACCGTATTTTTATCAATATCATTAGAAAAAATAGCGCTCGGTCTTGAAACACTAGTATCCAGTGCTGTTGATATTAGGATTTCTTGTAGTGTGAGATTATTCTCATTGCCAAAATTATTTAAACGATTGATTCCATTTTGATTTTGAATTTCATCTTAGAGTTCAAAATTGAATTGGCATGAGTTATAACTGAAGTCATTTAAATTCTGATGAGAATTAAAATTTTGATTGTTTTGAATCCTTGAATCGAGATATCACACAAATATGAATTACACAACTCACTTATCCTCTGATTTTGTTGTGCAGAGAGTTCAAGTAAATTCGAAATCGTTTCAATGCTCCTCTCAAAATTTGAGATTGGACATCATTTTGAAAATTTTATGATTCAAAATCCAAAATATTTATACATTAATTATTGTTAAAATATCCATAAGAATTCAGAGCGAAGTTGTACGGATTATATTGATTTTCACAACAATCGTAAAATTAATGTAAGTGGGCAAACTTAGCCATTTACAAGAATGTGTTTCCTTTTAAAAAATTTTGAATTTTTTACCAAAATATATTTATTTTTCTAGAGGGAAATTTGATTTTTGTTTTTGGATTTTCAATTTTATTTTGGAAAGGTTTTATATTATTTTTAATTTTATCTTTTCTAAGAAAACACAATTTTTTTGGGTTTTAGATTTTGATTAAAAAATTGTAAAACAAAAAATTAAAAACTAAGTTGTGGAATATTTGTACTTTTTTAGTTTTGGATTTGGAATTTTTTTCTAAAATATGCATGAACTAAGGCAAATAAATAAATGCAAGGGTCTAATTACAAATTTCTTATTCTAAGTGGTTCCTAACCTAATATTGTATAATCACACTTTGTCTTAATCCAACATGATAGTTCTCTGCCAGGTAATAGACAGGATTTATCGGTGTACCACGAATCACTGTAGCAATGCAGCCAAAGGTTTGAGTACCTTGGAGAAACAACCAATATAATATTTACGAATCATCGTAATATTTATAACTTATTGTTGCTTCGCCGTACCCTAGAACCAAGAAAATACATTTTCGAAAGAGGACAACTTGCCAGTATACATTAAGCCCTAGGTGAGCTCATGATACCCTTAAGATATGTAACCGTTATTAGTAGTCAAGTTCTAAGATGAAATGCAAAGCAGAAATTATACGTGAATTAACGATGCAACTATGAATGAAATTTTTTTTGTTTTTAATTTTTTTTTAAAATGAAAGCAACCAACAATGGAATGAGAATAAAAACAAGAGATGGAAGCACGATACCAGAGCATGAAAAATTTATTAGCAATTATTTTAAAGCAGCAATTTTTTTATAAGCAAGCAAGTAGTTAATTTTGGCAGGCGGTTCTTTTCCTTCTTGATTTTCTGCTTTGGCACCCTAAAATTAAAATCAAGATATATACAAGTTTTTATAATATGAAAGAAGTAACTAAAACTAAAGTAAAACCAAAAAAATTAAACTAAAACAATTGAAAACAACCTGTTATTAGAAAAATGTAGTAACAAATTTGTTTTTTAATTTAAAAAGGAGAACTAAAACTCTTCAGTAAACAAACTTGGTTTTTTTAAAGATAAACTAATCAGGGCCCTACCTAAAATAAATAAACTTTCAAAACAATGGAAACCACTATTATCCCAAAACTTCACCACTCTATTCAAAATAAACGACATGCCAAATAAACAAAATTTTAGAAACAACAAAAATCACTGCTTGCCTCCAATTCGAAATTTTAAAATTGCAATACCAAAATTAATCAAATTGTCACGGTTGTAGGTTCGGCGATTTGGGGTGATTGGTGGCGGAGTTTGAAGTGATGATGGGAGGTGGTTTCGAGTTGCTGGTGGAGTTGTCGATGCAAGGCGGTGAATGGTAGAGGGGTGTTTCGATTCGTATCGTTGATTGGCAATGTTGGGGATGATTCGTATCGTGGTCGTAGTGGGAGATTGCAGGAGGATGTTGGTGACGTTGGAGATGTTGAAGAAGGAGGGGACTCTGGATTCACATCGTTGATGGTATGGCGATGTTGGAGGAGATGATGGTATGGTCAGAGAGAAGTTTGCAGAAGGAAAGAAGTTGTTCGTGCACGGTATGCAAGGCATGTATTTGAACTTGTGGATGTTTGGTCAGTGCACTAGTATTGTTTGTTTTTATTGTTGAGATAATTGAGAAGTTGTGGGAATGACAGTGTTGTTGGAGGCTGTATAGGAGTTATTACATCTTGGTGGTATGTAGGGACTTGTGTGATATGCAGGGGGTATTGTTATAAGGAAAAAGTATGAACTGATCAACAAAAGTTTGATGTGGTGTTGTGGTAATGTCTATTGTAAGCGAAACTATAGATGCAAGCTTAACAATGGGGTTGCAGTTGCTAGAGTTAGAGGGGAAAGGCAGGTGGTTGTACTGATGGTAGAGAATGGTTTGCGCGTACGTAGAGGTAGCAGAAGGTGGTTTGTGGAGCAGTTTGGATGGTGCATAGAGTGGATGCTAGAGGCTGGTGGGTGGAGGCAAAGTATGCTTGTCACTGGCAGGGATTAGATGGTCACTACTGGTATGCTGATATCCTGGATATGGTGGTGATTGTGGTAATTGTTGTATGTTGAATGTTGGAGATGATTTGTGAATTGACAGTGTAGTGTAGATTGAGAGAAGGGGCAGATGTATGGTATAAGGCAAATGAAGATGACAATGTGCACCGAATAGAAGTGGAATGTTGGTTTGTGGTTGATAGATGAAACAATAACTGAGTAAGTGGTAGCTGAATGGTGGCAATGTGCAACAGTATGATAGTGATGTAGTTGTTAAGTAATACAACAGTATGCAGTTAGGTATATGAGATGGCGTTCTGGTGTGGGGCCGTAGTGAATGTGTTGGAAATATGGTCGCCGGGTCAGAGGTTGTTGTGGGTAGTGAGATGTTAATAGAAATGTCCACAGTAGCATAGAAACATGAAAAGAAAATAAAAAATGAAATGACTTGTGTAATTTGTTTTCTCTTTGAATTTTTTAAAAACGAAATTTTGAATGAAATGGAATTTTTTTCTTTTTAAATTGATCTTGTGTCTATATTTTTATAATATAAATGAAAATGCAAATGAAACTAGAAAATAAGAATTGCCATAGTCCCAATGCAAACAAAAATCACACACAAACATACGATAATTTTTTTTACATGTAGTACACATACAAAAATGAAAAATTAATAATTAGAAGCGTAGAAATTAAAATCAATGAAAGTTCACTAGCAATGGCGCCAAGAACTTGTTCGAACACCTAATTCTCTATCGGTTTAGAAATTAGCCGATCAAATTTTTATGAAAATAACTGCAAGCGCACATTGTAAGGACTTATTTCTTCACTCACAGAAATCGACACTAATACATCCTCGGTATTCACGTGCTAAAAATCCAAGTGCCAGAGAAGAATATTCTTGAGGGTTGGATGGACAAATAGGACAGAAAAAAATCTCACATATGTTATTCCAACAAATAATCGTTACAGCAGAAATTAAAATACATTTATCAGAGTTAAACTGACGCAGCGGATATTAACTAATGCCAACGAAATGAAGATTTCGCGTCAAACTAACCGATGAAACGATTAGTTGAAACAAGATAAATTGATGGATTGAAAATACCGAACGCCCAAATTCGTTGATCTCGAGAGATACCGAATTCTAGCTATCACCAACACATTGATCGCACATGATACCGTTTTAAAAGATCTACGATTCTTCTACGTTGATCTCGTGCACGAGATTCCACGAATCAGCTTCAAATTCGTTGATTCGAGCGCACTCGAATAACCGAAAATGGAGAAAGGAGACAATCCTCAACTTCCAATTTCAAAGAGGCACAAAGCACTCAAACAAAGTTTTATTCAAAAATCAACTAACTATTGCAAATGACACACATCCGTATTTATAGAAGATTTACAACTCACAAATGGCTCATCACAACAAAGCTCCAACGAGCTAGCATAGGTCGTTGACGACCTAACAAACCCAACGAACGACCTAGTACATACAACCCAATACCGCCGTGGCTTACCACATTAATGCTTACAATACGAGTTAACGTTACACGCCCTAAACATTACACGACTTAAGTACCACAGCGACTAAAAAATTCAATGACCTTGGATGAACGACTTAAGGAAGTAACAAAAACGACCCATGGGCTCAGCGACATAAGAAGATACACAGCTTCCAGAATCTGCGGCTTACATCTAAGTGTCTTAAGCGACATAAGGCGTTGAGCGACCTATCTTAGGTCGTAGCTCGGCAAGTTCTTAGCTCGAAAGGTCGGAGCGACCTAAAGAAATGCGCACTGGCTTCCTTAACTCGCTAGGTTGGCCCTCATAGTTTGCATGTGACTTAAGGATAGATGCGCTAGGTCACTGGAACGGTTTAAAATCTAAGTTGTTAGGTCATGAACGACTTAAAGTACTCGAGCGACCTAAAGTGGCTGAAGCATCTGAACGACCTAAGGCACACGATTTAGCAAAGCACACTGCATCATCCTCCGCCGGTTGCAAAGAATTCGTCCCCGAATTCGCACCGTCCTCTTCTTCAACAAGCCTATCCCCATGATACAGAATCAAATGTTTAATGTTGAAAACGTCGACAGTATGGACATGATCCGGCAATCTTAACTGATACGCATTCTCATTAATCTTCTTCACGACTTCCAAAGGACCAATCTTTCTAGCCGCCAGCTTGTTGTAAGTACCATTAGAAAATCGATCTTTAGTCAACGCTGCATATACAAAATCACCTTCTTTAAATTCAACACTTCGTCGCTTAATATCCGCCGATTGCTTATATTTGTCATTTGCCTTAAGCAATCGTCCCCGTACAACTTTATGGCATTCTTGCAACTCATTCACAAAATCACTAGCTCGTTTAATCAACCCCCTCTGCGGTGGCACTGTTGATAAATCTAATGGTCCCTTCGACATTGTTGAATAAACCACCTGGAATGGACTGAAACCAGTCATACGATTAACTTCATGGTTGTGTGCAAACTCAGCTTGACATAACTTCGAATCCCAACTTTTCAAATCGTCATCCACGGGGCATCGCAAAAGATTACCTAGGGATCTATTCATAACTTTGGTCTGTCCATCCATCTGTGGATGATAAGCACTACTAAATTTCAACTTAGTCCCCACCATTTTCCATAGACTCATCCAAAAATGTCTTAGAAATCGAGTATCCCGGTCAGAAACAATGGTCTTAGGTAGCCAATGTAGTCGATAAACTTCTTTAAAGAACAATTGAGCAACACGGACTGCATTGGCGATCTTTTTACAAGCTATGAAATGTGCCATCTTCGAAAATCTATCCACCACAACATTTATAGAATCATTTCTTCGTTGTGTTCTTGGCAAACCTAATACAAAATCCATGCTAATATCAATCCATGGTCTAGTAGGCACGGGCAACGGCATATATAATCCTGCATTCGTAGCTGTCCCTTTGGAAACTTGGCATATGTGACATCTCTCCACAAATCTTTCAACTTCGTTCCTCGTGGAAGGCCAAAAATATGATTGAGAAATCAACTGGAAGGTACGATCCCTTCGTACATGTCCTTCTTCATGCAATTCATTCACAATCTTCATTCGCAAACTGCCCTCTGGTATACATAACCGATCTCCCTTGAATAGAAAACCATCTACCAACGCTACTCATCCGTCTTTCCTTTCTCGACTTCATCAATAACCTTAGCAAAGTAAGGATCTTGAACAAACAATTCTGGCAAAACATCAAACCCCGTCACTTCGAATCTCACCGCCGTCAACAAATGATTCTTCTGCTCAATGCATCTGCCACCCGGTTTGTAACTCTCGACTTATGCTTAACCACAAATGTAAACTGTTGCAAGTATGTGATCCATGAAGCATGTCTGGCTGCAACCTTATCCTGCCTTTGCAAATGTTTCAAGGCTTCATGATCAGTATAGAACACAAACTCTTTATGAAGCAAATAGTGTCTCCAATGTTTGATAGCTTGGACAATAGCATAGAATTCCACGTCATAAGTATTATATCTCATCTTTGCTCCCGAAAGCTTTTCACTGAAATAAGCAATTGGACGTCTACTCTGACTCAACACTCCTCCAATTCCAACTTTAGATGCATGAGTATGTAACTCAAACCGCAATTGGAAATCCGGCAAAACTAGATATGGTGCTAAAGTCAAAAGTTCCTTGATTCGCTCAAAAGTAACCCCTGTTTCCTTTGTCCATGAAAACTGCTTGCCCTTCATACAATCAGTAACAGGTGCCATCACGCAACTGAAATGTGGAATAAACCTTCGGTAGAATGATGCTAAACCATGAAAACTTCTCATTTCAGTTATAGTCCTGGGTTGTGGCCAATTTCTGATTGCTTCAACCTTACTTTGATCCACCTGGATACCTTCCTTGGACACTACATACCCCAAAAACAAAACACTATGCGTCATAAACACACATTTCTTCATTGCTGCATAAAACTGTTCCTGACGAAGAATAGTTAACACCTTCCGCAAGTGTTGAATATGCTCTTCAGTGCTTGCACTATAAATCAAGATATCATCAAAATAAACTACAACAAACTTCCCAATGTACGGTTTGAAAATTTGGTTCATCACCCTCATAAACGTACTTGGTGCATTCGATAGACCAAACGGCATGACCAGCCATTCATACAATCCTTCCCGTGTCTTGAATGCTTTCTTCCATTCATCACCTGGTCTTATGCGAATTTGATGATAACCACATTTGAGATCAATCTTCGAAAAGATTACAGACCAACTGATTTGATCCAACAGATCATCCAGCCTTGGTATAGGAAATCTGTTTCTGATAGTTATTTTGTTGAGTGCCCTGCTGTCCGTACACATCCTCCAAGTCCCATCCTTTTTCGGCACTAACAAAGCTGGTACTGTACAAGGACTTAAGCTTTCTTGTACGCGCCCTTGTTCAAGCAACTCTTCCACCTGCCTTCTCAACTCTTCATGTTCCTTTGGACTCATTCTATAATTTGGTCTATTGGTAACACTGCTCCCGTTACAAGATCAATCTGATGTTGTATGTCACTCACCGGTGGTAATTCTTTTGGCAGCTCTTCTGCGAATACATCTTCAAATTCCTTCAGCACTGGTTTTACTTTCACTGGAATTTCAACCTCCTCACTACTTTCACGTCCGATCAACAAAAACACTTCGGTTCCTCTTCGACATTTTTGACAAACTCCTTCAAAGATAGCATAGTCTCTAGTTCTTCAATCTCCTACAACTTGCTTTCACTTTGTTGTCGTTGTTTGGTGACTAAAGTGATTTTGGTGCCCTCAAACATGAATCTATAGCAGTCAGTCCTTCTGTCATGTTGCACAGCTCTGTCGTATTGCCACGGTCTGCCCAACAACAAATGACATACATCCATATCCACAACATCACACCAAATTTCATCTTTATACTTCTTTCCGATGGAAAAAGTTACACAAGCTCTTCGACCAACCTTCACTTCCCCACCTTTCCTCAACCAAGCTAACTTGTAAGGTTTGGGATGCTTCTCTGTCTTTAACGCCAATTTCTTTACAGCTTCTGTAGAGATGACGTTATCACAACTTCCTACATCGATGACGAACCTACAAACCTTTCCCAGAATAGTGCATGTTGACTGAAAAATATTACTCCTTAGCCAACTTGAATCATCCTCTTGCTTTGGTGTCAAACACAACCTCCTCATCATCAAATTACAACCCTCATCTCCTGACAATAATTCTGCTTCCTCCTCAACCTGTGGTGAATTGGAACATTCTACTTCTGCATCCTCATCCTCAACCTCAACAACCATCACTCGCTTCTTAGGCTTCGGACATTCATTGCTCTTGTGACCAAAATCCTGACAATTATAACACTTGAAACTGTTGTTGACCTTGGTCTTAGCAACTTCATTGACAACTGGTTTACTAATAGCCTTGGAAACAATCGTATTGCTACTAGTCCCTTTCACTTGATTGTTGGAATTTGTAAACACACCACCTCCTCTTCTACCCTGCCTCTCCCAAGCTAGAGCCTTCTGGTGTGCTTCAGCAACGGATCTTGGATCAAACATATTCACCATATCCTGAATTTGCATTCTCAATACTCCAACAAATCTAGCTGTCAACTGTTCCTCCGTCTCCACGATATCACTTCTAACAATCAGTTGATAAAAATCATCTTCATAATCATTTACCGACTTTGTCCCTTGTCTCAAATTCTGTAAGCGCTGATACATAAGAGACTAATAATTATAAGGTAAGAAAGTAGCCTTCATCAACTTCTTCATCTTCTCCCATGACTCAATCTTTGACTTTCCCATTCTTTCCCATGTAAGTTTAGTTTGTTGCCACCATGCCATAGCTCTTCCTCTCAACCGTGTAGCAACTAACTTAACTCTACGATGCTCGGGTACTTCTTTGAAGTCAAAAATTTCCTCAACGTTTGATAACCAATCCAAAAACTCTTCCGCAATCATTCCACCTTTGAATTCTGGAATTTCAGTCTTCATCTCCGACTCCCATCGACGACCATCTTCTACATCCCGATAGTGATTTCGTACTTGGTCTCGATCTCGATAATGAACACTTCCTCTATCACCATCTTCATCATAATCAAATGTACTTCGATATCGATCTCGACAATCAACATCTCTACGATCACGCATATCTCTTCTACTATATCTTTCATCATCACGATATGGCTCATCTCCAAACTCACGTAGAGTTCTTCTCTCTTCATTTCTATACTCATGGTGTTCTCATCTCATTTAAACTGATGATTCCCTTCTATCTCGATAAGATTGTGGTGACATCCTCCTCGCTTCCGTAACCAATGGCGAAACTCTGTTTCCTCCATGCTTCGAGATTAGTGATCTTCTCCGTTGACTTTGATTCGTATCGATCATCAATTTCTCAAATCTACCAATTCCCTAATCGAACTTCTCATTGAATTTATTGCTAATTCGTTGTTCCATTTGTTCAGCATCCTCTCTTTTATACAAATCTTCAACATTTTGATGACGATTAGCTCTTCTCGGCAGCTTGGTAGAATCTTCAACAAATCCAAATACTTAACTCTCGGCTTGAACAACTTAGCTCGGATCTGACACTGTTAGGTTCGGCTCCAACTAATTAAAACTCATCCTTGATCTACAAAGTGATGCACAACTCTAAAACTTCCTCTTTACTCCCAATAGGCCCGGCTTTGCTATGATTGGCTAAGTCTGGATCTGATACCAAACTGACGCAGCGGATTTTAATGAATGACAACGAAATGAAGATTTCGCGTCAAACTAACCGATGAAACGATTAGTTGAAACAAGATAAATTGATGGATTGAAAATATCGAACATCCAAATTCGTTGATCTCGAGAGATACCGAATTCTAGCTATCTCCAACACATTGATCGCGCACGATGCCGTGTTAAAAGATCTAAGATTCTTCTATGTTGATCTCGCGCACGAGATTCCGTTAATCGACTTCAAATCCGTTGATTCGAGCGCACTCGAATAAATGAAAATGGTGAAAGGAGTCAACGCTCAACTTCCAATTTCAAAGAGGCACAAAGCACTCAAATAAAGTTTTATTCAAAAATCAACTAACTATTACAAATGACACACATCCGTATTTATAGAAGATTAACAACTCAAAAATGACACATCACAACACAGCTCCAACGAGCTAGCATAGGTTCTTAACAACCTAACAAACCCAACGAACGTCCAAGTACATACAACACAATACAGCCATGACTTACCACATCAACACTTACGACGCGAGTTAACGTTACACGCCCTAAACACTACACGACTTAAGAACCACAGCGACTCAAGAAATCAATGACCTTGGATGAACGACTTAAGGAAGTAACACAAACGACCCAAGGGGCTCAGCGACATGAGAAGATACACGGCTTCCAGAATCTGCGGCTTACATGTAAGCGTCTTAAGCGACATAAGGCGTTGAGCGACCTATATTAGGTCGTAGCTCGGCAAGTTCTTAGCTCGAAAGGTCGGAGCGACCTAAAGAAATGCACACTGGCTTCCTTAACTCGCTAGGTTGGCCCCCATAGTTTGCATGCGACTTAAGGATTGATGCGCTAGGTCGCTGGAACGGTTTAAAATCTAAGTTGGTAGGTCGCGAACGACTTAAAGTACTCGAGCGACCTAAAGCAGCTGAAGCATCTGAACGACCTAAGGCACACGATTTAGCACAGCGCGTTGCATCATAAACGCAAGGATAGTTATAAATTCCCGTCCGTACAAATGCGGAGTACAATACTACAAGAGTTTGGTGGAAATAGACAAAATCTTCTAACTCCATGCTTTGAGCTCCATCCAGCTTCTTCTAAGCAATACCTGACGATTATGCTACCCGAGGAAAATTAGGGCTCCCAAAGTTTAAGTAAAAGTGAAAATAAACCGCGGGTTAGTTATAGGACTAGTGTGAGGACTCAAAACACGTAAAAAAAAAGGTATCTCATGGGACGATGCCACACATAAACACAAAACGGATTTTTACCTTATGACAACCAAAACGTATTTACGTCAAAATAATTGATATTATTTTTAATGACATATCTTTGAAAACATTTGCATGTAAATTTATTAATCTTAGCCGAAATTGTTACATTACTAAATTCCAGCAATACTAGCCACAAAAGCTACAAACAAACTGGTAGGAACTTATTGTAGAATGGATTCCATAAAATGATTAGGTGAAGGGACTACCTTCCAGCACTCTAAAGGAATGTACAGAGGTCTAACAGATGGTCCTCTACCAACACAAGACCGGCCTACCTTTCCTTAGATAGTACCGAATATGTCATCACCCCGGTCGCTATCAATCTATCCAAGGTACCTCGTAGCATACATCCACAATAATTTACATCCTGAACGTCATAGCGAGAAGAAATTTATCTAGAGAGGGATGATCATACCCTAATGATTGCGAACCACAAAGTCTTGCATCATCCAACCCTGTTTTGGTCATTTTCGGGTGTGACAGTTGAGGTAACGATTACCTTATCACATAGGCCATCATCGTTCTTTGAATGTCACACTACCATTCTATCGATCACTTGTTGACTTCCACAAACATATAACCTTCGAGCTCATATCTCTCAGAGAAGGGTGTTAAGCTAAGAGAAGTTGTCTTCTCCGCCACCAAACAGATGTACGTTTATAAGAATCATTGATGTAAATCTCAAGAACGTAATGTCATACATCCATCAATACAAGTTCCTTTTAGGTTTAAACGAAACAGAAGGCACTCTCCTACCACATCATGTTGGGAATTAACCTTAGGATTAGCAGGAGAAGTCCTTATAATCCAAAGAATTGGAGAAATGAAAAGACCATTGCTATTTTATTATTTGGGAGCTAACCAGAATTATCATCAAGCAGTCCTTTCATACTGAAAATCTCTGGTCTTTATCTTTCATTCTCTCTTTCATGTCATCATTATTAGAACACATTGTTGGTTCGAAGTGATATTTGGATAGGACTTTCCTCAAATCCGACCCTGATTCCTTCGAATCCAATAATCGATAAAAAGAGGTTTTGTGAATAGGTAATCATTATTTAATTGATTAAGTTCTTTTCTACCAAAAATCTCCCTTGGGTGTGTGTGTGTGTGTGTATATATATATATATTTGTAAAACATTCTTTCCGGTATATAAAGAAATATTAACCCTCTCTTATTAAATCTTTGATTTCGTAAAATAATTTTAAACTTGGAATAATTTAAAATCATTTCTTTTATACAAAGGGAAATAACCCCAAAAACATTTATTTAAATCCTAGCAAAGATTTCCAAATGATAACTTTTAACATGGATCAAAAACAATGTTATTCAAGACATCGTTTACTATAAATCCAAACCAATAAATTTTAAATATAGGAACTTAAATCAATTCAAATCATCTCATTTAAATCCTAACAAAGATTTCTTAATTCAAAACTCTCAGTTTTGATTGGGTTAAAGACATGTTATCTAGGATATTAATCCAAAACCAGTAAATATTAATTGAGCAGAATTTATAGAAATCATCTAATTCTACTCAATATCGATACTTTTATTAAACAAATACTATGGGTGGAATAAGAATGAAATTACCTTTTAAATTCCATGAATAGTATGTGTTCTCTCTTCGGCCTTTAATACCAGTATAATAAGATCACCTCATAAAATCAAGTTGTTTTTAAATTTGGAAATTTTAAACCTTTTTATACGTAACTCATTTCCGACATTTTGACCTTATCTATCACTCGCCCAGTAAAGAGGCCAGGTGAGCCAAGGCACTAGTCACTCATGAACTTCTCCGTAGTTTCAGCACCTCACATTCGAATCTCACGAATAGAAAAATCTAGCCTAGTCGTCGGTTTTAGAGCCAAGATTAAACCATTATTTATAATAGCTTTTTCATTAAATCATTCATTTGAACTTTCTTTAATAAGATAACCTCCCAATCATTATTAAAACTCTTAATTATCTGTTTTTAAACATTAATAAAAGATTTGGATATTTTAAAACCATATTTTGAAAGTTATAGAAAAGTGCTGCAGCAAGTGCCTTTTTAAGCTATATTGATCAAAATGACTTTTTATTATTTGGAAATTCATTTTTACTACAAAAAACACTTTTAAAACATTTATAAGATTTATTTCACATTTTTAAGCAATATAAAACATCATTTTCAAAGAAATCCAGTTTGGGATTCCGAACTACAAATTCGAGAATTTTCCAAAACATGTTTTACTCATATTTCAAAATCTACTTATCAAAATCATGATTTTATTTCTTCATTTGAAAACTATGGATATAATATTTTGTAAAATTCTTATCTCGAATAATTCCAAGCTATATTCCAACTTTTACACTTGTTTGACTTTCAAAGTGCGAAATCGCGAACTCTTGACATGCAATGCGCTTATTTTTAACCAAAATTTCTGTTTCTTTTCAAATTTCACCAAAACATTTTTAAGTGTTTACAAAACATTGCAAATACATTTTAAACCATTTTAGGAGGTTTAAAAATTCCATACACACCACTTAATTAATTCCAGGAAAGTGATTTCCTTTGTGCTTATCGACGTGTATATTAATGACTTGCATACCTATTCAACATTCGTATAAAAACAACCAAAATAGAATATCAAAGCATATTAAGCTTCCATTTGTAACATCATTTCATCATTCAACATATAATATAATAAAGTTTTGGAGTTCTCACCGTAATCAAACCAAACTTCCTACCAACATTCAAATCATCACAATACTTCATCTAAATCATTAATAAATCACTCAACCATGCTTTCAAAGTGCATGGACACCATATATACCTTCTCCTTGCTTATGGCCTATGCTTCCATTACCTCCAAACTCTCGGCCAAGTGCCATTAAAGAAAAGAAGAGAAAGTATATCAAGTTGGTGCTTAAGCACTCCACTATTTTTAACCCTCCCACCTCTCTTAAAGTGGAGAAGCCATTAGAGAGCATTAAGAAGCTCAAGAATGTTGAAGAAGAATAAGAATGAATTTGTGAAGAATGAAGGAGGATATGGGTGGGTATTTATAGGAAAAAAGAGGAGTATAAAGGAAAATATGCATAACCACTTTTTCCAAGCCTCTTGAACACACTACTCCCTTATAATACACAGCAATAACCCCTCCTCTATGTGCACATCATTTCCATCCACTCATGCAAGCATATGTTGACTTTTTTTAGCTTAAGGAGGAAGCTTTATACAAAATAACTTTGATTTTTGTCTTATATATGTATTTGTAAGTGAATAAGTCAAATTGTATGTATACATATGTTTGGTTGCATATTAGTGGATGCATTTGTATGTTATATATGTGTACATGATATATAAACAATGCTGCATTAATTCCGAACAACTTTCGTTCGACAAAACGTTACTGATCATAGAACCGATTCCCGGTCACATTTTCACTTATACTTTAATGTACATATATTTGTAAAAAAAATTGAAAAAAAATTCCTTATAATTTTAGATAAATTAAAATGATCACTTTTCGCTCATAAAACCACATAAATCCATATTTACAATCGTTAAAAAAATGCTATTATACCGAAAAAGCATTATCGATTTGTCCTTATGCTTTTTAATCAAACATATCTCTTTATAAGACTATTATAAATTATTTATTATCACTTTATAAAAATTAAAAATTAATCATTATTGTTTAGAAACAATTATTTGAATAATTATAATAATAATTAAATCATTAATCAAATTTAATAAATCAATTATCGTATTTAAAGGCATTATTAACAATGTTAAAAATACATTTTATTTTCAAAGGAAAATCAATTGATTTTATTTAATACCATTATTTAATTATAAAAGTAAGTATATGTATCTAGCTATGTGCATGACATTTTATGATTATAGGGTTTGTTATCGACAAAACAGTTTTCAGACATTTTATCTATTTAGACATCGAGGAAAATATTACTTTAAATATTTATTCAAAATAAAATTACGGTTAGTTATTACTCAAAACAATATTATTTGTATTATTGGCTGTTTATTTAAATAAATTTAAAAATAAATATAATTTATCAAAATGATAAACTTACGGGTCATTATAGACTTCCCATTAAAAAAAATTCATCCCCGAAATTGCCCAAAAAACCTAGAGGTTTTGCCCCAAATAATTATTTTCAACGTACATCCGTACGATGTATATAGATCATCCATACACAATATCTGATTCGATCTTCTATTTGAATTCACAACTTCACAACCGAACTAGGATTGATCCCTTGATCCTTTAGTGTGGGCTATGACCAAGCTTTCTTATCACAACTTTAGTTCTCCTTGCATAGCACTAAGCTATGATAGAATAAAAAAAAGCATCTAATCCCAAACCTTCATTAATGTTCATCTTCAAGAATCGAGTGATAAATCCTCTTTTGGATAAGTGTCAAATACGTCAAAGTTCCGTAATCGAATCTTAGATTAAATCATGCGACAAAATAATCCATATAGTTCATATGTATTTATTAACCTTTAGAAAACTCTTATGAAAATATTTCATGATTCTTTCAACTTTATTCAGACATTTGTAAACATATTTCTTTATAAATAACCGTTTTACATTTTTTCTTTCAAATATTTATTCACAAAAATATTTCTACCTTTTTTTCCAAAATAAATCGATCATCCATTATTTGGAAAAATATCATTATAATTCTTGTTTCAAAATTCCTATGAAATTTTTTGTGAATAAATCTCCTTACAAATTTAATTCCAAACTTATTTCATATTACATAACTTTCCCCTTTATACTTTCAAAATATTAACATATCCATCATTTTCAAACATCATTTTACTTTCGCTAATTAAATTTTATTATAAAAAATGTACTTTTATAAATATATTCCTTAATAATTTCTTAATTTAAATAATTTTTATAAAGATACTTCTTGATAATATATAATCTTCTTATTATCATACATTTCTAATCTTAATTTCTTAATGCTCGTTTTCAAAATAATTCATTTAACCGATACATCACCAAAAACATCCTTTACCTAATATCAAATGTAACAAACCAGATTTTCGGCTCTCGAAAATCGATATCAATACGTTTACTGTGATAAATTGGAATTCTATACATCCAAAATTAATATAATAATTGGATTAATTAATGGAAATACTGAATTATAGATTGAACAAATGAATCTGATCAAATAAATATTTATATTTGTAATTATGTTTTATACTTACATAGATTTTAAATAGAATTATTATATACAAGTTGAAATTGTATTTGTTTAAATATATCTATATATAAAATTGATTTGAAATTTAATTTGAATTTGGGTTTGATATAGAATTTCAAAGAATAGAAATATATATCTTAAATACATTTTGGATTTAAAAATATAGTATATATGATTTTATTTCCTATATATAATTGGATTTACATTGTTTTCTTTAAAATAATTATTTATATGAATTAAGATAATGTTTTTACTTAATAAAAATATATACATATAAGTTTTATAAATCATTTAATTTTTTTATTAACTCTAGGAAAATACACTTGTAAATTAAGTATATATAATCTAACAAATGTAATCAATTAATTCATGCTAGTGACGAATGTTAGATTTTTAGACAAGTGTCAATTGATTTAATTTAAGATTAATAAAAGTTAAACAACATACTCTAAAAAGGTAGAAATCAGTTTCATATTCTTCTTTCTCTCAATCTTTATTCTTTTAAAAAGCAGTAAAACAAAATTAGAGAGAAGCAAACAACAATCTATTCCAAAATTCAGAAACTAAAGTATTTCAAAAACATCAACAACATTTTTGTAAACCTGGAGATCAATTTTAGTTGCATGTAAAATAATCAAAGTAATATTCAATTCAGAAATCAAGCTAACACAAACCAAAACAAGGATCAGATCTCCTAATATAAATCTGCAGTTTAAAGGATCCAACCTGATTCGAATTCTTCGAGTTTCATGTCTTAAGCTGCTTCTCTGTTCTAGGCATTTGCACATGAGTAAACTATCTTTTTTTAAAAAAAAAATAGTTTTAAAACCTGGATTTCACCATGAAGTAAATTATGATGTTTGCCTAAAAAATTGGATTAAAATGGATGCATGTTTATGCATGAATATTGAATTCCTATGTGAAATAAATACAGTCTTTGTTGATTTTATCATAGTTTGAAACCTTTAAAAATCCAATTTCTCATCATTGAATCATTGTTAGCCTTTGGTATGTGAATGAAAATCATATGTTACTCTGAATATCTGGATGAATATGGATGCATGTAGTTGTATCATTGTTTATTGCTTGGGTATTGCCTGTACATGTATGTGATATAGCCTCTGTTGTGATTATAGGCTGTTCAATACTAATTAAATTCAATATCTCACAGTTGAATCACAAATAGCTTATGATTCGTAAATGAAAAGTGTCCGAAATCATGTAATATCAGTACTAAAAATAAGTTCTAGAATTTATATTAATTATTTGACTCGAAATTTTATAAATGATAGCAAAATTCAATTTGGTCAAAAAATGTTTAAACTTAATTTCAGGATTTGATTGTATGATTGAATTCAATATAGAAAATCATGATTTTTGAGGTATATATCATGATTTTTAGTTTGGGAATTAGGGTGTATGCCAGGGTTGAACGTGAGAGATGTTTTGATCGATTGCCGTCGATCAGTGGCGAACTTGTAACGACCCGGAATTTTGGGCAATAACAATTTAATAATCTGTGTTAATAATTTAACTGGTTTGATAATTTTCTTTATAATTTTAATTTAAAATTGTCTAATTTATTCTTTTTATGGTTAATAAATATATAATCTGTTAATAATAATCAATATCTTTCTGACGATTTAAATATGATAAGAATTGTTTTCCAAGCTAATCAGATTTTATTCTGTTTATAATATATACAATTGATATATATTGTGAATAGGATATCTGCTGTTTTAATTAAAGATTAATTTTCAAATTGTAACATATACGAATGTGTATGTTATAGCTTGATATTGTTTTGAAATTTAATTTTAATCCATTAATAATTTATATATGAATGAATATGGTAATTTAAAGCTTTGTTTCAATTTATATTTTCAAAAAGTTAATTTAGATTTATTCATTTATTTTCAAAATGCAAGATAATTGTTGCTTTAAAAATATGATAGTTTATAAAAGATTTAATCAAAGTTTTGTCTTTCTTTTAAAGATATTTAAATATGAGATTGTTATTTATTTTAAAAATGATAGTTTAAATAAGTTTTAAAAAGCTTTGTTTTGTTTCTTTAAAATTGCTTAGATTTAAATTGGTTATCAATGAATATGTATAATGTTTTAGGTTTTAAATACATATATAAGAATTATTTGCATTTTTATTAGTTTAGAATATTTTCTTTTAAAAGGCAAACTTATATTTATTTATAAAGTAAATTTAATTAGTAAGTTATATACACATTTAAAACTAAGTAAAATTAATTTAAAAAGACTTAAGAACATGTGTAAACATGTTAACTTCCTTCATAAACACATGTAAGTTAATTAAGTAATAAAATGACAAGTGTAAAACTTAAATAACAAGTGTCTTCTTTCTATAAATTTCACTTTCTTTAATTTTTATAAAATCAAAATTAAGTTTATTAAACATATTGGCATCCATTATTTCTCAGTTGGTAAAAGATAATGTTAAGTTGAAACTAAAAAGCAAGATTAAATCCAAATGCTCAAATCAGTAAATAACCTTCAAGACTGCAATTCAACTTCAAGCTGCAACTTAAACATGCAATTGAAGATCTGCATATTAAAATGAAGATCAGTTTCAACATGCATGGGTTCAATTTCAACAAGCACGAAAAATCAAAGAAAATGCATTCTTCGGATTTTTGTTCAAAAGCCTGGGGAATAAAATCTCTAAAATTGATCTGCAGTAATTCAAAAGCCTAGAACTTGACGTCACTATGCTTTGTTCTCTGCTTTGCTTATAATTTGGAGGTGAGTAATCACTTTAAAAACAGATTTTGTTCAATTTATAGTTAAATAATATTGCATGCAAATGGATCCTTGCTTTAATAATGAATGTTTGAATTTGTGAATGTATGAATATTATAAGTACATAGTGCCTGTAAACTTGAAATTTTAAGCTCTGTTGTTTAAGCAGGATATGACATTCACCTTTTAAATCCAAAATCCTGCAAAAATATAACTTGTTTGAACTTGTGATATGAATGAAAAGTGTATGTTATAGTTTGATAGTAGTTTTAAAATTAATTTAATATTTTTTTTAAGCTACAGGTGTATATAAATAGGAACTTCACAGTAAAATCAAATTATAGTTAAAAATCAATTATCATAATTTTTGTCTAAAGTGGTATGATTGTGTTTGTTATACAAATTCATGATTTTAGGAGAAGGAATCATAATTTTTAACTAGATATTTGATGAGAATTTCGAGTTTGAACATTTTGGAAAATTCTGTGAACTGCACATGATTTAGTAATTAATTCGATTTGATTTTCGGGGTGAAGCTTGCTTGAATGTTAAGGATTTAGGGAAAAATATAATTAAAATTTTTAAAAGATTGAATCATTCGAATTTCCTAAAACTAGGGTTTTTTTGGTTTCTACACGGCTGTATGATCATGGCATTTGCGACTTGAATGTTGGATCGAGTTTGGTCGCGACGTGGGAATGACGAAGCTTGTGGTAATGGTTTTTCGATGATGAAGGTTGTAGAGTTCATCGATGATTGATGGTCGTCGGCGATGTGAATTTCGGGTTGGGGTTGTTCTGCTGTTTTCATATGAATGATCGAATTTTGATTTGCTTGTTATTTGTTTGATCTGGGTGTTTGGTGGAGTTCGTGAGCTTGCTTGTGAACGTCGACGATAGTTGCTATCGCCAACGGTGGTCGTAGGTGAGGGGAGACGTGCACGTTCAACTGCACTGGATTGGGAATTTTGGAGTAGGTGAGTTGGGCTCGGGAAACATTCGCGTGCGTCTCGGGGGTGACTCGAAGCAGGGAGTTAGGGTTTTGCTTTGGGGTGGGCACGAGATTGTTGAGTGTTGGTCTCGGTTTTTATAGGTTGTTGTTTTTAGTCTAGTTCTGTGCAATGATGATGTTGCAATTAATTATATATGTTAACGCTAGAATTTGAACGCTAACACCCCGGTGTGTAAAGTGTAGTTGTGAAAGCACCACCCGATGATTCGGGAACAGAGTATAAGAAGAAAACCATAGAAAAAGTAGTAAACAACAGCGATTTTATAGTGGTTCGGCTTAATAGTTTGCCTACATCCACTTTGAATATCTTTATTGATGATTTCGTTACAAGTCGATACAATTCTTCCCAAGTACAATACACTTTGAATTGCTAAACACTTTGAACGAGTAGCTTAAACTCCAATGTAAGTGAAAGTCTTCAAATCCATGTCGGATGTATGAGATTCCTTCTTGAAGTTGTTGGTAGCGTTCTACGTGTCTTGAAAGCTTTGAGTGTCGAGTCGGTTTGGAATGCAGCAGAGTATCGGTGCTTGAAAAGAATGAGCCAAAAGTCCCTCTCTAGTTGGAACTAGGGTCGTATTTATAGGCATTTCTTGGAGTTAGGTCGTAACTCATACACGACTTATGATAAGTCGTAACTCGTAGATGACTCATGGTAGGTCGCGGCCGACCTACTGGGTTTAGCTCATGGCTTGGTCCAAAGTTATGCACCCATTTGAATGAATGATACAAGTTCTAAGTCGTTCACGAGTTAACCAAATGCAACTTCCTTTATGCTAGCATGAGTCGTACACGACTCATCATCGGTCGTAAGTCGTCAACGAGTCATCTTATTACAGCATGGTATTGAACTTGTCTCCAAGTCTTAGGTCGTGAACGACTTATCTGCAGTTATAGGTTAGCAGCGACTTAAGTGTTGTTGACTCTTCCTTTTAGTGCTTTGAGTCGTCACTCCTTTAGGTCGCTAGGTCGTAACGTCTTTAAGTCGTGGACTTTCTTAAGTCGTGACATTCTATAAGTCGTTTAGGTCTTAACCTGTTAGGTCGTCAGCTCCTTAACTCGTAAGCTTTTAACTCGCAGGCTCTTTAACTCGTAGCCTCCTTAACTCGTAGACTCCTTAACTCATGGGCTCTTTAACTCGTAGACTCCTTAACTCGTAGACTCCTTAACTCGTGGGCTCTTTAACTCGTAGACTCCTTAACTCTTGTGCTCTTTAACTCGTGGGTGAAACGGGGTTAACATTTGCCCCTCGAAGCACATGCTTAAGTCGTAAGTCATGTGCTTCGACTCATCATAACCCGGGCGTGCCGATTCGAGTTTCAACGCCTCCAGATATAAGATGCTTGAGTCGTTCCTCCTATCTCACTCTTCACATTACTTATCCCCTGAGCCATTCCTGCCATTATCACGTCGTCAAGCTTTCAAAGGCGATTTCGACCCAATTTTACTTCCAACCATCTCCAGCTTCACACCATGTAAGCAACTTTCTCTTTTTCCCAATCGCCGATCACCATCATCAATCTCCGCCCACGATTTACATCCTTGAGCCATGCAAGTACTGCTTCATGGATCATCGGTGGACTTAATGCTATTTGATTTGATTCAGGATAACTCGTGATTTATAACGATTTCGTAGTGTGATAAGATTAAGGTTGAGGACTGTGAAGTTACTGGATTAATGGGTCAGGAGAAGAAAGCTTGTGGGATAGGAGAAAAGACTAATGGGTTAGGAGAAGAAGTTAACGGGTTAGGAGTGAATCGTTGTTTTGAGTATGATTCAGCAGTCTTATGCGACCAAGTATTCTCTGCGACATAGCAACCTTTACGACTCAAGCCCTGAGTCGTAGCCGAGTTAAAGCTTGAAATCTTGAGTCGTGGCCGTGTTAGTACTTAGGAAATTTCCCAATGCTTTTCCACTGGAGTTCTTCCTCTGTTTCACGACCTTGACCCAAAGCACTGCCGACTTAGAGCATCATTGGCTTAAAATTGAAGCAACCTTAACCTGACTCGCCCCTTAATCCTTAAGTCGTGGGCAAGTTAGCCAGAAAACCAATGGCATGACTTAACCCATCAGAAATTAAAAGGAAAATCTTTGAGTCGTTGGCGAGTCATGTCTTGTATGAATTTTGTTCGTACTTTGAACCGTTGCATGGACTTTGAACTGTTGAACTTTATTGCATTCATTCACAGGTCACTTTAACTTGCAAGCCAACAATCTGTCCAATATAACATTCACAGGAAATTGGGACGAATATACTGCCATCGACTTCCCACATCAAATGACAGATTAGTTAATAACAGATAATTAACTTAAATAAATTGCGTGAACGAAGTGCTTTCAACTCGTCAATTTCAAGTAAAATATTAAAGCAACACTGAAATAGTCAATTGAAAGTGACCAGCCTGCACTAATATTATGCTTGAACTTTAGATTAACAAGTTCTGAAATTTTGTAGTCGATCAATCGTCGTCTAGTTTAATTCCAGTTATATTTATTTGTTATTTTTATTAGTTCTGCACGACACTTCACACTTTTAGGAAATGTGCACCTTCACATTTGAATATCCAGTTGCTTGTGTAGAATGACTTCTCAGGAAGAAGATACAACAGTTCAGACTGGAGAGGCAACTGTTATTCCAGCTCCACTAGTCAATCCTCCCGAAAGAGCCCCTACCACGCTATCATACAAAGTTTTTCGCCAGTTGTGTGCTCAATTTGGCATTGCTGAATCAGATGCCATTCTTCCCAAGAGAAATAACACTGCTGACATAGCACCCCCTTGCTTTGTAACGGTCAATCGACAAATGTGCCTGAGTGGGGGCGTTCCTCCTTTCAATGACTTTTTCCAACAACTTCTTCGTCAATTGGCCATCGCCCCATCCCAATTACACCCCAATGGCTATGCTATTTTAATGGGGTTGTGCGTACTGTTTAGGAGGACGCTTGATCGATTCCCAAGCTTTGACGAGATTTGCTTCCTATGCACTTTCACCAGGACTAAAGATCACCCCTCTATTACTGTCGTGAGAAGTGCTCGAAATCGTAAATTGACCATCGGTCTTCCTGACAGCGCTCATGGGTTTTTGACTCAATTTTTCTATGTTCGTTGTCCCCCTGGGTTTTACGATGTATGGAGGGAAGGAAGTAAGATTAACCATTCTTACTACGTTTGTTATCCGACTTTTGCGAGACTGAATTGTTAAGTGTTAACTCCGCTTCTTTTTTATTTTCAGCGCTTCCTTCCCTATCCCGAGATCCAGGCCATAAGCAAGTTTTTGAGAGACTGAGTGTCGTGGCCGCGGAAGAAAGAAGTGTAAAATTTTTGTTGAGGGATGAATTTCTGCACCAATACGGGCTTTTGCATACCTCTCCCTCTACACACCCCCACGAAGTCCCAGACTCTCCGGCTAGAGTGTCGGATGCCCCCGTTTCTACTGACACATCCATACCAAAAGATCCTGCTTCTGAGGCTTCTCTAGTGAAGTGCTCCACTTCTGTTGATGTCGCAGGGTCATCTGGCAAACTTGCCCCAGTTACTGAAGAAGAAGAGCCTCGGGATTCTCCTCTACATTCAAAGGAGTCTGGTGACGAAGAAACCGAGAAAACTAGCCCTGTCAAGCAGAGCAGGGATGACACTTTCGAAGGACTGAGCGACCTCTTTGCCACCTTGCAAGAGATCTTTAAAGATGATCCTATTAGTACCGGGGTTTCTTCTTCAGTAGTCGAGGCGACTTCTATTCTGCAACAGACCCCGTCAACTCAAGAGTTGATGTTAACTTCTACTCCCATAACTACTCCACAATTAAAGAGTGGTTCATAGTTCGATGCGCATAGTTTGCACATTACACACACTTAGAATCTTTCGGCACTTTTATGCTTCTGACTTTTTGTATTATGAAGAATTCTAAAATTTATCTCTTTTTATTTCAGATCTTCTGATGGGGACGCAGCGGATCCTACTATGATGACTTCCAGCGCTACGGGAGGCGTAGCCAATATGATTATAGGCGCCACCTCCCCTCTTACAGAGAATCCGATGAAGAAAGAGCCGCCCGAAAGGCTCAAGAGAAGAGGGCTCAAGAGGAGCGTTATGAAAGAAGAGAGAGGGAGGAGCACCACGATTATTTGCAGAGAGGCGATGATTCCCACAAAAGAAAATCCCATGATGACCGAGGAAAAAGTCATATGGTTGAGGATTCAAGCAAGCGAGCCCGACATGGTGAGAAGCATACCTCTACAACTCCTGAAAAGGTTACTGTCCCCGTCTCGCTTGACATTCCCTCCGGCTCTCCCGCTCTCGGGAAGACAGACATCCAAACAATAATTAGCAGGCCCAAATTCCAAGTTGGACCGGGCCCGGCCACTTTGCAAAGCCGGTTTCCACAGTGGTGTCTGAAGGGAGTGAGGTTTGACCTTGACTTGGTCCCCATTGATAAGTCTGCCATGTTACGATATCTCGATGCCGTCAAGCTTGATATTGAAAGGATGTCGAACTGGCAAAAACTTGTTGACGAGCTCCAAAGGGTTAATCGTGCAAATATAGAGGCCATGCTCACTATGGAAAATGATAAAGCCGAATGACAAAAGGTTCTTGAGCAACATGATACTGAAATGAGGAGCATTGCTACTTACAATGAAGAGCTTGAAGCAAAAGTTGAGGAACTGAAACAAGAGCTTGCTACTTCCTCTACTTCCTATACTCAAAAAGAAGAAGTGCTCCTAAAACAAGTGAGAGATGCTCATGCCAAGCAAAGAGATGCCGAAGACAGGCTTGAAGTGCAAAAAAGAATTAGTGAGGGATATGTTGCTGATATTGAAGAGCTTCGGAAGAAAAACAGCTCCCAAGAGGCGGAGATTCAAATGCTTAAGCTTCAACTTTCCAAAGCTGAAAGGGAGCGTGATGAGGCCGTTGCCGGCAAAATTGCAGCTGAAGAATCTCATGAGGCTACGAGGACCAACATCAGCTCAACATTATTTGACTTCTACCTGCATAGCATCTTGGGGCGTGGTAGCCTCGCCTTTTTAGGCCCCAAGTATGAAATTACTCTGGCTGAAGTTTGGGAGGCTGCACTCGATATCCTTGGTGGTAAAGGCGCTGGCTATGCTGAGTCAGCTCTTGAGGAGCATTATCTTGATGATGATGCTCGCACCGCTCTCGCCAGGGGGAGAGAACAGCTTGCAAAATTAAGGGCCGAAACAGTGGCAGGAGAATATTCGGGAAAAACTATCTCAACTGTTCCAATTCATCCTTCTCCTTCGGCCGAAATTGATATTATCGGTTCTAGTTCTCATTCTCTATCTCCTACCAAAGTTACCACCGAGATCACAAGCATACAAGGTGGAGATGAAGGCGACAAGAGTGCCGAGTCACAGGCTTACGAAGTTGATGTCAGGAAACCGACTTTTGCAGGTAACCCTACTGTTAATCTTGCCCAAGTAGACTGCTCATCCGTTTCTTACGAGCTTGATGAGCTTCTTGACTACTTCTTGAACCTCAGCGAACCTTTATCTCCGCTTTTTACCGACTTGAACTTTTTCCCTTCTGTAGAGAAAACGTCGAGCATCGTTCAACCTTCCCCTCCTCCATCTATTCAGGTGACTCCTCCTTCTGCCTCGCAACCGGGATCACAAGAGGAGCAAATAGAAGCTCTCCAAGACTTGGACGATCCCATTGCTTCACAAGAACACAAGGGAGAAGAAACTGAAGGGAGTGAGAAGACTCCAGAAGCAACTGGTTCCGATGATGAACCATTAGCTAAACTTTTTTCTCCAGGGAGTGGGTCTTCCTCCAAGAAGAGAGGAAAGCAGGGAGTCTCCAAGAAGAAGAAGAAGGGATCTTCAACTGGCGAAGAAAAAACGGAAGAAAGTCCGACCGAGTCCCTTTCTCCTTCATCCCCTACTCTTACAAACCGGCCTAAGAAGTTGGTTATCCGGCCAGGTGCTGGCTCAAAAGGTGGATGGAAGAAGAAATGATGGCTCTGGTTCTGTGGCTTTCATATCGCTTTTTTCTTATTTGCATGTACTGACCGGAAATTGTGCGGGTACCGGCCCCCGTTTTCTTTATTTCGAAACTTGTATCTGTAAGAAATTGTAACAGAATTAAATAAAATGATCCTTTATTTGTACAAACTTCTTGTTTGAATTTGAGAATGCATTTATTATTCACTTTTGTACAAGTTTCCTTGCACGATATTGTAGTGAGCTTGTGGTATACTGTTCGAGCGCAATTTTACCGATGTAGTCTTACCATGTTGCCCCTATACCATAAGCTCATTGCAATATTTTATTTTATGAGGAACTTGTACTTTTATTTTTTAGAGAATAATTATTCCATACTTGGAGGAATATTATTTCGTTAAAAAACAGAGTACAAATACGTTTTTACGCTTCATCCTTCGAAGATATCATTCTTTCTTTTGTGCATATACACATTTTACTGAATGAATTCTTCTATGTGGTAAAGTGGGTATCTGAAGGGTACTTTAACTTCTTTTTAAGGAAGAGAATTTTCCAGAGTAGTGGATCATTCTTCCTTTGAGAGTTAAAGTGTGCCTTTGAAAAATTACACCTCTGAGAGGGGGGGGGGGCTTTCTCATGTTTCAACACTTGGAAGTTTTATTTCAATCTTGGTGAAACGTGTGCCTCCGAAGAGGTTTTTCTGCTTGCTTGTGCCTCCGGGAGGAGGTCTTTTCATTTCTGCCTCTGGGAAGACGTCTTTTTGTTTTTTTTGTGCCTCGGGGAAGAGGTCTTTTTGGTTTCTGCCTTATGAGAGAGGCTTTTGTTTTTCCCTGTTCGCTGGGAAGAGGGCCTCCAAAGAGGGCTTTTCACTTTTCATTTTACGGGAGTGTATCGACCGATGATGAAATTTGTGCCTCTGTGCTAGGTTACTGCCTGGAAGTTTGGAGTTTCTTTCTCTCGATTGGACGGATTTACGGGAGTGTATCGACCGATCATTCCGCAACTTTGTATCGAGAAAGATCTCTCTTTTTCGGGTTGGCCCGCCCGAGGTCTTTTAGCATTTCAACTGTGGTGAAATGGGCCTCCGAAGAGGGCTTTTTTTTTCACGTTTCAACACCTAGAAGTTTTATTTCAATCTTGGTGAAATGTGTGCCTCTGAGTAGGACTTTCGCCTGGAAGTTTAGAGTTTCTTTCTCTCGGTTGGACGGATTCACGGGAGTGTATCGATCGATCATTCCGCAACTTTATAACGAGAAAGATCTCTCTTTTTCTGGCTAGGCCCACTCGAGGTCTTTCTCCTCCGAAGAGTTGTGCCTCCGTAGAGGGCTTGTGCCTTCGAAGAGGTCTTTTGTTGATTGATGCTTGCTCGCCCATGTCTCTTTCGCCATCCACTCATGTTGGTGATCCCCCTTGTCTTTTGCAAGTGTCAACACTTTTTAGTTGCCAATAATTTCCCTTATCCAAAGAAATATACTTCACAGTTAGGTGAGTTGGTGGTGGTGGACACATTTTGCTTAACTGGCAGTTTGTTCAAACATTTATAGTTAGTTAGAGATGGTCCATTTCCACCCACATTACTCACTCTTGTTTGAAGCATTTCTTTTGTAGGATTTGAGTATGGAAATTTTTGATGGTTTGGTGTGTGTTTGCTTGGTCTTGGGATGGGTAAGCTTTACTTTCATGACCTGCATTATTAAATCGACATTTTAATGACACAATTAATGTATTTTATATGTCGAAATAAAACAAAGCAGTTTATAATAGTAGAGAACACAAGATTTATAGTGGTTCGGCCATAAACTGGGCCTACATCCACTTTATAGCTTTTCATTATTCACTTGCTTTACAATTGCTTTCAATACAAGAATCATATTTTTTCAATTCTTTTACAATATTCCAGCAAAGCTTTCAAGTAAAATAAGGACGCAAATGATTGCTGTTCCACGCTCTTGGGATTGGTTCTCCTTCGATAGTTGTGAGTTTGAATGTGCCGTCAAGAAGCTTCGTGCCTATAACATATGGCCCTTCCCAGTTTGGCCCAAACACACCTGTGGCTGTCATGATTCTTTTCAGAATTAGGTCCCCAACTTCAAAGGTTCGCTGACGAACTTTGGAATTGAAGTGCCTGGCTATTCTTTGTTAATGAGCCGCAATTCTAGGTCTAGCCTCTTCTCTTCTTTCATCAAGGAGGTCAAGTGCTTCCAATTGCAGTTTTTCATTCTCATCTTTATCAAAATGGATTCTTCTATGTGAGGGGACTTCAGTTTCCACTGGAATCATTGCTTCTGATCCATATGCCAATGAAAATGGAGTATGCTCTGTCGTAGTTTTGTAGGTGGTTCTGTATGCCCATAGTGCAAGCGGTAACTTGTCAACCCAGCCATTTTTTGCTTTTTCCAGCTGCTTTTTGATGGTTGATTTGATGATTTTGTTTACTGCTTCCACTTGCCCGTTTGCCTGCGGATGGGCCACTGCTGAGAAACTCATCTGGATTTTGAATCGTTTGTAGAAATCGTGGAATTCCTCACTTTCAAATTGAGTACCATTGTCTGTGATTATTTTCTGCGGCAGAACATACCTGCAAATGACATTATTAGTCACAAAATTTATCATTTTCTTAGAGGTAATAGTAGCCAAAGGTTCAGCTTCAGCCCATTTAGTAAAATAATCAACTGCAACAACAGCATATTTAATCCCTAATTTGGCAGTTGGTAATGGCCCAATGAGATCCATTCCCCAAATGGCAAATGGCCACGGACTGACCATCTGTGTTAGCTCAGTGGAAGGTGCTCTAGGAATTTTGGCGAATCTCTGGCACTTGTCACATTTCCGAGAATATACAGCGGCGTCTTGATTAATTTCCGGCCAAAAATATCCATAACGGAGAATTTTCTTTGCTAATGTCTGACCACCCGTGTGATCTCCACATTCCCCTCCGTGTACTTCAGCTAGAATAGTCTTGGCTTCGTTTTTAGTTACACATCGGAGTAATGGCGTTGAAAAACCCCGCCTGTACAATTGGCTGTCTTGGACTATATATCTGGAGGCTTTCCTTAGAAGCTTCCGTCTTTCTCTCGAATTTTCTGGCAAAGAACCTCTGAGTAGATAGCCCGGTATTGGAGTCATCCATGACTCTTGTTCCTGAGATACATTCATAGTTCAGTCAACATCCATCTCGTCTATACTTGGTGCTGACAGGACTTCTACGGGGACTAATCCCAATAGTCGAGCTTCACCAGTACTTGAATACTTCGCGAGGGAATCTGCCTTCATATTCTCTTCCCGGGGAATATGGTTTATTGAATAATGATCAAAATCTTCAAGAAGCTCCCAGGCCTTTGACAAATAAGCGGGTAAATTTCCGCCTTTAGCTTGGAATTCCTTCTTGACTTGGCATACGATAAGCTGTGAGTCACTGAAGATCTGTAATGTTCTGATATTTAGCTCTTTAGCGATTCTCAAACCTGTAATGAGAGCTTCATATTCTGCTTCATTATTAGTCGAAGGAAATTCCAGTCTCAGTGCATAACACAATGATCGTCCTTCAGGGGTCTCAAGGACAACCCCTGCCCTAGAACAGTAGTCATTCCTTGCGCCATCAACTTATAATTTCCATTTCACCGGGACGTCATTAGTTTCCTCTTCCTCACTATCACCTTTATCTGTGCATTCAGCAATGAAGTCTGCTAAAGTTTGTCCGTTGATAGCTCTTCGAGGATGGTAAGTGATGTCATATTGACCGAGTTCAATATTCCACTTTAAAAGACGGCCCGAAGTTTCAGGGCGAAACAGGACCTGCTTAAGAGGTTGATCAGTGAGGACTTTGATGGGATGAGCTTGAAAATACGGCCTCAATTTCCGTGATGCAATCAATAGGCAATAGGCAAGTTTCTCCAGCTTCGAGTAATTCATCTCTGCCCCAGTGAATCTTTTACTAATGTAATAGACTGGTCGCTGGATCCTTGTATCTTCTCGAACCAATGCTGCACTCAGAGCGTGAGATGATATTGCCAGATAGATGTAGAGATCTTCACCATTGTCGGGCTTTGAGAGTATTGGAGGCACTTTCATATGACGAACCAGTTCATCAAATGCGTTCTGACACTCGGGAGTCCAATCAAAGTTTTTTCTTCCTTTCTTTAGAGCGTCAAAGAATGGAATGCATTTATCAGTAGCTTTAGAAATGAATCGGCTCAAAGCAGCAATTTTTCCGTTAAGACTCTGTAGTTCCTTCTTTGTTCTAGGAGTTTTGACCTCCTTCAAGGCAGTGATTTGAGCAGGATTAGCCTCAATGCCCCTAGCGCTCACAATAAATCCCAAAAACCTTCCGGACTCCACTCCGAATGAACATTTCAACGGGTTAAGTTTCATTCCATATTTTCGGAGGACCGCAAACATTTCCGCCAAGTGATCCATGTGGTCCACTGCTTTCTTTGACTTTACCACTATATCATCGACATAGACTTCCATTGTCTTTCCGATCTGTGGTTTAAACATGGTGTTAACAAGCCTTTGGTAGGTTGCCCCCGCATTCTTGAGTCCGAAGGGCATGACTTTGTGGCAGTAAAGACCAACATCCATTATGAAGCTCGTGTCCTCCTGATCTGGCTCATGCATCATAATCTGATTGTACCCGGAATAAGCATCCATAAAAGACAACAATTCATGTCCCGCCGTTCCGTCCATCAACTGATCAATTCTAGGTAGCGGGAAACAGTCTTTGGGGCAAGCCTTATTCAGATCTGAGAAGTCAATGCATACTCTCCACTTTCCATTAGCCTTTTTAACCAGGACAGGATTTGAGACCCAATCTGGGTAAACAGATTCTCTGATGAAGCCATTCTCCATGAGTCGATCGACTTCTTCCGTCAACGCTGCTGACCTCTCTGGACCTTGAGTTCTTCTTTCTGTTTTACTGGCGTGAACTTTGGATCGATGTTCAGAGCGTGTACCGCAATCTCTGGCGATATTCCGCACATGTCGGCATGAGTCCATGCGAATACATCGAAATTTGCCTTCAGGAACGAGACCAGAATATTCTGAGCTGTAGTGTTGAGTTGTGAACCCACATTCAGCACCTTGTTTGGGTCCTTTAAGTCAACAGGTACCGGCACTGTCACCTCTACCGGCACTACTCTATTCTCCCCTGCACTAGCTTTTCTTGGATCCATCTCTCTTCGGGCACCGCTATGTTCGCCAGTGCAGGGGCCAACCTGTAGTTGCTACAAGGTTCGTTCTTTGATGCGGACTGAAGGCGCCACATCTTTTCCCATTTCTCTCCTCTTTGTTTCACGTAGCTCTGCAAGATAGCACTCCCATCCCACGTTCTGATCTCCTTTAATTATCCCAATTCCGTTATTAGTGGGAAATTTAATAGTTAGACACCATGGGGCGAGAACAGCTTTGAATGCCGCCAAAGTCGGTCGGCCCAAGAAAGCATTATAAGCAGAAAATTCTTCAACAATTATAAAGGTCTGCCTTCGAGCTACCTTTCTCAGCCCCTCTGCGAGGTCTGCAATCAAGTCTATAGTCCCAATCGGCTGCTTCGGCTCCCCAGTGAAGCCAGCAATTTTCAGTGACAAAGCCTGAACTTCAGCCATTGGTATCTTCATCTGGTCAAAATTTTTCTTGAAGAGAATATTACACGAAGCCCCACAATCGACCAGAATTCTTCTCACAGTGGCCGGGCCAATACCGGCAGAAATGACCAGAGGATCTATTGTAGGGGCTTCAATACCCATGGAATCCCTGATGCTAAATATGATGTCATGAGGAAAAGTTTTCTGTTGTTTCAATGGCGCAGCATCCTATAACACAAAAACACTTTCTTCTACGGGTGCATGCTTCAGTGCACGAGCATATCTTTCCATCTAACCCCAGCTCCTGCCTGCTGGGTGAGGACCTCCCGTTATCACATTAATGACAGGCCTGTCTGACTCATGTTCTACGGCCTTCTCACTCGAGCTTGGATGGTGAGCGGGGACTTGTTGCCTTTGGACCGATGAGGTTATTGTGTCCCTACCCTTCTAACATACTGTTGGAGCTTGTTCTCTTTCAACAGTCGCTCAATTACTTCTTTCAAGTGTCGGCATTCGTTAGTGTCATGACCAGGCATATTGTGAAACTGACAGAATCTTCCACTTTTCTCCATTTTATCTCCAACCCTCATCTTCGGTGGCGTAGGATAACTGATATTATCTTTGGTTGCAAAGAAGATATTTTCAGGGGTATCAGTCAAAGGTGTGAAGTTGAAAGCTCGACCCTTCTTTTCATCCCCTTGTTTCTTTCTGCCGTCGTTCCCCCTTTTCTGAGCACTGGATTCCTTTCTGTCTGGAGCGTTACTATCATTCTTAATTTCCACTGATGCCACCTTAGCCGGTGCTTGAAGGCTTTCCAGGCGCATGAACTCATCGGCTTTTTTATAGAATTTATCGAGTGAATTTGGTTCTTTCATTTTCAACCATTCTCCAAACTTGCTCGATTTATCAATTGCCCTCATCAAGTATGTTAAAACCATGCGTGGCTCAGCGTTATCGACCTCGGCCAAAGCTATGTTGAATCGATTCAGGAACGACTTGATGGATTCCCCTGGGTTTTGCTCCAGATTTGACAATGACATTATGTCCTTTGCTTTAGAGGCGTACAACCGAAACTGCTCCTTGAACTTCTTAGTTAAATCCAAGAACTGATCAATGGATCTAACTACCAGCTTGGTAAACCATAATAAAGCTACTCCTTCCATATACACCGGGAAGTATCGGCATTTAATCTCATCGGATGCCCTGGCGCTAGTCATATGCCAGTCATATTTATACATAAATTCGTTAGGATCACTTGTTCCTTTGTAAGCTGGAATAGTGGGCGGAACAAATTTTCTCGGGAATTCAGCTTTCAGAATCCTTTCAGTGAATGGATTTTTGCTTGGAGCAAAGCCCCACTCTTTCTCATTCTCGTCCTTTCGCATACTTTCTTTCATGATTTGGCGGACCATTCCTGAAAAATATTCTTCATCATCCACAGGCCCTGCGGGGAAAACGTCAGCCATTCTTTCAGAGTTCTGCCTTGACAGTCGTTCACGAAGGGTCGTTTGAGGTCCCGGTCCTCCAACCTGAGGAAGTGGCCTTTCGACAGGGCTTACCGCCCTTTGAGAAGTATTCCCTCTAACCCCCTAAGCTCTATCAGCAGAGTTTCCTTCTTTATTTGTTGGCTGACGATTAGCCTCGAGCAAATCATTTAGCTTATTCAATATCAAGGTATTCTGAGCATTCTGAGCCTCTAATTGTGCATTTTGAGCATTTAACTGTTGATTCAATCCCAAAACCACAGCGTCTAATTCCGCTCGCGTAACTCCCACAGTTGGAGTTGTCTGACTCAGAGGAGGAGAAGTGGCGGTGTTCTCTTGAACATCATCAGATCTGGCAGATCTACGTTTCCTTTCGGGAGCCATAATTTCTGTTAAACTTCTGGTCTTAACGGAGATTCTCTCCTTACAGTTTGGTGAAGCAATGATGTCAATACCCTGAGTTCAGTTCTCAGTGAAAGCACCAAAAATGTTAACGCTAGAATTTGAACGCTAACACCCCGGTGTGTAAAGTGTAGTTGTGAAAGCACCACCCGATGATTCAGGAACAGAGTATAAGCAGAAAACCACAGAAAAAGCAGTAAACAGCGATTTTATAGTGGTTCGGCTTAATAGTTTGCCTACATCCACTTTGAATATCTTTATTGATGATTTCGTTACAAGTCGATACAATTCTTCCCAAGTACAATACACTTTGAATTGCTAAACACTTTGAACGAGTAGCTTAAACTCCAATGTAAGTGAAAGTCTTCAAATCCATTTCGGATGTTTGAGATTCCTTCTTGAAGTTGTTGGTAGCGTTCTACGTGTCTTGAAAGCTTTGAGTGTCGAGTCGGTTTGGAATGCAGCAGAGTATCGGTGCTTGAAAAGAATGAGCCAAAAGTCCCTCTCTATTTGGAACTAGGGTTGTATTTATAGGCATTTCTTGGAGTTAGGTCGTAACTCATACACGACTTATGATAAGTCGTAACTCGTAGATGACTCATGGTAGGTCGCGGCCGACCTACTGAGTTTAGCTCATGGCTTGGTCCAAAGTTATGCACCCATTTGAATGAATGATACAAGTTCTAAGTCGTTCACGAGTTAACCAAATGCAACTTCCTTTATGCTAGCATGAGTCGTACACGACTCATCATCGGTCGTAAGTCGTCAACGAGTCATCTTATTACAGCATGGTATTGAACTTGTCTCCAAGTCTTAGGTCGTGAACGACTTATCTGCAGTTATAGGTCAGCAGCAACTTAAGTGTTGTTGACTCTTCCTTTTAGTGCTTTGAGTCGTCACTCCTTTAGGTCGCTAGGTCGTAACGTCTTTAAGTCGTGGACTTTCTTAAGTCATGACATTCTATAAGTCGTTTAGGTCTTAACCTGTTAGGTCGTCAGCTCCTTAACTCGTAAGCTTTTAACTCGCAGGCTCTTTAACTCGTAGCCTCCTTAACTCGTAGACTCCTTAACTCGTGGGCTCTTTAACTCGTAGACTCCTTAACTCGTAGACTCCTTAACTCGTGGGCTCTTTAACTCGTAGACTCCTTAACTCGTGTGCTCTTTAACTCGTGGGTGAAACGGGGTTAACAATATACAAGTTTTATAAAGGAGTTAGATGCTATGTTTAAACTAGTTGATTAAAATGTAATGTTAATCAAACTTCTTAAAGTATAAGTTGAATTTTATTTATTTTATTTGTCTTTAAACCTATTAAAAACAATTTCATTTGTAAGTAAATTTAATTACATTTTGGGGTTCAAGGGATATTTTGAAATTAGATATTAAATAAGTTAAGTTTTAATGTTAAATACTAATTCAAATCTAAGATTTCAAATTTATATTTGAAATAAATAAGTCTGATATTAGATGTTTAAAAGTATTCTTAAATTTGAATTTTGTTCTAAACTTCTTATTTTCAAATAAGATTATCATTATGATTTTGGTAAACCAAGATTAATAACTTGTCATTAAAATTAATTTATTTAATTCATATGATTTGTTTGTAGAAATAATTAAAGTTAAATTATTTGAATATGACTTAAGAATACTTAATTAAGTATAATTGTCAATAAGTATGTGATTAAATAAAATTTATGTTTTTCTTAATTAATCAAAGATTTTCTCTAAATATAAGAAGATTAGTTAATTAATTGTTTAATTAATTTTAAATAATTGGTTAATTATTTATTAAATTTTAAATAATCACTTAATTATGGATTAATTAAGTATAATTACTTAATAAAGCAATTAATGATTAATTGTGAATGTAAATTAACATGGTAATTACTCATGGAAGTAATTAATGATAATTACTCATGGAGTAATTAGTTGAAGAGATTTTTGGTTAATCACTTAATGATATCGATTAAAGAATTAAATAATATAATTGTTTTAAAGATAATTAATTATGAAGTAATTAATTAAGAATTATTTAATGATGAGATTAATTATTTGTTAATTAATTAAGAGATTAATTAAGGTTTATAAATGAAGTAATTAGAAGATAATTACTTATGTAAGTAATTAAAAATTAATTACTTAATTTATTTTAGTTGATTTATTAATGTAATTAATTAATCAATGAATGAGATTAATTTAAGATGAATTACTAAGTGTAATTAATTATAAATGTAAGTAACTAATTAAGTAATTAATTAATAATTTATTTATTAATTTAATTCTTTAATAATCACTTAATAAAGTAATTATAGATTAATTAATTGAATTAATTAATCAAGGATTAATATAATTAATTTAGAAGTTAATTAATTTAGTTAAGTAATTACAAATTGTTAATTACTGATTATGATTAATGAATTGATTAATTATAAGTTAATTAATTAATTAAAATATTATTAATTAATAAGAATCATTAATTTATGTGATTAATGGATATTAATCAAGGTTGATTAATATAAGTAATCAATTTAAATGTGAATAATTAATTGTAATTAATTAAGAATTAATGTAATTAATTATAGTTAATTAATTAATGAATGATCATAAATTTTTGTAATTAATGATAGTAATTAAAGGGTTAATTACTATATAAGGCTAAGGATAATTACTTAAATGTAATTAAATATAATTAATCAAGGAAGATTAATTAAGGAAATCATTAGAGATGATTAATTTATTCTATTTGGAATATTAATTGATGTAGAAGGATTATGGTAATCCAATTTTTTAGGTGATAATCAATTCTGTTTTGGATGTTTGATTAATATGGATTGATTGATTAATATTGGTTAATTGATTGATATTGAATGATCAATATTTGAAGATTGATGATTGATTGATATTGGATGTTTGATATTTGTTTGATATTGGATGATTTGGATATATCTGTTATATGATATGCTGTTTGTGTAGATAAATATTGATTTGAATTATCTCTTGTGATAATATGATTTATCTATTTATATCATCCTGAATTTAAGTTAAATTTGTTTAAACCCTTAAGTACAACTTGGGCATCAAAATGCCGTTTGGTTTCGGTGAGACCGGGATCGGGCTTCCATATTTAGATATCCGAAAACCACATCGATTCCAATTAAACGTTAGGTCGTTAATCCAAGTGGAGCAAGTGAAGACTCGAGGTATAAGGGCTATACGTCAGTATAACTCTGTGGGTGATTCCGTAATGAGTTTGACGGAATAGTGCTTATAGATTCGAGATGGTGAATCAGAGTGCAAGGGCTATGGTCGTTGACTCTGAGGGTGATTCCAATAATGAGTGCAACGAGATAGTGCCTTCGGTTTCGTTCGAACCCGGAATGAACTTGTATGGATTGAATGCTTTCAGCACATCGTCAGGTGGACGATGAGCATTCTAAGATAGATGTGTTCTATAAAGGTAATCGTAACTTCAAGACTCATCAACCGGGAATGGCTAAAAAAGGGGAGGTGCAGCAAGGCTTCGTGGGTAGCTCCCACTGGAGAGCAAGATACATCCCTGTCTAGTGGTCCCTTTCTATTTCGGCTTAGTGTGTGGTTGGTCGTGCCAACTACGGGGTGGTCTTGTTCGGGACTGTCCAGTAAGGGATGTTTCCGGCCTTGTGTTGCAGGGGAGTGGCAGTACTCCTCGGTACATTGATTTAGGCCACGAACTGTGACGGGCGATACCCAGTAGCCCTGCCATTGATGGAAACCCATTTTCCCTACGAGACCCTACGGTTTTGATTGTATTACCCACTTTTGTGGCTAGTAGCTGGAATTTAATAGATGTAACAATTTCGGCTATTTCTTATTTACTTGAAAATCCTAGACACTATTATAATATCACTGGATTTCCTATCAAATGTTTTGGTTAGCGTAAGGTAAAAACTTTTCCATGTTTATTTGTGGGAAGTCTTACGTGATACCTTTTCTTTTCAAAGGTTTTCTAAAGTTAAGCAATTTTAACCCGTTTACTCACACCAGACCCCTGTCTGACCCGAGTGTTTTTTTTTTATTAAACTCTTGGGTACTCATATTATGTAGGAGTAGTCAAGTGGATCATGTTAGCTTGACGAATTCTGGAGGAGTAATGGAGCAGGAGGCTTGGACGTGTAGTTATATATTGGTTCCGCTGTGTATGTTGTGTCTGTATCTTGTATACTTGAGTTATATAGTTAAACAGAAGTTTATAACTGTCTATTATCTGTTGTTTAAGTTGTGTACTCTGATGTAATGAGATACTATGTAAATATTTTATGTTAATTATTATATTTATTCGTTCCACTGTGAGTTCTCTGATGTTGTTCTGTTTCTTCTTTCTCTTCCTTTCTCTTTTCTATCCCTTTCTTTCTTATTAGCGATGCGACTTCCTCGAGATAGGAAGTTGGGTCATTACAGTGGTATCAGAGCGTTAGGCTGAGCGAATACCTAGGCTCTGAAGTGTGTCTTTCTGTAGGGAGAAGTAGGTTAAGTGAATACCTAGGCTCTGTAGTAGTGTCTTTCTTGAGAGAGCGTACTTGTAAATTTTATATATAACTATATATATATATATATATATATATGTCTACCTAATAAGTTGGGTTATGTGTACGGATTTTCCAACATAAGTTTTAGAGGTAGATGGAGTAGTGGTTTGTGTGTGTAACACGACTACCATTAATGGAAGAGGTCCATATGTTTGAGGTTGAAAGTTTTTGTCGAGAATGTAGACCTAATACCGTCTCGAGTGAGATTCGAAGTTTGGAGTGAGGATTTCTCTGATATCCGAAGGAAATCTTTTGAAGATTCGGAGTTTATCTTTGAAGTGTAAGTCTGAATTTCGCTCGGGTAAGCGAATTTTTCAAGTGTTTGGATTTGTTGGTAGTGTAGGAGTAAGTAACGATATCTTGATAGCTGCGTGATGAGATGCAGTATCCTTGGATATTTTCTGAAGATATTTTCTTTTGAAGCAGTTTTAGTAGTAGTTGAGGAGCAGTCTTTACCTGTTGCAGGGAAGACTCGTCTGTGTAGAAGTTGTTTGGATCTTTAGTAAGGAGTTGGCTGTTTTGGAATATGAGACTAAGGTCTATGAGTTGTTTCGCTTCGGCATGGTCTCATTGTTATTCCTTAAGGTAAGCGAGTTGTGGATGCTGGATTTAGAGTCCGAGTTTCTTAAGAGGTTGTCTGCCATCTCGGAGGTCCGTTGTGTGGTTTGTTGATGGTTTTGGTTTTGGAGAAACCTTTGGATTAGAGTCTGTGGTTGGCTGTGGTAGCGGTGCAACTCGAAGTGTTCGGTGTGCTGACGAGGAAATCTTTTGGTTTTGCAGTATCATCGAGGGAGAGTTTAGAAGCTGCAATGTTGATTGTTTCTCCGATGATTCAGAAATCTTTGTGGTTCTCTTTCAGCAGTCCGGGCTGAAGGTGGTGATGTTTTCCTGAAGGGTTAACCTGGTTTGGAAAAAGCTTAAGGCTGTTCTAACTAGTAAAGTGATCACAGATTTCTTTGGAATCCGAACTAGGTATAATCGCAAAAGTGACTTGCGATTAGTTTGGGAATTTTTCTTGGGCAATCTTTTGTTTGAGGCTGAGGGTGCTCATGTGGGTAAGAGCTACTGATGTAATCAGAAGTTTGTCTGCATTTGAAGTTGAGTTCCATATTTGTTTTGGTTCCAAAAGCGATATTGGTGGTTAGCCTGGTAGTTGGGTGGTTCTTGGAGAAAGGATAGTTGGTATAGCAGCTCAGAATTATTTTTGGAATTGGAATTGGACTGATCTAGCTTTTGATTTGCATTCTGTTGTAATGATGTGTGATTGAGTTAGATGGGTCACTCAGATTTTTATGGATTTGATAAAATTTTCCCGAATTTATTGGATAAGTTTGTATTCGTGTTCATCAGCAGCACTCTCATCTATTTTGGAATCAGAGTTGTGCAGCGGAAGCAAGGTAGTTGTTGTGCAAGGATGGAAGCAAGTTCTGTCTGTTTTTGCTTGAGTAGTAGAACTTGAGTTCTGGATTTCGACGAATTTTGGAAGACTCTTCTGTTGAATAGGATGTAGGAACTGTTTGCTTTGGTCTAGTTGTTTCTGGAAGTATCATCATTGGTTGAGCTGATCAGGAAGAATTTTGGCAGCCTTGGATTGTCTGTTGAGTTATGCAGAGATGAGATAAGGAGTTTGGTATTTGATATTGGAGACTCCAGTGTTGTTAGAATTCTCTGGTTAAGAGAACAGATATTAGATAAGATTGGTTGGCTAGTGCTGAGGCATTTGGGATTTCTTATCTGTGTTTTTGATAGGATAAGATTGAATTGCCAGTTTGGATAGCTGGAATTCATTTGTAACACGTGTCTTTGAGGAAGTACGTGTATGATTCATCGATTGATTGTTGAATCTGTAGTTTAGTTGGAGTTGGATTTTGAGCTGGATATGAGTGTAATCCGATGTTCTGTTCAGATTGATGTATCTGGAGATGAGAGGAGCTCTGGATTTTGGTTGTGTAGTTAGTTTGTTGGCTTTTGTAGAGCGAGTCTCCCGGTGATTTATCTTGGGAAACTCGAAATAGTATTAGAGATTTATTCTGATTGTGTCAGAATAATTAGTTAGAGTTGTTTGTTTGTTTGATTGGTTGCTATGGTTGTTAGTAACTGGTTGTTAGGAATGCTTTGCTGATTTAAATTAAAATCTGTACCGGATTATTAAATTACCTTTGCTTTTAAATTTCGGGGACGAAATTCTTTTAACGAGGGAGGATTGTAACGACCCGGAATTTTGGGCAATAACAATTTAATAATCTGTGTTAATAATTTAACTGGTTGGATAATTTTATTTATAATTTTAATTTAAAATTGGCTAATTTATTCTTTTTATGGTTAATAAATATTTAATCTGTTAATCATAATCAATATCTTTCTGATGATTTAAATATGATAAGAATTGTTTTCCAAGCTAATCACATTTTATTCTGTTTATAATATATACAATTGATAATATTGTGAATAGGATATCTGCTGTTTTAATTAAAGATTAATTTTCAAATTGTAACATATATGAATGTGTATATTATAGCTTGATATTGTTTTGAAATTTAATTTTAATCCATTAATAATTTATATATGAATGAATATGGTAATTTAAAGCTTTGTTTTAATTTATATTTTCAAAAAGTTAATTTAGAGTTATTCATTTATTTTCAAAATGTAAGATAATTGTTGTTGTTTCTTTAAAATTGCTTAGATTTAAATTGGTTATAAATGAATATGTATAATGTTTTAGGTTTTAAATACATATATAAGAATTATTTGCATTTTTTTAGTTTAGAATATTTTCTTTTAAAAGGCAAACTTATATTTATTTGTAAAGTAAATTTAATTAGTAAGTTATATACACATTTAAAACTAAGTAAAATTAATTTAAAAAGACTTAAGAACATGTGTAAACATGTTAACTTCCTTCATAAACACATGCAAGTTAATTTAGTAATAAAATGACAAGTGTAAAACTTCAATAACAAGTGTCTTCTTTCTAAAAATTTCACTTTCTTTAATTTTTATAAAATCAAAATTAAGTTTATTAAACATATTGGCATCCATTATTTCTCAGCTGATAAAAGATGATGTTAAGTTGAAACTAAAAAGCAAGATTAAATCTAAATGCTCAAATCAGTAAATAACCTTCAAGACTGCACTTCAACTTCAAGCTGCAACTTAAACATGCAATTGAAGATCTGCATATTCAAATGAAGATCAGTTTCAACATGCATGGGTTCAATTTCAACAAGCAAGAAAAATCAAAGCAAATGCATTCTTCAGATTTTTGTTCAAAAGCCTGGGGAATAAAATCTCTAAAATTGATCTGCAGTAATTCAAAAGCCTGGAACTTGACGTCACTATGCTTTGTTCTCTACTTTGCTTATAATTTGGAGGTGAGTAATCACTTTAAAAACATATTTTGTTCAATTTATAGTTAAATAATATTGCATGTAAATGGATCCTTGCTTTAATCATGAATGTTTGAATTTGTGAATGTATGAATATTATAAGTACATAGTGCCTGTAAACTTGAAATTTTAAGCTCTGTTGTTTAAGCAGGATATGACATTCACCTTTTAAATCCAAAATCCTGCAAAAATATAACTTGTTTGAACTTGTGATATGAATGAAAAGTGTATGTTATAGTTTGATAGTAGTTTTAAAATTATTTTCGTATTTTTTTTAAGCTACAGGTGTATATAAATAGGAACTTCACAGTAAAATCAAATAATAGTTAAAAATCAATTATCATAATTTTTGTCTAAAGTGGTATGATTGTGTTTGTTATACAAATTCATGATTTTAGGAGAAGGAATCATAATTTTTAACTAGATATTTGATGAGAATTTCGAGTTTGAATATTTTGGAAAATTCTATGAACTGCAGATGATTTAGTCAATAATTCGATTTGATTTTCGGGGTGAAGCTTGCTTGAATGTTAAGGATTTAGGGAAAAATATAATTAAATTTTTTAAAAGATTGAATCATTCGAATTTGCTAAAACTAGGGTTTTTTTTGGTTTCTGCACGGGTGTATGATCATGGCATTTGCGACTTGAATGTTGGATCGAGTGCGATCGCGACGCGGGAATGACGAAGCTTGTGGTAATGGTTTTTCAATGATGAAGGTTGTAGAGTTCATCGGTGATTTATGGTCATCGGCGTTGTGAATTTGGGGTTGGGGTTGTTCCGCTGTTTTCATATGAATGATCGAATTTTGATTTGCTTGTTATTTGTTTGATCTGGGTGCTTGGTGGAGTTCGTGAGCTTGCGTGTGAACGTCGACGATAGTTGCTATCGCCAACGGTGGTCGGAGGTGAGGGGAGACGTGCACGTGCACGTTCAACTGCACTGGATTGGGAATTTTGGAGAAGGTGAGTTGGGCTCGGGAAGCATTCGCATGCGTCTCGGGGGTGACTCGAAGCAGGGAGTTGGGGTTTTGCTTTGGGGTGGGCACGAGATTGTGGGGTGTTGGTCTCGGGTTTTTATAGGTTGCTGCTTTTAGTCTAGTTCTGTGCAATGATGATGTTGCAATTAATTATATACAAGTTTTATAAAGGAGTTAGATGCTATGTTTAAACTAGTTGATTAAAATGTAATGTTAATCAAACTTCTTAAAGTATAAGTTGAATTTTATTTATTTTATTTGTCTTTAAACCTATTAAAAACGATTTCATTTGTAAGTAAATTTAATTACATTTTGGGGTTCAAGGGATATTTTGAAATTAGATATTAAATCAAAGTTAAGTTTTGATGTTAAATAATAATTCAAATCTAAGATTTCAAATTTATATTTGAAAAAAATAAGTCTGATATTAGATGTTTAAAAGTATTCTTAAATTTGAATTTTGTTCTAAACTTCTTATTTTCAAATAAGATTATCATTATGATTTTGGTAAACCAAGACTAATAACTTGTCATTAAAATTATTTATTTAATTCGAATGATTTGTTTGTAGAAATAATTAAAGTTAAATTATTTGAATATGACTTAAGAATACTTAATTAAGTATAATTGTTAATAAGTAAGTAATTAAATAAAATTTATGTTTTTCTTAATTAATTAAAGATTTTCTCTAAATATAAGAAGATTACTTAATTAATTGTTTAATTAATTTTAAATAATTGGTTAATTATTTATTAAATTTTAAATAATCACTTAATTATGGATTAATTAAGTATAATTACTTAATAAAGCAATTAATGATTAATTGTGAATGTAAATTAACAAGGTAATTACTCATAGAAGTAATTAATGATGATTACTCATGGAGTAATTAGTTGAAGTGATTTTTGGTTAATCACTTAATGATATCGATTAAAGAATTAAATAATATAATTGTTTTAAAGATAATTAATTATGAAGTAATTAATTAAGAATTATTTAATGATGAGATTAATTATTTGTTAATTAATTAAGAGATTAATTAAGGTTTATTAATGAAGTAATTAGAAGATAATTACTTATGTAAGTAATTAAAAATTAATTACTTAATTTATTTTAGTTAATTTATTAATGTAATTAATTAATTAATGAATGAGATTAATTTAAGATGAATTACAAAGTGTAATTAATTATAAATGTAATTAATTGATTAAGTAATTAATTAAGTATTTATTTATTAATTTAATTGTTTAATAATCACTTAATAAAGTAATTAAAGATTAATTAATTGAATTAATTAATCAAGTATTAATATAATTAATTTAGAAGTTAATTAATTTAGTTAAGTAATTACAAATTGTTAATTACTGATTATGATTAAGGAATTGATTAATTATAAGTTAATTAGTTAATTAAAATATTATTAATTAATAAGACTCATTAATTTATGCGATTAATGGATATTAATCAAGGTTGATTAATATAAGTAATCAATTTAAATGTGAATAATTAATTGTAATTAATTAAGAATTAATGTAATTAATTATAGTTAATTAATTAATGAATGATCATAAATTTTTGTAATTAATGATAGTAATTAAAGGGTTAATTACTAAATAAGGCTAAGGATAATTACTTAAATGTAATTAAATATAATTAATCAAGGAAGATTAATTAAGGAAATCATTAGAGATGATTAATTTATTCTATTTGGAATATTAATTGATGTAGAAGGATTATGGTAATCCAATTGATTAGGTGATAATCAATTCTGTTTTGGATGTTTGATTAATATGGATTGATTGATTAATATTGGTTAATTGATTGATATTGAATGATCAATATTTGAAGATTGATGATTGATTGATATTGGGCGTTTGATATTTGTTTGATATTGGATGATTTGGATATATCTGTTATTTGATATGTTGTTTGTGTAGATAAATATTGATATGAATTATCTCTTGTGATAATATGATTTATCTATTTATATCATCCTGAATTTAATTTAAATTTGTTTAAACCCTTAAGTACAACTTGGACATTAAAATGGCGTTTGGTTTCGGTGAGACCGGGATCGGGTTTCCATATTTGGATATCCGAAAACCACATCGATTCCAATTAAACGTTAGGTCGTTAATCCAAGTGGAGCAAGTGAAGACTCGATGTGTAAGGGCTATAGGTCAGTATAACTCTGTGGGTGATTCCGTAATGAGTTTGATGGAATAGTGCTTATAGATTCGAGATGGTGAATCAGAGTGCAAGGGCTATGGTCATTGACTCTAAGGGTGATTCCAATAATGAGTGCAACGAGATAGTGCCTTCGGTTTCGTTCGAACCCGGAACGAACTTGTATGGACTGATTGCTTTCATCACATCGTCAGGTGGACGATGAGCATTCTAAGATAGATGTGTTCTATAAAGGTAATCGTAACTTCAAGCCTCATCAACTGGGAATGGCTAAAACAGGGGAGGTGCAGCAAGGCTTCGTGGGTAGCTCCCACTGGAGAGCAAGATACATCCCTGTCCAGAGGTCCCTTTCTATTTCGGCTTAGAGTGTGGTTGGTCGCGCCAACTACCGGGTGGTCTTGTGCGGGACTGTTAGTAAGGGATGGTTCCGGCCTTGTGTTGCAGGGGAGTGGGAGTACCCCTCGGTACGTTGATCTAAGCCACGTATTGTGACGAGCGGTACCCCAGTAGCCCTACCATTGATGGAAACCCATTTTCCCTACGAGACCCTACGGTTTTGATTGTATTACCTACTTTTGTGGCTAGTAGCTGGAATTTAATAAATGTAACAATTTTGGCTATTTCTTATTTACTTGAAAATCCTAGACACTATTATAATATCATTGGATTTCCTATCAAATGTTATGGTTAGCGTAAGGTAATAACTTTTCCATGTTTATTTGTGGGAAGTCTTACGTGATACCTTTTCTTTTCAAAGGTTTTCTAAAGTTAAGCTATTTTAACCCGTTTACTCACACCAGACCCCTGTCTGACCAGAGTGTTTATTTTCTGTTTTATTAAACTCTTGGGTACTCATATTATGTATGAGTAATCAAGTGGATCAGGTTAGCTTGACGAATTCTGGAGGAGTAATGGAGCAGGAGGCTTCGACGTGTAGTTATATATTGGTTCCGCTGTGTATGTTGTGTCTATATCTTGTGTACTTGAGTTGTATAGTTAGAAAGAAGTATATAACTGTCTATTATCTGTTGTTTAAGTTGTGTACTCTGATGTAATGAGATACTATGTAAATATTTTATGTTAATTTTTATATTTATTCGTTCCGCTGTGAGTTCTCTGATGTTGTTCTGTTTCTTCTTTCTCTTTCTTTCTCTTTTCCATCCCTTTCTTTCTTATTAGCGATGCGACTTCCTGGAGATAGGAAGTTGGGTCGTTACAGAACTGGTCGGCGTGCTTGGGCTAGAAGGTAGAGGGGAAGGAGAGGATCATGATAAAAATGCTATGGTGATTTATTTTTGATCGTGATGGCCAAGAATCGATGGGGTAGGGTTAACACCCTGTGATTGTCGTCGAAGTTCAATTGGGTTTCGTGGCGATGAGAAGCAATTGGAGTCAATCACGAGTTGTGCCGTGGGTGCTGGAAGGCGTGACGATGCGACAGAGAGAACGGCGTGATGCCTTGAGGGCTAGATCGTCGGTGGTGGTTGATATTCTGGTGATGTTTGTTACAGGCTGTATGAGTTTTTGATCAAATTTGATTCCTAAGCGAATCGAGATCAGTGGATGTTTGCGTGTTGTTGCCATGGTCGTAGGAGACGCGTCGGAGGCCGAAGTGGAGTTCATCGGCGGCCAGAGCCGTTGTGCACGTGGATGTGCACGTTTTTCATGCATCTGGACTTTATGTTTTGGGATGATGGTTTATCTCGAGTTTTTACTCGAAGTAGGAAGGGATTTACTCGAGTTGGATATTGTATTGTTTGTGTGATGTTTTAAGGAATAACAGTTTAAATATATGCAAGTAAAAAAAGGGAGGAGGAAGCTCGAGGGCAGGAAAGATAGCTCGGGTTTTCAATTTGAATCATTCCTGGACTGCCTAGGATTAAAATTAAGATGTTATGTAACAACCCGCATATTTAACGATTTTATATTTAAATGTTTAATTTAAATATAGCATCGTTAGTCGGATTTTGGGTCCGAAATGTTACTTTTTGCAAACAGCCGAATTGGGACTCGAAACCATTTCCATTGATTCCAAAATGGCGTTTGCGATCTTTTTGAGTGTAAGCTTTGATATGTTTGGAGCAAGTCGAATTTTTTCTATTTGCTAAGTGGGCTTTAGGTTTGGGTTTCACCCAAACTGTTCTATAAACCAATTCAACCCTTCTCTCCTTCCATTCACTTATTCATTTCATAAAAGCTTAAGCTAAAACTGAAATGGGGGAAGAGAAAGGAAATTAGAAACTCCTAGCCCTAAATCCATTTGCAAAATCCAAATTCTTGCTCCAAAATCAAAGAGAATCCATTGGTAAGTTCTTCTTCATCTTCTCCAACTCTTCTCCTCTTCAATTTCAGAAAAATTTCCTAAACCTAAGTTGGGAAATATGTTTTTTATTCTTAGATTGAAGCTTGTTGAGTTGAAGTAGTGTTTGTTCGTCTTCTCCTTGCAAATTGAACTCCTTCTTCTTTGTTTTGAGATAAAAGGTGAGTTTTGAACTCACATCTACTTCTCTTGATTTCATTGATGTGGGGTATGAATTCCTAACACCTTGTTCATACGCATTTGCCTTTAGTTTGAATTGAATTGGGGAACATTTCTTTTTTGGAGTTTTGGAGTCAAATCCTTGAAAATCATAACTTTGATGTTTGATCATGGTTTTTGGTGGTAAATCGGAGTCAATGGTGTTGGGTTATCGATTGGCAAAATCCTCTTAAGTCCATTGCTCGATATGTTGCGAATGGGGTGAGTTTCTCCTCCATTTGCTAGGCTGGAAAACATTTCTAGCTACAGCCAGTCCACTGTCCCCCTACAGTCAGTCGACTGACTACAGAGAGTAAAAACTGTCGGGTTGTGGATCAGTCGACTGACTGCAGTGAACCAGTCGACTGACCTGCCTCATTTTGCCTAATGTGCCTATTTGTTTGTAATTCCCACTTTTTTCGATTTAAATTGATTCCAATTAGTTGTTTTTGCATATTTGACCTTGATGATTCCTTTTTGACTTCATTAATGGGTTTTGTAAATGATTTCTTCAAATCGTATTAAAAGGTTCGCTTCTCCGATTTATAAATTCTATTTCAAAAAGACGCACAATTTCACACTTCGAGCGAAGTGGAAGGGTGATTAAATGGTCAGGTAAAACACGGACCATGAATCTATGTGTTTATCTTTCCGATTAGTCCCCGACCTATTCGATTGATCGTTTTGACCTTCGGGTTTGGTTTATCGATGATATGAGGTAATCTTTGTACTGCTTTAAGTGTGAAAGTGGCTGACGGATAGTAAACCATTTAGTGCGAACGAGTGGTTATGGGACATACGTTAACACTTTTCGGATTCCTTTTTGAGAGTTATGACACATTCTGCCAGTTAGTGGTGTCCAGTACTGGGTCTCTGACCTTCACCACTACGGTTTGTTGCCTTCGGGTATGTTGCCTTCGGGTATGTTGCCTTCGGGTTTGTACCTTCGGGTTTGTGCCTTCGGGTTTGTTGCCCTTTAGTATCGCTTCCGATGTTGGTCGTTATGAGCCGCATGGGTGATATTGGGTTGGCCTTTAGTACCGCTTCCGATGTTGGTCGTTATGAGCCGCATGGATGATATTGGGTTTGGAGTCTTCGGGCTCATGGATCCTTGTTTGTACAGTACTGAGCTCGAGCAATTTTCTGATGTTTCATTCATATGTATATTACCTTGTTATCGCCCTTCGGTGTTGGTCTTTTTGAGCCGCATGATGAGTAGCGTTTACCTTGTGGAACTTGTATACCTTATTGGTATTTGTTATTGCCTTTTTGGCTTGATTTGGGATATTTGCATCCTTTGTTTCTATATGTTGCCGATGATATGAGGCTTGTTATCATATGATTCATCTTTTGTTGGATGATTGTGTTATCTCCCTTAGAGATATATGTTATACCTTGTAACCTTACAGGTTTATTGTTGTTCAGTTTATCTAACTGATTTGTTTAGCTAGACTGACCCGTGTATTTTATACTCGGGTCAGACCGAGATGTTTCAGGTTAGGTACATTTGGACTTAGCCTATTTTGCTTCCGCATGGACTACTCCGCTAGCTTCTTTTTGTCATAGCTTTTAGTGTAGTCCTATTATGTTGTAACTCTGATATGGATTCTTGTGAACTCGTCTGTATATTGTGGTCTGTTATACCACTTGACTTGTATTATTTTGTATACTCTGTTATGTATCAATATATATGTATATGATGATCTGCTATTCTGTGATGTATATTACATTTGAATTGTTATATTCTGTTCTGAGAGATCCAACCACCTGTGGTTTTGTTTTAAATATTCATTGGGTATGTCGACCTACTTGGTATGACTCTTGTCGATGTATTCAATAGATAATTAGAGCAAGGCTATAGACGGTCGCTCCCAACCAGCCTTATTCTCAGTGTTAGCAGACGGTATTATCGATTAATACTCTTTGTTAGCGTGGGTATAGAGGTGGGGCGTCACAGCATGGTATCAGAGCTAAGTTCAGAACAAAATATGATAAACACAGAATAGATGCACATATTATGGTACATCAAAGTGTACAAGTGATACAAATCTTTGAATCATCGTGTCTTTTTATTCCATCAAGGTTAGATAGAGTTTGGGAATACGTCTAGGAATGCATTTCTATTCCATAGTATTCCATATTGCAATATCTACCTTGTGAATAATCTTATTCTTATCTTAACTTTTAGCGTATGGCTGGAAGAGGCAAAGGACGACGTTCGGATGCTGGGCAATCCAGCGGTTCACATCCGGATGGCGTTTATATGTCTGCCGATCAATTTTTGGAATTGTTTACTAGCACTCAGCCTCCAGTTCCTCCTCGAGTATCTCCACCTCGCAAGTCTTCTTTTGAACGTCAGTGCAGTGATTTTTCTCATTTTGGAGAGAAGCGGTTTAAGGGCTCCGAGTCTGTTCTTGAAGTCCAAGCTTGGCTTCGCACGTACGAGCGTATCTTCTCTCGCATGGATCTTTCCGACCATGATAGAGTTCTTGTGACTTCTAGTTTATTACAAGAGCGTGCTCTTGATTGGTATGAGCTTTTTGTAGCCGAGATTGATGAGCCTACTCTTTCTTGGACTCAGTTTCGGGGACGATTCGAACTCAAGTTCGTTCCTGAATCTGAAAAAGTTTTATTGACCCGTCGCTTCCTTGAGTTGAAGCAAGGGAAATCTTCTGTTTCTGAGTATGTTGCATCGTTCGAGGCTTTATCTCAGTATGGTCTTGAATTCATTAGCACTTCTTACAAGAAGAATTTGAAGTTTGTTTCTGCTCTTAAGAAATATCTTAAGAAGTCTTTGTTGCTCCAGCTTAAACTTTCTTTTGAGGAGTTGGTTGATTCGGCACTTCATCTCGAGACCGTCGAGAAGGAGTGTGATAGCGATGTTGATGTTGAGGTTTCCAAGAACCCCAACAAGAGGCCGTTTCCAATTCAGAAGAAGCCTTTTCCTTCTAAGAAGAAGAAGATTGGTGGTTCTAGTTCTCAGCCTCAGTCTCCTGGAACACCTTTCGTTCGAAAGTGTTTCAATTGTGGTTCTCCTGATCATATTATTCGAGCTTGTCCTAAGCCTCTCTTCTGCCGTTATTGCAAGAAGGAAGGTCATCGTGTTTCAGCTTGCCCTACTGTTCCGGCTAGTGCCAAGTCTAGCAGGATTTATGCTGCTAAGGCTTCTGAAGGTCCTCCTCAGTCCAAAGGTATATCTTCATCTATTTTGGAAGGTTCTATTTTATTTCATGATCATAGTATTCGAGTTCTTTTCAATACGGGTGCATCACATTCTTTCGTATCGAAAAAGCTCGTTGATGATTTATCTTTGGATGTTTCTTGTTTGGTTACTTCTTTAAGGACTGCGAATCCTATTGGGGGATCCGTGACCCTTAGTTTTCTTTGTGATGATGTTGAGATTGTTTTATGTGGCTTTTCTTTCCGTGCGAATCTGCATGTTATTTCTTGTCTGGGATTTGATATGATTTTGGGTGTGGACTGGCTAGTGAGAAATGATGCCAAGATTATTTGTTCGGAGAGAACTATATATCTTCGACATCCGGATCCGCCTACTCAGCTATCTCTTGTTCTTCGGAATGTAGATAATTCCGAGATGGCTTTATATTCTCTTGACTCACGAGATGATGATGATATATCTCGTATTCCTGTTGGTTGTGACTTTTCTGATGTTTTTGAGCCTGTATCGGGTTTACCACCCAAACGGGCAATTGAGTTCCTCATTGATCTCATTCCAGGCGCGCATCCAGTTAGTCGTCCTCCCACGAGGATGTCTACAAAGGAAAATGAGGAACTCAAGAAGCAGCTTTTGGAGCTTGAGTCCAAGCAGTTGATTCAGTCCAGTTTTTCTCCGTGGGGATCCGCGGTCGTCTTCGTGAAGAAGTCTGATGGAACTCTTAGGCTTTGCATTGACTACCGCAAGCTTAACGAGTTAACCATTAGGAATAGGTATCCATTTCCTAGGATCGATGATATGTTCGATCTATTGAGTGGTGCTAAGGTATTTTCTCAGCTCGACCTTGCCACGGGTTTTCATCAGTTACGAGTCGCGGAGGATAGCATACCCCTTACAGCTTTCCGCACTCGATATGGTTCTTTTGAGTGGCTCGCTATGCCGTTCAGTTTGACGAACGCTCCTGCTTTCTTTGTCGATCTAATGAATCGAGTATTCCGAGAATATCTCGACATGTTCGTCCTTGTGTTCATTGATGATATCCTTATTTATTCTAAGTCTGAAGCCGAGCATGCTAATCACTTAAGGATTGTCTTGAGTACTCTCCGTCGTCATCAGCTTAGAGCAAAATTCTCCAAATGCCACTTTTGGGAGAATAAGGTCAAGTTCTTAGGCCATGTTGTATCTTTCGATGGCATTTCTTTCGATCCCTCAAAGAACGAAGCCATTCAGAATTGGAAGAGGCCTGAGAATGTTCATGAGATTCGTAGTTTCCTTGGTTTGGCGGGTTATTACCGTCGGTTCATTAAGAACTTTTCCCGTGTTGTGCTTCCTCTCACCTGCCTTACTCGTAAAGGCATTCATTTTATTTGGTCCGACAAGTGTGAAGCTTCCTTTTTGACATTAAAGGAACTTCTCACTAATGCTCCTATTCTTGTGGTTCCCGAAGGGAATCATGATCTTGTTGTCTACACTGATGCTTGTGGTAGTGGTCTCGGTGCTGTTCTTATGCAGAAGGATCGGGTAGTTGCTTATGCTTCTAGGCAACTGTGTCCGAATGAAGTTCGCTATGCCACTCATGATCTTGAGTTAGCCGCCATTGTCTTCGCCTTGAAGATTGGCGACACTATTTATTGGGCGAGCGCTTCATCCTCTATACCGATCATAAATCGTTGATGTATTTGTTCAGTCAGAGGGAACTCAATATGAGGCAACAGCGTTGGCTCGAGTTTCTTGCTTCCTATGACTTTGATATCGAGTATACCCCTGGTAAGGGTAATCATGTTGCAGATGCGCTTAGTCGCAAACATTCGGCTATTATTTCTATGATGCTTGCCGAATGGAATATTGTTGAGACTCTATCATCTTGTGAAATTCGTGATCGAGGTTCATCTTCTGATTCTCCTATTCTATTGCTTAGTTTGAGAGCTCGACCCATTTTGTTGGATCGTATTGTCGATGGTCAGCGGCGTGATCCTGAATTGTTGCATCTTATTCCGCTTTGTGAGTCTGAATCCTGTGATGAGGCGTTGCGGGATTTCAGCATTGATTCTCATGGGTGTCTTCACAAGAAGAACCGTCTTTTTTTGCCTTCTGATTTTGCACTTAGGCATGACATTCTTGATGACTGTCACCGTTCTAAGTATACCATTCATCCCGGTAGTAGCAAGATGTATGCCGATATGCGTCGTCTTTATTATTGGGAAGGCATGAAGAGCGATGTGGCGAGTTATGTCAGCAATTGCATAACTTGTCAGCGTTTTAAGGCCGAGCATCAGCGTCCTTCGGGTCTTCTTCAGCCACTTGAGATTCCATTGTGGAAATGGGATCAGATTTCTATGGATTTTATTGACGGCCTACCTCGTTCGAGATCGGGCCATTCTAGCATCTGGGTTATTGTTGATCGCCTCACTAAGTCTGCTTATTTTGTCCCTATTAAATCTAATAGAACTGCTTCGCATTTGGCTAAGTTATATGTCAAGGAAATCGTGAGACTTCACGGTGTTCCTAGTTCTATTGTGAGTGATCGTGATCCTTTATTCACGAGTCATTTTTGGAAGAGTCTTCAGCAAGCTTTGGGAACAAAGCTTAATTTTTTCTACAGTTTATCATCTGCAGTCTGATGGACAGACTGAACGAGTGAATCTTATCTTGGAAGATCATCTCCATATTTGTATTTTTGATTTTGGTGGTAGTTAGGAAGATCACGTACCTCTTGTAGATTTCTCCTACAACAATAGTTTTCAGTCTAGTATCGTTATGGCTCCTTTCGAAGCCTTATACGGAAGGCCATGTCGATCACCTTCATGTTGGTTAGAATCTGAGGAGAACCTTATTCTTGGTCCAGACTTTGTTCGTCATTCTTACGAGAAGATTGATCTTATTCGATTGAGAATGAAAGATGCACAGAGTCGTCAGAAATCCTACGTGGACAACTGTAGGAAGCCTCTCGAGTTCTCGATAGGCGATCTTTCTTTTATTCATGTTTCTCCTTTGAAGGGGGTTATGCGTTTCAGTACGATTGGGAAATTGGCTCCTCACTTTATAGGAGCATTTTCTATTACTGAACGTATCGGCCCGGTGGCTTATAGAGTTTCACTTCCAGCTCATTTATCCGGCATTCATGACGTGTTTCACGTCTCGCAACTTCGGAAGTGTCTTCGGGAGTCGGATTATGTTATTACTTCTCCTGATTTGCAAGAGCTTGAGATCTCACCGGACTTATCTATTATACAGCAACCTATTCGCGTGCTTGACACGGAGGAGCGACACCTTCGGAACAAGGACGTGCCGCTCGTTAAAGTTCAATGGTCCGCTAATCCCAATGAATGTACTTGGGAAACCAGAGAGTATATCGAGCGATCTTTTCCGGGTTTCTTTCTTCGCTTTGAAACGGTGAGTATGTCTTTTCATCTCGAGCTTATTTGCTTTTCTTTGGAATGTTTTATGTATGTAGTTGTTACAAATATCGTCTCTAGGAATTGCGGGGACGCAATTTTGTAAGGAGGGGAGATCTGTAACAACCCACAAATTTAACGATTTTATATTTAAATGTTTAATTTAAATAAAGCATCGTTAGTCGGATTTTGGGTCCGAAATGTTACTTTTTGCAAACGACCGAATTGGGACTCGAAACCATTTCCATTGATTCCAAAATGGCGTTTGCGATCTTTTTGAGTGTAAGCTTTGATATATTTGGAGTAAGTCGAATTTTTTCTATTTGCTAAGTGGGCTTTAGGTTTGGGTTTCACCCAAACTGTTCTATTAACCAATTCATCCCTTCTCTCCTTCCATTCACTTATTCATTTCATAAAAGCTTAAGCTAAAACTGAAATGGGGGAAGAGAAAGGAAATTAGAAACTCCTAGCCCTAAATCCATTTGCAAAATCCAAATTATTGCTCCAAAATCAAAGAGAATCCATTGGTAAGTTCTTCTTCATCTCATCCAACTCTTCTCCTCTTCAATTTTAGAAAACTTTCCTAAACCTAAATTGGGAAATATGTGTTTTATTCTTAGATTGAAGCTTGTTGAGTTGAAGTAGTGTTTGTTGGTCTTCTCCTTGCAAATTAAACTCCTTCTTCTTTGTTTTGAGATAAAAGTTGAGTTTTGAACTCACATCTACTTTTCTTGATTTCATTGACGTTGGGTATGAATTCCTAACACCTTGTTCATATGCATTTGCCTTTAGTTTGAATTGAATTGGAGAACATTTCATTTTTGGAGTTTTGGAGTCAAATCCTTGAAAATCATAACTTTGATGTTTGATCATGGTTTTTGGTGGTAAATCGGAGTCAATGGTGTTGGGTTATCGATTGTAAAATCCTCTTAAGTCCATTGCTCGATATGTTGCAAATGGGGAGAGTTGCTCCTCCATTTGCTAGGCTGGAAAACATTTCCAGCTACAGTCAGTCGACTGACCCCCTGTAGTCAGTCGACTGACTGCAGAGAGTAAAAACTCTCGGGTTGTGGATCAGTCGACTGACTGCAGTGAACCAGTCGACTGACCTGCCTCATTTTGCCTATTGTGCCTATTTGTTTGTAATTCCCACTTTTTTCGATTTAAATTGATTCCAATTAGTTGTTTTTGCATATTTGACCTTGATGATTCCTTTTTGACTTCATTAATGGGTTTTGTAAATGATTTCTTGAAATCTTATTAAAAGGTTCGCTTCTCCGATTTATAAATTCTATTTAAAATACACGCACAATTTCACACTTCGAGCAAAGTGGAAGGGTGATTAAATGGTTAGGCAAAACACGGACCATGAATCTGTGTGTTTATCTTTCCGATTAGTCCCCGACCTATTCGATTGATCGTTTTGACCTTTGGGTTTTGTTTATCGATGATATGAGGTAATCTTTGTACTGCTTTGAGTGTGAAAGTGGCTGACGGATAGTAAACCGTTTAGTACGAACGAGTGGTTATGGGACATACGTTAACACTTTTCGGATTCTTTTTTGAGAGTAATGACACATTCCGCCAGTTAGTGGTGTCCATTACTGGGTCTCTGACCTTCACCACTACGGTTTGTTGCCTTCGGGTATGTTGCCTTCGGGTATGTTGCCTTCGGGTTTGTACCTTCGGGTTTGTGCCTTCGGGTTTGTTGCCCTTTAGTATCGCTTCCGATGTTGGTCGTTATGAGCCGCATGGGTGATATTGGGTTGCTCTTTAGTACCGCTTCCGATGTTGGTCGTTATGAGCCGCATGGGTGATATTGGGTTTGGAGTCTTCGGGCTCATGGATCCTTGTTTGTACAGTGCTGAGCTCGAGCAATTTTCTGATGTTTCATTCATATGTATATTCCCTTGTTATCGCCCTTCGGTGTTGGTCTTTTTGAGCCGCATGATGAGTGGCGTTTACCTTGTGGAACTTGTATACCTTATTGTTATTTGTTATTGCCTTTTTGGCTTGATTTGGGATATTTGCATCCTTTGTTTCTATATGTTGCCGATGATATGAGGCTTGTTATCATATGATTCATCTTTTGTTGGATGATTGTGTTATCTCCCTTAGAGATATATGTTATACCTTGTAACCTTACAGGTTTATTGTTGTTCAGTTTATCTAACTGATTTGTTTAGCTAGACTGACCCGTGTATTTTATACTCGGGTCAGACCGAGATGTTTCAGGTTAGGTACATTTGGACTTAGCCTATTTTGCTTCCGCATGGACTACTCCGCTAGCTTCTTTTTGTCATAGTTTTTTTGTAGTCGTATTATGTTGTAACTCTGATATTGATTCTTGTGAACTCATCTGTATATTGTGGTCTGTTATACCACTTGACATGTATTATTTTGTATACTCTGTTATGTATCAATATATGTGTATATGATGATCTGCTGTTCTGTGATGTATATTACATTTGAATTGTTATATTCTGTTCTGATAGATCCAACCACCTATGGTTTTGTTTTAAATATTCATTGGGTATGTCGACCTGCTTGGTATGACTCTTGTCGATGTATTCAATAGATAATTAGAGCAAGGCTGTAGATGGTCGCTCCCAACCAGCCTTATTCTCCGTGTTAGCAGACGGTACTGTCTATTAATACTCTTTGCTAGCGTGGGTATAGAGGTGGGGCGTCGCATGTTAACAAGTATAAGCTTAACAAAATCAAGCTTTGAAAATTATTTGTTAAACTATTTATTTCAAATAATGATTATTTTAAAAGCTTGCTTAAGTAAAGATATGGAGACTATTTTAAAGAATTAATTAAGTGATTAATTAAGAATAATTAATTGGTAATTAAGCAAGGGTTATAAATTGATTAATTAAAAGTTAGTTAATTGTAATTAAGGATTATTAATTAAAGATTGTTAATTAATGATTAGAGAATAATTAATTAAGTAATAAAGTAAGTAAGAATGAATGAATTAATTAAGTAATTAAGTTTGATTAATTTATTAATTAGAGAGTTGTTAATTAAGTAATCAAAGGTTACTTAATTAAAAAAATAAGAAGCACTTAATGTGTAATTAAGTTTTATTAATTAATAAGTTAGGTTTTATTAATTAATACTTAAAGGATGATTAATCTATAAATAAAGATTAATTAATTAAAGATTAATCAAATTAAATTAAGTATTAATCAATATAATTAAGTGTTGATTAACTGTTTAACCAATTGGTAATTATGGATTAATTAATTTGTATTAAGAGATACTGATTAATAATTAAAGTTATTAATCAATAGCGGATGGTTAATTAATCAGTTAATTAGGGGTTAATTAATTGATTACAAAGTAATTAAGGATTGTTACTTTGTATTAAAGAAGATTAATTAATAATTGAGGTTTATTAATTGATAATTAAAGGATAATTAATCGATGTTTAGAGATTAATTGATTGATTGATAAGGTAATCAGGGAGTGATGAATTAATTAAATGATTGCAATTAATAAATGGTTGATTAAGCAGGATTAGATGATTAATTATGATATGAATTGATAATGCTTGTTTATGGATGATTGTAACAGCCCGATATTTTTAGCCATTCGCATCCGCACATGTCGGACTTGAATTGCTCAAAATACCGCGTTGTAAATAAATTTGGAGCAAATGAAATACAATCACAGAATCACAGACACAGAAATATCAGAATAACTCGCAGCGGAAATAAAAATACCATAGTAGTTCATGAAGCTACTATAACAAACTCTCAAAACATAATGCATAATATTAGTTTGAAACATAGACAATAGAAATCTCAAATACATAGAAGTTTATAAATACCAGAGCTGAAATAGAACAACGAAAACTGAAAGGAGATAGATAACTAGACAGGTAGAATCTCCAGCGATTCCTAGCTCCAGAAAAGAAGTCCAAAGCTAAGCTGTAAATACTCAGGCTGACCCGAGCGTAAAGTAAAACACAAAACACTCGAGTCAGGACAATATATACTTATATAATGTAAACCAACTCAAGTGAACTGTAGTAGAAATGCACAATAACTTAAAGGATGCTTGGGATCGCCCATCCTTTAAGAATCAGTCAAACTATAAATTAAATACATCCCGTGGTTAAAATTTCAAAATGGTATTTTATACTTCAAAATCAAATATCATTTCAAAATTCAATATCATTCAAAATCCATTTCGAAATATCAAAATATAATATCTTCCAAACCACATTCATTTTATTTAATTTAAATACCATTACAAAACACATTTCAAAATAGTTTATATTCCAAAACAAATTACTTCATTTTAAAGCATAAAATGAAGTTATTATATTTAATAATTAAATTATTAAATTTACAAAATTTTAGTCTTTCAAAATTCATTTATCCTCTTAATTTATTAAAACAGATGAAAATTCAACTTTGGCAGCATTTAGAAATTGCTACAGAAAGTTACATTCAAAACAGTTCAATTTAACAAAAGATAGCTTTTAAAAATGTTGTAATAGGGTTACATTAGTTTCAAATAAAACTTAGTTAAAGTCAACAATTATAGCATTTACAAAAATGCTATAATAACCTTTAATTAAATTAGCCATTTGGTTCATTATTATCAACTACAGCATTTACAAATGCTGTACTATCATTTACATTAGAATTAATAGCATTTCAGAAATGCAGTTAATTAACTTCAAGTATTCAATATCATTTCACAGACAATTATATTTTTATTTAAATCATTTTTATCTTATAAAATCATATAATTTCACTTTTAAAACAGTCATTCAAATACCCTTATATTCATGATTTTATAAAGTTAAATCTCCATTCAAAAATAGAAATTTAATAATAATTCACTTATTAAATTCCAACAAAAAATTTCAAATTCATTAAATTAAATTTAACTTAACACTTAAGTTTAAAATTTTCAAATATAACTTAATTTCATTTTTATTTACTTAACTTAAAATTCACTTTTATGCCAAATTCACAAATTTGCAGTTTTAGTTATATTTCAAAATTTCAAAATAAATATTCATTCATTTCACATTTTAACTTTATTCAAGAATCATTAATATATTACAAAATCATTTTAAATTCATTTAATTCAAAATATCGTAAATTTATCATATTTTCATATTTAATTTAAATTCCATTTATCACCAAATTATAATTTCCAAAATAACTTACATTTCAGATTTTCTAACTTTACCATTTATTTATTTCACTTATAAATTTTCAGAAAATCAATAATGCGTTTCAAAAATCATTTTTAATCAAATTCAAATCAAAATAATATAATATTTACATTTCTAAAATATTTTAATTTTTTTTTAAAAAAACATATTTTAACAACAGGTCTGTATTTCATTTTCTAGCCTAGGTAAAGTGATACGGGTAAATAAATTTGCCATTCGCATCCGCACATGTCGGACTTGAATTGCTCAAAATACCGCGTTGTAAATAAATTTGGAGCAAATGAAATACAATCACAGAATCACAGACACAGAAATATCAGAATAACTCGCAGCGGAAATAAAAATACCATAGTAGTTCATAAAGCTACTATAACAAACTCTCAAAACATAATACATAATATTAGTTTGAAACATAGACAATAGAAATCTCATATACGTAGAAGTTTATAAATACCAGAGCTGAAATAGAACACCGAAAACTGAAAGGAGATAGATAACTAGACAGGTAGAATCTCCAGCGATTCCTAGCTCCAGAAAAGAAGTCCAAAGCTAAGCTGTAAATACTCAGGCTGACCCGAGCGTAAAGTAAAACACAAAACACTCGAGTCAGGACAATATATACTTATATAATGTAAACCAACTCAAGTGAACTGTAGTAGAAATGCACAATAACTTAAAGGATGCTTGGGATCGCCCATCCTTTAGGAATCAGTTAAACTATAAATTAAATACATCCCGTGGTTAAAATTTCAAAATGGTATTTTATACTTCAAAATCAAATATCATTTCAAAATTCAATATCATTCAAAATCCATTTCAAAATATCAAAATATAATATCTTCCAAACCACATTCATTTTTATTTAATTTAAATACCATTACAAAACACATTTCAAAATAGTTTATATTCCAAAACAAATTACTTCATTTTAAAGCATAAAATGAAGTTATTATATTTAATAATTAAATTATTAAATTTACAAAATTTTAGTCTTTCAAAATTCATTTATCCTCTTAATTTTTTAAAACAGATGAAAATTCAACTTTCGCATCATTTAGAAATTGCTACAGAAAGTTACATTCAAAACAGTTTAATTTAACAAAAGATAGCTTTTAAAAATGCTGTAATAGGGTTACATTAGTTTCAAATAAAACTTAGTTAAAGTCAACAATTATAGCATTTACAAAAATGCTATAGTAACCTTTAATTAAACTTAGCCATTTGGTTCATTATTATCAACTACAGCATTTACAAATGCTGTATTATCATTTACATTAGAATTAATAGCATTTCAGAAATGCAGTTAAATAACTTCAAGTATTCAATATCATTTCAAAAACAATTATATTTTTATTTAAATCATTTTTATCTTATAAAATCATATAATTTCACTTTTAAAACAGTCATTCAAATACCCTTATATTCATGATTTTATAAATTTAAATCTCCATTCAAAAATCAAAATTTAGTAATAATTCACTTATTAAATTCCAACATAAAATTTCAAATTCATTAAATTCAATTTAACTTAACACTTAAGTTTAAAATTTTCAAATATAACTTAATTTCATTTTTATTTACTTAACTTAAAATTCACTTTTATGCCAAATTCACAAATTTGCAATTTTAGTTATATTTCAAAATTTCAACATAAATATTCATTCATTTCACAATTTAACTTTATTCAAGAATCATTAATATATTACAAAATCATTTTAAATTCATTTAATTCAAAATATCATAAATTTATCATATTTTCATATTTAATTTAAATTCCATTTATCACTACATTATAATTTCCAAAATAACTTACATTTCAGATTTTGTAACTTTACCATTTATTTATTTCACTTATAAATTTTCAGAAAATCAATAATGCTTTTCAAAAATCATTTTTAATCAATTTCAAATCAAAATAATATAATATTTACATTTCTAAAATATTTTAAAATTTAAAAAAAAAACATATTTTAACAACGGGTCTGTATTTCATTTTCTAGCCTAGGTAAAGTGATACGGGTAATATATCATTTCAACCCGTAATTTACAAAGAAAACCCGGGTTTGATCATTTCAAACCCGCAATCCCAAGTAAATGAAAATAATTGAAAATCATTCAAGCCTATCATTTCTGCCCATAACGATTTTCTCTTATTCTAAAGTCCGTTCGGGTATGTATCATTTCAACCCATAGTGATTCTAGTCTACAAGGAACTTGCAGTGTGATAAACTGATGAAAATAATAGAAGAGCATGAAATAACAGTAACATATGGTATAACAAGTGTAAATATAGGTGTGAACGTCATATGAATATAATATAGCAGTTATAACAGGATGATATGCATTTACAGATTCAGGTGATGTCAGTTTATCACTATATAAGTACATATTAGTCTGGTGAGATTTACTCACTGTTTTGAGCTGATGACACAACGACGAATTGCACAACGGGCTCTACACAAGCACAAAAGCACGATACATATACAAAATGGAGGAGATAAGGATTAATTCCCTTGAATACAAATCAAACAAACAATATAGCAATTATAAGGTTTCAGACCAAAAATACGATAAACGATGCTAGAAATAACTTCATAAAACAAAGCTGAAATGCTTTGCACTTGCTTCCGACATCTCATAGGCTCGGCCAGAGGTAGAGTACAGGTCTAAGACAATGATTTTGTGTCAGGTCTGGGATGCTAAGGTCGTCCTAACATGAGTTTGAGTGATGGTGTAAAGTTGGGTGAAGGCAAGAACACAAAATCATGCATGCACATGGGTTTTGGGCCATGAATTGGGCTTGGCCAAGGCACTAGGTGTCACGGCCAGAGGAGTGGGGTCCACTGTGGTGGTGTGTCTGTGGGTGCTGGAGGTGCTGGAGGTGGTGGTGGTGGAGTAGGGGCGCCATGGTTGGTGGAAGTGGTGGATGTGGAGGCTAGTGCTCGGCTAGGTCAATATGAAGGGTGTTTTGAAACTTTTGCGGATATGCATCACCAAGGGGGTTCATGGCTTGGGTGGCTGGTGAGGAGGAGGTGCTGGTGGTGTGTCATCAGGTGGTGGAGGCGGCTAGGCAGCAAGGTGGCATGGTTGAACCTACATGAGGTGAAGCAAGTGCAAAATCAAACTAGAAAAATCAACATAAGTGAACAAAAGAAGATAAAAGGAAATAGAATTTTACCAAACTTCTAAATCAAGAGGAGGCCGAAATTTTTTTTAGAAAGGAGGAAAAAGATGTACATGATTGAAGAATGGACGTAGGAAGCTGAATTATGTGAGTAGTTATGGCTAATTGATGGCAAAAGTAAGTTAAAATGTGAAAAGGTGGGAAAATCAAAAGCCATGGGAAACAAAAGGTCACAAACCCTTTCAATTTACCTTTTATTATTTATATAAATTTATGTAGCTGAAATAATAATAATATCAGATAAGATTTCGAAATTTTTAATAAATATACAAATATATATAATATTTATCAATTATGTAGAGTAAAATTAAGGAAAATAGTTAAAACAGTGAACTAGACTAGGAAAATTTGAAGTTAAATGAAATAATTTTTTAGAAAATTCATATAAGCTTGTAAAGTATTTTTAAACATTAATAATAACATAAAATACAAATATATTGACAAAATAAATGTTTTAAATTTAATTTAAATATAAAAGTTTAATGTAGAAAATAGCAGAAAATGGAAAAACAGCCCTTAAAAATAGGAAATCAACACAGTAATTTTTGGAAAAATTCTATTATTATTTTAAAAATATTTAGAGATGAATTTTCAAAAATAAAACAAATTTAAAATAAAATAAAGAAATTTAAAATGAAGAAAATTTTAGAAAATTAGAAAACAGCCTTTAAAAATAGGAAATAAATACGGTAAATTTTGGAAAAATTATATTATCATTTTAAAGATGTTTAGAAATGATATCACACAAATAAAACAAATTTAAAAAAAAATTAAAATGAAATAAAGTCAAATTTAAATATATAGTCAAAATCTAGGGTTGTTACAATGATTGTTTGTTGAATATCTGAATTGAATGATATCTATTGGATGATATGCTATGACATTCTGTTGATATGATATTGGTTATATCAATGATAAATGGGTGATGTTTATCTGTGTTATTGCTGTGTAAAAGTGACATCCGGTATTTGAATTTAATCACTTAATATCTTAGGTTAAGATGATATTGGATTCGAAGAGACCGGAGTGGGGTATTAGTAAATACCCCAAACCACTTCGATTCTTTGTAAATTGATATGTGAAACCAATAGGCTGAAGTGGAATGACTTAAGTGCATTAGACCATTTAATCTAAGTTTTGGCACTTAAAAATTGATGTGTGAAATAAGTGATGTCTATAACAACTTGGGAAGTTGTAAATTGATATAAGTTACCCCGGGTTCATATAAGTTGTATGCTTTTGTGTTCCACGTTAGATGGGTTTACTCACGCTGGTTTCTTGCCTGACCCGGGTGTTACTTTGATGTAATGCTCGGGTTAAACCGAGTATTACAGAGTTTCAGGTAAGGACGTTCTGGAGCTCAAAAGACGAGCTGGGTGGCAGGAACGTATGAAGTGTTTCCGTTGTATTATATTGCTGTATATGCCTAAGACAGGTTGAATGTATCTGTCAGTGTTTATATATATGTTGTAACACTGATGTATTAAAATGAAATTTAACAAGTACAATTTTCCTTTGTATAACTGTTATTATTTGTTATTATATTTTATCCGCTGCGAACGTGAGATGTTGGTGATTCTAATCTTCTTTTTCTTCTATCTCTTTCTTCTTTTCCCTAAACTATCAGGAATTTTCGGGATCGAAAATTTCAGGTCGTTTCATTTGGTATCAGAGCGAAGGTTAAGCGAGAAACTTGGCTCTGGTGGGATTACTCATTAAGGATAGGGTCAATGGTACCCTAGAGTGGTAGAGTGTGTGTGTGTGTGTCTATATATGAGAGTGTACTTGTTATTTTCTTATATAAAGGTTTTAAATGATTTTATATAAGAAGATATTTTGATATATAAAGCAATATTTCTTTCTAATAAATATTAAGGTAATTGGTTGTTATATTATTTGAAAATTTAATAACAAGAATTAAGTGGTAATAGAAATACTGGGATGTTTTTTCCCTAATAATGATAAAGAAAATTGGAATGCGTTAAGGAAGTAAACTTTTAGATAAGTATGACTTGTAAATTGAAGTGGGGTTTTCAATTGTGAAGATAGAATCCTAAGATTTTTAAAAAAAAATGTAATTTATTTTCAAATGGATAAAGGAAATGATAAATAATATTCTTTAGAATATTTCTGAAAGTAATCTTATTTTGAAATAAGAAGTTTTTTGAAACTATTTTGGAATTAAAAACCAAAGGTGTTGAAACAAAATATATAACATGGTAAGCAAATTACGATATATATATATATATCAGAGTAAGACTCGAATTCTTCTAATTAGGTCTAATTTATAGATTAGGAAGTCCTTTTAGAATTCAGTCCTTGAGAGAGGTGATGAAGAGTGAAGAATGGAAGGTTCAACGCAGAGAGCAAAGAACAGCTGCACGTAAGAATCGAGAAGAAGAAATTCAAGAGTATGAGAAACAGGTTAAGGAAAGGGCTGAACCAGGACCTTATGATAATGTCACCTGCTACAGATGTTTCAACAAGGGTCATTATGCAGCCAAGTGAAGTAAAACAAGGTAGGAATTAAAAGGTACATTCCATTGGTTTCACTCTGAGACCGTGTGCTTTAAGTGTGTCATAAGAGTGGACATTTCCTAAATCATTGCCATGAAGTGAGGAAGGCAAAGCGTAAACCAGTTGAACCGGACAATGAGTCGACTATTGGTTATCATTGTAAGAAGACGGGACACATTGCTAGGAATTGTTTCAAGAGATAGAAGAGGAGTAAGGCTGTGGAACGTACTGTTGGAGGCGTGAAGGTTATCCAGATTGATTATAGGTTAGGAACATTTTGTGGTAAATGTTATAAGTGGGGACACCCTTTGAGAAGTGTATGTTCGGGCTTTGCCCTTTGGAAGGAAGTCCATAGAAAGGATTCTTGTAAGAATATTAGGGCTATGTTCTTTCCAAACCTCTAGGTGATAGAAAGGCATCTAGATTTATGACTTTTGTAAGACTCTTATTTTGTATAAATGCATGTAATGTATGAACTATTAGTAGGCAGTCAATTAATATATGGAATATTTTGTGGTAGTACTAATGTGAAATTCTCTTTATCTATTGAGAATTGGACTCAGAATTAATTTTTTAAAAGATTTGGATTATTGATTTAAAAAAAAGGTTAATCTAATTTAAGGGGTTAAATTAACATATGGAAATTTAGATGGAATTTATATAATTCGAGATGGGTTAAAGTTGAGATTTAGATTCCATTATTTCAAATTGAATTTAATTTGAATTAATTAGAATTGAAGATAGATAAGTATAAAATTCAAATGGAAAATTTGAATTGGATTAATTTGAAATAAATCAAAGGTTTATTGAGTTCTAATTCAAATGGGAATTGGTACTAATTCATATAAATTGAAATGATTTGAAATTGAAGTGGATTCAATTTGAAATTAGTCTAAATTAATTTGAATAATTTGGAATTGTAGTTAAAGTTGATATGTTTAAAATCAAATGAAATTTGATTTGAATTTGGAATGAAATCAAGATTGATTCAACTTGATGTGGGGTTAAATCAATTTCAATGGAAATTGAAATTATTCAAATTGGAATTGAGTTAATTTAAATGGAAGTGGAATTTAAAATGAATTTATGGGGGAGTGAACAGTTTTGACTCTGGACTATTTACAATTTTTTTTTAATATAAACTTATTTTTCCAAGCTATTTAATAAATACAACCTATTTTTTAAAGCTAAATTATTTTTATATTTATTTTAAAATTATTTTTGGAACTATTTAACAATTTTTCAGCTGTTTTATAAACTAATTACTATTTTCAATTATTTTACAAACTAATTACTATTTTACAACTATTATGTTATTATAAAAAAATCTCTGAAACTATTTAACTATTTTCCCACTATTTTACAACCAGTTAACTATTTTGCAGCTATTTTGCAAACTAATAATTATTTTTCAACTACTTATTTATTTTTAAAATTTTCAAGCTCTTTTCCAAAGATAAACTGGTTGGAGTTCAAACTGTTATTGATTAAATACCCAACTGAAGTAAGAATTGAAGGGAAAATCGAAATGGGGATTAAGGCAATTATGAATAAATGTATAGAAACCATAAGTGAATGTGAATAGAAAAGGGAATTGATTTGGCTAATAATCAATGAAGATAAATACGTAGGATGTTTGTATATTATTCCATTCGCATAACGATTTGATCCAGATTCGAGCACAGAATTTCGAGATTGTTTATCGATCCGAGTTGGGATTTTTCACTCGGTCTTCGACGACGAACCAGGATATGGATTGTTGATTGGTTCTGGATGTTCTCTATTATCGTTATGGCTATGCAAGGTGGATGACGGTTTTTGATCAAGAAACTAGATCTGAGTCCGCACTAGGAAGTTGGGTGGACAATACTAGTTCAGAAATGAAATTGTGTGGCCGAGTGAGCGATCAAATTGGTATAGCGTACGGATGATATGTGTACATCGTACGGGTGTAAATGAAATTGATGTTGGAAATTTATGGATAAGAATGTGAAATTATTTCTATTGAAATGAAAGTATATTTTGTGAAATGTACAATGGATAAAAGTGAAAGTTAGATATTTTTATGATGATAAGTAAGATGGAAATAACTTTATAAAAAGGTAAAAGTAATCAAATTCGAATATTTAATTTTTAATAAACAAAGCTATATATCTTTGTTATATAAGATAAATCTCCCTTTGTTGAATCTACTGCCGGAAGAAAAGGATTTTGAAAATGTTTGAAGTGTAAAAGGAGTTTATACAAGTTTCAAATGTTCCAAAGTTTTTTTTTAAAAATTATGTATATCTATATATACATATATATAAAGGATCATATGAGAATTTCGGAAAAAGGTTTTGGGAACCATTGGATTTGGAAAGGCTTTTGATATTTGGGTAAAATCAATATTGGGGTTTGGAAAGCCTAGTTTGAGAATTATCGATTTTGGGATAATCGATCTTGTGTAAAGGAGCTTTGTATGAGATCATACTAGGTGTATGATTTGGAAGATACTATATTTGTATAGTATAAAGTGTTTTGAAAATGGCTCTGGAGAAAAAGGCTCTCCCTTGAAAATGAACTTCTCAGGAGTACCATAGGTTGGTACTACCTTGAACCCTAAGGGGGGTTCTAAAGTTGATCCTATGAGGAGTCCGGACAAAATTAGTTCCTGAGGATTATGAGTAGTGTGTAGAGAAAGTCAAGAGGCGTTGATGCCTACAGAGGCATTTGGGTTATGCTGTGATGACAGTGTAACTCGATGCCACTGCGATCTACTACAGACCGTAGCAGAAGTCATGTGTGCCGCTGAGAGCCAACAGCCTTCGTTTGATTTTATATCGGTAGACTGCGACCTATGGTAACATAGCGAAAGTCATGTGTGCTGCTGAGAGCCAAAAGTCTGTGTTTGATTTTACATTGGTAGACTGCGACCTATGTGGGAGTAGAGAAGTTTCATTTTGACAGTGAAAATCGAGGGCGCTGATGCCTATAGTTACGTGGACTTTTACTGTGATGGCAATGTAACCCTAGAATGTAACTGTGATCTGTTATGGGTTCATGGCATAATCAAGGGGCGTGGAGTGCCTACAGTTACATGGACTTTTGCTACGATGGCAACGTACCCCAGGATGTAACTGCGACCATAGATGGGGGTGATGATTTCCAGAGCATTCTCACCAAAGATATTTCCTTTATTTTCAAAAATTGTTTTCTATATTTACAATAAAATTATTTTTCAAAATATCTTCACTGGATGTTGGAAACGGGTCTGCCAAGCACTTATAGATTTTCAGTCGTACGCCTGATTAACATATGACTGAATTTCTTTGAGAACAAGGATGGACTGGTTGAGACATCGAGTTATAAAAAGTATTTTATAAAACTATTTTACAATATTATGTGGATTTTAAAAGTGTTTTAAAAATGATCAAACAATAAATTTATCTATTTTTAAGTATGAAATAAATTCTGGCTTCGTTGCTTTTCTAGGACGAAAAGATTCAAAGGGGGGAGGAATGTGATAACCTGGATCTCTAGACATCTGAAATAAATATTATAATTGGATTAATTAATGGAAATACTAAATTATAGATTGAACAAATGAATCTGATCAAATAAATATTTATATTTGTAATTGTGTTATATATTTACGTAGATCTTAAATAGAATTATTATATACAAGTTGAAATTGTATTTGTTTAAATATATGTATATATAAAATTGATTTGAAATTTAATTTGAATTTGGGTTTGATATGGAATTTCAAAGAATAGAAATATATATCTTAAATATATTTTGGATTTAAAAATATAGTATATATGATTTTATTTCTTTTATATAATTGGTTTTACATTGTTTTCTTTAAAATATTTATTTATATGAATCGAGATAATTTTTTTACTTAATAAAATTAAATATACATATAAGTTTTATATATCATTTAATTTTTTTATTAAATCTAGGAAAATACACTTGTAAATTAAGTATATATAATTTAACAAATGTAATCAATTAATTCATGCTAGTGACAAATGTTAGATTGTTAGACAAGTGTCAATTGATTTGATTTAAGATTAATAAGAATTAAACAACATATTCTAAAAAAGTAGAAATCAGTTTCATATTCTTCTTTCTCTCAATCTTTATTCTTTTTCAAACCTGAAAAGTAGTAAAACAAAATCAGAGTGAAGCAAACAACAATCTATTCCAAAATTCCATAACTAAAAGTATTTCAAAAACATTAACAACATTTTTGTAAACCTGGAGATCAGTTTCAGTTGCAAGTAAAATTATCAAAACGATATTCAATTCAGAAATCAAGCTAATACAAACTAAAACAAGGATCAGATCACCTAATATAAACCTGCAGTTTCAAGGATCCAACCTGATTCAAATTCTTCCAGTTTCAGGTCTTAAGCTGCCTCTCTGTTCTAGGCATTTGCAGGTGAGTAAACTATTTAAAAAAACAGTTTTAAAACCTAGATTTCACTATGATACCTGAATGTAAATTATGTTGTTTGCCTAAAAGCTTGGATTAAAATTGATGCATGTTTATGTATGAATATTGAATGCCTGTGTGTATATAAATATAGTCTTTGTTGATTTTATTAGAGTTTCAAACCTTTAAAAATCCAATTTCTCATCACTGAATTACTGTTAGCCTTTGGTATGTGAATGAAAATCATATGTTAATCTACATATCTGTATGAATATGGATGCATGTATGTGTATCATTATTTATTGCTTGGGTATTCCCGTATATGTATGTGATATAGCCTCTATTGTGATTACAGGCTGTTCAATTCTAATTAAATTCAATATCTCATTATTGAATCATAATTAGCCAATGATTTGTAAATGAAAAGTGTTCGAAATCATGTAATATCACTACTAAAAATAAGTTTTGGTATTTATATTAATTATTTGACTCGAAATTTTATAAATGACAACAAAATTTAATTTGGGTTAAAAATAATTTAAACTTAATTTCAGGATTTGATTGCATGATTGAATTCAATATAGAAAATCATGATTTTTGAAGTATATATTGTAACAACCCGGAATTTCTGACAGCATATTTTAATGATTATTTAATCTAATTTATATTTAATATAAGCTTGTCAATGTTTTAATTGATGAGATCTTGGATATTTAACAGTTATATATGTTTATAAAAGAAAGTTTTGATTTGAAAATTTAAAATAGAAGGCTTCAAAAACCATTTAAAACAAAATCTGTCATTTACACTAAAATCAAAGATTTTATATGGTTGATATTTAATTGAGTACACCTATAAAATAAAATTGAAATAATAATGTTTAAAATAAACAAACATAGAAATATTGAATATAAACATGGAAACCTAACACATAAGTTTAAAAATAAACAAACGTAGTAATATTGAACATAAACGTGGAAATTTAACACATAAATATAAAACAAAATAAATGATTATAAATATAAGCATAAAACTAGTATAAAACATAATCATAAATTATAGAATATAACTAAAGTAATAAATATACAAATATAAGTTGTAGCTAGGAATATAAAATTTTCATATGCAATATTATGAATCAAATGCTTGGAAATCTAAAGTGCAAATAAATTACAATCAATGAAGTCAAAATAATAACCTGTAAATTTTATTTGCACAACATAGAACTTTTAAATATCATGTGAACATGTCAATGCATAAGTAAAAGAGGATAACTTGTAACATATTCTGTACTAAACATATATTCTGCTGAGATTTATGTGTGTAAGAAAACAAAAGCTTCCACTACAATATAATAAAACAATGTTTTCACTTTAATATATGTAATAAAACAAAATCTGTGTCTTACAAGGTATGCTTGGCCGAAGTAATGAAAGAAAGGAAACAAATCTTTGTGCAACGCATAAGAGTATCAGTAAACATTAATTACTTGCTATCATAATTAAAAGCATAAACATTTAATAGCATAACTTATTGTTTAACAAGTACATGCAGCCGAAATCCATATATCATTTCATACTGCAGATTTTTACTTATCTAATAAGAAGAAAAATGGCAATACAAACACATATAACTGTCCAGTTACAGCCTACTGATTAATAGCTTCCATATATATCCAATATATCATCAGTTCATTTATAAACACTAAACTAAGCCTAAAGCAAACCTGAGACATTATGGCTTTGCAAATATAAATACAATTCAAAACAGAAAAACAAAGAAAAAGAAACAGAGAAGGAAAAGAAGAATTTCAGAAAAACTTCACCTGCAGTCTTTTCTTCAACATCACTTTCTGTTCAGAGCTAGCTCTGGTAAGTAAACATACTTTCTTCGATTTTAAGTATGACAATTAGCTTCTGATGTTTTGTGTTGCTATATTTATTGAAAATAAATGGAAATATATGGACCTGTATTGATTTGTGCATTGGAAGTTTCTGTTCCTGATTGTTGTCAAGTTTTCTGAGTAAAAGAAGTAAAAGATGTTAATACTTTACCATTTGAATTAATTTAAACCTAAAAGATGTAAGGAATTCGAATTGTTTAACATAAAGCAAAGCCTGAGAATATGTTTGAAGCATAACAGTAAGATGTAAACACTGTTTTCTTCAAATATCAGGTAAAAGAAACCAAAGGCCAAATTTTGAATATTTAAATTTGTAAATTTAATAACATATTTAGATTTCATATACATAATTATTATTTTTAACATAAAAATCTTGATTTTTAAGCAAAGATCAAAGGTGCAGTTTTAAAATGAAACTAAGTGGGGTTTTGTCAATTCTGGAAGATCGAGCCAATTTTAACCTTTGTAAATTGATAGGAAGTAAGCTAGTAATCCATTTGATCTCAGAAAATTGTCGAATTTTTTTTTCGAATGCAGGGATTTTGAGTTTGAATCAAAAGTAGGGTTTTAGTGCAAATGATTTTATGCTCTGTAAAATTTTGATTTTCGGCATCATGAGTCAACCGATTGGAACGCGAGTTAGGTGGAGTTAGGGGGGTGTGAGTGACGTACTGGTGAAGTTTCATCACCTCGGGTGAAGGATGGAGGCCGCACGAGGAAATATTTTGGAAGGGGCTGGTGTTGCATGATCGAGCTTCAGGAAATTCTTTGCCTTCGACCGAATCGAGATGATTTGGGTGTTGTATTCGTTTGAGAGGTCGGTTTGGGGTTTGTGGGGGCTGTCGCGAGGCGCCGGAGGCCAAGCGCACCACCGTGCACGTGCACGGTGGCATAAATGTGTCAATGAGGTCATAGGTTGCGTTGACTCGCGTAACACTCGAGTAGGAAGGTATTTTCCTCGGGGTTTATGGGCTTTTGACGCGAGGGAAGACTCAGGGATGGAAGCCTTGGTCTCAAGTTAGCACAGGCATCTCGTGTTTATGGCCTGTAAATTTAACAGTTTAAAAAAAATAGGAAGAAGGTAAGATACGGGGAAGGGGGAAGAAGGGGAATGAGAGAGAGAGGGAGAGAGACGTGGGAAGCACGGGGAATAACTCGAGTGTTTCTCGAGTAAATGAAGGTGCGGTATCGGGTACCCTTATGGTCGAGCATAGTTTTGGTTTAAGTATTTTTGTTATAATTGAACTAACTTAATAATTAGTTAGTTAGGCTAATCTTTGTTTTAAAGGTTTAATAGGGTAAGTATGTAAAGATAGGTGATTAAACAAATAATTAGAATGTTAATAAATTTATACTTGAGGTTTAAATTGATTTTGTAATTAGAATTAAATCATATGTTAAAAAAAAATTAAATCGTAGCTAAACACTTAGAAGTTAATTCATAATTAATTTAAGAGGTTAGTTAAAGATTATATAGTTAATAAAATTGATGATAGATGGTTAGTTTAAATAAATTTGTGATATCTGAGTCACTAATTAATCTGTAATAAGTAAGTTGTGAATTAATGATTAATAATTAATAATTAGGAATCAACTAATTAACCGAGTAATTAAGTAATAATAAATGAATAAGTAGTTGGTTAATCAAGTAATTTGATTATGAATCGATAGTTAGTTAATTAAGTAGCTTGATAAGAATTAATTGTTGATTGATTTAGTAATTAGAAGTTAATAAAAGGGTAATTAAGTTTTATTAATAAATAATTAAAGTTATTAATTAATGATCAGGGAATAGTTAATTATGTAATTAAAGTTAAATCACCTGATTTAGGAAGTAACTGGTTTAAATGTGAAATAAAGTAATTACGTATTAAGACTAAATAATTATTTAAGAAATCATTAATTAAACAATTTGAAATGAAATAAGTAATTGATTTTTTTAATTAATGATTAATTAAACAGAGTTGAGTGGTTAACTCTCAGGTAATTGATTCTAAATTGAATTAATTATAAATAAGACTTAAAGGTGATTGCTTATGGACTGTTGTGATTGAATATCTGATTGTGATATCTATTGATGATGTTCTGTGATGTTCTGTGACTTGTTATGATATATCTGTGATGCTTGTATATGTTTTATCTGTGATAAATGCTATGTTAATTCAACTGTTAGATCTAAATTGTTTAAACTGTTAAGTTAAATAGACAACTTGACCCTTAAAATGGCGTTTGGATTCGATGAGACCGGGATCAGAAGAATCAAATTTGATTCTCTGAAAACCACATCGATCCAATTTAAACGTTAGGTCGTGAATCCTGAAATGAAGATCGAGATGGTGTATTCAGAATGCAAGGACTATCGTCGTTGACTCTAAGGGTGATTCCAAAATGAGTGTGACGAGATAATGCCTTCGGTTTCTTTCGAACCCAGAACGAACTTGTATGGATTGAATGCTTTCAGCACATCGTCAGGCGGAAGATGAGCATTCTAAGTGATATGTTCTATAAAGGTAATCGTAGCCTCAAGCCTCATTAAACGGGAATGGCTAAAACAGGGGAGATACAGCAAGGTTAGGTGGGTCATGCCCAAGCAGGACAAGATATTTCCCCAGTCTAGATATCCCTTTTTATTTCGGCTGTGTGGGCGGTTGCTAGCTACAACCGCGGGGTTTATCTTGATCGGGACTGTTCAGTAAGGAATGGTTCCGGCCTTGTGTTGTAGGGGGTCGGGAGTGATCCTCGGTATGGTGATCTAGGCCCCGTACTGTGACGGGCGGTACCCCAGTAGCCCTGCCATTGTTGGAAATCCATTTTCCCTACGAGACCCTACGGTTTTGATTTGTATTACCCACTTTTGTGGCTAGTAGCTGGAATTTAATGAATGTAACAATTTCGGTTATTTTCTATTTACTTGAAAACCCTAGACACTATTATAATATCACTGGATTTCCTATGAAATGTTTTGGTTAGCATAAGGTAAAAACTTACCCGTATTTATTTGTGGGGAGTCTTACGTGATACCTTTATTTTCAAATCTTTTTCAAAGTTAATCAACTTTAAACCGTTTACTCATACCAGACCCATGTCTGACCCGGAGTTTATTTTTGTTTTTCATAAACTCTCGGGTACCCAAATTTTTACGGGTAGTCAAGGGATTCAGGTTAGCTTTGACGAATTCTGGAGGAGCAATGGAGCAGGAGGCTTCAGCGTTATAGATATATATATATATCGCTGAGTCATAATGTTTGAGATGTATTAACTAGACAGGTGTTTATAACTGTCTAGTATGTGATGTATTATCTGTGTAACTCTGATTGATGTATTATATTATGTAAATATTTATGTGAATAATTTAATTTATTCGTTCCGCTGCGAGATTCTAATGCCGTTGTTCTTTTTTTTCTACTTCTATCCCCTTCTTTTCTTAATGATGATACGTCTTTCTGGTAGCTGAAAGGCGGGTCGTCACAGTTGGTATCAGAGCATAGGTTGGTGATAACCTTGGCTCTGGTAGAAATTACTCATTAAATAGAGCCGGTAGAACTCTAAAATGAGTTTGAGTGTATTAATAGATATGAGCGCGTATTTGTTCGTGGATATAAAATGGTTTTATATTGCGTTGATTGATTTATTGAGTGGTATATGAAACATCGTCGGCACAGCCTCGAAAACTGTATCGAAGGGGTTTCTAAACCCTTAAATAGAGCAATTCGACACAGTATTGTTTTTAAAAGTAGGGTAAATGAAATAATTCTACCCAAAATTATATTTTGATATAAAAGAAATATTTTTCTGAAATAACTATTTACTTTCGGATGTTTGATTGTTAATAGTACAATCAAATAAAAATTTAAATGTGAGTGGTTTATAACCAAATAAAATTATTTAAGAATGATTTTAAATAAAAAGGAATATAATTGAAATCTGATTAAATTAGAATTTAAGTCTCGAAAATTTGGAAGATGTTTAAATAAATTTAAACAAAGGAATTTGGGAATTTAAAATCTTGGGAATGTTTGAAATGTTTTTTTTCCAAAGATTTAAAGGCAATATTGGAATATTGTTTTGGAAAATATTGTTGAATGGAAATTGTTTTGGGAAAAATTTATGAAAGTAAGGAAGCACTGAACTCGCTTCAGTCGCTGGAAAATAATCCTGATGATGATGGCCACATCATCAGTATTCATTTTCGAGTTTCTAAAGTGATGGATTGCTACCAGGATATGGGTCATGATAAATTGTTTGGGCTTGTTGGGTATACAAGTTATTTTAGAAATTTCGAAGGGAAAATTTGTTTTGGTGAAAACAAGTGTTTGAAATTTGATTATCATTTCAAAATGGTTTTAGAGATGAAAACCGGGAAACTGAATTAAAAGAAATTCTATTTAGATAATGTGAAAGGTTTGAATAAATCAACTATTGAACTTATAAAGTAAAGTTGATATTAATAAGACGAAATTGGGAATTATAATCCAGGAATTAAAATTTAATTTAAGTAAATAGAAGTAAAGAAAATGTACTAGAGTTTAACCTGAAGATAAGTTGAATGAAATTGAAGTTCAAAATGAACTTAATTGGATATAAAATTTGAAGGAAAAATGATTGTGATTGTAGGTTAAAATTTATACCTTAATATAATAAGCGTTATATATATGCGTAATCTAAAATTGTTATTATAAGATAAAATGACCCAAATGAGCAATATAAGCTTTTAAGTAAACAAATAAGTTTTGAGCTCATATATTGAGAAATAAATTTAAGGAATGGTAAGTAGCTAAATTTAACTGAAGGTGAGTTAAAATAAAATTGAATTTAAATGAACTCAGTCGAGTTATAGATAAAATTGAATGAAATAAAATTCTTATGTAAATAAGTAAATGTAAACCAAAGTAAGTATTGAATTGGATTTAAATAGAAATGGTGTGAGTTGTTAACAAATTTAATTTAAGTATAAATTGAATAACCTTATTATGAATAAATTCAATAATGAATTGTTAATGTTAATATAAATTTAAGAATGGATAAAAGAATAAACCAATTAGGAAATAGTTGGGATTTGATTAAAGGAAAATCTAATCAAAGATTTGAATGGGAATTGGTGGAATAGAATGAAATTAAGTTATTAGGTGAAATATTAAATGACTTAAATAAATTGTGAGATGATTAACTTAAAACATTGGTTGTTGAGTTTAATAAAATGGTTTGGAAATCAAACTTTTGTAATGAAAGAAATGCATTGTACGGATTGTGAATAAATTAAATGTGATGGACTCAAGTGTAAATTGAGATGGAATCAATTTAAAATGGTTATAAAGCTTAAGTGATTATTTATTCACAATGATATTGTTGAATTGCATTTAGAAATGAGTTGTTTTGAAGTAAATAAGATTAAATAAAATTCTATGAATTATTGAAAGCAAGGTAGGATGAGAAACTAATTGGAATGAATATGAGTTTATTTTGCTTAAGCAAGTAAGTTGTAAATAATTTAATTGAAGGAAATGATTTGAGAATTGGATGGAAGAAATTGAACTAAGTACTGAAATTATACATATGTGTTTATGAAAATATGTAATGGAGACTCTGCCATAACTTTTCAAAATTTTGGAAGAAAAAAAGCAAAAAAAAAAGGGGGGGTGGAAATTTAAAATTCCAAAGTATCAAATGAAGTGTTGGTTTAAATGAGTTGAGAAATGGTTATGGAATGAAATAGCTTGGATTGTTTCCGAGCTAAATAAAATAGTTTGGAATAAACTAACATGGAATGAAATGTAAATAAATGGATGGTAAATGAAATTTAAATGGAATGTGTTGAGCTAAATAAATGATTGAGGATGGATTAAAATAAAAGGGGAAAACAGGTTGGAGGGATCCAACTGGACCCCTCACATTTATTTAAATTACTCAATATTCTCTGTTGTGATTATTTGATTTCCTATGATGAGTTATATTGGAATATTGAATGTTATGGTTTGATTGGATATTTGGGTATAATGAATTACCAAAATATATGAATTAGGTTGTTGAAAAGAAATTAAAAGGAAGTAAATTTGTAAGCGAAATAATTATAGAAAGTTTGAATAAATTAAGAATGAATTGAGCAACAAAACAATTTCAAATTGGAAATTGAAATAAACTAATGAATGAAATTAATTTAAAATAATGATAGAAATCAGTTATAAATGAAAAATAGTCAATAAAATTAAAGATTCAGAGTTAAAGAAAATTTGAATTCACATGGGATTAGAAATTCAAATTGGAAATAAGTAGAATAAGAAGATATTAAGCTTAAAGTTGTAGGGTAATAATGTGAGAGATATATAATGCTTATACTAAAACTTATGAAATGAAGGGCGGAATTCTTAAGTAAAATTTGATATTGGGAAAAATTATTCCAAGTGGATAGAATCAGAATGATGTGGATAAAAGAAATTGATATAGTTAATAATCAATGAATATAAATACGTAGGATGTACGTATATTATTGTCATAACAAATTGATCCAGATTCGAGAACGGAATTTCGAGGTAGTTATGTCGATCCAAGTTAGGAATTTTCACTCGATTTTTTACGACGAACCATGGATTTACATTTTGATTGATTCTGAAAATTCTCTATCATAGTTGCGACTATGCAAGGAGAACAACAGTTTCCGATCAAGAAACCAATTCTGAGTCCGCACTAGGAAGTCGGGTGGACAATACTAGATCGGAAAAGAAATTGTGTGATTGAGCGAGCGATCGGATTTGATATTGCGTACGAATGGTATATGTACATCGTACGGACTTGATTGAATAGAAACTGAAATTCTGTAAACAAGTCAATAAATTTGGAAAGAATTAATATTGTAGATTTCAGTATTGAATTGCCAGAGTTGATATCTGGGGTTTATTGTGTATTCTATATATCCTATCTTAGAAATTTGTTCATAAGTCACCATTAGTTGTCAAACCAGTAATTCAGGAATTTGGAAATTTGAATCCAAATTAATTATGGTCAGGAATCCAGTTTGGATTGTTGATCATTGAGAAACAAACTCTCGATTGTTTTAGAAAAGCTTATCCTGATTTTTGTCCGGATAGCTAATAATGTTATTAGAGGAGACTGTTTGATTTTGTTTTTGTATGAATGATATGTATGTTTGGATTGTTAATATAAAAGTTTTTGAATTAACTGTTGTTTTAAATTTCGGGGACGAAATTCTTTTAAGGGGGGAGGAATGTAACAACCCGGAATTTCTAACAGCATATTTTAATGATTATTTAATCTAATTTATATTTAATATAAGCTTCTCAATGTTTTAATTGATGAGATCTTGGATATTTAACAGTTATATATGTTTATAAAAGAAAGTTTTGATTTGAAAATTTAAAATAGAAGGCTTCGAAAACCATTTAAAACATAATCTGTCTTTTACACTAAAATCAAAGATTTTATATGGTTGATATTTAATCTAGTATACCTGTAAAATAAAATTGAAATAATAATGTTTAAAATAAACAAACATAGAAATATTGAATATAAACATGCAAATCTAACACATAAGTTTAAAAATAAAAAAACGTAGTAATATTGAACATAAACATAGAAATTTAACACATAAATATAAAACAAAATAAATGATTATAAATATAAACATAAAACTAGTATAAAACATAATCATAAATTATAGAATATAACTAAAGTAATAAATATACAAATATAAGTTATAGCTAGGAATATAAAATTTACATATGCAGTATTATGAATCAAATGCTTGGAAATCTAAAGTGCAAATAAATTAAAATCAATGAAGTCAAAACAATATCCTGTAAATTTTATTTGCACGACATAGAACTTTTAAATATCATGTGAACATGTCAATGCATAAGTAAAAGAGGATAACTTGTAACATATTCTGTAATAAACATATATGCTGCTGAGATTTATGTGTGTAAGAAAACAAAAGCTTCCACTACAATATAATAAAACAAAGTTTTCACTTTAATATATATAATAAAACAAAATCTGTGTCTTACAAGGTATGCATGACCGAAATAATGAAAGAAAGGAAACAAATCTTTGTACAACACATAAGAGTATCAGTAAACATTAATTACTTGCTATCATAATTAAAAGCAAAAACATTTAATAGCATAACTTATGTTTAACAAGTACATGCAGCCGAAATCCATATATCATTTTATACTGCGGATTTTTACTTAGCCAATAAGAAGAAAAATGGCAATACAAACACATATAACTGTCCAGTTACAGCCTACTGATTAATAGCTTCGATATATATCAAATATATCATCAGTTCATTTATAAACACTAAACTAAGCCTAAAGCAAACTGATACATTATGGCTTTGAAATATAAATACAATTCAAAACAGAAAAACAAAGAAAAAGAAACAGAGAAGGAAAAGAATAATTTCAGAAAAACTTCACCTGCAGTCTTTTCTTCAACATCACTTTCTGTTCAGAGCTAGCTCTGGTGAGTAAACATACTTTCTTCGATTTTAAGTATGACAATTAGCTTCTGATGTTTTGTGTTGCTATATATATTGAAAATAAATGGAAATATATGGACCTGTATTGATTTATGCATTGGAAGTTTCTGTTCCTGATTGTTGTCAAGTTTTCTGAGTAAAAGAAGTAAAAGATATTAATACTTTACCATTTGAATTAATTTTAAACCTAAAAGATGTAAGTAATTCAAATTGTTTAACATAAAACAAAGCCTGAGAATATGTTTGAAGCATAATAGTGAGATGTAAACACTGTTTTCTTCAAATCTCAGGTAAAAGAAACCAAAGGCCAAATTTTGAATATTTAAATTTGTAAATTTAATAACATATTTAGATTTCATATACATAATTATGATTTTTAACATAAAAATCTTGATTTTTAAGAAAAGATCAAAGGTGCAGTTTTAAAATGAAACTAAGTGGGGTTTTATCGAAAAGATCTCAGAAAATTGTCGAAAAAAATTTCGAATGCAGGGATTTTGAGTTTGAATCAAAAGTAGGGTTTTAGTGCAAATGTTTTTATGCTCTGTAAAATTTTGATTTTCAGCATCACGAGTCAACCGTGCAGAACGCGAGTTAGGTGGAGTTAGGGGGGGTGTGAGCGACGTACTGGTGAAGTTTCATCACCTCCGGTGATGGATGGTGGCCGCACGAGGAAATTTTTGGGAAGGGGTTGGTGCCGCATGGTCGAGCTTCAAGAAATTCTTTGCCTTCGACCGAATCGAGATGATATGGGTGTTGTATTCGTTTGAGAGGTTGGTTTGGGGTTTGTGGGGGCTGTCGCAAGGCGATGGAGGCCAAGCGCACCACCGTGCACGTGCACGGTGGCATAAGTGTGTCAGTGAGGTCATAGGTTGTGTTGACTCACGTAATACTCGAGTAGGAAGGTATTTTCTTCGGGGTTTCTGGGCTTTTGACGCGAGTGAAGACTCGGGGATGGAAGCCTTGGTCTCGAGTTAGCGTAGGCATCTCGTGTTTATGGCCTGTAAATTTAACACTTTAAAAAAAAATAGGAAGAAGGTAAGATACAGGGAAGTGGGAAGAAGGGGAATGAGAGAGAGAGGGAGAGAGACGCGGGAAGCACGGGGAATAACTTGAGTGTTTCTCAAGTAAATGAAGGTGCGGTCTCGGGTACACTTATGGTCGAGCATAGTTTTGGTTTAAGTATTTTTTTTATAATTGAACTAACTTAATAATTAGTTAGTTAGGCTAATCTTTGTTTTAAAGGTTTAATAGGGTAAGTATGTAAAGATAGGTGATTAAACAAATAATTAGAATGTTAATAAATTTATACTTGAGGTTTAAATTGATTTTGTAATTAGAATTAAATCATATGTTAAAACAATTTTAAATCGTAGCTAATTACTTAGAAGTTAATTCATAATTAATTTAAGAGGTTAGTTAAAGATTATATAGTTAATAAAATTGATGATAGATGGTTAGTTTAAATAAATTTGTGATATCCGAGTCACTAATTAATCTATAATAAGTAAGTTATGAATTAATGATTAATAATTAGTAATTAGGAATCAACTAATTAACTGAGTAATTAAGTAATAATAAATGAATAAGTAGTTGGTTAATCAAGTAATTTGATTATGAATCGATGTTAATTAATTAAGTAGCTCGATAAGAATTACTTGTTGATTGATTTAGTAATTAGTAGTTAATAAAAAGGTAATTAAGTTTTATTAATAAATAATTAAAGTTATTAATTAATGATCAGGGAATAGTTAATTATGTAATTAAAGTTAAATCACTTGATTTAGGAATTAACCGATTTAAATGTGAAATAAAGTAATTATGTATTAAGACTAAATAATTAATTAAGAAATCATTAATTAAACAATTTGAAATGAAATAAGTAATTGATTTTTTTTAATCAATGATTAATTAAACAGAGTTAAGTGGTTAACTCTCAGGCAATTGATTCTAAATTGAATTAATTATAAATAAGACTTAAAGGTGATTGCTTATGGACTGTTGTTATTGAATATCTGATTGTGATACCTATTGATGATGTTCTGTGATGTTCTGTGACATGTTATGATATATCTATGATGCTTGTATATGTTTTATCTATGATAAATACTATGTTAATTCAACTGTTAGATCTAAATTATTTAAACTGTTAAGTTAAATAGACAACTTGGCCCTTAAAATGGCGTTTGGATTCGATGAGACCGGGATCGGAAGAATCAAATTTGATTCTTCGAAAACCACATTGATCCAATTTAAACGTTAGGTCGTGAATCCTGAAATGAATATCGAGATGGTGTATTCAAAATGCAAGGATTATCGTCGTTGACTCTGAGGGTGATTCCAAAATGAGTGTGACGAGATAATGCCTTCGGTTTCGTTCGAACCCGGAACAAACTTGTATGGATTGAATGCTTTCAGCACATCGTCAGGCGGACGATGAGCATTCTAAGTGATATGTTCTATAAAGGTAATCGTAGCCTCAAGCCTCATCAACCGGGAATGGCTAAAACAGGGGAGATACAGCAAGGTTAGGTGGGTCATGCCCAAGCAGGACAAGATATTTCCCCTGTCCAGATGTCCCTTTTTATTTCGGCTGTATGGGCGGTTGCTAGCTACAACCGCGGGGTTTATCTTGATCGGGACTGTTCAGTAAGGAATGGTTCCGGCCTTGTGTTGTAGGGGGTCGGGAGTGATCCTCGGTACGGTGATCTAGGCCCTGTACTGTGACGGGCGGTACCCCAGTAGCCCTGCCATTGTTGGAAATCCATTTTACCTACGAGACCCTACGGTTTTGATTTGTATTACCCACTTTTGTGGCTAGTAGCTGGAATTTAATGAATGCAACAATTTCGGCTATTTTCTATTTACTTGAAAACCCTAGACACTATTATAATATCATTGGATTTCCTATGAAATGTTTTGGTTAGCGTAAGGTAAAAACTTACCCGTATTTATTTGTGGGGAGTCTTACGTGATATCTTTATTTTAAAATGTTTTTCAAAGTTAAACAACTTTAAACCGTTTACTCATACCAGACCCATGTCTGACCCGGAGTTTATTTTTGTTTTTCATAAACTCTCGGGTACCCAAATTTTTACGGGTAGTCAAGGGATTCAGGTTAACTTTGACGAATTCTGGAGGAGCAATGGAGCAGGAGGCTTCAGCGTAATAGATATATATATATAGTTCCGCTGTGTTGGTTTCTCTGAGTTATAATATTTGAGATGTATTAACTAGATAGGTGTTTATAACTATCTAGTATGTGATGTATTATCTGTATAACTCTGATTGATGTATTATATTATTTAAATATTTATGTGATTAATTTAATTTATTCGTTCCGCTGTGAGATTCTAGTGCCGTTGTTCTTTTCTTTTCTTTCTTTTCTGCTTCTATCCCTTTCTTTTCTTAATGATGATACGTCTTTCTGGTAGCTGAAAGGTGGGTCGTCACATATATCAAGATATTTAGTTTGGGAATTAGGGTGTTTACTAGGGTTGAACGTGAGAGGTGTTTTGATCAATTGTCGTCGATCCATGGCGAACTGGTCGGCGTGGTTGGGCTTGACGGTAGAGGGGTTGGAGAGGATGATGATAAAAATGCTATGATGATTTATTTTTGATCGTGCTGGCCAAGAATCGATGGGGCAGGGTTTAACACTCTATGATTGTCATCGAAGTTCATTTAGGTTTCACGGCGACGAGAAGCAATCGGAGTCGATCGCGAGTTGAGTCGTGGGTGCTGGAAGGCGTGACGAAGCGATGGAGAGAACGGCGTGAAGCCTCGAGGACTAGATCGTCGGTGGTGGTTGATATTCCGGTGATGTTTGTTACAGGTTGTATGGGGTTTTCATCGAATTTGATTCCTGAGCGAATCGAGTTTGGTAGAAGTTTGTGAGTTCGTCGGCGGCCAGAGGCGTTTTACACGTGGATGTGCACGTTTTTCGTGCATCTGGAGTTTGTGTTTTGGAATGGTATATCTCGAGTTTTGACTCGAAGTAGGAAGGGTTTTACTCGAGTTTGATATCGAGTTGTTTGCGTGATGTTTTAAGGAATAACAGTTTAAATATATACAAGTAAAAAAAAGGGAGGAGGAAGCTCGGGGACAGGGGAAGATAGCTCGGGTTATCAATTTGAATCATTCTTGGACTGCCTCGGGATTAAAATTAAGATGTTAACAAGTATAAGCTTAACAAAATCAAGCTTTGAAATTTATTTTTTAAACTATTTATTACAAATAATGATTATTTTAAATGCTTGGTTAAGTAACTATGTGAAGATATTTTAAGGAATTAATTAAGTGATTAATTAAGAATGATTAATTAGTAATTAAGTAAGGGTTATAAATTGATTAATTAAAAGTCAATTAATTGTAATTAAGGATTATTAATTAAAGATTGTTAATTAATGATCAGAGATTAATTAATTGAGTAATTAAGTAATTAAGAATAAATTAATCAAGTAATTAAGTTTGATTAATTTAGTAACTAGAGAGTTGTTAATTAAATAATCAAAGGTTACTTAATTAAAAAATTGAGAAGTACTTAGTGTGTAATTAAGTTTTATTAATTAATAAGTTAGGTTTTGTTAATTAATACTTAAGGGATGATTAATCTATAATTAAATATTAATTAATTAGGATTAATCAAAGGTAATTAAGGATTAATTAATAAAATTAAGGGTTAATTAACTATTTAATCAACTGGTAATTATGGATTAATTAATTTGTATTAAGAGATATTGATTAATAATTAAGGTTATTAATCAATAGTGGATGGTTAATTAATCAATTAATTAGAGGTTAATTAATTGATTATAAAGTAATTAAGGATTGATTACTTTGTATTAAAGAAGATTAATTAATAATTGAGGTTTATTAAATGATAATTAAAGGATAATTAATCTATGATTAGAGATTAATTGATTGATTGATAAGGTAATCAAGGAGTGATGAATTAATTAAATGATTGCAATTAATCAGTGGTTGATTAAGCAGGATTAGATGATTAACTATGGTATGAATCCGTAATGCTTGCTTATGGATGATTGTTTGTTGAATGTCTGAATTGATATCTATTTGATGATATGCTGTGACATTCTGTTGATATGATATTGGTTATATCAATGATAAATGGTGATGTTTATCTATGTTATTGTTATGTAAAAGTGACATCCAGTATTTGAATTTAATCACTTGAATAACTTGGGTTAAGATGACATTGGATTCGAAGAGACTGGAGTCGGTTATTAGAAAATACCCGAAACCACTTCGATTCTTTGTAAATTGATATGTGAAACCAATAGGCTGAAGTGGAATGACTTAAGTGAATTGGACCATTTAATCTAAGTTTTAGCACTTAAAAATTGATGTGTGAATAAGTGATGTCTATAAGAACTTGTGAAGTTGTAAATTGATATAATTTACCCCGGGTTTATATAAGTTGTATGCTTTTGTATTCCATGTTTGATGGGTTTACTCACGCTGGTTTCCAGCCTGACCCGGGTGTTACTTTGATGTAATGCTCGGGTCAGACCGAGTATTACAGAGTTTCAGGTAGCGACGTTTTGGAGCTCAGGAGACGAGCTGGATGGCAGGAACGTATGAAGTGTTTCCGCTACATTATCTTGTTGTATATACCTAAGACATGTTGATTGTATCTGTCCAATGTTTGTATATATGTTGTAACTCTGATGTATTAAAATGAAATTTGACAAGTACAATTTTCCTTTGTATAACTATTATTATTTGTTATTATATTTTATCCGCTGCGAATGTGAGATGTTGGTGATTCTATTCTTCTTTTTCTTCTATCTCTTTCTTCTTTTCCCTAACTATCTGGAATTTTCGGGATCGAAAATTTCGGGCCGTTACATTCACTGTATAACATACCGAATATTCAAGTGCCAAAAATACCGGATAATTAGGGTTGAGGAAGAAAACATAGGAGAAAGAAGAAACAATAACACAGAATCTTATAATCGCCGTAGAACAATATATAACATATGATAACCGATATTTATACAAAGAAAATGTATCATTTAATATACATACAATCATAAAATTACAACAGTAAACAAGTAAACTGGACTGTTGTGGCAACATGTCCTCCCAACTTATACACACTGTGGAATATAATCAAGTATGTAGAATACGTCTCTGTCATCTAGCTCGTCTCCTGAGCTCTATAGCGTCCTAACATGAATCTGTAATAGTAGGTCTGACTCGAACATTATGATAAAATAACACCCGAGACAGTCTGGATTCATAAATATGGATTTAAAATAGAAAAACACTAAATTTACAGAAATTGGATGTAAAATGAGAAAACCTAAAATAAAATGGAGATGGACTGAAATAGGAAAATTTGAGATATTTGTAAGCATGAGTATAACAAGTGGTTGTAACTAAAAAGAGAAAACAGAAGAGTAACATTTGCAGGAACAATTATAACACGTAGGTTATAATTAGGAAAAAAAGAAAAAACAAAATGGGCTTATTTTAAAACATATATCTTAGATTAAGATAATAAGCAAATATAGCAGTAGTGGCCCATACAGATAGCATTGCCATTCAGGTCTAGGACTGATGGTCTTACACGTGGTTGACGCTAGGCATGCTTATGCTGATTAGGGTAAATAAGTGTCCAATGGTAGAGGCACAAATTTGGGGATTTGGTTAAAAGGCGCAAAGTTAGAAGATTTCATTGTTAGGACCAGTAACGGTAGTATTCCCTTTCTACTCGAGGACTGATGGTCTCACACGTGGGTGAGGCCGGGCATGCTTATGCTGATTACAGTAAATAAAGGGTCAAATAGGGGGCGACGGTTAGTTTGTACCGGTGGTGACCGAGCCTACGACATCGATTAGGGTAAATAAGTCGCTACTACGCCCTAAGTGCTAAGCGGTGTCTTTTGTTGTGGGACCAACAAGATTACTTGGTAGTGGCACAATAGAGATAGGAAAGGCCGATCAATGGAAAGAATTAGGATTTCAGCCCAATCAAGTTGCAAGTTGAGATAGGATTAGTGTTTCAGCCTAATCATGATAGTTTAAGACAAGTGAAAATGATCAAAGCAAACTGTCAAAAAGAATCAGATTCAGTATTTTATGCAAGTTTTATCTTTCCTGTATCTTCCTTTTATGCTAGAACTATTTCTTAGTCTATTATCTTTATGTTGCCAGGAAATGCTAGTAGTTACTTTCACTCAACAGACTTATTGTCTGACCACTCCTCTATCTTTCCTTTTTCCCCAATAGGCTAGTAGAGTGGAGGATAGTTGATTCAAGTTTCTTAGAGATTCATTTTCGGATTTTTCTCATTTCAGATGTACTATTCTGCTTTTTATCGTTTTCATTTGGCTTATAATGGATTTCCACTCATGAGAGGATTATTATTGTTATTTTAGTACTCTGATTATGTGAGACCGAGATATTTTTTCATGAGACATGAGAGGCTTTGATTTTTTCAGAAATGTTATGTTTTGATGACTTATTTTGAGGTGAAGTTTAATTCTGAATGATAAGTTATTAACTAAACATTTTCCGCTGCTTTTACTTATGTGTCACGTGAAACTTAATTATTGTAATGCTTTATTTATACCTATAATTCACCACATGCTTTGGTGCACCGTTTTTGGGAATACTAAGGGGTGTGGGGTGTTTCATTTGTTATCGGACATAAGGTTACAGGATTCCTAAAAACTTGTTAAAAAGTATTTTTCAAAGGTGACATATCCTCACACTAAAGGTATTTTTCAGAAAGAAACTCTTATTATAGAAATAGTTTTCAAGTATAAGAGAATTTTTATAAAAATCCCCTCGAAATCAAGTTCAACCTTCATCAGAGCCTAAATTTTCTTTTCTTTGCATAGAATCGCCGATGCCCTAAATCTTCCATTGGGTGTCCAAGACACTGGCTAGTTCTGTTTATACCTCCAAGCTACAGCACCAAAGGTGCAAGGGCAAGCGCCCAATGCAGCACTGGCGGGTGGGGGTCCCATTAATTCACCTGCAGCAGCCAATTTTTCTAAGCTATGCAAGGACTTCGCTATTATAAGAGGCAAGATGTTTTCTAGCAGGGAGGATTTTGTTAAGGCATGAACTTGGTTGAGGAACACGGAGCGGATATTTGGACCGTTAGGATTGGAGGTCCGACAGAGAATTCAGCTTGCATCTTGACAACTGAAGGGAGAGGCTTATTACTGGTGGGAGATTGTAGAGATGCGGGGTAGAGACATTAGTTAGGTTGGATTTTATGAAAGGTTTGAGAGAAAGTTCTTATCGCAAGTCGAGGAAAGCATGTTGTTGGAGAAGTTCATTAGCCTGAATTAGGGGAGTCTTTCGGTGTAAGAGTTTATAAATCAATTTAATAGGTTATTGAGGTTCGGGATGGAGCTTTTTAACACACCGCATAATAAGGCCACCAAGTTTGGTAGGTGTTTGAACCAGCCCCTTCGGGTGTTGGCATTGACACATGTATCTATGGGAGCGACGTATAAGTCACTTGTGGAAATGGCTCTTATATCAGATGCTGCTAAGGAAGAAGAGGTTAAGGGGGCTCCTAAATCAAAAAACTCTAAGAAGCAGTGGTGGAAGAATAAGAAGAATAAGGACGAGAAGGAAGGAGGAGGACCTCAAAAGGGACAGATCAAGAAGGGCGAGAAATGTCATAATTGTGGATTGGTTAGGCATTACTCAAAGGATTGTAAGAAGGACACGATGAAGGGGAGGTGTTACAGCTATGGGCAACCTAGACACCTTAGTAGAGCTTGTACTCAGAGGAAAGGGTAGAGAGCAGGCGCACCTATGGCGCAAGTACAGACTCTGGATGCAGCACCTTCTAGTAGTGGACCGGGTCGAGGTAGGAAAGTCTCTATAGATAGTTTAATCTCTATTTCGGATTTTACTACTCTGACTCCTGAAGTATCGCATTCTTTCATTTCTATTTCCTTGGTTGATTGTTTCCACATAGATATTTCTCTAGTTGTAGACCATATAATTGTTTCAAACCCGTAGAAGGATCGACATATTTATCCATGATTTGTAGGGGCTTGAAAATTTTCAAGCTAGTCTTAGACTTTGATTGTGATGCCAATTGTTAACTCCTATGTTCAGCGACTCAGTGACACAAAGGAATTGGCGACTTAACACATGAAGTGGGCTTAACGACATACCAACTTAAGAAGGACTACTGACTTAAGGGCTTAACGACATACCGACTTAAGAAGGACTGCCGACTTAAGGGCTTAACGGCTTAACGACTTAACATATAGCCCGACCTAACGACTTAAGAGTATGACGGCTTAGCGACTTAACTGATAGCCCGACCTAACGACTCAAGGGACTGCCAACCTAACGACTCAAGACAGAAAAGGGTCAAGACAACTTCACTTAAGTCGCGACCGACTCACGACCAATGTTAGGTCGGTCGCGACCTAGGCAAACAAAGGGAAACCCAGTATAGCGTTACTTGAACCAGGGCATGTTAACTCGTCCACGACTTATGACTTGTACTCAGAAGAACATGCTTATCCCAGTTAAGCCGTGAGACGTGCTTAAGAGATAGAACACGACTTACGACTTGTCTTGGGTCGGTCACGTTCTACGACTTACATTAGGTCGGTCACTACTTGCAACTTGACATGGAAGTTCTTCTATAAATACGGCATGGGCTCCAACATAAAGGGGACTTTTCCGATCATTTTCTTCAAAGCATCAAGACTCTTCAATCTTCAAACCAAGCCTTACTTCAAGATTTGAAACTCACAAGAAGCTTCAATCAACTTCAAGCTGGGATTCAACGTATTCAACCATGAATTTGGAGAATTCTCTTGCATCGAAGTTTTTCTAGCTACTTGTCTTTTGAAGTGAATTGTAATTGAAGGAAATTGTAAAGGATTGTAATCATATTAGCAATAAAAAAGGATTGAAGTGGATGTAGGCTTGATCATAAGCCGAACCGCTATAAACTCTGTGTCTCTTACTGCTTTTTCAGTGAATTACTGCTTTCTCTGTTTCCCATATTAACGGGTGGTGCTTTCATTCAAGTCACTATTAGCATCGGGGTGTTAGTGTCCGCCTTTTTACGTTAACATTTTTGGTGCTTTCATTGAGAATTGAACTCAGGATACTGTCATCATAGCTTCACAGAAATTTGTAGAAAGGATCTCTTTAAAAACTAGAAGTTTGTCAGAAATAATGGCTCCCGGAAGAAAGCGCAAGTCTGTTAGATCCGACGATGTTCGCGAGACTACTGCAACATCTCCTCCTTTAAGTCAAACAACTCCAACTGTCGGAGTTACTCGAGAAGAGCTAGATGTCGCTGTATCCGGGCTACATCGTCAAATGGAAGCTCAAAATAACCTAATGATTGAAAGGTTGAATGCTTTATTTGAGGCAAACCGCCAACCGGCAGCTAAGGAGGGAAACCTTGCCGATGAAGTGCAGAATATGGAAGGAAGGAATATCCCTCAAAGGCCAGCCGATCCAGTGGAAAGGACACCTCCCAAACCGGAGGATCAGGGCCGCAACCAACCCTCCGTGAACGATTGTCAAGGCAAAATTCGGAGAGAATGGCTGATGTTCGTCCCGCTGAGCCTCAGAACGATGAAGTGTATTTTTCAGGCATGGTTCGTCAGATTATGAAAGAAAGTACGCAGAGAAATGAAGATGAGAAAGATTGGGGTTTCGCTCCGAGCAAAGCTCCATTCATTGAAAAAATCCTGAAGGCAGAATTCCCAAGGAAGTTTGTCCCTAGAACTATTCCAGCTTACAAGGGAACGAGCGATCCTAATGAGTTTCTGTATAAGTATGATTGGCACATGACGGGTGCCAGAGCCTCTGATGAAATCAAATGCCGGTATTTTCCGGTATACCTGGAAGGAGTTGCTTTACTTTGGTTTACAAAGCTGCCAATCCGGTCGGTAGACCAATTTTCTGATTTGACTCGGAAGTTCAAGGAACAATTTCGATTGTATGCATCAAAGGAAAAGGATATAATGTCGTTTTCCAGCTTGGAGAAGAATCCTGGAGAATCCATTAGAGCTTTCATGAATCGCTTCAATTTAGCTTTGGCCGAGGTGGATAATGCGGAACCACGTATGTTTCTGACATACTTGATGAGGGCGATTGATAAATCAAGTGAATTTGGAAAGTGGTTGAAAATGAAAGAACCAAATTCACTTGACAAGTTTTATAAAAAAGCCGATGAATTCATGCGTCTGGAAAGCCTCCAAGAACCAACCAAGGTGGTATCGACAGGGACTGAAAATAGTAATGCTTCCCCGAGTAAGAAGGGATCTGGCAATAAGAAAAGGGGGAACGATGGTCGAAAGAGGCAGGAAGATGCAAAGAAAGGTTTTCCCTTCAACTTCACCCCTCTGACCGATACCCCGGAAAACATCTACTTTGCAAACAAAGACACGGTCGAATTCCCCGCACCGGTTAAGCAAAGAGTTAATGGGAGAGCTGAGAAGGGTGGAAGGTTTTGACTGTTCCATAACCAGCCCGGACATGATACTAACGAGTGCCGTCACTTGAAGGAGGTTATTGAGGAACCGTTGAAGGAAAACAAGCTCCAACAATATGTAAGAAGGAACAAAAATGGCCCAACCTCGTCAAATCAAGGACAACAAGTTCCTGTTCATTGTCCTGGTTCAAATGAGAAGGCAGCAGCTCATGAATCAGAGAGGCCTGTTATAAATGTGGTTACGGGAGGCCCTCACCCAGCTGGCAGGAGTTGGGGCGAGATGGAAAGATACGCCCGTGCTTTGAAGTATGCACCGGCAGATGAAAGTGTTTTTGTGTTAGGAGATGCTGCACCCCTGAAGCAGCAGAAAACTTTTAATGACGACATTATATTCACTACTAGGGATTCAATGGGTGTTGAAGCTCCTACCATTGATCCTTTGGTCATCTCCGCTGGCATTGGGCCAGCTACTGTGAAAAGAGTTCTGGTTGATTGTAGAGCTTCGTGCAACATTCTCTTCAAGAAGACTTTTGATCAAATAAAGATTCCTATGGCGATGTTCAAGATTCATCACTAAAGTTTGCTGGTTTTACTGGTGAGCCGAAACAGCCAATAGGGACTATTGATTTGTTCGTAGAGCTTGGAGAGGGGCAGAGAAAAGTGACTCGAAAACAGACCTTTGTTATTGTTGATAAATTTTCTGCCTACAATGCCTTCCTAGGCCGACCAACTCTGGCGGCATTTAAAGCAATTCTTGCCCCATGGTGTCTGACCATAAAATTCCCCACAGATAATGGAGTCGGTGTGGTGAATGGGGATCAGAATGCTGGACGAGAATGTTATCTTACAGAGTTGCGTGAATCGAGGAAGAGAGAAATGGGAAAAGATGCGGCAGCCCCAGTCCGCATCGAAGAATCAACCTTGTAGCAATTATAGGGTGGACCCTGCACAGGCGAACTTAGCAGTGCACGAAGAGAGATGGATCTAAGAAAAGCCAGTGCAGGGGAAAATAGAGTGGTACCAGTTGAAGTGACAGTCCCGGTACCTGTTGACTCGAAAGACCCGAATAAAGTGTTGAATGTGGGTTCGTAGCTTAATGTAACGGTTCAAAATGTTTTGATATCATTTTTGAAAGCAAATCTGGATGTATTCGCCTGGACTCATGCCGATATGTGTGGAATATCTCCAGAAATTGCGGTACACACCTTGAATATTGATCCGAAATTTACACCAGTAAAGCAGAAAAGAAGAACTCAAGGTCCTGAAAGGTCAGCAGCATTGAAAGAAGAAGTTGATCGGCTCATGAAGAATGGTTTTATTAGGGAATCTACTTATTCGAATTGGGTCTCAAATCCTGTACTGGTTAAAAAAGCTAATGGGAAATGGAGAGTATGCATTGACTTTTCAGATCTAAACAAAGCCTGCCCCAAAGACTGCTTCCCGTTACCCAGGATTGACCAGTTGGTGGATGGAACAGCAGGGTATGAATTGTTATCTTTTATGGATGCCTATTCCGGATATAACCAGATCATGATGCATGAGCCGGATCAGGAGGACACGAGCTTTATCACCGATATTGGTCTCTTCTGCTACAGAGTCATGCCTTTCGGACTTAGGAATGCAGGGGCAACTTACCAGAGACTTGTGAATGCCATGTTTAAACCACAGATTGGCAAGACTATGGAAGTTTATGTCGATGATATGCTGGTAAAGTCAAAAAAAGTAGTGGACCACATGGATCACTTGGCAGAGATGTTCTCAATCCTCCGAAAGTACGGTATGAAGTTGAACCCTTTGAAGTGTTCATTTGGAGTAGAATCTGGAAAGTTTCAGGGTTTCATTGTGAGTGCAAGGGGCATTGAAGCTAATCCTGCTCAGATAACTTCTTTAAGAGAAGTCAAAGCTCCTAGAACGAAGAAGGAATTGCAAAGTCTCAATGGAAAGGTTGATGCCTTGAGTCGGTTCATTTCCAAAGCTACTGATAAATGCATTCCATTCTTCGATGCTCTAAAGAAAGGAAGAAAAAACTTTGACTGGAATCTAGAATGCCAGAAAGCTTTCGATGAGCTGATTCGTTATATGGAAACGCCTCCTATACTTTCTAAGCCTGACAATGGTGAAGATCTTTTAGTATATTTGGCTATCTCGTCTCATGCCCTAAGCGCAGCTTTGGTATGGGAGAATGTGAAAATTCAGCGCCCGGTATACTACATCAGCAAGAGATTCACTGGGGCAGAATTGAATTCTGGAAGTTGGAAAAGCTCTCCTATTGTCTACTGATTGCATCAAGAAAATTGAGGCCATATTTCCAAGCTCATCCCATCAAGGTCCTCCCTGATCAGCCCTAGAAGCAAGTCCTGTTTCGTCTCGAGACTTCGGGTCGTCTTTTAAAGTGGAATATTGAGCTCAGTCAGTATGACATCACTTATAATCCCCGGAGAGCAATCAATGGACAAGCTTTGGCAGACTTCATTGCAGAGTGTACGGACAAAGACAATAGTGAGGATGTGGTGACCGATAATCCTTCAATCCGGTGGAAATTGTATGTTGATGGCGCAAGAAACGATTACTGTTCTGGGGCCGGGGTTGTACTTGAAACCCTTGAAGGACGGTCACTGTGTTATGCTTTAAGATTGGAATTCCCTTCGACAAACAATGAAGCAGAGTATGAAGCTCTTATCGCTGGTTTAAGAATTGCTAAAGAACTGTACATCAAGGCATTACAGATCTTCAGTGATTCGCAGCTTATCGTGTGTCAAGTCAAGAAAGAGTTTCAGGCCAAAGGAAGGAACCTGCCCAAATATTTTCCAAGGCCTGGGAGCTTCTTGATGATTTCGACCATTACACAATAAGCCATTTCCCCCGGGAAGAGAATATGAAGGCAGATTCCCTCGCAAAATATGCGAGCACCGGGGAAGCTCAATTATTGGGATTAGTTCCTGTAGAGGTCCTGTCAACTCCAAGCATTGATGAAATGGATATTGACTGGATCATGACTGTATCACAGGAGCGAGAATATTGGATGACTCCGATATTGGAATACCTGCGCGACGGCTCTCTACCAGAAAGCCCAAGAGAACGGTAGTAGTTGATAAGAAAAGCATCCAGATTTGTAATTCAAGATGGCCGACTGTATAGGCGGGGATTCTCAATGCCATTACTCTGATGTGTGACCAAGGAAGAAGCTGAAACAATTCTAACTGAGATACACGGAGGAGAGTGTGGAGACCATTCAGGGGGTCAAACTTTAGCGAAAAAAATTCTCCGTTATGGATATTTTTGGCCGGATATTAATCGTGATGCCGCAAGTTACGCCCGAAAATGTGAGTGATGCCAGAGATTTGCAAAAATCCCAAGAGCACCTTCCACTGAGATAACGCAGATGGTCAGTCCGTGGCCATTTGCTATTTGGCGAATGGATCTCATCGGGCCTTTGCCAACTGCAAAATCCGGAATCAGATATGCTATTGTTGTCATGGATTATTTTACTAAATGGGCTGAATTTGAATCCTTAGCTACTATTACCTCAAAGAAAATGATAAACTTTGTAACTAAGAATATCATTTGCAGGTATGGATTGCCTCAAAAGATAATCACGGACAATGGAACCCAATTTGAAAGTGAAGAGTTCCACGATTTTTGCGAAAAATCAAGATCCAGAAAATTTTCTCAAGAGTGGCTCATCCGTAGGCAAACAAGCAAGTGGAAGCAGTAAACAAAATTATCAAATCAACAATCAAAAAACAGCTGGAAAAAGCGAAGGGTGGTTGGGTCGAGAAACTTCCGCTAGAACTATAGGCATATAGAACTACGCATAAAACTGCGACAGGGCACACTCCATTTTCATTGGCATATGGATCAGAGGCAATGATTCCGGTAGAAATGGAGGTCCCTTCACATAGAAGAATCCATTTCAATCAAGCCGAAAATGAAAAACTACAGCTTGAAGACCTTAACTTCCTTGATGAGAAAAAGGAAGAAACTGAACTCAGAACTGTAGCTCACCAGCAAAGAATAGCCAGGCACTTCAATTCCAAATTTTGCCGGCGCAGCTTTGAAGTGGGGGATCTAATCTTATAAAGAATTATGACACCTACAGGCGTGCTTGGACCAAAGTGGGAGGGGCCGTATGTTATATGCCAAAAACTTCTGGATGGCACATTCAAACTTGTAACTGTCGAAGGAGACCCAATTCCAAGAGCTTGGAACAACAATCATTTGCGCCCGTATTTTACTTAAAAGCTTTAATGAAATATTGTAAAAGAATAATGAATGTATGATTCTTGTATTGAAAGCCGTTGTAAAATCAGTGCAAGTGAATAATAAGAGCTATAAAGTGAATGTAGGCCCAGTTCTTGGCCGAACCACTATAAATCTTGTGTTCTTTACTGTTATAACCTACTTTGTTTTATTTTGACATATAAAATACGTTAATTGTATTACTAAAATGTCAATTTAATAATGCAGGCCATAAAAACAAAGCTTACCCGTCATAAGACCGAGCAATCTTCGGCATCACCCAACAAGCAAACGCTAAGCCGTTCAAAAATTTCCACATTCAAATCCTACGAAAGAAGTTCTTCGAACAAAAGTTAGCGATTCGGCTGGAAGTAGGCCATTGCTGACTAACTGTGAATGTTTGTACAAACGAGCATCCAGTTAAATAGCCTGTGTCAACCAACACCTACTCGCTTAACTATGAAATACACTTCTTTGGATAAGGGAAATTGCTGGCAACTAAAAAGGAAGGGTATTTTTTTTTAAAATATAACGGGGATCGCCGATATGAATAGATGGCAAAGAGACATGGGTGGGCAAGCATCAAACAGCAAAAGACCTCTTCGTAGGCACAAGCCCTCTTCGGAGGCACAACTCTTCGGAGGATAAAGACCTCAAACGGTGCATGCCAGAAGACTTTATCAACATGGTATGGAATCATCGGAAGCACCTTCCCAACAGGAAAGCAAAGCGCTTGTTTACTAGTTGAGACAATTTGCGTAGACAAGCTTCCAAGTAACTTACGTCCGCCCCGTGAGTCCATGAGACGACCGGAGGCACCTTCCGAAGTGGAAGGCAAGGCGCTCGTTCACTAGTTGAGACAATCGACGTAAACAAACATTCAAGTAACTTGCGCTCGCCCCATGAATCCAACCAACAATGAGGAAGAAACTTCCAGGCATCCTTGGAGGCACACATCTCACCGGGATCTGAAACAAAACTTCACAAGTGCTGAGATGTGAAAAGCCCTCTTCGGAGGCCCATTTCACCATAGTTGAAATGTCAAAAGACCTCGAGCGGGCCGCGCCAGAAAAAGAGAGTTCTTTCTCGACATAATGTTGCGGACTGATCGGTGGCACAGGACACTTGTGTCTGCCCCGTGAATCCATCCAACTAAGAGAAAGAAAATCCAAACTTCCAAGTAAAAGCCCTACTCAGAGGCACACATTTCACGTGATCTGAAATAAAAGTTCACACGAGTCGAAATGTGAAAAGCCCTCTTCGGAGGCCCGCTTCCCAGCGAACAGGGAAAAGATAAAAGCCTCTCCCAAGAGGCAAAAACAAAAAGCCCTCTTCCCAGAGGCACAATCAAACAAGAAGCCCTCTTCCCAGAGACACAATCAAACCAAAAGACCTCTTACCAGAGGCACAAGCAAGTCAAAGCCCACTTTACTGCGAAAGAAAATTCACTCAAAATAAAAGTGAATTTCTCCAAAAAGCGAAGTGTAAAAAAAAAACTTCGCAACAAAAAAGAAAAGAGAAAAAACTCCTCCAAAATGAGGCACATCCTATTAAATACGGAAAATATTTCCTTGAAATGGAAATATTATCCTATAAAGTACAGATGCAAGCCTCCTTCAAATGAAAAAAGTGTTCTCTAAAAAACTTTGCCAATGTGAAAGAGATTGCAATAAACCATGGTATGGGGGCAGCGCACTATAAGTACAAGAATGGAAACAATGCTCAAACAACATACCATAGGCTCATTGCAATATCACATAAAGGAAACGAGGAACTTGTATAAAATAAAGAATAAATGTATTCTCGAATACCGATAAAAGTTTGTATAGACAAAAGGAACATTTTATTCAATATTACGAAAATTTTGTACAGGTACATGTTTCAGGATAAAGGAAAGCGGGGGCCTGTACCCGCACAATCTCCGGCCAGTACATGCAAAAAAGAAAAAAGTAAAGCAAAGTAGGGAAAGCGGGGCTCATCACTTCTTTCTCCCGCCACCTTTAGAGCCTTCACCTGGTTTAATAGGCAATTTTTCAAGCCAACTTGGGAGAGTTGGGGGAGAAGGAGAGAGAGCTAGTGCTGGATCAACTTCCGTTTCCTTTTCAGTAGCAGAAATGCTTCTCCCTTTCTTCTTTGAAGTTGTATGCTTCCTCCTCCTTCTTGAAGAAGACTCGCTCCCCGTAGTGACAAGAGCAGACAATTTTATGTCATCAGAAAAGGTTCGCTCCGGAGATACTTCGCCTCCTTCAAGTCCTCCGGCCTTCTGCTCCTGCGAAGCAGCTGGATCGTCCAAGTCTTGAAGGGCTCCTATTAATTCTTCCTGCGATCCCGGCTGGGAAGTAGGAGTAATTTGAAAGGTTGTAGGAGGAACAACTAGAGGAGGAGAAGTTTCTATGACACTAGGCACTTTCTTTGCAGAAGAAAAGGGATTATAATCAGTAAAGAGAGGAGATAAAGGCTCATTGAGATTTAAAAAATAATCGAGAAGCTCATTAAACTCAGTCGAAGCAAACAAGCAGTCCATTTGGGCGAGATTAAAAGTAGAGTTACCTGGAGAAGTCAGCTTCCTAATGTCAACTTCATAAGCTTGTGCTTCGGTGCTCTCTTCGCCTTCATCTCCACCCTGCACGCTTGTAATCTCAGTTATAACTTTAGCCGGAGACGGAGAATGAGAGCCGAAGCCTTTGATGTCAACATCGACCGAAATTGAAGGAGGGACAGGGGCAATTGATGGTGTTTCTTTCTCTTGATGCTCCACTCTCATCATCCCAGCACGCTCTCTAGCGAGTTGCTCTTTTCCTCTGGTAAGGGCTGCACGAGCTCCGTCATCCAGATAATGTGCCTCGAGTTCTTCTTCGGCATACCCAACATCTTTAAGCATGTTAAGCGCAGCTTCCCATACTTCAGCCAAAGTAATATCATATTTGGGGCCCAAAAATGCGAGACTGCCACGCCCTAGGACACTTTGCAAGTAGAAGTCGAACAATGTCGAACTGACATCCGCTTTAGTGGCTTGATGAGCTTCTTCAGCTGCAATTCTACCGGCAACAGCCTCATCGCACTCTTTCTCAACTATATCAAGTCGGGTTTTTAATATCTCAATTTCGAGGTTCTGGGAGCTGGTCTGTTATCGCAACTGTGCAACGTCGACGCGATAATCTTCTACAACCTTTTCCTACTACTTGAGTTTATCTTCGGCCTCTCGTTGGCTAGCATGAGCATCCCGCACTTGTTGCTGAAGCACACTTTCCCTTTGAGATTAGGAAGTGGAGGAAGAAGCAAGCTCCTCTTTAAGTTTTCCAAATTACGCTTCAAGCTTTTCATTATAAGCGGCAATGCTCCTCATTTCTGCGTCATGTTGATTAAGAGTCTTTTGCCATTCGGATTTATCATTCTCCATGGTCAACATAACCTCAAGGTTCACGCGGTTCACTCTCTAGAGTTCTTTCTGCCAATTCGACATTCTCTCAATATCAAGCTTGATAGCGTCAAGATTTCGCAACATGGCTGGTTTGTCGATTGGAACCATATCAAGATCAAAGCGAACTCCCTTCAAGCACCAGTTTGGAAATCGACTTTGAAGAGTAGCTGGGCCTGGTCCGACCTGATATGTGGGCTTGCCAATGATCGTCTGAATATCGGTACAAGCGAGAGCAGTAGATTGAGGAGGCACCGAAGCAATGGGCTCTTTAGGAATGTCAGATGATGACTTTTCATCGTACTTGGTCCGTTTGCTTGAACCTTCGGCGGCGTGGCTCTTCCCTTTGTCGTCATGGGATTTCCATTTAAGGGAATCATCCTCTCTATGGGAAGAGTCACCACGTTCTTCCCGTCTCCCATACCGTTCTTCGTATGCTCTTCTCTCCTGAGCTTTCCGAGCAGCCCTCTCCTCATCAGTTTCCCTGTGAGGGGGAAGATAGCGCCTGTAATCATATTGACTGCGTCTGCCATACTACTTAAAGTCATCATAATACGAGCCATTTCGCCCTATTGAAGAACCTGGAATTGAAAAAGAAGCATAACTTGAGAATCTTCAAATTGTAAGGAGTTAAGTGCATATTAGTGACAATAAATCCTAAGTGTGTGTGGTGTGTGCAAACTACATACGCCGGACTACGAACCACTCCTCAGTTGGGGGGTGGTGATAGATTTTACAGCCAATGTCGATTGTTGAGGTGGAGGAGTCTGTTGAAGAGCAGATGTCGCTTCAATCAGTTGAGATACAATTTTAGCAGCAGAAAGATCATCTTTAAAGAGTTCTTGAGAAGTAACTATAAAGTCGCTCAACCCTTCGAAAGTGTCATTACCACTGTGTTCGACAGGGCTCTTCAACTCAACTCCTTTATTATTAGTCTTCCCGGCTTGTTGAAGATCTTTTTCTTCTTCGATAACCGAGGCAAGGGCAGGTTTACAAGATGGTCCCACAATGTCAGTTGGAGTAGAACATTTTACCAATGAAGCCTCAGTTGTAAGTTCCTTCGGTACGAGTTCGTTAGTAGAAACTGGGGCATCTAATGCCTTAGCTGGGGAATCAGGGACTTCGTGAGGTTGTGTAGAGCGGGAAGAATGTAGGAGTCCAAACTGATGTAGAAACTCATCCTTCAACAGAAATTTGATACTCCTTTCCTCAACAGCCACAACATTCAGTCTTTCAAAAATTTGCTTGTGGCCTGGATCTCTAGAGGGGGGAGGAAGTGCTAAAAAAAGGAAAGAGTTAAATTAGCACTTAACAACTCAGATCCCGAAAGGCTCAGGAATGGAAAAAATAGAAGCAGGTTGTGACGACCTGGAAATTTTTAACAATTTAAATTGGGATAGTAATTAATTTTGAAATATTTAAAAATTAATTTTAACTTGAATTCAAGATATCAATATTTACTTGATAATGAAATCAATGAATTGTATAGTTTAAATATTGAATTTTAATAATTGAAAGTTGGTAAATTGTTGAATCTGGAATTTCTAAGCCTATTTAAATAATTTGAAGACTTATGAAATTTATAATGATAATACTGGAGATAATAGAAGGATTGAAAATTTAATTTAAAGGAATTTGTTCAATTTTAAATATATCGTTCAAATTGAATTTAAAATAGCCTTTCGAGGCACAGTCTCGGAATTCGACGAAACTAGTCCCATTGGATCCGTAATAGTTAGTTATTATTGGATTTCAATTTTCGTAGCAATCGGAGTTGTCGTTTGACACTGGCAACTCAAAACGCTTAGAACTATTTTAATCGATTTAATTTAGAATTGATCGTTTTCTTCCGTAACTCGCGTATATGATCGAATTAGCTTTCGAAACACGTTCTATGGTGTTCGGAACGTGGGTAAAACCTTATAATCACCTAGTGACACCCCTCAAGAGGAGTTCAAAATTTTAATTGGAGATTAGCAAGACGTTTGGAAGTTTTATGTTATAAAATTTAAAATAAATTAGCAAGAATATTGTCAACAACATAAGATATTTTATTCAGGCGTTCTCAAGAAGCTTCTCTATTTTATTTATTTTATCCCCGTCTCTTCCCCAGCCTTCAAGCGATGTCGATTTTTTTTTAAAAAAATAGTAACAAAATAAAAAAATAGACAAATATGTCCCCAGCCTTCAGATCCCCAAACTGAGTTTTAAATTCACGAAAAGGGGGAGGCGACGTCGATCGAATAATCGATCAAGGCAATGGCATGGCTTTGTGATTTGCTAGGACTTTTGAGGCACGGAGGCACGAATTCTGGAGCTCGCATAGCCTACTCGAGCACGGTGAAGCCGAAGACGAAGGCAAGTGGATCGTGTCAATATGGGAAGGTGCGCACATGGATTTGGTAGTGCTATGTCGCACTGTAGCCGCAGGAGGCGACCTGATCGCGACAAGGGGGGCATCAAGCATATCGTGTTTGAGTGGGATAGGAACTGAACGTGAAGAGAAGGTCGTTGGCGGTGGCATCCAGGGGTGTAGTGGTGGCTTGCACGAAGAGGGGCAGCGGCTTCGATGTCGCGTCGGTCGACGGTTCCATGTCGCGGCTATGGCGAGTTCGGTTAGGGAAGCCGTTGGATTGGAAAAGGGGGTGCTCGATGTTTGCTTTGGTGAAACAGCAATAGCAGGTGAGTTTTCTCGATTCGATTATAAATATCCTCCTAGTTTTAATGCAGAAATATCAAGTAAACTAACTGTTTTAAACCCGTAGATTTTTAATGTTGTTACTTAATATTTATTAATCCAAGTTGTATGTTTCATTTAAACCAGCAGGTAGATGCTTAAGTTAAATTCGAAATTTAGTTAATAGTGTGCTTAAGAAGAAATTAAGGAAATAAAGTATTTATCCTCAATTGAACTTAAAGATATTAGATTAATGATAATCAAATCCCAGATTTTAGAGCAAGAATTTAAAGTAATATAGTTAGGAAATTAATTAATTTATTTGACTTAAATTTTAATTAAATAGGGTTTGTGAAATTAAGATTATTTTATTAATCCGTTCTGTAATTAAAGAGAAACTAATTTTATTTATGGTTAAGAAATAATTAGTTATTAATTAGGGATTATAAGTTAATTAATTTTGATTGATTAATTTATAGGTAGAGGTAAATTAATATAAGTAACTAGCAAATTAAAAGTTAGTAAAACTCACTTTGTTGAATCTTTTATTTATTTATTTATTTAAATTCAAATGGTTGAATTTAAATAACTGGATGAATGGTTGAATTGTTTGGATGTGTATTGATGATCTAGTGATTTTAGATTTGGTTGTTTCTCGAGTTAATTGTAGTTTGACTCGAGATATTTGGATTTTAAATGGTTTTACACATAAATTGTTGATAAGAAAATGGTTCAGTTTAAAATCGATAAAGGTTTGAAGGTGGGGATTCATTAAATAGGTAGGATAATTTAAATGAGTAATTAATTTATTAAATTCATTAATACTTTGGGTTAATTAATTAAGTTTAAGTTAATTAGAATGATCATTGGCTGATTTGATAAATAATGGCTTAATGGAATTAATAAAAATATAATTACTTGTGGAATAAATCAAGAGATTGATTAGTTAAGAAAATAAATCGATACAAGTAACTTATGAGAAATAATTAATATAAGTAACTAAGGACAAGTAAAATTGATTTTGGTTAATTAATTTGTGAAGTAATTAAACATTACTCATTAAATTGGTAAGAATAATTAATATGGTGAAACTAAATAAAGAGAATTACCAGAATGGAATTGGAAGATAATTAACCCAAAGTTGTTGATTAAGATGAATGGATATGGAGGAGTTGATTAATTAATTAATTGATTTGGGGTTAATTAATGAAAGAATCTAAGCGATTGGGAATTGAAACTCAATTTGAATCAACTGAATTGATTTGTATGTGATTAAGCTTTGCTTATGGATGATGAATGGTATTGGATGTTTTGAATGAGTTGATATCTCTGGTATGAAATGTCGAGTATTTCATTTGGATGTCTTGGGGTAAAATTTCATGAGACTCTTAGTGGTCAGGATCGAATATTGGGAAGATACCCGAAACCACTACGGGTTAAAGATAAATTGATGTGTGAATCAATAGGCTCGAATGAAATGATTTAAGTGAAGTGGATTATTTTATCTAAGTTTGGTACTTAGAAAGTGATGTGAGGAATAAGTGTTGTCTATAACAAATTGTGAGTTTGCTAAATTGATATAACTTACCCGGGTTTATATAAGTTGTTTTCTGTGGTATTCCATGTTAGTTGAGTTTACTCACGCTGGTTTTCAGCCTGACCCCGGTTTTACTTTGGTGTAATGCTCGGGTCTGACCGAGTATTACAGATTTTCAGGTAGGACGATCTGGAGCTCAGGAGGCGAGCTGGATGGCAAGTACGCGTAGAATATTTCCACTGTAATTATATTATTGTAATTCTGCGATAAATTGATTGTAAATGTCCAGCATTTGGATTTATGTGAAACTCTGATGTATTAAAGTGTAATCGACAAATATGGTATTCTTTGTAAGCTATTATTATTGTTATTATTTATTATTATATTTTATCCGCTGCGAATGTGAGATGTTTGGTGTTTCTGTTCTTCTTCTTCTATCTCTTTCTTCTTTTTTCATAACTATCTGGAATTTTCGGGCTCGAAAATTTCGGGTCGTTACATTTGGTATCAGAGCTGAAAGGTTAAGCGAGAACCTTGGCTCTGGTAGAGATTTACTCATTAAATAGAGTCTGTAGTACTCTAGAATGAGTTAAATATATATATATATATATATATATATATATGAGCGTACTTGTTATTTTCTTATAAAGGTTTTAAATGATTTTACATAAAAATATATGTTGATATATAAAGGAATATTTCTTTCTAATAAATATTAAGGCAATTGATTGTTAAATTATTGAAAGTAAAATTAAGAAGCAATATAATACAACAAAATTGAAGCCTTGAATTGGAACTAAATTTAGTAGAAACAGAAATACAACCAAATCGAATTTCAATTAATTGAAAATGAAATTCTAAAATTAGAACTCAGGAATGAAATTATTTAAAAGCCTTAAATAAAGGTAAGTTTGAAATGAGAGTTATTGCAATCAATGGGTTGTTTGAATTTTGATTTGAATTTAAGAACCAAGGGTGGTTTAAAATTGTAAAACATTACTGGGAGAGCCAAGAAATAAATATGTATATATGTATGGATATACATGATATCAAAGATAATTTGAAATAAACTCTAAGAGGTTGAGTTTTGATTTTCTCTGAAGTGATGTAAAAATCCAAAGTGATATAAGTTTTGAACTTATAAGAGGGAAAGAAATTTGAATTTTGAAGTGAGAATTCAAATTGAGTAAGATTGATTGGATTAAGTAAATTGGAATTTAACTTTCAGAAGTTAAATAAGTGTAGAAAAGCAACCAGAATTGGAAATTTCGAGATGAAATTGGAATTTAACTTGGAAGGTTAAATGGTTGATTTGAATTGGAATTTGTGTGATCTCGAAAGGGTTTGAGATCTAAAAATTTAAAATGGATGGACGTTTTAAAATAAATTGGATGATATACTCCTATTGTAAATAAAAATCGTTAAAGTGAGAATGGAATATTATAAATAAAATAAAATAAGTTTGAATAATTGAATTGTAAAATAAACTTGTTTAAGAACTATCTTCAAACTGGAAAATTAAATTTAATAGTAAATTAAAATTTTAAAATACAATTGTATTGAACTCTTATTTGCACCTTGAAATACATAAGTAAAGATAATTTAACATGGGATTTTGAGAATTGGACTCAGAAATAAAATTGTTTCAAACTTTAAATAAAAGTTAATTTGGATTAAAGAGTTAAACCAACCTTTGAGAATTTAACTCGAATTTCTATAATTCGAGATAGTTTAAATTCAAGATTTAATTGAATTAGTTTAAAATTGAATTTGGTTTGAAGTAGTTGGATGGGTGATTGAAGATGGGCAAGTTTAAAATTTTAAATGAAAGATTTGGATGCTGAAATTTATTTGATAATAATTCAAATTGATTGGGATAATAGGAAATTATAATTAAAAGTGAAGAGGATTAAAATCAACTAGAATTGATTTAAAGTTGGAAAGGAATCAGGATTGATTCAACTTGAATTGGGAATTAATCAAGTCCAATGGAATTTAGAGTTATTTGAATTGGAATTGGGACAATTTAAATGGAGATTTAAATTGAATTGTTGGGAAAGTGAACAGTTGGCTCTTGACTATTTTCAATATAAATTGTTTTGATATGAACTTATTTTTCTAAGCAATTAAATATATACAACTTTTCTTTCTTAAAGCTAACTTATTTTATATTTGTTTTACCATTATTTTTGGAGCTATTTAACCATCTTTCAATTGTTTTCTAAACTAATTACTATTTTTCCACTATTTTACAAATAAATTACTATTTTTCAATTACCTAAAATTTATGGAACTATTTAACTATTTTTCAACTATTCTACGATTAGTTAACTATTTTCTAACTATTTTACAAAACCAGTAATTATTTTCCAACTGCTTATTTGTTTTTAAAATTTTCAAGCTATTTTCTAAAACTGGTCGGAGTTCAAACTGCTAATTGGTTTAAATACCCAACTGAGGTAAGAATTGAAGTGACAATTCAACGGGAATTAAAGGAAATGTGAATAGAAAGGAAATTGATCTTGGAAAAAGAAATAAAATTTGAATATTTGATTTTGGACAAACAAGGTTATATATCTTTGTTATATAAGACAAATCTTCCATTGTTGAATCTATTGCTGGAAGAAAAGAATTTTTGAACATGTTTGAAGTATAAAAGGGAGTTTTATACGAGATGAAATGATCCAAATTTTTGAAAGTTATATATATTTGAATATACATATATATATATATATATATATATATATATATATATATATATATATAAAGGATCTTATAAGGGTTTTGGGAAAAGGGTTTTGGGAACCTTTGAATTTGGAAAGACTTTTGATTTTGGGTGAAATCAATGTTAGAATTTGGAAAGCCTAATTTGAGAATTATCGATTTTGTGTAAAGGAGCTTTGTATGAAATCATACTAGGTGTATGATTTGATGATACTATATGTGTATAGTATAATATGTTTTGATGATGGCTCAGGGGAAAAAGGCGCCCCTTGAAATGAACTTCTCAAGAGTGCCACCGGGTGGTGCTTCCTTGAACCAAAGGGGGGATTCTAAAGTTGATCCTGTGAGGAGCCCGGACAAAACTAGTTCTTGAGGATTATGAGTTGAGTATACCATAGCGTAATTCGTGTGTGCCGTTGAGAGCCAACAGTCTGTGTTTGATTTTATATCGGTAGACCGCGACACTATGGTATACCACACAACGAAAGTCGTGTGTGCCGCTGAGAGCCAACAGTTTGCGTTTGAGTTTATCTCGGTAGACTGCGACCTATGTAGGAGTGGAGAGGTTTCATTTCGATAGTGAAATCAGAGGCCGCGGAGAGCCTGCAGTTACATAGACTTTTGCTGTGACGGCAACGTAACCCTGTATGTAACTGTTATCTGTTGTGTGGGATCTATGGCGTAATTAAGAGGCCGCGGAGAGCCTGCTGTTACATGGACTTTTGTTGCGACGGCAACGTAACCCTGGGATGTAACTGTGACCATGGATGTGGGTGATGATTTCCAGAGCATCCTCAGCAAAGATATTTCCTCTATTTTCAAAAACTGTTTTCTATATTTTCAATAAAATTATTTTCCAAGTATTTTCACTGAGTGTTGAAAACGGGTTTACCAAGTACTTATAGATTTTCAGTCCTACGCCTAATCAACGTATGATTGAATTTCAGTGAGAACAAGGATGGACTTGTTGAATCATCGAGTTATAAGAAATATTTTATAAAAGCTATTTTAATAATATTATGAGATTTTATAGGCATTTCTAAAATTTTAAAATAAAAGAGATGGAATTTTGGAAAATTAAGGCAAATCCAAACTGAAATTGTAAAATAAAATTGAAACTAGGGAAAATTTAATGAAGTGATTCTTTGTAATTAAAAAATCCAATGTTGAATTAAAAGTGGAAGTAAGCTAATTAGCTAAACAAATTATTTAATAGAGTATGTTAATAAAATTTAACTCGGTGAAATAAAATGGATTGTAATTTGATAATGGTTTGGAAATGAATTCGAATTCGATTTAGATTTAAATAATATTCAACGTAATTTGCAAGTAAATTTGATATAATGGAAGTGTTGTCGAATGAAATGAAAATAGATTATAATAGAAATGGTTTGGGTTGCAGACAAAACCCAGGTGAGTAGAGAAAATTGAAAATGGCCTTGTATTAATAAAATAAATTCGATAATGAATTAAGTGGGTAAATTAAAAAAGTTAAAACGGGTTAATTGAGTTAAATAATAAATGGATGAAGCCTGATCTAATAAAAATTAAATCAAAGTTGTGATTTGAATTGGATTATCAGACTAAACTTAAGTTCGGTGGCATATTAATTCGAAGTATAAATGAGTTAAGTATATGTTGCATATTATATTGATAAATTAAGAAAGTAAATTAAAATTAAAGTTAAAGTGGAGGGGCTAATTGAATTTAAAGGAATTTGATTAAATGAGAGTCAAATAAAGGTAAACTTAAGTTTGATGTTGGAATAAATTAAAGTAAATTAATTTAAGCTTAAAATGTTGGAAATTTGCCTTCGAACAAGGATGAAAGCCCATTAATTAAAGCTTGGATTGAGTTAATTTGGAAATGGCTAGTAGTATACAAGAATGGAATGTGGCGAATAAAATAAATGGGTGTGAATAAATTAAAATGGATCGGAATTAAATAAAATTGACTTGGAATCAATTTTAATTGGTTATAAAACTTAAGTAATTACTGATTCACATGGATATTATCAAATTGCGTAGAAATGATTGTCGTTTAAGGTAAACGAGATTTAATTAAATTCTATGAATTAATGAAAGCAAATATAATTATTTTTGAATCAATTGTTATGAATACGAGTTTGTTTTGCTTAAAAATGAATTGAGTGCAAGCAATTGCATTGTAAACCCTTAAATTGAATGAAATGGCATATGAATAGGCTGAAAGCAATTGAGTCAGCTTTAAGATTATATAAATCTCTTATGGAAAGGTTTTGGTGCTTGTTGCATATGATATACATGTGTTTAGCTATTGAAGGTAAGTGAACAGCTAGTAAATTTTCAATACATGGCACTTACATATTTAAATTAAGTAAGTACAGGTACCGGGGAGCTGTTTGGTTGATTTGGATTGCGCTAATTGCTGATATAAATAAGTTGTTTGCTTAAAATTCAAAATAAGGTACGCCTACGCAATAAAAATAGGAAATATGAACTGTTTTTGTTTTTCCGACCGTGTGGGTTGATGTATACATATTTATATCTCTTGTCAAATTGCACAAGCTCCTCCGTGCAAAGGAGACTCTGCCAAAATTTTCCGAAAATTTTGGGAGTTAGAAATTTTTTTGAAATTTTTTGAGAAAATTGTGTTAAGCAAGTAAACGATTTTAAATATGAAACTGAAATAAGTTAGTAGATGAAACTACTATGAATCAATTATAAATGAAAGTTAAAATTCAAGGCTCAATCTAAAGATGAATTGAATTCATATGGAAATGGGAAAGTCTAATTTGAAATAGGTATGAAACATATGTGAGGAAATGTATAAAAATGATTTGTAAAATTTAGGTTGGATATTGTTGTTAAGTGAGATATGCAGGTATTAAAGGAGAAGGAAAATAGATTGTGATTCCAAAAGATAAATTTGAATTGCTCGACAAAAAGGTATGTATTTAAATTCCTGAATGAAATTGGATTGGGTTTTTGATGTAGCCACTTGGCTTTCTATTTTCTTTTGGTATTTGGGAGCCCGTAGAGGCCTTTTGTAGTTGTACCGACCACGCAAAGGAGACGCTGGCAAAATTTCTTGGAAATTTAGGGAGTTAGAAAAATTTTGAGAAATTTTGATAATTTAAAAATTTGGTTTTAAATTGAAATTTGAATGATTGAGGAAAAGGATATTGTTTGGAAACTGTAAGAGAGTTTGGGAAGTTAACAAGAATGATAAGGAGTCTTTTGTAAAAGATAGTTGGTATGATATTAAACTGTTGGTTTTAGGGAAAAAGGTAAAGGGGTATTAGTCCATTCTCCCTAACTAGTAATTTCGGGGACGAAATTCTTTTAAGGGGGGAGGAATGTGACGAGCTGGAAATTTTTAACAACTTAAATTGGGATAGTAATTGATTTTAAAATATTTTAAAGTTAATTTTAACTTGAATTCAAGATATCAATATTTACTTGATAATGAAATCAATGAATTGTATAGTTTAAATATTGAATTTTAATAATTGAAACTTGGTAAATTGTTGAACCTGGAATTTCTAAGCCTATTTAAATAATTTGAAGACTTATAAATTTATAATGATAATACTGGAGATAATAGAAGGATTGAAATTTTAATTTAAAGGAATTTGTTCAATTTTAAATATATCGTTCAAATTGAATTTAAAATAGCCTTTCGAGGCGCAGTCTTGGAATTCGACGAAACTAGTTCCATTGGATCCGTAATAGTTAGTTATTATCGGATTTCAATTTTCGTAGCAATCAGAGTTGTCATTTGACACTGGCAACTCAAAACGCTTAGAACTATTTTAATCGATTTAATTTAGAATTGATCGTTTTCTTCCGTAACTCGCGTATATGATCGAATTATCTTTCGAAACACCTTCGATGGTGTTCGGAACGCGGGTAAAACCTTATAATCACCTAGCGACACCCCTTAAGAGGAGTTCAAAATTTTAATTGGCGATTAGCAAGACGTTTGGAAGTTTTATGTTATAAAATTTAAAATAAATTAGCAAGAATATTGTCAACAACATAAGATATTTTATTCAGGCGTTCTCAAGAAGCTTCTCTATTTTATTTATTTTATCCCCGTCTCTCCTCCAGCCTTCAAGCGATGACCATTTTTTTTTAAAAAAAAAATAGTAACAAAACAAAAATAAAATAAACAAATATGGCCGCAGCCTTCAGATCCCCAAGCTGAGTTTTAAATTCAAGAAAGGGGGAGGCGACGTCGATCGAATAATTGATCAAGGCAATGGCATGGTTTCGTGATTTGCTAGGACTTTTGAGGCATGGAGGCACGAATTCTGGAGCTCGCATAGCCTATTCGAGCACGGTGAACCCGAAGACGAAGGCAAGTGGATCGTGTCAATATGGGAAGGTGCGCTCATGGATTTGGCAGTGCGATGTCGCAATGTAGCCGCAGGAGGCGACCTGGTCGCGACAGGGGGGGTGCATCAAGCATATTGTGTTTGAGTGGGATAGGAAGTGAACGTGAAGAGAAGGTCGTTGGTGGTGGCGGCCAGGGGTGTAGTGGTGGCTCGCACGAAGAGGGGCAGCGGCTTCGATGTTGCGTCGGTCGACGGTTCCATTTTGCAGCTATGGCGAGTTGGGTTTGGGAAGGCGTTGGATTGGAAAGGGGAGTGCTCGATGTTTGTTGTGGTAAAATAGCAATAGCAAGTGAGTTTTCTCGATTCATATATGAATATCCTCCTAGTTTAAATGCAGAAATATCAAGTAAACTAACTGTTTTAAACCCGTAGATTTTTAATGTTGTTGCTTAATATTTATTAATCTAAGTTGTATGTTTCATTTAAACCAGCAGGTAGATGCTTAAGTTAAATTCGAAATTTAGTTAATAGTGTGCTTAAGAAGAAATTAAGGAAATATAATATTTATCCTCAGTTGGACTTAAAGATATTGGATTAATGATAATCAAATCCCGGATTTTAGAGCAAGAATTTAAAGTGATATAGTTAGGAAATTAATTAATTTATTTGACTTAAATTTTAATTAAATAGGGTTTGTGAAATTAAGATTATTTTATTAATCCGTTCTGTAATTAAAGAGAAACTATTTTTATTTATGGTTAAGAAATAATTAGTTATTAATTAAGGATTATAAGTTAATTAATTTTGATTGACTAATTTATAGGTAGAGTGTTAACGTAAAAATCAGACACTAACACCTCAGTGTAAGTGTAGTGAATGTGAAAGCACCACCCGTTAACACGGGAATCAGAGAGAAACAGTAATTCACAAAAAATGCAGTAAAGAACACAGGGTTTATAGTGGTTCGGCCTATAATCAAGCCTACGTCCACTTCAATCCTTTCTTATTGCTGATTTGATTACAACTTGTTACAATCTTTTTCAAGTACAACTTACTTCAAAAGACAAGTAGCTAGAAAAACTTCGATGTGAGAAAGTTCTTCGAATTCATGATTGAATGTCTTGAATTTCTGTTTGAAGTTGATCTAAGCGTCTTGTGTGTAATTGGAATGTTGAAGTTGAAGATAGCAGAGTCTTGATGCCTTTAAGAAAGTGATCCCCCAAAAGTCCCTTGAAAGTTGGAGATGGCAATGTATTTATAGAGAGTTCTAGGCAGAAAACATTACCAAGTCCTAAACCGTAACCGACCTAAGTTGGGTCGTGGACGACTCAAACTAAGTCGTGGGTCGGTTGCGACTTAACTGCTAGGTCGAGACTTCGGAAAGGCTTCCTTGCTGAACTCTGGATATATCACAAGTCATGAACCGTGTACGAGTTAAGAGGCCGCGTGCTAAGTAGTTGTATCCGACTTGCCTTCCATTGCCTGGGTCGTGTACGACTAAGCATAGGCCGTAAGTCGGTCGCGACTCAAGTATAGTTCGTGATCTTGTTCCTGTCCTGAGCAGTTAGGGCGGCAACCTCCTTGGATAGTTAGATCGGCATCTATCTTAGGCCAGCATCCATGTTAGATCGGTAACCTACCTAAGCCTTGAGTCCGTATCCCCTTAAATCTTAGGTCGGCATCCCTATTAAGTCTTAGGTCGGTAACCTTGTTAAGGCATTAGGTCGGCATCCCTGTTAAGTCTAAGGTCGGTAACCTTGTTAAGGCATTAGGTCGGAATCCCTGTTAAGTCTTAGGTCAGTAACCTTGTAAAGTCTTAGGTCGATAACCTTGTTAAGGCATTAGGTCGGCATCCCTGTTAAGTCTTAGGTCGGTAACCTTGTTAGGGCTTAGGCAGTTAGATCGGCATCCATGATAGGTCGGCAACCTTTTGGGTTGGTAACTTTTAGGTCGCCGAGTCATGGCCGGGGCGGAGTTAACATTTGCCCCTCGAAGTATACGCCTAATGGTTAGGTCGTGTGCTTCGATATCCTCTTACCCGTCCACTCTCTAAGTCGGTAGGTCGTGTACGACCTAAAAGTTAGATCACACGCGCCGCTTCAGTTCTCACCACTGTAAGGTATAAGTTATTCATCTTCTTCTTCCTCTTCATTACTTGCTCTTTCGCTTGATTCGGCCATTAAAATTCCCCTGAGCTTCCAAAGGCGATTTCACTCCAATCAATTACTGACAACCTTTGCTATTCATCGCGTAAGTAGACCTTCTTATTCCTCGATCATAGATTACTGTTGGTTCATGAATTCCATCACTCAAACTTAAACCGCCACCTTGTATAATGCTTCATCACGAATCCCATTACATCTATAGTTAATGAAGCTTAGGTTGCTCGGTTTGGCTTTAAATGACCGATGAGATGATGAAGATGGTTTACCGCCTCAGGCTAGTCGATTTTGATTTGCGTTAGGATTGCAAGGTGTTGAACTCGTAGTGGTTTCGAACTGGTTTTATGGATGATCCGATAACATGAAACAACATGAATGGAATGAGGGTTTTTTGTGGATGGAGCGGCTATCGGGCTAACGGGTCGAGTGGATTGAGATATCGGCCTGGATTCGACCCAGCAATTTTTTGGGCGACCTATCTTTTGGCCGACCTAATTTGATACGATCTAAACCTTAGATCGTGGCCGAACTAGCACTCGAAAAAATTTGCCGACCTAATCCTTAAATCGTGGCCGAACTAACACTTGGGGAAATTTGCCGACCTAATCCTTAAATCGTGGCCGAACTAGCACTTGGGGAATCTTGCACCACTTTTTGAACCGGAGCCTTTCTCCTTACCACTCCTCACGACCTTGATCTGCTGGACTGAATTGCTTAAATCCTACATAGTTTTAACTTTATTGCCTTATTTCACAGATCACATTAACTTATTGGCTAACATCCTGCTGAAAATAACAATCACAGAAAACCAAGGCGAATATACTGCCATTGACTGCCCACATCAAATGAAAGATTAGTCGACATAGAGTAATCAACTTAAACACACTGTATGAAATGCTGTGAACCAATCAACTAAAGTGAAATATCAATGCAAAGCATCGCTGTCTTGAACTGATTTGTTTGCATCAACATTTCACTTTCATATTTAAAACAACAAACCCTGGACTTTATAACTGACAAATGCTTGCTAGTTTTTATTCCAGTTATATTCGCTTATTGCTTTTTTTGTTTTACACAACACTTCACACATTTTAGGAAACGTGCACCTTCATGTTTGAATATCCAGTTGTTTGTGTAGAATGACTTCCCTCCAAGAAGAAGAAGTGGTAGCTCAAGCGAGAGAGACCTTACAGACAGTTGTTCCTATAGAGAATCCTCCAGAGAGAACTTCGACTATCCTAACTCCGAGAGCGTTTATTCAGCTACGTACTCAATTTGGTTTTGTTGAAAACGATGCCCTACTTCCCGGGCCAAATAGTACTGCCGACAGTCCTCCCTCTGGTTTTGTCGCAGTCAATCGTCAAATGTGCCTAAGCGGGGCGATTCCTCCCTTTAACGACTTCCTTCGAACCCTTCTCCTTCGGTTGACAATCTCTCCGTTCCAACTTCATCCTAATGGCTACGCCATCTTGATAGGGTTGTGTGTTTTGTTTAGGAGAACTCTTGATCGCTTGCCAAGTTTTGAAGAAATTCGCTACTTATGCTCGTTTGCAAAGTGTAAAGACCATCCTTCCCTTATTATTTTGAGAAGTGCTAGAAACCGCAAGCTTATTTCTGATCTTACCGAAAGTGTTCATGGATTTTTGAACCAGTTTTTCTTTGCTCGCTGCGCCCTAGGGTTTTATGCCATCTGGAGAGTAGGAAGTAAGATTACCTGTTTCTATTTTCTCCATTTTCAAACTTTTTCGAGATCCGAATTACCAATTGCTAATTTCATTCTTTGCTCTTTTCAGCACTTCCTCTCCCTTCTAGATATCCAAGCCATAAGCAAGTTTTTGAAAGATTAAGTGCTGTGACTGCTAGAGAGAGAAGTATAAAGTTTTTGTTGAGGGACAAATTTTTGCATCAGTATGGACTTTTACACGCTTCTCGCTCTACACACCCCCATGAGGTTCCAGACTCCCCGCCTAAAGCATTAGATGCCAAAGTTTCCACTGTCGAACCCATACCAAAAGAACCTGCCTCCAAGGCCTCTCTGGTGAAGTGCTCTACTACTGTTGATGTTGCGCGGCCATCCAGCAAATCGGCACTTGCCCCAGTTATTGAAGAGGAAGAATCTCTTCGTTGCTCTGAAGATGCGGCTGGTCTGGAAGCCAAAAAAGATACTCCCATCGAACTTGGCGGTGATGATACTTTGGAGGGGCTAAGTGACCTGATGATAACTTCACAAGAACTCTTTAAAGATGAATTCCTTAAAGCTTCTTCTCCTGTTGTCGAGGCAACAACAACTTTTCAATAAATTTTGACGCCTACCACTCAAGTCGCTACCACCGCTGTGTCGAAGAGCGGTTTGTAGCCTGATGCGTGTAGTTTGCACACCACACACACATAGGACTTTTTGGCACTTTCATGCACTTAATTCTTTGTACTTTGAAGATTATAAAGTCACGCTTCTTTTCTCTGAAGGCTTTTAAGACTTGTCTTTTTTTTTCAGATTCTCTGATGGGACGCAGCGGCTCTTACTATGACAACTTTCAGCGCTACGAGAGGCGCAGTCAATATGACTATAGGCGCTACCTTCCCGTTCACAAAGAAACTGACAAAGAGAGAGCCGCTCGAAAGGCTCAGAAGAGGAGGGCTCAAGAAGAGCGTTATGAGAGAAGGGAAAGGGAGGAGCACCATGATTCTTCCTAGGGAGGCGACGACTCTCACAAAAGAAAGTCGCATGATGATCGGGGAAAAAGCCATATAGTTGAGGACCCAAGCAAGCGTGCCCGGCACGGTGAGAAGCATGCATCTACAACTCCTGAAAAGGCCACTGCCCCCATCTCACTTGACATCCCTTCTGGCTCTCCTGCTCTCGGGAAGACAGACATTCAGACAATAGTTAACAGGCCTAAATTTCAAATTGGACTAGGCCCAGCCACTCTGCAAAGCCGGTTTCCATAATGTTGCTTGAAGGGGGTTCGCTTCGATCTCGACTTAGTTCCAATTGACAAGCCTGCCATGCTGCGAAATCTCGATGCCGCCAGACTTGATATTGAAAGAATGTCGGGCTGGAAAAAGCTTGTTGACGAGCTTCAAAGGGTAAACCGTGCGAATCTCGAGGCCATGCTTACTATGGAAAATGACAAAGCTGAATGGCAGAAGGTTCTTGAGCAGCATGATACTGAGATGAGGAACATCACTATTTATAATGAAGAGCTTGAAGCGAAAGTCGAAAAGCTCAAAGAAGAGCTTGCCACTTCTTCTACTTCCTACACTCAAAAAGAAAAAGTGCTTCAGAAACAAGTGAGAGATGCTCATGCCGGCCAAAGAGACGCCGAAGACAGGCTCGATGTGCAAAAAAGAATCAACGAGGGCTATATTGCTGATATTGCAGACCTTCGGAAGAAAACCAGCTCCCAAGTGGCGGAGATTCAAATGCTAAAGCTTCAACTCTCCAAAGCTGAAAGAGAGCGTGATGAGGCCGTTGCCGGTAAAATTGCAGCTGAAGAATCTCATGAGGCAAGGAAGACCAGCATCATCTCGACATTATTTGACTTCTACGTACATAGCGTTATGCGGCGCGGGAGCCTTTCATTCTTAGGACCAAAGTATGAGATTACCCTGGCTGAGGTTTGGGAGTCAATTCTTGACATGCTTGGAGGTACACGCGTCGGCTATGCTGAAGCATCTCTTGCAGAACACTTTCTAGACGATGACACCAGAGATGCCCTAGCCCGGGGAAAAGAGCAGCTTGCCAAATCACGAGTTGAGGTAGGGGAGCAGCACTTGGCGAAAGAAGCACCATTAACTGCCCCCGTCCCTCCTTCGGTTTCGGCCGATGTTGACATCACAGGCTCTGGTTCTCATTCTCCATCCCCTGTTAAAGTTACAACTGAGATCACAAGCACGCAGGGTGGAGATGAAGGCGAAGAGAGCGCTGAAGCACAGGCTTATGAGGTTGACATTAGGAAGCCAACTTCTCCAGGTAACTCTACCGTTAATCTTGCTCAAGTGGACTGTTTGTTTGCTTCTCATGAGTTTGACGAGCTTTTTGATTATTTCTTAAATCTCAATGAGCTGTTATCTCCTTTCTTCATGGGAGATACTAATATTTTTGGCTTTTCTTCTTCTGTAGCAAAAACGCCAAGTGCCACACAGACTTCTCCTCCTCCAGCTGTGCCTCCTCCATTCCCTCAAATCACTCCAATTTACCAGCCGGGATCACAAGAAGAATTGATAGGATCCCTTCAAGGGTTGGATGATCCCATCGCTTCGCAGGAGCAGAAGGACGAAGGACCTGAAGGAGGCGACAAATCCCCGGAGCATACTATTTCTGATGACGTAAAACTATCTGCACTTGTTACCCCGGGAAGTGAGTCTTCTTCAAGGAGGAGGAGGAAGCGTACCACTTCCAAGAAAAGGAAAAACATTCTTGTTTCTGAAGAGGAATCGAAGGTTGATTCGGCAGTGACACTCTCTCCTTCTTCCCCAACTCTCCCAAACCGTCCTGAAAAACTGCCTATTAGGTCAGGTGAAGGCTCTAAAGGTGGTGGCAAGAAGAAGTAAGGGGCCCTGCTTCGATTTATTTTTACCTTTTTCCTTTTGCATGTACTGGACGGAGATTGTGCGGGTACCTGCCTCCGCTTTTCTTTTTCTTTTTATTTTGAAACCTGTACTGTACAAAATTTTGACAGTATTGAATAAAATGATTCTTTTTGTTTGTACAAACTTCTATCTGTATTTGAAAATGCATATGCTCTTCATTTTTGTACAAGTTTCTTTATATGATATTACAATGAGCTTGTGGTATGTTGTTCGAGCGTAATTTTTACCAATGTAGTTATACCATGTTGCCCCTATACCATAAGCTCGTTGCAATATTTTATACTTTGAGGGGACTTGTACTCTTATTTTCTGGAGAATAATTATTCCATACTTGGAGGAATATTATTCTGCTCAAAATAGAGTACAGCTCGCTCCATATGTGTTTCTACACTTCAACCTTCGAAGATATCACGTTTTCTCTTGTGCATACACACATTTTTACAAAGTGAATTCTCCTATGTGTTAAAGTGGGCCTCTGAAGGGCACTTTAACTTCTTTTTGAGGAAGTGTATTTTCAAGCAAAGATGAACCAGTCTTCCTTTGAAAGCTAAAGTGTGCCTTTGAAAAGGGCTTCTCTTCTTTTTTTTGTATTGCGCCTCGGTGGAGGGCTTTTGATCTTTGTTTTGCATTTCTGATGAAATGCTTCTTTGAAAAGTTGTACCTCTGAGGAGGGCTTTTTCACGTTTCAACACTTGGATGTTTTATTTCAATCTCGGTGAAACGTGTGCATCCGAAGAGTTGTGCCTCCGAAGAGGTCTTTCTATTTGATTGTTCCCCTGGGGAGGGGTCTTTTTGTTCGATTGTGCCTCTGGGAAGAGGTCTTTTTGTTTCTGCCCCCTGGGAGAGGCTTTTATTTTTTCCCTGTTCGTTGGGAAGCGGGCCTCCGAAGAGGGCTTTTCACATTTTGATTCACGGGAGTGTATCACCGATCACGGTGAAATGTGTGCCTTTGAGTAGGGCTTTTGCCTGGAAGTTTGGAGTTTCTTTCTCTCAGTTGGACGGATTCACAGGAGTGTATCACCGATCAGTCCGCAACTTTATGTCGAGAAAGTACTCTCTTTTTCTGGCTAGGTCCGCTCGAGGTCTTTTAGCATTTCAACTGTGGTGAAATGGGCCTCCGAAGAGGGCTTTTCACGTTTCAACACTTGGAAGTTTTATTTCAATCTCGGTGAAACGTGTGCCTCTGAGTAGGTTTTTGCCTGGAAGTTTGGAGTTTCTTTCTCTCAGTTGGACGGATTCACGGGAGTGTATCACCGATCAGTCCGCAACTTTATGTCGAGAAAGAACTCTCTTTTTCTGGCAAGGCCCGCTCGAGGTCTTTATCCTCCAAAGAGTTGTGCCTCTGAAGAGGGCTTGTGCTTCCGAAGAGGTCTTTTGCTGTTTGATGCTTGCTCGGCAATGTCTCTTTGCCATCTATTCATGTCGGCGATCCCCGTTATCTTTTACAAGTATCATCCCTTTTTGGTTGCCAATAATTTTCCTTATCCAAAGAAATATACTTCATAGTTAAGCGAGTTGGTGGTGGTAGACACAGGCTATTTAACTGGATGCTCGTTTGTACAAACTTTCGCCGTTAGTTAGAAATGGTCCACTTCCATCCACATCGCTAACTTTTGTTCGAAGCACTTCTTTTGTAGGATTTGCGTATGGAAATTTTGAATGGTTTAACGTTTGCTTGTTGGGTGATGTCGGAGATCGCTTGGTCTTGCGATGAGTAAGCTTTGTTTTTATGGCCTGCATTATTAAATCAACATTTTAATGACACAATTAACGTATTTTATATGTCGAAATAAAACAAAGCAGTTTATAGTAGTAGAGAACACAAGATTTATAGTGGTTCGGCCAAAAGCTGGGCCTACATCCACTTTATAGCTTTTCATTATTCATTTGCTTTACAATTGCTTTCAATACAAGAATCATATATTCGTAATTCTTTTACAACATTTCAGCAAAGCTTTTAAGTAAAATATGGACGCAAATGATTGCTGTTCCAAGCTCTTGGGATTGGTTCTCCTTCGACAGTTGTGAGTTTGAACATGCCATCAAGAAGTTTTATGCCTATAACATACGGCCCCTCCCAGTTTGGCCCAAACACACCTGTGCCTGCCATAATTCTCTTCAAGACTAGGTCCCCAACTTCAAAGCTGCGCTGACGAACTTTGGAATTGAAGTGCCTGGCTATTCTTTCCTGATGAGCTGAAATTCTAAGCCTAGCCTCTTCCCTTCTTTCATCAAGGAGGTCATGTGCTTCCAGTTGCAGTTTTTCATTCTCATCTTGATCAAAATGGATCCTTGTGTGTAAGGGGACTTCGGTTTCCACTGGAACATCGCTTCTGATCCGTATGCCAGTGAAAATGGAGTATGTCCAGTCGCAGTTTTGTGGGTGGTTCTGTATGCCCATAGTGCAAGCGGTAACTTATTGACCCAACCACCTTTTTCTTTTTCAGCTGCTTTTTGATGGTTGATTTGATGATTTTGTTTACTGCTTCCACTTTCCCATTAGCCTGCGGATGAGCCACTGCTGAGAAGCTTTTTCGGATCTTGAATCGTTTGCAGAAATCTTGGAAATCCTCACTTTCAAACTGGGTACCATTGTTTGTGATTATCTTCTGAGGCACACCATACCTGCAGATGATATTTTTCGTCACAAAACTTATCATTTTCTTAGAGGTAATAGCAGCTAATGGTTCGGCTTCAGCCCATTTAGTGAAAAAATCAACAACAACGATAGCAAATTTAATTCTCGATTTGGCAGTCGGCAAAGGCCTAATGAGATCAATTCCCCAGATGGCAAACGGCCATGGACTGACCATTTGTGTTAGCTCAGTGGAAGGTGCTCTAGGAATTTTAGCGAATCTCTGGCATTTATCACACTTTCGGGAATAGTCAGCAGCATCCTGATTAATTTCTCGCCAAAAGTATCCATAACGGAGGATTTTCTTTGCTAAAGTTTGACCACCTGTATGATCCCCACATTCTCCTCCGTGTACATCAGTCAGAATTGCCTTAGCTTCTTCCTTTGTCACGCATCGGAATAATGGCATTGAAAATCCTCTTTTGTACAAACGACCATCTTGAACTATATATCTGGAGGCTTTCCTCATCACCTTCTGTCATTCTTTTGAACTTTCTGGCAAAGAACCATTGAGTAAATATTCAAGTATCAGAGTCATCCATGATTTTTGCTCTTGGGATACATTCATAATCCAATCAACATCCATTTCATCTGTGCTTGGAGCTGACAAGACTTCGACGGAGACTAATCCCAATAGTTGAGCTTCACCAACACTCGAATACTTTGCGAGAGAATCCGCCTTCATGTTCTCTTCTCGGGATATATGGTTTATTGAATAACGGTCAAAATTTTGAAGAAGCTCCTAGGCTTTTGATAAATAGGCGGGTAGATTCCCTCCTTTAGCTTGAAATTCCTTCTTGACTTGGCAGACAATAAGCTGAGAATCACTGAAGATCTGCAATGCTTTGATGTTTAGTTCTTTAGCGATCCTTAAACCAGCGATGAGGGCTTCATATTCTGCTTCATTATTTGTCGATGGAAATTCTAGTCTCAGTGCATAACATAGCGATCGCCCTTCTGGGGTTTCAAGGACAATCCCTGCTCCGGAACAGTAATCATTTCTTGCGCCATCGACATACAATTTCCATTGGATTGGGACGTTATCAGTGACTTCATCCTCACTATCACCTTTCCGTACATTCTGCGATGAAATCTGCTAAAGCTTGTCCATTGATTGCTTTCCGGGGATGATAAGTGATATCATATTGGCTGAGTTCAATATTCCATTTCAAAAGACGGCCCGAAGTCTCAGGACGGAATAGGACTTGCTTTGGAGGTTGATCAGTGAGGACTTTGATGGGATGAGCTTGGAAATACGGCCTCAATTTTCTTGATGCGATCAACAAGCAATAGGCGAGCGTTTCCAACCTTGAATAGTCCATCTCTGCCCCAGTGAATCTTTTGCTGATATAATAGACTGGGCGTTGAATCCTTGTGTCTTCCCGTACCAACACTGCGCTGAGAGCATGAGATGAAATGGCCAAATATACAAAGAGATCTTCACCATTGTCACGCTTTGAAAGTATCGGAGGCACTTCCATATGATGAACCAACTCATCGAATGCCTTCTGACATTCAGGAGTCCACTCAAAGTTTTTTCTTCCTTTCTTCAGAGCATCAAAGAATGGAATGCGTTTGTCAGTGGCTTTCGAAATGAACCGACTCAAGGCAGCAACCTTTCCATTAAGACTTTGCAATTCCTTCTTTGTTCTAGGAGCCTTGACCTCTCTCAAGGTAGTGATCTGAGCTGGATTAGCTTCAATGCCCCTGGCGCTCACAATGAAACCCAAAAACTTTCCGGACTCCACTCCAAATGAACATTTCAAGGGATAAAGCTTCATTCTGTACTTTCGGAGTGCTACGAACATCTCTGCCAAGTGATCCATGTGGTCCACTGCTTTCTTAGACTTCACTAGCATATCATCAACATAAACTTCCATTGTCTTGCCAATCTGTGGTTTAAACATGGCATTAACAAGCCTTTGGTAAGTTGCCCCTGCATTCTTGAGTCCGAAAGGCATGACCTTGTAGCAGTAGAGTCCAACATCTGGGATGAAGCTTGTATCCTCTTGATCTGGTTCATGCATCATAATCTGGTTATATCCAGAGTATGCATCCATAGAAGATAACAATTCATGCCTTGCCGTCCCATGCACCAACTGATCGATCATGGGAAGCGAGAAACGGTCGTTGAGGCAGGCTTTGTTCAGATCTGAAAAGTCAATGGATACTCTCCACTTTCCGTTAGCTTTTTTAATCAGCACTGGATTTGATACCCAATTTGGATAAGTAGATTCTCTAATGAAACCGTTCTCCATGAGCCAATCCACTTCTTCTTTTAACGCTGCTGTCCTCTCAGGACCCTGAGTTCTTCTTTTCTTTTTCACGGGTGTAAACTTTGGATCAATGTTCAGAGTGTGTACTGCAATCTCTAGGGATATTCCACACATGTCAGCATGAGTCCAGGCGAATACATCCAAATTAGCCTTCAAAAATGAAATCAGAACATTCTGAACTGTTGTGTTGATCTGTGAACCCACATTTAGCACTTTGTTTGGGTCCTTTCGGTCAACGGGTACCGGCACTGTTACCTCTACCGGTACTACCCTATTCTCCCCAACACTGGCTTTCCTTGGATCCATCTCTCTTTGTGCGCCACTATATTCACCAATGCAGGGTCCACCCTGTAATTGCTACAAGGTTGGTTCTTTGATGCGGACTGGAGCCGCCGCACCTTTTCCCGTCTCTCTTTTCCTTGATTCTCGCAACTCTGTAAGGTAACATTCTCTCCCCACGTCTTGGTCTCCCTTAATCACACCAACTCCGTTATCTGTGGGGAATCTTAGAGTCAGACACCATGGGGCAAGAACAGCTTTGATTGCAGCAAGAGTTGGTCGGCCTAAAAAGGCATTGTAGGCAGAGAATTCTTCAACAATTATAAAGGTTTGCTTTCGAGCCACCTTCCTCAGTCCTTTTCCAAGTTCTACAAACAAATCTATGGTCCCAATCGGCTGTTTGGGTTCTCCAGCAAACCCAGCAATCTTAAGTGATGAAGCTTGAACGTCAGCCATTGGAATTTTCATTTGATCAAAGGTCTTCTTGAAGAGAATGTTGCATGAAGCTCCACAATCAACTAGAACTCTTCTCACAGTAGCTGGTCCAATACCAGCGGATATGACCAAAGGATCTATGTAGGAGCTTCGATACCCAAAGAATCTCTGGCACTGAATACAGTGTCATCTATGGAAGTCTTTTGTTGCTTTAAAGGCGCATCATTTTCTAAAACAAAAACATTCTCTTCAGCTGGTACATGCCTCAAGGCCCGGGCATACCTTTCCATCTCGCCCCAGCTTTTGCCTGCTGGGTGAGGCCCTCCAGTTATTATATTGATGACAGGTCTTTCCGATTCATGCTCTACGGCCTTCTCACTTGAGCCAAGACGGTGAGTGGGAACTTGTTGTCCTTGAGTTGACGAAGCTGGGGCATTTCTATTCCTTTTCACATACTGTTGGAGCTTGTTCTCTTTCAAAAGTTGTTCAATTAACTCTTTCAACTGACGGCATTCGTTGGTGTCATGGACGGGTTGGTTGTGGAACCGGCAGAACCTTCCACTCTTCTCCATCTTATTTCCCACTCTCATTTTAGGCGGTGTCGGATAATTGACATCATCCTTGGTTGCAAAGAAGATGTTCTCAAGGGTATCGGTCAAGGGCGTAAAATTGGAAGGATGGCCTTTCTTAGCATCTCCCAGTTTCTTTCCACCATCATTTCCCCTTTTCTGAGTGTTAGGTTCTTTCTTGTTCGAAGCACCACCATTGTTGCCGGCTTCCACTGATGCCACCTTAGCTAGTGTTTGGAGGCTTTCCAAGCGCATGAATTCATCTGCTTTCTTGTAGAATTTGTCGAGCGAGTTTGGTTCTTTCATTTTCAACCACTTTCCAAATTCGCTTGATTTGTCAATCGCTCTCATCAAGTATGTTAGGACCATGCATGGCTCAGCATTATCTACCTCGGCCAATGCTATGTTAAAATGATTCAAAAATGATCTGATGGATTCTCCTGGATTTTGCTCTAGACTTGACAGCGATATTATATCCTTTGCTTTTGAAGCATATAATCGAAATTGCTTCTTGAACTTCCTGGTCAAATCGGAGAACTGATCAATGGACCTGACCGGCAGCTTCGTAAACCACAATTGAGACACACCTTCCAGATAAACCGGGAAGTATCGACATTTGATTTCATCAGACGCTCTGGCACACGTCATATGCCAGTCGTACTTGTACAGAAACTCATTAGGATCACTCGCCCCCTTGTAGGCTGGAATAGTAGGGGGAACGAATTTCCTTGGGAACTCTGCCTTCAAGATCTTTTCAGTAAATGGAGTTTTTCTTGGAGCAAAACCCCACCCTTTCTCGTCTTCATCTCTTCGCATATTTTCCTTCATGATTTGACGAACCATCCCCGAAAAATACTCTTCATCATTTAGGGGCTCTAGAGGGAAAACGTCAGCCACTCTCTCTGAATTCTGCCTTGACAATCGTTCACGGAGGGTTGGCTGCGGCCCTGATCCTCCAGCTTGGGGAAGGGTTCTTTCCACAGGGTCTGCGGCTCTTTGAGAAATGTTTCCTTCAACATCCTGAACTCCCACAGTACGGTTTCCATCATTATTAACCGGTTGATGGTTTGCCCCAAGTAGATCATTCAACTTACTTAAGATCAGAGCATTTTGGGCATTCTGGGCTTCCAACTGTGCATTTTGAGCATTCAATTGTTGATTCAACCCCAAAACTACGGTGTCCAATTCTGCTCGCGTAACTCCAACAGTTGTAGCTGCTTGACTTGAAGGAAGAGAGGTAGCAGTATTCTCTTGAACATTGTCGGATCTTATAGAACTTCGTTTTCTCCCAAGAGCCATTATTTCCAATAAACTTCTGGTTTTAAAAGAAATCCTTTCAACAAACCTTCGCGGAGCAATGGTGGAAGTATCCCTGAGTTGGATTCTCAGTGAAAGCACCAAAAATGTTAATATAAAAATCAGCCGCTAACACCTCATTGTAAGTGTAGTGAATGTGAAAGCACCACCCGCTAACACGGGAATCAGAGAGAAACAGTAATTCACAAAAAATGCAGTAAAGAACACAGGGTTTATAGTGGTTCGGCCTATAATCAAGCCTCCATCCACTTCAATCCTTTCTTATTGGTGATTTGATTACAACTTGTTACAATCTTTTTCAAGTACAATTTACTTCAAAAGACAAGTAGCTAGAAAAACTTCGATGTGAGAAAGTTCTTCGAATTCATGATTGAATGTCTTGAATTTCTGTTTCAAGTTGATCTAAGCGTCTTGTGTGTGATTGGAATGTTGAAGTTGAAGATAGCAGAGTCTTGATGCCTTGAAGAAAGTGATCCCCCAAAAGTCCCTTGAAAGTTGGAGATGGCAATGTATTTATAGAGAGTTCTAGGCAGAAAACATTACCAAGTCCTAAACCGTAACAGACCTAAGTTGGGTCATGGACGACTCAAACTTAGTCGTGGGTCGGTTGCGACTTAACTGCTAGGTCGAGACTTTGGAAAGGCATCCTTGCTGAACTCTGGATATATCACAAGTCCTGAACCGTGTAGGAGTTAAGAGGCCGCGTGCTAAGTAGTTGTATCGGACTTGCCTTCCTTTGCCTGGGTTGTGTACGACTTAGCATAGGCCGTAAGTCGGTCGCGACTAAAGTATAGTTCATGATCTTGTTTCTGTCCTGAGCAGTTAGGGCAGCAACCTCCTTGGATAGTTAGATCGGCATCTATCTTAGGCCAGCATCCATGTTAGATCGGTAACCTACCTAAGCCTTGAGTCGGTATCCCCTTAAATCTTAGGTCGGCATCCCTATTAAGTCTTAGGTCGGTAACCTTGTTAAGGCATTAGGTCGGCATCCCTATTAAGTCTTAGGTCGGTAACCTTGTTAAGGCATTAGGTCGGCATCCCAGTTAAGTCTTAGGTCGGTAACCTTGTTAAGTCTTAGGTCGGTAACCTTGTAAAGGCATTAGGTCGGCTTCCCTGTTAAGTCTTAGGTCGGTAACCTTGTTAGGGCTTAGGCAGTTAGATCGACATCCATGTTAGGTCGGCAACCTTTTGGGTCGGTAACTTTTAAGTCGCCGAGTCATGGCCGGGGCGGAGTTAACATAGAGCTAAATTAATATTAGTAACTAGAGAATTTGTTACTTAAATGATAATCATTTAGCGTAAGCAAATTAAAGGTGAGTAAAACTCACTTTGTTTAATCTTTTATTATTTATTTATTTAAATTCAAATGGTTGAATTTAAATAACTAGATGAATAGTTGAATTGTTTGGATGTGTATTGATGATCTAGTGATTTTAGATTTGGTTGTTTCTTGAGTTTATGGTAGTTTGACTCGAGATATTTGGATTTTAAAAGGTTTTACACTTAAATCGTTGATAAGAAAAAGGTTCAGTTTAAAATCAATAAAGGTTTGAAGGCGGGGATTCATTAAATAGGTAGGATAATTTAAATGAGTAATTAATTTATTAAATTCATTAACACTTTGGGTTAATTAATTAAGTTTAAGTTAATTAGAATGATCATTGGCTGATTTGATAAATAATGGCTTAATGGAATTAATAAAAATATAATTACTAGTGGAATAAATCAAGAGATTGATTAGTTAAGAAAATAAATCGATACAAGTAACTTATGAGAAATAAATTAATATAAGTAACTAAGGACAAGTAAAATTGATTTTGGTTAATTAATTTGTGAAGTAATTAAACATTACTCATTAAATTGGTAAGAACAATTAATATGGTGAAATTAAATAAAGAGAATTACTTGAATGGAATTGGAAGATAATTAACCCAAAGTTGTTTATTAAGATGAATGGATATGGAGGAATTGATTAATTAATTAATTGATTTGGGGTTAATTAATGAAAGAAAATAAGCGATTGGGAATTGAAACTCAATTTGAATCAACTGAATTGATTTTTATGTGATTAAGCTTTGCTTATGGATGATGAATGGTATTGGATGTTTTGAATGAGTTGATATCTCTGGTATGAAATGTCGAGTATTTCATTTGGATGTCTTGGGGTAAAATTTCATGAGACTCTTAGTGGTCGGGATCGGATATTGGGAAGATACCCGAAACCACTACGGGTTAAAGATAAATTGATGTGTGAATCAATAGGCTCGAATGAAATGATTTAAGTGAATTGGATTATTTTATCTAAGTTTGGTACTTAGAAAGTGATGTGAGGAATAAGTGTTGTCTATAACAAATTATGAGTTTGCTAAATTGATATAAGTTACCCGGGTTTATATATGTTGTTTGCTGTGGTATTCCATGTTAGTTGAGTTTACTCACGCTGGTTTCCAGCCTGACCCGGGTGTTACTATGGTGTAATGCTCGGGTCAGACCGAGTATTACAGATTTTCAGGTAGGACGATCTTGAGCTCAGGAGGCGAGCGGGATGGCAAGTACGCGTAGAATATTTCCGCTGTAATTATATTATTGTAATTCTGCGATAAATTGATTGTATATGTCCAACATTTGGATTTACGTGGAACTCTGATGTATTAAAGTGTAATCGACAAATATGGTATTCTTTGTAAGCTATTATTATTATTTATTATTATATTTTATCCGCTGCTAATGTGAGATGTTTGGTGTTTCTGTTCTTCTTCTTCTCTCTTTCTTCTTTTTTCATAACTATCTGGAATTTTCGAGCTCGAAAATTTCGGGTCGTTACACAGGTAATCTTACTTCCTACTCTCCAGATAGCATAAAATCATGGAGGGCAGCGAACAAAGAAAAACTAATTCAAAAAACCATGTGCGCTTTCGGAAAGATTAGTAATGAGTTTGCGATTCCTAGCGCTTCTTACAACAGTAATGGAGGGGTGATCTTTAGTTTTCGTAAATGAACATAAGTAACGAATTTCCTCGAGACGTGGCAGTCGATCCAGAGTTCTCCTGAATAAAACACACAACCATTAAGATGGCGTAGCCATTGGGGTGCAATTGGAACGGAGAGATGGTCAATCGAAGTAGGAATTGTTGAAGAAAGTCATTGAAAGGAGGAATTGCTCCACTTAGACACATCTGGCGATTAACTGCGACAAAACCATGAGGTGGACTGTCGGCAGTATCATTCGGCCCGAGAAGTAGAGCATCACTCTCAGCAAGGCCAAATTGAATGCGCAGCTGGTTAAATGCTCTCTGGGTTAAGGTAGTCGGAGTTCATTCTGGAGAATTCACTACGGGAATAGCTGTCTGAAAGATCTCTCCATCTTGGGCTACCACTTCTTCTTGATGTGAAGCCATTCTACATAAACAACTAGATATTCAAACATGAAGGTACACGTTTCCTAAATGTGTGAAGTGCTGTGTAAAGCTAACAAAGAAACAAGAAAATATATTGAAATTAAACATGTGTCAATTGCAATATTTCAAGACTTGTCGCTTTAAGTTAAAATACAAGTGCAATATTAAAGCAAACGAATCAACTTTAGTTGGTTAATGGTGTTTTAATGCTTCACTTGAGTTTTGTTGATTCACAGCATTTGATACAATTTCTTTAAGTTAATTATCCTTTATCGACTAATCTGTCATTTGATGTGGGCAATCAGTGGCAGTATATTCGACCTAGTTTTCTGCAAATGTTGTATTTAACAGGTTATCAGCATCAAATTTAGTATAATCTGTTAAGAAAGCATGGCAAAGTCATGCAAGTTATTTCGGTAGTTCAAAGTTCGAGTTGGGAGTACAATCAAGTTCTATCAATATCTCGAAGTTTTCAAGTTTTGTTCAAGCCATGTAGTCGCAGTCCAAAAATTCTCCAAGTCCTAAGTCGTCCACGACCTAAAAGATTTCCTGCGAGTTAATTTAAGCCGTTGGTTTTTTAAATCATCCTTGCTAAGCCGCGACTCAAGACTTATGTCGCAACTAATTAAGTCGGTCAAAAGTTAAGTTGGCCGCGATTCAAAGCTTATGTCGTATCTTGTTAAGTCACAAAGGGTTATAGGTCGTCCAAAATTGCTGGGTCATGTCCAAGTTGGTGTCTCACTTCACCCAATCAACAAACCCCCCATCAAATCAGAAACTCCTCAACCTTTTAATCTCTTAACCCGTTAACCCGTTAGTCCCTCCGTCAACAGAAACCCATTGATCAAACGTTTAAACCCAAAATCCGCTAACTCGGTAACCGAGTACCTCTTCGCCTCCTCCAAATTTCCAGAAACCATTACTAATTACGTGAATTCAAACACTTGCCAAATAATTCCATAAGATCCTAAGCCGATTCTTTTTTTAGGGAAGTTGTCAACGGTCGACAATGGTCAGAGGACAAATTGGGGTGTAATCTCACAACGTGGAAACAAAAACCGTATTGAAATGGTTATGGAGGAGCTGGTGACAAACACTATGGATCAATGATCAGAATTACCTAAATCTGTTGTTGAAATAGCGATCAAGGATGCAAAGGGGACGATTTCGTGTTAACTTTTGAGCTCAGATGCAACAATGGCGGCAAGGTGATAAGAAGTAAGGTAAAGAGGAAGAAGCGACTTAACGGATTATATAGGAAATAGAGGAGAAGATGGATGGACGTGCGAGTTAACAAGCTTCTTGAGTCGCCGACGACTTAGGGACTATATCGAAGCACACGACCTATGACCTAGGTTTGTACTTCGAGGGGCAAATGTTAACTCCTATGTTCAGTGACTCAGTGACACAAAGGAATTGGCGACTTGACACATGAAGCGGGCTTAACGACATATTGACTTAAGAAGGGCTACCGACTTAAGGGCTTAACGACTTACCGACTTAAGAAGGACTGTGGACTTAAGGGCTTAACGACTTAACATATAGCCCGACCTAACGACTTCAGAGAATGACGGCTTACGACTTAACTGATAGCCCGACCTAACGACTCAAGGGATTGCCGACCTAACGACTCAAGACAGGAAAGGCTCAAGACAACTTCACTTAAGCCGCGACCGACTCACGACCTATGTTAGATCCCTCGCGACCTAGGCAAACAAAAGGAAACCTAGTATAGCGTTACTTGAACCAGGGCCTGTTAACTCGTCCACGACTTAGGACTTGTACTCAGAAGAACATGCTTATCCCAGTTATGCCGTGAGCCGTTCTTAAGAGATAGAACCCGACTTACGACTTGTCTTGGGTCGGTCACGATCTACGACTTACATTAGGTCGATCACTACTTGAAACTTGACATGGAAGTTCTTCTATAAATACGGCATGGGCTCCAACATAAAGGGGACTTTTCCCATCATTTTCTTCAAAGCATCAAGACTCTGCCATCTTCAAACCAAGCCTTACTTCAACATTTGAAACTCACAAGAAGCTTCAATCAACTTCAAGCTGGGATTCAACGTATTCAACCATGAATTTGGAGAATTCTCTTGCATCGAAGTTTTTCTAGCTACTTGTCTTTTGAAGTGAATTGTAATTGAAGGAAATTGTAAAGGATTGTAATAATATTAGCAATAAAAAAAGGATTGAAGTGGACGTAGGCTTGATCATAAGCCGAACCACTATAAACTCTGTGTCTCTTACTGCTTTTTCAGCGAATTACTGTTTTCTCTGTTTCCCGTGTTAACGGGTGGTGCTTTCATTCAAGTCACTATTAGCATCGGGGTGCTAGAGTCCGCCTTTTTACGTTAACACCAATGTAATGGGATTTTTGGGATATGGGATAACTTTGGGGATGGATAGGTTATCCACTTATGGGGCGACATTGGACCACGAGAGGAGAGTCGTCGGGCAAGGGACATGTAGCAGACGGACTCTCGAGGTTTCTTACGACCGCAAGGTCAATCATGTTTAGCTTCCTTTATTCCCGTGATTCATCCAAGAAGTGTTAGATTCAGTTCCAGTTGTTAGAGATTTATCAGAAATTTTTGAGGAGATTAGGGGGCTACCTCCTGAGAGAGAGATCGACTTTAGGATCTATATGAATGACAATGCTAAGCAAGTGGCATTGCCTGTGGGACATATGGCTCCTAGGGAGAGGAAGGAGATAAGTATGTAGATTGGTGAGCTATTAGAGAAAGGCTTTAACAAATGGAGCATATCTGAGTGAGTGGCACTGGTCGTCTTCGCTACAGAGGTGGATGGATCCCTTCATCATTGCATAGACTATAGAGAGTTAAATAAGTTCACAAAGAAGAACCGTTACCCACTTCTTAGGATAAGCGATATTTTCGATCAGTTGGTTGGCTCTTCAGTATTTTCTCAACTTGACTTAGCCATTGGATTTCATCATCTTAGGGTCACTGACGATTGCATCGATAAGACAACATTTGGGATACCCGATGGATTCTTTGAGTGGTTGGTTATTCCGTTTGGGATTACTAATGCCCCGTCCTATTTTGCAGATTTGATGAGCTGTCTTTTTCGAGATGTCCTAAATAAGTTTATTGTAGCATTTGTGGATGACGTTCTGGTGTTTTCCAAGAGTATGGAAGAGCATGTTATTCATCTTGAAGAGGTTCTTTGTACACTTCGTTTTCATCAGTTGAAAGAAAATTCTCAAAGTGTCACTTTTGGCGTGAGGATGTGTGTTTCTTTGGGCATGTAATCTCAAAAGAGGGTCTAATTATGGATTCCGCTAAGGCAGTAGCGGTAAGGGATTGGAAGGCCCCCAAGGACGCTATCGAAGTCAGAAACTTCCTAGGTTTAGCTTGTTATTATAGGATGTTTAACAAAAATTTTGCTAAGATTTCAGCACTGCTTACTCGCCTCAATAACTTGAATGCGACATGCATGTGGGACGTGGATTGTAGGATTCCTTCACGATTCTAAAGAGGCCCCTTACTACTGCACCAATGTTAGTTTTACCCGATGGAGCTAAGAATTTTACAGTATACACTGATGCATGTGGGACTGGCCTTGGGGAAGTATTGATGTAGGAGGGGAGGGCGGTATGCGATGGGAGTACACAGCTGAGAACTCATGAGAAGAACTACCCCACCCATGATTTGAAGCTGGCTGCTATGTTTTCGCGCACAATTCTTGAAGATATTATTTGCTAGGAGAGAGGTTTGAGCTTTTCAATGACTATAAATCATTGAAGTACCTGTTCTCATAAAATGATTTAAACTTGAGGCAGCAACGTTAGATGTAGTTTCTATCATCATATGACTTTAAGATAGCTTGCACCCTTGGCAAGGGGAATGTGGTTGCGGAAGCGTTAAGTAGGAAGAGAACAACCCTTAGCCCAATGTTTGTGGAGTGGAAAAGCATAGAGTTTATTTCCACCTATGATTTTAAGCGCTCTATGGAAATTACTTCTGGATTATTGGTGGCACTTGAGGTTAAGCCCGCCCTCAAAAATTAGATAGGCTAAAGGCACCAAGAGGGTTCAGAGCTTGTTGATATTTTAGATTGGATTAGAAGCCAACACTATTCCATCGATAATAAATGGCGTCTAAGGAGAGATGGAAGACTTTGTGCCCCCCGCACTGGTAATTTGATGAGTGCAGTTCCGGCAGAAGCACACCATTTTCGGATGACTTTTCATCCGGGTGGTAATAAGGTGTATAGGGACATAAAGAAAGTGTTTTATTGGAGTGGCATGAAGAAGGATGTAGCAGAGTTTGTGAATAAGTGTCTTGTGAGCCAAACGGTTAAGTCGGAGAAGTAGAGGCTCGGCGTGTTGCTTCAACCATTGAGTGTACCCGAATGGAAGTGGGATTATGTTTCAGTAGACTTCATAGATGGTTTCCCCCAATCTAAGATGGGAAATACTAGTATTTGGGTGATTGTGCATCGTTTTACTAAGAGCACCCACTTCATTTCGGTCAAGAGTAAGAGGAAAACACCTTATTTGGTATCCATGTATGTTCGTGAGATAGTCCAACTTCATGGAGTTCCCTCTAGCATAGTTGTAACAACCTAGTATTTTGTGATTATTTTAATTGCATATTTTAATTATTTAAATTAATTACTCCCGATTTAAAAACTTTATTATATTTATTAAATTGGATAAATTTTTTTACTTTAATTATAAATTTTGATTTTTTTGTGAATTATAATTTCAAACCTGAATAAATAGGATATTCCCAAAAAGTGGATTTTTTGTCAATATGATCAAACTTTGACTTTAAAATTTAAAATTTAAATATTTGAATTTTTTGAACCTTTTTCTTTTATTATGAAATTATAATTAAATTTCAAGAATACTGCTTTTCGTTTCATCGAAATCTGATTTATATTGAGAAAGTTATGCTTTCGACAATGTTGTGTATAAATTGATTTATTCAATAATATTGTTTATTTTAATTTATGTAAATAATATTTTTATTTGACAAGTCATGTTCTAATATGTGTTATATGACATGTTAGGTATATATTTTATTTTAAAACATTTTTAAAGCGATGTTCAAATTTTAAAGCCTAGTTTCCAATTTTTAGCTATTTTCTCAATTTAATTACATTTAATTAAAATTTATTTATTTATTTTTGTGCATTCATCATGTTTTTCTCTTTTTATCCGTATCTATATGTATTTTTCATTTATTTAAAATTTCAAAAGAAATTAAGGAAATTTGAAAAGTTTGTGACCTTTTATGTACTTTGTCTTTTCGTATTATAGTCACATTTTCACCAATCAATGCATCAATTAAATTTCTTGCCTTATACGTTTCTTTTAGATGGCCATTTCACTTTTTTATCACGTGAAAATACACTTCTCAACCCTAAAAAATTTGGCCTATTCCTGTAGCAAAGTTTTGGTAAAATTTTCACGTCTTTTTTGCATTTTCTACTTGATTTATTTGATTTTTGCAATTGCATTCACCTTCGTGTGTTCGGCCCATCCACCTCCCGCACCTTGGCCACCTCCACCACCACCAAAACTAGCCATCATCACCTCCTTCCCACCGCCATTCCATAGATGTGGCCATCCATGTGAAGATCCACCAAAAAAAGGTCAAAAACTCCACTAAATCACCATAGCCGAACTCCCCTTGTCTCCACCACTCCAACCACCACTTTGGCCGACCATACACCACCACCACCATCCACTTCCTGAGCCTAGGAACCTGCCAAATCAACCCATGCACTCACCAGATCTGACCTGGTCCAATCATCCCTTGGCCGAGACCTTTGATGGCCTTGAAGTCCATGTAGTTGCCTTGTAGTGTGTGTTCATGCACACATATCTCTTTATTCTCCTTTATATATTGTTATGGCCGACTTATATGACCTGAACCTGATCCAAATACATCCCATAATAGTGCTTTTCCAGCCTATGGCTGAAGCATATGATGTTGAATGTAAGTGCAAAAGCTTTATCTTTGAGTTGTGTTTTTATTCCTTGTATTGTTTATAAATAGTTTGGTTGAAAATTCATGTTTGCATTTGTTTTGTTTGATATTTGACAAGGAAATTAGCTTTGGCTCTCCCACTCTCAAACTAGTCGTGTTATCTTGCCTCTGAAGATCTTTATTTGTGCATTTGGTTGTCATCTCCAACTTATACAAGTGAGTAATTCTCACCATATAGGATTTATACTTATTTCACTAGTAAACCGTTCGCAATTGAATCTGTAAACCCTATCATTATGTTATACCTACTATGCTTTGATCATATGATATTCACCCATGCTTATATACCTGTTATATCATATGTTACTGTTATGTAATGCTATTCTGTTATTTATATTCGTTTATCACACTGCAAGTTCCCTGTAGAGTAGAATCACTATGGGTTGAAATGGTACATACCTGACTAGACTTTAGAATAAGAAAAAACCGATATGGGCTGAAATGATAGTCCTTAATGATTTTTATTTATTCCATTTACTTGGGATTGTGGGTTTGAAATGATAAAACCCTTGTTTTCTTTGTAAATTATGGATTGAAATGATATATTATCCATATCACTTTACCCTTGCTAGAAAATGATATAGAGACCCGTGGTTAATATATAATTCTAAAATATTTAAAGCATTTTGGAAACGTAAATATTATAATATTTTGATTTAAACTTGATTAAAAATGATTTTTGTAATGTATTATTGATTTTCTAAAAATTTATAGGTGAAATAAATTAATGGTAAAGTTAGAAATTTGAAATATAAGTTATTTTGGAAATTATGATTTGGTTATAAATGGAATTTAAATTAAGTGGGAAATATGACAAATAGATTTAAATTTTGAATTAAAATTAATTTAAAATTATTTTTATAAAGTTTTAATGATTTTTGAATAAGTTAAAAGGTTAAATAAATGGATATTTAAGTTGTATTTTGAAATATAACTTGGATTGGAAATTTGTGAATTTTGTTTAAAAATGTATTTTAAGTTAAGTAAATAAAATGAAAAATAAGTTATATTTGGAAATATAAACTTAAGTGTTGAGTTGAAAAAATTAATTATAAACAATTGAAATTGAATTTTGAATTTTACAAGTAAATTATTGTTAAATTGATTTTTGAATGAAAATTTAACTTTATTGAATATAAGGGTATTTAAATGATTGTTTTAAAAGTGAAAATATATGACCTTATAAGTTTAAATGACTTAAATAAAAATTTAATTGTTCGTGAAGTTATATTGAATATTTGGAATTTAATTAACAGCATTTTTGAAATGTTATTATTTCTAATGTAAAGTATATTACAGCGTTTGTAAATGCTGTAGTTGATAGAAATGAACTAAATAGCTAAATTGAATTAAGGGCTAGTATAACACTTTGTAAGTGTTGTAGTTACTGAAATTAACTAAGGTTTTATTTGGACTAAAGTATACCTATTACAGCATTTTTTAAATGTTGTCTTTTGTTAAATTGAATTGTTTTAAAAGTAACTTTCCGTAGCATTTTCTAAATGTTGCAAAAGTTGAATTTTCATTGTTTTATAATATTTAAGCGAATAAATGAACTTTGAAAGATTAAAATTTTGAAAATTTAGTAATTTAATTATTAAATATAATGACTTCATTCTAATGATTTAAAATAAAGTAATTTGTTTTGAAATATAAACTATTTTGAAATGTGTTTTGAAATGGTATTTTAAATAAAAATGAATGTGGTTTGGGAAAAATATGATATTTTGAAATGGATTTTGAATGATACTGAATTTTAAAATGATAATTGATTTCGAAGTATAAATTACTATTTTGAAATTTAACAACGGGATGTATTTAATTTATGGTTTAACTTATCCTTAGAGGATGGGTGATCCCAAACATCCTTTAAGTTATAGTGCATTACTACTACAGTTCACTTGAGTTAGTTTACATTATAGAAGTATATATGTCCTGACTCGAGTATTTTGTGTTTTTACTTTACGCTCAGGTTAGCCAGAGTATTTACAGCTTAGCTTTTGTTTTCTTTTCTCGATCTAGGAATCACTGGAGATTCTGCTTGTCTAGTTATCAGTTCCCTTTCAGTATCAGTTGTTCTATTTCAGTTCTGGTATTTATAAACTTCTATATATTTGGGATTTCTATTGTATATGTTTCAGACTGATATTATGTATTATGTTTTGAGAGTTTGTTATAATGGCTTCATGAACTACTATGGTATTTTAATTTTCGCTGCAAGTTATTCTGATATTTCTGTCCTATGATTCTGTGATTGTATTTCATTTGCTCCATATTTATTTACAATGTTGTATTTTGAGAAATTCAAGTCCGGAATGTGTGGATTCGAATGGCTAAAAATGTCGAGTTGTTACGGTTGTTATTAGAGCTTTGGTTTTCGGAAAAGCTTAGCTTGCGGAGCAAAAACTCTTTGGAGATAGGGTAGAAATATCCTAAAATGAGTGAAATCAATCTTAGAATCCTTTCTTTGTGAGAGAACGTATTTTCGAAGTATAAAATTATTTCCAAATGATTTTTAAATTATTATCAAAGAATATATTCGTATAAAAATCTTCTTATTTTGAAATCAAGATCTTCTAAACTTCATTCCTTCGGTATCCATCTTGTTAGAAATTTCTTTGGTTAGGTTTTACTTGGATTTGGAAATTCTATCTTTTTGATCCAAACTCTTTTCTTGATAGGAAGCTATTGTAGTTATGGCAAGATCGGAAGAGCAGAAAGCAGCTCGTCGAGCTCGAAGAGCACTAGCCCGTTAGGAACGAGAGGAAGCAATGGAGAAGTGGGAAAGGCTGTGGAGGGAAAGGGCAAGACCTGGTCCTTACGAACATGTCATTAGGAGAAGGGACGTTATGCAGCCATGTGTGGAAAGAGAGATAATGGTAAGAAGAGTGTGGGAAAATACTTTGTAACAATCAGATATTTTCAGCCATTCGCATCCACAGATGTCGGACTTGAATTGCTCAAAATACCGCAATGTAAATAAATTTGGAGCAAATGAAATACAATAACAGAATTATGGACACAGAAATATCAGAATAACTCGCAGTGGAAATTAAAATAGCACAGTAGTTCATGAAGCTACTATAAAAAACTCTCAAAACATAATACATAATATTAGTTAAAAACATATACAATAGAAATCTCAAATACATAGCAGTTTATAAATACCATTGTTGAACAACTGAAACTGAAAGGGAACAGATAACTAAACAAGCAGAATCTCCAGCGATTCCTAGCTCCAGAAAAGAAATCCAAAGCTAAGCTGTATATACTCAGGCTGATATGAGTGTAAAGTAAAACACAAAACACTCGATTCAGGACATATATACTTATATAATGTAAACCAACTCAAGTGAACTGTATTAGAAATGCACAATAACATAAAGGATGCTTGGGATCGCCCATCCTTTAAGAATCATCTAAACTATAAATTAAATACGTCCCGTGGTTAAAATTTCAAAATGGTATTTTATACTTCGAAAAAAAATATTATTTCAAAAATTCAATATCATTCAAAAATACATTTCAAAATATCAAAATATCGTATCTTCCAAACCACATTCATTTATTTCAAATACCATTTCAACACACATTTCAAATAGTTTATATTTCAAAACAAATTACTTCATTTTAAATCATAAAAACGAGGTTATTATATTTAATAATTAAATTATTAAATTTCCAAAATTTTAATCTTTCAAAATTAATTTATTCACTTAAATTTATTAAAACAATGAAAATTTAACTTTCGCAACATTTAGAAAAATGCTACGGAAAGTTACTTTTAAAACAATTTAATCTAACAAAAGACAGCATTCAAAATGTTGTAATAGGGTTACACTAATTCAAATAAAACCTTAGTTAAATTCAACAATTATAGCACTTGTAAGGTACTATAATAGGCTTTAATTTAATTTAGCCCTTTAGTTCAATTATATTAACTATAGCATTTACAAATGCTGTAATATCCTTTACATTAGAAAATAATAGCATTTAAAAATGCTATTAATTAAATTCGAAATATTCACTATACTTTCACAAACCATTAAATTTTATTTGAACCATTTCAAACTTATAAATTCATAGAAAAATAAAAATACATTACAAAAATCATTTTTCATTAACTTTAAATCAAAATATCATAATATTTAAATTTCTAAAATATTTTCAAATTTTAGAAAAAATATATTTTAATCACGGGTCTGTATTTCATTCTAGCCTAGGTAAAGTGATACTGGTAATATATCATTTCAACCCGTAATTTATAAAGAAAACCCAGGTTTTATAATTTCAAACCCTCGGTCCCAAGTAAGTGAAATAATTTGAAGATCGCTCGGACCTATCATTTCAGCCCATAACGATTTTCCCCTTTTCTAAAGTCTGCTCGGGTATGTATTATTTCGACCCACAGTGATTCTAATCTAAAGGGAACTTGTAGTGTGATAAACTGATATAAATAATAGAACATCATAATATAACAGCAACATATGATATAACAGGTATTTAAGCATGGGTGAACATCATATAATCATAGCATAGCAGATATAATATGGTGATGCATTTTACAGATTCAAAAGTGGTCGATTTAATAGTTATGTAGGTATAAACTATCTAGTTAGAATAACTCACTGGTATAGGCTGGAGATGACAACCAAATACACAAACAAAGATCTTCAAAGGCACGATAACACGACAGCGATTTGAGAGTGGGAGAGCCAAAGCTAATTGCCTTGTCACATAGCAAACAAAACAATGCACAATATGAATTTCAAACCAAAATATTTATAAACAATGCTAGGAATAAATGCACAACTCAAAGCTAAAGCTTTTGCACTTTCATTCAACAACTTATGCTTTAGCCATAGGTTGGAAAAGATCTATCATGGGATGGATTTGGATCACGTTAAGGGTACAAAGGTCGGCCATAACAATATATAAAGGAGTAGAGAGATATATGTGCATGTACACACAAATTCAAGGCACAAAAGTGGAATTCAAGGCCATGAATGGTCTCGACCAATCATGGATGAGCAAGGCCTGATTTGGAGAGTTCATGCACAGGTGTGGCAGAGGTCTTAGAATCAGTTTTGGCTGGTGGTGGTGGTGCACAAGTCGGCCAAGGTGGTGGTTGGAGTGGTGGAACAAAGTGGAGTTCGACTATGATGATTTCAAGGAGTTTTCTTCATTTTCTTTGGTGAATCATCAACTAATAGGCCATGGCTATGGAAGGTCAGTGGGAAGGAGGAGATGGTGGATGGTTGTGGTGGTGGTGGAGGCGGCCATGGTGCTGGAGTAGGGAGGGCCGAACACATAGAGTTGATGCAAGTACAAAATCAGTACAAAACAAGAAGAAAAGTGTAAAAAAGTACGAAATTTTACCAAAATTTTACTTCAGTTGATAGCCGAATGTTTTTAGGGTTTGAGAGGCTTATTTTTCATGAATAATTAAGGTGGTGAGCTGAAGAAAGGATATGGTCAGCCAAATTGAATGCAAGTGTTGATTTGCAAATGAAAAGGTGAAAAGAAGGTGAAAAGTCAAAGGCATGTGAAAGGTTTTAAAACTCTTCATATTTGTAATTTTCTTTATTCATTTTTAAACACATGAAAAATGTAAGTAAAAAAATAATGTATGAATAAAAATAAATAATTAAATTTTAGGTGAATATAAATTAATTAAGGAAATAGCTTAAAAATAGAAACTAGGTTTTAAAAATTGAAAATAAAATACAGTAAGCTTTGGAAAATTATAACATCACTTTAAAATGTTTTAAAAATAAAATATATACCTAACATGTTATGTTACAAATATTCGAACATGATATGACAAATAAAAATATTATTTGTATAAATTAAAATAGACAATTTTGTTAAATAAATCAATTTACATAAAATATTGTAAAAAGCATAACTTTCACAATATAAATCGGATTTCAACGAAACGAAAAGCATTATTCTTGAATTTTAATATATTTTAATAATAAAGGATGAAATTAAAAAATTCAAATACTTAAATTTTAAATTCAAAAGTCAAAGTTTGACTAGATTGACCAAAAATCCACTTTACTAGAAAATATTCTATTTATTCGGTTTTTAAATTATAATTCACATAAAATCAAAATATACTTTTAAAATAAAAAAATTTATTCATTTTCATAAATAAAATAAAGTTTGTAAATTATGAGTTTCAATTTAAATAATTAAAATAATCACAAAATACTTGGTTGTTACACTCTCCCCCACTCAAATCTTTTCGTCCTCGAAAAGAATGAACAAGGAAAATAAGGAAAAGCACGATAGAAGACAAATAGTACCTGGAAAAACAATTTCAGATTCAAAGCACAAATTCTCTCCTCCGTTTCTCGGGTACAATCTCGATCATCAGCACCCCATTGTAGTTCGATCAAACTAACAGATTTCTTCTTAGCAGTTTCTTACCTCTATCGACAATACGACGTGGCTTACTCTCGATAGTCAGATTAGGCTCAATATCCTAACCATCAAGAGCAGAAGGCTGAACAAAAGAGATCGGCCATGAAGATACCGTAGAAGATGTGAGACGTGGAATATATCATGCACTCCAGAATGCTTCTTGGGAAAATCCAAACGATAAGCCAAAGAACCAACTCTTCCCATGATGCAGAAAGAACCCTCGAATAGGAAAAATGTTGGAATAACTAGAATAAAAAATTAGGTTGAAAGACAAGGATGGACCATTATTTTAAAACCATATACATTTCAATTTATAATTTTATATTTACAACATTTTAAACATTTTATAATATGATAAATAGTCATTTGATTCAAATTTGTTAGTTCGAAGTAAACAATATTTAAAACATTTTTAAATTATTTAGAAAAGTAAAATAAATGATCAAAATATCCTTTTCATAATATACTTTATCAAAATACTTTTACAAACTCGATGTTTTAACAAGTTTACTTTCGTTCCTGTAGACTCTGGCCATGCGTTGAACAGGCGCAAAGCTAGAATTCTTTAGCTACTTAATAGACTTGTTTCAAGATCCAGTGAAAATACTGGAAAACCTTTTAAAAACAATAGATATGGAAAGTACAATCCAAACAAATCAACCAAACCAAACATGTCGATCATGGATCGCGGATACACAATGGTTGCACCTGGACCCCCAAGAAGCATCCATACTCGTAGGCTTACTACGACAGCCTTGCGATTACGCCCTAAAGAATGGTAGTGCCGCAAATACACAATGGTTACGCCTGGATAATCCAGGAAACATCCGTACCCTTAGGCTCTCACGGCCCCTGCAGATTACGCTACCAAGCGACCCAATAGATCACAGATACACAATGGTTACGCCTGGATCCCCTAGGAAACATCCGTACCCTTAGGGTCTCGCAGCCCTTGTTAATTACGCTATGCACTCGTGATCATAATCCATGGAGATCGCCATGGAATTCGATGGACACTCGAGTATCATATCCGAAAAACCCAAATCAGAGAGAATAATACCGATAGAATGAATCCACAGTGTGGTCACAAAGCGGATATCAAGCAGAAGGCACTTTCCATATCTTTACTTCGAAAATATGCATCATATAGTACCTTTCAAACTCACTTTCAAATATCATACTTATATAAAGTCCATTATATATAAGATTCCATTTTCAAATCAAATACTTTCCAAAATCAATAGTATATCAAATCATACTTATATAGACATTGACTATATATAAGCTTTCACTTTACAAACTGAGTACCTTTCCTAATCAACAATTTTCAAATCAACTTCATACAAATCAATTTAATACCTATACAAATCAATTTGATATAAGTTCGATAACTCCCAAATCACAGTATCTAGTAAAACAAGGTTCTCAATTTCAATTCACTTTCAATATCAATTCAGTTCCAAAATCATATATGATTTCGCCAAATCATTTCTTCCTAATTACATATATTCAGTTTCAAAGTTTCTTAAAATAATCCAAATATCCAAATCAACAAATTTTATGTTAAACAAATTCATTTCCAAACATTTCAATCATCAAAATATTAAAATGGTTACAAAGTTTAAAACCTTCTCTTTTAAAACCCTCAAACTATTTATTTCTGTATGAAAAATCCAATTTACCATTGGAAAGATTTATATTCTATATATTTACTTTATTCAAAACATTTCAAATCCATATTTCATACCAGTACAATTCAGCACAGTCTTATTTATTTCACTCAATAAACAGTTTCAAACTTATATAAATCATATTACCTTATGCATTAAGCACAAAACTAAACTTATATTCTTTATCAAATACCTTATACCTTTAACATTTCTTAGCTTTGAAAAGTTACCTTGATCTAGAAGTGCTCGAACCTTCAAAATAGTCGAGGAAATCATGTTTTCAAATCCAAGAGTATCAACAGCAAATCAGTAAATCAATTCCAATAGATAAGGTTATAACAAAACAAATCGGAACCTCGAGGATTGAACACCTGCTTATTTTAAATCATTTAATATATATATACATATACACATATATATTTCGAACATCAAATCATACTTCGAAATTTGAAATCAAAAATTTGGTTTCACAAAATCACTCGCATAGCAAAGCTACTAGAGTGGCCTCTCCCCCACTCAACTCGAAAATCAATGTCGATGATTCGTGCATTCATCACCCAAATTATATTCTAGCGACATAAGTGGATTTTGGACTTTAATTTTCTTAAAACTTCTTTGAAATCTCTTTGAAATCATTGGAATTCATTCGAATACATTTGAAATATTTCTATTTGGAAAAATATCTTTAAATCATATTATTATTATATATTTTCCAATATCTTAAAACTGATTTCAAAACACCGGAGTTTGATTCCTAGAAATTAAAATTCAAAACCCTTCAGTTATACATCGTTTTTATATAAATCAAATTTTTATAAATTTTTCAAAATTTCTAATCTTTTCAAAATTTCAAATTTTCATTTTTAAAAGGTATATAATCCTTTCAAAACTTAAAATTTTCAAAGAAAGAAAAATATATAATCCATATTGAATATATTTCACTTTTATATATAGAGTATGGCTATCCTTATCAGGATAATAATTTCGGTGTATGCACAAATTCAAAATATAACCAAACACAAATTTCCAAAGAATGATTCAAGGATGGATTTCAGAACAAACAGAGATTCAAATTTAGAGGAACCCTAATCAAATAGAATTATGGTTCGAAGATAAACTCGAACGAAGATAAGATAATTTAATTACCCATTGGAAGATAGATAAGCCTATATAAATCGTGGGCGACCTTAACCATTCAACCTTGACTTCAGGAATATAATCAATTCGAAAATCTATGGCGAATCGACATTCGATCGCCGGAGATAGAATCTGGGTAGAGCAAGAGATAGATAGCATTGCAAACCAAGGATATAGAAATCTCCGGTGAATCAATGCCAATCGTAAAGAAGTTTCACCCCTTTATAAATCATTCAAAGATTGGCGGAATCACCAATCTTGAGAGAGGTCATTCCAAAGTGGAGTTATGGAATGCTCCAAAATCAAAATGGATAAAATAGGGAAGACAAGACTATATTTCAGAACAAGTGGGATTGTTCCAAATTTCAAGGAATCCTAATTGATAAGAATCCTAATCAAGAGATTTCTAATAAGGTGGATACAGAAGGAAAGCTTAGAAAATCTTGGTTTCAAAATAAGAAGATTTTTATACCAAAATAATCTTTGAAAATACTTTAAAAATCATTTGGAAATCATTTTATACTTCGAAAATACATTCTCTCACAAAGAAAGGATTCTGAGATTGATTTCACTCATTCAAGGGTATTTCTACCCTATCTCTAATGAGTTTTTGCTCCACAGGCTATGATTTTCCTAAAACCAAAGCTTTGATACCAACTGTAACAATCAGATATTTTCAATCATTCGCATCAACACATGTTGGACATGAATAGCTCAACATACCGCATTGTAAATAAATTTGGAGCAAATGAAATACAATAACAGAATCACAGACGCAGAAATGTTGGAATAACTCACAGCGGAAATTAAAATACCGCAGTAGTTCATGAAGCTACTATAACAAACTCTCAAAACATAATGCATAATATCAGTCTGAAAACATATACAATAGAAATCTCAAATACATAGCAGTTTATAAATACCAAAGCTGAAGTAGAACAACTGAAACTGAAAGGGGACAGATAACTAGACAAGCAGAATCTCCAGCGATTCCTAGCTTCAGAAAAGAAATCCAAAGCTAAGCTGTAAATACTCAGGCTACCCCAGTGTAAAGTAAAACACAAAACACACGATTCAGGACATAAATACTTAAATAATGTAAAACAACTGCAGTGAACTATAGTAGAAATGCACAATAACTTAAAGAATGCTTTGGATCGCCCATCCTTTAAGAATCAGTTAAACTACAAATTAAATACATCCCGTGGTTAAAATTTCAAAATGGCATTTCATACTTCGAAATCAAATATCATTTCAAAAATTCAATATCATTCAAAAATCCCTTTCAAAATATCAAATTATCGTATCTTGCAAACCACATTCATTTATTCAAAATACTATTTCAACACACATTTCAAATAGTTTATGTTTCAAAACAAGTTACTTCATTTTAAATCATAAAAATGAAGTTATTAAATATAATAATAAAAGCATTAAATTTCCAAAATTTTAATCTTTCAAAATTTATTTATTCACTTAAATTTATTAAAAAATGAAAATTCAACTTTCGCAGCATTTAGAAAAATGCTACGGAAAGTTACTTTTAAAATAATTCAATTTAACAAAAGACAGCATTCAAAATGTTGTAATAGGGTTACACTAATTCAAATAAAACCTTAGCTAAATTCAATAATTATGGCACTTACAAAATGCTATAATAGGCTTTAATTCAATTTAGCCCTTTTGTTCATTTATATTAACTATAGAATTTACAAATGATGTAATATCCTTTACTTTAGAAAATAATAGCATTTAAAAATACTGTTAATTAAATTCCAAATATTCACTACACTTTCATAAACCATTAAATTTTATTTAAACCATTTCAGACTTATGAAATCATATATTTTTTCACTTTAATAACCATCATTTAATTTTCCTTAAATTCATGATTTTATAAAGTTAAATTTCCATTCAAAATCGATATTTAATAATAATTCACTTATTAAATTCCAACATTCAATTTCAATTCATAAAATTAAAATTTTAACTTAACATTTAAGTTTGAATTTTCAAATATAATTTTTCATTTTATTCACTTACTTCAAAAATTCACTACTGAACAAAAATCATAAATTCCAATTTAAGTTATATTTCAAAATTCAACTCAACATTCATTTATTTCACATTTTGACTTATTCAAAATCCATTAATATATTATAAAATCATCTTAAATTCATTTAATTCAAAATATCATAAATTTATCATATTTTCATATTTAATTTAAATTCCATTTATAATTAAATCAAAATTTCCAAAATAACCTATATTTCATATTTCCACTTTATCATTGATTTATTTCACTTATAAATTCTCAGAAAAATCAAAATACTTTACAAAAGTCATTTTTAATTAAGTTTAAATCAAAGTATTATAATATTTAAATTTCTAAAATATATTAAAATTTCAGAAAAAATACATTTTAATCACGGATTTGTATTTCATTTTAGCATAGGTAAAGCGATATGGGTAATATATCATTTCAACACGTAATTTATAAAGAATACCCAGGTTTTAACATTTCAAACCCGCAGTCCCAAGTAAATGAAATAATGTGAAGATCGCTCAGGCCTATCATTTCAGCCCATAACGATTTACCTCTATTCTAAAGTCTGTCGGGTATGTATCATTTCAACCCATAGTGATTCTAATCTAAAGGGAACTTGCAGTGTGATAAACTGATATAAATAACATAACAACATACTATAATAGTAACATATGATATAAAAAGTGTTTAAGCATGGGTGAACATTATATAACCATAGCATAGCAGATATAATATGGTGATGCATTTTACGGATTCAAAAGTGGTCGATTTACTAGTTATATAGGTATGAATTGTCTGGTGAGAATAAATCAATGGTATAGGCTAGTGATGACAACCAAATACACAAACAAAGATCTTCAAAGGCATGATAACACGGTAACAATTTGAGAGTGGGAGAGCCAAAGCTAATTGCCTTGTCACTTAGCAAACAAAACATTGTACAATATGAATTTCAAGCCAAAATATTTATAAACAATGCTAGGATTAAATGCACAACTCAAAGCTAAAGCTTTTGCACCTACATTCAACAACTTATGCTTCAGCCATAGGTTGGAAAGGAACTGTTATGGGATGGATTTGTATCAGGTTAAGGGTACAAAGGTCGGCCTTAAAAATATATGAAGGAGTAGAGAGATATATGTGCATGTACACACAAATTCAAGGCACAAAAGTGGAATTCAAGGCCATCAATGCTCTCGGCCAAGCATAGATGAGCAAGGCCTGATCTGGAGAGTTCGTGTATAGGTGTGGCAGAGGTCTTAGGCTAAGGTTTGGCGGGGGGTGGTGGCACATGAGTCGGCCAAGGTGGTGGTTGGAGTGGTGGAACGAAGTGGAATTCGGCTATGATGATTTCAAGGAGTTTTCTTCATTTTCTTTGGTCAATCATCAACTAATAGGCCACGGTATGGAAGGTCGGTAGGAAGGAGGAGATGGTGGCTGGTTGTGGTGGCGGTGGAGGCATCCATGGTGCTGGAGTAGGGAGGGCCGAACACATAGAGTTGATGCAAGTGCAAAATCAATACAGAACAAGTAGAAAAGTGTAGAAAAAGAATGAGATTTTACCAAAATTTTACTTCAGTTGATAGCCGAATATTTTAGGGTTTGAGAGACTTATTTTTTCATGAAAAATGAAAGTGATGGGCTGAAGAAAAGAAATGGCCAGCCAAATTGAATGCAAGTGTCGATTTGCAAATGAAAAGGTGAAAAGAAGGTGGAAAGTCAAAGGCATGTGAAAGGTTATAAAACTCTTCATATTTCTAATTTTCTTTATTCATTTTTAAACACAGGAAAAATGTAAGTACATAAAATAAAAAAAGAAACAATATATGAATAAAAATAAATAAATAAATTTTAGATGAATATAAATTAATTAAGAAAATAGCTTAAAAATAGAAACTAGGTTTTAAAAATTGAAAATAAAATACAGTAAGCTTTGGAAAATTATAACATCACTTTAAAATGTTTTAAAAATAAAATACATACCAAACATGTCGTATTACACATATTAGAACATGATATGACAAATAAAAATATTATTTGTATAAATTAAAATAGACAATTTTATTAAATAAATCAATTTACATACAATGTTGTAAAAAGCATAACTTCCACAATATAAATCAGATTTCAACGCAACGAAAAGTAGTATTATTGAAATTTAATATATTTTCATAATTAAGGATAAATTTAAAAAATTCAAATATTTAAATTTTAAATTTAAAAGTCAAAGTTTGACTAGATTGAACAAAAATCCACTTTACTGCAAAATATTCTATTTATTTAGGTTTGAAATTATAATTCACACAAAATCAAAATATACTTTTAAGATAACAAAATTTATTCATTCTAATAAATAAAATAAAGTTTCTAAACCAGTAGTTTCAATTTAAATAATTAAAATATACAATTAAAATATTCACAAAATACAGGATTGTCACACGCTTTCGATCCGAGATTTTATGTTTTAAATGCCGAGAGAAGGGTCACTTCCAAGTCGCTGCCTGATGGTGAAGAAAGTGAAACCTGCACTTCCAACATCAATTAGTTTATCAACCATTTGCTACCATTGTAGGAGGGCTGGGCATATAGCCAGAGATTGTCATGTGAGACGGCTGGAAAGAAAGCTGTGTACCCTTTGTGCGAGAAGGAAGATGGGGGTGTGGTGCATTTGTGCCTGAAGTGTAGGAGTTGGTGGCATATTGAGGGGGAATGTTCTGGACCGGTTGAAGTACCACCTGGTAGAATTAATTCCGATGCTTTGTTATATAGGGTGGTATCCTGTGGATCAATTTGTTTTCAGCAGTTGTTAGGCTGCATTTGGTGAACTCCATTGTATCTTTTGCTTAGCTGAAATTCTCAAACTGAGATACTTATGTTCCTGTTTTCATATGATATGAAATCTGAATTTGTGTTCATTTTGAAATCCATCATTGAATCATCACTTGTGTTTGTTTTGAAATCCATCCTTGAATCATCCCTTGTGTTTGTTTTGAAATCCATCATGTTTGATTTTATTTTAAATTTGTGCATACATCGAAATTACTATTTTGATAAGGATGACCACATTTTATATATAAAAGTGAAATGTTTTCAACAATGATTTTATATCTTTTAAAAGGAAAATTTTAATTTTTGAAAGGATTTGAAATTTTGAAAATTTATAAGAAATTTGATTTAAATAAAAATGATTTATAACTGAAGGGTTTCGAATTTGAATTTCGAGGAATGGAACTCCGTGTCGGTATTAAGATTTTGGAATATATATAATAATAATATGATTTAAAGATATTTTCTGAATTAGAAATGTTTCAAATGTATTCGAACTAATCCCAACGATTTCGCAGTGATTTCAAAGAAGTTTCAAGAAAATAAAAGTCCAGATCCCACTTATGTTGTTGGAAAATAAATTTTGGTGATGAATGCATGCATCATCGACATTGATTTTCGAGTTTCTGAGTGGGGAGAGGCCACTCTAGTAGCTTTGCTATGCGAGTGATTTTGTGAAATCAATTTTGATTTTAGATTTTGAAGTATGGTTTGATATTCGAAAGATATATGTGTGTGTATATATATATATATATATATATATATATATATATTTGAAATGATTTAAAGTACGCCGGTGTTCAGTCCTCGAGATTCAGATTTTTTTTGTATAGCCCTATCTTTTGGAATTGGTTTACTGATTTGTTGGTGATTTCCAACTCTTGGATCGAAAATATGATTTCTTCGACTATTTTGAAGGTTCGAGCACTTTCAAATCAAGGTTAACTTTTCAAAGCTAATAAATTTGGAAAGGTATAGGGTATTTGATAAAGAATATAAGTTTAGCTTGGTATGATTAAAGTACATAGTAATATGATTTCTATAAGTTTGAAACTGTTTTTTGACTGAAATAAATAAGACTATTTTGAATTATACTAGTATGAAATATAGATTTGAAATGTTTGAATAAAGTATATATATAGAATAATAATCTCTCCAATGGTAAATTGGATTTTTTAATAAATAGTTTGAAGGTTTTAAAAAGATATGGTTTTAAACTTTGTAACCATTTTGATATTTTGACGACTGGAATGGTTTGGAAATGACTTAATCTTTATTTTTGTGACGACCCAAAATTTTTAACAATTTAAAATAGAATAATTAAATTGATTTTAAAATATTTAAAAGTTAATTTTAACTAGAATTCAAGTTACCAATATCTACTTGATAATTAAATCATTGAATTATATAGTTCAAATATTGAATTTAATATTTGAAATTGGGTAAAATATTGAATATGGAATTGTAAGCCTGTTTAAAATAATTTGAAGGCTTATAAAAAATTTAATGATAATACTGACGATAATAGAATGATTGGGATTTAATTTAAAGATGATTTGTTCAATTTTGATAATATATCGTTTAAATTGGAATTTGAAAATAGCATTCCGAGGCACAGTCTCAGAATTCGATGAAACCAGTTCCATTGGATCTGTAATATTTAGTTATTATCGGATTTCAATTTTCGTAGTAATCGGAATTGTCGTTTGACCTTGCAGCTAGAAACCCTTCGAACTATTTTAATCGATTTAATTTAAAATCGATTGTTTTCTTCTTTAACTCGCGCATACGATCAAATTAGCCTTCGAAACACGTTCCATTGTGTTCGGAATACGGGTAAAACCTTACAAACGTTTGCCGGCACATCTGATTCAGAGTTCGAGATTTCACGTTATACAACGCGAGATATTTTCAATATTTAATCATATAATAATTTTTGTAGTACATTTAGTCAGAGATCTTTTATCACCACTCGTACGCAGGAAGCTACCCCAAATCCATATTTATCTTTGTTTCTCCTCTCTAATCTTCAAACAGAAACTCGAACTCAAATAAGAAAAAAAATGGCCACTAGATGAAAGAAAACAGTATCGTTCTCACTTTTCCCCTCTTAAAAGCCCTTCAGTTCAATAGAGCCATTCATTTCTCTTTTTCTTTTCCCCAAAGTCTCGTTCTCTCCTCCGAAATCAAAATCGCAACCTGTTAAAAAAAAAAGAGCCTGCGCTCGAATTCGAAGCGGACTTAAACTCAAGCTCAGTGATGACTTCGTGGGTCACGATGACGGTGGGGAGGGGGACCGCGACATCGTTTAGAGAATCTAATCCATAGTCGCGCAACTCGTGGGATGCGAGAGTCAGAGGGGGGCGTTCGAAATCCTGAGATTTGCGCATCGCGACTTCGAGTCGCGTGCGAGCTTGGGTTTCGTTCATGGGATGAAGCGATGTGGGTTCGACATTTGGGGCGGGCACTGGGCGTTGACGTCGAGCACAGTGCAAGCGTGGACTGTGGAGGTTGCGAGGGGGCTTGAGGCGAAGTCGCAGTGGCATCTTCGAGAGTGAAGTTGGTCGGCATCTATTGGAAATCCTAAAGGTCAACGATGGTGACGAGATTCGCTAGAATCTGGGTTCATCTTTTCTGCGAAGGTATTTTTTGTTGGTTTTATTAGACTATACATGTAACATAATAGAGGATTTATTAGTTTGGAACTAAAACATTAGTTAAATAATAAATGGTAATTAGGCTGTTGTAATTAACCTATTTAATTTTTGGTTGTCAAAAATAGGTTGTTAAAAGAAACTATTAGTTCAAAAAAATTTAATCAAACAATGAGTTAAATTAAATAAGTTTGGATTGATAATCGATGATTATAAATTAGTTAATCGAGTAATTTAAGATAATGAATTAGATGTTAATAAATTGTGAATGTTTAATTCAAGGTTTGAAATCTGAAAAGAAAACAAGCTGGTTGGAATAGGTTGCAAAAAGAAAAAGAAAAATCAAAGGTGAGTAAATCCCACTCTGTTGGATTTATATTTAAATTTATATCATTAAATTTAAATAATTGGTTGAATGTTTAAGTTGATTGGATGTATACTGATGATGATGTGACCTTGATTTCGACTGATTCTCGAGTTAGTTGTGAATTGACTTGAAGTATATTGGGTTTTAAATTGTTTTAAACTTAAATCATAAATAAGAAAATGTTTTCATTTTAAATTTAATAAGGACTTGATGTTTTGTGATTCATTAAATTAGTGGGTAATTGAAATGAATAATTGATTAATTCAATTAACTAATGATTTGACTTAATTAATTTAGTGGTGAAGGGTTTGCATTAATTAATTAAATTAAGTTAATTAATTAAGTGTAAGTAGTTCAGAATAATCATTGGATGGTTTGGTAAATAATTACTTAATGAAATTAATAAAATATAATTATTTTGGGTAATAAATCAAGAGGTTATTTAAGATTATTAATTAAGGAGAAATTTGATTATTTAATAAAGTAAATAAATGGATAGTTAATTACAGGTTGAGATTAATCGAAGGTGATTAATATTGTGGTTGAATTAAAGTAATTAATTTAGATTGGAACAAGTTAAAATATAATTGAAATAATTAATAAATATAATTAACGATGTAATTGAAGATTGATTAATTAAGATGAATTAATTAGTAATAAGTGACTTATGGGAAGTAAATTAGTATAAGTAATTAAGAATTAATGTAATTACATAATTAATTAATTCATGAAGTAATAAAGATTACTTAATGATCTTGGTTGAGACTAATTAATATTGTGAAGTTAGTCTAAGTGAATTACTTGAATGTAATTGAAAGATAATTAATCCAGGGTGATTAATTAAGATAAAAATGAAGGGATGATTGATTAATTGATTTGAAATTAATTAATGTTTAATGAAGAAATTTAAGTGGTTGAGGTTAGTAATTCAATCGGGATTAGTTAAATTAAATTTGTATGTGATTAAGCTTTGCTAGTGGAAGATTGAATGGTATTGGGTGCTTTGAATGAGTTGATATCTCTGATATGAAATGTTGTGTATCTCATTTGAATAACTTGGGTTAGGATAACATGAGTTTCGAAGAGACCGCGGTCGGGTATTAGGAAATACCCGAAACCAAATTGGATTGAAAATAAATTGATGTGTGAAATAAATAGGCTGGACTAAAACGATTTAAGTGAATTGGATTATTTGATCTAAGTTTGGTACTTAGAAACTGATATGTGAAATAAGTGTTGTCTTTAGCAAATTGTGAATTGGTTAAATTGATATAAGTCACCCCGGGTTTACATAAGTTGATTGCATTAGTATTCCATGTTAGTTGGGTTTACTCACGCTGGTTTCCAGCCTGACCCAGGTGTTACTTTGGTGTAATGCTCGGGTCAGACCGAGTATTACAGATTTTCATGTAGGACGTGTTGGACCTCAAAAGGCGAGCTGGATGACGAGAACTATTGAGTATTTCCGCTGTAGTATATTATTGTGTATCTGAGACATGATAATAATGTATATTCAGTGACTGTGAATATGTAAACTCTGACGTATAATAAATGTAATCGATAGATATGGTATTCTTTTGTAAACTGATATTAGTTATTTTTATATTTTATCCGCTGCGAATGTGAGATGTTTGGTGTTGCTATTCTTCTTCTTCTTCTATCTCTTTCTTCTTTTTCATTTAATGCGAATGTGAGACGTTCGGGTTCGAAATTTCCAGGTCGTTACAGTTGGTATCAGAGTAGAAGGTTAAGCGATAACCTTGGCTATGGTAGGGATTAATCATTTAATATAGTCTGGAGTACTCTAGAATGAGTTATATATATATGAGCGCGTACTTGATATTTTCTTATATAAAGATTTTAAATGATTTTATTTAAAAATATATTTTTGATATATAAAGCAATATTTCCTTCTAATAAATATTAAGGTGATTGGTTGTTAAATAATTATAATTAAATTAAGAAGTAATATAATACAACCAAACTAAAATTAAATAAAGATAAGTTTGAAATGGATTTAAACTGAAATTGAAGTCTTGAATTGGAATTAAATTAAGTAGAAATAGAAATACAAATAAATTAAAATTTAATTGATTGAAAATAAAATTCTAAATCTGGTCTCGGAATTTGAAAATTTTGTTTCAAAGTGATGAAAAATAATGAATTAGTATTATTTGGATAACTGGGACTTGTTGCAAACAATGGGTTGTTTGAAGTTTAATTTGGATTCAAAACCAGGGTGGTTTAAAATTTTAAATCATGTCTGGGAGGGCCAAGAAGACAAAAAAGAAAAGAAAAAATATGTATATATGTATGGATATACATGATAATTTGAAATAAACTCTAAGGTGTTGAGTTTTGATTTTCCCTGAAGTGTGATGTAAAAACACAAAGTAATATAAGTTTTGAACTTATAAGAGAGAAAGAATTTTGAAATTTGAAGCGGGCATTCAAATTGAGTAAGGTTGATTGGATTAAGTAGATTAGAATTTAACTTGGAAAGTTAAATGTTTGATTTGAATTGGGAATTTGGGTGATCTCAAAACGGGTTTGAGATTTAAAAATTGAAAATGGATGGACGTTTTAAAATAAATTGGATGATATCATCCTTTTACTAATAAAAATCTTTAAATTGAGAATGGTATTGTATAAATAAAATAAATTTGAATAATTAAGTTGTAAATTAAATTTGTTTAAGAACTGGCTTCGAATTGGAAGATAAAATTTAATAATAAATTATTATTTTTAAAATAAAATTGTATTGAATTCTTATTTGAACATTAAAACACATAAGTTAAGATAATTTAAAATGGAATTTGGAGAATTGAACTCAAAAACTAAATTGATTAAAAACATTTAATAAAAGTTAATTTTGTTTAAAAGGGTAAACCAACCTTTGAGAATTTAACTCGAATTTATATAATTCGAGATAGTTTAAATTCAAGATTGAAATTGAATTTGGTTTGAATTAAGTGGATTGGTGATTGAAGATGTATAAGTTTAAAAAATTTAATGGGAAATTAAATTGGATTACGTTGAAATAATTTGAATTTGAAATGGGTTAAATTGATAATAATTCAAATTGATTGGAACAATATGAAATTATAATTAAAGTTGAACAGGATTAAAATGATATGGAATTTGATTTAAATTGGAAAAGGAATCAAGGTTGATTCAACTTGAATTGGGTAAACAAATTTCAATAAAAATTGGAGTTGTTCAAATTAGAATTAGATCAATTTAAATGAAAGTGTAGATTTACATTGGATTGTTGGGGCAGTGAACAGGTGACTCTTGACTATTTTTAATATAAATTGTTTTCGTATAAACTTATTCTTCTAAGCTATTAAATATATACAACCCTTCTTTTTAAAGCTAACTTATTTTATATTTGTTTTACAATTATTTTTGGAGCTATTTAACCATTTTTCAACTGTTTCTAAACTAATCACTATTTTTCAATTATTTCACAAACTAATTTCTATTTTACAACTATTTTGTAATTATTTGAAATTTATGAAACTATTCAACTATTTTCCGACTATTTTACAATTAGTTAACTATTTTATAGCAATTTTATAAACTAATAATTATTTTTCAACTACTTATCTATTTATTTTTTTAAAAATTCAAGCTATTTTCTAAATATAAACTGGTAGGAGTTCAAACTGTTATGGATTTAATACCCAACTGAGATAGGAATTGAAGTGATAATCCAAATGAGGATTAATGTAAAGGTGGATAAGTGAATGGAAAAGAAATTGATGTTGAAAAGAGTAATCAAATTGGAATGTTTGATTTTGAATAAACAAAGTTATACATCTTTGTTATGTGTAAGATGAAACCCCCCTTGTTAAATCTATTGCCGGAAGAAAGGATTTTTGAAGGTGTTTAAAGTATAAAAAGAGCTTTATACATGATTGAAAAGATCCAAAGATTTTAAAATTATATATATCTGTATATATATACAAAGGATCTGATGAGGATTTTGGAAAAGGTTTTGAGAACCTTTAGATTTGGAAAGTCTTTTGATTTTGGAGTAAAATCAATATTGGAATTTGGAAAGCCTAATTTGAGAATTATCGATTGTGGGATAATCGATTATGTGTAAAGGAGCTTTGTATGATATCATACTAGGTGTATGATTTGAAGATACTATATGTGTATAGTATAAAATGTTTTGATGATGGCCCTGGGGGGAAAAGGTGCTCCCTTGAAATGAACTTCTCCGGAGTGCCACTCGGTGGTGCTGCCTTGAGCCCATGGGGGGTTCTAAAGTTGATCCTGTGAGGAGTCCGGACAAAACTGGTTCCTGAGTATTATTGGGTAGCGAAAGTCGAGGGCGCTGATGCCTACAGAGGCATTTGGGTTATGCTGTGATGACAGTGTAACTCGATGTCGCTGCGATCTACTGTGGGGACCATAGCGAAATCGGGTGGAGGATGAGTGCCAATAGTCTACACTTGATTTTGCCGGGAAGGCAACAAAACATCGGTAGACTGCGATCTATGGTCAAGTGGAGTGGAGAAGTTTTATTTTTGGCAGCGAAATTCGATGGCGCCGATACCTACAGTTATATGGGTTTTTGCTGTGATAGCTACGTAACCCCGTTTGTAGCTGCGATCTGTCGTTGGTTCCATGGTGTAATCGAGGGGTGTGGAGGCCTACAGTTATCTATGGATATTGTCGGGATGGCAACGTAACCATCGGGTTAACTGCGACCATGGATGGGGGTGATGATTTCCAGAGCATTCTCACTAATGATATTTCCTCTATTTTCAAAAAAACTACTTCCGATATTTTCAATAAAATTATCTTCCAAGTATTTTCACCAGGTGTTGAAAACAGGTTTACCAAGTACTTATAGATTTTCAGTCCTACGCATGATCAACGTATGACTGAATTTCTGTGAGCACAAGGATGGACTGGTTGAGACATCGAGTTATAAGAAATATTTTTTATAAAAGCTATTTTAATAGTATGAGGTGGATTTAAAATCATTTCTAAATTTCTAAAAAAATAGAAGTGCTGGAATTTTGGGAAAATAAAAGGGAAAATCCATACTGGATTTATAAAACAAAATTGAACTCAGGAAAATTTAATGAAGTGATGTTTGTAATAAAATCGAATATGGATATACAAGTTGGAAGTAAACTTATTAGCTAAATAATTATTTAATAGTGTATGTTAATAAAATTGAACTTGGGTAAATAAAATGGATTGTGAATTAATAATGGAGTTTGGAATTTGTTAACTCCACCTTTTCAGCAAGGCCGTGATATCAAAAAATCGACCGAGAAGCCAATGATAGTTCGTCTCGAAGAATGGTCAAATCAACATCTCAACAAGGCAAGTTCTATTGAATGGTTTTTCAGATAAGATCCCCTACGGATGGGGGGTCCAGGGGGCAGCGCCCCCGGTGGGGTGCGGGGCAGCGCCCCGTCCAAAACGGTATACGACTTAAAGGATGGAGCGACCTACAACCTAGTCGTTCCAGCGACCTAAGGTGGCACAGCGACCTAACTATCTGAAGACTAAGCGACTCAGTGGGACGACCTAGCGACCTAACTGATGAAGCGGGGTAACGACCTAAAGGGTTAGAGGAGTTAGCGACCGAGAAGGATAAAAGGACTTACGACCTAACTGCTTTACGACTTAAGAGGTGGACAACATAACGACTTAAGAAGTGGAACGACCTAACGACCTAACGACCTAAAAGTGGGACAACCTAGCGACCTAACTGACGAAGCGGGGTAACGACCTAAAGGGTTAAAGGAGTTAGCGACCTAGGAGGATAAAAGGACTTACGACCTAACTGCTTAATGACTTAAGTGGTGGACGACTTAACAACTTAAGTACTTCATGACCTAAAGAGTTAAAGAGGCAGCGACCTAATGCTTTCATGACTTACTTTAAGTCGTTCACGACTTAGCACGTGATTAAACTATGCCGCTTTCCCCTGAGTCTTTAGAACCTACCAGTTAGTTCAGATGGCCAAGTACGAACCAGTTAGGTCGTAACTCATATCACCTTAACTTGCTGACGACCTACGACCTATCTTAGGTCGTAGCCTACAAATTACGACTTACTTTAAGTCGCTAACGACTTAAGGGCCTGTCCAGAATTCCCTATAAATAGGGCTTAAGCTCCAACATTAAGGGGACCTTTTGGGGGGCTCATTCTTCGAAGCGCCGATACTCTGTCATTCTCTCGACTCAAACAGCACTTCAAGCATTCCAAACACCAAAGACGCTACAACAAACTTCAAGAGAAGATCTGGATCATTCAACATGAACTCTAAAGATTCTTCTACATCGAAGTTTGAGCTACTAGTCAAAAGTGTGTTGTAATCGAAGTGCATTGTAAAGAATTGTAATCAAATCATCAATAAAGGAATTTAAAGTGGACATAGGCTCGATCTTAATCCGAACCACTATAAAACCGTTGTCTTTTACTACTTTTCTGTGATTTCTCCACTTATACTTTGTTCCCGTACCAGCGGGTGGTGCTTTCACTTAATCTCTCTTTGCATCGGGGTGTTAGCGTCCAATTTTTACGTTAACATTTTTGGTGCTTTCACTGAGAACCCAACTCAGGCTATTTTCATCATTGCTTCAAAAAAGTTTGTGGAAAGAATCTCTCTTAAAACTAGAAGTCTATCAGAGATAATGGCTCGTGGAAGAAAGAGTAAATCTACGAGATCCGGAGATGCTCATAAGGGAACCTCCACTTCCTCAGCACCAAATCAGACAACTCCTATCGTTGGAGTCACAAGGGCTGAATTAGATGATCTAGTATCTGGATTGTTCCAACAAATGGAAACTCAGAATGCTTTGATGATGGACAGGTTAAATGCCCTGCTTGGGGCAAGTCGCCAACGACAAGACAATGAAACAACTTTTGCCGAAGATGCCCGTGACACCCAAGAGAAAGGTATTCCTCCACGAGCCGTTGGCACCGCCGCAGGGGCACCTTCCCAAGCTGAAGGTTCAAGGCCACAGTCAACTTTTCGCGAACATTTGCCAAGGCAAACTTCTGAAAGGGCAGCTGACGTCTGCCCGGCGAGGCCTCTGAACGATGAGGAGTACCTATGAGGGATGGTTCGCTCAATTATGAAAGAAAGCATGTAGAGGCAAGAGGATGAAAAGGATTGGGGGTTTGCTTCGAGCAAGGCTCCGTTCACCAAAAAGATCTTGAAAGCATAGTTTCCCAAGAAATTTGTACCTCCTACTATCCCGGCCTATCGAGGGACAAGTGACCCTAATCTGTGCTGTACAAGTACGATTGGCATATGACTGGGGCACGAGCAACAGATGAAATCAAGTGCCGTTACTTTCCAGTATACTTTGAGGGAATGGCTTTGGTTCACAAAGATGCCAGTTATATCCGTTGATCAATTCTCTGACTTAACACGAAAGTTCATGGATCAGTTCAGGCTATATGCTACAAAAGCCAAGGATATAATGTCACTCTCCAGTCTAGAACAAAACCCCGGGGAATCTATCAGATTGTTCTTAAATCGTTTCAATATGGCCCTAGCTAAAGTCGAGAACGCAGAGCCACGAGTGGTTTTGACTTATCTGATGCGGGCTATCGATAAATCGAGTGAATTTGGCAGATGGCTGAAAATGAAGGAGCCAAACTCACTCGAAAATTCTATAAGAAGGCTGACGAATTTATGTGTTTGGAAAGCTTTCCTGCGACATCAAAAGTGATCATGGCCGAAATTCAGAATGTCGGTGGTTCTTCTGATAAAAGAGAGTCTGGAGGACAGAAGAGGAAGAACGATGGTGGAAAAAAGCAGAGAGACTTGAAGAAAGCTCGCTGCTTTAAACCTTCGGACTTTACTCCCTTAAATGATACTCTAGAGAACATCTTTCTCGCAACCAAGGATGCAATTGATTATCCTAAGCCACCTGAGTCGAAGATTGGGAAAAATGCAATGCATAATGGAAGATTCTGTCAGTTCCACAATCAACCTGGTCATGACACCAATGAATGTCGCCATCTAAGGAATTTGATTGAAGAACTATTGAAACGGAATAAACTTCAACAATATGTAAAGAGAAACAAAAATGACCCATCCTCATCGACTCAAGGGCAAATACTTCTCGCTCATCAATATGGCTCAAATGAAAGAACTTCAGCACAGGGATCAGGGAGGCTTATCATTAATGCTATCACAGGAGGCCCTCACCCAGCGGGCGGAAGCTGGGATGAGATGGAAAGATACGCTCATGCCCTAAGAAAAGCCCCGGAGGGAGAAAAAGTTCCTGTTCTGAAAGATGCTGCCATCTAGTCCCCTCACACTGGAGAATCAATTTCGAAAGCTTGGGACAACAATAACTTGCATCCGTATTTTACTTTAAGGCTTTGTTACAAATTTGTAAAAGAATGATGGATGTATCATTCTCGTATTAAAAGCCATTGTAAAAACATTGCAAATGAGATATAGGAACTATAAATCTTGTGTTTTCTATTACTATAAAATGCTGTTTCATTTCGATATGCAAATATCTTGAATATATTGCTAAAATGTCGATTTAATATTGCAGGCAATCAAAGCAAAGCTTACCTAGTCAGCACATCACAAAGCTAAGCGATTCCTATAAATCATTCAGCAAATAAATGTCAAGCCAGAAAAGTTCCAAATTCAATTCCTGCATAAGAAGTGCACCCCACAAACAGTTGATCTACCAAAAGGGTACCTTCCCAACGCGAAGGTTCCGGGCCCTTGCTAACCGACGGAGATCGTTTGTGCAAACAGACATCCAGTTGGGTAGTTTGGGTCTTCCTTATGGATTCACTTAACAATGAAGAGGACTTCTCTGGAAAAGAAACAAATAACTGGCAAAGAAAAGAACATGGGTTTGGAAATGATAACGAGGAATCGCTGAGGAGCAAATGGTGAAGAGGCATAGGCAAGCAGACAGAAAACACACAAGACCTCTTCGAACGCACATTTCACCAGAGCTGAAATGCCAAATAAAGAACTCTTCGGAGGCACAAGCCCTCTTCGTAGGCACGATCCCTCTTCGGAGGCACAACTCTTCAGAGGAAAAAGTCCTCCAATGAGGCACACTTCCCAAGTTTGAAGTGCAAATTAAAGTCCTCCAATGAGGCACCCTTCCCAAGTATTTGAAGTGCAAATTAAAGTCCTCCAGTGAGGCATACTTCCCAAGTTTGAAATGCAAATTAAAGTCCTCCAGTGAGGCACACTTCCCAAGTTTGAAGTGCAAATTAAAGTCCTCCAATGAGGCACACTTCCCAAGTTTGAAGTGCAAATCAATGTCGTCCAATGAGGCACACTTTCCAAGTTTGAAGTGAAAATTAAAGCCCTCCAATGAGGCACACTTCCCAAGTTTGAAGTGCAAATTAAATTCCTCCAATGAGGCACATTCCCAAGTTTAAAAAAAAACCTATAATGAGGCCCACTTCACCAAGTTGAAGCGTCAAAGCCTTCTTCGGAAGCCCACTTCACCGCGCAGGAGAATCCACTTCTCAAAAAACAAAAGTGACCATCTCTGAAGGATGAAGTGTAAAGGAAAAAAGAGAAAAAACTTCCCAAATACAAGGCACACTCTACTAAAAAAGAATAACATTTCCTCAAAAATGAAAGAATTATTCTCTAAAGCAAGAGTGCAATCCTTCTCGAAATGGAAGAATTATTCTCTAAAATAAGTGTACAAGTCTTCTTAAAACAGAAGAATTGTTCCCCAAAGTCTCCGCAAAATGGAGAATATTACAATGAGCTGTGGTGTCGGGGCAATATAATATTGCTACATTAGTAAAAAGCAGTACCCAAGCAACACACCACAAGCTCACTGCAGTATCATGCAGAGAAAAATAAAGAAACTTTTATGAAAATGAGGGATAAATACATTCTCAAATACAGACAAAAGTCTGTACAAGTAGGAAGAATCATCTCATTCTGTGCTATAAAAAATTTCATACATGTGCAGGTCCCCTAGATGAAAGTTCCTTTGCGGGAGTTGGGGCACCTGAAGTCTCTGCTTCAAAATCTGGGGCATCATAAAGCTGAGTCAATTAAAAGAGGGCAAAAGTCCGAATTAAGTGCAGAAATTCATCTTTCAGCAGAAATTTAACGCTCCTCTTCTTAACCGCCACGGCACTTAGTCTTTTAAAAATTGACTTATGACTGGAATATTCAGAAAGAGAGGGGATGCTGCAAAGTAAAGAACGAAATTAGCACTCAACAACTCGGATTCTGAAAATCTCAGAAATGAAAAAATCCAGCTTGCTCCACTATTTCTTCTTATCAAGAAGACATTCTACATAAAGAACTGAATATTCGAAAGTAAAGGTGCACGTTTCCTAAAAACGTGTGAAGTGTTGTGCAAAGCTATTTAAATAACAAGTAAATAAAGTAATACTCGAAATAATACTGGTTGGCAAATATGTCAATTCAGAAAAATTCGAGGCTTATTATTTGAAAATAAGTGCAGTATCAATGCAGATAGCAGTTATAACTGTGTAAATTTTGTGTTGATACTTCATTCAAGATAGTTGATTCGCAACACTTCATCAAATCCATGCTAATTTACTTACAGTAAAATATCTGTTCTTTGATCTAATCCATCACTCGATATGGGCAATCGGTGATGAGTATATTTGTGCCATTTTCCCGCAAATGTTGCATTTAACAGGTTGTTAAAATAATCTGTAAAAAGATGCAACAAGTTCTGGTCAAAATTCCATTAAGTTGCACTCGTGTAGTTCAAAAGTCTTCAGGTCAAAACAAAGCAAGTTTGCCTAGGTACGAGCTTAGCAGCGACCTAAAAATTAAGCCGCAAGAGGATAGGTCGTCAAACGCTCTCGACCTAGCAACTCAGTCAAGCACGAGTTAAGAAGAATCGAAGCATACGACCTAGTCCTTAGGCATATACTTCGAGGGGCAAGTGTTAACTCCACTTTTTCAGCAAGGCCGTGATATCAAAAATCGACCGAGAAGCCAATGATAGTTCGTCTCGAAGAATGGTCAACACAACATCTCAACAAGGCATGTTCTGCTGAATGGTTTTACAGATAAGATCCCCTACGGAGGGGGGTCTAGGGGGGTGCCAACCCCCCGAGGTGGGGTTGCGGGGGCAACGCCACCGCTACGGTGTTCGACCTAAAAGATGGAGCGACATACAACCTAGTGGTTCCAGCGACCTAAGGTGGCATAGCGACCTAACTATCTGAAGACTAGGCGACTCAGTGGGACGACCTAGCGACCTAACTGATGAAGCGGGGTAATGACCTAAAGGGTTAGAGGAGTTAGCGACCTAGAAGGATAAAAGGACTTACGACCTAACTGCTTAACGACTTAAGAGGTGGACGACTAAATGACTTAAGAAGTGGAACGACCTAAAAGTGGGACGACCTAGCGACCTAACTGATGAAGCGGGGTAACGACCTAAAGGGTTAAAGGAGTTAGCGACCAAGAAGGATAAAAGGACTTACGACCTAACTGCTTAACGACTTAAGAGGTGGACGACTTAACGACTTAAGTACTTCACGACCTAAAGAGTTAAAGCGGGAGCGACCAAATGCTTTCACGACTTACTTTAAGTCGTTCACGACTTAGCACTTAGTGATTAAACTATGCCTCTTTCCCCTAAGTCGTTAGAACCTACCAGTTAGTTCAGATGGCCAAGTACGAACCAGTTAGGTCGTAACTCATATCTCCTCAACTTGCTGACAACCTATGACCTATCTTAGGTCGTAGCCTACGACTTACGACTTACGACTTACTTTAAGTCGCTCACGACTTAAGGGCCTGTCCAGAATTCCCTATAAATACGGCCTAAGCTCCAACATTGAGGGGACCTTTTGGGGGAGGGGCTCATTCTTCGAAGTGCCGATACTCTGTCATTCTCTCGACTCAAACAGCACTTCAAGCACTCCAAACACCAAAGACGCTACAACGAACTTCAAGAGAAGATTTGGATCATTCAACATGAACTCAAAAGATTCTTCTACATCGAAGTTTGAGCTACTAGTCAAAAGTGTGCTGTAATCGAAGTGCATTGTAAAGAATTGTAATCAAATCATCGATAAAGGAATTTAAAGTGGATGTAGGCTCGATCTTAAGCCGAACCACTATAAAACTGTTGTCTTTTACTACTTTTCTGTGATTTCTCTGCTTATACTTTGTTCCCGTACCAACGGGTGGTGCTTTCACTTAATCTCTCTTTGCATCGGGGTGTAAGCGTCCAATTTTTACGTTAACAGAATTGAATTCGAATTTTAAATAGAATTCGACTTAGATTTGATAATGAATTAAATAAGAAGAGATGTTATAAAATAAAAATAAATAGAGTTTGATCGAAATAGTGATGGGTTGAATTACAAATAAAATTCTACTATGTTATAAATAATATTAAACGTAAATTGCGAGTAAATTAGATATAATGGAAGTATTGTCAAATGAGATGAAATTAAATTACAATAGAAGTGGTTTGCATTGCAAATAAAACCCAAGTGAATAGAAATAAATTGAGAATGACTTTGTATTAACAAAATAAATTCGAAATGAGTTAAGCAGGTGGATTTAAAATTTAAAATGGGGTGGATAAATTGGTTAATTGAGTTAAATAATAAATGGATGAAGTTTGATTGAATGAAATTAAATAAAGGTTTAGTTGGAACTGGATTGTCAGAATGGACTTAAATTATGAGACGAATAAATATGAAGTAAAATTTCTTAAACCAATAAAAGCTTGGATTAAATTAAGTTGGAAATGGAATTAAATGTAGAATGGGTTGAAATTAATTTAAAGTAGTTATAAACTGAAATAGAAACTCTATTAAACGAATATCGTCGAAATTGCATAAAATAAATTGTCGTTTGGCGTAAACAAAGTAATTAAATTTTTGTGAGTTGAAAGAGATTAAAATAAATTTGTTTTACAATTAATTGAAGTGAATATGATCTTGTTTGGATTAAAAATCAATTGCATGTAAGAAATTGAGTGCAAACCATTGGAACTGAATGAAATGGCTTATGAATTGATAGAAAGCAATTGAATTAGCTTTGAAGTTATATAAACCGCTTATGGGAAGCGTTTGGTGTTTGTTGCTTTTGAAATGCTTGTGTTTAGCCATTAAAAGTAAGTGAAATGCTAATAGATTTTCTATGTATGGTACTTATATGTTTAAATTGAGTAAGTACAGGTACCAGGGAGCCATTTGGTGGATTTGGGTTGCGCTAATTGCTTAAATTAATAAGTTGCTTGCTTAAAATGCTAAATAAACGTACGCCTACGCAATAAAAATAAGACATATGAACTGTTTTTGCTTTTTCCGACCGTGTGGGTCGATGTATACATATTTATATCTCCTATCATGTTGCAAAATCTCCTCTGTGCAAAGGAGACTCTGCCAAAATTTTTTAAAAAATTTTGGAGTTAGAAAATTTTTGAGAAATTTTTTTGAAAATTTTTGAGAAAATTTTCGTTATCGGCAAAAGTATTACAAATTGAAAATTTAAAGTAAATTAGAAGATGGACTAATATTAATCAGTTATACTTAAAGATAAAATTTAATATTCAAAATTGAAATAAGTTGAATTCACATTAAAACGGGAAAAAACGAATTTAAATAGAAGTAAATATGAAAACCTATTTAAGAAAATGTATAAAATGATTTGTAAAGCTTCGATTGAATATTGTTGCTAAACCAGATATGCAGGTATTAATGGAAAAGGATTTGGATTTGATTCCAAAGGATAAATTTTGATTGCCTGACAAAAGGTACGTATTTAAATTTCCAGATGAAATTGGATTGGGTTTTTGACATAGCCACTTGGCTTTTGTTTTCTTTTGGAATTTGGGAGCCCGTAGAGGCCTTTTGTAGTAGTACCGAGCTAGCCGCGCAAAGGAGACGCTGGGAAATTTTTTTGAAAATTTGGAGAGTTAGAAAAGTTTTGATAAAATTTTGATAATTCAAAATTTGGTTTTAAAATGAAATCTGAATGATTGAACAAAAAAAAGGGTACTGTTCGAAACTGGGAGAGTTTGGGAAGTTGGTAAGAATGATAAGGGGCCTTTTATGAAAGATAAATGGTAGGATGTTGAATTATGAGTTTTGGAAAAAAGTAAACGGGTATAGTACCATTCTTCCTAACTAGTAATTTCGGGGACGAAATTCTTTTAAGGGGGAGGAATGTGACGACCCGAAATTTCTAACAATTTAAAATAGAATAATTAAATTGATTTTAAAATATTTGAAAGTTAATTTTAACTTGAATTCAAGATATCAATATCTACTTGATAATTAAATCATTGAATTATGTAGTTCAAATATTGAATTTAAAATTTGAAATTGGGTAAAATATTGAATATGGAATTGTAAGCCAGTTTAAAATAATTTGAAGGCTTATAATTTTTTTAATGATAATACTGAAGATAATAGAATGATTGGGATTTAATTTAAGATGATTTGTTCAATTTTAATAATATATCGTTTAAATTGGAATTTGAAAATAGCCTTCCGAGGCACAGTCTCGGAATTCGACGAAACCAGTTCCATTGGATCTGTAATAGTAGTTATTATCGGATTTCAATCTTCGTAGTAATCGGAGTTGTCGTTTGACTTTGGCAGCTAGAACCCTTCGAACTATTTTAATCGATTTAATTTAAAATCGATCGTTTTCTTCTGTAACTCGTGCATACGATCAAATTAGCCTCCCAAACATGTTCCATTGTGTTCGGAATGCGGGTAAAACCTTATAAATGTCTGTCGGCACGTCTGATTCAGAGTTTGAGATTTCGCGTTATACAACGCGAGATATTTTCAATATTTAATTATATAATAAATTTTGTAGTACATTTAGTCAGAGATCTTTTATCACCGCTCGTACACAGGAAGCTACCCAAATCCATATTTATCTTCGTTTCTCCTCTCTAATCTTCAAACAGAAATTCGAACTCAAATAAGAAGAAAAAATGGCAACTGAATGAAAGAAAACAATATCGTTCTCACTTTTCCCTTCTTAAAAGCCCTTCAGTTCAATAGAGCCATTCATTTCCCTTTTTCTTTTCCCCAAAGTCTCGTTCTCTCCTCCGAATCCAAAATCGCGACTTGTTAAATAAAAAAAAAGAGCATGTGCTCGAATTCGAAGCGGACTTAAACTCAAGCTCAGCGATGACTTCGTTGGTCGCGATGATGGTAGGGAGGGGGCTGCTGCATCGTTTAGAGAATCGAATCCGTAGTCACGCAACTCGTGGGAGGTGAGAGTCAGAGGGAGGCGATCGAAATCCTGAGATTTGAGCATCACGACTTTGGGTCGCGTGCGAGCTTGGGTTTCATTCATGGGACGAAGCGATGTGGATTCGACATTTGGGGCGGGCACTGGGCGTTGACGTCGAGCGCAGCGCAAGCGTGGACTATGGAGGTTGCGAGGAGGCTTGAGGCTAAGTCGCGGTGCCGTCTTCGAGAGTGAAGTTGGTCGGCATCAATTGGAAATCCTAAAGGTCAACGATGGTGACGAGATTCGCTAGTATATGGGTTCATCTCTTCTGTGAAGGTATTTTCTATTGGTTTTATTAGACTATACATATAACATAACAGAGGAAATTTATTAGTTTGGAACTAAACCATCAGTTAAATAATAAATGGTAATTAGGCTGTTGTAATTAACCTGTTTAATTTTTGGTTGTCAAAAATAGGATGTTAAAAGAAACTATTAGTTCAAAAATTTTAAATCAAATAATGAGTTAAATTAAATAAGTTTGGATTGATAATCGATGATTATAAATTAGTTAATCGAGTAATTTAAGATAATGAATTAATTGTTAATAAATTGTGAATGTTTAATTCAACGTTTGAAATCTGAAAAGAAAACAAGCTGGTTGGAATGGGTTGCAAAAAGAAAAAGAAAAATCAAAGGTGATTAAATCCCACTCTGTTGGATTTATATTTAAATTTATATGGTTAAATTCAAATAATTGGTTGAATGTTTAAGTTGATTGGATGTATACTGATGATGATGTGACCTTGGTTTCGATTGATTCTCGAGTTAATTGTGAATTACTCGAAGTATATTGGGTTTTAAATTGTTTTAAACTTAAATCACAAATAAGAAAATGTTTTCATTTTAAATTTAATAAGGGCTTCATGTTTTGTGATTCATTAAATTAGTGGGGTAATTGAAATGAATAATTGATTAATTCAATTAATTAATGACTTGACTTAATTAATTTAGTGGTGAAGGGTTTGCATTGATTAATTAAGTTAATTAATTAAGTGTAAGTAGTTCAGAATAATCATTAGATGGTTTGGTAAATAATTACTTAATGAAATTAATAAAATATAATTATTTTGGGTAATAAATCAAGAGGTTAGTTAAGATTGTTAATTAAGGAGAAATTTGATTATTTAACAAAGTAAATAAATGGATAGTTAATTACAGGTTGAGATTAATCGAAGGTGATTAACATTGTGGTTGAATTAAAGTAATTAATTTAGATTGGAAAAACTTAAAATATAATTGAAATAATTAATAAATATAATTAACGATGTAATTGAAGATTGATTAATTAAGATGAATTAATCAGTAATAAGTGACTTATGGGAAGTAAATTAGTAAAGTAATTAAGAATTAATGTAATTACATAATTAATTAATTCATGAAGTAATAAAGATTACTTAATGATCTTGGTTGAGACTAATTAATATTGTGAAGTTAGTCTAAGTGAATTACTTGAATGTAATTGAGAGATAATAAATCCAGGGTGATTAATTAAGATAAAAATGAAGGGGTGATTGATTAATTGATTTGAAATTAATTAATCTTTAATGAACAAATCTAAGTGGTTGAGGTTAGTAAATCAATCAGGATTAATTGAATTAAATTTATATGTGATTAAGCTTTGCTTATGGATGATTGAATGGTATTGGGTGCTTTGAATGAGTTGATATCTCTGATATGAAATGCTGTGTATCTCATTTCAATAACATGAGTTAGGATAACATGAGTTTCGAAGAGACCGGGGTCGGGTATTAGGAAATACCCGAAACTAAATTGGATTAAAAATAAATTAATGTGTGAAATAAATAGGTTGGACTAAAATGATTTAAGTGTATTGGATTATTTTATCTAAGTTTGGTACTTAAAAACTGATATGTGAAATAAGTGTTGTCTTTAGCAAATTGTGAATTGGTTAAATTGATATAAGTTACCCCGGGTTTATATAAGTTGATTGCATTGGTATTCCATGTTAGTTGGGTTTACTCACGCTGGTTTCCAGCCTGACCCGAGTGTTACTTTGGTGTAATGCTCAGGTCAGACCGAGTATTACATATTTTCAGGTAGGACGTGCTGGAGCTCAGGAGGCAAGCTCGATGGCGAGAACGTATAGAGTATTTCCGCTGTAGTATATTATTGTGTATCTGAGACATGAAAATAGTGTATATTCAGTGACTGTGAATATGTAAACTCTGATGTATATTAAATGTAATCGATAGATATGGTATTCTTTTGTAAACTGATATTAGTTATTATTATATTTTATCCGCTGTGAATGTGAGATGTTTGGTGTTGCAGTTCTTCTTCTTCTTCTTCTTCTTCTTCTTCTATCTCTTTCTTCTTTTTCATAATTATCTGGAAATTTCGGGTTCGAAATTTATGGGTCATTACAATTTTTCTAAAGAATGTTAATTTGAAATGATAATTTATTTTGATAAATGAATGTTTGAAGTTTATATTTGTATGAAAGAATATTTAGTTTACTTGTAATTTGAGTTTATTTAAAAATGATGGATTTATGAATGAATATTTCAAAACTAAGTAATAAAGAAAATTTTAAGATATATGAAATTATAAAATTTAGTTTTGGAACATGGTATATTCAAGCTTTGAAATATATATTAAAGATTGAATAGTTTATTTTATGGATCAAATCTTTATTTGAAATTTGATAATATTTGAAATGGTTTTATTGGAAAACTAAATTGAATTGAAACTAATGGTTTCAATTGAATTAAAATTGGAAATTTTAGATTTGGGTTTAATTGGATAAATTTGTGAAATGTAAAGAATTAAAGGAATCTTTTATGATTTCAAATGTATGATTTCGAAAGGTTATGATTTTTAAAGTGTTATAATTTCAAGTATTTTGGTTTCGAAAGATTTATAACTTTGAAAGTATTATGATTTTGGAAAGCGAATATATGTTTCAAATAGAAAGGAATTTGTTTGAACTAAATTTGTTGATTTGAAAATTTCGATTATTTTCTAAATCTATTGTTTTAAGATACTTTGAAACTGAATATATGTAATTAGGAAGAAATGATTTGGCGAAATCATATATGATTTTGAAACTGAATTGATATTGAAATGGTTTGACATTGAGAACCTTGTTTATTTAAATACTTTGATTTGGGAGTTATCGAACTTGTATAAAATTGATTTGTGTAAGTATGAAGTGATTTGAAACTTTTGATTTGCAAAGGTACTCAACTTGTAAATTGAAATCTTATATAATCGAAGTCTATATAAGTGTGACTTGATATACTATTGATTTTGGGAAGTATTCGATTTGAAATGAAATTATATATATTGGACTATATATAAGTATGATATTTGAAAGTTATTTGAAAGGTACTATGTGATAGATATTTTTGAACTAAAGATATGGAAAGTGCCTTCTGCTTGATATCCGCTTTGTGGCCACACTATGGATTCATTCTATCGATATTATTCTCTCTGATTTGGGTTTTTCGGGTATGATACTCGAGTGTCCATCGAATTCCATGGCGATCTCCATGGTCTTATGTTTGCGACTGCATAGTGTAATTCACCTGGCTGAGATGCCATGGGGGTACGGATGTTTCTCGGGGGATCCAGGCGTAACCATTGTGTATCCTACGATCTATGTAGGTCGTAGTAGTAGTGAAATTCGCTGGCTGAGATAGATTAAGGATACGGATATTTCCTAGGGATCCAGGTGTAACCATTGTGTATCTGCGTTCTACTAGTCATCATGGCCTAATTCACAGGCTGAGATAGCTTACCGGTATGGATGTTCCTTGGGGGATCCATGCGTAGCCATTGTGTATCTGCGATCCATGGTTAGACAAATGTTTGGTTTGGTTGATTTGTTTGGATTGTACTTTCCTTATCTATTGTTTTAAAAGGTTTTCTAGTATTTTCACTGAGTGTTGAAACAAGTCTACTAAGCATCTGGAGAATTCTAGCTTTGTGACTGATCAACGCATAGCCAGATTCTGCAGGAACGAAAGTAAACTGGCTAAGACATCGAGTTACTAAAGTATTTTGATAAAGTCTTGTATAAAGGATATTTTGTTCATTTATTTTTTTCTAAATAATATATAATTTTTTAAATATTATTTACTTCGAACTATCAAATTTGAATCAACTAACTATTTATCATATTATAAAATGTTGTAAATAAATTTTTTAAATTGAAATGTATATGGTTTTAAAATAATGGTCCATCCTTGACTTTCAACCTATTTTTCATTCTAGCTATTCCTATTTTTTCCTCTTCGAAGGTCCTTTCTGCATTGTGGAAAGAGTTGGTTCTTTGGCTTATCGTTTCGATTTGTCCAAGAAGCTTTCTTGAGTGCATGATGTATTCCTCATCTCACATCTTCGCTGGTAACATCATGATCCATCTCTTCTTGTTCAGCCTTCTGCTCTTGATGGTTTGGATATTGAGCCTAATCTGACTGTCGAGAGGAAGCCACTTTGTATTGTCAATAGAGGTACGAACCAGCTAAGAAGGAAATCTGTTAGTCTGGTCAAAGTACCGTGTAAGTACTAATAATCGAGGTTGTACCTGGGAGACATAGGAGAGCATTCGTGCTTTGAATTCTAAATTGTTTTTCCAGGTACTATGTGTTGTCTATCTTGCTTTTTTTATTTACCTTATTCGTTCTTTTCGAGGACGAAACGATTTGAGTGGGGGAGAGTATAACAATTTGGTGATTATTTTAATTATATATTTTAATTATTTAAATTAATTACTCCTGATTTAAAAAATTTATTATATTTATTAAATTGGATAAATTTTGTTATTTTTAATTATAAATTTGGATTTTTGTGTGAATTATAATTTCGAACCTGAATAAATAGGATATTTTCAAAAAAGTGGATTTTTGGTTAATCTGATCAAACTTTGACTTTTAAATTTTAAATTTAAATATTTGAATTTTTGAATTTTTTCTTTTATTATGAAATTAGATTACATTTCAAGAATACTACTTTTCGTTTCTTTGAAATCTTATTTATATTGAGAAAGTTATGTTTTTGACAATATTGTTTATAAATTGATTTATTCAACAATATTATTTATTTTAATTTATATAAATAATGTTTTCATTTATCAAATCATGTTCTAATATGTGTTATATGACATGTTAGGTATACATTTTATTTTAAAACAAATTTAAAGTGATGTTTAAATTTTTCCAAAGTTTGTTGAATTTATTTTCAAATTTTAAAGCCTAGTTTCCAATTTTTAAATATTTTCTCAATTTAATTATATTTAATTAAAATTTATTTACTTATTTTTTGCATTCATCATATATTTGTGTTTTTATCTGTATTTATAAGTATTTTTCATGTATTTATAATTTCAAAAGAATTAAGGAAATTTGAAAAGTTTGTGACCTTTTGTGTACTTTGTCTTTTCATATTATAGTCACCTTTTCACCAATCAATGCATCAATTAAATTTTATTCCTTATACTTTTCTTTCAGCTGACCATTTAATTTTTTTCTCACGTGAAAATACACTTCTCAACCCTAAAATTTCGGCCATTTCCTGAAGCATAGTTTTGGTAAAATTTTCATGTCTTTTTCACATTTTCTACTTCATTTATTTGATTATTGTACTTGCATTCACCTTCATGTGTTCGGCCCCTCCACCTCCAACACCTTGTCCGCCTACACCACCACCACAACCAGCCACATCCTCTCCTTCCCATTTCCATTCCATAGTCGTGGCTGTGACGCCCCACCACTATACCCACGCTAGCCAAGAACACTACGGTGTAATGCTGTCAACTAGCACGGAGGATAAGGCTGTTGAGGAGCGACCATCTGTATAATTGCTTTGTGCGAGTACCGATATGCCAGATAACAATATAACTTTTCATCTCAAGAGGAAATCCGACATACCGACACAAACTCAAAGCTACTACACAGTAGCTATAAAGGTCTTCGGAAACAAATATAGAAATAAACATAACACAAATCAGTCACAGACAATTCATATCACAAAGGCGGAAATAGATATGAATATAACACTAACACATGATAGTGTATATCAGAGTAGTGGTCAAAAAGATCCATAATATCACAAAAGAATAGTTACACGAACTACACAAAAGAATAAGTATACATTATGGAGTCTATATCTCGAATGTATACACCAAAATAAACTACTAATCTAAGTAGTAAGACAAAAGTCAGAGAAATCAATACCAAGAGAGAAGTCAAGCAGAAGCACCTGTAACATCTCGGTCTGACCCGAGTATTATTTAATAAGAAAATAATAAACGGATCAGTCTAACTATAGATATCAGATGAAACGATATAGAATAAGAGATATGACTAAACACATAATAATCACAATTCCAAGCTGTGATATATATTAGTAATTGAAAACCAACGAGAGATTAATCAATATCACCAAATCTACACAAGAATCAAAGAAATGCCATACTCCTTATTTCGTTCATCAAACCACAAATATTGACGATTATATTAATGTCAATCACAAAAGTCAATGACACACAAATTCACCAATGCACAAATATTGACAATAATATCAATGTCAATCACACAAGTCAATGACACACGAATTCACCAATGCACAAATATTAACAATAATATCAATGTCAATCACAAAAGTCAATGACACACAAATTCACCAATGCACCAATATTGACAATAATATCAATGTCAATCACAAAAGTCAATGACACACAAATTCCAGAATTCAATACGCGAAATCCAGAAATCACAAAAGTCAATGACGCACAAATTCACCAATGCACAATATTGATAAAACTTATCAATGGAAATCACGAAAATTGGTGAAACACAAATTCTAGAAATCGTCTCAAGAAATCCAGAAATCACAAAGGGGGGAGGCCTATCACAAACGGGAGCATAAAGCCCACCAACACGTGCATCTCAAACAGAACGCTAATTCCATGGTTGCTAACCATCACAAATTGAGCCCAAGCTCCACAAACGGCCCGAAGACCATGGGTTGCTACCCCACCAAATTTGGTCGAAACTCCACAAAACGGGGTTTAGTCTCCCTCGCAGACAAAGAGACATCGCACATTGCTAGTCTAAATCACAAAGATGATCGTCATGATCAACGAGAAGTATCGATTACAGTAAGCTAGTAAATATATGAGCTTAGCATCATGTCCCATAACCACTAGCTTAACTTAAATATTTACGAACAAATTGTAGATCTCTACTAGAAAATTGTCACAAGAGTTTCAATCGAACAAGTCCAAGAATTAACCAACAAAGTGAACGCAAGCGTTTCATACCACTTGTTTTACTAAGTCGTTTAATTAGATTTCTCATACGAGTGAGGTAAAGGTTTGTATATACTAATAGATTGGAAAATGGTTTTATAAACGAATTTGGTATTAAAATAGTATTGAAATCGTTTGAGGAAAGATTTTTGATATTTACTACTAGTGTAGAAAACCTTTATATTTTTAAAGTGACAAAACACAAAGAAGATTGTAGGAACAATCAATCACTAAAATTCACATACGAAGATGTGAATAAAAAATCCAACGAAACCGATAAAGAATCCATCAAAATGGATACTCAAAAATCCCTAAAAAGGAGTCATCAAAGTCATAACAAATGATAACAAGACATAGGAAACAACACGAATCGATTAAAGTTGGAAACCACGCAAAATACGCAAAATAGGCAAAATAACATCAGGTCGGTCGGCCGGCCTCAGGGCTCGGTCGACCGGACCCTGTTCAGAAAAATAGTTCGGGAAGCAGGTCGGTCGACTAAGCTCTGTAGTCGGTAAACCGGACCCAAACAGAGAAGTGCTATGCACATTTGGAAGCAGGTCGGTCGGCGGCCTCAGGGCTCGGTCGGTCGGACCTGTTTCCAGCCTCTTCCCTGCCTATTACAAATGAGGTTCAATCTTGACCAAATTGCATTCTCTCGAGCAACGGCGCTAAGGGATTATGCCAATCGACTACCCGGCCCTATAAGCTCTTCGATGCATCTCCAAAAACATGATCAAAGATCAAAGCTATGATTTTTAAGGAATTGAACCCAAAGCACTAAAAATTGGAATATTCACCAAATCAATCCAAACCAAAAGCAAATGCACACGAATAAGTGTTAGGAATTCATACCTAACAATCGAAGATAAATTTAAGCATAGATGTGAGATAAAAATCTCAACTTTTCACAAAATCAAACAAGAAGAAGCTTGAAAGCAAATGGAGAATCAACCTTTCTTCAACACAACCCAATTGAGCTTGAATCTAAGCTCAAAAACAAGAACATTCCCAAAATTAGGTTTAGGAATTTCTGAAATTGGTAAGAGAATAAGTTGGAGAAGATGAAGAGAATGCTTACCAATGGGTTCTCTTGAATTTGGAGCTAGGGATTTGAAGTTTAAAGAGGAACTAGGGTTTTAGAGTTTTAATTTCCAATCTCTCCCACCATTAATGCTATAAAAACTGAAAAGAGAAAGAAGTGAGGGAGAATGGGGAGGAGAGGTTCAGTTTTTAAGTATAAGTTGGCTAATGGCTGAACCCAAACTCAAACCCAAAGTGAAAAGTAGCAAAAATCAACTTTCTCCAAACATATCGAAGCTTATACTCAAAAAGGTCGCAAACGGCATTTTAAACCCAATGGGAGTGGTCCCGAGTCCTAATTCGACCGTATGCAAAAAAGTAGCTTTTCGGACTAAAATCCGACTAACGATGAAATATTTAAATAAAATATTTAAATATAAAATCGGTAAATATGCGGGTTGTTACAGACTCCCCTCCTTAAAGAAATTGCGTCCTCGCAATATTTTAAGAAGAAGATATATAGTAACAACCATAAAAGCATATTTAACACAAAAGAAGTTTGAAATAAGAAGTTCACCTCAAAGAGCACGAGAAAGTAAGTTCGGATGTGTTCGCTCGATGTACTCTCTAGATTCCCAAGAACAATCCTTAGGATTTGAAGACCATTGAACTTTAACAAGAGGAACATCTTTATTTCGAAGTCGTTTGACCTCCGAAGCAATGATACGAATAGGATGTTGCTCATAAGTTAAATTAGGCGAAACTTCAATCTCTTCCACAACACCGGGCTCAAGAACAGAATCAGAATCTCGAAGGCACTTCCGTAATTGAGAAACGTGAAACACGTCATGAATAGCAGAAAATTGAGCCGGTAATAAAAGGCGATAAGCCATGGAACCAATACGTTCGGTGATAGGAAATGGCCCAATATATCGAGGCGCCAATTTTCCCGATCGACTGAAACGTACAACACCTTTCATAGGCGAAACACGAACAAATACGAGATCTCCCACAGAAAATTCTAATTTCCTTCTCCGGTTATCGGAATAGGATTTTTGTCTACTCTGGGCTTCTTTTATCCTATGACGAATAAGGTCAATCTTTTCTGTGGAATCATGAATAAAATCTGGACCTCAAACCAGCTTCTCACCGATCTCAAGCCAACAAGAAGGAGATCGGCACGGCCTTCCATAGAGTGTCTCAAAAGGTGCCGTACCAATACTAGATTGGAAGCTATTATTATAGGAAAATTCAACAAGTGAAATATGATCTTCCCAACTTCCCCCAAAATCAAGCACACAAGCACGAAGAAGATCTTCATGAGTTTGATTCACACGCTCAGTTTGTCCATCGGACTGAGGATGATAAGCGGTGTTAAAATTGAGCTTCATTCCCAAAGCTTTTTGAAGACTCTTCCAAAATCCACTAGTAAACAATGGATCACGATCACTAACAATAGAAGTAGGAACTCCATGCAATTTAACAATCTCTTTGATAAAGGGCTTGGCCAAAAGAGGAACGGTTCGGTTAGACCGAACGGGAATAAAATGGGCAGATTTAGTAAGCCTATCAACAATCACTCATAAGCTATCATGACCCGAACGAGAACGGGGAAGGCCATCTATAAAATCCATGGAAATATTGTCCCACTTCCAAATTGGAATTTCTAAAGGTTGCAATAATCCACCGGGCCTTTGATGCTTGGCCTTAACGAGTTGGCAAGTGATGCAACGCTTAACGAAGTTAGCGATGTCAAGTTTCATTCCCTCCCAATAATAAAGTCGCTTCATATCCGCGTACATTTTACTACTACTGGGATGAATGGTAAATTTAGAACGATGTGAATCTTCTAAAATATCTTTACGAAGGTCACTAATATTTGGCACGATAAGTCTACCAAATTTCCGAATGCCGCCACGAGAATCGATATCAAAGTCCTTCAAACCTTCAATATCAATCTTATCCTTAATATTTTGGCCAAGAAGCGCCAATTCGGGATCTAGCCTTTGAGCTTCAAGAATGCGGTCTAAAAGAGAAGGATGAGCCTCAAGGCTACATAAAACAAATGATGAGCATAAATCGGATACGCGGTCTCGAATCTCACAAGTGGATAAGATCTCGAGATTGTTCCATTCGGATATCATCATAGAAACAACAGCTTGTTGTTTACGGCTAAGAGCATCGGCGACACGATTACCCTTACCGGGAGTATAAAGAATATCAAGATCATATGGTGCAAGAAATTCGAGCCAACGCTGTTGACGTAAATTAAGTTCCTTTTGGGAGAATAAATACTTCAAAGATTTATGATCGGTATAAAGAACAAATTTCTCTCCTAAAAGATAATGACGCCAAATCCGAAGATCGAAAACAATAGCCGCGAGTTCTAAATCATGAGTGGCATATCTAGTCTCGGCAGGCTTCAATTGCCTAGAAGCATAAGCAATAACACTTTCCCTTTGCATAAGAACGACACCCAAACCAACGCGACTAGCATCGGTATAAACAATGAAATCTTGATTCCCCTCGGGAATAACAAGAATAAGAGCATCAGAAAGGAGTTCTTTTAGTTTCTGAAAAGAAGTTTCACATTTGTCCGACCAAATGTATTTAATACCTTTCTTCGTTAAGCTAGTGAGAGGCACGGCAATCTTAGAAAAGTCTTTGATAAAACGACGGTAATAGCCCGCCAATCCAAGAAAACTATGAATCTCTGTCACACTTTCCGGTCTCTTCCAATCTTGAATCGCTTCAATCTTTGAAGGATCCACAGAAATTCCGGATTCGGAAATAATATGACCGAGAAACTTCACACGAGATTGCCAAAATGGCATTTAGAAAATTTTGCCTTTAATTGATTACTCCTAAGAGTTTCCAACACAATCCGAAGATGTTTTTCATGCTCCTCCTCGGTTTTAGAATACATAAGAATATCATCGATAAAGATAAGAACAAACCGGTCGAGGAAGTCTTTGAAAACTCTATTCATAAGGTCAACGAAATACGCCGGAGCATTCGTCAAACCAAATGGCAGGACAAGCCATTCATAAGATCCATAACGAGTACGGAACGAGGTCAATGGAATACTATCCTCTGCAATACGAAGCTGATGAAATCCTGTAGCTAAGTCTAATTGTGAAAAGACTCTAGCACCACTAAGTTGATCGAATAGATCATCAATCCGAGGTAAAGGATATTTATTTTTGATAGTAAGATCATTATGCTTGCGGTAGTCAACGCAAAGCCTAAGTGTTCCATCGGATTTCTTCACAAAAATAGCCGAAGCTCCCCAAGGCGAGGAACTAGAGCGAATAAATTGCTTCATCTCCAATTCAGATAATTGTTTACGCATCTCCTCGTTTTCTTTATTGGACATACGATACGGAGGGCGAGTGATAGGTTGAGCTCCAGGAATAAGATTAATTCTGAACTCAATTGCTCACTTAGGTGGTAATCCTAAAACGGGCTCGAACAAGTCGGGAAATTCACGAACGACGTGAATAAGAGAAATAATATCACCCTCATCGTCATCATCGTCATTGCGAGGATTTAAAGAATATAAAGATGCAACCAAGCTGGAATCTGAATCTTTAAGATTAATAGAAATCTGCTTAACATATTGAGGATGTTGAAGATGAATTGTCCGCTCAGGACATAGGATATGGGCTTCATAACGGTTAAGCCAATCCATTCCCAAAATCATTCCAAAGCCTAAATAACGCATGACATGCAAATCAGCTCGGAAAGAAAAATCACACAAAATAATCTCGACATCTTTACACAATAAACTGATTGTCGCGGATCCACCAACTGGATTTGTAATTCTCAAAGAAGTCATTAAACATAAAACATCCAAAGAAAAAGTATCAACATGTTCTTTTGATATAAAATAATGGGACGCACCCGTATCAAAAAGAACTCGAATAGGATGATCACGAAATAAAATAATTCCATCCAGAATAGAATGAGAAATACCTTGGCCATGAGATGTGTTGCCAGGGGCTTGAGCAACATTAAGCTTTCCCTCCTTCTTGCCCTGAAGCTTGGGGCATGAAGATATAACATGACCGGGAACTTTGCAGTAGCGACAAGAGAGAGACCTTGGGCACTTGTTCGCATAATGGTCCTTCGAACCACAATTATAGCATTCCCCACGGCCAAAGGAAGAAGTCTTTGCCACGGAGGTTGCTTGCTTCCCTTTCTTATTCGGATAGGGGCCTTTGAATTGGCTTGGCCTCTTCTTGTTGTTGAAGTTTGGTTTGGAACCCACCACTTCAACATCGTTCTCCCTATCCGCCTCTTCAAGACGAAGAGCAATATCAACGAGTTGGTCGAAAGAAACTTCTAATTTTAGAAGTAATGGCTTCTTGAGATTTTTGTTTATGGCATAGACGAATCTCTGGTTCTTCTTTAAAGGGGTGTTGATGTATTCAACCCCATATTTGGAAAGCGACTCGAAGGAGGCGACGTAATCAGTCACGGAGGACTCACCTTGAACAAGGTCTATAAATCGTCGAGCCAATGTCACTTTCTCTGCTTCCGGTATAAATTTCAACTCGAAGCGTTCCCGGAATTTCTCCCAGGTGAGATCCGCTTCATTAATCTCAGAAATAAGAAGCTCGTACCAGTCCAATGCTCTTTCTCGGAGCATACAAGAGGCCACCTGAACTCGGTGAAGGTCAATAAGATTCATGCGAGAAAAGATTCGATCTCATGACTTTAGCCAAGCCTGTACTTCAATAATAGTTTCGGAACCTTTGAATGGCTCCCCACCCAAATTAGTGTAATCGCTACACAAGTGTGCAAATCCCGACTTTGGGTGAGTAGGTTCCGGGTTAGCTCCAGATGCTTGAGCATCCGTCACTAAATCAAGAAGCTGTTGAGCAGTCATAAAAACTCCATCTTGGGGTGGAACACTAGATGGTCCAGCTCTGGGACGGCCTGGTCTAGACATTCCTCTTCCTTAGAAAGAAAGAAGAGCAAGAAGAAGATTATTCACCAAATGGAATATCAAGCAATCTTGATAGATAAACAAGGAATCATAAGGAAAATAGGATGAATCGGTACGAAGACTCGAATTAAATCCTAAAGCACAACTCCTAAGATGGCCTTAGGACGATGATCCTTGTTATAATATTCCATATTGTTTCGAAGTTTGGCTCTGATACCAAGCTGTGACGCCCCACCTCTATACCCACGCTAGCCAAGAACACCACGGTGTAATGCTGTCAACTAGCACGAAGGATAAGGCTGTTGAGGAGCGACCATCTGTATAATTGCTTTGTGCGAGTAAAGATATGCCAGATAAAAATATAACCTTTCATCTCAAGAGGAAATCCGACATACCGACACAAACTCAAAGCTACTACATAGTGGCTATAAAGGACTTCGAAAACAAATATAGAAATAAACATAACACAAATCAGTCACAGACAATTCATATCACAAAGGCGGAAATAGATATGAATATAACACTAACACATGAAAGTGTATATCAGAGTAGTGGTCAAAAAGATCCACAATATCACAAAAGAATAGTTACACGAACTACACAAAAGAATAAGTATACATTATGGAGTCTATATCTCGAATGTATACACCAAAATAAACTACTAATCTAAGTAGTAAGCCAAAAGTCAGAGAAATCAATCCCAAGAGAGAAGTCAAGCAGAAGCACCTATAACATCTCGGTCTGACCCGAGTATTATTTAATAAGAAAATAATAAACTGATCAGTCAAACTATAGATATCAGATGAAACGATATAGAATAAGAGATATGACTAAACACATAACAATCACAATTCCAAGCTGTGATATATATATATAAGTAATTGAAAACCAACGAGAGATTAATCAATATCACCAAATCTACACAAGAATCAAAGAAATGCCATACTCTTTATTTCGTTCATCAAACCACAAATATTGACGATTATATTAATGTCAATCACAAAAGTCAATGACACACAAATTCACCAATGCACAAATATTGACAATAATATCAATGTCAATCACACAAGTCAATGACACACGAATTCACCAATGCACAAATATTGACAATAATATCAATGTCAATCACAAAAGTCAATGACACACAAATTCACCAATGCACAAATATTGACAATAATATCAATGTCAATCACAAAAGTCAATGACACACAAATTCCAGAATTCAATACGCGAAATCCAGAAATCACAAAAGTCCATGACGCACAAATTCACCAATGCACAAATATTGATAAAACTTATCAATGGAAATCACGAAAATTGGTGAAACACAAATTCTAGAAATCATCTCAAGAAATCCAGAAATCATAAAGGGGGGAGGCCGATCACAAATGGGAGCATAAAGCCCACCAACACGTGTATCATAAACGGAACGCTAATTCAATGGTTGCTAACCATCACAAATTGAGCCGAAGCTCCACAAACGGCCCGAAGACCATGGGTTGCTACCCCACCAAATTGAGTCGAAACTCCACAAAACGGGGTTTAGTCTCCCTCGCAGACAAAGAGACATCGCACATTGCTAGTCTAAATCACAAAGATGATCGTCATGATCAACGAGAAGTGTCGATTACAGTAAGCTAGTAAATATATGAGCTTAGCATCATGTCCCATAACCACTAGCTTAACTTAAATATTTACGAACAAATTGTAGATCTCCACTAGAAAATTGTCACAAGAGTTTCAATCGAACAAGTCCAAGAATTAACCAACAAAGTGAACGCAAGCGTTTCATACCACTTGTTTTACTAAGTCGTTTAATTAGATTTCTCATACGAGTGAGGTAAAGGTTTGTATATACTAATAGATTGGAAAACGGTTTTATAAATGAATTTGGTATTAAAATAGTATTGAAATCGTTTGAGGAAAGAGTTTTGATATTTAATACTAGTGTAGAAAACCTTTATATTTTTAAAGTGACAAAACACTAAGAAGATTGTAGGAACAATCAATCACTAAAATTCACATATGAAGATGTGAATAAAAAATCCAACGAAACCGATAAAGAATCCATCAAAATGGATACTCAAAAATCCCTAAAAAGGAGTCATCAAAGTCATAACAAATGATAACAAGACATAGGAAACAACACGAATCGACTAAAGTTGGAAACCACGCAAAATAGGCGAAATAGGCAAAATAACATCAGGTCGGTCGGCCGGCCTTAGTGCTCGGTCGACCGGACCCTGTTCAGAAAAATAGTTCGGGAAGCAGGTCGGTCGACCGAGCTCTGTAGTCGGTCGACCGGACCCAAACAGAGAAGTGCATAGCACATTTGGAAGCAGGTCGGTCGGCCGGCCTCAGGGCTCGGTCGGCCGGACCTGTTTCCAGCCTCTTCCCTACCTATTACAAATGAGGTTCAATCTTGACCAAATTGCATTCTCTCGAGCAACGGCGCTAAGGGATTATGCCAATCGACTACCCGGCCTTATAAGCTCTTCGATGCATCTCCAAAAACATGATCAAAGATCAAAGCTATGATTTTTAAGGAATTGAACCCAAAACACTAAAAATTGGAATATTCACCAAATCAATCCAAACCAAAAGCAAATGCACACGAATAAGTGTTAGGAATTCATACCTAACAATCGAAGATAAATATAAGCATAGATGTGAGATAAAAATCTCACCTTTTCACAAAATCAAACAAGAAGAAGCTTGAAAGCAAATGGAGAATCAACCTCTATTCAACACAACACAATTGAGCTTGAATCTAAGCTCGAAAACAAGAACATTCCCAAAATTAGGTTTAGGAATTTCTGAAATTGGTAAGAGAATAAGTTGGAGCAGATGAAGAGAATGCTTACCAATGGGTTCTCTTGAATTTGGAGCTAGGGATTTGAAGTTGCAAGAGGAACTAGGGTTTTAGAGTTTTAATTTCCAATCTCTCCCACCATTAACGCTATAAAAACTTAAAAGAGAAAGAAGTGAGGGAGAATGGGGAGGAGAGGTTCAGTTTTTAAGTATAAGTTGGCTAATGGCTGAACCCAAACTCAAACCCAAAGTGAAAAGTAGCAAAAATCAACTTTCTCCAAACATATCGAAGCTTATACTCAAAACGGTCGCAAACGGCATTTTAAACTCAATGGGAGTGGTCCCGAGTCCTAATTCGACCGTATGCAAAAAGTAGCTTTTCGGACTAAAATCCGACTAACTATGAAATATTTAAATAAAATATTTAAATATAAAATCGATAAATTTGCGGGTTGTTACAGACTCCCCTCCTTAAACAAATTGCGTCCTCGCAATATTTTAAGAAGAAGATATATAGTAACAACCATAAAAGAATATTCAACACAAAAGAAGTTTGAAATAAGAAGTTCACCTCAAAGAGCACGAGAAAGTAAGTCCGGATGTGTTCGCTCGATGTACTCTCTAGATTCCCAAGAACAATCCTTAGGATTTGAAGACCATTGAACTTTAACAAGCGGAACATCTTTATTTCGAAGTCGTTTGACCTCTGAAGCAATGATACGAATAGGATGTTGCTCATAAGTTAAATTAGGCGAAACTTCAATCTCTTCCACAACACCGGGCTCAAGAACAGAATCGGAATCTCGAAGGCACTTCCGTAATTGAGAAACGTGAAACACGTCATGAATAGCAAAAAATTGAGCCGGTAATAAAAGGCGATAAGCCATGGAACCAATACGTTCGGTGATAGGAAATGGCCCAATATATCAAGGCGCCAATTTTCCCGATCGACTGAAACGTACAACACCTTGCATAGGCGAAACACGAACAAACACGAGATCTCCCACAGAAAATTCTAATTTCCTTCTCCGGTTATCGGCATAGGATTTTTGTCTACTCTGGGCTTCTTTCATCCTATGACGAATAAGGTCAATCTTTTCTGTGGAATCACGAATAAAATCTGGACCTAAAACCAGCTTCTCACCGGTCTCAAGCCAACAAGAAGGAGATCGGCATGGCCTTCCACAGAGTGCCTCAAAAGGTGCCATACCAATACTAGATTGGAAGCTATTATTATAGGAAAATTCAACAAGTGAAATATGATCTTCCCAACTTCCCCCAAAATCAAGCACACAAGCACGAAGAAGATCTTCAAGAGTTTGATTCACACGCTCAGTTTGTCCATCGGACTGAGGATGATAAGCGGTGTTTAAATTGAGCTTCGTTCCCAAAGCTTTTTGAAGACTCTTCCAAAATCCACTAGTAAACAATGGATCACGATCACTAATAATAGAAGTAGGAACTCCATGCAATTTAACAATCTCTTTGATAAAGAGCTTGGCCAAAAGAGGAACAGTTCGGTTAGACCGAACGGGAATACAATGGGCAGATTTAGTAAGCCTATCAATAGTCACCCATAAGCTATCATGACCCGAACGAGAATGGGGAAGGCCATCTATAAAATCCATGGAAATATTGTCCCACTTCCAAATTGGAATTTCTAAATGTTGCAATGACCCACCGGGCCTTTGATGCTCGGCCTTAACGAGTTGGCAAGTGATGCAACGCTCAACGATGTTAGCGATGTCAAGTTTCATTCCCTTCCAATAATAAAGTCGCTTCATATCCGCGTGCATTTTACTACTACCGGGATGAATGGTAAATTTAGAATGATGTGAATCTTCTAAAATATTTTTACGAAGATCACTAATATTTGGCACGATAAGTCTACCAAATTTCCGAATGCCGCCACGAGAATCGATATCAAAGTCCTTCAAACCTTCAATATCAATCTTATCCTTAATATTTTGGCCAAGAAGCGCCAATTCGGGATCTAGCCTTTGAGCTTCAAGAATGCGGTCTAAAAGAGAAGGATGAGCCTCAAGGCTACATAAAACAAATGATGATCATAAATCGGATACGCGGTCTCGAATCTCACAAGTGGATAAGATCTCGAGATCGTTCCATTCGGATATCATCACAGAAACAACAGCTTGTTGTTTACGGCTAAGAGCATCGGCGACACGATTACCCTTACCGGGAGTATAAAGAATATCAAGATCATATGGTGCAAGAAATTCGAGCCAATGCTGTTGACGCAAATTAAGTTCCTTTTGAGAGAATAAATACTTCAAAGATTTATGATCGGTATAAAGAACAAATTTCTCTCCTAAAAGATAATGACGCCAAATCCGGAGAGCGAAAACAATAGCCGCTAGTTCTATCATGAGTGGCATATCTAGTCTCGGCAGGCTTCAATTGCCTAGAAGAATAAGCAATAACACGTTCCCTTTGCATAAGAACGGCACCCAAACCAACGCGAATAGCATCGGTATAAACAACGAAATCTTGATTCCCCTCGGGAATAACAAGAATAGGAGCATCAGAAAGGAGTTCTTTTAGTTTCTGAAAAGAAGTTTCACATTTGTCCGACCAAATGTATTTAATACCTTTCTTCGTTAAGCTAGTGAGAGGCACGGCAATCTTAGAAAAGTCTTTGATAAAACGACGGTAATAGCCCGCCAATCCAAGAAAACTACGAATCTCTGTCACACTTTCCGGTCTCTTCCAATCTTGAATCGCTTCAATCTTTGAAGGATCCACGGAAATTTCGGATCGGAAATAATATGGCCGAGAAACGTCACACGAGATTGCCAAAGGTGGCATTTAGAAAATTTTGCCTTTAATTGATTACTCCTAAGAGTTTCCAACACAATCCGAAGATGTTTTTCATGCTCCTCCTAAGTTTTAGAATACACAAGAATATCATCGATAAAGATAAGGACAAACCGGTCGAGGAAGTCTTTGAAAACTCTATTCATAAGGTCAACGAAATACGCCGGAGCATTCGTCAAACCAAATGGCATGACAAGCCATTCATAAGATCCATAACGAGTACGGAACGAGGTCAATGGAATACTATCCTCTGCAATACGAAGCTGATGAAATCCTATAGCTAAGTCTAATTGTGAAAAGACTCTAGCTCCACTAAGTTGATCGAATAGATAATCAATCCGAGGTAAAGGATATTTATTTTTGATAGTAAGATCATTAAGCTTGCAGTAGTCAACGCAAAGCCCAAGTGCTCCATCGGATTTCTTCACGAAAATATCCGAAACTCCCCAAGGCGAGGAACTAGAGCGAATAAATTGCTTCGTCTCCAATTCAGATAATTGTTTACGCATCTCCTCGTTTTCTTTATTGGACATACGATACGGAGGGCGAGTGATAAGTTGAGCTCCAGGAATAAGATTAATTCTGAACTCAATTGCTCGCTTAGGTGGTAATCCTAAAACGGGCTCGAACAAGTCGAAAAATTCACGAACGACGTGAATAAGAGAAATAATATCACCCTCATCGTCATCATCATCATCACGAGGATTTAAAGAATATAAAGATGCTACCAAGCTGGAATCTGAATCTTTAAGATTAATAGAAATCTGCTTAACAGATGAGGATGTCGAAGATGAATTGTCCGCTCAGGACATAGGATATGGGCTTCATAACGGTTAAGCCAATCCATTCCCAAAATCATTCCAAAGCCTAAATAACGCATGACATGCAAATCGGCTCGGAAAGAAAAATCACACAAAATAATCTCGACATCTTTACACAATAAACTGTTGTCGCGGATCCACCAACCGGATTCGCAATTATCAAAGAAGTCATTAAACACAAAACATCCAAAGAAAAAGTACCAACAAGTTCTTTTGATATAAAAGAATGGGACACACCCGTATTAAAAAGAACTCGAATAGGATGATCGCGAAATAAAATAATTCCATCCAGAATAGAATGAGAAATACCTTGGCCACGAGATGTGTTGCCAGGGGCTTGAGCAACATTAAGTTTTCCCTCCTTCTTGCCCTGAAGCTTGGAGCATGAAGATATAACATGACCGGGAACTTTGCAGTAGCGACAAGAGAGAGACCTTGGGCACTTGTTCGCATAATGGTCCTTCGAACCACAATTATAGCATTCCCCACGGCCAAAGGAAGAAGTCTTTGCCACGGAGGTTGCTTGCTTCCCTTTCTTATTAGGATAGGGGCCTTTGAATATGTTTGGCCTCTTCTTGTTGTTGAAGTTTGGTTTTGAACCCACCACTTCAACATCGTTCTCCCTATCCGCCTCTTCAAGACGAAGAGCAATATCAACGAGTTGGTCGAAAGAAACTTCTAATTTTAGAAGTAATGGCTTCTTGAGATTTTTGTTTAAGCCTTAGACGAATCTCTGGTTCTTCTTTAAAGGGGTGTTGATGTATTCAACCCCATATTTGGAAAGCGACTCGAAGGAGGTGATGTAATCAGTCACGGAGGACTCACCTTGAACAAGGTCTATAAATCGTCGTGCCAATGTCACTTTCTGTGCTTCCGGTACAAATTACAACTCGAAGCATTCTCGAATTTCTCTTAGGTGAGATCCTTTTCATTAATCTCAGAAATAAGAAGCTCGTACCAGTCCAATGCTCTTTCTCGGAGCATACTAGAGGCCACCTGAACTCGATGAAGGTCAATAAGATTCATGCGAGAAAAGATTCGATCGCATGACCTTAGCCAAGCATGTACTTCAATAATAGTTTCGGAACCTTTGAATGGCTCCCCACCCAAATTAGTGTAATCGCTACACAAGCGTGCAAATCCCGACTTTGGGTGAGTAGGTTCCGGGTTAGCTCCAGCTGCTTGAGCATCCGTCACTAAATCAAGAAGCTGTTGAGCAGTCATAAAAACTCCATCTTGGGGTGGAACACTAGATGGTCCAGCTCTGGGACGGCCTAGTCTAGACATTCCTCTTCCTTAGAAAGAAAGAAGAGCAAGAAGAAGATTATTCACCAAATTGAATATCAAGCAATCTTGATAGATAAACAAGGAATCATAAGGAAAATAGGATGAATCGGTATGAAGACTCGAATTAAATCCTAAAGCACGACTCCTAAGACGGACTTAGGACGATGATCCTTGTTATAATATTCCATATTGTTTCGAAGTTTGGCTCTGATACCAAGCTGTGACGCCCCACCTCTATACCCACGCTAGCCAAGAACACTACGGTGTAATGCTGTCAACTAGCACGGAGGATAAGGCTGTTGAGGAGCGACCATCTATATAATTGCTTTGTGCGAGTACCGATATGCCAGATAAAAATATAACCTTTCATCTCAAGAGGAAATCCGACATACCGACACAAACTCAAAGCTACTACATAGTGGCTATAAAGGACTTCGAAAACAAATATAGAAATAAACATAACACAAATCAGTCACAGACAATTCATATCACAAAGGCGGAAATAGATATGAATATAACACTAACACATGAAAGTGTATATCAGAGTAGTGGTCAAAAAGATCCACAATATCACAAAAGAATAGTTGCACGAACTACACAAAAGAATAAGTATACATTATGGAGTTTATATCTCGAATGTATACACCAAAATAAACTACTAATCTAAGTAGTAAGCCAAAAGTCAGAGAAATCAATCCCTAGAGAGAAGTCAAGCAGAAGCACGTGTAACATCTCGGTCTGACCCGAGTATTATTTAATCAGAAAATAATAAATGGATCAGTCAAACTATAGATATCAGATGAAACGATATAGAATAAGAGATATGACTAAACACATAATAATCACAATTCCAAGCTGTGATATATATAAGTAATTGAAAACCAACGAGAGATTAATCAATATCACCAAATCTACACAAGAATCAAAGAAATGCCATACTCCTTATTTCGTTCACCAAACCACAAACATTGACGATTATATTAATGTCAATCACAAAAGTCAATGATACACATATTCACAATGCACAAATATTGACAATAATATCAATGTCAATCACACAAGTCAATGACACACGAATTCACCAATGCACAAATATTGACAATAATATCAATGTCAATCACAAAAGTCAATGACACACAAATTCACCAATGCACAAATATTGACAATAATATCAATGTCAATCACAAATGTCAATGACACACAAATTCCAGAATTCAATACGCGAAATCCAGAAATCACAAAAGTCAATGACGCACAAATTCACCAATGCACAAATATTGATAAAACTTATATATGGAAATCACGAAAATTGGTGAAACACAAATTCTAGAAATCATCTCAAGAAATCCAGAAATCACAAAGGGGGGAGGCCTATCACAAACGGGAGCATAAAGCCCACCAACACGTGTATCATAAACGGAACACTAATTCCATGGTTGCTAACCATCACAAATTGAGCCGAAGCTCCACAAACGGCCCGAAGACCATGGGTTGCTACCCCACCAAATTGAGTCGAAACTCCACAAAACGGGGTTTAGTCTCCCTCGCAGACAAAGAGACATCGCACATTGCTAGTCTAAATCACAAAGATGATCGTCATGATCAACGAGAAGTGTCGATTACAGTAAGCTAGTAAATATATGAGCTTAGCATCATGTCCCATAACCACTAGCTTAACTTAAATATTTATGAACAAATTGTAGATCTCCACTAGAAAATTGTCACAAGAGTTTCAATCGAACAAGTACAAGAATTAACCAACAAAGTGAACGCAAGCGTTTCATACCACTTGTTTTTCTAAGTCATTTAATTAGATTTCTCATACGAGTGAGGTAAAGGTTTGTACATACTAATAGATTGAAAAACGGTTTTATAAACGAATTTGGTATTAAAATAGTATTGAAATCGTTTGAGGAAAGAGTTTTGATATTTACTACTAGTGTAGAAAACCTTTATATTTTAAAAGTGACAAAACACTAAGAAGATTGTAGGAACAATCAATCACTAAAATTCACATATGAAGATGTGAATAAAAAATCCAACGAAACCGATAAAGAAACCATCAAAATGGATACTCAAAAATCCCTAAAAAGGAGTCATCAAAGTCATAACAAATGATAACAAGACATAGGAAACAACACGAATCGACTAAAGTTGGAAACCACGCAAAATAGGCGAAATAGGCAAAATAACATCAGGTCGGTCGGCCGGCCTCAGTGCTCGGTCGACCGGACCCTGTTCAGAAAAATAGTTCGGGAAGCAGGTTGGTCGACCGAGCTCTGTAGTCGGTCGACCGGACCCAAACAGAGAAGTGCATAGCACATTTGGAAGCAGGTCGGTCGGCCGGCCTCAGGGCTCGGTCGGCCGGACCTGTTTCCAGCCTCTTCCCTACCTATTACAAATGAGGTTCAATCTTGACCAAATTGCATTCTCTCGAGCAACGGCGCTAAGGGATTATGCCAATCGACTACCCGGCCCTATAAGCTCTTCGATGCATCTCCAAAAACATGATCAAAGATCAAAGCTATGATTTTTAAGGAATTGAACCCAAAACACTAAAAATTGGAATATTCACCAAATCAATCCAAACCAAAAGCAAATGCACACGAATAAGTGTTAGGAATTCATACCTAACAATCGAAGATAAATATAAGCATAGATGTGAGATAAAAATCTCACCTTTTCACAAAATCAAACAAGAAGAAGCTTGAAAGCAAAATGGAGAGTCAACCTCTCTTCAACACAACACAATTGAGCTTGAATCTAAGCTCGAAAACAAGAACATTCCCAAAATTAGGTTTAGGAATTTCTGAAATTGGTAAGAGAATAAGTTGGAGAAGATGAAGAGAATGCTTACCAATGGGTTCTCTTGAATTTGGAGCTAGGGATTTGAAGTTGCAAGAGGAACTAGGGTTTTAGAGTTTTAATTTCCAATCTCTCCCACCATTAATGCTATAAAAACTGAAAAGAGAAAGAAGTGAGGGAGAATGGGGAGGAGAGGTTCAGTTTTTAAGTATAAGTTGGCTAATGGCTGAACCCAAACTCAAACCCAAAGTGAAAAGTAGCAAAAATCAACTTTCTCCAAACATATCGAAGCTTATACTCAAAAAGGTCGCAAACGGCATTTTAAACTCAATGGGAGTGGTCTCGAGTCCTAATTCGACCGTATGCAAAGAGTAACTTTTCGGACTAAAATCCGACTAACGATGAAATATTTAAATAAAATATTTAAATATAAAATCGATAAATATGCGGTTTGTTACAGAGGCCATCCATGTGAAGATCCACCAAAAATATGACAAAAATTCCACTAAATCACCATAGCCGAACTCCCCTTGTCTCCAACCACCACTTTAGCCGGCCATACACCCCCAGCCACTTCTTGAGCCTAGGACCCTAGCACGTCACCCCATGCACTCACCCGATCTGATCTGGTCCAATCATCCATTGGCCGAGACCTTTGATGGCCTAGAAATCCATGTAGTTGCTTTGTAGTGTGTGTTCAAGCACACATATCTCTCTCTTCTCCTTTATATATTGTTATGGATGACCTATACGGCCTGAACCTAATCCAAACCTGATCCAAATCCATCCCATAATAGTGCTTTTCCAGCCTATGGCTGAAGCATATGAGGTTGAATGCAAGTGCAAAAGCTTTTGCTTTGAGTTGTGTATTTATTCCTTGCACTGTTTATAAATAATTTGGTTGAAAATTCATGTTTGTATTTGTTTTGTTTGATATTTAACAAGGCAATTAGCTTTGGCTCTCCCACTCTCAAATCGTAGTCATGTTATCTTGCCTTTAAATATCTTTGTTTGTGCATTTGATTGTCATCTCTAGCTTATACAAGTGAGTAATTCTCACCAGACAGGATTTATACTTATATGACTAGTAAACTGATCGCAATTGAATCTGTAAACCCTATCATTACGTTATATCTTCTATGCTATGATCGTATGATGTTCACCCATGCTTATACACCTGTTATATCATATGTTACTGTTATATAATGCTATTTTGTTATTTATATCAGTTTATCACACTGCAAGTTCCCTATAGTGTAGAATCACTATGGGTTGAAATGATACATACGCATTCAGACTTTCGAATAAGGAAAAATCATTATGGATTGAAATGATAGGCTTAAACGATTTTTAATTATTCCATTACCTGGGATTGCAGGTTTGAAATGATAAAACCCGGGTTTTCTTTGTAAATTACGGATTGAAATGATATATTATCCGTATCACTTTACCTAGGCTAGAAAATGATATACAGACCCGTGGTTAATATATTTTTTTCTAAAAAATTTAAAGTATTTTTGAAATGTAAATATTATAATATTTTGATTTAAACTTAAGTAAAAATGATTTTTTGAAGTATTATTGATTTTCTAAAAATTTGTAAGTGAAATAAATTAATGATAAAATTAAAATTTTAAATATAAGTTATTTGGAAATTATGATTTGGTTATAAATGGAATTTAAATTAAGTGGGAAATATGATAAATAGATTTAAAATTTGAATTAAAATGAATTTCAAATGATTTTTATAAAGTGTTAATGATTTTTGAATAAGTTAAAAGGTTAAATAAATGAATATTTAAGTTGAATTTTGAAATATAACTTAGATTGGAAATTTGTAAATTTTGTTTAAGAATGAATTTTAAGTTAAGTAAAAAAATGAAAAATAAGTTATATTTGGAAATTTAAACTTAAGTGTTAAGTTAAAAAAATTAATTATAAAGAATTGAAATTGAATGTTGAATTTTATAAGTAAATTATTATTGAATTGATTTTTGAATGAAAATTTAACTTTATAAAATCATGAATATAAGAGTATTTAAATGATTGTTTTCAAAGTGAAATATATGATCTTATAAGTTTAAAATGAATTAAATCAAAATTTAAATGTTTGTGAAGTTATATTGAATATTTGGAATTTAATTAACAACATTTTTGTAATGTTATTATTTCTAATGTAAAGGATATTACAGCATTTGTAAATGCGGTAGTTGATAGATATGAACTAAATGTCTAAATTAAATTAAGGGCTATTATAGCACTTTGTAAGTGCTATAGTGGCTGAAATTAACTAAGGTTTTATTTGTACTAAAGTAACCCTATTACAGCATTTTTTAAATATTGTCTTTTGTTAAATTGAATTGTTTTAAAAGTAACTTTTCGTAGCATTTTCTAAACGTTGCGAAAGTTGAATTTTCATTGTTTTATAGAATTTAAGTGAATAAATGAACTTTGAAAGATTAAAATTTTGGAAACTTAATAATTTAATTATTAAGTATAATAACTTCATTCTATTGATTTAAAATGAAGTAATTTGTTTTGAAATTAAACTATTTTGAAATGTGTTTTGAAATGGTATTTTAAATAAAAATGAATGTGTTTTGGGAAAAATATGATATTTTGATACATTGAAATGGATTTTGAATGATATCGAATTTTGAAATGATATTTGATTTTGAAGTATAAATTGCTATTTTGAAATTTTAACCACGGGATGTATTTAATTTATGATTTAACTAATCCTTAGAGGATGGGCGATCCCAAACATCCTTTAAGTTATAGTGCATTACTACTACAGTTCACTTGAGTTGGTTTACATTACATAAGTACATACGTCCTGACTCGAGTGTTTTGTGTTTTTACTTTACGCTTAGGTCAACCTGAGTATTTACAGCTTAGCTTTGGATTTCTTTTTTGGAGCAAGGGATCACTGGAGATTCTACTTGTCTAGTTATCTGTTACCTTTCAGTATTTGTTGTTATATTTTAGTTCAGGAATTTATAAACTTCTATATATTTGGGATTTCTATTGTATATGTTTCAGACTGATATTGTGTATTATGTTTTGAGAGTTTGTCATAGTAGCTTCATGAACTACTATGGTATTTTAATTTATGTTGCAAGTTATTCTTATATTTCTACGTCTGTGATTCTGTGATTGTATTTTATTTGCTCTAAATTTATTTACAATGCAGTATTTTGAGCAATTCAAGTCTGGCATGTGTTGATGCGAATGGCTGGAAATATTGAGCAGTTACAATAGTGAACGACAGAGACCCTATCTTTACTAGCGAGTTTTCGAGGAACTTGCAAAAGCTTTTAGTGACGCAGCTTAGATTGAGTATGGCCTATCACCTTCAAACTTATGGCCAAACGGAGATAGTTAATAGAGTTCTTGAGGATTCGTTAAGGATGTGCACTCTTGATTTTAGAGGGACTTGGGAGGAGAACCTTCCTATAGTGGAATTCACATATAAAAATAGCTTTTAGGCTAGCATTGGGATGGCTCCTTTTGAAGCACATTATGGAAGACCTTGCAAGGCGACTTCGTGTTGGTCGGAGTCCGCAAGGAGATTGCTACTTGGTCCCAACATGGTTAGAGAGACTTCAAAAAAGATTGATATGATTAGAAGAAGAGTGAAGACGGCACAAGGTAGATAGAAATCCTATGCAGATAAGCGGAGAAGGGATATTGAGCTTGAGGTAGGAGATTTGGTTTTCATTAAGGTGTCTCCATTAAGAAAGGTAGTGTTGTTTGGATCAAGAGGGAAACTTGTTCCCTGATTCGTAGGGCCGTTCCCATTATGGAAAGGGCAGGGAAGATGGCGTATTGCATAAAGCTACCAGGGAGTCTTGTCATGATGTTTTTAATGTTTCACACTTGAGAAAGTTCTTACATGATTCGTTAAAGGTAGTGGAACCTTGCCAACTTGAAGTAGTTGAAGTGGAGAGAGAAGCATCGTTTTGTCGCATTCCTACCAGGATCATTGGACATGATATCAAGAAGCTTAGGAGTAAAGAAGTCCCTTTGGTTAAGGTATAGCGAGGAGATAGTACTGAGGAGGCAACATGGGGGGCTGAGGAGAAAATACATATCTCTTATCCACATCCCTTCGATGGCACGTCTTGAATTTCCTATTCTCATCTTTAGTTTTGAATAGGTTCTTTCCTTTAGTATTCTTTGGGATGGTAGATCTTAGGATTTAACCTTTGGATGATAGGATTGAATGTGAACATGTTACTAGAACATGTTTTGTATGTGGGACGCAAGTGGTTGCAAGTGTTTTCTAATGGATGCTAATGGATGAATATACACACACTTGGCACTATTATCTCTTAGAGATCGGCCTAACTAGGTCACTAAAGCATATGCATATGGATGTGTGTGCACTTTCATTTTTATTTCATTGTTTCTATGAACAGGTGATTATCGTATCATTGTTGCATTTGGATGATGTTTGAAGCATGTATATAGAAATATCAGTTGTCATTAGGGAATTTGCAGTCATTTGGATACACGGCACGGACATAAGCGCATAAAAAAGAGGTCGACCGAATCAGTAGAATGCATAATCTTTTGCATTAATTAGAGACATTGACACTACACTATTTCATATATCATAAATTGCATTAAAAATCTTAAGGACAATGGATGAAATGGATGATCGCTGAATATGTGGTTGTGGAATTTGGATGAGAATATTTATTTCATTCTTCTTTCCTTGAAGATTTTAGGGGCAAAATACTTTAAGGAGGGGAGAATGTAACATCCATCATTTTTAGATAATAAAATAACAAAAATAATTATTAAATGGTGAAATTGATCATTTTTCGATTGTCAGAATTTAGCTACAGGTTTTGCACCATTGGGTCCGCGGCAATTTTTCGATCAATATTCATATATAACTTGTCAAAATCCGAGCTAGTATGAAGATGTTACAAGAGAAACAAGACCCTATACGTCGACTTGTAAAACCCCAAGGTCGACCCGCATTTCCCTCCTAGACGTAAAACGTCCAAGAGAGAGCCGATGGATCCAAAGTTGATTATCATGCGATCTGAAGCATTGTTTTCTAGATCTAGCGATTCACAGTGAGCCTGTGATGTGGTTGCACCAGATTCAATTCAAAAATCTGATGGTCTGAGATTCATGAACTCGACTATAAATAGAACCCTAGGCCCAACTTTTTTCTAACAATCAGATTTCTCTTCCAATCGGATTCATTGCTTGAGGCTGAATCCTAAATAAAATTTCTTTGTGGGGAGGAAATATTTTCAATTAAAATATTTTGCACCTTAGAAGTGGATCTAGGAAGGCCAAGGATTAGAGCAAAGGACCTAAGTTGAGTTTTTTGTAATTATTTTAGATTTGTAAGCAATTTAAATTAATAGGGTTTTCAATATTTGTAGTTTTTATAATTTTGAGACAGTTTTAGTGCAATTCTATTTACAGTCAGTTTTTAAGTAAATTTTAGAAGTTTTTTTCAATTTATTTTTATTCAGCCATTTTATTTGGTTATTTGCAGTAATTTATAGTTGTCTACATCTGTTTTAAATTGGAATTTAGCCTGTAAAAGTTAGTTTCTTTTTTATAGAGATTTAATCCTTTTTGACACGAATAAAATAATAAAAAGAGAAGAATTCGCAAATATGGATTTAATATAAATAAACGCTAAATTTAAAGAAATCGGGTGTAAAATGAGAAAAACTGAAATAAAATGGAGATGGATCGAAATAGAAAAATTTGAGATATTTACAAGCATAATTATAACAAGTGCTTATAACTAAAATGGGAAAATAGAAGAGTAACAGTTGCAAGAACAATTAGGACAAGTAGGTTATAATTAGAAAGAAAGAAATAACAAAAGAGGCTTATTTTAAAACTTATATCTTGGGTTAAGTTAATAAGAAAATATAGCAGTAGTGGCCCGCACCAGCAGCATTCGTCTTCAGGTCTAGTACTTATGGTCCCACACGTGGGTGAGGCTAGGGACGCTTATGCTGATTAGAGTAAATAAGTGGCCAATAGATGGAGACTCAAATTTGAGGATTTGGGCAAGGGGCACAAAGTTAGAAGATTTGTTTATTAGGACTAGTATCAGCAACATTTCCTTTCAGGTCAAGGGCTGATGGTCTCGCATGTGGGTGAGGCTGGGCATGCTTATGCTGATTAGGGTAAGTAAAGGGTCAAATATGGGGCAACAGTTAGTGTGTGTCGTCAATGACTGAGCATGCGACATCGATTAGGGCAAATAATTTGCAATTATAACACCCCGAATTTTTATACAATTAAATAAAATCAATTGAATTAACATAATCGCAAAACAGAATATAAATGTCAAATATATGCATTTAATAATTAAGATGTTACATAGATTTATGCAAGCAATGAGTGTGTGATTAATTGACGCGACAATCAATTAAAAGGGGAATTAATTATGAGACATAGAGGCGTTAATTAGTCAGAGAATATGTCAATTTTATAACATTAATTAATTAAGGAATCTTCTAATAAATGGAAATGTATGTTGAGAATAAATTAAATGATAACATAGGTATATTAACTTATAATTGACGTAATCAATTAATTAATAAATTAATTAAAGACATCAAGTAAGTGTTAATTGACAATAGATGGAAACTTATATGTCAATTAATTGGGTAATGAATTGGCGGTTTAAATATATATAACTAATAAATGCATCATTGAGTGATGCATAAGAATTAATTTGGATATCGATTAAAATGGGAAAACGTTTAAATTAATTAATTAGCAATTAGTTGAGCATTTTAAAACAGGTGTCAATTAATCAAAGAATATGCCCTTGTTACATTTGCTAATAATGTAAATTAATTAGCTAGAAGAAAATACCAGTTATAGGATTTTTGTTTCCAAGATAAAAAAGAAAAAAAGAATTGGAGTGCATAGAAAAATCAAACGGAGTAATTAAGTTTATGATGAAGGTAAGTTAAAAAGAATAATTAAAAAGTATAACTTTTGTATACAATCAATTAATAGAGGTATTAATTGACGTGTTCAAATAGGTAAGAAATTATAACATAAAAGAATCAATATATGTGTGTGTGTGCGCCATGTATGATCTAACTAATTGGGTAATTTATGGAAGAATCTTATTTAGAAGGAAATGTGAATTAATAGGGTCGTATAACAAGGGAATAAATGAATAACGTTGGAGGATTATACATTACAAGCTAACATAAACAAATCAATAAATGATGGTGAGGATTGTTTTTAAGGTTAATCAAAGGGTTCATAGTTGTTCGCTATACTTATAAATTGAACGTTACTTAACCCTAGCCACACTATTTTCTCTGAATTAGCTGCTGTCATTTACAGCAAACTCCTCTTCTCTTTTCCCTCTTCCTTTCTCCTTTATCAATCAAATATTTCCTTAAACAAAAAATAAAATTAAGCAAGGACATACATCACAGAATTGTGCAAACAAATCAAGGAATTTACAACGATCTACAAATGTAACGACCTGCCTTTTTGGACATTCTAAACAGACACGCATGTTAGACTCAAACCATTTAAAAGGGCAGATTGTTATAGGATAAATATGAAAAGGAGAAAGAAGTAAAACAAATACAGAATCTTGTAGGCAAATGACAAAATATAATAATCAATTAACAGTTCATGAAGTTGTTTGTAAATACATTTGACTATTATTTTACAACACAAAATCAGAGTTACAAAAACATGAAGAAATAAATAATAAATGCAGAGGAACAACATGATGCATTGGAATATAATAAATAATACCGGTACAAATCTTCCTCTTCGTCCTCCAAAAATAATGTCTTCAATCCTAAAATGCTCAGGCTGACCCGAGCGAATTGAAAAGACAAAACACTCGAGTCAGAACTAAAAGATCTTATGTAAGTTAAATCGACAGTAAATATGAGTGTGATGGTGTCAGAGATGTTTACGGGGTTTGACATCCCCTATCTAGTTTGTAACATGAGTGTAGCAACTTAAGAGATGTTGGAGATTCACATCTCCCAAGGATCCATTAAACTATGTACTATATAGTACAACACACTATTATAATATGTCTACAGTAAAGTAGAAGTATTAAAATAGCGTTAAGGCATTACTCATATCATCCTTAATACATTTTATATATTTCCATAGTCTATACAGTACCGTACGCTCCTCCGTAAACTAGAGGTTTGCACAAAGGGCACCCCATATATATGGCAAAAACAAACTCATAGAAGGCGCTCTAGGGCATGTGAACACGACACTCGAGGCAATGCCAGGTTTGATATACCAATTGTAGCTCCGATCTAGTGGTAACGCATAGCAGCTACTACCACCCACCTCGAACACACTCCCAAATCCAAATCAAAGGTGGCCACCAAATCAATCACAAAGTAATAGAATGGTATCGAAGAAATATGCCCGATAGGAGGAATGACCTCATTTGGCCCGGCATGGATCCTATTTTAGTTACATCTAAGCTGACTCATGGGAGTCAGGGTCAAGTCATACCTCATACAGAAATCATTTGCCACACCATCCAACTTTATTTCTGGAATCCCCACCACGTACACAGTTGTTAAAGTGTTTTTCAGTATTGGATGAGAGTATGGCAATATCTAATCCCGGTCTCTTTAACGACCAAACGCTTACTATACACCAGATAGTTTTTTAAATTTTCAAAAACATTTCATAATTGATATCAAAATATCATATTCAATTCAATCCATATCACTTCTGAAATTTGTATTCACTTTAAAAAAAATCATATTTTCAAAATAATTTACAACCCTCATTTCAGAACTTCATATTCAAACCAAAAACGTAACTTAAATACCAAGTTAGGTTATGATATCATTTAAACTTATTCCCTTTAAAATCGAGGATTTAAAATATAAACACAACCACTTAATTTAGTTTGAAATTTAGAAAGATAGTTTAGATAGTTATAAATAGTTCTACATAGTTGTAAATGGTTAAAATACTCTAAAATAGTTAAATTAAAGATTAAAGATACTACTAAATAGATTTAAGATAGTTAAATAGATTTACAATAGATTAAATATAATTAAAATAGATTAAATTGCTTTAAAATAGATTAATTAGATTTAAAATAAGTTAAAATGGGTTAATTAGTTTTAAAATAAATTAAATGGTTTAAAATAGGTAAAAATGATTTAATATAATTAATATATGTTAAAATAGTTTACTAATTTAAAAATCTTAATAAATAGAAATTTCAAAATAATAAATATTTGTTTAAACATTTTATATTAAAATTTGAATTTCGAATTAACATCGATTTAAACTATTTATTTTATTTCAACACATCTGAACCATTTCAATTTCAAAATCCCCCAATTTTGAATCTTTCAATTCAAATTTTAAATAAACTGTTAAATTCTATATGGATTTAAATCCATGTTTGAAATATCAATTTAAATTAATTCAATACATTTCAAAGTTATATTTTAAACAATTCATATAACTCAATCCTGATAAATTTCACTTATATTTCGAATTCAACTTTTAAATTTAAATTTAATTCCCTTAACGGTTCTTTTAAAACAATTCCAAATTTAACATAAAACTCGAAATTTGATAATAATTCAATTTATATATATCAAATTTTATTTCAAAATATCATTTAAATTAATTTAAAAATTAAGGATTTAAAATCATTTAATTTAATAACTCCGTTGTCCGTATATAATTGTCCACCCTAAGGTCAAGTGATACGGATATTTATCATTTCAATCCACAATTTAAAATTTTATGGTTATATATCATTTCAAACCGTAATCCCGAATTAAATAAAATCCATCAAATCGCTCTAGTATATCATTTTAATCCATAATGATTTTCCCTAATCTATAGATCGTTCGGGTATATATTATTTCAACCTATAGTGATTTTCCTTGATGATAACTAAGGGAATTTGCAGAGTGATGATAGTATATAATTTAAGCATAATATCCAATCATCAAATATCAACAATCAAACATCCATCATAATCATCATCCAATTCAATTCAAATTCAATAATAATTTAAATAACAATTTAATTCATAAATAAATTCAAATTAATTGGAATAATGATTTAAATATACCAAATAAGCAATAAATAAATTCCTAATCGCATCACAAATTTAGTCTAACTAAAATAAGAAATTTAGAAGTTGTGAGTGGGCCAAATCACTCACCTTTGATTTTAAATCAATTTAAAGTCTAATTTAAGCCCAAAATTCAAACAGTCTTAGAATTCATCCAAACCAGCATCAAAATGTCCTCAATTTGATATGATCCTAGCTGAACAAACCGCGCATGAAATGGACCTCGTATGTAAAGTTATGGTAGTTAGAACATTATACGATATGAATAAAAAAAGGAAACAGAGCCTAACCCATGTCACCACACTCCTACGTTTCACACATGTGACGATCTGAAATTTTGAACATTTGAAATTGAAATACTTAATTGATTTTAAATATTTGGAAGTTGTTTAACTTGAATTTCAAATCTATCTATTTATTTGGCAATTTAAATATTTGAATTTAATAATTGGAAATTGAATAAATTGCTGAATTGGGAATTTTGAACTTGTTAAAAATAATTTAAAGGCTTAGAAAATTTATACTCATAATACTGAAGGTAACAGAAGGTTTAGAATTGAGTTTGGAGCTGTTTTTTTCAGTTTGAAATTTTATCACTTAAATCGATATTTAAAAATAGTCTTCGGAGGCACAGTCTCAGAATTCGACGAAAGCAGTTCCATTCGATGCATAATATTGTATTATTATCGGATTTCAATTTTCATAGTGTTTGGAGTGATCGTTTGGCCATATAATAAGCAAACGCACTGAACATTATATTGAAATTTAATTTAATAACTGGGTTCAAAAAGCTATCTTCTCCATATGACCAAATTTGGACACGGAACCTTTCCTATTGTGTTTGGAATAGGTGTATAACCTTATGAACGCCTAACGGCATGCATCAATAGGAGTTCGAAAATGTAAGTTGCGACAATCAAGATGATTTGAACTTAAATTTAAACGAATAATAACTAATATTGTTGCATTTAAATTATTGTGTTAAAGCTTTGCATACACGTGTAGAAAAATTGAAGCACGTATCGTTCATAGTAACACACGTTCATTAAATAAAAGAATATGTGAGCTAGTAAATTAAAAAAAAAATATAAAACGAACCAAAAATTTTATTCCGTTCGAAACAAAAGATCAATGGCCGAAGATGGAGATCAGAATAATTTTTTCAATTTTTTTCATATCAAAATCACGACCGCCTTCCATATTCAAAATTAAATGGCTGAGGATCGGAATTGAGTTCTCAGATAAAAAAGAAAACAACACACATCAAAATGGAATCCAATTACCAATCAACGGACCGCGATCTTGATCTCGAGCGATTAGGCTCGCGTGATGTGGTTTTGAAATTGATCAGTGGTATGGTGGAAGCGTCGAGCTTGGTGAAGTAGTGTGTGGATGAACGATGCTCTGGGTCCCGTGGGATTTGATTTGCGACCAAGGCAAGACAGCATGGGGTCATGGGATTGGGCGAGGCAAACTCGAACGGCGATTCTGGGTGGCCTTGGTCAGGGCTCTGGCAAGTCGAGGTACAGTGGCGGTGATGATGGTGTCGACGTTCGTCTAGCTCGACCTCACGTTCGAACGGCATGCAACGGCCAGAAGTAGACGTGATTCGAGTGGACAAGGAGATGGTTGTTCGACAACAGTAGGTGGTGAAGTATAAACGATTTATTCACAATTTAAATCTGAAACGTATATAGATTTGAGATTTACAGTTTGTTTAATATTACCGTGAAGTGTTGATGTTTATAAAATATATAGATATATGCAAATATTTAACTTATTGTTAAATTTTAAATAATATATTAGGGTGTTTAATTTATTTAATCAGCTTATTTAACAATTTTAGAATTTGTTAAAAATAAAGTTAGTTTAAAATTTAAAAACTATTAGTTTAAAATAAATCACTGGTTAATTAAAATTGTCAAATGGAAATTTAATTGTTCCGTTGGTTCGAATATTAATGAAGTCATATAATTGTTATTAAAGGTCTAAAAAATTATAGGGAATCAAGCCGGATTGGAAATGGGATGCACGCAAAGTTAAAGGTGAGATCTTCTCACTCAGTTAAAATAATTGGAAATTCAGTTATTGATTGATTGTTTGGATGTGACAATATATATAGTAGTATATATATGTGTATATGTATTTGGAGTGATTGATTTCCACATTATATAGCGGATAAGACCCTACGCGCCACAAAATAGCGGATGATATCAATAATCCCATATACCGCAATATTCCACCTCGAAGTGGAATTCGTATTTAATTAATGTGTTAACATCTATAGATGCAGGGAAACAGGTTGGAGGGATCCAATTGGATTCCTCACATTGTTGAATTTATTTGTATATGTTGTGATGTGATAATATGTGAATTATTATATTGGTGCGAATGATTATATTGATGAATGGAATTTATTTGAAGGCTATGGTTTAGCCGAACGTATTTTTGGTATCGTAGAATACCAGAAATAAATGTATGTTGGATTTTTTTGGAAACTAAACTGGAAACTTTTAAGAAATTAATTTTAGAAATTTGAATGAATTTAAAAGAAGGGATTTGAAAAGGGTAAAGGTTGATTTTTAAATCCCATCGAATTAATTCCTAAATATGGGGAAAAGTTTCCAATAAATGGATTTCGAGTAATATTGTTTAAAAGTTGGAGAATTTATTCAAAATTCAGGTTTTAAATAGTTTGGAAGAAATAAAGGATTTTCTAAACGATAATAAATTTGGACATCAATTTGAAAATTTGATTTGGTGTTTGAAATAAATTTGGAAATCAATTTAGAATTTGATTTGGGTTTTGAAATAAATTTAGAAATAAATTTGGAATTTGATTTGGGGTTGGAAAGTGAATATTTAGGAAACGATTTGAAAATTGTATATCAATGGATAATGGGAAATTTAAATTCACAATGGGAATTTATAAAGGAAAGGGAAATTTTTTTAAAAATAAATATTGGTTTATTTTCAAGTGTGGAAAGAAATTTATGGATTTGGAATGTAATTTTAAAATAAATGGAAAAGAATTATTAATTGATTCAAAATGACCATTTTGAAATGGAAGGTGTATTTTCCCTGGAAAGCCGAGTATGTTTTCAAAGTATTTTTTAAAATATAAATTAAAAGTTTTAGAATTGGTTTTAAAAAGAATATTGTTGGAGAAATTATTTTAAAAATTGTTTTTAAATATTTAAAATTAATATTATCAAATTGATTATAGAAGTGGTTATTTAAAGATTGAATTGGTATTTGATTTAGAAAATGGATATTTTAATAATTGCACTTTATCTAATAATTTTATTCTTAAAAATATTTGGACTTTAGTTTTTCTATGAGATATTGATATTAAATTTCATAACTAGTGCTTTAAATAAAGTGTTTAAAATAGTTTTTATTTTAAATGTATGCAAGTGCATATATTTTTGGATAAGTGATTTAAATCATTTTGAATTATTCGGACTTGGCAAATTTTCAGTGGAAATATTTGGAAATTTATTCCGCATAAGGAAAGTGATTCGAAATTTGTTTTCAAAATGTTGAAGTATTAAACATATCTTGCGAAGATATTTTGAAAAAAAAATAATTGGGGGAAAATTATTTTAAATCTGGTGATTGTTGTGAATATTGTTTGATAGTAAAATAAACTACCATCAATATTGGCCTATAAATGGCATTTGAATTTCGATGCGGTCGGGGATTGGGTTCCCAATAATTATTCGAAAACCACATCGAAACTTTGTTATGGATCTTTTGTTTAAAAGATCAAAGTGGAAATTTGTTGTGATTTTCTTGAAATATGAATGCAACACTTATTTTTAAAAATAAGCATTCGTTATTCGGATTAGCCGAGAGAGGACTTTGTGTCATAAATTCCATTCCGAATAATGATACGACGAAATGGGATTGCATTTGAAGATGGTGTTGAAGATCGGGTATTTTCGAAAATGAAAGGATTACCTGTCGAATGTCTCTGCACTGAGTTGCTCCGGTATAGATATTTTATCACCCTCTGTGATGGGAACTCCGGACGTGATTATTGAATATTCGAATTTACAAGGGCCTCTTTTGAAGTGCCTTCAGTTCTCTTCGAACCCGGAAAAGACTTGTATAGATGTATGTCTGACGTTACACTTTGAGATGTAAAGCTGGTTTCTATCAAATACATTTCTGTTGGTGGCGGAGAATTTATTCACTTAGCTTAACACCCTTCCCTGAGACGTGCGAGCTCAGAGGTTATGTAGTTGATATTTATCAGTGCTATATTCCCTATTTGGTAATGTGGCATACGAAGTGCTGCTGATCATTTGTTGATCAAAGCATGTTTTTTTTTGAAAAGCGTAGCTTTGTGGAACGAAACCTCTCGGACCTTACAACCCGAAAATGGTCGAAACAGGAAGGATGCGGCAAGGTTATTTGGGGGTAGCGCCCTTAAAATATGTCCATTTCCTTCTGGAAAAAGGCGGTATCATGGTATGGAGCCTAGATATTTAATCTGTGCAGTTGCTGCAAATTTATTGCTTTGTGGTTGTAGGTGTTGAGGATCCTCAGATAAAGGTCGGTAACGAACGAGGATGGCATACTCGTGTATTTACCTAGTTACAGCTTCATTAAAGCATGGGGTAACTTGGCCTTGTATTGGCAGAGAGCTGCTTAAGTTCTCGAGGCGTCCCTCTAGAGGCGTACCTATGTGGCATAGGAAGTTACTTCGCCCGACCATTTGTTGGAAATTCAAAGAAACAATACGAGCCCTGTACGGTTTTAGTTGTATAACCTGCATTTTACTTATGGTGGTGACCTACCATTTAATTGGTAGCTATAGTAGGCATACCGTAATGGTGGTATGTTGGCTAAAATTAATATTGCACTTTCGAAATGTTTTCTACACTATGCACTAGTAATAATATCTAAAGGATTTTGCGTACCTAACATGTTTGACTATTATAAGGAGAAATCTCCTCCAATTGTGCGCTTGCATTATGTGTGTGGCGGGAGGCCTTATGGTAGTTTCATTTTCCATAAGCAAAGTGGGTTTCTTTTCCTTTTCTTTGTGCGAATAACAGTTTTTAAGATCTCACACCAGTCCCATTGCTGACCTAGAGTTTATTGTTCCCTTTCTAAACTTTGGGTGCCCATAATTTTCCACACGGGCAGCCTAGAGTCAGCATATCGGCTGTTCTGGAGCGAAGTCAGAAAAGATATGCTGTGGAGATCAGGAGGCAAGCTGGATGGCGAGGCGTATCACTTATACTATGTATTATCCATTGTGTATTAGTTGGTGCAAGTTCAGCTTCATTTAACAAAGTTATAAAAACTGTCAGTGTTGTATTATGTGTTGTAAAATCTGATGATGTATGTATAAACTGATATAGTTCTTTGTTTTGAAGATATTCATTTATCTATTATATTTTGTTCCGCTGTAAAATGTGAGATTCTGTTATTTTTTCTGTTTCTTCTTCTATCTTCTTCTTCTTTAACCCAAACGGTTCGGTTTTTCGGTATTTGATTGTTCAGCATTTGATATAGTGGACGTATTAATGTCAACTTTTAGAAGTTGAAAAATTGGTTCGTTACAAAGTGGTATCGAGCAATTGGTTAAGCAACAACCTTGGCTCTGGTGGGGATTACTCATTAGAGATAGAGTCAGTAGTACTCTAGAATGAGTTTGAGTTTAATAGTAGATATGAGCGCGTATTTGTTAGTGAGTATAAAATTGTTTTATATTGTTTTAACGTATCGGTTGATTGTTTATACATTCTGGTCGGTGCAGTTCGGCCAACTGTATCGATAGGAATTTCTAAACTCTTACACAAGATAAACCGACGCAGTGTTGTTTTAAAATAGGGTAAATGAAATAATTTTACCCAAATTATTTTCGTATATAAAAGGAAATAATCTTTGTAAATTATTATAGTTGTATATTGTTGCTTGATTGTTTGGAAGTGATAATATTAAATTATTATCATTATTATTGAATAAGAAATTGAGATCATAATAAAGAGCTAAGAAATAAAATCCTTATACAGATGGGATTTGTAAATGTAAATGGGATTTACAATTTAAAATAGAATTTCAGAGAAATATTTGAAAATGTTTTTGAAGGATTTGAAAATTGAAATTTTGGAGAAAAGTTTAAATTCCCTTGAGTTTGAAAATGATTTTCAAAGATTTGGGAAAATAATGGTGAAATTGTTTGGGAAATATTTTTGAATTGGGTTTGAAATATGATGAGGTTTGTGATTTAAAAATATTGGGAAATGTTTTTAAAGGAGTAAAAGAACTAACTCTTTTCGGTCGCTGGAATATAACTTCGGTGATGATTGCAGCATCATCAATGTTCATTTTCGAGTTTCCAGGAGAGGAATTGCCGCCAAAATGTTTTTAACTAGAATTTTTTTATAAAAACTGGGTTTGGTTTTTGGAAATTCATAGGATAATTTGAATTGATTTCAAAAATGACTTTTAAAATGTTGGAAAGGCTCTGGAATCCTATTTAAAATATTTATGAAATAATATTGAGTTTGGTAACTTATAATATTTGAAATTGGAAGAATGAAATTTAACTTGAAGAAAAGTTAAATTATGTGAAATGGAAAAATTAGTCAAGTGGACCAAATGAAGCGAAGTATTGAAATAAAATTAGTAAGTGAAACTAATTGAAGTAATGACAAATTAAATATGGTTTGCAATGAATTGAACTCATATGGAGTTGGGAATCCAGTTTAATATAAGTAGATATAAACCAAAGTGGTGAATTGAGATAAAATTAAGAAGTATGTAAAATATTTATATTAAACTTAAGAAATAAATGATGAATTTCTTAAGTAAAATTTAGAGTTGAGAAAATATTCTAAATTGATAAATGAATGAGGATAAACTGGAAATTATGAAATGGTAATTGTGAATAAGGGAATGAAAGGTCAATATGAATAAAAGAAAATTGATATGGCTAATAATCAGTTTGGAATAAATATGTAGGATGTACATATGTTATTTTATTTGCATAGCGATTTGATCCAGAATTCGAGCATAGAATTTTTAGATAATTGTATTGATCCGAGTTGGAATTTTTCACTCGATTTTCGATGGTGAACCATGGATAAGGATTTTTGGTTGATTTTGGAATCTCTATCATAGTTTATGGCTATGCAAGGAGAATGACGGTTGCTGATCAAGAAGCCAAATTTGAGTCCGCACTAGGAAGTCTGGTGGACGATACTAGTTCGGAAGTGAAATTGTGTGATCGAGTGAGCGATCGAATTTGGTATTACATACGAATTGTATAAGTACATCGTATGGGTTTGAATGAAATGAATATTGAAATTTCGTAAAGAAACATATAAAATGATTTCAAATGTCGAAATTGGACATTGATGTTAAGTTGTATATAGGTGTGTTAAAGACAAAAGTTAAATTGGAATTCGATTTCTAAGATAATTTAAATTTCTCAACAGAAAGGTATGTATTCGAATGTCTATATGAAATTTGATGATTTCCTTGTCCAGCCCCTTGCTCTTTTGTTTTCCTTTCGAAATCTGGGGACTCGTGGTGCCATTTTGTAGTCGTACAGAGCTAGCCGTGCAAAGGAGACGTTGGCGAAATTTTTCAAAAATTTAGGAGTTAGAAAAATTTTGAGAAAATTTTGATAATTTAAAATTTAAATTTAAATTTGAATTGTTAAGAAAACAATATTGTTTGGAATTTATGGTTAAGGTTGGAAGGTTAGTTGAAGCGATAATGGGTCTTTAATAAAAAGATTTGTTTTGGCATGTTGATAAAACTATTTGATTTTAGGGAAAATAATAAACAGGTTGAGGATCATTCTTCTTAACTAGTAATTTTGGGACGAAATTCTTTTAAGGAGGAAGAATGTGATGACTCGGAATTTGAATATTTGAAATTGAAATATTTAATTGATTTTAAATATTTGGAAGTTGGTTTAACTTGAATTTCAAATGTAACTGTTTATTTGGAAATTTAAATAATTGAATTTAATAATCGAAAATTGAATAAATTGCTGAATTGGGAATTTTGAACTTGTTAAAAACAATTTAAAGGCTTATAAAATATATATTGATAATACGGTAGATAATGGAAGCTTCGGCATTGAATTTGGAACTGTTTTGTTCAGATTGAAATTTTATCGTTTAAATCATATTTAAAAATAGTCATCCGAGGCACAGTCTCGGAATTCGATGAAACCAGTTCCATTACATCTGTAATATTGTATTATTATCAGATCTTAATTTTCGTAGTGTTTGGAGAGATCGTTTGGCCATACGATAAGTAGACGCGCTGAAAATTATATCGAAATTTAATTTAATAATTAGGTTCAAAAGGCTATCTTCTCTATACGATCAAATTCGGACTCAAAACATTTTCCATTGTGTTTGGAATAGGGGCATAACCTTACGAACACCTAGCCACACGCATCGATAGGAGTTTGAAAATGTAAGTTACGACAATCGAGATGATTTGAATAAGAATTTAAATTTAAACAAATAATAACTAAAATTATTGCATTTAAATTATTATGTCAAAGCTTTCCATACATGTGTAGAAGAAATTGAAGCCCGTGTAGTTCATAGCAACACGCGTTCATTGAAGAAAAGAATATGCGAGCTATTAAATTAAAAATATATATCAAACGAACAAAAACATTTTCTTTCATTTGAAACAAAAGATCAATGGCCGAAGAAGGAGATCAAAACAATTTTTTTTTTTTCAAATCAAAATCACGGCCGCCTTCCAGATTCAAAATCAAATGGCCGAGAATCGAAATCGAGTTCTCAGATATAATAGAAAACAACACACTGTGAAATCGAAACCAATTTCCAATCAAAGGACCGCGATCTCGATCTCGAGCAATTAGGTGCGTGCGATGTGGTTTCAAAATCGAGCTTGGCGAAACAGTGCGGGGGCAAACGATGCTCTAGGTCGCGTGGGTTTCGATTTGCGATAAAAGCAAGGCGGCGTGGTGTTGTGGGATTCGGTGAGGCGAACTTGAGCCATAATTTTTGTGGGCTCATTCAGGGCTCTGGCGAGTCGAGGTACAGTAGCGGTGATGATGGTGTCAACGTTCATCAGGCTCGAGCTCGCGTTTGAACGACAGGCAGCGACCTGAGGTGCACGCGGGGCGAGTGGACAAGGAGATGGTTGTTCGACAGTAGCAGGTGGTAAGGTATAAACGATTTATTCACTTCAATTTAAATCTGAAACGTATATTGATTTGAAATTTATAGTTTGTTTAATATTACAGTGAAGTGTTAATGTTTATAAAAATATATAGATATATGCAAATATATAGATATATGCATGAAGAATAAGGCTGTCGAGGAGCGACCATCTGTGTAATTGCTTTGTGCAAGTACACATATGTCAGATAATATGGCAAGCATTTCTTTTCAAGAGGAAATCTGACATATCAAATACAAACTCAAGGCTACTACACAAAGGCTATGTAGTATTCGAAAACAAATATAAAATAAGCATAACATAAATCAGTCGTAGATATTCATATCACTAAGGCAGAAACAGATTTGAATATAACACAGAATTGAACATCAAAGTAGTGTTCATACAAGCTCCACTACATCACAAAACAAGAGGTACTAGTACTAGACAAAAGAATATGTATACATCATGGAGTCTCCATCTCGAATGTATAATAACAAAAACTACTAAGCTAAAGTGGTTAGGCAAAAGTTAGATGGTGGACCCTGATAAGATGTCAAGTAGAAGCACTTGAAACACCTTGGTCTTACCCGAGTATTATTTAAGAAGAAAAGTAATAAATGGATCAGTCTAGCTATAAATATCAGATAAAATGAGACAGGATAAGAGATATGACAATTATATATAGGATAACAACAATAATCGTATAATATCTCAAATTTTCTCATACACCAAAAGAATGTCATATTCTTTATTTTATTCACCAAACCACAAATACTGATAAAGATTATAAATATAAATCAAAAAAATTGATGAAGCAAAAATTCTAGAAATCATCAATTAGAAATCCAGAAATCACAAAAGGGGAGGCCAATTAAAAATAGGAGCATGAAAACTCACCAACACGTGTATCACAAATGGGTCACTACCCCATAGTCGCTAACCATAGAGCCGGTGCAATGACGTAGTACAACAGTACGTCCAAGGAACCTGAAACTCGAATAATCTGGAACAACGACATAGTACAATGCTACGCCCAATGAACCTGATAAGCCGGAACAACGACGTAGTACATCGGTACACCCGATGAACCAAACTCCATAATAGAACATGGGTCGCCAACCAATAAAAGCGAGTTGAAACTCCAAAGAATCCATAGGTTGCAAGGCTATAAAAAATGAGACGAAGCTCAATAAAATGAGGTATTTTCCCTCACGGGACAAAGAGACATCACATATCGCTAGTCTAAACTATAAAGTGATCACCATTGATCAATAAGAAGTGTAACTTACACTAAGCTAGTAAATAAATGAGTTTAGCTTCATGTGCCATAACCACTGGCTTAACTTAAATATTTACAAACAGATTGTAGATTTCCACTCAAAAATTGTCACAAGATTTCAATCGAACAAGTCCAAGAATTAACCGATGAAGTAAACTCAAGCGTTTCATACCACTTGTTTTGCTAAGTCGTTTAGTTGGATTTCTCAAACGAATGAGGTAAAGGTTTGTATATACTAATAGATTGGATAAAAGCTTTAAAATTGAGCTTTGTATTAAAAGTAATGTTGAAATCATTTTTGTAAAAAAGTTTGAGTATTTACTTCTAGTATAATAGTTTAAACTGACAAATCACATAAATTATTGTAAAAATAATCAATCACAAAAATTTCACATTCAATGACATGAATCAAAACCATAGAAATCGATATCAAATCCATCAAATGGATGTTCCCAAAAATCCAGAAAAGAAGTCATCTAAGTCGATAATAAGTGACAACAACCAACCGGATCAACCAAAAATCGATATAAAATGGAAAGCCACATAAAAGAGGCAAATTGGCTGAATTTAATAGCTCCAAATGTTAGGAGGTTTACCTAGACGTCTGAACTGAAAGACTGGAATTTTCTTATAGATCGCCCTGACGTCTGGGGAACAAACTCAGATGTCTGAGTTGTACATCTGGAATTTCTATTCCGATGCCCTAGACGTCTGAGTGTTATACCAGATGTCTAAGCTGAAGCTCAGAGCAAAAATGGCCTTGGCCATTAATGACCATGTGATGACCTACCTTTCTACTCACAGAACGACGTATCATCAATATGAAAAGAAAGGGATTGAAATAGAAAAGATTAGAAAGAAAGAAATAACATAATCAGAATCTCACAAAGGAACGGAACAAAATATAATACATCACATAACCATTACATAGTTGACATATATCAGAGTTACACAATATCATACACATGACAGTCATATATATACATCTGTCACTACATACATCCCAAAATATAGCATACACATCAACTAACACAGCGGAACAAAATAGATATATACGCCTGGACTTCTGCTCCAAGCTCCTCAGAAACTCAACAATACAAAACCTATCACTTCGCTACTCATAAAAATTTGAGTACCCAAGAGTTTATGAAAAACAAAAATAAACTCCGGGTCAGACATGGGTCTGGTATGAGTAAACGGTTTAAAGTTGTTTAACTTTGAAAAACATTTGAAAATAAGGTATCACGTAAGACTCCCCACGCATAAAAACGGGTAAGTTTTTACCTTACGCTAACCAAAACATTTTATAGGAAATCCAGTGATATTATAATAGTGTCTAGGGTTTTCAAGTAAAATACAGAAATAGATGAAATGCTTACATCTCACATTCTAACATAGTTGGGCACAATCAAAACGTACGGCTCTTATTGGAAATTGGACTCCATACAATGGCAGGGCTACTGGGGTACCGCCCGTCACAGTACGGGGCCTAGATCACCGTACCGAGGATCACTCCCGATCCCCTACAACACAACACAAGGCCGGAAATATTCCCTACTGAACAGTCCCAAACAAGATAACCCCATGGTTGTAGCAAGCAACCGCCCTCACATCCGAAATAAAAAGGGACATCTAGACATGGGTATATCTCGTCCTGCTTGGGTGCTACCCACCTAATCTTGTTGTACATCCCCTGTTTTAGCCATTCTCGGTTGATGAGGCTTCAGGCTACGATTACCTTGATAAAACATATATCTTAGAATGCTCATCGTTCGCCTGACGATGTTCTGAAAGCACTCAATCCATATAAGTTCGTTCCGGTTTCGAACGAAACTGAAGGCACTATTTCGTTACACTCATTTTGGAATCACTCTCAGAGTTAACGACAATAACCCTTGCATTCTGAAACATCATCTCGATCTTTACTTGAGAATTCACGACCTAACGTTTAATTTGGATCGATGTGGTTTTCGGATAATCATAAATGACACCCGATCCCGGTCTCATCGAAATCCAAACGCCGTTTTAAAGGTCAAGTTGTTTAACAGTTTAAACAGTTTAATTCGACACTTTGAATTCACATAGCATTTATCACAGATAAATCATACACAATCAACATAGATATATCAAGGCATATCACAGGGCATCATAGAATATCACTAAATAAATATCACAAATCAGATATTCTACTTATACAACATTCATAAGGAAATATCTTAAATTCTTATTATGATTAATTGATTTAAATTAATTACTTGAGAGTTAATCACCTAACCTTGTTTAATTAATCATTAATTAATTAACCATTCCATTTCAAATCATTTAATTAATAAATCATTTCTTAATCAATTACTAATTCTTAATTACTTAATTAATTACACTTAATCATTGATTAATAATCTTAATTATTAATTAATAAAACCTAATTACCCATTTATTAATCACTGATTACTTAATTAATCAATTATTAATTATTAATTAAATTACTTAATTAGTTAACTGCTAATCTTACATTAATTAACTTTAAGTAGTTAATTACAAATTTATTTATCATATTATCATTAGTTAACCAATCTTTAATTACAATTATAATTTAATTATTCTTAATTTCTTCTAAAATAATTAATTAATTACTATTCATTTTAATTAACATTTTAAAGCTCTCCTTTAGACTTTGAAAATCAAATTATTACTAACTACAAACTTAAATGTTAATTAATTTTGTACTTAACTTAAATTAATTACTTAATTAAAGTAATTAATTAAGAATTAAAAACATTGTTAAGCGTTAACTAAAATAATTAAAACTTGTATAAAGTCTTAACTTAAATTGGTAAACATTTATTAAATTTACAATGCTTAAATCCTATTGAAACACAAATTGCTTAACTTCTTTTTTTATAACATTGCAGTTCTGAAAGAAAACAAACCGAGAACTTCTCCCGATTCACTCGAGAAACACACGCGTTTCCAACAATTTCCCTGAGTCACCTCTCATAATCCTTCTTCTACTCTTTTTTTTGTTTCCAGTAAGTTTAAGCTAAACATTAGTTATAGTATCAGGACCATATTCACGCACTCGATCACTCACCCGAAGCAAGCGACCACTATACTCGGGTAATAACTCGAGATTACCCACTGACAACGACGCTCACACCAACCTCACGCCATACACGTGCACGACGATGCACCTTATCTTCGGCGAACCCTATGACCATCGGCAAGTCACAAATCATCCATAAACTTGAAATCAAAATTCAACTCGCCATCAAAAATTCGAATCAAAAAATAGCAGTTTGATCGAAAAACTGCAAACACAACCCACCAACTAAAACGCCTCGCCACCACCGCACAGACCACCGGAGAAGCTCAGAATTCAACCACACCGCGACAACACATTAAACAGCTATCCTCCAGAGTCTTGTACAAGTCGATCACGTAGAGAGGACGAACAGGCCATGTTTCTGACATGTGCACAAGTTCGAAAAAAACCCTAATTCGGCCTCGCTTCTTTAATTCGTGCAATAGAAAAATTATTCCATAATTTTCCCGAGATCATAGACGATTATACTTGCTTCAATCCAAATTTCTACAGCAATTATTGAATCGATCACTAGAAATTGGAAAAAATGTAAATTTTGTTCAAATACAAACTGCTCTTGGAATACTAATTGTTAACCCCACTAAAGCTTGGGCCGACTCATCAGATAGAGCATTAAGCGACTCAGAAGATTTACGACTCACCATGAGTCGTTAGCGGTTCAAGTGTGCAAGTCAGAAAGCCAAGTACAATTAACTCGCGTACGACTCAATGACCGAAGAAGGAACTTACCGACTCATGTGATCTAGGTCCGACTCATCAAAGACCGGCTCAGCTAGTCTTCGACTCAACTGTTGTGCGACTTATGGAAGTTTCTGACTCAGCAACTCATGACTCAGCGACTCATGACTCAACGACTCATAGTTCAACGACTCAACAGGTTCGCGACTCATCCTAAGGAACGACCTAAGGAATGTCATGACTTATGGATACCTACGACTTATGATAAGTCGAGTACGACACATGCTAATATGAGAGGAGTTATGATAAGTTGACTCGGGAACGACTTATCTCTTGGGACCAAGCCAGCAGTTCAGCCTTGAGTTAACGTGGGGCGACTCACCATGACTCGTCCACGACTCAAAATCGCTAAGTCGTAACCCATCGCCACAATGCCTAGGGAAATTGACTCGGACACGACTCAAGACTTGTCATGAAATCCAGCAGAGGAATAAGCCATGAAGAGGGGAAAGGTTGGTTTTATAAGTCAACCACGACTTAGCCTGACTCGGGGACGACTTAGCTTGAGTCGGTCACGACTCAGGACTTATGCGCAGAATCCATGTCCAAGCTTGCCTATAAATACATAGCCACCTCCAACATTCAAAGGACTTTTGGCGCATTCTCTTCACACACCGTTACCTCGCTGCATTGAGAACTTCATCAACACTTAGAGCTCCCAAGATTAAAGGAATACATCAAAGAAATTCACGAAGAAACCACACATCTTCAACATGAATCTAAGAACTTTAATCGACATTGAAGCTTAAGACTTGTTCCAAATCACTTGTAACTTGAAGTGTATTGTACTTGAGAAGAATTGTATCAGTTTGTAACGGGATTATTAATAAAAGTACTTAGAGTGGACGTAGGCTATACCCTTAAGCCGAACCACTATAAAATCGTTGTTGTTTACCGCTTTTCTGCTATTACTTGCTTGTAATTCTTTCCCGATCTATCGGGTGGTGCTTTCACAACTACACTTTACACACCGGGGTGTTAGCGTTCACATTTTAGCGTTAACATTTTTGGTGCTTTCACTGAGAATTGAACTCAGGACAACTGTCATCATTGCTTTACAGAGATTTGAAGAAAGAATTTCCTTAAAAACCAGAAGTATATCTGAGATTATGTCTCCTGGAAGGAAAAGTAGATCTATCAGATCTGGAAACATTCAAGAGGGAACCTCCGCTTCCCCTGTACCTAATCAACCCACTCCATCTGTTGGAGTTACGAAAGCGGAGTTGGATGCTGTGATTCTAGGTCTAAACCAGCAGATAAACGCCCAAAATGTACAATTAGTGGCTCAAAGTGCCCAGAACGCTCTGATTCTGAATAAGTTGAACGATTTACCTGGGGCAAACAATCAACCAGCTGGAAATGAAAGGAACTATGCTGGCAACATTCATGATGTTAGTGAGAGGAATGCTCCGGAAAGGGCTACTAGTCCCTTTGAGCAGGCAGTCCCTGAGGCTGGTGGATCTAGAACTCGGCATGATGAGGAATATCTTTCTGGAATGGTCCGGCAGATCATGAAAGAAAGTGTGCAAAGGGTTGAAGATGAGAAGGAATGGGGTTTCGCCCCAAGTAAAACTCCGTTTACTGAAAAAATCTTGAAGGCGGAATTTCCAAGGAAGTTTGTCCCTCCGACTATTCCAGCTTACAAAGGGACAAGTGATCCGAATGAGTTCTTGTATAAATATGATTGGCACATGACAGGTGCCAGGGCCTCCGACGAAATAAAGTGCCGATATTTCCCCGTATACCTGGAAGGCGTGGCTTTACTGTGGTTCACCAAGTTGCCAGTCTGATCTATCGATCAGTTTTCAGACTTGACCAGAAAATTCAAGGAGCAGTTTAGACTATATGCTTCGAAGGCCAAGGACATTATGTCACTATCGAGTTTAGAGCAGAATCCTGGTGAGTCTATCAGATCCTTCTTGAACCGCTTCAATATAGCACTGGCTGAGGTGGACAATGCTGAACCACGAATGATATTGACTTATCTGATGAGGGCTATTGATAAGTCAAGCGAATTTGGGAAATGGTTAAATATGAAGGAGCCAACCTCTCTCGAAAAGTTCTACAAAAAAGCAGATGAATTCATTCGCTTGGAAAGCCGTCCTTTACCAGTAAAGACAGTGTTGGAAAAAGCAGAAGACAACACTGTCGCTCCACGCAAGAATGAATCGGTGGGGCAAAAAAGGGAGAATAGTAATGGGAAGAAACAGGGTAATCTGAAGAAGCCCCGATCCTTCAAGCCATCAGAATATACTCCATTATCACATACACCGGAGCACATCTACCTGGCCACTAAAGATTCCGTCGATTTCCCTAAACCTATCCCTTTGAGAACCGGGAAAAAAGCCATACAGAGTGGGAAATTCTGCCGCTTCCACAATCAACCCGGTCATGAGACTGATGAATGCCGCCAGTTGAAAAATCTGATTGAAGAGTTGCTAAGAGAAAACAAACTGCAGCAATTCGTGAAGAAAAATAGCAACAATCCTGCATCGTCAAGTCAGGGGCAACAGGTTCCTGTTCATCAGCCTAGGACAAGTGAGAAAGCTACGGGACATGAATCTGGAAGGCCCGTTATCAATGTCATTACAGGGGGGCCTCACCCAGCTGGCAAGAGCTGGGGTGAGATGGAGAGATATTCCAGGGCTTTGAAATATGCTCCAGCCGAAGAAGACGTCTTTGTTTTAGAAGACACTACGCCCCTGAAACAACAGAAAACTTTCAGCGATGATATTGTTTTCAGAACCAGAGATTCCACAGGTATAGAAGCTCCTACCCTAGATCCCTTGGTCATCTCGGCTGGTATTGGACCGGCCATTGTCAGAAGAGTCCTCATTGACTGCGGAGCATCATGCAATATCCTCTTCAAGAAGACATTTGACCAGATGAAAATCCCTATGATTGATGTACAAGCCTCATCACAAAAGATCGCTGGCTTCACTGGGGAGCCAAAACAACCAATTGGGACCATCGATCTGCTTGTAGAACTCGGAGAAGCAGAGAGGAAAGTGGTCCGCAAGCAAACATTTGTGATTGTCGATGAGTTTTCTGCTTACAATGCTTTTCTTGGCCGTCCAACACTCGCAGCATTCAAAGCTATCCTAGCCCCGTGGTGCCTCACTATTAAATTCCCTACTGACAATGGAGTAGGAGTTATAAAAGGGGATCAAAATGCTGCGCGAGAGTGCTATTTGACAGAGCTGCGAGAGTCAAGAAAAAGAGAAATGGGGAAGGATGCGGCAACCCCAGTCCGCATCAAAGAACCAGCCTTGTAGCAATTACGGGGCGGACCCTGCACTGGTGAGCACAGCAGGGCACGGAAAGAAATGGATCCCAGAAAAGCCAGTGCAGGGGAGAATAGAGTGGTACCGGTGGAAACGACAGTTCCGGTACCTGTTGACCCGAAGGACCCAAATAGGGTGTTAAATGTGGGTTCGCAGCTTAATGTGTCAATTCAGAATATCTTGATATCTTTCCTGAAAGCAAATCTTGATGTCTTTGCTTGGACTCATGCCGATATGTGTGGAATATCCCCAGAAGTTGCAGTACACGCTCTGAATATTGACCCAAAGTTTACGCCAGTTAAACAGAAAAGAAGAACCCAAGGTCCAGAAAGGTCAGCAGCATTAAAAGAAGAAGTTGATCGACTCATGGAAAATAACTTCATCAAAGAATCTACATACCCGAATTGGGTTTCAAATCCTGTGATGGTCAAGAAAGCCAATGGAAAATGGAGAGTGTGCATTGATTTTTTTGATCTAAACAAGGCTTGCCCCAAAGATTGATTCCCATTACCCAGGATCGATCAACTGGTAGACGGAACTGCGGGACATGAATTGTTATCTTTCATGGATGCCTACTCCGGTTATAACCAAATCATGATGCACGAGCCGGATCAGGAGGATACAAGTTTTATCACAGATGTTGGACTTTATTGCTACAGAGTTATGCCCTTCGGATTGAAAAATGCAGGGGCAACCTACCAAAGACTTGTTAATGCTATGTTCGAACCGCAATTGGGCAAAACTATGGAAGTCTACGTCGACGACATGTTAGTGAAGTCCAGGAAAGCAGCGGATCACATTGAACACTTAGCAGAAATGTTTGCAGTCCTCCGGAAATACAGAATGAAACTTAACCCTCTGAAATGTACATTTGGGGTCGAGTCCGGAAAGTTCTTAGGCTTCATCGTCAGTGCTAGGGGCATTGAGGCTAGTCCAGCTCAAATTACTGCCTTGAAAGAAGTTAAAGCTCCTAGAACAAAGAAGGAATTACAGAGTCTCAACGGAAAGGTCGCCGCCCTGAGTCGGTTCATTTCCAAAGCCACTGATAAATGCATCCCATTCTTTGACGCCCTGAAAAAAGGAAAGAAGAATTTTGAATGGACTTCCGAATGCCCAAAGTCCTTCGATGAGTTGATCCGTCATATGGAAACGCCTCCAATACTTTCTAGGCCAGGCAATGGTGAGGATCTTCTTATATACTTGGCAGTATCATCTCATGCTCTAAGTGCAGCGCTGATACGGGAAGACAAAAGGATTCAACATCCGGTTTACTATATCAGCAAAAGACTCACTGGGGCAGAGCTGAATTACTCCAAGTTGGAAAAACTCGCCTATTGCCTACTAGTTGCATCAAGGAAACTGAGGCAATATTTCCAAGCTCATCCTATCAAGGTACTCACTGATCAACCTCTAAAGCAAGTCCTATTTCGCCCTGAAACTTCGGGTCGCCTTCTAAAATGGAACATTGAACTCAGTCAATATGACATCACCTATCACCCCCGAAAAGCAATCAACGGACAAGCTTTAGCTGATTTCATTGCAGAATTCACAGAGAAAGATAATGGTGAGGAAGAAGCGATCAATGATTCCCCAATCCAGTGGAAGATGTATGTTGATGGCGCAAGAAATGACTACTGTTCTAGAGCCGGAGTGGTACTTGAAACTCCTAAGGGTCGATCATTATGTTATGCACTAAGATTGGAATTTCCTTCAACAAACAATGAAGCAGAATATGAAGCTCTTATTGCAGGTCTGAAAATCGCTAAAGAGCTAAACATTCGAGCATTACAAATCTTCAGTGATTCTCAGCTTATTGTATGCCAAGTCAAGAAGGAATTTCAAGCAAAAGGTGGAAACCTGCCTTCCTACTTGTCAAAGGCTTGGGAACTCCTATGTGAACTCGATCACTATTCAATAAGCCACATTCCTCGGGAAGAGAATATGAAGGCAGATTCCCTCGCAAAGTATTCAAGTTCTGGTGAAGCTCAACTATTGGGATTGGTCCCTGTAGAAGTCCTTTCAGCGCCAAGTATAGACGAGATGGATATAGACTGGATTATGAATGTATCTCAAGAACAAGAGTCATGGATGACTCCAATACTGGATTACCTACTCAGAGGTTCTCTGCCAGAAAACTCGATAGAAAGACGAAAGCTACTAAGGAAGGCCTCTCGCTATGTAGTTCAGGATGACCGATTGTACAGACGGGGATTCTCAATGCCATTGCTTCGATGTGTATCCCGGGAAGAGTCCAAAACAATCCTAGCTGAGGTGCATGGAGGAGAATGTGGTGATCATTCAGGTGGTCAAACATTAGCAAAGAAAATTCTCCGATACGGATATTTTTGGCCAGAAATTAATCGGGATGCTGCAGATTACTCCCGAAAATGTGACAAATGCCAAAGATATGCCAAAATTCCTAGAGCACCTTCTACCAAACTCACACAGATGGTCAGTCCATGGCCATTTGCAATTTGGGGAATGGATCTCATTGGGCCGCTACCAACTGCTAAATCAGGGATTAAATATGCTATTGTTGCAGTTGATTATTTTACTAAGTGGGCTGAAGCTGAACCATTGGCTACTATCACTTCTAAGAAAATGATAAGCTTTGTGACCAAGAATATCATTTGCAGATACGGTGTGCCTCAGAAAATAATCACAGACAATGGTACTCAGTTTGAAAGCGAGGAATTCCAGGATTTTTGCAAACGATTCAAAATCCAGAAAAGCTTTTCGGCAGTAGCTCATCCGCAGGCAAACAGGCAAGTGGAAGCAGTGAACAAGATCATCAAATCAACCATCAAAAAGCAACTCGAAAGAGCAAAAGGTGGTTGGGTTGATAAACTACCACTTGCACTATGGGCATACAGAACTACTCACAAAACTGCAACTGGGCATACTCCTTTTTCGTTAGCATACGGATCGGAAGCAATGATCCCAGTTGAAACAGAGGTCCCTTCACACAGAAGAATCCATTTCAATCAAGCAGAAAATGAGAAGCTACAACTTGAAGCGCTGGATCTCCTTGATGAAAAAAGAGATGAAGCTAACCTCAGAGTTGCAGCTCATCAGCAAAGGATAGCCAGACATTTCAATTCCAAAGTTCGTCAACGCAGCTTTGAAATTGGAGATCTAGTCCTGAAAAGAATTATGACCGCGACAGGTGTGTTTGGGCCAAATTGGGAAGGACCGTATGTAATAGGTCAAAAGCTTCTTAACGGCACATTCAAGCTCACCACTGTTGATGGAGATCAAATTCCAAGGGCATGGAACAGCAACCATTTGCGTCCATACTTTACTTGAAAATTTTATTGAAACATTGTAAAAAGAATTATGAATGTATGATTCTTGTAATTAAAAGCAATGATGAAACTGATGCAAGTAAATAATGAAAGAATATAAAGTGGATGTAGGCCCAATTTCATGGCCGAACCACTATAAATCTTGTGTTCCTTATTGTTATTATATGTTTGCTTTGTTTTCGATATAAAAATGCATAAAATGTATTGCTGAAATGTCGATTTAAATTTTTGCAGACAATGGAAATAAAACTTGCGCATAATAAGACCGAGTGATTCTCACCATCATTCAACAAACAAATTTCAAGTCATAAAGGCCCCGAATTCAAATCCTAGATAGGAAATACTTCAATTGAACGGCTTATGATTTCGATAGAAACGAGCCCTTGCTAATAAATTGAGATTGTTTGAACGAACAAACATCCAATTAGGAAGCTAGTGCCCGTTCTTACGAACTTGCCTGACAATGAAGTACGCTTCCTTGGATTAAACAGGCCACATGCGAGAAAAGGGAAATGAAAACTTGAAAAGGAAAAAAAAAAAAAAGAGAGGATCGCTGAAAAGGCATAAGCAAGTGAACAGAGGAACAACCAAAGCTACCATCAGCAGCACAAGTCTTCTTCGGAGGATAAAAGACCTCTAATGGGTCATACGCCACAAAAAAGAAAGTTCTCTACTCAACAAAAAAGATTGGAGGAGTCATGACCCTCCAACCATGAGAGAGTAACTTCCAGGCGATGAAAACCCTCTCTGAGGCGCATTTCACCAGGAGTTGAAGTGTTATGACCGCTCTTCGGGATTTCACTTCACCAGAGTTGAAATGCCAAAAAATAAAAGCCCTCTTCGGAGGCCCATTTCACCAGGAGTTGAAGTGTTATGACCGCTCTTCGGGATTTCACTTCACCAGAGTTGAAATGCCAAAAAAATAAAAGCCCTCTTCGGAGGCCCATTTCACCAGGAGTTGAAGTGTTATGACCGCTCTTCGGGATTTCACTTCACCAGAGTTGAAATGCCAAAAAATAAAAGCCCTCTTCGGAGGCCCATTTCACCAGGAGTTGAAGTGTTATGACCGCTCTTCGGGATATCACTTCACCAGAGTTGAAATGTAAACAAAATAAAAGCCCTCTTCGGAGGCACATTTCGCCAGGAGTTGAAGTGTTATGACCGCTCTTCGGGATATCACTTCACCAGAGTTGAAATGTAAACAAAATAAAAGCCCTCTTCGGAGGCACATTTCGCCAGGAGTTGAAGTGTAATAACCGCTCTTCGGAATTTCACTTCACCAAAATTGAAATGCAAAAACAAAATAAAGACCTTCCTGAAAGCCCACGTTTCACCAAGATTGAAATAAAACTTCCAAGTGTTGAAACGCGAAAAGGCTTTCTTCGAAGGCACAACTCTTTGGAGGTTCACGTTTCACCAAGATTGAAATAAAACTTCCAAGTGTTGAAACGTGAAAAATCCCTCCTTAGAGGTACAACCCCCTCCCGGGGACACAATCAAGAAGAAAGACCTCTTCGGAAGCCCACGTTTCACCAAGATTGAAATAAAACTTCCAAGTGTTGAAACGTGAAAAATCCCTCCTCAGAGGTGCAACTTTGTATAAAAAAAAAAATCCTCATCAAAAGCGTACTTTAACTTTCAAAGGAAGAGTAATTTACCTACTATGAAAAAAAAAGAAGAAGAAAAAGAAAAGAAGTTAAAGTACCCTTCAGAGGTCCGCTTTATCACATAGAGGAATTCACTTGGTAAAATATGCACATAAGCAAAAAAAAAAAAAAAAAAAAAAATAAAGTGATTTCTTCGAACGACAAAGCGTAGAAACTTATACGAAGGGAGTTATACTCTACAAAAATTTTCTTTAAAGAATAAAATAATTATTCTTTAGCAAATATGAGTGCAAGTCCCCTCGAAGTATAGAATATTGCAGCAAACTTATGGAATGGGGGCAATATAGTATAATTACACACAATATGGTATAGCCAAATCAGCAAAAGGTAACGCTCAAGTAACATGCCATAAGCTCGCTGCAATATCTTGTAAATAAACTTGTGCAAAAAAATAAAATAAATAGTAAATGCATTCTCAAATTCAAACAGAAGTTTGTACAAACGAAGAATCATTTTATTCAACTATAATGCAGATACAGGTTTTCAAAATAAAAGCGGTGGCCGATACCCGCACAACTCTCGGCCAGTTCATACAAAAGACAAAAAGCTGAAGTCTTCACTTCTTTTTACTGCCTTTGGACCCTTTACCCGGCCGAATGACCAGCTTTTCAGGTCGACCAGTGGGTATAAGGGAGGAAGGAGAGGTAGGCGCAGCTGGCCCAACTTCTGGCTCCTCTTCAGTGGCAGTGATTATCTTCCCTCTCCTCTTTGATGCTCCTTGCTTCCTTCTCCTCTTTGAGGAAGACTCACTTCCTGGAGTGACAAGTTTAGATAGAGTTATATCGTCAGAAGGAGTCCGCTCCGGAGATATGTCGCCTCCCTCAAGTCCCTCATCTTTCTGCTCTTGCGAAGCAATGGGGTCATCCAGGCCATGGAGAGCCTCTATTTGTTCCTCCTGTGATCCAGGCTGCGAAGCAGAAGGAGGAGCCACTTGAAGAGATGGAGGAGGGATTACCGGAGAAGTAGAGATTTGAGCAGTGCTTGATACTTTTTCTACAGAAGAAAAGAGGTTAAAGTCAGTAAAGAGAGGAGATGAAGGTTCACCAGTGAAGTCAGTAAAGAGAGGAGATGAAGGCTCATCAAGGTTGAGAAAATAGCCAAGGAGCTCATGAAACTCATGTGAAATAAATGAGTAACCCGCTTGAGCAGAATTGACAGTAGCGAGATTAACAGTGAAATTACCTGGAGAAGCTGGTTTCCTGATATCGACTTCATAAGCTTGCGCATCAGCGCTCTCATCACCCTCATCTCCACCTTGTATGCTTGTAATCTCAGTGGTAACTTTGGTGGGAGATGCAAGATGGGAACTGGAACCAATAATGTCGACTTCAGACGAAGAAGGTGGCTGGACTAGAGTAGTTGAAGTGGTTTTCCCCAGCCGGTCCCCTTCCGTCACTTCAGTTCTTAATTTGGCAAGTTGTTCCTTTCCCTTGGCAAGGGCAGCGCGAGAGTCATCATCAAAATAATGCCTTTCCAGGGCTGATTCGTCGTAACCGGCACCTTCAGCACCAAGCATATCAAGAGCGGCCTCCCATACTTCAGCTAAAGTGATTTCATACTTAGGACCAAGAAAAGCGAGGCTTCCACGCCCCAAGACGCTATGCAAGTAGAAGTCGAATAATGTTGAGCCGAAGCTGTTTTTGGTCGCCTCATGAGATTCTTCGGCTGCGATTTTGCCGGCGACAGCCTCATCACGCTCCCTTTCAGTTTTGGCAAGCTGAAGCTTAAGCATTTGTATCTCCGCTTCCTGGGAGTTGTTTTTCTTTCGAAGCTCAGCAATATCAGAGACATAGCCGTCACTGATTCTTTTTTGTGCTTCTAGCCTGTCTTCGGCATCCCTTTGGCTAGCGTGAGCGTCTCTCACTTGTTTCAGAAGCACTTCTTCTTTTTGAGAGTAGGAAGTAGAGGAAGCAGCAAGTTCATGTTTCAATTCCTCGACTTTTGCTTCAAGCTCCTCATTGTAAGAAGCAATGTTCCTCATCTCGGTGTCGTGTTGCTCAACGACCTTTTGCCATTCGGCCTTATCGTTTTCCATAGTAAGCATGGCCTCTATGTTGGCACGGTTAACTCTTTGAAGTTCATCGACAAGCTTCTGCCAGTTTGACATCCTCTCGATATCGAGCCTGACTGCATCAAGATTGCGCAACATAGCAGACTTGTCGATGGGGACCAGGTCTAGGTCGAATCTCACCCCCTTAAGGCACCATTGAGGAAATCGGCTCTGCAGAGTGGCAGGACCCGGTCCAACTTGAAATTTGGGCCTGCTAATTATCGTTTGAATATCTGATTTCCCAAGAGCGGGAGAGTCAGAAGGGATGTCGAGTGAGGCAGGAATAGTAACTTTCTCAAGAGTAGTAGAGGCCTGCTTTTCACTGTGACGGGCTCGTTTACTTAAGTCTTCACTCATGTGACCTTTTCCTCGATCGTCATGAGATTTTCTCTTGTGAGAGTCATCGCCTTTTTGCCAAGAATCATGGCGCTCTTCTCTCTCCCTTCTTTCGCGACGTTCTTCTTCAGTCCTCCTTTCATGAGCCTTTCGGGCAGCCCTTTCTTCGTCAGATTCTCTGTAAGAGGGAAAGTAACGCCTATAATCATATTGACCACGCCCTCCGTAGCGTTGGAAATCCTGATAATATGATCCGCCGCGTGTCATTGAAGGATCTGAAATAAGAAAAGATAAGCTTTAGAAATCTTTAAAGTATGAGAAGATAAGTGCATAAATGTGCTGGAAAATCCTTAGTTGTGTGTGAAGTGCAAACTACGCGCGTTGGACTAACGAACCACTCCTCAGTTGGGGGAAGTAATAGGTCCCACTGTCGGTGACAATTCTTGGGATAAAGGAGTTGGAGTCTGCTGGAGGGCAGATGTCGCTTCAATCATCGGGGGTACAGTTTTACCACAGGCAGGGTCATCTTTAAAGAGCTCTTGGGAAGTGACGATTATGTCACTTAAATCCCCAAAGACGTCATCACCGTCATGCCCAACCTGGTTCCCTCCACCAGCTCCTTTGTCGGCACTCTTCCTGGTTTGGTAAAGGGGCTCCTCTTCTTCTTCAATTATGGGAGCAAGTGCGGGCTTTTCGGAGGTTCCCGCATCGTCTCTTGGAGTAGAGCACTTTACTAGTAAGGTTTCTGCAGAAATTTCTCCTCGCATGTGCTCTTTAGTGGAGATCGGAAGATCAGGAGTTTTCACCGGAGAATCAGGAACCTCTGTTGGAGCTTCATGAGGCTGAGTAAAGCGAGAGGGATGGAGGAGTCCGTATTGATGTAAAAATTCATCGTTTAGCAGAAACTTTATGCTCCTCTCTTCTACCGGCACGACATTTAATCTTTCAAAAATTTGCTTAAGACTTGGGTCCCTAGCAGTGGGTGGAAGTGCTAAAACAGGAAAAGAATGAAATTAGCAATTGAGAGTTCAGATCTCGAGAAAGTTTCAAAACGGAAAAAGTAAAGACAGGAAATCTTACTTCCCACTCTCCAGATGGCGTAAAACCCTGGAGGGCAGCGAACAAAGAAAAACTGATTCAAAAATCCGTGAGCGCTTTCGGAGAGGTCAGTAATAAGTTTGCGGTTTCGAGCGCTTCTTATAACCACAATGGAGGGATGGTCTTTAATTTTCGTGAATGAGCAAAAATAGCAGATCTCCCCGAAGCTTGGTAATCGATCCAAAACTCTCCTAAATAGAACACATAACCCCATCAGAATGGCGTAGCCATTGGGGTGTAATTGGAATGGAGAGATAGACAACCGAAGCAGGAACTGTTGAAGAAAGTCATTAAAGGGAGGAATAGCGCCGTTCAAGCACATTTGGCGATTAACAGCAACAAAGCCAAGAGGGGGCCTATCCGCGGTGTCATTTGGCCCCGGAAGTAAGATGTCAGCATCATCAATGCCAAACTGGACGCGCAGTTGGTTAAACACCCGCTGATTCAAAGTTGTGGATGTTCTCTCCGGAGGGCTGTCTACAGGGATGGCTACTGGGAAGACATCTTCAGCCTGGCCCATCGGCTCTTCTTGATGAGAGGTCATTCTACACAAGCAACTGGATGTTCAAATGCGAAGGTGCACGTTTCCTAAAAAGTGTGAAGTGTCGTGCAAAGCTAATAAAAAAAATAATAACAAGTAAAGATAACTGGAATTAAACTGGTTGACGATTGATTGACTACGGTAATTTCGGAACTTGTTAATTTAAAGCTCAAGCATAATATTAATGCGGGCTGGTCAGTTTCAATTGACTAATCCAGTGCTGCTTTAATATTCTACTTGAAATCGATGGCACTTCGTTCACACGATTTATTTAAGTTAATTATCTGTTATTAACTAATCTGTCATTTGATGTGGGAAGTCGATGGCAGTATATTCGTCCCAATTTTCTGTAAATATCATGTTAAACAGGTTATTAGCTTACAAGTTAAAGCAATCTGTAAAAGATTCAAGCAGCAGTTCAAGGTTCAAGTGGAGTTTAAAAGTGCAAGTGCTAAGTCGTAGACGACTCAAGGACTAAGTCGAAGACGACTCAGCAATACTTAGGTCACGAGTCATAAAAGAAAGAATAGATGTCAGCTCAGAATTACGAAAAATTCATCAAGACATGTCTCGGCCCCGACTCAAGCATTGTGTCGTGATGTCTCGGCCCCGACTCAAGCATTGTGTCGTGATGTCTCGGCCCCGACTCAAGTCTTGTGTCGTAAAGGTTGGTGAGCCGGTCCAGAGCTGAATCGCAAAGGGTTTTAGGTCGTTCAAGATTATTAAGTCGCATCAGGGGTAGTGTTTTACTCTGATTGGCCTATCTACCATACAACTCCAAAACCCGTTTCCCTCCTACCCCATGTTAACCCAATGACCTATCTCCAAGTCCTATCTTCGGATCCTAACCCATAACCCGTTAACCTAATGGTATCTCCAAAAATAGCAACTTTAATCCTATCACGATACAGAATCGCCTCGAATGGTGGATCGCCGCAAGTCAAATCAGGCGGGCTCAAATTCATCGGCGATCAATCCAACCAAATTCGTAAGGCTCGAGGGAATGAACCGGAAGTGAAAAATTAAGCGCATGAATCAATGGTGATCGACAATCAGAGGGAAAGCAGGATCGCTTACGTGGTGTGATGCTCGAGAGAATTGAAAGTGGATCAAGTTGAAATTGCTTTTGGAGCTCAGAGAAATTTTAATGGCAGAAAATGACTCACAAGATTGGTATGAGAAGAAGATGAAAGTGACGAGTCATGCCTTTTATACCAAGGTAGTAGGACGTGAGTCGGCATATGCCGGTTAAGATAAGTCGAAGCACACGACCAACGACTTAGGCGTGTGCTTCGAGGGGCAAATGTTAACCCCACTAAAGCTTGGGCCGACTCATCAGATAAAGCATTAAGCGACTCAGAAGATTTACGACTCACCATGAGTCGTTAGCGGTTCAAGTGTGCAAGTCAGAAAGCCAAGTACAATTAACTCGCGTACGACTCAATGACCGAAGAAGGAACTTACCGACTCATGTGATCTAGGTCCGACTCATCAAAGACCGGCTCAGCTAGTCTTCGACTCAACTGTTGTGCGACTTATGGAAGTTTCTGACTCAGCAACTCATGACTCAGCGACTCATGACTCAACGACTCATAGTTCAACGACTCAACAGGTTCGCGACTCATCCTAAGGAACGACCTAAGGAATGTCATGACTTATGGATACCTACGACTTATGATAAGTCGAGTACGACACATGCTAATATGAGAGGAGTTATGATAAGTTGACTCGGGAACGACTTATCTCTTGGGACCAAGCCAGCAGTTCAGCCTTGAGTTAACGTGGGGCGACTCACCATGACTCGTCCATGACTCAAAATCGCTAAGTCGTAACCCATCGCCACAATGCCTAGGGAAATTGACTCGGACACGACTCAAGACTTGTCATGAAATCCAGCAGAGGAATAAGCCATGAAGAGGGGAAAGGTTGGTTTTATAAGTCAACCACGACTTAGCCTGACTCGGGGACGACTTAGCTTGAGTCGGTCACGACTCAGGACTTATGCGCAGAATCCATGTCCAAGCTTGCCTATAAATACATAGCCACCTCCAACATTCAAAGGACTTTTGGCGCATTCTCTTCACACACCGTTACCTCGCTGCATTGAGAACTTCATCAACACTTAGAGCTTCCAAGATTAAAGGAATACATCAAAGAAATTCACGAAGAAACCACACATCTTCAACATGAATCTAAGAACTTTAATCGACATTGAAGCTTAAGACTTGTTCCAAATCACTTGTAACTTGAAGTGTATTGTACTTGAGAAGAATTGTATCAGTTTGTAACGGGATTATTAATAAAAGTACTTAGAGTGGACGTAGGCTATACCCTTAAGCCGAACCACTATAAAATCGTTGTTGTTTACCGCTTTTCTGCTATTACTTGCTTGTAATTCTTTCCCGATCTATCGGGTGGTGCTTTCACAACTACACTTTACACACCGGGGTGTTAGCGTTCACATTTTAGCGTTAACACTAATCTAAAAATCTTCATTTTTGTTTTAAAAATCATAATTTGAAGTAAGAATTAAAGTCATGATCTTGAGTTAGCTTTTAGAACAATCGAATTTTATCAGTATTATTTGATTACCTGTAAACAAGGTTGTAGTGGTATATTATTACAAAGATGGTTTAATTAGCTTTAAAAAAAAATTAGTTTAAGTTTAAACATCTTGTTTCAGTTGAAAACTTAAAGTTCAATAATGATTTGATGAGAAAAGTTTGAGTTTTTGAACAAAATATGCAAACTGTAACAATTTACAAAGAAGTACAGAGCAACATAGAATCATATTCAAACTAAATCATATACAAACCATATTATTAATGAATCACAAACTGTTTTTAATTAACATAAAACTTTAACAATTATTTTTACTCACTTGAAACTTTTTGGGCAGAGAACAATTCCTATTTTTGAAAACCTACAGTACTGAATCTGATTTTAAATCCTTGTTTGATTTTGTTGAAATGATTTTGAGTTAACTTCTTTTTCTTCTTCTTTTTTTCTCAGGTTAGCTTAGTTTTTGCTGAATGAACTCAAAATGGAAATATGTATCAATATATATGGAAGATAACAAGATGTATAAAGGAAGGTATTATCTGGTCAGCTTCTTTTGTTTTGAACAGATTTTCTAAATATTTTGAAATGACTAAAATTTGGCTTGAGAAGATAACATTAAATGCTAAGGTTTCCTAATAAGTTTACATATTATATTTTTGTTGTCTATAGATATTTGTATGTAAATATTTGTCTTCTTGCATTGCAACCATAAACATATAGTTGTTAAGTTTTAGTTTATACACTTTGTCTGCTAGACATTTGGGTTTTGTGAATGAAGATATTTTTTTTTATTGCTTTCACCATATACATATGTTTGTGTCAGGTTTTATTTTATACCTTGTGCTTACAAATTTAAACTTATGTTGTATGCATACCTTAACTACTTAAACCTTGTTTTATTTATTTCTATATGTATTTTAACTATCAACATTTAAATTATATATCATATGGTTTATTTACATTTTATACTTATATTTTATATTGATAGAATTTGATTCTATTTTAAACATTATCATCTATAAATATATATCCACCAAATGTTAACAAGGTAAAGTATTTTAATTCAATTATATAAGATAGATTTTATTTGAATATTTTTAAGAGATTTTATTTTAAATTTCCAAATCAAATTTCCTTTTCAAAATAAAAACCTATATAAAAATTTGGCAAATATTTTCGAAAGATTTATTCATTTTAAAATGATAAGTTTGAATTTTATTTAATTGGATTAAATATTTATTAAAATAATGTGGCCAAAATACTGGGTCGTTACATTCCTCCCCCCTTAAAATAATTTCGTCCTCGAAATTTAAAATAAAAGATAATTCAAAAGTTTCTATATCAACCATTCAAACATACATATCATTCATACATTAGCAAACAACCAAACAATCTATCCTAAAAAACATCACTAGCTATCTGGACACAAATCCGGATAAGCTTTCCTAAAACTATCCAGAGTTTCCCAGGTGCAATCTCTGGGATCCTCACTCCACTGCACTTTAACAAGCTTCACTACCTTGCTCCTGAGTTTCCTCTCGTCTTGATAAACAATCCGAACTGTTCGGGGAAACTTTGACAAAAACTAAATCACCAATCTCGAATTCCAATTGTCTCTGCCTCTTATCTGCTTACTTCTTTTGACGGTCCTGAGCAGCTTTCATCCTTTTCTTGATAAGTTCAACTTTAGCAGAAGCTTCTAAATCAAATCTTGCCCAAGCATAGGACAATCTTTCGACTCTATCCAACAGGATGGGGATCTACACGATCTTCCATAAAGAGCTTCATAAGGAGCCATCTTGATACTTGCTTGATAACTATTATTATAGGAGAATTCTACTAAATGAAGATGGTCTTCCCACGATCCACCAAAATCCAAAATACAAGCTCGCGGTATATCTTCTAGAATATGGTTCAGCCTCTCCGTCTGTCCGTTTTTCTAAGGATGATAGGCTATACTCAATCCCAAACTTGTTCCCATAGCTGATTGCAGAGCTTCCCAAAATTTGCTGGTAAAGATAGGATCACGGTCACTTACTATGCTAGCAGGAACACCATGCAATCTGACTATCTCCCTCAAGAAAATCTCTGCCAGAGAAACTACGGTACGAGTTTCCTTAACCGGTATAAAACGGGCATGCTTGGTTAACCGATCCACAATAACCCGTATTCCATTGTTTCCTTTCTTGGTTCTAGGCAAACCGTCGATGAAATCCATCGAAATCATCTCACATTTCCATTCTGGGATTTCCAAAGGCTGCAACAAACCAGCCGACTTCTGTTGATCTCCTTTAACTTGCTGACAGATAGCACAACTACTAACGAAAGCAGCTACAGCCCTCTTCATGCTCGGCCACCAGAAAATTCTTCTCGTATCTTTATACATCTTAGAGATTCATGGGTGAATATTCAGTTTGGAGCGATGACACTCAGCTAAGACTTCTTGCCTTAATCCATCTATATTAGGCACATACAAACGACCATTAATCCTCAAAACAGCTTGATCGTCCACCTTGAAATCCGAATATGGACCATCCTTGGTTTCAAGAATTAGTTCCTCGAAAGATCTATCCTCCATTTGCTTACTTATGATTCTGTCCTGGAGTGATGGAACAACTTCCAAAAGAGACAAAACTGCATTCCTGCTAAGAGAATCAGCCACAACATTCGCCTTTCCTAAGGTATACAGAATATCCAAATCATATGATGCTAGAAACTCAACCCATCGCTGCTGCCTCAGATTAAGATCCTTTTGAGAGAAAAGATATTTCAACGGTTTGTGGTCCGTGAATAACTCGAACTTCTCTCCTAAGAGATAATGTCTCCGAATCTTTGACGCAAAAACAATGGCTAACAACTCAAGATCGTGCGTAGCTTAGTTCCTTTCATGTGGCTTTGATTGCCGACTCGCATACGCAATTACTCTTCCATTCTGCATCAACACTGCTCCCAATCCAACTATACAAGCATCTGTATATACTTCAAGTTTGGTATTCCCATCCGCAATAGCTAGCACTGATGTATTGGTTAGCCTCGTCTTTAACTCTTGGAAAGCTTCTTCACAGTGGAGTGTCCATTTTAACTTAGCTCCTTTTCTTATCAACTTGGTCAGATGTGAAGAAATCTTAGAATAATCCTTGATAAACTTCCTGTAGTCGCCAGCTAATCCGAGAAAACTACGAACTTCCGTCGGTGACTTCGGTTGCTTCCATTCCAAAATAGTCTCCACCTTCGCTGGATTTACAGAGATACCTTTACCAGAAACAATGTGCTCTAAAAATTTGACTTCCGACTTCCAAAAACGGCGCTTAGAGAACTTCACCTTCAAAACATGTCTCCTCAGTGTCTCCAATACTATCCTCAAATGCTGCCAGTGCTCTTTTTCAGACTTAGAATAGACCATAATATCATCAATGAACACCAGAACAAACTTATTCAATGCATCCCAAAATACTTGGTTCATCAGATCAACGAAGTAAGCGGGAGCATTGGTTAACCCGAAAGGTATAACCAACCATTCAGAGAAACAATTCGGTCCCCTAAATGCAGTCAAAGGATTCTGTCCTCAGCTACCCTTAACTGATGGAAACCTGAAGCTAAACCCAGTTGAGAAAAGATAGAAGCTCCATGCAATTGGTCGAAAATATCATCAATACGAGGAAGAGGATATTTATTTCGAATGGTCACCTTGTTCAATTCTCTATAATAAACACAGAACCTTAGCTCTCCATCCGATTTAGTGACAAACACTGCAGCAGAGCCCCAACAAGAAAAACTGGGCCTAATCAACCCCTTCTCCAAAAGATCCAGAGTCTGCTTAACTAACTCTTCTCTCTCCCTAGGAGCCATCCTCCTACTAGGATGAATCACTGGCACTGCTCCTGGAATCAAATCAATACGAAACTCTATCTCTCGATGTGGAGGCAAACACATGACTTCCTCGAATACATCACGGAAATCTTGGACCACATCGATATCTTCAACCTTCTCTTGAGAAGTCTCAACTCCATGTAAAAGACTGCTCAAGTGAATTCTAGAATTATCACAGGACACTCTAGCAATCCTACCCAAATCAGTTTCCAAAGAAACTGTTTTGTAACCATAATTCTGATCAGCTTTATACTTATCGAGCCAATCCATCGAAGAAATGGATCCACTCTGCTACTTCTGAAATTACCCCAAGAAAAACTGCTAACCAGAAAACTTTCTCAACGGCACACAGAACACATCGAGTTACATTGCTGACCCAGATGCCCAAAGGCTTCCTATCCAAAGCTCTTCGAAAAACTCGGATCTCAAACCAAACAGAAACACCCTACTGAACTTAGCCACAACACCGAAGCAGACATACTTCCTTAACTTGTTCCAAAGAAACATCTTCAGAGACATCCATAGTCACTGTGTATCATCACATAGCTACTACATCCTGAGGTATCAAGATATCATAAATCGTCCAACCGACAGATCCAAACTCTAGCTCATCCAAACTTACACTTCAAAGTTGAACTCCGAACCTTAACAGGTTTCCTTCAGAGATCGATGAAATCCTTACACCACCCAATGCTCACTCGAGACAGTAATAGGTCTACAATCTCAGCAGATACACTTCCAACCTCCATCATTCAAACTCTAACCATTGGTAGTCGTGTTACGCACACTAATACCTTATCTACCTCTATAACTTATATTGGAAAACCAGAAAAGGTAACCCAACAAATAGGTAGAAATTAATATATATATATATATATATAAATTATAAATACGTTCTTTCAAGAGAAAAATCACTCAAGGGCCTAGGTATTATCTCAACCAGGCTCTGATACTAACTGTGACGACCAGCCTTTCTACTCACAGAAAGACGTATCATCAATATGAAAAGTAAGGGATTGAAATCGAAAAGAATATAAAGAAAGAAATAACAACAACAGAATCTCACAGCGGAATGGAACAAAATATAATACATCACATAACCATTACATAGTTTACATATATCAGAGTTACACAACGTCATACACATGACAGTCATATATATACATCTATCACTACATACATCCCAAAATACAGCATACATCAACTAACACAGCAGAACTAAATAGATATATACGCCTGGACTTCTGCTCCAAGCTCCTCAGAAACTCAACAATCCAAATCCTATCACTTGGATACTCATAAAAATTTGAGCACCTAAGAGTTTATGGAAAAAAAAAATATACTTCGGGTCAGACATAGGTCAGGTATGAGTAAACGGTTTAAAGTTGTTTAACTTTGAAAAACATTTGAAAATAAGGTATCACGTAAGACTCCCCACACATAAACAATGGTAAGTTTTTACCTTACGCTAACCAAAACATTTTATAAGAACCCAATGATATTATAACAGTGTCTAGAGTTTTCAAGTAAAATACATAAATAGCCAAAATGCTTATATCTCACATTCCAACATAGTTGGGCACAATCAAAACGTACGGCTCTTATTGGAGGATTCCATACAATGGCAGGGCAACTGGGGTATCGCCCGTCACAGTACGGGGCCTAGATCACCGTACCGAGAATCACTCCCGACCCCCTACAACACAAGGCCGGAACCATTCCTTACTGAACAGTCCCGAACAAGATAACCCCGCGGTTGTAGCTAGCAACCGCCCTCACATAAAAAGGGACATCTAGACAGGGGTATATCTCGTCGAGCTAGGGTGCTACACACCTAACCTTGCAGCACATCCCCTGTTTTATCCATTTCCGATTGATGAGGCTTGAGGGTACGATTACCTTTATAGAACATATCTCTTAGAATGCTCATCATCCGCCTTACGTTATTCTGAAAGCGCCCAATCCATACAAGTTCGTTCAGGGTTCGAACGAAACCGAAGGTATTATTTCATTACACTCATTTTAGAATCACCCTTAGAGTTAACGACAATAACCCTTGGATTCTGAAATGCCATCTCGATCTTTACTTGAGAATTCGCGACCTAACGTTTAATTTGGATCGATGTGGTTTTCGGATAATCATAAATGACACCCGATCCCGGTATCATCGAAATCCAAACGCCGTTTTAAAGGTCAGGTTGTTTAACAGTATAAACAGTTTAATTGGACACTTTGAATTCACATAGCATTTATCACAGATAATTCATACACAATCAACATAGATATATCAAGGCATATCACAAAGCATCATAGAATATCACCAAATAAATATCACAAATCAGATATTCTACTTACACAACATTCATAAGTAAATATCTTAAATTCTTATTGTAATTAATTAATAAATCAATTACTTGAGAGTTAATCACTTAACCCTATTTAATTAATCATTAATTAATTAACTATTCCATTTCAAATTATTTAATTAATAAATCATTTTTTAATCAATTATTAAGTCTTAATTACTTAATTAATTACCCTTAGTCACTGATTAATAACCTTAATTATTAATTAATAAAACTTAATTACCCATTTATTAATCACTGATTACCTAATTAATCGATTATTAATTATTTATTAAATTACAAAATTAGTTAACTACTAATCTTATATTAATTAACTTTAAGTGGTTAATTACAAATTTATTTATCACATTATCGTTAGTTTACCAATCTTTAATTACAATTATAATTTAATTATTCTTAATTGCTTCTAAAATAATTAATTAATTACTATTCATTTTAATTAACATTTTAAAGCTCTCCTTTAAACTCTGAAAATCAAATAATTACTAACTTCAAACTTAAATGTTAATTAATTTTATACTTAACTTAATTAACTCCTTAATTAAAATAATTAATTAAGAATTAAAAACATTGTTAAGCATTAACTAAAATAATTATAACTTGTATAAAGTCTTAACTTAAATTGGTAAACATTTATTAAATTTACAATACTCTAAATCATGTTGAAACACAAATTGCTTAACTTCTTTTTTTATAACAATACAGTTCTGAAAGAAAAAAAACCGAGAACTTCTCCTGATTCACTCGAGAAACACATGCGTTTCCCAATAATTTCCCTGAGTCACCCCTCCACTCCTTCTTCTCTTTTTTTTAGTAGGTTTAACCTAAACATAAGTTATAGTATCAGGACCATATTCACGCACTCGATCACTCACCCGAAGCAACCGACCACTATACTCGGGCAATCACTCGAGATTACCCACTAACAACGACGCTGACACCAACCTCACGGCGTGCACATGCACGATGACGCGCCTTAGCTCCGGGGAACCCTACGACCATCGGCAAGTCACAAATTATCCATAAACTCGAAACAAAACTCAACTCGCCTTCAAAAATTCTAAAGCGAAAAATAGCAGTTCGATCAAAAAACTACAAACACAACCCACAAACTAAAACACCTCGCCACCGCCGCACAGACCATTGGAGATGCTCAGAATCCATCCACACCACGACAACTCATTAAGAAACCATCCTCCAGAGTCTCGTGCAACTCGATCGAGTAGAGACGACGAACACGCCTCGTTTCTGACATGAGCACAAGTCGAACAAAAACCCTAATTCGGACTCGCTTCTTTAATTCGTGCAATAGAAAAATTATTCCATAATTTTCCCAAGATCATATACGATTATACTTGCTTCAATCCAAATTTCTACAGAAATTATTGAATCAATCACTGGAAATTGGAAAAAATGTAAATTTTGTTCAAATACAAACTGCTCTTGGAATACCAATCCAAAAATCTTCATTTTAAAAAAAATTATAATTTGCAGTAAGAATTCAAGTTATGATCTTGAATTATCTTTTTATAACAATCGAATATTATCAGTATTATTTGATTACCTGTAAACAAGGTTGCAGTGGTATATTCCTACAAATATGGTTTAATCAGCTTTAAAAAAAAATCTTAGTTTAAGTTTAAACATCTTGTTTCAGTTGAAAACTTAAAGCTTAATAATGATTTGATGAGAAAAGTATGAGTTTTTGAACAAAATATGCAACCTGTAACAATTTACAGAGAAGTACAGAGCAACACAGAATCATATTCAAACTGAAGCATATACAAACCATATTATTAATGAATCATAAACTGTTTTTAATTAACTTAAAACTTTAAAAATTATGTTTATTCACTTTAAAGTTTTTGGACAGAGAACAATTCCTATTTTTGAAAACCTGCTGTAATGAATCTGCTCTTAAATCCCTGTTTGATTTTGTTGAAATGAATTTGAGTTTACTTCTTTTTCTTGTTTTTGTTTTTCTCACGTTAGCTAAGTTTTTACTGAACGAATCAAATGGAAAGATGTATCTATATATAAAGAAGATAACAAGATGTATAAAGGAAGGTATTATCTGGTCAGCTTCTTTTGTTATGAACAGATTTTCTAAATATTTTGAAATGACTAAAATTTGGCTTGAGAAGATAGCATTAAATGCTATGGTTTCCTAATTAGTTTACATACTTGTTATATTTTTGTTGTATATAGATATTTGTATGTAAATATTTGTCTTCTTGCATTGCAACCATAAACATATAGTTTATAGGCTTTAGTTTATACACTTTGTCTGATAGACATTTGGGTTTTGTGAATGAAGATATTTTGTTTTATTGCTTTCACCATATACATATGTTTGTGTCAGGTTTTATTTTATACCTTGTGCTTACAAATTTAAACTTATTTTGTATGCATACCTTAACTACTTAATCCTTGTTGTATTTATTTCTACTTGTATTTTAACTATCAACATCTAAATTATATATCATATGGTTTATTTATATTTTATACTTATATTTTATATTGATAGAATTTGATTCTATTTTAAACATTATCATCTATGTATATATATATATATATATATATATATATATATATATATCCACCAAACGTTAACAAGGTAAAGTATTTTAATTCAGTTATATAAGATAGATTTCATTTTAAATATTTTAGTGATATTTTATTTTAAATTTCCAAATCAAATTTCCTTTTCAAAATACAAATCTACATAAATAAATGGCAAATATTTTCAAAATATTTATTCATTTTAAAATGATAAGTTTACATTTTATTTAATTGGATTAAATAATTATTATAATAATATGGCTAAAATCCTGGGTCGTTACAGACCAAATCAGTTCGGGAGCCATCGAACGAGCAGCAGAGGCTAGGGATTTGTGCCAAAGGACAAGCCAGCCATATAGGCTCATCAAAACACTCCAAACAACATGTCCAACAACCATATAAGGATTTTCATAGATTTTGACTTAAAAATGCCAAAAATTGGAAAATTCGCCAAACCAATTCAATTCAAAAGCATATGGACATGAAATAATTTAGGAATTCATACCTAACAACTATCAAAGGTATAAACATAGGTATGAGTTTAAGAACTCACCTTTAAACCCAAAAACAATGAATGAGAAGCTCTAAAACAAAGCAAGACCAATTGCTCTTCACAAGACCCCAGGAATCCTAAGTCTATTATCAATTGTAATGAATTTCCTAACTTAGGATTAGGAAATTCCAAAAATTGAAGAGAGATTAAGATGGAAAAGATGAAGATGATGCTTACCTAAACTTCTCTTTGATTTAGAACTAGAATATTAATAATGTTTTGGAAATAACACTTACAAATATATAATAAAGTTCATTTAAGTCAATTATTAAATGGCGTCAAAATCAGTCGGCGTTCAAAGTTCAGATCTCGGAGGGGAGGAAGCAGAGGATGAGGGCTGGACAAAGGTGATGGATCGAAGGAAGAGGCTGGAGGATTCAGGCGTATCAGCGAAAGTGCATAAGGCAGATCCCTGTTTTTCTCGCATGAAGAACAGGTCACCGCGTTTTCAAAATTTCTCAGCTGGATATGGGTCTTCTAATGCTGGATCACGTGATTCGTTTATCAAAAAGAATGGATTCAACACATCGAGTGTGTTTTCTGTTAATTCAAAGGCTACACCTAAAAGTTGGTGTGATTTGGTTAAGGAAAAGAAGCAAGGTGAAACCATGCAATTGTTCGATCCAGCAATTGTTAATGACAGAAAAACTGCAATAATTGGAGAGGAGGAGCTGTTAACTGCAGAGAAGATGTGGTCTAATTCTATTCTGATCTATTTGGTGGGGAAAAGACCGTATTATATGTTTTTTAAAGCATATATCAGGAGAACGTTGCTTCCAAAAGGTAAATTTGAAGTTTTTGCTAGAGACAATGGTTTCTATTTGGTTCAATTTGAATTAGAAGAAGACTGTAACAAAATACTAGAAGGAGGACCATGGTTGATGGATGGGAAGTTTATCATTATGAAGAAGTGGAGCAGTACTATCAAATATGACAAAGATCTATTATTATCCATTCCTGTTTGGGTAAGATTTCCTAATCTAAATTTTGCATATTGGAATCACATTTCATTGTGTAAAATTGCTAGCACCATTGGAAGACCTATTGCAATGGACGAACATACTAAAAATAGGAGCACAATAGCCTTTCCTAGAATGCTTATTGAGTGGATGCGTCATTTAAATTTGAAAGAGAAGTGCAAATTAAACTGCCTAGAGGGGATTTTGTTATGCAAAATGTTGAATACGAGTTTATACCTCCAGCTTGTCATAGCTGTGTATGTTTTGGTCATGTGGATAAAGAGTGCCCTATATCATTTACGCAACAATGGACATCAAAGTCTATAACTAATAATAATGAGACTAATAGCACGGGCATTATTTCAGAGGATTATACAAATCAACATACTCTTTATATCAATTCAGAAGGAGTAGTGTATAACAATGCAGAAGTTATTACAATTGATGAGTCAAATGTCGAAGATCATACAATAGTTGATAAAGCTCACAGGAATCAAAATACAAATAATTCAAATAAGGGTAACGATGTTTCTCCATCAGATATGAGTGCTGTGAATGTTGAGACAGTTTAGAAGTCTGTAAAGGAGCCTGCAGTTGTAGTTGCAGCCTCGCCATCAACTGTTGCTGTAGAATGCTTAGTAGCTGATTTGCCTCCAGAAGTTTTTACAATTGATGAGTCCAATGGCCTAGTTTATACTACAGTTGATATAGCTCACATGAATCAAAATACAAATAATTCAGCTAAGGGTAAGGATGTTTCTCCATCAGATATGAGTGCTGTGAATGCTGAGATTTTTCAAAAGTCTTTGAAGGAGCCTGCTGTTGTATTTGCGGCCATGCCATTAGCTGGTGCAGAAGAATGTGTTGTATCTGGTTTGCATCCACAAATCAGCATGGCTGCTACAATTGCAAAGGGATCCTCTACTCAACTTTCTGATATGTCTCATATCCAAAACATTGAAGAAGGTCCTCCTATGAGCACTATTACTCTGGATCCAAAGGTATTGACGTCATCGACAAAAGTCTCAGTCACTTTATCATCATCGGAGAAAAATTGCAGCAGGGAGTTGTTAAATCATAGTAAACCTGTCGTAAATAATTTAAATTCTCAAGTTTTTGATCTAACAACTGAAGTGATTAATTCTTTTCAGGTGCAGAAAGACATGAAAAGCTCAAATGTGGATGAATCTTCTCTATCTCAATCATGTATCAAACCCACATACCCTTCAACTGATAAACCACCCAACAATAGCCTAAAAACCTAACATTTATTAACCCTGAATTTGAAAAAGCAATTGCAGATATGAAAGGCAATAATATTCAAGAAAAGAAAAGGAACAAATTGATCCAAGAAAGTGTGATTCCCACTATAAGGACCATGAGTCAAGCAAACTCATCCAAATAATGTCTATCTTGTGTTGAAATATGCGGGGTCTTAACAAGGCAGCATATGTTTTGGGGGTAAAAAATATTGTGTTTTCACAAAAACCTTCTATTTTTTGCTTAGTTTAAAATAAGTTGAAAAGTAATAAACTTCAGCTATATATAGAATCTTGGGGAAGTAAATGGACATGCATAAATAACATTGAGTATCATCACAAGTGCAGAATTATTATTATGATCAATTCAGACATTTGGAGCAGTTATGTAATTTCTTTGAGCAAACAACACATTACTTGTATGCTAAATAATACTACAGGGGCCCAATGCATTGTTATTGTCATTTACGCACTAAACCTTGAAACTGAAAGGAAAAGTTTATGGAAATAACTGGTAAAAGAAGCTAACACTTTTATTACTCCATGGTGCATCATAGGGGATTTTAACTGTGTTAGGTGTTTGAAGGAGAAAATAGGAGGAAATAATTTGACAATCAGAAACATTTAGGAACTTAACAATTTTGTTAACTCTACAGGGGTTAAAGAAATTAGCATTTCAGGGGTTAATTTTTCATGGAGATCAGCGCCTAACAAGAATATTGCTACAAAGATTGATATACTTTTTTGCAATGTCGAATGGATGAAAATGTTTAAAAAATCTCGTGCAAAATATTTAGATCTATCAACAAGTGATCATGTACCTATTATGTTCCACTTTAATTGCATTCAAACATATGAAGGTCCAAAACCCTTTAAATTCATGAATCACTGGCTTATGTGTAAGGGGTACAAGGAAGCAGTTGAAAAGTGTTTTGTTTTCCCTGAAGGAAATCAGTTATTCAACCTTATTCATATGCAGAAAAAAATCAAAAAGGAAATTAAAAAATGGTGCAGTGGAAAAAATGATTTGCAGTCACAAGTTTCAAAATGCAAGAGAGGTCAACATTGCTCTACAGATATTAGAATCAGATCATAACTCCTTAAATGCACAAAATTTGCATGATGCTCAAGTGAATCTGGCTAAAAGTATGGAGCTGTTAGCTATTGATAACAAACAAAAATCAAAATGTCAATGGATCAAGTGGGATGATAGTTGTTCTAAATTTTTATATGCAAAACAAACTAATAGGAGATTTGTTAATAGCTGCCACAACATTGTAAAAGGAAATGGAGATATTTTCAAATCACAAAAGGAGATAGAGGAAGAGGCTGTCAAGTATTTTACTAACATATACATTAGAGGCAACATGATGAATCAGTTTCCTAACATTACTCCAAAAAGGAAATTAAATGAATGGGGAAAAATATTTCTTAATGCTGCATTTGATGAGAAAGAATTGAAAAGAGCTATTTTCAGTGTGCATAATGATACTGCTCCAGGCTATGATGGTTTTAATGCTAAATTCTATAAAAGAGATTTGAATGAATTAAAAGAGACGCTTTTGGAAGCTATGCAGTCTTCTTTTGACAATGAGAGAAATTAATCACACCATTATCTCCTTATCCCTAAGGTAAAAACCCCTGAATCTGTTGCAGATTTCAGACCCATAGCTTGTTGTTCCATGCTGTACAAAATCCTATCTAAATTGGTGTGCGACATAATGAAGTTTGTGCTTGGAGAATTTATTTCTGATAATCAAACAGCGTACTTACCAAACAGGCAGATTAAAGATGGGATAATAATTGCACATGAACACATCAGAAATTTTAACAAGCATGGTAGTAACAAAATGTGCATAAAGGTGGACCTTAAGAAGGCATATGATTCAGTAAACAGACATTTCATTCTTCACATGATGAGAAGCATGGATTTTCCAGTTAAATGGGTAAAAATTATTCAAGAAATGATAAGTTCTCCTAGCTTTTCATTTTCTGTTGAAGGATATCATAAGGGATATTTTAATGGCAGCAATGGTTTAAGGCAAGGAGTTCCCTTATCCCATTATCTTTTTACTTTATGCATGGAATATTCCTCTTTGTTGATGGATGCTAAAGCTATTAAAGGAAAAGTGGAATCAGTTATCAAGAACAATTCTAACATAACACATCTAATTTATGCTGCTGATCTGTTAATTTTCATAAATGCAACTGAAATTGGAGCTAAAGCTGTTAAGAATTGTTTCAAGAAATTAAAGAGAGTCACTGGCTTGGAAATGAATAATCTCAAGACTCAAGTATTTTTCAATAAGTTTTGCAATAATAAGGATCAAGTGCTTAACATTCTGGATATTCAAGAAGGAGAATTACCTGTTAGATATCTTGGGTTACCCCTATCTGTGACATATATCAAACACTCAAATTGTAAGCAACTGATTGACAAAGTGTTAAAAAAATGCAAGGTTGGGAGTGTAAATTTCTCACAGTTCCAGGAAGAATAGAATTGATAAAGGCTGTAGTTTATCCTATGGTTAGTTTTTGGATGCAGTGTTTTATGCTCCCTAGCTTAACTATTCAAAAAATCAATCAGTTATGCAAAAAATTAATCTGGAAGGGTAAAAAGAGTAGTGTTCCATGGGAAACAGTTACAAGTGTTAAATCTGAAATTGGAATGGGGCTGAAAAAACTGTCAGATATAAACATTACTTTTTGCATCAAAAGAATTTGGGAGACTCTTACCAATTCAACATATAGTGCTAAGTGGCTGAATGTGAAATATGCTAATAATGAGACACTGTGGAAATCTAATTTTAATAACAATTTCTCATGCACCTGGAAAAAAATGCTATACCATAGAAAGGATGCACAAAAACTAATTGATAGAAGAATTGTGGATGGTAAATCTTCAAGCTTGTGGTTTATACCATGGATTAATGGTTCAACTTTATTGGAGAAGCTGGGGCATGAAACTTTATCATACTCAAGAGGTCACAAACACTAGGGAGAGCAAATTATATCTGGAAATATTTGGAGGCCTGAAAACATCTCATATCTTGGTAATATAAGTGAGGAAATAAAGCAAGTACCCATTCATTATGACAAAACAACAGACTATTGGTTTTGTAGAAGCAGTACAAATGGCCTATTTACTTTCCATGATGTATGGAATGATTTTAGAATCAAGCTACAAGAAATCAGTGACTACAAAATCATATGGAATAACATCTCACTCCCAAAAATGAATGTATGATTATACAGAGCTATTTTCAGTTTCCTACCTACAAAGGACAAATTAAAAATGCAAGGAGTGACTGAAGATGATGTTTGTGTTATGTGCAAAAGAGAAGTGGAAACTTGCAATCATTTATTTTTTAATGTTCCTTTTCTAAGCATGTGGGGTGTTGGAGCAGAGTCATGATGGGTGACCCTATAACACAAAGAAACTTTCATACGTCTCTCATAGATGCCATTGCCTACATAAGTCAGAAGTTTGCAGCTAACAATATTAAGAAGGACATTATAATAGCTGCGCTTAGCTCATCTATCTGGTTCATTTGGAAAAGCAGGAATTCTATCATTTTTAATAATGAAAAGATAGACAAAATCACGGTTTGCAATACCATAAAAATCTAATGTTCGTGACCTCATCATTAATAGATCCAAGGTTTTCAGTCATAGTATGAAAAATCTTGAGGATATCATTGAAAGATGGGAGATTTTACCTCTGCGAGTTGACAACCCTATTAACCATACCTTGACCCCGAACCCTAATTTCCAAAACACAGCATCATCCTCGAGATACATGATTGATGGAGAAGACGATGAAGCTAAGAGCTCTAGATTGTCCAGACGCACTGATAGTTTTATCGCCAATGTTGAAAGAGAGGAAGACTTGCCTGGAAGAGAAAACGAGCCGCCATGAAAAGACAAGTTTGCTAGGTTTATGCAGTGTGTTTTGGGCTTTTTTTGTGCGTATGCATATTATTTGTTTGTGGTCCGTATATATATTGGGATGATTCTTGTGTAGATTGTTTTTGTAATGATTTTATCATTATCAATAAAATGTTTGACCATTCTTCAAAAAAAAGAACTAGAATCTTAAATTTCCTAAGAATTTAGGGTTTAGGAATTTCTAGTCTCCTCTCTTTTCCTCCATTTTTCCTTTTTCTAGAGTGTTAGGAAACGTTATGAAAGAGGATTGGAGTGGGTGTTTTATTTTTGAGGAGTTGGGTTCTTTCTCTAGGCTAGTGGGTTGAAACCCAAACCCAAACCCAAAGCCATAGATGAAAATACCAGAATTCTAATCCACTTCAAACATATCGATGTTTGTACTCAAAAATGTCGCAAATACCGTTTTGGACTCAATGGAAGTAGTGTCGAATCCTAATTCGACTGTTTATAAAAAGTAGTATTTTTGACTTTAATTCGACTAACGATGCTATATTTAAATAAAACATTTTAAATATATATTCGTAAAAATGTAGATTGTTACAAATTGGCCGCCGCTTCCCTCTATGATGGACAGATCAGAGACTATCGGTGAGTTCGCCTCCCCTTGTCGACCCCAAGGTGGAGTCATGGTCATCAACATCGCCCAGCAATGCGTAGCGCCGCCGTGAGCTTTAAGGGCAATTTTTGGCAAATCTTTTGCATGTTACAACAAACGACAACCACTATATATCTTGCTCCCCATCCTCTATGCAATGGCGCTTCTCGATCGCTGATAGGATAAAGATCCACCATCGGATCGATACCCTAACCAATGGACGGCCGAAACTAAATCATCTATTTTCGGACAAATGGTGATTTGAATTGAGAAACGAATTGCACCTGTGACTACGCTCATCGATAGCTTCAAAATGGTATATAATATGTTGGCGTTTGCTGGAGTTTGATTTTTGGAATTTAATTTGAAACTGAATTTGCAATTCGAAAATTAGTGCTTCGAGTTTGAATTGGTTTTTGTCTTTGACAACAGAGAAGCATATAGAATTGTACGTATAGACAATTGGAATAAGAAATTGCTAGGGTTTATAACGGGCTATAAAGATCAGAAATAGGAATAAATGGGCTAGATCGATTTGAAAGTTAAACGATAAACGACCTGAAAAGCCCGTTTCGTTCTCGAAACAAAAATGAGTAATCCCATATATCAAAATAAATGTTTTCGATAGTTTTAAACTCAATGGAATAAGTTTCAAATCCTAATTCCAACATATGAAGAAGTTAGCTTGAAAATTAGCTTATTTCAAATTGATTTCAGTTAAATTAATTTCTACGCGTTTCAAGCCCGTACGATCAAAGGACAAGTCCGATAACTACGAAACTTAAAACCTTACAATAATTCACCGTTACGGATCCGATGAAATAGGTTTCATCGAAATCCAAGACAGTGACCAAATTGGCTATTTTCACATTAATTAAATAAATTTTTATTAAATTAAACTTATCATTTCTTATATTCCAATTGGTTAGCTAACCATTTTTATCATTTTTGATTTCATAGACATTTACAAAATTTAAAACAAATTTACATATCAAATTCAGCATTAAATATTTCACTACTTACAGTGTTCAATTTCAACTACAATTAAACCTAATTAATTAAAATTAACTTCCAATAAATTGTTTTATTTTGATTTTAGTCTTTTATTTTAAAAATTATTACTCTACGGACATAGTTAACATTTTTTATATCTTGTTACACCAACCTTCTAAAATTATCATCTTAGTTTCCATTAATGTAATATTTAATTACATTTGAAAGCAATAAATCCAATTATTATAATTTAAATTCTAATAGTTTGATCAACTTGATTTCAATTCTTTTTATTCAATCCATTGTCATATTATGACCAAAATTTACATTGGTTACGTCTTATTGAATTAATATTCTACAATTATCAATTTAATCCACATTAACTGTACTTAATTAAGTGAATTATTTGTAATTGATTTCAGTTTCAATTTAACAGTCTAAATAAATAGGTAATGTATAATAATTGTTACCACTAACCTTTAGTTACATCTTATAACTTTATTATCCACAAAAAGTGTTATAATTACTACTACAACACTAATTTTTATTCAATTACAATTTATTACACAATATTCATTAATTAATCAACATTTAAATTATCAGTATCTCCTTCAATCCAATTATTATTTAATATACACATTACTACAATTAATTAACAATCTATCACCAATTATACCTTTTTAATCATTTCAGTTAATTGGAATTACATTCAAAGAAGTTATAAATTACCTTAAATTAATAATATTACATTTTAATCCAATTACATTCTTATATTTTTATCAAAATTTTTATTTCTTCCGACATTAAATCACAAAAGCTTATTAAATCTACTATTTTTAACTATGAAAAATTAAGAGTCATTACAGAATGATGATGAGCTACAAGATTCGGTGAGTTATTTGTATGTTGTGATTTGTTAACCTTTGGAGTGCAACTTACTATGCAAAAGCATAATTCACTTGTCCCAACTCTTGATTCTTTTGAGAATTAAAATAACATCATGCTAATATGCAACTGATGAACAAAAATTCTACTTGAATCAATTACTAGCAATCTTAATTCGTTTTGACAAACAATGCAATATGAGCAAACAGTTACATTCATTTTTAAATAGAAGCATTTTTATGCTTTATTAAAAAGAAGCCTTTTATGCCTCAATAGTGTTTGTAGATGTAAAGATGCTACGCTTATATTTAAAATAGTAATTTATACAAACATGTTAACTACATAACTACTGCATTTAGGGCCATGGTAGAAGAATTTATTAGACTATGCATGAACATCGGAATTTGAAAGGACTGTGAATTCTATTGTTTCATACTCAATTCCAGTCCGCCTTATTTTCACAAAAATGAATATAATAAACACAATAACTATAAAATCCATGTATGCATACAAACATTAACCATAAAATCCATGTATGCATTTTTGTATGATTACTATCCAACTTGAAAATAAAGAAAACCATATTAAACAACACCGATTATTACTCAAATCAATGGAATAATTTTATAGATTGAAATTACAAGATTTCATGTTTATTTTCCTAGGATTTATATTTACTCCAAAAGCTTGCATTATGCAAAAAGTAATCAAGAATAATTTTACAGATCAACAAAAAAATTAATTTAAGATCAATGACTCAAAGAAAACAGTTTTAAATAAGATTTCATATTTTTATTACCAGTGCCAATTTCTTGTTTTTGTTAAGAGGTTGGAAAAATAAGAATATTATTTGAACTCTTGAACAAAATTCATGTTTGATTGGGTTACTTGTCCCAAATTTAATAATTTATCAAACGGTAATTTTCGAACAACCCACTTATTCTTAGATATCCTTAACACGAAATAAATTTACTTTCTTTAGAAAATTTACTTACAATCTAGTCATTAATTCTCAAGTTGATATCATTAAGGTAAGCAATGATGAAAAGGATGTGAAATTTTATGTAAAGAAAACAAATTTGGAAAGCCTAACCATAATAATCACGTATTGGGTCGGATGATTTCATTTAGCAAGAAAATGAGAGGTTATACCGAACATATTATTTAGGATTTCGTTTTACAGTTACTAAAAAACCAACTGCACCTATATCCTTGGATGCTTGAAGAATCCCGGTGGTTGACGGAGAGAAACCAAATCAAAAAATGTAATCTACCAAAAAATATTAAAAATTATATTATCTGCAACGCCTAAATATATTACATATATTACAAAAAATATTAACCAATAACACACAAACTTGCCGTAGATTGTTTTGACAAAAACTTATGTAAGGTATGGTCTTGACTTGCAAGAATATATGCCAAATAGAGTAGTGTCAGACGGTTAAAGGTGCAATATTGTCAGAGAGATAAGTTCCATGTGTAGTGCGTCATGAGATGAAGAAGAATGGTTGATTACAATGTTTTACCAAACTATAAGAGTCTGAATTATAAGATTATTTTAAAGGGTTTTTCGGTTTTGGAGATAAGCATGACAGAGAATTTGAAACAAGAGAAAAACAAAATAGGGTAGAGGAGAAATATAGATTGAGTGAAAAATAAATTAGGGTTTTTTGGGCATTAATGGAGAAATGTTATGAGTGGGTCTGGAGAAGGAAGATAGATATACGGGAGAACAAAAATTTGGTGGGCTCGCATCAACATCAACACGCGCCCAAACAATGTATTTTTGTCAATATCATCGGAAAAAATATCGCTTGGTATTGAAACGCTAATATCCAGTGCTATTAATATTAGGATTTCTTTTAGTGTGAGATTATTCTCATTGCCAAAATTATTTAAATAATTGATTCCATTTTGATTTTGAATTTCATCATAGAGTTCAAAATAGAATCTGCAGTTATAATTGTTGAAGATTTCAAATTTTGATTGTTTTGAATCCTTGAATCAAGATATCGCACAAATATGAATTGTACAACTCATTTATTCTCTGATTTTGTTATGTAGAGAGTTCAAGTAAATTCGAAATCGTTTCAATGCTCCTTTCAACATTTGCGGTGGGTCATCATTTTGAAAATTTTGTGATTCAAAATACGAATTATTTATACAATAGTTGTTGTTAAAACATCCACAAGAATTCGGAGTGAAATTGTATGGATTATATTGATTTTCACAACAATCGTAAAATTCATGTAAGTAGGGAAACTTAGAGATTTACAAGAATGTGTTTTTTTTATTTTATTTTTGGATTTTTTTATAAAGGAGAACTATTTACCAAAATAAGTTTATTTTTCTAGAGGGAAATTTGATTCTTGTTTTGTTTTTGGATTTTCAATTTAACTTTGAAAAGGTTTTATATTATTTTTAATTTTTTTTCTTTTCTAAAAGAATAATTTTTTTTTGGATTTTTGATTTTGATTAAAAATTGTAAAAGAAAAAATTTAAAAGCTAATTTAAGAAATATTTATACTTTTTGTAGTTTTGGATTTTGATTTTTTTTAAATACGCATGAACGAATGCAAATAAATAAATGCAAAGGTTTAATTACAAATTTCCTATTCTAAGTAGCTCCTAACCCAATATTGTATAATCACACTTTGTCTTAATCAAACATGATAGTTCTCAACCAAGTGATAGACATGATTTATCGGTGCACCACGAATCATTATAGCAATGCAATCGAATGTTTAAGTACATTGGAGAAACAATCAATATAATATTTAGGAATCACCGTAATATTTATAACTGATTATTGATCTGCCGTACCCTAGAACCAAGAAAATAAATTTTCGAATGTGGACAACTTGCCAATATACGTTAAGCCCTAGATGAGCTAGCGACGCCCTTAAGATATGTAACCGTTATTATTAGTCAAGTTCTAAGATGAAATGCAAAGTAGAAATTAAACGTGAATTAACGATGCAACTACGAATTAACTTTTTTGTTTTTAATTTTTTTTTATAACGCAAGCAACCAACAATGCAATGAGAATAGAAACAAAATATGGATGCATGATACCGGAGCATGCAGAATTTATGAGCAATTATTTTAAAGCAACAAATTTTTTTTATAAGCAAGCAAGCAGTTAATTTTAGTAAGTGGTTCTTTTCCATTTTGATTTTCTGCTTTGGCACCCTACAATTAAAATCAAGATATATACAAGTTTTCTAATATGAAAGGAGTAACTAAAACTAAAGAAAAACCGAAACAAACTGAACTAAAACGATTGAAAACAACTTGTTACTAAAAAATGCAATAACAAACTTGTTTTTTAATTAAAAAGAGGAGAACTTAAAAGTCTTCACTAAACAAACTTGATTTTTTCAAAGCTAAACTAATCAGGGGCCCGACCCAAAATAAATAAACTTCCAAAACAAACGGAAACCACTACTATCCTAAAATTCACCACTCTATTCAAAATGAACGAAACGTCAAATATTTTTTTTTTCAAAAACAATGAAAATAAGTGCTTGCCCCCAATTCGAAATTTTAAAATTGCAATACCAAAATTAATCAAATTGTCACGGTTGCAGGTTCGGTGATTTGGGGTGATTGGTGGCGGAGTTTGAAGTGATGAAAGGAGGCAGTTCGGGTTGCTGGTGGAGTTGTTAATGCAAGGCGGTAAATGGTAGAGGGGTGTTTCGATTCGTATCATTGATTGGCAACTTTGGAGATGATTCGTATCCTTGTCGTAGTAGCAGATTGTAGGAGGACGTTGACGACGTTGGCGATGTTGCAAGAGGAGTGGACTTTGGATTTGTATCGTTGATGGTATGGCAATGTTGGAGGAGATGAAGGTATGGTAAGGGTGAAGCTTGCAGAAGGGAAGAAGTTTTTCGTGCACATTATGCAAGGTATGTATTTGAACTTGTGGATGTTTGGTCAGTGCACTGGTATTGTTTGTTTTTGTTGTTGAGATAATTGAGAAGTTGCGGGAATGACAGTGTTGTTGGGGGCTGTAGGGTGGTTAGTTTGGTCTTGGTGATACATAGAGACAGTTGTGATATGCAGGGGGTATTGTTACGAGGAGAAAGTATGCACTAACCAATAGAAGTTCGATGTGGTGTTGTGGTAATGTCTATTGTAAGTGAAACTGCAGATGGAAGCTTATCAGTGGGGTTGTAGTTGCTAGAGTTAGAGGGGAAAGGCAGGAGGTTGTATTGATGGTAGAGGATGATTTTAGTGTATGTGGAGGTAGAGGAAGTGGAAGTTGGAGTTGGATTGTGAAGCAGTGTGGATGGTGCGTAGAGTGGATGTTGGAGGCTGGTGGGCGGAGGCAGAGTACGGTTGTGAAAGGCAGGGGTTAGATGGTCAGTACTGGTATGCGGATATTGTGGATATGGTGATGATTGTGGTAATTGTTGTATGTTGGTTAATGTTGGAGATTATTTGTGAATTGACAATAGATGGTGAGGGTGGATTGATAAAAGGGGCAGATGTATGGTATAAGGCAATTGAAGATGACAATGTGCACCGAATAGAAGTGGAATGTTGGTTTGTGGTTGATAGATGAAGCAATAACTGAGTAAGTGGTAGCTGAAAAGTGACAGTGTGCAACAGTATGATAGTGATGTAGTTGTTTGGTGATACAACAGTATGCAGTTAGGTTTATGAGATGGTGTTCTGGTATGGGGCTGTAATGAATGTGGTGGAAATATGGTGGTCGGGTCAGAGGTTGTTGTGGGTAGTGAGATGTTAATAAAAATGTGCACAGTGGCATAGAAATATGAAAAGAAAATAGAAAATGAAATGACTTGTGTAATTTGTTTTCTTTTTTGAATGTTTTAAAAATGAAAATTGTAAATGAAATGATTTTTTTTTTTACTTTTTGAATTGAATTCGTGTCTATATTTTTTTTAATATAAATGCAAATGCAAATGCAAATGAAACTAGAAAATAAGAATGCACATAATCACAATGCAAACAAAAATCACACACGAACACATAGTAATTTTTTAAATGCAATACACACACAAAAATCAAACAAAAATAATTTGAAGAGTAGAAATTAAAATCAAAGAAAATTCATCAGCAACGGCGCCAAGAACTTGTTCGAACGGCTAATTCTTTATCGGTTGGAAAATAGCCGATCAAATTTTAATGAAAATAACCGCAAGCGCACGGTATAAGGACCCATTTATTCGCTCCTAGAAATCGACACTAATACATCCTCGTTATTCAAGTGTCGAAAATCTAATAATTGTCGGAGAAACATATTCTTAAGGGTAGGACGGATAATAAGACCGAAAAAAATCTCACATATGTTATTCCAACAAATAATCAATACAGTAGAAATTAAAATACATTTATCAAAGTCAAACACAAGGATAGCTATAAATTCATGTTATTACAAACGCGAAATACAATACTACAAGAGTGTGGTGGAAATAGACAAAATCTTCCGACTCCATGCTTTGAGCTCCATCTAGCTTCTTCTAAGCTAAACTTGATGACTATGCCGTTTGAGGAAAGTTAAGGCGCCCAGAGTTTAAGTAAAAGTGAAAATAAACCGCGTGTCGGTCATGGGACTAGCGTGAGAACTAAAAATACGTATTTTGAAAACAAAAAGTATCTCATAAGACCATGCCACACATAAACGCAAAACAGATTTTTACCTTATGATAACCAGAACGTATTTACGTTAAAATACTTGATATTATTTTTAATGGCATATCTTTGAAAACATTTGCATGTAAATTTATTAATCTTAGCCTAAATTGTTACATTATTAAATTCCAGCAATACTAGGCACAAAAGCTACAAACAAACTGGTAGAAACTTTTTGTAGAATGGATTCCATACAAATGACCAGGTAAAGGGACTACCTTTCAGCAATACATCTCTAGAGGAATGTACTAACGTCCATCAGATGGTCCTCTACCAATACAAGACCGGCCTATCTTTCCTTAGATAGTACCGAATATGCATCACCCTGGTCGCTATCGACCTATCCGAAGTACCTCGTAGTATACATCAATAATAATTTACATGCCGAACATCATAGCGGGAAGAAATATATCTAGAAGGGGATGATCATACCCTAATGGCTACGAACCACATAGCCTTGCTGCATCCAATCCTGTTTCTGTCATTTTCGGGTATGACGGTTGAGGTAACTATTAGCTTATCACATAGGACATCATCTTTCTTTGAATGGCATGCTACCATTCTATCGATCACTTGTTGACTTCTGCAAACATACAACCTCCAAGCTCATAGGTCTCAGAGAAGGGTGTCAAGCTAAGAGAAGTTGCATTCTCTGCCACCAAATAGTTGGACGTTTATAAAAATCAATGATGTAAATCTTAAGAATGTAATGTCAAACATCCATCAATACAAGTTCGTTTTAAGTTTAAACGAAAATGAAGGCACTCTCCAACCACATCATGTTGGGAATTAACCTTAGAATTAGTAGCGAGAAGTCCTTATAATCCAAAGAATTTCAGAAATGAAAAGACCACTGCTACTATTATTTGTGAGCTAACCAGAATTATCACCAAGTAGTCCTTTCATTCTGAAAATCCCTGGTCTTCATCCTTCATTCTCTTTATCAGGTCTTCATTTTTTAAATGCATAATTGGTTCGAAGTGGTATTCGTATAGGGATTTCCCCAAATCCGACCCCGATTCCTTCGAATCCAATAATCGATAAAAAGAGGTTTTGTGAATAGGGAATCATTTTTTAATTGATTAAGTTCTTTTCTATCAATAATCACCCTTGTAGATATATATATATATATATATATATTTCTAAAACATTCTTTTCGGTGTATAAAGAAATATTAACCCTGTCTTACCAAATCTTTGATTTATTAAAATAATTTTAAACTTTAGATAATTCGAAATCATTTCTTTTATACTTAGGGAAATATCCCCAAAATCACTTACTTAAATCCTAGCAAAGATTTCCAAATGATAAGTTTTAACACGGATCAAAAAAATGTTCAAGACGTCGTTTACTATAAATCCAAACCAATAACTTTTAATTATAGGAATTTAAATCAATTCCAAATCATTTCATTTAAATCCTAACAAAGATTTCTTAATTCAAAACTCTTAATTTCGATTGGGTTGAAAACTTGTTATCGTGGATATTAATCCAAAACCAATAAATATAAATCGAGCAGAATCTATAGAAATCATCTAATTCTACTCAATATCAATCCCCTTATTCAACAAATACTATGGGCGGAATAACTAAGAAATAACCTTTTAAATTCCATGAAAAGTATGAGTTCTCTCTTTGGCCTTTAATACCGATTACAAAAATTTCATCTCCGTAAAATCAAGTTGTATTTAAATTTGAAAATTTTAAATCTTTTTAAACATAACTCATTTTCGACATTTTGAACTTATCTATCACTCGCCCGGTAAAAGGGCCAGTGACCAGGGCACTAGTCGCTCCTGAACACCTCTATAGTTTCAACACCTCGCATTCAGATCTCACGAATAGAAAAATCTAGCCTACTCGTCAGCTTTTAGAGCCAAGATTAAACCACTTATCTATAATAGCTTTTTCATTAAATCGGTTATTTTAACTTTCTTCAATAAGCTAGAAAACTTCCAAATCATTACTAAAATTATTAGTTATCCACTTTTAAACATTAATAAAAAAACTTGGATATTTTAAAACCATATTTTGAAAGTTATAGAAAAGTGATGTGGAAAGTGCTGCAGCATGTGCCTTTTTAAGCTATATTGATCAAAACAATTTTTTATTATTTGAAAATTCATTTTTACTACTAAAATCACTTTTAAAACGTTTTTGAAATATCTATAAGATTTGTTTCACATTTTTAAACAATAGAAAACATCATTTTCAAAGAAATCCAGTTTTGGATTTCGAACTACAAATTCCAAAATTTTCCAAAACTATGGATATAATAGTTTATTTCGTCGTTAGAAAACTACGATATAATAGTTTGGAAAATTGTTATCTCGAAGAATTCCAAGCTATATTCCAACTTTTACACTTGTTTGACTTTAAAGTGCGAAATCGCGAACTTCCGATACGCGACGTGCTTATTTTGAACCAAAATTTCTATTTCTTTTCAAATTTCACCAAACACTTTTAAATGTTTACAAAACATTGAAAATACATTTTAGACCATTTTTAAGAGGTTTAAAAAATCCATACAACCACTTAATTAATTCCAAGAAAGTGATTTCCTTTGTGCTTATCGTCGTATATATTCGTGACTTGCATGCCTATTTAACATTCATATCAAAACAACCAAAATTAATGATCAAAGCATATTAAACATCCATTTGGAACATCATATCATCATTCAACATATAATATAATATTGTTTAGGAGTTCTCACCATAATCAAACAAAACTTCCTACCAACAATCAAATCATCACAATACTTCATCTAAAACATTACCAAACAACTCAACCATGCTTTCAAAGTGCTTGGACAGTATATGCCTCCTTCTTGCTTATGGCCTATGCTTCCATTACGTCCAAACTCTTGGCCAAGTGCCATTAAAGAAGAGAATAAAAAGAAGTAGATTAAGAAGAGGTTAGAGAGTAATTAGCGCATTGTTGCTTAAGCACTCCACTATTTTAACCCTCATATCTCTCTTTAAGAGGAGAAGACATTAGAGAGCAATAAGAAGCTCAAGAATGGTGAAGAAGAAAAGAATGAATTTGTGAAGAATGAAGGAGGATATGAGTGGGTATTTATAGGAAAAAAGAGGAGTATAAAGGGAGATATGCACAACCACTTTTTCCAAGCTTCTCGAACACACTACTCCCTTATAATACACGATAATAACCCCTCCCTCGTGTGCACATCACTTCCATCCACTCATGTATGCATATGTTGACTTGTTTTAGCTTAAGGAGGAAGCTTTATACAAAATAACTTTGATTTTAGTCTTATATATGTAGTTGTAAGTGCATAAGTTAATCTGTATGTATACATATGTTCATGTGCATATTAGTGGATGCATTTGTATGTTATATATGTGTACATGACATATAAACAATGTTGCATTTATTTCAAACAACTTTCGTCTGATAAAACGTTGCCGATCGAAGAACCGATTCCCCATCACATTTTCACTTATACTTTAATATACATATACTTGTAAACAAAATTTATGAAATTCCTTATCATTTAGATGAATTAAAATGATCACGTTTCATTTGTAAAACCACGTAAATTTATATTAACAATCATTTACAAAAATTGCTATTGTACCGATAAAGTAGTATTGATTTTTCCTTATTTTTAAATCAAACATATCTCTTTATAAAACTATTATAAATTATTTATTATCACTTGATAAGTACTAAAAATGAATTATTATTATTTAAAAACAATTACTTGAATAATGGTAATAATAATTAAATCATTAGTCAAATTTAATAAATAATTATCATTTTTAAGAGCATTATTAACAATGTCAAAAATACATTTTATTTTCAAAGGAAATCAATTGATTTTATTTCATTTCATTATTTAATTATAAAAATAAGTGTATGTATCCAGCTCTATGCACGACATCTTATGATTATAGGTGTGACGACCCAGAATTTATAACAATTCAAAATGGAATTTAAAGTTAATTTTAACTTGAATTCAAGATATCAGTATTTACTTGATAATAAAACCATAGAATTATATAGTTTAAATATTGAATTTAATAATTGAAATTGGGTAAGATGTTAAATATGAAATTTTAAGCCTATTAAAAATAATGTAAAGGCTTATAAAATTTATAATGATGATACTGAAGATAATAGAATGGTTGAAATTTAATTTAAAGGTGGTTTGTTCAATTTTGATAATATATCGTTTAAATCGATATTTAAAAATAGCCTTCCAAGGTACAGTCTCAGAATTCGACGAAACTGGTTTCATTGGATCCCTAATAGTTAGTTATTATCTGATTTCAATTTTCATAGCAATTGGAGTTGTCATTTGACCCTGGCGGCTCAAAGCGCTTAGAACTATTTTAATCGATTTAATTTAAAATTGGTCGTTTACTTCCGTAACTCTCGCATATGATCGAATTAGCTTTCGAAACACGTTCCATTGTGTTCGGAACATAGGTAAAACCTTATAATCGCCTAACGGCATTCCTTAAGAGGAGTTCGAAATTTAAATGGAAGTTAATGAGACATGTTGAAAATATAATAAAATTTGAAGTACGTTGGTCAAAGATATTTTATAGTAAACAAGCGTACACAGGAAGCCATCCCCAACCCTATATCTTATCTCCGTCTTCCCCTCTCTGATCTTCAAGCAAAATCGAACTCATTTATAAAAAATAAAATAAAAGAAGAGAATGGTTGAAGCCTTCATTCTTAAAATCAGCAGAAATCGAATATCTATTTCCACGTTTCCCTCAGCTAATATAATAATTGCCGATCCCTATCTAAATCCCCAAAATCATTTCGACTTCGGAAAAACCAAAAAAAAATAATATGGCGCCGCGAAATAGGATCAAGTTCGAGACTCGATTCTTGAAGCCGATCGCGGCTCATTTCGACAAGAGGGGAAGGCCGAGGTAATCGCAAGGCCGAAGGAAGGAGGTTTGCGGCGGTTCCAGGTGGTTCGCGATTTTGGCATGTATGAAGGAGATGGAAAGCGCGTGAGTGTTGACTGGATGCGAGCCATCGGAGTTTCGTGACTGTCGGAGATGGGAAGAGGGAAGCTCACACGAGGCTCTTGGTGGTCGCGTGTGTCGGTGGATCGCCGTGGATGGAAAAGTGTTGTGGGGGAAGGTATAGTGAGGTGGCTCGAGCGGTGTACGGTGCTCACCAGTAAGGCATGGTTGAGGTGAGAGTTTCTTCTTCTGTTTTTAAGTTTTGTTTTGTTTTGAAATTTGTATCTTTAATTTAAAAATAAAGGGGTTACTAAGGTTCATAAAAACAAAAAAATAATAATAAATAATTACAGTAAAGTATAGGTTGGTCTATTTTTGAAATTAAATCAAATAAATACATATTAAAATATATATGAAGTTTAAGATAGAAAATTACTTTTATATAGAAAGACTTTGGAAAATTATATATGTAGAAATTTTGAAGTGTAAAGTTATGTAACTTCAGTTTTTGCCCTGTGATTTATTTTTAAGTATATGTGTATATAGATAACTATAGAAAATACTTTTTAGCACCCTGTTTTAAATTAACTTATTTAAATTATTTTGGATGTGTACTGATGATCTAGTGATTTTAGATTTGGTTGTTTCTCGAGTTAATTGTAGTTTAACTCGAGATATTTGGATTTTAAATGGTTTTGAACTTAAATCATAAATAAGAAGATGCTTCGTTTAAAATCAAATAGGGTTTTAATGATCGGTGATTCATTAAATAGGTAGGATAATTTAAATGGAAAATTAATTAATTAAATTAATTAATGATTTGGGTTAATTAATTAAGTTTATATTAAATTGGAATGATCATTGGGTGGTTTAATAAGTAGTTACCAATTGTGATTAATAAAATATAATTACTTTGTGAATTAGTCAAGAGATTAATTAAAATAGTTAAACAAAGGAGTAATTAATTTATTTTAATGAAGTAAATAAAAGATAGTAAATTACTGGTTGAGATAAATCAAGAGTGATAAATATTTATGATTTAATTAATTATTAATTATTTAATGTAATTAATTTAGATTATGATAAGTTAAAAATATAATTGGAAATCCTTAATGTATATAATTAATGATGTAATCAAAGATTGATTAATTAAGATTGATAAACCCATAAATAATGTCATATGAAAAATTAACTAATATAATTAATTAAGGATTAATGTAATTAAAATAGTTAATTAATTTATGAAGTAATTAAGATTACTTATTGAATTTGGTTAAGAATAATTAATATCATGAAATTAAATAAAGATAATTACTTGAATGTAATTGAAAATAATTAATCCAGGGTGATTAATTAAGATGAATAATGAAGGGTTGACTAATTAATTGATTTGGAATTAATTAATGTTAAATAAAGGAATCTAAGTGATTGAGGTTAGAAATTCAATTAGAATCAATTGAATTAATTTGGAAGCGATAAAATTTGCTTATGAATGATTGATTGGTGTTGGATGCTTTGAATGAGTTGATATCTCTGATATGAAATGTTGTGTATTTCATTTCGATAAATTGGCTTAGAATGACATGAAACTCGAAGAGGTCGGTGTTGGGTGTCAGAAAATAGCCGAAACCACTTCGAATGTTTATAGATTGATATGTAAAATCTATATGCTGGAGTGAAGTGATTTGGAGGAATTGGACTATATTAAAATCTAAATCTTTGGTATTTAGAAACTTATATGTGGAATAAGCGTTGTCTATAATAATTTGTGGCTTTGTGAATTGATATAAGTTACCCGGGTTTATATGAGTTGTATACTTTGTATTCCATGTTAGTTGGGTTTACTCACGCTGGTTTCCAGCCTGACCCGGGTGTTACTTTGGTGTAATGCTCGGGTCATACCGAGTATTACAGATTTTCAGATAAGGACGTTCTAGAGCTCAAGAGGCGAGCCGGATGGCAGGAACGTATAGAGTATTTCCGTTGTGTTATATTATTGTAATTCTGTGACATGTTGATTTGTATATGTCTAGTGTTTGAATATATGGGAAACTCTAATGTATTAAAATGTAGTCGGCAGATATAGTATTCTTTTGTAAACTTTTATTATTTTTTATTATTTTTTATCCATTGCGAATGTGAGTTGTTGATGTTTCTGTTCTTCTTCTTCTAACTCTTTCTTCTTTTCATAACTATCTGGAATTTTCGGCTTCGAAAAATTCTGGTCGTTACAATAGGGTTGGTTATAGACAAAACAGTTTTCAGCTATGTTATCTATTTAGACATCGAGGAAAATATTTTTGTAAATATTTATTCAGAATATAATTACCGCTAGCTATTACTCAAAACAATATTGTTTATATTATCAACTGTTTATTTAAGCAAATTTTAAAATGAATATAATTTATCAAAGTTATAAACTGACGAGTTGTTACAGAATTCCCCCTTAAATGAATTTCATCCCTTAAATGACCCAAAAATAAACCTAAAGGTTTAGCCCCAAATAATTATTTTTAACATACATCCGTATGATGTATATAGATTATCGGTACACGATATCTGATTCGACCTTCTATTTGAATTCACAACTTTACATCCGAACTAGGATTGATCCCTTGAACCTTTAATGCATACTCTGACCAAGCGTTCTGATTAGAACTTTATTTCTCCTTGCATAGATCTCAACTATGATAGAAAAAAAAGCATCTAATCCCAAACCCTAATCAATGTTCGTCATCAAGAACGAGTGATAAATCCTCTTTCGGATAAGTGTCTAATACATCAAAGTTGCATACTCGAATCTTAGATTAAACCATGCGACAAAATAATCCATATAGTTCATATTTATTTATTAACCTTCCCTAAATTCTTATGAAAATATTTCATAAAACTTTCATTTTTATTCAAACATTTGCAAAAATATTTCTTTATAAATAACTATTTTACATTTTTTCTTTCAAATATTTATTCACAAAAATATTTCTATCATTTTTTTCCAAAATAAGTCGATCATCCTTTATTTGGAATAATATCCTTATAATTCTTATTTCAAAATTTCTATGAAATTTCTTTGTGAATAAATCTCCTTACTAATTTAATTCCAAACTTATTTCATATCACATAACTTTCCCATTTATACTTTCAAAACATTAAGATATCCATCTTTCTCAAACATCATTTTATTTTGCTAATTAAATTTTATTTTATAAAATATACTTTTACAAAATGTATTCCTAAATAATTTCTTAATTTACACACTTTTTATAAAGACGCTTCTTTATATTATATAATCTTTTTATTATCATACATTTCTAATTTTTACTTTCTCAAAATCCATTTTTAAAGTAACTCATTTAACCGATACATCACAAAAAACATCCTTTAGCTAATATCAAATGTAACAAATCAAGATTTTCGACCCTCGAAAATCGACATCAATACGTCCACTGTGTAACATACCGAATATTCAACTGCCAGAAATACCAGATCATTAGGGTTGAAGAAGAAAAGATAGGAGAATAAACAGAAACAATAATACAAAATATGACATTCACAATGGATCAATATATAATATATAATAACTAATCTTTACACAAAGAAACTATATCATTTAATTTACATACAATCATCAGAGTATAACAAAAAACAAGTAAACTAGACAGTTATAGCAATATGTCCTCCCAGCATATACACATAGTGGAATATAACCAAGTACGTAGAATACATCTCTTTCATCCAGCTCGTCTCCTAAGCTCCATAGCATCCTAACCTGAATATGTAATACTAGGTCTGACTCGAGCATTATAATAAAATAACTGTAGCGATATCGATTTTTCGCGTTCGAAAATCGACATCCATACTTCACATAGTAATCGAATGCTGTAGATTCGACCGTTCAAATCTGAGTCGCCGGAGCTTATAACACATTTGAGTATAACAACACAGCGGAAGAAAAAGGATAATATACAGTATCTGATACAATGGTCAATACACAATGAATATCAATATACAATAGCGATATGATACAAGAAAATAGCAGCAGAAAGAATAACTATGATCTCCAATACAAAGAATAGTCTTCAGAAGAGAACTCCAATGCTTGCACTCCCTAGCTCCAAACATCAATCCAGAACTAGCTACTAAACCTGATTATCTGAAAAACCCAACTCTAGACTGCCCGTGTGGAAAATAGCGAGTACCTGGAGTTTAGGAAAGAAGCAATAAACTCCAGGTCATTCGTGGGACTGGTATGAGTAACAAAAACAGTTTATCTTTAAAAACAAACAAAGAAACATTTTAAAGTAGATCCGCAATGCTTTTAGAAAATTGAACTACCATAAGGCCTCCCGCACGCACACACAATGCAAACGCAGAATCGGAGGAGATTTCTCCTTATGATAGTCAAACATGCTTGATACGCAAATTTCTTTAATATTATTACTATAAGTGCAAAGTGCAGAAAGCATTTCGAAAGTATAATATAAATCTTAGCCAGCATAGACATTTCAAACAATGCCTACTATAGCTACCATCTAAACAATGGGGCGCCACCATAAGTAAATGGAAGGTTCTACAACTAAATCCGTACAAGGCTCGTATTGTTTCTTTGGATTTTCCAATGAATGCTCAGGCCGAGGAATTTCCCCATGCCACCTGGGTACGCCTCTGGAAAGACGCCCCGAGAGCCTAACCGGATCTCTACCAACACAAGGCCGGGTTACCCCTAACTGGGTAACTACTGACACGAGTATGCCATCCCCCGTCGTAACCGACCTTTATCTGGGGCCCCGACAACCAACAACCACAAAGTAATAAATTCGCAGTAACCACATAGGTTAAATATCTGGGCTCCATACCATGAAACCACCTCTATCCAGAAGGAAATTAACATAACCTCAGGGGTATCTATCCCCAAATAACCTTGTTGCATTCTTCCTATTTTGACCATTACCGTGTTGTGAGGTTCGACGAAGTCTCGTTCACAAAGCTACGCTTTTCACAAAATCCACGTTTGATCAACAAATGATCAGCAACACTCAGCATGCCACATTACCAAGTTGGGAATATATTACAGATAACCTTCAACTACATAACCTCTGAGCTCGTATGTCTCAAAGAAGGGTGTTAAGCTAAGAGAATAAATTCTCCGCCACCAACAGAAATGTATTTGAAAGAAATCTTCTTTATATCTCAAATGTAATGTCAGCCGTACAATCCATTCAAGTCTGTCCTGGATTCGAATAGAACCGAAGGCACTTCCGAAGAAGCCCTTGCAATCCGGGTATTCACAATCCCGATTGGACTTCCCATCACTTAGGAAATCTCTATACCGGAGCAACTCAGTGCAGAGACAATCGATAGGTTATCCTAACGTTCTCGCAAATAGCCGGTCTTCACCACCGGTCTTCAAATGCTATCCATAACGTGGAATCACACATTCGGAATAGGCTATATGACACAAAGGTCCTCTCACAGCTAAACCGAATGGTGAGCGCAGTATTTACAAGAAGCATATGGATATTGGGATCTCAGTCAAGTCACAAATAATTACCCAAAACTATTCTTTCAAATGGTTTAAACAAATTACCATTTTCAAATCTTTAAACAAAAAGATTCATTTCACAAGGTTCACCCAGTTTCACAAAGATCCATTTACGGATTTCAAAACAATTTCCATTTCAATTGGATTAACTTATTCAAATCTTTAAATCAAAAATTTAACTTATAGCTTTCAAACTAGTTTTCATAACTTGGAAAATCATTTCCATTTTAAACTTTAAGTCCCTTTAATACAAGTTGGAAATCCGTCTCTTACGTGAAAGCTTTTATTATTTGAAAACAAACAGTTTTCGTTTTCAGAAAAAATCCAATTTTGTTTGCTCGAGTTAAAGCCCTTAATTATATTCAAATTCCCAAATCAATATCTTTAAAATGGTTTAACCCATATATAACTTGTATAACATCTTTAGTCCCTAGTTTCGAAACATAGAATTCAATTTCAAATCTTGAATTTAAGTTTAAATTAAATTATTTAAATTCTAAAACTTAATCAAGTTATTCAAAATAAATTTCATCTTTGAAATTCCATTTCACAAGCTTTTCACTTTAAACCCATCCATATCCAGAACATTCGAATTCAAATTGTCTATTTGAAAAAATCACTTCAAAAAATCTGAGATTTAATCGATTTCCTCGTGAAATCCATATTTGTGTGTGTATAAGTGTGGTCCAGGGGTTTAACACAATATTGCAACATCATTCAATCATCACAGATTAAAACACAGAAATATAGTTAATAAGCGATATAAACTATAACGCTTATCATCCATTCGCAGATTCGCAGATAATATACCAATGTAAATAAATGGATGAATTATACACAGCTCAATCCACATAATAAAATATCACAGATCAGATAGGACAATCAATTCAATACATCCCACACAATTCAGTCATTCATAAGTATGGTCAAGCATTCAATAATCATTTATAAGCAGGATTAATTAATTGTTTAATCCTAATTAATTCAATTTATTTCCAATTAAATTAATTACTTATGAATTAATTATCCAATTCTAATTCATTAATTACCAATTATCAAATGATTTTCTCGAATTAATTAAACTAAATTAATTAACTTTAATAAATCAAAATGTCCAAAATTAATTATAATAAGTAATTAATCCCTTAATTACTTTCACTAAGTAATTTCATTTAAACAATTTATAGTTGATTATTTAAATTCATTAATCTAATTACTTAACAAAATTTATCATATTAAGCAATACTTAATAATCCTTAGTTAATTATCTTCATTAACTAATAACATTTCTTAACTACTTTTAAATTAATCTCTAATTATAAATAAATCTAAATCATTTATCTATAAATTTCATAAATAAGTCCTTAATTGATTATCATATAAATTACATCACTTAATGCCTTAATTATCTCCAATATAATTCATTTCTTATTAATGACTTCATTAACATTAAAGTGAAAACATTTCCTATTACAATTTATTTACCACTTACAAAAATGTTGAAACATTTATTTTAAAATTTGATTTTTAAATTCCATTTAAATTCCAAAATTTAAAGTGAACTATAATTTATTTTTAACAAAGTTCAAAAATAATTCTTAAAACCTTTATGTTTACATGTTAAGATAATACCTTTATTATAAGAGCAATAAAAAGAGTTAAAATCAATTTCCTTTAAGATTCACATAATTAAAAGGATATCTTTAACATTTAAACTTATTTAAATATTTGATTTCTAAAGCTTTGTTTAATTTCAAAATCTAGATTTTAATCCAGTTTTAAACTCAGATTCCACTTTTGGTTTTACTTTGCTTAAATTCCTTTCTTTCATTTCAACTTCACTTTAAAAATTCAAGCCCTTTTTAAATCCACTTATATGCTTAAATAATTTTAAGCTTCAAAACTGAACATGCATTTATTTTTTTACTTTGATTAAAACTTAGTTAAAACTTCGTTAGTCAGATTTAAATTAAATTTTACAATTCAAACAGAAACAGGTTTAAAACCTGTACAACATCACATATCCGAGCCCCTTCATGATTTCCCCGAGCCCAACACATATAAGCTTCGAGTCCAATACCCCGTTACTTCGAGTAATACTCGAGTAAATCAAGCGAACAAAACAAAACACAGTACTTATCCAAATTTCCCAGATCTCCCAAAACCTCGAGCACGGTGCACGTGCACCGGACCTCCACCAACTTCTGGCGATCCCCACTGGCTCCGAAAAGTCACGATCGATCACACCCTCGACCCCAGATCGACCGAAAACCCAAACCTACACTCAATTGAATTCGAGCATAGCTCTAGCCATCAAGACCAAAACAACGACCAAAGAAATGTCCCGTCGCCGCGCCTCCGACCACAGGTCGACACGAACATCCAGTTATGGCTTCGTCATCCTTCGAGCCATCGTCGTCCGTAGCCACGCGCCACTCGACGCTGAATTGAGACCGCGACAATCAAAATTTCGACCACCATAAAAATTAGGTTTACCAACTTAAAACCGTACGCCGCCATGGCCACAGAGATCGTGGCCACCTCCGACTATTTTTCCTACCATCACTGTAGGCTCACCCATCACCATGAGCAACCCCGACCTCCCCAGTCCAACGTGTCACCGGAAATTGGCCAAAACGCCAATTCCGATCGTCCTCAAATTTCTCTTGAAATACAAAATGAAAAATCATCATATTAATTTTAAAAATCATGTTTTTGATTAAGGATTTGATTCATAATCCTGAATTAATGAATTACTAACTTTGAATTTTGACTAATTAGATTTGCTCTATTGTTTCTTTGTTTTTAGAGTCATTTCTTAAGTCGTTTTAACTTAAATAAAATTTTAAATTAAAACTTATGATAAAACAATCAAGTTTTGTTCAAATTATGAATCCAGATTTTGCTTGGATCAAGAGTAAATAAGTTTTGAATTATAACCTGAGTTTGAAATTTTGAACAGAGGTGTTCTACAGGTTATACAAACATCATTCATCGTACACAGAAATTCAACAATATATAACCAAAAATACAATTTATTTCAGACATACATCAGGCAACCATATAGAAATACACTTAAGAATTTTTAAAAATGAAGTTACTCACCGTAAAAGTTTTTGAGCAGAGAATGTTTTGCTTTTGGAAACTAATAGCTGAATCCCCTTTCTTTGATTCTCTGATTGTAGTTGATGGTTTGATGTTTTCAAGTTAAATTTTTATTTAAGTTTGAAGATGATATTCACTTTAAATTTGCATATCTTAGAATGAACGAAATGATAAGAGAAGTTGATGTATAGAAATTTAGTTTACAGGTTGCTATATAAAAGCTTACAGGTGGTAAAAATTTATGTTTGGTTTGTACAACAGGTCGTGGCTGAGATAATCTTGCATTTAATGCTTTGTACAATCTGCACTTATACCATACTTGAAGGTATTTTTTTCTGCCCTTACCTGTTTACAAACTTATGCTATGTATTGTTATGTTTTGTATGTACTTGAATGTGTATTTATCTTGTTTTATGCTTTGTATTCTATTTGAATTCTATTTTTCTCTTTTATTTTAAAACTTAAACTATCAAATGTTCAATTTACTTATTATTATTTTCATACTTATGTTAATACTTATTCATATTTTGCTGTGTCTTATTTTTCCTTTCTCGGCCTCAATACTTTATTTAGTGTCTTCTTAGTTGAATGTATTTTGTTTTCTTTACTTTTGCTTTGTAATTTAAATGAGATTCTATATTTATTATGTTGTTATAATTTCTCCAATGTAGTCACGTTACATTTTACAAAGTTTATTAATATGTTGTTTGAATTTTAACTATTCGTATTTATTTATTTATTTTATTAATTTTCCCATATATCTTAAATTTTTATTTCTTATTTTACATTTGCAATAAACACACACATTTTTATTTGAATATAGAGATGCTCAAATTAATTTACCAATAAATTTCACAAATTTTATTCAAAAATTAAATAAATTATCAAATTTAAACACAATTAAAATCTGAGATCGTTACAGATTCCCCTCCTTAAGAAATTTCGTCCCCGAAACTTGCAGGCACGAAAACAACCAAGATGGATGAAGAATATTTTATCAAATCAACTGAATATCTATTCTACATTTGGCTTACAAAATCAGAATATCAACAATAGATACAAGAACGAATCTATTTAACACTCACAAGATACTCGGGCTATCCGGATTTACGAAATATGCAGTGGCATTGGTTAGTTCGAAGGGATAACTAACCATTCGTAGAATATATAGAGACCCAAAGGATAGAAAAATGGATTTAATCTTCCACATTTTCTAAACATCAGATATGCATTCCAAACTCAAGTCGGAATACCCCAAAATATATACCAATTTGTCCCCCTTCGGACTTCGATATACCCAAGAAATTTCAATAGAATTTCAAATTCGGTTTTAAACGAAATCGTTTTATCGATACAATTCAAATTATCCTTCATATTCTATTAATCAGGTTAACTCGATTTAAAATTTCAAATTTATTTAAAATTTTCAATTCCAAATTTCCAATTCATATTTATTAAAGTTTAAATCAAAAACTGATAAGAAACCGATGGAGGTACGAAGTAAAAATTTCCTCCAACGATTCGTAGGGCCATCATCACACTGAAATTTCTTTCTGGAGCTGCCACAAAGCCAACCAAAGAACTGAAATCGAATCAAAGAAGATTGATAGAGAAAAGATCGTTTCCTTGTTGTTACAGAGTATTAACCATTTATAGTGGTACAACCTTGTCCCTATCTCGTCCTCTACGTGCTCTCATACTCACTATCAGTGGATAGTTAGAGAATTACTGAAGCATTCGAAGGGATATTTTAGGGATACTCATTCTAGGGATACTTTACACTATCTGTAATGAGCTACTTAATGTGTTATACTCCTGAGCTAAAGTTCAACCTTAGCTTTGATACCAAATGTAGCGATATCGATTTTTCGCGTTCGAAAATCGACATCCATACTTCACATCATACTCGAATGCCGTGGATTCGAACGTTCAAATCTGAGTCGTCGGAGCTTATAACACATTTAAGTATAACAACACAGCAGAATAAAAAGGATAATACATCGATACAATATCTGATACAATGATCAATACACAATGAATATCAATATACAAAAGATATGATACAAGAAAATAGCAGCGGAAAGAATAACTATGATTTCCAATGGAAACAATAGTCTTCAGAAGAGAACTCCAATTCTTGCACTCCCTAGCTCCAAACATCAATCCAGAACTAGCTACTAAACCTGATTATCTGGAAAACCCAACTCTAGACTGCCCGTGTGGAAAATAGTGATCACCCTGAGTTTAGGAAAGAAACAATAAACTCCAGATCAGTCGTGGGACTGGTATGAGTAACAAAAACAGTTTATCTTTAAAAACAAACAAAGAAATATTTTAAAGTAGATCTGCAATGCTTTTAGAAAATGGAACTACCATAAGGCCTCCCGCACACACACATACAATGCAAACGCAGAATCGGAGGAGATTTCTGCTTATGATAGTCAAACATGCTTGATACGCAAATTTCCTTGATATTATTACTACAAGTGCAAAGTGCAGAAAGCATTTCGATAGTATAATATAAATCTTAGCCAGCATAGGCATTTCACACTATGCATACTATAGCTACCATCTAAATAGTGAGGCGCCACCATAAGTAAATGGCAAGTTATACAACTAAATCCGTACAAGGCTCGTATTGTTTCTTTGGATTTTCCAACAAATGGTCAGGTCAAGGAACTTCCCATTGCCACATGGGTACGCCTCTGTAAAGACGCCCCGAGAACCTAACCGGATCTCTGCCAACACAAGTCACGGTTACCCCTAACTAGGTAACTACTGACACGAGTATGCCATCCCCCGGTCGTAAACGACCTTTATCCGGGGCCCCGACAACCAATAAACACAAAGTAATAAATTCGCAGTAACCACATAGGTTAAATATCTAGGCTCCATACCATGATACCACCTCTATCCAGAAGGAAAATAACATACCCTCAGGGGGCGCTATCCCCAAATAACCTTGCTGCATTCTTCCTGTTTTGACCATTACCGGGTTGTGAGGTTCGACGAAGTCTCGTTCACAAAGCTACGTTTTTCACAAAAGCCACACTTCGATCAGAAAATGATCAGCAGCACTCAATATGCCACATTACCAAGTTGGGAATATATTACGGATAACCTCCAACTACATAACCTCTGAGCTCGTACGTTTCAGAGAAGGGTGTTAAGCTAAGAGAATAAATTCTCCGCCACCAACAAAAATGTATTCGAAAGAAATCTGCTCCATATCTCAAATGTAATGCCAAACATACAATCCATACAAGTCTGTTCTGGATTCGAACAGAACCGAAGGCACTTCCGAAGAATCCCTTGCAATCCGGGTATTCAAAATCCCGATCAGACTTCCCATCACTTAGGGAATCTCTATACCGGAGCAACTCAGTGCAAAGACAATCGATAGGTTATCCTATCATTCTCTCAAATACCCGGTCTTCACAACTGGTCTTTCAAATGCTATCTATAACGTCGAACCACACATTCAGAATGGGCTATATGACACAAAGATCCTCTCCCGGCTAAACTGAATAGCGAGCGCAATATTTACAAGAAACATATGGATAGGATCTCAGTCATGTAACAAATTATTACCCAAAACTTTTCTTTCAAATGGTTTAAACAAATTACCATTTTCAAATCTTTAAACAAAAAGATTCATTTCACAAGGTTTACCCAGTTTCACATAGATCCATTTATGGATTTCAAAACAATTTCCATTTCAGTTGGATTAACTTATTCAAATCTTTAAATCAAAGATTTAACTTATAGCTTTCAAACCAGTTTTCATAACTTGAAAAATCATTTTCATTTTAGACTTTATGTCCCTTTAATACAAATTGGAAATCCATCTCTTATATGAAAGCTTTTATTATTTGAAAACAAACAGTTTTCGTTTTCAAAAAAAAAATCCAATTTTGTTTGCTCGAGTTAAAGCCCTTAAATTATATTCAAATTCCCAAATCAATATCATTAAAATGGTTTAACCCATATATAACTTGTATAACATCTTTAGTCCCTAGTTTCCAAACATAGAATTCAATTTCAAATCTTGAATTTAAGTTTAAATTAAATTATTTAAATTCCAAAATTTAATCAAGTTATTCAGAATAAATTTCATCTTTGAAATTCCATTTCAAAAGCTTTTCACTTTAAACCCAATCCATTTCCAGAACATTCAAATTCAAATTGTCTATTTAAAAAAAGATCACTTCAAAAAATCTGTGATTTAATCGATTTCCTCGTGAAATCCATATTTGTGTGTGTATAAGTGTTGTTTAGGGGTTTAACACAATAGTGCAACATATTCAATCATCACAGATTAAAACACAGAAATATAGTTGATAAGCGATATAAACTATAATTCTTATCGTCCATTCACAGATTCACAGATAATATACCAATGTAAATAAATAGATGAATAATACACAGCTCAATCCACAAAACAAAATATCACAGATCGGATAAGACAATCAATTCAATGCATCCCATACAATACAATCATTCATAAGTAAGGTCAAGCATTCAATAATCATTTAAAAGCAGGATCAATTAATTGTTTAATCCTAATTAATTCAATTTATTTCAATTAAATTAATTACTTATGAATTAATTATCCAATTCTAGTTCATTAATTACCAATTATAAAATGATTTTCTTATATTAATTAAAATAAATTAATTAGCTTTAATTAATCAAAATATCCAAAATTAATTATAATAAGTAATCAATTCCTTAATTACTTTCATTATGTAATTTCATTTAAACAATTTATAGTTGATTATTTATATTAATTAATCTAATTAACAATCAAAATTTATCATATTAAGTAATACTTAATAATCCTTAGTTAATTATCTTCATTAACTAATAACATTTCTTAATTACTTTTAAATTAATCTCTAATTATAAATAAATCTAAACCATTTATTTATAAATTTCATAAATAAGTCCTTAATTGATTATCATATAAATTACATCACTTAATGCCTTAATTATCTCTAATATAATTCATTTCTTATTAATGACTTTATTAACATTAAAGTGAAAACATTTCATACTACGATTTATTTACCACTTACAAAAATGTTGAAACATTTATATTAAAATTTATTTTTTAAATTCCATTTAAGTTCCAAAATTTAAAATGAACTACAATTTATTTTTAACAAAGTTTAAAACTAATTCTTAAAACCATTAAGTTTACATGTTAAGATAATACCTTTATTACAAGAGCAATAAAAAGAGTTAAAATCAATTTCCTTTAAGATTCACATAATTAAAAGGATATCTTTAACATTTAAACTTATTTAAATATTTGATTTATAAAACTTTGTTTAATTTCAAAATTTAGACTTTAATCTAGTTTTAAACTCAAATTCCACTTTTGTTTTTACTTTGCTTAAATTCCTTTCTTTCATTTCAACTTCACTTTAAAAATTCAAATCCTTTTCAAATCCACTTATATGCTTAAATAACTTTAAGTTTCAAAACTGAACATGCATTTATTTTTTACTTTGATTAAAACTTAGTTAAAACTTTGTTGGTCAGATTTAAATTAAATTTTACAATTCAAACAGAAATAGGTTTAAAACCTGTACAACATCACATGCCCGAGCCCTTTCATGATTTCCCCAAGCCCAACAAAAATAAGCTTCGAGTCCAATACCTTATTACTTCGAGTAATACCTGAGTAAATCACGCGAACAAAACAAAACCTAGTACTTAGCGAAATTTTCCAGATCTCGCAAAACCTCGAGCAAGGTGCACGTGCACCGGACCTCCACCAACTTTTGGCGATCCCCACTAGCTCCGGCAAGTCACGATTGATCACACCCTCGACCCCAGATCGACCGAAAACCCAAACCTACCCTCAATCGAATTCGAGCATAGCTCGAGCCATCACGACCAAAACAACGACCAATGAAATGTCTCATCGCCGCGCCTCCGACCCCAGGTCGACTCGAACATCCAGTTATGGCTTCGTCAACTTCCGAGCCATCGTCCCCTATAGCTATGCGCCACTCGACGCTGAATTGAGACCGCGACAATCAAAATTTCAAACATCATAAAAATTAGGTTCACCAACTTAAAACCATATGCTGCCGTGGCCACCGAGATCGTGGCCACCTCCGACTATTTTTCCTAGCACCACTGTAGGCTTGCCCATCACCATGAGCAGCCCCAACCTCCCTAGTCCAACGTGTCAACGGAAATTGGCCAAAATGCCAATTCCGATCGTCCTCAAATTGCTCTCGAAATACAAAATGAAAAATCATCATATTAATTTTAAAAATCATGTTTTTGATTAGGGATTTGATTCATAATCCTGAATTAATGAATTACTAACTTTGAATTTTGACTAAATAGATTTGCTCTGTTGTTTCTTTGTTTCCAAAGTCATTTCTTAAGTCATTTTAACTTAAATAAAATTTTAAATTAAAGATTATGATAAAACAATCAAGTTTTGTTCAAATTATGAATCCAGATTTTGCTTGGATCAAGAGTAAATAATTTTTGAATTATAACCTCAGTTTGAAATTTTGAACAGCGGTGTTCTACAGGTTATACAAACATGCATTCATCATACACAGAAATTCAACAATATAAAACCACATATACAATTTATTTCAGACATACATCAAGCAACCATATAGAAATACACTTAAGCATTTTTAAAAATGAAATTACTCACCGTAAAAGTTTTTGAGCAGAGAATGTTTTGCTTTTGAAACTATTAGCTGAATCCCCTTTCTTTGATTCTCTGATTGTAGTTGATGGTTTGATGTTTTTAAGTTGAATTTTTATTTATGTTTGAAGATGATATTCACTTTAAATTTGCACAGCTTAGAATGAACGAAATGATAAGAGAAGTTGATGTAAATAATTTAGTTTACAGGTTGCTATATAAAAGCTTAGAGGTGGTAAAAATTTATGTTTGGTTTGTACAACAGGTCATGGCTGAGATAATCTTGCATTTAATGCTTTGTACAATCTACACTTACACCATACTTGAAGGTATTTTTTTTTGTCCTTTCCTGTTTACAAACTTATGCTATGTATTGTTATGTTTTGCATGTACTTGAATGTGTATTTATCTTGTTTTATGCTTTGTATTCTATTTGAATTCTATTTTTCTCTTTTATTTTAAAACTTAAACTATCAAATGTTCAATTTACTTATTATTATTTTCATACTTATGTTAATACTTATTCATATTTTGTTGTGTCTCACTACTACAAAACAGGCCATTTGCATCGATTGTTTACCCCCCTTTTGCATCAGTTCAACAACCTATGCATATGCAACCGATGCAACAGGCTTAACACTTTTGCATCAGTTCTGAAACCAATGCAAAAAGGTCCTTTTTGCATCGGTTGTTACTGACAACTGATGCAAAATATCATGGTTGGTTGTTTGAACACAGCCCCCATGATGCATCGGTTGTAATGAAAACTGATGCAACAAAGGTACTTGTTGCATAGGTTGTTGTTGAAAACTGATGCAAACTAATCGCTCTATTGCATCGGATTTTTATAACAACCGATGCAAACTTATCCCTCTATTGCATCAACTATTTATACCTGATGCAAAAAAATCATTGTCATAAACCATAAATTGTTTGTTATTGATTGTAACAAGCAATTATTGCATGCAATATTACAATCGTTCAAAATTAAATTTGATGGCAAATACAAACTGAATAACATAATACCGAAATAAACATATATCAATTAAAGTGTTAATAATCTATACAAAATAATGGTTCATACATTCATTTTTGCAGCATAATTTAGATCTTTAGTACAATCATTAAGTGATATAGTCTTAATTCAGAACTTTAGTTAGTACGACCATTAAGAAATGGTATAGTAATAACCTTAAAAACTTCATGGAATCTTGAAAACCCAAATTTTAGGCTTCAGCTCAAATTTTTGCAGATCTGCATTAAAAGAGAACACTAATTTCATTAATCAGGTTATCCAACAAAAATTCAGTATACTAACTTTGAGGGAAATTGAACTTTCTTTCTGTAAAGGTAAGGAACAGTTGCGGCAAGGAGAAGCTTCAGTTATAGAGCATAATGCCCTGCAACATGATACAATGTGCATGAAGGACTAAAAAAAATACCTACTCTACAATTTAGCTAATTTACTGTCTCGTTATAAAGATTTAACTTATTTCACATTCAAACTATGTTCACAAAATTTAATAACAAAAGTCAGAGAAAATTGTTAAGCATAACCAATGTTCAAACAATATATCAAGTTAAAAGAGACATCATTAATAAAATATAGTAAACAACAACTTGTGTTTATAACTGAAATTTTTTTTGTCCTTGAAAATGGCAGAAGCAAACTAGAAGAAACCTGAAAAATCGGAAGCCCTTTCTGCTTCAGTGGCAGTGGTTGATGAGTTCACTGAAGAAACCTGAAGTTGAGAAATAATTATTTCTCGAAATATCAATTGAAATTGATGTGGAATTAAAAAGTTTGAGCTACTACAGTACATACAATGAGAATAATTTCCATAATAAATGAAACTGTACTTATCAATGATATAGTGCAAGGGCCCTTTCTATACTTAGATCACCGTCCAATATACAAGCATACATTGGTCGACGTAATTGTAATAAAGAACAGTCCATCTTCTACAAAATAATTGATGATGTGTACCCATTCAGTATTGACGGAAGAAATTACCACATTGGGGCTTGAGGAGATGCCAAGTCAAGAAATGGATACGGCCACCTGCAGTTTAGAACAAATTATTATTTGCATAAAGACAATCAGATGAACCCAATATCACAGTATGGTAAGTAGAAAATGATGCATCAAGGTTTGATAACTACCAAATTGAGACAAAAGCATGAAGAAGCCATTGAAAAATTACAAAGCCAGAAGTCCAGAAGAGAAAATAGGAGATTCGGAACCAGGGGAAACGCTAAAGAATCACAAAGTGCAAAAGAAATTAGAATTTCAATGGATTAGTAAAGAATTATGATAGAGGATGAAAGAATTATGTAACAAGCTATTCAGAGCAGTGTCTCCAAGTAGGAAAGATGGCGTTCACCGTGTGCATGCCAATCAATATCTACGTTGTTATTTACAGTTGTGATTTGTTACACATTAAATTACTTCTGTGTTTATAAAGAATTTGCATGGGTGAATTTTGATTTCGTATTTGGTTGAAATGCTTACGAAATTAAGATCATAATATTTCATAAGTAGGAAGGGAAAGATGATAAACTAGAATACACAATCAGTTAGCATCACCGCACCTGCATTTGTCTGCACAGTGAATGAAGTGCAGCTTTGAGTCTATAATTCTATATATAATCAAAGTATAAAAAGCTCAACACTAAAGAAAAGTTCAAACCAAGAGTACCTGATAGATAACCTGGAACACATAACCCCAAACTCCAGCACGTTTGCGAACATCCTGCTCCACATAAAATACACTGTTTTTCGTTCCTCTGCGATCAGTTTCGCTTATATCAGTTACACTAGCTGCATATATTTTGCTCTCTGCATCTACTCTTTTACCATCTTCAATATTATTACTGCTTGTTGTTCTGTTCAAATACTGGCGGCAGCCATAGATGGAAAGCATAGAACCCAGCTGAAACATACAATTCATTATGTAAGTAACATTAACGTATCGGATTCATATAGCTTCAATATGTGCACAAAATGTGCACCTGGACACTAAAGATATATACATACCCCAAAATATACAGTCACCAGCATAAATGTCCACCTATACATGAGACAAAATATAAATTTAATTTACAGCTAATAAGTACATGTAAGAAAACAAATAAGTTTATGGAAGGTTAATTTCTTCCAAACTTACTGAGTATAGTAGAGGAAAATGTTACCACCATCAACCGCATCATTAGCAACAAGCAATGTGAGAAGCAAAAAGAAAGACAAAACTCTAAATTCTAGCAACCAAATTTTAGTTTGTCAAATAATAGATAAGTATGTCATGAACTGAAATTTTATGGTAAATTAAATCTGCTTGAATGTATATGCTATCAGGCTGCATGGGAAGAGGTAGTATCATTATTAATATCTGATGCAAATATCAATCTGATGCAAGTGGTAGTGTTGTCACAGATCATTGACTAAAGGCTTGAAGTTGAGAAAGATCATTCGCCATGACTCACTAACCTTGGATTGCTGGACCAACAATCTAGATGCATAGGGGCACAATGACTTATGAGTGTATCGCATATTTAGTCGATCATCATCATAAATCTGAGAGTATTGTAAGTAGAGTAGCATATGCATGCTTTTATTGCATGATAATAGTTTAGTCTATTGATTACATGTGCTAATGTTTGTGCATGTGGAACGATGATGTGAGCAAAACCAGGTAGGTCAGTTTCATGATCGCTCTAACAGAAATGTCAAGTGTTTAAATTCATCGGTTCTTTTCAAAACTGAAACTAGTAGAATAAAAAATAATTGAATCAACGACAAGGCTTTAAATATGCTTGATTTTTAATTATTAAAATAACACAAGGTAAAAATAAGATATTGAAACTTTCAAAAGATCACACGATCCAAATTTTAAGTATTATCTAACAGGGCTAATACGGTTGCAGATTTTAAGTCCAAACAAAAAGAATGACATACCTGAAAAGAACCTGAATGCAACATTTGAGGTTCATTTTGATCATTTATTGGGATTATAAATTGATTTCAATATTACAATAAATTATCTAATGAAGGAATTCAAGGATGGTAAACCATTCTACATAAATACAGAGCAAAAAAATTTACAGTAACATACGATGGCGGTATGAACAATGCACAAAATTGCAATTGCGGAGTATTTAGGCAGGATAAAAAAGACTAGATATTAGTTTACCATAAACTTTAAAGAAAAACCATAAACTTTTCATGAAGACGAAAAAAGGTACATAGTTAAGAATAGTATCTACAAATATCAAACCTACTAAGTATTTAACAATTTTTCAACGTATTTAACAATACAAAGGCACCATATTAGACAATTAATATTTTATCTTGGTGCAGAATAAATAAATAAATAAGACACTATGTAGTTTTCTTTGTTGATTTGTACATATCATTATTAACCACAAAAGGTTTAATATGTATTTTTCAAAGAGCAGAAGAAACCATTCAACAAAATATTAGCGGTTCAGTTTCCTTTTTAATGGAATGTTTGAATTTGAGTTTAAGCCATTAAGTTGTCTCAAGTTTAATGCGAAGACAACTCTCATCTCGTATACAGTTGCATTATCCAAGTTAATAAAGTCATACATCTATTTTCTTTAACATTTTGGACACCAAAGTCAATGGTGGTTGGTCTGATATGCATTTTTAGGAAATTGACTGATGTTTCAATAACATATATGACTTAATCAAGATGATCACAGTACAAAAATACATCCAAGACGAGTTGAGTGATATTATAAGACGATTGAACTTGTCATGGAATCATGTATATATATCTGATGTGCATATTAATGGCATAAGATATAAATCCAGGATCATCAGCAGATGACTGCCTTGTCAATTTTATATGTAAGATGCATTAATATTTGTCCTTCATTTCTTATCGAACCATCAACTTTAATCAGTCACCTATCACAAGATCCAAACAACTATAAAAACTTAGTTTTATTTTCACAGCCAACCTTGAAGAGGACATGCCATACCATTTAATATTTGAACCACTATTCCTGTAGCTTGTATGGCTTAATCATTTCACAATATATGTCCAAGTACTTAGTAGGTTCGTCACATTTCATATTACAATAATCATAGTAGCAAACAGTGCTACTCGGCTACCCATTTTAACAATCATTTTACAAGCACATTCAGATATACCATAGCCAATTAAAGTGTAATTCACATGAACAGCTACTAATTTCGCATTACACACTTATATGCAATAATTTCAAACAATGAGACATTGTAGACTTGAGCACCATGAAATAGACTAGGCTATAAAACTATATTGGGGCATAAAACTATATTCAAATCAGCTAACAAACGTAGTTCTTTATCTACGTATTCATAGCAAGAACTAAATCACAGCATAAGTAATTGAACGTAAACCAGCCTATGCAATAATTAGATGCTCGACCATTTAAGGCATATTGAAACACTGAATAAGAAAAAATTATCAATGCTATTGACTGCTAAAACCAGTAGAGAAATTCGTTAGTCACTGTGACCATTGTCGATGTTATTCATTGAACAACAATCCTAACTGAAATATGCTATTCACTGCCCCATTATCAATGCTTTTTACAAGCGTTAAGAAATAAATATTAATAATTAATTTTCAGTAACATAATAGTACTTGTATGAGAACAAGTAAAGCTTCCCACATCCAAAATTCGTATTGAATAACCGGTAAAGTAAAAATTACTCACGGTGATTTAGTGCTCCGAGCGGCGTGGAGAGGATGAACTGTGGAGAGGCGCGACTGAGCTGAAGCGACTGAGATTATCGACGGGAGCGGCAAGCGGTGATTTAGGGTTAGTCGGCGACGGCGCTTGTAACGACCCAACTTCCACAATCCAGGAAGTCGCATCGTTAATAAGAAAAGAAAGGGATAGAGAATAGAAAGAAAGAAAAGAAAGAAGAAACAACACGTCAGAATCTAAACAGCGGAACGAATAAATTTTATTAATAACATAAATATTACATAGTTTACAATCACTATCAGAGTACACAAATATATCACATACTAGACAGTTATAAACATCTGTCTAGTTGTACAACTCAATACAACTCAAAGACAAACTACTTAGAGAACACATAGCAGAATACTAATATCTAACGCAGAAGCCTCTTGCTCCATTGCTCCTCCACAATTCGTCAAAGCCAACCTGAATCCTAACCTGAATCCCTTGACTACTCATAAAAATTTGAGTACCCAAGAGTTTATGAAAAACAAAAAAATAAACTCCGGGTCAGACATGGGTCTGGTGTGAGTAACAGGTTAAAGTTGCCGAACTTTCAAAAACCTTTTGAAAAGGAAGGTATCACGTAAGACTTCCCACACATACACATGGAAAAGTTTTTACCTTACGCTAACCAAAACATTTGATAGGAAATCCAGTGATATTATAATAGTGCCTAGGGTTTTCAAATAAATATGAAATAGACGAAATTGTTACATGATTAAATTCCAGCTACTAGCATCAAAAGTGGGTAATACAATCAAAACCATTGGCACTTATTGGATTTTGGATTCCATACAATGGCAGGGCTACTGGGGTACCGCCAGTCACACTACGTGGCCTAGATCAACGTACCGAGGAGACACCCTAACTCCCCTGCAACACAAGGCTGGACCCATTCCTTACTGAATAGTTCCGAACAAGACAACCCCGCAGTTGGTGCGCAATTCCAACTGCCCACTAAGCCGAATAAAAAGGGACCTCTAGACAGGGATCAACCTTGCTCTCCAGTGGGTGCGACCCACGAAGCCTTGCTGCACCTCCCCTGTTTTAGCCATTCCTGGTTGATGAGGCTTGAGGTTATGTATAGGACATATCATCTTAGAATGCTCATCGTCCACCTGACGATGTTCTGAAAGCATTCAATCCATAAAAGTTCGTTCCGGGTTCGAACGAAACCGAAGGCATTATCTCGTTACACTCATTTTGGAATCACCCTCAGAGTTAACGACAATAACCCTTGCACTCTAATTCCCCATCTCGAATCTATAAGCACTATTCCGTCAAACTCATTACGGAATCACCCACAGAGTTATACTGACGTATAGCCCTTACACCTCGAGTCTTCACTTGCTCCACTTAGATTCACGGCCTAACGTTAATTGGAATCAATGTGATTTTCGGATTCCAAATATGGAAACCCGATCCTGGTCTCACCGAAATCCAAAGCGTGTCTTTTAGGCCCAAGTTGTTTTAATTTTAAAACAATTTAATTTAAACTATTTATATACACACAGATAGATACTTCACATCAACATAATAGATAATTAACATTATCACATAACAGTTAATTCATATCATCAATATCACATAGATATTCCATATATCACCATCACAATAGATAATCTAAGTTATTATCACAATACAATCAAACATCCATACCGCACAATATCTTTTATCTCATTACTGAGATCACAAAGCAATCAAGTTCAACCATTTATCCACAAGCAATGATTTACCCATCATCCTATAATTAATTTAAAATGAATTAAATTAACTATCTTCAACTCTAATTAATTTAAAATGAATTAAAATAATTACCCATCTTTAATTAATTCAAAATAAATTAAATTAATTACTTCACCAATATAAATCTTGCTTACTATTTAATTGATTACAATCAATTAATCAACCATAAATTACTTCAATTAATCACCCTTGATTAATTACACTTAATTATATTCATGTAATTATCCTTAATTAATTTCACACAAATTAATTATCCTCAGTAATTAACCTTTAATTACTTCAATTAATTAATTAATTATAATTAATTAATTATCCTAATCCTGATCCTTAATTAATTACATTAATTAATTACCTTTAATTACTTATTGTTGATTAATTAATCATAATTAACTTTAATTACATCATTAATTAAAATAATTAATGATCCTTAATTATTTCTTAAATTTATTACTCAAAGCAATTAACAAATTTAATTACTATATTAAACCAAATTAATTGTCCTTAAATTAATTTCTTAATTAATCATTTGATTAATTATTAAATAATTAATCCAAATTACTCATTCTTAAACATCTCCTTAATTACAATCTGTAATTATTAAACAATTACTTAACTAAGTAATTTCCAAATCATTAATTACATAAAGTAATTATTCTTAACCCAAATGTTTAAAATTAATTAAACTTAATTAATTAAATTAAACAATCTCATTAAATTAAATTAATTACATTAAGTAATCAATTTCTTAATTAATTTTAGTAATTATACTCAAGCCCTTCACAATTGATTATTATTAAATTAATTAATCCAATTAATTATAAAAATTAACTATATTAATTAATTGTTGAATAATCTTGGTTAATGACCTTCATTAACCATCCTCAATTATTTTATAAGGTAAATAACTTAAATTAGTTACCAATAAAAATATCTTTAATCATTTATTAATTAAAGTTAATTATTAAATTAATTATCCTTAATTTAAAACTTAATTACATAATTAATATTCATTTATCATTAATTAAAAATTTAATTAATGATCCTAATTTCAAATTGATTAATCATTAATCAATTATTAATTCCAAATTTAATTAATTAATTAATTTAATTAATTAATCTTAATTATCTTATTAATTAATTCTAAAACATAAATCTTAATCAAATTTCCAGAATAAAACATAACTTAATTATGTTAAAATAATTTAATTTAATACAAGAGCTTTTTGAACTATTTTTAAACCTCCATTTTTAAATACAAGTTTAAATTTAAAGTAATTTAAACTTATCAAAGTTTGAAAAATTTAAGACTTATTTAAATTTCAAGACAAAACACAAGTTTGTCTTAGAAATCAAATCATAAGAAATTGAAGTCAAATTCATTTCAAAATTTAGAAGTTTCAATTCATTTTTAGTTTAAAACTTTCAACTTTAAATCTTCTTTTAAATTTGAACACCGAGCTTCATTTTAAACTCAGATTTCCAGATTTTAAAATTTATCTTTAAATCTTGCTTCATATTTTAAAACTTCATTATTTAAAATTTCAACTATTTCCCAAATTGAAATAGTTAATTAAGTTAAGAATTTAAACTATTATTTCAAAACCTGGGATTTAACTTTGAATCTAAAATTCAAACTTGCATTTGAATTTATACTTAATTCTTACTTAAAATAAATCTGCAGAATTTTCAATGTTTTAAAAATCCAGATTTTTAAATCTCAAAACTCAGATTTTAAAGAAAACAGAAAAAAAAATTCAACTCAAAAACCTGGAATTTAAATTCAAATTAGTAATTCAAATCTGAATTTAATTTTAAATCTGAACCTTATTTAAACCTATAACTACAGATTTAAAATTCGAAAACCCAGATTTTACAACAAAACTGTTTCTTTCTGAAACCTGGAAAACTACAGAGTTCAACCCGAGACAAATCCATTTCTACTTCGGGTTTTATGCTATCCCACTTCGAGTTACTAACCAACTTACTTCGAGGAAATTTCAGACCTTCCCCTGAAACAATTCCTAACCCAACAATTTTCCAGAAAACATGTCGCCGTGCATATGCACGGCGACCACCACCGCTGGCGACCCCCACTGATGATCCAACAACTACCATAAACCCAAATATACCCACATAAACCTTCATCTCGAACAAAAGAACAAGAATTCAAAATTAGCATTAAAAGCCTAAAACTGAATCATGTTTTCAGGCTTTAGTCCCAACCTGTCAACGGTCAATTGCGCCTTTCTCCGACCATCTAACACCCGCACCTCCGGCATCTAACTCCTTATCCCCTCAACTACACAGTCACCATTTATTACATCACTCGATCCATCCTATACTTCAAACCATCTCAATGCACAAACCCAATTCAAAACTAGGGTTAACTGAAGAATTTCCAAACTACACTTACTCTAATCAATTATAAATTCAACTCAGATTTTTTTTTCGAGGATCAATGATCCTTACTTTAAAACCCAGAAAGATTATAAATATTCTTAATTCACAAATTGCAAGTATTTTCACAAATTCACACTTTTGTGCAAGAACAAACTGTATATGGAACTATACTCTAAAATTTTAATACTTGATTAAAAAAAAACATTTTCCAGTAAATGCTTTTTAATTTCTGAATCTGGATATAAGAATTAATATGATTTGCTTTTGATCAAGATCAACTTATAATGGGATTGCATGTGTTTACAGAGATAATACCCTGTATTTTACTCACCTAAAAATTTAAAACCTAACTTAGGAAAATAAAAACACATAACTTTATAAATCTGAATTCTAATTTCTGATATACAATCTTCTTTTTATTATCCTAAAACACATATATAAATTTCAAATTAAATCAATTTGTAAAGATTCTTCTAAAGAGTGTGTGAATCTGGGAATACTACTCAACATAATCAACATACATAAACAATCATCATTACCACAGTCATTTCATAGCACACAAACATAATTTTATCTCAAACATTTAAATCAAGCAACCTAATATAATTTAAGGTTTTAAATGTTACTCACCTTTGATGAATGCAGAAAACAAATGCAGAAAACTCAAAAATGCAGGCATGCTGATTCCTTGAATTGCAGAAAATGAAAGTTGCAGGCTTGTCTTTATAAAAATGCAGGTGTGCTTCCTTTTGAATTGATATGCAATTTTGCCTATTTGATTTCACTGACCCAAATGCTAGCATGCAAGTAGATTAAGTTGCTAAATCTTCACATGATGGCAGAGACTTCCATTTTCAGGTTTGAACAGAATGTAGGAATATGCAGGCTTCATTTGAGTTTGAAGAGGAAATGCAGATTTGATAAACAGAGGTTGATTTGATTTTGTAATAGAAGTGAGATATGCAGATGTTTGGATTGAATATGCAGCTGAAGGATTTGAGGAATGCAGAAATAAGATATGCAAATTTGTACAGGGTTTGATAAATTGGTATATGCAAATTTTTGTGGATTGTAAATGTGAAAATGATTTTTTTGGTCTTCATTTGATTAAGGAAAGAAAATGTTATATGAAATGAAGATGCATACTATACAAATGTATTTCAGATTTTAATGTAATAAAAGAAAAATAAAACTAAAATTTAGCACATGTCAAACTTAACAACACTTGTCCACTTGAATGCATATTAATTTAACACTTGTTTTCTCTTTTAAAAGTAATTAGTATTATATTTACAAGTTAATGCATGTATTATCTTAGTTTAAGTTGTTAGTTTATATGTAAACATGTGTATAAATTTACAAATGAAAATAAAACAAACTATGTTAATAAATGAACTTATACATATCAAAAATTAAGACGATCAAACAATATAAAATTTTATACTTTTAAATTTAAATTCAACTAAATTCAAAATCAAATATTTTTCAAATCAAGTTATACATATAAATTCAATTTGAAATAAAAATTACAAATTCTTATTTGAAAGTCAATACAATATTAATATTGTTTTTAAATATCTCTTTTTATTAAATTAAGATCATTTTACAAAATATTCATTTTATTAAGCCATAAAACCCATTTGTTAAATTTATTCTAAATTGAAAACAATACCAATTTATTTAAAATATTTAAATATTTTCTTATCAATCATATATTTATTTATGAAATAAATTTTAAAACTCAATACTAATAAAAATAAAAATTCCCAATTTATATATTACAATTTCAAAACATGATTCATTTATCATTTATTTAAATTTTGAAAAGCTAAAATTAAATAAAACAAAACCAATCTATTTAAAAATATAAACCAAATATTTATATTGTAAATAGAAATCAATTTATTATTTAAAAGATAAAATAACCAATTTAAATATTTATTGAAGAAGATTATTAAATTTATCTGAATAATTATCATCAGAATATCAATATCAATTTATTTTTAGCTACAGATTATTAAATTGATATTGTTAAAATTCCGGGATGTTACAATCCTTCCCCTTTAAAGGAATTTCGTCCTTGAAATTTATAACAAAGGTAATTTAATAATCTTATTAAATTTTAATTTTCAAAACACAAGCATATATCAAACATATGCTAACAACCAAAAACAACCAATCAAACAAATCTAATTATCCAGATAAATTCTGGATAGAATTTATCGAGTTTCCCCAAGTATATATATATACCGGGATACTCGCTCTAAAGTATCCAAACAAACAATACTATGAAGCTACAAAGCTCCTATACAACTATATCTATAACACTAGACAAGAAATCAGACTACAAACGAGTCTGACTCAACAACCCAAACTACCAAACCGCTGGTTCCACAACCAGAAACAGATCATACATGTACTCCCTCAGAGATACGTGAAACTCATCGAATCCCAGTTATCCAAATTGGAAATCCAATCCTGTAGATCAATCACTCAATCTCCAAGATCACAGAAAAGATCCAAAACACTTCAGAGCTAACTTCTCAGACTTACCCAAACCTATAGCTCACTTTTGATCGGAGAACACTTATCAAAATTAAATCTCCGTCTTCAGAGTCCAAATCCCTCCGCCTCTTATCCACAAAATCTCTTCAGACGATCCTGGGCTGCCTACAACCTCACTAATCAGCTCAACCTTCGTTGATGCTCTAGAAACAAACTAGACCAACAACACAACAAAATGATCTCCTCGAGATCAACCAAAATCAACAACTCAAACTCTACTCCTCAATATCAGAAGACAACAACTCACTTCTCCTATCCGGAAAAAGAAAAGCAGATACACCTCCAAACTGCTTCCGCCGCTCAACTCTGATCCAAAGTAGAAGAAAATGCTGAAGAAGAATACTAGCACAAACAGGATAACACACTCCAGAGATATGATTCAACAAATTCATAAGAAAAGATTCAGAAGTTCCTCCAAAACTCTGAGCTACTACACCAACTCAACTCCAGAAGGGAACAAAACTCTGACTTCCTGAAGACATCCAGAGAAACTCAGATATCCCAAGAGAACGTTCAAACAATCGCAAGTCACTTTTGCGAACCACCCAAACGAAATCCAAGGAAATACTGTTCTCCCTTACCAAACAGAACAGCTTAAACTTAATTAGTCAACCCATCAAAGAAACGGGTTCACTAAACTGCTTCTGAACTCCTTTTCAGAAAAACTTCTAAGCCAGAAGATCTCTTGCCAACACCGAGAACACTCCAAACTGCGCTACTGCCACAGATGCCAAAGATTTCCAAAACAAAGCTCTCCGAAAGACTCGGACTTCAAACCAAACAGAAACTCAAGCTGAACACAGCCACAACACTAACGCAGACTCACCTCCTTAACTTTTTCCAAAGAAAACATCTTGGGGAAAAACCATAGTCACTGCATCTCATCACTCAGCTACTACTTCCTTAAGGTATCAAAATACCATCACACACTTCTGCCAAAACGAAAGATCCAAACTCATCTTATCCATCTTCAAAAATAAACTCTGAACCTTAACAGGTTACCTTCAGAGCTCGATGAAATCTCTACACTCTGTACAACTCACTCGAGACGGTATTTGGTCTACAGTCTCGACAAATACACTTCCAACCTCAACATTCAAACTCCAATCAATGGTAGTAATCGTGTTACACACACCACTACCTTATCTACCCTTATAACTTATATTGGAAAACCTGAACAGGTAACCCAACAGATAGGTAGAATAAAATATATATATATATATATCAAAACTACAAATACGCTCTCTCAAGATAGACACCACTCCAGAGCCTAGGTATTCACTCAACCTAATGCTCTGGTACCACTGTAACGACCCAACTTCCACACTTCAGGAAGTCGCATCGTTAATAAGAAAAGAAAGGGATAGAGAATAGAAGGAAAGAGAAGAAAGAAGAAACAACACATCAGAATCTAAACAACGGAACGAATAAATTATATTAATAACATTAATATTACATAGTTTACGATCACTATCAGAGTACACAAATATATCACATACTCGACAGTTATAAACATCTGTCTAGTTATACAACTCAATACAACTCAAAGACAAACTACTCAGAGAACACATAGTGGAATACTAATATCTAACGCAGAAGCCTCCTACTCCATTGCTCTTCCACAATTCGTCAAAGCCAACCTGAATCCTAACCTGAATCCCTTGACTACTTATAAAAATTTGAGTACCCAAGAGTTTATGAAAAACAAAAAAATAAACTCCGGGTTAGACATGGGTCTGGTGTGAGTAACAGGTTAAAGTTGCTTAACTTTCAAAAACCTTTTGAAAAGAAAGGTATCACGTAAGACTTCCCACACATATGCATGGAAAAGTTTATACCTTAAGCTAACCAAAACATTTGATAGGAAATCCAGTGATATTATAATAGTGTCTAGGGTTTTCAAATAAATATGAAATAGCCGAAATTGTTACATGATTAAATTGCAGCTACTAGCCACAATAGTGGGTAATACAATCAAAACCATTAGCACTTATTGGATTTTGGATTCCATACAATGGCAGGGCTACTGGGGTACCGCCCGTCACAGTATGTGGCCTAGATCAACGTACCGAGGAGCCACCCTAACTCCCCTGCAACACAAAGCCGGACCCATTCCTTACTGAATAGTTCCGAACAAGACAACCCCGCAGTTGGTGCGCAATTCCAACTGCTCACTAAGCCGAATAAAAAGGGACCTCTAGATAGGGATCAATCTTGCTCTCCAGTGGGTGCGACCCACGAAGCCTTGCTGCACCTCCCTTGTTTTAGCCATTCCCGGTTGATGAGGCTTGAGGTTACGATTACCTTTATAGGACATATCATCTTGGAATGCTCATCGTCCACCTGACGATGTTCTGAAAGCATTCAATCCATTCAAGTTCGTTCCGGGTTCGAACGAAACCGAAGGCATTATCTCGTTACACTCATTTTGGAATCACCCTCAGAGTTAACGACAATAACCCTTGCACTCTAATTCACCATCTCGAATCTATAAGCACTATTCCGTCAAACTCATTACGGAATCACCCACAGAGTTATACTGACTTTTAGCCCTTACACCTCGAGTCTTCACTTGCTCCACTTAGATTCACGGCCTAACGTTAATTGGAATCGATGTGGTTTTCGGATTCCAAATATGGAAACCCGATCCCGGTCTCATCGAAATCCAAAGCGTGTCTTTTGGGTCCAAGTTGTTTTAATTTTAAAACAATTTAATTTAAACTATCTATATACACACAGATAGATACTTCACATCAACATAATAGATAATTACATTATCACATAACAGGTAATTCATATCATCAATATCACATAGATATTCCATATATCACCATCACAATAGATAATCTAAGTTATTATCACAATACAATCAAACATCCATACCACACAATATCTTTTATCTCATTACTGAGATCACAAAGTAGTCAAGTTCAACCATTTATCCACAAGCAATGATTTACCCATCATCCTATAATTAATTTAAAATGAATTAAATTAACTATCTTCAACTCTAATTAATTTAAAATGAATTAAAATAATTACCCATCTTTAATTAATTTAAAATAAATTAAATTAATTACTTCACCAATATAAATCTTGCTTACTATTTAATTGATTACAATCAATTAATCAACCATAAATTACTTTAATTAATCTTTCTTGATTAATTACACTTAATTATATTCATGTAATTATCCTTAATTAATTTCACACAAATTAATTATCCTCAGCAATTAACCTTTAATTACTTCAATTAATTAATTAATTATAATTAATTAATTATCCTAATCCTGATCCTTAATTAATTACATTAATTAGTTACCTTTAATTACTTATTATTGATAATTAATCATAATTAATTAACTTTAATTACATCATTAATTAAAATAATTAATGATCCTTAATTATTTCTTAAATTTATTACTCAAAGTAATTAACAAATTTAATTACTATATTAAACCAAATTAATTGTCCTTAAATAAATTTCTTAATTAATCATTCAATTAATTACTAAATAATTAATCCAAATTACTCATTCTTAAACATCTCCTTAATTACAATCTGTAATTATTGAACAATTACTTAAATAAGTAATTTCCAAATCATTAATTACATAAAGTAATTATTCTTAACCCAAAATTTTAAAATTAATTAAACTTAATTAATTAAATTAAACAATCTCATTAAATTAAATTAATTACATTAAGTAATCAATTTCTTAATTAATTTTAGTAATTATGCTCAAACCCTTCACAGTTGGTTATTATTAAATTAATTAATCTAATTAATTATAAAAATTAACTATATTAATTAATTGTTGAATAATCCTTGTTAATGACCTTCATTAACCATCCTCAATTATTTTATAAGGTAATTAACTTAAATTAGTTACCAATAAAAATATCTTTTCATTTATTAATTAAAGTTAATTATTAAATTAATTATCCTTAATTTAAAACTTAATTACATAATTAATATTCATTTATCATTAATTAAAAATTTAATTAATGATCCTAATTTCAAATTGATTAATCATTAATCAATTATTAATTCGAAATTTAATTAATTAAATTAATTAATTAATCTTAATTATCTTATTAATTTATTCTAAAACATAAATCTTAATCAAATTTCCAGAATAAAACATAACTTAATTATGTTAAAACAATTTAATTTAATACAAGAGCTTTTTGAACTATTTTTAAACCTCCATTTTTAAATACAAGTTTAAATTTAAAGTAATTTAAACTTATCAAAGTTTGAAAAATTTAAGACTTATTTAAATTTCAAGACAAAACACAAGTTTGTCTTAGAAATCAAATCATAAGAATTTGAAGTCAAATTCATTTCAAAATTTAGAAGTTTCAATTCATTTTTAGTTTAAAACTTTCAACTTTAAATCTTCTTTTAAATTTGAACACTGAGCTTCATTTTAAACTCAGATTTCCTGATTTTAAAATTTATCTTTAAATCTTTCTTCATATTTTAAAACTTCATTATTTAAAATTTCAACTATTTCCCAAATTGAAATAGTTAATTAAATTAAGAATTTAAACTTTTATTTCAAAACCTGGGATTTAAGTTTAAATCTAAAATTCAAACTTGCATTTGAATTTATACTTAATTCTTACTTAAAATGAATCTGCAGAATTTTCAATGTTTTAAAAATCCAAATTTTTAAATCTCAAAACTCAGATTTTAAAGAAAACAGAAAAAAAAAGTTTCAACTCAAAAACCTGGAATTTAAATTCAAATTAGTAATTCAAATCTGAATTTAATTTTAAATCTGAACCTTATTTAAACCCATAACTACAGATTTAAAATTTGAAAACCCAGATTTTACAACAAAACTGTTTCTTTCTGAAACCTGGAAAACTACAGAGTTCAACCCGAGACAATCCATTTCTACTTTGGGTTTTCTGCTATCCCACTTCGAGTTACTAACCAACTTACTTCGAGTAAATTTCAGACCTTCCCCTGAAATAATTCCTAACCTAACAATTTTCCAGAAAACATGTCGCCGTGTATATGCACGGCGACCACCACCGCTGGCGACCCCCAGTGATGATCCAACAACTACCATAAACCCAAATATACCCACATAAACCTTCATCTCGAACAAAAGAACAAGATTCAAAATTAGCATTAAAAGTCTAAACCTGAATCATGTTTTCAGGCTTTAGTCCCAACCTGTCAACGGTCAATTGCGCCTTTCTCCGACCATCTGACACCCGCACCTTCCGGCATCTAACTCCTTCTCCCCTCAACTACACAGTCACCATTTATTACATCACTCGATCCATCCTATACTTCAAACCATCTCAATGCACAAACCCAATTCAAAACTAGGGTTAACTAAAGAATTTCCAAACTACACTTACTCTAATCAATTATAAATTCATCTCATATTTTTTTTTCGAGGATCAATGATCCTTACTTTAAAACCCAGAAAGATTCTAAATATTCTTAATTCACAAATTGCAAGTATTTTCACAAATTCACACTTTTGTTCAAGAACAAACTGTATATGGAACTATACTCTAAAATTTTAATACTTGATTAAAAAAAACATTTTCCAGTAAATGCTTTTTAATTTCTAAATCTGGATATAAGAATTAATATGATTTGCTTTTGATCAAGATCAACTTATAATGGGATTGCATGTGTTTACAGAGATAATACCCTGTATTTAACTCACCTAAAAATTTAAAACCTAGCTTAAGAAAATAAAAACACATTACTTTATAAATCTGAATTCTAATTTCTGATATACAATCTTCTTTTTATTATCCTAAAACACAGATATAAATCTCAAATTAAATCAATTTGTAAAGATTCTTCTAAACAGTGTGTGAATCTGGGAATACTACTCAACATAATCAACATGCATAAACAATCATCATTACCGCAGTCATTTCATAGCACACAAACATAATTTTTATCTCAAACATTTAAATCAAGCAACCTAATATAATTTAAGGTTTTAAATGTTACTCACCTTTGATGAATGCAGAAAACAAATGCAGAAAACTCAAAAATGCAGGCATGCTGATTCCTTGAATTGCAGAAAATGAAAGTTGCAGGCTTCTCTTTATAAAAATGCAGGTGTGCTTTCTTTTGAATTGATATGCAATTTTGCCTATTTGATTTCACTGACCCAAATGCTAGCATGCAAGTAGATTAAGTTGCTAAATCTTCACATGAAGGCAGAGACTTCCATTTTCAGGTTTGAACAGAACGTAGGAACATGCAGGCTTCATTTGAGTTTGAAGAGGAAATGCAGATTTGATAAACAGAGGTTGATTTGATTTTGTAAAAGAAGTGAGATATGCAGATGTTTGGATTGAATATGCAGCTGAAGGATTTGAGGAATGCAGAAATAAGATATGCAATTTTGTACAGGGTTTGATAAATTGGTATATGCAAATTTTTGTGGATTGTAAACGTGAAAATGATTTTTTTGGTCTTCATTTGATTAAGGAAAGAAAATGTTATATGAAATGAAGATGCATACTATACAAATGTATTTCAGATTTTAATGTAATAAAAGAAAAATATAACTAAAATTTAACAAATGTCAAACTTAACAACACTTGTCCACTTGAATGCATATTAATTTAACACTTGTTTTCTCTTTTAAAAGTAATTAGTATTATATTTACAAGTTAATGCATGTATTAGCTTAGTTTAAGTTGTTAGTTTATATGTAAACATGTGTATAAATTTACAAATGAAAATAAAACAAACGATGTTAATAAATGAACTTATACATATCAAAAATTAAGACAATCAAACAATATAAAATTTTATACTTTTAAATTCAAATTCAGCTAAATTCAAAATCAAATATTTTTCAAATCAAGTTATACATATAAATTCAATTTGAAATAAAAATTACAAATTCTTATTTAAAATTCAATACAATATTAATATTGTTTTTAAATATCTCTTTTTATTAAATTAAGATCATTTTACAAAATATTCATTTTATTAAGCCATAAAACCCATTTGTTAAATTTATTCTAAATTTAAAACAATACCAGTTTATTTAAAATATTTAAATATTTTCTTATCAATCATATATTTATTTATGAAATAAATTTTAAAACTCAATACTAATAAAAATCAAAATTCCCAATTTATATATTACAATTTTAAAACATGATTCATTTATCATTTATTTAAATTTTGAAAAGCTAAAATTAAATAAAAAAACCAATCTATTTTAAAATATAAACCAAATATTTATATTGTAAATAGAAATCAATTTATTATTTAAAAGATAAAATAACCAATTTAAATATTTATTGAAGAAGATTATTAAATTTACCTGAATAATTATCATCAGAATATCAATATCAATTTAATTTTAGCTACAGATTATTAAATTGATGTTGTTAAAATTCCGGGATGTTACAGCGCTTGTTTCTATTTGGTTTTTTAAAAAATTTGGGATAATGGAAAATAATGATCCATTGGGGTATGCTTTTGGTATGTAACGAAATTACTTGAACGACGTCGCGAACCCAACCCTTTCACCTTTAATCTTCGTTGGGTTTTTTCTTCTAATTAGACGAAATTAGGGTTTGAGATGAGAGAGAGGAGAAGAAGCTGAAGGAGAAAATAGGAGAGGTTTGGTTAAGGTCAAGGGTTTTTTTTCTTTGGAAGCGGGCGAAATACTGCAAACGAAGGGGGAAAATAAGCGGCGGGAGAAAAAATTGGGATGGCGGGAATTATTGAAAGTGCGTAAGGAAAGGGATGCAAATTAATTTAGTTGCATCGGTTGACTTTAAAACCGATGCAACTACAACTATTTGCATCGACGTATTTGCATCGGTTGTTGGTGACAACTGATGCAAATTTGATTTTTTATTACATATTGCTTCCTACGTACCAATTGCATCGGTTACTAAGACAGAACTGATGCAAATAGTTCTATTTGCATCAGTTTTTACTTCAACCGATTCAAATGAGGTGATGCAAATGGTCTATTTTGTAGTAGTGTCTTATTTTTCCTTTCTCAGCCTCAATACTTTGTTTAGTGTCTTCTTACTTGAATGTATTTTGTTTTCTTTACTTTTGCTTTGTAATTTAAATGAGATTCTATATTTATTATATTGCTATAATTTCTCCAATGTAGTCACGTTATATTTTACAAAGTTTAGTAATATGTTGTTTTAATTTCAACCATGTGTATTTATTTATTTTATTAATTTTCCCATATATCTTAAATTTTTATTTCTTATTTTACATTTGCTATAAACACACACATTTGTATTTGAATTTAGAGATGCTCCAATTAATTTACCAATAAATTTCACAAATTTTATTCAAAAATTAAATAAATTATCAAATTTAAAATCAATTAAAATCCGAGATCGTTACAGATTTCCCTCCTTAAGAAAATTTCGTCCCCGAAATTTGCAGGCACGAAAAAAACCAAGATAGATGAAGAATATTTCATCAAATCAACTGAATATATATTCTGCATTTGGCTTACCAAATCAGAATATCAACAATAGATACAAGAACGAATCTATTTAACACTCACAAGATACTTGGGCTATCCGGATTTACGAAATATGCAATGGAATTGGTTAGTTCGAAGGGATAACTAACCATTCGTAGATTATATCGAGACCCAAATGATAGATAAATGGATTTAATATTCCACAATTTCCAAACATCAGATATGGATTCCAAACTCAAGTCGGAATACCCTAAAATATATACCAATTTGTCCCTCTTCGAACTTCGATATACTCAAGAAATTTCAATAGAATTTCATATTCGGTTTTAAACGAAATCATTGTATCGATACAATTCAAATTATCCTTCATATTCTATTAATCAAGTTATCTCGATTTAAAATTGAAAATTTATTTAAAATTTTCAATTCGAAATTTCCAATTCATATTCATTAAAGTTTAAATCAAAAAATGACAAGAAACCGATGGAGATACGAAGTAAGATTTTCCTATGACGATTCATAAGGCCATCATCACAACAAAATTTCCTTCTGGAGCTGCCACAAAGCCAATCAAAGAATTGAAATCGAATCAAAGAAGATCGATAGGGAAAAGGTCGTTTCCTTGTTGTTATAGGGTACTGTCCACTTATAGTGGTACTTCCGTGTCCCCTATCTCGTCCTCTTCTTGCGCTCATATTCACTATCAGTGGAGAGTAGGAGAATTTACTAGGGCATTCGAATGGATATTTTCGGGATACTCATTCTAAGGATACTTCACCCTATCTCTAATGAGCTACTTAATGTGTTATACTCTTGAGCTAAAGTTCAACCTTAGCTTTGATACCAAATGTAGCGATATCGATTTTTCGCGTTCGAAAATCGACATCCATACTTCAGATCGTACTCGAATGCCATAGATTTGACCGTTCAAATCTGAGTCGTCGGAGCTTATAACACATTTAAGTATAACAATACATCAGAAGAAAAAGGACAATACATTGATACAATATCCGATACAATGATTAATACACAATGAATATCAATATACAACAGAGATATGATACAAGAAAATAGCAGCGGAAAGAATAACTATGATCTCCAATAAAAAGAATAGTCTTCAGAAGAGAACTCCAATGCTTGCACTCCCTAGCTCCAAACATCAATCCAGAACGAGCTACTAAACCTGATTATCTGAAAAACCCAACTCTAGACTGCCCATGTGGAAAATAGTGAGCACCTAGAGTTTAGGAAAGAAACAATAAACTCCAGATCAGTCGTCGGACTGGTATGAGTAACAAAAACAATTTATCTTTAAAAAACAAAAAAATATTTTAAAATAGATCCCAATGCTTTTAGAAAATGGAACCATCATAAGGCCTCCCGCACGCACACACACAATGCAAACGCAGAATCGGAGGAGATTTCTCCTCATGATAGTCAAACATGCTTGATACACAAATTTCTTTGATATTATTACTATAAGTGCAAAGTGCAGAAAGCATGTCGAAAGTATAATGTAAATCTTAGCCAGCATAGGCATTTCAGACTGTGCCTACTATAGCTACCATCTAAACAGTGGGGCGCCACCATAAGTAAGTGGCAGGTTCTACAACTAAATCCGTACAAGGCTCGTATTGTTTCTTTGGATTTTCCAACAAATGGTCAGGCCAATGAACTTCCCATGGCCACATGGGTAAGCCTTTGGAAAGATGCCCCGAGAACCTAATCGGATCTCCGCCAACACAAGGCCGGGTTACCCCTAACTGGGTAACTACTGACATGAGTATGCCATCCCCGTTCGTAACCGACCTTTATTCGAGGCCCCGACAAACAACAACCACAAAGTAATAAATTCGCAGTAACCACATAGGTTAGATATCTGGGCTCCATACCATGATACCACCTCTATCCCGAAGGAAATTAACATACCCTCGAGGGCGCTATCCCTAAATAACATTGCTGCATTCTTCCTGTTTTGACCATTACTGGGTTGTGAGGTTCGACGAAGTCTCATTCACAAATCTAAGCTTTTCACAAAAGCCACGCTTTGATCAACAAATGATCAGCAGCACTCAGCATGCCATGTTATCAAGTTGGGAATATATTACGGATAACCATCAACTACATAACCTCTAAGCTCGTACGTCTCAGAGAATGGTGTTAAGCTAAGAGAATAAATTCTCCGCCACCAACAGAAATGTATTTGAAAGAAATCTGCTTTATATCTCAAATGTAACGTCAGACATACAGTCCATACAAGTCTGTTCTGGATTCGAACAGAACCGAAGGCACTTCCGAAGAAGCCGTTGCAATCCGAGTATTCACAATCCCGATCGGACTTCCCATCACTTAGGGAATCTCTATACCGGAGCAACTCAGTGCAGAGACAATCGATAGGTTATCCTATCGTTCTCGCAAATACCCGGTCTTCACCATTGGTCTTCAAATGCTATACATAACGTCAAATCACACACTCGGAATGGGCTATATGACACAAAGATCCTCTCCCGGCTAAACCGAATAGTGATCGCAATATTTACAAGGAACATATGGATATTGGGATCTCAGTCAAGTCATAAATTATTACCCAAAACTTTTCTTTCAAATAGTTTAAAAAAATTACCATTTTCAAATCTTTAATCAAAAAGATTCATTTTACAAGGTTCACCCAGTTTCACAAAGATCCATTTACGGATTTGAAAACAATTTCATTTCAATTGGATTAACTTATTCAAATCTTTATGTTTGCACAAAAAATGGGAAAACACCTCCAAGTCGTATGATCTAGTTGATTGTATATGGTTCTTAGCGATTTGGGTGATTTATGCGAATATATAAAATAGATGGACTAAAGTGTAAAAGTCATACAGATTTATAGTGGTTCGGCCAGAACGTGCCTACGTCCACTTTTTATGTTATTCTCCTTTTCTATTCAGATTACAAGTACAAAGCTTTGATTACAAGTAATTGAAGTTGTTTGAAAGTTCTATCCGTGCCTGAGCTCACAAACTTGTTTGCCATTGTTGCACCCCTGCCCCTCTATTTATAGAGTGAGGCTGGGGGCAGGGGTCCTGGACGTATATAGCTGCTGGTGGGCCTGGGCTGATGTAATCTGGCCTGGCAACGTTGGTTCGGCAGGGCCGTGGTTCGGTGTTGCATGGGAGATGGTTGGTTCGGAAGTAGGAGGGAAGATGGTTTGGTCTGGTAGAGGTTGGTCCGGTAGTAGGGAAGATGGTTGGTTCGGCAGTAGGAGGGAAGATGGTCGGTTCGATGGTAGGAGGGAAGATGGTTGGTTCGGCAGTAGGAGGGAAGATGGTTGGTTCGGTGGTATAGGACCGGTCTAAACACCCCCAACACTTGCCCCCCCCCCCCCCCAAAGTAGGGCATGTGCATGCAGATGGCGTACTTTGGTTTAACTTGGATGTTTCCATCCGGTCATATGTGCCGAATCACCCGGTCCGGTCATCGTTCGTCCATAAATAGGGGTGTTAGGCCTTCGTTATTCCTTTATCGTTTTGAGATAGCCGAATCAACCGAGTACCCGATCAACCAAGTGCCGAATCAATGAAGTGCCAAATCAATCACGTACCGAATCAACTAAGTGCCGAATCAAACCTAACTGCCGGACCAGGTGAATTTTCTCCTGTCGAATGAGTTCTTATGATGGGACTACCGAATGAAACATGGGGTTCGAGCACCGAATGAATTTTCATTTTTGAATTGCCGAACGAGACATGGGGATTTGAGTGCCGAATGAACCTTATATACTTGAATTTTTATGTTTTGAATTATGAGTGAAATTCCAAACTACATATACTTGCATTTTTATTCCTTCCGTTTTAACGATATATTTCTTGTGTTGCAGATAAATGTCTCGTAAAGTGGAAACTCGGTCAGATAAGAAGAAATCCAAGGATGAAGGAGAGTCCACCATTGTGCCTCCAGCTCAGCCAGGACCGGAAAGTCGGGGACCCTCCCCGAGATCGCTAGTAGATGGGTATGGTCCCCAAGAGCTTCTGAATTCTCCGTCTGACTACTTTCCTAGCTCTTTCAAAGAGGAGCAGCTTGATGTTATCTCCCGCTCCTTTGGGATTGATAGGGCACCCATGCTGTTGCCGGGGAAGGGGGTAATGCCATATAATCCCCCTGAAGGATACTTCGCTTATAGTAGGTACCACTGCATGTGTGGGGGCATTCCTCCAATCAATGCTTGGATAGTTAGCTTCGTCACTTATTTGAAGGTGGCCCCTTTCCAGCTCCAGCCCAACTCCTACGCTATCTTGGTGTGCCTATTCGTGATTTTCCAGAGAAAGTACGGACGCCCCCTTCTAACCAGGAGAATTCGGTATCTATATAACTTGAGAGGTGACAAGAAGGGGTCTCCATACATCAGCTTGGAATCGGCCGTGTCCTTCAAGCCGGTCCTGGACTTATATTCAAAGTTCACCATGTTTAAGAAGGAATGGTTCTTCGTCCAGGATGACACTGTTTCGATCCACCGCTTCACCTCTGGCTGTAAGTCGAAGCTTATTTATAATTTCCGTTCTGAATGAGATGCTTCTTCTTATGTGTTTTTATTTCTTGCTAGCGATAGGTGGCTTTGCGGTCGTGGAGAATGATCACCTGGTTCAGATGGCCGCGGAGATAGAGGCCATTTCGGGAAGGGATATGTCAGCTTCTTACCTAATCAGGAATTCCACTCTCCTGGGACACAACTCGATTCTACCACATCAATCTGTGGTCAAGCAGAGGGATACGGCCGAGGAAAGAGCTGCCAAAGCCAAAGGAGGGGCCACGACAAAGAGCAGCAAGAGGAGACCTATCTCAATACCTCCAGTCGTCGGGGGGAAGAAGCTCAATAAATCTGATGGGCCCTCTCCCAGCACATGCCCAGATGTTCCGGAGGAGGAAAGTGGAGAGGAGGAAAGAGGCGAGGAGGAGAGAGGAGGCGATGGAGAAGGTGATGGTGGTAACGGTGGTAAAGGACAGAGTGGTAGTGACATTGGTGCCTTGATCTCTGGGCAAGCGGGTGAGATTCAAGAGTGGACGGATGATGCTTTCCGCCAAGCCTTTGAGGGGTTGGAGGAAGGGTCGGCCTTGGTGGAGAAACCGAAAAAATCTGATAAGGTCGGGAATGGTGCCAGTCCATCTTCTGAGAGCATTTCACTAGGGCAACTCTAGCGGTTCAAGGTGAATTTTTGACTCCTCTTTTAACTTCACATTTTTCTTGGATTACAATCTCATGCATGCTTGTAACACTTAGTTTTTATTCCAAGCACGGGTAAGGCGGCCAAGACATCAGACATTCGGTACCGCCTCGAGCAATTCAAACTCCTCAAGGCTTCTGCTAAACCGAAGCCCTCGACTGACCGTTTCGGGGGCGTAGTCGGCTACAGTCCTCTTCTCGGAGTCATTGAAGAGGATATTCAAAAGAGAAAGAGGAGGCGTTCCATGTTCGAACCTACAATTGGACCTCAGCCCCCAACCCAGCCTATTCATGACATCACGGGGGAGGATACTGAGTCCATACCATCTCCACACCCATCAGAGAATCCTAACGTTACTCATGTTGATCGTCTCGGCTTGGCTCGTAACCCATTTGTGGGTCATCCAGATCTGGACCCGAGTTCTCATGATATTTCCTTCGATGAGGTTACCGGTGAGCACCTCCTACCCCGCAATCCTATGGTAAGGGTGCTTGATTAGGCTAAGTCTTTGGATCTCGACTTGTTGACCACTCGGATTGTGACTATGGGGGATGAGGCCAAGGCAAACGTCAATCGGGTGGCTGAGCAGACCAAGAAGTTGATAGGGCATCACGCCCGACTGGTCAAGGATGGAGAGGAAATCGGAAGTGCTAACATTCGGCTGCGGCTAATGGTTTTCGATCAGGCCAAACAACTTGCCGATCAGGCCATTCAGATCTCCCAGCATGAGGCGGCCTCCAGACGACTAAAGAAAACCATGGAAGAGGCTAGCAAGGCAGCATCATGTAAGATGGAGGCTGCTTGCAAGAAACGAATTGACACGGCCATCGCAACGGTGGATGAGGTTCGGAGAGCGGATCTCGAGCAGGTAGAGGAGTTATTTGGAAGGCTCGAAGCCGTAGGTCCTGCTCAGGCCAAGCTAAAGGAGGAGATGGAGGCGATGAGGAGATCCCTTCAAGCTGACTGCTCGAGATACCGGTTGGAGAGGGACGCTGCCGTTCCAAAGTTGTCGGTTTCTGTGGCCCGTATGAGGGAGTTTGAGGAGAACGAGGGGATGATGGATGATATGCTACAGGATATGTATTTTCGTACTTGGAAGCAGGGAAACCTATCCTGGATGGACGATTACCCCCGTGTCATGGCTAGGATATATCTCCGGGCTTTGGAGGAGGCCAAGGCTGATGCGGATAAAGAGGGTGGTGTGGCCTTCAGAATGGATGTGGTTACCGCTCAGTTCACCAAGGAGTAGAAGGTGGCGGTGAAGAAGGGCATGTGGCTGCTTACCACCGAGGAAGTGGGTGTGCAGTTGGAGTATGATGATCAGGGAGTAGACGCTGGTAAGTCTTCCCTTTTAATCTTTTCTTAACTTGATTGCTTATCGTTTGTCTAATAGATTCTTCTCCTGAATTGGACAGGTGGGACCTCTGCTCAGCATGCTGGGAGTTCTGACCCTGCTGTCAAGTAGATCTTGGGGGGTTGGAAGGATAGAGATGAAGTTCTGATGCTGCCGGCTATTTTGACTTGATCCGGGCATTTTTGGTTTTACTTGACATTCCTGTATATACTAGTTTTAAAACATTAATGTACTTTCAGGTTGTAATTATGTCGTTGCAACGACTTTACTTTTAACATGTAACTTTATAACATAAGCTGATTCTGTCATATTAGGATTCCGTCATTATTTTGATGTGTTGCATAAGAAATATAGCTGTGCATGTGCTAATGATTCAACTGTGTTTGATGTCAAGTTCTTGCTTAAAGTATAATTTCATGTCTTGCAATGTTAATGTGATGTGCGAATATATCAGAGCTACTTATTTGTATACAAAAGAAGAAAGTGCCGCCCTTTCGATTTTTTTTTAGTTGTAAATGGTAGCTCTGAAAGCCTTGTATTATCGAATATGGGTTGAGTGACCCGTCATCCAGCTGAGAGTTCTCATTCCCATTAGCGAGTGCATCCTATTTGGTGTCCTATACTTTAAGGGTTGTTATAGAGGATAAGAGGAAAGTTTTTATAAATAAAATGGAAATATAAGGAATAGTAAAACTTCCAATCACGGAAGGCCTTGGATGTGCTTAAGTTCGTGGAAAACGGGTTTTGTAGTCACTTTCCCTAGCTGTAGGTCTTGGAGATATTCGTCACCCATCTTACGCCTCCGCGGGGATTTTTCTCTTTTACCACAGCCGTACTTAAGACACATCGGAGCCGAGATCGCGCACAGTAACTACCCGGACCATTATGGCCCGTAATCGTGGGTATTATTCGATTTACCGTGGCCGGCTAGCATGGGTGCTTATCGTCACCTGTGAACTGCCCCTGGCTGGCCACACCTTATGTTGAGGCTTATAATCGGTTCACAGTCGTCGGCGAGCCGAACGCCGTAATGAGCTGCCTCGGCTATAGTCGGCCTTCTCAGTGGCTTATGATCGGCTCGTTACAGTTGGCTTTGAGGGCCGTCGCGAGCAATGAGTTAACCTACAGCAGAGGGGTGCTGGAGCAAAAGTGTCTCATTGACGAGGGCATAGATTCGATAGTACCTGTTAGGTCTTGTCCAGGTGAGATTGTGCCTTGAAGTGTCCAGAATGGAAATGTCGTTATACAGGATTTTTTTCATCAGAAAAGGATAAAGCTTAACTAGCAGCCAAGATATAAAGGAACAAGTTTAAAAAGAGACAAGATTTTTTAAGTGGTTCGGCACGAAAATGCCTACATCCACTAATTCTCTTCGTTAATTCACTTCATATGGGCAGTACAAGTTAAGAAAAGTATCGAGGAAGGTGTTGGATGTTCCATGCCCTCTGGAACACCTCTCCGGCCACTGTTGACAAAATATAAGCTCCGTTGTGGAGATCTTTATGAACTACATAGGGTCCATCCCAGATTGGATCTAGCGCTCCGGGGCGCGGGAAGATCCGTTTGAGAACAAGATCTCCTTCTTGTAAGCTGCGGTGCTTGACTTTGGAGTTTTATCGTGCTGCCACTTTTTGCTTGTGAGATGCCGCTTTAAGTGCTGCATCATTTCTTCTTCCTTTAATTAGGTCCAAAGACATGTGTAGGAGTTCTTCATTCTCTTCTGGGTTGTAGTTGATCCTACGGTGGGAGGGCACTACAGTTTCAACTGGGAGCGTGGCCTCCGATCCGTATGCCAAAGAGAAAGGAGTATGCCTTGTTGATGTTTTGAAAGACGTGCGGTAGGCCCAAAGTGCCGTAGGAAGTTCATCCACCCAAGCGCCTTTTGACTTTTCAAGCTTCTTCCTAATTAGATTTTTGAGAATTTTGTTGACAGCTTCGACTTGTCCATTTGCCTGGGGATAAGCCACATATGAGAAGCTTTTGTGAATTCCGTGCTCTCGGCACTAGTCGGTGAACTCCTCGCTGTCAAACTGAAGTCCGTTGTCCGATATGATTTTGAGTGGAACCCCGTACCTGCATAGAACATTTTTGATCAAGAAGTTAATAACTTTTGTCGAAAATATTCTATTTAAAGGTTCCGCTTCCACCCATTTGGTGAAATAGTCAACTGCCACTATAGCATATCTGGCTCCGCCTCGGCCCATCGGGAGTTCGCCGATCAAGTCAATTCCCCATACTGCAAAGGGCCAAGGGCTGGTAATTTGAGTAATTTCGTTTGTTGGTAGTCGAGGAATCTTAGCAAATTTCTGACATCTGTCACATCCCTTGACGAAGTCTAGGGCGTCTTTGTTTAAAGTCGGCCAGTAATACCCATATTGGAGTATTTTCTTTGCTAGAATCTGCCCTCCACTGTGATCTCCGCAACTTCCTTGATGGGTGTTGGACAGGACCTCTTTGGCTTCCCTTCCAGCGACACACCTTAATAAGGGGTTAGAGAAGCCGCGCCGATAGAGGATGTCTTCTTGTATTGTGTAGCGGGAAGCTTTCCTCAAGATTTTCTTAACTTCGTTACGCCCTTCGGGCAGTGTGCCATCTTGTAAGTATTTCCGGATGGGAGCCATCCAGGTTTCTTCTTCGATTGCAGCTATCATATTCATTGGCTCGAAACTCGGGGCTAGTTTCTTTAAGATGGTTATTGTTCCCGAGGTGGTGCCGTCCTTTATGCTAGCTTGCTTTGCCAGTTCGTCGGCCTCCTGATTCTCTCCTCCAGGAATGTGTTTGATTAAATAGTGATCCAATTGATTGAGTAGCAGCTTGGTCTTCTTTAAATATGTTGTGAGTCCTTCTCCTCGAGTTTGGAATTCTCCCAGTATTTGATTTACGATAAGTTGAGAATCGCTATGGAGACATAAAGAACCGACTCCAATCTCTAGGGCAAGTTCTAATCCGGCAATCACTGCTTTGTATTGTGCGTCGTTGTTGGTGGCAGCGAATTCCAACCTTAGGGCATAGTGCAGCTTCCTTCCCCTGGGGGTGATTATCGCAATACCTGCCCCCGAGCCTTGTTCGTTTGATGCTCCATCTACAAAGAGATTCCACTTGATATCTTTTATTATTTCTGATCGATCTTTACCTTCTTTGGTAGTGAATTCGGTAATGAAATCGGCCATGGCTTGTCCCTTGATGGCGGTGCGAGGATGGTAGGTGATATCATATTAACTCAGCTCAATGCACCATTTGAGCAGTCGCCCAGAAGTGTCGGGGCGATGGAGTACCTGCCTTAGCGGTTGCTTGGTTAAAACTCTGATGGAATGAGATTGGAAATAGTTTCGCCGTTTTTGTGACGTTATTAGCAAACAGTATGCTAGCTTTTTAAGTTTAGGGTATCTGGCTTCTGCCCCTGTAAATCTCTTGCTTACAAAGTATACGGGCCGCTGCGCGCGGTTATCTTCTCTCACCAAAGCGGCGCTTAAAGCAATGGACGATACAGCAAGGTAGAGGTATAGTTCTTCGCCTTCGTTTGCGGTTGAGAGTACTGGTGGTCTCTGAAGGTGTTCGATTAGGTTAATGAAGGCTGTCGAGCGTTCGTCAGTCCATTCGAACTTTCCTTTGTCTTTCCTTAGAGCTTCGAAGAAAGGGATGCATTTGTCGGTTGCTTTAGGGATGAATCTGCTTAGGGCGGCCACTTTCCCGTTTAGGCTTTGCATCTCTCTTCGAGTGGATGGTATCTTGATATCTTGCAAAGCCCGGACTTGTTCGGGGTTTGCTTCAATCCCCCGGGCATGGACGATGAATCCCAAGAACTTTCCCGACGATACTCCGAAGGAGCACTTTAGAGGATTCAGCTTCATTCCATATTGGCGAAGTACTTGAAACATTTCGTCCAGGTGGTTTATATGATCATTGGCTTTCCTCGATTTTACCAGCATGTCATCCACATAAACTTCCATAGTTCGTCCTATTAATTCAGCAAACATGTTGTTGACGAGGCGCTGATAAGTAGCTCTGGCGTTTTTAAGTCCAAAAGGCATTACTCTGTAGCAGTACGATCCCCGGTCAGTGATGAGACTAGTGTGGTCTTGATCGGGGGCGTGCATAGGGATCTGGTTATATCCTGAGTATGCATCCATAAAGGATAATAGTTCGTGTCCGGCTATGCTGTCCACGAGCTGATCGATTCGGGGGAGTGGGAAGCAGTCCTTTGGGCAAGCGTCATTTAAGTTGGAGAAGTCGATGCATGTTCGTCACTTCCCATTAGCCTTCTTTACCAGTACCGGGTTGGCAATCCATTCTGGGTAGATGGCTTCTCGTTTGAAGTTATTGGCAAGTAGGTTCTTCACCTCTTCCTCGAGGGCTGCTGATCGTTCTGCCGCCATGCTTCGCTTTTTCTGCTTTACTGGCGCCTTGGTGTGATCGATGTTCAGTGCGTGGCATGCTACGTCTGGGGAGGTTCCAGTTATGTCAACGTGCGTCCATGCAAATACATCCAAGTTGTGGCGAAGAAAATCGACGAGTTGATCCTTCAATTCCGCTCTTAACTGAGACCCGACTCTCAGCAGTCTACTTGGGTCGTGTTTGTCTATAGATACAAATTCCATAGCCCCTGCAGGCTCGGTGGTGGCCTCCTCCTCCTTGTCCCTGGGGTCTAATTCATTGAAAGGATCGCTGGCATATCGAAGAGGAGGGGCTTTCTTTAATTGCTATGCCTCCAAGTTTTTCTTGCAGAGAGAAGTCTCTGCATCCTTCACTTTATCCTTCCTGCGGTTATTGCGAAGTTCAGTCACATAGCAATCTCGAGCGGCATCTTGATCTCCCTCTATTTCTCCTATTCCGTTATCCGTTGGAAATTTCATCTTCAGGCACCATGGTGCTAGGACAATTTGGAAGTCAAACAAGGCTGGTCTTCCCAAAAAGGTGTTGTAGGCTGAGTGGTTCCCTATTAGCACAAATGTTTGTTTTCGCACAACGGAGCGGGAATGACTTCCTATTTCGACAAAGAGGTCCACTTGCCCGAGGGGCATTTTTGCATCTCCGGTGAAACCTTATAGCGGTTTGCTGCAGGGAGACACATCCTTCATTGACAGCTTCATTTTGTTGAAAGCGTGCTTGAATAAGATATTTACTGAGCTTCCGGTGTCTACTAGGATTCGAAAAACCTTGGCTGGACTGAACCAGGCAGAGATGACTATAGGATCAATGTGAGGGTACTGCCTTCCCTCTAGATCACGCCTATTGTATGTGATATCATCATTCTCTTTCCATTTTGGGTGGCGCTCTTCTGTAACAGAATTAATGTAGCCTTCATTGTTTCTAAGTGACTTACCGTATCTCTCCATCTCTGTCGAGCTTCCGTCGGTGATGTGTGGTCCTCTTGATATGGTAAGTACCACTATCTTCTCTTGACCGGAGCTGCTGGTGTTGCGATTTCCTCCGCCTACTTCCGGGAGGGGCAGCCCTGGGTTCTCATTGGCAGGAGTTGAAGTCCTGTTCCGACCTTTCACATAGCGCTCTAGTCTCTTCCTTCTGATGTGTTCTTCAATCAAGTCCGGAGATGATGGCATTCACTGGTGTCATACCCATGAGATTCGTGGAAGCGGCAGAACTTTCCAGACTTAATTGCATTATCTGATTCCTTCTTGTGCGAGGGGCTCTTGTATCTAACTTCGTCTTGGGTGGCCAAGAAGATGTTTTCGATTGTTTCATTTAAAGGAGTGTAAGAGTCAAATCTCGGACCTGGCCTATATAAGCGCTTTTCCCCATTCTTGCCCCCAGCACTATCTCTGGAGTCATTTCTTCGAACGTCCTTTGCTACTGCGGATGTGTTGCCATGAGCTGCCTTGGTTTGTTGCCCTGTCTGCCTTTTAATAGCAGCGTCTTCAAGTCTCATATATTTTTCGTCTTCGTGGAAGAAATTGGGTAAGGTAGCTGGCTTTTCTTTCTTTAATCTCCTAGCAAACTTAGTATCTGGATGCACACCACTACAGAGGGCCATTAGGATAAGTTTCTCATCGGCATCTTGGACTGCGGCTGCGGCGGCGTTGAATCGGGTTAGATATTGTTGCACTGTCTCTCCGGGCTTCTGTTTGATATTAGATAGGGAATAAGCGTCCTTGGGCTGTTCCACATGAATGTGGAACTGGCTGACGAACTTTTCTTTCAACATTTCCCATGAGCTGATGGATCCTTTTGGCAAATGGCAGAACCAGGAGGTAGTTAGATCTGCCAAGAATAGTGGAAAGCATTTACACAACGCTCCCTCTGTTGCTCCGCTCAAGCTGTGTATCTCTGCAAGTGTACAACGGGGTCAGAGGTTCCCTTGTAAGGTTCCATTGTTGGCATTTTCCATTCCGGGGGGATGATGGCAGTTTCGATATTGCGGGTGAAGGGGCTGGTTACCCTAGCGCCTATCCCCCGATCCCTTTATTCTCGTTGGATGCACTCTCTGAACAATCGTGCCATCCTTTCATCAGAACTTGCAGCGGACAGAAATGAGTTTGGTTCTTCCCTACGGGATTGATTCCGTCCAGATGACCTGTAGGGATGGTATCGTCTATCACTCCTAACATTCTCCAATGATGGCCTCTGGTCTTCCGGGGGACGCTGGGGTCAGCCACAGTCGGCCCTTGCCTTGATCTTCCCCTGTTGGGTTCTGTTTTCAGCACTTCCTCGGGCCCAACTTCGGGTTTGACTCCAGCTCGGTCCCGTCTATTGGTGTTTCCATGGTTAGGTAGCATGGCAGGCTCAGCTACGTTCGACCCCTGCCCAGTACCTCCCCTGTTGGGTTCGGTTCCAAGTGTTTCCTAGGGTCGGAATTAAGGCTGAGTCCGGGCTCGGCTCCTACCGTTGTTGTTTCTGTTGTTAGCATCCTTCTTCCATCCGGGAGGCATGTTTTCCAAGCAATGAACGATGCTCATAGGAAAAGGGTTAAGTGGGAGAAGCTGAAGCTTCGAGCTCCTCCCTCTCAGTGAAAGCACCAAAAATGTTTGCACAAAAATGGGCAAACACCTTTAAGTCGTATGATTTAGTTGATTATATATGGTTCTTAGCTATTTGGGTGATTTACGCGAATATATAAAAAGATGGACTAAACTGTAAAAGACACACAGATTTATAGTGGTTCGGCCAGAATGTGCCTACGTCCACTTTTTATGTTATTCTCCTTTTCTATTCAGATTACAAGTATAAAGCTTTGATTACAAGTAACTGAAAGTTGTTTGAAAGTTCTATCAGTGCCTGAGCTTTCAAACTATCTACCATTGTTGTACCCCTGCCCCTCTATTTATAGAGTGAGGCTGGGGGCAGGGGTCCTGGACGTATATAGCTGCCGGTGGGCTTGGGCTGATGTAATCTGGCCTGGCAACGTTGGTTCGGCAGGGCCTTGGTTCGGTGATGCATGGGAGATGGTTGGTTCGGAAGTAGGAGGGAAGATGGTTTGGTCCGGTAGAGGTTGGTCCGGTAGTAGGGAAGATGGTTGGTTCGGCAGTAGGAGGGAAGATGGTCGGTTCGGTGGTAGGAGGGAAGATGGTTGGTTCGGCAGTAGGAGGGAAGATGGTTGGTTCGGTTGTATAGGACCGGTCGAAACACCCCCAACAGTGATGATTTCAATTCCTTATTCAATTTCACACTTAAATGATAATAATTTAATATTATCACTTCCAAACAATCAAGCAACCATATACTTTAATAATTTGTGGAAAATCATTTCTTCTCTATACAAAAATAGTTTGGGTAAAATTATCTCATTTACCCGATTTTAAAACAATACTATGTCGGTTTATCTCGTTTAAGATTTTAGAAACCCCTATTCCCATCATATCGACCAGAATCTATAAACAATCAACCGATAAGTCAGCACAATATAAAACAATTTTATATTCACTAACAAATACGTGCTCATATCTATTATTACACTTAAATTCATTCTAGAGTACTACTGACTCTATCACTAATGAGTAATTTCCCCACCAGAGCCAAGGTCGTCGCTTAACCAATTGCTCTAATACCACTCTGTAACGGTCGACGACAGCTGCCATAAAACGACCCGCCATGGCATATAATGGTACCCTGAACTTGCTTTTACAACCAGCCTTTTGACTCCCCTAATCGGTAAGCCAACCCACACCCGGGACGTATAGGGGTAAGAGTCTCCCGTCTGCCACCAAATGCGAAGCGAGAACCCCCTATCATGTTGTATTAAGCAAGGTCAGTCATGGGACTGGTGTGAGATCTTAAAAACAGTTATTTGCACCAAGAAAAGGAAAAGAAATCCCCTATGCTTTTGGAAAATGAAACTACCATAAGGCCTCCTACCATACATACAATGCAATCGCACAATAGGAGGAGATTTCTCCTTATGATAGTCAAATATGCTTGATACACAAAACTCTTTTTTTAAATATCATTAGTGCATAGTGTGGAAAACATTTCAAAAGTGTAATATTAATCTTATCCAGCATACCACATTTCATCATATGCCTACTATAACTACCATGTTAAATAGCAGATTACCGCCACATTCTATGGCAGGTTAAAGGACTAAAACCGTACATGGCTCGTATTGTTTCTTTGGATTTTCAACAAATGGACAGGCTAAGAAACTATGTATGCCACATGGGTACGCCTCTGGAGGGACGCCCCCAGAACTTAACCAGCTCTCTGCCAACACAAGACCGAGTTACCTCACGCTTCCGGTGCAATGAAGCTGTAACTAGATAACTCAACACACGAGTATGTCATCCCTGGTCGTTACCGACCTTTATCCGAGGATCCTCAACCACAAAGAAAAAAACACAAAGTAATAAATTTGCAGCAACTACATAGGTCAAATGTCTAGGCTCTGTATCATGATACCACCTTTTCCATAAAGGAAATGGACATACCCTGAGGGTACTCCCGTCAAAACAACAACCTTGCTGTATTCTTCCTGTTTCGACCATTTTCATTGTGTGAGGTTCGACGAAGTCTCGTCCACAAAGCTACGCTTTTAACAAAAGCCATGCTTCGATCAACAAATGATCAGCAGCATTTCGTATGCCACACTAACAAATTGGGAGTATATCACTAGTAACAATCAACTACATAACCTCTGAGCTCGTACGTCTTTGAGAAGGGTGTTAAGCTAAGAGAATAAATTCTCCGCCACAATAGAAATGTATTTGATAGAAACTAGCTTTATATCTCAAAGTGTAATGTTATACACACATCCGTACAAGTCCGTTCCGGGTTCGAACGGAATCGAAGGCACTACAAAGAAGCCCTTGCAAATCTGGATATTGACAAATCACATCCGGACTCCCAATTACAAAGGGTGATATAATCTCTATACCGGAGCACCTCGGGGTTGAGACATTCAACAGATAATCCTTTCTTTTCGAAAATACCCGGTCTTCAACACCATCTTCAAATGCAATCTCATTTCGTCATATCATTGTTCAAAATGGGTTTTATAACACGAAGTCCTCTCCCGGCTAATCCGAATAATGAGCGCTTATTTTAAAAATAAGTGTTATATTCACATTGCAAGTAAATCACAACAAATTTCCACTTCAATCTTTTTAAACAAAAGATCCATCACAAAGATTCGATGTGGATTTCGGATATCCATTTGGAATCCAATCCCGGTCGCATCGAAATTCAAATGTCATTTAAAGGCAAATATTGATAGTCGGTTATTTAACTATCAATCAACATTCACAACAAACACCAGATTTAAATAATTTCCCCCAATTATTTACTTTCAAAATATCTTCGCAAAATATATTTTAACACTTTAAAACTTTGAAAAAAAATTCAAATCATTTTCCTCACATGGAATAAATTTCCAAATATTATTTATTTCCACTGAAAATTTGCCGAGTTCGAATACTTCAAAATAATTTAAATCACTTATCCAATAACATATATATATCAAGAAACATTTAAAATAAAACTATTTTTAAGCACTTTATTTAAAATATTAGTTATGAAATATTATTCTAATATCTCATATAAACTCAAGTCCAAATTAATTTTTAAAATAAAATTATTAGATAGAGTATAACTATTTAAATTACCATTTTCTAAATCAAATATCAATTTAATCTTTAAATAATCACTTCCATAATTTACTAAATAAATCTTTACGTTAAAGATTTAAAAACAAATTAAGAAAATAATTTCTCCAAAACATTCTTTTAAAAGCCAACTTTAGAACTTTAAATTTATAATTAGGAGTTACTTTGAAAACATACTCGGCCTTCTATGGAAAATTCTCTTTCCATTTCAAAATAATCCATTTAAACCAATTAATATATCATTTTCGATTTATTTTTAATTTACATTCCAAATCCATAAATTTCTTTCCACACTTAAAAATAAACAAATATTTATTTTTCAAAAAAAATTTCCTTTCCTTTATAAATTCCCATTGTGAATTTAAATTTCCAAATATCCATTAATATACGATTTTCAAATCGATTTCCAAATATTCACATTCGAACACCAAATCAAATTCTAAATTGATTTCCAATTTTATTTTAAAAACACCAAATCAATTTACCAAGGATTTATTTTCAAACACCAAATAAAATTCAAATCGATTTCCTAATTTATTTTCAAAACACCAAATCAAATTTCAAATCGATTCCCCAAAGATTTATTTTCAAACAACAAATCGATTTCAAATCGATTTCCAAAAGATTTATTTACAAACACTAAATCAATTTCAAATAAATTTCAAATCAAAGATTTATTTTCAAACACCAAATCGATTTCAAATCGATTTCCAAATTGATTTTCAAAACATCAAAACAAATTTCAAATCGATTTCCCAAAGATTTATTTTCCAAAGCCAAATCGATTTCCCATAGATTTATTTTCAAACACCAAATCGATTTCCCAAAGATTTATTTTCAAACACCAAACCGATTTCAAATTGATTTCCAAATTTGTTACAATGTAAAATAAATTCCTTTATTTCTCCTAAACTATCTAAAATCCAAATTTCAAATAAATTCTCCAACTTTTAAACAATATTACAAGAAATCCATTTATTAAGAACTTTTCCCATATTTTGGAATTTACTAAATAGAATTTCAAAAATAAAAATTTATCCTTTTAAAATTCCTTCTTTTAAATTTATCCAGTTCTTTAAAAATAAAATTTACTATAAACTTTCAACTTTAATTTCAAAAATCAATTTTTTTTTCTGGTATCCTACCATACCAAAAATATATTCGGCTAAACTATGGCCTTCAACGATTTCAATCACAAATATAATCATGCACAGATTATAAATAAATCAACACATAACATATGAAACAAATTCAAATATTTGTGGAATCCAGTTGGAGCCCTCCGACCTGTTTCCCTTCATCCACAGATGTTAGCACAACAATTAAATACCAATTCCACTTCGCGGTGGAATATCGCGGTATATGGGATTGTATAATATCATCCACTATTATATGGCGCATAGGGTCTTATCCCCTATATAATTCGATTACTCCAATATATACATATACTATCTTATATACTATCACAACCAAACAATCAATCACTAACTAAAATTCCAATTATTTTAATTTGAGTGAGAAGATCTCAACTTTTACTACGCATGTAACCCATTTTCATTCCAGCTTGGTTTCATGATTTTTTTGAACCTTGTAACAAACATTATAAGGTTTTATTAATATTCGAATAAATCGAACGATCTATTAGCATTTAATAATTTAATTAAACTAATTGTTTTCCTCTTTTTAAAAATCTTTTAGTAGCTTAAGATTAATTAAATAAATTAATTGAACAAATTCATCATCTTAATACATCATTTTTAAAATAACTTTGTAAATCAAAATGGATATTTGTAAAGTATTTTTATTAATATTCAAATAAATTGAACAACTAATTATCATTTCTATTTATATTTTCCCAAAATCTCACACACACACACACACACATATATATTTCTGTTTTAAATTATGCATGTTGATATATATACATTTACTAAATAAAAACAAGATCATTTTACATCTTATTGCCTTAAATTTTAAACAAACCATTATAATAAGTATATATGTATTTCTCACTGTATAGATATTTCTTTTATCAAAAAATAAAATTATATTAAATCGGGACAAGGGAAGAATGAACTTCACCCAGACCATCGTGCGCATGAACGCTGAGCCTCCCTCGGTTGATATCCCCCAAAGACCACGCACCGCCTTCAACTCGTTCCCGACCTCCACCATCGGTTGCTCACCCTTGAATCCACACAATATTTCAAATTTGAACTCGCTGCCGTCGAATCCTGGTTCGTGACCCAGCCTTGACGCGTGCGACAACAAATTTCAGATGATTGATTTGCGAAAGGGCTAGCTCGGTATTATTTTATTCGGAATCGAATACATCTCTGAGGGAAAGAGGAACGGAGATAACGAGTTTCTTTGATTCGAATATAAAGAGAGGGAGCAGCCATTTTTCTTAGATCGAACAATTCGATTTGGGTTTGAAACGATTTTGTTTCGAACTTGAAAAGAGTTTTTGATTTTGTAAAAACGAATTCGATTTGTACACTAAATGTTCGGCTACGAGAGAAAGAGAAGCATGTTAAAAATTGAAGGAAAAGTGTTGAGAATTTCTCTATGTGTTGAAAAGCTTGCCACATTATCAAATTGCAAGAATATTATATTTTTAAATTTAAATTTAAATTCAAATCGTCTCGATTCCCGCAATTCAAAAATTTTGACTTCCTATCGAGACATGCCGCTAGGTGTTTATAATGTTATACGCCTATACCGAATGCAATGGAAAAGGTTCCGAGTCAAAATTCGATCGTGTGGAGAAGATAGCTTTTTAGACCCAATTATTAAATTAATTTTCAATATAATTTTCAGCGCGTTTGTTTGTCTTACGGCCAATCTATCACTCCAATCACTACGAAAATTGATATCCGACAATAATACAATATTATGGATCCAATGGAACTGGTTTCATTAAATTCTAAGACTGTGCCTCGAAAGGCTATTTTTAAATACCAATTTAAACGATGAAATTTTAAAACTGATCAAACATTTTTAATTTCACTTTCAAAAGTTCAATTACCTTTAGTATTATAAATATAAATTTTCCAAGCCTTTGAAATATTTTTAACCAGATTAAAACCGAGGATTCAAATTTTTACCCAACTTCAATAAATTAAATTCAATAATTTAATCTGCCAAATTCATTCTGATATTTGAAATTCAAGTTAAACTAATGGTCAAATATTTAATGTAAATTAAATATTTCAATTTCAAATGTTCAATATTCTGGGTCGTCACACTAACCATGCGGGACCAAATAGCAATCTTCCTGTAGACTCCGAACAACATGAAGTCGACTTTCAAGGTCTTCCATAAAGGGCTTCAAAAGGAGCCATTCCAATGCAAGCCTAAAAACTATGTTTTTTTTGTGAATTCCACTAAAGAGAAGTTCTCCTCCTAAGTCTAGAATTAAGGATGCAAATCCTTAACGAATCCTCAAGAACTCTATTAACTATTTTCATTTGGCCATCCGTTTGAGGGTGATAGGCTATACTCAACCTAAGCTGTGTCCCTAAAAGCTCTTGCAAGCTCCGCCAAAACTTGCTAGTAAAGATAGGGTCTTTGTCGCTCACTGTGCTAGAGGGAACTCCATGAAGTCGGACTATCTCGTGAACATATATGGATGCCAAATAAGGTGTTATCCTCTTACTCTTGACCCGAATGAAGTGGATGCTCATAGTAAAACGATCCACAATCACCCCAATACTAGTATTCCCCTTCCTACATTGGGGTAAACCATCTATGAAGTCCATAGAAACACTATCTTACTTCCATTTGGGCACATCCAATGGTTGAACCAATCCGACAGGCCTCTACTGCTCCACCTTAACCATTTGGCAAACAAGACACTTAGTCACAAACTCTACTACATCCTTTTTCATGCCACTCCAATAAAACACTCTCTTCATGTCCCTATACATCTTATCACCACCTGGATGAATAGTCATTCGAAAATGGTGTGCTTCTGCTAGAACTGCACTCATCAAATCACTAGTGCGGGGGATACAAAGTCTTCCATCTCTCCTTAGCCACCCTTTATTATCGATGGAATAGTGGTGGCTTCCAATCCAATCAAGAATATCAACAAGCTCTGAATACTCTCGCTGCCTTGAGCCTATCCGATATTTGATTGTAGGCTTAACCTCAAGTGTCACCAATAATCAAGGAGTAATATCCGTAGAGGGCTTAAAATCAAAGGTGGAAATAAACTCTACGCTTTTCCACTCCACGAACATTGGGCTAAGGTTTGTTCTCTTCTACTTAACGCATCTGTAACTACGTTCCCCTTGCCAAGGGCATAAGCTGTCTCAAATTAATATGATGCCAAAAACTCCATCCAACGCAGATGCCTCAAGTTTAAATCCTTTTATAAGAACAAGTACTTCAATGATTTATGGTCAACGAAAAGCTAGAACCTCTCTCCTACGAAGTAATGTCTCCATGACTTGTGCACGAAAACAATATTAGCCAGCTTTAAATCATAGGGGGGTAGTTCTTCTCATGAGTTCTCAACTGTCTACTCTCATAGCATACTACCCTCCCCTCCTGCATCAATACTTCCCCAAGGCCAGTCCCACATGCATCAGTGTATACAGTGAAAGGTTTAGCTCCATTGGGTAAAACTAACACTAGTGCATTAGTAAGTGCCCACTTTAGCATCGTGAAGGAATCCTCACAATCCACGTCCCACAAGAATGCCGCATTCAACTGAGGCAAGTAAGCTGTGCTGAAATCTTTACAAAATCTTTGATAAACATCCTAAAATAACATGCTAAACCTAGGAAGCTTGTAACTACGATAGCGTTCTTGGGGGCCTTCCAATCCTGTACCGTTACTACCTTAGCGGGATCCACAGCTAGACCCCCTTTTTGAGACAACATGCCCAAAGAAACACACCTTCTCACGCCAAAGTGACACTTCGAGAATTTTGCTTTCAAATGATGAACACGAACTGTACGAAGAATCTCCTCAAGATGAATAGCATGCTCTTCCATACTCTTGGAAAACACCATAATGTCGTCCACAAGCACTACAATGAACTTATTTAGGATATCTCAAAAAACATAGCTCATCAATTCTGAAAAATAGGCTGGGGCATTAGTAAGCCAAAACAGCATAACCAACCACTCAAAGAATACATCGAGTGTCCTAAATGTTGTCTTATCGATGCTATCGTCAACAACTCTAAGCTGATGATATCCAGTGGCTAAGTCAAGCTGAGAAAATACTGAAGAGCCAAACAATTGATCGAATATATCGTCTATCCTAGGAAGTGGGTAATGGTTCTTCTTCATGAACTTATTCAACTCTCTATAATCTGTGCAAATTTGAAGGGATCCATCCACCTTTGTAGCGAAGATGACTGGGCCCCACACTCAGATGTGATTCATCTGATAAAGCCTTTCTCTAATTGCTCACCAATCTTCTTACTTAACTCCTTCCTCTCCCTAGAAGCCATATGTCTCACGAGCAATACCACTTGCTTAGCATTGTCATTCGGTTAGATCCTAAAGTCGATCTCTCTCTTAAGGGGTTTCCCCCTAACCTCCTCAAAAATGTGTGGGAAATCTCTAACAACTAGAACCAAATCTAACTCTTCTAGTAATGAATCAAGGGAATAAAAGAAGCTCAACGTGATTGACCTTGTGGGTCAGAAGAAACCCCGAGAGTCCGTTTACTATATGTCTCTAACCTGACGACTCTCCTCTCGCGGTCCAATATCGCCTCATAAGTGGATAACCAGTCAATCCCCAAAATCATCACATATCCCGAAAATCCCATTACATGGACATCACAATCAAACTCTAAGCCTAGCATAAAAATTTGCAAATCCCTACAAATCATGGATAAATATGCCGATCCTCCTATGGGGTTTGAAACAACTATAGGGTTTACAACTAGAGAAATATCTAAGTGCAAACAATCAACCAAGGAACTAGAAATGAAAGAATGCGATTCTTCGGAGTCAAAAAGAGTCATAATAGTAAAATCCGAAATAGAGGTCAAACCTTATACAGAGACTTTCCTACATCGGTCCAGTCCACTATTAGAAGGTGCTGCATCCAAAGCCTGTACTTGCACCGTAGGTGAGCCTGCTCTCTACCCTGTCCTTTGAGAACAAGCTCTACCAAGGTTTCTAGGCTGCCCACAGCTGTAACACCTCCCCTTCATCGTGTCCTTCTTACAATCCTTTGAGTAATGCCCAACCAATCCACAATTATGACATTTCTCGCCCTTCTTGATCTGTCTCTTTTGAGGTCCTCCTCCTTCCTTCTTGTCCTTATCCTTCTTATTCTTCCACCACTGCTTCTTAGAGTTTTCTTATTTAGGAACCCGCTCAACCTGTTCTTCCTTAGCAACATCTGACATGACACCCGTGATTACGATGAAACCCTAATCTTATCTCAACTGCTAACTTGATTAGGCTGAAATCCTAATTCTACCCATTGATCGGCCTTTCCTACCTCTGTTTTGCCACTACAAACCAATCTTGTTGGTCCCACAGTAAAAGTCACCTCTTAGCGCTTAGGATGCACTAGTGAATTATTAACCCTAATCGATGTTGCATGCTCGCTCATCGCCGGTACACACTAAATGTTGTTGGATCATAAGTTTTGAATGCTGACATGAAATAACGATTCACGAATCTACGACGAGAACATCTGGACTCAACGACTCAAAGTATGCTTCGTATAGTTATATATTTTAACAAGAGTCGTCTAATATGTATATAGAGTCTAGTTTAGTGCTTTGTTAAAATGTTTCCTCAAGAATCATCATTCACATTCAAATAAACTTGCATGCATATTTTAATCAAAGTTAAGTTTTCAAAAAATGCATTAAGCGGGGCTCGAACCCAAGTGACTAGTTTAGAAGGCAGGCGCTCTAACCAAATGAGCTATGGTGATTTTTGATTATCAACAGAATTCAGTCGGTTGAACAAAATCCACCAGTCGACTGAATATCTATAAAACAGCCTATTGAACTTGTGCACATATGTATACATGTTTATATTTTCAAATTCAGTCGGCTGACCGAAAACAGCCAGTCGACTGACCATACTCATTACACGGATATGCACCGTTTTTCACTACTTTTGAATATTCAGCAGACTGATCGTTTTTCCTCAGTCGACTGACATCTCTAACAGTCATTTTTCCCAAGGAGAAACTTCTATCTACGAAGAGTTACGATTCAAATTGAAGAGATATGGCTGCATCTTTTGATTGAAACTCTTCGTGAATAGTTGTAACTATTTGTTCACTATTCAAACATGTTAGAATCACTTCACAACTCACCAATTTCGATTTCTTGTTATATTCTCTACTATATATCTCTGCATTCTACAAGCAATCACAACCTATATATTGCTTGAATCTCTTAATTAATTAACTAATTCTTCGATTCAAAGCAATATTTTCCTTTCTAATCATTACGCACATAAGATATGCTTAGGGAAAAGATTATACGAAGGGGTTACTATCAAAGACAAATCAGTTTATCAAGAACAAAAACTGTCAAACAACTTTATTGAAATTGTAGAAGTCCTGTTAGTTTGTATCAGGCGGAAAAGTCCTCTTCGAATGTTAAGGCGGAAAAATCATGTTCAGCTGCTCAAGTGTTGTTTACCTATTTCTTCGGGTTAAGTGAGGGGTTATTGAGTGAAATTCCAGAGGGAAGTCAGGGACTGGACATAGATAGGGAAGTTCGAACTAGTATAAAAACTATTGTTGTGCTTATTCTTATTTTCTTTAATATTATTATCTGTTTTCGCATTTAGATTATCATACATTCCATATTACACGATCCTAAGTGATAACTAGCCACACAATAATCAATTTTCATTTGGTGTCGAAGCCTGCAATTCTAGAGATCGTAACAACATCCTAGAATAAATGGCTACAAAGAGATCTAGTCAAGGCAATAAGAAGAGGAAGAGCAATAAAGAAAAATCAAAGGAGAAAACAAACAAATGCTTCATGGCTAAACTCATATCACAATCGGTATGCTTAGATTCTTTATATAAAGATCTTCTGTTAGCACATGTTGAATTATTAAAAGACTGCAAAACTTTGAACAAAGTTAATAGAATTGCTTTAGCTAAGTCAAAAGATTGTGAGCAAGTAATTTCCAATTTGAAAGAGGAAAATAAATTTATGGTAAAATAAACTAAATGTTTTGAAAATGGCGTAGAAGAACTTGTTTTACAAAAAGATTTCCTACAAAAAGAAAATGAGCGGTTAGAAGACAAAAATAATAATCTTTTGGAGGAAATCAATGTTTTGCAAAATAAAAATAATTTTTTGGAAAATTCTTTAAATAATTCTAGTTCTTTAATTTTGTCCCTTGAAAATGGGAATGAAGCTTTAATTAAAAAGAATTTAGAATTATCTAAAGAACGTGAGATTTCAAAGTTAAAATAATATTTTTTTTTCAAAAAGAAGTTTGTGATTCTAAAGCAACTTTTGAAAGATTAAATACAAAAATCAGAAATTTTAACAGAGGTAAAGATATCTTATCTTCGTTAGTTACAAATTTAAAATCTTATTATGATAAAAGCGCTTTTGGCTAGAAACAAGCTAAAAGTAAGAAAAGTACTAGATTTGCATTCTTGTATACTAAATTCAGTGCTAGTAGTAGTAACCAAGATAGTTTTAAAACAAGTTATAGTCATAATAGTACTTTGTTTTAGAAACGATAGAAATTATGCTGCAAGTACTAAGCTAATGACTAATGGTATTAAGATACAGATTCCAGCTAATATGATTTATCATGATAAATAACTTCATATTAGCAACGATTATAAGAATGTGATTTGTAATGAAAACTATATCTATAAAGGTTCAACCACACCCAAATGGGTATGGTTTCCTAAAAATTAGGAAATTATAAGAACCTTGGGTATCGCATGCTTTAAATATTAATTTTTTTGGATACCTTACATTATAAGTAGTTGTTATTTTGTCATATATTTTTCTATGGCCGCACTTATGTAAAAAATAATTTATGTCATTATATAAACTCTCCTTTTTGTCGATGACAAAGTGGGAGCAAGATGTTGTTCTAACACTATTTACAGGAATAAATGGTGCAAGCACAGATTAAGGGGGAGAAAAGATTAATTATTTACAGGAATATATACATAGATTCAGGGAGAGAAATCTATATTACAGAAATATATTCTGGGGGAGAGATAAGTCAACAAAGCTTGTCGAAGATTTGTCCGTTGAAAATAGAGTTTTCATCGTCAAAACTGGGGAGAATGTTGGATCGTAGGTTTTGATTGCTGACATGAAACAACAATTCACCAATCTAGGACTACGACGGCATCCGGGCACAACAACTCAAAGTATGGCTCATATTGTTGTAAACAAGAGTCATCAAATATTTATATAGATTCTAATTTTGTGCTTTGTTAAAATCTTTCCTCAAGAATCATCAATCACATTCAAATAAACTTACATGCATATTTTAATCAAAATCAAGTTTTCAAAAAATGCATGGAGCACGACTCGAAACTGAGTCACTAGTTTAGAAGGCAAGTTCTCTAACCTAATGAGCTATGGTGATTTTTAATTATCAATGGAATTCAGTCGACTAAAAAAAATCGACAAGACGATCGAATATCTACAAAAACAGCATATTGAACATGTGCACATATGTATGCACATTTATATTTTCAAATTCAATCGACTGACCGAAAACAGCCAGTCGACTGACTATGATCAGTACACAAATATGCACTGTTTTTCACTACTTTTGAATATTTAGTAGACATATCGTTTTTTCTCATTCGACTGACTGGCTCTAAGAGACATTTTTCCTGAAGAGACACTTCTATCTACGAAGAGTTACAATTCAAAATGAAGAGATATGGCCGCATCTTTTGATCGAAACTCTTCATGAATAGTTGTAACTATTTGTTCACTATATAAACATGCAAGAATAACTTCTAAAATCACTAATTTTTATTTTTTTTTTCTTTCTATATTCTCTACTATCTATCTCTGCATTCTACAAGCAATCATAATTTATATATTGCTTGAATCTCTGAATTAATTAACTTATTCTTCAATTCAAAGTAATATTTTCCTTTCTAATCTTTACACACACAGTATATACTTGAGGAAAATATTATTGGAAGGGTGTACTATCAAAGACAAATCTATATTATCAAGAAGACAAAGTGTCAACAACTTTATTGAAATTGTAGACGTCCTGTTAGTTTGTTTCAGACGGAAAAGTCCTCTTCGACTGATGAGGCGGAAAATTCCTGTTCGGCTGCTTCGGTGTTGTTTACCTATTCCTCTAGGTTAAGTGAGGGGTTATTGAATGAAACTCCAGAGGGAAGTCTGAGACTGGACGTAGAACTGGAAGTTCGAACTAGTACAAAATCTCTTGGTGTGCTTATTTGTATTTACTTTACTATTATTTTTATTATTATCTGTTTTCGCATTTAGATTATCATACATTCCATATTACACAATCCTAAGTGATAACTAGCCACACAGTAGTCACTTTTCAACTGTCGCCCCCTATTTGACACTTTTATTTACCGTAAACAGCATAAGCATGCCCGACCTCTCCGACGTGTGAGACCATTATTATCTGTTTTCGCATTTAGATTATCATACATTCCATATTACACGATCCTAAGTGATAACTAGCCACGCAGTAGTCACTTTTCAACTGTCGCCCCCTCTTTGACACTTTTATTTACCGTAATCAGCATAATCATGCCCGGCCTCTCCGACGTGTGAGACAATTTGTCCTTGACCAGAAAGGGAATACTACCGGTACTGGTCCTAACAAACAAATCTTCTAACTTTGCGTCCATTACCTGAATCCCCAAATTTGAGCCTCTACCTATTGGCCACTTATTTACCCTAATCAGCATAAGCATGTCCAGCCTCGCCCACATGTGAGACCATCAGTCCTAGACCTAAAAGGGAATGACGCCCGTACGGGTCACAACTGCAATATTTGCTTATTAAATTAATCTAAGATCTATGTATTAAAATAAGCCCCTTTAGTTATTTCTTTTTTCCTAATTATAACCTACGTGTTATAATTGTTCTTGCAACTATTACTCTTCTATTTTCACTTTTTAGTTATAACCACTTGTTATGATCATGCTTACAAATATCTCAAATTTTTCTATTTCAGTCCATCTCCATTTTATTTCAGTTTTCTCATTTTACATCTGATTTCTGTAAATTTAGTGTTTTTCTATTTTAAATCCGTATTTGTGAATCCAGACTGACTCGGGTGTTATTGTAACGATCCCGGATTTTAATTGAGTTTAAATTTGATAATTTATTTAATTTTTGAATAAAATTTGTGAAATTTATTGGTAAATTAATTTGAGCATCTCTAAATTCAAATAAAAATGTGTGTGTTTATTGGAAATGTAAAACAAGAAATAAAAATTTAAGATATATGGGAAAATTAATAAAATAAATAAATAAATACACATAGTTAAAATTCAAACAACATATTAATAAACTTGGTAAAATATAGTGTGACTACATTGGAGAAATTATAACAACAGAATAAATATAGAATCTCATTTAAATTACAAAGCAAAAGTAAAGAAAACAAAATACATTCAAGTAAGAAGACACTAAACAAAGTATTGAGGCTGAGAAAGGAAAAATAAGACACAGCAAAATATGAATAAATATTAGCATAAGTATGAAAATAATAATAAGTAAATTGAACATTTGTTAGTTTAAGTTTTAAAATAAAAGAGAAAAATAGAACTCAAATAGAATACAAAGCATAAAACAAGATAAAAACACATTCAAGTACATAAAAAACATAACAATACATAGCATAAGTTTGTAAACAGGTAAGGACAGAAAAAAATACCTTCAAGTATGGTATAAGTGTAGATTGTACAAAGCATTAAATCTCAGCCATGACCTGTTGTACAAACCAAACATAAATTTTTACCACCTGTAAGCTTTTATATATCAACCTGTAAACTAAATTTCTATACATCAACTTCTCTTATCATTTCTTTCATTCTAAGCTGTGCAAATTTAAAGTGAATATCATCTTCAAACTTCAATAAAAATTCAACTTAAAAACATCAAACAATCAACTACAATCAGAGAATCAAAGAAAGGGGATTCAGCTAACAGTTTTCAAAAGCAAAACATTCTCTGCTCAAAAAGTTTTACGGTGAGTAACTTCATTTTTAAAAATGCTTAAGTGTATTTCTATATGGTTGCTTGATATATGTCTGAAATAAATTGTATTTGTGGTTATATATTGTTGAATTTCTGTGTATGATGAATGCATGTTTGTATAACCTGTAGAACACCTCTGTTCAAAATTTCAAACTCAGGTTATAGTTCAAAAATTATTTACTCTTGATCAAACAAAATATGGATTCATAATTTGAACAAAACTTGATTGTTTTATCATAAGCTTTAATTTAAAATTTTATTTAAGTTAAAATGACTTAAGCAATGACTTTGGAAACAAAGAAACAATAGAGCAAATCTATTTAGTCAAAATTCAAAATTATTAATTCATTAATTCTGGATTATGAATCAAATCCCTAATCAAAAACATGATTTTAAAATTAATATGATGATTTTTCATTTTGTATTTCGAGAGCAATTTGAGGACGATCAGAACTGGCATTTTGGCTAATTTCCGGTGACATGTTGGACTGGGGAGGTCGGGGTTGCTCATGGTGATGGGCTAGCCTACACTGGTGGTAGAAAAAATAGTCGGAGGTGGCCACGATCTCGGTGGCCATGGCGGCGTACGGTTTTAAGTTGGTAAACCTAATTTTTATGGTGGTCGAAATTTTGACCGCTGCGGTCTCAATTCAGCGTCGAGTGGCGCGTGGCTTTGGGGGACGATGGCTTGGAGGTTGACGAAGCCATAACCGGATGTTCGAGTCGACCTGTGGTCGGAGGCGCGGTGACCAGACATTTCTTTGGTCGCTGTTTTGGTCGTGATGGCTCAATCTATGCTCGAATTTGATTGAGGGTAGGTTTGGGTTTTCAGTCGATCTAGAGTCAAGGGTGTGATCGATTGTGACTTGATAGAGCTAGTGGGGATCGCCAGAAGTTGGTGGAGGTCTAGTGCATGTGCACCGTGCTCGAGGTTTTGGGAGCTCTGGGAAATTTCTCTAAGTACTGGTTTTTGTTTTGTTCGCGTGATTTACTCGAGTATTACTTGAAGTAACGGGGTATTGGACTTGAAGCTTATTTGTGTTGGGCTTGGGGAAATCATGAAGGGGCTCGGTATGTGATGTTGTACAGGTTTTAAACCCATTTCTGTTTGAAATGTAAATTTTAATTTAAATCTGACCAACAAAGTTTTAACTAAGTTTTAATCAAAGTAAAAAAATAAATGCATGTTCAGTTTTGAAACTTAAAGTTATTTAAGCATATAAATGGATTTAAAAAGGATTCGAATTTTTAAAGTGAAGTTGAAATGAAAGAAAGGAATTTAAGCAAAGTAAAACCAAAAGTGGAATCTGAGTTTTAAAACTGGATTAAAGTCTAGATTTTGAAATTAAACAAAGTTTTATAAATCAAATATTTAAATAAGTTTAAATGTTAAAGATATCCTTTTAATTATGTGAATCTTAAAGGGAATTGATTTTAACTTCTTTTATTGCTCTTGTAATAATGGTATTATCTTAACATGTAAACTTAAAGGTTTTAAGAATTATTTTTAAACTTTGTTAAAAATAAATTGTAGTTCATTTTAAATTTTGGAATTTAAATGGAATTTAAAAAGAAAATTTTAAAATAAATGTTTCAACATTTTTGTAAGTGGTAAATAAATAATAATATGAAATGTTTTCACATTAATGTTAATGAAATCATTAATAAGAAATGAATTATATTAGAGATAATTAAGGCATTAAGTGATGTAATTTATATGATAATCAATTAAGGACTTATTTATAAAATTTATAAATAAATGATTTAGATTTATTTATAATTAGAGATTAATTTAAAAGTAATTAAGAAATGTTATTAGTTAATGAAGATAATTAACTAAGGATTATTAAGTATTACTTAATATGATAAATTTTGATAATTCATTAGATTAAATAATTTAAATAATCAACTATAAATTGTTTAAGTGAAATTACTTAATGAAAGTAATTAAGGGATTAATTACTTGTTATAATTAATTTTGGATATTTTGATTTATTAAAGTTAATTAATTTAGCTGAATTAATTTAAGAAAATCATTTGATAGTTGGTAATTAATGAATTAGAATTGGATAATCAATTCATAAGTAATTAATTTAATTGGAAATAAATTGAATTAATTAGGATGAAACAATTAATTAATCCTGCTTATAAATGATTATTGAATGCTTGACCTTACTTATGAATGATTGTATTGTGTGGGATGCATTGAATTGATTGTCCTATCTTATCTGTGATATTTTGTTCTGTGGATTGAGTTGTATATAATTCATCCATTTATTTACATTGGTATATTATTTGTGAATCTGTGAATGGACAATAAGCGTTATAGTTTATATCGCTTGTCAACTATATTTCTGTGTTTTAATCTGTGATGATTGAATGATGTTGCACTATTATGTTAAACCTCTGGACCACACTTATACACACACAATTATGGATTTCACGAGGAAATCGATTAAGTCACAGATTTTTTGAAGTGCTTTTTTTCTAAATAGACAATTTGAATTCAAATGTTTTGGAAATGGATTGGGTTTAAAGTGAAAAGCTTTTGAAATGGAATTTCAAAGATGAAATTTATTTTGAATAACTTGATTAAGTTTTGGAATTTAAATAATTTAATTTAAACTTAAATTCAAGATTTGAAATTGAATTCTATGTTTGGAAATCAGGGACTAATGACGTTATACAAGTTATATATGGGTTAAATCATTTTAAAGATTTTGATTTGGAAATTGAGTATAATTTAAGGGCTTTAACTCGAGCAAACAAAATTGGATTTTTTCTGAAAATGAAAACTGATAAAAGCTTTCATATAAGAGATGGATTTCCAATTTGTATTAAAGGGACTTAAAGTCTAAAATGAAAATGATTTTCAAAGTTATGAAAACTAGTTTGAAAGCTATAAGTTAAATCTTTGATTTAAAGTGTTGGGCATGTTTCCACCTACTAATGAACCATCCCCTCTCCACGCATTGTCGAGCCAACCTATTCCCACATACTACCGGATTCACCTTCACCGAACCATCTCCTCTCCAAACAATGCCGGACCAATACACTCTCCAAATCCCTACCGGTCCAACACCACTCCCAAGCATTGCCGAACCAACCAACTTCCCCTACATAGCCGAACCAAGCTCCATCCACTTACCACCGGATCATATCCCACCGAACCAAGCTCCATCCACTCACCACCGGATCATGTCCCACTGAACCAAGCTCTACCGAACCAACCTACCTCCATCCACTGCCGAACCAGAAGCAAGGGAGGACACGACCAGACCAATTCTGCCAGGCCAAATTGCATCGGCCCAGGCCCACCAGCAGCTATATACATCCAAGACCCCTGCCCCCAACCTCACTCTATAAATAGAGGGGTAGGGTACAATAATGGAAGACAAGTTTGGGAGCTCAAGCACGGATAGAACTTTCAAACAACTTTCAGTTACTTGTAATCAAAGCTTTATACTTGTCATCTGAAGAGAAAAGGAGAATAACATATAAAGTGGACGTAGGCACATTCTGGCCGAACCACTATAAATCTGTGTGTCTTTTACAGCTTAGTCCACCTATTTTATATATTCGCATAAATCAGCCAAATCGCTAAGAACCATATATAATCAACTAAATCATACGACTTGGAGGTGTTTGCCCATTTTTTGTGCAAATAATCACTAAGAAGTAAATTCAAATACAAATGGGTTTTGTAAATATAAATTGTAAAAGTGATTTATAAATAGAAATAGAATTCTAGAGAAATATGTGAAAGAATTTGAAAGGATTTAAAAATTTTGAAATTTGGAAAAGACTAAATTCCCTTGGAGTTTGGAAATGGTTTTCAAAGGTTTTGGAAAAATGGTTTTGAAGGGATAAAAGCATTAAACTCTTTTCGGTCGTTGGAAAATAAATCTGATGATGACCGTGACATCATCGATGTTCATTTTCGAGTTTCCAAGAGAGGAATTGATGCCAAATTATTTAAAAATTGAAGTTGTTTGGAAAACTGGGGTTAGTTTTGGAAATTCAAAAGATAATTTGAATTGATTTCAAAAATGTTTTTGAAAAGATGGAAAGACTCTAGAGTCCTATATAAAATATTATATAGAATATAACTGAGTTTGGTAACTTATAAAATTTGAAACTATTAAAATAAAATCTAACTTAAAGAAAGGTTAAATTAAATTAAGTGTGAAATCTAAATAAGTTGGAAAACTTATCGAAGCTTAAAATTTGGATTAAAATTGAATATTTGGATTGAGTAAAATTAAGTGAAATGGAAAATTTATCTAGTTGGATCAAATGAAGCAAAGCACTGAAATAAAATTAATAAGTGAAACTAATTGAAGGAATGAAAAAATAAATATGGTTTGAAATGAATTGAATCAATAATTATAAATGAAAGGTAAATTGAATTCGTATGGAATTTGAAATCCATTTTAAATATAAGTTGATATTAACTGAAGTGGCAAATTGAAAATAAATATAGGAAGTATGTAAAAACTTATATCGAACTTAAGAAACAAATGGTATAATTCTTATGTAAAATTTGGAATTGAGAAAATATTCTAAATTAATAAGTGAATGAAGATTAAACTGGAAGTTGTGAATTGGAAAAAAAATTGTGAATAAGTTAATGAAAATCAATGTGAATAAAAAAATTGATATAGCTAATAATCAATAGAAAAAATACATGGGATGTACATACATTATTTTATTTGCATAACGATTTCATCCAAAATTCGAGCATAGAATTTTAAGAAAGTTATATCGATCCGAATTGGAATTTTTCACATGATTTTCGACGAGGAACCTGGATATGGATATTTTGTTGATTCTGGAAATTGTCTATCATAGTTTATGGCTATGTAAGGAGAATGACGGTTTCTGATCAAGAAGCCAGATCTGAGTCCACACTAGGAAGTCGGATGGACGATACTAGTTCGAAAGTGAAATTGTGTGATCGAGTGAGCGGTCGAATTTGATATTGCATACGAATAATGTAAGTGCATCGTACGGATTTGAATGAAATAACTATTGAAACTTTTGCAAAGAAATGTGCAAAATGATTATGAATGTTGTAATTGGATATTATTGTTAAGTATGGTATACAAGTGTTATAAAGGAAAATGAAATTGGGATTTTGATTTCGAAGATAAAATTTGAATTGCTCGAAAAAGGTATGTATTTAATTTCATTAGGAAATTTGATGACCTTCTTGTCTAGCCGTTAGGCTTTTCATTTTATTTTTGAATTCGGGGGCCCATGGTGCCATTTTGTTGTCGTAACGAGCTAGCCGCGCAAAGGAGACGCTTGGGAAATTTTACAAAATTTTGAGGAGTTAGAATTCTTTTTGAGAAATTTGGATAATTTAAATTTTGAATTTAAGTTTAAATTTGAACTGTTAAGAGAACAATATTGTTTGGAATTTATGGAAGATTTTGGAAAGTTAGTTGAAATGATAATGGATCTCTAATATAAAGATTTGTTTTGACAAGCTGATAAAACTGTTTTTGTTTTAGGAAAAATAATAAACGAGTTATGGATCATTCTTCCTAACTAGTAATTTCGAGACGAACTTCTTTTAAGGGGGGAAGAATGTGACGACCTAGAATTTTGAACTTTTCAAATTGAAATATTTAATTGATTTTAAATATTTGAATGTTAGTTTAACTTGAATTTCAAATATCATAATGAATTTGGAAAATTAAATTATTGAATTTAATTTATTGAAGTTGGGTAAAAATTTCAATCCTAAGTTTTAAGCCGGTTAAAAATATTTCAAAGGATTGGAAAATTTATATTTATAATACTGAAGGTAATAACTTTTGAAAGTGAAATTGAAAATGCTTAATTTGTTTTGAAAATTTATCATTTAAATCGGTATTTAAAAATAGCCTTCCGCGGCAAAAACTTTGAATTCAACGAAATCAGTTCCATTGGATCTGTAAAATTGTAATATTTTCGGACTTCAATTTTCGTAGTAATTTGAGTGATAAATTAGCCGTACAATACGCAAACGCGTTGAAAATTATATCGAAAATAAATTTAATAACTGGGTCTAAAAAACTATCTTCTCCATACGATCGAATTTGGACTCGGAACCATTTCCATTGCATTCGGAATAGGCGTATAAATTATAAACGCCCTGCGGCACGCCTCGATTGGAAGTCAGAATTTTGCATTGCGAGAAACGAGGCGATTTGAATTTAAATTTAAAAATATAATATTTTTGAAATTTGATAATGTGGCAAGCTTTCAACACATGGAGAAATTCTCAACACTTGTCCTTCGATTTTTACACGCATCTGTTTCTCTCGTAGCCGAGCATTTAGTGCACAAATCAAATTCGTTTTTACAAAAACAAAATCCCTTTTCCTATTCTAAACAAATTCATTTCAAACACAAATCGAATTGTTCGATCTCAGAAACATGGCCGCTCCCTCTCTTTCTATTCGAACCAAAGAAACACGTTATCTGCGTTCCTCATTCCCTCAGAGATGTATTCGATTCCAAATAAAAATAATACAGAGCTACCCCTTTCAAAAATCAATCATCTGAAATTTGTTGTCGCACGCATTAAGGCAGGGTCACGAATCAGGATTCGACGGCGGCGAGTTCAAATTTGAAATATTGTGTGGATTCAAGGGTGAGCTGCCAATGCTGGAGGTCGTGAATGAGTTGAAGGCAGCGCGTGGTCTCTGCGGGATATCGATCGACGGATGCTCGGCGTTCATGCGCATGATGGTCTGGGTTTGGTTCATTCATCCCTTATTCCGATTTGATAAAATTTTATTTGTTGATGAAAGAAATATCTATATAGTGAGAAATATATATATATATATATATATATATATATATACACACACACATACATATATATATACTTATTACAACAGTTTGTTCAAAATTTAAAGCAGTAAGATGTAAAATAATCTTGTTTTTATTTAGTAATTGTATATATATCCGCATGCATAATTTAAAATATATATATATATATGATTTTGGGAAAATATAAATCGAAATGATAATTAATTGTTCAATTTATTGGAATTTTGATAAAAATACTTTACAAATATCCATTTTAATTTTCTAAGTTATTTTAAAAATAATGTGTTAAGATGACGAATTTGTTCAATTAATTTATTAATTAATCTTAAGCTACTAAAAGATTTTTAAAAAATGGAAAATAATTAGTTTAATTAAATTATTAAATTCTAATAGGTTGTTCGATTTATTCGAATATTAATAAAACCTTATAATATTTGTTACAAGGTTCAAAAAACTCATGAAATCAAGCTGGAATGAAAATGGGTTGCATGCGTAGTAAAAGGTGAGGTCATCTCACTCAAATTAAAATAATTGAAATTTCAGTTATTGATTGATTATTTTGTTGTCATAGTATATATGATAGTATGCATATATGTATGTATGTATGTATGTATGTACATATATATATTTGAGTGATTGATTTCCCTCATTATATAGCGGATGAGACCCTACGCGCCGCATAATAGCGGATGATATTATATAATCCCATATACAACGATATTCCACCTCAAAGTGGAATTGGTATTCAATTGTTGTGCTAACATATGCGAATGCAGGGGAAACAGGATCGGGGGATCCAAATGGATTCCTCAAATATTTTAATTTTTTTCATATGGTTTGTATTGATTCATTTATAATCTATGTATGATTATATTTGTGATTGAAATCGTTGAAGGCTATAGTTTAGCCGAATATATTTTTGGTATCGTAGGATACTATAAATAAATAAAATATGATTTTTGAAATTTAAGTAGAAAGTTTATAGCAAATTTTATTTTTTGAAAACTGGATAAATTTAAAAGAAGGAATTTTAAAAGGATAAAGTTTTATTTTTGAAATCTATTGAATAAATTCCAAAATATAGGAAAAGTTTTTAATAAATGGATTTTGAGTAATATTGTTTAAAAATTGGAGAATTTATTTAAAATTCGAATTTTAAATAGTTAGGGAGAAATAAAGGAATTTATTTTAAAATGTAATAAATTTGGAAATCGATTTGGTGTTCGAAAATAAATCTTTGGGAAATCGATTTGAAATTGATTTGGTGGTTGAAAATAAATCTTTGGGAAATGGATTTGAAATGGATTTGGTGCTTGAAAATAAATCTTTGGGAAATCAATTTGAAATTTGGTTTAGTGTTTTGAAAATAAATTTCGAAATCGATTGGAAATCGATTTTGTGTTTGAAAATAAATCTTTAAGAAATCGATTTGAAATCGATTTGGTGTTTGTAAATAAATCTTTTGAAAATCGATTTGAAATTGGATGGGCGTTAGAAAATAAATCTTTAGGAAATCAATTTGAAATTTGATTTGGTGTTTTGAAAATAAATTCAGAAATCGATTTGAAGTCGATTTGGTGTTAAAAAATAAATCTTTGGGAAATCGATTTGAAATTTGATTTGGTGTTTTGAAAATAAATTTGGAAATCAATTTGGAATTTTATTTGGTGTTTGAAAGTGAATATTTGGAAACTGATTTGAAAATCGTATATTAGTGGATATTTGAAATTTAAATTCACAATGGGAATTTATAATGGAAAGGGAAATTTATTTAAAAAAATAAATAGTTGTTTATTTTTATGTGTGGAAAGAAATTTACTGATCTGGAATGTAAATTTAAAGTAAATCGAAAAAGATTTATTAATTGATTTAAATGGACCATTTTGAAATGGAAAGAGAATTTTCCCTCGAAAGCCAAGTAGTTTTCAAAGTAAGTTTTTATTATAAATTTAAAGTTCTAAAGTTGGTTTTTAAAAGAATGTTTTGGAGAAATTATTTTCTTAAGTTGTTTTTAAATATATAAAGTAAAAGATTTGTTTAGTAAATTATGGAAGTGATTATTTAAATATTAAATTGATATTTGATTTAGAAAATGGTTATTTAAAGAGTTATACTCTACCTAATAATTTTATTTTAAAAATTAATTTGGACTTGCGTTTTATGGGATATTTGTATAATATTTCATAACTATTATTTTAAATAAAGTGTTTGAAAATAGTTTTATTTTAAATGTTTCCAGATATATATATGTTATCGAATAAGTGATTTAAATTATTTTGAATTATTCGAACTCGGCAAATTTTCATTGGGAATAAATAATATTTGGAAATTTATTCCGTGTGACGAAAATGATTTCAAATTTGTTTTCAAAGCGTTGAAGTGTTAAAACATATCTTGCGAAGATATTTTCAAAATAAATAATTGGGTGAAAATATTTAAATCTACTGATCGTTGAGAATGTTGATTGACAGTTAAATAACCGACTATCAATATTGGCCTTTAAATGACATTTGAATTTCGATGCGGTCGGGGGTCGGATTCCAAAAGGATATCCAAAATCCACATCGAATCTTTGTGATGGATCTTTTGTTTAGAAAGATCAAAGTGGAAATTTGTTGTGATTTACTTGAAATCTGAATGTAACACTTATTTTTAAAATAAGAACTTACTAATCGAATTAACCAGGAGAGGACTTTGTGTCATAAAACCCATTTCGAATAATGATACAACGAAATGGGATTGCATTTGAAGATGGTGTTTAAGATCGGTTATTTTTGAAAACGAAAGGATTACCTGTCGAACGTCTCTGCACTGAGTTGCTCCGGTATAGAGATTACATCACCCTTTGTGATGGGGAGTCCGGACGTGATTAATAAATATCCAAATTTGCAAGGGCTTCTTTGAAGTGCCTTCGGTTCCGTTCGAACCCAGAATGGACTTGTATGGATGTGTGTCTGACATTACACTTTGAGATATAAAGCTGGTTTCTATCAAATACATTTCTGTTGGTGGCAGAGAATTTATTCTCTTAGCTTAACACACTTGTCTGAGACGTACGAGCTCAGAGGTTATGTAGTTGATTGTTACTAGTGATATACACCCAATTTGGTAGTGTGGCATGCGAAGTGCTGTTGTCATTTATTGATCGAAGCATGGATTTTGTGAAAAGTGTAGCTTTGTGGACGTGACTTCGTCGGACCTCACACCCCAAAAATGGTCGAAATAGGAGGAATGCAACAAGGTTGTTGTTTTGAGGGTAGCGCCCTCAGGATATGTCCATTTCCTTCTGGGGAAAAGGTGGTATCATGGTATGGAACCCAGATATTTAACCTATGTGGTTGCTGTTTACGTTAAAATTTGAACGCTAACACCCCGGTGTGTGAAGTATAGTTGTGAAAGCACCACCCGTGAATACGGGAATCAAGAGATAACAGTAAGTAGCAGAAAATGCAGTAAATGAGCACAGAGTTTATAGTGGTTCGGCTTATGATCAAGCCTACGTCCACTTCAATTCTTTTTATTGCTGACTGAATTACAACTTATTACAATCTCTTTCAATTACAATTCAATTCAATTCAAAAAGACAAGTAGCTAGAGAAGACTTCGTCGTGACAGAGTTCTTTGAATCCATGATTGAATATGTCGAATTTTTGTGCGAAGTTTTGGTCTAAATGTCTTGCGTGAGCTTGAAGTGATGAAGTGTAGATCGCTTTGAAGATGGTGAAGTTTCAATCTCTTGAAGAAAATGATCCCCCCCAAAAGTCCCCTTCATGTTGGAGATCGTCACGTATTTATAGGCAAATCTGGATAAGAATTTTTCACCCAAGTCCTGAGTCGTGACCGACTCAGGGAGAGTCGTAGGTCGTGCTCGACTCAAGGGTCAAGAGTCAGCAGGCAATGGAGTAGGTGAAGTGGTACTCAGCTTTTCTTCATTCATCTGGATCTAAGTCCTAACTTGTTTGTGAGTTAAGAAGACGTAGCACTGAAATTTTGATTCTGTGGTTTTAGGTCGTGTTCGACTTATACTAGGTCGTAAGTCGGTCACGACTCAAATGCAGCCGCTCTCGCCCTCCTTTGTCTTGAGTCAATAGGTCATTCTGCCTTTAGGTCTTTTAGGTCGTAGCCCCTTAAGTCGTGTACCTCCCTGATTCGTGACATATCTTAAGTCGTGGAGGCCTTAGTCGCAGATTTCTCTGAGTCGCGAGTCGCTCATTCTGTCAACTCATTAAGTCGTTCAATCCTTAAGCTGTAAACCGTTCACCTCCTTAAGTAGTAAGTTGCACAATTCTTTAACTCGTGCAACTCCTCAATTGTTGAGTCGGTATCTTGTTGAGTCGTGGTTCATTTTAGATTGGCCACGAGTTAAGGCTGTTGAGTCGGTAATCATTGTGAGTCGCGAGCCTGGTTTGAGTCGCTTGAGAAGAGGAGTTAACAATTGCCCCTCGAAGTACACGCTTAAACCGTAAGTCATGTGCTTCGACCCAGTGCATGAGTCGTAAACGACTCAAAGAGGCTCATGACTCATGACTCGTTAGTCCTTTCATCTTCCCCCCGTTTTGCATATAAGCCGTTTAGTCGGTCCTTCCTCCTCACTTTACTGCTTATCTGTTTTATTTGATCCTACGATTAACAATCCTTCAAGCTTCCAGAGACGAATCCAAGCTAATCAGACATGAACTCATCTTCATCTTTATATGGCGTAAGTGAATTCACCTTCTGTTCAATCCACGATCACCATTGACTCACGAATCTGGACTCCCCGTTTTCTGACTCCAATTCATTTCTGTGCCGTGTTCCACCGCGAACAACGTTTCTGATTGATATGCAATTGCCATTGATCGTATTGTTGTTATCATTCGCGATAACATAGTAGTGCACCAGATTTGCCGCAAACTTGAAGCGATTCGAATTGGTTTTTTGGGTGATTTCTGACCATGCGAGGAGAAGATAATAAGTTACAGTGTCTTGAGTTAACTGGTTTGTGATTTTGGAGGAGACGAGAAGGTCCTTAGCAGGTTAATGGGTTAGAAAGGAGTTAATTGGTTGAGGAGATGACTTAGAATTCTCACGACTTAGTTGGTCTTTTGGATCTACCGACTTAGGAATGCCTTGCAATCTCATCCGTCCACAACCTAATTTTTGGGTCGTGTTGATTTCCTGGCAACTTAGGACTTAGGTCATACGAGTGATTCAGCCCTTTAGATCCTTACCACAACTTATTCTTTAGACCGTGAACGTCTCAAGCCATAAGTCGTGAACGACTCAGCACTTAGGCTATTTTCCATTCTGAGTTGTTTCTTGTGGCTTAACCCTTGACCTACTCAAGTAGGAGGGACCTAGGCTTTGAGTCGCGGCCGAGACAGGACTTTGAGAAATTTGCTTTGTTCTGATTTGAGGCTTTTTCCTCCATGCGCATTACGACTTACAGAACATAACTTAACTCGCCGCATACCCCTTAGGTCGTGAACGAGTTGTCACTTAAAAGCATAATCCCAACTTGATTATTTAACTTGTATTACCGGATTGAATTGCCCAAACTCTGAATTGCCCAAACTTTAAATTGTTTGGACTTTGTTGCATTATTCCACAGATCCTGTTAACTTATAAGCTAATTACCTGTTGAAAATAACAACTACAGAAAACCAAGGCGAATATACTGTCATTGACTGCCCACATCAAATGACAGATTAGTTGACAGAAGGTAATTAACTTAAACAGATTGTGTGAATGAAGTGCTTCAATTCAACGAATTCAAGCAAAGTATTAAAGCAACATTGAGACAGTCGATTGAAATCGACCGGTTTGCACCAATACTGCACTTGAACCTTTTTGAAATTAACAAGCCATGAAGTTTAGTAATTGATCAATTGTCGATTAGTTTAACTTCAGTTATATTTACTTGTCATTATTAGTTTTGCACAACACTTCACACTTTTTAGGAAACGTGCACCTTCACATTTGAATATCCAGTTGCTTGTGTAGAATGACTTCTCAGGAAGAAGATACAACAGTTCAGGCTGGAGAGGGAACTGTTATTCCGGCTTCACTAGTCAAACCTCCCGAAAGAGCCCCTACCACGCTATCATACAAAGTTTTTCGCCAGTTATGCGCCTAGTTTGGCATTGCTGAATCAGATGCCATTCTTCTCGAGAGAAGTAACACTGCTGACATAGCACCCCCTGGCTTTGTGACAGTTAACCAACAAATGTGCCTGAGCGGGGACATCCCTCCTTTCAACAACTTTCTCTAGCATCTTCTTCGTCAACTGGCCATCGCTCCATCCCAGCTACATCCCAGCGGTTATGCCATTCTAATGGGGTTGGGTGTGCTATTTAGGAGAACGCTTGATCGACTTCCGAGCTTTAATGAAATCTGTTACTTATGTTCCTTTACCCGGACCAAAGATCATCCTTCTATTACTGTCGTGAGAAGTGCTCGAAATCGTAGATTGATCATCGGTCTGCCTGACAGTGCTCATGGGTTATTGACTCAATTTTTCTATGTTCTTTGCCCCCCGGGGTTTTACGCTGTATGGAGGGAAGGAAGTAAGATTAACCATTCTTACTACGCTTGTTATCCGACTTTTGCGAGACTGAATTGTTAAGTGTTAACTCTGCTTCTTTTTTATTTTCAGCGCTTCCTTCCCTATCCAGAGATCCAGGCCATAAGCAAGTTTTTGAGAGACTGAGTGCCGTGGCCGCGGAAGAAAGAAGTGTAAAATTCTTGCTGAGGGATGAATTTCTGCACCAATACGGGCTTTTGCATACCTCTCGCTCTACACACCCTCATGAAGTTCCAGACTCTCCGGCTCGAGCGTCGGACGCCCCCGTTTCTACTGATACATCCATAACGAAAGAATCTGCTTCTGAGGCTTCTCTAGTGAAGTGCTCCACTTCTGTTGATGTCGCGGGGGCATATGGAAAACTTGCCCCGGTCACCGAAGAAGAAGAGCCTCGGGATTCTCCTCTGCATTCAAAGAAGTCTGGTGACGAAGAAGTCGAGAAAACCTGCCCTGTTAAGCAGAGCAGGGACGACACTTTCGAAGGACTGAGTGACCTCTTTGCCACCTCGCAAGAGATCTTTAAAGATGATCCTATTACTACCGGGGTTTCTTCTTCAGTAGTCGAGGCGACCTCTATTCTGCAACAGACTCCGTCAACTCAAGAGTTGATGTTAACCTCTACTCCCATAACTACTCCACAATTAAAGAGTGGTTCGTAGTTCGATGCACGTAGTTTGCACATTACACTCACTTAGGATCTTTCAGCACTTTTATGCTCTTGACTTTTTGTACTTTGAAGAATTCTAAAATTTAGCTCTTTTTATTTCAGATCTTCCGATGGGACGCAGCGGATCCTACTATGATGACTTCCAGCGCTACGGGAGGTGTAGCCAATATGATTATAGGCGTTACCTCCCCTCTTACAGAGAATCCGATGAAGAAAGAGCCGCCCGAAAGGCTCAAGAGAAGAGGGCTCAAGAGGAGCGTCATGAAAGAAGAGAGAGGGAGGAGCGCCACGATTCTTCGCAGAGAGGCGACGATTCCCATAAAAGAAAATCCCATGATGACCGAGGAAAACGTCATATGGTTGAAGATTCGAGCAAGCGAGCCCGACATGGTGAGAAGCACACCTCTACAACTCCTGAAAAGGTTACTGCCCCCATCTCGCTTGACATTCCTTCCGGCTCTCCCGCTCTTGGGAAGACAGACATCCAAACAATAATTAGCAGGCCCAAATTCCAAGTCGGACCGGGCCCGGCCACTTTGCAAAGTCGGTTTCCACAGTGGTGTCTGAAGGGAGTAAGGTTCGACCTTGACTTGGTCCCCATTGACAAGTCTGCCATGTTACGAAACCTCGATGCCGTCAAGCTTGATATTCAAAGGATGTCGAACTGGCAAAAACTTGTTGACGAGCTCCAAAGGGTTAATCGTGCAAACATAGAGGCCATGCTCACTATGGAAAATGATAAAGCCGAATGGCAAAAGGTTCTTGAGCAACATGACACTGAGATGAGGAGCATCGCTTCTTACAATGAAGAGCTTGAAGCAAAAGTTGAGGAACTGAAACAAGAGCATGCTGCTTCCTCTACTTCCTATTCTCATAAAGGAGAAGTGCTCCTAAAACAAGTGAGAGATGCTCATGCTAGCCAAAGGGATGCCGAAGACAGGCTTGAAGTGCAAAAAAGAATTAGTGAGGGCTATGTTGCTGATATTGAAGAGCTTCGGAAGAAAAACAGCTCCCAAGAGGTGGAGATTCAAATGCTTAAGCTTCAACTTTCCAAAGCTGAAAAGGAGCGTGATGAGGCCGTTGCCGGCAAGATTGCAGCTGAAGAATCTCACGAGGCAACGAGGACCAATATCAGCTCAACATTATTTGATTTCTACCTGCATAGCATCTTGGGGCGCGGTAGCCTCGCCTTTCTAGGCCCCAAGTATGAAATTACTCTGGCTGAAGTTTGGGAGGTCGCACTCGATATGCTTGGTGGTAATGGCGCTGGCTATGCTGAGTCAGCTCTTGAGGAGCATTATCTTGATGATGATGCTCGCGCCGCTCTCGCCAGAGGGAGAGAACAGCTTGCAAAATTAAGGGCCGAAACAGCGGCAGGAGATTATTCAGGAAAAATTATCTCAACTGCTCCGATTCAACCTTCTCCTTCAGGCGAAATTGATATCATCGGTTCCAGTTCCCACTCCCCATCTCCTACTAAAGTTACCACCGAGATCGCAAGCATACAAGGTGGAGATGAAGGCGACGAGAGCGCCGAGGCGCAGGCTTACGAAGTTGACATCAGGAAACCGACTTCTGCAGGTAAACCTACTGACAATCTTGCCCAAGTAAACTGCTCATCTGTTTCTTACGAGCTTGATGAACTTCTTGACTACTTCTTGAATCTCAGCGAACCTTTATCTCCTCTTTTTACTAACTTGAACTTTTTTCCTACTGTGGAGAAAACGTCGGGCATTGTTCAAGCTACCCCACCTCCAATTATTCCTCCTCCATCTATTCAGGTGACTCCTCCTTCCGCCTCGCAACCGGGATCACAAGAGGAGCAAATAGAAGCTCTTCAAGACTTGGACGATCCCATTGCTTCACACGAACACAAAGGAGAAGAAACTGAAGGGAGTGAGAAGACTCCAGAAGCGACTGGTTTCGATGATGAACCATTAATTAAACTTCTTACTCCAGGGAGTGGGTCTTCCTCCAAGAAGAGAGGAAAGCAGGGAGTTTCCAAGAAGAAGAAGAAGGGATCTTTAACTGGCGAAGAAAAAACGGAAGAGAGTCCGATTGAGCCCCTTTCTCCTTCATCCCCTACTCTTACAAGTCGGCCTAAGAAGTTGGTTATTCGGCCGGGTGCGGGCTCAAAAGGTGGACGGAAGAAGAAATGATGGCTCTGGTCCTGTGGCTTTCATATCGCTTTCTGCCTTTTTTGCATGTACTGACCGGAAATTGTGCGGGTACCGGCCCCCGTTTTCTTTATTTCGAAACATGTATCTGTAAGATATTGTAACAGAATTAAATAAAATGATTCTTTATTTGTACAAACTTCTTGTTTGAATTTGAGAATGCAGTTATTATTCACTTTTATACAAGTTTCTTTGTATGATATTGCAGTGAGCTTGTGGTATACCGTTCGAGCGCAATTTTACCGATGTAGTTAAACCATGTTGCCCCTATACCATAAGCTCATTGTAATATTTTATTTTATGAGGAACTTGTACTTTTATTTTTTTAAAGAATAATTATTCCATACTTGGAGGAATATTATTTCGTTAAAAAACAGAGTACAAATTCGTTTTTATGCTTCATCCTTCGAAGATATCACTTTTTATTTTGTGCATATACACATTTTACCAAGTGAATTCTTCTATGTGGTAAAGCGGGCCTCTGAAGGGTACTTTGACTTCTTTCTGAGGAAGATTATTTTCCAGAATAGGTAAATCATTCTTCCTTTGAAAGTTAAAGTGTGCCTTTGATGAGGAATTTTTTTTTATATATACCACAGTAAAGGGCCTTTTGACTTTTGTTTCTTTGAAAAGTTGCACCTCTAAGGAAGGCTTTTTCACGTTTCAACACCTGAAAGTTTTATTTCAATCTTGGTGAAACGTGTGCTTCCGAAGAGGTCTTTCTGCTTGATTGTGCCTCCGGGAGGAGGTCTTTTCATTTCTGCATCTGGGAAGAGGTCTTTCTGTCTTATTGTGCCTCTGAGAAGAGGTCTTTTTTTTCTGCCCTTTGGGAGAAATGTGCCTCCGAAGAGGTCTTTATTTTGTTTTGCATTTCAACTCTGGTGAAGTGAAACTCCGAAGAGCGGCTGTTGCACTTCAACTCCTGGTGAAATGTGCGTCCGAAGAGGTCTTTATTTTGTTTTGCATTTCAACTCTGGTGAAGTGAAACTCCGAAGAGCGGCTGTTGCCCTTCAACTCCTGGTGAAATGTGCCTCCGAAGAGGTCTTTATTTGCTTGGAAGTTACTCTCTCATGGTTGGAGGATCATGACTCCTCCAATCTTTTTTTGTTGAGTAGAGAACTTTCTTTTTTGCGGCATATGCCTCGTTAGAGGTCTTTATCCTCTGAAGAGTTGTGCCTCTGAAGAGGACTTGTGCCTCTGAAGAGGGCTTTAGTTGTTCCTTGTCCACTTGCTTATGCCTTTTCAGCAATCTTCTGTTTTTCTTTTCAAGCTCACACTCCCTTCTCTTACAAGTAGTTTGTTTAATCCAAAGAAGTGTACTTCATTGCTAGGAAAGTTCGCGAGAACGGGCATAAGCTTCTTAATTGGATGTTTGTTTGTTCAAACGATCTCAATTTATTAGCAAGAGCCTGTTTTTCGGCGAAATCATTGGCCGTTCAATTGAAGCACTTCCTATCTAGGATTTGAATTCAGGGCTTTTGTGACTTGAAATTTGTTTGCTGAATGATAACAAGAATCACTTGGTCTTGTAATGTGCAAGTTTTATTTTCGTTGCCTGCAAAAATTTAAATCGACATTTCAGCAATACATTTAATGTACTTTTCATATCGAAAATAAAGCAAACATGTAATAATAATAAGGAACACAAGATTTTAGTGGTTCGGCCAAGAATTTGGGCCTACATCCACTTTATAGTCTTTCATTATTCACTTGCATCGGCCTTACAATTGCTTTCAATTACAAGAATCATACATTTATAAAAATTTTTTTACAATATTTCAACAAAGCTTTCAAGTAAAGTATGGACGCAAGTGATTGTTGTTCCAAGCCCTTGGAATTTGATCTCCTTCGACAGTAGTGAGTTTGAATGTGCCGTCAAGAAGCTTCTGACCTATGACATATGGTCCTTCCCAATTTGGCCCAAACACACCTGTTGCCGTTATAATTCTCTTCGGGACTAGATCTCCAATTTCAAAGCTGCGTTGGCGAACTTTGGAATTGAAATGTCTGGCTATCTTTTCCTGATGAGCTGCAATTCTGAGCTTAGCCTCTTCTCTTTTTTCATCAAGGAGATCTAGTGCCTAAAGATGTAGTTTTTCATTCTTCGCTTGATTGAAATGGATTCCTCTATGTAAAGGGACCTCTGTTTCTACCGGAATCATTGCTTCTGACCCGTATGCCAATGAAAACGGAGTATGCCCAGTCGTAGTTTTATGGGTGGTTCTATACGCCCATAGTGCTAGTGGTAGCTTATCGATCCAACCACCTTTTGCTCTTTCGAGTTGCTTCTTGATGGTTGACTTGATAATTTTGTTTACTGCTTCCACCTGCCCGTTTGCCTGCGGATGAGCCACTGCTGAGAAGCTTTTTCGGATTTTGAATCGCTTGCAAAAATCTTAGAATTCTTCACTTTCGAATTGAGTACCATTGTCTGTAATTATCTTTTGAGGCACACCATATCTGCAAATGATACTTTTAGTCACAAAATTTATCATCTTTTTAGAGGTGATCGTAGCCAATGGTTCAGCTTCAGCCCATTTAGTAAAATAATCTACAGCAACAACGACATATTTGATTCCAGATTTGGTAGTTGGTAAAGGTCCTATAAGGTCTATCCCCCAGATTGCAAATGGCCATGGACTGACCATCTGTGTGAGTACAGTGGAAGGTGCTCTAGGAATTTTGGCAAATCTCTGGCACTTGTCACATTTTCGGGAATAGTCTGCAGCATCTCGATTAATCTCTGGCCAAAAATATCCGTATCGGAGAACCTTTTTTGCTAAAGTTTGACCACCTAAATGATCACCACATTCTCCTCCATGTACCTCAGCTAGGATTGTTTTGGACTCTTCTCTGGATACACATCGAAGTAATGGCATTGAGAATCCCCGTCTGTACAATTGGCCATCCTGGACTATATAGCGAGAGGCTTTCCTCAGTAGCTTCTGCCGTTCTTTTGAATTTTTCGGTAACGAGCCATTGAGCAGATATTCCGTTATTGGAGTCATCCATGATTCTTGCTCCTGAGACACACTCATGATCCAATCAATATCCATCTCATTAATGCTTGGAGCCGACAGGATTTCCACTGGAGTTAACCCCAGAAATTGAGCTTCGCCTGTGCTAGAGTACTTTGCGAGAGAATCTGCTTTCGTGTTTTCTTCTCGAGGAATATGGCTTATCGTGTAATGATCGAAGTCACATAGAAGTTCCCAGGCCTTTGACAAGTAGGCAGGAAGATTTCCCCCTTTCGCTTGAAATTCCTTCTTGACCTGACATACAATAAGCTGAGAATCACTGAAGATCTGTAATGCTCGGATGTTTAGTTCTTTAGCAATTCTCAAGTCAGCGATAAGAGCTTCGTATTCTGCTTCATTGTTCGTTGAAGGAAATTCCAATCTTAGTGCATAGCATAATGACTGACCTTCAGGGGTTTCAAGTACAACCCCGGCTCCAGAACAGTAGTCATTTCTCGCGCCATCAACATACAACTTACACTAGATTGGGGAATCCTCGATCGTTTCCTCCCCACTGTTACCCTTATCTGTGAATTCTGCGATGAAATCTGCTAAAGCTTGTCCGTTGATTGTTTTTCGGGGGTGATAAGTGATGTCATATTGACTGAGCTCAATGTTCCACTTTAGAAGACGACCCGAAGTCTCAGGGCGGAACATGACTTGCTTTAAAGGTTGATCAGTGAGGACTTTGATAGGATGAGCTTGGAAATATTGCCTCAACTTCCTCGATGCAATCAGTAGGCAATAGGCGAGTTTTTCCAACTTGGAGTAATTCATCTCTGCCCCAGTGAGTCTTTTGCTGACATAGTAAACCGGATGTTGAATCCTATTGTCTTCTCGTATCAGCGCTGCACTTAAAGCATGAGATGATACTGCCAAGTATATAAGAAGATCCTCACCGTCGCCGGGCCTAGAAAGTATTGGAGGCGTTTCCATATGGCGAATCAATTCATCAAAGGCTTTTTGGCATTCGGGAGTCCAATCAAAGTTTTTCTTTCCTTTCTTTAGAGCGTCAAAGAATGGGATGCATTTATCAGTAGCTTTGGAAATGAACCGACTCAAGGCGTCGACTTTTCCGTTGAGACTTTGCAATTCCTTCTTCGTTCTAGGAGCTTTGACTTCTTTTAAGGCGGTAATTTGTGCTGGACTAGCTTCAATGCCCCTAGCGCTCACGATGAAACCTAGGAACTTTCCGGACTCCACCCCCAATGAACATTTTAAAGGGTTACGCTTCATTCCGTATTTCCGGAGGACTGCGAACATTTCTGCTAAGTGTTCTATGTGATCTACTGCTTTCTTGGACTTTACTAACATGTTGTCGACGTAGACTTCCATAGTTTTGCCCAATTGCGGTTTGAACATAGCATTAACAAGTCTTTGGTAGGTTGCCCCCGCATTCTTCATCCCGAAGGGCATAACTCTGTAGAAGTAAAGACCAACATCGGTGATAAAGCTCGTGTCCTCCTGATCTGGCTCATGCATTATGATCTGGTTATATCTGGAGTAGGCATCCATAAAAGATAACAATTCATGTCCCGCTGTTCCATCTACCAGTTGATCGATCCTGGGTAAAGGGAAGCAGTCTTTGGGGCAGGCCTTGTTCAGATCTGAAAAATCGATGCACACTCTCCATTTTCCGTTGGCTTTCTTAACCAGCACTGGATTTGAAACCCAATTCGGATAGGTAGATTCTTTGATAAAGTCATTCTCCATGAGCCAATCAACTTCTTCTTTTAATGCTGTTGACCTTTCTGGACCTTGGGTTCTCCTTTTCTGTTTCACAGGCGTAAATTTTCGATCAATATTCAGAGCGTGTACTGCAACTTCTGGGGATATTCCGCACATATCGGCATGAGTCCAAGCAAAAACATCCAAATTTGCTTTTAAAAAAGATATTAAGATATTCTGAATTGACACATTAAGTTGTGAACCCACATTCAACACCTTATTTGGGTCCTTCGGGTCAACAGGTACTGGTACTGTCGTTTCCACTGGTACCACTCTATTCTCCCCTGCACTGGCCTTTCTAAGATCCATCTCTTTCCATGCTCCGATGTGCTCGCCAGTGCAGGGTCCGCCCTGTAATTGCTACAAGGTTGGTTCTTTGGTGCGGACTGGGGTTGCCACATCCTTTCCCATTTCTCTTTTCCTTGCCTCTCGCAGCTCTGTCAGATAACACTCCCTCCCGGCATTTTGTTCCCCTTTTATAACTCCTACTCCATTGTCTGTGGGGAATTTAATGGTGAGGCACCATGGGGCCAGAACAGCTTTGAACGCTGCAAGAGTTGGACGGCCAAGGAAAGCATTATAAGAGGAAAATTCGTCAACAATCACAAAAGTTTGCTTGCGGACTACTTTTCTTTCTCCCTCTCCGAGTTCTACAAGCAAATCAATGGTTCCTATCGGCTACTTTGGCTCCCCAGCGAAGCCAGCTATTTTCTGAGATGAGGCTTGCACATCAGCCATAGGGATCTTCATTTGGTCGAATGTTTTCTTGAAGAGGATATTACAGGATGCGCCACAATCAATGAGAACTCTTCTGACAATAGCGGTCCCGATACCAGCCGAGATGACTAAGGGATCCAAGGTAGGAGCTTCAACACCTGTGGAATCCCTGGCTCTGAACACAATATCATCATTGAAAGTTCTTTGTTGTTTCAGGGGCGTAGCATCTTCCAAAACAAAGACATCTTCTTCGGCTGGTACATATTTCAAAGCCCGGGTATACCTTTCCATCTCACCGCATCTCCTGCCTGCTGGGTGAGGTCCTCCCGTAATGACATTGATAACAGGCCTTCCGATTCATGCCCTGTAGCCTTCTTACTTGTCCTGGGTTGATGAGCAGGAGCTTGTCGCCCCTAACTAAACGAAGCAGGATTGCTGCTATTATTTTCCACAAATTGCTGCAGCTTGTTTTCCCTTATAAACTCTTCAATCAAAATTTTCAATTGGCGACATTCATCGGTATCATGACTGGGTTGATTATGGAAGCGGCAGAACTTTCCGCTTTTTACAGCTTTTTTCCCGGTTCTCTGAACGGGAGGTTTAGGATAATCAACAGAATCTTTAGTGGTAAGGTAAATACGCTCCGGCGTATCTGATAAAACAGTATATTCCGATGGCTTGAAGGAACGAGGCTTCTTCAGATTTTTTTGTTTCTTCCCATCGTTATTTTCCCTTTTCTGTCCTACAGATTCATTCTTGCGTGGAGCAACAATGTTATCTTCAGCTTTTTACAATATTGCCTTTACGGGTACAGGACGGCTTTCCAGGCGTATGAACTCATCTGCTTTCTTGTAGAATTTTTCAAGGGAATTTGGTTCCTTCATGTTTTGCCATTTTCCAAATTCGCTTGACTTATCGATGTCCCTCATCAGATAAGTCAAGATCATCCGTGGTTCTGCATTGTCTACCTCGGCCAGCGCTATATTAAAGCGATTCAAGAAAGATCTGATAGTTTCCCCTGGATTCTGTTCTAAACTTGGCAACGACATGATATCTTTGGCTTTTGAAGCATATAGTCTGAACTGCTCCTTGATTTTCCGGGTTAGGTCAGAAAACTGATCTATAGACCGGATTGGTAGCTTGGTGAACCAAAGCAGAGCCACACCTTCCAAATATACAGGAAAATTTCGACATTTTATTTCATCAGAAGCTCTGGCACCTGTCATGTGCCAATCATAATTATACAAGAATTCGTTCGGATCACTTGTCCCCTTGTAAGCTGGAATAGTTGGAGGGACGAACTTCCTCGGGAACTCAGCCTTTAAGATTCTTTCGGTAAACGGGGTTTTACTTGGAGCGAAACCCCATTCTTTCTCGTCTTCATCCCTTTGCATGCTCTCTTTCATGATTTGTCGAACCATTTCAGAAAGATATCCCTCATCATTTCGAGCTTTAGATCCACCAACTTCAGGAAATGTCTGCTCAAAGGGGCTGGCAGCCCTCTCAGGAACGTTCCTTTCTTCAGCATCATGAACGTTGCCAGCAAAGTTCCTTTCATTACCCGTTGGTTGACGGTTTTCCCCAAGCAAATCGTTCAACTTATTCAAAATTAGGGCATTTTGGGCATTCTGAGCCTCCAATTGTGCACTTTGGGCATTTATCTGCTGGTTCAGCCCTAAGATTACAGCATCCAACTCCGCTTTTGTAACCCCAACAGGTGGAGTGGCTTTATTAGGTACTGGGGAAGCGGAGGTTCCCTCATGAACATTTCCAAACCTAACAGACCTACTCCTTCTCCCTGGAGACATGATTTCGGATAAACTTCTAGTCTTCAGAGAGATTACTTCGACAAACTTTCGTGGAGCAATGATGATAATTCGCCTGAGTTCAGTTCTCAGTGAAAGCACCAAAAATGTTAACGTTAAAATTTGAACGCTAACACCCCGGTGTGTGAAGTATAGTTGTGAAAGCACCACCCGTGAATACGGGAATCAAGAGATAACAGTAAGTAGCAGAAAATGCAGTAAATGAGCATAGAGTTTATAGTGGTTCGGCTTATGATCAAGCCTATGTCCACTTCAATTCTTTTTATTGCTGACTGAATTACAACTTATTACAATCTCTTTCAATTACAATTCAATTCAATTCAAAAAGACAAGTAGCTAGAGAAGACTTCATCGTGACAGAGTTCTTTGAATCCATGATTGAATATGTCGAATCTTTGTGCGAAGTTTTGGTCTAAATGTCTTGCGTGAACTTGAAGTGATGAAGTGTAGATCGCTTTGAAGATGGTGAAGTTTCAATCTCTTGAAGAAAATGATCCCCCCCAAAAGTCCCCTTCATGTTGGAGATCGTCACGTATTTATAGGCAAATCTGGATAAGAATTTTTCACCCAAGTCCTGAGTCGTGACCGACTCAGGGAGAGTCGTAGGTCGTGCTCGACTCAAGGGTCAAGAGTGTAACAACCCGCATATTTTTCGATTTTAATATTTAAATATTTTATATAAATATTTTATCGGTACTCGAAATTTAGTCCGAAAAGCTACTTTTTGCATACGGTCGAATTAGGACTCGGGACCACTCCCATTGAGTTTAAAATGCCGTTTGCGACCTTTTTGAGTATAAGCTTCGATATGTTTGGAGAAAGTTGATTTTTTTGCTACTTTTCACTTTGGGTTTGAGTTTGGGTTTAGCCATTAGCCAACTTATACTTAAAAACTGAACCCCTCCTCCCCATTCTGCCTCACTTCTTTCTCTCTTCAGTTTTTAAAGCATTAATGGTGGGAGAGATTGGAAATTAAAACTCCAAAACCCTAGTTCCTTTTTGCAACTTCAAATTCCTAGCTCCAAACTCAAGAAGAACCCATTGGTAAGCTTCTCTCCTTCTTCTCCAACTTATTCTCTTACCAATTTCAAAAATTCCTAAACCTAATTTTGGGAATGTTCTTGTTTTGAGCTTAGATTCAAGCTCATTTGGGTTGTGTTGAAGAGAGGTTGATTCTCCATTTGCTTTCAAGCTTCTTCTTGTTTGATTTTGTAAAAAGGTGAGATTTTTATCTCACATCTTAGTCTATAATTATCTTCGATTGTTAGGTATGAATTCCTAACACTTATTCTTGTGCAATTGATTTTGGTTTGGATTGATTTTGTGTATATTCCAATTTTTGGTGTTTTGGTCTAATTTATGAATATCCTATTATGGATATTTGGACATTGATACTTGAGGCGTATCGAAGAGCCGTTTAGGCTGGGTTGTCGTTCGACGTAATAACTTAGTCATCGCCATTTGCTCGTTCGATCGTTTCCGATATTTGTTTGGCCATTTTTGGCCTAGGTTCAGGAAATGCCCTGAAACCCAGATTCAGACGTCTGAAACGTGATATTCAGACGTCTGAATATTGTTCTGGGAAGTTTTCTATTCCTAGATTCAGACGTCTGAATATATGGTTTCAGACGTCTGAATTGGTTCATTTGGAACCAGAAAGGAAATAGGCTAAAATATGCCTATTTCAGACGTCTGAAACACTTGATTCAGACGTCTGAATTGTGTTCTGGAAATCTTTATATTTCCAGATTCAGACGTCTGAACCACTTGTTTCAGACGTCTGAAACTGCTGTATTTTGCCTATTTGCCTATTCGTTTGAGAATTCCAATTTAAATCGATTCGTGATAATCCTATTTGTTGTTATCATTTATTTTGACTTTGATGACTCTTTTTAGGGATTTTTGAATATCCATTTCAATGGATTCTTTATCGGTTTCTCTGGATTTTATTCACATCTTCGAATGTGACTTTTAGTGATTGATTGTTCTTACAATCTTCTTAGTGATTTGTCACTTTAAAAATATAAAGGTTTTCTATACTAGTAGTAAATATCAAAACACTCTTTCCTCAAACGATTTTAATACTATTTTAATTACAAAGCTCGTTTCTAAAACCGTTTTCCAATCTATTAGTATATACAAACCTTTACCTCACTCGTATGAGAAATCTAATTAAACGGCTTAGTAAAACGAGTGGTATGAAACGCTTGCGTTTACTTCGTCGGTTAATTCTTGGACTTGTTCGATTGAACCTCTTGTGACAATTTTCTAGTGGAGATTTACAGTTTGTTCGTAAATATTTAAAGTAAGCAAGTTGTTATGGGACATGAAGCTAAACTCATATATTTACTATCTTAGTGTAATTGACACTTCTCGTTGATCATGACGATCATCTTTGTGATTTAGACTAGCAATGTGCGATGTCTCTTTTTCTACGAGGGAGACTAAACCCCGTTTTGTGGAGTTTCGACTCAAATTTGGTGGGGTAGCAACGCACGGTCTTTGGACCATTCGTGTGTCAGGTCTTCGGACCATTCGTGTGTCAAATTAATGGCTAGCTACCATGAGATAGCTCTCGTTCGTGTGTTACAGCTGTTGTTGAGTTTTCACGCTCCCGTTCATGTGATAGGACTCCCCCCTTTTTATTTTATGATTTCTGCATTTCGTGTGTTGAATTCTAGAATTTATGCTTCACCAATTTTAGTGATTTTCATTGAAATGATTTATCAATTTTTGTGCATTGGTGAATTCGTGGGTCATTAACTTGTTGTGAATACAAGTTTTGGGTATGATACCCTTTTTGGATCTTTGAGAAGATTCTTTGATATTGATTAATCGTTTGTTGATTATCATTTTCATACTTATAGTAGTATTCCATTATGGATATTATACATCTATGCCATATCTTTCGTTCTATATCATGTTATCTGATATTTATAGCTAGACTGATCCGTTTATTATTTTCTTATAAATAATACTCGGGTCGGACCGAGATGTTGCAGGTGCTTCGACATGACTTCTCTCCAGGGATCCATTACTCTGACCTTTTGCTTACTACTTAGATTAGTAGTTTTTGTTGTATACTCTTGAGATATTGACTCATTGATGTATTCTTTTGTATAGCACATGTTGCTATTATTTTTTGTTATTGTAGATCTTTCTGACCACTACTATGATGTACACTTTTATGTGTAATATTCATATCTTATTCCGCCTTTGTGATATGAATTGTCTGTGACTGATTTATGATATGTTTGTTTCTATATTTGTTTTCGAAGATACTATAGCCACTGTGTAGTAGCTTTGAGTTTGTGTCGGCATGTCGGATTTCCACTTGAAAAGATTTGCATGTTATATTATCTGACATATCGATGCTCGCACAAAGCAATTACACGGATGATCGCTCCTCAACAGCCTTATTCTCCGTGCTAGTTGACAACATTCACCGTAATGTTCTTGGCTAGCGTGGGTATAGAGGTGGGGCGTCACAACTTGGTATCAGAGCCAAACTTCGGAACAATATGGAATATTATAACAAGGATCATCATCCTAAGTCCATCTTAGGTGTCGTGCTTTCGGATTTTATTCGGGTCTTCGTACCGTCCTATCCTATTTTCTTTAATGATTCCTTGTTTTATCTATCAAGATTGCTTGATGTTTATTTTGAGAACAACTTTTCTCCTTCTTTCTTTCTTAAAGAAGAGAAATGCTTAGACCAGGCCGTCCCAGCGCCGGTCAATATAGTGCTACTCCACCCCAGGATGGAGTTTTTATGACTGCTCAACAGCTTCTTGATTTGGTAACTAATGCTCAAGCAGCTGGAGCTAACGCGGAACCTACTCACCCAAAGTCGGGATTTGCACGCTTGTGCAGCGATTACACTAATTTGGGTAGGGAGCCATTCAAAGGTTCCGAAAATGTTATTGAAGTACAGGCTTGGCTAAGGTCATGCGATCGAATCTTTTCTCGCATGAATCTTATTGACCTTCAACGAGTTCAGGTGGCCTCTAGTATGCTCCGAGAAAGAGCATTGGACTGGTACGAACTTCTTATTTCTGAGATTAATGAAGCGGGTCTCACTTGGGAGCAATTCCGAGGACGCTTCGAATTAAAATTCGTTCCAGAAGCTGAGAAAGTGACATTGGCTCGACGATTTATAGGCCTTGTTCAAGGTGAGTCCTCCGTGACTGATTACGTCGCCTCCTTCGAGTCGCTTTCCAAATATGGGGTAGAATACATCAACACCCCTTTAACGAAGAACCAGAGGTTCGTCTATGGCTTAAACAAAGATCTCAAGAAGCCATTACTTCTAAAATTAGAAGTTTCTTTCGACCAACTCGTAGATATCGCTCTTCGTCTTGAAGAGGCGGATAGGGAGAATGATGTTGAAGTGGTGGGTTCCAAACCAAGCTTCAACAACAACAAGAAGAGGCCCAGCAAATTCAAAGGTCCTTATCCCAATAAGAAAGGGAGGCAAGCAACTCCTGTTGAAAAGACCTTTTCCTCTACTCAAGGGAAATGCTATAATTGTGGTTCGAAAGACCATTTTGCAAACAAGTGTTCAAAGCCTCGTACTTGTCGCTATTGCAAAAGCCCGGACCATTTTATGCATGTGTGTCCCAAACTTCAAAATAGGAGGGAGGGAAAGTTGAATGTTGCTCAAGCCCCTGGCAACACATCTTGTGGGCAAGGTATTTCTCATTCTATTCTGGATGGAATTATTTTATTTCGTGATCATCCTATTCGAGCCCTTTTTGATACGGGTGCGTCCCATTCTTTTATATCAAAAGAACTTGTTGATACTTTTTCTTTGGTTGTTTTGTGTTTAATGACTTCTTTGAGAATTGCGAATCCGGTTGGTGGATCCGCGACAATCAGTTTATTGTGCAAAGATGTCGAGATTATTTTGTGTGATTTTTCTTTCCAAGCCGATTTGCATGTCATGCGCTACTTAGGCTTTGGAATGATTTTGGCAATGGATTGGCTTAACCGTTATGAAGCTCATATCCTATGTCCTGAGCGGATTATTCATCTTCGACATCCTCGATCTGTTAATCAGGTTTCTGTTATTTTTAAAGATTCGGATTTTGCTTTGGTTGCATCTTTATATTCTTTAAACCCTCGTGATGACGATGATGATGATGAGGGTGATATTATTTCTGTTATTCACGTCGTTTGTGAATTTTCCGACATATTCGAGCCCGTTTTAGGATTACCACCTAAGCGAGCAATTGAGTTCAGAATTAATCTCATTCCTGGAGCTCAACCTATCACTCGCCCTCCTTATCGCATGTCCAATAAAGAAAACGAGGAGATGCGTAAACAATTATCCGAATTGGAGACGAAGCAATTTATTCGCTCTAGTTCCTCGCCTTGGGGAGCTTCGGCTATTTTTGTGAAGAAATCCGATGGTACACTTAGGCTTTGCGTTGACTATCGCAAGCTTAATGATCTTACTATCAAAAATAAATATCCTTTACCTCGGATTGATGACCTATATGATCAACTTAGTGGTGCTAGAGTCTTTTCGCAATTAGACTTAGCTACTGGATTTCATCAGCTTCGTATTGCAGAGGATAGCATTCCTTTGACATCGTTCCGTACTCGTTATGGATCTTATGAATGGCTTGTTATGCCATTTGGTTTAACGAATGCTCCGGCTTATTTCGTTGACCTTATGAATAGAGTTTTCAAAGACTTCCTCGATCGATTTGTTCTCATCTTTAGTGATGATATTCTTGTGTATTCAAAAACCGAGGAGGAGCATGAAAAACATCTTCGGATTGTGTTGGAAACTCTTAGGAGTAATCAATTAAAGGCAAAGTTTTCTAAATGCCACTTTTGGCAATCTCGTGTGAAGTTTCTCGGTCATATTATTTCCGAATCCGGAATTTCCGTGGATCATTCGAAGATTGAAGCGATTCAAGATTGGAAGAGACCGGAGAGTGTGACAGAGATTCATAGTTTTCTCGGATTGGGGGGCTATTACCGTCGTTTTATCAAAGACTTTTCTAAGATTGTCGTACCTCTCACTAGCTTGACGAAGAAAGGTGTTAAATACATTTGGTCGGACAAATGTGAAGCTTCTTTTCAGAGATTAAAAGAGCTTCTTTCTGATGCTCCTATTCTTGTTATCCCCGAGGGGAATCAGGATTTCATTGTTTATACCGATGCTAGTCGCGTTGGTTTGGGCGTCGTTCTTATGCAAAGAGAACGTGTTATTGCTTATGCTTCTAGGCAATTGAAGCCTGCCGAGACTAGAAATGCCACTCATGATTTAGAGCTTGCGGCTATTGTTTTCGCCCTTCGTATTTGGCGTCATTATCTATTAGGAGAGAAATTTGTTCTTTATACCGATCACAAGTCTTTGAAATATTTATTTTCTCAAAAGGAACTTAATTTACGTCAACAACATTGGCTCGAGTTACTTGCTCCTTATGATCTTGATATTCTTTATACTCCCAGAAAGGGTAATCGTGTCGCCGATGCTCTTAGCCGAAAACAACAAGCTGTTGTTTCTATGATGATATCCGAATGGAACGATCTTGAGATCTTATCCACTTGTGAGATTCGAGACCGCGTATCCGATTTATATTCATCACTTGTTTTATGTAGCCTTGAGGCTCATCCTTCTCTTCTAGACCGCATTCTTGAAGCTCAAAGGCTACATCCCGAATTGGCTCTTCTTGGCCAAAATATTAAGGAAAAAATTGATATTGAAGGTTTGAAAGACTTTGATATCGATTCTCCTGGCGGCATTCGAAGATTTGGTAGACTTGTCGTGCCAAATATTAGTGATCTTCGTAAAGATATTTTAGAAGATTCACATCGTTCTAAATTCACCATTCATCCCGGTAGTAGTAAAATGTACGCGGATATGAAGTGACTATATTATTGGGAGGGAATGAAATTCGATATTGCTAACTTTGTTAAGTGTTGCATGACTTGCCAACTCGTTAAGGCCGAACATCAAAGGCCCGGTGGGTTATTGCAACCTTTAGAAATTCCAATTTGGAAGTGGGACCAAATTTCCATGGATTTTATAGATGGCCTTCCCCGTTCTCGTTCGGGTCATGATAGCTTATGGGTGATTGTTGATAGACTTACTAAATCTGCCCATTTTATTCCCGTTCGGTCTAACCGAACCGTTCCTCTTTTGGCCAAACTCTTTATCAAAGAGATTGTCAAATTACATGGAGTTCCTACTTCTATAGTTAGTGATCGTGATCCATTGTTTACTAGTGGATTTTGGAAGAGTCTTCAAAATGCTTTGGGAACGAAGCTCAATTTTAGCACCGCTTATCATCCTCAGTCCGATGGACAAACCGAGCGTGTGAATCAAACTCTTGAAGATCTTCTTCGTGCTTGTGTTCTGTATTTTGGTGGAAGTTGGGAAGATCATATTTCACTTGTTGAATTTTTCTATAATAATAGCTTCCAATCTAGTATTGGTATGGCACCTTTCGAGGCACTCTATGGAAGGCCATGCCGATCTCCTTCTTGTTGGCTTGAGGCCGGTGAGAAGCTGGTTTTAGGTCCAGATTTTATTCGCGATTCCATAGAAAAGATTGATCTTATTCGTCATAGGATGAAAGAAGCCCAGAGTAGACAAAAATCCTATGTTGATAACCGGAGAAGGAAGTTAGAATTTTCTGTGGGAGATCTTACGTTCATTCATGTATCACCTATGAAAGGTGTTGTACGTTTCAGTCACTCGGGAAAGTTAGCGCCTCGATATATTGGGCCATTTCCTATCACTGAACGTATTGGTTCCATGGCTTATCGCCCTTTATTACCGGCTCAATTTTCTGCTATCCATGACGTGTTTCACGTTTCTCAACTTCGGAAATGTCTTCGAGATTCCGATTCTATTCTCGAGCCCGGTGTTGTGAAAGAGATTGAAGTTTCGCCTAATTTAACTTATGAACAACATCCTATTCGTATCATTGCTTTGGAGGTCAAACGACTTCGAAATAAAGATGTTCCGCTTGTTAAAGTTCAATGGTCTTCAAATCCTAAGGATTGTTTTTGGGAATCTAGAGAGTACATCGAGCGAACTCATCCGGACTTATTTTCTCGTGCTCCTTGAGGTGAACCTTTTATTTCAAATTCCTTTTGTGTTGAATATGCTCTTATGGTTGTTACTATATATCTTCTTCTTAAATATTGCGAGGACGCAATTTCTTTAAGGAGGGGAGTCTGTAACAACCCGCATATTTGTCGATTTTAATATTTAAATATTTTATTTAAATATTTTATCGGTACTCGAAATTTAGTCCGAAAAGCTACTTTTTGCATACGGTCGAATTAGGACTCGGGACCACTACCATTGAGTTTAAAATGCCGTTTGCGACCTTTTTGAGTATAAGCTTTGATATGTTTGGAGAAAGTTGATTTTTTTGCTACTTTTCACTTTGGGTTTGAGTTTAGGTTTAGCCATTAGTCAACTTATACTTAAAAACTGAACCCCTCCTCCCCATTCTCCCTCACTTCTTTCTCTTTTCAGTTTTTAAAGCATTAATGGTGGGAGAGAATGGAAATTAAAACTCCAAAACCCTAGTTCCTTTTTGCAACTTCAAATTCCTAGCTCCAAACTCAAGAAGAACCCATTGGTAAGCTTCTCTCCTTCTTCTCCAACTTATTCTCTTACCAATTTCAGAAATTCCTAAACCTAATTTTGGGAATGTTCTTGTTTTAAGCTTAGATTCAAGCTCATTTGGGTTGTGTTGAAGAGAGGTTGATTCTCCATTTGCTTTCAAGCTTCTTCTTGTTTGATTTTGTAAAAAGGTGAGATTTTTATCTCACATCTTAGTCTATAATTATCTTTGATTGTTAGGTATGAATTCCTAACACTTATTTTTGTGCAATTGATTTTGGTTTGGATTGATTTTGTGTATATTCCAATTTTTGGTGTTTTGGTCTAATTTATGAAAATCCTATTATGGATATTTTGGACATTGATACCTTAGGCGTATCGAAGAGCCGTTTAGGCTGGGTTGTCGTTCGACGTAATTCCTTAGTCATCGCCATTTGCTCGTTCGATCGTTTCCGATATTCGTTTGGCCATTTTTGGCCTAGGTTGAAATGCCCTGAAACCCAGATTCAGACGTCTGAAACGTGATATTCAGACGTCTGAATATTGTTCTAGGAAGTTTTCTATTCCTAGATTCAGACGTCTGATTATATGTTTTCAGACGTCTGAATTGGTTCATTTGGAACCAGAAAGGAAATAGGCTAAAATATGCCTATTTCAGACGTCTGAAACACTTGATTCAGACGTCTGAATTGTGTTCTGGAAATCTTTATATTTCCAGATTCAGACGTCTGAACCACTTGTTTCAGACGTCTGAAATTGCTGTATTTTGCCTATTTGCCTATTCGTTTGAGAATTCCAATTTAAATCGATTCGTGATAATCCTATTTGTTGTTATCATTTATTTTGACTTTGATGACCCCTTTTAGGGATTTTTGAATATCTATTTCAATGGATTCTTTATCGGTTTCTCTGGATTTTATTCACATCTTCGAATGTGAATTTTAGTGATTGATTGTTCTTACAATCTTCTTAGTGATTTGTCACTTTAAAAATATAAAGGTTTTCTATACTAGTAGTAAATATCAAAACACTCTTTCCTCAAACGATTTTAATACTATTTTTATTACAAAGCTCGTTTCTAAAACCGTTTTCCAATCTATTAGTATATACAAACCTTTACCTCACTCGTATGAGAAATCTAATTAAACGGCTTAGTAAAACGAGTGGTATGAAACGCTTGCGTTTACTTCATCGGTTAATTCTTGGACTTGTTCGATTGAACCTCTTGTGACAATTTTCTAGTGGAGATTTACAGTTTGTTCGTAAATATTTAAGTTAAGCAAGTGGTTATGGGACATGAAGCTAAACTCATATATTTACTAGCTTAGTGTAATTGACACTTCTCGTAGATCATGACGATCATCTTTGTGATTTAGACTAGCAATGTGCGATGTTTATTTTTCTACGAGGGAGACTAAACCCCGTTTTTTGGAGTTTCGACTCAAATTTGGTGTGGTAGCAACCCACAGTCTTCGGACCATTCGTATGTCAGGTCTACGGACCATTCGTGTGTCAAATTAATGGCTAGCTACCATGAGATAGCTTCTCGTTCGTGTGTTACAGCTGTTGGTGAGTTTTAATGCTCCCGTTCATGTGATAGGCCTCCCCCCTTTTTATTTTATGATTTCTGGATTTCGTGTGTTGAATTCTAGAATTTATGCTTCGCCAATTTTAGTGATTTTCATTGATATGATTTATCAATTTTTGTGCATTGGTGAATTCATGTGTCATTAACTTGTTGTGAATACAAGTTTTGGGTATGATACCCTTTTTGGATCTTTGAGAAGATTCTTTGATATTGATTAATCGTTTGTTGATTATCATTTTCATACTTATAGTAGTATGCCATTATGGATATTATACGTCTATGCCATATCTTTCGTTCTATATCATGTTATCTGATATTTATAGCTAGACTGATCCGTTTATTATTTTCTTATAAATAATACTCGGGTCAGACCGAGATGTTGTAGGTGCTTCGACTTGACTTCTCTCCAGGGATCCATTACTCTGACCTTTTGCTTACTACTTAGATTAGTAGTTTTTGTTGTATACTCTTGAGATATTGACTCATTGATGTATTCTTTTGTATAGCACATGTTGCTATTATTTTGTGTTATTGTGGATCTTTCTGACCACTACTATGATGTACACTTTTATGTGCAATATTTATATCTTATTCCGCCTTTGTGATATGAATTATCTGTGACTGATTTATGATATGTTTGTTTCTATATTTGTTTCCGAAGATATTATAGCCACTGTGTAGTAGCTTTGAGTTTGTGTCGGCATGTCGGATTTCCACTTGAAAAGATTTGCATGTTATACTATTTGACATATCGATGCTCGCACAAAGCAATTACACGGATGGTCACTCCTCAACAGCCTTATTCTCCGTGCTAGTTGACAGCACTCACCGTAATGTTCTTGGCTAGCGTGGGTATAGAGGTGGGGCGTCACAAAGAGTCAGCAGGCAATGGAGTAGGTGAAGTGGTACTCAGCTTTTCTTCATTCATCTGGATCTAAGTCCTAACTTGTTCGCGAGTTAAGAAGACGCAGCACTAAAATTTTGGTTCTGTGGTTTTAGGTCGTGTTCGACTTATACTAGGTCGTAAGTCGGTCACGACTCAAATGCAGCCGCTCTCGCCCTCCTTTGTCTTGAGTCAATAGGTCGTTCTGCCTTTAGGTCTTTTAGGTCGTAGCCCCTTATGTCGTGTACCTCCCTGAGTCGTGACATATCTTAAGTCGCGGAGGCCTTAAGTCGCAGATTTCTCTGAATCGCGAGTCGCTCATTCTGTCAACTCATTAAGTCGTTCAATCCTTAAGCCGTAAACCGTTCACCTCCATAAGTCGTAAGTCGCACAATTCTTTAACTCGTGCAACTCCTCAATTGTTGAGTCGGTATCTTGTTGAGTCGTGGTTCATTTTAGGTTGGCAACGAGTTAAGGCTGTTGAGTCGGTAATCATTATGAGTCGCGAGCCTGGTTTGAGTCACTTGAGAAGAGGAGTTAACAGTTGCAGCAAATTTATTACTTTGTCGTTGTTACTTTGGGTTTGAGGATCCTCGGATAAAGGTCGGTAACGATCGGGGATGGCATACTCGTGTATGGAGTTACCTAGTTACAACTTCATTGCACCGGAAGCATGAGGTAACTCGGCCTTTGTGTTGGCAAAGAGATGGTTAAGTTCTCGAGGTATCCCTCCAAAGGCGTACCCATGTGGCATAGGAAGTTCCTTAGGTGACCATTTGTTGGAAATCGAAAGAAGAAATACGAGCCCTGTACGGTTTTAGTTCCATAACCTGCCATGGAATGTGGCGGCAACCTGCTATTGAAAATGGTAGCTATAATAGGCATATGATGAAATGGGTTATGCTGGCTAAGATTAATATTTTACTTTCGAAATGTTTTCCACACTATAAACTAATGATAGTAAAAAAAAGATTTTTGTGTATCAAGCATGTTTGACTATAATAAGGAGAAACCTCCATCAATTGTTCGATTGCATTGTGTGTGTGGAGGGAGGCGTTATGCTAGTTTCATTTTCCAAAAGCACAGTGGGTTTCTTTTCCTGTTCTTGGTGCAAATAATTTTTTAAGATATCACACCTGCCCCACGACTGACTTGGAGTTTATTGCTCCCTTTCTAAACTCTGGGCGCCTATAATTTTCCACAGGGGTAGCCTAGAGTTAGGTTATCAGTTCTTGTGGAGCGAAGTCAAGAAGTTGCTGTGGAGATTTAGAGGCAAGTTGGATGGCGAGACGGATCACTTATACTACGTATTGTCCGCTGCGTATGGGTTGGTGTAAGCAAATTTTTATGTGAGCAAGTTATAATGACTGCCAGTGTTGTATTGTGTTGTTGTAAACTCTGATGATGTATTGTAATGACAGATATAGTTCTTTATTTTAAAGATTATTCATTTATCCATTATATATTGTTCCGTTGCGAATGTGAGATTCTGTTATTATTTCTATTTCTTCGTCTATCTTCTTCTTTTTTAACCCTAACAGTTCGGTTTTCCGGCATTCGATTGTGTGGAATTTGATACAGTGGACGTATTGATATCGACTTTCTGGTGTCGATAATCGGGTTTTTACACTTAGAGAGACTTTTGAAAAGATTGATATGATTAGAAGAAGAATGAAGACGGCCCAAGGTAGACAAAAATCCTATGCAGATAAGCAGAGAAGGGATATAGAATTCGAGGTAGGAGATTTGATTTTCATTAAGGTGTCTCCACTAAGAAAGGTAGTGAGGTTTGGATCAAGAGGGAAACTTGCTCCCTAATTTGTTGGACTGTTCCCCATTATGGAAAGTGTAGGGAAGATGGCGTATTGGATAAAGCTGCCATAAAGGCTCGTGGTGATGTTTTTTATGTTTCACACTTGAGAAAGTGCTTACTTGATTCGCTAGAAGTAGTGGAACCTAGCCAACTTGAGGAAGTTGAAGTGGAGAAAGATGCATCGGTTCGTCGCATTCCTACCATGATCATTGGACATGATATCAAGAAGCTTAGGAATAAGGAAGTCCCTTTGGTTAAGCTAAAGGGCGTAGATAGTATTGAGGATGCTAGGGAGGCTAAGGAGAAAATACGTATCTCTTATCCACCTCTCTTCGATGGTACGTCTTGAATTTCCTATTTCTATCTTTAGTTTTTAATAGGTTCTTTCCTTTAGTATCCTTTGGGAAGGTAGATCATAGGATTTGACCTTAGGATGGTAGGACTAAATGTGAACATGTGTAACATCCCGCCTTTTCGCATGCTTTAAGTCAACACACGTGCCAATTCAAACCATACGGAAGGGCGGATTGTTATGGGGTAAATAAGAAAAATAGGAAAGAAATAAAACAAAACAGAATCTCACAGCGGAAGGATAAAATATAATAATAAATATGCACTTCATAAAATCTTTTTACAAAACATTTGATTCTTTTTTATACAATAAATATCAGAGTTCACATACCAATAAATATCAATGCAGCGGAACAATATGAGTGTAGTGCACTAGTACAAATAATAATAATATAAATCTTCGTCTTCGTCCTCCAGAGCTAAATCTTCAAATCCTGAAACGCTCGGACTGACCCCAGCGAATTTGAATAGACAAAAACACTCGAGTCAGAACTAAAAGATCTTATGTGAGTTAAATTAACAGAAATAAATATGAGTGCAGTAACTCAGGAGATGCCCAGGATTTACATCTCCTAAGGATCCGTTAAACTATTTACTATGTAGTATATTGTGCTATTATAATAGTGTCTATTTATAAAATAAACGTACTTTTTTCTTAGCATTAAGGGGTTACCCATATAGCCCTTAACACGTAATAGTCTCAGTAGTCCATCCAATATCATAGTCCCTCCTAATCGGGAAGCCACCAGAAGATACCACACGGGCTATGGGAGAAAACTAAACTCGTACAAGGCGCGATAGGTTAGGTGACACGGCACAACTAGGCAATGCCAGGGTAGATATACCAATTACGCTTCCGGGTCGGTGGTAACGCGTAGCGCGCAACTACCGCCCACCTCGAGCCACACCCTCAAATAAAAATCAAAAGTGGCCACCGAATCAATCCAAAAGTCAAAGTATAATATCGAAGGGATGTGTCCGATCAAAGGTGCTACCTTATTAACCCGTCAATCGCTCCTATTTTAGCCACCTTATGCCAACTCACGATTGTTGGGTCCACGTAATTACCTTACATGAAACGCCGCCACCATCCTACTTCATTCTGGAATCTCCACCGCGTACACGGTTGTTAAAGTGGTTTTCGGAGTTGGCAGAGAGTATGACAACTTCCGATCCCGGCCTCTTCAACAACCAAACTTTATTATAACACCGCGGTCATTTAAAAATAAATTATACTTTCAAAAACCAGAATATAATTATCCATTTCAAAACTCATAAATACGATATCATTTCCTTTCCAAAACGAACTCATTTGATATTATTTTTTTAAAAACCCAAATTAATATAATATCATTTTGTTTCAAATATATATTTCTTTTCCAAAATCATAATATTTTCAAAATTATAATAATCGAAAACCAAACATTGAATTATAATTTCAAACTATAATACTTCGAAAATTCATAGCTTTGAACCATAATTTCTAAAACTTAAATGGTTTGGATATTCAAACAGTATATAGCATCAATAGTTTGGATTCGAAATTTCTTTATAAAATAAAATAATTTCCGCGACTTACAATTTATTTCATTTAAGATTAAGTCAAATCCATAAATTTAAAATCGCTTTCAGTTTAAATAAACCACTTCAGTTTCAATATATTTCAAACTTTGAATATTAAACAATTGGAACTAACGTTGGAAATTTCTATTTCACCAATTTAAAGTGCTATTATTTAGTTTGAAATAATAATTGCATAATAAACCCGTAATCATTTAAGTAAAACTCAAATTACTTATAAAAGAAAATTGCCTCCAATTTTTATACTAGAAATATTCATTTAATTCACCTTGAATGGAATTCAGTTATAAATATCATACCTTTTTTAAAATTTCAAGTTAATAAATTTTACACCAACTTATGAAGTTAACTTCTTAATTAAGCTCAATTCCAAATTAAATTTCCAACTTAACTCCCAATCTTAATTAATTTAAATCCTTTAAAATTATACGCAATTTCAATATCTTAACATGTACTTAACCATATAATATAAAATAATGAAACTCCATCATTCAACTTATTTATTTTATTTAACAAATCCATACATAGCTTATCTTCAATACTTTAACTATAGATGTATATATAAAATAAGATTTTATATAATATCAAAATCTATATTTATTAACCGTATCCAATCCAAACCATAGAAAAATCATTTCAAAAATAATTTTTATATATATACCGCGGTGCCTGTATATAATTTTCTATCCTATGGTCAAGTGATACAGATATTTATCATTTCAATCCGCAATTTAAAAATAAAAAATGCGGTTGTATATCATTTCAAACCGCAATCCCGAATGAATGAAATACATGATAACTTGCAGATTTTAAAATATAGTACACATCATCCATTCACCAAACATCAATCATCAATCATTAATTATAATCATCATCCAATTTAAACATACATCAATGTAGAGCATATGAAATATAACATGTAAAATGACAGTTATTAACTAAAAGTTTATATGCAACAATAAATTAATTTAACTGTTTAACTATCAGTTTATATGCAAAATAAATAAATTTTAACTATCAATTTATATGCAATAATAAAATTAATTAACAGTTATATTAAATAAATGCGATTTAACTAAGATGATGAATAAAATATGCAAAACAGTTATAAATAAATTTCTACTCATATCTCAAATAAATTAACAAACATAAGAAATTTTAGAAGTTGTGAGTGCATTAAAACACTCACCTTTTGGATTTAAATTGAATTAAAATCCAATTTAAACCCAAAAATTCAACGGCCTCTGAATCTACCCAAACTAGCGTCAAAATGTCATAAATCTCAACGCGATCCTTCAAAAAAAAAATCGTGCGTAAATCGGACATTGTATGCGAAAGTTATTCAAGTTATAAGATGATCATTGCCATAATAAAGTGTGTATATATATAGTGATATTAAAATAAATAAAAAATACCAAATTTCACGTTTTGGGATAAGGCGACGAGGGTACCTGCTAACAAGGTGGTGGCAAGGATTGGGTGAGGCGGAGAGGCTTTCACGCAACTCAAAGCTTCAAGAAGGATTAGGAAAAAGTGTTGCAAGCAGGTGAGGGAGAAAATGAAATAGGGTCATGTTTGCATAATGAAGTTCAGTGAGATTGAAAAATTGAAATGGGTCTAATGGAGGATGGAACCAATGAAATGAATGCTTCAGTAGCAAAAATGGAAATTTATACATTTCAAACAAAGAGGTGGTAACGAATAAATATAAAGTAACAAATGGACCAGTTGTACTAAAACTTTGAGATCCAATTTCAAAACGTCTGCTCCGCTAAATTAATTTCTATTAACCCTAATTATACACCTTATTAAGACCCAATTGAATTTTATTAACACACATTAAATAAAATTTAACACTCCTATAAATGCCACCGGGGACCGTCGCTGCACAAAATAAAAGATGAACCAAGACCGGAAGTTCAAATTTAAAAACGGCGTTTTTCTCAACGCGCAATCACGATTCAAAATATTAAATTTACTTTAAAATATAAGGTTAGCATTAAAATCACTTCTATACTTCCTCTGATTATTATAAAATGAATGTAAAATGTTGTTTCAAAATTTGTATTTTTCCTTTTTTATAAAATTTTACTTATTTTTAAAATGAAACGTTCATCTTATTTTTCTCAAACTGTTCTTTTATTTTCATTAAAAATGCTCTTTCTATTTAACCCAAAATGTACATTTCTTATATTAATTGCCATAAATTTCAATTAACTTCTCTTTTCTTTTAATTCAAAGATTCCTCATATGGATTAGATGTAGCAAATTCCACACTTTCAAAGCTTTAACTTCAATTTCAATTGTTTATAGGTTATACATTAAATCTTCCAAATTTTTCAATGAAATTAGCTTTCCATTTATTTTCAATACATTCTTCTAATGGTATAATTATTTTGTTTCATATCTATTATTCAATTCACTATTCTTAAACGGATAAAAAATTTCATTGAATTTGCAAACTATCATAATATTCTTACATTCCATCTAACTTTCTATTAACGTAAAAATTAAGTGTTAAATTTCATTTATTTGGTTTTTAAATTCTTCTATTCACTCCATTATCACCAAGTAGATAAATTAGCATTGGTTAATGGTCTAATATATTGTTATTCTAAATTTTCAACTTAAACTCCATTAACGTAATATTTAACATTTTATTCCCATTAAATTGAAATAACCTAATTTTCAAAATTTAACTTCAAATAAATAAGCAACTCTTTATGTTTCTAAATCAATTACAATAGTTTAACAATTGAAAGTTAATTAAAAGTTGCTAAATTTATCGATTTCAGAAATTCCCTTTTATATTTCTTAATCATTTGCAGAAGTTTAAAGAAGTTTAGATGTACATTCGAAGTTGATAAATCTATCCATTTCAGTGTTAATTTCCAAATTTCATTAAATTTAGAAAATATAAGTTAAAACTTCATTTATTATTAAATTCAATATTACACTGGATGAATTCAACATTTGACTCAAAATCTATCAAAAAATATTCTTAGATTCCATTTTAAATTTCTATTAACATAACATTAAAATGTTTGATTTCATTAAATTTCAATTTATTCACCCACTTAAATTTTATTCCTTTCATTTAATATCAATGTCCATTCTATAAGTAAAAATACATTAGATTCATACTCATATAATGGCTTCAATTTCATCTAAATAAATATCTACAAAATCTTTAAATACTAAATCCATTTAACTGCAATTAATCCCTTTGATATATACATTAACTAAAAGCAAATTCACATATCAATTTAGTGTCAATTATTCCAGTAAATACAGTGTTCAAATGTCAGCTGCAATTAATCCAATTGATTGCAAATTAATTCCGAATTTGATTTCTATTAGGTTATAACTTAATATTGAATCAATTTATTACTTAACCAACATAGTTAATATTATTTCAGATTTCATTACATTTATATTTTCCAAATTTTATTTTGGTCTCATTTCTTTTTATCACATTTATTATCGTAATATGAATGGAATTTTACTTTGGTTACATCTTATTTGAATTTAACATTATTTACTTACCAATTTATTCCACATTAGTTTCACTCAATTAACATTTATTGCAACTATTCCAAAATTTATTCAATATTTATTAGTTCTCTTATATCCACGTTTATTAGTAAATTGGTATTCCATTTAATCCATTAATTATTAACTCTAATTATTGCAATTTATTGTCCAACATAAATTTTGAATCTGTCTCCTAATCTTCACATTTCAGTTAATTAACATCTTACAATAGTTTACAAAAAAAAAGGAATTGTACTAAAAATAAAAAAAAATTATTGTACTGCATTACTTTATTACCTCCATTTACATTTACTTTCCATAAATTAATATTTAATTCCATTGATGAATTCAATACTTGGCCCTTTTTACTTATTTTTAACTTTATATCCAAATGCGACAATTTCCACTATTACAATTACTTGCAATATATAATTTAATTTGTAAATTTTAATTAACCTTGATACATCTAATTTGAACATTCGCTTTCATATAAATAAATAAGATTTTTATTTCTTTCTAAATTTAAATTAAAATCTTATTAATTTAATTCATTTTAAACATCGAATTTATACGGGTCATTACACTCTCCCCACTAAAAACTTTTCGGTCCCGAAAAGGAAAAGAAGGGAAAACGAAGAACTAAAAAATCAATATACCTTATTCAACATTAACTTTATAAACAATTAAATTTATAAAATTAATTAATTTTGATAAAATATGTCAATTTATAACCATTAATATTTTTTTTATCATACCACGTAAATTTTCCTTTTATAATTTACATTTATTTATAACAAACTTTTAATTTCATTTACTCATTCAATGTTTGTTTCAGTTAATTTCCCTTATTACTTACAATCATTCATTTCCATTAACTCAGGTCATGCCAGTTCTTTTTATCTCATTATAATTATTCATTCATTTATTGCATGCCCTTATTTATTTACATTTGTTTATCAATAGTATTCATGTCCCATTTAATTACTTAGTATTTCCATTTTATTTACTTAAGTTGAAAATCATCTATTTTAATTTCTTACCTTTAATTATATTTACTTATAGTAAAATTTCAATTATAACTTAAGTTTATAACATTAAATTCTCATTTATAATAGCAAATTCATTGAATACTTCATCACCTACTTTTGAATGTATAATTTACATTACATTTCTTATTAAACATTTCAACTTTTAATATTTGGTAAGTCATATATAGGTTATTTAAGTCTGTAATTTGAAAGTTATACAAGTTTTTTTTTTAATTCTTTTCATTAATTAATGGTTTAATAATTTCATCTTTGTTTTATAAGTTGCAATTTCAAATTACCTTTAATTTCATTCATAACCTAGCATTAAATCTCTATTTACTTTAAAGGTTTCAATTATTAATTACATACTTTCCAATTTACTAAAATAATTGAAACTATTATTTAATGGAAACTTAAGACTAAATACCGGGTTAAATTTTCAATTTATTTTAAAATAATAGATAAATATATTCTTACAACTTATATAACTCTAATTATATTTAAAACAATTCAAAATTTATATATTTTTCAAAAGTGAATCTACAGTAAAACTAATGTAGTGACCTTTCCCCTTCGAAACTCGAAAATGAAAGTTGATAATGCGGTCGCCATCACCGAAATTATTTTCCAGCGATAGAGAGGAAAGTACAAAACTTATTTTCTCCAAAATCATCTTTATTAGAAAATACTTCTAAACAATATTATTATATTCCAAAAATTTATTCGGAAGAAATTTCAAAACCCCGGAACTTAAGTTCTAAATTTTCAAATTTCATTTATTTTATTTTTCAATCTTGTTTCTATTATTATTTATACACTTTATTACCTAACAACCAATCTATTGCAGCCAAATATAGACATCATTTGAAAAAAAATTATATATAGAAAATATAAAAGGCAAAATTATTTCATTCACCTATATTAAAACAAATATTATGTCGGTTTGTCCTGTTAAGTGTTTAGAAATCCCTATTGATGTCATAGTGTCCCATGCATCAACCAGAATTTATAAATACAAAACGGAATAGATTAACACAATATTAAAACCTTTTTATAATACTAACAAATACGCTCTCTCATATATATACACTCAGCGACTCCCGCATGGTATTACTACCCTATTAGTAAAGAGTCAAACCTCACAAAGCTAAGGTTTATCGCTAAACCAAAGCTCTGATACCGGATGTAACATCCCGCCTTTTCGCAGGCTTTAAATCGACACACGTGCCAATTCAAACCATACGGAAGGGTGGATTGTTATAGGTTAAATAAGAAAAATAGAAAAGAAATAAAACAAAACAGAATCTCACAGCGGAAGGATAAAATATAATAATAAATATACAGTTCATAAAATCTTTTTACAAAACATTTGATTCTTTTTTATACAATAAATATCAGAGTTCACATACCAATAAATATCAATGTAGCGGAACAATATGAGTGTAGTGCACTAGTATAAACAATAATAATATAAATCTTCGTCTTCGTCCTCCAGAGCTAAATCTTCAAATCCTGAAACGCTCGGACTGACCCGAGCGAATTTGAAAAGACAAAACACTCTAGTCAGAACTAAAAGATTTTATGTGAGTTAAATTAACAGAAATAAATATGAGTGCAGTGACTCAAGAGATGCTCGGGATTTACATCTCCTAAGGATCCATTAGACTATTTACTATGTAGTATACTGCGCTATTATAATAGTGTCTATTTATAAAATAAACTTACTTTTTTCTTAGCATTAAGGGTTACCCATATAGCCCTTAACACGTAATAGTCCCAGTAGTCCATCCAATATCATAGTCCCTCTTGATCGGGAAGCCTCCAGAGGATACCACACGGGCTACGGGAGAAAACTAAACTCGTACAAGGCGCGATAGGGTAGGTGACACGGCACAACTAGGCAATGCCAGGGTAGATATACCAATTACTCTTCCGGGTCGGTGGTAACGCGTAGCGCGCAGCTACCACCCACCTCGAGCTACCCCCCCAAATAAAAATCAAAACTTCCGATCCCAGTCACTTCAACAACCAAACTTATTATAACACCGCGGTCATTTAAAAATTAATTATACTTTCAAAAACCAGAATATAATTATCCATTTCATTACTCATAAATACGATATCATTTCCTTTCCAAAACAAACTCATTTAATATTATTTTTATAAAAACCCAAATTTATATAATATCATTTTATTTCAAATATATATTTCTTTTCAAAAATCATATTGTGTTAAAACTTATAACAATCGGAAACCAAACATTGAATTATAAATTTCAAACTATGATACTTCGAAAATTCATAGCCTTAAACCATAATTTCTAAAACTTAAATGGTTTGGATATTCAAACAGTATATAGCATCAATAGTTTGGATTCGAAATTACTTTATAAAATAAAATAATTTCCACGACTTACAATTTATTTCATTTAAGATTAAGTAAAAATCCATAAATTTAAAATCGCTTTCAGTTTAAATAAACCACTTCAGTTTCAATATATTTCAAACTTTGAATATTAAACATTTGGAACTAAGGTTGGAAATTTCTATTTCACCAATTTAAAGTGCTATTATTTAGTTTGAAATAATAATTGCATAATAAACCCGTAATCATTTAAGTAAAACTCAAATTACTTATAAAAGAAAATTTCCTTGAAGTTTTATACTAGAAATATTCATTTAATTCACCTTGAATAGAATTCAGTTATAAATATCATACCTTTTTTAAAATTTCAAGTTAATAAATTTTACATCAACTTATGAAGTTAACTTCTTAATTAAGCTCAATTCCAAATAAAATTTCCAATTTAACTCCCAATCTTAATTAATTTAAATCCTTTAAAATTATATGTAATTATAATATCTTAACATGTACTTAACCATATAATATAAAATAATCAAACTCCATCATTCAACTTATTTATTTTATTTAACAAATCCATACATAGCTTATCTTCAATACTTTAACTATAGATGTATATATAAAATAAGATTTTATATAATATCAAAATCTATATTTATTAACCGTATCCTATCCAAACCATAGAAAAATCATTTCAAAAATAATTTTATATATATACCGCGGTGCTTGTATATAAATTTCCATCATATGGTCAAGTGATACGGATATTTATCATTTAAATCCGCAATCTAAAAATAAAAAAATGCGGTTGTATATCATTTCAAACCGCAATCCCGAATAAATGAAATACATGATAACTTGGAGATTTTAAAATATAGTACACGTCATACATTCACCAAACATCAATCATCGATCATTAATTATAATCATCATCCAATTTAAACAAACATCAATATAGAGAATATGAAATATAACAGGTAAAATGACAGTTATTAACTAATAGTTTATATGCAACAATAAATTAATTTAACTGTTTAACTATCAGTTTATATGCAAAATAAAAAAAATTTAACTATCAATTTATATGCAATAATAAAATTAATTAACAGTTATATTAAATAAATGCGATGTAACTAAGATGATGAATAAAATATGCAAAACAGTCATAAATAAATTTCTACTCATATCTTAAATAAATTTAACAAACATAAGAAATTTTAGAAGTTGTGAGTGGGTTAAAACAATCACCTTTAGGATTTAAATTGAATTAAAATCCAATTTAAACCCAAAAATTCAACAGCCTCAGAATCTGCCCAAACTAGCGTCAAAATGTCATAAATCTCAATACGTCCTTAAAAAAAATCGTGCGTAAATCGGACATTGCATGCGAAAGTTATTCAAGCTATAAGATTATCATTGCCATAATAAAGTGTGTGTATATATATATAGTGATATTAAAATAAAAAAATAAATACTAAATTTCACGTTTGGGGATAAGGCGAATAGGGTACCTGCTAACAAGGTGGTGGCAAGGATTGGGTGAGGTGGAGAGGCTTTCACGCAACTCAAAGCTTCAAGAAGGATTAGGAAAAAGTGTTACGCAACTCAAAGCTTCAAGAAGGATTAGGAAAAAGTGTTGCAAGCAGGTGAGGGAGAAAATGAAATAGGGTCATGTTTGCATAATGAAGTTCAGTGAAATTGAAAAATTGAAATGAGTCTAATGGAGGATGAAACCAATGAAATGAATGCTTCGGGTAGCAAAAATGAAAATTTATACATTTCAAACAAAGAGGTGGTAACGAATAAATATAAAGTAACAAATGGACCAGTTGTATTATTAACCCTAATTATACACCTTATTAACACCCAATTAAATTTTATTAACACACATTAAATAAAATATAACACTCCAATTAATGCCACTGGACCGTCGCTGCACACAATAAAAGATGAACCGAGACCGGAAGTTCAAATTTAAAAACGGCGTTTTTCTGAGCGCGCAATCACGATTCAAAATATTAAATTTACTTTAAAATATAAGTCTAGCATTAAAATCACTTCTATACTTCCTCTGATTATTATAAAATGAATGTAAAATGTTGTTTCAAAATTCAAATTTTTCCTTTTTTATAAAATTTTACTTATCTTTAAAATGAAACGTTCATGTTATTTTTTTCAAACTGTTCTTTTATTTTCATTAAAAATGCTCTTTCTATTTAACCCAAAATGTAAGTTTCTTATATTAATTGCCATAAATTTCAGTTAACTTCTCTTTCCTTTTAATTCAAAGATTCCTCATATGGATTAGATGTTGCAAATTCCACACTTTCAAAGCTTTCTCTTCTATTTCAATTTTTTATAGATTATACATTAAATCTTCCAAAACTTTCAATGAAATTAGCTTTCCATTTATTTTCAATACATTCTTCTTATGGTATAATTATTTTGTTTCATATCTATTATTCAATTCACTATTCTTAAACGGATAAAATATTTCATTGAATTTGCAAACTATCATAATATTCTTACATTCCATCTAACTTTCTATTAACGTAAAAATTAAGTGTTAAATTTCATTTATTTGGTTTTTAAATTCTTCTATTCACTCCATTATCACCAAGTAGATAAATTAGCATTGGTTAATGGTCTAATATATTGTTATTCTAAATTTTCAACTTAAACTCCATTAACGTAATATTTAACATTTTATTTCCATTAAATTGAAATAACCCAATTTTCAAAATTTAACTTCAAATAAATAAGCAACTCTTTATGTTTCTAAATCAATTACAATAGTTTAACAATTGAAAGTTAATTGAAAGTTGCTAAATTTATCGATTTCAGAAATTCCCTTTTATATTTCTTAATCATTTGCAGAAGTTTAAAGAAGTTTAGATGTACATTCGAAGTCGATAAATCTATCCATTTCAGTGTTAATTTCTTAATTTCATTAAATTTAGAAAATATAAGTTAAAACTTCATTTATTATTGAGTTCAATTTTACACTGGATGAAATCAACATTTGACTCGAAATCTATCATAAAAATATTCTTAGATTCCATTTTAAATTTCTATTAACATAACATTTAGATGTTTGATTTCATTAAATTTCAATTTATTGACCCACTTAAATTTTATTCCTTTCATTTAATATCAATTGTCCATTCTATAAGTAAAAATTTACATTAGATTCATACTCATATAATGTCTTCAATTTCATCTAAATAAATATCTACAAAATCTTTAAATACTAAATCCATTTAACTGCAATTAATCCCTTTGATATATACATTAACTAAAAGCAAATTCACATATCAATTTAGTGTCAATTATTCCAGTAAATACAGTGTTCAAATGTCAACCGTAATTAATCCAATTGATTGCAAATTAATTCCGAGTTTGATTTCTATTAGGTTATAACTTAATATTGAATCAATTTATTACTTAACCAACATAGTTAATATTATTTTAGATTTCATTACATTTATATTTTCCAAATTTTATTTTGGTCTCATTTCTTTTTATCACATTTATTATCCTAATATGAATGGAATATTAGTTTGGTTACATCTTATTTGAATTTAATATTTATTTACTTACCAATTTATTCCACATTAGTTTCATTCAATTAACATTTATTGCAACTATTCAAAAATTTATTCAATATTTATTAGTTCTCTTATATCCACGTTTATGAGTAAATTTGTATTCCATTTAATCCATTAATTATTAACTCTAATTATTGCAATTTATTTGTCTAACATAAATTTTGAATCTGTCTCCTAATCTTCACATTTCAATTAATTAACATCTTACAATAGTTTACAAAAAAAAGGAATTGTACTAAAAAAAAAATATTTATTATACTGCATTACTTTATTACCTCCATTTACATTTACTTTCCATAAATTAATATTTAATTCCATTGATGAATTCAATACTTGGCCCTTTTTACTTATTTTTAACTTTATATCCAAATGCGACAATTTCCACTATTACAATTACTTGCAATATATAATTTAATTTGTAAATTTTAATTAACCTTGATACATCTAATTTGAACATTCGCTTTCATATAAATAAATAATATTTTTATTTCTTTCTAAATTTAAATTAAAATCTTATTAATTTAATTCATTTTAAACATCGAATTTATACGGGTCGTTACACTCTCCCCACTCAAAACTTTTCGTTCCCGAAAAGGAAAAGAAGGGAAAACGAAGAACTAAGAAATCAATATACCTTATTCAACATTAACTTTATAAACAATTAAATTTATAAAATTAATTAATTTAGATAAAATATGTCAATTTATAACAATTAATTTTTTTTTATCATACCACGTAAATTTTCCTTTTATAATTTACATTTATTTATAACAAACTTTTAATTTCATTTACTCATTCAACGTTTGTTTCAGTTAATTTCCCTTATTACTTACAATTATTCATTTCCATTAACTCAGGTCATGCCGGTTCTTTTTATTTCATTATAATTATTAATTCATTTATTGCATGCCCTTATTTATTTATATTTGTTTATCAATAGTATTCATGTCCCAACTAATTTCTTAGTATTTCCATTTTATTTACTTAAGTTGAAAGTCATCTATTTGAATTACTTACCTTTAATTATATTTACTTATAGTAAAATTTCAATTATAACTTAAGTTTATAACATTAAATTCTCATTTATAATAGCAAATTCATTGAATACTTCATCACCTACTTTTAAATGTATAATTTCCATTACATTTCTTATTAAACATTTCAACTTTTAATATTTGGTAAGTCATATATAGGTTATTTAAGTGTGTAATTTGAAAGTTATACAAGTTTTTTTTTCAATTCTTTTCATTAATTAATGGTTTAATAATTTCACCTTTGTTTTATAAGTTGCAATTTCAAATTACCTTTAATTTCATTCATAACCTAACATTAAATCTCTATTTACTTTAAAGGTTTCAATTATTAATTACATACTTTCCAATTTACTAAAATAATTGAAACTATTATTTAATGGAAACTTAAGACTAAATACCGGGTTAAATTTTCAATTTATTTTAAAATAATAGATAAATATATTCTTACAACTTATATAACTCTAATTATATTTAAAACAATTCAAAATTTATATATTTTTCAAAATGAATCTACAGTAAAACTACTACATTGGCCTTTCACCTTCGAAACTCGAAAATGAAAGTTGATAATGTGGTCGCCATCACCGAAATTATTTTCCAGTGATACAGAGGAAAGTACAAAACTTATTTTCTCCAAAATCATCTTTATTAGAAAATACTTCTAAACAATATTATTATATTCCAAAATTTATTAGGAAGAAATTTCAAAACCCCGGAACTTAAGTTCAAAATTTTCAAATTTCATTTATTTTATTTTTCAATCTTGTTTCTATTATTATTTATACACTTTGTTACCTAACAACCAATCTATTGCAGCCATATATAGACGTCATTTAAAAAAAATTATATGTAGAAAATATAAAAGGCAAAATTATTTCATTCACCTATATTAGAACAAATATTATGTCGGTCTGTCCTGTTAAGTGTTTAGAAATCCCTATTGATGTCATAGCGTCCCATGCATCAACCAGAATTTATAAATACAAAACGGAACAGATTAACACAAAATTAAAACCTTTTTATAATACTAACAAATATGATCTCTCGTATATATACACTCAGCGACTCCCGCATGGTATTACTACCCTATTAGTAAAGAGTCAAACCGCACAAAGCTAAGGTTTATCGCTAAACCAAAGCTCTGATACCGGATGTAACATTCCGCCTTTTCGCACACTTTAAATCAACACACGTGCCAATTCAAACCATACGAAAGGGTGGATTGTTATAGGGTAAATAAGAAAAATAGAAAAGAAATAAAACAAAATAGAATCTCACAGCGGAAGGATAAAATATAATAATAAATATACAGTTCATAAAATCTTTTTACAAAACATTTGATTCTTTTTTATACAATAAATATCAGAGTTCACATACCAATAAATATCAATGTAGCGGAACAATATGAGTGTAGTGCACTAGTATAAATAATAATAATATAAATCTTCGTCTTCGTCCTCCAGAGCTAAATCTTCAAATCCTGAAACGCTCGGACTAACCCGAGCGAATTTGAAAAGACAAAACACTCTAGTCAGAACTAAAAGATCTTATGCGAGTTAAATTAACAGAAATAAATATGAGTGCAGTGACTCAAGAGATGCCCGGGATTTACATCTCCTAAGGATCCGTTAGACTATTTACTATGTAGTATATTGCGCTATTATAATAGTGTCTATTTATAAAATAAACTTACTTTTTTCTTAGCATTAAGGGGTTACCCATATAGCCCTTAACACGTAATAGTCCCAATAGTCCATCCAATATCATATTCCCTCCTGATCGGGAAGCCTCTAGAGGATACCACATGGGCTACGACAGAAAACTAAACTCGTACAAGGCGCGATAGGGTAGATGACACGGCACAACTAGGCAATGCCAGGGTAGATATACCAATTACTCTTCCGGGTCGGTGGTAACGCGTAGCGCGCAGCTACCACCCACCTCGAGCCACACCCCCAAATAAAAATCAAAAGTGGCCACCGAATCAATCTAAAAGTCAAAGTATAATATCGAAGGGATGTGTCCGATCAAAGGTGCTACCTTATTAACCCGTCAATCACTCCTGTTTTAGCCACCTTATGCCAACTCACGGGAGTTGGGTCCACGTATTTACCTTACATGAAACACCGCCACCATCCTACTTCATTCTAGAATCTCCACCGCGTAAACGGTTGTTAAAGTGGTTTTCGGAGTTGGCAGAGAGTATGACAACTTCCGATCCCGGTCACTTCAACAACCAAACGTTATTATAACACCGCAGTCATTTAAAAATTAATTATACTTTCAAAAACCAAAATATAATTATCCATTTCATAACTCATAAATACGATATCATTTCCATTCCATACCAAACTCATTTGATATTATTTTTATAAAAAACCCAAATTTATATAATATAACTTTATTTCAAATATATATTTCTTTTCAAAAATCATATTGTTTTCAAACTTATAATAATCGGAAACCAAACATTGAATTATAAATTTCAAACTATAATACTTCGAAAATTCATAGCTTTAAACCATAATTTCTAAAACTTAAATGGTTTGGATATTCAAACAGTATATAGCATCAATAGTTTGGATTCGAAATTTCTTTATAAAATAAAATAATTTTCGCGACTTACAATTTATTTCATTTAAGATTAAGTAAAAATCCATAAATTTAAAATCGCTTTCAGTTTAAATAAACCACTTCAGTTTCAATATATTTCAAACTTTGAATATTAAACATTTGGAACTAAGGTTGGAAATTTCTATTTCACCAATTTAAAGTGCTATTATTTGGTTTGAAATAATAATTGCATAATAAACCCGTAATCATTTAAGTAAAACTCAACTTACTTATAAAAGAAAATTTCCTTCAAGTTTTATACTAGAAATATTCATTTAATTCACCTTGAATAGAATTCAGTTATAAATATCATACCTTTTTTAAAATTTCAAGTTACTAAATTTTACATCAACTTATGAAGTTAACTTCTTAATTAAGCTCAATTCCAAATAAAATTTCCAATTTGACTCCCAATCTTAATTAATTTAAATCCTTTAAAATTATATGTAATTATAATATCTTAACATGTACTTAACCATATAATATAAAATAATCAAACTCCATCATTCAACTTATTTATTTTATTTAACAAATCCATACATAGCTTATCTTCAATACTTTAACTATAGATGTATATATAAAATAAGATTTTATATAATATCAAAATCTATATTTATTAACCGTATCCTATCCAAACCATAGAAAAATCATTTCAAAAATAATTTTTATATATATACCGCGGTGCTTGTATATAAATTTCCATCATATGGTCAAGTGATACGGATATTTATCATTTAAATCCGCAATCTAAAAATAAAAAAATGCGGTTGTATATCACTTCAAACCGCAATCCCGAATGAATGAAATACATGATAACTTGGAGATTTTAAAATATAGTAGACGTCATCCATTCACCAAACATCAATCATCGATCATTAATTATAATCATCATCCAATTTAAACAAACATCAATATAGAGAATATGAAATATAACAGGTAAAATGACAGTTATTAACTAATAGTTTATATGCAACAATAAATTAATTTAACTATTTAACTATCAGTTTATATGAAAAATAAAAAAATTTAACTATCAATTTATATGCAATAATAAAATTAATTAACAGTTATATTAAATAAATGCGATGTAACTAAGATGATGAATAAAATATGCAAAACAGTCCTAAATAAATTTCTACTCATATCTCAAATAAATTTAACAAACATAAGAAATTTTAGAAGTTGTGAATGGGTTAAAACAATCACCTTTTGGATTTAAATTGAATTAAAATCCAATTTAAACCCAAAAATTCAACAGCCTCAGAATCTGCCCAAACTAGCTTCAAAATGTTATAAATCTCAATACGTCCTTAAAAAAAAATCGTGCGCAAATCGGACTTTGTATGCAAAAGTTATTCAAGTTATAAGATGATCGTTGCCATAATAAAGTGTGCGTATATATATATATATAGTGATATTAAAATAAAAAAATAAATACTAAATTTCACGTTTTGAGATAAGGCGACTAGGGTACCTGCTAACAAGGTGGTGGCAAGGATTGGGTGAGGTGGAGAGGCTTTCACGCAACTCAAAGCTTCAAGAAGGATTAGGAAAAAGTGTTACGCAACTCAAAGCTTCAAGAAGGATTAGGAAAAAGTGTTGCAAGCAGGTGAGGGAGAAAATGAAATAGGGTCATGTTTGCATAATGAAGTTCAGTGAGATTGAAAAATTGAAATGAGTCTAATGGAGGACGAAACCAATGAAATGAATGCTTCAGGTAGCAAAAATGAAAATTTATACATTTCAAACAAAGAGGTGGTAACGAATAAATATAAAGTAACAAATGGACCAGTTGTATTATTAACCCTAATTATACACCTTATTAACACCCAATTAAATTTTATTCACACACATTAAATAAAATATAACACTCCAATTAATGCCACTGGGACCGTCGCTGCACACAATAAAAGATGAACCGAGACTGGAAGTTCAAATTTAAAAACGGCGTTTTGCTCAGCGCGCAATCACGATTCAAAATATTAAATTTACTTTAAAATATAAGTCTAGCATTAAAATCACTTCTATACTTCCTCTGATTGTCATAAAATGAATGTAAAATGTAGTTTCAAAATTCAAATTTTTCCTTTTTTATAAAATTTTACTTATCTTTAAAATGAAACGTTCATTTTATTGTTTTCAAACCGTTCTTTTATTTTCATTAAAAATGCTCTTTCTATTTGACCCAAAATGTACGTTTCTTATATTAATTGCCATAAATTTCATTTAACTTCTCTTTCCTTTTAATTCAAAGATTCCTCATATGGATTAGATGTTGCAAATTCCACACTTTCAAAGCTTTATCTTCTATTTCAATTTTTTATAGATTATACATTAAATCTTCCAAAATTTTCAATGAAATTAGCTTTCCATTTATTTTCAATACATTCTTCTTATGGTATAATTATTTTGTTTCATATCTATTATTCAATTCACTATTCTTAAACGGATAAAATATTTCATTGAATTTGCAAACTATCATAATATTCTTACGATCCATCTAACTTTCTATTAACGTAAAAATTAAGTGTTAAATTTCATTTATTTTGTTTTTAAATTCGTTTATTCACTCCATTATCACCAAGTAGATAAATTAGCATTGGTTAATGGTTTAATATATTGTTATTCTAAATTTTCAACTTAAACTCCATTAACGTAACATTTAACATTTTTTTCCCCATTAAATTGAAATACCCAATTTCCAAAATTTAATTGAAAGTTGCTAAATTTATCGAACTTAGAAATTCCCTTTTATATTTCTTAATCATTTGCGGAAGTTTAAACAAGTTTAGAGTACATTGGAAGTTGATAAATCTATCAATTTCAGTGTTAATTTCCAAATTTCATTAAATTTAGAAAATATAAGTCATAACTTCATTTATAATTAAATTCAATATTACACTGGATGAAATCAACATTTGACTCAAAATCTATCATATAAATATTCGTAGATTCCATTTTAATTTTCGATTAACATAACATTTAGATATTTGATTTCATTAAATTTCAATTTATTGACCCACTTAAATTTTGTTCCTTTCATTTAATATCAATTGTCCATTCTATAAGTAAAAATTTACATTAGATTCATACTCACATAATGGCTTCAATTTCATCTAAATAAATATCTACAAAATCTTTAAATACTAAATCCATTTAACTGCAATTAATCCCTTTGATATATACATTAACTAAAAGCAAATTCACGTATCAATTTAGTGTCAATTATTCTAGTATATACAGTGTTCAAATGTCAGCTGCAATTAATCCAATTGATTGCAAATTAATTCCGAATTTGATTTCTATTCGGTTACAAGTTAATATTGAATCAATTTATTACTTAACCAACATAGCTAATATTATTTTAGATTTCATTACATTTATATTTTTCAAATTTTATTTTGGTGTCATTTCTTTTTATCACATTTATTATCCTAATATGAATGGAATTTTACTTCCGTTACGTCTTATTTGAATTTAACATTCTTTACTTACCAATTTATTCCACATTAAATGCCATAATTTAGTGAATTAATTGAAATTGATTACAAATTAACTTAACAACCTAATAAAATAAGTAATGTACAATTAATATAGTCCTTTACTCTTAATTACTCTTTTAGAGGTTCATTATTTACACCCCAACATTGTAATTACTTACATAAACTGGTTTTACTCAATTAACATTTACTGCAACTATTCAAAAATTTATTCAATATTTATTAGTTCTCATATATTCACGTTTATGAGTAAACTTGTATTCCATTTAATCCATTAATTATTAACTCTAATTATTGCAATTCATTGTCTAACATAAATTTTGACTCTATCTCCTAATCTTCACATTTCAATTAATTAACATCTTACAATAGTTTACAAAAAAGGAATTGTACTAAAAAAATTATTTATTTTGCTGCATTACTTTATTACCTCCATTTACATTTACTTTCCATAAATCAATATTTAATTCCATTGATGAATTCAATACTTGCCCCTTTTTACTTATTTTTAACTTTATATCCAAATTCGACAATTCACACTATTACAATTACTTGCAATATATAATTTAATTTGTAAATTTTAATTATCCTTGATACATCTAATTTCAACATTCTCTTTCATATAAATAAATAAGATTTTTATTTCTTTCTAAATTTAAATTAAAATATTATTAATTTTGCGACGACCCGACTTCCTATCTCCAGGAAATCGCATCATCTTGAAGAAAGAAAGGGATAGAAAATGGAAAGAAAGTTAAAGAAGAACACAAACAACATCAGAGAACTCACAGCGGAACGAATGAAATATAATATATCATATAAAATATTGCATAGTATCTTATTACATCAGAGTACACAACTTAAATAATACCTATTAGACAGTTATAAACATCCGTCTAACTATACAACTCAAGATACAAGAGAAACAGATACAACAAACACATCGGAACCATAATATATCTACACGTGGAAGCCTCCCGCTCCGTATCTCCTCCAGAATTCGTCAAGCAAACCTGATCCACTTGACTACTCATACCCAAGAGTTTAATAAAACAGAAAATAAACACTCGGGTCAGGCAGGGGTCTGGTGTGAGTAAACGGGTTGAAATTGCTTAACTTTAGAAAAACCTTGGAAAAGAAAGGTATCACGTAATACTTCCCACACATAAACATGGAAAAGTTTTTATCGTACGCTAACCAAAAATTTGATAGGAAATCCAATGATATTATAATAGTGTCTAGGGTTTTCAAGTAAATAAGAAATAGCCGAAATTGTTACATGATTAAATTCCGGCTACTAGCCACAAAAGTGGGTAATACAATCAAAACCGTAGGGTCTCGTAGGAAGAATGGGTTTCCATCAATGGCAGGGTTACTGGGTACCGCCCGTCACAGTAAGTGGCCTAGATCAACGTACCGAGGAGTATGCCCGCTCCCCTGCAACACAAGGCCGGAACCATCCCTTACTGGACAGTCACGAACAAGACCACCCCGTAGTTGCCGCGACCAACCACACACTAAGCCAAAATAGAAAGGGACCTATAGACAGGGGTAAATCTCACTCTCAAGTGGGGACTACCCACGAAGCCTTGCTGCACCTCCCCTGTTTTAGCCATTCCTGCTTGATGAGGCTTGAGGTTACAATTACCTTTATAGAACACATCTATCTTAGAATGCTCATCGTCCACCTGACGATGTGCTGAAAGCATTCAATCCATACAAGTTCGTTTTGGGTTCGAACGAAACCGAAGGCACTATCTCGTTGCACTCATTTTGGAATCACACTTAGAGTCAACGACCATAGCCCTTGCACTCTAAACCACTATCTTGAATCTATAAGCACTATTTCGTCAACTCATTACGGAATCACCCATAGAGTTATACTGACGTATAGCCTTTACACCTCGAGTCTTCACTTGCTCCACTTGGATTAACGACCTAACGTTTAATTGGAATCGATGTGGTTTTCGGATTCCAAATATGGATACCCGATCCCGGTCTCACCGAAACCAAACGCCATTTTAATGTCCAAATTGTACTTAAGGGTTTAAACAATTTAAACTCATATTCAGGATGGTATAAACAGATAGATGAACCATATTACCATAATAGATATAACAACATTCATCTCACAACAGCATATCACATAACAGAGATATCCAGTATCAACCAATATCAAACATCCAATATCAACCAATCATCCAATATCAATCTCCAATTGTTGATCATCCAATATCATTCAATCAACCAATATTAATCAATCAACCCAAACAGAATTGATTATCTCTTAATCAATTGAATTACCATAATCCTTCTTCATTAATTATTATTTCAAATAAATAAATTAATCATCTCTAATGATCTTCTTTAATTAATCTTCCTTGGTTAATTATCTTTAATTACATTCAAGTAATTATTCTATCCATATTCAGTAATTAAATCTTCAATTATTATCATTAATTACAATAATTAATGATCATTCATTTACTTCTATTAATTAACTATAATTAATTGCATTATATCTCAATTAATTACAATAATTAATCACCCTTAAATTAATTATTTATATTAATCAACCTTGATTAATATCATTAATCACATTAATTAATGATCCTTATTAATTAATGATACTTTAATTAAATATTAATTAACTTATAATTTATCAACTCATTAATCATAATTAGTAATTAACCATTTGTAATTACTTATTTTAATTAATTAACTTATTAATTAATTATTTAACCCTTGATTAATTAATTCAACTAATTAATCCTTAATTACTTCATTAAGTAATTATTATTAAATTAAATAATTAATAAATCGTTAATTAATTACTTATTTAATTACATTTTAATTAATTACCTTAGTAATTAATCTTAAACTAATCACATTCATTAATTAATCACATTAATTAAATACATTAAGTAATTAACTCTAATTACTTCATTAATCAATCTTAATTACTCCCTTAATTAATTACTTAACAAATAATTAATTCCATCCTTAAATAATCCTTTATTAATTAATTAATTACTCCAAAATTAATTTATCTCAAACAATTATATTAATCAATTCTTTAATTGATAACATTAAGTGATTTCGTTAATCACTTTAACTAATTACTCCCATGAGTAATTCCTCTAATTACTTTCATAAGTAATTACCTTTTTAATTACATTTAATTATCAACCATTAATTACTTCATTAAGTAATTACACTTAATTAACTCATAATTAAGTGATTATATAATTAACTAATTATTTAAAATTAATTTAACAATTAATTAATTAACCAATCTTCTTATAATTAAAGAAAATCGTTAATTAATTAAGAAAAGCATAAATCTTATTTAAATCTCTTACTTATTAACAATTATACTTAATTAAGTATTCTTAAGTAATATTCAAATAATTTAACCTTAATTATCTTTGTACATAAATTATTTGAATAAACTTAAATCTTATTAATTCAAAGACAATTTATTAAACTTGATTTACAAAATCCTAATAATAGCCTTACATGTGTTTTTGAAGGGTGTTAATATGTTTACATTTGTACTTAAGAATTTATTTATGAATTTTTATTTAATTTAGAATGTAAACATAAACTTACATATTTTAATTTTCTTAAATAAATAAATATTTACATATTTAAATATAAGTTTAATCCTTTAAAGAAATATTAGAAAACAAATTCTAATACATATATAACTTCTTATACATGTAAAATTTAAAATCTAAAACATTTATGTTTATACATTTATAACCATTTTATATTAAGCATTTTAAAGAAAACAAAAATAAACTTATTTAGATTATCACATCTAAAATAAATAACAATCTCATATTTTAAATACTTTAAAAGAAAGACAAACTTTGTTTAAAATCATTTTAGATTATCTTATTTAAAAACAAACTGATTATCTTATATTTTTAAACAAATGAATTAATCTTTAAATTAACTTTTGAAAAGTATTAAGTTTTAAAACAAGGCTTCATATTACAATTCATTCATATATAAATTATTAATGGATAAAAATTAAATTTCAAAACAATATCAAACTATAACATATACATACATGTATATTACAAATTGAAAATTCAACTTTATTTAAAACAAAAGATCTCCTATTCATAATATATATATATATCAAATGTATATATTATAAACAAAATAAAATCTGGTTAGCTTTGAAAAATAAATCTTATCCATATTGCCAAATAAAAAAAATTCATTAATCTTTAAAAGATTAAATTCACCAACTTTAAATTAAAATTATAAAGAAAATTATCAAATCAATTTAATTATTAATGCAGATTATTAAATTGTTATTGCCCAAAATTCCGGGTCGTTACAATCCTCCCCCCTCAAAAGAATTTCGTCCCCAAAATTTAAAATCAAAGGTAATTTAATAACCCAGCAAAGATTTTAATTTCAAACAGCAAATCATACCTATCAACCAGTTACTAACAACCATAGCAATAAATCAAACAAACTAACCTAACAAATTATTCTGACACAATTCAGAATAATTCTCTAATACTATCTCGAGTTTCCCAAGTATAAATCACTGGTAGACTTGCTCTTCAAAAGCCAACAAACTAAGTATACTACCAACATCCAAAGCTCCTCTCATCTCCAGATCCATCAATCTGAATAGAACATCAGACCAAACTCAAGTCTAGCACAACTTCTAAATGAAACTGAACTACAGATTCCACAATCAATCGATGAATCATACACGTACTCCCTCAGAGATACGTGATACACAATGAATTCCAGATATCCAAACTGGCAATTCAATCTTATCCAATTACTTCTCTCTCCTAACCAGAGAATTTTAACCACTCTGAAGTCTCCAACTTCAAATTCCAAAACTTCTTATCTCATATCTGTAACTCAACAGACGATCCAAGGCTACCAATCTTCTTCCTGATCAACTCAACACATGCTGATACTCACAGAAACAACTAGACCAAAACAAACCAGATTCTGGATCCTATCCAACAGAAAAGTTTTCCAAAATCCGTCGAAATCTAGAACATAAGCTCTACTACTCAAGCAATAGCAAACAGAACTTACTTCCTTCCTTGCACAGCAGCTACCTTGCTTCCGCTGCACAACTCTGATTTTGAAATAGATGTGAATACTGCTAATGAACACGAATACAAACTTATCCAATATACCCGGGAAACTTTGTTCATCAAATCCATCAAAATCTGAGTGACACATCAGACTTGGTCACACATCCTCAAACAGAATCCTATTCCAAAAGCTAGATCAGTCCAATTCCAAAAATATTTTTGTGCTACTACACCAACTCTTCCTTTCTCCAAGAACCATCCAACTATCAGGCTAACCACCAATATCGCTTCTGGAACCAAAAAAATATGGAACCCAACTCCAGATGTAGACAAACTTCAGATTACTTCAGTAGCTTCTACTTCCACATGAGAATCCTCAGTCTCAAACAAAAGATAGCCTAAGAAAATTCACAAACTAATCGCAAGTCACTTTTGCGATCCAACTTAATTCGGATTCCAAACAAACCGTCCTCTCTTTACCAATTAGAACAGCTTAAAGCTTCTCCAAACAAGGTTAACCTTTCAAGAAACATTCATCGACTGCCCGGGCTGCTGATAGAAGAACCACAAGATTCCTGAATCATCGGAGAAACAAACCACACTGCTGCTTCCAAACTCTACCTCGATGATACAGCAAAGCTAAAAGATCTCCTTGTCAACACACCGAACACTTTGAGCTGCAACAGCTACCACAGCTAAACAAAGACTTCTAATCCAAAAGCTTCTCCAAACCTAAAACTATCAACAAACCACACATCTGACCATCCGAGATGGCAGACAACCTCTCAGGAAACTCGGACTACAAACTAAGCATCCATATCTCGCTTTCGTTAAGAAATAACAAATGAGACCATGCCAAAGCGAAACAACTTATAGACCTTAGTCTCATATTCCAAAATAGCCAACCTCCTTGCTAAAGATCCAAACAACTTCTACACAGACGAATCTTCTCTATGGCAGGTAAAGAATGCTCCTCAACCACTTCTAAAACCGCTTCAAAAGAAAACATCTTCAGAAAATATCCAATTGATACTGCATCTCATTACGCAGTTATCAAGATACCATCACTTACTTCTGCACTTCCGACAGATCCAATACTCAAGAAAAATTCGCTCACCTGAGCGAAATCTGAACTTACACTTCAAAGATACATTCCGAATCTTTCAAAATGATTTCCTTCAGATATCTGAGAAATCCTTACCCCAAACTATCAATCTTACTCGAGACGGTATTAGGTCTACAGTCTCGACAAATACTTCCAACCTCAACATATGGACCTCTTCCATCAGTGGTAGTCGTGTTGCACACACACACCACTACTCCATTTACCTCTAAAAATTATATTGGAAAACCTGAACAGGTAACCCAATAGATCAGGTGTGTGTGTGTGTGTGTGTATATATATATATATAAATTACAAGTACGCTCTCTCAAGAAAGACACCACTCCAGAGCCTAGGTATTCACTCAAACTAATGCTCCGTAAAGAAAGGCACACTTAAGAGCCTAATGCTCTGATACCAAATGCGACGACCCGACTTCCTATCTTCAGGAAATCGCATCATCTTGAAGAAAGAAAGGGATAGAAAATGGAAAGAAAGAGAAGGAAGAACACAAACAACATCAGAGAACTCACAGCGGAACGAATGAAATATAATATATCATATAAAATATTACATAGTATCTTATTACATCATAGTACACAACTTAAATAATACCTATTAGACAGTTATAAACATCTGTCTAACTATACAACTCAAGATACAAGAGAAACAGATACAAGAAACACAGCGGAACCATAATATATCTACACGTGGAAGCCTCCTGCTCCGTATCTCCTCCAGAACTCGTCAAGCAAACCTGATCCACTTGACTACTCTTACATAATATGAGTACCCAAGAGTTTAATAAAACAGAAAATAAACAATCGGGTCAGACAAGGGTCTGGTGTGAGTAAACGGGTTAAAATTGCTTAACTTTAGAAAAACCTTGGAAAAGAAAAGTTATCAAGTAAGACTTCCCACACATAAACATGAAAAAGTTTTTACCTTACGCTAACCAAAACATTTGATAGGAAATTCAGTGATATTATAATAGTGTCTAGGGTTTTCAAGTAAATAAGAAATAGCCGAATTTGTTACATGATTAAATTCCAGCTACTAGCCACAAAAGTGGGTATTACAATCAAAACCGTAGGGTCTCGTACGAAGAATGGGTTTCCATCAATGGCAGGGCTACTGGGGCACCGCCCGTCACAGTACGTGGCCTAGATCAACCTACCGAGGAGTACGCTCGCTCCCCTGCAACACAAGGCCGGAACCATCCCTTACTGGACAGTCCCGAACAAGACCACCCCGTAGTTGGCGCGACCAACCATACACTAAGTCGAAATAGAAAGGGACCAATAGACAGGGGTAAATTTCACTCTCAAGTGGGGGCTATCCACGAAGCATTGGTGCACCTCCCCTGTTTTAGCCATTCCCGGTTGATGAGGCTTGAGGTTACGATTACTCTTATAGAACACATCTATCTTAGAATGCTCATCGCCCACCTAACGATGTGCTGAAAGCATTCAATCCATACAAGTTCTTTCCGGGTTCGAACGAAACCGAAGGCACTATCTCGTTGCACTCATTTTGGAATCACCCTCAGAGTCAACGACCATAGCCCTTGCACTCTAAACCACTATCTTGAATCTATAAGCACTATTCCATAAACTCATTACGGAATCACCCACAGAGTTATACTGACGTATAGCCCTTACACCTCGAGTCTTCACTTACTCCACTTGGATTAACGACCCAACGTTTAATTGGAATCGATGTGGTTTTCGGATTCCAAATACGGAAACCCGATCCCGGTCTCACCGAAACCAAACGCCATTTTAATGTCCAAGTTTTACTTAAGGGTTTAAACAATTTAAACTCATATTCAGGATGGTATAAAAAGATAGATGAACCATATTACCACAATAGATATAACAGCATTCATCTCACAACAGCATATCACATAACAGAGATATCCAATATCAACCAATATCAAACAATATCAAACATCCAATATCAACCAATCATCCAATATCAGTCTCCAATTACTGATCATCCAATATCATTCAATCAACCAATATTATTCAATCAACCCAAACAGAATTGGTTATCTCTTAATCAATTGAATTACCATAATCCTTCTTCATTAATTATTATTTCAAATAAATAAATTAATCATCTCTAATGATCTTACTTAATTAATCTTCCTTGGTTAATTATCATTAATTACATTCAAGTAATTATTCTATCCATATTCAGTAATTAAATCTTTAATTACTATCATTAATTACAATAATTAATGATCATTCATTTACTTCTATTAATTAACTATAATTAATTGCATTATATCTCAATTAATAACAATAATTAATCACCCTTAAATTAATTACTTATATTAATCAACCTTGATTAATATCATTAATCACATTAATTAATGATCCTTATTAATTAATAATACTTTAATTAATTATTAATTAACTTATAATTAATCAACTCATTAATCATAATTAGTAATTAACCATTTATAATTACTTATTTTAATTAATTAACTTCTTAATTAATTATTTAACCCTTGATTAATTAATTCAACTAATTAATCCTTAACTACTTCATTAAGTAATTATTATTAAATTAAATAATTAATAAATCCTTAATTAATTACTTAATTAATTAATTACATTTTAATTAATTACCTTAGTAATTAATCTTAAACTAATCACATTCATTAATTAATCACGTTAATTAAATAAATTAAGTAATTAACGCTCATTACTTCATTAATCAATCTTAATTACTCCCTTAATTAATTACTTAACAAATAATTAATTCCATCCTTAAATAATCCTTAATTCATTAATTAATTAATTACTCCAAAATTAATTTATCTCAAACAATTATATTAATCAATTCTTTAATTGATAACATTAAGTGATTTCGTTAATCACTTTAACTACTTACTCCCATGAGTAATTCCTCTAATTACTTTCATAAGTAATTACCTTTTAAATTACATTTAATTATCAACCATTAATTACTTCATTAAGTAATTACACTTAATTAATTCGTAATTAAGTGATTATATAATTAACTAATTATTTATAATTAATTAAAGAATTAATTAATTAACTAATCTTCTTATAATTAAAGAAAATCGTTAATTAATTAAGAAAAGCATAAATCTTATTTAAATCTCTTACTTATTAACAATTATACTTAATTAAGTATTCTTAAGTCATATTCAAATAATTTAACCTTAATTATCTTTATAAATAAATTATTTGAATAAATTTAAATCTTATTAATTCAAAGACAATTTATTAACTTGATTTACAAAATCCTAATAATAGCTTTACATGTGCTTTTGAAGGGTGTTAATATGTTTACATTTGTACTTAAGAATTTATTTATGAATTTTTATTTAATTTAAAATGTAAACATAAACTTACATATTTTAATTTTCTTATATAAATAAATATTTACATATTTAAATATAATTTTAATCCTTTAAAGAAATATTAGAAAACAAATTCTAATACATATATAACTTCTTATACATGTAAAATTTAAAATCTAAAACATTTATGTTTATACATTCATAACCATTTTATATTAAGCATTTTAAAGAAAACAAAAATAAACTTATTTAGATTATCACATCTAAAATAAATAACAATCTCATATTTTAAATACTTTAAAAGAAAGACAAACTTTGTTTAAAATCTTTTTGGATTATCTTATTTAAAAACAAACTGATTATCTTATATTTTAAAACAAATGAATTAATCTTTAAATTAACTTTTGGAAAGTATTGAGTTTTAAAACAAAGCTTCAGATTACAATTCATTCATATATAAATTATTAATGGATAAAAATTAAATTTCAAAATAATATCCAACTATAACATATACATACATGTATATTACAAATTGAAAATTCAACTTTATTTAAAACAAAAGATCTCCTATTCATAATATATATATCAAATTTATATATTATAAAGAAAATAAAATCTGGCTAGCTTTGAAAAATAAATCTTATCCATATTTCCAAATATAAAAAATTCATTAATCTTTAAAATATTAAATTCCCCAGTTTTAAATTAAAATTATAAAGCAAATTATCAAATCAATTTAATTATTAATGCAGATTATTAAATTGTTATTGCCCAAAATTCCAAGTCGTTACAAATTTAATTCATTTTAAACATCGAATTTATACGGGTCGTTACAACATGTTACTAGAACATGCTATGTATGTTGGACGCAAGTGGTTGCAAGTGTTTGCTAGTGGATGCTAATGGATGCATATACACACACTCGGCACAATTATCTCTTAGAGATCGGCATAACTAGGTCAGTAAGGCATATGCATATGGATGTGTGTGCACTTTCATTTTTATTTCATTGTTGCTACGAATAGGTGATTATCAATTGATTGTTGCATTTGGATGATGGTTGTAGCATGTATATATAAATATCTGTTGTCATTAGGGAATTTGCATTCATTTGGGTACACGGCATGGACATGAGCGCATAAAAAAGAGGTCGACTGAATCAGTAAACTACCTAATCTTTTGCATTAGTTAGGGGCATTGACACTACACTGTTGCATATATCATAAATTTCATTAAAAAGCTTACGGACAATGGATGAAATGGACGATCTTTGAATATGTGGTTGTGGAATTTGGACGAATATATGGATGAAAATATTCATTTCATTCTTTTGTCCTTGGAGATTTTTGGGGCGAAATCCTTTAAGGAGGGGAGAATGTAACACCTAGAATTTTTAGATAATAAAATAACCAAAATAATTATTAAATAGTGAAATTGAGCATTTTCGGACTTATCAGAATTTAGCTAGGGAGTTGCATCATTGGGTCCGCGATAATTTTCTGATCAACTTCCATATATAACTTGTCAAAATCCGAGCTAGTATGAAGAAGTTACGAGAAAAAAAGATACAGAATAAAATAAAAAATATATATATTTAAATGAAAAAAGTCCCTATAGGTCGACACGTTAAGCCCCCAGGTAGACCCGCATTTCCCTCCTAGACGTAAAAACTTCAAGGAGCGAGCCGATGGATCCAAAGTTGATTTTCATGCGATCTGAAGCATTATTTTCTGGATCTAACGATGCACAGCGAGCCTATGATGTCGTTGCACTAGATTCAATCCTAAGATCCGATGGTCTGAGATTCCTAAATTCACTATAAATAGAACCCTAGGCCTAACCATTTTCTCAAAATCAGATTTTTTTCTCCCATTGGATTCATTGCCTAAGGCTGAACCTTAAAAAGAAATTCTTTATGGGGAGGAAATCTTTTTAATGAAAATATTTTACACACTAGAAGTGGATACACAAAGCATAGGATTAGATCTAAGGACCATAGGAGAGTGTTTTTTAAATATTTTAGATTTATAAGCAATTTAAAATAATAGGGTTTTCAATATTTGTAGTTTTTCTGTAATTTTGAGACAGTTTTTAATGTAAGTCTATTTATAGTCGGTTTTTAAGTAAATTTCAGACGATCTTTTCAATTTATTTTTATTCATCTATTTTATTCAGTTATTTGCAGTAACTTACAGTTATTTAAAGTTATTTACATCTGTTTTAAGTTGGAATTTAGCCTATAAATGTTAGTTTCTTTTTTTGTATAGAGATTTAATCCTATTTGACGCAAATAAAATATTAAAAAGAGAAGAATTCGCAAATATGTATTTAATGCAGAAAAACATTATACTTACAAAAATCATATGTAAAATGACAAAAACTGAAATAAAATGGAGATGGACTGAAATAGGCAAATTTGATATATTTGCAAGCATGATTATAACAAGTGGTTATAACTTAAAAGGGAAAAATATAAGAGTAACAATTGCAAGAACAATGATAACAAGTAGGTTATAATTATAAAAAAGAAATAACAGAAGGGGCTTATTTTAAAACTTTGATCTTGGATTAGGTTAATAAGCAAATATAACAGTAGTGGCCCGCACCGGCAGCATTCCCATTCAGGTCTACGACTGATGGTCTCACACGTGGGTGAGGCTAGGCAAGCTTATACTGATTAGGGTAAATAAGCGGCCAATAGATAGAGACTCAATTTTGGAGATTTAGGCAAGGGGAGTAATGTTAGAAGAATTGTTTGTTAGGACTAGTATCGACGACATTTCCTTTTAGGTCGAAAGCTGATGGTCTCACACGTGGGTGAGGTTGGTCACACATATGGTGATTAGGGTAAATAAAGGGTCAAATAGGGGGTGACAGTTAGTGTGTGCCGGTGATGACCGAGCGTGCGACGTCGATTAGGGTAAATAATTTGCAACTATAACACCCCGCATTTTTATATAATTAAATAAAATCAATTGAATTAACATAATGCAAAACAGAATATAAATTTCAAAATATGCATTTAAGAATTAAGCGGTAACATAGATTTATGCAAGCAATGAGTGTGTGATTAATTGACGCAACAATCAATTAAAATGGGAATTAATTAAGAGACATAGAGGCGCCAATTAGTCAGAGAATATTTCACTTTTATAACATTAACTAATTAAGGAATCTTCTAATAAATGGAAATGTATGTGGAGAATAAATTAAATGATAACATACATATATAAATTTATAATTGATGTAATCAGTTAATTAAGAAATTAATTAAAGACATCAAGTAAGCGTTAATTGGTAAAAGAGGGAAACTTATATGTCGGTTAATAGGGTAATGAATTGGCGGTCGAAATATATACAACTAATAAACGCATGATTGAGTGACACATATGAATTAAATATTGATTAAAATGGGAAAACATGTAATTTAATTAATTCGCAATCGATTGAGCATTTTAAAACGAGTGTCAATTAATCAAAGAATATGCTCTTGTTACAATAGCTAATAATGTAAATTAATTTTCCAGATGAAAACGCCAATTATAGGATTATTTGTTTCCACGATTAAAAAAATAATTGAAATGCGTACAAAAACCAAATGCAGTAATTAAGTTTATGATGAAGGTAAGTTAATAAGAATAAATTAAGAAGTATAACTTTTATATACAATCAATTAATAGAGGTATTAATTGACCTGTTCAAATAGGTGACGCAGCGGATAATTAACAAAACGATAGGGATCGATGAAAGTAGCAATTGATGGATTGAAGATACTGAAATGCCCAAATTCGTTGATCACAAAGATACCGAATTCTAGCTATCCTCGTCACGTTGATCGCGCACGATACCGTGAAAGAAGATCTTCAATTCTTCAAGCGTTGATCAAGCGCACTTGATTTCGCGAATCGGCTTCAACAATCGTTGATTCGAGCGCACTCGAATAACCGAAAGTGGAGATAGGAGATTACACTCAACTACCAATTTAGGATGAAAGCACACAGCAATCAAACAAGAAATTTTATTCAAAAATCAACCACCTTGAAATGTACAACTCACTCCCTTTTTATAGTGTTTTCGACCCAGGCCTTAAGTCGTGTACGACTTACGACTTAACTAAGTCGGCAACGACTTATTTACAACGACTCAGCATATTACAACACCACACACTCACAAGACCGACATACAACTTACATCCCTTGCCGACTTAACTCAGGTCATACTCCATATGACCGACTTAACATACAACGACTCAAAGACTCTCGACTTTACAACACAAGGCCTACTCAACACGACACATGGTTACAACAGTTAGGTCGTTTACGTCCTAACGACTCACGACTCAAGAAACTACAAACACATAACGACTTAAACAACCCACGACTTAAGCTCCCAAGCTCCCTGCAGTATCTCCTCAAACGACTCATCATGACCGACCGACTTAAGCCCCCCTTTAAGACCGCCTTCTTAAGTCGTTGACTCGTGAACGACTTAAAACCCATCCTTAGGTCGTGACCCATTAGAGTTAGGTCGTTAACTCGGCACCATTTTCCCTCTGGCCTCCAGTTAGCTCAACGACCACTCAAACCTTCTTCATTAACTCGTATTCCTTTCATACGTGATTCCTCTGGTCTCCAGTTAAGTCGGAAACGACTTAAATCTACCTTCCTAAGTCGTGAACGACTTAAATACATGCCCTTATCTCGTTTGCGACTTATCCTTCTAGCCTGGGCTGCATCATCTTCTCCTGGTTGAGAAAAATTCGTCCTCGAATTTGTAAATTCTTCCACATCAGATTGTCCATCTCCATAATATGGCTCAAGATGCTTAACATAGAATATGTCAGAAGTGTATACTTCCTCCGGCAGCTTCAACTTATAAGCATTCTCATTGATCCGTTTCACAACTTCTACTGGACCAATTTTTCTGGCTTTCAACTTGTTATAAGCGCCTACTGGAAAACGATCCTTGGTTATCACAGCGTAAACCCAATCACCTTCGTTAAATTCAACGCTTCGTCGCTTCAAATCTGTAGTACGCTTATACTTCTCATTTGCTTTCTCCAATCGATCCTAAACGATTTTATGACATTCAGTCAACTCTTCAACAAAGTCTACAGCTCGTTTAACGGTCCCCATCGTTTGTGGTACTACTGCCAAATCCAACGGTCCCCTTGGCAAACTTGAATATACAATCTGAAATGGACTGAATCCCGTACTACGATTTACTGCATGATTATGTGCAAACTCTGCTTGGCATAATTTCATATCCCAACTCTTCAGATTGTCCTTCACAAGACATCGCAACAAATTTCCCAATGATCGGTTAACAACTTCTATTTGTCCATCTGTTTGCGGATGATAAGCGCTGCTAAATTTCAGCTTCGTTCCAACCATCTTCCACAAACTTAGCCAAAAATGACTCAAAAATCTGGTATCCCTGTCTGAAACAATAGACTCCGGTAACCCATGTAAGCGATAGATCTCTTTGAAGAACAACTTAGCAACATGAACAGCATCCGCCGTCTTCTTACAAGCAACAAAATGTACCATCTTTGAAAACCTGTCTACCACAACAAATATAGAATCATTCCCCCTTTGAGTTCTAGGCAAACCCAAAAAGAAATCCATACTGATATCAACCCATGGTTTAGTCGGTACAGGTAACGGCATATACAATCCTGCATTTGTCGTTGTTCCTTTTGAAACCTGATAGATATGACATCTCTCCATAAACCTCTCAACTTCTTTTCTCATTGATGGCCAAAAATAAGATTGAGAAATTAACTGCAAAGTACGATCACGGCCCACATGTCCTTCCTCGTGTCACTCCTTGATAATCTTCAATCTCAAACTGCTCTCTGGAATACATAACCGATTTCCTTTAAACAGAAAACCATCAACCAACACAAATTCATCAGTACTTCCTTCCTTGAGTTTCTCAACAAATTTCACAAAGTAAGGATCTTCTTCAATCAGCTCAGGCAATAATTCAAAACCTCTCACTTCAACTTTCATTGTCGTTAATAAATGACTCCTCCTACTCAAAGCATCAGCTACCCGATTCGTCACCCCTGATTTGTGCTTCACCACAAAGGTAAACTGTTGTAAATATGCGATCCACGATGCGTGTCTCGCTGAAATCTTATCCTGCCCTTGCATATGCTTCAACGCCTCATGATCAGTGTACAGAACAAATTCTTTCTGAAACAGATAGTGTCTCCAATGCTTAACAGCCAGAACAATTGCGTAAAACTCCACATCGTACGTGCTATACCTCATCTTTGCTCCTGATAACTTCTCACTGAAATAAGCAACGGGTTTCCTATTCTGACTCGAGACTCCACCAACTCCCACCTTCGACGCATCAGTATGCAATTCAAACAGCAACTGAAAATCTGGTAAAACAAGAATCAGTGCTGTCGTCAATAGTTCCTTGATCTTCTCAAAAGCAACTCCCGCTTCCTCTGACCATACAAATTGTTTCCCTTTCATGCAATCAGTAACTGGAGCCATCACGCTACTGAAGTGTGGAATGAATCTTCGGTAGAATGACGCTAGCCCATGAAAACTTCTCACTTCCGTAATTGTCTTTGCCTGTGGCCAATTCCTGACTGCTTCAACTTTATTCTGGTCCACCTGTATACCTTCTCCTGACACAACATATCCCATAAATAAAACACTATGCGTCATGAACACGCATTTCTTCGTAGCAGCATAAAATTGTTCCTCACGAAGAATAATCAGCACTTCCCTCAAATGTTGAACATGCTCCTCCATATTCCTGCTATATATCAGAATATCATTGAAATAAACCACCACGAACTTCCCAATGAATGGTCTAAAGATTTGATTCATCACCCGCATGAATGTACTAGGTGCATTTGATAAACCAAATGGCATAACCAACCATTCGTATATCTCCTCTCTCGTCTTGAAGGCTGTCTTCCATTCGTCTCCAGGTCTAATCCGAATTTGATGATATCCGCTTTTCAAATCAATCTTTGAAAAGATAGTAGCCCCACTTAATTGATCTAGCAAGTCATCCAACCTTGGCATTGGGAATCTGTACCTCACAGTGATCTTATTCAGCGCCCGACTATCGGTACAAATCCTCCATGTTCCATCCTTCTTTGGTACCAACAAGGCTGGAACTGCACAAGGACTCAAGCTCTCCTGCACACGACCTTGCTCAAGCAACTCTTCCACCTGCCTCCGCAACTCCTCATGTTCCTTTGGACTCATTCGATAATGTGGTCAATGTGGCAACGCAGCTCCTGGAACAAGATCTATTTGATGTTGAATATCCCTCAACGGTGGTAACTCCATTGGCAACTCCGTAGGAAAAACATCGTCAAACTCTTCCAATACTGGCTTCACTTCATCAGGAACTTCAACCACTTCATTACACTCTCGTCCAATCAACAAAAAGACTTCAGGTTCCTCTTCAACTTCCCTGACAAACTCCTTCAAAGATAATAAGGTTTTCAGCTCTTCAATCTCCTCCAGCTTGCTTTCCTTCTGTTGTTGCTTCTTAGGAACTAAATTAATCTTAGTACCTTCAAACATGAAACTGTAACTATTAGCACGACCATCGTGTTGTACTGCTCTATCAAACTGCCATGGTCTGCCCGACAACAGATGACACACATCCATGTCCACAACATCACACCAGATTTCATCTTTGTACTTCTTTCCAATTGAAAAATTCACACAAGCTCTTCGCCCAACTTTCACTTCACCACCCTTCCTTAACCATGCTAGCTTGTGCGGTTTAGGATGCTTCTCAGTTTTCAAGTTCAACTTCCTCACTGCGTCAGTAGAGATAATATTGTCACAACTCCCAGCATCAATGACGAACTTGCAAACCTTTCCCAGAATAGTGCATGTGGACTGAAATATATTATTCCTCAACCAACTGTTTTCCTCTTCTTGCTTCGGTGCCAAATAACTTCTCCTCATCATCGAATTACACCCTTCATCTCCGGATAACTCTTCTTCCTTCTCAACATAAGGTGAATTAGAACATTCAGCTTCCACATCCTCTTCTTCAACCTCTGCAACCATTGCTCTCCTCTTCGGCTTTGGACATTCATTGCTTTTGTGACCCAACTTCTGATAATTGTAACATTTGAAACTGCTATTAACCTTTGCCTTCTCAACCTCCTTCACAACTGGTTTACTGATAGGTTTAGAAACATTAGAACTTCCACTGGCACCCTTCACTTGATTGTCAGAATTAGTAAATACACCACCTCCATGCCTTCCCTGCTTCTCCCAAGCCAACGCTTTCTGGTGTGCTTCTGCCACAGATCTTGGATCGAACATATTAACCATATCCTGGATCTGCATTCGTAACCCTCCAACAAATCTAGCAGTCAATTGTTCCTCTGTCTCCATAATGTCATTTCGAGCAATTAGTTGATAAAATTCATCAGCATAATCATTAACAGTCTTCGTCCCTTGCCTTAGATTCTGCAATCTCTGGTACATAAGTGATTGATAGTTGTAAGGTAAAAATGTTGCTCTCATCCACCTCTTCATCTTATCCCAAGACTCAACCTTTGACTTCCCCATTCTCTCTCTCGTAAGTTTAGTTTGCTGCCACCATGCCAAAGCTCTTCCCCTCAACCTAGTAGCAACTAACTTCACTCTTCTATGCTCAGGAACCTCCTTGAAATCAAAAATCTCTTCAACATTAGACGACCAATCAAGAAATTCTTCAGCTACCATTCCACCCTTGAACTCTGGAATTTCCATCTTCATACCCGATTCCCATCGACGATCATCATCTACATCCCGATATACATTTCGAACTTGGTCTCGATCTTGATAATGAATGCTAGCTCTATCACCCTCTTCATTGAAATCAAATGTACGTCTATACCGATCTCGACCTTCAACATCCCTTTGTTCACGCATATCTCTTCTACTGTATCTCTCTTCATCTCTATATGGCTCATCTTCAAACTCACGTGGAGTTCTTCCCTCTTCATGTCCATAGTCATGGTTATCTCTCCTTAATGAAATTGATGTTTCTCTTCTCTCTCTAAAAGATTGCGGTGATACCCTCCTCGCTTCCGTAACCGATGGCGAAACTCCGTTTCCTCCATGGTTCGAGATTGGTGATCTCCTCCTTTGATTTTGATTCAAATCATTCATCAATTTCTCTAACTTTCCAATGCCTTCATCAAATTTCTCATTAATACGTTGTTCCATTTGCTCGGCTTCTTCTCTTCTATACAACGCTTCAACATTCTGATGACGATTAGCTCTTCTCGGTGGCATGATTACACAATCACAAACACTTCAATAATTCTTCAACACAAGCAAGTCACGGCTCAACCACTAACTTGACTCGGCCTCAACACTTCAACACAAATCAAACTTCACCTAGGCTCAGCTACTTCTCACAAGTATACACGGCCTACTCTTCAACTCTCGGCTTAAAGTCAAACTACTTTCCAACTTTGATCAAAAATGAAATGGGTCGAAAGCTTCTAACTTGTTGCAACTTCAAGATGAACACGATGAACTTTAACTTCAAATTCCTTGGCTCCAAGACTCGTCTTAGCTATGATTGGCTAAGTCAAGCTCCGATACCAAAACTGACGTAGCGGATAATTAAAAAAACGAAAGGGATCGATGAAGGTAGCAATCGATGGATTGAAGATACTGAAATGCCCAAATTCGTTGATCACAAAGATACCCAATTCTAGCTATCCTCGTCACATTGATCGCGCATGATACCGTGAAAGAAGATCTTCAATTCTTCAAGCGTTGATCAAGCGCACTTGATTCCACGAATCGGCTTCAACAATCGTTGATTCGAGCGCACTCGAATAACCGAAAGTGGAGATAGGAGATTACACTCAACTACCAATTTAGGATGAAAGCACACAACAATCAAACAAGAAATTTTATTTAAAAATCAACCACCTTGAAATGTACAACTCACTCCCTATTTATAGTGTTTTCGACCCAGGCCTTAAGTCGTGTACGACTTATGACTTAACTAAGTCGGCAACCACTTATTTACAACGACTCAGCATATTACAACACCACACACTCACAAGACCGACATACAACTTACATCCCTTGCCGACTTAACTTAGGTCATACTCCATATGACCGACTTAACATACAACGAGTCAAAGGCTCGCGACTTTACAACACAAGGCCGACTCAACACGACACATGGTTACAACAGTTAGGTCGTTTACGTCCCAACGACTCACGACTCAAGAAACTACAAACACATAACGACTTAAACAAGCCACGACTTAAGCTCCCAAGCTCCCTGCAGTATATCCTCAAACGACTCATCATGACCTACCGACTTAAGCCCCCCTTTAAGCCGTAGACGCCTTAAGACCGCCTTCTTAAGTCGTTGACTCGTGAACGACTTAAAACCCTTCCTTAGGTCGTGACCCATTAGAGTTAGGCCATTAACTCGGCACCATTTTCCCTTTGGCCTCCAGTTAGCTCGGCGACGACTCAAACCTTCTTCATTAACTCGTATTCCTTTCCCACGTGATTCCTCTGGTCTCCAGTTAAGTCGGAAACGACTTAAATCTACCTTCCTAAGTCGTGAACGGCTTAAATACATGCCCTTATCTCGTATGCGACGTATCCTTCTAGCCTGGGCTGCATCAATAGGTAAGAAATTATAACGTATAAGAATCAATTAATGTTGGAAATACACACACACACACACACACACACACACACACACACATATATATATATATAGACACACACACACATGTATGATCTAATTAGTTGGATAATTAATAGGAGAACCTTATTTAGAAGGAAACATGAGTTAATAGGGCTATATAACAAAGGAATAAATGAATAACATTGGAGAATTGTACGTTATAAGGTAATAAACAAATCAATAAGTGGTGGTGAGGATTGTTTTTAAGGTTAATTGGATGATTCATAGTTGTTCACTACACCCATAAATTGAACGTTAATTAACCCTAGCCATAATATTTTCTCTGAATTAGCTGCTGTCATTTACAGTAAACTCCTCTTCTCTTTTCCCTTTTCCTTTCTCGTCTATCAATCAAATATTTCCCTAAGCAGAAAATAAAATTAAGCAAGGATATACATACAAGAATATAAGAGAATTGCACAAACAAATCAGGGAATTTATAGCGAATTAAAAATGTAACGACCTGCCTTTTTGGACGTTTTAAGTAGACATACACGTTAGACTCAAACCATTCAAAAGGTGCGGATTGTTATGAGGTAAACAAGAAAAAGAGTAAGAAATAAAACAAATATAGAATCTTGCAGGCGAATGACAAAATATAATAATTAAATAACAGTTCATGAACATGTATATAAATACATTTGACTATTCTTTTACAATAGAAAATCAGAGTTACAGAAACAGGAAGAAATAGATAATAAATGCAGCGGAACAACATGATGCATCGGAATATAATAAATTATACTAGTACAAATCTTTGTCTTCTTCCTCTAGTAATAAGGTCTTCAACCCTGAAATGCTCAGGCTGACCCGAGCGAATCGAAAAGACAAAACATTCGAGTCAGAACTAAAAGATCTTATGTAAGTTAAATCGATGGTAAATATGAATGTGACGGCGTTAAAAAGTGTAATGACCCAGAATTTTTAATAATTTAAATTTGAATATTTAATTAATTTTAAATATTAATAAGTGAATTTTTGGAGTCGAATAAATTTTATTTTGAATTTTGGATTTAATTTTGCAATTAAATCGATTTATTTAATAGTGAAATTCCACAAATAATTTGATATTGGGTTAAATATGATTGAAAATGGTTTGGAAAATTTTGTTATATCATATTAAAGTTATAGAAATATTTTGGAACTTGTAAAACTGAATTTGGAGTTAATTTGTAAAAAATTGAATATTTTAATATTTAATTATCGACTGAAAAATAGCCAATTTTTGAACAGTCTCGGAATTGAACGAAACGAGTTCCATTGGATCCGTAATAGTTAATTATTATCGGATTTCAAATTTCGTAGCAAACGGAGTTGTCGTTTGACCGTGGCAGCTCGAAACGCATCGATATCGTTTTAATTTTAATTCGGCGAGTTAAAATAGCCATTTTTCAAACGGTCTCGGATTTCGACGAAACCAGTTTCATCGGATCCGTAATGTGATATTATTGTAAGATTTCAAATTTCAAGTCGTTTGGGTTTGCCGTTTGTCCGGTACAAGCCAAAACGCCTAGAAATCGTTTAAATCGGTTTAAATTTAAATTGATCGTTTATTGCCGTATCTCACACATACGATGGAATTAGCTTCCGAAACCTGTTCCATTGTGTCCGGAACGCGGAAAAACGTTAGGGTCGCCTGTCGGAACGCGTAGATTGGAGGTCGTTTGCATAAGTGTTAAATTGGAGATTTTATTATTAAAATAATATAAATAACATATAACATATTAACATTTTCTCTCTAAACCCTAATCCCTATTTGCTCGGCCGCCACTCTCTTCAATCCATGGCCGAAAATCTCCTGTCTTCTCCTCCTCTTTTCTTCGAATCCACACACTATTTCCAGAAACTCCCAACTACAACATCGAAGAGCATCAAGAGATCTACATATCCATACGGGAGTGATCGTTTTTAATGGCACAGATTGTCGACAATCGGAGATGGAAGTCGCGCCATTCGCGTGCGTTTTCTAGGCAAATGTGGCAACCGAGCTCTTTGGTTCTCGAGCCGAGGGTGGAGCTCGCATGTGGCTCCGAGGTGATGTTGTCTGATCGTCAGGAAGTTGATCGTGTTGGTGGCAAATTGGAGCCCTAGTTTTGAGCTAATGGGTTCATGTACCTGGGAGTGAACGTGCGTTTGGGAAGATGATTGCAAGTGCAGCCGTGATTTGCTAAGGGGAGTGAACGGCAGTGATGTAATCTGGGTATAAAATTGGAAATAAATAAATTGTGAATTTAGTTTATATAATTCGTGTCAACTTTAAAATAACGTATCTTTGTCATACGAGGTCGAAAAATGCTGAAACGAAGTGCGTTGGGATCGTATGGTCGTGCTCTTCGCGATGAAGCCAGTTTGGAGTCGATTGGAGCTCGTTTGAATTTCGGGTAAAATTAAACGTTCGTTTAATTTTATTCGAAACGAACGCCAAAAACGAAAATAAAAATCAAGGTGAGAACTCCTCACTCAATCGAAAGGTTTTGTTTAAAATTTTAAGTAGTTAATGTTGATTGATGATTGCTGTTTGATTGTGCTAGTAGATATAGTAGGATATATATTATATATAGCGATATATATATATTGGTATATGTATATATCGGATTTGATTTCCCGCCTCGTATAGCGGATGAGACCCTATTGCGCCGTTATTAAGCGGATATTTTATAAAATCCCATATACCGCGATATTCCACCTCGAAGTGGAATTGGTATTGTGCTAACGTCTGTGGTTGCAGGGAAACAGGTTGGAGGGATCCAACTGGATTCCTCACATATTTATTTGATTATTGATATTGTGTTATTGTTGATGTTCATATCGACATATGTTGTTAGTTCCCGTAATTGACCATATGATGCTGTTGCATTATCGGATTCAAAAATTTTAAGTTAAAAATAATGATTTGAATTTAAAAAGGGATTTTAAAGAAAATTTTCAAGTATATGTTTTTAGTAAAGTTTTGAACTTGATGCAATTTAAAATAAATTAAGATTTGAAATTTTAAAATTATTAAACTATGATTTTTATGGAATATAACCAAAAGGGAAATTTAAAATAGATAGATTTATAAAATAGTTAAATTTTAGATTTTTGAATTTTTATAAAGGATGAATATAAAAGATTTTTTTTTTTAAATTGATATTTTTAAATAGAATTTTTGGGATTATAAAATGAGTTTATAAAGTGCTAAGTTAATGTATAAGATGAATTTCATTTAAAATTTTAGATTTATAGAATGTGAAATTTATAAAACGAATGGTTATTGGAAAATTTTAAGTTTATAAGTTATTAACTTATAGAAATGGATTTGGGCATTAAAAAGGGGAATTTTATAGAAATTGTTAATAAATGAAGATTTCATTAGTTGAAATTATTATAAACCATAAAGAAATCTTGTAAGTGATAAGATTTTAAATTGGTGAAGTTCAAAGGAACGATTTGGTAAATAAATAATATTATAAGTATTTAACTTACAATATGGCTTTTGGGTATGAAATTGGGTTATGTAAATTGCATCGGATTAATAAAGGGATTTATAAAATTGGGGTTTATAATAGAAGTGGAATTTATAAACTATGTTTATAAATTTGAAATTCATCGAATTTGATAAATTGAAATATGGGAATTTGTTAAGTGGGCTATATTCACTATTTTGAATATTGAATAGATTATTAAATAAAATGGGTTTGTTTTTGGGAAAGGAATGTTTTAAATGGAATTTAAAACGAATTAAAGGTGTTTTAAAATGTATTGAGTATTGAAAACATAGATTTCAACATTGATTGTTGAAATAGACGTTTTCGAGAAACAGAAGGGGATAATTGGTATAGTATTGGATTTATATATCTATTTTTAATTTCAAATCCATATACTAGTGTTTTTGGGTTGTCGTAACGATGTTTTGCGCAACATTCGTTTTTAACCCAAATAAATGTGAATAAAAGAATATTTCTTTAAAGGAATGAAATTAATACTTAACTATGGTTTAAGCATATGGAATATTTTCGAATTGTTGAAAATAAATTGAATTGTGAATTACTTATTTTTAAATAAGTTTAGAAATGATTTTCCAATATGGAATGGAACGTTTTTGTGAATTCACCTTTTAAAGGTAAAAGTGTAAGCGAATATTTTGGAATCGATTTGAAATCAATTATGAATGGGTATTTGGGATTTAAATCCACTTTGGAATTTATATATAGGAAGGGAAATTGGTTTAAAAATAAATGTTGATTTATTTTTAAAGATGGAAATAAAATTCACGAATTTGGAGCGTAAAATTTAAAAATAAATCGGTAAGGATTTATATGTTGTTTTGAAATTTGTTTTCAAAAGGGATAAAGGATGAATGGTGGTTTGAAATTTGTTTTCAAAATGGTTGAGTTGTGTAATTTGAAATTTGTTTTCAAATGGTTGAGGTGTTTAATTTGAAATGGGTTTTCAAATGGTTAAGTGTGGAAATTATATCGTGAAGGTGTTTTGGTAAAGCAAATAAATTGGGCAATTATTTGGAAATTGTGTATATATATCTTGTAAAGATATTTTGGGACTTAATAATTTTGGAAAAAAATATTTGGAATCTGATGATGTGGCGCATCTTTATTGATAGTTAAATAACCGACTATCAATATTTACCCTTGGATGGTATTGATTGTGTTTGTTTGGAATTGAATGCACACTTATTTTTAAAATAAGCGCTCGCTATTCGGTTTAGCCGGGAGAGGACCTTTGTGTCATATATCCCATTCCGAATATGCGATACGTCGTTTGGATTGCATCTGAAGACCGGTGTTGAAGACCGGGTATTTGTGAGAACGATAGGATGACCTATCGATTGTCTCCGCATCGTTAGCTACGATATGGAGATTTCCTTTGTGATGGGAAATTTTATCGGGATTGTGAATACCCGGATTGCAAGGGCTTCTTTGGAAGTGCCTTCGGTTCTGTTCGAACCCGGAACAGACTTGTATGGTTACGTGTCTGACATTACATTTTGAGAGATAGAGCAGATTTCTTTCAAATACATTTCTGTTGGTGGCGGAGGATTTATTCTCTTAGCTTAACACCCTTCTCTGAGACGTACGAGCTCAGAGGTTATGTAGTTGAAGGTTATCAGCGATATTTCCCAATCTGGTAATGTGGCATGCTGAGTGCTGCTGTGTGATGATCATTGGTTGGTCATTTGTGATATGATCATTTGTTTGATCATTTATCTTTGTGATTATTGCTTTGGTCATCTGTGGACCCAAAGCATGGCTTTGTTACACAAAGCGTAGCTTTGTGGACGAGACTTCGTCAGGACCTCACTCCCCGGAAATGGTCGAAACAGGAATATGCGGCAAGGTTATGAGGGTCGCGCCCTTTAGGGTATGTCATTTCCTTCTGGTAAAGGGTGGTATCATGGTATGGAGCCCAGATATTTACTCATGTGGAAACACTATATCTATTTCTGTGTGGTGTTGTTGGTATCGAGCGCTCGGATAAAGGTCCCAAAGGACCGGGGGATGACATATTCGTGTAGTAGTTACCTAGTTACAGAGGTAACCCGGCCTTGTGTTGGCAGAGATCTAACCGTAACGTTAGTTCTCGGGACGTCCCGCCAGAGGCGATCCCATGTGGCAGTAGGAAGTTCCTTAGCCTGACCATTTGTTGGAAATCCATTCATCCAATACGTGCCTTGTACGGTTTTAGTTGTAGAACCTGCCATTTAACATGGCAGCTATAGTAGGCATAGTATCATGGTACCTATGCTGGCTAGGATTTATATTATACTTTCGAAATATTTTCCACTATGCACTAGTAATAATATCAAAGAATTTTTCTCGTAGTAAGCATGTTTGACTATCATAAGGAGAAATCTCCCCCATGTGTGCGTTTGCATTGTGTGTGTGCCGGGAGGCCTTATGGTAGTTTCATTTTCCAAAAGCATTGCGGATTTAAAAATTTAAATTTTCTTGTTGCTTGTTTAAAGATAAACTGTTTTGAGTTCTCACACCAGTCACATGACTGACCTGGAGTTTATTGTTCCTTTCCTAAACTCTGGGTGCCCACTATTTTCCACACGGGCAGTCTAGAGTTAGGTTGTCAGGTTATTCTGGATTCGGGAGTTGCTGTGCAGATCTGGAGGCGAGCCAGATAGCGTAGTCTATTATCTATTGTATATAGTATTTCTTTCCGCTGTTGTTGTCGTACACTCTGATTGATGTAATGTAATGTGATGTAATGTATAAAATGTATAGTTCTTTTGTTTTAATGAATATTCATTTATCTATTATATGTTGTTCCGCTGCGACTGTGAGATTCTGTTATTGTTTCTCGTTCTGTTACTTGTTTTTCTGTTTTCTCTTCTCTTTCTTTTCTTTCTTCTTCTACCTCTTTCTTCTTCTAAAACCCTAACGGTTCGATTTTTCGGCAACGAAAAATCGCGATCGTTACATTTGGTATCAGAGCATATGGTTAAGCGACAACCTGCTCTGTTGGGTATTACTCATTAGAGAAAGAGTCAGCAGTACTCTAGAATGAGTGTGAGTGTAATAATAGATATGAGTGCGTATTTGTTAGTGAATATAAAATTGTTTTATATTGTGATGATTGGTTTGTTGAGTGGTATATGAACCTTCGTCGGCGCAGCCTCGAAAACTGAATCGAAGGGGTTCCTAAACACTTGAATAGAACAATTCGACACAATATTGTTTTAAATTGGGTAAATGAAATAATTTTACCTCGATTATATTTTATATATAAAAAGAAAATAATTTTTCAAGAATTATTGAAGTGTGTATATAATTGATTGCTTGGTTGTTGTAAATGATATATATATAAAATAATTAAAAGTTGTTTGAATGAGCTAATAAAAGCAACTATTGTAAAAAGAATAATGGTATAAACCAATGAATCATAAGATGAAATTATAATTAATAATGATTTACAATTGTAAGATAATCATGTATGTATATAAGAAGTAAAAATTATATAAGTAAAAGGGTTATAAAAGTGATTTATGAATAGAAAGAAAACTTTTTGAAAGAATAATTAGCATTGATTTCACTATTGTCACTGGGAAATAATAAGGGTGATGACTGCAGCATCATCAGTATCATTTTCGAGTTTCTATGTGATGGATTTGCTACAATAATGAATTAAAAACTGAAGTTTTGTTGTAATAAACAAATTTGAAAATTAAAATTCAACTTGAAGTTGATAAATATAAGTGAAAAAGGTTTTGAACTTATAATATAAGTTAGAAGTTGAATAATAAGTTTTATAACTTATTAAATGGGAAAATGTAAGTGAAACCAGTTGTTGAAGTGGTTAAACAATTAAGTTAAGTAAAATGGAATATGAATTTGAATATTGATATGAATTTGACTTAAGTAAAAGTTAAATAGGATTTACTTTGGGATTTAAAATCCGAATTGGATTGATAAGTTGAAGCTTAAGTTTATTTGAACAAATGATGTCAAATGGAGTATAACTTAAGTGAAGTTGAATAAAAAAAATTGATCTTTGTATCAAAGTTAAATAATCAAGTGAATTAAATGAGGTAAATAGAGTTGAAATGGAATATAACTTAAGTAATATTGAAAGAATTGATGTTAATATCAAAGTAAGTAAAATAATAATTTGGCTCTATTGGATATTCATTAGATGTTGTTTGTTTGTTGATTGATTATATGTAAATACATTAAGTGTTAATGGAAATAATCTAGCGAAAATGAAAGCTATGTGATTGAACTCAAATTGAATGTAAAGTAAATGAATTTGAATAGAATTGAATTTGATTTGGGCTGAATATGAACCAATGTGAATTTAATTAGTGAATGTAACTAATTGAAACGAATGAATTGAATATGCAACTTCAATAATAAACCAAAAATGTATAAGAAGCATGTATTGGAAATTTTGTAATTGAATTGGCAAAATGATTTGAATGTTGATGTTGGAATTGGATACTATTACTAGTATGATATACAGGTATATAATGGAATTGGGATTTTGATTTCAAAGTTAAAAAAAAAAAATTTGTAACGCTCGACAAAAAGGTACGTATTTCAGTTTTTATATGAGATTTGATGATTTCCTTCTCCAGCCACTTGGCTTTCTCTTTTCTTTTTGATTCTGAGGGGCCGTAGAGCCGTTTTGTAGTCGTACCGATCTAGCCGCGCAAAGGAGACTCTGGCGAAATTTTTTTTGAAAATTTAGGGAGTTAGAAAAATTTTGAGAAATTTTGAAAGTTTGAAATTTGAATTTAAATTTAAATTTAAATTGTTAAGTAAACGAAGTTGTTTGAAACTTATAATTGAATTGGGAAAGCTAATTGAAATGATAGTAAATCCTTAATAAAAAGATTGTTTTGAAAAGTTAGTAAAACTAATTAGCTTTGGAAAAATAATAAACGGTTTAGGATTATTCTCCTTAACTTGCAATTTCGAGGACGAAATTCTTTTAAGGGGGGAAGATTGTAATGACCCAGAATTTTTAATAATTTAAATTTGAATATTTAATTAATTTTAAATATTAATAAGTGAATTTTTGGAGTCGAATAAATTTTATTTTGAATTTTGGATTTAATTTTGCAATTAAATCGATTTATTTAATAGTGAAATTCCACAAATAATTTGATATTGGGTTAAATATGATTGAAAATGGTTTGGAAAATTTTGTTATATCATATTAAAGTTATAGAAATATTTTGGAACTTGTAAAACTGAATTTGGAGTTAATTTGTAAAAAATTGAATATTTTAATATTTAATTATCGACTGAAAAATAGCCAATTTTTGAACAGTCTCGGAATTGAACGAAACGAGTTCCATTGGATCCGTAATAGTTAATTATTATCGGATTTCAAATTTCGTAGCAAACGGAGTTGTCGTTTGACCGTGGCAGCTCGAAACGCATCGATATCGTTTTAATTTTAATTCGGCGAGTTAAAATAGCCATTTTTCAAACGGTCTCGGATTTCGACGAAACCAGTTTCATCGGATCCGTAATGTGATATTATTGTAAGATTTCAAATTTCAAGTCGTTTGGGTTTGCCGTTTGTCCGGTACAAGCCAAAACGCCTAGAAATCGTTTAAATCGGTTTAAATTTAAATTGATCGTTTATTGCCGTATCTCACACATACGATGGAATTAGCTTCCGAAACCTGTTCCATTGTGTCCGGAACGCGGAAAAACGTTAGGGTCGCCTGTCGGAACGCGTAGATTGGAGGTCGTTTGCATAAGTGTTAAATTGGAGATTTTATTATTAAAATAATATAAATAACATATAACATATTAACATTTTCTCTCTAAACCCTAATCCCTATTTGCTCGGCCGCCACTCTCTTCAATCCATGGCCGAAAATCTCCTGTCTTCTCCTCCTCTTTTCTTCGAATCCACACACTATTTCCAGAAACTCCCAACTACAACATCGAAGAGCATCAAGAGATCTACATATCCATACGGGAGTGATCGTTTTTAATGGCACAGATTGTCGACAATCGGAGATGGAAGTCGCGCCATTCGCGTGCGTTTTCTAGGCAAATGTGGCAACCGAGCTCTTTGGTTCTCGAGCCGAGGGTGGAGCTCGCATGTGGCTCCGAGGTGATGTTGTCTGATCGTCAGGAAGTTGATCGTGTTGGTGGCAAATTGGAGCCCTAGTTTTGAGCTAATGGGTTCATGTACCTGGGAGTGAACGTGCGTTTGGGAAGATGATTGCAAGTGCAGCCGTGATTTGCTAAGGGGAGTGAACGGCAGTGATGTAATCTGGGTATAAAATTGGAAATAAATAAATTGTGAATTTAGTTTATATAATTCGTGTCAACTTTAAAATAACGTATCTTTGTCATACGAGGTCGAAAAATGCTGAAACGAAGTGCGTTGGGATCGTATGGTCGTGCTCTTCGCGATGAAGCCAGTTTGGAGTCGATTGGAGCTCGTTTGAATTTCGGGTAAAATTAAACGTTCGTTTAATTTTATTCGAAACGAACGCCAAAAACGAAAATAAAAATCAAGGTGAGAACTCCTCACTCAATCGAAAGGTTTTGTTTAAAATTTTAAGTAGTTAATGTTGATTGATGATTGCTGTTTGATTGTGCTAGTAGATATAGTAGGATATATATTATATATAGCGATATATATATATTGGTATATGTATATATCGGATTTGATTTCCCGCCTCGTATAGCGGATGAGACCCTATTGCGCCGTTATTAAGCGGATATTTTATAAAATCCCATATACCGCGATATTCCACCTCGAAGTGGAATTGGTATTGTGCTAACGTCTGTGGTTGCAGGGAAACAGGTTGGAGGGATCCAACTGGATTCCTCACATATTTATTTGATTATTGATATTGTGTTATTGTTGATGTTCATATCGACATATGTTGTTAGTTCCCGTAATTGACCATATGATGCTGTTGCATTATCGGATTCAAAAATTTTAAGTTAAAAATAATGATTTGAATTTAAAAAGGGATTTTAAAGAAAATTTTCAAGTATATGTTTTTAGTAAAGTTTTGAACTTGATGCAATTTAAAATAAATTAAGATTTGAAATTTTAAAATTATTAAACTATGATTTTTATGGAATATAACCAAAAGGGAAATTTAAAATAGATAGATTTATAAAATAGTTAAATTTTAGATTTTTGAATTTTTATAAAGGATGAATATAAAAGATTTTTTTTTTAAATTGATATTTTTAAATAGAATTTTTGGGATTATAAAATGAGTTTATAAAGTGCTAAGTTAATGTATAAGATGAATTTCATTTAAAATTTTAGATTTATAGAATGTGAAATTTATAAAACGAATGGTTATTGGAAAATTTTAAGTTTATAAGTTATTAACTTATAGAAATGGATTTGGGCATTAAAAAGGGGAATTTTATAGAAATTGTTAATAAATGAAGATTTCATTAGTTGAAATTATTATAAACCATAAAGAAATCTTGTAAGTGATAAGATTTTAAATTGGTGAAGTTCAAAGGAACGATTTGGTAAATAAATAATATTATAAGTATTTAACTTACAATATGGCTTTTGGGTATGAAATTGGGTTATGTAAATTGCATCGGATTAATAAAGGGATTTATAAAATTGGGGTTTATAATAGAAGTGGAATTTATAAACTATGTTTATAAATTTGAAATTCATCGAATTTGATAAATTGAAATATGGGAATTTGTTAAGTGGGCTATATTCACTATTTTGAATATTGAATAGATTATTAAATAAAATGGGTTTGTTTTTGGGAAAGGAATGTTTTAAATGGAATTTAAAACGAATTAAAGGTGTTTTAAAATGTATTGAGTATTGAAAACATAGATTTCAACATTGATTGTTGAAATAGACGTTTTCGAGAAACAGAAGGGGATAATTGGTATAGTATTGGATTTATATATCTATTTTTAATTTCAAATCCATATACTAGTGTTTTTGGGTTGTCGTAACGATGTTTTGCGCAACATTCGTTTTTAACCCAAATAAATGTGAATAAAAGAATATTTCTTTAAAGGAATGAAATTAATACTTAACTATGGTTTAAGCATATGGAATATTTTCGAATTGTTGAAAATAAATTGAATTGTGAATTACTTATTTTTAAATAAGTTTAGAAATGATTTTCCAATATGGAATGGAACGTTTTTGTGAATTCACCTTTTAAAGGTAAAAGTGTAAGCGAATATTTTGGAATCGATTTGAAATCAATTATGAATGGGTATTTGGGATTTAAATCCACTTTGGAATTTATATATAGGAAGGGAAATTGGTTTAAAAATAAATGTTGATTTATTTTTAAAGATGGAAATAAAATTCACGAATTTGGAGCGTAAAATTTAAAAATAAATCGGTAAGGATTTATATGTTGTTTTGAAATTTGTTTTCAAAAGGGATAAAGGATGAATGGTGGTTTGAAATTTGTTTTCAAATGGTTGAGTTGTGTAATTTGAAATTTGTTTTCAAATGGTTGAGGTGTTTAATTTGAAATGGGTTTTCAAATGGTTAAGTGTGGAAATTATATCGTGAAGGTGTTTTGGTAAAGCAAATAAATTGGGCAATTATTTGGAAATTGTGTATATATATCTTGTAAAGATATTTTGGGACTTAATAATTTTGGAAAAAAATATTTGGAATCTGATGATGTGGCGCATCTTTATTGATAGTTAAATAACCGACTATCAATATTTACCCTTGGATGGTATTGATTGTGTTTGTTTGGAATTGAATGCACACTTATTTTTAAAATAAGCGCTCGCTATTCGGTTTAGCCGGGAGAGGACCTTTGTGTCATATATCCCATTCCGAATATGCGATACGTCGTTTGGATTGCATCTGAAGACCGGTGTTGAAGACCGGGTATTTGTGAGAACGATAGGATGACCTATCGATTGTCTCCGCATCGTTAGCTACGATATGGAGATTTCCTTTGTGATGGGAAATTTTATCGGGATTGTGAATACCCGGATTGCAAGGGCTTCTTTGGAAGTGCCTTCGGTTCTGTTCGAACCCGGAACAGACTTGTATGGTTACGTGTCTGACATTACATTTTGAGAGATAGAGCAGATTTCTTTCAAATACATTTCTGTTGGTGGCGGAGGATTTATTCTCTTAGCTTAACACCCTTCTCTGAGACGTACGAGCTCAGAGGTTATGTAGTTGAAGGTTATCAGCGATATTTCCCAATCTGGTAATGTGGCATGCTGAGTGCTGCTGTGTGATGATCATTGGTTGGTCATTTGTGATATGATCATTTGTTTGATCATTTATCTTTGTGATTATTGCTTTGGTCATCTGTGGACCCAAAGCATGGCTTTGTTACACAAAGCGTAGCTTTGTGGACGAGACTTCGTCAGGACCTCACTCCCCGGAAATGGTCGAAACAGGAATATGCGGCAAGGTTATGAGGGTCGCGCCCTTTAGGGTATGTCATTTCCTTCTGGTAAAGGGTGGTATCATGGTATGGAGCCCAGATATTTACTCATGTGGAAACACTATATCTATTTCTGTGTGGTGTTGTTGGTATCGAGCGCTCGGATAAAGGTCCCAAAGGACCGGGGGATGACATATTCGTGTAGTAGTTACCTAGTTACAGAGGTAACCCGGCCTTGTGTTGGCAGAGATCTAACCGTAACGTTAGTTCTCGGGACGTCCCGCCAGAGGCGATCCCATGTGGCAGTAGGAAGTTCCTTAGCCTGACCATTTGTTGGAAATCCATTCATCCAATACGTGCCTTGTACGGTTTTAGTTGTAGAACCTGCCATTTAACATGGCAGCTATAGTAGGCATAGTATCATGGTACCTATGCTGGCTAGGATTTATATTATACTTTCGAAATATTTTCCACTATGCACTAGTAATAATATCAAAGAATTTTTCTCGTAGTAAGCATGTTTGACTATCATAAGGAGAAATCTCCCCCATGTGTGCGTTTGCATTGTGTGTGTGCCGGGAGGCCTTATGGTAGTTTCATTTTCCAAAAGCATTGCGGATTTAAAAATTTAAATTTTCTTGTTGCTTGTTTAAAGATAAACTGTTTTGAGTTCTCACACCAGTCACATGACTGACCTGGAGTTTATTGTTCCTTTCCTAAACTCTGGGTGCCCACTATTTTCCACACGGGCAGTCTAGAGTTAGGTTGTCAGGTTATTCTGGATTCGGGAGTTGCTGTGCAGATCTGGAGGCGAGCCAGATAGCGTAGTCTATTATCTATTGTATATAGTATTTCTTTCCGCTGTTGTTGTCGTACACTCTGATTGATGTAATGTAATGTGATGTAATGTATAAAATGTATAGTTCTTTTGTTTTAATGAATATTCATTTATCTATTATATGTTGTTCCGCTGCGACTGTGAGATTCTGTTATTGTTTCTCGTTCTGTTACTTTTTTTTCTGTTTTCTCTTCTCTTTCTTTTCTTTCTTCTTCTACCTCTTTCTTCTTCTAAAACCCTAACGGTTCGATTTTTCGGCAACGAAAAATCGCGATCGTTACAAAAAGTTTATGGGGTTTGACATCTCATGTCCAGTGTCTAACATGAGTGCAGTAACTTAAGAAATGTTTGGGATTCGCATCACCCAAGGATCCGTTAAACTATCTCCTATATAGTACAATACGCTGTTATGATATGTCTAAGTAAAGTAAAAGTAATAAAATAACATTAAGGCATTACCCATATCCCCTTTAACACATTTTATATATTCTCATAGTCAATACAGTACCGTACGCTCCTCCGTAAACTAGAGGTTTACACAGAGGGCACCCCATTGGAATGGTACGAAACAAACTCGTAGAAGGCGCCCTTGGGCATTTGAAGATGGCACTCGAGGCAATGCCATGGTAGATATACCAATTGCGGATGGACTGGTGGTAATGCATAGCAGCTACTACTGCCACCTTGGACACACTCCAAAATCAAAAATCAAAGGTGGCCACAGAATCAATCAAAACGTAATAGAATGGTATCGAAGAAATGTGTCTGATAGGAGGAATGACCTCACTTGGCCTGGCATGGCTCCTATTTTAATTACATCTAAGCTGACTCATGGGAGTTAGGGTCACGTCATACCACATATAGAAATTGTTCGCCATGTCATCCTACTTCATTATTGGAATCTCCACCACGTACATGGTTGTCAAAGTGGTTTTCGTTATTAGAAGGGAGTATGATAACATCCGATTCTGGTCTCTTTAATAATCAAACGCTTATTACACACCAGATGGTTCTTTAAATTTTCAAAACCATTTCGTAATTGATACCAAGATATCATATTCAATTAAAACCGTATCACTTCAGAAATTTATATTCACTTTCAAAAATCATATTTTCAAAATAGTTTACAACCCTCATTTCAAAACTTCATATTCGAACCAAATATGTAATTTAAATCCCAACTTAGGTTTAGTTATCATTTAAACTTGTTCACTTTAAAATCGTGGATTTAAAATATAAACACATCCGCTTAATTTAGTTTGAAATTTAGAAAGATAGTTTAGATAGTTATAAATAGTTTGGAAAATCAAATATTTTGAACTTTTGAAGAATATAGATTTCAAAAAGTTTATACTAAAAAATTCATTTGAAAAATAGTTTCAAAGTCAAACCGATTCAATTCAAAATTTCCCTATTCAAATCAATTCCAATTTCCATTTCGATTGAATCGATACAATCCCGATTTCAGGTCGAATTTTACTTCGATTCCAAATAAATTTCAATTTCAATTCAAAATAAATGTCAATTACAATTCCAAATTAATTTCAATTCCTATTCTCAACCTTAAACTATTTCCATTTATATCAATTCAGAGTTCGATTTTTAAAATATCTATTCAAAACACTAAATCGAATTTACCATCAATATCCGTACTAAAATCCAAATCTTCAAATAAAATTCAATTTCAAGCTTAATTTCGAAATATTATTTTATATCACTTTTATTTAGCAATATTCAGAGTTCGAATACAATTCCAATCTTTTCAAATAAATCAATTTATGAAATTCACATCTTATTTCGATTATAACTTAAAATTTTCAAACTCGATTCTTTAAATAATCGGGTTGACAAGTTCCTTTTTTACATTTCAGGCATAAGTTCAAAAATGATTCTATTTCCATAAATTCGATTTTATTTCTTACAATCAAAATTATTTTAAATAATTTCAAATCACAATTTTAAAATCATTTAATTTAACCAATCCAGCATCCGTATATAATTTTCTATCCTATGGCCAAGTGAATAATTGCTTTGATTTAATTGCTTGGATGAATATATATCATTTTAACCCAAATAAATGTCATAAGTATGTATCATTTCAACCAATTTCTGAATTTATTCAAAATAATTTGATTTACAATTGTATATACTGTAAATAAATTACAGGTTGATAACGGGCCATATGCAAATTAAATAAACATCCAAATCATTTAAATATCAATCAATAGCATCCATCACAATCAAGCATCCAAATAGTCAAAATAGCACAACAATTAACTAATCATTAATAATCGTGGGTTTAACTAAAAACTCAATCCCATTTCAATTTTAACTGTCAATTAAAATTCCTATCATTTTAATTCATACAATTTAAATGTCAATTAAATTTACTCAACTGCAATCAATAAATTTAAATCACTTAATGATATAAATTTAACTAACATAAACATATTTAGTTCATCATGAGCGTATAAAACAGGTACCTTTATTAGAAACTAAAAATATTTCAGCTTCAAATAAATACTACTTTGATTCCAAGTTGTAGCCTTCGTCGATGCGATCGCAATGCGACTTGTTTCACTCAAAGCGGACCTCGTCTATGAAAGTTATGAAATTTTATAAGTTGACGATGTTTATATTTTAATTATTTAACCAATATAAATCTTATTAACAATAATTACCCAGTATACACACACACACACACACACACACATACATAGATATATATATATATATATATATATATGGCCTAACCTATCAACAAAGATTTAATCTACCCCCTTATTTCCCTCTCACTCCTCATCCCTCTCACATTTTCCAACTTTTGTTCCTATTTTTTCTTTTTCCTTTTCTTTTATTTTCTTTTTTTAGATGGCCCAATGCCCAACCTCTCTTCTTCCCCCTTTTCTTTTTCCTTCTTCCTTCATTCGCTTACAACTTCCTCTCATGCACGCCCCTCGAGTCTGTGACATGCCCCTTTGGACGACCATCAATCGATCTAGGACCACCTACAAACTCGCCTCATCGTCCTTCTCAACCTGTCACCACCGCTCCTTTCTTTGAGTCACCTAATCGATTTGTGACCTTACCATTTCCATGTCGACCACCATCAAGTCGCAAACCCCCATGCGCCACCACACACTCCCAGACCATGCCCACGCATGCACCTATCGACCATGAACCCGAATCTCATGTTGCCACAACCTATCGATGCTTGAAATTCGCCTAATAACCCTAGCCGAGCCTTCCACTCAAAAACCCACCGTCGATCTATAAAACGAAGCTGCACATCATCAGAAGATTACCAGCACATTGATTTCATTAAAACTTGATTTTTAAAATTGGGATCACATTTTTAAATTTGGTAAAAATGAAGAAACTGATTTTTAGACTTTTCATTTTTCTGTTTCTTTTTGTTTTGTGTGTTTTTTGAATGAAGAGAAGGAACGTAGATGATTTTAAATCAAGTAGGAGGTAGGTACTATAGTAGGGTAGCTGATATATGTAGTGTGCAGTTGGAAAGAAATATTGTGGGTAGAAAGTAAAGAATGTAGGCTATGGTCAAAATCAGGAATATACACACATGCATGCATATATATATATACATACATACATACATACATACATACATACATATATATTTATATATTTTCAAACTATCAGGCTGCTAATTTTGGATCCCAATCGAGGCATGCTGCCAGGCATTCATAATGTGATACCCCTATTACGAACGTAATGGAACAAGTTCAAAGGTCTAATTGATCGTACGGAGAAGATAGCTTATTTAAACTAGTTATAATAATAAATTCCGATATAAATTTCAACGCATTTTTAGCCCATACGATCAAACGATAATCCTAAATGCTACAAATTTAAAATCATATAATAATACAACATTTCGGATCCAATGAAACTGGTTTCATAGGATTGCGAGACTGTGGCCTCGAAGGCTATTTTTATACTTTAATTAAAACGAGTTATTTTTAAAATTGAGTAAATCGCTTTTAAATTCAATTTTAAACTATTATTTACATTCATTCTTATAAATAGAAATTAAACACGCTTTGAAATTATTTTTTATCTTGCTTAAAACTCAAGATTCCACTTTTTAACCAAATTTAAATTATTGAATTTAACAATAAAATTATCCAATAAACCACTATATTTGAAATTCAAGTCATTAAATCCATAAAATTTACTTTTAAATATATAAAATCAATCAAATATTCCGATTTCAAATACAATCAACTACCTTATAAGTCAAAATATATAAGGTGTGGCGTGTGTGTGTGTATTTGTACATATAATAGAAAATTACAAATATACTCTCTCATACGCTCTAATGTAATAGGAATCTACCAGCTATAAAAACCAACACCCTAGAAACACTGACCTAAATCTCAAAAGAAGTGTTTGAACTCGGGTCATGCCATGAAATACGAACCATTAGGTTGTGTATTATTTATATGGTCAGAAATAAATATAACTTTAAAACATTCTACAATTTCAATTTTCACGTCGAAGAAATAAAATATAAATATTGAAAATCGCATAAATCATTACTGTCCCCAAATAGTAGTGGTCAATTCAAGAAGGCTCTAAAAAAAGTCCAAATGGGAATACAAAATTAGCTAATCTGGTAAATACAATAAGATATGTTGGAAAATGACTTTGAATTAGTTTATCACCAAATCACATAGTCACTTCCTCCATTCACCTTATCCTTGTTACCTTACCTATTATCCTCTCCTGTTGTAATACATAAAGAGGGAAAACTAGAGGGAATTAAACAAGATCCGTGAGACTTATTTTACTAGTGGTATGATGTATACAGGTAGTTAAATCATCACTTGTAATCTACACTAACTAAGGGTGTTCATTTATGTGCATTACACTAAGTGTACATTATAATGCCTTAGAACACACAATAGGAACAGGATCCCAATGGTAACTTACAATAAAAGCATTGATTAATCTCCTCTTTAATGGATGTATCCTACACTCTTTATCATTCAACTTAAAAAAAAGAGTTGATAAACACTTCGACTCCCCAATAGACACAACCGCTTATCCGCACGCTGAATCCACAATTGGCAGATGTCTCTTCCTCGGTAAGAAATATTTGACCGAGGCTGGCTATAGTAACAATAAAAGCATCTAATTGTGACATAATTACATGTTACGTCGAATGTCACGTTATACAGCATCATCAAGTATGAAACTAGGTATGTCACCTAATATGAAACAATTCTTTCATGTTACACAACTCCATGCACTTACGTGAACTCCCCAAAGTCAAGAAAGTGGGAACAAGTTTCCTCGATCGATCCTACTTGGCCTGCACTAAATCTTTCCTCAACCTGAGTTGTCTACAGGTCTTCAATCATCTGAATAGTCATGTCGGTCAACATGATTCATGTACCCTGTTTGTTTTCTACAAATAGAAAAATGATTCGACGGAATAACAATTTGGGCAACCGGAATGAATGTCAACTGGCCAGATCTTCTAGTCAATTGCCGGTTTGACATTGAAAATTAACTTTCACTTGTAGGCAGTTGTTTTTTTCTTAAGGTTTTATAAAGCAATGTCGATCGACCCACCCTATTTTCAGCCAATTGTATTTTTGAATACCGGGTCTTTCCATCTTATTTAGATTATCTTTCTTGATCTAGTTTTCATTCCTTATATTTAGTTTATTTATTTAAACATTACATATATCTTCGAATGCATATGATCTTGATTTTGAACAGTTATCTATATATAATTACGACCATATCCATCCTTTAATACATTTGATCCCATAACTCTATATAACTATTCAATGGTCCATCTACGTATTCAATTCCATTAGATGTTGATAGAATCAGATTTAGGTGATTTTATAATATCTTACATGTATTCGTTTTTATCAATTTAAGTCTATTATATATATCAGACCTATATGTTTTAAAGGTGAATTATGACCATTCAAATGACACAATATTATAAATTTAAGAGTTTTGAAGAACGTTAATGATTTTGTACCTTTAGATTTAAAGAACTTCAAATGTAAATAAGGTCATCTTTTTTCGAATGTTGAATAACTTTGTACAAATGACTTTGATTGGACAACCCTATGTATATTCTGAATTTTTGAATCAGACCTTACAAATTATTTAATATTAGATGAGAACAGTAATATATGATATCTTGTCATTTTGACCCAATATGATTATCGATCATGTGTCCAAAGCATTTACCTAGTTTATATATCAAAAATAACTTATTTAAACCGACGTTCCTACGTACATTTTAAATGTCCATGGTCCAACCATACAAGTACCATACATTATATGGAATCTACATTTATATATGTGTTTGTGGTAACAAATATTATTTAGAATAATAAATCTAATGAAATTATTGTTTAATTATATAAACTAACTTGACTTATTAGTTGAAAAATGAATACAATGTTTAGTGTCAAAAATCTAAAGCACTAGTTAACGCCAACTTAGTAAAGTTTCAAAATGGACTGCTATATAGTTACGGAAAGAATAGTAAAAATCAAAATGACAAACTTTCAATGCAACTACTATACCTACAATGCAACGACCTCAGGAATATATTAAGCATCACTATGGTGCAAAGAACATCCTACTCCTTACCAACGTTACTTAATTTAGCATTTAGCAAAACATATGGAATGTGTTTGGCGTAGCTAATTCACAACGCTCTATAGATACCACACTGGTTTTCCACTCAATAAACAAACAACTATGTGCTATGTTCTCGCTAAGGTGTATTCCTTATCCTTAGCAATGTCATAGCTTCACATATATGAATTCACATTCATCTTAGCGAAGTTGGTTACTTTTTTAATGCTATTGCAATATTGGCATAACGCTTGAAATTTAATATATGTGGTTTAATGAATATTTAATTTTTTTCATTTTTCTGTCATATGTATTTTGGTTTTGATATTTATAGACTAATTGCATAATTGTATGAAAATTAAATTACATTCAAATTTAACTTTAATCGCAAAATTTATTATTTATTTTTATTACTAAATATTATTGATTATATTATTTATGGTTATTTGTATTTTTCAATTATATATAAATTATAGTTATAATTTTATTTTTATTTAATTTTGCTAAATTATATTACTAAATTATATATAATTTTGATAATATAATATTTAACTTTAATTTTAACTACTGAATTGAGTTTCATAAACTATATATTAACTTAATATTTTATTACTATTTAATTTGAACAAGTTTTAAAATAAATTTCACTTATAAAGTTAGCTATTGTAATAAAAATCATTAGGTAAAATTGGATAACCATTAAAAGGATCGAACATAGTTTAAATGGTACTATTATTGAGTTCAATCAAAATTTTGTTTTATTTTAGCTTCTTTATTTCTATCTGCCCAAAAAAATTCGTGCATTAAATCGTGGAACAAATTAATCTAGTTCACATGTTGAAATTAGAAACATCCATCATACTTGGTCTCTGGGATGAGAGTATCGATGTATTATCTCGTTCGTATCTATAAAACATTGATCAAAATTCAGTTTGTCAATCGGGATACGACTAATATCCACAAACTCCATAGAATATTTCTTAGTTATCCGATCGTAAAATTTCAAGGCAACCTTGTTTTGAATTAGGAGCAATTATAGAAAGATAAAAGAATTGGACAGAGATATCAAGAAATAGAAATAGTCAGAATATGGATTGGAGGGGCGAAGGGAGGGAGAGAGTGTGTGTAGGGAGAATTATATATGTTAAATCATAACTCCCATTAAATTTCCATCTAAAAATTAGAAAAGTGAGGAAATATTTTAAAGTGCTTTAATTTTGTAAATTGTTAACTTTTAATATTATGATATTCTAATATAATCAATTTCTATTCGTATGTAAAATGATTTATGATGTATTAACAAAATTGCTTTCTCGAATCGAAATTCAATATGAAATTGTGTTTTAACATATCTAATTCTCTCTTTCTAAACACACTTTCTCAAACTCTCCCCCGATCTCTCCCTAAAACTCTCTCCTTTTTTATCTTTCTACAAATTGCGTCTAATTCAAAAGATGGGTGTCTCAGTATCATTCCATTGGATAACCAAGAAATATTCTAAGCCATTTGCGGATATGAGTCGAATCCAAATTGACAAAATGAAATTTGATTGATTTTTTATTGATACGAATGAAATTATACACCCATCCTTCTATCTTAAGACCAGTTAAGATTATTGTTCCTAGTTTCAATATGTAAATTAGACTAATCTTTTCTAGGCTTAGTTTGTGTATTTTTTTGGGTGCAAAGAAATAATGAAACTAATATAAAAGAAAATTTAGATTGAACCCAACAATAATATCATTTAAACTTTGTTTGTTCCTCGATCGTATGAGTATCCAATTTTACTTGATAATTTCTATTTTTTACATCCAACTTTTTGAATCGAGGTGGTAAACACTGTATAAATTTAAATAGTAATGATAATAATTTAAATCAATATGTAGTTACAAAACTCAATTTTATTATTCAAAATTAGAGTTACATATTAATATTATCAAAATTATACACTATTTAGTAATATTAAATAAAATAAAATTATAACTATAAATAAATTACATGCCATTAAAAAACAAAAACACTTATACATATATATAATCAATAATATTTAATAATAGAAATAAATAGTAATTTTTAAAATTAAAGTTAAATTTGAATTTGAATATAATTCAATTTTCGTACAATTATATAATTAATTTATAAACATCAAAAGCAAAATATATGTAATCAAAAAATAAAAAATAAAATAATTATAAAACAAAAATAATAAATATTATGTCGATGTTGCAATGGGAATGTCTCAAATGTCACTAAGGCATTAGAGATTTGTATATGTAAAGTTATGACATCGGTAAGGCATAGGGAATACACCATAGTAAGGACATGTAATACGGAACCATTAGTTTCCTTAATGCAAAAACAAGTGTTGCATCTATAAGGCAAAGCTGATTCCCTATGCCAAATGAACTAAGTATGTTTGACTAAATACAAAATTAAGTGACACTTATGAGGAGTATAGAGTTCTCTACACCATAGTGATTCCATAAATAAACCCCTTCATAGTAATAATGAGTTATCCAACATAACCCTTTTGTGTAATTTTGTGCCTAATGAAATTTGAAATGTTATATGTTAAGAATTAAAGATGTAATGATGGAATAATAAAGTTGAACATGAAATGAACTTAAAAGATAATAGTTCTAGTTTAATATTATCAAAACTAAACCTAAACCGTCAGCCACTGAACGAAAGAAAAACACGCTTGCAAAAGTACGAAATAATTGGATGAGTTTATTATACTTTCCATGGTCAAGAGAAAAAATTATTGATATTAGCCAAACGAGAACGCTAAAAATGGAAGAAGAATATGAGTTCAAGGAAGGAAGCTCACTACTTCATTTTTTTCTTGATTCGTCGGGGATATTGCCGAGAACTTTTTACAATATCTTTCTTTCCATTCACCCTGTCCTAGCTTTACCTAGTAAATAAGCATGAAGTTTATATAGGCAGTAATCAAAATAAACATGATAAAACGAGATATAACTGAAATATGTGATATAACAAGAAATGAAAATTAATATTTCCATCTAGTTGTATATGTTTTGTAATGTGTTTTCGAAAACCGGCAATTCAATGATGTTAAATTCATTGACACACGTACACTCTTCTTTAGTCATATAAGACAATTACATCTAATAATAACGATAGTTTGGTTTAACGCAAATATAGGAAACTTGATAAATTGAAGTTGGGATAAATCTCATTATATCCATTCTACATTATATATATTAATGAGATATTCAACATTGATGTAAAACGTAATCAGTGGTTTGCAAAAAATTATGAAGTAGACGATGCATTAATCTAATCTATAATAGTAGCAGAGATTAGTACTGCATCTATTTCGATTATTTTTCATTGTGTTGTCCAATTAGCATGTTGAAGATGTACTTCCATAAACTAGCACAATTTATATGTTAGTAAATACCTTCTCTTGACCTTATTAATGCTTCAACGGATTAGAAAGAAACCAAATGTTGATCATGGAATGATAAACATAGTGACTAATCCAATACTACAACATGAACAATATGATTTATAAACTTAAAAGGATCAATAATTTTATGGAGCGGCGGTAGCATACATAACTATTATTATATTTTGATTGAGTGCATAAAGCCGGATAAAGACGTGCTCTTTTTGAGAGTACCTTTTCTTTACCATATTTGATTTTTTGAATATAACACTCCATTCTATTGAAGTCCAGTTGATAAAAAAATGTTGGTCCTAAATGAAGAATAAAGATGCTCGACTTTAGTGAAGAATAATAAGATATAAAGGATTTTCAATTTAGGATAGTGGTTTAGTAACCAATCAAACATAAAAAAATACATACACCTGTTTGTTAAATACTCGCCGGTCTCTTGAATTCCAAAAGCAGATTTCTAGCACCCTATCAAAATTACTTATAAGACCTAGATGTAAACAAAAACGTCATATGTACTTAAACATGGCATAAAAAAATCAGCTAATAGCTACATATAAAAAGAAATTCAGGAAACTAGGAGAATATTCAACAGATGGGTTCGTGATATGTATTTTTTATGTATGATTGGTTAATAAATCACTATCCTATTGAAAACCTTTTATTTCTTATGCTTATTCAATGAAGGCAAAGTATTTTTATTCTTTATTTACGGCCAAACTTTTTTTTTGGTTGGACTTGAGAAGAGTGAGCATTTTATTTAGATACTCGGTTCTTATGAAGAGAATATACTCTCAAAAATAGCACGTCTTCATCAGGTTTCATGTACTCAATCAAAATATAATAATAGTTTTGTATACTTGACCACTGCTTAAATTTACTAGTCCTTTAAGGTTTAAATCATATTGTTTATGTAGTAGTATTGAGTCAATCATTACACTAAACTTTCTATGACTAGCATTTGGCTTCTAACTTATTTGCTACATCAATGATTGGGTTAGCATAAAGTACTTAGTAATGTAAAAAAATTATAGGCTTAGCGAGGTACATCTTCAACACACTACTTAGAAAATACAATACAAATATTTGAAATGAATGCAGTACTAATCTCTTCTGCTATTACAAATTGGACTAATGAATCATCTACTCAATCCACTTATTACATTTTGTGTATATGGTTAATATGTCACTGACATGTATAACATAATATGCCATAAAGGAGTGGATATAAAGAAATCTAAGTAAACTCAAATTTACCAAATTTTATGTTTGTGGTCAATCAAAATCATGATATTCTTTATCAATATTTTTTGTGCATCATCCCAATGTATTTTATGCGAACAGAGTTGTGAATAAAAATCGAAAAGTATGTGATGCATGCTCAACAGCTTTAGAAATTCAATAATAAATACCTAGTGGAATATTATTGTCCTGATATAAGTTCGTAACCATGATAAAAACATGCCAGACTACATAAGCCATCCTTCTGAGGGGTAGGTGAACTTGTTTTACCTTTCATGTAAACTTGCAGACCAGAAACATAGCATATGTGAGTTACATCCTTCAATTTACGAGTTTCTGGAATGATGAGAACTTGAGAATTCATGAAATGAAGCTTAAACAAAAAAATTGATAAGAGTAAATTCAATACCGCGAAGACGATGGAATCGACAAGTGACGTTGAAATTTTAGGAGGCACTTTAGGGAACAAACTTGAACGATGTAGGGCTAAAAAGGAGATGGCGGCCAAAAAAAGGAAAGACCGTTCCTATTCTAAACCAATTTTCCATTTCCTATTTTCCAAATTTCAAACAACACCATGTGCCTCTTATTTGTCAACTTCATTAAAAAATGCATCGTTATAAAAGAACAGTCGACATCTTTTTGTTGTCTGTGATGAAGAAATCTTCCGAAATTATTTAAATTTTTAATTGCAGGCGTCAGTAAAATGCTAACCGTTTAAAATTGCAGTATTTTGTTATCGCCTAAAATCTAGATGGTAGAAAGTGGAAATTTTGACGTGGAAAGTAAGATTCATTAGGAAACCCTAATTTGAAAGGCTTTCCCTTTCTACCTATCTAACTATATGCGGAAAAATGTCACGGTTAGATGGATAGAATTGGAAAGTCTTTAGCCTAGCCGTACATGTTTATGTATAACTTTATTATTTGTGTGTGTATACGTTTTTAATAATAGTTGCATACCTTTGGTGTCACGGTTTTTTGGTATCAACATGAACTACCAAAAATTTCCCTAATACCAAATCGTGATATCACTTGAAAATACGATCTATCGGTTAAGTTTCTTTAATAAATTCAAAACATCCATCTACAAATATTATCTAGTCTTAAAATTAAGATCTAACAAATAAAATTCCATCAAAAATTCAAAACATCCATCTACCAATACTACCAAATCTTAGTATCACTTAAAAATAAGATCTAATAAATAAACTGTTAATCAACAAGCGTCATCGCATGCGCTTCGTGCATGAATTTTTTTCTATAAATTACATATTTTTAACGCATTCAAAACGTATGCACTTAGTTTGATTTTTTATTTTTATGTTACAACAACTAATTTTATGTTCCAAGTTACAAATCTAATTTTTATGATAGTTTGAATTCTCATTTATTAGATCCTATTTTTAAGTGCTTTTAAATTTTCATAATATTAATGGAATCAACATCTAGGTTTGAATAAGTCTAAAGTAATAATAGAGAGATTTTATCTCCTAATTTATAGGAAAGATTATAAGAAATAACAATTTAATATTTAAAAAGTTATATATAGGTGTATTTTTGAAAGTTCACGTTCGGACCAAAAAATTGCACTTCCAAGCTAACTATTAATTAATTAATTAATTATGTAAATGAAATTTCAAAATTAAAAATAAATTTGATGTTCCAACTTAGAAATAAAGTTTAAACTAACAAAAATGATTTCAACACAAAAATATGGTTAAATATTTCTATAAATCTTTTTATAACGACCCGCTATTTTGGACTATTCGCATCCGCACATGTCGGACTTGACTAATTCAAAATACCGAATTGTTAATTTAAATTTGGCAAAACTCAGATATATAGTAAATAAATAATCACAGAATCACAGACACAGAGTAATAATATGCAGCGGAAGTAAAAGAGATAGTAGTTCATGAAGCTACTATATAAATATATAAGATACATCAGAGTTTACAACAGAAGAGAAATACGATAATCAAATACAATTAGAATACATCACTGGAATCATCGAATACTGGAAGCAGAATAGATGGCTGGATCTTCAAGCAAAGCTCCAACTCCAAAGGTGAGTCTCGAAAGCTGAACCACTTAGTCTGACCCGAGCGTAAAGCAAAACACAAAACACTCGAGTCAGGATTAATATTCTTATATCGATAAATCCAACTCAAGTGAAATAGCAATCGAAATACAAGTAACTCAAAGGATGTTGGAATCACCATCCTCTAAGGATCCGTCAAACTATCTACTATGTAGTAGTGTACGCTAAATAGATAATGTCTATCAGTAACATAATGTATCAAAATAGTGTTAAGGCGTTACCATTATCCCCCTTAACACATTTTATAAATGTCATAGTCTATACAGCACTGTAAACTCCACCGTAAACTAGTGGGATATCAGGGAGTACTCCATAGGTATAACACAAAACAAAATCGTAGTGGTCGCGTATATAGGGATACAAGTATGACAAGGCACATGAGGCAATACCCAAGGTAGTGAAACTACCGTTCGCCTGATCCGGACTGGTGAGAACGCATCGCCCCAGCGATCGCAACACCACGAAACAACACTCCTGAAATTCCGAGGGTGCACCAATCAATCACAAGTAATGAGTAATAGTTACGAAGAAGTGTGTTCGCTCGAGGTGGCTAACCCCATTTGGCCCGGCACGGCTCCTGTTTTTAGTCATTTCCAATTTGACACAAGTGTCAAGGCTATCCATTATCGTTCTCTTTCTTCAGTGATCACGTACATCATTCCAACCACTTCATTCTGGATCACACTCCGCGTATAGTTATTAAAGTGGTTTTCAGTTTAGATAGAGAGTATATCCATAACCGGTTCCGGTTTCTTTAATAACTTTCGTAATTATTACACCGATTGGTCATCTAATAAATTTCAAAACCAAATCAATTTCAATTTCAACTTCAATTCGTAAACCAACATTTCAATTGTCTTTCTAAATCAATTTCCAAAATTTACGTTCAACTTTCCAAATTTCCATTTCAAAGTCTTACAATTCAATTTCAATTTTTATTTAAACAATTCAAATATTGATTCAAGTTCGTATATTTGTTCATTCCGAAAACATTTAAATTAATTTAATTTAACATTCAAAATCAATTTCAATTCATTAATCGATTTCATTCATATTCGTTAAGTTAGTTTATCATTCAAATAGTTTCCATTAAATTTCCAATTCATTAAATCAATTACTTAAGTTCAACCTCATTATATCAACTAACACATTAAATTCAATTAGATTCGTCAAATCAATTTTTTTTAAATTACAAGTCTTACAGTTATTACAATAAAACGCATCTTATTTCTTGTTAAAGAAATTCAATTTGATTTATTCACTTACTTAAATTTTCCAAACTTAATTAAATAAGAAATCCAATTTCATTTATTAACGAAGTTCGAATTCACTTATTCAAAGTTCAATTTCTCTTATCAAAGAATTCAATTTTTATTCAATTATCAAATAATTCAATCTTTTTCAATTATTAAATAATTTCAATCTTAATTACTAATAATTTCAAAACTTAAAAATTTCAAACTTAATTATAAATTCAACTTAATTATTAAATCATTTCAACTTAATTCAATGAATAATTCCAAATTTTATCGTCAAATAATTCACTTCAAACAACGCTCTTTCATCATTTATTACACTAATATTTTGTTTCAAGTTCCAATATTAACAATTTCCTTTAATCAAAATTTACGTCCAATTTTTATTTCAAAACCTTATTATTCAAATAAATCTTTATTTTATTTCAAACCAAATTATTGACCAATCGGGTTTATTTAATTCTCTATCCTAAGTCAAGTTCATTTGGGTATTTATCATTTCAACCCGATTCCAATTCCAATTCAAAAAATCAAAACATAACAAAGGGAACTTGCAGTGTGATAACTGTGATGGTGTCAAAGTAAATAAACAAGCAATAACAACGATCAAACACAATCCAATAATCAATTCAAATAATCCCGAAATAATCGTATTAATTCACATTGTTGTTTGTGCGAATTAATATAATTATTTCTAGAATCTGCACTATCATTTCATGTAGATTAAAGATTATTACATTACGGTTTTTCCCACTTGTCGTTCAATTTCAATTTTAAATTTAATACTACAACAATTAATCCAATATACGTTCAAAGGTTCAAGGTGTAATTTATCAAAATCTACGTGTCAATTAACTTAATAATTAAAAGGGATCATATTATTCAAATTAACTAATCAAATTCAACACATATGTCACTTCACAATCTTTAAACTACCCTACGTCAACTTCAATTGCATAATATTTATCACTTTATACATTACAATTTAACATCCAATATAAACAACAATCAAACAATCAATTTATCAACCAAACTGTATTATCGTCGCATAATATTTTACAGATAATGGTGTCAGATGTCATAAGTGAACCGATACAGATAATAGCGTACATAACAGTGTAAATAACTAACAGCAGCATATTTCAATTGTCGTTTCAATTGAAATCAAATTTAATAAATAAAAGAATATTAATTGTGAGTGATTGCTCACCTTTCGAGGCTAGAGAAAATAGGAGATGGTACGGATACGCACACTGATACGGACACTGAAGTGGAGTTACAAATCCAAGCATGATTCTCAGAGCAAAGTAAGATTGACACAAATCGACGAGCAAAACTGTTAAATAGGAATTGCCGAAATCAAATCAAAACATTCAACATAACAACAATTACAAAACATGTCCTACGTCAAAGTTTAACAATATAATTTTATGTGCTACCGAGATCGAAATGGTCTGAAATTTGGTATTAATAAAGATCAAAACTTGTATTTTAAAACTGAAAAGAATCACTTGATTCCGACGTAAGACGGAGGAGATACAATGCTTCAAATATGAACTCATGTCGTGTTTTGCAGCAGTGTAAAATAATTTAAGTACAAAAGAACAGCTGCCTGGGTCAAACTTCTAGATCCTCGACCACTAATCAAACGATGTCGGATTTTGCTGAAACTTGACATGCATAAACTAGGTAACTTCGACTCTTTTTTAAAAATAGAATCAACTCATTCCGATAAAACATGAGTGAGATACGATATCGTGAACATGAGGTCTAACTGCTCTTCAGAAGAAAAAAAATTATATCTACATAATATATATATATATATATATATATATATATATATACATAAACCATAGAATACTTAAAATATACTACATTTAAACATATATACAAATCCGATATAAACTTGAAAGCAAGCACAAATATATAAAATGTCTTGTACGCAAACATTATATAGTATAAATTATATAAAACACTAATAAATCAAAGCTTATGAAAACTAAATGTATTCAACCCATATATACATACCCTGTAGCGCATATAGATTAGACTATAAGCAACTTATAAACTTTTATATAAACTATAAAACAGATACAAACAAAATATACTTGTTAACATATAAAATAAACTGTAAAACAAATCTGTGCGCAACACACATAATTTAAATCTTTTTTTTTCTTTTTCTGACAACAACATAATATAGATCTTATATAAATTCACATTTATAAAGACAAACATGTTATATAACTTCATATAAGAGTAAGTGCATGCTGTCAGGTAGGCTTCACATGAAACAAACCTGGATGTTATACAATGCTATGAATAGGTATATTCAGAAACATAAAATAACCACTTTGATAATATACCTTCGTATAAATGAGAAGCAAAAGAAGGCTTTGGGTTTTGAATGGCAGGGGCGTGTTGTGAGATGCATGCTGCGAGGAGCGGGTCGGGTAGGATGCCATCAAGGCGGCGGCGTGGGGAGTGGCAGCCGAGAGGAGATGGAGGAGAGTGGGAGGTGGACGTCAGGGAGGGGAGGATGGTGGTTAAGCACGCGACAAGGCCGAGGGTTTGTTCTGGGCGTGGAGGGAGGTGGGAACGCTTGTGAGGCTGTGCGTGGCCGGAGGCGGAGCAGCTGCGGAAGCGGCAACTGGCCAAGCGAAGGTTTGCGGAGCAATGGCGGATGATGTGGAAGCATGGCGGGTGAAGCGGGGTTTGCGGTCTCGGCCGGTGGTGGAGTGCGCATGCTTATATGCGTGCATGCTATGTAGTGGCAGGGGAAAGTGAATGGTTTTTTTTTTTAGAAACTGTAGAGGATCGAAACATATCAAAAGAAGAGAAATGGGAACTGGAAAGAACAGGAAGAGAGAAGCATGTGAAGAATGAGGAAATGGGTGGTGAAGAAAATGCATGGGTGGAGGCCATAAAAAATGATAGAGGAGAAGATTACAGAGAATATGTGAAGCGTTTTATATAACTTTATTATTTAATAAATTATGTTTCGGAAAGCATAGAGAACGTGGACGAACAAATTTTGAAATGAACCAGTGAAATATTCAACGTAGGGAATCGCAAAGGTCCAGTGCTTGAATTCAAGAAAATTAAATGCTAATGACCATTGGAATTTTGATGGTGGATAAACGAATACACAAATGAATTTGAAAATTTAAAACGGTACCTATACATATGACCAGTTTGCAGATTTTTCTGTGAATCGGTCTTCGAAACGCAGAATTAAATATACCGTAGAGATCAGTACGATGAGACGATCAAAACGGTATACAGATATCAGTGGTACGATCGAATTGTAAAAATTCGAATTTTATACTACGGAAAATGCGTAAAAATCATAGAAAAATAAGATCGACGGAGCCAAAGATGTCCGAATTTGGAAAAATACAAACTGACAACTTGCTCAAAAGATGTTTTAGAATTTTTCTATGTAAAAATATTTTAGTTTTGAAAACGTTTTATTTTCATCGCTTTTTAACTGATTCAATTGAAGTAAATTTACGCGCGAAATAAACTTTCATATTTTTGGATGAAAATTTACCAGTTGCTATGTTTAATAATACGCATTTCAAATATCAAATTTATATTTCAAAATTTTATCGTTTAAAATCCTACGAAATTTCAAACAATGACGTTATTAAAACCGGTTAAATTTACGGGTCGTTACACTCTCCCCCACTCAAAACTTTTCGTCCCCGAAAAGGAAGGAGGTAGGAAAATAGAAACAACCAAAAGAAAAATAGACTTGAATTACAAAATAAAACAATTAATTTAAACCATATAAACTTCTACTTAAATTAACTTATATTCAATGCTTTGTTTTTAAATTCAAGATTTTCATTAAATTAATTAGATTTCACTCATTAATATTAGGTACAAAAAGTTTCTTTCCAATGAAATTCAATTTAAATTCAACTAATTCAAGATACTCCCTTTAAGTTGATTCAATTTCAGTTTATTAACTTTCAAAACAAATTTTCTTTTATTAATCACACCTGTTATTTGTTTAACTTATTATTCCATTCATCTCCATAAACATTTTATAATTAAAATTTAAGTGAATAACATTTATTATACGCAGTCACATTTTATTTATAAAGACAATTTATATTATATATTATCCAATTTTCTTTAATTAACAATTTCAAAGATCATAAGTTGAATAGTCATTTTTCTATAATCGTACTTTATTTGACAAATTCAATTCTTCTTTATTTCAAATTATTATTGTATAATTTTACTTATTATATCTTATCACATATATGATAAATACATTTGCATTTATATAACTACTCAAATTTATTTAAAAATTTCCTCTCATATCATTTTATACTGTATAATATTTAATTACATAGTTGACTTTTGAAAATTTTGGTAAGTTATATATAATGCAATTGATTATTATCCAAATAGAATTTTCTAGTTCGATTATTCCAACTTTTAAATATTTATTCAAAATTTAAGCTTTATTTATAAATAAAATCATTCTTTAACATAAATTCAAGAATTTGATTTCCGATTCACTTTAAACCATTTAGAGATAATTATGTATATACAATATATCAAATCAAATTAAATTTGAAATACCTATATATATAAATCAAAACTTATTTAAGAAATTTAAATCGATTTAATTTCCAAAACAAAACTGCAGCAAAGCTACGAATTGGTCTCCTCCTTTCGAAACTCGAAAATGAATGTCGATGATGCGGCCGTCAACACCGAAATTATTTTCCAGCGACAAAGAGAAGAGAACTGATTTAAACATCTAAATTTCTTTCAAATGATTTCTATTCGAAAATACTTTAAATAATAAACCTTTTAAAACTTTAAATACAAGGTTTGAAATCTGTCGAAAATTAAATTCCTAAATTCTTGTTTTAAATTCATTTTCAAATTATATCCAAGTTTTATAAATTCATTTATTTATATTATGCAATAGTCAATGGTTTATAATACAATAAATAAAGATATTATCATTACGAACAACATGTTCATCAACAATTTTATTTTTGAAAACATTTATACTTATATATAATGTAATCATTCAAAATTATTAGCTAATTTTGAAACAATATTGTGTCAGTTTGCTCTGTTAAAGTGTTTTGAAAATCCTATCGATAATGTTGATCAGACGAATCGATCGGAATCCCAAATCAACATCAACAACCCAAACAACGCAATATATAAAACATTTTAATATTAATTCACAAATACACTTTCTCGCTTGACGACACAGAAATGGACTTCAAAGTAAGGATAGAGATTCACCATTTGATAGACTTAAACCAAAGAGAATTTCGATTCGACGATAAGTTCGAAATAGAAGATAAGATAATTCAATTAACAGAATCGGAAGATGGATAGCTGATTTAATTCACGGGCAACCTTAAGCTGATCGACCAAAACTTCAAGAATAAGATCGATGCTGAATTCCGAGGTAAATCGGCATCTGATCTCAATAGAATTCAGGTATAGCAGGAAATATATAGCGTCGTAAACCGAGGATACATATAAATCTCCGGTGAATCGATGCTATTGCAAATAAGTTTCTCCTATTTACAAATAATTCGAAGGTTGGCGAGACCGCCGATTCATTATAAGGATCATTCGAAGTGGAGTTATGGGATTCTCCAGACTTGAAAGAAGACGAATAGTGAGGGACACGAATGAATTTCGAAACCGAGGGAACGTACCAAAATTCAACGGAATTAAGTCAAAAGGAAGAGGTTGAAACTCGAATGAGAGTGATTCTGTAAATACATTTTCCTTATATGCTAAGTTCTGCCAAGAGCTACCAAAAGCTCTGATACCAACTATAACGACCCGCTATTTTGGACTATTCGCATCCGCACATGTCGGACTTGAATAATTCAAAATACCGAATTGTTAATTTAAATTTGGCAAAACTCAGATATATAGTAAATAAATAATCACAGAATCATAGACACGGATTAATAATATGCAGCGGAAGTAAAAGAGATAGTAGTTCATGAAGCTACTATATAAATATATAAGATACATCAGAGTTTACAACAGAAGAGAAATACGATAATCAAATACAATCAGAATACATCACTGGAATCATCGAATACTGGAAGCAGAATAGATGGCTGGATCTTCAAGTAAAGCTCCAACTCCAAAGGTGAGTCTCGAAAGCTGAACCACTCAGTCTGACCCGAGCGTAAAGAAAAACATAAAACACTCGAGTCAGGATTAATATTCTTATATCAATAAATCCAACTCAAGTGAAATAGCAATCGAAATACAAGTAACTCAAAGGATGTTGGAATCACCATCCTCTAAGGATCCGTTAAAATATCTACTATGTAGTAGTGTACGCTAAATAGATAATGTCTATCAGTAACATAATGTATCAAAATAGTGTTAAGGCGTTACCATTATCCCCCTTAACACATTTTATAAATGCCATAGTCTATACAGCACTGTAAACTCCACCGTAAACTAGTGGGATATCAGGGAGTACTCCATAGGTATAACACAAAACAAAATCGTAGTGGTCGCGTACATAGGGATACAAGTATGACAAGGCACATGAGGCAATACCCAAGGTAGTGAAACTACCGTTCGCCTGATCCGGACTGGTGAGAATGCATCACCGCAGCGATCGCAACACCGCGAAACAACACTCCTGAAATTCCGAGGGTACACCTATCAATCACAAGTAATGATTAATAGTTACGAAGAAGTGTGTTCGCTCGTGGTGGCTAACCCCATTTGGCCCGGCACGGCTCCTGTTTTTAGTCATTTCCAATTTGACACAAGTGTCAAGGCTATCCATTATCGTTCTCTTTCTTCAGTCATTACGTACATCATTCAAACCACTTCATTCTGGATCACACTCCGCGTATAGTTATTAAAGTGGTTTTCGGTTTAGATAGAGAGTATATCCATAACCGGTTCCGGTTTCTTTAATAACTTTCGTAATTATTACGCCGATTGGTCATTTAATAAATTTCAAAACCAAATCAATTTCAATTTCAACTTCAATTTGTAAACCAACATTTCATTTGTCTTTCTAAATCAATTTCCAAAATTTACGTTCAACTTTCCAAATTTCCATTTCAAAGTCTTACAATTCAATTTCAATTCTTATTTAAACAATTCAAATATTGATTCAAGTTCGTATATTAGTTCATTCCGAAAACATTTAAATTAATTTAATTTAACATTCAAAATCAATTTCAATTCATTAATCGATTTCATTCATATTCGTTAAGTTAGTTTATCATTCAAACAATTTCCATTAAATTTCCAATTCATTAAATCAATTACTTAAGTTCAACCTCATTATATCAACTAACACATTAAATTCAATTAGATTCGTCAAATCAATTTTTTTTAAATTACAAGTCTTACAGTTATTACAATAAAACACATCTTATTTCTTGTTAAAGAAATTCAATTTGATTTATTCACTTACTTAAATTTTCCAAACTTAATTAAATAAGAAATCCAATTTCATTTATTAACGAAGTTCGAATTCACTTATTCAAAGTTCAATTTCTCTTATCAAAGAATTCAATTTTTATTCCATTATCAAATAATTCAATCTTTTTCAATTATTAAATAATTTCAATCTTAATTATTAATAATTTCAAAACTTAAAAATTTCAAACTTAATTATAAATTCAACTTAATTATTAAATCATTTCAACTTAATTCAATGAATAATTCCAAATTTTATCGTCAAATAATTCACTTCAAACAACGCTCTTTCGTCATTTATTACACTAATATTTTGTTTCAAATTCCAATATTAACAATTTCCTTTAATCAAAATTTACGTCCAATTTTTATTTCAAAACCTTATTATTCAAATAAATCTTTATTTTATTTCAAACCAAATTATTGACCAATCGGGTTTATTTAATTCTCTATCCTAAGTCAAGTTCATTTGGGTATTTATCATTTCAACCCGATTCCAATTCCAATTCAAAAAATCAAAACATAACAAAGGGAACTTGCAGTGTGATAACTGTGATGGTGTCAAAGTAAATAAACAAGCAATAACAACAATCAAACACAATCCAATAATCAATTCAAATAATCCCGAAATAATCGAATTAATTCACATTGTTGTTTGTGCGAATTAATATAATTATTTCTAGAATCTGCACTATCATTTCATGTAGATTAAAGATTATTACATTACGGTTTTTCCCACTTGTCGTTCAATTTCAATTTTAAATTTAATAATACAACAATTAATCCAATATACGTTCAAAGGTTCAAGGTGTAATTTATCAAAATCTACGTGTCAATTAACTTAACAATTAAAAGGGATCATATTATTCAAATTAACTAATCAAATTCAACACATATGTCACTTCACAATTTTTAAACTACCATACGTCAACTTCAATTGCATAATATTTATCACTTTATACATTATAATTTAACATCCAATATAAACAACAATCAAACAATCAATTTATCAACCAAACTGTATTATCGTCGCATAATAATTAACAGATAATGGTGTCAGATGTCATAAGTGAACTGATACAGATAATAGCATACATAACAGTGTAAATAACTAACAGCAGCATATTTCAATTGTCGTTTCAATTGAAATCAAATTTAATAAATAAAAGAATATTAATCGTGAGTGATTGCTCACCTTTCGAGGCTAGAGAAATAGGAGATGGCACAGATACGCACACTGATACGGACACTGAAATGGAGTTACAAATCCAAGCATGATTCTCAGAGCAAAGTAAGATTGGCACGAATCGACGAGCAAAACTGTTAAATAGGAATTGCCGAAATCAAATCAAAACATTCAACATAACAACAATTACAAAACATGTCCTACGTCAAAGTTTAACAATATAATTTTATGTGCTACCGAGATCGAAATGGTCTGAAATTTGGTATTAATAAAGATCAAAACTTGTGTTTCTAAACTGAAAAGAATCACTTGATTCCGACGTAAGACGGAGGAGATACGATGCTTCAAACATGAACTCATGTCGTGTTTTGCAGAAGTGTAAAATAATTTAAGTACAAAAGAACAGCTGCCTGGGTCAAACTTCTAGATCCTCGACCACTAATCAAACGATGTCGGATTTTGCTGAAATTTGACATGCATAAACTAGGTAACTTCGACTCTTTTTTAAAAATAGAATCAACTCATTCCGATAAAACATGAGTGAGATACGATATCGTGAACATGAGGTCTAACTGCTGTTCAGAAAAAAAAAATTACATCTACATAGTATATATATATACATAAACCATAGAATACTTAAAATATACTACATTTAAACATATATACAAATCCGATATAAACTTGAAAGCAAGCACAAATATATAAAATGTCTTGTACGCAAACATTATATAGTATAAATTATATAAAACACTAATAAATCAAAGCTTATGAAAACTAAATGTATTCAACCCATATATACATACCCTGTAGCGCATATAGATTAGACTATAAGCAACTTATAAACTTTTATATAAACTATAAAACAGATACAAACAAAATATACTTGTTAACATATAAAATAAACTGCAAAACAAATCTGTGCGCAACACACATAATTTAAATCTTTTTTTTTTTCTGACAACAACATAATATAGATCATATATAAATTCACATTTATAAAGACAAACATGTTATATAACTTCATATAAGAGTAAGTGCATGCTGTCAGGTAGGCTTCACATGAAACAAGCCTGGATGTTATACAATGCTATGGATAGGTATATTCAGATTCATAAAATAACCATTTTGATAATGTACCTTCGTATAAAGGAGAAGTAAAAGAAGGCTTTGGGTTTTGAATGGCAGGGACGTGTTGTGAGATGCATGCTGCGAGGAGCGGGTCGGGTAAGATGCCATCAAGGCGGCGGCGTGGCGAGTGGCAGCCGAGAGGAGATGGAAGAGAGTGGGAGGCGGACGTCAGGGAGGGGAGGATGGTGGTTAAGCACGCGACAAGGCCGAGGGTTTGTTCTGGGCGTGGAGGGAGGTGGGAACGCTTGTGAGGCTGTGCGTGGCCGGAGGCGGAGCAGCTGTGGAAGCGGCAACTGGCCAAGCGAAGGGTTGCGGAGCAATGGCGGATGATGTGGAAGCATGGCGGGTGAAGCGGGGTTTGCGGTCTCGGCCGGTGGTGGAGTGCGCATGCTTATATGCGTGCATGCTATGTAGTGGCAGGGGAAAGTGAATGGTTTTTTTTTTTTTAGAAACTGTAGAGGATGGAAACATATCAAAAGAAGAGAAATGGGAACTGGGAAGAACAGGAAGAGAGAAGCATGGGAAGAATGAGGAAATGGGTGTTGAAGAAAATGCATGGGTGGAGGCCAAAAAAAATGATAGAGGAGAAGATTACAGAGAATATGTGAAGCGTTTTATATAACTTTATTATTTAATAAATTATGTTTCGGAAAGCATAGAGAACGTGGACGAACAAATTTTGAAATGAACCAGTGAAATATTCAACGTAGGGAATCGCAAAGGTCCAGTGCTTGAATTCAAGAAAATTAAATGCTAATGACCATTGGAATTTTGATGGTGGATAAACGAATACACAAATGAATTCGAAAATTTAAAACGGTACCCATACATATGACCAGTTTGCAGATTTTTCTGCGAATCGGTCTTCGAAACGCAGAATTAAATATACCGTAGAGATCAGCATGATGAGACGATCAAAACGGTACACAGATATCAGTGGTACGATTGAATTATAAAAATTCAAATTTTATACTACGGAAAGTGCGTAAAAATCGTAGAAAAATAAGATCGACGGAGCCAAAGATGTCCGAATTTGGAAAAACGACAAACTGACAACTTGCTCAAAAGATGGTTTAGAATTCTTATGTGTAAAAATATTTTAGTTTTGAAAATGTTTTATTTTCATCGCTTTTTAACTGATTCAATTGAAGTAAATTTACGCGCGAAATAAACTTTCATATTTTTGGATGAAAATTACCAGTTGCTATGTTTAACAATACGCATTTCAAATATCAAATTTATATTTCAAAATTTTATCGTTTAAAATCCTACAAATTTCAAACAATGACGTTATTAAAACCGGTTAAATTTACGGGTCGTTACACTTTTTCTCTTGAAACACATACAATTGTAGAAAAACAATTCACAAACGAAGCATGTGCCATAACGCTCGTTATAAAATATAAGGAACATATACTATTTTCCAAAACAAATGTATATTATGTAATGTCACTTTTAAAGGCCTAAGCATAAACATTTCTAGTATTTCGGTAGATTTGTCAAGAAAAATATCTATAATTATCTCTTTAGTCATTTATTTAGTTTTATTTTGCTTAACGTGTTAAAATGTAGCAAAGTTTCTTCTAAGAAGACAAGAACAATTTAACACGATAAGAAATTAATCTTTCAATCTACATATAATTCCTAGATTTTAGGATCCACATATTAATTGAAATTTGAAGAAAAAACTAATATCATAAAAAACATGTATAGTACAAATTCACACACACATAATATTCTACTAATTTTTATTAAATCGAAAATATAGTCATTTGAATTATGGAGACGTAATTAAAATTAAACGAATATAATCTATCTTGATGAAAAACCTAGCGTTGTTCATATCTTAATCTACATATCAACCATCAAAACAGGATTTTCGATTATACAGTTTTCAAGATATAACTTGGAATGGTCCAATAGAAAATATAAATAACACATCATGCGAATCATGGTGAGTTATTTAAAAAAATTAATTAGAATTTATTTTGATGAAAGATCCTAATGTCATACACATTTGAATTTGTAGATAACGAATGAGAACTTTTTTTCTCCAATTTCAGCCATGGTTTGCAAGGCTCAACTTGAAGCATTCTAAGAGAAGAGATGAAGAAGTTAACATTTGACTAATGGAGGAGGTGAAAAAGTGAACTTTTCTCTAAGAGAGGAGATGAGGAAGAGAACTATTCTCTTTTTAAATATGACTAGAATTTCTTTTTCAAAAGAAAGTGAGATCCTTTTGTCCATTTTAGATGAAAAATAAAAATATGTTGAAAGAGATAAAATATTGAAAAAAATCATAATATAGAGAAGAAGATGGGAAGAAGAAGAAGAGATAAATAACCATTAAAGGCTACATTTTAATGATATTTATGGACTTAGAGCCTAAGTAAGCATACGACAAAAACTATTGTACCATGTGGATACTGTACTATCCATGATTTGTTATTTAGCATATAAAAATGATCACTTAATGGAAATAAATATAATCAGTCTTCATTTATTTTTCAGCCAAAGTTAGTTACTCGCTTTTATTTGTGTTACGTATTTGACCCTTGTTTTCTTTATATAAGATCAACCAAAATTTGGTAATCAATATTTATTAATTGCTTAATTTATGGCATAAAGATATGTACATTGTATATTTTATTTGGGTCCCTTTATTTAACTAGTTATCCTTTTATAACTTTATTAATAGCTTGCTTGGAAGCACAAACATTTGTTCCGACCATGAACTTCCAAAATTATCTTCCTATGTAATTCTTTGGTAAAATTTCATTATAATTTACCTAAGAAAATAGGGTTTGAAATTGTCCTTTAAATGCTTGAAAGAGTCGAAAAATACATGAATACGACCACACATTTTTTGAGGTTTATTCAGTTTTAACATGTAATATTTCTTTCTTTTATTGAACAAGCTATACTTCCTTCTTTTATTGAACAAGCTATGCTGTGAAAGATCTTTTGAAAAATTTCCATTATAATTTACCCTATAAAGTAGTATTGGAAAAGATCCTTTAAATGCTTGAATGCAATCAAAAAATTCATAACCATTAATCTAAAAATTAATATCATGCCTTTGTTTATAATTGATTCGGTATACTCTAGAAGATAACATTTGAAAATTTTTGATTATAGTTTACCTAGAAAATAGCATTTGAAAGGGTCATTTATAAGCTTGAAAGGATAAATATAACATTGATTGGATACAATACTGAAATATTCAAATCCTACTAAAAATGATTGCACTGATTTGATCAAAATACGACTATTAGGCTAAATATAACTTTGATTGGATATATCCTGGAAACATTCCGTTACAATTCACCATAGAAATTTTTTTTTTAAAAATTGTCAGCTTAATTTGCCTTAGAAACATTTGAAAAGCTCCTTTAAATGCTTGATAAGTTAAATATTACATTGATTGCGTATAGTCTAGAACACTGGATGTGTAGTAATATTCATTACTAGATAAATTAACACATAATAGCATGCAATCTGTAAAAAAAATTAACCATGTTAGTTAAATATATTCATTATTAAACAGAATATGGCTGGCTAATGCATGCTAAGGAGAGAATCGAACATTTATCTTTTAAATATCTAATTTAAGAAAATTCTACCATCCCTAAAAATATCATATGAAATTTTACACTACTCTTCACTCCACAATTCACAGTCAATCCAACTTTCACTATCAATCCATTACTTCCACTATTCTCTGCTCTTTATTTTTATTCGCCATTATTCACTACTGCTCACCATTATTGACCCCTAAAATCATAGTTCTTTCAAAGCTTCAGGTCAGTTTAGATGCATAATTTTCTAAGGTCTAAAGATATTATTAATTATTGTTATATATACTAGTGTAAATAGCACCTGCATGCATCTATAGAAATATTTCCTTTTTATTTAATAAAATTTTAATAGGCAGGATTGTTAGTGCAAAAACAATAATGGTCAGAGTCTTTTTATTTCAAATTGTTTTGTTTGTTGTGTTGATTGCAAACTGATAGTGGAATTCCATTGATGTGTAGTCGCAAAATGGTTGTTGTTTGAGGTCCTACTTGAAGTTGCAAACACAAGATGAGACTCCGTTAATTGGTAGAGTGTATTTTCAGAATTTCAAAAGGATACCATGTAAAATATATTCACTGAATTCGCTTTACTAGTACCGGCCACTGACAATCATTTGCACTCATCCATAAAGTTAAGCACTCAAAGGCAGTACGTACATGCTAAAATAACCCATCTTCCTTAAAAAACACTTTTCTTCTTGTTGGTATTTGTGTGGATACTTCAAGCCCGCAAAGTAACTACCATTTGATGCCTTCCATACTCTTAACCTACTTACCCTTCCTTGGCTTTTTTTAACGACCTTAATATTATGCAAGATGCATATGAAAAATCAGGTGGAACTCCGCTGACCATCAAGGATATTGATCCTTCCAGAATGTTATGAATATTGCAAACATAATACCTAGGCCAATCTAGTTTTTTCAACACTTAGAATAACTATAGCATATTTGGAATTGAAATTTTTTGTAAAGTAGATGGAGCAACAATTATGCAGCCCTGAACCAATGCCCGGAATTAACCACTCATATTCGTCCTTGGTACCTATCAGAGCATGTCCCTTTAATCACTTTTAGGGCCTGGCTAGTACCAAAGGTCCATCATCCTTTAATATTTTTAACGTTTGAACTACCGCTATGAAAATTTTTCAATGACCGATTAAAAAGTTCTCTGTTACATAATAATACTAAACTACCATGCCACATAAATAATTCATACTATTGAAACCTTATTGTTATTATATATATGTAACGTGATTATAATTCATACCATATTTAACATTTTTTTTTACTTCCAATACATACTTGATATATAATTTAATTACTTAATTCACACACATTGCAATTCTACTCGATACATGGAAACATTATTTATCTTCAGTAAGTATCTTATACCACATTACTTATTTACAGAGAAGCATTGTAAAATATTCGTGTGATTTCCTTACCTTTTAAAACTAGGAAGCCATAGTTTTCAAATATATATGAGAAATGTACAACCATATAACTACCGAAGAGGCAATAAATCTACTTTATAGTGTATGATAATATTCAAGCTGCTAGTATGATCATATTTATAATTCAAACAAATTTCCAATAATCATGAATGAATGCTAGTCATGTGTTTGCGCCATGGACTAAAACCTCAATGACTTAACATAGTTCCATACTTAAGGAAACAAAGTCAAAACTAATAGAAATAATAATCTAAAAAATCTTTTTAAAAATAATATTCAAATTTTAAATTGTTTATAATACATTACAAACATCATAATTTCCCCGTAGATACATTAGTTTTTTTGACTCCATTAGGAATATTACCAATGAATGGTGATTTTGGGTTTCTTCCATTTGAGCATTACAAAGTCCCATTTATTGCTGATCACATCGAAAACTTATATAGGAATTCAATATAATGAGATTGAGATATTCTCATATAACAACAACTAATTCAATAAGACAAAGTAATGATAGTTATTGTTATCTGACATTTTGACCATACAAATTGGGTTCAAATTTGCTCCATTCGAATTGTGAGCTGTTCATTTTCCATTTTTATATCAAAGCACCTTCGCTTTTGGTTAGCTAAAGAAAAATAGATTTTAGTACAACTCATGGGTGCATATGCTAGTTGACTGAAATTTAATTAGACCTATATAAATATTAATTAATGATCCATGAGCTTATTTTGTACTTTTCCCTCATGGTTTTAGAAGACATTGACCATCCGGATTCTACTATTTGCAGTCCAATAAATATAAGTTGTTTTCCTTTAATATGTCTTGAACAATCCTTGATGTTTTTTTAACAGTTGTAGACAAAATTTGTACTTATTAATTATTATATGTACAACGATATAGCTATGAAATGTATAAATTGGTTCAAGTAGATTTTTACTTTAGGAACTATGTTGAACACATTTGTTGCCTTTGTATAAAACTAAAGTATAGAAACATAATACTACAACCCAGAATAATATACAAAGCGAATCTAGTTCTCAATCTTAAGTCTTTCGTTGGTCATAATATGGCTATTTGATGCAGCGGATTAACACTTTGACGTGCTAATAATGTTTTGATACAAATCGATGCAAGTTTCTTCCTCACGAAATGATTTCGTGTCAAGTAAACCAAGGTAAATGCCCAAATCCGTTGATCTATCGAGATACCGGATTCTATCTATCTTCAACACGTTGATCGCGCATGATTCCGTGTTAGAAGATCTACGATTCTTCGACGTTGATCTCGCGCATGAGATTCCGTGAATCGGCTTCATGTTCATTGATTCGAGCGCACTCGAATATCCGAAGATGTAAGAAGAAGGAGATCACACTCAACATCAACAAAAAAGTGACAAAAAGCATACAAATAAATTTTATTCAAAAATCAACTTCCTTTACAATGACCTCACGTCCCTATTTATAGGAATTTTACAACACATATGCGACCCAACCAGTGACTCACGACCTACGACTCACGATACAACACTACACGACTTAACACATTACACGACTTAACATACGCGACTTAAAAATACAATACGTACAACATACGACATAATGTCTCACGAGTTAACGACATAAGAAAAAGCACGGCTTCATGCGACATAAGCTTCAGCGACTTAAGAGAACCGACCTTTATACGACATAAGAATAATGCGGCTTATAGAGATGCAGCATAAGCTTCATGCGACTTAAGAACAAGGCGGTCCTTCATGCAACTTAAGGAAAACATGGCAGCGACATAAGGAGATCAGCGACGTAAGCATCAACGACTTAAACAAGTAGGCGACTTAAAGAAGTAGGCGACTTAAAGAAGCAACGACTTAAGTAATGCGCGACCTAAGAGATGCGGCTTTGTGGCTTTGTTTCCTTGATCCGTTAGGTCGTTGGCGACTTAAGTTGGCGTGACTTAAGATGGTGCGACTCATAGCAGGAGTTAGGTCGCTTGCATAACTCGTTAGGTCGTAAGTCGCTAGGTCGTTCACAACTTAATACTGCGACACAGTTTCTTAAGCGGCATATGGTTGCTTGGCATAACTCGCTAGGTCGCTCTGGCGACTTAAGACCAAACGAAAGACTTAAGGCAACCGGCTTATCAAGGTGCGCTGCATCATCCTTTCCTGGTTGAAAAGAATTCGACCCCGAATTCACACTTTCCTCTTTTTCGACATACTTATTCTCATGATATGGAATCAAGTGTACGACGTTGAAAACGTCAGCGGTATGGATATGATCCGGCAATCTCAACCGATAAGCATTCTCATTAATCTTCTTTACGACTTCCAAAGGACCAATCTTTCTAGGAGCTAGCTTGTTGTAAGCACCAATAGGAAATCGATCCTTAGTCAATACTGCATACACAAAATCTCCTTCTTTGAATTCAACATGTCGTCGTTTGATATCTGCGAATTGCTTATATTTCTCATTCGTCTTATGAAATCGCTCTTACACAACCTTGTGGCATTCTTGAAATTCATTCACAAAATCACTAGCTCGCTTGATCACTCCTTTCTGCTGTGGAAATATAGATAAATCCAATGGTCCCTTCAGAATTTTTGAATAAACAACTTGGAATGGACTGAAACCAGTGCTACGATTAACTGCATGGTTGTGTGCAAACTCAGCTTGGCACAGCCTGGAATCCTAACTCTTCAAATTATCATTCCCGAGGCATCTCAATAGATTACCTAGGGATCTTGTCGCAACTTCTGTCTGTCCATCCGTCTGTGGATGATAAGCATTACTAAATTTCTGCTTTATCCCGACCATTCTCCATAGACTCATCCAAAAATGACTCAGTAAACGAGTGTCTCTATCTGATACAATTGACTCAGGCAAAACATGAAGACGATAGATCTCTCTGAAGTATAACTGTGCAACATTACATCTGCCATCTTCTTGCATGCAATAAAATGTACCCTTTTTGAAAATCGATCTACCACCACATAGATAGAATCATTGCCACGTTGCGTCCTTGGCAAACCCAATACAAAGTCCATGCTAACGTCCACCCATGGCTTTGTAGGTATAGGCAACGACAAATATAAACCTGCATTCGTCGCGGTCCCCTTTGAAACTTGACAGATATAGCACCTCTGAACAAACCTTTCAACTTTTTTTCACATTGACGGCCAAAAATAAGACTGTGAGATCAACTGCATAGTACGGTCGCGGGCCACGTGTCCTTCTTCATGCAATTCTTTGATGATCTTCATTCGTAAACTGCAATCTAGAATACACAATTGATTTCCTTTAAATAGAAAAACATCAACCAACATATGTCCATCCATATTTTCTTGCTTGTCTTTGTCTATGATCTTGGAAAAATAAGAATCTGATGTAAGCAAATCTGGAAGTAAGTCAAAACCCATCACCTCTACTCGCATAGTTGTTAGTAAACTACTCCTCCTACTCAATGTATTAGCAACGCGATTAGTTACTCCAGAGTTTTGCTTGACGACGAATGTAAATTGCTGCAAATAAGCTATCCATGATGCATGCCTAGCTACAATTTTATTCTATCCTTATAAATTTTTCAATGCTTCATGATCTGTATACAAGGCAAATTCTTTGTGGAACAAATAATGTCTCCAATGCTTCACAGCTTGCACAATCGCATTAAACTCCACATCATAAGTATTGTATCTCATCTTTGCTCTAGAATGTTTTTCACTGAAATAGGCAATTGGACGACCCTTCTGACTCAACACTCCTCCAATTCCAACTTTTAATGCATCTGTATGTAACTCAAATAGTAACTGAAAATCTGGCAACACTAGAATCGGTGCTGAGGTTAAAAGTTCCTTGATTTGTTCAAAAGAAAATCCTGCCTCTTCCGTCCATGAAAACTTCTTTCCCTTCATACAATCAGTAAGAGGGGCCATCACAGTACTAAAGTGCGGTATAAATCTTCAATAAAATGAAGCTAACCGATGAAAACTTCTGACTTCTGCGATAGTTTTGGGCCGTGGTCAATTTCTGATTGCTGCTACTTTACTCTGATCCACCTGTATTCCCTCCTTGGATACGACATATCCCATAAATAAAACACATGGCGTCATGAACATGCATTTCTTTGTCGCTGCATAGAAATGTTCTTGACGAAAAATAGTTAACAACTTTCGCAAGTGTTGAGTATGCTCCTTTGTGCTTGCACTATAGATCAAGATGTCATCAAAGTAAACAACAACAAACTTCCCAATGTAAGGTCTGAAAAATTGATTCATCACCCTCATAAATGTACTTGGTGCGTTAGATAGACCAAACGGCATAACCAGCCATTCATATAATCCTTCCCGTGACTTGAATGCTCTCTTCCATTCATCACCTGGTCTAATGCGAATCTGATGATAACCACTCTTAAGATCAATATTTGAAAAGATTACAGACCCACTAAGTTGATCCAATAGATCATCAAGTCTTGGCATAGGAAATCTGTATCTGACATTTATTTTGTTGAGTGGTCTGCTATCCGTACACATCCTCCATGAACCATCTTTCTTCGGCACTAACAAAGCTGCTACAGCACAAGGACTGAGACTCTCTCGAACACGCCCTTGCGCAAGCAACCTCCTCAACCTGTCTTCTCAACTCTTTGTGCTCCTTTGGACTCATACGATAATGTGGCCTATGCGGTAAAACAACACCTGACAGTAGATCAATCTGATGTTGTATTTCCCTCAGCAGCGCTAATTCCTTGTGCAATTCTACAGAAAAAACATCTTCAAATTCATTCAACACTGGTCAAACCTCTGCAGGAATTTCACAATCTTCACTTGCTTCATACCCAATCAACATAAACATTTCAGCACTATCTTTCACCTCTTCAACAAATTCTTTTAAAGATAATAGGCTAGTTGATTCCACCTTCTTCTCAGCTTTACTTTCACTTTGTTCATGCTTCTTAGGAACCAAAGTAATTTGTGTACCTTCGAACATGAAACTGTAGCTGTTGGTGCGACCATTATGTTGTACAGCTCTATCATATTGCAATGGTCTTCCCAAAAGTAAATGACACACATCCATATCAACAACATCACACCAAATATCATCTATGTATTTCTTCCCAATAGAAAATGTAACAAAAGCTCGTCTTCCCACTGTAACTTCTCCACCTTTCTTCAACCATGCCATCTTTTAAGATTTAGGATGTTTTTTAGTCTTCAACCCTAACTTCGTGATGACTTCTTCAGAAATAATGTTACCACAGCTTCATGCATCAATAACTAATCGACAAACCTTCCCCAAAATAGTACATGTAGGCTGAAAGATATTGCTTCTTAGCCAACTAGAATCATTCTCATGCTTTGGCACTAAACAAGACCTTCTCATCATCAAATTACATCCTTCGTCTCCCGACACAACTTCTTCATCTTCATCAAACTTCGATGGTTGAGTATAATCAATCTCAGCTTCCACATCTTCATACACACATTCCTCTGCAACTAAGGTTCTCTTCTTTGGCTTTGTACATTCATTGTTTTTATGACCAAAATCCTGACAATTATAGCACTTGATACTGTTATCGACCTTTGCTTTAGCGGCTTCTTTGACAATTGGTTTACTGACTGCCTTGGAAAAATTAGCACTGCTACAAGCACCCTTAGTCTGGTTGTTAGAACTTATAAACACACCACCTCCTCGTCTCCCTTGTTTCTCCCAAGCTAGAGCTTTCTAATGTGCTTCAGCAATAGACATTGGACTAAACATATTCACCATGTCTTGAATTTGCATTCGTAACCCTCCAATATATCTAGCTGTTAGCTACTCCTCGGTTTCCATAATATCATTCCTTGTAATCAATTGATAGAATTCATCTGCATAATCATTTACCGTCCTCGTCCCTTGTCTCAAATTCTGCAATCGTTGATACATAAGAGATTGATAATTGTACGGCAAGAAAGTTTCTTTCATCGTCTTTCTCATCTTCTCCTAAGTGACAACCTTTGATTTTCCCATTCTCTCCCGAGTTATTTTAGTTTGCTTCCACCAAGCCATAGCTCTTCCCCTTAGCCTTGTAGCAACTAACTGAACCCTTCGATTCCTAGGAACCTCCTTGAATTCCAAAATTTCTTGAACATTAGACAACAAGCAAGAAATTCTTCTGCTTGCATACGACCTTTGAATTCTGGAATTTCCATCCTCATGCCTGACTCCCATTTACTATCATTATCTAAATCAAGATATTGATTTCACACTTGGCCTCGATCTCGATAATGAATACTTCCTCTATCACCATATTCCTCAAAATCATATGTACTTCGGCATCGATCCCGTCCATCTACATCTCTACGATCACGCATGTTCCTTCTATCATGTCTTTCAACATCGTGATATGGATCATCTTCAAATCAACGATGAGTTCTTGTTTCTTCATTTCGATACTCATGGTGTTCTCTTCTCATTGAAGCTGGTGATTCTCTCCGATCTCGATAAGATTGTGGTGACATTCTCCTTTCTCCCGAAACTGATGGTGAAACCCTGTCTCCACTCTGGTGCGAAACTGATAAGTTCTCCTTTGACTTTGATTCAGGTCTTTCATCAATTTCTCTAACTTTCCAATACCTTAATCGATCTTTTCATTGATACGCTGTTCCATCTGTTCATCTTCTTGTCTTCTATACACATCTTCAACAATATGATAACGGTTAGCACGTCTCGGAGGCCTGATCTTCAAACAATCTCGTTTCTTTAAGTAAGCTCGGTTTTGACTCGGCTCTGACCTAACATAGCTCGTCTCTGAACTCTGCACGGCTTTGAACTGGATTCGAACTAGGCTCTCGGCTTTAAACCTCCCTTGATCTTACTTAGCTTCGATACCAAATAAGTGACGCAGCGGATTAACACTCTGACGCGTTAGTAATGTTTTGATACAAATTGACGCAAGTTTCTTCCTCACAAAATGATTTCGTGTCAAGTAAACCAAGATAAATGCCCAAATCCGTTGATCTCTCGAGATACCGGATTCTAGCTATCTTCAACACGTTGATCGCGCACGATTCCGCGTTAGAAGATCTACGATTCTTCGACATTGATCTCGCGCACGAGATTTCGTGAATCGGCTTCAAGTTCGTTGATTCGAGCGCACTCGAATATCCGAAGATGGAAGAAGAAGGAGATCACACTCAACTTCAACAAAAAGTGGCAAAAATCATACAAACAAATTTTATCTAAAAATCAACTTCCTTTACAATGACATCACGTCCTTATTTATAGGAATTTTACAACACATATGCGACCCAACTAGTGACTCACGACCTATGACTCACGGTACAACACGACACGACTTAACATACGCGACTTAAAAAATACAATACATACAACATACGACATAACGACTCACGAGTTAACAATATCAGAAGAAGCACGGCTTCATGCGACATAAGCTTTAGCGACTTAAGCGAACCAGCATTCATACGACATAAGAATAATGCGGCTTATAGAGATGCGGCATAAGCTTCATGCTACTTAAGAATAAAGCGGTCCTTCATGCGACTCAAGGAAAACACGGCAGCAACATAAGGAGATCAGCAACTTAAAGGAGTAGGCGACTTAAAGAAGTAGGCGACTTAAAGAAGCAATGACTTAAGGAATGCACGACCTAAGAGATGCGGCTTTGTGGCTTTGTTTCCTTGATTCGTTAGGTCGTTGGCGAATAAAGTTGGCGCGACTTAAGATGGTGCAACTCATAGCAGGAGTTAGGTCGCTTGCATAACTCGTTAGGTCGTAAGTCGCTTGCATAACTCGTTAGGTCGTAAGTCGCTAGATCGTTTGCGACTTAATACTGCGGCATAGTTTCTTGAGCACCATAAGGTTGCTTGGCATAACTCGCAAGGTCGCTCTGGCGACTTAAGACCAAACAAACGACTTGAGGCAACCGGCTTATCATGGTGCGCTGCATCACTATTGTTTTTTATATGTTTGAAATTACCCATATGGTCTCAAAATAATATAAGTTTCAGATATTATAATTTGAATCATATTTGTTGATAATATGGTTCGAAAACTAACAACTTAAAGTAAGCAACATTTCATCTTTAATCATATTTGTATGATGTTAATTTTCAGAAAATGGCAGCTCATTTGAGAACTAATATTGCAGCTTTAAATCCCACAGGACAACGAAGTCCAAAATTTGGATTAAGCTTTTATGTTGTCTACCTGCCTACAGAGACTGTTTCGATATTCCGGGTATAAAGTGTATTGAGTTGTATGAGCTTGTGTTGGTGAAATATTCATGACACAATTTTTGCAACATCCTTTCAAAGAAACTTTTACTCAAATACTTACATTATACCTAAGGAAGATATAAATGTTTAGAAAAATATCCAAAGTTATTGAATGAAGTATGCAACTAAATCCATATAATAAATCCATGAATAAGCCAGTTTCCACAAAATATAGTAGTCATTACATTTAATAATGAAATTCATTTGAACTGCAGTTGATTTATTCACACATACAACCATTTGTTATTAACAACATGGGAATTCAAGAATAATGCACAAATTTTGTTGGAGTGAATGTCAAAATAGGCATTTAATCAAAAAATTACATATTAATTAACACCAATGTCTACAAAAAATTTAATTTGTGGAATCAATTTTGAGCAATAGTTTAATCATAATTTTGTTATCATAAAACTATGAACTTAGAAATTATATTGTGCAATTTTTTGTTGTCGATAATGTTCTTTCACTTTTAACAAAGTAAATTCTTCCATTAAAACTGTAATAAACTATCTCATATGTTGAGCAGTGAGCTACCTCCTTCGACTAATCGTGTTGCCTACTGTGGATGCAATGTTGGTGGTGAGATCGAGCTTAGGGACGAATAGTGAGGTAGATGAAGGATTGGGGATCGTATGCGATAATTCGAAGGTAAGGGAGACCACTGTTGAGGGAGGTTGTTGTAGATGCTACATCGCATATAAGATCGAATATGTGGATTGTTAATTCGGAAATTTTATGGATGGATTTGGAGAGGAGAAGAATTAGGTTTTAGGAGAAGTGTATGGAATGGACGCCGGTGCAATAGATGTGGATATGGAAAATGCAAGGGTGTTCCTGAAAGTTAAAAAAGACACCATGTGAGTTAATGTAATGAATTTTCTTTATTAGTAATATATATATATATAAGATGTATAATATTTTGTTAGCCATGATCCTGATGTGTTATATATAAGATGTATAAAACATCAGCAGAAGTTTACCTACTGTACCATAAGACCAAACCCTTTGCCAATGCTGTAATATAATGTGAATAGAACATCCATAAACATCCAAAACATATGAAATATAATAAAAAATAGCAAAGTAATTTGTGTATCATAGTACAAATCCATCTCTATTGGAATCAAATGGATAAGAAGCTACTCGAAGATCATAGTTATACTTTGTTGACAATGCTCTCTATCTACAATAACATATAATATTAAAGATCTCAATAAAAATGGTTTGAAGCATTTATCGTTACTATAGTTGTTAACGATGAAATAACTAGCTTTATTATCACGCATAAAAATATTTAGAAGTTAAGCAATATGCTCTTCAACACCAGCATCAATTACGTTATGGTTGACGTGAACAGAATACTTCGAATTATCTTATTCCACTGATATATGGAAAAAAATAGGAAGTAAAGGAAATAAATATATTTTAAGGTTCCTTTTTATTGGTCCTCAAAATGGGTTATGGAATGCACATAATTGTTTTTAAAGTGTGTGCCGCTAAATGTTTTTGGTGTGCTGGTAGATTTCATGATAGTTGAGTTCTATGGACGACCATTAAAAGTATGTATTAAGTGAAAAAATATATACTAACATTCAATGACTAAATGTTGTTTTATTTCTGTTTTTAGTAAAGATGGTTATCAATGTTCTTTTTAGTAAAAATGGCTACAAATGTAATCGTTTTTAATCTACTACAAATAAGGAAGTAAAGCAAGTAAATATACTTTAAGGTTCATTTTTATTGGTCCTCTATATGGGTATAAATCGAAATTAATATATAACTCTAGAACGTGTTAGTTAAAATATAATATTAACTGTTACTTCATACACACAGACACACACTAAATATTGAGGAAATTGAACATGAATATATAAAGCTCTATATATTGATTTGTACGATAGCTTTATTTATCATGCACAAAAATATTCATAAGCTAAGCAATATGCTCTTCAACACTAGCATCTATTTTTGTACATGTTTTGTTGAGATCTAAATTAATAATATAATATATTTCATTCAATTGGGTAGTTTAATTTTTATTCCTAAGCAAATTTATCATTTCTGACATCTTCGTTTGCAATAAGGTAATTTATTTACAAATCATTTTAACAAAAGATTATTATTTACTTGGCTATATCATTTAAATTAGATAATATTTTCTATTTACAAAAGTTCTTTACACATACCTAAAAACAAAAACCGTTCTCATCCTTATAATAAGTAGAGCATACAACACAATTTAAGTAATTATTATACGAATTACACACACATAAACACGCGCGCACACACACACACATATAAATATCTAAATATATATCTCATTTGCTATTTCTAATCAACTTATACTTTAAATTCGACATGAAGATACTTCTCTCTTTTTACATGGAGGACGTTTATTACAACAATATGTTCTCGATTACAACATTATGTCATCGATAATTATGTAAATATTGAAAATGGTAGAATGAGATGGTTTTGTCAAAATCATCATGCTAGATCAGAATTGTATGTGGGGCTTCAAGACGTATTGAATGCTGGAGAAAATAATGCAAGTATGACACTTTTGCCTTTTTTTGGTCTATTTACAATACACACACACACATATAATTTTATATCAACTTAATTTTGTCGATATAGGTAAAATAGGCAAAAGGGTAATATTACCCTCTTTGTTCAATAGAAGTCCACATAATATGTACCAACATTGTCAATATGCAATGGAAGTCCACGTTACATAGGTAGAAGAGTTTAAAAGTTTCGGCAAGTAGCGAAAAGATGGAATTACTTGAAGAAGACCAAAATATAAGGGCATGTATGGTTGAAGCATCAAATACACAAATACCATCATCTTTTAGAAGATTATTTGTAATGATCTTAATTTATTGTACACCTTGAAATGATGAAATCTGCCCTTTGAAATTATTTTTGATTCAACAGAGTGCTAGTCATTAAAATGTTGACTACCAGCCATTGGATTGTACCTAACTTGATATGATTTTAACTCTAGATAGATGGATAGGAAAGTAAAATTTTAGCTACAAGAGACTTTAAGTGGAGGCTCAGAAAAGATCATTATCACATGTGGTTAGAGATTCTTTAGTAGTGGAATGAAAGGAGATAAGTATGGAACTCATCTCTTACTCATTCTCCTTCAATCCGAGCAATCCATTATCTAGCCCTTCTAACCCCCATTTTAGTAGCCTGTGCCCTCTAATTGCTATAGTAACTATAAGATTTATAATGGGCCTTAAATACATTTAAGCCCAAATACAATATTATGCAATTAATACCAATCGATTGATACATTTTGCACTATTACAAATATATTGAATAATATTTTTTCTTTAAATGGCAATCAAGTTTTATAATTACTATTTCATAAATATTAATTATACTTAATTTATAGCAATTAGAAATTAATTTAAAGTGTTTATTCCAAGAAGAATTCACCATTTCATTCGTATGCCTCATCGAGTGTGATAGTTGGCTAAATTTATCGCTTATCTGGTTTTAGTATAATCTATTTTTACTTTATTAAGCATTACCTTGTTGTGACTATTATTTACACTAATTCTCTTCGTAAAAAATATCACTCTGAAATTACGGGACTTGGTAAAGTTCAAAATTCCAATATTGTTCATATTCAACTCTATGTCCAAAAAAAGCTCCTTGGATCAATAAAAAAATTAACCGAAATGCTCTGCCTAGAGAATTTCACTTTAAGTTGACCTCAGTTGACCGGGATACTACCCCATATAAAAGAGGAGACAAATCCTCTCTTGAATAATGCTTCACTTCCATACTTCCACTCGATCCAATTATAGTGGTTCAATGGATATCGTTCCATGATTTGAGTATAATCGAAGAAAAGCTTTCATACTGAAGATCGATAGTGTTCATTAGTCTAGAGATCTGTGTAAATTAGTTATATTGATATTTTCTATTTGATTTTAGTTGTATTAACTAACAGGGAAATATCGAGCGAGTCCTTCCAAAGTTATCCAATAACTATTTGTACGTAGCCCTTTGGTGCCACTAGCCGGAGCAGTTGAAGACTTATTACGCCCCCTGTCATATCCCCACTGTTTACGTTGTTTCATGTATCGTTTGAATTTGATTTTTTTTTTCACGTTGTCTTATTTATGTTTCAAGCAACAAATCTTAGTGATCATTGTATATTTCATCCATTTGCTCAAAAAATCAAAATTTATAGCTATTAATACCTTGGCCAATCTAGTTCTTTCAACACTCAGAATAACTATAGTAGATCTGGAATTCAAATATATATGGGAATTGTACTACCCTCTAAGTATCGAAGAGGCAATAAATCTTCTTTATAGTATGTGATAATATTAAGCTACTACTATGATCATATTTATAATTCAAACAAACTTCCAATAACATGAATGAATGCCAGTAATATTAAATTGTTTTAGCTATGAACTAAAATCTCAATGATTTAACATAGTTTCGTAGTTAAGGAAACAAAGTCAAAACTAATAGAAATTATAATCTAAAAGATCTTTTTAAAAATAATATTTAAATTTTAAATTGTTTATAATACATTACTAACAGCAAAATTGCCCCATAGATACATTAGTTGTTTCGACTCCATTAGGAATATTCCCAATGAATGATGATTTTGGGTTTCTTCCATTTGAGCATTACCAAAGTCCCATTTATTGCTGATCACATAGAAAACTTATATAGGAATTCAATATAATGAGATTGAAATATTCTCATATAACAACAACTAATTCAAGTAAGACAAAGTAATGATAGTTATTGTTACCTGACATTCCGACCATACAATTGGATTCAAATTTTCTCAGTTGGAACTGTGAGCTATTCATTTTCCATTTTTAAATCAAAGCAGCATCACTTTTAGTTAGCTTAAAGAAAAATAGATTTTAATACAACTCCTGGATGCATATGCTTAGTTGACTGAAATTTAATTAGATTTATATAAATATTAATTAATGATCCATAAGCTTATTTTGTACTTTTCCCTTATGGTTTTAGAAGACTTTGACAATTAGAATTCTACTATTTATAATCCAACAAATATAAGTTGTTTTCCTTTAATATTTTTAGAACAATCCTTGACATTTTTTTAACAATTGTAAACAAAATTTGTACTTATTAATTATTATATGTACATGGATATAGATGAAATGTATAAATTGGTTCAAGCAGATTTTTACTTTAGGCACTATGTTGAACACATTTGTTGCCTCTGTATCAAACTAAAGTATAGAAACATAATACTACAATGCACAATAATGTACAAAGCGAATCCAATTCTCAATCTCAAGTCTTTCGTTGGTCATAATATGGCTATTGTTTTTTATATGTTTGAAATTGCCCATATGGTCACAAAATAATATAAATTTCAGATATTTTAGTTTGAATCATATTTGTTGATAATATGATTCCAAAACTAACATCTTAAAGTTAACGACATTTCATCTTTAATCATATTTGTATGATGTTAACTTTCACAAATTAGTAGCTCATTTGAGAACTAACATTGCAGCTTTAAATCCCATTGGACAACGAAGTCTAAAATTTGGATTAAGCTTTTATGTTGTCTACCTGCCTACAGAGACTATTCCGATATTCTAGGTATAAAGTGTATTGAGTTGTATGAGCTAGTGTTGGTGAAATATTCACGACACTGTTTTTGCAACATCCTTTCAAACAAACTTATACTCAAATACTTACATTATACCCAAGGAAGATATAAATATTTAGCAAATTATCCAAAGTTATTGAATGAAGTATGCAACTAAATCCATCCAATAAATCCATGAATAAGTCAGTTTCCATAAAATCTAGTAGTCATTACATTTAATAATGAACTTCATTTGAACTGCAGTTGATTTATTCACACATACAACCATTTGTTATCAACAACATGGGAATTCAAGAATAATGCAAAAATTTCGTAGGAGTGAATATCAAAACAGGCGTTTAATCAAAAAATTACATATTAATTAACACCAATGCCTACAAACATTTGAATTTGTGGAATCAATTTTGAGCTATAGTTTAATCAAACCTTTTTTATCATAAAATTACCAACATATATATTATATCCTGCAATTTTATGTTGTCGATAATGTTCTTTCACTTTTTCTAAAGTAAATTATTCCATAAAAACTATAATAATCCATCTAATATGGTGAGCAGTGAGCTACATCCTTCGTCTAATAATGTTGCCTACCATGGATGCAATGTTGGTGGTGAGATCGGGCTTTGGGATGAATAGTGAGGTAGCTGAAGGTTTGGGGATCATATTCGATAATTCGAAGGTAAGGGAGATCATTGTTGAGGGAGGTTATTGTAGATGCTACGTCGCAGATGAGATCAAATATGGGGATTGTTGATTCGGAAATTTTGTGGATGGATTTGGGTAGAGCACAATTAGGTTTTAGGAGAAGTGTATGGAATGGAAGGCCGGTGCAATGGATGTGGATGTGGAAAATGCAAGGGTGTTCCTGAAAGTTAAAAAAGACACCGTGTAAGTTAATGTAATGAATTTTCTTTATAGCAATATATATATATATATATATATATAAGATGTATAACATTTTATTAGCCATGATTTTGATATGTTGTATATAAGATGTATAAAATATCAGCAAAAGTTTACCTCCAGTACCATAAGACCAAACCCTTTACCAATGTTGTAATATGATGTGAATACAACATCCATAAACATCAAAAACAAATGAAATAGAATAAAAAAATAGCAAAGTAATTAGTGTATCATACACAAATCCATCTCTATTGGAATCAAATGGATATGTAGCTGCTTGAGGATCATAGTTATACTTTGTTGATAATGCTCTCAGTCTACAACAAAAGATAATATTAAAGATCTCAATAAAAAAGTTTTGAAGCATTTATCATTACTATAGGTGTCAATAATGGAATAACTAGTTTATTATCACGCACAAAAATATTTAGAAGCTAAGCAATATGCTCTTCAACACCAGCATCAATTACATTATGGTTAATGTGAACAGAATGCTTTGAATTCTCTTATTCCACTGATATATGGACAGAATAGGAAGTAAAGGAAATAAATATATTTTAAGGTTCATTTTTGTTAGTCCTCAAAATGGGGTTATGGAATGTACAAAATTGTTTTTAAAGTGTGTGCTGCTAAATGTTTTTGGTGTGTTTGCAGATTACATGATAGTGAGTTCTATGGACAACCATTAAAAGTATGTATTAAGTGAAAAAAAATATAATAACATTCAATGGCCAAATGTTGTTTTATTTCTTTTTTAGTAATGGTTCCTATCGATGTTCTTTTTATAAAGATGGCTATCATTGTAATTGTTTTTAATCTACTACAAATAAGGAAGTAACACAAGTAAATATATTTTAAAGTTCATTTTTATTGGTCCTCTATAGGGGTATATTCGAAATTAATATATAACTCTATCACGTGTTAATTAAAATATAATATTAACTGTTGCTTCATATACAGACACATTAAATATTGAGGAAATTGAGCATGAATATCTAAAGCTCTATATATTGATTTGTAAGATAGCTTTATTTTTCACGCAAAAAAAAAAATTCAAAAGCTGAGCAATATGCTCTTCAACACCGGCATCAATTTCTATACATGTTTATTTGAGATTTAAATTAGTATGATAATATATTTTATCCAACTAGGTAATTTAATTTTTATCCCTAAGTAACTTCATCATTTCTGAGATCTTCATTTGCAAAAAGGTAATTTATTTACAAATTATTTTAAAAAAGATTTATATTTACTTGGATATATCATTTAAATTAGATAATATTTTTTATTTACAAAAGTTCTTTACACATACCCAAAAACATAAACCGTTCTCATCCATATAGTAAGTAGAGCACACAAAACAATTTAAGTAATTATTATACGCATTACACACAAAAACACGTGCATAAATATCTAAATATATTTTCCATTTGCTATTTCTAATCAACTTAAACTTTAAATTCGACATGAACATACTTCTCTCTTTTTATATGGAGGACATTTATTACAACAATATGTTGTCCATTACAGCAATATGTCATCGATAATTATGTAAATATTGAAAATGGGAGAATATGATGGTTTCGTCAAAATCATCATGCTAGATCGGAATTGTATGTAGGACTTCAAGACGTATTGAATGCTGGAGAAAATAATGCAATTATGACACTTTTTCTTTTTCTTTGGTCTATATATATATATATATATATATATATATATATATATATATATAAACACCCATATATATAATTTTATATCAACTTTGTTTTTTCGGTATAGGTAAAATAAGGAAAAGAGTAATATTACCCTCTTGGTTCAATAGAAGTCCACATAACATGTGCCAACGTTATCAATATGCAATGGAAGTCCACGTAACATAAGCAGAAGAGTTTAAAAGTTTCGGCAAGAAGCGAAAAGACGGGATTACTTAAAGAAGACCAATGTATAAGGGCATGTATGGTTGAAGCATCAAATACACAAACGCCATCATCTTCGAGAAGATTATTTGTAATGATCTTAATTTATTGTACACCTTGAAATGATGAAATCCGCCCTTTGAAATTATTTCTGACTCAACAGAGTCCAAGTCATTGAACTATTGACTACCGGCCATTGGATTGTACCTAACTTGATTTGATTTGAACTCTTGATAGATGGAGAGGAAGGTAAAATTTTATCTAAAAGAGAATTTAAGTGGAGGCTCAAAAAAGATCAATATCACGTGTGCTTAGAGATTCTTAAATAGTTGAATGAAAGGAGATAAGTATGGAACTCAACTCTTACTCATTCTCCTTCAATCCGAGCCATCGATTGTCTAGCCCTTCTAACCCCAACTTTAGCATCCTATGCCTTCTAATTGCTATATTAATTATAAGCTTGATAATGGGCCTTAAACATATTTATGCCCAATTACAATATTATGCAATTAATACCAATCGATTGATATATTCATAACTATTACAAATATATTCAATAATATTTTTCATCAAATGATAATCAAATTTATAACTACTATTTCATAAATATTAATTATAATTAATTTATAACAATTGGAAATTAATTTAAATTTTTTATTCAAAGAAGAATTCACCATTTCGGTCGTATGACTAGTCGAGTGTGACAGTTGGCCAAATTTATCACTTATTTGGTTTTTGTATAATCCAATTTTACTTTATTAAGCAGTACCCTATTGTGACTATTATTTACACCAATTGCCTTCGTCAAAAATATATCACTTTGAACTTATGGAATTTCGTAAAGGTCAAAATTTCAGTATTGTTCATATTCGACTCTATAGTCCAAAAACAGCTCCTTGGATCAATAAAAAAACCTGAAATGCTTTAGTTAGCGAATTTCACTTTAAGTTGACCTCAGTTGACCGGGATACTAACCCCATATAAACAAGGAGACAATCCTCCCTTGAATAGTGCTTCACTTCCATAAGATCCAATTATAATAGTTCAATGGATGTCATTCCATGATTTGATTATAATCGAAGAAAAGCTTTCATATTGAAGATCGATAGTATTCATTAGACGAGAGATCTGTGTAAATTAGTTACATTGTTATTTTCTATTTGATTTTAGTTGTATTAACCAATAGGGAAATACTGAGAGAGTCCTTCCAAAGTTATCCAATACTATTCATACGTAACCCTTTGGTGGCACCAGCCGGTGCAGTTGAAGACTCACTATGCCCCTGTCATATCCCCATTGTTCACGTTGTTTCATATATCGATGGAATTTGATTTTGTTTTTTCACATTGTTTCATATATGTTTCAAGCAACAAATCTTACTGATCATCGTATATTTCATCCATTCGCTAAATAAAATTTATAATTATTAATTTGAGAATTTTCGATTTGAATTTATTGATAACAAAAATTATAAACCACATCGTAGTCGACACTAAAAAACCTAGGGCTATAATAGCATTTAAAAAATGCTATTTTTCCTTAATGTAGAGTTTCAAAGAACGCTAGGGAACAACATGCTATGGCAGACCTTAAACTTTAAATAGTGGGAGCAAAAATGCTATGAAAAAATAATTTTCTACAGCATTTGAGCAATGTTATTAAGATAAAATGCTATCTAACATTTCTATAGCGTGTAACATTTCTATAGCTTTTTCTATAGCATTTGTTATGCAACATTATTTAGCGTTTGTTGTGTAACATTTCTGTAGCATGTAAGAGGTTGCTTTCTATAGCGTTTGATGTAGGAATGCATTTATGAAACACTAGTAAATAAATATCAATTTACAAAAAAATAGAAATTGCTGTTGTTTTAGCTTTTCCACCTGTATTATCCATTTACATATTCCTTGTTTGCATATATTATAACAGATTTTCATGGACAAAAAATATGTAAATTAAAGCCTAATATTTCATTGTTTGAACAACTTTTACCATGATTATGCATGATATTTTGTACATATTTGCATCAACAACTTACTTATAGACCAATCAAATAATTGATTTCATCTTACTTTGCTTTTGATATTTTCTCTGACATCTACCATATCAAGCAATCAAGATTTTAGTAATACACAAAATACATGCAATACAATCGAACAAATTTAGGTGTCAAAGATGCTAAATTACAACAATATAGGCACACATATTGACTACTTTTGGCTCCCCATCACAATAATTACATACACATTTAGGTTATTAAAAATGAAAAATGAATCAATTAGTGAGAAAGATAATTCTTTCAATTATTGCTCAACTAGCAAGCTGAAGGATCCATGACAAACGATGCAATATGTTCTTTTAGATGAAAACCTGAGAAACTTTTTTTCCACCTACAGCTAGCAAATATAAGAGTGTCCCCTTCTTATAGATTAAAAACTGATGCATACATCGAGGGAAATCTCCTTCTTATATATCAAAAAATGTTTGTACATTTAGTTTAATCCATACAGAGATGGAGTAAGGCAAAACACATGATTTGGAGAAAGAATCATTTGCTTCCTACCAATTGTGAAATAGCTTAATCACAGGTAGTCTAGTTTGTTGGTAAAAGTATGCTGGTAGCCTATCCAAATGACATTTGATTGAGGGCATAATACGTACACATCTATCAGCTTTTAGTTTATGGTAATTAAGTTTCATTTTCAAAAGTTGAAAGTTTATCGAGATTGAATGTGACGTTATTACGTTTAATCTAAGAAAATAAAGGTTGTGAGAATATTATAGGTATAACTCCATCAGTAACACAAAGTTGTTGGGTTTGCCAAAATCATTCATGCGAATTATTTAATTCATTATTTTAGTCCATTTTGGTAAATAAATTATTGAGATACGATGTTACTACATAAAATATCACAATGGATATCGATGATTATTTTGGTGGCCAACTATAACAATTATACAAAGTTGGTATCAAAAACCTAGCATCCACAAAACTTGCCATGCCAAACTGAGTGCTATTAGTTTTTCCAAACCGAGTGCCACAAAACTGAGCATCCACAATATAGGGCTATTCGTTTTTCCAAACTGAGTGCCTTCTCCTAATTCCATAAAAATGTATGCACTCTTGGTTTTGCAAAATCGAGGGCAATCTCAGTTTTAAAAAATTGACTGCTTGCATGCTAAGTGTAGCGACCTGCCATTCCATACCCTTTGAGCTGATAATAGTTCACTCTTGTTCAACCCAAATTGTACGAAAGAGCGAATAACTAGGGTAAAGAAGAAGAAAGAGATAGAAGAAAATATAAAAAATAACACAGAATCTCACAATCGCAACGGAATAAAATATAATATATAATAAAGGATTTTTATACAAAAGAATATGTAACTGTTTTGTACTGATAATCATTAGAGACAACAATCAATGCATTAATTTGGAAAGTTATAATAACTTATCCTCATATATAAAAAATATAAGTCAACGACGGGAATACACCTCTACCATCCAGCTCGTCTCCTAAGCTCCATAGCACCTATCTCGAATCTTAATACTTGGTCTGACCCGAGTATTATAATTAAATAACACCCGAGTCAGTCTATAAAACCAGCGTGAGAAAGTACACTCAATTTATATTATTAGAGTTATCAAAATCCTTTGAAAAGCAAAGGTATCTCGTAAGATCACATCACACATAAAGATGACGGGTTTATCTCCTACGATAACCAAAATGTTTATAAAAAGTCCCATGATATTATAATAGTGTTCGAGTACAAATACTTATCCAAATAGCCGAAATTGTTACTTTAATTAAATTCCAGCATACTAGGCTCTAAAAAACAAAACCGTAAAGGCTTGTATTGGAGAATGGATTCTATACAATGACTGGGCTATTGGGGTGCCACCCATGACACTCTAGAAAAATGTACCAAGGACCTCCCTGGGATCCCATACAACACAAGAACGGCCTACACCTAACTTGGGTAGAACCGAATATTTTATCATCATGAGTGTTCCCACCCTTAAAAATCGAGCGCTCCCTTTTTCATGCACAACCATACCAATAATTTATATATATTTCGAGGGTACCTAGAAAAGTAATAAAATACCCTAATTGGGTGCGACCTACTTAGCCATGCTACATCTCCCATGTTTTAGTCATATCAGGTTGATGAGGCTTAAGGCTAAACGTTACCTTTCAAGAACACTTCCACTTAGAATGCTCAACATCCTCCAATGATGATGTTCTGATAGTATTCATTCATACAAGTTGTCCTGGGTCTGGACTAACTGAATCATCATCTTCACTATCTCCATAATATCCATTCATAACGTTCAAATCGGATCGAAGTGGATTTCTGGTAATTAAATCAAATCGCGATCTCTTCGAAACGATCAACGAATTTAGTCAAAATTGATAGCGGGTTTTTAACTATCAAATAACATCCATAAGTAGTCAAGCCATTATTTATAATTCTTAAAACATTCATTTCAAAATATCTTTACAAAGATATACATTCTAATCTTTTTCAAATGTATCAATATTTGAAACATTTTTCGAGTACTTTTGTCCATAACAGGATATTTCTTTCCATACCTTACTTCAACAGTAAGTGAAATATTTCCAACTTTGATTTATAATCCATTACTTAGAAAATATCTCGATATAAATCCTTCATCTCTAAATATTTTCAAAAAAGCCTTCCGTTTCAACACATAGGAAAATATTCTAGGTCCATTTCTTGAAATCATTTCTAATATCAATACTTAGGAGTTTTCTTTTCCTATCTCCTAAATTTCTGGAATTTATATTAGTCCCCTTTTACCTGTTCCAAGGTTTATTATACTCAATAATAAATTCATCTATCCATTTACAACTACTAAAATCATATCCGCATTTCACATCTCGAGAGAGCTTACAAATAGATAATTTAAATCATTCAAGACTATATATATAATTAGTATTTTAAAGAATAATAATTTATTTTTGAAACATGTTCAATAAATTGTTTGAAACATTAAACACTTTTTAAATAAACATTAATAACTCATTTTTCAGTCCATCCTTAATTAAAACTAACTGAATTACAGTACTTGTTATAAAAGTTAGAATTTATTTCAATAAGAACTTATATTTGAATAATCCACTTTCTAAAATAACCCAATATTAACTAGTTTGAATTTTAATACTTAAATAAATAAAATTTCACTTTTAAAACAAACTTAATTTCTAATTATATATATATATATATATATATATGTGCGTGTGTGTGTGTGTATTTACATAATTCTCAATAACCAATTCCAATCTATAAATCCCTCTCGATTCACAATACATCTAATTCCTTTCCAACTCCCTAGCCATTTCACATTCCAAAAATAGATTCTACTATTTTTCCCAAAACTATTTCCACATCTCAGCGTAATTTCACACTGTGAATTTTTATTCCAATTTATCAACAATTATCATTTCCCCTATTTATAAACATCGTTTATAGCTGTTATAACTCCTTTGAGTTTTTCTTGTTTATAAAACTAATTCCATTTATAAAATCTCATATTTATAAATCCATTTCTTAATAATTTCCATATATTTCACTAATCTTTTTAAATATTGATCTCGACTCTTTTTCATATTTTCCTGAATATCACTTAAAAATTCCACTGTTAGAATCCTTTATAATATTTATTTTAACAATCTCTATTTAGAATATTTTTATGACTAGTTAAACACAAACCAAAAATCAATTTATCATTTTATCCAAATCGTTTTCTTTTAAAATAATCCAAACTTCATTATAAATGTTTCTATATCAGAATCTCCTTTTAAATTCCTTCGAATTCCAAAAATAATATTATGGTATTTAAAATACCAAAATTCAGGCAAGTGCAACTTTAATATCCAATTATTCGGTTACAATAATAATCTATAATAGATTATCCTAACACATCATATATCAATATATATGAAATATAAAATCAACATTTTTGCGGAATCTAGTTGGATCCATCCAACCTGTATCCCTGCATCCACTGATGTTAATACAACATAAAATATCAATCCTACTTCGAGGGGGACATCGCGGTATATAGGGTCATCCACTATTATGCGTGGCGCATAGGGTCTCATACGCTAAAATGTGCAGGAATATCAATCAAACTACTAATATATATACTACTATATACATATAATATAATACCATTCAACAGATTGTATAAATTCAACCAAGCATCCAATAATTAATATTAACTATTTAAAATTAAATTCTAGTGATACAAATGAGTGAGAATTTCTCACCTTGATTTTTCTTAAAATTTTCGAATGCTCATTTTAAATTAAAATCTAAAATCCCAGCTATTTCCAAACGATAATAGAGCCTACATTATTGCGAATTTTATAGGTTTGACCTTATAATTATCAAATGAAATAGTTAATTTGACTTATCATATATACACGCTAACACATTAGCCTTTTTAAATAATAATCTATTTTATTATATAGATCATATATTAACTTAGTATACTTTCCTTTTTGAAATCATATACATTAATAGATAATCGTTTATACAAATTTCTAAAATCCAAATTTAAATAAACTTTCCAAATCAAGACATTTTAAAAAAAAATCCTGTTTTAAAACCCTATTTTTTTGCTTTGCATTCGACTTTTAAAAATGTAACTAACTAAACCAAATTTCAAAAATTAAATTAATTATCTTACATAAATAAAACATAATTACTACTAACCTCGATCATAAGCACCGATTTACTTTCCTACGCACTGCCCAAAAAAATTCGAATACTGTAGTGGCCCTGACTCGACCTTCGAAAATCGGCATCGAATACGACACTCAGATTCAAATGCCGCAGATCGAAACGTCGAATCTTGTTCGCCGAAGCTTATAACACATCAAGTACAACACAGCGGAAGAAAATGAATGATATCATTTGACATATAATGTTTGATACAATATCTGATACAATGATGATACAATAGAATGATAAAATAGATGTCAATACTATCAGAGATACAAGAAATAACAGCGGAAAAGAATATCATCAATGGACTACATCTCCAACATGCAACTGCAACACCATCTCTAAACTAAAAATAGCTCGAACACCAATCAAGTTGCACCAAGCTAACCAAGGTCAGTCATGAAAACTGAAGTGTAAAAAATGCGACCCACAAATCCAAATGGCTTCGAAGGCTATTGAACCAATTCCTACTATTCGACTATCTGAAAAACCCAACTCTAGACTACTCGTGTGGAAAATAATGGGCACCCAGAGTTTAGGAAAGGAACAATAAACTCCAAGTCAGTCATGGGACTGGTGTGAGTAAACAAAAACGATTTTTATCTTTAAAACGAACAACAAAAGCTTTTAAAACATTGAGAACCGCAATGCTTTTTGGAAAATGAAACTACCATAAGGCCTCCCGCCACACACACAATGCAAGCGTAAAATTGAAGGAGATTTCTCCTTATGATAGTCAAACATGCTTGTTATGAGAAAACTCTTTGATATTATTATTATTATTAGTGCATAGTGGAAAACCTTCCGAAAGTATAATATTAATCTTAGCCAGCATAGGTACCATTATACTGTGCCTACTATAGCTACCATTTTAAATTGTAGGTTCTATAACTAAAACCGTACAAGGGGCGTATTGTTTGATTGGATTTTCAAAAAATGGTCAGGCAAAGGAACTTCCCACATAAAATGGAACGCCTCTGGAGGGACGCCCCCAAGAAACTAACCGAATCTCTGCTACACAAGGCCGGGTTACCTCTGTAACTAGGTAACAACTGACGCGAGTATGCCATCCCCCGGTCGTTACCGACCTTTATCCAAGGGCCCTCAATCCAACAACCACACAGTAAAGTAGCTGGGCTCCATACCACGATATTAAATTTTATAAAAAATCAACATAAGTAAATATCTGGGCTCCATACCATGATATCACTTTTTTATCGAGAAGGAAATGGTCATACCCTCAGGAGGAGCTACCCCCTACATAACCTTGCTGCCACGATTCCTGTTTCGACCATTACTGGGTTGTGAGGCTCGATGAAGTCTCGTTCACAAAGCTACGCTTTTTCACAAAGCCATGCTTCGATCACAAATGATCATCAACACACAGCAGCACTTAGCATGCCACATTACCAAATTGGGGATGCATCACTAGTAACCATCAACTACATAACCTCTGAGCTCGTACGTCTCAGAGAAGGGTGTTAAGCTAAGAGAATAAATCTCTGCCACCAATAGAAATGTATTTGATAGAAACCAGCTTTACATCTCAAAGTGTAATGTCAGACACACGTCCATACAAGTATGTTCCAGGTTCGAACAGAACCGAAGGCACTACTGAAGAAGCCCTTGCAAATCCGGGTATCTACAATCCCGATTGGACTTCCCATCACTTGGGAAATCTCTATACTGGCGCGACTCAGTGCAGAGACAATCGATGGGTTATCCTTTCGCTCTTGAAAACACCCGGTCTTCACCACCATTCTTCAAATGCTATCCATATCGACTTATCATTATTCGAAATGGGATATACGACACAAAGGTCCTCTCCCGTCTAAACCGAATAATGAATGTAATACTTAAAAACATATGGATAATGGGATTTCAGTTAAGTCACAACTTAATATCCAAAAAATTTCTTTCAAATGGTTTAAACAAATTACCATTTCCAATCTTTTAAACAAAAAGATTCAATTCACAAAGATCCATTCACGGATTTAAAAAAAATCCATTTCGAATTGGATTAACTCATCCAATCTTTCAGTTTAAGATTTAATTCATAACTTTCAAATTCCAATTCAAATCTGGTATATAAAGGATACACCATTTAAAATTCTCTTTGATTTCAAAACAAGATTTAATTTTCTCCACAAAGGTTGATTCATGGTCTTTCCAACTATTTACATTTCATTCCCAACTTAAAATCTTTCGATACAAACTGGAGATCCTTTCTTTTTATAAAAGCTGTTATTATTTGAAACAAATAGTTTCGTTTTTGGAAAAACTGATTACAATTACATAAGCTAAAGCCATTCAAGTATAAAACTTGGGTTTAAATTTTAATTTCCAAAACCATACCTTTTAAATGGTTGAAAACCCGTATAAACATGTTTATAATTTGCATAATCATTTTTAGACCATAATTTAAAAATCATTGAATTTGAATTCAAATATTGAAATCAAATTTAAATCAAATTATTTAAATTTGATGTTTTGTTGAGATATATAAAATAACTCTTATTTTTTTTGAAAACTCATTTTCAAAAGCTTCCAATTCCAATTACAAAACTATTTTGAATTCAAGAATTCAATCTTTAAAATTGTTAAACTATGCGACTTAGCCAATTTCCTCGTGCAATCCATACTTGTGTGTGTATGGTTTAGTCCAGGGGTTTCACACAATAGTGCAACATCATAAATCATCACATTACATATTTAAGCACATCGATATTGATAAGCGGTATAATCTATAACGCTTATCGTTCATTTATAGATTCATAGATAAATAATTTTCATTCATCACAGATCACACTGAAACAATTCGTAGCACAAAGCACAACATATCGGAAATATCAAACAGTCCGACAATCAATAGAATTCAAACATCCATAAGTAAACTCAATTAATTATCTGATTAATTTAAATCAGATAAGTCATCAATCATGGTCAATTAACATTAATTTATTTCAAATCATTTGATTAATTGTCCTTTAATCATTTATTAATTAAATTAATCAATCTTTAATTATTTGTACTTATTCAGTTATCCTTTAACTAATTTCCCTTAATGAAATAAATTAATCAACCTTAATTATTTACCATTTAATTAATTTCTTAATTAATTACAATAAGTGATTATTCCTAATCATTTAATCAACTTTGATTAATTAATTACCTTTTTAATCAATACTTGATTAATCATAATTATGAAATTGATTAACCTAAATCATGAAATTGATTATCTTTAATTATCCAAACACCCATAAGTAGTTACCCATTCATTAATTACTAACTTACCATTAAAAATCTTTAATTAACCATCTTTGAAATTAATTATCATTAACAATGCTTAATTACAAATAAATTAAACACTTAATTATTAATTAACCAATCTTTAATTACAAATTGATAAACCCCTAATTAATTACAATCATAAATTAACTAACCCTTCTTAATTACTTTCCAAAATAATTAATTAATAATTATTATTATTTATCTTAATGAACATTTTAAAAATCTTCTCTAAACTTTGAAAACAAGTTATTACTTATTTGAAACTTTAATGTTACTTAATTTTAATACTTAACTTAAAATTATCTACTTAATTAAAATATTAATTAAGATTTTGGAAAATGTTGTTAAGTACTTTCTTAAATAATTAAAATTGTAATGAAGTCTTAACTTCAAATTGTCAAACATTAATTGTCATAATTACTTAAAATTGTTTTAAAAAAGTTTACTTAACTTACCTTTTTATAACATAATATTGCAGTTTGAAAGAAAACACCCGATAACTACCCCTGTTTAACTCGAGTAGTACTTCGAGTCCCTCATCAGCTTTCCCCGAGACACCTCGTTCCCTCTCGTACTTCATCTTCTTCTTCCCTTTTTTTAGTTTAAGTTTTAAACTTAAGTTATAGATTAAAGCATCAGGAAACCACTCTCACGCTCGATCACTAACCCGTAGCAAGCGACCACAATATTCGAGCAACGACTTGAGATCGTTCACCAACAACAACACTGACACCCATCCCCACGCCGTACACGTGCACGACGACGCAGCATAGCTCCGGTGAACTCCATCACCATGGGCAAGTCACAAATCCCCATAGACTCGAAATCCAAACTCAACTCGACCCTAAAAATTTCAAAACGAAATTTAGTCATTTGCTCGAACTTGAAGCTCAACCCAACACACAAAACCACCTCGCCACCACCGCTCAGAACACCAGAGATGCTCAGAATTCATCCACACCACGACAACAAACTATCCTTCCATCCTCCAGTTCCTTGTGCAACTCGATCATGTATAGGAGACATACACGCCTCGTTACTGACATGACTAGAAACTCGAAACAAAGCCCTAAAGCGACCTCGTTCCTCAAATTCACGCAATAGAAAAATTATTCTATAATTTTTTTGAGATCACAGATGCTCATACAAGCTTCAAACCAAATTTCAACATTTATTATTGGATCGATTACTAGAAAATGAAAAAAATGCAAATTCTTCTTGAATACGAACTACTCTTAAAATACAAATCTAAAAATCTTCACTTTTGTTTTAAAAATCATAATTTGCAGTAAGAATTCTAGTTATGAACTTGAATTAACATTTTGCAACAATCAAATTTATCTAAATATTATTTGATTACTTGTAAGAAAGGTTTCCAGTGTTGATATCTTACAAACATGGTATAAATCAACTTTTAGAATCTAAATTTAAGTTTAAACACCTTGTTTCAGTTTAAAGTTAAAACTTAACAATGATTAGAAGAAAATAAATTTGAGGTTTGAAAAAAATATTCACCCTGTAACATTAAACGGAGAAGTATAGAGCAACACAGAATTATATTCAAGATCAAAGCATAAACCAGATTATCAATGAATCTTGAACTGTTTTTAAATTACACTTAAAGCTTTAAATTTGATGTTTACTCACGCAGCAAATTTTGAACAGAGAGCAATACTTTTTCTGAAACTGCAGTTTGATTTATATTTTTTTTCCTGTGAATCCTTTTTCTGTTTTGTTATTCAGTAGAATGAATTGATGAAGCTTCTTATTTTCTTTTCTTTCTGGCTTTGTTTCGCTGAGTTTTTTTTATGAAAGAAATGAAATAATATGGATGTATATACGTAGAGAAGGTGTTTACAGAGGGGAGGTATTTTCTGGTATAAGCTTCCTTTTTTTTTTTAATCAGATTTTTCTTTGTTGACTAAAGATTTTTTTTCTTTCAATTGGAGGCTGATATGATAGTAGTAAGCACTTATGTTTCCATTTTATTTACAGCCTCATCATCTCATTTGGCTTTTGTGTGAAGATTTTTATTTCCTTGTATTTATCCTTTTGTTTTATCTTCTTGCTTTCCTAATTTGTTTCTATCATACTTCATATATTCTTAGATTTTTACTTATTTTATTATCTTACATACTTTTTACACTTGTTAAATGACTTGTATTTCTCATCAATTAAAAGCTTTTAAACAAATTTTATATTGCATTTTTATTATACATCTTCTTAATCATTATTATATACACATTATTTTGAACAAAATGTTTTTAAAACTAGCTACCCATAAATAATTTATATAAGTAATATTTTTAGACCCAAATCATTTCTCTAAGTTATTTACTTAAGTTTAAATTTAAATGCAAACTCAATATTCAAATTCAAATTCTAAAGTCAAATTTACTCATATATACATATACATATACATTTCAAATGCAAATTAATTCCAAAATTAATTCCAAAATTTACATTAACTATTAATTTAAAATCAATTCAAAATTGGGATCGTTGCAGATTCTTCCCTTAAAAAAAATTCGTCCTCGAAATTTGCAGGTAGGAAAACAACAAAGATAGAGAAACAGTTTTCCAGGTCAAACTGGATATCTATTTTATATTCGGCTCACCAAATCAGAATATCACCAATATGAGAACAAAATAATTCAATACGACACAGGATACTCGGGTCATCAAATCTACGAAATATGCAATGCACTGGTTAGTCCGAAGAAATAACTAACCATTCGTAGAACAAATCGAGACCTAAACAATAGATAAATGGATTTAAATTTTCCATAACTCTCAAATACTAGATATGGATTCCAAACTCAAATCGGAATACCCCAAATTATATATAACTTGCCCCTCTTCGGACTTTGATATTCATAAGAAATTACAATAGAATTTCAAATTTGGCTTTAAATCGAAATTGTTTTATCGATACAATTTATTTAACTTCATATTTTAGTTACCACTTTATTTCATATTGAATTTCAAAATCACTGAAATTAAAAACAAAAAGCTGATAGAAATTTAACGAAGAGAATACGAGGTAGAAACTTATCTACACGATTCGTAAGGGCCATAATCACACCAAAGCTTCTCCTTTAAGCCGCCACAAAGCCAATCAAAGAATTGAAATCGAATCAAAGGAGATTGATAGAGAAAGATTGTTTCCGTTGTTGTAGGGTAATGACCATTTAATGGTATTTCCCTATCCCCTATCTCGTCCTCTTCTTGAACTCATACTCACTATCAGTGGATAGTAAGAGAATTTACTGAGGCATACAGACGGATATCTTAGGGATATACTCATTCTAGGGTTTACTTCACCCTATGTCTAATGAGCTACTTAGTGTTATACTCCTGAGCTAAAGTTTCAACCTTCGGCTCTGATACCAAATGTAACAACCCTGACTCGACCTTCGAAAATCCGCATCGAATACGACACTCATATTCAAATGTCGTAGATCCAAAAGTCGAATCTGGTTCGCCAAAGCTTATAATACATCAAGTACAACACAGCGGAAGAAAATGAATGATATCATTTGATATACAATGTGTGATACAATATCTGATACAATGATGATACAATAGAATGATACAATAGATATCAACACTATCAGAGATACAAGAAATAGCAGCGGAAAAAAATATTATCAATGGAATACTTCTCCAACGTGCAACTGCAACACCATCTCTAAACTAAAGATAGCTCGAACACCAGTCAAGTTGCACCAAGCTAAACAAGGTCAGTTGTGAAAACTGAAGTGTAGAAAATGTGACCCACAAATCCAAAAGGCTTCGAAGGTTATCGAACCAATTCCTACTATTCGACTATCTGAAAAACCTAACTCTAGACTGCCCGTGTGGAAAATAGTGGGCACCCAGAGTTTAGGAAAGGAACAATAAACTCTTGGTCAGTCATGGGACAGGTGTGAGTAAACAAAAATGATTTTTATCCTTAAAAACAAACAACAAAAGCTTTTAAAACATTGAAAACCGCAATGCTTTTGGGAAAATGAAACTACCATAAGACCTTCCGCCACACACACAATGCAAGCGCAAACTTGGAGGAGAATTCTCCTTATGATAGTCAAACATGCTTATTATGAGAAAACTCTTTGATATTATTATTATTAGTGCATAGTGGAAAACCTTTCGAAAGTATAATATTAATCTTAGCCAGCATAGGTACCATTATACTATGCCTACTATAGCTACCATTTTAAATGGCAGGTTCTACAACTAAAACCGTACATGGCGTGTATTGTTTGATTGGATTTCCAACAAAAGTTCAGGCAAAGGAACTTCCCACATAAAATGGAATGCCTCTGGAGGTACGCACACGAGAACCAAACAAGATCTCTGCTACACAAGGCCAGGTTACCTCTGTAACTAGGTAACAACCGACGCAAGTATGTCATCTCCAAGTCGTTACCAACCTTTATCCGAGGGCCCTTAATCTAACAACCACAGAGTAAAGTATCTGGGCTCCATACCATGATACTACTTTTAATAAAAAATCAACAGACGTAAATATCTTGGCTCCATACCATGATATCACTTTTTTATCCAGAAGGAAATGGTCATACCCTTAGGAGGAGCTGCCCCCAAATAACCTTGCTGCCACGATTCCTATTTCGACCATTACCCGGTTGTGAGGCTAGATGAAGTCTCATCCACAAAGCTACGCTTTTTCACAAATCCATGCTTCGATCACACATGATCAACAAATGATCATCAACACACAACATCACTTAGCATGCCACATTACCAAATTGGGAATGTATCACTAGTAACCATCTACTACATAACCTCTGAGCTCGTACATCTCAGAGAAGGGTGTTAAGCTAAGGGAATAAATATCTGCCACCAACAGAAATGTATTTGATAGAAACCATCTTTACATCTCAAAGTGTAATGTCAAACACACATCCATACAAGTCTGTTCCGGGTTGGAACAGAACCGAAGGCACTTCCGAAAAAGCCCTTGAAAATCAGGGTATCCACAATCCCGATCGGACTTCCCATCACTTAGGAAGTCTCTATACCGGCGCGACTCTGTGCAGAGACAATCGACGGGTTATCCTTTTGTTCTAAAAAGTACCCGGTCTTCACCACCAGTCTTCAAATGCTATCCATATCGACGTATCATTATTCGGGATGGGATATATGACACAAAGGTCCTCTCCCGGCTAAACCGAATAGTGAGCGTAATATTTAAAAACATATGGATAATTGGAATTCTGTTAAGTCACAACTTAATATCCAAAACTTTTCTTTCAAATGGTTTAAACAAATTACCATTTCTAATCTTTTAAACAAAAAGATTCAATTCACAAAGATCCATTCATGGATTTCAAAACCATTTCCATTTCGAATTGGATTAGCTCATCCAATCTTTTAGTTTGAGATTTAATTCATAACTTTCAAATTCCAATTCAAATCTGGTATATAAAGGATACACCATTTAAAATTCTCTTTGATTTCAAAACAAGATTTAATCGTCTCCACAATGGTTGATTCACGGTCTTTCCAACTATTTACAATTTCATTCCCAACTTGAAATCTTTCGATACAAATTGGAAATCCTTTCTTTTTATGAAAGCTATTATTATTCGACACAAATAGTTTCGTTTTTCAAAAAACTGATTACAATTACATAAGCTAAAGCCATTCAAGTATAAAACTTGGGTTTAAATTTAAATTTCCAAAACCATACTATTTAAATGGTTGAAAACCCATATAAACATCTTTATAATTTGTTTAATCTTTTTTAGACCATAATTTCCAAATCATTGAATTTGAATTCAAATATTGAATTCAAATTTAAATCAAATTATTTAAATTTGAAGTTTTATCAAGTTTAATAAAATAACTCTTATTTTTTTGAAAACTCATTTTCAAAAGCTTCCAATTTCTAAAACTATTTTGAATTCAAGAATTCAATCTTTAAAATTGTTAAAATATGCGAGTTGGCCGATTTCCTCGTGCAATCCATATTTGTGTGTGTATGGTGTAGTCCAGGGGTTTCACACAATAGTGCAACATCATAAATAATCACATCACATATTTAAGCACATCGATATTGATAAGGGTATAATCTATAACGATTATCGTTCATTTACAGATTCACAGATAAATAATAGAAATTTATCACATATAAATAATTTTCATTCATCAAAGATCACGCTGAAACAATTCGTAGCACAAAGCATAACATATCAAAAATATCAAACAGTCCGACAATCAATAGAATTCAAACATCCATAAGTGAACTCAATTAATTATCTGATTAATTTAAATCAGATAAGTCATCAATCATGGTTAATTAACATTAATTTATTTCAAATCATTTGATTAATTGTCCTTTAATCATTATTAATTAGATTAATCAATCTTTAATTACTTATACTTATTCAATTATCTTTTAATTAATTTCTCTTAATTAAATAAATTAATCAACCTTAATTATTTACCATTTAATTAATTATTCTTAATTAATTACAATAAGTGATTATTCCTAATCACTTAATCAATTTTGGTTCATTAATTACCTTTTTCATCAATACTTAATTGATCTTAATTATGAAATTGATTAACCTTAATCATGAAATTGATTATTTTTAATTATCCAAACACCCATAAGTAGTTACCCTTTCATTAATTACTAACTTATCGTTAAAAATATTTAATTAACCATCTTTGCAATTAATTATCATTAACAATGCTTAATTATAAATAAATTAAACACTTAATTATTAATTAACCAATCTTTAATTACAAATTGATAAACCCATAATTAATTACAATTATAAATTAATTAACCCTTCTTAATTACTTTCCAAAATAATTAATTAATAATAATAATTATTTATTTTAACGAACATTTTACAAATCTTCTTTAAACTTTGAAAACATGTTATTACTAATTTGAAAACTTTAATGTTACTTAATTTTAATACTTAACTTAAATTATCCACTTAATTAAAATATTAATTAAGATTGTTAAAAACGTTGTTAAGTATTGTGACGACCCGGGTTCCTCCGCCCAGAAGACCGTTTCATCTTGAAGAAAGAAAGGGATGAGAAAATAGAAAAGATAGAGAAGAAAGAATAACAACATCAGAATTCTATAGCGGAACGAATAAATTATAATAATCACATAAGTATTTATATAATATACAACATTAATCAGAGTTATACAGATAATACATCACACACTAGACAGTTATAACCACCTGTCTAGTTAATACAACACAACTCAAACAAATGACCCAAAGATACCAACACAACGGAACTATATATATCTACAACGCTGAAGCCTCCTGCTCCATTGCTCCTCCAGAATTCGTCAAAGCTAACCTGAATCCCTTGGCTACCGGTAAAAATTTGGGTACCCAAGAGTTTATGAAAAACAAAAAATAAACTCCGGGTCAGACATGGATCTGGTGTGAGTAACAGGTTAAAGTTGCTTAATTTTGAAAATCCTTTGAAATAAAAGGTCTCTCGTAAGACTCCCCGCACATAAACATGGGTAAGTTTTTACCTTACGTTGACCAAAACATTTGATAGGAAATTCAGTGATATTATAATAGGTCTAGGGTTTTCAAGTAAATAGAAAATAGCCGAAATTGTTACATTCATTAAATTCCAGCTACTAGCCACAAAAGTGGGTAATACAATCAAAACCGTTGGCACTTATTAGATTGTGGATTCCATACAATGGCAGGGCTACGGGGGTACCGCCCGTCACAGTACGTGGCCTAGAACAACGTACCGGAGATCACTCCCGACCCCCTGCAACACAAGGCCGGAACTATTCCTTACTGAATAGTCCCGGACAAGATAACCCCGGTAGTTATTGCAATCAACTGCCCACACAGCCGAAAAATAAGGGACATCTAGAAAGGGGAATATCCTTGTCCTGCTTGGGCATGACCCACCTAACCTTGCTGCACCTGCCCTGTTTTAGCCATTCCCGGTTGATGAGGCTTGAGGCTACAATTACCTTTGCAGAACATCTCTTCGAATGCTCGTCGTCCGCCTGACGATGTGTTGAAAGCATTCAATCCATACAAGTTCGTTCCGGGTTCGAACGAAACCGAAGGCATTATCTCGTTACACTCATTTTGGAATCACCCTCAGAGTTAACGACAATAAACCTTGCACTATGAATCTTCATCTTCACTTCAGATTCACGACCTATCGTTAATTTGGAATCGATGTGGTTTTCGGATGTTCCAAATAAGGAAACCGATCCCGGTCTCATCGAAATCCAAAACGTGTCCTTTAAGGCCAAGTTGTCTATTTAGCCTTAACAGTTTAATTCAATATTATCAATACATGCAGATAGATAATTCATAATATCATAATAGATAATCATATCATCATCACATATAGAAAATCAATATTATCATCCAGATAGATAATTAAATATTATCATATTTAAATCAAACATCCATATCACATAGATATTGCTCATCTCATATCTGAGATCACAATCATCAAATGAAATATCAATATCATTCATCCATAAGCAATGATTTATAATCATACCATTTGTAATTAATTTAAAATGAATTAAATTAACTACTTCTATCTCTAATTAATTTAAAGTAAATTAAATTAATTCTTTATCTATAAATCCTGCTTATACAACCCTTAATTAATTATAAATCAAATTAATTAATTAATCAATCTCTAGATATTCATCTTAATTAGATACCTTTGATTAATCATCTTCTAATTATAATGAGTAATTAGTCTTTATTTAATTTCCCAAATTAATTATCCTAATCATTTATAGTAATTAATATTTAATTACTTCATTTATAATTGATTACATTTATTCTTAATTAATTACATCAATTAATCACCACATTATTAATTATTCCTTAATTAACCAATTCTTAATTACATCATTAATTATATTAATTAATGATCTTTAATTCAGATTTAATTACTTTATTTAAATTACATTAAGCGATTGATCTTTAATTAAACAAAATTATTAATCACCCTTGATTAATAACAAAACAGTAATTAACTACCCTTAATTACTTATATTAGTAAATCAATTATCCCATAATTAATTATCTCTTTAATTAATCCTTTGATTAATTCGAAAAGTAATTGTCCAAATTACTCCATTAACACATCATCTTTCACTAATTACATTTAGTAATTAACATTAATTACTTCCTTAAGTAATTATGCTCCATTAGTCACATTAATTACACATATCAAATTATCAAATGATTTCTTAAAATAATTAAGCCCAATTAACAAACTTAATTTAATCATATTATCAAAATTAGTTGCAATAAGTAATTAATCTCTTAATTACTTTTATCAAGTAATTTCATTTAACCATTTACAATAGATTATCTAAATTAAATTAATCACATTAATTAATCAATAAATATCCCTTAGTTAATTATCGTCATTAACTAATAGCATTTCTTAATTTACTTCTTAATTAATCTCTAATTACAAATTAATCTAAATTACAACTTCATAAATTAATACATAAGTCAACCTTTAATTAACTTATTAATTAATTCACTTCAATATCTTAATTATCCCTAAGATAATTAATTCTTTTTAAACTGATTTAAACAAATATTAAAGTGTATTTTGGACATTACCCCCTTTTGAATTTAAATTTGAATTTCATTTTGAATTTAAGATTTCAAAATGATTTACCATTTTAACATTAGCCCAATTTAAATATTTATTTGTAAACTTTAAAAAGAAATGTAAAAAAACATTTGTTATTTATATAAGAAAGCCTTTAAATTAACTGCTTAATCATTTGATAAAAAATTTAAGCTTTTTGCATTACATTACATTTTAACCTGCTTTTGAAAACTTGATTTTTAATCCTTGATTAAAAAAGCCAAACTCATCATTTTTTTCCTCTTTTACCTTGGATTCAAAGGTTCATTTGCATCCATACTTTAAAATTTTGAATTTAAATTCCATTTTAAATTTTTATTCCAGATTTTAAATTAAACTTTAAAAATCTGAAAACTATCAGGTTTTAAACCTAAAACCCAATTTAAAGATTTTAAATCTTTATTACATTTCCGATTTTTATGCAAAGATAAATTTGGATTCAAACTTAAATCTGGATTTAAACTTGATGAAAATCTGGTATATAACTAAGTTTTCATTTGAATTTGTTTAAAAAAAACTCAAACAAATTGCTATTAGGTTACAAACCTGGAACAACACTGACCAAACTCAAAACAAAGTAGACTTTGAGTCGCATACCCCTCTTCTTCGAGCCATATACTCGAATGACTCGAGTGAAACCCGAGGAAACAGCCCACAAAAAAACACAGTGACAGGTTTTTATCAAACCTGTAACCAACTCCCACCAGCTCTTCAAATGGGCACGGTGCACGTGCACCGATCCCCCACCTAACTCAGACCATCTTTGACGACCTCCACGAGTCATCTATTACCACCTCGTCCAGTTTCGATCACCAAGACTTCCATGCATCCCTGAAGACGAATTCGAGCATCAAACTCAACCTGGAAACACCAGAGCATTCCCACCTCACAACCTGTCAACGGCTCGCCGCTGCTACTATGACCATCAGGAGTCCTGAAGCTTCGGCCCTGCCTTCCTCTACAACCCAACCACCATCTCCCAAAAACACGAAACGCTCGATCAATCATAGTACCCGTGGTGGATCGAACAACCAAACCCGGTTAAACTAGGGTTAAGAACCGAAAACTTCCACCATCATCAACACAATGATCATCCACCTCTCCTACCATTTTTCCTAGATACTTCGTTCACTACTCCATCTTCCAGCAGAGACCCGACCCTTCCGGTTTCATAGATCATCAGAGATACTCAAATTTCCCTTTCTGATGAACCTAAAACTGCACTTTAACCCCTTCACTAAAATCCTTGATTTTTGTTTCAAAATTCAAATTTTTGCATGATGTATCAAATCCTAACTCTGGAATAATAAATTAGGATATTCAAATTTCCTCTTGATTTTGACTTGATCAGTTAAATTTTGATTCCAGAGTCTTATTAATATTATTTTTTCTTGAATAAAATTCTAAACTAAATTTTGCAGTTAAACAAACCATTTTCACTTAAATCTTAAGTTTAAATAGGGATTAAATAAAAAGATTTTGAATTTCTTTAACAAACAAGGCCTGGAAGTTAAATACAGAGAGTACTCTGATAATACACATGCATTACGTATCATACAATCATATGCACTCAACAGAATTGAATTTATATATACACATACATACTTATCCAAAGTTGAATATGCAACATATATATATATACTTAACCATTCCAATGTGAGGTAACTCACAGAGAATACAATATGCAGTAGTTCCATCTCACAAATGCCAGAGAAACGAATATATAAATATTCACATGAATATATTAAGCATTCAAATATTAGCACGCAACATATTAAAAACTTAAGTAATTTTAAAGCTGTTACTCATAGCAAATGAAAAACAAGGCAAGTTTATAATGAAACGGTTTGGATTTGCAGGCTTGAAATATACAAAAATTTCATCACACAAACACCTAGAGAAAAATGAACATATAAATATTCACACAATATATTTAAGCATCCAAATATTTTCATGCAACATATTTTAAAACTTGAGTAATTTTAAAAAATGTTACTCACCATTGCTTTTGGAAAGAGACAGAGCATTCTTTTGTCTGAAACAGTTTGAACTTTAGAAATAAAATTTGTTTGCTGTGATCTTCCTAAACTTCTTGCCTATCTTTAGTTGTAAATATTACTTGAGTTTGTATAAATGAAAATGTTTGCCATTGTTTCAGGTTGGATATGTTTAGTGAAAGAACTAAAAATAAGAAGATGTGTATATAAAGAAGTTTAAAGGTAGGTGATAACTGGGTTAGCAAGTTTACAGGTAAAATCTTATTTTTTTTTCCAGAGATTATGTTTTGTTTGTATATGACAAGATTTTATATTAGGAGGCTGACTTGATCTTATACAACTCGAAATGACTATTGTTAGCTGCTAAGAAATGGTGTCATTTAATGCTAATGTACTTGTGTTCCCTACTTATCTAATTTTATCATTTCTCTTGCCTACATCTTATTTCTACTTTGCTTTGCTTTAGCTTTCTCTACAAACTACCTTATATGTTTAACATGCACAAAGATATTTTTACTTAGCTTTGCACCTCTCTTACAAGCAACCTGCATATTTATTTTATTCTATTTTACACAAACCCAGCTTGCTTTTGTACTTTATACATATATATACTTGCCTGCCTAACTTATGTACATATACAAAGTTGTTCTAGCAAATGTTACAAATTTTTAACCTAAGTATAGATACATACTTTTATACTTAAACACATTTACAATTTTACCTTTCTTTTACTTTTAAACTTAAACTATTAAATACTCCATTTACTTATTATTTATTTATTACTTATGTTTGTAACCATTATTTGATCGATAATTATGCTTAATAGTTATAAAGTTTAATTTAAACATTTTGAAAGACTTTATTTTTTTGAAATTTCAAATCATAGCTTCCCTTTATAAGTAGATTTGAAATAACAATTTCCATTAAAATCGTTTGTAAAAGCATTACATTATTAACATTGTTTAAATAAAACTCATTATTAACTTAAAATAATTTATAAAAGAAACAATCTCTTCAAAATATAAATTACTTATTTTATAAAGCTAAATTAAAAAGAGCAAAACAATCTTTTTATTTAAATTTAAACCTAGGCTAGAATTTGTTTTTAAACAAATTAAATTTATCTATTTAATAACTAAGTACTAAATTAAATCAAATTTCCAAATTTACCAAAAATATTAGAATTAGAATACATAACTTTATTTATTAATTTAAAACAGAGCTTATCTATATATAATATATACAAATATATACATATATACATATAGATTATAAATAGAAACAATTTAAATTAGCTTTTAAAAGATAAATCATCAATTAGATATTTATTTAAAAGAAGATGATTAAATCAATTTAAATCTTATTGACAATAAAAATCAACTCTATCTAATTTCAACACAGATTATTAAATTGATATTGCCATAAATTCCGGGATATCACATTCCTCCCCCCTTAAAAGAATTTCGTCCCCGAAATTTAAAGCAAAGGTAATTTAATAATCTAATTAAAGATTTAATTCTAAAACACAAGCATATATCAATCATATGCTAACAATCATAGCAACCAATTCATCCAAACAAACAAATCTAACTATCTAGATAAAATTCCGGATAGAATTTTTCTCGAGTTTTCCCCAAGAATAAATATCGGGACACTCGCTCTACAGAATTCAAACAAACAGTACTACTAAGCTACAGAACATCCACTTATCTAGATTAACAAAACAAGTCAGGATATCAAACTATAGACAAGTCTGACTCAACAACCAAAACTCCCTGAACTGCTGATTCTACAACCAGAGATAGATCTTACACGTACTCCCTCCGAGATACGTGAAATACAACGAACCTCTGTTATCCAAACTGACAATTCGATCCTGAAGACTAAACACTTATCCAGAATCAAATCTCCGACTTCGAAATCCAAATTCTTCCGTCTCTTATCCACTAAACTCTTCGGGCGATCTTGGGCTTCCTTCATCCTTACTGATCAGCTCAACTTTTGCTGATGTCCTTAGAAACAAACTGAACCAAAGACAATCCAACAAATTGATCTTTCCAAGATTGACCAAAAACTAAGAACACAAACTCTATTCCAAAATTAGAAGGCTGATCTCACTTCTCTCATCCGGAATAGATTAAACAGATGCACACCCAATCTGGCCTCACATCCTGAAAAATTTCCTGTAGAACTCTCTAACCCAAACATTGCAACATCCTATTGCTTCCAAACTAAAACAGCTGCCACCATGCTTCCACTACGCAACTCTGACTAAACAGATGAAAATGCTGAAGATGAACTCAAGCACAGACTGAACAACACATAAAAATAAAGTTCACATATCCAAAAATAAAACTCAGAAGTTCCTCTAAAACCTGCACTGCTTTACCAAACTCAAAAATCATCCTATTACTAAGATGAACCATTGGTATCATTCCTGGAATCCAGTCGATACCAAACTCAATCTTCTGATGCTGACCAAACTTTGACTTCCTGAAGACATCCAGAAAAATATCTCTGAAACACAAGAGAACACTCAAACTATCGCAAGTCACTTTTGCGATCAATCCAGCCTAATTCCAAAGATACTGCTCTCTCTTTACAAATCAGAACAGCTTACACTTATGTGGCAAATTGACGCAGCGGATAAATCGAAACAAACTTTAATCGATGGAATGTAGCAATCGGTGAGTTGAGAATACTGCAAGGCCCAAATCCGTTGATTCAAGATACCGGATTCTAGCTATCTTCGTCCCGTTGATCGCGCACGATGCCGAGAAAGAAGATCTACGATTCTTCGCACGTTGATCTAGCACACTAGATTCCGTGAATCGGCTTCAACAAACGTGGATTCGAGCGCACTCGAATGACGTAAGTGGAGATAGGAGATTACACTCAACTACCAATTGGAGAAGAAAGCACAAAGCAATCAAAAAGAAATTTTATTTCCAAAATCAACAACTCAAAAATGTACAACACACGCCCTATTTATAGCTTGTTACAACCGGCCCCCTTAAGTCGTATACGACTTACGACTCATCCTGGGTCGGCAACGACCTATGACTCACGACTCAAAAACACACAGCTTAAAATCCAGCGACTTAACAAACTGCACGACTCATCAGCTACCATGACTCATGACTTATCATAACAAACGACTCAAAACATGTACAGACTCAATTATAGGTCGTGAACGACCTAACATCATTCAACAGCGACTTAAAGAACATACCAACAGTACACGACTCATCGGTACAAGCGACACAACACTTAGGTCGTATACGACCTAATGACTTACGACATAAGACACAAACGACTAACGACTCAACCTTCCACGACTCATAGAAAATCTACACATCCAGGCTTACGACTTAAGACTCCCAACGACTCAAACTCTTAGGTCGTAACTCGTAACTCGTTAACATCTTTCTCTGATCTCCAGTTAGGTCGTGGACGACCTAGGCCTTCAACAACTTCTGCTCTGTTAAGTCCTGAACGACTTAAACCTGTGTCGTTAACTCGTATGTGACTCATCAAACATGAACGACTTATGCTTCCATTAACTCGCAGCTTCTTTTCTCGTGGATCTTTAGGTCGTAGACGACCTAACATCTTCTCCTTAGGTCGTGACCGACCTAAAGTACCTCCATTAGGTCGCAGCTCGGTTTCACGTGTCCCCTTAGGTCGTTGCCTGTTTGAGTTAGCTCGGAAGCGACCTATACCTTCCTCCTTAGGTTGTATACGACCTAGGCCTTCTCCTTCCTTAAGACGAGAACGACTCATGCTATGTTGTGAACGACTCATGCCATGGAAACTGTTAGTTTGCAATTCTTCAATCCGGGTCTGAGCTGCATCATCCTTCCCTGGTTGAGAAAAATTCGTCCTCGAATTCGTAAATTCTTCCACATCAGATTGTTCATCTCCATAATATGGTATAAGATGTTTAACATTGAACACGTCAGAAGTGTACACATCCTCCGGCAGCTTCAGCTTATAAGCGTTTTCATTAATCTGTTTCACAACTTCCACAGGACCAGTTTTTCTAGCTTTCAACTTGTTATAAGCACCCACAGGAAAACGATCCTTTGTCAATACAGCATAAACCAAATCACCTTCCTTAAATTCAACACTTCGTCATTTCAAATCAGCAGCCTGCTTATACTTCTCATTTGACTTTTCCAATCGTTCTTGAACGATTCTATGACATTCCGTCAATCCTTCAACAAAATCAGCAGCTCGTTTAACCGTCCCCTTCGGTTGTGGTACCACCGCTAAGTCCAATGGTCCCCTGGGTAAATTTGAATATACAATCTGAAATGGACTGTAACCCGTACTACGATTCATGGCATGGTTATGAGCAAACTCTGCTTGGCATAATTTCATGTCCCAACTTCTCAAATTATCCTGTACAAGACATCGCAACAAATTTCCCAATGACCTGTTTACAACTTCTGTCTGTCCATCAGTTTGCGGATGATACGCGCTACTAAACTTCAGCTTTGTTCCCACCATTTTCCACAAACTTAACCAAAAGTGACTCAGAAAACGAGTATCCCTATCTGACACAATATATTCTGGTAAACCATGCAATCGATACACCTCCTTAAAGAATAATTGTGCCACTCGAACTGCATCCGTTGTCTTCTTGCAGGCAATAAAATGTGCCATTTTAGAAAATCTGTCAACTACTACATATATAGAATCATTACCACGCTGCGTTCTCGGCAATCCCAATACAAAGTCCATACTCACATCAACCCATGGTCTAGCCGGTACCGGCAACGACATATATAACCCAGCATTGGTCGCGGTTCCTTTCGAAACTTGGCAAATATGACATCGCTCCACAAACCTTTCGAATTCTTTCCTCATCGACGGCCAAAAGTAAGATTGAGAAATCAACTGCAACGTACGATCTCTACCCACATGGCCTTCTTCATGCAACTCCTTGATAATTTTCATTCTCAAGCTGCTCTCAGGAATACATAACTGATTTCCTTTAAACAAAAATCCATCAATCATCATAAATTCATCAGTACTCCCTTCCTTCACTTTCTCAACATATTTCACAAAGTAAGGATCTTCTTCAATCATCTCTGGCAGTAATTCAAACCCCGTCACTTCAACCTTCAATGTTGTTAACAAACGACTCCTTCTACTCAAAGCATCAACTACCCGATTCGTCACCCCAGATTTGTGCTTAACAACAAAGGTAAATTGCTGTAAATACGCGATCCATGACGCATGTCTCGCTGAAATCTTGTCCTACCCCTGCAAATGCTTCAACGCCTCATGATCAGTGTACAGAACAAACTCCTTCTGAAATAGATAATGTCTCCAATGTTTAATCGTTTGCCCCACAGCATAGAATTCAACGTCATATGTGCTGTATCTCATCTTCGCCCCTGACAACTTCTCACTGAAATAAGCAACGGGTTTCCCATTCTGACTCAATACTCCTCCAATCCCAACCTTTGATGCATCAGTATGTAGCTCAAACAACAACTGAAAATCTGGCAACACAAGAATTGGTGCTGTTGTCAAAAGTTCTTCGATTCGTTCAAAAGCAACCCCTGCTTCCTCCGACCAAGAAAACTGCTTCCCTTTCATACAATCAGTAACCGGGGCCATCACGCTACTGAAGTGTGGAATAAACCTTCGGTAGAATGATGCCAATCCATGGAAACTTCGAACTTCAGTGATAGTTCTTGGCTGTGGCCAATTTCTAATAGCTTCAACTTTACTCTGGTCCACTTGGATTCCCTTCTCAGACACAACATATCCCAAAAATAACACACTTCTCGTCATGAACACACATTTCTTCGTGGCTGCATAAAATTGTTCCTCACGAAGAATAATCAACACTTCCCTCAAATGTAGAACATGCTCCTCCATACTCCTGTTATATATCAGAATATCATCGAAATAAACCACCACGAACTTCCTAATGAATGGTCTAAAGATTTGATTCATCACTCGCATGAATGTACTAGGTGCATTTGACAAACCAAATGGCATAACCAACCATTCGTATAACCCCTCTCTTGTCTTGAAAGTTGTCTTCCATTCATCTCCAGGTCTAATCCGAATTTGGTGATAACCACTCTTCAAATCAATCTTCGAAAATATAGTTGCTCCACTCAACTGGTCTAACAAATCATCCAACCTCGGCATAGGAAATCTGTAACGAACAATAATCTTGTTCAAAGCTCTACTATCTGTACACATTCTCCATGTTCCATCCTTCTTCGGCACCAACAAAGCTGGTACTGCACAAGGACTCAAGCTTTCCTGAACAGGTCCCTGTTCTAATAATTCTTCCACCTGCCTTCGTAACTCTTCATGTTCCTTCGGACTCATTCGGTAATGTGGTCTATGTGGTAACACTGCTCCTGGAACAAGATCAATTTGATGTTGAATGTCTCTCAATGGCGGTAACTCCTTAGGCAACTCTTCTGGAAATACATCTTCAAATTCTTTCAAAACTGGCTTTGCTTCTTCAGGAATTTCAACCTCTTCACTGCTCTCTCGCCCAATCAACAAAAAGACTTCAGGCTCCTCTTCAACCTCCTTAACAAACTCCTTCAAAGTCAACAGAGTTTTCAATTCCTCAATCTCCTCCAGCTTGCTCTCCTTCTGTTGTTGCTTCTTGGGAACCAAAGTAATTTTAGTACCCTCGAACATGAAACTGTAGCTATTGGCACGACCATCATGTTGAACTGATCTATCAAACTGCCACGGTCTGCCCAACAACAGATGACATACGTCCATGTCTACAACGTCACACCAAATTTCATCTTTGTACTTCTTCCCAATAGAAAAATTAACACAAGCCCTTCGACACACCTTCACTTCACCACCCTTCCTTAACCATGCTAGCTTGTACGGTTTAGGATGTTTCTCAGTTTTCAAGTTCAACTTCTTCACAGCCTCGGTAGAAATAATATTATCGCAACTTCCAGCATCAATAACGAACTTGCAAACTTTTCCCAGAGTAGTGCATGTCGACTGAAATATGTTACTTCTCAACCAACTACAATCCTCCTCTTGCTTTGGTGTAAGACATGACCTCCTCATCATAAGATTACAACCTTCATCTCCAGATAATTCTTCTTCCTCCTCAACATAAGGGGTATTTGAACATTCTGCCTTCTCATCATCATCCTCAATCTCAGCAACCATTGCTCTCTTCTTCGGCTTCGGACATTCATTGCTTTTGTGACCCAACTCCTGACAATTATAACATTTGAAAACACTGTTAACCTTCGCCTTCTCAGCCTCTTTCACCACTGGCTTATTGACAGGTTTAGGAACATTAGAACTTCCACTAACACCCCTCGCTTGATTATTGGAATTAGTAAACACACCACCTCCACGCCTTCCTTGCTTCTCCCAAGCCAACGCTTTCTGATGTGCCTCTACCACTGATCTAGGATCAAACATATTAACCATATCCTGGATCTGCATTCTCAACCCCCCAATGAATCTAGCAGTTAGCTATTCTTCCGTTTCCATAATATCATTCCTGGCAAAGAGTTGGTAAAATTCGTCAGCATAATCACTAACAGACTTCGTCCCTTGCCTCAGATTCTGCAATCTCTGGTACATAAGTGATTGATAGTTGTATGGTAAGAAAGTAGATCTCATCAATTTCTTCATCTTATCCCACTCAACGACCTTCGACTTCCCCATCCGTTCTCGTGTAAGTTTAGTTTGCTGCCACCATGCCAATGCTCTTCCCCTCAATCTAGTAGCAACCAACTTCACTCGACGATTCTCCGGCACTTCCTTGAAATCAAAGATTTCTTCAACATTAGATAACCAATCAAGAAATTCTTCTGCTACCATCCCTCCTTTAAATTCTGGAATTTCCATCTTCATACCCGATTCCCAACGTCGATCATCTTCAACATCCCGATAAGAATTTCGAATTTGGTCTCGATCTCGATAATGAATACTAGTTCTATCACCCTCTTCAACAAAATCAAAGGTACGCCTACATCGATCTCGACCATTATCATCCCTTCGTTCATGCATGCTTCTTTGACTATGTCTCTCTTCATCTCTATAGGCTTCATTGTCAAATTCATGTTGACTTCTTCTCTCTTCATGTGCATAGTCACGATGATCTCGTCGTGATGAAATTGATGTTTCTCTTCTATCTCTAAAAGAATGTGGTGATACCCTCCTCGCTTCCGTAACCGATGGCGAAACTCGGTTTCCTCCATGGTTCGAGTTTGGTGATCTCCTCCTTTGATTCAAGTCATTCATCAATTTCTCCAATTTTCCAATGCCTTCATCGAACTTCTCATTAATACGTTGTTCCAAAAGCTCGGCTTCTTCTCTTCGATACAAAGCTTCAACGATTTGATGACGATTAGCTCTCCTTGGTGGCATGATTGGAAAACTTCACAAACACTTCAACAAACAATAATAAGTCACGGGTTCAACTTCAAAACCCTTCACAAGGCTCGGCTACTTCCCACAAGTATACATGGCCTTCAACCTCAAATTCAAACACTTTCAACACTTTGATCCAAAATGGAATGGATCGAAAGTTCTCCCTCTTGTTGCAACTTCAATATGAACACGATGAACAACTTCAAACTTCAACTTCAAATATTTGGCTCCAATAATCAACTTAGCTATGATTGGCCGAGTATGGCTCTGATACCAATAATGACGCAGCGGATAAATCGAAACAAACTTTAATCGATGGAATGTAGCAATCGGTGAGTTGAGAATACTGCAAGGCCCAAATCCGTTGATTCAAGATACCGGATTCTAGCTATCTTCGTCCCGTTGATCGCGCACGATGCCGAGAAAGAAGATCTACGATTCTTCGCACGTTGATCTAGCGCACTAGATTCCGTGAATCGGCTTCAACAAACGTGGATTCGAGCGCACTCGAATGACGTAAGTGGAGATAGGAGATTACACTCAACTACCAATTGGAGAAGAAAGCACAAAGCAATCAACAAGAAATTTTATTTCCAAAATCAACAACTCAAAAATGTACAACACACGCCCTATTTATAGCTTGTTACAACCGGCCCCCTTAAGTCGTATACGACTTACGACTCATCCTGGGTCGGCAACGACCTATGACTCACGACTCAAAAACACACAGCTTAAAATCCAGCGACTTAACAAACTGCACGACTCATCAGCTACCATGACTCACGACTTATCATAACAAACGACTCAAAACATGTACAGACTCAATTATAGGTCGTGAACGACCTAACATCATTCAACGACGACTTAAAGAACATACCAACAGTACACGACTCATCAGTACAAGCGACACAACACTTAGGTCGTATACGACCTAATGACTTACGACATAAGACACAAACGACTTACGACTCAACCTTCCACGACTCATAGAAAATCTACACATCCAGGCTTACGAATTAAGACTCCCAACGACTCAAACTCTTAGGTCGTAACTCGTAACTCGTTAACATCATTCTCTGATCTCCAGTTAGGTCGTGGACGACCTAGGCCTTCAACAACTTCTGCTCTGTTAAGTCCTGAACGACTTAAACCTGTGTCGTTAACTCGTATGTGACTCATCAAACATGAACGACTTATGCTTCCATTAACTCGCAGCTTCTTTTCTCATGGATCTTTAGGTCGTAGACGACCTAACATCTTCTCCTTAGGTCGTGACCGACCTAAAGTACCTCCATTAGGTCGCAGCTCAGTTTCACGTGTCCCCTTAGGTCATTGCCTGTTTGAGTTAGCTCGGAAGCGACCTATACCTTCCTCCTTAGGTTGTATACGACCTAGGCCTTCTCCTTCCTTAAGACGAGAATGACTCATGCTAGGTTGTGAACGACTCATGCCATGGAAACTGTTAGTTTGCAATTCTTCAATCGGGTCTAAGCTGCATCACAAATCCATCGAAGAAATGGAATCACTCTGCTTCTGAAGTTACCTCAAGAAAAATTGCTAAGCCAGAAGACTTCCTAATCAAAAGCTCTTCGAGAAACTCGGACCTCAAAGCAAACAGGAACACCCAATTGATCACAGCCACAACACCGAAGCAGTCATTCTTCCTTACTTGTTTCAAAGAAACATCTTCGGAGACATCCATAGTCACTGCGTGTTATCACACAGCTACTACACCTTGATGTATCATGATATCATGACTTGCTTCTGTCCAACCGACAGATCCAAACTCTAGCTCAACCAAACTTACACTTCAAAAATGAACTCCGAACCTTAACAGGTTTCCTTCAGAGTTTAATGAAATCCTTACCCCACTTAAAGCTCATTCGAGACGGTATTAGGTCTACAGTCTCGACAAATACACTTCCAACATCAATCATTCAGACTCTAACCATTGGTAGTCGTGTTACACACACCACTACCCAATCTACCTTTATAACTTATTGGAAAACCCGAACAGGTCACCCAACAATAGGTAGAAATAAATAAATATATATTATATATCAAAATTACAAATACGCTCTCTCAGAAAGAAAACACTCAATAGCCTAGGTATTCACTCAACCTAGCGCTCTGATACCAACTGTGACGACCCGGGTTCCTACGCCCAGAAAACCGTTTTATCTTGAAGAAAGAAAGGGATGAGAAAATAGAAAAGATAGAGAAGAAAGAACAACAACATCAGAATCTCAAAGCGGAACAATTAAATTTTAATAATCACATAAGTATTTACATAATATACAACATTAATCAGAATTATACAGATAATACATCACATACTAGACAGTTATAACCACTTGTCTAGTTAATACAACACAACTCAAACAAATGACTCAAAGATACCAACACAGCGGAACTATATATATATCTACAATGCTGAAGCCTCCTGCTCCATTGCTCCTCCAGAATTCATCAAAGCTAACCTGAATCCCTTGGCTAGCCGTAAAAATTTGGGTACCCGACAGTTAATGAAAAAAAAACTCCGGGTCAGACATGGGTCTGGTGTGAGTAACAGGTTAAAGTTGCTTAATTTTGAAAATCCTTTGAAATAAAAGGTATCACGTAAGACTCCCCACACATAAATTTGGGTAAGTTTTTACCTCACGCTAACCAAAACACTTGATAGGAAATTTAGTGATATTATAATAGGTCTAGGGTTTTCAAGTAAATAGAAAATAGCCGAAATTGTTACATTCATTAAATTCCAGCTACTGGCCATAAAAGTGGGTAATACAATCAAAACCGTTGGCACTTATTGGACTGTGGATTCCATACAACGGCAGGGCTACTGGGGTACCACCCGTCACAGTACGTGGCCTAGAACAACGTACCGAGGATCACTCCCGACCCCCTGCAACACAAGGCCGGAACCATTCCTTACTGAATAGTCCCGAACAAGATGACCTCGGCAGTTGTTGCAATCAACCGCCCACACAGCCGAAAAATAAGGGACATCTAGATAGGGGAATATCCTTGTCCTGCTTGGGCATGACCCACTTAACCTTGCTGCACCTCTCCTGTTTTAGCCATTCCCGGTTGATGAGGCTTGAGGCTACGATTACCTTTACAGAACATCTCTTAGAATGCTCATCGTCCGCCTGACGATGTGTTGAAAGCATTCAATCCATACAAGTTCGTTCCGGGTTCGAACGAAACCGAAGGCATTATCCCGTTATACTCATTTTGGAATCACCCTCAGAGTTAACGACAATAACTCTTGCACTCTGAATCTTCATCTTCACTTCAGATTCAACACCTATCGTTAATTTGGAATCGATGTGGTTTTCGGATGTTCCAAATAAGGAAAACCGATCCCGGTCTCATCGAAATCCAAAACGTGTCTTTTAAGGCCAAGTTGTCTATTTAGTCTTAACAGGTTAATTCAGAATTATCAATACACACAGATAGATAATTCATAATATCACAATAGATAATCATATCATCATCACATACAGAAAATCAATATTATCATCCAGATTGATAACTAAATAATACCATATTTAAACCAAACATCCATATCACATAGATATTACTCATCTCATATCTGAGATCACAATCATCAAATGAAATATCAATATCATTCATCCATAAGCAATGATTTATAATCATACCATTTGTAATTAATTTAAAATGAATTAAATTAACTACTTCTACCTCTAATTAATTTAAAGTAAATTCAATTAATTCTTTATCTATAAATCTTGCTTATACAACCCTTAATTAATTATAAATCAAATTAATTAATTAATCAATCTCTAGATATTCATCTTGATTAGATACCTTTGATTAATCATCTTCTAATTATAATGAGTAATTAGTCTTTATTTAATTTCCTAAATTAATTGTCCTAATCATTTATAGTAATTAATATTTAATTACTTCATTTATAATTGATTACATTTACTCTTAATTAATTACATCAATTAATCACCACATTATTAATTATTCCCTAATTAAACAATTCTTAATTACATCATTAATTATATTAATTAATGATCTTTAATTCAGTTTATTACTTTATTTAAATTACATTAAGCGATTAATCTTTAATTAAACACAATTATTAATCACCCTTGATCAATAACAAAACAGTAATTAACTACCCTTAATTACTTATATTAGTAAATCAATTATCCCATAATTAATTATCTCCTTTAATTAATCCTTTGATTAATTCGAAAAGTAACTGTTAACGCTAAAATTTGAACGCTAACACCCCGATGTATAAAGTGAGATCGTGAAAGCACCACCCGATAACTCGGGAACAGATTATAAGCAGATAATAGTGAAAAAACAGTAAACAACAGCAATTATATAGTGGTTCGGCTCAAGAGATAGCCTACGTCCACTTTGAATATCTTTATTGACGATTTGATTACAAGTCAATGCAGTTACACTTTGATTACAACACTTTGAGTTTCAAGTGACTTTGAACAAGTAGCCTAAACTTCAATGTCGATCCAAATCTTTGAACACATGTTTGACATGTTTGATTTCTTCGTGAAGTTTCTTGAAGGTGTTGAAGTAGTTTAGAATGCAGCAGAGTAACGGCGCTTGAAATGAATCAGCCAAAAAAAGTCCCTTGAATGTTGGGGATGGCCATGTATTTATAGGCAAATTTTTGGGCTGGAATTGTTAAGTCATGAGTCGTGACCGACTCAGAATGAACCGTGACCGACTCACTTACCACGAGTCAGCAAGCAGTGGCATAGATGAAATGGCATTGAGCTTGTCCCTCGTATGCTTAGGTCGCCAGCGACTTATGATAGGTCGTTAGTCACCTTGAGTCGTTGGAAACCCTGAGTCGGTCTACCCCATAAACCACTAACTAGTTAAACCACTCTGCTCTTCTAAGGCATTAACTCGTTGAGTCGTTGGTCCACTGAGTCGTTACGAACCTTGAGTAGATGAGTCGGTCCAGTCCTTGAGTAGATGAGTCGGTTCAGTCCTTGAGTCGTCTCGTATGAGCCGTGAACTTCGTTGAGTTGGTAACTCAATGAGTCGGCCTGTATCATGAACCGCTAACCTCCATGAGTCGTTCCATTCCTCTGAGTTGCCTTGAGCTTTAGCTCGTCAGCCAATTGAGTCGCTACCAGTTGAGTCGGTCCTTTCCTTAAGTTGCTGAAGCCCCTTGAGTCGTAAATCCAATGAGTCGTTAAAGACCTTAAGTGGATGAGTCGGCCAAAGTTTCATCTCGTTGGCAGAACAGGGTTAAAATTTGCCCCTCGAAGTACACGCCTAAGTCGTAGGTCGTGTGCTTCAACTGATCTTAACTCGTGTGTCGACTCAAACTCTACTGCCCAACGTTATAAAAACCTGAGTCGTTCACCTTTTCTTCTCATTCCCTAACCTTTAAACCGTGTCTGCCATTAACGCACATTCAAGCTTTCAAAAGCGATTTCGACCAAATTCTCCATCGATCATCCCTATCATCATATTGCGTAAGCGATCTCGCTCTCCTTATGATTTTCGATTATCCCTAGCTTATGCGCCCCATCTCCATCTTCGATTTGCCCCTTTGAGCCCTGCGAATTTGGTTGCTCTGGTCATCAATGGACTTAGGGTTATTTGTTCTGATGGTTTACGATTCGAGGCGGTTTAGCGGTGCGATAGAGCTAGGATTGTTGATTGAGATCTTATTGGGTTAATGGGTTAAAAGTTGGAAGATTAACGGGTTAGGAGTTAGGAGTGAAATGGTTCATGGGTTAGAAGGTAACCTGGTTAGGAGTTAGGTGATTAGTTGGTCAGATTGATTCGAATACTGCTTTAGGTACGACTCGGTCATTTTTGTATGATCCAACAACCATGATCCGACCCAACATGCTCCACGGCCTAAGCCTTGAGTCGTGGCCGAGATACGACTTACGACTCACGACTTACGACTTACGACTTACGGCCTAAGCCTTGAGTTGAACCAGAGCTTCTCCCTTTTTATACGACTTACGACTTACGGCACTGCCGACTCAAAATTTTTGAGCCGTTGACGAATTAGGACTTGCGTGAATTCTGCTCGAACTTTGAACCATTGCATAAACTTTGAACTGTTGAATTTTATTGCATTCATTCACAGGTTATTTTGACTTGCAGGCTAACAATCTGTTCAATACAACATTCACAGAAAACTGGGACGAATATACTGTCATCGACTGCCCATATCAAATGACAGATTAGTTAATAACAGATAATTAACTTAAACAAATCGTGTGAACGAAGTGCTATCGATTTCAAGTAGAATATTAAAGCAACACTGAAAGAGTCAATTGAAACTGACCAGCCTGCACTAATATTATGCTTGAAGTTTAAATTAACAAGTTCTGAAATTACCATAGTCGATCAATCGTCAACCAGTTTAATTCCAGTTGTATTTACTTGTTATTTTCATTAGTTCTGCACAACACTTCACACTTTTAGGAAATGTGCACCTTCGCATTTAAACATCCAGTTGCTTGTGTAGAATGGCATCTCAACAAGAAGAACCGATGGGCCAGGCTGAAGATGTCTTCCCAGTAGCCAACCTGTTGGATAACCCTCCGGAGAGAACTCCCACAACTCTGAATCAGCGGGTGTTTAACCAATTGCTCATCCAGTTTGGCATTGCCGAAGCTGATTCCTTACTGCCGGGGCCAAATGATACTGCAGATAGGCCCCCTTCTGGCTTTATTGCTGTCAACCGCCAAATGTGCTTGAGCGGTGCCATACCACCTTTCAATGACTTCCTTCAGCAGTTCCTGCTTCGATTATCTATCTCTCCATTCCAATTGCACCCCAATGGTCATGCCATTCTGATGGGGTTATGTGTGCTATTTAATAGAGTTCTGGGCCGATTACCGAGCTTTGAGGAAGTCTGCTACTTTTGCTCATTCACAAAAATTAAAGATCATCCCTCTATCGTAGTTATAAGGAGTGCTCGAAACCGCAAGCTCATCACCGATCTTCCTGAAAGTGTTCATGGATTTCTAAACCAGTATTTCTTTGTTCGTTGCCCTCCAGGGTTTTATGCCATCTGGAGAGTAGGAAGTAAGATTTTCCTGTTTTTATTTCTCCATTCTTGGGCTTTTCGAAATCTGAGTTGCTAAATGCTAACTTAGCTTCTTTATTTTTTTCTGTTTTAGCGCTTCCTCCTCCCTCTAGAGATCCATGCTATAAACAAATTTTTGAGAGATTGAACGCCGTGGCGGCAGAAGAGAGGAGTATAAAGTTTTTGTTAAATGATGGATTTCTACATCAATACGGGCTTCTTCATTCTTCTCGCTTTACTCAGCTTCGTGAAGTCCCAACTGAAATTCCCGATTCCCCGGCGGAAACCCCTGATGCCCCGGTCTCTACTAAAGAGCACATGCAGGGAGGAACCTCTATATAAACTCCACTAGTGAAGTGTTCAATTCCGAAGGACGTTGCGGGGCCGTCTGACAAGTCTGCACTTGCCCCAGTTATCGAAGCGGAAGAAACTCCACGATCTTCCGGAAGATCTGCCGACGAAGGAGTTGAGAAAGCCAGTCCCAAAAAACATGATGGTGATGATGTTTTCGAGGGGTTGAGCGATTTAATTGTGACTTCTCAAGAACTTTTCAAAGATGATGTTTCCAAAACTATCTCTTCTGTAATTGAGGCGACATCTTCTCTACAACAAATGTCAACTCCTTCCACTCAAGTTATCACTACCTCTACTCCACAGAGTAGTCTGTAGCTTGATGCGTGTAGTTTACACGTTACACAACACTTAGGATTTTTCAGCACTTCTACGCATTCATCTTCTTATTCTTTAAAGATTTCTAAAGCTTATTATTTTTATTCCAGATTCTCCAATGAGGCGTAGAAGTTCATACTATGATGATTTCCAACGCTACGGGAGGCGTAGCCAATATGATTGTAGGCGTCACCTCTCCTCTTACAGAGAATCGGATGAAGAGAGGGCCATCAGGAAAGCAGACGAGAGACGAGCATATGAAGAACGTCACCGAAGAGAACGAGAAAGACATGACCCTCCCCACAGAGATGATGATACCCAAAAAAGAAAGACTCACGATGAGAGAGGTAAGGGTCACATGGACGATTCTTCTAGCAAGCGGGCTAAACTTACTGAAGAAACAAGGCCGACAGTTTCTCAAAATGTTCCTGCTGAATCTCCTGCCCCCGTTCGTTCCGACATTCAAACAATTATCAACCGGCCCGCATACCAAGTTGGGCAAGGTCCTCTCACTCTTCAAAGTCGATTCCCTCAGTGGTGCCTGAGAGGGGTTCGATTTGATCTCGACTTGGTTCCTCTTGACAAATCGGCTATGCTACGAAATCTTGACGCTGTCAGGACCGATATTGAAAGAATGTCGAACTGGCAAAAACTTGTCGACGAGCTTCAGAGGGTTAACCGAGCCAATCTCGAGGCCATGCTCATAATGGAGAACGATAAGGCTGAGTGGCAAAAGACTCTCGAACAGCATGACGCCGAAATGAGAAGTATTGCTTCCTATAATGAAAAGCTGGAAGCGGAAGTAGAAAAGCTTAAGGAAGAGTTAGCTACTTCATCTACTTTCCATTCTCAAAAGGAGAGCATGCTTCAGCAACAAGTACGAGATGCGCATGCTAGTCAAAGGGCAGTTGAAGATAAGCTTACACACCAGGAGAAGGTCATAGAAGAATATCGCGCTGAAACTTTACAGCTGCGAGAATAGACCGGCTCTCAAAGCTTGGAGATAGAGATGTTAAAAGCTCGACTTGCTATGGCCGAAAAGGAGCGTGACGAGGCTGTTGCTGGTAAACTCGCGGCCGAAGAGGCCCATCAAGCAACCAAAGCTGACATTAGCTCCACATTATTTGATTTTTATCTGCACAGCATTTTGGGGTGTGGCAGCCTTGCCTTTCTAGGCCCTAAGTATGAAATTACACTAGCTGAAGTTTGGGAGGCAGCACTTGATATGCTAGGTGGTAAAGGTGCTGGCTATGTTGAGACAGCTCTTGAAGAGCATTATCTCGATGATGATGCCCGCGCCGCTCTTGCCAAGGGAAAAGAGCAACTCGCTAGAGTACGGGCCGGAATGGCGGAAGAGGAACGTTCTGAAAAAGAAGTACCACCTACCACTTCTGAACGTCCTCTAGTTTCTTCCGAAGTTGACATTACAGGTTCCAGTGCTCATTCGCTGCCTCCTACAAGAACCGGGGTAATTACCCCTACTGATGATGAGGCTTTGGAAGATATCGGGGCTCAAAATTATGAGATTGAACTAACGAAGCAAAAATCTTCAGGTAATTTTGACATTGGTCCGATTCAGGTGGATTGCCTGCTTGCTCCTCAAAAGTTTGATGAGCTTCTCGATTACTTCTTGAATCTCGACGAACCCATATCTCCCTTCTTTTGGGGAGATACTAATATTTTTAATTTCTCTTCTTCTGCAGTTGAAACAACGAGTGCTGTGCAGATTTCACCTCCTCCGGTTATCCCTCCTCCGTCTCTTCAGGTGACTCCTCCTTCTGCTTCACAGCCCGGGTCACAAGAGGAGCAAATTGAGGCTCTTCATGGCTTGGATGACCCTATCGCTTCGCAAGAGCAGAAAGACGAGGGACTTGAAGGAGGCGAGATCTCTCCGGAGCAGACTCCTTCCGATGACGTAGTTTTGTCCGCTCTTGTTACTCCAGGGAGTGAGTCTTCTTCGAAGAGAAGAAAGAAGCACGGAACATCGAAGAGGAGGGGGAAGAAAATCATCACTACTGAAGAGGAACCGGAAGTTGCACCGGTTGCACCTCCCTCTCCTTCTTCCCTTATGCCTATAGATAGACCTGAAAAACAAATCATTCGGCCAGGCAAAGGGTCCAAAGGTGGTAAGAAGAAGTGAAGAGTCGGGCTTCGGGCTTTTTGATTCCTTTTTTGTGTAATGGTCGGATGTTGTGCAGGCACTGGCCCCTGCTTTTTTATTTTGAAACCTGTATCTGCAATTGAATAAAATGATCCTTTATTTGTACAGACTCTTGTTTGCATTTGAGAATGCATTTATTATTCATTTTTGCACAAGTTTATTTATATGATATTGCGGTGAGCTTATGGTATGTTGTTTGAGCGTACTTTACCGATGTAGCTATACCATTTTGTATGTAACTATACCATGTTGCCCCCATATCATAAGTTTGCTGCAATATTTTATACTTTGAGGGGACTCGCACTCTTATTTTCTGAAGAAAAATTACTTCATTCTTGAAGAAATTTTTTGTAGAGTACAACTTCCTTCATATAAGTTTTTACGCTTTGTCCTTCGAAGAAATCACTTTTTTCTTTTGCTTAAGTACGCATTTTGCCAAGTGAATTCTTCTATGTAGTAAAGCAGGCCTCTGAAGAGTACTTTAACTTTCTTCCCCTCCTTTTTTTTTGAGGAAGGTAATTTTCTAGAATAGGTAAATCACTCTTCCTTTCAAAGTTAAAGTATGCCCTTGATGAGGATATTTTTTTTTTAAAAATAGAAATTTGTACTTCTGAGGAGGGATTTTTCACGTTTCAACATTTGGAAGTTTTATTTCAATCTTGGTGAAACGTGTACCTCCAAAGAGTTGTGCCTTCGAAGAAAGCCTTTTCACGTTTCAACACTTGGAAGTTTTATTTCAATCTCGGTGAAACGTGGGCTTCCGAAGAAGTTTTTTTTTTTTGATTGTGTCCCCGGGAGGGGGTTGTACCTCTGAGGAGGGATTTTTCACGTTTCAACACTTGGAAGTTTTATTTCAATCTTGGTGAAACGTGTACCTCCAAAGAGTTGTGCCTTCGAAGAAAGCCTTTTCACGTTTCAACACTTGGAAGTTTTATTTCAATCTCGGTGAAATGTGGACTTCCAGAAAGGTCTTTATTTTGTTTGCATTTCAACTCTGGTGAAGTGAAATTCCGAAGAGCGGTCGTAACACTTCAACTCCTGGTGAAATGGGCCTCCGAAGAGGGCTTTTATTTTGTTTGCATTTCAACTCTGGTGAAGTGAAATTCCGAAGAGCAGTTGTTACACTTCAACTCCTGGTGAAATGGGCCTCCGAAGAGGGCTTTTATTTTGTTTGCATTTCAACTCTGGTGAAGTGAAATTCCGAAGAGCGGTTGTTACACTTCAACTCCTGGTGAAATGTGCCTCAGAGAGGGTTTTCATCGCCTGGTAGTTACTCTCTCATGGTTGGAGGGTCATGACTCCTCCAATCTTTTTTGTTGAGTAGAGAACTTTCTTTTTTGTGGCGTATGACCCATTAGAGGTCTTTATCCTCCGAAGAGTTGTGCCTCCGAAGAGGACTTGTGCTGCCGATGATGGCTTTGGTTGTTCCCTTGTCCACTTCCTTATGCCTTTTCAGCGATCCTCTTTTTATTTTTATTTTTTTACAAGTAACTTGTTTAATCCAAGGAAGTGTACTTCATTGTCAGGCAAGTTCGTGAGAACGAGCACCAGCTTCTTAATTGGATGTTTGCTTGTTCAAACAATCTCAATTTATTAGCAAAGGCCCATTTCTATCGAAATCATAAGCCGTTCAATTGAAGTATTTCCTATCTAGGATTTGAATTCGGAGCTTTTGTGACTTGAAATTTGGCGAGAATCACTTGGTCTTATTATGTGCAAGTTTCACTTCCATTGTCTGCAAAAATTTAAATCGACATTTCAGCAATACATTCTATGTACTTTTTATATCGAAAATAAAGCAAACATGTAATAATAATAAGGAACACAAGATTTATAGTGGTTCGGCCAGGAAATCGGGCCTACATCCACTTTATATTTTTTCATTATTTCCTTGCATCAGTTTTACAATTGCCTTCAATTACAAGAATCATACATTCATAATTCTTTTTACAATATTTCAACAAAATTTTCAAGTAAAGTATGGACGCAAATGATTGATATTCCATGCCCTTGGAATTTGATCTCCTTCAACAGTAGTGAGTTTGAATGTGCCGTCAAGAAGCTTCTGACCTATGACATATGGTCCTTCCCAATCTGGCCCAAACACACCTGTCGCTGTCATAATTCTCTTCAGGACTAGGTCTCCAATCTCAAAGCTGCGTTGGCGAACTTTGGAATTGAAATGTCTGGCTATCCTTTGCTGATGAGCTGCAATTCTGAGATTAGCCTCATCTCTTTTTTCATCAAGGAGATCTAGCGCTTCAAGCTGTAGCTTTTCGTTTTCTGCTTGATTGAAATGGATTCTTCTATGTGAAGGGACCTCTATTTCTACCGGAATCATTGCCTCTGACCCGTATGCTAATGAAAACGGGGTGTGCCCAGTCGCATTTTTGTGAGTGGTTCTGTATGCCCATAGTGCCAGTGGTAGCTTATCGACCCAACCACCTTTTGCTCTTTCAAGTTGCTTTTTGATGGTTGACTTAATAATTTTATTCACGGCTTCCACTTGCCCGTTTGCCTGCGGATGAGCCACTGCTGAGAAGCTTTTTCGGATTTTGAATCGCTTGCAAAAATCATGGAATTCTTCACTTTCAAACTGAGTACCATTGTCTGTAATTATTTTTGAGGCACACCGTATCTGCAAATGATGTTTTTAGTCACAAAACCTATCATCTTCTTTGAGATGATAGTGGCCAGTGGTTCAGCTTCTGCCCACTTAGTAAAATAATCTACAGCAACAATGGCATATTTAATTCCAGATTTGGCAATTGGTAACGGTCCTACAAGGTCTATCCCCCATATTGCAAACGGCTATGGACTGACCATCTGTGTGAGTTCAGTGGAAGGAGCTCTAGAAATTTTGGCGAATCTTTGGCATCTGTCACATTTTCGGGAATACTCTGCTGCATCTCGATTAATTTCTGGCCAAGAATATCCGTATCGGAGAATTTTCTTGGCTAATGTTTGGCCACCTGAATGACCACCACATTCTCCTCCGTGCACCTCCGCTAGGATTGCTTTGGACTCTTCCCTGGATACACACCGAAGTAATGGCATTGAGAATCCCCGTCTGTATAATCGGCCATCCTGGATTATATATCGAGAGGCTTTTCTCAGTACCTTTTGTCGTTCTTTTGAGTTCCCTGGTAAGGATCCATTGAGAAGATATTCTGTTATCGGAGTCATCCATGATTCTTGCTCTTGAGACATGCTCATGACCCAATCAATGTCCATCTCATCAATGCTAGGAGTCGACAGGACTTCCACCGGAGTCAACCCCAGAAATTGAGCTTCGCCTGTGCTAGAATACTTTGCGAGAGAATATGCTTTCATGTTTTCTTCTCGAGGAATGTGACTTATCATGTAATGAACGAAATCACCCAGGAGTTCCCAAGCCTTTGACAAGTAGGCGGGCAAATTCCCCCCTTTTGCTTGGAATTCCTTTTTAACTTGGCATACAATAAGCTGAGAATCACTGAATATCTGTAACGCTCGGATGTTTAATTCTTTAGCAATCCTTAAGCCAGCGATAAGGGCTTCGTATTCTGCTTCATTGTTTGTTGAAGGAAATTCCAATCTTAGCGCATAGCATAATGATCGGCCTTCAGGGGTCTCAAGTACAACTCCGGTTCCTGAACAGTAGTCGTTTCTTGCACCATCAACATATAACTTCCATTGGATTGTGGAATCGTCGTCCGTTTCCTCCTCACTGTTACCCTTATCTGTGAATTCTGTGATGAAATCCGCTAAAGCTTGTCCATTGATTGCTTTTCGGGGATGATAAGTGATGTCATACTGACTGAGTTCAATATTCCACTTTAGAAGACGACCCGAAGTCTAAGGGCGAAACAGGACTTGCTTTAAAGGTTGATCAGTGAGGACTCTGATAGGATGAGCTTGAAAATATTGCCTCAGCTTTCTAGATGCAATTAGTAGGCAATAGGCGAGTTTTTCCAACTTAGAGTAATTCATCTCTGCCCCAGTGAGTCTTTTGCTGATATAGTAAACTGGATGTTGAATCCTTTTGTCTTCTCGTATCAGCGCTGCACTTAAAGCATGAGATGATACTGCCAAGTGTATAAGAAGATCCTCGCCATCGCCAGACCTAGAAAGTATTGGAGGCGTTTCCATATGGCGAATCAATTCACCAAAAGCTTTTTGGCATTCGGGAGTCCAATCGAAGTTTTTCTTTCCTTTCTTTAGGGCGTCAAAGAATGGGATGCATTTATCTGTGGCCTTGGAAATGAACCGACTCAAGGCGGCGACTTTTCCATTGAGACTTTGCAATTCCTTCTTTGTTCTAGGAGCTTTGACTTCTTTCAATGCAGTAATTTGAGCTGGACTGGCCTCAATGCCCCTAGCGCTCACGATGAAACCTAAAAACTTGCCGGATTCCACTCCAAATGAACATTTTAAAGGATTGAGCTTCATTCTGTATTTCCGGAGGACTGCGAACATGTCTGCTAAGTGTTCTATGTGATCCACTGCTTTCTTAGACTTTACTAACATGTCATCGACGTAGACTTCCATAGTCTTGCCCAGTTGCGGTTTGAACATAGCATTAACGAGTCTTTGGTATGTTGCCCCTGCATTCTTCAACCCGAAGGGCATAACTTTGTAGCAGTAAAGACCAGTGTCGGTGATAAAGCTCGTATCCTCCTGATCTGGCTCATGCATCATGATCTGGTTATATCCGGAGTAAGCATCCATAAAAGAAAACAATTCGTGTCCCGTCGTTCCGTCTACCAGTTGGTCGATTCTGGGTAATGGGAAGCAGTCTTTGGGGCAGGCCTTGTTTAGATCTGAAAAATCGATGCATACTCTCCATTTTCCGTTGGCTTTCTTAACCAGTACTGGATTTGAAACCCAATTCGGATAGGTAGATTCTTTGATAAAATTATTCTCCATGAGCCGGTCAACTTCTTCTTTTAATGCCGCCGACCTTTCTGGACCTTGAGTTCTCCGTTTCTGTTTCACAGGTGTAAATTTTGGATCAATATTTAGAGCATGCACTGCAACTTCTGGGGATATTCCGCACATATCGGCATGAGTCCAAGCAAAAACATCCAGATTTGTCTTTAAAAAAGATATTAAGATATTCTGAATTGACACATTAAGTTGTGAACCCACATTCAACACCTTGTTTGGGTCCTTTGGGTCAACAGTTATTGGTATTGTCGTTTCCACTGGTACCACTCTATTTTCCCCTGCACTGACTTTTCTAGGGTCCATCTATTTCCTTGCTCCGCTGTGCTCGCTAGTGCAGGGTCCGCCCTGTAATTGCTACAAGGCTGGTTCTTTGATGCGGACTGGGGCTGCCGCATTCTTTCCCATTTCTCTTATTCTGATTTCTCGTAGCTCTGTCAGATAACACTCTCGCCCAGCATTTTGATCCCCTTTTATAACTCCCACTCCATTGTCTGTAGGGAATTTAATAGTGAGGCACCACGGGGCAAGAACAGCTTTGAACGCTGCCAGAGTTGGACGACCAAGGAAAGCATTGTAAGCAGAAAATTCGTCGACAATCACAAAAGTTTGCTTGCGGACCATTTTTCTCTCCCCTTCTCCAAGTTCCACAAACAAATCAATGGTTCCTACCGGCTGTTTTGGCTCCCCAGTGAAGCCAGCGATTTTCTGCGATGAAGCTTGCACATCAGCCATAGGGATCTTCATTTGGTCGAATGTTTTCTTGAAGAGGATATTGCAGGACGCGCCACAATCAATGAGAACTCTTCTGACAATAGCTGGCCCGATACCAGCCGAGATGACTAAGGGGTCCAAGGTAGGAGCTTCAATACCTGCGGAATCCCTAGTTTTGAATACAATATCATCATCAAGAGTTCTTTGTTGCTTCAAGGGCGTAGCACCTTCCAAAACGAATACATCTTCCTCTGTCGGTACATACTTTAAAGCTCGGGTATACCTTTCCATCTCACCCCAGCTTCTGCCCGCTGGGTGAGGTCCTCCTGTAATGACATTGATAATAGGCCTTCCAGATTCATGCCCTGCAGCCTTCTCAGTCGTCCTAGGCTGATGAGTAGGAGCCTGTTACCCCTGACTAGATGAAGCAGGATTGTTGCTATTCTTTTTCACAAATTGCTGCAGTTTGTTTTCCCTTAGCAACTCTTCAATCAGATTTTTCAACTGGCGGCATTCGTCGGTTTCATGACCGGGTTGATTATGGAAGCGGCAGAACTTCCCACTCTGTATGGCCTTTTTCCCGGTCCTTAGAGGAGGAGGTTTAGGAAAGTCAATTGAATCTTTAGTGGCAAGGTAGATACGTTCCGGTGTATCTGATAAAGGAGTATATTCTGATGGCTTGAAGGATCGGGGCTTCTTCAGATTACTCTGCTTCTTCCCGTTGTTATTTTCCCTTTTTTGCCCTGCAGATTCATTCTTGCATGGAACAACAGTGTTATCTTCGGCTTTTTCCAACACTGCCTTTACCGGTACGGGACGGCTTTCTAAGCGTATGAATTCATCTGCTTTTTTATAGAACTTTTCAAGGGAATTTGGTTCCTTCATGTTTAGCCATTTACCAAACTCGCTCGACTTGTCAATACCCTTCATCAGATAAGTCAATATCATTCGCGGTTCTGCATTGTCCACCTCAGCTAGCGCTATATTAAAGCGGTTTAAGAAAGATCTGGTAGTCTCCCCTGGATTCTGCTCCAAACTTGACAGTGACATGATATCCTTGGCTTTTGAGGCGTATAGTCTGAACTGCTCCTTGAACTTCCGGGTTAAGTCAGAAAACTGATCGATAGATCGGACTGGAAGTTTGGTGAACCAAAGCAGAGCTACACCTTCGAGATACACAGGAAAATATCGGCACTTTATTTCATCAGAGGCTCTGGCACCTGTCATGTGCCAATCATACTTGTATAAGAATTCGTTCGGATCACTTGTCCCCTTGTAAGCTGGAATGGTTGGAGGGACAAACTTCCTTGGGAATTCAGCCTTTAAGATTTTCTCAGTAAACGGAGTTTTACTTGGGGCGAAACCCCATTCTTTCTCGTCTTCAACCCTCTGCATACTCTCTTTCATAATTTGTCGGACCATTCCAGAAAGATACTCCTCAACATGTCGAGCTCTAGATCCGCCAACCTCTGGAAGTGTTTGTTCAAAGGGGCTAGCAGCCCTTTCAGGAGCATTTCTTTCTTCGGCATCATGAATGTTGCCAGTAAAATTTCTTTCATTACCTGCTGGTTGACGGTTTGCCCCAAGCAAATCGCTCAACCTATTCAGAATTAGAGCATTCTGGGCATTCTGAGCCTCGAATTGTGAATTTTGGGCATTTATCTGTTGGTTCAGCCCTAAGATTGCAGCATCCAGCTCTGCCTTTGTAACTCCGACAGCTGGAGTGGCTTGATTCGATATGGGGGAAGCGGAGGTTCCCTCTTGAATATTCCCAGATCTGACAGATCTACTTTTCTTTCCAGGAGCCATAATCTCGGATAGGCTTCTGGTTTTCAAGGAAATTCTCTCTACAAACCTCTGTGAAGCAATGATGATAACTCGCCCTGAGTTCGATTTCTCAGTGAAAGCACCAAAAATGTTAACGCTAAAATTTGAACGCTAACACCCCGGTGTATAAAGTGAGATCGTGAAAGCACCACCCGATAACTCGGGAACAGATTATAAGCAGATAATAGTGAAAAAACAGTAAACAACAGCAATTTTATAGTGGTTCGGCTCAAGAGATAGCCTACGTCCACTTTGAATATCTTTATTGACGATTTGATTACAAGTCAATGCAGTTACACTTTGATTACAACACTTTGAGTTTCAAGTGACTTTGCACAAGTAGCCTAAACTTCAATGTCGATCCAAATCTTTGAACACATGTTTGACATGTTTGATTTCTTCGTGAAGTTTCTTGAAGGTGTTGAAGTAGTTTAGAATGCAGCAGAGTAACGGCGCTTGAAAAGAATCAGCCAAAAAAAGTCCCTTGAATTTTGGTGTTGGCCATGTATTTATAGGCAAATTTCTGGGCTGGAATTGTTAAGTCATGAGTCGTGACCGACTCAGAATGAACCGTGACCGACTCACTTACCACCAGTCAGCAAGTAGTGGCATAGATGAAATGGCATTGAGCTTGTCCCTCGTATGCTTAGGTCGCCAGTGACTTATGATAGGTCGTTAGTCACCTTGAGTCGTTGGAAACCCTGAGTCGTTGGAAAACCTGAGTCGGTCTACCCCATAAACCACTAACTAGTTAAACCACTCTGCTCTTCTAAGGCATTAACTCGTTGAGTCGTTGGTCCACTGAGTCGTTACGAACCTTGAGTAGATGAGTCGGTCCAGTCCTTGAGTAGATGAGTCGGTTCAGTCCTTGAGTCGTCTCGTATGAGCCGTGAACTTCGTTGAGTTGGTAACTCAATGAGTCGGCCTGTATCATGAACCGCTAACCTCCATGAGTCGTTCCATTCCTCTGAGTTGCCTTGAGCCTTAGCTCGTCAGCCAATTGAGTCGCTACCAGTTGAGTCGGTCCTTTCCTTAAGTTGCTGAAGCCCCTTGAGTCGTAAATCCAATGAGTCGTTAAAGACCTTAAGTGGATGAGTCGGCCCAAGTTTCATCTCGTTGGTAGAACAGAGTTAACAGTAACTATCCAAATTACTCCATTAAAACATCATCTTTCACTAATTATGTTTAGTAATTAACATTAATTACTTCCTTAAGTAATTATGCTCCATTAGTTACATTAATTACACATATCAAATTATCAAATGATTTCTTAAAATAATTAAACCTAATTAACAAACTTAATTTAATCATATTATCAAAATTAGTTGCAATAAGTAATTAATCTCTTAATTACTTTTATCAAGTAATTTCATTTAACCATTTACAATAGATTATCTAAATTAAAATTAATCACATTAATTAATCAATAAATATCCCTTAGTTAATTATCTTCATTAACTAATAGCCGTTCTTAATTTACTTCCTAATTAATCTCTAATTACAAATTAATCTAAATTACAACTTTATAAATTAATACATAAGTCAACCTTTAATTAACTTATTAATTAATTCACTTCAATATCTTAATTATCTCTAAGATAATTAATTCTTTTTAAACCGATTTAAACAAATATTAAAGTGTATTTTGGACATTACCCCCTTTTGAATTTAAATTTGAATTCCATTTTGAATTTAAGATTTCAAAATGATTTACCATTTTAACATTAGCCCAATTTAAATATTTATTTATAAACTTTAAAAAGAAATGTAAAAAAACATTTATTATTTACATAAGAAAGCCTTTAAATTAACTGCTTAATCTTTTGATAAAAAATTTAAGCTTTTTGCATTACGTTACATTTTAACCTGCTTTTGAAAACATGATTTTTAATCCTTGATTAAAAACCCAAACTCATCATTTTTTCTCTCTTTTACCTTGGATTCAAAGGTTCATTTGCATCCATACTTTAAATTTTTGAATTTAAATTCCATTTTAAATTTTATTCCAGATTTTAAATTAAATTTTAAAAATCTGAAAACTATTAGGTTTTAAACCTGAAACCCCATTTAAAGATTTTAACTCTTTATTACATTTTCAATTTTTATGCAAAGATAATTTGGATTCAAACTTAAATCTGGATTTAAACTTGATGAAAATCTGGTATACAACTAAGTTTTCATTTGAATTTGCTAAAAAAAACTCAAACAACTTGCTATCAGGTTACAAACCTGGAACGACACTGACCAAACTCAAACCAAAGTTGACTTCGAGTCACATACCCCTCTTCTTCGAGCCATATACTCGAATGACTCGAGTGAAACCTGAGGAAATAGCTCACAAAAAAACACAGTGACAGGTTTTTGTCAAACCTGTAACCAACTCCCACCAGCTCTTCAAATGGGCACGGTGCACGTGCACCGATCCCCCACCTTACTCCGACCATCTTTGACGACCTCCACGAGTCATCTATCACCACCTCGTCCAGTTCCGATCATAAAGACTTCCACGCATCCCTGAAGAAGAATTCAAGCATCAAACTCAACCTGGAAACACCAGAGCATTCCCACCTCACAACTTGTCAACGGCTCGCCGCTGCTACTAGGACCAACAGGGGTCCTGAAACTTCGGCCTTGCCTTCCTCTACAACCCAACCACCATCTCCAAAAAACACGAAACGCTCGATCAATCATAGCACCCGCGGTGGATCGAACAACCAAACCCGCTTAAACTAGGGTTAAGAACCGAAAAGTTCCACCATCATCAACACAATGATCATCCACCTCTCCTACCATTTTTCCTAGATACTTCGTTCACTACTCCATCTTCCAGCAGAGCCCCGACCCATCTGGTTTCATAGATCATCAGAGATACTCAAATTTCCCTTTCTCTGATGAACCTAAAACTGCACTTTAACCCCTTCACTAAAAACCTTGATTTTTGTTTCAAAATTCAAATTTTTGCATGATGTATCAAATCATAACTCTGGAATAATAAATTAGGATATTTAAATTTCCTCTTGTTTTTTACTTGATCAATTAAATTTTGATTCCAGAGTCTTATTAATATTATTTTGTCTTGAATAAAATTCTAAAATAAATTTTACAGTTAAACAAACCATTTTCATTTAAATCTTAAGTTTAAACAGAGATTAAATAAAAAGATTTTGAATTTCTTTAACAAACAAGGCCTGGAGGTTAAATACAGAGAGTACTCTGATAATACACATGCATTACGTATCATACAATCATATGCACTCAACAGAATTGAATTTATATATACACATACATACTTATCCAAAGATGAATATGCAACAGATATATATACTTAACCATTTCAAAGTGAGGTAACTCACAGAGAATACAATATGCAGTAGTTCCATCTCACAAATGGCCAGAGAAAGGAATATATAAATATTCACATGAATATATTAAGCATTCAAATATTAGCATGCAACATTTTAAAAACTTAAGTAATTTTAAAGGTGTTACTCATAGCAAATGAAAAACAAGGCAAGTTTATAATGAAACAGTTTGGATTTGCAGGCTTGAAATATACAGAAATTTCATCACACAAACACCCAGAGAAAATGAACATATAAATATTCACACAATATATTTAAGCATCTAAATATTTTCACGCAACATATTTTAAAACTTGAGTAATTTTAAAAAATGTTACTCACCATTGCTTTTGGAAAGAGACAGAGCATTCTTTTGTCTGAAACAGTTTGAACTTTAGAACTAAGAATTTGTTTGCTGTGATCTTCCTAAACTTCTTGCCTATCTTTAGTTGCAAATATTACTTGAGTTTGTATAAATGAAAATGTTTGCCATTGTTTCAGGTTGGATATGTTTAGTGAAAGAACTAAAAATAAGAAGATGTGTATATACAGAAGTTTAAAGGTAGGTGATAACTGGGTTAGCAAGTTTGCAGGTAAAATCTTATATATTTTTTTCCAGAGATTATGTTTTGTTTGTATATGACAAGATTTTATATTAGGAGGCTGAGTTGATCTTATATAACTCAAAATGACTATTGTTAGCTGCTAAGAAATGGTGTCATTTAATGCTAATGTACTTGTCTTCCCTACTTATCTAATTTTATCATTTCTCTTACTGCATCTTATTTCTACTTTGCTTTGTTTTAGCTTGCTCTACAAACTACCTTATATGTTTAACATGCACAAAGATATTTTTACTTAGCTTTGCATCTCTCTTACAGGCAACCTTCATATTTATTTTATTTTGTTTTACACAAACCCAGCTTGCTTTTGTACTTTATACATATATATACTTGCCTGCCTAACTTATGTACATATACAAAGTTGTTCTGGCGAAGGTTATAAATTTTTAACCTAAGTATAGATACATACTTTTATACTTAAACACATTTACAATTTTACCTTTCTTTTACTTTTAAACTTAAACTACTAAATACTCCATTTACTTATTATTTATTTATTACTTATGTTTGTAACCATTATTTGATCTATACTTATGCTTAATAGTTATAAAGTTTATTTTAAACATTTTGAAAGACTTCATTTTTTTGAAATTTCAAATCATAGCTTCCCTTTATAAATAGATTTGAAACAACAATTTCCATTAAAATTCATTTGTAAAAGCATTACATTATTAATACTGTTTAAATAAAACTCATCATTAACTAAAAATAATTTATAAAAGAAACAATCCCTTCAAAATATAAATTACTTATTTTATAAAGCTAAATTAAAAAGAACAAAACAATCTTTTTATTTAAATTTAAACCTAGGCTAGAATTTATTTTTAAACAAATGAAATTTATCTATTTAATAGATAAATACTAAATTAAATCAAATTTCCAAATTTACCAAAAATATTAGAATTAGAAAACATAACTTTATTTATTAATTTAAAACAGAACTTATCTATATATAATATATACAAATATATACATATATACATATAGATTATAAATAGAAACAATTTAAATTAGCTTTTAAAAGATAAATCATTAGTTAAATATTTATTTAAAAGAAGATGATTAAATCAATTTAAATCTTATTAACAATAAAAATCAACTCTATCTAATTTCAGCACAGATGATTAAATTGATATTGCCATAAATTCCGGGATATCACAAGTATTTTCTTAAATAATTAAATTTGTAATGAAGTCTTAACTTGAAATTGCGAAACATTAATTGTCATCATTACTTAAAATTGTTTTAAATTTTTTTACTTAACCTACTTTTTTAGAACATAATATTGCAGTTCGAAAGAAAACACCCGAGAACTGCCCCTGTTTAATTCGAGTAGTACTTCGAGTCCGTCACCAGCTTTCCCCAAGACACCTCGTTCCCTCTCGTACTCCATCTTCTTCTTCCTTTTTTTCAGTTTAAGTTTTAAACTTATGTTATAGATTAGAGCATCAGGAAACCACTCTCACGCTCGACCATTAACCCGAAGCAAGCGACCACAATACTCGAGCAACGACTAGAGATCGTACACCAACAACAACACTGACACCCATCCCCATGCTGTACACGTGCACAGTGACGCACCGTAGCTACGGCGAACTCCATCACCATGGGCAAGTCACAAATCCCCCATAGAGTCGAAATCCAAACTCAACTTGACCCCAAAAATTCAAAACGAAATTTAGTCATTTGCTCGAACCTGAAGCTCAACCCAACACACAAAACCACCTCGCCACCGCCGCTCAGACTACCGAAGACGTTCAGAATTCATCCACACCACGACAACACACTATCCTTCCATCCTCCAGTTCCTCGTGCAACTTGGTTGCGTATAGGAGACATACACGCCTCGTTACTGACATGACCAGAAACTCAAAACAAAGCCCTAAATCGACCTTGTTCCTCAAATTCACGCAATAGAAAAATTATTCAATAATTTTTTCGAGATCACAGATGATCATACAAGCTTCAAACCAAATTTCAACATTTATTATTGGATCGCTTACTAGAAATTGAAAAAAATGCAAATTTTGGTTGAATACAAACTGGTCTTAGAATACAAATCCAAAAACTTTATTTTTTTTTTAAAAAGCATAATTTTTAGTAAGAATTCAAGTTATGAACTTGAATTAACCTTTTGCAACAATCAAATTTATCTAAATATTATTTGATTACATGTAGGCAAGGTTTCCAGTGTTGATATCTTACAAACAAGGTATAAATCAACTTTTAGAATCTAAATTTAAGTTTGAACATCTTGTTTCAGTTGAAACTTAAAACTTAACAATGATTAGAAGAAAATAAATTTGAGTTTTGAAAAAAATATTCACCCTATAACAATTAAACAGAGAAGTATAGAGCAACGCAGAATTATATTCAAGATCAAAGCATAAACTAGATCATCAATGAACCTTGAACTGTTTTTAAATTAAACTTGAGGCTTTAAATTTAATGTTTACTCACCAAGAAAATTTTGAACAGAGAGCAGTACTTGTTTTGAAACTGCAGTTTGATTTATATTTTTTTTCCTGTGAATCCTTTTTCTGTTTTGTTGTTCAGTTGTATGAATTGATGAAGCTTCTTAATTTCATTTCTTTCTGGCTTTGTTTTGCTGAGTTTTTTTATGAACGAAATGAAATAATATGGATGTACATATGTAGAGAAGGGTGGTTACAGAGGGGAGGTATTTTGTGGTGTAAGCTTCCTTTTTTTTATTTGATTTGATCAGATTATTCTTTCTTGACTAAAGATTTTTTCTTTCAATTGGAGGCTAATATGATAGTAGTAAGTACTTATGTTTCCATTTTTTTACATCGTCATCATCTCATTTGGCTTTTGGGTGAAGATTTTTATTTCCTTGTATTTATTCTTTTGTTTTATCTTCTTGCTTGCCTAATTTATTTCTATCATACTTCATATATTCTTAGATTTTTACTTGTTTTATTATCTTACATACTTTTTACACATGTTAAATGACTTGTATTTCTCATCAATTAAAAGTTTTTAAACAAATTTTATATTGAATTTTTCTTATACATCTTCTTAATCATTATTATATACACATTATTTTAAAGAAAATGTTTTTAAAACTAGCTACCTATAAATAATTTATATAAGAAACATTTTTAAACCCAAATCATTCTCTAAGTCGTTTATTTAAGTTTAAATTTAAATAAAAACTCAATATTCAAATTCTAAAGTCAAATTCCAATTTACTCGTATATACATATACATATACATTTCAAATTCAAATTAATTCCAAAATTTATTCCAAAATTTACATTAACTATTAATTTAAAATCAATTCAAAATTGGGATCGTTACAAATACCTTCTTTCCCCTTCCTACAACCACTACCATGCCTTTCAGCCGCCTCCCACAAACGAAAACCCAACCCCCAAAAACTATTTTTCACACGCGAACGAGAGTTTTACCAACCCAGTTCGCACCTCATGTCAACCACTTCGACCACCACATCCACACGAGCACGCAATTCCAACATCCACTCGATATCGACCAAGCACCAAGCCCTAGCTCGCTCGACATATCCTCATGAATACCACAGCTTCACTCCAAGTTGCCTCACCTTCACCCTGAAGCGCCGCTACCATCGAAAACTTCTCTACACATTGTCGTGTCAACCCTAATCCCCTGTGTTCGAATCCTAGAACTACCTCGTGCCTTACATCCCCTCACCTGCTATCTCGACTCGAGTCTGCTCGTTTCCTTTAATCTTTTTTTATAGATGAAAGTATTTCGAATTGAGGAAGGATTCGTGATTTCTTTTTTTTCTTCGATTTGAATTGAAATTGAAATGATAGGAGATAGGAGGGTGGACGGGACTTAAACTGAAGGAGGGGGTTTGGGTATGATGTTGGCCAGCTAAGATTTGACTTCGATTTGATTATATATATATATATATATATATATATATATATATATATATTATTCCAAATATCCTACATTACATATCACGAAATTTTGAACCTCTATGCAGGCATGCCACCAGGCATTCCTAATGCTATACAACTATTCCAAACTCAATGGAACAAGTTTCGAGTCCCAATTCGATCGTATGGAGAAGATAGCTTTTTAAATTGACAATTAAATTATCTCTTGGCGTTTTCAGATCGCATGGTCAAATGATGAATCCAAACACTGCGAGATTTGAAATCCCATAATAATACAATATTACGTATCTAATGGAACTGGTTTCGTCAAATTCCGAGACTATGCCCTAGAATCGCTGTTTTGACGCGTCGATTGAATCGACGATTTCCAAAATTTATGACATCGCTTAAAAATTTCAGTTTTCAAAACTTATTAACTAAATTAAAATTCCAAATTCAATATTTAAACTATTTAAATATTCCAAATAAAACAACGAAAAATCAGGGTCATTACACTATGTTGCAATAATTAGCGTTCTCACCAGTAGCATAATCTCTCTCCTTTTAATTGCCAAACCGAGCTCGCTCAACTCAGGAAAAAAAACTAAGCTCGCTCGATTTAGCAGCAAAACCATGCTAGCTTGGTTATTGAACATGATAGTTAAAGTCCTTGTCCATACGAAATCATATATATACATAAGTACATTCAACACTTTAGTTTTCTATATTAAAAAAATAAATAAACATCCATGCTAACTTTCTAGGTATGATGTATGAGCAAAATTTAAATCATACAGAACTTTTCAGTCTTTCATACTCACAGTATCATGTAAAATAAGTTGATTGACAAAATACAATACAAGGATAGAAATAAGCCCATGGAACATCAATGATAAATGATTCAATCGAACCACAAAAAGGTGTGCATAACAATGGAGCAAGTGAGTTTTAGGTAGAGATAATAATCATCAAATTTTAGAGTTTAACTTGTAAATCATCTATTAAAATGCACTTTTAGATACTGTTGGCATCATCAATACACCGGATTGAATGTGTAGGAATAAGGGTCAACTAAACAGCCTCAACTAACTAAAGTTGCAAACAATCATAATAATATCAACTTGTTGTTTACAAGGCTAAAAGAAATATTGAGTTCAAGATAAACTATGGTGTTAATAATGTTAATAATCTATAATAATGATTATGATGATGATGGTAGCAATAATAATATTAATTTGTGTTATTAAATCGAATCACTGAAAAACATGTAAGAAGGCTGGATGATAAAATACTTCTTGAAGTACCACAATAATTACAATAAAATTGGTATCAATAAAGTAATTTCACTCTTGTTATGTATAGTTCCATGCATTCCTTACATTTAAATTACCATTGCATTAGTTGAAGTAGTTCATGGAACCAACAAGTATCGTTTACGAGAAATAAAATATATGTAATATTTATCTAAACGCCAAGGTAATAAAAGAAATTAATTAACCAAATTGTAATTAAAATCAATATTATATGTATGATGCAAACTAATATTTATGTTTAACTTTCACAATGCAGTTTAGTATCACCATTTACTATTGCATGACTAGTATCCATCTATCAAACGATAAGACTAGTCTGTATGTCTGGAAAATATTTCTCTCTCTAGAGTCTTTGATAAAAAGAATTCAATATACTATAGGTACCCACTTTAAAGGAATATAAGCATTCTTGCTATTGGTAGTCTTTCTCCCCCACACGAGCCCCTCATTTATAGTAGTACTTATTAATTTTTCTTTATAATATTAGGCACTGCAACAGTTTAATTTTCATAGAGCCTGGATGTTGGCTTATACAATGTTGTAAAATTTTCAATGTTTTGAACTTACTTAAGAAAACAAATGATGGTGATCAAAGTTTTCATTTAGGTAACAAAGAATGTTTAACGACCTGCATTTTTGGACGTTTTAAGCAGACACACATTTCAGACTCAAACCATTCAAAAGGGCAGATCGTTATGAGGTAAATAAGAAAAAAAAGAAAGAAAGAAAAAATATGCAGAATCTCGCAACGGAATGACAAAATATAATAATGAAATAAACTGTTCATAAAGTTGTTTACAAATACATTGATTATACTTTACAGCACAAAATCAGAGTTACAGAAAATAGGGATAAATAAATAAATGCAGCGGAAAAACATGATGCAGTAGAATAAATATAGTAAATAATAATATAAAGTCTTCGTCTTCATCCTCCAGAAAGAAGTCTTCAACAAACTGAAAATCCTAGGTTGACCTGAGCGAACTAAAAAAACAAAACATTAAAGTCGGAACTAAAAGATCTTATGCAAGTTAAATCAACAGTAAATAAATATGAGTGTAAAGGCATTAGAGATGTTTATAGGGTTTGACATCTCCTATCCAGTGTCTAACGTAGTTGGAATAACTTAAGAGAAGTTTGGGATTTCCATCTCCTAAACGTCCATTAGACTATCTACTATATAGTACAATACGCTATTATAATAGTGTCAACAATAAAGTAAAGTATTAAAATATTGTTAAGGCGTTAAACATAACCCCTTAACACATTTTATATATTCTCGTTGTCTATACAATGTCGTAGGCTTCTCCAAACTAGTGGTTTTCCTAGAGGACACTGCATAGGTACGGTATAAAACAAACTCGTAAAAGGCGCTTTAGGGCATGTGAACAGGGCACTCGAGGAAATGCCAGGGTAGATTTACCAATTGTAAAACTGGGCTGGTGGTAGCGCATAATAGCTACTATCGATCAAGGGGTGGCCACCAAATCATCACAAAGTCATAATGGTATCGAAGAAGCATGTCCGATGTGAGGAATGACCTCATTTGTCCCATGTATAGCTCCTGTTTTAGTCACATCTAAGATGACTGACGGGAGTTAGGGTCATGTCATTACCTCATGAAGAATCGTTCGCCAACCCAACCTACTTCATTTCTGGAATCTCCACCACATCACAGTTCTTAAAAGTGGTTTTCGGTATTGGTAGAGAGTGTGGCAATATCAGATCCTGGTCTCTTTAACAACCAAACATTTATTACATACCAGATGGTTCTTTTACTTTTCAAAATGTCAATTCACAATTTATATCAAATATTATATTCTCAAAACCATATCACTTTCGAAATCATATTTACCATTGAAATTACCGAAAAGATAGGTTAATTAAATCCTTATTATAAAACCATCATGTTTACTCAAATATGTCATTTCACAAAAGATATCAATTCTAAATTCCAACATCGATTGTATCGTCATCCAGGAATTTAAATATAAATACTTCATCCTTACACAATCTAAAATTTGTGGAAAATAGTTTAATTTGTCATAAACCATTTTCATAGCTTAAAAATAGTTTAGGTAGATTTAACTTTGATTTAGTCATATTTAAATGATTTAAATAGATCAAATATAGTTAAATTGGTTTAACTGGATTTAAAATGATTTAAGTAGATTAAATATAGTTAAATAGATTTAATTAGTTTTACAATGATATAATTAGATTATATAGATTTAAATTATATTATGTGGATTTTGAATAGATTAAAAAATTTAAAATAGAGTAAATGGATTTAAATTATATTAAGTAGATTTTAAATAGACTAAATAAATTTAAAATAGATTAAATGGATTTAAATTATATTAAAAAGATTTAAAATAGATTAAATAAATTTAATTCTTTCAAAATTAGTAAAATAGATTAAATTGGATTAATTATGTTATAATAGATTAAAATAAATTAAAATAGTTTAAATTGATTAAAATAGTTTAAATTATTTTAAATAGTTTAAATTAGTTTCAAATAGATTTCAAAGTTATATCCAAACCATTTAAGTTACTCAATTCTGATAAATGCATTTATATTTGACACTTTAACTTTGAAATTCAAATTTAAATCCTTTGAACAATTCATCAAATCAATTCCAATTTCAAAATTTAACACTTTTAATCGAAAATAATTCAGTTTATATAAATCAGTTTCTATTTCGAAATGCCGGTTAACTAATTCAAAATTTAAGGAATTAAAAATCATTTAATTTAACTAATCTCGTGTCCATCTATAATTTTCTATCCTATGGTCAAGTGATACAGATATTTATCATCAATTTGCAATTTAAAATTTTATGGTTATATATCATTTCAAACCGCAATCCCGAATTAAATAAAAATCCATAAAATCGCTCAAGTCTATAATTTCAACCCATAACGTTTTTTCCTAACCTATAGATCATTCGGGTATGTATCATTTCAACCCATAGGGAACTTGTAGTGTCATAACAATAAAAAATACAACATCCAATCATCCAATATCATCAAACATCCATCACAATCATCATCCAAATCAATCAATAAACAACAACATATAACCGATAATCAATAATAGTCTTTAATTTGACAAGTTAAAATTCAATATTAAATTAAACGAGGATCAAATGTAATAAAAGTCAAATTTAACCAGAATGACAATTTAAACATACCAAACATCAATCAATCAATTTGTAATCACATCATGAATTTAGTTTAACTAACATAAGATAATTCTGTAGTTATGAGTGGGTTAAAACACTCACCTTCGAATTTGAAATCCAAAATAGGGCCCAAATTTGAACAGTCTCAGAATTCATCCAAACGAGTGCCAAAATGTTCGAAATTCCAATACGATCACTTTTGAAATAACCACGCCCAAATTCCAAATTCGTATGTAGAAGTTATTCATGTTAGAGTATTGAATTTAAAATTTAAATTAAGGTAAATAATAAAATAAAACCACGCCTTCCTTACCACACGAAACCCTAGCTACGCTACAGAAGTTCTCTCGAGCACAAAACACAACCCAGTCGCCCCGATCTCGTGCAATTGGCCGCCGCTTCCCTCAACGATGGATAGATCAGAGACTATCGGTGAGCTTGTCGTCCCATGCCGACCCAAAGGTGGAGTCGGGGCCATCAACATATCCCAGCAATGCCTAGTGCTGTCGTGAGATTTGAAGGCAATTTTTGGAAAATCTTGTGCATGTTACGACAAATGAGGACCACTATTTAGCTTTCTCTCCGTCCTCTTTGCAACGACGCTCCTCAATCCTGATCGGATGAAGATCCACCATAGGATCAAAACCCTAACCAATGGACGGCCAAAATTAAATCACCGACTGCAAAAAGGTGATTCAAATTGAGAAACGAATTGCACTAGTGAACTAAGATAATCGAGAGCTTCAATATGGTATATAATATGTTGGGGTTTGGAGGAGTTTGATTTTTGGAATAAAATTTGAAATTGAATTTGCAATTTGGGAATTAGGGTTTCGAGTTTGAATTTGGTTTCTACCTTTGACAACAGAGATGCAAATAGAATTGTATGTACAGACAATTAGAATAAGAAATAGTTAGAGTTTATAACGGGCTATACATAGACAGATCAGAAATAGGAATGAATGGGCTAGATCGATTTGAAAGTTGAACGATAAATGACCCGAAAAGCCCGTTTCATTCTCGAAACAAAGATGGGTAATCCGATACATCAAAATAAATGTTATCGAAAGTTTCAAACTTAATGGAATAAGTGTCAAGTCCTTATTCCATCGTGTGAAGAAGATAGCTTGAAAATTAGTTTATTTCAAATTGATTTCAATTAAATTAATTTCTACGCGTTTCAAGCCCGTACGATCAAACGGCAAGTCCGATCACTACAAAACTTGAAACCTTAGAGTAGTTCAACATTACGGGTCCTATGAAACTGGTTTCGTCGAAATCCAAGATAGTGGCCAAAATGGCTATTTTCACATTAATTAAATAAATTATTATTAAATTAAATTTATCGTTTCTTATATTCAAATTAATTAACTAACCATTTTTGCATTTTTTGATTTCATGGACATTAACAATAATTTAAAACAAATTTACATATCAAATTTAACGTTAAATATTTCACAACTTAGAGTGTTCAATTTCAGCTGTAATTAAACCCAATTAATTAAAATTAACTTCCAATAAATTATTTGTTTTGATTTCAGTCTTTTATTCCAAAAATTATTACTCTCAGACATAGTTAACATTGTTTATATCTTTTTACACTAACCTTCTACAATTATCATCTTAGTTTTCATGAACGTAATATTTAATTGCATTTGAATGCAATAAATCCAGTTATTATAATTTAAATTCTAATAATTTGATCAACTTGATTTCAACTCTTTTAATTCAATCCATTATCATATTATGAATAAAATTTACATTGGTTACATCTTATTGAATTAATATTCTACAATTATCAATTTAATCCACGTTAACTACACTTAATTAAGTGAATTATTTGCAATTGATTTCAGATTCAATTTAACAGTCTATATGAATAGGTAACACATAATAATTGCCATCGTTAACCTTTAGTTACATCTTATAACTTTATTATCCACAACAAATGTTATAATTACTACTACAACACTAATTTTTATTCAATTATATACATTATTAGTTAATTAATCAACATTTAAATTATCAGTTACTCCTTCAATCCAATTATTATTTAATATACACATTACTACAATTAATTTACAATCTATAACCAATTATACCTTTTTAATCAATCCAGTTAATTGGAATTACATTCAAAGCAGTTATAAATTACCTTAAATTAATACTGTTACATTTTAATCTAATTACATTCTTATATTTTAATCACAAATTTAATTTCTTCCAACATTAAATCACAAAAGCTAATTAAATCAACTATTTTTAATTATCGAAAATTAAGGGTCGTTACAGAATGATGATGAGCAGCAAGAATCGGTGAGTTATTTAATGTTGTGATTTGTTAACCTTTGGAGTGCAACTTACTATGCAAAAGCACAATACACCTGTCCCAGCTCTTAATTATTTTGAGAATTAAAATTGCATCATGCCAATATGCAACTGATGAGCAAAATTTCTGCTTCAATCAATTACGGGCAATCTTAATTCATTTTGACAAACTATACAATATGAGCAAACAGTTACATTCCTTTTCAAATAGAAGCCTTTTTATGCCTTATTAAAAAGAAGCCTTTTTATGCCTTATTAAAAAAAGCCTTTTATGCCTCATTAGTGTTTGTAGATGAAAAGATGCTATGCTTATATTTAAAATAGTAATTTATGCAAACATGTTAACTACATAACTATCGCATTGAGGACATGGTAGAAGAACTAATTAGACTATGCATGAACAACGAAATTCGAAAGGATTGTGAATTCTATTGTTTCATACTCAATTTCAATCTTCCATGTTTTGACGAAAATGAATATAGTTAGTAGAATGATTATAAAATCCATGTATGCGTACAAACAGTAACCATAAAATCCTTGTATGCATTTCGTATGATTACTATCCAACTTGAAAATAAATAAAACCATATTAAACAACACCAATGATTACTCAAATAAATGGAATAATTGTATAGATTTAAATTATAAGATTTCATGTTCATTTTCCTAGGATTTATATTTAATCCAAACGCTTGCATTATACTGAAAATAATTAAGTATAATTTTACAAATCAACAAAAAAAAATTTTAAGATCAATGACTCATTGAAAACGGGTTTAAATAAGATTTCATGTTTTTTTAGCAAAGGCAATTTTTGGTTTTTGTTAAGAGGTTGGAAAAATAAGGATCCTATTTGAATTCTTGAGGAAAATTCATGTTTGATCGGGTTACTTGTCCTAGATTTAATAATTTGTCAAACAGTAATTTTCGAACAACCCACTTATCCTTAGATATCCTGAATACAAAATAAATTTACTTTCCTTAGAAAATTTACTTGCAATCTGGTCAGTACTTCTTAATTCGATATCATTAAGGTAATCAATGATGAAAAGGATGTGATTTTTTATGTAAGAAAACAAACTTGGAAGGCCTAACCATAATAATAAAGTATTGGGTTGCATGATTCCATTTAGCATGGAAAGGAGAGGTTATACCGAACATATTATTTAGGATTTCTTTTTACAGTTATTAAAAAACCAACTGCACCCATATCCTTGGAGGTTTGAAGAATCCCGGTGGTTGACGGAGAGAAACCAAATCAAAAAATGTAACCTACCAAAAAATATTTGAAATTATATTAGTTGCAACACCTAAACATATTACATATATTACAAAAAATATTAACCAATAACACACAAACTTGCCGTAGATTGCTGCGACAAAAAATTACGTAAGGTATATTCTTGACTTGCAAGGATAGATGCCAAATACAATAGTGCGGAATAGTGAAGGTGCAATATTGTTTGAGAGGTAAGTTCCATGTGTAGTGCGTCATGAGATGAAGAAGAATGGTTGATTACAATGTTTTACCAAATTATAAGAGTCTGAATTGTAAGACTTTTTTAAAGGGTTTTCGGTTTTGCAGATAAGCATGACTGAGAGTTTGAAACAAGAGAAAAATAAAATAGGGTAAAGGAGAAATAAAGCTTGACCGAGTTAAAAAAAAGGGTTTTTTGGGCATTGATGGAGAAACGTTATGAGTGGGTTTGGAGAAGAAAGATAGATAAATGGGAGAACAAAAATTTCGTAGGCCCACGTTAACATTAACACGCACCCAAAGACTGTATTTTTATCAATATCATCGAAAAAAATAGCGCTCGGTATTGAAACACTAATATCCAGTGCTGTTAATATTAGGATTTCTTGTAGCGTGAGATTATTCTCGTTGCCAAATTTATTTAAACAATTGATTCCATTTTGATTTTGAATTTCATCTTAGAGTTCAAAATTGAATCGACATGAGTTATAATTGAAATCATTTGAATTTTTATGAGAATTCAAATTTTGATCGTTTTGAATCCTTGAATCGAGATATCGCATAAATATGAATTACACAACTCATCTATCCGCTGATTTTATTGTGCAGAGAGTTCAAGTAAATTCAAAATCGTTTCAATGCTCCTCTCAACATTTGAGGTTGGTCATCATTTTGAAAATTTTATGATCCAAAATCTAAATTATTTATACAATAGTTATTATAAAAATATCCATAAGAATTCGGAGTGAAATTGTATGGATTATACCGATTTTCACAACAATCGTAAAATTCATGTAAATGGGGAAACTTAGCGATTTACAAGAATGTGTTTTTTTTAGTTTTTTTTGGATTTTTTATAAAGCAGAACTATTTACCAAAAGAAATTTATTTTTCTAGAGGGAAATTTGATTTTTGTTTTGTTTTTGATTTTCAATTTTATTTTGAAACGGTTTTATATTATTTTTAATTTTTTTCTTTTATAACAAAACCCAATTTTTTTTCGATTTTTGATTTTGATTAAAAAATTGTGAAAGAAAAAAATTAAAAACTTAGTTAAGAAATATTTATACTTTTTTGTTTTGGATTTGGAAATTTTTTTCTCAAATATGCATGAACTAATGCAAATAAATAAACGCAGGGGTTTAACTACAAATTTCCTATTCTAAGTGGATCCGAACCGAATATCGTTTAATCACACTTTGTCTTAATCCAGCATGATAGTTCTTGGCCAGTTAATAGACAAGATTTATCGCTGCTTCACGATTCACTATAGCAATGTAGCCGAAGGTTTAAGTACTTTGGAGAAACAACCAATATAATATTTACGAATCACCGCAATATTTATAACTGATTATTGCTCTGCAGTACCCTAGAACAAGGAAAATAAATTTTCGAAAGAGGAAAACTTTCCAGTATATATTAAGCCGTAGGTGAGATCGTGAAACCCTTAAAATCTATAACCGTTATTATTAGTCAAGTGCAAAGATGAAATGCAAAGCAAAAATTAAACGTGAATTAACGATGCAACCACGAATGAATTTTTTTGCTTTTAATTTTTTTTTAAATGCAACCAACCAACATTGCAATGAGAATAAGAACAAGAGATAGAAGCACGATACCAGAGCATGCAGAATTTATTAGCAATTATTATAAAGCAGCAAATACTTTTTATAAGCAAGCAGTAAATTTTGGCAAGCAGTTCTTTTCCTTCTTATTTTCTTCTTTGGCACCCTAAAATTAAAATAAAGATATATATAAGTTTTTTTTAATATGAAAGAAGTAACTAAAACTAAAGAAAAATCAAAACAAATTAAACTAAAACACTTGAAAACAACTTATTATTAAAAAAAATGCAGTAACAAACTTGTTTTTTAATTAAAAAAAGGAGAACTAAAATATCTTCTCTAAACAAACTTGGTTTTTTAAAGATAAACTAGTCAAGGCCTGACCCAAAATAAATAAACTTTCAAAACAATGGAAACCACTATTATCCCAAAACTTCACCACCCTATTCAAAATGCACGAAACGTCAAATAAACAAAATTTTAAAAACAACGAAAATCACTCCTTGCCTCCAATTCGAAATTTTAAAAATGCAATACCAAAATTAATCAAATTGTCATGGTTGCAAGTTTAGCTATTTGGGGTGATGCTGTGATGTCCCACCTCTATACCCACGCTAAACAAGGACATTACGGTGTAGTACAGTCAACTAGCACGCAGAATAAGGCTGTTGAGGAGCGACGATCTATATAATTGCTTTGTGCGAGTACCGATATGCCAGATAAAAATATTACTTTTCAGAAATCCGACATACCGACACAAACTCAAAGCTACTACACAGTGGCTATATGTAATCTTCGAAAACAAATATAGAAATAAACATAACACAAATCAGTCACAGATAATTCATATCACAAAGGCGGAAATTGATATGAATATAACACATGAAAGTGTACATCAGAGTAGTGGTCAAACAAGATCCACAATATCAAAAGAATAGATACAAGTGATAGATAAAAGAATACGTATACATCAAGGAGTCTATATCTCAATAGTATACAACAAAAACTACTAAACTAGAGAAGTTAGCCAAAAGATCAGATGATGGTCCGATAAGGAGTCAAGTAGAAGCACCTGTAAAATCTCTGTCTGACCCGAGTATTATTTAAGTATAAAATAATAAACGGATCAGTCTAGCTATAATTATCAGTTAAAATGAGATATAAGAAGAGATATAATAAAAACGTATGATAACCAAAAATGTCATACCTCGACAAGTATACATTAGAAAATCAACAAAAGAAAATCATACAAATATCTCACGAATCTCATAGCATAAAAAGAATGTCATATTCTTTATTTAATTCACCAAGCCACAATAAATGACATACATATCAATGCCAACTGAAAATGGTGGTGAAACATAAATTCCAGAAATCATCAATTAGAAATCCAGAAATCAAAAGAAAAGGATGGCCAATCCCAAACGGAACGCTATTCCATAAACCGGACATCGACGCACCAAAATAGATACGACCCATGTGTAAATGAACATCGACGCGCCTAAATAGGTACGACCCATGCGAGAAATGAGACGAAGCTCAATAAAATGAAGTACAGTCCTCCACATAGACAAAGAGACATCGCATATTGCTAGTCTAAACTATAAAATGATCATCATCGATCATCAAGAAGTGTCAATTATAGTAAGCTAGTAAATATATGAGCTTAGCTTCATGTCCCATAACCACTAGTTTAACTTAAATATTTACGAACAAATTGTAGATCTCCACTAGAAAGTTGTCACAAGAGTTTCAATCGAACAAGTCCAAGAATTAACCAACAAAGTAAACGCAAGCATTTCATACCACTCGTTTTACTATGCCGTTTAATTAGATTTCTCATACGAGTGAGGTAAAGGTTTGTACATACTAATAGATTGGAAAACAGTTTAAGAAAGGAGCTTTGTAATAAAATGGTGTTGAAATGGTTTTAATGAAAGGGTTTTGATATTTACTACTAGTATAGAAAACCTTTATATTTTAAAGTGACAAATCATAGAAGTGATTGTAGAACAATCAATCAAAAAAATTCACATACGAAGACGTGAAAAAAAATCCAAAGAAATCGATATCAAATCCATCAAATTGGATATTTTCGAAAATTCCCGAAGAAAATGTCATCAAAGTCGATAATAAATGATAACAACAAAAGGGAAACAACACAAATCGATTAAAGTTGGAAATTCAACAAAATTGATTATATAGGCAAAATTGGCAAATAGGAGCAGGTCGGTCAACCGGACTCCCTAGGTCGGTTGAATGAACCAAAGATGGAAGTGCACGGGTAGCAGGTCGGACAACCGGACCCTGAGCTCGGCCGGCCGGAGCCTGTAACCTGCACTACCAAAACAGAGGTAGGAAGTGCTCGGGTAGCAGGTCGGTCGGCCGGCTACAAAGCTCGGTCGGCCGGACCCTGTTGCCTGCACTCCTATGCCTATCTACTGAATGCCAATTCCTTCCGAATTGCAATCAGTCGAGCAACAGCACTAAGGATTTACGTCATCGACTACCCGGCCATATAAGCTCTTCGATTCATCACCAAAAACATGATAAAAACATCAAAGTTACGATTTTTAAAGAATTGAACTCAAAACACTAAAAATTGGAGTATTCACCAAATCAATCCAAACCAAAAGCAATTGCACAAGAATAAGTGTTAGGAATTCATACCTAACAATCGAAGATAACTATAGTCACAAATGTGAGATAAAAATCTCACCGTTTCACAAAAACAAATGAAGAAGAAGCTTGAAAGCAAAGAGAGAATCAACCACTCTTCAACAAACCCAAATGAGCTTGAATCTATGCTCAAAAGAAGAACATTCCCAAAGTTAGGTTTAGGAATTTCTGAAATTTATAAGAGAATGAGTCAGAGAAGAAGAAGAAGAGGCTTACCAAAGTTTCTTCTATTAGTTTGGAGCTAGAGCTTGATTTGCAAAAGAAAACTAGGGTTTGGAGTTTTAATTTCCCATTCCACTCACCATTAATCTTTTTAGAACTGAAAAGTAGAGGAAGAGGGAGTGAACGAAGAGGAGTGGTTCAGTTTGGGGTATTAAGTTGGCTAGTGGGATGAATCCAACCCAAAGCCCTAAGTGAAAGGTAGGGAAATTCAACTTACTCCAAACGTATCGAAGCTTATACTCAAAAAGGTTGCAAACGGCATTTTAAACTCAATGGAAGGGGTCTCGAGTCCTAATTCGACTGTTTGCAAAAAGTAGGTTTTCGGACTGAAATCCGACGAACGATGAAATATTTAAATATACAATCGATAAATATGCGGGATGTTACAGATTGGTGGCGGAGTTTGAGTTATGAAGGGAGGCAGTCTCGATTTGATGGTGGAGTTGTTGATGCATGGCGGTGAATGGTAGAGTGTTGTTTCAATTCCTATCGTTGATTGGAAATGTTGGGATGATTCATATCGTGATCGTAGTAGGATATTGCTTGAGGATGTTGGGGACATTGCCAATGTTGCAGGAGGAGGTGACTTTGGATTTGTATCGTTGATGGTATGGAGAGGTTGGAGGAGATGATGGTATGGTCAGGGAGAAGTTTGCAGAAGAGAAGAATTTGTTCATGCATAGTTGGCAAGGTATGTATTTCAACTTGTGGATGTTTGGTCAGTGCACTAGTATTGTTTGTTTTTGCTGTTGAGTTAATTGACTAGTTGTGGGAATAACAGTGTTGTTGAAGGCTGTAGAGAAGTTATTACGTTTTGTTGATATGTAGGGACTGGTGTGATTTGCAGGGGGTATTGTTACAAGGAAAAAGTAAGCATTGATCAATAGAATTTTGATGTGGTATTATGGTAATGTCTATTGTAAGTGAAACTACGGATGGAAGCTTAACAGTAGAGTTATAGTTGTTGGAGTCAGAGGGGAAAGGCAGGTGGTTGTGTTGATGGTAGAGGAGGGTTTGAGTGTATGTGCAGGTAGAGGTAGTGGGATTGATGTAACGACCCAATATTTTCAACCATTCGCATCCACACATGTCGGACTTGAATTGCTCAAAATACTGCGTTGTAAATAAAATTCGGAAAATCTCAGAATATACAGTAATAAATAATCACATACCACAGACACAGAGTAAATAATAATGCAACGGAATTTTAAGAAGATAGTAGTTCATGAAGCTACTATATAAATACAAGATACATCAAAGTTAAACAAGATACAATAGAAGAGTAACAAGATATATCAGGTACAAATCAGAATATATCACTGAAGTTACCGAATACTGAAAGTAGAAAAGATAGCCGGATCTTTAAGCAAAGCTCCAACTCTGAAGGTGAGTCTTAAAAGCCGAATCACTCAGTCTGACCCGAGCGTAAAGCAAAACACAAAACACTCGAGTCAGGATTAACATTCTTATATTAATAAATCCAACTCAAGAGAAATAACAATTGAAATACAACAACTCAAAGGATGTTTGGGATAACCATCCTCCAAGGATCCATCAAACTATTTACTATGTAGTAATATTTCTCTAATATGATAATGTCTACAGTAAAATAAACTTACTTTAAAATAGCGTTCCGGGCTTACCCATATCACCCTTCACACATAATAGTCTCAGTAGTCCATTCAATATCATGATATCTCCAGATCGGGAGACTATCAGACGATACCACACGGGCAACGGGAGAAAACAAACTCGTAGTAATGGCTTGGTATGGTAGGTGACAAGGCACACAAGGCAATGCCAGGGTAGATATACCAAATATGCACACGGGCTGGTGGTAACGTAGCAGCCACTACGCCCGCCTCAGAACACACTCCCTATCAAAATCGAAGGATGGCCATCAAATCAACCATAAGTAAGAGTATAATATCGAAGAAATGCGTCCGACCAGAGGAGCTACCCCTTTTGGCCTGAGATTTCTCCTGTATCAGCCACCTTATGCCAACTCACGGGAGTTGGGTCCACGTAATATACCTCAAGAACGTCGCCACCATCCTACTTCATTTTGGAATCTCCACCGCGTATACGGTTGTTAAGTGGTTTTCGGTATCGACAGAGAGTATGTCCATATCCGAACCCGGTCTCTTTGCCAACCTATCGTTTTTATAATGCCGTGGTCATTTCAAAATAGTTTATATTTCAAAATCAAATCATTTCATTCAAAACTATATTCCTTTCAAAATTGTTTATACTTCAAAACCAAAACCATTTTTATATCAAAGCCATGGTCAAATCAATATGATATCATTTCCATTTCAAACATATACTCATCTTTCAAAAATCATAATACTTTCAGAGTTATAACTATTTCGAAACCAAAATACTTGAAACCATTACACTTTGAAATCATAACATTTCGAAATCATACATTTGAAATCATGTTACTTCCCTTAATTCTTTATATTTACATATGTACAAATCAACCTAAATTTTCAACTTTCCAGTTTAATTCAATTCAAAAGAATCAGTTTCAATTCAATTCAGTTTTCCAACAAAACTTTTCAAATCTTATAATTTCAAATATAGATTTGATCTACAAAATTAACTATCCAATTTTAATATATTTCCAAACTTTAGTATCCTACATTTCGAAACTAAACTTTATTATTTCATATATTCATATCTCAAATCTAATTTCATTATTATCCAGTCTTGAAATATTCATTTCATAAATCCAATATTATCTAAATAAACTTAAGTTACAATTAAACCAAATATCTTTTCACGAAAATATAAACTTCAAATATTCATTTATCAAAACCAAATATCATTCCAAATTCACATTCTTTATCAAAATAAAGATTATATCATTCAAAACCATTTCAAAATCATTAAAATATCATATCTTTCAAAACTTCGTTATCAAATCATCATTTGAATTCAATTTCAAATATTCAAATTTAAATACCTTTTATAATTCAATTATATCATTCATTTATTATTTTAAATACCATTCCAAATCACATCTCAAAATCCCATTCAAAATTTCATAAATCTATTCCAAATCACTCGAATTCCAAGTTCACATTTAATCAAATATCAATTCCTCAATTTCAATTCAAATCAGTTTCTCAATGAACCATTTCAATTTATATAGATTTCAAACACAGACTTGAATCTCAAATAAACCATTTCAATTTCCATATATTTCAAAGCCTTAAATGTTCAACATTTCAAACAAATTTCGAAACCTCATATATATATATATATATATATATATATATATATATATATATATATATATATCAAATTCGCTTTATATAAGTTTTGCTTTGAAATAAATTACGATATCATTTAAATAAACCCCAAATTTTAAATCACTAATTATCTTATTTAATTATCTAACCTTGACATATTTTAAATCATCTTAAACCAAAACCAAATTATAGAATCATACCTTTAAATCTCTAAGTAAATCCATTTCAAATCGATTTAATTAAAGATAATTCCCAAATAAATACAATTCCAAATAAATTTTAAATCCAATTTAATTTACAACTTATTCATAACTAATTTCAATATAAAAAAAACTATATATATATCTCCCTATAACCATAGAAATCATTTCCAAAATATTTATATATAGACCAACGGTGTCTGTACATAATTTTCTATCCTATGGTCAAGCGATATGGATATTGTGACGCCCCACCTCTATACCCACTCTAGCCAAGGATACTACGGTGAAATGCCATCAACTAGCATGGAGAATAAGGCTGTTGAGGAGCGACCATTCATGTAATTGCTTTGTGCGAGCACCGATATGCAAGATAGTACAACATGCATTTGGTTTCAGGAGGAAATCCGACATATCGATACAAACTCAAAGCTACTACACTGTGGCTATATATATTCTTCGGAAACAAATATAGAAATCAACATAACACAAATTAGTCACAGACATACATATCACAAAGGTGGAAATAGATATGACTATATAACACATGAAAGTGTACATCAGAGTAGTGGTCAAACAAGATCCACAATATCACAAAAGAATAGCTACAAGTGCTAGACAAAAGAATATGGATACATCAATGAGTCTATATCTCAAATGTACACAAAAAAAACTACTAATCTAAGTAGTTAGCCAAAAGTCAGGGTGATAATCCCAGATGTGAAGTCAAGCAGAAGCACTTGAAACATCTTGGTCTGACCCGGGTATTATTTAATAAGAAAATAATAAACGGATCAGTCTTGCTATAAATATCAGATAACATGATATAGAATAAGAGATATGACATAAACATATGATAATAATAAAGCCATACTGTGATAAGTATGCAATTGAAAATCAACTAGGGATTAATCATTATCACAAGAATCTTTTCAAAGATCAAAAGGAATGTCATACTCTTTATTTATATTCACCAAAACCATAAATATGGACAATGATATCAATGCTAATCACAAAAGTTAATGACACAAAAAATTCACCAATGCACAAATATGGATAAAACTTATCAATGTAAATCACAAAAATTGGCGAAAACACAAATTCCAGAAATTATACATGGAAATCCAAAAATCACAAAAAGGGGGAGGCCTATCACAAAACGAGAGCATGAAAACTCACCAACACGTGTATCACAAAATGAAACGCTATTCCATGGTTGCTAACCATTAATTTTGAGCCGAAACTCCAAAAAACGGCCCAAAGACCATGGATCGCTAACCCACCAAATCGAGCCGAAGCTCCACAGAAACGGGGTTTAGTCTCCCTCATAGACAAAGAGACGTCGCACATTTGCTAGTCTAAATCACAAAAAATAATCATCAACGATCATCAAGAAGTGTCAATTACAATAAGCTAGTAAATATATAAGCTTAGCTTCATGTCCCATAACCACTAGCTTAACTTGAATATTTACGAACAAATTGTAGATCTCCACTTGAAAATTGTCACAAGAGATTCAATCGAACAAGTCCAAGAATTAACTGGCGAAGTAAACACAAGCATTTCATATCATTTGTTTTGCTAAGTCGTTTAATTAGATTTCTTGTACGAGTAAGATAAACTGACAAATCACAAAAATGATTGGAGAAACAATAAATCACAAAAATTCACATTCGAAGATGTGAATAAAAACCAAATAATTCAATTCCAAATCCATCAAAGTGGAAATACCCTTGCGATTTAATAGCCACGGCTTACGACTTAACATAAGTCAACACAAGAAATCAACGGCTCAAGAAATAGCATACGGCTTAAAGCAGGTGCGACTTAAAGGGTGGCGCGACCTAACTGCAAATGACCTAAGGAATGGCATGACCTAGGTGTGGCGCGACCTAAGGCGTTAGAGAAGGCCGAGAGACTTAAGTGGGGACGACCTAAGCATGGCGCGACCTAACATGGCTGAGCGACCTATGTGGCCAGCGACCCAAGGCGAGCGACTCAAGTAAGAAGGCCGAGCGACTTAAGTGGACAAATGGCGCGACCTAAGAGAGCAAGCGAACTAACATGGTTGTGAGATAGCAGGTGCGACTTAACATGGTTGGGAGACCTGTGGGGTGGAACGACCTAATGGCCGAGCGCGCGACCTAACAGAGAAAGAAGCATAACATGGCCGAGCGACCTAAGGGGTTGCGACCTAAGGAGCTAGCGGCATGACATGGTCGAGCGACCTAATGGGATTGCGAGCTAAGGAGCTAGGGGCATAACATGGTCGAGCGACCTAAGGGTGTTACGACCTAAGGAGCTAGCGGCATAACATCGTCGAGCGACTTAAGAATTAAACGACCTAAGAGGTAAAAGAAGGCCGAGCGACTTAATGGGTTGGAACGTCCTAATGGCCGAGCGACCTAAGTTGGCACGACCTAAGCAAGGCGTGACCTAAATATGGCACGGCCTATATGCAGGCCGAGCAATTCGAATTGTGCAGGCCGAGCGACCTAAGAGGTTGAAGTGCAAAACTCTCTCAATTTGCAACCGATCGAGCACGGACGCTAGGGGATTATGCCCATCGGCTACCGGGTCCTATTGGCTCCTCGATGCATCACCAAAAACGTGTTCAATCATCAAAGTTAGGATTTTTGAAGATTTGAACCCAAAACACTAAAAATTGGGATTTTCACCAATTCAATCCAAACCAAGAGCAAATGCATATGAAAAAGTGTTAGGAATTCATACCCAACAATCAAAGATAGTTATACACAAAGATGTGAGATAAAAGTCTCACCTTTACACAAAATCAATGAAGAGGAAGCTTGAAAGCAAAGGAAGAATCAATGGCTTCTCTTTGAATTTGGTGTTAGATGTTGGATTTGCAAATGAACTAGGGCTTGGAGTTTTAATTCCCATTCCTTCCTCCATTTTTGATGAAGCTTTAGTGTTAGGAAATGAAAGTGAAGTTACGAAGGGAAGGGGGTTGAGCTAGAGTTAATAGTTTAGGCTTATGGGCTAAACCAAACCCAAAGCCCAAAGCGAAAAGGTAGCAAAATTCCAACAACTCCAAACATATCAAAGTTTATACTCGAAAAGATTGCAAACGGTGTTTTGAACTCAATGGAAGTGGTCTCGAGTCCTAATTTGACCGTATGCAAAAAGTAACTTTTCGGACTAAAATCCGACCAACGATAAAATTTTAAAATAAAATATTTAAATATTTAATCGTAACATATGCGGGTTGTTACAGACTCCCCTCCTTGAAGAAATTGCGTCCTCGCAATATTTAAGAAGAAAATATAAGGTAACAACCATGAAAGCATCTCAACAAAAAAGAAATTTGAAATAAGAAATTCACCTCAAAGAGCACGGGAAAGTTAGTCTGGATGTGTTCGGTCGATGAACTCTCTAGATTCCCAAGAGCAATCATTAGTATTCGAGGACCATTGAACATTAACAAGCGGAACATCTTTATTTCGAAGGCGTTTGACCTCCGAAGCAATAATACGAATACGATGTTGCCCATAAGTTAAATTACACGAAACTTTAATTTCTTCCACAACACCAGGCTCAAGAATAGAATCGGAATCTCGAAGGCATTTCCGCAATTGAGAAACGTGAAACACGTCATGAATAGTAGAAAACTGAGCCGGTAATAATAGGCGATAAGCCATGGAACCAATAAGTTCGGTGATGGGAAATGGACCAACATATCGAGGTGCTAACTTTCCCAATCGATTAAAATGTACAACACCCTTCATAGGTGATACGCGAATAAACACAAGATCTCCCACAGAAAATTCTAATTTCCTTCTCCGGTTATCGGCATAGGATTTTTGTCTATCTGGGCTTCTTTCATCCTATGACGAATAAGGTCAATGTTCTCTGTGGAATCACGAATAAAATCTGGACTTAAAACCAACTTCTCACCGGCCTCATGTCAACAAGAAGGAAATCGGCATGGCCTTCCATAGAGCGCCTCGAAAGCTGCCATACCAATGCTAGTTTGGAAACTATTATTATAGGAAAACTCAACAAGAGAAATATGATCATCCCTACTTCCACCAAAATCAAGAACACATGCACGAAGAAGATCGTAAAGATTTTGATTCACATGCTCAGTTTGTCCATCGGACTGGGGATGATAAGCGGTGCTAAAATTAAGCTTCGTTCCCATAGCTTTTTGAAGACTCTTCCAAAATCCACTAGTAAACAATGGATCATGATCACTAACAATAGAAGAAGGAACTCCATGCAATTTTACAATTTCTTAAATAAAGAGTTTGGCCAAGAGAGGAACGGTTCGATTGGACCGAACGGGAATAAAATGGGCGGATTTAGTAAGTCTATCGACTATCACCCATAAACTATCATGACCCGAACGAGAATAGGGACGATCGTCCATAAAATCCATGGAGATTTGGTCCCACTTCCAAATAAGAATTTCTAAAGGTTGCAATAACCCACCGGGCCTTTGATGTTCGGCCTTAATGAGTTGGCAAGTCATGCAACACTTAACAAAGTTAGCAATACCAGATTTCATTCCCTCCCAATAATAAAGTCGCTTCATATCCGCGTACATTTAACTACTACCGGGATGAATGGTAAATTTAGAAAGATGAGAATCATTTAAAATGTCTTTACGAAGATTACCAATATTTGGCATGATAATTCTACCAAATTTTCGGATACCGCAACGAGAATCAATATCAAAGTCTTTCAAACTCTTAATGTCAATTTTATCCCTAAAATTTTGGCTAAGAAGAGCCAATTCAGGATCCAGCTTTTGAGCTTCAAGAATGCGGTCTAAAAGAGATGGATGTGCCTCAAGGCTACATAAAACAAGAGATGAACATAAATCGAAAACACAATCTCGAATCTCACAAGTGGATAGAATTCCGGGATCATTCCATTCGGATATCATCATAGAAACAACCGCTTGTTGCTTGCGACTAAGTGTGTGCGCAACACGATTTCCCTTTCCGGGGATATAAAGAATATCAAGATCATAAGCTGCAAGAAATTCGAGCCAACGTTGTTGTCGCAAATTAATTTGTTTTTGAGAAAATAGATACTTTAAATATTTATAATCGGTGTAAAGAATAATTTTTTCTCTCAAAAGATAATGACGCCAAATGCGAAGGGCGAAAACAATAGCCGCGAGCTCTAAATCATGAATGGCATATCCAGTCTTGGCTGGCTTCAATTGCCTAGAAGCATAAGCAATAACACGTTCTCTTTGTATAAGAACGACACCTAAACCAACGCGACTAGCATCAGTATAAACAATAAAATCTTGGTTTCCCTCGGGAATCACAAGAATAGGAGCATCGAAAAGGAGTTCTTTTAATTTCTGAAAAGAAGCTACACATTGGTCTGACCAAATGTATTTAACTCCCTTCTTCGTCAAACTAGCAAGAGGCACGAAAATTATGGAAAAGACCTTTATGAAACGGCGGTAATAACCTGCCAATCCAAGAAAACTACGGATCTCCATCACATTCTCCAGTCTTTTCCAATTTTGAATCGCTTCAATCTTTGAGGGATCCACGGAAATTCCGAATTCGGAAATAATATGACCGAGAAACTTCACACGAGATTGCCAAATGTGGCACTTAGAAAATTTTGCTTTTAATTGATTGCTCCTAAGAGTTTCCAACACAATCTGAAGATGCTTTTCATGCTCCTCCTCGGTTTAAGAATACACAAGTATATCATCAATAAAGATGAGAACAAACCGATCGAGGAAGTCTTTGAAAACTCTATTCATAAAGTCGACGAAATAAGCTAGAGCATTCGTTAAACCAAATGGCATAACAAGCCATTCATAAGATCCATAACGAGTATGGAAGGATGTCAAAGGAATGCTATCCTATGTAATACGAAGCTGATGAAAACCGGTAGCTAAGTCTAATTGTGAAAAGACTCTAGCACCACTAAGTTGATCGAATAGATCATCAATCCGAGGTAAAGGATATTTATTCTTATAGTAAGATCATTAAGCTTGCGGTAGTCAACGCAAAGCCTAAGTGTACCATCGGATTTCTTCAAAAAATAGTCGAAGCTCCCCATGGCGAGGAACTAGAGCGAATAAATTGCTTCGTCTCTAATTCAGATAATTGTTTGCGCATCTCCTCATTTTTCTTTATTGGACATACGTTAAGGAAAACGAGTAGTAGGTTGAGCTTCGATGATGGGATTAATTTTGAACTCAATTGCTCGCTTACTTGGTAATCCTAAAACGGGCTCAAATATGTCGGAAAATTCACGAACAACGTGAATAAGAGAAATAATATCTTTCTCATCATCATTATCATCATCATGAGGATTTAAAGAATATAAAGATGCAACCAAGCTGGAATTCGAATCTTTAAGGTCAATAGAAATCTGCTTAACAGATTGAGGATATCGAAGATGAATAGTCCACTCAGGACATAGGATTTGGGCTTCATAGCGGTTAAGCCAATCCATTCCCAAAATCATTTGAAAGCCTAAGTAGCGCATAACATGCAAATCGGCTCCGAAAGAAAAATCACACAAAATAATTTCGACATCTTTACACAATAAACTGATTGTTGCGGATCTACCAACCGGATTCGCAATTCTCAAAGAAGTCATTAAACACAAAACATCCAAAGAAAAATTATAAACAAGTTCTTTTGAAATAAAAGAGTGGGACGCACCAGTATAAAAAAGAACTCAAATAGGATGATCACAAAATAAAATAATGCTATCAAGGATAGAATGAGAAATACCTTTACCACGAGATTTGTTGCCAAGGACTTGAGCAACATTAAGCTTTTCCTACCTCTTGCCTTCAAGTTTGGGACAAGAAGATAAATAATGATCCGGGCTTTTGCAATAGCGACAAGCACGAGGCTTTGAACACTTGTTCGCATAATGGTCCTTAGAACCACAGTTGTAGCGTTTCCCACCACTTGAGGTAGAAGTCTTTGCCACCGAAGTTGCTTGCTTCCCTTTCTTATTGGGATAAGGACCTTTGAACTTATTAGGCCTTTTCTTCTTGTTGAAGTTTGGTTTGGCACCCATAACTTCAACGTCACTTTCTTTATCTGCCTCTTCAAGTCGAAGAGCGATATCAATGAGTTGATCTAACTTCAACGTCACTTTCTTTTTCTGCCTCTTCAAGTCGAAGAGCGATATCAATGAGTTGATCAAAAGAAACTTCTAACTTTAGAAGTAATGGCTTCTTGAGATTTTTATTCAAGCCATAGACAAATCTTTTGTTCTTCTTCAATGGGATGTTTATGTATTCGACCCCGTATTTAGAAAGTGACTCGAAGGATGCCGCATACTCGGCTACAGAAGATTCACCTTGAAGAAGCTCTATGAAACGGCGAGCCAAAGTCACCTTCTCAGCTTCTGGCACAAATTTTAATTCGAATCCTTCCTGGAATTTCTCCCAAGTAAGATCCGCTTCATTTATTTCAGAAATCAGAAGCTCATACCAATCTAATGCTCTTTCTTGGAGCATACTAGAGGCCACCTGAACAAGGTGAAGATCAATAAGATTCATGTGAAAAAAGATTCGATCGCACGTTCTTAGCCAAGCCTGGACTTCAATAATAGTTTCAGAACCTTTGAATGGCTTTCCACCCAAATTGGTATAATCGCTGCACAAACGTGCAAATCCAGACTTAGGGTGAGTAGACTCCAAATTAGATCCGACTGCTTGAGCATTCCTTACAAGATCAAGAAGCTGCTGGGCAGACATAAATACTCCATCTTGGGGAGTAGCACTAAATTGACCGGCGCTGGGATGGCCAGGTCTAACCATTTCTCTTCCTTTTGAATGAAAGAAAGAAGAACGATAAGGTTATTCACCAAATGAATATCAAGCAATCTTGATAGATAAATAAGGAATCATAAAAAAAAAAGGATGAATCGGTACGAAGATTCAAATTAAATCATAAAGCACGACTCCTAAGATGGACTTAGGACGATGATCCTTGCTAGATTATTCTACATTGTTCCGAAGATTGGCTTTGATACCAAACTGTGATGCCTCACCTCTATACCCACTCTAGCCAAGGACACTACGGTGAAATGCCATCAACTAGCACGTAGAATAAGGCTGTTGAGGAGCGACCATCCGTGTAATTTCTTTGTGCGAGCACCGATATGTCAGATAGTACACCATGCATTTGATTTCAGGAGGAAATCCGAAATATCGATACAAACTCAAAGCTACTTGATGCAGCGGTAATATGTGAAAACTGATGTAACTGTGAGAGTGGCGATCGATGGATTGAAGTATACCGAAAGTCCCAAATTCCTTGATCCGAAGATACCGAATTCTAGCTATCTCTGACACGTTGATCGCGCGCAATACCGTGAAAAGAGATCTACAATTCTTCGAGCGTTGATCAAGCGCACTTGATTCCGCGATTTGGCTTCAACGAACGTTGATTCGAGCGCACTCTGTAGGTGGAGACAGGAGATTACACTCAACTACCAATTTAATGAAAGCACAAAGCTATCAAACAAGAATTTTATTCCAAAAATCAACTCCGCTTTACAATGAATCAACACGCTTATTTATAGGCCATAGGACGTTAGGTCGTTTACATGACTTATCAGAGGTCACACGACTTACGACCTAAGTAAGGTCGTTAACGACCTAATACAACACAGCACAAGTACATCACGACTTACGAGTTATTACACACATGCGATATTTACATATTTACATCACAGTAGATTACAATACGTGGTACACGACATAACGACTTAACGACCTACGACTTAAGACGTAGCTCGGCTCCAGAAATGTTTCAACGACCTAATAACGCTTGGTCGCGTGGGATGTTAGGTCGTGAAGACGGGAATGGGGTTAGGTCGCGAGAGGGGTTAGGTCGTGGAGATGGGTTAGGTCGTGCAACTGGGTTAAGTCGTGGAGATGGGGATAATGTTAGGTCGTAGGAGAAGTTAGGTCGTGGAAGGTTAGGTCGTGGAACTGGGAATTGAGTTAGTTCGCAAGGAGGGTTAGGTCATGTAGAGGGGTTTGGTGTTAGGTCGTGTTGGGCGAATTCTCACCCAGAGGATCTCAAGACTGAGAAGCGTCAATTTTACCCAGGCTCGCAATCTCCACTTCGTTCAGCAAACACAAACCCAGAAGCCCATCCAACAACCTCCATGAAGAAGCTCATTCGGCAGAGCAAAGGCAAGCTCATTCGGCAGAGCAAAGGCAATCTCATTCGGCAGAGCCCAACTACTGGTCCATTCGGCATTCCCATTCGACCACCGGACCAAGCGCATCCCCACCATGGCCGAACCAGTCACACAACCGGACCAGACAGCCATCACCGAACCAATACTCGACCGGTCCAGATGAGCACCGGACCGGACCCCCAAGCCACACCGGTCCATCACAACTCTCCTACCACCGGTCCAGGTTGGTACCGGACCAAAGCCCTACTGCCACTCCAACACCACCACCGGACCAAGGGATGAAGTCACCATGAAGTCACCATCACCAGTCCAAGCTCCATGCCGAATGAACCCTCGCCAAACCAGAATGCTACCAGGCCAGATTGGTCCAGCCCAGGCCCGCTAGCAGCTATATACTTCCAAGACCCCTGCCCCCTACCTCACTCTATAAATAGAGGGGCAGGGGTACAACAATGGCAGACAAGTTTGAGAGCTCAAGCAAGGAAGGAACTTTCAAACTACTTTCATACGCTTGTATACAAAACATTGTACTTGTAACCTGAAAGAAAGAAGATAATAACATATAAAGTGGACGTAGGCACATTCTGGCCGAACCACTATAAATCTGTGTGTCTTGACATTTCAGCCCCTGCTTTTTCCATATTTACATACTCATCTAAAATCATTGAAAATCACATATAATCAACTAAATAATACGACTTGGAGGTTTTTGTCCATTTTTTGTGTAAACATTTTTGGTGCTTTCACTGAGAATAGAACTCAGGCTTCATCTTCTCCCACTCAACCTTCTTCCTAACAACATCACTCGTTGCTTAGAAATCATGCCTTCCAAACAGAGAAGGGATATTAACAAAGGAAAGAACATCGCAACTAGCAGCCTTCCAGATCCAGCAATCACAGATCAGCCCACTTCAACAGCAGTACCAGATGAAAATCAGGAAAATCCAACTGGTCCCGCAACGGAACAACCAATCACTAGGGCAGATCTGGACAGGGTTGTGGCTGAAGTAACTAACCGCATCACATCCCAACAAGAAACTTTGGTGGACCAACTCATGTCACGCTTAAGGGATGCTGAAGAGCCCAACCGCAACACTGAATCATGGGGTGAGTCTCAATCCGGAGGATCCCGGAGGCAACAAAGGTCTTCACTCTTCGAAGAAGCTATCAACAGGAACAACAATGATAGGGGCCGCGCCCGGACTCAGCCCGAATTCCGACTCGAGGAAGCCCTTGGAACCGAACCCAGCGGGGGAGGCACCAGGCGAGGGTCGGATATAGCTGAGCCAGTCATGCCACCTAATCATAGAAACCCCGCTGAACGGAGCCGAGCTAGAACCCAGCCCGAAGTTGACCCCATGGATGTGCTCGAGACAGAACCCCACAGGGGAAGATCAAGGCAGGGGGCAACTGTAGCTGGTCCTAGCATGCGTCCAGGCAGCCAAAGACAACCACTGGATAATACTAGAAATGATAGACTGTACCATCCCTACAGGTCATCTGGACGCGATAGATGCCGCAGGGAAGAGCCAAGCTCATTTTTGTCCGCTCCAAATTCTGGCGAACGAATGGCACGATTATTCAGAGAATGTGTCCAACGGGAGCAAAGGGACCGGGGAATAGGCGCTAGGGTCACCAGTCCCTTTACCCGAAATATCGAAACTGCCATCACTCCTCGGGAATGGAAAATGCCAACCATGGAACCTTACAAAGGAACTTCCGACCCCATCGTACACTTGCAGAGATACACCCAGCATATGCTCATGAGTGGAGCAACAGAAGGAGTATTATGCAAATGCTTTCCGCTATTCCTAGCAGATCTAGCTACCTCCTGGTTCTGCCATCTACCCCAGGGATCCATCAGCTCATGGGAGATGTTGAAAGAAAGGTTTATTAGCCAGTTCCGCATCCATGTGGAACAACCCAAGGATGCTTATTCTCTATCCAATGTCAAACAGAAATCCGGAGAGACGCTGCAACAATATCTAACGCGGTTCAACGCCGCAGCGGCAGCAGTTCAAGATGCCGATGAAAAACTCACTCTAATGGCCCTCTGTAGTGGTGTACATCCAGACACCAAGTTTGCCAGAAGGTTAACTAAGGAAAAACCAGCTACCTTGCCTGATTTCTTCCATGAAGCTGGAAAGTATATGAGACTTGAAGACGCTGCTACAGAAAGGCAATCAGGACAACAAGGTAAGACAGTTCAGGACAAGGTTCCCGCTGCAGCTAAGGACGCTCGAAGAAATGAATCTAGAGACAATGCTGGGGGCAGAAAGGTTGAAAAGCGCCAATATCGACCAGGGCCAAGATTTGACTCCTACACTCCTTTGAATGAAACAATCGAAAACATCTACCTAGCCACTCAGGGCGAACTCGGATACAAGCGCCCCCCGCACAAGAAAGAATCAGATAACGCACTCAAGTCCGGAAAGTTCTGTCGCTTCCACGAATCCCACGGACATGACACCAATGAATGCCACCATCTTCGGGACTTGATCGAAGAACACATTAGAAGAAGAAGACTGGAACGTTATGTGAAAGGTCAGAACAGGACTCCAACTCCTGCCAATGAGAACTCAAAGCAACCCCTCCCAGAAGTAGGCGGAGGGAATCGCAACAATCACAACACCAGTGGCTCTAGTCAAGAGAAGATAGTGGTCCTTACCATCTCAGGAGGACCACACATCGCCGACAGAAGTTGGGCAGAGATGGAAAGGTACGACAAGTCGCTTAGAAATGCCGAAGGATATGTTAACTCCATTACGGAGGAACGCCACCCGAAACGAAAAGAAAACGATGACATTGTATTCAGTAGGCGTGATTTGGAAGGAAGACAGTACCCACATATGGATCCCATGGTCATCTCTGCCTGGTTCGGTCCAGCTAAAATTTTTCGGATTCTAATAGACACGGGAAGCTCCGTAAATATCCTGTTCAAACATGCTTTCGACAAAATGAAGTTGTCAATGAAGGATGTATCCCCCTGTGACAAACCACTGCACGGTTTCACTGGAGATGCAAAAATGCCCCTCGGGCAACTTGACCTCTTCGTCGAAATAGGAAGTCATCCTCGCTCCGTTGTGCGAAAACAAACGTTCGTACTAATAGAAAACCACTCGGCTTACAACGCTTTCTTGGGAAGACCAGCCTTGTCTGACTTCCAGATTGTATTAGCCCCCTGGTGCCTGAAAATGAAATTTCCAACAGACAACGGAGTAGGAGAAGTAGAAGGAGATCAAGATGCTGCCCGAGACTGCTACGTAACTGAACTTCGCAATAACCGCAGAAAGAATAAAGGAAAAGATGCAGAGACCACTCTCTGCATGAAAAGCTTGGAGGCATAGCAACTAAAGAAAGCCCCTCCTCTTCGATACACAAGCGATCCCTTCAATGAACTAGACCCCAAGGATAAAGAGGAGGAGGCTACCGCCGAGCCTGTAGAGGCTATGGAATTCGTATCGGTAGATAAGCATGATTCAAGTAGACTATTAAAAATCGGATCTCAGCTGAAAACGGAATTGAAGGATCAACTCATTGACTTTCTCCGCCACAACTTAGATGTATTTGCGTGGACCCATGCCGATATGACAGGAATCTCCCCAGACATAGCATGCCACATGTTGAACATCGATCCCACCAAGGTACCAGTAAAGCAGAAAAAGAGGAGCATGGGGGCAGAGCGATCAGCAGCCCTTGATGAGGAAGTAAAAAATCTACTTGCTAATGGCTTCATACGGGAAGCCATCTACCCAGAATGGATCGCTAACCCAGTGCTAGTAAAAAAGGCCAATGGAAAGTGGCGAACATGTATTGACTTCTCCAATCTGAATGACGCTTGCCCGAAAGACTGCTTCCCACTTCCCCGAATTGACCAACTCGTAGACAGCACAGCTGGGCACGAACTCCTATCTTTTATGGATGCATACTCCGGATATAACCAGATCCCCATGCACGCTCCCGATCAGGACCACACTAGCTTCATCACCGACCGCGGATTATACTGTTACAAAGTCATGCCTTTTGGACTCAAAAATGCTGGAGCTACCTATCAACGCCTCGTCAACAAAATGTTCGCAGAACTGATAGGACGAACTATGGAAGTATATGTGGATGACATGTTGGTAAAGTCCAGGAAAGCCAACGACCATGTAAGCCATCTGGACGATATGTTTCAGGTACTTCGCCGATATGGAATGAAGCTGAATCCTCTAAAGTGCTCCTTCGGAGTATCATCGGGAAAATTCTTAGGATTCATCGTCCACGCCAGAGGAATCGAAGCAAACCCTGAACAAATCCGGGCTTTAAAAGAAATAAGGATACCTTCCACTCGAAAAGAAATGCAGAGCCTAAACGGAAAGGTGGCCGCCCTAAGCAGATTCATTTCCAAGGCAACTGACAAGTGTGTCCCTTTCTTCGAAGCACTCAAGAAAGACAAAGGGAGGTTTGAGTGGACCGACGAATGCTTAAAAGCCTTCCTCAACCTAATCGAACACCTTCAGAGACCACCAGTACTCTCAACTCCAAATGAAGGTGAAGTGTTATACCTATACCTCGCTGTATCATCTCATGCTCTAAGCGCCGCCTTGGTAAGAGAAGAAGACCGCACACAACGCCCGGTTTACTTTGTAAGTAAGAGATTTACAGGGGCAGAAGCCAGATATCCTAAACTTGAGAAATTAGCATATTGTTTATTGATCGCGTCACGAAAACTGCGACACTACTTCCAGTCTCACTCCATCAGGGTTCTAACCGATCAACCACTAAGACAAGTGCTCCATCGTCCTGACACTTCTGGGCGACTCCTCAAATGGTGCATCGAACTAAGTCAGTATGATATCACCTACCATCCTCGCACCGCTATCAAAGGACAAGCCATGGCTGATTTCATTGCCGAATTCACTACCAACGAAGGCAAGGAACAATCCGAAGTAGCAAAAAATGTCAAGTGGAACCTCTTTGTAGACGGAGCATCGAACGAACAAGGCTCGGGGGTAGGTATTGTGATCATCACCCCCAGGGGAAGAAAGTTGTACTATGCATTAAGATTGGAGTTCACGGCCACTAACAACGATGCTGAATATGAAGCAGTAATAGCGGGATTGGAACTGGCCCTAGAAATTGGAATCAATTCCTTATGTATTCATAGTGATTCTCAGCTTATCGTAAACCAGGTACTAGGAGAATTCCAGACTCGAGGAGAACGACTCACAGCATACCTAAAGAAAACCAGACTGCTGCTCGATCGATTGGACCATTATCTAATCAAACACATTCCTCGAGAAGAAAACCAAGAGGCAGATGAACTTGCAAAGCAAGCTAGTATGAAGAACTGCACCATTTCCGGATCACTAGCAATCTCAAGGCAGCTAGCCCCAAGTTTCGAACAAGTGAATCTGATAACAGCAATCGAAGAAGGAACCTGGATGACTCCTATCCGGAAATATTTGCAAGATGGCATACTACCCGACAGGCGTGACGAAGCCAAGAAGATCTTGAGGAAAGTTCCCCACTACACAATACAAGAAGGCATCCTCTACCGGCGTGGCTTCTCTAGCCCCTTATTAAGATGCGTCGCCGGAAGGGAAGCCAAGGAGATATTAACAAACATCCATCAGGGAGGATGCGGAGATCACACTGGAGGACAGACTTTGGCAAGAAAGATACTCCGATATGGATATTACTGGCCCACACTAAACAAAGATGCCCTAGACTTCGTTAAGGAATGCGACAGATGCCAGAAGTTCGCCAAGATTCCTCGACTGCCCACAAACGAAATTACTCAAATGACTAGCCCTTGGCCCTTTGCTGTATGGGGAATTGAGTTAATTGGCGAACTGCCAACGGGCCGAGGCGGAGCCAGATATGCTATAGTGGCAGTCGATTATTTCACCAAATGGGTGGAAGCGGAACCTTTAAATAAAATATCTTCAGCAAAAGTTATCAACTTCTTGATCAAAAACATTCTGTGCAGGTATGGAGTCCCACTCAAGATCGTATCCGACAACGGACTCCAGTTTGACAGCGAAGAATTTGCCGACTGGTGCCAAGAGCATGGGATTCATAAAAGCTTCTCATCAGTAGCTTACCCTCAGGCAAACGGACAAGTTGAAGCTGTCAACAAAATTCTCAAAACCCTAATCAAGAAGAAACTTGAAAAGTCAAAAGGCGCTTGGGTGGACGAACTTCCTACGGCACTATGGGCATACCGCACATCTTTCAGAACATCAACGGGACATACTCCTTTCTCTTTGGCATATGGATCGGAGGCAATGCTCCCAGTTGAGACTATTGTGCCTTCCCACCGTAGGATCCACTACAACCCAGAGGAAAACGAAGAACTCCTCCTCATGTCTTTGGATCTGATCGAGGAAAGGAGAAACGATGCAGCACTCAAAGCAGCAGCTCACAAACAAAAAGTGGCGGCACAATACAATTCCAAAGTCAAGCATCGCAGCTTACAAGAAGGAGATCTTGTCCTCAGGCGAATCTTTCCGCGCCCCGGGGCACTGGACCCCATCTGGGACGGACCATATGTAATTCATAAAGATCTCCACAACGGAGCTTACATTTTGTCAACAGTGGACGGAGAGGTGTTCCAGAGGGCATGGAACATCCGACACCTTCGTCGATACTTTTCTTAACTTGTACTGCCCATATGAAGTGAATTAACAAAGAGAATCAGTGGACGTAGGCATTTCTGTGCCGAACCACTTTAAAAAATCTTGTCTCTTTTTAACTTGTTCCTTTATGTCTTGGCTGCTCGTTAAGTTTTATCCCTTTCTGTTGAACAAAATCCTATGGCATCTCCCCTCAAGACGCACCACGGCCTCATCTGGACTAGGCCTAACAGGTACGCTACGATTCTATGCACTCGCCAATGAGACACTTTTGCTCCAGCATCCCTCTGCTGCGGGTTAACTCATTGCGCGCCTGCCCTCAAAGCCAACTGTAATGAGCCGATTATAAGTCATCATAAAGGCCGACTATAGCCGATGGCAGCTCATTACGGCGTTCGGCTCGCCGGCAACTGTGAACCTACTTTAAGCCCCAACATAAGGTGTGGCCAGCTAGGGGTAGTTCACGGCCAACGGCATCCACGCTAGCCGGCCACGGTAAATCGAATAATACCCACGATTACGGACCATAATGGTTCGGGTAGTTACCGTGCGCGATCTCGGCTCCGGTGTGTCTTAAGTGCGGCTGTGGTAAAAAAGAAAACTCCCCGCGGAGGCGTAAGATGGGTGACAAATGTCTCCAAGACCCACAGCTAGGGAAAGTGACTACAAAACCCGTTTGCCACGAACTTAAGCACATCGACGGCCTTCCGTGACTGGAAGTTTTACTTTTACTATATTTCCATTCCATTTAAATATTTTTCTCCTATCCTGTATAACAAACTCTAAAGTACAGGAAACCGAATAGGAAGCATTCACTCATGAGGCTCTAAGCCTGCGTACTAGGTGGCAGGGTGCTCAGCTATACCCGTGAACAGTTACACAAGACACTCAAAGCTACCGCTTGCGAATAAAACATAAAGGGCGGTACTCTCTTCTCTTGTACATAAATGCGTAACTATAGCTTATTCATACACTGACATTGCAAAACGTGAAATTATATTTCAAGAAAAAACTTAACATCAAACACAATTAGAATCACAGGCATATACATAATTATACTTCTCACACAGCACATAAAGATAGCAACAACGTTTAAACATGACAAAATCAGCTTATATTATAAGATCACGCGAAGTTATTCTTTGCAAATAATTTTATTACAGTTGCATATCAAAGACTAACATAAACAGTGATAAAAAAGAAACAAAAAGATGGCAGATGCATCCATACTCCATCACCAACTCCCCCAGTCTACTTAGCCGCAGGATCAGAGCCCCCAGCATGTGGATCAGAAGTCCCGCCTGTCCAATTCGGAAGAGGAATTCATTAAACGAACAACCAAGTTATGGAAACACGGGAAGAAAAGAAAGGGAAGAAGAATAACTCACCAGCATCCGCCGCTTGATCCTCATCATCCAACTGCACGCCCGCTTCCTCTGCAGCAAGCAGCCGTATCCCCTCTTTCACCGCCGCTTGCTCCTCCTTTGAGAACTGAGTAGTAACCGCATTCAAGTTGAAAGCCTCTCCGCCTTCCTTACCCGCGTTCACCCTGGCTTCCTCTAAAGCCTGGAGATACACCTTGGCCATGACCCGAGGGTAATCGTCCATCCAAGACAAGCCGCCCTCCTTCCAAGTGTGGAAGTACATATCCTGCAGCATCTCATCCATCATCCCCTCGTTTTCCTCAAACTCCCTCACCCGGGCCTCGGAAGCTTGCAACTTGGCGACGGCAACGTCCCTCTCTGATTGGTATCTCAAGCAGTCAGCCTGGAGTGACCTCCTCATTTCCTCCTCCTTCAACTTGAGGGACCTCCTCATCTCCTCCATCTCCTCCTTCAACTCGGCCTGAGCCATCTCCGCAGCCTCGAGCCTCCCTGACAACTCCTCTACCCGCTTGAGATCCGCATTTCGAACCTCATCCACCGTTGTGATAGCTATGTTAATCCGTTCCCTGCAAGCGACCTCCATCTTCCGTAATTCCGCCCTACTGGCCTTCTCCATGGTCTCTTTCAGCCGCTTGGAGGCTTCCTCATGCTGGGAAATCTGGATGGCTTGGTCGGCGAGCTGCTTGGCCTGATCGGCAACCTTTAACCTCAACCGAATGTTAGCACTCCCGATCTCTTCCCCGGCCTTGACCAACTTAGCATGATGTTCCATTAACTTCTTGGTCTTTGCGGCCACCCGGTCGATATTAGCCTTGGCCTCATCCCCCATGGTGACTACCCGTGTAGTAAGTAAATCAAGATCTAAAGATTTGGCCTCGTCCAGCACTCTTACCATGGGGTTGCGGGGAAGGAGGTGCTCGCCCGTGGTCTCATCGAATGAAATGTCCTGAAGGCTTGGGTCTAAATCAGGATGACCGGCAAAAGGGTTACGAGGCACGGGGCGAGGCACATCGGGACGCCTTATACGAATGACAATAGGACTCTTGGAAGGAGGAGGAGGGGGTCCGGGCTCCGTGCTCTCCTCCGTAGTATCACGAGGAGGCTGAATAGGAGGCTGCGAACCAGGGGACGACTCAAATAAGGAACGGCTCCGCTTCCTTTTCTGAATGCCCTCTTCGATGACCCCAAGAAGAGGGCGGTAACTGACTACATCCCCAGTGCGATCAGTAGAAGGTTTCGCGGAAGCTCTCCTCGACTTAAATTGTTCAAGGCGGTGTCGAACATCCGACGTTTTAACTGCCTGGCCTGCCCCTGGAATAAAGAACAAGTGTTACGAACATACAATGATCCACGATTAAAAAAATGTGCTAAGTTAAAAAGAAAGAAAAGTGGGAAGGCACATCTATTATACAAACCCGGCGGAGGAGTGGGATACTGCAATAAGTCCTGGATCTCACCCCAGGACGGAAGTGAACCGTAAAAAATTTCTAAGTCCCTATCGAAAATGGAATCGGCAGAAGACAAAAGTTCACCTTGCATCGCCGGAATCACCCTAGCTGAGGAACCCTTAGAGGATGGATCAGTGCCAGCCACAGCTTTGCCGGTTTCCTTTGCCTTCTCCGTTTCCGACTCTCCCTCCGACTCCCCGAAAGCCCGACGGAGAGCCTCATCCAGTTCGAGGTCTTGCTCAGAGGTTAGAGCAGCAACACCACTACCACCTTGACCGTCGCCATCTCCTCCACCCTCCGACCCTTCTCCAACTTCGCCTCCTTCCTCCTCTTCCACACCTTCCTCCTCCAGGACAGTCGGGCAAGTACTTGGAGAAGGGCCATCGGACTTCTTCAGTTTCTTCCCCCCGACCACATGACGCTCTGCGAAAGGCTCCCTCCTACCGCCCTTTACCTTAGCCCCCTCCTTAGCTTTAGCAGCCCTCTCCTCGGCCGTATCCCTTTGCTTAACCACGGATTGGTGCGGTAAGATCAAATTATGCTCCAAGAGGGTGGTGTTCCTGATCAAGAAAGAGGCCGACCGGTCCCGTGCCGGAACAGCCTTTAGTTCAGCATCCATTCGCACTAAGGAATCGTCCTCCACGACTGCAATACCACCTGTCGCTAGCCAGAAATAGAAGCATGTCAGAAAAAACACTACAGTCAAAACACATGAAAAATATAAATGAAATCAATCTTACAGCCGGAAGTGAAAAGGCGGAAAGAAACAGCATCGTCCTTGACGAAGAACCACTCTTTCTTGAACATGGTGAACTTGGAATACAAGTCCAGGACTGGTTTGAAGGGCATGGCCGCTTCCAGGCTAATATACGGAGACCCCTTCTTATAGCCTCTCAGGTTATACAAATAACGAATTTCCCGGTTAGAAGGAGGACGCCCGTACCTCCTCTGGAAGATAACGAAGAGGCTCACCAGGATGGCGTAAGAATTAGGCTGAAGCTGGAAGGGGGCCACCTTCAAATATGTGGTGAAGCTTACTATCCAAGCGTTGATAGGAGGGATAGCACCGCACATGCAGTGGTATCTGCTATAGGCGAAGTAGCCCTCGGGGGGGTTATATGGCATCACCCCATCTCCCGGCAGCAGCATAAGAGCCCGATCTATCCCGAAGGAACGGGATATGACGTCAAGTTGCTCCTCCTTTAAGAAGCTTGGAAAGCAGTCAGGGGGAGAGATCAAAAGTTCCTGTGGACCATATCCATCCACTAGAGACCTCGGAATAGGCCGATGTTGCCCGGATCCTGGTTGGACTGGGGGCAAGGAAGAAGAAGGCTCTCCCGTGCCTCTAGACTTCTTTCTGTCCGATCGTGTTTCCGCTTTGCGAGACATTTAACTACAACACAAGGAAAGCATGGCATTAGAACAAGGAATATAGAAAAGTAAACAAACAAGTGCGTGCAAGTGTGGGATTTCATTCGCAAACTAAAGTTTTCAAGTTCACAAGTTCATTCGGTTTCCAAGTTCATTCGGTTTCCATCTCGTTCGGTCATCATGTCCATTCGGTGGTACTATATCGAGTGCATTCGGTACACAAGACATTCGGCCCCAAGGCCGTAGTCCCATTCGGTGAAACGAAGACATACGTGTGTATTCGGCAATGAGTATATACCTGGTTCGGTATAAGGTTGGTTCGGCAAACACTTGGTTCGGCAATAAATTGATTCGGCGCTTGTTGGTTCGGTAAAGAAAACTAAGGGGGTGTAGCCCCTATATATAGACGATAGCAATACCACCGGACCAAACGGTTCGGCCTACCGGACCAATCCCCAGCCGAATGAAACCTTTAACCGAATGAAAACTACACCAACCTCGCAGGAACCGAAGACAGGGGGCATGCAGGGCGCCTCACTCAGATAAGTCCCGAGCTCCAGATCTTACTAATAAAATAAAGAATATGATAACAATGGATAAGTCGTGAATCTCTCACTAACATGGGTTAATCATTTACACGTGTACGCGACCGCGGATGGTCCATAGGCACGCTCTGAATGGCTTTTAACCCCGTCGCCATGAGAATTCACACTTTGACACCCCTGTTTTAAGCTCATCGGTTAGACGAATATTTGACTCTGATAATTAGAGAATGGCTAAGCTACTTACACGTGTACGGGATCGCGAACAATCCCTAGGCATGCTCTGAGCTGGCAATAAACCACCTTGAAAACAATCCAGGGGCCCACTCTAACGTGAACCCGGCATCGTTAATGCTAAGCCCTCTCGGGGCACGCTAACCCGCCTCGAACGGCGCACTTCACTTCATTTCAAATATCTTGACCCCGAGCGGTCGTTATTTGAATTCACACTAAAACTGTAATTTCCTTTGCAGGACATCCAAAGGATATGGACACCCATCTTATGTCGTTTTACATATCACGCCCACTACAGGGAAACAAAGCGCGACACATGCAAGCACGTGCCCCACTTTGGGGGGCAAATGTTGGGCGAATTCTCACCCAGAGGATCTCAAGACTGAGAAGCGTCAATTTTACCCAGGCTCGCAATCTCCACTTCGTTCAGCAAACACAAACCCAGAAGCCCATCCAACATCCTCTATGAAGAAGCTCATTCGGCAGAGCAAAGGCAAGCTCATTCGGCAGAGCAAAGGCAATCTCATTCGGCAGAGCCCAACTACTGGTCCATTCGGCATTCCCATTCGACCACCGGACCAAGCGCATCCCCACCATGGCCGAACCAGTCACACAACCGGACCAGACAGCCATCACCGAACCAATACTCGACCGGTCCAGATGAGCACCGGACCGGACCCCCAAGCCACACCGGTCCATCACAACTCTCCTACCACCGGTCCAGGTTGGTACCGGACCAAAGCCCTACTGCCACTCCAACACCACCACCGGACCAAGGGATGAAGTCACCATGAAGTCACCATCACCAGTCCAAGCTCCATGCCGAATGAAGCCTCGCCAAACCAGAATGCTACCAGGCCAGATTGGTCCAGCCCAGGCCCGCTAGCAGCTATATACTTCCAAGACCCCTGCCCCCTACCTCACTCTATAAATAGAGGGGCAGGGGTACAACAATGGCAGACAAGTTTGAGAGCTCAAGCAAGGAAGGAACTTTCAAACTACTTTCATACGCTTGTATACAAAACATTGTACTTGTAACCTGAAAGAAAGAAGATAATAACATATAAAGTGGACGTAGGCACATTCTGGCCGAACCACTATAAATCTGTGTGTCTTGACATTTCAGCCCCTGCTTTTTCCATATTTACATACTCATCTAAAATCATTGAAAATCACATATAATCAACTAAATAATACGACTTGGAGGTGTTTGTCCATTTTTTGTGCAAACAGGTCGTGAGATTGGTTAGGTCGTGGAGACAACTTATCTGTTAGGTCGCGAGATATGTTAGGTCGTTGGAGCGACTTATCAGACAGATTTACTTCGTTATTTCGAGCCAATTCATTATCCCGACCTAAGGTAGGTCGTTTACAAACTACAGCCCTGTCTTGCGCTGCATCATCCTCCCCCGGTTGACAGAAATTCGACCTCGAATTTTTACTATCTTTCTCCATCACAAGTTCATTTCCACGATATGGAATTAAATATTTGACGTTGAAAACATCAGAAGTATGAACATCATCTGGTAACTTCAATTGATATGCATTCTCATTGATTTTCTTCAAAATTTCCGTTGGACCAATTTTCCGTGCCTTCAATTTATTGTATGTTCCCATCGGAAAATGAACTTTTATAAACACCGCGTAAACCAAATCTCCTTCCTCGAAATTTACACTTCTCCGCTTCTTATCCGCCAGTTGTTTATACTTTTCATTAGATGCAAGCAACCGTTCATGAACAGTTCTGTGGCACGCCTGTAACTCATTTACGAAGTCACTAGCCCGCTTAACAACTCCCTTCTGATATGGCACTGTTGTCAAATCCAACGGTCCTTTCGGAACTGTCGAATAAACAACCTGAAACGGACTGAACCCTGTGCTTCGATTAACCGCATGGTTGTGAGCAAACTCTGCTTGACATAATTTCAAATCCCAACTCTTCAAATTGTTTTGCACAAGACATCTCAATAAATTTCCCAACGATCTATTAACCACCTCCATTTGCCCATCAGTTTGTGGATGGTAAGCGCTACTAAAATTCAGCTTCGTTCCGACCATCTTCCACAAACTTAACCAAAAATGACTCATAAAACGAGTATCTCTATCCGATACAATAGACTCTGGCAGCCCATGAAGTCGATAGATCTCTTTGAAATTTAACTGAGCAACATGAATAGCATCTGCAGTCTTCTTACAAGCAATAAAATGTGCCATTTTCGAAAACCGGTCAACCACCACATAAATGGAATCGTTCCCCCTTTGAGTTCTAGGAAACCCCAAAACAAAATCCATACTCACATCATCCCAAGGTTTAGTCGGTACAGGTAACGGCATGTATAATCTCGCATTGGTCGATGTTCCCTTAGAAACTTGACAGATATGACATCTCTCCACAAACCTTTCAACCTCTTTCCTCATTGACGGCCAAAAGTAAGAATGAGAAATCAACTGTAATGTGTGATCCCTTCCTACATGACCTTCCTCGTGCAACTCCTTGATAATATTCATTCTCAAGCTGCTCGCTGGTATACATAGTCGATTTCCGTTAAAGAGAAAACCATCCACCAAAACAAATTCATCAGCACTCCCCTCCTTGAATTTTTCAACAAATTTCATAAAGTAAGGATCTTCTTCAATTAGCTCGGGAAACAGTTCAAAACCTGTCACCTCAACTTTCATTGTCGTCAATACATGAATCCTCCCGCTCAAAGCATCAGCTACCCGATTTGTCACCCCTGATTTGCATTTCACGACAAAAGTAAACTGCTGCAAATACGCGATCCATGAAGCGTGCCTTGCTGAAATCTTATCCTGCCCGTGCAAATGCTTCAAAGCTTCATGATCCGTATAAAGAACAAATTCCATCTGAAACAGATAATGTCTCCAGTGCTTCACTGCTTGAACAATTGTGTAATACTCAACGTCATAAGTGTTGTATCTCAACTTAGCTCCAGATAACTTCTCACTGAAATAAGCAACTGGCCTTCCACTCTGACTCAATACTCCTCCAATCCCAACTTTAGATGCATCAGTATGTAGCTCAAACAACAACTGAAAATCTGGCAAAACTAGCATTGGTGCTGACGTCAATAGTGTCTTGATCTTCTCAAAAGCAACCCCTGCTTCCTCTGACCATGCAAACTTCTTTCCCTTCATGCAATCGGCTACAGGTGGCATCACACTGCTAAAATGTGGAATGAATCTTCGATAAAAAGATACCAACCCATGAAAGCTCCTCACTTCAGTAATTATCTTGGGCTGTGGCCAACTCCTGACAGCTTCCACTTTACTCTCATCCACTTGAATGCCTTCCTTTGACAGAACATATACCAGAAACAAAACACTGTGCGTCATGAACACACACTTCTTCGTTGCAGCATAAAATTTCTCCTGTCGTAGAATCAACAGTACTTCCCGCGAATGCTGGATGTGTTCTTCCGTACTCCCACTATAAATCAGAATATCATCAAAGTAAACTACTACAAACTTCCTAATTAATGGTCTGAAAATATGGTTCATCACCCTCATAAAAGTACTCGGAGCATTTTACAAGCCAAACGGCATAACCGGCCATTCGTATAAACCTTCCCTCGTTTTAAAAGCAGTCTTCCACTCATCACCCGGTCTAATACGAATCTGATGGTATCCACTCTTCAAGTCAGTCTTCGAAAACACGACAGCTCCACTCAACTTGTCAATCAAATCATCAAACCTTGGCATAGGAAATCTGTATCTCACAGTGATCTTGTTTAGAGCCCGACTGTCCGTACACATTCTACATATTCCATCCTTCTTCGGTACCAATAATGCTGGCACAGCACATGGACTCAAGCTCTCTTGAACACACCCTTGTTCTAACAACTCCTCTACCTGCCTTCTTAGTTCTTCATGCTCTTTAGGACTCATCCTGTAATGTGGCCTGTGAGGTAAAATTGACCCTGGCACAAGATCAATCTGATGTTGAATATCCCTCAAAGGCGGTAGCTCCCTTGGTAACTCTTCTGGAAACACATCACTGAATTCTTCCAATATCGGATTTACGTCCTCTGGAACTTCAGTGGATTCGGTAGCTTCATGTCCAACCAACAAAAACACCTCTGGACTCTCCTCTACTTCTTCGATGAATTCCTTCAAAGTCAACAAAGTCTTCAGCTACTCAATTTCCTCTGATTTGCTCTCTCCTTGATGTCTCTTCTTTGGAACCAAAATGATCTTAACACCTTCAAACATAAAGCTGTAGCTATTGGTCCGACCGTCATGTTGCACTGCTCGATCATACTGCCATGGTCTTCGCAAAAGTAAGTGACAAACATCCATCTCAACTACATCACACCAGACCTCGTCTTTATATTTCTTCCCAATAGAAAATGGAACTCGAACTCGCTTGTCCACCTTCACCTCTCCTCTCTTTCTCAACCACGCTAACTTGTAAGGATTTGGATACGTCTTCGTTTTCAGCTTCAACTTTCTCACAGCTTCAGTAGAAAGAATATTGTCACAACTTCCTGCGTCAATCACAAATTTACAAACCTTACCCATAATAGTGCACGTTGATTGAAAGATGTTACTCCTCAACCAACTAGCCTCTTCTTCCTGCTTCGGTATTAAACAAGGCCTCCTCATCATTAGATTACATCATTCATCTCCTGACGCAACATCCTGTTCATCCTCCTTAACTGGACTAGAATAACCTTCACCAACATCCTCACCTTCAACTTCAGCAATCATAGTTCGTTTCTTCGGCTTCGGACATTCATTACTCTTGTGACCCACTTCCTGGCAATTATAACATTTGAAACCGTTTTTGGCCTTCGCCTTCGCAACTTCATTCACAACTGGTTTTGCAACTGCTTTAGAAACATTAGAACTCCCACTAGCGCCCTTGCTTTGAAAATTGGAAATTGGAAACACACCACCTCCTCGTCTTTCCTGCTTCTCCCAAGCCAACGCTTTCTGATGTGCTTCTGCTACAGTCTAGGATCAGACATATTCACATATCTTGAATCTGCATCCTCTACCCTCCAACAAATCTAGCAGTCAGCTGTTCCTCTGTCTCCATAATGTCATTTCGAGCAATCAGTTGATAAAATTCGTCATCATAATCGTTAACAGTCTTTGTCCCTTGCCTCAGATTCTGCAATCTCTGGTACATGAGTGATTGATAATTGTAAGGCAAGAATGTAGCCTTCATTAACTTCTTCATCTTCCCCCATGAAACAATCTTTGACTTCCCCATTCTCTCCCGTGTAAGTTTAGTCTGCTGCCACCATGCTAAAGCTCTCCCCCTCAACCTAGTAGCAACCAACTTCACTCGACGATTCTCCGAGACTTCTTTGAAATCAAAGATCTCTTCAACATTAGACACCCAGTCCAAAAATTCTTCCGCAACCATTCCATCCTTGAATTCTGTAATTTCCATCTGCATACTCGACTCCCATAGTCGGTCATCCTCAACATCCCGATACGAGTTTCGAACTTGGTCTCGATCTCGATAATAAATGCTAGCACTATGACCCTCTTCATTAAAATCAAATGTACGTCTATATCGATCTCGACCATCAACATCCCTTCGGTCACGCATGTCTCTTCTACTATGTCTCTCTTCATCTCGATATGGCTCATCTTCAAACTCACGTGGAGTTTTTCTCTCTTCATGTCTATATTCATGGTGATCTCTTCTTGATGAAATTGACGTTTCTCTTCTTTCTCTAAAAGATTTTGGTGACACCCTCTTCGCTTCCGTAACCGATGGCGAAACTCTGTTTCCTCCATGGTTTGAGATTGGCGACCTTCTTCTTTGACCTTCATTCATGTCAATCATCAGTTTCTCTAACTTTCCAATGCCGTCATCAAATTTTTCATTGATACATTGTTCCATTTGCTTGGCTTCTTCTCTTCTATACAACGCTTCAACATTCTGATGGCGGTTAGCTCTCCTCGGAGGCATTTTCAAATCAAACAATCAAACAAAACTTCAAAAACTTCAAATAAACTTCAATACAAAGTTATGCTCGGCCTTCACTTCAACAAGTGATACCAAAATGATGCTTCAATTCTCGGTTCAAACACTTCAACAAGATGAACTTCAACGTGAAACTCCTTGGCTCCAAGACTCGGCTTAGCTATGATTGGCTAAGTCAGGCTTTGATACCAAACTGACACAGCGGTAATATGGAAAAACAGATGTAACTGTGAGAGTGGCGATAGATGGATTGAAGTATACCGAACGGCCCAAATTCATTGATCTGAAAATACCGAATTCTAGCTATCTCTGACACGTTGATCGCGCACAATACCATGAAAAGAGATCTACAATTCTTCGAGCGTTGATCAAGCGCACTTGATTCCGCGAATTGGCTTCAACGAACGTTGATTCGAGCACACTTGAATACCGTAGGTGGAGATAGGAGATTACACTCAACTACAAATTTAATGAAAGCACAAAGCTATCAAACAAGAATTTTATTCCAAAAATCAACTCCTCTTTACAATGACTCAACACGCTTATTTATAGGCCATAGGACGTTAGGTCGTTTACACGACTTATCAGAGGTCATACGACTTATGACCTAAGTAAGGTCGTTAACGACCTAATAAAACACAGTACAAGTACATCACGACTTACGAGTTATTACACACATGCGATATTTACGTATTTACATCACAGCATATTACAATACGCGGTACACGACATAACGACTTAACTACCTACGACTTATGACGTAGCTCGGCTCCAGAAATGTTTCAACGACCTAATAACGCTAGGTCGCGTGGGTTGTTAGGTCGTGAAGACGGGAATGGGGTTAGGTCCGAGAGGGGTTAGGTCGTGGAGATGGGTTAGGTCGTGGAACTGGGTTAAGTCGTGGAGATGGGGATAATGTTAGGTCGTAGGAGAAGTTAGGTCGTGGAAGGTTAGGTCGTGGAACTGGGAATTGAGTTAGTTTGCGAGGTGGGTTATGTCGTGTAGAGGGGTTACGTGTTAGGTCGTGAGATTGGTTAGGCCGTGGAGACGACTTATCTGTTAGGTCGCGAGATATGTTAGGTCGTTGGAGCGACTTATCAGACAGATTTACTTCGTTATTTCGAGCCAATTCATCATCGCGACCTAAGGTAGGTCATTTACGACCTATAGCCCTGTCTTGCGCTGCATCACTACTACACAGTGGCAATATATATTCTTCGGAAACAAATATAGAAATCAACATAACACAAATCAGTCACAGACATCCATATCACAAAGGTGGAAATAGATATGAATATATAACACATGAAAGCGTACATCAGAGTAGTGGTCAAACAAGATCCACAATATCAAAAAAGAATAGCTACAAGTGCTAGACGAAAGAATATGGATACATTAATGAGTCTATATCTCAAATGTATACAACAAAAACTACTAATCTAAGTAGTTAGCCAAAAGTCAAGGTGACAATCCCAGATTTGAAGTCAAGCAGAAGCACCTGTAACATCTTGGTCTGACCCGAGTATTATTTTATAAGAAAATAATAAACGGATCAATCTAGTTTTAAATATCAGATAACATGATATTGAATAAGAGATACGACATAACGATATGATAACAATAAAGCCATACTGTGATAAGTATGCAATTGAAAATCAACGAGGGATTAATCAATATCACAAGAATCTTCTCAAAGGTCAAAAGGAATGCCATACTCTTTATTTATATTCACCAAAACCATAAATATGGACAATGATATCAATGCCAACCACAAAAGTTAATGACACACAAATTCACCAATGCACAAATATTGATAAAAATTATCAATGTAAATCACGAAAATTGGTGAAAACACAAATTCCAGAAATAATCAATGGAAATCCAGAAATCACAAAAAGGGGAGGCCTATCACAAAACGGGAGCATGAAAACTCACCAACATGTGTATCACAAAATGGAATGCTATTCCATGGTTGCTAACCATTAATTTTAAGCCGAAGCTCCACAAAACGGCCCGAAGACCATGGGTCGCTACCCCACCAAATTGAGCCGAAGCTCCACAGAAACGGGTTTAGTCTCCCTCGTAGACAAAGAGACATCGCAAATTTGCTAGTCTAAATCACAAAAAATGATCGTTAACGATCATCAAAAAGTGTCAATTATAGTAAGCTAGTAAATATATAAGCTTTGCTTAATGTCCCATAACCACTAGCTTAACTTAAATATTTACGAACAAATTGTAGATCTCTACTCGAAAATTGTCACAAGAGATTCAATCGAACAAGTCCAATAATTAACCGGCAAAGTAAACGCAAGCGTTTCATACCATTTGTCTTGCTAAGTCGTTTAATTAGATTTCTAGTACGAGTGAGATAAAGTGACAAATCATAAAAATGATTGTAGAAACAATAAATCACAAAAATTCACATTCGAAGACGTGAATAAAATCCAAAGAATTTAACTCCAAGTCCATCAAAGTGGAAATACCCTTCCGACTTAACAGCCACGACATACGACTTAACATAAGTCAACACAAGAAATCAGCGGCTCAAGAAATAGCATACAGCTTAAAGTAGGTGCGACTTAAAGGGTGGCGCGACCTATTTGCAAAAGACCTAAGGAATGGCGCGACCTAAGTATGGCGTGACCTGTGGCGTAAGAGAAGGCCGAGCGACTTAAGTGGGGATGACCTAACATGGCGCGACCTAACATGGCCGAGCGACCTATGTAGCCAGCGACCCAAGGCAAGCGACTCAAGTAAGAAGGCCGAGTGACTTAAGTGGACAAATGGCGCGACCTAAGAGAGCAAGCGACCTAACATGGTTGTGAGATAGCAGGTGCGACTTAACATGGATGAGCGACCTATGGGGTGGAACGACCTAATGGCCGAGCGCGCGACCTTACAGAGCAAGCAGCATAACATGGCCGAGCGACCTAAGGGGTTGCGACCTAAGGAGCTTGTGGAATAACATGGTCGAGCAACCTAAGCAGGTTGCGACCTAAGGAGCTAGCGGCATAACATGGTCGAGCGACCTAAGGGGGTTGCGACCTAAGGAGCTAGCGACATAACATGGTCGAGCAACTTAAGAATTAAATGACCTAAGAGGTAAAAGAAGGCCGAGCGACTTAATGAGTTGGAACGTCCTAATGGCCGAGCGACATAAGTTGGCACGACCTAAGCAAGGCGCAACCTAATTATGGCGCGACCTATATGCAAGCCGAGCAATTCGAATTGTGTAGGCCGAGCGACCTAAAAGGTTAAAGTGCAAAATTCTCTCAATTTGCAACCGATCGAGCACGGACGCTAGGGGATTATGCCCATCGGCTACCCGGTCCTATTGGCTCCTCGATGCATCACCAAAAACGTGTTAAATCATCAAAGTTTGGATTTTTAAAGATTTGAACCCAAAACGCTAAAAATTGGGATTTTCACCAATTCAATCCAAACCAAGAGCAAATGCCTATGAAAAAGTGTTAGGAATTCATACCCAACAATCAAAGATAGATATAGACAAAGGTGAGAGATAAAAATCTCACCTTTACACAAAATCAACGAAGAGGAAGCTTGAAAGCAAAGGAAGAATCAGTGGCTTCTCTTTGAATTTGGTGTTAGATGTTGGATTTGCAAATGAACTAGGGCTTGGAGTTTTAATTTCCCATCCTCCCTCCATTTTTGATGAAGCTTTAGTGTTAGGAAATGAAAGTGAAGTTATGAAGGGAAGGGGGTTGAGCTAGAGTTAATAGTTTAGGCTTATGGGCTAAACCAAACCCAAAGCCCAAAGTGAAAAGTAGCAAAATTCCACTAACTCCAAACATATCAAAGTTTATACTAAAAATGATCGCAAACGGTGTTTTGAACTCAATGGAACTGGTCCCGAGTCCTAATTCGACCGTATGCAAAAAGTAACTTTTCGGACTAAAATTCGACTAACGATAAAATATTAAAATAAAATATTTAAATATTCAATCGTAAAATATGCGGGTTGTTGCAGATATTTATCATTTCAATCTGCAATTTAAACTATATACGGGCATATATCATTTCAACCCACAATCCCAAATTTAATTCAAATGAAAATCTCTTGGGTTTATCATTCCAACCCATAACGATTTTCTCTGCTATTCTGATGTCTGTTTGGGTATGTATCATTTCAGCCCATAGTGAATTCTATACTAACAGGGAACTTGCAGAGTGGCAACAGATATGATAATAATATAACAAGCATATATCATCAATATAAATAACAGATAATAGTGTCAGATGTCACAAATGAACAGATAGCATAGAATGGCATATATATAACAATGTGAATAACTAGCAACAGCAAATTTCAATTGTCGTATGAATTGAAATCAAATTTTATAAATATAAGAACATTAATCGCGAGCGATTGCTCACCTTTCGAGGCTAGAGAATACAAAATATGACACAGAATTTAGTAACGAACCCAAGCACGAATTCTACTGCAAAGCGAGATTGGCACGAATTCAACAAAGCTGATAGATACGAAATAGAATAAATCGAATCAGAACTGGATTGATGCAAGAAAAAAAATTCGAAGTAAAAGTATATTTGTTTTTTTATAAGATCACTATGAAAATAAAAAAATAATATATATATATATATATATATATATTAATATAAAGCAGGTTATAATAATTTAACTTTTTATAAATGCAAACTAACATATACACTTTGAAATCAACAGCGTATTTACACTAATATACACTATAGCCAGTTAACTAACAGAATAATTTGTATAAATTTACATATGTATAATTTCTATGATGTAATCCATACCCTAAATCATACATACGAGAAAAAAATGCATGCCGACCTAAATGCGAACGCATATACCTTATACAAACTATATCTATATCAACAAAATGTATACCTTAACAAACACTGTTATATTATAAAACATAATAACATATATATAACTTGCTTTGTTATTGATACGTAAATAAGATCTTCATATTTTATATAGACCTTGCTTATATATATATAACATATAAATTTATATATGTTTGTATTCTTGAAACAAATGCGTAACCATTGTAAACCGATATATATACATATATCAACTTATTATATAAATTACTTTTTATTAACATCAAATACTGTAAGCAACTCATAAGCGAACTCTGGAAAAGCAAATATATAAACTAGTATATAAATCATAACAATATATATGTTGCCAACAACTTACATAACAAATACACATATAAATCTTGTTACAACAAAATTATGCAGATCAATATGTATAAATAACTGTCAAATCTATTTATATGTATAATATAAACAATGTAAAAACAATGTCTACCCATATATATATGCTAAGCCTAATATATAACTTATGTATACGGTATAAACAACAAATCTGATATAACGACACACGCACACACATAAATATATTTTAACAGAATATAATTAAACGGTCTACAATTTATATATATATATATATATCATATCATATCATATCTTGCTTACCTTTATGCAAAACAAAGGGAGGTTGGGGTTGCCAAGAAGTGGTGGAGAGAGGCTTCGGTCAGCAATGGGATGGGCAGATGGTGGCTGGCCATGGGAGGCGGTTGGGTTCAAAATAAAAGGGAAGAGAAGTGCCAGAGGGGGAAAGAAGAAAATGAACAGTGGTAAGAGAATAAGCAGGCAAATGAATTTTTAGTGAAAATTTAGAATTTATAATTTCAATTTCTCAGAAAAGAACGAAACAATAGAATAATTTGGAACCATTAGGAAATACCCAAAGCCAACGATTGATTTCAAGGAGATAATAAAGTCAAATGGCTGTTTGTTTCGTCCGGTAGGTAAATGAAAGGACGATGGAAACCAAATGTTTTTACAAACCGGTATCGATACGAAATCGTTTTTCAAGGATTCTACTACAAACCGGACTTCAAAACACAGAAATAACTATACTGTAGAGATCAGTACAATGAGATGATCAAAATGGTATACAGGTATTGGCGGTACGATTGAATTATAAAAATTCGAATTTTCTACTAGCGGAAAACAAGGCAAAAACGCAGAAAAATAAGATCGATGGAGCTAAAGAAAACAGAATTTGGAAAAACAAAAAATGAGTCTTGCTCGGAAGATGATTTACAATTTTTCTATATAAAAATATTCAGGTTTGGAAAATATTTTATTTTCATCAAATTTAACTGATTTAAATTGAAATAGAATTGCACAACAAAATAAACTTTTGTATTATCTGATTAAAATTTACCAGTTATTATGTTTAATTAGATATATTCCAAATATTAAATTCTATTTCAAAATTTTAATTTTTAAAGTTCCACAAAATTTCAATTAATTAAATAAATAAAACCACTAAAAGTTACGGGTCATTACACTCTCCCCCACTCAAAACTTTTCATCCCCGAAAAGGAATGATGTAGGAGAATAAAACAATCAGAAAGAAAATAGATTTGGAGTACAGAATTAAACAATTGATTAAACCATATAAATTTCAATTTGAATCAATTAACATTCAATAATTTATTTTAACTCAAAGTATCTCATTTTAGTGGATTTAATTTAAACTTATTAATATTTTATATAAAAGGTTCCTTCCAAAACAATACTTATTTATTTATAAATTTTACTTATCTCGTATGATTTCACCAAAGTTAAATCAATCTTAACTATTTCTAAATTGATTATCTTGTTACCAAGTTATCTTTAATTAACAATTTTCTAAAATCATAAATTTGCGTTGTCATACATTATACTCATATTTTATTAAACAAAATTAATTCTCTTTTATTTCGAATTATTATTAAATTTATTCCAGTTGATATATCTTATGACATATATTAAGTATATTTACACTTATTATATCTATTCAAATTTATTTATAATTTGCTTTACCAAAATTTTATACACTATATTATTCAATTAACTTTTTATTCTATTTATCTCTATTTATCTTTCGTAACTAAAATTTAAGCATATAACATTTATTATAACCACTCAAATTATTTTAAAAACATCTTTTTATATTGTATATTATCCAATTACATATTCAACTTCTGAATAATTAAGGTAAGTTATATTGGAATGTAATTGAGTATTATAGAAGAAAAATATTCTCCAATTTCATTATTCAAGTTTAAATATTCATTCAAAATTTGGCTTTATTTTATAGTTAGAATCACCTTATTCCATAAATTTATGAATTAATTTCCGATTAATTTAAAACCATTAGGGATAAATATATATACACTATAGATATCAAATCAAATTTAAAATCATATATCAATATATTTATAAATTAGGTCATACTTTAGAAATCCAAATCAGTTTAACTTTCCAAGCAAAGCTGTAGCAGAGCTACAGAATGGCTCCTCTACTTCGAAACCCGAAAATGAATCTCGATGACGCGGCTGCCATCACTGAAATTATTTTCCAGCGACAAAATAGAAGAGCACTGATTTTAACCTTTAAATATTCTATGAAATAATAACTATTCGAAAATACTTTAAATAATATCCATTTTTAAATCTTTAAACCAAAGTTTGAGATCAGCGGAAATTTAATTCACAGCTTCTTGAATTTAATTTATATATACTTCCAAATTAATTTATAATCATGTTTAATAATTCAATTATTTATATATGAAACAAAAGACCATCATTTACAAGCTACATGTAAAACCAATTATTATTTTTTAATAACCAATTCAATTTACAATCAAAAATAAGAAATTTATACTTATATACATGTACAATACTATACAAAAATTTATTTCCTTTACTAAATTTGAAAACTATATTGTGTCGGTTTGCTCTGTTCAAGTGTTTTGGAGATCCTATCGATAACGTTGATCAGACGAATCGATCGAAAACCCAAATCAACATCAACAATTCAAACAACACAATATCCAAAACATTTTAAACATAGATTTACAAATACACTTCCCCGCTCGACGATACAAGAATGGATATCAAAGCAAGGACAGAGATTCAAATTTTATAGACTCAAATCAAGTGAATTCTGATTCGAATATAAGTTCGAAACAAAAGACAAAATGATTAAATAACAAGATAGGAAGATGGATAAGCCCATACAAATCATGGGCAACATTAACCGGTTCAACCGTGACTTCAAGAATTAGATCGATTTGGAAATTTTGAGGCAAATCTTCATTCTATCTCAAGAGATAGAATTTAGGATGAAAAGAGATATTATCATCTAAACCGAGGATACAGAAATCTTCGGTGAATCAATGCTATTGTAAAGGAGTTTCACCCCTTTAGAAGTCAATTTGAGATTGGCGAGACCGACGACTCATTATAAAGATCATTCGAAGTTGAGTTATGTGATACCCCAAAATCAAAAGGATACGAATAGTGATGGACAAGAATGGATTTTGGAACCGCAGGGTACATTCCAAAATTCAAAAGATATCGAGTCGAAAGGGGAGGTTCATGCTCGAATGAAAGTGATTCTGTAAATCAATTTACCATATATGCTATGTTTTGCCTAGAGCGAAAGCTCTGATACCAAATGTAATGACCCAGTATTTTCAACCATTCGCATCCGCACATGTCAGACTTGAATTGCTCAAAATACCGCGTTGTAAATAAAATTTGGCATATCTCAGAATATACAGCAATATATAATCACAGATCATAGATACAGAGTAAATAATAATGCAGCGGAATTTTAAAGAGATAGTAGTTAAAGAAGCAACTATATAAATGCAAGATACATCAAAGTTAAACAAGATACAATAGAAGAGTAACAATATATATGAAGTATAAATAAGAATATATCACTGAAGTCATCGAATACTAAAAGCAGAACATAGAGCCGGATCTTCATGCAAAGCTCCAACTCCAAAGGTGTGTCTTAAATGCTGAATCACTCGGTCTGACCCGAGCATAAAGCAAAACACAAAACACTCAAGTCAGGATTAACATTCTTATATCAATAAATCCAACTCAAGTGAAATAACAACTGAAATACAATAACTCAAAGGATGTTTGGGACAACCATCCTCTAAGGATCCGTTAAACTATTTACTATGTAGTAATATTTCGCTAATATAATAATGTCTACAGTAAAATAAACTTACTTTAAAATAGCGTTCCAGGCTTACCCATATCACCCTTCACACATAATAGTCCCAATAGTCCATCCAATATCATGATATCTCCAGATCGGGAGACCATCAAAGGATACCACACGGGCTACGGGAGAAAACAAACTCGTAGTATAGGCACGGTATGGTAGGTGACACGGCACACAAGGCAATGCCAGCGTAGATATACCAATTATGCACGCGGGCTGGTGGTAACGTAGCAGCCACTACGCCCACCTCGGAACACACTCCCAATCAAAATCGGAGGATGGCCATTAAATCAACCACAAGTAAGAGTATAGTATCGAAGAAATCTATCCAACCAGAGGAGCTACCCCTTTTGGCCCGAGATCGCTCCTGTTTTTTGCCACCTTATGCCAACTCACGGGAGTTGGGTCCACGTAATATACCTCAAGAGCGTCGCCATCATCCTACTTCATTCTGGAATCTCTACCGCGTACACGGTTGTCAAAGTGGTTATCGGTATCCACAAAGAGTATGCCCATATCCGATCCCGGTCTCTTTGCCAACCAATCGTTATTATAACGCCGTGGTCATTTCAAAATAGTCTATATTTCAAAATCAAATCATTTCATTCAAAACTATATTCCTTTCAAAATAGTTTATACTTCGAAACCAAAACCATTTTTATATAAAAGCCATGGTGAAATCAATATGATATCATTTCCATTTCAAAAATATATTCATCTTTCAAAAATCATAATACTTTAAGTTATAACTCTTTCGAAACCAAAATACTTGAAATCATTACACTTTGAAATCATAACATTTCGAAATCATACATTTGAAACCATGGCACTTCCCTTAATTCTTTATATGTACATATTTTCAAATCAACCCAAATTTTCAACTTTCTAGTTTAATTCAATTCAAAAGAATCAGCTTCAATTCAATTAAGTTTTCCAACAAAACTTTTCAAATCATATAAATTTCAAATATAGATTTGATCTACAAAATAAACTATCCAATTTTAATATATTTCAAAACTTTAATATCCTACATTTCAAAACTAAACTTTATAATTTCATATGTTCATATCTCAAATCTAGTTTCATTATTATTTAGTCTTGAAATACTCATTTCATAAATCCAATATTATCTAAATAAACTTAAATTACAGTTAAACCAAATATCTTTTCATACAAATATAAACATCAAATATTCATTTATCAAAATCAAATATCACTCCTAATTCACAATCTTTATCAAAATGAAAATTATATCATTCAATACCATTTCAAAATCATTAAAATATCATATCCTTCAAAACTTCATTATCAATTCATTCTTTGAATTCTATTTCAAATATTCAAATTTCAATAGCTTTTAAAATTCAATTATTTCATTCATTATTATTTTAAATACCATTCCAAATCACATTTCAAAATCCCATTCAAAATTTCATAAATCAATTCCAAAACACTCGAATTCCTAGTTCACGTTTAATCAAATCTCAATTCCTCAATTTCAATTCAAACCACTTTCTCAACAAACCATTTCAATTTATGTAGATTTCAAACATAGACTTGAATCTCAAATAAACCATTTAAATTTCCATATATTTCAAAGCTTTAAATGTTCAACATTTCAAACAAATTTCAAAACCTCACACACACACACACACACACACATAACAAATTCATTTTAATATAAGTTTTCTTTGAAATAAATTACGATAACATTTAAATAAACCCTGAATTGTAAATCACTAAGTATCTTATTCAATTTATCTAACCTTGAAATATTTTAAATCATCTTAAACCAAAACCAAATTATAGAGTCATACCTTTAAATCTCTAAGTAAATCCATTTCAAATCGATTTAATTAAAGATAATTCTCAACTAAATAAAATTCCATATAAATTTTAAATCCACTTTAATTTAAAACTTATTTATAACTAATTTCAATATCAGATAAAACTATATATATATATCTCCCAAAAACCATAGAAATCATTTCCAAAATATTTATATTTAGACTAAGGGTGTCTGTATATAATTTTCTATCCTATGGTCAAGTGATACAGATATTTATCATTTCAATCCGCAATTTAAACTATATACGGTTATATATCATTTCAACCCGCAATCCCAAATTTAATTCAAATGAAAATCGCTTGGGTTTATCATTTCAACCCATAACGATTTTCTCTCCTATTCCAAAGTCCGTTCGGTTATGTATCATTTCAACCCATAGTGAATTCTATACTAACAGGGAACTTGCAGGTGATAACAGATATGATAGTAATATAACAGGCATATATCATCAATATAAATAAGAGATAATAGTGTCAGATGTCACAGGTGAACAGATAGCAATAAATGGCATATATATAACAATGTGAATAACTAATAGAGCATATTTCAATTGTCGTATCAATTGAAATCAAATTTAATAAATATAAGAACATTAATAGTGAGTGATTTCTCACCTTTCGAGGTTAGAGAATACATAATATGACAAAGAATTGAGTAACGAACCCAAGCACGAATTCTGGAGCAAAGCAAGATTGGCACGAATTCGACAAAGCTGATAGATACGAAATAGTATAAATCGAATCAGAACTGGATTGATGCAAGAAAAAAAATCGAAGTAAAAGTATATTATATTATTAAATTTTTTATAAGATCACTACGACAATAAAAAAATAAAAAAATATTAATATAAAGCAGGTTATAATAATTTAACTTTTTATAAATGCAAACTAACATATACACTTTAAAATCAACAACATATTTACACTAATATACACTATAGCCAGTTAACTAACAGAATAATTTGTATAAATTTACATATATATAATTTCTATGATATAAACCATACCCCAAATCCTACATAGGAGAAAAAAAATGCATGTCGACCTATATGCGAACGCATATACCATATACAATCTATATGAACAAAATGTATACCTTAATAGACATTGTTATATTATAAAACACAATAACATATATGCAACTTGCTTTGTTATTGACACCTAAATAAGATCTTCATATTTTATATAGACCTTGCTTATATATATAACATATAAATTTATATATGTATATTCTTGAAACAAATGTGTAACCATTGTAAACCAATATATATATATATACTTATTATATAAATTATTTTTTATTACCATCGAATACTGTAAGCAACTCATAAGCGAAATCTAGAAAAGAAAATATATAAACTAGTATATAAATCATAACGATATATATGTTGCCAACAACTTACCTAACAAATACACAAATAAATCTGGTTATGAAAAAAATATGCAGATCAACATATAGAAATAACTTTCGAATCTATTTATATGTAAAATATAAACAATGTAAAAACAATGTTTACCCACCCACACACACACACACACACACACACACACACACACAGATATATATATATATATATATACGCCGAGCCTAATATATAACTTATATATACGGTATAAACAACAAATCTAATGTAACGACACACGCACATACATAAATATATTTTAACAGATTATAAATAAATATTCTATAAATTTTTTATATATATCATATCTTATTTTGCTTACCTATATGCAAAACAAAGGGAGGTTGGGGTTGCCAAGAAATGGTGGAGAGAGGCTCCGGTCAGCAATGGTATGGGCTGGTGGTGGCTGGCCATTGGAGGCGGTTGGGTTCAAAATAAAAGGGAAGAGAAGTGCTGTGATGCCCTACCTCTATACCCACGCTAGCCAAGGACACTACTGGGTAATGCCGTCAACTAACACGGAGAATAAGGCTGGTTAGGAGCGACCATCTATAGCCTTGCTCTAACTATCTATTGAATACATCGACAATAGACATACCAAGCAGGTCGACATATCCAATGAATACTTAAAACAAAACCATAAGTGGTTGGAGGATCTATTAGAATAGAATATAAAAACTCAAATGTAATATACATCATAGAACAGCAGATCATCATATACACATATACTGATACGTAACAGAGTATACAAACTAATACACGTCAAGTGGCATAGCAAACCACAATATACAGGCGAATCCAAAAGAATACATATATCAGAGTTACAACAAAAAGGACTGCACAAAAAGCTTTAACAAAAAGGAACAAGCTGGATAGTCCATGCGGAAGCAAAATAGGCTAAGTCCAAAAGCACCTAACCTGAAACATCTCGGTCTGACCCGAGTATTTATACACGGGTCAGTCTATCTAAACAAATCAGTTAGATAAACTAAACAACAATAACCTACAAGGTCATAATGTTTAACAAATATCTCTAAAAGGGATATCACAATCATCTAACAAAAGATGAATCTTATCATAACAATCCTTGTATCATCGGCAACTTAAAGAAACAAAGGATAGGAATATCCCTAAACAATCCAAAAAGGCAAATAACAGATGCCAATGAAGGTAACACAAGTTCCACAAGGTAACCGCTATATATCGTGCGACTCAAAAAGACCAACACCGAAGGGCGATACCTAGGGAATATACATATCAATGAAACATCAGAAAATTTGCACGTGCTCAGTACTGTATAAACAAGGATCCATGAGCCCGAAGACTCCAAACCCAATATCACTCGAGCGGTGACGAATGACCAACTCCGAAAGCGAGACAATAGGGAAACAATCCCCAAGGCACAAACACGAACGTATAAACCCGAAGGCAACATACCCGAAGTCAACATACCCGAAGGCAACAAACCTAAAGGAGACAGTCCGAAGACACTATCCCAAAGGCAACAAACTGTAGTGGTGAAGGTCCGGAGGCCCAGTACTGGACACCACTAACTGGTGGAATGTGTCATAACTCTCAAAAAGGGATCTGAAAAGTGGCAACGTGAGTCCCATAACCACCCATGCGCACTAAATGGTTTACTATTCGTTAGTCAATTTCACACTCAAAGCAGTACAAAGTTTACCTCATCTCATCGGTAAACCAGACCAAAAGGCCAACACGATCAATCGAATAGGGCGGGGATTAATTGGAAAGATAAACGCATGGATTCATGGTCCATGTTTTACCTAACCATTTAATCTCCCTTCAACTCCGCTCAAAGTGCGAAATTGTGTGTGTGTGTGTGCGCGTTTAAAATAGAAATTATAAATTAGAGGACGAGCTTTAATAACATTTTAAAAGATTATTTTATAAAAACCCATGGATGAAGTCAAAAAGGAATCATTAAGGTCAAATATGCATAAATAACTAATTGGAATCAACTTAGATCGATAAAAGTTGGAATCGAAAAAAATAGGCAAACTAGGCAAAACAGGGAAATACGAGCAGGTCGGTGGACCGGACTTTCTGAGTCGGCCGACCGAAATAGCCGAGTAAGTTTCGGCTGCAGCTTCGGTCGACCGACCAGAGAGTTCGGTCGACCGAGCCCCCTATCCTGCATTTTCTGCCATATTAATTGAAGTGCAAACTCTCCCAATTCTCAACCTGTTGAGCATAGACGCTAGGGGATTACTCCCATCGGCTACCCGGTCCCATTGGTTCCTCGACGCATCACCAAAAACATGTTCAAACATCAAAGTTAGAATCATTAAAGATTTGAACTCAAAACACTAAAAGTTTGGATATTCACCAATTCAATCCAAACCAAAAGCAAGTGCGCATGAACAAGTGTTAGGAATTCATAACCAACAATCAAAGATAGTTATAGACAAAGATGTGAGATAAAAATCTCACCTTTTAACGCACAAAAAAAGAAGAAGAAGCTCAATTGCAAAGAAAAGACCAACCACTCTCCACTTCAATTCTACTAACTTTAATCTAAGATCAAACAAGTATTTCCTAAATTAGGTTTAGGAATTTCTGAAACTAAAGAGAGAAAGAGTTGGAGAAGATGAAGAGCTAATAGCTTCACTTTGATTTTGGAGCAAGAATTCAAGTTTGCAAGAAGAACTAGGGCTTGGAATTTTTAATTATTCTTCCTTTCCCCCATTTTCAGTTTTAGCTTAAGTTTGAGGAGTGAAAATGAGTGAATGGAGAGGAGAGGGCTGAGTTATGGTATTTAGTTAGCCAGTGGGCTGAACCCAAACCCAAAACCCAACTAGAAAAAGTAGCAAAATTCAACTTACTCCAAACATATCAAAGCTTATAGTAAAAAAGATCGCAAACGCCATTTTGAACTCAACGGAAGTGGTTTCGAGCCCTAATTCGGCCGTTTGCAAAAAGTAACATTTCGGACCTAAAATCCTACTAACGACGCTATATTTAAATAAATTTAAATATATAACCATTAAATATGCGGGTTGTTACAAGTGCCAGAGGGGGAAATTAGAAAATGAACAGTGGTACGAGAATAAGCAGGTTAATGAATTTTTAGTGAAAATTTAGGATTTATAACTTCCATTTCTAACAACAGAACGAAATAATAGAATAATTTGGAACCATTGGGAAATACCAAAAGCCGGCGATTGATTTCAAGGAGATAATAAGGTCAAATGGTTGCTTGTTTCGTCCATTAGGAAAATGAAAAGACGATGGAAACCAAAAGGTTTTACAAACCGGAATCGATATGAAATCGTTTTTCATGGATTCTACTACGAACCAGACTTCAAAACACGGAAATAAATATACCGTAGAGATCAGTACGACGAGACGATCAAAACTGTATACAGATATTAGCGGTACGATTAAATTATAAAAATTCGAATTTTCTACTAGTGGAAAATGCAGCAAAAACGCAGAAAAATAAGATCGACGGAGCTATAGAAATCCGAATTTGGAAAAACAAAAAATGATGTCTTGCTCAGAAGATGATTTACAATTTTTCTATATAAAAATATTCAGGTTTGAAAAACATTTTATTATCATCAAATTTAACTGATTTAAATTGAAATAGAATTGCGCAAGAAAATAAACTTTTGTATTATCTGATGAAAATTTACCGGTTATTATGTTTAATTAGATGTATTCCAAATATTAAATTTTTATTTCAAAATTTTATTATTTAATATTTCACAAAATTTCAGTTAATTAAATAAATAAAACCACTAAAATTTACGGGTCGTTACAATTGAAGTCAAGGCAGAAGGTGGATTGTGGAGCAGTGTGGATGGTGCATAGAGTGGATGCTGGAGGCTGGTGGGTGGAGGCAGAGTATGGTTACCATAGGCAGGGATTAGATGGTCAGTACTGGTATGCAGATATCGGGGATATGGTGATGTTTGTGGTAATTGTTTTATGCTGTTGAATGTTGGAGATGATTTGTGAATTGACAATAGAGGGTGGATTGATCAAAGGGGCATATGAATGGTATAAGGAAAATGAAGATGACCATGTGCACCGAATAGAAGTGAAATGTTGGTTTTGTGGTTGATAGATGAAGCAATAACTAAGTAAGTGGCAGTTGAATGGTGACAATGTGCAATAGTATGACAGTGATGTAGTTGTTCAGTGATACAACAATATGTAGTTAGGTTTATGAGATGGTGTTTTGGTGTTGGGCTTATGTGAATGTGGAGGAAATATGGTCGTTGGGTCAGAGGTTGTTTTGGGTAGTGAGATGTTAATAGAAATGTGCATAGTGGCATAGAAATCTGAAAAGAAAACAGAAAATGAAATGACTTGTGTAATTTGTTTTCTCTTTGAATGTTTTAAAACTCAAATTTGTAAATGAAATGGAATTTTTTTCCTTTTTGAATTGAACTTGTGTCTACATTTTTTATAATATAAATGCAAATGCAAATGAAACTAGAAAATAAGAATTGGACATAATCCCATTGCAAATAAAAATCACACATAAACACACAGTAATTGTTTTAAATGCAATATAGAAACAAAAATCAAATAAAAATAATTTGAAGAGTAGAAACTAATATCAAAGAAAATTCATAGGCAATAGTGCGAAGGAATTGTTCGAACAGCTAATTCTCCATCGGTTTAGAAAATAGCCGATAAAATATTAATGAAAATAACCGCAAGCGCACGTTGTAAGGACCCATTTGTTCGCTCATACAAATCGACACTAATACATCCTAGGTATTCACGTGCCGAAAATCCAAGTGTTAGAGAAGCATATTCTTAAGAGTAGGATGGACAAATAGGACATAAAAAAATCTCACATATTTTATTCCAATAAATAATCATTACAGTACAAATTAAAATATATTTATCAGAGTTAAACACAAGGATAGTTATAAATTCCCATCCTTCAAAATGCGGAGTATAATACTAAAAGAGTGTGCTGGAAATAGACAAAATCTTCTAACTCCATGCTTTGAGCTCCATCCAGCTTCTTCTAAGCTATACCTAACGACTATGCTGCCCAAGGAAACTTAGGGAACCCAAATTTTTAGTAAAAGTGAAAATAAACCGCGGGTTAGTCATGGAACAAGTGTGAGAACTCGAAATACATATTTCAAAAACAAAAAGGTATCTCATAAGACCATGCGGCACATAAGCACAAAACGGATTTTTACCTTATGACAACTAAAGCGTATTTAGATCAAAATATTTGATATTTTTTTAGTGACATATCTTTGAAAATATTTTCATGTAAATTTATTAATCTTCGGCGAAATTGTTACATTATTAAATTCCAGCAACACTTGCCACAAAATCTATAAATAAACTGGCAGACACTTATTGCAGAATGGATTCCATACAAACGACCAGGTGAAGGGACTACCTTCCATCACTCTAGAGGAATGTACTGAGGTCCAACAGATGGTCCTCTACCAACACAAGACCAGCCTACCTTTCCTTAGATAGTTCCGAATATGTCATCATCCTTGTTGCTATCGACCTATCTGAGGTACGTCATAGCATAGATCCACAATAATTTACATCCGTAACGTCATAGCTGGAAGAAATATAGCTGGGGTTGATCATACCCATATGGTTGCAAACCACATAGCCTTGCTGCATCCAACCCCGTTTCGGTAATTTTCGGATGCGACGGTTGAGGTAACGATTACCTTATCACATAGGCCATCATCTTTCTTTGAATGTCACACTACCATTCCATCAATTACTTGTTGACTTCCGCAAACATATAACCTCTGAGCTTATACGTCTCAGAGAAGGGTGTTAAGCTAAGAGAAATTGTCTTCTCCGCCACCAAACAGATGTACGTTTATAAAAATCGCTGATGTAAATCTCAAGAATGTAACGTCAGACATCCATCAATACAAGTTTATTCTAGGTTCAAACGAAACCAAAGGCACTCTCCTACCACATCATGTTGGTAATTAACCTTAGGATAAGCAGTGAGAAGTCCTTATAATCCAAAGAATTTCAGAAATGAAAAGACCACTGCTAATTTATTATTTGGGTGCTAACCAGAATTATCAACAAGCAGTCCTTTATTCCAGAAAAACCCTGGTCTTCATCTTCCATTCTATCTATCAGGTTTTCATTTTTCGAACGTATAGTTCGTTCGAAGTAGTATCGGATGGGGCTTTCCTCAAATCTGACCTTGATTCCTTCAAATCCAATAATCGACAAAAAGAGGTTTTGTGAATAGGGAATCATTCTTTAATTGATTAAGTTCTTTTCTATCAAAAATCTCCCTTGGAGATATATATATATATATATATATATATATATATATATATATATATATATATATATATATATATTTCTAAAACATTCTTTCCGGTATATAAAGAAATATTAACCCTCTCTTATCAAATCTTTGATTTCTTGAAATAATTTAAACTTCGAATAATTCGAAATCATTTCTTTTATACTTAGGGAAATATCCCCAAAATCATTTACTTAAATCCAAGTAAAGATTTCTAAATGATAACTTTTAAAACAGATCGAAAACAATGTTAGACATTGTTTACTATAAATCCAAACCAACAAATTTTAAATATAGGAATTTAATCAATTCCAAATCATCTCATTTAAATCCTAACAAAAATTTCTTAATTCAAAACTCTCAATTTTGACTGGGTTAAAAACAAGTTATCTGGTATATTAATCCAAAACTAGTAAATATTAATTGAGCAGAATCTATAGAAATCATCTAATTCTACTCAATATCAATCCCCCTATTCAACAAATAATATGGGCGGAATAAGAAGAAAATTATCTTTTAAATTCCATGAATAGTATGAGTTCCCTATTGACCTTTAATACCGAGTATAAGAAGACCATCTCCATAAAATCAAGTTGTATTTAAATTTGGAAAATTTATATCTTTTTATACTTAACTCGTTTTCGACATTTTGACCTTATCTATCACTCGTCCAGTAAAGGGGCCAGGTGATCCAGGGCACTAATCGCTCCTGAACAGCTCCGTAGTTTCAGCACCTCTTATTTGAATATCGCGAGTAGAAAAATCTAGCCTAGTCGTCGTCTTTTAGAGCCAAGATTAAACCCCTTATTTATAATAGCTTTTTCATCAAATCATTTATTTCAACTTTCTTTAATAAGCTAGAAAACCTCCAATCAATATTAAAACTCTTAATTATCCTTTTTTAAAAATTAATAAAAGATGTGGATATTTTAAAACCATATTTTGAAAGTTATAGAAAAGTACTGCAGCAAGTGCCCTTTTAAGCTATATTGATCAAAATGACTTCTTAATATTTGAAAATTCATTTTTATTACCAAAATCACTTTTCAAACATTGTAAAATATTTATAAGATTTATTTCACATATTTAAACAATATAAAACATCATTTTCAAAGAAATCCAGTTGTGGATTCCAAACTACAAATTCGAGAATTTTCCAAAACATGTTTTACTCATATTTCAAAATCTACTTATAAAAATCTTGATTTTATTTCGTCATTGGAAAACTATGGATATAAAAGTTTGGAAAATTATTATCTCGAGGAATTCCAAGCTATATTCCAACTTTTACACTTGTTTGACTTTTAAAGTGCGAAATCGCGAAAACCTGATACACGATGCGCTTATTTTTAACCAAAATTTCTATTTCTTTTCAAATTTCACTAAAACATTTTTTACTGTTTATAAAACATTGCAAATACATTTTAAACCATTTTTAAGAGGTTTAAAAATTCCATACACACCATTTAATTAATTGTAGGAAAGTGATTTCCTTTGTGCTTATCGACGTGCATATTCATGACTTGCATACCTATTAAACATTCATATAAAAACAACCAAAATTGATGATCAAAGCATATGAAGCATCCATTTGCAACATTATATCATCATTCAACATATAATATAATATAGTTCTGGAGTTCTCACCATAATCAAACCAAACTTCCTACCAACATTCAAATCATCACAATACTTCACCTAAATCTTTGATAAACCACTCAATCTTGCTTTCAAAGTGCTTGGAAACCATATATACCTTCTCCTTGCGTATGGCCTATGCTACCATTACCTCCAAACTCTCGGCCAAGTGCCATTAAAGAAGAGAAGAGAAAGAAGTAGATTAAGAAGAGGTTAGAGGCTAATTAGCGGATTGGTGCTTAAGCACTCCACTATTTTTAACCCTCCTACCTCTCTTAAAGAGGAGAAGCCATTGAGAGCATTAAGAAGCTCAAGAATGGTGAAGAAGAATAAGAATGAATTTGTGAAGAATGAAGGAGGATATAAGTGGGTATTTATAGGAAAAAAGAGGAGTATAAAGGAAGATATGCATGACCACTTTTTCCAAGGTTCTCGAACACACTACTCGCTTATAATACAAGGCAATAACCCCTCCCCTATGTGCACATCACTTCCATCCACTCATGTATGCATATGTTGACTTGTTTTAGCTTAAGGAGGAGGCTTTATGCAAAATAACTTTGATTTTTGTCTTACATATGTATTTGTAAGTGTATAAGTTAATTTGGATGTATACTTATGTTTGTGTGCATATTAGTGGATGCATTTGTATGTTATATATGTGTACATGGTATATAAACAATGTTGCATTGATTCCGAACAACTTTCGTTCGACAAAACGTTACCGATCGAAGAACCGATTCCCGGTCACATTTTCACTTATAGTTTAATGTACATATATTTGTAAAAAATTCAAAAAAAAACCTTATCATTTTAGATGAAATAAAATTATCACATTTCATTCATAAAACCACATAAATTTATGTTAACAATCATTTACAGAAATTGCTATTATACCAAAAGTAATATCGATTTTTCCTTATTTTTTTAAATCAAACATATCTCTTTATAAAACTATTATAAATTATTTATTTTAACTTTATAACTATTAAAAATGAATTATTATTATTTCGAAACAATTATTTGAATAATTATAATAATAATTAAATCATTAATTAAATTTAATAAACCAATTATCATATTTAAGGGCATTATTAACAATGTCAAAAATACATTTCATTTTCAAAGGTAAATCAATTATTTTATTTCATATTATTATTTAATTATAAAAATAAGTATATGTATCCAGCTCTGTGCATGACATTTTACGATTATAGGGTTGGTTATAGACAATATAGTTTTTAGCCATTTTATCTATTTAGACATCGAGTAAAATATTTTTGTAAATATTTATTCAAAATAAAATTACCGCTAATTATTACTCAAAACAATATTTTCTGTATTATCGACAGTTTATTTAAATAAATTTGAAGATAAATATAATTTATCAAAATGATTAACTTACGGGTCATTAAAGACTTCCCCTTTGAAAGAATTTCATCCTCGAAATTGCCCAAAACAAAAACCTAAAGGTTTTGCCCCAAATAATTATTTTCAACTACATCCGTATGATGTATATAGATCACCCGTATACAATATCTGATTCGATATTCTATTTGAATTGACAACTTCACATTCGTACTAGGATTGATCCCTTGATCCTTTAGTGTAGACTCTGACCAAGCTTTCTTATCAGAACTTTAGTTCTCCTTGCATAGCTCTCAGCTACGGTAGAAAAAAGCATGTAATCCCTAACCCTCATTAATGTTTGTCGTCAAGAATCGTGTGATAAATCCTCTTCCGGATAAGTGTCAAATATGTCATAGTTCCATACTCAAATCTTAGATTAAATCATGCGACAAAATAATCCATATAGTTCATATGTATTTATTAACCTTACCAAAACTCTTATGAAAATATTTCATAATACTTTCATCTTTTTTAAACAATTGTAGAGATATTTCCTTATAAATAACCATTTTACATTTTTTCTTTCAAATATTTATTCACCAAAAAATTTCTACCTTTTTTCCCAAAAAAATCGATCATCCATTATTTGGAATAATATCATTGTAATTCTTATTTCAAAAATTCCTATGAAATTTTTTGTGAACAAATCTCCTTATAAATTTAATTCCAAACTTATTTCATCTTACATAACTTTCCCATTTATAATTTCAAAATATTAAGATACCCATCTTTCTCAAACTTCATTTTGTTTTTGCTAATTAATTTTTATTATATAAAATTTACTTTAATAAAATATATTCTTAAATAATTTCTTAATTTAAACAATTTTTATAAAGACACTTCTTGATATTATATAATCCTTTTACTATCATACATTTCTAATCTTAACTTTCTTGAAACTCGTTTTCAAAATAATTCATTTAACCGATGAATTACCAAAAACATCCTTTACCTAATATCAGACGTAACAAACAAGATTTTTGGCCCTCGAAAATCGACATCAATATGTTCACTATATAACATACCGAATATTCAAGTGTCAGAAATACCAGATCATTAGGGTTGACGAAGAAAAGATCGGAGAAACAGAAACAATAACACTGAAACTCACAATCGTAGTAGAACAATATATAACATATAATAACCGATCTTTATACAAAGAAAATGTATCATTTAATATACATACAATCATCAGAGTACAACAATAAACAAGTAAACTGGACAGTTATAGTAACATGTCCTCCAAACATATACACATAGTGGAATATAATCAAGTACGTAGAATATGTCTCTGTCATCCAACTCGTCTCTTGTGCTCTATAGCATGCTAATCTGAATCAGTAATACTTGGTCTGACCCAAACATTATAATAAAATAACAACCGAGTCAGTTTGGATTCATAAATATGGATTTAAAATAGAAAAACACTAAATTTATAGATATCGAATGTAAAATGAAAAAAACTGAAATAAATTGGAGATGGACTGAAATAGGAAAATTTGAGATATCCGTAAGCATAATTATAACAAGTGGTTATAACTAAAAAGAGAAAATAGAACAGTAATAGTTTGTGATAACCCGGATTTTTTTGAACATCTGTTAATTGGATAATTTACTGATTTTTACTATTGAAACATTGATTTATAAGTTGAACAAATAATTCTGATAAAATAAATATATATCTAGATAAATATTAATTTGATAATCTCATAATATAATTATTTAAATTGGAAAAATTTAACTTTCAAAAACAAATAAGATATGTATTCATTTATGTATATATATATATCAGTAGATTGTAAATAGAATTTGGATTTGAAATTCAAAGGTAAAAATCCTATAAATAATTTGGATTTAAAACTCTATTTTGAACTTAATAAAAAAATTTGTTTTATAATTTTAATATATATGTATGTATCCATATAGTGATTTGGAAGTTTTATTTTGAATTTAATGGTATAATAGCTTTAATTAAAAAAACTCTGCCTGTGTAGTTTTCTATGCAGCCTGTCCCTTGCCAGGATAAAGGAGGAGGGTTGTGATAGGCTTGGCGAGCCAACGTAAAAACCCCAGCCTCTCTTATGAAAATGGAACCTAATTATATTTCTTTGGGGCGTAACCCTCTTAGAGACGCACCATATCGAGGCTCGGGTATGGTGAAAAGTGACCAAGGGCTGGGTCACTACTCCCTTAGTGGCGCGCCATATCGAGACTCGGGTATGGTGAAAAATATGCAAGGGCTGGGTCGTCACTCCGTTAGTGGCGCGCTGCATGGACGCCCCAATGTAGTGATAAATGAGTAAGAGTCTTTGCACTTTACTCGACGGGTGCGAAGGGCAAGGAAGCTAGTCGATGAAAGTAGGATTCGATTAGGTAGTTGGAATGTAGGATCATTAACAGGAAAACTAAGAGAGATAGTTGATACTATGATTAGGAGACGTGTGAATATCTTATGCGTTCAGGAGACCAAATGGATGGGCCAAAAGGCAAAGGAGGTGGAGAACACAGGCTTCAAGTTATGGTACACGGGAAAAGAGTGTAACAAAAATGGGGTAGGTATCTTAATTGACAAGAACCTTAGAAACGGAGTAGTCGATGTTAGGAGACAAGGAGACATGATCATCCTAGTTAAGCTGGTAGTGGGTGATATGATTCTGAACATCATTAGTGCTTATGCCCCATTAGTAGGCCTAAGTGAAGCCGTCAAGAGGAATTTCTGGGAAGAGCTAGATGTCATGGTTAGAGATGTGCCTAGTAGCGAAAAACTTTTCATAGGAGGAGATTTCAATGGCCATGTTGGTGCAACTAGTGGGGGGTTTGAGAGAGTGCATGGTGGTTTTGGATATGGCGATAGGAACCAAGAAGGAGAAGAAATATTGAATTTCGCTATTGCTTATGACCTCATGATAGCTAATACCTTCTTTAGGAAGTGACGGTCACACTTAATTACTTTTAGTAGTGGCCAACACTTTAGCCAGATTGACTTTGTCCTTACTAGAAGAGACGACAAACGAGCTTGTGTAGATTGCAAAGTCGTACCTGGAGAATGTGTCTTCTCACAACATCATTGGTTTCTGAGTTTCATCTCTGAATACGTGTTCAACATGGTAAAGGAGCCAAGATTAGTCGGACGAAGTGGGGGAAGCTCAAAGGTGATGCCTCACGGGTGTTTAAGGATAGAGTGATGGCAAAAGGGGCATGGAATATGAAAGGAGAAGCAAATCACATGTGGGGTGAGATGGCAAGACGCATTCGGAACGTGGCTACCGATGTGTTTGGGATAGAGAAAGGAAATGAACGCAAACTTAAAAATTGTTGGTGGTGGAACAGTGATGTGCAAAAGGCAATCAAAAAGAGAAGAAGGAATGCTATAAGTGCTTGCACCATCTCAGGAGCGAGGACAACATGCAAAAGTACAAAGCGGCAAAGAAGAACGCAAAGAGAGCTGTGAGTGAAGCACGAGGTCGGGCGTATGAAGATCTATACCATAATCTAAGTACGAAGGATGGTGAGAAAAACGTCTATAGGATAGCTAAGCTCCGCGAGAGGAAGACAAGAGACTTCAGCCAAGTTAAATGCATCAAAGATGACAATAATAGACTTTTGGTGAAGGACGAGGAGATAAAAAATATATGGAGAGATTACTTCAACAAGCTATTTAATGAAGAAGATGATAGCACTATGATCAAGATAGTCGACTCTTCGGATGACACCTGTAGACATTTTGCGGAGATTTCAAGAATCCAAGTTAAAAGAGGCACTAAAATGGATGAAAGCAGGAAAGGCATTGGGGCCTGATGACATCCTCATTGAGGTGTGGAGATGTCTTGGAGATGCAGGGATAGCCTGGCTAACTAAGTTGTTCAACAATATTTCCAAATCAAACAGGATGCCAGATGAGTGGAGGAGAAGCATACTAGTTCCAATTTTTAAGAATAAAGGAGACATCCAAAGTTGCTATAACTACAGAGGAATTAAACTTATGAGTCATACAATGAAGCTTTGGGAGAGAGTCACTGAACAAAGATTAAGAAGAATGACAAGTGTTTCAAAAAACCAATTTGGTTTCATGCCTGGGAGGTCAACCACAGAGGCGATTTTCTTGATAAGACAACTTATGGGGAGGTTTAGGGAGCAAAAGAAGGATCTACACATGGTATTTATTGATTTGGAGAAAGCTTATGATAAGGTACCGCGAAAGGTGATGTGGTGGGCTCTGGAAAAGAAGAGAGTCCCAATAAAGTACATTACAATTATTAAGGATATGTACGATGATTTTGTGACTAGTGTCAGAGCATGCGATGGTGAAACTAGCGACTTTCCCATTAACATAGGATTACATCAAGGGTCATCTTTGAGTCCCTACATTTTTGCTCTAGTAATGGATGAGGTTACGAAGGATATACAAGGCGAGATTCCTTGTGTATGCTATTTGCTGATGATGTTGTGCTAATTGTTGAAAGTAGGATTGGGGTTGATAGACAACTGGAGTTGTGGAGACAGACTTTAGAATCGAAGGGATTTAGACTTAGCAGAACTAAAACAGAGTATATGAAGTGCGGGTTCAGCGGTGTCAGGTCGGAGGATGGAGATGTCACTCTGGCCGGACAATTAGTTCCCAAGAAGGAATCATTTCGATATCTTGGATCAATGTTGCAGTATAATGGTGAGATTGATGAATATGTTAGTTTTAGGATTCGAGCGGGATGGATGAAATGGCGACAAGCGTCTGGAATTCTCTATGACAGGAAGGTCCTACAAAAGCTAAAAGGAAAGTTCTACAAAACGGCGATCAGGCCTGCGATGTTGTATGGTGCAGAATGTTGACCTACTAAAAGCCAACACGTCCAAAAGATAAACGTAGCAGAGATGCGTATGCTGCGATGGAGCTATAGTCATACAAGAAGAGACCGAATTAGAAATGAAGATATACGTGATAAATTTGGAGTACCACCAATTGAGGAGAAGCTAATTCAACATCGCTTAAGATGGTTTGGACATCTTCAACGAAGGCCTCCCGAGGCACCTGTGAGTGTTGGAATTATAGGCCGTGTTGACTGCTCAAAGAGAGGTAGAGGTTGCCCAAGGTTAACATGGGAGGAAGTAGTAAAAAGGGATTTGAAAGATTGGGGTATATTCGAAGAGCTTGTGACGAATCGGAGCGAGTGGAAGTTAGCGATTTACGTACCAGAGCCATGAGCACTGAGTTTTAGATTATAGGACTAGAGAACATGAGCCTAAGACGTAGGTTTATTCTTTGACCAATATTACTGTTAGTATCATTATTGCTATTAGTATTATTATTATCATTCCTTTTATATATACATATACATTTTTATTTTATCTTATTTTACTTAGTTATTATTATTAGATTACCTATTTGACTTTATTTTATTATTATTATTATTATTTTTTACTATTATTATTATTATTATTATTATTATTATTATTTAGGGTTCCATCTCTAGCCGACCCCAACTTGTTTTGGAATAATGGCTTTGTTGTTGTTGTTGTAATAGCTTTAACTAAAATAATATTTAAATAAAAGGTTTACAATACTTTCTTTTAAAATTATGTGAATGATTATAGTTTGTATATATATAAATAACAAATGATAATATAAAAAGAAAAAGTATTAATTAAAAATAGAAAAGTATAATATATATATATATATATAAGTAACTGAAAATGTAATATAAGAATTATATAAACATATTAAAAACATTAATCAGCATGCTAAGACAAGCGTAAGTATTTTAAACATGAAATAAACAAATGTAACAATATTAACATGAAAAAATAACAAGTGTCCCGATGATTTATTCTCTTTTCGAAATTAATGAATAAAGAGGAAACTAGTTATAAATACATCTACTTCCTCTCTTCTCATTTACTTTTATACATTTCTAAATTAAAACTAAAAAAAAACTAAAACCAGTAAAAAAAACTTGAGCAAATTCCAAATTCAAAACTGAAGCTTAAAACAAAAGTTTTATTCAATCTCAAAACAAAGATCAGATCATATCAAACTCAAAGCAAACCATGTCCCAGTTTCAAATTCAAAGAAGTTTAAATCAAAACAGCAACTACTTCAAGTTTTCATCTGAAACAAAGCTAAGCAAAAGACTTAAAGCAAGATTTAGGTTCAAGATCAACTAAAATCAAATTAAACAAGCCTCCTGCTTCAATTTCAAATACTAGTTTCAATTTTCCAATTCAAAAGCAAGTTTATAGGCTCTTTGTTCAAACATCAAAGGTGAGTAAGCCAAGCTTAAAAACTGTTTAAATCTGATGCATGTAAATGATATTATAAAGGATGATGTGTTAACTGTTTTTCATGAATGAAATTATGTTTGCATGTTTATAAATATGAAGTTGTTAAGGGTGCATGTCTGTGTGTGTGTATATATATATATGTATATCCTCTGTTCTTATTTTACAAGGTTTAAACAAAATTCAAAATTCAAAATCCTCTTATTTAATCTCTTATAGAATGTTAGATTCAAATAAGTTATGTTTGTTTAAGCATGGATTAAGTTTTAAAAATATATATAACTAAATTTAGTTTGAATATTATGTGGAAAATCAAGAAGGCAATGGAAAATCTTACAACATGTAAATTTCAAACATCTTGATTCTCTGATTCATGTATACATTCTGAATCGACTTTGAAAACTAGGATTTTTAAAACAAAATTCACGATTTTTAAATAAATAAATTGTGAGAATTTGAGGGTTGATCAGATTATGGGTTTTGGGGCTTTTCTGGTGATCGGTGGACTCGGGAAGGTCAGGATCACTACAGGAAGGACTTGAGAGGTGGGGATCATTGGAAAGTAGTTGGGAATTTTATAGATCGCCATAGTGATGTGGCAACGACGAATTAGGGCTTTGAAGCCAGGATTGGTCGTCGAAGTTTCAGGAGTTTGTATGACGTCATGGGTGCGTCGGAGATGATCGGAGTAGGGTGGAATGGTGCGTGAGTCTTCGGCAAAGTTTCGATCGAGCTGTCGAACTTCCTAGTGGATGGAGATGGTGGCATGGGGTCTTCTTATCGATCTGGGTTGGTTCCAGTAGGGTGTCGTCTCACTTGATTTTGAATTCAGGGGCGATGGGTTGTCCTGGATGGTCGAGTCATTTGAATGGACCGTCGGTGGCATGTAGGTGATCGGAATGTTGGTCGGAAGGGTTTGGGCACGGCGTGCACGTACACAAGTATCAGACATGTCTGATGTTGTCTTAAGAGGATCGAAGAAGAAGGCTTTTACTCGGGTTTGCATGGGAATTTCCTTTGGTTGTTCACGAGATTTTTGAAGGATGGAGCGCACGAGTGTTGCTCCAGAAATTTTGGTCTGGGCTCGGTATTAGCTCGTGAATATTTGAGTTATGCTCGGGTTTAAGTTTGTGGTAGCTAAGTTTTAAATAAAAGAAAATTTTGTTAAGCAAAAGGAAATGAACTAGTTTCAAAGTAAAATATTAAGCTAGATTTCAAAACAAAGGTGCCGATCTAGTTTTCATACAGGTTTCAAATGTTTATTTTAAATGCAAATATTTTCGAAATGAAGTTAGTTAAGGGTTAAATTTGTCTAAGTAATCAAAGGTTAGTTAATTACCTATGAAATAAATTAAATGTTAATTAATTAAAAGGATAATTACTTGATGTAATTAATTAAATATGATTACTTAATGTAATTAACAATGTGTAATTACTTAGTGTAAGTAATTAGTGTACAATTACTAAATGTAATTAATAAAAGGGAAGTTATTAAATTAAAGGGAATTACATAATGGGAGTAATTAAGGATTTAATTCTTAGTGTAATTAATTAAAGAATTGATTAATTAAGATAATTAATGAAAGGGGCAGTTAGTTAATGAATGTGAGTAATTAAAGTTAATTAATCAATATAGCTGAATATAGTATAATTAATTAATGTTAATAATTAAAGGTTAATCAGTTAATTTCATTAATTAACTAAAGTGATGGTTTGTAATTAATGTAACGACCCGAAATTTTTGACCCCGAAAATTCGACACTAATATGTTCATGGTTGAAGTGTCAAGCAATCAAATGTCGGGAATTTCAGATTGTTAGAGAAAAGAAGAAGAAGATAGAAGTAGAACAGAAAACAACAGCATCTCACATTTGCAGCGGATTAAATATAATATCAAGTAATAGCATTTACAAAGAAAGATGTAACTGTTAATTTACAGTAATACATCAGCGTACAATCATTCAGAATATAAACTGGATAGTTGTAACAACCTATCCTAGAATACATACAATACAATCCAATACACAACGAAATATACTTCAAATGTTCCTTCCATCCATCTCGCCTCCTGAGCTCTAGAACGTCCTAACCTGAAAATCTATAATACTCGGTCTGACCCGAGCATTACAACAAAGTAATACCCGGGTCAGGCTGGAAACCAGCATGAGTAAACACATAAAATTTGAAGTACCAAGTTTAAAACATAACTGAACCCGGGTAACTCGTACTACTTTACTACAAGTTCTTAACTTTTTATAGTAAACGCTTATTTCACAAATCTATATCTATGTACAAAAACTTAGTTTAAATGGTCCAGATACTAAGTTTATTTCAATCCAGCCTATTTGATTACACATATCAAATCTATAAAGAATTATTATACATCACAAATCGAAGTGGTTTCGGGTATTTGTTTGTACCCGACCCCGGTCTCTTCGAACCAATGTCTTCTTAAATCCAAGTTGTTTAAGTGAAAACAAATCAATTTATATTCAGAGTAACATTTCATATAGTGATTCTATTACAGATAGATAATCCATATTCAAACACCATATCACATAGCTTCACAATCACATACCAGAGATAACAAATAATCCAAGGCATTTGATATCATTCAATCATTCATAAGCAAGTTTAGTTAGTCACGCCATTTCTAATTAATTTAAGTAAATTAAATAAATTACTTCGATCACCTTTAAATCCTGCATACTTAACATTAATTAATTACAAACGAATTAATTAATCATCCTTTAATTATCATCTTAATTAATCATCCTTAATTAATTAATCTTTAATTACATTAAGTAATTAGCCTTTAATTGATTACAAAAATTAATTATCCTTTAACCATTCACATTAATTAACCTTTAATTACTCTCATTAATTAATTAACTATAACTAATTAATTGATCCTTAATTAATTATATTAATTAATTATTCTAAAATCGCTTATATTGATTAATTATCATTTAATTAATCACATTCATTAATTAACTAAACCTTTAATTAATTATCTTAATTAATCAATTCTTTAATTAATTACACTAAGAAATAAATCCTTAATTAATCCCAATAAGTAATTCCCTTTAATTTAATAACTACCATTTTATTGATTACATTTAGTAATTATACATTAATTACTTACGCTAAGTAATTACACTTTATTAATTACATTAAGTAATTATACTTAATTAATCACATCAAGTAATTATCCTTTTAATTAATTAACCTTTAATTTATTTCATTAGGTAATTAACCAACCTTTAATTAATTAGATTAATTTAACCCTTAATTAATTTCATTTTGAAAATATTTGCATTTAATCTATAAATTTGAAACCTATTTGAAAACTAGATCACACCTTTGTTTTGAAATCTAGTTTAATATTTTACTTTGAAACCAGTTCATTTTATTTTGCTTAATAAAATTTCCTTTTATTTAAAAGTTAGCTACCACAAATTTAAACCCAAGCACAAATATTCCCAACTAATACCGAGCCCAGACAAAAATTTCCCGAGTAACACTCGAGCACCCCATCCTTCAAAAATCTCGCGAGCAACTTGAGTAAATTCCCACGCAAACCCAAGTAAAAGCCTTCTTCTCCGATCCTCTTCAGACAAAATCAGACATGACCAATACTTGTGCACGTGCACGCCGTGCCCAAAACCTTCGGACCTAAGTTCTAATCACCTGCATGCCACCGACGATCCACTCAAACGACTCAACCACCTAGGAAAATCCATTGCCCCTGAATTCAAAATTGAGTGAGATAACACCCTACTGGAACCAACCTATATCGACAAGAACACCGCGTGCCACCATCTCCAACCACCAGGAAGTTCGAAACCTCGATCGAACTTCATTGAAGACTCACGGACCATTCCTCCAACTTCGATCATCCCCGACGCGCCCACGACATCACACGAACTCATGAAATTTCGACGACCAATCCTGACTTCAAAGCCCTAGTTCGCCATCGCCAGATCACTACGGCGATCTTTAAAATGCCCAACTATTTTTCCAATGATCCCCATCTCTCAAGTCTCCTCCAGTTGTGATCCTGACCTTCCTTAGTCCCCCGATCACCAGAAAAACCCCAAAACTCATAATTTGATCAACCCTCAAATTCTCACAATTTACTTATTTAAAAATCGTGAATTTTACTTTTTAAAATCCTAGTTTTCAAAATCGATTCAAAATATGTACATGAATCAGAGAATCATGATGTTTGAAATTGACATGTTTTAAGATTTATCACTATCTTCTTGATTTTCCAGATAATATTCAAACTAAATTTAGTTAAATATATTTTTAAAATATAATTTATGTTTAAACAAACATAACTTGTTTGACTTTCACATTCTATCAGAGATTAAATGAGGGTATTTTAAATTTTGACTTTTGTTTAAACCCTGTAAAATAAGAACAGAGGATATACATGCATACACACATATGTACATACATGCACCCTTAACAACTTCATATTTATAAACATGCAAACATAATTTTAATCATGCAAAACAACTAACACATCATCCTTTCAAATATCATTCACATGCATCAGAATTCAATAGTTTTTAATCTTGGTTTACTCACCTTTGATGTTTTGAATAGAAAGCCTGTAAACTTGCTTTTGAACTGGAAACTTGAAACTGGAATTTGAAATTAAAACAGCAGGCTTGTTTAACTTGATTTTAGTTGATCTTGAACCTGAATCTTACTTTAAGTCTTTTACTTAGCTTTGTTTCAGATGAAAACTTGAAGTAGTTGTTGTTTTGATTTAAACTTGTTTGAATTTGAAATAAAGACTTGGTTTGCTTGAGTTTGATGTGATATGATCTTTGTTTTGAAATTGAATTTAACTTTTGTTTTAAGCTTTAATTTCGAATTTGGAATTTGCTCAAGTTTTGTTTACCGATTTTTTTTCTAGTTTTAGTTTAGAAATGTATAAAAGAAAACGAGAAGAGGGGAAGTACATGTATTTATAACTTGTTTCCTCTTTATTCATTAATTTCAAAAAGAGAATAAATCATCATGACACTTGTTATTTTTGCATGTTAATATTGTTACATTTGTTTATTTCATGTTTAAAATACTTACACAAGTCTTAGCATGCTAATCAATGTTTTTAATATGTTTATATAATTCTTATATTACATTTTAAATTTGTTATATATATATATATATATTGTTTTAAACTTTTCCATTTTAAATTAAAACATTTTATTTTTATATTATCATATGTTATGCATATATACATACTATAATCATTCATATAATTTTAAAGAAAGTATTTTAAACCATTTTATTAAGTCTTATTTAAATTAAAGCTATTATAAATTCAAAATAAAACTTCTAAATAACTATATACATATATATATATTAAGAAAATATTTTTTTTATTAATTTTAATATATAGAGTTTTAAATCCAAATTATTTAAAAGATTTTTTCCTTTGAATTTCAAATCCAAATTCTATTTACAATCTACTTATATATATACACACATAAATAAATACATATTTTATTTGTTTTTGAAAGGTTGAATTTTGCCAATTTAAATAATTATATTAGGAGATTATCAAATTAATATTTATCCAGATATATATTTATATTATCAGAATTGTTTATTCAACTTATAAATCAATGTTTCAATAGTTAAAATCAGTAAATTATCCAATTAAAATATGTTTAAAAAAATCAGGGTTATCACATTCCTCCACCCTTTGAATCTTTTCGTCCTCGAAATGGAACGAAGTCAGAATTTATTAAAATGCGTATTACCCGTTGAATTACTTTTTGAACATTCTTAACCATATACTCTTTCTATTTAAATCTTTAAACACTTTTTTTCTTAAAAGTATAATATTATCAAAATAGTTTTTATAAAAATACTTTTATAACTCAATGTCTCAACAAGTTCATCTACGTTCTCATAGAAATTCGGTCATACTTTGATCAGGCGTAGGGTTGAAAATCTATAAGTACTTAGAAGACTCGTTTTCAACACTCAGGGAAAGTACTCAGAAACATTTTTGAAAATATAGATTTTTTTTAGAGAATATAGGAAACATTTCTGGTGAGACTGCTTTAGAAATCATCACCCCTTCCATGATCGTAGTTAACCCGACGGTTACGTTGCCATCTCGGCAAAATCCATAGAAACTATAGGCACTCCGTGCCCCTCGATTACGCTATGAAACCGGCCACAAATCGCAGCAACATCCAACGTTACGTCGTCGAAAATCAAGTGAAAAATCCCAACTCGGATCAATGTACTAATCGAAAATTCTATGCTTGAATCCGGATCAAATCACTATGCAAATAGAATAATATACGTACATCCAATGTATTTATCATCGTTGATTATTAGCTAAATCAATTCTCTTTTTATTCACCCTCATTTTGACTCTATTCACTTATTCACAATTTCCTCCAATTTCCATTTGGGTTATCACTTCAATTATAAACAGTTTACACTCTGACTAGCTTGAATTTAGAAAATAGCTTGAAACGTTTAAAATTGATGAATAGTTCTGAAAATAGTCATTTGTGGTAAATAGACGTAAAATAGTTAAGTAGTTATAAAATAGTTGTAAAATAGTCAAATAGTTGTAGAATAGTTAGATAGTTGCAAAATAGTTGTAAAATAGTAATTAGTTTGTAAGTAGTTGTAAAATAGTGATTAGTTTGTAAAATAGATGTTAAGTAGTAATTAGTTTCAAAATAGTTGTAAAATAAGTATAAGATAGTTTGGGTTTTAAAAGGAAAGGTTGTATAGTAAATAGCTTGGAAAATAGATTTAAAACAATTTATATTAAAATAATTATTTGAAAAAATAGTTCAGCGTCAAACTGGTTCAATTCCTAATCTCCATTTCCAATCAATTTCCAATTTTCACTTCCATTTAAATTGATTCAATTTCAATTCAATTAAATAATCTTCAATTCCTTTCCAAATTCAAATCAATTCCCATTTGAATTTAAACTTATTCAACTTTAATCGAACTACCAATTAATTCAAATCAAAAACTAATTTCAATTCCAATGTCAACTTTAAACCATTTCAAATTATATAAATTCGATTTAAATTTTTAAATGTTGATTTAATCTCCTTAAATCAAAATATAACACGTAGGTTATAACATGTAGGTTACAATTAGAAAAAAAGAAATAACAGAAGGGTCTTATTTTAAAACATAGATCTTGGATTAAGTTAATAAGCAAATATAGCAGTAGTGGCCCATATAGACAACATTCCCTTTCAGGTATAGGGCTGATGGCCCCAAATGTGGTTGAGGCTGGGCACGCTTATGCTGATTAGGGTAAATAAGTGGCCAATGGATAGGGGCACAAATTTGGGGATTTGGTTAAGCGGCACAAAGTTAGAAGATTTCTTTGTTAGGACCAGTACTAGAAGTATTCTCTTTCTAGTCGAGGACTGATGGTCTCATACGTGGGTGAGGCCAAACATGCTTATGCTGATTATGGTGAATAAAGGGTCAAATAAGGGGCGACAGTTAGTGTGTACCGCGATGACCGAGCCTGCGGCATCGATTAGGGTAAATAATTCGCTACCGCGTCCTAAGCGCTAGGAGGTGCCTTTTGCTGTGGGGCCAACAAGATTGGTTCGTAGTGGCACAACAGAGATAGAAAAGGCCGATCAATGGGAAGAATTAGGATTTCACCCCAATCAAGTTAGCAGTTGAGATAGGATTAGGGTTTCAGCTGTTAACACCACTTTTTAAGCGACCTAACGACCTACGGGGAGACGCGACCTAACGACCTATGAGGAGAAGCGACCTAACGACCTAAGGACGAAACAACCTAACGGCCTAAAGATGGAACGGTCTTAACAACCCAAGGATGCAGCGGTCTTAACGACCTAAAAGAGCTTACGACCTAAGGGCTCCTACAACCTAGCGACCTAACGGATTAAGTGGCATAACAAGTTAACAACCTAGTCATCGTCGCTACATTGGATATCTCAACATTGCTAAGTCACCAATTACTCCCCAAAGTCGCCCACTACCTGTGACCTATTCCTAAGTCACTCACAACCTAAACATACCAAAGGAGCTTCTTATGCCGCTTCCTACCTAGGTCGACCACGACCTATGACTTGTTAGTTTATCCCGAATGATCAAGTATACCATATAGAAGCCGTAAATTACTCCCACTAGATCGCTGATGACCTACGACCTATCCAAGGTCGCTTGCGACCTACGACCAAACTTCGAGCTCTCCTATAAATACCCGTCTACTCCAACTGAAAGGGGATCCTTTTGGCTCATTTCTGGAACGCCGATATTCTGCTGAATTCTCGACTCACTCGACACTTCAAACACAGAAGACATCTGACAAACTTCAAGAGGTAATCTATCACAATAAACATGGATTCAATGACTTCTTCCATATTGGAGTTCTAGTTATTTGTACCATCAGTGTTGTAATCGAAGTTTGTTGTAAAGTTGTAATTGATTCAGCAATAAAGATGACTAAAGTGGACATAGGCTTAACCTGAAGCTAACCACTATAAAACTGTTGTCTTTTACAGCTTTCTCTGTGACTTTTCTAGTTATTTCTAATTCCCATATTCACGGGTGGTGCTTTCACTTAAACTCTACATACACCGGGGTGTTAGCGTTCAATTTTAAGCGTTAAAATTTTTGGTGCTTTCACTGAGAATTGAACTCAGGATATCTTCGTCATTGCTTCGCAAAAGTTTGTTGAAAAAATCTCTCTTAAAAACAGAAGTCTGTCAGAGATAATGGCTCCTGGAAGAAAGCACGGATCTACAAGACCCACTAGTGTCCATGAGAACACTGCCACTTCTCCTTCGTCAAGTCAAGCAGCACCAAGTGCCGGAATTACACGAGCGGAGTTAGATGCTGCAGTATCTGGGTTATACCAACAGATGGAAACCCAGAATGCTTTGATGCTTGAAAGGTTAAATGCATTACCCGGAGCTAACCGTCAACCAGTGAATAATGAAGAAAACCTTGCATATGATGTTCATAATGCTAAAGAGAGGAATATTTCTCAAAGAGTAGCTAGCCCCGCCAAAGAAACACCTCCTCAAGCTGGAGGATCGAGACCACAGCCAACTCTCCATGAACGTTTGTCCAAACAAACTTCCGAGAAAATGGCCGAAGTATGTCCTGCAGATCCTTTAAACGATGAGGAATATCTTTCGGGCATGGTGCGACAAATCATGAAAGAAAGCATGCAGAGGGATGAAGATGAAAAGGAATGGGGATTCGCTCCGACCAAAACTCCGTTCACTGAAAGGATTGTAAAGGCGGAATACCAAGGAAGTTTGTTCCTCCTACCATCCCGGCTTATAAGGGAACAAGCGACCCTAATCAATTCCTGTATAAGTATGATTGGTACATGACTGGTGCTACAACGTCTGATGAGATCAAATGCCGGTACTTTCGGGTATACTTGGAAGGGGTGGCTCTGCACTGGTTCACAAAGCTTTCGGTCCAATCCATAGACCAGTTCGTCGATTTGACTCAGAAGTTTATAGAGCAATTCAGGTTGTATGCTTCAAAGGCAAAGGATATTATGTCACCGTCAAAGCTGGAACAGAATCCTGGGGAATCTATTAGGTCTTTCTTAAACCGCTTCAACGTAGGTTTAGCTGAAGTGGATAATGCAGAGCCGCGAAGGGTCTTGACATACCTGATGAGGGAAATCGACAAATCAAGCGAATTTGGGAAGTGGCTGAAGATGAAAGAACCGAATTCGCTTGAGAAATTCTATAAGAAAGCTGATGAATTCATGCGCTTGGAAAGCCTTCGGGCACCAGTTAAAGTGGAATTGACCGAGGTTAAGGATAATACTGCTGCCCCTATCAAAAAGGAATCCGGAAGTCAGAAGAGGGAAAATAATGGTGGGAAGAAACAGAAAGATGTGAAGAAACCTCGCTTCTTAAAACCTTCAGATTTCACTCCATTGACTGACACCCCGGAGAATATCTACAAAAGATGCGGTAGAATATCCTAAACCGCCCGAGAAGAGAGTTAGCAAAAAAGATGCTCAAAGTGGGAGATTCTGTCGGTTTCATAATCAGCCCGGTCATGATACCAACGAATGTCGCCATCTGAAGAGTTTAATTGAAGAACTACTGAGAGAGAACAAGTTGCAGCAATATGTTAAGAGAAGTAGAAATGACCCAACTTCATCTACTAAGGGCCAGCAACTTCCTGCTCATCCATCTGGCTCGGGTGAGAGGAATACCGTGCATGAATCAGATAGGCCTGTTATTAATGTGATTATAGGAGGTCCTCACTCAGCAGGCAGAAGTTGGGGCGAGATGGAAAGATGTGGCCATGCCTTGAAATATGTACCAGCAGAAGAGAGTGTTTTTGTGCTAGAAGATGCTGTACCTTTGAAGCAGCAGAAAACTTTCAATGATGATATTGTGTTCAAAGCCAGGGACTCTATGGGTATTGAAGCTCCAACCATGGATCCCTTGGTCATCTCTGCAGACATTGGGCCGGCTATTGTGAGAAGAGTGCTTGTAGATTGCGGCGCTTCTTGCAATATTCTCTTCAAAAAGACGTTCGACCAAATGAAAATTCTGATGGCTGACGTTCAAGCTTCAACTCAGAAGACCGTTGGGTTTACTGGGGAACCAAAGCAGCCCATTGGAACTATCGACTTGTTCGTCGAGCTTGCAGAGGGGCAGAAAAAGGTGGTTCGAAAACAGACTTTTGATTGTTGATGAATTTTCTGCCTACAAAGCCTTCCTAGGCCGACCAACTCTTGCGGCTTTTAAGGCAATTCTCGCCCCATGGTGCCTCTCTATTGAATTTCCCACAGATAATGGAGTTGAAGTTATTAAAGGGGATCAGAATGCTGGGCGAGAATGTTATCTAACAGAGTTGCATGAAGCAAGGAAGAGAGAGATGGAAAAAGATGCGGCAGCCCCAGTCCGCATCAAAGAACCAACCTTCGGACTTAAGAATGCAGGGGAAACTTACCAAAGCCCCAGCCCCAGCCAGATCATGTTTCATGAGCCGGATCAGGAAGACACGAGCTTCATCACCGATGTTGGTCTCTACTGCTATAGGGTCATGCCCTTCAGAGTTAAGAATGCAAGGGAAACTTACCAAAGACTCGTCAATGCTATGTTCAAGCCACAGATTGGAAAAACTTATGGAAGTTTATGTTGACGATGTGCTGGTGAAATCAAAGAAGGCGTTAGACCATATGGATCACTTGGCAGAAATGTTTGCAATCCTCCGAAAGTATGGAATGAAACTTAATCCTTTGAAATGTTCGTTTGGCGTGGAGTCTGGAAAGTTTATGGGTTTCATTGTGAGTGCTAGAGGCATTGAAGCTAATACTACTCAGATTGCCGCCTTAAAAGAAGTCAAAGCCCCTAGAACGAAGAAGGAACTGCAAAGTCTTAATGGAAAAGTCGCTGCCTTGATTCGATTCATTTCTAAAGCTACTGATAAATGCATTCCATTCTTTGATGCCCTAAAGAAAGGAAGGAAATTTTTTGACTGGACTCCTGAATGCAGAAAGCTTTCGATGAGTTGATTCGTCATATGGAAACGCCTCCAATACTTTCTAAGCCGGACAATGGTGAAGATCTTTTCGTATATTTGGCAGTCTCATCTCATGCTCTCAGTGCAGCGTTGATACGGGAGGACGCAAGAATTCAGCGTCGGTCTATTATATCAGCAAAAGATTCACCGGGGCATAGATAAATTATTCGAAGCTGGAAAAGCTCACCTTTTGTCTACTGATTGCATCAAGAAATTTGAGGCTATATTTCCAAGCTCATCCTATCGAAGTCCTCACTGATCAACCTCTGAAGCAAGTCCTGTTTCGTCCTGAAACTTCGGGTCTCCTTTTGAAGTGGAATATTGAACTCAGCCAATACGACATCACTTATCATCCCCGGAGAGCAATTAACGGACAAGCTTTAGCAGATTTCATCGCAGAATGTACAGATAAAGGTGATAGTGAGGAAGAGGTGACTGATAATGCCCCAATTCGTTGGAAATTATATGTTGATGGTGCAAGAAACGATTACTGTTCCGGAGCTGGGGTTGTGCTTGAAACCCTTGAAGGGCGGTCATTGTGCTATGCATTGAGATTGGAATTCCCTTCGACAAACAATGAAGCAGAACATGAAGCTCTTATTGCCGGCTTGAAAATTGCTAAAGAATTGAATGTCAGAGTGTTGCAGATCTTCAGTGATTCACAGCTTATTATATGTCAAGTCAAGAAAGAATTTCAAACTAAAGGAGGAAATATGCCTGCTTACTTGTTAAGATCCTGGGAACTTCTCGATGATCTTGACCATTATACAATAAGTCATATACCCCGGGAAGAGAACATGAAGGCAGATTCTCTCGCAAAGTACACGAGCACTGTGAAGCTCAATTATTGGGATTAGTTCCTGTGGAAGTCCTGTCAGCTCCAAGCACTGACGAGATGGATATCGACTGGATCATGACTATATCTCAGGAGCAAGAATCATGGATGACTCCGATAATGGAATATCTGCTCAACGGTTATCTACCAGAAAATTCAAAAGAACGATAGAAGTTGCTAAGAAAAGCCTCTAGATGTATAATTAAAGATGGCCGATTGTATATGCGAGGATTCTCAATGCCATTACTCCGACGTGTGACCAAGGAAGAAGCTAAGACAATTCTAGCTGAAGTACACGGTGGAGAGTGTGAAGACCATTCAGGCGGTCAAACTCTAGCAAAGAAAATTCTTCTTTATGGGTATTTTTGGCCAGATATTAATTGTGATGCTGTAAGCTATGCCTGAAGATGTGACCGATGCCATAGATTTGCAAAAATCCCAAGAGCACCTTCCGCAAAGATAACACAGATGGTCAGCCCGTAGCCATTTGCTATTTGCGGAATAGATCTCATCGGGTCTTTGCCAACCGCCAAATCCAGAATTAGATATGCTATTGTTGTTGTTGATTATTTTACTAAATGGGCTGAATTTGAACCATTAGCTACCATTACCTCTAAAAAGATGATAAACTTTGTAGCTAAGAATATCATTTGCAGGTATGGTGTGCCTCAAAAGATAATTACAAATAATGGAACCCAATTCGAAAGTGAAGAGTTCCAAAATTTTTGCAAGCGATTCAAGATCCAAAAAAGCTTCTCAGAAGTGGCTCATCCGTAGACAAACAGGAAAGTGGAGGCAGCAAATAAAATTAACAAATCAACCATCAAAAAAAAGCTGGAAAAAGCGAAAGGTGGTTGGGTCGATAAGCTTCCACTAGCACTATAGGCATATACAACTACCCACAAAACTACGACTGGGCACACTCCATTTTCATTGGCATATGGATAAGAAGCATTGATTCCGGTGGAGATGGAAGTCCCTTCACATAGAAGAATTCATTTCAACCAAGCTGAAAATGAAGAGTTGCAACTTGAAGCACTTGAATTCCTTGATGAAAAAAGGGAAGAGGCTCAGCTCAGAATTGCAGCCCATCAGCAAAAAATTGCCAGGCACTTCAATTCCAAAGTTCGCCAACGCAGCTTTGAGATTGGAGATCTAGTCTTGAAAAGGGTCATGACAGCAACAGGAGTGTTTGCGCCAAACTGGGAAGGACCATATGTCATAGGCAAAAATCTTCTTGATGGCACTTTCAAACTGATAACTGTCGAAGGAAATCCAATTCCAAGAGCTTGGAATAGCAGCCACTTACGCCCATATTTTACTTAAAAGCTTTACTGAAATACTGTAAAAAGAATTATGAATGTACGATTCTTGTATTGAAAGCCATTGTAAAGCCAGTGCAAGTGAATAAGAAGAACTATAAAGTGAATGTAGGCCCAGTTCTTGGCCGAACCACTATAAATCTTGTGTTCTCTACTATTATAAACTGCTTGTTTTATTTCGATATATAAAGTACCTCAATTGTATTGCTAAAATGTCGATTTAATATTGCAGGCCATTAAAACAAAACTTACCCATCATAAGACCATGCGATCCATGACATCACTCAACGAATGAATGTTCAGCTACAAAAATTCCAGACTCAAATCCTATATAAGAAGTGCTTCAAGCAAACAGTTAGTGGTTCCGCCAGAGGTAGACCCTTCCTAACTAATTGTGATCGTTTGTGCAAACAAACATCCGACTAATTAGCCCATGTCTTCCCCTGCGAACTCATATAACAATAAATTACGCTTCTTTGGATAAAATAATCTACTTGCAAAAGAAAGGAATGTGTGCTTGAAAATGATAACAGGGAACCGTTGATATGAACAAATGGCAAAAAGACATGGGCGAGCAGGCAGCAAACATCAAAAGACCTCTTCGGAGGCGCAAGCCCTCTTCGGAGGCACAACTCTTCGGAGGATAAAGACCTCTAATGGGACTTGCCAGAAAAAGAAAGTTCTTTTTCCCAACAAAAAGTTGTCGAATGACCGGTGGCACAGGACACTCGTTAACTAGCTGAGAACGTTTGTGCAAACAAATAATCCAAGTAACTTGTGTCCGCCCCATGAATCCATCCAACCGTGGGAAAGAAACTTCCAGGCAAAATCCCTACTCGGAGGCACACATTTCACCGTGATCTGAAATAAAACTTCACACGAGTTGAATGGTGAAAAGACCTCTTCGGAGGCACGCATTCCACCGAGATTTGAAATAAAACTTCACAAGTGTTGGAATGTGAAAGGCCCTCTTCGGAGGCCCATTTCACCAAAGTTGAAATGCTAAAAGACCTCTTCGGAGGCACACATTTCACCGCGATCTGAAATAAAACTTCACACGAGTCAAAATGTGAAAAGCCCTCTTCGGAGGCCCGATTCCCAACGGACAGGGAAAAAATAAAAGCCTCTCCCCAGAGGCAGAAACAAAAAGCCCCTCTCCCCAGAGGCACACACAAAAAAGCCCTCTTCCTAGAGGCACAATCAAATATAAAAAAATCCTTCTTCCCAGAGGCATAATCAAATAAAAGCCCTCTTCGGAGGCACAAACAGGTCAAAGCCCTTTTTCGGAGGGCCACTTTACCACGAAGGAAAATTCACTTGCCAAAAATAAAAGTGACTTTCTCCAAAAGTGAAGTGTAAAAACTTCGCAAAAAAAAAGAGAACTTCTCCAACACGAGGCGCATTCTACTAAATTAGAAAAATATTTCCTTAAAATGGAAAAATTATTCTACAAAGTACAGATGCAAACCTTATTCAAATGGAAATGTTGTTTTCTAAAGAAAGAGTACAAGTCTTCTCGAAACAGAAGAGTTGTTCTCCAAAAATTTTGCCAATGTGAAAGAGGTTGCAATAAACCATGGTATGGGGGCAATATAATATAGTTACAAAAATAAAAACAATGCTCAAGCAACATACCATAGGTTTACTGCAATGTCACACAGAAGAAATAAAGAAACTTGTATGAAAAAGAAGAATAAATGCATTCTCAAATACAGACAGAAGCTTGTACAAGTAAAAATATCATTTTATTCCATACTATACATTTTTTATACATGTGCAGGTTTCAAAACAAAAGAAGGCGGGGACCGGTACTCGCACAATCTCCGGTCAACACAGGTCTTTATATATACAAGCAAAAAAGCAAAAAAGCGAGACGAAAAGCATAAGTCCTAAACCCATCACTTCTTCTTCCCGCCACCTTTCGAGCCTTCTCCTAGCCGGATGATTAACTTTTTAGGCCGGCTTGTGAGAGTAGGGGAAGAAAGAGGAAGGGGTGCAATTGGACTTTCTTCTGCTTTTTTTTCGCCAACAGAAGCTTCTCTCCTTTTCTTTGAGACTACACGCTTCCCCTTCTTCTTTAAAGAAGACTCACTGCCGGGAGTGAAAAGTGCAGACAATGTTATGTCATCGGAAATAGTTTGCTCCGGTGTTCTTTCTCCTTCTTCAGGTTCCTCGGCTTTCTGTTCTTGAGAAGTGACCGAGTCATCCAAGCCTTGAAGAGCTTCTATCTGATCCTCTTGTGACCCCGGTTGAGAAACGGAAGGAGGAGTAATCTGAAGAGGCGGAGACGAAACAGCTGGAAGAGGGGAAGGATGAATAACACTTGGCACTTTCACTACAGGAGAAGAGAAGGTAAAGTCGGTATCTCTCATAAAAGAGGAGAAAGTGGCGCGTCAAGATTTAAGTAATAATCAAAAAGTTCATCAAGCTCATGTGAAGTAAGCAAGTAGTCCACTTGAGCGAGATCAACATTGAGGTTACCTAGAGAAGTAGGCTTTATTATGTCAACTTCAAAGTCCTGCGCTTCAGCGCTTTCTCGAGTCTCATCTCCAGTGCGGGAGGTGGCACTTTCAATAATAGCTTTAGCAAGAGGAGGAGAATGGGAACTGGAGCCAGCAATATCGATGTCGGCCGAAACTGAAGGTAGAACTGGGTCGGTTGAGATTGTCTTTTCTAAATGTTCTCCTTCTGCCATTCCGGCTCTCTCTCTGGCAAGTTGCTCTTTTCCCCGGCAGGAGCGGCACATGCATCATCATCTAGATAGTGCGCCATTAAATCTACTTCGGCATATCCGGCTCCTCCAAGCATATTAAGTATGGCCTCCCACACTTTGGCCAAAGTAATTTCATACCCCAGCCCCAAAAATTTAAGGCTACCGCGCCCCAGAGCACTATGGATGTAAAACTCGAATAGAGTGGAGCTGACTTCGTCTTTAGTTGCCATATGAGATTCTTCGGCTGCAGCTTTGCCGGCAATAGCTTCATCACGCTCCTTTTCAGCTTTAGAAAGTCGATCTTTTAGCAATTCAATTTCCAAGTTCTGAGAGTTGGCCTTTTCTCGTAGATGAGCAATGTCGGCTCAGTAGCTATCCACAACCTGTTGCTGTGCTTCAAATTTAGCTTCAGCATCTCTCTGTGCCACGTGAGCATCTCTCACTTGATTTTGAAGCACTTCTTCTCTCTGAGAATAGGAAGTGGAAGAAGTGGCAAGCTCTTCCTTAAGTTTTTTAACTTCCGCTTCAAGCTTCTTATTATACGCGGCAATACTCTTCATTTCGGCATCATGCTGATCAAGTGTTTTCTACAACTCAGATTTTTCATTTTCCATACTCAGCATGGCTTCAACGTTTTCGCGATTCACTCTTTGAAGCTCGTCAACGAGTTTCTGCCAGCCAGGCACTCTCTCAATATCGAGTTTGACGGCATCAAGATTTCGCAACATGGCTTGATTATCAATCGGGACCAAGTCAAGATCGAAGCGTACTCCCTTTAAGCACCAGTGCGGGAATCGGCTTTGAAGAGTAGTCGAACCCTGTCCAACTTGATAGGGGGGCCTACTTATGACTGTTTGAATATCATCTCTTCGAGGGGGGAGAGCCGGAAGGAATTTCCAAAGTGACGGGACCAGTGGGCTTTTCATAGAGTTCAGATGTTAGTTTTTCACCAATTTTGGCTCGTTTACTCGGGTCCTCGGTGACATGGCTTTTTCCCTTGTCATCATGGAATTTTCGCTTGTGGGAATCATCCTCTCTCTGGGAAGAATCATGTTGTTCGTCCCGTCTCCCGTAGCGCTCTTCATAAGCCCGCTTCTCATGAGCCTTCCTCGCGGCTCTTTCTTCGTCGGTTTCCCAAGAGGCAGGAAGATACCTCCTGGGGTCATAAGAACCGCGCTTCCCATAACGCTGGAAATCGTCATAGTAAGAGCCACTTATTCCCACTGGATAACCTGAAAATGAAGAAAAACAAACTCAGAAATCTTCAAAGCAAGAAAGTTGAACGCATATAAGTGCTGAAAAGTCCTAAGTATGTGTAACGTGCAAACTACGCGCGTCAAACTACGAACCACTCCTGGGTTGGGAGGTGATGATGGATATTACGGCCAGTGTCAACTATTGGGCTGATGGAGTATGTTGAAGAACGGATGTCGCTTCAACTACTGGAGAAGTAAATTTAGCAGTGATAGGATCATCTTTAAAAAGCTCCTGTGAAGTAATCATCAGGTCGCTCAACCCCTCAAAATTATCATCACCGCTGTGCCTGGCGGGACTTGTTCTCTCAGTTCCCTCGTCACCAGATTTCCTGGATTGTTGGGGAGGTTCTTCTTCTTCGGTGACGGGGGCAAGTACAAGTTCTTCGGATGACCCCGCAACATCAATTGAAGTAGAACACTTTACCAACGAAGCCTTAAGAGTATGTTCTTTCGGCATAAGTTCTCCAACGGAAACTGGGGCATCCGATGTTTCTACTTGAGAATTAGGGACTTCATGAGTTTGAGTAGAACGAGAAGGGTGCAGAAGCCCGTATTGATGAAGAAGTTCATCTTTTAGCAAAAACTTAGTACTTCTTTCCTCAACCGGCACGACACTTAGTCTTTCAAAAGTCATTTTGTGACTGGGATCTCTAGAGGAGGAGGAAGCGCTGTAAAAGAAAAGAATGAAGTTAGCACTTAGCAATTCGGATCTCGAAAATATTAAATGGAAAAAAAGCGGGGATGAGCAATGTTACTTCCTATTCTCCAGATGGCATAAAACCCTGTTGGGCAGCGAACGAAGAAGAATTGATTCAGAAAACCGTGTGCACTTTCGGAAAGATCGGTGATAAGTTTACGATTTCTAGAACTTCTCACGAGTATGATGGAGGGGTGGTCTTTATTCTTTGCGAATGTGCATAAGTAGCAGATTTCTTCGAAGCTCGGAAGACGGTTAAGTGTTCTCCTGAATAGAACGCACAATCCCATCAGGATGGCGTAGCCATTGGGATGCAGTTGAAAGGAAGAGATGGTTAGTCGACAAAGGAGTTGTTGAAGAAATTCATTGAAAGGAGGAATGGCACCACATTGGCACATCTGGCGATTAACAGCGACAAAACCGAGAGGTGGCCTGTCAGCAGTATCATTTGGCTCAGGAAGTATAGCATCCGCTTCGGCAATCCCAAATTGAATGCGTAATTGGTTGAATGCCCACTGACTCAGGGTAGTTGGAGTTCTTTTCGGAGGATTATCCAATGGGTTGGCTATAGGGAAGACTCCTTCAGATTTCTCTATTATCTCTTCTTGAGAAGACATTCTACACAAGGAACTGGATATTCACATATGAAGGTGCACGTTTCCTAAATGTGTGAAGTGTTGTGTAAAACTAATAAAATGACAAGCAAATATAACTGAAATAAACTAATATGCACTTGCCAATTTTAAAGTTTCAGGGCTTGTTGTTTTAAGTCCAAATACAAGTGTAGTGTTGATGAAAGCAAGTCAGTTTTAATTGATTAATATGTCTATGCTTTAATACTTCACTTAAATTTGTCGATTCACAGCATTTCATATAATTTCTCTAAGATAATTGTATTTTATCGACTAATTTGTCATTCGATGTGGGCGATCAGTGGCAGTATATTCCCCCGAGTTTTCTGCAAATGTTGTGTTTAACAGGTTATTAGCATTAAAGTTAATATAATCTTAAACAACCTCAAGCGATTCAACATGGGTCAAGGTTCATCAATCAAGCCCAGTGACCTAACATAAGTCGAATTATCTTAAGTCGCATTGTCCAAGCTAAAGAATTCTAGGCATGAGGCTTCGGGTCAAATTTAAACAAAAATTGTCCAAGTTCTAGGTCGGCCGCAACCTAAAACCTATGCCACACAAAGTTAGGTCGTTGGTCTTTTAGGTCGTTCTGCTTTAATCTTTGTATTGTTCCACTAAGTTAAGTCGCGAGCGTGATAGGTCGCAAGCAAGTTAAATCTCAAGTTTGTTAGGTCGGCCAAGTTTCTTAGGTCACAAAGGTTTCTAAGTCGCTCAAAATCACTAAATCGCTCCTGAAAATCCAGAGCCATTTCCTGTCAAAGTAACTATGCCCCGCCTTTCTTGACTCGCTAACTTCTTCTCAACCCAATAGCCCACTATCTCGCTACCTTGCAACCCAATAACCTGTTATCATCTAAGAAACGAAATCCCTCATCCTCTCAATCAAATCCATTACCCATCCATAACATCAAATCATCCACACTGATTCGAATCGTTTTAGATCCATCCTGGGCCCAATGCGTCGTTGTGCTCTCGTGAATTGCAGCAATAACACAGTTGATGGCGATCAAGGTCGATCGCAACTTGACTTGAAAAGTGAAATGCGACACACAGAGTTGATCTGAAGTCAGGGAATCGGGATTCGCAGTTTGGTGATGATCGTGATTAGATAAGGATAAAATTCACTTACACAATATAAAATGGTGAAGATGGATTGACGGTTGGATAGAACGAATTCGCTCTAGAAAGCTCGAAGACTCATTAATGGCGGAGCAAGTTGTTAGAGAAATTAAGTAAAGAAGAAGAAACGAGCTAGCAGTTATATAAGGCAAAAGCAGATGGTCATACGGGTTAAGTTAACTCTTAGGTCGCTCACAACCTAGCGGGGTTAGATCGAAGCATGTGACCTACAACCTAGGTGTGTACTTCGAGGGGCAAGTGTTAACACCACTTTTTAAGCGACCTAACGACCTACGGGGAGAAGCGACCTAACGACCTATGAGGAGAAGGGACCTAACGACCTAAGGACGAAACGGCCTAACGACCTAAAGATGGAACGGTCTTAACGACCCAAGGATGGAGCGGTCTTAACGACCTAAAAGAGCTTACGACCTAAGGGCTCCTACAACCTAGCGCCCTAACGGATTAAGTGGCATAACAAGTTAATGACCTAGTCAAGGTCGCTACATTGGATATCTCAACATTGCTAAGTCGCCAACTACTCCCCTAAGTCGTCCACAACTTATGACCTATTCCTAAGTCGCTCACGACCTAAACATACCAAAGGAGCTTCTTATGCCGCTTCCTACCTAGGTCGGCCATGACCTATGACTTGTTAGTTTATCCAGAATGATCAAGTATACCATATTTAAGCCGTAAATCACTCCCACTAGGTAGCTGACGACCTACGACCTATCCAAGGTCGCTTGCGACCAACGACCGAACTTCAAACTCTCTTATAAATACCCCGTCTACGCCAACTGAAAGGGGATCCTTTTGGCTCATTTTTGGAACGCCGATATTCTGCTGAAGTCTCGACTCACTCGACACTTCAAACACAAAAGACATCTCAACAAACTTCAAAAGGAAATCTAACACAATCAATGTGGATTCAACGACTTCTTCCACATCGGAGTTTTAGTTATTTCTCCATCAGTGTTGTAATCGAAGATTGTTGTAAAGTTATAATTGATTCAGCAATAAAGAAGATTAAAGTGGACGTAGGCTAAACCTGAAGCCGAACCACTATAAAACTGTTGTCTTTTACTACTTTCTCTATGACTTTTCTACTTGTTTCTAATTCCCGTATTCACGGGTGGTGCATTCACTTAAACTCTACATACACTGGGGTGTTAGCTTTCAATTTTAAGCATTATCATCAGCCTAACCATGTTAGTTTAAGACAAGTGCAAACAATCAAAGCAAATAGTCAAACAGAATCGAAAATAGTATTTAATGCAAGTTTTATCATTCTTGTATCTTTCTTTTACGCTAGAACTATTTCTTAGTATATTTTCTTTATCTTGCCAAGAAATGCTAGTTATTGCTTCCAGTCACCAGACTTATTGCCTAACCCACTCCGCTATCTTTCCTTTTTCCCCAATAGGCCAGTAGAGTTGAGGATAGTTGATTCAAGTTGCTTGGAGATTCATTTCTAGAATTTTCCCATTTCAGATGTATTCTTCTGCTTCTCATCGTTTACATTTGGCTTATGATGGATTGCCACTTGTGAAAGGATTATTACTGTTATTTTTGAACTCTGATTATGTGAGACTGAGACATATTTTCATGAGACATGAGAGATTATGGTTTTTTTTAAGTCATGTTATGTTTTTATGACTTATTTTGAGGTTAATTTTAATTCTAAATGATAAGTTATTAATTAAACATTTTATGCTGTTTTTACTTACTTGTCTTGTGAAACTTAGTCTTTGTAATGCTTTGGTTATACCTATAATGCACCACATCCTTTGGTATGCCCTTTTTGGGAATACTAAGGGCTGTGGGGTGTTTCATTTAGTATCGGAGCCTAAGGTTACAGGATTCCTAAAAACTTGTTAAAAAGTATTTTTCGAAGGTAATATATCCTCATACTAAAGGTATTTTTCAGAAAGGAACTCTTATTATAGAAATAGTTTTCATGTATAAGAGTGTTTTTATAAAAATCCGCTCAAAGTCCAGTTCAACCTTCTTTCGAGATTAAAATTTCTTTTCTTTGCAAAGAATGGCTGACGCCCCAAATCTTCCAGTGGGTGTCCAAGACACTAACTGGTTCTGTAGATACCTCCAAGCTACAACACCAAAGGTGCAAGGGCAAGCGCCCAATGTTGCATCGACGGGTGGAGGTCCCGTTAATCCACCTGTAGCAGCCAATTTTTCTAAGCTATGCAAGGAGTTCACTAATAAAAGAGGCAGCACATTTTCTAGGATAGAGGATTTCGTTGAGGCATGAACCTGGTTGAGGAATATAGAACGAATATTAGGGCCATCAGGATTGGAGGACCGATAGAGAATTCAGCTTGCATCTTGATAGCTGAAAGGAGAGGCTTATTACTGGTGGGAGATTGTAGAGAATGGGGGTAGAGACACTGGTTGGGTGGGATTTCGGGAAAGGTTTAAGATAAAATTCTTATCGCAATTCGAGGAAAGCATGTAGTTGGAGAAGTTCATTAATCTGAAGTAGGGGAGTCTTTCGGTGTAAGAGTATATAAATCAATTTAATATGTTATTGAGGTTCGGGATGGAGCTAGTTAATACACCGCATAAGAAGGCCATCAAGTTTGGTAAGTGTTTCAACCAACCCCTCTAACTGTTGGCATTGACACATGTATATATGGGAGTGACGTATAAGTCACTTGTGGAAATGGCTCTCATATCAGATGTTGATTAGGAAGAAGAGGTTAAGGGGGTTCCTAAATCAGAAAAATCTAAGAAGCAGTGGTGGAAGAATAAGAAGGAAGGAGGAGGACCTTAAAAGGGACAGATCATGAAGGGAGAGAAATGTCATAATTGTGGATAGGTTGGGCATTACTCAAAGGATTGTAAGAAGGACACGATGAATGGGAGGTGTTATAGATGTAGGCAGCCTGGACAACTTAGTAGAGATTGTCCTTAGGGAACAGGGTAGAGAGCAGTGCACCTATGGTGCAAGTATAGGCTTTGAATGCAGCACCTTCTAGTAGTGGACGGACCAAGGTAGGAAAGTCTCTATAGAAAGTTTGATCTTTATTTCGTATTTTACTATTCTAACTCTTTTTGACTTTGAAGTTTCACATTCTTCCATTTCATGTTCCTTGGCAGATTGTTTGCACATATCTGTAGTTGTAGACCATATAGTTGTTTCAAACCTCGTAGGAGGATCGGCATATTTATCCTTGATTTGTACGGGTTTGAAAAATTTTAAGCTAGGCATAGAGTTTGATTGTGATGCCCATGTAATGGGATTTTCGAGATATGGGGTGATTTTGGAGATGGACTGGTTATCTACTTATGTGGCGATATTGGGCCCCAAAGGAGAGTCTTCAGGCTAGGGACATGTAGCAGACGGACTCTCGAGGTTTCTTGCGACCCCAAGGTCAATCATGTTGAGCTTCCTTTATTCCCTTGATTCATCACTAGAGGAGATAGATTCAGTACCAGTTGTTAGAGATATCTTAGACATTTTGCGGGGGTTAAGGGGCTACCTTCTAAGAGAGATCGATATAAGGATCTATCTGAATGACAATGCTAAGCAAGTGGCATTGCCCGTGAGACATATGGCTCTTAAGGAGAGGAAGAAATTAAGTAAGCAGATTGGTGAGCAATTAGAGAAAGGCTTTATCGAATGGAGCACATCTGAGTGGGGGGCGCCAGTCGTCTTTGCATCAAAGGTGGATAGATCCCTTCAACTTTGCAAAGACTATAGAGAGTTAAATAAGGTCACAAAGAAGAATCATTACCCACTTCCTAGGATAGATGATATTTTCGGTCAATTGGTTGGCTCTTTAGCTTACAATCGTTGACGATAGCATCGATAAGACAGCAATTAGGACACCCGATGGATTCTTTGAGTGGTTGGCTATGCCGTTCGGGCTTACAAATGCCCCAACCTAATTTGTAGACTTGATGAGCTGTGTTTTTCGAGATGTCCTAAAAAAGTTCGTTGTAGTGCTTATGGACGACATTATGTTGTTTTCCAAGAGTATGGAAGAGCATGTTATTCATCTTGAAGAGGTTCTTCGTACACTTCATTTTCATCAATTGAAAGCAAAATTATCGAAGTGTCACTTTTGGCGTGAGGAGGTGTGTTTATTTGGGCATGTAGTCTCAAAAGAGGGTCTATCTGTGGTTCGCGCTAAGGTAGTAGCAATAAGGGATTGGAAGGCCCCCAAGAACGCTATCGAAGTTAGAAGCTTTCTAGGTTTAGCTGGTTATTATAGGATGCTTAACAAAGATTTTGCTAAGATTTCAGCGCTGCTTACTCACCTAAATAATTTGAATGCGGCATTCATTTATGATGTGGATTGTGAGGATTCGTTCACGATGCTAAAGAGGGCCCTTACTAGTGCACCACTGTTAGTTTTACCCGATGGAGCTAAGCCTTTTACAGTATACCCTGATGCATGTGGGACTGGCCTTGAGGAAGTATTGATGTAGGAAGGAAGGGTAGTATGCTATGGGAGTAGACAGCTGAGAACTCATGAGAAGAGCTACCCCACTCATGATTTGAATCCGGGTGCTATTGTTTTCGCGCACAAGTCTTGGAGACAATACTTGTTAGGAGAGAGGTTTGAACTTTTCACTGACCATAAATCATTGAAGTACTTATTCTCGTAAAAGGATTTAAACTTGAGGCAGCCGTGTTGGATGGAGTTTCTGGTATCATATGACTTTGAGATAGCTTGCAAGAGGAACATGGTTGCAGATGCATTATGTAGGAAGAGAATAGACCTTAGCCCAATGTTCATGGAGTGGAAAAGCATAGAATTTATTTCCACCTTTGAATTTAATCCCTTTATGGATATTACTCCTGGATTATTGGTTGCACTTGAGGTTAAGCCTACCCTCAAAGATCAGATATGCTGAAGGCAGCTAGAGGATTCAGAGCTTGTTGATATTCTAGATTGGATTAGAAGCCAACACTATTCCATCGATAATAAAGGGTGGCTAAGGAGAGATGGAAGACTTTGGGTACCCCGCACTTGTAATTTGATAACTGTAGTTCTAGCAGAAGCACTCCATTTTCAGATAACCATTCATCCGGGTGGTGATAAGGTGTATAGGGTCATGAAGTGAGTGCTTTATTGGAGTGGCATGAAGAATGATGTAGCAGATTTTGTGACTAAGTGTCTTGTGAGCCAAATGGTTACGGCGGAGAAATAGAGACCTGGAGGATTGCTTCAACCATTGGATGTATCCGAATGGAAGTGGGATAGTGTTTTGATGGACTTCATAGATGGTTTACCCTGATCTAGGAAGGGGAATACTAGTATTTGGGTGATTGTAGATCGTTTTACTAAGAGCACCCACTTCATTCTGATCAAGTACAACACCTTATTTGGTATCCATATACGTTCGTGAGTTAGTCCGACTTTATGAGTTCCCTCTGGCATAGTGAGCGACAGAGACCCTATCTTTACTAGTGAGTTTTGGAGGAGTTTGCAAGAGTTTTTAGGGATGCAACTTAGATTGAGTACGGCCTATCACCTTCAAACGGATGGCCAAATGGAGATAGTTTATAGAGTTCTGGAGGATTTATTGAGGATGTGCATTGTTGATTTTATAGGGACTTGGAAGGAGCACCTTCCTTTAGTGGAATTCAATATAAAAATATTTTTTAGGCTAGCATTGGCATGGCTCCTTTTGAAGCCCTTTATGGAAGACCTTTGCAAATCGACTACGTGTTGGTCGGAGTCTACAGGAAGATTGGTACTTGGTCCTAACATGGGTATGGTGACTTCGGAAAAGATTGATATGATTAGAAGAAGAATGAAGATGACCCAAGATAGACAGAAATCCTATGCAGATAAGCGGAGAAGGGATATTTAGTTCAAGGTAGGAGATTTGGTTTTCATTAAGGTGTCTCCACTAAGAAAGGTAGTGAGGTTTGGATCAAGAGGGAAACTTGCTCCCTGATTCGTATGACTGTTCCCCATTGTGGAAAGGGTTGGGAAGATGGCGTATTGAATAAAGCTACCATAGATGCTCGTGGTGATGTTTTTCATGTTCCACACTTGAGAAAGTGCTTACATGATTCATTAGAGGTAGTGGAACCTAGCCAACTTGAGGAAGTTGAAGTGGAGAGAGAAGCATCGGTTCGTCGCATTCCTACCAAGATGATTTGACATGATATCAAGAAGCTTAGGAATAAGAAAGTACCTTTGGTTAAGGTAAACTGGGGAGATAGTATTGAGGATGCTACGTGGGAAACTGAGGGGAAAATATGTATCTCTTATACACATCTCTTCAAAGGTACGTCTTGAATTTCTTATTTCTATCTTTAGTTTTGAATAGGCTCTTTCCATTAGTATCCTTTGGGAAGGTAAATCTTAGGATTTAACCATTCGATGGTAGGACTGAATGTGAACATGTTACTAGCACATTTATGTATGTTGGACACGTGTGGTTGCAAGTGTTTGCTAGGGGATGCTAATGGATGCATATACACACACTCGACATTATGATCTCTTAGAGATCGGCCTAACTAGGTCACTAAAGCATATGCATATAGATGTGTGTGCACTTTCATTTTTACTTCATTGTTGCTATGAATAGGTGATTTTCATATGATTGTTGCATTTGATGATGGTTGTAGTACGTATATAGAAATATCAGTTGTCATTAGGGAATTTGTAGTCATTTGGATACACGGCACTGACATGAGCGCATAAAAAAGAGGTCGACTGAATCAGTAGACTGCCTACTCTTTTACATTAGTTAAGGACAATGACACTACACTATTGCATATATCATAAATGGCATTAAAAAGCTTAAGGACAATGGATGAAATGGATGATCGTTCAATATGTGGTTGTGAAATTTGGATGAAAATATGGACGAAAACATTTATTTCATTCTTTTGTCCTTGGAGATTTTGGGGGCGAAATCCTTTAAGGAGAGGAGAATGTAACACCCAACATTTTAAGATAATAAAATAACCAAAATAATTATTAAATAGTGAAATTGAGCATTTTTGGACTTATCAGAAATTAGCTACGTGTGTTGCACCATTGGGTCCGCGACATTTTTTCGATCAATTTCCATATATAACTTGTCAAAATCCGAGCTAGTGTGAAGAAGTTACGAGAAAAACCAGATATCAGAATAAAATAAAAACTTACATATTTAAATTAAAAAAAGACCCTATAGGTCGATTCGCAAAACCCCCAGGTTGACCCGCATTTCCCTCTTGGACGTAAAAACGTCTAGGAGCGAGCTGACGGATCCAAAGTTGATTTATGTGCGATCTGAAACATAGTTTTCTAGGTCCAACGATTCGCCGTGAGCCTGTGATATGGTTGCACCAGATTTAATCCTAAAATCCAACAGTCTGATATTCCTAAACTCCATTATAAATAGAACCCTAGGCCTAACTATTTTCTCACAATTAGATTTTTCTCCCAGTTGGATTCATCGCCTGAGGCTAAACCCTAAATAGAAATTTTTTGTGGAGAGGAAATCCTTTTAATAAAAATATTTTGCACCCTAGAAGTGGATCTAGGAAGGCCTAGGATTTGAGCTAAGGACCATAGGTGAGCGTTCTGTAATTATTTTAGATTTATAAGCAATTTAAAATAATAGGTTTTTCAATATATGTAGTTTTTCTATAATTTTGAGACAGTTTTTATGTAAGTCTATTTACAGTCGGTTTTTAAGTAAATTTCAGAAGTTCTTTTCAATATATTTTTATTTAGTTGTTTAATTCTGTTATTTGCAGTAATTTACAGTTATTTATATCTATTTTAAGTTGGAATTTATCTTATAAATGTTAGTTTCTTTTTTATAGAGATTTAATCCTTTTTGGCGCGAATAAAATATTAAGAAGAGAAGAATTCGCATATATGGATTTGATACAGGAAAACATTATTTACAGAAATCAGATGTAAAATGAGAAAAATTGAGATAGAATGGAGATGGATTGAAATAGGCAAATTTAATATATTTGCAAGCATGATTATAACAAGCGATTATAATTAAAATGGGAAAATATGAGAGTAACAATTGCAAGAACAATGATAACAAGTAGGTTATAATTAGAAAGAAAGAAATAACAGAAGGGGCTTATTTTAAAACTAAATCTTGAATAAGCTAATAAGCAAATATAGTAGTAGTGGCCACACCGACAACGTTCCCTTTCAGGTGTGCGACTGACGGTCTAACACACGGGTGAGGCTGGGTAAGCTTATGCTGATTAGGTTAAATAAGTGGCCAATAGATAGAGGCCCAAATTTGGGGATTTGGGCAAGGGGACAAAGTTAGAAGAATTATTTGTTAGGACTAGTATCGACAGAATTTCCTTTCAAATTGAGGGCTGAAGGCATCACATGCGGGTGAGGCTTGGCACACATATGCTGATTAGGGTAAATAAAGGGTCAAATAGCTGGCGACAGTTAGTGCATGCCGGCGATGACCGAGCGTGCGACATCGATTAGGGTAAATAATTTGCAACTGCAACACTCCGCATTTTTATATAATTAAATAAAATAAATTAAATTAACATAATGCAAAACAGAATATAAATGTCAAATATATGCATTTAAGAATTAAAAGGTTACATAGATTTATGCAAGCAATGAGTGTGATTAATTGACGCGACAATCAATTAAAAGGGGAATTAATTAAGAGACATAGAGGCGTCAATTAGTCAGAGAATATTTCACTTTTATAACATTAATTAATTAAGGAATCTTTTCATTGATGGAAATGTATGTGGAGAACAAATTAAATGATAATGTGCATATACTAATTTATAATTGATGTAATCAATTAATTAAGAAATTAATTAACGACATCAAGTAAGCATTAATTGATAAAAGAAGGAAACTTATATGTCGGTTAATTGGGTAATGAATTGGTGGTTTAAATATATAACTAATAAATGCATGATAGTGTGACATATAAGAATTAATTTGAATATCGATTAAAATGGGAAAACGTGTAAATTATTTAATTGGCATCGATTGAGCGTTTTAAAATGGGTGTCAATTAATCAAAGAATATGCCCTTGTTACAATAGCTAATAATGTAAATTAATTAACTAGATGAAAATGCTAGTTATATGATTATTTGTTTCCAAGATAAAAAATAAAAAAATTAATTGGAATGCGTACAAAAATCAAACGGAGTAATTAAGTTTATATGAAGGTAAGTTAATAAAATTAAATTAAAAAGTATAACTTTATATACAATCAATTAATAGAGATATTAATTGACGTGTTCTAATAGGTAAGAAATTATAACGTATAAGAATCAATTATATATATATATATATATATGCATGTATGATCTAATTAATTGGATAATTAATGGGAGATTCTTACTTAAAAGGAAATGTGAATTAATAAGACTGTATAACAAAGGAATAAATGAATAACATTGGAGAATTATACGTTATAAGACAATGTAAGCAAATCAATAAAAAAATGTGAGGATTGTTTTTAGGGTTAATCGGATGGTTCATATTTGTTCACTACACCTATAAGTTGAACTTTACTTAACCCTAGCCACAATATTTTCTCTGAATTAGCTGCTGTCATTTACAGCAAACTCCTCTTCACTTTTCCATCTTCCTTTCTTGTCTATCAATCAAATATTTCCCTAAGAAAAATAAAATTAAGCAAGGATATACATAAAAGAAAATAAGAGAATTGCACAAACAAATCAGAAAATTTATAGCGAATTAAAAATGTAACGACCTTCCTTTTTTGAGGTTTCAAGTAGAAATACATGTCAGACTAAAACCATTCAAAAGGGCAGATTGTATGAGGTAAATAAGAAAAAGAGAAAGAAAGAAAACAAATACAGAATCTTGCAGGCGAATGATAAAATATAATAATCAAATAACAGTTCATGAAGCTTTTATAAATACATTTGACAATTCTTTTACAATACAAAATCAAAGTTATAGAAACAGGAAGAAATAAATAATAAATGCAGCGGAACAACATGATGCATCGAAATATATTAAATAATACTAGTACAAATCTTCGTCTTCATCCTCCAGAAATAAGGTCTTTAATCCTGAAATGCTTAGGCTGGCCCGAGCGAATCAAAAGACAAAACACTCGAGTCAGAACTAAAAGATCTTATGTAAGTTAAATCGAAATATGAGTGTGACGGCGTCAGAGAAGTTTACGGGGTTTGACATCTCCTATCCATTGTCTAACGTTAGTGCAGTAACTTAAGAGAAGTTCAGGATTCACATCTCCCAAAGATCCGTTAAACTATCTACTATATAGTACAATGCGCAATTATAATATGTCTACAGTAAAGTAAAAGTATTAAAATAACATTAAGGTATTACCCGTATCCCCCTTAACATATTTTATATATTCCAATAGCCTATACAGTACCGTACGCTCCTCCGTAAACTGGAAGTTTACACAGAGGGCACCTCATAGGTGTGGTACAAAGTAAACTCGTCGAAGGCGCTCTTGGGCATTTGAAAACGGCACTCGAGGCAATGCCACGGTAGATATAACAATTGCGGATCCGGACTGGTGGTAACGCATAACATCTACTACCTCCACCTCGGACATACTCCCAAATCAAAAATCAAAGGTGGCCACCAAATCAATCACAAAGTAATAGAATTGTATCGAAGAAATGTGTCCGATAGGAGGAATGACCTCACTTGGCCTGGTATGGCTCTTGTTTTAGTTACATCTAAGCTGACTCATGGGAGTTAGGGTCACGTCATACCACATATATAAATCGTTTGCCACGCCATCCTACTTCATGTTTGGAATCTCCACCACATACACAATTGTTAAAGTGGTTTTCGGTATTGGTAGGGAGTATGACAATATCCGATCCCGGTCTCTTTAACAATCAAACGCTTATTACACACAGGATGGTTCTTTAAATTTTCAAAACCATTTCATAATTGATATCAAAGTATCATATTCAATTAAAACCATATCACTTCCGAAATTTATATCCACTTTCAAAAAATCATATTTTCAAAAGAGTTTACAACCCTCATTTCAAAATTTCATATTCAAACCAATTATGCACTTAAATCCCCACTCAGGTTATAATATCATTTAACCTTATTCAATTTAAAATCGAGGATTTAAAATATAAACACATCCACTTAATTTAGTTTGAAATTTATAAAGGTAGTTTAGATAGTTATAAATAGTTTGGAAAATGAAATATTTTTAATTTTTAAAGAATATAGATTGTAGCAGTTTATACTAAAAAAATTTCATTTGAAAAATAGTTTCAAAGTCAAACCGATTCAATTTCAAATTTCCCTATTGAAATCAATTCCAATTTCCATTTCGATTTAATCGATACAATCCTAATTTCAGGTCGAATTTTACTTCGAGTCCAAATAAATTTCAATCTCAATTCCAAATAAATTTCAATTACAATTCCTAATTAATTTCAGTTCTAATTCTCAACTTTCAACCATTTCCATTTATATGAATTCCGAGCTCGATTTTTAAAATATCGATTCAAAACACTTAAATCAAATTTACCATCCATATCCATACTAAAATCCAAATCTTCAAATATAATTCAATTTTGAGCTCCATTTTGAAATATCATTTTATGTCACTTTTATTTAGCAATATTCAGAGTTTGAATAAAATTCCAATCTTTTTAGATAATCAAGTTATGAAATTCACATCATATTCGATTACAACTTAAAAAATTTCAAATGCGATTCTTTAAACAATTCCGGTTGATAAGTTCCTTTTTAACATTTCAGGCAAAAGTTCAAAAATGATTCCATTTCCATAAATTCAGTTTTATTTCTTAAAACTAAAATTATTTTAAATAATTTCAAATCACAATTTATAATCATTTAATTTAGCCAATCCAACATCCGTATATAATTTTATATCCTACGGTTATTTTGATTTAATTTCTTGGATGGACATATATCATTTCAACACAAATAAATGCCATAAGTATGTATCATTTCAACCTATTTCCTAATTTATTCAAAATAATTCAGTTTATAATTTTATATACTATAAATAAATTACAGGGTGATAGTGGGACATATGCAAATTAAACAAACATCCAAATCATCCAAATATCAATCAATAGTATCCATCACAATCAAGCATCCAAATAGTCAAAATATCACAAAAATTAACTAGTCATCAATAATAGCGAGTTTAACTAATAACTTAATTCCCATTTCAATTTGAATTGTCAATTAAAATTCCTATCATTTTAATTCATAAATTTAAATGTCAATTAAATTTACTCAACAACAATCAATAAATTTAAATCACTTCACGATATAGATTTAACTAACATAAACATGTTTAGTTCATCATGAGCGTATAAAACATGTACCTTTATTAGAACATAAAAATATTTCTTCTTCAAATAAATACCATTTCGATTCCAAGTTGTGGCCTTCGTCAATGCGATTGCAATGCGACTTGTTTCACTCAAAACGGACCTTGTATAAGAAAGTTATGAAATTTTATAAGTTGACGATATTTACATTTTAATTATTGAACAAATTTCAATCTTATTAAAAATAATTACCTAATACACACACACACGGAATATATGGCATGACCCATCAACAAAAATTAATCTACCCCCTTCTTTCCCTCTCACTCCTCACCACTTTCACGTTTTCTAGCTTTTGTTCCTGTTTTTTCTTTTTCTTTTTCATTTGTTTTTTTCCATGGCCCAAAGCCCAACCTCTCTTTTTTCCCCATTTCTTTTTATTCTTCCTTCATTTGCTTACAATTTCCTCTCATGCACGCCCCTCGTGTCAATGACATGCCCCTTGGACCACCATTAATCGATCTACGACCACCTACGAACTCGCCTCGCCGTCCTCCTCAACCTGGCACCACCGCCCCTTTCTCTGAGTCACCTAATCGAATCATGACCTTACCATTTCCAGGTCAACCACCACTAAGTCGCGAACCCCATGCGCCACCTCATGCTCCTAAACCACATCCACGCATGCACCTATCCACCATGAACCCGAATTTCATGTCTCCATAGCCCAACGATGCCCAAAATTCGCCTAATCACAAACCATAGCCTAGCCTTCCACTAGACAACCCATTATCGATCAACAGAACGAAGCCGCAACTCACCAGAAGATTACCAGCACATTGATTTCATTGAAAATTGATTTTTAAAATTGGATTCACATTTTTTAATTGAGTAAAAATAAAGAAACTAATTTTTAAACTTTTCTTTTTTCTTTTTCTTTTTGTTTTGTGTGTTTTTGGAATAAAGAGAGGTAACGTATACGATTTTAAATCAAGCAGGAGGTAGGTACTATAGTGGGGTGGCTGATGCATGTAGTGTGCAGTTGAAAAGAAATAATATGAGTAAAAAGGAAAGAATGTAGGCTGTGGTCAAAATCAGGAATATATATATATATATATATTATATATATATATATATTATCAAAATATCAGGTTGTAAATTTTGGATCCCAATCGACGCATGCTGTCTGGTGTTCATAATGTTGTACCCCTATTTCAAACGCTATGGAACAAGTTCAAAGGCCTAATTCGATCTTACGGAGAAGATAGCTTATTGAAACTAATTATAATAATAAATTTCGAATATAAATTTCAACGTGTTTTTAGCCCATATGATCAAACGATAACCCTAAATGCTACAAATTTGAAGTCCTATAATGACACACCATTTCAGATCCAATGAAACTGTTTCGTCGGATTTCGAGGTTGTGGCCTCGAAGGCTATTTTTATTCTTTAATTAAAACGAGTTATTTTGAAAATTGAGTAAATCGATTTTAAGTTCAATTTCAAACTATTATTTACCTTCATTCTTATAAATAAAAATTAAACACGCTTTGAAATTATTTTTATCTAGCTTAAAACTCAAGATTCCACTATTTAACCAAATTTAAATTATCAAATTCAACAATTAAATTATCCAATAAACCACTATATTTGAAATTCTAGTTATTAAATCCATAGAATTTACTTTTAAATATTTAAATCAATCAAATATTCCAATTTCAAATAAGCATTCAACTACCTTATATGTCAAAAAATATAAGGTCTGGCGTGTGTATATGTGTGTTCGTACATATAATAGAAAATTACAAATATACTCTCTCATACGCTCTAATGTAATAGGAATCTACCAACCATAAAAACCAGCACCCTAGACACAATGACCTAACCAAAAGCGGTGTTTGAAATTAGGTCATGCCAAGAAGTATGAACCATTAGGTTGTATATTATTTATATGGTACAGAAATAAATATAACTCTAAAACATTCAACAATTTCAATTCTTACATTGAAGAAATAAAATATAAATACTGAAAATCGCATAAATCATTACTATCCCAAAATAGTAGTGGTCCATTCAAAAAGGGCCCAAAAAAGCCCAAATAGGAATACAAAATTAGATAAACTGGTAAATACAATAAGATATGTTGGAAAATTACTATGAATTAATTTATCACAAAATCACACTATCACTTCCTCCGTGCACCTTATCCTTTTTACCTTACCTATTATCCTCTCTTGTTGTAATACATAAAGAGGGAAAAATAGAGGGAATTCAACAAGATCTATGAGACTTATTTTACTAGTGGTATAATGTATACAGGTAGTTAAATCATCACTTATAATCTACACTAACTAAGGTTGTTCATTTATGTGCATGCACTAAGCACAAAGAATTATTCAATTTACATAATATAGATAGAATTCCTTAATACGCCCAAATTCAATACTAAACTATGAAGATTCCTTCCCGAAGGTTGGACGTTTAAAAACTGATTAAACCAAGGAATACCTAGCATACAATCTTGATAGCAAACCGCCTAACCATACATTAAGAATACATTCTCATTGGCAAACCGCTTAAACTGCATTACACTGAGTGTACATTATAATACCTTGGAACACACAATCGGCACAGGATCCCAATGGTGACTTACCATAAAAGCATTGATTAACCTCCTCTTTAATGGATATATCCTTCACTCTTTATCATTCAACTTAAAGAAAAAAGGGCCGATAAACACTTCTACTTACAAATAGACACAACTGCTTATCCACACGCTGAATCCTCAATTGGCAGATGTCTCTTCCTCCTCTGTAGTAAGAAATACTTTACCAAGGCAGGCTACAGTAATAATAAAAGCATATAATTGTGATATAATGACACGATATGTTGAGTGTCACGTTATACAGCATCATCAAGTATGAAACTAGGTATGTCACCAAATGTGAAACAATTCTTGCATGTTACACAACTGCATGTAGTTACGTGAACTCCGCAATGTCAAGAAAGTGGGAACAAGTTTCCTCGATCCATCCTACTTGGCCTGCACTAAGTCTTTGCTCAACCTGAGTTGTCTACAAGTCTTCAATCATTTGAATAGTCATGTCAGTCAACATGATTCATGTACCCTGTTTGTTTTCTACAAATAGAAAAATTATGCGACCAAATAACAATTTTAGGCGACCGGAATGAATGTCAGTTGGCTAGATCTTCTAGTCAATTGACGGTTTGACATTGAAAATTAACTTTCACTTGTAGGTAGTTGTCTTTTTCTTAAGGTTTTATAGAGCAATTTCAAACGACGCACCCTATTTTAAGTCAGTTGGATTCACAAATACCGGGTTATTCTAGCTTATTTAGATTGTCTTTTTTTATCTAGTTTTAATTCCTTTTATTTATTTTATTTATTCAAACATTATGTATATCTTTGAATGCATATTAACTTCATTTTGGATAGTTATCTATATATAATTCCGACTTTCATCATATCCATCCTTTTATACATTTGATCCCATAATTCTATATAACTATTCAGTGGTCCATCTACGTATCAATTCCATTCGTTGTTGATAGAATAAGATTTATGTGATTTATGATATGTTACATGTATTCGTTTTTATCAATTTAAGTCTATTTTATATATCAGACTTATATGTTTTAAAGGTGAATTATAACCATTCAAATGACAGAATATTATAAATTTAAGAGTTTTGAAGAATGTAAATGATTTCGCACCTTTGGACTTAAAGAACTTCAAATTTAAATAAGGTCATCTTTTTTCAAATGCTGAATAACTTTGTCCAAATGACATTGAATGGACAACCCTATGTACATTTTGAATTTTTGAATTATACTCTACAAATTATTTAATACTAGATGAGAACAATAATATAAGATATCTTGTCATTTTGTCCCAATATGATTATCGATCTTGTGTCCAAAGCATTTACCGAGTTTATATATCAAAAATAACTTTTTTAAACCGACGTTCCTACGTACATAGACCTACGATGAAACTAATATGCCTATGACGCAATGGCCTCAGGAATATAACAAGCATCACTATGGTGTAGAGAACATCCTACTCCTTACCAACGTCAGTTAATTTTGTATTTAGAAAAACATATGGGATGCATTTGGCGTAGCTAATTCACAACGCTCTATAGATGCCAAACTGGTTTTTCCACTCAATAAACAAACAACTATGTACTTTGTTCTCGCTAAGGTGTATTCCTTGTCCGTAGCGATTTCATAGCTTCACGTATATGAATTCCCATTGTCTTGGCGGAGTTGGTAACTTTTTAATGCCATTGCAATATTGACATAACGCTTGAAATTTAATATACGCGGTTGAATGAATATTTCATTTTTATTTCATTTTTGTATCATATGTATTTTTTTTGATACTTATAAACTAATTGTATAATTACATGAAAATTGAATTACATTCAGATTTAACTTTAATCGTAAAATTTATTATTTATTTTTGTTATTAAATATTATTCATTGTATTCTTTATGGTTATTTTTATTTTTAAATTATATATACAATTTGTTTATAGTTATAATTTTATTTTTATTTAATATTACTAAATTATATTACCAAATTATATATAATTTTGATAATATAATATTTTACTTTAATTTTAACTACTAAATTTAGTTTTATAAACTATATATTAATTTAATATTTTAATACTATTTAATTTGAAAAGTTTTAAAATAAATTTCACTTATAAAGTTAGCTATAGTGATAAAAATCATTAAGTAAAATTGGATAACAATTAAAAGGATCGAACATAGTTTAAATCGTACTATTATTGGGTTCAATCAAAATTTTGTTTTATTTAGCTTCCTTATTTCTATCTTCCGAAAAAAATTCGTGCACTAAATCACGGATCAAATTAATCTAGTTCACATGTTGAAATTAGAAACAAAAATCTTACCTGGTCTCAGGGATGAGAGGACCGATGTATTATCTCATTCATATCTATAAAACATTAATCAAAATTCAATTTGTAAATCGAGATATGACTAATATCCACAAACTCCATAGAATATTTCTTGGTTATCCAATCATAAAATTTCAAGGCAACCATGTTTTGAATTAGGTGCAATTTATAGAAAGATAAAAAAAATTGGATAGAGACATCAAGAAGTAGAAAGAGTCGAAATGCGGGTTGGAGGGGGGAGGGAGGGAGAGAGAGTGTGTAAAGGGAGAATGAAATATGTTACATCATAACTCCCGTTGAATTTCCATCTAAAAATTAGAAAAGTGAGGAAATATTATAAAGGTTCTAATTTTGAAAATTGTTAAATTTTAATATTTTGATATTCTAATATAAGCAATTTCTATTCGTATGTAAAATGATTTATGGTGTATTAACAAAATTGCTTTCTCGAACATAAATTCAATATGAAATTGTGATTTAACATATCTAATACTCTCTTTCTAAACACACTCTCTCTCAAACTCTCCCCCGATCTCTCCTTAAAACTCTCTCCATTTTTATCTTTCTACAAGTTGCGGCTAATTCAAAAGATGGGTGTCTTGGTATCATTCCGTTGGATAACGAAGAAATATTCTAAGGCATTTGTGGATATGAGTCGAATCCAAATCGATAAATTGAATTTTGATTGATTTTTTATGGATCTGAACGAAATTATACACCGGTCCTTCTACTTGAAGACCGGGTAAGATTATTGTTTCTAATTTCAGTATGTAAATTAGACTATTTTTTTCTAGGCTTAGTGTGTGAATTTGTTTGGGTGGAAAGAAATAATGAAACTAACATAAAACAAAATTTAGATCAACCCCAACAATAATATCATTTAAACTATGTTTGATCCTCGATCGTATTAGTATCCAATTTTACTTGATAATTTCTATTTCTTTTAGCTAACTTTTGGAATTGTGGTGGTAAACTTTGTATAAATTTAAATAACAATAATAATAAAAACAATAATTGAATCAATATGGAGTTATAAAACTCAATTTTATTAGTTAGAATTAAAGTTACATATTAATATTATCAAAATTATACACTATTTAGTAATATTAAATAAAATAAAATTATAGCTATAAATAAATTACATGCCGAGAACTTTTAAAATATCATTCTTTCCATTCATTCTGTCCTAGCTTAAACTATTAAATAAGCATGGAGTTTATATAGGTAGTAGTCAAAATAAACATGATCAAACGAGATAGAACGGAAATATGTGATATAACAAGAAGTGAAAATTAATATTTCCATTTAGTTGTATATGTTCTGTACTGTTTTTCCTGAAACTGATAATTCAATGCGGTTAAATTCATGGACACACGTACACTCTTCTTTAGTCATATAAGACAATAGCATCTAATAATAATGATAGTTTGGTTTAACACAAATATAGGAAACTTGATCAATTGAAGTTTTGCTATATCTCATTATATCCATTCTATATTATATATATCAACTAGACATTCAACATTGGTGTAAAATGTAATAAGTGGTTTGCAGAAAATTTCCAAGTAGATGATGCATTAATCCAATCTATAATAGCAGCAGAGATTAGAACTGCATCCGTTTCGATTATTTTTCATTGTGTTGTCCAATTAGCATGTTGAAGATGTACTTCCATAAACTAGCACATTTTATATGTTATTAAATACCTTCTCTTGACTTTATTAATGCTTCAACAGATTAGAAAGAAACAAATTGTTGGTCATGGAATGATAAATATAGTGATTAATCCTATACCACTACATGAACAGTATGATTTATAAACTTAAAAGGACAAATAATATTGAGGAGGGTGGCATCATACATAACTATTATTATATTTTGATTAAGTGCATAAAACCCGATAAGTACGGCTCTTTTTGAGAATATCTTTTCTTACAAGATTTGGTTGTTTTAATATAATACTCCATTCCTTTCAAATCCAGTTGATAAAAAAATGTTGGTCATAAATGGAGAATAAAGATGCTCGACCTTTAGTGAAGAAGAATAAGATGTAAGGATTTTCAATGTAGGATAGTGGTTTAGTAACCAACCAAACATTAAAAAAATTACATACACCCGTTTGTTAAATACTCGCAGGTTTCTTGAATTTCTTATTATGTAGCCAAAAGCGGATCTCTAGCAGCCTATCAGAATTAGTTATAAGACCTAGACGTAAATAAAAGTGTCATATGTACTTAAATATGGCATAAAGAATCAACTAATAGCTACATATAAAAAGAATTTCTAGAAACCGGGAAAATACTCAACAAATGGGTTCGTGATATGTATTTTTTATGTATGATTAGTTAATAAATCACTATCCTATTGAAAATCATTTATTTCTTATGCTTATTCAATGAAGGCTAAGTATTTTGTTCTTTATTTATGGCCAACATTTTTTTGTTGGTTGGACTTGAGAAGGCTGATCATTTTATTTAGACACTCGGATCTTATGAAGAGAAGATACTCTCAAAAATAGCATGTCTTCATCAGGTTTAACGTACTCAATCAAAATATAATAAAAGTTATACTTGACCACTGCTTAAATTTACTAGTCCTTTACGGTTTAAATCATATTGTTTATGTAGTAGTACTGAATCAATCATTACACTTATCTTTCAATGACTAGCATTCGGCTTCTCCCTAATCCGTTACATCATTGATTGGGTCAAATAAAGTACTTAGTAATGTAAAAAAATATAGGCTTAGAGAGGTACATCTTCAACACACTACTTAGACAATACAATAAAAATATTTAAAATCAATGTAGTACTAATCTCTTCTGCTATTACAAATTGGACTAATGAATCATTTACTCGATCAACTTATTACATTTTGCGTATATGGTGAATATCACTCTGACATGTATAACATAATATGCCACAATGGAGTGGATATAAAGAAATCCAAGTTAACTCAAATTTGTCAAATTATATGTTTGTGGTCAATCAAAATCATGATATTTTTATCAATATTTGTTATGATCATTCCAATGTATTTTATGTGAACAAAGTTGTGAATAAAAATCCAAAAGTATGTGATGCACGCTCAACAGCTTTAGAGATTCAATAATAAATATCTGGAGTCATATTATTTTCCTGATACAAGTTTGTAACCGTGATAGAAACATGCCAAACTACATGAGCCATCCTTCCGAGTGGTTGGTGAACTTGTTGATTTTCCTTTCATGTAAACTTGCAGACCGGAAACTTAGCATATGTTGGTTCCATCCTTCAATTTACAAGTTTTTGGAATGAAGAGAAGTCGAGTATTCATGAAATAAAGCTTAAACAAAAAATTTGTAAGAGTAAATTCAAAGTTGCGAAGATGATGGAATCAGCAAAGGAAGTTGAAATTTCGAGAGGGGCGTTAGGGAATAAATCTGAACGATGGAGGGCTAAATAGAGATGGCGGCTAAAAATTGGAAAGGCCGTTCCTATTCTAAACCAATTTTCCATTCCTATTTTACAAATTTTAAACAGCACCATGTGCGTTTTATTTGTCAACTTCATTAAAAAATTGCACTATTATATAAGAATAGTCGGCATTTTTGGTTGTTTATGAGGAAGAAATCTTCTGAAATTATTAAAAATTTTCATTACAGGCGTCAATAAATGTTGACTATTTAACATTACAGCATTTTGTTATCGCCTAAAATTTAGATGGTAGCAAGTGGAAATTTTAATTTGAAAAGTAAGATTCATTAGGAAACCCTGATTTGAATGGCTTTCCATTTATACGCATCTAACTATATTCAGAAAAATGTCACGGTAAGATGGATAGAATTGGAAATTCTTTAGCCCAACCGTGCATGTTTATGTATAACTTTATTATCCGTGTGTATATACATTTTTAATAATAGTTGAAATACCTTTGGTGTCACACTTTTTTGATATCAACGTGAACTACCAAAAATGCCCCTAATACCAAATCGTGATATCACTTGAAAATAGGATCTATTAGTTAATTTTCTTTAACAAATTCAAAACTTCCATCTACACATATTATCTTATCTTAAAATCACTTAAAATTAGTATCTAAAAGATGAAATTCCTTTAAAAATTCAAAACATGCATCTACAAATACTACCAAATCTTCGTATCACTTAAAAATAGGATCTAATAAATAAATTTTTAATTAACAAGCGTCATCATATGCGCTTCGTGCACGAATTGTTTTTCTATAAATTGCATATTTTTAACACATTCAAAACAATATGTTTTGCAAATAGTTAACTATATTTTTACATTGAAAATGTATATGCAGTTAGTATGATCTTTTATTTTTATGTTATAACAGCTAATTTTTAGTTCTAAGTTACAAATCCAATTTTTACGTTAGTGTGAATTCTCATTTGTTAGATCCTATTTTTAAGTGCTATTAAATTTTCATAATATTAATGGAATCAACATCTAGGTTTGAATAATTCTAAAGTAATAATAGAGAGATTTTATCTCCTAATTCATAGGAAAGATTATATAAAATAACAATTTAATATTTAAAAAGTTATATATAGGTATATTCTTGGATGTTCATGGTCAGACCAAAAGATTGCACTTCCAATCCAACTATTAATTAATTAATTATATAAATGAATTTCAAACCTAAAAATAAATTTGATGTTCCAACTTAGAAATAAAATTTAAACCAACAAAAATGATTTCAAAACAAAAATATGGTTAAATATTTATGTAAATCATATTCTCTTGAATGTGCTAAACATATACAATTGTAGAAAAACAATTCACGCGCAAAGCGTGTGCCATAACGCTCATTATAAAGTATAAGGAACATATACTATTTTCCAAAACAAATGCATATCATGTAATGTCACCACTAAAGGCATAAGCATATACTTTGCTAGTATTTTGGTAGATTTGTCAAGAAAAATATTTATAGTTATCTCTTTACTCATTTATTTAGTTTTGTTTTGCTTAACATGTTAAAGCGTAACAAAGTTTCTTCTAAGAAGACAAGAACAATTTAACGCGATAAGAAATCAATCTTTCAGTCAACATATAATTCCTATATTTTAGGATCCATGCATTAATTGAATTTTTAAGAAAAAACAGGTGGTATAAAAGACACATATAGTACAAATACACACACACACACACACAATATTCTACTAATTTTTATTAAAATGAAAGTATAGTCATTTGAACTATGGAGACATAATTAAAATTAAACGATTATAATCTATCTTCATGAAAAACCTAGTGTTGTTCATAACCTGATCTACATATCAGCCACAAAAATCAGATTTTCTATTATACAGTTTGCAAGATATAACTTAGGATGGTCTAATAGAAAATATAAATAAGTCATCATGCGAATCATGGTGAGTTATTTAAAAAAAATAATTAGAATTTATCTTCATGAAAGATCATAATGTCATACACATTTAACTTTGTAGATAAATGTTGAAAACTTTTTTCCTCCAATTTCAGCCATGGTTTACAAGGCTCAACTTGAAGAACTCTAAGAGAAGAGATAAAGAAGTTAACATTCGACTAATGGAGGAGGTGAAAAAGTGAACTTTTCTCTAACAGAGGAGATGAGAAAGAGACCTATTCTCTTTTAAATATGATTAGAATTTCTTTTTCAAAAGAAAGTGTTGAAAAAAATCATAATATAGAGAAGAAGACGAGAAGAAGACGGGAAGAAGAAGAAGAAGACATAAATAGTTAAAGTGTTGAAAAAAATCATAATATGGAGAAGAAGACGGGAAGAAGAAGAAGAAGAGATAAATAACCATTGAAGGCTACATTTTAATGATATTTATAGACTTAGAGCCTAAGTAAGCATACAATAAAAAACTATTGTACTATCATGGATACTGTATTATCCATGATTTATTATTTAGCATATAATAATGATCGCTTAGTGGAAATAAATATATTTAGTCTTCATTTATTTTTCAGCCAAAGTTAGTTAATCACTCTTTATTTGTGTTACATATTTGTCCCTTGTTTTCTTTATGTTATCAACCAAAATTTGGTAATCATTGTTTATTAATTGCTTAATTTATGACATAAAGATATGTGCATTGTATATCTTATTTTGGTCCCTTTATATAACTAGTTATCCTTGTGTATATTTATTAATAATTGGCTCGAAAGCGCAAACTTTTGTTCTGACCATGAACTTCCAAAATTGTCTTTCTATGTAATTCTTTGGAAAAATTTCATTATAATTTACTCATGAAAAAAGGATTTGAAATTGTCCTTTAAATGCTTGAATAGAGACGAAAAATACATGAATACGACCACACATTTTTTGAGGTTTATTCTATTTTAACATGTAATATTTCTTTCTTCTATTGAACAAGCTATATTTCATTATTTTATTGAACAAGCTATAAATTGAAAGATCTTTTGAAAAATTTCCATTATAATTTACCCTATAAAGTAGCATTGGATAAGGAACTTTAAATGCAATCAAAAAATTCATAACCATCAATCTGAAACTTAATATCATGCTTTTGTTTATGATTGATTCGGTATACTTTAGAAGATAACATTTGAAAAATTGCGATTATAATTTGCACTTGAAAATAGCATTTTAAAAGGTCATTTATAAGCTTGAAAGGCTAAATATAACATTGATTGGATATAATATGGATATATTCAAAACCTACTAAAAATGAAAGCACTAATTTGATCAAAATACGGCTAATAGGCTGAATATAACCTTGATCGGATATATCCTAGAAACATTTCCATTACTATTCACCATAGAAAACAACATTTTAAAAATTGTCATTTTAATTTGCTCTAGAAAATAACATTTGAAAAGCTCTATTAAATGCTCGATAAGTTAAATATTACATTGATTGCGTATAATCTAGAACACTGGATGTGTAGTAATATTCCTTACTAGTTAAATTACCGCATAATAGCATGCAATTTGTAAAAGAAATTGACCGTGTTTGTTAAATATATTCATTATTAAATAGAATATGGCTGGTCAATCCATGCTAAGGAAAGAATCGAACATTTATCTTTTAAATATCTAACTTAAGAAAATTCTTCCTTCCCTAAAAATATCATATGAATCTTTACACTACTCTTCACTCCACTATTCATAATCAATCCAACTTTCACTATCACTCTATTACTTCCACTGTTCTCTACTCTTTATTTTTGTTCGCGTTTATTCACTGCCGCTCACCATTATTGACCCCCAAAATCATAATTCTTTCAAAGCTTCAGGTCGGTTTAGTTGCATCTATAAATATTTCCTTTTTATTTAATAAAAATTTAATAGGTGGGACCGTTAGTACAAGAAATTTAATGGTCAGAGCTTTTTTATTTAAAATTGTTTTGTTCGTTGTGTTGATTGCAAATTGATAGTGGAATTCCATTGATTAGTAATCGTAAAATGGTTGTTGTTTGAGATCCTACTTGATGTTGCAAAAGGATGATGAGACTCCGTTAATTAGTGTGTATTTTTAGAATTTCAAAACGATATCATGTAAAATATATTCATTGAATTCGCTTTATTAGTACCAGCCACTGACAATCGTTTGCACTCATCCCTAAAGTTAAGCACTCAAAGGTAGTAAGTACATTCTAAAATAACCTATCTTCCTTAAAAAAACACTTTTCTGCTTGTTGCTATTTTGTGCTGATACTTCAAGCCCGCAAGTTAACTACCATTTGATGCTTTCCATACTCTTAACCAATTAACTTTTCCTTGGCTTTTTTAGCGAACTTAATATTATGCAAGATGCATCTAAAAAATCAGGTGGAACTCCGCTAACCATCAAGGATATTGCTCCTTCCATAATGTTATCAATATTGCAAACATAATACCTAGGCCAATCTAGTTCTTTTAACACTCAAAATAACTAAGCAGATCTGGAATTCAAACTTTTTGTAATGTAGACGGAGCAACAATTATGCAGCCTTGAACCAATGGCCAGAATTAACCACTCATATTCCTCCTTGGTACTTACCAGAGCATATCCCCTTAATCTCTTTTAGGGCCTAGCTGGTACCAAAGGTCCATCATCCTTTAATTTTTTTAATGTTTGAACTATTGATATGAAACTGTTGTAATGACCAATTAAAAAGTTATCTGTTACATAATAATACTAAACTACCATGTCACATTAATTACAATTTATAATGTATTTAACATGATAATAATATATATATATAACAATTCATAATAATATATATGTATAACATGATTACAATTCATACCGTATTTAACAATTTTTTTTACTTCCAATTCATACTTGATATATAATTTAATTTCTTAATTCACACACATTGCAATTTTACTCGATACATGGAAACATTATTTATCTTCATTAAGTATCTCATACCACATTACTTATTTATAGAGAAGCATTGTAAAATATTTGTGTTATTTCCTTACCTTTTAAAACTATTAAGCCACAGTTTTGAAATATATATGGGCATTATACAACCCTCTAACTACGGTAAAGGCAATAAATCTACTTTATAGTATATGATCGTATTCAAGTTGCAACTATAATCATATTTATAATTCAAACAAGTTTCAAATAATCATGAATGAATGCCCAGTCCTATTAAATTGTTTTAGCTATGAACTAAAATCTCAATGATTTAACATAGTTTCATACTTAAAGAAACAAAGTCAAACCTAGTAGAAATAATAATCTAAAAGATCTTTTTAAAATAATATTCAAATTTGAAATTGTCTATAATACATTACTAACGGAAAAATTGCCCCATAGATGCATTAGTTGTTTTGACTCCATTAGGAATATTCCCAACGCATGGTGATTTTGGGTTTCTTCCATTTGAGCAATACAAAAGTCCCATTTATTGTCGATCACATAGAAAACTTATATAGGAATTCAATATAATGAGATTGAGATATTCTCATATAACGACAACTAATTCAAGTAAGACAAAGTAATGATAGTTATTGTTACCTGACCTTTCGACCATACAAATTGGATTCACATTTCTCAGTTCAAACTGTGAGCTATTCATTTTCCATTTTCAAATCAAAGCAACATTGCTTTTGGTTAGCTCTAAGAAAAATAAATTTTAATACAACTCATGGATGCATATGCTTAGTTGACTGAAATTTAATTAGACTTATATAAATATTAATTCATGATCCATAAGCTTATTTTGTACTTTTCCCTTACAGTTCTAGAAGACTTTGACAATCGGGATTCTACCATTTATAGTCCAATAAATATAAGTTGTTTTCCTTTAATATGTTTTGAACAATCCCTGACATTTCTTTGACAGTTGCAAACAAAATTTGTACTTATTAATTATTATATGTACAACGATATACCTATGAAATGTATAAATTGGTTCAAGCAAATTTTTACTTTAGGCACTATGTTAAACACAGTTGTTGCCTCTATATCAAACTAAAGTATAGAAACATAATACTACAACCCAAAATAATATGCAAAGCGAATCAGTTCCCAATCTTAAGTATTTTGTTGGTCATAATATGGCTATTGTTTTTTATATGTTTAAAATTACCATATGGTCACAAAACAATATAAATTTCAGATATTTTAGTTCGAATCATATTTCTTGATAATATGATTCCAAAACTAATATCTTAATGTTAACGACATTTCATCTTTAATCATATTTGTATGGTGTTAATTTTCACAAAATAGTAGCTCATTTGAGAACTAACATTACAGCTTTAAATCCCATAGGATAACGAAGTCCAAAATTTGGATCAAGCTTTTATGTTGTTTACCTTCCTATAGACACTGTTCTGATATTCTAGGTATAAAGTCTATTGAGTTGTATGAGCTTGTTTTGGTGAAATATTCATGACACCGTTTTTGCAGCATCCTTTCAAAGAAACTTGTACTCAAATACTTACATTATACCTAAGGAAGATATAAATATTTAGAAAAATATCCAAAGTTATTGAATGAAGTATGCAACTAAATCCATAAAATAAATCTTATGATTAAGCCAGTTTCCACAAAATCTAGTAGTCATTACATATAATAATGAACTTCATTTGAACTACAGTTGATTTATTCACACATACAACCGTTTGTTATTAACAACAAGGGAATTCAAGAATAATGCACAAATTTCGTCGAAGTGAATATCAAAACAGGCGTTTAATCAAAAAATTACATATTAATTAACACCAATGTCTATAAACATTTGAATTTGTGGAATCAATTTTGAGCTATAGTTTAATCAAACTTTTGTTATCATAAAACTATGAACATAGATATTATATCGTACAATTTTTTATCGTCAATAATGTTCTTTCACTTGTTCCAAAGTAAATTATTCCATCAAAACTGTAATAAACCATCTCATATGGTGAGCAGTGAGCTACCTCCTTCGACTAATCGTGTTGCCTACCGTGGATGCAACATTGGTGGTGGGATCGAGATTAGGGATGAATAGTGAGGTAGTTGAAGGACTAGGGATCGTATGCGATAATTCGAAGGTAAGGGAGATCATTGTTGAGGGAGGTTGTTGTAGATGCTACATCGAAGGTGAGATCAAATATGGGGATGGTGGATTCAGAAATTTTGTGGATGGATTTGGGTAGGAGAACAATTACTACACTGAAGTACCTCTTAGGTAGGAGAACAATTAGGCTTTAGGAGAAGTGTACGGAATGGAAGGCTGGTGCAATGGATGTGGAAAATGCAAAGGTGTTCGTGGAAGTTAATAAAGACACGGTGTAAGTTAATATAATGAATTTTCTTTATTAGTAATATATATAAGATGTATAATATTTTATTAGCTATGATTCCGATGTGTTGTATATAAGATGTATAAAACATCAGTAGAAGTTTACCTCCAGTACCACAAGACAAAACCCTTTACCAATGTTGTAATATGATGTGAATATATGTGAATACAACATCCATAAACATCCAAACATATGAAATAGAATAAAAAAATAGCAAATGTAATTAGTGTATCATACACAAATCCATCTCTATTGGAATCAAATGGATAAGAAGCTGCTTGAGGATCATAATTATACTTTGTTGATAATGCTCTCAGTCTACAATAACATGTAATATTAAAGATCTCAATAAAAAAGGTTTGAAGCATTTATCATTACTAGAGGTGTTAACAATGGAATAATGGGCTTTATTATCACGCACAAAAATATTTATAAGCTAAGCAATATGCTCTTCAGCACTAGCATCAATTACGTTATGGTTAACGTGAACAGAATGCTTCGAATTCTCTTATTCCACTGATATATGGACAAAATAGGAAGTAAAGGAAATAAATATATTTTAAGATTCATTTTTATTGGTCCTCAAAATGGGGTTATGTAATGTACGTAATTGTTTTTAAAGCCGCTAAATGTTTATGGTGTGTTGGCCGATTTCATGATAGTTGAGTCTATGGATGACCATTAAAAGTATGTATTAAGTGAAAAAAATATAATAAAATTCAATGATTAAATGTTGTTTCATTTCTTTTTTTAGTAAAGGTGGCTATCAATGTTCTTTTTAGTAAAGATAGCTATCAATGTAATCGTTTTTAATCTACTACAAATAAGGAAATAAAGCAAGTAAATATATTTTAAGGTTCATTTTTATTGGTCCTCCATTTGGATATAAATCGAAATTAATATATAACTCTATCATTTGTTAGTTAAAATATAATATTAACTATTGCTTCATACTCGCACACACACAGTAAATATTGAGGAAATTGAGCACGAATATCTAAAGCTCTCTACATTAATTTGTACGATAGCTCTATTTATCATGCACAAAAATATTCAAAAGCTAAGCAATATGCTCTTCAACACCAACATCAATTTTTGTACATGTTTATTTGAGATGTAAATTAATATGAATAATATATTTTATTCAATGGAGTAATTTAATTTTTATTCCTAGGCAACTTCGTCATTTCTGACATCTTCATTCGCAAAAAGGTAATTTATTTACAAATTATTTTAAAAAAAGATTAATATTTATTAGGCTATATCATTAAATTAGATAATATTTTCTATTTACAAAAGTTCTTTACACATAGCCAAAATCAAAAACGATTCTCATCTTTAAAATAAGTAGAGCATACAACACAATTTAAGTAATTATACGAATTGCACACACACAAACACACACACCCCTAAATATCTAAATATATATTCCATTTGCTATCTCTAATCAACTTAAATTTAAATTCGACATGAAGATACTTCTCTCTTTTAACATGGAGGACGTTTATTACAACAGTATGTTGTCGATTACAAAAATATGTCATCGATAATTATGTAAATATTGAAAATGGTAGAATGAGATGGTTTCGTCAAAATCGTCATACTGGATCGGAATTGTATGTGGGACTTCAAGACGTATTGAATGCTGCAGAAAATAATGCAAGTATGACACTTTTGCCTTTTCTTTGGTCTATTTACAATATATACATACACACACGTATAATTTTGTACCAACTTAATTTTTTTGATATAGGTAAAATAGGAAAAAGCATAATATTACCCTCGTTCAATAGAAATCCACATAGTACGTACCAACGTTTTCAATATGCAATGGAAGTCCATGTAACATAGGTAGAAGAGTTTATAAGTTTCCACAAGCGGTGAAAAAATGAGATTACCTGAAGAAGACCAAAGTACAAGGGCATTTATGGTTGAAGCATCAAATACACAAACGTCGTCATCTTGTGACGACCCGGATTTTTCGAGCATTTTAAAATCGGAATATTTAATTGATTTGAAATATTCAATAGAGTAATTTTAACTTGAATTACGAATATCACAATTTATTTGATAACTAAATTATTGAATTAAATAATTTGAAGTTGAGTAAAATGTTGAATCTGGAGTTTTAAGCTTGTTGGAAATAAATTGAAGGCTTATGAAATTTATATTGATAATATTGAAGACAATAGAAGTGTTAAAATTGAAATTAACAACGGTTTGTTCAGTTTTAAAATTTTATAGTTTAAATTGAATTTAAAAATAGCCTTCCAAGACACAGCCTTGGAATTCGACAAAACTAGTTCCATTAGATCCGTAATTTTGAATTATTATCGGATTTCAAATTTGGTATTGATCGGAGTTGTTGTGTGCTTGTACGTTAAGCAAATGCGTTGAAAATTAAATCGAAATTTAATACAAGAACTGGGTTCAAAAAGCTATCTTCCCCATACGATTGAATAGGACTCAAAATATTTTCCAATGCGTCCGGAATAGGCGTATAACATTATAAACGCTTAGCGGCACGCCTTGATAGGAGTTCGAAATTTTGAGTTACGAACTGAAGACAATTTAAATTTAATTTGAATTAAATTATACTTGTTCTATTTGAATAGTCAAATCCTTCCCGACAACTTTTTCATCCAACCGTTTTTCAAAATCACTGTAGTAGGTTTTCTTCACGCAACCATCAAATCGTGTCCCCCTCTTCACTTTTCTTTTTATTTTAAGCCGAGCCTTCTTTGTAAAGTCTCGTTCAAGAATAAATTAATGGCTGAACAAATCAATTTTTCCCAAAACCCTTTTCCTTCAAACCACCTATTCGTTCAAACCCGAAAAAAATAAAAATAAAAATATACTTATGGCCGCAATCAACCGCAATATCTTCTCGTCCTTCTCAATCCAAATGAAGTCGCTCCCCCTTTTAACTATCGCAACCTCCTGCTTTGTTCAGATCGAAGTTTTCGTTTTCGACCGTGAGGAGGAGGCGAACTCAGGTAGATCTGGAAAGGAATCGCGATGTTCGCACGTGACGGCATGGCGAGGACGTCGGCGATGGACAGTAGGGCTCGACGCTCGCGTCTCGAGGTGTGGAGAGATGAGTAGCGACGATGGTAAAGTGCGGGCGTACGCGAGAATTCATGAGGGTTGCTGTGTGGTGGTGAGGTCGGGTTTATTTACACTAAGGTATAGGATTTTGTCTTCTTTGTTTAAATTTGATTTTTAAACAATATATCTATATATATATTTACACAGAGAAAAGAATTTTAAAACCCAGATTTTTAAATGGCACAATTTATATAAATATATTAGGGAAGAAAGGTTTTACAGCGTAAAACCTACTGTTTCGGTTTATTTTCAGGAAAACTTTTATATAGAAAGATTTGAAAATATAATATGGGAATTTTAAAGTGGTAAAGTTTATAAAAAAATTAAAATAATTTTTGAAACCTATAATTTATTTTTAATATATATAGGTATTTTCAAGGTGGAAAGAAAAATAAATAAATATAAAAGAATATACATATGCACATTTTAAACTTAGTCGTTTATTTTTCAAATATGTGTTTAGGGTGATTAGTTATTTTATAAACTAATTTGATTATTTCAGTTACTAAAATTTTTTTGATTAAAGGAAAATGAGTTTACGATTTAATTATTTGTTTAAAATTAAATTATTAGTTTAAATTTTTTAAACTAAATTATAAGTTAAAATAAATAAGTAAATGTTAGTTAATTATTGGATTTATTCAAGTGTTAATTAACTATATAGTGTCATACATGGTCTAAAATCGAGAAACAAGGTGGAATGAAAATGAATGGAAATAGACTGCAATTCAAAAGCAAAGGTGAGTTAATCTCACTCAGTTAAATTTAAATTTAAATGATTAAATTTAAATAATTGTTTAAATGGCTGAATTGATTGATGTGCTATAGTATGGTATATTTTGGAATTGATGTTTTATATTGTGCTAACGTCTGTGGATGCAGGGAAAACAGGTTGGAGGGATCCAACTGGACCCCTCAACTTTTATTTAAATTATTTAATATTCTCTGTTGTGATTATTTGATATTCTATAATGAGTTATATTGGAATATTAAATGCTTTGGTTTGATTGAATATATTTGGGTATAATGAGGTACAAAAAATATATGAATTGGATTTTTGGAAAGAAAATAAAGAAATAAATTTGTAAGCAAAATAATTATAGAAAAATTGAATAATTTAAGAATGAACTGGAAAAGGAATAGAATTGATGATAAATATTAATAAATAACTTCGAGTATGAAAAGAAAAAGAATTTTGAATAAAACATAAATTAATGAATTGTAAACTCAAGTTATATCAATTAAAGGAATAAAGAATTATTTTAAATTTCAAAGTTTAAATTTATTTAAAAGAATTAAGAAGTAATTTGAGAAATCAAAAATTGGTATCCTCGGTTAAAATATTTTAAATCATAATTAAGAAATAAAACCTGAAATTAATGGATTTTGAAATAAAGGGAAGTAAATTGGAAATCAATTTGGAAATTGATTCAAGTGTTTGGTATTGGTAATTTAAAGAAGAATGTCAAGAGAAGTATATTCTCCGGATAGCTAAGTACGTTTTCAAAGTAAGTTTTTAAATATAAGATAAAGGTTTAATGTTGTTTCAAAAAGCATGTTTTAGAAAAATTTATTATTTATAAATGTATAAATCCTGAAGTATATATTTTTCAAATCTATTATCGTAGTAATTATTTAAAGTAACATGGTATATTGTTTTAAAAAGAGAAATTTAGTTCTATATTCTATAAAGCAGCTTTATTTTAATTATTTTTAAAATATATATATTTTTTAATAAAGCATTAAAGTAGTTTTTAATTCAAATTTTTAAGAGTGTATTTTATAATAAGGTGTTTTAAATCATTTTAAAATCTAAGTGTTGTACTTGGTGATTTCAGAAGAAATAGAAAATATTTGGGAAATTTATTCAGAAAAGGACGATAGTTCTGAAAACTGTTTTTCAAAGGGGTTTGAAAAGTCGGAATATACCTTGCAAAGATATTTTTGAGGTTAATAAATAATTTGGAAAAATATTTATTGTTGGATGGATATTGTGAATATTAATTGATAGTTAAATAAACGACTATCAATATTGGCCAAATACGTTGATCGTTTCGAAGAGACCGGGATCGGGATTTATTTCTTGAAAACCACTTCGATCCGGTTTGTATGTTTCGTGGAAAACAATTTTTGGAATTGAAGTTGGAGCAGTGAAGTGCAAGGGCTAATCGCTACTAATCCTGAGGATATTTCAAAAATGGATGAAGTAGGAATAGTGCCTTCGGTTCCGTTCGAACCCGGGACGGACTCGCATAGATGAATGCTTTCGGAACATCGTCAGGTGGACGATGGGAATTATAAGGAATATGTTCTAAAAAGGTAACGCTTAGACTCGATCCTCATCAACCGGGAATGACTGAAAATCAAGGATTATTCAGCAAGACTAGGTGGGTAGCACCCAAGCAGGGTGAGTCATCCCTGTCTAGATGTCCCTTTTTATTTTGGCTTAGTGGGCGGTTGTTGATCCCAACCGCAGGGTGATCTCACTCGGGATTATCCAGTAAGGGTAGTCCCAGTCTTGTGTTTCAGGGGAGCGGGCGTACTCCTCGGTACTGTGATCTAGGCCACGTACTGTTACAGGTGGTACCCAAGTGCCTAGTCATTAGTTAGGAATCCATTCTCCCTACGAGCCTTGTACGAGTTTTGTTTCTATTACCCACCCTATGGCTAGTAGCTGGAATTTAATGAATGTAACAATTTCGGCTATTTTATAATATTTGTATACAGACCCTATTATAATATCAGAGGATTTTGATAAAAATTGTTTTAGCTATCGTAAGGTAAAAACCCGACATGTTTATTTGTGGCGTGGTCTTACGAGATGCTTTTGTTTTCAAAGGATTTTTGAAACTTTAATAATCAATTGAGTGTGGTTTTCTCACGCTGGTAATCCAAGCTGACTCGGGTGTTATTTAACTATAATGCTCGGGTCAGACAAAGTATTATAGGATACAGGATATGAAGCTGTGGAGCTCACGAGACGAGCTGGATGACGATACGTACCTTCGTACTTTCTTTATATATATATTCCGCTGTATTGAGTAGCTGTGTATCCAGTTGTATGTTATTGATGTTGAGCTATGATTGATGTACTCTGACGATGTAATATATAAAAACAGACATATTTGTTTTGGGGTAAAGATCATTTATTATCTATTATATTTTATTCTGCTGCGATGGTTAGATTCTGTTGTTGTTTTCTATTTTCTTCTTCTACCTCTTCTTCTTTAACCTAAATGGTTCGTATTTCTTTACAACTTGAGTTGATTGTTGTAGAATAGTGTTGACTCAAGGGGTACGAATTTGCGAGTCGTTTCACTTGGTATCAGAGCATAGGTTGGCGATAACCTTGGCGCTGGTGGGAATTACTCATAAAATAGAGTCCATAGTACGCTAGAATGAGTTTGGGTATATTAATAGATATGAGGGCATATTTGTTAGTGAATATAAAATTGTTTATATATTGTGTTGATTTATCGGTTGAGTGTTTATGGATTCTGGTCGTTATATGGGACGCCATGTCATCGATAGGGGTTTCTAAACTCTTAAACTGGTAAACCGACACGGTATTGTTTTAAATAGGGTAAATGAAATAATTTTACCCAAAATTATTTTGTATATAAAGGAAATAATTTTTCGTAAATTATTATCATTATATATGGATGCTTGTATGGTAGAAAGTGATAATTTTTAATTATTATCATTATTGTATGATAATTGAAATAGAATTGAAATAATAACTAAAGATTAAGGAAGAAATTAATAATAAATGGGATTTGTAAATGTGATTTATAGTTGAATAAGATATTGATACCTTAATTAAAACTAAGAAATCAATTTATATACAAATGAATTTGTAAAGATAAACTAAATGTAAATTATAGTGTGATTAATAATTAAAATAAGATAAAGTTCCAAAGTAATGTTTGAAAATAAATTTAAAAGGTTTGGAATTTGAAAATTTGGAAATTTAAGTTCCTTTGAATTTGAAAATGATTCCCAAAGGTTGGGAAAAATAATATATCTGAGAGAAATATTTTTGAATCGGATTTGAAATCTAGGGAGATTTGGAATTTAAAAATATTGAAAGGGTTTTAAAAGGAGAGAAAAGCATTGAAATCTTTACGGTCGCTGGAAAATAATTCCGGTGTTGATCGCGACATCATCGGTGTTCATTTTCGAGTTTCCAAGAGAGAAATTGCTACCAAAATTTGTTTTGAATTGGAATTGTTTGCAAAACCGGGTTGGTTCTAAAATTCAAAGAGATAAATTTGATTTTAGAGATGCAAGGAATTTTGGATATAGGTGATTTCAAAGGGAATTTTGAAATGTTAGGAGACTGTTTAAACTTTGGAATCTTAATTAAGAATATTGATGGCATATAAGGAGCCTGACAACTTGTAAATTTGGAATTTGTTGAAATAAAATTCAACTCGTAAGTAAGTAAAGTGAAGCTGAATACTGGAATTAAAAATTTGAATGCTGTTAAATCATGTGTAGTGAAAACAAAATTTAGTCAAGTTGGACTAAATAAAACAAAGTTTTGAGATTTAAAATTTGTAAGTAACCGATTAATTAATATAGTATACAAATGAAATGAAATTCAATATTGGATGATGCTTGATTTAATGGTGTAAAAATAAGCGTAGAATAAGTTCACATGGACTAAAAATAATTAATATTGGAAATAAAATTTATTGATTGAAAATGAATTTGTGAATGAATAAGTGGATCAACTATTAAACTTATAAAGTGAAGTCGATATTAATAAGTAGAAATTGGAAATTTTAATCTGAGAATTAAAATTTAACTTAAGTGAATGTTGAATCTAACTTGAGATAAGTTAAATAAAGTTAAAATTGAAATTGAATTAAATTGGATATAAAGCTGAAAGGTAAAACGGTTATAATTGTGAAATAAAAATTTATACCTTAAGCTAGTAAGTGTTATATATAATCTGGAATTTGGTTATAAGATGAAATGACTCAAATGCGCAATATAAGCTTTTAAATAAGTAAATAAGTTTTGAACTCGTATATTGAGAAATAAATTTTAGTTAGATTTGGATTGAATTGAATCAAAAGTCAGTTGTATCATGAATGATATTAATGGAATTAAGTCCTTGCTTAACAAAAAAATTCAAAGAATAAATGTAACTAGATTTAACTGAAGATGATTTAGAATAAAACTGAATTTAAATGAATTCAGTCGAATTATAGATAATATTGGACGGAATAAAATTCTTACTTAAAAAAATAAAAATAAATGTAAACTAAGTAAATATTGAATTATAATAAATAAAATTTGGAAGCTTATAAAAGAATTTAAAAGCATTGGAAATATATATAAGCCCTAGTTAAAAGTAAAATGTGAATATAATTCATTGTAAATAGTTGGGAAGGAGTGAATATTACTAAGTGAGTAGTTTATAAAAACTTAAAAGGGGAATAAGTAAGCAGAATAAAAGTATTGGTATCCTAAAAAAAAATTCCAAACTTGTGATATTAAGTAAGATTGAACTCAAGAGAATCAAATAAAATGATTTTATAAAATGATTTTCAAGATAAATGAAAAAGAAAATGTATGGAATTATAATTGGAAGTGTTGATTGAGTGAAAGTTAGAATTGGATTAAAATGGATATGGTGTGAAATATAAACAAATCCAATTCAAGCATAAATTAAAAGGCCTTATTATTAATAAATTCAACGATGAATTGTTAATGTAAATTAAAAGTTAAAATGGATAAAGGAATAAGCAAATCGAATAAATTGGTGAAATGGTTGGGATTTGATCAAAGGAAAATCAAATCAAAGATTGTGAATAGATAATTGAGTTTGGTAATGAAGCTTGAGTTATAAATATAAATTCAACTTAAAATTTTAAGTGAATTAAAAATGAATTGAGCTGGAGATCAATTTAAAATTTTCTATAGAACTTAAGAAATAAAATTCCGTGAACTGGTAAATGTAAATAAAATTGATTTTGAAGTCAATTGAATTGAATATGAATTGAACTTGTATGGAATTGGATTAAAAATAAAAATGATTTGATAAACCCAATTCGAGTATGAATGAAAAAAATGGGAATGAACTTAAGTTATGAAATGGGAGTGAATAGAAGTAAATTAACTTAAGTTTAAAATTAATAGAAGCATGGGATGATGTCGGGTATAATAAAAATAGTTTGGAATCAAACTTTTTGGATATGAAAGAAATGCAATGAAAGTTTGTGAATAAATTAAAATGGAATGGAATCAAGTGTAAATTGAGTCAGAATCAATTTAATTGGTTATAAATCTTATGTAATTATTTATTCACACTAATATTATCGAATTGCAACAGAAAATAGGTCGTTCGACTAAAACGGAAGTAAACAAAATTATATGAATCAATAAAACAGTTTAATAAATTGATTTTTGCATCAATTGGAATGAATATGAGTTCGTTTCATTTAAAAATGAATTGAATGGAATGGTATGTAATTTGGATGCAAACAATTTAAAACTAGTGTCGAAACCTTGCATATGTACTTATGAATGTATATCACATGCATTACTTATGAAATCAATGTGTTAGCCATTTGAATATAAGTGAAATGTTATTAAATTGCATGTATTTTGTACTTACATATTTAAATTGAGTAAGTACAGGAACCTGGAAGCCGTGTGGCTGGATTTGGTCGCGCTAGATGCTAAAATAAATAAGCCGCTTGCTTAAAAATGCTAAATAAGGTACGCCTACGCAATAAAAATAGGATAAATGAACTTTTTTTTGTTTTTCCGACCATGTGGGTCGATGTATATATATTTATATCTTTTGTCAAATTGCAAAAGCTCCTCCGTACAAAGGAGACTTTGCCAAAAAAATTCGAAAATTTTGGGAGTTAGAAATTTTTTTTTGAAAATTCTTGGAAATTTTTTTTGTTAACGACAAAGCGATTTCAAACTAGAAAATGAAATAAATTATTAAGTGAAACTAATTTAAAATAGTGACATGGATTAGCTATAAATGGAAAATGAAATTAAGTGTTCAGAATTGAAAATAAATTAAACTCATATGGAAATGGGAGAATCAATTTGAACAGAAATAGATATAAACTAAAGTGGTGAAGTGAAAATAAATAAAGAAGCATATAAATGCTTATACTAAACTTAAGAAACGAATGTGAACTCTTAATTGGAAATTGATATGACAAATATATTCTAAGGTAATATTTGGACAAATAGATAATGAAATTCTGTAAGGAGTCGGTAAAATGTTTTGGATGTTGTGATTGGGTATTATTGCTAAGTAAGATATGCAGGTATATTAAGGGAAAAGGGAGTTGGTTTTGATTTCAAAAGATAAATATGAATTGCTCGACAAAAAGGTATGTAACTTAAATTTCTGTGAAATTTGATTGGGTTTTTGATTCTAGCCACTTGGCTTTTGTTTTCTTTTAGAATTTGGGAGCCCGTGGAGGCCTTTCGTAGTTGTACCGAGCTAGCCGCACAAAGGAGACGCTGGCGAAATTTTTCGAAAATTTAAGGAGTTAGAAAAATTCTGAGAAAATTTTGATAATTCAAAATTTGGGTTTAAATTGAAATTTGAGCGATTGAGAAAATAGTACTGTTTGAAACTATGAAGGAGTGGGAAGTTAGTAAGAATGATAGTGGGTCTTTAATAAATGATATGTTATGGCAAGTTGATAAAACTGTTTGGTTTTGGGAATAAGTAAATGGGCATTGGACCATTCCTCTTAACTAGTAATTTCAGGGACGAAATTCTTTTAAGGGGGGAGGAATGTGACGACCCGGAATTTTCGAGCATTTAAAATCAGAATATTTAATTGATTTTAAATATTCAATAGAGTAATTTTAACTCGAATTACGAATATCACAATTTATTTGATAACTAAATTATTGAATTAAATAATTTGAAGTTGAGTAAAATGTTGAATCTGGAGTATTAAGCCTGTTGGAAATAAATTGAAGGCTAATGAAATTTATATTGATAATATTGAAGACAATAGAAGTGTTAAAATTGAAATTAACAGTGGTTTGTTCAGTTTTAAAATCTTTATAGTTTAAATTGAATTTAAAAATAGCCTTCAGAGACACAGCCTTGAAATTCGATGAAACCAGTTCCATTAGATCCGTAATATTGAATTATTATCGGATTTCAAATTTGGTATTGATCGGAGTTGTTATGTGCTTGTACGTTAGGTAAACGCGTTGAAAATTAAATTGAAATTTAATATAAGAACTGGGTTCAAAAAGCTATCTTCCGCATACGATCGAATTAGGAATCAAAACCTTTTCCAATGCGTCCGGAATAGGCGTATAACATTATAAACGCCTAGCGGCATGCCTCGACAGGAGTTCGAAATTTTGAGTTACGAACTGAAGACAATTTAAATTTAATTTGAATTCAATCGTACTTGTTCTATTTGAATAGTCAAATCCTTCCCAACAACTTTTTCTTCTAGCCGTTATTCAAAATCACTGTAGTAGGTTTTCTTTACGCAACCATCAAATCGGGTCCCCCTCTTCTCTTTTCTTTTTATTTTAAGCCGAGCCTTCTTTCTAAAGTCTCATTCAAGAATAAATTAATGGCTAAAAAAATCAATTTTTCCCAAAACCCTTTTCCTTCAAACCACATATTCGTTCAAACCCGAAAAAAATAAAAATAAAAATATACTTATGGCCGCAATCAATCGCGATATCTTCTCGTCCTCCTCAGTCCAAACGAAGTCGCTCCACTTTTAACTATGACAACCTCCTGCATTGTTCATATCGATGTTTTCGTTTTCAACCGTGAGGAGGAGGCGAACTCAGGTCGATCTGGAAAGGAATCGCGACGTTCGCACGCGACGGCATGACGAGGACGTCGACGATGGATTGTAGGGTTCGGCGCTCACGTCTCAAGGTGTGGAGAGATGGGTAGCGGTGATGGCAAAGTGTGGGCGTACGCGAGAAGTCGTGAGGGTTGCTGTGTGGTGGTGAGGTCGGGTTTATTTACAGTAAGGTATAGGATTTTGTCTTCTTTATTTAAATTTGATTTTTAAAAAATATATCTATATATATATATATATATATATATATATATTTACATAGAAAAAGAATTTTAAAACCCAGATTTTTAAATGGCACAAATGTATATAAATATATTAGGGAAGAAAGGTTTTACAGAATAAATCCTACTGTTTCGATTTATTTTCAAGAAAACTTTTATGTAGAAAGATTTGAAAATATAATATGGGAATTTTAAAGTGGTAAAGTTTATAAAAAAATTAAATTATTTTTGAAACCTATAATTTATTTTTAATATATATGTATTTCAAAGTGGAAATGAATAAACAAAAAAGAATATACATATGCACATTTTAAGCTTAATAGTTTATTTTAAAATATTTGTTTAGGATGATGTGTTATTTTATAAACTAATTTGATTATTTCAGTTACTAAATTTTTTTTGATTAAACGAAAATTAGTTTACGATTTAATTATTTGTTTAAATGTAAATTATTAGTTTAAAATTTTTAAATTAAATTATAAGTTAAAATAAATAAGTAAATGTTAGTTAATTATTGGATTTATTCAAGTGTTAATTAACTATATAATGTCATACAAGGTCTAAAATCGAGAAACAAGCTGGAATGAAAATGAATGGAAATAGACTGCAAATCAGAAGCAAAGGTGAGTTAATCTCACTCAGTTAAATTTAAATTTATATGATTAAATTTAAATAATTGTTTAAATGGCTGAATTGATTGATGTTCTATAGTATGGTATATTTTGGAATTGGTATTTTATATTGTGCTAACGTCTGTGGATGCAGGGAAAACAGGTTGGAGGGATCCAACTGGATCCCTCAAATTTTATTTAAATTATTTAATATTCTCTGTTGTGATTATTTGATATTCTATGATGAGTTATATTGGAATACTAAATGCTTTGATTTGATTGAATATATTTGGGTATAATGAGCTACCAAAAATATATAAATTGGATTTTTGGAGAGAAAATAAAGAAGTAATGTGACGCCCCACCTCTATACCCACGCTAGCCAAGAACACTCCGGAGTAATGCTGTCAACTAGCACGGAGAATAAGGCTGTTGAGGAGCGACCATCCATGTAATTGCTTATCACACGGTGGCTATAAATAATCTTCGGAAACAAACATAGAAATAATCATATCACAAATCAGTCACAGATATCCATATCACAAAGGCGGAAGAAGATATGAATATATAACTAACACATGAAAGTGTACATCAGAGTAGTGGTCATTAAGATCCACGATAATACAAAAGAATAGCAACACGTGCTATACAAAAGAATACAACTATGAGTCTATATCTCAAGTGTATACAACAAAAACTGCTAATCTAAACAGTTAGCCAAAAGTCAGAGTGATGAATCCCTGGGAAGAAGTCAAGCAGAAGCACCTGTAACATCTCGGTCTGACCCGAGTATTATTTAAGAAAATAATAAACGGATCAGTCTAGCTATAAATATCAGATGACATGATATAACATAGAAGATATGGCATAAACATAAACATCCATAACGACATACCACTATAAGTATGTAAATAATGATCAACAGAAGATCAATCAATAAGAGATAATCAATATCACAAGAATCTTCTCAAAGATTCGAAGAGGGCATCATACCCTAAACTTGTACTCATAACAAGTCAATGACATAAATTCCAGAAATCAACACGAGAAATCCAGAAATCATAAAAAGGGAAAGAGGCCTATCACATGACGGTCCGAAGACCATGGGGAGCTACCCCGCATGTGTGAATGGAATCACACAGATTGAGGTCAAGACTAACCAAAAAGCAGAAAGGTATGTGTGAATGGAATCACACAAGTGGTGTCTAGTCTAACCTTGCAATGAAAGAGACATCGCGCAATTGCTAGTCTAATTCATAAAGCGATCATCAAGATCAACGAGAAGTGTCAATTACACTAAGCTAGTAAATATAGAAGTTTAGTTTCATGTCCCATAACCACTTGCTTAACTTAAATATTTACGAACAAACTGTAAATCTTCACTAATAAAATTGTCACAAGAGGTTCAATCGAACAAGTCCAAGAATTAACCGACGAAGTGAATGCAAGCGTTTCATACCACTTGTTTTACTAAGTCGTTTAATTAGATTTCTCATCCGAGTGAGGTAAAGGCTTGTATATACTAATAGATTGGAAAACGGTTTAAGAAAAGAGCTTTGTTATTAAAAATAGAGTTGAAATTATTTGTTAAAAGAGTTTTGATATTTACTACTAGTATTGAAACCTTTATATTATGAAGTGACAAAACACAGAAGCAATTGTAGAAACAATCAGTCACAAAAATCGCATACGGAGATGTGAATAAAATCCAAGGAAATCAGCTCAATGATTTTCAGATAAGATCCCCTACGGAGGGGGGGTCCAGGGGGGGTGGCAACCCCCCAAGGTGGGGGTGCGGGGGCAACGCCACCGCCTACGGGGTTCGACCTAGTGAAGACAAAATGAGGTCTAACGACCTAAGGGGAATAGGGTCGAGCGACCTAACGGTTGCGACCTAGGGGTCTAAGGAGTCAAGCGACCTAACTGGAGCAACCCTATGGTCATGCGACCTAACTGAAATGGCCAAGCGACCTAACAATAGCACAGGTCGAGCGACCTAACGTTTTAAGGCCGAGCGACCTAATTAAACTCGCGACTTAATGGTGTGAAAGGCGTGCGACCTAATGTGTTACGACCTAAGGGTCGAGCGACTTAGTGGAACAAGGTCATACGACCTAATACTTGTAGTAGGGTTGGGCGACCTAATGGAGTAAACGGTCGAGCGACCTAACAGGTTATAGGCCATGCGACCTAGTGGGTTAACGGCCTAACGGCCTAACGACCTAAAAACCCGCGACCTAAGGGTCGAACGACCTAAATGGTCCAGCGACCTAGCACTAAACAAGGCCGAGCGACCTAATGGTACCCGCGACCTAGAGGTCCAGCGACCTAGGGATGAAATGGCCAGAGGATATAGGCGAGCGACCTACGACCCACCTACCCACGACCTACGACCTAAGCTCAAACGCGAGCTGCGAGCTACGAGCTAGCGACCTAGCGAAGTGAGAGAGACCGAGCGACCTACAACCTAAGGTCCATACGACCTATGACCTAACACCGAACAAGCATTTAGATGGCCCAGCGACCTATGGTACTAACTCGCGAGCGACCTAAGTCCTAGATCGTGAGAGACCTAACTGCGAGTGAGCAAAAATGGCCAGAGCCAAAGCAGAGCGACCTAACGGCCGTACGACCTACGACCTAAGGTCCTGAGCGACCTAACTCCGGAAACACGAAAATGGCCAGAACGACCTAGGGGTTAACTCGTACGCGACCTACGACCTAAGGTCCACACGACCTAACTCCGAGCGAGCTAAAAACGGCCAGAACGACCGAAATGCAGAAATTTCACCCAAACACCAAAAATCGGAGTTTTTCGCCAATCCAATCCAAACCAAAAGCAAATATGCATGCTAAAGTGATAGGGAATCATTCCCAACAGTCCAAGATAGATATAGACTAGATTTGTGAGATAAAAATCTCACCTTTGCACCAAATATCAATGAAAATGACGTTTTAAGCAAGCAAGAATCAATCCTTCTTCTATCTAAGCACAAGAAGCTTGAATCCAATGTCTTCTTCTTGAATTTGGAGTAGAAAGATGGATTGCAATTGAATTTGAGTTTTGGAATTTTAATTTCCCATTCCCTCCACCATTAATGCCAAAGCTTGATTAGTTAGGAAATTTATGAAGAGTGAGGAGAAGAGGGTTGGAACTTGGGCTTAATAGGCTAAACTAACCCAAAGTCCAAAGCGGGAAAAGTTATTGAAATTTCACTAACTCCAAACCTATCGATGTTTATACTTAAAAAGTTGTAAACGACATTTCGAACTCAATGGAAGTGGTCTCGAGTCCTAATTTGACCGTTTGCAAAAAGTAGCTTTTCGGACCAAAATCCGATTAACGAGTTACTATTTAAATAAAATATTTAAATACAAACTCGATAAATATGTGGGTTGTTACAAGTAAATTTGTAAGAAAAATAATTATAGAAACTTTGAATAAATTAGGAATGAATTGGAAAAGAAATAGAAGTGATGTTAAATACTAATAAATAACTTCGAGTATGAAAAGAAAACGAATTTTGAATAAAACAGAAATTAATGAATTGTAAACTCAAGTTATATCAATTAAAGGAATAAAGAATTATTTTAAATTTCAAATTTTAATTTTATTTAAAAGAATTAATAAGTAATTTGAGAAATAAAAAATTGGTATCCTTAGTTAAAATATTTTAAATCATAATTAAGAAATAAAATCAAAAATTATTGGATTTTGAAATAAAGGGAAGTAAATTGGAAATCAATTTGGAAATTGATTCAAGTGTTTGGAATTGGTAATTTAAAGAAGAATGCGAAGAGAAGTATATTCTCTCGATAGCCAAGTACGTTTTCTAAGTAAGTTTTTAAATATAAGATAAAAGTTTAATGTTTTTTTAAAAAGCATGTTTTAGAAAAATTTATTATTTCTAAATGTTTAAATACTAAAGTGAATATTTTTCAAATCTATTATCGTTTGGAAAATTATGTATTGTTGGATGGATGTTGTGAATATTAATTGATAGTTAAATAACCGACTATCAATATTGGCCCAATACGTTGATTGTTTCGAAGAGACTGGGATCGGGATTTATTTCTCGAAAACCACTTCGATCCGGTTTGTACGTTTCGTGGAAATTTTTTTTTGGATTCGAAGTTGGAACAATGAAGTGCAAGGGCTAGTCACTACTAATCTTGAGGATATTTCCAAAATGGATGAAGTAGGAATAGTGCCTTCGGTTCCGTTCGAACCCGGGATGGACTTGCATAGATGAATGCTTTCGGAACATCGTCAGGTGGACGATGGGCATTTTAAGGAATATGTTCTAAAAAGGTAACGCTTAGCCTCAAGCCTCATCAACTGGGAATGACTGAAAATCAGGGGTAATGCAGCAAGGCTAGGTGGGTAGCAACCAAGCAGGGTGAGGTCATCCCTGTGTAAATGTCCCTTTTTATTTCGGCTTAGTGGGCGGTGTTGATCCTAACCGCGGGGTGATCTCACTCGGGATTATCCAGTAAGGGGTAGTCCCGGTCATGTGTTGTAGGGGAGCGGGCATACTCCTCGGTAATGTGATCTAGGCCATGTATTGTGACAGGTGGTACCCCAGTGCCTTGTCATTAGTTCGAAATCCATTCTCCCTATGAGCCTTGTACGAGTTTTGTTTGTATTACCCAATCTATGACTAGTAGCTGGAATTTAATGAATGTAACAATTTTGGCTATTTTATAAGTATTTGTATATAGACCCTATTATAATATCAGAGGATTTTGATAAAAATTGTTTTAGCTATCGTAGGGTAAAAACCCGACATGTTTATTTGTGGCGTGGTCTTACGAGATGCTTTTGTTTTCAAAGGATTTTTGAAACTTTAATAATCAATTGAGTGTGGTTTTCTCACGCCGGTAATCCAGACTGACACGAGTGTTATTTAACTGTAATGCTCGGGTCAGACCGAGTATTATAGGATACAGGATATGATGCTGTGGAGCTCAGGAGACGAGCTGGATGACGATACGTACCTTCGTACTTGCTTTATATATATATTCCGCTGTCTTGAGTGCCTGTGTATCCAATTGTATGTTATTGGTGTTGAGCTTTGATTGATGTACTCTGATGATGTAATATATAAACAGACATATTTGCTTTGGGGTAAAGATCATTTATTATCTATTATATTTTATTCCGCTGCGATGGTTAGATTCTGTTGTTGTTTTCTATTTTCTTCTTCTAACTCTTCTTCTTTAACCCAAATGGTTCGTATTTCTGTGCAACTTGATTTGATTGTTGTAGAATAGTGTTGAATCAACGGGTACGGATTTGCGGGTCATTTCACATCTTTAAGAAGATTGTGACGGCCTGGACTCGACCTTCAAAAATCGAAACCGAATACGACACTCATATTCAAATGTCGCAGATCCAAACGTTGAATCTGGTTCGCCAGAGCTTATAACACATCAAGTACAATACAACGGAAGAAAAAGAATAATACATTGATATACAACATCTGATACGATATCCAGATACAAATGAATGATATAATTAATATCAATATACATCAGAGATATGATACAAGACAATAGCAGCGGAAAGAAAATAGATAACACCAGCACCAGATAATATCTCCAAGATGGTCTTCAAGAGAGAACTCTAGTATCGGTAATCTCCATCTCCTAGGCACTAATCCAGAAATAGCTCGAACTCCCAATAACAATGCACAAAGATATGTAAGTCTAGTCCTGATCCAAAAACTGAACTAGCTCCAGATAATCTACTAAACCTGACTATCTGAAAAACCCAACTCTAGACTGCCCGTGTGGAAGAATTGTGGGCACCCAGAGTTTAGGAAAGGAACAATAAACTCCAGGTCAGTTGTGGGACTGGTATGAGTAACAAAAAAAGTTTATCTTTTAAAACAGGCAACAAGAGAATTTAAAAGAAATCCGCAATGCTTTTTAGAAAATGAAACTACCATAAGGCCTCTCGCCACACACACAATGCAAACGCAGAATTGGAGGAGATTTCTCCTTATGACAGTCAAATATTCCTGATACGAGAAAACTTCTTTGATTTTATTACTAGTGCCTAGTGTAGGAAAAACCATTTCGAAAGTATAATATTAATCCTAGCCAGCATACGACCAGTATCATATGCCTACTATAGCTACCATCTAAACATTGGGGCGCCACCATAAGTAAATGGCAGGTTCTACAACTAAAACCGTACAAGGCACGAATTTGATTATTGGATTTCCAACAAATGGTCAGGCTAAGGAACTCCCTACTGCCACATCGGTACGCCTCTAGTGTGATGTCCCGAGAACCTAACCGGATCTCTGCCAACACAAGGCCGGGTTACCTCTGTAACTAGGTAACTACTACTCGAGCATGCCATCCCCCGGTCCTTTGGGACCTTTATCCGAGGCGCCTCTAATCCACAAAGCAACAACCACACAATAAATGAAATTGAAGCAACCACATAGGTAAATATTTGGGCTCCATACCATGATACCCCCCCTTTACCAGAAGGGAATGACACACCCTAAAGGGCACGACCCTTATAACCTTTGCCGCATCTTTTCTGTTTTTACCATTTCTGGGGTGTGACGTCCTGATGCAGTCTCGTCCACAAAGCTACTCATTATACAAAAGCCATGCTTTGATCACAAATGATCAAAAAATGATCACCAACACATAGCAGCACTCAGCATGCCACACTACCAAATTGGGAGTATATCACTGATAACCTTCAACTACATTACCTCTAAGCTTGTACGTCTCAGAGAAGGGTGTTAAGCTAAGAGAGTAAATTCTCCGCCACCAACAGATATGTATTTGAAAGAAATAGGCTTTATTTATCAAAGTGAATTGTTAGACATACAACCATACAGGTCTATTCCGGGTTCGAACAGAACCGAAGGCACTTCCTCCAATAAAGGAAGAAGCCCTTGCATATCCAGGTATTCACAATCCCGACCAGACTTCCCATCACTTAGGGATTCTCTATACCGTAGCTACTTGGTGCAGAGACAATCGATAGATTATCCTATCATTCTCGCAAGCACCCATTCTTCAACAACGATCTTCAAATGCAATTCATAACGTCTTATCACTATTCGGAATGGGTTATATGACACAAGGTCCTCTCCCGGCTAAACCGAATAATGAGCGCAATGTTTAAAATATATGGATATGGAATTTCAATTAAGTCACAACTTCAAAGAAAACCAAAACCTTTCTTCAAATGGTGAAACAAATTACCATTTCAAATCTTTAAACAAAAAGATTTATTTCACAAAGTTCACCCAGTTTCACAAAGATCCATTTACGAGTTTCAAAAAAATTTCCATTTTAATTAGATTCACTCATTAAATCTTTAAATCAAAGATTTAATTTATAGCTTTCAAACCGTTTCCATAACTTGGAAATCATTTTCATTTCAACTTGGAATCCCTTTTAACACAAATTGGAAGTTCATTTCTTATGTGAAAAGCCTTAATTATTTGAAAACAAATAGTTCTCATTTCAGAAAAATCAAATTATATTTGCACGAGTTAATGCCTTTGAATTTAATTCAAATTCCCAAATCAATACATTTAAAATGGTTTAACCCATATGTAACTCGTATAACATCTTCAATCCCTAGTTTCTAAACATAGAATTCAATTTCAAATTTTGAATTTTGAATTTAAATTTAAATCATATTATTTAAATTTCAAGGCGTAATCAAGTTATTCCAAAATTAAATTTTATCTTTGAAACTCCTTTTCAAACACTTTTTACTTTAATCCCGGTCCATTCCCAAAACCATTTGGATTCAAAAATTCAATTTTAAAACTATTTTCAAAAATCTACGACTTAACCAATTTCCACGCGCAATCCATATTTGTGTGTATGGTGTAGTCCAGGGATTTCACACAATAGGTGCACAACATCATCATCAAAGATTCAATCATATCAATCTCGATAAGTCGTATAACCCATAATTCTTATTCACAAATAAATAATATAAATTTATCAATCACAAATATTTACCATTATGATTCGATGTGGGTTTCGGATAACCAACTGGAATCTGATTCCCTTTCGCATCGAAATTTAAATGCCGTTTATGGGCAAAAATGGTTTTCACATACACATAGAAACAAATCACAAATCACAGTTCAGCACAAAGCAATTCACATTACATAGTGTCACAATCACATATCAGAAACATTAATCCAGTACACAATATTTAACAGTTAACTTAAATTAATCAAATTTAAACTCAATAAATTACAATGAGCAATTAATTCCTTAATTATTTTCATAATGTAATTACACTTACACAATTTCATAAATGATTATCGTTAATTAATTAATCTAATTTATTGTTAAAATAATCACATTAATTAATTATTAAAATAATCTTAGTTAATGACCTTCATTAACTAATAACAATTCTTTAATTGCTTTGCTAAAGAAATTTCTTAGCATTAATCAATATTAATTTAAAATTGATTAACCATTAATAACTCATTAATTAATCCTAATTAGTTAATTAATTAAGTGTTAATTGTAACTTAATGAATTCTTAAATACAATTCAATTATTCCTTAATTAAATTAACTTAACTTAAATTAATAAATTTAAACTTGTAATTAGTAAGTTAATTAATACAAAACATTAATTATCCATTCAAATCAACTTAATAATTTATGAGTTACGACTCAATAAGTTTCAATAACTTTAAAGAAAGCTTATTCTTATTAATGATTTCATTTATCACTCACAATATGTTTGAAAACATTTATTTCAAATTTACTGCTTAAATTTCATTTTAATTTCAAATTTTAAAATGAATACCAATTTATCTTATATAAAGTTAAAAACTAATTTTTTAAACCTTTGAATTCATATGTTAAATAATACTTTGGTTATAAAAGAAATTCAAAGAATAAAATCAGCTTCTCTTTAAATTCACATATTAATTTAATCATTTAACTTATTTAACATTGAATTTATAAAACTTAATTTTTTTTCAAAATCTAGAATTTCAATTTAGATTCAGGTTCAGGTTTTCAAATTTGATTTAACTTGTTTTAAATCTTTCCTTTACAAATTCCAAATCTATTTTAAATTCAAATCTTTTGACACATAATTTATTAACATCTTTTTAGTTATTAAAAACAATTTGAATTTACAAACTTTATTCTCAAACTAGGATTCGAACGAAACTTTAATTTATAGTTAAACTTTTTTTTAAACCTTAATTTAAACTTTCTTTATAATTTAAAATTTATTTTTAAATTGGCAAAAACAGACAGGTTTTGTTTTTTATAACCTGGGCAAGCTTCTACCCAAGCCACGAAAATCTTCTTCGAGCCAAAACTGGAAAACTTCGAGTAAACTACTCAAATTACCCGAGACAAACACGCGAGAAGAATCCCTGTATCCATTTCCCAAACTAAAAAAATTTCCAGATTTCCAAAACTATGCTCCATGCATGTGCACGACACCGCCGCTCGCCTCCAGACGTGGCTTCGTCATCGAGCAAGTCGACGACCATCCAAGAAGCCATCCCCAATCGCCAGAACCCCTCCATCTTCTCGAATTCAAAATCGAGCACAAAACGAAACCTAGAAACAAAAAGACCCATCACGACCCAAACCTGTCATCGCCTCGACCACGAAGCTCCAACCACCAGAAAGTGAGAATCTCCGGCCATCCACTCGTCAACACGACCTCAACCTTTCCCCTGAGTCACGTCGCACTCGATTAAACGTAGACGACAAATGAATCGAAAAACTAAGCCTCACCAAAATTAGGTTTACGAACGAAAATTGCTCGCCGCCGTCACCACCGTGAACGTGGGCATCTCCGAGCATTTTTCCCACCATCGTCATAGGACCCTCCACCTCCATGCAAAATCCCGACTATCAACCACACTCCGATCAACAGAAATTGGTCAAAACCCAATTTTCGAACAAGAATGAACTACTCTCGAATCCATGAACTAAAAATTATAATTTTTTCTTTAAAAATCATATTTTAGTATAAGAATTCAATTTATAAATCTAAATTCGAGAATTAAGAAATTCGAATTTTGACTAATTTTAAAAGTTTGCTCAATTTCTTGCTTCCTAGAGTTATTAACATGTTGATTTAACTTAAATAAATTAAAAATCTTGAATATATGCTATAACAAACAAATTTTTTTTTAACACTAAATCCAAACAATAAGTAGATCGAGAGCAAATGATTCTTGAAGTGAAACTTGTGGTTAAAATCTAAGACAAAGAACACACGTCAACTGCCTGCACACCATTCATCTTTCAAAATACTCAGAGCATTCATACATATATTCAATCATACTTATTCGTAGATATGTTTGCAAAGGTTCATGACTTAAAATTAAAAAAAAAAATGTTAATCACCTTGATTTTAAAATGAACAGAGTACTTCTTTTGGGAACAGGCTTTGAATTTTTGCCCGCTAAGATCTTCTTTTAATCTCTGAGTTTCATTGATATGTATTGTAGTTTAAAGTTGAATTTTTGTTTTAGTTTTTGAGATGATGTTACTTCAGATTCCTTAGCTTTGAATGGATGAAACTGAAATGTGAGAAGTTGATATATAGAAAGAAGTTTACAAGGGATATATTTATAAAGGGTGATTATATGGTTTTGTACAATATACCAGGGATATTTTTTCTTTCCCTTACTTTGACTAAGCAAGATTTCAGCTGAAATGATTTTTTTTCCTTTTATTTAAAGACTATATAGATTTTTTTCTACTTGGTGGCTGATGATCTTCTTTTGTATGCTAGAGATCCTAGCATTAATTACTATTGTCATTTTCCTTTTCAAGTCTAAACTTATCTATTCTTTGCTGTGCAGTTAATGAGCTCGGTAGATTCAAAGCGGTGGAGGTGCAAAAAGTCATAGCGGGGATACAGTGATGATATAGCTGGATATAGTGGATGGCTCTAAAATAGCATGTAAAACTCGTATTTAATGTTTTTACAAATATATAAATGGTAATTAAATGAAAAATTATCATTCAATTGAATTATAAATTATACATAAATAATTTTTGTAACGACCCAGAATTTTGAACAATTTAAACTGAAAATATTTAATTAATTTTAAATATTTGAATGATGGTTTGACTTTAATTTCAAATTATCAGAATGAATTTGGCGATTAAATTATAAAATTTAATCTATTGAAGTTGAATAAAAATTTGAATCTTCAATTTTAAGCTGATTAAAAATATTTCAAAGGCTTGTAAAATCCATATTGATAATACTGAAGATAATAGGAGCTTCAAAATTTAATTTGGAAGTGATTTGATCAGTTTTGAAATTATATCGTTTGAATCGATATTTAAGAATAGCCTTCCATGGCACAGTCTCGGAATTCGACGAAACCAGTTCCATTGGGTCCGTAATATTGAATTATTGCCGGATTTCAAATTTCGTATTTTTCGAAGTTGATATGTGAGCACACGTTAAGTAAACGCGTTGAAATTTAAATGGAATTTAATTTAAATTTTAACTCAGAAATGGGTCGAGATTCCCTCACGTCCAAACACTGTAGCTTCCTAAATTTTTGCCTAAAACCACGATACCAAATCGTGAAAAGCATGGACGAGCTCGCTTTAAAACAGTTCCTCCTCAGTTCAAAATCACAGAAGAAAATAATGGCCTCTCTCTCGTTCCCTCTTCCCCTTTCCCTCATTTCTCAGATTCAAAATAAAATAAAAATGCCGAACATCTTAAAACGAAATCATTTTTCGTTCATTCCCAATTCAAACATTTTTCCCCTTTCTTCCTCTAATAGCCGATTAAATTGATTGACCAAAAAAAAAAAGAAATCGCGAGTTCGATCGAGGTGGGCTCGCGCATGGGGCGATGACGGCGAAGAGGCTCGGAATAGCTGGAGGCGTTCGCGATGGTAGGGAGCTCACGATTGGTGACGGCAACGGCGAGGAGCTCGCGCTGATGGCGCGTGAGGCAAGCGATTGCAGGAGGCTCGAGACAGGAGGTGGATCGAGCGGCGCGTTCGAGTGGGGATGGTCGCGTTGCTGGTGAGATTGGGTTCGCCGATGATGGCCTCGGTTGTGTACAGTGATGACTGTTAGGGTTGTGGGCTTGATCGAGATGTATCAGTGAGGTATAAAATTTTATTTTTCTTTTATTATTTAATTTAATTTAATTCAAATATATTTATATGGGATTTTAAATTGCAGTAAGGTATAAAAAGCAGTTTTTGGGTTTTTATTTTAATATACAGGAAATGTATTTTTACAGTAAAAAATTTAAAGGCAGGTTATATATATTTATGTTGGAAGTTTAAATGTTACAAAAAATGCAAAGTTTAAATGTTGAGTTTATATGAAAATTTTGTTTTAACCTATATGCAGTTGAAATGAAGAAAAAAATATATAAGATTTGCTTTACGAGGTTGATAAAATAATTTATTTAGGGTGTTTATTCCATTTAATTAACTTATTTAATTTTTTAGAAATTGTCAAGGAAGATTAGTTAAAACTAAAATAATTTGTTAATTAAATCTATTAAATGGGAATTTAATTGTTCGATATATTCGAATATTAATGAATGGTATAATTGTTTATACAAGGTCTTAAATCGAGAAAATTGAGTCAACATGGAAATGGACTGCAAAATAAAAAGCTAAGGTGAGAACTTCTCACTCAAATTTAAGTTGGATTTGCAGTTATTGATTGATTTCTATTTGGATGTGATATAGTACATATATATATATATATATATATATATATATATATATATATATATTAGTATATAGCAATATATATATTGGCATATGTATATATTGCAATTGATTGATTTCCCGCATTATATAGCGGATGAGACCCTATTGCGCCGCCTATTAAGCGGATAATATTTTACAAATCCCATATACCGCGATATTCCGTCTTGAAGCGGAATTGGTATTGTGCTAACATCTGTGGATGCAGGGAAACGGGTTGGAGGGATCCAACTGGATTCCCCAACTATATTTAATTTATTCACAGATATTGTGATATTTGTTGATTATCATATCGATATATGATATTTGGATGTCGTGATTGACTATTTGGCGATGTTGCATCATCGGATCCATTTTTGAAGTTTTAAAATAATGATTTTTGGTTTTTAAAAGAATTTCAAAGTAATTCTTGAAAGTATACGTTTTATTTAATTTTTGAATTGATTTATTCTAAATAATTAAAACGTTATAAATTTTTATGTTATAAAAATTATAGATTTTTGTAAAAAGATTTAAATTGAGATTTTTGAATTATTATAAATAGTTTATATAAAAGATTTATAAGATTTATATTTTATAAATTAAAAATATTGGAATATTAAAACGAGTTTTTATAAGTGTTAAAATTGAAATAAAAATGGATTTCATAAGTGAACGGAATTTATAGATTTATAGATTGTGAGGTTATAAAATGAATAGATTTTGTAAAATAGAAGATTTATAAGTAATTATCTTATAAATCGGATTTTGGCATTTAACTGAGATATAAATGGAATTTGTTAATAATGAGATTTATAAATCGAAGCTTATATATAGAAATGGAATTTATAAACATTGTTTATAAATTCGAAATCAATTGAATTTGATAAATTGAATATTGAAGTTTATTAAGGGAAATATATTCACGATTTTGGACTGTGGAAAATCCTTTAATTAAATATGTGGAAGAGTTGTATTTGATAAACGATGTATATCCACGATTTTGGACAGTGGATAATCTTTTGATAAAAGTGTAGAAATACTGAATTGGGTAAATAAGGTATATTCACGATTTTGGACAGTGAATATATTATTGAATAAAATGGATATGTTTTGGGAAAGTGACATTAAAAATGAAGTTAATTGTTTTAACGATGTTTTAAAATGTATTAACTATCAAAACCATAGATTTCAACATTCATTGTTGAAATAGACGTTTCAAGAAAGATGGAAATGGTGGACTATAACACTGTTGTTATAGTAAATGATTTCCGAAAGGAAATGTTTTATATAGTATTGGGATTTATATATCTATCTAAACTTTAAATCCCTATACTAGTGATTTTGGGTCGTCGTAACGATGTTTTACGTAACATTCGTTTTGACTCAAATTTATATGTTAAGAAAATGATTCCTTAAAGAATGAAATATATACTTAGTTTTGATTTAAGTATATTGAATATTTTCAAATGTTGAAAATAAATAGATTTGTGAATTACTTATTATTAAATAAGTATGGAAATATTTTTCCAATGTGAAATGAACGTTTTAGAATTTATCCTTGTAAAGATAAATTGAAAGTGAATATTTGAAATCGATTGAAAATCGTATATCATAGATATTTTGGAATTATAAATTCACTATGGAATTTATAAATGAAAAGGGGAATTTTTTTAAAAATAAATGTTGATTTATTTTTAATGTGTGGGAATTAATTTACGGATTTGGAATGTAAATATAAAGTAAATCGGTAAGGATTTATTTAATTGATTTAAATGAACCATGTTGAAATGAAAGTATTTCGCATAAGGAAAATGATTGAAATTTGTTTTCAAAAGTGGTAAAGGTGAAAAGTGATTTGAAAATTAGTTTTCAAATGTTGAAGTGTGGAAATTATATATATCTTGTAAAGATATTTTGGAAAATAAATAATTTGGAAAATTATTTGGAATTTGGTGATGTTGAGCATGCCTATTGATAGTTAAATATCCGACTATCAATATTTACCCTTGAATGGGTATTTGTTGTGATTGTTTGAATTTGAATGCCACACTTATTTTTGAATAAGCGCTCACTATTCGGGTTAGCCGGGAAAGGACCTTGGGGTCGTATAACCCATTCTGAATATGTGATACGTCGTTATGAATTGCATTTGATGACCGGTGTTGAAGACCGGATATTTTACTCAACATCAATCAACAAATTTAAATCACTTCACGATGTAAATTTAACTAACATAAACATGTTTAGTTCATCATGAGCGTACAAAACACGTACCTTTATTGGAAACTAAAAATATTTCTGCTTCAAATAAATACCATTTCGATTCCAAGCCATGGCCTTCGTCAATGCGATTGCAATGCGACTTGTTTCACTCAAAACGGACCTTGTATAAGGAAGTTATGAAATTTTATAAGTTGACGATATTTACATTTTAATTATTGAACAAATTTCAACCTTATTAAAAATAATTACCCAATACACACAAACACACGGAATATGGCCTGACCCATCAACAAAAATTAAATCTACCCCTTTCTTTCCCTCTCACTCCTCACCACTTTCACTTTTTCTAGCTTTTGTTCCTGTTTTTTCTTTTTCGTTTTCATTTGTTTTTTTCCACGGCCCAAAGCCCAACCTCTCTTCTTTCCCTATTTCTTTTTCTCCTTCCTTCATTCGCTTACAATTTCCTCTCATGCACGCCCCTCGTGTCGGTGTCATGCCCGTTGGACCACCATCAATCGATCTACGACCACCAACGAACTCGACTCGCCGTCCTCCTCAACCTGGCACCACCGCCCCTTTCTTTGAGTCACCTAATCGAATCATGACCTTACCATTTCCAGGTCGACCACCACTAAGTCACGAACCCCCATGCGCCACCTCATGCTCCCAAACCACATCCACGCATGCACCTATCCACCATGAACCCGAATTTCATGTCGCCATAGCCCACCGATGCCTGAAATTCGCCTAATCACAAAACTTAGCCGAGCCTTCCACTCGACAACCCACTGTCGATCAACAGAACGGAGCCGCAACTCACCAGAAGATTACCAGCACATTGATTTCAATGAAAATTGATTTTTAAAATTGGTTTCACATTTTTTAATTGAGTAAAAATAAAGAAAATACTTTTTAAACTTTTCATTTTCCTTTTTCCATTTGTTTTATGTATTTTTGGAATGAAGAGAGGTAACGTAGATGATTTTAAATCAAGCGAGAGGTAGGTATTATAGTAGGGTGGCTGATGGATGTAGTGTGCAGTTGAAAGAAATAATATGAGTAAAAAGGAAAGAATGTAGGCTGTGGTCAAAATCAGGAATATATATATATATATATATATATATATATATTTTCAAAATATCAGGTTGTAAATTTTGGATCCCAATCGAGGCATGTTGTCCAGTGTTCATAATGTTGTACCCCTATTTCAAACGCTATTGAACAAGTTCAAAGGCCTAATTCGATCGTAAGGAGAATTATCATCATTGCTCCACGAAATTTTGTTGAAGTAATCTCTCTGAAGACTAGAAGTTTATCTGAAATCATGGCTCCAGGAAGAAGGAGTAGATCTGTTAGATCTGGAAATGTTCAAGAGGGAACCTCCGCTTCCCCAGTACCTAATCAAGCCACTCCACCTGTTGGGGTTACAAAAGCAGAGTTGGACGCTATAATCTTAGGGCTGACCCAGCAGATAAAAGCCCAAAATGCACAATTGGAGGTTCAGAATGCCCAAAATGCTCTAATTTTGAATAGGTTGAAAGATTTGCTTGGGGCAAACCGTCAACCAACGAGTAATGAAAGGAACTTTGCTGGCAATGTTCATGATGCTGAAGAAAGGAACGTTCCTGAGAGGGCTGCCAGCCCCTTTGAGCAGACACTTCCTGAAGTTGGTGGATCTAAAGCTCGAAATGATGAGGGGTATCTTTCTGAAATGGTTCGACAAATCATGAAAGAGAGCATGCAAAGGGATGAAGACGAGAAAGAATGGGGTTTCGCTCCAAGTAAAACCCCGTTTACCGAAAGGATCTTAAAGGCTGAGTTTCCGAGGAAGTTCGTCCCTCCAACCATTCCAGCTTACAAGGGGACAAGCGATCCGAACGAATTCTTGTATAAGTATGATTGGCACATGACAGGTGCCAGAGCTTCTGATGAAATAAAGTGCCGATATTTTCCTGTATATCTGGAAGGTGTAGCTCTGCTTTGGTTCACCAAGTTACCAATCCGGTCTATAGATCAGTTTTCTGACCTAACCCGGAAATTCAAGGAGCAGTTCAGGCTATATGCTTCAAAAGCCAAAGATATCATGTCGTTGTCAAGTTTAGAACAGAATCCAGGGGAAACTATCAGATCTTTCTTGAATCGCTTTAATATAGCACTGGTCGAGGTAGACAATGCAGAATCACGGATGATCTTGACTTATCTGATGAGGGCCATTGAGAAATCGAGTGAATTTGGAAAATGGCTGAACATGAAGGAACCAAATTCCCTTGAAAAATTCTACAAGAAAGCGGATGAGTTCATACGCCTGGAAAGCCGTCCTGTACCGGTAAATGTAGTATTGGAAGAAGCTGAAGATAACATTGCTGCTCCACGCAAGAATGAATCTGTAGGACAGAAAAGGGAAAATAACGATGGGAAGAAACAGAGAAATCTGAAGAAGCCTCGTTCCTTCAAGCCATCGGAATATACTCCTTTATCAGATACGCCGGAGCGTATTTACTTTGCCACTAAAGATTCTGTTAACTATCCTAAACCTCCTGTTCTGAGAACCGGGAAAAGAGCTATACAAAGCGGGAAGTTCTGCCGCTTCCATAATCAACCCGGTCAAGATACCGACGAATGCCGCCAATTGAAGAATTTGATTGAAGAGTTGATAAGGGAAAACAAGCTGCAGCAATTTGTGGAAAAGAATAGCAGCAATCCTGCTTCGTCTAGTCAGGGGCAACAAGCTCCTGCTCATCAACCTAGGACAAGTGAGAAGACTGCAGGGCATGAATCCGGAAGGCCTGTTATCAATGTCATTACGGGAGGACCTCACCCAGCGGGCAGGAGCTGGGGTGAGATGGAAAGGTATACCCAAGCTTTGAAATATGTACCGGCCGAAAAAGATGTCTTTGTTTTGGAAGACGCTACGCCCCTGAAACAACAAAGAACTTTCAATGATGATATTGTGTTCAGAGCCAGGTATTCCACAGGTGTTGAAGCTCCTACCTTGGATCCCTTGGTCATCTCGGTTGGTATCGGGCTAGCTATTGTCAGAAGAGTTCTCATTGATTGTGGTGCATCCTGCAATATCCTCTTTAAGAAAACATTCGACCAAATGAAGATCCCTATGGCTGATGTGCAAGCCTCGTCGCAGAAAATTGCTGGCTTCATTGGAGAGCCAAAGCAGCCGATAGGAACCGTTGATTTGCTTGTAGAACTTGGAGAGGGAGAAAGAAAAGTAGTCCGCAAGCAAACTTTTGTGATTGTCGACGAATTTTCTGCTTATAATGCTTTCCTTGGCCGTCCAACTCTTGCAGCGTTCAAAGCTGTTCTGGCCCCATGGTGCCTCACCATTAAATTCCCCACAGACAATGGAGTAGGAGTTATAAAAGGGGATCAAAATGATGGGCGGGAGTGTTATCTGACAGAGCTGCGAGAGGCAAGAAAGAGAGAAATGGGAAAGGCGGCAACCCCAGTCCACATCAAAGAACCAACCTTGTAGCAATTACAGGGCGGACCCTGCACTGGCGAGCATAGCGGAGCACGAAAAGAGATGGATCCTAGAAAAGCCAGTGCAGGGGAGAATAGAGTGGTACCGGTGGAGACGACAGTACCGGTACCTGTTGACCCGAAGGACCCAAATAAGGTTTTAAATGTGGGTTCACAACTTAATGTGTCGATTTAGAATATCTTAATATCTTTTTTGAAAGCAATTTTGGATGTTTTCGCTTGGACTCATGCCGATATGTGCGGAATATCCCCAGAAGTTGCAGTACGCACTCAGAATATTGATCCAAAGTTTACGCCTGTGAAACAGAAAAGAAGAACCCAAGGTCCAGAAAGGTCAGCCGCATTAAAAGAAGAAGTTGATCGGCTCATGGAGAATGACTTTATCAAAGAATCTACCTATCCGAATTGGGTTTCAAATCCAGTGCTGGTTAAGAAAGCCAACGGAAAATGGAGAGTGTGCATCGATTTTTCAGATCTGAACAAGGCCTGCCCCAAAGACTGCTTCCCATTACCCAGGATCGATCAACTGGTAGATGGGACAGCGGGATATGAATTGTTATCTTTTATGGATGCCTACTCCGGATATAACCAGATCATGATGCATGAGCCAGATCAGGAGGACACGAGCTTTATCACCGATGTTGGTCTTTACTGCTACAAAGTTATGCCCTTCGGGCTGAAGAATGCGGGGGCAACCTACCAAAGACTTGTTAATGCTATGTTCAAACTGCAATTGGGCAAGACTATGGAAGTCTACGTCGACGACATGTTAGTAAAGTCTAAGAAAGCAGTGGATCACATAGAACACTTAGCAGAAATGTTCGCAGTCCTTCGGAAATACGGAATGAAGCTTAACCCTTTAAAATGTTCGTTTGGGGTGGAGTCCGGAAAGTTCTTAGGTTTCATTGTGAGCGCTAGGGGCATTGAAGCTAGTCCAGCTCAAATTACCGCCTTAAAAGAAGTCAAAGCCCCTAGAACGAAGAAGGAATTGCAAAGTCTCAACGGAAAAGTTGCCGCCTTGTGTCGGTTCATTTCCAAAGCTGCTGATAAATGCATCCCATTCTTTGGCGCTCTAAAGAAAGGAAAGAAAAACTTTGATTGGACTCCCGAATGCCAAAAAGCCTTTGATGAATTGATTCGTCATATGGAAACGCCTCCAATACTTTCTAGGCCCGGCGATGGTGAGGATCTTCTTATATACTTGGCAGTATCATCTCATGCTCTAAGCGCAGCGCTGATACGAGAAGACAAGAGGATTCAACATCTGGTTTACTATATCAGCAAAAGACTCACTGGGGCAGAGATGAATTACTCCAAGTTGGAAAAACTCATCTATTGTCTACTGATTGCATCGAGGAAGTTGAGGCAATATTTCCAAGCTCATCCTATCAGAGTCCTCACTGATCAACCTCTAAAGCAAGTCCTGTTTCGCCCTGAGACTTCGGGTCGTCTTCTAAAGTGGAACATTGAACTCAGTCAATATGACATCACTTATCACCCCCGAAAAGCAATCAACGGACAACCTTTAGCAGATTTCATCGCAGAATTCACAGATAAGGGTAATGGTGAGGAAGAAACAATCGGTAATTCCCCAATCCAGTGGAAGTTATATGTTGATGGCGCATGAAATGACTACTGTTCTGGAGCCGGGGTTGTACTTGAAACCCCTGAAGGTCGGTCATTATGTTATGCGCTAAGATTGGAATTTCCTTCAACGAACAATGAAGCAGAATACGAGGCTCTTATCGCTGGCTTAAGAATTGCTAAAGAACTAAACATCCGAGCATTATAGATCTTCAGTGATTCTCAGCTTATTGTTTGCCAGGTCAAGAAGGAATTTCAAGCGAAAGGGGGAAATCTGCCTGCCTACTTGTCAAAGGCCTGGGAACTTCTATGTGACTTTGATCATTACACGATAAGCCATATTCCTCGAGAAGAAAACACGAAGGCGGATTCTCTCGCAAAGTACTTTAGCACAGGCGAAGCTCAATTTCTGGGGTTAACTCCAGTGGAAGTCCTGTCGGCTCCAAGCATTAATGAGATGGATATTGATTGGGTCATGAGTGTGTCTCAAGAGCAAGAATCATGGATGACTCCGATAACAGAATATCTGCTCAATGGCTCTTTACCGGAAAATTCAAAAGAATGACAGAAGCTACTGAGGAAAGCCTCTCGCTATACAGTCCTGGATGGCCAATTATACAGACGGGGATTCTCAATGCCATTACTTCGATGTGTATCCAGGGAAGAGTCCAAAACAATCCTAGCTGAGGTACATGTAGGAGAATGTGGTGATCATTTAGGTGGTCAAACTTTAGCAAAAAAGGTTCTCCGATACGGATATTTTTGGCCAGAAATTAATCGAGATGCTGCAGACTATTCCCGAAAATGTGACAAGTGCCAAAGATTTGCCAAAATTCCTAGAGCACCTTCCACTGAACTCACACAGATGGTCAGTCCATGGCCATTTGCAATCTGGGGGATAGACCTTATAGGACCTTTACCAACCGCCAAATCTGGAATCAAATATGCCGTTGTTGCTGTAGATTATTTTACTAAATGGGCTGAAGCGGAACCATTGGCTACTATCACCTATAAAAAGATGATAAATTTTATGACTAAAAGTATCATTTGCAGATATGGTGTGCCTCAAAAGATAATTACAGACAATGGTACTCAATTCGAAAGTGAAGAATTCCAAGATTTTTGCAAGCGATTCAAAATCCGAAAAAGCTTCTCAGCAGTGGCTCATCCGCAGGCAAACGGGCAGGTGGAAGCAGTAAACAAAATTATCAAGTCAACCATCAAGAAGCAACTCGAAAGAGCAAAAGGTGGTTGGATCGATAAGCTACCACTAGCACTATGGGCGTACAGAACTATCCACAAAACTGCGACTGGGCATACTCCGTTTTCATTGGCATACGGGTCAGAAGCAATGATTCCGGTAGAAACAGAGGTCCCTTCACATAGAAGAATCCATTTCAATCAAGCGGAGAAGGAAAAACTACAACTTGAGGCACTAGATCTCCTTGATGAAAAAAGAGAAGAGGCTAAGCTCAGAATTGCAGCTCATCAGCAAAGGATAGCCAGACATTTCAATTCCAAAGTTCGCCAACGTAGCTTTGAGATTGGAGATCTAGTCCTGAAAAGAATTATGACGGCAACAGGTGTGTTTGGGCCAAATTGGGAAGGACCATATGTCATAGGTCAGAAGCTTCTTGACGGCACATTCAAACTCACTACTGTCGAAGGAGAGTAAATTCCAAGGGCTTGGAACAGCAATCACTTGCGTCCATACTTTACTTGAAAGCTTTGTTGAAATATTGTAAAAAAAAATTAATTATGAATGTATGATTCTTGTAATTGAAAGCAAGTGTAAAGCCGATGCAAGTGAATAATGAAAGACTATAAAATGGATGTAGGCCCAAATTCTTGGCCGAACCACTATAAATCTTGTGTTCCTTATTATTATTACATGTTTGCTTTATTTTCGATATGAAAAGTACATTAAATGTATTGCTGAAATGTCGATTTAAATTTTTGCAGACAATGAAAATAAAACTTGCACGTTACAAGACCAAGTGATTCTTGTTATCATTCAACAAACAAATTTCGAGCCACAAAAGCTCCGAATTCAAATCCTAGATAGGAAGTGCTTCAATTGAACGGCCAATGATTTTGCCGAAAACGGGCCCTTGCTAATAAATTGAGATCATTTGAACAAACAAACATCCAATTAAGAAGCTTATGCCCGTTCTCGCGAACTTGCCTGGCAATGAAGTACACTTCTTTGGATTAAACAAACTACTTGTAAGAGAAGGGAGTGTGAGCTTGAAAAGAAAAATAGAGGATCGCTGAAAAGGCACAAGCAAGTGGACAAGGAACAACTAAAGCCCTCTTCGGAGGCACAAGCCCTCTTCGGAGGCACAACTCTTCGGAGGATAATGACCTCTAACGAGGCATATGCCGCAAAAAAGAAAGTTCTCTACTCAACAAAAAAGATTGGAGGAGTCATGAACCTCCAACCATGAGAGAGTAACTTCCAGGCAATCAAATCCCTCTTCGGAGGCACATTTCACCAGGAGTTGAAGTGTAAGAGCCCCTCTTCGGAGGTCCACTTCACCAAAGTTGAAATGCCAAACAAAATAAAGCCCTCTTCGGAGGCACATTTCACCAGGAGTTGAAGTTCAACAGCCGCTCTTCGGAATTTCACTTCACCAAAGCTGAAATGCCAAACAAAATAAAGCCCTCTTCGGAGGCACATTTCACCAGGAGTTGAAGTGCAACAGCCGCTCTTCGGAGTTTCACTTCACCTAAGCTGAAATGCCAAAAAAAATAAAGCCCTCTTCGGAGGCACATTTCACCAGGAGTTGAAGTGTAAGAGCCTCTCTTCGGAGGTCCACTTCACCAGAGTTGAAATGCAAAGCAAAGCAAAGCCCTCTTCGGAGGCACATTTCACCAAGAGTTGAAGTGCAACAGCCGCTCTTCGGAGTTTCACTTCACCAAAGCTAAAAAAATAAAAGACCTCTTCCCAGAGGCAGAAATGAAAAGACCTCCTCCCGGAGGCACAATCAAGCAGAAAGACCTCTTCGGAGGCACACGTTTCACCAAGATTGAAATAAAACTTCCAGGTGTTGAAACGTGAAAAAGCCTTCCTCAGAGGTGCAACTTTTCGAAGAAACAAAAATCAAAAAAGCCCTTTACTGTGGTATATATAAAAAAAAATCCTCATCAAAGGCACACTTTAACTTTCAAAGGAAGAATGAATTACCTATTCTGGAAAATTCTCTTCCTCAAAAAGAAGTTAAAGTACCTTTCAAATACCCGCTTTACCACATAGAAGAATTCATTCAGTAAAATGTGTATATGCACAAAAGAAAAAGTGATATCTTCGAGGGATGAAGCGTAAAAACTTATTTGTACTCTGTTTTTTAACGAAATAATATTCCTCCAAATGTGGAATAATTATTCTTTAGAAAATAAAAGTACAAGTTCCTCATACAATAAAATATTACAATGAGCTTATGGTATAGGGGCAACATGGTATAACTACATCGGTAAAATTGTGCTCGAACAGTATACCACAAGCTCACTGCAATATCATGCAAAGAAACTTGTATAAAAGTGAATAATAACTGCATTCTCAAATTCAAACAAGAAGTTTGTACAAAAAAAGAATCATTTTATTTAATTCTGTTACAATTTCTTACAGATACAAGTTTCGAAATAAAGAAAACGGTCAGTACATGCAAAAAAAGGCAAAAGAGCGATATGAAAGCCACAGAACCAGAGCCATCATTTCTTCTTTCGTCCACCTTTTGAGCCCGCACCCGGCCGGATAACCAACTTCTTAGGCCGGCTTGTAAGAGTAGGGGATGAAGGAGAAAGGGGCTCAGTCGGATTTTCTTCCGTTTTTTCTTCGCCAGTTAAGGATCCCTTCTTCTTCTTCTTGGAAACTCCCTGCTTTCCTCTCTTCTTGGAGGAAGACCCACTCCCTGGAGAAAGAAGTTTAGCTAATGGTTCATCATCGGAACCAGTTGCTTCCGGAGTCTTCTCACTCCCTTCAGTTTCTTCTCCCTTGTGTTCTTGTGAAGCAATGGGATTGTCCAAGTCTTGAAGAGCTTCTATTTGCTCCTCTTGTGATCCCGGTTGCGAGGCAGAAGGAGGAGTCACCTGAATAGATGGAGGAGGAATAATTGGAGGTGGGGAAGTTTGAACGATGCTCGACGTTTTCTCTACAGAAGGAAAAAAGTTCAAGTCAGTAAAAAGCGGAGATAAAGGTTCGCTGAGGTTCAAGAAGTAGTCAAGAAGCTCATCAAGCTCGTAAGAAACAGATGAGCAGACTGCTTGGGCAAGATTAACAGTAGGGTTACCTGCAGAAGCCGGTTTCCTGACATCAACTTCGTAAGCCTGTGCCTCGGCACTCTCGTCGCCTTCATCCCCACCTTGTATGCTTGTGATCTCGGCGGTAACTTTGGTAGGAGACAGAGAATGAGAACTGGAACCGATAATGTCAATCTCGGCCGAAGGAGAAGGCTGAATTGGAACAATTGAGACAGTTTTTCCTGAATATTCTCCTGCCGCTGTTTCGGCCCTTAATTTTGCAAGCTGTTCTCTCCCCCGGCAAGAGCGGCGCGAGCATCATCATCAAGATAATGCTCCTCAAGAGCTAACTCAGCATAGCCGGCGCCATTACCGCCAAGCATATCGAGTGCGGCCTCCCAAACTTCAGCCAGAGTAATTTCATACTTGGGGCCTAGAAAGGCGAGGCTACCGCGCCCCAAGATGCTATGCAGGTAGAAGTCAAATAATGTCGAGCTGATGTTGGTCCTCGTTGCCTCGTGAGATTCTTCAGCTGCAATTTTGCCGGCAACGGCCTCATCACGCTCCCTTTCAGCTTTGGAAAGTTGAAACTTAAGCATTTGAATCTCCGCCTCTTAGGAGCTGTTTTTCTTCCGAATCTCTTCAATATCAGCAACATAGCCCTCACTAATTCTTTTTTGCACTTCAAGCCTGTCTTCGGCATCTCTTTGGATGGCATGAGCATCTCTCACTTGTTTTAGGAGCACTTCTTCTTTTTGAGAATAGGAAGTAGAGGAAGTACCAAGCTCTTGTTTCAGTTCCTCAACTTTTGCTTCAAGCTCTTCATTGTAAGAAGCGATGCTCCTCATTTCAGTATCATGTTGCTCAAGAACCTTTTTCCATTCGGATTTATCATTTTCCATAGTGAGCATGGCCTCTATATTTGCATGATTAACCCTTTGGAGCTCGTCAACAAGTTTTTGCCAGTTCGACATCCTCTCAATATCAAGCTTGACGGCATCGAGGTTTCGTAACATGGCGGACTTGTCAATGGGGACCAAGTCAAGGTCGAACCTTACTCCCTTCAGACAACACTGTGTAAACTGACTTTGCAAAGTGGCCGGGCCTGGTCCAACTTGGAATTTGGGCCTGCTAATTATTGTTTGGATGTCTGTCTTTCCGAGTGCGGGAGAGCCGGAAGGAATGTCAAGCGAGACGGGGACGGTAACCTTTTCAGGAGTTGTAAAGGTATGCTTCTCACCATGTCGGGCTCGCTTGCTTGAATCCTCAACCATATGACTTTTTCCTCGGTCATCATGGGATTTTCTTTTGTGGGAATCATCGCCTCTCTACGAAGAATCGTGGCGTTCCTCCCTCTCTCTTCTTTCATAACGCTCTTCTTGAGCCCTCTTCTCTTGAGCCTTTCGGGCGGCTCTTTCTTCATCGAATTCTCTGTAAGAGGGGAGGTAACGCCTATAATCATATTGGCTACGCCTTCCGTAGCGCTGGAAGTCATCATAGTAGGATCCGCTGCGTCCCATCGGAGGATCTGAAATAAAAAGAGATAAATTTTAGAATTCTTCAAAGTACAAAAAGTCAGAAGCATAAAAGTGCTGAATGATTCTAAGTGAGTGTAATGTGCAAACTACGCGCATCAAACTACGAACCACTCTTTAATTGTGGAGTAGTTATAGGTGTAGAAGTTAACATAAACTCTTGAGTTGACGGAGTTTGTTGCAGAATAGAAGTCGCCTCGACTACTGAAGAAGAAACTCCGGTAATAATAGGATCATCTTTAAAGATCTCTTGCGAGGTGGCGAAGAGGTCGCTCAGTCCTTCGAAAGTGTCGTCCCTGCTCTGCTTAACAGGGCTGGTTTTCTCGACTTCTTCATTACCAGACTTCTTTGAATGCGGAGGAGAATCCTGAGGCTTTTCTTCTTCGGTGACCGGGGCAAGTTTGCCAGATGCCACCGCGACATCAACAGAAGTGGAGCACTTCACTAGAGAAGCCTCAGAAGCAGATTCTTTCGTTATGGATGTATCAATAGAAACAGGGGCATCCGACGCTCTAGCCGGAGAATCTGGGACTTCGTGGGGGTGTGTAGAGCGAGAGGTATGCAAAAGCCCGTATTGGTGCAGAAATTCATCCCTCAACAAGAATTTTACACTTCTTTCTTCCGCGGCCACGACACCCAGTCTCTCAAAAACTTGCTTATGGCCTGGATCTCTAGATAGGGAAGGAAACGCTGAAAATAAAAAAGAAGCGGAGTTAACACTTAACAATTTAGTCTCGTAAAAGTCGGATAACAAGCGTAGTAAGAATGGTTAATCTTACTTCCTTCCCTCCATACAGCGTAGAACCCCGGGGGACAACGAACATAGAAAAATTGAGTCAAAAACCCATGAGCGCTGTGAGGAAGACCGATGATCAATCTACGATTTCGAGCACTTCTCACGACAGTAATAGAGGGGTGATCTTTAGTCCTGCTGAAAGTGCATAGGAAGCAAATCTCATCAAAGCTTGGGAATCGATCAAGCGTCCTCCTAAACAGTACACACAACCCCATTAAAATGGCATAGCCATTGGGGTGTAATTGGGATGGGGCGATGGCCAATTGACGAAGAAGTTGTTGGAAAAAGTCATTGAAAGGAGGAACGCCCCCACTCAGGCACATTTGTCGATTGACCATCACAAAGCCAGGGGGTGCTATGTCAGCAGTGTTACTTCTCTCGGGAAGAATGGCATCTAATTCAGCAATGCCAAACTGAGCACACAACTGGCGAAAAACTTTGTATGATAGCGTGGTAGGGGCTCTTTCGGGAGGATTGACTAGTGGAGCCGGAATAACAGTTGCCTTTCCAGTCTGAACTGTTGTATCTTCTTCCTGAGAAGTCATTCTACACAAGCAACTGGATATTCAAATGTGAAGGTGCACGTTTCCTAAAAGTGTGAAGTGTCGTGCAGAACTAATAAAAATAACAAATAAAAATAACTGGAATTAAACTAGTCGACGATTGATCGACTACAAAATTTCAGAACTTGTTAATCTAAAGTTCAAGCATAATATTAGTGCAGGCTGGTCAGTTTCAATTGACTATTTCAGTGTTGCTTTCATATTTTACTTGAAATCGATGAGTTGAAAGCACTTCGTTCACACAATTTATTTAAGTTAATTATCTGTTATTAACTAATCTGTCATTTGATATGGGCAGTCAATGATAGTATATTCGTCCCATTTTTCTGCAAATGTTGTATTTAACAGGTTGACGTCTTTAAAAGTTAAAATAATCTGCAAAGAAGTACAGCAAAATTCAAGTTCAAACAATTCAGCCAAGTCTTCTCAGAATTTCACAAGTGTTAGGTCGCCCAGCGACCTAGCATAGGTCAGAGCTTCCTTAGGTCGCACTATGCAAGTTAAAAGGTTCAAGGCAATGCAGACTAGGTTCAAGTCCTAACTCGGCCGCGACCTACAGCCCATGCCGCAAAAAAGGATTGGGTCGTTAATTTGTTAAGTCGTCCTGCTTGAAATTCATATGCAAATTTGTTAAGTCCTAGGTCGTTTGAATCCCAGCGCGATCTAAAAGTTAAGTCGCAGATTCGAAGAATCCTTAGGTCGCGAGAATTTGTTAGGTCGGCCAGGTTTCTTAGGTCGCGGAGGTTTTTAAGTTGCTCAGATCTGCTAAATCGCTAACTTCCTCTCCACGCAATAGCTCACCATCCCGTTAAACTGTGACCCGATAACCCATTATCACTCACGATGAAATCCATCATCCTCTTCGTGAAATTCATCATTCCTACATACCACCGAATCATCCAAGAATCGATTGAAAGCATCTCCGATCTGTCATGAATTCAACTCATTGTTGTGCTTTCGTGAATCACAACTAATGGCGATTAAAATCGACTACAACTTGACTCAAAAGATGAAACACGACATACAAAATGGTTCTGAGGTTCAGAGATGGAAATTCGTGGTTCGATGATGATCGTGGGATGGATAGAGATCAAGTGTACTTACGCAATATGATAACAGGGGTGAATCGGTGAATGATTGAACTGAAATTCGCCTTTGAAATCACGAGATTTTGTTAATGGCAGAGCAGGAAATCGGAACAGTTGAATGGAGGAGAAGCAGTGACCTAACAAATTTATATGGGGATGAAAGAAGAAGACGAGTAGACGCGCGAGTTAGTATATGTTTTAAGTCGCTCACGACCTAGCAAAATTAGATCGAAGCACATGACTCACGATTTAAGCGTGTACTTCGAGGGGAAAATGTTAACTCCTATGTTAAGCGACTCAAAAAGGCTCACGACTCAAAAAGGCTCACGACTCAAAAAGGCTCACGACTTAAGGAGGTCAACGACTCAATGGACAAGCAACTCAATGTGTTAACGACTTAAGTTATGAAGCGACTTAATGAGTTAATGGACCAACATCAGGTAAACGACTTAAAGGTGGACGACTTACCGACTTAAGGGAACCATAACTTAGCAGGTTAAGAGAATGGGCCGACCAAACAGTTTAAGTGAATGAACGACCCACGACCTACCAAGCTAACGACCTAACCATAGAAGCAGGGTAACGACTTAAAGAGCTAGAAGAGTGAGCGACCTAGAAGGATAAAAGGTGGCTTACGACTTAACTGCTTAAACGAATTAAGAGGAAGCGACTTACAGAATGCAGCGGCCTAGTAACTAAGTAGACACAGCAACCTAGTTAAGCCTTATCTCGGAAACACGACTTACGACCTATCCCTAAGTCGCTGCCGGCTTATAACTTGCCTTAGGTCGCTCACGACCTGACACTTAGAGGATAAGTGATGCCGCTTCCCATGAGTCGTTAACTTATACCCGTTAGCTTATATGGAAAAGGGGATATCACTTAGGTCGTGACTCGCGCTCTCTTAGTTCACCAACGACTCAAGTCCTATCATAGGTCGCTCGCGACCTATGCCAAGCAACTTAATCCCGAGTCCCCCTATAAATACACCGTTAGCTCCAACATTGAAAGGACTTTTTGGGCGATCATTTTCTTCAAGGGATTGAGACTTCACTATCTTCAAGCAATCCACACTCCATCGCTTCAAGCACACGCAAGGTGCTTAGATCAACTTCACACAGGAATTCTACACATTCAATCATGAATTCGAAGAACTCTGTCACGATGGAGTTTTCCTCAGCTACATGTTTTCTGAATTGAATTGGATTGTAATGGAAAGAGATTGTAATAAGTTGTAATCCGATCAGCAATAAAAAGGATTGAAGTGGACGTAGGCTTGATCATAAGCCGAACCACTATAAGCCCTGTGCACATTTACTGCATTTTCTGTTACTTACTGTTATTTCTTGATTCCCGTATTACGGGTGGTGCTTTCACATCGTTTTTACACACACCGGGGTGTTAGCGTCAGATTTTCACGTTAACATCGTGATTGACTATTTGGCGATGTTGCATCATCGGATCCATTTTTGAAGTTTTAAAATAATGATTTTTGGTTTTTAAAAGGATTTCAAAGTAATTTTTGAAAGTATACGTTTTATTTAATTTTTGAATTGATTTATTTTAAATAATTAAAATGTTATAAATTTTTATGTTATAAAAATTATAGATTTTTGTAAAAAGATTTAAATTGAGATTTTTGAATTATTATAAACAGTTTATATAAAAGATTTATAAGATTTATATTTTATAAATTAAAAATATTGGAATATTAAAACGAGTTTTTATAAGTGCTAAAATTGAAATAAAAATGGATTTCATAAGTGAACGGAATTTATAGATTTATAGATTGTGAAGTTATAAAATGAATAGATTTTGTAAACAGAAGATTTATAAGTAATTATCTTATAAATCGGATTTTGGCATTTAAATGAGATATAAATGGAATTTGTTAATAATGAGATTTATAAATCGAAGCTTATATAGAAATGGAAATTATAAAAATTGTTTATAAATTCGAAATCAATTGAATTTGATAAATTGAATATTGAAGTTTATTAAGGGAAATATATTCACAATTTTGGACTGTGGAAAATCCTTTAATTAAATATGTGGAAGAGTTGTATTTGATAAACGATGTATATCCACGATTTTGGACAGTGGATAATCTTTTGATAAAAGTGTAGAAATACTGAATTGGGTAAATAAGGTATATTCACGATTTTGGACAGTGAATATATTATTGAATAAAATGGATATGTTTTGGGAAAGTGACATTAAAAATGAAGTTAATTGTTTTAACGATGTTTTAAAATGTATTAACTATCGAAACCATAGATTTCAACATTCATTGTTGAAATAGACGTTTCGAGAAAGATGGAAATGGTGGACTATAACACTGTTGTTATAGTAAATGATTTCCGAAAGGAAATGTTTTATATAGTATTAGGATTTATATATCTATCTAAACTTTGAATCCCTATACTAATGATTTTGGGTCGTCGTAACGATGTTTTACGTAACATTCGTTTTGACTCAAATTTATGTGTTAAGAAAATGATTCCTTGAAGAATGAAATATATACTTATTTTTGATTTAAGTATATTGAATATTTTCAAATGTTGAAAATAAATAGATTTGTGAATTACTTATTATTAAATAAGTATGGAAATATTTTTCCAATGTGAAATGAACGTTTTAGAATTTATCCTTGTAAAGATAAATTGAAAGTGAATATTTGAAATCGATTGAAAATCGTATATCATAGATATTTTGGAATTATAAATTCACTATGGAATTTATAAATGAAAAGGGGAATTTGTTTAAAAATAAACGTTGATTTATTTTGAAGTGTGGGAATTAATTTACGGATTTGGAATGTAAATATAAAGTAAATCGGTAAGGATTTATTTAATTGGTTTAAATGAACCATGTTGAAATGAAAGTATTTCGCATAAGGAAAATGATTGAAATTTGTTTTCAAAAGTGGTAAAGGTGAAAAGTGATTTGAAAATTAGTTTTCAAATGTTGAAGTGTGGAAAATATATATATCTTGTAAAGATATTTTGAAAAATAAATAATTTGGAAAATTATTTGGAATTTGGTGATGTTGAGCATTCCTATTGATAGTTAAATATCCGACTATCAATATTTACCCTTGAATGGGTATTTGTTGTGATTGTTTGAATTTAAATGCCACACTTATTTTTGAATAAGCGCTCACTATTCGGATTAGCCGGGAAAGGACCTTGGGGTCGTATAACTCATTCTGAATATGTGATACGTCGTTATGAATTGCATTTGATGACCGGTGTTGAAGACCGGATATTTTACTCAACAGCAATCAACAAATTTAAATCACTTCACGATGTAAATTTAACTAACATAAACATGTTTAGTTCATCATGAGCGTGTAAAACACGTACCTTTATTAGAAACTAAAAATATTTCTGCTTCAAATAAATACCATTTTGATTCCAAGCCATGGCCTTCGTCAATGCGATTGCAATGCGACTTGTTTCACTCAAAACGGACCTTGTATAAGGAAGTTATGAAATTTTATAAGTTGACGATATTTACATTTTAATTATTGAACAAATTTCAACCTAATTAAAAATAATTACCCAATACACACACACACACGGAATATGGCCTGACCCATCCACAAAAATTAAATCTACCCCTTTCTTTCCCTCTCACTCCTCACCACTTTCACGTTTTCTAGCTTTTGTTCCTGTTTTTTCTTTTTCGTTTCCACGGCCCTAAGCCCAACCTCTCTTCTTTCCCTATTTCTTTTTCTTCTTCCTTCATTCGCTTACAATTTCCTCTCATGCACGCCCCTCGTGTCGGTGTCATGCTCGTTGGACCACCATCAATCGATCTACGACCACCAACGAACTCGACTCGCCGTCCTCCTCAACATGGCACCACCGCCCTTTTCTCTGAGTCACCTAATCGAATCATGACCTTACCATTTCCAGGTCGACCGCCACTAAGTCGCGAACCCCCATGCGCCACCTCATGCTCCCAAACCATATCCACGCATGCACCTATCCACCATGAACCCGAATTTCATGTCGCCATAGCCCACAGATGCCTGAAATTCGCCTAATCACAAACCCTAGCCGAGCCTTCCACTTGACAACCCACTGTCGATCAACAGAACGGAGCCACAACTCACCAGAAGATTACCAGCACATTGATTTCATTGAAAATTGATTTTTAAAATTGGTTTCACATTTTTTAATTGAGTAAAAATAAAGAAAATAATTTTTAAACTTTTCATTTTCCTTTTTCCATTTGTTTTGTGTGTTTTTGGAATGAAGAGAGGTAACGTAGACGATTTTAAACCAAGCAGGAGGTAGGTATTATAGTAGGGTGGCTGATGGATGTAGCGTGAAGTTGAAAGAAATAATATGAGTAAAAAGGAAAGAATGTAGGCTGTGGTCAAAATCAGGAATATATATATATTTTCATAATATCAGGTTGTAAATTTTGGATCCCAATCGAGGCATGTTGTCCGGTGTTCATAATGTTGTACCACTATTTCAAACGCTATGGAACAAGTTCAAAGGCCTAATTCGATCGTACGGAGAAGATAGCTTATTGAAACTAATCATAATAATAAATTTCGAATCTAAATTTCAACGTGTCTTTAGCCCATATGATCAAACGATAACCCTAAATGCTACAAATTTGAAGTCCTATAATAACACACCATTTCGGATCCAATGAAACTGGTTTCGTCGGATTTCGAGACTGTGGCCTCGAAGGCTATTTTTATTCTTTAATTAAAACGAGTTATTTTTAAAATTGAGTAAATCGATTTTAAGTACAATTTCAAACTATTATTTACCTTTATTCTTATAAATAAAAATTAAAAACACTTTGAAATTATTTTTATCTAGCTTAAAACTCAAGATTCCACTATTTAACAAAATTTAAATTATCAAATTCAACAATTAAATTATCCAATAAACCACTATATTTGAAATTCTCTTTATTAAATCCATAGAATTTACTTTTAAATATTTAAATCAATCAAATATTCCAATTTCAAATAAGCATTCAACTACCTTATATGTCAAAAAATATAAGGTGTGGCGTGTGTGTATGCGTGTTCGTACATATAATAGAAAATTACAAATATACTCTCATATGCTCTAATGTAATTGGAATCTACCAGCCATAAAAACCAGCACCCTAGACACAATGACCTAACCAAAAGCGGTGTTTGAAATTGGGTCATGCCAAGAAGTACAGACCATTAGGTTGATATTATTTATATGGTACAGAAATAAATATAACTTTAAAACATTCAACAATTTCAATTCTCACATTGAAGATATAAAATATAAATACTGAAAATCGCATAAATTATTACTATCCCAAAATAGTAGTGGTCCATTCAAAAAGGGCCCAAAAAAGTCCAAATAGGAATACAAAATTAGCTAAACTGGTAAATACAATAAGATATGTTGGTAAATGATTATGAATTAATTTATCACAAAATCACACTATCACTTCCTCCATGCACCTTATCCTTGTTACCTTACTATTATCCTCTCTTGTTGTAATACATAAAGAGGGAAAAATAGAGGGAATTCAACAAGATCTGTGAGACTTATTTTACTAGTGGTATGATGTATACAGGTAGTTAAATCATCACTTATAATCTACACTAACTAAGGTTGTTCATTTATGTGCATGCACTAAGCACAAGGAATTATTCAATTTACACAATATAGATATAAATCCTTAATACGCCCATATTCAATACTACCCGAAGGTTGGACATTTAAAAACTGATTAAACCAAGGAATACCTAGCATACAATCTTGATAGCAAACCACCTAACTATACACTAAGAATAACTTCTCAATGGAAAACCGCTTAAACTGCATTACACCGAGTGTACATTATAATGCCTTAGAACACACAATCGACACAGGATCCCAATGGTGACTTATCATAAAAGCATTGATTAACCTCCTCTTTAATGGACGTATCCTTCACTCTTTATCGTTCAACTTGAAGAAAAAAGGGCCGATAAACACTTCGACTTACAAGTAGACACAAGTGCTTATCCACACGCTGAATCCACAATTGGCAGATGTCTCTTCCGCCTCTGTAGTAAGAAATATTTTACCGAGGTAGGCTACAGTAATAATAAAAGCATATAATTGTGATATAATAACATGATATGTTGAGTGTCACGTTATACAGCATCATCAAGTATGAAACTAGGTATGTCACCAAATGTGAAACAATTCTTGCATGTTACACAACTCCATGTAGTTACGTGAACTCCGCAATGTCAAGAAAGTGGGAACAAGTTTCCTCAGTCCATCCTACTTGGCCTGCACTAAGTCTTTGCTCAACCTGAGTTGTCTACAGGTCTTCAATCATTTGAATAGTAATGTCAGTCAACATGATTCGTGTACCCCGTTTGTTTTCTACAAAAAGAAAAATGATTCGACCGAATAACAATTTTAGGCGACAAGAATGAATGTCAATTGGCTAGATCTTCTAGCCAATTGACGGTTTGACATTGAAAATTAACTTTCACTTGTAGGTAGTTGTCTTTTTTTTATGGTTTTATAGAGCAATTTCAAACGACGCACCCTATTTCAGTCAGTTGGATTCACAAATACCGGGTTTTTCTAGCTTATTTAGATTATCTTTTTTATCTAATTTTAATTCCTTATATTTAATTTATTTATTCAAACATTATGTATATCTTTGAATGCATATTATCTTCATTTTGAATAGTTATCTATATATAATTCCGACATTCATCATATCCATCCTTTTATACATTTGATCCCATAATTCTATATAACTATTCAATGGTCCATCTACGTTAATTCTATATAACTATTCAATGGTCCGTCTACGTATCAATTCCATTCGATGTTGATAGAATAAGATTTATGTGATTTTATGATATGTTACATGTATTTGTTTTTATCAATTTAAGTCTATTTTATATATCAGACTTATATGTTTTAAAGGTGAATTATAACCATTCAAATGACAGAATATTATAAATTTAAAAGTTTTGAAGAATGTTAATGATTTCGCACCTTTGGATTTAAAGAACCTCAAATGTAAATAAGGTCATCATTTTTCAAATGTTGAATAACTTTGTCCAAATGACATTGAATGGACAACCCTATGTACATTCTGAATTTTTGAATTAGACTCTATAAATTATTTGATATTAGATGAGAACAATAATATAAGATATCTTGTCATTTTGTCCCAATATGATTATCGGTCTTGTGTCCAAAGCATTTACCGAGTTTATATATCAAAAATAACTTTTTTAAACCGACGTTCCTACGTACATAGGCCTACGACGCAACTACTATGCCTATGACGCAATGGCCTCAGGAATATATCAAGCATCACTATGGTGTAGAGAACATCCTACTCCTTACCAACGTCAGTTAACGTTGTATTTAGAAAAACATATGGAGTGCATTTGGCGTAGCTAATTCACAACGCTCTATAGATGCCAAATTGGTTTTTCCACCCAATAAACAAACAACTATGTACTATGTTCTCGCTAAGGTGTATTCCTTGTCCTTAGCGATTTCATAGCTTCACATATATGAATTCCCATTGTCATAGCGGAGTTGGTAACTTTTTAATTCCATTGCAATATTGGCATAACGTTTGAAATTTAATATATGCGGTTTAATGAATATTTCGTTTTTATTTCATTTTTCTATCGTATGTATTTTTTTTGATACTTATAAACTAATTGTATAATTGTATGAAAATTGAATTACATTCAAATTTAACTTTAATCGTAAAATTTATTATTTATTTTTATTATTAAATATTATTCATTGTATTATTTATGGTTATTTTTATTTTTAAATTATATATACAATTTGTTTATAGTTATAATTTTATTTTTATTTAATATTACTAAATTATATTAGCAAATTATATATAATTTTGATAATATAATATTTAACATTAATTTTAACTACTAAATTTAGTTTTATAAACTATATATTAATTTAATATTACAATACTATTTAATTTGAAAAGTTTGAAAATAAATTTCACTTATAAAGTTAGCTATAGTGATAAAATCATTAGGTAAAATTGGATAACCAATAAAAGGATCGAACATAGTTTAAATCATACTATTATTGGGTTCAATCAAAATTTTGTTTTATTTTAGCTTCTTTATTTCTATCTGCCCAAAAAAATTCATGCACTAAATCGCGGATCAAATTAATCTAGTTCACATGTTGAAATTAGAAATAACAATTTTACCCGGTCTCTGGGATGAGAGGACCGATGTATTATCTCATTCATATCTATAAAACATTAAACAAAATTCAATTTGTCAATAGAGATATGACTAATATCCACAAACTCCATAGTATATTTCTTGGTTATCCAATCATAAAATTTCAAGGCAAACACGTTTTGAATTAGGTGCAATTTATAGAAAGATAAAAAATTTGGACAGAGACATCAAGAAGTAGAAAGAGTCAAAATGCGGGTTGGAAGGGGGAGGGAGGGAGAGAGAGTGTGTGTAAAGGGAGAATGAAATATGTTACATCATAACTCCCATTGCATTTCCATCTAAAAATTAGAAAAGTGAGGAAATATTATAAAGGTTCTAATTTTGTAAATTGTTAAATTTTAATATTCTGATATTCTAATATAAGCAATTTCTATTCATATGTAAAATGATTTATGGTGTATTAAAAAAAATTCTTTCTCGAACCGAAATTCAATATGAAACTGTGATTTAACATATCTAATACTCTCTTTCTAAACACACTCTCTCTCAAACTCTCCCTCGATCTATCCCTAAAACTCTCTCCATTTTCATCTTTCTACAAATTGCGGCTAATTCAAAAGATGGGTGTCTTGGTATCATTCCGTTGGATAACCACGAAATATTCTAAGGCATTTGTGGATATGAGTCGAATCCAAATCAATAAACTGAATTTTGATTGATTTTTTATTGATGCGAACGAAATTATACACCGGTCCTTTTACTTGAAGACCAGGTAAGATTATTGTTTCTAATTTCAGTATGTAAATTAGACTAATTTTTTTAGGCTTAGTGTGTGAATTTGTTTGGGTGGAAAGAAATAATAAAACTAATACAAAAGAAAATTTAGATCAACCCCAACAATAATATCATTTAAACTATGTTTGATCCTCGATCGTATGAGTATCCAATTTTACTTGATAATTTCTATTTCTTTAAGCTAACTTTTTGAATCGTGGTGGTAAACTTTGTATAAATTTAAATAACAAGAACAACAACAACAACAACAATAATAATAATTTGAATCAATATGTAGTTATAAAACTCAATTTTATTAGTTAAAATTAAAGTTACGTATTAATATTATCAAACTTATACGCTATTTAGTAATATTAAATAAAATAAAATTATAACTATAAACAAATTACACGCCGAGAACTTTTACAATATCACTCTTTCCATTCACTCTGTCCTAGCTTAAACTAGTAAATAAGCATGGAGTTTATACAGGTAGTAGTCAAAATAAACATGACCAAACGAGATAGAACTGAAATATGTGATATAACAAGAAGTGAAAATTAATATTTCCATTTAGTTGTATATGTTTTGTACTGTTTTTTCTGAAACTGACAATTCAATGCGGTTAAATTCATAGACACATGTACACTCTTCTTTAGTCATATAAGACAATAACATCTAATAATAATGATAGTTTGGTTTAACACAAATATAGGAAACTTGATAAATTGAAGTTTTGCTATATCTCATTATATCCATTCTACATTATATATATAAACTAGACATTCAACATTGGTGTAAAATGTAATAAGTGGTTTGCAAAAAATTTCGAAGTAGATGATGCATTAATCCAATCTATAATAGCAGCAGAGATTAGGACTGCATTTGTTTCGATTATTTTTCATTGTGTTGTCCAATTAGCATGTTGAAGATGTACTTCCATAAACTAGCACATTTTATATGTTATTAAATACCTTCTCTTGACTTTATTAATACTTCAACACATTAGAAAGAAATCAAATGTTGGTCATGGAATGATAAATATAGTGATTAATCCTATACCACTACACGAACAATATGATTTATAAACTTAAAAGGACAAATAATATTGAGGAGGGCGGCAGCTTACTTAACTATTATTATATTTTGATTAAGTGCATAAAACCCGATAAAGACGGGCGCTTTTTGAGAGTATCTTTTCTTTACAAGATTTGGTTGTTTGAATATAATACTCCATTCCTTTCAAATGTAGTTGATAAAAAAATGTTGGTCATAAACGGAGAATAAAGATGCTCGACCTTTAGTGAAGAAGAATAAGATATAAAGGATTTTCAATGTAGGATAGTGGTTTAGTAACCAATCAAACATAAAAAAAAATACATACACCCGTTTGTTAAATACTCGCAGGTTTCTTGAATTTCTTATTATGTAGCCAAAAGCAGATCTCTAGCAGCCTATCAAAATTAATTATAAGACCTATTGAAAAAACTCAACAAAAGCATAAACTGGGAAAATACTCAACAAATGGGTTCGTGATATGTATTTTTTATGTATGATAAGTTAATAAATCACTATCCTATTGAAAATCATTTATTTCTTATGCTTATTCAATGAAGGATAAGTATTTTTGTTCGTTATTTATGGCCAACATTTTTTTGTTGGTTGGACTTGAGAAGGCTGAGCATTTTATTTAGACACTCGGATATTATGAAGAGAAGATACTCTCAAAAATAGCATTTCTTCATCAAGTTTAATATACTCAATCAAAATATAATAATAGTTATGTATACTTGACCACTGCTTAAATTTACTAGTCCTTTACGGTTTAAATTATATTGTTTATGTAGTAGTACTGAATCAATCATTACACTTATCTTTCAATGACTAGCATTTGGCTTCTCCCTAATCCGTTACATCATTGATTGGGTCAACATAAAGTACTTAGTAATGTAAAAAAAAATATAGGCTTAGAGAGGTACATCTTCAACACACTACTTAGACATACAATAAAAATATTTAAAATGAATGCAGTACTAATCTCTTCTGCTATTACAAATTGGACTAATGAATCATTTGTTCAATCCACTTATTACATTTTGCATATATGGTGAAAATCACTCTGACATGTATAACATAATATGCTACAAAGGAGTGGATATAAAGAAATCTAACTAAACTTAAATTTATCAAATTTTATGTTTGTGGTCAATCAAAATCATGATATTTTTTATCAATATTTGTTATGGATCATTCCAATGTATTTTATGTGAACAAAGTTGTGAATAAAAATCCAAAAGTATGTGATGCACGCTCAACAGCTTTAGAGATTCGATAATAAATACCTGGAGGGATATTAATTTCCTGATACAAGTTTGTAACCGTGATAGAAACATGCCAGAGTACATGAGCCATCCTTCCGAGGGGTTGGTGAAATTGTTGATTTGCCTTTCATGTAAACTTGCAGACTAGAAACTTAGCATATGTTGGTTCCATCCTTCGATTTACAAGTTTTTGGAATGAAGAGAAATCAAGTATTCATGAAATAAAGCTTAAACAAAAAATTTATAAGAGTAAATTCAATGCTGCGAAGATGATGGAATCAGCAAAGGAAGTTGAAATTTTGAGAGGCGCTTTAGGAAATAAATCTAAACGAGGGAGGGCTAAAATAGTGATGGCGGCTAAAAATTGGAAAGACCGTTCCTATTCTAAACCAATTTTCCATTCCTATTTTGCAAATTTTAAACACCACCATGTGCCTTTTATTTGTCAACTTCATTAAAAAAAATTGCACTGCTATAAAAGAATAGTCGGCATTTTTTGTTGTCTGTGAGTAAGAAATCTTCTGAAATTATTAAAAATTTTCATTACAGGCGTCAATAAGATGTTGACTATTTAACATTATAGCATTTTTGTTATCTCCTAAAATCTTGATAGTAGCAAGTGGAAATTTTAATTTTGAAAGTAAGATTCATTAGGAAACCCTGATTTGAATGGCTTTCCATCTATACCCATCTAACTATATGCGGAAAAATGTCACGGTAAGATGGATAGAATTGGAAAGTCTTTACCCCAACCATACATGTTTATGTAACTTTATTATCCGTGTGCATATACATTTTTAATAATAGTTGCAATACCTTTGGTGTCACACTTTTTTGGTATCAAAGTGAACTACCAAAAATGCCCCTAATACCAAATCGTGATATCACTTGAAAATAGGATCTATCAGTTAATTTTCTTTAACAAATTCAAAACTTCCATCTACACATATTATCTTATCTTAAAATCACTTAAAATTAGTATCTAAAAGATGAAATTCCTTTAAAAATTCAAAACATGCATCTACAAATTCTACCAAATCTTCGTATCACTTAAAAATAGGATCTAATAAATAAATTTTTAATCAACAAGCGTCATCACATGCGCTAGTGCGCGTATTGTTTTTCTATAAATTGCATATTTTTAACACATTCAAAACAATATGTTTTGCAAATAGTTAACTATATTTTTACGTTGAAGACATATATGCAGTTAGTTTGATCTTTTATTTTTATGTTACAACAGCTAATTTTTAGTTCTACGTTACAAATCCAATTTTTACGTTAGTTTGAATTCTCATTTGTTAGATCCTATTTTTAAGTGCTATTAAATTTTCATAATATTAATGGAATCAACATCTAGGTTTGAATAATTCTAAAGTAATAATAGAGAGATTTTATCTCCTAATTAATAGGAAAGATTATATGAAATAACAATTTAATATTTAAAAAGTAATATATAGGTATATTGTTGGATGTTCACGGTCGGACCAAAAGATTGCACTTCCAAGCCAACTATTAATTAATTAATTAATTATATAAATGAAATTTCAAACCTGAAAATAAATTTGATGTTCTAACTTAGAAATAAAATTTAAAACAACAAAAATGATTTCAAAACAAAAATATGGTTAAATATTTCCGTAAATCATTTTCTCTTGAATGTGCTAAACATATACAATTGTAGAAAAAAAATTCACGCGCAAAGCGTGTGCCATAACGCTCATTATAAAGTATAAGGAACATATACTATTTTCCAAAACAAATGCATATCATGTAATGTCACCTTTAAAGGCATAAGCATATACTTTTCTAGTATTTTGGTAGATTTGTCAAGAAAAGTATTTATATTATCTCTTTACTCATTTATTTAGTTTTGTTTTGCTTAACATGTTAAAATGTAGCAAAGTTTCTTCTAAGAAGACAAGAACAATTTAACACGATAAGAAATCAATCTTTCAGTCAACATATAAATCCTAGATTTTAGGCTCCACACATCAATTGAATTTTGAAGAAAAAACAGGTGGTATAAAAGACACATATAGTACAAATACACACACACATAATATTCTACTAATTTTTATTAAACCGAAAGTATGGTCATTTGAACTATGGAGACATAATTAAAATTAAACGATTATAATCTATCTTAATGAAAAACCTAGTGTTGTTCATAACCTGATCTACATATCAGCCCCAAAAATCGGATTTTCTATTATACAGTTTGCAAGATATAACTTAGGATGGTCTAATAGAAAATATAAATAAGTGATCATGCGAATCATGGTGAGTTATTTAAAACAAATAATTAGAATTTATCTTCATGAAAGATCATAATGTCATACACATTTGACTTTGTAGATAAACGTTGAAAACCTTTTTCCTCCAATTTCAGCCATGGTTTGCAAGGCCCAACTTGAAGTACTCTAAGAGAAGAGATAAAGAAGTTAACATTCGACTAATGGAGGAGGTGAAAAAGTGAACTTTTCTCTAACGGAGGAGATGAGAAGGAGACCCATTCTTTTTTTAAATATGATTAGAATTTCTTTTTGAAAAGAAAGTGAGATCCTTTTTACCACTTAACATTAAAAATAAAAATATGTTGAAATAGTTAAAATATTGAAAAAAATCACAAGATAGAGAAGAAGACGGGAAGAAGAAGAAGAGATAAATAACCATTGAAGGCTACATTTCAATGATATTTATAGACATAGAGCCTAAGTAAGTATACAATAAAAAACTATTGTACTAGCATGGATACTGTATTATCCATGATTTATTATTTAGCATATAATAATGATCGCTTAATGGAAATAAATATAATTAGTCTTCATTTATTTTTCAGCCAAAGTTAGTTAATCACTCTTTATTTGTGTTTCATATTTGTCCCTTGTTTTCTTTATGTAGGATCAACCAAAATTTGGTAATCATTGTTTATTAATTGCTTAATTTATGACATAAAGATATGTGCATTGTATATCTTATTTTGGTCATAGTTATCCTTTTATATCTATATTAATAGTTGGCACGGAAGCGCAAACTTTTGCTCCGACCATGAACTTCCAAAATTGTCTTTCTATGTAATTCTTTGGAAAAATTTCATTATAATTTACTCATGAAAAAAGCATTTGAAATTGTCTTTTGAATGCCTGAATAGAGTCGAAAAATACATGAATACGACCACACATTTTTTAAGGTTTATTCTGTTTTAACATGTAATATTTCTTTCTTCTATCGAACAAGCTATGTTTCATTATTTTATTGAACAAGTTATACTATGAAAGATCTTTTGAAAAATTTCCATTATTATTTACCCTATAAAGTAGCATTGGATAAGAACCTTTAAATGCAATCAAAAAATTCATAACCATCAATTTGAAACTTAATATCATGCTTTTGTTTATGATTGATTCGGTATACTCTAGAAGATAACGTTTGAAAAATTGCGATTATAATTTGCACTTGAAAATAGCATTTGAAAAGGTCATTTATAAGCTTGAAAGGCTAAATATAACATTGATTGGATATAATATAGAAATATTCAAATCCTACTAAAAATGATAGCACTAATTCGATCAAAATACGGCTAATAGGCTAAATATAACCTTGATTGGATATATCCTAGAAACATTTCCATTACTATTCACCATAGAAAACAACATTTTAAAAATTGTCATTTTAATTTGCCCTAGAAAATAACATTTGAAAAGCTCCATTAAATGCTCGATAAGTTAAGTATTACATTGATTGCGTATAATCTAGAACACTAGATGTCTAGTAATATTCATTACTAGATAAATTACCACATAATAGCATGCAATCTGTAAAAAAATTAACCATGTTTGTTAAATATATTCATTATTAAATAGAATATGGCTGGCCAATGCATGCTAAGGAGAGAATCGAGCATTTATCTTTTAAATATCTAACTTAAGAAAATTCTTCCTTCCCTAAAAATATCATATGAAATTTTACATTACTCTTCATTCCACTATTCATAATCAATTCAACATTCACTATCACTCTATTACTTCCACTTCTCTACTCTTTATTTTTGTTCGCATTTATTCACTGCTGTTCACCATTATTGACCCCCAAAAAAATAGTTCTTTCAAAGCTTCAGGTCGTTTAGTTGCATCTATAGAAATATTTCCTTTTTATTTAATAAAAATTTAATAGGCGGGACTGTTAGTACAAGAAATTTAATGGTCGGAGTTTTTTATTTAAAATTGTTTTGTTCGTTGTGTTGATTGCAAATTGATAGTGGAATTCCATTGATGAGTAATCGTAACATGGTTGTTGTTTGAGATCCTACTTGATGTTGCAAAAGGATGATGAGACTCTGTTAATTAGTGTGTATTTTTAGAATTTCAAATTGATATCATGTAAAATATATTCATTGAATTCGCTTTATTAGTACCAACCACTGACAATCGTCTGCACTCATCCCTAAAGTTAAGCACTCAAAAGTAGTACATACATTCTAAAATAACCTATCTTCCTTAAAAAACACTTTTCTCCTTGTTGCTATTTTGTGCTGATATTTCAAGCCCGCAAGGTAACTACCATTTGATGTCTTCCATACTCTTAACCAATTAACTTTTCCTTGGCGTTTTTTAGCGAACTTACTATTATGCAGGACGAATCTGAAAAATCAGGTGGAACTCCGCTAACCATCAAGGATATTGCTCCTTCCATAATGTTATCAATATTGCAAACATAATACCTAGGCTAATCTAGTTCTTTCAACACTCAAAATAACTAAGAAGATCTAGAATTCAAACTTTTTGTAAAGTAGATGGAGCAACAATTATGCAGCCTTGAACCAATGGCTAGAATTAACCACTCATATTCCTCCTTGGTACTTATCAGAGCATATCCATTTAATCTCTTTTAGGGCCTAGCTAGTACGGAAGGTCCATCATCCTTTAATTTTTTTAATGTTTGAACTATTGATATGAAACAGTTGTAATGACCGATTAAAAAGTTCTCTGTTGAATAATAATACTAAACTACCATGCCACATTAATTACAATTCATACCGTATTTAACATGATAATATATATATATATATAACAATTCATTATAATATATATATATAACTTGATTACAATTCATACCGTATTTAACATTTTTTTTACTTCCAATTCATACTTGGTATATAATTTAATTTCCTAATTCACACACGTTGCAATTCTACTCGATACATGGAAACATTATTTATCTTCATTAATTATCTCATACCACATTACTTATTTATAGAGAAGCATTGTAAAATATTTGTGTTATTTCCTTACCTTTCAAAACTATTAAGCCACAGTTTTGAAATATATATAGGCATTGTACAACCCTCTAACTACCGAAGAGGCAATAAATCTACTTTATAGTATATGATCATATTCAAGTTGCAACTATAATCATATTTATAATTCAAAAAAATTTCAAATAATCATGAATGAATGCCCAGTCATATTAAATTGTTTTAGCTATGAACTAAAATCTCAATGATTTAACATAGTTTCATACTTACGGAAACACAGTCAAAACTAGTAGAAATAATAATCTAAAAGATCTTTTGAAAATAATATTCAAATTTGAAATTGTTTATAACACATTACTAACGGCAAAATTTCCCCATAGATGCATTAGTTGTTTTGACTCCATTAGAAGTATTTCCAACGCATGTTGATTTTGGGTTTCTTCCATTTGAGCATTACAAAAGTCCCATTTATTGCCGATCACGTAGAAAACTTATATAGGAATTCAATATAATAAGATTGAGATATTGTCATATAATGACAACTAATTCAAGTAAGACAAAGTAATGATAGTTATTGTTACCTGACCTTTCGACCATACAAATTGGATTCACATTTGCTCAGTTCGAACTGTGAGCTATTCATTTTCCATTTTTAAATCAAAGCAGCATCGCTTTTGGTTAGCTCAAAGAAAAATAGATTTTAATACAACTCATGGATGCATATGCTTAGTTGACTGAAATTTAATTAGACTTATATAAATATTAATTCATGATCCATAAGCTTATTTTGTACTTTTCCCTTACAGCTTTAGAAGACTTTGACAATCGGGATTCTACTATTTGCAGTCTAATAAATATAAGTTGTGTTCCTTTAATATGTTTTGAACAATCCCTGACATTTCTTTAACAGTTGCAAACAAAATTTGTACTTATTAATTATTATATGTACAACAATATACCTATGAAATGTATAAATTGGTTCAAGCAAAATTTTACTTTAGGCACTATGTTAAACACAATTGTTGCCTCTATATCAAAGTAAAGTATAGAAACATAATACTACAACCCAAAATAATATGCAAAGCGAATCAGTTCTCAATCTTAAGTCTTTCATTGGTCATAATATGGCTATTGTTTTTTATATGTTTAAAATTACCATATGGTCACAAAATAATATAAATTCAGATATTTTAGTTTGAATCATATTTGTTGGTAACATGATTCCAAAACTAATATCTTAAAGTTAATGACATTTCATCTTTAATCATATTTGTATGGTGTTAATTTTCCCAAAATAGTTGCTCATTTGAGAACTAACATTACAGCTTTAATTCCCATAGGATAACGAAGTCTAAAATTTGGATCAAGCTTTTATGTTGTTTACCTGCCTTTAGAGATTGTTCCGATATTCTAGGTATAAAGTGTATTGAGTTGTATGAGCTTGTTTGGGTAAAATATTCATGACATCATTTTTGCAACATCCTTTCAAAGAAACTTGTACTAAAATACTTACATTATACCTAAGGAAGATATAAATATTTAGAAAAATGTCCAAAGTTATTGAACGAAGTATGCAACTAAATCCTTATAATAAATCTTATGATTAAGCCAGTTTCCACAAAATCTAGTAGTCATTACATTTAATAATGAACTTCATTTGAACTACAGTTGATTTATTCACACATATAACCGTTTGTTATTAACAACAAGGGATTTCAAGAATAATGCACAAATTTCGTCGGAGTGACTATCAAAACAGACGTTTAATCAAAAAATTACATATTAATTAACACCAGTATCTATAAACATTTGAATTTGTGGAATCACTTTTAAGCTATAGTTTAATCAAACTTTGGTTATCATAAAACTATGAACAAAGATATTATATCGTACATTTTTTTATCGTCAATAATGTTCTTTCACTTGTTCCAAAGTAAATTATTCCATCAAGACTGTAATAAACCATCTCATATGGTGAGCAGTGAGCTACCTCCTTCGACTAATCGTGTTGCCTACCGTGGATGCAACGTTGGTGGTGACATCGAGATTAGGGATGAATAGTGAGGTAGTTGAAGGACTGGGGATCGTATGCGATAATTCGAAGGTAAGGGAGATCATTGTTGAGGGAGGTTGTTGTAGATGCTACATCGAAGATGAGATCAAATATGGGGATGGTGGATTCGGAAATTTTGTGGATGGATTTCGGTAGGAAAACAATTAAGTTTTAGGAGAAGTGTACGGAATGAAAGGCCGGTGCAATGGATGTGGAAAATGCAAAGGTGTTCCTGGAGGTTAATAAAGACACCGTGTAAGTTAATATAATGAATTTTCTTTATTAGTAATATATATAAGATGTATAATATTTTATTAGCTATGATTCCGATGTGTTGTATATAAGATGTATAAAACATCAACAGAAGTTTACCTCCAGTACCATAAGACAAAACCCTTTACCAATGTTGTAATATGATGTGAATACATGTGAATACAACATCCATAAACATCCAAACATATGAAATAGAATTAAAAAAATAGCAAATGTAATTAGTGTATCGTACACAAATCCATCTCTATTGGAATCAAATGGATAAGAAGCTGCTTGAGGGTCATAGTTATACTTTGTTGATAATGCTCTCAGTCTACAATAACGTGTAATATTAAAGATCTCAATAAAAAGGTTTAAAGCATTGATCGTTACTAGAGGTGTTAACAAAGGAATAATGGGCTTCATTATCACGCACAAAAATATTTGTAAGCTAAGAAATATGCTCTTCAACACTAGCATCAATTATGTTATGGTTAACGTGAACAGAATGCTTCGAATTCTTTTATTCCACTGATATATGGACAAAATAGGAAGTAAAGGAAATAAATATAATTTAAATTCATTTTTAATGGTCCTCAAAATGGGGTTATGGAATGTACGTAATTGTTTTTAAATTGTGTGCTGCTAAATGTTTATGGTGTGTTGGCCAGTTTCATGATAGTTTAGTCTATGGATGACCATTGAAAGTATGTATTAAGTGAGAAAAAAAATCAATGATTAAATGTTGTTTCATTTCTTTTTTTAGTAAAGGTGGCTATCAATGTTCTTTTTAATAAAGATGGCTATCAATGTAATCGTTTTTAATCTACTATAAATAAGGATAAAGTAAGTAAATATATTTTAAGGTTCATTTTTATTGGTCCTCGATATGGACATAAATCGAAATTAATATTTAACTCTATCTTGTGTTAGTTAAAATATAATATTAACTGTTGCTTCATACTCGCACGCACACACTAAATATTGAGGAAATTGAGCACGAATATCTAAAGCTCTCTACATTAATTAGTACGATAGCTTTATTTATCATGCACAAAAATATTCAAAAGCTAAGCAATATGCTCTTCAACACCAGCATCAATTTTTGTACATGTTTATTTGAGATGTAAATTAATATGATAATATATTTTATTCAACCGAGTAATTTAATTTTTATTCCTAGGCGACTTCGTCATTTCTGACATCTTCGTTATTTACAAATTATTTAAAAAAGATTAATATTTATTTGGCTATATCATTTAAATTAGATAATATTTTCTATTTACAAAAGTTCTTTACACATAGCCAAAATCAAAAACGATTCTCATCTTTATAATAAGTAGAGCATACAACACAATCTAAGTAATTATACGAATTACACACACACATAAATATCTAAATATATATTCCATTTGCTATCTCTAATCAACTTAAAGTTTAAATTCGACATGAAGATACATCTCTCTTTTAACATGGAGGATGTTTATTACAACAATATGTTGTCGATTACAACAATATGTCATCGATAATTATGTAAATATTCAAAATGGTAGAATGAGATGGTTTCGTCAAAATCGTCATACTGGATCGAAATTGTATGTGGGACTTCAAGACGTATTGAATGCTGCAGAAAATAATGCAAGTATGTCACTTTTGCCTTTTCTTTGGTCTATTTACAATACACACACACACACACACACATATATAATTTTGTATCAACTTAATTTTTTCGATATATGTAAAATAGGAAAAAGTGTAGTATCACCCTCTTTATTCAATAGAAGTCCACATAATATGTACCAACGATATCAATATGCAATGGAAGTCCATGTAACATAGGTAGAAGAGTTTAAAAGTTTCTGCAAGCGGTGAAAAAATGGGATTACCTGAAGAAGACCAAAGTACAAGGCATGTATGGTTGAAGCATCAAATACACAAACACCGTCATCTTGTGACGACCCGGAATTATCGAGCATTTAAATTCGGAATATTTAACTGATTTTAAATATTAAATAGAGTAATTTTAACTTGAATTACGAATATCACAATTTATTTGATAACTAAATTATTGAATTAAATAATTTGAAGTTGAGTAAAATGTTGAATCTAGAGTTTTAAGCCTATTGGAAATAAATTGAGGGCTTATGAAATTTATATTGATAATATTGAAGACAATAGAAGTGTTAAAATTGAAATTAACAGTGGTTTGTTCAGTTTTAAAAATTTTATAGTTTAAATTAAATTTAAAAATAGCCTTCCGAGGCACAGCCTTGGAATTCGACGAAACCAGTTCCATTAGATCCGTAATATTGAATTATTATCAAATTTCAAATTTGGTATCGATCGGAGTTGTTGTGTGCTTGTACGTTAAGTAAAAATGTTGAAAATTAAATCGAAATTTAATATAAGAACTGGGTTCAAAAAGCTATCTTCCCCATACGATCGAATTAGGACTCAAAACATTTTCCAATGCATCTGGAATAGGCGTATAACATTATAAACGCCTAGCGGCATGCCTCGATAGGAGTTCGAAATTTTGAGTTACGAACTGAAAACAATTTAAATTTAATTTGAATTCAATTATACTTGTTCTATTTGAATAGTCAAATCCTTCCCGATAACTTTTTCATCCAACCGTTATTCAAAATCACTATATTAGGTTTTCTTAACGCAACCATCAAATCGTGTCCCCCTCTTCACTTTTCTTTTTATTTTAACCCGAGCCTTCTTTGTAATGTCTCGTTCAAGAATAAATTAATGGCTGAACAAATCAATTTTTCCCAAAACCCTTTTCCTTCAAACCACCTATTCCTTCAATCCCCAAAAAAAAATATATATATATACTTATGGCCGCAATCAACTGCGATATCTTCTCGTCCTCCTCAATCCAAACGAAGTCGCTCCCCCTTTTAACTATCGCAACCTCCTGCTTTGTTCAGATCGAAGTTTTCATTTTTAACCATGAGGAGGAGGTGAACTCAGGTATATCTGGAAAGGAATCGCGACGTTCGCACGCGACGGCATGGCAAGGACATCGGCGATGGATTGTAGGGTTCGGCGCTCGCGTCTCGAGTTGTGGAGAGATGAGTAGCGGCGATGGCAAAGCGTGGGCGTACGCGAGAAGTCGTGAAGGTTGCTGTGTGGTGGTGAGGTCGGGTTTATTTACAGTAAGGTATAGGATTTTGTCTTCTTTATTTAAATTTGATTTTTAAACAATACATCTATATATATATTTACACAGAGAAAAGAGATTTAAAACCCAGATTTTTAAATGGCACAAATATATGTAAATATATTAGGGAAGAAAGGTATTAAAGAATAAAACCTACTGTTTCGGTTTATTTTCAGGAAAACTTTTATATAGAAAGATTTGAAAATATAATATTGGAATTTTATAGTGGTAAAGTTTATAAAAAAATTAAATTATTTTTTGAAACCTATAATTTATTTTTAATATATATATATGTATTTTCAAAGTGGAAAGAAAAATAAATAAATATAAAATAATATACATATGCACATTTTAAACTAAATTGTTTATTTTAAATTATGTGTTTAGGGTGATTAGTTATTTTATAAACTAATTTGATTATTTCAGTTACTAAAATATTGTTGATTAAAGGAAAATTAGTTTACGATTTCATTATTTGTTTAAAATTAAATTATTAGTTTAAAATTTTTAAATTTAATTATAAGTTAAAATAAATAAGTAAATGTTAGTTAATTATTGGATTTATTCTAGTGTTAATTAACTATATAATGTCATACAAGGTCTAAAATCGAGAAACAAGGTGGAATGAATTGAATGGAAATAGACAACAAATAAAAGCAAAGGTGAGTTAATCTCACTCAGTTAAATTTTAATTTAAATGATTAAATTTAAATAATTGTCTAATGGCTGAATTGATTGATGTGCTATAGTATGGTATATTTTTGGAATCGATGTTTTATATTGTGCTAACGTGTGTGGATGCAGGGAAAATAGGTTGGAGGGATCCAATTGGACCCCTCAACTTTTATTTAATTTATTTAATATTCTCTGTTGTGATTATTTGATATTCTATGATGAGTTATATTGGAATATTAAATGCTTTGGTTTGATTGAAAATATTTGGGTATAATGAGCAACCAAAAATATATAAATTGGATTTTTGGAAAGAAAATAAAGAAGTAAATTTGTAAGCAAAATAATTATAGAAAAATTGAATAAATTAAGAATGAATTGGAAAAGGAATAGAAGTAATGATAAATACTAATAAATACCTTCGAGTATGAAAAGAAAAAGAATTTTGAATAAAACAGAAATTAATGAAGTGTAAACTCAAGTTATATCAATTAAAGGAATAAAGAATTATTTTAAATTTCAAAGTTTAAATTTATTTAAAAGAATTAAGAAGTTATTTGAGAAATCAAAAATTGGTATCCTCAATTAAAATATTTTAAATCATAATTAAGAAATAAAATCTGAAATTAATGGATTTTGAAATAAAGGGAAGTAAATTGGAAATCAATTTGGAAATTGATTCAAGTGTTTGGAATTGGTAATTTAAAGAAGAATGTGAAGAGAAGTATATTCCCCGGATAGCGAAGTACGTTTTCAAAGTAAGTTTTTAAACATAAGATAAAAGTTTAATGTTGTTTTAAAAAGCATGTTTTAGAAAAAATTATTATTTATAAATGTTTAAATCCTAAAGTAAATATTTTTCAAATCTATTATCGTAGTAATTATTTCAGGTAACATGGTATTTTATTTTAAAAAGAGAAATTTTGTTCTATATTCTAAAAAGCAGCTTTATTTTAATTATTTTTAAATTATATATATATTTTTAATAAAGCATTAAAGTAGTTTTTAATTTAAATATTTAAGAATATATTTTATAATAAGGTGTTTTAAATCATTTTTAAAATCTAAGTGTTGTACTTGGTGATTTCTGAAGAAATAGAAAATATTTGGGAAATTTATTCAGAAAAGGACGATAGTTTTGAAAACTGTTTTTCAAAGCAGTTTGAAAAGTGGGAATATACCTTGCAAAGATATTTTTGAGGTTAATAAATAATTTGGAAAATTATTTATTATTGGATGGATGTTGTGAATATTAATTGATAGTTAAATAACTGACTATCAATATTGGCCAAATACGTTGATCGTTTCGAAGAGACCGGGATCTGGATTTATTTCTCGAAAACCACTTCGATCCGGTTTGTACATTTCGTGGAATACGATTTTTGGATTCGAAATTGGCGCAGTGAAGTGCAAGGGCTAGTCGCTACTAATCCTGAGGATATTTCCAAAATGGATGAAGTAGGAATAGTGCCTTCGGTTCCGTTCGAACCCGGGACGGACTTGCATAGATGAATGCTTTCGGAACATCGTCAGGTGGACGATGGGCATTCTAAGGAATATGTTCTAAAAAGGTAACGCTTAGCCTCAAGCCTCATCAACCGAGAATGACTGAAAATCAGGGATTATGCAGCAAGACTAGGTGGGTAGCACCCAAGCAGGGTGAGTCATCCTTGTATAAATGTCCCTTTTTATTTCGGCTTAGTGGGCGGTTGCTGATCCCAACCGCGGGGTGATCTCACTTGGGATTATCCAGTAAGGGTAGTCCCGGTTTGGGTTGCAGAGGAGCGGGCGTACTCCTCGGTACTATGATCTAGGCCACGTACTTTTACAGGTGGTACCCCAGTGCCTAGTCATTAGTTGGAAATCAATTCTCCCTACGAGCCTTGTATGAGTTTTGTTTCTATTACCCACTATGTGGCTAGTAGCTTGAATTTAATGAATGTAACAATTTCTGCTATTTTATAAGTATTTGTATGTAGACCCTATTATAATATCGGAGGATTTTGATAAAAACTGTTTTAGCTATCGTAAGGTAAAAACCCGACATGTTTATTTGTGGCGTGGTCATACGAGATGCTTTTGTTTTCAAAGGATTTTTGAAACTTTAATAATCCATTGAGTGTGGTTTTCTCGCGCTAGTAATCCAAACAGACTCGGGTGTTATTTAACTGTAATGCTTGGGTCAGACCGAGTATTATAGGACACATGATATGATGCTGTGGAGCTCAGGAGACGAGCTGGATGACGATGCGTACCTTCGTACTTAATTTATATATATATTCCACTGTATTCAGTAGCTTTGTATCCAGTTGTATGTTATTGATGTTGAGCTGTGATTGATGTACTTTGACGATGTACTATATAAACAGACATATTTGTTTTGGGGTAAAGATCATTTATGATCTATTATATTTTATTTCGCTGCGATGGTTAGATTCTATTGTTGTTTTCTATTTTCTTCTTCTACCTCTTATTCTTTAACCCAAATGGTTCGTATTTCTGTACAACTTGAGTTGATTGTGGTAGAATAGTGTTGACTCATGCGGTACGGATTTGCTGGTCGTTTCATTTGGTATTAGAGCATAGGTTGGTGATAACCTTGGCTCTGGTGGGAATTACTCATAAAATAGAGTCCATAGTACGCTAGAATGAGTTTGGGTATATTAATAGATATGAGCGCGTATTTGTTAGTGAATATAAAATTGTTTATATATTGTGTTGATTTATCGGTTGAGTGTTTATGGATTCTGGTCGATATATAGGACGCCATGTCATCGATAGGGGTTTCTAAACTCTTGAACAGGTAAACCAACACGGTATTGTTTTAAATAGGGTAAATGAAATAATTTTACCCAAAATTATTTTGTATATAAAGAAATAATTTTTCGTAAATTATTATCATTATATATGGATGCTTGTATGGTAGAAAGTGATAATTTTTAATTATTATCATTATTGTATGATAATTGAAATAGAATTGAAATAATAACTAAAGATTAAAGAAGAAATTAATAATAAATGGGATTTGTATATGTGATTTATAGTTGAATAAGATATTGATACCATAATTAAAACTAAGAAATCAATTTATATACAAATGAAATTTGTAAAGATAAACTAAATGTAAATTATAGTGTGATTCATAATTAAAATAAGATAAAGTTCCAAAGTAATGTTTGAAAATAAATTTAAAAGGTTTGGAATTTGAAAATTTGGAAATTTAAGTTCCTTTGAATTTGAAAATGATTCCCAAAGGTTGGGAAAAATAATATATCCGAGAGAAATATTTTTGAATCGGATTTGAAATCTAGGGAGATTTGGAATTTAAAAATATTGGAAGGGTTTTAAAAGGAGAGAAAAACATTGAACTCTTTACGGTCGCTGGAAAATAATTCCGGTGTTGATCGCGACATCATTGTTGTTCATTTTCGAGTTTCCAAGAGAGAAATTGCTACCAAAATTTGTTTTGAATTGGAATTGTTTGCAAAACCGGTTTGGTTCTGAAATTCAAAGAGATAAATTTGACTTTAGAGATGCAAGGAATTTTGGATATAGGTGATTTCAAAGGGAATTTTGAAATGTTAGAAGACTGTTTAAACTTTGGAATCTTAACTAAGAATGTTGATGGCATATAAGGAGCCTGACAACTTGTAAATTTGGAATTTGTTGAAATAAAATTCAACTCGTAAGTAAGTAAAGTGAAGCTGAATACTGGAATTAAAAATTTGAATGGTGTTAAATCATGTGTAACGAAAAAAAATTTAGTCAAGCTGGACTAAATAAAACAAAGTTTTGATATTTAAAATTTGTAAGTAACCGATTAACTAATATAGTAAACAAATGAAATGAAATTCAATATTGGATGATGCTTGATTTAATGGTGTGAAAATAAGCGTAGAATAAGTTGACATGGACTGAAAATAATTAATGCTGGAAATAAAATTTATTGATTGAAAATGAATTTGTAAATGAAATAAGTGGATCAACTATTGAACTTATAAAGTGAAGTCGATATTAATAATTAGAAATTGGAAACTTTAATCCGAGAATTAAAATTTAACTTAAGTGAATGTTGAATTCACTTGAGATAAGTCAAATAAAGTTGAAATTGAAATTGAATTAAATTGGATATAAAGCTGAAAGGTAAAATGATTATAATTGTGAAATAAAAATTTATACCTTAAGCTAGCAAGTGTTATATATATAATCTGGAATTTGGTCATAAGATGAAATGACTCAAATGAGCAATATTAGCTTTTAAATAAGTAAATAAGTTTTGAACTCGTATATTGAGAAATAAATTTTAGTTAGATTTGGATTGAATTGAATCAAAAGTCAGTTGTGTCATGAATGATATTAATGGAATTAAGTCCTTGCTTAACAAAAAAATTCAAAGAATAAATGTTACTAGATTTAACTGAAGTTTAGTTGGAATAAAACTGAATTTAAATGAATTCAGTCGAATTATAGATAATACTGGCTGGAATAAAATTCTTACTTAAAAAAATAAAAATAAATGTAAACTAATTAAATATTGAATTATAATAAATAAACTTTGGAAGCTTATAAAAGAATTGAAAAGCATTGAAAATATATATATATATATATATATATATATATATATATATATATATATATATATATATATATGTATGTATGTATGTATATAACCCCTAGTTAAAAGTAAAATGTGAATATAATTGATTGTAAATAGTTGGGAAGGAGTGAATATTACTAAGTGAGTAGTTTATAAAAACTTAAAAGGGGAATAAGTAAGCAGAGTAAAAGTATTAGTATCCTGAAAAAAAAATCCAAACTTGTGATATTAAGTAAGATTGAACTCAAGATAATGAAATATAATGATTTTATAAAATGATTTTCAGGATAAATGAAAAAGAAAATCAAGTATGGAATTATAATTGGAAGTGTTGATTGAATGAAAGTTAGAATTGGACTAAAATGGATATGGTGTGAAATATAAACAAATCCAATTCAAGCATAAATTGAAGGCCTTATTATTAATAAATTCAACAATGAATTGTTAATGTAAATTAAAATTTAAAATGGATAAAGGAATAAACTAATCGAATAAATTGGTGAAATGGTTGGGATTTGATCAAAGGAAAATCAAATCAAAGATTGTGAATAGATAATTGAGTTTGGAAATGAAGCTTGAGTTATAAATAGAAATTCAACTTAAAATTTTAAGTGAATTAAAAATAAATTGAGCTGGAGATCAATTTAAAATTTTCCAATAAAACTTAAGAAATAAAATTCTGTGAACTGGTAAATGTAAATAAAATTGATTTTGAAGTCAATTGAATTGAATATGAATTGAACATGTATGGAATTGGATTAAAAATAAAAATGATTTGAGATGAAAATAAACCCAATTCGAGTATGAATGAAAAAAATGGGAATGAACTTAAGTTATGAAATGGGAGTGAATTGAAGTAAATTAACTTAAGTTTAAAATTAATAGAAGCAGGGGATGATGTTGGGTATAATAAAAATATTTTGGAATCAAACTTTTTGGGTATGAAAGAAATGCAATGAAAGTTTGTGAATAAATTAAAATGGAATGGAATCAAGTGTAAATTGAGTGGGAATCAATTTAATTGGTTATAAAGCTTATGTAATTATTTATTCATATTAATATTGTCGAATTGCAATAGAAAATTGGTCGTTCGACTAAAATGGAAGTAAACAAAATTATATGTCAATAGCAGTTTAATAAATTGATTTTTGCATCAATTGGAATGAATATGAGTTTATTTCATTTAAAAATAAATTGAATGGAATGGTATGTAATTTGGATGCAAACAATTTAAAACTAGTGTCGAAACCTTGCATATGTACTTCTGAATGTATATCACATGGATTACTTATGAAATCTATGTGTTAGCTATTTGAATATAAGTGAAATGTTATTAAATTGCATGTATTTAGTACTTACATATTTAAATTGAGTAAGTACAGGAACCTGGAAGCCGTGTGGCTGGATTTGGTCGCTCTAGATGCTAAAATAAATAAGCCGCTTGCTTAAAAATGCTAAATAAGGTAAGCCTACGCAATAAAAATAGGATATATGAACTATTTTGGTTTTTCGGACCGTGTGAGTCTATGTATATATATTTATATCTTTTGTCAAATTGCAAAAGCTCCTCCGTACAAAGGAGACTTTGCCAAAAAAATTCGGAAATTTTGGGAGTTAGAAAAATTTGTGGAAATTTTTGGAAATTTTTTTTGTTAACGACAAATTGATTTCAAACTGGAAAATGAAATAAATTATTAAGTGAAACTAATTTAAAATAATGACAAGGCTTGGCTATAAATGGAAAATGAAATTAAGTGTTCATAGTTGAAAATAAATTAAATTCATACGGAAACGGGAGAATCAATTTGAACAGAAATAGATATAAACTAAAGTGGTGAAGTGAAAATAAATGAAGAAGCATATAAATGCTTATGCTAAACTTAAGAAACGAATGTGAACTCTTAATTGGAAATTGATATGACAAAAATATTCTAGTTAATATTTGGACAAATAGATATTGAAATTCTGTAAGGAGTCAGTAAAATGTTTTGAATGTTGTGATTGGGTATTATTGCTAAGTAAGATATGCAGGTATATTAAGGGAAAAGAGAGTTGGTTTTGATTTCAAAAGATAAATATGAATTGCTCGACAAAAAGGTATGTAATTTAAATTTCTGTGAAATTTGATTGGGTTTTTGAATCTAGCCACTTGGCTTTTGTTTTGTTTTGGAATTTGGAAGCCCGTAGAGGCCTTTTGTAGTTGTACCGAGCTAGCTGCCAAAGGAGACGCTGGCAAAAAATTTCAAAAATTGAAGGAGTTACAAAAATTTTGAGAAAATTTTGATAATTCAAAATTTGGGTTTAAACTGAAATTTGAACGATTGAGCAAATAGTATTGTTTGAAACTATGAAGGGGTGGGAAGTTAGTAAGAATGATAGTGGGTCTTTAATAAATGATATGTTATGGCAAGTTGATAAAAGTGTTTGGTTTTGGGAATAAGTAAACGGATATTGGACCATTCCTCTTAACTAGTAATTTCAGGGACGAAATCCTTTTAAGGGGGAGGAATGTGACGACCCGAAATTTTCGAGCATTTAAAATCGGAATATTTAATTGATTTTAAATATTCAATAGAGTAATTTTAACTTGAATTACGAATATCACAATTTATTTGGTAACTAAATTATTGAATTAAAAAATTTGAAGTTGAGTAAAATGTTGAATCTAGAGTTTTAAGCCTTTTGGAAATAAATTGAAGGCTTATGAAATTTATATTGATAATATTGAAGACAATAGAAGTGTTAAAAATGAAATTAACAGTGGTTTGTTTAGTTTTAAATTTTTTATAGTTTATGTTATCGTAAAAATCTGACGCTAACACCCTGATGCAAGTAAAGCAAGTGTGAAAGCATCACGCGATGATACGGGAATCAGACAGAAGCAGGAAGATATCAGAAAGACAGTAAAAGACACAATTATTATAGTGGTTCGGCTAATAATCAAGCCTATGTCCACTTTATATCTCTTTATTGCTGAATCGGGTACAATTTATACAACTTTCTTCAATTACAACACACTTTAGACTAGTAGATCAAACTTTGATGGAGAATAATCTTCCAAATCCATGTTGAATGATGTAGATTTTCTCTTGAAGATTGTAGTAGTGTCCTTGGTGTTTGGAGTACTTGAAGTGCTGGTCGAGTTGAGAAAATGACAGAGTGTCGGGGCTTCGAGAATGAGCCGAAAGATCCCCCGAACGTTGGAGCTCACGCTGCATTTATAGGAGTTTCCTGGTCATAAGTTGTAGGTCGGAAGCTGCGACTTAAAGTAAGTCGTGGGCCGAAGGTCGCGACCTAAAGTAGGTCGTAGGTCGGCGATAACGACTTAAGGTAGGTCGTAGACCACATGCGAGCGACCTAGCAGAGGGAAGCTCCGACCCTTCCTGGTAACCCTGGTCTCTTCTGGATGAAGTACTAGGTCGTGGACGACTTAAGGGAAAGGTTGGCAACCTTACAGCACTAAGATATCCGATGTAGCGACCTAAGCTAACTCGTTAACCCACTATGTCGTATAGCTCATTAGGTCATTAGGTCGCTAGGTCGCGGACCTCTTAGGTCGGTCGGTCGCCAGGTCTTTTAGGTCGCTGAGTCGTGGCTTCCTGTAAGCAGTTAGGTTGTCCACCTCTTGAGTCGTTAGGTTGTGCCATCTCTTAAGTCGTTAGGTCGTCCAATCCTTAAGTCGTTAGGTCGTCCAATCCTTAAGTCGTTAAGTCGCTGCCTGTTAGGTCGCTAATTCGCTTCACATTTTAGATCGTCGTGCTTATGTAAGTCGCTAGGTCGTTTCATCTTGTTAGCCTCTTTAGGTCGCTCCGGCTGTTGAGTCGCTAAGTCGCTTAACAAAGGAATTAACATTTGCCCCTTGAAGTACACGCCTAGGTCGTAGGTCATGTGCTTCGACTTAGCTCCTTAGGTTGTAAGCGACTCATTGGGTTTGCTAGGTCGCATGACGATATGCCTCCCTTTCTTTTTCCATATAAATCGCTTAACCCGCTCCTTCTTTACTTTATCTGTTCCAACATTCTAAGCCGCCATTAACGAACCTCCGAGCTTAAAGACTTAGCATGAAATCTTTTCCTCTTTCAACCATCAATTCCATCAGTAAATTTAGGTAATCTTGAGCATTTTCTCGTTGCACTCGTTGCCGATTCCATCATAACCATTTTCACACAATTTTGTTGTTATGACGTAATTTGGCATTCGAATTTGCCTTTCGACTCTCTGTCGAATTGTTAGTGGTTGTTGTAGGAACGAATTGGCCTAGGGTTTCATAGGGTTCCTTGAAACTTAGAGAGGACGATGAGGCTTCAGGAATTTGGAGGAGGTGAAGAGATTCTTGGTTATTGGGTTATTGGATAGCGGGTTATGTGATTTATTAAATGGAGAGAAGCGAATGGGTTAGAGGGGGATCGAAAACGACCGGTTTAAGTACATCAGGTGACCTTGTGTCTTGGATGTAAACTAACCGACTCATCTTCCTTGCTACCTAACCCACCCGCGACTTAACTCATCTGCGACTTAGGCCTTAGGTCGCGGTCGAGCTAGGGCATAGATAATTTTGTACTGCCGAGCAGCTCCTTGCGGCTTATACCAACCTTATATACCTGTTAGGTCGCGAACGACCTAATACTTGAGAAAATTTTTACTGCCTTAATTTGAAGCTTTGTGACTTAACTTTTAGATCGTGTGAACGACTTAAGACTTGGATGCACACTGCAATGCCTTGTATTCTTTAACCCAAACCATACGGCCTAGGACTTGAACAACTTGAGAGCTTCAAAATTTTGATAAAATTTGATTACACTTCCAACTTGAACTTTGAACTGCAGAGATAATTTGCTTGACCTAGCTATGCCTTCTTAACAGATTAAATTAACTTTAATGCTAATGACCTGTTAAATACAACATTTGCAGAAAAATGGGACGAATATAATGCCACTAACAGCCCACAACAAATGACAGATTAGTCGATAAAAGATGATCAACTTAAAGAAACTATATGAAATGCTGTGAATCCATAAATCCAAGTGAAGTATTAAAGCAATGTTAATCAACTAAAGCTGATTTGTTTTCACCAATACTCCACTTGTGTTTGAGCGACAAGTCTTGAAATTTTACGATTGACACATATTTATTATTTTAATTTCAGTTATATTTACTTGTCACTTTGTTAGCTTCACACAATGCTTCACACATTTAGGAAACATGCACCTTCACATTTGAATATCCAGTTCCTTGTGTAGAATGTCTTCTCATCAAGAGGAAGAAGTAGTACAAACCGGAGAGGCCCTCCCGATGGCTGGTCCACTGGTCAACCCGCCAGAAAGAACTCCAACTAGCTTAAGTTACCGAGTGATCAATCAGTTACGCGGCCAGTTTGGGATTGCAGAAGCAGATGCTATTCTCCCTGGGCCAAATGACTTTGCTGATAGTCCTCCCTTCGGCTTTGTTGCCGTTAACCGCAAAATGTTCCTTTTTGGTGCCATTCCTCCCTTCAACAATTTTCTCCAACAACTCTTTCGTCGATTGGCTATTTCTCCTTTTCAATTGCAGCCCAACGACTATGCCATTTTGATGGGATTACGCGTTCTCCTCAGAAGGACGCTTGACCGCCTCCCAAGCTTTGAGGAAATCTGTTATTTATGCACATTTGCGAGAAGTAAAGACCATCCTTCCATTATATATGTGAGAAGCGCCAGAAATCGCAAGCTTATCACTGATCTCTCTGATTGCGCTCATGGTTTCCTAAACCAGTTCTTCTTTGTCCGTTGCCTCCAGGGATTTTATGCTATTTGGAGAGTAGGGGGTAGGCCTACTTATCCCTATCCTTTCATTTTCTGAGCTTTGCGAGATCCAAATGTTAACTTCACTTTCTACTTTTGCAGTCCTTCCTCCTCCTTATAGAGATCCAAGCCACAAGCAGATTTTTGAAAGACTGAACGCTGTGGCTGCTGAGGAGAGAAGTATAAAATTTCTGCTGAAGGATGAATTCCTACATCAGTTCGGACTTTTACACCCTTCCCACTCTACTCAGCCTTATGAAGTTCCTGATTCTCCATCCGATGCACCGGATGTCCTAGTTTCTGCCGAGGAGCCTACACTGAAAGAACCTGCTCCTGAGGCCTCTCTGGTGAAGTGCTCTACTTCTACTGATGTTGCGGGGTCATCTGACAAATTTGACTTGCCCCGGTCATTGAAGAAGAAGAGCCTCTAGAATCTCCCCAACATTCAGGGAAGTCCGGTGGTGAAGGAGCTGGGAAAACAAATCCTGTAAAGCAGAGCGGGGATGACACTTTTGAAGGGTTGAGCGACCTGTTTATCACCTCACAGGAGCTCTTTAAGGATGACCCTGTTACCACTAGGGTTTCCTCTTCAGTAGTTGAGGCAACTTCTATTTTGCAACAGATTCTACCGACTCAAGAGTTGACGTTAGCTACTACACCCATCATTTCTCCGCAACCAAGGAGTGGTTCGTATTTTGACGCGCGTAGTCTGCACGTTACACACACTTAGGATTTTTCAGCACTTGTATGTACTCTCATGCATTTTACTTCCAATATTTTCAAGTTTTGCCTCCTTCTCATTTTCAGGTTCTCCAATGGGGCGTAGTGGTTCCTATTATGACGACTTTCAACAGTACGGAAGGCGTGGTCAGTATGATTATAGGCGCTATCTTCCTACCCACAAGGAAACTGATGAAGAGAGAGCTGCTCGAAAGGCTCAAGAAAAAAGAATGTATGAAGAAAGGTACAGAAGAAGGGATGAGCAACATGACTCTTCTCACAGAGGCGATGACTCTCATAAAGGAAAAACTTAGGACGATAGAGGAAAGAGTCATGACATTGGAGACCCAAGCAAGCGGGCCAGGCTTGATGAAAAGACCGCATCTGCAACTTTAGAAAAAGCCGATGCTCTCACTTCTCTTAAAATTCCTTCAAAGTCTCCCGCCCTTGAAGGAGCCGACATTCAGACACTTCTCGGTAGACCCTCATACCAAGTTGAGAGAGGTCCGCCAACCCTTCAAAGTCGGTTCCCGCATTGGTGCTTAAAGGGTGTCTGTTTCGACCTTGACTTGGTTCCCATCGACAAAGAGGCCATGCTACGAAATCTTGACACTGTTAAACTTGATATTGAGAGAATTTCATGGTGGCAAAAGCTCGTCGATGAGCTTCAGAGGGTGAACCGGGCCAACCTTGAAGCTACGCTGACGATGGAGAACGACAAGTCTGAATGGAAGAAAATTCTCAATCAACACAACACCGAGATGAAAAACATCGCCGAGTACAACGAAAAGCTTGAGGCGGAGGTCGAGAAACTTAAGCACGAGCTCGCTACTTCTTCCACCTCTTATACTCAAAAGGAAGAAGTGCTTTAGAAGCAAGTTAGAGATGCTCATGCCGCTCAACGGTATGTCGAAACCCGACTTGAAGCTACACAGAAGACGGTGGAAAAATATCGTGTTGAGTTTGTAGAGTTACGGGAGAAAGCTAACTCCCAGGACTTAGAAATCATGAGGCGGAAAGCTCAATTATTAAAGATTGAGAAAGAACGTGATGAGGCAATGGCTGGAAAGAAAGCCGCCGAACAATCTCATGAAGAGACAAAAGCCAACATCAGCTCTACTCTGTTTGATTTTTACGTCCAAAGCGTCTTGGGGCGTGGAAGCCTTGCATTTTTGGGGCCTAAATATGAAATCACTTTAGTTGAAGTGTGGGAGGCTGTACTGGATATGCTCAGAGGTGCCGGTTATTCCGAAGATGAACTTGAGGCGCATTACTTTGATGGCGAAACTCGTGCCGCTCTTGCCGGAGGAAAGGAGCAGCTTGCTAAAGTACGAGCCGAAACAATGGGAGGGGAGCATCTAGAGAAAGAAGCACATTTAACAGCCCCTGTCCCTCCTTCGACTTTGACAGACATTGATATCATGGGCTCCGGTTCCCATTCTCCGCCCACAGCTAAAGTCGTAACTGAGATTACAAGCGCACTGGGCGGAGACGAAGGCAAAGAAAGCACAGAAGCACAAGCTTATGAAATTGACGTTAGAAAGCCAACTTCTCCAGGTAACTTTAATGCTAATCTTGCTTAAGTAGACTGCTCATTTGCTTCATAAGAGCTTGATGAGGTTCTTGATTATTACCTGAATCTCAACGAGCCTTTATCTCCACTCTTTACTGATTTTAACTTCTTTTCTTTTGTAGAGAAAGTACTGAGCATTGTTTAGACTTCCACTCCTTCAGTTATTCCTCCCCCGTCTCTACAGGTCACTCCTCCTTCCACCACTCAACCGGGATCACAAGAGGAGCAAATAGAAGCTCTCCAAGACTTGGACGATCCCGTTGCTTCTCAAGAACATAGGGGATAAGAAACTGAGGAGGGCGAAAAGACTCCGGAACTAACTGGCTCCGACGATATGCCGTTAGCCACACTTTTTACCCTAGGAAGCGGGTCTTCTCCTAAGAAAAGGGGGAAACATGGAGTCTGGAAGAAGAAAAAAGCTTCAGCTGGCGAGGAAGAAGCAGAGACAAGTCCGATTGTTCCCCTTTCTCCTTCTTCCCCTACTCTTTCAAGCCGGCGCAAGAAGTTGGTCATCCGGCCAGGTGCAGGCTCAAAAGGTGGAGGGAAGAAGAAATGATGTCTTTGGTCCTGTGCTTTTTATCTCGCTCTTTGCTTTTTGCTTGTATATGAGCTTGTGTTGACTGGAGATTGTGCGGGCACCAGTCCCCGCTTTCTTTTACTTTGAAACCTGCATATGTATAAAATTCTCATAGTATGGAATAAAATGGTTCTTTTACTTATACAAATTTCTGTCTATATTTGAGAACGCTTTAATTTTCTTTTTTCATGCAAGTTTCTTTATCCTCTTTATGTGAAGTTACAGTAAACCTATGGTATGTTTCTTGAGCATTGTTTTCATTTTCATGATGACTATATTGTATTGCCCCCATACCATGGTTTATTGCAATCTCTTTCTCATTAGCAAAATTTTGGAGAACAACTCTTCTGTTTCGAGAAGACTTGTACTCTTCCTTTAGAGAACAACTCTTTCATTTGAAGGAAGTTTGCATTTGTACTTTATAGGATAATATTTTCGTTTCAAGAAAATATTTCTCTAATTTAGTAGAATGCACTTCATATTGGAGGAGTTTTCTCATTTTTTTTCTTTTTTTTTGTTGCGAAGTTTTTACACTTCACTTTTTGGAAAAAGTCACTTTTGCTTTGGCAAGTGAATTTTACTTCATAGTACAGTGGGCCTTCCGAAAAAGGGCTTCAAGCTGCTTGAGCCTCCGAAGAGAGTTTTTTTATTTGATTGTGCCTCTGGGAAGAAGTCTGTTTGTTTGGTTGCGCCTCTTGGAAGAGGTCTTTTTTTTTGATTGTGCCTCTGGAAAGAGGTCTTTTTGTTTTTGCCTCTTGGGAGAGGCTTTTATCTTTTCCCTGTTCGCTGGGAAGCGGGCCTCCGAAGAGGGCTTTTCACATTTCGACTCGTGTGAAGTTTTATTTCAGTTCATGGTGAAATGTGTGCCTCTGAGTAGGGCTTTTGCCTGTAAGTTTGGAGTTTCTTTCTCTTAGTTGGATGGATTCACGGGGCGGACACGAGTGTTCTGTGCGACCGATAAGTCCGCAACTTTCTATCGAGAAAGAACTCTCTTTATCCGGCGAGGCCCGCTCGAGGTCTTTTAGCATTTCAACTATGGTGAAATGGGCCTCCGAAGAGGGCTTTTCACATTCCAGCACTTGTGAAGTTTTATTTCAAATCTCGGTGGAATGCGTGCCTCCGATTATGCATGGAAGTTTCTTCCTCTTGGTTGGCCGGATTCAGGGGGCGGACGCAAGTTACTTGGACGCTTATTTGCGCAGATTGTCTCAACTAGTGAACAGGCGCCTTGCCTTCCCCTTGGGAAGGTGCCTCCGATCATCGTATGGATTCACGGGGCGGACGCAAGTTACTTGGACGCTTGTCTGCGCAAACTGTCTCAGCTAGTGAACAAGCGCCTTGCCTTCCAGTCGGGGAGGTGCTCCCGCTCATTCCGTACCAATCTTTTTTGTTGAGAAAGTCTTCTGGCATGCCCCGTTTGAGGTCTTTATCCTCCGAAGAGTTTGCTTCCGAAGAGGGCTTGTTCCTCCGAATAGGTCTTTTGCTGTCTGACGCTTGCTCGCCCATGTCTCTTTGCCATCTATTCATATCGGCGATCTCCGTTATCTTTTTCAAATACACTTCCCTTTTAGTTGCCAACAATTTCCTTTATCCAAAGAAGTATACTTCATAGTTAAGCGAGTTGGTGGTGGCAGGCATAGGCTACTTAATTGGGTGCTCGTTTGTACAAAAATCCACAATTAGTTAGCAAGGGCCCACTTTTAGCAGAGTCACTAACTTTTTGTTTGAAGCACTTCTTCCGTAGGATTTGAGTATGGAAATTTTGAACGGCAAAGCGTTTGCTTGTTGGGTGATGTCTGGGATTGCTTGGTCTTGTGACGGGTAAGCTTTGTTTTTATGGCCTACATTATTAGATCGACATTTTAGTAATACAATTGACGTATTTTATATATCGAAATAAAACAAAGCAGTTTATAATAGTAAAGAACACAAGATTTATAGTGGTTCGGCCAAGAACTGGGCTTATATCCACTTTATAGTTCTTATTATTCACTTGCACTGGCTTTACAACGGCTTTCAATACAAGAATCATACATTCATCATTCTTTTACAATATTTCATTAAAGCTTTTAAGTAAAATATGGGCACAAATGATTGTTGTTCCAAGCTCTTGGAATTGGGTCTCCTTCGACAGTTACGAGTTTGAATGTGCCATCAAGAAGTTTTTGGCCTATAACATACGACCCTTCCCAGTTGGGTCCAAACACACCTGTAGGTGTCATAATTCTCTTTAAGATTAGATCTCCAACTTCAAAGTTGCGTTGGCGAACTTTGGAATTGAAGTGCCTGGCTATTCTTTGTTGATGAGCCGCAATTCTGAGCTCAGCTTCTTCTCTTTTTTCGTCAAGGAAGTCAAGGGCTTCAAGTTGTAGCTTTTCATTTTCGGCTTGATTAAAATGGATCCTTCTATGTGAAGGGATCTCTATTTCTACCAGAATCATTGCCTCTAATCCATATGCCAATGAAAATGGAGTGTGCCCCGTCGCAGTTTTATGTGTAGTTCTATATGCCCACAATGCTAGTGGAAGCTTATCGACTCAACCAGCTTTCACTTTTTCCAGCTGCTTTTTGATGGTCGATTTGATAATTTGTTTACTGCTTCCACTTGCCCGTTTGCCTGTGGATGAGCCACCACTGAGAAACTTTTCTAGATCTTGAATTTCTTGCAAAAATCCTGGAACTCTTCACTTTCGAATTGGGTTCCATTGTCTGTGGTTATCTTTTGAGGCACACCATACCTGCAAATGATATTCTTAGTTACAAAGTTTATCATTTCCTTAGAGGTAATAGTAGCTAAGGGTGCAGATTCAGCCCATTTAGTAAAATAATCAATAGCAACAATAGCATATCTGATTCCGGATTTTGCAGTCGGCAAAGTCCCGATGAGATCTATTCCCCAAAATAGCAAATGGCCACGGACTGACCATCTGTGTTATCTCTGTAGAAGGTGCTTTTGGGAATTTTGCAAATTTCTGGCATCGGTCACATTTTCGGGCGTAACTTGCGGAATCACGATTAATATCTGGCCAAAAATACCCATGACGGAGAATTTTCTTTGCTAAAGTTTGACCACCTAAATGATCTCCACACTCTCCTCGTGTACCTCAGTTAGAATTGTCTCAGCTTCTTCCTTGGTCACACATCGGAGTAATGGCATTGAGAATCCCCGCCTATACAATCGGCCATCTTGAATTATGTACCTGGATGCTTTTCTTAACAACTTCCGCCATTCTTTTGAGTTTTCTGATAGAGAACCGTCGCACAGATATTCAAATATCGGAGTCATCCATGATTCTTGCTCCCGTGATATAGTCATGATCCAGTCAATATCCATCTCATCAATGCTTGGAGTTGACAGGACTTCCACAGGAACTAATCCCAGCAATTGAGCTTCACCAGTGCTTGCATACTTTAAGAGAGAATCTGCATTCATGTTCTCTTCCCGGGGTATATGATTTATCGTATAATGGTCAAGGTCCTCGAGAAGCTCCCAGGCTATTGACAAATAGCAGGCAGATTTCCCCCTTTAGTCTGAAACTCTTTCTTGACTTGACATACAATAAATTGTGAATCACTGAAGATCTGCAACATTTTGACATTCAATTCTTTAGCAATTCTCAAACTGGTAGTGAGAGCTTCATATTCTGCCTCATTATTAGTCGAAGGAAATTCTAATCTCAATGCATAACACAGAGACCATCCTTCTGGGGTTTCAAGCACAACCCTGGCCACGGAACAATAATCGTTTCTTGCTTCATCAACATACAATTTCCATCGAATTGGGGAATTACCAGTTACTATTTCCTCACTATCACCTTTGTCTGTACATTCTGCGACAAAATCTGCCAAAGCTTGTCCATTGATTGCTCTCCGGGGATGGTAAGTGATGTCATATTGACTGAGTTCAATATTCCACTTCAGAAGACGACCCGAAGTCTCAGGGGGAAAGAGGACTTGCTTCAGAGGCTGATCAGTGAGGACTTTGATTGGATGAGCTCGAAATTATGGCCTCAATTTTCTTGATGCAATCAGTAGACAATAGGCAAGCTTTTCCAACTTTGAATTGTTTAATTTTTCCCCAGTGAATCTCTTGCTGATATAGTAGACCGGGCACAGAATTTTGGCGTCTTCTCGCACCAGTGCCGCTCTAAGAGCATGAGCTGAGATCGCCAAGTATACAAAGAGATCTTCACCATCGTCAGGTTTAGAAAGTATCGGAGGCGTTTCCATATGACGAACTAACTCATCAAAAGCTTTTTGGCATTCTGGAGTCCAGTCAAAGTTTTTCCTTCCTTTCTTCAGAGCATCAAAGAATGGAATGCATTTATCTGTAGCTTTAGAAATGAATCGACTTAAGGTAGCGACTTTTCCATTGAGACTTTGCAGTTCCTTCTTCGTTCTAGGAGCTTTGACTTCTCTTAAGGCAGTGATCTGAGCAGGATTAGCCTCAATGCCCATAGCGCTCACAATGAAACCCAAGAACTTTCCGGACTCCACCCCAAATGAACACTTCAAAGGATTAAGCTTCATTCCATACTTTCGTAGGATGGCGAACATTTCCGCTAAGTGGTCCATATGGTCTACTGCTTTCTTTGATTTAACCAACATATCGTCAACATAAACTTCCATGGTCTTTCCAATCTGTGGCTTGAACATCGCATTAACAAGCCTTTGGTAAGTTGCCCCTGCATTCTTCAGTCCGAAGGGCATAACTCTGTAGCAGTAGAGACTGACATCGGTAACAAAGCACGTGTCCTCTTGATCTGGCTCATGCATCATGATCTGGTTATATCCGGAGTAAGCATCCATAAAATATAACAATTCATGTCCTGCTGTTCCGTCAACCAACTGGTCAATCCAGGTAGCGGAAAGAAGTCTTTGGGATAGGCTTTGTTTAAATCTGAAAAGTCAATGCATACCCTCCACTTTCCGTTAGCTTTCTTTACCAGTAATGGATTTGAAACCCAATTTGGATAAGTTGATTCCCTGATAAGGTCATTCTCCATGAGCCGATCTACCTCTTCTTTCAATGCTGCTGACCTTTCGAGACCCTGGGTTCTTCTTTTCTGCTTCATAGGTGTAAACTTCGGATCAACATTCAAATTATGTACTGCAACTTCTGGCGATATTCCACACATATCAGCATGGGTCCACGCGAATACATCCAGATTTGCTTCCAGGAATGATATTAAAATATTCTGAACTGCCGCACTAAGTTGTGAATCCACATTCAGCACCTTGTTTGGATCTTTTGGGTCAACAGGTACTGGTACCGTTACTTCCACTGGCACCACTCGATTCACCCCTGCACTGGCTTTTCTGGGATCCATTTTTCTTCGTGCTTCGCTACATTCGCCAGTACAGGGTCCACCCTGTAATTGCTACAAGGTTGATTCTTTGATGCGGACTGGGGCTGCCGCATCCTTTCCCATCCCTCTCTTTCTTGCTTCACGTAGTTCTATCAAATAACATTCCCGCCCCGCATTCTTATCCCCTTTGACAACACCAACTCCATTATCTGTGGGGAATTTCATGGTAAGGCACCATGGGGCGAGGATTGCTTTAAAGGCTGCAAGAGTTGGACGGCCTAGGAAGGCGTTGTAAGTAGAAAATTCATCAACAATTACAAATGTCTGCCTTCAAACGACCTTCTTCTGCCTGTCGCCAAGTTGCACGAACATGTCAATAGTCCCAACCGGCTGCCTGGGTTCCCCAGTAAACACAACGATCTTTTGCGATGAAGATTGAACATCAGCCATTGGGATCCTCATCTGATCAAAAGTCTTCTTGAAAAGAATATTGCAAGAAGCACCACAATCAACAAGTACTCTTCTTACAATAGCTGGCCCAATGCCAGCAGAATGACCAAGGGATCTATGGTAGGGGCTTCAACACCTATAGAATCCCTGACTCTGAAGATAATGTCATCATTAAAAGTTTTCTGCTGTTTCAGAGGTGCAGCATCTTCCAACACAAAAACATTCTCCTCTGTTGGGGTATATTTCAATGCACGAGTGTACCGTTCCATCTCACCCCAGCTTCTGCCAGTTGGGTGAGGTCCTGTTGTAATCACATTAATAACGGGCTACCCAGATTCATGATCCGCTGCCTTTTCACTTGAGCTAGGACGATGAACAGGAGCCTGTTGTGCTTGAGTTGGCGAAGTTGGGCCATTCTTATTCCTCCTTACATATTGCTGGAGCTTGTTTTCTTTCAATAGTTCCTCAATCAATTCCTTCAAGTGACGACACTCATTGGTATCATGCCCGGGTTGGTTATGGAACCGGCAAAACTTTCCATTCTTCTCGGCTTTCTTAATAACCCTTTTCTTAGCTAGTGAGGGGAACTCGACTATGTCTTTGTTTGCAAAGTAGATGTTTTCCGGGGTATCTGTCAGAGGGGTGAAGTTGAAAGGACGACTTTTATTTGCATCTCCTTGCCTCCTCTGACCATCATTCCCCTTCTTCTGATTGCCAGATTCCTTCCTATTCGGGACAACATTACAATTTCTAGCCCCTATCGACACCACCTTAGCCGGTGCTTGGAGGCTTTTTAGGCGCATGTATTCATCGTCTTTCTTATAAAACTTGTCGAGCGAATTCGGTTCTTTCATTTTCAACCACCTCCCAAACTCACTTGCCTTATCAATAGCCTTCATCAAGTACGTCAAAATCATTCTCGGCTCTGCGTTGTCTACTTCAGCCAGAGCTATATTGAAGCTATTCAAGAAAGCTCTAATGGATTCTCCAGGATTCTGCTCCAAGCTGGATAACGACATTATATCTTTCGCCTTTGAACCGTACAATCTGAACTGTTCCTCGAACTTTCGAGTCAAATCAGAAAATTGGTCTATCGACCGGACCGACAATTTTGCGAACCAGAGAAGAGCAACTCCTTCTAGTTATACCGGAAAATACCGACATTTGATTTCATCAGAAGCTCTGGCACCTATCATGTGCCAATCGTACTTGTACAGAAATTCATTAGGGTCACTTGTCCCTTTATAAGCCGGTATGGTAGGAGGAACAAACTTCCTAGGAAATTCTGCTTTCAAAATCCATTCAGTGAATGGAGTCTTGCTCGGAGCGAACCACCATTCTTTTTCGTCTTCCTCTCTTTGCATACTTTCCTTCATGATTTGTCGGACCATCCTTGAGAAATATTCCTCGTCATTAAGGGGTTCAGCAGGACAGGCATCGGCCATTTTTTCAGAAGTCTGCCTTGACAGGCGCTCATGGAAAGTTGGTTGTTGTCTCGATCCTCCAACTTGGGGAGGTGTGTCTTTGGCTGGGCCAGCTGCCCTTTGAGGAACATCTCTTTCTTCCACATCACGAATATTATCAGCAAAGTTTGGTTCGTATTTCACTAGTTGACGGTTAGCACCGACCAAAGAATTCAACCTTTCCAACATCAGATTGTTTTGGGCTTCTGTTTGCTGATATAGCCCAGAAACCGCGGCATCCAATTCTGCTCGCGTTACTCCAACAGTTTGAGTTGTTTGACTTAAAGGAGGAGAAGTGGCAGTAGTCTCGCGAACATCGTCGGATCTAACAGACTTGCGCTTTCTTCCAGGAGCCATTATTTCTTTCAAACTTTTGGTTTTTAGAGAGATCCTTTCCACAAATTTCTGCGAAGCTATGATGACAGTATCCTGAGTTCAATTCTCAGTGAAAGCACCAAAAATGTTAACGTAAAAATCTGACGCTAACACCCCGATGCAAGTAAAGCAAGTGTGAAAGCACCACGCGATGATACGGGAATCGGACAGAAGCAGGAAGATATCAGAAAGACAGTAAAAGACACAATTATTATAGTGGTTCGGCTAATAATCAAGCCTACGTCCACTTTATATCTCTTTATTGCTGAATCGGGTACAATTTATACAACTTTCTTCAATTACAACACACTTTAGACTAGTAGATCAAACTTTGATGGAGAATAATCTTCCGAATCCATGTTGAATGATGTAGATTTTCTCTTGAAGATTGTAGTAGTGTCCTTGGTGTTTGGAGTACTTGAAGTGCTGGTCGAGTTGAGAAATTGACAGAGTGTCGGCGCTTCGAGAATGAGCCGAAAGATCCCCCGGACGTTGAAGCTCACGCTGCATTTATAGGAGTTTCCTGGTCATAAGTAGTAGGTCGGAAGCTGCGACTTAAAGTAAGTCGTGGGCCGAAGGTCGCGACCTAAAGTAGGTCGTAGGTCGGGGATAACGACTTAAGGTAGGTCGTAGACCACATGCGAGCGACCTAGCAGAGGGAAGCTCCGACCCTTCCTGGTAACACTGGTCTCTTCTAGATGAAGTACTAGGTCATGGACGACTTAAGGGAAAGGTTGGCAACCTTACAGCACTAAGATATCCGATGTAGCAACCTAAGCTAACTCGTTAACCCACTATGTCGTATAGCTCATTAGGTTATTGGGTCGCTAGGTCGCGGACCTCTTAGGTCGGTAGGTCGCCAGGTCTTTTAGGTCGCTGAGTCATGGCTTCCTGTAAACAGTTAGGTTGTCCACCTCTTGAGTCGTTAGGTTGTGCCATCTCTTAAGTTGTTATGTCGTCCAATCCTTAAGTCGTTAGGTCATCCAATCCTTAAATCATTAGGTCGTTCAATCCTGAAGTCGTTAGGTCGTCCAATCCTTAAGTCGTTAGGTCGTCTAATCCTTAAGTCGTTAAGCCACTGCCTGTTAGGTCGCTAACTCGCTTCACATTTTAGATCGCAGTGCTTATGTAAGTCGCTAGGTCGTTTCATCTTGTTAGCCTCTTTAGGTCGCTCCGGCTGTTGAGTCGCTAAGTCACTTAACAAAGGAATTAACAGTTTAAACTGAATCAAAAATGGCCTTCCGAGACACAGCCTTGGAAATCGGCGAAACCAATTCCATTATATCCATAATATTGAATTATTATCGGATTTCAAATTTGGTATTGATTGGAGTTGTTGTGTGCTTGTACGTTAAGTAAACGCGTTGAAAATTAAATTGAAAGTTAATATAAGAACTGGGTTCAAAAAGCTATCTTCCCCATACGATCGAATTAGGACTCAAAACCTTTTCCAATGTGTCCGGAATAGGCGTATAACATTATAAACACCTAGCAGCATGCCTCGACAGGAGTTCGAAATTTTGAGTTACGAACTGAAGACAATTTAAATTTAATTTGAATTCAATTATATTTGTTCTATTTGAATAGTCAAATCCTTCCCGACAACTTTTTCTTCCAGTCGTTTTTCAAAATCACTGTAGTAGGTTTTCTTCACGCAACCATCAAATCGTGTCCCTCTCTTCGCTTTTCCTTTTATTTTAAGCCGAGCCTTCTTTCTAAAGTCTTGTTCAAGAATAAATTAATGGCTGAACAAATCAATTTTTCCCAAAACCCTTTTCCTTCAAACAACCTATTCGTTCAAACTCGAAAAAAATAAAAATAAAAATATAATTATGGCCGCAATCAATCGCGATATCTTCTCGTCCTCCTCACTCCAAATGAAGTCGCTCCCCCTTTAACTATCACAACCTCCTGCTATGTTCAGATCGAAGTTTTCGTTTTCAACCGTGAGGATGAGGCGAACTCAGGTCGATCTGGAAAGGAATCGCGACGTTCGCACGCGACGGCATGGCGAGGACGTCGGCGATGGATTGTAGGTTTCGGCGCTCGCGTCCCGAGGTGTGGAGAGATGAGTAGCGGCGATGGCAAAGTGCGGGCGTACGCGAGAAGTCGTGAGGGTTGCTGTGTGGTGGTGAGGTCGGGTTTATTTACAATAAGGTATAGGATTTTGTCTTCTTTATTTAAATTTGATTTTTAAACAATATATATATATATATATATATATATATTTACACAGACAAAAGAATTTTAAAACCCAGATTTTTAAATGGCACAAATGTATATAAATATATTAGGGAAGAAATGTTTTACAGAATAAATCCTACTGTTTCGGTTTATTTTCAGGAAAACTTTTATATAGAAAGATTTGAAAATATAATATGGGAATTTTAAAGTGGTAAAGTTTATAAAAAATTAAATTATTTTTTAAAACCTATAATTTATTTTTAATATATATATGTATTTCAAAGTGGAAAGAAAAATAAATAAATAAAAAATAATATACATATGCACATTTTAAACTTAGTCGTTTATTTTAAAACATGTCTTTAGGGTGATGAGTTATTTTATAAACTAATTTGATTATTTCAGTTACTAAAAATTTTTTGATTAAAGGAAAATTAGTTTACGATTTAATTATTCATTTAAAATTAAATTATTAGTTTAAAATTTTTAAATTAAATTATAAGTTAAAATAAATAAGTAAATGTTAGTTAATTATCGGATTTATTCAAGTGTTAATTAACTATATAATGTCATACAAGGTCTAAAATCGAGAAACAAGCTGGAATGAAAATGAATGGAAATAGACTGCAAACCAAAAGCAAAGGTGAGTTAATCCCACTCAGTTAAATTTGAATTTAAATGATTAAATTTAAATAATTGTTTAAATGGCTGAATTGATTGATGTGCTATAGTATGGTATATTTTGGAATTGGTATTATATATTGTGCTAACATCTGTGGATGCAGGGAAAACAGGTTGGAGGGATCCAACTGGACCCCTTAACTTTTATTTAAATTATTTAATATTCTCTATTGTGATTATTTGATATTCTATGATGAGTTATATTGGAATATTAAATGCTTTGGTTTGATTGAATATATCTGGGTATAATAAGCTACCAAAAATATATAAATTGGATTTTTGGAAAGAAAATAAAGAAGTAAATTTGTAAGCAAAATAATTATAGAAAATTTGAATAAATTTAGAATGAATTGGAAAGAAATAGAACTGATGCTAAATAGTAATAAATAACTTCGAGTATGAAAAGAAAAAGAATTTTGAATAAAACAGTAATTAATGAATTGTAAACTCAAGTAATATCAATTAAAGGAATAAAGAACTATTTTAAATTTCAAAGTTTAATTTTATTTAAAAGAATTAAGAAGTAATTTGAGAAATCAAAAATTGGTATCCTCAGTTAAAATATTTTAAATCGTAATTAAGAAATAAAATCTAAAATTATTGGATTTTGAAATAAAGGGAAGTAAATTGGAAATCAATTTGGAAATTGACTCAAGTATTTGGAATTGGTAATTTAAAGAAGAATGTGAGGAGAAGTATATTCTCTGGATAGCCAAGTACGTTTTCAAAGTAAGTTTCTAAATATAAGATAAAAGTTCAATGTTGTTTTAAAAAGCATGTTTTAGAAAAATTTATTATTTCTAAATGTTTAAATACTAAAGTGAATATTTTTATCGTGGTAATTATTTAAGGTAACATGGTATTTTGTTTTAAAAAGAGAAATTTATTTCTATATTCTAACAAGTAGCTTTATTTTAATATTTTTAAAATATATATGTATATATTTTTAATAAAGCATTAAAGTAGTTTTTAATTTAAACATTTAAGAGTATATTTTATAATAAGGCGTTTTAAATCATTTTAAAATCTAAGTGTTGAACTTGGTGATTTCAGAAGAAATAGAAAATATTTGGGAAATTTATTCAGAAAAGGAAGATAGTTTTGAAAACTGTTTTTCAAAGGGGTTTGAAAAGTGGGAATATATCTTGCAAAGATGTTTTTGAGGTTAATAAATAATTTGGAAAATTATTTATTGTTGGATGGATGTTGTGAATATTAATTGATAGTTAAATAACCGACTATCAATATTGGCCAAATATGTTGATCGTTTCGAAGAGACCGAGATCGGGATTTATTTCTCGAAAACCACTTCGATCCGGTTTGTACATTTCGTGGAAAATGATTTTTGGATTCGAAGTTGGAGTAGTGAAGTGAAAGGGCTAGTCGCTACTAATCCTGAGGATATTTCCAAAATGGATGAAGTAGGAATAGTGCCTTCGGTTCCTTTCGAACCCAGGATGGACTTGCATAGATGAATGCTTTCGGAACATCGTCAGGTGGACGATGGGCATTCTAAGGAATATGTTCTAAAAAGGTAAAGCTTAGCCTCAAGCCTCATCAACCGGGAATGACAGAAAATCAGGGGTAATGCAGCAAGGCTAGGTGGGTAGCAACCAAGCAGGGTGAGGTCATCCCTGTCTGGATGTTCCTTTTTATTTCGGCTTAGTGGGCAGTTGCTGATCCCAACCACGGGGTGATCTCACTCGGATTATCAAGTAAGGGGTAGTCCTGGTCTTGTGTTGTAAGGGAGCGGGCATACTCCCCGGTACTGTGATCTATGCCACGTACTGTAACAGGTGGTACCCCAGTGCCTAGTCATTAGTTCGAAATTCATTCTCCCTACGAGCCTTGTACGAGTTTTGTTTGTATTACCCACTCTGTGGCTAGTAGCTGGAATTTAATGAATGTATCAATTTCGGCTATTTTATAAGTATTTGTATATAGACCTTATTATAATATTAGAGGATTTTGATAAAAATTGTTTTAGCTATCGTAAGGCAAAAACCCGACATGTTTATTTGTGGCGTGGTCTTACGAGATGCTTTTGTTTTCAAAGGATTTTTGAAACTTTAATAATCAATTGAGTGTGGTTTTCTCACGCTGGTAATCCTGACTGACATGGGTGTTATTTAACAGTAATGCTCGGGTCAGACCGAGTATTATAGGATATAGGATATGATGCTGTGGAGCTCAGGAGATGAGCTGGATGATGATACGTACCTTCGTACTTGCTTTATATATATATTCCGCCGTCTTGAGTAGCTGTGTATCCAATTGTATGTTATTGATGTTGAGCTGTGATTGATGTACTCTGATGATGTAAAATATAAACAGACATATTTGTTTTGGGGGTAAAGATCATTTATTATCTATTATATTTTATTCCGCCGCGATGGTTAGATTTTATTTTTGTTTTCTATTTTCTTCTTCTGCCTCTTCTTCTTTAACCCAAATGGTTCGTATTTCTGTACAACTTGAGTTGATTGTTGTAGAATAGTGTTGACTCAAGGGGTACGGATTTGTGGGTCGTCTCACATCTTTAAGAAGATTGTGATGGCCTGGACTCGACCTTCGAAAATCGAGACCGAATACGACACTCATATTCAAATGTCGTAGATCCAAACGTCGAATCTGGTTCGCCGGAGCTTATAACACATCAAGTACAATACAACAGAAGAAAACGAATAACACATTGATATACAACATCTGGTACAATAGCCAGATACACCTGAATGATAGAATGAATATCAATATACATCAGAGATATGATACAAGACAATAGCAGCGGAAAGATAATAGGTAACACCAGCACCGGGTAATATCTCCAAGATGGTCTTCAAGAGATAACTCCAGCATCGGTAATCTCCATATCCAAGGCACTAATCCAGAAATTGCTCGAACTCCCAATAACAATGCATAAAGATATGCAAGTGCAGTCCTGATCTAAAGACTAAACTAGCTCCAGATAATCTACTAAACCTGACAATTTGAAAAACCCAACTCTAGACTGCCCGTGTGGAAGAATTGTGGGCATCCGGAGTTTAGGAAAGGAACAATAAACTCCAGGTCAGTTGTGGGAGTGGTATTAGTAACAAAAAATGTTTAACTTTTAAAACAGAAAACAAGAGAATTTAAATAAATTCGCAGTTCTTTTTCGAAAATGAAACTACCATAAGGCCTCTCGCCACATACACAATGCAAACGCAGAATTGGAGGAGATTTCTCCTTTTGACAGTCAAATATGCTTGATACGAGAAAACTTCTTTGATTTTATTACTTGTGCCTAGTGTATAAAAAACCATTTCGAAAGTATAATATTAACCTTAGCCAGCATACGACTAGTGTCATATGCCTACTATAGCTACCATCTAAACAGTGGGGCACCACCATAAGTAAATGGCAGGTTCTACAACTAAAACCGTACAAGGCACGAATTTGATGAATGGATTTCCAACAAATGGTCAGGCTAATGAACTCCCTACTGCCACATGGGTACGCCTCTGGTGGTATGCCCCGAGAACCTAACCGGATCCAGCCAACACAAGGCCGGGTTACCTCTGTAACTAGGTAACTACTACTCGAGCATGCTATCCCCCTGTCCTTTGGGTCCTTTATCCGAGGCGCCTCTAATCCACAAAGCAACAACTACACAATAAATGAAATTGAAGAAACCACATAGGTAAATATTTCGGCTCCATACCATGATAACCCCCTTACCAGAAGGGAATGACACATCCTAAAGGGAACGACCCTCATAACCTTTGCCGCATCTTTCATGTTCTGACCATTTCCGGGGTGTGACGTCCTGATGCAGTCTCATCCACAAAGCTACGGATTATACAAAATCCATGCTTTGATCACAAATGATCACCAACACATAGCAGCACTCAGCATGTCACACTGCCAAATTGGGAGTATATCACTGATAACCTTCAACTATATTACCTCTGAGCTCGTACGTCTCAAAGAAGGGTGTTAAGATAAGAGAATAAATTCTCTGCTGCCAACAGATATGTATTTGAAAGAAATCAGCTTTATTTCTCAAAGTGTATTGTTAGACATACAACCAAACAAGTCTATTCCGGGTTCGAACAGAACCGAAGGCACTTCGTCCAATAAAGGAAGAAGCCCTTGCAAATCCGGTATTCACAATCCCGATCGGACTTCCCATCACTTAGGGATTCTCTATACTGTAGCTACTCGGTGCAGAGACAATCGATAGGTTATCCTATCATTCTCGCAAGCACCCGGTCTTCAACACCGGTCTTCAAATGCAATTCATAACGTCATATCACTATTCGGAATGGGTTACATGACACAGGGTCCTCTCCCGGCTAAACCGAATAATGAGCGCAATGTTTAAAATATATGGATATGGAAATTCAATTAAGTCACAACTTCAAAGAAAACCAAAACCTTTCTTCAAATGGTGAAACGAATTACCATTTCAAATCTTTAAATGAAAAGATTCATTTCATAAAGTTCACCCAGTTTCACAAAGATTCATTTATGGGTTTCAAAAAAATTTCCGTTTTAATTAGATTCACTCGTTAAATCTTTAAATCAAAGATTTAATTTATATCTTTCAAACCGTTTCGATAACTTGGAAATCATTTTCATTTCAACTTGGAATCCCTTTTAACACAAATTGGAAGTTCATTTCTTATGTGAAAGCTTTAATTATTTGAAAACAAATAGTTCTCATTTCAAAAAAATCCAATTATATTTGCACGAGTTAATGCCTTTGAATTTAAATTCAAATTCTCAAATCAATACATTTAAAATGGTTTAACGCATATGTAACTTGTATAACATCTTCAATCCCTGGTTTCTAAACATAGAATTCAATTTCAAATTTCAAATTTTGAATTTAAATTTAAATTAAATTATTTAAATTTCAAGGCGTAATCAAGTTATTCCAAAATTAAATTTTATCTTTGAAACTCCTTTTCAAATACTTTTTACTTTAATCCCGGTCCATTCCCAAAACCATTTGGATTCCAAAATTCAATTTTAAAACTATTTTCAAAAATCTACGACTTAACCAATTTCCACCTGCAATCCATTTTTGCGTGTGTATGGTGTAGTCCAGGGATTTCACACAATAGGTGCACAACATCATCATCACAGATTCAATCATATCAATCTCGATAAGCGGTATAACCCATAATGCTTATCTTCATTCACAGATTCACAGATAAATAATATAAATTTATCAATCACAAATATTTACCATTACGATTCGATGTGGGTTTCGGATAACCAACTGGAATCTGATTCACTGTCGCATCGAAATTTAAATGCCATTTACGGGCAAAAAGGGTTCTCACATACACATAGAAACAAATCACAAATCACAGTTCAGCACAAAGTAATTCACGTTACATAGCGTCACAATCACATATCAGAAATATCAATCCAGTACACAATATTTGACCGTTAACTTAAATTAATCAAATTTGAACTCAATAAATTACAATGAGCAATTAATTCCTTAATTATTTTCATAAAGTAATTACACTTACACAATTTCATAAATGATTATCATTAATTAATTAATCTAATTAATTGTTAAAATAATCACATTAATTAATTATTAAAATAATCTTAGTTAATGACCTTCATTAACTAATAACAATTCTTTAATTGCTTTGCTAAAGAAATTTCATCACATTAATCATTATTAATTTGAAATTGATTAATCATTAATAACTCATTAATTAATCCTAATTAGTTAATTAATTAAGTGTTAATTGTAACGTAATGAATTCTTAAATACAATTCAATTATTCCTTATTTAAATTAACTTAACTTTAGTTAATAAATTTAAACTTGAAATTAGTAAGTTAATTAATATAAAACATTAATTATCCATTCTAATTAACTTAATAATTTATGAATTACAACTCAATAAGTTTCATTAACTTTAAGAAAGCTTATTCTTATTAATGATTTCATTTATCACTCACAATATGTTTGAAAAAATTTATTTCAAATTTACTGCTTAAATTTCATTTTCATTTCAAGTTTTAAAATGAATACCAATTTATCTTATATAAAGTTAAAAACTAATTTTTAAAACCTTTGAATTCACGTGTTAAATAATACTTTGGTTATAAAAGAAATTCAAAGAATAAAACCAACTTCCCTTTAAATCCACATATTAAAGGATATTTAATCATTTAACTTATTTAACATTAAATTTATAAAACTTAATTTAATTTCAAAATCTAGAATTTCAATTTAGATTCAAGTCCAGGTTTTCAAGTTTGATTTAATTTGTTTTAAATCTTTTCTTTACAAATTCCAAATCCATTTTAAATTCAAATTTTTTGACACATGATTTCTTAACATCTTTTTAGTTATTAAAACAATTTGAATTTACAAACTTTATTCTCAAACTAGGCTTCGAACTAAACTTTAATTTATAGTTAAACATTTTTTTTAAACTTAATTTAAACTTGCTTGATAATTTAAAATTTAGTTTTAAATTGGCAAAAACAGAACAGGTTTTGTTTTTTAAAACCTGGGCAAGCTTCTACCCAAGCCACGAAAATCTTCTTCGAGCCAAAACTGGAAAAACTTCGAGTAAACTACTCAAATTGCCCGAGACAATCACACGAGAAGAATCCCGGGATCCATTTCACAAACTAACAAAATTTTCCAGATTTCCAAAACTATGCTCCATGCACGTGCACGGCACCACCGCTCGCCTCCAGACGTCGCTTCGTCATCGAGCAAGTCGACAACCATCCAAGAAGTCATCCCCAATCGCCAGAACCCCTCCATCTTCTCGAATTCAAAATCGAGTACAAAACAAAACCTGGAAACAAAAGGACCCATCACGACCCAAACCTGTCATCGCCTCGACCACGAAGGTTCGACCACCAGAAAGTGAGAATCTCCGGCCATCCACTCGTCAACGTGACCTCAACCTTTCCCCTTAGTCACGTCGCACTCGATTAAACGTAGACGACGAATGAATCGAAAAACTAAGCCTCACCAAAATTAGGTTTACGAATGAAAACTGCTCGCCACCGTCTCCACCGTAAACGTGGGCATCTCCGAGCATTTTTCCAACCATCGTCATAGGACCCTCCACGTCCACGCGAAACCCCGACTATCAACCACTCTCCGATCAACAGAAGTTGGTCAAAACCCAATTTTCGAACAAGAACGAACTACCCTCAAATCCTTGATCTAAAAATTATAATTTTTGCTTTAAAAATCATATTTTAGTTTAAGAATTCAGTTTATAAATCTGAATTCGAGAATTAAGAAATTCGAATTTTGACTAATTTTAAAAGTTTGCTCAGTTTCTTGCTTCCTAGAGTTATTAACAAGTTGATTTAACTTAAATAAATTATAAATCTTGAATATATGCTATAACAAACAAATTTTGTTTCAACACTAAATCCAAACAACGAGTAGGTCGAGAGAAAATGATTCTTGAAGTGAAACTTGTAGTTAAAATCTAAGACAGAGAACACACATCAACTGCCTGCACACCATTCATCCTTTAAAATACTCAGAGCATTCATACATATATTCAATCATACTTATTCGTAGATATGTTTGCAAAGGTTCATAACTTTAAATTTAAAAAAAAATGTTACTCACCTTGATTTTAAAATGAACAGAGTACTTCTTTTTGAGGCTTTGAATTTTTGCTAGCTGAGATCTTCTTTTAATCTCTGAGTTTCATTGATATGTATTGTAGTTTAAAGTTGAATTTTTGTTTTAGTTTTTGAGATAATGTTACTTCAGATTCCTTAGCTTTGAATGAATGAAACTGAAATGTGAGAAGTTGATATATAGAAAGAAGTTTACAGGGGATATATTTGTACAGGGTGATTATACGGTTTTGTACAATATATTAGAGATATTTTTTCTTTCCCTTACTTTTAGTAAGCAAGATTTCGACTGAAATGATTTTTTTCCTTTTATTTATTGACTATATAGATTTTTTTCTACTTGGTGGCTGATGATCTTCTTTCGTATGCTAGAGATCATAAAATTAATTAATATTTTCATTCTCCTTTTCAAGTCTACACTTATCTGTTCTTTGCTATGCAGTTAATGCGCTCGGTAGATTCAAAGTAGTGGAGGTGCAAAAAGTCATAGCGGGGATACAGCGATGATATAGCGGGATATAGCGGATGACTCTAAAATAGCATGTAAAACTCGTACTTAATGTTTTTACAAATATATAAATGGAAATTAAATGAAAAATTATCATTCAATTGAATTATAAATAATACATAAATAATTTGAAATAAAAACATGTCCGAATATACTTTAAATAAATGAAAAACTGTTACATAACATAATTGAATTTGGTAGAATATTAGAGTACTTTCATTTCTGAAAATATATTAAAAATAAAATCAAATAAATTAGTTTCATAATTTATAATGTATAAATACATTTTTCAATTCGTTTTATTAAAAAGATAAAGCGGGAATAGCGGATGTTAACGCTAAAAATTAAACGCTAACACCCCGGTGTATGTGGAGATTAAGTGAAAGCACCACCCGTGAACACGGGAATTAAACACAAGTAGAAAAGTCACAGAGAAAGCAGTAAAAGACAACAGTTTTATAGTGGTTCGGCTTCAGATTAAGCATATGTCCACTTTAATCCTCTTTATTACTGAATCAATTACAACTTTACAACAATCTTCAATTACAATACTGATGAGATAAACAACTAGAACTACGACGTAGAAGAATTCTTTGAATCCATGTTGATTGTGTTAGATTTCCTCTTGAAGTTTGTTGAGATGTCTTTCGTGTTTGAAGTGTCGAGTGAGTCGAGAATTCAACAGAGTATCGGCGTTCCAGAAATGAGCCAAAAGATCCCCTTTTTAGTTGGAGTAGGTGGGGTATTTATAGGAGAGTTTGGCATTAGGTCGTAGGTCGTAAACGACCTTGGATAGGTCATAGGTCGCCCGCGACCAAGTGGGAGTCGTTCACGGATTATACACGGTTCACTCGATCGTTATGGAGAAGCTAGCAAGTCATAGGTTGTGGCCGACCTAGGTAGGAAGCGGCATAGGAAGCTCCTTTGGTATGTTTGGGTCATGAGTGACTTATGTATATGTCGTAGGTCGTCGGCGACTTAGTAGACATGGTTTACGGCCTAACAGGAGCACCTTTGATCATTCGAACAAGTCATAGATCGTGGGCGGCCTAGGGTAGGAACGACATAAGGAAGACAAGTTACCTCGGCTTTGTATAGCTCGCTAGGTCGCTAGGTCGTTAGAGAATTTATCCCTGTTAGGTCGCTTCCCTTATTAACTCGCTAGCTCACGTATACCTTTAGGTCGCTAGGTCACCTTAGTCCATAGGTCGTCGGTGCGCTAGGTCGCTCAATCCATTTAGCAATTAGGTTGTTTGACTTGCTGAGCCGCTTTATGTGTTAGGTCGCTTACTTCCTTAGGTAGTTAGGTCGCGCCTTCACATAAGTCGTTAACTCGTTGAGTCATAGGTCGTTGGATCGTCTAATCCTCTAGGTCGCTGGACCTTTCAATTCTTTAGGTCGCTGACGAGTTGAGTCGCTAGGTTGCTACTTTTTTCTAGGTCGCAGGGTCGTAGAAAGAAGAGGGTTAACATTTGCCCCTCGAAGTATATGCCTAAGAGTTAGGTCGTGTGCTTCGATATCTTTTAACCCGTGCTAGCTTAGATCGTTAAGTCGCGAGCGATTTATGAAAGAGTTAGGTCGCTCGTGTTGATTCTTGTTACTCTCTCTCCCATATATAAGCCGTTAGGTCGTTTTCTTCAACCTTCACCTTATTGTATTCTGTTGCCGCCATTACTATCTTTGAGCTCGAGAACTTTTGAAGCCGATCTTCCTGTTGATTTTATCATCATCTCCTCAATCTTACTACGTAAGTGAATTCGGCTATTATTCAACCACGACCACCATTGAATTGTGAATCCCTCAGTTTTCGGCCCTATCCCGATTTTGCATGCTGCATTTCGCCGTGGATCATGTCACGATTAACCTTTGATCGTTTTTGGACACGTTGTCACTATGATTCACGAGAGTACAACAATTCGTTGGGTTCGTGACGGAATAGAGGCGATTTGCGTTGGTTTTGGATGATTTGGTGGCGTGGAGATACGGCGGATTTGATTGTAGAGGGGCTAATAGGTTATTGGGTTAACGGGTTAGGTGATTTGCTGAGAGAAGAAGAGTTAGCGAGTTAAGGGGAGTTAGGTAGTGCTCGACTTAGGACTCTAGCTGTTCGAGACGTGAATCATGAGTCTTACCTCGGCAAACGGCTTAAAGAATCGGCGCGACCTAAGGATCCTTATGACCTGAAAAAGGGGCTGAGCGATTTAATTCTTAGAGACTTAAATTTAGATCGCGTGAACGACCTAGTCTTTAGGTCGTGTGAACGACTTAGTGCCTAGGTCGTGCGGACGACTTAGGACTTAAACAATTTTTCACTGCCGAGTGGCCTCTTGCGACCTAGACCAATTTCAACCCAAACTGTTAGGTCGTGAGTGACCTAGGAAGTAGAGAACTTCTTGACTCGATTGTGACTTAAGGTCGTGAACAAAACTTGAAAGCTTCAGAATTTTGATAGAACTTGATTGTACTTCCAACTTGAACTGCTAGAATAAACTGTTTGAACTTTGAACTGTCTGGACTTTAACTGTTTGAACTTTGCTGTACTTCTTTACAGATTATATTCACTTGTAAGCTAACAGCTTGCTGAACACAACATTTGCAGAAAACTAGGGCGAATATACTGCCATTGATTGCCTACATCAAATGACAGATTAGTCGATAAAAGATAATCAACTTAAAGAAATTATATGAAGTGCTATGAATCAACAAATTGAAGCGAAGTATTAAAGCAAAGCAATATTAATCAATTAAAACTGATTTGTTTGCATTAATACTGCACTTGCATTTGGACTTAAAACAACAAAACCTGAAACTTTGTAACTGACAAATGCCAGTTAGTTTAATTTCAGTTATATTTTCTTGTCATTTTATTAGTTCTGCACGACACTTCACACATTTAGGAAACGTGCACCTTCATATTTGAATATTCAATTCCTTGTATAGAATGTCTTCTCAAGAAGAGATAATCGAGTAATCTGAAGGAGTCTTCCCGATAGCCGACCCATTGGATAATCCTCCGTAAAGAACTCCAACAACCCTGAGTCAGCGGGCATTCAACCAATTACGTATTCAATTTGGGATTGCCGAAGCGGATGCTATACTTCCCGGGCCAAATGATACTGCTGACAGACCACCTCTTGGTTTTGTCGCTGTCAACCGTCAGATGTGCCTTTGTGGTGCCATTCCTCCTCTCAATGAATTTCTTCATCAACTCCTTTTCTGAATAACCATCTCTCCCTTTCAACTACATCCCAATCGCTACGCCATCCTGATGGGATTGTGTGTTTTATTCAGGAGAACATTTAACCATCTTCCGAGCTTCAAAGAAATCTGTTACTTATGCACATTCGCAAAGAATAAAGACCACCCCTCCATTATTCTCATGAGAAGCGCCAGAAATCATAAAATTATCACCGATCTTTCCGATAGTGCTCACGGTTTTCTGAATCAATTCTTCTTCGTTCACTGCCCCCTAGGGTTTTATGCCATCTGGGGAATAGGAAGTAAGATTGCTCATCCCCGTTCTTTCCGTTTAAGCTTTTCGAGATCCGAATTGCTAAGTGCTAACTTCATTCTTTTCTTTTACAGAACTTTCTCCTCCCTCTAGAAATCCCAGTCACAAGACGACTTTTGATAGATTAAGTGTCGTGCCGGTCGAAGAAAGAAGTATTAAGTTTTTGCTGAAAGATGAACTTCTGCACCAATACGGGCTTCTGCACCCTTCTCGTTCTACCCAAACTCATGAAGTCCCCGACTCTCCAGTAAAGACATCGGATGCCCTAATTTCCATCGAGGAACTTAGGCCGAAAGAACATATCGTTGAGGCTTCGTTGGTAAAGTGTTCTACTTCAATTGATGTTGCGGTGTCATCCGGCAAACTTGCACTTGCCCGGGTTATCGAAGAAGAGGAACCTCCCTAACAATCTGGGAAATCTGGTGACGAAGGAACTGGGAGAGCGAGTCCCGCCAAGCACAGCGGTGATGATACTTTTGAAGGGTTGAGCGACCTGATGATTACTTCACATGAGCTTTTTAAAGATGATCCTATCACTGGTAAAGTTACTTCCCCAGCAGTTGAAGCGACATCCGTTCTGCAACAAACTCCATCAGCCTAAGAGCTGGCTCTGGGTGTTAAATCCATCATCACCTCCCAACCCAAGAGTGTTTCGTGATTCGACGCACGTATTTCGCATGTTACACACACTTAGGACTTTTCAGCACTTATACGCGTTCGACTTTCTTGCTTTCAGGATTTCTGAGTTTACATTATTTTTTATTTTCAGATTCTCCAATGGGAATAAGTGGCTCCTATTACGACGATTTCCAGCGTTATGGGAAGCGCGGTTCTTATGACCCCAGGAGGTATCTTCCTCCCTCTTGGGAAACAGGCGAAGAAAGGGCTGCGAGAAAGCTCGTGAAAGGCACGCCTATGAAGAACGCCACGAAAGACGAGATGAGCGACATGATTCTTCCCAGAGGGAAAATGATTCTCATAAACGGAAATCCCGTGATGATAAAGGGAAAAGCCACATCCCTAAAGATGCGGGTAAAAGGGCCAAACATGCCGAAAAGCCGGCGTCCGAACTTCCTGAAAGGCCCGCTGCTCCTGTACCTTCTCAATCTCCTGCCCTTACTCGTACTGATATTCAAACAATTATTAGCAGGCCTTCATATCAGGTTGGACAAGGCCCGGCCACTCTTCAAAGTCAGTTTCCGCATTGGTTCTTGAAGGGAGTGCGCTTTGACCTTGATTTGGTCCCGATTGACAAGCAAGCTATGCTGCGAATTCTTGATGCCGTCAAACTCGATATTGAGAGAATGTAGGGTTGGCAAAAGCTTGTCGATGAGCTTCAATGGGTAAACCATGCAAATATTGAGGCCATGCTAACAATGGAAAATGACAAATCTGAATGGCAGAAAACTCTTGAGCAGCATGACACGAAAATGAGGAGCCTAGCCACTTATAATGAGAAGCTTGAAGCAGAAGTTAAAAAACTTAAGGAAGAGGTCGCCACTTCTTCCACTTCCTACTCTCAGAGAGAAGAAATGCTTCAAAAGCAAGTGAGAGATGCTCATGCAGCACAGAGAGATGCTGAAGCCAAATTTGAAGTGCAGCAGCAAGCTGTAGAAAATTACAGGGCTGATGTTGCCCAACTTCGAGAGAAAACCAACTCCCAGAACATGGAGATTGAACTGCTCAAAGCTCGACTTTCTAAAGCTGAAAAGGAGCATGATGAAGCTGTTGCCGGCAAAGTTGCAGCCGAAGAATCTCATATGGCAACTAAAGCTGAAGTCAGCTCCACTCTATTCGAGTTTTACATCCATAGTGTTCTGGGGCACGGTAGCTTTAAGATTTTGCGACTAGCATATGAAATCACCTTGGCCAAAGTGTCGGAGGCCATACTTGTCATGCTTGGAGCAGCCGGATATGCCGAAGTAGATTTAATGGCGCACTATCTAGATGATGAAGCATGTGCCGCTCTTGCCAGGGGAAAGGACCAACTCGCCAAAGAGATAGCCGAAACGACAGAAGGAGAACATTTAGGAAAGACAATCTTAACCGACCCAGTTCTACCTTCAGTTTCAGCCGATATCGATATTGCTGGCTCCAGTTTCCATTCTCCTCCTCCTACTAAAACCGTTATTGAAAGTGCCACCGCCCACACTAGAGATGAGACTCAAGAAAGCGCTGAAGCGCAGGACTTCGATGTTGACATAGTAAAGTCTACTTCTCCTGGTAACCTCAATGTTGATCTTGCTTAAGTGGACTGCTTGCTTTCTTCACATGAGCTTGATGAACTTTTTGATTATTACTTCAATCTTGACGCGCCACTTTCTCCTCTTTTTATGAGAGATACTGACTTTAACTTCTCTTCTCCTCTAGTGAAAGCACCAAGTGTTATTCAGCCTTTCCCTCTTCTGGTTGTTTCCTCTCCGCCACTTCAGATTACTCCTCCTTCCGTTTCTCAACTAGGGTCACAAAAGGAGCAGATGGAAGCTCTTCAAGGCTTGGATGACCCGGTTGCTTCTCAAGAACAGAAAGCCGAGGAACCTGAAGAAGGTGAAAGAACCCTGGAACAGACTATTTCTGATGACATAACGCTGTCTGCACTTTTCACTCCAGGCAGTGATCCTTTCGCAAGGAAGAAGGGGAAGCGTGTAGTTTCAAAGAAAAGGAGAGAAGCTTCTGCTGGCAAAGAAAAAACAGAAGAAAGTCCAATTGCACCCCTTCCTCTTTCTTCCCCTACTCCCACAAGCTGGCCTAAAAAGTTAATCATCCGGCCAGGCGAAGGCTCAAAAGGTGGCAGGAAGAAGAAGTGATGGGTTTAGGAATTATGCTTTTCACCTTGCTTTTTGCTTTTTTGCTTGTGCATATAAAGACTTGTGTTGACTGGAGATTGTGCGGGTACTGATCCCCTCCTTCTTTTGTATTGAAACCTGCACATGTGTAAAAAAATTTATAGTATGGAACAAAATAATTCTTTTACTTGTACAAACTTCTTTTTGTATTTGAGAATGCATTTATTCTTTTTTATTAGGTTTCTTTATTTTCTCTGTGTGATGTTGCAGTAAACCTATGGTATGTTGTTTGAGCATTGTTTTTGTTTTTGTAACTATATTATATTGCCCCCATACCATGGTTTATTCAAACTCTTTCACATTGGCAATATTTTGGAGAACAAATTTTCTGTTTCGAGAAGACTTATACTCTTTCTTTAGAGAACAACTTTTCCATTTGAAGGAGATTTGCATTTGTACTTTACAGGATAATATTTCCGTTTTAAGGAAATATTTTTTCTGATTTAGTAGAATGCGCCTCGTATTGGAGAAGTCTTCTCTCCTTTTTTTTGTTGTGGAGTTTTTACACTTCACTTTTGGAGAAAGTCACTTTTATTTTGGGAAGTGAATTTTCTTTAGTGGTAAAGCGGGCCTTCGAAAAAGGGCTTCGACCTTTTTGTGGCTCCAAAGAGGGCTTTCGTTTGATTGTGCCTCTGGGAAGAGGGCTTTTTGTTTGATTGTGCCTCTGGGAAGAGGGCTTTTTGTTTGTTCCTTTGGGGAGAGGGTTTTTTGTTTCTGCCTCTGGGGAGAGGCTTTTATTTTTTCTCTGTCCGCTGGGAAGTGGGCCTCCGAAGAGGGCTTATCGCATTTCGACTCGTGTAAAATTTTGTTTCAGATCGTGGTGAAATGTGTGCCTCTGAGTAGGGTTTTTGCCTGGAAGTTTGAAGTTTCCTTCTCTCAGTTGGATGGATTCATGGGGCGGACACAAGTTACTTGGATTTTTTGTTTGCACAAACGTTCTCGGCTAGTTAACGAGTGCCCTGTGCCACCGGTCAGTCCATAACTTTCTGTCGAGAAAGAGAACTTTCTTTTTCTGGCAAGTCCCATTAAATGTCTTTTAGCATTTCAGCTATGCTGAAATGGGCCTCCGAAGAGGGCTTTTCACATTCCAGCACTTGTGAAGTTTTATTTCAGATCTCGGTGGAATGCATGCCTCTGAGTAGGGTTTTTGCTTGGAAGTTTGAAGTTTCCTTCTCTCGGTTGGATGGATTCACGGGGCGGATAGAAGTTACTTGGATTGTTTGTTTGCACAAACGTTTTCAGCTAGTTAACGAGTGTCCTGTGCCACCGGTCAGTCCACAACTTTCTATCGAGAAAGAGAACTTTCTTTTTCTGGCAAGTCCCATTAGAGGTCTTTATCCTCCGAAGAGTTGTGCCTTCGAAGAGGGCTTGTGCCTCCGAGGAGGTCTTTTGTTGTTTGCTGCTTGCTCGCCCATGTCTTTTCGCCATTTGCTCATATCAGAGATTCCCTGTTATCATTTCCAAGTGCACATTCCTTTCTTTTGCATGTAGCTTATTCTATCAAAAGAAGTGCACCACATTGTTAAATGAGTTCGCAGGGGCAGACACAGGCTAATTAATCGAATGTTTGTTTGCACAAACGATCACAATTAGTTACGAAAGGTCTACCTCTGGTGGAACCACTAACTGTTTGCTTGAAGCACTTCTTATATAGGATTTAAATCTGGAATTTTTGTGGCTAAACCTTCATTTGTTGAGTGATGTGAGGGATCGCTTGGTCTTATAACGGATATGCTTTGTTTTAGCGGCCTGCAATATTAAATCGATGCTTTAGTAATACAATTGAAGTACTTTATATATCGAAATAGAACAAGTAATTTATAATAGTAGAGAACACAAGATTTATAGTGGTTCGGCCAAGAACTGGGCATACATCCACTTTATAGTTCTTATTATTCACTTGCACTGGCTTTACAATGGCTTTCAATACAAGAATCATACATTCATAATTCTTTTTACAAATTTAAGAAAAGCTTTTAAGTGAAATATGGACGCAAGTGATTACTGTTCCAAGCTCTTGGAATTGGATCTCCTTCGACAGTTGTCAGTTTGAAAGTCCATCAAGAAGTTTTTTGCCTATGACATACGGCCCTTCCCAGTTTGGCGCAAACACTCTTGTTGTTATCATGACCCTTTTTAAGACTAGATCTCCAATCTCAAAGCTGCGTTGGCGAACTTTGGAATTGAAGTGCCTGGCAATTCTTTGTTGATGGGCTGCAATTCTGAGTTGAGCCTCTTCCCTTTTTTCATCAAGGAAGTCAAGTGCTTCAAGTTGCAACTCTTCATTTTCAGCTTGGTTGAAATGAATTCTTCTATGTGAAGGGACTTCTATTTCCACCAGAATCATTGCTTCTGATCCATATGCCAATGAAAATGGAGTGTGCCCAGTCGCAGTTTTATGGGTAGTTCTATATGCCCATAGTGCCAGTGGAAGCTTATCGACCCAACCACCTTTCGCTTTTTCCAGCTGTTTTTGGATAGTAGATTTGATAATTTACTGCTTCCACTTGCCCGTTTGCCTGTGGATGAGGCACTGCTGAGAGGCTTTTCTGGATCTTGAATCGCTTGTAAAAATCTTGGAACTCGTCACTTTGGAATTGGGTTCCATTATCTGTGATTATCTTTTAAGGCACACCATACCTGCAAATTATATTCTTATTTACAAAGTTTATCATCTTTTTAGAGGTAATAGTAGCTAATGGTTCAGACTCGGCCCATTTAGTAAAATAATCAACCGCAACAATAGCATATCTGATTCCCGATTTGGCAGTTGGCAAAGGCCCGATGAGATCTATTCCTCAAATATCAAATGTCCACGGGCAGACCATTTGTGTTATCTCAGTGGAAGGTGCTCTTGGGAATTTTGCAAATCTCTGGCATCGGTCACATTTTCGGGCATAGCTTGCAGCATCACGATTAATATCTGGCCAAAAATACCCATAACGAAGAATTTTCTTTGCTAGAGTTTACCACCTGAATGGTCTCCACACTCTCCTCCGTGAACTTCAGCTAGAATTGTCTTAGCTTCTTCCTTGGTCACACATCAGAGTAATGGCATTGAGAATCCCCGCCTGTACAATCGGCCATCTTGAATTATATATCTAAGGGCTTTTCTTAGCAACTTCTATCGTTCCTTTGAACTTTCTGGTAGTGAACCGTTGAGCAGATATTCCATTATCGGAGTCATCCATGATTCTTGCTCTTGAGATATAGTCATGATCTAGTCAGTATCCATCTCATCAGTGCTCGGAGATGACAGGACTTCCATAGGAACCAATCCCAATTGTTGAGCTTCACCAGTGCTTGCGTACTTTGCGAGAGAATCTGCCTTCATGTTCTCTTACCGGGGTATATGACTTATCGTATAATGGTCAAGATCATCGAGAAGTTCCCAGGCTCTTGACAAATAAGCAGGCAGATTTCCTTCTTTAGTTTGAAACTCTTTCTTGACTTGACATACAATAAGCTGTGAATCACTGAAGATCTGCAACACTTTGACATTCAACTCTTTAGCAATTCTCAAGCCGGCAATAAGAGCTTCATATACTGCTTCATTGTTTGTCGAAGGGAATTCCAATCTCAATGCATAGCATATTGATCGCCCTTCAGCGGTTTCAAGCACAACCCTAGCTTCGGAATAGTAATCGTTTCTTGCACCATCAACATACAATTTCCATCGAATTGGGGGATTATCAGTCACTTCTTCCTCACTATCTCCTTTATCTGTACATTCTGCGTTGAAATCTGCCAAAGCTTGTCCATTAATTGCTCTCCGGGGATGATAAGTGATGTCGTATTGGCTGAGTTCAATATTCCACTTCAGAAGACGACCCGAAGTCTCAGGACGAAATAGGACTTGCTTTAGAGGTTGATCAGATAGGACTTTGATAGGATGAGCTTGGAAATACGGCCTCAACTTTCTTGATGCAATCAGTAGACAATAGGCGAGCTTTTCCAATTTTGAATAATTCATCTCTGCCACGGTGATCCTCATGTTGACATAATAGACCGGGCGCTGAATTTTTACGTCTTCTTGTACCAATGCTGCACTAAGAGCATGAGATGAGATTGCCAAATAAACGAAAAGATTCTCACCATCGTCGGGCTTAGAAAGTATTGGAGGCGTTTCCATATGATGAATCAATTCATCGAAAGCTTTCTGACATTCAGGAGTCCAGTCAAAATTCTTCCTCCCTTTATTCAGTGCATCAAAGAATGGAATGCATTTATCAGTAGCTTTGGAAATGAGTCGACTCAAGGCAGCGACTTTTGCATTAAGACTTTGTAATTCCTTCTTCATTATAGAAGCTTTTACTTCTTTTAAGGTAGCAATCTGAGTAGGATTAGCTTCAATGCACCTAGCACTCACAATGAAACCCACAAATTTTCTGGACCCCACCCCGAACGAACATTTCAAAGGATTAAGTTTCATTCCGTACTTTTGGAGGATTTCAAACATTTTCGCCAAGTGGTTCATATGGTCTACCGCTTTCTTTGACTTCGCCAACATATCGTCAACATATACTTCCATGGTTTTGCCAATCTGCGGTTTGAACATAGCATTGACGAGTCTTTGGTAAGTTGCCCTTGCATTCTTAAGCCCGAAAGGCATGACTCTATAGCAGTACAGACCAACATCGGTGATGAAGCTTGTATCCTCCTGATCCGGCTCATGCATCATAATCTGGTTGTATCTGGAGTAAGCGTCCATGAAAGATAACAATTCATGCCCCAATGTTCCTTCCACCAACTGATTTATTCTGGGTAACGGGAAGCAGTCTTTGGGGCAGGCTTTGTTTAAATCTGAGAAGTCGATGCATACTCTCCATTTCCCAGTAGCTTTCTTAACCAGTACTGGATTTGAAACCCAATTCGGATAAGTAGACTCCCTGATGAAACCATTCTCCATAAGCCGGTCTACCTCTTCTTTTAATGTTGCTGACCATTCAGGACCTTGGGTTCTTCTTTTCTGTTTTACCGGTGTAAACTTTGGATCAATATTCAGAGTATGTACTGCAATTTCTAGGGAAATTCCGCACATATCAGCATGAGTCCAAGCGAATATGTCCAGATTAGCTTTCAAGAATGTTACAAGGAATTTTGAACTGTCAGACTAAGCTGCGAACCCACATTCCCCACTTTGTTCGGATCTTCCGGATGAATAGGTACCGACACCGTTACTTCAACTGGCACCACTCTATTCTCCCCGGCACTAGCTTTTCTGGGATCCATTTCTCTTCGTGCCCCGCTATGCTCGCCGGTGCAGGGTCCAGCCTTTAATTGCTACTAGGTTGGTTCTTTTATGCGGATTGGGGCTGCCGCATCTTTTCCCATTCCTGTCTTTCTCGCTTCGTGCAACTCTATGAGATAACATTCTCGCCCAGCGTTCTGATCCCCTTTAATAACTCCAACTCCGTTATCCGTGTGGAATTTCATAGTGAGGCACCATGGGGCGAGAATTGCATTAAAAGCCGCAAGAGTTGGTCGACCTAGGAAGGCGTTATAGGCAGAAAATTCATCAACAATTACAAAAGTCTGTTTCCGAACACCTTTTTCTGCCCCTCTCCAAGCTCCACGAACAAGTCAATAGTTCCGATGGGCTGCTTCGGTTCCCCTAGTAAACCCAACAATTTTCTGAGATGAAGCTTGAACGTCGGCCATCGGAACTTTCATTTGGCCGAACGTCTTTTTGAAGAGAATATTGCAAGAAGCGCCGCAATCTACAAGCACTCTTCTCACGATAGCCGGCCCAATGCCTGCAGAGATGACCAAGGGATCCATGGTTAGGGCTTCAATACCCATAGAGTCCCTGGCTTTGAACACAATATCATCATTAAAAGTTTTCAGCTACTTGAAAGGGGCAGGGTCTTCTAGCACAAAAACACTCTCTTCTGTTAGTGCATACTTCAAGGCACGGGCATATCTTTGCATCTCGCCCCAGCTTCTGCCTGCTGGGTGAGGACCTCCTGTAATCACATTGATAACAGGCCTTTCCGATTCATGCACGGTATTCCTCTCACCCGAGCCAGATGGATGAGCAGAAAGTCGCTGGCCCTTAGTGGATGAAGTTGGGTCATTTCTACTTCTCTTAACATATTGCTGCAACTTGTTCTCTCTCAATAGTTCTTCAATTAAATTTTTCAGATGGCGACATTCGTTGGTATCATTACCCGGTTGATTATGAAACCGATAGAATCTCCCACTTGAGCAGCTTTTTTGTTAACTCTCATCTCTGGCGGATTAGGATATTCTACTGCATCTTTGGTAGAAAAAAGATATTCTCCGGAGTGTCGGTCAAAGGAGTGAAATCTTAAGGTTTTAAGAAGCGAGGTTTCTTCGCATCTTTCTGTTTCTTCCGGCCGTTAGTTTCCCTTTTCTGACTCCCGGATTCCTTTTTGGTAGGAGCAGTAGTATTATTCTTGACCTCTGTCAATGCTTCTTTAACTGGTGGTCGAAGTCTTTCCAAACGCATGAATTCATCAGCTTTCTTATACAATTTCTCAAGCGAATTCGGTTTTTTCATCTTCAGCCACTTCCCAAGTTCGCTTGATTTGTCGATTTCCCTAATCAGGTATGTCAAGACCATTCTGGGCTCTGCATTGTCCACTTCAGCTAAAGCTATGTTGAAGCGGTTCAAGAAAGACCTGATAGATTCCCCAGGATTCTGTTCCAAGCCTGACAGAGACATAATATCCTTTGCCTTTGAAGCATACAGCTTGAATTGCTCTTTAAAATTCCGAGTCAAATCGGCGAACTGGTCTATGGATCGGACCGGAAGCTTTGTGAACCAGAGCAAAGCAACTCCTTCCAAGTATACTGGAAAGTATCGGCATTTGATTTCATCATATGCTCTAGCACCAGTCATGTGCCAATCGTACTTTTGATTGGGGTCACTCGTTCCCTTATAAGCAACTCATCTGGAAAACGAGATTTTAGTAAAAATTCTTTTAAACAAGACAAATTTAGTTACTTTAATTTACTGGTTCATGTTTATAACTTGAATCCATTCTAAAGGTTAGGATTTTTAAAACCAAAATCAGTATTTTAAACAAAGTAAGGTGTAAGAAAATGAGTATTATCTGGAAATTAGGATTTTGCCAAATTCAGTTGATCCTTGAATCTGAAGTGCTCGGAATTCATGATGGAGCTAGTAGTATGTTTGGGAAGTAAGGTGAAAATGGTTGAAGGGATATTAATCCGCTGTGAAGTTTGAATTTGCTCGAGATTTGTTTTGTACCTAGTTTTGGTTCTTGCTGTAAATTGAACTACTGCATCTTCTTCTCTACATTAAGCTTAAAGGAAATTTGGGAAAAGGAAGTGCGTTGGGTCAGCAAGCCATAGCCGAAGTTGTGGCGATTATCATCGATCAGAGGCATGGGATTAGGGGTTTTCTGATTATTGGGTTTGGGGTTCAGTTCGTCCAGGGATACTCGATTTTGAATCGAGGTAGGTGTTGATGATCTGTTAGGCGTGGGAGCTTGTAGGATGGAAGAGGGACTTGGCGATAGTGTCGACGTTGGCCGGAGGTGGTTCCGGCACTGGTGCAGGTGCATGAGATGGTTTGTGTCAGTTAGCATTTGGGTTTTGTGTTGTTGGCCGGAGGTGGTTCCGGCACTGGTGCAGGTGCACGAGATGGTTTGTGTCAGTTAGCATTTGGGTTTTGTGTTGTTGGGTTTTAGCTTGGGAAATAAGGTAGATGACTCGGGGAGGAACTCGTGTATTCTGGGTTGTGTCTCATGTGGTTGCTGGGCTTTTTCTTGTGGGTTAAAACTGTTATGTTTTAACAGTTTTTAAATTTTAAACTGAAACAGTTTGTAAATTTTTAAAGTCAGATTGTTTAAAAAAAAGAAGTTGTACTTTGTTCTGGATTCTTGTAAACATGGGTTGAACCCTAATGGAACGTCTAAGAAGATTTTAATTTAAAACAAATATATTTTTTAAAATTTAAATAATTTAAGCTAAGTTAAATTCTTGTAATTCATTTCTTTAAATTGATTTTCTTTTACAAATGAGTTTGTATGAACGTTTAAAATGATTTTAAGTTAAAAACCTTAATGTTAATTTCAAAACTTATTTTGAAAATATAAAAGGAAATTTTAGGGAAATGATTTTTGAAATTAGCCAGTGAAAAAAAAAGATTTATTAATTAACAATTAAGTTTTAAATAATTGATTAACTATGGAATTGTTAATTAATAATTTAGGGTAAGTAATTAATGATTACTTTATATCTTAAACTAAATAATGATTAAGTTAAGTAAAGTTTTTTCAAGGTTAATAAAAGATAATGTTCTATCTTAAATATTAATTAAGTGTTAATGATTTGTAATTAATTAAGTTGATTAAGAATTTTAAGTTTAGTTAATTAATTTAATTAATTATTTTAAAGGATTAATTATGTAATTTACTAAGTATAAATTATTAAAGTAATTAACTAATAATTATGATGATTTAATTAAAGACTATGATTAATTAATTTGTAATTACTTATTAATTAAGTAATTCGAGTTAGTTAAAATGGTAATTAATTAATACCTAATAAAGGTTTTATTGAGTAATTAAGTTTTAATTAGGGTTTTCTTAATTAATAATTAAAAAGGTTATTAATCTATAATACAAGTTAATTAAGAATTAATTAACTATTTTTAGTTAAGGTCAATTAACTGTAATTAAGAATTAATTAATTATAATTATGGATTGATTAATTTGTAATTAAGGTTGTTAATTAATGATTAAGTTGGATTAATTAATGATTAAGAGATAATTAATTGGTTAGTTAATTAATTATAAAAGAAATTAGTGATTAATTACTTTGTGCTAAAGGATTGATTAATAATTTATGTTTATTAATTAATTTTTGATGATAATTAATCTGTTAATTGATGATTAATTTGGTATGAGAGTGATTAAGGGATAAATTACTCGATTATAATTTATGGGATGTTTTGATCAAGTAAGTTAATTTATTTGTTAATTAGTTAAAGAAAGTCACTTAATAAATGTTAAGTATGTTTACTTAATAAGTTTTGATAAGAGTAATTACTTAAGATAAGTAATTGATGAGTAAATTACAGTGTTAATTGGGATAAAGTAAATTACTTATTTGGAAGTAATTTTAAATGAATAATAAATTGGTAAAGTAATTAAGGGTTTATTTCTTGGTGTAATAAATCAAAGAATTTATAAAGTAATTAAAAGTAATTAAGAGTAATTAATAATAATTAATTACTGTTTATATTTATTAAAGTTGATTAATTGAAAGCAATTAATTTAAGCATGATTAATTAATGTAATTAGTTAAGGAATAATGTAATTAATTATAGTTAATTAATTAATGGAAGTAATTAATTAAGGTTCATTAATTGATATGATTAATGAGAATAATTAAGGATTAATTACTTGATTAAGAGTTAATTAATAAATGTTGATTAATTAGGATAATGATTAATTAATTGGTTTAATTAATGTTTATTTAAGCAAGATTTATTGTGATGAAGGTAATTAAATTAATTAATTTTAAATCAATTAAGAGATGAAGAAATTAATATAATTCACTTTAAATTAATTAGAGATAGAGATAGTTAATTTAATTCATTTTAAATTAATTATGTTGTGATTAAGTAAATCATTGCTTATGTATGAATGGATGACATTGATTGTCTTGAATGGATGTAATCTCAGGAATGAGATTAATAATGTTGTGTAGTATGAATGCTTGGTTTCATTGTGATGATAATATAGATTATCTATTGTGATAATGATGTGGATTACCTATTTTGTTATGGATCATCTATTTATTTTGATAATGGTTATCAATTGTGTTATTGTGAATTATATATTCTGTGTGTATATAGATAGTTGAATTGAATTGTTTAACTTTAAACAACTAGGACCTAAAAGATACGTTTTCGATTTCGATGAGACCGGGATCGGGTTTCCATATTCGGATATCCGAAAACCACATCGATCCAAATTAACGATAGGTCGTGAATTTCATGTGAAGAGCGAAGACTCCAGGTGTAAGAACTATTCGTCAGTATAACTCTGAGGGTGATTCCGTGATGATTTTGATGAATAGTACTTTTCAAATTCAAGATAAAGGTTCAGAGTGCAAGGGCTATCATCGTTACCACTGAGGGTGATTCCAAAATGAGTGTAACGAGATAATGCCTTCGGTTTCGTTCAAACCCAGAACGAACTTGTATGGATTGAATGCTTTAAGAACACCATCAGGTGGATGATGAGCATTCTAAGTGATGTGTTCACTAAAGGTAATCGTAGCTTCAAGCTTCTTCAAACGGGAATGCCTAAAATAGGGGAGGTGTAGCAAAGCTTCGTGGGTAGCCCCCACTTGAGAGTAAGATTTACCCCTGTCTAGAGTCCCTTTTATTTCGGCTGTGTGGGCGGTTGAATAGCTACATCCGCCGGGGTTGTCTTATTTGGAACTATTCAGTAAGGAATGGTTCCGGCTTTTTGTTGCAGCGGAGCGGGCGTACTCCTCGGTACGGTGATCTAGGCCTTGTACTGTAACGGACAGTACCCTAGTAACCCTGCCATTGTATGGAATCCAAAATCCAATAAGTGCCCTCGGATTTGATTGTATTACCCACTTTTGTGGCTAGTAGCTGGAATTTAATAATGTAACAATTTCGGCTATTTCTTATTTATTTGAAAACCCTAAACCTATTACAATATCACTAAATTTCCTATCAAATGTTTTGGTTAGCGTAAGGTAAAATTTTTTCCATGTTTATGTGTGGAAGTCTTACATGATACCTTTTCTTTCGAAAAGATTTTTAAAGTCAAGCAACTTTAACCGTTTACTCACATCGGACCCATGTCTTACCCGGAGTTTATTCTGTTTTTCTTAAACTCTTGGGTACTCAATTTTTGCGAGTAGCCAAGGGAATTGTTAACGCTTAAAATTAAACGCTAACATCCCGGTGTAAGTAGAGATTAAGTGAAAGCACCACCCGTCAATACGGGAATTAGAAGTAAGTAGAAAAGTCACAGAGAAAGCAGAAAAAAGACAACATTTTTATAGTGGTTCAGCTTCAAATTAAGCCTACATCCACTTTAATCTTCTTTATTGCTGAATCTGTTACAACTTTACAACGATCTTCGATTTCAACACTGCTAGAACAAATAGCTATAACTCCGATGTAGAAGAAATCTTTGAATCCATGTCGAATGCGTCAGATTTCCTCTTGAAGTTCGTCGAGATGTCTTTCGTGTTTGAAGTGTTGAGTGAGTCGAGAATTCAGCAGAGTATCGGTGTTCCAGAAATGAGCCCCAAAAGATCTTTTTCCAGTTGGAGTAGGCGGGATATTTATAGAGAGTTTTCTGAATTTGGTCGTAGGTTGCGAGCGACCTTGGATAGGTCGTAGGTCGTGAGCGACCTAGTGGGAGCGTTTTACGTCTTAAATAGGGTGTACTTGATCACCTCGAACAATCTAGCAAGTCATAGGTTGTGACCGACCTAGGGAGGAAGCGACATAAGGAGTTACTTCGGTATTTTTTAGGTCATGAGCGACCTAGGGGAGGATGGTTGGTGACCTAAGGTCGGGAGCGGCCTATAAACAAGCGGCCTCATTCTGTGATAACTCGCTAGGTCGCTGGATCTTCTATGTCGCTAGTTCGTTTGTCTTCTAGGTCGCTAGGTCGCTTTAGTCTATACGTCGTTAGGTCGCAGATCTCTTATACCTTTAGCCCGTTAAGTCGCGAAGCCTCTTTGTTGTGACATGCTGTTACCTTGTGTTGATGGTTAGGTCGTTGATAAGCTTAGGTCGCTAGGTCGCGATATCTTTAGGTCGCTAGGTCTTTGGTGGTCTTTAGATCGTTAGGTCGTTCATACTTTAATTCTTTCAGTTCGCTTATTTCCTTAGGTCGTTGAGCCGTGGAATAGAGGAGTTAACATTTGCCCCTCGAAGTATACGCCTATGCCATAGGTCGTGTGCTTCGACTTAATTTTGCTAGGTCGTGAGGGACCTAAGAAATAAATTAGCTCGCGTGTCCATTCGCCTTTCTCTTTTCCCCCAATATAATCCGCTAAGTCGTTTCTTCCTCCTTACTTGCTTCAGCGTTCAAAGACGCCATTGAAGAAATTTCCAACCTGAACTTACCAGTCACCGATCATCCTTGCAATTTCATCACGTAAGTGAATCCGTTCTCTATCCAATTCACCACCATCATTAAACCACGAGTTCTAGATTCCCGTCTCTAACCTCTGGTCCAATTTCATATTTTTATGTTCCATCGCAAACCATGCCACGATCGATTTCTGATGGAATTGAGGTGGCTCAATTCGGTTTTGGATGATCCTTGACGATTTGAGGAGGAGATGGTGGATTATGGTGCCTCGTGTTAACCGGTTTGTGAGTTTGGAGGACGTGAGAAGATTCTTAACGGGTTGATGGGTTATTGGATTCCAGGTCAAATTGTTGCGCTCCTTGTGATTGTAAGGTGATGGACACGTGGCTGCATTCGAGTGGAGGACTGGCCCTGGGCCTATCGGTTTAATCGTGAATCATACGACCTGTCTTGCTTACGACCTAACTTTTTGTGACCTATCATACTTGCGACCTATCATACTTGCGACCTACCATACTTGCGACTTAAACTTTAGGTCGCGTGTACGCTCGAGCGACCTAATACATAGCCGAATTCGCACTGCCTTTTCCCAAAGCTATATGTCTTGAACTTGTTGGAATAACATGAAAATTTAAAGCAGAGCGACCTAGGAGATTGATGACTTAACTTCTTGCGGCATAGGTCGTAGGTCGCGTATGCATTTGAACGGCCTAGGACTTAGCCTATTTTGCATTGCCTTGAACTCCTTTCAACTTGAATAAACATGACATTGCTAAATTGAATTCCCAACTTGAACTGCCGAGATAACATGCTTGAACTTGTTGTACTTCTTTACAGATTTCGTTAACTTTAATGCTAATAACCTGTGAATACAATATTTGCAGCAAAATGGGACGAATATACTGTTACCGATCACCCGCATCGTATGACAGATTAGTCGATAAAAGATAATCAACTTAAAGAAATTAAATGAAATGCTGTGAATCGACAAACTCAAGTGAAGTATTAAAGCAAAGCAACGTTAATCAATTAAAACGGATATGTTTGCATCAACACTGCACTTGTATTTGGACTTAAAACAACAAGCCCTGAAACTTTATAATTGACAAATGCATATTAGTTCAATTTCAGTTATATTTACTTGTCGTTTTATTAGTTTTGCACAACACTTCACACATTTAGGAAACGTGCACCTTCATATTTGAATATCCAGTTCCTTGTGTAGAATGTCTTCTCAAGAAGAGATAATACAGCAAGCTGAAGGGGTCTTCCCGATAGCCAATCCATTGGATAATCCTTCGGAAAGAACTCCAACTTCCCTGAGTCAGCGGGCATTCAACCAATTACGTATTCAGTTTGGTATTGCTGAAGCAGATGCTTTACTTCCCGGGCCAAACGATACTGCTAATTGGCCAACTCTCGGTTTTATCGCTGTCAATCGTCAGATGTGCCTTTGTGGTGCCATTCCTCCTTTTAATGACTTTCTTCAACGACTCCTTCTCCGATTAACCATCTCTCCTTTCCAACTACATCCCAATAGCCATGCCATCCTAATGGGACTTTGTGTGCTATTCAGGAGGACACTTGATCGTCTTTCGAGTTTTGAAGAAATCTGTTACTTGTGCACATTCGCAAAGATCAAAGATCATCCCTCTATCACACTCGTGAGAAGCGCCAGGAATCGTAGATTGATCGTCGATCTTCCGGAAAGCGCCCACGGGTTCTTAAATCAATTCTTCTTCCTTCATCGTCCTCTAGGATTTTATGCCATTTGGAGAGTAGGAAGTAAGATTTCTCGCTCCCACTTTTTCCATTTGAGATTTTCGAGATCCGAGTTTCTAAGTGCTAACTTCATTCTTTTCTTTTACAGCACTTCCTCCTCCTTCTAGAGATCCCAGCCACAAGCCGACTTTTGAAAGATTAAGCGCTGTGGCGGTTGAGGAAAGAAGTATTCAATTTTTGCTGAAAGATGAATTTCTTCACCAATACGGACTTCTGCACCCTTCCCGTTCTACTCAGCCTCATGAAGTTCCTGATTCTCCAATAGAGACATCGGATGCCCTAGTTTCCGTCAGAGAACTTACACCGAAAGAACATACTACTGAGGCTTCTCTGGTGAAGTGATCTACTTCTATTGACGTTGCGGAGTCGTCCGGCAAACTTGCACTTGCCCCGGTCATTGAGGAAGGGAACCTCCTCACCGGTCCGGGAAGACTGTTGATGAAGGAGCTGAGGGCAAGGGTCCCGCCGGGCACAATGGTGACGACATTTTCGAGGGGTTGAGCGACTTGTTGATCACTTCACATGATCTTTTTAAAGATGATACCGTTGCTACTAAAGTTATTTCTCCAGTAGTTGAAGCGACATCTGTCTTCCAACAAACTCCGTCAGCCCAAGAGTCGATACTTGCTGTAAAATCCGTCATCATCCCCCAACCGAGGAGTGGTTCGTAGCTTGACGCGCGTAGTTTGCACATTACACACACTTAGGATTTTTCAGCACTTTTATGCATTCGACTTCCTTGCTTTGAAGATTTCTGAATTTATCTTTTCTTCATTTTCACGTTCTCCAATGGGACGAAGTGGCTCCTACTACGATGATTTCCAATGTTATGGGAGACGCGGCTCTTATGAACCCAAGAGGTATCTTCCTGCTTCCTGGGAAACCGACGAAGAAAGAGTTGGGAGGAAAGCTCGTGAGAAGCGTGCTTATGAAAAACGCTACGTGAGAAGGGACGAACAACATGACTCTTCTCAGAGAGAGGATGATTCCACAAATGAAAATCCCGTGATGATAAAGGGAAAAGTCATATCGTTGAAGATCCAAGCAAATGGGCCAGACTTGGTGAGAAACCGATATCTGAAATTTCTGAAAAACCCGCTGCTCCTGTCTCTTTGGAAATTCCTTCCAGCTCTCCTGCCCTTCACAGAGCTGATATTCAAACAATCATCAGTAGGCCCCCGTATCAAGTTGGGCAGGGTCCGGCTACTCTTCAAAGTCGGTTTCTGCACTGGTGCTTAAAGGGAGTGCGTTTCGACCTTGACTTGGTCCCAATCGATAAGCAAGCCATGTTGCGAATCTTGATGTCGTCAAACTCGATATCGAGAGAATGTCTGGTTGGCAGAAACTTGTTGACGAGCTTCAAAGAGTAAACCGCGCAAATCTCGAAGCTATGCTGACCATGGAAAATGACAAATCGGAGTGGCAGAAAACACTCGATCAGCATGATGCAAAGATGAAGAGTATTGCCGCTTACAACGAGAAGCTTGAAGCAGAAGTTGAAAAACTTAAAGAAGAGCTTGCTGCTTCTTCCACTTCCTATTCCAAAAGAGAAGAGGCGCTTCAAAAACAGGTGAGAGATGCTCACGCTGCACAGAGAGACGCTGAAGCTAAATTTGAAGCACAATAGCAAGCTGTAGAAAACTACCGAGATGACGTTGCTCAACTGCGAGAAAAACCAGCTCCCAGAACTTGGAAATTGAACTGCTAAAAGCTCGACTCTCTGAAGCTGAAAAGGAGCGTGATGAAGCTATTGCCGGCAAAGCAGAAGCCGAAGAATCTCATATGGCAACTAAAGCCAAAGTCATCTCCACTCTATTCGAGTTTTACATCATAGTGTTCTAGGGCGCGGTAGCCTTAAATTTTTGGGACCGGAGTACGAAATCACTTTGGACAAAGTGTGGGAAGCCACACTTGATATGCTAGAAGGAGCTGGATATGCTGAAGTAGATTTAATGGCACACTATCTAGATGATGATGCATGTGCCGCTCTTCCCGGGGGAAAGGAGCAACTTGCCAAAGAGAGAGCCGAAATGGCAGAAGGAGAACATTTGGGGAAGGCAACTTCAACCGACCCAGTTCAACCTTTGTTTTCGGCCGACATCGATATTGTTGGCTCTAGTTCCCATTCTCCACCTCCTGCTCAAGCTGTTATTGAAAGTGCAACCGCCCGCATCGAAGATGAGACTCAAGAAAGCACTGAGGCGCAGGACTTTGAAGTTGACATAGTAAAGCCTACTTCTCCAGGTAACCTCAATGCTGATCTTGCTCAAGTGGACTGCTTGTTTACTTCACATAAGCTTGATGAACTTTTTGATTATTACTTAAGTCTTAACGCGCCACTTTCTCCTCTTTCTAAGAGAGATACTAGCTTTAACTTCTCTTCTCCTGTAGTGAAAGCGCCAAGTGTTGTTCAGCCTTCCCCTCATCCAGCTGTTTCCTCTCCGCCTCTTCAGATTACTCCCCCTTCTGTTTCTCAACCGGGGTCACAAGAGGAGCAGATAGAAGCTCTTCAAGGCTTGGATGACCCGGTCGCTTCTCAAGAGCAGAAGGCCGAAGAACCTGAAGAAGGTGAAAGAACCCCGGAGCAAACTATTTCTGATGACATAAAGTTGTCTGCAATTTTCTCCCCGGGCAGTGAGTCTTCTTCAAGGAAGAAGGGGAAGCGTGGAGTCTCAAAGAAAAAGAGAGATGTTTCTGCAAGCGAAGAGGAAGCAAAAGAAAGTCCAGTTGAACCCCTTCCTCTTTCTTCCCCTACTCTCACAAGCCGACCCAAAAAGTTAGTCATCCGGCCAGGTGAGGGCTTGAAAGGCGGCAGGAAGAAGAAGCGATTCTCTTCTCCTATGCTTTTTGCTTTTTTGCTTGTACGTATAAAGACTTGTGTTGACCGGAGATTGTGCGGGTACCGGTCCCCGCCTTCTTTTGTTTTGAAACCTGCACATGTATAAAATTTTCATAGTATGGAATAAAATGATTCTTTTACTTGTACAAACTTCTGTCTTTATTTGAGAATGCATTTATTCTTCTTTTTCATACGAGTTTCTTTATTTTCTCTGTGCGATGTTGCAGTAAACCTATGGTATGTTGCTTGAGCATTGCTTTTATTTTTATAACTATATTATATTGCCCCCATACCATGGTTTATTGCAATCTCTTTCACATTGGCAAAATTTTGGAGAATAACTCTTCTGTTTCGAGAAGACCTGTACTCTTTCTTTAGAGAACAACTTTTCCATTTGGAGGAGGCTTGCATCTGTACTTTAGAGAATAATTTTTCCATTTTAATGAAATATTTTTCTGATTTAGTAGAATGCGCCTTGTATTGGAGAAGTCTTCTCTTTCTTTTTTTTTATGGAGAAGTTTTTACACTTCACTTTCGGAGAAAGTCACTTTTATTTTTGACAAGTGAACTTTCCTATGCGGTAAAGTGGGTCTCCGAAAAAGGGCTTTGACCTGTTTGTGCCTCCGTGGAGGGCTTTTGTTTGATTATGCCTCTGGGAAGAGGGTTTTTTGTGTGTGCCTCTGGGGAGAGGGCTTTTGTTTTTTCCCTGTTCGTTGGGAAGCGGGTCTCCGAAGAGGGCTTTTCACATTTCGACTCGTGTGAAGTTTTATTTCAGATCACGGTGAAATGTGTGCCTCCGAAGAGGTCTTTTAGCATTTCAACTCTGGTGAAATGGGCATCCGAAGAGGGCTTTTCACATTCCAACACTTGTGAAGTTTTATTTCAGATCTCGGTGGAATGCGTACCTTCGAAGAGGTCTTTTCACATTTCAACTCGTGCGAAGTTTTATTTCAGATCATAGTGAAATGTGTGCCTCCGAGTAGGGCTTTTTCTTGGAAGTTTCTTTCTCATGGTTGGATGGATTCACGGGGCGGACACAAGTTACTTGGATGTTTGTTTGTACAAACGTTCTCAACTAGTTAACGAGTGCCCTGTGCCACCGGTCATTCCGCCAATCTTTTTTGGTTGAGAAACAGAACTTTCTTTTTCTGGCAAGTCCCATTAGGGGTCTTTATCCTCCGAAGAGTTGTGCCTCCGAAGAGGGTTTGTGCTTCTGAAGAGGTCTTTTGTTGTTTCCTGCCTGCTCGCCCATGTCTTTTCGCCATTTGCTCATACCAGCGGTTCCCTGCTATCATTTTCAAGCACACATTCCTTTCTTTTGCAAGTAGTTTATTTTATCCAAAGAAGTGTACTTCATTGTTAAATGAGTTCGCAGGGGCAGACATAGGCTAATTAACTGGATGTTCGTTTGCACAAACGATCACAATTAGTTAGGAAGGGTCCACCTCCGGCAGAACCACTAACAGTTTGCTTGAAGCTCCTCTTAATAGGATTTGAGTCTGGAAATTTTGTGGCTGAACATTCATTTGTTGAGTGATGTCAGGGATCGCTTGGTCTTGTGATGGTTAAGCTTTGTTTTAATGGCCTGCAATATTAAATCGACATTTTAGCAATACAATTAAAGTACTTTTCATATATCAAAATAAAACAGGCATTTTGTAATAGTAGAGAACACAAGATTTATAGTGGTTCGGCCAAGAATTAGGCCTACATCCACTTTATAGCTCTTATTATTCACTTGCACTGGCTTTACAATGGCTTTCAATACAAGAATCATACATGCATAATTCTTTTGCAGTATTTCAATAAAGCTTTTAAGTAAAATATGGGCGCAAGTGATTGATGTTCTAAGCCCTTGGAATTGGATCTCCTTCGACAGTTGTCAGTTTGAACGTGCCATTAAGAAATTTTTAGCCTATGACATACGACCCTTCCCAGTTTGGCGCAAACACTCATATTGCTGTCATGATCCTTTTCAAGACTAGATCTCCAACATCAAAGCCGCGTTGGTGAACTTTGGAATTGAAGTGCCTGGCAATTCTTTGCTGATGGGCTGTAATTCTGAGCTGAGCCTCTTCCCTTTTTTCATCAAGGAAGTCTAATGCTTCAAGTTGCAGCTTCTCATTTTCAGCTAGATTGAAATGGATCCTTCTATGTGAAGGAACTTCTATCTCCACCGGAATCATTGCTTCTGATCCATATGCCAATGAAAATGGAGTGTGCCCAGTCGCAGTTTTATGGGTAGTTCTGTATGCCCATAGGGCTAGTGGTAGCTTATCGACCCAACCACCTTTCGCTTTTTCTAGTTGTTTTTTGATAGTTTATTTGATAATTTGGTTTATTGCTTCCACTTGCCCATTTTCCTACGGATGAGCCATTACTGAGAAGCTTTTTTAGATCTTGAATCGCCTGCAAAAATCTTGGAGCTCTTCACTTTCGAATTGGGTTCCATTGTTTGTGATTATCTTTTGAGGCACACCATACCTGCAAATGATATTCTTAGTTACAAAGTTTATCATCTTTTTAGAGGTAATAATAGCACATTCAGCCCATTTAGTAAATAATCAACAGCAACAATAGCATATCTGATTCCGGACTTGGTGGTTTGCAAAGGCCAGATGAGATCTATTCCCCAAATAGCAAATGGCCACGGACTGACCATCTGTGTTATCTCGGTGGAAGGTGCTCTTGGGATTTTGCAAATCTCTGGCATCGGTCACATTTTCGGGCATAGCTGCAGCATCACGATTAATGCTAGGCCAAAAATACCGATAACAGATAATTTTCTTTGCTAGAACTTGACCACCTGAATGATCTCCACACTCTCCTCCGTGTACTTCAGCTAGAATTGTCTTAGCCTCTTCCTTGGTCACACATCGGAGTAATGGCATTGAGAATCCCCGCCTGTACCATCGGCCATCTTGAATTATATATATAGAAGCTTTTCTTAGCAACTTCTATCTTTTTTTGAATTTTCTGGTAGAGAACCGTTGAGCAGATATTCCATTATCGGAGTCATCCATGATTCTTTCTCTTGAGAAACAGTCATGACCCAATCAATCTTCATTTCATCAATACTTGGGGCTGAAAAGACTTCTACAGGAACCAATCCCAGTAATTGAGCTTCACCAGTGCTTGCATACTTTGCGAGAGAATCTGCCTTCATGTTCTCTTCTCGGGGTATATGACTTATTGTATAATGATCGAAATCATCAAGAAGTTCCCAGGCCCTTGACAAGTAAGCAGGCAGATTTCCTCCTTTAGTTTGAAACTCTTTCTTGACTTGGCATACAGTAAGCTGTGAATCACTGAAGATTTCCAACACTTTGACATTTAGTTCTTTAGCAATTTTCAAGCCGGCAATAAGAGCTTCATATTCTGCTTCATTGTTTGTCGAAGGGAATTCCAATCTCAATGTGTAGCACAATGACCGCCCTTCAGGGGTTTCAAGCATAACCACAACTCCGGAACAGTAATCATTTCTTGCACCATCAACATATCATTTCCATCGAATTGGGTATTATCGGTCATCTCTTCCTCACTATCACCTTTATCTGTACATTCTACGATGAAATATGCTAAAGCTTGTCCATTGATTGCTCTATGGGGATGATAAATGATGTCGTATTGGCTGAGTTCAATATTCCACTTTAGAAGACGACCCGAAGTCTCAGGGCGAAACAGGACTTGCTTCAGAGGTTGATCAGTGAGGTCCTTGATAGGATGAGCTTGGAAATATGGCCTCACTTTTCTTGATGCAATTAGTAGACAATATCCGAGCTTTCCCAATTTTGAATAATTCATCTCTGCCCCAGTGAATCTTTTGCTGATATAATAGACCGGGCGCTGAATTTTTGCGTCTTCCCGTACCAACGCTGCACTAAGAGCATGAGATGAGATTGCCAAATATACGAAAAGATCTTCACCATCATCGGGCTTAGAAAGTATTGGAGGCATTTCCATATGACGAATCAACTCATCAAAAGTTTTCTGGCATTCAGGAGTCCAGTCAAAAAATTTCCTTCCTTTCTTCAGAGCATCAAAGAATGGAATGCATTTATCAGTAGCTTTGGAAATGAATCGACTCAAGGCAGCGACTTTTCCATTAAGACTTTACAATTCATTCTTCGTTCTAGGAGCTTTGACTTCTTTTAAGGCAGCAATCTGAGTAGGATTAGCTTCAATGCCCCTAGCACTCACAATGAAACACAAGAACTTTCCAGACACCACCGCAAACGAACATTTCAAAGGATTAAGTTTCATTCCATACTTTCGGAGGACTGCAAACATTTCTGCCAAGTGCTCCATATGGTCTACTGCCTTCTTTGATTTCACCAGCATATCGTCAACATAAACTTTCATATTTTTTCCAATCTGTGGCTTGAACCTGGCATTGACGAGTATTTGGTAAGTTGCCCCTGCATTCTTAAGTTCGAAGGGCATGACTCTATAGCAGTAGGGACCAACATCAGTGACGAAGCTCGTGTCCTCCTGATCCGGCTCATGCATCATGATCTGGTTGTATCTGGAGTAAGCATCCATAAAAGATAAGAATTCATGCCCCCCTGTTCCATCCACCAACTGATCTATCCTGGGTAACGGGAAGCAGTCTTTGGGGCAGGCTTTGTTTAAATCTGTGAAGTCGATGAGTACTCTCCACATCCCATTAGCTTTCTTAACCAGTACTGGATATGAAACCCAATTGGGATAAGTAGACTCCTTGATGAAACCATTCTCCATGAGCCGGTCTAGCTCTTCTTTCAACGCTGCTGACCTTTCAGGACCCTGGGTTCTTCTTTTCTGCTTTACCCGTGTAAACTTCGGATCAATATTCAGAGTATGTACTGCAATTTCTGGGGATATTCTACACATATCATCATGAGTCCAAGCGAATACGTCCAGATTTGCTTTCAAGAATGATATCATGGAATTTTGAACCGTCATACTAAGTTGCGAACCCACATTCACCACTTTGTTCGGATCTTTCGGGTCAACAGTTACTGGCACCATTACTTCCACCGGCACCACTCTATTCTCCCCAGCACTGGCTTTCTAGGATCCATTTCTCTTCGTGCCCCGCTATGCTCGCCGGTGCAGGGTCCACCCTGTAATTGCTACAAGGTTTGTTCTTTGATGCGGACTGGGGCTGCCGCATCTTTTCCCATCTCTCCCTTCCTTGCTTCACGCAACTCTATAAGATAACATTCTCGCCCATCATTTTGATCCCCTTTAATAACACCAACCCCATTATCCTTGGGGAATTTCATAGTGAGGCACCACAGGGCGAGAATTGCCTTAAAAGCCGCAAGAGTTGGTCGGCCTAGGAAGGCGTTGTAGGCAGAAGATTAATCAACAATTACAAAAGTCTGTTTTCGAACAACCTTTTTCTACCCCTCTCCAAGATCGACGAACAAGTCAATAGTTCCAACTGGCTGCTTCGGTTCCCCAGTAAACCCAACGATCTTCTAAGATGAAGCTTGAACATCAGCCATCAGAATTTTCATTTGATCGAACGTCCTTTTGAAGAGAATATTGCAAGAAGCGCTGCAATCTACAAGCACTCTTCTCACAATAGTCGTCCCAATGCCTACAGAGATGACCAAGGGATCCATGGTTGGTGCTTCAATGCCTATAGAGTCCCTGGCTCTAAACACAGTATCATCATTAAAAGTTTTCTGCCGCTTAAATGGTGCAGCATCTTCTAGCACAAAAACACTCTCTTCTGTTGGTGCGTATTTCAAGGCACAGGCGTATCTTTCCATCTCCCCCCAGCTTCTGCCTACTAGGTGAGGACCTCCCGTAATCACATTAATAACGGGCCTTTCTGACTTATGCGCAGTAGTCCTCTCACCCGAGCCAGACGGATGAGTAGGAAGTTGTTGACGCTTAGTAGATGAAGTTGGGTCATTCCTATTCCTCTTCACAAATTACTGCAACTTATTCTCTCTCAGCAATTCTTCAATCAAGCTTTTCAGATGGCGACATTCGTTGGTATCATGACCGGGTTGATTACGAAACCGACAAAATCTCCCACTTTGAAGAGCCTTTTTCCCAACTCTCATCTCAGGTGGTTTAGGATATTCCACCGCATCTTTGGTAGCAAAAAAGATATTCTCCGGGGTGTCGGTTAAAGGAGTGAAATCTGAAGGTTTTAAGAAGCGAGGTTTCTTCACATCCTTCCGTTTCTTCCCGCCATTATTCTTCCTTTTCTGACTCCCAGACTCTTTTTTGGTAGGAGCAGCAGTGTTATTCTTGGCCTCTGTCAATGCCACTTTAGTCGGCGCTTGAAGGCTTTCCAAGCGCATGAATTCTTCATCTTTCTTATAGAATTTCTCAAGCGAATTCAGTTCTTTCATCTTCAGCCACTTCCCAAATTCGCTTGACTTGTCGATTGCCCTCATCAAGTATGTCAAGACCATCCATGGCTCTGCATTGTCCACTTCAGCCAAAGCTATGTTGAAGCGGTTCAAGAAAGATCTAATAAATTCCCCAGGATTCTGTTCCAGGCTTGATAGTGACATAATATCCTTTGCCTTTGAAGCATACAACCTGAATTGCTCTTTAAACTTCCGAGTCAAATCGGTGAACTGGTCTATGGATCGGACCGGAAGCTTTGTCAACCAAAGTAGAGCCACTCCTTCCAAATATACCGGAAAGTACCAGCATTTGATCTCATCAGATGCCCTAGCACCAGTCATGTGCCAATCATAGTCATACAGGAATTGATTAGGGCCACTTGTTCCCTTATAAGCCGGGATGGTAGGAGGAACAAACTTCCTGGGAAATTCAGCTTTCAAAATCTTTTCAGTGAACGGAGTTTTGCTCGGAGTGAATGCCCATTCTTTTTCATCTTCATCCCTCTGCATGCTCTCTTTCAAGATTTTTCGCACCATGCCCGAAAGGTATTCCTCATCATTTAAAGGCTTTGTAGGACAGACTTCAGCCATTTTCTCGAAAATTTGTCTGGGCAAACGTTCATGGAGAGTCGGCTACGGTCTCGATCCTCCAGCTTGGGGAGGTGTTTCTCTAGCAGGGCTAGCTGCTCTTTGAGGAATATTCCTCTCTTCAGGATTATGAACATCATTTGCAAGGTTCTCTTCATTATTCACCGGTCGACGGTTAGCTCCGAGCAAAGCATTAACCTATCAAGCATTAAAGCTTTCTGAGTTTCCACCTGCTGGTATAGCCCAGATACTGCAGCATCTAACTCCGCTCTTGTAATTACAGCACTTGGTGCTGCTTGACTTGATGAAGGAGAAGTGGAAGTATTCTCATGTACATCACTGAGTCTGGTAGATCCGCGCTTTCTTCCAAGAGCCATTATCTCTGATAGACTTCTGGTTTTGAGAGAGGTTTTTTCAACAAACTTTTGCGAAGCAATGACGAAAGTAGCCTGAGTTGGGTTCTTAGTGAAAGCACCAAAAATGTTAACGATTAAAATTGAAAGCTAACACCCCGGTGTAAGTAGAGATTAAGTGAAAGCACCACCCGTCAATATGGGAATTAGAAGTAAGTAGAAAAGTCACATAGAAAGCAGTAAAAAGACAACAGTTTTATAGTGGTTCAGCTTCAAGTTAAGCCTAAGTCCACTTTAATCTTCTTTATTGCTGAATCAGTTACAACTTTACAACGATCTTTGATTTCAACACTGTTAGGACAAATACCTAGAACTCTGATGTAGAAGAACTCTTTGAATCCATGTCGAATGTGTTAGATTTCCTCTTGAAGTTCATCGAGATGTCTTTCGTGTTTGAAGTGTTGAGTGAGACGAGAATTCAGCAGAGTATCGGTGTTCCAGAAATGAGCCCCAAACAATCTTTTTTCAGTTAGAGTGGGTGGGGTATTTATAGAGAGTTTTCTGAATTAGGTCGTAGGTCGCGAGCGACCTTGGATAGGTCGTAGGTCGTGAGCGACCTTGGATAGGTCGTTGGGAGCGGTTTACGGCTTAATTAGGGTGTACTTGATCACCTCGAACAATCTAGCAAGTCATAGGTCGTGACCGACCTAGGGAGGAAGCGACATAAGGAGTTACTTCGGTATTGTTTAGGTCATGAGCGACCTAGGGGAGGATTGTTGGCGACCTATGGTCATGAGCGGCCTATAAACAAGCGCCCTCATTCTGTGATAACTCGCTAGGTCGCTGGATCTTCTAGGTCGCTAGGTCGTTTATCTTCTAGGTCGTTAGGAGCCTAGGTCGCTTTTGTCCATTGGTCATTAGGTCGCAGATCTCTTATACCTTTAGCCCGTTAAGTCGCGAAGCCTCTTTGTTGTGACATGTTGTTACCCTGTGTTGATGGTTAGGTCGTTGATAAGCTTAGATTGCTAGGTCGCGATATCTTTAGGTCGCTAGGTCGTTGGGGGTCTTTAGATCGTTAGGTCGTTCATACTTTAATTCTTTCAGGTCGCTTATTTCCTTAGGTCGCTGAGCCGTGGAATAGAGGAGTTAACAGGAATTTTGGTTGGCTTTGACGAATTCTGGAGGGGCAATGGAGCAGGAGGCTTCTACGTTTAGCTGTATAGTATTACGCTGTGTGTTCTCTGAGTCGTTTGTCTTTGTGTTGTATTGAGTTGTATAACTAGGCAGGTGTTTATAACTGTCTAGTATGTGTTGTTTTAATTGTGTATCCCTGATGTATATGATACTATGTAATGTATTATGTGATTAATATAATTTATTCGTTCCGTTGTTTAGATTCTGATGTTGTTTCTTTCTTCTTCTCTATCTTTTCTCTTTTCTATCCCTTTCTTTCTTAAAAATGATGCGATTTTCTGTAGCAAGGAAGTCGGGTCGTTTCATGTTTTAAAAGGGAAAATACATGATCTTATAAGTTTAAAATGAATTAAATAAAAATTTAATTGTTTGTGAAGTATATTGAATATTTGGAATTTAATTAATAGAATTTTTGAAGTGTTATTATTTCTGATGTAAAGGATATTACAGCATTTGTAAATGCTGTAGTTGATAGAAATAAACTAAATAGCTAAATTGAATTAAGGGCTATTATAGCACTTTGTAAGTGCTGTAGTTGCTGAAATTAACTAAGGTTTTATTTGAATTAAAGTAACCTTATTACAACATTTTTTAAATGCTGTCTTTTGTTAAATTGAATTGTTTTAAAAGTTACTTTCCGTAGCATTTTCTAAATGTTGCGAAAGTTGAATTTTCATTATTTTATAATATTTAAGTGAATAAATGAACTTTAAAAGATTAAAATTTTGGAAATTTAATAATTTAATTATTAAATATAATAACTTCATTCTAATGATTTAAAATGAATTGTTTTGAAATATAAACTATTTTGAAATGTGTTTTGAAATGGTATTTTAAATAAAAATGAATGTGGTTTGGGAAAAATATGATATTTTGATATTTTGAAATGGATTTTGAATGATATTGAATTTTGAAATGATTTTGATTTCGAAGTATAAATTATTATTTTGAAATTTTAACCACGGGATGTGTTTAATTTATGCTTTTACTGATCCTTAGAGGATGTGTGATCCCAAGCATCCTTTAAGTTATAGTGCATAACTACTACATCTCACTTGAGTTGGTTTACATTATATAAGTATGTATGTCCTGATTCGAGTGTTTTGTGTTTTTACTTTACGCTCGGGTCAGCTTGAGTATTTACAGCTTAGCTTTTGATTTCTTTTCTAGAGCTAGGAATCGCTGGAGATTCTGCTTGTCTAGTTATCTGTTGCCTTTTAGTATCAGTTGTTCTATTTCAGCTCTGGTATTTATAAACTCCTATATATTTGGGATATCTATTGTATTTGTTTCGGACTGATATTATGTATTATGTTTTGAGAGTTTGTTATAGTAGCTTCATGAACTAATATGATATTTTAGTTTCCGCTGCAAGTTATTCTGATATTAATGTGCCTGTGATTCTGTGATTGTATTTCATTTGCTCCATATTTATTTACAACGCGATATTTTGAGCAATTCATGTCCGGCATGTGTGGATGCGAATGGCTAAAAATATTGAGTTGTTACATTTGGTATCAGAGCTTTGGTTTTAGGCAAACCTTTGCCTGCGGATCAAAAACTCTTTAGGGATAGGGTAGAAATACCCTATAATGAGTGAAATCAATCTCAGAATCCTTTCTTTGTGAGAGAATGTATTTTTGAAGTATAAAATGATTTCCAAATGATTTTTAAAGTATTTTCAAAGATTATATTGGTATAAAAAACTTCTTATTTTGAAATCAAGATCTTCTAAACTTCATTCCTTCAGTATCCATCTTGTTAGTAATTTCTTTGGTTAGGATTTACTTGGATTTGGAAATTCTATCTTGTTGATCCAGACTCTTTTCTAGATAGGAAGCTATTATAGTTATAGCAAGATCGAAAGAGCAGAAAGCAACTCGTCGAGCTTGAAGAGCACTAGCCCGATAGGAAAGGGAGGAAGCAATGGAGAAGTGGGAAAGGCTGTGGAGGGAAACAGCAGGACCTGGTCCTTACGAACATGTCATTTGTTATCGGTGTCAGGAGAAGGGACACTATGCAGCCATGTGTGGGAAGAGAGATGAAGGTAAAAAGAGTGTGCGCAAGCACTTTCGATCCAAGATTTTCTTTTTTAAATGCCGAGAGAAGGGTCACTTTCCAGGTCGCTGCCTGATGGTGAAGAAAGTGAAACCTGCACTTCCTACATCAATTAGACTATCAACCATTTTCTACCATTGTAGGAGGGCTGGGCATATAGACAGAGTTTGTCCTGTGAGACAGCACGGAAAGAAAGCTGCGTACCCAGTGTGCGAGAAGGAAGATGGGAGTGTGGTGCATTTATGACTGAAGTGTAGGAACTGGGGGCATACTGAGGGGGAGTGTTCTGTACCTGTTGAAGTACCACCCGGTAGAATTAATACCTATGCTTTGTTTATGTAGGTTGTGGATCTATTTGTTTTTAGCAGTTGTTAGGCTGCATTCGGTGAACTCGGTTGTATCTTTTGCTTAGCTAAAGTTCTCAAACTAAGATATTTATGTTCCTGTTTTTGTATAATATGAAATTTGAATATCTGTTTGTTTGAAATCTAACCTTGAATCATCCCTTGTGTTTGTTTTGAAATCCATCCTTGAATCATCCCTTGTGTTTGTTTTGAAATCCATCCTGTTTGATTTTATTTTAAATCTGTGCATACATCGAAATTATTATTTTGATAAGGATGACCACATTCTATATATAAAAGTGAAATTTTTTCAATAATGATTTTATATTTTTTAAAATGAAAATTTGTAGTTTTGAAAGGATTTGAAATTTTGAAAATTTATAAGAAATTTGATTTAAATAAAAATGATTCATAACTGAAGGGTTTTGAATTCGAATTTCGTGGAATAGAACTCCAGTGTCGGTATTAAGATTTTGGAAAATATGTAATAATAATATGATTTAAAGATGTTTTCTTAATAAGAAATGTTTCAAATGTATTCGAAATAATCCCAATGATTTCGAAGTGATTTCAAAGAAGTTTCAAGAAAATAAAAGTCTAGATCCCACTTATGTCGCTGGAAAATAAATCTTGGTGATGAGTGCATGCATCATCGACATTGATTTTCGAGTTTCTGAGTGGGGAGAGGCTACTCTAGTAGCTTTGCTATGCGAACGATTTTGTGAAATCAATTTTGATTTTAGATTTTGAAGTATGGTTTGATATTCGAAAGATATATGTATATATATATATATTTGAAATGATTTAAAGTAAGCCGGTGTTCAGTCCTTGAGATTCAAATTTGTTTTGGTATAACCCTATCTTTTGGAATTGGTTTACAGATTTGTTGGTGATTTCCAACTCTTGGATTGAAAATATGATTTCTTTGACTATTTTGAAGGTTCGAGCACTTTCAAATCAAGGTTAACTTTTCAAAGCTAATAAATTTTGAAAGGTATAAGGTATTTGATAAAGAATATAAGTTTAGTTTGGTATGATTAAAGTATATAGTAATATGATTTATACAAGTTTGAAACTATTTGTTGAGTGAAATAAATAAGACTATTTTGAATTATACCGGTATGAAATATAGATTTGAAATGTTTTGAATAAAGTGTGTGTGTGTATATATATATATATATATAGAATAATAATCTTTCCAATGGTAAATTTGATTTTTTTTAATAAATAGTTTGAAGGTTTTAAAAAGAGATGGTTTTAAACTTTGTAACCATTTTGATATTTTGATGAATGGAATGGTTTGGAAATGACTTAATTTTATTTTGATAAAGAATGTGAATTTGAAACGATAATTGATTTTTATAAATGAATATTTGAAGTTTATATTTGTATGAAAGGATATTTGGTTTACTTCTAATTTGAGTTTATTTAAAAATGATGGATTTATGAAATGTATATTTCAAAACTAAGTATAATGAAGAAAATTTTGAGATATATGAAATTATGAAATTCAGTTTTGGAATATGGTATATTTAAGCTTTGAAATATATTAAAGATTGAATAGTTTGTTTTATGGATCAAATCTTTATTTGAAATTTGATAATATTTGAAATGGCTTTGTTGGAAAAATAAATTGAATTGAAACTGATGGTTTGAATCGAATTAGAATTGGAAAATTTAGATTTGGGTTTAATTGAATAAACTTGTGAAATGTAAAGAATTAAAGGAATGTTTTATGATTTCAAATATATGATTCGAAAGGTTATGATTTTCAAAGTGTAATAATTTCGAGTATTTTGGTTTCAAAAGATTTATAACTATGAAAGTATTATGACTTTTGGAAGCGAATGTATGTTTGAAATGGAAATGAATTTGTTTGACCTAAATTTTGTTGATTTGGGAATATGGATTATTTTCTAAATCTATTGTTTTAAGAAACTTTGAAACTGAATATATGTAATTAGGAAGAAATGATTTGGCGAAATCACATATGATTTTGAAACTGAATTGGTATTGAAATGGTTTGACATTGAGAACCTTGTTTATTTAAATACTTTGATTTGGGAGTTATCGAACATATATAAAATTTATTTGTGTAAGTATGAAGTGATTTGAAACTATTGATTTGTATAGGTACTCAACTTGTAAATTGAAATCTTATATAATCGAAGTCTATATAAGTGTGACTTGATATACTATTGATTTTGTGAAGTATTCGATTTGAAATGAAATCTTATATATAATGGACTTTATATAAGTATGATATTTGAAAGTGATTTGAAAGGTACTATATGATACATATTTTTGAAGTAAAGATATGGAAAGTGCCTTTAGGTTGATATCCACTTTGTGGCCACACTGTGGATTCATTCTGTCGACATTAATCTCTCTGATTTTGGTTTTTCGGATATGATACTCGAGTGTCCATCGAATTCCATGGCGATCTCCATGGTCTTATGTTTGCGACTGCATAGCATAATTTACCTGGCTGAGATGGCATGGGGTCACAGATGTTTCCCGAGGGATCCAGGTGTGACCATTGTGTATCCTGTGATCTATGTTGGTCGTAGCAGTAGCGAAATCCACTGGAGATAGCTTAAGGGTACGGATGTTTCCTGGGGGATCCAGGTGCAACCATTGTGTATTTGCAGTCTACTAGTCATCATGGCATAAATTGCAGGCCGAGATAGCTTACTGGTATGGATGTTCCTTAGGGGATGCAGGCGTAACCATTGTGTCTGCGATCCATGGTTGGACAAATGTTTGGTTTGGTTGATTTGTTTGGAATGTACTTTCCATATCTGTTGTTTCGAAAGGATTTTTAGTATTTTCACTAGGTGTTGAAACAAGTGTACTAAGCACCTAGAGAATTCTAGCTTTGCGCCTGATCAACGCATAGCCAGAGTCTGCAGGAATGAAAGTAAACTTGTTAAGACATCGAGTTATTAAAGTATTTTGATAAAGTCTTATATAAAGGATATTTTGATCATTTATTTATTTTCTAAATAATATAAAATGTTTTAAATATTGTTTACTACTAACTATGAAATTTGAATCAAATGACTATTTATCATATTATAAAATGTTTTAAATGTTGTAAATAAAATTTTTGAATTGAAATGTATATGGTTTTAAAATAATGGTTTATCCTTGTCTTTCAACCTATTTTTCCTTCTAGCTATTCCTATTTTTTTCCTCTTCGAAGGTCCTTTCCGCATTGTGCAAAGAGTTGGTTCTTTGGCTTATCGTTTGGATTTGTCCAAGAAGCTTTCTTGAGTGCATGATGTATTCCACGTCTCACATCTTCGTCGGTATCATCATGATCCATCCCTTTTTGTTCAGCCTTCTGCTCTTGATGGTTTGGATATTGAGCCTAATCTAACCGTCGAGAGGAAGCCACTTCGTATTATCGACAGAGGTATGAAGCAGCTAAGAAAGAAATATATTAGTCTGGTCAAAGTACCGTGTAAGTACTAATAATCGAGGTTGTACCTGGGAGACGGAGTAGAGCATTCGTGCTTCGGACTCGAAAGTATTTTTGCAGTTACTATTTGTTGTCTACCTTGCTTTTTTTAATTTTCCTTGTTCGTTCTTTTCGAGGACGAAAAGATTTGAGTGGGGGAGAGTGTAACAACCTAGTATTTTGTGATTATTTTAATTGTATATTTTAATTATTTAAATTAATTACTCCTGATTTAAAAACTTTATTATATTTATTAAATTGGATAAATTTTGTTATTTTCATTATAAATTTTAATTTTTGTGTGAATTATAATTTCAAACCTGAATAAATAGGATATTTCTAGAAAAGTGGATTTTGGTCAATCTGATCAAACTTTGACTTCTAAATTTAAAATTTAAATTTTTGAATTTTTTGAATTTTTTATTTTATTATGAAATTAGCTTAAATTTCAAGAAGATTACTTTTTATTTCATTGAAATCTAATTTATATTGAGAAAGTTATGCTTTTTACAATATTGTGTATAAATTGATTTATTCAACAATATTGATTGTTTTAATTTATATAAATAATATTTTTATTTATCAAATCACGTTCTAATATGTGTTATATGACATGTTAGGTATATAATTTATTTTCAAATAATTTTAAAGTGATGTTTAGATTTTTCCAAAGTTTATTGAATTTATTTTCAAATTTTAAAGCCTAGTTTCGGATTTTTAGCTATTTTATCAATTTAATTATATTTCATTAATATTTATTTATTTTTGTGAATTCATCATATATTTGCGTTTTTATCTGTATTTATATGTATTTTTCATGTATTTAAAATTTCAAAAGAAATTAAGGAAATTTGAAAAGTTTGTGACCTTTTGTGTACTTTGTCTTTTCATATTATATTCACCTTTTCACCAATCAATGCATCAATTAAATTTTCTTCCCTATACTTTTCTTTCAGCCGACCATTTCATTTTTTTCTCACGTGAAAATACACTTCTGAACCCTAAAATGTTCGGCCATTTCTTGAAGCAAGTTTTTTGTAAAATTTTCATGTCTTTTCCACATTTTCTACTTGATTTATTTGATTATTGCACTTGCATTCACCTTCATGTGTTCGGTCCCTCCATCTCCAGCACCTTGGCCGCCTCCACCATCACCACAACCAGCCATATCCCCTCCTTCCCACTTCCATTCCATAGCTATGGCCATCCATCTGAAGATCCACCAAAAATATGACAAAAACTCCACTAAATCACCATAGCCGAACTCCCCTTGTCTCCACCACTCCACCCACCACTTTGGCCGGCCATACACGACCACCACTAGCCACTTCCTGAGCCTAGACCCTACCACATCACCCCATGCACTAACCAGATCTGACCTGGTCCAATCATCCCTTGGCCGAGACTTTTGTGTCAAGTTATATTTGGAAATTTAGACTTAAGTGTTAAGTTAAAAAAATTAATTATAAAGAATTGAGATTGTATGTTGAATCTTATAAGTAAATTATTATTAAATTGATTTTTAAATGAAAATTTAACTTTATAAAATCATGAATATAAAGGCATTTAAATGATTTTTTTAAAAGTGAAAATATATAATCTTATATGTTCAAAATGATTTAAATCAAAATTTAATTATTTGTGAAGTTATATTGAGTATTTGGAATTTAATTAACAGCATTTTTGAAATGTTATTATTTCTAATGTAAAGGATATTATAGCATTTGTAAATATTGTAGTTGATAGAAATGAACTAAATGGCTAAATTGAATTAAGGGCTATTATAGCACTTTGTAAGTGCTGTATTTTCTGAATTTAACTAAGGTTTTATTTGAACTAAAGTAACCCTATTACAGCATTTTTTAAATGCTGTCTTTTGTTGAATTGAATTGTATTAAAAGTAACTTTTCGTAGCATTTTCTAAATGCTGCGAAAGTTGAATTTTCATTGTTTTATACAAATTTAAAAGAATTAATGCACTTTGAAAGATTAAAATTTTGGAAATTTAATAATTTAATTGTTAAATACAATAACTTCATTTTAATGATTTAAAATGAAGTAATTTGCTTTGAAATATAAACTATTTTGAAATGGTATTTTAAATAAAAATGAATGTAGTTTGGGAAAAATATGATATTTTGATATATTGAAATGGATTTTGAATGATACTGAATTTTGAAATGATATTTGATTTTGAAGTATAAATTACTATTTTGAAATTTTAACCACGGGATGTATTTAATTTATGGTTTAACTGATCCTTAGAGGATGGGGGATCCCAAGCATCCTTTAAGTTATAGCGCATTACTACTATAGTTCACTTGAGTTGGTTTACATTACATAAGTATATATGTCCTGACTCGAGTGTTTTGTGTTTTACTTTACGCTCGGGTCAGCCTGAGTATTTACAGCTTAGCTTTGGATTTCTTTTCTGGAGCTAGGAATCGCTGGAGATTCTGGTTGTCTATGTATCTGTTCCCTTCCAGTATCAGTTGTTCTATTTTCGTTCTGGTATTTATAAACTTCTATATATTTGGGATTTCTACTGTATATGTTTCAGACTGATATTATGTATTATGTTTTGAGAGTTTGTTATAGTAGCTTCATGAACTACTATGGTATTTTAATTTCCGTTGCAAGTTATTCTGATATTTCTGTGCCTGTGATTCTGTGATTGTATTTCATTTGCTCCAAATTTATTTACAACGCAGTATTTTGAGCAATTCAAGTCCGGAATGTGTTGATGCAAATGGCTGAAAATATTAAGTTGTTACAATAGTGAACGACAGAGCCCTATCTTTACTAGCAAGTTTTCGAGGAACTTGCAAGAGCTTTTAGGGACGCAGCTTAGATTGAGTACGGCCTATCACCTTCAAACTTATGGCCAAACGGAGATAGTTAACAGAGTTCTTGAGGATTTGTTGAGGACGTGCATTCTTGATTTTAGAGGTACTTGGGAGGAGGACCTTCCTATAGTGGAATTCACATATAAAAATTGTTTTTAGGCTAGCATTGGGATGGCTCCTTTTGAAGCCCTTTATGGAAGACCTTGCGAGTCGACTTCGTGTTGGTCGAAGTCTACAAGGAGATTGCTACTTGGTCCTGACATGGTTAGAGGGACTTTGAAATACATTGATATAATTAGAAGAAGAGTGAAGACGGCCCAAGATAGACAGAAATCCTATAGATAAGCGGAGACGGGATATTGAGTTCGAGGTATGAGATTTGGTTTTCATTAAGGTGTCTCCACTTAGAAAGGTAGTGTGGTTTGGATCAAGAGGGAAACTTTCTCCTTGATTCGTAGGGCCGTTCCCTATTATGGAAAGGGTAGGGAAGATGGCGTATTGCATAAAGCTACCCGAGAGGCATGTTATGATGTTTTTCATGTTTAACACCTGAGAAAGTGCTTACATTATTCGTTAGAGGTAGTGGAACCTTGCCAACTTGAGGTAGTTGAAGTGGAGAGAGAAGCATCGGTTCGTCGCATTCCTAACAAGATCATTGGACATGATATCAAGAAGCTTAGGAATAAGAAAGTCCCTTTGGTTAAGGTACAGTGGGGAGATAGTATTGAGGAGGCTACATGGGCGGCTGAGGAGAAAATACGTATCTCTTATCCACATCCCTTTGATGGTACGCCTTGAATTTCCTATTCCCATCTTTAGTTTCGAATAGGTTCTTTCCTTTAGTATTCTTTGGGAAGGTAGATCTTAGGATTTAACCTTTGGATGGTAGGACTGAATGTGAACATGTTACTAGAACATGTTATGTATGTTGGACGCAAGTGGTTGCAAGTGTTTTCTAGTGGATGCTAATGGACGCATATACACACACTCGGCACTATTATCTCTTAGAGATCGGCCTAACTAGGCCATTAAAGCATATGCATATGGATGTGTGTGCACTTTCATTTTTATTTCATTGTTGCTATGAACAGGAAAAAGTCATATGACTGTTGCATTTGGATGATGTTTGTAGCATGTATATAGAAATATCAGTTGTCTTTAGGGAATTTGCAGTCATTTGGATATACGGCACGGACATAAACGCATAAAAAAGAGGTCGACTGAATTAGTAGACTGCATAATCTTTTGCATTAATTAGGGACGTTGACACTACACTATTGCATATGTCATAAATTGCATTAAAAAGATTAAGAACAATGGATGAAATGGATGATCGTTGAATATGTGTTGTGGAATTTGGATGAGAATATTTATTTCAGTCTTCTGTCCTTAAAGATTTTGGGGGCGAAATCCTTTAAGGAAGGTAGAATGTAACAACTAGCATTTTTAGATAATAAAATAACAAAAATAATTATTACATAGTGAAATTGATCATTTTTGGATTGTCATAATTTAGCAACAGGTGTTGCACCATTGGGTCCGCGGTAATTTTCCGATCAATTTTCATATATAACATGTCAAAATCCGAGGCAGTATGAAGAAGTTACGAGAGAAACAAGGCCCTATACGTCGACTTGTAAAACCCCAAGGTCGACCCGCATTTCCCTCCTAGATGTAAAAACGTCCAGGAGCGAGCCATTGGATCCAAAGTTGAATTTCACTGGATCCAACGATTCGCAGTGAGCCTGTGATGTAGTTGCACTAGATTCAATTCAAAAATCCGATGGTCTGAGATTCTTGAACTCCACTATAAATAGAACCCTAGGCCTAACTATTTTCTCATAATCAGATTTTTCTCCTAATCGGATTCATTGCTTGAGGCTGAATCCTAAACAAAAATTCTTTGTAGGGAGAAAATCTTTTTAGTAAAAATATTTTACACCTTAGAAGTGGATCTAGGAAGGCCAATGATTAGAGCCAAGGACCAAAGGTGAGTGTTTTGTAATTATTTTAGATTCGTAAGCAATTTAAAATAATAGGGTTTTCAATATTTGTAGTTTTTTATAATTTTGAGACAGTTTTTATGCAAGTCTATTTGCAGTCAGGTTTTAAGTAAATTTTAGAAGTTCTTTTCAATTTATTTTTATTCAGCCATTTTATTTAGTTATTTGCAAAAATTTGCATTTATTTACATCTGTTTTAAGTTGGAGTTTAGCCTGTAAATGTTAGTTTCTTTTTTATAGAGATTTAATCCTTTTTGACATGAATAAAATATTAAAAAGAGAAGAATACGCAAATACGGATTTAATATAAAAAAAAAACTAAATTTAAAGAAATCAGGTGTAAAATGAGAAAAACTGAAATAAAATGGAGATGGACCGAAATAGGCAAATTTGAGATATTTGCAAGCATAATTATAACAAGTGCTTATAACTAAAATGGGAAAATAGAAGAGTAACAGTTGCAAGAAAAATTAGGACAAGCAGGTTATAATTAGAAAGAAAGAAATAACAGAAGGGGCTTTGTAACGACCGGAAATTTTCAAACCCAAAAATTTCAGATAGTTATGGAAAAGGAAAAAGCGATAAAAGAAGTAGAAGATCAGAAACACCAACATCTCACAATCGCAGCGGATAAGATATAATAATAAATAATAACCGTTTACAAAGAATACTGTATCTGTCATTCACATTTTAATACATCAAAGTTACACATATATACAGACATTAAATATACACCATTATCATGTCTCATTACACAGCAATATAATACAGCGGAAGCACTCCATACGTTCATTCCATCCAGCTCGACTCCTGAGCTCCAGAACGTCCTTACCTGGAAATCTATAATACTCGGTCTGACCCGAGCGTTACATCAAAGTAACACCCGGGTCAGGCAGGAAACCAGCATGAGTAAACCCATCCAACATGAAACACCAAGCATACAACTTATATAGAACCCGGGTAACTCATATCAATTCACAAAGCCACAATTTATTGTAGATATCACTTATTTCACATATAAGTTTCTAAATACCAAAGATTTAGGTTTAAAATAGTCCAATTCCTCCAAATCACTTCACTCCAGCATATAGTTTTTACATATCAATCTACAAAAATTCGAAGTGGTTTCGGGTATTTCCTATTACCCGAACTCGGTCTCTTCGAGTCTCATGTCATCCTAACCCAAGTTATCCGAATGAAATACACAACATTTCATATCAGAGATATCAACTCATTCAAAGCATTCAATACCATTCAAACATCCATAAGCAATGCTTAATCACATACAAATTAATTTTAATTAATCCTGATTGAATTACTAACCTCAACCACTTAGATTTCTTCACTGGTCATTAATTAATTTCAAACCAATTAATCAATCATCCCTTCATTAATCATCTTAATTAATCACCCTGGATTAATTATCCTTCAATTACATTCAAGTAATTAACTTTAATTAATTTCACAATATTAATTATTCTTAACCAAAGTCAATAAGTAATCTTAATTACTTCATAAATTCATAAACTATGTTTAATTCCATAAATCCTTGATTACTTATATTAATTAACTTCCCAGAAGTCACTTATTAGTGATTAATTTAATCTTAATTCAATCAATTTTTAGTTACATCGTTAATTATATAAATTCATGATTTCCAATTTATATTTTAATTTGTTCTAATCTAAATTAGTTACTTTAATTAACCACAATATTAATCATTCTCGATTTATCTCAACCTGTAATTAACTATCTTTTTATTTACTTCATTCAATAAATTAATTACTCATTTTATTTTATAATAGAAGCATAAGGGAATTTGAAATCAAATTTATTTTAAATTCTAATTAATTTACAAATGCATTTTAACATTCAAGTTTTTTAAAACACTCAATATTTAAAACTTTATTTGTTTTAAAATCTAAGATTCACTAACTCAAATATCATATTTAACTTTGATTTAAAACTTGTTTTTAAATCTCTAATTTACAATTTAGCTTTAGTATTTAAATATCAATTTCAGTTCTTTCCAATACATTCTTATTTTTATTCTATAATTATTTCACTTTCAAAATTTTCCCTTATATTTCTTTCAAAAATCCAATTTATATATTTCGATAACTCAGGGTACCGAAATATTCAAGCAAACCACGGCATTCAATATTCCAGTTACCAAAAATATTCATCACAGAATATCAATCATTCCAGTAAATACTATATATATAGCACATCAATTCAATTTCAACCATTCGACCAATCATTTAAATTTAACCATTTAAATTTAAATAAAAATCCAGAAGCATGAGGTTTACTCACCTTTACCCCCCCTAAATTTGCAATCCACTTCATTCTCGATTAACTCCACGATTTTATCAACCTTATATAACCATCTACGATTTATTAATATTCTAAACAAATCAGACAATAAATTACTATTTATTTATCTAGTTTAAACTAAAATTTAATTTATCTAATAATTAAATATTTAAACTATCTTCATATAGATGTTTCAATTTCTAAAACTCCTATATTATTTCTTCCTGTTTTATACAAGTCTATCACAGCAATCCTTAATTTTCATAAGTCCATTTTTATGTATAAAGTTAACTAAGACAAGTATGTATATTCAAAATTTTCTTTTTATTTTAACACAAACCCTTCAAAATTCCCAATTTCTAGAAATTAAACTAAATTAATGTTAAGATTATAGCTTACTCACTAATTGCCTGCAATTCGAACTCGCACCCCGAAGCTAGCTCGCAACAACTTCGCAACCACAACCCTAAACACGCTGCACCCCAACAGTCCCGAACTCGACGTAATGTCGATAACTCTTCCTTCACTTCCCATCGTGAGCATCACCTTCGAGCATAAGTTCCTCTAGAAATCGCGTTGCCGCGACCTCGCGCCACCACTAACCCTCGTGAAACTCCTCCCTTCTCCTCCAGAAATCGCGTTGCCGCGACCTCGCGCCACCACTAACCCTCGTGAAACTCCTCCCTTCTCCTCCAGAAATCACGTTGCCGCAACCTCGCGCCACCACTAACCCTCGTGAAACTCTTCCCTTCCATCGATCGCCACGCTCGCTCTGGTGATACCCCAAGCTTCACTGCCAACCCAGAACGAAATCGAACCCCCACCTCGATTTGAACGCAAAACCTAAATTGTAGAAACTTCAGCCCTAATCGAAAAAAACATTGCCTTCGAGAACTTCCTGATCGCGAGCTATTCGCGATTCTTTCTTCTTATTTTTTCGGTTTGAGTTGAGAACGAAAGGAGAAAGGGGGAAAAATAAGCCAAGCTGAGAATGAATGAATTCCATTTCCCTTTCCTTTATTATTTTTCTCGGTTTAATTCTATCTGGAAAAAAAACGAAGATATATTTTCTAAAAGAGGCTTCTGGTATAAGCTAGACCGTATCACGTGACTTGGGTGATTCTATTTAGACTTTGAATTTATTTTATATAATTGAATATTGAAAATATGTCGTGTTACATACCGTGCAATTTCGAACTCCTAATCAGACATGCCGCCAGGCGTTTCTAAGGCTTTACCCGTATTCCGAACACAATGGAACATGTTTCGGAAGCTAATTCAATGATATGCGCGAGTTACAGAAGTGAATGACAAATTTTAAATTAAATCGATTAAAATAGTTTCTACATTTTGAGCCGCCAGGGTCAAAAGACAACTCCGATTACTACGAAAATTGAAATTCGATAATAACTAGATCCAATGGAACCGGTTTCGTCGAATTCCGAGATTATGCCTCAGATGGCTATTTTTTAAATTCAATTTAAACGATATATTTTAAAATAGAACAAATTACCTTTTTAATTAAATTCCAACCATTATATTATCTTTAGTATCATCATTATAAATTTTATAAGCCTTCAAATTATTTTTAACAGGCTTAGAACCGAAGATTCAATAATTTACCCAATTTCAGTTTATTTAATCTAACAACTGAATTTCTATTAATAATAATATTTGAATTCAAGTTAAAATTTAACTTTTAAATATTTAGAATCAATTAATTATTCCATTTTAAATTGTTAAAAATTATGGGTCGTCACATTCCTCCCCCCTTGAAAGAATTTCGTTCCCCGAAATTACTAGATAGGAAGAATGGTCCAATAGCCGTTTACCTTTTTCCAAAACCAAACAATTTTATCAACTTGCCATAACATATCCTTTATTAAAGACCCACTATCACTTAAACCAACTTTCCAAAACCTTCCCTAGTTTCCAACAACATTATTTACTCCGCATATACAAATTTAAATTTAAAACTCAATTTTAAATTATCACGCTTTCTCAAAAAAAATTCTAACTCTCTAAATTTTCGAAATTTTTTGCCAGTTCTCCTTTATGCGGCTAGCTCGGTACAACTACAAAATGCCTCTACGGGCACCCAAATTCCAAAAAGAAAACAGAAAGCCAAGCGGCTACATCAAAAAGCCAATCCAATTTTCATATATAAATTTAAATACATACCTTTTTGTCGAGCAATTCAAATTGTATCCTGAAATCAAAATGTAGAGATCCTGACTTGACCTTCGAAAATCGACACTGAGTACGACACTCATATTCAAATGTCGCAGATTCAAACGTCAAATCTGGCGCGCCAGAGCTTATAACACAATTAAGTAAACAACACAGCGGAAGAAAAAGAATAATACATTGATATACATCATTGATACAATATCTGAAACAACAGATGATACAATAGATATCAATAGACATCAGAGATATGACACAATAAAATAGCATCGGAAAAGAAAAATAGATAACACCAACAGCGGAACACATAACTCTAAGATAGTCTTCAAGGAAGAACTCCAGCAGCAGCTCGATCCAACATCACGATGCACTAAGACAAGCAAGTCTCGTCCACAAACAAAGATTAAACTAGCTCCAGATAATCTTCTAAACCTAGCTATCTGAAAAACCCAACTCTAGACTGCCCGTGTGGAAAAAATTTAAGCACCCAGAGTTTAGGAAAGAAACAATAAACTCCAGTTCAGTCTTGAGACTGGTATGAGTAACAAAAACAGTTTATCTTTAAAAAAAACAAAGAAATATTTTAAAATAGATTCGCAATGCTTTTATAAAATGGACTACCATAAGGCCTCCGGCACATACACACATAATGCAAACGCAGAATCGGAGGAGATTTCTCCTTATAATAGTTAAACATGCTTGATACGAGAAAATTTCTTTGATATTATTATTATAAGTACAGAGTGTAGGAAAACATTTCGAAAGTATAATATAAATCTTAGCCAACATAGACATTTCCAACTATGCCTACTATAGCTACCATGTAAACAGTGGGGCGCCACCATAAGTAAATGGCAGGTTCTACAACTAAAACCATACAGGATGCATATTAGAGTTTGGATTTCCAACAAATGGTCAGGCCAAGGAACTTCCCATTGCCACGTGGGTACGCCTCTCGAAGGACGCCCCGAGAACCTAACCGGATCTCTGCCAACACAAGACCAGGTTACACTTAACTGGGTAACTACTAACACGAGTATGCCATCCCCCGGTCGTAACCGACCTTTCCCGGGATCCCGATAACCAACAACCACAAAGTAATAAATTCACTGTAACCACATAGGTTAAATATATGGGCTCCATACCATGATACCACCTCTATCCAGAAGGAAATGAACATACCCTCAGGGGGCGCAATCCCCAAATAACCTTGGTGCATTCTACTTGTTTTGACCATCACCGGGTTGTGAGGTTCGACGAAGTCTCATCCACAAAGCTGCGCTATTCACAAAAGCCACGCTTTGATCAACAAATGATCAGTAGCACTCAGCATGCCAAATTACCAAACTGGGAATATATCACCGATAACCTTCAACTACATAACCTCTGAGCTCGTATGTCTCAGAGAAGGGTGCTAAACTAAGAGAATAAATTCTCCTCCACCAACCGATATGTATTTGTAAGAAACCTGTTTTATATCTCAAAATGTAATGCCAGACATACAATCCATGCAAGTCTGTTCTGGGTTCGAACAGAACCGAAGGCACTTCCGAAGAAGCCCTTGCAAATCTGGGTATTCACAATCCTGATCGGACTTCCCATCAGTTATGGAATCTCTATACCAGAGCAACTCAGTGCAGAGACTATCGATAGGTATCCTAACGTTCTCGCAAATACCTGGTCTTCACCACCGGTCTTCAAATGCTATCCATAACGTCGAATCACATATTCGGAATGGGCTATATGACACAAAGGTCCTTTCCCGGCTAAACCGAATAGTGAGCGCAACATTTAAAACATATGGATATGAGATTTCAATTTAAGTCACAACTTAATAATTCAAAACTTTCTTTCAAATGGTTTAAACAAATTACCATTTCAAATCTTTTAAAAAAGGTTCATTTCACAAAGTTCACCCAATTTCACAAATCCATATGTGGATTTCAAAACAATTTCCATTTCAATTTGATTAACTCGTTTAAAATCTTTAAATTAAAGATTTAACTTATAGCTTTCAAACCGTTTCCATAACTTGGAAAATCATTTTCATTTTTAACTTGAAATCCCTTTTTAACACAATTTGGAAGTTCACTTCTTATATGAAAGCTTTTATTATTTGAAAACGAATAATTTCATTTCAGAAAGATCCAATTTTATTTACATGAGTTAAAGCCTTTGAATTAAATTCAAATTCCCAAATTAATACCTTTAAATTAGTTTAACCCATATAAACGGGTATAACATCTTTAGTCCCTAGTTTCCAAGTCATAGAATTCAATTTCAAATATTGAATTTAAATTTAAATCAAATTATTTAAATTCCAAAAACTTAATCAAGCTATTAAAATTAAATTTTCATCTTTGAAATTCTATTTCAAAAGCTTTTCACTTTAAACCCAATCCCTTTCCAAAACATTTAAATCTAAAAAAAATTCAAATTTAAAACTATTTCAAAAATCCGTGACTTAACCGATTTCCTCATGAAATCCATATTTGTGTGTGTATGGTGTAGTCCAGGGGTTTAACACAATAGTGCAATACCATTCAATCATCACAGATTAAAACACAGAAATATAGTTGATAAGCGATATACACTATAACGGTTATCATCCATTCACAGATTTACAGATAATATACAAATGTATCATAAATAAATGAATAAACTATACACGGCTCAATCCACAGAACAAAATATCATAGATCAGATAGGATAATCAATCCAATGCATCTCACACAATACAATCATTCATAAGTACGGTCAAGCATTAAATAATCATTTACCAGCAGGATTAATTAATTGTTTAACCCTAATTTATTCAATTTATTTCCAATTAAATTAATTACTTATGAATTAATTTCCAATTTTGATTAATTAACTATAAATCAATTTATATAGATTAATTTATAAATCGCCTTAATTAATTACATTATTCTTAATTAATCATATTAATTAAATTAATCTTTAAACCAATTACATAATTAATTAACCAATTAGTTAATTATTTTAAGAAATTAAACCTTAATTAATAAAATAAAGTTAAACTTACAATTACTATTTAAATTGATACAAAACATTAATTATCCATTCTAATTAACTTAATAATTAATGTATAACAAATCATTAAATCTCTAATAAATTTAAGGTGAACTCATTCTTAGAAGTGATTTAAATATCATTTACAAATATGTTTGAAACCCTTTTTATTTCAAACTTACCTTTCTAAATTTCATTTTAAACCCAAGATTTAAAATGAGCCCTCATTTATCTTTAGTAAAGTTTTAAACTAATTTTAAAATCCTTTATAATTACTTGTTGAAGTAATATTTTATTATAAAGAAATTTTAAAAGTGTTTAAATCAATTTCCTTATTAAATTCACATATTAAAGGAAACTTTAACATTTAAACTTATTTATACCTTTGAATTTATAAAACTTAATTTAATTTCAAATCTGGTTACAAAATTTATTTTAACTTGTTTCTTATAATTTCAAACCTTATTTTAAATTCAAATTCTCATAAATATACTTTACTTCTTAAATACATTTAAATTTTAAACTGACAAGTCTGTAAACCTGTCACCAAAATAAATGACCCAAGCCACAAAAACATTGCTTCGAGTCCAGACTCTATTTATTCGAGTAAAGAATCACTCGAGTAAATCCCGAGACCAATTTCAAGATCATTTCTGCTTCCTCTCAAAACAACCAAATGCCAGACTCCAGAAACTCGTGTACGTGCACGTCACCGTCCATCTCCTCCAACCGACGCTGCAACATCGAACAAGTCGACGATCGCTCATAGATCAACTTTCAATCACCTGAACACCATCGTTGTCTCGAATACGAGATCGAGCAGAAAAATACAAAACCTGGAAAGCATTGGAACATCACACTTCAACCTGTCATCACCTTATGCTCCCCGCTCCGGCCACCTGAACACGCGCACCCTTGGTCATTACTTCGTCACCTCCACCTCTTCCACCTCCCCAAGACACGTCGAATTCGATGCATCCTATAGGACGCACGAATCAAAAGTTTTCAACCCTATAAAACTAGGTTTAAAAATATTTAAACGTTCGCCGCCGTCACCGATGCTACCTCTACCTATTTTTCCCATCACCACCATAGCTTCCTCTATCACCACGAGCAACCCCGATCCCCCCAGTCCAATACGTCATAGAAAATTGGTCAAAATGACCAATTCGATCATCTACGAACTGCTCTCAAACCACCTCACTAAAAATTACCAGATTCATTTTCAAAATCATAGCTTTAGGTAAGGATTCAAGTTATATTCTTGAATCAATAATTCATAAAGTTCGAAATTTCTAGAATTTAAAGTTTTCACTGTAAAAAATTTGATCTTTCCTTTCATATGCATTTTTACTTCAAGAAATTATTTTTAGATTTTAACTCATACTTAAATACAACTATTTTGTTTTGAAACCAAAGCCTGATATTGATTAGAAAACAAGAAAATGGATTTTCTTTGGTTGTTTTGTACTCTGAGACTAAACAGAGAAGTTACAAATGTTCAGATCCCTGTATACACCATACTTCATAAATTCAAAAATGTAAATGCTCAACATACTTCACAATAAAATATTGATCACAGAATTAACAAAAACTAATTTATACTTTAAGTTTTGAGGTGAAGTTACTCCCTTGTTTTAAGAAATGAACAAAGCTTTCTTGTTGAAACAGGCTATTGAAATGTTAGCTGAATCCTTCCTCTGGTTTGTATTGACTTGTTTGATGTTTTAGTTGAAGTTTGTTTATGTTGGAGATGATATTATCTTAGAATTTTTCCCTTAGCTTATGGATGAACTAATAAAATAAGGGAGGCTGATACATAAGAGAAAATGTACAGGGTATACAATATTTTGTACAGGTGATTGTTACCTTTTCTTTGTACTAAAGTTATGGGCTGCATTAATTGCTTTGTCTTGCATACTACCACACATACATGTCTACTTGCCCTACTTCATTCCATACTTATATTTTTATTTTTTTGTACTTGTTGACTATGCAGTTTGTTTGGTGGCTGCAAATCTTATCTTTGGTGGCTGATGATATTTTCTTATGTACAATGATATAAAATTTCTTTTGTTCATACTTATCTTTATTTTGAACAAAGGTTATACTATTCTCATTATATTTTTATTTTATACTTTGTTTATGTTCTTACTTCTTACTTGAATGTATTTTGTTTCTTTTACTTGCCGTAATTATCTTTCTTTTATTTTAAAACATAAACTATCAAATATTTAATTGACTTATTATTATTTTCATACATTCGTACATTTGATTTCTATTTATGGTTTAACTATCGAGTATTAAATTTATAACATATATTTTATTCTATGCACTTATATTCAATATTGATAAGTAGTTCTTATTTTAAACATTTTTTATAACTTTTTAAAGAAAATGAATGAAATACAATTTATACATTTAATAATAATCATACATTATTTGTAAATCCCAATTCAAATTTAATTCAAAATACATTCTTCCAGTAATTCATAATCTAACTGATATTCTATATCAATTACCCATTGATTTCACAAATTTTATTCAAAAATTAATTTAATTATAAATTTAAACTCAATTAAAATCTGGGATCATTACACAAAACCAATTTTCTTTTCCCTTTATAATACCTGCATATCTTACTTAGCAATAATATCCAATCGTAACCTTTCAAATCATTTTACACATTCCTTATAGAATTTTTCAAATCTACTTCTATCTAAATTAGTTTTTCCATTTCCATATGAATTTATTTTACTCTATATTCTAAATATTGAATTTTATCTTCCATTTATAACTGATTTATATCATTATTTAAATTAGTTTCATTCACTAATTTACTTCAGTTTCATATTTAAAAAAACGTTTTGTTGCTAACAAAATTTTTCCAAAAGTTTCAAAAATTTTCTAACTCCCAAAATTTTCAAAACTTTTTGCCAGTCTCCTTTGTATGGAGGAGCTTTTGCAATTTGACAAGAGATATAAATATATATACATCGACCCACACGGTCGGAAAAAGAAAAAACAGTTCATATTTCCTATTTTTATTGCATAGGCGTACCTTTATTTAGCATTTTAAGCAAGAATCCTATTTATTTTAGCAACTAATGCAACCAAATCCAGCCAAACGGCCTTCAGGTACCTGTACTTACTCAATTTGAACGTGTAAGCACTAAAATCTTGTAATTTAACAACATTTAACATATTTAACTAGCAAACATACAAGTTTCTATAAGCAATGCAGGTTAAACAATATTTATAAGCCACTTATGGGGTTCCGACTTAAATTTTAATTGTTTACAACCAAGTCACAAACATCTTCGTTCAATTTAAATGGTTTACAACTCAATTGCTTACATTCAATTTATTTTAACCCAAACAAGCTCATATTCCATTCAGTTGATTTCAAAATCAAGTTATTTAACCTCTCTCAACCCATAGAATTTTAATTACTTTTATTTACGTCAAACGGCAATTCATCCAATGCAAATTCGACAATAATCGCTTAAAAGAGTATTCATTTTAGTTTATAACTACATCAAATTAATACGCCTTATAACTTAAGTTTATTCTGATAATCCAACTCAAATTAAACTTTGATTTAATCTCTATTCAATCAGACTTCATCCATGTATTATTTAATTCAATTAACCCATTTATTCACCCCATTTTAAATTTCTAATTCACATACTTAATTCATTTTCGAATTTATTTTACTAATACAAAGCCATTCTCAATTTATTTCTATTCACTTAGGTTTTGTTTGCAACTCAAACCATTTCTATTATAATTCAATTTCATTTCATTCGACAACCCTCCCCATGTCTAATTTGCTTCAAAATTTCATTATATATTATCCATATCACACTTGAATTTTGTTTGCAATTCAAACCATCACTATTTCGATCCAACTCTATTTCATTTTTATTTTTACACCATCTCCACTTATTTAATTCATTATCAAATCCAAGTCGAAATTTATTTACAATTTGAATTCATTTCCAAACTCCATTATTACTTAAAATCCATTTTATTTAATCGAGTTACATTTTATTAACATACTCTATCAAATAATTATTTAGCTAATTAGCTTACTTCCATTTTTTGAATCAATATTCGATTTTTATTACAAAAAAAAATCACCTCATTAAATTCTCCTGAGTTCAATTTTTTTTATTATTCCACTTTAGTTTTCTTTCATTTCCCAAAATTCCAACATTTTTATTTTAAAATTTTAGAAATACTTTTAAATTCAGATAATACTATTTAAAATAGATTTTTATAAAAATACATCTTATAACTCGATGTCTCAGCCATTCCATCCTTGTTCTCACAGAAATACAGTCATACTTTGATCAGGCGTATGACCGAAAATTGATAAGTACTTGGTAAACCCGTATTTAACATCTAGTGAAATACTTGGAAAATAATTTTATTGAAAATATAGAAAACAGTTTTTGAAAATAGAGGAAATATCTTTGGTGAGAATGCTCTGGAAATCATCACCTCCATCCATGGTCGCAGTTACATCCTAGGTTACGTTGCCATCGCAGCAAAAGTCCATATAACTGTAGGCACTCTGCACCCCTCGATTACACCCTGGAACCCACAATAGATCGTAGTTACATTCGAGGGTTACATTTCCATCACAGCAAAAGTCCATGTAACTGTTGGCTCTCAGCGGCACACACGACTTTCACTGTCAAAACGAAACTTCTCCACTCCTACATAGGTCGCAGTCTACCGATATAAAATCAAATGCAGACAATTGGCTCTCAACGGCACACACCACTTTTGCTATGTTACCATAGGTTGTAGTATACTGATATAAAATCAAACGCAGATTGTTGGCTCTCAGGGCACACACTACTTTTTCTATGGTATACTCTACTCATAATCCTTAGGAACAAGTTTTGTCCATACTCCCCACAGGATCAACTTTAGAACCCCCTCTTAGGGCTCAAAGCAGCACCCCCCGGTGGCACTCCAGAGAAGTTCATTTCAAGGGAGCGCCTTTTTCCCCAGAGCCGTCATCAAGACACTTTATATAATACACATATAGTATCTTTCAAATCATACACCTAGTATGATCTCACACAAGGCTCCTTTACATAAAATCGATTATCCCAAAATCGATAATTCTCAAACTAGGCTTTCCAAATTTCAATATTGATTTTACCCAAAAATCAAAAGCCTTTCCAAATCCAAAGGTTCCCAAAACCTTTTTCCAAAATCCTCATAAGATCCTTTATATATATAGATATATATAATTTTTAAAACTTCGGATCATTTCAAACTTGTATAAAACTCGTTTTATACTTCAAACACTTTCAAAAATCCTTTCCTTATGGCAATATATTCAACAAGGGGAGATTTATCTTATATAACAAGGATATATATATATATATATCTTTGTTCATTCAAAATCAAATATTCAAATTTGATTACTCTTCCCAATATCAATTTCATTCAAATCCATACGATGTACACTTATCATCCGCATGCTATACCAATCTGATCGCTCACTCAATCACACAATTTCACTTCCGAACTAGTATCGTCCACCCGACATCCTAGTGCGATACAGATCTGGTTTCTTGATTAGAAACCGTCATTCTCCTTGCATAGCCATAACCATGATAGAGAACATCCAGAACCAATCAGCAATCCATATCTAGGCTCGCCGTCAAAAATCGAGTGAAAAATCCCAGCTCGAATCAATATAACTATCTCGAAATATTGTGCTCGAATGTGGATCAAATCATTACGCGAATAGAATAATATACGTACATCCTACATATTTTTTTCATTGATTATTAGCCAAATCAATTTCCTTTCTATTCACATTCACCTAAATTTTCATTCACTTATTTACAATTGCCTCGATTCCATTGAATTATCACTTCAATCCTTATTTCGGTTGGGTATTTAATCAATAACAGTTTGAACTCCGACTAGTTTATATTTGGAAAATAGCTTGAAAATTTTAAAAATAGATAAGTAGTTGAAAAATAATTATTAGTTTGCAAAATAACCGTAAAATAGTTGACTAATTGTAAAATAATTGGGAAATAGCTAAATGTTTTCAGAACTTTTAGATAATAGCAAAATAGTTGTAAAATAGTAATTAATTTGTAAAATGGTTGAAAATAGTAATTAATTTATAAAACAGTTGAAAAATTGTCAAATAGTTCCAAAATAATCGTAAAAAAAATATAAAATAATTTGGCTTTAAAAAGAAAGGTAATATATATTAAATAGCTTAGAAAAAAATAGATTTGTACTAAAACAATTTATTTAAAAATAGTCTAGAGTCAAACTGTTCAATTCCCAATCTTCATTCCCATCAATTCAATTTACATTTCCACTTCCATTTAAATTGACCCAATCCCAATTTAAATAACTCCAATTTCCAATGGACTTGATTTATTCCCAATTCAAGTTGAATTAATTCTCAATTTCTTTCTAACTTCAAATCAAATTCCATTTGATTCTTACTTATTCAACTTTATTTGCAGTTCCAAATTATTCAAATAAATTCGGACTAATTTCAAATTGAATCATTTCAATTTCCAGTCATTTCAATTACCACTTGAATTTAATCCCAATTCCCATTCAAATTTTAAACCTTCGGATTAATAACCTTTCCACTTAAGTTTAAAACTTGCTTCACTTTGGGTTTCACATCACATTCCAAGGTAAATTCAAAACTCAACCTTAGAGTTATTTTCATATTTATTTCCTTTACACACCTGGCTACTCTTAAATTTTATACCACCCTTGGTTTTAGTTTCGAAACAAATCCCTTAAAAATCTTCCAAACATTTCTTGCTTTAAAATAAGATTATATTCAAAATAGTCTGAATTTTATTATTGTTATTTTCTTTAACTCTTTGAAACAATTGATTGTTTCTAGACTTAGGTTTCTAAACTTGTAACAACCCGCATATTTGTCGATTTTATATTTAAATATTTTATTAAAATATTTTATCGATACTCGGAATTTTGTCCGAAAAGCTACTTTTTGCATACGGTCGAATTAGGACTCAGGAACACTCCCATTGAGTTTAAAATGCCGTTTGCGACCTTTTTGAGTATAAGCTTCGATATGTTTGGAGAAAGTTGATTTTTGCTACTTTTTCACTTAGGGTTTTGATTTGGGCTGAGCCCACTTATGTATTCAGTCCCAACCACTCTCCTCCTCATTTACTTCATTTCCAATTCCTAATACTCAAGCTAAAGCATCAACGGTGGGAGAGATTGGAAATTAAAACTCCAAAACCCTAGTTTTCTCTTGCAAATCAACTCTAGCTCCAAACTAATAGAAGAACCCATTGGTAAGCTTCTCTTCTTCTTCTCCAACTCAATCTCTAATCAAAATTCAGAAATTTCCTAAACCTAACTTATGGAACGTTCTTCTTTTAAAGCTTAGAATCAAGCTTCTTGAGTTGGATTTGAAGAGTGGTTGATTCTCCATTGATTTCAAGCATCTCCTTCAATCGTTTGGGTTCAAAGTGAGATTTTTATCTCACATCTATGCTTATATTTATCTTCGATTATTAGGTATGAATTCCTAACACTTATTCTTGTGCAATTGCTTTTGGTTTGGATTGATTTGGTGAATATTCCAATTTTTAATGTTTTGGGTTCAAATCTTTAAAAATCCTAAACTTTGATGTTTAAATGTGTTTTGGTTATGCATCGAAGAGCTTATAGGGTCGGGTAGTCGATTGGCACAAACCCTTAGCGTATTTGCTCGAGAGAATGCAATTTGGTCGAGGTTGGACCTCATTTGGATGGGCTGGGAAGGGACAGGAAACAGGTCCGGCCGACCGAGCCCTGCTGCCGGCCGACCGACCTGCTTCCAAGTGCATAAGCACTTTCTGTTTTAGGGTCCGGTCGACCGACTACAGGGTTCGGCCGACCGACCTGCTACTCCGAGAACTTTTGTTTTTTTGGTCCGGTCGACCGAGCCTTGTAGCCGGCCGACCGACCTGGTGCAATTTTGCCTATTTCGCCTAGTTGTTTGAATTTTCAACTTTAATCGATTCGTGTTATTTTCTATGTGTTGTTATCATTTATTATGACTTTGATGACTCCTTTTTAGGGATTTTCGAATATCCATTTCGATGGATTCTTTATCGGTTTCGTTGGATTTTTATTCACATCTTCGTATGTGAATTTTAGTGGTTGATTGTTCCTACAATCTTCTTTGTGATTTGTCACTTTAAAAATATAAAGGTTTCTATACTAGTAGTAAATATCAAAACTCTTTCTTCAAATGATCTCAACACTATTTTATAACAAAGCTCATTTTCTCAAACCGATTTCCAATCTATTAGTATATACAAACCTTTACCTCACTCGTATGAGAAATCTAATTAAACGACTTAGTGAAACGAGTGGTATGAAACACTTGCGTTTACTTCGTCGGTTAAGTCTTGGACTTGTTCGATTGAATCTCTTGTGATAATTTTCTAGTGGAAATCTACAATTTGTTCGCAAATATTTAAGTTAAGCTAGTGGTTATGGGACATGAAGCTAAGCTCATATATTTACTAGCTTAGTGTAATTGACACTTCTCGTTGATCATGACGATCATCTTTGTGATTTAGACTAGCAATGTGCGATGACTCTTTGTCTGCGAGGGAGACTAAACCCCGTTTTGTGGAGTTTCGACTCAAATAGGTGGGGTAGCAACCCATGGTCTTCGGGCCGTTTGTGGAGCTTCGGGTCAATTTGTGATGGTTAGCAACCATGGAATTAGCGTTCCGTTTGTGATACACGTGTTGGTGAGCTTTATGCTCCCGTTTGTGATAGGCCTTTTCCCCCCTTTTGTGATTTCTTGATTTCTTGAAATGATTTCTAGAATTTGTGCTTTACCAATTTTCGTGATTTCCATTGATAAGTTTTATCAATATTTGTGCATTGGTGAATTTGTGTGTCATTGACTTTTGTGAATTGACATTGATATAATCGTCAATATTTATGGTTCGGTGGATGAAATAAGGAGTATGACATTTCTTTGATTCTTGTGTAGATTTGGTGATATTGATTAATCTCCTGTTGATTTTCAATTACTTATATACATCACAGCTTGACACTGTGATTACTATGTGTTTAGTCATATCTCTTATTCTATATCGTTTCATCTGATATTTATAGTTAGACTGATCCGTTTATTATTTTCTTATTGAATAATACTCGGGTCAGACCGAGATGTTACAGGTGCTTCAGCTTGACTTCTCACTTGGGATTGATCTCTCTGACTTTTGGTTAACTACTTAGATTAGTAGTTTTTGTTGTATACATTTGAGATATAGACTCCATAATGTATACTTATCGTTTTGTGTAGTTCGTGTAACTATTCTTTTGTGATATTGTGGATCTTTTTAGACCACTTCTCTGATGTACACTTTCATGTGTTAGTTATATATATTCATATCTTCTTCCGCCTTTGTGATATGAATTATCTGTGACTGATTTGTGTTATGTTTATTTCTATATTTGTTTCCGAAGACCTTTATAGCCACCGTGTAGTAGCTTTGAGTTTGTGTCGGTATGTCGGATTTCTTCTTGAGATGAAAAGTTATATTTTTATCCGGCATATCGGTGCTCACACAAAGCAATTATACAGATGGTCGCTCCTCAACAGCCTTATTCTCCGGGCTAGTCGACAGCATTACACCGTAATGTTCTTGGCTAGCTTGGGTATAGAGGTGGGGTGTCACAAAACTTCACAATTTTAAAACCTACTTTAATTTAGAAGTTATACTCATCATATAAATTTCTTCATTTGGCTTACTTAATAACAAATATATCATAACTATTTGTGATAATACCCAAGATTACCATATCAGGATACCAATTTCTTTTTATCTTATTCTTACTTTTATAAAGTCAAGATTAAATTTTAGTTTGAATCCATTTAAATTACCCTTATTTAATTTCAATTTGGTTGTATTTCTATTATCTCTTAATTTAATTCCAATTATTTAACACCCAATCACCTTAATATTTATTGGGGGGAAATTGCTTTATATATCAAAATATACTTTTATATAAAATCTTTAAAAACCTTTTATATATGAAAATAACAAGTACGCTCTCATATATATATATATATATTCAACTCATTCTAGATTACTACGGACTCTATTTAATGAGTAATCCCCACCAGAGCCAAGGTTCTCGCTTAAACTTTCAGCTCTGATACCAACTGTAACGACCCGAAATTTTCAAACCCGAAAATTTCAAATAGTTATGGAAAAGGAGAAAGATTTAGAAGAAGAAGAAGATCAGAAACACCAACATCTCACATTCGCAGCGGATAAAATATAATAATAAATAATAACAGTTTACAAAAGAATACTATATCTATCATTCACATTTTAATACATCAGAGTTACACACATATACGGACATTGAATATACACCATTATCATGTCTCAGATACAAAGCAATATTATACAGCGGAAGCACTCCATACGTTCTTGCCATCCATCTCGACTCCTGGACTCCAGAATTCCTTACTTGAAAATCTGTAATACTCGGTCTGACCCGAGTATTACATCAAAGTAACACCCTGGTCAGGCTGGAAACCAGCGTGAGTAAACCCATCTAACATGAAACACCAAACATACAACTTATATAGAACCTGGGTAACTCATATCAATTCACAAAGCCACAATTTATTATAGACATCACTTATTTCACATATTAGTTTCCGAATACCAAAGATTCAGGTTTAAAATAGTCCAATTCCTCCAAATCACTTCACTCCAGCATATAGATTTTACATATCAATCTATAAAAATTTGAAGTGGTTTCGGGTATTTCCTAATACCCGAACTCCGTCTCTTCGAGTCTCATGCATCCTAACCCAAGTTATCCAAATGTAATACACAACATTTCATATCAGAGATATCAAATCATTCAAAGCATTCAATACCATTCAAACATCCATAAGCAAAGCTTAATCACATACAGATTAATTTCAATTAATCCTGATTGAATTACTAACCTCAACCGCTTAGATTTCTTCACTTGTCATTGATTAATTTCAAATCAAATAATCAATCATCCCCTCATTAATCATCTTAATTAATCACCCTGGATTAATTATCCTTCAATTACATTCAAGTAATTAACTCTAATTAATTTCACAATATTAATTATTATTAACCAAAGTCAATAAGTAATCTTAGTTACTTCATAATTTCATTAACTATGTTTAATTACATAAATCATTGATTACTTATGTTAATTAACTTCTCATAAGTCAGTTATTAGTTATTAATTTAATCTTAATTTAATCAATCTTTAGTTACATCGTTAATTATATAAATTAATGATTTCCAATTTATATTTTAATTTGTTCTAATCTAAATTAATTACTTTAATTAACCGCAATATTAATCATTCTCGATTTATCTCAACCTGTAATTAACTATCTTTTTATTTACTTCATTCAATAAATTAATTACTCGTTTTATCTTATAATAGAAGCTTAAAGGAATTTAAAACCAAATTTATTTTTAAATTCTAATCAATTTACAAATGCACTTTAACATTCAAATTGTTTAAAACACTCAATATTTAAAACTTTATCTGTTTTAAAATCTGAGATTCACTAACTCAAATATCAGATTTAACTTTGATTTAAAACTTGTTCTTAAATCTCTACTTTAAAATTTAGCTTCAGTTTTTAAATATCACTTTCATTTCTTTCCAATACATTTTTATTTTTATTCTACAATTATTTCACTTTCTAAATTCACCTTATATTTCTTTCAAAAATCCAATTTATATATTTCGATAACTCAGGGTACCGAAATATTCAAGCAAACCACAACATTCATCATTCCAATTACCAAAAATATTCATCACAGAATATCAATCATTCCAATATATACTATATATATAGCACATCAATTCAATTTCAACCATTCAAACAATCATTTAAATTTAACCATTTAAATTTAAATAAAAATCCAGAAGCGTGAGGTTTACTCACCTTTGCCCCCCTAAATTTGAAATCCACTTCATTCTTGATTGACTCCATGATTTTCTCAACCTTGTATAACCATTTACGGTTCATTGATATTCTAAATAAATCCGGCAATAAATTAATATTTATTTATCTAGTTTAAACAAAATTTAAATGTATCTAATAATTAAATTTTTAAACCATATAGTTGATTCAATGTCTAAAACTCCTATATCGTTTCTTCCTTTTTACAAAAGTCTATCACAACAATCCTAAATTTTCATAAGTTCATTTTTATATATAAAGTTAACTAAGACAGGTATGTATATTCAAAATTTTCTTTCTATTTTAACACAAAACCTTCAAAACTCCTAATTTCCAGAAATTAAACTTAATTAACGTCATGATTATACCTTACTCACCAATTGCCAGCAATTCGAACTCGCACCCTGAAGCTGGCTCGCAACAATTTCGCAACCACAACCATGACCACGCCGCACCCCAACGGTCTCGAACTCGACGTCATGCCGACAACTCTACCTTCACTTCCCATCGCGAGCATCGCCTTCGAGCATAAGCTCCTCTAGAAATCGCGTCACCACAGCCTCGCGCCGCCCCTAACCCTCGCGAAACTTCTCCCTTCCATCGATCGCCATGCTCGCTCTGGTGATAACCCGAGCTTCACTACCGGCCCAGAACGAAATCGAACCCCACCTCGATTTGAACGCGAAACCTAAATCGCAGAAACTCCAGCCCTAATCGAATGAAACAGTGCCTTTGAGCACTTCCTGATCGCGAGCTATTCGCGATTCTTTCTTCTTTTTTTATTTTTGGTTTGAGTTGAGAATGAAGGGAGAAAGGGGGAAAAATAAACGGAGCTGAGAATGAATGAATTCCATTTCCCTTTCCTTTATTATTTTTCTCGGTTTGATTCTATCTGGAAAAAACGAAGAGATATTTTCTTAAAGAGGCTTCATGTACAAGCTAGACCGTATCACGTAACTAGGGTGATTTTATTTAGACTTTGAAATTATTTTATATAATTGAATATTGAAAATATCTCGTGTTACATACCGTGAAATTTCGAACTCCTAATCAAACATGCCGCCAGGCGTTTCTAAGGCTTTACTCATATTCCGAACACAATGGAACATGTTTCGGAAGCTAATTCGATCATATGCGCGAGTTACGGAAGTGAACGATAAATTTTAAATTAAATCGATTAAAATAGTTTCCAAGCGTTTTGAGTCGCCAGGGTCAAACGACAACTCCGATTGCTACGAAAATTGAAATCCAATAATAACTAAATGTTATGGATCTAATGGAACTAGTTTCGTCGAATTCCGAGACTATGCCTCGAAAGGCTATTTTTAAAATTCAATTTGAACGATATATTATTAAAATTGAACAAATTACATTTAAATTAAATTCCAACCATTATATTATCTTTAGTATCATCGTTATAAATTTTATAAGCCTTCAAATTGTTTTTAACATGCTTAAAACTGAAAATTCAATAATTTGCCCAATTTCAGTTTATTTAATCTAATAACTGAATTGCTAATAATGATAATATTTGAATTCAAGTTAAAAATTAACTTTTAAATATTTAAAAAAAAATTAATTATTCCCTTTTAAATTGTTAAAAATTCTGGGTCATCACGGGCTTATTTTAAAACCTATATCTTGGGCTAAGTTAATAAGAAAATACAGCATTAGTAGCCCGCACCAGCGGCATTCCCTTTCAGATCTAGGACTTGTGGTCCCACATGTCGGTGAGGCTGGGGACGCTTGTACTGATTATGGTAAATAAGTAGCCAACAGATAGCGACTCAAGTTTGAGGATTTGGGGAAGTGGTGCAAAGTTAGAAGATTTGTTTATTAGGACTAGTATCAGAAACATTTCCTTTCAGATCAAGGGCTGATGGTCTCACATATGGGTGAGGCTGGGCACGCTTATGCTGATTAGGGTAAATAAACGGTCAAAAATGGGGCAATAGTTAGTGTGTGTCATCGATGACTGAGCGTTCGACATCGATTAGGGAAAATAATTTGCAATTGTAACACCCCGAATTTTTATATAATTAAATAAAATAAATTGATTTAACATAACTACAAAACAAAATATAAATGTCAAATATATGCATTTAATAATTAAGATGTTACATAGATTTATGCAAGCAATGAGTGTGTGATTAATTGACGCGACTATCAATTAAAAGGGGAATTAATTAAGAGACATAGAGGCGTTAATTAGGCAGAGAATATGTAAATTTTATAACATTAATTAATTAAGGAATCTTCTAATAAATGGAAGTGTATGTTGGGAATAAATTAAGTGATAACATAGATATATTAATTTATAATTAACGTAATCGATTAATTAAGAAATTAATTAAAGACATCAAGTAAGTGTCAATTGATAAAGGAGGGAAACTTATATGTCAATTAATTGGGTAATGAATTGGCGGTTTAAATATATATATAACTAATAAATGCATCATTGAGTGATGTATAAGAATTAATTTGGATATTGATTAAAATGGGAAAACGTGTAAATTAATTAATTGACAATCAGTTGAGCGTTTTAAAACGGGTGTCAATTAATCAAAGAATATGACCTTGTTACAATAGCTAATAATGTAAATTAATTAGCTAGAAGAAAACGCCAGTTATAGGATTATTTGTTTCCAAGATAAAAAAGAAAAAAAAGAATTGGAGTGCATACAAAAATCAAACGGAGTAATTAAGTTTATGACGAAGGTAAGTTAAAAAGAATAAATTAAAAAAGTACAACTTTTGTTTAGAATCAATTAATAGAGGTATTAATCGACGTGTTCAAATAGGTAAGAAATTATAACGTATAATAATCAATATATATGTGCGTGTGTGTGTGCGCGCGCGCATGTATGATCTAATAAATTGGGTAATTTATGGGAGAATCTTATTTAGAAGGAAATGTGAAATAATAGGGCCGTATAACAAGGGAATAAATGAATAACATTGCAGAATTATACATCACAAGCTAACATAAACAAACCAATAAATGATGGTGAGGACTGTTTTTAAGGTTAATCGAATGGTTCATAGTTGTTCGCTACACTTATAAATTGAACGTTACTTAACCCTAGCCGCACTATTTTCTCTGAATTAGCTGCCGTCGTTTATAGCAAACTCCTCTTCTATTTTCCCTCTTCCTTTCTCCTCTACCAATCAAATATTTCCCTAAACAAAAAATAAAATTAAGAAAGGATATACATACAAGAAAATTAGAGAATTGTGCAAACAAATGAAGGAATTTACAATGAATTAAAAATGTAACGGCCTGCCTTTTTGGACGTTTTAACCAGACACACATGTCAGACTCAAACCGTTTAAAAGGGCAGATTGTTATAGGATAAATATGAAAAAGAGAAAGAAGTAAAACAAATACAGTATCTTGCAGGCGAATGACAAATAATAATAATCAAATAACAGTTCATGAAGATACTTATGAATACATTTGACTATTCTTTTACAATACAAAATCAGAGTTACAAAAACATGAAGAAATAAATAATAAATGCAGCGGAACAACATGATACATCAGAATATAATAAATAATACCAGTACAAATCATCCTCTTCGTCCTCCAGAAATAAGGTCTTCAATCCTAAAATGCTCAGGCTGACCCGAGCGAATTGAAAAGACGAAACACTCGAGTCAGAACTATAAGATCTTATGTAAGTTAAATCGACGGTAAATATGAGTGTGACGGTGTCAAAGATGTTCACAGGGTTTGACATCTCCTATTTAGTTTGTTACATGAGTGTAGCAACTTAAGAGATGTTCGAGATTCACATCTCCCAAGGATCAATTAAACAAACTCATAGAAGGCGCTCTAGGGCATGTGAACACGACACTCGAGGCAATGCCATGTTTGATATACTAATTGCGGTTCCGAACTAGTGGTAACGCATAGCAGCTACTACCACCCACCTAGGACACACTCCCAGATCAAAAATCAAAGGTGGCCACCAAATCAATCACAAAGTAATAGAATGGTATTGAAGAAATATGCCCGATAGGAGGAATGACCTCACTTGGCCCGGCAAGGCTCCTGTTTTAGTTACATCTAAGCTGACTCACGGGAGACAGGGTCACATCATACCTCATACAGAAATCATTTGCCACACCATCCTACTTCGTTTCCGGAATCCCCACCATGTACACAGTTGTTAAAGTGGTTTTCGGTATTGGATGAGAGCATGACAATATCTAATCCCGGACTCTTTAACAACCAAACGCTTATTATACACCAGATGGTTCTACAAATTTTCAAAACCATTTCATAACTGATATCAAAATATCATATTCAATTCAGTCCATATCACTTTTGAAATTTTTATTCACTTTAAAAAATTCATATTTTCAAAATAATTTACAACCCTCATTTCAAAACTTCATATTCAGACCAAATATGTAATTTAAATCATAACTTAGGTTATGATATCATTTAACCTTATTCACTTTAAAATCGAGGATTTAAAATATAAACACATCCACTTAATTTAGTTTGAAATTTAAAAAGATAGTTTAGATAGTTATAAATAGCTTTACATAGTTGTAAATAGTTGAAATACTCTAAAATAGTTAAATTAAAGATTAAAGACACTATTAAATAGATTTAAGATAGTTAAATAGATTTACAATAGATTAAAATATAATTAAAATAGATTAAGTTGCTTTAAAATAGATTAATTAGATTTAAAATAAGTTAAAATTGGTTAACTAGTTTTAATATAAATTAAATGGTTTAAAATAGGTTAAAATGATTTAATATAATTACTATAGATTAAAAAAGTTCAATAATTTAAAAATCTTAATAATTAGAAATTTAAAAATATCAAATATTTTTTTACACATTTTATACTAAAATTTAAATTTGGAATTAACATCGATTTAAACCATATATTTTATTTCAACACATCTGAACCATTTCAATTTTCGAATACCCCAATTTTGAATCTTTCAATTCAAATTTTAAATAAACTGTTAAATTCTTTATCGATTTAAATCCATGTTTGAAACATTAATTTAAATTATTCCAAATTCAGTACTTTTCAAAGTTATATTTCAAACAATTCAAATAACTCAATTCTGATAAATTTCACTTATATTTCGAATTCAACTTTTAAATTTAAATTTAATTCCTTTGACGGTTCTTTTAAAACAATTCCAAATTTCACATAAAACTTGAAATTTGATAATGATTCAATTTGTATGTTAACGCTGAAAATCGAACGCTAACACCCCGGTGTAGATTGAAGTTGAGCGAAAGCACCACCCGTGAACACGGGAACCAAAAACAAGTAGAGAAATCACAGAGAAAGCAGAAAAAACAACAGCTTTTATAGTGGTTCGGCTTAAGGTAAGCCTACGTCCACTTTAATTCTCTTTATTACTGAATCGATTACAACTTTACAACAATCTTCAATTACAATTCCGACGAGACAAACAACTAGAACTTTGATGCAGAAGAATTCTTTAAATCCATGTAGATTGCGTTAGATTTCCTCTCGAAGTTAGTTGAGATGCCTTTCGTACTTGAAGTGTCGAGTGAGTCGAGAATTCAGCAGAGTATCGGCGCTTAAAGAGGTCAGCCAAAAAAGTCCCCTTCATGGTCGAGATAGGTTGGTATTTATAGGGAAATCCCCCCTTTAGGTCGTAAGTCGTGACCGGTCTAAGGTAAGTCGTGGCCGACTCATCTGGCCCCTCCATGGTTTCACAAAAGTTCATTCGTACAAGTCCTAAGTCGCCCACGAGTCAACATCTAAGTCGCAAATGAGTCAACTGGTCCTTTTGATGTGGCATTGAACCTTCACCCAGTAGCTTTAGGTCGTGGACGACTCAAGCTAGGTTGTGAGTCGTATACGAGTTAACTGATAAACCTGTTCCCTTCAGATAATAACCAAAGTCCTGAATCGTGTACGAGTTAAGAGGTCACTGTGTTAAGTAAGGAGCAGCGCCTCATTTGCTTAAGTCGATCACGACACATGCTAGGTCGTAAGTCGCAGATAGCTTTAGGTCGTTAACTCATTTCCTTCTTAAGTCGTGCCATCTCTTGAATCGTTAAGTCATCCTGTCCTTGAGCCGTGGACTTCCTTAAGTCGTAGAAACCTTAAGTCGTGGACGCCTTAGGTCGTAAGTCACCAAGTCCTTCAACTCGTTAAACCGTTAGGTCGTCCATACCTTGGGTCGTAGGTCGTGAAGTACTCTGAGTCGGCAATTTCCTTAAGGTATTGAGTCAGTGTATTCTCTTAAGGCAGTTAAGTCATAGCTTCCTTAAGTCGGTAGGTCATGCCACCAGCTAAGTCGCTAAGCCGTTAAACTTTTTAGGTTGTTAAGCCCTTAAACCGTTAAGTCGTCAGTCCCTTAAGTCGTCCATCCTCTTGACTCATTGAGTCGTGCAACTTTTAACTCGTTAGGTTGATAACTCACTGAGTCATTTGTCCATTGAGTCGCCGCCCACCTTGAGTCATTTTCTTATTGAGTCGTTGACCATAGGAGTTAACATTTGCCCCTCGAAGTACACGCCTAAGTCGTAGGTCGTGTACTTCGATCTAATCCCTAAGTCGTGGAAAACTCAAGGAGCTGGTTAACTCGTTTGACCATCCATCTTCTTCTCTGCCTCCTATATAAGCCGTTAAGTCGCTTCTCTACCTTTACCTCGTTGCTTGTCTTCTTTCCGCCATTGTTGCATCCGAGCCCCCAAAGGCGACTTCAATCCGATCAACCATCAATTTTCCTTAATATTACATCCTCGATCAACAGATTTAGGTAACTTCAGTCAGCTGTCCATCGCGTTTACCACCAACCCTTCGTAACCATTTAGATATAGTTTTTGTTTCCATGCTGTGAGATTATATTTCGATTCGTCTTCTGACCATTGCCGATCATTGACAATTGCCCTAGAAGGTGAATCGGCTTAGGATCTTATGTAGTTGTTTGGCAAGTTTTTGGATTTGTTTTTGGATTTTGCTTGAGAAGATGATGGATTTTGTTGCTAATGGAAGATAACGGGTTATTGGGTTGGAGAAGGATCAGCAGGTTGAGAAGAGATATTGTGAAGTTTTCATGACTTTGCCAATTTGTATAGTTTTCAAAGTGACTGACTTAAGATCCCCTACGACCTTAATTGCACACGACTTAACCCTTTAGGTTATGTTTGTTTCTGGACGACTTAAGACTTAGCATCATTTGCACTTCATTTGCTCTGTCTTGATTTGAGACTTTATGACTTGGCCTCTAGTTCGGGAGCGACTTAGCCCTGAGTCGTAGCCGAGCTAACTTTTAAGTCGTGAACGACTTAACTTTTAAGTCATGGACGACTCATGACTTGAACTGTGACTCAATGACTTGAACAAAATTTGAAAACTTAGAGATGTTGACAGAACTTGATTGTATTTCCAATTTGAGTTGCCAGGATAAACTGCTTGAACTTTGAACTGTTTAACTTTGCTGCATTCATTCACAGATCACTTTTGACTTGCAAGCTAACAATTTGTTCAATACATCATTTACAGAAAACCGGGATGAATATACTGCCACTGACTGCCCACGTCAAATGACAGATTAGTCAACATAGAGTAATCAACTTAAACATACTATATGAAATGCTGTGAACCAATCAACTAAAGTGAAATATTAATGCAAAGCATTGCTATCTTGAACTGATTTGTTTGCATCTACATTTCTCTTTCATATTTTAAAACAACAAACCCAGGGCTTCATAACTGACAAATGCTTGCTAGTTTTCATTCCAGTTTTATTCGCTTATTGCTTTGTTGATTTTACACAACACTTCACACATTTTAGGAAACGTGCACCTTCATATTTGAATATCCAGTTGCTTGTGTAGAATGACTTCTCAGCAAGAAGATATAACAGCCCAGGCTGGAGAGGCCACTCCTATTCCAGCTCCATTAGTCAATCCTCCAGAAAGAGCCCCTACCACCTTATCGTACAAAGCTTTTCATCAGTTGTGTGGTCAGTTTGGCATTGCTGAAGCAGATGCCATTCTTCCTGAGAAAAGTGACACTGCTGATGTGGCGCCTACTGGCTTTGTAGCGGTTAACCGACAAATGTGCCTAAGCGGGGCCATTCCCCCTTTCAACAACTTTCTCCAGAATCTTCTTCGTCGACTAGCTATCTCCCCATTACAGCTACACCCCAATGGCTATGCCATTCTGATTGGGTTATGCGTGCTATTTAGGAGAACATTTGACCGACTTACAAGCTTTGACGAGATTTTCTTCTTATGTTCCTTTACTAGGACTAAGGATCATCCTTCTATCACCGTCGTGAGAAGTGCCCGAAATCGTAAATTGATCGTTGGCCTACCTGACACTGCCCATGGTTTCTTAACTCAACTCTTCTTTGTCCGCTGCCCCCCGGGGTTTTATGCTGTGTGGAGGGAAGGAAGTAAGATCATCTACCTCTACTCCTTCTATACTTTGAGTTTTGTGAAGTCCGAATTGCCAAGTGTTAACTTCATTTTTTCATTTCAGCGCTTCCCCCTCCTTCTAGAGATCCCAGCCACAAGCCAACTCTGGAGAGGCTCGTAGCTGTACCGGTTGAAGAGCGGGATATGAAATTTTTGTTGAACGACGAATTCCTTCACCAGTTTGGACTTCTTCACCCTTCTCGCTCCACAAACCCCCATGAGGTTCCAGACTCCCCACCTAAAGCATTAGATGCCCCAGTTTCTTCTGACGAACCCATACCAAAAGAACCTGCCCTCGAGGTTTCTATGGTGAAGTGCTCTACTACTGTCGAGGTTGCGGGGCCGTCAGGAAAATCCGCACTCGCCTCAGTCATCGAGGAAGAAGAGCCTCAGGGATCTCCCCAAAGTTCACATAAGTTTGGCGAAGAAGCCGAGAAAACAAGCCCTGTCAGGCAGAGCGGGGACGACACTTTCGAAGGGTTGAGCGACCTCTTTGCCACCTCACAGGAGATCTTTAAAGACGACCCTGTCACTACTAGGGTTCCTTCTTCAGTAGTGGAAGCGACTTCTTCTTTGCAACAAGCTCCGTCGACCCAAGAGTTGACGTTAACTACTACCCCCACAACTACTCCGCAATCGAAGAGTGGTTCGTAGTTTGATGCGCTTAGTTTGCACATCACACACACTTAGAATCTTTCGGCGTTTTCATACACCCAATTCTTTATACATTGAAGATTCTACAGTTACACTTCTTTTCTCTGAAGACTTTTAAGACTTGTCTTTTTTTTTCAGATTCTCCGATGGGACGCAGCGGCTCTTACTATGATGACTTTCAGCGCTACGGGAGGCGTAGTCAATATGATTATAGGCGCTACCTTCCTGTTCACAGAGAAACCGATGAAGAGAGAGCCACCCGAAAGGCTTAGGAGAGGAGGGCTCAAGAAGAGCGTTATGAGAGGAAAGAAAAGGAGGAGCGCCACGATTCTTCCTAGAGAGGTGACGACTCTCACAAAAGAAAATCCCATGATGACCGAGGAAAAGGTCATACAGTCGAGGACCCAAGCAAGCGTGCCAGGCACGGTGAGAAGCATGCAACTACCACTCCTGAAAAGGTCACTGCCCCTATCTCACTTGACACTCCTTCTGGCTCTCCTGCTATTGGGAAGACAAACATTCAAGCAATAGTTAACATGCCTAAATTTCAAATTGGACCAGGCCCAGCCACTCTGCAAAGCCGGTTTCCACAGTGGTGCCTGAAGGAAGTGCGGTTCGATCCGTACTTAGTCCTTATTGACAAGCCTGCCATGCTGCGAAATCTCGATGCCGTCAGGCTTGATATTGAAAGGATGTCGAACTAGCAAAAGCTTGTTGACGAGCTTCAAAGGGTAAACCATGCGAATCTCGAGGCCATGCTTACTATGGAGAATGACAAAGATGAATGGCAGAAGGTTCTTGAGCAGCATGATACCGAGATGAGGAGCATCACTACTTATAATGAAGAGCTCGAGGTGAAGGTCAAGAAACTTAAAGAAGAACTCACCACTTCTTCTACTTCTTTCACTCAAAAAGAAGAGGTGCTCCAGAAACAAGTGAGAGATGCTCATGCCGGCCAAAAAGACGCCGAAGACAGGCTCGAAGTACAAAAAAAATCAATGAGGGCTATGTTGCTGATATCGCAGAGCTTCGAAAGAAAAATGACTCTCAAGAGGCAGAGATCTAAATGCTTAAGCTTCAACTTTCCAAAGCTGAAAGAGAGCGTGATGAGGCCGTTGCCGGTAAAATTGTAGCTGAAGAATCTCATGAGGCAACGAAGACCAGCATCAGCTCGACATTATTTGACTTCTACCTGCACAGCATCTTGGGGCACGGTAGTCTCGCCTTTCTAGGCCCCAAATATGGAATTACTCTGGCTGAAGTGTGGGAGGCCGCACTTGACATGCTTGGCGTTGAAGGTGCAGGCTATGTCGAATCAGCTCTTGAGGAGCATTACTTGGATGATGATGCTCGCGCCGCTCTCGCCAAGGGAAAAGAACAACTTGCAAAATTAAGAGCTGAAATGGTAGAAGGGGAATGGTTAGGAAAAACTACTTTAACTATTCCAGTCCAGCCTTCACCTTCGGCCGAAATCGACATTGTCGGCTCCAGTTCTCATTCTCCATCCCTGGTCAAAGTTACAACCGAGATTACAAGTACACAGGGTGGAGATGAAGGCGAAGAGAGCGCCGAAGCGCAGGCTTATGAGGTTGATATCAGGAAGCCGACTTCTCCAGGTAACTCTACTGTTAATCTTTCCCAAGTAGACAGCGCATTTGCTTCTTATGAGTTCGATGAGCTTCTCGACTATTTTCTGAACCTCAGCGAGCCTTTATCTCCTCTCTTTACTGAATTTAACTTCTTTTCTTCTGTAGAGAAAGCATTGAGCATTGTTCAGACTCCTCCTCCTTCAATTATTCCTCCTCCGCCTCTCCAGGTCACTCCTCCGTCCGCCTCTCAACCCGGGTCGCAAGAGGAGCAAATAGAAGCTCTTCATGGCTTAGATGATCCTATTGCTTCTCAAGAACATGGGGAAGAAGGGATTGGAGAAGGCAATGAGTCACCGAAGAGAGAACTACTTCTGATAACATAAAATTATCTGCTCTTGTTACTCCGGGAAGTGATTCTTCTTCAAGGAGGAGGAGGAAGCGTGTCACTTCCAAGAAGAGAAGGAAAGACCTTCTTGTTTCTGAAGAGGAAGCAAAAGTTGCTCCGGTAGTAACCCTTTCTCCTTCATCCCCGACTCTTCCAAGCCGTCCTGAAAAGCTGCCTATTAGGTCAGGTGAAGGCTCTAAAGGTGGTGGCAAGAAGAAGTAAGGGGTCCTGCTTCGCTTTATCTTTAGTTTTTGCTTTTTGCATGTACTGGCCGGATATTGTGCGGGTACCGGCCTCCGCTTTTCTTTTTCTTTTTATTTTGAAACTTGTACCTATACAAAATTTTGACAGTATTGAATAAAATGATTCTTTTTGTTTGTACAAACTTCTGTCTTTATTTGAGAATGCATTTACTATTCATTTTTGTACAAGTTTCTTTATATGATATTGCAGTGAGCATGTGGTATCTTGTTTGAGCGTAATTTTTACCAATGTAGCTATACCATGTTGCCCCTATACCATAAGCTCGTTGCAATATTTTATACTTTGAGGGGACTTGTACTCTTATTTTTTGGAGAATAACTATTCCATACTTGGAGGAATACTATTCTGCTCAAAATAGAGTACAGCTCACTCCATATGAGTTTCTATGCTTCATCCTTCGAAGATATAACCTTTTCTTTTGTGCTTTCACACATTTTTACCAAGTGAATTCTTCTATGTGGTAAAGCGGGCCTCTGAAGGGCACTTTAACTTCTTTTTGAGGAAGAGTATTTTCGAGAATAGAAGAACCAATCTTCCTTTGAAAGCTAAAGTGTGCCTTTGAAGAGGGCTTCTTCTCTTTTTTTTTATATTGCACCTCGGTGGAGGGCTTTTGATCTTTGCTTTGCATTTCTGGTGAAATGCTTCTTTGAAAAGTTGTACCTCTGAGGAGAGCTTTTTCACGTTTCAACAATTGGAAGTTTTATTTCAATCTCGGTGAAACGTTTGCCTCCAAAGAGTTGTGCCTCCGAGGAGGGCTTTCCACGTTTCAACACTTGGAAGTTTTATTTCAATCCCGGTGAAACGTGTGCCTCCGAAGAGGTCTTTCTGTTTGATTGCACCTCTGGGAAGAGGTTTTTTGTTTGATTGTGCCCCTGGGAAGAGGTCTTTTTGTTTGATTGCGCCTCTGGGAAGAGATTTTTTGTTTGATTGTGCCCCTGGAAGAGGTCTTTTGTTTCTGCCCCTTGGGAGAGGCTTTTATTTTTCCCTGTTCGTTGGGAAGCGGGCCTCCGAAGAGGGCTTTTCACATTTCATCTCACGGGAGTGTATCACCGATCACGGTGAAATGTGTGCCTCTGAGTAGGGTTTTTGCCTGGAAGTTTGGAGTTTCTTTCTCTCGGTTGGACGGATTCACGGGAGTGTATCGACCGATCAGTCCGCAAATTTGTATCGAGAAAGATCTCTCTTTTTCCTGTTTAACCCGCTCGAGGTCTTTTAGCATTTCAACTGTGGTGAAATGGGCCTCCGAAGAGGGCTTTTCACATTTCAACACTTGGAAGTTTTATTTCAACCTCGGTGAAACGTGTGCCTCTGAGTAGGGCTTTTGCCTGGAAGTTTGGAGTTTCTTTCTCTCGGTTGGACGAATTCACGGGAGTGTATCGACCGATCAGTCCGCAACTTTGTATCGAGAAAGATCTCTCTTTTTCTGGTTTAGCCCGCTCGAGGTCTTTATCCTCCGAAGAGTTGTGCCTCTGAAGAGGGCTTGTGCCTTCGAAGAGGTCTTTTGCTGTTTTATGCTTGCTCGCCCATGTCTCTTTGCCATCTATTCATGTTGGCGATCCCCGTTGTCTTTTGCAAGTTTCATCCTTTTTAGTTGCCAATAATTTCCCTTATCCAAAGAAATATACTTCATAGTTAAGCGAGTTGGTGGTGGTAGACACAGGCTATTTAACTGGTTGTTTGTTTGTTCAAACATTTGCAGTTAGGTAGAAATGGTCCACTTCTATCCACATTGCTAACTTTTGTTAGAAGCACTTCTTTTGTAGGATTTGAGTATGGAGATTTTGAATGGCTTAGTGTTTGCTTGGTGAGTGATGTCGGAGATCACTTGGTCTTGCGATGGGTAAGCTTTGCTTTTATGGCCTGCATTATTAAATCGACATTTTAGTGACACAATTAACGTATTTTGTACGTCGAAATAAAACAAAGCAGTTTATAATAGTAGAGAACACAAGATTTATAGTGGTTCGGCCAAAAGCTGGGCCTACATCCACTTTATAGCTTTTCATTATTCACTTGCTTTACAATTGCTTTCAATACAAGAATCATACATTCGTAATTCTTTTACAACATTTCAGCAATGCTTTCAAGTAAAATAGGGACGCAAATGATTGCTGTTCCAAGCTCTTGGGATTGGTTCTCCTTCGACAGTTGTGAGTTTGAATGTGCCATCAAGGAGTTTCGTGCCTATAACATATGGTCCTTCCCAGTTTGGCCCAAACACACCTATGGCTGTCATAATTTTCTTCAGGACTAAGTCCCCAACTTCAAAGCTGCGCTGACGAACTTTGGAATTGAAGTGCCTGGCTATTCTTTGCTGGTGAGCTGCAATTCTAAGTCTAGGCTCTTCTCTTCTTTCATCGAGGAGGTCAAGTGCTTCCAATTGCAATTTTTCATTCTCATTTTGATGAAAATGGATCCTTCTGTGTGAGGGGACTTCAGTTTCCACTGGAATCATCGCTTCCGATCCGTATGCCAATGAAAATGGAGTATGCCCAGTCGCAGTTTTGTGGGTGGTTCTGTATGTCCATAGTGCAAGCGGTAACTTATCGACCCAACCACCTTTTGCTTTTTCCAGCTGCTTTTTGATGGTCGATTTGATGATTTTGTTTACTACTTCCACTTGCCCGTTTGCTTGCGGATGAGCCACTGCTGAGAAGCTTTTTCGGATCTTGAATCGTTTGCAGAAATCTTGGTACACCTCACTTTCAAACTGAGTACCATTGTCTGTGATTATCTTCTGAGGCACACCATACCTGCAAATGATATTTTTAGTCACAAAACTTATCATTTTCTTAGAGGTAATAGTAGCCAATGGTTCGGCTTCAGCCCATTTAGTGAAGTAATCAACAGCAACGATAGCATATTTAATCCCCGATTTGGCAGTCGGCAAAGGCCCAATGAGATCTATTCCCCAGATAGCAAACGGCCATGGACTGACCATTTGTGTTAGCTCAGTGGAAGGTGCTCTAGGAATTTTAGCGAATCTCTGGCATTTATCACACTTTCGGGAATAGTCAGCGGCATCCTGATTAATTTCTGGCCAAAAGTATCCATAACGGAGGATTTTCTTTGCTAAAGTTTGACCACCTGTATGATCCCCACATTCCCCTCCCTGTACTTCAGCCAGAATTGTCTTAGCTTCTTCCTTTGTCACACATCGGAGTAATGGCATTGAAAATCCTCGTCTGTACAAACGACCATCTTGAACTATATATCTGGAGGCTTTCCTCATCATCTTTAGTCGTTCTTTTTAACTTTCTGGCAAAGAACCATTGAGTAAATATTCAAGTATCGGAGTCATCCATGATTCTTGTTCTTGGGATACATTTATAATCCAATCAGCATCCATTTCATCTGTGCTTGGAGCTGATAAGACTTCGACGGGAACCAATTCCAATAGTTGAGCTTCACCAGTACTCGAATACTTTGCAAGAGAATCCGCTTTCATGTTCTCTTCGCGGGGTATATGGTTTATTGAGTAACGGTTGAAATCTTGAAGGAGCTCCCAGGCTTTTGATAAATAGGCTGGTAGATTCCCTCCTTTAGCTTGAAATTCCTTCTTGACTTGGCAAACAATAAGTTGAGAATCACTGAAGATCTGCAATGCCTTGATGTTTAGTTTTTTAGCGATCCTTAAACCAGCGATGAGAGCTTCATATTCGGCTTCATTGTTTGTCGAAGGGAATTCTAGTCTCAGCGCATAACATAGCGATCGCCTTTCTGGGGTTTCAAGGACAACCCCTGCTCCGGAACAATAATCATTTCTTGCGCCATCGACGTACAATTTCCATTGGATTGGGATGCTATCAGTGACTTCTTCCTCACTATCACCCTTATCCATACATTCTGCGATGAAATCTACCAAAGCTTGTCCATTGATTGCTTTTCGGGGATGGTAAGTGATGTCTTATTGGCTGAGTTCAATATTCCATTTCAAAAGACGGCCCGAAGTCTCAGGACGGAATAGGACTTGCTTTAAAGGTTGATCAGTGAGGACTTTGATGGGATGAGCTTGGAAATACGGCCTCATTTTTCTTGATGCGATCAACAAACAATAGGCGAGCTTTTCTCATCTTGAATAGTTCATCTCTGCCCCAGTGAATCTTTTGCTGATATAATAGACTGGGCGTTGAATCCTTGCATCTTCCCGTACCAACATTGCACTGAGAGCATGAGACGAAATTGCCAAATATATGAAGAGATCTTCACCGCTATCAGGCTTTGAAAGTATCGGAGGCACTTCCATATGACGAACCAACTCATCAAATGCTTTCTGACATTCAGGGGTCCACTCAAAGTTTTTTCTTCCTTTCTTCAGAGCATCAAAGAATGGAATGCATTTGTCAGTAGCTTTGGAATTGAACCGACTCAAGGCAGCAACCTTTCCATTGAGACTTTGCAATTCCTTCTTCGTTCTAAGAGCCTTGACCTCTCTCAGGGCAGTGATCTGAGCTGGATTGGCTTCAATGCCCCTAGCGCTCACAATGAAACCCAAAAACTTTCCGGACTCCACTCCAAATGAACATTTTAGGGGATTAAGCTTCATTCTGTACTTGCGGAGTACTGCAAACATCTCTGCCAAGTGATCCATATGGTCCACTCCTTTCTTAGACTTTACTAGCATATCATCAACATAAACTTCCATTGTCTTGCCAATCTGTGGTTTAAACATGGCATTAACAAGCCTTTGGTAAGTTGCCCCTGCATTCCTTAGTCCGAAAGGCATGACCTTGTAGAAGTAGAGTCCAACATATGTGATGAAGCTGGTATCCTCTTGATCTGGCTCATGCATCATAATTTTGTTTTATCCGGAGTATGCATCCATAAAAGATAACAATTCATGTCCTGCCGTCCCATCCACCAACTGATCGATCCTGGGCAGCGGGAAACAGTCTTTGGGGCAGTCTTTGTTCAGATCTGAAAAATCAATGCATACTCTCCACTTTCCGTTAGCCTTTTTCACCAGCACTGGATTTGATACCCAATTTGGATATGTAGATTCTCTAATGAAACCGTTCTCCATGAGCCGATCCACTTCTTCTTTTAACGCTGCCGTTCTCTCAGGACCCTGAGTTCTTCTCTTCTGTTTCACAGGTCTAAACTTTGGATCAATGTTCGGAGTGTGTACTGCAATCTCTGTGGATATTTCGCACATGTCAGCATGAGTCCAAGCGAATACATCCAAATTAGCCTTCAAAAATGAAATCAGAACATTCTGAACTGTTGTGTTGAGTTGTGAACCCACATTAAGCACTTTGTTTGGGTCCTTTGGGTCAACGGGCACTGGCAATGTTACCTCTACCGGTACTACCCTATTCTCCCCCGCACTGGCTTTCCTTGGATCCATCTCTCTTCGTGCGCCACTAAATTCGCCAGTGCAGGGTCCACCCTGTAATTGCTGCAAGGTTGGTTCCTTGGCATGGACTGGAGCCGCCGCACCTTTTCCCATTTCTCTTTTCCTTGATTCACGCAGCTCTGTAAGATAACATTCTCGTCCCGCACCTTGGTCTCCTTTAATCACGCCAACTCCATTATCCGTGGGGAATTTTATGGTCAGACACCACGGGGCAAGAAGAGCTTTGAACGCAGCAAGAGTTGGTCGGCCTAAAAAGGCATTGTAGGCAGAGAATTCTTCAACAATTATAAAGGTTTGCTTTCGAGCTACCTTCCTCAGTCCCTTTCCGAGTTCTACAAACAAATCAATGGTCCCACTCGGCTGTTTGGGTTCTCCAGCAAACCCAGTAATCTTAAGTGACGAAGCTTGAACGTCAGCCATTGGAATTTTCATTTGATCGAAGGTCTTCTTGAAGAGGATGTTGCATGAAGCTCCACAATCAACTAGAACTCTTCTCACAGTTGTCGGCCCAATACCAGCGGATATGACCAAAGGATCTATGGTCGGAGCCTCGATACCCAAAGGATCCCTGGCACTGAACACAATGTCATCTGTGGAAGTCTTTTGTTGCTTTAAAGGCGCATCATTTTCTAAAACAAAAACATTCTCTTTAGCTGGTACATGCCTCAAGGCATGGGCATACCTTTCCATCTCGCCCCAGCTTTTGCCTGCTGGGTGAGGTCCTCCAGTTATTATATTGATGACAGGCCTTTCCGATTCATGCTCTACGGCCTTCTCACTTGAACCAGGATGGTGAGCGGGAACTTGTTGTCCTTGAGTTGACGAAGCTGGGGCATTTTTGTTCCTTTTCACATATTGCTGGAGCTTGTTCTCTTTCAAAAGTTGTTCAATTACCTCTTTCAACTGACGGCATTCGCTGGTGTCATGGCCGGGCTGGTTGTGGAACCGACAGAACCTTCCACTTTTTTCCATCTTAATCGCAACTCTCATTTTAGGTGGTGTCGGATAATTGACATCATCTTTGGTCGCAAAGAAGATGTTTTCTGGGGTATCGGTCAAGGGTGTGAAATTGAAAGAACGGCCTCTCTTAGCGTCTCCCTGTTTCTTTCCACCATCATTTCCCCTTTTCTGAGTGTTAGGTTCTTTCTTGTTCGAAGGAGGACCATTGTTTCCGGCTTCTGCTGATACCACCTTAGCCGGTGTTTGGAGGCTCTCCAAGCGCATGAATTCATCTTCTTTCTTGTAGAATTTATCGAGCGAGTTTGGTTCTTTCATTTTCAACCATTTTCCAAATTCACTCGATTTGTCAATCGCCCTCATCAAGTATGTCAGGACCATGTGTGGCTCAACATTATCTACCTCAGCCAATGCTATGTTAAAGCGATTCAAAAATGATCTGATGGATTCTCCCAGATTTTGCTCTAGACTTGATAGCGACATTATATCCTTTGCTTTAGAAGCATACAATCGAAATTGCTCCTTGAACTTCCTGGTCAAATCGGAGAATTGATCGATGGACCTGACCGGCAGCTTTGTAAACCACAATAAAGCTACACCTTGTAGATAACCCGGGAAGTATCGGCATTTAATTTCATCAGACGCCCTGGCACCAGTCATATGCCAGTCGTACTTATACAGAAACTCGTTAGGATCACTCGTCCCCTTGTAAGCCGGAATAGTGGGGGGAATGAATTTTCTTGGGAACTCTACTTTCAATATCTTTTCAATAAATGGAGTTTTGCTTGGAGCAAAACCCCACTCTTTCTCATCTTCATCTCTTCGCATATTTTCCTTCATGATTTCACGAACCATATCCGAAAAATACTCTTCATCATTTAGAGGCTCTGGAGGGCACACATCAGCCACTCTCTCTGAATTCTGTCTTGACAATCGTTCACGGAGGGTCGGCTGCGGCCCTGATCCTCCAGCTTGAGGAGGATTCCTTTCTACAGGGTCTGCGGCTCTTTGAGAAACGTTCCCTTCAACATCCTGAACTCCCACAGTAGGGTTCCCACATTATTAACCGGTTGACGGTTTGCCCCAAGTAGATCATTCAACTTACTTAAGATCAGGGCGTTCTAGGCATTCTGAGCTTCCAACCGCGCATTCTGCGCATTCAATTGTTGATTCAACCCCAATACTACGGCGTCCAATTCTGCTAGTGTAAGTCCAACAGTTGGAGCTACTTGACATGAAGGAGGAGAGGTAGCAGTATTCTCTTGAACATTGTCGGATCTTACAGAACTTCGTTTTCTCCCAGGAGCCATTATTTCCAATAAACTTCTGGTTTTAAAAGAAATACTTTCAACAATTCTTCGCGGAGCAATAGTGGAAGTTTCCTGAGTTCAACTCTCAGTGAAAGCACCAAAAATGTTAACGCTGAAAATCGAACGCTAACACCCCGGTGTAGTTTGAAGTTGAGCGAAAGCACCACCCATGAACACGGGAACTAAACACAAGTAGAGAAATCACAGAGAAAGAAGAAAAAACAACAGTGTTTATAGTGGTTCGGCTTACGGTAAGCCTACATCCACTTTAATTCTCTTTATTACTGAATCGATTACAGCTTTACAACAATCTTCAATTACAATTCCGATGAGACAAACAACTAGAACTTTGATGCAGAAGAATTCTTTAAATCCATGTAGATTGCGTTAGATTTCCTCTCGAAGTTAGTTGAGATGCCTTTCGTACTTGAAGTGTCGAGTGAGTCGAGAATTCAGCAGAGTATCGGCGCTTAAAGAGGTCGGCCAAAAAAGTCCCCTTCATGCTCGAGGTGGGTTGGTATTTATAGGGAAATCCCCCCCTTTAGGTCGTAAGTCGTGACCGGTCTAAGGTAAGTCGTGCCCGACTCATCTGGCCCCTCCACGGTTTCACAAAAGTTCATTTGTACAAGTCCTAAGTCACCCACGAGTCAACATCTAAGTCACAAATGAGTCAACTGGTCCTTTTGATGCGGCATTGAACCTTCACCCAGTAGCTTTAGGTCGTGGACGACTCAAGCTAGGTTGTGAGTCGTATACGAGTTAACTGATAAGCCTGTTCCCTTCAGATAATAACCAATGTCCTGAATCGTGTACGAATTAAGAGGTCACTGTGTTAATTAAGGAGCAGGCCATTTGCTTAAGTCGCTCACGACACATGCTAGGTCGTAAGTCGCAGATAGCTTTAGGTCGTTAACTCATTTCCTTCTTAAGTCATGCCATCTCTTGAATCGTTAAGTCATCATGTCCTTTAGCCGTGGACTTCCTTGAGCCGTGGAAACCTTAAGTCGTGGACGCCTTAGGTCGTAAGTCACCAAGTCCTTCAACTCGTTAAACCGTTAGGTCGTCCATACCTTGAGTCGTAGGTCGTGAAGTACTCTGAGTCGGCAATTTCCTTAAGGTATTGAGTCGGTCTATTCTCTTATGGCAGTTAAGTCATAGCTTCCTTAAGTCGGTAGGTCATGCCACCAGCTAAGTCGCTAAGCCGTTATACTTTTTAGGTTTTTAAGCCCTTAAACCGTTAAGTCGTCGGTCCCTTAAGTCGTCCATCCGCTTGACTCGTTGAGTCATGCATCTTTTAACTCGTTAGGTTGATAACTCACTGAGTCGTCTGTCCATTGAGTCGCCGCCCACCTTGAGTCGTTTTCTTATTGAGTCGTTGACCATAGGAGTTAACATTGTATAAATCAAATTTTATTTCAAAATATAATTTAAATAAATTAAAAAATTAAGGATTTAAAATCATTTAATTTAACTACTCCGTTGTCCGTATATAATTGTCCGTCCTAAGGTCAAGTGATACGGATATTTATCATTTCAATCCGCAAATTAAAATTTTATGGTTATATATCATTTCAAACGGTAATGTCGAATTAAATAAAATCCATTGAATCGCTCTAGTATATCATTTTAATCCATAACGATTTTTCCTCAATCTATAGATCATTCGGGTATATATTATTTCAACCCATAGTAATTTTCCTTGACAATAACTAAGGAAACTTGCAGAGTGATGACAATATATAATTTAAACATAATATCCAATCATCAAATATCAACAATCAAACATCCATCATAATCATCATCCAATTCAACCAATAATTTACAACAATAATAGATTATCATTTTCAGGAAATTAACCGACAATTCAAATTCAATAATAATTTAAATAACAATTTAATTCACAAATAAATTCAAATTAATTGGAAGAATGATTTAAATATACCAAACAAGCAATAAATAAATTCCTAATCGCATCACAAATTTAGTTTAACTAACATTAGAAATTTTAGAAGTTGTGAGTGGGTCAAATCACTCACCTTTGATTTTAAATCAATTTAAAATCCAATTTAAGCCAAAAATTCAAACAATCTTAGAATTCATACAAACCAGCGTCAAAATGTCCTCAATTTGACACGATACTAGCGGAACAAACAGCGCATGAAACGGACCTCGTATGTAAAGTTATGGTACTTAGAACATTATACGATATGAACTAAAAAAAGGAAACAAACCCTAACCCACGTCACCACACGCCTACGTTTCACACATGCGGCGTTCCGAAATTTTGAACATTTGAAATTGAAATACTTAATTGATTTTAAATATTTGGAAGTTAGTTTAACTTGAATTTCAAATGTACCTGTTTATTTGGAAATTTAAATAATTGAATTTAATAATTGGAAATTGAATAAATTGCTGAATTGGGAATTTTGAACTTGTTAAAAATAATTTGAAGGCTTAGAAAATTTATATTCATAATACTGAAGGTAATGGAAGCTTTAGAATTGAGTTTGGAGTTGTTTTGTTCGGTTTGAAATTTTATCGCTTAAATCGATATTTAAAAGTAGTCTTCCGAGGCAAAGTCTCGGAATTCGACGAAACTAGTTCCATTCGATGCATAATATTGTATTATTATCGGAGTTTAATTTTCGTAGTGTTTGGAGTGATCATTTGGCCACACGATAAGCCAACACACTGAAAATTGCATCGAAATTTAATTTAATAATTGGCTTCAAAAAGCTATCTACTCCATACGACCAAATATGGACACGGAACCTTTTCCATTATGTTTGGAATAGGTGCATAACTATACGAACGCCTAGCGGCACGCATCGATAGGAGTTCAAAAATGTAAGTTGCGACAATCGAGATGTTTTGAATTTAAATTTAAACAAATAATAACTAATATTGTTGCATTTAAATTATTGTGTTAAAGCTTTGCATACACGTGTAGAAAACATTGAAGCACGTATCGTTCATAGTAACACACATTCATTGAAGAAAAGATTATGCGAGCTAGTAAATTAAAAAAATATAAAACGAATCAAAACATTTTATTTCGTTCGAAACAAAATATCAGTGGCGGAAGAAGGAGATCAGAACAATTTTTTCTATTTTTTTCATATCAAAATCACGGCTGCCTTCCAGATTCAAAATTAAATGGCTGAGGATCGGAATCAGGTTCTAAGATAAAAAAGAAAACAACACACAGCGAAATCGAATCCAATTTCCATTCAAAGGATCGCGATCTCGATCTTGAGCGATTAGGCGCGCGCGATGTGGTTTCGAAATTGTTCGATGGTATGGTGGAAGAGTCGAGCTTTGCGAACCAGTGTGCGGGCGAACGATGCTTTGGGTCGCGTAGGATTTGATTTGCGACCAAGGCAAGACAGCATGGGGTCGTGGGATTGGGCGAGGTAAACTCAAGCAGCGATTCTCGGTGGCCTCGGTCAGGGCTCTGACAAGTCGAGGTACAGTGGGGTGATGATTGTGTCGACGTTCGTGGCTCGAGCTCACGTTCGAACGGCAGTCAGTGGCCAGAGGTAGACGCGAGGCGAGTGGACAAGGAGATGGTTGTTCGATAGCAGCAGGTGGTGAGGTATAAATGATTTATTCACTTCACTTTAAATCTAAAGCATATATAGATTTGAAATTTACAGTTTGTTTAATATTATAGTTAAGTGTTGATGTTTATAAAATATATAGATATATGCAAATATTTAACTTATTGTTAAATTTTAAATAATATATTAAGGTGTTTAATTTATTTAATCAACTTACTTAACAATTTTAGAATTTGTTAAAAAGAAAGTTTAAAATAAATCACTAGTTAATTAAAATTGTCAAATGTAAATTTAATTGTTCCATTGGTTCGAATATTAATGAAGTCATATATTTGTTATTCAAGGTCTAAAAAATTGTGGGGAATCAAGCCGGATTGGAAATGGGATGCACGCAAAGTTAAAGGTGAGATCTTCTCACTCAGTTAAAATAATTAGAAATTTAGTTATTGACTGATTGTTTGGATGTGACAATATATAGTAGTGTGTGTGTGTGTGTGTATTTTGAGTGATTGATTTCCCGCATTATATAGCCGGTGAGACCCTATGCGCCACATAATAGAGAATGATATTAATAATCCCATGTACCACGATATTCCACCTCGAAGTGGAATCGGTATTTAATTATTGTGCTAACATCTGTGCATATAGGGAAACAGGTTAGAGGGATCCAACTGGATTCCTCGTATTGTTGAATTTATTTGTATATGTTGTGATATGATAATCTGTGAATGATTATATTGATGAATGGAATTTATTTGAAGACTATGGTTTAGCCGAAAATATTTTTGGCATCGTAGAATACCATAAATATATATATGATTGGATTTTTTTGGAAACTGAAGTGGAAACTTTTAAGTAAATTAATTTTAGAAAATTGAATGAATTTAAAAGAAGGGATTTAAAAAGGGTAAAGGTTGATTTTTAAATCCCATCGAATTAATTCCTAAATATGCAGAAAAGTTTTTAATAAATGGATTTCGAGTAATATTGTTTAAAAGTTGGAGAATTTATTTAAAATTTGGATTTTAAATAGTTTGAAAGAAATAAAGGATTTTTTAAAAGATAATAAATTTGGAAATTAATTTGAAAATTTAATTTGGTGTTTGAAATAAATTTGGAAATCGATTTGGAACTTGATTTGGGGTTTGAAATAAATTTAGAAATAAATTTGAAATTTGATTTGGTGTTCGAAAGTGAATATTAGGGAATCGATTTGAAAATCATATATCAATGGATATTTGGAAACTTAAATTCACAATGGGAATTTATAAAGGAAAGTGAAATTTGTTTTAAAAATAAATATTGGTTTTGTTTTAACCGTGGAAAGAAATTTAAGGATTTTGAATGTAAATTAAAATAAATCTAAAAGAATTTATTAATTGATTCAAAATGACTATTTTGAAATGGAAGGTGTATTTTCCCAGGAAAGCCAAGTACGTTTTCAAAGTATCTTTTAAAAATAAATTAAAAGTTCTAGAATTGGTTTACAAAGAATATTATTGGAGAAATTATTTTCAAAAATGGTTTATAAATATTTACAATTAAATTAATATTATTAAATTAATTATTGAAGTGGTTATTTTAAAGATTGAATTGATTTTTGATTTAGAAAATGGATATTTTGATAATTACACTTTATCTAATAATTTTATTCTTAAAATTATTTGGGCTTGAGTTTTTATATGAGATATTGATATTAAATTTCATAACTAATGTTTTAAATAAAGTGTTTAAAAATAGTTTTTATTTTAAATGTATCCAAGTGCATATATTTTTGGATTAGTGATTTAAATCATTTCGAACTATTCGGACTTCGCAAATTTTCAGTGGAAATAAATATCTGGAAATTTATTCCGCGTAAGGAAAGTGATTCGAAATTTGTTTTCAAAGTGGTGAAGTGGTAAAACATATCTTGCGAAGATATTTTGAAAAAAAAAAATTGGGGGAAAACTATTTAAAATCTGCTGATTGTTGCGAATATTGTTTGATAGTTAAATAACCGACTATCAATATTGGCCATTAAATGGCATTTGAATTTCTATGCGACCGGGGATTGGATTCCAAAAAATTATTCGAAAACCACATCGAATCTTTGTTATGGATCTTTTGTATAAAAGATCAAAGTGGAAGTTTGTTGTGATTTACTTGAAATATGAATGTAACATTTATTTTTAAAATTAAGCACTCGTTATTCGGATTAGCCGAGAGAGGACTTTTTGTCATAAATTCCATTCCGAATAATGGTATGACGAAATGGGATTGCATTTGAAGATGGTGTTGAAGATTGGCTATTTTCGAAAACGAAAGGATTACCTGTCGAATGTCTCTGCACTGAATTGCTCCGGTAGAGAGATTTTATCACTCTTTGTGATGGAAACTCTGGACGTGATTATTGAATATTCGAATTTGCAAGGGATTCTTTTGAAGTGCCTTCGGTTCTGTTCGAACCCGAAACAGACTTGTATGGATGTATGTCTGACGTTACACTTTGAGATGTAAAGCTGGTTTCTATCAAATACATTTCTGTTGGTGGCGGAGAATTTATACTCTTAGCTTAACACCTTCTCTGAGACGTACGAGATCAGAGGTTATGTAGTTGATATTTATCAGTGCTATACTCCCAATATGGTAATGTGGCATACGAAGTGCTGCTGATCATTTATTGATCAAAGCATTATTTTTTTGAAAAGCGTAGCTTTGTGGAACGAGACCTCATCGGACCTTACAACTCGAAAATGGTCGAAAAAGGAAGGATTCGGCAAGGTTATTTGGGGGTAGCGCCCTCAGGGTATGTCTATTTCCTTTTGGGAAAAGGTGGTATCATGGTATGGAGCCTAGATATTTAACCTATGTGGTTGTTGCAAATTTTTTGCTTTGTGGTTGTTGGTATTGAGGATCCTCGGATAAAGGTCGGTAACGACCGAGGATGGCATACTCATGTAGTTACCTAATTACAGCTTCATTAAAGCGTGGCGTAACTTGGCTTTTGTGTTGGCAGAGAGCTGGTTAAGTTCTCGAGGCATCCCTCTAGAGGCGCACCCATGTGGCATTGAAGTTCCTTATCCTAACCATTTTTTGGAAGTCCAAAGAAACAATACGAGCCCTGTATGGTTTTAGTTGTATAACCTGCCTTTTACTTATGGTGGTGACCTGCCGTTTAATTGGTAGCTATAGTAGGTATGCCATATTGGTGGTATGTTAGCTAAGACTAATATTGCACTTTCAAAATGTTTTCTGCACTATGCACTAATAATAATATCAAAAGGATTTTGCTTATCAAGCATGTTTGACTATTATAAAGAGAAATCTCCTCTAATTGTGCGCTTCCATTATGTGTGTGACAGGAGGCCTTATGATAGTTTCATTTTCCAAAAGCATAGCGGGTTTCTTTTCCTTTTCTTTGTGCAAATAACTGTTTTTAAGATCTCAGACCAGTCCCATTACTGACCTAGAGTTTATTATTCCCTTTCTAAACTCTGGGTGCCCATAATTTTCCACACGGGCGGCATAGATTCAGGTTATCGGTTGTTCTGGAGCGAAGTCAGAAAAGATATGCTGTGGAGATCAGGAGGCAAGCTGGATGGCGAGGCGTATCACTTATACTATGTATTAACCGCTGCGTATTAGTTGGTGCAAGTTCAGTTTCATTTAAGTAAGTTATAAAGACTATCATTGTTATATTTTGTGTTATAAACTCTGATGATGTATGTATAAACTGATATAGTTATTTGTTTTAAAGATATTCATTTATCTATTATATTTTGTTCCGTTGCGAAATGTGAGATTCTGTAATTTTTTCTATTTCTTCTTCTATCTTCTTCTTCTTTAACCCTAACGGTTCGATTTTTCGGCATTTGATTGTTCGACATTTGATACAATGGACGTATTAATGTCGACTTTCATAAGTTGAAAAATTGGGTTGTTACAGAGTAGTATCAGAGCAATTGGTTAAGCGACAACCTTGGCTCTGGTGGAGATTACTCATTAGAGATCGAATCGGTAGTACTCTAGAATGAGTATGAGTGTAATAATAGATATGAGCACATATTTGTTAGTGAATATAAAATTGTTTTATATTGTGTTGACGTATTGGTGATTGTTTATGCATTCTGGTCGGTGCAGTTTGGCCAACTATATCGATAGGAATTTCTAAACTCTTAAACAAGATAAACTGACGAAGTATTGTTTTAAAATAGGGTAAATGAAATAATTTTGCCCAAATTATTTTTGTATATAAAAGAATATAATCTTTGTAAATTATTATAGCTGTATGTTGTTGCTTGATTGTTTGGAAGTGATAATATTAAATTATTATCATTATTATTGAATAAGAAATTGAGATCAAAACAAAGTGCTAAGAAATAAAATCCTTATAAAATGGGATTTGTAAATGTAAATGGGATTTATAATTTAAAATAGAATTCTAGAAAAATATTTGAAAATGTTTTTGAAGGATTTGAAAATATAAATTTTGGAGAAAAGTTTAAATTCCCTTGAGTATTAAAATGATTTTCAAAGGTTTGGAAAAATAATGGTGAAAATGTTTGGGAAATATTTTTGAATTGGGTTTGAAATATGATGAGATTTGGGATTTAAAAATATTTGCAAATGTTTTTAAAGGAGTAAAAGAACTAAATATTTTCAGTCGCCGGAAAATAACTTCGGTGATGACTACAGCATCATCAACGTTCATTTTCGATTTTCTAGGAGAGGAATTGCCACCAAAATGTTTTAAACTGGAATTATTTGCAAAAACTGGGTTTGGTTTTGGAAATTCAAAGGATAATTTGAATTGATTTCCAAAATGACTTTTGAAATGTTGGAAAGGCTCTGGAATCCTATTTAAAATATTTATGAAATAATATTGAGTTTGGTAACTTATAAAATTTGAAATTGGTAGAATGAAATTTAACTTGAAGAAAAGTTAAATTAAGTGAAATGGAAAAATTAGTCAAGTGGACCAAATGAAGCAAAGTATTGAAACAAAATTAGTAAGTGAAACTAATTGAAGGAATAGCAAATTAAATATGGTTTGAAATGAATTGAATTCATATGGAATTGGAAATCCAGTTTAATATAACAAGCTATAAACCAAAGTGGTGAATTGAGAATAAAATTAAGAAGTATGTAGAATATTTATATTAAACTTAAGAAATAAATGATGAAATTTTTAAGTAAAATTTAGAGTTGAGAAAATATTCTAAATTGATAAATGTTAATATCATTCTAGACAGCGACTCAAACACTCAAAGGGAACTAGCGACCTAGCGTGATATAGCGACCTAACGACCTAATGAGATAAGCAATCTAACGACCTAAGCATATAGCGACCTAACGACTTAACGATCTAAAGACTCTAGAGATTCTATGGGTTAAAGATCTACGAGTTAACGACCTAGTGACTCCGTGAAGGCAACGACCTACCAAGCTAGAGTAAGAACGACCTAGCGACCTAAAGATATCAACGACCTAGCGACCTAAAGTTATCAATGAGGTAGCGACCTAAAGACATCAGCGAGCTAGCGACCTAAAGAATGAAGTGAGTAAGAGAGCTAATGAGTTAGCGACTTAACAAGTCAGCGAACTAATAACCCAACAACCTAATGAACTAACGGGTTAAGACAGTATGAGACCACATGCATGTTACTTCTTCATTAGGTCGCTCACGACCTAAATAGACCGAGATAACTCCATAAGCTGTAACCTTTTATGGCGCTTCTTTCCTAGGTCGCCACAACCTACCAGTTTGTTCAAGAGATCAAGTCCAACCCTGTTAGACCTTAACCCATGTTCCCTAGGTCGCCCATGACCTACGACCTACCCTTAGGTCGCTCACGACCTATGACCTACCCCTGGGTCGCCCACGACGTACGACTTACTCCAAAAATCTCCTATAAATACCATGCCTACACCACCGAGGAGGGGACCCTTTTGGCTCATTTCTGGAACACCGATACTCTGCTGATTTCTCGACTCCCCCGACACTTCATACACGAAAGACACTTCAACGAACTTCAAGAAGAAATCTAACACATTCGACATGGATTCAAAGAGTTCTTCTACATCGAAGTTATAGCTATTTGTCTTAGTAGTGTTGTAATCGAGGATTGTTGTAAAGTTGTAATCGATTCAGCAATAAAGAAGATTAAAGTGGAGTAGGCTTAACTTGAAGCCGAACCACTATAAAACTGTTGTCTTTTTACTGTTTTTTCTGTGACTTTTCTACTTCTAATTTCCGTATTGACGGGTGGTGCTTTCACTTAATCTCTATTTACACCAGGGTGTTATTGTTCAATTTTAGCGTTAACATTTTTGATGCTTTCACTGAGAACCCAACTCATGCTCTTTCATCATTGCTTCGCAAAAGTTTGTTGAAAGAATCTCTCTCAAAACCAGTAGTCTATCAGAGATTATGGCTCCTGGAAGAAAGCGCAGATCTGTTAGATCCAGTGATGTTCATGAGAATACTGCCACTTCTCCTCTGTTAAGTCAAACAGCTCCAAGTGTTGGAATTACACGAGCAGAGTTAGATGTTGCAGTTTCTGGGCTATATCAGCAAATGGAAGCCCAAAACACTTTAATGTTGGAAAGGTTGAACGCTTTGCTCGGAGCTAACCATCAACCGGTGAATAATGAATAAAACTTTGCCGACGATGTTCATAAAGTTGAAGCAAGAAATATTCCTCAAAGGGCAATTGGCCCCGTTGAAGGGACACCTACCTAAGTTGGAGGATCAGGGCCGCAGCCAACCCTCCGCGAACCCTTGTCAAGAAAAACTTCCGAAAAAATGGCTGATGCCTGTCCTGTAGAGCTTCTAAATGATGAGGAATACTTCTCCGGAATGGTTTGACAAATCATGAAAGAGAGCATGCAGAGAGAAGAAGACGAAAAAGAATGGGGATTCGCTCCGAGAAAGACTCCATTCACTGAAAGGATTTTAAAAGCAGAATTTCCAAGGAAGTTTTTTCCTCCTACCATCCCGGCTTATAAGGGGACAAGCGACCCTAATCAATTCTTGTACAAGTATGACTGGCACATGACTGGTGTCAGGGCATCAGATGAGATCAAATGTCGGTACTTTCCAGTATACTTGGAAGGAGTGGCTCTACTCTGGTTCACAAAGCTACCGGTCCGATCCATAGACCAGTTCTCCAATTTAACATGGAAGTTTAAAGAACAATTCAAGTTGTATGCTTCAAAGGCAAAGAATATTATGTCACTGCCCAGCCTGGAACAGAATCCCGGGGAATCTATTAGATCTTTCTTGAACTGCTTCAACATAGCCTTGGCAGAAGTGGACAATGCAGAGCCACAAATGGTCTTGACTTACTTAATGAGGGCTATCGACAAATCGAGTGATTTTGGGAAATGGTTGAAGATGAAGGAACCAAACTCGCTTGAGAAATTCTATAAGAAAGCTAATGAGTTCATGCGCTTGGAAAGCCTTCAAACACCGGCAAAAGTGGTATTGGCAGAGGTTAGGAACAATAATGCTGCTTCGAATAAAAAAGAATCTGGTAATCAGAAGAGGGAGAACAATGGAGGGAAGAAGTAGGGAAATGCGAAGAAAAATCGTCCTTTTCACTTCACTCCCTTAACCGATACACCAGAAAACATTTTCTTTGCAACCAAGGAAACTGTCGAATACCCCACACCAGCTAAATTGAGGCTTGGGAGAAATGCTGAGAAACGGGAAGATTTTGCCGATTCCATAATCAACCCGGCCATGATACTAATGAGTGCCGTCATTTGAAGAATTTGATTGAGGAACTATTGAAAGAAAATTAACTTCAGCAGTATGTGAAGAGGAACAAGAACAACCCAACTTTGTCAACTCAGGGGCAACAAGTTCCTGTTCATCAACCCAGCTCGAGTAAGAGGGCGGCGGCGCATGAATCAGAAAGGCCTGTTATTAATGTGATTACAAGAGGTCCTCACCCAGCAGGCAGAAGCTGGGGCGAGATGGAAAGATATGCCCGTGCCTTGAAGTATGCACCAACAGAAGAGAATGTTTTCGTGTTGGAAGATGCTGCACCTTCGAAGCAGCAGAAAACTTTTAATGATGATATTGTGTTCAGAGCCAAGGACTCTATGGGCGTTGAAGCTCCTACCATTGATCCCTTGGTCATTTCTGCAGGCATTGGGCCGGCTATTGTAAAGAGAGTGCTTGTTGATTGCGGCGCTTCTTGCAATATTCTCTTCAAAAAGACGTTCGATCAAATGAAAATTCCGATGGCGGATGTTCAAGCTTCATCACAGAAATTGTTGGGTTTACTGGGCAACCAAAGCACCCAATTAGAACTATCGACTTGTTCGTAGAGCTTGGAGCGGGGCAGAAAAAGGTGGTTCGAAAACAGACTTTTGTAATTATTGACGAATTTTCTGCTTACAACGCCTTCCTAGGTCGTCCAACTCTTCCAGCATTTAAGGCAATTCTCGCTCCGTGGTGCCTTACCATGAAATTCCCCATGGATGATGGGGTCGGTGTTATTAAAGGGGATCAGAATGCTGAGCGAGAATGTTATCTAATAGAGTTGCGTGAAGCAAGAAAGAGAGAGATGGGAAAATTAGCGGCAGCCCCAGTCCGCATCAAAGAACCAACCTTGTAGCAATTACAGAGTGGACCCTGCACTGCCGAACATAGCGGGGCACGAAAAGAAATGGATCCTAGAAAATCCAGTGTAGGGGAGAATAGAGTGGTGCCAGTGGAAGTAACGGTGCCAGTACCTGTTGACCCAAAAGATCCGAACAAAGTGGTGAATGTGGGTTCGCAACTTAGTGTGACGGTTCAAAATTCCTTGATATCATTCTTGAAAGAAAATCTGGATGTATTCGCTTGGACTCATGCTGATATGTGTGGAATATCCCCAGAAGTTGCAGTACATGCTCTGAATATTGATCCGAAGATTACACCAGTAAAGCAGAAAAGAAGAACCCAGGGTCCTGAATGGTCAGCAGCACTGAAAGAAGAGGTAGATCGGCTCATGGAGAATGGTTTCATCAGGAAGTCTACTTATCCGAATTAGGTTTCAAATCCAGTACTGGTTAAGAAAGCTAATGGAAAGTGGAGAGTATGCATCGACTTTTCAGATCTAAACAAAGCTTGCCCCAAAGATTGCTTCCCGTTACCCAGGATAGATCAGTTGGTGGATGGAACAGCGGGGCATGAATTGTTATATTTTATGAATGCTTACTTCGGATATAACCAGATCATGATGCATGAGCCAGATCAGGAGGACACGAGCTTCATCACCGATGTTGGTCTCTACTGCTATAGAGTCACGCCCTCCGGACTTAAGAATGCAGGGGCAACTTACCAAAGACTTGTTAATGCTATGTTTACACCACAGATTGGCAAGACTATGGAAGTTTATGTTGACGATATGCTGGTGAAATCAAAGAAGACAGTAGACCATATGGCTCACTTGGCAGAAATGCTTGCAGTCCTCCGAAATTACGGAATGAAGCTTAATCCTTTGAAATGTTCATTTGGGGTGGGGTCTGGAAAGTTCTTGGGTTTCATTGTGAGTACTATGGGCATTAAAGTTAATCCTGCTCAGATTGCTGCCTTAAGAGAAGTCAAAGCTCCTAGAACGAAGAAGGAATTGCAAAGTCTTAGTGGAAAAGTCGCTGCCTTGAGTCGGTTCATTACCGAAGCCACTGATAAATGCATTCCGTTCTTTGATGCTCTGAAGAAAGGAAGGAAAAACTTTGACTGGACTCCTGAATGCCAGAAAGCTTTCGATGAGTTGATTCGTCATATGGGAACGCCTCCAATACTTTCTAAGCCTGATAATGGTGAAGATCTTTTCGTATATTTGGCAATCTCATCTCATGCTCTCAGTGCAGCGTTGGTACGGGGAGACGCAAAAATTCAGCACCCGGTTTATTATATCAGCAAAAGATTCACTGTGGCAGAGATGAGTTATTCAAAGTTGGAAAAGCTCTCCTATTGTCTACTGATTGCATCAAGAAAATTGAGGCCATATTTCCAAGCTCATCCTATTGAAGTCCTTACTGATCAACCTCTGAAGCAAGTCCTGTTTTGCCCTGAGACTTCGGGTCGTCTTCTGAAGAGGAATATTAAACTCAGCCAATACGACATCACTTATCATCCCCGGAGAGCAATCAATGGACAAGCTTTAGCAGATTTCATCGCAGAATTTACAGATAAAGGTTATAGTGAGGAAGAGGTGATTGATAATACCCCAATTCGATGGAAATTATATGTTGATGGTGCGAGAACGATTACTGTTCCGGAGCTTGGGTTGTGCTTGAAACCCCCGAAGGGCGATCATTGTGCTACGCATTGAGATTGGAATTTCCTTCGACAAATAACGAAGCAGAATATGAAGCTCTTATTTCCGGCTTGAAGATTGCTAAAGAACTGAATGTCAAAGTGTTGCAGATCCTCAGTGATTCACAGCTTATTGTATGCCAGGTCAAGAAAGAGTTTCAAACTAAAGGAGGAAATCTGCCTGCTTACTTGTCAAGAGCCTGGGGACTTCTCGGTGATCTTGACCATTATAAGATAAGTCTTATACCCCGGGAAGAGAACATGAAGGCAGATTCTCTCGCAAAGTACGCAAGCACTGGCGAAGCTCAATTACTGGGACTGGTTCCTGTAGAAATCTTGTCAGCCCCAAGTTTTGATGAAATGGAAATTGATTGGATCATGAATGTTTCTCAAGAGCTGGAGTCGTGGATGAATCCAATCAAGGAATATCTGCTTAACGGCTCCCTTCCAGAAAATTCAAAGGAGCGTTAGAAGCTGTTAAGAAAAGCCTCTGGATATATAATTCAAGATGGCCGATTGTACAGACGGGGATTTACTCCGATGTGTGACCAAGGAAGAGGCTAAGACAATTCTAGCCGATGTACACAAAGGAGAGTGTGGAGATCATTCAGGTGGTCGAACTCTAGCAAAGAAAATTCTTCGTTATGGTTATTTTTGGCCAGACATTAATCGTGATGCTGCCAGCTATGCCCGAAAATGTGAATAATGCCAGAGATTCACAAAAATCCCAAGAGCACCTTCCACCGAGATAACTTAGATGGTCAGTCCATGGACATTTGCTATTTGGGGAATAGATCTCATCAGGCCTTTGCCAACCGCCAAGTCCGAAATCAGATATGTCATTGTTGTTGTTGATTATTTTACTAAATGGGCTGAATCTGAACCATTAGCTACTATTACCTCGAAAAAGATGATAAACTTTGTGACTAGGAATATCATTTGCAGGTATGGTGTGCCGCAAAAGATAACCACGGACAATGAAACCCAATTAGAAAGTGAAGAGTTCCAAGATTTTTGCAAGCGATTCAAGATCCAAAAAAGCTTTTCAGCAGTGGCTCATCCGTAGGCAAATGGGCAAGTGGAAGCAGTAAACAAAATTATCTAATCAACCATCAAAAACAGCTAGAAAAAGCAAAAGGTGGTTGGGTCGACAAGCTACCACTAGCACTATGGGCATACAGAACTACCTACAAAACTGCGACTGGGCACACTCCATTCTCGTTAGCATATGGATCAGAAGCAATGATTCCAGTGGAAATAGAAGTCCCTTCACACGGAAGAATCCATTTCGATCAAGCTGAAAATGAAAAGCTGCAACTTGAAGCACTTGACCTCCCTGATGAAAGAAGGGAAGAGGCTCAGCTCAGAATTGCAGCCCATCAGCAAAGAATTGCCAAGCACTTCAATTCCAAAGTTTGCCAACGGAGCTTTGAGATTGGGGATCTAGTCTTGAAAAGGATCATGACAGCAACAGGAGTGTTTGCGCCAAATTGGGAAGGGCCATATGTCATATGCAAAAAACTTCTTGATGGCACTATCAAACTGACAACTGCCGAAGGAGATCCAATTCCAAGAGCTTGGAACAGCAATCACTTGCGTCCATATTTTACTTAAAAGCTTTACGGAAATACTGTAAAAGAATTATGGATGTATAATTCTTGTGTTGAAAGCCATTGTAAAGCCAGTGCAAGTGAATAATAAGAACTATAAAGTGGATGTAGGCCCAGTTCTTGGCCGAACCACTATAAATCTTGTGTTCTCTACTATTATAAAATGCTTGTTCTGTAGCGATCCTGACTTGACCTTCGAAAATCGGCACTGAATATGTTACCTATATTCGAATGCCGCAAATTCAAATGTCGAATCCGGCCTGCCGGAGCTTATAACAACATTAAGTAAATAACACAGCGGAATAAAAGAATAGTACATTGATATACAGATTTGATACAATATCTGATACAATAGATGATCCAATAGATATCAATATACATCAGAGATATGATACAATAAAATAGCAGCGGAAAAGAAAATAGATGACATCTAGCAGCGGAACAATATAACTCTAAGATAGTCTTCAAGGAAGAACTCCGAGAACTGCAACTCCATCTCCAAGAATCAATCCAGCAATAGCTCGAACCCCCAATAACGATGCACCAAGCTAAGCAAGACTGGTGTGGTCCAAAGACTGAACTAACTCCAGATAATCTACTAAACCTAGCTATCTGAAAAACCCAACTCTAGACTGCTCGTGTAGAAAATAATGAGCACCCAGAGTTTAGGAAAGAAACAATAAACTCCGGATCAGTCATGGGACTGGTGTGGGCAACATAAACAGTTTATCTTTCAAAAACAAACAAAGAAATGTTTTAAAGTTAATTCGCAATGCTTTTTGAAATAAGACTACCATAAGACCTCCCGCCACACACACAATGCAAATGCAGACTTGGAGAAGATTTCTTCTTATGATAGTCAAAGATGCTTGATACGCATTAAAAAGAAACATTTGATATTATTACTAGTGCATAGTGTAGGACAAATCATTTCGAAAGTAGAATATAAATCTTAGCCAGCATAGGTACCATTATATTATGCCTACTATAGCTACCATATTAGATGGTAGGTTCTACAACTAATACTGTACAAGGCTCGTATTGTTTCTTTGGATTTCCAACGAATGGTCAGGCCAAGGAACTTCCCATTGCCACATGAGAACGGCTCTCGAAGGACGTCCCCGAGAACCTAACAGGATCTCTGCCAACACAAGGCCGGGTTACCCCTAACTGGGTAACAACTGACACGAGTATGCCATCCCCCGGTCCTTTGGGACCTTTATCCGAGAGCTCTCTAATCAATATCACATCATAATAATAAGTGTTTCAACATGAGTAAGCATTTGGGCTCCATACCATGATACAACCCTTTTCCAGAAGGAAATGCACATACCCTAAAGTGAGCTACCCTTCATAACCTTGCTGCATCTTTCCTGTTTTGACCATTCCAGGGTGTGAGGCTCGACGAAGTCACGTCCACAAAGACACACTTTATACAAAAGTCGTGCTTTGGGTCAACAAATGATCATAGAAATGATCACAAAGATAAACGATCAAACAAATGATCCTATCACAAATGATCAACACAATGATCATTTAACAGCAACACTCAGCATATCACATTACCAAATTGGGAATATATCGCTGATAACCTTCAACTACATAACCTCTGAGCTCGTACGTCTCAGAGAAGGGTGTTAAGCTAAGAGAATAAATTCTCCGCCACCAACAGAAATATATTTGAAAGAAATCAGCTTTATATCTCAATTTGTAATGTCAGGCATACTATCCATACAAGTCTGTTCCGGGATCGAACGGAACCGAAGGCACTTACAAAGAAGTCCTTGCAATCCGGATATTCACTAATCACGTTCGGACTTCCCATCACATATGGAGTCTCTATACCGGGGACCATTCGATGCAAAGACATTCGACGAGTTGTCCTTTCACTTTCGAAAATATCCGGTCTTCAACACCGGTCTTCAAATGCTATCCATAACGACATATCACATATTCGAAATGGGATATATGACACAAAGGTCCTCTCCCGGCTAAACCGAACAGTGAGCGCAGTATTTCAAAAACATATGGATATTGGGATTTCAATTAAGTCACAACTTAAAACCCAAAACTTTTCTTCAAATGGTTTAAACCAATTACCATTTCAAATCTTTATATTACAAAAAAGATTTATTTCACAAAGATCAATTTATAGACTTTAAAACAATTTCCATTCCAATTGGATTAACTCATTAAATCTTTAAATCAAAGATTTAACTCATAGCTTTCAAAATTCGATTAACTTGTTGAACCTTTAAATCAAGATTCAACTTATAGCTTTCAAATCGTTTTCATAACTTGGAAATTATCTTCATTTTCAAACTTGAAATTCTTTTTAACACAAATAGGACGTTCATTTCTTATGCGAAAGCTTTTATTATTTGAAAACAAATAGTTTTCGTTTCAGAAAAATCCAATTATATTTACACGAGTTAAAGTTCTTAATATATATTCATATTCCCAAATAAATTCATTTTAAAATAGTTTAACCCATATATAACTGGTATAACATCTTTAATCCCTAGGTTTAAATCATAGAATTCAATTTCAAATCTTGAATTTAAGTTCAAATCAAATTATTCAACTTCATATTTTATCGAGTTATTCAAAATAAATTTCATCTATGAAATCCCATTTCAAAAGCTTTTCACTTTAAACCCAATCCATTTCCAAAACATTTGAATTCAAATATTCAAATTTAAAACTATTTCAAAAATCTGTGACTTAATCGATTTCCTCGTGAAATCCATATTTGTGTGTGTATGGTGTGGTCCAGGGGTTTAACACAATAAAAGTGCCACATCATCAATCATCACAGATTAAAACACAGAAATATAGTTGATAAGCGATATAAACTATAACGCTCATCGTCCATTCACAGATTCACAGATAATATACAAATGCAAATAAATATACATTGCTCAATCTACAGAACAAAATATCACAAATCAGATAGGATAATCAATTCAAAGCATCTCATATAATACAATCATTCATAAGTAAGGTCAAGCATTTAATAATCATTTATAAACAGGGTTAATTAATCGTTTAATCCTAATTAATTCAATTTAATTTCGATTAAATTTAATTACTTATGAATTTATTATCAAATTCTGATTTATTAATTACAAATCGTTTGATATAAACTAATTTACCAATTTCCTTAATTTATTAAATGATTCTTAGTTAATCACATAAATTAAATTAACCTTAAGTTAATTACATAATCATTTAACCTTTAATAAATTAATTATCCTTAAATAAATTTCCTTGGTTAATTTATCACATTAACCTTACATTATTTATTGCTTAATCACTTGATTAATCAATTTTAATCATTAATTTATATTTAATTAAAAATCCTTAATGTACCAATTAATTATTCCTCAATTAATTAATCCTTAAACCTTAATTAACGATTTTTTTTAAAACCCTTAATTCCCTATTTAATTTACCCAACTCATTAATAAATTAAATAAATAAATTATTCATTTTAATTAACTTAAGACAAATCTCTTTCTTATTAGTGATTTATTATTACTTATAAATATGTTGACAATTCATATTCAATTTACTTTTAAATTCATTTCAAATTTAACTAATTAAAACGAATAACCCTTTTTAGAATACACTTAAGTATTTAACGTTTTCCAGTTATTAAACAAATTTAAATTTTTAAACTTTGTTTCCAAACTAAGTTTCAACTGGACTTGGATTTATATTTAACTTTGATTCAAAACTTATTTTAAACTTTGTCTTATCATTCAAATTCAGTTTAAGTTTTCAAAACAATAATACAGGTTTCTATTTAAACCTGGAAAACACTCATACCCGAGCCACTCAAAAATTTGCTTCAAGTCTTTATCACGTTCTCACGCACACGACCCCGAGACAATCAAACAAAACTTCGAGTCTTCCTCCATGCCACTTCTACTTCCCCAACCTTGTAACCCACAGACACAACGACGCGCGTGCACGTGCACACCTCGGCTCGTCGCTTCTGACCGTCACTCTGGCCATCTACGAGTCATCAACGACACCACGAGCTACCCCAAACACTCAAAGACCTAAATCGAACTCGAGAATGAAATCGAGTAACCCAACCCAAAATCTGGAACCACCCCCCATCTGAAAAAACCACCACGTGCCGACGATCTATGCCACCATCAACTTCGCCATTCCACCCAAGGCTTCGTCTTCAACCCACGCCAAGTCTCCGCCAGGTCCGATTGAACACGAAGGTTCCTCGTCAACGTATTAAATTCGAAACTGACCCTAAAAAAATTTCACTCTAAAACCCTAGTTCGACCTCATCTGCTTCCCACAACGAATTATAAAATCATCCATCATTTTTCTGATGATCTTTAACCTCCAAACATGCTTCCCCTTCAATCACGAGATTTATCGTTACTCCAATCACCAAAAATTGACGAATTTACAATTTCTGTTCATACCACAATATCTCGACAACTATGTAACTGAAAATCTTGAAATAACTCTCTAAAATCATCATTTTGAAATTCAAACATGACTGTGTAATCAGATTTTAAAGTTAACATATTCGATTTTTCTGATGAATATATTGATCTACTGTAAATTTTTAATTTCAAAAATATTTGCTAAATTTTTATACCTAATATTATTTTTAAAACTAACCTTACATTATTGTGAACAACTTTATTTCATACGTCACGACCTAAATGTCATTATTCAAAAAGATATGGGTTTTTTTTTCCGCTCCTTCTTTTAACTGGATTAGCCTGTACTGATTGAACAGAGGTTTTTTTCTTTTCTTTTTAAACATATATCGTATTCAACATACATATATATTAATATACACACATGCAGAATATTCACACCATAATATCAGCACATATTTCTCATTCAGATCCAACATCAAAAGATAGAAAAAGGTCGAGTTTGCTCACCTGTGTATTGATAAAACAGAGGAGACCCGGGCTTGAAACTGGAGTGTGGATGAAAACAGAGATTAAGATTTGAACTTGAGAGTGGAAATGCTTTTGCAAACTAGAGTTGATCTGAAATGCTTCAGGTCTGAATCTTTGAAAACTTTGCTTCAAGTTTTGAAACTTGAAGTTTGATTGCTGAGAAACACAGCTTCTTTGTTGTTCTTTGATTCCCAGATTTGATATCTTCCAAAACTTTGTTTGAGATGTTAATTATTTTAGATTTTTTTTTTCTCAGCTTTTAGAAATGAAACTGAGGTGAAGAGGGTGGTGCATATGAAGAGAAGTTGACTGTGTGATGTACTAACTTTGTACAGGGTATTATATTGTTTTGTACACAATAGGTATGGCTGAAGATGACAGGGGAAAGTAATGTCTGGGTATATGCTTATTAGAGATTTTGTTGGCTGAAATCTATTTTTTTAACAATTCGAGTTGTCCTTTGCTTTGTTGACCATGCAAACTTTTTGTGGCTGATGAGAACACTTTGGGTGCTGCTATGATCTAGCTTTAGTGGCTAAAGATACTTGCATTTTTTTATTATATGTGAATGTATTCATTTATTGGTTTTATTTCTTTCTTTCTTTACTTTAGTAATATTGTTTTGCTTTGGCCTCATCACTTTTATAAAATAAGGTGAACTTCTATTTAACAAGTTGTTTGAATTTTTAGCTAATATATTTCATTTGCCTAGCTTAATTATGTATTTGTTTTGCTATCTTTTATAAGTGTTTATATGCGAATGCATTTTATTTCTATGCTTTTACTTATTAATTTTATTTATTATTTACTATAAATCCTAATTCAAATACAAATGAATTATTCAAATTTTAAATTTATTCCAAAATTTATTCAATATTCACATTAACTATCAATTTAAATTAAATTCAAAATTGGGGTCGTTAAAGACTTCCCCCCTTAAAAAGAATTTCGTCCTCGAAATTCGCCAGAGAGAGATAACGAAGAAAGATGAAAGATAGAGAAATATCTTTTCAGATTGAATTGGATATCAACTCTGCATTTGGCTCACCAAATCAAAATATCAATAATAGATACAAGAAATTATAATAGAATTTCAAATTTAGTTTTAAACGATGTCGTTTTATTGATACAATTCAAATTTAGCTTCATATTCTATTAATCAATTTAACTCAATTTAAAATTTCCAATTCATTTGAAATTTTCAATTTCAAATTTCAAATTCGTATTCATTAAGGTTTAAATCGAAAAGCCGATAAGAAACCGATGAAGATACGAAGTAAAAATTTCTTACAACGATACGTAGGGCCACCATTACACTGAAACGTTTTTCTGGAGCTATCACGAAGAAATCAAAAGAATTGAAATCGAATCAAAGGAGATTGAGAAGAGAAAGTTGTTTCCACTGTTGTAGGGTATTGACTATTTACAGTCGTATTTCCCTGTCCCCTATCTCGTTCTCTTCTTGCACTAATACTCACTATCAGTGGATAGTAAGAGAATTTACTGAGGCATACGGACGAATATCTCAGGGATTACTCATTCTAGGGATACTTCACCCTATCTCTAATGAGCTACTTAACGTGTTACACTCCTGAGCTAAAGTTCAACCTTAGCTCTGATACCAATTGTAGCGATCCTGACTTGACCTTCGAAAATCGGCACCGAATACGTTACCTATATTCGAATGCCGCAAATTCAAATGTCGAATCCGGCCCGCCGGAGCTTATAACAACATTAAGTAAATAACACAGCGGAATAAAAGAATAATACATTGCTATACAGATTTAATACAATATCTGATACAATAGATGATCTAATAGATATCAATATACATCAGAGATATGATACAATAAAATAGCAGCGGAAAAGAAAATAGATGACATCTAGCAGCGGAACAATATAACTCTAAGATAGTCTTCAAGGAAGAACTCCGAGAACTGCAACTCCATCTCCAAGAATCAATCCAGCAATAGCTCGACCCCCAATAACGATGCACCAAGCTAAGCAAGACTGGTGTGGTCCAAAGACTGAACTAACTCCAGATAATCTACTAAACCTAGCTATCTGAAAAACCCAACTCTAGACTGCTCGTGTAGAAAATAATGAGCACCCAGAGTTTAGGAAAGAAACAATAAACTCCGGATCAGCCATGGGACTGGTGTGGGCAACAAAAACAGTTTATCTTTCAAAAACAAACAAAGAAATATTTTAAAGTTAATTCGCAATGCTTTTTGAAATGAGACTACCATAAGACGTCCTGCCACACACACAATGCAAACGCAGACTTGGAGGAGATTTCTTCTTATGATAGTCAAAGATGCTTGATACGCATTAAAAATAAACATTTGATATTATTACTAGTGCATAGTGTAGGACAAATCATTTCGAAAGTAGAATATAAATCTTAGCCAGCATAGTTACCATTATATTATGCCTACTATAGCTACCATATTAGATGGCAGGTTCTACAACTAATACTGTACAAGGCTCGTATTGTTTCTTTGGATTTCCAACGAATGGTCAGGCCAAGGAACTTCCCATTGCCACATGAGAACGCCCCTGGAAGGACGTCCCCGAGAACCTAACAGGATCTCTACCAACATAAGGCCGGGTTACCCCTAACTGGGTAACAACTGACACGAGTATGCCATCCCCCGGTCCTTTGGGACCTTTATCCGAGAGCTCTCTAATCAACATCACATCATAATAATAAGTGTTTCAACATGAGTAAGCATTTGGGCTCCATACCATGATACAACCCTTTTCCAGAAGGAAATGCACATACCCTAAAGTGAGCTACCCTTCATAACCTTGCTGCATCTTTCCTGTTTTGACCATTCCGGGGTGTGAGGCTCGACGAAGTCACGTCCACAAAGACACACTTTATACAAAAGCCGTGCTTTGGGTCAACAAATGATCATAGAAATGATCACAAAGATAAACGATCAAACAAATGATCCTATCACAAATGATCAACACAATGATCGTTTCACAGCAACACTCAGCATATTACATTACCAAACTGGGAATATATCGCTGATAACCTTCAACTACATAACCTCTGAGCTCGTACGTCTCAGAGAAGGGTGTTAAGCTAAGAGAATAAATTCTCCGCCACCAACAGAAATATATTTGAAAGAAATCAGCTTTATATCTCAATTTGTAATGTCAGACATACTATCCATACAAGTCTGTTCCGGGATCGAACAGAACCGAAGGCACTTACAAAGAAGTCCTTGCAATCTGGATATTCACTAATCACGTTCGGACTTCCCATCACATATGGAGTCTTTATACCGGGGACCATTCGATGCAAAGACATTCGACGAGTTGTCCTTTCACTTTCAAAAATATCCGGTCTTCAACACCGGTCTTCAAATGCTATCCATAACGACATATCACATATTCGGAATGGGATATATGACACAAAGGTCCTCTCCTGGCTAAACCAAACAGTGAGCGCAGTATTTCAAAAACATATGATTATTGGGATTTCAATTAAGTCACAACTTAAAACCCAAAACTTTTCTTCAAATGGTTTAAACCAATTACCATTTCAAATCTTTATATTACAAAAAAGATTTATTTCACAAAGATCAATTTATAGACTTTAAAACAATTTCCATTCCAATTGGATTAACTCATTAAATCTTTAAATCAAAGATTTAACTCATAGCTTTCAAAATTCGATTAACTTGTTGAACCTTTAATTCAAGATTCAACTTATAGCTTTCAAATCGTTTTCATAACTTGGAAATTATCTTCATTTTCAAACTTGAAATTCTTTTTAACACAAATTGGACGTTCATTTCTTATGTGAAAGCTTTTATTATTTGAAAACAAACAGTTTTCGTTTCAGAAAAATCCAATTATATTTACACAAGTTAAAGTTCTTAATTTATATTCATATTCCCAAATAAATTCATTTTAAAATAGTTTAACCCATATATAACTGGTATAACATCTTTAATCCCTAGTTTTAAATCATAGAATTCAATTTCAAATCTTGAATTTAAGTTCAAATCAAATTATTCAACTTCATATCTTATCGAGTTATTCAAAATAAATTTCATCTATGAAATACCATTTCAAAAGCTTTTCACTTTAAACCCAATCCATTTCCAAAACATTTGAATTCAAATATTCAAATTTAAAACTATTTCAAAAATCTGTGACCTAATCGATTTCCTCGTGAAATCCATATTTGTGTGTGTATGGTGTGGCCAGGGGTTTTACACAATAAAAGTTCCACATCATCAATCATCACAGATTAAAACACAGAAATATAGTTGATAAGCGATATAAACTATAATGCTCATCGTCCATTCACAGATTCACAGATAATATACAAATGCAAATAAATATACACTGCTCAATCTACAGAACAAAATATCACAAATCAGATAGGATAATCCATTCAAAGCATCTCATATAATACAATCATTCATAAGTAAGGTCAAGCATTTAATAATCATTTATAAACAGGGTTAATTAATCGTTTAATCCTAATTAATTCAATTTAATTTCAATTAAATTTAATTACTTATGAATTTATTATCAAATTCTGATTTATTAATTAAAAATCGTTTGATATAAACTAATTTACCAATTTCCTTAATTTATTAAATGATTCTTAGTTAATCACATAAATTAAATTAACCTTAAGTTAATTACATAATCATTTAACCTTTAATAAATTAATTATCCTTAAATAAATTTCTTTGGTTAATTTATCACATTATCCTTACATTATTTATTGCTTAATCACTTGATTAATCAATTTTAATCATTAATTTATATTTAATTAAAAATCCTTAATGTACCAATTAAGTATTACTCAATTAATAAATCTTTAAACCTTAATTAATGATTTTTTTTAAACCCTTAATTCCTTATTTAATTTACCCAACTCATTAATAAATTAAATAAATAAATTATTCATTTTAATTAACTTAAGACAAATCTCTTTCTTATTAGTGATTTATTATCACTTATAAATATGTTGACAATTCATATTCAATTTACTTTTAAATTCATTTCAAATTTAATTAATTAAAATGAATAAACCTTTTTAGAATACACTTAAGTATTTAACGTTTTCCAGTTATTAAACAAATTTAAATTTTTAAACTTTGTTTCCAAACTAAGTTTCAACTGGACTTGGATTTATATTTAACTTTGATTCAAAACTTATTTTAAACTTTGTCTGATCATTCAAATTCAGTTTAAGTTTTCAAAACAATAAAACAGGTTTCTATTTAAACCTGGAAAACACTCATACCCGAGCCACTCAAAAATTTGCTTCGAGTCTTTATAATGTTCTCACGCACACGACCCCGAGACAATCAAACAAAACTTCGAGTCTTCCTCCATGCCACTTCTTCTTCCCCAACCTTGTAACCCACAGACACAACGACGCACTTGCACGCGCACACCTCGGCTCGTCGCTTCTGACCGTCACTCTGGCCATCTACGAGTCATCAACGACACCACGAGCAACCCAAACACTCAAGGACCTGAATCGAACTCGAGAATGAAATCGAGTAACCCAACCCAAAATCTAGAACCACCCCCCATCTGAAAAACCACCACGTGCCGACGATCTATGCCGCCATCAACTTCACCATTCCACCCAGGGCTTCGTCTTCAACCCACGCCAAATCTCCCCAGGTCCGATTGAACACGAAGCTTCCTCGTCAACGAATTAACTCTGAAACTGACCCTAACAAAATTTCACTCTAAAACCCTAGTTCAACCTCATCTGCTTCCCACAACAAATTATAAAATCATCCATCATTTTTCTGATGATCTTTAACCTCCAAACATGCTTCCCCTTCAATCACGAGATTTATCGTAACTCCAATCACCAAAAATTGACGAATTTACAATTTCTGTTCATACCACAATATCTCGACAACCATGCAACTGAAAATCATGAAATAACTCTCTAAAATCACCATTTTGAAATTCAAACATGGCTGTGTAATCAGATTTTAAAGTTAACATATTCGATTTTTCTGATGAATATATTGATCTACTGTAAATTTTTAATTTCAAAAATATTTCCTAAATTTTTATACCTAATATTATTTTTAAAACTAACCTTACATTATTGTGAACAACTTTATTTCATACGTCACGACCTAAATGTCATTATTCAAAAAGATATGGGTTTTTTTTCCGCTCCTTCTTTTAACTGGATTAGCCTGTACTGATCGAACAGAGGTTTTTTTCTTTTCTTTTTAAACATATATTGTATTCAACATACATATATCTTAATATACACACATGCAGAATATTCACACCATAATATCAGCACATATTTCACATTCAGATCCAACATCAAAAGATAGAAAAAGGTCAAGTTTGCGCACCTGTGTATTGATAAAACAGAGGAGACTCGGGCTTGAAACTGGAGTGTGGATGATAACAGAGATTAAGATTTGAACTTGAGAGTGGAAATGCTTTTGCAAACTAGAGTTGATCTGAAATGCTTCAGGTCTGAATCTTTGAAAACTTTGCTTCAAGTTTTGAAACTTGAAGTTTGATTGCTGAGAAACACAGCTTCTTTGTTGTTCTTTGATTCCCAGATTTGATATCTTCCAAAACTTTGTTTGAGATGTTAATTATTTTAGATTTTTTTTTGCTCAGCTTTTAGAAATGAAACTAAGGTGAAGAGGGTGGTGCATATGAAGAGAAGTTGACTGTGTGATGTACTAACTTTGTACAGGGTATTATATTGTTTTGTACACAATAGGTATGGCTGAAGATGACAGGGGAAAGTAATGTCTGGGTATATGCTTATTAGAGATTTTGTTGGCTGAAATCTATTTTTTTAACAATTCTAGTTGTCCTTTGCTTTGTTGACCATGCAAACTTTTTGTGGCTGATGAGAACACTTTGGGTGCTGCTATGATCTAGCTTTAGTGGCTAAAGATACTTGCATTTTTTTATTATATGTGAATGTATTCATTTATTGTTTTATTTCTTTCTTTCTTTACTTTAGTAATATTGTTTTGCTTTGGCCTCATCACTTCTATAAAATAAGGTGAACTTCTATTTAACAAGTTGTTTGAATTTTTAGCTAATATATTTCATTTGCCTAGCTTACTTATGTATTTGTTTTGCTATCTTTTATAAGTGTTTATATGCGAATGCATTTTATTTCTATGCTTTTACTTATTAATTTTATTTATTATTTACAATAAATTCTAATTCAAATACAAATGAGTTATTCAAATTTTAAATTTATTCCAAAATTTATTCAATATTCACATTAACTATCAATTTAAATTAAATTCAAAATTGGGGTCGTTACATGTTCTATTTCGATATGTAAAGTACTTTAATAGTATTGCTAAAATGTCGATTTAATATTGCAGGCCATTAAAACAAAGCTTACCCATCACAAGACCAAGCGATCCCTGACATCACTCAATAAACAAATGTTAAGCCACAAAAATTCCAAGTTCAAATACTATATAAGAAGTGCTTCAAGCAAACAGTTAGTGATTCCGCCGGAGGTGGGCTCTTTCTAACTAATTGTGATCGTTTGTGCAAACGAGCATACGATTAAATAGCCTGTGTCTGCCCCTGCAAACTCACTTAACAATGAAGTACACTTCTTTGGATAAAACAAACTACTTGAAAAAGAAAGGAATGTGTGCTTGAAAAAGATAACAAGGAGTCACCGATATGAGCAAATGGCGAAAAGACATGGGCAAGCAGGCAGGAAACAGCCAAAGACCACTTCGGAGGCACAAGCCCTCTTCGGAGGCACAACTCTTCGATGGATAAAGACCTCCAACGGGGCTTGTCAGAAAAAGAAAGTTCTCTTTCTCAACCAAAAAAGATTGGTGGAATGACCGGAGGTATCTTCCCAAGTGGAAGGCACAGGGCCCTTGTTAACTAGTTGCGATCGTTTGCGTAAACAAACATCCAAGTAACTTGTGTCCGCCCCGTGAATCCATCCAACCATGAGAAAGGAAATTCCAGGCAAAAGCCCTACTAGGAGGTACACATTTCACCGAGATTTAAAATAAAACTTCACAAGAGTTGAAATGTGAAAAGCCCTCTTCGGAGGCCCATTTCACCAGAGTTGAAATGCTAAAAGACCTCGTCGGAGGCACACATTTCACCGAGATTTGAAAAAAAACTTCACAAGAGTTGAAATGTGAAAAGCCATCTTCGGGGACCCATTTCACTAGAGTTGAAATGCTAAAAGACCTCTTTGGAGGCACATATTTCACCGAGATTTGAAATAAAACTTCACAAGAGTGTAAAGGTGAAAATCCCTCTTCGGAGGCCCATTTCACCAGAGTTGAAATGCTAAAAGACCTCTTCATAGGCACACATTTCACCAGGATTTGAAGTGCAAACAGCTCTCTTCGGAGACACACTTCATAAGAGTTGGAATGTGGAAAAGCCCTCTTCGGAGGCGTACTTCTACTTTTAAGAAAAGATCAATCTCTCTACAATGAGAATATTTTTCTCCGAAGATTGAAGTACCAAATCAAAGCCTTCTTTCGAAGCCCACTTCGCCGCACAGGAGAATTCACTACTTTTCTTTTAAAAAAAAGAGAAAAAGAGTGATCATTTCCAAAAGTTGAAGTGTATTAAAAAAGAGAGTAGACTTCTCCAATACAAGGCACATTCTACTTAATCAGCGAAATATTTCCTTAAAATGGAAAAATTATTCTCTAAAGTACGAAACGAGCCTTCTCAAAAATGGAAAAGCTGTTCTCCAAAAAAAGAGTACAAGTCCTCTCGAAACAGAAGAGTTGTTCTCCAAAATCTTGCCAATGTGAATGACATTGCAATAAACCGTGGTATGGGAGCAATATAATATAGTTACAAAAATAAAAGCAATGCTCAAGCAACATACCACTGGCTTACTGCAATGTCACACAAAGAAAATAAAGAAACTTGTATGAAAAAGAAGAATAAATGCATTCTCAAATACAGACAGAAGTTTGTACAAGTAAAAAAATCATTTTATTACATACTATGAAAATTTTATACATGTTCAGGTTTAAAAATAAAAAGAAGGCGGGGACCGGTACCCACACAATCTCCGGTCAACACAAGCCTTTATACATACAAGCAAAAAAGCAAAAAGCGAGATGAAAAACATAGGACCAAACCCATCACTTCTTCTTCCTGGCACCTTTGGAGCTCTCACTTGGTCGGATGATTAACTTTTTGGGTCGGCTTTTAAGAGTAAGGGAAGAAGGAGAAATGGGTGCAATTGGATCTTCTTTTGCTTTTTCTTCGCTGGCAGAACCTTCCCTCTTTCTCTTTGAGATTCCACGCTTCCCCTTCTTCCTTGAAGAAGACTCACTACCCGGAGTGAAAAGTGCAGACAACTTTATGTCATCAGAAATAATTTGCTTCGGAGTTCTTTCGCCTTCTTCAGGTTCCTCGGCTTTCTGTTCTTGTGAAGCGACCGGGTCATCCAAGCCTTGAAGAGCTTCTATCTGCTCCTCTTGTGACCCCGGTTGAGAAACGGAAGGAGGAGTAATCTGAAGAGGCGGGAAGGGGACAGCTGGAGGAGGGGAAGTCTGAACAACTCTTGGCGCTTTCACTACAGGAGAAGAGAAGATAAAATCAGCATCTCTCATAAAGAGAGGAGAAAGTGGCGCGTCAAGATTTAAGTAATAATCAAAAAGTTCATCAAGCTCATGTGAAGTAAACAAGCAGTCCACTTGAGCAAGATCAGCATTGAGCTTACCTGGAGAAGTAGGCTTTACTATGTCAACTTCAAAGTCCTGTGCTTCGGTGCTTTCTTAAGTCTCATCTCCAGCGCGAGCGGTTGCACTTTCAATGACATCTTTAGCAGGAGGTGGAGAATGGGAACTGGAGCCAACAATATCGATGTCGGCCGAAATCGAAGGTCGAACTGGGTCGGTTGAGGTTGCCTTCCCTAAATGTTCACCTGCTTCCATTACGGCTCGCTGTTTAGCGAGTTGCTCCTTTACCCTGGCAAGAGCATCAAGTGCATCGTCGTCTAGATAGTGCGCCTCCAAATCTGCTTCAGCATATCCAGCGCCTCCAAGCATATCAAGTGCGGCCTCCCACACTTCGGCCAAAGTGATTTCGTACTTCGGTCCTAAAAACCTAAGGCTACCGCGCCCCAGAACACTATGTATGTAAAACTCGAATAACGTAGAGCTGATGTTGCCTTTAGTTGCCATATGAGATTCTTCGGCTGCTGCTTTGCCGGCAATAGATTCATCACGCTCTTTTTCAACTTCAGAAAATTGAGCTTTTAGCATTTCAATTTCCAAGCTCTAGGAGCTGGTTTTTTCTCGCAACTGAACAACGTCAGTTCGGTAGCTTTCTATAACTCGCTGGTGCGCTTCGAATTTAGCTTCAGCGTCTCTTTTCCCGGCATGAGCATCTCTCACCTGCTTTTGAAGCACTTCTCTTTGAGAATAGGAAGTGGAAGAAGTGGCAATCTCCTCTTTAAGTTTTTCAACTTCCGCTTCAAGTTTCTCATTGTAAGCGGCAATGCTCTTCATCTCTGCATCATACTGATCGAGTGTTTTCTTCCACTCGGATTTATCATTTTCCATAGTCAGAATGGCTTCGAGGTTTGCGCGGTTTACTCTTTGAAGCTCGTCAACAAGTTTTTGCCAACCAGACATTATCTCGATATCGAGTTTGACGGCATCAATATTTCGCAGCATAGCTTGCTTTTCGCTTGGGACCAAGTCAAGATCAAAACGCACTCCTTTTAGGCACCAGTGCAGAAACCGGCTTTGAAGAGTAGCCAGACCCTATCCAACTTGATACGAGGGACAACTGATGATTGTTTGAATATCGGCTCTTTGAAGGGAAGGAGAGCTGGAAGGGATTTCCAAAGAGATGGGAGCAGTGGGCTTTTTAGAAATTTTAGATGCCGGCTTTTCGCCAAGTTTGGCACGTTTACTCCAATCTTCAGCGGCATGACTTTTCCCTTTGTCATCACGAGATTTTCGTTTGTAAGAATCATCCTCTCTCTGGGAAGAATCACGTCGTTCGTCCCTTCTCCCGTAGCGTTCTTCATAAGCATGCCTCTTACGAGCTTTTCTTGCAGCTCTTTCTTCGTCGGTCTCCCATGAGGCAGGAAGATACCTTTTGGGGTCATAAGAGCCACGTCTCCTATAACGCTGGAAATCATCATAGTAAGAGCCGCTACGTCCCATTGGAGAACCTGAAAAAGAAGAAAAGACAAGTTCAGAAATCTTCAAAGCAAGGAAGTTGCATGCATATAAGTGCTGAAAAATCCTAAGTGTGTGTAACGTGCAAACTACGCGTGTCAAACTACGAACCACTCCTCGGTTGGGGGGTGATGACGGATTTTACAACAAGTGTCAACTCTTGAGCTGATGGAGTTTGTTGCAAGACAGATGTCGCTTCAACTACTGGAGAAATAACTTTAGTAGTAGTGGTATCGTCTTTAAAGAGCTCCTGCGAAGTAATCATCAGGTTGCTCAATCCCTCAAAAATGTCGTCACCATCGCGCCCAGCGAGACCCTTCCCCTCAGCTCCTTCACTAGCAGTCTTCCCGGATTGGTGAGGAGGTTCCTTTTCCTCAATGACAGGGGCAAGTGTAAATTTGAAAGATGACCCCGCAACGTCAAGAGAGGCAGAACACTTCACCAGTGAAGCCTTAGTAGTAGGTTCTTTCGGTATAAGTTCTTCGGTGGACACTGAGGCATCTGGTGTCTCTACTGGAGAATCATGGACTTCATGAGGCTGAGTAGAACGGGAAGAGTGCAGAAGTCCAAATTGGTACAGAAACTCGTCTTTCAGCATAAATTTAATGCTTCTCTCCTGAACCGCCACAGCATTTAGTCTTTCAAAAGTCGGCTTGTGGCTGGGATCTTTAGAGGGAGGAGGAAGTGCGGTAAAAGTAAAGAATGGAATTAGCTCTCAACAACTCAGACTTTAAAAGGCTCAAATGGAAAGAACGGGAATAAGCAATCTTACTTCCTACTCTCTATATGGCATGAAATTCTGGAGGGGCAGCGAACGAAGAAGAATTGATTCAAGAACCCATGGGCGCTTTTCGGAAGATCGACGATCAGTCTACGGTTCCTAGCGCTTCTCACAAGTGTGATGGAGGGATGATCTTTGTGTTTTACAAATGTGCACAAGAAGAAAATCTCCTCAAGCTCGGAAGATGATCAAGTGTCCTCCTGAATAGTACATACAGTCCCATGAGGATGGTGTAGCCATTGGGATGTAATTGGAAGGGAGAGATAGTTAATCGCAGAAGGAGTTGTTGAAGGAAATCATTAAAAGGAGGAATAGCTCCATTCAAGCACATCTGGCGATTGACAGTGATAAAACCGAGAGGTGGCCTATCAGCAGTATCGTTTGGCCCAGGAAGTAAAGCATCTACTTCAGCAATACCAAACTGAATGCGTAGTTGGTTGAACACCCGTTGATTCAGGGTATTTGAAGTCCTTTCCGGGGGATCATCCAGTGGATTGGCTATCGTGAAGGCCCCTCCAACTGGCCCCACTACTTCTTCTTGCTGAGAAGACATTCTACACAAGGAACTGGATATTCCAACGTGATGGTGCACGTTTCCTAAATATGTGAAGTATTGTGCAAAACTAATAAAACGACAAGCAAATATAACTGAAATTAAACTAATAGGCATTTGTCAATTATAAAGTTTCAGGGCTTGTTGCTTTAAGTCCAAATACAGGTGCAGTGTTGATGCGAACAAATCCACTTTAATTGATTCATATTTCTTTGATTTAATATTTCACTTGAATTTGTTGGTTCATGGCACTTCATATAATTTATTTAAATTAATTATCCTTTATCGACTAATCTGTCTTTCGATGTGGGCGATCAGTGGCAGTATATTCGTCCCGTTTTTCTGCAAATGTTGTGTTTAACAGGTTATTAGCATTAAAGTTAATATAATCTATAAAGAAGTTCAACAAGTTAAAACATGTTATCTCGGCAGTTCAAGTTGAGAATTTAATTCAACAATGTCATGTTCATTCGAATTGAAAAGCGTTCAAGTCCTTAAGTCGCAGGAACGACTCAAGCTAGCTCGGGGATTATTTAGGTCGTCCAGATCAAATCCAATGACCTAACATAAGTCAAACTCTCTTAAGTCGCATTGTTCGAGCCAAGGAGTTCAAGGATGTGAAGAACAGGCTAAGTCCTAGTTCGCTTGAATGCATACGCGGCCTACGAGTTATATCGCAGGAAGTTAGGTCGTTCGAAAAGTTAGGTCGTTCAGCCTCCCTTAGGTTGCAAGAATTCTTAAATCGTTCGGTTTGTTAGGTCGGCCAAGTTTGTTAGGTCGTAAAGGTTTTTATGTCGCTCAGATTCCCTAGATCGCTTCTGATGTAACTCAACAATCTCTAGCTATCTCTTGTCAAAATCGCTATGCCCTTCTTTCCTTAACCCACTAAATCCTCTCCACTCAATAGCTCGCTATCTCATTAACCTATAATCTGATAACCAGTTATCACCTATACAATGAAATCCATCATCTTCTTAATGAAATCCATTATCTCTCCATACCACCAAATCACCCAAAACTGATTCAAGTCATCGCAGATCCATCATACTGCCGTGCTCTTGTGAATCGCAGCAACAACATAGCTAACGGTGATCGAAAATCGATTGCAACATGGCTCGAAAGTGTAACGCGACGTACAGAGTTGGACTGAGGTCAGAAAATGAGGATTCGCAATTCGGTGATGAACATAGTTGGATAAAGATCGAATCCACTTGCGCGATACAATGGTAAAGATGAATTAATGACTGGTTAGATTGAATTCGCCCTTGGAAGCTCGAAGGTTCGTAATGGCAGAGCAGGTTGTCAAAGCAGTTAAGTAAGGAAGAAGAAGCGAGCTAACGGCTTATATAGAGGAGAGAGAGGAAGATGTATCGGTACGCGAGCTAGCGAGCCAGCGAGCCAATTGAGTCGCTCACGACCTAGAGCAATTAGATCGAAGCACACGACCTATGACATAGGAGTATACTTCGAGGGGCAAATGTTAATATCATTCTAGACAGCGACTCAAATACTCGAAGGGAACTAGCGACCTAGCGTGATATAGCGACCTAACGACCTAATGAGATAAGCAATCTAATGACCTAAGCATACAACGACCTAATGACTTAACGATCTAAAGACTCTAGAGATTCTACGGGTTAAAGATCTGCGAGTTAACGACCTAGTGACTCCGTGAAGGCAACGACCTACCAAGCTAGAGGAAGAACGACCTAGCGACCTAAAGATATCAACGACCTAGCGACCTAAAGTTTTCAATGACTTAGCGACCTAAAGATATCAGCGAGCTAGCGACCTAAAGCATGAAGCGAGTCAGCGAGCTAATGAGTTAGCGACTTAACAAGTCAGCGACCTAATGACCCAACGACCTAACAGGTTAAGACAGTATGAGGCCGCATGCATGCTACTTCTTCATTAGGTCGCTCACGACCTAAATAGACCGAGATAACTCCATAAGTTGTAACCTCTTATGCCGCTTCTTTCCTAGGTCGCCACGACCTACCAGTTTGTTCAGGAGATCAAGTCCAACCTGTTAGACCGTAACCCATGTTCCCTAGGTCGCCCACGACCTACGTCCTACCCTTAGGTCGCTCACGACCTACGACCTACCCCTAGGTCGCCCACGACCTACGACTTACTCCAGAAATCTCCTATAAATACCATGCCTACACCACCGAGGGGGGACCCTTTTGGCTCATTTCCGGAACGCCGATACTCTGCTGATTTCTCGACTCACCCGACGCTTCAAATACGAAAGACACTTCAACGAACTTCAAGAAGAAATCTAACACATTCGACATGGATTCAAAGAGTTCTTCTACATCGAAGTTCTAGCTATTTGTCTTAGTAGTGTTGTAATCGAAGATTGTTGTAAAGTTGTAATCGATTCAGCAATAAAGAAGATTAAAGTGGACGTAGGCTTAACTTGAAGCCGAACCACTATAAAACTGTTGTCCTTTTATTGTTTTTCTGTGACTTTTCTACTTACTTCTAATTCCCGTATTGACGGGTGGTGCTTTCACTTAATCTCTATTTACACCAGGGTGTTAGCGTTCAATTTTAGCGTTAACAATAAGTGAATGAGGATAAACTAGAAATTGTGAAATGGTAATTGTGAATAAGGGAAAGAAAGGTCAATGTGAATAAAAGAAAATTAATATAGCTAATAATCAATTTGGAATAAATATGTAGGATGTACATATATTATTTTATTCGCATAGCGATTTGATCCAGAATTCGAGCATAGAATTTCGAAATAATTGTATCGATCCGGGTTGGAATTTTTCACTTGATTTTCAATGGCGAAACCTGGATATGGATTTTTGGTTGATTCTAGAATCTCCATCGTAGTTTATGGCTATGCAAGGAGAATGACAGTTTCTGATTAAGAAGCCAGATTTGAGTCCGCACTAGAAAGTGTGGTGGACGATACTAGTTCGGAAGTGAAATTGTGTGATCGAGTGAGCGATCGGATTTGGTATTGCGTACGAATTGTATAAGTACATCGTACGGGTTTGAATGAAATGAATATTGAAATTTCATAAAAAATCTTATAAAATGATTTTGAATGTCAAAATTGGGCATTGATGTTAAGTAGTATGCAGGTGTGTTAAAGGTAAAAGATAAATTTGAATTCGATTTCTAAGATAATTTAAATTGCTCAACAAAAAGGTATGTATTCGAATGTCTATATGAAATTTGATGATTTCCTTGTCCAACAAATTGCTCTTTTGTTTTCCTTTCGAAATCTAGGAACCCGTGGTACCATTTTGTAGTCGTACCGAGCAAGCCGCGCAAAGGAGACGTTGGCGAAATTTTTCGAAAATTTAGCGAGTTCGAAAAATTTTGAGAAAATTTTGATAATTTAAAATTTGAATTTAAATTTAAATTCGAATTGTCAAGAAAATAATATTGTTTGGAATTTATGGTTACGTTTGGAAAGTTAGTTGAAGCGATAACGAGCCTTTAATAAAAAGATTTGTTTTGGCAAGTTGATAAAACTGATTGATTTTGGGGAAAATAATAAACAGGTTGAGGATCATTCTTCTTAACTAGTAATTTTGGGACGAAATTCTTTTAAAGGGGGAAGAATGTGATGACCCGGAATTTTGAACATTTGAAATTGAAATATTTGAAAGTTAGTTTAACTTGAATTTCAAATGTATCTATTTATTTGGAAATTTAAATAATTGAATTCAATAATTGGAAATTGAATAAATTGCTGAATTGGGAATTTTGAACTAGTTAAAAATAATTTGAAGGCTAAGAAAATTTATATTGATAATACTGAAGATAAATGAAGCTTCAGCATTGAATTTGGAACTGTTTTGTTCAGATTGAAATTTTATCGTTTAAATCATATTTAAAATAGCCATCCGAGGCACAGTCTCAGAATTCGACAAAACCAGTTCCATTGGATCCTTAATATTGTATTATTATCGGGTTTCAATTTTCGTAGTGTTTGGAGAGATCGTTTGGCCGTATGGTAAGCAAACACGTTGAAAATTATATCGAAATTTAATTTAATAACTAGGTTCAAAAAGCTATCTTCTCCATATGATCAAATTTGGAATCGAAACCTTTTCCATTGTGTTCAGAATAGGGGCATAACCTTACAAACGCCTAGCCACACGCATCAATAGGATTTCGAAAATGTAAATTGCGACAATCGAGATGATTTGAATTTGAATTTAAATTTAAACAAATAATAACTAATATTGCTGCATTTAAAATATTGTCTCAAAGCTTTGCATACACGTGTAGAAGAAATTGAATGTGACGCCCCACCTCTATACCCATGCTAGCCAAGGACACTACTGGGTAATGTCGTCAACTAGCATGGAGAATAAGGCTGTTGAGGAGCGACCATCTGTATAATTGCTTTGTGCGAGTACCGATATGCCACATAAAATATAACAAAAGGAAATCCGACATACCGACACGAACTCAAAGCTACTACACAGTGGCTATATGTAATCTTCGGAAACAAATATAGAAGTATCATAACACAAATCAGTCACAGAAGTTCATATCTCAAAGGCGGAAACAGATATCAATATTACACATAAAAGTGTATATCAGAGTAGTGGTCTAACAAGATCCACAATATAACAAAAGAATAGTTACAAATGCTACAAAAAGAATAAGTATACATCATAGAGTCTATATCTCAAATGTATACAACAAAATAAACTACTAATCTAAGTAGTTAGCCAAAAGTCAGGATAATAATCCCAGATGAGGAGTCAAGTAGAAGCAGCTATAACTTCTCGGTCTGACTCGAGTATTATTTAATAAGAAAATAATAAACGGATCAGTCTAACTATAAATATAAGATAAAATGAGATAGAATACGAGATGTGAAAAAAACGTATGGTAACAATAATGCCATTAAATGACAAATATACCTTTGCCAACACGAAAACCATACATCATTTCAAGAAATCTCGAAACACAAAAAAGAATGTCATATTCTTTATTTTTGTTCACCAAACCATAAATATTGACAATTTTATCAATGCCAATCACAAAAGTTAATGACACACAAATTCACCAATGCACAAATATTGATAAAACTTATCAATGTAAATCACGAAAATTGGTGAAATACAAATTCTAGAAATCATCAACTAGCAATCCAGAAATCACAAAGAGTGGGGGAAGAGGCCTATCACAAAACGGGAGCATGAAAGCTCACGGACACGTGTATCACAAAACAGAAAGCTTTTCCACGGTTGCTAACCATTCATTTTGAGCTGAAGCTCCACAAAATAGCTCGAAGACCATGGGTCGCTACCCCACCAAATTGAGTCGAAACTCCATAAAAACGGGGTTTAATCTCCCTCGCAGACAAAGAGACATCGCTCATTGCTAGTCTAAATCACAAAATGATCATCATCGATCATCAAGAAGTGTCAAATACACTAAGCTAGTAAATATATGAGCTTAGCATCATGTCCCATAACCACTTGCTTAACTTTAATATTTACGAACAAATTGTACATCTCCACTCGAAAATTGTCACAAGAGGTTCAATCGAACAAGTCCAAGAATTAACAGACGGAATAAACGCAAGCGTTTCATACCACTTATTTTACTAAGCCGTTTAATTAGATTTCTCATACGAGTGAGGTAAAGGTTTGTATATGCTAGTAGATTGGAAAACGGTTTAAGAAGCGAGCTTTGTAATAAAATAGTGTTCAAATCGTTTTGATGAAAGAGTTTTGATATTTACTACTAGTATTGAAACCTTTATATTTTTTAAAGTGACAAGTCACAAAAATGATTGTAAAAATAATCAGTCACCAAAATTCACATTCGAAGACGTGAATAAAATCCAAAGAAATCGATTACCGAGTCCATCGAAATGGATATTCCCAAAAATCCTGATATAAAAGAAGTCATCAAAGTCGATAATAAATTATAATCAACAAATCGGATAATCACGAATCGATAAAATTGGAATTCTCAAGAAAATAGGCATAATATGCAAAAGCAAGCAGATTCAGACGTCTTAAATGTATGACTCGGACGTCTGAATCTGGAAAATAAAATATTTTCCCAAACATAATTCAGAAGTCTGAACCATAGATTTTAGACATCTAAAAATAGCCTTTTAAGCCTATTTTCTTTCTGGTTGCATTCGAGCCAATTTAGACGTTTGAAAATATTGATTCAGACGTCTGAATCTGGGAATATAAGTTTTTCTAATATAATATTGAAACTTCTGAAAAGAAGCATTCAGACGTTTGTAACCTGTTTCTCAGGCCTTTCTTGAACTTAGGCCAAAAATGGCCAAAACGAATATCGAAAGCTATCGGACGAGCAAAAACGAATAAGGATTTATGCCAAGCAACAACCCAGCCTTAATGACTCTTCGATACGCCTCGAATATCAATGTCCAAATATCCATAATAGGATTTTCATAAAATTTTCTTTCAAAACACCAAAAATTGGAATATTCCCCAAAGCAATCCAAATCAAAAGCAAATGCAGATGAATAAGTGTTAGGAATTAATACCTAACAACAAGGATAGACATAGATATAGATGTGAGATAAAAATTTCACCTTTAATCCCAAAACAAATGAAGAAGAAGCTATAGAGCAATGGCAAGGACAATCACTCTTCAATTCCAAACCGACAAGCTTGAATCTAAGCTTAAAAAACGAACATTTCCTAAGTTAGGTTTGGGAATTTCTGAAATTGAAAGGAGAATGTGTTGGAGAAGAAGAAAAGCAGGCTTACCAAAGCTTCTTCTATGAATTTGGAGTTAGAACATGGATTTGCAAAGATGATTAGGGTTTGGAGTTTTAATTTCTCATTCCTCTCTTCATTTTTAGTGAAACTTGAGTGTTAGGAAAATAAGAATGAAGTGAAGAGGAGAGGTGGACTGAGCTAGAGTAATAAGTGGGGTTAATGGGAAGAAACCCAACCCAAAGCCCTAAGTGAAAAGTAGCAAAATTCTACTAAATCCAAACATATCGAAGTTTATATTCAAAAAGGTCGCAAACGACATTTTGGACTCAATGGAAGCGGTCTCGAGTCCTAATTCGACTGTTTGCAGAGAGTAGCTTTTCGGACATAAATCCGACTAACGATGCTATATTTAAATAAAATGTTTAAATATACAACCGTAAAATATGCGGGTTGTTATAGGCTCCCCTCCTTAAAGAAATTGCATCCTCGCAATATTTAAGATGAAAATAAAAAGTAACAACCATAAAAGCGTATCAACACAAAAGAAATTTGAAATAAGAAGTTCACCGCAAAGAGCGCGAGAGAGTAAGTCCGGATGTGTTCGCTCGATGAATTCTCTAGATTCCCAAGAGCAATCTTTAGGATTTGAAGATCATTGAACTTTCACAAGAGGAACATCTTTATTTCGAAGGCGTTTAACCTCCGAAGCAACAATACGAATAGGATGTTGCTCATAAGTCAAATTAGGCGAAACTTCAGTTTCTTCCACAACACCAGGCTCAAGAATAGAATTGGAATCTCTTAGGCATTTCCGTAATTGAGAAACGTGAAACAGTCATGAATAGCAGAAAACTGATCCATTAATAAAAGGCGATAAGCCACCGAACCAATAGATTCAGTGATGGGAAATGGACAAATATATCGAGTGGTTAATTTTCCCGATCGACTGAAACAAACTACACCCTTCATAGGTGAAACACGAATAAACACAATATCTCCCACAGAAAATTCCAATTTCATTCTTCGGTTATCGGCATAGGTTTTTTGTCTACTTTGGGCTTCTTTCATCCTATGACGAATAAGGTCAATATTTTCTGTGGAATCATGAATAAAATCCGGGCCTAAAACCAGCTTCTCACCGGCCTCAAGCCAACAAGAAGGAGATCGGCATGGCCTTCCATAAAGTGCCTAGAAAGGAGCCATACCAATACTAGATTGGAAGCTATTATTATAGGAAAACTCAACAAAAGAAATATGATCTTCCCAACTTCCATCAAAATCAAGAACACATGCACGAAGGAGATCTTCAAGAGTTTGATTCACATGCTCGGTTTGTCCATCGGACTGAGGATGATAAGCGGTGCTAAAATTATGCTTCATTCCCAAAGCTTTTTGAAGACTCTACCGAAATCCACTAGTAAACAATGGATCACGATCTCTAACAATAGAAGTAGGAACCCCACGTAATTTTACAATTTCTTTGAGAAAGATTTTGGCCAAAAGAGGAACGGTCCGATTAGACCGAATGGGAATAAAATGGGTGGATTTAGTAAGTCTATCAACTATCACCCATAGGCTATCACGACCCGAACGAGAACGGGGAAGGCCGTCAATAAAATCCATGGAAACTTGATCCCACTTCCATATTGGAATTTCTAAAAGTTGCAATAACCCACCGGGCCTTTGATGCTCGGCCTTGACAAGTTGGCAAGTCATGCAATGCTTAAAAAAGTTAGCAATATTAGATTTCATTCCCTCCCAATAATAAAGTCGCTTCATATCCGCGTACATTTTGCTACTACCGGGATGAATGGTAAATTTAGAAGATGAGAATCTTCTAAAATATCTTTACGAAGATCACTAATATTTGGCACGATAAGTCTACCAAATTTTCGAATACCACCATGAAAATCAATATCAAACTCTTTCAAACCTTCAATATCAAATTTATCCCTACAACTTTGGCTAAGAAGAGCCAATTCGGGATCTAGCTTTTGAGCTTTAAGAATGCGGTCCAAAAGAGAAGGATGAGCCTCAAGGCTACATAAAGCCAAAGATGAACATAAATCGGATTCACGGTCTTTAATCTCACAAGTGGATAAAATTCCGAGATCTTTGCATTCGACTATCATCATAGAAACAACCGCTTGTTGCTTACGACTAAGAGCATCGACAACACAATTTCCCTTTCCAGGAGTATAAAGAATATCAAGATCATAAGATGCAAGGAACTCGAGCCAACGCTGTTGACGTAAATTAAGTTTCGTGTGAGAAAATAAATACTTCAAATATTTATGGTCGGTGCAAAGAATAAATTTTTCTCCAAAGAGATAATGACGCCAAATTTGAAGGGCGAAAACAATGGCCGCGAGCTGTAAATCATGAGTGGCATATCAAGTCTCGGCTGGCTTCAATTACCTAGAAGCATAAGCAATAACACGTTCTCTTTGCATAAGAACGACACCCAAACCAACATGACTAGCGTCGGTATAAACAATAAAATCTTGGTTCCCTTCAGGAATTACAAGGATGGGAGCATCAGAAAGGAGTTCTTTTAATTTCTGAAAAGAAGCTTCACATTTGTTCGACCAAATGTATTTAACTCCCTTCTTTGTCAAACTAGTAAAAGGTACGGAAATTTTAGAAAAGTCCGTTATGAATCGGTGGTAATAACTTGCCAATCCAAGAAAGCTACGAATCTCTGTCACACTCTCCGGTCTCTTCCAATCTTGAATCGCCTCAATATTTGAAGGATCCACGGAAATTCCGGATTTAGAAATAATATGACCAATAAACTTCACACGAGATTACCAAAAGTGGCATTTACAAAAAAATTCTTTCAATTCATTGTTCCTAAGAGTTTCCAACACAATCTGAGATGCTTTTCATGCTCCTCCTCGATTTTAGAATACACAAGAATATCATCAATAAAGATGAGAACAAATCGATCGAGGAAGTCTTTGAAAACTCTATTCATAAGGTCAACGAAATAAGCCGGAGCATTCGTTAAACCAAATGGCATAACAAGCCATTCATAAGATCCATAACGAGTATGGAACGATGTCAAAGGAATGCTATCTTCTGCAATACGAAGCTGATGGAAACCGGTTGCTAAGTCTAATTGTGAAAAGACTCTAGCACCACAAAGTTGATCGAATAGATCATCAATCCGAGGTAAGGGACATTTATTCTTGACAGTAAGATCATTAAGCTTGCTGTAGTCAACGCAAAGCCTAAGTGTACTATCGGATTTCTTCACAAAAATAGCTGAAGCTCCCGAAGGAGAGGAAATAAAGCGAATAAATTTCTTCGTCTCCAATTCGGATAATTGTTTGCGCATCTCCTCATTTTCCTTATTGGACATTCGGTAAGGAGGACGAGTAAGAGGTAAAGCTCCAGGAATTAGATTAATTATGAACTTAATTGCTCGCTTAGGTGGTAATCCTAAAACGGGCTCAAATATTTCGGTAAAATCACGAACAACGTGAATAAGTGAAATGATATCTTCCTCGTCATCATTATCGTCATCACGAGGATTTAGAGAAGAAAAGATGCTGCCAAAGTGGAATCCGAATCTTTAAGTACAATAGAAATCTAATTAACAGATTGTGGATGTCGAAGATAAATAGTCCACGCAGGACATAGGATATGGGCTTCATAACGGTTAAGCCAATCCATTTCCAAAATCATTCCAAAGCCTAAGTAGCGCATGACATGCAAATCGGCTCGGAAAGAAAAACACACAAACTAATCTCGACATCTTTTTCAAAGCAAACTGAGTGTTGCGGATCCACTAACTAGATTCGTAATTCTTAAAGAAGTCATTAAAGCAACAACACTTAAAGAATAAGTATCAACAAGTTCCTTTAATATAAAAGAATGGGATGCACCCGTATCAAAAAGAACTCAAGTAGGATGATCACGGAACGCAATAATGCCATCAAGGATAGTATGAGAAATACCTTGACCATGAGAAGTGTTGCAAGGGGCTTGCGCCAGATTAATCTTTCCCTCCTTCTTGTTTTGGAGTTTGGGGCATGCAGATAAATAACGATCCGGGTTTTTGCAATAGTGACAAGCATGGTGTTTTGAACACTTATTCGCATAATGGTCCTTAGAACCACAGTAGTAGCATTGCCCACCACTAGAGGTAGAAGTCTTCGCTGCCGGAGATGCTTGTTTCCCCTTTTTATTGGGATAAGGACCTTTGAATTTATTAGGCCTTTTATTGTTGTTGTTGAAGTTCGGTCTGGCACACCCAACTTCAGCATTGCACTCCCTATCTGCCTCTTCAAGACGAAGAGTGATATCAATGAGTTGGTTAAAAGGAACTTATAATTTTAGAAGTAATGGCTTCTTGAGAGTTTTGTTCAAGCCATAGACAAATCTTTGTTTCTTCTTTAATGGGGTGCTTATGTCGACCCCATATTTAGAAAGTGACTCGAATGATGCGATATAATCTGCCACGGAGGATTCACCTTGAACAAGGTCAATGAAACGACGAGCCAAAGTCACTTTCTCAGCTTCTGGCACAAACTTTAATTCGAATCGTTCTCGGAATTTCTACCAAGTAAGATCCGTTTCATTTTTTTCAGAAATCGGAAGCTCGTGCCAGTCTAATGCTCTTTCTTGGAGCATACTAGAGGCCACCTGAACTCGGTGAAGATCAATAAGATTCATGCGAGAAAAGATTCGATCGCATGTTCTTAGCCAAGCTTGGACTTCAATAATGGTTTCAGAACCTTTGAATGGCTTCCCACCCAAGTTGGTGTAGTCACTGCACAAGCGTGCAAATCCGGACTTAGGGTGAGAAGGATCTAGAATGGGTCCTACTGCTTGAGCATTCTTTACAAGATCAAGAAGTTGTTGTGCAGACATAAATACTCCATCTTGGGGAGTAGCACTAGATTGACCGGCGCTGGGACGACCTGGTCTAACCATTTCTCTTCTTTAAGAAAGAAAGAAAGAAGAATAAAAAGGTTATTCACAAAATGAATATCAAACAATAATGATTGATAAAACAAGGCATCATAAAAGAAAATAGAATAAGACGGTACGAAGACTCGAATTAAATCCTAAGGCACGACTCCTAAGATGGACTTAGGACGATGATCCTTGTTAAATTATTCTACATTGTTCCGACGTTTAGCTCTGATACCAAGTAGTGACGCCCCATCTCTATACCCACGCTAGCCAAGGACACTACTGGGTAAGGTCGTCAACTAGTGCAGAGAATAAGGCCGTTGAGGAGCGACCATCTGTATAATTGCTTTGTGCGAGTACCGATATGCCAGATAAATTATAACAAGAGGAAATCCGACATACCGACACGAACTTAAAGCTACTACACAATGGCTATATGTAATCTTCGAAAACAAATATAGAAGAATCATAACACAAATCAGTCACAAAAGTTCATATCTCAAAAGCGGAAACATATATGAATACTACACATAAAAGTGTATATCAGAGTAGTGGCCTAATAAGATCCACAATATCACAAAAGAATACTTACAAGTGCTACATAAAAGAAAAAGTATACATCATGGAGTCTATATCTCAAATGAATACAATAAAATAAACTACTAATCTAAGCAGTTAGCCAAAAGTTAGGATAATAATCCCAGATGAGGAGTCAAGCAGAAGCACCTGTAACATCTCGGTCTGACCCGAGTATTAATTAATATAAAAAAATAAACGGATCAGTCTAACTATAAATATCAGATAAAATGAGACAGAATATGAGATGTGACAAAAACATATGGTAACCATAACGCCATTAAATGACAAATATACCTTAGACAACACGAAAACCATATATCATCTCAAGAAATCTCAAAACACAGAAAAGAATGTCATATTCTTTATTTTTGTTCACCAAACCATAAATATTAACAATTTTATTAATGCCAATCACAAAAGTTAATGACATACAAATTCACCAATGCACAAATATTGATAAAACTTATCAATGTAAATCACGAAAATTTGTGAAACACAAATTCTAGAAATCATCAACTAGAAATCCAGAAATCACAAAGAGGGGGAGGGGAAGAGGCCTATCACAAAACGGGCGCATGAAAGATCACCAACACGTGTATCACAAAACGGAACGCTATTCCATGGTTGCTAACCATTCATTTTGACCCGAAGCTCCACAAAACAACCCGAAGACCATGGGTGGCTACCCCACCAAATTGAGTCGAAACTCCACAAAAACGGGGTTTAGTCTCCCTCGCTGACAAAGAGACATCGCTCATTGCTAGTCTAAATCACAAAATGATCATCATCGATCATCAAGAATTGTCAATTACACTAATCTAGTAAATATATGAGCTTAGCATAATGCGAAGATAACCACTAGCTTAACTTAAAAATTTACGAACAAATTGTAGATCTCCACTCGAAAATTATCACAAGAGGTTCAATCGAACAAGTCCAATAATTAACCGACGGAGTAAACGCAAGTGTTTCATTCCAATTGTTTTGCTAAGCCGTTTAATTAGATCTCTCATACGAGTGAGGTAAAGATTTGTATATGCTAGTATATTGGAAATGGTTTAAGAAGCGAGCATTGTAATAAAATAGTGTTGAAATCATTTTAATGAAAGAGTTTTGATATTTGCTACTAGTATTGAAACCTTCATATTTTTTAAAGTGACAAGTCACAAAAATGATTGTAAAATCAATCAATCACCAAAATTCACATTGGACGACGTTAATAAAATCCAAAGAAATCGATTACCTAATCCATCGAAACGGATATTCCCAAAAATCCAGATATAAAAGAAGTCATCAAAGTCGATGATAAATGATAATCAATAAGTCGGATAATCACGAATCGATAAAATTGGAATTCTCAAGCAAATAGGCATAATAGGCAAAAGCAAGTAGATTCAGACGTCTGAAATGTATGATTCAGACGTTTGAATCTGGAAAATAAAATATTTTCCAGAACATAATTCAAACGTTTGAACCAATGATTTCAGACGTCTGAAAATAGCCTTTTAAGCCTATTATCTTTCTGGTTGTATTCGAGCCAATTCGTACGTCTGGAAATATTGATTCAGACGTCTGAATCTGGAAATAGCAGTTTCCCCAGTATAATATTCAAACGACTGAAAAGGAGCATTCGGGCGTCTGAAACCTGTTTCTCAGGCCTTTCTTGAACCGAGGCCAAAAATGGCCAAAACGAATATCGAAAGCGATCGGACGAGCAACAACGACTAAGGATTTATAACAAACGACAATCCAGCCTTAAAGGCTCTTCGATACACCTCGAATATCAACATCCAAATATCCATAATAGGATTTTCATAAAATTTGCTTTCAAAACACTAAAAATTGGAATATTCACCGAAGCAATCCAAATCAAAAGAAAATGCACATGAATAAGTGTTAGGAATTCATACCTAACAACAAGGATAGATATAGATATAGATGTGAGATAAAAATCTCACCATTAATCCCAAAACAAACGAAGAAGAAGCTATAGAGCATTGGGAAGGACAATCACTCTTCAATTCCAACCCAACAAGCTTGAATCTTAGCTTAAAAGAAGAACATTTCATAAGTTAGGTTTAGGAATTTCTGAAATTGAAAGGAGAATGAGTTGGAGAAGAAGAAGAGAAGGCTGACCAAAGCTTCTTCTATGAATTTGGAGTTAGAATGTAACGACCCGCAAATCCGTACCCCTTGAGTCAACACTATTCGACCTAAATCAACTAAAGTTGTACAAAAATACAAACCATTTGGGTTAAAGAATAATAGGTAGAAGAAGAAAATAGAAAACAATAACAGAATCTAACCAACGCAGCGGAATAAAATATAATATATAATAAATGATCTTTACATGAAAACACATATATCTGTTTATACATTACATCATCAGAGTACATCAATCACAGTTCAACAAACATCAATAACATACAACAAGATACACAGCTACTCAACACAGCGGAATATATATAAAACAAGTACGAAAATACGCATCGTCATCCAGCTCATCTCCTGAGCTCCAAAGCATCATATCCTGTATGCTATAATACTCGGTATGACCCAAGCATTACAGTTAAATAACACCCGAGTCAGTCTGGAATACCAGCATGAGAAAATCACACTCATTTGATTACTAAAATTTAAAAAATCCTTTGAAAACAAAAGCATCTCGTAAGACCACGCCACAAATAAACATGTCGGGTTTTTACCTTACGATAGGTAAAAATTTTTTTTATAGAAATCCTCTGATATTATAATAGGGTCAATATACAAATACTTATAAAATAGCCGAAATTGTTACATTATTAAATTCCAGCTACTAGCCACAAAGTTGGTAATACAAACAAAACTCATACAAGGCTCGTAGGGAGAATGGATTTCCAACTAATGACGTGGCACTGGGGTACCACCTGTCACAGTACGTGGCCTAGATCACAATACCGAGGACTACGCCCGCACCCCTGCAACACAAGACCGGGACTACCCCTTACTAGATAATCCTGGGTGAGATCACCCCACAGTTGGGATCAACAACCGCCAACTAAGCCGAAATAACCCCTGATTTTCATTCATTCCCATTTAAAGAGGCTTGATGCCAAGCGTTACCTTTTTAGAACATATCCCTTAGAATGCCCATTATCCACCTGACGATGTTTCGCAAGCATTCATCCATACAAGTTCGTCCCGGGTTCGAACGGAAGTGAAGGCACTATTCCTACTACATCCATTTTGGAAATATCCGCAGGATTAGTAGCGACTAGCCCTTGCACTTAACTGCTCCAACTTCGAATCCAAAATCGTTTTCCGCGAAATGTACAAACCGGATCGAAGTGGTTTTCGAGAAATAAATTTCGATCCTGATCTCTTCGAAACGATCAACGCATTTGTCCAATATTGATAGCCAATGATTTAACTATCAATTAATATTCACAAACAACCATCCAACAATAAATAACTTTCCAAATTATTTATTAACCTCAAAAGTATCTTCACAAAATATATTTTCACTTTTCAAACCCCTTTGAAAAACAGTTTTCAAAACTATCTTCCTTTCTCAGAATAAATTCCAAGTATTTCTGTTTCCACTGGAATCACCAAGCACAAAACTAGATTTTTAAAATAATTTAAAACACTTTACTTTGAAATGTACTTTAAAACAGTCAAGTTAAAAACTACTTCAATAATTGGTTAAAAATACTTACTATACGAATATTTGAAAATAAGGTTTCTTTATAAAATATAAAACTAGGTTTTCACTTTTAAAGCAAAATACTAAGTCACTCTTTAAATAATTACTGCTATAATAGATTAAAGAAAATACTTACCTTAGAATTTAAATATTTAGAAATAATAAATTCTTCAAAACATGCTTTTTAAAACAACTTAAAAACTTTTAATTTATATTTAAAAATTACTTTAAAAACGTACTTGGTTATCCAAGGAGAATTTTCAATCTCAATCACTTAAATCAATTTCCCAAATTGATTCCTAATTTATTCCATTTGAAATAAATTTCATTACTTACTCAATTCATTTCAAAATTCATTAATTATGGACTTTATTGTTATCGTTATTATACTTCCGTTTGATTTTAAATCTCTTAACTAAATTATACAAATTTCAGGTTTTTTTTCCCAATTTCTTCTTTATTCATTTCAATAATTTAAATCTTAAATTTTAAATAAATGTTTTTTTCTCTTAAATAATAACACTACAATTTAATATTCATTAAATTCCTGTTTATTCAAAATATCCTTTCTATAACCTAGATTTGTTTATTAGAATTTCAAAGTCACTTTATTTCTTTTCTATTTCATTCTTAAATTTATTCAAATTTTTAATAATTATTTTCTTACAAATTCACTTCTTTTATTTTCCTTCCAAAATCCAATTTATATATTTTGGGTAATTCATTATACCATATTATATCCAACCAAACCATAACATTCAATATTCTAATATAATTCATCATAGAATATCAAATAATCACAACAGAGGGTATTAAACAATTTAAATAAATGTTGAGGGATCCAGTTGGATCACTCCAACCTGTTTTCTCGGCATCCATAGACGTTAGCACAACATAAATATCTCTACTACAAAATGAGGGAAATCAATCATTCCAAGGTGTAGTATATACTACTATATAACACATCAATCAATTCAACCATTCAAACAATTATTTAAATTTGATCATTTAAATTCAAAATTAAATTCAACTGAGAGAGATTAACTCGCCTTTGATTTTTGTTTGCAAATCCAATCCATCACGACTTGTTTTCCATGATTTTAGACCTTGTACAAAAATGTATATGATCTATAAATATTTGAACTAACCAAGCAGCCTATTAACATTTAATAGTGTAATTTAAACTAATTACTTTTTTTTAAAACAATTTTAGTAACCAAAATAAATTTCATAGGTTAATTAAACAGTTAAATTCCCAAATCCATTATCTATATTTATTTACTTATTTACTTCGTTGAAACAACTTATACTAAATGACCATATACATTTCAAATCAAATCTCAATGATTATCTTACTTAAAGATTCACTCTTTTATTTTCTTTTCGAGCCCCAATTTTATATATATATATATATATATACATAGAAATATTAAATTAAAAACAGAATTGTCATATGTATATTTTATTATAGAAATAGTTTCTTGTTTTCTGTACATCCATAAATTCGAATTTAAATTCAAATGAAAAAAACAAGTATACCTTACTGCTTTGACAAAGCACACACAAGCCTGACACTCTCGTCCAAGATCGAGCTATGCGAATTCGCCACTGCCCTAGCTGACATAACAACCCCTACCTCACACACGAAGAACCCCAACAAGATAACGGCTTGGCCGTTGGTCCCGCTTCCACACGACCTGAGCGACATCGCGACTCGCTGCCCCACTTAACTAACCCTAGACACGCGACTGCCACCACTCGCCAGACCCAACAATCGATCGACGGCCCCATCGCCGAGTCACGCCGCTGCCACGCGTCGAAGTTGCCAGTAGTGGCGACATTGTCGCTCACGACTTCAATCGGCCTAAGCTAAAATTGGAAAGGATAATTCGTGCCGATTCGAGGAGGAATCGAGGAGGGTTCGAGCGTCTCCTTTCTAAATCGAGACCGTGATTTAATTCAGCCATTATTTTTCGATTTTGAATCTCGTTTTGTTTTGAAAAAGAAAGGGAAATGGTATGTTAATTATAGCTGAGGGGTGTTGTGCTTCAGAAGACGAAAGGAAATCATGATTTGATTTCTGCGCGTTGAAAATATTAGCGTGCCTGAGGCAATTTGCTACAGTGACCGCGAAATGAAAGCTTTAAAAATTCCGATGTGAAACTATTTCGGCTGTGATTTGAATGGTATATTATTGAAATTCAAATCGTCTCAATAAAATTTTCAATGCGTTTATATATTGTACGCTCACTCAAGAACTCCAATCACTACGAAAATTGAAACCCGATAATAATACACTATTACGGATCCAATGGAACTGGTTTCATCAAATTCCAAGACTGTGCCTCGAAAGGCTATTTTTAAATTCAATTTAAACTATAAAATTTTAAAACTGAACAAACCACTGTTAATTTCAATTTTACAACTTTCATTATCTCCAATGTTATCAATATAAATTTTAGAAGCCTTCAAATTATTTTCGACGGGCTTAAAACTCTAGATTCAACATTTTACTCAACTTCAAATTATTTGATTCAATAATTTAATTATCAAATAAATAGTGATACTTGAATTCAAGTTAAAATTAACTTTTAAATATTTAAAAATCAATTAAATATTTCGATTTTAAATGCTTAAAAATTCCGGGTCGTCACATTCCTCCACTCTTAAAAGAATTTCGTTCCCGAAATTACTAGTTAGGAAGAATGGTCCGATACACGTTTACCCTTTTTCCCAAAACCAAACAATCCAACATCCTATCAATTAACTTTTTATAAAAGACCTATTATTATTCTTACTAACTTTCCAAACCCTCCCAATAGTTTCAAACAAAACTATTTGTTTAACCATTCAAGTTTCAATTTAAAACCAAATTTGAATCACCAAAATTTTCTCAAAAATTTACTAACTCCCAAAATTTCCGAAAAAAAATTCCAGCGTCTCATTTGCGCGGCTAGCTCGGTACAACTACAAAAGGCTCTACGGGCTCCCAAATTCCAAAAGAAAACAAAAAGCCAAGTGGCTAAATCCAAAAACCCAATCAAATTTCACAGAAATTTAAACACATACCTTTTGTCGAGCAATTCAAATTTATCTTTTGAAATCAAAATCAATTCTCCTTTCCCTTTATAATACATGCATATCTTACTTAGCAATAATTTTCAATCACAATATTCCAAAAACTTTTTATCGACTTTCTTACAAATTTTCAATATTTATTCATTTAAATATTAACTTACAATATATTCGTAATATCAATTCCCAATTAAGAATTTACCATTCCTTCCTTAAGTTTAGTATAAGCATTTAATATGTTCCCTTATTTATTTTCACTTCAGCATTAGAGTTTATATCTATTTCTATTCATATTGGTTCTCCCATTGCATATGAATTTAATTTTTTTTTGAATAATGAATTTTATCTTCCATTTATGCTAATTCATGTCATTATTGTAAAGTAGTATCATTTACTAACTTATTTCAATTTCAAGTTTGAAATCGTTTTGTCGTTAACAAAAAAAAAAATTCCAAAATTTAAAAAAAAAATTCTAACTCCCAAAATTTTTGAAAATTTTTGGCAGAGTCTCCTTTGTACGGAGGAGCTTTTGCAATTTAACAAAATATATACATCGATCCACACGGTCAGAAAAACCAAAAATAGTTCATATTTCCTATTTTTATTGCGTTGGCGTACCTTATTTAGCATTTATAAGCAAGCGGCTTATTTATTTTAGAATTTTGCGCGATCCAATCTACCCAAACATCTTTCTGATACCTGTACTTACTCAATTTAAATATGTAAGTACTAAGTATATGCAATTTAATAACATTTCACTTATATTCAAATAGTTAACACATAGATTTCATAAGTAATGCATGTGATAACATTCATAAGTACATATGCAAGGTTTCTACACTAGTTTTAATTTGTTTGCATCCAAATTACTTACCAATTGATTTCAAAATCATCTTATTTCATTTCTAATAATTCATAGAGTTTGTCCAATCTCGTTTACATCAAACGATCCACTTCCTTATGCAATTCTACAATATTAATGTGAGTAAATAATAACATAGGCTTTATAACCAATTTAAATTGATTCTAACTCAATTCACTCTTAATCCCATCCCATTTTAATTTATTCAAAAACTTTCATTGCATTTCTTTCATATCCAAAAAGTTTGATTCCAAACTATTTTATTATACACGACATCATTCCATGCTTCTATTAATTTTAAACTTAAGTTAATTTACTTCAATTCACTACCATTTCATAACTTAAGTTCATACCCGTTATAATTTATTCATACTCGAATTGGATTTATCTTCATCTCAAATCATTTTTATTTAATCCAATTCCATACAACTTCAATTCATATTCAATTCACTTACAATTTTAAGTAGAATTTCTATTTATAATTCAAGCTTCATTTCCAAACTCTATTACCTATTCACAATCTTTGATTTGATTTTCCTTTGATCAAATCCCAAACATTTCACTAATTTATTCGATTAGTTTATTCTTTTATCCTTTTTAAATATTAATTTACATTAACAATTCATTGTTGAATTTATTAACAATAAGGCCATTCAATTTATGCTTGAATTGGATTTTTTTATATTTCACACCATATCCATTTTAATCCAATCCAATTTTCATTCAACAACACTTCCAATTATAATCCCATACTTGATTTTCCTTTTCATTTATCTTGAAAATCATTTTACTTGATTCACTTGAGTTCAATCTTATTTTATATCCAAATTTGGATTTTTATCTTTCCGGCTTATTTATTGTTAACCCCGTTCCAGCCTACGAGTTAAGAGGCCCACGAGTTAAAGGAGTCAACGAGTTAAGGCCCAGGATGGGCCACGACTTAAGGTGCTTAACGGTTCAGGAAGGATCTACGACTCAGGAAGCCTCACGACTCAACAAGTCACCGACTCAACAAGTTAACGACCTAAAGCTCAAAGCGACTTAAAGGGTTACGACTCAACGACCCAAGGAGAGATTGTACGACTTGAGGAACCTTACGACTTAAGGAACCTTACGAGTTAAGGAACCTTACGACTTAAAGAATCTTACGGGTCAAGGAAGGCTTGCGAGTTAAGACATTAACGACCTGAGGAATGTCACGACTTATGGAGGTCTACGACTTAAGAGGAATGCGACATAAAGGTGATACGACCTAAGACTTCAGAGACAAGTTCAATACCATGCTATAATGAGATAACTCGTTGACGACATACGACTTATGATGAGTCGTGTACGACTCATACTAACATCAAGGAAGGTTGCACTGGTTAACTCGTGAATGGCTCAAGACTTGTGTTATTCATTTGAATGGGAGCACAGCTTTGGACCAAGCGGTGAGCTAACCCAGTAGGTCGGCCGCGACCTACTATGAGTCGTGTACGAGTTATGACCTAATTCCGAGAAATGCCTATAAATACGACCCTAGCTCCAACTAGAAAAGGACTTTTGCTCATTTATTTCAAGTGCCGTTACTCTGCTGCATTCCGAACTACTTCAACACTTAAAGCTTTTGGGATACAAAGAACGCCTCAAGGAACTTCACGAAGAAATCATACATGTCCAACATGAGTTCAAAGATTTTGATCGACATTGAAGTTTAGGCTACTAGTTTTAAGTCACTTATAACTCGAAGTGTGTTGTAATCAAAGTGTAATTGCATCGACTTGTAATCAAATCGCCAATAAAGATATTCAAAGTGGACGTAGGCTCTCTCTTAAGCCGAACCACTATAAAATTGCTGTTGTTTACTGCTTTTCCGCTATTATCTGCTTATAATCTGTTCCCGAGCTATCGGGTGGTGCTTTCGCAATTACACTTCATACATCGGGGTGTTAGCGTTCAAATTTTAGCGTTAACATTTATTTCCTTTTTAAATTTTTATAAACAACTCATTTATTAATATTCACTATTCCCTAACTATTTACAATCAATTTTATTCACCCTTTACTTTTAACTAGGGATTATATATATACATTTTTTCCAATGCTTTTCAATTCTTTTATAAGCTTCTGAAGTTTATTTATTCTAATTCAATACTTGCTTAATTTACATTTATTTGTTTGGGTAGAATTTTATTCCAGTCAATAATATCTATAATTCGACTGAATTCATTTAAATTCAGTTTTATTCCAACTCAACTTTAGTTAAATCTAGTTACATATCATTCTTTGAAATTTTTTTATGAAAGGAATTAATGCCATTAATATCACTCATGACACAATTGACTTTTGATTCAATTCAATCCAAATCTAACTAAATTTTATTTCTCAATATATGTGTTCAAAACTTTTTTTTTTATTTAAAAGCTTATATTGCTCATTTGGGTCATTTCATCTTATAACCAAAATTTCAAATTATATATAACACTTACTAGCTTAAGGTATAAATTTTCATTTCACAATTATAATCATTTTACCTTTCAACTTTATATCCAATTTAATTCAATTTCAATTTCAATTTTCTTTAACTTATCTCAAGTTAAATTCAAATATATTTTTCACTTTCATTCACTTTGTTAAATTTTAATTCCCGTATTAAAGTTTTCAATTTCTTCTTATTAATATCAACTTTACTTTATAAGTCCAATAGTTGATCCATTCATTCATTCACAAATTCATTTTCAACCAATAAATTTTATTTCCACATATAATTTAACACAATTTAAATTTTAACTTCCAGTATCCAATTTCCACTTTACTTACTTACAAAGTTGAATCTGTTTCAACAAATTCCAAATTTACTAGTTATCAAACTTTTTATATGCCATAAACATTCTCAGTTAAAATTCCAAAGTTTAAACAATCTTTCAACATTTCAAAATTCCCTTTGAAATCTTCTATATCCAAAATTCCTTTGATAAATTCAGTTTATCTTTTTGAATTTCAAAACTCACCCAGTTTTGCAAACAATTTCAATTCAAAACAATTTGGTAGCAATCTTTCTCTTGGAAACTCAAAAATGAACATCGATGATGCTACAGTCATCATCGAAGTTATTTTCCAACTACCGTAAAGAGTTCAATGCTTTTATCTCTTTTAAAACCATTCAAATGTTTAAATTCCAAATCTCACTGGATTTCAAATCCGATTCAAAAATATTTCTCATAGATATAATATTTTTCCCAATCTTTAGGAATCATTACCAAATTTAAAGGAACTTAAATTCCGAAATTTTCAAATTCCAAACTCTTTAAATTTATATTCAAACATTACTTTGCGATTCCTTCTTATTTTAATTATTAATCACGCTACAATTCACATTTAGTTTATCTTTATAAATTTCATTTGTATACAATTTATTTCTTAGTTTTTAATTATGGTTTCAATATCCTATTCAATTTACACATTAATATTAATAATTTAATGTTATCATTCCTAACAACCAAGCATCCATATATAACTATAATAATTTACGCAAAATCACCTATTTTATATACAAAATAATTTTGGGTAAAATTATTTCATTTACCCAATTTAAAAAAATACTGTGTCGGTTTATCTTGTTTAAGAGTTTAGAAACCCCTATCGATAATATGGCGTCCCACACGTCAACCAGAATACATAAACGCTCAACCGATAAATCAACGCAATATAAAAACAATTTTATATTCACTAACAAATACGCACTCATATCTATTAATACGCTCAATCTCATTCTAGAGTACTACGGACTCTATTTAATGAGCAATTCCCACTAGAGCCAAGGTTATCACCAACCTGGCTCTATTACCAAGTGTAACGACCCGCAAATCCGTACCCCTTGAGTCAACACTATTCTACCTAAATCAACTCAAGTTGTACAGAAATACGAACCATTTGGGTTAAATAAGAAGAGGTAGAAGAAGAAAATAGAAAACAACAACAGAATCTAACCAACGCAGCGGAATAAAATATAATATATAATAAATGATCTTTACATAAAAACACATATATCTGTTTATACATTACATCATCAGAGTGCATCAATCACAGTTCAACAAACATCAATAACATACAACAGGATATACACAGCTACTCAACACAGCGGAATATATATAAAACAAGTACGAAAATACGCATCGTCATCCAGCTCGTCTCCTGAGCTCCATAGCATCATATCCTGTATCCTATAATACTCGGTCTGACCCAAGTATTACAGCTAAATAAGACCCGAGTGAGTCTAGAATACCAGCGTGAGAAAATCACACTCAATTGATTATTAAAGTTTCAAAAATCCTTTGAAAACAAAAGCATCTCGTAAGACCACGCCACAAACAAACATGTTGGGTTTTTACCTTACGATAGCTAAAACAATTTTTATAGAAATCCTCTGATATTATAATAGGGTCTATATACAAATACTTATAAAATAGCCGAAATTATTACATTATTAAATTCTAGCTACTAGCCACAGAGTGGGTAGTACAAACAAAACTCGTACAAGGCTCGTAGGGAGAATGGATTTCCAACTAATGACTAGGCACTGGGGTACCACCTGTCACAGTACGTGGCCTAGATCACAGTACTGAAGAGTACGACCGTTCCCCTGCAACACAAGACCCGGACTATCCCTTACTGGATAATCCCGAGTGAGATCACCCTGTGGTTGGGATCAGCAACCTCCCAATAAGCCGAAATAAAAAGGGACATCTAGACAGGGATGGCCTCACCCTGCTTGGGTTCTACCCACCTAGACTTGCTGCGTTACCCCTGATTTTCAGTCATTCCCATTTGATGAGGCTCGAGGCTAAGCGTTATCTTTTTAGAACATATCCCTTAGAATGCCCATCGTCCACCTAACGATGTTTCGCAAGCATTCATCCATACAAGACCGTCCCAGGTTCGAACGAAACCGAAGGCACTATTCCTACTACATCCATTTTGGAAATATCCTCAGGATTAGTTGCGACTAGCCCTTGCACTTAACTGCAACAACTTCGAATCCAAAATTGTTTTCCACGAAACGCACAAATCGGATCAAAGTGGTTTTGGAGAAATAAATCTCGATCCCGGTCTCTTCGAAACGATGAACACATTTGTCCAATATTGATAGTCGGTGATTTAATTATCAACTAATATTCACAAACAACCATCCAACAATAATTAATTTTCCAAATTATTTATTAACCTTAAAAATATCTTCACAAGATATATTTTCACTTTTCAGACCCCTTTGAAAAACAGTTTTCAAAACTATCTTCCTTTCTCAAAATAAATTCAAAGTATTTATGTTTCCACTGGAATCACCAAGCAAAGAAATAGATTTTTAAAATAATTTAAAACACTACTTGGAAATGTACTTTAAAACATTTAAGTTAAAAACTACTTCAATAATTGGTTAAAAATACTTACTATATGAATATTTGAAAATATGGTCACTTTATAAAATATAAAACTAGGTTTTCACTTTTAAAGAAAAATACTAAGTCACTCTTTAAATAATTACTAAAAGAAAATACTTACCTTAGAATTTAAATATTTAGAAATAATAAATTCTTCAAAACATGCTTTTTAAAACAACTTAAAAACATTTAATTTATATTTAAAAATTACTTTGAAAACGTACTTGGTTATCCAAGGAGAATTTCCAATCTCAATCACTTAAATCAATTTCCCAAATTGATTCCTAATTTATTCCATTTGAAATAAATTTCATTACTTACTCAATTCATTTCAAAATTCATTAATTATGGACTTTATTGTTATTGTTATTATACTTCTGTTTGATTTTAAATCTCTTAACTGAAATATACAAATTTCAGGTTTTTTTCCCAATTTCTTCTTTATTCATTTCAATAATTTAAATCTTACATTTTAAATAAATGTTTTTTTCTCTTAAATAATAACACTACAATTTAAAATTCATTAACTTCCTGTTTATTCAAAATATCCTTTCTATAACCTAGATTTGTTTATTAGAATTTTAAAGTCACTTTATTTCTTTTCCAATTCATTCTTAAATTTATTTAAAATTTCTATGATTATTTTCTTACAAATTCACTTCTTTAATTTTCCTTCCAAAATCCAATTTATATATTTTGGGTAATTCATTATACCCAATTATATCCAACCAAACCATAACATTTAATATTCTAATATAATTCATCATAGAATATCAAATGATCACAACATAAGGTATTAAACAATTTAAATAAATGTTGAGGGATCCAGTTGAATCCCTCTAACCTGTTTTCCCTGCATCCACAGTCGTTAGCACAACATAAATATCTCCACTATAAAATGAGGAAATAAATCATTCCAAGGTGTAGTACATACTACTATATAACACATCAGTCAATCCAACCATTCAAACAATTATTTAAATTTAATCATTTAAATTTAAATTTAAATTCAACTGAGTGAAATTAACTCACCGTTGATTTTTGTTTGCAAATCCAATCCATCACGACTTGTTTTCCACGATTTTAGACCTTGTACGAAAATGTATATGATCTATAAGTATTTGAACTAACCAAACAGCCTATTAACATTTAATAGTGTAATTTAAACTAATTAAATTTTTTTAAACAAGTTTAGTGACCAAAATAAATTTCATAGGTTAATTAAACAGTTAAATTCCCAAATCCATTATATATATTTATTTACTTATTTACTTCTTTGAAACTACTTATACTAAATGACCTATATACATTTCAAATCAAATCTCAATGATTATCTTACTTAAAGATTCACTCTTTTATTTTCTTTTCAAACCCCAATTTTATATACATATACATATACATATATATATACACATATAAATATTAAATTAAAAACAGAATTGTCATATGTATATTTTACTATAGAAATAGTCTTGTTTTCTGTACATCCACAAATTCGAATTTAAATTCAGATGTAAAAAACAAGTTTACCTTGCTGCTTTGACAAAGCACACACAAGCCTGACATTCTCGTCCAAGATCGAGCTATGCGAATTCGCCACTGCCCTAGCTGACAACAAAACCCCTACCTCACACACGAAGAACCCCAACAAGATAACGACTTGACCACTGGTCTCGCTTCCACGCGACCTGAGCGTCGTCGTGACTCGCTGCCCCACTTCACTAACCCTAGACACGCGACTGCCACCACTCGCCAGACCCAACAATTGATTGACGACCCCATCTCCGAGCCATGTCGCTGCCATGCGCCGAAGTCGTCAGTAGTCGCGACACTGTCGCTCGCGACTTCGTTCGACCTAAGCTGAAATTGGAAAGGAGAATTCGTGCCGATTCGAGGAGGATTCGAGGAGGGTTCGAGCGTCTCCTTTCTGAATCGAGAATGTGATTTAATTCAGCCATTATTTTTCGATTTTGAATCTCGTTTTGTTTTGCAAAAGAAAGGGAAAGGGTATGTTAATTATAGCTGATGGTTGTCATGCTTCAGAAGACGAAAGGAAATCATGACTAGATTTCCGCGTGTCGAAAATATTAGCGTCCCTGAGACAATTTGCCACAGTGACCGTGAAATGAAAGCTTTAAAAATTCCCATGTGAAATTATTTCGACTGTGATATGAATGGTATATTATTAAAATTTAAATTGTGTCAATAAAATTTTCAATGCGTTTATATATCGTACGCTCACTCAACAACTCCAATCACTACGAAAATTGAAACCTGAAAATAATACACTATTACGGATCCAATGGAACTGGTTTCGTCAAATTCCGAGACTGTGTCTCGGAAGGCTATTTTTAAATTCAATTTAAACTATAAAATTTTAAAACTGAACAAACCACTGTTAATTTCAATTTTACAACTTCTATTATCTTCAATGTTATCAATTCAAATTTTATAAGCCTTTAAATTATTTTCGACAGGCTTAAAACTCCAGATTCAACATTTTACTCAACTTCAAGTTATTTGATTCAATAATTTAATTATCAAATAAATAGTGATATTTGAAATCAAGTTAAAATTAACTTTTAAATATTTAAAAATGAATTAAATATTCTGATTTTAAGTGCTAAAAAATTCTGGGTCGTCACATAGAACATTGATTTGCAAAGATGATTAGGGCTAGGAGTTTTAATTTCCCATTTCTCTCTCCATTTTCAGTGAAACTTGAGTGTTAGGAAAATAAGAATGAAGTGAGGAGGAGAGGTCGACTGAGCTAGAGTAATAAGTGGGGTTAATGGGCTGAAACCCAACCAAAAGTCCTAAGTGAAAAGTTGCAAAATTCTACTAACTCCAAACATATCGAAGTTATACTCAAAAAGGTCGCAAACGACATTTTGGACCCAATGGAAGAGGTCTCGAGTCCTAATTCGACTGTTTGCAAAGAGTAGCTTTTCGGACTTAAATCCGACTAACGATGCTATATTTAAATAAAATATTCAAATATACAATCGTGAAATATGCGGGTTGTTACATCGAAGCCCGTGTCGTTCATCGTAACACGCGTTCATTGAAGAAAAGAATATGCAAGCTAGTAAATTAAAAATATATATCAAACGAGCAAAAACATTTTCTTTCATTTGAAACAAAAGATCGATGGCCAAAGAAGGAGATCAAATCAATTTTTTTTCAAATCAAAATCACGGCCACCTTCCAGATTCAAAATCAAATGGCCGAGGATCGGAATCGAGTTCTCAGACAAAAAAGAAAACAACACACTATGAAATCGAATCCAATTTCCAATCAAAGGACCGCGATCTCGATCTCGAGTGATTAGGCGCGCGCGATGTGGTTTCAAAATTGATCAGTGGTCTGGTGGAAGCGTCAAGCTTGGCGAAACAGTGTGAGGGCAAAAGATGCTCTGGGTCGTGTGGGTTTCGATTCGCGATAAACGCAATGCAACGTGGTGTTGTGGGATTGGGCGTGGAGAACTCGAGCGGCGATTCTGGTGGGCTCGGTCAGGGCTCTGGCGAGTCGAGGTACAGTAGCGGTGATGATGGTGTCAATGTTCGTCAGGCTCGAGCTCGCGTTTGAACGATAGGCAGCGACCAGAGGTAGACGTGAGGCGAGTGGACAAGGAGATGGTTGTTCGACATTAGCAGGTGGTATGGTATAAATGATTTATTCACTTCAATTTAAATCTGAAACGTATAAAGATTTGAAACTTATAGTTTGTTTAATATTACAGTGAAGTGTTAAATATATAGATATATGCAAATATATAGATATATGCATGAAGAATAAGGATGTCGAGGAGCGACCATCTGTGTAATTGCTTTGTGCGAGTACCCATATGTCAGATAATATGGCATGTATTTCTTTTCAAGAGGAAATTTGACACATCAAACACAAAATCAACGCTATAACACAATGGATATGTAGTCTTCGAAAACAAATATAAAATAATCATAACATAAATCAGTCATAGATATTCATATCACAAATGCGGAAACAGGTATGAATATAACACATAGAAGTGAACATCAAAGTAGTGTTCATAGAAGATCCACTACATCACAAAACAATAGTTACAAGTACTAGACAAAAGAATATGTATACATCATGGAGTCTCCATCTCGAATGTATAATAACAAAAACAACTAAGGTAAATTAGTCAGGCAAAAGTCAGACGATGGACCCTGATAAGATGTCAAGTAGAAGCACCTGAAACACCTCGGTCGTACCGAGTATCATTTAAGAAGAAAAATAATAAACGGATCAGTCTAGCTATAAATATTAGATAAAATGGGATAGGATAAGAGACATGACAAATATATATATGATATCAACAAAAATCGTATAATATCTCAAATTTTCTCATACACCAAAAGAGTGTCATATCTTTATTTTATTCACCAAACCATAAATATTGATAAAGATTATAAATGTAAATCAGAAAAATTGATGAAACACAAATCTAGAAATCATCAATTAGAAATACAGAAATCACAAAGGGGGAGGCCTATTAAAAATGGGAGCATGAAAACTCACCAACACGTGTATCACAAACGCGGGACGCTATCCCATAGTCCCTAACCATAGAGCCGATGCAATGACATAGTACAATGGTACGTCGGAGGAACCTGAAACTCAAATAATATGGAACAACGACATAGTACAATGGTACGCCCAATGAACCTGATAAGCCAGAACAACGACGTAGTACATCGGTACACCCGATGAACCGAGCTCCATAATAGAACGTGGGTCGCCAACCAATAAAAGTGAGTTGAAACTCCAAAGAATCCATAGGTTGCAAGGCTATAAAAAATGAGACGAAGCTCAATAAAATGAGGTATAGTCCCTCACGTGGACAAAGAGACATCGCATACCGCTAGTCTAAACCATAAAGTTATCACCATTGATCAATAAGAAGTGTAACTTACACTAAGCTAGTAAATAAATGAGTTTAGCTTTATGTGCCATAACCACTGGCTTAACTTAAAATATTTACAAACAGATTGTAGATTTCCATTCAAAAATTGTTACAAGATTTCAATCGAACAAGTCTAAGAATTAACTGACGAATAAACTCAAGCGTTTCATACCACTTGTTTTGCTAAGTCGTTTAGTTGGATTTCTCGAACGAATAAGGAAAATGTTTGTATATACTAATAGATTGACAAACGGTTTTAAAAATGAGCTTTGTATTAAAAGTAATGTTGAAATCATTTTTGTAAAAATGTTTGTGTATTTACTTCTAGTATAGTAGTTTAAAGTGACAAATCACATAAATTATCGTAAAAACAATCAATCACAAAAATTTCACATTCGATGAGGTGAATCGAAACCATAGAAATCGATATCAAATCCATCAAATGGATGTCTCCAAAAATCTAGAAAAGAAGTCATCAAAGTAGATAATAAATGACAACAATCAACCGGATCAACCAAAAATCGATATAAAATGGAAAGCCACATAAAACAGGTAAATTGGTTGAATTTAATAGCTCCAAACGTCAGGTGGTTTACCCAAACGTCTGAGCTGAAAGACTGGAATTTTCTTCCAAATCACCCAAACGTCTGGGGAACAAACTCAGATGTCGGAGTTGTACATATAGAACTTTTATTCCGTTGCCCCCAGACATCTGAGTGTTATACGAGACGTCTGAGCTGAAGCTCAGAGCAAAAATCAGCCTTGGCCATTAATGACCAAATCGGTTCGGGAGCGATCGTACGAGCAACAGAGGCTAAGGATTTATGCCAAACGACAACCCAGCCATATAGGCTCATCAAAACACTCCGAACAACATGTTCAACATCCATATAAGGATTTTCATAGATTTTGACTTCAAAATGCCAAAAATTGGAAAATTCGCCAAACCAATTCAATTCAAAAGCAAATGGACATGAGATAGATGTTAGGAATTCATATCTAACAACTATCAAAGGTATAAACATAGGTGTGAGTTTAAGAACTCACCTTTAAACCCAAAAACAATGAATGAGAAGCTCTAAAACAAAGCAAGACCAGTTGCTCTTTAATAAGACCTCAAGAATCCTCAATCTATTATCAATTGTAATGGATTTCCTAACTTAGGGTTAGAATTTTTGAAAATTAAAGGGAGATTAAGATGGAGAAGATAAAGAGGATGCTTACCTAAAATTCTCTTTGATTTAGAACTAGAATCTTAAATTTCCTAAGAATTTACGATTTAGGAATTTCTAATTTCCTCTCTTTTCCTACATTTTTTCCTTTTTCTAGAGTGTTAGGAAATGTCATGAATGAATGAAGAAGAGTGGAGTGGGAGTTTTTATTGTAGAGGAGTTGGGTTCTTTCTTTAGGTTACTAGGCTGAAACCCAAACCCGAAGCCCCAAATGAAAGTACCAAAATTCTAAACAACTTCAAACATATCGATGTCTGTACTCAAAAAGGTTGCAAATACCGTTTTGGACTCAATGGAAGTAGTGTCGAATCCTAATTCGACTGTTTACAAAAAGTAGTATTTAAGACTTTAATCCGACTAACGATGCTATATTTAACTTAAACATTTTAAATATATATATTCGTAAAATATGCGGATTGTTACAAATTGGTCGCCGCTTCCCTCTATGATGGACAGATCAGAGACTATCGGTGAGTTCGCCGCCGCATGCCGACCCCAAGGTGGAGTCACGGTCATCAACATCGCCCAACAATGCGTAGCGCCGCCGTGAGCTTTGAAGGCAATTTTAGGCAAATCTTTTGCATGTTACTAAAAACGACGACCACTATTTATCCTGCACCCCATCCTCTATGCAACGGCACTTCTCGATCGCTGATCGGATGAAGATCCACCGTCGGATCAAAACCCTAAGCAATGGACGGTTGAAACTAAATCACCTATTTTCGGACAAATGGTGATTTGAATTGAGAAACGAATTGCATCGGTGAATTACGCTCATCGAGAGCTTTGAAATGGTATATAATATGTTGGGGTTTGGAGGAGTTTGATTTTTGGAATTTAATTTGAAACTGAATTCGCAATTCGAGAATTAGTGTTTTGAGTTTGAATTGGTTTCTGCCTTTGACAACAGAGAAGAAGATAGAATTGTACGTACAGACAATTGGAATAAGAAATTGTTAGGGTTTATAACGGCATATATAGATCAAAAATAGGAATGAATGGGCTAGATCGATTTGAAAGTTGAACAATAAACGACCTGAAAAGCCTTTTTCCTTCTCGAAACAAAAATGAGTAATCCCATATATCAAAATAAATGTTTTCGATAGTTTTAAACTCAATGGAATAATTTTCAAGTCCTAATTCCAACATATGAAGAAGTTAGCTTGAAAATTAGCTTATTTCAAATTGATTTCAGTTAAATTAATTTCTACGCGTTTCAAGCCCGTACGATTAAACAACAAGTCCGATAACTACGAAACATGAAACCTTACAATAATTCACCGTTACGGGTCCGATGAAATAGGTTTCATATAATTCCAATAAAGTGGCCAAAATGCCTATTTTCACATTAATTAAACAAATTTTTATTAAATTAAACTTATCATTTCTTATTTTCCAATTAATTAACTATCTATTTTTATCATTTTTGATTTCATAGACATTTACAAAATTTAAAATAAAATTACAGATCAAATTCAGCGTTAAATATTTCACTACTTACAGTGTTCAATTTCAACTACAATTAAACCAAATTAATTAAAATTAACTTCCAATAAATTGTTTTGTTTTGATTTCAGTCTTTTATTTCAAAATTTATTACTCTACGGACAAAGTTAGCATTTTTTATATCTTGTTACACTAACCTTCTACAATATCATCTTATTTTCCATTAAAGTAATATTTAGTTGCATTTGAATGCAATAAATCCAATTATTATAAATTAAATTCTAATATTTTGATCAGCTTGATTCCAATTCTTTTTATTCAATACATAGTCATATTATAATTAAAATTTACATTGGTTACGTCTTATTGAATTAATATTCTACAATTGTCAATGTAATCCACATTAACTGTACTTAATTAAGTGAATTATTTGTAATTAGATTTCAGATTCAATTTAACAGTCTAAATAAATAGGTAACATATAATAATTGTTACGGTTAACCTTTAGTTACACCTTATAAGTTTATAATCCACAAAAAGTGTTATAATTACTACTACAACACTAATTTTTATTCAATTACCGTTTATTACACATTATTCATTAATTAATCAACATTTAAATTATCAGTTACCATTTTCTTAAATAAATAAATATTTACATATTTAAATATAATTTTAATCCTTTAAAGAAATATTAGAAAACAACTTCTAATACATATATAACTTCTTATACATGTAAAATTTAAAATCTAAAACATTTATGTTTATACATTCATAACCATTTTATATTAAGCATTTTAAAGAAAACAAAAATAAACTTATTTAGATTATCACATCTAAAATAAATAATAATCTCATATTTTAAATACTTTAAAAGAAAGACAAACTTTGTTTAAAATCTTTTTGGATTATCTTATTTAAAAACAAACTGATTATCTTATATTTTAAAACAAATGAATTAATCTTTAAATTAACTTTTGGAAAGTATTGAGTTTTAAAACAAAGCTTCAGATTACAATTCATTCATATATAAATTATTAATGGATAAAAATTAAATTTCAAAATAATATCCAACTATAACATATACATACATGTATATTACAAATTGAAAATTCAACTTTATTTAAAACAAAAGATCTCCTATTCATAATATATATATCAAATTTATATATTATAAAGAAAATAAAATCTGGCTAGCTTTGAAAAATAAATCTTATCCATATTTCCAAATAAAAAAAATTCATTAATCTTTAAAATATTAAATTCCCCAATTTTAAATTAAAATTATAAAGCAAATTATCAAATCAATTTAATTATTAATGCAGATTATTAAATTGTTATTGCCCAAAATTCCGGGTCGTTACAAATTTAATTCATTTTAAACATCGAATTTATACGAGTCGTTACAACATGTTACTAGAACATGCTATGTATGTTGGACGCAAGTGGTTGCAAGTGTTTGCTAGTGGATGCTAATGGATGCATATACACACACTCGGCACAATTATCTCTTAGAGATCGGCATAACTAGGTCAGTAAGGCATATGCATATGGATGTGTGTGCACTTTCATTTTTATTTCATTGTTGCTACTAATAGGTGATTATCAATTGATTGTTGCATTTGGATGATGGTTGTAGCATGTATATATAAATATCTGTTGTCATTAGGGAATTTGCATTCATTTGGGTACACGGCATGGACATGAGCGCATAAAAAAGAGGTCGACTGAATCAGTAAACTACCTAATATTTTGCATTAGTTAGGGGCATTGACACTACACTGTTGCATATATCATAAATTTCATTAAAAAGCTTACGGACAATGGATGAAATGGACGATCTTTGAATATGTGGTTGTGGAATTTGGACGAATATATGGATGAAAATATTCATTTCATTCTTTTGTCCTTGGAGATTTTTGGGGCGAAATCCTTTAAGGAGGGGAGAATGTAACACCTAGAATTTTTAGATAATAAAATAACCAAAATAATTATTAAATAGTGAAATTGAGCATTTTCGGACTTATCAGAATTTAGCTAGGGAGTTGCATCATTGGGTCCGCGATAATTTTCTGATCAACTTCCATATATAACTTGTCAAAATCCGAGCTAGTATGAAGAAGTTACGAGAAAAAAAGATACAGAATAAAATAAAAAATATATATATTTAAATGAAAAAAGTCCCTATAGGTCGACACGTTAAGCCCCCAGGTAGACCCGCATTTCCCTCCTAGACGTAAAAACTTCAAGGAGCGAGCCGATGGATCCAAAGTTGATTTTCATGCGATCTGAAGCATTATTTTCTGGATCTAATGATGCACAGCGAGCCTATGATGTCGTTGCACTAGATTCAATCCTAAGATCCGATGGTCTGAGATTCCTAAATTCACTATAAATAGAACCCTAGGCCTAACCATTTTCTCAAAATCAGATTTTTTTTCTCCCATTGGATTCATTGCCTAAGGCTGAACCTTAAAAAGAAATTCTTTATGGGGAGGAAATCTTTTTAATGAAAATATTTTACACACTAGAAGTGGATACACAAAGCCTAGGATTTGATCTAAGGACCATAGGAGAGTGTTTTTTAAATATTTTAGATTTATAAGCAATTTAAAATAATAGGGTTTTCAATATTTGTAGTTTTTTTGTAATTTTGAGACAGTTTTTAATGTAAGTCTATTTATAGTCGGTTTTTAAGTAAATTTCAGACGTTCTTTTCAATTTATTTTTATTCAGCTATTTTATTCAGTTATTTGCAGTAACTTACAGTTATTTAAAGTTATTTACATCTGTTTTAAGTTGGAATTTAGCTTATAAATGTTAGTTTCTTTTTTTGTATAGAGATTTAATCCTATTTGACGCAAATAAAATATTAAAAAGAGAAGAATTCGCAAATATGTATTTAATGCAGAAAAACATTATACTTACAAAAATCATATGTAAAATGACAAAAACTGAAATAAAATGGAGATGGACTGAAATAGGCAAATTTGATATATTTGCAAGCATGATTATAACAAGTGGTTATAACTTAAAAGGGAAAAATATAAGAGTAACAATTGCAAGAACAATGATAACAAGTAGGTTATAATTATAAAAAAGAAATAACAGAAGGGGCTTATTTTAAAACTTTGATCTTGGATTAGGTTAATAAGCAAATATAACAGTAGTGGCCCGCACCGACAGCATTCCCATTCAGGTCTACGACTGATGGTCTCACACGTGGGTGAGGCTAGGCAAGCTTATACTGATTAGGGTAAATAAGCGGCCAATAGATAGAGACTCAATTTTGGAGATTTAGGCAAGGGGAGTAAAGTTAGAAGAATTGTTTGTTAGGACTAGTATCGACGGCATTTCCTTTTAGGTCGAAAGCTGATGGTCTCACACGTGGGTGAGGCTGGTCACACATATGGTGATTAGGGTAAATAAAGGGTCAAATAGGGGGTGACAGTTAGTGTGTGCCGGTGATGACCGAGCGTGCGACGTCGATTAGGGTAAATAATTTGCAACTATAACACCCCGCATTTTTATATAATTAAATAAAATCAATTGAATTAACATAATGCAAAACAGAATATAAATTTCAAAATATGCATTTAAGAATTAAGCGGTAACATAGATTTATGCAAGCAATGAGTGTGTGATTAATTGACGCAACAATCAATTAAAATGGGAATTAATTAAGAGACATAGAGGCGCCAATTAGTCAGAGAATATTTCACTTTTATAACATTAACTAATTAAGGAATCTTCTAATAAATGGAAATGTATGTGGAGAATAAATTAAATGATAACATACATATATAAATTTATAATTGATGTAATCAGTTAATTAAGAAATTAATTAAAGACATCAAGTAAGCGTTAATTGGTAAAAGAGGGAAACTTATATGTCGGTTAATAGGGTAATGAATTGGCGGTCGAAATATATACAACTAATAAACGCATGATTGAGTGACACATATGAACTAAATATTGATTAAAATGGGAAAACATGTAATTTAATTAATTCGCAATCGATTGAGCATTTTAAAACGACTGTCAATTAATCAAAGAATATGCTCTTGTTACAATAGCTAATAATGTAAATTAATTTTCCAGATGAAAACGCCAATTATAGGATTATTTGTTTCCACGATTAAAAAAATAATTGAAATGCGTACAAAAACCAAATGCAGTAATTAAGTTTATGATGAAGGTAAGTTAATAAGAATAAATTAAGAAGTATAACTTTTATATACAATCAATTAATAGAGGTATTAATTGACCTGTTCAAATAGGTGACGCAGCGGATAATTAACAAAACGATAGGGATCGATGAAAGTAGCAATCGATGGATTGAAGATACTGAAATGCCCAAATTCGTTGATCACAAAGATACCGAATTCTAGCTATCCTCGTCACGTTGATCGCGCACGATACCGTGAAAGAAGATCTTCAATTCTTCAAGCGTTGATCAAGCGCACTTGATTTCGCGAATCGGCTTCAACAATCGTTGATTCGAGCGCACTCGAATAACCGAAAGTGGAGATAGGAGATTACACTCAACTACCAATTTAGGATGAAAGCATACAGCAATCAAACAAGAAATTTTATTCAAAAATCAACCACCTTGAAATGTACAACTCACTCCCTATTTATAGTGTTTTCGACCCAGGCCTTAAGTCGTGTACGACTTACGACTTAACTAAGTCGGCAACGACTTATTTACAACGACTCAGCATATTACAACACCACACACTCACAAGACCGACATACAACTTACATCCCTTGCCGACTTAACTCAGGTCATACTCCATATGACCGACTTAACATACAACGACTCAAAGACTCTCGACTTTACAACACAAGGCCTACTCAACACGACACATGGTTACAACAGTTAGGTCGTTTACGTCCTAATGACTCACGACTCAAGAAACTACAAACACATAACGACTTAAACAACCCACGACTTAAGCTCCCAAGCTCCCTGCAGTATCTCCTCAAACGATTCATCATGACCGACCGACTTAAGCCCCCCCTTTAAGACCGCCTTCTTAAGTCGTTGACTCGTGAACGACTTAAAACCCATCCTTAGGTCGTGACCCATTAGAGTTAGGTCGTTAACTCGGCACCATTTTCCCTCTGGCCTCCAGTTAGCTCAACGACCACTCAAACCTTCTTCATTAACTCGTATTCCTTTCATACGTTATTCCTCTGGTCTCCAGTTAAGTCGGAAACGACTTAAATCTACCTTCCTAAGTCGTGAACGACTTAAATACATGCCCTTATCTCGTTTGCGACTTATCCTTCTAGCCTGGGCTGCATCATCTTCTCCTGGTTGAGAAAAATTCGTCCTCGAATTTGTAAATTCTTCCACATCAGATTGTCCATCTCCATAATATGGCACAAGATGCTTAACATAGAATATGTCAGAAGTGTATACATCCTCCGGCAGCTTCAACTTATAAGCATTCTCATTGATCCGTTTCACAACTTCTACTGGACCAATTTTTCTGGCTTTCAACTTGTTATAAGCGCCTACTGGAAAACGATCCTTGGTTATCACAGCGTAAACCCAATCACCTTCGTTAAATTCAACGCTTCGTCGCTTCAAATCTGTAGTATGCTTATACTTCTCATTTGCTTTCTCCAATCGATCCTAAACGATTTTATGACATTCAGTCAACTCTTCAACAAAGTCTACAGCTCGTTTAACCGTCCCCATCGTTTGTGGTACTACTGCCAAATCCAACGGTCCCCTTGGCAAACTTGAATATACAATCTGAAATGGACTGAATCCCGTACTACGATTTACTGCATGATTATGTGCAAACTCTGCTTGGCATAATTTCATATCCCAACTCTTCAGATTGTCCTTCACAAGACATCGCAACAAATTTCCCAATGATCGGTTAACAACTTCTATTTGTCCATCTGTTTGCGGATGACAAGCGCTGCTAAATTTCAGCTTCGTTCCAACCATCTTCCACAAACTTAGCCAAAAATGACTCAAAAATCTGGTATCCCTGTCTGAAACAATAGACTCCGGTAACCCATGTAAGCGATAGATCTCTTTGAAGAACAACTTAGCAACATGAACAGCATCCGTCGTCTTCTTACAAGCAACAAAATGTACCATCTTTGAAAACCTGTCTACCACAACAAATATAGAATCATTCCCCCTTTGAGTTCTAGGCAAACCCAAAAAGAAATCCATACTGATATCAACCCATGGTTTAGTCGGTACAGGTAACGGCATATACAATCCTGCATTTGTCGTTGTTCCTTTTGAAACCTGACAGATATGACATCTCTCCATAAACCTCTCAACTTCTTTTCTCATTGATGGCCAAAAATAAGATTGAGAAATTAACTGCAAAGTACGATCACGGCCCACATGTCCTTCCTCGTGTCACTCCTTGATAATCTTCAATCTCAAACTGCTCTCTGGAATACATAACCGATTTCCTTTAAACAGAAAACCATCAACCAACACAAATTCATCAGTACTTCCTTCCTTGAGTTTCTCAACAAATTTCACAAAGTAAGGATCTTCTTCAATCAGCTCAGGCAATAATTCAAAACCTCTCACTTCAACTTTCATTGTCGTTAATAAATGACTCCTCCTACTCAAAGCATCAGCTACCCGATTCGTCACCCCTGATTTGTGCTTCACCACAAAGGTAAACTGTTGTAAATATGCGATCCACGATGCGTGTCTCGCTGAAATCTTATCCTGCCCTTGCATATGCTTCAACGCCTCATGATCAGTGTACAGAACAAATTCTTTCTGAAACAGATAGTGTCTCCAATGCTTAACAGCCAGAACAATTGCGTAAAACTCCATATCGTACGTGCTATACCTCATCTTTGCTCCTGATAACTTCTCACTGAAATAAGCAACGGGTTTCCTATTCTGACTCGAGACTCCACCAACTCCCACGTTCGACGCATCAGTATGCGATTCAAACAGCAACTGAAAATCTGGTAAAACAAGAATCAGTGCTGTCGTCAATAGTTCCTTGATCTTCTCAAAAGCAACCCCCGCTTCCTCTGACCATACAAACTGTTTCCCTTTCATGCAATCAGTAACTGGAGCCATCACGCTACTGAAGTGTGGAATGAATCTTCGGTAGAATGACGCTAGCCCATGAAAACTTCTCACTTCCGTAATTGTCTTTGCCTGTGGCCAATTCCTGACTGCTTCAACTTTATTCTGGTCCACCTGTATACCTTCTCCTGACACAACATATCCCATAAATAAAACACTATGCGTCATGAACACGCATTTCTTCGTAGCAGCATAAAATTGTTCCTCACGAAGAATAATCAGCACTTCCCTCAAATGTTGAACATGCTCCTCCATATTCCTGCTATATATCAGAATATCATTGAAATAAACCACCACGAACTTCCCAATGAATGGTCTAAAGATTTGATTCATCACCCGCATGAATGTACTAGGTGCATTTGATAAACCAAATGGCATAACCAACCATTCGTATATCCCCTCTCTCGTCTTGAAGGCTGTCTTCCATTCGTCTCCAGGTCTAATCCGAATTTGATGATATCCGCTTTTCAAATCAATCTTTGAAAAGATAGTAGCCCCACTTAATTGATCTAGCAAGTCATCCAACCTTGGCATTGGGAATCTGTACCTCACAGTGATCTTATTCAGCGCCCGACTATCGGTACAAATCCTCCATGTTCCATCCTTCTTTGGTACCAACAAGGCTGGAACTGCACAAGGACTCAAGCTCTCCTGCACACGACCTTGCTCAAGCAACTCTTCCACCTGCCTCCGCAACTCCTCATGTTCCTTTGGACTCATTCGATAATGTGGTCAATGTGGCAACGCAGCTCCTGGAACAAGATCTATTTGATGTTGAATATCCCTCAACGGTGGTAACTCCATTGGCAACTCCGTAGGAAAAACATCGTCAAACTCTTCCAATACTGGCTTCACTTCATCAGGAACTTCAACCACTTCATTACACTCTCGTCCAATCAACAAAAAGACTTCAGGTTCCTCTTCAACTTCCCTGACAAACTCCTTCAAAGATAATAAGGTTTTCAGCTCTTCAATCTCCTCCAGCTTGCTTTCCTTCTGTTGTTGCTTCTTAGGAACTAAATTAATCTTAGTACCTTCAAACATGAAACTGTAACTATTAGCACGACCATCGTGTTGTACTGCTCTATCAAACTGCCATGGTCTGCCCAACAACAGATGACACACATCCATGTCCACAACATCACACCAGATTTCATCTTTGTACTTCTTTCCAATTGAAAAATTCACACAAGCTCTTCGCCCAACTTTCACTTCACCACCCTTCCTTAACCATGCTAGCTTGTGCGGTTTAGGATGCTTCTTAGTTTTCAAGTTCAACTTCCTCACTGCGTCAGTAGAGATAATATTGTCACAACTCCCAGCATCAATGACGAACTTGCAAACCTTTCCCAGAATAGTGCATGTGGACTGAAATATATTATTCCTCAACCAACTGTTTTACTCTTCTTGCTTCGGTGCCAAATAACTTCTCCTCATCATCGAATTACACCCTTCATCTCCGGATAACTCTTCTTCCTTCTCAACATAAGGTGAATTAGAACATTCAGCTTCCACATCCTCTTCTTCAACCTCTGCAACCATTGCTCTCCTCTTCGGCTTTGGACATTCATTGCTTTTGTGACCCAACTTCTGATAATTGTAACATTTGAAACTGCTATTAACCTTTGCCTTCTCAACCTCCTTCACAACTGGTTTACTGATAGGTTTAGAAACATTAGAACTTCCACTGGCACCCTTCACTTGATTGTCAGAATTAGTAAATACACCACCTCCATGCCTTCCCTGCTTCTCCCAAGCCAACGCTTTCTGGTGTGCTTCTGCCACAGATCTTGGATCGAACATATTAACCATATCCTGGATCTGCATTCGTAACCCTCCAACAAATCTAGCAGTCAATTGTTCCTCTGTCTCCATAATGTCATTTCGAGCAATCAGTTGATAAAATTCATCAGCATAATCATTAACAGTCTTCGTCCCTTGCCTTAGATTCAGCAATCTCTGGTACATAAGTGATTGATAGTTGTAAGGTAAAAATGTTGCTGTCATCAACCTCTTCATCTTATCCCAAGACTCAACCTTTGACTTCCCCATTCTCTCTCTCGTAAGTTTAGTTTGCTGCCACCATGCCAAAGCTCTTCCCCTCAACCTAGTAGCAACTAACTTCACTCTTCTATGCTCAGGAACCTCCTTGAAATCAAAAATCTCTTCAACATTAGACGACCAATCAAGAAATTCTTCAGCTACCATTCCACCCTTGAACTCTGGAATTTCCATCTTCATACCCGATTCCCATCGACGATCATCATCTACATCCCGATATACATTTCGAACTTGGTCTCGATCTTGATAATGAATGCTAGCTCTATCACCCTCTTCATTGAAATCAAATGTACGTCTATACCGATCTCGACCTTCAACATCCCTTTGTTCACGCATATCTCTTCTACTATATCTCTCTTCATCTCTATATGGCTCATCTTCAAACTCACGTGGAGTTCTTCCCTCTTCATGTCCATAGTCATGGTTATCTCTCCTTAATGAAATTGATGTTTCTCTTCTCTCTCTAAAAGATTGCGGTGATACCCTCCTCGCTTCCGTAAACGATGGCGAAACTCCGTTTCCTCCATGGTTCGAGATTGGTGATCTCCTCCTTTGATTTTGATTCAAATCATTCATCAATTTCTCTAACTTTCCAATGCCTTCATCAAATTTCTCATTAATACGTTGTTCCATTTGCTCGGCTTCTTCTCTTCTATACAACGCTTCAACATTCTGATGACGATTAGCTCTTCTCGATGGCATGATTACACAATCACAAACACTTCAATAATTCTTCAACACAAGCAAGTCACGGCTCAACCACTAACTTGACTCGGCCTCAACACTTCAACACAAATCAAACTTCACCTAGGCTCGGCTACTTCTCACAAGTATACACGGCCTACTCTTCAACTCTCGGCTTAAAGTCAAACTACTTTCCAACTTTGATCAAAAATGAAATGGGTCGAAAGCTTCTAACTTGTTGCAACTTCAAGATGAACACGATGAACTTTAACTTCAAATTCCTTGGCTCCAAGACTCGTCTTAGCTATGATTGGCTAAGTCAAGCTCCGATACCAAAACTGACGTAGCGGATAATTAAAAAAACGATAGGGATCGATGAAGGTAGCAATCGATGGATTGAAGATACTGAAATGCCCAAATTCGTTGATGACAAAGATACCCAATTCTAGCTATCCTCGTCACATTGATCGCGCATGATACCGTGAAAGAAGATCTTCAATTCTTCAAGCGTTGATCAAGCGCACTTGATTCCACGAATCGGCTTCAACAATCGTTGATTCGAGCGCACTCGAATAACCGAAAGTGGAGATAGGAGATTACACTCAACTAACAATTTAGGATGAAAGCACACAACAATCAAACAAGAAATTTTATTCAAAAATCAACCACCTTGAAATGTACAACTCACTCCCTATTTATAGTGTTTTCGACCCAGGCCTTAAGTCGTGTACGACTTATGACTTAACTAAGTCGGCAACCACTTATTTACAACGACTCAGCATATTACAACACCACACACTCACAAGACCGACATACAACTTACATCCCTTGCCGACTTAACTTAGGTCATACTCCATATGACCGACTTAACATACAACGAGTCAAAGGCTCGCGACTTTACAACACAAGGCCGACTCAACACGACACATGGTTACAACAGTTAGGTCGTTTACGTCCCAACGACTCACGACTCAAGAAACTACAAACACATAACGACTTAAACAAGCCACGACTTAAGCTCCCAAGCTCCCTGCAGTATATCCTCAAACGACTCATCATGACCTACCGACTTAAGCCCCCCTTTAAGCCGTAGACGCCTTAAGACCGCCTTCTTAAGTCGTTGACTCGTGAACGACTTAAAACCCTTCCTTAGGTCGTGACCCATTAGAGTTAGGCCATTAACTCGGCACCATTTTCCCTTTGGCCTCCAGTTAGCTCGGCGATTACTCAAACCTTCTTCATTAACTCGTATTCCTTTCCCACGTGATTCCTCTGGTCTCCAGTTAAGTCGGAAACGACTTAAATCTACCTTCCTAAGTCGTGAACGGCTTAAATACATGCCCTTATCTCGTATGCGACTTATCCTTCTAGCCTGGGCTGCATCAATAGGTAAGAAATTATAACGTATAAGAATCAATTAATGTTGGAGATACACACACACACACACACACACACACACACACACATATATATATATATAGACACACACACACATGTATGATCTAATTAGTTGGATAATTAATAGGAGAACCTTATTTAGAAGGAAACATGAGTTAATAGGGCTATATAACAAAGGAATAAATGAATAACATTGGAGAATTGTACGTTATAAGGTAATAAACAAATCAATAAGTGGTGGTGAGGATTGTTTTTAAGGTTAATTGGATGATTCATAGTTGTTCACTACACCCATAAATTGAACGTTAATTAACCCTAGCCATAATATTTTCTCTGAATTAGCTGCTGTCATTTACAGTAAACTCCTCTTCTCTTTTCCCTTTTCCTTTCTCGTCTATCAATCAAATATTTCCCTAAGCAGAAAATAAAATTAAGCAAGGATATACATACAAGAATATAAGAGAATTGCACAAACAAATCAGGGAATTTATAGCGAATTAAAAATGTAACGACCTGCCTTTTTGGACGTTTTAAGTAGACATACACGTCAGACTCAAACCATTCAAAAGGTGCGGATTGTTATGAGGTAAACAAGAAAAAGAGTAAGAAATAAAACAAATATAGAATCTTGCAGGCGAATGACAAAATATAATAATTAAATAACAGTTCATGAACATGTATATAAATACATTTGACTATTCTTTTACAACAGAAAATCAGAGTTACAGAAACAGGAAGAAATAGATAATAAATGCAGCGGAACAACATGATGCATCGGAATATAATAAATTATACTAGTATAAATCTTCGTCTTCTTCCTCTAGTAATAAGGTCTTCAACCCTGAAATGCTCAGGCTGACCCGAGCGAATCGAAAAGACATAACATTCGAGTCAGAACTAAAAGATCTTATGTAAGTTAAATCGATGGTAAATATGAATGTGACGGCGTTAAAAAGTTTATGGGGTTTGACATCTCCTGTCCAGTGTCTAACATGAGTGCAGTAACTTAAGAAATGTTCGGGATTCGCATCACCCAAGGATCCGTTAAACTATCTCCTATATAGTACAATACGCTGTTATGATATGTCTACAGTAAAGTAAAAGTAATAAAATAACATTAAGGCATTACCCATATCCCCTTTAACACATTTTATATATTCTCATAGTCAATACAGTACCGTACGCTCCTCCGTAAACTAGAGGTTTACACAGAGGGCACCCCATTGGAATGGTACGAAACAAACTCGTAGAAGGCGCCCTTGGGCATTTGAAGATGGCACTCGAGGCAATGCCATGGTAGATATACCAATTGCGGATAGACTGGTGGTAATGCATAGCAGCTACTACTGCCACCTTGGACACACTCCAAAATCAAAAATCAAAGGTGGCCACAGAATCAATCAAAACGTAATATAATGGTATCGAAGAAATGTGTCTGATAGGAGGAATGACCTCACTTGGCCTGGCATGGCTCCTATTTTAATTACATCTAAGCTAACTCATGGGAGTTAGGGTCACGTCATACCACATATAGAAATTGTTCGCCATGTCATCCTACTTCATTATTGGAATCTCCACCACGTACATGGTTGTCAAAGTGGTTTTCGTTATTAGAAGGGAGTATGATAACATCTGATTCTGGTCTCTTTAATAATCAAACGCTTATTACACACCAGATGGTTCTTTAAATTTTCAAAACCATTTCGTAATTGATACCAAGATATCATATTCAATTAAAACCGTATCACTTCAGAAATTTATATTCACTTTCAAAAATCATATTTTCAAAATAGTTTACAACCCTCATTTCAAAACTTCATATTCGAACCAAATATGTAATTTAAATCCCAACTTAGGTTTAGTTATCATTTAAACTTGTTCACTTTAAAATCGTGGATTTAAAATATAAACACATCCGCTTAATTTAGTTTGAAATTTAGAAAGATAGTTTAGATAGTTATAAATAGTTTGGAAAATCAAATATTTTGAACTTTTGAAGAATATAGATTTCAAACAGTTTATACTAAAAAATTCATTTGAAAAATAGTTTCAAAGTCAAACCGATTCAATTCAAAATTTCCCTATTCAAATCAATTCCAATTTCCATTTCGATTGAATCGATACAATCCCGATTTCAGGTCGAATTTTACTTCGATTCCAAATAAATTTCAATTTCAATTCAAAATAAATGTCAATTACAATTCCAAATTAATTTCAATTCCTATTCTCAACCTTAAACTATTTCCATTTATATCAATTCAGAGTTCGATTTTTAAAATATCTATTCAAAACACTAAATCGAATTTACCATCAATATCCGTACTAAAATCGAAATCTTCAAATAAAATTCAATTTCAAGCTCAATTTCGAAATATTATTTTATATCACTTTTATTTAGCAATATTCAGAGTTCGAATACAATTCCAATCTTTTCAAATAAATCAATTTATGAAATTCACATCTTATTTCGATTATAACTTAAAATTTTCAAACTCGATTCTTTAAATAATCGGGTTGACAAGTTCCTTTTTTACATTTCAGGCATAAGTTCAAAAATGATTCTATTTCCATAAATTCGATTTTATTTCTTACAATCAAAATTATTTTAAATAATTTCAAATCACAATTTTAAAATCATTTAATTTGACCAATCCAGCATCCGTATATAATTTTCTATCCTATGGCCAAGTGAATAATTGCTTTGATTTAATTGCTTGGATGAATATATATCATTTTAACCCAAATAAATGTCATAAGTATGTATCATTTCAACCAATTTCTGAATTTATTCAAAATAATTTGATTTACAATTGTATATACTGTAAATAAATTACAGGTTGATAACGGGCCATATGCAAATTAAATAAACATCCAAATCATTTAAATATCAATCAATAGCATCCATCACAATCAAGCATCCAAATAGTCAAAATAGCACAACAATTAACTAATCATTAATAATCGTGGGTTTAACTAAAAACTCAATCCCATTTCAATTTTAACTGTCAATTAAAATTCCTATCATTTTAATTCATACAATTTAAATGTCAATTAAATTTACTCAACTGCAATCAATAAATTTAAATCACTTAATGATATAAATTTAACTAACATAAACATATTTAGTTCATCATGAGCGTATAAAACAGGTACCTTTATTAGAAACTAAAAATATTTCAGCTTCAAATAAATACTACTTTGATTCCAAGTTGTAGCCTTCGTCGATGCGATCGCAATGCGACTTGTTTCACTCAAAGCGGACCTCGTCTATGAAAGTTATGAAATTTTATAAGTTGACGATGTTTATATTTTAATTATTTAACCAATATAAATCTTATTAACAATAATTACCCAGTATATACATACACACACACACACATACATAGATATATATATATATGGCCTAACCTATCAACAAAGATTTAATCTACCCCCTTATTTCCCTCTCACTCCTCATCCCTCTCACATTTTCCAACTTTTGTTCCTATTTTTTCTTTTTCCTTTTCTTTTATTTTCTTTTTTTAGATGGCCCAATGCCCAACCTCTCTTCTTCCCCCTTTTCTTTTTCCTTCTTCCTTCATTCGCTTACAACTTCCTCTCATGCACGCCCCTCGAGTCTGTGACATGCCCCTTTGGACGACCATCAATCGATCTAGGACCACCTACAAACTCGCCTCATCGTCCTTCTCAACCTGTCACCACCGCTCCTTTCTTTGAGTCACCTAATCGATTTGTGACCTTACCATTTCCATGTCGACCACCATCAAGTCGCAAACCCCCATGCGCCACCACACACTCCCAGACCATGCCCACGCATGCACCTATCGACCATGAACCCGAATCTCATGTTGCCACAACCTATCGATGCTTGAAATTCGCCTAATAACAAACCCTAGCCGAGCCTTCCACTCAAAAACCCACCGTCGATCTATAAAACGAAGCTGCACATCATCAGAAGATTACCAGCACATTGATTTCATTAAAACTTGATTTTTAAAATTGGGATCACATTTTTAAATTTGGTAAAAATGAAGAAACTGATTTTTAGACTTTTCATTTTTCTGTTTCTTTTTGTTTTGTGTGTTTTTTGAATGAAGAGAAGGAACGTAGATGATTTTAAATCAAGTAGGAGGTAGGTACTATAGTAGGGTAGCTGATATATGTAGTGTGCAGTTGGAAAGAAATATTGTGGGTAGAAAGTAAAGAATGTAGGCTATGGTCAAAATCAGGAATATACACACATGCATGCATATATATACATACATACATACATACATACATACATATATATATATATATATATTTTCAAACTATCAGGCTGCTAATTTTGGATCCCAATCGAGGCATGCTGCCAGGCATTCATAATGTGATACCCCTATTACGAACATAATGGAACAAGTTCAAAGGTCTAATTGATCGTACGGAGAAGATAGCTTATTTAAACTAGTTATAATAATAAATTCCGATATAAATTTCAACGCATTTTTAGCCCATACGATCAAACGATAATCCTAAATGCTACAAATTTAAAATCATATAATAATACAACATTTCGGATCCAATGAAACTGGTTTCATAGGATTGCGAGACTGTGGCCTCGAAGGCTATTTTTATACTTTAATTAAAACGAGTTATTTTTAAAATTGAGTAAATCGCTTTTAAATTCAATTTTAAACTATTATTTACATTCATTCTTATAAATAGAAATTAAACGCGCTTTGAAATTATTTTTTATCTTGCTTAAAACTCAAGATTCCACTTTTTAACCAAATTTAAATTATTGAATTTAACAATAAAATTATCCAATAAACCACTATATTTGAAATTCAAGTCATTAAATCCATAAAATTTACTTTTAAATATATAAAATCAATCAAATATTCCGATTTCAAATACAATCAACTACCTTATAAGTCAAAATATATAAGGTGTGGCGTGTGTGTATGTGTATTTGTACATATAATAGAAAATTACAAATATACTCTCTCATACGCTCTAATGTAATAGGAATCTACCAGCTATAAAAACCAACACCCTAGAAACACTGACCTAAATCTCAAAAGAAGTGTTTGAACTCGGGTCATGCCAAGAAATACGAACCATTAGGTTGTGTATTATTTATATGGTCAGAAATAAATATAACTTTAAAACATTCTACAATTTCAATTCTCACGTCGAAGAAATAAAATATAAATATTGAAAATCGCATAAATCATTACTGTCCCCAAATAGTAGTGGTCAATTCAAGAAGGCTCTAAAAAAAGTCCAAATGGGAATACAAAATTAGCTAATCTGGTAAATACAATAAGATATGTTGGAAAATGACTTTGAATTAGTTTATCACCAAATCACATAGTCACTTCCTCCATTCACCTTATCCTTGTTACCTTACCTATTATCCTCTCCTGTTGTAATACATAAAGAGGGAAAACTAGAGGGAATTAAACAAGATCCGTGAGACTTATTTTACTAGTGGTATGATGTATACAGGTAGTTAAATCATCACTTGTAATCTACACTAACTAAGGGTGTTCATTTATGTGCATTACACTGAGTGTACATTATAATGCCTTAGAACACACAAAAGGAACAGGATCCCAATGGTAACTTACAATAAAAGCATTGATTAATCTCCTCTTTAATGGATGTATCCTACACTCTTTATCATTCAACTTAAAAAAAAGAGTTGATAAACACTTCGACTCCCCAATAGACACAACCGCTTATCCGCACGCTGAATCCACAATTGGCAGATGTCTCTTCCTCGGTAAGAAATATTTGACCGAGGCTGGCTATAGTAACAATAAAAGCATCTAATTGTGACATAATTACATGTTACGTCGAATGTCACGTTATACAGCATCATCAAGTATGAAACTAGGTATGTCACCTAATATGAAACAATTATTTCATGTTACACAACTCCATGCACTTACGTGAACTCCCCAAAGTCAAGAAAGTGGGAACAAGTTTCCTCGATCGATCCTACTTGGCCTGCACTAAATCTTTCCTCAAACTGAGTTGTCTACAGGTCTTCAATCATCTGAATAGTCATGTCGGTCAACATGATTCATGTACCCTGTTTGTTTTCTACAAATAGAAAAATGATTCGACGGAATAACAATTTGGGCAACCGGAATGAATGTCAACTGGCCAGATCTTCTAGTCAATTGCCGGTTTGACATTGAAAATTAACTTTCACTTGTAGGTAGTTGTTTTTTTCTTAAGGTTTTATAAAGCAATGTCGATCGACCCACCCTATTTTCAGCCAATTGTATTTTTGAATACCGGGTCTTTCCATCTTATTTAGATTATCTTTCTTGATCTAGTTTTCATTCCTTATATTTAGTTTATTTATTTAAACATTACATATATCTTCGAATGCATATGATCTTGATTTTGAACAGTTATCTATATATAATTACGACCATATCCATCCTTTAATACATTTGATCCCATAACTCTATATAACTATTCAATGGTCCATCTACGTATTCAATTCCATTAGATGTTGATAGAATCAGATTTAGGTGATTTTATAATATCTTACATGTATTCATTTTTATCAATTTAAGTCTATTATATATATCAGACCTATATGTTTTAAAGGTGAATTATGACCATTCAAATGACACAATATTATAAATTTAAGAGTTTTGAAGAACGTTAATGATTTTGTACCTTTAGATTTAAAGAACTTCAAATGTAAATAAGGTCATCTTTTTTCGAATGTTGAATAACTTTGTACAAATGACTTTGATTGGACAACCCTATGTATATTCTGAATTTTTGAATCAGACCTTACAAATTATTTAATATTAGATGAGAACAGTAATATATGATATCTTGTCATTTTGACCCAATATGATTATCGATCATGTGTCCAAAGCATTTACCTAGTTTATATATCAAAAATAACTTATTTAAACCGACGTTCCTACGTACATTTTAAATGTCCATGGTCCAACCATACAAGTACCATACATTATATGGAATCTACATTTATATATGTGTTTGTGGTAACAAATATTATTTAGAATAATAAATCTAATGAAATTATTGTTTAATTATATAAACTAACTTGACTGATTAGTTGAAAAATGAATACAATGTTTAGTGTCAAAAATCTAAAGCACTAGTTAACGCCAACTTAGTAAAGTTTCAAAATGGACTGCTATATAGTTACGGAAAGAATAGTAAAAATCAAAATGACAAACTTTCAATGCAACTACTATGCCTACAATGCAACGACCTCGGGAATATATTAAGCATCACTATGGTGCAAAGAACATCCTACTCCTTACCAACGTTACTTAATTTAGCATTTAGCAAAACATATGGAATGTGTTTGGCGTAGCTAATTCACAACGCTCTATAGATACCACACTGGTTTTCCACTCAATAAACAAACAACTATATGCTATGTTCTCGCTAAGGTGTATTCCTTATCCTTAGCAATGTCATAGCTTCACATATATGAATTCACATTCATCTTAGCGAAGTTGGTTACTTTTTTAATGCTATTGCAATATTGGCATAACGCTTGAAATTTAATATATGTGGTTTAATGAATATTTAATTTTTTTCATTTTTCTATCATATGTATTTTGGTTTTGATATTTATAAACTAATTGCATAATTGTATGAAAATTAAATTACATTCAAATTTAACTTTAATCGCAAAATTTATTATTTATTTTTATTACTAAATATTATTGATTATATTATTTATGGTTATTTGTATTTTTCAATTATATATAAATTATAGTTATAATTTTATTTTTATTTAATTTTACTAAATTATATTACTAAATTATATATAATTTTGATAATATAATATTTAACTTTAATTTTAACTACTGAATTGAGTTTCATAAACTATATATTAATTTAATATTTTATTACTATTTAATTTGAACAAGTTTTAAAATAAATTTCACTTATAAAGTTAGCTATTGTAATAAAAATCATTAGGTAAAATTGGATAACCATTAAAAGGATCGAACATAGTTTAAATGGTACTATTATTGAGTTCAATCAAAATTTTGTTTTATTTTAGCTTCTTTATTTCTATTTGCCCAAAAAAATTCGTGCATTAAATCGTGGAACAAATTAATCTAGTTCACATGTTGAAATTAGAAACATCCATCATACTTGGTCTCTGGGATGAGAGTATCGATGTATTATCTCGTTCGTATCTATAAAACGTTGATCAAAATTCAGTTTGTCAATCGGGATACGACTAATATCCACAAACTCCATAGAATATTTCTTAGTTATCCGATCGTAAAATTTCAAGGCAACCTTGTTTTGAATTAGGAGCAATTATAGAAAGATAAAAGAATTGGACAGAGATATCAAGAAATAGAAATAGTCAGAATATGGATTGGAGGGGCGAAGGGAGGGAGAGAGTGTGTGTAGGGAGAATTATATATGTTAAATCATAACTCCCATTAAATTTCCATCTAAAAATTAGAAAAGTGAGGAAATATTTTAAAGTGCTTTAATTTTGTAAATTGTTAACTTTTAATATTATGATATTCTAATATAATCAATTTCTATTCGTATGTAAAATGATTTATGATGTATTAACAAAATTGCTTTCTCGAATCGAAATTCAATATGAAATTGTGTTTTAACATATCTAATTCTCTCTTTCTAAACACACTTTCTCAAACTCTCCCCCGATCTCTCCCTAAAACTCTCTCCTTTTTTATCTTTCTACAAATTGCGTCTAATTCAAAAGATGGGTGTCTCAGTATCATTCCATTGGATAACCAAGAAATATTCTAAGCCATTTGCGGATATGAGTCGAATCCAAATTGACAAAATGAAATTTGATTGATTTTTTATTGATACGAATGAAATTATACACCCATCCTTCTATCTTAAGACCAGTTAAGATTATTGTTTCTAGTTTCAATATGTAAATTAGACTAATCTTTTCTAGGCTTAGTTTGTGTATTTTTTTGGGTGCAAAGAAATAATGAAACTAATATAAAAGAAAATTTAGATTGAACCCAACAATAATATCATTTAAACTTTGTTTGTTCCTCGATCGTATGAGTATCCAATTTTACTTGATAATTTCTATTTTTTACATCCAACTTTTTGAATCGAGGTGGTAAACACTGTATAAATTTAAATAGTAATGATAATAATTTAAATCAATATGTAGTTACAAAACTCAATTTTATTATTCAAAATTAGAGTTACATATTAATATTATCAAAATTATACACTATTTAGTAATATTAAATAAAATAAAATTATAACTATAAATAAATTACATGCCATTAAAAAACAAAAACACTTATACATATATATAATCAATAATATTTAATAATAGAAATAAATAGTAAGTTTTAAAATTAAAGTTAAATTTGAATTTGAATATAATTCAATTTTCGTACAATTATATAATTAATTTATAAACATCAAAAGCAAAATATATGTAATCAAAAAATAAAAAATAAAAAAATTATAAAACAAAAATAATAAATATTATGTCGATGTTGCAATGGGAATGTCTCAAATGTCACTAAGGCATTAGAGATTTGTATATGTAAAGTTATGACATCGGTAAGGCATAGGGAATACACCATAGTAAGGACATGTAATACGGAACCATTAGTTTCCGTAATGCAAAAACAAGTGTTGCATCTATAAGGCAAAGCTGATTCCCTATGCCAAATGAACTAAGTATGTTTGACTAAATACAAAATTAAGTGACACTTATGAGGAGTATAGAGTTCTCTACACCATAGTGATGCCATAAATAAACCCCTTCATAGTAATAATGAGTTATCCAACATAACCCTTTTGTGTAATTTTGTGCCTAATGAAATTTGAAATGTTATATGTTAAGAATTAAAGATGTAATGATGGAATAATAAAGTTGAACATGAAATGAACTTAAAAGATAATAGTTCTAGTTTAATATTATCAAAACTAAACCTAAACCGTCAGCCACTGAACGAAAGAAAAACACGCTTGCAAAAGTAAGAAATAATTGGATGAGTTTATTATACTTTCCATGGTCAAGAGAAAAAGAAATTATTGATATTAGCCAAACGAGAACGCTAAAAATGGAAGAAGAATATGAGTTCAAGGAAGGAAGCTCACTACTTCATTTTTTTCTTGATTCGTCGGGGATATTGCCGAGAACTTTTTACAATATCTTTCTTTCCATTCACCCTGTCCTAGCTTTACCTAGTAAATAAGCATGAAGTTTATATAGGCAGTAATCAAAATAAACATGATAAAACGAGATATAACTGAAATATGTGATATAACAAGAAATGAAAATTAATATTTCCATCTAGTTGTATATGTTTTGTAATGTGTTTTCGGAAACCGGCAATTCGATGATGTTAAATTCATTGACACACGTACACTCTTCTTTAGTCATATAAGACAATTGCATCTAATAATAACGATAGTTTGGTTTAACGCAAATATAGGAAACTTGATAAATTGAAGTTGGGATAAATCTCATTATATCCATTCTACATTATATGTATTAATGAGATATTCAACATTGATGTAAAACGTAATCAGTGGTTTGCAAAAAATTATGAAGTAGACGATGCATTAATCTAATCTATAATAGTAGCAGAGATTAGTACTGCATCTATTTCGATTATTTTTCATTGTGTTGTCCAATTAGCATGTTGAAGATGTACTTCCATAAACTAGCACAATTTATATGTTAGTAAATACCTTCTCTTGACCTTATTAATGCTTCAACGGATTAGAAAGAAACCAAATGTTGATCATGGAATGATAAACGTAGTGACTAATCCAATACTACAACATGAACAATATGATTTATAAACTTAAAAGGATCAATAATTTTATGGAGCGGCGGTAGCATACATAACTATTATCATATTTTGATTGAGTGCATAAAGCCGGATAAAGACGTGCTCTTTTTGAGAGTACCTTTTCTTTACCATATTTGATTTTTTGAATATAACACTCCATTCTTTTGAAGTCCAGTTGATAAAAAAATGTTGGTCCTAAATGAAGAATAAAGATGCTCGACTTTAGTGAAGAATAATAAGATATAAAGGATTTTCAATTTAGGATAGTGGTTTAGTAACCAATCAAACATAAAAAAATACATACACCTGTTTGTTAAATACTCGCCGGTCTCTTGAATTCCAAAAGCAGATTTCTAGCACCCTATCAAAATTACTTACAAGACCTAGATGTAAACAAAAACGTCATATGTACTTAAACATGGCATAAAAAATCAGCTAATAGCTACATATAAAAAGAAATTCAGGAAACTAGGAGAATATTCAACAGATGGGTTCGTGATATGTATTTTTTATGTATGATTGGTTAATAAATCACTATCCTATTGAAAACCTTTTATTTCTTATGCTTATTCAATGAAGGCAAAGTATTTTTATTCTTTATTTACGGCCAAACTTTTTTTTTGGTTGGACTTGAGAAGAGTGAGCATTTTATTTAGATACTCGGTTCTTATGAAGAGAATATACTCTCAAAAATAGCACGTCTTCATCAGTTTTCATGTACTCAATCAAAATATAATAATAGTTTTGTATACTTGACCACTGCTTAAATTTACTAGTCCTTTAAGGTTTAAATCATATTGTTTATGTAGTAGTATTGAGTCAATCATTACACTAAACTTTCTATGACTAGCATTTGGCTTCTAACTTATTTGCTACATCAATGATTGGGTTAGCATAAAGTACTTAGTAATGTAAAAAAATTATAGGCTTAGCGAGGTACATCTTCAACACACTACTTAGAAAATACAATACAAATATTTGAAATGAATGCAGTACTAATCTCTTCTGCTATTACAAATTGGACTAATGAATCATCTACTCAATCCACTTATTACATTTTGTGTATATGGTTAATATGTCACTGACATGTATAACATAATATGCCATAAAGGAGTGGATATAAAGAAATCTAAGTAAACTCAAATTTACCAAATTTTATGTTTGTGGTCAATCAAAATCATGATATTCTTTATCAATATTTTTTGTGCATCATCCCAATGTATTTTATGCGAACAGAGTTGTGAATAAAAATCGAAAAGTATGTGATGCATGCTCAACAGCTTTAGAAATTCAATAATAAATACCTAGTGGAATATTATTGTCCTGATATAAGTTCGTAACCATGATAAAAACATGCCAGACTACATAAGCCATCCTTCTGAGGGGTAGGTGAACTTGTTTTACCTTTCATGTAAACTTGCACACCAGAAAAATAGCATATGTGAGTTACATCCTTCAATTTACGAGTTTCTGGAATGATGAGAACTTGAGAATTCATGAAATGAAGCTTAAACAAAAAAATTGATAAGAGTAAATTCAATACCGCGAAGACGATGGAATCAACAAGGGACGTTGAAATTTTAGGAGGCACTTTAGGGAACAAACCTGAACGATGTAGGGCTAAAAAGGAGATGGCGGCCAAAAAAAGGAAAGACCATTCCTATTCTAAACCAATTTTCCATTTCCTATTTTCCAAATTTCAAACAACACCATGTGCCTCTTATTTGTCAACTTCATTAAAAAATGCATCGTTATAAAAGAACAGTCGACATCTTTTTGTTGTCTGCGATGAAGAAATCTTCCGAAATTATTTAAATTTTTAATTGCAGGCGTCAGTTAAATGCTAACCGTTTAAAATTGCAGTATTTTGTTATCGCCTAAAATCTAGATGGTAGAAAGTGGAAATTTTGACGTGGAAAGTAAGATTCATTAGGAAACCCTAATTTGAAAGGCTTTCCCTTTCTACCTATCTAACTATATGCGGAAAAATGTCACGGTTAGATGGATAGAATTGGAAAGTCTTTAGCCTAGCCGTACATGTTTATGTATAACTTTATTATTTGTGTGTGTATACGTTTTTAATAATAGTTGCATACCTTTGGTGTCACGGTTTTTTGGTATCAACATGAACTACCAAAAATTTCCCTAATACCAAATCGTGATATCACTTGAAAATACGATCTATCGGTTAAGTTTCTTTAATAAATTCAAAACATCCATCTACAAATATTATCTAGTCTTAAAATTAAGATCTAACAAATAAAATTCCATCAAAAATTCAAAACATCCATCTACCAATACTACCAAATCTTAGTATCACTTAAAAATAAGATCTAATAAATAAACTGTTAATCAACAAGCGTCATCGCATGCGCTTCGTGCATGAATTTTTTTCTATAAATTACATATTTTTAACGCATTCAAAACGTATGCACTTAGTTTGATTTTTTATTTTTATGTTACAACAACTAATTTTATGTTCCAAGTTACAAATCTAATTTTTATGATAGTTTGAATTCTCATTTATTAGATCCTATTTTTAAGTGCTTTTAAATTTTCATAATATTAATGGAATCAACATCTAGGTTTGAATAAGTCCAAAGTAATAATAGAGAGATTTTATCTCCTAATTTATAGGAAATATTATAAGAAATAACAATTTAATATTTAAAAAGTTATATATAGGTGTATTTTTGAAAGTTCACGTTCGGACCAAAAAATTGCACTTCCAAGCTAACTATTAATTAATTAATTAATTATGTAAATGAAATTTCAAAATTAAAAATAAATTTGATGTTCCAACTTAGAAATAAAGTTTAAACTAACAAAAATGATTTCAACACAAAAATATGGTTAAATATTTCTATAAATCTTTTTATAACGACCCGCTATTTTGGACTATTCGCATCCGCACATGTCGGACTTGACTAATTCAAAATACCGAATTGTTAATTTAAATTTGGAAAAACTCAGATATATAGTAAATAAATAATCACAGAATCACAGACACAGAGTAATAATATGCAGCGGAAGTAAAAGAGATAGTAGTTCATGAAGCTACTATATAAATATATAAGATACATCAGAGTTTACAACAGAAGAGAAATACGATAATCAAATACAATAAGAATACATCACTGGAATCATCGAATACTGGAAGCAGAATAGATGGCTGGATCTTCAAGCAAAGCTCCAACTCCAAAGGTGAGTCTCGAAAGCTGAACCACTTAGTCTGACCCGAGCGTAAAGCAAAACACAAAACACTCGAGTCAGGATTAATATTCTTATATCAATAAATCCAACTCAAGTGAAATAGCAATCGAAATACAAGTAACTCAAAGGATGTTGGAATCACCATCCTCTAAGGATCCGTCAAACTATCTACTATGTAGTAGTGTACACTAAATAGATAATGTCTATCAGTAACATAATGTATCAAAATAGTGTTAAGGCGTTACCATTATCCCCCTTAACACATTTTATAAATGTCATAGTCTATACAGCACTGTAAACTCCACCGTAAACTAGTGGGATATCAGGGAGTACTCCATAGGTATAACACAAAACAAAATCGTAGTGGTCGCGTATATAGGGATACAAGTATGACAAGGCACATGAGGCAATACCCAAGGTAGTGAAACTACCGTTCGCCTGATCCGGACTGGTGAGAACGCATCGCCGCAGCGATCGCAACACCGCGAAACAACACTCCTGAAATTCCGAGGGTGCACCAATCAATCACAAGTAATGAGTAATAGTTACGAAGAAGTGTGTTCGCTCGAGGTGGCTAACCCCATTTGGCCCGGCACGGCTCCTGTTTTTAGTCATTTCCAATTTGACACAAGTGTCAAGGCTATCCACTATCGTTCTCTTTCTTCAGTCATCACGTACATCATTCCAACCACTTCATTCTGGATCACACTCCGCGTATAGTTATTAAAGTGGTTTTCAGTTTAGATAGAGAGTATATCCATAACCGATTCCGGTTTCTTTAATAACTTTCGTAATTATTACACCGATTGGTCATTTAATAAATTTCAAAACCAAATCAATTTCAATTTCAACTTCAATTCGTAAACCAACATTTCAATTGTCTTTCTAAATCAATTTCCAAAATTTACGTTCAACTTTCCAAATTTCCATTTCAAAGTCTTACAATTCAATTTCAATTTTTATTTAAACAATTCAAATATTGATTCAAGTTCGTATATTAGTTCATTCCGAAAACATTTAAATTAATTTAATTTAACATTCAAAATCAATTTCAATTCATTAATCGATTTCATTCATATTCGTTAAGTTAGTTTATCATTCAAATAGTTTCCATTAAATTTCCAATTCATTAAATCAATTACTTAAGTTCAACCTCATTATATCAACTAACACATTAAATTCAATTAGATTCGTCAAATCAATTTTTTTTAAATTACAAGTCTTACAGTTATTACAATAAAACGCATCTTATTTCTTGTTAAAGAAATTCAATTTGATTTATTCACTTACATAAATTTTCCAAACTTTATTAAATAAGAAATCCAATTTCATTTATTAACGAAGTTCGAATTCACTTATTCAAAGTTCAATTTCTCTTATCAAAGAATTCAATTTTTATTCAATTATCAAATAATTCAATCTTTTTCAATTATTAAATAATTTCAATCTTAATTACTAATAATTTCAAAACTTAAAAATTTCAAACTTAATTATAAATTCAACTTAATTATTAAATCATTTCAACTTAATTCAATGAATAATTCCAAATTTTATCGTCAAATAATTCACTTCAAACAACGCTCTTTCATCATTTATTACACTAATATTTTGTTTCAAGTTCCAATATTAACAATTTCCTTTAATCAAAATTTACGTCCAATTTTTATTTCAAAACCTTATTATTCAAATAAATCTTTATTTTATTTCAAACCAAATTATTGACCAATCGGGTTTATTTAATTCTCTATCCTAAGTCAAGTTCATTTGGGTATTTATCATTTCAACCCGATTCCAATTCCAATTCAAAAAATCAAAACATAACAAAGGGAACTTGCAGTGTGATAACTGTGATGGTGTCAAAGTAAATAAACAAGCAATAACAACGATCAAACACAATCCAATAATCAATTCAAATAATCCCGAAATAATCGTATTAATTCACATTGTTGTTTGTGCGAATTAATATAATTATTTCTAGAATCTGCACTACCATTTCATGTAGATTAAAGATTATTACATTACGGTTTTTCCCACTTGTCGTTCAATTTCAATTTTAAATTTAATACTACAACAATTAATCCAATATACGTTCAAAGGTTCAAGGTGTAATTTATCAAAATCTACGTGTCAATTAACTTAACAATTAAAAGGGATCATATTATTCAAATTAACTAATCAAATTCAACACATATGTCACTTCACAATCTTTAAACTACCCTACGTCAACTTCAATTGCATAATATTTATCACTTTATACATTACAATTTAACATCCAATATAAACAACAATCAAACAATCAATTTATCAACCAAACTGTATTATCGTCGCATAATATTTTACAGATAATGGTGTCAGATGTCATAAGTGAACCGATACAGATAATAGCGTACATAACAGTGTAAATAACTAACAGCAGCATATTTCAATTGTCGTTTCAATTGAAATCAAATTTAATAAATAAAAGAATATTAATTGTGAGTGATTGCTCACCTTTCGAGGCTAGAGAAAATAGGAGATGGTACGGATACGCACATTGATACGGACACTGAAGTGGAGTTACAAATCCAAGCATGATTCTCAGAGCAAAGTAAGATTGACACAAATCGACGAGCAAAACTGTTAAATAGGAATTGCGGAAATCAAATCAAAACATTCAACATAACAACAATTACAAAACATGTCCTACGTCAAAGTTTAACAATATAATTTTATGTGCTACCGAGATCGAAATGGTCTGAAATTTGGTATTAATAAAGATCAAAACTTGTATTTCAAAACTGAAAAGAATCACTTGATTCCGACGTAAGACGGAGGAGATACAATGCTTCAAACATGAACTCATGTCGTGTTTTGCAGCAGTGTAAAATAATTTAAGTACAAAAGAACAGCTGCCTGGGTCAAACTTCTAGATCCTCGACCACTAATCAAACGATGTCGGATTTTGCTGAAACTTGACATGCATAAACTAGGTAACTTCGACTCTTTTTTAAAAATAGAATCAACTCATTCCGATAAAACATGAGTGAGATACGATATCGTGAACATGAGGTCTAACTGCTGTTCAGAAAAAAAAATTATATCTACATAATATATATATATATATATATATATATATATATATATATATACATAAACCATAGAATACTTAAAATATACTACATTTAAACATATATACAAATCCGATATAAACTTGAAAGCAAGCACAAATATATAAAATGTCTTGTACGCAAACATTATATAGTATAAATTAATATACATACCCTGTAGCGCATATAGATTAGACTATAAGCAACTTATAAACTTTTATATAAACTATAAAACAGATACAAACAAAATATACTTGTTAACATATAAAATAAACTGTAAAACAAATCTGTGCGCAACACACATAATTTAAATCTTTTTTTTTCTTTTTCTGACACAACATAATATAGATCTTATATAAATTCACATTTATAAAGACAAACATGTTATATAACTTCATATAAGAGTAAGTGCATGCTGTCAGGTAGGCTTCACATGAAACAAACCTGGATGTTATACAATGCTATGAATAGGTATATTCAGAAACATAAAATAACCACTTTGATAATATACCTTCGTATAAATGAGAAGTAAAAGAAGGCTTTGGGTTTTGAATGGCAGGGGCGTGTTGTGAGATGCATGCTGCGAGGAGCGGGTCGGGTAGGATGCCATCAAGGCGGCGGCGTGGGGAGTGGCAGCCGAGAGGAGATGGAGGAGAGTGGGAGGTGGACGTCAGGGAGGGGAGGATGGTGGTTAAGCACGCGACAAGGCCGAGGGTTTGTTCTGGGCGTGGAGGGAGGTGGGAACGCTTGTGAGGCTGTGCGTGGCCGGAGGCGGAGCAGCTGCGGAAGCGGCAACTGGCCAAGCGAAGGGTTGCGGAGCAATGGCGGATGATGTGGAAGCATGGCGGGTGAAGCGGGGTTTGCGGTCTCGGCCGGTGGTGGAGTGCGCATGCTTATATGCGTGCATGCTATGTAGTGGCAGGGGAAAGTGAATGGTTTTTTTTTTAGAAACTGTAGAGGATCGAAACATATCAAAAGAAGAGAAATGGGAACTGGAAAGAACAGGAAGAGAGAAGCATGTGAAGAATGAGGAAATGGGTGGTGAAGAAAATGCATGGGTGGAGGCCATAAAAAATGATAGAGGAGAAGATTACAGAGAATATGTGAAGCGTTTTATATAACTTTATTATTTAATAAATTATGTTTCGGAAAGCATAGAGAACGTGGACGAACAAATTTTGAAATGAACCAGTGAAATATTCAACGTAGGGAATCGCAAAGGTCCAGTGCTTGAATTCAAGAAAATTAAATGCTAATGACCATTGGAATTTTGATGGTGGATTAACGAATACACAAATGAAATTTGAAAATTTAAAACGGTACCGATACATATGACCAGTTTGCAGATTTTTCTGTGAGTCGGTCTTCGAAACGCAGAATTAAATATACCGTAGAGATCAGCACGATGAGACGATCAAAACAGTATACAGATATCAGTGGTACGATCGAATTGTAAAAATTCGAATTTTATACTACGGAAAATGCGTAAAAATCATAGAAAAATAAGATCGACGGAGCCAAAGATGTCCGAATTTGGAAAAACGACAAACTGACAACTTGCTCAAAAGATGTTTTAGAATTTTTCTATGTAAAAATATTTTAGTTTTGAAAACGTTTTATTTTCATCGCTTTTTAACTGATTCAATTGAAGTAAATTTACGCGCGAAATAAACTTTCATATTTTTGGATGAAAATTTACCAGTTGCTATGTTTAACAATACACATTTCAAATATCAAATTTATATTTCAAAATTTTATCGTTTAAAATCCTACGAAATTTCAAACAATGACGTTATTAAAACCGGTTAAATTTACGGGTCGTTACACTCTCCCCCACTCAAAACTTTTCGTCCCCGAAAAGGAAGGAGGTAGGAAAATAGAAACAACCAAAAGAAAAATAGACTTGAATTACAAAATAAAACAATTAATTTAAACCATATAAACTTCAACTTAAATTAACTTATATTCAATGCTTTGTTTTTAAATTCAAGATTTTCATTAAATTAATTAGATTTCACTCATTAATATTAGGTACAAAAAGTTTCTTTCCAATGAAATTCAATTTAAATTCAACTAATTCAAGATACTCCCTTTAAGTTGATTCAATTTCAATTTATTAACTTTCAAAACAAATTTTCTTTTATTAATCACACCTGTTATTTGTTTAACTTATTATTCCATTCATCTCCATAAACATTTTATAATTAAAATTTAAGTGAATAACATTTATTATACGCAGTCACATTTTATTTATAAAGACAATTTATATTATATATTATCCAATTTTCTTTAATTAACAATTTCAAAGATCATAAGTTGAATAGTCATTTTTCTATAATCGTACTTTATTTCACAAATTCAATTCTTCTTTATTTCAAATTATTATTGTATAATTTTACTTATTATATCTTATCACATATATGATAAATACATTTGCATTTATAGAACTACTCAAATTTATTTAAAAATTTCCTCTGATATCATTTTATACTGTATAATATTTAATTACATAGTTGACTTTTGAAAATTTTGGTAAGTTATATATAATGCAATTGATTATTATCCAAATAGAATTTTCTAGTTCGATTATTCCAACTTTTAAATATTTATTCAAAATTTAAGCTTTATTTATAAATAAAATCATTCTTTAACATAAATTCAAGAATTTGATTTCCGATTCACTTTAAACCATTTAGAGATAATTATGTATATACAATATATCAAATCAAATTAAATTTGAAATGATATACCTATATATATAAATCAAAACTTATTTAAGAAATTTAAATCGATTTAATTTCCAAAACAAAACTGCAGCAAAGCTACGAATTGGTCTCCTCCTTTCGAAACTCGAAAATGAATGTCGATGATGCGGCCGTCAACACCGAAATTATTTTCCAGCGACAAAGAGAAGAGAACTGATTTAAACATCTAAATTTCTTTCAAATGATTTCTATTCGAAAATACTTTAAATAATAAACCTTTTAAAACTTTAAATACAAGGTTTGAAATCTGTCGAAAATTAAATTCCTAAATTCTTGTTTTAAATTCATTTTCAAATTATATCCAAGTTTTATAAATTCATTTATTTATATTATGCAATAGTCAATGGTTTATAATACAATAAATAAAGATATTATCATTACGAACAACATGTTCATCAACAATTTTATTTTTGAAAACATTTATACTTATATATAATGTAATCATTCAAAATTATTAGCTAATTTTGAAACAATATTGTGTCAGTTTGCTCTGTTAAAGTGTTTTGAAAATCCTATCGATAATGTTGATCAGACGAATCGATCGGAATCCCATATCAACATCAACAACCCAAACAACGCAATATATAAAACATTTTAATATTAATTCACAAATACACTTTCTCGCTTGACGACACAGAAATGGACTTCAAAGTAAGGATAGAGATTCACCATTTGATAGATTTTAACCAAAGAGAATTTCGATTCGACGATAAGTTCGAAATAGAAGATAAGATAATTCAATTAACAGAATCGGAAGATGGATAGCTGATTTAATTCACGGGCAACCTTAAGCTGATCGACCAAAACTTCAAGAATAAGATCGATGCTGAATTCCGAGGTAAATCGGCATCTGATCTCAATAGAATTCAGGTATAGCAGGAAATATATAGCGTCGTAAACCGAGGATACATATAAATCTCCGGTGAATCGATGCTATTGCAAATAAGTTTCTCCTATTTACAAATAATTCGAAGGTTGGCGAGACCGCCGATTCATTATAAGGATCATTCGAAGTGGAGTTATGGGATTCTCCAGAATTGAAAGAAGACGAATAGTGAGGGACACGAATGAATTTCGAAACCGAGGGAACGTTCCAAAATTCAACGGAATTAAGTCAAAAGGAAGAGGTTGAAACTCGAATGAGAGTGATTCTGTAAATACATTTACCTTATATGCTAAGTTCTGCCAAGAGCTACCAAAAGCTCTGATACCAACTATAACGACCCGCTATTTTGGACTATTCGCATCCGCACATGTCGGACTTGAATAATTCAAAATACCGAATTGTTAATTTAAATTTGGCAAAATTCAGATATATAGTAAATAAATAATCACAGAATCATAGACACAGATTAATAATATGCAGCGGAAGTAAAAGAGATAGTAGTTCATGAAGCTACTATATAAATATATAAGATACATCAGAGTTTACAACAGAAGAGAAATACGATAATCAAATACAATCAGAATACATCACTGGAATCATCGAATACTGGAAGCAGAATAGATGGCTGGATCTTCAAGTAAAGCTCCAACTCCAAAGGTGAGTCTCGAAAGCTGAACCACTCAGTCTGACCCGAGCGTAAAGAAAAACACAAAACACTCGAGTCAGGATTAATATTCTTATATCAATAAATCCAACTCAAGTGAAATAGCAATCGAAATACAAGTAACTCAAAGGATGTTGGAATCACCATCCTCTAAGGATCCGTTAAAATATCTACTATGTAGTAGTGTACGCTAAATAGATAATGTCTATCAGTAACATAATGTATCAAAATAGTGTTAAGGCGTTACCATTATCCCCCTTAACACATTTTATAAATGTCATAGTCTATACAGCACTGTAAACTCCACCGTAAACTAGTGGGATATCAGGGAGTACTCCATAGGTATAACACAAAACAAAATCGTAGTGGTCGCGTATATAGGGATACAAGCATGACAAGGCACATGAGGCAATACCCAAGGTAGTGAAACTACCGTTCGCCTGATCCGGACTGGTGAGAACGCATCGCCGCAGCGATCGCAACGCCGCGAAACAACACTCCTGAAATTCCGAGGGTACACCTATCAATCACAAGTAATGAGTAATAGTTACGAAGAAGTGTGTTCGCTCGAGGTGGCTAACCCCATTTGGCCCGGCACAGCTCCTGTTTTTAGTCATTTCCAATTTGACACAAGTGTCAAGGCTATCCATTATCGTTCTCTTTCTTCAGTCATTACGTACATCATTCCAACCACTTCATTCTGGATCACACTTCGCGTATAGTTATTAAAGTGGTTTTCGGTTTAGATAGAGAGTATATCCATAACCGGTTCCGGTTTCTTTAATAACTTTCGTAATTATTACACCGATTGGTCATTTAATAAATTTCAAAACCAAATCAATTTCAATTTCAACTTCAATTTGTAAACCAACATTTAATTTGTCTTTCTAAATCAATTTCCAAAATTTACGTTCAACTTTCCAAATTTCCATTTCAAAGTCTTACAATTCAATTTCAATTCTTATTTAAACAATTCAAATATTGATTCAAGTTCGTATATTAGTTCATTCCGAAAACATTTAAATTAATTTAATTTAACATTCAAAATCAATTTCAATTCATTAATCGATTTCATTCATATTCGTTAAGTTAGTTTATCATTCAAACAATTTCCATTAAATTTCCAATTCATTAAATCAATTACTTAAGTTCAACCTCATTATATCAACTAACACATTAAATTCAATTAGATTCGTCAAATCAATTTTTTTTAAATTACAAGTCTTACAGTTATTACAATAAAACACATCTTATTTCTTGTTAAAGAAATTCAATTTGATTTATTCACTTACTTAAATTTTCCAAACTTAATTAAATAAGAAATCCAATTTCATTTATTAACGAAGTTCGAATTCACTTATTCAAAGTTCAATTTCTCTTATCAAAGAATTCAATTTTTATTCCATTATCAAATAATTCAATCTTTCAATTATTAAATAATTTCAATCTTAATTATTAATAATTTCAAAACTTAAAAATTTCAAACTTAATTATAAATTCAACTTAATTATTAAATCATTTCAACTTAATTCAATGAATAATTCCAAATTTTATCGTCAAATAATTCACTTCAAACAACGCTCTTTCGTCATTTATTACACTAATATTTTGTTTCAAATTCCAATATTAACAATTTCCTTTAATCAAAATTTGCGTCCAATTTTTATTTCAAAACCTTATTATTCAAATAAATCTTTATTTTATTTCAAACCAAATTATTGACCAATCGGGTTTATTTAATTCTCTATCCTAAGTCAAGTTCATTTGGGTATTTATCATTTCAACCCGATTCCAATTCCAATTCAAAAAATCAAAACATAACAAAGGGAACTTGCAGTGTGATAACTGTGATGGTGTCAAAGTAAATAAACAAGCAATAACAACAATCAAACACAATCCAATAATCAATTCAAATAATCCCGAAATAATCGTATTAATTCACATTGTTGTTTGTGCGAATTAATATAATTATTTCTAGAATCTGCACTATCATTTCATGTAGATTAAAGATTATTACATTACGGTTTTTCCCACTTGTCGTTCAATTTCAATTTTAAATTTAATACTACAACAATTAATCCAATATACGTTCAAAGGTTCAAGGTGTAATTTATCAAAATCTACGTGTCAATTAACTTAACAATTAAAAGGGATCATATTATTCAAATTAACTAATCAAATTCAACACATATGTCACTTCACAATTTTTAAACTACCATACGTCAACTTCAATTGCATAATATTTATCACTTTATACATTACAATTTAACATCCAATATAAACAACAATCAAACAATCAATTTATCAACCAAACTGTATTATCGTCGCATAATAATTAACAGATAATGGTGTCAGATGTCATAAGTGAACCGATACAGATAATAGCATACATAACAGTGTAAATAACTAACAGCAGCATATTTCAATTGTCGTTTCAATTGAAATCAAATTTAATAAATAAAAGAATATTAATCGTGAGTGATTGCTCACCTTTCGAGGCTAGAGAAATAGGAGATGGCACAGATACGCACACTGATACGGACACTGAAATGGAGTTACAAATCCAAGCATGATTCTCAGAGCAAAGTAAGATTGGCACGAATCGACGAGCAAAACTGTTAAATAGGAATTGCCGAAATCAAATCAAAACATTCAACATAACAACAATTACAAAACATGTCCTACGTCAAAGTTTAACAATATAATTTTATGTGCTACCGAGATCGAAATGGTCTGAAATTTGGTATTAATAAAGATCAAAACTTGTATTTCTAAACTGAAAAGAATCACTTGATTCCGACGTAAGACGGAGGAGATACGATGCTTCAAACATGAACTCATGTCGTGTTTTGCAGCAGTGTAAAATAATTTAAGTACAAAAGAACAGCTGCCTGGGTCAAACTTCTAGATCCTCGACCACTAATCAAACGATGTCGGATTTTGCTGAAATTTGACATGCATAAACTAGGTAACTTCGACTCTTTTTTAAAAATAGAATCAACTCATTCCGATAAAACATGAGTGAGATACGATATCGTGAACATGAGGTCCAACTGCTGTTCAGAAAAAAAAAATTACATCTACATAGTATATATATATACATAAACCATAGAATACTTAAAATATACTACATTTAAACATATATACAAATCCGATATAAACTTGAAAGCAAGCACAAATATATAAAATGTCTTTTACTCAAACATTATATAGTATAAATTATATAAAACACTAATAAATCAAAGCTTATGAAAACTAAATGTATTCAACCCATATATACATACCCTGTAGCGCATATAGATTAGACTATAAGCAACTTATAAACTTTTATATAAACTATAAAACAGATACAAACAAAATATACTTGTTAACATATAAAATAAACTGTAAAACAAATCTGTGCGCAACACACATAATTTAAATCTTTTTTTTTCTAACAACAACATAATATAGATCATATATAAATTCACATTTATAAAGACAAACATGTTATATAACTTCATATAAGAGTAAGTGCATGCTGTCAGGTAGGCTTCACATGAAACAAGCCTGGATGTTATACAATGCTATGAATAGGTATATTCAGATTCATAAAATAACCATTTTGATAATGTACCTTCGTATAAAGGAGAAGTAAAAGAAGGCTTTGGGTTTTGAATGGCAGGGACGTGCTGCGAGATGCATGCTGCGAGGAGCGAGTCGGGTAAGATGCCATCAAGGCGGCGGCGTGGCGAGTGGCAGCCGAGAGGAGATGGAAGAGAGTGGGAGGCGGACGTCAGGGAGGGGAGGATGGTGGTTAAGCACGCGACAAGGCCGAGGGTTTGTTCTGGGCGTGGAGGGAGGTGGGAACGCTTGTGAGGCTGTGCGTGGCCCGAGGCGGAGCAGCTGCGGAAGCGGCAACTGGCCAAGCGAAGGGTTGCGGAGCAATGGCGGATGATGTGGAAGCATGGCGGGTGAAGCGGGGTTTGCGGTCTCGGCCGGTGGTGGAGTGCGCATGCTTATATGCGTGCATGCTATGTAGTGGCAGGGGAAAGTGAATGGTTTTTTTTTTAGAAACTGTAGAGGATGGAAACATATCAAAAGAAGAGAAATGGGAACTGGGAAGAACAGGAAGAGAGAAGCATGGGAAGAATGAGGAAATGGGTGTTGAAGAAAATGCATGGGTGGAGGCCAAAAAAAATGATAGAGGAGAAGATTACAGAGAATATGTGAAGCGTTTTATATAACTTTATTATTTAATAAATTATGTTTCGGAAAGCATAGAGAACGTGGACGAACAAATTTTGAAATGAACCAGTGAAATATTCAACGTAGGGAATCGCAAAGGTCCAGTGCTTGAATTCAAGAAAATTAAATGCTAATGACCATTGGAATTTTGATGGTGGATAAACGAATACACAAATGAATTCGAAAATTTAAAACGGTACCCATACATATAACCAGTTTGCAGATTTTTCTGCGAATCGGTCTTCGAAACGTAGAATTAAATATACCGTAGAGATCAGCACGATGAGACGATCAAAACGGTATACAGATATCAGTGGTACGATTGAATTATAAAAATTCGAATTTTATACTACGGAAAATGCGTAAAAATCGTAGAAAAATAAGATCGACGGAGCCAAAGATGTCCGAATTTGGAAAAATGACAAACTGACAACTTGCTCAAAAGATGGTTTAGAATTCTTCTGTGTAAAAATATTTTAGTTTTGAAAACGTTTTATTTTCATCGCTTTTTAACTGATTCAATTGAAGTAAATTTACGCGCGAAATAAACTTTCATATTTTTGGATGAAAATTACCAGTTGCTATGTTTAACAATACGCATTTCAAATATCAAATTTATATTTCAAAATTTTATCGTTTAAAATCCTACGAAATTTCAAACAATGACGTTATTAAAACCGGTTAAATTTACGGGTCGTTACACTTGTTCTCTTGAAACACATACAATTGTAGAAAAACAATTCACAAACGAAGCATGTGCCATAACGCTCGTTATAAAATATAAGGAACATATACTATTTTCCAAAACAAATGTATATTATGTAATGTCACTTTTAAAGGCCTAAGCATAAACATTTCTAGTATTTCGGTAGATTTGTCAAGAAAAATATCTATAATTATCTCTTTAGTCATTTATTTAGTTTTATTTTGCTTAACATGTTAAAATGTAGCAAAGTTTCTTCTAAGAAGACAAGAACAATTTAACACGATAAGAAATTAATCTTTCAATCTACATATAATTCCTAGATTTTAGGATCAACATATTAATTGAAATTTGAAGAAAAAACTAATATCATAAAAAACATGTATAGTACAAATTCACACACACATAATATTCTACTAATTTTTATTAAACCGAAAATATAGTCATTTGAATTATGGAGACGTAATTAAAATTAAACGAATATAATCTATCTTGATGAAAAACCTAGCGTTGTTCATATCTTAATCTACATATCAACCATCAAAACAGGATTTTCGATTATACAGTTTGCAAGATATAACTTGGAATGGTCCAATAGAAAATATAAATAACACATCATGCGAATCATGGTGAGTTATTTAAAAAAATTAATTAGAATTTATTTTGATGAAAGATCCTAATGTCATACACATTTGAATTTGTAGATAACGAATGAGAACTTTTTTTCTCCAATTTCAGCCATGGTTTGCAAGGCTCAACTTGAAGCATTCTAAGAGAAGAGATGAAGAAGTTAACATTTGACTAATGGAGGAGGTGAAAAAGTGAACTTTTCTCTAAGAGAGGAGATGAGGAAGAGAACTATTCTCTTTTTAAATATGACTAGAATTTCTTTTTCAAAAGAAAGTGAGATCCTTTTGTCCATTTTAGATGAAAAATAAAAATATGTTGAAATAGATAAAATATTGAAAAAAATCATAATATGGAGAAGAAGATGGGAAGAAGAAGAAGAGATAAATAACCATTAAAGGCTACATTTTAATGATATTTATGGACTTAGAGCCTAAGTAAGCATACGACAAAAACTATTGTACCATGTGGATACTGTACTATCCATGATTTGTTATTTAGCATATAAAAATGATCACTTAATGGAAATAAATATAATCAGTCTTCATTTATTTTTCAGCCAAAGTTAGTTACTCGCTTTTATTTGTGTTACGTATTTGACCCTTGTTTTCTTTATATAAGATCAACCAAAATTTGGTAATCAATATTTATTAATTGCTTAATTTATGGCATAAAGATATGTACATTGTATATTTTATTTGGGTCCCTTTATTTAACTAGTTATCCTTTTATAACTTTATTAATAGCTTGCTTGGAAGCACAAACATTTGTTCCGACCATGAACTTCCAAAATTATCTTCCTATGTAATTCTTTGGTAAAATTTCATTATAATTTACCTAAGAAAATAGGGTTTGAAATTGTCCTTTAAATGCTTGAATAGAGTCGAAAAATACATGAATACGACCACACATTTTTTGAGGTTTATTCAGTTTTAACATGTAATATTTCTTTCTTTTATTGAACAAGCTATACTTCCTTCTTTTATTGAACAAGCTATGCTGTGAACGATCTTTTGAAAAATTTCCATTATAATTTACCCTATAAAGTAGTATTGGAAAAGATCCTTTAAATGCTTGAATGCAATCAAAAAATTCATAACCATTAATCTAAAAATTAATATCATGCCTTTGTTTATAATTGATTCGGTATACTCTAGAAGATAACATTTGAAAATTTTTGATTATAGTTTACCTAGAAAATAGCATTTGAAAGGGTCATTTATAAGCTTGAAAGGATAAATATAACACTGATTGGATACAATATTGAAATATTCAAATCCTACTAAAAATGATTGCACTGATTTGATCAAAATACGACTATTAGGCTAAATATAACTTTGATTGGATATATCCTGGAAACATTCCGTTACAATTCACCATAGAAAATTTTTTTTTCAAAATTGTCAGCTTAATTTGCCTTAGAAACATTTGAAAAGCTCCTTTAAATGCTTGATAAGTTAAATATTACATTGATTGCGTATAGTCTAGAACACTGGATGTGTAGTAATATTCATTACTAGATAAATTAACACATAATAGCATGCAATCTGTAAAAAAAATTAACCATGTCAGTTAAATATATTCATTATTAAACAGAATATGGCTGGCTAATGCATGCTAAGGAGAGAATCGAACATTTATCTTTTAAATATCTAATTTACGAAAATTCTACCATCCCTAAAAATATCATATGAAATTTTACACTACTCTTCACTCCACAATTCACAGTCAATCCAACTTTCACTATCAATCCATTACTTCCACTATTCTCTGCTCTTTATTTTTATTTGCCATTATTCACTACTGCTCACCATTATTGACCCCTAAAATCATAGTTCTTTCAAAGCTTCAGGTCAGTTTAGATGCATAATTTTCTAAGGTCCAAAGATATTATTAATTATTGTTATATATACTAGTGTAAATAGCACCTGCATGCATCTATAGAAATATTTCCTTTTTATTTAATAAAATTTTAATAGGCAGGATTGTTAGTGCAAAAACAATAATGGTCAGAGTCTTTTTATTTCAAATTGTTTTGTTTGTTGTGTTGATTGCAAACTGATAGTGGAATTCCATTGATGTGTAGTCGCAAAATGGTTGTTGTTTGAGGTCCTACTTGAAGTTGCAAACACATGATGAGACTCCGTTAATTGGTAGAGTGTATTTTCAGAATTTCAAAAGGATACCATGTAAAATATATTCACTGAATTCGCTTTACTAGTACCGGCCACTGACAATCATTTGCACTCATCCATAAAGTTAAGCACTCAAAGGCAGTACGTACATGCTAAAATAACCCATCTTCCTTAAAAAACACTTTTCTTCTTGTTGGTATTTGTGTGGATACTTCAAGCCCGCAAAGTAACTACCATTTGATGCCTTCCATACTCTTAACCTACTTACCCTTCCTTGGCTTTTTTTAACGACCTTAATATTATGCAAGATGCATATGAAAAATCAGGTGGAACTCCGCTGACCATCAAGGATATTGATCCTTCCAGAATGTTATGAATATTGCAAACATAATACCTAGGCCAATCTAGTTTTTTCAACACTTAGAATAACTATAGCATATTTGGAATTAAAATTTTTTGTAAAGTAGATGGAGCAACAATTATGCAGCCCTGAACCAATGCCCGGAATTAACCACTCATATTCGTCCTTGGTACCTATCAGAGCATGTCCCTTTAATCACTTTTAGGGCCTGGCTAGTACCAAAGGTCCATCATCCTTTAATATTTTTAACGTTTGAACTACCGCTATGAAAATGTTTTAATGACCGATTAAAAAGTTCTCTGTTACATAACAATACTAAACTACCATGCCACATAAATAATTCATACTATTGAAACCTTATTGTTATTATATATATGTAACGTGATTATAATTCATACCATATTTAACATTTTTTTTACTTCCAATACATACTTGATATATAATTTAATTACTTAATTCACACACATTGCAATTCTACTCGATACATGGAAACATTATTTATCTTCAGTAAGTATCTTATACCACATTACTTATTTACAGAGAAGCATTGTAAAATATTCGTGTGATTTCCTTACCTTTTAAAACTAGGAAGCCACAGTTTTCAAATATATATGAGAAATGTACAACCATATAACTACCGAAGAGGCAATAAATCTACTTTATAGTGTATGATAATATTCAAGCTGCTAGTATGATCATATTTATAATTCAAACAAATTTCCAATAATCATGAATGAATGCTAGTCATGTGTTTGCGCCATGGACTAAAACCTCAATGACTTAACATAGTTCCATACTTAAGGAAACAAAGTCAAAACTAATAGAAATAATAATCTAAAAAATCTTTTTAAAAATAATATTCAAATTTTAAATTGTTTATAATACATTACAAACAGCATAATTTCCCCGTAGATACATTAGTTTTTTTGACTCCATTAGGAATATTACCAATGAATGGTGATTTTGGGTTTCTTCCATTTGAGCATTACAAAGTCCCATTTATTGCTGATCACATCGAAAACTTATATAGGAATTCAATATAATGAGATTGAGATATTCTCATATAACAACAACTAATTCAATAAGACAAAGTAATGATAGTTATTGTTATCTGACATTTTGACCATACAAATTGGGTTCAAATTTGCTCCATTCGAATTGTGAGCTGTTCATTTTCCATTTTTATATCAAAGCAGCTTCGCTTTTGGTTAGCTTAAGAAAAATAGATTTTAGTACAACTCATGGGTGCATATGCTAGTTGACTGAAATTTAATTAGACCTATATAAATATTAATTAATGATCCATGAGCTTATTTTGTACTTTTCCCTCATGGTTTTAGAAGACATTGACCATCCGGATTCTACTATTTGCAGTCCAATAAATATAAGTTGTTTTCCTTTAATATGTCTTGAACAATCCTTGATGTTTTTTTAACAGTTGTAGACAAAATTTGTACTTATTAATTATTATATGTACAACGATATAGCTATGAAATGTATAAATTGGTTCAAGTAGATTTTTACTTTAGGAACTATGTTGAACACATTTGTTGCCTTTGTATAAAACTAAAGTATAGAAACATAATACTACAACCCAGAATAATATACAAAGCGAATCTAGTTCTCAATCTTAAGTCTTTCGTTGGTCATAATATGGCTATTTGATGCAGCGGATTAACACTTTGACGTGCTAATAATGTTTTGATACAAATCGATGCAAGTTTCTTCCTCACGAAATGATTTCGTGTCAAGTAAACCAAGGTAAATGCCCAAATCCGTTGATCTATCGAGATACCGGATTCTATCTATCTTCAACACGTTGATCGCGCATGATTCCGTGTTAGAAGATCTACGATTCTTCGACGTTGATCTCGCGCATGAGATTCCGTGAATCGGCTTCAAGTTCATTGATTCGAGCGCACACGAATATCCGAAGATGTAAGAAGAAGGAGATCACACTCAACATCAACAAAAAAGTGACAAAAAGCATACAAATAAATTTTATTCAAAAATCAACTTCCTTTACAATGACCTCACGTCCCTATTTATAGGAATTTTACAACACATATGCGACCCAACCAGTGACTCACGACCTACGACTCACGATACAACACTACACGACTTAACACATTACACGACTTAACATACGCGACTTAAAAATACAATACATACAACATACGACATAATGACTCACGAGTTAACGACATAAGAAAAAGCACGGCTTCATGCGACATAAGCTTCAGCGACTTAAGAGAACCGACCTTTATACGACATAAGAATAATGCGGCTTATAGAGATGCAGCATAAGCTTCATGCGACTTAAGAACAAGGCAGTCCTTCATGCAACTTAAGGAAAACTTGGCAGCGACATAAGGAGATCAGCGACGTAAGCATCAACGACTTAAAGAAGTAGGCGACTTAAAGAAGTAGGTGACTTAAAGAAGCAACGACTTAAGTAATGCGCGACCTAAGAGATGCGGCTTTGTGGCTTTGTTTCCTTGATCCGTTAGGTCGTTGGCGACTTAAGTTGGCGTGACTTAAGATGGTGCGACTCATAGCAGGAGTTAGGTCTCTTGCATAACTCGTTAGGTCGTAAGTCGCTAGGTCGTTCACAACTTAATACTGCGACATAGTTTCTTAAGCGGCATATGGTTGCTTGGCATAACTCGCTAGGTCGCTCTGGCGACTTAAGACCAAACGAAAGACTTAAGGCAACCGGCTTATCATGGTGCGCTGCATCATCCTTTCCTGGTTGAAAAGAATTCGACCCCGAATTCACACTTTCCTCTTTTTCGACATACTTATTCTCATGATATGGAATCAAGTGTACGACGTTGAAAACGTCAGCGGTATGGATATGATCCGGCAATCTCAACCGATAAGCATTCTCATTAATCTTCTTTACGACTTCCAAAGGACCAATCTTTCTAGGAGCTAGCTTGTTGTAAGCACCAATAGGAAATCGATCCTTAGTCAATACTGCATACACAAAATCTCCTTCTTTGAATTCAACATGTCTTCGTTTGATATCTGCGAATTGCTTATATTTCTCATTCGTCTTATGAAATCGCTCTTACACAACCTTGTGGCATTCTTGAAATTCATTCACAAAATCACTAGCTCGCTTGATCACTCCTTTCTGCTGTGGAAATATAGATAAATCCAATGGTCCCTTCAGAATTTTTGAATAAACAACTTGGAATGGACTGAAACCAGTGCTACGATTAACTGCATGGTTGTGTGCAAACTCAGCTTGGCACAGCCTGGAATCCTAACTCTTCAAATTATCATTCCCGAGGCATCTCAATAGATTACCCAGGGATCTTGTCGCAACTTCTGTCTGTCCATCCGTCTGTGGATGATAAGCATTACTAAATTTCTGCTTTATCCCGACCATTCTCCATAGACTCATCCAAAAATGACTCAGTAAACGAGTGTCTCTATCTGATACAATTGACTCAGGCAAAACATGAAGACGATAGATCTCTCTGAAGTATAACTGTGCAACATTACATCTGCCATCTTCTTGCATGCAATAAAATGTACCCTTTTTGAAAATCAATCTACCACCACATAGATAGAATCATTGCCACGTTGCGTCCTTGGCAAACCCAATACAAAGTCCATGCTAACGTCCACCCATGGCTTTGTAGGTATAGGCAACGACAAATATAAACCTGCATTCGTTGCGGTCCCCTTTGAAACTTGACAGATATAGCACCTCTGAACAAACCTTTCAACTTTTTTTCACATTGACGGCCAAAAATAAGACTGTGAGATCAACTGCATAGTACGGTCGCGGGCCACGTGTCCTTCTTCATGCAATTCTTTGATGATCTTCATTCGTAAACTGCAATCTAGAATACACAATTGATTTCCTTTAAATAGAAAAACATCAACCAGCATATGTCCATCCATACTTTCTTGCTTGTCTTTGTCTATGATCTTGGAAAAATAAGAATCTGATGTAAGCAAATCTGGAAGTAAGTCAAAACCCATCACCTCTACTCGCATAGTTGTTAGTAAACTACTCCTCCTACTCAATGTATTAGCAACGCGTTTAGTTACTCCAGAGTTTTGCTTGACGACGAATGTAAATTGCTGCAAATAAGCTATCCATGATGCATGCCTAGCTACAATTTTATTCTATCCTTATAAATTTTTCAATGCTTCATGATCTGTATACAAGGCAAATTCTTTGTGGAACAAATAATGTCTCCAATGCTTCACAGCTTGCACAATCGCATTAAACTCCACATCATAAGTATTGTATCTCATCTTTGCTCTAGAATGTTTTTCACTGAAATAGGCAATTGGACGACCCTTCTGACTCAACACTCCTCCAATTCCAACTTTTAATGCATCTGTATGTAACTCAAATAGTAACTGAAAATCTGGCAACACTAGAATCGGTGCTGAGGTTAAAAGTTCCTTGATTTGTTCAAAAGAAAATCCTGCCTCTTCCGTCCATGAAAACTTCTTTCCCTTCATACAATCAGTAAGAGGGGCCATCACAGTACTAAAGTGCGCTATAAATCTTCAATAAAATGAAGCTAACCGATGGAAACTTCTGACTTCTGCGATAGTTTTGGGCCGTGGTCAATTTCTGATTGCTGCTACTTTACTCTGATCCACCTGTATTCCCTCCTTGGATACGACATATCCCATAAATAAAACACATGGCGTCATGAACATGCATTTCTTTGTCGCTGCATAGAAATGTTCTTGACGAAAAATAGTTAACAACTTTCGCAAGTGTTGAGTATGCTCCTTTGTGCTTGCACTATAGATCAAGATGTCATCAAAGTAAACAACAACAAACTTCCCAATGTAAGGTCTGAAAATTTGATTCATCACCCTCATAAATGTACTTGGTGCATTAGATAGACCAAACGGCATAACCAGCCATTCATATAATCCTTCCCGTGACTTGAATGCTCTCTTCCATTCATCACCTGGTCTAATGCGAATCTGATGATAACCACTTTTAAGATCAATATTTGAAAAGATTACAGACCCACTAAGTTGATCCAATAGATCATCAAGTCTTGGCATAGGAAATCTGTATCTGACAGTTATTTTGTTGAGTGGTCTGTTATCCGTACACATCCTCCATGAACCATCTTTCTTCGGCACTAACAAAGCTGCTACAGCACAAGGACTGAGACTCTCTCGAACACGCCCTTGCGCAAGCAACCTCCTCAACCTGTCTTCTCAACTCTTTGTGCTCCTTTGGACTCATACGATAATGTGGCCTATGCGGTAAAACAACACCTGACAGTAGATCAATCTGATGTTGTATTTCCCTCAGCAGCGCTAATTCCCTGGGCAATTCTACAGAAAAAACATCTTCAAATTCATTCAACACTGGTCAAACCTCTGCAGGAATTTCACAATCTTCACTTGCTTCATACCCAATCAACATAAACATTTCAGCACTATCTTTCACCTCTTCAACAAATTCTTTTAAAGATAATAGGCTAGTTGATTCCACCTTCTTCTCAACTTTACTTTCACTTTGTTCATGCTTCTTAGGAACCAAAGTAATTTGTGTACCTTCGAACATGAAACTGTAGCTGTTGGTGCGACCATTATGTTGTACAGCTCTATCATATTGCAATGGTCTTCCCAAAAGTAAATGACACACATCCATATCAACAACATCACACCAAATATCATCTATGTATTTCTTCCCAATAGAAAATGTAACAAAAGCTCGTCTTCCCACTGTAACTTCTCCACCTTTCTTCAACCATGCCATCTTTTAAGATTTAGGATGTTTTTTAGTCTTCAACCCTAACTTCGTGATGACTTCTTCAGAAATAATGTTACCACAGCTTCACGCATCAATAACTAATCGACAAACCTTCCCCAAAATAGTACATGTAGGCTGAAAGATATTGCTTCTTAGCCAACTAGAATCATTCTCATGCTTTGGCACTAAACAAGACCTTCTCATCATCAAATTACATCCTTCGTCTCCCGACACAACTTCTTCATCTCCATCAAACTTCGATGGTTGAGTATAATCAATCTCAGCTTCCACATCTTCATACACACATTCCTCTGCAACTAAGGTTCTCTTCTTTGGCTTTGTACATTCATTGTTTTTATGACCAAAATCCTGACAATTATAGCACTTGATACTGTTATCGACCTTTGCTTTAGCGGCTTCTTTGACAATTGGTTTACTGACTGCCTTGGAAAAATTAGCACTGCTACAAGCACCCTTAGTCTGGTTGTTAGAACTTATAAACACACCACCTCCTCGTCTCCCTTGTTTCTCCCAAGCTAGAGCTTTCTAATGTGCTTCAACAATAGACATTGGACTAAACATATTCACCATGTCTTGAATTTGCATTCGTAACCCTCCAATATATCTAGCTGTTAGCTACTCCTCGGTTTCCATAATATCATTCCTTGTAATCAATTGATAGAATTCATCTGCATAATCATTTACCGTCCTCGTCCCTTGTCTCAAATTCTGCAATCGTTGATACATAAGAGATTGATAATTGTACGACAAGAAAGTTTCTTTCATCGTCTTTCTCATCTTCTCCTAAGTGACAACCTTTGATTTTCCCATTCTCTCCCGAGTTATTTTAGTTTGCTTCCACCAAGCCATAGCTCTTCCCCTTAGCCTTGTAGCAACTAACTGAACCCTTCGATTCCTAGGAACCTCCTTGAATTCCAAAATTTCTTGAACATTAGACAACAAGCAAGAAATTCTTCTGCTTGCATACGACCTTTGAATTCTGGAATTTCCATCCTCATGCCTGACTCCCATTTACTATCATTATCTAAATCAAGATATTGATTTCACACTTGGCCTCGATCTCGATAATGAATACTTCCTCTATCACCATATTCCTCAAAATCATATGTACTTCGGCATCGATCCCGTCCATCTACATCTCTACGATCACGCATGTTCCTTCTATCATGTCTTTCAACATCATGATATGGATCGTCTTCAAATCAACGATGAGTTCTTGTTTCTTCATTTCGATACTCATGGTGTTCTCTTCTCATTGAAGCTGGTAATTCTCTCCGATCTCGATAAGATTGTGGTGACATTCTCCTTTCTCCCGAAACTGATGGTGAAACCCTGTCTCCACTCTGGTGCGAAACTGATAAGTTCTCCATTGACTTTGATTCAGGTATTTCATCAATTTCTCTAACTTTCCAATACCTTAATCGATCTTTTCATTGATACGCTGTTCCATCTGTTCATCTTCTTGTCTTCTATACACATCTTCAACAATATGATAACGGTTAGCACGTCTCGGAGGCCTGATCTTCAAACAATCTCGTTTCTTTAAGTAAGCTCGGTTTTGACTCGGCTCTGACCTAACATAGCTCGTCTCTGAACTCTGCACGGCTTTGAACTGGATTCGAACTAGGCTCTCGGCTTTAAACCTCCCTTGATCTTACTTAGCTTCGATACCAAATAAGTGACGCAGCGGATTAACACTCTGACGCGTTAGTAATGTTTTGATACAAATTGACGCAAGTTTCTTCCTCACAAAATGATTTCGTGTCAAGTAAACCAAGATAAATGCCCAAATCCGTTGATCTCTCGAGATACCGGATTCTAGCTATCTTCAACACGTTGATCGCGCACGATTCCGCGTTAGAAGATCTACGATTCTTCGACGTTGATCTCGCGCACGAGATTCCGTGAATCGGCTTCAAGTTCGTTGATTCGAGCGCACTCGAATATCCGAAGATGGAAGAAGAAGGAGATCACACTCAACTTCAACAAAAAGTGGCAAAAATCATACAAACAAATTTTATTTAAAAATCAACTTCCTTTACAATGACATCACGTCCTTATTTATAGGAATTTTACAACACATATGCGACCCAACTAGTGACTCATGACCTATGACTCACGGTACAACACGACACGACTTAACATACGCGACTTAAAAAATACAATACATACAACATACGACATAACGACTCACGAGTTAACAATATCAGAAGAAGCACGGCTTCATGCGACATAAGCTTTAGCGACTTAAGCGAACCAGCATTCATACGACATAAGAATAATGCGGCTTATAGAGATGCGGCATAAGCTTCATGCTACTTAAGAATAAAGCGGTCCTTCATGCGACTCAAGGAAAACACGGCAGCAACATAAGGAGATCAGCAACTTAAAGGAGTAGGCGACTTAAAGAAGTAGGCGACTTAAAGAAGCAATGACTTAAGGAATGCACGACCTAAGAGATGCGGCTTTGTGGCTTTGTTTCCTTGATTCGTTAGGTCGTTGGCGAATTAAGTTGGCGCGACTTAAGATGGTGCAACTAACAGCAAAATTGCCCCATAGATACATTAGTTGTTTCGATTCCATTAGGAATATTCCCAAGGAATGATGATTTTGGGTTTCTTCCATTTGAGCATTACCAAAGTCCCATTTATTGCTGATCACATAGAAAACTTATATAGGAATTCAATATAATGAGATTGAAATATTCTCATATAACAACAACTAATTCAAGTAAGACAAAGTAATGATAGTTATTGTTACCTGACATTCCGACCATACAATTGGATTCAAATTTTCTCAGTTGGAACTGTGAGCTATTCATTTTCCATTTTTAAATCAAAGCAGCATCACTTTTAGTTAGCTTAAAGAAAAATAGATTTTAATACAACTCCTGGATGCATATGCTTAGTTGACTGAAATTTAATTAGATTTATATAAATATTAATTAATGATCCATAAGCTTATTTTGTACTTTTCCCTTATGGTTTTAGAAGACTTTGACAATTAGAATTCTACTATTTATAATCCAACAAATATAAGTTGTTTTCCTTTAATATTTTTAGAACAATCCTTGACATTTTTTTAACAATTGTAAACAAAATTTGTACTTATTAATTATTATATGTACATGGATATAGATGAAATGTATAAATTGGTTCAAGCAGATTTTTACTTTAGGCACTATGTTGAACACATTTGTTGCCTCTGTATCAAACTAAAGTATAGAAACATAATACTACAATGCACAATAATGTACAAAGCGAATCCAATTCTCAATCTCAAGTCTTTCGCTGGTCATAATATGGCTATTGTTTTTTATATGTTTGAAATTGCCCATATGGTCACAAAATAATATAAATTTCAGATATTTTAGTTTGAATCATATTTGTTGATAATATGATTCCAAAACTAACATCTTAAAGTTAACGACATTTCATCTTTAATCATATTTGTATGATGTTAACTTTCACAAATTAGCAGCTCATTTGAGAACTAACGTTGCAGCTTTAAATCCCATTGGACAACGAAGTCTAAAATTTGGATTAAGCTTTTATGTTGTCTACCTGCCTACAGAGACTATTCCGATATTCTAGGTATAAAGTGTATTGAGTTGTATGAGCTAGTGTTGGTGAAATATTCACGACACTGTTTTTGCAACATCCTTTCAAACAAACTTATACTCAAATACTTACATTATACCCAAGGAAGATATAAATATTTAGCAAATTATCCAAAGTTATTGAATGAAGTATGCAACTAAATCCATCCAATAAATCCATGAATAAGTCAGTTTCCATAAAATCTAGTAGTCATTACATTTAATAATGAACTTCATTTGAACTGCAGTTGATTTATTCACACATACAACCATTTGTTATCAACAACATGGGAATTCAAGAATAATGCAAAAATTTCGTAGGAGTGAATATCAAAACAGGCGTTTAATCAAAAAATTACATATTAATTAACACCAATGCCTACAAACATTTGAATTTGTGGAATCAATTTTGAGCTATAGTTTAATCAAACCTTTTTTATCATAAAATTACCAACATATATATTATATCCTGCAATTTTATGTTGTCGATAATGTTCTTTCACTTTTTCTAAAGTAAATTATTCCATAAAAACTATAATAATCCATCTAATATGGTGAGCAGTGAGCTACATCCTTCGTCTAATAATGTTGCCTACCATGGATGCAATGTTGGTGGTGAGATCGGGCTTTGGGATGAATAGTGAGGTAGCTGAAGGTTTGGGGATCGTATTCGATAATTCGAAGGTAAGGGAGATCATTGTTGAGGGAGGTTATTGTAGATGCTACGTCGCAGATGAGATCAAATATGGGGATTGTTGATTCGGAAATTTTGTGGATGGATTTGGGTAGGAGCACAATTAGGTTTTAGGAGAAGTGTATGGAATGGAAGGCCGGTGCAATGGATGTGGATGTGGAAAATGCAAGGGTGTTCCTGAAAGTTAAAAAAGACACCGTGTAAGTTAATGTAATGAATTTTCTTTATAGCAATATATATATATATATATATATATATATATATAAGATGTATAACATTTTATTAGCCATGATTTTGATATGTTGTATATAAGATGTATAAAATATCAGCAAAAGTTTACCTCCAGTACCATAAGACCAAACCCTTTACCAATGTTGTAATATGATGTGAATACAACATCCATAAACATCAAAAACAAATGAAATAGAATAAAAAATAGCAAAGTAATTAGTGTATCATACACAAATCCATCTCTATTGGAATCAAATGGATATGTAGCTGCTTGAGGATCATAGTTATACTTTGTTGATAATGCTCTCAGTCTACAACAAAAGATAATATTAAAGATCTCAATAAAAAAGTTTTGAAGCATTTATCATTACTATAGGTGTCAATAATGGAATAACTAGTTTATTATCACGCACAAAAATATTTAGAAGCTAAGCAATATGCTCTTCAACACCAGCATCAATTACATTATGGTTAATGTGAACAGAATGCTTTGAATTTTCTTATTCCACTGATATATGGACAGAATAGGAAGTAAAGGAAATAAATATATTTTAAGGTTCATTTTTGTTAGTCCTCAAAATGGGGTTATGGAATGTACAAAATTGTTTTTAAAGTGTGTGCTGCTAAATGTTTTTGGTGTGTTTGCAGATTACATGATAGTGAGTTCTATGGACAACCATTAAAAGCATGTATTAAGTGAAAAAAAAATATAATAACATTCAATGGCCAAATGTTGTTTTATTTCTTTTTTAGTAATGGTTCCTATCAATGTTCTTTTTATAAAGATGGCTATCATTGTAATTGTTTTTAATCTACTACAAATAAGGAAGTAACACAAGTAAATATATTTTAAAGTTCATTTTTATTGGTCCTCTATAGGGGTATATTCGAAATTAATATATAACTCTATCACGTGTTAATTAAAATATAATATTAACTGTTGCTTCATATACAGACACATTAAATATTGAGGAAATTGAGCATGAATATCTAAAGCTCTATATATTGATTTGTAAGATAGCTTTATTTTTCACGCAAAAAAAAAATTCAAAAGCTGAGCAATATGCTCTTCAACACCGGCATCAATTTCTATACATGTTTATTTGAGATTTAAATTAGTATGATAATATATTTTATCCAACTGGGTAATTTAATTTTTATCCTTAAGTAACTTCATCATTTCTGAGATCTTCATTTGCAAAAAGGTAATTTATTTACAAATTATTTTAAAAAAGATTTATATTTACTTGGATATATCATTTAAATTAGATAATATTTTTTATTTACAAAAGTTCTTTACACATACCCAAAAACATAAACCGTTCTCATCCATATAGTAAGTAGAGCACACAAAACAATTTAAGTAATTATTATACGCATTACACACAAAAACACGCGCATAAATATCTAAATATATTTTCCATTTGCTATTTCTAATCAACTTAAACTTTAAATTCGACATGAACATACTTCTCTCTTTTTATATGGAGGACATTTATTACAACAATATGTTGTCCATTACAGCAATATGTCATCGATAATTATGTAAATATTGAAAATGGGAGAATATGATGGTTTCGTCAAAATCATCATGCTAGATCGGAATTGTATGTAGGACTTCAAGACGTATTGAATGCTGGAGAAAATAATGCAATTATGACACTTTTTCTTTTTCTTTGGTCTATTTACATATATATATATATATATATATATATATATATATATATATAAACACCCATATATATAATTTTATATCAACTTTGTTTTTTCGGTATAGGTAAAATAAGGAAAAGAGTAATATTACCCTCTTGGTTCAATAGAAGTCCACATAACATGTGCCAACGTTATCAATATGCAATGGAAGTCCACGTAACATAAGCAGAAGAGTTTAAAAGTTTCGGCAAGAAGCGAAAAGACGGGATTACTTAAAGAAGACCAATGTATAAGGGCATGTATGGTTGAAGCATCAAATACACAAACGCCATCATCTTCGAGAAGATTATTTGTAATGATCTTAATTTATTGTACACCTTGAAATGATGAAATCCGCCCTTTGAAATTATTTCTGACTCAACAGAGTCCAAGTCATTGAACTATTGACTACCGGCCATTGGATTGTACCTAACTTGATTTGATTTGAACTCTAGATAGATGGAGAGGAAGGTAAAATTTTATCTAAAAGAGAATTTAAGTGGAGGCTCAAAAAAGATCAATATCACGTGTGCTTAGAGATTCTTAAATAGTTGAATGAAAGGAGATAAGTATGGAACTCAACTCTTACTCATTCTCCTTCAATCCGAGCCATCGATTGTCTAGCCCTTCTAACCCCAACTTTAGCATCCTATGCCTTCTAATTGCTATATTAATTATAAGCTTGATAATGGGCCTTAAACATATTTATGCCCAATTACAATATTATGCAATTAATACCAATCGATTGATATATTCATAACTATTACAAATATATTCAATAATATTTTTTCATCAAATGATAATCAAATTTGTAACTACTATTTCATAAATATTAATTATAATTAATTTATAACAATTAGAAATTAATTTAAATTTTTTATTCAAAGAAGAATTCACCATTTCGGTCGTATGACTAGTCGAGTGTGACAGTTGGCCAAATTTATCACTTATTTGGTTTTTGTATAATCCAATTTTACTTTATTAAGCAGTACCCTATTGTGACTATTATTTACACCAATTCCCTTCGTAAAAAATATATCACTTTGAACTTATGGAATTTTGTAAAGGTCAAAATTTCAGTATTGTTCATATTCGACTCTATAGTCCAAAAACAGCTCCTTGGATCAATAAAAAAACCCGAAATGCTTTAGTTAGCGAATTTCACTTTAAGTTAACCTCAGTTGACCGGGATACTAACCCCATATAAACAAGGAGACAATCCTCCCTTGAATAGTGCTTCACTTCCATAAGATCCAATTATAATAGTTCAATGGATGTCATTCCATGATTTGATTATAATCGAAGAAAAGCTTTCATATTGAAGATCGATGGTATTCATTAGACGAGAGATCTGTGTAAATTAGTTACATTGTTATTTTCTATTTGATTTTAGTTGTATTAACCAATAGGGAAATATTGAGAGAGTCCTTCCAAAGTTATCCAATACTATTCATACGTAACCCTTTGGTGGCACCAGCCGGTGCAGTTGAAGACTCACTATGCCCCTGTCATATCCCCATTGTTCACGTTGTTTCATATATCGATGGAATTTGATTTTGTTTTTCACATTGTTTCATATATGTTTCAAGCAACAAATCTTACCGATCATCGTATATTTCATCCATTCGCTAAATAAAATTTATAATTATTAATTTGAGAATTTTCAATTTGAATTTATTGATAACAAAAATTATAAACCACATCGTAGTCGACACTAAAAAACCTAGGGCTATAATAGCATTTAAAAAATGCTATTTTTCCTTAATGTAGAGTTTCAAAGAACGCTAGGGAACAACATGCTATGGCAGACCTTAAACTTTAAATAGTGGGAGCAAAAATGCTATGAAAAAATAATTTTCTACAGCATTTGAGCAATGTTATTAAGATAAAATGCTATCTAACATTTCTATAGCGTGTAACATTTCTATAGCTTTTTCTATAGCATTTGTTATGCAACATTATTTAGCGTTTGTTGTGTAACATTTCTGTAGCATGTAAGAGGTTGCTTTCTATAGCGTTTGATGTAGGAATGCATTTATGAAACACTAGTAAATAAATATCAACTTACAAAAAAATAGAAATTGCTGTTGTTTTAGCTTTTCCACCTGTATTATCCATTTACACATTCCTTGTTTGCATATATTATAACAGATTTTCATGGACAAAAAATATGTAAATTAAAGCCTAATATTTCATTGTTTGAACAACTTTTACCATGATTATGCATGATATTTTATACATATTTGCATCAACAACTTACTTATAGACCAATCAAATAATTGATTTCATCTTACTTTGCTTTTGATATTTTCTCTGACATCTACAATATCAAGCAATCAAGATTTTAGTAATACACAAAGTACATGCAATACAATCGAACAAATTTAGGTGTCAAAGATGCTAAATTACAACAATATAGGCACACATATTGACTACTTTTGGCTCCCCATCACAATAATTACATACACATTTAGGTTATTAAAAATGAAAAATGAATCAATTAGTGAGAAAGATAATTCTTTCAATTATTGCTCAACTAGCAAGCTGAAGGATCCATGACAAACGATGCAATATGTTCTTTTAGATGAAAACCTGAGAAACTTTTTTTCCACCTACAGCTAGCAAATATAAGAGTGTCCCCTTCTTATAGACTAAAAAATGATGCATACATCGAGGGAAATCTCCTTCTTATATATCAAAAAATGTTTGTACATTTAGTTTAATCCATACAGAGATGGAGTAAGGCAAAACACATAATTTGGAGAAAGAATCATTTGCTTCCTACCAATTGTGAAATAGCTTAATCACAGGTAGTCTAGTTTGTTGGTAAAAGTATGCTGGTAGCCTATCCAAATGACATTTGATTGAGGGCATAATACGTACACATCTATCAGCTTTTAGTTTATGGTAATTAAGTTTCATTTTCAAAAGTTGAAAGTTTATCGAGATTGAATGTGACGTTATAACGTTTAATCTAAGAAAATAAAGGTTGTGAGAATATTATAGGTATAACTCCATCAGTAACACAAAGTTGTTGGGTTTGCCAAAATCATTCATGCGAATTATTTAATTCATTATTTTAGTCCATTTTGGTAAATAAATTATTGAGATACGATGTTACTACATAAAATATCACAATGGATATCGATGATTATTTTGGTGGCCAACTATAACAATTATACAAAGTTGGTATCAAAAACCTAGCATCCACAAAACTTGCCATGCCAAACTGAGTGCTATTAGTTTTTCCAAACTGAGTGCCACAAAACTGAGCATCCACAATATAGGGCTATTCGTTTTTCCAAACTGAGTGCCTTCTCCTAATTCCATAAAAATGTATGCACTCTTGGTTTTGCAAAATCGAGGGCAATCTCAGTTTTAAAAAATTGACTGCTTGCATGCTAAGTGTAGCGACCTGCCATTCCATACCCTTTGAGCTGATAATAGTTCACTCTTGTTCAACCCAAATTGTACGAAAGAGCGAATAACTAGGGTAAAGAAGAAGAAAGAGATAGAAGAAAATATAAACAATAACACAGAATCTCACAATCGCAACGGAATAAAATATAATATATAATAAAGGATTTTTATACAAAAGAATATGTAACTGTTTTGTACTGATAATCATTAGAGACAACAATCAATGCATTAATTTGGACAGTTATAATAACTTATCCTCATATATCAAAAATGTAAGTCAACTACGGGAATACACCTCTACCATCCAGCTCGTCTCCTAAGCTCCATAGCACCTATCTCGAATCTTAATACTTGGTCTGACCCGAGTATTATAATTAAATAACACCCGAGTCAGTCTATAAAACCAGCGTGAGAAAGTACACTCAATTTATATTATTAGAGTTATCAAAATCCTTTGAAAAGCAAAGGTATCTCGTAAGATCACATCACACATAAAGATGACGGGTTTATCTCCTACGATAACCAAAATGTTTATAAAAAGTCCCATGATATTATAATAGTGTCCGAGTACAAATACTTATCCAAATAGCCGAAATTGTTACTTTAATTAAATTCCAGCATACTAGGCTCTAAAAAACAAAACCGTAAAGGCTTGTATTGGAGAATGGATTCTATACAATGACTGGGCTATTGGGGTGCCACCCATGACACTCTAGAAAAATGTACCAAGGACCTCCCTGGGATCCCATACAACACAAGAACGGCCTACACCTAACTTGGATAGAACCGAATATTTTATCATCATGAGTGTTCCCACCCTTAAAAATCGAGCGCTCCCTTTTTCATGCACAACCATACCAATAATTTATATATATTTCGAGGGTACCTAGAAAAGTAATAAAATACCCTAATTGGGTGCGACCTACTTAGCCATGCTACATCTCCCATGTTTTAGTCATATCAGGTTGATGAGGATTAAGGCTAAACGTTACCTTTCAAGAACACTTCCACTTAGAATGCTCAACATCCTCCAATGATGATGTTCTGATAGTATTCATTCATACAAGTTGTCCTGGGTCTGGACTAACTGAATCATCATCTTCACTATCTCCATAATATCCATTCATAACGTTCAAATCGGATCGAAGTGGATTTCTGGTAATTAAATCAAATCGCGATCTCTTCGAAACGATCAACGAATTTAGTCAAAATTGATAGCGGGTTTTTAACTATCAAATAACATCCATAAGTAGTCAAGCCATTATTTATAATTCTTAAAACATTCATTTCAAAATATCTTTACAAAGATATACATTCTAATCTTTTTCAAATGTATCAATATTTGAAACATTTTTCGAGTACTTTTGTCCATAACAGGATATTTCTTTCCATACCTTACTTCAACAGTAAGTGAAATATTTCCAACTTTGATTTATAATCCATTACTTAGAAAATATCTCGATATAAATCCTTCATCTCTAAATATTTTCAAAAAAGCCTTCCGTTTCAACACATAGGAAAATATTCTAGGTCCATTTCTTGAAATCATTTCTAATATCAATACTTAGGAGTTTTCTTTTCCTATCTCCTAAATTTCTGGAATTTATATTAGTCCCCTTTTACCTATTCCAAGGTTTATTATACTCAATAATAAATTCATATATCCATTTACAACTACTAAAATCATATCCGCATTTCACATCTCGAGAGAGCTTACAAATAGATAATTTAAATCATTCAAGACTATATATATAATTAGTATTTTAAAGAATAATAATTTATTTTTGAAACATGTTCAATAAATTGTTTGAAACATTAAACACTTTTTAAATAAACATTAATAACTCATTTTTCAGTCCATCCTTAATTAAAACTAACTGAATTACAGTACTTGTTATAAAAGTTAGAATTTATTTCAATAAGAACTTATATTTGAATAATCCACTTTCTAAAATAACCCAATATTAACTAGTTTGAATTTTAATACTTAAATAAATAAAATTTCACTTTTAAAACAAACTTAATTTCTAATTATATATATATATATATATATATATATATATATATATATATATGTGCGTGTGTGTGTGTGTGTATTTACAAAATTCTCAATAACCAATTCCAATCTATAAATCCCTCTCGATTCACAATACATCTAATTCCTTTCCAACTCCCTAGCCATTTCACATTCCAAAAATAGATTCTACTATTTTTCCCAAAACTATTTCCACATCTCAGCGTAATTTCACACTGTGAATTTTTATTCCAATTTATCAACAATTATCATTTCCCCTATTTATAAACATCGTTTATAGCTGTTATAACTCCTTTGAGTTTTTCTTGTTTATAAAACTAATTCCATTTATAAAATCTCATATTTATAAATCCATTTCTTAATAATTTCCATATATTTCACTAATCTTTTTAAATATTGATCTCAACTCTTTTTCATATTTTCCTGAATATCACTTAAAAATTCCACTGTTAGAATCCTTTATAATATTTATTTTAACAATCTCTATTTAGAATATTTTTATGACTAGTTAAACACAAACCAAAAATCAATTTATCATTTTATCCAAATCGTTTTCTTTTAAAATAATCCAAACTTCAATATAAATGTTTCTATATCAGAATCTCCTTTTAAATTCCTTCGAATTCCAAAAATAATATTATGGTATTTAAAATACCAAAATTCAGGCAAGTGCAACTTTAATATCCAATTATTCGGTTACAATAATAATCTATAATAGATTATCCTAAAACATCATATATCAATATATATGAAATATAAAATCAACATTTTTGCGGAATCTAGTTGGATCCATCCAACCTGTATCCCTGCATCCACTGATGTTAATACAACATAAAATATCAATCCTACTTCGAGGGGGACATCGCGGTATATAGGGTCATCCACTATTATGCGTGGCGCATAGGGTCTCATACGCTAAAATGTGCAGGAATATCAATCAAACTACTAATATATATACTACTATATACATATAATATAATACCATTCAACAGATTGTATAAATTCAACCAAGCATCCAATAATTAATATTAACTATTTAAAATTAAATTCTAGTGATACAAATGAGTGAGAATTTCTCACCTTGATTTTTCTTAAAATTTTCGAATGCTCGTTTTAAATTAAAATCTAAAATCCTAGCTATTTCCAAACGATAATAGAGCCTACATTATTGCGAACTTTATAGGTTTGACCTTATAATTATCAAATGAAATAGTTAATTTGACTTATCATATATACACGCTAACACATTAGCCTTTTTAAATAATAATCTATTTTATTATATAGATCATATATTAACTTAGTATACTTTCCTTTTTGAAATCATATACATTAATAGATAATCGTTTATACAAATTTCTAAAATCCAAATTTAAATAAACTTTCCAAATCAAGACATTTTAAAAAAAAATCCTGTTTTAAAACCCTATTTTTTTGCTTTGCATTCGACTTTTAAAAATGTAACTAACTAAACCAAATTTCAAAAATTAAATTAATTATCTTACATAAATAAAACATAATTACTACTAACCTCGATCATAAGCACCGATTTACTTTCCTACGCACTGCCCAAAAAAATTCGAATACTGTAGTGGCCCTGACTCGACCTTCGAAAATCGGCATCGAATACGACACTCAGATTCAAATGCCGCAGATAGAAACGTCGAATCTTGTTCGCCGAAGCTTATAACACATCAAGTACAACACAGCGGAAGAAAATGAATGATATCATTTGACATACAATGTTTGATACAATATCTGATACAATGATGATACAATAGAATGATAAAATAGATGTCAATACTATCAGAGATACAAGAAATAACAGCGGAAAAGAATATCATCAATGGACTACATCTCCAACATGCAACTGCAACACCATCTCTAAACTAAAAATAGCTCGAACACCAATCAAGTTGCACCAAGCTAACCAAGGTCAGTCATGAAAACTGAAGTGTAAAAAATGCGACCCACAAATCCAAATGGCTTCGAAGGCTATTGAACCAATTCCTACTATTCGACTATCTGAAAAACCCAACTCTAGACTACTCGTGTGGAAAATAATGGGCACCCAGAGTTTAGGAAAGGAACAATAAACTCCAAGTCAGTCATGGGACTGGTGTGAGTAAACAAAAACGATTTTTATCTTTAAAACGAACAACAAAAGCTTTTAAAACATTGAGAACCGCAATGCTTTTTGGAAAATGAAACTACCATAAGGCCTCCCGCCACACACACAATGCAAGCGTAAAATTGAAGGAGATTTCTCCTTATGATAGTCAAACATGCTTGTTATGAGAAAACTCTTTGATATTATTATTATTATTAGTGCATAGTGGAAAACCTTTCGAAAGTATAATATTAATCTTAGCCAGCATAGGTACCATTATACTGTGCCTACTATAGCTACCATTTCAAATTGTAGGTTCTATAACTAAAACCGTACAAGGGGCGTATTGTTTGATTGGATTTTCAAAAAATGGTCAGGCAAAGGAACTTCCCACATAAAATGGAACGCCTCTGGAGGGACGCCCCCAAGAAACTAACCGAATCTCTGCTACACAAGGCCGGGTTACCTCTGTAACTAGGTAACAACTGACGCGAGTATGCCATCCCTCGGTCGTTACCGACCTTTATCCAAGGGCCCTCAATCCAACAACCACACAGTAAAGTAGCTGGGCTCCATACCACGATATTAAATTTTATAAAAAATCAACATAAGTAAATATCTGGGCTCCATACCATGATATCACTTTTTTATCGAGAAGGAAATGGTCATACCCTCAGGAGGAGCTACCCCCTACATAACCTTGCTGCCACGATTCCTGTTTCGACCATTACTGGGTTGTGAGGCTCGATGAAGTCTCGTTCACAAAGCTACGCTTTTTCACAAAGCCATGCTTTGATCACAAATGATCATCAACACACAGCAGCACTTAGCATGCCACATTACCAAATTGGGGATGCATCACTAGTAACCATCAACTACATAACCTCTGAGCTCGTACGTCTCAGAGAAGGGTGTTAAGCTAAGAGAATAAATCTCTGCCACCAATAGAAATGTATTTGATAGAAACCAGCTTTACATCTCAAAGTGTAATGTCAGACACACGTCCATACAAGTATGTTCCAGGTTCGAACAGAACCGAAGGCACTTCTGAAGAAGCCCTTGCAAATCCGGGTATCTACAATCCCGATTGGACTTCCCATCACTTGGAAAATCTCTATACTGGCGCGACTCAGTGCAGAGACAATCGATGGGTTATCCTTTCGCTCTTGAAAACACCCGGTCTTCACCACCATTCTTCAAATGCTATCCATATCGACTTATCATTATTCGAAATGGGATATACGACACAAAGGTCCTCTCCCGTCTAAACCGAATAATGAATGTAATACTTAAAAACATATGGATAATGGGATTTCAGTTAAGTCACAACTTAATATCCAAAAAATTTCTTTCAAATGGTTTAAACAAATTACCATTTCCAGTCTTTTAAACAAAAAGATTCAATTCACAAAGATCCATTCACGGATTTAAAAAAAATCCATTTCGAATTGGATTAACTCATCCAATCTTTCAGTTTAAGATTTAATTCATAACTTTCAAATTCCAATTCAAATCTGGTATATAAAGGATACACCATTTAAAATTCTCTTTGATTTCAAAACAAGATTTAATTTTCTCCACAAAGGTTGATTCATGGTCTTTCCAACTATTTACATTTCATTCCCAACTTAAAATCTTTCGATACAAACTGGAGATCCTTTCTTTTTATAAAAGCTGTTATTATTTGAAACAAATAGTTTCGTTTTTGGAAAAACTGATTACAATTACATAAGCTAAAGCCATTCAAGTATAAAACTTGGGTTTAAATTTTAATTTCCAAAACCATACTTTTTAAATGGTTGAAAACCCGTATAAACATGTTTATAATTTGCATAATCTTTTTTAGACCATAATTTAAAAATCATTGAATTTGAATTCAAATATTGAAATCAAATTTAAATCAAATTATTTAAATTTGATGTTTTGTTGAGATATATAAAATAACTCTTATTTTTTTTGAAAACTCATTTTCAAAAGCTTCCAATTCCAATTACAAAACTATTTTGAATTCAAGAATTCAATCTTTAAAATTGTTAAACTATGCGACTTAGCCAATTTCCTCGTGCAATCCATACTTGTGTGTGTATGGTTTAGTCCAGGGGTTTCACACAATAGTGCAACATCATAAATCATCACATTACATATTTAAGCACATCGATATTGATAAGCGGTATAATCTATAACGCTTATCGTTCATTTATAGATTCACAGATAAATAATTTTCATTCATCACAGATCACACTGAAACAATTCGTAGCACAAAGCACAACATATCGGAAATATCAAACAGTCCGACAATCAATAGAATTCAAACATCCATAAGTAAACTCAATTAATTATCTGATTAATTTAAATCAGATAAGTCATCAATCATGGTCAATTAACATTAATTTATTTCGAATCATTTGATTAATTGTCCTTTAATCATTTATTAATTAAATTAATCAATCTTTAATTATTTGTACTTATTCAGTTATCCTTTAACTAATTTCCCTTAATGAAATAAATTAATCAACCTTAATTATTTACCATTTAATTAATTTCTTAATTAATTACAATAAGTGATTATTCCTAATCATTTAATCAACTTTGATTAATTAATTACCTTTTTAATCAATACTTAATTAATCATAATTATGAAATTGATTAACCTAAATCATGAAATTGATTATCTTTAATTATCCAAACACCCATAAGTAGTTACCCATTCATTAATTACTAACTTACCATTAAAAATCTTTAATTAACCATCTTTGAAATTAATTATCATTAACAATGCTTAATTACAAATAAATTAAACACTTAATTATTAATTAACCAATCTTTAATTACAAATTGATAAACCCCTAATTAATTACAATCATAAATTAATTAACCCTTCTTAATTACTTTCCAAAATAATTAATTAATAATTATTATTATTTATCTTAATGAACATTTTAAAAATCTTCTTTAAACTTTGAAAACAAGTTATTACTTATTTGAAACTTTAATGTTACTTAATTTTAATACTTAACTTAAAATTATCTACTTAATTAAAATATTAATTAAGATTTTGGAAAATGTTGTTAAGTACTTTCTTAAATAATTAAAATTGTAATGAAGTCTTAACTTCAAATTGTCAAACATTAATTGTCATAATTACTTAAAATTGTTTTAAAAAAGTTTACTTAACTTACCTTTTTATAACATAATATTGCAGTTTGAAAGAAAACACCCGATAACTACCCCTGTTTAACTCGAGTAGTACTTCGAGTCCCTCATCAGCTTTCCCCGAGACACCTCGTTCCCTCTCGTACTTCATCTTCTTCTTCCCTTTTTTTAGTTTAAGTTTTAAACTTAAGTTATAGATTAAAGCATCAGGAAACCACTCTCACGCTCGATCACTAACCCGTAGCAAGCGACCACAATATTCGAGCAACGACTTGAGATCGTTCACCAACAACAACACTGACACCCATCCCCACGCCGTACACATGCACGACGACGCAGCATAGCTCCGGTGAACTCCATCACCATGGGCAAGTCACAAATCCCCATAGACTCGAAATCCAAACTCAACTCGACCCTAAAAATTTCAAAACGAAATTTAGTCATTTGCTCGAACCTGAAGCTCAACCCAACACACAAAACCACCTCGCCACCACCGCTCAGAACATCAGAGATGCCCAGAATTCATCCACACCACGACAACAAACTATCCTTCCATCCTCCAGTTCCTTGTGCAACTCGATCATGTATAGGAGACATACACGCCTCGTTACTGACAAGACTAGAAACTCGAAACAAAGCCCTAAAGCGACCTCGTTCCTCAAATTCACGCAATAGAAAAATTATTCTATAATTTTTTTGAGATCACAGATGCTCATACAAGCTTCAAACCAAATTTCAACATTTATTATTGGATCGATTACTAGAAAATGAAAAAAATGCAAATTCTTCTTGAATACGAACTACTCTTAAAATAAAAATCTAAAAATCTTCACTTTTGTTTTAAAAATCATAATTTGCAGTAAGAATTCTAGTTATGAACTTGAATTAACATTTTGCAACAATCAAATTTATCTAAATATTATTTGATTACCTGTAAGAAAGGTTTCCAGTGTTGATATCTTACAAACACGGTATAAATCAACTTTTAGAATCTAAATTTAAGTTTAAACACCTTGTTTCAGTTTAAAGTTAAAACTTAACAATGATTAGAAGAAAATAAATTTGAGGTTTGAAAAAAATATTCACCCTGTAACATTAAACGGAGAAGTATAGAGCAACACAGAATTATATTCAAGATCAAAGCATAAACCAGATTATCAATGAATCTTGAACTGTTTTTAAATTAAACTTAAAGCTTTAAATTTGATGTTTACTCACGCAGCAAATTTTGAACAGAGAGCAATACTTTTTCTGAAACTGCAGTTTGATTTATATTTTTTTTCCTGTGAATCCTTTTTCTGTTTTGTTGTTCAGTAGAATGAATTGATGAAGCTTCTTATTTTCTTTTCTTTCTGGCTTTGTTTCGCTGAGTTTTTTTTATGAAAGAAATGAAATAATATGGATGTATATACGTAGAGAAGGTGTTTACAGAGGGGAGGTATTTTCTGGTATAAGCTTCCTTTTTTTTTTTAATCAGATTTTTCTTTGTTGACTAAAGATTTTTTTTCTTTCAATTGGAGGCTGATATGATAGTAGTAAGCACTTATGTTTCCATTTTATTTACAGCCTCATCATCTCATTTGGCTTTTGTGTGAAGATTTTTATTTCCTTGTATTTATCCTTTTGTTTTATCTTCTTGCTTTCCTAATTTGTTTCTATCATACTTCATATATTCTTAGATTTTTACTTATTTTATTATCTTACATACTTTTTACACTTGTTAAATGACTTGTATTTCTCATCAATTAAAAGCTTTTAAACAAATTTTATATTGCATTTTTATTATACATCTTCTTAATCATTATTATATACACATTATTTTGAACAAAATGTTTTTAAAACTAGCTACCCATAAATAATTTATATAAGTAATATTTTTAGACCCAAATCATTTCTCTAAGTTATTTACTTAAGTTTAAATTTAAATGCAAACTCAATATTCAAATTCAAATTCTAAAGTCAAATTTACTCATATATACATATACATATACATTTCAAATGCAAATTAATTCCAAAATTAATTCCAAAATTTACATTAACTATTAATTTAAAATCAATTCAAAATTGGGATCGTTGCAGATTCTTCCCTTAAAAAAAAATTCGTCCTCGAAATTTGCAGGTAGGAAAACAACAAAGATAGAGAAACAGTTTTCCAGGTCAAGCTGGATATCTATTTTATATTCGGCTCACCAAATCAGAATATCACCAATATGAGAACAAAATAATTCAATACGACACAGGATACTCGGGTCATCAAATCTACGAAATATGCAATGCACTGGTTAGTCCGAAGAAATAACTAACCATTCGTAGAACAAATCGAGACCTAAACAATAGATAAATGGATTTAAATTTTCCATAACTCTCAAATACTAGATATGGATTCCAAACTCAAATCGGAATACCCCAAATTATATATAACTTGCCCCTCTTCGGACTTTGATATTCATAAGAAATTACAATAGAATTTCAAATTTGGCTTTAAATCGAAATTGTTTTATCGATACAATTTATTTAACTTCATATTTTAGTTACCACTTTATTTCACATTGAATTTCAAAATCACTGAAATTAAAAACAAAAAGCTGATAGAAATTTAACGAAGAGAATACGAGGTAGAAACTTATCTACACGATTCGTAAGGGCCATAATCACACCAAAGCTTCTCCTTTAAGCCGCCACAAAGCCAATCAAAGAATTGAAATCGAATCAAAGGAGATTGATAGAGAAAGATTGTTTCCGTTGTTGTAGGGTAATGACCATTTAATGGTATTTCCCTATCCCCTATCTCGTCCTCTTCTTGAACTCATACTCACTATCAGTGGATAGTAAGAGAATTTACTGAGGCATACAGACGGATATCTTAGGGATATACTCATTCTAGGGTTTACTTCACCCTATGTCTAATGAGCTGCTTGATGTGTTATACTCCTGAGCTAAAGTTTCAACCTTCGGCTCTGATACCAAATGTAACAACCCTGACTCGACCTTCGAAAATCCGCATCGAATACGACACTCATATTCAAATGTCGTAGATCCAAAAGTCGAATCTGGTTCGCCAAAGCTTATAATACATCAAGTACAACACAGCGGAAGAAAATGAATGATATCATTTGATATACAATGTGTGATACAATATCTGATACAATGATGATACAATAGAATGATACAATAGATATCAACACTATCAGAGATACAAGAAATAGCAGCGGAAAAAAATATTATCAATGGAATACTTCTCCAACGTGCAACTGCAACACCATCTCTAAACTAAAGATAGCTCGAACACCAGTCAAGTTGCACCAAGCTAAACAAGGTCAGTTGTGAAAACTGAAGTGTAGAAAATGTGACCCACAAATCCAAAAGGCTTCGAAGGTTATCGAACCAATTCCTACTATTCGACTATCTGAAAAACCTAACTCTAGACTGCCCGTGTGGAAAATAGTGGGCACCCAGAGTTTAGGAAAGGAACAATAAACTCTTGGTCAGTCATGGGACAGGTGTGAGTAAACAAAAATGATTTTTATCCTTAAAAACAAACAACAAAAGCTTTTAAAACATTGAAAACCGCAATGCTTTTGGGAAAATGAAACTACCATAAGACCTTCCGCCACACACACAATGCAAGCGCAAACTTGGAGGAGAATTCTCCTTATGATAGTCAAACATGCTTATTATGAGAAAACTCTTTGATATTATTATTATTAGTGCATAGTGGAAAACCTTTCGAAAGTATAATATTAATCTTAGCCAGCATAGGTACCATTATACTATGCCTACTATAGCTACCATTTTAAATGGCAGGTTCTACAACTAAAACCGTACATGGCGTGTATTGTTTGATTGGATTTCCAACAAAAGTTCAGGCAAAGGAACTTCCCACATAAAATGGAATGCCTCTGGAGGTACGCACACGAGAACCAAACAAGATCTCTGCTATACAAGGCCAGGTTACCTCTGTAACTAGGTAACAACCGACGCAAGTATGTCATCTCCAAGTCGTTACCAACCTTTATCCGAGGGCCCTTAATCTAACAACCATAGAGTAAAGTATCTGGGCTCCATACCATGATACTACTTTTAATAAAAAATCAAAAGACGTAAATATCTTGGCTCCATACCATGATATCACTTTTTTATCCAGAAGGAAATGGTCATAGCCTTAGGAGGAGCTGCCCCCAAATAACCTGTCTGCCACGATTCCTATTTCGACCATTACCCAGTTGTGAGGCTAGATGAAGTCTCATCCACAAAGCTACACTTTTTCACAAATCCATGCTTCGATCACACATGATCAACAAATGATCATCAACACACAACATCACTTAGCATGCCACATTACCAAATTGGGAATGTATCACTAGTAACCATCTACTACATAACCTCTGAGCTCGTACATCTCAGAGAAGGGTGTTAAGCTAAGGGAATAAATCTCTGCCACCAACAGAAATGTATTTGATAGAAACCATCTTTACATCTCAAAGTGTAATGTCAAACACACATCCATACAAGTCTGTTCCGGGTTGGAACAGAACCGAAGGCACTTCTGAAGAAGCCCTTGAAAATCAGGGTATCCACAATCCCGATCGGACTTCCCATCACTTAGGAAATCTCTATACCGGCGCGACTCTGTGCAGAGACAATCGACGGGTTATCCTTTTGTTCTAAAAAATACCCGGTCTTCACCACCAGTCTTCAAATGCTATCCATATCGACGTATCATTATTCGGGATGGGATATATGACACAAAGGTCCTCTCCCGGCTAAACCGAATAGTGAGCGTAATATTTAAAAACATATGGATAATTGGAATTCTGTTAAGTCACAACTTAATATCCAAAACTTTTCTTTCAAATGGTTTAAACAAATTACCATTTCTAATCTTTTAAACAAAAAGATTCAATTCACAAAGATCCATTCATGGATTTCAAAACCATTTCCATTTCGAATTGGATTAGCTCGTCCAATCTTTTAGTTTGAGATTTAATTCATAACTTTCAAATTCCAATTCAAATCTGGTATATAAAGGATACACCATTTAAAATTCTCTTTGATTTCAAAACAAGATTTAATCGTCTCCACAATGGTTGATTCACGGTCTTTCCAACTATTTACAATTTCATTCCCAACTTGAAATCTTTCGATACAAATTGGAAATCCTTTCTTTTTATGAAAGCTATTATTATTCGACACAAATAGTTTCGTTTTTCAAAAAACTGATTACAATTACATAAGATAAAGCCATTCAAGTATAAAACTTGGGTTTAAATTTAAATTTCCAAAACCATACTATTTAAATGGTTGAAAACCCATATAAACATCTTTATAATTTGTTTAATCTTTTTTAGACCATAATTTCCAAATCATTGAATTTGAATTCAAATATTGAATTCAAATTTAAATCAAATTATTTAAATTTGAAGTTTTATCAAGTTTAATAAAATAACTCTTATTTTTTTGAAAACTCATTTTCAAAAGCTTCCAATTTCTAAAACTATTTTGAATTCAAGAATTCAACCTTTAAAATTGTTAAAATATGCGAGTTGGCTGATTTCCTTGTGCAATCCATATTTGTGCGTGTATGGTGTAGTCCAGGGGTTTCACACAATAGTGCAACATCATAAATAATCACATCACATATTTAAGCACATCGATATTGATAAGGGTATAATCTATAACGATTATCGTTCATTTACAGATTCACAGATAAATAATAGAAATTTATCACATATAAATAATTTTCATTCATCAAAGATCACGCTGAAACAATTCGTAGCACAAAGCATAACATATCAAAAATATCAAACAGTCCGACAATCAATAGAATTCAAACATCCATAAGTGAACTCAATTAATTATCTGATTAATTTAAATCAGATAAGTCATCAATCATGGTTAATTAACATTAATTTATTTCAAATCATTTGATTAATTGTCCTTTAATCATTATTAATTAGATTAATCAATCTTTAATTACTTACACTTATTCAATTATCCTTTAATTAATTTCTCTTAATTAAATAAATTAATCAACCTTAATTATTTACCATTTAATTAATTATTCTTAATTAATTACAATAAGTGATTATTCCTAATCACTTAATCAATTTTGGTTCATTAATTACCTTTTTCATCAATACTTAATTGATCTTAATTATGAAATTGATTAACCTTAATCATGAAATTGATTATTTTTAATTATCCAAACACCCATAAGTAGTTACCCTTTCATTAATTACTAACTTATCGTTAAAAATATTTAATTAACCATCTTTGCAATTAATTATCATTAACAATGCTTAATTATAAATAAATTAAACACTTAATTATTAATTAACCAATCTTTAATTACAAATTGATAAACCCATAATTAATTACAATTATAAATTAATTAACCCTTCTTAATTACTTTCCAAAATAAATAATTAATAATAATAATTATTTATTTTAACGAACATTTTACAAATCTTCTTTAAACTTTGAAAACATGTTATTACTAATTTGAAAACTTTAATGTTACTTAATTTTAATACTTAACTTAAATTATCCACTTAATTAAAATATTAATTAAGATTGTTAAAAACGTTGTTAAGTATTGTGACGACCCGGGTTCCTCCGCCCAGAAGACTGTTTCATCTTGAAGAAAGAAAGGGATGAGAAAATAGAAAAGATAGAGAAGAAAGAACAACAACATCAGAATCCTACAGCGGAACGAATAAATTATAATAATCACATAAGTATTTATATAATATACAACATTAATCAGAGTTATACAGATAATACATCACACACTAGACAGTTATAACCACCTGTCTAGTTAATACAACACAACTCAAACAAATGACCCAAAGATACCAACACAACGGAACTATATATATCTACAACGCTGAAGCCTCCTGCTCCATTGCTCCTCCAGAATTCGTCAAAGCTAACCTGAATCCCTTGGCTACCGGTAAAAATTTGGGTACCCAAGAGTTTATGAAAGACAAAAAATAAACTCCGGGTCAGACATGGATCTGGTGTGAGTAACAGGTTAAAGTTGCTTAATTTTGAAAATCCTTTGAAATAAAAGGTCTCTCGTAAGACTCCCCGCACATAAACATGGGTAAGTTTTTACCTTACGTTGACCAAAACATTTGATAGGAAATTCAGTGATATTATAATAGGTCTAGGGTTTTCAAGTAAATAGAAAATAGCCGAAATTGTTACATTCATTAAATTCCAGCTACTAGCCACAAAAGTGGGTAATACAATCAAAACCGTTGGCACTTATTGGATTGTGGATTCCATACAATGGCAGGGCTACGGGGGTACCGCCCGTCACAGTACGTGGCCTAGATCAACATACCGGGGATCACTCCCGACCCCCTGCAACACAAGGCCGGAACTATTCCTTACTGAATAGTCCCGGACAAGATAACCCCGGTAGTTGTTGCAATCAACTGCCCACACAGCCGAAAAATAAGGGACATCTAGACAGGGGAATATCCTTGTCCTGCTTGGGCATGACCCACCTAACCTTGCTGCACCTGCCCTGTTTTAGCCATTCCCGGTTGATGACGCTTGAGGCTACAATTACCTTTGCAGAACATCTCTTCGAATGCTCGTCGTCCGCCTGACGATGTGTTGAAAGCATTCAATCCATACAAGTTCGTTCCGGGTTCGAACGAAACCGAAGGCATTATCTCGTTACACTCATTTTGGAATCACCCTCAGAGTTAACGACAATAAACCTTGCACTATGAATCTTCATCTTCACTTCAGATTCACGACCTATCGTTAATTTGGAATCGATGTGGTTTTCGGATGTTCCAAATAAGGAAACCGATCCCGGTCTCATCGAAATCCAAAACGTGTCTTTTAAGGCCAAGTTGTCTATTTTGCCTTAACAGTTTAATTCAATATTATCAATACACGCAGATAGATAATTCATAATATCATAATAGATAATCATATCATCATCACATATAGAAAATCAATATTATCATCCAGATAGATAATTAAATATTATCATATTTAAATCAAACATCCATATCACATAGATATTGCTCATCTCATATCTGAGATCACAATCATCAAATGAAATATCAATATCATTCATCCATAAGCAATGATTTATAATCATACCATTTGTAATTAATTTAAAATGAATTAAATTAACTACTTCTATCTCTAATTAATTTAAAGTAAATTAAATTAATTCTTTATCTATAAATCCTGCTTATACAACCCTTAATTAATTATAAATCAAATTAATTAATTAATCAATCTCTAGATATTCATCTTAATTAGATACCTTTGATTAAACATCTTCTAATTATAATGAGTAATTAGTCTTTATTTAATTTCCCAAATTAATTATCCTAATCATTTATAGTAATTAATATTTAATTACTTCATTTATAATTGATTACATTTATTCTTAATTAATTACATCAATTAATCACCACATTATTAATTATTCCTTAATTAACCAATTCTTAATTACATCATTAATTATATTAATTAATGATCTTTAATTCAGATTTAATTACTTTATTTAAATTACATTAAGCGATTGATCTTTAATTAAACAAAATTATTAATCACCCTTGATTAATAACAAAACAGTAATTAACTACCCTTAATTACTTATATTAGTAAATCAATTATCCCATAATTAATTATCTCTTTTAATTAATCCTTTGATTAATTCGAAAAGTAATTGTCCAAATTACTCCATTAACACATCATCTTTCACTAATTACATTTAGTAATTAACATTAATTACTTCCTTAAGTAATTATGCTCCATTAGTCACATTAATTACACATATCAAATTATCAAATGATTTCTTAAAATAATTAAGCCTAATTAACAAACTTAATTTAATCATATTATCAAAATTAGTTGCAATAAGTAATTAATCTCTTAATTACTTTTATCAAGTAATTTCATTTAACCATTTACAATAGATTATCTAAATTAAATTAATCACATTAATTAATCAATAAATATCCCTTAGTTAATTATCGTCATTAACTAATAGCATTTCTTAGTTTACTTCTTAATTAATCTCTAATTACAAATTAATCTAAATTACAACTTCATAAATTAATACATAAGTCAACCTTTAATTAACTTATTAATTAATTCACTTCAATATCTTAATTATCCCTAAGATAATTAATTCTTTTTAAACTGATTTAAACAAATATTAAAGTGTATTTTGGACATTACCCCCTTTTGAATTTAAATTTGAATTTCATTTTGAATTTAAGATTTCAAAATGATTTACCATTTTAACATTAGCCCAATTTAAATATTTATTTATAAACTTTAAAAAGAAATATAAAAAAACATTTGTTATTTATATAAAAAAGCCTTTGAATTAACTGCTTAATCTTTTGATAAAAAATTTAAGCTTTTTGCATTACATTACATTTTAACCTGCTTTTGAAAACTTGATTTTTAATCCTTGATTAAAAAAGCCAAACTCATCATTTTTTTCCTCTTTTACCTTGGATTCAAAGGTTCATTTGCATCCATACTTTAAAATTTTGAATTTAAATTCCATTTTAAATTTTTATTCCAGATTTTAAATTAAACTTTAAAAATCTGAAAACTATCAGGTTTTAAACCTAAAACCCAATTTAAAGATTTTAAATCTTTATTACATTTCCGATTTTTATGCAAAGATAAATTTGGATTCAAACTTAAATCTGGATTTAAACTTGATGAAAATCTGGTATATAACTAAGTTTTCATTTGAATTTGTTTAAAAAAAACTCAAACAACTTGCTATTAGGTTACAAACCTGGAACAACACTGACCAAACTCAAAACAAAGTAGACTTTGAGTCGCATACCCCTCTTCTTCGAGCCATATACTCGAATGACTCGAGTGAAACCCGAGGAAACAGCCCACAAAAAAACACAGTGACAGGTTTTTATCAAACCTGTAACCAACTCCCACCAGCTCTTCAAATGGGCACGGTGCACGTGCACCGTTCCCCCACCTAACTCAGACCATCTTTGACGACCTCCACGAGTCATCTATTACCACCTCGTCCAGTTTCGATCACCAAGACTTCCATGCATCCGTGAAGACGAATTCGAGCATCAAACTCAACCTGGAAACACCAGAGCATTCCCACCTCACAACCTGTCAACGGCTCGCCGCTGCTACTATGACCATCAGGAGTCCTGAAGCTTCGGCCCTGCCTTCCTCTACAACCCAACCACCATCTCCCAAAAACACGAAACGCTCGATCAATCATAGTACCCGTGGTGGATCGAACAACCAAACCCGGTTAAACTAGGGTTAAGAACCGAAAACTTCCACCATCATCAACACAATGATCATCCACCTCTCCTACCATTTTTCCTAGATACTTCGTTCACTACTCCATCTTCCAGCAGAGCCCCGACCCTTCCGGTTTCATAGATCATCAGAGATACTCAAATTTCCCTTTCTGATGAACCTAAAACTGCACTTTAACCCCTTCACTAAAATCCTTGATTTTTGTTTCAAAATTCAAATTTTTGCATGATGTATCAAATCCTAACTCTAGAATAATAAATTAGGATATTCAAATTTCCTCTTGATTTTGACTTGATCAGTTAAATTTTGATTCCAGAGTCTTATTAATATTATTTTTTCTTGAATAAAATTCTAAACTAAATTTTGCAGTTAAACAAACCATTTTCACTTAAATCTTAAGTTTAAATAGGGATTAAATAAAAAGATTTTGAATTTCTTTAACAAACAAGGCCTGGAAGTTAAATACAGAGAGTACTCTGATAATACACATGCATTACGTATCATACAATCATATGCACTCAACAGAATTGAATTTATATATACACATACATACTTATCCAAAGTTGAATATGCAACATATATATATACTTAACCATTCCAATGTGAGGTAACTCACAGAGAATACAATATGCAGTAGTTCCATCTCACAAATGCCAGAGAAACGAATATATAAATATTCACATGAATATATTAAGCATTCAAATATTAGCACGCAACATATTAAAAACTTAAGTAATTTTAAAGCTGTTACTCATAGCAAATGAAAAACAAGGCAAGTTTATAATGAAACGGTTTGGATTTGCAGGCTTGAAATATACAAAAATTTCATCACACAAACACCTAGAGAAAAATGAACATATAAATATTCACACAATATATTTAAGCATCCAAATATTTTCATGCAACATATTTTAAAACTTGAGTAATTTTAAAAAATGTTACTCACCATTGCTTTTGGAAAGAGACAGAGCATTCTTTTGTCTGAAACAGTTTGAACTTTAGAAATAAAATTTGTTTGCTGTGATCTTCCTAAACTTCTTGCCTATCTTTAGTTGTAAATATTACTTGAGTTTGTATAAATGAAAATGTTTGCCATTGTTTCAGGTTGGATATGTTTAGTGAAAGAACTAAAAATAAGAAGATGTGTATATAAAGAAGTTTAAAGGTAGGTGATAACTGGTTTAGCAAGTTTACAGGTAAAATCTTATTTTTTTTTTCAGAGATTATGTTTTGTTTGTATATGACAAGATTTTATATTAGGAGGCTGACTTGATCTTATACAACTCGAAATGACTATTGTTAGCTGCTAAGAAATGGTGTCATTTAATGCAAATGTACTTGTGTTCCCTACTTATCTAATTTTATCATTTCTCTTGCCTGCATCTTATTTCTACTTTGCTTTGCTTTAGCTTTCTCTACAAACTACCTTATATGTTTAACATGCACAAAGATATTTTTACTTAGCTTTGCACCTCTCTTACAAGCAACCTGCATATTTATTTTATTCTATTTTACACAAACCCAGCTTGCTTTTGTACTTTGTACATATATATACTTGCCTGCCTAACTTATTGACATATACAAAGTTGTTCTAGCAAATGTTACAAATTTTTAACCTAAGTATAGATACATACTTTTATACTTAAACACATTTACAATTTTACCTTTCTTTTACTTTTAAACTTAAACTATTAAATACTCCATTTACTTATTATTTATTTATTACTTATGTTTGTAACCATTATTTGATCGATAATTATGCTTAATAGTTATAAAGTTTAATTTAAACATTTTGAAAGACTTCATTTTTTTGAAATTTCAAATCATAGCTTCCCTTTATAAGTAGATTTGAAATAACAATTTCCATTAAAATCATTTGTAAAAGCATTACATTATTAACATTGTTTAAATAAAACTCATTATTAACTTAAAATAATTTATAAAAGAAACAATCGCTTCAAAATATAAATTACTTATTTTATAAAGCTAAATTAAAAAGAGCAAAACAATCTTTTTATTTAAATTTAAACCTAGGCTAGAATTTATTTTTAAACAAATTAAATTTATCTATTTAATAACTAAGTACTAAATTAAATCAAATTTCCATATTTACCAAAAATATTAGAATTAGAATACATAACTTTATTTATTAATTTAAAACAGAGCTTATCTATATATAATATATACAAATATATACATATATACATATAGATTATAAATAGAAACAATTTAAATTAGCTTTTAAAAGATAAATCATCAATTAGATATTTATTTAAAAGAAGATGATTAAATCAATTTAAATCTTATTGACAATAAAAATCAACTCTATCTAATTTCAACACAGATTATTAAATTGATATTGCCATAAATTCCGGGATATCACATTCCTCCCCCCTTAAAAGAATTTCGTCCCCGAAATTTAAAACAAAGGTAATTTAATAATCTAATTAAAGATTTAATTCTAAAACACAAGCATATATCAATCATATGCTAACAATCATAGCAACCAATTCATCCAAACAAACAAATCTAACTATCTAGATAAAATTCCGGATAGAATTTTTCTCAAGTTTTCCCCAAGAATAAATATCGGGACACTCGCTCTACAGAATTCAAACAAACAATACTACTAAGCTACAGAACATCCACTTATCTAGATTAACAAAACAAGTCAGGATATCAAACTATAGACAAGTCTAACTCAACAACCAAAACTCCCTGAACTGCTGATTCTACAACCAGAGATAGATCTTACACGTACTCCCTCCGAGATACGTGAAATACAACGAACCTCTGTTATCCAAACTGACAATTCGATCCTGAAGACTAAACACTTATCCAGAATCAAATCTCCGACTTCGAAATTCAAATTCTTCCGTCTCTTATCCACTAAACTCTTCGGGCGATCTTGGGCTTCCTTCATCCTTACTGATCAGCTCAACTTTTGCTGATGTTCTTAGAAACAAACTGAACCAAAAACAATCCAACAAATTGATCTTTCCAAGATTGACCAAAAACTAAGAACACAAACTCTATTCCAAAATTAGAAGGCTGATCTCACTTCTCTCATCCGGAATAGATTAAACAGATGCACACCCAATCTGGCCTCACATCCTGAAAAATTTCCTGTAGAACTCTCTAACCCAAACATTGCAACATCCTATTGCTTCCAAACTAAAACAGCTGCCACCATGCTTCCACTACGCAACTCTGACTAAACAGATGAAAATGCTGAAGATGAACTCAAGCACAGACTGAACAACACATAAAAATAAAGTTCACATATCCAAAAATAAAACTCAGAAGTTCCTCTAAAACCTGCACTGCTTTACCAAACTCAAAAATCATCCTATTACTAAGATGAACCATTGGTATCATTCCTGGAATCCAGTCGATACCAAACTCAATCTTCTGATGCTGACCAAACTTTGACTTCCTGAAGACATCCAGAAAAATATCTCTGAAACACAAGAGAACACTCAAACTATCGCAAGTCACTTTTGCGATCAATCCAGCCTAATTCCAAAGATACTGCTCTCTCTTTACAAATCAGAACAGCTTACACTTATGTGGCAAATTGACGCAGCGGATAAATCGAAACAAACTTTAATCGATGGAATGTAGCAATCGGTGAGTTGAGAATACTGCAAGGCCCAAATCCGTTGATTCAAGATACCGGATTCTAGCTATCTTCGTCCCGTTGATCGCGCACGATGCGAAGAAAGAAGATCTACGATTCTTCGCACGTTGATCTAGCGCACTAGATTCCGTGAATCGGCTTCAACAAACGTGGATTCGAGCGCACTCGAATGACGTAAGTGGAGATAGGAGATTACACTCAACTACCAATTGGAGAAGAAAGCACAAAGCAATCAACAAGAAATTTTATTTCCAAAATCAACAACTCAAAAATGTACAACACACGCCCTATTTATAGCTTGTTACAACCGGCCCCCTTAAGTCGTATACGACTTACGACTCATCCTGGGTCGGCAACGACCTATGACTCACGACTCAAAAACACACAGCTTAAAATCCAGCGACTTAACAAACTGCACGACTCATCAGCTACCATGACTCATGACTTATCATAACAAACGACTCAGAACATGTACAGACTCAATTATAGGTCGTGAACGACCTAACATCATTCAACAGCGACTTAAAGAACATACCAACAGTACACGACTCATCGGTACAAGCGACACAACACTTAGGTCGTATACGACCTAATGACTTACGACATAAGACACAAACGACTTACGACTCAACCTTCCACGACTCATAGAAAATCTACACATCCAGGCTTACGACTTAAGACTCCCAACGACTCAAACTCTTAGGTCGTAACTCGTAACTCGTTAACATCTTTCTCTGATCTCCAGTTAGGTCGTGGACGACCTAGGCCTTCAACAACTTCTGCTCTGTTAAGTCCTGAACGACTTAAACCTGTGTCGTTAACTCGTATGTGACTCATCAAACATGAACGACTTATGCTTCCATTAACTCGCAGCTTCTTTTCTCATGGATCTTTAGGTCGTAGACGACCTAACATCTTCTCCTTAGGTCGTGACCGACCTAAAGTACCTCCATTAGGTCGCAGCTCGGTTTCACGTGTCCCCTTAGGTCGTTGCCTGTTTGAGTTAGCTCGGAAGCGACCTATACCTTCCTCCTTAGGTTGTATACGACCTAGGCCTTCTCCTTCCTTAAGACGAGAACGACTCATGCTATGTTGTGAACGACTCATGCCATGGAAACTGTTAGTTTGCAATTCTTCAATCCGGGTCTGAGCTGCATCATCCTTCCCTGGTTGAGAAAAATTCGTCCTCGAATTCGTAAATTCTTCCACATCAGATTGTTCATCTCCATAATATGGTATAAGATGTTTAACATTGAACACGTCAGAAGTGTACACATCCTTCGGCAGCTTCAGCTTATAAGCGTTTTCATTAATCTGTTTCACAACTTCCACAGGACCAGTTTTTCTAGCTTTCAACTTGTTATAAGCACCCACAGGAAAACGATCCTTTGTCAATACAGCATAAACCAAATCACCTTCCTTAAATTCAACACTTCGTCGTTTCAAATCAGCAGCCCGCTTATACTTCTCATTTGACTTTTCCAATCGTTCTTGAACGATTCTATGACATTCCGTCAATCCTTCAACAAAATCAGCAGCTCGTTTAACCGTCCCCTTCGGTTGTGGTACCACCGCTAAGTCCAATGGTCCCCTGGGTAAATTTGAATATACAATCTGAAATGGACTGTAACCCGTACTACGATTCATGGCATGGTTATGAGCAAACTCTGCTTGGCATAATTTCATGTCCCAACTTCTCAAATTATCCTGTACAAGACATCGCAACAAATTTCCCAATGACCTGTTTACAACTTCTGTCTGTCCATCAGTTTGCGGATGATACGCGCTACTAAACTTCAGCTTTGTTCCCACCATTTTCCACAAACTTAACCAAAAGTGACTCAGAAAACGAGTATCCCTATCTGACACAATAGATTCTGGTAAACCATGCAATCGATACACCTCCTTAAAGAATAATTGTGCCACTCGAACTGCATCCGTTGTCTTCTTGCAGGCAATAAAATGTGCCATTTTAGAAAATCTGTCAACTACTACATATATAGAATCATTACCACGCTGCGTTCTCGGCAATCCCAATACAAAGTCCATACTCACATCAACCCATGGTCTAGCCGGTACCGGCAACGACATATATAACCCAGCATTGGTCGCGGTTCCTTTCGAAACTTGGCAAATATGACATCGCTCCACAAACCTTTCGAATTCTTTCCTCATCGACGGCCAAAAGTAAGATTGAGAAATCAACTGCAACGTACGATCTCTACCCACATGGCCTTCTTCATGCAACTCCTTGATAATTTTCATTCTCAAGCTGCTCTCAGGAATACATAACCGATTTCCTTTAAACAAAAATCCATCAATCATCATAAATTCATCAGTACTCCCTTCCTTCACTTTCTCAACATATTTCACAAAGTAAGGATCTTCTTCAATCATCTCTGGCAGTAATTCAAACCCCGTCACTTCAACCTTCAATGTTGTTAACAAACGACTCCTTCTACTCAAAGCATCAACTACCCGATTCGTCACCCCAGATTTGTGCTTAACAACAAAGGTAAACTGCTGTAAATACGCGATCCATGACGCATGTCTCGCTGAAATCTTGTCCCGCCCCTGCAAATGCTTCAACGCCTCATGATCAGTGTACAGAACAAACTCCTTCTGAAATAGATAATGTCTCCAATGTTTAATCGTTTGCCCCACAGCATAGAATTCAACGTCATATGTGCTGTATCTCATCTTCGCCCCTGACAATTTCTCACTGAAATAAGCAACGGGTTTCCCATTCTGACTCAACACTCCTCCAATCCCAACCTTTGATGCATCAGTATGTAGCTCAAACAACAACTGAAAATCTGGCAACACAAGAATTGGTGCTGTTGTCAAAAGTTCTTTGATTCGTTCAAAAGCAACCCCTGCTTCCTCCGACCAAGAAAACTGCTTCCCTTTCATACAATCAGTAACCGGGGCCATCACGCTACTGAAGTGTGGAATAACCTTCGGTAGAATGATGCCAATCCATGGAAACTTCGAACTTCAGTGATAGTTCTCGGCTGTGGCCAATTTCTAATAGCTTCAACTTTACTCTGGTCCACTTGGATTCCCTTCTCAGACACAACATATCCCAAAAATAACACACTTCTCGTCATGAACACACATTTCTTCGTGGCTGCATAAAATTGTTCCTCACGAAGAATAATCAACACTTCCCTCAAATGTAGAACATGCTCCTCCATACTCCTGCTATATATCAGAATATCATCGAAATAAACCACCACGAACTTCCCAATGAATGGTCTAAAGATTTGACTCATCACTCGCATGAATGTACTAGGTGCATTTGACAAACCAAATGGCATAACCAACCATTCGTATAACCCCTCTCTTGTCTTGAAAGTTGTCTTCCATTCATCTCCAGGTCTAATCCGAATTTGGTGATAACCACTCTTCAAATCAATCTTCGAAAATATAGTTTCCCCACTCAACTGGTCTAACAAATCATCCAACCTCGGCATAGGAAATCTGTAACGAACAGTAATCTTGTTCAAAGCTCTACTATCTGTACACATTCTCCATGTTCCATCCTTCTTCGGCACCAACAAAGTTGGTACTGCACAAGGACTCAAGCTTTCCTGAACAGGTCCCTGTTCTAATAACTCTTCCACCTGCCTTCGTAACTCTTCATGTTCCTTCGGACTCATTCGGTAATGTGGTCTATGTGGTAACACTGCTCCCGGAACAAGATCAATTTGATGTTGAATGTCTCTCAATGGCGGTAACTCCTTAGGCAACTCTTCTGGAAATACATCTTCAAATTCTTTCAAAACTGGCTTTGCTTCTTCAGGAATTTCAACCTCTTCACTGCTCTCTCGCCCAATCAACAAATAAACTTCAGGCTCCTCTTCAACCTCCTTAACAAACTCCTTCAAAGTCAACAGAGTTTTCAATTCCTCAATCTCCTCCAGCTTGCTCTCCTTCTGTTGTTGCTTCTTGGGAACCAAAGTAATTTTAGTACCCTCGAACATGAAACTGTAGCTATTGGCACGACCATCATGTTGAACTGATCTATCAAACTGCCACGGTCTGCCCAACAACAGATGACATACGTCCATGTCTACAACGTCACACCAAATTTCGTCTTTGTACTTCTTCCCAATAGAAAAATTAACACAAGCCCTTCGACACACCTTCACTTCACCACCCTTCCTTAACCATGCTAGCTTGTACGGTTTAGGATGTTTCTCAGTTTTCAAGTTCAACTTCTTCACAGCCTCGGTAGAAATAATATTATCGCAACTTCCAACATCAATAACGAACTTGCAAACTTTTCCCAGAATAGTGCATGTCGACTGAAATATGTTACTTCTCAACCAACTACAATCCTCCTCTTGCTTTGGTGTAAGACATGACCTCCTCATCATAAGATTACAACCTTCATCTCCAGATAATTCTTCTTCCTCCTCAACATAAGGGGTATTTGAACATTCTGCCTTCTCATCATCATCCTCAATCTCAGCAACCATTGCTCTCGTCTTCGGCTTCGGACATTCATTGCTTTTGTGACCCAACTCCTGACAATTATAACATTTGAAAACACTGTTAACCTTCGCCTTCTCAGCCTCTTTCACCACTGGCTTATTGACAGGTTTAGGAACATTAGAACTTCCACTAACACCCCTCGCTTGATTATTGGAATTAGTAAACACACCACCTCCACGCCTTCCTTGCTTCTCCCAAGCCAACGCTTTCTGATGTGCCTCTGCCACTGATCTAGGATCAAACATATTAACCATATCCTGGATCTGCATTCTCAACCCCCCGATGAATCTAGCAGTTAGCTATTCTTCCGTTTCCATAATATCATTCCTGGCAAAGAGTTGGTAAAATTCGTCAGCATAATCACTAACAGACTTCGTCCCTTGCCTCAGATTCTGCAATCTCTGGTACATAAGTGATTGATAGTTGTATGGTAAGAAAGTAGATCTCATCAATTTCTTCATCTTATCCCACTCAACGACCTTCGACTTCCCCATCCGTTCTCGTGTAAGTTTAGTTTGCTGCCACCATGCCAATGCTCTTCCCCTCAATCTAGTAGCAACCAACTTCACTCGACGATTCTCCGGCACTTCCTTGAAATCAAAGATTTCTTCAACATTAGATAACCAATCAAGAAATTCTTCTGCTACCATCCCTCCTTTAAATTCTGGAATTTCCATCTTCATACCCGATTCCCAACGTCGATCATCTTCAACATCCCGATAAGAATTTCGAATTTGGTCTCGATCTCGATAATGAATACTAGTTCTATCACCCTCTTCAACAAAATCAAAGGTACGCCTACATTGATCTCGACCATTATCATCCCTTCGTTCATGCATGCTTCTTTGACTATGTCTCTCTTCATCTCTATAGGCTTCATTGTCAAATTCATGTTGACTTCTTCTCTCTTCATGTGCATAGTCACGATGATCTCGTCGTGATGAAATTGATGTTTCTCTTCTATCTCTAAAAGAATGTGGTGATACCCTCCTCGCTTCCGTAACCGATGGCGAAACTCGGTTTCCTCCATGGTTTGAGTTTGGTGATCTCCTCCTTTGATTCAAGTCATTCATCAATTTCTCCAATTTTCCAATGCCTTCATCGAACTTCTCATTAATACGTTGTTCCAAAAGCTCGGCTTCTTCTCTTCGATACAAAGCTTCAACGATTTGATGACGATTAGCTCTCCTTGGTGGCATGATTGGAAAACTTCACAAACACTTCAACAAACAATAATAAGTCACGGCTTCAACTTCAAAACCCTTCACAAGGCTCGGCTACTTCCCACAAGTATACACGGCCTTCAACCTCAAATTCAAACACTTTCAACACTTTGATCCAAAATGGAATGGATCGAAAGTTCTCCCTCTTGTTGCAACTTCAATATGAACACGATGAACAACTTCAAACTTCAACTTCAAATATTTGGCTCCAAGAATCAACTTAGCTATGATTGGCTGAGTATGGCTCTGATACCAATAATGACGCAGCGGATAAATCAAAACAAACTTTAATCGATGGAATGTAGCAATCGGTGAGTTGAGAATACTGCAAGGCCCAAATCCGTTGATTCAAGATACCGGATTCTAGCTATCTTCGTCCCGTTGATCGCGCACGATGCGGAGAAAGAAGATCTACGATTCTTCGCACGTTGATCTAGCGCACTAGATTCCGTGAATCGGCTTCAACAAACGTGGATTCGAGCGCACTCGAATGACGTAAGTGGAGATAGGAGATTACACTCAACTACCAATTGGAGAAGAAAGCACAAAGCAATCAACAAGAAATTTTATTTCCAAAATCAACAACTCAAAAATGTACAACACACGCCCTATTTATAGCTTGTTACAACCGGCCCCCTTAAGTCGTATACGACTTACGACTCATCCTGGGTCGGCAACGACCTATGACTCACGACTCAAAAACACACAGCTTAAAATCCAGCGACTTAACAAACTGCACGACTCATCAGCTACCATGACTCACGATTATCATAACAAACGACTCAAAACATGTACAGACTCAATTATAGGTCGTGAACGACCTAACATCATTCAACAGCGACTTAAAGAACATACCAACAGTACACGACTCATCGGTACAAGCGACACAACACTTAGGTCGTATACGACCTAATGACTTACGACATAAGACACAAACGACTTACGACTCAACCTTCCACGACTCATAGAAAATCTACACATCCAGGCTTACGACTTAAGACTCCCAACGACTCAAACTCTTAGGTCGTAACTCGTAACTCGTTAACATCTTTCTCTGATCTCCAGTTAGGTCGTGGACGACCTAGGCCTTCAACAACTTCTGCTCTGTTAAGTCCTGAACGACTTAAACCTGTGTCGTTAACTCGTATGTGACTCATCAAACATGAACGACTTATGCTTCCATTAACTCGCAGCTTCTTTTCTCGTGGATCTTTAGGTCGTAGACGACCTAACATCTTCTCCTTAGGTCGTGACCGACCTAAAGTACCTCCATTAGGTCGCAGCTCAGTTTCACGTGTCCCCTTAGGTCATTGCCTGTTTGAGTTAGCTCGGAAGCGACCTATACCTTCCTCCTTAGGTTGTATACGACCTAGGCCTTCTCCTTCCTTAAGACGAGAACGACTCATGCTAGGTTGTGAACGACTCATGCCATGGAAACTGTTAGTTTGCAATTCTTCAATCCGGGTCTGAGCTGCATCACAAATCCATCGAAGAAATGGAATCACTCTGCTTTTGAAGTTACCTCAAGAAAAATTGCTAAGCCAGAAGACTTCCTAATCAAAAGCTCTTCGAGAAACTCGGACCTCAAAGCAAACAGGAACACCCAATTGATCACAGCCACAACACCGAAGCAGTCATTCTTCCTTACTTGTTTCAAAGAAACATCTTCGGAGACATCCATAGTCACTGCGTGTTATCACACAGCTACTACACCTTGATGTATTAAGATATCATGACTTGCTTCTGTCCAACCGACAGATCCAAACTCTAGCTCAACCAAACTTACACTTCAAAAATGAACTCCGAACCTTAACAGGTTTCCTTCAGAGATTAATGAAATCCTTACCCCACTTAAAGCTCATTCGAGACGGTATTAGGTCTACAGTCTCGACAAATACACTTCCAACCTCAATCATTCGGACTCTAACCATTGGTAGTCGTGTTACACACACCACTACCCAATCTACCTTTATAACTTATTGGAAAACCCAAACAGGTAACCCAACAATAGGTAGAAATAAATAAATATATATTATATATCAAAATTACAAATACGCTCTCTCAGAAAGAAAACACTCAATAGCCTAGGTATTCACTCAACCTAGCGCTCTGATACCAACTGTGACGACCCGGGTTCCTACGCCTAGAAAACCGTTTTATCTTGAAGAAAGAAAGGGATGAGAAAATAGAAAAGACAGAGAAGAAAGAACAACAACATCAGAATCTCAAAGCGGAACAATTAAATTTTAATAATCACATAAGTATTTACATAATATACAACATTAATCAGAATTATACAGATAATACATCACATACTAGACAGTTATAACCACTTGTCTAGTTAATACAACACAACTCAAACAAATGACTAAAAGATACCAACACAGCGGAACTATATATATATCTACAATGCTGAAGCCTCCTGCTCCATTGCTCCTCCAGAATTCATCAAAGCTAACCTGAATCCCTTGGCTAGCCGTAAAAATTTGGGTACCCGACAGTTAATGAAAAAAAAACTCCGGGTCAGACATGGGTCTGGTGTGAGTAACAGGTTAAAGTTGCTTAATTTTGAAAATCCTTTGAAATAAAAGGTATCACGTAAGACTCCCCACACATAAATTTGGGTAAGTTTTTACCTCACGCTAACCAAAACATTTGATAGGAAATTTAGTGATATTATAATAGGTCTAGGGTTTTCAAGTAAATAGAAAATAGCCGAAATTGTTACATTCATTAAATTCCAGCTACTGGCCATAAAAGTGGGTAATACAATCAAAACCGTTGGCACTTATTGGATTGTGGATTCCATACAACGGTAGGGCTACTGGGGTACCACCCGTCACAGTACGTGGCCTAGAACAACGTACCGAGGATCACTCCCGACCCCCTGCAACACAAGGCCGGAACCATTCCTTACTGAATAGTCCCGAACAAGATGACCTCGGCAGTTGTTGCAATCAACCGCCCACACAGCCGAAAAATAAGGGACATCTAGATAGGGGAATATCCTTATCCTGCTTGGGCATGACCCACTTAACCTTGCTGCACCTCTCCTGTTTTAGCCATTCCCGGTTGATGAGGCTTGAGGCTACGATTACCTTTACAGAACATCTCTTAGAATGCTCATCGTCCGCCTGACGATGTGTTGAAAGCATTCAATCGATACAAGTTCGTTCCGGGTTCGAACGAAACCGAAGGCATTATCCCGTTACACTCATTTTGGAATCACCCTCAGAGTTAACGACAATAACTCTTGCACTCTGAATCTTCATCTTCACTTCAGATTCAACACCTATCGTTAATTTGGAATCGATGTGGTTTTCGGATGTTCCAAATAAGGAAAACCGATCCCGGTCTCATCGAAATCCAAAACGTGTCTTTTAAGGCCAAGTTGTCTATTTAGTCTTAACAGGTTAATTCAGAATTATCAATACACACAGATAGATAATTCATAATATCACAATAGATAATCATATCATCATCACATACAGAAAATCAATATTATCATCCAGATTGATAACTAAATAATACCATATTTAAACCAAACATCCATATCACATAGATATTACTCATCTCATATCTGAGATCACAATCATCAAATGAAATATCAATATCATTCATCCATAAGCAATGATTTATAATCATACCATTTGTAATTAATTTAAAATGAATTAAATTAACTACTTCTACCTCTAATTAATTTAAAGTAAATTGAATTAATTCTTTATCTATAAATCTTGCTTATACAACCCTTAATTAATTATAAATCAAATTAATTAATTAATCAATCTCTAGATATTCATCTTTATTAGATACCTTTGATTAATCATCTTCTAATTATAATGAGTAATTAGTCTTTATTTAATTTCCTAAATTAATTGTCCTAATCATTTATAGTAATTAATATTTAATTACTTCATTTATAATTGATTACATTTACTCTTAATTAATTACATCAATTAATCACCACATTATTAATTATTCCCTAATTAAACAATTCTTAATTACATCATTAATTATATTAATTAATGATCTTTAATTCAGTTTATTACTTTATTTAAATTACATTAAGCGATTAATCTTTAATTAAACACAATTATTAATCACCCTTGATCAATAACAAAACAGTAATTAACTACCCTTAATTACTTATATTAGTAAATCAATTATCCCATAATTAATTATCTCCTTTAATTAATCCTTTGATTAATTCGAAAAGTAACTGTTAACGCTAAAATTTGAACGCTAACACCCTGGTGTATAAAGTGAGATCATGAAAGCACCACCCGATAACTCGGGAACAGATTATAAGCAGATAATAGTGAAAAAACAGTAAACAACAGCAATTTTATAGTGGTTCGGCTCAAGAGATAGCCTACGTCCACTTTGAATATCTTTATTGACGATTTGATTACAAGTCAATGCAGTTACACTTTGATTACAACACTTTGAGTTTCAAGTGACTTTGAACAAGTAGCCTAAACTTCAATGTCGATCCAAATCTTTGAACACATGTTTGACATGTTTGATTTCTTCGTGAAGTTTCTTGAAGGTGTTGAAGTAGTTTAGAATGCAGCAGAGTAACGGCGCTTGAAATGAATCAGCCAAAAAAAGTCCCTTGAATGTTGGGGGTGGCCATGTATTTATAGGCAAATTTCTGGGCTGGAATTGTTAAGTCATGAGTCGTGACCGACTCAGAATGAACCGTGACCGACTCACTTACCACGAGTCAGCAAGCAGTGGCATAGATGAAATGGCATTGAGCTTGTCCCTCGTATGCTTAGGTCGCCAGCGACTTATGATAGGTCGTTAGTCACCTTGAGTCGTTGGAAACCCTGAGTCGGTCTACCCCATAAACCACTAACTAGTTAAACCACTCTGCTCTTCTAAGGCATTAACTCGTTGAGTCGTTGGTCCACTGAGTCGTTACGAACCTTGAGTAGATGAGTCGGTCCAGTCCTTGAGTAGATGAGTCGGTTCAGTCCTTGAGTCGTCTCGTATGAGCCGTGAACTTCGTTGAGTTGGTAACTCAATGAGTCGGCCTGTATCATGAACCGCTAACCTCCATGAGTCGTTCCATTCCTCTGAGTTGCCTTGAGCTTTAGCTCGTCAGCCAATTGAGTCGCTACCAGTTGAGTCGGTCCTTTCCTTAAGTTGCTGAAGCCCCTTGAGTCGTAAATCCAATGAGTCGTTAAAGACCTTAAGTGGATGAGTCGGCCCAAGTTTCATCTCGTTGGCAGAACAGGGTTAAAATTTTCCCCTTGAAGTACACGCCTAAGTCGTAGGTCGTGTGCTTCGACTTATCTTAACTCATGTGTCGACTCAAACTCTACTGCCCAACGTTATAAAAACCTGAGTCGTTCACCTTTTCTTCTCATTCCCTAACCTTTAAACCGTGTCTGCCATTAACGCACATTCAAGCTTTCAAAAGCGATTTCGACCAAATTCTCCATCGATCATCCCTATCATCATATTGCGTAAGCGATCTCGCTCTCCTTATGATTTTCGATTATCCCTAGCTTATGCGCCCCATCTCCATCTTCGATTTGCCCCTTTGAGCCCTGCGAATTTGGTTGCTCTGGTCATTAATGGACTTAGGGTTATTTGTTCTGATGGTTTACGATTCGAGGCGGTTTAGCGGTGCGATAGGGCTAGGATTGTTGATTGAGATCTTATTGGGTTAACGGGTTAAAAGTTGGAAGATTAACGGGTTAGGAGTTAGGAGTGAAATGGTTCATGGGTTAGAAGGTAACCTGGTTAGGAGTTAGGTGATTAGTTGGTCAGATTGATTCGAATACTGCTTTAGGTATGACTCGGTCATTTTTGTATGATCCAACAACCATGATCCGACCCAACATGCTCCACGGCCTAAGCCTTGAGTCGTGGCCGAGATACGACTTACGACTCACGACTTACGACTTACGGCCTAAGCCTTGAGTTGAACCAGAGCTTCTCCCTTTTTATACGACTTACGACTTAGGGCACTGCCGACTCAAATTTTTTGAGCCGTTGACGAGTTAGGACTTGCGTGAATTCTGCTCAAACTTTGAACCATTGCATAAACTTTGAACTGTTGAATTTTATTGCATTCATTCACAGGTTATTTTGACTTGCAGGCTAACAATCTGTTCAATACAACATTCACAGAAAACTGGGACGAATATACTGTCATCGACTGCCCATATCAAATGACAGAATAGTTAATAACAGATAATTAACTTAAACAAATCGTGTGAACGAAGTGCTATCGATTTCAAGTAGAATATTAAAGCAACACTGAAATAGTCAATTGAAACTGACCAGCCTGCACTAATATTATGCTTGAACTTTAAATTAACAAGTTCTGAAATTACCATAGTCGATCAATCGTCAACCAGTTTAATTCCAGTTGTATTTACTTGTTATTTTCATTAGTTCTGTACAACACTTCACACTTTTAGGAAATGTGCACCTTCGCATTTGAACATCCAGTTGCTTGTGTAGAATGGCATCTCAACAAGAAGAACCGATGGGCCAGGCTGAAGATGTCTTCCCAGTAGCCAACCTGTTGGATAACCCTCCGGAGAGAACTCCCACAACTCTGAATCAGCGGGTGTTTAACCAATTGCTCATCCAGTTTGGCATTGCCGAAGCTGATGCCTTACTGCCGGGGCCAAATGATACTGCAGATAGGCCCCCTTCTGGCTTTATTGCTGTCAACCGCCAAATGTGCTTGAGCGGTGCCATACCACCTTTCAATGACTTCCTTCAGCAGTTCCTGCTTCGATTATCTATCTCTCCATTCCAATTGCACCCCAATGGTCATGCCATTCTGATGGGGTTATGTGTGCTATTTAATAGAGTTCTGGGCCGATTACCGAGCTTTGAGGAAGTCTGCTACTTTTGCTCATTCACAAAAATTAAAGATCATCCCTCTATCGTAGTTATAAGGAGTGCTCAAAACCGCAAGCTCATCACCGATCTTCCTGAAAGTGTTCATGGATTTCTAAACCAGTATTTCTTTGTTCGTTGCCCTCCAGGGTTTTATGCCATCTGGAGAGTAGGAAGTAAGATTTTCCTGTTTTTATTTCTCCATTCTTGGGCTTTTCGAAATATGAGTTGCTAAATGCTAACTTGGCTTCTTTATTTTTTTCTGTTTTAGTGCTTCCTCCTCCCTCTAGAGATCCATGCTATAAACAAATTTTTGAGAGATTGAACGCCGTGGCGGCAGAAGAGAGGAGTATAAAGTTTTTGTTAAATGATGGATTTCTACATCAATACGGGCTTCTTCATTCTTCTCGCTTTACTCAGCTTCGTGAAGTCCCAACTGAAATTCCCGATTCTCCGGCGGAAACCCCTGATGCCCCGGTCTCTACTAAAGAGCACATGCAGGGAGGAACCTCTGTAGAAACTCCACTAGTGAAGTGTTCAATTCCGAAGGACGTTGCGGGGCCGTCTGACAAGTCTGCACTTGCCCCAGTTATCGAAGAGGAAGAAACTCCACGATCTTCCGGAAGCTCTGCCGACGAAGGAGTTGAGAAAGCCAGTCCCAAAAAACATGATGGTGATGATGTTTTCGAGGGGTTGAGCGATTTAATTGTGACTTCTCAAAAACTTTTCAAAGATGATGTTTCCAAAACTATCTCTTCTGTAATTGAGGCGACATCTTCTCTACAACAAATGTCAACTCCTTCCACTCAAGTTATCACTACCTCTACTCCACAGAGTGGTCTGTAGCTTGATGCGTATAGTTTACACGTTACACAACACTTAGGATTTTTCAGCACTTCTACGCATTCATCTTCTTATACTTTAAAGATTTCTAAAGCTTATTATTTTTATTCCAGATTCTCCAATGAGGCGCAGAAGTTCATACTATGATGATTTCCAGCGCTACGGGAGGCGTAGCCAATATGATTATAGGCGTCACCTCTCCTCTTACAGAGAATCGGATGAAGAGAGGGCCATCAGGAAAGCAGACGAGAGACGAGCATATAAAGAACGTCACCGAAGAGAACGAGAAAGAAATGACCCTCCCCACAGAGATGATGATACCCAAAAAAGAAAGACTCACGATGAGAGAGGTAAGGGTCACATGGACGATTCTTCTAGCAAGCGGGCTAAACTTACTGAAGAAACAATGCCGACAGTTTCTCAAAATGTACCTGCTGAATCTCCTGCCCCCGTTCGGTCCGACATTCAAACAATTATCAACCGGCCCGCATACCAAGTTGGGCAAGGTCCTCCCACTCTTCAAAGTCGATTCCCTCAGTGGTGCCTGAGAGGGGTTCGATTTGATCTCGACTTGGTTCCTCTTGACAAATCGGCTATGCTACGAAATCTTGACACTGTCAGGACCGATATTGAAAGAATGTCGAACTGGCAAAAACTTGTCGACGAGCTTCAGAGGGTTAACCGAGCCAATCTCGAGGCCATGCTCACAATGGAGAACGATAAGGCTGAGTGGCAAAAGACTCTCGAACAGCATGATGCCGAAATGAGAAGTATTGCTTCCTATAATGAAAAGCTGGAAGCAGAAGTAGAAAAGCTTAAGGAAGAGTTAGCTACTTCATCTACTTTCCATTCTCAAAAGGAGAGCATGCTTCAGCAACAAGTACGAGATGCGCATGCTAGTCAAAGGGCAGTTGAAGATAAGCTTGCACACCAGGAGAAGGTCATAGAAGAATATCGCGCTTAAACTTTACAGCTGCGAGAACAGACCGGCTCTCAAAGCTTGGAGATAGAGATGTTAAAAGCTCGACTTGCTATGGCCGAAAAGGAGCGTGACGAGGCTGTTGCTGGTAAACTCGCGGCCGAAGAGGCCCATCAAGCAACCAAAGCTGACATTAGCTCCACATTATTTGATTTTTATCTGCACAGCATTTTGGGGTGTGGCAGCCTTGCCTTTCTAGGCCCTAAGTATGAAATTACACTAGCTGAAGTTTGGGAGGCAGCACTTGATATGCTAGGTGGTAAAGGTGCTGGCTATGTTGAGACAGCTCTTGAAGAGCATTATCTCGATGATGATGCCTGCGCCGCTCTTGCCAAGGGAAAAGAGCAACTCGCTAGAGTACGGGCCGGAATGGAGGAAGAGGAACGTTCTGAAAAAGAAGTACCACCTACCACTTCTGAACGTCCTCTAGTTTCTTCCGAAGTTGACATTACAGGTTCCAGTGCTCATTCGCTGCCTCCTACAAGAACCGGGGTAATTACCCCTACTGATGATGAGGCTTTGGAAGATATCGGGGCTCAAAATTATGAGATCGAACTAACGAAGCAAACATCTTCAGGTAATTTTGACATTGGTCCGATTCAGGTGGATTGCCTGCTTGCTCCTCAAAAGTTTGATGAGCTTCTCGATTACTTCTTGAATCTCGACGAACCCATATCTCCCTTCTTTTGGGGAGATACTAATATTTTTAATTTCTCGTCTTCTGCAGTTGAAACACCGAGTGCTGTGCAGATTTCACCTCCTCCGGTTATCCCTCCTCTGTATCTTCAGGTGACTCCTCCTTCTGCTTCACAGCCCAGGTCACAAGAGGAGCAAATTGAGGCTCTTCATGGCTTGGATGACCCTATCGCTTCGCAAGAGCAGAAAGACGAGGGACTTGAAGGAGGCGAGATCTCTCCGGAGCGGACTCCTTCCGATGACGTAGTTTTGTCCGCTCTTGTTACTCCAGGGAGTGAGTCTTCTTCGAAGAGAAGAAAGAAGCACGGAACATCGAAGAGGAGGGGGAAGAAAATCATCACTACTGAAGAGGAACCGGAAGTTGCACCGGTTGCACCTCCCTCTCCTTCTTCCCTTATGCCTATAGATAGACCTGAAAAACAAATCATTCGGCCAGGCAAAGGGTCCAAAGGTGGTAAGAAGAAGTGAAGAGTCGGGCTTCGGGCTTTTTGATTCCTTTTTTGTGTAATGGTCGGATGTTGTGCAGGCACTGGCCCCTGCTTTTTTATTTTGAAACCTGTATCTACAATTGAATAAAATGATCCTTTATTTGTACAGACTCTTGTTTGAATTTGAGAATGCATTTATTATTCATTTTTGCACAAGTTTATTTATATGATATTGCGGTGAGCTTATGGTATGTTGTTTGAGCGTACTTTACCGATGTAGCTATACCATTTTGTATGTAACTATACCATGTTGCCCCCATATCATAAGTTTGCTGCAATATTTTATACTTTGAGGGGACTCGCACTCTTATTTTCTGAAGAAAAATTACTTCATTCTTGAAGAAATTTTTTGTAGAGTACAACTTCCTTCATATAAGTTTTTACGCTTTGTCCTTCGAAGAAATCACTTTTTTCTTTTGCTTAAGTACGCATTTTGCCAAGTGAATTCTTCTATGTAGTAAAGCAGGCCTCTGAAGAGTACTTTAACTTTCTTCCCCTCCTTTTTTTTTTGAGGAAGGTAATTTTCTAGAATAGGTAAATCACTCTTCCTTTGAAAGTTAAAGTATGCCCTTGATGAGGATATTTTTTTTTTAAAAATAGAAATTTGTACTTCTGAGGAGGGATTTTTCACGTTTCAACATTTGGAAGTTTTATTTCAATCTTGGTGAAACGTGTACCTCCAAAGAGTTGTGCCTTCGAAGAAAGCCTTTTCACGTTTCAACACTTGGAAGTTTTATTTCAATCTCGGTGAAACGTGGGCTTCCGAAGAAGTTTTTTTTTTTTTTTGATTGTGTCCCCGGGAGGGGGTTGTACCTCTGAGGAGGGATTTTTCACGTTTCAACACTTGGAAGTTTTATTTCAATCTTGGTGAAACGTGTACCTCCAAAGAGTTGTGCCTTCGAAGAAAGCCTTTTCACGTTTCAACACTTGGAAGTTTTATTTCAATCTCGGTGAAATGTGGACTTCCAGAAAGGTCTTTATTTTGTTTGCATTTCAACTCTGGTGAAGTGAAATTCCGAAGAGCGGTCGTAACACTTCAACTCCTGGTGAAATGGGCCTCCGAAGAGGGCTTTTATTTTGTTTGCATTTCAACTCTGGTGAAGTGAAATTCCGAAGAGCGGTTGTTACACTTCAACTCCTGGTGAAATGGGCCTCCGAAGAGGGCTTTTATTTTGTTTGCATTTCAACTCTGGTGAAGTGAAATTCCGAAGAGCGGTTGTTACACTTCAACTCCTGGTGAAATGTGCCTCAGAGAGGGTTTTCATCGCCTGGAAGTTACTCTCTCATGGTTGGAGGGTCATGACTCCTCCAATCTTTTTTGTTGAGTAGAGAACTTTCTTTTTTGTGGCGTATGACCCATTAGAGGTCTTTATCCTCCGAAGAGTTGTGCCTCCGAAGAGAACTTGTGCTGCCGATGATGGCTTTGGTTGTTCCCTTGTCCACTTGCTTATGCCTTTTCAGCGATCCTCTTTTTATTTTTATTTTTTTACAAGTAACTTGTTTAATCCAAGGAAGTGTACTTCATTGTCAGGCAAGTTCGTGAGAACGAGCACCAGCTTCTTAATTGGATGTTTGCTTGTTCAAACAATCTCAATTTATTAGCAAAGGCCCATTTCTATCGAAATCATAAGCCGTTCAATTGAAGTATTTCCTATCTAGGATTTGAATTCGGAGCTTTTGTGACTTGAAATTTGGCGAGAATCACTTGGTCTTATTATGTGCAAGTTTCACTTCCATTGTCTGCAAAAATTTAAATCGACATTTCAGCAATACATTCTATGTACTTTTTATATCGAAAATAAAGCAAACATGTAATAATAATAAGGAACACAAGATTTATAGTGGTTCGGCCAGGAAATCGGGCCTACATCCACTTTATATTTTTTCATTATTTACTTGCATCAGTTTTACAATTGCCTTCAATTACAAGAATCATACATTCATAATTCTTTTTACAATATTTCAACAAAATTTTCAAGTAAAGTATGGACGCAAATGATTGCTATTCCATGCCCTTGGAATTTGATTTCCTTCAACAGTAGTGAGTTTGAATGTGCCGTCAAGAAGCTTCTGACCTATGACATATGGTCCTTCCCAATCTGGCCCAAACACACCTGTCGCTGTCATAATTCTCTTCAGGACTAGGTCTCCAATCTCAAAGCTGCGTTGGCGAACTTTGGAATTGAAATGTCTGGCTATCATTTGCTGATGAGCTGCAATTCTGAGATTAGCCTCATCTCTTTTTTCATCAAGGAGATCTAGCGCTTCAAGCTCTAGCTTTTCGTTTTCTGCTTGATTGAAATGGATTCTTCTATGTGAAGGGACCTCTATTTCTACCGGAATCATTGCCTCTGACCCGTATGCTAATGAAAACGGGGTGTGCCCAGTCGCATTTTTGTGAGTGGTTCTGTATGCCCATAGTGCCAGTGGTAGCTTATCGACCCAACCACCTTTTGCTCTTTCAAGTTGCTTTTTGATGGTTGACTTAATAATTTTATTCACGGCTTCCACTTGCCCGTTTGCCTGCGGATGAGCCACTGCTGAGAAGCTTTTTCGGATTTTGAATCGCTTGCAAAAATCTTGGATTTCTTCACTTTCAAACTGAGTACCATTGTCTGTAATTATTTTTTGAGGCACACCGTATCTGCAAATGATGTTTTTAGTCAAAAAACCTATCATCTTCTTTGAGGTGATAGTGGCCAGTGGTTCAGCTTCTGCCTACTTAGTAAAATAATCTACAGCAACAATGGCATATTTAATTCTAGATTTGGCAATTGGTAACGGTCCTACAAGGTCTATCCCCCATATTGCAAATGGCCATGGACTGACCATATGTGTGAGTTCAGTGGAAGGAGCTCTAGGAATTTTGGCGAATCTTTGGCATCTGTCACATTTTCGGGAATACTCTGTTGCATCTCGATTAATTTCTGGCCAAAAATATCGGTATCGGAGAATTTTCTTGGCTAATGTTTGGCCACCTGAATGACCACCACATTCTCCTCCGTGTACCTCCGCTAGGATTGCTTTGGACTCTTCCCTGGATACACACCGAAGTAATGGCATTGAGAATCCCCGTCTGTATAATCGGCCATCCTGGATTATATATCGAGAGGCTTTTCTCAGTACCTTTTGTCGTTCTTTTGAGTTCCCTGGTAAGGATCCATTGAGAAGATATTCTGTTATCGGAGTCATCCATGATTCTTGCTCTTGAGACATGCTAATGACCCAATCAATGTCCATCTCATCAATGCTAGGAGTCGACAGGACTTCCACCGGAGTCAACCCCAGAAATTGAGCTTCGCCTGTGCTAGAATACTTTGCGAGAGAATATGCTTTCATGTTTTCTTCTCGAGGAATGTGACTTATCATGTAATGAACGAAATCACCCAGGAGTTCCCAAGCCTTTGACAAGTAGGCGGGCAAATTCCCCCCTTTTGCTTGGAATTCCTTTTTAACTTGGCATACAATAAGCTGAGAATCACTGAATATCTGTAACGCTCAGATGTTTAATTCTTTAGCAATCCTTAAGCCAGCGATAAGGGCTTCGTATTCTGCTTCATTGTTTGTTGAAGGAAATTCCAATCTTAGCGCATAGCATAATGATCGGCCTTCAGGGGTCTCAAGTACAACTCCGGTTCCAGAACAGTAGTCGTTTCTTGCACCATCAACATATAACTTCCATTGGATTGTGGAATCGTCGTCCGTTTCCTCCTCACTGTTACCCTTATCTGTGAATTCTGTGATGAAATCCGCTAAAGCTTGTCCATTGATTTCTTTTCGGGGATGATAAGTGATGTCATACTGACTGAGTTCAATATTCCACTTTAGAAGACGACCCGAAGTCTAAGGGCGAAACAGGACTTGCTTTAAAGGTTGATCAGTGAGGACTCTGATAGGATGAGCTTGAAAATATTGCCTCAGCTTTCTAGATGCAATTAGTAGGCAATAGGCGAGTTTTTCCAACTTAGAGTAATTCATCTCTGCCCCAGTGAGTCTTTTGCTGATATAGTAAACTGGATGTTGAATCCTTTTGTCTTCTCGTATCAACGCTGCACTTAAAGCATGAGATGATACTGCCAAGTGTATAAGAAGATCCTCGCCATCGCCAGTCCTAGAAAGTATTGGAGGCGTTTCCATATGGCGAATCAATTCACCAAAAGCTTATTCGGGAGTCCAATCGAAGTTTTTCTTTCCTTTCTTTAGGGCGTCAAAGAATGGGATGCATTTATCTGTGGCCTTGGAAATGAACCGACTCAAGGCGGCGACTTTTCCATTGAGACTTTGCAATTCCTTCTTTGTTCTAGGAGCTTTGACTTCTTTCAATGCAGTAATTTGAGCTGGACTGGCCTCAATGCCCCTAGCGCTCACGATGAAACCTAAAAACTTGCCGGATTCCACTCCAAATGAACATTTTAAAGGATTGAGCTTCATTCTGTATTTCCGGAGGACTGCGAACATGTCTGCTAAGTGTTCTATGTGATCCACTGCTTTCTTAGACTTTACTAACATGTCATCGACGTAGACTTCCATAGTCTTGCCCAGTTGCGGTTTGAAAATAGCATTAACGAGTCTTTGGTATGTTGCCCCTGCATTCTTCAACCCGAAGGGCATAACTTTGTAGCAGTAAAGACCAGTGTCGGTGATAAAGCTCATATCCTCCTGATCTGGCTCATGCATCATGATCTGGTTATATCCGGAGTAAGCATCCATAAAAGAAAACAATTCGTGTCCCGCTGTTCCGTCTACCAGTTGGTCGATTCTGGGTAATGGGAAGCAGTCTTTGGGGCAGGCCTTGTTTAGATCTGAAAAATCGATGCATACTCTCCATTTTCCGTTGGCTTTCTTAACCAGTACTGGATTTGAAACCCAATTCGGATAGGTAGATTCTTTGATAAAATTATTCTCCATGAGCCGGTCAACTTCTTCTTTTAATGCCGCCGACCTTTCTGGACCTTGAGTTCTCCGTTTCTGTTTCACAGGTGTAAATTTTGGATCAATATTTAGAGCATGCACTGCAACTTCTGGGGATATTCCGCACATATCGGCATGAGTCCAAGCAAAAACATCCAGATTTGTCTTTAAAAAAGATATTAAGATATTCTGAATTGACACATTAAGTTGTGAACCCACATTCAACACCTTGTTTGGGTCCTTTGGGTCAACAGTTATTGGTATTGTCGTTTCCACTGGTACCACTCTATTTTCCCCTGCACTGACTTTTCTAGGGTCCATCTCTTTCCTTGCTCCGCTGTGCTCGCCAGTGCAGGGTCCGCCCTGTAATTGCTACAAGGCTGGTTCTTTGATGCGGACTGGGGCTGCCGCATTCTTTCCCACTTCTCTTTTTCTGGTTTCTCGTAGCTCTGTCAGATAACACTCTCGCCCAGCATTTTGATCCCCTTTTATAACTCCCACTCCATTGTCTGTAGGGAATTTAATAGTGAGGCACCACGGGGCAAGAACAGCTTTGAACGCTGCCAGAGTTGGACGACCAAGGAAAGCATTGTAAGCAGAAAATTCGTCGACAATCACAAAAGTTTGCTTGCGGACCATTTTTCTCTCCCCTTCTCCAAGTTCCACAAACAAATCAATGGTTCCTACCAGCTGTTTTGGCTCCCCAGTGAAGCCAGCGATTTTCTGCGATGAAGCTTGCACATCAGCCATAGGGATCTTCATTTGGTCGAATGTTTTCTTGAAGAGGATATTGCAGGATGCGCCACAATCAATGAGAACTCTTCTGACAATAGCTGGCCCGATACCTGCCGAGATGACTAAGGGGTCCAAGGTAGGAGCTTCAATACCTGCGGAATCCCTAGTTTTGAATACAATATCATCATCAAGAGTTCTTTGTTGCTTCAAGGGCGTAGCACCTTCCAAAACGAATACATCTTCCTCTGTCGGTACATACTTTAAAGCTCGGGTATACCTTTCCATCTCACCCCAGCTTCTGCCCGCTGGGTGAGGTCCTCCTGTAATGACATTGATAATAGGCCTTCCAGATTCATGCCCTGCAGCCTTCTCAGTCGTCCTAGGCTGATGAGTAGGAGCCTGTTACCCCTGACTAGATGAAGCAGGATTGTTGCTATTCTTTTTCACAAATTGCTGCAGTTTGTTTTCCCTTAGCAACTCTTCAATCAGATTTTTCAACTGGCGGCATTCGTCGGTTTCGTGACCGGGTTGATTATGGAAGCGGCAGAACTTCCCACTCTGTATGGCCTTTTTCCCGGTCCTTAGAGGAGGAGGTTTAGGAAAGTCAATAGAATCTTTAGTGGCAAGGTAGATACGTTCCGGCGTATCTGATAAAGGAGTATATTCTGATGGCTTGAAGGATCGGGGCTTCTTCAGATTACTCTGCTTCTTCCCGTTGTTATTTTCCCTTTTTTGCCCTACAGATTCATTCTTGCGTGGAACAACAGTGTTATCTTCGGCTTTTTCCAACACTGCCTTTACCGGTACGGGACGGCTTTCTAAGCGTATGAATTCATCTGCTTTTTTATAGAACTTTTCAAGGGAATTTGGTTCCTTCATGTTTAGCCATTTCCCAAACTCGCTCGACTTGTCAATACCCTTCATCAGATAAGTCAATATCATTCGCGGTTCTGCATTGTCCACCTCAGCTAGCGCTATATTAAAGCGGTTTAAGAAAGATCTGGTAGTCTCCCCTGGATTCTGCTCCAAACTTGACAGTGACATGATATCCTTGGCTTTTGAGGCGTATAGTCTGAACTGCTCCTTGAACTTCCGGGTTAAGTCAGAAAACTGATCGATAGATCGGACTGGAAGTTTGGTGAACCAAAGCAGAGCTACACCTTCGAGATACACAGGAAAATATCGGCACTTTATTTCATCAGAGGCTCTGGCACCTGTCATGTGCCAATCATACTTGTATAAGAATTCGTTCGGATCACTTGTCCCCTTCTAAGCTGGAATGGTTGGAGGGACAAACTTCCTTGGGAATTCAGCCTTTAAGATTTTCTCAGTAAACGGAGTTTTACTTGGGGCGAAACCCCATTCTTTCTCGTCTTCAACCCTCTGCATACTCTCTTTCATAATTTGTCGGACCATTCCAGAAAGATACTCCTCAACATGTCGAGCTCTAGATCCGCCAACCTCTGGAAGTGTTTGTTCAAAGGGGCTAGCAGCCCTTTCAGGAGCATTTCTTTCTTCGGCATCATGAATGTTGCCAGCAAAATTTCTTTCATTACCTGCTGGTTGACGGTTTGCCCCAAGCAAATCGTTCAACCTATTCAGAATTAGAGCATTCTGGGCATTCTGAGCCTCGAATTGTGAATTTTGGGCATTTATCTGTTGGTTCAGCCCTAAGATTGCAGCATCCAGCTCTGCCTTTGTAACTCCGACAGCTGGAGTGGCTTGATTCGATATGGGGGAAGCGGAGGTTCCCTCTTGAATATTCCCAGATCTGACAGATCTACTTTTCTTTCCAGGAGCCATAATCTCGGATAGGCTTCTGGTTTTCAAGGAAATTCTCTCTACAAACCTCTGTGAAGCAATGATGATAACTCACCCTGAGTTCGATTTCTCAGTGAAAGCACCAAAAATGTTAACGCTAAAATTTGAAAGCTAACACCCCGGTGTATAAAGTGAGATCGTGAAAGCACCACCCGATAACTCGGGAACAGATTATAAGCAGATAATAGTGAAAAAACAGTAAACAACAGCAATTTTATAGTGGTTCGGCTCAAGAGATAGCCTACGTCCACTTTGAATATCTTTATTGACGATTTGATTACAAGTCAATGCAGTTACACTTTGATTACAACACTTTGAGTTTCAAGTGACTTTGAACAAGTAGCCTAAACTTCAATGTCGATCCAAATCTTTGAACACATGTTTGACATGTTTGATTTCTTCGTGAAGTTTCTTGAAGGTGTTGAAGTAGTTTAGAATGCAGCAGAGTAACGGCGCTTGAAATGAATCAGCCAAAAAAAGTCCCTTGAATTTTGGGGGTGGCCATGTATTTATAGGCAAATTTCTGGGCTGGAATTGTTAAGTCATGAGTCGTGACCGACTCAGAATGAACCGTGACCGACTCACTTACCACGAGTCAGCAAGTAGTGGCATAGATGAAATGGCATTGAGCTTGTCCCTCGTATGCTTAGGTCGCCAGTGACTTATGATAGGTCGTTAGTCACCTTGAGTCGTTGGAAACCCTGAGTCGTTGGAAAACCTGCGTCGGTCTACCCCATAAACCACTAACTAGTTAAACAACTCCGCTCTTCTAAGGCATTAACTCGTTGAGTCGTTGGTCCACTGAGTCGTTACGAACCTTGAGTAGATGAGTCGGTCCAGTCCTTGAGTAGATGAGTCGGTTCAGTCCTTGAGTCGTCTAGTATGAGCCGTGAACTTCGTTGAGTTGGTAACTCAATGAGTCGGCCTGTATCATGAACCGCTAACCTCCATGAGTCGTTCCATTCCTCTGAGTTGCCTTGAGCCTTAGCTCGTCAGCCAATTGAGTCGCTACCAGTTGAGTCGGTCCTTTCCTTAAGTTGCTGAAGCCCCTTGAGTCGTAAATCCAATGAGTCGTTAAAGACCTTAAGTGGATGAGTCGGCCCAAGTTTCATCTCGTTGGTAGAACAGGGTTAACAGTAACTATCCAAATTACCCCATTAAAACATCATCTTTCACTAATTATGTTTAGTAATTAACATTAATTACTTCCTTAAGTAATTATGCTCCATTAGTTACATTAATTACACATATCAAATTATCAAATGATTTCTTAAAATAATTAAACCTAATTAAAAAACTTAATTTAATCATATTATCAAAATTAGTTGCAATAAGTAATTAATCTCTTAATTACTTTTATCAAGTAATTTCATTTAACCATTTACAATAGATTATCTAAATTAAAATTAATCACATTAATTAATCAATAAATATCCCTTAGTTAATTATCTTCATTAACTAATAGCCTTTCTTAATTTACTTCCTAATTAATCTCTAATTACAAATTAATCTAAATTACAACTTTATAAATTAATACATAAGTCAACCTTTAATTAACTTATTAATTAATTCACTTCAATATCTTAATTATCTCTAAGATAATTAATTCTTTTTAAACCGATTTAAACAAATATTAAAGTGTATTTTGGACATTACCCCCTTTTGAATTTAAATTTGAATTCCATTTTGAATTTAAGATTTCAAAATGATTTACCATTTTAACATTAGCCCAATTTAAATATTTATTTATAAACTTTAAAAAGAAATGTAAAAAAACATTTATTATTTACATAAGAAAGCCTTTAAATTAACTGCTTAATCTTTTGATAAAAAGTTTAAGCTTTTTGCATTACGTTACATTTTAACCTGCTTTTGAAAACATGATTTTTAATCCTTGATTAAAAACCCAAACTCATCATTTTTTCTCTCTTTTACCTTGGATTCAAAGGTTCATTTGCATCCATACTTTAAATTTTTGAATTTGAATTCCATTTTAAATTTTATTCCAAATTTTAAATTAAATTTTAAAAATCTGAAAACTATTAGGTTTTAAACCTGAAACCCCATTTAAAGATTTTAACTCTTTATTACGTTTTCAATTTTTATGCAAAGATAATTTGGATTCAAACTTAAATCTGGATTTAAACTTGATGAAAATTCACATTGGACGACGTTGATAAAATCCAAAGAAATCGATTACCTAATCCATCGAAACGGATATTCCCAAAAATCCAGATATAAAAGAAGTCATCAAAGTCGATGATAAATGATAATCAATAAGTCGGATAATCACGAATCGATAAAATTGGAATTCTCAAGCAAATAGGCATAATAGGCAAAAGCAAGTAGATTCAGACGTCTGAAATGTATGATTCAGACGTTTGAATCTGGAAAATAAAATATTTTCCAGAACATAATTCAAACGTTTGAACCAATGATTTCAGACGTCTGAAAATAGCCTTTTAAGCCTATTATCTTTCTGGTTGTATTCGAGCCAATTCGTACGTCTGGAAATATTGATTCAGACGTCTGAATCTGGAAATAGCAGTTTCCCCAGTATAATATTCAAACGACTGAAAAGGAGCATTCGGGCGTCTGAAACCTGTTTCTCAGGCCTTTCTTTAACCGAGGCCAAAAATGGCCAAAACGAATATCGAAAGCGATCGGACGAGCAACAACGACTAAGGATTTATAACAAACGACAATCCAGCCTTAAAGGCTCTTCGATACACCTCGAATATCAACATCCAAATATCCATAATAGGATTTTCATAAAATTTGCTTTCAAAACACTAAAAATTGGAATATTCACCGAAGCAATCCAAATCAAAAGAAAATGCACATGAATAAGTGTTAGGAATTCATACCTAACAACAAGGATAGATATAGATATAGATGTGAGATAAAAATCTCACCATTAATCCCAAAACAAACGAAGAAGAAGCTATAGAGCATTGGGAAGGACAATCACTCTTCAATTCCAACCCAACAAGCTTGAATCTTAGCTTAAAAGAAGAACATTTCATAAGTTAGGTTTAGGAATTTCTGAAATTGAAAGGAGAATGAGTTGGAGAAGAAGAAGAGAAGGCTGACCAAAGCTTCTTCTATGAATTTGGAGTTAGAATGTAACGACCCGCAAATCCGTACCCCTTGAGTCAACACTATTCGACCTAAATCAACTAAAGTTGTACAAAAATACAAACCATTTGGGTTAAAGAATAATAGGTAGAAGAAGAAAATAGAAAACAATAACAGAATCTAACCAACGCAGCGGAATAAAATATAATATATAATAAATGATCTTTACATGAAAACACATATATCTGTTTATACATTACATCATCAGAGTACATCAATCACAGTTCAACAAACATCAATAACATACAACAAGATACACAGCTACTCAACACAGCGGAATATATATAAAACAAGTACGAAAATACGCATCGTCATCCAGCTCATCTACTGAGCTCCAAAGCATCATATCCTGTATGCTATAATACTCGGTATGACCCAAGCATTACAGTTAAATAACACCCGAGTCAGTCTGGAATACCAGCATGAGAAAATCACACTCATTTGATTACTAAAATTTAAAAAATCCTTTGAAAACAAAAGCATCTCGTAAGACCACGCCACAAATAAACATTTCGGGTTTTTACCTTACGATAGGTAAAAATTTTTTTTATAGAAATCCTCTGATATTATAATAGGGTCAATATACAAATACTTATAAAATAGCCGAAATTGTTACATTATTAAATTCCAGCTACTAGCCACAGAGTTGGTAATACAAACAAAACTCATACAAGGCTCATAGGGAGAATGGATTTCCAACTAATGACTTGGCACTGGGGTACCACCTGTCACAGTACGTGGCCTAGATCACAATACCGAGGACTACGCCCGCACCCCTGCAACACAAGACCGGGACTACCCCTTACTAGATAATCCTGGGTGAGATCACCCCACAGTTGGGATCAACAACCGCCAACTAAGCCGAAATAACCCCTGATTTTCATTCATTCCCATTTAAAGAGGCTTGATGCCAAGCGTTACCTTTTTAGAACATATCCCTTAGAATGCCCATTGTCCACCTGACGATGTTTCGCAAGCATTCATCCATACAAGTTCGTCCCGGGTTCGAACGGAACTGAAGGCACTATTCCTACTACATCCATTTTGGAAATATCCGCAGGATTAGTAGCGACTAGCCCATGCACTTAACTGCTCCAACTTCGAATCCAAAATCGTTTTCCGCGAAATGTACAAACCGGATCGAAGTGGTTTTCGAGAAATAAATTTCGATCCTGATCTCTTCGAAACGATCAACGCATTTGTCCAATATTGATAGCCAATGATTTAACTATCAATTAATATTCACAAACAACCATCCAACAATAAATAATTTTCCAAATTATTTATTAACCTCAAAAGTATCTTCACAAAATATATTTTCACTTTTCAAACCCCTTTGAAAAACAGTTTTCAAAACTATCTTCCTTTCTCAGAATAAATTCCAAGTATTTCTGTTTCCACTGGAATCACCAAGCACAAAACTAGATTTTTAAAATAATTTAAAACACTTTACTTTGAAATGTACTTTAAAACAGTCAAGTTAAAAACTACTTCAATAATTGGTTAAAAATACTTACTATACGAATATTTGAAAATAAGGTTACTTTATAAAATATAAAACTAGGTTTTCACTTTTAAAGCAAAATACTAAGTCACTCTTTAAATAATTACTGCTATAATAGATTAAAGAAAATACTTACCTTAGAATTTAAATATTTAGAAATAATAAATTCTTCAAAACATGCTTTTTAAAACAACTTAAAAACTTTTAATTTATATTTAAAAATTACTTTAAAAACGTACTTGGTTATCCAAGGAGAATTTTCAATCTCAATCACTTAAATCAATTTCCCAAATTGATTCCTAATTTATTCCATTTGAAATAAATTTCATTACTTACTCAATTCATTTCAAAATTCATTAATTATGGACTTTATTGTTATCGTTATTATACTTCCGTTTGATTTTAAATCTCTTAACTAAATTATACAAATTTCAGGTTTTTTTTCCCAATTTCTTCTTTATTCATTTCAATAATTTAAATCTTAAATTTTAAATAAATGTTTTTTTCTCTTAAATAATAACACTACAATTTAATATTCATTAAATTCCTGTTTATTCAAAATATCCTTTCTATAACCTAGATTTGTTTATTAGAATTTCAAAGTCACTTTATTTCTTTTCTATTTCATTCTTAAATTTATTCAAATTTTTTATAATTATTTTCTTACAAATTCACTTCTTTTATTTTCCTTCCAAAATCCAATTTATATATTATGGGTAATTCATTATACCATATTATATCCAACCAAACCATAACATTCAATATTCTAATATAATTCATCATAGAATATCAAATAATCACAACAGAGGGTATTAAACAATTTAAATAAATGTTGAGGGATCCAGTTGGATCACTCCAACCTGTTTTCTCGGCATCCATAGACGTTAGCACAACATAAATATCTCTACTACAAAATGAGGGAAATCAATCATTCCAAGGTGTAGTATATACTACTATATAACACATCAATCAATTCAACCATTCAAACAATTATTTAAATTTGATCATTTAAATTCAAAATTAAATTCAACTGAGAGAGATTAACTCGCCTTTGATTTTTGTTTGCAAATCCAATCCATCACGACTTGTTTTCCATGATTTTAGACCTTGTACAAAAATGTATATGATCTATAAATATTTGAACTAACCAAGCATCCTATTAACATTTAATAGTGTAATTTAAACTAATTACTTTTTTTTTAAAACAATTTTAGTAACCAAAATAAATTTCATAGGTTAATTAAACAGTTAAATTCCCAAATCCATTATATATATTTATTTACTTATTTACTTCGTTGAAACAACTTATACTAAATGACCATATACATTTCAAATCAAATCTCAATGATTATCTTACTTAAAGATTCACTCTTTTATTTTCTTTTCGAGCCCCAATTATATATATATATATATATATATACATAGAAATATTAAATTAAAAACAGAATTGTCATATGTATATTTTATTATAGAAATAGTTTCTTGTTTTCTGTACATCCATAAATTCGAATTTAAATTCAAATGAAAAAAACAAGTATACCTTACTGCTTTGACAAAGCACACACAAGCCTGACACTCTCGTCCAAGATCGAGCTATGCGAATTCGCCACTGCCCTAGCTGACATAACAACCCCTACCTCACACACGAAGAACCCCAACAAGATAACGGCTTGGCCGTTGGTCCCGCTTCCACACGACCTGAGCGACATCGCGACTCGTTGCCCCACTTAACTAACCCTAGACACGCGACTGCCACCACTCGCCAGACCCAACAATCGATCGACGGCCCCATCGCCGAGTCACGCCGCTGCCACGCGTCGAAGTTGCCAGTAGTGGCGACATTGTCGCTCACGACTTCAATCGGCCTAAGCTAAAATTGGAAAGGATAATTCGTGCCGATTCGAGGAGGAATCGAGGAGGGTTCGAGCGTCTCCTTTCTAAATCGAGACCGTGATTTAATTCAGCCATTATTTTTCGATTTTGAATCTCGTTTTGTTTTGAAAAAGAAAGGGAAATGGTATGTTAATTATAGCTGAGGGGTGTTGTGCTTCAGAAGACGAAAGGAAATCATGATTTGATTTCTGCGCGTTGAAAATATTAGCGTGCCTGAGGCAATTTGCTACAGTGACCGCGAAATGAAAGCTTTAAAAATTCCGATGTGAAACTATTTCGGCTGTGATTTGAATGGTATATTATTGAAATTCAAATCGTCTCAATAAAATTTTCAATGCGTTTATATATTGTACGCTCACTCAAGAACTCCAATCACTACGAAAATTGAAACCCGATAATAATACACTATTACGGATCCAATGGAACTGGTTTCATCAAATTCCGAGACTGTGCCTCGAAAGGCTATTTTTAAATTCAATTTAAACTATAAAATTTTAAAACTGAACAAACCACTGTTAATTTCAATTTTACAACTTTCATTATCTCCAATGTTATCAATATAAATTTTAGAAGCCTTCAAATTATTTTCGACGGGCTTAAAACTCTAGATTCAACATTTTACTCAACTTCAAATTATTTGATTCAATAATTTAATTATCAAATAAATAGTGATACTTGAATTCAAGTTAAAATTAACTTTTAAATATTTAAAAATCAATTAAATATTTCGATTTTAAATGCTTAAAAATTCCGGGTCGTCACATTCCTCCACTCTTAAAAGAATTTCGTTCCCGAAATTACTAGTTAGGAAGAATGGTCCGATACACGTTTACCCTTTTTCCCAAAACCAAACAATCCAACATCCTATCAATTAACTTTTTATAAAAGACCTATTATTATTCTTACTAACTTTCCAAACCCTCCCAATAGTTTCAAACAAAACTATTTGTTTAACCATTCAAGTTTCAATTTAAAACCAAATTTGAATCACCAAAATTTTCTCAAAAATTTACTAACTCCCAAAATTTCCGAAAAAAAATTCCAGCGTCTCATTTGCGCGGCTAGCTCGGTACAACTACAAAAGGCTCTACGGGCTCCCAAATTCCAAAAGAAAACAAAAGGCCAAGTGGCTAAATCCAAAAACCCAATCAAATTTCACAGAAATTTAAACACATACCTTTTGTCGAGCAATTCAAATTTATCTTTTGAAATCAAAATCAATTCTCCTTTCCCTTTATAATACATGCATATCTTACTTAGCAATAATTTTCAATCACAATATTCCAAAAACTTTTTATCGACTTTCTTACAAATTTTCAATATTTATTCATTTAAATATTAACTTACAATATATTCGTAATATCAATTCCCAATTAAGAATTTACCATTCCTTCCTTAAGTTTAGTATAAGCATTTAATATGTTCCCTTATTTATTTTCACTTCAGCATTAGAGTTTATATCTATTTCTATTCATATTGGTTCTCCCATTGCATATGAATTTAACTTTTTTTTGAATAATGAATTTTATCTTCCATTTATACTAATTCATGTCATTATTGTAAAGTAGTATCATTTACTAACTTTATCTAACCAACGCAGCGGAATAAAATATAATATATAATAAATGATCTTTACATAAAAACACATATATCTGTTTATACATTACATCATCAGAGTGCATCAATCACAGTTCAACAAACATCAATAACATACAACATGATATACACAGCTACTCAACACAGCGGAATATATATAAAACAAGTACGAAAATACGCGTCGTCATCCAGCTCGTCTCCTGAGCTCCATAGCATCATATCCTGTATCCTATAATACTCGGTCTGACCTAAGCATTACAGCTAAATAACACCCGAGTGAGTCTAGAATACCAGTGTGAGAAAATCACACTCAATTGATTATTAAAGTTTCAAAAATCCTTTGAAAACAAAAGCATCTCGTAAGACCACGCCACAAACAAACATGTTGGGTTTTTACCTTACGATAGCTAAAACAATTTTTATAGAAATCCTCTGATATTATAATAGGGTCTATATACAAATACTTATAAAATAGCCGAAATTATTACATTATTAAATTCTAGCTACTAGCCACAGAGTGGGTAGTACAAACAAAACTCGTACAAGGCTCGTAGGGAGAATGGATTTCCAACTAATGACTAGGCACTGGGGTACCACCTGTCACAGTACGTGGCCTAGATCACAGTACTGAAGAGTACGACCGTTCCCCTGCAACACAAGACCCGGACTATCCCTTACTGGATAATCCCGAGTGAGATCACCCTGTGGTTGGGATCAGCAACCTCCCAATAAGCCGAAATAAAAAGGGACATCTAGACAGGGATGGCCTCACCCTGCTTGGGTTCTACCCACCTAGACTTGCTGCGTAACCCCTGATTTTCAGTCATTCCCATTTGATGAGGCTCGAGGCTAAGCGTTATCTTTTTAGAACATATCCCTTAGAATGCCCATCGTCCACCTAACGATGTTTCGCAAGCATTCATCCATACAAGACCGTCCCAGGTTCGAACGAAACCGAAGGCACTATTCCTACTACATCCATTTTGGAAATATCCTCAGGATTAGTTGCGACTAGCCCTTGCACTTAACTACAACAACTTCGAATCCAAAATTGTTTTCCACGAAACGCACAAATCGGATCAAAGTGGTTTTGGAGAAATAAATCTCGATCCCGGTCTCTTCGAAACGATGAACACATTTGTCCAATATTGATAGTCGGTGATTTAATTATCAACTAATATTCACAAACAACCATCCAACAATAATTAATTTTCCAAATTATTTATTAACCTTAAAAATATCTTCACAAGATATATTTTCACTTTTCAGACCCCTTTGAAAAACAGTTTTCAAAACTATCTTCCTTTCTCAAAATAAATTCAAAGTATTTATGTTTCCACTGGAATCACCAAGCAAAGAAATAGATTTTTAAAATAATTTAAAACACTACTTGGAAATGTACTTTAAAACATTTAAGTTAAAAACTACTTCAATAATTGGTTAAAAATACTTACTATATGAATATTTGAAAATATGGTCACTTTATAAAATATAAAACTAGGTTTTCACTTTTAAAGAAAAATACTAAGTCACTCTTTAAATAATTACTAAAAGAAAATACTTACCTTAGAATTTAAATATTTAGAAATAATAAATTCTTCAAAACATGCTTTTTAAAACAACTTAAAAACATTTAATTTATATTTAAAAATTACTTTGAAAACGTACTTGGTTATCCAAGGAGAATTTCCAATCTCAATCACTTAAATCAATTTCCCAAATTGATTCCTAATTTATTCCATTTGAAATAAATTTCATTACTTACTCAATTCATTTCAAAATTCATTAATTATGGACTTTATTGTTATTGTTATTATACTTCTGTTTGATTTTAAATCTCTTAACTGAAATATACAAATTTCAGGTTTTTTTCCCAATTTCTTCTTTATTCATTTCAATAATTTAAATCTTACATTTTAAATAAATGTTTTTTTCTCTTAAATAATAACACTACAATTTAAAATTCATTAACTTCCTGTTTATTCAAAATATCCTTTCTATAACCTAGATTTGTTTATTAGAATTTTAAAGTCACTTTATTTCTTTTCCAATTCATTCTTAAATTTATTTAAAATTTCTATGATTATTTTCTTACAAATTCACTTCTTTAATTTTCCTTCCAAAATCCAATTTATATATTTTGGGTAATTCATTATACCCAATTATATCCAACCAAACCATAACATTTAATATTCTAATATAATTCATCATAGAATATCAAATGATCACAACATAAGGTATTAAACAATTTAAATAAATGTTGAGGGATCCAGTTGAATCCCTCTAACCTGTTTTCCCTGCATCCACAGTCGTTAGCACAACATAAATATCTCCACTATAAAATGAGGAAATAAATCATTCCAAGGTGTAGTACATACTACTATATAACACATCAGTCAATCCAACCATTCAAACAATTATTTAAATTTAATCATTTAAATTTAAATTTAAATTCAACTGAGTGAAATTAACTCACCGTTGATTTTTGTTTGCAAATCCAATCCATCACGACTTGTTTTCCACGATTTTAGACCTTGTACGAAAATGTATATGATCTATAAGTATTTGAACTAACCAAACAGCCTATTAACATTTAATAGTGTAATTTAAACTAATTAAATTTTTTTAAACAAGTTTAGTGACCAAAATAAATTTCATAGGTTAATTAAACAGTTAAATTCCCAAATCCATTATATATATTTATTTACTTATTTACTTCTTTGAAACTACTTATACTAAATGACCTATATACATTTCAAATCAAATCTCAATGATTATCTTACTTAAAGATTCACTCTTTTATTTTCTTTTCAAACCCCAATTTTATATACATATACATATACATATATATATATATATATATATACACATATAAATATTAAATTAAAAACAGAATTGTCATATGTATATTTTACTATAGAAATAGTCTTGTTTTCTGTACATCCACAAATTCGAATTTAAATTCAGATGTAAAAAACAAGTTTACCTTGCTGCTTTGACAAAGCACACACAAGCCTGACATTCTCGTCCAAGATCGAGCTATGCGAATTCGCCACTGCCCTAGCTGACAACAAAACCCCTACCTCACACACGAAGAACCCCAACAAGATAACGACTTGACCACTGGTCTCGCTTCCACGCGACCTGAGCGTCGTCGTGACTCGCTGCCCCACTTCACTAACCCTAGACACGCGACTGCCACCACTCGCCAGACCCAACAATTGATTGACGACCCCATCTCCGAGCCATGTCGCTGCCATGCGCCGAAGTCGTCAGTAGTCGCGACACTGTCGCTCGCGACTTCGTTCGACCTAAGCTGAAATTGGAAAGGAGAATTCGTGCCGATTCGAGGAGGATTCGAGGAGGGTTCGAGCGTCTCCTTTCTGAATCGAGAATGTGATTTAATTCAGCCATTATTTTTCGATTTTGAATCTCGTTTTGTTTTGCAAAAGAAAGGGAAAGGGTATGTTAATTATAGCTGATGGTTGTCATGCTTCAGAAGACGAAAGGAAATCATGACTAGATTTCCACGTGTCGAAAATATTAGCGTGCCTGAGACAATTTGCCACAGTGACCGTGAAATGAAAGCTTTAAAAATTCCCATGTGAAATTATTTCGACTGTGATATGAATGGTATATTATTAAAATTTAAATTGTGTCAATAAAATTTTCAATGCGTTTATATATCGTACGCTCACTCAACAACTCCAATCACTACGAAAATTGAAACCTGAAAATAATACACTATTACGGATCCAATGGAACTGGTTTCGTCAAATTCCGAGACTGTGTCTCGGAAGGCTATTTTTAAATTCAATTTAAACTATAAAATTTTAAAACTGAACAAACCACTGTTAATTTCAATTTTACAACTTCTATTATCTTCAATGTTATCAATTCAAATTTTATAAGCCTTTAAATTATTTTCGACAGGCTTAAAACTCTAGATTCAACATTTTACTCAACTTCAAGTTATTTGATTCAATAATTTAATTATCAAATAAATAGTGATATTTGAAATCAAGTTAAAATTAACTTTTAAATATTTAAAAATGAATTAAATATTCTGATTTTAAGTGCTAAAAAATTCTGGGTCGTCACATAGAACATTGATTTGCAAAGATGATTAGGGCTAGGAGTTTTAATTTCCCATTTCTCTCTCCATTTTCAGTGAAACTTGAGTGTTAGGAAAATAAGAATGAAGTGAGGAGGAGAGGTCGACTGCGCTAGAGTAATAAGTGGGGTTAATGGGCTGAAACCCAACCAAAAGTCCTAAGTGAAAAGTTGCAAAATTCTACTAACTCCAAACATATCGAAGTTATACTCAAAAAGGTCGCAAACGACATTTTGGACCCAATGGAAGAGGTCTCGAGTCCTAATTCGACTGTTTGCAAAGAGTAGCTTTTCGGACTTAAATCCGACTAACGATGCTATATTTAAATAAAATATTCAAATATACAATCGTGAAATATGCGGGTTGTTACATCGAAGCCCGTGTCGTTCATCGTAACACGCGTTCATTGAAGAAAAGAATATGCAAGCTAGTAAATTAAAAATATATATCAAACGAGCAAAAACATTTTCTTTCATTTGAAACAAAAGATCGATGGCCAAAGAAGGAGATCAAATCAATTTTTTTTCAAATCAAAATCACGGCCACTTCCAGATTCAAAATCAAATGGCCGAGGATCGGAATCGAGTTCTCAGACAAAAAAGAAAACAACACACTATGAAATCGAATCCAATTTCCAATCAAAGGACCGCGATCTCGATCTCGAGTGATTAGGCGCGCGCGATGTGGTTTCAAAATTGATCAGTGGTCTGGTGGAAGCGTCAAGCTTGGCGAAACAGTGTGAGGGCAAAAGATGCTCTGGGTCGTGTGGGTTTCGATTCGCGATAAACGCAATGCAACGTGGTGTTGTGGGATTGGGCGTGGAGAACTCGAGCGGCGATTCTGGTGGGCTCGGTCAGGGCTCTGGCGAGTCGAGGTACAGTAGCGGTGATGATGGTGTCAATGTTCGTCAGGCTCGAGCTCGCGTTTGAACGATAGGCAGCGACCAGAGGTAGACGTGAGGCGAGTGGACAAGGAGATGGTTGTTCGACATTAGCAGGTGGTATGGTATAAATGATTTATTCACTTCAATTTAAATCTGAAACGTATAAAGATTTGAAACTTATAGTTTGTTTAATATTACAGTGAAGTGTTAAATATATAGATATATGCAAATATATAGATATATGCATGAAGAATAAGGATGTCGAGGAGCGACCATCTGTGTAATTGCTTTGTGCGAGTACCCATATGTCAGATAATATGGCATGTATTTCTTTTCAAGAGGAAATTTGACACATCAAACACAAAATCAACGCTATAACACAATGGATATGTAGTCTTCGAAAACAAATATAAAATAATCATAACATAAATCAGTCATAGATATTCATATCACAAATGCGGAAACAGGTATGAATATAACACATAGAAGTGAACATCAAAGTAGTGTTCATAGAAGATCCACTACATCACAAAACAATAGTTACAAGTACTAGACAAAAGAATATGTATACATCATGGAGTCTCCATCTCGAATGTATAATAACAAAAACAACTAAGGTAAATTAGTCAGGCAAAAGTCAGACGATGGACCCTGATAAGATGTCAAGTAGAAGCACCTGAAACACCTCGGTCGTACCGAGTATCATTTAAGAAGAAAAATAATAAACGGATCAGTCTAGCTATAAATATTAGATAAAATGGGATAGGATAAGAGACATGACAAATATATATATGATATCAACAAAAATCGTATAATATCTCAAATTTTCTCATACACCAAAAGAGTGTCATATCTTTATTTTATTCACCAAACCATAAATATTGATAAAGATTATAAATGTAAATCAGAAAAATTGATGAAACACAAATCTAGAAATCATCAATTAGAAATACAGAAATCACAAAGGGGGAGGCCTATTAAAAATGGGAGCATGAAAACTCACCAACACGTGTATCACAAACGCGGGACGCTATCCCATAGTCCCTAACCATAGAGCTGATGCAATGACATAGTACAATGGTACGTCGGAGGAACCTGAAACTCAAATAATATGGAACAACGACATAGTACAATGGTACGCCCAATGAACCTGATAAGCCAGAACAACGACGTAGTACATCGGTACACCCGATGAACCGAGCTCCATAATAGAACGTGGGTCGCCAACCAATAAAAGTGAGTTGAAACTCCAAAGAATCCATAGGTTGCAAGGCTATAAAAAATGAGACGAAGCTCAATAAAATGAGGTATAGTCCCTCACGTGGACAAAGAGACATCGCATACCGCTAGTCTAAACCATAAAGTTATCACCATTGATCAATAAGAAGTGTAACTTACACTAAGCTAGTAAATAAATGAGTTTAGCTTTATGTGCCATAACCACTGGCTTAACTTAAAATATTTACAAACAGATTGTAGATTTCCATTCAAAAATTGTCACAAGATTTCAATCGAACAAGTCTAAGAATTAACTGACGAATAAACTCAAGCGTTTCATACCACTTGTTTTGCTAAGTCGTTTAGTTGGATTTCTCGAACGAATAAGGAAAATGTTTGTATATACTAATAGATTGAAAAACGGTTTTAAAAATGAGCTTTGTATTAAAAGTAATGTTGAAATCATTTTTGTAAAAATGTTTGTGTATTTACTTCTAGTATAGTAGTTTAAAGTGACAAATCACATAAATTATCGTAAAAACAATCAATCACAAAAATTTCACATTCGATGAGGTGAATCGAAACCATAGAAATCGATATCAAATCCATCAAATGGATGTCTCCAAAAATCTAGAAAAGAAGTCATCAAAGTAGATAATAAATGACAACAATCAACCGGATCAACCAAAAATCGATATAAAATGGAAAGCCACATAAAACAGGTAAATTGGTTGAATTTAATAGCTCCAAACGTCAGGTGGTTTACCCAAACGTCTGAGCTGAAAGACTGGAATTTTCTTCCAAATCACCCAAACGTCTGGGGAACAAACTCAGATGTCGGAGTTGTACATCTAGAACTTTTATTCCGTTGCCCCCAGACATCTGAGTGTTATACGAGACGTCTGAGCTGAAGCTCAGAGCAAAAATCAGCCTTGGCCATTAATGACCAAATCGGTTCGGGAGCGATCGTACGAGCAACAGAGGCTAAGGATTTATGCCAAACGACAACCCAGCCATATAGGCTCATCAAAACACTCCGAACAACATGTTCAACATCCATATAAGGATTTTCATAGATTTTGACTTCAAAATGCCAAAAATTGGAAAATTCGCCAAACCAATTCAATTCAAAAGCAAATGGACATGAGATAGATGTTAGGAATTCATATCTAACAACTATCAAAGGTATAAACATAGATGTGAGTTTAAGAACTCACCTTTAAACCCAAAAACAATGAATGAGAAGCTCTAAAACAAAGCAAGACCAGTTGCTCTTTAATAAGACCTCAAGAATCCTCAATCTATTATCAATTGTAATGGATTTCCTAACTTAGGGTTAGAATTTTTGAAAATTAAAGGGAGATTAAGATGGAGAAGATAAAGAGGATGCTTACCTAAAATTCTCTTTGATTTAGAACTAGAATCTTAAATTTCCTAAGAATTTACGATTTAGGAATTTCTAATTTCCTCTCTTTTCCTACATTTTTTCCTTTTTCTAGAGTGTTAGGAAATGTCATGAATGAATGAAGAAGAGTGGAGTGGGAGTTTTTATTGTAGAGGAGTTGGGTTCTTTCTTTAGGTTACTAGGCTGAAACCCAAACCCGAAGCCCCAAATGAAAGTACCAAAATTCTAAACAACTTCAAACATATCGATGTCTGTACTCAAAAAGGTTGCAAATACCATTTTGGACTCAATGGAAGTAGTGTCGAATCCTAATTCGACTGTTTACAAAAAGTAGTATTTAAGACTTTAATCCGACTAACGATGCTATATTTAACTTAAACATTTTAAATATATATATTCGTAAAATATGCGGATTGTTACAAATTGGTCGCCGCTTCCCTCTATGATGGACAGATCAGAGACTATCGGTGAGTTCGCCGCCGCATGCCTACCCCAAGGTGGAGTCACGGTCATCAACATCGCCCAACAATGCGTAGCGCCGCCGTGAGCTTTGAAGGCAATTTTAGGCAAATCTTTTGCATGTTACTAAAAACGACGACCACTATTTATCCTGCACCCCATCCTCTATGCAACGGCACTTCTCGATCGCTGATCGGATGAAGATCCACCGTCGGATCAAAACCCTAAGCAATGGACGGTCGAAACTAAATCACCTATTTTCGGACAAATGGTGATTTGAATTGAGAAACGAATTGCATCGGTGAATTACGCTCATCGAGAGCTTTGAAATGGTATATAATATGTTGGGGTTTGGAGGATTTTGATTTTTGGAATTTAATTTGAAACTGAATTCGCAATTCGAGAATTAGTGTTTTGAGTTTGAATTGGTTTCTGCCTTTGACAACAGAGAAGAAGATAGAATTGTACGTACAGACAATTGGAATAAGAAATTGTTAGGGTTTATAACGGCATATATAGATCAAAAATAGGAATGAATGGGCTAGATCGATTTGAAAGTTGAACAATAAACGACCTGAAAAGCCTTTTTCGTTCTCGAAACAAAAATGAGTAATCCCATATATCAAAATAAATGTTTTCGATAGTTTTAAACTCAATGGAATAATTTTCAAGTCCTAATTCCAACATATGAAGAAGTTAGCTTGAAAATTAGCTTATTTCAAATTGATTTCAGTTAAATTAATTTCTACGCGTTTCAAGCCCGTACGATTAAACAACAAGTCCGATAACTACGAAACATGAAACCTTACAATAATTCACCGTTACGGGTCCGATGAAATAGGTTTCATATAATTCCAATAAAGTGGCCAAAATGCCTATTTTCACATTAATTAAACAAATTTTTATTAAATTAAACTTATCATTTCTTATTTTCCAATTAATTAACTATCTATTTTTATCATTTTTGATTTCATAGACATTTACAAAATTTAAAATAAAATTACAGATCAAATTCAGCGTTAAATATTTCACTACTTACAGTGTTCAATTTCAACTACAATTAAACCAAATTAATTAAAATTAACTTCCAATAAATTGTTTTGTTTTGATTTCAGTCTTTTATTTCAAAATTTATTACTCTACGGACAAAGTTAGCATTTTTTATATCTTGTTACACTAACCTTCTACAATATCATCTTATTTTCCATTAAAGTAATATTTAGTTGCATTTGAATGCAATAAATCCAATTATTATAAATTAAATTCTAATATTTTGATCAGCTTGATTCCAATTCTTTTTATTCAATACATAGTCATATTATAATTAAAATTTACATTGGTTACGTCTTATTGAATTAATATTCTACAATTGTCAATGTAATCCACATTAACTGTACTTAATTAAGTGAATTATTTGTAATTAGATTTCAGATTCAATTTAACAGTCTAAATAAATAGGTAACATATAATAATTGTTACGGTTAACCTTTAGTTACACCTTATAAGTTTATAATCCACAAAAAGTGTTATAATTACTACTACAACACTAATTTTTATTCAATTACCGTTTATTACACATTATTCATTAATTAATCAACATTTAAATTATCAGTTACCATTTTCTTAAATAAATAAATATTTACATATTTAAATATAATTTTAATCCTTTAAAGAAATATTAGAAAACAACTTCTAATACATATATAACTTCTTATACATGTAAAATTTAAAATCTAAAACATTTATGTTTATACATTCATAACCATTTTATATTAAGCATTTTAAAGAAAACAAAAATAAACTTATTTAGATTATCACATCTAAAATAAATAATAATCTCATATTTTAAATACTTTAAAAGAAAGACAAACTTTGTTTAAAATCTTTTTGGATTATCTTATTTAAAAACAAACTGATTATCTTATATTTTAAAACAAATGAATTAATCTTTAAATTAACTTTTGGAAAGTATTGAGTTTTAAAACAAAGCTTCAGATTACAATTCATTCATATATAAATTATTAATGGATAAAAATTAAATTTCAAAATAATATCCAACTATAACATATACATACATGTATATTACAAATTGAAAATTCAACTTTATTTAAAACAAAAGATCTCCTATTCATAATATATATATCAAATTTATATATTATAAAGAAAATAAAATCTGGCTAGCTTTGAAAAATAAATCTTATCCATATTTCCAAATAAAAAAAATTCATTAATCTTTAAAATATTAAATTCCCCAATTTTAAATTAAAATTATAAAGCAAATTATCAAATCAATTTAATTATTAATGCAGATTATTAAATTGTTATTGCCCAAAATTCCGGGTCGTTACAAATTTAATTCATTTTAAACATCGAATTTATACGGGTCGTTACAACATGTTACTAGAACATGCTATGTATGTTGGACGCAAGTGGTTGCAAGTGTTTGCTAGTGGATGCTAATGGATGCATATACACACACTCGGCACAATTATCTCTTAGAGATCGGCATAACTAGGTCAGTAAGGCATATGCATATGGATGTGTGTGCACTTTCATTTTTATTTCATTGTTGCTACGAATAGGTGATTATCAATTGATTGTTGCATTTGGATGATGGTTGTAGCATGTATATATAAATATCTGTTGTCATTAGGGAATTTGCATTCATTTGGGTACACGGCATGGACATGAGCGCATAAAAAAGAGGTCGACTGAATCAGTAAACTACCTAATATTTTGCATTAGTTAGGGGCATTGACACTACACTGTTGCATATATCATAAATTTCATTAAAAAGCTTACGGACAATGGATGAAATGGACGATCTTTGAATATGTGGTTGTGGAATTTGGACGAATATATGGATGAAAATATTCATTTCATTCTTTTGTCCTTGGAGATTTTTGGGGCGAAATCCTTTAAGGAGGGGAGAATGTAACACCTAGAATTTTTAGATAATAAAATAACCAAAATAATTATTAAATAGTGAAATTGAGCATTTTCGGACTTATCAGAATTTAGCTAGGGAGTTGCATCATTGGGTCCGCGATAATTTTCTGATCAACTTCCATATATAACTTGTCAAAATCCGAGCTAGTATGAAGAAGTTACGAGAAAAAAAGATACAGAATAAAATAAAAAATATATATATTTAAATGAAAAAAGTCCCTATAGGTCGACATGTTAAGCCCCCAGGTAGACCCGCATTTCCATCCTAGACGTAAAAACTTCAAGGAGCGAGCCGATGGATCCAAAGTTGATTTTCATGCGATCTGAAGCATTATTTTCTGGATCTAATGATGCACAGCGAGCCTATGATGTCGTTGCACTAGATTCAATCCTAAGATCCGATGGTCTGAGATTCCTAAATTCACTATAAATAGAACCCTAGGCCTAACCATTTTCTCAAAATCAGATTTTTTTCTCCCATTGGATTCATTGCCTAAGGCTGAACCTTAAAAAGAAATTCTTTATGGGGAGGAAATCTTTTTAATGAAAATATTTTACACACTAGAAGTGGATACACAAAGCCTAGGATTTGATCTAAGGACCATAGGAGAGTGTTTTTTAAATATTTTAGATTTATAAGCAATTTAAAATAATAGGGTTTTCAATATTTGTAGTTTTTTTGTAATTTTGAGACAGTTTTTAATGTAAGTCTATTTATAGTCGGTTTTTAAGTAAATTTCAGACGTTCTTTTCAATTTATTTTTATTCAGCTATTTTATTCAGTTATTTGCAGTAACTTACAGTTATTTAAAGTTATTTACATCTGTTTTAAGTTGGAATTTAGCTTATAAATGTTAGTTTCTTTTTTTGTATAGAGATTTAATCCTATTTGACGCAAATAAAATATTAAAAAGAGAAGAATTCGCAAATATGTATTTAATGCAGAAAAACATTATACTTACAAAAATCATATGTAAAATGACAAAAACTGAAATAAAATGGAGATGGACTGAAATAGGCAAATTTGATATATTTGCAAGCATGATTATAACAAGTGGTTATAACTTAAAAGGGAAAAATATAAGAGTAACAATTGCAAGAACAATGATAACAAGTAGGTTATAATTATAAAAAAGAAATAACAGAAGGGGCTTATTTTAAAACTTTGATCTTGGATTAGGTTAATAAGCAAATATAACAGTAGTGGCCCGCACCGACAGCATTCCCATTCAGGTCTACGACTGATGGTCTCACACGTGGGTGAGGCTAGGCAAGCTTATACTGATTAGGGTAAATAAGCGGCCAATAGATAGAGACTCAATTTTGGATATTTAGGCAAGGGGAGTAAAGTTAGAAGAATTGTTTGTTAGGACTAGTATCGACGGCATTTCCTTTTAGGTCGAAAGCTGATGGTCTCACACGTGGGTGAGGCTGGTCACACATATGGTGATTAGGGTAAATAAAGGGTCAAATAGGGGGTGACAGTTAGTGTGTGCCGGTGATGACCGAGCGTGCGACGTCGATTAGGGTAAATAATTTGCAACTATAACACCCCGCATTTTTATATAATTAAATAAAATCAATTGAATTAACATAATGCAAAACAGAATATAAATTTCAAAATATGCATTTAAGAATTAAGCGGTAACATAGATTTATGCAAGCAATGAGTGTGTGATTAATTGACGCAACAATCAATTAAAATGGGAATTAATTAAGAGACATAGAGGCGCCAATTAGTCAGAGAATATTTCACTTTTATAACATTAACTAATTAAGGAATCTTCTAATAAATGGAAATGTATGTGGAGAATAAATTAAATGATAACATACATATATAAATTTATAATTGATGTAATCAGTTAATTAAGAAATTAATTAAAGACATCAAGTAAGCGTTAATTGGTAAAAGAGGGAAACTTATATGTCGGTTAATAGGGTAATGAATTGGCGGTCGAAATATATACAACTAATAAACGCATGATTGAGTGACACATATGAATTAAATATTGATTAAAATGGGAAAACATGTAATTTAATTAATTCGCAATCGATTGAGCATTTTAAAACGAGTGTCAATTAATCAAAGAATATGCTCTTGTTACAATAGCTAATAATGTAAATTAATTTTCCAGATGAAAACGCCAATTATAGGATTATTTGTTTCCACGATTAAAAAAATAATTGAAATGCGTACAAAAACCAAATGCAGTAATTAAGCTTATGATGAAGGTAAGTTAATAAGAATAAATTAAGAAGTATAACTTTTATATACAATCAATTAATAGAGGTATTAATTGACCTGTTCAAATAGGTGACGCAGCGGATAATTAACAAAACGATAGGGATCGATGAAAGTAGCAATCGATGGATTGAAGATACTGAAATGCCCAAATTCGTTGATCACAAAGATACCGAATTCTAGCTATCCTCGTCACGTTGATCGCGCACGATACCGTGAAAGAAGATCTTCAATTCTTCAAGCGTTGATCAAGCGCACTTGATTTCGCGAATCGGCTTCAACAATCGTTGATTCGAGCGCACTCGAATAACCGAAAGTGGAGATAGGAGATTACACTCAACTACCAATTTAGGATGAAAGCACACAGCAATCAAACAAGAAATTTTATTCAAAAATCAACCACCTTGAAATGTACAACTCACTCCCTATTTATAGTGTTTTCGACCCAGGCCTTAAGTCGTGTACGACTTACGACTTAACTAAGTCGGCAACGACTTATTTACAACGACTCAGCATATTACAACACCACACACTCACAAGACCGACATACAACTTACATCCCTTGCCGACTTAACTCAGGTCATACTCCATATGACCGACTTAACATACAACGACTCAAAGACTCTCGACTTTACAACACAAGGCCTACTCAACACGACACATGGTTACAACAGTTAGGTCGTTTACGTCCTAATGACTCACGACTCAAGAAACTACAAACACATAACGACTTAAACAACCCACGACTTAAGCTCCCAAGCTCCCTGCAGTATCTCCTCAAACGATTCATCATGACCGACCGACTTAAGCCCCCCCTTTAAGACCGCCTTCTTAAGTCGTTGACTCGTGAACGACTTAAAACCCATCCTTAGGTCGTGACCCATTAGAGTTAGGTCGTTAACTCGGCACCATTTTCCCTCTGGCCTCCAGTTAGCTCAACGACCACTCAAACCTTCTTCATTAACTCGTATTCCTTTCATACGTGATTCCTCTGGTCTCCAGTTAAGTCGGAAACGACTTAAATCTACCTTCCTAAGTCGTGAACGACTTAAATACATGCCCTTATCTCGTTTGCGACTTATCCTTCTAGCCTGGGCTGCATCATCTTCTCCTGGTTGAGAAAAATTCGTCCTCGAATTTGTAAATTCTTCCACATCAGATTGTCCATCTCCATAATATGGCACAAGATGCTTAACATAGAATATGTCAGAAGTGTATACATCCTCCGGCAGCTTCAACTTATAAGCATTCTCATTGATCCGTTTCACAACTTCTACTGGACCAATTTTTCTGGCTTTCAACTTGTTATAAGCGCCTACTGGAAAACGATCCTTGGTTATCACAGCGTAAACCCAATCACCTTCGTTAAATTCAACGCTTCGTCGCTTCAAATCTGTAGTACGCTTATACTTCTCATTTGCTTTCTCCAATCGATCCTAAACGATTTTATGACATTCAGTCAACTCTTCAACAAAGTCTACAGCTCGTTTAACCGTCCCCATCGTTTGTGGTACTACTGCCAAATCCAACGGTCCCCTTGGCAAACTTGAATATACAATCTGAAATGGACTGAATCCCGTACTACGATTTACTGCATGATTATGTGCAAACTCTGCTTGGCATAATTTCATATCCCAACTCTTCAGATTGTCCTTCACAAGACATCGCAACAAATTTCCCAATGATCGGTTAACAACTTCTATTTGTCCATCTGTTTGCGGATGACAAGCGCTGCTAAATTTCAGCTTCGTTCCAACCATCTTCCACAAACTTAGCCAAAAATGACTCAAAAATCTGGTATCCCTGTCTGAAACAATAGACTCCGGTAACCCATGTAAGCGATAGATCTCTTTGAAGAACAACTTAGCAACATGAACAGCATCCGCCGTCTTCTTACAAGCAACAAAATGTACCATCTTTGAAAACCTGTCTACCACAACAAATATAGAATCATTCCCCCTTTGAGTTCTAGGCAAACCCAAAAAGAAATCCATACTGATATCAACCCATGGTTTAGTCGGTACAGGTAACGGCATATACAATCCTGCATTTTTCGTTGTTCCTTTTGAAACCTGACAGATATGACATCTCTCCATAAACCTCTCAACTTCTTTTCTCATTGATGGCCAAAAATAAGATTGAGAAATTAACTGCAAAGTACGATCACGGCCCACATGTCCTTCCTCGTGTCACTCCTTGATAATCTTCAATCTCAAACTGCTCTCTGGAATACATAACCGATTTCCTTTAAACAGAAAACCATCAACCAACACAAATTCATCAGTACTTCCTTCCTTGAGTTTCTCAACAAATTTCACAAAGTAAGGATCTTCTTCAATCAGCTCAGGCAATAATTCAAAACCTCTCACTTCAACTTTCATTGTCGTTAATAAATGACTCCTCCTACTCAAAGCATCAGCTACCCGATTCGTCGCCCCCGATTTGTGCTTCACCACAAAGGTAAACTGTTGTAAATATGCGATCCACGATGCGTGTCTCGCTGAAATCTTATCCTGCCCTTGCATATGCTTCAACGCCTCATGATCAGTGTACAGAACAAATTCTTTCTGAAACAGATAGTGTCTCCAATGCTTAACAGCCAGAACAATTGCGTAAAACTCCACATCGTACGTGCTATACCTCATCTTTGCTCCTGATAACTTCTCACTGAAATAAGCAACGGGTTTCCTATTCTGACTCGAGACTCCACCAACTCCCACGTTCGACGCATCAGTATGCGATTCAAACAGCAACTGAAAATCTGGTAAAACAAGAATCAGTGCTGTCGTCAATAGTTCCTTGATCTTCTCAAAAGCAACCCCCGCTTCCTCTGACCATACAAACTGTTTCCCTTTCATGCAATCAGTAACTGGAGCCATCACGCTACTGAAGTGTGGAATGAATCTTCGGTAGAATGACGCTAGCCCATGAAAACTTCTCACTTCCGTAATTGTCTTTGCCTGTGGCCAATTCCTGACTGCTTCAACTTTATTCTGGTCCACCTGTATACCTTCTCCTGACACAACATATCCCATAAATAAAACACTATGCGTCATGAACACGCATTTCTTCGTAGCAGCATAAAATTGTTCCTCACGAAGAATAATCAGCACTTCCCTCAAATGTTGAACATGCTCCTCCATATTCCTGCTATATATCAGAATATCATTGAAATAAACCACCACGAACTTCCCAATGAATGGTCTAAAGATTTGATTCATCACCCGCATGAATGTACTAGGTGCATTTGATAAACCAAATGGCATAACCAACCATTCGTATATCCCCTCTCTCGTCTTGAAGGCTGTCTTCCATTCGTCTCCAGGTCTAATCCGAATTTGATGATATCCGCTTTTCAAATCAATCTTTGAAAAGATAGTAGCCCCACTTAATTGATCTAGCAAGTCATCCAACCTTGGCATTGGGAATCTGTACCTCACAGTGATCTTATTCAGCGCCCGACTATCGGTACAAATCCTCCATGTTCCATCCTTCTTTGGTACCAACAAGGCTGGAACTGCACAAGGACTCAAGCTCTCCTGCACACGACCTTGCTCAAGCAACTCTTCCACCTGCCTCCGCAACTCCTCATGTTCCTTTGGACTCATTCGATAATGTGGTCAATGTGGCAACGCAGCTCCTGGAACAAGATCTATTTGATGTTGAATATCCCTCAACGGTGGTAACTCCATTGGCAACTCCGTAGGAAAAACATCGTCAAACTCTTCCAATACTGGCTTCACTTCATCAGGAACTTCAACCACTTCATTACACTCTCGTCCAATCAACAAAAAGACTTCAGGTTCCTCTTCAACTTCCCTGACAAACTCCTTCAAAGATAATAAGGTTTTCAGCTCTTCAATCTCCTCCAGCTTGCTTTCCTTCTGTTGTTGCTTCTTAGGAACTAAATTAATCTTAGTACCTTCAAACATGAAACTGTAACTATTAGCACGACCATCGTGTTGTACTGCTCTATCAAACTGCCATGGTCTGCCCAACAACAGATGACACACATCCATGTCCACAACATCACACCAGATTTCATCTTTGTACTTCTTTCCAATTGAAAAATTCACACAAGCTCTTCGCCCAACTTTCACTTCACCACCCTTCCTTAACCATGCTAGCTTGTGCGGTTTAGGATGCTTCTCAGTTTTCAAGTTCAACTTCCTCACTGCGTCAGTAGAGATAATATTGTCACAACTCCCAGCATCAATGACGAACTTGCAAACCTTTCCCAGAATAGTGCATGTGGACTGAAATATATTATTCCTCAACCAACTGTTTTACTCTTCTTGCTTCGGTGCCAAATAACTTCTCCTCATCATCGAATTACACCCTTCATCTCCGGATAACTCTTCTTCCTTCTCAACATAAGGTGAATTAGAACATTCAGCTTCCACATCCTCTTCTTCAACCTCTGCAACCATTGCTCTCCTCTTCGGCTTTGGACATTCATTGCTTTTGTGACCCAACTTCTGATAATTGTAACATTTGAAACTGCTATTAACCTTTGCCTTCTCAACCTCCTTCACAACTGGTTTACTGATAGGTTTAGAAACATTAGAACTTCCACTGGCACCCTTCACTTGATTGTCAGAATTAGTAAATACACCACCTCCATGCCTTCCCTGCTTCTCCCAAGCCAACGCTTTCTGGTGTGCTTCTGCCACAGATCTTGGATCGAACATATTAACCATATCCTGGATCTGCATTCGTAACCCTCCAACAAATCTAGCAGTCAATTGTTCCTCTGTCTCCATAATGTCATTTCGAGCAATCAGTTGATAAAATTCATCAGCATAATCATTAACAGTCTTCGTCCCTTGCCTTAGATTCTGCAATCTCTGGTACATAAGTGATTGATAGTTGTAAGGTAAAAATGTTGCTCTCATCAACCTCTTCATCTTATCCCAAGACTCAACCTTTGACTTCCCCATTCTCTCTCTCGTAAGTTTAGTTTGCTGCCACCATGCCAAAGCTCTTCCCCTCAACCTAGTAGCAACTAACTTCACTCTTCTATGCTCAGGAACCTCCTTGAAATCAAAAATATCTTCAACATTAGACGACCAATCAAGAAATTCTTCAGCTACCATTCCACCCTTGAACTCTGGAATTTCCATCTTCATACCCGATTCCCATCGACGATCATCATCTACATCCCGATATACATTTCGAACTTGGTCTCGATCTTGATAATGAATGCTAGCTCTATCACCCTCTTCATTGAAATCAAATGTACGTCTATACCGATCTCGACCTTCAACATCCCTTTGTTCACGCATATCTCTTCTACTATATCTCTCTTCATCTCTATATGGCTCATCTTCAAACTCACGTGGAGTTCTTCCCTCTTTATGTCCATAGTCATGGTTATCTCTCCTTAATGAAATTGATGTTTCTCTTCTCTCTCTAAAAGATTGCGGTGATACCCTCCTCGCTTCCGTAACCGATGGCGAAACTCCGTTTCCTCCATGGTTCGAGATTGGTGATCTCCTCCTTTGATTTTGATTCAAATCATTCATCAATTTCTCTAACTTTCCAATGCCTTCATCAAATTTCTAATTAATACGTTGTTCCATTTGCTCGGCTTCTTCTCTTCTATACAACGCTTCAACATTCTGATGACGATTAGCTCTTCTCGATGGCATGATTACACAATCACAAACACTTCAATAATTCTTCAACACAAGCAAGTCACGGCTCAACCACTAACTTGACTCGGCCTCAACACTTCAACACAAATCAAACTTCACCTAGGCTCGGCTACTTCTCACAAGTATACACGGCCTACTCTTCAACTCTCGGCTTAAAGTCAAACTACTTTCCAACTTTGATCAAAAATGAAATGGGTCGAAAGCTTCTAACTTGTTGCAACTTCAAGATGAACACGATGAACTTTAACTTCAAATTCCTTGGCTCCAAGACTCGTCTTAGCTATGATTGGCTAAGTCAAGCTCCGATACCAAAACTGACGTAGCGGATAATTAAAAAAACGATAGGGATCGATGAAGGTAGCAATCGATGGATTGAAGATACTGAAATGCCCAAATTCGTTGATGACAAAGATACCCAATTCTAGCTATCCTCGTCACATTGATCGCGCATGATACCGTGAAGAAGATCTTCAATTCTTCAAGCGTTGATCAAGCGCACTTGATTCCACGAATCGGCTTCAACAATCGTTGATTCGAGCGCACTCGAATAACCGAAAGTGGAGATAGGAGATTACACTCAACTACCAATTTAGGATGAAAGCACACAACAATCAAACAAGAAATTTTATTCAAAAATCAACCACCTTGAAATGTACAACTCACTCCCTATTTATAGTGTTTTCGACCCAGGCCTTAAGTCGTGTACGACTTATGACTTAACTAAGTCGGCAACCACTTATTTACAACGACTCAGCATATTACAACACCACACACTCACAAGACCGACATACAACTTACATCCCTTGCCGACTTAACTTAGGTCATACTCCATATGACCGACTTAACATACAACGAGTCAAAGGCTCGCGACTTTACAACACAAGGCCGACTCAACACGACACATGGTTACAACAGTTAGGTCGTTTACGTCCCAACGACTCACGACTCAAGAAACTACAAACACATAACGACTTAAACAAGCCACGACTTAAGCTCCCAAGCTCCCTGCAGTATATCCTCAAACGACTCATCATGACCTACCGACTTAAGCCCCCCTTTAAGCCGTAGACGCCTTAAGACCGCCTTCTTAAGTCGTTGACTCGTGAACGACTTAAAACCCTTCCTTAGGTCGTGACCCATTAGAGTTAGGCCATTAACTCGGCACCATTTTCCCTTTGGCCTCCAGTTAGCTCGGCGATTACTCAAACCTTCTTCATTAACTCGTATTCCTTTCCCACGTGATTCCTCTGGTCTCCAGTTAAGTCGGAAACGACTTAAATCTACCTTCCTAAGTCGTGAACGGCTTAAATACATGCCCTTATCTCGTATGCGACTTATCCTTCTAGCCTGGGCTGCATCAATAGGTAAGAAATTATAACGTATAAGAATCAATTAATGTTGGAGATATATATACACACACACACACACACACACACATATATATATATATAGACACACACACACATGTATGATCTAATTAGTTGGATAATTAATAGGAGAACCTTATTTAGAAGGAAACATGAGTTAATAGGGCTATATAACAAAGGAATAAATGAATAACATTGGAGAATTGTACGTTATAAGGTAATAAACAAATCAATAAGTGGTGGTGAGGATTGTTTTTAAGGTTAATTGGATGATTCATAGTTGTTCACTACACCCATAAATTGAACGTTAATTAACCCTAGCCATAATATTTTCTCTGAATTAGCTGCTGTCATTTACAGTAAACTCCTCTTCTCTTTTCCCTTTTCCTTTCTCGTCTATCAATCAAATATTTCCCTAAGCAGAAAATAAAATTAAGCAAGGATATACATACAAGAATATAAGAGAATTGCAAAAACAAATCAGGGAATTTATAGCGAATTAAAAATGTAACGACCTGCCTTTTTGGACGTTTTAAGTAGACATACACGTCAGACTCAAACCATTCAAAAGGTGCGGATTGTTATGAGGTAAACAAGAAAAAGAGTAAGAAATAAAACAAATATAGAATCTTGCAGGCGAATGACAAAATATAATAATTAAATAACAGTTCATGAACATGTATATAAATACATTTGACTATTCTTTTACAACAGAAAATCAGAGTTACAAAAACAGGAAGAAATAGATAATAAATGCAGCGGAACAACATGATGCATCGGAATATAATAAATTATACTAGTACAAATCTTCGTCTTCTTCCTCTAGTAATAAGGTCTTCAACCCTGAAATGCTCAGGCTGACCCGAGCGAATCGAAAAGACAAAACATTCGAGTCAGAACTAAAAGATCTTATGTAAGTTAAATCGATGGTAAATATGAATGTGACGGCGTTAAAAAGTTTATGGGGTTTGACATCTCCTGTCCAGTGTCTAACATGAGTGCAGTAACTTAAGAAATGTTCGGGATTCGCATCACCCAAGGATCCGTTAAACTATCTCCTATATAGTACAATACGCTGTTATGATATGTCTACAGTAAAGTAAAAGTAATAAAATAACATTAAGGCATTACCCATATCCCCTTTAACACATTTTATATATTCTCATAGTCAATACAGTACCGTACGCTCCTCCGTAAACTAGAGGTTTACACAGAGGGCACCCCATTGGAATGGTACGAAACAAACTCGTAGAAGGCGCCCTTGGGCATTTGAAGATGGCACTCGAGGCAATGCCATGGTAGATATACCAATTGCGGATAGACTGGTGGTAATGCATAGCAGCTACTACTGCCACCTTGGACACACTCCAAAATCAAAAATCAAAGGTGGCCACAGAATCAATCAAAACGTAATATAATGGTATCGAAGAAATGTGTCTGATAGGAGGAATGACCTCACTTGGCCTGGCATGGCTCCTATTTTAATTACATCTAAGCTGACTCATGGGAGTTAGGGTCACGTCATACCACATATAGAAATTGTTCGCCATGTCATCCTACTTCATTATTGGAATCTCCACCACGTACATGGTTGTCAAAGTGGTTTTCGTTATTAGAAGGGAGTATGATAACATCTGATTCTGGTCTCTTTAATAATCAAACGCTTATTACACACCAGATGGTTCTTTAAATTTTCAAAACCATTTCGTAATTGATACCAAGATATCATATTCAATTAAAACCGTATCACTTCAGAAATTTATATTCACTTTCAAAAATCATATTTTCAAAATAGTTTACAACCCTCATTTCAAAACTTCATATTCGAACCAAATATGTAATTTAAATCCCAACTTAGGTTTAGTTATCATTTAAACTTGTTCACTTTAAAATCGTGGATTTAAAATATAAACACATCCGCTTAATTTAGTTTGAAATTTAGAAAGATAGTTTAGATAGTTATAAATAGTTTGGAAAATCAAATATTTTGAACTTTTGAAGAATATAGATTTCAAACAGTTTATACTAAAAAATTCATTTGAAAAATAGTTTCAAAGTCAAACCGATTCAATTCAAAATTTCCCTATTCAAATCAATTCCAATTTCCATTTCGATTGAATCGATACAATCCCGATTTCAGGTCGAATTTTACTTCGATTCCAAATAAATTTCAATTTCAATTCAAAATAAATGTCAATTACAATTCCAAATTAATTTCAATTCCTATTCTCAACCTTAAACTATTTCCATTTATATCAATTCAGAGTTCGATTTTTAAAATATCTATTCAAAACACTAAATCGAATTTACCATCAATATCCGTACTAAAATCCAAATCTTCAAATAAAATTCAATTTCAAGCTCAATTTCGAAATATTATTTTATATCACTTTTATTTAGCAATATTCAGAGTTCGAATACAATTCCAATCTTTTCAAATAAATCAATTTATGAAATTCACATCTTATTTCGATTATAACTTAAAATTTTCAAACTCGATTCTTTAAATAATCGGGTTGACAAGTTCCTTTTTTACATTTCAGGCATAAGTTCAAAAATGATTCTATTTCCATAAATTCGATTTTATTTCTTACAATCAAAATTATTTTAAATAATTTCAAATCACAATTTTAAAATCATTTAATTTAACCAATCCAGCATCCGTATATAATTTTCTATCCTATGGCCAAGTGAATAATTGCTTTGATTTAATTGCTTGGATGAATATATATCATTTTAACCCAAATAAATGTCATAAGTATGTATCATTTCAACCAATTTCTGAATTTATTCAAAATAATTTGATTTACAATTGTATATACTGTAAATAAATTACAGGTTGATAACGGGCCATATGCAAATTAAATAAACATCCAAATCATTTAAATATCAATCAATAGCATCCATCACAATCAAGCATCCAAATAGTCAAAATAGCACAACAATTAACTAATCATTAATAATCGTGGGTTTAACTAAAAACTCAATCCCATTTCAATTTTAACTGTCAATTAAAATTCCTATCATTTTAATTCATACAATTTAAATGTCAATTAAATTCACTCAACTGCAATCAATAAATTTAAATCACTTAATGATATAAATTTAACTAACATAAACATATTTAGTTCATCATGAGCGTATAAAACAGGTACCTTTATTAGAAACTAAAAATATTTCAGCTTCAAATAAATACTACTTTGATTCCAAGTTGTAGCCTTCGTCGATGCGATCGCAATGCGACTTGTTTCACTCAAAGCGGACCTCGTCTATGAAAGTTATGAAATTTTATAAGTTGACGATGTTTATATTTTAATTATTTAACCAATATAAATCTTATTAACAATAATTACCCAGTATATACATACACACACACACACATACATAGATATATATATATATATGGCCTAACCTATCAACAAAGATTTAATCTACCCCCTTATTTCCCTCTCACTCCTCATCCCTCTCACATTTTCCAACTTTTGTTCCTATTTTTTCTTTTTCCTTTTCTTTTATTTTCTTTTTTTAGATGGCCCAATGCCCAACCTCTCTTCTTCCCCCTTTTCTTTTTCCTTCTTCCTTCATTCGCTTACAACTTCCTCTCATGCACGCCCCTCGAGTCTGTGACATGCCCCTTTGGACGACCATCAATCGATCTAGGACCACCTACAAACTCGCCTCATCGTCCTTCTCAACCTGTCACCACCGCTCCTTTCTTTGAGTCACCTAATCGATTTGTGACCTTACCATTTCCATGTCGACCACCATCAAGTCGCAAACCCCCATGCGCCACCACACACTCCTAGACCATGCCCACGCATGCACCTATCGACCATGAACCCGAATCTCATGTTGCCACAACCTATCGATGCTTGAAATTCGCCTAATAACAAACCCTAGCCGAGCCTTCCACTCAAAAACCCACCGTCGATCTATAAAACGAAGCTGCACATCATCAGAAGATTACCAGCACATTGATTTCATTAAAACTTGATTTTTAAAATTGGGATCACATTTTTAAATTTGGTAAAAATGAAGAAACTGATTTTTAGACTTTTCATTTTTCTGTTTCTTTTTGTTTTGTGTGTTTTTTGAATGAAGAGAAGGAACGTAGATGATTTTAAATCAAGTAGGAGGTAGGTACTATAGTAGGGTAGCTGATATATGTAGTGTGCAGTTGGAAAGAAATATTGTGGGTAGAAAGTAAAGAATGTAGGCTATGGTCAAAATCAGGAATATACACACATGCATGCATATATACATACATACATACATACATACATACATATATATATATTTTTTCAAACTATCAGGCTGCTAATTTTGGATCCCAATCGAGGCATGCTGCCAGGCATTCATAATGTGATACCCCTATGACGAACATAATGGAACAAGTTCAAAGGTCTAATTGATCGTACGGAGAAGATAGCTTATTTAAACTAGTTATAATAATAAATTCCGATATAAATTTCAACGCATTTTTAGCCCATACGATCAAACGATAATCCTAAATGCTACAAATTTAAAATCATATAATAATACAACATTTCGGATCCAATGAAACTGGTTTCATAGGATTGCGAGACTGTGGCCTCGAAGGCTATTTTTATACTTTAATTAAAACGAGTTATTTTTAAAATTGAGTAAATCGCTTTTAAATTCAGTTTTAAACTATTATTTACATTCATTCTTATAAATAGAAATTAAACACGCTTTGAAATTATTTTTTATCTTGCTTAAAACTCAAGATTCCACTTTTTAACCAAATTTAAATTATTGAATTTAACAATAAAATTATCCAATAAACCACTATATTTGAAATTCAAGTCATTAAATCCATAAAATTTACTTTTAAATATATAAAATCAATCAAATATTCCGATTTCAAATACAATCAACTACCTTATAAGTCAAAATATATAAGGTGTGGCGTGTGTGTATGTGTATTTGTACATATAATAGAAAATTACAAATATACTCTCTCATACGCTCTAATGTAATAGGAATCTACCAGCTATAAAAACCAACACCCTAGAAACACTGACCTAAATCTCAAAAGAAGTGTTTGAACTCGGGTCATGCCAAGAAATACGAACCATTAGGTTGTGTATTATTTATATGGTCAGAAATAAATATAACTTTAAAACATTCTACAATTTCAATTCTCACGTCGAAGAAATAAAATATAAATATTGAAAATCGCATAAATCATTACTGTCCCCAAATAGTAGTGGTCAATTCAAGAAGGCTCTAAAAAAAGTCCAAATGGGAATACAAAATTAGCTAATCTGGTAAATACAATAAGATATGTTGGAAAATGACTTTGAATTAGTTTATCACCAAATCACATAGTCACTTCCTCCATTCACCTTATCCTTGTTACCTTACCTATTATCCTCTCCTGTTGTAATACATAAAGAGGGAAAACTAGAGGGAATTAAACAAGATCCGTGAGACTTATTTTACTAGTGGTATGATGTATACAGGTAGTTAAATCATCACTTGTAATCTACACTAACTAATGGTGTTCATTTATGTGCATTACACAGAGTGTACATTATAATGCCTTAGAACACACAATAGGAACAGGATCCCAATGGTAACTTACAATAAAAGCATTGATTAATCTCCTCTTTAATGGATGTATCCTACACTCTTTATCATTCAACTTAAAAAAAAGAGTTGATAAACACTTCGACTCCCCAATAGACACAACCGCTTATCCGCACGCTGAATCCACAATTGGCAGATGTCTCTTCCTCGGTAAGAAATATTTGACCGAGGCTGGCTATAGTAACAATAAAAGCATCTAATTGTGACATAATTACATGTTACGTCGAATGTCACGTTATACAGCATCATCAAGTATGAAACTAGGTATGTCACCTAATATGAAACAATTATTTCATGTTACACAACTCCATGCACTTACGTGAACTCCCCAAAGTCAAGAAAGTGGGAACAAGTTTCCTCGATCGATCCTACTTGGCCTGCACTAAATCTTTCCTCAAACTGAGTTGTCTACAGGTCTTCAATCATCTGAATAGTCATGTCGGTCAACATGATTCATGTACCCTGTTTGTTTTCTACAAATAGAAAAATGATTCGACGGAATAACAATTTGGGCAACCGGAATGAATGTCAACTGGCCAGATCTTCTAGTCAATTGCCGGTTTGACATTGAAAATTAACTTTCACTTGTAGGTAGTTGTTTTTTTCTTAAGGTTTTATAAAGCAATGTCGATCGACCCACCCTATTTTCAGCTAATTGTATTTTTGAATACCGGGTCTTTCCATCTTATTTAGATTATCTTTCTTGATCTAGTTTTCATTCCTTATATTTAGTTTATTTATTTAAACATTACATATATCTTCGAATGCATATGATCTTGATTTTGAACAGTTATCTATATATAATTACGACCATATCCATCCTTTAATACATTTGATCCCATAACTCTATATAACTATTCAATGGTCCATCTACGTATTCAATTCCATTAGATGTTGATAGAATCAGATTTAGGTGATTTTATAATATCTTACATGTATTCGTTTTTATCAATTTAAGTCTATTATATATATCAGACCTATATGTTTTAAAGGTGAATTATGACCATTCAAATGACACAATATTATAAATTTAAGAGTTTTGAAGAACGTTAATGATTTTGTACCTTTAGATTTAAAGAACTTCAAATGTAAATAAGGTCATCTTTTTTCGAATGTTGAATAACTTTGTACAAATGACTTTGATTGGACAACCCTATGTATATTCTGAATTTTTGAATCAGACCTTACAAATTATTTAATATTAGATGAGAACAGTAATATATGATATCTTGTCATTTTGACCCAATATGATTATCGATCATGTGTCCAAAGCATTTACCTAGTTTATATATCAAAAATAACTTATTTAAACCGACGTTCCTACGTACATTTTAAATGTCCATGGTCCAACCATACAAGTACCATACATTATATGGAATCTACATTTATATATGTGTTTGTGGTAACAAATATTATTTAGAATAATAAATCTAATGAAATTATTGTTTAATTATATAAACTAACTTGACTTATTAGTTGAAAAATGAATACAATGTTTAGTGTCAAAAATCTAAAGCACTAGTTAACGCCAACTTAGTAAAGTTTCAAAATGGACTGCTATATAGTTACGGAAAGAATAGTAAAAATCAAAATGACAAACTTTCAATGCAACTACTATGCCTACAATGCAACGACCTCAGGAATATATTAAGCATCACTATGGTGCAAAGAACATCCTACTCCTTACCAACGTTACTTAATTTAGCATTTAGCAAAACATATGGAATGTGTTTGGCGTAGCTAATTCACAACGCTCTATAGATACCACACTGGTTTTCCACTCAATAAACAAACAACTATGTGCTATGTTCTCGCTAAGGTGTATTCCTTATCCTTAGCAATGTCATAGCTTCACATATATGAATTCACATTCATCTTAGCGAAGTTGGTTACTTTTTTAATGCTATTGCAATATTGGCATAACGCTTGAAATTTAATATATGTGGTTTAATGAATATTTAATTTTTTTCATTTTTCTGTCATATGTATTTTGGTTTTGATATTTATAAACTAATTGCATAATTGTATGAAAATTAAATTACATTCAAATTTAACTTTAATCGCAAAATTTATTATTTATTTTTATTACTAAATATTATTGATTATATTATTTATGGTTATTTGTATTTTTCAATTATATATAAATTATAGTTATAATTTTATTTTTATTTAATTTTACTAAATTATATTACTAAATTATATATAATTTTGATAATATAATATTTAACTTTAATTTTAACTACTGAATTGAGTTTCATAAACTATATATTAATTTAATATTTTATTACTATTTAATTTGAACAAGTTTTAAAATAAATTTCACTTATAAAGTTAGCTATTGTAATAAAAATCATTAGGTAAAATTGGATAACCATTAAAAGGATCGAACATAGTTTAAATGGTACTATTATTGAGTTCAATCAAAATTTTGTTTTATTTTAGCTTCTTTATTTCTATCTGCCCAAAAAAATTCGTGCATTAAATCGTGGAACAAATTAATCTAGTTCACATGTTGAAATTAGAAACATCCATCATACTTGGTCTCTGGGATGAGAGTATCGATGTATTATCTCGTTCGTATCTATAAAACATTGATCAAAATTCAGTTTGTCAATCGGGATACGACTAATATCCACAAACTCCATAGAATATTTCTTAGTTATCCGATCGTAAAATTTCAAGGCAACCTTGTTTTGAATTAGGAGCAATTATAGAAAGATAAAAGAATTGGACAGAGATATCAAGAAATAGAAATAGTCAGAATATGGATTGGAGGGGCGAAGGGAGGGAGAGAGTGTGTGTAGGGAGAATTATATATGTTAAATCATAACTCCCATTAAATTTCCATCTAAAAATTAGAAAAGTGAGGAAATATTTTAAAGTGCTTTAATTTTGTAAATTGTTAACTTTTAATATTATGATATTCTAATATAATCAATTTCTATTCGTATGTAAAATGATTTATGATGTATTAACAAAATTGCTTTCTCGAATCGAAATTCAATATGAAATTGTGTTTTAACATATCTAATTCTCTCTTTCTAAACACACTTTCTCAAACTCTCCCCCGATCTCTCCCTAAAACTCTCTCATTTTTTATCTTTCTACAAATTGCGTCTAATTCAAAAGATGGGTGTCTCAGTATCATTCCATTGGATAACCAAGAAATATTCTAAGCCATTTGCGGATATGAGTCGAATCCAAATTGACAAAATGAAATTTGATTGATTTTTTATTGATACGAATGAAATTATACACCCATCCTTCTATCTTAAGACCAGTTAAGATTATTGTTTCTAGTTTCAATATGTAAATTAGACTAATCTTTTCTAGGCTTAGTTTGTGTATTTTTTTGGGTGCAAGGAAATAATGAAACTAATATAAAAGAAAATTTAGATTGAACCCAACAATAATATCATTTAAACTTTGTTTGTTCCTCGATCGTATGAGTATCCAATTTTACTTGATAATTTCTATTTTTTACATCCAACTTTTTGAATCGAGGTGGTAAACACTGTATAAATTTAAATAGTAATGATAATAATTTAAATCAATATGTAGTTACAAAACTCAATTTTATTATTCAAAATTAGAGTTACATATTAATATTATCAAAATTATACACTATTTAGTAATATTAAATAAAATAAAATTATAACTATAAATAAATTACATGCCATTAAAAAACAAAAACACTTATACATATATATAATCAATAATATTTAATAATAGAAATAAATAGTAAGTTTTAAAATTAAAGTTAAATTTGAATTTGAATATAATTCAATTTTCGTACAATTATATAATTAATTTATAAACATCAAAAGCAAAATATATGTAATCAAAAAATAAAAAATAAAAAAATTATAAAACAAAAATAATAAATATTATGTCGATGTTGCAATGGGAATGTCTCAAATGTCACTAAGGCATTAGAGATTTGTATATGTAAAGTTATGACATCGGTAAGGCATAGGGAATACACCATAGTAAGGACATGTAATACGGAACCATTAGTTTCCGTAATGCAAAAACAAGTGTTGCATCTATAAGGCAAAGCTGATTCCCTATGCCAAATGAACTAAGTATGTTTGACTAAATACAAAATTAAGTGACACTTATGAGGAGTATAGAGTTCTCTACACCATAGTGATGCCATAAATAAACCCCTTCATAGTAATAATGAGTTATCCAACATAACCCTTTTGTGTAATTTTGTGCCTAATGAAATTTGAAATGTTATATGTTAAGAATTAAAGATGTAATGATGGAATAATAAAGTTGAACATGAAATGAACTTAAAAGATAATAGTTCTAGTTTAATATTATCAAAACTAAACCTAAACCGTCAGCCACTGAACGAAAGAAAAACACGCTTGCAAAAGTAAGAAATAATTGGATGAGTTTATTATACTTTCCATGGTCAAGAGAAAAAGAAATTATTGATATTAGCCAAACGAGAACGCTAAAAATGGAAGAAGAATATGAGTTCAAGGAAGGAAGCTCACTGCTTCATTTTTTTCTTGATTCGTCGGGGATATTGCCGAGAACTTTTTACAATATCTTTCTTTCCATTCACCCTGTCCTAGCTTTACCTAGTAAATAAGCATGAAGTTTATATAGGCAGTAATCAAAATAAACATGATAAAACGAGATATAACTGAAATATGTGATATAACAAGAAATGAAAATTAATATTTCCATCTAGTTGTATATGTTTTGTAATGTGTTTTCGGAAACCGGCAATTCGATGATGTTAAATTCATTGACACACGTACACTCTTCTTTAGTCATATAAGACAATTGCATCTAATAATAACGATAGTTTGGTTTAACGCAAATATAGGAAACTTGATAAATTGAAGTTGGGATAAATCTCATTATATCCATTCTACATTATATGTATTAATGAGATATTCAACATTGATGTAAAACGTAATCAGTGGTTTGCAAAAAATTATGAAGTAGACGATGCATTAATCTAATCTATAATAGTAGCAGAGATTAGTACTGCATCTATTTCGATTATTTTTCATTGTGTTGTCCAATTAGCATGTTGAAGATGTACTTCCATAAACTAGCACAATTTATATGTTAGTAAATACCTTCTCTTGACCTTATTAATGCTTCAACGGATTAGAAAGAAACCAAATGTTGATCATGGAATGATAAACATAGTGACTAATCCAATACTACAACATGAACAATATGATTTATAAACTTAAAAGGATCAATAATTTTATGGAGCGGCGGTAGCATACATAACTATTATTATATTTTGATTGAGTGCATAAAGCCGGATAAAGACGTGCTCTTTTTGAGAGTACCTTTTCTTTACCATATTTGATTTTTTGAATATAACACTCCATTCTTTTGAAGTCCGGTTGATAAAAAAATGTTGGTCCTAAATGAAGAATAAAGATGCTCGACTTTAGTGAAGAATAATAAGATATAAAGGATTTTCAATTTAGGATAGTGGTTTAGTAACCAATCAAACATAAAAAAATACATACACCTGTTTGTTAAATACTCGCCGGTCTCTTGAATTCCAAAAGCAGATTTCTAGCACCCTATCAAAATTACTTATAAGACCTAGATGTAAACAAAAACGTCATATGTACTTAAACATGGCATAAAAAATCAGCTAATAGCTACATATAAAAAGAAATTCAGGAAACTAGGAGAATATTCAACAGATGGGTTCGTGATATGTATTTTTTATGTATGATTGGTTAATAAATCACTATCCTACTGAAAACCTTTTATTTCTTATGCTTATTCAATGAAGGCAAAGTATTTTTATTCTTTATTTACGGCCAAACTTTTTTTTTGGTTGGACTTGAGAAGAGTGAGCATTTTATTTAGATACTCGGTTCTTATGAAGAGAATATACTCTCAAAAATAGCACGTCTTCATCAGGTTTCATGTACTAAATCAAAATATAATAATAGTTTTGTATACTTGACCACTGCTTAAATTTACTAGTCCTTTAAGGTTTAAATCATATTGTTTATGTAGTAGTATTGAGTCAATCATTACACTAAACTTTCTATGACTAGCATTTGGCTTCTAACTTATTTGCTACATCAATGATTGGGTTAGCATAAAGTACTTAGTGATGTAAAAAAATTATAGGCTTAGCGAGGTACATCTTCAACACACTACTTAGAAAATACAATACAAATATTTGAAATGAATGCAGTACTAATCTCTTCTGCTATTACAAATTGGACTAATGAATCATCTACTCAATCCACTTATTACATTTTGTGTATATGGTTAATATGTCACTGACATGTATAACATAATATGCCATAAAGGAGTGGATATAAAGAAATCTAAGTAAACTCAAATTTACCAAATTTTATGTTTGTGGTCAATCAAAATCATGATATTCTTTATCAATATTTTTTGTGCATCATCCCAATGTATTTTATGCGAACAGAGTTGTGAATAAAAATCGAAAAGTATGTGATGCATGCTCAACAGCTTTAGAAATTCAATAATAAATACCTAGTGGAATATTATTGTCCTGATATAAGTTCGTAACCATGATAAAAACATGCCAGACTACATAAGCCATCCTTCTGAGGGGTAGGTGAACTTGTTTTACCTTTCATGTAAACTTGCACACCAGAAACATAGCATATGTGAGTTACATCCTTCAATTTACGAGTTTCTGGAATGATGAGAACTTGAGAATTCATGAAATGAAGCTTAAACAAAAAAATTGATAAGAGTAAATTCAATACCGCGAAGACGATGGAATCGACAAGGGACGTTGAAATTTTAGGAGGCACTTTAGGGAACAAACCTGAACGATGTAGGGCTAAAAAGGAGATGGCGGCCAAAAAAAGGAAAGACCATTCCTATTCTAAACCAATTTTCCCTTTCCTATTTTCCAAATTTCAAACAACACCATGTGCCTCTTATTTGTCAACTTCATTAAAAAATGCATCGTTATAAAAGAACAGTCGACATCTTTTTGTTGTCTGCGATGAAGAAATCTTCCGAAATTATTTAAATTTTTAATTGCAGGCGTCAGTTAAATGCTAACCGTTTAAAATTGCAGTATTTTGTTATCGCCTAAAATCTAGATGGTAGAAAGTGGAAATTTTGACGTGGAAAGTAAGATTCATTAGGAAACCCTAATTTGAAAGGCTTTCCCTTTCTACCTATCTAACTATATGCGGAAAAATGTCACGGTTAGATGGATAGAATTGGAAAGTCTTTAGCCTAGCCGTACATGTTTATGTATAACTTTATTATTTGTGTGTGTATACGTTTTTAATAATAGTTGCATACCTTTGGTGTCACGGTTTTTTGGTATCAACATGAACTACCAAAAATTTCCCTAATACCAAATCGTGATATCACTTGAAAATACGATCTATCGGTTAAGTTTCTTTAATAAATTCAAAACATCCATCTACAAATATTATCTAGTCTTAAAATTAAGATCTAACAAATAAAATTCCATCAAAAATTCAAAACATCCATCTACCAATACTATCAAATCTTAGTATCACTTAAAAATAAGATCTAATAAATAAACTGTTAATCAACAAGCGTCATCGCATGCGCTTCGTGCATGAATTTTTTTCTATAAATTACATATTTTTAACGCATTCAAAACGTATGCACTTAGTTTGATTTTTTATTTTTATGTTACAACAACTAATTTTATGTTCCAAGTTACAAATCTAATTTTTATGATAGTTTGAATTCTCATTTATTAGATCCTATTTTTAAGTGCTTTTAAATTTTCATAATATTAATGGAATCAACATCTAGGTTTGAATAAGTCCAAAGTAATAATAGAGAGATTTTATCTCCTAATTTATAGGAAATATTATAAGAAATAACAATTTAATATTTAAAAAGTTATATATAGGTGTATTTTTGAAAGTTCACGTTCGGACCAAAAAATTGCACTTCCAAGCTAACTATTAATTAATTAATTAATTATGTAAATGAAATTTCAAAATTAAAAATAAATTTGATGTTCCAACTTAGAAATAAAGTTTAAACTAACAAAAATGATTTCAACACAAAAATATGGTTAAATATTTCTATAAATCTTTTTATAACGACCCGCTATTTTGGACTATTCGCATCCGCACATGTCGGACTTGACTAATTCAAAATACCGAATTGTTAATTTAAATTTGGAAAAACTCAGATATATAGTAAATAAATAATCACAGAATCACAGACACAGAGTAATAATATGCAGCGGAAGTAAAAGAGATAGTAGTTCATGAAGCTACTATATAAATATATAAGATACATCAGAGTTTACAACAGAAGAGAAATACGATAATCAAATACAATAAGAATACATCACTGGAATCATCGAATACTGGAAGCAGAATAGATGGCTGGATCTTCAAGCAAAGCTCCAACTCCAAAGGTGAGTCTCGAAAGCTGAACCACTTAGTCTGACCCGAGCGTAAAGCAAAACACAAAACACTCGAGTCAGGATTAATATTCTTATATCAATAAATCCAACTCAAGTGAAATAGCAATCGAAATACAAGTAACTCAAAGGATGTTGGAATCACCATCCTCTAAGGATCCGTCAAACTATCTACTATGTAGTAGTGTACACTAAATAGATAATGTCTATCAGTAACATAATGTATCAAAATAGTGTTAAGGCGTTACCATTATCCCCCTTAACACATTTTATAAATGTCATAGTCTATACAGCACTGTAAACTCCACCGTAAACTAGTGGGATATCAGGGAGTACTCCATAGGTATAACACAAAACAAAATCGTAGTGGTCGCGTATATAGGGATACAAGTATGACAAGGCACATGAGGCAATACCCAAGGTAGTGAAACTACCGTTCGCCTGATCCGGACTGGTGAGAACGCATCGCCGCAGCGATCGCAACACCGCGAAACAACACTCCTGAAATTCCGAGGGTGCACCAATCAATCACAAGTAATGAGTAATAGTTACGAAGAAGTGTGTTCGCTCGAGGTGGCTAACCCCATTTGGCCCGGCACGGCTCCTGTTTTTAGTCATTTCCAATTTGACACAAGTGTCAAGGCTATCCACTATCGTTCTCTTTCTTCAGTCATCACGTACATCATTCCAACCACTTCATTCTGGATCACACTCCGCGTATAGTTATTAAAGTGGTTTTCAGTTTAGATAGAGAGTATATCCATAACCGGTTCCGGTTTCTTTAATAACTTTCGTAATTATTACACCGATTGGTCATTTAATAAATTTCAAAACCAAATCAATTTCAATTTCAACTTCAATTCGTAAACCAACATTTCAATTGTCTTTCTAAATCAATTTCCAAAATTTACGTTCAACTTTCCAAATTTCCATTTCAAAGTCTTACAATTCAATTTCAATTTTTATTTAAACAATTCAAATATTGATTCAAGTTCGTATATTAGTTCATTCCGAAAACATTTAAATTAATTTAATTTAACATTCAAAATCAATTTCAATTCATTAATCGATTTCATTCATATTCGTTAAGTTAGTTTATCATTCAAATAGTTTCCATTAAATTTCCAATTCATTAAATCAATTACTTAAGTTCAACCTCATTTTATCAACTAACACATTAAATTCAATTAGATTCGTCAAATCAATTTTTTTTAAATTACAAGTCTTACAGTTATTACAATAAAACGCATCTTATTTCTTGTTAAAGAAATTCAATTTGATTTATTCACTTACTTAAATTTTCCAAACTTTATTAAATAAGAAATCCAATTTCATTTATTAACGAAGTTCGAATTCACTTATTCAAAGTTCAATTTCTCTTATCAAAGAATTCAATTTTTATTCAATTATCAAATAATTCAATCTTTTTCAATTATTAAATAATTTCAATCTTAATTACTAATAATTTCAAAACTTAAAAATTTCAAACTTAATTATAAATTAAACTTAATTATTAAATCATTTCAACTTAATTCAATGAATAATTCCAAATTTTATCGTCAAATAATTCACTTCAAACAACGCTCTTTCATCATTTATTACACTAATATTTTGTTTCAAGTTCCAATATTAACAATTTCCTTTAATCAAAATTTACGTCCAATTTTTATTTCAAAACCTTATTATTCAAATAAATCTTTATTTTATTTCAAACCAAATTATTGACCAATCGGGTTTATTTAATTCTCTATCCTAAGTCAAGTTCATTTGGGTATTTATCATTTCAACCCGATTCCAATTCCAATTCAAAAAATCAAAACATAACAAAGGGAACTTGCAGTGTGATAACTGTGATGGTGTCAAAGTAAATAAACAAGCAATAACAACGATCAAACACAATCCAATAATCAATTCAAATAATCCCGAAATAATCGTATTAATTCACATTGTTGTTTGTGCGAATTAATATAATTATTTCTAGAATCTGCACTACCATTTCATGTAGATTAAAGATTATTACATTACGGTTTTTCCCACTTGTCGTTCAATTTCAATTTTAAATTTAATACTACAACAATTAATCCAATATACGTTCAAAGGTTCAAGGTGTAATTTATCAAAATCTACGTGTCAATTAACTTAACAATTAAAAGGGATCATATTATTCAGATTAACTAATCAAATTCAACACATATGTCACTTCACAATCTTTAAACTACCCTACGTCAACTTCAATTGCATAATATTTATCACTTTATACATTACAATTTAACATCCAATATAAACAACAATCAAACAATCAATTTATCAACCAAACTGTATTATCGTCGCATAATATTTTACAGATAATGGTGTCAGATGTCATAAGTGAACCGATACAGATAATAGCGTACATAACAGTGTAAATAACTAACAGCAGCATATTTCAATTGTCGTTTCAATTGAAATCAAATTTAATAAATAAAAGAATATTAATTGTGAGTGATTGCTCACCTTTCGAGGCTAGAGAAAATAGGAGATGGTACGGATACGCACACTGATACGGACACTGAAGTGGAGTTACAAATCCAAGCATGATTCTCAGAGCAAAGTAAGATTGACACAAATCGACGAGCAAAACTGTTAAATAGGAATTGCGGAAATCAAATCAAAACATTCAACATAACAACAATTACAAAACATGTCCTACGTCAAAGTTTAACAATATAATTTTATGTGCTACCGAGATCGAAATGGTCTGAAATTTGGTATTAATAAAGATCAAAACTTGTATTTCAAAACTGAAAAGAATCACTTGATTCCGACGTAAGACGGAGGAGATACAATGCTTCAAACATGAACTCATGTCGTGTTTTGCAGCAGTGTAAAATAATTTAAGTACAAAAGAACAGCTGCCTGGGTCAAACTTCTAGATCCTCGACCACTAATCAAACGATGTCGGATTTTGCTGAAACTTGACATGCATAAACTAGGTAACTTCGACTCTTTTTTAAAAATAGAATCAACTCATTCCGATAAAACATGAGTGAGATACGATATCGTGAACATGAGGTCTAACTGCTGTTCAGAAAAAAAAATTATATCTACATAATATATATATATATATATATATATATATATATATATACACATAAACCATAGAATACTTAAAATATACTACATTTAAACATATATACAAATCCGATATAAACTTGAAAGCAAGCACAAATATATAAAATGTCTTGTACGCAAACATTATATAGTATAAATTATATAAAACATTAATAAATCAAAGCTTATGAAAACTAAATGTATTCAACCCATATATACATACCCTGTAGCGCATATAGATTAGACTATAAGCAACTTATAAACTTTTATATAAACTATAAAACAGATACAAACAAAATATACTTGTTAACATATAAAATAAACTGTAAAACAAATCTGTGCGCAACACACATAATTTAAATCTTTTTTTTTCTTTTTCTGACAACAACATAATATAGATCTTATATAAATTCACATTTATAAAGACAAACATGTTATATAACTTCATATAAGAGTAAGTGCATGCTGTCAGGTAGGCTTCACATGAAACAAACCTGGATGTTATACAATGCTATGAATAGGTATATTCAGAAACATAAAATAACCACTTTGATAATATACCTTCGTATAAATGAGAAGTAAAAGAAGGCTTTGGGTTTTGAATGGCAGGGGCGTGTTGTGAGATGCATGCTGCGAGGAGCGGGTCGGGTAGGATGCCATCAAGGCGGCGGCGTGGGGAGTGGCAACCGAGAGGAGATGGAGGAGAGTGGGGGGTGGACGTCAGGGAGGGGAGGATGGTGGTTAAGCACGCGACAAGGCCGAGGGTTTGTTCTGGGCGTGGAGGGAGGTGGGAACGCTTGTGAGGCTGTGCGTGGCCGGAGGCGGAGCAGCTGCGGAAGCGGCAACTGGCCAAGCGAAGGGTTGCGGAGCAATGGCGGATGATGTGGAAGCATGGCGGGTGAAGCGGGGTTTGCGGTCTCGGCCGGTGGTGGAGTGCGCATGCTTATATGCGTGCATGCTATGTAGTGGCAGGGGAAAGTGAATGGTTTTTTTTTTTTAGAAACTGTAGAGGATCGAAACATATCAAAAGAAGAGAAATGGGAACTGGAAAGAACAGGAGGAGAGAAGCATGTGAAGAATGAGGAAATGGGTGGTGAAGAAAATGCATGGGTGGAGGCCATAAAAAATGATAGAGGAGAAGATTACAGAGAATATGTGAAGCGTTTTATATAACTTTATTATTTAATAAATTATGTTTCGGAAAGCATAGAGAACGTGGACGAACAAATTTTGAAATGAACCAGTGAAATATTCAACGTAGGGAATCGCAAAGGTCCAGTGCTTGAATTCAAGAAAATTAAATGCTAATGACCATTGGAATTTTGATGGTGGATTAACGAATACACAAATGAATTTGAAAATTTAAAACGGTACCGATACATATGACCAGTTTGCAGATTTTTCTGTGAATCGGTCTTCGAAACGCAGAATTAAATATACCGTAGAGATCAGCACGATGAGACGATCAAAACAGTATACAGATATCAGTGGTACGATCGAATTGTAAAAATTCGAATTTTATACTACGGAAAATGCGTAAAAATCATAGAAAAATAAGATCGACGGAGCCAAAGATGTCCGAATTTGGAAAAACGACAAACTGACAACTTGCTCAAAAGATGTTTTAGAATTTTTCTATGTAAAAATATTTTAGTTTTGAAAACGTTTTATTTTCATCGCTTTTTAACTGATTCAATTGAAGTAAATTTACGCGCGAAATAAACTTTCATATTTTTGGATGAAAATTTACCAGTTGCTATGTTTAACAATACGCATTTCAAATATCAAATTTATATTTCAAAATTTTATCGTTTAAAATCCTACGAAATTTCAAACAATGACGTTATTAAAACCGGTTAAATTTACGGGTCGTTACACTCTCCCCCACTCAAAACTTTTCGTCCCCGAAAAGGAAGGAGGTAGGAAAATAGAAACAACCAAAAGAAAAATAGACTTGAATTACAAAATAAAACAATTAATTTAAACCATATAAACTTCAACTTAAATTAACTTATATTCAATGCTTTGTTATTAAATTCAAGATTTTCATTAAATTAATTAGATTTCACTCATTAATATTAGGTACAAAAAGTTTCTTTCCAATGAAATTCAATTTAAATTCAACTAATTCAAGATACTCCCTTTAAGTTGATTCAATTTCAATTTATTAACTTTCAAAACAAATTTTCTTTTATTAATCACACCTGTTATTTGTTTAACTTATTATTCCATTCATCTCCATAAACATTTTATAATTAAAATTTAAGTGAATAACATTTATTATACGCAGTCACATTTTATTTATAAAGACAATTTATATTATATATTATCCAATTTTCTTTAATTAACAATTTCAAAGATCATAAGTTGAATAGTCATTTTTCTATAATCGTACTTTATTTGACAAATTCAATTCTTCTTTATTTCAAATTATTATTGTATAATTTTACTTATTATATCTTATCACATATATGATAAATACATTTGCATTTATATAACTACTCAAATTTATTTAAAAATTTCCTCTGATATCATTTTATACTGTATAATATTTAATTACATAGTTGACTTTTGAAAATTTTGGTAAGTTATATATAATGCAATTGATTATTATCCAAATAGAATTTTCTAGTTCGATTATTCCAACTTTTAAATATTTATTCAAAATTTAAGCTTTATTTATAAATAAAATCATTCTTTAACATAAATTCAAGAATTTGATTTCCGATTCACTTTAAACCATTTAGAGATAATTATGTATATACAATATATCAAATCAAATTAAATTTGAAATGATATACCTATATATATAAATCAAAACTTATTTAAGAAATTTAAATCGATTTAATTTCCAAAACAAAACTGCAGCAAAGCTACGAATTGGTCTCCTTCTTTCGAAACTCGAAAATGAATGTCGATGATGCGGCCGTCAACACCGAAATTATTTTCCAGCGACAAAGAGAAGAGAACTGATTTAAACATCTAAATTTCTTTCAAATGATTTCTATTCGAAAATACTTTAAATAATAAACCTTTTAAAACTTTAAATACAAGGTTTGAAATCTGTCGAAAATTAAATTCCTAAATTCTTGTTTTAAATTCATTTTCAAATTATATCCAAGTTTTATAAATTCATTTATTTATATTATGCAATAGTCAATGGTTTATAATACAATAAATAAAGATATTATCATTACGAACAACATGTTCATCAACAATTTTATTTTTGAAAACATTTATACTTATATATAATGTAATCATTCAAAATTATTAGCTAATTTTGAAACAATATTGTGTCAGTTTGCTCTGTTAAAGTGTTTTGAAAATCCTATCGATAATGTTGATCAGACGAATCGATCGGAATCCCAAATCAACATCAACAACCCAAACAACGCAATATATAAAACATTTTAATATTAATTCACAAATACACTTTCTCGCTTGACGACACAGAAATGGACTTCAAAGTAAGGATAGAGATTCACCATTTGATAGACTTTAACCAAAGAGAATTTTGATTCGACGATAAGTTCGAAATAGAAGATAAGATAATTCAATTAACAGAATCGGAAGATGGATAGCTGATTTAATTCACGGGCAACCTTAAGCTGATCGACCAAAACTTCAAGAATAAGATCGATGCTGAATTCCGAGGTAAATCGGCATCTGATCTCAATAGAATTCAGGTATAGCAGGAAATATATAGCGTCGTAAACCGAGGATACATATAAATCTCCGGTGAATCGATGCTATTGCAAATAAGTTTCTCCTATTTACAAATAATTCGAAGGTTGGCGAGACCGCCGATTCATTATAAGGATCATTCGAAGTGGAGTTATGGGATTCTCCAGAATTGAAAGAAGACGAATAGTGAGGGACACGAATGAATTTCGAAACCGAGGGAACGTTCCAAAATTCAACGGAATTAAGTCAAAAGGAAGAGGTTGAAACTCGAATGAGAGTGATTCTGTAAATACATTTACCTTATATGCTAAGTTCTGCCAAGAGCTACCAAAAGCTCTGATACCAACTATAACGACCCGCTATTTTGGACTATTCGCATCCGCACATGTCGGACTTGAATAATTCAAAATACCGAATTGTTAATTTAAATTTGGCAAAACTCAGATATATAGTAAATAAATAATCACAGAATCATAGACACGGATTAATAATATGCAGCGGAAGTAAAAGAGATAGTAGTTCATGAAGCTACTATATAAATATATAAGATACATCAGAGTTTACAATAGAAGAGAAATACGATAATCAAATACAATCAGAATACATCACTGGAATCATCGAATACTGGAAGCAGAATAGATGGCTGGATCTTCAAGTAAAGCTCCAACTCCAAAGGTGAGTCTCGAAAGCTGAACCACTCAGTCTGACCCGAGCGTAAAGAAAAACACAAAACACTCGAGTCAGGATTAATATTCTTATATCAATAAATCCAACTCAAGTGAAATAGCAATCGAAATACAAGTAACTCAAAGGATGTTGGAATCACCATCCTCTAAGGATCCGTTAAAATATCTACTATGTAGTAGTGTACGCTAAATAGATAATGTCTATCAGTAACATAATGTATCAAAATAGTGTTAAGGCGTTACCATTATCCCCCTTAACACATTTTATAAATGTCATAGTCTATACAGCACTGTAAACTCCACCGTAAACTAGTGGGATATCAGGGAGTACTCCATAGGTATAACACAAAACAAAATCGTAGTGGTCGCGTATATAGGGATACAAGTATAACAAGGCACATGAGGCAATACCCAAGGTAGTGAAACTACCGTTCGCCTGATCCGGACTGGTGAGAATGCATCGCCGCAGCGATCGCAACACCGCGAAACAACACTCCTGAAATTCCGAGGGTACACCTATCAATCACAAGTAATGAGTAATAGTTACGAAGAAGTGTGTTCGCTCGAGGTGGCTAACCCCATTTGGCCCGGCACAGCTCCTGTTTTTAGTCATTTCCAATTTGACACAAGTGTCAAGGCTATCCATTATCGTTCTCTTTCTTCAGTCATTACGTACATCATTCCAACCACTTCATTCTGGATCACACTCCGCGTATAGTTATTAAAGTGGTTTTCGGTTTAGATAGAGAGTATATCCATAACCGGTTCCGGTTTCTTTAATAACTTTCGTAATTATTACACCGATTGGTCATTTAATAAATTTCAAAACCAAATCAATTTCAATTTCAACTTCAATTTGTAAACCAACATTTCATTTGTCTTTCTAAATCAATTTCCAAAATTTACGTTCAACTTTCCAAATTTCCATTTCAAAGTCTTACAATTCAATTTCAATTCTTATTTAAACAATTCAAATATTGATTCAAGTTCGTATATTAGTTCATTCCGAAAACATTTAAATTAATTTAATTTAACATTCAAAATCAATTTCAATTCATTAATCGATTTCATTCATATTCGTTAAGTTAGTTTATCATTCAAACAATTTCCATTAAATTTCCAATTCATTAAATCAATTACTTAAGTTCAACCTTATTATATCAACTAACACATTAAATTCAATTAGATTCGTCAAATCAATTTTTTTTAAATTACAAGTCTTACAGTTATTACAATAAAACACATCTTATTTCTTGTTAAAGAAATTCAATTTGATTTATTCACTTACTTAAATTTTCCAAACTTAATTAAATAAGAAATCCAATTTCATTTATTAACGAAGTTCGAATTCACTTATTCAAAGTTCAATTTCTCTTATCAAAGAATTCAATTTTTATTCCATTATCAAATAATTCAATCTTTTTCAATTATTAAATAATTTCAATCTTAATTATTAATAATTTCAAAACTTAAAAATTTCAAACTTAATTATAAATTCAACTTAATTATTAAATCATTTCAACTTAATTCAATGAATAATTCCAAATTTTATCGTCAAATAATTCACTTCAAACAACGCTCTTTCGTCATTTATTACACTAATATTTTGTTTCAAATTCCAATATTAACAATTTCCTTTAATCAAAATTTGCGTCCAATTTTTATTTCAAAACCTTATTATTCAAATAAATCTTTATTTTATTTCAAACCAAATTATTGACCAATCGGGTTTATTTAATTCTCTATCCTAAGTCAAGTTCATTTGGGTATTTATCATTTCAACCCGATTCCAATTCCAATTCAAAAAATCAAAACATAACAAAGGGAACTTGCAGTGTGATAACTGTGATGGTGTCAAAGTAAATAAACAAGCAATAACAACAATCAAACACAATCCAATAATCAATTCAAATAATCCCGAAATAATCGTATTAGTTCACATTGTTGTTTGTGCGAATTAATATAATTATTTCTAGAATCTGCACTATCATTTCATGTAGATTAAAGATTATTACATTACGGTTTTTCCCACTTGTCGTTCAATTTCAATTTTAAATTTAATACTACAACAATTAATCCAATATACGTTCAAAGGTTCAAGATGTAATTTATCAAAATCTACGTGTCAATTAACTTAACAATTAAAAGGGATCATATTATTCAAATTAACTAATCAAATTCAACACATATGTCACTTCACAATTTTTAAACTACCATACGTCAACTTCAATTGCATAATATTTATCACTTTATACATTACAATTTAACATCCAATATAAACAACAATCAAACAATCAATTTATCAACCAAACTGTATTATCGTCGCATAATAATTAACAGATAATGGTGTCAGATGTCATAAGTGAACCGATACAGATAATAGCATACATAACAGTGTAAATAACTAACAGCAGCATATTTCAATTGTCGTTTCAATTGAAATCAAATTTAATAAATAAAAGAATATTAATCGTGAGTGATTGCTCACCTTTCGAGGCTAGAGAAATAGGAGATGGCACAGATACGCACACTGATACGGACACTGAAATGGAGTTACAAATCCAAGCATGATTCTCAGAGCAAAGTAAGATTGGCACGAATCGACGAGCAAAACTGTTAAATAGGAATTGCCGAAATCAAATCAAAACATTCAACATAACAACAATTACAAAACATGTCCTACGTCAAAGTTTAACAATATAATTTTATGTGCTACCGAGATCGAAATGGTCTGAAATTTGGTATTAATAAAGATCAAAACTTGTATTTCTAAACTGAAAAGAATCACTTGATTCCGACGTAAGACGGAGGAGATACGATGCTTCAAACATGAACTCATGTCGTGTTTTGCAGCAGTGTAAAATAATTTAAGTACAAAAGAACAGCTGCCTGGGTCAAACTTCTAGATCCTCGACCACTAATCAAACGATGTCGGATTTTGCTGAAATTTGACATGCATAAACTAGGTAACTTCGACTCTTTTTTAAAAATAGAATCAACTCATTCCGATAAAACATGAGTGAGATACGATATCGTGAACATGAGGTCTAACTGCTGTTCAGAAAAAAAAAATTACATCTACATAGTATATATATATACATAAACCATAGAATACTTAAAATATACTACATTTAAACATATATACAAATCCGATATAAACTTGAAAGCAAGCACAAATATATAAAATGTCTTGTACTCAAACATTATATAGTATAAATTATATAAAACACTAATAAATCAAAGCTTATGAAAACTAAATGTATTCAACCCATATATACATACCCTGTAGCGCATATAGATTAGACTATAAGCAACTTATAAACTTTTATATAAACTATAAAACAGATACAAACAAAATATACTTGTTAACATATAAAATGAACTGCAAAACAAATCTGTGCGCAACACACATAATTTAAATCTTTTTTTTTCTGACAACAACATAATATAGATCATATATAAATTCACATTTATAAAGACAAACATGTTATATAACTTCATATAAGAGTAAGTGCATGCTGTCAGGTAGGCTTCACATGAAACAAGCCTGGATGTTATACAATGCTATGAATAGGTATATTCAGATTCATAAAATAACCATTTTGATAATGTACCTTCGTATAAAGGAGAAGTAAAAGAAGGCTTTGGGTTTTGAATGGCAGGGACGTGCTGTGAGATGCATGCTGCGAGGAGCGAGTCGGGTAAGATGCCATCAAGGCGGCGGCGTGGCGAGTGGCAGCCGAGAGGAGATGGAAGAGAGTGGGAGGCGGACGTCAGGGAGGGGAGGATGGTGGTTAAGCACGCGACAAGGCCGAGGGTTTGTTCTGGGCGTGGAGGGAGGTGGGAACGCTTGTGAGGCTGTGCGTGGCCCGAGGCGGAGCAGCTGCGGAAGCGGCAACTGGCCAAGCGAAGGGTTGCGGAGCAATGGCGGATGATGTGGAAGCATGGCGGGTGAAGCGGGGTTTGCGGTCTCGGCCGGTGGTGGAGTGCGCATGCTTATATGCGTGCATGCTATGTAGTGGCAGGGGAAAGTGAATGGTTTTTTTTTTAGAAACTGTAGAGGATGGAAACATATCAAAAGAAGAGAAATGGGAACTGGGAAGAATAGGAAGAGAGAAGCATGGGAAGAATGAGGAAATGGGTGTTGAAGAAAATGCATGGGTGGAGGCCAAAAAAAATGATAGAGGAGAAGATTACAGAGAATATGTGAAGCGTTTTATATAACTTTATTATTTAATAAATTATGTTTCGGAAAGCATAGAGAACGTGGACGAACAAATTTTGAAATGAACCAGTGAAATATTCAACGTAGGGAATCGCAAAGGTCCAGTGCTTGAATTCAAGAAAATTAAATGCTAATGACCATTGGAATTTTGATGGTGGATAAACGAATACACAAATGAATTCGAAAATTTAAAACGGTACCCATACATATGACCAGTTTGCAGATTTTTCTGCGAATCGGTCTTCGAAACGCAGAATTAAATATACCGTAGAGATCAGCACGATGAGACGATCAAAACGGTATACAGATATCAGTGGTACGATTGAATTATAAAAATTCGAATTTTATACTACGGAAAATGCGTAAAAATCGTAGAAAAATAAGATCGACGGAGCCAAAGATGTCCGAATTTGGAAAAACGACAAACTGACAACTTGCTCAAAAGATGATTTAGAATTCTTCTGTGTAAAAATATTTTAGTTTTGAAAACGTTTTATTTTCATCGCTTTTTAACTGATTCAATTGAAGTAAATTTACGCGCGAAATAAACTTTCATATTTTTGGATGAAAATTACCAGTTGCTATGTTTAACAATACGCATTTCAAATATCAAATTTATATTTCAAAATTTTATCGTTTAAAATCCTACGAAATTTCAAACAATGACGTTATTAAAACCGGTTAAATTTACGGGTCGTTACACTTTTTCTCTTGAAACACATACAATTGTAGAAAAACAATTCACAAACGAAGCATGTGCCATAACGCTCGTTATAAAATATAAGGAACATATACTATTTTCCAAAACAAATGTATATTATGTAATGTCACTTTTAAAGGCCTAAGCATAAACATTTCTAGTATTTCGGTAGATTTGTCAAGAAAAATATCTATAATTATCTCTTTAGTCATTTATTTAGTTTTATTTTGCTTAACATGTTAAAATGTAGCAAAGTTTCTTCTAAGAAGACAAGAACAATTTAACACGATAAGAAATTAATCTTTCAATCTACATATAATTCCTAGATTTTAGGATCCACATATTAATTGAAATTTGAAGAAAAAACTAATATCGTAAAAAACATGTATAGTACAAATTCACACACACATAATATTCTACTAATTTTTATTAAACCGAAAATATAGTCATTTGAATTATGGAGACGTAATTAAAATTAAACGAATATAATCTATCTTGATGAAAAACCTAGCGTTGTTCATATCTTAATCTACATATCAACCATCAAAACAGGATTTTCGATTATACAGTTTGCAAGATATAACTTGGAATGGTCCAATAGAAAATATAAATAACACATCATGCGAATCATGGTGAGTTATTTAAAAAAATTAATTAGAATTTATTTTGATGAAAGATCCTAATGTCATACACATTTGAATTTGTAGATAACGAATGAGAACTTTTTTTCTCCAATTTCAGCCATGGTTTGCAAGGCTCAACTTGAAGCATTCTAAGAGAAGAGATGAAGAAGTTAACATTTGACTAATGGAGGAGGTGAAAAAGTGAACTTTTCTCTAAGAGAGGAGATGAGGAAGAGAACTATTCTCTTTTTAAATATGACTAGAATTTCTTTTTCAAAAGAAAGTGAGATCCTTTTGTCCATTTTAGATGAAAAATAAAAATATGTTGAAATAGATAAAATATTGAAAAAAATCATAATATGGAGAAGAAGATGGGAAGAAGAAGAAGAGATAAATAACCATTAAAGGCTACATTTTAATGATATTTATGGACTTAGAGCCTAAGTAAGCATACGACAAAAACTATTGTACCATGTGGATACTGTACTATCCATGATTTGTTATTTAGCATATAAAAATGATCACTTGATGGAAATAAATATAATCAGTCTTCATTTATTTTTCAGCCAAAGTTAGTTACTCGCTTTTATTTGTGTTACGTATTTGACCCTTGTTTTCTTTATATAAGATCAACCAAAATTTGGTAATCAATATTTATTAATTGCTTAATTTATGGCATAAAGATATGTACATTGTATATTTTATTTGGGTCCCTTTATTTAACTAGTTATCCTTTTATAACTTTATTAATAGCTTGCTTGGAAGCACAAACATTTGTTCCGACCATGAACTTCCAAAATTATCTTCCTATGTAATTCTTTGGTAAAATTTCATTATAATTTACCTAAGAAAATAGGGTTTGAAATTGTCCTTTAAATGCTTGAATAGAGTCGAAAAATACATGAATACGACCACACATTTTTTGAGGTTTATTCAGTTTTAACATGTAATATTTCTTTCTTTTATTGAACAAGCTATACTTCCTTCTTTTATTGAACAAGCTATGCTGTGAAAGATCTTTTGAAAAATTTCCATTATAATTTACCCTATAAAGTAGTATTGGAAAAGATCCTTTAAATGCTTGAATGCAATCAAAAAATTCATAACCATTAATCTAAAAATTAATATCATGCCTTTGTTTATAATTGATTCGGTATACTCTAGAAGATAACATTTGAAAATTTTTGATTATAGTTTACCTAGAAAATAGCATTTGAAAGGGTCATTTATAAGCTTGAAAGGATAAATATAACATTGATTGGATACAATATTGAAATATTCAAATCCTACTAAAAATGATTGCACTGATTTGATCAAAATACGACTATTAGGCTAAATATAACTTTGATTGGATATATCCTGGAAACATTCCGTTACAATTCACCATAGAAAATTTTTTTTTAAAAATTGTCAGCTTAATTTGCCTTAGAAACATTTGAAAAGCTCCTTTAAATGCTTGATAAGTTAAATATTACATTGATTGCGTATAGTCTAGAACACTGGATGTGTAGTAATATTCATTACTAGATAAATTAACACATAATAGCATGCAATCTGTAAAAAAAATTAACCATGTCAGTTAAATATATTCATTATTAAACAGAATATGGCTGGCTAATGCATGCTAAGGAGAGAATCGAACATTTATCTTTTAAATATCTAATTTAAGAAAATTCTACCATCCCTAAAAATATCATATGAAATTTTACACTACTCTTCACTCCACAATTCACAGTCAATCCAACTTTCACTATCAATCCATTACTTCCACTATTCTCTGCTCTTTATTTTTATTCGCCATTATTCACTACTGCTCACCATTATTGACCCCTAAAATCATAGTTCTTTCAAAGCTTCAGGTCAGTTTAGATGCATAATTTTCTAAGGTCTAAAGATATTATTAATTATTGTTATATATACTAGTGTAAATAGCACCTGCATGCATCTATAGAAATATTTCCTTTTTATTTAATAAAATTTTAATAGGCAGGATTGTTAGTGCAAAAACAATAATGGTCAGAGTCTTTTTATTTCAAATTGTTTTGTTTGTTGTGTTGATTGCAAACTGATAGTGGAATTCCATTGATGTGTAGTCGCAAAATGGTTGTTGTTTGAGGTCCTACTTGAAGTTGCAAACACATGATGAGACTCCGTTAATTGGTAGAGTGTATTTTCAGAATTTCAAAAGGATACCATGTAAAATATATTCACTGAATTCGCTTTACTAGTACCGGCCGCTGACAATCATTTGCACTCATCCATAAAGTTAAGCACTCAAAGGCAGTACGTACATGCTAAAATAACCCATCTTCCTTAAAAAACACTTTTCTTCTTGTTGGTATTTGTGTGGATACTTCAAGCCCGCAAAGTAACTACCATTTGATGCCTTCCATACTCTTAACCTACTTACCCTTCCTTGGCTTTTTTTAACGACCTTAATATTATGCAAGATGCATATGAAAAATCAGGTGGAACTCCGCTGACCATCAAGGATATTGATCCTTCCAAAATGTTATGAATATTGCAAACATAATACCTAGGCCAATCTAGTTTTTTCAACACTTAGAATAACTATAGCATATTTGGAATTAAAATTTTTTGTAAAGTAGATGGAGCAACAATTATGCAGCCCTGAACCAATGCCCGGAATTAACCACTCATATTCGTCCTTGGTACCTATCAGAGCATGTCCCTTTAATCACTTTTAGGGCCTGGCTAGTACCAAAGGTCCATCATCCTTTAATATTTTTAACGTTTGAACTACCGCTATGAAAATGTTTTAATGACCGATTAAAAAGTTCTCTGTTACATAATAATACTAAACTACCATGCCACATAAATAATTCATACTATTGAAACCTTATTGTTATTATATATATGTAACGTGATTATAATTAATACCATATTTAACATTTTTTTTTACTTCCAATACATACTTGATATATAATTTAATTACTTAATTCACACACATTGCAATTCTACTCGATACATGGAAACATTATTTATCTTCAGTAAGTATCTTATACCACATTACTTATTTACAGAGAAGCATTGTAAAATATTCGTGTGATTTCCTTACCTTTTAAAACTAGGAAGCCACAGTTTTCAAATATATATGAGAAATGTACAACCATATAACTACCGAAGAGGCAATAAATCTACTTTATAGTGTATGATAATATTCAAGCTGCTAGTATGATCATATTTATAATTCAAACAAATTTCCAATAATCATGAATGAATGCTAGTCATGTGTTTGCGCCATGGACTAAAACCTCAATGACTTAACATAGTTCCATACTTAAGGAAACAAAGTCAAAACTAATAGAAATAATAATCTAAAAAATCTTTTTAAAAATAATATTCAAATTTTAAATTGTTTATAATACATTACAAACAGCATAATTTCCCCGTAGATACATTACTTTTTTTGACTCCATTAGGAATATTACCAATGAATGGTGATTTTGGGTTTCTTCCATTTGAGCATTACAAAGTCCCATTTATTGCTGATCACATCGAAAACTTATATAGGAATTCAATATAATGAGATTGAGATATTCTCATATAACAACAACTAATTCAATAAGACAAAGTAATGATAGTTATTGTTATCTGACATTTTGACCATACAAATTGGGTTCAAATTTGCTCCATTCGAATTGTGAGCTGTTCATTTTCCATTTTTATATCAAAGCAGCTTCGCTTTTGGTTAGCTTAAGAAAAATAGATTTTAGTACAACTCATGGGTGCATATGCTAGTTGACTGAAATTTAATTAGACCTATATAAATATTAATTAATGATCCATGAGCTTATTTTGTACTTTTCCCTCATGGTTTTAGAAGACATTGACCATCCGGATTCTACTATTTGCAGTCCAATAAATATAAGTTGTTTTCCTTTAATATGTCTTGAACAATCCTTGATGTTTTTTTAACAGTTGTAGACAAAATTTGTACTTATTAATTATTATATGTACAATGATATAGCTATGAAATGTATAAATTGGTTCAAGTAGATTTTTACTTTAGGAACTATGTTGAACACATTTGTTGCCTTTGTATAAAACTAAAGTATAGAAACATAATACTACAACCCAGAATAATATACAAAGCGAATCTAGTTCTCAATCTTAAGTCTTTCGTTGGTCATAATATGGCTATTTGATGCAGCGGATTAACACTTTGACGTGCTAATAATGTTTTGATACAAATCGATGCAAGTTTCTTCCTCACGAAATGATTTCGTGTCAAGTAAACCAAGGTAAATGCCCAAATTCGTTGATCTATCGAGATACCGGATTCTATCTATCTTCAACACGTTGATCGCGCATGATTCCGTGTTAAAAGATCTACGATTCTTCGACGTTGATCTCGCGCATGAGATTCCGTGAATCGGCTTCAAGTTCATTGATTCGAGCGCACTCGAATATCCGAAGATGTAAGAAGAAGGAGATCACACTCAACATCAACAAAAAAGTGATAAAAAGCATACAAATAAATTTTATTCAAAAATCAACTTCCTTTACAATGACCTCACGTCCCTATTTATAGGAATTTTACAACACATATGCGACCCAACCAGTGACTCACGACCTACGACTCACGATACAACACTACACGACTTAACACATTACACGACTTAACATACGCGACTTAAAAATACAATACATACAACATACGACATAATGACTCACGAGTTAACGACATAAGAAAAAGCACGGCTTCATGCGACATAAGCTTCAGCGACTTAAGAGAACCGACCTTTATACGACATAAGAATAATGCGGCTTATAGAGATGCAGCATAAGCTTCATGCGACTTAAGAACAAGGCGGTCCTTCATGCAACTTAAGGAAAACTTGGCAGCGACATAAGGAGATCAGCGACGTAAGCATCAACGACTTAAAGAAGTAGGCGACTTAAAGAAGTAGGCGACTTAAAGAAGCAACGACTTAAGTAATGCGCGACCTAAGAGATGCGGCTTTGTGGCTTTGTTTCCTTGATCCGTTAGGTCGTTGGCGACTTAAGTTGGCGTGACTTAAGATGGTGCGACTCATAGCAGGAGTTAGGTCGCTTGCATAACTCGTTAGGTCGTAAGTCGCTAGGTCGTTCACAACTTAATACTGCGACATAGTTTCTTAAGCGGCATATGGTTGCTTGGCATAACTCGCTAGGTCGCTCTGGCGACTTAAGACCAAACGAAAGACTTAAGGCAACCGGCTTATCATGGTGCGCTGCATCATCTTTCCTGGTTGAAAAGAATTCGACCCCGAATTCACACTTTCCTCTTTTTCGACATACTTATTCTCATGATATGGAATCAAGTGTACGACGTTGAAAACGTCAGCGGTATGGATATGATCCGGCAATCTCAACCGATAAGCATTCTCATTAATCTTCTTTACGACTTCCAAAGGACCAATCTTTCTAGGAGCTAGCTTGTTGTAAGCACCAATAGGAAATCGATCCTTAGTCAATACTGCATACACAAAATCTCCTTCTTTGAATTCAACATGTCGTCGTTTGATATCTGCGAATTGCTTATATTTCTCATTCGTCTTATGAAATCGCTCTTACACAACCTTGTGGCATTCTTGAAATTCATTCACAAAATCACTAGCTCGCTTGATCACTCCTTTCTGCTGTGGAAATATAGATAAATCCAATGGTCCCTTCAGAATTTTTGAATAAACAATTTGGAATGGACTGAAACCAGTGCTACGATTAACTGCATGGTTGTGTGCAAACTCAGCTTGGCACAGCCTGGAATCCTAACTCTTCAAATTATCATTCCCGAGGCATCTCAATAGATTACCCAGGGATCTTGTCGCAACTTCTGTCTGTCCATCCGTCTGTGGATGATAAGCATTACTAAATTTCTGCTTTATCCCGACCATTCTCCATAGACTCATCCAAAAATGACTCAGTAAACGAGTGTCTCTATCTGATACAATTGACTCAGGCAAAACATGAAGACGATAGATCTCTCTGAAGTATAACTGTGCAACATTACATCTGCCATCTTCTTGCATGCAATAAAATGTACCCTTTTTGAAAATCGATCTACCACCACATAGATAGAATCATTGCCACGTTGCGTCCTTGGCAAACCCAATACAAAGTCCATGCTAACGTCCACCCATGGCTTTGTAGGTATAGGCAACGACAAATATAAACCTGCATTCGTTGCGGTCCCCTTTGAAACTTGACAGATATAGCACCTCTGAACAAACCTTTCAACTTTTTTTCACATTGACGGCCAAAAATAAGACTGTGAGATCAACTACATAGTACGGTCGCGGGCCACGTGTCCTTCTTCATGCAATTCTTTGATGATCTTCATTCGTAAACTGCAATCTAGAATACACAATTGATTTCCTTTAAATAGAAAAACATCAACCAGCATATGTCCATCCATACTTTATTGCTTGTCTTTGTCTATGATCTTGGAAAAATAAGAATCTGATGTAAGCAAATCTGGAAGTAAGTCAAAACCCATCACCTCTACTCGCATAGTTGTTAGTAAACTACTCCTCCTACTCAATGTATTAGCAACGCGTTTAGTTACTCCAGAGTTTTGCTTGACGACGAATGTAAATTGCTGCAAATAAGCTATCCATGATGCATGCCTAGCTACAATTTTATTCTATCCTTATAAATTTTTCAATGCTTCATGATCTGTATACAAGGAAAATTCTTTGTGGAACAAATAATGTCTCCAATGCTTCACAGCTTGCACAATCGCATTAAACTCCACATCATAAGTATTGTATCTCATCTTTGCTCTAGAATGTTTTTCACTGAAATAGGAAATTGGACGACCCTTCTGACTCAACACTCCTCCAATTCCAACTTTTAATGCATCTGTATGTAACTCAAATAGTAACTGAAAATCTGGCAACACTAGAATCGGTGCTGAGGTTAAAAGTTCCTTGATTTGTTCAAAAGAAAATCCTGCCTCTTCCGTCCATGAAAACTTCTTTCCCTTCATACAATCAGTAAGAGGGGCCATCACAGTACTAAAGTGCGCTATAAATCTTCAATAAAATGAAGCTAACCGATGAAAACTTCTGACTTCTGCGATAGTTTTGGGCCGTGGTCAATTTCTGATTGCTGCTACTTTACTCTGATCCACCTGTATTCCCTCCTTGGATACGACATATCCCATAAATAAAACACATGGCGTCATGAACATGCATTTCTTTGTCGCTGCATAGAAATGTTCTTGACGAAAAATAGTTAACAACTTTCGCAAGTGTTGAGTATGCTCCTTTGTGCTTGCACTATAGATCAAGATGTCATCAAAGTAAACAACAACAAACTTCCCAATGTAAGGTCTGAAAATTTGATTCATCACCCTCATAAATGTACTTGGTGCATTAGATAGACCAAACGGCATAACCAGCCATTCATATAATCCTTCCCGTGACTTGAATGCTCTCTTCCATTCATCACCTGGTCTAATGCGAATCTGATGATAACCACTCTTAAGATCAATATTTGAAAAGATTACAGACCCACTAAGTTGATCCAATAGATCATCAAGTCTTGGCATAGGAAATCTGTATCTGACAGTTATTTTGTTGAGTGGTCTGTTATCCGTACACATCCTCCATGAACCATCTTTCTTCGGCACTAACAAAGCTGCTACAGCACAAGGACTGAGACTCTCTCGAACACGCCCTTGCGCAAGCAACCTCCTCAACCTGTCTTCTCAACTCTTTGTGCTCCTTTGGACTCATACGATAATGTGGCCTATGCGGTAAAACAACACCTGACAGTAGATCAATCTGATGTTGTATTTCCCTCAGCAGCGCTAATTCCCTGGGCAATTCTACAGAAAAAACATCTTCAAATTCATTCAACACTGGTCAAACCTCTGCAGGAATTTCACAATCTTCACTTGCTTCATACCCAATCAACATAAACATTTCAGCACTATCTTTCACCTCTTCAACAAATTCTTTTAAAGATAATAGGCTAGTTGATTCCACCTTCTTCTCAACTTTACTTTCACTTTGTTCATGCTTCTTAGGAACCAAAGTAATTTGTGTACCTTCGAACATGAAACTGTAGCTGTTGGTGTGACCATTATGTTGTACAGCTCTATCATATTGCAATGGTCTTCCCAAAAGTAAATGACACACATCCATATCAACAACATCACACCAAATATCATCTATGTATTTCTTCCCAATAGAAAATGTAACAAAAGCTCGTCTTCCCACTGTAACTTCTCCACCTTTCTTCAACCATGCCATCTTTTAAGATTTAGGATGTTTTTTAGTCTTCAACCCTAACTTCGTGATGACTTCTTCAGAAATAATGTTACCACAGCTTCACGCATCAATAACTAATCGACAAACCTTCCCCAAAATAGTACATGTAGGCTGAAAGATATTGCTTCTTAGCCAACTAGAATCATTCTCATGCTTTGGCACTAAACAAGACCTTCTCATCATCAAATTACATCCTTCGTCTCCCGACACAACTTCTTCATCTTCATCAAACTTCGATGGTTGAGTATAATCAATCTCAGCTTCCACATCTTCATACACACATTCCTCTGCAACTAAGGTTCTCTTCTTTGGCTTTGTACATTCATTGTTTTTATGACCAAAATCCTGACAATTATAGCACTTGATACTGTTATCGACCTTTGCTTTAGCGGCTTCTTTGACAATTGGTTTACTAACTGCCTTGGAAAAATTAGCACTGCTACAAGCACCCTTAGTCTGGTTGTTAGAACTTATAAACACACCACCTCCTCGTCTCCCTTGTTTCTCCCAAGCTAGAGCTTTCTAATGTGCTTCAGCAATAGACATTGGACTAAACATATTCACCATGTCTTGAATTTGCATTCGTAACCCTCCAATATATCTAGCTGTTAGCTACTCCTCGGTTTCCATAATATCATTCCTTGTAATCAATTGATAGAATTCATCTGCATAATCATTTACCGTCCTCGTCCCTTGTCTCAAATTCTGCAATCGTTGATACATAAGAGATTGATAATTGTACGACAAGAAAGTTTCTTTCATCGTCTTTCTCATCTTCTCCTAAGTGACAACCTTTGATTTTCCCATTCTCTCCCGAGTTATTTTAGTTTGCTTCCACCAAGCCATAGCTCTTCCCCTTAGCCTTGTAGCAACTAACTGAACCCTTCGATTCCTAGGAACCTCCTTGAATTCCAAAATTTCTTGAACATTAGACAACAAGCAAGAAATTCTTCTGCTTGCATACGACCTTTGAATTCTGGAATTTCCATCCTCATGCCTGACTCCCATTTACTATCATTATCTAAATCAAGATATTGATTTCACACTTGGCCTCGATCTCGATAATGAATACTTCCTCTATCACCATATTCCTCAAAATCATATGTACTTCGGCATCGATCCCGTCCATCTACATCTCTATGATCACGCATGTTCCTTCTATCATGTCTTTCAACATCATGATATGGATCATCTTCAAATCAACGATGAGTTCTTGTTTCTTCATTTCGATACTCATGGTGTTCTCTTCTCATTGAAGCTGGTAATTCTCTCCGATCTCGATAAGATTGTGGTGACATTCTCCTTTCTCCCGAAACTGATGGTGAAACCCTGTCTCCACTCTGGTGCGAAACTGATAAGTTCTCCATTGACTTTGATTCAGGTCTTTCATCAATTTCTCTAACTTTCCAATACCTTAATCGATCTTTTCATTGATACGCTGTTCCATCTGTTCATCTTCTTGTCTTCTATACACATCTTCAACAATATGATAACGGTTAGCACGTCTCGGAGGCCTGATCTTCAAACAATCTCGTTTCTTTAAGTAAGCTCGGTTTTGACTCGGCTCTGACCTAACATAGCTCGTCTCTGAACTCTGCACGGCTTTGAACTGGATTCGAACTAGGCTCTCGGCTTTAAACCTCCCTTGATCTTACTTAGCTTCGATACCAAATAAGTGACGCAGCGGATTAACACTCTGACGCGTTAGTAATGTTTTGATACAAATTGACGCAAGTTTCTTCCTCACTAAATGATTTCATGTCAAGTAAACCAAGATAAATGCCCAAATCCGTTGATCTCTCGAGATACCGGATTCTAGCTATCTTCAACACGTTGATCGCGCACGATTCCGCGTTAGAAGATCTACGATTCTTCGACGTTGATCTCGCGCACGAGATTCCGTGAATCGGCTTCAAGTTCGTTGATTCGAGCGCACTCGAATATCCGAAGATGGAAGAAGAAGGAGATCACACTCAACTTCAACAAAAAGTGGCAAAAATCATACAAACAAATTTTATTTAAAAATCAACTTCCTTTACAATGACATCACGTCCTTATTTATAGGAATTTTACAACACATATGCGACCCAACTAGTGACTCATGACCTATGACTCACGGTACAACACGACACGACTTAACATACGCGACTTAAAAAATACAATACATACAACATACGACATAACGACTCACGAGTTAACAATATCAGAAGAAGCACGGCTTCATGCGACATAAGCTTTAGCGACTTAAGCGAACCAGCATTCATACGACATAAGAATAATGCGGCTTATAGAGATGCGGCATAAGCTTCATGCTACTTAAGAATAAAGCGGTCCTTCATGCGACTCAAGGAAAACACGGCAGCAACATAAGGAGATCAGCAACTTAAAGGAGTAGGCGACTTAAAGAATTAGGCGACTTAAAGAAGAAATGACTTAAGGAATGCACGACCTAAGAGATGCGGCTTTGTGGCTTTGTTTCCTTGATTCGTTAGGTCGTTGGCGAATTAAGTTGGCGCGACTTAAGATGGTGCAACTAACAGCAAAATTGCCCCATAGATACATTAGTTGTTTCGATTCCATTAGGAATATTCCCAATGAATGATGATTTTGGGTTTCTTCCATTTGAGCATTACCAAAGTCCCATTTATTGCTGATCACATAGAAAACTTATATAGGAATTCAATATAATGAGATTGAAATATTCTCATATAACAACAACTAATTCAAGTAAGACAAAGTAATGATAGTTATTGTTACCTGACATTCCGACCATACAATTGGATTCAAATTTTCTCAGTTGGAACTGTGAGCTATTCATTTTCCATTTTTAAATCAAAGCAGCATCACTTTTAGTTAGCTTAAAGAAAAATAGATTTTAATACAACTCCTGGATGCATATGCTTAGTTGACTGAAATTTAATTAGATTTATATAAATATTAATTAATGATCCATAAGCTTATTTTGTACTTTTCCCTTATGGTTTTAGAAGACTTTGACAATTAGAATTCTACTATTTATAATCCAACAAATATAAGTTGTTTTCCTTTAATATTTTTAGAACAATCCTTGACATTTTTTTAACAATTGTAAACAAAATTTGTACTTATTAATTATTATATGTACATGGATATAGATGAAATGTATAAATTGGTTCAAGCAGATTTTTACTTTAGGCACTATGTTGAACACATTTGTTGCCTCTGTATCAAACTAAAGTATAGAAACATAATACTACAATGCACAATAATGTACAAAGCGAATCCAATTCTCAATCTCAAGTCTTTCGTTGGTCATAATATGGCTATTGTTTTTTATATGTTTGAAATTGCCCATATGGTCACAAAATAATATAAATTTCAGATATTTTAGTTTGAATCATATTTGTTGATAATATGATTCCAAAACTAACATCTTAAAGTTAACGACATTTCATCTTTAATCATATTTGTATGATGTTAACTTTCACAAATTAGCAGCTCATTTGAGAACTAACGTTGCAGCTTTAAATCCCATTGGACAACGAAGTCTAAAATTTGGATTAAGCTTTTATGTTGTCTACCTGCCTACAAAGACTATTCCGATATTCTAGGTATAAAGTGTATTGAGTTGTATGAGCTAGTGTTGGTGAAATATTCACGACACTGTTTTTGCAACATCCTTTCAAACAAACTTATACTCAAATACTTACATTATACCCAAGGAAGATATAAATATTTAGCAAATTATCCAAAGTTATTGAATGAAGTATGCAACTAAATCCATCCAATAAATCCATGAATAAGTCAGTTTCCATAAAATCTAGTAGTCATTACATTTAATAATGAACTTCATTTGAACTGCAGTTGATTTATTCACACATACAACCATTTGTTATCAACAACATGGGAATTCAAGAATAATGCAAAAATTTCGTAGGAGTGAATATCAAAACAGGCGTTTAATCAAAAAATTACATATTAATTAACACCAATGCCTACAAACATTTGAATTTGTGGAATCAATTTTGAGCTATAGTTTAATCAAACCTTTTTTATCATAAAATTACCAACATATATATTATATCCTGCAATTTTATGTTGTCGATAATGTTCTTTCACTTTTTCTAAAGTAAACTATTCCATAAAAACTATAATAATCCATCTAATATGGTGAGCAGTGAGCTACATCCTTCGTCTAATAATGTTTCCTACCATGGATGCAATGTTGGTGGTGAGATCGGGCTTTGGGATGAATAGTGAGGTAGCTGAAGGTTTGGGGATCGTATTCGATAATTCGAAGGTAAGGGAGATCATTGTTGAGGGAGGTTATTGTAGATGCTACGTCGCAGATGAGATCAAATATGGGGATTGTTGATTCGGAAATTTTGTGGATGGATTTGGGTAGGAGCACAATTAGGTTTTAGGAGAAGTGTATGGAATGGAAGGCCGGTGCAATGGATGTGGATGTGGAAAATGCAAGGGTGTTCCTGAAAGTTAAAAAAGACACCGTGTAAGTTAATGTAATGAATTTTCTTTATAGCAATATATATATATATATATATATATATATATATATATATATAAGATGTATAACATTTTATTAGCCATGATTTTGATATGTTGTATATAAGATGTATAAAATATCAGCAAAAGTTTACCTCCAGTACCATAAGACCAAACCCTTTACCAATGTTGTAATATGATGTGAATACAACATCCATAAACATCAAAAACAAATGAAATAGAATAAAAAAATAGCAAAGTAATTAGTGTATCATACACAAATCCATCTCTATTGGAATCAAATGGATATGTAGCTGCTTGAGGATCATAGTTATACTTTGTTGATAATGCTCTCAGTCTACAACAAAAGATAATATTAAAGATCTCAATAAAAAAGTTTTGAAGCATTTATCATTACTATAGGTGTCAATAATGGAATAACTAGTTTATTATCACGCACAAAAATATTTAGAAGCTAAGCAATATGCTCTTCAACACCAGCATCAATTACATTATGGTTAATGTGAACAGAATGCTTTGAATTCTCTTATTCCACTGATATATGGACAGAATAGGAAGTAAAGGAAATAAATATATTTTAAGGTTCATTTTTGTTAGTCCTCAAAATGGGGTTATGGAATGTACAAAATTGTTTTTAAAGTGTGTGCTGCTAAATGTTTTTGGTGTGTTTGCAGATTACATGATAGTGAGTTCTATGGACAACCATTAAAAGTATGTATTAAGTGAAAAAAATATATAATAACATTCAATGGCCAAATGTTGTTTTATTTCTTTTTTAGTAATGGTTCCTATCAATGTTCTTTTTATAAAGATGGCTATCATTGTAATTGTTTTTAATCTACTACAAATAAGGAAGTAACACAAGTAAATATATTTTAAAGTTCATTTTTATTGGTCCTCTATAGGGGTATATTCGAAATTAATATATAACTCTATCACGTGTTAATTAAAATATAATATTAACTGTTGCTTCATATACAGACACATTAAATATTGAGGAAATTGAGCATGAATATCTAAAGCTCTATATATTGATTTGTAAGATAGCTTTATTTTTCACGCAAAAAAAAAATTCAAAAGCTGAGCAATATGCTCTTCAACACCGGCATCAATTTCTATACATTTTTATTTGAGATTTAAATTAGTATGATAATATATTTTATCCAACTGGGTAATTTAATTTTTATCCTTAAGTAACTTCATCATTTCTGAGATCTTCATTTGCAAAAAGGTAATTTATTTACAAATTATTTTAAAAAAGATTTATATTTACTTGGATATATCATTTAAATTAGATAATATTTTTTATTTACAAAAGTTCTTTACACATACCCAAAAACATAAACCGTTCTCATCCATATAGTAAGTAGAGCACACAAAACAATTTAAGTAATTATTATACGCATTACACACAAAAACACGCGCATAAATATCTAAATATATTTTCCATTTGCTATTTCTAATCAACTTAAACTTTAAATTCGACATGAACATACTTCTCTCTTTTTATATGGAGGACATTTATTACAACAATATGTTGTCCATTACAGCAATATGTCATCGATAATTATGTAAATATTGAAAATGGGAGAATATGATGGTTTCGTCAAAATCATCATGCTAGATCGGAATTGTATGTAGGACTTCAAGACGTATTAAATGCTGGAGAAAATAATGCAATTATGACACCTTTTCTTTTTCTTTGGTCTATTTACATATATATATATATATATAAACACCCATATATATAATTTTATATCAACTTTGTTTTTTCGGTATAGGTAAAATAAGGAAAAGAGTAATATTACCCTCTTGGTTCAATAGAAGTCCACATAACATGTGCCAACGTTATCAATATGCAATGGAAGTCCACGTAACATAAGCAGAAGAGTTTAAAAGTTTCGGCAAGAAGCGAAAAGACGGGATTACTTAAAGAAGACCAATGTATAAGGGCATGTATGGTTGAAGCATCAAATACACAAACGCCATCATCTTCGAGAAGATTATTTGTAATGATCTTAATTTATTGTACACCTTGAAATGATGAAATCCGCCCTTTGAAATTATTTCTGACTCAACAGAGTCCAAGTCATTGAACTATTGACTACCGGCCATTGGATTGTACCTAACTTGATTTGATTTGAACTCTAGATAGATGGAGAGGAAGGTAAAATTTTATCTAAAAGAGAATTTAAGTGGAGGCTCAAAAAAGATCAATATCACGTGTGCTTAGAGATTCTTAAATAGTTGAATGAAAGGAGATAAGTATGGAACTCAACTCTTACTCATTCTCCTTCAATCCGAGCCATCGATTGTCTAGCCCTTCTAACCCCAACTTTAGCATCCTATGCCTTCTAATTGCTATATTAATTATAAGCTTGATAATGGGCCTTAAACATATTTATGCCCAATTACAATATTATGCAATTAATACCAATCGATTGATATATTCATAACTATTACAAATATATTCAATAATATTTTTTCATCAAATGATAATCAAATTTGTAACTACTATTTCATAAATATTAATTATAATTAATTTATAACAATTAGAAATTAATTTAAATTTTTTATTCAAAGAAGAATTCACCATTTCGGTCGTATGACTAGTCGAGTGTGACAGTTGGCCAAATTTACACTTATTTGGTTTTTGTATAATCCAATTTTACTTTATTAAGCAGTACCCTATTGTGACTATTATTTACACCAATTCCCTTCGTAAAAAATATATCACTTTGAACTTATGGAATTTCGTAAAGGTCAAAATTTCAGTATTGTTCATATTCGACTCTATAGTCCAAAAACAGCTCCTTGGATCAATAAAAAAACCCGAAATGCTTTAGTTAGCGAATTTCACTTTAAGTTGACCTCAGTTGACCGGGATACTAACCCCATATAAACAAGGAGACAATCCTCCCTTGAATAGTGCTTCACTTCCATAAGATCCAATTATAATAGTTCAATGGATGTCATTCCATGATTTGATTATAATCGAAGAAAAGCTTTCATATTGAAGATCGATGGTATTCATTAGACGAGAGATCTGTGTAAATTAGTTACATTGTTATTTTCTATTTGATTTTAGTTGTATTAACCAATAGGGAAATATTGAGAGAGTCCTTCCAAAGTTATCCAATACTATTCATACGTAACCCTTTGGTGGCACCAGCCGGTGCAGTTGAAGACTCACTATGCCCCTGTCATATCCCCATTGTTCACGTTGTTTCATATATCGATGGAATTTGATTTTGTTTTTCACATTGTTTCATATATGTTTCAAGCAACAAATCTTACTGATCATCGTATATTTCATCCATTCGCTAAATAAAATTTATAATTATTAATTTGAGAATTTTCAATTTGAATTTATTGATAACAAAAATTATAAACCACATCGTAGTCGACACTAAAAAACCTAGGGCTATAATAGCATTTAAAAAATGCTATTTTTCCTTAATGTAGAGTTTCAAAGAACGCTAGGGAACAACATGCTATGGCAGACCTTAAACTTTAAATAGTGGGAGCAAAAATGCTATGAAAAAATAATTTTCTACAGCATTTGAGCAATGTTATTAAGATAAAATGCTATCTAACATTTCTATAGCGTGTAACATTTCTATAGCTTTTTCTATAGCATTTGTTATGCAACATTATTTAGCGTTTGTTGTGTAACATTTCTGTAGCATGTAAGAGGTTGCTTTCTATAGCGTTTGATGTAGGAATGCATTTATGAAACACTAGTAAATAAATATCAACTTACAAAAAAATAGAAATTGCTGTTGTTTTAGCTTTTCCACCTGTATTATCCATTTACACATTCCTTGTTTGCATATATTATAACAGATTTTCATGGACAAAAAATATGTAAATTAAAGCCTAATATTTCATTGTTTGAACAACTTTTACCATGATTATGCATGATATTTTATACATATTTGCATCAACAACTTACTTATAGACCAATCAAATAATTGATTTCATCTTACTTTGCTTTTGATATTTTCTCTGACATCTACAATATCAAGCAATCAAGATTTTAGTAATACACAAAATACATGCAATACAATCGAACAAATTTAGGTGTCAAAGATGCTAAATTACAACAATATAGGCACACATATTGACTACTTTTGGCTCCCCATCACAATAATTACATACACATTTAGGTTATTAAAAATGAAAAATGAATCAATTAGTGAGAAAGATAATTCTTTCAATTATTGCTCAACTAGCAAGCTGAAGGATCCATGACAAACGATGCAATATGTTCTTTTAGATGAAAACCTGAGAAACTTTTTTTCCACCTACAGCTAGCAAATATAAGAGTGTCCCCTTCTTATAGACTAAAAAATGATGCATACATCGAGGGAAATCTCCTTCTTATATATCAAAAAATGTTTGTACATTTAGTTTAATCCATACAGAGATGGAGTAAGGCAAAACACATGATTTGGAGAAAGAATCATTTGCTTCCTACCAATTGTGAAATAGCTTAATCACAGGTAGTCTAGTTTGTTGGTAAAAGTATGCTGGTAGCCTATCCAAATGACATTTGATTGAGGGCATAATACGTACACATCTATCAGCTTTTAGTTTATGGTAATTAAGTTTCATTTTCAAAAGTTGAAAGTTTATCGAGATTGAATGTGACGTTATTACGTTTAATCTAAGAAAATAAAGGTTGTGAGAATATTATAGGTATAACTCCATCAGTAACACAAAGTTGTTGGGTTTGCCAAAATCATTCATGCGAATTATTTAATTCATTATTTTAGTCCATTTTGGTAAATAAATTATTGAGATACGATGTTACTACATAAAATATCACAATGGATATCGATGATTATTTTGGTGGCAACTATAACAATTATACAAAGTTGGTATCAAAAACCTAGCATCCACAAAACTTGCCATGCCAAACTGAGTGCTATTAGTTTTTCCAAACTGAGTGCCACAAAAATGAGCATCCACAATATAGGGCTATTCGTTTTTCCAAACTGAGTGCCTTCTCCTAATTCCATAAAAATGTATGCACTCTTGGTTTTGCAAAATCGAGGGCAATCTCAGTTTTAAAAAATTGACTGCTTGCATGCTAAGTGTAGCGACCTGCCATTCCATACCCTTTGAGCTGATAATAGTTCACTCTTGTTCAACCCAAATTGTACGAAAGAGCGAATAACTAGGGTAAAGAAGAAGAAAGAGATAGAAGAAAATATAAACAATAACACAGAATCTCACAATCGCAACGGAATAAAATATAATATATAATAAAGGATTTTTATACAAAAGAATATGTAACTGTTTTGTACTGATAATCATTAGAGACAACAATCAATGCATTAATTTGGACAGTTATAATAACTTATCCTCATATATCAAAAATATAAGTCAACTACGGGAATACACCTCTACCATCCAGCTCGTCTCCTAAGCTCCATAGCACCTATCTCGAATCTTAATACTTGGTCTGACCCGAGTATTATAATTAAATAACACCCGAGTCAGTCTATAAAACCAGCGTGAGAAAGTACACTCAATTTATATTATTAGAGTTATCAAAATCCTTTGAAAAGCAAAGGTATCTCGTAAGATCACATCACACATAAAGATGACGGGTTTATCTCCTACGATAACCAAAATGTTTATAAAAAGTCCCATGATATTATAATAGTGTCCGAGTACAAATACTTATCCAAATAGCCGAAATTGTTACTTTAATTAAATTCCAGCATACTAGGCTCTAAAAAACAAAACCGTAAAGGCTTGTATTGGAGAATGGATTCTATACAATGACTGGGCTATTGGGGTGCCACCCATGACACTCTAGAAAAATGTACCAAGGACCTCCCTGGGATCCCATACAACACAAGAACGGCCTACACCTAACTTGGATAGAACCGAATATTTTATCATCATGAGTGTTCCCACCCTTAAAAATCGAGCGCTCCCTTTTTCATGCACAACCATACCAATAATTTATATATATTTCGAGGGTACCTAGAAAAGTAATAAAATACCCTAATTGGGTGCGACCTACTTAGCCATGCTACATCTCCCATGTTTTAGTCATATCAGGTTGATGAGGATTAAGGCTAAACGTTACCTTTCAAGAACACTTCCACTTAGAATGCTCAACATCCTCCAATGATGATGTTCTGATAGTATTCATTCATACAAGTTGTCCTGGGTCTGGACTAACTGAATCATCATCTTCACTATCTCCATAATATCCATTCATAACGTTCAAATCGGATCGAAGTGGATTTCTGGTAATTAAATCAAATCGCGATCTCTTCGAAACGATCAACGAATTTAGTCAAAATTGATAGCGGGTTTTTAACTATCAAATAACATCCATAAGTAGTCAAGCCATTATTTATAATTCTTAAAACATTCATTTCAAAATATCTTTACAAAGATATACATTCTAATCTTTTTCAAATGTATCAATATTTGAAACATTTTTCGAGTACTTTTGTCCATAACAGGATATTTCTTTCCATACCTTACTTCAACAGTAAGTGAAATATTTCCAACTTTGATTTATAATCCATTACTTAGAAAATATCTCGATATAAATCCTTCATCTCTAAATATTTTCAAAAAAGCCTTCCGTTTCAACACATAGGAAAATATTCTAGGTCCATTTCTTGAAATCATTTCTAATATCAATACTTAGGAGTTTTCTTTTCCTATCTCCTAAATTTCTGGAATTTATATTAGTCCCCTTTTACCTATTCCAAGGTTTATTATACTCAATAATAAATTCATATATCCATTTACAACTACTAAAATCATATCCGCATTTCACATCTCGAGAGAGCTTACAAATAGATAATTTAAATCATTCAAGACTATATATATAATTAGTATTTTAAAGAATAATAATTTATTTTTGAAACATGTTCAATAAATTGTTTGAAACATTAAACACTTTTTAAATAAACATTAATAACTCATTTTTCAGTCCATCCTTAATTAAAACTAACTGAATTACAGTACTTGTTATAAAAGTTAGAATTTATTTCAATAAGAACTTATATTTGAATAATCCACTTTCTAAAATAACCCAATATTAACTAGTTTGAATTTTAATACTTAAATAAATAAAATTTCACTTTTAAAACAAACTTAATTTCTAATTATATATATATATATATATATATATATATATATATATATATGTGCATGTGTGTGTGTGTGTGTATTTACAAAATTCTCAATAACCAATTCCAATCTATAAATCCCTCTCGATTCACAATACATCTAATTCCTTTCCAACTCCCTAGCCATTTCACATTCCAAAAATAGATTCTACTATTTTTCCCAAAACTATTTCCACATCTCAGCGTAATTTCACACTGTGAATTTTTATTCCAATTTATCAACAATTATCATTTCCCCTATTTATAAACATCGTTTATAGCTGTTATAACTCCTTTGAGTTTTTCTTGTTTATAAAACTAATTCCATTTATAAAATCTCATATTTATAAATCCATTTCTTAATAATTTCCATATATTTCACTAATCTTTTTAAATATTGATCTCGACTCTTTTTCATATTTTCCTGAATATCACTTAAAAATTCCACTGTTAGAATCCTTTATAATATTTATTTTAACAATCTCTATTTAGAATATTTTTATGACTAGTTAAACACAAACCAAAAATCAATTTATCATTTTATCCAAATCGTTTTCTTTTAAAATAATCCAAACTTCAATATAAATGTTTCTATATCAGAATCTCCTTTTAAATTCCTTCGAATTCCAAAAATAATATTATGGTATTTAAAATACCAAAATTCAGGCAAGTGCAACTTTAATATCCAATTATTCGGTTACAATAATAATCTATAATAGATTATCCTAACACATCATATATCAATATATATGAAATATAAAATCAACATTTTTGCGGAATCTAGTTGGATCCATCCAACCTGTATCCCTGCATCCACTGATGTTAATACAACATAAAATATCAATCCTACTTCGAGGGGGACATCGCGGTATATAGGGTCATCCACTATTATGCGTGGCGCATAGGGTCTCATACGCTAAAATGTGCAGGAATATCAATCAAACTACTAATATATATACTACTATATACATATAATATAATACCATTCAACAGATTGTATAAATTCAACCAAGCATCCAATAATTAATATTAACTATTTAAAATTAAATTCTAGTGATACAAATGAGTGAGAATTTCTCACCTTGATTTTTCTTAAAATTTTCGAATGCTCATTTTAAATTAAAATCTAAAATCCCAGCTATTTCCAAACGATAATAGAGCCTACATTAATGCGAACTTTATAGGTTTGACCTTATAATTATCAAATGAAATAGTTAATTTGACTTATCATATATACACGCTAACACATTAGCCTTTTTAAATAATAATCTATTTTATTATATAGATCATATATTAACTTAGTATACTTTCCTTTTTGAAATCATATACATTAATAGATAATCGTTTATACAAATTTCTAAAATCCAAATTTAAATAAACTTTCCAAATCAAGACATTTTAAAAAAAAATCCTGTTTTAAAACCCTATTTTTTTGCTTTGCATTCGACTTTTAAAAATGTAACTAACTAAACCAAATTTCAAAAATTAAATTAATTATCTTACATAAATAAAACATAATTACTACTAACCTCGATCATAAGCACCGATTTACTTTCCTACGCACTGCCCAAAAAAATTCGAATACTGTAGTGGCCCTGACTCGACCTTCGAAAATCGGCATCGAATACGACACTCAGATTCAAATGCCGCAGATCGAAACGTCGAATCTTGTTCGCCGAAGCTTATAACACATCAAGTACAACACAGCGGAAGAAAATGAATGATATCATTTGACATACAATGTTTGATACAATATCTGATACAATGATGATACAATAGAATGATAAAATAGATGCCAATACTATCAGAGATACAAGAAATAACAGCGGAAAAGAATATCATCAATGGACTACATCTCCAACATGCAACTGCAACACCATCTCTAAACTAAAAATAGCTCGAACACCAATCAAGTTGCACCAAGCTAACCAAGGTCAGTCATGAAAACTGAAGTGTAAAAAATGCGACCCACAAATCCAAATGGCTTCGAAGGCTATTGAACCAATTCCTACTATTCGACTATCTGAAAAACCCAACTCTAGACTACTCGTGTGGAAAATAATGGGCACCCAGAGTTTAGGAAAGGAACAATAAACTCCAAGTCAGTCATGGGACTGGTGTGAGTAAACAAAAATGATTTTTATCTTTAAAACGAACAACAAAAGCTTTTAAAACATTGAGAACCGCAATGCTTTTTGGAAAATGAAACTACCATAAGGCCTCCCGCCACACACACAATGCAAGCGTAAAATTGAAGGAGATTTCTCCTTATGATAGTCAAACATGCTTGTTATGAGAAAACTCTTTGATATTATTATTATTATTAGTGCATAGTGGAAAACCTTTCGAAAGTATAATATTAATCTTAGCCAGCATAGGTACCATTATACTGTGCCTACTATAGCTACCATTTTAAATTGTAGGTTCTATAACTAAAACCGTACAAGGGGCGTATTGTTTGATTGGATTTTCAAAAAATGGTCAGGCAAAGGAACTTCCCACATAAAATGGAACGCCTCTGGTGGGACGCCCCCAAGAAACTAACCGAATCTCTGCTACACAAGGCCGGGTTACCTCTGTAACTAGGTAACAACTGACGCGAGTATGCCATCCCCCGGTCGTTACCGACCTTTATCCAAGGGCCCTCAATCCAACAACCACACAGTAAAGTAGCTGGGCTCCATACCACGATATTAAATTTTATAAAAAATCAACATAAGTAAATATCTGGGCTCCATACCATGATATCACTTTTTTATCGAGAAGGAAATGGTCATACCCTCAGGAGGAGCTACCCCCTACATAACCTTGCTGCCACGATTCCTGTTTCGACCATTACTGGGTTGTGAGGCTCGATGAAGTCTCGTTCACAAAGCTACGCTTTTTCACAAAGCCATGCTTCGATCACAAATGATCATCAACACACAGCAGCACTTAGCATGCCACATTACCAAATTGGGGATGCATCACTAGTAACCATCAACTACATAACCTCTGAGCTCGTACGTCTCAGAGAAGGGTGTTAAGCTAAGAGAATAAATCTCTGCCACCAATAGAAATGTATTTGATAGAAACCAGCTTTACATCTCAAAGTGTAATGTCAGACACACGTCCATACAAGTATGTTCCAGGTTCGAACAGAACCGAAGGCACTTCTGAAGAAGCCCTTGCAAATCCGGGTATCTACAATCCCGATTGGACTTCCCATCACTTGGGAAATCTCTATACTGGCGCGACTCAGTGCAGAGACAATCGATGGGTTATCCTTTCGCTCTTGAAAACACCCGGTCTTCACCACCATTCTTCAAATGCTATCCATATCGACTTATCATTATTCGAAATGGGATATACGACACAAAGGTCCTCTCCCGTCTAAACCGAATAATGAATGTAATACTTAAAAACATATGGATAATGGGATTTCAGTTAAGTCACAACTTAATATCCAAAAAATTTCTTTCAAATGGTTTAAACAAATTACCATTTCCAGTCTTTTAAACAAAAAGATTCAATTCACAAAGATCCATTCACGGATTTAAAAAAAATCCATTTCGAATTGGATTAACTCATCCAATCTTTCAGTTTAAGATTTAATTCATAACTTTCAAATTCCAATTCAAATCTGGTATATAAAGGATACACCATTTAAAATTCTCTTTGATTTCAAAACAAGATTTAATTTTCTCCACAAAGGTTGATTCATGGTCTTTCCAACTATTTACATTTCATTCCCAACTTAAAATCTTTCGATACAAACTGGAGATCCTTTCTTTTTATAAAAGCTGTTATTATTTGAAACAAATAGTTTCGTTTTTGGAAAAACTGATTACAATTACATAAGCTAAAGCCATTCAAGTATAAAACTTGGGTTTAAATTTTAATTTCCAAAACCATACTTTTTAAATGGTTGAAAACCCGTATAAACATGTTTATAATTTGCATAATCTTTTTTAGACCATAATTTAAAAATCATTGAATTTGAATTCAAATATTGAAATCAAATTTAAATCAAATTATTTAAATTTGATGTTTTGTTGAGATATATAAAATAACTCTTATTTTTTTTGAAAACTCATTTTCAAAAGCTTCCAATTCCAATTACAAAACTATTTTGAATTCAAGAATTCAATCTTTAAAATTGTTAAACTATGCGACTTAGCCAATTTCCTCGTGCAATCCATACTTGTGTGTGTATGGTTTAGTCCAGGGGTTTCACACAATAGTGCAACATCATAAATCATCACATTACATATTTAAGCACATCGATATTGATAAGCGGTATAATCTATAACGCTTATCGTTCATTTATAGATTCATAGATAAATAATTTTCATTCATCACAGATCACACTGAAACAATTCGTAGCACAAAGCACAACATATCGGAAATATCAAACAGTCCGACAATCAATAGAATTCAAACATCCATAAGTAAACTCAATTAATTATCTGATTAATTTAAATCAGATAAGTCATCAATCATGGTCAATTAACATTAATTTATTTCAAATCATTTGATTAATTGTCCTTTAATCATTTATTAATTAAATTAATCAATCTTTAATTATTTGTACTTATTCAGTTATCCTTTAACTAATTTCCCTTAATGAAATAAATTAATCAACCTTAATTATTTACCATTTAATTAATTTCTTAATTAATTACAATAAGTGATTATTCCTAATCATTTAATCAACTTTGATTAATTAATTACCTTTTTAATCAATACTTAATTAATCATAATTATGAAATTGATTAACCTAAATCATGAAATTGATTATCTTTAATTATCCAAACACCCATAAGTAGTTACCCATTCATTAATTACTAACTTACCATTAAAAATCTTTAATTAACCATCTTTGAAATTAATTATCATTAACAATGCTTAATTACAAATAAATTAAACACTTAATTATTAATTAACCAATCTTTAATTACAAATTGATAAACCCCTAATTAATTACAATCATAAATTAATTAACCCTTCTTAATTACTTTCCAAAATAATTAATTAATAATTATTATTATTTATCTTAATGAACATTTTAAAAATCTTCTTTAAACTTTGAAAACAAGTTATTACTTATTTGAAACTTTAATGTTACTTAATTTTAATACTTAACTTAAAATTATCTACTTAATTAAAATATTAATTAAGATTTTGGAAAATGTTGTTAAGTACTTTCTTAAATAATTAAAATTGTAATGAAGTCTTAACTTCAAATTGTCAAACATTAATTGTCATAATTACTTAAAATTGTTTTAAAAAAGTTTACTTAACTTACCTTTTTATAACATAATATTGCAGTTTGAAAGAAAACACCCGATAACTACCCCTGTTTAACTCGAGTAGTACTTCGAGTCCCTCATCAGCTTTCCCCGAGACACCTCGTTCCCTCTCGTACTTCATCTTCTTCTTCCCTTTTTTTAGTTTAAGTTTTAAACTTAAGTTATAGATTAAAGCATCAGGAAACCACTCTCACGCTCGATCACTAACCCGTAGCAAGCGACCACAATATTCGAGCAACGACTTGAGATCGTTCACCAACAACAACACTGACACCCATCCCCACGCCGTACACATGCACGACGACGCAGCATAGCTCCGGTGAACTCCATCACCATGGGCAAGTCACAAATCCCCATAGACTCGAAATCCAAACTCAACTCGACCCTAAAAATTTCAAAACGAAATTTAGTCATTTGCTCGAACCTGAAGCTCAACCCAACACACAAAACCACCTCGCCACCACCGCTCAGAACACCAGAGATGCCCAGAATTCATCCACACCACGACAACAAACTATCCTTCCATCCTCCAGTTCCTTGTGCAACTCGATCATGTATAGGAGACATACACGCCTCGTTACTGACAAGACTAGAAACTCGAAACAAAGCCCTAAAGCGACCTCGTTCCTCAAATTCACGCAATAGAAAAATTATTCTATAATTTTTTTGAGATCACAGATGCTCATACAAGCTTCAAACCAAATTTCAACATTTATTATTGGATCGATTACTAGAAAATGAAAAAAATGCAAATTCTTCTTGAATACGAACTACTCTTAAAATAAAAATCTAAAAATCTTCACTTTTGTTTTAAAAATCATAATTTGCAGTAAGAATTCTAGTTATGAACTTGAATTAACATTTTGCAACAATCAAATTTATCTAAATATTATTTGATTACCTGTAAGAAAGGTTTCCAGTGTTGATATATTACAAACACGGTATAAATCAACTTTTAGAATCTAAATTTAAGTTTAAACACCTTGTTTCAGTTTAAAGTTAAAACTTAACAATGATTAGAAGAAAATAAATTTGAGGTTTGAAAAAAATATTCACCCTGTAACATTAAACGGAGAAGTATAGAGCAACACAGAATTATATTCAAGATCAAAGCATAAACCAGATTATCAATGAATCTTGAACTGTTTTTAAATTAAACTTAAAGCTTTAAATTTGATGTTTACTCACGCAGCAAATTTTGAACAGAGAGCAATACTTTTTCTGAAACTGCAGTTTGATTTATATTTTTTTTCCTGTGAATCCTTTTTCTGTTTTGTTGTTCAGTAGAATGAATTGATGAAGCTTCTTATTTTCTTTTCTTTCTGGCTTTGTTTCGCTGAGTTTTTTTTATGAAAGAAATGAAATAATATGGATGTATATACGTAGAGAAGGTGTTTACAGAGGGGAGGTATTTTCTGGTATAAGCTTCCTTTTTTTTTTTTAATCAGATTTTTCTTTGTTGACTAAAGATTTTTTTTCTTTCAATTGGAGGCTGATATGATAGTAGTAAGCACTTATGTTTCCATTTTATTTACAGCCTCATCATCTCATTTGGCTTTTGTGTGAAGATTTTTATTTCCTTGTATTTATCCTTTTGTTTTATCTTCTTGCTTTCCTAATTTGTTTCTATCATACTTCATATATTCTTAGATTTTTACTTATTTTATTATCTTACATACTTTTTACACTTGTTAAATGACTTGTATTTCTCATCAATTAAAAGCTTTTAAACAAATTTTATATTGCATTTTTATTATACATCTTCTTAATCATTATTATATACACATTATTTTGAACAAAATGTTTTTAAAACTAGCTACCCATAAATAATTTATATAAGTAATATTTTTAGACCCAAATCATTTCTCTAAGTTATTTACTTAAGTTTAAATTTAAATGCAAACTCAATATTCAAATTCAAATTCTATAGTCAAATTTACTCATATATACATATACATATACATTTCAAATGCAAATTAATTCCAAAATTAATTCCAAAATTTACATTAACTATTAATTTAAAATCAATTCAAAATTGGGATCGTTGCAGATTCTTCCCTTAAAAAAAAATTCGTCCTCGAAATTTGCAGGTAGGAAAACAACAAAGATAGAGAAACAGTTTTCCAGGTCAAGCTGGATATCTATTTTATATTCGGCTCACCAAATCAGAATATCACCAATATGAGAACAAAATAATTCAATACGACACAGGATACTCGGGTCATCAAATCTACGAAATATGCAATGCACTGGTTAGTCCGAAGAAATAACTAACCATTCGTAGAACAAATCGAGACCTAAACAATAGATAAATGGATTTAAATTTTCCATAACTCTCAAATACTAGATATGGATTCCAAACTCAAATCGGAATACCCCAAATTATATATAACTTGCCCCTCTTCGGACTTTGATATTCATAAGAAATTACAATAGAATTTCAAATTTGGCTTTAAATCGAAATTGTTTTATCGATACAATTTATTTAACTTCATATTTTAGTTACCACTTTATTTCACATTGAATTTCAAAATCACTGAAATTAAAAACAAAAAGCTGATAGAAATTTAACGAAGAGAATACGAGGTAGAAACTTATCTACACGATTCGTAAGGGCCATAATCACACCAAAGCTTCTCCTTTAAGCCGCCACAAAGCCAATCAAAGAATTGAAATCGAATCAAAGGAGATTGACAGAGAAAGATTGTTTCCGTTGTTGTAGGGTAATGACCATTTAATGGTATTTCCCTATCCCCTATCTCGTCCTCTTCTTGAACTCATACTCACTATCAGTGGATAGTAAGAGAATTTACTGAGGCATACAGACGGATATCTTAGGGATATACTCATTCTAGGGTTTACTTCACCCTATGTCTAATGAACTGCTTAATGTGTTATACTCCTGAGCTAAAGTTTCAACCTTCGGCTCTGATACCAAATGTAACAACCCTGACTCGACCTTCGAAAATCCGCATCGAATACGACACTCATATTCAAATGTCGTAGATCCAAAAGTCGAATCTGGTTCGCCAAAGCTTATAATACATCAAGTACAACAAAGCGGAAGAAAATGAATGATATCATTTGATATACAATGTGTGATACAATATCTGATACAATGATGATACAATAGAATGATACAATAGATATCAACACTATCAGAGATACAAGAAATAGCAGCGGAAAAAAATATTATCAATGGAATACTTCTCCAACGTGCAACTGCAACACCATCTCTAAACTAAAGATAGCTCGAACACCAGTCAAGTTGCACCAAGCTAAACAAGGTCAGTTGTGAAAACTGAAGTGTAGAAAATGTGACCCACAAATCCAAAAGGCTTCGAAGGTTATCGAACCAATTCCTACTATTCGACTATCTGAAAAACCTAACTCTAGACTGCCCGTGTGGAAAATAGTGGGCACCCAGAGTTTAGGAAAGGAACAATAAACTCTTGGTCAGTCATGGGACAGGTGTGAGTAAACAAAAATGATTTTTATCCTTAAAAACAAACAACAAAAGCTTTTAAAACATTGAAAACCGCAATGCTTTTGGGAAAATGAAACTACCATAAGACCTTCCGCCACACACACAATGCAAGCGCAAACTTGGAGGAGAATTCTCCTTATGATAGTCAAACATGCTTATTATGAGAAAACTCTTTGATATTATTATTATTAGTGCATAGTGGAAAACCTTTCGAAAGTATAATATTAATCTTAGCCAGCATAGGTACCATTATACTATGCCTACTATAGCTACCATTTTAAATGGCAGGTTCTACAACTAAAACCGTACATGGCGTGTATTGTTTGATTGGATTTCCAACAAAAGTTCAGGCAAAGGAACTTCCCACATAAAATGGAATGCCTCTGGAGGTACGCACACGAGAACCAAACAAGATCTCTGCTACACAAGGCCAGGTTACCTCTGTAACTAGGTAACAACCGACGCAAGTATGTCATCTCCAAGTCGTTACCAACCTTTATCCGAGGGCCCTTAATCTAACAACCATAGAGTAAAGTATCTGGGCTCCATACCATGATACTACTTTTAATAAAAAATCAAAAGACGTAAATATCTTGGCTCCATACCATGATATCACTTTTTTATCCAGAAGGAAATGGTCATAGCCTTAGGAGGAGCTGCCCCCAAATAACCTTGCTGCCACGATTCCTATTTCGACCATTACCCAGTTGTGAGGCTAGATGAAGTCTCATCCACAAAGCTACGCTTTTTCACAAATCCATGCTTCGATCACACATGATCAACAAATGATCATCAACACACAACATCACTTAGCATGCCACATTACCAAATTGGGAATGTATCACTAGTAACCATCTACTACATAACCTCTGAGCTCGTACATCTCAGAGAAGGGTGTTAAGCTAAGGGAATAAATCTCTGCCACCAACAGAAATGTATTTGATAGAAACCATCTTTACATCTCAAAGTGTAATGTCAAACACACATCCATACAAGTCTGTTCCGGGTTGGAACAGAACCGAAGGCACTTCCGAAGAAGCCCTTGAAAATCAGGGTATCCACAATCCCGATCGGACTTCCCATCACTTAGGAAATCTCTATACCGGCGCGACTCTGTGCAGAGACAATCGACGGGTTATCCTTTTGTTCTAAAAAATACCCGGTCTTCACCACCAGTCTTCAAATGCTATCCATATCGACGTATCATTATTCGGGATGGGATATATGACACAAAGGTCCTCTCCCGGCTAAACCGAATAGTGAGCGTAATATTTAAAAACATATGGATAATTGGAATTCTGTTAAGTCACAACTTAATATCCAAAACTTTTCTTTCAAATGGTTTAAACAAATTACCATTTCTAATCTTTTAAACAAAAAGATTCAATTCACAAAGATCCATTCATGGATTTCAAAACCATTTCCATTTCGAATTGGATTAGCTCGTCCAATCTTTTAGTTTGAGATTTAATTCATAACTTTCAAATTCCAATTCAAATCTGGTATATAAAGGATACACCATTTAAAATTCTCTTTGATTTCAAAACAAGATTTAATCGTCTCCACAATGGTTGATTCACGGTCTTTCCAACTATTTACAATTTCATTCCCAACTTGAAATCTTTCGATACAAATTGGAAATCCTTTCTTTTTATGAAAGCTATTATTATTCGACACAAATAGTTTCGTTTTTCAAAAAACTGATTACAATTACATAAGATAAAGCCATTCAAGTATAAAACTTGGGTTTAAATTTAAATTTCCAAAACCATACTATTTAAATGGTTGAAAACCCATATAAACATCTTTATAATTTGTTTAATCTTTTTTAGACCATAATTTCCAAATCATTGAATTTGAATTCAAATATTGAATTCAAATTTAAATCAAATTATTTAAATTTGAAGTTTTATCAAGTTTAATAAAATAACTCTTATTTTTTTGAAAACTCATTTTCAAAAGCTTCCAATTTCTAAAACTATTTTGAATTCAAGAATTCAACCTTTAAAATTGTTAAAATATGCGAGTTGGCCGATTTCCTCGTGCAATCCATATTTGTGCGTGTATGGTGTAGTCCAGGGGTTTCACACAATAGTGCAACATCATAAATAATCACATCACATATTTAAGCACATCGATATTGATAAGGGTATAATCTATAACGATTATCGTTCATTTACAGATTCACAGATAAATAATAGAAATTTATCACATATAAATAATTTTCATTCATCAAAGATCACGCTGAAACAATTCGTAGCACAAAGCATAACATATCAAAAATATCAAACAGTCCGACAATCAATAGAATTCAAACATCCATAAGTGAACACAATTAATTATCTGATTAATTTAAATCAGATAAGTCATCAATCATGGTTAATTAACATTAATTTATTTCAAATCATTTGATTAATTGTCCTTTAATCATTATTAATTAGATTAATCAATCTTTAATTACTTACACTTATTCAATTATCCTTTAATTAATTTCTCTTAATTAAATAAATTAATCAACCTTAATTATTTACCATTTAATTAATTATTCTTAATTAATTACAATAAGTGATTATTCCTAATCACTTAATCAATTTTGGTTCATTAATTACCTTTTTCATCAATACTTAATTGATCTTAATTATGAAATTGATTAACCTTAATCATGAAATTGATTATTTTTAATTATCCAAACACCCATAAGTAGTTACCCTTTCATTAATTACTAACTTATCGTTAAAAATATTTAATTAACCATCTTTGCAATTAATTATCATTAACAATGCTTAATTATAAATAAATTAAACACTTAATTATTAATTAACCAATCTTTAATTACAAATTGATAAACCCATAATTAATTACAATTATAAATTAATTAACCCTTCTTAATTACTTTCCAAAATAAATAATTAATAATAATAATTATTTATTTTAACGAACATTTTACAAATCTTCTTTAAACTTTGAAAACATGTTATTACTAATTTGAAAACTTTAATGTTACTTAATTTTAATACTTAACTTAAATTATCCACTTAATTAAAATATTAATTAAGATTGTTAAAAACGTTGTTAAGTATTGTGACGACCCGGGTTCCTCCGCCCAGAAGACCGTTTCATCTTGAAGAAAGAAAGGGATGAGAAAATAGAAAAGATAGAGAAGAAAGAACAACAACATCAGAATCCTACAGCGGAACGAATAAATTATAATAATCACATAAGTATTTATATAATATACAACATTAATCAGAGTTATACAGATAATACATCACACACTAGACAGTTATAACCACCTGTCTAGTTAATACAACACAACTCAAACAAATGACCCAAAGATACCAACACAACGGAACTATATATATCTACAACGCTGAAGCCTCCTGCTCCATTGCTCCTCCAGAATTCGTCAAAGCTAACCTGAATCCCTTGGCTACCGGTAAAAATTTGGGTACCCAAGAGTTTATGAAAGACAAAAAATAAACTCCGGGTCAGACATGGATCTGGTGTGAGTAACAGGTTAAAGTTGCTTAATTTTGAAAATCCTTTGAAATAAAAGGTCTCTCGTAAGACTCCCCGCACATAAACATGGGTAAGTTTTTACCTTACGTTGACCAAAACATTTGATAGGAAATTCAGTGATATTATAATAGGTCTAGGGTTTTCAAGTAAATAGAAAATAGCCGAAATTGTTACATTCATTAAATTCCAGCTACTAGCCACAAAAGTGGGTAATACAATCAAAACCGTTGGCACTTATTGGATTGTGGATTCCATACAATGGCAGGGCTACGGGGGTACCGCCCGTCACAGTACGTGGCCTAGATCAACGTACCGGGGATCACTCCCGACCCCCTGCAACACAAGGCCGGAACTATTCCTTACTGAATAGTCCCGGACAAGATAACCCCGGTAGTTGTTGCAATCAACTGCCCACACAGCCGAAAAATAAGGGACATCTAGACAGGGGAATATCCTTGTCCTGCTTGGGCATGACCCACCTAACCTTGCTGCACCTGCCCTGTTTTAGCCATTCCCGGTTGATGACGCTTGAGGCTACAATTACCTTTGCAGAACATCTCTTCGAATGCTCGTCGTCCGCTTGACGATGTGTTGAAAGCATTCAATCCATACAAGTTCGTTCCGGGTTCGAACGAAACCGAAGGCATTATCTCGTTACACTCATTTTGGAATCACCCTCAGAGTTAACGACAATAAACCTTGCACTATGAATCTTCATCTTCACTTCAGATTCACGACCTATCGTTAATTTGGAATCGATGTGGTTTTCGGATGTTCCAAATAAGGAAACCGATCCCGGTCTCATCGAAATCCAAAACGTGTCTTTTAAGGCCAAGTTGTCTATTTTGCCTTAACAGTTTAATTCAATATTATCAATACACGCAGATAGATAATTCATAATATCATAATAGATAATCATATCATCATCACATATAGAAAATCAATATTATCATCCAGATAGATAATTAAATATTATCATATTTAAATCAAACATCCATATCACATAGATATTGCTCATCTCATATCTGAGATCACAATCATCAAATGAAATATCAATATCATTCATCCATAAGCAATGATTTATAATCATACCATTTGTAATTAATTTAAAATGAATTAAATTAACTACTTCTATCTCTAATTAATTTAAAGTAAATTAAATTAATTCTTTATCTATAAATCCTGCTTATACAACCCTTAATTAATTATAAATCAAATTAATTAATTAATCAATCTCTAGATATTCATCTTAATTAGATACCTTTGATTAAACATCTTCTAATTATAATGAGTAATTAGTCTTTATTTAATTTCCCAAATTAATTATCCTAATCATTTATAGTAATTAATATTTAATTACTTCATTTATAATTGATTACATTTATTCTTAATTAATTACATCAATTAATCACCACATTATTAATTATTCCTTAATTAACCAATTCTTAATTACATCATTAATTATATTAATCAATGATCTTTAATTCAGATTTAATTACTTTATTTAAATTACATTAAGCGATTGATCTTTAATTAAACAAAATTATTAATCACCCTTGATTAATAACAAAACAGTAATTAACTACCCTTAATTACTTATATTAGTAAATCAATTATCCCATAATTAATTATCTCTTTTAATTAATCCTTTGATTAATTCGAAAAGTAATTGTCCAAATTACTCCATTAACACATCATCTTTCACTAATTACATTTAGTAATTAACATTAATTACTTCCTTAAGTAATTATGCTCCATTAGTCACATTAATTACACATATCAAATTATCAAATGATTTCTTAAAATAATTAAGCCCAATTAACAAACTTAATTTAATCATATTATCAAAATTAGTTGCAATAAGTAATTAATCTCTTAATTACTTTTATCAAGTAATTTCATTTAACCATTTACAATAGATTATCTAAATTAAATTAATCACATTAATTAATCAATAAATATCCCTTAGTTAATTATCGTCATTAACTAATAGCATTTCTTAGTTTACTTCTTAATTAATCTCTAATTACAAATTAATCTAAATTACAACTTCATAAATTAATACATAAGTCAACCTTTAATTAACTTATTAATTAATTCACTTCAATATCTTAATTATCCCTAAGATAATTAATTCTTTTTAAACTGATTTAAACAAATATTAAAGTGTATTTTGGACATTACCCCCTTTTGAATTTAAATTTGAATTTCATTTTGAATTTAAGATTTCAAAATGATTTACCATTTTAACATTAGCCCAATTTAAATATTTATTTATAAACTTTAAAAAGAAATATAAAAAAACATTTGTTATTTATATAAAAAAGCCTTTAAATTAACTGCTTAATCTTTTGATAAAAAATTTAAGTTTTTTGCATTACATTACATTTTAACCTGCTTTTGAAAACTTGATTTTTGATCCTTGATTAAAAAAGCCAAACTCATCATTTTTTTCCTCTTTTACCTTGGATTCAAAGGTTCATTTGCATCCATACTTTAAAATTTTGAATTTAAATTCCATTTTAAATTTTTATTCCAGATTTTAAATTAAACTTTAAAAATCTGAAAACTATCAGGTTTTAAACCTAAAACCCAATTTAAAGATTTTAAATCTTTATTACATTTCCGATTTTTATGCAAAGATAAATTTGGATTCAAACTTAAATCTGGATTTAAACTTGATGAAAATCTGGTATATAACTAAGTTTTCATTTGAATTTGTTTAAAAAAAACTCAAACAACTTGCTATTAGGTTACAAACCTGGAACAACACTGACCAAACTCAAAACAAAGTAGACTTTGAGTCGCATACCCCTCTTCTTCGAGCCATATACTCGAATGACTCGAGTGAAACCCGAGGAAACAGTCCACAAAAAAACACAGTGACAGGTTTTTATCAAACCTGTAACCAACTCCCACCAGCTCTTCAAATGGGCACGGTGCACGTGCACCGTTCCCCCACCTAACTCAGACCATCTTTGACGACCTCCACGAGTCATCTATTACCACCTCGTCCAGTTTCGATCACCAAGACTTCCATGCATCCCTGAAGACGAATTCGAGCATCAAACTCAACCTGGAAACACCAGAGCATTCCCACCTCACAACCTGTCAACGGCTCGCCGCTGCTACTATGACCATCAGGAGTCCTGAAGCTTCGGCCCTGCCTTCCTCTACAACCCAACCACCATCTCCCAAAAACACGAAACGCTCGATCAATCATAGTACCCGTGGTGGATCGAACAACCAAACCCGGTTAAACTAGGGTTAAGAACCGAAAACTTCCACCATCATCAACACAATGATCATCCACCTCTCCTACCATTTTTCCTAGATACTTCGTTCACTACTCCATCTTCCAGCAGAGCCCCGACCCTTCCGGTTTCATAGATCATCAGAGATACTCAAATTTCCCTTTCTAATGAACCTAAAACTGCACTTTAACCCCTTCACTAAAATCCTTGATTTTTGTTTCAAAATTCAAATTTTTGCATGATGTATCAAATCCTAACTCTAGAATAATAAATTAGGATATTCAAATTTCCTCTTGATTTTGACTTGATCAGTTAAATTTTGATTCCAGAGTCTTATTAATATTATTTTTTCTTGAATAAAATTCTAAACTAAATTTTGCAGTTAAACAAACCATTTTCACTTAAATCTTAAGTTTAAATAGGGATTAAATAAAAAGATTTTGAATTTCTTTAACAAACAAGGCCTGGAAGTTAAATACAGAGAGTACTCTGATAATACACATGCATTACGTATCATACAATCATATGCACTCAACAGAATTGAATTTATATATACACATACATACTTATCCAAAGTTGAATATGCAACATATATATATACTTAACCATTCCAATGTGAGGTAACTCACAGAGAATACAATATGCAGTAGTTCCATCTCACAAATGCCAGAGAAACGAATATATAAATATTCACATGAATATATTAAGCATTCAAATATTAGCACGCAACATATTAAAAACTTAAGTAATTTTAAAGCTGTTACTCATAGCAAATGAAAAACAAGGCAAGTTTATAATGAAACGGTTTGGATTTGCAGGCTTGAAATATACAAAAATTTCATCACACAAACACCTAGAGAAAAATGAACATATAAATATTCACACAATATATTTAAGCATCCAAATATTTTCATGCAACATATTTTAAAACTTGAGTAATTTTAAAAAATGTTACTCACCATTGCTTTTGGGAAGAGACAGAGCATTCTTTTGTCTGAAACAGTTTGAACTTTAGAAATAAAATTTGTTTGCTGTGATCTTCCTAAACTTCTTGCCTATCTTTAGTTGTAAATATTACTTGAGTTTGTATAAATGAAAATGTTTGCCATTGTTTCAGGTTGGATATGTTTAGTGAAAGAACTAAAAATAAGAAGATGTGTATATAAAGAAGTTTAAAGGTAGGTGATAACTGGTTTAGCAAGTTTACAGGTAAAATCTTATTTTTTTTTTCAGAGATTATGTTTTGTTTGTATATGACAAGATTTTATATTAGGAGGCTGACTTGATCTTATACAACTCGAAATGACTATTGTTAGCTGCTAAGAAATGGTGTCATTTAATGCAAATGTACTTGTGTTCCCTACTTATCTAATTTTATCATTTCTCTTGCCTGCATCTTATTTCTACTTTGCTTTGCTTTAGCTTTCTCTACAAACTACCTTATATGTTTAACATGCACAAAGATATTTTTACTTAGCTTTGCACCTCTCTTACAAGCAACCTGCATATTTATTTTATTCTATTTTACACAAACCCAGCTTGCTTTTGTACTTTATACATATATATACTTGCCTGCCTAACTTATTGACATATACAAAGTTGTTCTAGCAAATGTTACAAATTTTTAACCTAAGTATAGATACATACTTTTATACTTAAACACATTTACAATTTTACCTTTCTTTTACTTTTAAACTTAAACTATTAAATACTCCATTTACTTATTATTTATTTATTACTTATGTTTGTAACCATTATTTGATCGATAATTATGCTTAATAGTTATAAAGTTTAATTTAAACATTTTGAAAGACTTCATTTTTTTGAAATTTCAAATCATAGCTTCCCTTTATAAGTAGATTTGAAATAACAATTTCCATTAAAATCATTTGTAAAAGCATTACATTATTAACATTGTTTAAATAAAACTCATTATTAACTTAAAATAATTTATAAAAGAAACAATCTCTTCAAAATATAAATTACTTATTTTATAAAGCTAAATTAAAAAGAGCAAAACAATCTTTTTATTTAAATTTAAACCTAGGCTAGAATTTATTTTTAAACAAATTAAATTTATCTATTTAATAACTAAGTACTAAATTAAATCAAATTTCCAAATTTACCAAAAATATTAGAATTAGAATACATAACTTTATTTATTAATTTAAAACAGAGCTTATCTATATATAATATATACAAATATATACATATATACATATAGATTATAAATAGAAACAATTTAAATTAGCTTTTAAAAGATAAATCATCAATTAGATATTTATTTAAAAGAAGATGATTAAATCAATTTAAATCTTATTGACAATAAAAATCAACTCTATCTAATGTCAACACAGATTATTAAATTGATATTGCCATAAATTCCGGGATATCACATTCCTCCCCCCTTAAAAGAATTTCGTCCCCGAAATTTAAAACAAAGGTAATTTAATAATCTAATTAAAGATTTAATTCTAAAACACAAGCATATATCAATCATATGCTAACAATCATAGCAACCAATTCATCCAAACAAACAAATCTAACTATCTAGATAAAATTCCGGATAGAATTTTTCTCAAGTTTTCCCCAAGAATAAATATCGGGACACTCGCTCTACAGAATTCAAACAAACAGTACTACTAAGCTACAGAACATCCACTTATCTAGATTAACAAAACAAGTCAGGATATCAAACTATAGACAAGTCTGACTCAACAACCAAAACTCCCTGAACTGCTGATTCTACAACCAGAGATAGATCTTACACGTACTCCCTCCGAGATACGTGAAATACAACGAACCTCTGTTATCCAAACTGACAATTCGATCCTGAAGACTAAACACTTATCCATAATCAAATCTCCGACTTCGAAATCCAAATTCTTCCGTCTCTTATCCACTAAACTCTTCGGGCGATCTTGGGCTTCCTTCATCCTTACTGATCAGCTCAACTTTTGCTGATGTTCTTAGAAACAAACTGAACCAAAGACAATCCAACAAATTGATCTTTCCATGATTGACCAAAAACTAAGAACACAAACTCTATTCCAAAATTAGAAGGCTGATCTCACTTCTCTCATCCGGAATAGATTAAACAGATGCACACCCAATCTGGCCTCACATCCTGAAAAATTTCCTGTAGAACTCTCTAACCCAAACATTGCAACATCCTATTGCTTCCAAACTAAAACAGCTGCCACCATGCTTCCACTACGCAACTCTGACTAAACAGATGAAAATGCTGAAGATGAACTCAAGCACAGACTGAACAACACATAAAAATAAAGTTCACATATCCAAAAATAAAACTCAGAAGTTCCTCTAAAACCTGCACTGCTTTACCAAACTCAAAAATCATCCTATTACTAAGATGAACCATTGGTATCATTCCTGGAATCAAGTCGATACCAAACTCAATCTTCTGATGCTGACCAAACTTTGACTTCCTGAAGACATCCAGAAAAATATCTCTGAAACACAAGAGAACACTCAAACTATCGCAAGTCACTTTTGCGATCAATCCAGCCTAATTCCAAAGATACTGCTCTCTCTTTACAAATCAGAACAGCTTACACTTATGTGGCAAATTGACGCAGCGGATAAATCGAAACAAACTTTAATCGATGGAATGTAGCAATCGGTGAGTTGAGAATACTGCAAGGCCCAAATCCGTTGATTCAAGATACCGGATTCTAGCTATCTTCGTCCCGTTGATCGCGCACGATGCCGAGAAAGAAGATCTACGATTCTTCGCACGTTGATCTAGCGCACTAGATTCCGTGAATCGGCTTCAACAAACGTGGATTCGAGCGCACTCGAATGACGTAAGTGGAGATAGGAGATTACACTCAACTACCAATTGGAGAAGAAAGCACAAAGCAATCAACAAGAAATTTTATTTCCAAAATCAACAACTCAAAAATGTACAACACACGCCCTATTTATAGCTTGTTACAACCGGCCCCCTTAAGTCGTATACGACTTACGACTCATCCTGGGTCGGCAACGACCTATGACTCACGACTCAAAAACACACAGCTTAAAATCCAGCGACTTAACAAACTGCACGACTCATCAGCTACCATGACTCATGACTTATCATAACAAACGACTCAGAACATGTACAGACTCAATTATAGGTCGTGAACGACCTAACATCATTCAACAGCGACTTAAAGAACATACCAACAGTACACGACTCATCGGTACAAGCGACACAACACTTAGGTCGTATACGACCTAATGACTTACGACATAAGACACAAACGACTTACGACTCAACCTTCCACGACTCATAGAAAATCTACACATCCAGGCTTACGACTTAAGACTCCCAACGACTCAAACTCTTAGGTCGTAACTCGTAACTCGTTAACATCTTTCTCTGATCTCCAGTTAGGTCGTGGACGACCTAGGCCTTCAACAGCTTCTGCTCTGTTAAGTCCTGAACGACTTAAACCTGTGTCGTTAACTCGTATGTGACTCATCAAACATGAACGACTTATGCTTCCATTAACTCGCAGCTTCTTTTCTCATGGATCTTTAGGTCATAGACGACCTAACATCTTCTCCTTAGGTCGTGACCGACCTAAAGTACCTCCATTAGGTCGCAGCTCGGTTTCACGTGTCCCCTTAGGTCGTTGCCTGTTTGAGTTAGCTCGGAAGCGACCTATACCTTCCTCCTTAGGTTGTATACGACCTAGGCCTTCTCCTTCCTTAAGACGAGAACGACTCATGCTATGTTGTGAACGACTCATGCCATGGAAACTGTTAGTTTGCAATTCTTCAATCCGGGTCTAAGCTGCATCATCCTTCCCTGGTTGAGAAAAATTCGTCCTCGAATTCGTAAATTCTTCCACATCAGATTGTTCATCTCCATAATATGGTATAAGATGTTTAACATTGAACACGTCAGAAGTGTACACATCCTTCGGCAGCTTCAGCTTATAAGCGTTTTCATTAATCTGTTTCACAACTTCCACAGGACCAGTTTTTCTAGCTTTCAACTTGTTATAAGCACCCACAGGAAAACGATCCTTTGTCAATACAGCATAAACCAAATCACCTTCCTTAAATTCAACACTTCGTCGTTTCAAATCAGCAGCCCGCTTATACTTCTCATTTGACTTTTCCAATCGTTCTTGAACGATTCTATGACATTCCGTCAATCCTTCAACAAAATCAGCAGCTCGTTTAACCGTCCCCTTCGGTTGTGGTACCACCGCTAAGTCCAATGGTCCCCTGGGTAAATTTGAATATACAATCTGAAATGGACTGTAACCCGTACTACGATTCATGGCATGGTTATGAGCAAACTCTGCTTGGCATAATTTCATGTCCCAACTTCTCAAATTATCCTGTACAAGACATCGCAACAAATTTCCCAATGACCTGTTTACAACTTCTGTCTGTCCATCAGTTTGCGGATGATACGCGCTACTAAACTTCAGCTTTGTTCCCACCATTTTCCACAAACTTAACCAAAAGTGACTCAGAAAACGAGTATCCCTATCTGACACAATAGATTCTGGTAAACCATGCAATCGATACACCTCCTTAAAGAATAATTGTGCCACTCGAACTGCATCCGTTGTCTTCTTGCAGGCAATAAAATGTGCCATTTTAGAAAATCTGTCAACTACTACATATATAGAATCATTACCACGCTGCGTTCTCGGCAATCCCAATACAAAGTCCATACTCACATCAACCCATGGTCTAGCCGGTACCGGCAACGACATATATAACCCAACATTGGTCGCGGTTCCTTTCGAAACTTGGCAAATATGACATCGCTCCACAAACCTTTCGAATTCTTTCCTCATCGACGGCCAAAAGTAAGATTGAGAAATCAACTGCAACGTACGATCTCTACCCACATGGCCTTCTTCATGCAACTCCTTGATAATTTTCATTCTCAAGCTGCTCTCAGGAATACATAACCGATTTCCTTTAAACAAAAATCCATCAATCATCATAAATTCATCAGTACTCCCTTCCTTCACTTTCTCAACATATTTCACAAAGTAAGGATCTTCTTCAATCATCTCTGGCAGTAATTCAAACCCCGTCACTTCAACCTTCAATGTTGTTAACAAACGACTCTTTCTACTCAAAGCATCAACTACCCGATTCGTCACCCCAGATTTGTGCTTAACAACAAAGGTAAACTGCTGTAAATACGCGATCCATGACGCATGTCTCGCTGAAATCTTGTCCTGCCCCTGCAAATGCTTCAACGCCTCATGATCAGTGTACAGAACAAACTCCTTCTGAAATAGATAATGTCTCCAATGTTTAATCGTTTGCCCCACAGCATAGAATTCAACGTCATATGTGCTGTATCTCATCTTCGCCCCTGACAACTTCTCACTGAAATAAGCAACGGGTTTCCCATTCTGACTCAACACTCCTCCAATCCCAACCTTTGATGCATCAGTATGTAGCTCAAACAACAACTGAAAATCTGGCAACACAAGAATTGGCGCTGTTGTCAAAAGTTCTTTGATTCGTTCAAAAGCAACCCCTGCTTCCTCCGACCAAGAAAACTGCTTCCCTTTCATACAATCAGTAACCGGGGCCATCACGCTACTGAAGTGTGGAATAACCTTCGGTAGAATGATGCCAATCCATGGAAACTTCGAACTTCAGTGATAGTTCTCGGCTGTGGCCAATTTCTAATAGCTTCAACTTTACTCTGGTCCACTTGGATTCCCTTCTCAGACACAACATATCCCAAAAATAACACACTTCTCGTCATGAACACACATTTCTTCGTGGCTGCATAAAATTGTTCCTCACGAAGAATAATCAACACTTCCCTCAAATGTAGAACATGCTCCTCCATACTCCTGCTATATATCAGAATATCATCGAAATAAACCACCACGAACTTCCCAATGAATGGTCTAAAGATTTGATTCATCACTCGCATGAATGTACTAGGTGCATTTGACAAACCAAATGGCATAACCAACCATTCGTATAACCCCTCTCTTGTCTTGAAAGTTGTCTTCCATTCATCTCCAGGTCTAATCCGAATTTGGTGATAACCACTCTTTAAATCAATCTTCGAAAATATAGTTGCCCCACTCAACTGGTCTAACAAATCATCCAACCTCGGCATAGGAAATCTGTAACGAACAGTAATCTTGTTCAAAGCTCTACTATCTGTACACATTCTCCATGTTCCATCCTTCTTCGGCACCAACAAAGCTGGTACTTCACAAGGACTCAAGCTTTCCTGAACAGGTCCCTGTTCTAATAACTCTTCCACCTGCCTTCGTAACTCTTCATGTTCCTTCGGACTCATTCGGTAATGTGGTCTATGTGGTAACACTGCTCCCGGAACAAGATCAATTTGATGTTGAATGTCTCTCAATGGCGGTAACTCCTTAGGCAACTCTTCTGGAAATACATCTTCAAATTCTTTCAAAACTGGCTTTGCTTCTTCAGGAATTTCAACCTCTTCACTGCTCTCTCGCCCAATCAACAAATAGACTTCAGGCTCCTCTTCAACCTCCTTAACAAACTCCTTCAAAGTCAACAGAGTTTTCAATTCCTCAATCTCCTCCAGCTTGCTCTCCTTCTGTTGTTGCTTCTTGGGAACCAAAGTAATTTTAGTACCCTCGAACATGAAACTGTAGCTATTGGCACGACCATCATGTTGAACTGATCTATCAAACTGCCACGGTCTGCCCAACAACAGATGACATACGTCCATGTCTACAACGTCACACCAAATTTCATCTTTGTACTTCTTCCCAATAGAAAAATTAACACAAGCCCTTCGACACACCTTCACTTCACCACCCTTCCTTAACCATGCTAGCTTGTACGGTTTAGGATGTTTCTCAGTTTTCAAGTTCAACTTCTTCACAGCCTTGGTAGAAATAATATTATCGCAACTTCCAACATCAATAACAAACTTGCAAACTTTTCCCAGAATAGTGCATGTCGACTGAAATATGTTACTTCTCAACCAACTACAATCCTCCTCTTGCTTTGGTGTAAGACATGACCTCCTCATCATAAGATTACAACCTTCATCTCCAGATAATTCTTCTTCCTCCTCAACATAAGGGGTATTTGAACATTCTGCCTTCTCATCATCATCCTCAATCTCAGCAACCATTGCTCTCGTCTTCGGCTTCGGACATTCATTGCTTTTGTGACCCAACTCCTGACAATTATAACATTTGAAAACACTGTTAACCTTCGCCTTCTCAGCCTCTTTCACCACTGGCTTATTGACAGGTTTAGGAACATTAGAACTTCCACTAACACCCCTCGCTTGATTATTGGAATTAGTAAACACACCACCTCCACGCCTTCCTTGCTTCTCCCAAGCCAACGCTTTCTGATGTGCCTCTGCCACTGATCTAGGATCAAACATATTAACCATATCCTGGATCTGCATTCTCAACCCCCCGATGAATCTAGCAGTTAGCTGTTCTTCCGTTTCCATAATATCATTCCTGGCAAAGAGTTGGTAAAATTCGTCAGCATAATCACTAACAGACTTCGTCCCTTGCCTCAGATTCTGCAATCTCTGGTACATAAGTGATTGATAGTTGTATGGTAAGAAAGTAGATCTCATCAATTTCTTCATCTTATCCCACTCAACGACCTTCGACTTCCCCATCCGTTCTCGTGTAAGTTTAGTTTGCTGCCACCATGCCAATGCTCTTCCCCTCAATCTAGTAGCAACCAACTTCACTCGACGATTCTCCGGCACTTCCTTGAAATCAAAGATTTCTTCAACATTAGATAACCAATCAAGAAATTCTTCTGCTACCATCCCTCCTTTAAATTCTGGAATTTCCATCTTCATACCCGATTCCCAACGTCGATCATCTTCAACATCCCGATAAGAATTTCGAATTTGGTCTCGATCTCGATAATGAATACTAGTTCTATCACCCTCATCAACAAAATCAAAGGTACGCCTACATCGATCTCGACCATTATCATCCCTTCGTTCATGCATGCTTCTTTGACTATGTCTCTCTTCATCTCTATAGGCTTCATTGTCAAATTCATGTTGACTTCTTCTCTCTTCACGTGCATAGTCACGATGATCTCGTCGTGATGAAATTGATGTTTCTCTTCTATCTCTAAAAGAATGTGGTGATACCCTCCTCGCTTCCGTAACCGATGGCGAAACTCGGTTTCCTCCATGGTTTGAGTTTGGTGATCTCCTCCTTTGATTCAAGTCATTCATCAATTTCTCCAATTTTCCAATGCCTTCATCGAACTTCTCATTAATACGTTGTTCCAAAAGCTCGGCTTCTTCTCTTCGATACAAAGCTTCAACGATTTGATGACGATTAGCTCTCCTTGGTGGCATGATTGGAAAACTTCACAAACACTTCAACAAACAATAATAAGTCACGGCTTCAACTTCAAAACCCTTCACAAGGCTCGGCTACTTCCCACAAGTATACACGGCCTTCAACCTCAAATTCAAACACTTTCAACACTTTGATCCAAAATGGAATGGATCGAAAGTTCTCCCTCTTGTTGCAACTTCAATATGAACACGATGAACAACTTCAAACTTCAACTTCAAATATTTGGCTCCAAGAATCAACTTAGCTATGATTGGCTGAGTATGGCTCTGATACCAATAATGACGCAGCGGATAAATCGAAACAAACTTTAATCGATGGAATGTAGCAATCGGTGAGTTGAGAATACTGCAAGGCCCAAATCCGTTGATTCAAGATACCGGATTCTAGCTATCTTCGTCCCGTTGATCGCGCACGATGCGGAGAAAGAAGATCTACGATTCTTCGCACGTTGATCTAGCGCACTAGATTCCGTGAATCGGCTTCAACAAACGTGGATTCGAGCGCACTCGAATGACGTAAGTGGAGATAGGAGATTACACTCAACTACCAATTGGAGAAGAAAGCACAAAGCAATCAACAAGAAATTTTATTTCCAAAATCAACAACTCAAAAATGTACAACACACGCCCTATTTATAGCTTGTTACAACCGGCCCCCTTAAGTCGTATACGACTTACGACTCATCCTGGGTCGGCAACGACCTATGACTCACGACTCAAAAACACACAGCTTAAAATCCAGCGACTTAACAAACTGCACGACTCATCAGCTACCATGACTCACGACTTATCATAACAAACGACTCAAAACATGTACAGACTCAATTATAGGTCGTGAACGACCTAACATCATTCAACAGCGACTTAAAGAACATACCAACAGTACACGACTCATCGGAGAATGGCATCTCAACAAGAAGAACCGATGGGCCAGGCTGAAAATGTCTTCCCAGTAGCCAACCTGTTGGATAACCCTCCGGAGAGAACTCCCACAACTCTGAATCAGCGGGTGTTTAACCAATTGCTCATCCAGTTTGGCATTGCCGAAGCTGATGCCTTACTGCCGGGGCCAAATGATACTGCAGATAGGCCCCCTTCTGGCTTTATTGCTGTCAACCGCCAAATGTGCTTGAGCGGTGCCATACCACCTTTCAATGACTTCCTTCAGCAGTTCCTGCTTCGATTATCTATCTCTCCATTCCAATTGCACCCCAATGGTCATGCCATTCTGATGGGGTTATGTGTGCTATTTAATAGAGTTCTGGGCCGATTACCGAGCTTTGAGGAAGTCTGCTACTTTTGCTCATTCACAAAAATTAAAGATCATCCCTCTATCGTAGTTATAAGGAGTGCTCAAAACCGCAAGCTCATCACCGATCTTCCTGAAAGTGTTCATGGATTTCTAAACCAGTATTTCTTTGTTCGTTGCCCTCCAGGGTTTTATGCCATCTGGAGAGTAGGAAGTAAGATTTTCCTGTTTTTATTTCTCCATTCTTGGGCTTTTCGAAATCTGAGTTGCTAAATGCTAACTTGGCTTCTTTATTTTTTTCTGTTTTAGCGCTTCCTCCTCCCTCTAGAGATCCATGCTATAAACAAATTTTTGAGAGATTGAACGCCGTGGCGGCAGAAGAGAGGAGTATAAAGTTTTTGTTAAATGATGGATTTCTACATCAATACGGGCTTCTTCATTCTTCTCGCTTTACTCAGCTTCGTGAAGTCCCAACTGAAATTCCCGATTCTCCGGCGGAAACCCCTGATGCCCCGGTCTCTACTAAAGAGCACATGCAGGGAGGAACCTCTATAGAAACTCCACTAGTGAAGTGTTCAATTCCGAAGGACGTTGCGGGGCCGTCTGACAAGTCTGCACTTGCCCCAGTTATCGAAGAGGAAGAAACTCCACGATCTTCCGGAAGATCTGCCGACGAAGGAGTTGAGAAAGCCAGTCCCAAAAAACATGATGGTGATGATGTTTTCGAGGGGTTGAGCGATTTAATTGTGACTTCTCAAAAACTTTTCAAAGATGATGTTTCCAAAACTATCTCTTCTGTAATTGAGGCGACATCTTCTCTACAACAAATGTCAACTCCTTCCACTCAAGTTATCACTACCTCTACTCCACAGAGTGGTCTGTAGCTTGATGCGTGTAGTTTACACGTTACACAACACTTAGGATTTTTCAGCACTTCTACGCATTCATCTTCTTATACTTTAAAGATTTCTAAAGCTTATTATTTTTATTCCAGATTCTCCAATGAGGCGCAGAAGTTCATACTATGATGATTTCCAGCGCTACGGGAGGCGTAGCCAATATGATTATAGGCGTCACCTCTCCTCTTACAGAGAATCGGATGAAGAGAGGGCCATCAGGAAAGCAGACGAGAGACGAGCATATAAAGAACGTCACCGAAGAGAACGAGAAAGAAATGACCCTCCCCACAGAGATGATGATACCCAAAAAAGAAAGACTCACGATGAGAGAGGTAAGGGTCACATGGATGATTCTTCTAGCAAGCGGGCTAAACTTACTGAAGAAACAATGCCGACAGTTTCTCAAAATGTACCTGCTGAATCTCCTGCCCCCGTTCGGTCCGACATTCAAACAATTATCAACCGGCCCGCATACCAAGTTGGGCAAGGTCCTCCCACTCTTCAAAGTCGATTCCCTCAGTGGTGCCTGAGAGGGGTTCGATTTGATCTCGACTTGGCTCCTCTTGACAAATCGGCTATGCTACGAAATCTTGACACTGTCAGGACCGATATTGAAAGAATGTCGAACTGGCAAAAACTTGTCGACGAGCTTCAGAGGGTTAACCGAGCCAATCTCGAGGCCATGCTCACAATGGAGAATGATAAGGCTGAGTGGAAAAAGACTCTCGAACAGCATGACGCCGAAATGAGAAGTATTGCTTCCTATAATGAAAAGCTGGAAGCGGAAGTAGAAAAGCTTAAGGAAGAGTTAGCTACTTCATCTACTTTCCATTCTCAAAAGGAGAGCATGCTTCAGCAATAAGTACGAGATGCGCATGCTAGTCAAAGGGCAGTTGAAGATAAGCTTGCACACCAGGAGAAGGTCATAGAAGAATATCGCGCTTAAACTTTACAGCTGCGAGAACAGACCGGCTCTCAAAGCTTGGAGATAGAGATGTTAAAAGCTCGACTTGCTATGGCCGAAAAGGAGCGTGACGAGGCTGTTGCTGGTAAACTCGCGGCCGAAGAGGCCCATCAAGCAACCAAAGCTGACATTAGCTCCACATTATTTGATTTTTATCTGCACAGCATTTTGGGGTGTGGCAGCCTTGCCTTTCTAGGCCCTAAGTATGAAATTACACTAGCTGAAGTTTGGGAGGCAGCACTTGATATGCTAGGTGGTAAAGGTGCTGGCTATGTTGAGACAGCTCTTGAAGAGCATTATCTCGATGATGATGCCCGCGCCGCTCTTGCCAAGGGAAAAGAGCAACTCGCTAGAGTACGGGCCGGAATGGCGGAAGATGAACGTTCTGAAAAAGAAGTACCACCTACCACTTCTGAACGTCCTCTAGTTTCTTCTGAAGTTGACATTACAGGTTCCAGTGCTCATTCGCTGCCTCCTACAAGAACCGGGGTAATTACCCCTACTGATGATGAGGCTTTGGAAGATATCGGGGCTCAAAATTATGAGATTGAACTAACGAAGCAAACATCTTCAGGTAATTTTGACATTGGTCCGATTCAGGTGGATTGCCTGCTTGCTCCTCAAAAGTTTGATGAGCTTCTCGATTACTTCTTGAATCTCGACGAACCCATATCTCCCTTCTTTTGGGGAGATACTAATATTTTTAATTTCTCTTCTTCTGCAGTTGAAACACCGAGTGCTGTGCAGATTTCACCTCCTCCGGTTATCCCTCCTCTGTATCTTCAGGTGACTCCTCCTTCTGCTTCACAACCCAGGTCACAAGAAGAGCAAATTGAGGCTCTTCATGGCTTGGATGACCCTATCGCTTCGCAAGAGCAGAAAGACGAGGGACTTGAAGGAGGCGAGATCTCTCCGGAGCGGACTCCTTCCGATGACGTAGTTTTGTCCGCTCTTGTTACTCCAGGGAGTGAGTCTTCTTCGAAGAGAAGAAAGAAGCACGGAACATCGAAGAGGAGGGGGAAGAAAATCATCACTACTGAAGAGGAACCGGAAGTTGCACCGGTTGCACCTCCCTCTCCTTCTTCCCTTATGCCTATAGATAGACCTGAAAAACAAATCATTCGGCCAGGCAAAGGGTCCAAAGGTGGTAAGAAGAAGTGAAGAGTCGGGCTTCGGGCTTTTTGATTCCTTTTTTGTGTAATGGTCGGATGTTGTGCAGGCACTGGCCCCTGCTTTTTTATTTTCAAACCTGTATCTACAATTGAATAAAATGATCCTTTATTTGTACAGACTCTTGTTTGAATTTGAGAATGCATTTATTATTCATTTTTGCACAAGTTTATTTATATGATATTGCGGTGAGCTTGTGGTATGTTGTTTGAGCGTACTTTACCGATGTAGCTATACCATTTTGTATGTAACTATACCATGTTGCCCCCATATCATAAGTTTGCTGCAATATTTTATACTTTGAGGGGACTCGCACTCTTATTTTCTGAAGAAAAATTACTTCATTCTTGAAGAAATTTTTTGTAGAGTACAACTTCCTTCATATAAGTTTTTACGCTTTGTCCTTCGAAGAAATCACTTTTTTCTTTTGCTTAAGTACGCATTTTGCCAAGTGAATTCTTCTATGTAGTAAAGCAGGCCTCTGAAGAGTACTTTAACTTTCTTCCCCTCCTTTTTTTTTTGAGGAAGGTAATTTTCTAGAATAGGTAAATCACTCTTCCTTTGAAAGTTAAAGTATGCCCTTGATGAGGATATTTTTTTTTAAAAATAGAAATTTGTACTTCTGAGGAGGGATTTTTCACGTTTCAACATTTGCAAGTTTTATTTCAATCTTGGTGAAACGTGTACCTCCAAAGAGTTGTGCCTTCGAAGAAAGCCTTTTCACGTTTCAACACTTGGAAGTTTTATTTCAATCTCGGTGAAACGTGGGCTTCCGAAGAAGTTTTTTTTTTTTTTTGATTGTGTCCCCGGGAGGGGGTTGTACCTCTGAGGAGGGATTTTTCACGTTTCAACACTTGGAAGTTTTATTTCAATCTTGGTGAAACGTGTACCTCCAAAGAGTTGTGCCTTCGAAGAAAGCCTTTTCACGTTTCAACACTTGGAAGTTTTATTTCAATCTCGGTGAAATGTGGACTTCCAGAAAGGTCTTTATTTTGTTTGCATTTCAACTCTGGTGAAGTGAAATTCCGAAGAGCGGTCGTAACACTTCAACTCCTGGTGAAATGGGCCTCCGAAGAGGGCTTTTATTTTGTTTGCATTTCAACTCTGGTGAAGTGAAATTCCGAAGAGCGGTTGTTACACTTCAACTCCTGGTGAAATGGGCCTCCGAAGAGGGCTTTTATTTTGTTTGCATTTCAACTCTGGTGAAGTGAAATTCCGAAGAGCGGTTGTTACACTTCAACTCCTGGTGAAATGTGCCTCAGAGAGGGTTTTCATCGCCTGGAAGTTACTCTCTCATGGTTGGAGGGTCATGACTCCTCCAATCTTTTTTGTTGAGTAGAGAACTTTCTTTTTTGTGGCGTATGACCCATTAGAGGTCTTTATCCTCCGAAGAGTTGTGCCTCCGAAGAGAACTTGTGCTGCCGATGATGGCTTTGGTTGTTCCCTTGTCCACTTGCTTATGCCTTTTCAGCGATCCTCTTTTTATTTTTATTTTTTTACAAGTAACTTGTTTAATCCAAGGAAGTGTACTTCATTGTCAGGCAAGTTCGTGAGAACGAGCACCAGCTTCTTAATTGGATGTTTGCTTGTTCAAACAATCTCAATTTATTAGCAAAGGCCCATTTCTATCGAAATCATAAGCCGTTCAATTGAAGTATTTCCTATCTAGGATTTGAATTCGGAGCTTTTGTGACTTGAAATTTGGCGAGAATCACTTGGTCTTATTATGTGCAAGTTTCACTTCCATTGTCTGCAAAAATTTAAATCGACATTTCAGCAATACATTCTATGTACTTTTTATATCGAAAATAAAGCAAACATGTAATAATAATAAGGAACACAAGATTTATAGTGGTTCGGCCAGGAAATCGGGCCTACATCCACTTTATATTTTTTCATTATTTACTTGCATCAGTTTTACAATTGCCTTCAATTACAAGAATCATACATTCATAATTCTTTTTACAATATTTCAACAAAATTTTCAAGTAAAGTATGGACGCAAATGATTGCTATTCCATGCCCTTGGAATTTGATCTCCTTCAACAGTAGTGAGTTTGAATGTGCCGTCAAGAAGCTTCTGACCTATGACATATGGTCCTTCCCAATCTGGCCCAAACACACCTGTCGCTGTCATAATTCTCTTCAGGACTAGGTCTCCAATCTCAAAGCTGCGTTGGCGAACTTTGGAATTGAAATGTCTGGCTATCATTTGCTGATGAGATGCAATTCTGAGATTAGCCTCATCTCTTTTTTCATCAAGGAGATCTAGCGCTTCAAGCTGTAGCTTTTCGTTTTCTGCTTGATTGAAATGGATTCTTCTATGTGAAGGGACCTCTATTTCTACCGGAATCATTGCCTCTGACCCGTATGCTAATGAAAACGGGGTGTGCCCAGTCGCATTTTTGTGAGTGGTTCTGTATGCCCATAGTGCCAGTGGTAGCTTATCGACCCAACCACCTTTTGCTCTTTCAAGTTGCTTTTTGATGGTTGACTTAATAATTTTATTCACGGCTTCCACTTGCCCGTTTGCCTGCGGATGAGCCACTGCTGAGAAGCTTTTTCGGATTTTGAATCGCTTGCAAAAATCTTGGATTTCTTCACTTTCAAACTGAGTACCATTGTCTGTAATTATTTTTTGAGGCACACCGTATCTGCAAATGATGTTTTTAGTCACAAAACCTATCATCTTCTTTGAGGTGATAGTGGCCAGTGGTTCAGCTTCTGCCCACTTAGTAAAATAATCTACAGCAACAATGGCATATTTAATTCCAGATTTGGCAATTGGTAACGGTCCTACAAGGTCTATCCCCCATATTGCAAACGGCCATGGACTGACCATCTGTGTGAGTTCAGTGGAAGGAGCTCTAGGAATTTTGGCGAATCTTTGGCATCTGTCACATTTTCGGGAATACTCTGTTGCATCTCGATTAATTTCTGGCCAAAAATATCCGTATCGGAGAATTTTCTTGGCTAATGTTTGGCCACCTGAATGACCACCACGTTCTCCTCCGTGTACCTCCGCTAGGATTGCTTTGGACTCTTCCCTGGATACACACCGAAGTAATGGCATTGAGAATCCCCGTCTGTATAATCGGCCATCCTGGATTATATATCGAGAGGCTTTTCTCAGTACCTTTTGTCGTTCTTTTGAGTTCCCTGGTAAGGATCCATTGAGAAGATATTCTGTTATCGGAGCCATCCATGATTCTTGCTCTTGAGACATGCTCATGACCCAATCAATGTCCATCTCATCAATGCTAGGAGTCGACAGGACTTCCACCGGAGTCAACCCCAGAAATTGAGCTTCGCCTGTGCTAGAATACTTTGCGAGAGAATATGCTTTCATGTTTTCTTCTCGAGGAATGTGACTTATCATGTAATGAACGAAATCACCCAGGAGTTCCCAAGCCTTTGACAAGTAGGCGGGCAAATTCCCCCCTTTTGCTTGGAATTCCTTTTTAACTTGGCATACAATAAGCTGAGAATCACTGAATATCTGTAACGCTCGGATGTTTAATTCTTTAGCAATCCTTAAGCCAGCGATAAGGGCTTCGTATTCTGCTTCATTGTTTGTTGAAGGAAATTCCAATCTTAGCGCATAGCATAATGATCGGCCTTCAGGGGTCTCAAGTACAACTCCGGTTCCAGAACAGTAGTCGTTTCTTGCACCATCAACATATAACTTCCATTGGATTGTGGAATCGTCGTCCGTTTCCTCCTCACTGTTACCCTTATCTGTGAATTCTGTGATGAAATCCGCTAAAGCTTGTCCATTGATTTCTTTTCGGGGATGATAAGTGATGTCATACTGACTGAGTTCAATATTCCACTTTAGAAGACGACCCGAAGTCTAAGGGCGAAACAGGACTTGCTTTAAAGGTTGATCAGTGAGGACTCTGATAGGATGAGCTTGAAAATATTGCCTCAGCTTTCTAGATGCAATTAGTAGGCAATAGGCGAGTTTTTCCAACTTAGAGTAATTCATCTCTGCCCCAGTGAGTCTTTTGCTGATATAGTAAACTGGATGTTGAATCCTTTTGTCTTCTCGTATCAGCTCTGCACTTAAAGCATGAGATGATACTGCCAAGTGTATAAGAAGATCCTCGCCATCGCCAGGCCTAGAAAGTATTGGAGGCATTTCCATATGGCGAATCAATTCACCAAAAGCTTATTCGGGAGTCCAATCGAAGTTTTTCTTTCCTTTCTTTAGGGCGTCAAAGAATGGGATGCATTTATCTGTGGCCTTGGAAATGAACCGACTCAAGGCGGCGACTTTTCCATTGAGACTTTGCAATTCCTTCTTTGTTCTAGGAGCTTTGACTTCTTTCAATGCAGTAATTTGAGCTGGACTGGCCTCAATGCCCCTAGCGCTCACGATGAAACCTAAAAACTTGCCGGATTCCACTCCAAATGAACATTTTAAAGGATTGAGCTTCATTCTGTATTTCCGAAGGACTGCGAACATGTCTGCTAAGTGTTCTATGTGATCCACTGCTTTCTTAGACTTTACTAACATGTCATCGACGTAGACTTCCATAGTCTTGCCCAGTTGCGGTTTGAAAATAGCATTAACGAGTCTTTGGTATGTTGCCCCTGCATTCTTCAACCCGAAGGGCATAACTTTGTAGCAGTAAAGACCAGTGTCGGTGATAAAGCTCGTATCCTCCTGATCTGGCTCATGCATCATGATCTGGTTATATCCGGAGTAAGCATCCATAAAAGAAAACAATTCGTGTCCCGCTGTTCCGTCTACCAGTTGGTCGATTCTGGGTAATGGGAAGCAGTCTTTGGGGCAGGCCTTGTTTAGATCTGAAAAATCGATGCATACTCTCCATTTTCCGTTGGCTTTCTTAACCAGTACTGGATTTGAAACCCAATTCGGATAGGTAGATTCTTTGATAAAATTATTCTCCATGAGCCGGTCAACTTCTTCTTTTAATGCCGCCGACCTTTCTGGACCTTGAGTTCTCCGTTTCTGTTTCACAGGTGTAAATTTTGGATCAATATTTAGAGCATGCACTGCAACTTCTGGGGATATTCCGCACATATCGGCATGAGTCCAAGCAAAAACATCCAGATTTGTCTTTAAAAAAGATATTAAGATATTCTGAATTGACACATTAAGTTGTGAACCCACATTCAACACCTTGTTTGGGTCCTTTGGGTCAACGGTTATTGGTATTGTCGTTTCCACTGGTACCACTCTATTTTCCCCTGCACTGACTTTTCTAGGGTCCATCTCTTTCCTTGCTCCGCTGTGCTCGCCAGTGCAGGGTCCGCCCTGTAATTGCTACAAGGCTGGTTCTTTGATGCGGACTGGGGCTGCCGCATTCTTTCCCATTTCTCTTTTTCTGGTTTCTCGTAGCTCTGTCAGATAACACTCTCGCCCAGCATTTTGATCCCCTTTTATAACTCCCACTCCATTGTCTGTAGGGAATTTAATAGTGAGGCACCACGGGGCAAGAACAGCTTTGAACGCTGCCAGAGTTGGACGACCAAGGAAAGCATTGTAAGCAGAAAATTCGTCGACAATCACAAAAGTTTGCTTGCGGACCATTTTTCTCTCCCCTTCTCCAAGTTCCACAAACAAATCAATGGTTCCTACCAGCTGTTTTGGCTCCCCAGTGAAGCCAGCGATTTTCTGCGATGAAGCTTGCACATCAGCCATAGGGATCTTCATTTGGTCGAATGTTTTCTTGAAGAGGATATTGCAGGATGCGCCACAATCAATGAGAACTCTTCTGACAATAGCTGGCCCGATACCAGCCGAGATGACTAAGGGGTCCAAGGTAGGAGCTTCAATACCTGCGGAATCCCTAGTTTTGAATACAATATCATCATCAAGAGTTCTTTGTTGCTTCAAGGGCGTAGCACCTTCCAAAACGAATACATCTTCCTCTGTCGGTACATACTTTAAAGCTCGGGTATACCTTTCCATCTCACCCCAGCTTCTGCCCGCTGGGTGAGGTCCTCCTGTAATGACATTGATAATAGGCCTTCCAGATTCATGCCCTGCAGCCTTCTCAGTCGTCCTAGGCTGATGAGTAGGAGCCTGTTACCCCTGACTAGATGAAGCAGGATTGTTGCTATTCTTTTTCACAAATTGCTGCAGTTTGTTTTCCCTTAGCAACTCTTCAATCAGATTTTTCAACTGGCGGCATTCGTCGGTTTCATGACCGGGTTGATTATGGAAGCGGCAGAACTTCCCACTCTGTATGGCCTTTTTCCCGGTCCTTAGAGGAGGAGGTTTAGGAAAGTCAATAGAATCTTTAGTGGCAAGGTAGATACGTTCCGGCGTATCTGATAAAGGAGTATATTCTGATGGCTTGAAGGATCGGGGCTTCTTCAGATTACTCTGCTTCTTCCCGTTGTTATTTTCCCTTTTTTGCCCTACAGATTCATTCTTGCATGGAACAACAGTGTTATCTTCGGCTTTTTCCAACACTGCCTTTACCGGTACGGGACGGCTTTCTAAGCGTATGAATTCATCTGCTTTTTTATAGAACTTTTCAAGGGAATTTGGTTCCTTCATGTTTAGCCATTTCCCAAACTCGCTCGACTTGTCAATACCCTTCATCAGATAAGTCAATATCATTCGCGGTTCTGCATTGTCCACCTCAGCTAGCGCTATATTAAAGCGGTTTAAGAAAGATCTGGTAGTCTCCCCTGGATTCTGCTCCAAACTTGACAGTGACATGATATCCTTGGCTTTTGAGGCGTATAGTCTGAACTGCTCCTTGAACTTCCGGGTTAAGTCAGAAAACTGATCGATAGATCGGACTGGAAGTTTGGTGAACCAAAGCAGAGCTACACCTTCGAGATACACAGGAAAATATCGGCACTTTATTTCATCAGAGGCTCTGGCACCTGTCATGTGCCAATCATACTTGTATAAGAATTCGTTCGGATCACTTGTCCCCTTGTAAGCTGGAATGGTTGGAGGGACAAACTTCCTTGGGAATTCAGCCTTTAAGATTTTCTCAGTAAACGGAGTTTTACTTGGGGCGAAACCCCATTCTTTCTCGTCTTCAACCCTCTGCATACTCTCTTTCATAATTTGTCGGACCATTCCAGAAAGATACTCCTCAACATGTCGAGCTCTAGATCCGCCAACCTCTGGAAGTGTTTGTTCAAAGGGGCTAGCAGCCCTTTCAGGAGCATTTCTTTCTTCGGCATCATGAATGTTGCCAGCAAAATTTCTTTCATTACCTGCTGGTTGACGGTTTGCCCCAAGCAAATCGTTCAACCTATTCAGAATTAGAGCATTCTGGGCATTCTGAGCCTCGAATTGTGAATTTTGGGCATTTATCTGTTGGTTCAGCCCTAAGATTGCAGCATCCAGCTCTGCCTTTGTAACTCCGACAGCTGGAGTGGCTTGATTCGATATGGGGGAAGCGGAGGTTCCCTCTTGAATATTCCCAGATCTGACAGATCTACTTTTCTTTCCAGGAGCCATAATCTCGGATAGGCTTCTGGTTTTCAAGGAAATTCTCTCTACAAACCTCTTTGAAGCAATGATGATAACTCACCCTGAGTTCGATTTCTCAGTGAAAGCACCAAAAATGTTAACGCTAAAATTTGAACGCTAACACCCCGGTGTATAAAGTGAGATCGTGAAAGCACCACCCGATAACTCGGGAACAGATTATAAGCAGATAATAGTGAAAAAACAGTAAACAACAGCAATTTTATAGTGGTTCGGCTCAAGAGATAGCCTACGTCCACTTTGAATATCTTTATTGACGATTTGATTACAAGTCAATGCAGTTACACTTTGATTACAACACTTTGAGTTTCAAGTGACTTTGAACAAGTAGCCTAAACTTCAATGTCGATCCAAATCTTTGAACACATGTTTGACATGTTTGATTTCTTCGTGAAGTTTCTTGAAGGTGTTGAAGTAGTTTAGAATGCAGCAGAGTAACGGCGCTTGAAATGAATCAGCCAAAAAAAGTCCCTTGAATTTTGGGGGTGGCCATGTATTTATAGGCAAATTTCTGGGCTGGAATTGTTAAGTCATGAGTCGTGACCGACTCAGAATGAACCGTGACCGACTCACTTACCACGAGTCAGCAAGTAGTGGCATAGATGAAATGGCATTGAGCTTGTCCCTCGTATGCTTAGGTCGCCAGTGACTTATGATAGGTCGTTAGTCACCTTGAGTCGTTGGAAACCCTGAGTCGTTGGAAAACCTGAGTCGGTCTACCCCATAAACCACTAACTAGTTAAACCACTCCGCTCTTCTAAGGCATTAACTCGTTGAGTCGTTGGTCCACTGAGTCGTTACGAACCTTGAGTAGATGAGTCGGTCCAGTCCTTGAGTAGATGAGTCGGTTCAGTCCTTGAGTCGTCTCGTATGAGCCGTGAACTTCGTTAAGTTGGTAACTCAATGAGTCGGCCTGTATCATGAACCGCTAACCTCCATGAGTCATTCCATTCCTCTGAGTTGCCTTGAGCCTTAGCTCGTCAGCCAATTGAGTCGCTACCAGTTGAGTCGGTCCTTTCCTTAAGTTGCTGAAGCCCCTTGAGTCGTAAATCCAATGAGTCGTTAAAGACCTTAAGTGGATGAGTCGGCCCAAGTTTCATCTCGTTGGTAGAACAGGTTTAACAGTAACTATCCAAATTACTCCATTAAAACATCATCTTTCACTAATTATGTTTAGTAATTAACATTAATTACTTCCTTAAGTAATTTTGCTCCATTAGTTACATTAATTACACATATCAAATTATCAAATGATTTCTTAAAATAATTAAACCTAATTAACAAACTTAATTTAATCATATTATCAAAATTAGTTGCAATAAGTAATTAATCTCTTAATTACTTTTATCAAGTAATTTCATTTAACCATTTACAATAGATTATCCAAATTAAAATTAATCACATTAATTAATCAATAAATATCCCTTAGTTAATTATCTTCATTAACTAATAGCCTTTCTTAATTTACTTCCTAATTAATCTCTAATTACAAATTAATCTAAATTACAACTTTATAAATTAATACATAAGTCAACCTTTAATTAACTTATTAATTAATTCACTTCAATATCTTAATTATCTCTAAGATAATTAATTCTTTTTAAACCGATTTAAACAAATATTAAAGTGTATTTTGGACATTACCCCCTTTTGAATTTAAATTTGAATTCCATTTTGAATTTAAGATTTCAAAATGATTTACCATTTTAACATTAGCCCAATTTAAATATTTATTTATAAACTTTAAAAAGAAATGTAAAAAAACATTTATTATTTACATAAGAAAGCCTTTAAATTAACTGCTTAATCTTTTGATAAAAAATTTAAGCTTTTTGCATTACGTTACATTTTAACCTGCTTTTGAAAACATGATTTTTAATCCTTGATTAAAAACCCAAACTCATCATTTTTTCTCTCTTTTACCTTGGATTCAAAGGTTCATTTGCAGCCATACTTTAAATTTTTGAATTTGAATTCCATTTTAATTTTTATTCCAAATTTTAAATTAAATTTTAAAAATCTGAAAACTATTAGGTTTTAAACCTGAAACCCCATTTAAAGATTTTAACTCTTTATTACATTTTCAATTTTTATGCAAAGATAATTTGGATTCAAACTTAAATCTGGATTTAAACTTGATGAAAATCTGGTATACAACTAAGTTTTCATTTGAATTTGTTAAAAAAAACTCAAACAACTTGCTATCAGGTTACAAACCTGGAACGACACTGACCAAACTCAAACCAAAGTTGACTTCGAGTCACATACCCCTCTTCTTCGAGCCATATACTCGAATGACTCGAGTGAAACCTGAGGAAATAGCTCACAAAAAAACACAGTGACAGGTTTTTGTCAAACCTGTAACCAACTCCCACCAGCTCTTCAAATGGGCACGGTGCACGTGCACCGATCCCCCACCTTACTCCGACCATCTTTGACGACCTCCACGAGTCATCTATCACCACCTCGTCCAGTTCCGATCATAAAGACTTCCACGCATCCCTGAAGAAGAATTCAAGCATCAAAATCAACCTGGAAACACCAGAGCATTCCCACCTCACAACTTGTCAACGGCTCGCCGCTGCTACTAGGACTAACAGGGGTCCTGAAACTTCGGCCTTGCCTTCCTCTACAACCCAACCACCATCTCCAAAAAACACGAAACGCTCGATCAATCATAGCACCCGCGGTGGATCGAACAACCAAACCCGCTTAAACTAGGGTTAAGAACCGAAAAGTTCCACCATCATCAACACAATGATCATCCACCTCTCCTACCATTTTTCCTAGATACTTCGTTCACTACTCCATCTTCCAGCAGAGCCCCGACCCATCTGGTTTCATAGATCATCAGAGATACTCAAATTTCCCTTTCTCTGATGAACCTAAAACTGCACTTTAACCCCTTCACTAAAAACCTTGATTTTTGTTTCAAAATTCAAATTTTTGCATGATGTATCAAATCATAACTCTGGAATAATAAATTAGGATATTTAAATTTCCTCTTGTTTTTTACTTGATCAATTAAATTTTGATTCCAGAGTCTTATTAATATTATTTTGTCTTGAATAAAATTCTAAAATAAATTTTACAGTTAAACAAACCATTTTCATTTAAATCTTAAGTTTAAACAGAGATTAAATAAAAAGATTTTGAATTTCTTTAACAAACAAGGCCTGGAGGTTAAATACAGAGAGTACTCTGATAATACACATGCATTACGTATCATACAATCATATGCACTCAACAGAATTGAATTTATATATACACATACATACTTATCCAAAGATGAATATGCAACAGATATATATACTTAACCATTTCAAAGTGAGGTAACTCACAGAGAATACAATATGCAGTAGTTCCATCTCACAAATGGCCAGAGAAAGGAATATATAAATATTCACATGAATATATTAAGCATTCAAATATTAGCATGCAACATTTTAAAAACTTAAGTAATTTTAAAGGTGTTACTCATAGCAAATGAAAAACAAGGCAAGTTTATAATGAAACAGTTTGGATTTGCAGGCTTGAAATATACAGAAATTTCATCACACAAACACCCAGAGAAAATGAACATATAAATATTCACACAATATATTTAAGCATCCAAATATTTTCACGCAACATATTTTAAAACTTGAGTAATTTTAAAAAATGTTACTCACCATTGCTTTTGGAAAGAGACAGAGCATTCTTTTGTCTGAAACAGTTTGAACTTTAGAACTAAGAATTTGTTTGCTGTGATCTTCCTAAACTTCTTGCCTATCTTTAGTTGCAAATATTACTTGAGTTTGTATAAATGAAAATGTTTGCCATTGTTTCAGGTTGGATATGTTTGGTGAAAGAACTAAAAATAAGAAGATGTGTATATACAGAAGTTTAAAGGTAGGTGATAACTGGGTTAGCAAGTTTGCAGGTAAAATCTTATATTTTTTTTTCCAGAGATTATGTTTTGTTTGTATATGACAAGATTTTATATTAGGAGGCTGAGTTGATCTTATGTAACTCAAAATGACTATTGTTAGCTGCTAAGAAATGGTGTCATTTAATGCTAATGTACTTGTGTTCCCTACTTATCTAATTTTATCATTTCTCTTACTGCATCTTATTTCTACTTTGCTTTGTTTTATCTTGCTCTACAAACTACCTTATATGTTTAACATGCACAAAGATATTTTTACTTAGCTTTGCATCTCTCTTACAGGCAACCTTCATATTTATTTTATTTTGTTTTACACAAACCCAGCTTGCTTTTGTACTTTATACATATATATACTTGCCTGCCTAACTTATGTACATATACAAAGTTGTTCTGGCGAAGGTTATAAATTTTTAACCTAAGTATAGATACATACTTTTATACTTAAACACATTTACAATTTTACCTTTCTTTTACTTTTAAACTTAAACTACTAAATACTCCATTTACTTATTATTTATTTATTACTTATGTTTGTAACCATTATTTGATCTATACTTATGCTTAATAGTTATAAAGTTTATTTTAAACATTTTGAAAGACTTCATTTTTTTGAAATTTCAAATCATAGCTTCCCTTTATAAATAGATTTGAAATAACAATTTCCATTAAAATTCATTTGTAAAAGCATTACATTATTAATACTGTTTAAATAAAACTCATCATTAACTAAAAATAATTTATAAAAGAAACAATCCCTTCAAAATATAAATTACTTATTTTATAAAGCTAAATTAAAAAGAACAAAACAATCTTTTTATTTAAATTTAAACCTAGGCTAGAATTTATTTTTAAACAAATGAAATTTATCTATTTAATAGATAAATACTAAATTAAATCAAATTTCCAAATTTACCAAAAATATTAGAATTAGAAAACATAACTTTATTTATTAATTTAAAACAGAACTTATCTATATATAATATATACAAATATATACATATATACATATAGATTATAAATAGAAACAATTTAAATTAGCTTTTAAAAGATAAATCATTAGTTAAATATTTATTTAAAAGAAGATGATTAAATCAATTTAAATCTTATTAACAATAAAAATCAACTCTATCTAATTTCAGCACAGATGATTAAATTGATATTGCCATAAATTCCGGGATATCACAAGTATTTTCTTAAATAATTAAATTTGTAATGAAGTCTTAACTTGAAATTGCGAAACATTAATTGTCATCATTACTTAAAATTGTTTTAAATTTTTTTACTTAACCTACTTTTTTAGAACATAATATTGCAGTTCGAAAGAAAACACCCGAGAACTACCCCTGTTTAATTCGAGTAGTACTTCGAGTCCATCACCAGCTTTCCCCAAGACACCTCGTTCCCTCTCGTACTCCATCTTCTTCTTCCTTTTTTTCAGTTTAAGTTTTAAACTTATGTTATAGATTAGAGCATCAGGAAACCACTCTCACGCTCGACCATTAACCCGAAGCAAGCGACCACAATACTCGAGCAACGACTAGAGATCGTACACCAACAACAACACTGACACCCATCCCCATGCTGTACACGTGCACAGTGACGCACCGTAGCTACGGCGAACTCCACCACCATGGGCAAGTCACAAATCCCCCATAGAGTCGAAATCCAAACTCAACTTGACCCCAAAAATTCAAAACGAAATTTAGTCATTTGCTCGAACCTGAAGCTCAACCCAACACACAAAACCACCTCGCCACCGCCGCTCAGACTACCGAAGACGTTCAGAATTCATCCACACCACGACAACACACTATCCTTCCATCCTCCAGTTCCTCGTGCAACTTGGTTGCGTATAGGAGACATACACGCCTCGTTACTGACATGACCAGAAACTCAAAACAAAGCCCTAAATCGACCTTGTTCCTCAAATTCACGCAATAGAAAAATTATTCAATAATTTTTTCGAGATCACAGATGATCATACAAGCTTCAAACCAAATTTCAACATTTATTACACTAGAAATTGAAAAAAATGCAAATTTTGGTTGAATACAAACTGGTCTTAGAATACAAATCCAAAAACTTTATTTTTTTTTTAAAAAGCACAATTTGTAGTAAGAATTCAAGTTATGAACTTGAATTAACTTTTTGCAACAATCAAATTTATCTAAATATTATTTGATTACATGTAGGCAAGGTTTCCAGTGTTGATATCTTACAAACAAGGTATAAATCAACTTTTAGAATCTAAATTTAAGTTTGAACATCTTGTTTCAGTTGAAACTTAAAACTTAACAATGATTAGAAGAAAATAAATTTGAGTTTTGAAAAAAATATTCACCCTATAACAATTAAACAGAGAAGTATAGAGCAACGCAGAATTATATTCAAGATCAAAGCATAAACTAGATCATCAATGAACCTTGAACTGTTTTTAAATTAAACTTGAGGCTTTAAATTTAATGTTTACTCACCAAGAAAATTTTGAACAGAGAGCAATACTTGTTTTGAAACTGCAGTTTGATTTATATTTTTTTTCCTGTGAATCCTTTTTCTGTTTTGTTGTTCAGTTGTATGAATTGATGAAGCTTCTTAATTTCATTTCTTTCTGGCTTTGTTTTGCTGAGTTTTTTTATGAACGAAATGAAATAATATGGATGTACATATGTAGAGAAGGGTGGTTACAGAGGGGAGGTATTTTGTGGTGTAAGCTTCCTTTTTTTTATTTGATTTGATCAGATTATTCTTTGTTGACTAAAGATTTTTTCTTTCAATTGGAGGCTAATATGATAGTAGTAAGTACTTATGTTTCCATTTTTTTACATCGTCATCATCTCATTTGGCTTTTGTGTGAAGATTTTTATTTCCTTGTATTTATTCTTTTGTTTTATCTTCTTGCTTGCCTAATTTATTTCTATCATACTTCATATATTCTTAGATTTTTACTTGTTTTATTATCTTACATACTTTTTACACATGTTAAATGACTTGTATTTCTCATCAATTAAAAGTTTTTAAACAAATTTTATATTGCATTTTTCTTATACATCTTCTTAATCATTATTATATACACATTATTTTAAAGAAAATGTTTTTAAAACTAGCTACCTATAAATAATTTATATAAGAAACATTTTTAAACCCAAATCATTTCTCTAAGTCGTTTATTTAAGTTTAAATTTAAATAAAAACTCAATATTCAAATTCTAAAGTCAAATTCCAATTTACTCGTATATACATATACATATACATTTCAAATTCAAATTAATTCCAAAATTTATTCCAAAATTTACATTAACTATTAATTTAAAATCAATTCAAAATTGGGATCGTTACAAATACCTTCTTTCCCCTTCCTACAACCACTACCATGCCTTTCAGCCGCCTCCCACAAACGAAAACCCAACCCCCAAAAACTATTTTTCACACGCGAACGAGAGTTTTACCAACCCAGTTCGCACCTCATGTCGACCACTTCGACCACCACATCCACACGAGCACGCAATTCCAACATCCACTCGAGATCGACCCAGCACCAAGCCCTAGCTCGCTCGACATATCCTCATGAATACCACAGCTTCACTCCAAGTTGCCTCACCTTCACCCTGAAGCGCCGCTACCATCGAAAACTTCTTTACACATTGTCGTGTCAACCCTAATCCCCTGTGTTCGAATCCTAGAACTACCTCGTGCCTTACATCCCCTCACCTGCTATCTCGACTCGAGTCTGCTCGTTTCCTTTAATCTTTTTTTATAGATGAAAGTATTTCGAATTGAGGAAGGATTCGTGATTTCTTTTTTTTCTTCGATTTGAATTGAAATTGAAATGATAGGAGATAGGAGGGTGGACGGGACTTAAACTGAAGGAGGGGGTTTGGGTATGATGTTGGCCAGCTAAGATTTGACTTCGATTTGATTATATATATATATATATATATATTATTCCAAATATCCTACATTACATATCACGAAATTTTGAACCTCTATGCAGGCATGCCACCAGGCATTCCTAATGCTATACAACTATTCCAAACTCAATGGAACAAGTTTCGAGTCCCAATTCGATCGTATGGAGAAGATAGCTTTTTAAATTGACAATTAAATTATCTCTTGGCGTTTTCAGATCGCACGGTCAAATGATGAATCCAAACACTACGAGATTTGAAATCCCATAATAATACAATATTACGTATCTAATGGAACTGGTTTCGTCAAATTCCGAGACTATGCCCTAGAATCGCTGTTTTGACGCGTCGATTGAATCGACGATTTCCAAAATTTATGACATCGCTTAAAAATTTCAGTTTTCAAAACTTATTAACTAAATTAAAATTCCAAATTCAATATTTAAACTATTTAAATATTCCAAATAAAACAACGAAAAATCAGGGTCATTACACTAAGTTGCAATAATTAGCGTTCTCACCAGTAGCATAAGCTCTCTCCTTTCAATTGCCAAACCGAGCTCGCTCAACTCAGCAAAAAAAACTAAGCTCGCTCGATTTAGCAGCAAAACCATGCTAGCTTGGTTATTGAACATGATAGTTAAAGTCCTTGTCCATACGAAATCATATATATACATAAGTACATTCAACACTTTAGTTTTCTATATTAAAAAAATAAATAAACATCCATGCTAACTTTCTAGGTATGATGTATGAGCAAAATTTAAATCATACAGAACTTTTCAGTCTTTCATACTCACAGTATCATGTAAAATAAGTTGATTGACAAAATACAATACAAGGATAGAAATAAGCCCATGGAACATCAATGATTAAATGATTCAATCGAACCACAAAAAGGTGTGCATAACAATGGAGCAAGTGAGTTTTAGGTAGAGATAATAATCATCAAATTTTAGAGTTTAACTTGTAAATCATCTATTAAAATGCACTTTTAGATACTGTTGGCATCATCAATACACCGGATTGAATGTGTAGGAATAAAGGTCAACTAAACAGCCTCAACTAACTAAAGTTGCAAACAATCATAATAATATCAACTTGTTGTTTACAAGGCTAAAAGAAATATTGAGTTCAAGATAAACTATGGTGTTAATAATGTTAATAATCTATAATAATGATTATGATGATGATGGTAGCAATAATAATATTAATTTGTGTTATTAAATCGAATCACTGAAAAACATGTAAGAAGGCTGGATGATAAAATACTTCTTGAAGTACCACAATAATTACAATAAAATTGGTATCAGTAAAGTAATTTCACTCCTGTTATGTATAGTTCCATGCATTCCTTACATTTAAATTACCATTGCATTAGTTGAAGTAGTTCATGGAACCAACAAGTATCGTTTACGAGAAATAAAATATATGTAATATTTATCTAAACGCCAAAGTAATAAAAGAAATTAATTAACCAAATTGTAATTAAAATCAATATTATATGTATGATGCAAACTAATATTTATGTTTAACTTTCACAATGCAGTTTAGTATCACCATTTACTATTGCATGACTAGTATCCATCTATCAAACGATAAGACTAGTCTGTATGTCTGGAAAATATTTCTCTCTCTAGAGTCTTTGATAAAAAGAATTCAATATACTATAGGTACCCACTTTAAAGGAATATAAGCATTCTTGCTATTGGTAGTCTTTCTCCCCCACACGAGCCCCTCATTTATAGTAGTACTTATTAATTTTTCTTTATAATATTAGGCACTGCAACAGTTTAATTTTCATAGAGCCTGGATGTTGGCTTATACAATGTTGTAAAATTTTCAATGTTTTGAACTTACTTAAGAAAACAAATGATGGTGATCAAAGTTTTCATTTAGGTAACAAAGAATGTTTAACGACCTGCATTTTTGGACGTTTTAAGCAGACACACATTTCAGACTCAAACCATTCAAAAGGGCAGATCGTTATGAGGTAAATAAGAAAAAAAAGAAAGAAAGAAAAAATATGCAGAATCTCGCAACGGAATGACAAAATATAATAATGAAATAAACTGTTCATAAAGTTGTTTACAAATACATCGATTATACTTTACAGCACAAAATCAGAGTTACAGAAAATAGGGATAAATAAATAAATGCAGCGGAAAAACATGATGCAGTAGAATAAATATAGTAAATAATAATATAAAGTCTTCGTCTTCATCCTCCAGAAAGAAGTCTTCAACAAACTGAAAATCCTAGGTTGACCTGAGCGAACTAAAAAAACAAAACATTAAAGTCGGAACTAAAAGATCTTATGCAAGTTAAATCAACAGTAAATAAATATGAGTGTAAAGGCATTAGAGATGTTTATAGGGTTTGACATCTCCTATCCAGTGTCTAACGTAGTTGGAATAACTTAAGAGAAGTTTGGGATTTCCATCTCCTAAACGTCCATTAGACTATCTACTATATAGTACAATACGCTATTATAATAGTGTCAACAATAAAGTAAAGTATTAAAATATTGTTAAGGCGTTAAACATAGCCCCCTTAACACATTTTATATATTCTCGTTGTCTATACAATGTCGTAGGCTTCTCCAAACAGTGGTTTTCCTAGAGGACACTGCATAGGTACGGTATAAAACAAACTCGTAAAAGGCGCTTTAGGGCATGTGAACAGGGCACTCGAGAAAATGCCAGGGTAGATTTACCAATTGTAAAACTGGGCTGGTGGTAACGCATAATAGCTACTATCGATCAAGGGGTGGCCACCAAATCATCACAAAGTCATAATGGTATCGAAGAAGCATGTCCGATGTGAGGAATGACCTCATTTGTCCCATGTATAGCTCCTGTTTTAGTCACATCTAAGATGACTGACGGAAGTTAGGGTCATGTCATTACCTCATGAAGAATCGTTCGCCAACCCAACCTACTTCATTTCTGGAATCTCCACCACATCACAGTTCTTAAAAGTGGTTTTCGGTATTGGTAGAGAGTGTGGCAATATCAGATCCTGGTCTCTTTAACAACCAAACATTTATTACATACCGGATGGTTCTTTTACTTTTCAAAATGTCAATTCACAATTTATATCAAATATTATATTCTCAAAACCATATCACTTTCGAAATCATATTTACCTTTGAAATTACCGAAAAGATAGGTTAATTAAATCCTTATTATAAAACCATCATGTTTACTCAAATATGTCATTTCACAAAAGATATCAATTCTAAATTCCAACTTCGATTGTATCGTCATCCAGGAATTTAAATATAAATACTTCATCCTTACACAATCTAAAATTTGTGGAAAATAGTTTAATTTGTCATAAACCATTTTCATAGCTTAAAAATAGTTTAGGTAGATTTAACTTTGATTTAGTCATATTTAAATGATTTAAATAGATCAAATATAGTTAAATTGGTTTAACTGGATTTAAAATGATTTAAGTAGATTAAATATAGTTAAATAGATTTAATTAGTTTTACAATGATATAATTAGATTATATAGATTTAAATTATATTATGTGGATTTTGAATAGATTAAAAAATTTAAAATAGAGTAAATGGATTTAAATTATATTAAGTAGATTTTAAATAGACTAAATAAATTTAAAATAGATTAAATGGATTTAAATTATATTAAAAAGATTTAAAATAGATTAAATAAATTTAATTCTTTCAAAATTAGTAAAATAGATTAAATTGGATTAATTATGTTATAATAGATTAAAATAAATTAAAATAGTTTAAATTGATTAAAATAGTTTAAATTATTTTAAATAGTTTAAATTAGTTTCAAATAGATTTCAAAGTTATATCCAAACCTTTTAAGTTACTCAATTCTGATAAATGCATTTATATTTGACACTTTAACTTTGAAATTCAAATTTAAATCCTTTGAACAATTCATCAAATCAATTCCAATTTCAAAATTTAACACTTTTAATCGAAAATAATTCAGTTTATATAAATCAGTTTCTATTTCGAAATGCCAGTTAACTAATTCAAAATTTAAGGAATTAAAAATCATTTAATTTAACTAATCTCGTGTCCATCTATAATTTTCTATCCTATGGTCAAGTGATACAGATATTTATCATCAATTTGCAATTTAAAATTTTATGGTTATATATCATTTCAAACCGCAATCCCGAATTAAATAAAAATCCATAAAATCGCTCAAGTCTATAATTTCAACCCATAACGTTTTTTCCTAACCTATAGATCATTCGGGTATGTATCATTTCAACCCATAGGGAACTTGTAGTGTCATAACAATAAAAAATACAACATCCAATCATCCAATATCATCAAACATCCATCACAATCATCATCCAAATCAATCAATAAACAACAACATATAACCGATAATCAATAATAGTCTTTAATTTGACAAGTTAAAATTCAATATTAAATTAAACGAGGATCAAATGTAATAAAAGTCAAATTTAACCAGAATGACAATTTAAACATACCAAACATCAATCAATCAATTTGTAATCACATCATGAATTTAGTTTAACTAACATAAGATAATTCTGTAGTTATGAGTGGGTTAAAACACTCACCTTCGAATTTGAAATCCAAAATAGGGCCCAAATTTGAACAGTCTCAGAATTCATCCAAACGAGTGCCAAAATGTTCGAAATTCCAATACGATCACTTTTGAAATAACCACGCCCAAATTCCAAATTCGTATGTAGAAGTTATTCATGTTAGAGTATTGAATTTAAAATTTAAATTAAGGTAAATAATAAAATAAAACCACGCCATCCTTACCACACGAAACCCTAGCTACGCTACAGAAGTTCTCTCGAGCACAAAACACAACCCAGTCGCCCCGATCTCGTGCAATTGGCCGCCGCTTCCCTCAACGATGGATAGATCAGAGACTATCGGTGAGCTTGTCGTCCCATGCCGACCCAAAGGTGGAGTCGGGGCCATCAACATATCCCAGCAATGCCTAGTGCTGTCGTGAGATTTGAAGGCAATTTTTGGAAAATCTTGTGCATGTTACGACAAATGAGGACCACTATTTAGCTTTCTCTCCGTCCTCTTTGCAACGACGCTCCTCAATCCTGATCGGATGAAGATCCACCATAGGATCAAAACCCTAACCAATGGACGGCCAAAATTAAATCACCGACTGCAAAAAGGTGATTCAAATTGAGAAACGAATTGCACCAGTGAACTAAGATAATCGAGAGCTTCAATATGGTATATAATATGTTGGGGTTTGGAGGAGTTTGATTTTTGGAATAAAATTTGAAATTGAATTTGCAATTTGGGAATTAGGGTTTCGAGTTTGAATTTGGTTTCTACCTTTGACAACAGAGATGCGAATAGAATTGTATGTACAGACAATTAGAATAAGAAATAGTTAGAGTTTATAACGGGCTATACATAGACAGATCAGAAATAGGAATGAATGGGCTAGATCGATTTGAAAGTTGAACGATAAATGACCCGAAAAGCCCGTTTCATTCTCGAAACAAAGATGGGTAATCCGATACATCAAAATAAATGTTATCGAAAGTTTCAAACTTAATGGAATAAGTGTCAAGTCCTTATTCCATCGTGTGAAGAAGATAGCTTGAAAATTAGTTTATTTCAAATTGATTTCAATTAAATTAATTTCTACGCGTTTCAAGCCCGTATGATCAAACGGCAAGTCCGATCACTACAAAACTTGAAACCTTAGAGTAGTTCAACATTACGGGTCCTATGAAACTGGTTTCGTCGAAATCCAAGATAGTGGCCAAAATGGCTATTTTCACATTAATTAAATAAATTATTATTAAATTAAATTTATCGTTTCTTATATTCAAATTAATTAACTAACCATTTTTGCATTTTTTGATTTCATGGACATTAACAATAATTTAAAACAAATTTACATATCAAATTTAACGTTAAATATTTCACAACTTAGAGTGTTCAATTTCAGCTGTAATTAAACCCAATTAATTAAAATTAACTTCCAATAAATTATTTGTTTTGATTTCAGTCTTTTATTCCAAAAATTATTACTCTCAGACATAGTTAACATTGTTTATATTTTTTTACACTAACCTTCTACAATTATCATCTTAGTTTTCATGAACGTAATATTTAATTGCATTTGAATGAAATAAATCCAGTTATTATAATTTAAATTCTAATAATTTGATCAACTTGATTTCGACTCTTTTAATTCAATCCATTATCATATTATGAATAAAATTTACATTGGTTACATCTTATTGAATTAATATTCTACAATTATCAATTTAATCCACGTTAACTACACTTAATTAAGTGAATTATTTGCAATTGATTTCAGATTCAATTTAACAGTCTATATGAATAGGTAACACATAATAATTGCCATCGTTAACCTTTAGTTACATCTTATAACTTTATTATCCACAACAAATGTTATAATTACTACTACAACACTAATTTTTATTCAATTATATACATTATTAGTTAATTAATCAACATTTAAATTATCAGTTACTCCTTCAATCCAATTATTATTTAATATACACATTACTACAATTAATTTACAATCTGCAACCAATTATACCTTTTTAATCAATCCAGTTAATTGGAATTACATTCAAAGCAGTTATAAACTACCTTAAATTAATACTGTTACATTTTAATCTAATTACATTCTTATATTTTAATCACAAATTTAATTTCTTCCAACATTAAATCACAAAAGCTAATTAAATCAACTATTTTTAATTATCGAAAATTAAGGGTCGTTACAGAATGATGATGAGCAGTAAGAATCGGTGAGTTATTTAATGTTGTGATTTGTTAACCTTTGGAGTGCAACTTACTATGCAAAAGCACAATACACCTGTCCCAGCTCTTAATTATTTTGAGAATTAAAATTGCATCATGCCAATATGCAACTGATGAGCAAAATTTCTGCTTCAATCAATTACGGGCAATCTTAATTCATTTTGACAAACTATACAATATGAGCAAACAGTTACATTCCTTTTCAAATAGAAGCCTTTTTATGCCTTATTAAAAAGAAGCCTTTTTATGCCTTATTAAAAAAAGCCTTTTATGCCTCATTAGTGTTTGTAGATGAAAAGATGCTATGCTTATACTTAAAATAGTAATTTATGCAAACATGTTAACTACATAACTATCGCATTGAGGACACGGTAGAAGAACTAATTAGACTATGCATGAACAACGAAATTCGAAAGGATTGTGAATTCTATTGTTTCATACTCAATTTCAATCTTCCTTGTTTTGACGAAAATAAATATAGTTAGTAGAATGATTATAAAATCCATGTATGCGTACAAACAGTAACCATAAAATCCTTGTATGCATTTCGTATGATTACTATCCAACTTGAAAATAAATAAAACCATATTAAACAACACCAATGATTACTCAAATAAATGGAATAATTGTATAGATTTAAATTATAAGATTTCATGTTCATTTTCCTAGGATTTATATTTAATCCAAACGCTTGCATTATACTGAAAATAATTAAGTATAATTTTACAAATCAACAAAAAAAATTTTTAAGATCAATGACTCATTGAAAACGGGTTTAAATAAGATTTCATGTTTTTTTAGCAAAGGCAATTTTTGGTTTTTGTTAAGAGGTTGGAAAAATAAGGATCCTATTTGAATTCTTGAGGAAAATTCATGTTTGATCGGGTTACTTGTCCTAGATTTAATAATTTGTCAAACGGTAATTTTCGAACAACCCACTTATCCTTAGATATCCTGAATAAAAAATAAATTTACTTTCCTTAGAAAATTTACTTGCAATCTGGTCAGTACTTCTTAATTCGATATCATTAAGGTAATCAATGATGAAAAGGATGTGATTTTTTATGTAAGAAAACAAACTTGGAAGGCCTAACCATAATAATAAAGTATTGGGTTGCATGATTCCATTTAGCATGGAAAGGAGAGGTTATACCGAACATATTATTTAGGATTTCTTTTTACAGTTATTAAAAAACCAACTGCACCCATATCCTTGGAGGTTTGAAGAATCCCGGTGGTTGACGGAGAGAAACCAAATCAAAAAATGTAACCTACCAAAAAATATTTGAAATTATATTAGTTGTAACACCTAAACATATTACATATATTACAAAAAATATTAACCAATAACACACAAACTTGCCGTAGATTGCTGCGACAAAAAATTACGTAAGGTATATTCTTGACTTGCAAGGATAGATGCCAAATACAATAGTGCGGAATAGTGAAGGTGCAATATTGTTTGAGAGGTAAGTTCCATGTGTAGTGCGTCATGAGATGAAGAAGAATGGTTGATTACAATGTTTTACCAAATTATAAGAGTCTGAATTATAAGACTTTTTTAAAGGGTTTTCGGTTTTGCAGATAAGCATGACTGAGAGTTTGAAACAAGAGAAAAATAAAATAGGGTAAAGGAGAAATAAAGCTTGACCGAGTTAAAAAAAAGGGTTTTTTGGGCATTGATGGAGAAACGTTATGAGTGGGTCTGGAGAAGAAAGATAGATAAATGGGAGAACAAAAATTTCGTAGGCCCACGTTAACATTAACACGCACCCAAAGACTGTATTTTTATCAATATCATCGAAAAAAATAGCGCTCGGTATTGAAACACTAATATCCAGTGCTGTTAATATTAGGATTTCTTGTAGCGTGAGATTATTCTCGTTGCCAAATTTATTTAAACAATTGATTCCATTTTGATTTTGAATTTCATCTTAGAGTTCAAAATTGAATCGACATGAGTTATAATTGAAATCATTTGAATTTTTATGAGAATTCAAATTTTGATCGTTTTGAATCCTTGAATCGAGATATCGCATAAATATGAATTACACAACTCATCTATCCGCTGATTTTATTGTGCAGAGAGTTCAAGTAAATTCAAAATCGTTTCAATGCTCCTCTCAACATTTGAGGTTGGTCATCATTTTGAAAATTTTATGATCCAAAATCTAAATTATTTATACAATAGTTATTATAAAAATATCCATAAGAATTCGGAGTGAAATTGTATGGATTATACCGATTTTCACAACAATCGTAAAATTCATGTAAATGGGGAAACTTAGCGATTTACAAGAATGTGTTTTTTTTAGTTTTTTTTGGATTTTTTATAAAGCAGAACTATTTACCAAAAGAAATTTATTTTTCTAGAGGGAAATTTGATTTTTGTTTTGTTTTTGATTTTCAATTTTATTTTGAAACGGTTTTGTATTATTTTTAATTTTTTTCTTTTATAACAAAACCCAATTTTTTTTGGATTTTTGATTTTGATTAAAAAATTGTGAAAGAAAAAAATTAAAAACTTAGTTAAGAAATATTTATACTTTTTTGTTTTGGATTTGGAAATTTTTTTCTCAAATATGCATGAACTAATGCAAATAAATAAACGCAGGGGTTTAACTACAAATTTCCTATTCTAAGTGGATCCGAACCGAATATCGTTTAATCACACTTTGTCTTAATCCAGCATGATAGTTCTTAGCCAGTTAATAGACAAGATTTATCGCTGCTTCACGATTCACTATAGCAATGTAGCCGAAGGTTTAAGTACTTTGGAGAAACAACCAATATAATATTTACGAATCACCGCAATATTTGTAACTGATTATTGCTCTGCAGTACCCTAGAACAAGGAAAATAAATTTTCGAAAGAGGAAAACTTTCCAGTATATATTAAGCCGTAGGTGAGATCGTGAAACCCTTAAAATCTATAACCGTTATTATTAGTCAAGTGCAAAGATGAAATGCAAAGCAAAAATTAAACGTGAATTAACGTTGCAACCACGAATGAATTTTTTGCTTTTAATTTTTTTTTAAATGCAACCAACCAACATTGCAATGAGAATAAGAACAAGAGATAGAAGCACGATACCAGAGCATGCAGAATTTATTAGCAATTATTATAAAGCAGCAAATACTTTTTATAAGCAAGCAGTAAATTTTGGCAAGCGGTTCTTTTCCTTCTTATTTTCTTCTTTGGCACCCTAAAATTAAAATAAAGATATATATAAGTTTTTTTTAATATGAAAGAAGTAACTAAAACTAAAGAAAAATCAAAACAAATTAAACTAAAACACTTGAAAACAACTTATTATTAAAAAAAATGCAGTAACAAACTTGTTTTTTAATTAAAAAAAGGAGAACTAAAATATCTTCTCTAAACAAACTTGGTTTTTTAAAGATAAACTAGTCAAGGCCTGACCCAAAATAAATAAACTTTCAAAACAATGGAAACCACTATTATCCCAAAACTTCACCACCCTATTCAAAATGCACGAAACGTCAAATAAACAAAATTTTAAAAACAACGAAAATCACTCCTTGCCTCCAATTCGAAATTTTAAAAATGCAATACCAAAATTAATCAAATTGTCATGGTTGCAAGTTTAGCTATTTGGGGTGATGCTGTGATGTCCCACCTCTATACCCACGCTAGACAAGGACATTACGGTGTAGTGCCGTCAACTAGCACGCAGAATAAGGCTGTTGAGGAGCGACGATCTATATAATTGCTTTGTGCGAGTACCGATATGCCAGATAAAAATATTACTTTTCAGAAATCCGACATACCGACACAAACTCAAAGCTACTACACAGTGGCTATATGTAATCTTCGAAAACAAATATAGAAATAAACATAACACAAATCAGTCACAGATAATTCATATCACAAAGGCGGAAATTGATATGAATATAACACATGAAAGTGTACATCAGAGTAGTGGTCAAACAAGATCCACAATATCAAAAGAATAGATAAAAGTGATAGATAAAAGAATACGTATACATCAAGGAGTCTATATCTCAATAGTATACAACAAAAACTACTAAACTAGAGAAGTTAGCCAAAAGATCAGATGATGGTCCGATAAGGAGTCAAGTAGAAGCACCTGTAAAATCTCTGTCTGACCCGAGTATTATTTAAGTATAAAATAATAAACGGATCAGTCTAGCTATAATTATCAGTTAAAATGAGATATAAGAAGAGATATAATAAAAACGTATGATAACCAAAAATGTCATACCTCGACAAGTATACATTAGAAAATCGACAAAAGAAAATCATACAAATATCTCACGAATCTCATAGCATAAAAAGAATGTCATATTCTTTATTTAATTCACCAAGCCACAATAAATGACATACATATCAATGCCAACTGAAAATGGTGGTGAAACATAAATTCCAGAAATCATCAATTAGAAATCCGGAAATCAAAAGAAAAGGATGGCCAATCCCAAACGGAACGCTATTCCATAAACCGGACATCGACGCACCAAAATAGATATGACCCATGTGTAAATGAACATCGACGCGCCTAAATAGGTACGACCCATGCGAGAAATGAGACGAAGCTCAATAAAATAAAGTACAGTCCTCCACATAGACAAAGAGACATCGCATATTGCTAGTCTAAACTATAAAATGATCATCATCGATCATCAAGAAGTGTCAATTATAGTAAGCTAGTAAATATATGAGCTTAGCTTCATGTCCCATAACCACTAGTTTAACTTAAATATTTACGAACAAATTGTAGATCTCCACTAGAAAGTTGTCACAAGAGTTTCAATCGAACAAGTCCAAGAATTAACCAACAAAGTAAACGCAAGCATTTCATACCACTCGTTTTACTATGCCGTTTAATTAGATTTCTCATACGAGTGAGGTAAAGGTTTGTACATACTAATAGATTGGAAAACAGTTTAAGAAAGGAGCTTTGTAATAAAATGGCGTTGAAATGGTTTTAATGAAAGGGTTTTGATATTTACTACTAGTATAGAAAACCTTTATATTTTAAAGTGACAAATCATAGAAGTGATTGTAGAACAATCAATCAAAAAAATTCACATACGAAGACGTGAAAAAAAATTCCAAAGAAATCGATATCAAATCCATCAAATTGGATATTTTCGAAAATTCCCGAAGAAAATGTCATCAAAGTCGATAATAAATGATAACAACAAAAGGGAAACAACACAAATCGATTAAAGTTGGAAATTCAACAAAATTGATTATATAGGCAAAATTGGCAAATAGGAGCAGGTCGGTCAACCGGACTCCCTAGGTCGGTTGAATGAACCAAAGATGGAAGTGCACGGGTAGCAGGTCGGACAACAGGACCCTGAGCTCGGCCGGCCGGAGCCTGTAACCTGCACTACCAAAACAGAGGTAGGAAGTGCTCGGGTAGTAGGTCGGTCGGCCGGCTACAAAGCTCGGTCGGCCGGACCCTGTTGCCTGCACTCCTATGCCTATCTACTGAATGCCAATTCCTTCCGAATTGCAATCAGTCGAGCAACAGCACTAAGGATTTACGTCATCGACTACCCGGCTATATAAGCTCTTCGATTCATCACCAAAAACATTATAAAAACATCAAAGTTATGATTTTTAAAGAATTGAACTCAAAACACTAAAAATTGGAGTATTCACCAAATCAATCCAAACCAAAAGCAATTGCACAAGAATAAGTGTTAGGAATTCATACCTAACAATCGAAGATAACTATAGTCACAAATGTGAGATAAAAATCTCACCGTTTCACAAAAACAAATGAAGAAGAAGCTTGAAAGCAAAGAGAGAATCAACCACTCTTCAACAAACCCAAATGAGCTTGAATCTATGCTCAAAAGAAGAACATTCCCAAAGTTAGGTTTAGGAATTTCTGAAATTTATAAGAGAATGAGTTAGAGAAGAAGAAGAAGAGGCTTACCAAAGTTTCTTCTATTAGTTTGGAGCTAGAGCTTGATTTGCAAAAGAAAACTAGGGTTTGGAGTTTTAATTTCCCATTCCACTCACCATTAATCTTTTTAGAACTGAAAAGTAGAGGAAGAGGGAGTGAACGAAGAGGAGTGGTTCAGTTTGGGGTATTAAGTTAGCTAGTGGGATGAATCCAACCCAAAGCCCTAAGTGAAAGGTAGCGAAATTCAACTTACTCCAAACGTATCGAAGCTTATACTCAAAAAGGTTGCAAACGGCATTTTAAACTCAATGGAAGGGGTCTCGAGTCCTAATTCGACTGTTTGCAAAAAATAGGTTTTCGGACTGAAATCCGACGAACGATGAAATATTTAAATAAAATATTTAAATATACAATCGATAAATATGCGGGATGTTACAGATTGGTGGCGGAGTTTGAGTTATGAAGGGAGGCAGTCTCGATTTGATGGTGGAGTTGTTGATGCATGGCGGTGAATGGTAGAGTGGTGTTTCAATTCCTATAGTTGATTGGAAATGTTGGGATGATTCATATCGTGATCGTAGTAGGATATTGCTTGAGGATGTTGGGGACATTGCCAATGTTGCAGGAGGAGGTGACTTTGGATTTGTATCGTTGATGGTATGGAGAGGTTGGAGGAGATGATGGTATGGTCAGGGAGAAGTTTGCAGAAGAGAAGAATTTGTTCATGCACAGTTGGCAAGGTATGTATTTCAACTTGTGGATGTTTGGTCAGTGCACTAGTATTGTTTGTTTTTGTTGTTGAGTTAATTGACTAGTTGTGGGAATAACAGTGTTGTTGAAGGCTGTAGAGAAGTTATTACGTTTTGTTGATATGTAGGGACTGGTGTGATTTGCAGGGGGTATTGTTACAAGGAAAAAGTAAGCATTGATCAATAGAATTTTGATGTGGTATTATGGTAATGTCTATTGTAAGTGAAACTACGGATGGAAGCTTAACAGTAGAGTTATAGTTGTTGGAGTCAGAGGGGAAAGGCAGGTGGTTGTGTTGATGGTAGAGGAGGGTTTGAGTGTATGTGGAGGTAGAGGTAGTGGGATTGATGTAACGACCCAATGTTTTCAACCATTCGCATCCACACATGTCGGACTTGAATTGCTCAAAATACCGCGTTGTAAATAAAATTCGGAAAATCTCAGAATATACAGTAATAAATAATCACATACCACAGACACAGAGTAAATAATAATGCAACGGAATTTTAAGAAGATAGTAGTTCATGAAGCTACTATATAAATACAAGATACATCAAAGTTAAACAAGATACAATAGAAGAGTAACAAGATATATCAGGTACAAATCAGAATATATCACTGAAGTTACCGAATACTGAAAGTAGAAAAGATAGCCGGATCTTTAAGCAAAGCTCCAACTCTGAAGGTGAGTCTTAAAAGCCGAATCACTCAGTCTGACCCGAGCGCAAAGCAAAACACAAAACACTCGAGTCAGGATTAACATTCTTATATTAATAAATCCAACTCAAGAGAAATAACAATTGAAATACAACAACTCAAAGGATGTTTGGGATAACCATCCTCCAAGGATCCATCAAACTATTTACTATGTAGTAATATTTCTCTAATATGATAATGTCTACAGTAAAATAAACTTACTTTAAAATAGCGTTCCGGGCTTACCCATATCACCCTTCACACATAATAGTCTCAGTAGTCCATCCAATATCATGATATCTCCAGATCGGGAGACTATCAGACGATACCACACGGGCAACGGGAGAAAACAAACTCGTAGTAATGGCTTGGTATGGTAGGTGACAAGGCACACAAGGCAATGCCAGGGTAGATATACCAAATATGCACACAGGCTGGTGGTAACGTAGCAGCCACTACGCCCGCCTCAGAACACACTCCCTATCAAAATCGAAGGATGGCCATCAAATCAACCATAAGTAAGAGTATAATATCGAAGAAATGCGTCCGACCAGAGGAGCTACCCCTTTTGGCCTGAGATTGCTCCTGTATCAGCCACCTTATGCCAACTCACGGGAGTTGGGTCCACGTAATATACCTCAAGAACGTCGCCACCATCCTACTTCATTTTGGAATCTCCACCGCGTATACGGTTGTTAAGTGGTTTTCGGTATCGACAGAGAGTATGTCCATATCCGAACCCGGTCTCTTTGCCAACCTATCGTTTTTATAATGCCGTGGTCATTTCAAAATAGTTTATATTTCAAAATCAAATCATTTCATTCAAAACTATATTCCTTTCAAAATTATTTATACTTCAAAACCAAAACCATTTTTATATCAAAGCCATGGTCAAATCAATATGATATCATTTCCATTTCAAACATATACTCATCTTTCAAAAATCATAATACTTTCAGAGTTATAACTATTTCGAAACCAAAATACTTGAAACCATTACACTTTGAAATCATAACATTTCGAAATCATACATTTGAAATCATGTTACTTCCCTTAATTCTTTATATTTACATATGTACAAATCAACCTAAATTTTCAACTTTCCAGTTTAATTCAATTCAAAAGAATCAGTTTCAATTCAATTCAGTTTTCCAACAAAACTTTTCAAATCTTATAATTTCAAATATAGATTTGATCTACAAAATTAACTATCCAATTTTAATATATTTCCAAACTTTAATATCCCACATTTCGAAACTAAACTTTATTATTTCATATATTCATATCTCAAATCTAATTTCATTATTATTCAGTCTTGAAATATTCATTTCATAAATCCAATATTATCTAAATAAACTTAAGTTACAATTAAACCAAATATCTTTTCACGAAAATATAAACTTCAAATATTCATTTATCAAAACCAAATATCATTCCAAATTCACATTCTTTATCAAAATAAAGATTATATCATTCAAAACCATTTCAAAATCATTAAAATATCATATCTTTCAAAACTTCGTTATCAAATCATCATTTGAATTCAATTTCAAATATTCAAATTTAAATACCTTTTATAATTCAATTATATCATTCATTTATTATTTTAAATACCATTCCAAATCACATCTCAAAATCCCATTCAGAATTTCATAAATCTATTCCAAATCACTCGAATTCCAAGTTCACATTTAATCAAATATCAATTCCTCAATTTCAATTCAAATCAGTTTCTCAATGAACCATTTCAATTTATATAGATTTCAAACACAGACTTGAATCTCAAATAAACCATTTCAATTTCCATATATTTCAAAGCCTTAAATGTTCAACATTTCAAACAAATTTTGAAACCTCATATATATATATATATATATATATATATATATATCAAATTCGCTTTATATAAGTTTTGCTTTGAAATAAATTACGATATCATTTAAATAAACCCCAAATTTTAAATCACTAATTATCTTATTTAATTATCTAACCTTGAAATATTTTAAATCATCTTAAACCAAAACCAAATTATAGAATCATACCTTTAAATCTCTAAGTAAATCCATTTCAAATCGATTTAATTAAAGATAATTCCCAAATAAATACAATTCCAAATAAATTTTAAATCCAATTTAATTTACAACTTATTCATAACTAATTTCAATATAAAAAAAACTTTATATATATCTCCCTATAACCATAGAAATCATTTCCAAAATATTTATATATAGACCAACGGTGTCTGTACATAATTTTCTATCCTATGGTCAAGCGATACGGATATTGTGACGCCCCACCTCTATACCCACTCTAGCCAAGGACACTACGGTGAAATGCCATCAACTAGCATGGAGAATAAGGCTGTTGAGGAGCGACCATTCATGTAATTGCTTTGTGCGAGCACCGATATGCCAGATAGTACAACATGCATTTGGTTTCAGGAGGAAATCCGACACATCGATACAAACTCAAAGCTACTACACTGTGGCTATATATATTCTTCGGAAACAAATATAGAAATCAACATAACACAAATTAGTCATAGACATACATATCACAAAGGTGGAAATAGATATGACTATATAACACATGAAAGTGTACATCAGAGTAGTGGTCAAACAAGATCCACAATATCACAAAAGAATAGCTACAAGTGCTAGACAAAAGGATATGGATACATCAATGAGTCTATATCTCAAATGTACACAACAAAAACTACTAATCTAAGTAGTTAGCCAAAAGTCAGGGTGATAATCCCAGATGTGAAGTCAAGCAGAAGCACTTGAAACATCTTGGTCTGACCCGAGTATTATTTAATAAGAAAATAATAAACGGATCAGTCTTGCTATAAATATCAGATAACATGATATAGAATAAGAGATATGACATAAACATATGATAACAATAAAGCCATACTGTGATAAGTATGCAATTGAAAATCAACTAGGGATTAATCATTATCACAAGAATCTTTTCAAAGATCAAAAGGAATGTCATACTCTTTATTTATATTCACCAAAACCATAAATATGGACAATGATATCAATGCTAATCACAAAAGTTAATGACACAAAAAATTAACCAATGCACAAATATGGATAAAACTTATCAATGTAAATCACAAAAATTGGCGAAAACACAAATTCCAGAAATTATCCATGGAAATCCAAAAATCACAAAAAGGGGGAGGCCTATCACAAAACGAGAGCATGAAAACTCACCAACACGTGTATCACAAAATGAAACGCTATTCCATGGTTGCTAACCATTAATTTTGAGCCGAAACTCCAAAAAACGGCCCAAAGACCATGGATCGCTAACCCACCAAATCGAGCCGAAGCTCCACAGAAACGGCGTTTAGTCTCCCTCGTAGACAAAGAGACGTCACACATTTGCTAGTCTAAATCACAAAAAATAATCATCAACGATCATCAAGAAGTGTCAATTACAGTAAGCTAGTAAATATATAAGCTTAGCTTCATGTCCCATAACCACTAGCTTAACTTGAATATTTACGAACAAATTGTAGATCTCCACTTGAAAATTGTCACAAGAGATTCAATCGAACAAGTCCAAGAATTAACTGGCGAAGTAAACACAAGCATTTCATATCATTTGTTTTGCTAAGTCGTTTAATTAGATTTCTTGTACGAGTAAGATAAAGTGACAAATCACAAAAATGATTGGAGAAACAATAAATCACAAAAATTCACATTCGAAGATGTGAATAAAAACCAAATAATTCAATTCCAAATCCATCAAAGTGGAAATACCCTTGCGACTTAATAGCCACGGCTTACGACTTAACATAAGTCAACACAAGAAATCAGCGGCTCAAGAAATAGCATACGGCTTAAAGCAGGTGCGACTTAAAGGGTGGCGCGACCTAACTGCAAATGACCTAAGGAATGGCATGACCTAGGTGTGGCGCGACCTAAGGCGTTAGAGAAGGCCGAGAGACTTAAGTGGGGACGACCTAAGCATGGCGCGACCTAACATGGCTGAGCGACCTATGTGGCCAGCGACCCAAGGCGAGCGACTCAAGTAAGAAGGCCGAGCGACTTAAGTGGACAAATGGCGCGACCTAAGAGAGCAAGCGAACTAACATGGTTGTGAGATAGCAGGTGCGACTTAACATGGTTGGGAGACCTGTGGGGTGGAACGACCTAATGGCCGAGCGCGCGACCTAACAGAGAAAGAAGCATAACATGGCCGAGCGACCTAAGGGGTTGCGACCTAAGGAGCTAGCGGCATGACATGGTCGAGCGACCTAATGGGATTGCGAGCTAAGGAGCTAGGGGCATAACATGGTCGAGCGACCTAAGGGGGTTACGACCTAAGGAGCTAGCGGCATAACATCGTCGAGCGACTTAAGAATTAAACGACCTAAGAGGTAAAAGAAGGCCGAGCGACTTAATGGGTTGGAACGTCCTAATGGCCGAGCGACCTAAGTTGGGACGACCTAAGCAAGGCGTGACCTAAATATGGCACGGCCTATATGCAGGCCGAGCAATTCGAATTGTGCAGGCCGAGCGACCTAAGAGGTTGAAGTGCAAAACTCTCTCAATTTGCAACCGATCGAGCACGGACGCTAGGGGATTATGCCCATCGGCTACCGGGTCCTATTGGCTCCTCGATGCATCACCAAAAACGTGTTCAATCATCAAAGTTAGGATTTTTAAAGATTTGAACCCAAAACACTAAAAATTGGGATTTTCACCAATTCAATCCAAACCAAGAGCAAATGCATATGAAAAAGTGTTAGGAATTCATACCCAACAATCAAAGATAGTTATACACAAAGATGTGAGATAAAAGTCTCACCTTTACACAAAATCAATGAAGAGGAAGCTTGAAAGCAAAGGAAGAATCAATGGCTTCTCTTTGAATTTGGTGTTAGATGTTGGATTTGCAAATGAACTAGGGCTTGGAGTTTTAATTCCCATTCCTTCCTCCATTTTTGATGAAGCTTTAGTGTTAGGAAATGAAAGTGAAGTTACGAAGGGAAGGGGGTTGAGCTAGAGTTAATAGTTTAGGCTTATGGGCTAAACCAAACCCAAAGCCCAAAGCGAAAAGGTAGCAAAATTCCAGCAACTCCAAACATATCAAAGTTTATACTCGAAAAGATTGCAAACGGTGTTTTGAACTCAATGGAAGTGGTCTCGAGTCCTAATTTGACCGTATGCAAAAAGTAACTTTTGGGACTAAAATCCGACCAACGATAAAATTTTAAAATAAAATATTTAAATATTTAAACGTAATATATGCGGGTTGTTACAGACTCCCCTCCTTGAAGAAATTGCGTCCTCGCAATATTTAAGAAGAAAATATAAGGTAACAACCATGAAAGCATCTCAACAAAAAAGAAATTTGAAATAAGAAATTCACCTCAAAGAGCACGGGAAATTTAGTCTGGATGTGTTCGGTCGATGAACTCTCTAGATTCCCAAGAGCAATCATTAGTATTCGAGGACCATTGAACATTAACAAGCGGAACATCTTTATTTCGAAGGCGTTTGACCTCCGAAGCAATAATACGAATACGATGTTGCCCATAAGTTAAATTACACGAAACTTCAATTTCTTCCACAACACCAGGCTCAAGAATAGAATCGGAATCTCGAAGGCATTTCCGCAATTGAGAAACGTGAAACACGTCATGAATAGTAGAAAACTGAGCCGGTAATAACAGGCGATAAGCCATGGAACCAATAAGTTCGGTGATGGGAAATGGACCAACATATCGAGGTGCTAACTTTCCCAATCGATTAAAATGTACAACACCCTTCATAGGTGATACGCGAATAAACACAAGATCTCCCAAAGAAAATTCTAATTTCCTTATCCGGTTATCGGCATAGGATTTTTGTCTATCTGGGCTTCTTTCATCCTATGACGAATAAGGTCAATGTTCTCTGTGGAATCACGAATAAAATCTGGACTTAAAACCAACTTCTCACCGGCCTCATGTCAACAAGAAGGAAATCGGCATGGCCTTCCATACAGCGCCTCGAAAGCTGCCATACCAATACTAGTTTGGAAACTATTATTATAGGAAAACTCAACAAGAGAAATATGATCATCCTTACTTCCACCAAAATCAAGAACACATGCACGAAGAAGATCGTAAAGATTTTGATTCACATGCTCAGTTTGTCCATCGGACTGGGGATGATAAGCGGTGCTAAAATTAAGCTTCGTTCCCATAGCTTTTTGAAGACTCTTCCAAAATCCACTAGTAAACAATGGATCATGATCACTAACAATAGAAGAAGGAACTCCATGCAATTTTACAATTTCTTTAATAAAGAGTTTGGCCAAGAGAGGAACGGTTCGATTGGACCGAACGGGAATAAAATGGGCGGATTTAGTAAGTCTATCGACTATCACCCATAAACTATCATGACCCGAACGAGAATAGGGACGATCGTCCATAAAATCCATGGAGATTTGGTCCCACTTCCAAATAAGAATTTCTAAAGGTTGCAATAACCCACCGGGCCTTTGATGTTCGGCCTTAATGAGTTGGCAAGTCATACAACACTTAACAAAGTTAGCAATATCAGATTTCATTCCCTTCCAATAATAAAGTCGCTTCATATCCGCGTACATTTAACTACTACCGGGATGAATGGTAAATTTAGAAAGATGAGAATCATTTAAAATGTCTTTACGAAGATTACCAATATTTGGCATGATAATTCTACCAAATTTTCGGATACCGCAACGAGAATCAATATCAAAGTCTTTCAAACTCTTAATGTCAATTTTATCCCTAAAATTTTGGCTAAGAAGAGCCAATTCAGGATCCAGCTTTTGAGCTTCAAGAATGCGGTCTAAAAGAGATGGATGTGCCTCAAGGCTACATAAAACAAGAGATGAACATAAATCGAAAACACAATCTCGAATCTCACAAATGGATAGAATTCCGGGATCATTCCATTCGGATATCATCATAGAAACAACCGCTTGTTGCTTGCGACTAAGTGTGTGCGCAACACGATTTCCCTTTCCGGGGATATAAAGAATATCAAGATCATAAGCTGCAAGAAATTCAAGCCAACGTTGTTGTCGCAAATTAATTTGTTTTTGAGAAAATAGATACTTCAAATATTTATAATCGGTGTAAAGAATAATTTTTTCTCTCAAAAGATAATGATGCCAAATGCGAAGGGCGAAAACAATAGCCGCGAGCTCTAAATCATGAATGGCATATCCAGTCTTGGCTGGCTTCAATTGCCTAGAAGCATAAGCAATAACACGTTCTCTTTGTATAAGAACGACACCTAAACCAACGCGACTAGCATCAGTATAAACAATAAAATCTTGGTTTCCCTCGGGAATCACAAGAATAGGAGCATCGAAAAGGAGTTCTTTTAATTTCTGAAAAGAAGCTACACATTGGTCTGACCAAATGTATTTAACTCCCTTCTTCGTCAAACTAGCAAGAGGCACGAAAATTATGGAAAAGACCTTTATGAAATGGCGGTAATAACCTGCCAATCCAAGAAAACTACGGATCTCCATCACATTCTCCAGTCTTTTCCAATTTTGAATCGCTTCAATCTTTGAGGGATCCACGGAAATTCCGAATTCGGAAATAATATGACCGAGAAACTTCACACGAGATTGCCAAATGTGGCACTTAGAAAATTTTGCTTTTAATTGATTGCTCCTAAGAGTTTCCAACACAATCTGAAGATGCTTTTCATGCTCCTCCTCGGTTTTAGAATACACAAGTATATCATCAATAAAAATGAGAACAAACCGACCGAGGAAGTCTTTGAAAACTCTATTCATAAAGTCAACGAAATAAGCTAGAGCATTCGTTAAACCAAATGGCATAACAAGCCATTCATAAGATCCATAACGAGTATGGAAGGATGTCAAAGGAATGCTATCCTATGTAATACGAAGCTGATGAAAACCGGTAGCTAAGTCTAATTGTGAAAAGACTCTAGCACCACTAAGTTGATCGAATAGATCATCAATCCGAGGTAAAGGATATTTATTCTTATAGTAAGATCATTAAGCTTGCGGTAGTCAACGCAAAGCCTAAGTGTACCATCGGATTTCTTCAAAAAATAGTCGAAGCTCCCCATGGCGAGGAACTAGAGCGAATAAATTGCTTCGTCTCTAATTCAGATAATTGTTTGCGCATCTCCTCATTTTTCTTTATTGGACATACGTTAAGGAAAACGAGTAGTAGGTTGAGCTCCGATGATGGGATTAATTTTGAACTCAATTGCTCGCTTACTTGGTAATCCTAAAACGGGCTCAAATATGTCGGAAAATTCACGAACAACGTGAATAAGAGAAATAATATCTTTCTCATCATCATTATCATCATCATGAGGATTTAAAGAATATAAAGATGCAACCAAGCTGGAATTCGAATCTTTAAGGTCAATAGAAATCTGCTTAACAGATTGAGGATGTCGAAGATGAATAGTCCACTCAGGACATAGGATTTGGGCTTCATAGCGGTTAAGCCAATCCATTCCCAAAATCATTTGAAAGCCTAAGTAGCGCATAACATGCAAATCGGCTCGGAAAGAAAAATCACACAAAATAATTTCGACATCTTTACACAATAAACTGATTGTTGCGGATCTACCAACCGGATTCGCAATTCTCAAAGAAGTCATTAAACACAAAACATCCAAAGAAAAATTATAAACAAGTTCTTTTGAAATAAAAGAGTGGGACGCACCAGTATAAAAAAGAACTCAAATAGGATGATCACGAAATAAAATAATGCTATCAAGTATAGAATGAGAAATACCTTTACCACGAGATTTGTTGCCAAGGACTTGAGCAACATTAAGCTTTCCCTACCTCTTGCCTTCAAGTTTGGGACAAGAAGATAAATAATGATCCGGGCTTTTGCAATAGCGACAAGCACGAGGCTTTGAACACTTGTTCGCATAATGGTCCTTAGAACCACAGTTGTAGCGTTGCCCACCACTTGAGGTAGAAGTCTTTGCCACCGAAGTTGCTTGCTTCCCTTTCTTATTGGGATAAGGACCTTTGAACTTATTAGGCCTTTTCTTCTTGTTGAAGTTTGGTTTGGCACCCATAACTTCAACGTCACTTTCTTTATCTGCCTCTTCAAGTCGAAGAGCGATATCAATGAGTTGATCTAACTTCAACGTCACTTTCTTTTTCTGCCTCTTCAAGTCGAAGAGCGATATCAATGAGTTGATCAAAAGAAACTTCTAACTTTAGAAGTAATGGCTTCTTGAGATTTTTATTCAAGCCATAGACAAATCTTTTGTTCTTCTTCAATGGGATGTTTATGTATTCGACCCCGTATTTAGAAAGTGACTCGAAGGATGCCGCATACTCGACTACAGAAGATTCACCTTGAACAAGCTCTATGAAACGGCGAGCCAAAGTCACCTTCTCAGCTTCTGGCACAAATTTTAATTCGAATCCTTCCTGGAATTTCTCCCAAGTAAGATCCGCTTCATTTATTTCAGAAATCAGAAGCTCATACCAATCTAATGCTCTTTCTTGGAGCATACTAGAGGCCACCTGAACAAGGTGAAGATCAATAAGATTCATGTGAAAAAAGATTCGATCGCACGTTCTTAGCCAAGCCTGGACTTCAATAATAGTTTCAGAACCTTTGAATGGCTTTCCACCCAAATTGGTATAATCGCTGCACAAACGTGCAAATCCAGACTTAGGGTGAGTAGACTCCAAATTAGATCCGACTGCTTGAGCATTCCTTACAAGATCAAGAAGCTGTTGGGCAGACATAAATACTCCATCTTGGGGAGTAGCACTAAATTGACCGGCGCTGGGATGGCCAGGTCTAACCATTTCTCTTCCTTTTGAATGAAAGAAAGAAGAACGATAAGGTTATTCACCAAATGAATATCAAGCAATCTTGATAGATAAATAAGGAATCATAAAAAAAAAGGATGAATCGGTACGAAGAATCAAATTAAATCATAAAGCACGACTCCTAAGATGGACTTAGGACGATGATCCTTGCTAGATTATTCTACATTGTTCCGAAGATTGGCTTTGATACCAAACTGTGATGCCCCACCTCTATACCCACTCTAGCCAAGGACACTACGGTGAAATGCCATCAACTAGCACGTAGAATAAGGCTGTTGAGGAGCGACCATCCGTGTAATTTCTTTGTGCGAGCACCGATATGTCAGATAGTAAACCATGCATTTGATTTCAGGAGGAAATCCGAAATATCGATACAAACTCAAAGCTACTTGACGCAGCGGTAATATGTGAAAACTGATGTAACTGTGAGAGTGGCTATCGATGGATTGAAGTATACCGAAAGTCCCAAATTCCTTGATCCGAAGATACCGAATTCTAGCTATCTCTGACACGTTGATCGTGCGAAATACCGTGAAAAGAGATCTACAATTCTTCGAGCGTTGATCAAGCGCACTTGATTCCGCGATTTGGCTTCAACGAACGTTGATTGGAGCGCACTCTGTAGGTGGAGACAGGAGATTACACTCAACTACCAATTTAATGAAAGCACAAAGCTATCAAACAAGAATTTTATTCCAGAAATCAACTCCGCTTTACAATGAATCAACACGCTTATTTATAGGCCATAGGACGTTAGGTCGTTTACATGACTTATCAGAGGTCACACGACTTACGACCTAAGTAAGGTCGTTAACGACCTAATACAACACAGCACAAGTACATCACGACTTACGAGTTATTACACACATGCGATATTTACATATTTACATCACAGTAGATTACAATACGTGGTACACGACATAACGACTTAACGACCTACGACTTAAGACGTAGCTCGGCTCCAAAAATGTTTCAACGACCTAATAACGCTAGGTCGCGTGGGATGTTAGGTCGTGAAGACGGGAATGGGGTTAGGTCGCGAGGGGGGTTAGGTCGTGGAGATGGGTTAGGTCCTGCAACTGGGTTAAGTCGTGGAGATGGGGATAATGTTAGGTCGTGGGAGAAGTTAGGTCGTGGAAGGTTAGGTCGTGGAACTGGGAATTGAGTTAGTTCGCAAGGAGGGTTAGGTCATGTAGAGGGGTTTGGTGTTAGGTCGTGAGATTGGTTAGGTCGTGGAGACAACTTATCTGTTAGGTCGCGAGATATGTTAGGTCGTTGGAGCGACTTATCAGACAGATTTACTTCGTTATTTCGAGCCAATTCATTATCGCGACCTAAGGTAGGTCGTTTACAAACTACAGCCCTGTCTTGCGCTGCATCATCCTCCCCCGGTTGACAGAAATTCGACCTCGAATTTTTACTATCTTTCTCCATCACAAGTTCATTTCCACGATATGGAATTAAATATTTGACGTTGAAAACATCAGAAGTATGAACATCATCTGGTAACTTCAATTGATATGCATTCTCATTGATTTTCTTCAAAATTTCCGTTGGACCAATTTTCCGTGCCTTCAATTTATTGTAAGTTCCCATCGGAAAATGATCTTTTATCAACACCGCGTAAACCAAATCTCCTTCCTCGAAATTTACACTTCTCCGCTTCTTATCCGCCAGTTGTTTATACTTTTCATTAGATGCAAGCAACCGTTCATGAACAGTTCTGCGGCACGCCTGTAACTCATTTACGAAGTCACTAGCCCGCTTAACAACTCCCTTCTGATATGGCACTGTTGTCAAATCCAACGGTCCTTTCGGAACTATCGAATAAACAACCTGAAACGGACTGAACCCTGTGCTTCGATTAACCGCATGGTTGTGAGCAAACTCTGCTTGACATAATTTCAAATCCCAACTCTTCAAATTGTCTTGCACAAGACATCTCAATAAATTTCCCAACGATCTATTAACCACCTCCATTTGCCCATCAGTTTGTGGATGGTAAGCGCTACTAAAATTCAGCTTCGTTCCGACCATCTTCCACAAACTTAACCAAAAATGACTCATAAAACGAGTATCTCTATCCGACACAATAGACTCTGGCAGCCCATGAAGTCGATAGATCTCTTTGAAATTTAACTGAGCAACATGAATAGCATCTGCAGTCCTCTTACAAGCAATAAAATGTGCCATTTTCGAAAACCGGTCAACCACCACAAAAATGGAATCGTTCCCCCTTTGAGTTCTAGGAAACCCCAAAACAAAATCCATACTCACATCATCCCAAGGTTTAGTCGGTACAGGTAATGGCATGTATAATCTCGCATTGGTCGATGTTCCCTTCGAAACTTGACAGATATGACATCTCTCCACAAACCTTTCAACCTCTTTCCTCATTGACGGCCAAAAGTAAGAATGAGAAATCAACTGTAATGTGTGATCCCTTCCTACATGACCTTCCTCGTGCAACTCCTTGATAATCTTCATTCTCAAGCTGCTCGCTGGTATACATAGTCGATTTCCGTTAAAGAGAAAACCATCCACCAAAACAAATTCATCAGCACTCCCCTCCTTGAATTTTTCAACAAATTTCATAAAGTAAGGATCTTCTTCAATTAGCTCGGGAAACAGTTCAAAACCTGTCACCTCAACTTTCATTGTCGTCAATACATGAATCCTCCCGCTCAAAGCATCAGCTACCCGATTTGTCACCCCTGATTTGCGTTTCACGACAAAAGTAAACTGCTGCAAATACGCGATCCATGAAGCGTGCCTCGCTGAAATCTTATCCTGCCCTTGCAAATGCTTCAAAGCTTCATGATCCGTATAAAGAACAAATTCCATCTGAAACAGATAATGTCTCCAGTGCTTCACTGCTTGAACAATTGTGTAATACTCAACGTCATAAGTGTTGTATCTCAACTTAGCTCCAGATAACTTCTCACTGAAATAAGCAACTGGCCTTCCACTCTGACTCAATACTCCTCCAATCCCAACTTTAGATGCATCAGTATGTAGCTCAAACAACAACTGAAAATCTGGCAAAACTAGCATTGGTGCTGACGTCAATAGTGTCTTGATCTTCTCAAAAGCAACCCCTGCTTCCTCTGACCATGCAAACTTCTTTCCCTTCATGCAATCGGCTACAGGTGGCATCACACTGCTAAAATGTGGAATGAATCTTCGATAAAAAGATACCAACCCATGAAAGCTCCTCACTTCAGTAATTATCTTGGGCTGTGGCCAACTCCTAACAACTTCCACTTTACTCTCATCCACTTGAATGCCTTCCTTTGACAGAACATATCCCAGAAACAAAACACTGTGCGTCATGAACACACACTTCTTCGTTGCAACATAAAATTTCTCCTGTCGTAGAATCAACAGTACTTCTCGCGAATGCTGGATGTGTTCTTCCGTACTCCCACTATAAATCAGAATATCATCAAAGTAAACTACTACAAACTTCCTAATTAATGGTCTGAAAATATGGTTCATCACCCTCATAAAAGTACTCGGAGCATTTTACAAGCCAAACGGCATAACCGGCCATTCGTATAAACCTTCCCTCGTTTTAAAAGCAGTCTTCCACTCATCACCCGGTCTAATACGAATCTGATGGTATCCACTCTTCAAGTCAGTCTTCGAAAACACAACAGCTCCACTCAACTTGTCAATCAAATCATCAAACCTTGGCATAGGAAATCTGTATCTCACAGTGATCTTGTTTAGAGCCCGACTGTCCGTACACATTCTACATATTCCATCCTTCTTCGGTACCAATAAGGCTGGCACAGCACATGGACTCAAGCTCTCTTGAACACACCCTTGTTCTAACAACTCCTCTACCTGCCTTCTTAGTTCTTCATGCTCTTTAGGACTCATCCTGTAATGTGGCCTGTGAGGTAAAATTGACCCTGGCACAAGATCAATCTAATGTTGAATATCCCTCAAAGGCGGTAGCTCCCTTGGTAACTCTTCTGGAAACACATCACTGAATTCTTCCAATATCGGATTTACGTCCTCTGGAACTTCAGTGGATTCGGTAGCTTCATGTCCAACCAACAAAAACACCTCTGGACTCTCCTCTACTTCTTCGATGAATTCCTTCAAAGTCAACAAAGTCTTCAGCTACTCAATTTCCTCTGATTTGCTCTCTCCTTGATGTCTCTTCTTTGGAACCAAAATGATCTTAACACCTTCAAACATAAAGCTGTAGCTATTGGTCCGACCGTCATGTTGCACTGCTCGATCATACTGCCATGGTCTTCGCAAAAGTAAGTGACAAACATCCATCTCAACTACATCACACCAGACCTCGTCTTTATATTTCTTCCCAATAGAAAATGGAACTCGAACTCGCTTGTCCACCTTCACCTCTCCTCCCTTTCTCAACCACGCTAACTTGTAAGGATTTGGATACGTCTTCGTTTTCAGCTTCAACTTTCTCACAGCTTCAGTAGAAAGAATATTGTCACAACTTCCTGCGTCAATCAGAAATTTACAAACCTTACCCATAATAGTGCACGTTGATTGAAAGATGTTACTCCTCAACCAACTAGCCTCTTCTTCCTGCTTCGGTATTAAACAAGGCCTCCTCATCATTAGATTACATCATTCATCTCCTGACGCAACATCCTGTTCATCCTCCTTAACTGGACTAGAATAATCTTCACCAACATCCTCACCTTCAACTTCAGCAATCATAGTTCGTTTCTTCGGCTTCGGACATTCATTACTCTTGTGACCCACTTCCTGGCAATTATAACATTTGAAACCGTTTTTGGCCTTCGCCTTCGCAACTTCATTTACAACTGGTTTTGCAACTGCTTTAGAAACATTAGAACTCCCACTAGCGCCCTTGCTTTGAAAATTGGAACTTGGAAACACACCACCTCCTCGTCTTTCCTGCTTCTCCCAAGCCAACGCTTTCTGATGTCCTTCTGCTACAGTCTAGGATCATACATATTCGCATATCTTGAATCTGCATCCTCTACCCTCAAACAAATCTAGCAGTCAGCTGTTCCTCTGTCTCCATAATGTCATTTCGAGCAATCAGTTGATAAAATTCGTCATCATAATCATTAACAGTCTTTGTCCCTTGCCTCAGATTCTGCAATCTCTGGTACATGAGTGATTGATAATTGTAAGGCGAGAATGTAGCCTTCATTAACTTCTTCATCTTCCCCCATGAAACAATCTTTGACTTCCCCATTCTCTCCCGTGTAAGTTTAGTCTGCTGCCACCATGCTAAAGCTCTCCCCCTCAACCTAGTAGCAACCAACTTCACTCGACGATTCTCCGAGACTTCTTTGAAATCAAAGATCTCTTCAACATTAGACACCCAGTCCAAAAATTCTTCCGCAACCATTCCATCCTTGAATTCTGTAATTTCCATCTTCATACTCGACTCCCATAGTCGGTCATCCTCAACATCCCGATACGAGTTTCGAACTTGGTCTCGATCTCGATAATAAATGCTAGCTCTATGACCCTCTTCATTAAAATCAAATGTACGTCTATATCGATCTCGACCATCAACATCCCTTCGGTCACGCATGTCTCTTCTACTATGTCTCTCTTCATCTCGATATGGCTCATCTTCAAACTCACGTGGAGTTTTTCTCTCTTCATGTCTATATTCATGGTGATCTCTTCTTGATGAAATTGACGTTTCTCTTCTTTCTCTAAAAGATTTTGGTGACACCCTCTTCGCTTCCGTAACCGATGGCGAAACTCTGTTTCCTCCATGGTTTGAGATTGGCGACCTTCTTCTTTGACCTTCATTCATGTCAATCATCAGTTTCTCTAACTTTCCAATGCCGTCATCAAATTTTTCATTGATACATTGTTCCATTTGCTTGGCTTCTTCTCTTCTATACAACGCTTCAACATTCTGATGGCGATTAGCTCTCCTCGGAGGCATTTTCAAATCAAACAATCAAACAAAACTTCAAAAACTTCAAATAAACTTCAATACAAAGTTATGCTCGGCCTTCACTTCAACAAGTGATACCAAAATGATGCTTCAATTCTCGGTTCAAACACTTCAACAAGATGAACTTCAACGTCAAACTCCTTGGCTCCAAGACTCGGCTTAGCTATGATTGGCTAAGTCAGGCTTTGATACCAAACTGACACAGCGGTAATATGGAAAAACAGATGTAACTGTGAGAGTGGCGATAGATGGATTGAAGTATACCGAACGGCCCAAATTCATTGATCTGAAAATACCGAATTCTAGCTATCTCTGACACGTTGATCGCGCACAATACCATGAAAAGAGATCTACAATTCTTCGAGCGTTGATCAAGCGCACTTGATTCCGCGAATTGGCTTCAACGAACGTTGATTCGAGCACACTCGAATACCGTAGGTGGAGATAGGAGATTACACTCAACTACAAATTTAATGAAAGCACAAACCTATCAAACAAGAATTTTATTCCAAAAATCAACTCCTCTTTACAATGACTCAACACGCTTATTTATAGGCCATAGGACGTTAGGTCGTTTACACGACTTATCAGAGGTCATACGACTTATGACCTAAGTAAGGTCGTTAACGACCTAATAAAACACAGTACAAGTACATCACGACTTACGAGTTATTACACACATGCGATATTTACGTATATACATCACAGCATATTACAATACGCGGTACACGACATAACGACTTAACTACCTACGACTTATGACGTAGCTCGGCTCCAGAAATGTTTCAACGACCTAATAACGCTAGGTCGCGTGGGATGTTAGGTCGTGAAGACGGGAATGGGGTTAGGTCCGAGAGGGGTTAGGTCGTGGAGATGGGTTAGGTCGTGGAACTGGGTTAAGTCGTGGAGATGGGGATAATGTTAGGTCGTAGGAGAAGTTAGGTCGTGGAAGGTTAGGTCGTGGAACTGGGAATTGAGTTAGTTTGCGAGGTGGGTTATGTCGTGTAGAGGGGTTACGTGTTAGGTCGTGAGATTGGTTAGGCCGTGGAGACGACTTATCTGTTAGGACGCGAGATATGTTAGGTCGTTGGAGCGACTTATCAGACAGATTTACTTCTTTATTTCGAGCCAATTCATCATCGCGACCTAAGGTAGGTCATTTACGACCTATAGCCCTGTCTTGCGCTGCATCACTACTACACAGTGGCAATATATATTCTTCGGAAACAAATATAGAAATCAACATAACACAAATCAGTCACAGACATCCATATCACAAAGGTGGAAATAGATATGAATATATAACACATGAAAGCGTACATCAGAGTAGTGGTCAAACAAGATCCACAATATCAAAAAAGAATAGCTACAAGTGCTAGACGAAAGAATATGGATACATTAATGAGTCTACATCTCAAATGTATACAACAAAAACTACTAATCTAAGTAGTTAGCCAAAAGTCAAGGTGGCAATCCCAGATGTGAAGTCAAGCAGAAGCACCTGTAACATCTTGGTCTGACCCAAGTATTATTTTATAAGAAAATAATAAACGGATCAATCTAGTTTAAAATATCAGATAACATGATATTGAATAAGAGATATGACATAACGATATGATAACAATAAAGCCATACTGTGATAAGTATGCAATTGAAAATCAACGAGGGATTAATCAATATCACAAGAATCTTCTCAAAGGTCAAAAGGAATGTCATACTCTTTATTTATATTCACCAAAACCATAAATATGGACAATGATATCAATGCCAACCACAAAAGTTAATGACACACAAATTCACCAATGCACAAATATTGATAAAAATTATCAATGTAAATCACGAAAATTGGTGAAAACACAAATTCCAGAAATAATCAATGGAAATCCAGAAATCACAAAAAGGGGAGGCCTATCACAAAACGGGAGCATGAAAACTCACCAACATGTGTATCATAAAATGGAATGCTATTCCATGGTTGCTAACCATTAATTTTAAGCCGAAGCTCCACAAAACGGCCCGAAGACCATGGGTTGCTACCCCACCAAATTGAGCCGAAGCTCCAAAGAAACGGGTTTAGTCTCCCTCGTAGACAAAGAGACATCGCAAATTTGCTAGTCTAAATCACAAAAAATGATCGTTAACGATCATCAAAAAGTGTCAATTATAGTAAGCTAGTAAATATATAAGCTTTGCTTAATGTCCCATAACCACTAGCTTAACTTAAATATTTACGAACAAATTGTAGATCTCCACTCGAAAATTGTCACAAGAGATTCAATCGAACAAGTCCAATAATTAACCGGCAAAGTAAACGCAAGCGTTTCATACCATTTGTCTTGCTAAGTCGTTTAATTAGATTTCTAGTACGAGTGAGATAAAGTGACAAATCATAAAAATGATTGTAGAAACAATAAATCACAAAAATTCACATTCGAAGACGTGAATAAAATCCAAAGAATTTAACTCCAAGTCCATCAAAGTGGAAATACCCTTCCGACTTAACAGCCACGACATACGACTTAACATAAGTCAACACAAGAAATCAGCGGCTCAAGAAATAGCATACAGCTTAAAGTAGGTGCGACTTAAAGGGTGGCACGACCTATTTGCAAAAGACCTAAGCAATGGCGCGACCTAAGTATGGCGTGACCTGTGGCGTAAGAGAAGGCCGAGCGACTTAAGTGGGGATGACCTAACATGGCGCGACCTAACATGGCCGAGCGACCTATGTAGCCAGCGACCCAAGGCAAGCGACTCAAGTAAGAAGGCCGAGTGACTTAAGTGGACAAATGGCGCGACCTAAGAGAGCAAGCGACCAAACATGGTTGTGAGATAGCAGGTGCGACTTAACATGGATGAGCGACCTATGGGGTGGAACGACCTAATGGCCGAGCGCGCGACCTTACAGAGCAAGCAGCATAACATGGCCGAGCGACCTAAGGGGTTGCGACCTAAGGAGCTTGTGGAATAACATGGTCGAGCAACCTAAGCGGGTTGCGACCTAAGGAGCTAGCGGCATAACATGGTCGAGCGACCTAAGGGGGTTGCGACCTAAGGAGCTAGCGACATAACATGGTCGAGCAACTTAAGAATTAAATGACCTAAGAGGTAAAAGAAGGCCGAGCGACTTAATGAGTTGGAACGTCCTAATGGCCGAGCGACCTAAGTTGGCACGACCTAAGCAAGGCGCAACCTAATTATGGTGCGACCTATATGCAAGCCGAGCAATTCGAATTGTGTAGGCCGAGCGACCTAAAAGGTTAAAGTGCAAAATTCTCTCAATTTGCAACCGATCGAGCACGGACGCTAGGGGATTATGCCCATCGGCTACCCGGTCCTATTGGCTCCTCGATGCATCACCAAAAACGTGTTAAATCATCAAAGTTTGGATTTTTAAAGATTTGAACCCAAAACGCTAAAAATTGGGATTTTCACCAATTCAATCCAAACCAAGAGCAAATGCCTATGAAAAAGTGTTAGGAATTCATACCCAACAATCAAAGATAGATATAGACAAAGGTGAGAGATAAAAAATCTCACCTTTACACAAAATCAACGAAGAGGAAGCTTGAAAGCAAAGGAAGAATCAGTGGCTTCTCTTTGAATTTGGTGTTAGATGTTGGATTTGCAAATGAACTAGGGCTTGGAGTTTTAATTTCCCATCCTCCCTCCTTTTTTGATGAAGCTTTAGTGTTAGGAAATGAAAGTGAAGTTATGAAGGGAAGGGGGTTGAGCTAGAGTTAATAGTTTAGGCTTATGGGCTAAACCAAACCCAAAGCCCAAAGTGAAAAGTAGCAAAATTCCACTAACTCCAAACATATCAAAGTTTATACTAAAAATGATCGCAAACGGTGTTTTGAACTCAATGGAACTGGTCCCGAGTCCTAATTCGACTGTATGCAAAAAGTAACTTTTCGGACTAAAATTTGACTAACGATAAAATATTAAAATAAAATATTTAAATATTCAATTGTAAAATATGCGGGTTGTTGCAGATATTTATCATTTCAATCTGCAATTTAAACTATATACTGGCATATATCATTTCAACCCACAATCCCAAATTTAATTCAAATGAAAATCTCTTGGGTTTATCATTCCAACCCATAACGATTTTCTCTGCTATTCTGATGTCTGTTTGGGTATGTATCATTTCAGCCCATAGTGAATTCTATACTAACAGGGAACTTGCAGAGTGGTAACAGATATGATAATAATATAACAAGCATATATCATCAATATAAATAACAGATAATAGTGTCAGATGTCACAAATGAACAGATAGCATAGAATGGCATATATATAACAATGTGAATAACTAGCAACAGCAAATTTCAATTGTCGTATGAATTGAAATCAAATTTTATAAATATAAGAACATTAATCGCGAGCGATTGCTCACCTTTCGAGGCTAGAGAATACAAAATATGACACAGAATTTAGTAACGAACCCAAGCACGAATTCTACTGCAAAGCGAGATTGGCACGAATTCAACAAAGCTGATAGATACGAAATAGAATAAATCGAATCAGAACTGGATTGATGCAAGAAAAAAAATTCGAAGTAAAAGTATATTTGTTTTTTTATAAGATCACTATGAAAATAAAAAAATAATATATATATATATATTAATATAAAGCAGGTTATAATAATTTAACTTTTTATAAATGCAAACTAACATATACACTTTGAAATCAACAGCGTATTTACACTAATATACACTATAACCAGTTAACTAACAGAATAATTTGTATAAATTTACATATGTATAATTTCTATGATGTAATCCATACCCTAAATCATACATACGAGAAAAAAATGCATGCCGACCTAAATGCGAACGCATATACCTTATACAAACTATATCTATATCAACAAAATGTATACCTTAACAAACACTGTTATATTATAAAACATAATAACATATATATAACTTGCTTTGTTATTGATACGTAAATAAGATCTTCATATTTTATATAGACCTTGCTTATATATGTATAACATATAAATTTATATATGTTTGTATTCTTGAAACAAATGCGTAACCATTGTAAACCGATATATATACATATATCAACTTATTATATAAATTACTTTTTATTAACATCAAATACTGTAAGCAACTCATAAGCGAACTCTGGAAAAGCAAATATATAAACTAGTATATAAATCATAACAATATATATGTTGCCAACAACTTACATAACAAATACACATATAAATCTGGTTATAACAAAATTATGCAGATCAATATGTATAAATAACTGTCAAATCTATTTATATGTATAATATAAACAATGTAAAAACAATGTCTACCCATATATATATGCTAAGGCTAATATATAACTTATGTATACGGTATAAACAACAAATCTGATATAACGACACACGCACACACATAAATATATTTTAACAGAATATAATTAAACGGTCTACAATTTATATATATATATATATATATATATATATATATCATATCATATCTTGCTTACCTTTATGCAAAACAAAGGGAGGTTGGGGTTGCCAAGAAGTGGTGGAGAGAGGCTTCGGTCAGCAATGGGATGGGCAGATGGTGGCTGGCCATGGGAGGCGGTTGGGTTCAAAATAAAAGGGAAGAGAAGTGCCAGAGGGGGAAAGAAGAAAATGAACAGTGGTAAGAGAATAAGCAGGCAAATGAATTTTTAGTGAAAATTTAGAATTTATAATTTCAATTTCTCAGAAAAGAACGAAACAATAGAATAATTTGGAACCATTAGGAAATACCCAAAGCCAACGATTGATTTCAAGGAGATAATAAAGTCAAATGGCTGTTTGTTTCGTCCGGTAGGTAAATGAAAGGACGATGGAAACCAAATGTTTTTACAAATCGGTATCGATACGAAATCGTTTTTCACGGATTCTACTACAAACCGGACTTCAAAACACAGAAATAACTATACCATAGAGATCAGTACAATGAGATGATCAAAATGGTATACAGGTATTGGCGGTACGATTGAATTATAAAAATTCGAATTTTCTACTAGCGGAAAACAAGGCAAAAACGTAGAAAAATAAGATCGATGGAGCTAAAGAAAACAGAATTTGGAAAAACAAAAAATGAGTCTTGCTCGGAAGATAATTTACAATTTTTCTATATAAAAATATTCAGGTTTGGAAAATATTTTATTTTCATCAAATTTAACTGATTTAAATTGAAATAGAATTGCACAACAAAATAAACTTTTGTATTATCTGATTAAAATTTACCAGTTATTATGTTTAATTAGATATATTCCAAATATTAAATTCTATTTCAAAATTTTAATTTTTAAAGTTCCACAAAATTTCAATTAATTAAACAAATAAAACCACTAAAAGTTACGGGTCATTACACTCTCCCCCACTCAAAACTTTTCATCCCCGAAAAGGAACGATGTAGGAGAATAAAACAATCAGAAAGAAAATAGATTTGGAGTACAGAATTAAACAATTGATTAAACCATATAAATTTCAATTTGAATCAATTAACATTCAATAATTTATTTTAACTCAAAGTATCTCATTTTAGTGGATTTAATTTAAACTTATTAATATTTTATATAAAAGGTTCCTTCCAAAACAATACTTATTTATTTATAAATTTTACTTATCTCGTATGATTTCACCAAAGTTAAATCAATCTTAACTATTTCTAAATTGATTATCTTGTTAGCAAGTTATCTTTAATTAACAATTTTCTAAAATCATAAATTTGCGTTGTCATACATTATACTCATATTTTATTAAACAAAATTAATTCTCTTTTATTTCAAATTATTATTAAATTTATTCCAGTTGATATATCTTATGACATATATTAAGTATATTTACACTTATTATATCTATTCAAATTTATTTATAATTTCCTTTACCAAAATTTTATACACTATATTATTCAATTAACTTTTTATTCTATTTATCTCTATTTATCTTTCGTAACTAAAATTTAAGCATATAACATTTATTATAACCACTCAAATTATTTTAAAAACATCTTTTTATATTGTATATTATCCAATTACATATTCAACTTCTGAATAATTAAGGTAAGTTATATTGGAATGTAATTGAGTATTATAGAAGAAAAATATTCTCCAATTTCATTATTCAAGTTTAAATATTCATTCAAAATTTGGCTTTATTTTATAGTTAGAATCACCTTATTCCATAAATTTATGAATTAATTTCCGATTAATTTAAAACCATTAGGGATAAATATATATACACTATAGATATCAAATCAAATTTAAAATCATATATCAATATATTTATAAATTAGGTCATACTTTAGAAATCCAAATCAGTTTAACTTTCCAAGCAAAGCTGTAGCAGAGCTACAGAATGGCTCCTCTACTTCGAAACCCGAAAATGAATCTCGATGACGCGGCTGCCATCACTGAAATTATTTTCCAGCGACAAAATAGAAGAGCACTGATTTTAACCTTTAAATATTCTATGAAATAATAACTATTCGAAAGTACTTTAAATAATATCCATTTTTAAATCTTTAAACCAAAGTTTGAGATCAGCGGAAATTTAATTCACAGCTTCTTGAATTTAATTTATATATACTTCCAAATTAATTTATAATCATGTTTAATAATTCAATTATTTATATATGAAACAAAAGACCATCATTTACAAGCTACATGTAAAACCAATTATTATTTTTTAATAACCAATTCAATTTACTATCAAAAATCAGAAATTTATACTTATATACATGTACAATACTATACAAAAATTTATTTCCTTTACTAAATTTGAAAACTATATTGTGTCGGTTTGCTCTGTTCAAGTGTTTTGGAGATCCTATCGATAACGTTGATCAGACGAATCGATCGAAAACCCAAATCAACATCAACAATTCAAACAACACAATATCCAAAACATTTTAAACATAGATTTACAAATACACTTCCCCGCTCGACGATACAAGAATGGATATCAAAGCAAGGACAGAGATTCAAATTTTATAGACTCAAATCAAGTGAATTCTGATTCGAATATAAGTTCGAAACAAAAGACAAAATGATTAAATAACAAGATAGGAAGATGGATAAGCCCATACAAATCATGGGCAACATTAACCGGTTCAACCGTGACTTCAAGAATTAGATCGATTTGGAAATTTTGAGGCAAATCTTCATTCTATCTCAAGAGATAGAATTTAGGATGAAAAGAGATATTATCATCTAAACCGAGGATACAGAAATCTTCGGTGAATCAATGCTATTGTAAAGGAGTTTCACCCCTTTAGAAGTCAATTTGAGATTGGCGAGACCGACGACTCATTATAAAGATCATTCGAAGTTGAGTTATGTGATACCCCAAAATCAAAAGGATACGAATAGTGATGGACAAGAATGGATTTTGGAACCGCAGGGTACATTCCAAAATTCAAAAGATATCGAGTCGAAAGGGGAGGTTCATGCTCGAATGAAAGTGATTCTGTAAATCAATTTACCATATATGCTATGTTTTGCCTAGAGCCAAAGCTCTGATACCAAATGTAATGACCCAGTATTTTCAACCATTCGCATCCGCACATGTCAGACTTGAATTGCTCAAAATACCGCGTTGTAAATAAAATTTGGCATATCTCAGAATATACAGCAATATATAATCACAGATCATAGATACAGAGTAAATAATAATGCATCGGAATTTTAAAGAGATAGTAATTAAAGAAGCAACTATATAAATGCGAGATACATCAAAGTTAAACAAGATACAATAGAAGAGTTACAATATATATGAAGTATAAATAAGAATATATCACTGAAGTCACCGAATACTAAAAGCAGAACATAGAGCCGGATCTTCATGCAAAGCTCCAACTCCAAAGGTGTGTCTTAAATGCTGAATCACTCGGTCTGACCCGAGCATAAAGCAAAACACAAAACACTCAAGTCAGGATTAACATTCTTATATCAATAAATCCAACTCAAGTGAAATAACAACTGAAATACAATAACTCAAAGGATGTTTGGGACAACCATCCTCTAAGGATCCGTTAAACTATTTACTATGTAGTAATATTTCGCTAATATAATAATGTCTACAGTAAAATAAACTTACTTTAAAATAGCGTTCCAGGCTTACCCATATCACCCTTCACACATAATAGTCCCAATAGTCCATCCAATATCATGATATCTCCAGATCGGGAGACCATCAAAGGATACCACACGGGCTACGGGAGAAAACAAACTCGTAGTATAGGCACGGTATGGTAGGTGACACGGCACACAAGGCAATGCCAGCGTAGATATACCAATTACGCACGCGGGCTGGTGGTAACGTAGCAGCCACTACGCCCACCTCGGAACACACTCCCAATGAAAATCGGAGGATGGCCATTAAATCAACCACAAGTAAGAGTATAGTATTGAAGAAATCTATCCAACCAGAGGAGCTACCCCTTTTGGCCCGAGATCGCTCCTGTTTTTGCCACCTTATGCCAACTCACGGGAGTTGGGTCCACGTAATATACCTCAAGAGCGTCGCCATCATCCTACTTCATTCTGAAATCTCTACCGCGTACACGGTTGTCAAAGTGGTTTTCGGTATCCACAAAGAGTATGCCCATATCCGATCCCGGTCTCTTTGCCAACCAATCGTTATTATAACGCCGTGGTCATTTCAAAATAGTCTATATTTCAAAATCAAATCATTTCATTAAAAACTATATTCCTTTCAAAATAGTTTATACATCGAAACCAAAACCATTTTTATATAAAAGCCATGGTGAAATCAATATGATATCATTTCCATTTCAAAAATATACTCATCTTTCAAAAATCATAATACTTTAAGTTATAACTCTTTCGAAACCAAAATACTTGAAATCATTACACTTTGAAATCATAACATTTCGAAATCATACATTTGAAACCATGGCACTTCCCTTAATTCTTTATATGTACATATTTTCAAATCAACCCAAATTTTCAACTTTCTAGTTTAATTCAATTCAAAAGAATCAGCTTCAATTCAATTAAGTTTTCCAACAAAACTTTTCAAATCATATAAATTTCAAATATAGATTTGATCTACAAAATAAACTATCCAATTTTAATATATTTCAAAACTTTAATATCCTACATTTCAAAACTAAACTTTATAATTTCATATGTTCATATCTCAAATCTAGTTTCATTATTATTTAGTCTTGAAATACTCATTTCATAAATCCAATATTATCTAAATAAACTTAAATTACAGTTAAACCAAATATCTTTTCATACAAATATAAACATCAAATATTCATTTATCAAAATCAAATATCACTCCTAATTCACAATCTTTATCAAAATGAAAATTATATCATTCAATACCATTTCAAAATCATTAAAATATCATATCCTTCAAAACTTCATTATCAATTCATTCTTTGAATTCTATTTCAAATATTCAAATTTCAATACCTTTTAAAATTCAATTATTTCATTCATTTATTATTTTAAATACCATTCCAAATCACATTTCAAAATCCCATTCAAAATTTCATAAATCAATTCCAAAACACTCGAATTCCTAGTTCACGTTTAATCAAATCTCAATTCCTCAATTTCAATTCAAATCACTTTCTCAACAAACCATTTCAATTTATGTAGATTTCAAACACAGACTTGAATCTCAAATAAACCATTTAAATTTCCATATATTTCAAAGCTTTAAATGTTCAACATTTCAAACAAATTTCAAAACCTCACACACACACACACACACACACACACACATATAACAAATTCATTTTAATATAAGTTTTCTTTGAAATAAATTACGATAACATTTAAATAAACCCTGAATTGTAAATCACTAAGTATCTTATTCAATTTATCTAACCTTGAAATATTTTAAATCATCTTAAACCAAAACCAAATTATAGAGTCATACCTTTAAATCTCTAAGTAAATCCATTTCAAATCGATTTAATTAAAGATAATTCTCAACTAAATAAAATTCCATATAAATTTTAAATCCACTTTAATTTAAAACTTATTTATAACTAATTTCAATATCAGATAAAACTATATATATATATCTCCCAAAAACCATAGAAATCATTTCCAAAATATTTATATTTAGACTAAGGGTGTCTGTATATAATTTTCTATCCTATGGTCAAGTGATACAGATATTTATCATTTCAATCCGCAATTTAAACTATATACGGTTATATATCATTTCAAGCCGCAATCCCAAATTTAATTCAAATGAAAATCGCTTGGGTTTATCATTTCAACCCATAACGATTTTCTTTCCTATTCCAAAGTCTGTTCGGTTATGTATCATTTCAACCCATAGTGAATTCTATACTAACAGGGAACTTGCAGGTGATAACAGATATGATAGTAATATAACTGGCATATATCATCAATATAAATAAGAGATAATAGTGTCAGATGTCACAGGTGAACAGATAGCAATAAATGGCATATATATATAACAATGTGAATAACTAATAGAGCATATTTCAATTGTCGTATCAATTGAAATCAAATTTAATAAATATAAGAACATTAATAGTGAGTGATTTCTCACCTTTCGAGGTTAGAGAATACATAATATGACAAAGAATTGAGTAACGAACCCAAGCACGAATTCTGGAGCAAAGCAAGATTGGCACGAATTCGACAAAGCTGATAGATACGAAATAGCATAAATCGAATCAGAACTGGATTGATGCAAGAAAAAAAATCGAAGTAAAAGTATATTATATTATTAATTTTTTTATAAGATCACTACGACAATAAAAAAATAAAAAAATATTAATATAAAGCAGGTTATAATAATTTAACTTTTTATAAATGCAAACTAACATATACACTTTAAAATCAACAACATATTTACACTAATATACACTATAGCCAGTTAACTAACAGAATAATTTGTATAAATTTACATATATATAATTTCTATGATATAAACCATACCCCAAATCGTACATAGGAGAAAAAAAATGCATGCCGACCTATATGCGAACGCATATACCATATACAATCTATATGAACAAAATGTATACCTTAATAGACACTGTTATATTATAAAACACAATAACATATATGCAACTTGCTTTGTTATTGACACCTAAATAAGATCTTCATATTTTATATAGACCTTGCTTATATATATAACATATAAATTTATATATGTATATTCTTGAAACAAATGTGTAACCATTGTAAACCAATATATATATATATATACTTATTATATAAATTATTTTTTATTACCATCGAATACTGTAAGCAACTCATAAGCGAAATCTAGAAAAGAAAATATATAAACTAGTATATAAATCATAACGATATATATGTTGCCAACAACTTACCTAACAAATACACAAATAAATCTGGTTATGAAAAAAATATGCAGATCAACATATAGAAATAACTTTCGAATCTATTTATATGTAAAATATAAACAATGTAAAAACAATGTTTACCCACCCACCCACACACACACACACACACACACACACACACACATATATATACGCCGAGCCTAATATATAACTTATATATACGGTATAAACAACAAATCTAATGTAACGACACACGCACATACATAAATATATTTTAACAGATTATAAATAAATATTCTATAAATTTTTTATATATATCATATCTTATTTTGCTTACCTATATGCAAAACAAAGGGAGGTTGGGGTTGCCAAGAAATGGTGGAGAGAGGCTCCGGTCAGCAATGGTATGGGCTGGTGGTGGCTGGCCATTGGAGGCGGTTGGGTTCAAAATAAAAGGGAAGAGAAGTGCTGTGATGCCCCACCTCTATACCCACGCTAGCCAAGGACACTACAGGGTAATGCCGTCAACTAACACGGAGAATAAGGCTGGTTAGGAGCGACCATCTATAGCCTTGCTCTAACTATCTATTGAATACATCGACAATAGACATACCAAGCAGGTCGACATATCCAATGAGTACTTAAAACAAAACCATAAGTGGTTGGAGGATCTATTAGAACAGAATATAAAAACTCAAATGTAATATACATCATAGAACAGCAGATCATCATATACACATATACTGATACGTAACAGAGTATACAAACTGATACACGTCAAGTGGCATAGAAAACCACAATATACAGGCGAATCCAAAAGAATACATATATCAGAGTTACAACAAAAAGGACTGCACAAAAAGCTTTAACAAAAAGGAACAAGCTGGATAGTCCATGCGGAAGCAAAATAGGCTAAGTCCAAAAGCACCTAACCTGAAACATCTCGGTCTGACCCGAGTATTTATACACGGGTCAGTCTATCTAAACAAATCAGTTAGATAAACTAAACAACAATAACCTACAAGGTCATAATGTTTAACAAATATCTCTAAAAGGGATATCACAATCATCTAACAAAAGATGAATCTTATCATAACAATCCTTGTATCATCGGCAACTCAAAGAAACAAAGGATAGGAATATCCCTAAACAATCCAAAAAGGCAAATAACAGATGCCAATGAAGGTAACACAAGTTCCACAAGGTAACCGCTATATATCGTGCGACTCAAAAAGACCAACACCGAAGGGCGATACCTAGGGAATATACATATCAATGAAACATCAGAAAATTTGCACGTGCTCAGTACTGTATAAACAAGGATCCATGAGCCCGAAGACTCCCAACCCAATATCACTCGAGCGGTGACGAATGACCAACTCCGAAAGCGAGACCATAGGGAAACAATCCCCAAGGCACAAACACGAACGTATAAACCCGAAGGCAACATACCCGAAGTCAACATACCCGAAGGCAACAAACCTGAAGGAGACAGTCCGAAGACACTATCCCAAAGGCAACAAACTGTAGTGGTGAAGGTCCGGAGGCCCGGTACTGGACACCACTAACTGGCGGAATGTGTCATAACTCTCAAAAAGGGATCTGAAAAGTGGCAACGTGAGTCCCATAACCACCCATGCGCACTAAATGGTTTACTATTCGTTAGTCAATTTCACACTCAAAGCAGTACAAAGTTTACCTCATCTCATCGGTAAACCAGACCAAAAGGCCAACACGATCAATCGAATAGGGCGGGGATTAATTGGAAAGATAAACGCATGGATTCATGGTCCATGTTTTACCTAACCATTTAATCTCCCTTCAACTCCGCTCAAAGTGCGAAATTGTGTGTGTGTGTGTGCGCGTTTAAAATAGAAATTATAAATTAGAGGACGAGCTTTAATAACATTTTAAAAGATTATTTTATAAAAACCCATGGATGAAGTCAAAAAGGAATCATTAAGGTCAAATATGCATAAATAACTAATTGGAATCAACTTAGATCGATAAAAGTTGGAATCGAAAAAAATAGGCAAACTAGGCAAAACAGGGAAATAGGAGCTGGTCGGTGGACCGGACTTTCTGAGTCGGCCGACCGAAATAGCCGAGTAAGTTTCGGCTACAGCTTCGGTCGACCGACCAGAGAGTTCGGTCGACCGAGCCCCCTATCCTGCATTTTCTGCCATATTAATTGAAGTGCAAACTCTCCCAATTCTCAACCTGTTGAGCATAGACGCTAGGGGATTACTCCCATCGGCTACCCGGTCCCATTGGTTCTTCGATGCATCACCAAAAACATGTTCAAACATCAAAGTTAGAATCATTAAAGATTTGAACTCAAAACACTAAAAGTTTGGATATTCACCAATTCAATCCAAACCAAAAGCAAGTGCGCATGAACAAGTGTTAGGAATTCATAACCAACAATCAAAGATAGTTATAGACAAAGATGTGAGATAAAAATCTCACCTTTTAACGCACAAAAAAAGAAGAAGAAGCTCAATTGCAAAGAAAAGACCAACCACTCTCCACTTCAATTCTACTAACTTTAATCTAAGATCAAACAAGTATTTCCTAAATTAGGTTTAGGAATTTCTGAAACTAAAGAGAGAAAGAGTTGGAGAAGATGAAGAGCTAATAGCTTCACTTTGATTTTGGAGCAAGAATTCAAGTTTGCAAGAAGAACTAGGGCTTGGAATTTCTAATTATTCTTCCTTTCCCCCATTTTCAGTTTTAGCTTAAGTTTGAGGAGTGAAAATGAGTGAATGGAGAGGAGAGGGCTGCGTTATGGTATTTAGTTAGCCAGTGGGCTGAACCCAAACCCAAAACCCAACTAGAAAAAGTAGCAAAATTCAACTTACTCCAAACATATCAAAGCTTATAGTAAAAAAGATCGCAAACGCCATTTTGAACTCAACGGAAGTGGTTTCAAGCCCTAATTCGGCCGTTTGCAAAAAGTAACATTTCGGACCTAAAATCCTACTAACGACGCTATATTTAAATAAATTTAAATATATAACCATTAAATATGCGGGTTGTTACAAGTGCCAGAGGGGGAAATTAGAAAATGAACAGTGGTACGAGAATAAGCAGGTTAATGAATTTTTAGTGAAAATTTAGGATTTATAACTTCCATTTCTAACAACAGAACGAAATAATAGAATAATTTGGAACCATTGGGAAATACCAAAAGCCGGCGATTGATTTCAAGGAGATAATAAGGTCAAATGGTTGCTTGTTTCGTCCATTAGGAAAATGAAAAGACGATGGAAACCAAAAGGTTTTACAAACCGGTATCGATATGAAATCGTTTTTCATGGATTCTACTACGAACCAGACTTCAAAACACGGAAATAAATATACCGTAGAGATCAGTACGACGAGACGATCAAAACTGTATATAGATATTAGCGGTACGATTAAATTATAAAAATTCGAATTTTCTACTAGTGGAAAATGCAGCAAAAACGCAGAAAAATAAGATCGACGGAGCTATAGAAATCTGAATTTGGAAAAACAAAAAATGATGTCTTGCTCAGAAGATGATTTACAATTTTTCTATATAAAAATATTCAGGTTTGAAAAACATTTTATTATCATCAAATTTAACTGATTTAAATTGAAATAGAATTGCGCAAGAAAATAAACTTTTGTATTATCTGATGAAAATTTATCGGTTATTATGTTTAATTAGATGTATTCCAAATATTAAATTTTTATTTCAAAATTTTATTATTTAATATTTCACAAAATTTCAGTTAATTAAATAAATAAAACCACTAAAATTTACGGGTCGTTACAATTGAAGTCAAGGCAGAAGGTGGATTGTGGAGCGGTGTGGATGGTTCATAGAGTGGATGCTGGAGGCTGGTGGGTGGAGGCAGAGTATGCTTACCATAGGCAGGGATTAGATGGTCAGTACTGGTATGCAGATATCGTGGATATGGTGATGTTTGTGGTAATTGTTTTATGCTGTTGAATGTTGGAGATGATTTGTGAATTGACAATAGAGGGTGGATTGATCAAAGGGGCATATGAATGGTATAAGGAAAATGAAGATGACCATGCGCACCGAATAGAAGTGAAATGTTGGTTTTGTGGTTGATAGATGAAGCAATAACTAAGTAAGTGGCAGTTGAATGGTGACAATGTGCAGTAGTATGACAATGATGTAGTTGTTCAGTGATACAACAATATGTATTTAGGTTTATGAGATGGTGTTTTGGTGTTGGGCTTATGTGAATGTGGAGGAAATATGGTCGTTGGGTCAGAGGTTGTTGTGGGTAGTGAGACGTTAATAGAAATGTGCATAGTGGCATAGAAATCTGAAAAGAAAACAGAAAATGAAATGACTTGTGTAATTTGTTTTCTCTTTGAATGTTTTAAAACTCAAATTTGTAAATGAAATGGAATTTTTTTCCTTTTTGAATTGAACTTGTGTCTACATTTTTTATAATATAAATGCAAATGCAAATGAAACTAGAAAATAAGAATTGGACATAATCCCATTGCAAATAAAAATCACACATAAACACACAGTAATTGTTTTAAATGCAATATAGAAACAAAAATCAAATAAAAATAATTTGAAGAGTAGAAATTAAAATCAAAGAAAATTCATAGGCAATAGTGCGAAGGAATTGTTCGAACAGCTAATTCTCCATCGGTTTAGAAAATAGCCGATAAAATATTAATGAAAATAACCGCAAGCGCACGTTGTAAGGACCCATTTGTTCGCTCATACAAATCGACACTAATACATCCTAGGTATTCACGTGCCGAAAATCCAAGTGTTAGAGAAGCATATTCTTAAGAGTAGGACGGACAAATAGGACATAAAAAAATCTCACATATTTTATTCCAATAAATAATCATTACAGTACAAATTAAAATATATTTATCAGAGTTAAACACAAGGATAGTTATAAATTCCCATCCTTCAAAATGCGGAGTATAATACTAAAAGAGTGTGCTGGAAATAGACAAAATCTTCTAACTCCATGCTTTGAGCTCCATCCAGCTTCTTCTAAGCTATACCTAACGACTATGCTGCCCAAGGAAAATTAGGGAACCCAAATTTTTAGTAAAAGTGAAAATAAACCGCGGGTTAGTCATGGAACTAGTGTGAGAACTCGAAATACATATTTCAAAAACAAAAAGGTATCTCATAAGACCATGCGGCACATAAGCACAAAACGGATTTTTACCTTATGACAACCAAAGCGTATTTAGATCAAAATACTTGATATTATTTTTAGTGACATATCTTTGAAAATATTTTCATGTAAATTTATTAATCTTCGGCGAAATTGTTACATTATTAAATTCCAGCAACACTTGCCACAAAATCTATAAATAAATTGGCAGACACTTATTGCAGAATGGATTCCATACAAACGACCAGGTGAAGGGACTACCTTCCATCACTCTAGAGGAATGTACTGAGGTCCAACAGATGGTCCTCTACCAACACAAGACCAGCCTACCTTTCCTTAGATAGTTCCGAATATGTCATCATCCTTGTTGCTATCGACCTATCTGAGGTACGTCATAGCATAGATCCACAATAATTTACATCCGTAACGTCATAGCTGGAAGAAATATAGCTGGGGTTGATCATACCCATATGGTTGCAAACCACATAGCCTTGCTGCATCCAACCCCGTTTCGGTAATTTTCGGATGCGACGGTTGAGGTAACGATTACCTTATCACATAGGCCATCATCTTTCTTTGAATGTCACACTACCATTCCATCAATTACTTGTTGACTTCCGCAAACATATAACCTCTGAGCTTATACGTCTCAGAGAAGGGTGTTAAGCTAAGAGAAATTGTCTTCTCCGCCACCAAACAGATGTACGTTTATAAAAATCGCTGATGTAAATCTCAAGAATGTAACGTCAGACATCCATCAATACAAGTTTATTCTAGGTTCAAACGAAACAAAAGGCACTCTCCTACCACATCATGTTGGGAATTAACCTTAGGATAAGCAGTGAGAAGTCCTTATAATCCAAAGAATTTCAGAAATGAAAAGACCACTGCTAATTTATTATTTGGGTGCTAACCAGAATTATCAACAAGCAGTCCTTTATTCCAGAAAAACCCTGGTCTTCATCTTCCATTCTATCTATCAGGTTTTCATTTTTCGAACGTATAGTTCGTTCGAAGTAGTATCGGATGGGGCTTTCCTCAAATCTGACCTTGATTCCTTCAAATCCAATAATCAACAAAAAGAGGTTTTGTGAATAGGGAATCATTCTTTAATTGATTAAGTTCTTTTCTATCGAAAATCTCCCTTGGAGATATTTATATATATATATATATATATATATATATATATATATATATCTAAAACATTCTTTCCGGTATATAAAGAAATATTAACCCTCTCTTATCAAATCTTTGATTTCTTGAAATAATTTAAACTTCGAATAATTCGAAATCATTTCTTTTATACTTAGGGAAATATCCCCAAAATCATTTACTTAAATCCAAGTAAAGATTTCTAAATGATAACTTTTAAAACAGATCGAAAACAATGTTAGACATTGTTTACTATAAATCCAAACCAACAAATTTTAAATATAGGAATTTAATCAATTCCAAATCATCTCATTTAAATCCTAACAAAAATTTCTTAATTCAAAACTCTCAATTTTGACTGGGTTAAAAACAAGTTATCTGGTATATTAATCCAAAACTAGTAAATATTAATTGAGCAGAATCTATAGAAATCATCTAATTCTACTCAATATCAATCCCCCTATTCAACAAATAATATGGGCGGAATAAGAAGAAAATTATCTTTTAAATTCCATGAATAGTATGAGTTCCCTATTGACCTTTAATACCGAGTATAAGAAGATCATCTCCATAAAATCAAGTTGTATTTAAATTTGGAAAATTTATATCTTTTTATACTTAACTCGTTTTCGACATTTTGACCTTATCTATCACTCGTCCAGTAAAGAGGCCAGGTGATACAGGGCACTAATCGCTCCTGAACAGCTCCGTAGTTTCAGCACCTCATATTTGAATATCGCGAGTAGAAAAATCTAGCCTAGTCGTCGTCTTTTAGAGCCAAGATTAAAACCCTTATTTATAATAGCTTTTTCATCAAATCATTTATTTCAACTTTCTTTAATAAGCTAGAAAACCTCCAATCAATATTAAAACTCTTAATTATCCTTTTTTAAAAATTAATAAAAGATGTGGATATTTTAAAACCATATTTTGAAAGTTATAGAAAAGTACTACAGCAAGTGCCCTTTTAAGCTATATTGATCAAAATGACTTCTTAATATTTGAAAATTCATTTTTATTACCAAAATCACTTTTCAAACATTGTAAAATATTTATAAGATTTATTTCACATATTTAAACAATATAAAACATCATTTTCAAAGAAATCCAGTTGTGGATTCCAAACTACAAATTCGAGAATTTTCCAAAACATGTTTTACTCATATTTCAAAATCTACTTATAAAAATCTTGATTTTATTTCGTCATTGGAAAACTATGGATATAAAAGTTTGGAAAATTATTATCTCGAGGAATTCCAAGCTATATTCCAACTTTTACACTTGTTTGACTTTTAAAGTGCGAAATCGCGAAAACCTGATACACGATGCGCTTATTTTTAACCAAAATTTCTATTTCTTTTCAAATTTCACTAAAACATTTTTTACTGTTTATAAAACATTGCAAATACATTTTAAACCATTTTTAAGAGGTTTAAAAATTCCATACACACCATTTAATTAATTGTAGGAAAGTGATTTCCTTTGTGCTTATCGACGTGCATATTCATGACTTGCATACCTATTAAACATTCATATAAAAACAACCAAAATTGATGATCAAAGCATATGAAGCATCCATTTGCAACATTATATCATCATTCAACATATAATATAATATAGTTCTGGAGTTCTCACCATAATCAAACCAAACTTCCTACCAACATTCAAATCATCACAATACTTCACCTAAATCTTTGATAAACCACTCAATCTTGCTTTCAAAGTGCTTGGAAACCATATATACCTTCTCCTTGCGTATGGCCTATGCTACCATTACCTCCAAACTCTCGGCCAAGTGCCATTAAAGAAGAGAAGAGAAAGAAGTAGATTAAGAAGAGGTTAGAGGCTAATTAGCGGATTGGTGCTTAAGCACTCCACTATTTTTAACCCTCCTACCTCTCTTAAAGAGGAGAAGCCATTGAGAGCATTAAGAAGCTCAAGAATGGTGAAGAAGAATAAGAATGAATTTGTGAAGAATGAAGGAGGATATCAGTGGGTATTTATAGGAAAAAAGAGGAGTATAAAGGAAGATATGCATGACCACTTTTTCCAAGGTTCTCGAACACACTACTCCCTTATAATACAAGGCAATAACCCCTCCCCTATGTGCACATCACTTCCATCCACTCATGTATGCATATGTTGACTTGTTTTAGCTTAAGGAGGAGGCTTTATGCAAAATAACTTTGATTTTTGTCTTACATATGTATTTGTAAGTGTATAAGTTAATTTGGATGTATACTTATGTTTGTGTGCATATTAGTGGATGCATTTGTATGTTATATATGTGTACATGGTATATAAACAATGTTGCATTGATTCCGAACAACTTTCGTTCGACAAAACGTTACCGATCGAAGAACCGATTCCCGGTCACATTTTCACTTATAGTTTAATGTACATATATTTGTAAAAAAATTCAAGAAAAACCCTTATCATTTTAGATGAAATAAAATTATCACATTTCATTCATAAAACCACATAAATTTATGTTAACAATCATTTACAGAAATTGCTATTATACCAAAAGTAATATCGATTTTTCCTTATTTTTTTAAATCAAACATATCTCTTTATAAAACTATTATAAATTATTTATTTTAACTTTATAACTATTAAAAATGAATTATTATTATTTCGAAACAATTATTTGAATAATTATAATAATAATTAAATCATTAATTAAATTTAATAAACCAATTATCATATTTAAGGGCATTATTAACAATGTCAAAAATACATTTCATTTTCAAAGGTAAATCAATTATTTTATTTCATATCATTATTTAATTATAAAAATAAGTATATGTATCCAGCTCTGTGCATGACATTTTACGATTATAGGGTTGGTTATAGGCAATATAGTTTTTAGCCATTTTATCTATTTAGACATCGAGTAAAATATTTTTGTAAATATTTATTCAAAATAAAATTACCGCTAATTATTACTCAAAACAATATTTTCTGTATTATCGACAGTTTATTTAAATAAATTTGAAGATAAATATAATTTATCAAAATGATTAACTTACGGGTCATTAAAGACTTCCCCTTTGAAAGAATTTCATCCTCGAAATTGCCCAAAACAAAAACCTAAAGGTTTTTCCCCAAATAATTATTTTCAACTACATCCGTACGATGTATATAGATCACCCGTATACAATATCTGATTCGATCTTCTATTTGAATTGACAACTTCACATCCGTACTAGGATTGATCCCTTGATCCTTTAGTGTAGACTCTGACCAAGCTTTCTTATCAGAACTTTAGTTCTCCTTGCATAGCTCTCAGCTACGGTAGAAAAAAGCATGTAATCCCTAACCCTCATTAATGTTTGTCGTCAAGAATCGTGTGATAAATCCTCTTCCGGATAAGTGTCAAATATGTCAAAGTTCCATACTCAAATCATAGATTAAATCATGCGACAAAATAATCCATATAGTTCATATGTATTTATTAACCTTACCAAAACTCTTATGAAAATATTTCATAATACTTTCATCTTTTTTCAAACAATTGTAGAGATATTTCCTTATAAATAACCATTTTACATTTTTTCTTTCAAATATTTATTCACCAAAAAATTTCTACCTTTTTTCCCAAAAAAATCGATCATCCATTATTTGGAATAATATCATTGTAATTCTTATTTCAAAAATTCGTATGAAATTTTTTGTTAACAAATCTCCTTATAAATTTAATTCCAAACTTATTTCATCTTACATAACTTTCCCATTTATAATTTCAAAATATTAAGATACCCATCTTTCTCAAACTTCATTTTGTTTTTGCTAATTAATTTTTATTATATAAAATTTACTTTAATAAAATATATTCTTAAATAATTTCTTAATTTAAACAATTTTTATAAAGACACTTCTTGATATTATATAATCCTTTTACTATCATACATTTCTAATCTTAACTTTCTTGAAACTCGTTTTCAAAATAATTCATTTAACCGATGAATTACCAAAAACATCCTTTACCTAATATCAGATGTAACAAACAAGATTTTTGGCCCTCGAAAATCGACATCAATATGTTGACTATATAACATACCGAATATTCAAGTGTCAGAAATACCAGATCATTAGGGTTGACGAAGAAAAGATCGGAGAAACAGAAACAATAACACTGAAACTCACAATCGTAGTAGAACAATATATAACATATAATAACCGATCTTTATACAAAGAAAATGTATCATTTAATATACATACAATCATCAGAGTACAACAATAAACAAGTAAACTAGACAGTTATAGTAACATGTCCTCCAAACATATACACATAGTGGAATATAATCAAGTATGTAGAATATGTCTCTGTCATCCAACTCGTCTTTTGTGCTCTATAGCATGCTAATCTGAATTAGTAATACTTGGTCTGACCCAAACATTATAATAAAATAACAACCGAGTCAGTTTGGATTCATAAATATGGATTTAAAATAGAAAAACACTAAATTTATAGATATCGAATGTAAAATGAAAAAAACTGAAATAAATTGGAGATGGACTGAAATAGGAAAATTTGAGATATCCGTAAGCATAATTATAACAAGTGGTTATAACTAAAAAGAGAAAATAGAACAGTAATAGTTTGTGATAACCCGGATTTTTTTGAACATCTGTTAATTGGATAATTTACTGATTTTTACTATTGAAACATTGATTTATAAGTTGAACAAATAATTCTGATAAAATAAATATATATCTAGATAAATATTAATTTGATAATCTCATAATATAATTATTTAAATTGGAAAAATTTAACTTTCAAAAACAAATAAGATATGTATTCATTTATGTATATATATATAAGTAGATTGTAAATAGAATTTGGATTTGAAATTCAAAGGTAAAAATCCTATAAATAATTTGGATTTAAAACTCTATTTTGAACTTAATAAAAAAATTTGTTTTATAATTTTAATATATATGTATGTATCCATATAGTGATTTGGAAGTTTTATTTTGAATTTAATGGTATAATAGCTTTAATTAAAAAAACTCTGCCTGTGTAGTTTTCTATGCAGCCTGTCCCTTGCCAGGATAAAGGAGGAGGGTTGTGATAGGCTTGGCGAGCCAACGTAAAAACCCCAGCCTCTCTTATGGAAATGGAACCTAATTATATTTCTTTGGGGCGTAACCCTCTTAGAGACGCACCATATCGAGGCTCGGGTATGGTGAAAAGTGACCAAGGGCTGGGTCACTACTCCCTTAGTGGCGCGCCATATCGAGACTCGGGTATGGTGAAAAATATGCAAGGGCTGGGTCGTCACTCCGTTAGTGGCGCGCTGCATGGACGCCCCAATGTAGTGATAAATGAGTAAGAGTCTTTGCACTTTACTCGACGGGTGCGAAGGGCAAGGAAGCTAGTCGATGAAAGTAGGATTCGATTAGGTAGTTGGAATGTAGGATCATTGACAGGAAAACTAAGAGAGATAGTTGATACTATGATTAGGAGACGTGTGAATATCTTATGCGTTCAGGAGACCAAATGGATGGGCCAAAAGGCAAAGGAGGTGGAGAACACAGGCTTCAAGTTATGGTACACGGGAAAAGAGTGTAACAAAAATGGGGTAGGTATCTTAATTGACAAGAACCTTAGAAACGGAGTAGTCGATGTTAGGAGACAAGGGGACATGATCATCCTAGTTAAGCTGGTAGTGGGTGATATGATTCTGAACATCATTAGTGCTTATGCCCCATAAGTAGGCCTAAGTGAAGCCGTCAAGAGGAATTTCTGGGAAGAGCTAGATGTCATGGTTAGAGATGTGCCTAGTAGCGAAAAACTTTTCATAGGAGGAGATTTCAATGGCCATGTTGGTGCAACTAGTGGGGGGTTTGAGAGAGTGCATGGTGGTTTTGGATATGGCGATAGGAACCAAGAAGGAGAAGAAATATTGAATTTCGCTATTGCTTATGACCTCATGATAGCTAATACCTTCTTTAGGAAGTGACGGTCACACTTAATTACTTTTAGTAGTGGCCAACACTTTAGCCAGATTGACTTTGTCCTTACTAGAAGAGACGACAAACGAGCTTGTGTAGATTGAAAAGTCGTACCTGGAGAATGTGTCTTCTCACAACATCATTGGTTTCCGAGTTTCATCTCTGAATACGTGTTCAACATGGTAAAGGAGCCAAGATTAGTCGGACGAAGTGGGGGAAGCTCAAAGGTGATGCCTCACGGGTGTTTAAGGATAGAGTGATGGCAAAAGGGGCATGGAATATGAAAGGAGAAGCAAATCACATGTGGGGTGAGATGGCAAGACGCATTCGGAACGTGGCTACCGATGTGTTTGGGATAGAGAAAGGAAATGAACGCAAACTTAAAAATTGTTGGTGGTGGAACAGTGATGTGCAAAAGGCAATCAAAAAGAGAAGAAGGAATGCTATAAGTGCTTGCACCATCTCAGGAGCGAGGACAACATGCAAAAGTACAAAGCGGCAAAGAAGAACGCAAAGAGAGCGGTGAGTGAAGCACGAGGTCGGGCGTATGAAGATCTATACCATAATCTAAGTACGAAGGATGGTGAGAAAAACGTCTATAGGATAGCTAAGCTCCGCGAGAGGAAGACAAGAGACTTCAGCCAAGTTAAATGCATCATAGATGACAATAATAGACTTTTGGTGAAGGACGAGGAGATAAAAAATATATGGAGAGATTACTTCAACAAGCTATTTAATGAAGAAGATGATAGCACTATGATCAAGATAGTCGACTCTTCGGATGACACCTGTAGACATTTTGTTCGGAGATTTCAAGAATCCAAGTTAAAAGAGGCACTAAAATGGATGAAAGCAGGAAAGGCATTGGGGCCTGATGACATCCTCATTGAGGTGTGGAGATGTCTTGGAGATGCAGGGATAGCCTGGCTAACTAAGTTGTTCAACAATATTTCCAAATCAAACAGGATGCCAGATGAGTGGAGGAGAAGCATACTAGTTCCAATTTTTAAGAATAAAGGAGACATCCAAAGTTGCTATAACTACAGAGGAATTAAACTTATGAGTCATACAATGAAGCTTTGGGAGAGAGTCACTGAACAAAGATTAAGAAGAATGACAAGTGTTTCAAAAAACCAATTTGGTTTCATGCCTGGGAGGTCAACCACAGAGGCGATTTTCTTGATAAGACAACTTATGGGGAGGTTTAGGGAGCAAAAGAAGGATCTACACATGGTATTTATTGATTTGGAGAAAGCTTATGATAAGGTACCGCGAAAGGTGGTGTGGTGGGCTCTGGAAAAGAAGAGAGTCCCAATAAAGTACATTACAATTATTAAGGATATGTACGATGATTTTGTGACTAGTGTCAGAGCATGCGATGGTGAAACTAGCGACTTTCCCATTAACATAGGATTACATCAAGGGTCATCTTTGAGTCCCTACATTTTTGCTCTAGTAATGGATGAGGTTACGAAGGATATACAAGGCGAGATTCCTTGGTGTATGCTATTTGCTGATGATGTTGTGCTAATTGTTGAAAGTAGGATTGGGGTTGATAGACAACTGGAGTTGTGGAGACAGACTTTAGAATCGAAGGGATTTAGACTTAGCAGAACTAAAACAGAGTATATGAAGTGCGGGTTCAGCGGTGTCAGGTCGGAGGATGGAGATGTCACTCTGGCCGGACAATTAGTTCCCAAGAAGGAATCATTTCGATATCTTGGATCAATGTTGCAGTATAATGGTGAGATTGATGAATATGTTAGTTTTAGGATTCGAGCGGGATGGGTGAAATGGCGACAAGCGTCTGGAATTCTCTATGACAGGAAGGTCCTACAAAAGCTTAAAGGAAAGTTCTACAAAACGGCAATCAGGCCTGCGATGTTGTATGGTGCAGAATGTTGACCTACTAAAAGCCAACACGTCCAAAAGATAAACGTAGCAGAGATGCGTATGCTGCGATGGAGCTACGGTCATACAAGAAGAGACCGAATTAGAAATGAAGATATACGTGATAAATTTGGAGTACCACCAATTGAGGAGAAGCTAATTCAACACCGCTTAAGATGGTTTGGACATCTTCAACGAAGGCCTCCCGAGGCACCTGTGAGTGTTGGAATTATAGGCCGTGTTGACTGCTCAAAGAGAGGTAGAGGTTGCCCAAGGTTAACATGGGAGGAAGTAGTAAAAAGGGATTTGAAAGATTGGGGTATATCCGAAGAGCTTGTGACGGATCGGAGCGAGTGGAAGTTAGCGATTTATGTACCAGAGCCATGAGCACTGAGTTTTAGATTACAGGACTAGAGAACATGAGCCTAAGACGTAGGTTTATTCTTTGACCAATATTACTGTTAGTATCATTATTGCTATTAGTATTATTATTATCATTCCTTTTATATATACATATACATTTTTATTTTATCTTATTTTACTTAGTTATTATTATTAGATTACCTATTTGACTTTATTTTATTATTATTATTATTATTTTTTACTATTATTATTATTATTATTATTATTATTATTATTATTATTATTATTATTATTTAGGGTTCCATCTCTAGCCGACCCCAACTTGTTTTGGAATAATGGCTTTGTTGTTGTTGTTGTTGTAATAGCTTTAACTAAAATAATATTTAAATAAAAGGTTTACAATACTTTCTTTTAAAATTATGTGAATGATTATAGCTTGTATATATATAAATAACAAATGATAATATAAAAAGAAAATGTATTAATTAAAAATAGAAAAGTATAATATATATATATATATATATAAGTAACTGAAAATGTAATATAAGAATTATATAAACATATTAAAAACATTAATCAGCATGCTAAGACAAGCGTAAGTATTTTAAACATGAAATAAACAAATGTAACAGTATTAACATGAAAAAATAACAAGTGTCCCGATGATTTATTCTCTTTTCGAAATTAATGAATAAAGAGGAAACTAGTTATAAATACATCTACTTCCTCTCTTCTCATTTACTTTTATACATTTCTAAATTAAAACTAAAAAAAAACTAAAACCAGTAAAAAAAAACTTGAGCAAATTCCAAATTCAAAACTGAAGCTTAAAACAAAAGTTTAATTCAATCTCAAAACAAAGATCAGATCATATCAAACTCAAAGCAAACCATGTCCCAGTTTCAAATTCAAAGAAGTTTAAATCAAAACAGCAACTACTTCAAGTTTTCATCTGAAACAAAGCTAAGCAAAAGACTTAAAGCAAGATTTAGGTTCAAGATCAACTAAAATCAAATTAAACAAGCCTCCTGCTTCAATTTCAAATTCTAGTTTCAATTTTCCAATTCAAAAGCAAGTTTATAGGCTCTTTGTTCAAACATCAAAGGTGAGTAAGCCAAGCTTAAAAACTATTTAAATCTGATGCATGTAAATGATATTATAAAGGATGATGTGTTAACTGTTTTTCATGAATGAAATTATGTTTGCATGTTTATAAATATGAAGTTGTTAAGGGTGCATGTCTCTGTGTGTGTATATATATATGTATATCCTCTGTTCTTATTTTACAAGGTTTAAACAAAATTCAAAATTCAAAATCCCCTTATTTAATCTCTTATAGAATGTTAGATTCAAATAAGTTATGTTTGTTTAAGCATAGATTAAGTTTTAAAAATATATATAACTAAATTTAGTTTGAATATTATGTGGAAAATCAAGAAGGCAATGGAAAATCTTACAACATGTAAATTTCAAACATCTTGATTCTCTGATTCATGTATACATTCTGAATCGACTTTGAAAACTAGGATTTTTAAAACAAAATTCACGATTTTTAAATAAATAAATTGTGAGAATTTGAGGGTTGATCAGATTATGGGTTTTGGGGCTTTTCTGGTGATCGGTGGACTCGGGAAGGTCAGGATCACTACAGGAAGGACTTGAGAGGTGGGGATCATTGGAAAGTAGTTGGGAATTTTATAGATCGCCATAGTGATGTGGCAACGACGAATTAGGGCTTTGAAGCCAGGATTGGTCGTCGAAGTTTCAGGAGTTTGTATGACGTCATGGGTGCGTCGGAGATGATCGGAGTAGGGTGGAATGGTGCGTGAGTCTTCGGCAAAGTTTCGATTGAGCTGTCGAACTTCCTAGTGGATGGAGATGGTGGCATGGGGTCTTCTTATCGATCTGGGTTGGTTCCAGTAGGGTGTCGTCTCACTTGATTTTGAATTCAGGGGCGATGGGTTGTCCTGGATGGTCGAGTCATTTGAATGGACCGTCGGTGGCATGTAGGTGATCGGAATGTTGGTCGGAAGGGTTTGGGCACGGCGTGCACGTACACAAGTATCAGACATGTCTGATGTTGTCTTAAGAGGATCGAAGAAGAAGGATTTTACTCGGGTTTGCATGGGAATTTCCTTTGGTTGTTCACGAGATTTTTGAAGGATGGAGCGCACGAGTGTTGCTCCAGAAATTTTGGTCTGGGCTCGGTATTAGCTCGTGAATATTTGAGTTATGCTCGGGTTTAAGTTTGTGGTAGCTAAGTTTTAAATAAAAGAAAATTTTGTTAAGCAAAAGGAAATGAACTAGTTTCAAAGTAAAATATTAAGCTAGATTTCAAAACAAAGGTGCCGATCTAGTTTTCAAATGTTTATTTTAAATGCAAATATTTTCGAAATGAAGTTAGTTAAGGGTTAAATTTGTCTAAGTAATCAAAGGTTAGTTAATTACCTAATGAAATAAATTAAATGTTAATTAATTAAAAGGATAATTGCTTGATGTAATTAATTAAATATGATTACTTAATGTAATGAACAATGTGTAATTACTTAGTGTAAGTAATTAGTGTACAATTACTAAATGTAATTAATAAAAGGGAAGTTATTAAATTAAAGGGAATTACATAATGGGAGTAATTAAGGATTTAATTCTTAGTGTAATTAATTAAAGAATTGATTAATTAAGATAATTAATGAAAGGGGCAGTTAGTTAATGAATGTGAGTAATTAAAGTTAATTAATCAATATAGCTGAATATAGTATAATTAATTAATGTTAATAATTAAAGGTTAATCAGTTAATTTCATTAATTAACTAAAGTGATGGTTTGTAATTAATGTAACGACCCGAAATTTTTGACCCCGAAAATTCGACACTAATATGTTCATGGTTGAAGTGTCAAGCAATCAAATGTCGGGAATTTCAGATTGTTAGAGAAAAGAAGAAGAAGATAGAAGTAGAACAGAAAACAACAGCATCTCACATTTGCAGCGGATTAAATATAATATCAAGTAATAGCATTTACAAAGAAAGATGTAACTGTTAATTTACAGTAATACATCAGCGTACAATCATTCAGAATATAAACTGGATAGTTGTAACAACCTATCCTAGAATACATACAATACAATCCAATACACAGCGAAATATACTTCAAATGTTCCTTCCATCCATCTCGCCTCCTGAGCTCTAGAACGTCCTAACCTGAAAATCTATAATACTCGGTCTGACCCGAGCATTACAACAAAGTAATACCCGGGTCAGGCTGGAAACCAGCATGAGTAAACACATAAAATTTGAAGTACCAAGTTTAAAACATAACTGAACCCGGGTAACTCGTACTACTTTACTACAAGTTCTTAACTTTTTATAGTAAACGCTTATTTCACAAATCTATATCTATGTACAAAAACTTAGTTTAAATGGTCCATATACTAAGTTTATTTCAATCCAGCCTATTTGATTACACATATCAAATCTATAAAGAATTATTATACATCACAAATCGAAGTGGTTTCGGGTATTTGTTGGTACCCGACCCCGGTCTCTTCGAACCAATGTCTTCTTAAATCCAAGTTGTTTAAGTGAAAACAAATCAATTTATATTCAGAGTAACATTTCATATAGTGATTCTATTACAGATAGATAATCCATATTCAAACACCATATCACATAGCTTCACAATCACATACCAGAGATAACAAATAATCCAAGGCATTTGATATCATTCAATCATTCATAAGCAAGTTTAGTTAGTCACGCCATTTCTAATTAATTTAAGTAAATTAAATAAATTACTTCGATCACCTTTAAATCCTGCATACTTAACATTAATTAATTACAAACGAATTAATTAATCATCCTTTAATTATCATCTTAATTAATCATCCTTAATTAATTAATCTTTAATTACATTAAGTAATTAGCCTTTAATTGATTACAAAAATTAATTATCCTTTAACCATTCACATTAATTCACCTTTAATTACTCTCATTAATTAATTAACTATAACTAATTAATTGATCCTTAATTAATTATATTAATTAATTATTCTAAAATCGCTTATATTGATTAATTATCATTTAATTAATCACATTCATTAATTAACTAAACCTTTAATTAATTATCTTAATTAATCAATTCTTTAATTAATTACACTAAGAAATAAATCCTTAATTAATCCCAATAAGTAATTCCCTTTAATTTAATAACTACCATTTTATTGATTACATTTAGTAATTATACATTAATTACTTACGCTAAGTAATTACACTTTATTAATTACATTAAGTAATTATACTTAATTAATCACATCAAGTAATTATCCTTTTAATTAATTAACCTTTAATTTATTTCATTAGGTAATTAACCAACCTTTAATTAATTAGATTAATTTAACCCTTAATTAATTTCATTTTGAAAATATTTGCATTTAATCTATAAATTTGAAACCTATTTGAAAACTAGATCACACCTTTGTTTTGAAATCTAGTTTAATATTTTACTTTGAAACCAGTTCATTTTATTTTGCTTAATAAAATTTCCTTTTATTTAAAAGTTAGCTACCACAAATTTAAACCCAAGCACAAATATTCCCAACTAATACCGAGCCCAGACCAAAATTTCCCGAGTAACACTCGAGCACTCCATCCTTCAAAAATCTCGCGAGCAACTTGAGTAAATTCCCACGCAAACCCAAGTAAAAGCCTTCTTCTCCGATCCTCTTCAGACAAAATCAGACATGACCAATACTTGTGCACGTGCACGCCGTGCCCAAAACCTTCGGACCTAAGTTCTAATCACCTGCATGCCACCGACGATCCACTCAAACGACTCAACCACCTAGGAAAATCCATTGCACCTGAATTCAAAATTGAGTGAGATAACACCCTACTGGAACCAACCTATATCGACAAGAACACCCCGTGCCACCATCTCCAACCACCAGGAAGTTCGAAACCTCGATCGAACTTCATTGAAGACTCACGGACCATTCCTCCAACTTCGATCATCCCCGACGCGCCCACGACATCACACGAACTCATGAAATTTCGACGACCAATCCTGACTTCAAAGCCCTAGTTCGCCATCGCCAGATCACTACGGCGATCTTTAAAATGCCCAACTATTTTTCCAATGATCCCCATCTCTCAAGTCTCCTCCAGTTGTGATCCTGACCTTCCTTAGTCCCCCGATCACCAGAAAAACCCCAAAACTCATAATTTGATCAACCCTCAAATTCTCACAATTTACTTATTTAAAAATCGTGAATTTTACTTTTTAAAATCCTAGTTTTCAAAATCGATTCAAAATATGTACATGAATCAGAGAATCATGATGTTTGAAATTGACATGTTTTAAGATTTATCACTGTCTTCTTGATTTTCCAGATAATATTCAAACTAAATTTAGTTAAATATATTTTTAAAATATAATTTATGTTTAAACAAACATAACTTGTTTGAATTTCACATTCTATCAGAGATTAAATGAGCGTATTTTAAATTTTGACTTTTGTTTAAACCCTGTAAAATAAGAACAGAGGATATACATGCATACACACATATGTACATACATGCACCCTTAACAACTTCATATTTATAAACATGCAAACATAATTTTAATCATGCAAAACAACTAACACATCATCCTTTCAAATATCATTCACATGCATCAGAATTCAATAGTTTTTAATCTTGGTTTACTCACCTTTGATGTTTTGAATAGAAAGCCTGTAAACTTGCTTTTGAACTGGAAACTTGAAACTGGAATTTGAAATTAAAACAGTAGGCTTGTTTAACTTGATTTTAGTTGATCTTGAACCTGAATCTTACTTTAAGTCTTTTACTTAGCTTTGTTTCAGATGAAAACATGAAGTAGTTGTTGTTTTGATTTAAACTTGTTTGAATTTGAAATAAAGACTTGGTTTGCTTGAGTTTGATGTGATATGATCTTTGTTTTGAAATTGAATTTAACTTTTGTTTTAAGCTTTAATTTCGAATTTGGAATTTGCTCAAGTTTTGTTTACCGGTTTTTTTTCTAGTTTTAGTTTAGAAATGTATAAAAGAAAACGAGAAGAGGGGAAGTACATGTATTTATAACTTGTTTCCTCTTTATTCATTAATTTCAAAAAGAGAATAAATCATCATGACACTTGTTATTTTTGCATGTTAATATTGTTACATTTGTTTATTTCATGTTTAAAATACTTACACAAGTCTTAGCATGCTAATCAATGTTTTTAATATGTTTATATAATTCTTATATTACATTTTAAATTTGTTATATATATATATATATATATATTGTTTTAAACTTTTCCATTTTAAATTAAAACATTTTATTTTTATATTATCATATGTTATGCATATATACATACTATAATCATTCATATAATTTTAAAGAAAGTATTTTAAACCATTTTATTAAGTCTTATTTAAATTAAAGCTATTATAAATTCAAAATAAAACTTCTAAATAACTATATACATATATATATATTAAGAAAATATTTTTTTTATTAATTTTAATATATAGAGTTTTAAATCCAAATTATTTAAAAGATTTTTTCCTTTGAATTTCAAATCCAAATTCTATTTACAATCTACTTATATATATACACACATAAATAAATACATATTTTATTTGTTTTTGAAAGGTTGAATTTTGCCAATTTAAATAATTATATTAGGAGATTATCAAATTAATATTTATCCAGATATATATTTATATTATCAGAATTGTTTATTCAACTTATAAATCAATGTTTCAATAGTTAAAATCAGTAAATTATCCAATTAAAATATGTTTAAAAAAATCAGGGTTATCACATTCCTCCACCCTTTGAACCTTTTCGTCCTCGAAATGGAACGAAGTCAGAATTTATTAAAATGCGTATTACCCGTTGAATTACTTTTTGAACATTCTTAACCATATACTCTTTCTATTTAAATCTTTAAACACTTTTTTTCTTAAAAGTATAATATTATCAAAATAGTTTTTATAAAAATACTTTTATAACTCAATGTCTCAACAAGTTCATCTACGTTCTCATAGAAATTCGGTCATACTTTGATCAGGCGTAGGGTTGAAAATCTATAAGTACTTAGAAGACTCGTTTTCAACACTCAGGGAAAGTACTCAGAAACATTTTTGAAAATATAGATTTTTTTTAGAGAATATAGGAAACATTTCTGGTGAGACTGCTTTAGAAATCATCACCCCTTCCATGATCGTAGTTAACCCGACGGTTACGTTGCCATCTCGACAAAATCCGTAGAAACTATAGGCACTCCGTGCCCTTCGATTACGCTATGAAACCGGCCACAAATCGCAGCAACATCCAACGTTACGTCGTCGAAAATCAAGTGAAAAATCCCAACTCGGATCAATGTACTAATCGAAAATTCTATGCTTGAATCCGGATCAAATCACTATGCAAATAGAATAATATACGTACATCCAATGTATTTATCATCATTGATTATTAGCTAAATCAATTCTCTTTTTATTCACCCTCATTTTGACTCTATTCACTTATTCACAATTTCCTCCAATTTCCATTTGGGTTATCACTTCAATTATAAACAGTTTACACTCTGACTAGCTTGAATTTAGAAAATAGCTTGAAACGTTTAAAATTGATGAATAGTTCTGAAAATAGTCATTTGTTGTAAATAGACGTAAAATAGTTAAGTAGTTATAAAATAGTTGTAAAATAGTCAAATAGTTGTAGAATAGTTAGATAGTTGCAAAATAGTTGTAAAATAGTAATTAGTTTGTAAGTAGTTGTAAAATAGTGATTAGTTTGTAAAATAGATGTTAAGTAGTAATTAGTTTCAAAATAGTTGTAAAATAAGTATAAGATAGTTTGGGTTTTAAAAGGAAAGGTTGTATAGTAAATAGCTTGGAAAATAGATTTAAAACAATTTATATTAAAATAATTATTTGAAAAAATAGTTCAGAGTCAAACTGGTTCAATTCCTAATCTCCATTTCCAATCAATTTCCAATTTTCACTTCCATTTAAATTGATTCAATTTCAATTCAATTAAATAATCTTCAATTCCTTTCCAAATTCAAATCAATTCCCATTTGAATTTAAACTTATTCAACTTTAATCGAACTACCAATTAATTCAAATCAAAAACTAATTTCAATTCCAATGTCAACTTTAAACCATTTCAAATTATATAAATTCGATTTAAATTTTTAAATGTTGATTTAATCTCCTTAAATCAAAATATAACACGTAGGTTATAACATGTAGGTTACAATTAGAAAAAAAGAAATAACAGAAGGGTCTTATTTTAAAACATAGATCTTGGATTAAGTTAATAAGCAAATATAGCAGTAGTGGCCCATATAGACAACATTCCCTTTCAGGTATAGGACTGATGGCCTCAAATGTGGTTGAGGCTGGGCACGCTTATGCTGATTAGGGTAAATAAGTGGCCAATGGATAGGGGCACAAATTTGGGGATTTGGTTAAGCGGCACAAAGTTAGAAGATTTCTTTGTTAGGACCAGTACTAGAAGTATTCTCTTTCTAGTCGAGGACTGATGGTCTCATACGTGGGTGAGGCCAAACATGCTTATGCTGATTATGGTGAATAAAGGGTCAAATAAGGGGCGACAGTTAGTGTGTACCGCGATGACCGAGCCTGCGGCATCAATTAGGGTAAATAATTCGCTACCGCGTCCTAAGCGCTAGGAGGTGCCTTTTGCTGTGGGGCCAACAAGATTGGTTCGTAGTGGCACAACAGAGATAGAAAAGGCCGATCAATGGGAAGAATTAGGATTTCACCCCAATCAAGTTAGCAGTTGAGATAGGATTAGGGTTTCAGCTGTTAACACCACTTTTTAAGCGACCTAACGACCTACGGGGAGACGCGACCTAACGACCTATGAGGAGAAGCGACCTAACGACCTAAGGACGAAACAACCTAACGGCCTAAAGATGGAACGGTCTTAACAACCCAAGGATGCAGCGGTCTTAACGACCTAAAAGAGCTTACGACCTAAGGGCTCCTACAACCTAGCGACCTAACGGATTAAGTGGCATAACAAGTTAACAACCTAGTCATCGTCGCTACATTGGATATCTCAACATTGCTAAGTCACCAATTACTCCCCAAAGTCGCCCACGACCTGTGACCTATTCCTAAGTCACTCACAACCTAAACATACCAAAGGAGCTTCTTATGCCGCTTCCTACCTAGGTCGACCACGACCTATGACTTGTTAGTTTATCCCGAATGATCAAGTATACCATATAGAAGCCGTAAATTACTCCCACTAGATCGTTGATGACCTACGACCTATCCAAGGTCGCTTGCGACCTACGACCAAACTTCGAGCTCTCCTATAAATACCCGTCTACTCCAACTGAAAGGGGATCCTTTTGGCTCATTTTTGGAACGCCGATATTCTGCTGAATTCTCGACTCACTCGACACTTCAAACACAGAAGACATCTGACAAATTTCAAGAGGTAATCTATCACAATAAACATGGATTCAATGACTTCTTCCATATTGGAGTTCTAGTTATTTGTACCATCAGTGTTGTAATCGAAGTTTGTTGTAAAGTTGTAATTGATTCAGCAAAAAAGATGACTAAAGTGGACATAGGCTTAACCTGAAGCTAACCACTATAAAACTGTTGTCTTTTACAGCTTTCTCTGTGACTTTTCTAGTTATTTCTAATTCCCATATTCACGGGTGGTGCTTTCACTTAAACTCTACATACACCGGGGTGTTAGCGTTCAATTTTAAGCGTTAAAATTTTTGGTGCTTTCACTGAGAATTGAACTCAGGATATCTTCGTCATTGCTTCGCAAAAGTTTGTTGCAAAAATCTCTCTTAAAAACAGAAGTCTGTCAGAGATAATGGCTCCTGGAAGAAAGCACGGATCTACAAGACCCACTAGTGTCCATGAGAACACTGCCACTTCTCCTTCGTCAAGTCAAGCAGCACCAAGTGCTGGAATTACACGAGCGGAGTTAGATGCTGCAGTATCTGGGTTATACCAACAGATGGAAACCCAGAATGCTTTGATGCTTGAAAGGTTAAATGCATTACCCGGAGCTAACCGTCAACCAGTGAATAATGAAGAAAACCTTGCATATGATGTTCATAATGCTAAAGAGAGGAATATTTCTCAAAGAGTAGCTAGCCCCGCCAAAGAAACACCTCCTCAAGCTGGAGGATCGAGACCACAGCCAACTCTCCATGAACGTTTGTCCAAACAAACTTCCGAGAAAATGGCCGAAGTATGTCCTGCAGATCCTTTAAACGATGAGGAATATCTTTCGGGCATGGTGCGACAAATCATGAAAGAAAGCATGCAGAGGGATGAAGATGAAAAGGAATGGGGATTCGCTCCGACCAAAACTCCGTTCACTGAAAGGATTCTAAAGGCGGAATACCAAGGAAGTTTGTTCCTCCTACCATCCCGGCTTATAAGGGAACAAGCGACCCTAATCAATTCCTGTATAAGTATGATTGGCACATGACTGGTGCTACAACGTCTGATGAGATCAAATGCCGGTACTTTCGGGTATACTTGGAAGGGGTGGCTCTGCACTGGTTCACAAAGCTTTCGGTCCAATCCATATACCAGTTCGCCGATTTGACTCAGAAGTTTATAGAGCAATTCAGGTTGTATGCTTCAAAGGCAAAGGATATTATGTCACCGTCAAAGCTGGAACAGAATCCTGGGGAATCTATTAGGTCTTTCTTAAACCGCTTCAACGTAGGTTTAGCTGAAGTGGATAATGCAGAGCCGCGAAGGGTCTTGACATACCTGATGAGGGAAATCGACAAATCAAGCGAATTTGGGAAGTGGCTGAAGATGAAAGAACCGAATTCGCTTGAGAAATTCTATAAGAAAGCTGATGAATTCATGCGCTTGGAAAGCCTTCGGGCACCAGTTAAAGTGGCATTGACCGAGGTTAAGGATAATACTGCTGCCCCTATCAAAAAGGAATCCGAAAGTCAGAAGAGGGAAAATAATGGTGGGAAGAAACAGAAAGATGTGAAGAAACCTCGCTTCTTAAAACCTTCAGATTTCACTCCATTGACTGACACCCCGGAGAATATCTACAAAAGATGCGGTAGAATATCCTAAACCGCCCGAGAAGAGAGTTAGCAAAAAAGATGCTCAAAGTGGGAGATTCTGTCGGTTTCATAATCAGCCCGGTCATGATACCAACGAATGTCGCCATCTGAAGAGTTTAATTGAAGAACTACTGAGAGAGAACAAGTTGCAGCAAATATGTTAAGAGAAGTAGAAATGACCCAACTTCATCTACTAAGGGCCAGCAACTTCCTGCTCATCCATCTGGCTCGGGTGAGAGGAATACCGTGCATGAATCAGATAGGCCTGTTATTAATGTGATTATAGGAGGTCCTCACTCAGCAGGCAGAAGTTGGGGCGAGATGGAAAGATGTGGCCATGCCTTGAAGTATGTACCAGCAGAAGAGAGTGTTTTTGTGCTAGAAGATGCTGTACCTTTGAAGCAGCAGAAAACTTTCAATGATGATATTGTGTTCAAAGCCAGGGACTCTATGGGTATTGAAGCTCCAACCATGGATCCCTTGGTCATCTCTGCAGACATTGGGCCGGCTATTGTGAGAAGAGTGCTTGTAGATTGCGGCGTTTCTTGCAATATTCTCTTCAAAAAGACGTTCGACCAAATGAAAATTCTGATGGCTGACGTTCAAGCTTCAACTCAGAAGATCGTTGGGTTTACTGGGGAACCAAAGCAGCCCATTGGAACTATCGACTTGTTCGTCGAGCTTGCAGAGGGGCAGAAAAAGGTGGTTCGAAAACAGACTTTTGTAATTGTTGATGAATTTTCTGCCTACAACGCCTTCCTAGGCCGACCAACTCTTGCGGCTTTTAAGGCAATTCTCGCCCCGTGGTGCCTCACTATGAAATTTCCCACAGATAATGGAGTTGAAGTTATTAAAGGGGATCAGAATGCTGGGCGAGAATGTTATCTAACAGAGTTGCATGAAGCAAGGAAGAGAGAGATGGAAAAAGATGTGGCAGCCCCAGTCCGCATCAAAGAACCAACCTTCGGACTTAAGAATGCAGGGGAAACTTACCAATGCCCCAGCCCCAGCCAGATCATGTTTCATGAGCCGGATCAGGAAGACACGAGCTTCATCACCGATGTTGGTCTCTACTGCTATAGGGTCATGCCCTTCAGAGTTAAGAATGCAGGGGAAACTTACCAAAGACTCGTCAATGCTATGTTCAAGCCACAGATTGGAAAAACTTATGGAAGTTTATGTTGACGATGTGCTGGTGAAATCAAAGAAGGCGTTAGACCATATGGATCACTTGGCAGAAATGTTTGCAATCCTCCGAAAGTATGGAATGAAACTTAATCCTTTGAAATGTTCGTTTGGCGTGGAGTCTGGAAAGTTTATGGGTTTCATTGTGAGTGCTAGAGGCATTGAAGCTAATACTACTCAGATTGCCGCCTTAAAAGAAGTCAAAGCCCCTAGAACGAAGAAGGAACTGCAAAGTCTTAATGGAAAAGTCGCTGCCTTGATTCGATTCATTTCTAAAGCTACTGATAAATGCATTCCATTCTTTGATGCCCTAAAGAAAGGAAGGAAATTTTTTGACTGGACTCCTGAATGCCAGAAAGCTTTCGATGAGTTGATTCGTCATATGGAAACGCCTCCAATACTTTCTAAGCCGGACAATGGTGAAGATCTTTTCGTATATTTGGCAGTCTCATCTCATGCTCTCAGTGCAGCGTTGATATGGGAGGACGCAAGAATTCAGCGTCGGTCTATTATATCAGCAAAAGATTCACCGGGGCAGAGATAAATTATTCGAAGCTGGAAAAGCTCACCTTTTGTCTACTGATTGCATCAAGAAATTTGAGGCTATATTTCCAAGCTCATCCTATCGAAGTCCTCACTGATCAACCTCTGAAGCAAGTCATGTTTCGTCCTGAAACTTCGGGTCTCCTTTTGAAGTGGAATATTGAACTCAGCCAATACGACATCACTTATCATCCCCGGAGAGCAATTAACGGACAAGCTTTAGCAGATTTCATCGCAGAATGTACAGATAAAGGTGATAGTGAGGAAGAGGTGACTGATAATGCCCCAATTCGTTGGAAATTATATGTTGATGGTGCAAGAAACGATTACTGTTCCGGAGCTGGGGTTGTGCTTGAAACCCTTGAAGGGCGGTCATTGTGCTATGCATTGAGATTGGAATTCCCTTCGACAAACAATGAAGCAGAACATGAAGCTCTTATTGCCGGCTTGAAAATTGCTAAAGAATTGAATGTCAGAGTGTTGCAGATCTTCAGTGATTCACAGCTTATTATATGTCAAGTCAAGAAAGAATTTCAAACTAAAGGAGGAAATCTGCCTGCTTACTTGTTAAGATCCTGGGAACTTCTCGATGATCTTGACCATTATACAATAAGTCATATACCCCGGGAAGAGAACATGAAGGCAGATTCTCTCGCAAAGTACACGAGCACTGTGAAGCTCAATTATTGGGATTAGTTCCTGTGGAAGTCCTGTCAGCTCCAAGCACTGACGAGATGGATATCGACTGGATCATGACTATATCTCAGGAGCAAGAATCATGGATGACTCCGATAATGGAATATCTGCTCAACGGTTATCTACCAGAAAATTCAAAAGAACGATAGAAGTTGCTAAGAAAAGCCTCTAGATGTATAATTAAAGATGGCCGATTGTATATGCGAGGATTCTCAATGCCATTACTCCGACGTGTGACCAAGGAAGAAGCTAAGACAATTCTAGCTGAAGTACACGGTGGAGAGTGTGAAGACCATTCAGGCGGTCAAACTCTAGCAAAGAAAATTCTTCTTTATGGGTATTTTTGGCCAGATATTAATTGTGATGCTGTAAGCTATGCCTGAAGATGTGACCGATGCCATAGATTTGCAAAAATCCCAAGAGCACCTTCCGCAAAGATAACACAGATGGTCAGCCCGTGGCCATTTGCTATTTGCGGAATAGATCTCATCGGGTCTTTGCCAACCGCCAAATCCAGAATTAGATATGCTATTGTTGCTGTTGATTATTTTACTAAATGGGCTGAATTTGAACCATTAGCTACCATTACCTCTAAAAAGATGATAAACTTTGTAGCTAAGAATATCATTTGCAGGTATGGTGTGCCTCAAAAGATAATTACAAATAATGGAACCCAATTCGAAAGTGAAGAGTTCCAAAATTTTTGCAAGCGATTCAAGATCCAAAAAAGCTTCTCAGAAGTGGCTCATCCGTAGACAAACAAGAAAGTGGAGGCAGCAAATAAAATTAACAAATCAACCATAAAAAAAAAGCTGGAAAAAGCGAAAGGTGGTTGGGTCGATAAGCTTCCACTAGCACTATAGGCATATACAACTACCCACAAAACTACGACTGGGCACACTCCATTTTCATTGGCATATGGATAAGAAGCATTGATTCTGGTGGAGATGGAAGTCCCTTCACATAGAAGAATTCATTTCAACCAAGCTGAAAATGAAGAGTTGCAAATTGAAGCACTTGAATTCCTTGATGAAAAAAGGGAAGAGGCTCAGCTCAGAATTGCAGCCCATCAGCAAAAAAATTGCCAGGCACTTCAATTCCAAAGTTCGCCAACGCAGCTTTGAGATTGGAGATCTAGTCTTGAAAAGGGTCATGACAGCAACAGGAGTGTTTGCGCCAAACTGGGAAGGACCATATGTCATAGGCAAAAATCTTCTTGATGGCACTTTCAAACTGATAACTGTCGAAGGAAATCCAATTCCAAGAGCTTGGAATAGCAGCCACTTACGCCCATATTTTACTTAAAAGCTTTACTGAAATACTGTAAAAAGAATTATGAATGTGCGATTCTTGTATTGAAAGCCATTGTAAAGCCAGTGCAAGTGAATAAGAAGAACTATAAAGTGAATGTAGGCCCAGTTCTTGGCCGAACCACTATAAATCTTGTGTTCTCTACTATTATAAACTGCTTGTTTTATTTCGATATATAAAGTACTTCAATTGTATTGCTAAAATGTCGATTTAATATTGCAGGCCATTAAAACAAAACTTACCCATCATAAGACCATGCGATCCCTGACATCACTCAACGAATGAATGTTCAGCTACAAAAATTCCAGACTCAAATCCTATATAAGAAGTGCTTCAAGCAAACAGTTAGTGGTTCCGCCAGAGGTAGACCCTTCCTAACTAATTGTGATCGTTTGTGCAAACAAACATCCGACTAATTAGCCCATGTCTTCCTCTGCGAACTCATATAACAATGAATTACGCTTCTTTGGATAAAATAAGCTACTTGCAAAAGAAAGGAATGTGTGCTTGAAAATGATAACAGGGAACCGTTGATATGAACAAATGGCAAAAAGACATGGGCGAGCAGGCAGCAAACATCAAAAGACTTCTTCGGAGGCGCAAGCCCTCTTCGGAGGCACAACTCTTCGGAGGATAAAGACCTCTAATGGGACTTGCCAGAAAAAGAAAGTTCTTTTTCCCAACAAAAAGTTGTCGAATGACCGGTGGCACAGGACACTCATTAACTAGCTGAGAACGTTTGTGCAAACAAATAATCCAAGTAACTTGTGTCCGCCCCATGAATCCATCCAACCGTGGGAAAGAAACTTCCAGGCAAAATCCCTACTCGGAGGCACACATTTCACCGTGATCTGAAATAAAACTTCACACGAGTTGAATGGTGAAAAGACCTCTACCGAGGCACGCATTCCACCGAGATTTGAAATAAAACTTCACAAGTGTTGGAATGTGAAAGGCCCTCTTCGGAGGCCCATTTCACCAAAGTTGAAATGCTAAAAGACCTCTTCGGAGGCACACATTTCACCGCGATCTGAAATAAAACTTCACACGAGTCGAAATGTGAAAAGCCCTCTTCGGAGGCCCGATTCCCAACGGACAGGGAAAAAATAAAAGCCTCTCCCCAGAGGCAGAAACAAAAAAGCCCTCTCCCCAGAGGCACACACAAAAAAGCCCTCTTCCTAGAGGCACAATCAAATATAAAAAAATCCTTCTTCCCAGAGGCACAATCAAATAAAAGCCCTCTTCGGAGGCACAAACAGGTCAAAGCCCTTTTTCGGAGGGCCACTTTACCACGAAGGAAAATTCACTTGCCAAAAATAAAAGTGACTTTCTCCAAAAGTGAAGTGTAAAAACTTCGCAAAAAAAAAAAGAGAACTTCTCCAACACGAGGCGCATTCTACTAAATCAGAAAAATATTTCCTTAAAATGGAAAAATTATTCTACAAAGTACAGATGCAAACCTTATTCGAATGGAAATGTTGTTTTCTAAAGAAAGAGTACAAGTCTTCTCGAAACAGAAGAGTTGTTCTCCAAAACTTTTGCCAATGTGAAAGAGGTTGCAATAAACCATGGTATGGGGGCAATATAATATAGTTACAAAAATAAAAACAATGCTCAAGCAACATACCATAGGTTTACTGCAATGTCACACAGAAGAAATAAAGAAACTTGTATGAAAAAGAAGAATAAATGCATTCTCAAATACAGACAGAAGCTTGTACAAGTAAAAATATCATTTTATTCCATACTATACATTTTTTATACATGTGCAGGTTTCAAAACAAAAGAAGGCGGGGACCGGTACTCGCACAATCTCCGGTCAACACAGGTCTTTATATATACAAGCAAAAAAGCAAAAAAGCGAGACGAAAAGCATAAGTCCTAAACCCATCACTTCTTCTTCCCGCCACCTTTCGAGCCTTCTCCTAGCCGGATGATTAACTTTTTAGGCCGGCTTGTGAGAGTAGGGGAAGAAAGAGGAAGGGGTGCAATTGGACTTTCTTCTGCTTTTTTTTCGCCAACAGAAGCTTCTCTCCTTTTCTTTGAGACTACACGCTTCCCCTTCTTCTTTAAAGAAGACTCACTGCCGGGAGTGAAAAGTGCAGACAATGTTATGTCATCGGAAATAGTTTGCTCCGGTGTTCTTTCGCCTTCTTCAGGTTCCTCGGCTTTCTTTTCTTGAGAAGTGACCGGGTCATCCAAGCCTTGAAGAGCTTCTATCTGATCCTCTTGTGACCCCGGTTGAGAAACGGAAGGAGGAGTAATCTGAAGAGGCGGAGACGAAACAGCTGGAAGAGGGGAAGGATGAATAACACTTGGCACTTTCACTACAGGAGAAGAGAAGGTAAAGTCGGTATCTCTCATAAAAGAGGAGAAAGTGGCGCGTCAAGATTTAAGTAATAATCAAAAAGTTCATCAAGCTCATGTGAAGTAAGCAAGTAGTCCACTTGAGCGAGATCAACATTGAGGTTACCTAGAGAAGTAGGCTTTATTATGTCAACTTCAAAGTCCTGCGCTTCAGCGCTTTCTCGAGTCTCATCTCCAGTGCGGGAGGTGGCGCTTTCAATAATAGCTTTAGCAAGAGGAGGAGAATGGGAACTGGAGCCAGCAATATCGATGTCGGCCGAAACTGAAGGTAGAACTGGGTCGGTTGAGATTGTCTTTTCTAAATGTTCTCCTTCTGCCATTCCGGCTCTCTCTCTGGCAAGTTGCTCTTTTCCCCGGCAGGAGCGGCACATGCATCATCATCTAGATAGTGCGCCATTAAATCTACTTCGGCATATCCGGCTCCTCCAAGCATATTAAGTATGGCCTCCCACACTTTGGCCAAAGTAATTTCATACCCCAGCCCCAAAAATTTAAGGCTACCGCGCCCCAGAACACTATGGATGTAAAACTCGAATAGAGTGGAGCTGACTTCGTCTTTAGTTGCCATATGAGATTCTTCGGCTGCAGCTTTGCCGGCAATAGCTTCATCACGCTCCTTTTCAGCTTTAGAAAGTCGATCTTTTAGCAATTCAATTTCCAAGTTCTGAGAGTTGGCCTTTTCTCGTAGATGAGCAATGTCGGCTCAGTAGCTATCCACAACCTGTTGCTGTGCTTCAAATTTAGCTTCAGCATCTCTCTGTGCCACGTGAGCATCTCTCACTTGATTTTGAAGCACTTCTTCTCTCTGAGAATAGGAAGTGGAAGAAGTGGCGAGCTCTTCCTTAAGTTTTTTAACTTCCGCTTCAAGCTTCTTATTATACGCGGCAATACTCTTCATTTCGGCATCATGCTGATCAAGTGTTTTCTACAACTCAGATTTTTCATTTTCCATACTCAGCATGGCTTCAACGTTTTCGCGATTCACTCTTTGAAGCTCGTCAACGAGTTTCTGCCAGCCAGACACTCTCTCAATATCGAGTTTGACGGCATCAAGATTTTGCAACATGGCTTGATTATCAATCGGGACCAAGTCAAGATCGAAGCGTACTCCCTTTAAGCACCAGTGCGGGAATCGGCTTTGAAGAGCAGTCGAACCCTGTCCAACTTGATAGGGGGGCCTACTTATGACTGTTTGAATATCATCTCTTCGAGGGGGGAGAGCCGGAAGGAATTTCCAAAGTGACGGGAGCAGTAGGCTTTTCATAGAGTTCAGATGTTAGTTTTTCACCAATTTTGGCCCGTTTACTCGGGTCCTCGGTGACATGGCGTTTTCCCTTGTCATCACGGAATTTTCGCTTGTGGGAATCATCCTCTCTCTGGGAAGAATCATGTTGTTCGTCCCGTCTCCTGTAGCGCTCTTCATAAGCCCACTTCTCATGAGCCTTCCTCGCAGCTCTTTCTTCGTCGGTTTCCCAAGAGGCAGGAAGATACCTCCTGGGGTCATAAGAACCGCGCTTCCCATAACGCTGGAAATCGTCATAGTAAGAGCCACTTATTCCCACTGGATAACCTGAAAATGAAGAAAAACAAACTCAGAAATCTTCAAAGCAAGAAAGTTGAACGCATATAAGTGCTGAAAAGTCCTAAGTATGTGTAACGTGCAAACTACGCGCGTCAAACTACGAACCACTCCTGGATTGGGAGGTGATGATGGATATTACGGCCAGTGTCAACTATTGGGCTGATGGAGTATGTTGAAGAACGGATGTCGCTTCAACTACTGGAGAAGTAAATTTAGCAGTGATAGGATCATCTTTAAAAAGCTCCTGTGAAGTAATCATCAGGTCGCTCAACCCCTCAAAATTATCATCACCGCTGTGCCTGGCGGGACTTGTTCTCTCAGTTCCCTCGTCACCAGATTTCCTGGATTGTTGGGGAGGTTCTTCTTCTTCGGTGACGGGGGCAAGTACAAGTTCTTCGGATGACCCCGCAACATCAATTGAAGTAGAACACTTTACCAACGAAGCCTTAAGAGTATGTTCTTTCGGCATAAGTTCTCCAACGGAAACTGGGGCATCCGATGTTTCTACTTGAGAATTAGGGACTTCATGAGTTTGAGTAGAACGAGAAGGGTGCAGAAGCCCGTATTGATGAAGAAGTTCATCTTTTAGCAAAAACTTAATACTTCTTTCCTCAACCGGCACGACACTTAGTCTTTCAAAAGTCATTTTGTGACTGGGATCTCTAGAGGAGGAGGAAGCGCTGTAAAAGAAAAGAATGAAGTTAGCACTTAGCAATTCGGATCTCGAAAATATTAAATGGAAAAAAAGCGGGGATGAGCAATGTTACTTCCTATTCTCCAGATGGCATAAAACCCTGTTGGGCAGCGAACGAAGAAGAATTGATTCAGAAAACCGTGTGCACTTTCGGAAAGATCGGTGATAAGTTTACGATTTCTAGAACTTCTCACGAGTATGATGGAGGGGTGGTCTTTATTCTTTGCGAATGTGCATAAGTAGCAGATTTCTTCGAAGCTCGGAAGACGGTTAAGTGTTCTCCTGAATAGAACGCACAATCCCATCAGGATGGCGTAGCCATTGGGATGCAGTTGAAAGGAAGAGATGGTTAGTCGACAAAGGATTTGTTGAAGAAATTCATTGAAAGGAGGAATGGCACCACATTGGCACATCTGGCGATTAACAGCGACAAAACCGAGAGGTGGCCTGTCAGCAGTATCATTTGGCTCAGGAAGTATAGCATCCGCTTCGGCAATCCCAAATTGAATGCGTAATTGGTTGAATGCCCGCTGACTCAGGGTAGTTGGAGTTCTTTTCGGAGGATTATCCAATGGGTTGGCTATAGGGAAGACTCCTTCAGATTGCTCTATTATCTCTTCTTGAGAAGACATTCTACACAAGGAACTGGATATTCACATATGAAGGTGCACGTTTCCTAAATGTGTGAAGTGTTGTGTAAAACTAATAAAATGACAAGCAAATATAACTGAAATAAACTAATATGCACTTGCCAATTTTAAAGTTTCAGGGCTTGTTGTTTTAAGTCCAAATACAAGTGCAGTGTTGATGAAAGCAAGTCAGTTTTAATTGATTAATATGTCTATGCTTTAATACTTCACTTAAATTTGTCGATTCACAGCATTTCATATAATTTCTCTAAGATAATTGTATTTTATCGACTAATTTGTCATTCGATGTGGGCGATCGGTGGCAGTATATTCCCCCGAGTTTTCTGCAAATGTTGTGTTTAACAAGTTATTAGCATTAAAGTTAATATAATCTTAAACAACCTCAAGCGATTCAACATGGGTCAAGGTTCATCAATCAAGCCCAGTGACCTAACATAAGTCGAATTATCTTAAGTCGCATTGTCCAAGCTAAAGAATTCTGGGCATGAGGCTTCGGGTCAAAATTAAACAAAAATTGTCCAAGTTCTAGGTCGGCCGCAACCTAAAACCTATGCCACACAAAGTTAGGTCGTTGGTCTTTTAGGTCGTTCTGCTTTAATCTTTGTATTGTTCCACTAAGTTAAGTCGCGAGCGTGATAGGTCGCAAGCAAGTTAAATCTCAAGTTTGTTAGGTCGGCCAAGTTTCTTAGGTCACAAAGGTTTCTAAGTCGCTCAAAATCACTAAATCGCTCCTGAAAATCCAGAGCCATTTCCTGTCAAAGTAACTATGCCCCGCCTTTCTTGACTCGCTAACTTCTTATCAACCCAATAGCCCACTATCTCGCTACCTTGCAACCCAATAACCTGTTATCATCTAAGAAATGATATCCCTCATCCTCTCAATCAAATCCATTACCCATCCATAACATCAAATCATCCACACTGATTCGAATCGTTTTAGATCCATCCTGGGCCCAATGCGTCGTTGTGCTCTCGTGAATTGCAGCAATAACACAGTTGATGGCGATCAAGGTCGATCGCAACTTGACTTGAAAAGTGAAATGCGACACACAGAGTTGATCTGAAGTCAGGGAATCGGGATTCGCAGTTTGGTGATGATCGTGATTAGATAAGGATAAAATTCACTTACACAATATAAAATGGTGAAGATGGATTGACGGTTGGATAGAACGAATTCGCTCTAGAAAGCTCGAAGACTCATTAATGGCGGAGCAAGTTGTTAGAGAAATTAAGTAAAGAAGAAGAAGCGAGCTAGCAGTTATATAAGGCAAAAGCAGATGGTCATACGGGTTAAGTTAATTCTTAGGTCGCTCACAACCTAGCGGGGTTAGATCGAAGCACGTGACCTACAACCTGGGTGTGTACTTCGAGGGGCAAGTGTTAACACCACTTTTTAAGCGACCTAACGACCTACGGGGAGAAGCGACCTAACGACCTATGAGGAGAAGGGACCTAACGACCTAAGGACGAAACGGCCTAACGACCTAAAGATGGAACGGTCTTAACGACCCAAGGATGGAGCGGTCTTAACGACCTAAAAGAGCTTACGACCTAAGGGCTCCTACAACCTAGCGCCCTAACGGATTAAGTGGCATAACAAGTTAATGACCTAGTCAAGGTCGCTACATTGGATATCTCAACATTGCTAAGTCGCCAACTACTCCCCTAAGTCGCCCACAACTTATGACCTATTCCTAAGTCGCTCACGACCTAAACATACCAAAGGAGCTTCTTATGCCGCTTCCTACCTAGGTCGGCCACGACCTATGACTTGTTAGTTTATCCAGAATGATCAAGTATACCATATTTAAGCCGTAAATCACTCCCACTAGGTAGCTGACGACCTACGACCTATCCAAGGTCGCTTGCGACCAACGACCTAACTTCAAACTCTCTTATAAATACCCCGTCTACGCCAACTGAAAGGGGATCCTTTTGGCTCATTTTTGGAACGCCGATATTCTGCTGAAGTCTCGACTCACTCGACACTTCAAACACAAAAGAATCTCAACAAACTTCAAAAGGAAATCTAACACAATCAATGTGGATTCAACGACTTCTTCCACATCGGAGTTTTAGTTATTTCTCCATCAGTGTTGTAATCGAAGATTGTTGTAAAGTTATAATTGATTCAGCAATAAAGAAGATTAAAGTGGACGTAGGCTAAACCTGAAGCCGAACCACTATAAAACTGTTGTCTTTTACTACTTTCTCTATGACTTTTCTACTTGTTTCTAATTCCCGTATTCACGGGTGGTGCATTCACTTAAACTCTACATACACTGGGGTGTTAGCGTTCAATTTTAAGCGTTATCATCAGCCTAACCATGTTAGTTTAAGACAAGTGCAAACAATCAAAGCAAATAGTCAAACAGAATCGAAAATAGTATTTAATGCAAGTTTTATCATTCTTGTATCTTTCTTTTACGCTAGAACTATTTCTTAGTATATTTTCTTTATCTTGCCAAGAAATGCTAGTTATTGCTTCCAGTCACCAGACTTATTGCCTAACCCACTCCGCTATCTTTCCTTTTTCCCCAATAGGCCAGTAGAGTTGAGGATAGTTGATTCAAGTTGCTTGGAGATTCATTTCTAGAATTTTCCCATTTCAGATGTATTCTTCTGCTTCTCATCGTTTACATTTGGCTTATGATGGATTGCCACTTGTGAAAGGATTATTACTGTTATTTTTGAACTCTGATTATGTGAGACTGAGACATATTTTCATGAGACATGAGAGATTATGGTTTTTTTTAAGACATGTTATGTTTTTATGACTTATTTTGAGGTTAATTTTAATTCTAAATGATAAGTTATTAATTAAACATTTTATGCTGTTTTTACTTACTTGTCTTGTGAAACTTAGTCTTTGTAATGCTTTGGTTATACCTATAATGCACCACATCCTTTGGTATGCCCTTTTTGGGAATACTAAGGGCTGTGGGGTGTTTCATTTAGTATCGGAGCCTAAGGTTACAGGATTCCTAAAAACTTGTTAAAAAGTATTTTTCGAAGGTAATATATCCTCATACTAAAGGTATTTTTCAGAAAGGAACTCTTATTATAGAAATAGTTTTCATGTATAAGAGTGTTTTTATAAAAATACGCTCAAAGTCCAGTTCAACCTTCTTTCGAGACTAAAATTTCTTTTCTTTGCAAAGAATGGCTGACGCCCCAAATCTTCCAGTGGGTGTCCAAGACACTAACTAGTTCTGTAGATACCTCCAAGCTACAACACCAAAGGTGCAAGGGCAAGCGCCCAATGTTGCATCGACGGGTGGAGGTCCCGTTAATCCACCTGTAGCAGCCAATTTTTCTAAGCTATGCAAGGAGTTCGCTAATAAAAGAGGCAACACATTTTCTAGGATAGAGGATTTCGTTGAGGCACGAACCTGGTTGAGGAATATAGAACGAATATTAGGGCCATCGGGATTGGAGGACCGATAGAGAATTCAGCTTGCATCTTGATAGCTGAAAGGAGAGGCTTATTACTGGTGGGAGATTGTAGAGAATGGGGGTAGAGACACTGGTTGGGTGGGATTTCGGGAAAGGTTTAAGATAAAATTCTTATCGCAATTCGAGGAAAGCATGTAGTTGGAGAAGTTCATTAATCTGAAGTAGGGGAGTCTTTCGGTGTAAGAGTATATAAATCAATTTAATATGTTATTGAGGTTCGGGATGGAGCTAGTTAATACACCGCATAAGAAGGCCATCAAGTTTGGAAAGTGTTTCAACCAACCCCTCTAACTGTTGGCATTGACACATGTATATATGGGAGTGACGTATAAGTCACTTGTGGAAATGGCTCTCATATCAGATGTTGCTAAGGAAGAAGAGGTTAAGGGGGTTCCTAAATCAGAAAAATCTAAGAAGCAGTGGAGGAAGAATAAGAAGGAAGGAGGAGGACCTTAAAAGGGACAGATCATGAAGGGAGAGAAATGTCATAATTGTGGATAGGTTGGGCATTACTCAAAGGATTGTAAGAAGGACACGATGAATGGGAGGTGTTATAGATGTAGGCAGCCTGGACAACTTAGTAGAGATTGTCCTTAGGGAACAGGGTAGAGAGCAGTGCACCTATGGTGCAAGTACAGGCTTTGAATGCAGCACCTTCTAGTAGTGGACGGACCAAGGTAGGAAAGTCTCTATAGAAAGTTTGATCTTTATTTCGTATTTTACTATTCTAACTCTTTTTGACTTTGAAGTTTCACATTATTCCATTTCATGTTCCTTGGCAGATTGTTTGCACATATCTGTAGTTGTAGACCATATAGTTGTTTCAAACCTCGTAGGAGGATCGGCATATTTATCCTTGATTTGTACGGGTTTGAAAAATTTTAAGCTAGGCATAGAGTTTGATTGTGATGCCCATGTAATGGGATTTTCGAGATATGGGGTGATTTTGGAGATGGACTGGTTATCTACTTATGTGGCGATATTGGGCCCCAAAGGAGAGTCTTCAGGCTAGGGACATGTAGCAGACGGACTCTCGAGGTTTCTTGCGACCCCAAGGTCAATCATGTTGAGCTTCCTTTATTCCCTTGATTCATCACTAGAGGAGATAGATTCAGTACCAGTTGTTAGAGATATCTTAGACATTTTGCGGGGGTTAAGGGGCTACCTTCTAAGAGAGATCGATATAAGGATCTATCTGAATGACAATGCTAAGCAAGTGGCATTGCCCGTGAAACATATGGCTCTTAAGGAGAGGAAGAAATTAAGTAAGCAGATTGGTGAGCAATTAGAGAAAGGCTTTATCGAATGGAGCACATCTGAGTGGGGGGCGCCAGTCGTCTTTGCATCAAAGGTGGATAGATCCCTTCAACTTTGCAAAGACTATAGAGAGTTAAATAAGGTCACAAAGAAGAATCATTGCCCACTTCCTAGGATAGATGATATTTTCGGTCAATTGGTTGGCTCTTTAGCTTACAATCGTTGACGATAGCATCGATAAGACAACAATTAGGACACCCGATGGATTCTTTGAGTGGTTGGCTATGCCGTTCGGGCTTACAAATGCCCCAACCTAATTTGTAGACTTGATGAGCTGTGTTTTTCAAGATGTCCTAAATAAGTTCGTTGTAGTGCTTATGGACGACATTATGTTGTTTTCCAAGAGTATGGAAGAGCATGTTATTCATCTTGAAGAGGTTCTTCGTACACTTCATTTTCATCAATTGAAAGCAAAATTATCGAAGTGTCACTTTTGGCGTGAGGAGGTGTGTTTATTTGGGCATGTAGTCTCAAAAGAGGGTCTAGCTGTGGTTCGCGCTAAGGTAGTAGCAATAAGGGATTGGAAGGCCCCCAAGAACGCTATCGAAGTTAGAAGCTTTCTAGGTTTAGCTGGTTATTATAGGACGCTTAACAAAGATTTTGCTAAGATTTCAGCGCTGCTTACTCACCTAAATAATTTGAATGCGGCATTCATTTATGATGTGGATTGTGAGGATTCGTTCACGATGCTAAAGAGGGCCCTTACTAGTGCACCACTGTTAGTTTTACCCGATGGAGCTAAGCCTTTTACAGTATACCCTGATGCATGTGGGACTGGCCTTGAGGAAGTATTGATGTAGGAGGGAAGGGTAGTATGCTATGGAAGTAGACAGCTGAGAACTCATGAGAAGAGCTACCCCACTCATGATTTGAATCTGGGTGCTATTGTTTTCGCGCACAAGTCTTGGAGACAATACTTGTTAGGAGAGAGGTTTGAACTTTTCACTGACCATAAATCATTGAAGTACTTATTCTCGTAAAAGGATTTAAACTTGAGGCAGCCGTGTTGGATGGAGTTTCTGGTATCATATGACTTTGAGATAGCTTGCAAGAGGAACATGGTTGCGGATGCATTATGTAGGAAGAGAATAGACCTTAGCCCAATGTTCATGGAGTGGAAAAGCATAGAATTTATTTCCACCTTTGAATTTAATCCCTTTATGGATATTACTCCTGGATTATTGGTTGCACTTGAGGTTAAGCCTACCCTCAAAGATCAGATATGCTGAAGGCAGCTAGAGGATTCAGAGCTTGTTGATATTCTGGATTGGATTAGAAGCCAACACTATTCCATCGATAATAAAGGGTGGCTAAGGAGAGATGGAAGACTTTGGGTACCCCGCACTTGTAATTTGATAACTGTAGTTCTAGCAGAAGCACACCATTTTCAGATAACCATTCATCCGGGTGGTGATAAGGTGTATAGGGTCATGAAGTGAGTGCTTTATTGGAGTGGCATGAAGAATGATGTAGCAGATTTTGTGACTAAGTGTCTTGTGAGCCAAATGGTTACGGCGAAGAAATAGAGACCTGGAGGATTGCTTCAACCATTGGATGTATCCGAATGGAAGTGGGATAGTGTTTTGATGGACTTCATATATGGTTTACCCTGATCTAGGAAGGGGAATACTAGTATTTGGGTGATTGTAGATCATTTTACTAAGAGCACCCACTTCATTCTGATCAAGTACAACACCTTATTTGGTATCCATATACGTTCGTGAGTTAGTCCGACTTTATGAGTTCCCTCTGGCATAGTGAGCGACAGAGACCCTATCTTTACTAGTGAGTTTTGGAGGAGTTTGCAAGAGTTTTTAGGGATGCAGCTTAGATTGAGTACGGCCTATCACCTTCAAACGGATAGCCAAATGGAGATAGTTTATAGAGTTCTGGAGGATTTATTGAGGATGTGCATTGTTGATTTTATAGGGACTTGGAAGGAGCACCTTCCTTTAGTGGAATTCAATATAAAAATATTTTTTAGGCTAGCATTGGCATGGCTCCTTTTGAAGCCCTTTATGGAAGACCTTTGCAAATCGACTACGTGTTGGTCGGAGTCTACAGGAAGATTGGTACTTGGTCCTAACATGGGTATGGTGACTTCGGAAAAGATTGATATGATTAGAAGAAGAATGAAGATGACCCAAGATAGATAGAAATCCTATGCAGATAAGCGGAGAAGGGATATTTAGTTCAAGGTAGGAGATTTGGTTTTCATTAAGGTGTCTCCACTAAGAAAGGTAGTGAGGTTTGGATCAAGAGGGAAACTTGCTCCCTGATTCGTATGACTGTTCCCCATTGTGGAAAGGGTTGGGAAGATGGCGTATTGAATAAAGCTACCATAGACGCTCGTGTTCATGTTCCACACTTGAGAAAGTGCTTACATGATTCATTAGAGGTAGTGGAACCTAGCCAACTTGAGGAAGTTGAAGTGGAGAGAGAAGCATCGGTTCGTCGCATTCCTACCAAGATGATTCGACATGATATCAAGAAGCTTAGGAGTAAGAAAGTACCTTTGGTTAAGGTAAACTGGGGAGATAGTATTGAGGATGCTACGTGGGAAACTGAGGGGAAAATATGTATCTCTTATACACATCTCTTCAAAGGTACATCTTGAATTTCTTATTTCTATCTTTAGTTTTGAATAGGCTCTTTCCATTAGTATCCTTTGGGAAGGTAAATCTTAGGATTTAACCATTCGATGGTAGGACTGAATGTGAACATGTTACTAGCACATGTTATGTATGTTGGACACGTGTGGTTGTAAGTGTTTGCTAGGGGATGCTAATGGATGCATATACACACACTCGACATTATGATCTCTTAGAGATCGGCCTAACTAGGTCACTAAAGCATATGCATATAGATGTGTGTGCACTTTCATTTTTACTTCATTGTTGCTATGAATAGGTGATTTTCATATGATTGTTGCATTTGATGATGGTTGTAGTACGTATATAGAAATATCAGTTGTCATTAGGGAATTTGTAGTCATTTGGATACACGGCACTGACATGAGCGCATAAAAAAGAGGTCGACTGAATCAGTAGACTGCCTACTCTTTTACATTAGTTAAGGACTATGACACTACACTATTGCATATATCATAAATGGCATTAAAAAGCTTAAGGACAATGGATGAAATGGATGATCGTTCAATATGTGGTTGTGAAATTTGGATGAAAATATGGACGAAAACATTTATTTCATTCTTTTGTCCTTGGAGATTTTGGGGGCGAAATCCTTTAAGGAGAGGAGAATGTAACACCCAACATTTTAAGATAATAAAATAACCAAAATAATTATTAAATAGTGAAATTGAGCATTTTTGGACTTATCAGAAATTAGCTACGTGTGTTGCACCATTGGGTCCGTGACATTTTTTCGATCAATTTCCATATATAACTTGTCAAAATCCGAGCTAGTGTGAAGAAGTTACGAGAAAAACCAGATTCGCCGTGAGCCTGTGATATGGTTGCACCAGATTTAATCCTAAAATCCAACGGTCTGAGATTCCTAAACTCCATTATAAATAGAACCCTAGGCCTAACTATTTTCTCACAATTAGATTTTTCTCCCAGTTGGATTCATCGCCTGAGGCTAAACCCTAAATAGAAATTTTTTGTGGAGAGGAAATCCTTTTAATAAAAATATTTTACACCCTAGAAGTGGATCTAGGAAGGCCTAGGATTTGAGCTAAGGACCATAGGTGAGTGTTCTGTAATTATTTTAGATTTATAAGCAATTTAAAATAATAGGTTTTTCAATATATGTAGTTTTTCTATAATTTTGAGACAGTTTTTATGTAACTCTATTTACAGTCGGTTTTCAAGTAAATTTCAGAAGTTCTTTTCAATATATTTTTATTTAGTTGTTTAATTCTGTTATTTGCAGTAATTTACAGTTATTTATATCTATTTTAAGTTGGAATTTATCTTATAAATGTTAGTTTCTTTTTTATAGAGATTTAATCCTTTTTGGCGCGAATAAAATATTAAGAAGAGAAGAATTCGCATATATGGATTTGATACAGGAAAACATTATTTACAGAAATCAGATGTAAAATGAGAAAAATTGAGATAGAATGGAGATGGATTGAAATAGGCAAATTTAATATATTTGCAAGCATGATTATAACAAGCGATTATAATTAAAATGGGAAAATATGAGAGTAACAATTGCAAGAACAATGATAACAAGTAGGTTATAATTAGAAAGAAAGAAATAATAGAAGGGGCTTATTTTAAAACTAAATCTTGAATAAGTTAATAAGCAAATATAGTAGTAGTGGCCACACCGACAACGTTCCCTTTCAGGTGTGCGACTGACGGTCTAACACACGGGTGAGGCTGGGTAAGCTTATGCTGATTAGGTTAAATAAGTGGCCAATAGATAGAGGCCCAAATTTGGGGATTTGGGCAAGGGGACAAAGTTAGAAGAATTATTTGTTAGGACTAGTATCGACAGAATTTCCTTTCAAATTGAGGGCTGAAGGCATCACATGCGGGTGAGGCTTGGCACACATATGCTGATTAGGGTAAATAAAGGGTCAAATAGCTGGCGACAGTTAGTGCATGCCGGCGATGACCGAGCGTGCGACATCGATTAGGGTAAATAATTTGCAACTGCAACACTCCGCATTTTTATATAATTAAATAAATTAAATTAAATTAACATAATGCAAAACAGAATATAAATGTCAAATATATGCATTTAAGAATTAAAAGGTTACATAGATTTATGCAAGCAATGAGTGTGATTAATTGACGCGACAATCAATTAAAAGGGAATTAATTAAGAGACATAGAGGCGTCAATTAGTCAGAGAATATTTCACTTTTATAACATTAATTAATTAAGGAATCTTTTCATTGATGGAAATGTATGTGGAGAACAAATTAAATGATAATGTGCATATACTAATTTATAATTGATGTAATCAATTAATTAAGAAATTAATTAACGACATCAAGTAAGCATTAATTGATAAAAGAAGGAAACTTATATGTCGGTTAATTGGGTAATGAATTGGTGGTTTAAATATATAACTAATAAATGCATGATAGTGTGACATATAAGAATTAATTTGAATATCGATTAAAATGGGAAAACGTGTAAATTATTTAATTGGCATCGATTGAGCGTTTTAAAATGGGTGTCAATTAATCAAAGAATATGCCCTTGTTACAATAGCTAATAATGTAAATTAATTAACTAGATGAAAATGCTAGTTATATGATTATTTGTTTCCAAGATAAAAAATAAAAAAATTAATTGGAATGCGTACAAAAATCAAATGGAGTAATTAAGTTTATATGAAGGTAAGTTAATAAAATTAAATTAAAAAGTATAACTTTATATACAATCAATTAATAGAGATATTAATTGACGTGTTCTAATAGGTAAGAAATTATAACGTATAAGAATCAATTATATATATATATATATATATATATATATGCATGTATGATCTAATTAATTGGATAATTAATGGGAGATTCTTACTTAAAAGGAAATGTGAATTAATAAGACTGTATAACAAAGGAATAAATGAATAACATTGGAGAATTATACGTTATAAGACAATGTAAGCAAATCAATAAAAAAATGTGAGGATTGTTTTTAGGGTTAATCGGATGGTTCATATTTGTTCACTACACCTATAAGTTGAACTTTACTTAACCCTAGCCACAATATTTTCTCTGAATTAGCTGCTGTCATTTACAGCAAACTCCTCTTCACTTTTCCATCTTCCTTTCTTGTCTATCAATCAAATATTTCCCTAAGGAAAATAAAATTAAGCAAGGATATACATAAAAGAAAATAAGAGAATTGCACAAACAAATCAGAAAATTTATAGCGAATTAAAAATGTAACGACCTTCCTTTTTGGAGGTTTCAAGTAGAAATACATGTCAGACTAAAACCATTCAAAAGGGCAGATTGTATGAGGTAAATAAGAAAAAGAGAAAGAAAGAAAACAAATACAGAATCTTGCAGGCGAATGATAAAATATAATAATCAAATAACAGTTCATGAAGCTTTTATAAATACATTTGACTATTCTTTTACAATACAAAATCAAAGTTATAGAAACAGGAAGAAATAAATAATAAATGCAGCGGAACAACATGATGCATCGAAATATATTAAATAATACTAGTACAAATCTTCGTCTTCATCCTCCAGAAATAAGGTCTTTAATCCTGAAATGCTTAGGCTGGCCCGAGCGAATCAAAAAGACAAAACACTCGAGTCAGAACTAAAAGATCTTATGTAAGTTAAATCGAAATATGAGTGTGACGGCGTCAGAGAAGTTTACGGGGTTTGACATCTCCTATCCATTGTCTAACGTTAGTGCAGTAACTTAAGAGAAGTTCGGGATTCACATCTCCCAAAGATCCGTTAAACTATCTACTATATAGTACAATGCGCAATTATAATATGTCTACAGTAAAGTAAAAGTATTAAAATAACATTAAGGTGTTACCCGTATCCCCCTTAACATATTTTATATATTCCAATAGCCTATACAGTACCGTACGCTCCTCCGTAAACTGGAAGTTTACACAGAGGGCACCTCATAGGTGTGGTACAAAGTAAACTCGTCGAAGGCGCTCTTGGGCATTTGAAAACGGCACTCGAGGCAATGCCACGGTAGATATAACAATTGCGGATCCGTACTGGTGGTAACGCATAACATCTACTACCTCCACCTCGGACATACTCCCAAATCAAAAATCAAAGGTGGCCACCAAATCAATCAAAAAGTAATAGAATTGTATCGAAGAAATGTGTCCGATAGGAGGAATGACCTCACTTGGCCTGGTATGGCTCTTGTTTTAGTTACATCTAAGCTGACTCATGGGAGTTAGGGTCACGTCATACCACATATATAAATCGTTTGCCACGCCATCCTACTTCATGTTTGGAATCTCCACCACATACACAATTGTTAAAGTGGTTTTCGGTATTGGTAGGGAGTATGACAATATCCGATCCCGGTCTCTTTAACAATCAAACGCTTATTACACACCGGATGGTTCTTTAAATTTTCAAAACCATTTCATAATTGATATCAAAGTATCATATTCAATTAAAACCATATCACTTCCGAAATTTATATCCACTTTCAAAAAATCATATTTTCAAAAGAGTTTACAACCCTCATTTCAAAATTTCATATTCAAACCAATTATGCACTTAAATCCCCACTCAGGTTATAATATCATTTAACCTTATTCAATTTAAAATCGAGGATTTAAAATATAAACACATCCACTTAATTTAGTTTGAAATTTATAAAGGTAGTTTAGATAGTTATAAATAGTTTGGAAAATGAAATATTTTTAATTTTTAAAGAATATAGATTGTAGCAGTTTATACTAAAAAAATTTCATTTGAAAAATAGTTTCAAAGTCAAACCGATTCAATTTCAAATTTCCCTATTGAAATCAATTCCAATTTCCATTTCGATTTAATCGATACAATCCTAATTTCAGGTCGAATTTTACTTCGAGTCCAAATAAATTTCAATCTCAATTCCAAATAAATTTCAATTACAATTCCTAATTAATTTCAATTCTAATTCTCAACTTTCAACCATTTCCATTTATATGAATTCCGAGCTCGATTTTTAAAATATCGATTCAAAACACTTAAATCAAATTTACCATCCATATCCATACTAAAATCCAAATCTTCAAATATAATTCAATTTTGAGCTCCATTTTGAAATATCATTTTATGTCACTTTTATTTAGCAATATTCAGAGTTTGAATAAAATTCCAATCTTTTTAGATAATCAAGTTATGAAATTCACATCATATTCGATTACAACTTAAAAAATTTCAAATGCGATTCTTTAAACAATTCCGGTTGATAAGTTCCTTTTTAACATTTCAGGCAAAAGTTCAAAAATGATTCCATTTCCATAAATTCAGTTTTATTTCTTAAAACTAAAATTATTTTAAATAATTTCAAATCACAATTTATAATCATTTAATTTAGCCAATCCAACATCCGTATATAATTTTATATCATACGGTTATTTTGACTTAATTTCTTGGATGGACATATATCATTTCAACACAAATAAATGCCATAAGTATGTATCATTTCAACCTATTTCCTAATTTATTCAAAATAATTCAGTTTATAATTTTATATACTATAAATAAATTACAGGGTGATAGTGGGACATACGCAAATTAAACAAACATCCAAATCATCCAAATATCAATCAATAGTATCCATCACAATCAAGCATCCAAATAGTCAAAATATCACAAAAATTAACTAGTCATCAATAATAGCGAGTTTAACTAATAACTTAATTCCCATTTCAATTTGAATTGTCAATTAAAATTCCTATCATTTTAATTCATAAATTTAAATGTCAATTAAATTTACTCAACAACAATCAATAAATTTAAATCACTTCACGATATAAATTTAACTAACATAAACATGTTTAGTTCATCATGAGCGTATAAAACATGTACCTTTATTAGAACATAAAAATATTTCTTCTTCAAATAAATACCATTTCGATTCCAAGTTGTGGCCTTCGTCAATGCGATTGCAATGCGACTTGTTTCACTCAAAACGGACCTTGTATAAGAAAGTTATGAAATTTTATAAGTTGACGATATTTACATTTTAATTATTGAACAAATTTCAATCTTATTAAAAATAATTACCTAATACACACACACACGGAATATATGGCATGACCCATCAACAAAAATTAATCTACCCCCTTCTTTCCCTCTCACTCCTCACCACTTTCACGTTTTCTAGCTTTTGTTCCTGTTTTTTCTTTTTCTTTTTCATTTGTTTTTTTTCCATGGCCCAAAGCCCAACCTCTCTTTTTTCCCCATTTCTTTTTATTCTTCCTTCATTTGCTTACAATTTCCTCTCATGCACGCCCCTCGTGTCAATGACATGCCCCTTGGACCACCATCAATCGATCTACGACCACCTACGAACTCGCCTCGCCGTCCTCCTCAACCTGGCACCACCGCCCCTTTCTCTGAGTCACCTAATCGAATCATGACCTTACCATTTCCAGGTCAACCACCACTAAGTCGCGAACCCTATGCGCCACCTCATGCTCCTAAACCACATCCACGCATGCACCTATCCACCATGAACCCGAATTTCATGTCTCCATAGCCCAACGATGCCCAAAATTAGCCTAATCGCAAACCATAGCCTAGCCTTCCACTAGACAACCCATTATCGATCAACAAAACGAAGCCGCAACTCACCAGAAGATTACTAGCACATTGATTTCATTGAAAATTGATTTTTAAAATTGGATTCACATTTTTTAATTGAGTAAAAATAAAGAAACTAATTTTTAAACTTTTCTTTTTTCTTTTTCTTTTTGTTTTGTGTGTTTTTGGAATAAAGAGAGGTAACGTATACGATTTTAAATCAAGCAGGAGGTAGGTACTATAGTGGGGTGGCTGATGCATGTAGTGTGCAGTTGAAAAGAAATAATATGAGTAAAAAGGAAAGAATGTAGGCTGTGGTCAAAATCAGGAATATATATATATATATATATATATATATTATCAAAATATCAGGTTGTAAATTTTGGATCCCAATCGACGCATGCTGTCTGGTGTTCATAATGTTGTACCCTTATTTCAAACGCTATGGAACAAGTTCAAAGGCCTAATTCGATCTTACGGAGAAGATAGCTTATTGAAACTAATTATAATAATAAATTTCGAATATAAATTTCAACTTGTTTTTAGCCCATATGATCAAACGATAACCCTAAATGCTACAAATTTGAAGTCCTATAATGACACACCATTTCAGATCCAATGAAACGGTTTCGTCGGATTTCGAGGTTGTGGCCTCGAAGGCTATTTTTATTCTTTAATTAAAACGAGTTATTTTGAAAATTGAGTAAATCGATTTTAAGTTCAATTTCAAACTATTATTTACCTTCATTCTTATAAATAAAAATTAAACACGCTTTGAAATTATTTTTATCTAGCTTAAAACTCAAGATTCCACTATTTAACCAAATTTAAATTATCAAATTCAACAATTAAATTATCCAATAAACCACTATATTTGAAATTCTAGTTATTAAATCCATAGAATTTACTTTTAAATATTTAAATCAATCAAATATTCCAATTTCAAATAAGCATTCAACTACCTTATATGTCAAAAAATATAAGGTCTGGCGTGTGTATATGTGTGTTCGTACATATAATAGAAAATTACAAATATACTCTCTCATACGCTCTAATGTAATAGGAATCTACCAACCATAAAAACCAGCACCCTAGACACAATGACCTAACCAAAAGCGGTGTTTGAAATTGGGTCATGCCAAGAAGTATGAACCATTAGGTTGTATATTATTTATATGGTACAGAAATAAATATAACTCTAAAACATTCAACAATTTCAATTCTTACATTGAAGAAATAAAATATAAATACTGAAAATCGCATAAATCATTACTATCCCAAAATAGTAGTGGTCCATTCAAAAAGGGCCCAAAAAAGTCCAAATAGGAATACAAAATTAGATAAACTGGTAAATACAATAAGATATGTTGGAAAATTACTATGAATTAATTTATCACAAAATCACACTATCACTTCCTCCGTGCACCTTATCCTTTTTACCTTACCTATTATCCTCTCTTGTTGTAATACATAAAGAGGGAAAAATAGAGGGAATTCAACAAGATCTATGAGACTTATTTTACTAGTGGTATAATGTATACAGGTAGTTAAATCATCACTTATAATCTACACTAACTAAGGTTGTTCATTTATGTGCATGCACTAAGCACAAAGAATTATTCAATTTACATAATATAGATAGAATTCCTTAATACGCCCAAATTCAATACTAAACTATGAAGATTCCTTCCCGAAGGTTGGACGTTTAAAAACTGATTAAACCAAGGAATACCTAGCATACAATCTTGATAGCAAACCGCCTAACCATACATTAAGAATACATTCTCAATGGCAAACCGCTTAAACTGCATTACACTGAGTGTACATTATAATACCTTGGAACACACAATCGGCACAGGATCCCAATGGTGACTTACCATAAAAGCATTGATTAACCTCCTCTTTAATGTATATATCCTTCACTCTTTATCATTCAACTTAAAGAAAAAAGGGCCGATAAACACTTCTACTTACAAATAGACACAACTGCTTATCCACACGCTGAATCCTCAATTGGTAGATGTCTCTTCCACCTCTGTAGTAAGAAATATTTTACCAAGGCAGGCTACAGTAATAATAAAAGCATATAATTGTGATATAATGACACGATATGTTGAGTGTCACGTTATACAGCATCATCTTTTATGAAACTAGGTATGTCACCAAATGTGAAACAATTCTTGCATGTTACACAACTGCATGTAGTTACGTGAACTCCGCAATGTCAAGAAAGTGGGAACAAGTTTCCTCGATCCATCCTACTTGGCCTGCACTAAGTCTTTGCTCAACCTGAGTTGTCTACAAGTCTTCAATCATTTGAATAGTCATGTCAGTCAACATGATTCATGTACCCTGTTTGTTTTCTACAAATAGAAAAATTATTCGACCAAATAACAATTTTAGGCGACCGGAATGAATGTCAGTTGGCTAGATCTTCTAGTCAATTGACGGTTTGACATTGAAAATTAACTTTCACTTGTAGGTAGTTGTCTTTTTCTTAAGGTTTTATAGAGCAATTTCAAACGACGCACCCTATTTTAAGTCAGTTGGATTCATAAATACCGGGTTATTCTAGCTTATTTAGATTGTCTTTTTTTATCTAGTTTTAATTCCTTTTATTTATTTTATTTATTCAAACATTATGTATATCTTTGAATGCATATTAACTTCATTTTGGATAGTTATCTATATATAATTCCGACTTTCATCATATCCATCCTTTTATACATTTGATCCCATAATTCTATATAACTATTCAGTGGTCCATCTACGTATCAATTCCATTCGTTGTTGATAGAATAAGATTTATGCGATTTATGATATGTTACATGTATTCGTTTTTATCAATTTAAGTCTATTTTATATATCAGACTTATATGTTTTAAAGGTGAATTATAACCATTCAAATGACAGAATATTATAAATTTAAGAGTTTTGAAGAATGTAAATGATTTCGCACCTTTGGACTTAAAGAACTTCAAATTTAAATAAGGTCATCTTTTTTCAAATGCTGAATAACTTTGTCCAAATGACATTGAATGGACAACCCTATGTACATTTTGAATTTTTGAATTATACTCTACAAATTATTTAATACTAGATGAGAACAATAATATAAGATATCTTGTCATTTTGTCCCAATATGATTATCGATCTTGTGTCCAAAGCATTTACCGAGTTTATATATCAAAAATAACTTTTTTAAACCGACGTTCCTACGTACATAGACCTACGATGAAACTAATATGCCTATGACGCAATGGCCTCAGGAATATAACAAGCATCACTATGGTGTAGAGAACATCCTACTCCTTACCAACGTCAGTTAATTTTGTATTTAGAAAAACATATGGGATGCATTTGGCGTAGCTAATTCACAACGCTCTATAGATGCCAAACTGGTTTTTCCACTCAATAAACAAACAACTATGTACTTTGTTCTCGCTAAGGTGTATTCCTTGTCCGTAGCGATTTCATAGCTTCACGTATATGAATTCCCATTGTCTTGGCGGAGTTGGTAACTTTTTAATGCCATTGCAATATTGACATAACGCTTGAAATTTAATATACGCGGTTGAATGAATATTTAATTTTTATTTCATTTTTGTATCATATGTATTTTTTTTGATACTTATAAACTAATTGTATAATTACATGAAAATTGAATTACATTCAGATTTAACTTTAATCGTAAAATTTATTATTTATTTTTGTTATTAAATATTATTCATTGTATTCTTTATGGTTATTTTTATTTTTAAATTATATATACAATTTGTTTATAGTTATAATTTTATTTTTATTTAATATTATTAAATTATATTACCAAATTATATATAATTTTGATAATATAATATTTTACTTTAATTTTAACTACTAAATTTAGTTTTATAAACTATATATTAATTTAATATTTTAATACTATTTAATTTGAAAAGTTTTAAAATAAATTTCACTTATAAAGTTAGCTATAGTGATAAAAATCATTAGGTAAAATTGGATAACAATTAAAAGGATCGAACATAGTTTAAATCGTACTATTATTGGGTTCAATCAAAATTTTGTTTTATTTAGCTTCCTTATTTCTATCTTCCCAAAAAAATTCGTGCACTAAATCACGGATCAAATTAATCTAGTTCACATGTTGAAATTAGAAACAAAAATCTTACCCGGTCTCAGGGATGAGAGGACCGATGTATTATCTCATTCATATCTATAAAACATTAATCAAAATTCAATTTGTAAATCGAGATATGACTAATATCCACAAACTCCATAGAATATTTCTTGGTTATCCAATCATAAAATTTCAAGGCAACCATGTTTTGAATTAGGTGCAATTTATAGAAAGATAAAAAAAAATTGGACAGAGACATCAAGAAGTAGAAAGAGTCGAAATGCGGGTTTGAGGGGGGAGGGAGGGAGAGAGAGTGTGTAAAGGGAGAATGAAATATGTTACATCATAACTCCAGTTGAATTTCCATCTAAAAATTAGAAAAGTGAGGAAATATTATAAAGGTTCTAATTTTGAAAATTGTTAAATTTTAATATTTTGATATTCTAATATAAGCAATTTCTATTCGTATGTAAAATGATTTATGGTGTATTAACAAAATTGCTTTCTCGAACATAAATTCAATATGAAATTGTGATTTAACATATCTAATACTCTCTTTCTAAACACACTCTCTCTCAAACTCTCCCCTGATCTCTCCTTAAAACTCTCTCCATTTTTATCTTTCTACAAGTTGCGGCTAATTCAAAAGATGGGTGTCTTGGTATCATTCCGTTGGATAACGAAGAAATATTCTAAGGCATTTGTGGATATGAGTCGAATCCAAATCGATAAATTGAATTTTGATTGATTTTTTATGGATCCGAACGAAATTATACACCGGTCCTTCTACTTGAAGACCGGGTAAGATTATTGTTTCTAATTTCAGTATGTAAATTAGACTATTTTTTTCTAGGCTTAGTGTGTGAATTTGTTTGGGTGGAAAGAAATAATGAAACTAACATAAAACAAAATTTAGATCAACCCCAACAATAATATCATTTAAACTATGTTTGATCCTCGATCGTATTAGTATCCAATTTTACTTGATAATTTCTATTTCTTTTAGCTAACTTTTGGAATTGTGGTGGTAAACTTTGTATAAATTTAAATAACAATAATAATAATAACAATAATTGAATCAATATGGAGTTATAAAACTCAATTTTATTAGTTAGAATTAAAGTTACATATTAATATTATCAAAATTATACACTATTTAGTAATATTAAATAAAATAAAATTATAGCTATAAACAAATTACATGCCGAGAACTTTTAAAATATCATTCTTTCCATTCATTCTGTCCTAGCTTAAACTATTAAATAAGCATGGAGTTTATATAGGTAGTAGTCAAAATAAACATGATCAAACGAGATAGAACGGAAATATGTGATATAACAAGAAGTGAAAATTAATATTTCCATTTAGTTGTATATGTTCTGTACTGTTTTTCCTGAAACTGATAATTCAATGCGGTTAAATTCATGGACACACGTACACTCTTCTTTAGTCATATAAGACAATAGCATCTAATAATAATGATAGTTTGGTTTAACACAAATATAGGAAACTTGATCAATTGAAGTTTTGCTATATCTCATTATATCCATTCTATATTATATATATCAACTAGACATTCAACATTGGTGTAAAATGTAATAAGTGGTTTGCAGAAAATTTCCAAGTAGATGATGCATTAATCCAATCTATAATAGCAGCAGAGATTAGAACTGCATCCGTTTCGATTATTTTTCATTGTGTTGTCCAATTAGCATGTTGAAGATGTACTTCCATAAACTAGCACATTTTATATGTTATTAAATACCTTCTCTTGACTTTATTAATGCTTCAACAGATTAGAAAGAAACAAATTGTTGGTCATGGAATGATAAATATAGTGATTAATCCTATACCACTACATGAACAGTATGATTTATAAACTTAAAAGGACAAATAATATTGAGGAGGGTGGCATCATACATAACTATTATTATATTTTGATTAAGTGCATAAAACCCGATAAGTACGGCTCTTTTTGAGAATATCTTTTCTTACAAGATTTGGTTGTTTTAATATAATACTCCATTCCTTTCAAATCCAGTTGATAAAAAAATGTTGGTCATAAACGGAGAATAAAGATGCTCGACCTTTAGTGAAGAAGAATAAGATGTAAGGATTTTCAATGTAGGATAGTGGTTTAGTAACCAACCAAACATAAAAAAAATTACATACACCCGTTTGTTAAATACTCGCAGGTTTCTTGAATTTCTTATTATGTAGCCAAAAGCGGATCTCTAGCAGCCTATCAGAATTAGTTATAAGACCTAGACGTAAATAAAAGTGTCATATGTACTTAAATATGGCATAAAGAATCAACTAATAGCTACATATAAAAAGAATTTCTAGAAACCGGGAAAATACTGAACAAATGGGTTCGTGATATGTATTTTTTATGTATGATTAGTTAATAAATCACTATCCTATTGAAAATCATTTATTTCTTATGCTTATTCAATGAAGGCTAAGTATTTTGTTCTTTATTTATGGCCAACATTTTTTTGTTGGTTGGACTTGAGAAGGCTGATCATTTTATTTAGACACTCGGATCTTATGAAGAGAAGATACTCTCAAAAATAGCATGTCTTCATCAGGTTTAACGTACTCAATCAAAATATAATAAAAGTTATACTTGACCACTGCTTAAATTTACTAGTCCTTTACGGTTTAAATCATATTGTTTATGTAGTAGTACTGAATCAATCATTACACTTATCTTTCAATGACTAGCATTCGGCTTCTCCCTAATCCGTTACATCATTGATTGGGTCAAATAAAGTACTTAGTAATGTAAAAAAATATAGGCTTAGAGAGGTACATCTTCAACACACTACTTAGACAATACAATAAAAATATTTAAAATCAATGTAGTACTAATCTCTTCTGCTATTACAAATTGGACTAATGAATCATTTACTCGATCAACTTATTACATTTTGCGTATATGGTGAATATCACTCTGACATGTATAACATAATATGCCACAAAGGAGTGGATATAAAGAAATCCAAGTTAACTCAAATTTGTCAAATTATATGTTTGTGGTCAATCAAAATCATGATATTTTTATCAATATTTGTTATGATCATTCCAATGTATTTTATGTGAACAAAGTTGTGAATAAAAATCCAAAAGTATGTGATGCACGCTCAACAGCTTTAGAGATTCAATAATAAATACCTGGAGTCATATTATTTTCCTGATACAAGTTTGTAACCGTGATAGAAACATGCCAAACTACATGAGCCATCCTTCCGAGTGGTTGGTGAACTTGTTGATTTTCCTTTCATGTAAACTTGCAGACCGGAAACTTAGCATATGTTGGTTCCATCCTTCAATTTACAAGTTTTTGGAATGAAGAGAAGTCGAGTATTCATGAAATAAAGCTTAAACAAAAAATTTGTAAGAGTAAATTCAAAGTTGCGAAGATGATGGAATCAGCAAAGGAAGTTGAAATTTCGAGAGGGGCGTTAGGGAATAAATCTGAACGATGGAGGGCTAAATAGAGATGGCGGCTAAAAATTGGAAAGGCCGTTCCTATTCTAAACCAATTTTCCATTCCTATTTTACAAATTTTAAACAGCACCATGTGAGTTTTATTTGTCAACTTCATTAAAAAATTGCACTATTATATAAGAATAGTCGACATTTTTGGTTGTTTATGAGGAAGAAATCTTCTGAAATTATTAAAAATTTTCATTACAGGCGTCAATAAATGTTGACTATTTAACATTACAGCATTTTGTTATCGCCTAAAATTTAGATGGTAGCAAGTGGAAATTTTAATTTGAAAAGTAAGATTCATTAGGAAACCCTGATTTGAATGGCTTTCCATTTATACGCATCTAACTATATTCAGAAAAATGTCACGGTAAGATGGATAGAATTGGAAATTCTTTAGCCCAACCGTGCATGTTTATATATAACTTTATTATCCGTGTGTATATACATTTTTAATAATAGTTGAAATACCTTTGGTGTCACACTTTTTTGATATCAACGTGAACTACCAAAAATGCCCCTAATACCAAATCGTGATATCACTTGAAAATAGGATCTATTAGTTAATTTTCTTTAACAAATTCAAAACTTCCATCTACACATATTATCTTATCTTAAAATCACTTAAAATTAGTATCTAAAAGATGAAATTCCTTTAAAAATTCAAAACATGCATCTACAAATACTACCAAATCTTCGTATCACTTAAAAATAGGATCTAATAAATAAATTTTTAGTTAACAAGCGTCATCATATGCGCTTCGTGCACGAATTGTTTTTCTATAAATTGCATATTTTTAACACATTCAAAACAATATGTTTTGCAAATAGTTAACTATATTTTTACATTGAAAATGTATATGCAGTTAGTATGATCTTTTATTTTTATGTTATAACAGCTAATTTTTACTTCTAAGTTACAAATCCAATTTTTACGTTAGTGTGAATTCTCATTTGTTAGATCCTATTTTTAAGTGCTATTAAATTTTCACAATATTAATGGAATCAACATCTAGGTTTGAATAATTCTAAAGTAATAATAGAGAGATTTTATCTCCTAATTCATAGGAAAGATTATATAAAATAACAATTTAATATTTAAAAAGTTATATATAGGTATATTCTTGGATGTTCATGGTCAGACCAAAAGATTGCACTTCCAATCCAACTATTAATTAATTAATTATATAAATGAATTTCAAACCTAAAAATAAATTTGATGTTCCAACTTAGAAATAAAATTTAAACCAACAAAAATGATTTCAAAACAAAAATATGGTTAAATATTTATGTAAATCATATTCTCTCGAATGTGCTAAGCATATACAATTGTAGAAAAACAATTCACGCGCAAAGCGTTTGCCATAACGCTCATTATAAAGTATAAGGAACATATACTATTTTCCAAAAAAAATGCATATCATGTAATGTCACCACTAAAGGCATAAGCATATACTTTGCTAGTATTTTGGTAGATTTGTCAAGAAAAATATTTATAGTTATCTCTTTACTCATTTATTTAGTTTTGTTTTGCTTAATATGTTAAAGCGTAACAAAGTTTCTTCTAAGAAGACAAGAACAATTTAACGCGATAAGAAATCAATCTTTCAGTCAACATATAATTCCTATATTTTAGGATCCATGCATTAATTGAATTTTTAAGAAAAAACAGGTGGTATAAAAGACACATATAGTACAAATACACACACACACACACAATATTCTACTAATTTTTATTAAAATGAAAGTATAGTCATTTGAACTATGGAGACATAATTAAAATTAAACGATTATAATCTATCTTCATGAAAAACCTAGTGTTGTTCATAACCTGATCTACATATCAGCCACAAAAATCGGATTTTCTATTATACAGTTTGCAAGATATAACTTAGGATGGTCTAATAGAAAATATAAATAAGTCATCATGCGAATCATGGTGAGTTATTTAAAACAAATAATTAGAATTTATCTTCATGAAAGATCATAATGTCATACACATTTAACTTTGTAGATAAATGTTGAAAACTTTTTTCCTCCAATTTCAGCCATGGTTTACAAGGCTCAACTTGAAGAACTCTAAGAGAAGAGATAAAGAAGTTAACATTCGACTAATGGAGGAGGTGAAAAAGTGAACTTTTCTCTAACAGAGGAGATGAGAAAGAGACCTATTCTCTTTTTAAATATGATTAGAATTTCTTTTTCAAAAGAAAGTGTTGAAAAAAATCATAATATAGAGAAGAAGACGAGAAGAAGACGGGAAGAAGAAGAAGAAGACATAAATAGTTAAAGTGTTGAAAAAAATCATAATATAGAGAAGAAGACGGGAAGAAGAAGAAGAAGAGATAAATAACCATTGAAGGCTACATTTTAATGATATTTATAGACTTAGAGCCTAAGTAAGCATACAATAAAAAACTATTGTACTATCATGGATACTGTATTATCCATGATTTATTATTTAGCATATAATAATGATCGCTTAGTGGAAATAAATATATCTAGTCTTCATTTATTTTTCAGCCAAAGTTAGTTAATCACTCTTTATTTGTGTTACATATTTGTCCCTTGTTTTCTTTATGTTATCAACCAAAATTTGGTAATCATTGTTTATTAATTGCTTAATTTATGACATAAAGATATGTGCATTGTATATCTTATTTTGGTCCCTTTATATAACTAGTTATCCTTGTGTATATTTATTAATAGTTGGCTCGAAAGCGCAAACTTTTGTTCCGACCATGAACTTCCAAAATTGTCTTTCTATGTAATTCTTTGGAAAAATTTCATTATAATTTACTCATGAAAAAAGGATTTGAAATTGTCCTTTAAATGCTTGAATAGAGACGAAAAATACATGAATACGACCACACATTTTTTGAGGTTTATTCTATTTTAACATGTAATATTTCTTTCTTCTATTGAACAAGCTATATTTCATTATTTTATTGAACAAGCTATAAATTGAAAGATCTTTTGAAAAATTTCCATTATAATTTACCCTATAAAGTAGCATTGGATAAGGAACTTTAAATGCAATCAAAAAATTCATAACCATCAATCTGAAACTTAATATCATGCTTTTGTTTATGATTGATTCGGTATACTTTAGAAGATAACATTTGAAAAATTGCGATTATAATTTGCACTTGAAAATAGCATTTTAAAAGGTCATTTATAAGCTTGAAAGGCTAAATATAACATTGATTGGATATAATATGGATATATTCAAAACCTACTAAAAATGAAAGCACTAATTTGATCAAAATACGGCTAATAGGCTGAATATAACCTTGATCGGTTATATCCTAGAAACATTTCCATTACTATTCACCATAGAAAACAACATTTTAAAAATTGTCATTTTAATTTGCCATAGAAAATAACATTTGAAAAGCTCTATTAAATGCTCGATAAGTTAAATATTACATTGATTGCGTATAATCTAGAACACTGGATGTGTAGTAATATTCCTTACTAGTTAAATTACCGCATAATAGCATGCAATTTGTAAAAGAAATTGACCGTGTTTGTTAAATATATTCATTATTAAATAGAATATGGCTGGTCAATCCATGCTAAGGAAAGAATCGAACATTTATCTTTTAAATATCTAACTTAAGAAAATTCTTCCTTCCCTAAAAATATCATATGAATCTTTACACTACTCTTCACTCCACTATTCATAATCAATCCAACTTTCACTATCACTCTATTACTTCCACTGTTCTCTACTCTTTATTTTTGTTCGCGTTTATTCACTGCCGCTCACCATTATTGACCCCCAAAATCATAATTCTTTCAAAGCTTCAGGTCGGTTTAGTTGCATCTATAAATATTTCCTTTTTATTTAATAAAAATTTAATAGGTGGGACTGTTAGTACAAGAAATTTAATGGTCAGAGCTTTTTTATTTAAAATTGTTTTGTTCGTTGTGTTGATTGCAAATTGATAGTGGAATTCCATTGATTAGTAATCGTAAAATGGTTGTTGTTTGAGATCCTACTTGATGTTGCAAAAGGATGATGAGACTCCGTTAATTAGTGTGTATTTTTAGAATTTCAAAACGATATCATGTAAAATATATTCATTGAATTCGCTTTATTAGTACCAGCCACTGACAATCGTTTGCACTCATCCCTAAAGTTAAGCACTCAAAGGTAGTAAGTACATTCTAAAATAACCTATCTTCCTTAAAAAAACACTTTTCTGCTTGTTGCTATTTTGTGCTGATACTTCAAGCCCGCAAGTTAACTACCATTTGATGCCTTCCATACTCTTAACCAATTAACTTTTCCTTGGCTTTTTTAGCGAACTTAATATTATGCAAGATGCATCTAAAAAATCAGGTGGAACTCCGCTAACCATCAAGGATATTGCTCCTTCCATAATGTTATCAATATTGCAAACATAATACCTAGGCCAATCTAGTTCTTTTAACACTCAAAATAACTAAGCAGATCTGGAATTCAAACTTTTTGTAATGTAGACGGAGCAACAATTATGCAGCCTTGAACCAATGGCCAGAATTAACCACTCATATTCCTCCTTGGTACTTACCAGAGCATATCCCCTTAATCTCTTTTAGGGCCTAGCTGGTACCAAAGGTCCATCATCCTTTAATTTTTTTAATGTTTGAACTATTGATATGAAACTGTTGTAATGACCAATTAAAAAGTTATCTGTTACATAATAATACTAAACTACCATGTCACATTAATTACAATTCATACTGTATTTAACATGATAATAATATATATATATAACAATTCATAATAATATATATGTATAACATGATTACAATTCATACCGTATTTAACAATTTTTTTACTTCCAATTCATACTTGATATATAATTTAATTTCTTAATTCACACACATTGCAATTTTACTCGATACATGGAAACATTATTTATCTTCATTAAGTATCTCATACCACATTACTTATTTATAGAGAAGCATTGTAAAATATTTGTGTTATTTCCTTACCTTTTAAAACTATTAAGCCACAGTTTTGAAATATATATGGGCATTATACAACCCTCTAACTACGGTAAAGGCAATAAATCTACTTTATAGTATATGATCATATTCAAGTTGCAACTATAATCATATTTATAATTCAAACAAGTTTCAAATAATCATGAATGAATGCCCAGTCCTATTAAATTGTTTTAGCTATGAACTAAAATCTCAATGATTTAACATAGTTTCATACTTAAAGAAACAAAGTCAAACCTAGTAGAAATAATAATCTAAAAGATCTTTTTAAAATAATATTCAAATTTGAAATTGTTTATAATACATTACTAAGGGAAAAATTGCCCCATAGATGCATTAGTTGTTTTGACTCCATTAGGAATATTCCCAACGCATGGTGATTTTGGGTTTCTTCCATTTGAGCAATACAAAAGTCCCATTTATTGTCGATCACATAGAAAACTTATATAGGAATTCAATATAATGAGATTGAGATATTCTCATATAACGACAACTAATTCAAGTAAGACAAAGTAATGATAGTTATTGTTACCTGACCTTTCGACCATACAAATTGGATTCACATTTGCTCAGTTCAAACTGTGAGCTATTCATTTTCCATTTTCAAATCAAAGCAACATTGCTTTTGGTTAGCTCTAAGAAAAATAAATTTTAATACAACTCATGGATGCATATGCTTAGTTGACTGAAATTTAATTAGACTTATATAAATATTAATTCATGATCCATAAGCTTATTTTGTACTTTTCCCTTACAGTTCTAGAAGACTTTGACAATCGGGATTCTACCATTTGTAGTCCAATAAATATAAGTTGTTTTCCTTTAATATGTTTTGAACAATCCCTGACATTTCTTTAACAGTTGCAAACAAAATTTGTACTTATTAATTATTATATGTACAACGATATACCTATGAAATGTATAAATTGGTTCAAGCAAATTTTTACTTTAGGCACTATGTTAAACACAGTTGTTGCCTCTATATCAAACTAAAGTATAGAAACATAATACTACAACCCAAAATAATATGCAAAGCGAATCAGTTCCCAATCTTAAGTATTTTGTTGGTCATAATATGGCTATTGTTTTTTATATGTTTAAAATTACCATATGGTCACAAAACAATATAAATTTCAGATATTTTAGTTTGAATCATATTTCTTGATAATATGATTCCATATGGTCACAAAACAATATAAATTTCAGATATTTTAGTTTGAATCATATTTCTTGATAATATGATTCCAAAACTAATATCTTAATGTTAACGACATTTCATCTTTAATCATATTTGTATGGTGTTAATTTTCACAAAATAGTAGCTCATTTGAGAACTAACATTACAGCTTTAAATCCCATAGGATAACGAAGTCCAAAATTTGGATCAAGCTTTTATGTTGTTTACCTGCCTATAGACACTGTTCTGATATTCTAGGTATAAAGTCTATTGAGTTAAATGAGCTTGTTTTGGTGAAATATTCATGACACCGTTTTTGCAACATCCTTTCAAAGAAACTTGTACTCAAATACTTACATTATACCTAAGGAAGATATAAATATTTAGAAAAATATCCAAAGTTATTGAATGAAGTATGCAACTAAATCCATAAAATAAATCTTATGATTAAGCCAGTTTCCACAAAATCTAGTAGTCATTACATATAATAATGAACTTCATTTGAACTACAGTTGATTTATTCACACATACAACTGTTTGTTATTAACAACAAGGGAATTCAAGAATAATGCACAAATTTCGTCGAAGTGAATATCAAAACAGGCGTTTAATCAAAAAATTAAATATTGATTAACACCAATGTCTATAAACATTTGAATTTGTGGAATCAATTTTGAGCTATAGTTTAATCAAACTTTTGTTATCATAAAACTATGAACAGGAGACGAGCTGGATGACGATACGTACCTTCGTACTTGCTTTATATATATATTCCGCTGTCTTGAGTGCCTGTGTATCCAATTGTATGTTATTGGTGTTGAGCTTTGATTGATGTACTCTGATGATGTAATATATAAACAGACATATTTGCTTTGGGGTAAAGATCATTTATTATCTATTATATTTTATTCCGCTGCGATGGTTAGATTCTGTTGTTGTTTTCTATTTTCTTCTTCTACCTCTTCTTCTTTAACCCATATGGTTCGTATTTCTGTGCAACTTGATTTGATTGTTGTAGAATAGTGTTGAATCAACGGGTACGGATTTGCGGGTCATTTCACATCTTTAAGAAGATTGTGACGGCCTGGACTCGACCTTCAAAAATCGGAACCGAATACGACACTCATATTCAAATGCCGCAGATCCAAACGTCGAATCTGGTTCGCCAGAGCTTATAACACATCAAGTACAATACAACGGAAGAAAAAGAATAATACATTGATATACAACATCTGATACGATATCCAGATACAAATGAATGATATAATTAATATCAATATACATCAGAGATATGATACAAGACAATAGCAGCGGAAAGAAAATAGATAACACCAGCACCAGATAATATCTCCAAGATGGTCTTCAAGAGAGAACTCTAGTATCGGTAATCTCCATCTCCTAGGCACTAATCCAGAAATAGCTCGAACTCCCAATAACAATGCACAAAGATATGCAAGTCTAGTCCTGATCCAAAGACTGAACTAGCTCCAGATAATCTACTAAACCTAACTATCTGAAAAACCCAACTCTAGACTGCCCGTGTGGAAGAATTGTGGGCACCCAGAGTTTAGGAAAGGAACAATAAACTCCAGGTCAGTTGTGGGACTGGTATGAGTAACAAAAAAAGTTTATCTTTTAAAACAGGCAACAAGAGAATTTAAAAGAAATCCGCAATGCTTTTTAGAAAATGAAACTACCATAAGGCCTCTCGCCACACACACAATGCAAACGCAGAATTGGAGGAGATTTCTCCTTATGACAGTCAAATATGCCTGATACGAGAAAACTTCTTTGATTTTATTACTAGTGCCTAGTGTAGGAAAAACCATTTCGAAAGTATAATATTAATCCTAGCCAGCATACGACCAGTATCATATGCCTACTATAGCTACCATCTAAACAGTGGGGCGCCACCATAAGTAAATGGCAGGTTCTACAACTAAAACCGTACAAGGCACGAATTTGATTATTGGATTTCCAACAAATGGTCAGGCTAAGGAACTCCCTACTGCCACATGGGTACGCCTCTAGTGTGATGTCCCGAGAACCTAACCGGATCTCTGCCAACACAAGGCCGGGTTACCTCTGTAACTAGGTAGCTACTACTCGAGCATGCCATCCCCCGGTCCTTTGGGACCTTTATCCGAGGCGCCTCTAATCCACAAAGCAACAACCACACAATAAATGAAATTGAAGCAACCACATAGGTAAATATTTGGGCTCCATACCATGATACCCCCCCTTTACCAGAAGGGAATGACACACCCTAAAGGGCACGACCATTATAACCTTTGCCGCATCTTTTCTGTTTTTACCATTTCTGGGGTGTGACGTCCTGATGCAGTCTCGTCCACAAAGCTACTCATTATACAAAAGCCATGCTTTGATCACAAATGATCAAAAAATGATCACCAACACATAGCAGCACTCAGCATGCCACACTACCAAATTGGGAGTATATCACTGATAACCTTCAACTACATTACCTCTAAGCTTGTACGTCTCAGAGAAGGGTGTTAAGCTAAGAGAGTAAATTCTCCGCCACCAACAGATATGTATTTGAAAGAAATAGGCTTTATTTATCAAAGTGAATTGTTAGACATACAACCATACAGGTCTATTCCGGGTTCGAACAGAACCGAAGGCACTTCCTCCAATAAAGGAAGAAGCCCTTGCATATCCAGGTATTCACAATCCCGACCAGACTTCCCATCACTTAGGGATTCTCTATACCGTAGCTACTTGGTGCAGAGACAATCGATAGATTATCCTATCATTCTCGCAAGCACCCATTCTTCAACAACGATCTTCAAATGCAATTCATAACGTCTTATCAATATTCGGAATGGGTTATATGACACAAGGTCCTCTCCCGGCTAAACCGAATAATGAGCGCAATGTTTAAAATATATGGATATGGAATTTCAATTAAGTCACAACTTCAAAGAAAACCAAAACCTTTCTTCAAATGGTGAAACAAATTACCATTTCAAATCTTTAAACAAAAAGATTTATTTCACAAAGTTCACCCAGTTTCACAAAGATCCATTTACGAGTTTCAAAAAAATTTCCATTTTAATTAGATTCACTCATTAAATCTTTAAATCAAAGATTTAATTTATAGCTTTCAAACCGTTTCCATAACTTGGAAATCATTTTCATTTCAACTTGGAATCCCTTTTAACACAAATTGGAAGTTCATTTCTTATGTGAAAAGCCTTAATTATTTGAAAACAAATAGTTCTCATTTCAGAAAAATCAAATTATATTTGCACGAGTTAATGCCTTTGAATTTAATTCAAATTCCCAAATCAATACATTTAAAATGGTTTAACCCATATGTAACTCGTATAACATCTTCAATCCCTAGTTTCTAAACATAGAATTCAATTTCAAATTTTGAATTTTGAATTTAAATTTAAATCAAATTATTTAAATTTCAAGGCGTAATCAAGTTATTCCAAAATTAAATTTTATCTTTGAAACTCCTTTTCAAACACTTTTTACTTTAATCCCGATCCATTCCCAAAACCATTTGGATTCAAAAATTCAATTTTAAAACTATTTTCAAAAATCTACGACTTAACCAATTTCCACGCGCAATCCATATTTGTGTGTATGGTGTAGTCCAGGGATTTCACACAATAGGTGCACAACATCATCATCAAAGATTCAATCATATCAATCTCGATAAGTCGTATAACCCATAATTCTTATTCACAAATAAATAATATAAATTTATCAATCACAAATATTTACCATTATGATTCGATGTGGGTTTCGGATAACCAACTGGAATCTGATTCCCTTTCGCATCGAAATTTAAATGCCGTTTATGGGCAAAAATGGTTTTCACATACACATAGAAACAAATCACAAATCACAGTTCAGCACAAAGCAATTCACATTACATAGTGTCACAATCACATATCAGAAACATTAATCCAGTACACAATATTTAACAGTTAACTTAAATTAATCAAATTTAAACTCAATAAATTACAATGAGCAATTAATTCCTTAATTATTTTCATAAAGTAATTACACTTACACAATTTCATAAATGATTATCGTTAATTAATTAATCTAATTTATTGTTAAAATAATCACATTAATTAATTATTAAAATAATCTTAGTTAATGACCTTCATTAACTAATAACAATTCTTTAATTGCTTTGCTAAAGAAATTTCTTCGCATTAATCAATATTAATTTAAAATTGATTAACCATTAATAACTCATTAATTAATCCTAATTAGTTAATTAATTAAGTGTTAATTGTAACTTAATGAATTCTTAAATACAATTCAATTATTCCTTAATTAAATTAACTTAACTTTAATTAATAAATTTAAGCTTGTAATTAGTAAGTTAATTAATACAAAACATTAATTATCCATTCAAATTAACTTAAAAATTTATGAGTTACGACTCAATAAGTTTCAATAACTTTAAAGAAAGCTTATTCTTATTAATGATTTCATTTATCACTCACAATATGTTTGAGAACATTTATTTCAAATTTACTGCTTAAATTTCATTTTAATTTCAAATTTTAAAATGAATACCAATTTATCTTATATAAAGTTAAAAACTAATTTTTTAAACCTTTGAATTCATATGTTAAATAATACTTTGGTTATAAAAGAAATTCAAAGAATAAAATCAGCTTCTCTTTTAATTCACATATTAAAGGATATTTAATCATTTAACTTATTTAACATTGAATTTATAAAACTTAATTTTTTTTCAAAATCTAGAATTTCAATTTAGATTCAGGTTCAGGTTTTCAAATTTGATTTAACTTGTTTTAAATCTTTCCTTTACAAATTCCAAATCTATTTTAAATTCAAATCTTTTGACACATAATTTATTAACATCTTTTTAGTTATTAAAAACAATTTGAATTTACAAACTTTATTCTCAAACTAGGCTTCGAACGAAACTTTAATTTATAGTTAAACTTTTTTTTAAACCTTAATTTAAACTTTCTTTATAATTTAAAATTTATTTTTAAATTGGCAAAAACAGACAGGTTTTGTTTTTTATAACCTGGGCAAGCTTCTACCCAAGCCACGAAAATCTTCTTCGAGCCAAAACTGGAAAACTTCGAGTAAACTACTCAAATTACCCGAGACAAACACGCGAGAAGAATCCCTGTATCAATTTCCCAAACTAAAAAAATTTCCAGATTTCCAAAACTATGCTCCATGCATGTGCACGACACCGCCGCTCGCCTCCAGACGTGGCTTCGTCATCGAGCAAGTCGACGACCATCCAAGAAGCCATCCCCAATCGCCAGAACCCCTCCATCTTCTCGAATTCAAAATCGAGCACAAAACGAAACCTAGAAACAAAAAGACCCATCACGACCCAAACCTGTCATCGCCTCGACCACGAAGCTCGAACCACGAGAAAGTGAGAATCTCCGGCCATCCACTCGTCAACACGACCTCAACCTTTCCCCTGAGTCACGTCGCACTCGATTAAACGTAGACGACAAATGAATCGAAAAACTAAGCCTCACCAAAATTAGGTTTACGAACGAAAATTGCTCGCCGCCGTCACCACCGTGAACGTGGGCATCTCCGAGCATTTTTCCCACCATCGTCATAGGACCCTCCACCTCCATGCAAAATCCCGACTATCAACCACACTCCGATCAACAGAAATTGGTCAAAACCCAATTTTCGAACAAGAACGAACTACTCTCGAATCCATGAACTAAAAATTATAATTTTTTCTTTAAAAATCATATTTTAGTATAAGAATTCAATTTATAAATCTAAATTCGAGAATTAAGAAATTCGAATTTTGACTAATTTTAAAAGTTTGCTCAATTTCTTGCTTCCTAGAGTTATTAACATGTTGATTTAACTTAAATAAATTAAAAATCTTGAATATATGCTATAACAAACAATTTTTTTTAACTCTAAATCCAAACAATAAGTAGATCGAGAGCAAATGATTCTTGAAGTGAAACTTGTGGTTAAAATCTAAGACAGAGAACACACGTCAACTGCCTGCACACCATTCATCTTTCAAAATACTCAGAGCATTCATACATATATTCAATCATACTTATTCGTAGATATGTTTGCAAAGGTTCATGACTTAAAATTAAAAAAAAATGTTAATCACCTTGATTTTAAAATGAACAGAGTACTTCTTTTGGAAACAGGCTTTGAATTTTTGCCCGCTAAGATCTTCTTTTAATCTCTGAGTTTCATTGATATGTATTGTAGTTTAAAGTTGAATTTTTGTTTTAGTTTTTGAGATGATGTTACTTCAGATTCCTTAGCTTTGAATGAATGAAACTGAAATGTGAGAAGTTGATATATAGAAAGAAGTTTACAAGGGATATATTTATAAAGGGTGATTATATGGTTTTGTACAATATACCAGGGATATTTTTTCTTTCCCTTACTTTGACTAAGCAAGATTTCAGCTGAAATGATTTTTTTTCCTTTTATTTAATGACTATATAGATTTTTTTCTACTTGGTGGCTGATGATCTTCTTTTGTATGCTAGAGATCCTAGCATTAATTACTATTGTCATTTTCCTTTTCAAGTCTAAACTTATCTATTCTTTGCTGTGCAGTTAATGAGCTCGGTAGATTCAAAGCAGTGGAGGTGCAAAAAGTCATAGCGGGGATACAGTGATGATATAGCTGGATATAGTGGATGGCTCTAAAATAGCATGTAAAACTCGTATTTAATGTTTTTACAAATATATAAATGGTAATTAAATGAAAAATTATCATTCAATTGAATTATAAATTATACATAAATAATTTTTGTAACGACCCAGAATTTTGAACAATTTAAATTGAAAATATTTAATTAATTTTAAATATTTGAATGATGGTTCGACTTGAATTTCAAATTATCAGAATGAATTTGGCGATTAAATTATAAAATTTAATCTATTGAAGTTGAATAAAAATTTGAATCTTCAATTTTAAGCTGATTAAAAATATTTCAAAGGCTTGTAAAATCCATATTGATAATACTGAAGATAATAGGTGCTTCAAAATTTAATTTGGAAGTGATTTGATCAGTTTTGAAATTATATCGTTTGAATCGATATTTAAGAATAGCCTTCCGTGGAACAGTCTCGGAATTCGACGAAACCAGTTCCATTGGGTCCGTAATATTGAATTATTGCCGGATTTCAAATTTCGTATTTTTCGGAGTTGATATGTGAGCACACGTTAAGTAGACGCGTTGAAATTTAAATGGAATTTAATTTAAATTTTAACTCAGAAATGGGTCAAGATTCCCTCGCGTCCAAACACTGTAGCTTCCTAAATTTTTGCCTAAAATCACGATACCAAATCGTGAAAAGCATGGACGAGCTCGCTTTAAAACAGTTCCTCCTCAGTTCAAAATCACAGAAGAAAATAATGGCCTCTCTCTCGTTCCCTCTTCCCCTTTCCCTCATTTCTCAGATTCAAAATAAAATAAAAATGCCGAACATCTTAAAACGAAATCATTTTTCGTTCGTTCCCAATTCAAACATTTTTCCCCTTTCTTCCTCTAATAGCCGATTAAATTGATTGACCAAAAAAAAAAAGAAATCGCGAGTTCGATCGAGGTGGGCTCGCGCATGGGGCGATGACGGCGAAGAGGCTCGGAATAGCTGGAGGCGTTCGCGATGGTAGGGAGCTCACGATTGGTGACGGCAACGGCGAGGAGCTCGCGCTGATGGCGCGTGAGGCAAGCGATTGCAGGAGGCTCGAGACAGGAGATGGATCGAGCGGCGCGTTCGAGTGGGGATGGTCGCGTTGCTGGTGAGATTGGGTTCGCCGATGATGGCCTCGGTTGTGTACAGTGATGACTGTTAGGGTTGTGGGCTTGATCGAGATGTATCAGTGAGGTATAAAATTTTATTTTGCTTTTATTATTTAATTTAATTTAATTCAAATATATTTATATGGGATTTTAAATTGCAGTAAGGTATAAAAAGCAGTTTTTGGCTTTTTATTTTAATATACAGGAAATGTATTTTTACAGTAAAAAATTTAAAGGCAGGTTATATATATTTATATTGGAAGTTTAAATGTTACAGAAAAATGCAAAGTTTAAATGTTGAGTTTATATGAAAATTTGGTTTTAACCTATATGCAGTTGAAATGAAGAAAAAAATATATAAGATTTGCTTTACCAGGTTGATAAAATAATTTATTTAGGGTGTTTATTCCATTTAATTAACTTATTTAATTTTTTAGAAATTGTCAAGGAAGATTAGTTAAAACTAAAATAATTTGTTAATTAAATCTATTAAATGGGAATTTAATTGTTCGATATATTCGAATATTAATGAATGGTATAATTGTTTATACAAGGTCTTAAATCGAGAAAATTGAGTCAACATGGAAATGGACTGCAAAATAAAAAGCTAAGGTGAGAACTTCTCACTCAAATTTAAGTTGGATTTGCAGTTATTGATTGATTGCTATTTGGATGTGATATAGTACATATATATATATATATATATATATATATATATATATATATATATATATATTAGTATATAGCAATATATATATTGGCATATGTATATATTGCAATTGATTGATTTCCCGCATTATATAGCGGATGAGACCCTATTGCGCCGCCTATTAAGCGGATAATATTTTACAAATCCCATATACCGCGATATTCCGTCTTGAAGCGGAATTGGTATTGTGCTAACATCTGTGGATGCAGGGAAACGGGTTGGAGGGATCCAACTGGATTCCTCAACTATATTTAATTTATTCACAGATATTGTGATATTTGTTGATTATCATATCGATATATGATATTTGGATGTCGTGATTGACTATTTGGCGATGTTGCATCATCGGATCCATTTTTGAAGTTTTAAAATAATGATTTTTGGTTTTTAAAAGAATTTCAAAGTAATTTTTGAAAGTATACGTTTTATTTAATTTTTGAATTGATTTATTTTAAATAATTAAAACGTTATAAATTTTTATGTTATAAAAATTATAGATTTTTGTAAAAAGATTTAAATTGAGATTTTTGAATTATTATAAACAGTTTATATAAAAGATTTATAAGATTTATATTTTATAAATTAAAAATATTGGAATATTAAAACGAGGTTTTATAAGTGTTAAAATTGAAATAAAAATGGATTTCATAAGTGAACGGAATTTATAGATTTATAGATTGTGAGGTTATAAAATGAATAGATTTTGTAAAATAGAAGATTTATAAGTAATTATCTTATAAATCGGATTTTGGCATTTAACTGAGATATAAATGGAATTTGTTAATAATGAGATTTATAAATCGAAGCTTATATATAGAAATGGAATTTATAAACATTGTTTATAAATTCGAAATCAATTGAATTTGATAAATTGAATATTGAAGTTTATTAAGGGAAATATATTCACGATTTTGGACTGTGGAAAATCCTTTAATTAAATATGTGGAAGAGTTGTATTTGATAAACGATGTATATCCACGATTTTGGACAGTGGATAATCTTTTGATAAAGTGTAGAAATACTGAATTGGGTAAATAAGGTATATTCACGATTTTGGACAGTGAATATATTATTGAATAAAATGGATATGTTTTGGGAAAGTGACATTAAAAATGAAGTTAATTGTTTTAACGATGTTTTAAAATGTATTAACTATCGAAACCATAGATTTCAACATTCATTGTTGAAATAGACGTTTCAAGAAAGATGGAAATGGTGGACTATAACACTGTTGTTATAGTAAATGATTTCCGAAAGGAAATGTTTTATATAGTATTGGGATTTATATATCTATCTAAACTTTAAATCCCTATACTAGTGATTTTGGGTTGTCGTAACGATGTTTTACGTAACATTCGTTTTGACTCAAATTTATGTGTTAAGAAAATGATTCCTTAAAGAATGAAATATATACTTAGTTTTGATTTAAGTATATTGAATATTTTCAAATGTTGAAAATAAATAGATTTGTGAATTACTTATTATTAAATAAGTATGGAAATATTTTTCCAATGTGAAATGAACGTTTTAGAATTTATCCTTGTAAAGATAAATTGAAAGTGAATATTTGAAATCGATTGAAAATCGTATATCATAGATATTTTGGAATTATAAATTCACTATGGAATTTATAAATGAAAAGGGGAATTTGTTTAAAAATAAACGTTGATTTATTTTTAATGTGTGGGAATTAATTTACGGATTTGGAATGTAAATATAAAGTAAATCGGTAAGGATTTATTTAATTGGTTTAAATGAACCATGTTGAAATGAAAGTATTTCGCATAAGGAAAATGATTGAAATTTGTTTTCAAAAGTGGTAAAGGTGAAAAGTGATTTGAAAATTAGTTTTCAAATGTTGAAGTGTGGAAAATATATATATCTTGTAAAGATATTTTGGAAAATAAATAATTTGGAAAATAATTTGGAATTTGGTGATGTTGAGCATGCCTATTGATAGTTAAATATCCGACTATCAATATTTACCCTTGAATGGGTATTTGTTGTGATTGTTTGAATTTGAATGCCACACTTATTTTTGAATAAGCGCTCACTATTCGGGTTAGCCGGGAAAGGACCTTGGGGTCGTATAACCCATTCTGAATATGTGATACGTCGTTATGAATTGCATTTGATGACCGGTGTTGAAGACCGGATATTTTACTCAACATCAATCAACAAATTTAAATCACTTCACGATGTAAATTTAACTAACATAAACATGTTTAGTCCATCATGAGCGTACAAAACACGTACCTTTATTGGAAACTAAAAATATTTCTGCTTCAAATAAATACCATTTCGATTCCAAGCCATGGCCTTCGTCAATGCGATTGCAATGCGACTTGTTTCACTCAAAACGGACCTTGTATAAGGAAGTTATGAAATTTTATAAGTTGACGATATTTACATTTTAATTATTGAACAAATTTCAACCTTATTAAAAATAATTACCCAATACACACAAACACACGGAATATGGCCTGACCCATCAACAAAAATTAAATCTACCCCTTTCTTTCCCTCTCACTCCTCACCACTTTCACTTTTTCTAGCTTTTGTTCCTGTTTTTTCTTTTTCGTTTTCATTTGTTTTTTTCCACGGCCCAAAGCCCAACCTCTCTTCTTTCCCTATTTCTTTTTCTCCTTCCTTCATTCGCTTACAATTTCCTCTCATGCACGCCCCTCGTGTCGGTGTCATGCCCGTTGGACCACCATCAATCGATCTACGACCACCAACGAACTCGACTCGCCGTCCTCCTCAACCTGGCACCACCACCCCTTTCTTTGAGTCACCTAATCGAATCATGACCTTACCATTTCCAGGTCGACCACCACTAAGTCGCGAACCCCCATGCGCCACCTCATGCTCCCAAACCACATCCACGCATGCACCTATCCACCATGAACCCGAATTTCATGTCGCCATAGCCCACCGATGCCTGATATTCGCCTAATCACAAAACTTAGCCGAGCCTTCCACTCGACAACCCACTGTCGATCAACAGAACGGAGCCGCAACTCACCAGAAGATTACCAGCACATTGATTTCAATGAAAACTGATTTTTAAAATTGGTTTCACATTTTTTAATTGAGTAAAAATAAAGAAAATAATTTTTAAACTTTTCATTTTCCTTTTTCCATTTGTTTTGTGTGTTTTTGGAATGAAGAGAGGTAACGTAGATGATTTTAAATCAAGCGAGAGGTAGGTATTATAGTAGGGTGGCTGATGGATGTAGTGTGCAGTTGAAAGAAATAATATGAGTAAAAAGGAAAGAATGTAGGCTGTGGTCAAAATCAGGAATATATATATATATATATATATATATATATATATATATATATATATATTTTCAAAATGTCAGGTTGTAAATTTTGGATCCCAATCGAGGCATGTTGTCCAATGTTCATAATGTTGTACCCCTATTTCAAACGCTATTGAACAAGTTCAAAGGCCTAATTCGATCGTAAGGAGAATTATCATCATTGCTCCACGAAAGTTTGTTGAAGTAATCTCTCTGAAGACTAGAAGTTTATCTGAAATCATGGCTCCAGGGAGAAGGAGTAGATCTGTTAGATCTGGAAATGTTCAAGAGGGAACCTCCGCTTCCCCAGTACCTAATCAAGCCACTCCACCTGTTGGGGTTACAAAAGCAGAGTTGGACGCTATAATCTTAGGGCTGACCCAGCGTATAAAAGCCCAAAATGCACAATTGGAGGTTCAGAATGCCCAAAATGCTCTAATTTTGAATAGGTTGAACGATTTGCTTGGGGCAAACCGTCAACCAACGAGTAATGAAAGGAACTTTGCTGGCAATGTTCATGATGCTGAAGAAAGGAACGTTCCTGAGAGGGCTGCCAGCCCCTTTGAGCAGACACTTCCTGAAGTTGGTGGATCTAAAGCTCGAAATGATGAGGGGTATCTTTCTGAAATGGTTCGACAAATCATGAAAGAGAGCATGCAAAGGGATGAAGACGAGAAAGAATGGGGTTTCGCTCCAAGTAAAACCCCGTTTACCGAAAGGATCTTAAAGGCTGAGTTTCCGAGGAAGTTCGTCCCTCCAACCATTCCAGCTTACAAGGGGACAAGCGATCCGAACGAATTCTTGTATAAGTATGATTGGCACATGACAGGTGCCAGAGCTTCTGATGAAATAAATTGCCGATATTTTCCTGTATATCTGGAAGGTGTAGCTCTGCTTTGGTTCAACAAGTTACCAATCCGGTCTATAGATTAGTTTTCTGACCTAACCCGGAAATTCAAGGAGCAGTTCAGGCTATATGCTTCAAAAGCCAAAGATATCATGTCGTTGTCAAGTTTAGAACAGAATCCAGGGGAAACTATCAGATCTTTCTTGAATCGCTTTAATATAGCACTGGCCGAGGTAGACAATGCAGAATCACGGATGATCTTGACTTATCTGATGAGGGCCATTGAGAAATCGAGTGAATTTGGAAAATGGCTGAACATGAAGGAACCAAATTCCCTTGAAAAATTCTACAAGAAAGCGGATGAGTTCATATGCCTGGAAAGCCGTCCTGTACCGGTAAAGGTAGTATTGGAAGAAGCTGAAGATAACATTGCTGCTCCACGCAAGAATGAATCTGTAGGACAGAAAAGGGAAAATAACGATGGGAAGAAACAGAGAAATCTGAAGAAGCCTCGTTCGTTCAAGCCATCGGAATATACTCCTTTATCAGATACGCCGGAGCGTATTTACTTTGCCACTAAAGATTCTGTTAACTATCGTAAACCTCCTGTTCTGAGAACCGGGAAAAGAGCTATACAAAGCGGGAAGTTCTGCCGCTTCCATAATCAACCCGGTCAAGATACCGACGAATGCCGCCAATTGAAGAATTTGATTGAAGAGTTGATAAGGGAAAACAAGCTGCAGCAATTTGTGGAAAAGAATAGCAGCAATCCTGCTTCGTCTAGTTAGGGGCAACAAGCTCCTGCTCATCAACCTAGGACAAGTGAGAAGACTGCAGGGCATGAATCCGGAAGGCCTGTTATCAATGTCATTACGGGAGGACCTCACCCAGCGGGCAGGAGCTGGGGTGAGATGGAAAGGTATACCCGAGCTTTGAAATATGTACCGGCCGAAAAAGATGTCTTTGTTTTGGAAGACGCTACGCCCCTGAAACAACAAAGAACTTTCAATGATGATATTGTGTTCAGAGCCAGGTATTCCACAGGTGTTGAAGCTCCTACCTGGGATCCCTTGGTCATCTCGGTTGGTATCGGGCTAGCTATTGTCAGAAGAGTTCTCATTGATTGTGGTGCATCCTGCAATATCCTCTTTAAGAAAACATTCGACCAAATGAAGATCCCTATGGCTGATGTGCAAGCCTCGTCGCAGAAAATTGCTGGCTTCATTGGAGAGCCAAAGAAGCCGATAGGAACCGTTGATTTGCTTGTAGAACTTGGAGAGGGAGAAAGAAAAGTAGTCCGCAAGCAAACTTTTGTGATTGTCGACGAATTTTCTGCTTATAATGCTTTCCTTGGCCGTCCAACTCTTGCAGCGTTCAAAGCTGTTCTGGCCCCATGGTGCCTCACCATTAAATTCCCCACAGACAATGGAGTAGGAGTTATAAAAGGGGATCAAAATGCTGGGCGGGAGTGTTATCTGACAGAGCTGCGAGAGGCAAGAAAGAGAGAAATGGGAAAGGCGGCAACCCCAGTCCACATCAAAGAACCAACCTTGTAGCAATTACAGGGCGGACCCTGCACTGGCGAGCATAGCGGAGCACGAAAAGAGATGGATCCTAGAAAAGCCAGTGCAGGGGAGAATAGAGTGGTACCGGTGGAGATGACAGTACCGGTACCTGTTGACCCGAAGGACCCAAATAAGGTGTTAAATGTGGGTTCACAACTTAATGTGTCGATTTAGAATATCTTAATATCTTTTTTGAAAGCAATTTTGGATGTTTTCGCTTGGACTCATGCCGATATGTGCGGAATATCCCCAGAAGTTGCAGTACGCACTCAGAATATTGATCCAAAGTTTACGCCTGTGAAACAGAAAAGAAGAACCCAAGGTCCAGAAAGGTCAGCCGCATTAAAAGAAGAAGTTGATCGGCTCATGGAGAATGACTTTATCAAAGAATCTACCTATCCGAATTGGGTTTCAAATCCAGTGCTGGTTAAGAAAGCCAACGGAAAATGGAGAGTGTGCATCGATTTTTCAGATCTGAACAAGGCCTGCCCCAAAGACTGCTTCCCATTACCCAGGATCGATCAACTGGTAGATGGGACAGCGGGATATGAATTGTTATCTTTTATGGATGCCTACTCCGGATATAACCAGATCATGATGCATGAGCCAGATCAGGAGGACACGAGCTTTATCACCGATGTTGGTCTTTACTGCTACAAAGTTATGCCCTTCGGGCTGAAGAATGCGGGGGCAACCTACCAAAGACTTGTTAATGCTATGTTCAAACTGCAATTGGGCAAGACTATGGAAGTCTACGTCGATGACATGTTAGTAAAGTCTAAGAAAGCAGTGGATCACATAGAACACTTAGCAGAAATGTTCGCAGTCCTCCGGAAATACGGAATGAAGCTTAACCCTTTAAAATGTTCGTTTGGGGTGGAGTCCAGAAAGTTCTTAGGTTTCATTGTGAGCGCTAGGGGCATTGAAGCTAGTCCAGCTCAAATTACCGCCTTAAAAGAAGTCAAAGCCCCTAGAACGAAGAAGGAATTGCAAAGTCTCAACGGAAAAGTTGCCGCCTTGTGTCGGTTCATTTCCAAAGCTGCTGATAAATGCATCCCATTCTTTGGCGCTCTAAAGAAAGGAAAGAAAAACTTTGATTGGACTCCCGAATGCCAAAAAGCCTTTGATGAATTGATTCGTCATATGGAAACGCCTCCAATACTTTCTAGGCCCGGCGATGGTGAGGATCTTCTTATATACTTGGCAGTATCATCTCATGCTCTAAGCGCAGCGCTGATACGAGAAGACAAGAGGATTCAACATCTGGTTTACTATATCAGCAAAAGACTCACTGGGGCAGAGATGAATTACTCCAAGTTGGAAAAACTCATCTATTGTCTACTTATTGCATCGAGGAAGTTGAGGCAATATTTCCAAGCTCATCCTATCAGAGTCCTCACTGATCAACCTCTAAAGCAAGTCCTGTTTCGCCCTGAGACTTCGGGTCGTCTTCTAAAGTGGAACATTGAACTCAGTCAATATGACATCACTTATCACCCCCGAAAAGCAATCAACGGACAACCTTTAGCAGATTTCATCGCAGAATTCACAGATAAGGGTAACGGTGAGGAAGAAACAATCGGTAATTCCCCAATCCAGTGGAAGTTATATGTTGATGGCGCATGAAATGACTACTGTTCTGGAGCCGGGGTTGTACTTGAAACCCCTGAAGGTCGGTCATTATGTTATGCGCTAAGATTGGAATTTCCTTCAACGAACAATGAAGCAGAGTACGAGGCTCTTATCGCTGGCTTAAGAATTGCTAAAGAACTAAACATCCGAGCATTACAGATCTTCAGTGATTCTCAGCTTATTGTTTGCCAGGTCAAGAAGGAATTTCAAGCGAAAGGGGGAAATCTGCCTGCCTACTTGTCAAAGGCCTGGGAACTTCTATGTGACTTCGATCATTACACGATAAGCCATATTCCTCGAGAAGAAAACACGAAGGCAGATTCTCTCGCAAAGTACTTTAGCACAGGCGAAGCTCAATTTCTGGGGTTAACTCCAGTGGAAGTCCTGTCGGCTCCAAGCATTAATGAGATGGATATTGATTGGGTCATGAGTGTGTCTCAAGAGCAAGAATCATGGATGACTCCGATAACAGAATATCTGCTCAATGGCTCTTTACCGGAAAATTCAAAAGAATGACAGAAGCTACTGAGGAAAGCCTCTCACTATACAGTCCTGGATGGCCAATTATACAAACGGGGATTCTCAATGCCATTACTTCGATGTGTATCCAGGGAAGAGTCCAAAACAATCCTAGCTGAGGTACATGGAGGAGAATGTGGTGATCATTTAGGTGGTCAAACTTTAGCAAAAAAGGTTCTCCGATACGGATATTTTTGGCCAGAAATTAATCGAGATGCTGCAGACTATTCCCGAAAATGTGACAAGTGCCAGAGATTTGCCAAAATTCCTAGAGCACCTTCCACTGAACTCACACAGATGGTCAGTCCATGGCCATTTGCAATCTGGGGGATAGACCTTATAGGACCTTTACCAACTGCCAAATCTGGAATCAAATATGCCGTTGTTGCTGTAGATTATTTTACTAAATGGGCTGAAGCGGAACCATTGGCTACTATCACCTCTAAAAAGATGATAAATTTTATGACTAAAAGTATCATTTGCAGATATGGTGTGCCTCAAAAGATAATTACAGACAATGGTACTCAATTCGAAAGTGAAGAATTCCAAGATTTTTGCAAGCGATTCAAAATCCGAAAAAGCTTCTCAGCAGTGGCTCATCCGCAGGCAAACGGGCAGGTGGAAGCAGTAAACAAAATTATCAAGTCAACCATCAAGAAGCAACTCGAAAGAGCAAAAGGTGGTTGGATCGATAAGCTACCACTAGCACTATGGGCGTACAGAACTATCCACAAAACTGCGACTGGGCATACTCCGTTTTCATTGGCATACGGGTCAGAAGCAATGATTCCGGTAGAAACAGAGGTCCCTTCACATAGAAGAATCCATTTCAATCAAGCGGAGAAGGAAAAACTACAACTTGAGGCAGTAGATATCCTTGATGAAAAAAGAGAAGAGGCTAAGCTCAGAATTGCAGCTCATCAGCAAAGGATAGCCAGACATTTCAATTCCAAAGTTCGCCAACGTAGCTTTGAGATTGGAGATCTAGTCCTGAAAAGAATTATGACGGCAACAGGTGTGTTTGGGCCAAATTGGGAAGGACCATATGTCATAGGTCAGAAGCTTCTTGACGGCACATTCAAACTCACTACTGTCGAAGGAGAGCAAATTCCAAGGGCTTGGAACAGCAATCACTTGCGTCCATACTTTACTTGAAAGCTTTGTTGAAATATTGTAAAAAAAAATTAATTATGAATGTATGATTCTTGTAATTGAAAGCAAGTGTAAAGCCGATGCAAGTGAATAATGAAAGACTATAAAGTGGATGTAGGCCCAAATTCTTGGCCGAACCACTATAAATCTTGTGTTCCTTATTATTATTACATGTTTGCTTTATTTTCGATATGAAAAGTACATTAAATGTATTGCTGAAATGTCGATTTAAATTTTTGCAGACAATGAAAATAAAACTTGCACGTTACAAGACCAAGTGATTCTTGTTATCATTCAACAAACAAATTTCGAGCCACAAAAGCCCCGAATTCAAATCCTAGATAGGAAGTGCTTCAATTGAACGGCCAATGATTTCGCCGAAAACGGGCCCTTGCTAATAAATTGAGATCATTTGAACAAACAAACATCCAATTAAGAAGCTTATGCCCGTTCTCGCGAACTTGCCTGGCAATGAAGTACACTTCTTTGGATTAAACAAACTACTTGTAAGAGAAGGGAGTGTGAGCTTGAAAAGAAAAATAGAGGATCGTTGAAAAGGCACAAGCAAGTGGACAAGGAACAACTAAAGCCCTCTTCGGAGGCACAAGCCCTCTTCGGAGGCACAACTCTTCGGAGGATAATGACCTCTAACGAGGCATATGCCGCAAAAAAGAAAGTTCTCTACTCAACAAAAAAGATTGGAGGAGTCATGAACCTCCAACCATGAGAGAGTAACTTCCAGGCAACAGCCGCTCTTCGGAATTTCACTTCACCAAAGCTGAAATGCCAAACAAAATAAAGCCCTCTTCGGAGGCACATTTCACCAGGAGTTGAAGTGCAACAGCCGCTCTTCGGAGTTTCACTTCACCAAAGCTGAAATGCCAAAAAAAATAAAGCCCTCTTCGGAGGCACATTTCACCAGGAGTTGAAGTGTAAGAGCCGCTCTTCGGAGGTCCACTTCACCAGAGTTGAAATGCAAAGCAAAGCAAAGCCCTCTTCGGAGGCACATTTCACCAAGAGTTGAAGTGCAACAGCCGCTCTTCGGAGTTTCACTTCACCAAAGCTAAAAAAATAAAAGACCTCTTCCCAGAGGCAGAAATGAAAAGACCTCCTCCCGGAGGCACAATCAAGTAGAAAGACCTCTTCGGAGGCACACGTTTCACCAAGATTGAAATAAAACTTCCAGGTGTTGAAACGTGAAAAAGCCTTCCTCAGAGGTGCAACTTTTCGAAGAAACAAAAATCAAAAAAGCCCTTTACTGTGGTATATATAAAAAATATCCTCATCAAAGGCACACTTTAACTTTCAAAGGAAGAATGAATTACCTATTCTGGAAAATTCTCTTCCTCAAAAAGAAGTTAAAGTACCTTTCAAATACCCGCTTTACCACATAGAAGAATTCATTCAGTAAAATGTGTATATGCACAAAAGAAAAAGTGATATCTTCGAGGGATGAAGCGTAAAAACTTATTTGTACTCTGTTTTTTAACGAAATAATATTCCTCCAAATGTGGAATAATTATTCTTTAGAAAATAAAAGTACAAGTTCCTCATACAATAAAATATTACAATGAGCTTATGGTATAGGGGCAACATGGTATAACTACATCGGTAAAATTGTGCTCGAACAGTATACCACAAGCTCACTGCAATATCATGCAAAGAAACTTGTATAAAAGTGAATAATAACTGCATTCTCAAATTCAAACAAGAAGTTTGTACAAATAAAGAATCATTTTATTTAATTCTGTTACAATTTCTTACAGATACAAGTTTCGAAATAAAGAAAACGGGGGCCGGTACCCGCACAATTTCCGGTCAGTACATGCAAAAAAGGCAAAAGAGCGATATGAAAGCCACAGAACCAGAGCCATCATTTCTTCTTTCGTCCACCTTTTGATCCCGCACCCGGCCGGATAACCAACTTCTTAGGCCGGCTTGTAAGAGTAGGGGATGAAGGAGAAAGGGGCTCAGTCGGACTTTCTTCCGTTTTTTCTTCGCCAGTTAAGGATCCCTTCTTCTTCTTCTTGGAAACTCCCTGCTTTCCTCTCTTCTTGGAGGAAGACCCACTCCCTGGAGAAAGAAGTTTAGCTAATGGTTCATCATCGGAACCAGTTGCTTCCGGAGTCTTCTCACTCCCTTCAGTTTCTTCTCCCTTGTGTTCTTGTGAAGCAATGGGATTGTCCAAGTCTTGAAGAGCTTCTATTTGCTCCTCTTGTGATCCCGGTTGCGAGGCAGAAGGAGGAGTCACCTGAATAGATGGAGGAGGAATAATTGGAGGTGGGGAAGTTTGAACGATGCTCGACGTTTTCTCTACAGAAGGAAAAAAGTTCAAGTCAGTAAAAAGCGGAGATAAAGGTTCGCTGAGGTTCAAGAAGTAGTCAAGAAGCTAATCAAGCTCGTAAGAAACAGATGAGCAGTCTGCTTGGGCAAGATTAACAGTAGTGTTACCTGCAGAAGCCGGTTTCCTGACATCAACTTCGTAAGCCTGTCCCTCGGCACTCTCGTCGCCTTCATCCCCACCTTGTATGCTTGTGATCTCGGCGGTAACTTTGGTAGGAGATAGAGAATGAGAACTGGAACCGATAATGTCAATCTCGGCCGAAGGAGAAGGCTGAATTGGAACAATTGAGACAGTTTTTCCTGAATATTCTCCTGCCGCTGTTTCGGCCCTTAATTTTGCAAGCTGTTCTCTCCCCCGGCAAGAGCAGCGCGAGCATCATCATCAAGATAATGCTCCTCAAAAGCTAACTCAGCATAGCCGGCGCCATTACCGCCAAGCATATCGAGTGCTGCCTCCCAAACTTCAGCCAGAGTAATTTCATACTTGGGGCCTAGAAAGGCGAGGCTACCGCGCCCCAAGATGCTATGCAGGTAGAAGTCAAATAATGTCGAGCTGATGTTGGTCCTCGTTGCCTCGTGAGATTCTTCAGCTGCAATTTTGCCGGCAACGGCCTCATCACGCTCCCTTTCAGCTTTGGAAAGTTGAAACTTAAGCATTTGAATCTCCGCCTCTTAGGAGCTGTTTTTCTTCCGAATCTCTTCAATATCAGCAACATAGCCCTCACTAATTCTTTTTTGCACTTCAAGCCTGTCTTCGGCATCTCTTTGGATGGCATGAGCATCTCTCACTTGTTTTAGGAGCACTTCTTCTTTTTGAGAATAGGAAGTAGAGGAAGTACCAAGCTCTTGTTTCAGTTCCTCAACTTTTGCTTCAATCTCTTCATTGTAAGAAGCGATGCTCCTCATTTCAGTATCATGTTGCTCAAGAACCTTTTTCCATTCGGATTTATCATTTTCCATAGTGAGCATGGCCTCTATATTTGCATGATTAACCCTTTGGAGCTCGTCAACAAGTTTTTGCCAGTTCGACATCCTCTCAATATCAAGCTTGACGGCATCGAGGTTTCGTAACATGGCGGACTTGTCAATGGGGACCAAGTCAAGGTCGAACCTTACTCCCTTCAGACAACACTGTGTAAACCGACTTTGCAAAGTGGCCGGGCCTGGTCCAACTTGGAATTTGGGCCTGCTAATTATTGTTTGGATGTCTGTCTTCCCGAGAGCGGGAGAGCCGGAAGGAATGTCAAGCGAGACGGGGACGGTAACCTTTTCAGGAGTTGTAGAGGTATGCTTCTCACCATGTCGGGCTCGCTTGCTTGAATCCTCAACCATATGACTTTTTCCTCGGTCATCATGGGATTTTCTTTTGTGGGAATCATCGCCTCTCTACGAAGAATCGTGGCGTTCCTCCCTCTCTCTTCTTTCATAACGCTCTTCTTGAGCCCTCTTCTCTTGAGCCTTTCGGGCGGCTCTTTCTTCATCGAATTCTCTGTAAGAGGGGAGGTACGCCTATACTCATATTGGCTACGCCTTCCGTAGCGCTGGAAGTCATCATAGTAGGATCCGCTGCGTCCCATCGGAGGATCTGAAATAAAAAGAGATAAATTTTAGAATTCTTCAAAGTACAAAAAGTCAGAAGCATAAAAGTGCTGAACGATTCTAAGTGAGTGTAATGTGCAAACTACGCGCATCAAACTACGAACCACTCTTTAATTGTGGAGTAGTTATAGGTGTAGAAGTTAACATAAACTCTTGAGTTGACGGAGTTTGTTGCAGAATAGAAGTCGCCTCGACTACTGAAGAAGAAACTCCGGTAATAATAGGATCATCTTTAAAGATCTCTTGCGAGGTGGCGAAGGGGTCGCTCAGTCCTTCGAAAGTGTCTTCCCTGCTCTGCTTAACAGGGCTGGTTTTCTCGACTTCTTCATTACCAGACTTCTTTGAATGCGGAGGAGAATCCTGAGGCTTTTCTTCTTCGGTGACCGGGGCAAGTTTGCCAGATGCCACCGCGACATCAACAGAAGTGGAGCACTTCACTAGAGAAGCCTCAGAAGCAGATTCTTTCGTTATGGATGTATCAATAGAAACAGGGGCATCCGACGCTCTAGCCGGAGAATCTGGGACTTCGTGGGGGTGTGTAGAGCGAGAGGTATGCAAAAGCCCGTATTGGTGCAGAAATTCATCCCTCAACAAGAATTTTACACTTCTTTCTTCCGCGGCCACGACACCCAGTCTCTCAAAAACTTGCTTATGGCCTGGATCTCTAGATAGGGAAGGAAACGCTGAAAATAAAAAAGAAGCGGAGTTAACACTTAACAATTTAGTCTCGCAAAAGTCGGATAACAAGCGTAGTAAGAATGGTTAATCTTACTTCCTTCCCTCCATACAGCGTAGAACCCCGGGGGACAACGAACATAGAAAAATTGAGTCAAAAACCCATGAGCGCTGTGAGGAAGACCGATGATCAATCTACGATTTCGAGCACTTCTCACGACAGTAATAGAGGGGTGATCTTTAGTCCTGCTGAAAGTGCATAGGAAGCAAATCTCATCAAAGCTTGGGAATCGATCAAGCGTCCTCCTAAACAGTACACACAACCCCATTAAAATGGCATAGCCATTGGGGTGTAATTGGGATGGGGCGATGGCCAATTGACGAAGAAGTTGTTGGAAAAAGTCATTGAAAGGAGGAACGCCCCCACTCAGGCACATTTGTCGATTGACCATCACATAGCCAGGGGGTGCAATGTCAGCAGTGTTACTTCTCTCGGGAAGAATGGCATCTAATTCAGCAATGCCAAACTGAGCACACAACTGGCGAAAAACTTTGTATGATAGCGTGGTAGGGGCTCTTTCGGGAGGATTGACTAGTGGAGCCGGAATAACAGTTGCCTTTCCAGTCTGAACTGCTGTATCTTCTTCCTGAGAAGTCATTCTACACAAGCAACTGGATATTCAAATGTGAAGGTGCACGTTTCCTAAAAGTGTGAAGTGTCGTGCAGAACTAATAAAAATAACAAATAAAAATAACTGGAATTAAACTAGTCGACGATTGATCGACTACAAAATTTCAGAACTTGTTAATCTAAAGTTCAAGCATAATATTAGTGCAGGCTGGTCAGTTTCAATTGACTATTTCAGTGTTGCTTTCATATTTTACTTGAAATTGATGAGTTGAAAGCACTTCGTTCACACAATTTATTTAAGTTAATTATCTGTTATTAACTAATCTGTCATTTGATATGGGCAGTCAATGACAGTATATTCGTCCCATTTTTCTGCAATTGTTGTATTTAACAGGTTGACGTCTTTAAAAGTTAAAATAATCTGCAAAGAAGTACAGCAAAATTCAAGTTCAAACAATTCAGCCAAGTCTTCTCAGAATTTCACAAGTGTTAGGTCGCCCAGCGACCTAGCATAGGTCAGAGCTTCCTTAGGTCGCACTATGCAAGTTAAAAGGTTCAAGGCAATGCAGACTAGGTTCAAGTCCTAACTCGGCCGCGACCTACAGCCCATGCCGCAAAAAAGGATTGGGTCGTTAATTTGTTAAGTCGTCCTGCTTGAAATTCATATGCAAATTTGTTAAGTCCTAGGTCGTTTGAATCCCAACGCGATCTAAAAGTTAAGTCGCAGATTCGAAGAATCCTTAGGTCGCGAGAATTTGTTAGGTCGGCCAGGTTTCTTAGGCCGCGGAGGTTTTTAAGTTGCTCAGATCTGCTAAATCGCTAACTTCCTCTCCACGCAATAGCTCACCATCCCGTTAAACTGTGACCCGATAACCCATTATCACTCACGATGAAATCCATCATCCTCTTCGTGAAATTCATCATTCCTACATACCACCGAATCATCCAAGAATCGATTGAAAGCATCTCCGATCTATCATGAATTCAACTCATTGCTGTGCTTTCGTGAATCACAACTAATGGCGATTAAAATCGACTACAACTTGACTCAAAAGATGAAACACGACATACAAAATGGTTCTGAGGTTCAGAGATGGAAATTCGTGGTTCGATGATGATCGTGGGATGGATAGAGATCAAGTGTACTTACGCAATATGATAACAGGGGTGAATCGGTGAATGATTGAACTGAAATTCGCCTTTGAAATCATGAGATTTTGTTAATGGCAGAGCAGGAAATCGGAACATTTGAATGGAGGAGAAGCAGTGACCTAACAAATTTATATGGGGATGAAAGAAGAAGACGAGTAGACGCGCGAGTTAGTATATGTTTTAAGTCGCTCACGACCTAGCAAAATTAGATCGAAGCACATGACTCACGATTTAAGCGTGTACTTCGAGGGGAAAATGTTAACTCCTATGTTAAGCGACTCAAAAAGGCTCACGACTCAAAAAGGCTCACGACTCAAAAAGGCTCACGACTTAAGGAGGTCAACGACTCAATGGACAAGCAACTCAATGTGTTAACGACTTAAGTTATGAAGCGACTTAATGAGTTAATGGACCAACATCAGGTAAACGACTTAAAGGTGGACGACTTACCGACTTAAGTGAACCATAACTTAGCAGGTTAAGAGAATGGGCCGACCTAACAGTTTAAGTGAATGAACGACCCACGACCTACCAAGCTAACGACCTAACCATAGAAGCAGGGTAACGACTTAAAGAGCTAGAAGAGTGAGCGACCTAGAAGGATAAAAGGTGGCTTACGACTTAACTGCTTAAACGAATTAAGAGGAAGCGACTTACAGAATGCAGCGGCCTAGTAACTAAGTAGACACAGCAACCTAGTTAAGCCTTATCTCGGAAACACGACTTACGACCTATCCCTAAGTCGCTGCCGGCTTATAACTTGCCTTAGGTCGCTCACGACCTGACACTTAGAGGATAAGTGATGCCGCTTCCCATGAGTCGTTAACTTGTACCCGTTAGCTTATATGGAAAAGGGGATATCACTTAGGTCGTGACTCGCGCTCTCTTAGCTCACCAACGACTCAAGTCCTATCATAGGTCGCTCGCGACCTATGTCAAGCAACTTAATCCCGAGTCCCCCTATAAATACACCGTTAGCTCCAACATTGAAAGGACTTTTTGGGCGATCATTTTCTTCAAGGGATTGAGACTTCACTATCTTCAAGCAATCCACACTCCATCGCTTCAAGCACACGCAAGGTGCTTAGATCAACTTCACACAGGAATTCTACACATTCAATCATGAATTCGAAGAACTCTGTCACGATGGAGTTTTCCTCAGCTACATGTTTTCTGAATTGAATTGGATTGTAATGGAAAGAGATTGTAATAAGTTGTAATCCGATCAGCAATAAAAAGGATTGAAGTGGACGTAGGCTTGATCATAAGCCGAACCACTATAAGCCCTGTGCACATTTACTGCATTTTCTGTTACTTACTGTTATTTCTTGATTCCCGTATTACGGGTGGTGCTTTCACATCGTTTTTACACACACCGGGGTGTTAGCGTCAGATTTTCACGTTAACATCGTGATTGACTATTTGGCGATGTTGCATCATCGGATCCATTTTTGAAGTTTTAAAATAATTATTTTTGGTTTTTAAAAGGATTTCAAAGTAATTTTTGAAAGTATACGTTTTATTTAAATTTTGAATTGATTTATTTTAAATAATTAAAACGTTATAAATTCTTATGTTATAAAAATTATAGATTTTTGTAAAAAGGTTTAAATTGAGATTTTTGAATTATTATAAACAGTTTATATAAAAGATTTATAAGATTTATATTTTATAAATTAAAAATATTGGAATATTAAAACGAGTTTTTATAAGTGCTAAAATTGAAATAAAAATGGATTTCATAAGTGAACGGAATTTATAGATTGTGAAGTTATAAAATGAATAGATTTTGTAAACAGAAGATTTATAAGTAATTATCTTATAAATCGGATTTTGGCATTTAAATGAGATATAAATGGAATTTGTTAATAATGAGATTTATAAATCGAAGCTTATATAGAAATGGAAATTATAAACATTGTTTATAAATTCGAAATCAATTGAATTTGATAAATTGAATATTGAAGTTTATTAAGGGAAATATATTCACGATTTTGGACTGTGGAAAATCCTTTAATTAAATATGTGGAAGAGTTGTATTTGATAAACGATGTATATCCACGATTTTGGACAGTGGATAATCTTTTGATAAAAGTGTAGAAATACTGAATTGGGTAAATAAGGTATATTCACGATTTTGGACAGTGAATATATTATTGAATAAAATGGATATGTTTTGGGAAAGTGACATTAAAAATGAAGTTAATTGTTTTAACGATGTTTTAAAATGTATTAACTATCGAAACCATAGATTTCAACATTCATTGTTGAAATAGACGTTTCGAGAAAGATGGAAATGGTGGACTATAACACTGTTGTTATAGTAAATGATTTCCGAAAGGAAATGTTTTATATAGTATTGGGATTTATATATCTATCTAAACTTTGAATCCCTATACTAATGATTTTGGGTCGTCGTAACGATGTTTTACGTAACATTCGTTTTGACTCAAATTTATGTGTTAAGAAAATGATTCCTTGAAGAATGAAATATATACTTATTTTTGATTTAAGTATATTGAATATTTTCAAATGTTGAAAATAAATAGATTTGTGAATTACTTATTATTAAATAAGTATGGAAATATTTTTTCAATGTGAAATGAACGTTTTAGAATTTATCCTTGTAAAGATAAATTGAAAGTGAATATTTGAAATCGATTGAAAATCGTATATCATAGATATTTTGGAATTATAAATTCACTATGGAATTTATAAATGAAAAGGGGAATTTGTTTAAAAGTAAACGTTGATTTATTTTGAAGTGTGGGAATTAATTTACGGATTTGGAATGTAAATATAAAGTAAATCGGTAAGGATTTATTTAATTGGTTTAAATGAACCATGTTGAAATGAAAGTATTTCGCATAAGGAAAATGATTGAAATTTGTTTTCAAAAGTGGTAAAGGTGAAAAGTGGTTTGAAAATTAGTTTTCAAATGTTGAAGTGTGGAAAATATATATATCTTGTAAAGATATTTTGAAAAATAAATAATTTGGAAAATTATTTGGAATTTGGTGATGTTGAGCATTCCTATTGATAGTTAAATATCCGACTATCAATATTTACCCTTGAATGGGTATTTGTTGTGATTGTTTGAATTTGAATGCCACACTTATTTTTGAATAAGCGCTCACTATTCGGATTAGCCGGGAAAGGACCTTGGGGTCGTATAACTCATTCTGAATATGTGATACGTCGTTATGAATTGCATTTGATGACCGGTGTTGAAGACCGGATATTTTACTCAACAGCAATCAACAAATTTAAATCACTTCACGATGTAAATTTAACTAACATAAACATGTTTAGTTCATCATGAGTGTGTAAAACACGTACCTTTATTAGAAACTAAAAATATTTTTGCTTCAAATAAATACCATTTTGATTCCAAGCCATGGCCTTCGTCAATGCGATTGCAATGCGACTTGTTTCACTCAAAACGGACCTTGTATAAGGAAGTTATGAAATTTTATAAGTTGACGATATTTACATTTTAATTATTGAACAAATTTCAACCTAATTAAAAATAATTACCCAATACACACACACACACGGAATATGGCCCGACCTATCCACAAAAATTAAATCTACCCCTTTATTTCCCTCTCACTCCTCACCACTTTCACGTTTTCTAGCTTTTGTTCCTGTTTTTTCTTTTTCGTTTTCATTTGTTTTTTTCGACGGCCCTAAGCCCAACCTCTCTTCTTTCCCTATTTCTTTTTCTTCTTCCTTCATTCGCTTACAATTTCCTCTCATGCACGCCCCTCGTGTCGGTGTCATGCTCGTTGGACCACCATCAATCGATCTACGACCACCAACGAACTCGACTCGCCGTCCTCCTCAACATGGCACCACCGCCCCTTTCTCTGAGTCACCTAATCGAATCATGACCTTACCATTTCCAGGTCGACCGCCACTAAGTCGCGAACCCCCATGCGCCACCTCATGCTCCCAAACCATATCCACGCATGCACCTATCCACCATGAACCCGAATTTCATGTCGCCATAGCCCACCGATGCCTGAAATTCGCCTAATCACAAACCCTAGCCGAGCCTTCCACTTGACAACCCACTGTCGATCAACAGAACGGAGCCACAACTCACCAGAAGATTACCAGCACATTGATTTCATTGAAAATTGATTTTTAAAATTGGTTTCACATTTTTTAATTGAGTAAAAATAAAGAAAAATAATTTTTAAACTTTTCATTTTCCTTTTTCCATTTGTTTTGTGTGTTTTTGGAATGAAGAGAGGTAACGTAGACGATTTTAAACCAAGCAGGAGGTAGGTATTATAGTAGGGTGGCTGATGGATGTAGCGTGAAGTTGAAAGAAATAATATGAGTAAAAAGGAAAGAATGTAGGCTGTGGCCAAAATCAGGAATATATATATATTTTCATAATATCAGGTTGTAAATTTTGGATCCCAATCGAGGCATGTTGTCCGGTGTTCATAATGTTGTACCACTATTTCAAACACTATGGAACAAGTTCAAAGGCCTAATTCGATCGTACGGAGAAGATAGCTTATTGAAACTAATCATAATAATAAATTTCGAATCTAAATTTCAACGTGTTTTTAGCCCATATGATCAAACGATAACCCTAAATGCTACAAATTTGAAGTCCTATAATAACACACCATTTCGGATCCAATGAAACTGGTTTCGTCGGATTTCGAGACTGTGGCCTCGAAGGCTATTTTTATTCTTTAATTAAAACGAGTTATTTTTAAAATTGAGTAAATCGATTTTAAGTACAATTTCAAACTATTATTTACCTTTATTCTTATAAATAAAAATTAAAAACACTTTGAAATTATTTTTATCTAGCTTAAAACTCAAGATTCCACTATTTAACAAAATTTAAATTATCAAATTCAACAATTAAATTATCCAATAAACCACTATATTTGAAATTCTCTTTATTAAATCCATAGAATTTACTTTTAAATATTTAAATCAATCAAATATTCCAATTTCAAATAAGCATTCAACTACCTTATATGTCAAAAAATATAAGGTGTGGCGTGTGTGTATGCGTGTTCGTACATATAATAGAAAATTACAAATATACTCTCATATGCTCTAATGTAATTGGAATCTACCAGCCATAAAAACCAGCACCCTAGACACAATGACCTAACCAAAAGCGGTGTTTGAAATTGGGTCATGCCAAGAAGTACAGACCATTAGGTTGATATTATTTATATGGTACAGAAATAAATATAACTTTAAAACATTCAACAATTTCAATTCTCACATTGAAGAAATAAAATATAAATACTGAAAATCGCATAAATTATTACTATCCCAAAATAGTAGTGGTCCATTCAAAAAGGGCCCAAAAAAGTCCAAATAGGAATACAAAATTAGCTAAACTGGTAAATACAATAAGATATGTTGGTAAATGATTATGAATTAATTTATCACAAAATCACACTATCACTTCCTCCATGCACCTTATCCTTGTTACCTTACTATTATCCTCTCTTGTTGTAATACATAAAGAGGGAAAAATAGAGGGAATTCAACAAGATCTGTGAGACTTATTTTACTAGTGGTATGTTGTATACAGGTAGTTAAATCATCACTTATAATCTACACTAACTAAGGTTGTTCATTTATGTGCATGCACTAAGCACAAGGAATTATTCAATTTACACAATATAGATATAAATCCTTAATACGCCCATATTCAATACTACCCGAAGGTTGGACATTTAAAAACTGATTAAACCAAGGAATACCTAGCATACAATCTTGATAGCAAACCACCTAACTATACACTAAGAATAACTTCTCAATGGAAAACCGCTTAAACTGCATTACACCGAGTGTACATTATAATGCCTTAGAACACACAATCAACACAGGATCCCAATGGTGACTTATCATAAAAGCATTGATTAACCTCCTCTTTAATGGACATATCCTTCACTCTTTATCATTCAACTTGAAGAAAAAAGGGCCGATAAACACTTCGACCTACAAGTAGACACAAGTGCTTATCCACACGCTGAATCCACAATTGGCAGATGTCTCTTCCGCCTCTGTAGTAAGAAATATTTTACCGAGGTAGGCTACAGTAATAATAAAAGCATATAATTGTGATATAATAACATGATATGTTGAGTGTCACGTTATACAGCATCATCAAGTATGAAACTAGGTATGTCACCAAATGTTAAACAATTCTTGCATGTTACACAACTCCATGTAGTTACGTGAACTCCGCAATGTCAAGAAAGTGGGAACAAGTTTCCTCGGTCCATCCTACTTGGCCTGCACTAAGTCTTTGCTCAACCTGAGTTGTCTACAGGTCTTCAATCATTTGAATAGTAATGTCAGTCAACATGATTCATGTACCCCGTTTGTTTTCTACAAAAAGAAAAATGATTCGACCGAATAACAATTTTAGGCGACCAGAATGAATGTCAATTGGCTAGATCTTCTAGCCAATTGACGGTTTGACATTGAAAATTAACTTTCACTTGTAGGTAGTTGTCTTTTTTTTATGGTTTTATAGAGCAATTTCAAACGACGCACCCTATTTCAGTCAGTTGGATTCACAAATACCGGGTTTTTCTAGCTTATTTAGATTATCTTTTTTATCTAATTTTAATTCCTTATATTTAATTTATTTATTCAAACATTATGTATATCTTTGAATGCATATTATCTTCATTTTGAATAGTTATCTATATATAATTCCGACATTCATCATATCCATCCTTTTATACATTTGATCCCATAATTCTATATAACTATTCAATGGTCCATCTACGTTAATTCTATATAACTATTCAATGGTCCGTCTACGTATCAATTCCATTCGATGTTGATAGAATAAGATTTATGTGATTTTATGATATGTTACATGTATTTGTTTTTATCAATTTAAGTCTATTTTATATATCAGACTTATATGTTTTAAAGGTGAATTATAACCATTCAAATGACAGAATATTATAAATTTAAAAGTTTTGAAGAATGTTAATGATTTCGCACCTTTGGATTTAAAGAACCTCAAATGTAAATAAGGTCATCATTTTTCAAATGTTGAATAACTTTGTCCAAATGACATTGAATGGACAACCCTATGTACATTCTGAATTTTTGAATTAGACTCTACAAATTATTTTATATTAGATGAGAACAATAATATAAGATATCTTGTCATTTTGTCCCAATATGATTATCGATCTTGTGTCCAAAGCATTTACCGAGTTTATATATCAAAAATAACTTTTTTAAACCGACGTTCCTACGTACATAGGCCTACGACGCAACTACTATGCCTATGACGCAATGGCCTCAGGAATATATCAAGCATCACTATGGTGTAGAGAACATCCTACTCCTTACCAACGTCAGTTAACGTTGTATTTAGAAAAACATATGGAGTGCATTTGGCGTAGCTAATTCACAACGCTCTATAGATGCCAAATTGGTTTTTCCACCCAATAAACAAACAACTATGTACTATGTTCTCGCTAAGGTGTATTCCTTGTCCTTAGCGATTTCATAGCTTCACATATATGAATTCCCATTGTCATAGCGGAGTTGGTAACTTTTTAATTCCATTGCAATATTGACATAACTTTTGAAATTTAATATATGCGGTTTAATGAATATTTCGTTTTTATTTCATTTTTCTATCGTATGTATTTTTTTTGATACTTATAAACTAATTGTATAATTGTATGAAAATTGAATTACATTCAAATTTAACTTTAATCGTAAAATTTATTATTTATTTTTATTATTAAATATTATTCATTGTATTATTTATGGTTATTTTTATTTTTAAATTATATATACAATTTGTTTATAGTTATAATTTTATTTTTATTTAATATTACTAAATTATATTAGCAAATTATATATAATTTTGATAATATAATATTTAACATTAATTTTAACTACTAAATTTAGTTTTATAAACTATATATTAATTTAATATTTTAATACTATTTAATTTGAAAAGTTTGAAAATAAATTTCACTTATAAAGTTAGCTATAGTGATAAAATCATTAGGTAAAATTGGATAACCAATAAAAGGATCGAACATAGTTTAAATCATACTATTATTGGGTTCAATCAAAATTTTGTTTTATTTTAGCTTCTTTATTTCTATCTGCCTAAAAAAATTCATGCACTAAATCGCGGATCAAATTAATCTAGTTCACATGTTGAAATTAGAAATAACAATTTTACCCGGTCTCTGGGATGAGAGGACCGATGTATTATCTCATTCATATCTATAAAACATTAAACAAAATTCAATTTGTCAATAGAGATATGACTAGTATCCACAAACTCCATAGTATATTTCTTGGTTATCCAATCATAAAATTTCAAGGCAAACACGTTTTGAATTAGGTGCAATTTATAGAAAGATAAAAAATTTGGACAGAGACATCAAGAAGTAGAAAGAGTCAAAATGCGGGTTGGAAGGGGGAGGGAGGGAGAGAGAGTGTGTGTAAAGGGAGAATGAAATATGTTACATCATAACTCCCATTGCATTTCCATCTAAAAATTAGAAAAGTGAGGAAATATTATAAAGGTTCTAATTTTGTAAATTGTTAAATTTTAATATTCTGATATTCTAATATAAGCAATTTCTATTCATATGTAAAATGATTTATGGTGTATTAAAAAAAATTCTTTCTCGAACCGAAATTCAATATGAAATTGTGATTTAACATATCTAATACTCTCTTTCTAAACACACTCTCTCTCAAACTCTCCCCCGATCTATCCCTAAAACTCTCTCCATTTTCATCTTTCTACAAATTGCGGCTAATTCAAAAGATGGGTGTCTTGGTATCATTCCGTTGGATAACCAAGAAATATTCTAAGGCATTTGTGGATATGAGTCGAATCCAAATCAATAAACTGAATTTTGATTGATTTTTTATTGATGCGAACGAAATTATACACCGGTCCTTTTACTTGAATACCAGGTAAGATTATTGTTTCTAATTTCAGTATGTAAATTAGACTAATTTTTTTAGGCTTAGTGTGTGAATTTGTTTGGGTGGAAAGAAATAATAAAAATAATACAAAAGAAAATTTAGATCAACCCCAACAATAATATCATTTAAACTATGTTTGATCCTCGATCGTATGAGTATCCAATTTTACTTGATAATTTCTATTTCTTTTCGCTAACTTTTTGAATCGTGGTGGTAAACTTTGTAGAAATTTAAATAACAAGAACAACAACAACAACAACAATAATAATAATTTGAATCAATATGTAGTTATAATACTCAATTTTATTAGTTAAAATTAAAGTTACGTATTAATATTATCAAACTTATACGCTATTTAGTAATATTAAATAAAATAAAATTATAACTATAAACAAATTACACGCCGAGAACTTTTACAATATCACTCTTTCCATTCACTCTGTCCTAGCTTAAACTAGTAAATAAGCATGGAGTTTATACAGGTAGTAGTCAAAATAAACATGACCAAACGAGATAGAACTGAAATATGTGATATAACAAGAAGTGAAAATTAATATTTCCATTTAGTTGTATATGTTTTGTACTGTTTTTTCTGAAACTGACAATTCAATGCGGTTAAATTCATAGACACATGTACACTCTTCTTTAGTCATATAAGACAATAACATCTAATAATAATGATAGTTTGGTTTAACACAAATATAGGAAACTTGATAAATTGAAGTTTTGCTATATCTCATTATATCCATTCTACATTATATATATAAACTAGACATTCAACATTGGTGTAAAATGTAATAAGTGGTTTGCAAAAAATTTCGAAGTAGATGATGCATTAATCCAATCTATAATAGCAGCAGAGATTAGGACTGCATTTGTTTCGATTATTTTTCATTGTGTTGTCCAATTAGCATGTTGAAGATGTACTTCCATAAACTAGCACATTTTATATGTTATTAAATACCTTCTCTTGACTTTATTAATACTTCAACACATTAGAAAGAAATCAAATGTTGGTCATGGAATGATAAATATAGTGATTAATCCTATACCACTACACGAACAATATGATTTATAAACTTAAAAGGACAAATAATATTGAGGAGGGCGGCAGCTTACTTAACTATTATTATATTTTGATTAAGTGCATAAAACCCGATAAAGACGGGCGCTTTTTGAGAGTATCTTTTCTTTACAAGATTTGGTTGTTTGAATATAATACTCCATTCCTTTCAAATCCAGTTGATAAAAAAATGTTGGTCATAAACGGAGAATAAAGATGCTCGACCTTTAGTGAAGAAGAATAAGATATAAAGGATTTTCAATGTAGGATAGTGGTTTAGTAACCAATCAAACATAAAAAAAATACATACACCCGTTTGTTAAATACTCGCAGGTTTCTTGAATTTCTTATTATGTAGCCAAAAGCAGATCTCTAGCAGCCTATCAAAATTAATTATAAGACCTATTGAAAAAACTCAACAAAAGCATAAACTGGGAAAATACTCAACAAATGGGTTCGTGATATGTATTTTTTATGTATGATAAGTTAATAAATCACTATCCTATTGAAAATCATTTATTTCTTATGCTTATTCAATGAAGGATAAGTATTTTTGTTCTTTATTTATGGCCAACATTTTTTTGTTGGTTGGACTTGAGAAGGCTGAGCATTTTATTTAGACACTCGGATATTATGAAGAGAAGATACTCTCAAAAATAGCATTTCTTCATCAAGTTTAATATACTCAATCAAAATATAATAATAGTTATGTATACTTGACCACTGCTTAAGTTTACTAGTCCTTTACGGTTTAAATCATATTGTTTATGTAGTAGTACTGAATCAATCATTACACTTATCTTTCAATGACTAGCATTTGGCTTCTCCCTAATCCGTTACATCATTGATTGGGTCAACATAAAGTACTTAGTAATGTAAAAAAAAATATAGGCTTAGAGAGGTACATCTTCAACACACTACTTAGACATACAATAAAAATATTTAAAATGAATGCAGTACTAATCTCTTCTGCTATTACAAATTGGACTAATGAATCATTTGTTCAATCCACTTATTACATTTTGCATATATGGTGAAAATCACTCTGACATGTATAACATAATATGCTACAAAGGAGTGGATATAAAGAAATCTAAGTAAACTTAAATTTATCAAATTTTATGTTTGTGGTCAATCAAAATCATGATATTTTTTATCAATATTTGTTATGGATCATTCCAATGTATTTTATGTGAACAAAGTTGTGAATAAAAATCCAAAAGTATGTGATGCACGCTCAACAGCTTTAGAGATTCGATAATAAATACCTGGAGGGATATTAATTTCCTGATACCAGTTTGTAACCGTGATAGAAACATGCCAGAGTACATGAGCCATCCTTCCGAGGGGTTGGTGAAATTGTTGATTTGCCTTTCATGTAAACTTGCAGACTAGAAACTTAGCATATGTTGGTTCCATCCTTCGATTTACAAGTTTTTGGAATGAAGAGAAATCAAGTATTCATGAAATAAAGCTTAAACAAAAAATTTATAAGAGTAAATTCAATGCTGCGAAGATGATGGAATCAGCAAAGGAAGTTGAAATTTTGAGAGGCGCTTTAGGAAATAAATCTAAACGAGGGAGGGCTAAAATAGAGATGGCGGCTAAAAATTGGAAAGACCGTTCCTATTCTAAACCAATTTTCCATTCCTATTTTGCAAATTTTAAACACCACCATGTGCCTTTTATTTGTCAACTTCATTAAAAAAAATTGCACTGCTATAAAAGAATAGTCGGCATTTTTTGTTGTCTGTGAGGAAGAAATCTTCTGAAATTATTAAAAATTTTCATTACAGGCGTCAATAAAATGTTGACTATTTAACATTATAGCATTTTTGTTATCTCCTAAAATCTTGATAGTAGCAAGTGGAAATTTTAATTTTGAAAGTAAGATTCATTAGGAAACCCTGATTTGAATGGCTTTCCATTTATACCCATCTAACTATATGCGGAAAAATGTCACGGTAAGATGGATAGAATTGGAAAGTCTTTACCCCAACCATACATGTTTATGTAACTTTATTATCCGTGTGCATATACATTTTTAATAATAGTTGCAATACCTTTGGTGTCACACTTTTTTGGTATCAAAGTGAACTACCAAAAATGCCCCTAATACCAAATCGTGATATCACTTGAAAATAGGATCTATCAGTTAATTTTCTTTAACAAATTCAAAACTTCCATCTACACATATTATCTTATCTTAAAATCACTTAAAATTAGTATCTAAAAGATGAAATTCCTTTAAAAATTCAAAACATGCATCTACAAATTCTACCAAATCTTCGTATCACTTAAAAATAGGATCTAATAAATAAATTTTTAATCAACAAGCGTCATCACATGCGCTAGTGCGCGTATTGTTTTTCTATAAATTGCATATTTTTAACACATTCAAAACAATATGTTTTGCAAATAGTTAACTATATTTTTACGTTGAAGACATATATGCAGTTAGTTTGATCTTTTATTTTTATGTTACAACAGCTAATTTTTAGTTCTACGTTACAAATCCAATTTTTATGTTAGTTTGAATTCTCATTTGTTAGATCCTATTTTTAAGTGCTATTAAATTTTCATAATATTAATGGAATCAACATCTAGGTTTGAATAATTCTAAAGTAATAATAGAGAGATTTTATCTCCTAATTAATAGGAAAGATTATATGAAATAACAATTTAATACTTAAAAAGTAATATATAGGTATATTGTTGGATGTTCACGGTCGGACCAAAAGATTGCACTTCCAAGCCAACTATTAATTAATTAATTAATTATATAAATGAAATTTCAAACCTGAAAATAAATTTGATGTTCTAACTTAGAAATAAAATTTAAACCAACAAAAATGATTTCAAAACAAAAATATGGTTAAATATTTCCGTAAATCATTTTCTCTTGAATGTGCTAAACATATACAATTGTAGAAAAAAAATTCACGCGCAAAGCGTGTGCCATAACGCTCATTATAAAGTATAAGGAACATATACTATTTTCCAAAACAAATGCATATCATGTAATGTCACCTTTAAAGGCATAAGCATATACTTTTCTAGTATTTTGGTAGATTTGTCAAGAAAAGTATTTATATTATCTCTTTACTCATTTATTTAGTTTTGTTTTGCTTAACATGTTAAAATGTAGCAAAGTTTCTTCTAAGAAGACAAGAACAATTTAACACGATAAGAAATCAATCTTTCAGTCAACATATAAATCCTAGATTTTAGGCTCCACACATTAATTGAATTTTGAAGAAAAAACAGGTGGTATAAAAGACACATATAGTACAAATACACACACACACATAATATTCTACTAATTTTTATTAAACCGAAAGTATGGTCATTTGAACTATGGAGACATAATTAAAATTAAACGATTATAATCTATCTTAATGAAAAACCTAGTGTTGTTCATAACCTGATCTACATATCAGCCCTAAAAATCGGATTTTCTATTATACAGTTTGCAAGATATAACTTAGGATGGTCTAATAGAAAATATAAATAAGTGATCATGCGAATCATGGTGAGTTATTTAAAACAAATAATTAGAATTTATCTTCATGAAAGATCATAATGTCATACACATTTGACTTTGTAGATAAACGTTGAAAACCTTTTTCCTCCAATTTCAGCCATGGTTTGCAAGGCTCAACTTGAAGTACTCTAAGAGAAGAGATAAAGAAGTTAACATTCGACTAATGGAGGAGGTGAAAAAGTGAACTTTTCTCTAACGGAGGAGATGAGAAGGAGACCCATTCTTTTTTTAAATATGATTAGAATTTCTTTTTGAAAAGAAAGTGAGATCCTTTTTACCACTTAACATTAAAAATAAAAATATGTTGAAATAGTTAAAATATTGAAAAAAATCACAAGATAGAGAAGAAGACGGGAAGAAGAAGAAGAGATAAATAACCATTGAAGGCTACATTTCAATGATATTTATAGACATAGAGCCTAAGTAAGTATACAATAAAAAACTATTGTACTAGCGTGGATACTGTATTATCCATGATTTATTATTTAGCATATAATAATGATCGCTTAATGGAAATAAATATAATTAGTCTTCATTTATTTTTCAGCCAAAGTTAGTTAATCACTCTTTATTTGTGTTTCATATTTGTCCCTTGTTTTCTTTATGTAGGATCAACCAAAATTTGGTAATCATTGTTTATTAATTGCTTAATTTATGACATAAAGATATGTGCATTGTATATCTTATTTTGGTCATCGTTATCCTTTTATATCTATATTAATAGTTGGCACGGAAGCGCAAACTTTTGCTCCGACCATGAACTTCCAAAATTGTCTTTCTATGTAATTCTTTGGAAAAATTTCATTATAATTTACTCATGAAAAAGCATTTGAAATTGTCCTTTGAATGCCTGAATAGAGTCGAAAAATACATGAATACGACCACACATTTTTTAAGGTTTATTCTGTTTTAACATGTAATATTTCTTTCTTCTATCGAACAAGCTATATTTCATTCTTTTATTGAACAAGTTATACTATGAAAGATCTTTTGAAAAATTTCCATTATAATTTACCCTATAAAGTAGCATTGGATAAGAACCTTTAAATGCAATCAAAAAATTCATAACCATGAATTTGAAACTTAATATCATGCTTTTGTTTATGATTGATTCGGTATACTCTAGAAGATAACGTTTGAAAAATTGCGATTATAATTTGCACTTGAAAATAGCATTTTAAAAGGTCATTTATAAGCTTGAAAGGCTAAATATAACATTGATTGGGTATAATATAGAAATATTCAAATCCTACTAAAAATGATAGCACTAATTCGATCAAAATACGGCTAATAGGCTAAATATAACCTTGATTGGATATATCCTAGAAACATTTCCATTACTATTCACTATAGAAAACAACATTTTAAAAATTGTCATTTTAATTTGCCCTAGAAAATAACATTTGAAAAGCTCCATTAAATGCTCGATAAGTTAAGTATTACATTGATTGCGTATAATCTAGAACACTAGATGTCTAGTAATATTCATTACTAGATAAATTACCACATAATAGCATGCAATCTGTAAAAAAATTAACCGTGTTTGTTAAATATATTCATTATTAAATAGAATATGGCTGGCCAATGCATGCTAAGGAGAGAATCGAGCATTTATCTTTTAAATATCTAACTTAAGAAAATTCTTCCTTCCCTAAAAATATCATATGAAATTTTACATTACTCTTCATTCCACTATTCATAATCAATTCAACATTCACTATCACTCTATTACTTCCACTTCTCTACTCTTTATTTTTGTTCGCATTTATTCACTGCTGTTCACCATTATTGACCCCCAAAAAAATAGTTCTTTCAAAGCTTCAGGTCGTTTAGTTGCATCTATAGAAATATTTCCTTTTTATTTAATAAAAATTTAATAGGCGGGACTGTTAGTACAAGAAATTTAATGGTCGGAGTTTTTTATTTAAAATTGTTTTGTTCGTTGTGTTGATTGCAAATTGATAGTGGAATTCCATTGATGAGTAATCGTAACATGGTTGTTGTTTGAGATCCTACTTGATGTTGCAAAAGGATGATGAGACTCTGTTAATTAGTGTGTATTTTTAGAATTTCAAATTGATATCATGTAAAATATATTCATTGAATTCGCTTTATTAGTACCAACCACTGACAATCGTCTGCACTCATCCCTAAAGTTAAGCACTCAAAGGTAGTACATACATTCTAAAATAACCTATCTTCCTTAAAAAACACTTTTCTCCTTGTTGCTATTTTGTGCTGATATTTCAAGCCCGCAAGGTAACTACCATTTGATGTCTTCCATACTCTTAACCAATTAACTTTTCCTTGGCGTTTTTTAGCGAACTTACTATTATGCAGGACGAATCTGAAAAATCAGGTGGAACTCCGCTAACCATCAAGGATATTTCTCCTTCCATAATGTTATCAATATTGCAAACATAATACCTAGGCTAATCTAGTTCTTTCAACACTCAAAATAACTAAGAAGATCTAGAATTCAAACTTTTTGTAAAGTAGATGGAGCAACAATTATGCAGCCTTGAACCAATGGCTAGAATTAACCACTCATATTCCTCCTTGGTACTTATCAGAGCATATCCATTTAATCTCTTTTAGGGCCTAGCTAGTACGGAAGGTCCATCATCCTTTAATTTTTTTAATGTTTGAACTATTGATATGAAACAGTTGTAATGACCGATTAAAAAGTTCTCTGTTGAATAATAATACTAAACTACCATGCCACATTAATTACAATTCATACCGTATTTAACATGATAATATATATATATATATAACAATTCATAATAATATATATATAACTTGATTACAATTCATACCGTATTTAACATTTTTTTTACTTCCAATTCATACTTGGTATATAATTTAATTTCCTAATTCACACACGTTGCAATTCTACTCGATACATGGAAACATTATTTATCTTCATTAATTATCTCATACCACATTACTTATTTATAGAGAAGCATTGTAAAATATTTGTGTTATTTCCTTACCTTTCAAAACTTTTAAGCCACAGTTTTGAAATATATATAGGCATTGTACAACCCTCTAACTACCGAAGAGGCAATAAATCTACTTTATAGTATATGATCATATTCAAGTTGCAACTATAATCATATTTATAATTCAAAAAAATTTCAAATAATCATGAATGAATGCCCAGTCATATTAAATTGTTTTAGCTATGAACTAAAATCTCAATGATTTAACATAGTTTCATACTTACGGAAACACAGTCAAAACTAGTAGAAATAATAATCTAAAAGATCTTTTGAAAATAATATTCAAATTTGAAATTGTTTATAACACATTACTAACGGCAAAATTGCCCCATAGATGCATTAGTTGTTTTGACTCCATTAGAAGTATTTCCAACGCATGTTGATTTTGGGTTTCTTCCATTTGAGCATTACAAAAGTCCCATTTATTGCCGATCACGTAGAAAACTTATATAGGAATTCAATATAATAAGATTGAGATATTGTCATATAACGACAACTAATTCAAGTAAGACAAAGTAATGATAGTTATTGTTACCTGACCTTTCGACCATACAAATTGGATTCACATTTGCTCAGTTCGAACTGTGAGCTATTCATTTTCCATTTTTAAATCAAAGCAGCATCGCTTTTGGTTAGCTCGAAGAAAAATAGATTTTAATACAACTCATGGATGCATATGCTTAGTTGACTGAAATTTAATTAGACTTATATAAATATTAATTCATGATCCATAAGCTTATTTTGTACTTTTCCCTTACAGTTTTAGAAGACTTTGACAATCGGGATTCTACTATTTGCAGTCTAATAAATATAAGTTGTGTTCCTTTAATATGTTTTGAACAATCCCTGACATTTCTTTAACAGTTGCAAACAAAATTTGTACTTATTAATTATTATATGTACAACAATATACCTATGAAATGTATAAATTGGTTCAAGCAAAATTTTACTTTAGGCACTATGTTAAACACAATTGTTGCCTCTATATCAAAGTAAAGTATAGAAACATAATACTACAACCCAAAATAATATGCAAAGCGAATCAGTTCTCAATCTTAAGTCTTTCATTGGTCATAATATGGCTATTGTTTTTTATATGTTTAAAATTACCATATGGTCACAAAATAATATAAATTCAGATATTTTAGTTTGAATCATATTTGTTGGTAACATGATTCCAAAACTAATATCTTAAAGTTAATGACATTTCATCTTTAATCATATTTGTATAGTGTTAATTTTCCCAAAATAGTTGCTCATTTGAGAACTAACATTACAGCTTTAATTCCCATAGGATAACGAAGTCTAAAATTTGGATCAAGCTTTTATGTTGTTTACCTGCCTTTAGAGATTGTTCCGATATTCTAGGTATAAAGTGTATTGAGTTGTATGAGCTTGTTTGGGTAAAATATTCATGACATCATTTTTGCAACATCCTTTCAAAGAAACTTGTACTAAAATACTTACATTATACCTAAGGAAGATATAAATATTTAGAAAAATGTCCAAAGTTATTGAACGAAGTATGCAACTAAATCCTTATAATAAATCTTATGATTAAGCCAGTTTCCACAAAATCTAGTAGTCATTACATTTAATAATGAACTTCATTTGAACTACAGTTGATTTATTCACACATATAACCGTTTGTTATTAACAACAAGGGATTTCAAGAATAATGCACAAATTTCGTCGGAGTGACTATCAAAACAGACGTTTAATCAAAAAATTACATATTAATTAACACCAATGTCTATAAACATTTGAATTTGTGGAATCAATTTTAAGCTATAGTTTAATCAAACTTTGGTTATCATAAAACTATGAACAATGATATTATATCGTACATTTTTTTATCGTCAATAATGTTCTTTCACTTGTTCCAAAGTAAATTATTCCATCAAGACTGTAATAAACCATCTCATATGGTGAGCAGTGAGCTACCTCCTTCGACTAATCGTGTTGCCTACCGTGGATGCAACGTTGGTGGTGACATCGAGATTAGGGATGAATAGTGAGGTAGTTGAAGGACTGGGGATCGTATGCGATAATTCGAAGGTAAGGGAGATCATTGTTGAGGGAGGTTGTTGTAGATGCTACATCGAAGATGAGATCAAATATGGGGATGGTGGATTCAGAAATTTTGTGGATGGATTTCGGTAGGAAAACAATTAAGTTTTAGGAGAAGTGTACGGAATGAAAGGCCGGTGCAATGGATGTGGAAAATGCAAAGGTGTTCCTGGAGGTTAATAAAGACACCGTGTAAGTTAATATAATGAATTTTCTTTATTAGTAATATATATAAGATGTATAATATTTTATTAGCTATGATTCCGATGTGTTGTATATAAGATGTATAAAACATCAACAGAAGTTTACCTCCAGTACCTTAAGACAAAACCCTTTACCAATGTTGTAATATGATGTGAATACATGTGAATACAACATCCATAAACATCCAAACATATGAAATAGAATTAAAAAAATAGCAAATGTAATTAGTGTATCGTACACAAATCCATCTCTATTGGAATCAAATGGATAAGAAGCTGCTTGAGGGTCATAGTTATACTTTGTTGATAATGCTCTCAGTCTACAATAACGTGTAATATTAAAGATCTCAATAAAAAAGGTTTAAAGCATTGATCGTTACTAGAGGTGTTAACAAAGGAATAATGGGCTTCATTATCACGCACAAAAATATTTATAAGCTAAGAAATATGCTCTTCAACACTAGCATCAATTATGTTATGGTTAACGTGAACAGAATGCTTCGAATTCTTTTATTCCACTGATATATGGACAAAATAGGAAGTAAAGGAAATAAATATAATTTAAATTCATTTTTAATGGTCCTCAAAATGGGGTTATGGAATGTATGTAATTGTTTTTAAATTGTGTGCTGCTAAATGTTTATGGTGTGTTGGCCAGTTTCATGATAGTTTAGTCTATGGATGACCATTGAAAGTATGTATTAAGTGAAAAAAAAAAAATTCAATGATTAAATGTTGTTTCATTTCTTTTTTTAGTAAAGGTGGCTATCAATGTTCTTTTTAATAAAGATGGCTATCAATGTAATCGTTTTTAATCTACTATAAATAAGGATAAAGTAAGTAAATATATTTTAAGGTTCATTTTTATTGGTCCTCGATATGGACATAAATCGAAATTAATATTTAACTCTATCTTGTGTTAGTTAAAATATAATATTAACTGTTGCTTCATACTCGCACGCACACACTAAATATTGAGGAAATTGAGCACGAATATCTAAAGCTCTCTACATTAATTAGTACGATAGCTTTATTTATCATGCACAAAAATATTCAAAAGCTTAGCAATATGCTCTTCAACACCAGCATCAATTTTTGTACATGTTTATTTGAGATGTAAATTAATATGATAATATATTTTATTCAACCGAGTAATTTAATTTTTATTCCTAGACGACTTCGTCATTTCTGACATCTTCATTCGCAAAAAGGTAATTTATTTACAAATTATTTAAAAAAGATTAATATTTATTTGGCTATATCATTTAAATTAGATAATATTTTCTATTTACAAAAGTTCTTTACACATAGCCAAAATCAAAAACGATTCTCATCTTTATAATAAGTAGAGCATACAACAAAATCTAAGTAATTATACGAATTACACACACACATAAATATCTAAATATATATTCCATTTGCTATCTCTAATCAACTTAAAGTTTAAATTCGACATGAAGATACATCTCTCTTTTAACATGGAGGATGTTTATTACAACAATATGTTGTCGATTACAACAATATGTCATCGATAATTATGTAAATATTCAAAATGGTAGAATGAGATGGTTTCGTCAAAATCGTCATACTGGATCGAAATTGTATATGGGACTTCAAGACGTATTGAATGCTGCAGAAAATAATGCAAGTATGACACTTTTGCCTTTTCTTTGGTCTATTTACAATATACACACACACACACATATATAATTTTGTATCAACTTAATTTTTTCGATATATGTAAAATAGGAAAAAGTGTAGTATTACCCTCTTTATTCAATAGAAGTCCACATAATATGTACCAACGATATCAATATGCAATGGAAGTCCATGTAACATAGGTAGAAGAGTTTAAAAGTTTCTGCAAGCGGTGAAAAAATGGGATTACCTGAAGAAGACCAAAGTACAAGGCATGTATGGTTGAAGCATCAAATACACAAACACCGTCATCTTGTGACGACCCGGAATTATCGAGCATTTAAATTCGGAATATTTAACTGATTTTAAATATTAAATAGAGTAATTTTAACTTGAATTACGAATATCACAATTTATTTGATAACTAAATTATTGAATTAAATAATTTGAAGTTGAGTAAAATGTTGAATCTAGAGTTTTAAGCCTATTGGAAATAAATTGAGGGCTTATGAAATTTATATTGATAATATTGAAGACAATAGAAGTGTTAAAATTGAAATTAACAGTGGTTTGTTCAGTTTTAAAAATTTTATAGTTTAAATTAAATTTAAAAATAGCCTTCCGAGGCACAGCCTTGGAATTCGACGAAACCAGTTCCATTTGATCCGTAATATTGAATTATTATCAGATTTCAAATTTGGTATCGATCGGAGTTGTTGTGTGCTTGTACGTTAAGTAAAAATGTTGAAAATTAAATCGAAATTTAATATAAGAACTGGGTTCAAAAAGCTATCTTCCCCATACGATCGAATTAGGACTCAAAACATTTTCCAATGCATCTGGAATAGGCGTATAACATTATAAACGCCTAGCGGCATGCCTCGATAGGAGTTCGAAATTTTGAGTTACGAACTGAAAACAATTTAAATTTAATTTGAATTCAATTATACTTGTTCTATTTGAATAGTCAAATCCTTCCCGATAACTTTTTCATCCAACCGTTATTCAAAATCACTATATTAGGTTTTCTTAACGCAACCATCAAATCGTGTCCCCCTCTTCACTTTTCTTTTTATTTTAACCCGAGCCTTCTTTGTAATGTCTCGTTCAAGAATAAATTAATGGCTGAACAAATCAATTTTTCCCAAAACCCTTTTCCTTCAAACCACCTATTCCTTCAATCCCCAAAAAAAAAAAAAATATATACTTATGGCCGCAATCAACTGCGATATCTTCTCGTCCTCCTCAATCCAAACGAAGTCGCTCCCCCTTTTAACTATCGCAACCTCCTGCTTTGTTCAGATCGAAGTTTTCATTTTTAACCATGAGGAGGAGGTGAACTCAGGTATATCTGGAAAGGAATCGCGACGTTCGCACGCGACGGCATGGCAAGGACATCGGCGATGGATTGTAGGGTTCGGCGCTCGCGTCTCGAGTTGTGGAGAGATGAGTAGCGGCGTTGGCAAAGTGTGGGCGTACGCGAGAAGTCGTGAAGGTTGCTGTGTGGTGGTGAGGTCGGGTTTATTTACAGTAAGGTATAGGATTTTGTCTTCTTTATTTAAATTTTATTTTTAAACAATATATCTATATATATATTTACACAGAGAAAAGAGCTTTAAAACCCAGATTTTTAAATGGCACAAATATATGTAAATATATTAGGGAAGAAAGGTATTACAGAATAAAACCTACTATTTCGGTTTATTTTCAGGAAAACTTTTATATAGAAAGATTTGAAAATATAATATTGGAATTTTATAGTGGTAAAGTTTATAAAAAAAATTAAATTATTTTTTGAAACCTATAATTTATTTTTAATATATATATATGTATTTTCAAAGTGGAAAGAAAAATAAATAAATATAAAATAATATACATATGCACATTTTAAACTAAATCGTTTATTTTAAATTATGTGTTTAGGGTGATTAGTTATTTTATAAACTAATTTGATTATTTCAGTTACTAAAATATTGTTGATTAAAGGAAAATTAGTTTACGATTTCATTATTTGTTTAAAATTAAATTATTAGTTTAAAATTTTTAAATTTAAGTATAAGTTAAAATAAATAAGTAAATGTTAGTTAATTATTGGATTTATTCTAGTGTTAATTAACTATATTATGTCATACAAGGTCTAAAATCGAGAAACAAGGTGGAATGAATTGAATGGAAATAGACAACAAATAAAAGCAAAGGTGAGTTAATCTCACTCAGTTAAATTTTAATTTAAATGATTAAATTTAAATAATTGTCTAATGGCTGAATTGATTGATGTGCTATAGTATGGTATATTTTGGAATCGATGTTTTATATTGTGCTAACGTGTGTGGATGCAGGGAAAATAGGTTGGAGGGATCCAACTGGACCCCTCAACTTTTATTTAATTTATTTAATATTCTCTGTTGTGATTATTTGATATTCTATGATGAGTTATATTGGAATATTAAATGCTTTGGTTTGATTGAAAATATTTGGGTATAATGAGCAACCAAAAATATATAAATTGGATTTTTGGAAAGAAAATAAAGAAGTAAATTTGTAAGCAAAATAATTATAGAAAAATTGAATAAATTAAGAATGAATTGGAAAAGGAATAGAAGTAATGATAAATACTAATAAATACCTTCGAGTATGAAAAGAAAAAGAATTTTGAATAAAACAGAAATTAATGAAGTGTAAACTCAAGTTATATCAATTAAAGGAATAAAGAATTATTTTAAATTTCAAAGTTTAAATTTATTTAAAAGAATTAAGAAGTTATTTGAGAAATCAAAAATTGGTATCCTCAATTAAAATATTTTAAATCATAATTAAGAAATAAAATCTGAAATTAATGGATTTTGAAATAAAGGGAAGTAAATTGGAAATCAATTTGGAAATTAATTCAAGTGTTTGGAATTGGCAATTTAAAGAAGAATGTGAAGAGAAGTATATTCCCCGGATAGCGAAGTACGTTTTCAAAGTAAGTTTTTAAACATAAGATAAAAGTTTAATGTTGTTTTAAAAAGCATGTTTTAGAAAAAATTATTATTTATAAATGTTTAAATCCTAAAGTAAATATTTTTCAAATCTATTATCGTAGTAATTATTTAAGGTAACATGGTATTTTATTTTAAAAAGAGAAATTTTGTTCTATATTCTAAAAAGCAGCTTTATTTTAATTATTTTTAAATTATATATATATTTTTAATAAAGCATTAAAGCAGTTTTTAATTTAAATATTTAAGAATATATTTTATAATAAGGTGTTTTAAATCATTTTTAAAATCTAAGTGTTGTACTTGGTGATTTCTGAAGAAATAGAAAATATTTGGGAAATTTATTCAGAAAAGGACGATAGTTTTGAAAACTGTTTTTCAAAGCGGTTTGAAAAGTAGGAATATACCTTGCAAAGATATTTTTGAGGTTAATAAATAATTTGGAAAATTATTTAATGTTGGATGGATGTTGCGAATATTAATTAATAGTTAAATAACTGACTATCAATATTGGCCAAATACGTTGATCGTTTCGAAGAGACCGGGATCTGGATTTATTTCTCGAAAACCACTTCGATCCGGTTTGTACATTTCGTGGAATACGATTTTTGGATTCGAAATTGGAGCATTGAAGTGCAAGGGCTAGTGCTACTAATCCTGAGGATATTTCCAAAATGGATGAAGTAGGAATAGTGCCTTCGGTTCCGTTCGAACCCGGGACGGACTTGCATAGATGAATGCTTTCGGAACATCGTCAGGTGGACGATGGGCATTCTAAGGAATATGTTCTAAAAAGGTAACGCTTAGCCTCAAGCCTCATCAACCGAGAATGACTGAAAATCAGGGATTATGCAGCAAGACTAGGTGGGTAGCACCCAAGCAGGGTGAGTCATCCTTGTATAAATGTCCCTTTTTATTTCGGCTTAGTGGGCGGTTGCTGATCCCAACCGCGGGGTGATCTCACTTGGGATTATCCAGTAAGGGTAGTCCCGGTTTGGGTTGCAGAGGAGCGGGCGTACTCCTCGGTACTATGATCTAGGCCACGTACTTTTACAGGTGGTACCCCAGTGCCTAGTCATTAGTTGGAAATCCATTCTCCCTACGAGCCTTGTATGAGTTTTGTTTCTATTACCCACTATGTGGCTAGTAGCTTGAATTTAATGAATGTAACAATTTCTGCTATTTTATAAGTATTTGTATGTAGACCCTATTATAATATCGGAGGATTTTGATAAAAACTGTTTTAGCTATCGTAAGGTAAAAACCCGACATGTTTATTTGTGGCGTGGTCATACGAGATGCTTTTGTTTTCAAAGGATTTTTGAAACTTTAATAATCCATTGAGTGTGGTTTTCTCGCGCTAGTAATCCAAACAGACTCGGGTGTTATTTAACTGTAATGCTTGGGTCAGACCGAGTATTATAGGATACATGATATGATGTTGTGGAGCTCAGGAGACGAGCTGGATGACGATACGTACCTTCGTACTTAATTTATATATATATTCCACTGTGTTCAGTAGCTGTGTATCCAGTTGTATGTTATTGATGTTGAGCTGTGATTGATGTACTCTGACGATGTACTATATAAACAGACATATTTGTTTTGGGGTAAAGATCATTTATGATCTATTATATTTTATTTCGCTGCGATGGTTAGATTCTATTGTTGTTTTCTATTTTCTTCTTCTACCTCTTATTCTTTAACCCAAATGGTTCGTATTTCTGTACAACTTGAGTTGATTGTGGTAGAATAGTGTTGACTCATGCGGTACGGATTTGCTGGTCGTTTCATTTGGTATTAGAGCATAGGTTGGTGATAACCTTGGCTCTGGTGGGAATTACTCATAAAATAGAGTCCATAGTACGCTAGAATGAGTTTGGGTATATTAATAGATATGAGCGTGTATTTGTTAGTGAATATAAAATTGTTTATATATTGTGTTGATTTATCGGTTGAGTGTTTATGGATTCTGGTCGATATATAGGACGCCATGTCATCGATAGGGGTTTCTAAACTCTTGAACAGGTAAACCAACACGGTATTGTTTTAAATAGGGTAAATGAAATAATTTTACCCAAAATTATTTTGTATATAAAGAAATAATTTTTCGTAAATTATTATCATTATATATGGATGCTTGTATGGTAGAAAGTGATAATTTTTAATTATTATCATTATTGTATGATAATTGAAATAGAATTGAAATAATAACTAAAGATTAAAGAAGAAATTAATAATAAATGGGATTTGTATAGGTGATTTATAGTTGAATAAGATATTGATACCATAATTAAAACTAAGAAATCAATTTATATACAAATGAAATTTGTAAAGATAAACTAAATGTAAATTATAGTGTGATTCATAATTAAAATAAGATAAAGTTCCAAAGTAATGTTTGAAAATAAATTTAAAAGGTTTGGAATTTGAAAATTTGGAAATTTAAGTTCCTTTGAATTTGAAAATGATTCCCAAAGGTTGGGAAAAATAATATATCCGAGAGAAATATTTTTGAATCGGATTTGAAATCTAGGGAGATTTGGAATTTAAAAATATTGGAAGGGTTTTAAAAGGAGAGAAAAACATTGAACTCTTTACGGTCGCTGGAAAATAATTCCGGTGTTGATCGCGACATCATCGTTGTTCATTTTCGAGTTTCCATGAGAGAAATTGCTACCAAAATTTGTTTTGAATTGGAATTGTTTGCAAAACCGGTTTGGTTCTGAAATTCAAAGAGATAAATTTGACTTTAGAGATGCAAGGAATTTTGGATATAGGTGATTTCAAAGGGAATTTTGAAATGTTAGAAGACTGTTTAAACTTTGGAATCTTAACTAAGAATGTTGATGGCATATAAGGAGCCTGACAACTTGTAAATTTGGAATTTGTTGAAATAAAATTCAACTCGTAAGTAAGTAAAGTGAAGCTGAATACTGGAATTAAAAATTTGAATGGTGTTAAATCATGTGTAACGAAAAAAAATTTAGTCAAGCTGGACTAAATAAAACAAAGTTTTGATATTTAAAATTTGTAAGTAACCGATTAACTAATATAGTATACAAATGAAATGAAATTCAATATTGGATGATGCTTGATTTAATGGTGTGAAAATAAGCGTAGAATAAGTTGACATGGACTGAAAATAATTAATGCTGGAAATAAAATTTATTGATTGAAAATGAATTTGTAAATGAAATAAGTGGATCAACTATTGAACTTATAAAGTGAAGTCGATATTAATAATTAGAAATTGGAAACTTTAATCCGAGAATTAAAATTTAACTTAAGTGAATGTTGAATTCACTTGAGATAAGTCAAATAAAGTTGAAATTGAATTAAATTGGATATAAAGCTGAAAGGTAAAATGATTATAATTGTGAAATAAAAATTTATACCTTAAGCTAGCAAGTGTTATATATATAATCTGGAATTTGGTCATAAGATGAAATGACTCAAATGAGCAATATTAGCTTTTAAATAAGTAAATAAGTTTTGAACTCGTACATTGAGAAATAAATTTTAGTTAGAAATGGATTGAATTGAATCAAAAGTCAGTTGTGTCATGAATGATATTAATGGAATTAAGTCCTTGCTTAACAAAAAAATTCAAAGAATAAATGTTACTAGATTTAACTGAAGTTTAGTTGGAATAAAACTGAATTTAAATGAATTCAGTCGAATTATAGATAATACTGGCTGGAATAAAATTCTTACTTAAAAAAATAAAAATAAATGTAAACTAATTAAATATTGAATTATAATAAATAAACTTTGGAAGCTTATAAAAGAATTGAAAAGCATTGAAAATATATATATATATATATATATATATATATGTATGTATGTATGTATGTATGTATGTATATAACCCCTAGTTAAAAGTAAAATGTGAATATAATTGATTGTAAATAGTTGGGAAGGAGTGAATATTACTAAGTGAGTAGTTTATAAAAACTTAAATGGGGAATAAGTAAGCAGAGTAAAAGTATTAGTATCCTTAAAAAAAAATCCAAACTTGTGATATTAAGTAAGATTGAACTCAAGATAATGAAATATAATGATTTTATAAAATGATTTTCAGGATAAATGAAAAACAAAATCAAGTATGGAATTATAATTGGAAGTGTTGATTGAATGAAAGTTAGAATTGGACTAAAATGGATATGGTGTGAAATATAAACAAATCCAATTCAAGCATAAATTGAAGGCCTTATTATTAATAAATTCAACAATGAATTGTTAATGTAAATTAAAATTTAAAATGGATAAAGGAATAAACTAATCGAATAAATTGGTGAAATGGTTGGGATTTGATCAAAGGAAAATCAAATCAAAGATTGTGAATAGATAATTGAGTTTGGAAATGAAGCTTGAGTTATAAATAGAAATTCAACTTAAAATTTTAAGTGAATTAAAAATAAATTGAGCTGGAGATCAATTTAAAATTTTCCAATAAAACTTAAGAAATAAAATTCTGCGAACTGGTAAATGTAAATAAAATTGATTTTGAAGTCAATTGAATTGAATATGAATTGAACATGTATGGAATTGGATTAAAAATAAAAATGATTTGAGATGAAAATAAACCCAATTCGAGTATGAATGAAAAAAATGGGAATGAACTTAAGTTATGAAATGGGAGTGAATTGAAGTAAATTAACTTAAGTTTAAAATTAATAGAAGCAGGGGATGATGTTGGGTATAATAAAAATATTTTGGAATCAAACTTTTTGGGTATGAAAGAAATGCAATGAAAGTTTGTGAATAAATTAAAATGGAATGGAATCAAGTGTAAATTGAGTGGGAATCAATTTAATTGGTTATAAAGCTTATGTAATTATTTATTCATATTAATATTGTCGAATTGCAATAGAAAATTGGTCGTTCGACTAAAATGGAAGTAAACAAAATTATATGAATCAATAGCAGTTTAATAAATTGATTTTTGCATCAATTGGAATGAATATGAGTTTGTTTCATTTAAAAATAAATTGAATGGAATGGTATGTAATTTGGATGCAAACAATTTAAAACTAGTGTCGAAACCTTGCATATGTACTTCTGAATGTATATCACATGGATTACTTATGAAATCTATGTGTTAGCTATTTGAATATAAGTGAAATGTTATTAAATTGCATGTATTTAGTACTTACATATTTAAATTGAGTAAGTACAGGAACCTGGAAGCCGTGTGGCTGGATTTGGTCGCTCTAGATGCTAAAATAAATAAGCCGCTTGCTTAAAAATGCTAAATAAGGTAAGCCTACGCAATAAAAATAGGATATATGAACTATTTTGGTTTTTCGGACCGTGTGGGTCTATGTATATATATTTATATCTTTTGTCAAATTGCAAAAGCTCCTCCGTACAAAGGAGACTTTGCTAAAAAAATTCGGAAATTTTGGGAGTTGGAAAAATTTGTGGAAATTTTTGGAAATTTTTTTTGTTAACGACAAATTGATTTCAAACTGGAAAATGAAATAAATTATTAAGTGAAACTAATTTAAAATAATGACAAGGCTTGGCTATAAATGGAAAATGAAATTAAGTGTTCAGAGTTGAAAATAAATTAAATTCATACGGAAATGGGAGAATCAATTTGAACAGAAATAGATATAAACTAAAGTGGTGAAGTGAAAATAAATGAAGAAGCATATAAATGCTTATGCTAAACTTAAGAAACGAATGTGAACTCTTAATTGGAAATTGATATGACAAAAATATTCTAAGTTAATATTTGGACAAATAGATATTGAAATTCTGTAAGGAGTCAGTAAAATGTTTTGAATGTTGTGATTGGGTATTATTGCTAAGTAAGATATGCATGTATATTAAGGGAAAAGAGAGTTGGTTTTGATTTCAAAAGATAAATATGAATTGCTCGACAAAAAGGTATGTAATTTAAATTTCTGTGAAATTTGATTGGGTTTTTGAATCTAGCCACTTGGCTTTTGTTTTGTTTTGGAATTTGGAAGCCCGTAGAGGCCTTTTGTAGTTGTACCGAGCTAGCTGCCAGAGGAGACGCTGGCAAAAAATTTCAAAAATTGAAGGAGTTACAAAAATTTTGAGAAAATTTTGATAATTCAAAATTTGGGTTTAAACTGAAATTTGAACGATTGAGCAAATAGTATTGTTTGAAACTATGAAGGAGTGGGAAGTTAGTAAGAATGATAGTGGGTCTTTAATAAATGATATGTTATGGCAAGTTGATAAAAGTGTTTGGTTTTGGGAATAAGTAAACGGATATTGGACCATTCCTCTTAACTAGTAATTTCAGGGACGAAATCCTTTTAAGGGGGAGGAATGTGACGACCCGAAATTTTCGAGCATTTAAAATCGGAATATTTAATTGATTTTAAATATTCAATAGAGTAATTTTAATTTGAATTACGAATATCACAATTTATTTGGTAACTAAATTATTGAATTAAAAAATTTGAAGTTGAGTAAAATGTTGAATCTAGAGTTTTAAGCCTTTTGGAAATAAATTGAAGGCTTATGAAATTTATATTGATAATATTGAAGACAATAGAAGTGTTAAAAATGAAATTAACAGTGGTTTGTTTAGTTTTAAATTTTTTATAGTTTATGTTATCGTAAAAATCTGACGCTAACACCCCGATGCAAGTAAAGCAAGTGTGAAAGCATCACGCGATGATACGGGAATCAGACAGAAGCAGGAAGATATCAGAAAGACAGTAAAAGACACAATTATTATAGTGGTTCGGCTAATAATCAAGCCTACGTCCACTTTAGATCTCTTTATTGCTGAATCGGGTACAATTTATACAACTTTCTTCAATTACAACACACTTTAGACTGGTATATCAAACTTTGATGGAGAATAATCTTCCAAATCCATGTTGAATGATGTAGATTTTCTCTTGAAGATTGTAGTAGTGTCCTTGGTGTTTGGAGTACTTGAAGTGCTGGTCGAGTTGAGAAAATGACAGAGTGTCGGGGCTTCGAGAATGAGCCGAAAGATCCCCCGAACGTTGGAGCTCACGCTGCATTTATAGGAGTTTCCTGGTCATAAGTTGTAGGTCGGAAGCTGCGACTTAAAGTAAGTCGTGGGCCGAAGGTCGCGACCTAAAGTAGGTCGTAGGTCGGCGATAACGACTTAAGGTAGGTCGTAGACCACATGCGAGCGACCTAGCAGAGGGAAGCTCCGACCCTTCCTGGTAACCCTGGTCTCTTCTGGATGAAGTACTAGGTCGTGGACGACTTAAGGGAAAGGTTGGCAACCTTACAGCACTAAGATATCCGATGTAGCGACCTAAGCTAACTCGTTAACCCACTATGTCGTATAGCTCATTAGGTCATTAGGTCGCTAGGTCGCGGACCTCTTAGGTCGGTCGGTCGCCAGGTCTTTTAGGTCGCTGAGTCGTGGCTTCCTGTAAGCAGTTAGGTTGTCCACCTCTTGAGTCGTTAGGTTGTGCCATCTCTTAAGTCGTTAGGTCGTCCAATCCTTAAGTCGTTAGGTCGTCCAATCCTTAAGTCGTTAAGTCGCTGCCTGTTAGGTCGCTAATTCGCTTCACATTTTAGATCGTCGTGCTTATATAAGTCGCTAGGTCGTTTCATCTTGTTAGCCTCTTTAGGTCGCTCCGGCTGTTGAGTCGCTAAGTCGCTTAACAAAGGAATTAACATTTGCCCCTCGAAGTACACGCCTAGGTCGTAGGTCATGTGCTTCGACTTAGCTCCTTAGGTTGTAAGCGACTCATTGGGTTTGCTAGGTCGCATGACGATATGCCTCCCTTTCTTTTTCCATATAAATCGCTTAACCCGCTCCTTCTTTACTTTATCTGTTCCAACATTCTAAGCCGCCATTAACGAACCTCCGAGCTTAAAGACTTAGCATGAAATCTTTTCCTCTTTCAACCATCAATTCCATCAGTAAATTTAGGTAATCTTGAGCATTTTCTCGTTGCACTCGTTGCCGATTCCATCATAACCATTTTCACACAATTTTGTTGTTATGACGTAATTTGGCATTCAAATTTGCCTTTCGACTCTCTGTCGAATTGTTAGTGGTTGTTGTAGGAACGAATTGGCCTAGGGTTTCATAGGGTTCCTTGAAACTTAGAGAGGACGATGAGGCTTCAGGAATTTGGAGGAGGTGAAGAGATTCTTGGTTATTGGGTTATTGGATAGCGGGTTATGTGATTTATTAAATGGAGAGAAGCGAATGGGTTAGAGGGGGATCGAAAACGACCGGTTTAAGTACCTCAGGTGACCTTGTGTCTTGGATGTAAACTAACCGACTCATCTTCCTTGCTACCTAACCCACCCGCGACTTAACTCATCTGCGACTTAGGCCTTAGGTCGCGGTCGAGCTAGGGCATAGATAATTTTGTACTGCCGAGCAGCTCCTTGCGGCTTATACCAACCTTATATACCTGTTAGGTCGCGAACGACCTAATACTTGAGAAAATTTTTACTGCCTTAATTTGAAGCTTTGTGACTTAACTTTTAGATCGTGTGAACGACTTAAGACTTGGATGCACACTGCAATGCCTTGTATTCTTTAACCCAAACCATACGGCCTAGGACTTGAACAACTTGAGAGCTTCAAAATTTTGATAAAATTTGATTACACTTCCAACTTGAACTTTGAACTGCAGAGATAATTTGCTTGACCTAGCTATGCCTTCTTAACAGATTAAATTAACTTTAATGCTAATGACCTGTTAAATACAACATTTGCAGAAAAATGGGACGAATATAATGCCACTGACAGCCCACAACAAATGACAGATTAGTCGATAAAAGATGATCAACTTAAAGAAACTATATGAAATGCTGTGAATCCATAAATCCAAGTGAAGTATTAAAGCAATGTTAATCAACTAAAGCTGATTTGTTTTCACCAATACTCCACTTGTGTTTGAGCGACAAGTCTTGAAATTTTACGATTGACACATGTTTATTATTTTAATTTCAGTTATATTTACTTGTCACTTTGTTAGCTTCACACAATGCTTCACACATTTAGGAAACATGCACCTTCACATTTGAATATCCAGTTCCTTGTGTAGAATGTCTTCTCATCAAGAGGAAGAAGTAGTACAAACCGGAGAGGCCCTCCCGATGGCTGGTCCACTGGTCAACCCGCCAGAAAGAACTCCAACTAGCTTAAGTTACCGGGTGATCAATCAGTTACGCGGCCAGTTTGGGATTGCAGAAGCAGATGCTATTCTCCCTGGGCCAAATGACTTTGCTGATAGTCCTCCCTTCGGCTTTGTTGCCGTTAACCGCAAAATGTTCCTTTTTGGTGCCATTCCTCCCTTCAACAATTTTCTCCAACAACTCTTTCGTCGATTGGCTATTTCTCCTTTTCAATTGCAGCCCAACGGCTATGCCATTTTGATGGGATTACGCGTTCTCCTCAGAAGGACGCTTGACCGCCTCCCAAGCTTTGAGGAAATCTGTTATTTATGCACATTTGCGAGAAGTAAAGACCATCCTTCCATTATATATGTGAGAAGCGCCAGAAATCGCAAGCTTATCACTGATCTCTCTGATTGAGCTCATGGTTTCCTAAACCAGTTCTTCTTTGTCCATTGCCTCCAGGGATTTTATGCTATTTGGAGAGTAGGGGGTAGGCCTACTTATCCCTATCCTTTCCTTTTCTGAGCTTTGCGAGATCCAAATGTTAACTTCACTTTCTACTTTTGCAGTCCTTCCTCCTCCTTATAGAGATCCAAGCCACAAGCAGATTTTTGAAAGACTGAACGCTGTGGCTGCTGAGGAGAGAAGTATAAAATTTCTGCTGAAGGATGAATTCCTACATCAGTTCGGACTTTTACACCCTTCCCGCTCTACTCAGCCTTATGAAGTTCCTGATTCTCCATCCGATGCACCGGATGTCCTAGTTTCTGCCGAGGAGCCTACACTGAAAGAACCTGCTCCTGAGGCCTCTCTGGTGAAGTGCTCTACTTCTACTGATGTTGCGGGGTCATCTGACAAATTTGACTTGCCCCGGTCATTGAAGAAGAAGAGCCTCTAGAATCTCCCCAACATTCAGGGAAGTCCGGTGGTGAAGGAGCTGGGAAAACAAATCCTGTAAAGCAGAGCGGGGATGACACTTTTGAAGGGTTGAGCGACCTGTTTATCACCTCACAGGAGCTCTTTAAAGATGACCCTGTTACCACTAGGGTTTCCTCTTCAGTAGTTGAGGCAACTTCTATTTTGCAACAGATTCTACCGACTCAAGAGCTGACGTTAGCTACTACACCCATCATTTCTCCGCAACCAAGGAGTGGTTCGTATTTTGACGCGCGTAGTCTGCACGTTACACACACTTAGGATTTTTCAGCACTTGTATGTACTCTCATGCATTTTACTTCCAATATTTTCAAGTTTTGCCTCCTTCTCATTTTCAGGTTCTCCAATGGGGCGTAGTGGTTCCTATTATGACGACTTTCAACAGTACGGAAGGCGTGGTCAGTATGATTATAGGCGCTATCTTCCTACCCACAAGGAAACTGATGAAGAGAGAGCTGCTCGAAAGGCTCAAGAAAAAAGAATGTATGAAGAAAGGTACAGAAGAAGGGATGAGCAACATGACTCTTCTCACAGAGGCGATGACTCTCATAAAGGAAAAACTTAGGACGATAGAGGAAAGAGTCATGACATTGGAGACCCAAGCAAGCGGGCCAGGCTTGATGAAAAGACCGCATCTGCAACTTTAGAAAAAGCCGATGCTCTCACTTCTCTTAAAATTCCTTCAAAGTCTCCCGCCCTTGAAGGAGCCGACATTCAGACACTTCTCGGTAGACCCTCATACCAAGTTGAGAGAGGTCCGCCAACCCTTCAAAGTCGGTTCCCGCATTGGTGCTTAAAGGGTGTCTGTTTCGACCTTGACTTGGTTCCCATCGACAAAGAGGCCATGCTACGAAATCTTGACACTGTTAAACTTGATATTGAGAGAATTTCAGGGTGGCAAAAGCTCGTCGATGAGCTTCAGAGGGTGAACCGGGCCAACCTTGAAGCTACGCTGACGATGGAGAACGACAAGTCTGAATGGAAGAAAATTCTCAATCAACACAACACCGAGATGAAAAACATCGCCGAGTACAACGAAAAGCTTGAGGCGGAGGTCGAGAAACTTAAGCACGAGCTCGCTACTTCTTCCACCTCTTATACTCAAAAGGAAGAAGTGCTTTAGAAGCAAGTTAGAGATGCTCATGCCGCTGAACGGTATGTCGAAACCCGACTTGAAGCTACACAGAAGACGGTGGAAAAATATCGTGTTGAGTTTGTAGAGTTACGGGAGAAAGCTAACTCCCAGGACTTAGAAATCATGAGGCGGAAAGCTCAATTATTAAAGATTGAGAAAGAACGTGATGAGGCAATGGCTGGAAAGAAAGCCGCCGAACAATCTCATGAAGAGACAAAAGCCAACATCAGCTCTACTCTGTTTGATTTTTACGTCCAAAGCGTCTTGGGGCGTGGAAGCCTTGCATTTTTAGGGCCTAAATATGAAATCACTTTAGTTGAAGTGTGGGAGGCTGTACTGGATATGCTCAGAGGTGCCGGTTATTCCGAAGATGAACTTGAGGCGCATTACTTTGATGGCGAAACTCGTGCCGCTCTTGCCAGAGGAAAGGAGCAGCTTGCTAAAGTACGAGCCGAAACAATGGGAGGGGAGCATCTAGAGAAAGAAGCACATTTAACAGCCCCTGTCCCTCCTTCGACTTTGACAGACATTGATATCATGGGCTCCGGTTCCCATTCTCCGCCCACAGCTAAAGTCGTAACTGAGATTACAAGCGCACTGGGCGGAGACGAAGGCAAAGAAAGCACAGAAGCACAAGCTTATGAAATTGACGTTAGAAAGCCAACTTCTCCAGGTAACTTTAATGCTAATCTTGCTTAAGTAGACTGCTCATTTGCTTCATAAGAGTTTGATGAGGTTCTTGATTATTACCTGAATCTCAACGAGCCTTTATCTCCACTCTTTACTGATTTTAACTTCTTTTCTTTTGTAGAGAAAGTACTGAGCATTGTTCAGAATTCCCCTCCTCCAGTTATTCCTCCTCCGTCTCTACAGGTCACTCCTCCTTCCACCACTCAACCGGGTTCACAAGAGGAGCAAATAGAAGCTCTCCAAGACTTGGACGATCCCGTTGCTTCTCAAGAACATAGGGGATAAGAAACTGAGGAGGGCGAAAAGACTCCGGAACTAACTGGCTCCGACGATATGCCGTTAGCCACACTTTTTACCCTAGGAAGCGGGTCTTCTCCTAAGAAAAGGGGGAAACATGGAGTCTGGAAGAAGAAAAAAGCTTCAGCTGGCGAGGAAGAAGCAGAGACAAGTCCGATTGTTCCCCTTTCTCCTTCTTCCCCTACTCTTTCAAGCCGGCGCAAGAAGTTGGTCATCCGGCCAGGTGCAGGCTCAAAAGGTGGAGGGAAGAAGAAATGATGTCTTTGGTCCTGTGCTTTTTATCTCGCTCTTTGCTTTTTGCTTGTATATGAGCTTGTGTTGACTGGAGATTGTGCGGGCACCAGTCCCCGCTTTCTTTTACTTTGAAACCTGCATATGTATAAAATTCTCATAGTATGGAATAAAATGGTTCTTTTACTTATACAAATTTCTGTCTATATTTGAGAACGCTTTAATTTTCTATTTTCATGCAAGTTTCTTTATCCTCTTTATGTGAAGTTGCAGTAAACCTATGGTATGTTTCTTGAGCATTGTTTTCATTTTCATGATGACTATATTGTATTGCCCCCATACCATGCTTTATTGCAATCTCTTTCTCATTAGCAAAATTTTGGAGAACAACTCTTCTGTTTCGAGAGGACTTGTACTCTTCCTTTAGAGAACAACTCTTTCATTTGAAGGAAGTTTGCATTTGTACTTTATAGGATAATATTTTCGTTTCAAGAAAATATTTCTCTAATTTAGTAGAATGCACTTCATATTGGAGGAGTTTTCTCATTTTTTTTCTTTTTTTTTGTTGCGAAGTTTTTACACTTCACTTTTTGGAAAAAGTCACTTTTGCTTTGGCAAGTGAATTTTACTTCATAGTACAGTGGGCCTTCCGAAAAAGGGCTTCAAGCTGCTTGAGCCTCCGAAGAGAGTTTTTTTATTTGATTGTGCCTCTGGGAAGAAGTCTGTTTGTTTGGTTGCGCCTCTTGGAAGAGGTCTTTTTGTTTGATTGTGCCTCTGGAAAGAGGTCTTTTTGTTTTTGCCTCTTGGGAGAGGCTTTTATCTTTTCCCTGTTCGCTGGGAAGCGGGCCTCCGAAGAGGGCTTTTCACATTTCGACTCGTGTGAAGTTTTATTTCAGTTCATGGTGAAATGTGTGCCTCTGAGTAGGGCTTTTGCCCGTAAGTTTGGAGTTTCTTTCTCTTAGTTGGATGGATTCACGGGGCGGACACGAGTGTTCTGTGCGACCGATAAGTCCGCAACTTTCTATCGAGAAAGAACTCTCTTTATCCGGCGAGGCCCGCTCGAGGTCTTTTAGCATTTCAACTATGGTGAAATGGGCCTCCGAAGAGGGCTTTTCACATTCCAGCACTTGTGAAGTTTTATTTCAAATCTCGGTGGAATGCGTGCCTCCGATTATGCATGGAAGTTTCTTCCTCTTGGTTGGCCGGATTCAGGGGGCGGACGCAAGTTACTTGGACGCTTATTTGCGCAGATTGTCTCAACTAGTGAACAGGCGCCTTGCCTTCCCCTTGGGAAGGTGCCTCCGATCATCGTATGGATTCACGGGGCGGACGCAAGTTACTTGGACGCTTGTCTGCGCAAACTGTCTCAGCTAGTGAACAAGCGCCTTGCCTTCCAGTCGGGGAGGTGCTCCCGCTCATTCCGTACCAATCTTTTTTGTTGAGAAAGTCTTCTGGCATGCCCCGTTTGAGGTCTTTATCCTCCGAAGAGTTTGCTTCCGAAGAGGGCTTGTTCCTCCGAATAGGTCTTTTGCTGTCTGACGCTTGCTCGCCCATGTCTCTTTGCCATCTATTCATATCGGCGATCTCCGTTATCTTTTCCAAATACACTTCCCTTTTAGTTGCCAACAATTTCCTTTATCCAAAGAAGTATACTTCATAGTTAAGCGAGTTGGTGGTGGCAGGCATAGGCTACTTAACTGGGTGCTCGTTTGTACAAAAATCCACAATTAGTTAGCAAGGGCCCACTTTTAGCAGAGTCACTAACTTTTTGTTTGAAGCACTTCTTCCGTAGGATTTGAGTATGGAAATTTTGAACGGCAAAGCGTTTGCTTGTTGGGTGATTTCTGGGATTGCTTGGTCTTGTGACGGGTAAGCTTTGTTTTTATGGCCTGCATTATTAGATCGACATTTTAGTAATACAATTGACGTATTTTATATATCGAAATAAAACAAAGCAGTTTATAATAGTAAAGAACACAAGATTTATAGTGGTTCGGCCAAGAACTGGGCCTATATCCACTTTATAGTTCTTATTATTCACTTGCACTGGCTTTACAACGGCTTTCAATACAAGAATCATACATTCATCATTCTTTTACAATATTTCATTAAAGCTTTTAAGTAAAATATGGGCACAAATGATTGTTGTTCCAAGCTCTTGGAATTGGGTCTCCTTCGACAGTTACGAGTTTGAATGTGCCATCAAGAAGTTTTTGGCCTATAACATACGACCCTTCCCAGTTTGGTCCAAACACACCTGTAGGTGTCATAATTCTCTTTAAGATTAGATCTCCAACTTCAATGTTGCGTTGGCGAACTTTGGAATTGAAGTGCCTGGCTATTCTTTGTTGATGAGCCGCAATTCTGAGCTCAGCTTCTTCTCTTTTTTCGTCAAGGAAGTCAAGGGCTTCAAGTTGTAGCTTTTCATTTTCGGCTTGATTAAAATGGATCCTTCTATGTGAAGGGATCTCTATTTCTACCAGAATCATTGCCTCTGATCCATATGCCAATGAAAATGGAGTGTGCCCCGTCGCAGTTTTATGTGTAGTTCTATATGCCCACAGTGCTAGTGGAAGCTTATCGACTCAACCAGCTTTCACCTTTTCCAGCTGCTTTTTGATGGTCGATTTGATAATTTGTTTACTGCTTCCACTTGCCCGTTTGCCTGTGGATGAGCCACCACTGAGAAACTTTTCTAGATCTTGAATTTCTTGCAAAAATCCTGGAACTCTTCACTTTCGAATTGGGTTCCATTGTCTGTGGTTATCTTTTGAGGCACACCATACCTGCAAATGATATTCTTAGTTACAAAGTTTATCATTTCCTTAGAGGTAATAGTAGCTAAGGGTTCAGATTCAGCCCATTTAGTAAAATAATCAATAGCAACAATAGCATATCTGATTCCGGATTTTGCAGTCGGCAAAGTCCCGATGAGATCTATTCGCCAAAATAGCAAATGGCCACGGACTGACCATCTGTGTTATCTCTATAGAAGGTGCTTTTGGGAATTTTGCAAATTTCTGGCATCGGTCACATTTTCGGGCGTAACTTGCGGAATCACGATTAATATCTGGCCAAAAATACCCATGACGGAGAATTTTCTTTGCTAAAGTTTGACCACCTAAATGATCTCCACACTCTCCTCGTGTACCTCAGTTAGAATTGTCTCAGCTTCTTCCTTGGTCACACATCGGAGTAATGGCATTGAGAATCCCCGCCTATACAATCGGCCATCTTGAATTATGTACCTGGATGCTTTTCTTAACAACTTCCGCCATTCTTTTGAGTTTTCTGATAGAGAACCGTCGCACAGATATTCAAATATCGGAGTCATCCATGATTCTTGCTCCCGTGATATAGTCATGATCCAGTCAATATCCATCTCATCAATGCTTGGAGTTGACAGGACTTCCACAGGAACTAATCCCAGCAATTGAGCTTCACCAGTGCTTGCATACTTTAAGAGAGAATCTGCATTCATGTTCTCTTCCCGGGGTATATGATTTATCGTATAATGGTCAAGGTCCTCGAGAAGCTCCCAGGCTATTGACAAATAGCAGGCAGATTTCCCCCTTTAGTCTGAAACTCTTTCTTGACTTGACATACAATAAATTGTGAATCACTGAAGATCTGCAACATTTTGACATTCAATTCTTTAGCAATTCTCAAACCGGTAGTGAGAGCTTCATATTCTGCCTCATTATTAGTCGAAGGAAATTCTAATCTCAATGCATAACACAGAGACCGTCCTTCTGGGGTTTCAAGCACAACCCTGGCCACGGAACAATAATCGTTTCTTGCTCCATCAACATACAATTTCCATCGAATTGGGGAATTACCAGTTACTATTTCCTCACTATCACCTTTGTCTGTACATTCTGCGACAAAATCTGCCAAAGCTTGTCCATTGATTGCTCTCCGGGGATGGTAAGTGATGTCATATTGACTGAGTTCAATATTCCACTTCAGAAGACGACCCGAAGTCTCAGGGGGAAAGAGGACTTGCTTCAGAGGCTGATCAGTGAGGACTTTGATTGGATGAGCTTGAAATTATGGCCTCAATTTTCTTGATGCAATCAGTAGACAATAGGCAAGCTTTTCCAACTTTGAATTGTTCAATTCTTCCCCAGTGAATCTCTTGCTGATATAGTAGATCGGGCACAGAATTTTGGCGTCTTCTCGCACCAGTGCCGCTCTAAGAGCATGAGCTGAGATCGCCAAGTATACAAAGAGATCTTCACCATCGTCAGGTTTAGAAAGTATCGGAGGCGTTTCCATATGACGAACTAACTCATCAAAAGCTTTTTGGCATTCTGGAGTCCAGTCAAAGTTTTTCCTTCCTTTCTTCAGAGCATCAAAGAATGGAATGCATTTATCTGTAGCTTTAGAAATGAATCGACTTAAGGTAGCGACTTTTCCATTGAGACTTTGCAGTTCCTTCTTCGTTCTAGGAGCTTTGACTTCTCTTAAGGCAGTGATCTGAGCAGGATTAGCCTCAATGCCCATAGCGCTCACAATGAAACCCCAGAACTTTCCGGACTCCACCCCAAATGAACACTTCAAAGGATTAAGCTTCATTCCATACTTTCGTAGGATGGCGAACATTTCCGCTAAGTGGTCCATATGGTCTACTGCTTTCTTTGATTTAACCAACATATCGTCAACATAAACTTCCATGGTCTTTCCAATCTGTGGCTTGAACATCGCATTAACAAGCCTTTGGTAAGTTGCCCCTGCATTCTTCAGTCCGAAGGGCATAACTCTGTAGCAGTAGAGACTGACATCGGTAACAAAGCACGTGTCCTCTTGATCTGGCTCATGCATCATGATCTGGTTATATCCGGAGTAAGCATCCATAAAATATAACAATTCATGTCCTGCTGTTCCGTCAACCAACTGGTCAATCCAGGTAGCGGAAAGAAGTCTTTGGGATAGGCTTTGTTTAAATCTGAAAAGTCAATGCATACCCTCCACTTTCCGTTAGCTTTCTTTACCAGTAATGGATTTGAAACCCAATTTGGATAAGTTGATTCCCTGATAAGGTCATTCTCCATGAGCCGATCTACCTCTTCTTTCAATGCTGCTGACCTTTCGGGACCCTGGGTTCTTCTTTTCTGCTTCATAGGTGTAAACTTCGGATCAACATTCAAATTATGTACTGCAACTTCTGGCGATATTCCACACATAACAGCATGGGTCCACGCGAATACATCCAGATTTGCTTCCAGGAATGATATTAAAATATTCTGAACTGCCGCACTAAGTTGTGAATCCACATTCAGCACCTTGTTTGGATCTTTTGGGTCAACAGGTAATGGTACCGTTACTTCCACTGGCACCACTCGATTCACCCCTGCACTGGCTTTTCTGGGATCCATTTTTCTTCGTGCTTCGCTACATTCGCCAGTACAGGGTCCACCCTGTAATTGCTACAAGGTTGATTCTTTGATGCGGACTGGGGCTGCCGCATCCTTTCCCATCCCTCTCTTTCTTGCTTCACGTAGTTCTATCAAATAACATTCCCGCCCCGCATTCTTATCCCCTTTGACAACACCAACTCCATTATCTGTGGGGAATTCATGGTAAGGCACCATGGGGCGAGGATTGCTTTAAAGGCTGCAAGAGTTGGACGGCCTAGGAAGGCGTTGTAAGTAGAAAATTCATCAACAATTACAAATGTCTACCTTCAAACGAGCTTCTTCTGCCTGTCGCCAAGTTCCACGAACATGTCAATAGTCCCAACCGGCTGCCTGGGTTCCCCAGTAAACCCAACGATCTTTTGCGATGAAGCTTGAACATCAGCCATTGGGATCCTCATCTGATCAAAAGTCTTCTTGAAAAGAATATTGCAAGAAGCACCACAATCAACAAGTACTCTTCTTACAATAGCTGGCCCAATGCCAGCAGAATAACCAAGGGATCTATGGTAGGGGCTTCAACACCTATAGAATCCCTGACTCTGAAGATAATGTCATCATTAAAAGTTTTATGCTGTTTCAGAGGTGCAGCATCTTCCAACACAAAAACGTTCTCCTCTGTTGGGGTATATTTCAATGCACGAGTGTACCGTTCCATCTCACCCCAGCTTCTGCCAACTGGGTGAGGTCCTCCTGTAATCACATTAATAACGGGCTACCCAGATTCATGATCCGCTGCCTTTTCACTTGAGCTAGGACGATGAACAGGAGCCTGTTGTGCTTGAGTTGGCGAAGTTGGGCCATTCTTATTCCTCCTTACATATTGCTGGAGCTTGTTTTCTTTCAATAGTTCCTCAATCAATTCCTTCAAGTGACGGCACTCATTGGTATCATGCCCGGGTTGGTTATGGAACCGGCAAAACTTTCCATTCTTCTCGGCTTTCTTAATAACCATTTGCTTAGCTGGTGAGGGGAACTCGACTATGTCTTTGTTTGCAAAGTAGATGTTTTCCGGGGTATCTGTCAGAGGGGTGAAGTTGAAAGGACGACTTTTATTTGCATCTCCTTGCCTCCTCTGACCATCATTCCCCTTCTTCTGATTGCCAGATTCCTTCCTATTCGGGACAGCATTACAATTTCCAGCCCCTATCGACACCACCTTAGCCGGTGCTTGGAGGCTTTTTAGGCGCATGTATTCATCGTCTTTCTTATAAAACTTGTCGAGCGAATTCGGTTCTTTCATTTTCAACCACCTCCCAAACTCACTTGCCTTATCAATAGCCTTCATCAAGTACGTCAAAATCATTCTCGGCTCTGCGTTGTCTACTTCAGCCAGAGCTATATTGAAGCGATTCAAGAAAGCTCTAATGGATTCTCCAGGATTCTGCTCCAAGCTGGATAACGACATTATATCTTTCGCCTTTGAACCGTACAATCTGAACTGTTCCTCGAACTTTCGAGTCAAATCAGAAAATTGGTCTATCGACCGGACCGACAATTTTGTGAACCAGAGAAGAGAAACTCCTTCTAGGTATACCGGAAAATACCGACATTTGATTTCATCAGAAGCTCTGGCACCTATCATGTGCCAATCGTACTTGTACAGAAATTCATTAGGGTCACTTGTCCCTTTATAAGCCGGTATGGTAGGAGGAACAAACTTCCTAGGAAATTCTGCTTTCAAAATCCTTTCAGTGAATGGAGTCTTGCTTGGAGCGAACCACCATTCTTTTTCGTCTTCCTCTCTTTGCATACTTTCCTTCATGATTTGTCGGACCATCCTTGAGAAATATTCCTCGTCGTTAAGGGGTTCAGCAGGACAGGCATCGGCCATTTTTTCAGAAGTCTGCCTTGACAGGCGCTCACGGAAAGTTGGTTGTTGTCTCGATCCTCCAACTTGGGGAGGTGTGTCTTTGGCTGGGCCAGCTGCCCTTTGAGGAACATCTCTTTCTTCCACATCACGAATATTATCAGCAAAGTTTGGTTCGTATTTCACTAGTTGACGGTTAGCACCGAGCAAAGCGTTCAACCTTTCCAACATCAGATTGTTTTGGGCTTCTGTTTGCTGATATAGCCCAGAAACCGCGGCATCCAATTCTGCTCGCGTTACTCCAACAGTTTGAGTTGTTTGACTTAAAGGAGGAGAAGTGGCAGTAGTCTCGCGAACATCGTCGGATCTAACAGACTTGCGCTTTCTTCCAGGAGCCATTATTTCTTTCAAACTTTTGGTTTTTAGAGAGATCCTTTCCACAAATTTCTACGAAGCTATGATGACAGTATCCTGAGTTCAATTCTCGGTGAAAGCACCAAAAATGTTAACGTAAAAATCTGACGCTAACACCCCGATGCAAGTAAAGCAAGTGTGAAAGCACCACGCGATGATACGGGAATCGGACAGAAGCAGGAAGATATCAGAAAGACAATAAAAGACACAATTATTATAGTGGTTCGGCTAATAATCAAGCCTACGTCCACTTTATATCTCTTTATTGCTGAATCGGGTACAATTTATACAACTTTCTTCAATTACAACACACTTTAGACTAGTAGATCAAACTTTGATGGAGAATAATCTTCCGAATCCATGTTGAATGATGTAGATTTTCTCTTGAAGATTGTAGTAGTGTCCTTGGTGTTTGGAGTACTTGAAGTGCTGGTCGAGTTGAGAAATTGACAGAGTGTCGGCGCTTCGAGAATGAGCCGAAAGATCCCCCGGACGTTGGAGCTCACGCTGCATTTATAGGAGTTTCCTGGTCATAAGTAGTAGGTCGGAAGCTGCGACTTAAAGTAAGTCGTGGGCCGAAGGTCGCGACCTAAAGTAGGTCGTAGGTCGGGGATAACGACTTAAGGTAGGTCGTAGACCACATGCGAGCGACCTAGCAGAGGGAAGCTCCGACCTTTCCTGGTAACACTGGTCTCTTCTAGATGAAGTACTAGGTCATGGACGACTTAAGGGAAAGGTTGGCAACCTTACAGCACTAAGATATCCGATGTAGCGACCTAAGCTAACTCGTTAACCCACTATGTCGTATAGCTCATTAGGTTATTGGGTCGCTAGGTCGTGGACCTCTTAGGTCGGTAGGTCGCCAGGTCTTTTAGGTCGCTGAGTCATGGCTTCCTGTAAACAGTTAGGTTGTCCACCTCTTGAGTCGTTAGGTTGTGCCATCTCTTAAGTTGTTATGTCGTCCAATCCTTAAGTCGTTAGGTCGTCCAATCCTTAAATCGTTAGGTCGTTCAATCCTGAAGTCGTTAGGTCGTCCAATCCTTAAGTCGTTAGGTCGTCTAATCCTTAAGTCGTTAAGCCACTGCCTGTTAGGTCGCTAACTCGCTTCACATTTTAGATCGCAGTGCTTATGTAAGTCGCTAGGTCGTTTCATCTTGTTAGCCTCTTTAGGTCGCTCCGGCTGTTGAGTCGCTAAGTCACTTAACAAAGGAATTAACAGTTTAAACTGAATCTAAAAATGGCCTTCCGAGACACAGCCTTGGAAATCGGCGAAACCAATTCCATTATATCCATAATATTGAATTATTATCGGATTTCAAATTTGGTATTGATTGGAGTTGTTGTGTGCTTGTACGTTAAGTAAACGCGTTGAAAATTAAATTGAAAGTTAATATAAGAACTGGGTTCAAAAAGCTATCTTCCCCATACGATCGAATTAGGACTCAAAACCTTTTCCAATGTGTCCGGAATAGGCTTATAACATTATAAACACCTAGCAGCATGCCTCGACAGGAGTTCGAAATTTTGAGTTACGAACTGAAGACAATTTAAATTTAATTTGAATTCAATTATATTTGTTCTATTTGAATAGTCAAATCCTTCCCGACAACTTTTTCTTCCAGTCGTTTTTCAAAATCACTGTAGTAGGTTTTCTTCACGCAACCATCAAATCGTGTCCCTCTCTTCGCTATTCTTTTTATTTTAAGCCGAGCCTTCTTTCTAAAGTCTTGTTCAAGAATAAATTAATGGCTGAACAAATCAATTTTTCCCAAAACCCTTTTCCTTCAAACAACCTATTCGTTCAAACTCGAAAAAAATAAAAATAAAAATATAATTATGGCCGCAATCAATCGCGATATCTTCTCGTCCTCCTCACTCCAAATGAAGTCGCTCCCCCTTTAACTATCACAACCTCCTGCTATGTTCAGATCGAAGTTTTCGTTTTCAACCGTGAGGATGAGGCGAACTCAGGTCGATCTAGAAAGGAATCGCGACGTTCGCACGCGACGGCATGGCGAGGACGTCGGCGATGGATTGTAGGTTTCGGCGCTCGCGTCCCGAGGTGTGGAGAGATGAGTAGCGGCGATGGCAAAGTGCGGGCGTACGCGAGAAGTCGTGAGGGTTGCTGTGTGGTGGTGAGGTCGGGTTTATTTACAATAAGGTATAGGATTTTGTCTTCTTTATTTAAATTTGATTTTTAAACAATATATATATATATATATTTACACAGACAAAAGAATTTTAAAACCCAGATTTTTAAATGGCACAAATGTATATAAATATATTAGGGAAGAAAGGTTTTACAGAATAAATCCTACTGTTTCGGTTTATTTTCAGGAAAACTTTTATACAGAAATATTTGAAAATATAATATGGGAATTTTAAAGTGGTAAAGTTTATAAAAAATTAAATTATTTTTTAAAACCTATAATTTATTTTTAATATATATATGTATTTCAAAGTGGAAAGAAAAATAAATAAATAAAAAATAATATACATATGCACATTTTAAACTTAGTCGTTTATTTTAAAACATGTCTTTAGGGTGATGAGTTATTTTATAAACTAATTTGATTATTTCAGTTACTAAAATTTTTTTGATTAAAGGAAAATTAGTTTACGATTTAATTATTCATTTAAAATTAAATTATTAGTTTAAAATTTTTAAATTAAATTATAAGTTAAAATAAATAAGTAAATGTTAGTTAATTATCGGATTTATTCAAGTGTTAATTAACTATATAATGTCATACAAGGTCTAAAATCGAGAAACAAGCTGGAATGAAAATGAATGGAAATAGACTGCAAACCAAAAGCAAAGGTGAGTTAATCCCACTCAGTTAAATTTGAATTTAAATGATTAAATTTAAATAATTGTTTAAATGGCTGAATTGATTGATGTGCTATAGTATGGTATATTTTGGAATTGGTATTATATATTGTGCTAACATCTGTGGATGCAGGGAAAACAGGTTGGAGGGATCCAACTGGACCCCTTAACTTTTATTTAAATTATTTAATATTCTCTATTGCGATTATTTGATATTCTATGATGAGTTATATTGGAATATTAAATGCTTTGGTTTGATTGAATATATCTGGGTATAATAAGCTACCAAAAATATATAAATTGGATTTTTGGAAAGAAAATAAAGAAGTAAATTTGTAAGCAAAATAATTATAGAAAATTTGAATAAATTTAGAATGAATTGGAAAGAAATAGAACTGATGCTAAATAGTAATAAATAACTTCGAGTATGAAAAGAAAAAGAATTTTGAATAAAACAGTAATTAATGAATTGTAAACTCAAGTAATATCAATTAAAGGAATAAAGAACTATTTTAAATTTCAAAGTTTAATTTTATTTAAAAGAATTAAGAAGTAATTTGAGAAATCAAAAATTGGTATCCTCAGTTAAAATATTTTAAATCGTAATTAAGAAATAAAATCTAAAATTATTGGATTTTGAAATAAAGGGAAGTAAATTGGAAATCAATTTGGAAATTGACTCAAGTATTTGGAATTGGTAATTTAAAGAAGAATGTGAGGAGAAGTATATTCTCTGGATAGCCAAGTACGTTTTCAAAGTAAGTTTCTAAATATAAGATAAAAGTTCAATGTTGTTTTAAAAAGCATGTTTTAGAAAAATTTATTATTTCTAAATGTTTAAATACTAAAGTGAATATTTTTATCGTGGTAATTATTTAAGGTAACATGGTATTTTGTTTTAAAAAGAGAAATTTATTTCTATATTCTAACAAGTAGCTTTATTTTAATTATTTTTAAAATATATATGTATATATTTTTAATAAAGCATTAAAGTAGTTTTTAATTTAAACATTTAAGAGTATATTTTATAATAAGGCGTTTTAAATCATTTTAAAATCTAAGTGTTGAACTTGGTGATTTCAGAAGAAATAGAAAATATTTGGGAAATTTATTCAGAAAAGGAAGATAGTTTTGAAAACTGTTTTTCAAAGGGGTTTGAAAAGTGGGAATATATCTTGCAAAGATGTTTTTGAGGTTAATAAATAATTTGGAAAATTATTTATTGTTGGATGGATGTTGTGAATATTAATTGATAGTTAAATAACCGACTATCAATATTGGCCAAATATGTTGATCGTTACGAAGAGACCGAGATCGGGATTTATTTCTCGAAAACCACTTCGATCCGGTTTGTACATTTCGTGGAAAATGATTTTTGGATTCGAAGTTGGAGTAGTGAAGTGCAAGGGCTAGTCGCTACTAATCCTGAGGATATTTCCAAAATGGATGAAGTAGGAATAGTGCCTTCGGTTCCTTTCGAACCCAGGATGGACTTGCATAGATGAATGCTTTCGGAACATCGTCAGGTGGACGATGGGCATTCTAAGGAATATGTTCTAAAAAGGTAACGCTTAGCCTCAAGCCTCATCAACCGGGAATGACAGAAAATCAGGGGTAATGCAGCAAGGCTAGGTGGGTAGCAACCAAGAAGGGTGAGGTCATCCCTGTCTGGATGTTCCTTTTTATTTCGGCTTAGTGGGCAGTTGCTGATCCCACCAACGGGGTGATCTCACTCGGATTATCAAGTAAGGGGTAGTCCTGGTCTTGTGTTGTAAGGGAGCGGGCATACTCCCCGGTACTGTGATCTATGCCACGTACTGTAACAGGTGGTACCCCAGTGCCTAGTCATTAGTTCGAAATTCATTCTCCCTACGAGCCTTGTACGAGTTTTGTTTGTATTACCCACTCTGTGGCTAGTAGCTGGAATTTAATGACTGTATCAATTTCGGCTATTTTATAAGTATTTGTATATAGACCTTGTTATAATATCAGTGGATTTTGATAAAAATTGTTTTAGCTATCGTAAGGCAAAAACCCGACATGTTTATTTGTGGCGTGGTCTTACGAGATGCTTTTGTTTTCAAAGGATTTTTGAAACTTTAATAATCAATTGAGTGTGGTTTTCTCACGCTGGTAATCCTGACTGACATGGGTGTTATTTAACTGTAATGCTCGGGTCAGACCGAGTATTATAGGATATAGGATATGATGGTGTGGAGCTCAGGAGACGAGCTGGATGATGATACGTACCTTCGTACTTGCTTTATATATATATTCCGCCGTCTTGAGTAGCTGTGTATCCAATTGTATGTTATTGATGTTGAGCTGTGATTGATGTACTCTAATGATGTAATATATAAACAGACATATTTGTTTTGGGGGTAAAGATCATTTATTATCTATTATATTTTATTCCGCCGCGATGGTTAGATTTTATTTTTGTTTTCTATTTTCTTCTTCTGCCTCTTCTTCTTTAACCCAAATGGTTCGTATTTCTGTACAACTTGAGTTGATTGTTGTATAATAGTGTTGACTCAAGGGGTACGGATTTGTGGGTCGTCTCACATCTTTAAGAAGATTGTGATGGCCTGGACTCGACCTTCGAAAATCGAGACCGAATACGACACTCATATTCAAATGTCGTAGATCCAAACGTCGAATCCGGTTCGCCGAAGCTTATAACACATCAAGTACAATACAACAGAAGAAAACGAATAACACATTGATATACAACATCTGGTACAATAGCCAGATACACCTGAATGATAGAATGAATATCAATATACATCAGAGATATGATACAAGACAATAGCAGCGGAAAGATAATAGGTAACACCAGCACCGGGTAATATCTCCAAGATGGTCTTCAAGAGATAACTCCAGCATCGGTAATCTCCATATCCAAGGCACTAATCCAGAAATTGCTCGAACTCCCAATAACAATGCATAAAGATATGCAAGTGCAGTCCTGATCTAAAGACTAAACTAGCTCCAGATAATCTACTAAACCTGACAATTTGAAAAACCCAACTCTAGACTGCCCGTGTGGAAGAATTGTGGGCATCCGGAGTTTAGGAAAGGAACAATAAACTCCAGGTCAGTTGTGGGAGTGGTATTAGTAACAAAAAATGTTTAACTTTTAAAACAGAAAACAAGAGAATTTAAATAAATTCGCAGTTCTTTTTCGAAAATGAAACTACCATAAGGCCTCTCGCCACATACACAATGCAAACGCAGAATTGGAGGAGATTTCTCCTTTTGACAGTCAAATATGCCTGATACGAGAAAACTTCTTTGATTTTATTACTTGTGCCTAGTGTATAAAAAACCATTTCGAAAGTATAATATTAACCTTAGCCAGCATACGACTAGTGTCATATGCCTACTATAGCTACCATCTAAACAGTGGGGCACCACCATAAGTAAATGGCAGGTTCTACAACTAAAACCGTACAAGGCACGAATTTAAAGAATGGATTTCCAACAAATGGTCAGGCTAATGAACTCCCTACTGCCACATGGGTACGCCTCTGGTGGTATGCCCCGAGAACCTAACCGGATCCTGCCAACACAAGGCCGGGTTACCTCTGTAACTAGGTAACTACTACTCGAGCATGCTATCCCCCTGTCCTTTGGGTCCTTTATCCGAGGCGCCTCTAATCCACAAAGCAACAACTACACAATAAATGAAATTGAAGAAACCACATAGGTAAATATTTCGGCTCCATACCATGATACCCCCCTTACCAGAAGGGAATGACACATCCTAAAGGGAACGACCCTCATAACCTTTGCCGCATCTTTCATGTTCTGACCATTTCCGGGGTGTGACGTCCTGATGCAGTCTCGTCCACAAAGCTACGGATTATACAAAATCCATGCTTTGATCACAAATGATCACCAACACATAGCAGCACTCAGCATGCCACACTGCCAAATTGGGAGTATATCACTGATAACCTTCAACTACATTACCTCTGAGCTCGTACGTCTCAAAGAAGGGTGTTAAGATAAGAGAATAAATTCTCTGCTGCCAACAGATATGTATTTGAAAGAAATCAGCTTTATTTCTCAAAGTGTATTGTTAGACATACAACCATACAAGTCTATTCCGGGTTCGAACAGAACCGAAGGCACTTCGTCCAATAAAGGAAGAAGCCCTTGCAAATCCGGTATTCACAATCCCGATCGAACTTCCCATCACTTAGGGATTCTCTATACTGTAGCTACTCGGTGCAGAGACAATCGATAGGTTATCCTATCATTCTCGCAAGCACCCGGTCTTCAACACCGGTCTTCAAATGCAATTCATAACGTCATATCACTATTCGGAATGGGTTACATGACACAGGGTCCTCTCTCGGCTAAACCGAATAATGAGCGCAATGTTTAAAATATATGGATATGGAAATTCAATTAAGTCACAACTTCAAAGAAAACCAAAACCTTTCTTCAAATGGTGAAACGAATTACCATTTCAAATCTTTAAATGAAAAGATTCATTTCATAAAGTTCACCCAGTTTCACAAAGATCCATTTATAGGTTTCAAAAAAATTTCCGTTTTAATTAGATTCACTCGTTAAATCTTTAAATCAAAGATTTAATTTATATCTTTCAAACCGTTTCGATAACTTGGAAATCATTTTCATTTCAACTTGGAATCCCTTTTAACACAAATTGGAAGTTCATTTCTTATGTGAAAGCTTTAATTATTTGAAAACAAATAGTTCTCATTTCAAAAAAATCCAATTATATTTGCACGAGTTAATGCCTTTGAATTTAAATTCAAATTCTCAAATCAATACATTTAAAATGGTTTAACCCATATGTAACTTGTATAACATCTTCAATCCCTGGTTTCTAAACATAGAATTCAATTTCAAATTTCAAATTTTGAATTTAAATTTAAATTAAATTATTTAAATTTCAAGGCGTAATCAAGTTATTCCAAAATTAAATTTTATCTTTGAAACTCCTTTTCAAATACTTTTTACTTTAATCCCGGTCCATTCCCAAAACCATTTGGATTCCAAAATTCAATTTTAAAACTATTTTCAAAAATCTACGACTTAACCAATTTCCACGTGCAATCCATTTTTGCGTGTGTATGGTGTAGTCCAGGGATTTCACACAATAGGTGCACAACATCATCATCACAGATTCAATCATATCAATCTCGATAAGCGGTATAACCCATAATGCTTATCTTCATTCACAGATTCACAGATAAATAATATAAATTTATCAATCACAAATATTTACCATTACGATTCGATGTGGGTTTCGGATAACCAACTGGAATCTGATTCACTGTCGCATCGAAATTTAAATGCCGTTTACGGGCAAAAAGGGTTCTCACATACACATAGAAACAAATCACAAATCACAGTTCAGCACAAAGTAATTCACGTTACATAGCGTCACAATCACATATCAGAAATATCAATCCAGTACACAATATTTGACCGTTAACTTAAATTAATCAAATTTGATCTCAATAAATTACAATGAGCAATTAATTCCTTAATTATTTTCATAAAGTAATTACACTTACACAATTTCATAAATGATTATCATTAATTAATTAATCTAATTAATTGTTAAAATAATCACATTAATTAATTATTAAAATAATCTTAGTTAATGACCTTCATTAACTAATAACAATTCTTTAATTGCTTTGCTAAAGAAATTTCATCACATTAATCATTATTAATTTGAAATTGATTAACCATTAATAACTCATTAATTAATCCTAATTAGTTAATTAATTAAGTGTTAATTGTAACGTAATGAATTCTTAAATACAATTCAATTATTCCTTATTTAAATTAACTTAACTTTAGTTAATAAATTTAAACTTGAAATTAGTAAGTTAATTAATATAAAACATTAATTATCCATTCTAATTAACTTAATAATTTATGAATTACAACTCAATAAGTTTCATTAACTTTAAGAAAGCTTATTCTTATTAATGATTTCATTTATCACTCACAATATGTTTGAAAACATTTATTTCAAATTTACTGCTTAAATTTCATTTTCATTTCAAGTTTTAAAATGAATACCAATTTATCTTATATAAAGTTAAAAACTAATTTTTAAAACCTTTGAATTCACGTGTTAAATAATACTTTGGTTATAAAAGAAATTCAAAGAATAAAACCAACTTCTCTTTAAATCCACATATTAAAGGATATTTAATCATTTAACTTATTTAACATTAAATTTATAAAACTTAATTTAATTTCAAAATCTAGAATTTCAATTTAGATTCAAGTCCAGGTTTTCAAGTTTGATTTAATTTGTTTTAAATCTTTCCTTTACAAATTCCAAATCCATTTTAAATTCAAATTTTTTGACACATGATTTCTTAACATCTTTTTAGTTATTAAAAACAATTTGAATTTACAAACTTTATTCTCAAACTAGGCTTCGAACTAAACTTTAATTTATAGTTAAACATTTTTTTTAAACTTAATTTAAACTTGCTTGATAATTTAAAATTTAGTTTTAAATTGGCAAAAACAGAACAGGTTTTGTTTTTTAAAACCTGGGCAAGCTTCTACCCAAGCCACGAAAATCTTCTTCGAGCCAAAACTGGAAAAACTTCGAGTAAACTACTCAAATTGCCCGAGACAATCACACGAGAAGAATCCCGGGATCCATTTCACAAACTAACAAAATTTTCCAGATTTCCAAAACTATGCTCCATGCACGTGCACGGCACCACCGCTCGCCTCCAGACGTCGCTTCGTCATCGAGCAAGTCGACAACCATCCAAGAAGTCATCCCCAATCGCCAGAACCCCTCCATCTTCTCGAATTCAAAATCGAGTACAAAACAAAACCTGGAAACAAAAGGACCCATCACGACCCAAACCTGTCATCGCCTCGACCACGAAGGTTCGACCACCAGAAAGTGAGAATCTCCGGCCATCCACTCGTCAACGTGACCTCAACCTTTCCCCTTAGTCACGTCGCACTCGATTAAACGTAGACAACGAATGAATCGAAAAACTAAGCCTCACCAAAATTAGGTTTACGAATGAAAACTGCTCGCCACCGTCTCCACCGTGAACGTGGGCATCTCCGAGCATTTTTCCAACCATCGTTATAGGACCCTCCACGTCCACGCGAAACCCCGACTATCAACCACTCTCCGATCAACAGAAGTTGGTCAAAACCCAATTTTCGAACAAGAACGAACTACCCTCGAATCCTTGATCTAAAAATTATAATTTTTGCTTTAAAAATCATATTTTAGTTTAAGAATTCAGTTTATAAATCTGAATTCGAGAATTAAGAAATTCGAATTTTGACTAATTTTAAAAGTTTGCTCAGTTTCTTGCTTCCTAGAGTTATTAACAAGTTGATTTAACTTAAATAAATTATAAATCTTGAATATATGCTATAACAAACAAATTTTGTTTCAACACTAAATCCAAACAACGAGTAGGTCGAGAGAAAATGATTCTTGAAGTGAAACTTGTAGTTAAAATCTAAGACAGAGAACACACATCAACTGCCTGCACACCATCCATCCTTCAAAATACTCAGAGCATTCATACATATATTCAATCATACTTATTCGTAGATATGTTTGCAAAGGTTCATAACTTTAAATTTAAAAAAAAATGTTACTCACCTTGATTTTAAAATGAACAGAGTACTTCTTTTTGAGGCTTTGAATTTTTGCTAGCTGAGATCTTCTTTTAATCTCTGAGTTTCATTGATATGTATTGTAGTTTAAAGTTGAATTTTTGTTTTAGTTTTTGAGATAATGTTACTTCAGATTCCTTAGCTTTGGATGAATGAAACTGAAATGTGAGAAGTTGATATATAGAAAGAAGTTTACAGGGGATATATTTGTACAGGGTGATTATACGGTTTTGTACAATATATCAGAGATATTTTTTCTTTCCCTTACTTTTAGTAAGCAAGATTTCGACTGAAATGAATTTTTTCCTTTTATTTATTGACTATGTAGATTTTTTTCTACTTGGTGGCTGATGATCTTCTTTCGTATGCTAGAGATCATAACATTAATTAATATTTTCATTTTCCTTTTCAAGTCTACACTTATCTGTTCTTTGCTGTGCAGTTAATGCGCTCGGTAGATTCAAAGTAGTGGAGGTGCAAAAAGTCATAGCGGGGATACAGCGATGATATAGCGGGATATAGCGGATGACTCTAAAATAGCATGTAAAACTCGTACTTAATGTTTTTACAAATATATAAATGGAAATTAAATGAAAAATTATCATTCAATTGAATTATAAATAATACATAAATAATTTGAAATAAAAACATGTCCGAATATACTTTAAATAAATGAAAAACTGTTACATAACATAATTGAATTTGGTAGAATATTAGAGTACTTTCATTTCTGAAAATATATTAAAAATAAAATCAAATAAATTAGTTTCATAATTTATAATGTATAAATACATTTTTCAATTCATTTTATTAAAAAGATAAAGCGGGAATAGCGGATGTTAACGCTAAAAATTAAACGCTAACACCCCGGTGTATGTGGAGATTAAGTGAAAGCACCACCCGTGAACACGGGAATTAAACACAAGTAGAAAAGTCACAGAGAAAGCAGTAAAAGACAACGGTTTTATAGTGGTTCGGCTTCAGATTAAGCATACGTCCACTTTAATCATCTTTATTACTGAATCAATTACAACTTTACAACAATCTTCAATTACAATACTGATGAGATAAACAACTAGAACTACGATGTAGAAGAATTTTTTGAATCCATGTTGATTGTGTTAGATTTCCTCTTGAAGTTTGTTGAGATGTCTTTCGTGTTTGAAGTGTCGAGTGAGTCGAGAATTCAACAGAGTATCGGCGTTCCAGAAATGAGCCAAAAGATCCCCTTTTTAGTTGGAGTAGGTGGGGTATTTATAGGAGAGTTTGGCATTAGGTCGTAGGTCGTAAACGACCTTGGATAGGTCGTAGGTCGCCCGCGACCAAGTGGGAGTCGTTCACGGATTATACACGGTTCACTCGATCGTTATGGAGAAGCTAGCAAGTCATAGGTTGTGGCCGACCTAGGTAGGAAGCGGCATAGGAAGCTCCTTTGGTATGTTTGGGTCATGAGTGACTTATGTATATGTCGTAGGTCGTCGGCGACTTAGTAGACATGGTTTACGGCCTAACAGGAGCACCTTTGATCATTCGAACAAGTCATAGATCGTGGGCGGCCTAGGGTAGGAACGACATAAGGAAGACAAGTTACCTCGGCTTTGTATAGCTCGCTAGGTCGTTAGAGAATTTATCCCTGTTAGGTCGCTTCCCTTATTAACTCGCTAGGTCACGTATACCTTTAGGTCGCTAGGTCACCTTAGTCCATAGGTCGTCGGTGCGCTAGGTCGCTCAATCCATTTAGCAATTAGGTTGTTTGATTTGCTGAGCCGCTTTATGTGTTAGGTCGCTTACTTCCTTAGGTAGTTAGGTCGCGCCTTCACATAAGTCGTTAACTCGTTGAGTCATAGGTCGTTGGATCGTCTAATCCTCTAGGTCGCTGGACCTTTCAATTCTTTAGGTCGCTGACGAGTTGAGTCGCTAGGTTGCTACTTTTTTCTAGGTCGCAGGGTCGTAGAAAGAAGAGGGTTAACATTTGCCCCTCGAAGTATATGCCTAAGAGTTAGGTCGTGTGCTTCGATATCTTTTAACCCGTGCTAGCTTAGATCGTTAAGTCGCGAGCGATTTATGAAAGAGTTAGGTCGCTCGTGTCGATTCTTGTTACTCTCTCTCCCATATATAAGCCGTTAGGTCGTTTTCTTCAACCTTCACCTTATTGTATTCTGTTGCCGCCATTACTATCTTTGAGCTCGAGAACTTTTGAAGCCGATCTTCCTGTTGATTTGATCATCATCTCCTCAATCTTACTACGTAAGTGAATTCGGCTATTATTCAACCACGACCACCATTGAATTGTGAATCCCTCAGTTTTCGGCCCTATCCCGATTTTGCATGCTGCATTTCGCCGTGGATCATGTCACGATTAACCTTTGATCGTTTTTGGACACGTTGTCACTATGATTCACGAGAGTACAACAATTCATTGGGTTCGTGACGGAATAGAGGCGATTTGCGTTGGTTTTGGATGATTTGGTGGCGTGGAGATACGGCGGATTTGATTGTAGAGGGGCTAATAGGTTATTGGGTTAACGGGTTAGGTGATTTGCTGAGAGAAGAAGAGTTAGCGAGTTAAGGGGAGTTAGGTAGTGCTCGACTTAGGACTCTAGCTGTTCGAGACGTGAATCATGAGTCTTACCTCGGCAAACGGCTTAAAGAATCGGCGCGACCTAAGGATCCTTATGACCTGAAAAAGGGGCTGAGCGATTTAATTCTTAGAGACTTAAATTTAGATCGCGTGAACGACCTAGTCTTTAGGTCGTGTGAACGACTTAGTGCCTAGGTCGTGCGGACGACTTAGGACTTAAACAATTTTTCACTGCCGAGTGGCCTCTTGCGACCTAGACCAATTTCAACCCAAACTGTTAGGTCGTGAGTGACCTAGGAAGTAGAGAACTTCTTGACTCGATTGTGACTTAAGGTCGTGAACAAAACTTGAAAGCTTCAGAATTTTGATAGAACTTGATTGTACTTCCAACTTGAACTGCTAGAATAAACTGTTTGAACTTTGAACTGTCTGGACTTTAACTGTTTGAACTTTGCTGTACTTCTTTACAGATTATATTCACTTGTAAGCTAACAACTTGCTGAACACAACATTTGCAGAAAACTAGGGCGAATATACTGCCATTGATTGCCTACATCAAATGACAGATTAGTCGATAAAAGATAATCAACTTAAAGAAATTATATGAAGTGCTATGAATCAACAAATTGAAGCGAAGTATTAAAGCAAAGCAATATTAATCAATTAAAACTGATTTGTTTGCATTAATACTGCACTTGCATTTGGACTTAAAACAACAAAACCTGAAACTTTGTAACTGACAAATGCCAGTTAGTTTAATTTCAGTTATATTTTCTTGTCATTTTATTAGTTCTGCACGACACTTCACACATTTAGGAAACGTGCACCTTCATATTTGAATATTCAATTCCTTGTATAGAATGTCTTCTCAAGAAGAGATAATCGAGTAATCTGAAGGAGTCTTCCTGATAGCCGACCCATTGGATAATCCTCCGTAAAGAACTCCAACAACCCTGAGTCAGCGGGCATTCAACCAATTACGTATTCAATTTGGGATTGCCGAAGCGGATGCTATACTTCCCGGGCCAAATGATACTGTTGACAGACCACCTCTTGGTTTTGTCGCTGTCAACCGTCAGATGTGCCTTTGTGGTGCCATTCCTCCTCTCAATGAATTTCTTCATCAACTCCTTTTCTGACTAACCATCTCTCCCTTTCAACTACATCCCAATCGCTACGCCATCCTGATGGGATTGTGTGTTTTATTCAGGAGAACATTTAACCATGTTCCGAGCTTCAAAGAAATCTGTTACTTATGCACATTCGCAAAGAATAAAGACCACCCCTCCATTATTCTCCTGAGAAGCGCCAGAAATCGTAAAATTATCACCGATCTTTCCGATAGTGCTCACGGTTTTCTGAATCAATTCTTCTTCGTTGACTGCCCCCTAGGGTTTTATGCCATCTGGGGAATAGGAAGTAAGATTGCTCATCCCCGTTCTTTCCGTTTAAGCTTTTCGAGATCCGAATTGCTAAGTGCTAACTTCATTCTTTTCTTTTACAGAACTTTCTCCTCCCTCTAGAAATCCCAGTCACAAGACGACTTTTGATAGATTAAGTGTCGTGCCGGTCGAAGAAAGAAGTATTAAGTTTTTGCTGAAAGATGAACTTCTGCACCAATACGGGCTTCTGCAACCTTCTCGTTCTACCCAAACTCGTGAAGTCCCCGACTCTCCAGTAAAGACATCGGATGCCCTAATTTCCGTCGAGGAACTTAGGCCGAAAGAACATATCGTTGAGGCTTCGTTGGTAAAGTGTTCTACTTCAATTGATGTTGCGGTGTCATCCGGCAAACTTGCACTTGCCCGGGTTATCGAAGAAGAGGAACCTCCCTAACAATCTGGGAAATCTGGTGACGAAGGAACTGGGAGAGCGAGTCCCGCCAAGCACAGCGGTGATGATACTTTTGAAGGGTTGAGCGACCTGATGATTACTTCACATGAGCTTTTTAAAGATGATCCTATCACTGGTAAAGTTACTTCCCCAGCAGTTGAAGCGACATCCGTTCTGCAACAAACTCCATCAGCCCAAGAGCTGGCTCTGGGTGTTAAATCCATCATCACCTCCCAACCCAAGAGTGTTTCGTGATTCGACGCACGTATTTTGCATGTTACACACACTTAGGACTTTTCAGCACTTATACGCGTTCGACTTTCTTGCTTTCAGGATTTCTGAGTTTACATTATTTTTTATTTTCAGATTCTCCAATGGGAAGAAGTGGCTCCTATTACGACGATTTCCAGCGTTATGGGAAGCGCGGTTCTTATGACCCCAGGAGGTATCTTCCTCCCTCTTGGGAAACAGACGAAGAAAGGGCTGCGAGAAAGCTCGTGAAAGGCACGCCTATGAAGAACGCCACGAAAGACGAGATGAGCGACATGATTCTTCCCAGAGGGAAAATGATTCTCATAAACGGAAATCCCGTGATGATAAAGGGAAAAGCCACATCCCTAAAGATGCGGGTAAAAGGGCCAAACATGCCGAAAAGCCGGCGTCCGAACTTCCTGAAAGGCCCGCTGCTCCTGTACCTTCTCAATCTCCTGCCCTTACTCGTACTGATATTCAAACAATTATTAGCAGGCCTTCATATCAGGTTGGACAAGTCCCGGCCACTCTTCAAAGTCAGTTTCTGCATTGGTTCTTGAAGGGAGTGCGCTTTGACCTTGATTTGGTCCCGATTGACAAGCAAGCTATGCTGCGAATTCTTGATGCCGTCAAACTCGATATTGAGAGAATGTAGGGTTGGCAAAAGCTTGTCGATGAGCTTCAATGGGTAAACCATGCAAATCTTGAGGCCATGCTAACAATGGAAAATGACAAATCTGAATGGCAGAAAACTCTTGAGCAGCATGACACGAAAATGAGGAGCCTAGCCACTTATAATGAGAAGCTTGAAGCAGAAGTTAAAAAACTTAAGGAAGAGGTCGCCACTTCTTCCACTTCCTACTCTCAGAGAGAAGAAATGCTTCAAAAGCAAGTGAGAGATGCTCATGCAGCACAGAGAGATGCTGAAGCCAAATTTGAAGTGCAGCAGCAAGCTATAGAAAATTACCGGGCTGATGTTGCCCAACTTCGAGAGAAAATCAACTCCCAGAACATGGAGATTGAACTGCTCAAAGCTCGACTTTCTAAAGCTGAAAAGGAGCATGATGAAGCTGTTGCCGGCAAAGTTGCAGCCGAAGAATCTCATATGGCAACTAAAGCTGAAGTCAGCTCCACTCTATTCGAGTTTTACATCCATAGTGTTCTGGGGCACGGTAGCTTTAAGATTTTGCGACTAGCATATGAAATCACTTTGGCCAAAGTGTCGGAGGCCATACTTGTCATGCTTGGAGGGCCGGATATGCCGAAGTAGATTTAATGGCGCACTATCTAGATGATGAAGCATGTGCCGCTCTTGCCAGGGGAAAGGACCAACTCGCCAAAGAGATAGCCGAAACGACAGAAGGAGAACATTTAGGAAAGACAATCTTAACCGACCCAGTTCTACCTTCAGTTTCAGCCGATATCGATATTGCTGGCTCCAGTTCCCATTCTCCTCCTCCTACTAAAACCGTTATTGAAAGTGCCACCGCCCACACTAGAGATGTGACTCAAGAAAGCGCTAAAGCGCAGGACTTCGATGTTGACATAGTAAAGTCTACTTCTCCTGGTAACCTCAACGTTGATCTTGCTTAAGTGGACTGATTGCTTTCTTCACATGAGCTTGATGAACTTTTTGATTATTACTTCAATCTTGACGCGCCACTTTCTCCTCTTTTTATGAGAGATACTGACTTTAACTTCCCTTCTCCTGTAGTGAAAGCACCAAGTGTTATTCAGCCTTTCCCTCTTCTGGTTGTTTCCTCTCCGCCACTTCAGATTACTCCTCCTTCCGTTTCTCAACTAGGGTCACAAAAGGAGCAGATGGAAGCTCTTCAAGGCTTGGATGACCCGGTTGCTTCTCAAGAACAGAAAGCCGAGGAACCTGAAGAAGGTGAAAGAACCCTGGAACAGACTATTTCTGATGACATAACGCTGTCTGCACTTTTCACTCCAGGCAGTGATCCTTCCGCAAGGAAGAAGGGGAAGCATGTAGTTTCAAAGAAAAGGAGAGAAGCTTCTGCTGGCAAAGAAAAAACAGAAGAAAGTCCAATTGCACCCCTTCCTCTTTCTTCCCCTACTCCCACAAGACGGCCTAAAAAGTTAATCATCCGGCCAGGCGAAGGCTCAAAAGGGGGCAGGAAGAAGAAGTGATGGGTTTAGGAATTATGCTTTTCACCTTGCTTTTTGCTTTTTTGCTTGTGCATATAAAGACTTGTGTTGACTGGAGATTGTGCGGGTACTGATCCCCTCCTTCTTTTGTATTGAAACATGCACATGTGTAAAAAAATTTATAGTATGGAACAAAATGATTCTTTTACTTGTACAAACTTTTGTTTGTATTTGAGAATGCATTTATTCTTTTTTATTAGGTTTCTTTATTTTCTCTGTGTGATGTTGCAGTAAACCTATGGTATGTTGTTTGAGCATTGTTTTTGTTTTTGTAACTATATTATATTGCCCCCATACCATGGTTTATTCAAACTCTTTCACATTGGCAATATTTTGGAGAACAAATTTTCTGTTTCGAGAAGACTTATACTCTTTCTTTAGAGAACAACTTTTCCATTTGAAGGAGATTTGCATTTGTACTTTACAGGATAATATTTCCGTTTTAAGGAAATATTTTTTCTGATTTAGTAGAATGCGCCTCGTATTGGAGAAGTCTTCTCTCCTTTTTTTTGTTGTGGAGTTTTTACACTTCACTTTTGGAGAAAGTCACTTTTATTTTGGGAAGTGAATTTTCTTTAGTGGTAAAGCGGGCCTTCGAAAAAGGGCTTCGACCTTTTTGTGGCTCCAAAGAGGGCTTTCGTTTGATTGTGCCTCTGGGAAGAGGGCTTTTTGTTTGATTGTGCCTCTGGGAAGAGGGCTTTTTGTTTGTTCCTTTGGGGAGAGGGTTTTTTGTTTCTGCCTCTGGAGAGAGGCTTTTATCTTTTCTCTGTCCGCTGGGAAGTGGGCCTCCGAAGAGGGCTTATCGCATTTCGACTCGTGTAAAATTTTGTTTCAGATCGTGGTGAAATGTGTGCCTCTAAGTAGGGTTTTTGCCTGGAAGTTTGAAGTTTCCTTCTCTCAGTTGGATGGATTCATGGGGCGGACACAAGTTACTTGGATTTTTTGTTTGCACAAACGTTCTCAGCTAGTTAACGAGTGCCCTGTGCCACCGGTCAGTCCATAACTTTCTGTCGAGAAAGAGAACTTTCTTTTTCTGGCAAGTCCCATTAAAGGTCTTTTAGCATTTCAGCTATGCTGAAATGGGCCTCCGAAGAGGGCTTTTCACATTCCAGCACTTGTGAAGTTTTATTTCAGATCTCGGTGGAATGCATGCCTCTGAGTAGGGTTTTTGCTTGGATGTTTGAAGTTTCCTTCTCTCGGTTGGATGGATTCACGGGGCGGATAGAAGTTACTTGGATTGTTTGTTTGCACAAACGTTTTCAGCTAGTTAACGAGTGTCCTGTGCCACCGGTCAGTCCACAACTTTCTATCGAGAAAGAGAACTTTCTTTTTCTGGCAAGTCCCATTAGAGGTCTTTATCCTCCGAAGAGTTGTGCCTTCGAAGAGGGCTTGTGCCTCCGAGGAGGTCTTTTGTTGTTTGCTTCTTGCTCGCCCATGTCTTTTCGCCATTTGCTCATATCAGAGATTCCCTGTTATCATTTCCAAGTGCACATTCCTTTCTTTTGCAAGTAGCTTATTCTATCAAAAGAAGTGCACCACATTGTTAAATGAGTTCGCAGGGGCAGACACAGGCTAATTAATCGAATGTTTGTTTGCACAAACGATCACAATTAGTTACGAAAGGTCTACCTCTGGTGGAACCACTAACTGTTTGCTTGAAGCACTTCTTATATAGGATTTAAATCTGGAATTTTTGTGGCTAAACCTTCATTTGTTGAGTGATGTGAGGGATCGCTTGGTCTTATAACGGATATGCTTTGTTTTAGCGGCCTGCAGTATTAAATCGATGCTTTAGTAATACAATTGAAGTACTTTATATATCGAAATAGAACAAGTAGTTTATAATAGTAGAGAACACAAGATTTATAGTGGTTCGGCCAAGAACTGGGCATACATCCACTTTATAGTTCTTATTATTCACTTGCACCGGCTTTACAATGGCTTTCAATACAAGAATCATACATTCATAATTCTTTTTACAAATTTAAGAAAAGCTTTTAAGTGAAATATGGACGCAAGTGATTGCTGTTCCAAGCTCTTGGAATTGGATCTCCTTCGACAGTTGTTAGTTTGAAAGTCCATCAAGAAGTTTTTTGCCTATGACATACGGCACTTCCCAGTTTGGCGCAAACACTCTTGTTGTTATCATGACCCTTTTTAAGACTAGATCTCCAATCTCAAAGCTGCGTTGGCGAACTTTGGAATTGAAGTGCCTGGCAATTCTTTGTTGATGGGCTGCAATTCTGAGTTGAGCCTCTTCCCTTTTTTCATCAAGGAAGTCAAGTGCTTCAAGTTGCAACTCTTCATTTTCAGCTTGGTTGAAATGAATTCTTCTATGTGAAGGGACTTCTATTTCCACCAGAATCATTGCTTCTGATCCATATGCCAATGAAAATGGAGTGTGCCCAGTCGCAGTTTTATGGGTAGTTCTATATGCCCATAGTGCCAGTGGAAGCTTATCGACCCAACCACCTTTCGCTTTTTCCAGCTGTTTTTGGATAGTAGATTTGATAATTTACTGCTTCCACTTGCCCGTTTGCCTGTGGATGAGGCACTGCTGAGAGGCTTTTCTGGATCTTGAATCGCTTGTAAAAATCTTGGAACTCGTCACTTTGGAATTGGGTTCCATTATCTGTGATTATCTTTTAAGGCACACCATACCTGCAAATTATATTCTTATTTACAAAGTTTATCATCTTTTTAGAGGTAATAGTAGCTAATGGTTCAGACTCGGCCCATTTAGTAAAATAATCAACCGCAACAATAGCATATCTGATTCCCGATTTGGCAGTTGGCAAAGGCCCGATGAGATCTATTCCTCAAATATCAAATGTCCACGGGCAGACCATTTGTGTTATCTCAGTGGAAGGTGCTCTTGGGAATTTTGCAAATCTCTGGCATCGGTCACATTTTCGGGCATAGCTTGCAGCATCACGATTAATATCTGGCTAAAAATACCCATAACGAAGAATTTTCTTTGCTAGAGTTTACCGCCTGAATGGTCTCCACACTCTCCTCCGTGAACTTCAGCTAGAATTGTCTTAGCTTCTTCCTTGGTCACACATCAGAGTAATGGCATTGATAATCCCCGCCTGTACAATCGGCCATCTTGAATTATATATCTAAGGGCTTTTCTTAGCAACTTCTATCGTTCCTTTGAACTTTCTGGTAGTGAACCGTTGAGCAGATATTCCATTATCGGAGTCATCCATGATTCTTGCTCTTGAGATATAGTCATGATCTAGTCAGTATCCATCTCATCAGTGCTCGGAGATGACAGGACTTCCATAGGAACCAATCCCAATTGTTGAGCTTCACCAGTGCTTGCGTACTTTGCGAGAGAATCTGCCTTCATGTTCTCTTACCGGGGTATATGACTTATCGTATAATGGTCAAGATCATCGAGAAGTTCCCAGGCTCTTGACAAATAAGCAGGCAGATTTCCTTCTTTAGTTTGAAACTCTTTCTTGACTTGACATACAATAAGCTGTGAATCACTGAAGATCTGCAACACTTTGACATTCAACTCTTTAGCAATTCTCAAGCCGGCAATAAGAGCTTCATATACTGCTTCATTGTTTGTCGAAGGGAATTCCAATCTCAATGCATAGCATATTGATCGCCCTTCAGCGGTTTCAAGCACAACCCCAGCTTCGGAATAGTAATCGTTTCTTGCACCATCAACATACAATTTCCAACGAATTGGGGGATTATCAGTCACTTCTTCCTCACTATCTCCTTTATCTGTACATTCTGCGTTGAAATCTGCCAAAGCTTGTCCATTAATTGCTCTCCGGGGATGATAAGTGATGTCGTATTGGCTGAGTTCAATATTCCACTTCAGAAGACGACCCGAAGTCTCAGGACGAAATAGGACTTGCTTTAGAGGTTGATCAGATAGGACTTTGATAGGATGAGCTTGGAAATACGGCCTCAACTTTCTTGATGCAATCAGTAGACAATAGGCGAGTTTTTCCAATTTTGAATAATTCATCTCTGCCACGGTGAACCTCATGTTGACATAATAGACCGGGCGCTGAATTTTTACGTCTTCTTGTACCAATGCTGCACTAAGAGCATGAGATGAGATTGCCAAATAAACGAAAAGATTCTCACCATCGTCGGGCTTAGAAAGTATTGGAGGCGTTTCCATATGATGAATCAATTCATCGAAAGCTTTCTGACATTCAGGAGTCCAGTCAAAATTCTTCCTCCCTTTATTCAGTGCATCAAAGAATGGAATGCATTTATCAGTAGCTTTGGAAATGAGTCGACTCAAGGCAGCGACTTTTGCATTAAGACTTTGTAATTCCTTCTTCATTATAAAAGCTTTTACTTCTTTTAAGGCGGCAATCTGAGTAGGATTAGCTTCAATGCCCCTAGCACTCACAATGAAACCCACAAATTTTCTGGACCCCACCCCGAACGAACATTTCAAAGGATTAAGTTTCATTCCGTACTTTTGGAGGATTTCAAACATTTTCGCCAAGTGGTTCATATGGTCTACCGCTTTCTTTGACTTCGCCAACATATCGTCAACATATACTTCCATAGTTTTGCCAATCTGCGGTTTGAACATAGCATTGACGAGTCTTTGGTAAGTTGCCCTTGCATTCTTAAGCCCGAAAGGCATGACTCTATAGCAGTACAGACCAACATCGGTGATGAAGCTTGTATCCTCCTGATCCGGCTCATGCATCATAATCTGGTTGTATCTAGAGTAAGCGTCCATGAAAGATAACAATTCATGCCCCGTTATTCCTTCCACCAACTGATTTATTCTGGGTAACGGGAAGCAGTCTTTGGGGCAGGCTTTGTTTAAATCTGAGAAGTCGATGCATACTCTCCATTTCCCAGTAGCTTTCTTAACCAGTACTGGATTTGAAACCCAATTCGGATAAGTAGACTCCCTGATGAAACCATTCTCCATAAGCCGGTCTACCTCTTCTTTTAATGTTGCTGACCTTTCAGGACCTTGGGTTCTTCTTTTCTGTTTTACCGGTGTAAACTTTGGATCAATATTCAGAGTATGTACTGCAATTTCTAGGGAGATTCCGCACATATCAGCATGAGTCCAAGCGAATATGTCCAGATTAGCTTTCAAGAATGTTACAAGGAATTTTGAACTGTCAGACTAAGCTGCGAACCCACATTCCCCACTTTGTTCGGATCTTCCGGATGAATAGGTACCGACACCGTTACTTCAACTGGCACCACTCTATTCTCCCCGGCACTAGCTTTTCTGGGATCCATTTCTCTTCGTGCCCCGCTATGCTCGCCGGTGCAGGGTCCAGCCTTTAATTGCTACTAGGTTGGTTCTTTTATGCGGATTGGGGCTGCCGCATCTTTTCCCATTCCTGTCTTTCTCGCTTCGCGCAACTCTATGAGATAACATTCTCGCCCAGCGTTCTGATCCCCTTTAATAACTCCAACTCCGTTATCCGTGTGGAATTTCATAGTGAGGCACCATGGGGCGAGAATTGCATTAAAAGCCGCAAGAGTTGGTCGACCTAGGAAGGCGTTATAGGCAGAAAATTCATCAACAATTACAAAAGTCTGTTTCCGAACACCTTTTTCTGCCCCTCTCCAAGCTCCACGAACAAGTCAATAGTTCTGATGGGCTGCTTCGGTTCCCCTAGTAAACCCAACAATTTTCTGAGATGAAGCTTGAACGTCGGCCATCAGAACTTTCATTTGGCCGAACGTCTTTTTGAAGAGAATATTGCAAGAAGCGCCGCAATCTACAAGCACTCTTCTCACGATAGCCGGCCCAATGCCTGCAGAGATGACCAAGGGATCCATGGTTAGGGCTTCAATACCCATAGAGTCCCTGGCTTTGAACACAATATCATCATTAAAAGTTTTCAGCTACTTGAAAGGGGCAGGGTCTTCTAGCACAAAAACACTCTCTTCTGTTAGTGCATACTTCAAGGCACGGGCATATCTTTGCATCTCGCCCCAGCTTCTGCCTGCTGGGTGAGGACCTCCTGTAATCACATTGATAACAGGCCTTTCCGATTCATGCACGGTATTCCTCTCACCCGAGCCAGATGGATGAGCAGAAAGTCGCTGGCCCTTAGTGGATGAAGTTGGGTCATTTCTACTTCTCTTAACATATTGCTCCAACTTGTTCTCTCTCAATAGTTCTTCAATTAAATTTTTCAGATGGCGACATTCGTTGGTATCGTTACCCGGTTGATTATGAAACCGATAGAATCTCCCACTTGAGCAGCTTTTTTGTTAACTCTCATCTCTGGCGGATTAGGATATTCTACTGCATCTTTGGTAGAAAAAAAGATATTCTCCGGAGTGTCGGTCAAAGGAGTGAAATCTTAAGGTTTTAAGAAGCGAGGTTTCTTCGCATCTTTCTGTTTCTTCCGGCCGTTAGTTTCCCTTTTCTGACTCCTGGATTCCTTTTTGGTAGGAGCAGTAGTATTATTCTTGACCTCTGTCAATGCTTCTTTAACTGGTGGTCGAAGTCTTTCCAAACGCATGAATTCATCAGCTTTCTTATACAATTTCTCTAGCGAATTCGGTTTTTTCATCTTCAGCCACTTCCCAAATTCGCTTGATTTGTCGATTTCCCTAATCAGGTATGTCAAGACCATTCTGGGCTCTGCATTGTCCACTTCAGCTAAAGCTATGTTGAAGCGGTTCAAGAAAGACCTGATAGATTCCCCAGGATTCTGTTCCAAGCCTGACAGAGACATAATATCCTTTGCCTTTGAAGCATACAGCTTGAATTGCTCTTTAAAATTCCGAGTCAAATCGGCGAACTGGTCTATGGATCGGACCGGAAGCTTTGTGAACCAGAGCAAAGCAACTCCTTCCAAGTATACTGGAAAGTACCGGCATTTGATTTCATCATATGCTCTAGCACCAGTCATGTGCCAATCGTACTTTTGATTGGGGTCACTCGTTCCCTTATAAGCAACTCATCTGGAAAACGAGATTTTAGTAAAAATTCTTTTAAACAAGACAAATTTAGTTACTTTAATTTACTGGTTCATGTTTATAGCTTGAATCCATTCTAAAGGTTAGGATTTTTAAAATCAAAATCAGTATTTTAAACAAAGTAAGGTGTAAGAAAATGAGTATTATCTGGAAATTAGGATTTTGCCAAATTCAGTTGATCCTTGAATCTGAAGTGCTCGGAATTCATGATGGAGCTAGTAGTATGTTTGGGAAGTAAGGTGAAAATGGTTGAAGGGATATTAATCCGCTGTGAAGTTTGAATTTGCTCGAGATTTGTTTTGTACCTAGTTTTGGTTCTTGCTGTAAATTGAACTACTGCATCTTCTTCTCTACATCAAGCTTAAAGGAAATTTGGGAAAAGGAAGTGCGTTGGGTCAGCAAGCCATAGCCGAAGTTGTGGCGATTATCATCGATCAGAGGCATGGGATTAGGGGTTTTCTGATTATTGGGTTTGGGGTTCAGTTCGTCCAGGGATACTCGATTTTGAATCGAGGTAGGTGTTGATGATCTGTTAGGCGTGGGAGCTTGTAGGATGGAAGAGGGACTTGGCGATAGTGTCGACGTTGGCCGGAGGTGGTTCCGGCACTGGTGCAGGTGCATGAGATGGTTTGTGTCAGTTAGCATTTGGGTTTTGTGTTGTTGGCCGGAGGTGGTTCCGGCACTGGTGCAGGTGCACGAGATGGTTTGTGTCAGTTAGCATTTGGGTTTTGTGTTGTTGGGTTTTAGCTTGGGAAATAAGGTAGATGACTCGGGGAGGAACTCGTGTATTCTGGGTTGTGTCTCATGTGGTTGCTGGGCTTTTTCTTGTGGGTTAAAACTGTTATGTTTTAACAGTTTTTAAATTTTAAACTGAAACAGTTTGTAAATTTTTAAAGTCAGATTGTTTAAAAAAAAGAAGTTGTACTTTGTTCTGGATTCTTGTAAACATGGGTTGAACCCTAATGGAACGTCTAACCAGATTTTAATTTAAAACAAATAAATTTTTTAAAATTTAAATAATTTAAGCTAAGTTAAATTCTTGTAATTCATTTCTTTAAATTGATTTTCTTTTACAAATGAATTTGTATGAACGTTTAAAATGATTTTAAGTTAAAAACCTTAATGTTAATTTCAAAACTTATTTTGAAAATATAAAAGGAAATTTTAAGGAAATGATTTTTGAAATTAGCCAGTGAAAAAATAAAGATTTATTAATTAACAATTAAGTTTTAAATAATTGATTAACTATGGAATTGTTAATTAATAATTTAGGGTAAGTAATTAATGATTACTTTATATCTTAAACTAAATAATGATTAAGTTAAGTAAAGTTTTTTCAAGGTTAATAAAAGATAATGTTTTATCTTAAATATTAATTAAGTGTTAATGATTTGTAATTAATTAAGTCGATTAAGAATTTTAAGTTTAGTTAATTAATTTAATTAATTATTTTAAAGGATTAATTATGTAATTTACTAAGTATAAATTATTAAAGTAATTAACTAATAATTATGATGATTTAATTAAAGACTATGATTAATTAATTTGTAATTACTTATTAATTAAGTAATTCGAGTTAGTTAAAATGGTAATTAATTAATACCTAATAAAGGTTTTATTGAGTAATTAAGTTTTAATTAGGGTTTTCTTAATTAATAATTAAAAAGGTTATTAATCTATAATACAAGTTAATTAAGAATTAATTAACTATTTTTAGTTAAGGTCAATTAATTGTAATTAAGAATTAATTAATTATAATTATGGATTAATTAATTTGTAATTAAGGTTGTTAATTAATGATTAAGTTGGATTAATTAATGATTAAGAGATAATTAATTGGTTAGTTAATTAATTATAAAAGAAATTAGTGATTAATTACTTTGTGCTAAAGGATTGATTAATAATTAATGTTTATTAATTAATTTTTGATGATAATTAATCTGTTAATTGATGATTAATTTGGTATGAGAGTGATTAAGGGATAAATTACTCGATTATAATTTATGGGATGTTTTGATCAAGTAAGTTAATTTATTTGTTAATTAGTTAAAGAAAGTCACTTAATAAATGTTAAGTATGTTTACTTAATAAGTTTTGATAAGAGTAATTACTTAAGATAAGTAATTGATGAGTAAATTACAGAGTTAATTGGGATAAAGTAAATTACTTATTTGGAAGTAATTTTAAATGAATAATAAATTGGTAAAGTAATTAAGGGTTTATTTCTTGGTGTAATAAATCAAAGAATTTATAAAGTAATTAAAAGTAATTAAGAGTAATTAATAATAATTAATTACTGTTTATATTTATTAAAGTTGATTAATTGAAAGCAATTAATTTAAGCATGATTAATTAATGTAATTAGTTAAGGAATAATGTAATTAATTATAGTTAATTAATTAATGGAAGTAATTAATTAAGGTTCATTAATTGATATGATTAATGAGAATAATTAAGGATTAATTACTTGATGAAGAGTTAATTAATAAATGTTGATTAATTAGGATAATGATTAATTAATTGGTTTAATTAATGTTTATTTAAGCAAGATTTATTGTGATGAAGGTAATTAAATTAATTAATTTTAAATCAATTAAGAGATGAAGAAATTAATATAATTCACTTTAAATTAATTAGAGATAGAGATAGTTAATTTAATTCATTTTAAATTAATTATGTTGTGATTAAGTAAATCATTGCTTATGTATGAATGGATGATATTGATTGTCTTGAATGGATGTAATCTCAGGAATGAGATTAATAATGTTGTGTAGTATGAATGCTTGGTTTCATTGTGATGATAATATAGATTATCTATTGTGATAATGATGTGGATTACCTATTTTGTTATGGATCATCTGTTTATTTTGATAATGGTTATCAATTGTGTTATTGTGAATTATATATTCTGTGTGTATATAGATAGTTGAAAACTTTAAACAACTAGGACCTAAAAGATACGTTTTCGATTTCGATGAGACCGGGATCGGGTTTCCATATTCGGATATCCGAAAACCACATCGATCCAAATTAACGATAGGTCGTGAATTTCATGTGAAGAGCGAAGACTCCAGGTGTAAGAACTATTCGTCAGTATAACTCTGAGGGTGATTCCGTGATGATGTTGATGAATAGTACTTTTCAAATTCAAGATAAAGGTTCAGAGTGCAAGGGCTATCATCGTTACCACTGAGGGTGATTCCAAAATGAGTGTAACGAGATAATGCCTTCGGTTTCGTTCGAACCCAGAACGAACTTGTATGGATTGAATGCTTTAAGAACACCATCAGGTGGATGATGAGCATTCTAAGTGATGTGTTCACTAAAGGTAATCGTAGCTTCAAGCCTCTTCAAACGGGAATGCCTAAAACAGGGGAGGTGTAGCAAAGCTTCGTGGGTAGCCCCCATTTGAGAGTAAGATTTACCCCTGTCTAGAGTCCCTTTTATTTCGGCTGTGTGGGCGGTTGAATAGCTACATCCGCCGGGGTTGTCTTATTTGGAACTATTCAGTAAGGAATGGTTCCGGCTTTTTGTTGCAGCGGAGCGGGCGTACTCCTCGGTACGGTGATCTAGGCCATGTACTCTAACGGGCAGTACCCTAGTAACCCTGCCATTGTATGGAATCCAAAATCCAATAAGTGCCCTCGGATTTGATTGTATTACCCACTTTTGTGGCTAGTAGATGGAATTTAATAATGTAACAATTTCGGCTATTTCTTATTTATTTGAAAACCCTAAACCTATTACAATATCACTAAATTTCCTATCAAATGTTTTGGTTAGCGTAAGGTAAATTTTTTTCCATGTTTATGTGTGGGAAGTCTTACATGATACCTTTTCTTTCGAAAAGATTTTTAAAGTCAAGCAACTTTAACCGTTTACTCACATCGGACCCATGTCTTACCCGGAGTTTATTCTGTTTTTCTTAAACTCTTGGGTACTCAATTTTTGCGAGTAGCCAAGGGAATTGTTAACGCTTAAAATTAAACGCTAACACCCCGGTGTAAGTAGAGATTAAGTGAAAGCACCACCCGTCAATACGGGAATTAGAAGTAAGTAGAAAAGTCACAGAGAAAGCAGAAAAAAGACAACATTTTTATAGTGGTTCAGCTTCAAATTAAGCCTACATCCACTTTAATCTTCTTTATTGCTGAATCTGTTACAACTTTACAACGATCTTCAATTTCAACACTGCTAGGACAAATAGCTATAACTCCGATGTAGAAGAAATCTTTGAATCCATGTCGAATGCGTCAGATTTCCTCTTGAAGTTCGTCGAGATGTCTTTCGTGTTTGAAGTGTTGAGTGAGTCGAGAATTCAGCAGAGTATCGGTGTTCAAGAAATGAGCCCCAAAAGATCTTTTTCCAGTTGGAGTAGGCGGGATATTTATAGAGAGTTTTCTAAATTTGGTCGTAGGTCGCGAGCGACCTTGGATAGGTCGTAGGTCGTGAGCGACCTAGTGGGAGCATTTTACGTCTTAAATAGGGTGTACTTGATCACCTCGAACAATCTAGTAAGTCATAGGTCGTGACCGACCTAGGGAGGAAGCGACATAAGGAGTTACTTCGGTATTTTTTAGGTCATGAGCGACCTAGGGGAGGATGGTTGGTGACCTAAGGTCGGGAGCGGCCTATAAACAAGCGGCCTCATTCTGTGATAACTCGCTAGGTCGCTGGATCTTCTATGTCGCTAGTTCGTTTGTCTTCTAGGTCGCTAGGTCGCTTTAGTCTATACGTCGTTAGGTCGCAGATCTCTTATACCTTTAGCCCGTTAAGTCGCGAAGCCTCTTTGTTGTGACATGCTGTTACCCTGTGTTGATGGTTAGGTCGTTGATAAGCTTAGGTCGCTAGGTCGCGATATCTTTAGGTCGCTAGGTCTTTGGTGGTCTTTAGATCGTTAGGTCGTTCATACTTTAATTCTTTCAGTTCGCTTATTTCCTTAGGTCGCTGAGCCGTGGAATAGAGGAGTTAACATTTGCCCCTCGAAGTATACGCCTATGCCATAGGTCGTGTGCTTCGACTTAATTTTGCTAGGTCGTGAGGGACCTAAGAAATAAATTAGCTCGCGTGTCCATTCGCCTTTCTCTTTTCCCCCAATATAATCCGCTAAGTCGTTTCTTCCTCCTTACTTGCTTCAGCCTTCAAAGACGCCATTGAAGAAATTTCCAACCTGAACTTACCAGTCACCGATCATCCTTGCAATTTCATCACGTAAGTGAATCCGTTCTCTATCCAATTCACCACCATCATTAAACCACGAGTTCTAGATTCCCGTCTCTAACCTCTGGTCCAATTTCATATTTTTATGTTCCATCGCAAACCATGCCACGATCGATTTCTGATGGAATTGAGGTGGCTCAATTCGGTTTTGGATGATCCTTGACGATTTGAGGAGGAGATGGTGGATTATGGTGCCTCGTGTTAACCGGTTTGTGAGTTTGGAGGACGTGAGAAGATTCTTAACGGGTTGATGGGTTATTGGATTCCAGGTCAAATTGTTGCGCTCCTTGTGATTGTAAGGTGATGGACACGTGGCTGCATTCGAGTGGAGGACTGGCCCTGGGCCTATCGGTTTAATCGTGAATCATACGACCTGTCTTGCTTACGACCTAACTTTTTGTGACCTATCATACTTGCGACCTATCATACTTGCGACCTACCATACTTGCGACTTAAACTTTAGGTCGCGTGTACGCTCGAGCGACCTAATACATAGCCGAATTCGCACTGCCTTTTCCCAAAGCTCTATGTCTTGAACTTGTTGGAATGACATGAAAATTTAAAGCAGAGCGACCTAGGAGATTGATGACTTAACTTCTTGCGGCATAGGTCGTAGGTCGCGTATGCATTTGAACGACCTAGGACTTAGCCTATTTTGCATTGCCTTGAACTCCTTTCAACTTGAATAAACATGACATTGCTAAATTGAATTCCCAACTTGAACTGCCGAGATAACATGCTTGAACTTGTTGTACTTCTTTACAGATTTCGTTAACTTTAATGCTAATAACCTGTGAATACAGTATTTGCAGCAAAATGGGACGAATATACTGTTACCGATCACCCGCATCGTATGACAGATTAGTCGATAAAAGATAATCAACTTAAAGAAATTAAATGAAATGCTGTGAATCGACAAACTCAAGTGAAGTATTAAAGCAAAGCAACGTTAATCAATTAAAACGGATATGTTTGCATTAACACTGCACTTGTATTTGGACTTAAAACAACAAGCCCTGAAACTTTATAATTGACAAATGCATATTAGTTCAATTTCAGTTATATTTACTTGTCGTTTTATTAGTTTTGCACAACACTTCACACATTTAGGAAACGTGCACCTTCATATTTGAATATCCAGTTCCTTGTGTAGAATGTCTTCTCAAGAAGAGATAATAGAGCAAGCTGAAGGGGTCTTCCCGATAGCCAATCCATTGGATAATCCTTCGGAAAGAACTCCAACTTCCCTGAGTCAGCGGGCATTCAACCAATTACGTATTCAGTTTGGTATTGTTGAAGCAGATGCTTTACTTCCCGGGCCAAACGATACTGCTGATTGGCCAACTCTCGGTTTTATCGCTGTCAATCGTCAGATGTGCCTTTGTGGTGCCATTCCTCCTTTTAATGACTTTCTTCAACGACTCCTTCTCCGATTAACCATCTCTCCTTTCCAACTACATCCCAATAGCCATGCCATCCTAATGGGACTTTGTGTGCTATTCAGGAGGACACTTGATCGTCTTTCGAGTTTTGAAGAAATCTGTTACTTGTGCACATTCGCAAAGAACAAAGATCATCCCTCTATCACACTCGTGAGAAGCGCCAGGAATCGTAGATTGATCGTCGATCTTCCGGAAAGCGCCCACGGGTTCTTAAATCAATTCTTCTTCCTTCATCGTCCTCTAGGATTTTATGCCATTTGGAGAGTAGGAAGTAAGATTTCTCGCTCCCACTTTTTCCATTTGAGATTTTCGAGATCCGAGTTGCTAAGTGCTAACTTCATTTTTTTCTTTTACAGCACTTCCTCCTCCTTCTAGAGATCCCAGCCACAAGCCGACTTTTGAAAGATTAAGCGCTGTGGCAGTTGAGGAAAGAAGTATTCAATTTTTGCTGAAAGATGAATTTCTTCACCAATACGGACTTCTGCACCCTTCCCGTTCTACTCAGCCTCATGAAGTTCCTGATTCTCCAATAGAGACATCGGATGCCCCAGTTTCCGTCGGAGAACTTACACCGAAAGAACATACTACTGAGGCTTCACTGGTGAAGTGATCTACTTCTATTGACGTTGCGGAGTCGTCCGGCAAACTTGCACTTGCCCCGGTCATTGAGGAAGGGAACCTCCTCACCGGTCCGGGAAGACTGTTGATGAAGGAGCTGAGGGCAAGGGTCCCGCCGGGCACAATGGTGACGACATTTTCGAGGGGTTGAGCGACTTGTTGATCACTTCACATGATCTTTTTAAATATGATACCGTTGCTACTAAAGTTATTTCTCCAGTAGTTGAAGCGACATCTGTCTTCCAACAAACTCCGTCAGCCCAAGAGTCGATACTTGCTGCAAAATCCGTCATCATCCCCCAACCGAGGAGTGCTTCGTAGCTTGACGCACGTAGTTTGCCCATTACACACACTTAGGATTTTTCAGCACTTTTATGCATTCAACTTCCTTGCTTTGAAGATTTCTGAATTTATCTTTTCTTTATTTTCACGTTCTCCAATGGGACGAAGTGGCTCCTACTACGATGATTTCCAATGTTATGGGAGACGCGACTCTTATGAACCCAAGAGGTATCTTCCTGCTTCCTGGGAAACCGACGAAGAAAGAGTTGGGAGGAAAGCTCGTGAGAAGCGTGCTTATGAAAAACGCTACGTGAGAAGGGACGAACAACATGACTCTTCTCAGAGAGAGGATGATTCCACAAATGAAAATCCCGTGATGATAAAGGGAAAAGTCATGTCGTTGAAGATCCAAGCAAATGGGCCAGACTTGGTGAGAAACCGATATCTGAAATTTCTGAAAAACCCGCTGCTCCCGTCTCTTTGGAAATTCCTTCCAGCTCTCCTGCCCTTCACAGAGCTGATATTCAAACAATCATCAGTAGGCCCCCGTATCAAGTTGGGCAGGGTCCGGCTACTCTTCAAAGTCGGTTTCTGCACTGGTGCTTAAAGGGAGTGCGTTTCGACCTTGACTTGGTCCCAATCGATAAGCAAGCCATGTTGCGAATCTTGATGTCGTCAAACTCGATATCGAGAGAATGTCTGGTTGGCAGAAACTTGTTGACGAGCTTCAAAGAGTAAACCACGCAAATCTCGAAGCTATGCTGACCATGGAAAATGACAAATCGGAGTGGCAGAAAACACTCGATCAGCATGATGCAGAGATGAAGAGTATTGCCGCTTACAACGAGAAGCTTGAAGCAGAAGTTGAAAAACTTAAAGAAGAGCTTGCTGCTTCTTCCACTTCCTATTCCAAAAGAGAAGAGGCGCTTCAAAAACAGGTGAGAGATGCTCACGCTGCACAGAGAGACGCTGAAGCTAAATTTGAAGCACAATAGCAAGCTGTAGAAAACTACCGAGATGACGTTGCTCAACTGCGAGAAAAAACCAGCTCCCAGAACTTGGAAATTGAACTGCTAAAAGCTCGACTCTCTGAAGCTGAAAAGGAGCGTGATGAAGCTATTGCCGGCAAAGCAGAAGCCGAAGAATCTCATATGGCAACTAAAGCCAAAGTCATCTCCACTCTATTCGAGTTTTACATCATAGTGTTCTAGGGCGCGGTAGCCTTAAATTTTTGGGACCGGAGTACGAAATCACTTTGGACAAAGTGTGGGAAGCCGCACTTGATATGCTAGAAGGAGCTGGATATGCTGAAGTAGATTTAATGGCACACTATCTAGATGATGATGCATGTGCCGCTCTTCCCAGGGGAAAGGAGCAACTTGCCAAAGAGAGAGCCGAAATGGCAGAAGGAGAACATTTGGGGAAGGCAACTTCAACCGACCCAGTTCAACCTTTGTTTTCAGCCGACATCGATATTGTTGGCTCTAGTTCCCATTCTCCACCTCCTGCTCAAGCTGTTATTGAAAGTGCAACCGCCCGCATCGAAGATGAGACTCAAGAAAGCACTGAGGCGCAGGACTTTGAAGTTGACATTGTAAAGCCTACTTCTCCAGGTAACCTCAATGCTGATCTTGCTCAAGTGGACTGCTTGTTTACTTCACATAAGCTTGATGAACTTTTTGATTATTACTTAAATCTTAACGCGCCACTTTCTCCTCTTTCTAAGAGAGATACTAGCTTTAACTTCTCTTCTCCTGTAGTGAAAGCGCCAAGTGTTGTTCAGCTTTCCCCTCATCCAGCTGTTTCCTCTCCGCCTCTTCAGATTACTCCCCCTTCTGTTTCTCAACCGGGGTCACAAGAGGAGCAGATAGAAGCTCTTTAAGGCTTGGATGACCCGGTCGCTTCTCAAGAACAGAAGGCCGAAGAACCTGAAGAAGGTGAAAGAACCCCGGAGCAAACTATTTCTGATGACATAAAGTTGTCTGCAATTTTCTCCCCGGGCAGTGAGTCTTCTTCAAGGAAGAAGGGGAAGCGTGGAGTCTCAAAGAAAAAGAGAGAAGTTTCTGCAAGCGAAGAGGAAGCAAAAGAAAGTCCAGTTGTACCCCTTCCTCTTTCTTCCCCTACTCTCACAAGCCGACCCAAAAAGTTAGTCATCCGGCCAGGTGAGGGCTTGAAAGGCGGCAGGAAGAAGAAGCGATTCTCTTCTCCTATGCTTTTTGCTTTTTTGCTTGTATGTATAAAGACTTGTGTTGACCGGAGATTGTGCGGGTACCGGTCCCCGCCTTCTTTTGTTTTGAAACCTGCACATGTATAAAATTTTCATAGTATGGAATAAAATGATTCTTTTACTTGTACAAACTTCTGTCTTTATTTGAGAATGCATTTATTCTTCTTTTTCATACGAGTTTCTTTATTTTCTCTGTGCGATGTTGCAGTAAACCTATGGTATGTTGCTTGAGCATTGCTTTTATTTTTATAACTATATTATATTGCCCCCATACCATGGTTTATTGCAATCTCTTTCACATTGGCAAAATTTTGGAGAACAACTCTTCTGTTTCGAAAAGACCTGTACTCTTTCTTTAGAGAACAACTTTTCCATTTGGAGGAGGCTTGCATCTGTACTTTAGAGAATAATTTTTCCATTTTAATGAAATATTTTTCTGATTTAGTAGAATGCGCCTCGTATTGGAGAAGTCTTCTCTTTTTTTTTTTTTTATGGAGAAGTTTTTACACTTCACTTTCGGAGAAAGTCACTTTTATTTTTGACAAGTGAACTTTCCTATGCAGTAAAGTGGTTCTCCGAAAAAGGGCTTTGACCTGTTTGTGCCTCCGTGGAGGGCTTTTGTTTGATTATGCCTCTGGGAAGAGGGTTTTTTGTGTGTGCCTCTGGGGAGAGGGCTTTTGTTTTTTCCCTGTTCGTTGGGAAGCGGGTCTCCGAAGAGGGCTTTTCACATTTCGACTCGTGTGAAGTTTTATTTCAGATCACGGTGAAATGTGTGCCTCCGAAGAGGTCTTTTAGCATTTCAACTCTGGTGAAATGGGCATCCGAAGAGGGCTTTTCACATTCCAACACTTGTGAAGTTTTATTTCAGATCTCGGTGGAATGCGTACCTTCAAAGAGGTCTTTTCACATTTCAACTCGTGCGAAGTTTTATTTCAGATCATAGTGAAATGTGTGCCTCTGAGTAGGGCTTTTTCTTGGAAGTTTCTTTCTCATGGTTGGATGGATTCACGGGGTGGACACAAGTTACTTGGATGTTTGTTTGTACAAACGTTCTCAACTAGTTAACGAGTGCCCTGTGCCACCAGTCATTCCGCCAATCTTTTTTGGTTGAGAAACAGAACTTTCTTTTTCTGGCAAGTCCCATTAGAGGTCTTTATCCTCCGAAGAGTTGTGCCTCCGAAGAGGGTTTGTGCTTCTGAAGAGGTCTTTTGTTGTTTCCTGCCTGCTCGCCCATGTCTTTTCGCCATTTGCTCATACCAGCGGTTCTCTGCTATCATTTTCAAGCACACATTCCTTTCTTTTGCAAGTAGTTTATTTTATCCAAAGAAGTGTACTTCATTGTTAAATGAGTTCGCAGGGGCAGACATAGGCTAATTAACCGGATGTTCGTTTGCACAAACGATCACAATTAGTTAGGAAGGGTCCACCTCCGGCAGAACCACTAACAGTTTGCTTGAAGCTCCTCTTAATAGGATTTGAGTCTGGAAATTTTGTGGCTGAACATTCATTTGTTGAGTGATGTCAGGGATCGCTTGGTCTTGTGATGGTTAAGCTTTGTTTTAATGGCCTGCAATATTAAATCGACATTTTAGCAATACAATTAAAGTACTTTTCATATATCGAAATAAAACAGGCATTTTGTAATAGTAGAGAACACAAGATTTATAGTGGTTCGGCCAAGAATTAGGCCTACATCCACTTTATAGCTCTTATTATTCACTTGCACTGGCTTTACAATGGCTTTCAATACAAGAATCATACATGCATAATTCTTTTGCAGTATTTCAATAAAGCTTTTAAGTAAAATATGGGCGCAAGTGATTGCTGTTCTAAGCCCTTGGAATTGGATCTCCTTCGACAGTTGTCAGTTTGAACGTGCCATTAAGAAGTTTTTAGCCTATGACGTACGACCCTTCCCAGTTTGGCGCAAACACTCATGTTGCTGTCATGATCCTTTTCAAGACTAGATCTCCAACATCAAAGCCGCGTTGGTGAACTTTGGAATTGAAGTGCCTGGCAATTCTTTGCTGATAGGCTGTAATTCTGAGCTGAGCCTCTTCCCTTTTTTCATCAAGGAAGTCTAATGCTTCAAGTTGCAGCTTCTCATTTTCAGCTAGATTGAAATGGATCCTTCTATGTGAAGGAACTTCTATCTCCACCGGAATCATTGCTTCTGATCCATATGCCAATGAAAATGGAGTGTGCCCAGTCGCAGTTTTATGGGTAGTTCTGTATGCCCATAGGGCTAGTGGTAGCTTATCGACCCAACCACCTTTCGCTTTTTCTAGTTGTTTTTTGATAGTTTATTTGATAATTTGGTTTATTGCTTCCACTTGCCCATTTTCCTACGGATGAGCCATTACTGAGAAGCTTTTTTAGATCTTGAATCGCCTGCAAAAATCTTGGAGCTCTTCACTTTCGAATTGGGTTCCATTGTTTGTGATTATCTTTTGAGGCACACCATACCTGCAAATGATATTCTTAGTTATAAAGTTTATCATCTTTTTAGAGGTAATAGTAGCACATTCAGCCCATTTAGTAAAATAATCAACAGCAACAATAGCATATCTGATTCCGGACTTGGTGGTTTGCAAAGGCCAGATGAGATCTATTCCCCAAATAGAAAATGGCCACGGACTGACCATCTGTGTTATCTCGGTGGAAGGTGCTCTTGGGATTTTGCAAATCTCTGGCATCGGTCACATTTTCGGGCATAGCTGCAGCATCACGATTAATGCTAGGCCAAAAATACCCATAACAGATAATTTTCTTTGCTAGAACTTGACCACCTGAATGATCTCCACACTCTCCTCCGTGTACTTCAGCTAGAATTGTCTTAGCCTCTTCCTTGGTCACACATCGGAGTAATGGCATTGAGAATCCCCGCCTGTACCATCGGCCATCTTGAATTATATATATAGAAGCTTTTCTTAGCAACTTCTATCGTTTTTTTGAATTTTCTGGTAGAGAACCGTTGAGCAGATATTCCATTATCGGAGTCATCCATGATTCTTTCTCTTGAGAAACAGTCATGACCCAATCAATCTTCATTTCATCAATACTTGGGGCTGAAAAGACTTCTACAGGAACCAATCCCAGTAATTGAGCTTCACCAGTGCTTGCATACTTTGCGAGAGAATCTGCCTTCATGTTCTCTTCTCGGGGTATATGACTTATTGTATAATGATCGAAATCATCAAGAAGTTCCCAGGCTCTTGACAAGTAAGCAGGCAGATTTCCTCCTTTAGTTTGAAACTCTTTCTTGACTTGGCATACAGTAAGCTGTGAATCACTGAAGATTTCCAACACTTTGACATTTAGTTCTTTAGCAATTTTCAAGCCGGCAATAAGAGCTTCATATTCTGCTTCATTGTTTGTCGAAGGGAATTCCAATCTCAATGTGTAGCACAATGACCGCCCTTCAGGGGTTTCAAGCATAACCACAGCTCCGGAACAGTAATCATTTCTTGCACCATCAACATATCATTTCCATCGAATTGGGTATTATCGGTCATCTCTTCCTCACTATCACCTTTATCTGTACATTCTACGATGAAATCTGCTAAAGCTTGTCCATTGATTGCTCTATGGGGATGATAAATGATGTCGTATTGGCTGAGTTCAATATTCCACTTTAGAAGACGACCCGAAGTCTCAGGGCGAAACAGGACTTGCTTCAGAGGTTGATCAGTGAGGTCCTTGATAGGACGAGCTTGGAAATATGGCCTCACTTTTCTTGATGCAATTAGTAGACAATATCCGAGCTTTCCCAATTTTGAATAATTCATCTCTGCCCCAGTGAATCTTTTGCTGATATAATAGACCGGGCGCTGAATTTTTGCGTCTTCCCGTACCAACGCTGCACTAAGAGCATGAGATGAGATTGCCAAATATACGAAAAGATCTTCACCATCATCGGGCTTAGAAAGTATTGGAGGCATTTCCATATGACGAATCAACTCATCAAAAGTTTTCTGGCATTCAGGAGTCCAGTCAAAAAATTTCCTTCCTTTCTTCAGAGCATCAAAGAATGGAATGCATTTATCAGTAGCTTTGGAAATGAATCGACTCAAGGCAGCGACTTTTCCATTAAGACTTTACAATTCATTCTTCGTTCTAGGAGCTTTGACTTCTTTTAAGGCAGCAATCTAAGTAGGATTAGCTTCAATGCCCCTAGCACTCATAATGAAACACAAGAACTTTCCGGACACCACCGCAAACGAACATTTCAAAGGATTAAGTTTCATTCCATACTTTCGGAGGACTGCAAACATTTCTGCCAAGTGCTCCATATGGTCTACTGCCTTCTTTGATTTCACCAGCATATCGTCAACATAAACTTTCATATTTTTTCCAATCTGTGGCTTGAACATGGCATTGACGAGTCTTTGGTAAGTTGCCCCTGCATTCTTAAGTTCGAAGGGCATGACTCTATAGCAGTAGGGACCAACATCAGTGACGAAGCTCGTGTCCTCCTGATCCGGCTCATGCATCATGATCTGGTTGTATCTGGTGTAAGCATCCATAAAAGATAAGAATTCATGCCCCCCTGTTCCATCCACCAACTGATCTATCCTGGGTAACGGGAAGCAGTCTTTGGGGCAGGCTTTGTTTAAATCTGTGAAGTCGATGAGTACTCTCCACATCCCATTAGCTTTCTTAACCAGTACTGGATATGAAACCCAATTGGGATAAGTAGACTCCTTGATGAAACCATTCTCCATGAGCCGGTCTAGCTCTTCTTTCAACGCTGCTGACCTTTCAGGACCCTGGGTTCTTCTTTTCTGCTTTACCCGTGTAAACTTCGGATCAATATTCAGAGTATGTACTGCAATTTCTGGGGATATTCTACACATATCAGCATGAGTCCAAGCGAATACGTCCAGATTTGCTTTCAAGAATGATATCATGGAATTTTGAACCGTCATACTAAGTTGCGAACCCACATTCACCACTTTGTTCGGATCTTTCGGGTCAACAGTTACTGGCACCATTACTTCCACCGGCACCACTCTATTCTCCCCAGCACTGGCTTTCTAGGATCCATTTCTCTTCGTGCCCCGCTATGCTCGCCGGTGCAGGGTCCACCCTGTAATTGCTACAAGGTTTGTTCTTTGATGCGGACTGGGGTTGCCGCATCTTTTCCCATCTCTCCCTTCCTTGCTTCACGCAACTCTATAAGATAACATTCTCGCCCATCATTTTGATCCCCTTTAATAACACCAACCCCATTATCCTTGGGGAATTTCATAGTGAGGCACCACAGGGCGAGAATTGCCTTAAAAGCCGCAAGAGTTGGTCGGCCTAGGAAGGCGTTGTAGGCAGAAGATTAATCAACAATTACAAAAGTCTGTTTTCGAACAACCTTTTTCTACCCCTCTCCAAGATCGACGAACAAGTCAATAGTTCCAACTGGCTGCTTCGGTTCCCCAGTAAACCCAACGATCTTCTGAGATGAAGCTTGAACATCAGCCATCAGAATTTTCATTTGATCGAACGTCCTTTTGAAGAGAATATTGCAAGAAGCGCTGCAATCTACAAGCACTCTTCTCACAATAGTCGTCCCAATGCCTACAGAGATGACCAAGGAATCCATGGTTGGTGCTTCAATGCCTATAGAGTCCCTGGCTCTAAACACAGTATCATCATTAAAAGTTTTCTGCCGCTTAAATGGTGCAGCATCTTCTAGCACAAAAACACTCTCTTCTGTTGGTGCGTATTTCAAGGCACAGGCGTATCTTTCCATCTCCCCCCAGCTTCTGCCTACTGGGTGAGGACCTCCCGTAATCACATTAATAACGGGCCTTTCTGACTTATGCGCAGTAGTCCTCTCACCCGAGCCAGACGGATGAGTAGGAAGTTGTTGACGCTTAGTAGATGAAGTTGGGTCATTCCTATTCCTCTTCACAAATTACTGCAACTTATTCTCTCTCAGCAATTCTTCAATCAAGCTTTTCAGATAGCGACATTCGTTGGTATCATGACCGGGTTGATTACGAAACCGACAAAATCTCCCACTTTGAAGAGCCTTTTTCCCAACTCTCATCTCAGGTGGTTTAGGATATTCCACCGCATCTTTGGTAGCAAAAAAGATATTCTCCGGGGTGTCGGTTAAAGGAGTGAAATCTGAAGGTTTTAAGAAGCGAGGTTTCTTCACATCCTTCCGTTTCTTCCCGCCATTATTCTTCCTTTTCTGACTCCCAGACTCTTTTTTGGTAGGAGCAGCAGTGTTATTCTTGGCCTCTGTCAATGCCACTTTAGTCGGCGCTTGAAGGCTTTCCAAGCGCATGAATTCTTCATCTTTCTTATAGAATTTCTCAAGCGAATTCAGTTCTTTCATCTTCAGCCACTTCCCAAATTCGCTTGACTTGTCGATTGCCCTCATCAAGTATGTCAAGACCATCCATGGCTCTGCATTGTCCACTTCAGCCAAAGCTATGTTGAAGCGGTTCAAGAAAGATCTAATAAATTCCCTAGGATTCTGTTCCAGGCTTGATAGTGACATAATATCCTTTGCCTTTGAAGCATACAACCTGAATTGCTCTTTAAACTTCCGAGTCAAATCGGTGAACTGGTCTATGGATCGGACCGGAAGCTTTGTCAACCAAAGTAGAGCCACTCCTTCCAAATATACCGGAAAGTACCAGCATTTGATCTCATCAGATGCCCTAGCACCAGTCATGTGCCAATCATAGTCATACAGGAATTGATTAGGGCCACTTGTTCCCTTATAAGCCGGGATGGTAGGAGGAACAAACTTCCTGGGAAATTCAGCTTTCAAAATCTTTTCAGTGAACGGAGTTTTGCTCGGAGTGAATGCCCATTCTTTTTCATCTTCATCCCTCTGCATGCTCTCTTTCAAGATTTTTCGCACCATGCCCGAAAGGTATTCCTCATCATTTAAAGGCTTTGTAGGACAGACTTCAGCCATTTTCTCGGAAGTTTGTCTGGGCAAACGTTCATGGAGAGTCGGCTACGGTCTCGATCCTCCAGCTTGGGGAGGTGTTTCTCTAGCAGGGCTAGCTGCTCTTTGAGGAATATTCCTCTCTTCAGGAATATGAACATCATTTGCAAGGTTCTCTTCATTATTCACCGGTCGACGGTTAGCTCCGAGCAAAGCATTAACCTATCAAGCATTAAAGCTTTCTGAGTTTCCACCTGCTGGTATAGCCCAGATACTGCAGCATCTAACTCCGCTCTTGTAATTACAGCACTTGGTGCTGCTTGACTTGATGAAGGAGAAGTGGCAGTATTCTCATGTACATCACTGAGTCTGGTAGATCCGCGCTTTCTTCCAAGAGCCATTATCTCTGATAGACTTCTGGTTTTGAGAGAGGTTTTTTCAACAAACTTTTGCGAAGCAATGACGAAAGTAGCCTGAGTTGGGTTCTTAGTGAAAGCACCAAAAATGTTAACGATTAAAATTGAAAGCTAACACCCCGGTGTAAGTAGAGATTAAGTGAAAGCACCACCCGTCAATATGGGAATTAGAAGTAAGTAGAAAAGTCACATAGAAAGCAGTAAAAAGACAACAGTTTTATAGTGGTTCAGCTTCAAGTTAAGCCTAAGTCTACTTTAATCTTCTTTATTGCTGAATCAGTTACAACTTTACAACGATCTTTGATTTCAACACTGTTAGGACAAATACCTAGAACTCTGATGTAGAAGAACTCTTTAAATCCATGTCGAATGTGTTAGATTTCCTCTTGAAGTTCATCGAGATGTCTTTCGTGTTTGAAGTGTTGAGTGAGACGAGAATTCAGCAGAGTATCGGTGTTCCAGAAATGAGCCCCAAACAATCTTTTTTCAGTTAGAGTGGGCGGGGTATTTATAGAGAGTTTTCTGAATTAGGTCGTAGGCCGCGAGCGACCTTGGATAGGTCGTAGGTCGTGAGCGACCTTGGATAGGTCATTGGGAGCAGTTTACGGCTTAATTAGGGTGTACTTGATCACCTCGAACAATCTAGCAAGTCATAGGTCGTGACCGACCTAGGGAGGAAGCGGCATAAGGAGTTACTTCGGTATTGTTTAGGTCATGAGCGACCTAGGGGAGGATTGTTGGCGACCTAAGGTCGTGAGCGGCCTATAAACAAGCGCCCTCATTCTGTGATAACTCGCTAGGTCGCTGGATCTTCTAGGTCGCTAGGTCGTTTATCTTCTAGGTCGCTAGGAGCCTAGGTCGCTTTTGTCCATTGGTCGTTAGGTCGCAGATCTCTTATACCTTTAGCCCGTTAAGTCGCGAAGCCTCTTTGTTGTGACATGTTGTTACCCTGTGTTGATGGTTAGGTCGTTGATAAGCTTAGATTGCTAGGTCGCGATATCTTTAGGTCGCTAGGTCGTTGGGGGTCTTTAGATCGTTAGGTCGTTCATACTTTAATTCTTTCAGGTCGCTTATTTCCTTAGGTCGCTGAGCCGTGGAATAGAGGAGTTAACAGGAATTTAGGTTGGCTTTGACGAATTCTGGAGGGGCAATGGAGCAGGAGGCTTCTGCGTTTAGCTGTATAGTATTACGCTGTGTGTTCTCTGAGTCGTTTGTCTTTGTGTTGTATTGAGTTGTGTAACTAGGCAGGTGTTTATAACTGTCTAGTATGTGTTGTTTTAATTGTGTATCCCTGATGTATATGATACTATGTAATGTATTATGTGATTAATATAATTTATTCGTTCCGTTGTTTAGATTCTGATGTTGTTTCTTTCTTCTTCTCTATCTTTTCTCTTTTCTATCCCTTTCTTTCTTAAAAATGATGCGATTTTCTGTAGCAAGGAAGTCGGGTCGTTTCATGTTTTAAAAGGGAAAATACATGATCTTATAAGTTTAAAATGACTTAAATAAAAATTTAATTGTTTGTGAAGTATATTGAATATTTGGAATTTAATTAATAGAATTTTTGAAGTGTTATTATTTCTGATGTAAAGGATATTACAGAAGTTGTAAATGCTGTAGTTGATAGAAATAAACTAAATAGCTAAATTGAATTAAGGGCTATTATAGCACTTTGTAAGTGCTGTAGTTGCTGAAATTAGCTAAGGTTTTATTTGAATTAAAGTAACCTTATTACAGCATTTTTTAAATGCTGTCTTTTGTTAAATTGAATTGTTTTAAAAGTTACTTTCCGTAGCATTTTCTAAATGTTGCGAAAGTTGAATTTTCATTATTTTATAATATTTAAGTGAATAAATGAACTTTGAAAGATTAAAATTTTGGAAATTTAATAATTTAATTATTAAATATAATAACTTCATTCTAATGATTTAAAATGAATTGTTTTGAAATATAAACTATTTTGAAATGTGTTTTGAAATGGTATTTTAAATAAAAATGAATGTGGTTTGGGAAAAATATGATATTTTGATATTTTGAAATGGATTTTGAATGATATTGAATTTTGAAATGATTTTGATTTCGAAGTATAAATTATTAATTTGAAATTTTAACCACGGGATGTGTTTAATTTATGCTTTTACTGATCCTTAGAGGATGTGTGATCCCAAGCATCCTTTAAGTTATAGTGCATAACTACTACAGCTCACTTGAGTTGGTTTACATTATATAAGTATGTATGTCCTGATTCGAGTGTTTTGTGTTTTTACTTTACGCTCGGGTCAGCTTGAGTATTTACAGCTTAGCTTTTGATTTCTTTTCTAGAGGTAGGAATCGCTGGAGATTCTGCTTGTCTAGTTATCTGTTGCCTTTTAGTATCAGTTGTTCTATTTCAGCTCTGGTATTTATAAACTCCTATATATTTGGGATATCTATTGTATTTGTTTCGGACTGATATTATGTATTATGTTTTGAGAGTTTGTTATAGTAGCTTCATGAACTAATATGATATTTTAGTTTCCGCTGCAAGTTATTCTGATATTAATGTGCCTGTGATTCTGTGATTGTATTTCATTTGCTCCATATTTATTTACAACGCGATATTTTGAGCAATTCATGTCCGGCATGTGTGGATGCGAATGGCTAAAAATATCGAGTTGTTACATTTGGTATCACAGCTTTGGTTTTAGGCAAACCTTTGCCTGCGGATCAAAAACTCTTTAGGGATAGGGTAGAAATACCCTATAATGAGTGAAATCAATCTCAGAATCCTTTCTTTGTGAGAGAACGTATTTTTGAAGTATAAAATGATTTCCAAATGATTTTTAAAGTATTTTCAAAGATTATATTGGTATAAAAAACTTCTTATTTTGAAATCAAGATCTTCTAAACTTCATTCCTTCAGTATCCATCTTGTTAGTAATTTCTTTGGTTAGGATTTACTTGGATTTGGAAATTCTATCTTGTTGATCCAGACTCTTTTCTAGATAGGAAGCTATTATAGTTATAGCAAGATCGAAAGAGCAGAAAGCAACTCGTCGAGCTTGAAGAGCACTAGCCCGATAGGAAAGGGAGGAAGCAATGGAGAAGTGGGAAAGGCTGTGGAGGGAAACAGCAGGACCTGGTCCTTACGAACATGTCATTTGTTATCGGTGTCAGGAGAAGGGACACTATGCAGCCATGTGTGGGAAGAGAGATGAAGGTAAAAAGAGTGTGCGCAAGCACTTTCGATCCAAGATTTTCTTTTTTAAATGCCGAGAGAAGGGTCACTTTCCAGGTCGCTGCCTGATGGTGAAGAAAGTGAAACCTGCACTTCCTACATCAATTAGTCTATCAACCATTTTCTACCATTGTAGGAGGGCTGGGCATATAGACAGAGTTTGTCCTGTGAGACAGCACGGAAAGAAAGCTGCGTACCCAGTGTGCGAGAAGGAAGATGGGAGTGTGGTGCATTTATGACTGAAGTGTAGGAACTGGGGGCATACTGAGGGGGAGTGTTCTGTACCTGTTGAAGTACCACCCGGTAGAATTAATACCTATGCTTTGTTTATGTAGGTTATGGATCTATTTGTTTTTAGCAGTTGTTAGGCTGCATTCGGTGAACTCGGTTGTATCTTTTGCTTAGCTAAAGTTCTCAAACTAAGATATTTATGTTCCTGTTTTTGTATAATATGAAATTTGAATATCTGTTTGTTTGAAATCTAACCTTGAATCATGCCTTGTGTTTGTTTTGAAATCCATCCTTGAATCATCCCTTGTGTTTGTTTTGAAATCCATCCTGCTTGATTTTATTTTAAATCTGTGCATACATCGAAATTATTATTTTGATAAGGATGACCACATTCTATATATAAAAGTGAAATGTTTTCAATAATGATTTTATATTTTTTAAAATGAAAATTTGTAGTTTTGAAAGGATTTGAAATTTTGAAAATTTATAAGAAATTTGATTTAAATAAAAATGATTCATAACTGAAGGGTTTTGAATTCGAATTTCGTGGAATAGAACTCCAGTGTCGGTATTAAGATTTTGGAAAATATATAATAATAATATGATTTAAAGATGTTTTCTTAATAAGAAATGTTTCAAATGTATTCGAAATAATCCCAATGATTTCGAAGTGATTTCAAAGAAGTTTCAAGAAAATAAAAGTCTAGATCCCACTTATGTCGCTGGAAAATAAATCTTGGTGATGAGTGCATGCATCATCGACATTGATTTTCGAGTTTCTGAGTGGGGAGAGGCTACTCTAGTAGCTTTGCTATGCGAACGATTTTGTGAAATCAATTTTGATTTTAGATTTTGAAGTATGGTTTGATATTCGAAAGATATATGTATATATATATATTTGAAATGATTTAAAGTAAGCCGGTGTTCAGTCCTTGAGATTCAAATTTGTTTTGGTATAACCCTATCTTTTGGAATTGGTTTACAGATTTGTTGGTGATTTCCAACTCTTGGATTGAAAATATGATTTCTTTGACTATTTTGAAGGTTCGAGCACTTTCAAATCAAGGTTAACTTTTCAAAGCTAATAAATTTTGAAAGGTATAGGGTATTTGATAAAGAATATAAGTTTAGTTTGGTATGATTAAAGTATATAGTAATATGATTTATACAAGTTTGAAACTATTTGTTGAGTGAAATAAATAAGACTATTTTGAATTATACCGGTATGAAATATAGATTTGAAATGTTTTGAATAAAGTGTGTGTGTGTGTATATATATATATAGAATAATAATCTTTCCAATGGTAAATTTGATTTTTTTTAATAAATAGTTTGAAGGTTTTAAAAAGAGATGGTTTTAAACTTTGTAACCATTTTGATATTTTGATGAATGGAATGGTTTGGAAATGACTTAATTTTATTTTGATAAAGAATGTGAATTTGAAACGATAATTGATTTTGATAAATGAATATTTGAAGTTTATATTTGTATGAAAGGATATTTGGTTTACTTCTAATTTGAGTTTATTTAAAAATGATGGATTTATGAAATGTATATTTCAAAACTAAGTATAATGAAGAAAATTTTGAGATATATGAAATTATGAAATTCAGTTTTGGAATATGGTATATTTAAGCTTTGAAATATATTAAAGATTGAATAGTTTGTTTTATGGATCAAATCTTTATTTGAAATTTGATAATATTTGAAATGGCTTTGTTGGAAAAATAAATTGAATTGAAACTGATGGTTTGAATCGAATTAGAATTGGAAAATTTAGATTTGGGTTTAATTGAATAAACTTGTGAAATGTAAAGAATTAAAGGAATGTTTTATGATTTCAAATATATGATTCGAAAGGTTATGATTTTCAAAGTGTAATAATTTCGAGTATTTTGGTTTCAAAAGATTTATAACTATGAAAGTATTATGATTTTTGGAAGCGAATGTATGTTTGAAATGGAAATGAATTTGTTTGACCTAAATTTTGTTGATTTGGAAATATGGATTATTTTCTAAATCTATTGTTTTAAGAAACTTTGAAACTGAATATATGTAATTAGGAAGAAATGATTTGGCGAAATCACATATGATTTTGAAACTGAATTGGTATTGAAATGGTTTGACATTGAGAACCTTGTTTATTTAAATACTTTGATTTGGGAGTTATCGAACATATATAAAATTTATTTGTGTAAGTATGAAGTGATTTGAAACTATTGATTTGTATAGGTACTCAACTTGTAAATTGAAATCTTATATAATCGAAGTCTATATAAGTGTGACTTGATATACTATTGATTTTGTGAAGTATTCGATTTGAAATGAAATCTTATATATAATGGACTTTATATAAGTATGATATTTGAAAGTGATTTGAAAGGTACTATATGATACATATTTTTGAAGTAAAGATATGGAAAGTGCCTTCAGGTTGATATCCACTTTGTGGCCACACTGTGGATTCATTCTGTCGATATTAATCTCTCTGATTTTGGTTTTTCGGATATGATACTCGAGTGTCCATCGAATTCCATGGCGATCTCTATGGTCTTATGTTTGCGACTGCATAGCATAATTTACCTGGCTGAGATGGCATGGGGTCACAGATGTTTCCCGAGGGATCCAGGTGTGACCATTGTGTATCCTGTGATCTATGTAGGTCGTAGCAGTAGCGAAATCCACTGGAGATAGCTTAAGGGTACGGATGTTTCCTGGGGGATCCAGGTGCAACCATTGTGTATTTGCAGTCTACTAGTCATCATGGCATAAATTGCAGGCCGAGATAGCTTACTGGTATGGATGTTCCTTAGGGGATCCAGGCGTAACCATTGTGTCTGCGATCCATGGTTGGACAAATGTTTGGTTTGGTTGATTTGTTTGGAATGTACTTTCCATATCTGTTGTTTCGAAAGGATTTTTAGTATTTTCACTAGGTGTTGAAACAAGTGTACTAAGCACCTAGAGAATTCTAGCTTTGCGCCTGATCAACGCATAGCCAGAGTCTGCAGGAACGAAAGTAAACTTGTTAAGACATCGAGTTATTAAAGTATTTTGATAAAGTCTTATATAAAGGATATTTTGATCATTTATTTATTTTCTAAATAATATAAAATGTTTTAAATATTGTTTACTACTAACTATGAAATTTGAATCAAATGACTATTTATCATATTATAAAATGTTTTAAATGTTGTAAATAAAATTTTTGAATTGAAATGTATATGGTTTTAAAATAATGGTTTATCCTTGTCTTTCAACCTATTTTTCCTTCTAGCTATTCCTATTTTTTTCCTCTTCGAAGGTCCTTTCCGCATTGTGCAAAGAGTTGGTTCTTTGGCTTATCATTTGGATTTGTCCAAGAAGCTTTCTTGAGTGCATGATGTATTCCACGTCTCACATCTTCGTCGGTATCATCATGATCCATCCCTTTTTGTTCAGCCTTCTGCTCTTGATGGTTTGGATATTGACCCTAATCTAACCGTCGAGAGGAAGCCACTTCGTATTATCGACAGAGGTATGAAGCAGCTAAGAAAGAAATATATTAGTCTGGTCAAAGTACCGTGTAAGTACTAATAATCGAGGTTGTACCTGGGAGACGGAGTAGAGCATTCGTGCTTCGGATTCGAAAGTATTTTTGCAGTTACTATTTGTTGTCTACCTTGCTTTTTTTAATTTTCCTTGTTCGTTCTTTTCGAGGACGAAAAGATTTGAGTGGGGGAGAGTGTAACAACCTAGTATTTTGTGATTATTTTAATTGTATATTTTAATTATTTAAATTAATTACTCCTGATTTAAAAACTTTATTATATTTATTAAATTGGATAAATTTTGTTATTTTCATTATAAATTTTAATTTTTGTGTGAATTATAATTTCAAACCTGAATAAATAGGATATTTCTAGAAAAGTGGATTTTGGTCAATCTGATCAAACTTTGACTTCTAAATTTAAAATTTAAATTTTAGAATTTTTTGAATTTTTTATTTTATTATGAAATTAGCTTAAATTTCAAGAAGATTACTTTTTATTTCATTGAAATCTAATTTATATTGAGAAAGTTATGCTTTTTACAATATTGTGTATAAATTGATTTATTCAACAATATTGATTGTTTTAATTTATATAAATAATATTTTTATTTATCAAATCACGTTCTAATATGTGTTATATGACATGTTAGGTATATAATTTATTTTCAAATAATTTTAAAGTGATGTTTAGATTTTTCCAAAGTTTATTGAATTTATTTTCAAATTTTAAAGCCTAGTTTCGGATTTTTAGCTATTTTATCAATTTAATTATATTTCATTAATATTTATTTATTTATTTTTGTGAATTCATCATATATTTGCGTTTTTATCTGTATTTATATGTATTTTTCATGTATTTAAAATTTCAAAAGAAATTAAGGAAATTTGAAAAGTTTGTGACCTTTTGTGTACTTTGTCTTTTCATATTATATTCACCTTTTCACCAATCAATGCATCAATTAAATTTTCTTCCCTATACTTTTCTTTCAGCCGACCATTTCATTTTTTTCTCACGTGAAAATACACTTCTGAACCCTAAAATGTTCGGCCATTTCTTGAAGCAAGTTTTTTGTAAAATTTTCATGTCTTTTTCACATTTTCTACTTGATTTATTTGATTATTGCACTTGCATTCACCTTCATGTGTTCGGTCCCTCCATCTCCAGCACCTTGGCCGCCTCCACCATCACCACAACCAGCCATATCCCCTCCTTCCTACTTCCATTCCATAGCTATGGCCATCCATCTGAAGATCCACCAAAAATATGACAAAAACTCCACTAAATCACCATAGCCGAACTCCCCTTGTCTCCACCACTCCACCCACCACTTTGGCCGGCCATACACGACCACCACTAGCCACTTCCTGAGCCTAGACCCTACCACATCACCCCATGCACTCACCAGATCTGACCTGGTCCAATCATCCCTTGGCCGAGACTTTTGTGTCAAGTTATATTTGGAAATTTAGACTTAAGTGTTAAGTTAAAAAAATTAATTATAAAGAATTGAGATTGTATGTTGAATTTTATAAGTAAATTATTATTAAATTGATTTTTAAATGAAAATTTAACTTTATAAAATCATGAATATAAAGGCATTTAAATGATTTTTTTAAAAGTGAAAATATATAATCTTATATGTTCAAAATGACTTAAATCAAAATTTAATTATTTGTGAAGTTATATTGAGTATTTGGAATTTAATTAACAGCATTTTTGAAATGTTATTATTTCTAATGTAAAGGATATTACAGCATTTGTAAATATTGTAGTTGATAGAAATGAACTAAATGGCTAAATTGAATTAAGGGCTATTATAGCACTTTGTAAGTGCTGTATTTTCTGAATTTAACTAAGGTTTTATTTGAACTAAAGTAACCCTACTACAGCATTTTTTAAATGCTGTCTTTTGTTGAATTGAATTGTATTAAAAGTAACTTTTCGTAGCATTTTCTAAATGCTGCGAAAGTTGAATTTTCATTGTTTTATATAAATTTAAAAGAATTAATGCATTTTGAAAGATTAAAATTTTGGAAATTTAATAATTTAATTGTTAAATACAATAACTTCATTTTAATGATTTAAAATGAAGTAATTTGCTTTGAAATATAAACTATTTTGAAATGGTATTTTAAATAAAAATGAATGTAGTTTGGGAAAAATATGATATTTTGATATATTGAAATGGATTTTGAATGATACTGAATTTTGAAATGATATTTGATTTTGAAGTATAAATTACTATTTTGAAATTTTAACCACGGGATGTATTTAATTTATGGTTTAACTGATCCTTAGAGGATGGGGGATCCCAAGCATCCTTTAAGTTATAGCGCATTACTACTATAGTTCACTTGAGTTGGTTTACATTACATAAGTATATATGTCCTGACTCGAGTGTTTTGTGTTTTACTTTACGCTCGGGTCAGCCTGAGTATTTACAGCTTAGCTTTGGATTTCTTTTCTGGAGCTAGGAATCGCTGGAGATTCTGGTTGTCTATTTATCTGTTCCCTTCCAGTATCAGTTGTTCTATTTTCGTTCTGGTATTTATAAACTTCTATATATTTGGGATTTCTACTGTATATGTTTCAGACTGATATTATGTATTATGTTTTGAGAGTTTGTTATAGTAGCTTCATGAACTACTATGGTATTTTAATTTCCGTTGCAAGTTATTCTGATATTTCTGTGCCTGTGATTCTGTGATTGTATTTCATTTGCTCCAAATTTATTTACAACGCAGTATTTTGAGCAATTCAAGTCCGGAATGTGTTGATGCAAATGGCTGAAAATATTAAGTTGTTACAATAGTGAACGACAGAGCCCTATCTTTACTAGCAAGTTTTCGAGGAACTTGCAAGAGCTTTTAGGGACGCAGCTTAGATTGAGTACGGCCTATCACCTTCAAACTTATGGCCAAACGGAGATAGTTAACAGAGTTCTTGAGGATTTGTTGAGGACGTGCATTCTTGATTTTAGAGGTACTTGGGAGGAGGACCTTCCTATAGTGGAATTCACATATAAAAATTGTTTTTAGGCTAGCATTGGGATGGCTCCTTTTGAAGCCCTTTATGGAAGACCTTGCGAATCGACTTCGTGTTGGTCGAAGTCTACAAGGAGATTGCTACTTGGTCCTGACATGGTTAGAGGGACTTTGAAATACATTGATATAATTAGAAGAAGAGTGAAGACGGCCCAAGGTAGACAGAAATCCTATAGATAAGCGGAGACGGGATATTGAGTTCGAGGTATGAGATTTGGTTTTCATTAAGGTGTCTCCACTTAGAAAGGTAGTGTGGTTTGGATCAAGAGGGAAACTTGCTCCTTGATTCGTAGGGCCGTTCCCTATTATGGAAAGGGTATGGAAGATGGCGTATTGCATAAAGCTACCCGAGAGGCATGTTATGATGTTTTTCATGTTTAACACCTGAGAAAGTGCTTACATGATTCGTTAGAGGTAGTGGAACCTTGCCAACTTGAGGTAGTTGAAGTGGAGAGAGAAGCATCGGTTCGTCGCATTCCTAACAAGATCATTGGACATGATATCAAGAAGCTTAGGAATAAGAAAGTCCCTTTGGTTAAGGTACAGTGGGGAGATAGTATTGAGGAGGCTACATGGGCGGCTGAGGAGAAAATACGTATCTCTTATCCACGTCCCTTTGATGGTACGCCTTGAATTTCCTATTCCCATCTTTAGTTTCGAATAGGTTCTTTCCTTTAGTATTCTTTGGGAAGGTAGATCTTAGGATTTAACCTTTGGATGGTAGGACTGAATGTGAACATGTTACTAGAACATGTTATGTATGTTGGACGCAAGTGGTTGCAAGTGTTTTCTAGTGGATGCTAATGGACGCATATACACACACTCGGCACTATTATCTCTTAGAGATCGGCCTAACTAGGCCACTAAAGCATATGCATATGGATGTGTGTGCACTTTCATTTTTATTTCATTGTTGCTATGAACAGGAAAAAGTCATATGACTGTTGCATTTGGATGATGTTTGTAGCATGTATATAGAAATATCAGTTGTCTTTAGGGAATTTGCAGTCATTTGGATATACGGCACGGACATAAACGCATAAAAAAGAGGTCGACTGAATTAGTAGACTGCATAATCTTTTGCATTAATTAGGGACGTTGACACTACACTATTGCATATGTCATAAATTGCATTAAAAAGATTAAGAACAATGGATGAAATGGATGATCGTCGAATATGTGTTGTGGAATTTGGATGAGAATATTTATTTCAGTCTTCTGTCCTTAAAGATTTTGGGGGCGAAATCCTTTAAGGAAGGTAGAATGTAACAACTAGCATTTTTAGATAATAAAATAACAAAAATAATTATTACATAGTGAAATTGATCATTTTTGGATTGTCATAATTTAGCAACAGGTGTTGCACCATTGGGTCCGCGGCAATTTTCCGATCAATTTTCATATATAACATGTCAAAATCCGAGGCAGTATGAAGAAGTTACGAGAGAAACAAGGCCCTATACGTCGACTTGTAAAACCCCAAGGTCGACCCGCATTTCCCTCCTAGATGTAAAAACGTCCAGGAGCGAGCCATTGGATCCAAAGTTGAATTTCACTGGATCCAACGATTCGCAGTGAGCCTGTGATGTAGTTGCACTAGATTCAATTCAAAAATCCGATGGTCTGAGATTCTTGAACTCCACTATAAATAGAACCCTAGGCCTAACTATTTTCTCATAATCAGATTTTTCTCCTAATCGGATTCATTGCTTGAGGCTGAATCCTAAACAAAAATTCTTTGTAGGGAGAAAATCTTTTTAGTAAAAATATTTTACACCTTAGAAGTGGATCTAGGAAGGCCAAGGATTAGAGCCAAGGACCAAAGGTGAGTGTTTTGTAATTATTTTAGATTCGTAAGCAATTTAAAATAATAGGGTTTTCAATATTTGTAGTTTTTTATAATTTTGAGACAGTTTTTATGCAAGTCTATTTGCAGTCAGGTTTTAAGTAAATTTTAGAAGTTCTTTTCAATTTATTTTTATTCAGCCATTTTATTTAGTTATTTGCAAAAATTTGCATTTATTTACATCTGTTTTAAGTTGGAGTTTAGCCTGTAAATGTTAGTTTCTTTTTTATAGAGATTTAATCCTTTTTGACACGAATAAAATATTAAAAAGAGAAGAATACGCAAATACGGATTTAATATAAAAAAAAAACTAAATTTAAAGAAATCAGGTGTAAAATGAGAAAAACTGAAATAAAATGGAGATGGACCGAAATAGGCAAATTTGAGATATTTGCAAGCATAATTATAACAAGTGCTTATAACTAAAATGGGAAAATAGAAGAGTAACAGTTGCAAGAAAAATTAGGACAAGTAGGTTATAATTAGAAAGAAAGAAATAACAGAAGGGGCTTTGTAACGACCGGAAATTTTCAAACCCAAAAATTTCAGATAGTTATGGAAAAGGAAAAAGCGATAAAAGAAGTAGAAGATCAGAAACACCAACATCTCACAATCGCAGCGGATAAGATATAATAATAAATAATAACCGTTTACAAAGAATACTGTATCTGTCATTCACATTTTAATACATCAAAGTTACACATATATACAGACATTAAATATACACCATTATCATGTCTCAATACACAGCAATATAATACAGCGGAAGCACTCCATACGTTCATTCCATCCAGCTCGACTCCTGAGCTCCAGAACGTCCTTACCTGGAAATCTATAATACTCGGTCTGACCCGAGCGTTACATCAAAGTAACACCCGGGTCAGGCAGGAAACCAGCATGAGTAAACCCATCCAACATGAAACACCAAGCATACAACTTATATAGAACCCGGGTAACTCATATCAATTCACAAAGCCACAATTTATTGTAGATATCACTTATTTCACATATAAGTTTCTAAATACCAAAGATTTAGGTTTAAAATAGTCCAATTCCTCCAAATCACTTCACTCCAGCATATAGTTTTTACATATCAATCTACAAAAATTCGAAGTGGTTTCGGGTATTTCCTATTACCCGAACTCGGTCTCTTCGAGTCTCATGTCATCCTAACCCAAGTTATCCGAATGAAATACACAACATTTCATATCAGAGATATCAACTCATTCAAAGCATTCAATACCATTCAAACATCCATAAACAATGCTTAATCACATACAAATTAATTTTAATTAATCCTGATTGAATTACTAACCTCAACCACTTAGATTTCTTCACTGGTCATTAATTAATTTCAAATCAATTAATCAATCATCCCTTCATTAATCATCTTAATTAATCACCCTGGATTAATTATCCTTCAATTACATTCAAGTAATTAACTTTAATTAATTTCACAATATTAATTATTCTTAACCAAAGTCGATAAGTAATCTTAATTACTTCATAAATTCATAAACTATGTTTAATTCCATAAATCCTTGATTACTTATATTAATTAACTTCCCAGAAGTCACTTATTAGTGATTAATTTAATCTTAATTCAATCAATTTTTAGTTACATCGTTAATTATATAAATTCATGATTTCCAATTTATATTTTAATTTGTTCTAATCTAAATTAGTTACTTTAATTAACCACAATATTAATCATTCTCGATTTATCTCAACCTGTAATTAACTATCTTTTTATTTACTTCATTCAATAAATTAATTACTCATTTTATTTTATAATAGAAGCATAAGGGAATTTGAAACCAAATTTATTTTAAATTCTAATTAATTTACAAATGCGTTTTAACATTCAAGTTGTTTAAAACACTCAATATTTAAAACTTTATTTGTTTTAAAATCTAAGATTCACTAACTCAAATATCATATTTAACTTTGATTTAAAACTTGTTTTTAAATCTCTACTTTACAATTTAGCTTTAGTATTTAAATATCAATTTCAGTTCTTTCCAATACATTCTTATTTTTATTCTATAATTATTTCACTTTCAAAATTTTCCCTTATATTTCTTTCAAAAATCCAATTTATATATTTCGATAACTCAGGGTACCGAAATATTCAAGCAAACCACAGCATTCAATATTCCAGTTACCAAAAATATTCATCACAGAATATCAATCATTCCAGTAAATACTATATATATAGCACATCAATTCAATTTCAACCATTCGACCAATCATTTAAATTTAACCATTTAAATTTAAATAAAAATCCAGAAGCATGAGGTTTACTCACCTTTACCCCCCCTAAATTTGCAATCCACTTCATTCTCGATTAACTCCACGATTTTCTCAACCTTATATAACCATCTACGATTTATTAATATTCTAAACAAATCAGACAATAAATTACTATTTATTTATCTAGTTTAAACTAAAATTTAATTTATGTAATAATTAAATATTTAAACTATCTTCATATAGATGTTTCAATGTCTAAAACTCCTATATTATTTCTTCCTGTTTTATACAAGTCTATCACAGCAATCCTTAATTTTCATAAGTCCATTTTTATGTATAAAGTTAACTAAGACAAGTATGTATATTCAAAATTTTCTTTTTATTTTAACACAAACCCTTCAAAATTCCCAATTTCCAGAAATTAAACTAAATTAATGTTAAGATTATAGCTTACTCACTAATTGCCTGCAATTCGAACTCGCACCCCGAAGCTAGCTCGCAACAACTTCGTAACCACAACCCTAAACACGCTGCACCCCAATAGTCCCGAACTCGACGTAATGTCGATAACTCTTCCTTCACTTCCCATCGTGAGCATCACCTTCGAGCATAAGTTCCTCTAGAAATCGCGTTGCCGCGACCTCGCGCCACCACTAACCCTCGTGAAACTCCTCCCTTCTCCTCCAGAAATCGCGTTGCCGCGACCTCGCGCCACCACTAACCCTCGTGAAACTCCTCCCTTCTCCTCCAGAAATCACGTTGCCGCCACCTCGCGCCACCACTAACCCTCGTGAAACTCTTCCCTTCCATCGATCGCCACGCTCGCTCTGGTGATACCCCGAGCTTCACTGCCAACCCAGAACGAAATCGAACCCCCACCTCGATTTGAAAGCAAAACCTAAATTGTAGAAACTTCAGCCCTAATCGAAAAAAACATTGCCTTCGAGAACTTCCTGATCGCGAGCTATTCGCGATTCTTTCTTCTTATTTTTTCGGTTTGAGTTGAGAACGAAAGGAGAAAGGGGGAAAAATAAGCCAAGCTGAGAATGAATGAATTCCATTTCCCTTTCCTTTATTATTTTTCTCGGTTTAATTCTATCTGGAAAAAAAACGAAGATATATTTTCTAAAAGAGGCTTCTGGTATAAGCTAGACCGTATCACGTGACTTGGGTGATTCTATTTAGACTTTGAATTTATTTTATATAATTGAATATTGAAAATATGTCGTGTTACATACCGTGAAATTTCGAACTCCTAATCAGACATGCCGCCAGGCGTTTCTAAGGCTTTACCCGTATTCCGAACACAATGGAACATGTTTCGGAAGCTAATTCAATGATATGCGCGAGTTACAGAAGTGAATGACAAATTTTAAATTAAATCGATTAAAATAGTTTCTACATTTTGAGCCGCCAGGGTCAAAAGACAACTCCGATTACTACGAAAATTAAAATTCGATAATAACTAACTATTACGGATCCAATGGAACTGGTTTCGTCGAATTCCGAGATTATGCCTCAGATGGCTATTTTTTAAATTCAATTTAAACGATATATTTTAAAATAGAACAAATTACCTTTTTAATTAAATTCCAACCATTATATTATCTTTAGTATCATCATTATAAATTTTATAAGCCTTCAAATTATTTTTAACAGGCTTAGAACCGAAGATTCAATAATTTACCCAATTTCAGTTTATTTAATCTAACAACTGAATTTCTATTAATAATAATATTTGAATTCAAGTTAAAAATTAACTTTTAAATATTTAGAATCAATTAATTATTCCATTTTAAATTGTTAAAAATTATGGGTCGTCACATTCCTCCCCCCTTGAAAGAATTTCGTTCCCCGAAATTACTAGATAGGAAGAATGGTCCAATAGCCGTTTACCTTTTTCCAAAACCAAACAATTTTATCAACTTGCCATAACATATCCTTTATTAAAGACCCACTATCACTTAAACCAACTTTCCAAAACCTTCCCTAGTTTCCAACAACATTATTTACTCCGCATATACAAATTTAAATTTAAAACTCAATTTTAAATTATCACGCTTTCTCAAAAAAAATTCTAACTCTCTAAATTTTCGAAATTTTTTGCCAGTTCTCCTTTATGCGGCTAGCTCGGTACAACTACAAAATGCCTCTACGGGCACCCAAATTCCAAAAGGAAAACAGAAAGCCAAGCGGCTACATCAAAAAGCCAATCCAATTTTCATATAGAAATTTAAATACATACCTTTTTGTCGAGCAATTCAAATTGTATCCTGAAATCAAAATGTAGAGATCCTGACTTGACCTTCGAAAATCGACACTGAGTACGACACTCATATTCAAATGTCGCAGATTCAAACGTCAAATCTGGCGCGCCAGAGCTTATAACACAATTAAGTAAACAACACAGCGGAAGAAAAAGAATAATACATTGATATACATCATTGATACAATATCTGAAACAACAGATGATACAATAGATATCAATAGACATCAGAGATATGACACAATAAAATAGCATCGGAAAAGAAAAATAGATAACACCAACAGCGGAACACATAACTCTAATATAGTCTTCAAGGAAGAACTCCAGCAGCAGCTCGATCCAACATCACGATGCACTAAGACAAGCAAGTCTCGTCCACAAACAAAGATTAAACTAGCTCCAGATAATCTTCTAAACCTTGCTATCTGAAAAACCCAACTCTAGACTGCCCGTGTGGAAAAAATTTAAGCACCCAGAGTTTAGGAAAGAAACAATAAACTCCAGTTCAGTCTTGAGACTGGTATGAGTAACAAAAACAGTTTATCTTTAAAAAAAACAAAGAAATATTTTAAAATAGATTCGCAATGCTTTTATAAAATGGACTACCATAAGGCCTCCGGCACATACACACATAATGCAAACGCAGAATCGGAGGAGATTTCTCCTTATGATAGTTAAACATGCTTGATACGAGAAAATTTCTTTGATATTATTATTATAAGTACAGAGTGTAGGAAAACATTTCGAAAGTATAATATAAATCTTAGCCAACATAGACATTTCCAACTATGCCTACTATAGCTACCATGTAAACAGTGGGGCGCCACCATAAGTAAATGGCAGGTTCTACAACTAAAACCATACAGGATGCATATTGGAGTTTGGATTTCCAACAAATGGTCAGGCCAAGGAACTTCCCATTGCCACGTGGGTACGCCTCTCGAAGGATGCCCCGAGAACCTAACCGGATCTCTGCCAACACAAGACCAGGTTACACTTAACTGGGTAACTACTAACACGAGTATGCCATCCCCCGGTCGTAACCGACCTTTCCCGGGATCCCGATAACCAACAACCACAAAGTAATAAATTCACTGTAACCACATAGGTTAAATATATGGGCTCCATACCATGATACCACCTCTATCCAGAAGGAAATGAACATACCCTCAGGGGGCGCAATCCCCAAATAACCTTGCTGCATTCTACTTGTTTTGACCATCACCGGGTTGTGAGGTTCGACGAAGTCTCATCCACAAAGCTGCGCTATTCACAAAAGCCACGCTTTGATCAACAAATGATCAGTAGCACTCAGCATGCCAAATTACCAAACTGGGAATATATCACCGATAACCTTCAACTACATAACCTCTGAGCTCGTATGTCTCAGAGAAGGGTGCTAAACTAAGAGAATAAATTCTCCTCCACCAACCGATATGTATTTGTAAGAAACCTGTTTTATATCTCAAAATGTAATGCCAGACATACAATCCATGCAAGTCTGTTCTGGGTTCGAACAGAACCGAAGGCACTTCCGAAGAAGCCCTTGCAAATCTGGGTATTCACAATCCTGATCGGACTTCCCATCAGTTATGGAATCTCTATACCGGAGCAACTCAGTGCAGAGACTATCGATAGGTATCCTATCGTTCTCGCAAATACCTGGTCTTCACCACCGGTCTTCAAATGCTATCCATAACGTCGAATCACATATTCGGAATGGGCTATATGACACAAAGGTCCTTTCCCGGCTAAACCGAATAGTGAGCGCAACATTTAAAACATATGGATATGAGATTTCAATTTAAGTCACAACTTAATAATTCAAAACTTTCTTTCAAATGGTTTAAAAAAATTACCATTTCAAGTCTTTTAAAAAAGGTTCATTTCACAAAGTTCACCCAATTTCACAAATCCATTTGTGGATTTCAAAACAATTTTCATTTCAATTTGATTAACTCGTTTAAAATCTTTAAATTAAAGATTTAACTTATAGCTTTCAAACCGTTTTCATAACTTGGAAAATCATTTTCATTTTTAACTTGAAATCCCTTTTTAACACAATTTGGAAGTTCACTTCTTATATGAAAGCTTTTATTATTTGAAAACGAATAATTTCATTTCAGAAAGATCCAATTTTATTTACATGAGTTAAAGCCTTTGAATTAAATTCAAATTCCCAAATTAATACCTTTAAATTAGTTTAACCCATATAAACGGGTATAACATCTTTAGTCCCTAGTTTCCAAGTCATAGAATTCAATTTCAAATATTGAATTTAAATTTAAATCAAATTATTTAAATTCCAAAAACTTAATCAAGCTATTTAAATTAAATTTTCATCTTTGAAATTCTATTTCAAAAGCTTTTCACTTTAAACCCAATCCCTTTCCAAAACATTTAAATCTAAAAAAAATTCAAATTTAAAACTATTTCAAAAATCCGTGACTTAGCCGATTTCCTCATGAAATCCATATTTATGTGTGTATGGTGTAGTCCAAGGGTTTAACACAATAGTGCAATACCATTCAATCATCACAGATTAAAACACAGAAATATAGTTGATAAGCGATATACACTATAACGGTTATCATCCATTCATAGATTTACAGATAATATACAAATGTATCGTAAATAAATGAATAAACTATACACGGCTCAATCCACAGAACAAAATATCATAGATCAGATAGGATAATCAATCCAATGCATCTCACACAATACAATCATTCATAAGTACGGTCAAGCATTAAATAATCATTTACCAGCAGGATTAATTAATTGTTTAACCCTAATTTATTCAATTTATTTCCAATTAAATTAATTACTTATGAATTAATTTCCAATTTTGATTAATTAACTATAAATTAATTTATATAGATTAATTTATAAATCACCTTAATTAATTACATTATTCTTAATTAATCATATTAATTAAATTAATCTTTAAACCAATTACATAATTAATTAACCAATTAGTTAATTATTTTAAGAAATTAAACCTTAATTAATAAAATAAAGTTAAACTTACAATTACTAATTAAATTGATACAAAACATTAATTATCCATTCTAATTAACTTAATAATTAATGTATAACAAATCATTAAATCTCTAATAAATTTAAGGTGAACTCATTCTTAGAAGTGATTTAAATATCATTTACAAATATGTTTGAAACCCTTTTTATTTCAAACTTACCTTTCTAAATTTCATTTTAAACCCAAGATTTAAAATGAGCCCTCATTTATCTTTAGTAAAGTTTTAAACTAATTTTAAAATCCTTTATAATTACTTGTTGAAGTAATATTTTATTATAAAGAAATTTTAAAAGAGTTTAAATCAATTTCCTTATTAAATTCACATATTAAAGGAAACTTTAACATTTAAACTTATTTATACCTTTGAATTTATAAAACTTAATTTAATTTCAAATCTGGTTACAAAATTTATTTTAACTTGTTTCTTATAATTTCAAACCTTATTTTAAATTCAAATTCCCATAAATATACTTTACTTCTTAAATACATTTAAATTTTAAACTGACAAGTCTGTAAACCTGTCACCAAAATAAATGACCCAAGCCACAAAAACATTGCTTCGAGTCCAGACTCTATTTATTCGAGTAAAGAATCATTCGAGTAAATCCCGAGACCAATTTCAAGATCATTTCTGCTTCCTCTCAAAACAACCAAATGCCAGACTCCAGAAACTCGTGTACGTGCACGTCACCGTCCATCTCCTCCAACCGACGCCGCAACATCGAACAAGTCGACGATCGCTCATAGATCAACTTTCAATCACCTGAACACCATCGTTGTCTCGAATACGAGATCGAGCAGAAAAATACAAAACCTGGAAAGCATTGGAACATCACACTTCAACCTATCATCACCTTATGCTCCCCGCTCCGGCCACCTGAACACGCGCACCCTTGGTCATTACTTCGTCACCTCCACCTCTTCCACCTCCCCAAGACATGTCGAATTCGATGCATCCTATAGGACGCACGAATCAAAAGTTTTCAACCCTATAAAACTAGGTTTAAAAATATTTAAACGTTCGCCGCCGTCACCGATGCTACCTCTACCTATTTTTCCCATCACCACCATAGCTTCCTCTATCACCACGAGCAACCCCGATCCCCCCAGTCCAATACGTCATAGAAAATTGGTCAAAATGACCAATTCGATCATCTACGAACTGCTCTCAAACCACCTCACTAAAAATTACCAGATTCATTTTCAAAATCATAGCTTTAGGTAAGGATTCAAGTTATATTCTTGAATCAATAATTCATAAAGTTCGAAATTTCTAGAATTTAAAGTTTTCACTGTAAAAAATTTGATCTTTCCTTTCATATGCATTTTTACTTCAAGAAATTATTTTTAGATTTTAAATCATACTTAAATACAACTATTTTGTTTTGAAACCAAAGCCTGATATTGATTAGAAAACAAGAAATTGGATTTTCTTTGGTTGTTTTGTACTCTGAGACTAAACAGAGAAGTTACAAATGTTCAGATCCCTGTATACACCATACTTCATAAATTCAAAAATGTAAATGCTCAACATACTTCACAATAAAATATTGATCACAGAATTAACAAAAACTAATTTATACTTTAAGTTTTGAGGTGAAGTTACTCCCTTGTTTTAAGAAATGAACAAAGCTTTCTTGTTGAAACAGGCTATTGAAATGTTAGCTGAATCCTTCCTCTGGTTTGTATTGACTTGTTTGATGTTTTAGTTGAAGTTTGTTTATGTTGGAGAAGATATTATCTTAAAATTTTTCCCTTAGCTTATGGATGAACTAATAAAATAAGGGAGGCTGATACATAAGAGAAAATGTACAGGGTATACAATATTTTGTACAGGTGATTGTTACCTTTTCTTTGTACTAAAGTTATGGGCTGCATTAATTACTTTGTCTTGCATACTACCACACATACATGTCTACTTGCCCTACTTCATTCCATACTTATATTTTTATTTGTTTGTACTTGTTGACTATGCAGTTTGTTTGGTGGCTGCAAATCTTATCTTTGGTGGCTGATGATATTTTCTTATGTACAATGATATAAAATTTCTTTTGTTCATACTTATCTTTATTTTGAACAAAGGTTATACTATTCTCATTATATTTTTATTTTATACTTTGTTTATGTTCTTACTTCTTACTTGAATGTATTTTGTTTCTTTTACTTGCCGTAATTATCTTTCTTTTATTTTAAAACATAAACTATCAAATATTTAATTGACTTATTATTATTTTCATACATTCGTACATTTGATTTCTATTTATGGTTTAACTATCGAGTATTAAATTTATAACATATATTTTATTCTATGCACTTATATTCAATATTGATAAGTAGTTCTTATTTTAAACATTTTTTATAACTTTTTAAAGAAAATGAATGAAATACAATTTATACATTTAATAATAATCATACATTATTTGTAAATCCCAATTCAAATTTAATTCAAAATACATTCTTCCAGTAATTCATAATCTAACTGATATTCTATATCAATTACCCATTGATTTCACAAATTTTATTCAAAAATTAATTTAATTATAAATTTAAACTCAATTAAAATCTGGGATCATTACACAAAACCAATTTTCTTTTCCCTTTATAATACCTGCATATCTTACTTAGCAATAATATCCAATCGTAACCTTTCAAATCATTTTACACATTCCTTATAGAATTTTTCAAATCTACTTCTATCTAAATTAGTTTTTCCATTTCCATATGAATTTATTTTACTCTATATTCTAAATATTGAATTTTATCTTCCATTTATAACTGATTTATATCATTATTTAAATTAGTTTCATTCACTAATTTACTTCAGTTTCATATTTTAAAAAACGTTTTGTTGCGAACAAAATTTTTCCAAAAGTTTCAAAAATTTTCTAACTCCCAAAATTTTCAAAACTTTTTGCCAGTCTCCTTTGTATGGAGGAGCTTTTGCAATTTGACAAGAGATATAAATATATATACATTGACCCACACGGTCGGAAAAAGAAAAAACAGTTCATATTTCCTATTTTTATTTCATAGGCGTACCTTTATTTAGCATTTTAAGCAAGAATCCTATTTATTTTAGCAACTAATGCAACCAAATCCAGCCAAACGGCCTTCAGGTACCTGTACTTACTCAATTTAAACGTGTAAGCACTAAAATCTTGTAATTTAACAACATTTAACATATTTAACTAGCAAACATACAAGTTTCTATAAGCAATGCAGGTTAAACAATATTTATAAGCCACTTATGGGGTTCCGACTTAAATTTTAATTGTTTACAACCAAGTCACAAACATCTTCGTTCAATTTAAATGGTTTACAACTCAATTGCTTACATTCAATTTATTTTAACCCAAACAAGCTCATATTCCATTCAGTTGATTTCAAAATCAAGTTATTTAACCTCTCTCAACCCATAGAATTTTAATTACTTTTATTTACGTCAAACGGCAATTCATCCAATACAAATTCGACAATAATCGCTTAAAAGAGTATTCATTTTAGTTTATAACTACATCAAATTAATACGCCTCATAACTTAAGTTTATTTTGATAATCCAACTCAAATTAAACTTTGATTTAATCTCTATTCAATCAGACTTCATCCATGTATTATTTAATTCAATTAACCCATTTATTCACCCCATTTTAAATTTCTAATTCACATACTTAATTCATTTTCGAATTTATTTTACTAATACAAAGCCATTCTCAATTTATTTCTATTCACTTAGGTTTTGTTTGCAACTCAAACCATTTCTATTATAATTCAATTTCATTTCATTCGACAACCCTCCCCATGTCTAATTTGCTTCCAAATTTCATTATATATTATCCATATCACACTTGAATTTTGTTTGCAATTCAAACCATCACTATTTCGATCCAACTCTATTTCATTTTTATTTTTACACCATCTCCACCTATTTAATTCATTATCAAATCCAAGTCGAAATTTATTTACAATTTGAATTCATTTCCAAACTCCATTATTACTTAAAATCCATTTTATTTAATCGAGTTACATTTTATTAACATACTCTATCAAATAATTATTTAGCTAATTAGCTTACTTCCATTTTTTGAATCAATATTCGATTTTTATTACAAAAAAAAAATCACCTCATTAAATTCTCCTGAGTTCAATTTTTTTTATTATTCCACTTTAGTTTTCTTTCATTTCCCAAAATTCCAACATTTTTATTTTAAAATTTTAGAAATACTTTTAAATTCAGATAATACTATTTAAAATAGATTTTTATAAAAATACATCTTATAACTCGATGTCTCAGCCATTCCATCCTTGTTCTCACAGAAATACAGTCATACTTTGATCAGGCGTAGGACCGAAAATTGATAAGTACTTGGTAAACCCGTATTTAACATCTAGTGAAATACTTGGAAAATAATTTTATTGAAAATATAGAAAACAGTTTTTGAAAATAGAGGAAATATCTTTGGTGAGAATGCTCTGGAAATCATCACCTCCATCCATGGTCGCAGTTACATCCTAGGTTACGTTGCCATCGCAGCAAAAGTCCATATAACTGTAGGCACTCTGCACCCCTCGATTACACCCTGGAACCCACAATAGATCGTAGTTACATTCTAGGGTTACATTTCCATCACAGCAAAAGTCCATGTAACTGTTGGCTCTCAGCGGCACACACGACTTTCACTGTCAAAACGAAACTTCTCCACTCCTACATAGGTCGCAGTCTACCGATATAAAATCAAATGCAGACAATTGGCTCTCAACGGCACACACCACTTTTGCTATGTTACCATAGGTTGTAGTATACTGATATAAAATCAAACGCAGATTGTTGGCTCTCAGGGCACACACTACTTTTTCTATGGTATACTCTACTCATAATCCTTAGGAACAAGTTTTGTCCATACTCCCCACAGGATCAACTTTAGAACCCCCTCTTAGGGCTCAAAGCAGCACCCCCCGGTGGCACTCCAGAGAAGTTCATTTCAAGGGAGCGCCTTTTTCCCCAGAGCCGTCATCAAGACACTTTATACAATACACATATAGTATCTTTCAAATCATACACCTAGTATGATCTCACACAAGGCTCCTTTACATAAAATCGATTATCCCAAAATCGATAATTCTCAAACTAGGCTTTTCAAATTTCAATATTGATTTTACCCAAAAATCAAAAGCCTTTCCAAATCCAAAGGTTCCCAAAACCTTTTTCCAAAATCCTCATAAGATCCTTTATATATATAGATATATATAATTTTTAAAACTTCGGATCATTTCAAACTTGTATAAAACTCGTTTTATACTTCAAACACTTTCAAAAATCCTTTCCTTATGGCAATATATTCAGCAAGGGGAGATTTATCTTATATAACAAGGATATATATATATATATATATATATCTTTGTTCATTCAAAATCAAATATTCAAATTTGATTACTCTTCCCAATATCAATTTCATTCAAATCCATACGATGTACACTTATCATCCGCATGCTATACCAATCTGATCGCTCACTCAATCACACAATTTCACTTCCGAACTAGTATCGTCCACCCGACATCCTAGTGCGATACAGATCTGGTTTCTTGATTAGAAACCGTCATTCTCCTTGCATAGCCATAACCACGATAGAGAACATCCAGAACCAATCAGCAATCCATATCTAGGCTCGCCGTCAAAAATCGAGTGAAAAATCCCAGCTCGAATCAATATAACTATCTCGAAATATTGTGCTCGAATGTGGATCAAATCATTACGCGAATAGAATAATATACGTACATCCTACATATTTTTTTCATTGATTATTAGCCAAATCAATTTCCTTTCTATTCACATTCACCTAAATTTTCATTCACTTATTTACAATTGCCTCGATTCTATTGAATTATCACTTCAATCCTTATTTCGGTTGGGTATTTAATCAATAACAGTTTGAACTCCGACTAGTTTATATTTGGAAAATAGCTTGAAAATTTTAAAAATAGATAAGTAGTTGAAAAATAATTATTAGTTTGCAAAATAACCGTAAAATAGTTGACTAATTGTAAAATAATTGGGAAATAGCTAAATGTTTTCAGAACTTTTAGATAATAGCAAAATAGTTGTAAAATAGTAATTAATTTGTAAAATGGTTGAAAATAGTATTTAATTTATAAAACAGTTGAAAAATTGTCAAATAGTTCCAAAATAATCGTAAAAAAAATATAAAATAATTTGGCTTTAAAAAGAAAGGTAATATATATTAAATAGCTTAGAAAAAAATAGATTTGTACTAAAAAAAATTATTTAAAAATAGTCTAGAGTCAAACTGTTCAATTCCCAATCTTCATTCCCATCAATTCAATTTACATTTCCACTTCCATTTAAATTGACCCAATCCCAATTTAAATAACTCCAATTTCCAATGGACTTGATTTATTCCCAATTCAAGTTGAATTAATTCTCAATTTCTTTCTAACTTCAAATCAAATTCCATTTGATTCTTACTTATTCAACTTTATTTGCAGTTCCAAATTATTCAAATAAATTCGGACTAATTTCAAATTGAATCATTTCAATTTCCAGTCATTTCAATTACCACTTGAATTTAATCCCAATTCCCATTCAAATTTTAAACCTTCGGATTAATAACCTTTCCACTTAAGTTTAAAACTTGCTTCACTTTGGGTTTCACATCACATTCCAAGGTAAATTCAAAACTCAACCTTAGAGTTATTTTCATATTTATTTCCTTTACACACCTGGCTACTCTTAAATTTTATACCACCCTTGGTTTTAGTTTCGAAACAAATCCCTTAAAAATCTTCCAAACATTTCTTGCTTTAAAATAAGATTATATTCAAAATAGTCTGAATTTTATTATTGTTATTTTCTTTAGCTCTTTGAAACAATTGATTGTTTCTAGGCTTAGGTTTCTAAACTTGTAACAAGCCGCATATTTGTCGATTTTATATTTAAATATTTTATTAAATTATTTTATCGATACTCGGAATTTTGTCCGAAAAGCTACTTTTTGCATACGGTCGAATTAGGACTCAGGAACACTCCCATTGAGTTTAAAATGCCGTTTGCGACCTTTTTGAGTATAAGCTTCGATATGTTTGGAGAAAGTTGATTTTTGCTACTTTTTCACTTAGGGTTTTGATTTGGGCTGAGCCCACTTATGTATTCAGTCCCAACCACTCTCCTCCTCATTTACTTCATTTCCAATTCCTAATACTCAAGCTAAAGCATCAACGGTGGGAGAGATTAGAAATTAAAACTCCAAAACCCTAGTTTTCTCTTGCAAATCAACTCTAGCTCCAAACTAATAGAAGAACCCATTGGTAAGCTTCTCTTCTTCTTCTCCAACTCAATCTCTAATCAAAATTCAGAAATTTCCTAAACCTAACTTATGGAACGTTCTTCTTTTAAAGCTTAGAATCAAGCTTCTTGAGTTGGATTTGAAGAGTGGTTGATTCTCCATTGATTTCAAGCATCTCCTTCAATCGTTTGGGTTCAAAGTGAGATTTTTATCTCACATCTATGCTTATATTTATCTTCGATTATTAGGTATGAATTCCTAACACTTATTCTTGTGCAATTGCTTTTGGTTTGGATTGATTTGGTGAATATTCCAATTTTTAATGTTTTGGGTTCAAATCTTTAAAAATCCTAAACTTTGATGTTTAAATGTGTTTTGGTTATGCATCGAAGAGCTTATAGGGTCGGGTAGTCGATTGGCACAAACCCTTAGCGTATTTGCTCGAGAGAATGCAATTTGGTCGAGGTTGGACCTCATTTGGATGGGCTGGGAAGGGACAGGAAACAGGTCCGGCCGACCGAGCCCTGCTGCCGGCCGACCGACCTGCTTCCAAGTGCATAAGCACTTTCTGTTTTAGGGTCCGGTCGACCGACTACAGGGTTCGGCCGACCAACCTGCTACTCCGAGAACTTTTGTTTTTTTGGTCCGGTCGACCGAGCCTTGTAGCCGGCCGACCAACCTGGTGCAATTTTGCCTATTTCGCCTAGTTGTTTGAATTTTCAACTTTAATCGATTCGTGTTATTTTCTATGTGTTGTTATCATTTATTATGACTTTGATGACTCCTTTTTAGGGATTTTCGAATATCCATTTCGATGGATTCTTTATCGGTTTTGTTGGATTTTTATTCACATCTTCGTATGTGAATTTTAGTGGTTGATTGTTCCTACAATCTTCTTTGTGATTTGTCACTTTAAAAATATAAAGGTTTCTATACTAGTAGTAAATATCAAAACTCTTTCTTCAAATGATCTCAACACTATTTTATAACAAAGCTCATTTTCTCAAACCGATTTCCAATCTATTAGTATATACAAACCTTTACCTCACTCGTATGAGAAATCTAATTAAACGACTTAGTGAAACAAGTAGTATGAAACACTTGCGTTTACTTCGTCGGTTAAGTCTTGGACTTGTTCGATTGAATCTCTTGTGATAATTTTCTAGTGGAAATCTACAATTTGTTCGCAAATATTTAAGTTAAGCTAGTGGTTATGGGACATGAAGCTAAGCTCGTATATTTACTAGCTTAGTGTAATTGACACTTCTCGTTGATCATGACGATCATCTTTGTGATTTAGACTAGCAATGTGCGATGTCACTTTGTCTGCGAGGGAGACTAAACCCCGTTTTGTGGAGTTTCGACTCAAATAGGTGGGGTAGCAACCCATGGTCTCCGGGCCGTTTGTGGAGCTTCGGGTCAATTTGTGATGGTTAGCAACCATGGAATTAGCGTTCCGTTTGTGATACACGTGTTGGTGAGCTTTATGCTCCCGTTTGTGATAGGCCTTTTCCCCCCTTTTGTGATTTCTTGATTTCTTGAAATGATTTCTAGAATTTGTGCTTCACCAATTTTCGTGATTTCCATTGATAAGTTTTATCAATATTTGTGCATTGGTGAATTTGTGTGTCATTGACTTTTGTGAATTGACATTGATATAATCGTCAATATTTATGGTTCGGTGAACGAAATAAGGAGTATGACATTTCTTTGATTCTTGTGTAGATTTGGTGATATTGATTAATCTCCTGTTGATTTTCAATTACTTATATACATCACAGCTTGACATTGTGATTACTATGTGTTTAGTCATATCTCTTATTCTATATCGTTTCATCTGATATTTATAGTTAGACTGATCCGTTTATTATTTTCTTATTGAATAATACTCGGGTCAGACCGAGATGTTACAGGTGCTTCAGCTTGACTTCTCACTTGGGATTGATCTCTCTGACTTTTGGTTAACTACTTAGATTAGTAGTTTTTGTTGTATACATTTGAGATATAGACTCCATAATGTATACTTATCGTTTTGTGTAGTTCGTGTAACTATTCTTTTGTGATATTGTGGATCTTTTTAGACCACTGCTCTGATGTACACTTTCATGTGTTAGTTATATATATTCATATCTTCTTCCGCCTTTGTGATATGAATTATCTGTGACTGATTTGTGTTATGTTTATTTCTATATTTATTTCCGAAGACCTTTATAGCCACTGTGTAGTAGCTTTGAGTTTGTGTCGGTATGTCGGATTTCTTCTTGAGATGAAAAGTTATATTTTTATCCGGCATATCGGTGCTCACACAAAGCAATTATACAGATGGTCGCTCCTCAACAGCATTATTCTCCGGGCTAGTCGACAGCATTACACCGTAATGTTCTTGGCTAGCTTGGGTATAGAGGTGGGGTGTCACAAAACTTCACAATTTTAAAACCTACTTTAATTTAGAAGTTATACTCATCATATAAATTTCTTCATTTGGCTTACTTAATAACAAATATATCATAACTATTTGTGATAATACCCAAGATTACCATATCAGGATACCAATTTCTCTTTATCTTATTCTTACTTTTATAAAGTCAAGATTAAATTTTAGTTTGAATCCATTTAAATTACCCTTATTTAATTTCAATTTGGTTGTATTTCTATTATCTCTTAATTTAATTCCAATTATTTAACACCCAATCACCTTAATATTTATTGGGGGGAAATTGCTTTATATATCAAAATATACTTTTATATAAAATCATTAAAAACCTTTTATATATGAAAATAACAAGTACGCTCTCATATATATATATATATATATATATATATATTCAACTCATTCTAGAGTACTACGGACTCTATTTAATGAGTAATCCCCACCAGAGCTAAGGTTCTCGCTTAACCTTTCAGCTCTGATACCAACTGTAACGACCCGAAATTTTCAAACCCGAAAATTTCAGATAGTTATGGAAAAGGAGAAAGATTTAGAAGAAGAAGAAGAAGATCAGAAACACCAACATCTCACATTCGCAGCGGATAAAATATAATAATAAATAATAACAGTTTACAAAAGAATACTATATCTATCATTCACATTTTAATACATCAGAGTTACACACATATACGGACATTGAATATACACCATTATCATGTCTCAGATACAAAGCAATATTATACAGCGGAAGCACTCCATACGTTCTTGCCATCCATCTCGACTCCTGGACTCCAGAATTCCTTACTTGAAAATCTTTAATACTCGGTCTGACCCGAGTATTACATCAAAGTAACACCCTGGTCAGGCTGGAAACCAGCGTGAGTAAACCCATCTAACATGAAACACCAAACATACAACTTATATAGAACCTGGGTAACTCATATCAATTCACAAAGCCACAATTTATTATAGACATCACTTATTTCACATATTAGTTTCCGAATACCAAAGATTCAGGTTTAAAATAGTCCAATTCCTCCAAATCACTTCACTCCAGCATATAGATTTTACATATCAATCTATAAAAATTTGAAGTGGTTTCGGGTATTTCCTAATACCCGAACTCCGTCTCTTCGAGTCTCATGCATCCTAACCCAAGTTATCCAAATGTAATACACAACATTTCATATCAGAGATATCAAATCATTCAAAGCATTCAATACCATTCAAACATCCATAAGCAAAGCTTAATCACATACAGATTAATTTCAATTAATCCTGATTGAATTACTAACCTCAACCGCTTAGATTTCTTCACTTGTCATTGATTAATTTCAAATCAAATAATCAATCATCCCCTCATTAATCATCTTAATTAATCACCCTGGATTAATTATCCTTCAATTACATTCAAGTAATTAACTCTAATTAATTTCATAATATTAATTATTATTAACCAAAGTCAATAAGTAATCTTAATTACTTCATAATTTCATTAACTATGTTTAATTACATAAATCATTGATTACTTATGTTAATTAACTTCTCATAAGTCAGTTATTAGTGATTAATTTAATCTTAATTTAATCAATCTTTAGTTACATCGTTAATTATATAAATTAATGATTTCCAATTTATATTTTAATTTGTTCTAATCTAAATTAATTACTTTAATTAACCGCAATATTAATCATTCTCGATTTATCTCAACCTGTAATTAACTATCTTTTTATTTACTTCATTCAATAAATTAATTACTCGTTTTATCTTATAATAGAAGCTTAAAGGAATTTAAAACCAAATTTATTTTTAAATTCTAATCAATTTACAAATGCACTTTAACATTCAAAATGTTTAAAACACTCAATATTTAAAACTTTATCTGTTTTAAAATCTGAGATTCACTAACTCAAATATCAGATTTAACTTTGATTTAAAACTTGTTCTTAAATCTCTACTTTAAAATTAAGCTTCAGTTTTTAAATATCACTTTCATTTCTTTCCAATACATTTTTATTTTTATTCTACAATTATTTCACTTTCTAAATTCACCTTATATTTCTTTCAAAAATCCAATTTATATATTTCGATAACTCAGGGTACCGAAATATTCATGCAAACCACAACATTCATCATTCCAATTACCAAAAATATTCATCACAGAATATCAATCATTCCAATATATACTATATATATAGCACATCAATTCAATTTCAACCATTCAAACAATCATTTAAATTTAACCATTTAAATTTAAATAAAAATCCAGAAGCGTGAGGTTTACTCACCTTTGCCCCCCTAAATTTGAAATCCACTTCATTCTTGATTGACTCCATGATTTTCTCAACCTTGTATAACCATTTACGGTTCATTGATATTCTAAATAAATCCGGCAATAAATTAATATTTATTTATCTAGTTTAAACAAAATTTAAATGTATCTAATAATTAAATTTTTAAACCATATAGTTGATTCAATGTCTAAAACTCCTATATCGTTTCTTCCTTTTTACAAAAGTCTATCACAACAATCCTAAATTTTCATAAGTTCATTTTTATATATAAAGTTAACTAAGACAGGTATGTATATTCAAAATTTTCTTTCTATTTTAACACAAAACCTTCAAAACTCCTAATTTCCAGAAATTAAACTTAATTAACGTCATGATTATACCTTACTCACCAATTGCCAGCAATTCGAACTCGCACCCCGAAGCTGGCTCGCAACAATTTCGCAACCACAACCATGACCACGCCGCACCCCAACGGTCTCGAACTCGACGTCATGCCGACAACTCTACCTTCACTTCCCATCGCGAGCATCGCCTTCGAGCATAAGCTCCTCTAGAAATCGCGTCACCACAGCCTCGCGCCGCCCCTAACCCTCGCGAAACTTCTCCCTTCCATCGATCGCCATGCTCGCTCTGGTGATAACCCGAGCTTCACTGCCGGCCCAGAACGAAATCGAACCCCACCTCGATTTGAACGCGAAACCTAAATCGCAGAAACTCCAGCCCTAATCGAATGAAACAGTGCCTTTGAGCACTTCCTGATCGCGAGCTATTCGCGATTCTTTCTTCTTTTTTTATTTTTGGTTTGAGTTGAGAATGAAGGGAGAAAGGGGGAAAAGTAAACGGAGCTGCGAATGAATGAATTCCATTTCCCTTTCCTTTATTATTTTTCTCGGTTTGATTCTGTTAACGCTTAAATTTGAACGCTAACACCCCGGTGTGTGAAGTGTAGTTGTGAAAGCACCACCCGATAGATCGGGAAAGAATTATAAGCAAGTAATAGCAGAAAAGCAGTAAACAACAGCAATTTTATAGTGGTTCGGCTTATGGGAATAGCCTACGTCCACTTTAAGTACTTTTATTGATGATCACGTTACAAGTTGATACAAATCTTCTCAAGTACAACACACTTTGAATTACAAAAGACTTAGAACAAGTGGCTCAAACTTCGATGCGAGAGAATTCTCCGAATTCATGGTGGATGTAGATGATTTCTTCATGAAGTTCTTTTAGACGTTCTTTGAATCTCAAAAGCTTTAAGTGTTGAAGTAGTCTGGAATTCGGCAGAGTAATGGTGCTTGAAATTTGATTGACCAAAAAAGTCCCCTGAATGTTGGAGGTGGCTACGTATTTATAGGCAGGCCTGGATATGAATTTTGCGTACAAGTCATGAGTCGCAACCGACTCAAGCTGAGTCGTCCCCGAGTCAAGTTAGGTCGTGGCTGAGTCAGGTTGAGTCGTGACCGACTCACCTGTAGGAGTCTTGAATCGCTGGCGAGTCAACCCTTACTAGGACATGCATTGTTGTAACAGAATACGACTCAGTGGCTTTGAGTCGCGGACGAGTCATCCTGGGTTATGAGTCGTCAACCATCTTGAGTCGTTTCTTATGATGAGTCGTGGATCTGTTGAGTTGCTGAGGCAATCCCTTTCAATGAGTCGTTAATGCTTTAACCCGTTAGGCTCCTTAAGTCGTGAGTCGATAGTCTTGATGAGTCGGCAACTTACTGAGTTGGCTTTCTTTATGAACCGTTAACCCTTTGAGCTGTCAGCTGACTGAGTCGCTATCAAATGAGTCGGTACCTTCCTTAAGTAGATGAGTCGGTAATCTCTTGAGTCGCTGCCAGCTTTGAGTCGTTGGTCTATTGAGTTGCTTATCTCTATGAGTCGTGAGTCCTTCTTGAGTAGGTGAGTCGCTATCAGTTGAGTCGGTGCTTTCCTTGAGTCGTAGCTCCAATGAGTCGTTGAGCAAAACGGGATTAACACTTGCCCCTCGAAGTACACGCCTAAGTCGTAGGTCGTGTGCTTCGACTCATTCTGTCTCGTGCGCCGATTCAACTTTCATTGCCCTCAGCTATAAAAGATTTGAGTCATCACCCCTACCCCCTTCTTCTCATTATCCATCTGCTTCACTTGACCCTGCCATTAACGATCTTCCAAGCTTTCTGAGACAGGCTCAAGCTAATCAGTCATCAGTACATCTTCACCTTCATACCGCGTAAGTAATCTTAGTCAAGGCTCTGTCACGACCATCTCAGAAACGCGTTTCTCCGCTTTTTCCGATCTTAATCCAATTTAATGTATTACGCCTCACTGTGAATTTCATCATGACCGGTAGTTGTCAGACACGCTGGCACCACGATTCATGATAGCACGGTGATGCGTTGGATCCATGATGGATTTGAGATGGTTCAAATCAACTTTAGGTGATTTTATGACGTTAAACGATGATGGGTTATTGGGTCACATACCAACTGGTTGTCGAATTTGGGGATGAAGCAGAGTTTTCTAAGAACTTGGTGGAAATGATGGAGTTATTAAGTGTTTGGGGAAGACGGGTGGATGCTAGGTTGATGGCGTTAACGGGTATCGGGCTGGATAGGAGATGACCGGTTGAGGAAATGCCTTAGGATCTCACGACCTAGTCGGTTTTGCCTTTCGGCCACTGATTTTCAAATGCCTTGCAATCTCAACCGTACACGACTTAATGCTTCAGCCATAAACCGTAGATGACTCAAACTATAAGTCGTGAACGACTTAAGTCATAGGCCGTGAATGACTCAAACCATAAACTGTGAACAACTCAGCCCTTGCTACTTTCCCGTGACTCATCCTTTAAACGGTACACGACTTAAACCATAAGCCGTGTACGACTCAGCAGCTTCCATGCGACCCAGTAGCTTTTACTATTGACTTTTAATCCGACCTAGCAAGTTTTACGACTCAAGCCATGAGTCGTAACCGAGTTAGAACTTAGAAGGTTTCTTGTTGCTTCGATCTGGAGCCTTCCCCCTGTTTTTTGACTTACGACTCATAGCACTGCCGACTTATAACATCAGCGATTTAGAGTTGGAACAACCTAACTTAACTTGCCTCACTTTCCTTAGGTCGTAGCCGAGTCATCCAAATAACCAATGACTTAGCTTAACCCGTACAAAGAATTCTTGAGTCGTTGACAACTTAACACTTGTAAATTTTGCTTGAACTTTGAACTGTTGATCTTTGCTGCATTCTTTTACAGATTACTTCAACTTGTAAGCTAATAATCTGTTAATACAACATTCACAGAAAACTGGGACGAATATACTGTCATTGATTGCCCACATCGAACGACAGATTAGTTAATGATAGATGATTAACTTAAATAAATCGTGAGAACGAAGTGCTACCGATTTCAAGTGGAATATTAAAGCAGCACTGGATTGGTCAATTGTAACTGACCAGCCCACATTAATATTATGCTTGAGCTTTAAATAACAAGTTCCGAAATTACCATAGTCAATCAATCATCAACCAGTTTAATTCCAGTTATCTTTACTTGTTATTATTATTTTTTATTAGCTTTGCACGACACTTCACACTTTTTAGGAAACGTGCACCTTCGCATTTGAACATCCAGTTGCTTGTGTAGAATGGCCTCACATCAAGAAGAACCGATGGGCCAGGCTGAAGATGTCTTTCCAGTAGCCATCCCTATAGACAACCCTCCGGAGAGAACATCCACAACTTTGAATCAGCGGGTATTTAACCAACTGCGTGTCCAGTTTGGCATTGATGATGCTGACATCTTATTTCCGGGGCCAAATGACACTGCTGACAATCCTCCCTACGGCTTTGTTGCAGTCAATCGCCAAATGTGCTTAAGTGGGGCGATTCCTCCTTTTAACGACTTTCTCCAACAGTTCCTGCTTCGGTTGTCTATCTCTCCATTCCAATTACACCCCAATGGCTACGCCATTCTGATGGGGTTATGTGTTCTATTCAGGAGAGTTTTGGATCGGTTACCAAGCTTCGAGGAGATCTGCTATTTTTGCTCATTCACGAAAACTAAAGACCATCCCTCCATCGTGGTTGTAAGAAGCGCTCGAAATCGCAAACTTATTACTGATCTCTCCGAAAGCGCTCACGGATTTTTGAATCAGTTTTTCTTCGTTCGCTGCCCTCCAGGGTTTTATGCCATCTGGAGAGAGGGAAGTAAGATTTCCTGTCTCTACTTTTTCCGTTTTGAAACTTTCTCGAGATCTGAACTCTCAGCTGCTAATTTCATTCTTTTCCTGTTTTTAGCACTCCCACCTCCTGCTAGGGACCCAAGTCTTAAGCAAATTTTTGAAAGATTAAATGCCGTGCCGGTAGAAGAGAGGAGCATAAAGTTTCTGCTAAACGATGAACTTTTACATCAATACGGACTCCTCCATCTCTCTCGCTTTACTCGGCCTCGTGAAGCTCCAACGGAGGTTCCTGACTCTCCGGTGAAAACTCCTGATCTTCCGATCTCCACTAAAGAGCACATACGAGGAGAAATTTCTGCAGAAACCTTATTAGTAAAGTGCTCTACTCCCAGAGACGATACGGGACCCTCCGAAAAGCCCGCACTTGCTCCCATTATTGAAGAAGAAGAGGAGCCCCTTTCCCAAACCAGGGAGAGTGCTGACAAAGGAGATGATGGAGGGAATCAGGTTGGGCATGCCGGTGATGACGTCTTTGGGGATTTAAGTGACATAATTATTACTTCCCAAGAGCTCTTTAAAGAAGACCCTGCTCATGGTAAAGCTATACCTCCGACGATTGAAGCAACATCTGCCCTCCAACAGACTCTAACACCTTCATCTCAAGAATTGTCATCAACAGTGAAATCTATCACTTCCCCCCAACAGAGGAGTGGTTCGTTAGTCCAACGCGAGTAGCTTGCACTTCACACACAACTAAGGATTTTCCAGCACATTTATGCACTTATCTTCTTATACTTTAGAGATTTCTAAAGCTTATCTTTTCTTATTTCAGATTCTTCAATGACACGCGGCGGATCGTATTATCAGGATTTCCAACGCTACGGGGGGCGTGGTCAATATGATTATCGGCGTTACTTTCCCTCCTATAGAGAGTCTGACGAAGAGAGGGCTGCTCGAAAGGCTCGTGAAAGGAGGGATGCAGAAGAGCGTTATGACAGAAGGGATAGGGATGAGCACCATGATTCTCTGCAAAGGAGTGACGACTCTCACAAAAGGAAATCTTACGACGACCGAGGAAAAGGTCATGTAACTGAAGATTCAGGCAAACGAGCCCGACATGGTGAGAGACATACTTCCACTATTCCCGAAAAGCCTACTGCCCCTGCCCCTCTTGACATTACTTCCGACTCTCCTGCTCTTGGGAAGGAGGACATCCAGACAATAATAAGCAGGCCTAAATTTCAAGTGGGACCTGGCCCAGCCACTTTACAAAGCCGTTTTCCACAATGGTGCTTAAAGGGTGTGAGATTCGACCTAGACTTGGTCCCCATTGACAAGTCTGCTATGTTGCGCAATCTTGATGCGGTCAAGCTCGATATCGAGAGGATGTCAAACTGGCAGAAGCTTGTTGATGAGCTTCAAAGAGTTAACCGTGCTAACTTAGAGGCCATGCTCACCATGGAAAATGATAAGACTGAGTGGCAAAAGGTCCTTGAGCAGCACGACACTGAAATGAGGAGCATTACTTCCTACAACGAGGAGCTCGAAGCAAAGGTTGAGAAGTTGAAAGATGAGCTTGCTGCTTCCTCTACTTCATACTCTCAAAAAGAAGAAGTGCTTCTCAGACAAGTTAGAGATGCTCATGCCAGTCAGAGGGATGCCGAAGATAGGCTCGAGGCACAAAAAAGAATCAGTGAAGGCTATGTCTCTGATATTGCTGAGCTTCGAAAGAAAAACAACTCCCAGGAGGCGGAGATACAAATGCTTAAGCTTCAGCTTGCCAGAACTGAAAGGGAGCGCGATGAGGCTGTCGCCGGCAAAATCGCAGCCGAAGAATCTCATGAGGCGACCAAAAACAGCTTCGGCTCAACATTATTCGACTTCTACTTGCATAGCGTCTTGGGGCGTGGAAGCCTCGCCTTTCTTGGTCCCAAGTATGAGATCACTTTAGCTGAAGTGTGGGAGGCCGCCCTCGATATGCTTGGTGCTGAAGGTGCTGGTTATGACGAGCCAGCCCTGGAAAGGCATTATTTTGATGAAGACGCTCGCGCTGCTCTCGCCAGGGGAAAGGAACAACTTGCCAAACTAAGAACCGAAGTGACGGAAGGGGACCAGCTGGGGAAAACCACTTCAACTACTTTAGTCCAGCCACCTTCTTCGTCTGAAGTCGACATTATTGGTTCCAGTTCCCATCTCTCTTCTCCCACCAAAGTTACCGCTGATATTACAAGCACACAAGGTGGAGACGAGGGTGAAGAGAGTGCTGATACGCAAGCTTATGAAGTCGATATCAGGAAACCAGCTTCTCCAGGTAACTTCACTGTTAATCTCGCTACTGTCAATTCTGCTCAAGCTGGTTACTCGTTTATTTCACATGAGTTTCACGAGCTTCTTGGCTATTTTCTCAACCTTGACGAGCCTTCATCTCCTCTCTTTACTGACTTCATTGGTGAACCCTCATCTCCTCTTTTTACTGACTTTAACCTTTTTTCTTCTGTAGAGAAAGTACCAAGCACTGCTCAAACTTCTACTCCTCCGGTCATCCTTCCTTCATCTCTTCAGGCGGTGCCTCCTTCTGCCTCGCAACCTGGATCACAGGAGGAACAAATAGAGGCTCTTCATGGCTTGGATGATCCCATCGCTTCGCAAGAGCAGAAAGATGAGAGACCTGAGGGAGGTGACATTTCCCCGGAACGGACTCCTTCTGACGACATTGTTCTATCTAAACTTGTCACTCCGGGGAGTGAGTCTTCCTCACAGAGGAGAGAGAAGCGTGGGACATCAAAGAGGAGGGGGAAGAAAATCACCGCCACTGAAGAGGAGCCGGAAGTTGAACCGGTTACACCTGCCTCTCCCACTTCCCTTATATCCACTGGCCGACCTGAAAAGCTGGTTATTCGACCGAGTAAAGGGTCCAAAGGAGGGAAGAAGAAGTGAAGATTTTAGCTTTTTGCCTTTTGTATGAACTGGCCGAGAGTTGTGCGGGTACCGGCCCCCGCTTTTATTTTGAAACCTGTATCTGCATTATAGTTGAATAAAATGATTCTTCGTTTGTACAAACTTCTGTTTGAATTTGAGAATGCATTTACTATTTATTTTTGCACAAGTTTGTTTATATAGTATTGCAGCGGGCTTATGGTATGTTGCTTGAGTATTACTTTACTGAGGCAGCTATACTACTATACCATGTTGCCCCCATACCTTAAGCTTGTTGCGATATTTTATACTTCGAGGGGACTTGCACTCTTATTTGTTAAAGAATAATTATTTTATTTTTTTTTAAAGAAAATTTTTACTGAGTACAACTCCCTTCGTATAAGTTTTTACGCTTTGTCGTTCGAAGAAATCACTTTTCTCTTTTGCTTATGTGCATATTTTACCAAGTAAATTCCTCTATGTGGTAAAGCGGACCTCTGAAGGGTACTTTAACTTCCTTTCTTTTTACGATCATTTTCCATTTGAAAGTTAAAGTACGCTTTTGATGAGGATTTTTTTTTTTTTTTTTTTTATACAAAATTGTACCTCTGAGGAGGGATTTTTCACGTTTCAACACTTGGAAGTTTTATTTCAATCTCGGTGAAACGTGTACCCCCAAAGAGTTGTGCCTTCGAAGAAAGCCTTTTCACGTTTCAACACTTGGAAGTTTTATTTCAATCTTGGTGGAACGTGGGCTTTCAAGAAGGTCTTTGTTTTTGCATTTCAACTTTGGTGAAGTGAAATTCCGAAGAGCGGTTGCTACACTTCAACTCCTGGCGAAATGTGCCTCCGAAGAGGGCTTTTATTTCGTTTACATTTCAACTCTGGTGAAGTGAAATTCCGAAGAGCGGTTATAACACTTCAACTCCTGGTGAAATGGGCCTCCGAAGAGGGCTTTTATTTTGTTTACATTTCAACTCTGGTGAAGTGAAATTCCGAAGAGCGGTTATAACACTTCAACTCCTGGTGAAATGTGCCTCAAAGAGGGTTTTCATCGCCTGGGAGTTACTCTCTCATGGTTGGAGGGTCATGACTCCTCCAATCTTTTTTGTTGAGTAGAGAACTTTCTTTTTTGTGGCGTATGACCCATTAGAGGTCTTTTATCCTCCGAAGAGTTGCGCCTCCGAAGAGGACTTGTGCCGCTGATGGTAGCTTTGGTTGTTCCTCTGTTCACTTGCTTATGCCTTTTCAGCGATCCTCTTTTTTTTTTTTTTCTTTTCAAGTTTTCATTCCCCTTTCTCTCACAAGTGGCTTGTTTAATCCAAGGAAGTGTACTTCATTGCCAGGCAAGTTCGTGAGAACGGGCACTAGCTTCCTAATTGGATGTTTGTTTGTTCAAACAATCTCAATTTATCAGCAAGGGCTCGTTTCTATCGAAATCATTAGCCGTTCAATTGAAGTATTTCCTATCTAGGATTTGAATTCGGGGTCTTTGTGACTTGAAATTTGTTTGCTGAATGATGGTGAGAATCGCTCGGTCTTATTATGCGCAAGTTTTATTTCCATTGTCTGCAAAAATTTAAATTGACATTTTAGCAATACATTTTATGTATTTTTATATCGAAAACAAAGCAAACATATAATGATAATAAGGAACACAAGATTTATAGTGGTTCGGCCATGAAATTGGGCCTACATCCACTTTATATTCTTTCATTATTTACTTGCATCAGTTTCACAATTGCTTTCAGTTACAAGAATCATACATTCATAATTCTTTTTACAATTTTTCAACAAAATTTTCAAGTAAAGTATGGACGCAAGTGGTTGCTGTTCCATGCCCTTGTAATTTGATCTCCATCAACAGTGGTGAGCTTGAATGTGCCGCCAAGAAGCTTCTGACCTATTACATATGGTCCTTCCCAATTTGGCCCAAACACACCTGTCGCGGTCATAATTCTTTTCAGGACTAGATCTCCAATTTCAAAGCTGCGTTGACGAACTTTGGAATTGAAATGTCTGGCTATCCTTTGCTGATGAGCTGCAACTCTGAGGTTAGCTTCATTTCTTTTTTCATCAAGGAGATCCAGCGCTTCAAGTTGCAGCTTTTCATTTTCTGCTTGATTGAAATGGATTCTTCTGTGTGAAGGGACCTCTGCTTCAACCGGGATCATTGCTTCCGATCCGTATGCTAACGCAAAAGGAGTATGCCCAGTTGCAGTTTTGTGAGTAGTTCTGTATGCCCATAGTGCAAGTGGTAGTTTATCGACCCAATCACCTTTTGCTCTTTCGAGTTGCTTTTTGACGGTTGATTTGATGATCTTGTTCACTGCTTCCACTTGCCCGTTTGCCTGCGGATGAGCTACTGCCGAAAAGCTTTTCTGGATTTTGAATCGCTTGCAAAAATCCTGGAATTCCTCGCTTTCAAACTGAGTTCCATTGTCTGTGATTATTTTCTGAGGCACACCGTATCTGTAAATGATATTCTTGGTCACAAAGCTTATCATTTTCTTTGAAGTGATCGTAGCCAATGGTTCAGCTTCAGCCCACTTAGTAAAATAATCAACTGCAACAATAGCATATTTAATCCCTGATTTAGCAGTTGGTAGCGGCCCAATGAGATCCATTCCCCAAATTGCAAATGGCCATGGACTGACCATCTGTGTGAGTTCGGTAGAAGGTGCTCTAGGAATTTTGGCATATCTTTGGCACTTGTCACATTTTCGGGAGTAATCTGCGGCATCCCGATTAATTTCTGGCCAAAAATATCCGTATCGGAGAATTTTCTTTGCTAGTGTTTGACCACCTGAATGATCACCGCATTCTCCACCATGCACTTCAGCTAGGATTGTTTTGGACTCTTCCCGGGATACACATCGAAGCAATGGCATTGAGAATCCCCGTCTGTATAATCGGCCATCCTGAATTACATAGCGAGAGGCCTTTCTTAGAAGCTTTCGTCTTTCTATCGAGCTTTCTGGCAGAGAACCCCTGAGTAGGTAATCCAGTATTGGAGTCATCCATGACTCTCGTTCCTGAGATACATTCACAATCCAGTCTATATCCATCTCGTCTATACTTGGCGCTGAAAGGACTTCTACAGGGACCAATCCTAATAGTTGAGCTTCACCAGAACTTGAATACTTTGCGAGGGAATCTGCCTTCATATTCTCTTCCCGAGGAATGTGGCTTATTGAATAGTGATCGAGTTCATATAGGAGTTCCCAAGCCTTTGACAAGTAGGAAGGCAGGTTTCCACCTCTCGCTTGAAATTCCTTCTTGACTTGGCATACAATAAGCTGAGAATCACTGAAAATTTGTAATGCTCGAATGTTCAACTCTTTAGCGATTTTCAGACCTGCAATAAGAGCTTCATATTCTGCTTCATTGTTTGTTGAAGGGAATTCCAGTCTTAGTGCATAACATAATGATCGACCTTCAGGAGTTTCAAGTACCACTCCGGCTCCAGAACAGTAGTCATTTCTTGCGCCATCAACATACATCTTCCACTGGATTGGAGAATCATTGATCGCTTTTTCCTCACCATTATCTTTCTCTGTGAATTCTGCAATGAAATCAGCTAAAGCTTGACCGTTGATTGCTTTTCGGGGGTGATAGGTGATGTCATATTGACTAAGTTCAATGTTCCATTTTAGAAGACGACCCGAAGTTTCAGGGCGAAACAGGACTTGCTTCAGAGGTTGATCAGTGAGTACTTTGATAGGATGAGCTTGGAAATATTGCCTCAGTTTCCTCGATGCAACTAGTAGGCAATAGGCGAGTTTTTCCAACTTGGAGTAATTCAGCTCTTCCCCAGCGAGTCTTTTGCTGATATAGTAAACTGGATGTTGAATCCTTTTGTCTTCCCGTATCAGCGCTGCACTTAGAGCATGAGATGATACTGCCAAGTATATAAGAAGATCCTCACCATTGCCTGGCCTAGAAAGTATCGGAGGCGTTTCCATATGACGGATCAACTCTTCAAAGGCTTTTTGGCATTCGGGAGTCCATTCAAAGTTCTTCTTTCCTTTTTTCAGGGCATCGAAGAATGGGATGCATTTATCAGTAGCTTTGGAAATGAACCGACTCAGGGCGGCGATCTTTCCGTTGAGACTCTGCAATTCCTTCTTTGTTCTAGGAGCTTTGACTTCTTTCAAGGCAGTAATTTGAGCTGGACTAGCCTCTATGCCCCTAGCACTGACAATAAAACCTAAGAACTTTCCGGATTCGACCCCAAATGTACATTTCAGGGGGTTAAGCTTCATTTTGTATTTACGGAGGACTGCGAACATTTCTGCTAAGTGTTCAATGTGATCCGCTGCTTTCCTGGACTTTACTAACATGTCGTCGACATAGACTTCCATAGTTTTGCCCAATTGCGGTTTGAACATAGCATTAACAAGTCTTTGGTAGGTTGCCCCTGCGTTTTTTAATCCGAAGGGCATAACTCTGTAGCAATAAAGCCCAACATCTGTAATAAAGCTTGTATCCTCCTGATCCGGCTCATGCATCATGATTTGGTTATAACCGGAATAGGCATCCATGAAGGATAACAATTCATGTCCCGCAGTTCCGTCTACCAGTTGATCGATCCTGGGTAATGGGAAGCAATCTTTGGGGCAAGCCTTGTTTAGATCAGAAAAATCGATGCACACTCTCCATTTCCCATTAGCTTTCTTGACCAACACAGGGTTTGAAACCCAATTCGGATATGTAGATTCTTTGATGAAGTTATTTTCCATGAGTCGATCAACTTCTTCTTTTAATGCTACTGACCTTTCTGGACCCTGGGTTCTTCTTTTCTGTTTAACTGGCGTAAACTTTGGGTCAATATTCAGAGCGTGTACCGCAACTTCCGGGGATATTCCACACATATCGGCATGAGTCCAAGCAAAGACATCCAAATTCGCCTTCAGGAAAGATATCAAGATATTCTGAATCAAAACATTAAGCTGCGAACCCACATTCAACACCTTATTTGGGTCCTTTGGGTCAACAGGTACCGGAACTGTTGTTTCCACCGGTACTACTCTATTCTCCCCTGTACTGGCTTTTCTGGGATCCATTTCTTTCCGTGCCCCGCTGTGCTCGCCAGTGCAGGGTCCGCTCTGTAATTGCTACAAAGTTGGTTCCTTGATGCGGACTGGAGTTGCCGCATCCTTTCCCATTTCCCTTTTTCTTGACTCTCGCAGCTCTGTCCAATAGCATTCTCGCGCAGCATTTTGATCCCCTTTTATAACTCCTACTCCATTGTCAGTAGGAAATTTAATAGTGAGGCACCACGGGGCTAGGATAGCTTTGAATGCTGCGAGTGTTGGACGGCCAAGAAAAGCATTATAAGCAGAATACTCGTCGACGATCACAAAGGTTTGCTTTCGGACCACTTTCCTTTCTCCTTCCCCAAGTTCTACAAACAGATCGATGGTTCCTACTGGTTGCTTTGGCTCCCCAGTGAAGCCAACGATTTTCTGTGATGAGGCTTGCACATCGATCATAGGGATTTTCATCTGGTCAAATGTCTTCTTGAAGAGAATATTACATGATGCTCCGCAGTCAATGAGGACTCTTCTGACAATGGCTGGTCCTATACCAGCCGAGATGACCAAGGGATCTAAAGTAGGAGCTTCAATACCTGTAGAATCTCTGGCTCTGAAAATAATGTCATCACTGAAAGTTTTCTGTTGTTTAAGGGGCGTAGTGTCTTCTAGAACAAAGACGTTTTCTTCGGCTGGAGCATATTTCAAAGCCCTGGAATATCTTTCCATCTCACCCCAACTTTTGCCAGCTGGGTGAGGTCCTCCTGAAATGACATTGATAACGGGCCTTCCAGATTCATGCCCCGTAGCTTTCTCTCCTGCCCCAGGCTGATGAACAGGAGCCCGCTGCCCCTGACTTGACGATGCAGGATTGTTGTTATTCTTTTTCACAAATTGCTGCAACTTGTTTTCTCTTAGCAACTCTTCAATCAGATTTTTCAGCTGGCGGCATTCATCAGTTTCATGACCTGGTTGATTGTGGAAGCGGCAGAATTTCCCACTTTGTATGGCTTTTCTCCCAGTTCTCAAAGGGATAGGTTTAGGGAAATCGACGGAATCTTTAGTGGCCAGGTAAATGTGCTCCGGTGTATGTGATAATGGAGTATATTCTGATGGCTTGAAGGATCGAGGCTTCTTCAGATTACCCTGTTTCTTCCCATTACTATTCTCCCTTTTTTGCCCCACCGATTCATTCTTGTGTGGAGCGACAGTGTTGTCTTCTGCCTTTTCCAACACTGTCTTTACTGGTAAAGGACGGCTTTCCAAGCGAATGAATTCGTCTGCTTTTTTGTAGAACTTTTCGAGAGAGGTTGGCTCCTTCATATTTAACCATTTCCCAAATTCGCTTGACTTATCGATAGCCCTCATCAGATAAGTCAATATCATTCGTGGTTCAGCATTGTCCACCTCAGCCAGTGCTATGTTGAAGCGGTTCAAGAAGGATCTGATAGACTCACCAGGATTCTGCTCTAAACTCGATAGTGACATAATATCCTTGGCCTTTGAAGCATATAGTCTAAACTGCTCCTTGAATTTTCTGGTCAAGTCTGAAAACTGATCGATAGATCGGACTGGTAACTTGGTGAACCACAGTAAAGCCACGCCTTCCAGGTATACGGGGAAATATCGGCACTTTATTTCATCGGAGGCCCTGGCACCTGTCATGTGCCAATCATACTTATACAAGAACTCATTCGGATCACTTGTCCCTTTGTAAGCTGGAATAGTCGGAGGGACAAACTTCCTTGGAAATTCCGCCTTCAAGATTCTTTCGGTAAACGGAGTTTTACTTGGGGCGAAACCCCATTCCTTCTCATCTTCAACTCTTTGCATACTTTCTTTCATGATCTGCCGGACCATTCCAGAAAGATATTCCTCATCATGCCGAGTTCTAGATCCACCGGCGTCAGGTACTGCCTGCTCAAAGGGACTAGTAGGCCTTTCAGGAGCATTCCTTTCATTAACATCATGAACGTTGCCAGCATAGTTCCTTTCATTACCAGCCGGTTGATTGTTTGCCCCAAGTAAGTCGTTCAACTTATTCAGAATCAGAGCATTTTGGGCACTTTGAGCCTCTAGTTGTGCGTTTTGGGCGTTTATCTGCTGGTTTAGCCCTAGAATCACAGCATCCAATTCCGCTTTTGTAACTCCAACAGACGGAGTGGGTAGATTAGGCACAGGGGAAGCGGAGGTTCCCTCTTGAATGTTCCCAGATCTGATAGATCTACTTTTCCTTCCAGGAGCCATAATCTCAGATATACTTCTGGTTTTTAAGGAAATTCTTTCTTCAAATCTCTGCGAAGCAATGATGACAGCTGTCCTGAGTTCAATTCTCAGTGAAAGCACCAAAAATGTTAACGCTTAAATTTGAACGCTAACACCCCGGTGTGTGAAGTGTAGTTGTGAAAGCACCACCCGATAGATCGGGAAAGAATTATAAGCAAGTAATAGCAGAAAAGCAGTAAACAACAGCAATTTTATAGTGGTTCGGCTTATGGGAATAGCCTACGTCCACTTTAAGTACTTTTATTGATGATCACGTTACAAGTTGATACAAATCTTCTCAAGTACAACACACTTTGAATTACAAAAGACTTAGAACAAGTGGCTCAAACTTCGATGCGAGAGAATTCTCCGAATTCATGGTGGATGTAGATGATTTCTTCATGAAGTTCTTTTAGACGTTCTTTGAATCTCAAAAGCTTTAAGTGTTGAAGTAGTCTGGAATTCGGCAGAGTAATGGTGCTTGAAATTTGATTGACCAAAAAAGTCCCCTGAATGTTGGAGGTGGCTACGTATTTATAGGCAGGCCTGGATATGAATTTTGCGTACAAGTCATGAGTCGCAACCGACTCAAGCTGAGTCGTCCCCGAGTCAAGTTAGGTCGTGGCTGAGTCAGGTTGAGTCGTGACCGACTCACTTGTAGGAGTCTTGAATCGCTGGTGAGTCAACCCTTACTAGGAAATGCATTGTTGTAACAGAATACGACTCAGTGGCTTTGAGTCGCGGACGAGTCATCCTGGGTTATGAGTCGTCAACCATCTTGAGTCGTTTCTTATGATGAGTCGTGGATCTGTTGAGTTGCTGAGGCAATCCCTTTCAATGAGTCGTTAATGCTTTAACCCGTTAGGCTCCTTAAGTCGTGAGTCGATAGTCTTGATGAGTCGGCAACTTACTGAGTTGGCTTTCTTTATGAACCGTTAACCCTTTGAGCTGTCAGCTGACTGAGTCGCTATCAAATGAGTCGGTACCTTCCTTAAGTAGATGAGTCGGTAATCTCTTGAGTCGCTGCCAGCTTTGAGTCGTTGGTCTATTGAGTTGCTTATCTCTATGAGTCGTGAGTCCTTCTTGAGTAGGTGAGTCGCTATCAGTTGAGTCGGTGCTTTCCTTGAGTCGTAGCTCCAATGAGTCGTTGAGCAAAACGGGATTAACAGATTCTATCTGGAAAAAACGAAGAGATATTTTCTTAAAGAGGCTTCATGTACAAGCTAGGCCGTATCACGTAACTAGGGTGATTCTATTTAGACTTTGAAATTATTTTATATAATTGAATATTGAAAATATCTCGTGTTACATACCGTGAAATTTCGAACTCCTAATCAAACATGCCGCCAGGCGTTTCTAAGGCTTTACTCATATTCTGAACACAATGGAACATGTTTCGGAAGCTAATTCGATCATATGCGCGAGTTACGGAAGTGAACGATAAATTTTAAATTAAATCGATTAAAATAGTTTCCAAGCGTTTTGAGCCGCCAGGGTCAAACGACAACTCCGATTGCTACGAAAATTGAAATCCAATAATAACTAAATGTTATGGATCTAATGGAACTAGTTTCGTCGAATTCCGAGACTATGCCTCGAAAGGCTATTTTTAAAATTCAATTTGAACGATATATTATTAAAATTGAACAAATTACATTTAAATTAAATTGCAACCATTATATTATCTTTAGTATCATCGTTATAAATTTTATAAGCCTTCAAATTGTTTTTAACATGCTTAAAACTGAAAATTCAATAATTTGCCCAATTTCAGTTTATTTAATCCAATAAGTGAATTGCTAATAATGATAATATTTGAATTCAAGTTAAAAATTAACTTTTAAATATTTAAAAAAAAATTAATTATTCCCTTTTAAATTGTTAAAAATTCTTGGTCATCACAGGCTTATTTTAAAACCTATATCTTGGGCTAAGTTAATAAGAAAATACAGCATTAGTAGCCCGCACCAGCGGCATTCCCTTTCAGATCTAGGACTTGTGGTTCCACATGTCGGTGAGGCTGGGGACGCTTGTACTGATTATGGTAAATAAGTAGCCAACAGATAGCGACTCAAGTTTGAGGATTTGGGGAAGTGGTGCAAAGTTAGAAGATTTGTTTATTAGGACTAGTATCGGCAACATTTCCTTTCAGATCAAGGGCTGATGGTCTCACATATGGGTGAGGCTGGGCACGCTTATGCTGATTAGGGTAAATAAACGGTCAAAAATGGGGCAATAGTTAGTGTGTGTCATCGATGACTGAGCGTTCGACATCGATTAGGGAAAATAATTTGCAATTGTAACACCCCGAATTTTTATATAATTAAATAAAATAAATTGATTTAACATAACTGCAAAACAAAATATAAATGTCAAATATATGCATTTAATAATTAAGATGTTACATAGATTTATGCAAGCAATGAGTGTGTGATTAATTGACGCGACTATCAATTAAAAGGGGAATTAATTAAGAGACATAGAGGCGTTAATTAGGCAGAGAATATGTAAATTTTATAACATTAATTAATTAAGGAATCTTCTAATAAATGGAAGTGTATGTTGGGAATAAATTAAGTGATAACATAGATATATTAATTTATAGTTAACGTAATCGATTAATTAAGAAATTAATTAAAGACATCAAGTAAGTGTCAATTGATAAAGGAGGGAAACTTATATGTCAATTAATTGGGTAATGAATTGGCGGTTTAAATATATATATAACTAATAAATCCATCATTGAGTGATGCATAAGAATTAATTTGGATATTGATTAAAATGGGAAAACGTGTAAATTAATTAATTGACAATCAGTTGAGCGTTTTAAAACGGGTGTCAATTAATCAAAGAATATGACCTTGTTACAATAGCTAATAATGTAAATTAATTAGCTAGAAGAAAACGCCAGTTATAGGATTATTTGTTTCCAAGATAAAAAAGAAAAAAAAGAATTGGAGTGCATACAAAAATCAAACGGAGTAATTAAGTTTATGACGAAGGTAAGTTAAAAAGAATAAATTAAAAAAGTACAACTTTTGTTTAGAATCAATTAATAGAGGTATTAATCGACGTGTTCAAATAGGTAAGAAATTATAACGTATAATAATCAATATATATGTGCGTGTGTGTGTGTGCGCGCGCGCATGTATGATCTAATAAATTGGGTAATTTATGGGAGAATCTTATTTAGAAGGAAATGTGAAATAATAGGGCCGTATAACAAGGGAATAAATGAATAACATTGCAGAATTATACATCACAAGCTAACATAAACAAACCAATAAATGATGGTGAGGACTGTTTTTAAGGTTAATCGAATGGTTCATAGTTGTTCGCTACACTTATAAATTGAACGTTACTTAACCCTAGCCGCACTATTTTCTCTGAATTAGCTGCCGTCGTTTATAGCAAACTCCTCATCTATTTTCCCTCTTCCTTTCTCCTCTATCAATCAAATATTTCCCTAAACAAAAAATAAAATTAAGAAAGGATATACATACAAGAAAATCAGAGAATTGCGCAAACAAATGAAGGAATTTACAATGAATTAAAAATGTAACGGCCTGCCTTTTTGGACGTTTTAACCAGACACACATGTCAGACTCAAACCGTTTAAAAGGGCAGATTGTTATAGGATAAATATGAAAAAGAGAAAGAAGTAAAACAAATACAGTATCTTGCAGGCGAATGACAAATAATAATAATCAAATAACAGTTCATGAAGATACTTATGAATACATTTGACTATTCTTTTACAACACAAAATCAGAGTTACAAAAACATGAAGAAATAAATAATAAATGCAGCGGAACAACATGATACATCAGAATATAATAAATAATACCAGTACAAATCATCCTATTCATCCTCCAGAAATAAGGTCTTCAATCCTAAAATGCTCAGGCTGACCCGAGCGAATTGAAAAGACGAAACACTCGAGTCAGAACTATAAGATCTTATGTAAGTTAAATCGACGGTAAATATGAGTGTGACGGTGTCAAAGATGTTTACAGGGTTTGAAATCTCCTATTTAGTTTGTTACATGAGTGTGGCAACTTAAGAGATGTTCGAGATTCACATCTCCCAAGGATCAATTAAACAAACTCATAGAAGGCGCTCTAGGGCATGTGAACACGACACTCGAGGCAATGCCATGTTTGATATACTAATTGCGGTTCCGAACTAGTGGTAACGCATAGCAGCTACTACCACCCACCTAGGACACACTCCCAGATCAAAAATCAAAGGTGGCCACCAAATCAATCACAAAGTAATAGAATGGTATCGAAGAAATATGCCCGATAGGAGGAATGACCTCACTTGGCCCGGCAAGGCTCCTGTTTTAGTTACATCTAAGCTGACTCACGGGAGACAGGGTCACATCATACCTCATACAGAAATCATTTGCCACACCATCCTACTTCGTTTCCGGTATCCCCACCATGTACACAGTTGTTAAAGTGGTTTTCGGTATTGGATGAGAGCATGACAATATCTAATCCCGGACTCTTTAACAACCAAACGCTTATTATACACCAGATGGTTCTACAAATTTTCAAAACCATTTCATAACTGATATCAAAATATCATATTCAATTCAGTCCATATCACTTTTGAAATTTTTATTCACTTTAAAAAATTCATATTTTCAAAATAATTTACAACCCTCATTTCAAAACTTCATATTCAAACCAAATATGTAATTTAAATCATAACTTAGGTTATGATATCATTTAACCTTATTCACTTTAAAATCGAGGATTTAAAATATAAACACATCCACTTAATTTAGTTTGAAATTTAAAAAGATAGTTTAGATAGTTATAAATAGCTTTACATAGTTGTAAATAGTTGAAATACTCTAAAATAGTTAAATTAAAGATTAAAGACACTATTAAATAGATTTAAGATAGTTAAATAGATTTACAATAGATTAAAATATAATTAAAATAGATTAAGTTGCTTTAAAATAGATTAATTAGATTTAAAATAAGTTAAAATTGGTTAACTAGTTTTAATATAAATTAAATGGTTTAAAATAGGTTAAAATGATTTAATATAATTACTATAGATTAAAAAAGTTCAATAATGTAAAAATCTTAATAATTAGAAATTTAAAAATATCAAATATTTTTTTAAACATTTTATACTAAAATTTAAATTTGGAATTAACATCGATTTAAACCATATATTTTATTTCAACACATCTGAACCATTTCAATTTTCGAATACCCCAATTTTGAATCTTTCAATTCAAATTTTAAATAAACTGTTAAATTCTTTATCGATTTAAATCCATGTTTGAAACATTAATTTAAATTATTCCAAATTCAGTACTTTTCAAAGTTATATTTCAAACAATTCAAATAACTCAATTCTGATAAATTTCACTTATATTTCGAATTCAACTTTTAAATTTAAATTTAATTCCTTTGACGGTTCTTTTAAAACAATTCCAAATTTCACATAAAACTTGAAATTTGATAATGATTCAATTTGTATGTTAACGCTGAAAATCGAACGCTAACACTCCGGTGTAGATTGAAGTTGAGCGAAAGCACCACCCGTGAACACGGGAACCAAAAACAAGTAGAGAAATCACAGAGAAAGCAGAAAAAACAACAGCTTTTATAGTGGTTCGGCTTAAGGTAAGCCTACGTCCACTTTAATTCTCTTTATTACTGAATCGATTACAACTTTACAACAATCTTCAATTACAATTCCGATGAGACAAACAACTAGAACTTTGATGCAGAAGAATTCTTTAAATCCATGTAGATTGCATTAGATTTCCTCTCGAAGTTAGTTGAGATGCCTTTCGTACTTGAAGTGTCGAGTGAGTCGAGAATTCAGCAGAGTATCGGCGCTTAAAGAGGTCAGCCAAAAAAGTCCCCTTCATGGTCGAGATAGGTTGGTATTTATAGGGAAATCCCCCCTTTAGGTCGTAAGTCGTGACCGGTCTAAGGTAAGTCGTGGCCGACTCATCTGGCCCCTCCATGGTTTCACAAAAGTTCATTTGTACAAGTCCTAAGTCGCCCACGAGTCAACATCTAAGTCGCAAATGAGTCAACTGGTCCTTTTGATGTGGCATTGAACCTTCACCCAGTAGCTTTAGGTCGTGGACGACTCAAGCTTGGTTTTGAGTCGTATACGAGTTAACTGATAAACCTGTTCCCTTCAGATAATAACCAAAGTCCTGAATCGTGTACGAGTTAAGAGGTCACTGTGTTAAGTAAGGAGCAGCGCCTCATTTGCTTAAGTCGATCACGACACATGCTAGGTCGTAAGTCGCAGATAGCTTTAGGTCGTTAACTCATTTCCTTCTTAAGTCGTGCCATCTCTTGAATCGTTAAGTCATCCTGTCCTTGAGCCGTGGACTTCCTTAAGTCGTAGAAACCTTAAGTCGTGGACGCCTTAGGTCGTAAGTCACCAAGTCCTTCAACTCGTTAAACCGTTAGGTCGTCCATACCTTGGGTCGTAGGTCGTGAAGTACTCTGAGTCGGCAATTTCCTTAAGGTATTGAGTCAGTGTATTCTCTTAGGGCAGTTAAGTCATAGCTTCCTTAAGTCGGTAGGTCATGCCACCAGCTAAGTCGCTAAGCCGTTAAACTTTTTAGGTTGTTAAGCCCTTAAACCGTTAAGTCGTCAGTCCCTTAAGTCGTCCATCCTCTTGACTCATTGAGTCGTGCAACTTTTAACTCGTTAGGTTGATAACTCACTGAGTCATTTGTCCATTGAGTCGCCGCCCACCTTGAGTCGTTTTCTTATTGAGTCGTTGACCATAGGAGTTAACATTTGCCCCTCGAAGTACACGCCTAAGTCGTAGGTCGTGTACTTCGATCTAATCCCTAAGTCGTGGACAACTCAAGGAGCTGGTTAACTCGTTTGACCATCCATCTTCTTCTCTGGCTCCTATATAAGCCGTTAAGTCGCTTCTCTACTTTTACCTCGTTGCTTGTCTTCTTTCCGCCATTGTTGCATCCGAGCCCCCAAAGGCGACCTCAATCCGCTCAACCATCAATTTTCCTTAATATTACATCCTCGATCAATAGATTTAGGTAACTTCAGTCAGCTGTCCATCGCGTTTACCACCAACCCTTCGTAACCATTTAGATATAGTTTTTTTTCCATGCTGTGAGATTATATTTCGATTCGTCTTCTGACCATTGCCGATCATTGACAATTGCCCTAGAAGGTGAATCGGCTTAGGATCTTATGTAGTTGTTTGGCAAGTTTTTGGATTTGTTTTTGGGTTTTGCTTGAGAAGATGATGGATTTTGTTGCTAATGGAAGATAACGGGTTATTGGGTTGGAGAAGGATCAGCAGGTTGAGAAGAGATATTGTGAAGTTTTCATGACTTTGCCAATTTGTATAGTTTTCAAAGTGACTGACTTAAGATCCCCTACGACCTTAATTGCACACGACTTAACCCTTTAGGTTATGTTTGTTTCTGGACGACTTAAGACTTAGCATCATTTGCACTTCATTTGCTCTGTCTTGATTTGAGACTTTATGACTTGGCCTCTAGGTCGGGAGCGACTTAGCCCTGAGTCGTAGCCGAGCTAACTTTTAAGTCGTGAACGACTTAACTTTTAAGTCATGGACGACTCATGACTTGAACTGTGACTCAATGACTTGAACAAAATTTGAAAACTTAGAGATGTTGACAGAACTTGATTGTATTTCCAATTTGAGTTGCCAGGATAAACTGCTTGAACTTTGAACTGTTTAACTTTGCTGCATTCATTCACAGATCACTTTTGACTTGCAAGCTAACAATTTGTTCAATACATCATTTACAGAAAACCGGGACGAATATACTGCCACTGACTGCCCACGTCAAATGACAGATTAGTCAACATAGAGTAATCAACTTAAACATACTATATGAAATGCTGTGAACCAATCAACTAAAGTGAAATATTAATGCAAAGCATTGCTATCTTGAACTGATTTGTTTGCATCTACATTTCTCTTTCATATTTTAAAACAACAAACCCAGGGCTTCATAACTGACAAATGCTTGCTAGTTTTCATTCCACTTTTATTCGCTTATTGCTTTGTTGATTTTACACAACACTTCACACATTTTAGGAAACGTGCACCTTCATATTTGAATATCCAGTTGCTTGTGTAGAATGACTTCTCAGCAAGAAGATATAACAGCCCAGGCTGGAGAGGCCACTCCTATTCCAGCTCCATTAGTCAATCCTCCAGAAAGAGCCCCTACCACCTTATCGTACAAAGCTTTTCGTCAGTTGTGTGGTCAGTTTGGCATTGCTGAAGCAGATGCCATTCTTCCTGAGAAAAGTGACACTGCTGATGTGGCGCCTACTGGCTATGTAGCGGTTAACCGGCAAATGTGCCTAAGCGGGGCCATTCCCCCTTTCAACAACTTTCTCCAGAATCTTCTTCGTCGACTAGCTATCTCCCCATTACAGCTACACCCCAATGGCTATGCCATTCTGATTGGGTTATGCGTGCTATTTAGGAGAACATTTGACCGACTTACAAGCTTTGATGGGATTTGCTTCTTATGTTCCTTTACTAGGACTAAGGATCATCCTTCTATCACCGTCGTGAGAAGTGCTCGAAATCGTAAATTGATCGTTGGCCTACCTGACACTGCCCATGGTTTCTTAACTCAACTCTTCTTTGTCCGCTGCCCCCCGGGGTTTTATGCTGTGTGGAGGGAAGGAAGTAAGATCATCTACCTCTACTCCTTCTATACTTTGAGTTTTGTGAAGTCCGAATTGCCAAGTGTTAACTTCATTTTTTCATTTCAGCGCTTCCCCCTCCTTCTAGAGATCCCAGCCACAAGCCAACTCTGGAGAGGCTCGTAGCTGTACCGGTTGAAGAGCGGGATATGAAATTTTTGTTGAACGACGAATTCCTTCACCAGTTTGGACTTCTTCACCCTTCTCGCTCCACAAACCCCCATGAGGTTCCAGACTCCCCACCTAAAGCATTAGATGCCCCAGTTTCTTCTGACGAACCCATACCAAAAGAACCTGCCCTCGAGGTTTCTATGGTGAAGTGCTCTACTACTGTCGAGGTTGCGGGGCCGTCAGGAAAATCCGCACTCGCCGAAGTCATCGAGGAAGAAGAGCCTCAGGGATCTCCCCAAAGTTCACATAAGTTTGGCGAAGAAGCCGAGAAAACAAGCCCTGTCAGGCAGAGCGGGGACGACACTTTCGAAGGGTTGAGCGACCTCTTTGCCACCTCACAGGAGATCTTTAAAGACGACCCTGTCACTACTAGGGTTCCTTCTTCAGTAGTGGAAGCGACTTCTTCTTTGCAACAAGCTCCGTCGACCCAAGAGTTGACGTTAACTACTACCCCCACAACTACTCCGCAATCGAAGAGTGGTTCGTAGTTTGATGCGCGTAGTTTGCACATCACACACACTTAGAATCTTTCGGCATTTTCATACACCCAATTCTTTATACATTGAAGATTCTACAGTTACACTTCTTTTCTCTGAAGACTTTTAAGACTTGTCTTTTTTTTCCAGATTCTCCGATGGGACGCAGCGGCTCTTACTATGATGACTTTCAGCGCTACGGGAGGCGTAGTCAATATGATTATAGGCGCTACCTTCCTGTTCACAGAGAAACCGATGAAGAGAGAGCCACCCGAAAGGCTTAGGAGAGGAGGGCTCAAGAAGAGCGTTATGAGAGGAAAGAAAAGGAGGAGCGCCACGATTCTTCCTAGAGAGGTGACGACTCTCACAAAAGAAAATCCCATGATGACCGAGGAAAAGGTCATACAGTCGAGGACCCAAGCAAGCGTGCTAGGCACGGTGAGAAGCATGCAACTACCACTCCTGAAAAGGTCACTGCCCCTATCTCACTTGACACTCCTTCTGGCTCTCCTGCTATTGGGAAGACAAACATTCAAGCAATAGTTAACATGCCTAAATTTCAAATTGGACCAGGCAAAACCACTCTGCAAAGCCGGTTTCCACAGTGGTGCCTGAAGGAAGTGCGGTTCGATCTGTACTTTGTCCTTATTGACAAGCCTGCCATGCTGCGAAATCTCGATGTCGTCAGGCTTGATATTGAAAGGATGTCGAACTAGCAAAAGCTTGTTGACGAGCTTCAAAGGGTAAACCGTGCGAATCTCGAGGCCATGCTTACTATGGAGAATGACAAAGCTGAATGGCAGAAGTTTCTTGAGTAGCATGATACCGAGATGAGGAGCATCACTACTTATAATGAAGAGCTCGAGGCGAAGGTCAAGAAACTTAAAGAAGAACTCACCACTTCTTCTACTTCTTTCACTCAAAAAGAAGAGGTGCTCCAGAAACAAGTGAGAGATGCTCATGCCGGCCAAAAAGACGCCGAAGACAGGCTCGAAGTACAAAAAAGAATCAATGAGGGCTATGTTGCTGATATCGCAGAGCTTCGGAAGAAAAATGACTCTCTAGAGGCAGAGATCTAAATGCTTAAGCTTCAACTTTCCAAAGCTGAAAGAGAGCGTGATGAGGCCGTTGCCGGTAAAATTGCAGCTGAAGAATCTCATGAGGCAACGAAGACCAGCATCAGCTCGACATTATTTGACTTCTACCTGCACAGCATCTTGGGGCACGGTAGTCTCGCCTTTCTAGGCCCCAAATATGGAATTACTCTGGCTGAAGTGTGGGAGGCCGCACTTGACATGCTTGGCGTTGAAGGTGCAGGCTATGTCGAATCAGCTCTTGAGGAGCATTACTTGGATGATGATGCTCGCGCCGCTCTCGCCAAGGGAAAAGAACAACTTGCAAAATTAAGAGCTGAAATGGTAGAAGGGGAATGGTTAGGAAAAACTACTTTAACTATTCCAGTCCAGCCTTCACCTTCGGCCGAAATCGACATTGTCGGCTCCAGTTCCCATTCTCCATCCCTGGTCAAAGTTACAACCGAGATTACAAGTACACAGGGTGGAGATGAAGGCGAAGAGAGCGCCGAAGCGCAGGCTTATGAGGTTGATATCAGGAAGCCGACTTCTCCAGGTAACTCTACTGTTAATCTTTCCCAAGTAGACAGCACATTTGCTTCTTATGAGTTCGATGAGCTTCTCGACTATTTTCTGATCCTCAGCGAGCCTTTATCTCCTCTCTTTACTGAATTTAACTTCTTTTCTTCTGTAGAGAAAGCATTGAGCATTGTTCAGACTCCTCCTCCTTCAATTATTCCTCCTCCGCCTCTCCAGGTCACTCCTCCGTCCGCCTCTCAACCCGGGTCGCAAGAGGAGCAAATAGAAGCTCTTCATGGCTTAGATGATCCTATTGCTTCTCAAGAACATGGGGAAGAAGGGATTGGAGAAGGCAATGAGTCACCGAAGAGAGAACTACTTCTGATAACATAAAATTATCTGCTCTTGTTACTCCGGGAAGTGAGTCTTCTTCAAGGAGGAGGAGGAAGCGTGTCACTTCCAAGAAGAGAAGGAAAGACATTCTTGTTTCTGAAGAGGAAGCAAAAGTTGCTCCGGTAGTAACCCTTTCTCCTTCATCCCCGACTCTTCCAAGCCGTCCTGAAAAGCTGCCTATTAGGTCAGGTGAAGGCTCTAAAGGTGGTGGCAAGAAGAAGTAAGGGGTCCTGCTTCGCTTTATCTTTAGTTTTTGCTTTTTGCATGTACTGGCCGGAGATTGTGCGGGTACCGGCCTCCGCTTTTCTTTTTCTTTTTATTTTGAAACTTGTACCTGTACAAAATTTTGACAGTATTGAATAAAATGATTTTTTTGTTTGTACAAACTTCTGTCTTTATTTGAGAATGCATTTACTATTCATTTTTGTACAAGTTTCTTTATATGATATTGCAGTGAGCATGTGGTATCTTGTTTGAGCGTAATTTTTACCAATGTAGCTATACCATGTTGCCCCTATACCATAAGCTCGTTGCAATATTTTATACTTTGAGGGGACTTGTACTCTTATTTTCTGGAGAATAACTATTCCATACTTGGAGGAATACTATTCTGCTCAAAATAGAGTACAGCTCACTCCATATGAGTTTCTATGCTTCATCCTTCGAAGATATAACCTTTTCTTTTGTGCTTTCACACATTTTTACCAAGTGAATTCTTCTATGTGGTAAAGCGGGCCTCTGAAGGGCACTTTAACTTCTTTTTGAGGAAGAGTATTTTCGAGAATAGAAGAACCAATCTTCCTTTGAAAGCTAAAGTGTGCCTTTGAAGAGGGCTTCTTCTCTTTTTTTTATATTGCACCTCGGTGGAGGGCTTTTGATCTTTGCTTTGCATTTCTGGTGAAATGCTTCTTTGAAAAGTTGTACCTCTGAGGAGAGCTTTTTCACGTTTCAACAATTGGAAGTTTTATTTCAATCTCGGTGAAACGTTTGCCTCCGAAGAGTTGTGCCTCCGAGGAGGGCTTTCCACGTTTCAACACTTGGAAGTTTTATTTCAATCTCGGTGAAACGTGTGCCTCCGAAGAGGTCTTTCTGTTTGATTGCACCTCTGGGAAGAGGTTTTTTGTTTGATTGTGCCCCTGGGAAGAGGTCTTTTTGTTTGATTGCGCCTCTGGGAAGAGATTTTTTGTTTGATTGTGCCCCTGGGAAGAGGTCTTTTGTTTCTGCCCCTTGGGAGAGGCTTTTATTTTTCCCTGTTCGTTGGGAAGCGGGCCTCCGAAGAGGGCTTTTCACATTTCATCTCACGGGAGTGTATCACCGATCACGGTGAAATGTGTGCCTCTGAGTAGGGTTTTTGCCTGGAAGTTTGGAGTTTCTTTCTCTCGGTTGGACGGATTCACGGGAGTGTATCGACCGATCAGTCCGCAAATTTGTATCGAGAAAGATCTCTCTTTTTCCTGTTTAACCCGCTCGAGGTCTTTTAGCATTTCAACTGTGGTGAAATGGGCCTCCGAAGAGGGCTTTTCACGTTTCAACACTTGGAAGTTTTATTTCAATCTCGGTGAAACGTGTGCCTCTGAGTAGGGCTTTTGCCTGGAAGTTTGGAGTTTCTTTCTCTTGGTTGGACGAATTCACGGGAGTGTATCGACCGATCAGTCCGCAACTTTGTATCGAGAAAGATCTCTCTTTTTCTGGTTTAGCCCGCTCGAGGTCTTTATCCTCCGAAGAGTTGTGCCTCTGAAGAGGGCTTGTGCCTCCGAAGAGGTCTTTTGCTGTTTTATGCTTGCTCGCCCATGTCTCTTTGCCATCTATTCATGTTGGCGATCCCCGTTGTCTTTTGCAAGTTTCATCCTTTTTAGTTGCCAATAATTTCCCTTATCCAAAGAAATATACTTCATAGTTAAGCGAGTTGGTGGTGGTAGACACAGGCTATTTAACTGGTTGTTTGTTTGTTCAAACATTTGCAGTTAGGTAGAAATGGTCCACTTCTATCCACATCGCTAACTTTTGTTAGAAGCACTTCTTTTGTAGGATTTGAGTATGGAGATTTTGAATGGCTTAGTGTTTGCTTGCTGAGTGATGTCGGAGATCACTTGGTCTTGCGATGGGTAAGCTTTGCTTTTATGGCCTGCATTATTAAATCGACATTTTAGTGACACAATTAACGTATTTTGTACGTCGAAATAAAACAAAGCAGTTTATAATAGTAGAGAACACAAGATTTATAGTGGTTCGGCCAAAAGCTGGGCCTACATCCACTTTATAGCTTTTCATTATTCACTTGCTTTACAATTGCTTTCAATACAAGAATCATACATTCGTAATTCTTTTACAACATTTCAGCAATGCTTTCAAGTAAAATAGGGACGCAAATGATTGCTGTTCCAAGCTCTTGGGATTGGTTCTCCTTCGACAGTTGTGAGTTTGAATGTGCCATCAAGGAGTTTCGTGCCTATAACATATGGTCCTTCCCAGTTTGGCCCAAACACACCTATGGCAGTCATAATTTTCTTCAAGACTAAGTCCCCAACTTCAAAGCTGCGCTGACGAACTTTGGAATTGAAGTGCCTGGCTATTCTTTGCTGGTGAGCTGCAATTCTAAGTCTAGGCTCTTCTCTTCTTTCATCGAGGAGGTCAAGTGCTTCCAATTGCAATTTTTCATTCTCATTTTGATGAAAATGGATCCTTCTGTGTGAGGGGACTTCAGTTTCCACTGGAATCATCACTTCGGATCCGTATGCCAATGAAAATGGAGTATGCCCAGTCGCAGTTTTGTGGGTGGTTCTGTATGTCCATAGTGCAAGCGGTAACTTATCGACCCAACCACCTTTTGTTTTTTCCAGCTGCTTTTTGATGGTCGATTTAATGATTTTGTTTACTACTTCCACTTGCCCGTTTGCTTGCGGATGAGCCACTGCTGAGAAGCTTTTTCGGATCTTGAATCGTTTGCAGAAATCTTGGTACACCTCACTTTCAAACTGAGTACCATTGTCTGTGATTATCTTCTAAGGCACACCATACCTGCAAATGATATTTTTAGTCACAAAACTTATCATTTTCTTAGAGGTAATAGTAGCCAATGGTTCGGCTTCAGCCCATTTAGTGAAGTAATCAACAGCAACGATAGCATATTTAATCCCCGATTTGGCAGTCGGCAAAGGCCCAATGAGATCTATTCCCCAGATAGCAAACGGCCGTGGACTGACCATTTGTGTTAGCTCAGTGGAAGGTGCTCTAGGAATTTTAGCGTATCTCTGGCATTTATCACACTTTCGGGAATAGTCAGCGGCATCCTGATTAATTTCTGGCCCAAAGTATCCATAACGGAGGATTTTCTTTGCTAAAGTTTGACCACCTGTATGATCCCCAAATTCCCCTCCCTGTACTTCAGCCGGAATTGTCTTAGCTTCTTCCTTTGTCACACATCGGAGTAATGGCATTGAAAATCCTCGTCTGTACAAACGACCATCTTGAACTATATATCTGGAGGCTTTCCTCATCATCTTTAGTCGTTCTTTTGAACTTTCTGGCAAAGAACCATTGAGTAAATATTCAAGTATCGGAGTCATCCATGATTCTTGTTCTTAGGATACATTTATAATCCAATCAGCATCCATTTCATCTGTGCTTGGAGCTGATAAGACTTCGACGGGAACCAATTCCAATAGTTGAGCTTCACCAGTACTCGAATACTTTGCAAGAGAATCCGCTTTCATGTTCTCTTCGCGGGGTATATGGTTTATTGAGTAACGGTTGAAATCTTGAAGGAGCTCCCAGGCTTTTGATAAATAGGCTGGTAGATTCCCTCCTTTAGCTTGAAATTCCTTCTTGACTTGGCAAACAATAAGTTGAGAATCACTGAAGATCTACAATGCCTTGATGTTTAGTTTTTTAGCGATCCTTAAACCAGCGATGGGAGCTTCATATTCGGCTTCATTGTTTGTCGAAGGGAATTCTAGTCTCAGCGCATAACATAGCGATCGCCTTTCTGGGGTTTCAAGGACAACCCCTGCTCCGGAACAATAATCATTTCTTGCGCCATCGACGTACAATTTCCATTGGATTGGGATGCTATCAGTGACTTCTTCCTCACTATCACCCTTATCCATACATTCTGCGATGAAATCTACCAAAGCTTGTCCATTGATTGCTTTTCGGGGATGGTAAGTGATGTCTTATTGGCTGAGTTCAATATTCCATTTCAAAAGACGGCCCGAAGTCTCAGGACGGAATAGGACTTGCTTTAAAGGTTGATCAGTGAGGACTTTGATGGGATGAGCTTGGAAATACGGCCTCATTTTTCTTGATGCGATCAACAAACAATAGGCGAGCTTTTCTCATCTTGAATAGTTCATCTCTGCCCCAGTGAATCTTTTGCTGATATAATAGACTGGGCGTTGAATCCTTGCATCTTCCCGTACCAACACTGCACTGAGAGCATGAGACGAAATTGCCAAATATATGAAGAGATCTTCACCGCTATCAGGCTTTGAAAGTATCGGAGGCACTTCCATATGACGAACCAACTCATCAAATGCCTTCTGACATTCAGGGGTCCACTCAAAGTTTTTTCTTCCTTTCTTCAAAGCATCAAAGAATGGGATGCATTTGTCAGTAGCTTTGGAATTGAACCGACTCAAGGCAGCAACCTTTCCATTGAGACTTTGCAATTCCTTCTTCGTTCTAAGAGCCTTGACCTCTCTCAGGGCAGTGATCTGAGCTGGATTGGCTTCAATGCCCCTAGCGCTCACAATGAAACCCAAAAACTTTCCGGACTCCACTCCAAATGAACATTTTAGGGGATTAAGCTTCATTCTGTACTTGCGGAGTACTACAAACATCTCTGCCAAGTGATCCATATGGTCCACTCCTTTCTTAGACTTTACTAGCATATCATCAACATAAACTTCCATTGTCTTGCCAATCTGTGGTTTAAACATGGCATTAACAAGCCTTTGGTAAGTTGCCCCTGCATTCCTTAGTCCGAAAGGCATGACCTTGTAGAAGTAGAGTCCAACATATGTGATGAAGCTGGTATCCTCTTGATCTGGCTCATGCATCATAATTTTGTTTATCCGGAGTATGCATCCATAAAAGATAACAATTCATGTCCTGTCGTCCCATCCACCAACTGATCGATCCTGGGCAGCGGGAAACAGTCTTTGGGGCAGTCTTTGTTCAGATCTGAAAAATCAATGCATACTCTCCACTTTCCGTTAGCCTTTTTCACCAGCACTGGATTTGATACCCAATTTGGATATGTAGATTCTCTGATGAAACCGTTCTCCATGAGCCGATCCACTTCTTCTTTTAACGCTGCCGTTCTCTCAGGACCCTGAGTTCTTCTCTTCTGTTTCACAGGTCTAAACTTTGGATCAATGTTCGGAGTGTGTACTGCAATCTCTGTGGATATTTCACACATGTCAGCATGAGTCCAAGCGAATACATCCAAATTAGCCATCAAAAATGAAATCAGAACATTCTGAACTGTTGTGTTGAGTTGTGAACCCACATTAAGCACTTTGTTTGGGTCCTTTGGGTCAACGGGCACTGGCAATGTTACCTCTACCGGTACTACCCTATTCTCCCCTGCACTGGCTTTCCTTGGATCCATCTCTCTTCGTGCGCCACTAAATTCGCCAGTGCAGGGTCCACCCTGTAATTGCTACAAGGTTGGTTCCTTGGCATGGACTGGAGCTGCCGCACCTTTTCCCATTTCTCTTTTCCTTGATTCACGCAGCTCTGTAAGATAACATTCTCGTCCCGCACCTTGGTCTCCTTTAATCACGCCAACTCCATTATCCGTGGGGAATTTTATGGTCAGACACCACGGGGCAAGAAGAGCTTTGAACGCAGCAAGAGTTGGTCGGCCTAAAAAGGCATTGTAGGCAGAGAATTCTTCAACAATTATAAAGGTTTGCTTTCGAGCTACCTTCCTCAGTCCCTTTCCGAGTTCTACAAACAAATCAATGGTCCCACTCGGCTGTTTGGGTTCTCCAGCAAACCCAGCAATCTTAAGTGACGAAGCTTGAACGTCAGCCATTGGAATTTTCATTTGTTCGAAGGTCTTCTTGAAGAGGATGTTGCATGAAGCTCCACAATCAACTAGAACTCTTCTCACAGTTGTCGGCCCAATACTAGCGGATATGACCAAAGGATCTATGGTCGGAGCCTCGATACCCAAAGGATCCCTGGCACTGAACACAATGTCATCTGTGGAAGTCTTTTGTTGCTTTAAAGGCGCATCATTTTCTAAAACAAAAACATTCTCTTCAGCTGGTACATGCCTCAAGGCATGGGCATACCTTTCCATCTCGCCCCAGCTTTTGCCTGCTGGGTGAGGTCCTCCAGTTATTATATTGATGACAGGCCTTTCCGATTCATGCTCTACGGCCTTCTCACTTGAACCAGGATGGTGAGCGGGAACTTGTTGTCCTTGAGTTGACGAAGCTGGGGCATTTCTGTTCCTTTTCACATATTGCTGGAGCTTGTTCTCTTTCAAAAGTTGTTCAATTACCTCTTTCAACTGACGGCATTCGCTGGTGTCATGGCTGGGCTGGTTGTGGAACCGACAGAACCTTCCACTTTTTTCCATCTTAATCGCAACTCTCATTTTAGGTGGTGTCGGATAATTGACATCATCTTTGGTCGCAAAGAAGATGTTTTCTAGGGTATCGGTCAAGGCTGTGAAATTGAAAGAACGGCCTCTCTTAGCGTCTCCCTGTTTCTTTCCACCATCATTTCCCCTTTTCTGAGTGTTAGGTTCTTTCTTGTTCGAAGGAGGACCATTGTTTCCGGCTTCTGCTGATACCACCTTAGCCGGTGTTTGGAGGCTCTCCAAGCGCATGAATTCATCTTCTTTCTTGTAGAATTTATCGAGCGAGTTTGGTTCTTTCATTTTCAACCATTTTCCAAATTCACTCGATTTGTCAATCGCCCTCATCAAGTATGTCAGGACCATGTGTGGCTCAGCATTATCTACCTCAGCCAATGCTATGTTAAAGCGATTCAAAAATGATCTGATGGATTCTCCCAGATTTTGCTCTAGACTTGATAGCGACATTATATCCTTTGCTTTAGAAGCATACAATCGAAATTGCTCCTTGAACTTCCTGGTCAAATCGGAGAATTGATCGATGGACCTGATCGGCAGCTTTGTAAACCACAATAAAGCTACACCTTGTAGATAACCCGGGAAGTATCGGCATTTAATTTCATCAGACGCCCTGGCACCAGTCATATGCCAGTCGTACTTATACAGAAACTCGTTAGGATCACTCGTCCCCTTGTAAGCCGGAATAGTAGGGGGAATGAATTTTCTTGGGAACTCTACTTTCAATATCTTTTCAATAAATGGAGTTTTGCTTGGAGCAAAACCCCACTCTTTCTCATCTTCATCTCTTCGCATATTTTCCTTCATGATTTCACGAACCATATCCGAAAAATACTCTTCATCATTTAGAGGCTCTGGAGGGCACACATCAGCCACTCTCTCTGAATTCTGTCTTGACAATCGTTCACGGAGGGTCGGCTGCGGCCCTGATCCTCCAGCTTGAGGAGGATTCCTTTCTACAGGGTCTGCGGCTCTTTGAGAAACGTTCCCTTCAACATCCTGAACTCCCACAGTAGGGTTCCCACATTATTAACCGGTTGACGGTTTGCCCCAAGTAGATCATTCAACTTACTTAAGATCAGGGCGTTCTAGGCATTCTGAGCTTCTAACCGCGCATTCTGCGCATTCAATTGTTGATTCAACCCCAATACTACGGCGTCCTATTCTGCTAGTGTAAGTCCAACAGTTGGAGCTACTTGACATGAAGGAGGAGAGGTAGCAGTATTCTCTTGAACATTGTCGGATCTTACAGAACTTCGTTTTCTCCCAGGAGCCATTATTTCCAATAAACTTCTGGTTTTAAAAGAAATCCTTTCAACAATTCTTCGCGGAGCAATAGTGGAAGTTTCCTGAGTTCAACTCTCAGTGAAAGCACCAAAAATGTTAACGCTGAAAATCGAACGCTAACACCCCGGTGTAGTTTGAAGTTGAGCGAAAGCACCACCCATGAACACGGGAACTAAACACAAGTAGAGAAATCACAGAGAAAGCAGAAAAAACAACAGTGTTTATAGTGGTTCGGCTTACGGTAAGCCTACATCCACTTTAATTCTCTTTATTACTGAATCGATTACAGCTTTACAACAATCTTCAATTACAATTCCAATGAGACAAACAACTAGAACTTTGATGCGGAAGAATTCTTTAAATCCATGTAGATTGCGTTAGATTTCCTCTCAAAGTTAGTTGAGATGCCTTTCGTACTTGAAGTGTCGAGTGAGTCGAGAATTCAGCAGAGTATCGGCGCTTAAAGAGGTCGGCCAAAAAAGTCCCCTTCATGCTCGAGGTGGGTTGGTATTTATAGGGAAATCCCCCCCTTTAGGTCGTAAGTCATGACCGGTCTAAGGTAAGTCGTGCCCGACTCATCTGGCCCCTCCACGGTTTCACAAAAGTTCATTTGTACAAGTCCTAAGTCACCCACGAGTCAACATCTAAGTCACAAATGAGTCAACTGGTCCTTTTGATGCGGCATTGAACCTTTACCCAGTAGCTTTAGGTCGTGGACGACTCAAGCTAGGTTGTGAGTCGTATACGAGTTAACTGATAAGCCTGTTCCCTTCAGATAATAACCAATGTCCTGAATCGTGTACGAATTAAGAGGTCACTGTGTTAATTAAGGAGCAGGCCATTTGCTTAAGTCGCTCACGACACATGCTAGGTCGTAAGTCGCAGATAGCTTTAGGTCGTTAATTCATTTCCTTCTTAAGTCATGCCATCTCTTGAATCGTTAAGTCATCCTGTCCTTTAGCCGTGGACTTCCTTGAGCCATGGAAACCTTAAGTCGTGGACGCCTTAGGTCGTAAGTCACCAAGTCCTTCAACTCGTTAAACCGTTAGGTCGTCCATACCTTGAGTCGTAGGTCGTGAAGTACTCTGAGTCGGCAATTTCCTTAAGGTATTGAGTCGGTATATTCTCTTATGGCAGTTAAGTCATAGCTTCCTTAAGTCGGTAGGTCATGCCACCAGCTAAGTCGCTAAGCCGTTATACTTTTTAGGTTTTTAAGCCCTTAAACCGTTAAGTCGTCGGTCCCTTAAGTCGTCCATCCGCTTGACTCGTTGAGTCGTGCATCTTTTAACTCGTTAGGTTGATAACTCACTGAGTCGTCCGTCCATTGAGTCGCCGCCCACCTTGAGTCGTTTTCTTATTGAGTCGTTGACCATAGGAGTTAACATTGTATAAATCAAATTTTATTTCAAAATATAATTTAAATAAATTAAAAAATTAAGGATTTAAAATCATTTAATTTAACTACTCCGTTGTCCGTATATAATTGTCCGTCCTAAGGTCAAGTGATACGGATATTTATCATTTCAATCCGCAAATTAAAATTTTATGGTTATATATCATTTCAAACGGTAATGTCGAATTAAATAAAATCCATTAAATCGCTCTAGTATATCATTTTAATCCATAACGATTTTTCCTCAATCTATAGATCATTCGGGTATATATTATTTCAACCCATAGTAATTTTCCTTGACAATAACTAAGGAAACTTGCAGAGTGATGATAATATATAATTTAAACATAATATCCAATCATCAAATATCAACAATCAAACATCCATCATAATCATCATCCAATTCAACCAATAATTTACAACAATAATAGATTATCATTTTCAGGAAATTAACCGACAATTCAAATTCAATAATAATTTAAATAACAATTTAATTCACAAATAAATTCAAATTAATTGGAAGAATGATTTAAATATACCAAACAAGCAATAAATAAATTCCTAATCGCATCACAAATTTAGTTTAACTAACATTAGAAATTTTAGAAGTTGTGAGTGGGTCAAATCACTCACCTTTGATTTTAAATCAATTTAAAATCCAATTTAAGCCAAAAATTCAAATAATCTTAGAATTCATACAAACCAGCGTCAAAATGTCCTCAATTTGACACGATACTAGCGGAACAAACAGCGCATGAAACGGACCTCGTATGTAAAGTTATGGTACTTAGAACATTATACGATATGAACTAAAAAAAGGAAACAAACCCTAACCCACGTCACCACACGCCTACGTTTCACACATGCGGCGTTCCGAAATTTTGAACATTTGAAATTGAAATACTTAATTGATTTTAAATATTTGGAAGTTAGTTTAACTTGAATTTCAAATGTACCTGTTTATTTGGAAATTTAAATAATTGAATTTAATAATTGGAAATTGAATAAATTGCTGAATTGGGAATTTTGAACTTGTTAAAAATAATTTGAAGGCTTAGAAAATTTATATTCATAATACTGAAGGTAATGGAAGCTTTAGAATTGAGTTTGGAGTTGTTTTGTTCGGTTTGAAATTTTATCGCTTAAATCGATATTTAAAAATAGTCTTCCGAGGCAAAGTCTCGGAATTCGACGAAACTAGTTCCATTCGATGCATAATATTGTATTATTATCGGAGTTTAATTTTCGTAGTGTTTGGAGTGATCATTTGGCCACACGATAAGCCAACACACTGAAAATTGCATCGAAATTTAATTTAATAATTGGCTTCAAAAAGCTATCTACTCCATACGACCAAATATGGACACGGAATCTTTTCCATTATGTTTGGAATAGGTGCATAACTATACGAACGCCTAGCGGCACGCATCGATAGGAGTTCAAAAATGTAAGTTGCGACAATCGAGATGTTTTGAATTTAAATTTAAACAAATAATAACTAATATTGTTGCATTTAAATTATTGTGTTAAAGCTTTGCATACACGTGTAGAAAACATTGAAGCACGTATCGTTCATAGTAACACACATTCATTGAAGAAAAGATTATGCGAGCTAGTAAATTAAAAAAATATAAAACGAACCAAAACATTTTATTTCGTTCGAAACAAAATATCAGTGGCGGAAGAAGGAGATCAGAACAATTTTTTCTATTTTTTTCATATCAAAATCACGGCTGCCTTCCAGATTCAAAATTAAATGGCTGAGGATCGGAATCAGGTTCTAAGATAAAAAAGAAAACAACACACAGCGAAATCGAATCCAATTTCCATTCAAAGGATCGCGATCTCGATCTTGAGCGATTAGGCGCGCGCTATGTGGTTTCGAAATTATTCGATGGTATGGTGGAAGAGTCGAGCTTTGCGAACCAGTGTGCGGGCGAACGATGCTTTGGGTCGCGTAGGATTTGATTTGCGACCAAGGCAAGACAGCATGGGGTCGTGGGATTGGGCGAGGTAAACTCAAGCAGCGATTCTCGGTGGCCTCGGTCAGGGCTCTGACAAGTCGAGGTACAGTGGGGTGATGATTGTGTCGACGTTCGTGGCTCGAGCTCACGTTCGAACGGCAGTCAGTGGCCAGAGGTAGACGCGAGGCGAGTGGACAAGGAGATGGTTGTTCGATAGCAGCAGGTGGTGAGGTATAAATGATTTATTCACTTCACTTTAAATCTAAAGCATATATAGATTTGAAATTTACAGTTTGTTTAATATTACAGTTAAGTGTTGATGTTTATAAAATATATAGATATATGCAAATATTTAACTTATTGTTAAATTTTAAATAATATATTAAGGTGTTTAATTTATTTAATCAACTTACTTAACAATTTTAGAATTTGTTAAAAAGAAAGTTTAAAATAAATCACTAGTTAATTAAAATTGTCAAATGTAAATTTAATTGTTCCATTGGTTCGAATATTAATGAAGTCATATATTTGTTATTCAAGGTCTAAAAAATTGTGGGGAATCAAGCCGGATTGGAAATGGGATGCACGCAAAGTTAAAGGTAAGATCTTCTCACTCAGTTAAAATAATTAGAAATTTAGTTATTGACTGATTGTTTGGATGTGACAATATATAGTAGTGTGTGTGTGTGTGTGTGTGTGTATTTTGAGTGATTGATTTCCCGCATTATATAGCGGGTGAGACCCTATGCGCCACATAATAGAGAATGATATTAATAATCCCATGTACCACGATATTCCACCTCGAAGTGGAATCGGTATTTAATTGTTGTGCTAACATCTGTGCATATAGGGAAACAGGTTAGAGGGATCCAACTGGATTCCTCGTATTGTTGAATTTATTTGTATATGTTGTGATATGATAATCTGTGAATGATTATATTGATGAATGGAATTTATTTGAAGACTATGGTTTAGCCGAAAATATTTTTGGCATCGTAGAATACCATAAATATATATATGATTGGATTTTTTTGGAAACTGAAGTGGAAACTTTTAAGTAAATTAATTTTAGAAAATTGAATGAATTTAAAAGAAGGGATTTAAAAAGGGTAAAGGTTGATTTTTAAATCCCATCGAATTAATTCCTAAATATGCAGAAAAGTTTTTAATAAATGGATTTCGAGTAATATTGTTTAAAAGTTGGAGAATTTATTTAAAACTTGGATTTTAAATAGTTTGAAAGAAATAAAGGATTTTTTAAAAGATAATAAATTTGGAAATTAATTTGAAAATTTAATTTGGTGTTTGAAATAAATTTGGAAATCGATTTGGAACTTGATTTGGGGTTTGAAATAAATTTAGAAATAAATTTGAAATTTGATTTGGTGTTCGAAAGTGAATATTAGGGAATCGATTTGAAAATCATATATCAATGGATATTTGGAAACTTAAATTCACAATGGGAATTTATAAAGGAAAGTGAAATTTGTTTTAAAAATAAATATTGGTTTTGTTTTAACCGTGGAAAGAAATTTAAGGATTTTGAATGTAAATTAAAATAAATCTAAAAGAATTTATTAATTGATTCAAAATGACTATTTTGAAATGGAAGGTGTATTTTCCCAGGAAAGCCAAGTACGTTTTCAAAGTATCTTTTAAAAATAAATTAAAAGTTCTAGAATTGGTTTACAAAGAATATTATTGGAGAAATTATTTTCAAAAATGGTTTATAAATATTTACAATTAAATTAATATTATTAAATTGATTATTGAAGTGGTTATTTTAAAGATTGAATTGATATTTGATTTAGAAAATGGATATTTTGATAATTACACTTTATCTAATAATTTTATTCTTAAAATTATTTGGGCTTGAGTTTTTATATGAGATATTGATATTAAATTTCATAACTAATGTTTTAAATAAAGTGTTTAAAAATAGTTTTTATTTTAAATGTATCCAAGTGCATATATTTTTGGATTAGTGATTTAAATCATTTCGAACTATTCGGACTTCGCAAATTTTCAGTGGAAATAAATATCTGGAAATTTATTCCGCGTAAGGAAAGTGATTCGAAATTTGTTTTCTAAGTGGTGAAGTGGTAAAACATATCTTGCGAAGATATTTTGAAAAAAAATAATTGGGGGAAAACTATTTAAAATCTGCTGATTGTTGCGAATATTGTTTGATAGTTAAATAACCGACTATCAATATTGGCCATTAAATGGCATTTGAATTTCTATGCGACCGGGGATTGGATTCCAAAAAATTATTCGAAAACCACATCGAATCTTTGTTATGGATCTTTTGTATAAAAGATCAAAGTGGAAGTTTGTTGTGATTTACTTGAAATATGAATGTAACATTTATTTTTAAAAATAAGCACTCGTTATTCGGATTAGCCGAGAGAGGACTTTTTGTCATAAATTCCATTCCGAATAATGGTATGACGAAATGGGATTGCATTTGAAGATGGTGTGAAGATTGGCTATTTTCGAAAACGAAAGGATTACCTGTCGAATGTCTCTACACTGAATTGCTCCGGTAGAGAGATTTTATCACTCTTTGTGATGGAAACTCTGGACGTGATTATTGAATATTCGAATTTGCAAGGGATTCTTTTGAAGTGCCTTCGGTTCTGTTCGAACCCGAAACAGACTTGTATGGATGTATGTCTGACGTTACACTTTGAGATGTAAAGCTGGTTTCTATCAAATACATTTCTGTTGGTGGCGGAGAATTTATACTCTTAGCTTAACACCTTCTCTGAGACGTACGAGATCAGAGGTTATGTAGTTGATATTTATCAGTGCTATACTCCCAATATGGTAATGTGGCATACGAAGTGCTGCTGATCATTTATTGATCAAAGCATTATTTTTTTGAAAAGCGTAGCTTTGTGGAACGAGACCTCATCGGACCTTACAACCCGAAAATGGTCGAAACAGGAAGGATTCGGCAAGGTTATTTGGGGGTAGCGCCCTCAGGGTATGTCTATTTCCTTTTGGGAAAAGGTGGTATCATGGTATGGAGCCTAGATATTTAACCTATGTGGTTGTTGCAAATTTTTTGCTTTGTGGTTGTTGGTATTGAGGATCCTCGGATAAAGGTCGGTAACGACCGAGGATGGCATACTCATGTAGTTACCTAATTACAGCTTCATTAAAGCGTGGCGTAACTTGGCTTTTGTGTTGGCAGAGAGCTGGTTAAGTTCTCGAGGCATCCCTCTAGAGGCGCACCCATGTGGCATTGAAGTTCCTTATCCTAACCATTTTTTGGAAATCCAAAGAAACAATACGAGCCCTGTATGGTTTTAGTTGTATAACCTGCCTTTTACTTATGGTGGTGACCTGCCGTTTAATTGGTAGCTATAGTAGGTATGCCATATTGGTGGTATGTTAGCTAAGACTAATATTGCACTTTCAAAATGTTTTCTGCACTATGCACTAATAATAATATCAAAAGAATTTTGCGTATCAAGCATGTTTGACTATTATAAAGAGAAATCTCCTCTAATTGTGCGCTTCCATTATGTGTGTGACAGGAGGCCTTATGATAGTTTCATTTTCCAAAAGCATAGCGGGTTTCTTTTCCTTTTCTTTGTGCAAATAACTGTTTTTAAGATCTCAGACCAGTCCCATTACTGACCTAGAGTTTATTATTCCCTTTCTAAACTCTGGGTGCCCATAATTTTCCACACGGGCGGCATAGATTCAGGTTATCGGTTGTTCTGGAGCGAAGTAAGAAAAGATATGCTGTGGAGATCAGGAGGCAAGCTGGATGGCGAGGCGTATCACTTATACTATGTATTAACCGCTGCGTATTAGTTGGTGCAAGTTCAGTTTCATTTAAGTAAGTTATAAAGACTATCATTGTTATATTTTGTGTTATAAACTCTGATGATGTATGTATAAACTGATATAGTTATTTGTTTTAAAGATATTCATTTATCTATTATATTTTGTTCCGTTGCGAAATGTGAGATTCTGTAATTTTTTCTATTTCTTCTTCTATCTTCTTCTTCTATCTTCTTCTTCTTTAACCCTAACGGTTCGATTTTTCGGCATTTGATTGTTCGACATTTGATACAATGGACGTATTAATATCGACTTTCATAAGTTGAAAAATTGGGTTGTTACAGAGTAGTATCAGAGCAATTGGTTAAGCGACAACCTTGGCTCTGGTGGAGATTACTCATTAGAGATCGAATCGGTAGTACTCTAGAATGAGTATGAGTGTAATAATAGATATGAGCACATATTTGTTAGTGAATATAAAATTGTTTTATATTGTGTTGACGTATTGGTGATTGTTTATGCATTCTGGTCGGTGCAGTTTGGCCAACTATATCGATAGGAATTTCTAAACTCTTAAACAAGATAAACTGACGAAGTATTGTTTTAAAATAGGGTAAATGAAATAATTTTGCCCAAATTATTTTTGTATATAAAAGAATATAATCTTTGTAAATTATTATAGCTGTATGTTGTTGCTTGATTGTTTGGAAGTGATAATATTAAATTATTATCATTATTATTGAATAAGAAATTGAGATCAAAACAAAGTGCTAAGAAATAAAATCCATATAAAATGGGATTTGTAAATGTAAATGGGATTTATAATTTAAAATAGAATTCTAGAAAAATATTTGAAAATGTTTTTGAAGGATTTGAAAATATAAATTTTGGAGAAAAGTTTAAATACCCTTGAGTATTAAAATGATTTTCAAAGGTTTGGAAAAATAATGGTGAAAATGTTTGGGAAATATTTTTGAATTGGGTTTGAAATATGATGAGATTTGGGATTTAAAAATATTTGCAAATGTTTTTAAAGGAGTAAAAGAACTAAATATTTTCAGTCGCCGGAAAATAACTTCGGTGATGACTACAGCATCATCAACGTTCATTTTCGATTTTCCAGGAGAGGAATTGCCACCAAAATGTTTTAAACTGGAATTATTTGCAAAAACTGGGTTTGGTTTTGGAAATTCAAAGGATAATTTGAATTGATTTCCAAAATGACTTTTGAAATGTTGGAAAGGCTCTGGAATCCTATTTAAAATATTTATGAAATAATATTGAGTTTGGTAACTTATAAAATTTGAAATTGGTAGAATGAAATTTAACTTGAAGAAAAGTTAAATTAAGTGAAATGGAAAAATTAGTCAAGTGGACCAAATGAAGCAAAGTATTGAAACAAAATTAGTAAGTGAAACTAATTGAAGGAATAGCAAATTAAATATGGTTTGAAATGAATTGAATTCATATGGAATTGGAAATCCAGTTTAATATAAGAAGCTATAAACCAAAGTGGTGAATTGAGAATAAAATTAAGAAGTATGTAGAATATTTATATTAAACTAAAGAAATAAATGATGAAATTTTTAAGTAAAATTTAGAGTTGAGAAAATATTCTAAATTGATAAATGTTAATATCATTCTAGACAGCGACTCAAACACTCAAAGGGAACTAGCGACCTAGCGTGATATAGCGACCTAACGACCTAATGAGATAAGTAATCTAACGACCTAAGCATATAGCGACCTAACGACTTAACGATCTAAAGACTCTAGAGATTCTACAGGTTAAAGATCTACGAGTTAACGACCTAGTGACTCCGTGAAGGCAACGACCTACCAAGCTAGAGTAAGAACGACCTAGCGACCTAAAGATATCAACGACCTAGCGACCTAAAGTTATCAATGAGGTAGCGACCTAAAGACATCAGCGAGCTAGCGACCTAAAGAATGAAGTGAGTAAGAGAGCTAATGAGTTAGCGACTTAACAAGTCAGCGAACTAATAACCCAACAACCTAATGACCTAACGGGTTAAGACAGTATGAGACCACATGCATGCTACTTCTTCATTAGGTCGCTCACGACCTAAATAGACCGAGATAACTCCATAAGCTGTAACCTTTTATGGCGCTTCTTTCCTAGGTCGCCACAACCTACCAGTTTGTTCAAGAGATCAAGTCAAACCCTGTTAGACCTTAACCCATGTTCCCTAGGTCGCCCATGACCTACGACCTACCCTTAGGTCGCTCACGACCTATGACCTACCCCTGGGTCGCCCACGACGTACGACTTACTCCAAAAATCTCCTATAAATACCATGCCTACACCACCGAGGAGGGGACCCTTTTGGCTCATTTCTGGAACACCGATACTCTGCTGATTTCTCGACTCCCCCGACACTTCATACACGAAAGACACTTCAACGAACTTCAAGAAGAAATCTAACACATTCGACATGGATTCAAAGAGTTCTTCTACATCGAAGTTATAGCTATTTGTCTTAGTAGTGTTGTAATCGAGGATTGTTGTAAAGTTGTAATCGATTCAGCAATAAAGAAGATTAAAGTGGAGTAGGCTTAACTTAAAGCCGAACCACTATAAAACTGTTGTCTTTTTACTGTTTTTTCTGTGACTTTTCTACTTCTAATTTCCGTATTGACGGGTGGTGCTTTCACTTAATCTCTATTTACACCAGGGTGTTAGTGTTCAATTTTAGCGTTAACATTTTTGATGCTTTCACTGAGAACCCAACTCATGCTCTTTCATCATTGCTTCGCAAAAGTTTGTTGAAAGAATCTCTCTCAAAACCAGCAGTCTATCAGAGATTATGGCTCCTGGAAGAAAGCGCAGATCTGTTAGATCCAGTGATGTTCATGAGAATAATGCCACTTCTCCTCTGTTAGGTCAAACAGCTCCAAGTGTTGGAATTACACGAGCAGAGTTAGATGTTGCAGTTTCTGGGCTATATCAGCAAATGGAAGCCCAAAACACTTTAATGTTGGAAAGGTTGAACGCTTTGCTCGGAGCTAACCATCAACCGGTGAATAATGAATAAAACTTTGCCGACGATGTTCATAAAGTTGAAGCAAGAAATATTCCTCAAAGGGCAGTTGGCCCCGTTGAAGGGACACCTACCTAAGTTGGAGGATCAGGGCCGCAGCCAACCCTCCGCGAACGCTTGTCAAGAAAAACTTCCGAAAAAATGGCTGATGTCTGTCCTGTAGAGCTTCTAAATGATGAGGAATACTTCTCCGGAATGGTTTGACAAATCATGAAAGAGAGCATGCAGAGAGAAGAAGACGAAAAAGAATGGGGATTCGCTCCGAGAAAGACTCCATTCACTGAAAGGATTTTAAAAGCAGAATTTCCAAGGAAGTTTTTTCCTCCTACCATCCCGGCTTATAAGGGGACAAGCGACCCTAATCAATTCTTGTACAAGTATGACTGGCACATGACTGGTGTCAGGGCATCAGATGAGATCAAATGCCGGTACTTTCCGGTATACTTGGAAGGAGTGGCTCTACTCTGGTTCACAAAGCTACCGGTCCGATCCATAGACCAGTTCTCCAATTTAACATGGAAGTTTAAAGAACAATTCAAGTTTTATGCTTCAAAGGCAAAGAATATTATGTCACTGCCCAGCCTGGAACAGAATCCCGGGGAATCTATTAGATCTTTCTTGAACTGCTTCAACATAGCCTTGGCAGAAGTGGACAATGCAGAGCCACAAATGGTCTTGACTTACTTAATGAGGGCTATCGACAAATCGAGTGATTTTGGGAAATGGTTGAAGATGAAGGAACCAAACTCGCTTGAGAAATTCTATAAGAAAGCTGATGAGTTCATGCGCTTGGAAAGCCTTCAAACACCGGCAAAAGTGGTATTGGCAGAGGTTAGGAACAATAATGCTGCTTCGAATAAAAAAGAATCTGGTAATCAGAAGAGGGAGAACGATGGAGGGAAGAAGTAGGGAAATGCGAAGAAAAATCGTCCTTTTCACTTCACTCCCTTAACCGATAAACCAGAAAACATTTTCTTTGCAACCAAGGAAACTGTCGAATACCCCACACCAGCTAAATTGAGGCTTGGGAGAAATGCTGAGAAACGGGAAGATTTTGCCGATTCCAAAATCAAACCAGCCATGATACTAATGAGTGCCGTCATTTGAAGAATTTGATTGAGGAACTATTGAAAGAAAATTAACTTCAGCAGTATGTGAAGAGGAACAAGGACAACCCAACTTTGTCAACTCAGGGGCAACAAGTTCCTGTTCATCAACCCAGCTCGAGTAAGAGGGCGGCAGCGCATGAATCATAAAGGCCTGTTATTAATGTGATTACAAGAGATCCTCACCCAGCAGGCAGAAGCTGGGGCGAGATGGAAAGATATGCCCGTGCCTTGAAGTATGCACCAACAGAAGAGAATGTTTTCGTGTTGGAAGATGCTGCACCTTCGAAGCAGCAGAAAACTTTTAATGATGATATTGTGTTCAGAGCCAAGGACTCTATGGGCGTTGAAGCTCCTACCATTGATCCCTTGGTCATTTCTGCAGGCATTGGGCCGGCTATTGTAAAGAGAGTGCTTGTTGATTGCGGCGCTTCTTGCAATATTCTCTTCAAAAAGACGTTCGATCAAATGAAAATTCCGATGGCGGATGTTCAAGCTTCATCACAGAAATTGTTGGGTTTACTGGGGAACCAAAGCACCCAATTAGAACTATCGACTTGTTCGTAGAGCTTGGAGCGGGGTAGAAAAAGGTGGTTCGAAAACAGACTTTTGTAATTATTGACGAATTTTCTGCTTACAACGCCTTCCTAGGTCGTCCAACTCTTCCAGCATTTAAGGCAATTCTCGCTCCGTGGTGCCTTACCATGAAATTCCCCATGGATGATGGGGTCGGTGTTATTAAAGGGGATCAGAATGCTGAGCGAGAATGTTATCTAATAGAGTTGCGTGAAGCAAGAAAGAGAGAGATGGGAAAATTAGCGGCAGCCCCAGTCCGCATCAAAGAACCAACCTTGTAGCAATTACAGAGTGGACCCTGCACTGGCGAACATAGCGGGGCACGAAAAGAAATGGATCCTAGAAAATCCAGTGTAGGGGAGAATAGAGTGGTGCCAGTGGAAGTAACGGTGCCAGTACCTGTTGACCCAAAAGATTCGAACAAAGTGGTGAATGTGGGTTCGCAACTCAGTGTGACGGTTCAAAATTCCTTGATATCATTCTTGAAAGAAAATCTGGATGTATTCGCTTGGACTCATGCTGATATGTGTGGAATATCCCCAGAAGTTGCAGTACATGCTCTGAATATTGATCCGTAGATTACACCAGTAAAGCAGAAAAGAAGAACCCAGGGTCCTGAATGGTCAGCAGCACTGAAAGAAGAGGTAGATCGGCTCATGGAGAATGGTTTCATCAGGAAGTCTACTTATCCGAATTAGGTTTCAAATCCAGTACTGGTTAAGAAAGCTAATGGAAAGTGGAGAGTATGCATCGACTTTTCAGATCTAAACAAAGCTTGCCCCAAAGATTGCTTCCCGTTACCCAGGATAGATCAGTTGGTGGATGGAACAGCGGGGCATGAATTGTTATATTTTATGAATGCTTACTTCGGATATAACCAGATCATGATGCATGAGCCAGATCAGGAGGACACGAGCTTCATCACCGATGTTGGTCTCTACTGCTATAGAGTCACGCCCTCCGGACTTAAGAATGCAGGGGCAACTTACCAAAGACTTGTTAATGCTATGTTTACACCACAGATTGGCAAGACTATGGAAGTTTATGTTGACGATATGCTGGTGAAATCAAAGAAGACAGTAGACCATATGGCTCACTTGGCAGAAATGCTTGCAGTCCTCCGAAATTACGGAATGAAGCTTAATCCTTTGAAATGTTCATTTGGGGCGGGGTCTGGAAAGTTCTTGGGTTTCATTGTGAGTACTATGGGCATTAAAGTTAATCCTGCTCAGATTGCTGCCTTAAGAGAAGTCAAAGCTCCTAGAACGAAGAAGGATTGCAAAGTCTCAGTGGAAAAGTCGCTGCCTTGAGTCGGTTCATTACCGAAGCCACTGATAAATGCATTCCGTTCTTTGATGCTCTGAAGAAAGGAAGGAAAAACTTTGACTGGACTCCTGAATGCCAGAAAGCTTTCGATGAGTTGATTCGTCATATGGGAACGCCTCCAATACTTTCTAAGCCTGATAATGGTGAAGATCTTTTCGTATATTTGGCAATCTCATCTCATGCTCTCAGTGCAGCGTTGGTACGGGGAGACGCAAAAATTCAGCACCCGGTTTATTATATCAGCAAAAGATTCACTGTGGCAGAGATGAGTTATTCAAAGTTGGAAAAGCTCTCCTATTGTCTACTGATTGCATCAAGAAAATTGAGGCCATATTTCCAAGCTCATCCTATCGAAGTCCTTACTGATCAACCTCTGAAGCAAGTCCTGTTTTGCCCTGAGACTTCGGGTCGTCTTCTGAAGTGGAATATTAAACTCAGCCAATACGACATCACTTATCATCCCCGGAGAGCAATCAATGGACAAGCTTTAGCAGATTTCATTGCAGAATTTACAGATAAAGGTGATAGTGAGGAAGAGGTGATTGATAATACCCCAATTCGATGGAAATTATATGTTGATGGTGCGAGAACGATTACTGTTCCGGAGCTTGGGTTGTGCTTGAAACCCCCGAAGGGCGATCATTGTGCTACGCATTGAGATTGGAATTTCCTTCGACAAATAACGAAGCAGAATATGAAGCTCTTATTGCCGGCTTGAAGATTGCTAAAGAACTGAATGTCAAAGTGTTGCAGATGCTCAGTGATTCACAGCTTATTGTATGCCAGGTCAAGAAAGAGTTTCAAACTAAAGGAGGAAATCTGCCTGCTTACTTGTCAAGAGCCTGGGGACTTCTCGGTGATCTTGACCATTATAAGATAAGTCTTATACCCCGGGAAGAGAACATGAAGGTAGATTCTCTCGCAAAGTACGCAAGCACTGGCGAAGCTCAATTACTGGGACTGGTTCCTGTAGAAATCTTGTCAGCCCCAAGTTTTGATGAAATGGAAATTGATTGGATCATGAATGTTTCTCAAGAGCTGGAGTCGTGGATGAATCCAATCAAGGAATATCTGCTTAACGGCTCCCTTCCAGAAAATTCAAAGGAGCGTTAGAAGCTGTTAAGAAAAGCCTCTAGATATATAATTCAAGATGGCCGATTGTACAGACGGGGATTTACTCCGATGTGTGACCAAGGAAGAGGCTAAGACAATTCTAGCCGATGTACACAAAGGAGAGTGTGGAGATCATTCAGGTGGTCGAAATCTAGCAAAGAAAATTCTTCGTTATGGTTATTTTTGGCCAGACATTAATAGTGATGCTGCCAGCTATGCCCGAAAATGTGAACAATGCCAGAGATTCACAAAAATCCCAAGAGCACCTTCCACCGAGATAACTTAGATGGTCAGTCCATGGCCATTTGCTATTTGGGGAATAGATCTCATCAGGCCTTTGCCAACCGCCAAGTCCGAAATCAGATATGTCATTGTTGTTGTTGATTATTTTACTAAATGGGCTGAATCTGAACCATTAGCTACTATTACCTCGAAAAAGATGATAAACTTTGTGACTAGGAATATCATTTGCAGGTATGGTGTGCCGCAAAAGATAACCACGGACAATGAAACCCAATTAGAAAGTGAAGAGTTCCAAGATTTTTGCAAGCGATTCAAGATCCAAAAAAGCTTTTCAGCAGTGGCTCATCCGCAGGCAAATGGGCAAGTGGAAGCAGTAAACAAAATTATCTAATCAACCATCAAAAACAGCTGGAAAAGCAAAAGGTGGTTGGGTCGACAAGCTACCACTAGCACTATGGGCATACAGAACTACCTACAAAACTGCGACTGGGCACACTCCATTCTCGTTAGCATATGGATCAGAAGCAATGATTCCAGTGGAAATAGAAGTCCCTTCACACGGAAGAATCCATTTCGATCAAGCTGAAAATGAAAAGCTGCAACTTGAAGCACTTGACCTCCCTGATGAAAGAAGGGAAGAGGCTCAGCTCAGAATTGCAGCCCATCAGCAAAGAATTGCCAGGCACTTCAATTCCAAAGTTTGCCAACGGAGCTTTGAGATTGGGGATCTAGTCTTGAAAAGGATCATGATAGCAACAGGAGTGTTTGCGCCAAATTGGGAAGGGCCATATGTCATATGCAAAAAACTTCTTGATGGCACTATCAAACTGACAACTGCCGAAGGAGATCCAATTCCAAGAGCTTGGAACAGCAATCACTTGCATCCATATTTTACTTAAAAGCTTTACGGAAATACTGTAAAAGAATTATGGATGTATAATTCTTGTGTTGAAAGCCATTGTAAAGCCAGTGCAAGTGAATAATAAGAACTATAAAGTGGATGTAGGCCCAGTTCTTGGCCGAACCACTATAAATCTTGTGTTCTCTACTATTATAAAATGCTTGTTCTGTAGCGATCCTGACTTGACCTTCGAAAATCGGCACTGAATATGTTACCTATATTCGAATGCCGCAAATTCAAATGTCGAATCCGGCCCGCCGGAGCTTATAACAACATTAAGTAAATAACACAGCGGAATAAAAGAATAGTACATTGATATACAGATTTGATACAATATCTGATACAATAGATGATCCAATAGATATCAATATATATCAGAGATATGATACAATAAAATAGCAGCGGAATAGAAAATAGATGACATCTAGCAGCGGAACAATATAACTCTAAGATAGTCTTCAAGGAAGAACTCCGAGAACTGCAACTCCATCTCCAAGAATCAATCCAGCAATACCTCGAACCCCCAATAACGATGCACCAAGCTAAGCAAGACTGGTGTGGTCCAAAGACTGAACTAACTCCAGATAATCTACTAAACCTAGCTATCTGAAAAACCCAACTCTAGACTGCTCGTGTAGAAAATAATGAGCACCCAGAGTTTAGGAAAGAAACAATAAACTCCGGATCAGTCATGGGACTGGTGTGGGCAACAAAAACAGTTTATCTTTCAAAAACAAACAAAGAAATGTTTTAAAGTTAATTCGCAATGCTTTTTGAAATAAGACTACCATAAGACCTCCCGCCACACACACAATGCAAAAGCAGACTTGGAGGAGATTTCTTCTTATGATAGTCAAAGATGCTTGATACGCATTAAAAAGAAACATTTGATATTATTACTAGTGCATAGTGTAGGACAAATCATTTCGAAAGTAGAATATAAATCTTAGCCAGCAAAGGTACCATTATATTATGCCTACTATAGCTACTATATTAGATGGTAGGTTCTACAACTAATACTGTACAAGGCTCGTATTGTTTCTTTGGATTTCCAACGAATGGTCAGGCTAAGGAACTTCCCATTGCCACATGAGAACGCCTCTCGAAGGACGTCCCCGAGAACCTAACAGGATCTCTGCCAACACAAGGCCGGGTTACCCCTAACTGGGTAACAACTGACACGAGTATGCCATCCCCCGGTCCTTTGGGACCTTTATCCGAGAGCTCTCTAATCAATATCACATCATAATAATAAGTGTTTCAACATGAGTAAGCATTTGGGCTCCATACCATGATACAACCCTTTTCCAGAAGGAAATGCACATACCCTAAAGTGAGCTACCCTTCATAACTTTGCTGCATCTTTCCTGTTTTGACCATTCCAGGGTGTGAGGCTCGACGAAGTCACGTCCACAAAGACACACTTTATACAAAAGCCGTGCTTTGGGTCAACAAACGATCATAGAAATGATCACAAAGATAAACGATCAAACAAATGATCCTATCACAAATGATCAACACAATGATCATTTCACAGCAACACTCAGCATATCACATTACCAAATTGGGAATATATCGCTGATAACCTTCAACTACATAACCTCTGAGCTCGTACGTCTAAGAGAAGGGTGTTAAGCTAAGAGAATAAATTCTCCGCCACCAACAGAAATATATTTGAAAGAAATCAGCTTTATATCTCAATTTGTAATGTCAGACATACTATCCATACAAGTCTGTTCCGGGATCGAACGGAACCGAAGGCACTTACAAAGAAGTCCTTGCAATCCGGATATTCACTAATCACGTTCGGACTTCCCATCACATATGGAGTCTCTATACCGGGGACCATTCGATGCAAAGACATTCGACGAGTTGTCCTTTCACTTTCAAAAATATCCGGTCTTCAACACCGGTCTTCAAATGCTATCCATAACGACATATCACATATTCGGAATGGGATATATGACACAAAGGTCCTCTCCCGGCTAAACCGAACAGTGAGCGCAGTATTTCAAAAACATATGGATATTGGGATTTCAATTAAGTCACAACTTAAAACCCAAAACTTTTCTTCAAATGGTTTAAACCAATTACCATTTCAAATCTTTATATTACAAAAAAGATTTATTTCACAAAGATCAATTTATAGACTTTAAAACAATTTCCATTCCAATTGGATTAACTCATTAAATCTTTAAATCAAAGATTTAACTCATAGCTTTCAAAATTCGATTAACTTGTTGAACCTTTAAATCAAGATTCAACTTATAGCTTTCAAATCGTTTTCATGACTTGGAAATTATCTTCATTTTCAAACTTGGAATTCTTTTTAACACAAATAGGACGTTCATTTCTTATGCGAAAGCTTTTATTATTTGAAAACAAATAGTTTTCGTTTCAGAAAAATCCAATTATATTTACACGAGTTAAAGTTCTTAATATATATTCATATTCCTAAATAAATTCATTTTAAAATAGTTTAACCCATATATAACTGGTATAACATCTTTAATCCCTAGGTTTAAATCATAGAATTCAATTTCAAATCTTGAATTTAAGTTCAAATCAAATTATTCAACTTCATATTTTATCGAGTTATTCAAAATAAATTTCATCTATGAAATCCCATTTCAAAAGCTTTTCACTTTAAACCCAATCCATTTCCAAAACATTTGAATTCAAATATTCAAATTTAAAACTATTTCAAAAATCTGTGACTTAATCGATTTCCTCGTGAAATCCATATTTGTGTGTGTATGGTGTGGTCCAGGGGTTTAACACAATAAAAATGCCACATCATCAATCATCACAGATTAAAACACAGAAATATAGTTGATAAGCGATATAAACTATAACGCTCATCGTCCATTCACAGATTCACAGATAATATACAAATGCAAATAAATATACATTGCTCAATCTACAGAACAAAATATCACAAATCAGATAGGATAATCAATTCAAAGCATCTCATATAATACAATCATTCATAAGTAAGGTCAAGCATTTAATAATCATTTATAAACAGGGTTAATTAATCGTTTAATCCTAATTAATTCAATTTAATTTCGATTAAATTTAATTACTTATGAATTTATTATCAAATTCTGATTTATTAATTACAAATCGTTTGATATAAACTAATTTACCAATTTCCTTAATTTATTAAATGATTCTTAGTTAATCACATAAATTAAATTAACCTTAAGTTAATTACATAATCATTTAACCTTTAATAAATTAATTATCCTTAAATAAATTTCCTTGGTTAATTTATCACATTAACCTTACATTATTTATTGCTTAATCACTTGATTAATCAATTTTAATCATTAATTTATATTTAATTAAAAATCCTTAATGTACCAATTAATTATTCCTCAATTAATTAATCCTTAAACCTTAATTAACGATTTTTTTTAAAACCCTTAATTCCTTATTTAATTTACCCAACTCATTAATAAATTAAATAAATAAATTATTCATTTTAACTAACTTAAGACAAATCCCTTTCTTATTAGTGATTTATTATCACTTATAAATATGTTGACAATTCATATTCAATTTACTTTTAAATTCATTTCAAATTTAACTAATTAAAACGAATAACCCTTTTTAGAATACACTTAAGTATTTAACGTTTTCCAGTTATTAAACAAATTTAAATTTTTAAACTTTGTTTCCAAACTAAGTTTCAACTGGACTTGGATTTATATTTAACTTTGATTCAAAACTTATTTTAAACTTTGTCTTATCATTCAAATTCAGTTTAAGTTTTCAAAACAATAATACAGGTTTCTATTTAAACCTGGAAAACACTCATACCCGAGCCACTCAAAAATTTGCTTCAAGTCTTTATCACGTTCTCACGCACACGACCCCGAGACAATCAAACAAAACTTCGAGTCTTCCTCCATGCCACTTCTACTTCCCCAACCTTGTAACCCACAGACACAACGACGCGCGTGCACGTGCACACCTCGGCTCGTCGCTTCTAACCGTCACTCTGGCCATCTACGAGTCATCAACGACACCACGAGCTACCCCAAACACTCAAAGACCTAAATCGAACTCGAGAATGAAATCGAGTAACCCAACCCAAAATCTGGAACCACCCCCCATCTGAAAAAACCACCACGTGCCGACGATCTATGCCACCATCAACTTCGCCATTCCACCCAGGGCTTCGTCTTCAACCCACGCCAAGTCTCCCCCAGGTCCGATTGAACACGAAGGTTCCTCGTCAACGTATTAAATTCGAAACTAACCCTAAAAAAATTTCACTCTAAAACCCTAGTTCAACCTCATCTGCTTCCCACAACGAATTATAAAATCATCCATCATTTTTCTGATGATCTTTAACCTCCAAACATGCTTCCCCTTCAATCACGAGATTTATCGTTACTCCAATCACCAAAAATTGATGAATTTACAATTTCTGTTCATACCAAAATATCTCGACAACTATGTAACTGAAAATCTTGAAATAACTCTCTAAAATCATCATTTTGAAATTCAAACATGACTGTGTAATCAGATTTTAAAGTTAACATATTCGATTTTTCTGATGAATATATTGATCTACTGTAAATTTTTAATTTCAAAAATATTTCCTAAATTTTTATACCTAATATTATTTTTAAAACTAACCTTACATTATTGTGAACAACTTTATTTCATACGTCACGACCTAAATGTCATTATTAAAAAAGATATGGGTTTTTTTTCCGCTCCTTCTTTTAACTGGATTAGCCTGTACTGATTGAACAGAGGTTTTTTTCTTTTCTTTTTAAACATATATCGTATTCAACATACATATATATTAATATACACACATGCAGAATATTCACACCATAATATCAGCACATATTTCTCATTCAGATCCAACATCAAAAGATAGAAAAAGGTCGAGTTTGCTCACCTGTGTATTGATAAAACAGAGGAGACCCGGGCTTGAAACTGGAGTGTGGATGGTAACAGAGATTAAGATTTGAACTTGAGAGTGGAAATGCTTTTGCAAACTAGAGTTGATCTGAAATGCTTCAGGTCTGAATCTTTGAAAACTTTGCTTCAAGTTTTGAAACTTGAAGTTTGATTGCTGAGAAACACAGCTTCTTTGTTGTTCTTTGATTCCCAGATTTGATATCTTCCAAAACTTTGTTTGAGATGTTAATTATTTTAGATTTTTTTTTGCTCATCTTTTAGAAATGAAACTGAGGTGAAGAGGGTGGTGCATATGAAGAGAAGTTGACTGTGTGATGTACTAACTTTGTACAGGGTATTATATTGTTTTGTACACAATAGGTATGGCTGAAGATGACGGGGAAAGTAATGTCTGGGTATATGCTTATTAGAGATTTTGTTGGCTGAAATCTATTTTTTTAATAATTCGAGTTGTCCTTTGCTTTGTTGACCATGCAAACTTTTTGTGGCTGATGAGAACACTTTGGGTGCTACTATGATCTAGCTTTAGTGGCTAAAGATACTTGCATTTTTTTATTATATGTGAATGTATTCATTTGTTGGTTTTATTTCTTTCTTTCTTTACTTTAGTAATATTGTTTTGCTTTGGCCTCATCACTTTTATAAAATAAGGTGAACTTCTATTTAACAAGTTGTTGGAATTTTTTGCTAATATATTTCATTTGCCTAGCTTAATTATGTATTTGTTTTGCTATCTTTTATAAGTGTTTATATGCGAATGCATTTTATTTCTATGCTTTTACTTATTAATTTTATTTATTATTTACTATAAATCCTAATTCAAATACAAATGAATTATTCAAATTTTAAATTTATTCCAAAATTTATTCAATATTCACATTAACTATCAATTTAAATTAAATTCAAAATTGGGGTCGTTAAAGACTTCCCCCCTTAAAAAGAATTTCGTCCTCGAAATTCGCCAGAGAGAGATAACGAAGAAAGATGAAAGATAGAGAAATATCTTTTCAGATTGAATTGGATATCAACTCTGCATTTGGCTCACCAAATCAAAATATCAACAATAGATACAAGAAATTATAATAGAATTTCAAATTTAGTTTTAAACGATGTCGTTTTATTGATACAATTCAAATTTAGCTTCATATTCTATTAATCAATTTAACTCAATTTAAAATTTCCAATTCATTTTAAATTTTCAATTTCAAATTTCAAATTCGTATTCATTAAGGTTTAAATCGAAAAGCCGATAAGAAACCGATGAAGATATGAAGTAAAAATTTCTTACAACGATACGTAGGGCCACCATTACACTGAAACGTTTTTCTGGAGCTATCACGAAGAAATCAAAAGAATTGAAATCGAATCAAAGGAGATTGAGAAGAGAAAGTTGTTTCCACTGTTGTAGGGTATTGACTATTTACAGTCGTATTTCCCTGTCCCCTATCTCGTTCTCTTCTTGCACTAATACTCACTATCAATGTAGTAAGAGAATTTACTGAGGCATACGGACGAATATCTCAGGGATTACTCATTCTAGGGATACTTCACCCTATCTCTAATGAGCTACTTGACGTGTTACACTCCTGAGCTAAAGTTCAACCTTAGCTCTGGTACCAATTGTAGCGATCCTGACTTGACCTTCGAAAATCGGCACCGAATACGTTACCTATATTCGAATGCCGCAAATTCAAATGTCGAATCCGGCCCGCCGGAGCTTATAACAACATTAAGTAAATAACACAGCGGAATAAAAGAATAATACATTGCTATACAGATTTAATACAATATCTGATACAATAGATGATCTAATAGATATCAATATCCATCAGAGATATGATACAATAAAATAGCAGCGGAAAAGAAAATAGATGACATCTAGCAGCGGAACAATATAACTCTAAGATAGTCTTCAAGGAAGAACTCCGAGAACTGCAACTCCATCTCCAAGAATCAATCCAGCAATAGCTCGACCCCCAATAACGATGCACCAAGCTAAGCAAGACTGGTGTGGTCCAAAGACTGAACTAACTCCAGATAATCTACTAAACCTAGCTATCTGAAAAACCCAACTCTAGACTGCTCGTGTAGAAAATAATGAGCACCCAGAGTTTAGGAAAGAAACAATAAACTCCGGATCAGTCATGGGACTGGTGTGGGCAACAAAAACAGTTTATCTTTCAAAAACAAACAAAGAAATATTTTAAAGTTAATTCGCAATGCTTTTTGAAATGAGACTACCATAAGACGTCCTGCCACACACACAATGCAAACGCAGACTTGGAGGAGATTTCTTCTTATGATAGTCAAAGATGCTTGATACGCATTAAAAATAAACATTTGATATTATTACTAGTGCATAGTGTAGGACAAATCATTTCGAAAGTAGAATATAAATCTTAGCCAGCATAGTTACCATTATATTATGCCTACTATAGCTACCATATTAGATGGCAGGTTCTACAACTAATACTATACAAGGCTCATATTGTTTCTTTGGATTTCCAACGAATGGTCAGGCCAAGGAACTTCCCATTGCCACATGAGAACGCCCCTGGAAGGACTTCCCCGAGAACCTAACAGGATCTCTACTAACACAAGGTCGGGTTACCCCTAACTGGGTAACAACTGACACGAGTATGCCATCCCCCGGTCCTTTGGGACCTTTATCCGAGAGCTCTCTAATCAACATCACATCATAATAATAAGTGTTTCAACATGAGTAAGCATTTGGGCTCCATACCATGATACAACCCTTTTCCAGAAGGAAATGCACATACCCTAAAGTGAGCTACCCTTCATAACCTTGCTGCATCTTTCCTGTTTTGACCATTCCGGGGTGTGAGGCTCGACGAAGTCACGTCCACAAAGACACACTTTATACAAAAGCCGTGCTTTGGGTCAACAAATGATCATAGAAATGATCACAAAGATAAACGATCAAACAAATGATCCTATCACAAATGATCAACACAATGATCATTTCACAGCAACAATTAGCATATCACATTACCAAACTGGGAATATATCGCTGATAACCTTCAACTACATAACCTCTGAGCTCGTACGTCTCAGAGAAGGGTGTTAAGCTAAGAGAATAAATTTTCCGCCACCAACAGAAATATATTTGAAAGAAATCAGCTTTATATCTCAATTTGTAATGTCAGACATACTATCCATACAAGTCTGTTCCGGGATCGAACAGAACCGAAGGCACTTACAAAGAAGTCCTTGCAATCTGGATATTCACTAATTACGTTCGGACTTCCCATCACATATGGAGTCTCTATACCGGGGACCATTCGATGCAAAGACATTCGACGAGTTGTCCTTTCACTTTCAAAAATATCCGGTCTTCAACACCGGTCTTCAAATGCTATCCATAACGACATATCACATATTCGGAATGGGATATATGACACAAAGGTCCTCTCCTGGCTAAACCGAACAGTGAGCGCAGTATTTCAAAAACATATGATTATTGGGATTTCAATTAAGTCACAACTTAAAACCCAAAACTTTTCTTCAAATGGTTTAAACCAATTACCATTTCAAATCTTTATATTACAAAAAAGATTTATTTCACAAAGATCAATTTATAGACTTTAAAACAATTTCCATTCCAATTGGATTAACTCATTAAATCTTTAAATCAAAGATTTAACTCATAGCTTTCAAAATTCGATTAACTTGTTGAACCTTTAAATCAAGATTCAACTTATAGCTTTCAAATCGTTTTCATAACTTGGAAATTATCTTCATTTTCAAACTTGAAATTCTTTTTAACACAAATTGGACGTTCATTTCTTATGTGAAAGCTTTTATTATTTGAAAACAAACAGTTTTCGTTTCAGAAAAATCCAATTATATTTACACAAGTTAAAGTTCTTAATTTATATTCATATTCCCAAATAAATTCATTTTAAAATAGTTTAACCCATGTATAACTGGTATAACATCTTTAATCCCTAGTTTTAAATCATAGAATTCAATTTCAAATCTTGAATTTAAGTTCAAATCAAATTATTCAACTTCATATCTTATCGAGTTATTCAAAATAAATTTCATCTATGAAATACCATTTCAAAAGCTTTTCACTTTAAACCCAATCCATTTCCAAAACATTTGAATTCAAATATTCAAATTTAAAACTATTTCAAAAATCTGTGACCTAATCGATTTCCTCGTGAAATCCATATTTGTGTGTGTATGGTGTGGCCCAGGGGTTTTACACAATAAAAGTGCCACATCATCAATCATCACAGATTAAAACACAGAAATATAGTTGATAAGCGATATAAACTATAATGCTCATCGTCCATTCACAGATTCACAGATAATATACAAATGCAAATAAATATACACTGCTCAATCTACAGAACAAAATATCACAAATCAGATAGGATAATCAATTCAAAGCATCTCATATAATACAATCATTCATAAGTAAGGTCAAGCATTTAATAATCATTTATAAAAAGGGTTAATTAATCGTTTAATCCTAATTAATTCAATTTAATTTCGATTAAATTTAATTACTTATGAATTTATTATCAAATTCTGATTTATTAATTAAAAATCGTTTGATATAAACTAATTTACCAATTTCCTTAATTTATTAAATGATTCTTAGTTAATCACATAAATTAAATTAACCTTAAGTTAATTACATAATCATTTAACCTTTAATAAATTAATTATCCTTAAATAAATTTCTTTGGTTAATTTATCACATTATCCTTACATTATTTATTGCTTAATCACTTGATTAATCAATTTTAATCATTAATTTATATTTAATTAAAAATCCTTAATGTACCAATTAAGTATTACTCAATTAATAAATCTTTAAACCTTAATTAATGATTTTTTTTAAACCCTTAATTCCTTATTTAATTTACCCAACTCATTAATAAATTAAATAAATAAATTATTCATTTTAATTAACTTAAGACAAATCTCTTTCTTATTAGTGATTTATTATCACTTATAAATATGTTGACAATTCATATTCAATTTACTTTTAAATTCATTTCAAATTTAATTAATTAAAATGAATAAACCTTTTTAGAATACACTTAAGTATTTAACGTTTTCCAGTTATTAAACAAATTTAAATTTTTAAACTTTGTTTCCAAACTAAGTTTCAACTGGACTTGGATTTATATTTAACTTTGATTCAAAACTTATTTTAAACTTTGTCTGATCATTCAAATTCAGTTTAAGTTTTCAAAACAATAAAACAGGTTTCTATTTAAACCTGGAAAACACTCATACCCGAGCCACTCAAAAATTTGCTTCGAGTCTTTATCATGTTCTCACGCACACGACCCCGAGACAATCAAACAAAACTTCGATTCTTCCTCCATGCCACTTCTTCTTCCCCAACCTTGTAACCCACAGACACAACGACGCACTTGCACGCGCACACCTCGGCTCGTCGCTTCTGACCGTCACTCTGGCCATCTACGAGTCATCAACGACACCACGAGCAACCCAAACACTCAAAGACCTGAATCGAACTCGAGAATGAAATCGAGTAACCCAACCCAAAATCTAGAACCACCCCCCATCTGAAAAACCACCACGTGCCGACGATCTATGCCACCATCAACTTCACCATTCCACCCAGGGCTTCGTCTTCAACCCACGCCAAATCTCCCCAGGTCCGATTGAACACGAAGCTTCCTCGTCAACGAATTAACTCTGAAACTGACCCTAACAAAATTTCACTCTAAAACCCTAGTTCAACCTCATCTGCTTCCCACAACAAATTATAAAATCATCCATCATTTTTCTGATGATCTTTAACCTCCAAACATGCTTCCCCTTCAATCACGAGATTTATCGTTACTCCAATCACCAAAAATTGACGAATTTACAATTTCTGTTCATACCACAATATCTCGACAACCATGCAACTGAAAATCATGAAATAACTCTCTAAAATCACCATTTTGAAATTCAAACATGGCTGTGTAATCAGATTTTAAAGTTAACATATTCGATTTTTCTGATGAATATATTGATCTACTGTAAATTTTTAATTTCAAAAATATTTCCTAAATTTTTATACCTAATATTATTTTTAAAACTAACCTTACATTATTGTGAACAACTTTATTTCATACGTCACGACCTAAATGTCATTATTCAAAAAGATATGGGTTTTTTTTCCGCTCCTTCTTTTAACTGGATTAGCCTGTACTGATCGAACAGAGGTTTTTTTCTTTTCTTTTTAAATATATATTGTATTCAACATACATATATCTTAATATACACACATGCAGAATATTCACACCATAATATCAGCACATATTTCACATTCAGATCCAACATCAAAAGATAGAAAAAGGTCAAGTTTGCTCACCTGTGTATTGATAAAACAGAGGAGACTCGGGCTTGAAACTGGAGTGTGGATGATAACAGAGATTAAGATTTGAACTTGAGAGTGGAAATGCTTTTGCAAACTAGAGTTGATCTGAAATGCTTCAGGTTTGAATCTTTGAAAACTTTGCTTCAAGTTTTGAAACTTGAAGTTTGATTGCTGAGAAACACTGCTTCTTTGTTGTTCTTTGATTCCCAGATTTGATATCTTCCAAAACTTTGTTTGAGATGTTAATTATTTTAGATTTTTTTTTTGCTCAGCTTTTAGAAATGAAACTGAGGTGAAGAGGGTGGTGTATATGAAGAGAAGTTGACTGTGTGATGTACTAACTTTGTACAGGGTATTATATTGTTTTGTACACAATAGGTATGGCTGAAGATGACAGGGGAAAGTAATGTCTGGGTATATGCTTATTAGAGAATTTGTTGGCTGAAATCTATTTTTTTAACAATTCGAGTTGTCCTTTGCTTTGTTGACCATGCAAACTTTTTGTGGCTGATGAGAACACTTTAGGTGCTGCTATGATCTAGCTTTAGTGGCTAAAGATACTTGCATTTTTTTTATTATATGTGAATGTATTCATTTATTGTTTTATTTCTTTCTTTCTTTACTTTAGTAATATTGTTTTGCTTTGGCCTCATCACTTCTATAAAATAAGGTGAACTTCTATTTAACAAGTTGTTTGAATTTTTAGCTAATATATTTCATTTGCCTAGCTTACTTATGTATTTGTTTTGCTATCTTTTATAAGTGTTTATATGCGAATGCATTTTATTTCTATGCTTTTACTTATTAATTTTATTTATTATTTACTATAAATTCTAATTCAAATACAAATGAGTTATTCAAATTTTAAATTTATTCCAAAATTTATTCAATATTCACACACTACACCAGAAAAGACTTTTGATAGCGTTGAAAAAACGCTACCATAACTTATGGTAGCGTTTTAGAGAACGCTGCTATACGACATGCAACTAAAAGTCTAAAACTTTTGTTGCGTTGTAGTAAACGCTACCAAAAGTCACTTTTAAATGCAACTATAGGTATTTTCTGTAGGATTTAAAAAACGCTACCAAAAGTCACTTTTAAATGCAGCTATAGGTTTTTTCTGTAGGGTTAAAAAAAATGCTACCATAAGTCTTCATTTTTTGGTTGTATTTTTTGTTTATATGTTTTTTTTGATTTTCAGTAGCATTTTTAAAATGCAACTGCATAATTTTTATATTAGTTTACATTTGTTTCTATAGCATTTCTGAAACGCTACTATTTACGGTTGATGGTTTATACCATTTCCAACAATCGCTTATATACCATTCATATTAAAACGAACGGTTAATCGCATAATTTTCATATATTCAAACAAACAATCAATCATATGATCATCATATTCAAATAATTGCAAAAACATGCTAATCTCACAATCAAATATAATATCGATAATCAATTCAATAGTAGTTTTTCAACAAAATAAGTCATATACTACAAGCATTCACAGACAAGTTTCCACAAATGGTACTAACAAAATACGATAACATATATAACAATTAAATTCATGTTCGTTGCTTGATTACCAATAGTTCTTTGTTGTCGACAGTCTTCGCTTTGAAATAGCTAATTACCTGCAAACGAGTTTAACAATCAACAATATATATATATATATATACACATGTGTGTATATATATGTGTATATGCATATATGTATGTGTGTATGTGTATGTGTATGTGTATGTGTATATGTGTATGTGTATGTGTATGTGTATATGTGTATGTGTATGTGTATGTGTGTGTGTGTGTATGTGTATGTGTATGTGTATATATGTGTATATGTATATATGTGTATATATGTGTATATATGTATATATGTATATATATATATATGTATGTATGTATGTATATATGAAAATCATGTAATCTATAACTCGATATTCTATATTAACACATATTAACAAAAATTATTCTATTTTTATATGCATTCTATATAGTTCCCCAACAAATACACAATTTTCACTTTACACAGATATTCAGACCAAAACTGGGTTAGAAGTCTGACTGGATTTCATTCTATGTGCAGATTGTGTATTCAGTACTATGGACAGATTGTGTATTCTGTAACAACCCGTATATTTGGACCATTTAAATTGACAATAATCCTTACATGTCAATTTAAATAATACAAAACACGAATCATTATGGGATTATAAATACATAAATGTAAATGAGAATCAATACAACATCACAGAAACAGAACAGTCACAGAATAATGCAGCGGAAATACATCGTCATAATAGCAGTTCATGAAGCTACTACATATAGTACAACAATGTCTATACAAAAGGTGACTGCAAGGAAATACATAAATGTCCAACAGACACGGACATCAAAATAGACAGATAAAGATAAATACTAAGTCTTCAGCATCTTCAACCAACCTTGATCAGCAAACTGGATAGCTTCAGACTGACCCGAGCATATACAAAAAGAAACACTCGAGTCAGGACTCAAAATCTTATGCAGGATAATCAATGCAGGAAATAAAGTTCATAACTCAAAGATGAATAAAATAACATCTCTAAGGATCCGATAAACTATCTATATATACAATAGAATACGGTATGTAGGTAATGTCTATTCAGTAAAATAGAATATTAAAATAGCGTTAAGGCGTTACCATAATTCCCCTTAACACATTTTATATTCCCAAAAGCATATACAAGACCGTAGTTTCCCCAAAACCGGAAGTCACCAGAGGGCAATCCATATACTCAAGGTACAAATCAAAACGTAGTGGTCGCGAATAGGATAATCAGTATGACAAGGTACATGAGGCAATACCAACTAGGATACTAGTAGTTGCGTGATCCGGACTGATGTTGAGCATAGTAGCTACTATCTCAACACCGCGAAACAACACTCCCAAATCAAAGGGTGCACCCAAATCGAATCACAAAAGTAATAGATATGGTATCGAAGAAGTGTGTCCGCTAGAGGTGGCGATCCTCAATGGCCCGGCGCGGCTCCTGTTTTAGTCATGTCAGAGGTCATCCAATATCGTTCTATTTCTTCAGTCAACGCGTTCACCAAACCATCCACTTCATTCTGGATCAACACTCCGCGTATAATAGTTATTAAAGTGGTTTTCGGTATCGACAGAGAGTATGTCCATATCCGATCCCGGTCTCTTCAACAACTACGTATTTATTACCCGATGGTCGATTAAATTAACGTTTAAACAAATCAAAGTCCAAAAGTCAAGGTGCAAATTTGACTTCCAAAATTTGACATTTTACGATTCAATTTATTTTAAACATATTTCCAAATGAAATTTTCGCTCAAACATTGAGTTGACAATTTAAAATTTAGTAATCAAGTTTGATTTAAGGTCTAAAAGTCGCTTATTAAATTTAGTTCAAAATCAATGGATTCAATTTAAAGGTAAACTTAGTTAAAATACTAACTCAAGTTCAATTCATGTCACTTTATGTTTATATCCACTGTTATCATACATTCAATTAAATCAACTTTATTAACTAAATTTCCCCTTTCAAACTTCATTGGTTTATTTACCGATTCAATTACATTTCAAATCAAAGAAGTTCATTTCCATATACAATGTCCTGATTTGGTAAATTCGTTAATATTTAAAATCCTTTAATTCAAATTATCCCTAATTTAAATTCATTAAATTAGTAAGTCAAAATTTCCTAAATCTCAATATAATATATACAAGTTCAATTTATTACATTAAAGCCTGAGTTTAAAACTAGAGCTAACAAATCTTTGAATCTTTAAATTATTAAATTCTAAACTTACTTGCTTCTAAATCTTATTTCACTTAAAATTTCAATTCATTTTATCCAATTTGGTAAGTTATTAATCCGTTTCAAATTTAAATCCGCTAATTTATTCCAACTTAAATTCCTAAGTTCGTTATTAAATTTCCAAACAAATTGTTAAGTTCATTCCTTAAATTAAAATATATTTCAATTTCGAAAGTGGTTTTGTTGACCAATCGGGTTTCTTATTTTATTTTCTATCCTAGGCCAAATTGTTTAAATGGGGTATTTATCATTTCAACCCAATATTATTCAATATAAAACAAAGCATAGCAAAGGGAACTTGCAGTGTGATAACTGGGATGGTGTCAAAGTAAATAAACAAGCAATAGCAACCATACATACAATTTAACAATTTATTAAATAATCCCGAAATAATCGTATTAACTTACATTTGTTATTTATGCAAATTAATATAATTATTCCAAGAATCTACACTATCGTTCATGTAGATTAAAGATTATTATCTTATGGTTTCACTTGGTGTCTATTATCACATTTCTACATCAATCATAGATACAATGGTTCAAAGTGTAGTTAATGCTATTTCTACGCGACGGTTGATTTAACAGTTAAGGGGTCAAGTTCAACATATATAGTCCAATTTAAATTTTGTCGACTATCCTATATCCATTTCAATTTCATATTTCAAATTCACTTACATTAACAACCAAATTCAATCATCACATATCAAATTTTAGTGTCACACTTGTTTGTCGTGAACTAACAATATTAAATTTTTAACTTGCATAGTGATTTGCAATCCTTATTTCAACAATTCTAAAAATCAACAATTTAACATCCAAATTAACATAAACAACCATTTATCACTTGATTATCATAGCATAATAGATTGAGTCGTGAATGAAATATTCACCTTGCGTGGTTGAAGAAGATGATGGCGAAGCACGAAGACGAATAGACAAAATAGGCCCTAACAAGCACGACGCAAAATGAACACAACTGCAATCAACAAATAATTAATCAATAATTTGTTTATTGCAATATATATATCGATTGGGTATATATATAAACCATACCAACAACGGAACAAGATAGATTCGACAAGCAGCAGAGAAATCTAAGACTCCGGAGCACCAGCTGGAACAAAGCACAGCACAGGCGTGAGCAACCAGAAGTACAAAACTCATTGTGACATAGACTCAAACAGTTTATGGGTATATAATTATATATATATAAACGGGCGTAGGCACTGTTTATGGCCAGAGACAGAAGGTACTCCTATTCATTACTGTGAGTATACACAGTTGCTCTATATCTAGTTTAAAACTAAAACATATATATATTTATAAACTGTACTTTACAACTTATCCTATATATTTACACATACATACGGATTTTTTTTTTTTTGTAAAACAGCTTGTAAATTAAGACTGGAAACTTACGTATAACATAAACTAATATTTATAAACAGTTTGTAAAATATAAAATTCAGTTTGTACATATAGTAGTACATATATATGAAATGCTGCTGAAAATTTTTTTAAACAAAACAAACAACTGGGTATAGGATAGAAGAAAGAGACTGTTTGTATATTATATACTAATATATATAATAACTCATTATAACTCTCATATACATAGTTATAATATATATAAAACATAATTTCTTTAACCCTTCACAGTAATATATATTTATACACTCTTCCGACTCGAATTAGACATAGGTGACCAAAGAAGGCTGTGTATATCTAAACCCTTCACAGTGACTGCATGGAACAAGTGCAGTTAGTGGCATGTGGGGGATGACGTGGCCGTGTGAAACAGGGGGAAAGAATGTGGCCATGTGGAACTGGGGTGGGGAGGAGCAGGGTTAGGGATGGAGGTTAGGGCAGTGGGCTGAGTGACAGTGGGTTGGAGGGAGGGGTGGGGTCGGCAGTGGAGGCCGCATGGGTTTTGCAGTGTGGGGCGGCTGCATGGGCTGGTGCGCATGCGGAGGCGGAGGTGATGGGAAGGTGGCGGCTTGTGGGCTGGTGGCGCAGGGGGGTCTGGGTCGGTTGTGGTGGGACGTGGGGAAGGAGAAAGGCGGATGGGAGAGAGGCGGAGGGTATTGACGTGGTGGCGGCTGTTTGGGCAAGTGGAGTGCTGACTGGGCAGGGTGCGGGCGTAGCGCGGCGTGGCAGAGGGGCAGGCGGCTGTTGGTGGCAGTGGAGGCGGGCTGGTCTTGGCATTTGCATGGGGAAGTAGGCTGTTTCGAGAGAGAAGGAGAAAAAAAAAAAAAAAAAAAAAAAAAAGAAAAGAGAAGAAAAGTGAATAAGGGGACGTACTGGGAAAGAAGGGGAGAAGGAAAGGTCGGGTTCTCTAGTTACTGTGGAGTACATATAATAAATAGGAAAAGAAAGGGAATATAATTTTTGCAGTGGGGAGGTGACTTGCCATCACAAAGGAGAGCAGAACGCATTTAATGAAGGGTTCAGTGCACAGGTACTGATGTTTTCAAAATGGGGGCTATTTGGGTTCCCAAGGTCAGCTGGATGGCTCCTATATTTTAAATGTTGAACTGATATGCACCGGCTTGTGCTGCGTTACAATTTATCGTTTGCAATCCCGAACTCCGATTGACACAAACAAATATACCGTTTTGATCAGCGCGGCGAGACGGACACAATGGTATAAAAATATTTATGGTTTGACAATTTCGCCAAGTGATAATCCTTATTTAACCATTTGCCCGAGTGCATATTTTACTAGCAATTAAAAGCGAAATTTGACGAAACGAATTGCGCCGTCAAGTTCAGAATATTTTCCTTATGCAACACCGAGAAAATATTTTAATTCGGACGATAGGAATTTTATACGTAAGATTTAAACTGATATGTCAACGCGACGAGCGAAATTTACTTCAATATTTTTCAACGAAATTTGGCGCACGCCTATGTCTACCTAGACGCATTCCAAATGTGAAGTTTGGTTGGCAACGGAAATCGTTTGTGAAAAACCGAATTTCTACATCAAAGAAGCGATTTAAAATTTTTAAACTGGGTCTGAATTTCAGGGTCGTTACATTCTCCCCTACTCAAAACTTTTCGTCCCCGAAAAGGAACAAAGGAAAGAGTGGAAGAACAATAAAAGAGGTACGATAGATATAGAATAGATTATTGAATAAAGAAGAGGATATAGAGTGGAAGTTACCTCCAACAAACAATTCTGGATTAGAATCTCGGATACTCTCCTCGGTTTCCCAAGTACAATCACGATCATCGGGACTCCATTGGACTTTGACTAGGCTAACAGTCTTCCTTCTAAGCTGCTTCGTATCTCTATCGACAATACGAAGTGGTCTCCTCTCTATAGTCAAATCTGGCTCAATATCAACCTCATCCAACTGAGCAATAGGAATGGTCATGGATGGGTCATGTACAACCTTCCGAAGATGTGAAACATGGAATACGTTGTGCACGCCCTCAAACTTCTCCGGCAGCGCAACTCTGTAGGCTAGTGTACCAATCCTCTCAGTGATAGGGAATGGTCCAACAAATCTAGGAGCGAGCTTCCCTCTACGACCAAATCGAATAACATTTTTTAAAGGTGATACTTTAAGAAATACCTCATCTCCAACCTGGAATTTTAACTCTCTTCTACGCCTATCGGCATAGCTCTTCTGCCTATCCTGTGCGGTCTTCATCTTCCTTCTGATCTCATTGACCTTCTCGGATGCTTCCATAATCATCTCTGGGCCAAGAACTAATCGGTCACCAGGCTCAATCCAACAAGCTGGCGATTTGCATGGCCGTCCATATAAAGCTTCGAACGGTGCCATATCAATACTCGCCTGATTATAAAGATAGTTATATTTCAATTCAAATTTTACTTATTCAAATTGAAAATTTTGGATTACCTGATAGCTGTTATTATAAGTGAATTCAACCAAATGAAGGTGGTCTTCCCAAGATCCACCGAAATCAATGATGCAAGCTCGGAGTAGATCTTCCAAAATCTGATTTACCCTCTCAGTTTGGCCATCTGTTTGAGGATGATAGGCCGTGCTCAGATTCAGTTTAGTGCCTAAGACGTCCTGAAATGCCTTCCAGAATTTACTAGTGAATAAAGGATCTCTATCGCATACAATACTAGATGGAACTCCATGAAGTCTGACAATCTCTCTCATATAAATCTCGGCCAAACTCGAAGCAGTACGAGTGGTCTTTACGGGAATAAAGTGAGCAGATTTTGTCAACCTATCAACAATCACCCATATACTCTCGTTCCCTTTTCTGGTCCTTGGTAATCCGTCAACGAAGTCCATAGAAATTTGGTCCCATTTCCAACACGGAATCTCTAGGGGTTGAAGTAATCCCGCCGTCTTCAGGTGATCGGCCTTGACTTGCTGGCAAGTGGTGCATCTACTGACATATATGGAAATATCTCTCTTCATCCCACTCCACCAATATAAACGTTTCATATTTCGATACATCTTGGTGACACCAGGATGGAATGAAAGTGATGATTGATGGTTCTCCCTGAGCACTTCTTGTCTCAATCCATCAACATTAGGAACACAAATACGGTTGTCAATCTTCAGAACTCCATTACTATCTATCTGTGCTCCCACTTTGCTGTCAGCATTTCCGACTCTACCAAGAACTAACTCCTTCATGCGATAGAGCAAGGTGTCCTCATATTGCTTAGCTTTGATGCGATCCAAAAGAGATGGGGAGATAACAAGCTGAAAAAGCATGCTTTCTACAAGGTTACAACATGACAATGCTCTGCTACGGCTCAAAGCATCAGCTACAACATTTGCCTTCCCAGGAGTATAATTGATGTCGAGATCATATGCGGCTAAGAATTCAAGCCATCGAACTTGTCTCTGGTTCAAGTCCTTCTGAGAGAAAATATACCGCAAGGACTTATGATCTGTGAATAATTCAAATTTTGTCCCCAAAAGATGGTGCCTCCATAGTTTCAAAGCAAATACAACTGCAAGAAGCTCTAAATCATGGGTTGCATAGTTTACTTCATGAGTCTTCAACTGACGACCAGCATAAGCAATAACCCTTCCATTTTGCATAAGGACAGCGCCTAAACCTTCTCGACAAGCATCGGTATAAACAGTTAATCCTTCACTCCCGTCAATTACCGCAAGAACTGGGGCTGAAGTTAACTTACGCTTCAACTCATTAAAAGCTGATTCACACTTCTCACTCCAAATAAACTTGACGTCCTTTCGAGTTAAAGTAGTGAGTGGGGCAGAAATCCGGGCAAAGCGCTCAATGAATCTGCGATAATAACCGGCTAGGCCCAAGAAGCTTCGTATATCAGTAGGAGTTTTGGGAGTCTCCCAATCCTGTAGATAAGTTTCAAATTAGAAAGGAATAAGATGGATCGAATGGAATTTATGAATAGAAGAGAACTTACATTGATTACGGCGATCTTAGCTGGATCGACCGAAATCCCGTTTTCAGAAACAATATGGCCAAGGAATCGTACTTCGTCTCGCCAGAAGTGGCATTTAGAGAACTTGGCTTTAAGCTGATGGTTTCGGAGAGTTCCCAGAACATAAGCGAGATGGGTTTCATGATCTTTCTCATCTTTGGAGAAGACGAGAATATCATCAATGAAGACAAGAACAAACTTGTTAAGGACATCACGGAAGACTCTATTCATCAAGTCGACGAAATAAGCAGGTGCGTTAGTCAAACCAAATGGCATAACCAACCATTCATAGAATCCATTCTCGGTACGAAAAGCTGTTTTATGAATACTATCTTCTGCTACTCTGAGTTGGTGGAACCCAGTGGCTAGATCAAGTTGTGAGAAAACTTTAGCTCCATGGAGCTGATCGAATAAATCATTGATGCGAGGCATCGGATAGCGGTTCTTGAGAGTGCGCTTGTTTAATTCTCGATAATCAACACACATGCGAAGAGATCCATCCGATTTGGTGACAAAGACGACTGCGGCGCCCCATTCAGAACAACTTCTCCTGATCAAACCCTTAGCAAATAGATCATCAATTTGGGTTTTAAGTTCAGCTTTTTCTTTAGGAGCCATCCTTCTGTGAGGGAGAACTACGGGAGTAGCTCCGGGAATAAGGTCAATGCGGAAATCGATCTCTCGCTTTGGCGGTAGAGAGTCGACCTCTCCAAATACATCGGGAAATTTCTGAACAACAGGAGTAGTACTAAGGTCATCCGGGTGAGCATCAAGAGAAAATATGAAGCTTCCGACATATTTCTGAGGTGATTTGCATTCGATGACAAGCGGTAGACCCTTGTCATTGACCAGAGAAATAGATCGAGCTTTGCAAGAAATAATAGCATTGAATTTTCTTAACCAATCAGCACCCAACAAAATGTCAAATGCTTCAAAGCCAAGCACATAAAAATCCCAAGTGAATCGATATCTTCCATACAAAAGCGCAACCTCTTTACAAATTCTGCTAAGGTTGGCAAGTCCTCCAATAGGGTTGGAGACACATAAGGAAGTAGTAGCAAGAGTAGGCTCTAATTTGAGCTTATCACAAAGATCAATAGATATGAAGCTATGAGAAGCACCAGTATCGAATAATACCCGAACAGGTAAATTATGAAACGTAAATGTACTTCGTAAGGTACCTCGGTCATCCTGAGCAGGTGGTGGAGGTGGTGCAGGAGTGGTGACAGCATATACTCCTGATGGTGTGCCTTTCTTCCTTAATGGGCAATCTCTCTTGAAGTGACCTGGCTGGAGGCAAACATGGCATAAATCATTCCTCATCTGAGAAGGTGGTGGAATAGCAGCTCCGGTGGATGGACAACTATTTGCATAATGGCCCTTCTTATCGCATTTGAAGCAAGTGATCTTAGCAAGGTCGATTGGGCTTTTCTGGGCATATCCTAATCCTGTAGTCTTTTGCCAAGCTTTCTTTTGCTGATCGAAGTTCATCTTCCTCTTTCCGAGCTGGCTGGAAGAGGGCTGAGTAGGAGGGGCTTTGGCAGTGGGTCCCCTTGGCTTTGCCTCATATCGAAGAGCATAGTCGACAAGCTCTGTGAAGGTACAGTGAGTGTGGCCAGTAAGCAAGTCATAATACTCTGGTCTAGCTCCCATAATGAACTTCTCGTTCTTTAGAAGTGGTGTATCGATCAATCCTGGGCCAAACTTGGAGAGTTCGTTGAATTTCCTCTCGTACTCGGAAATAGTCATATTGCCTTGCTTAAGATCCATAAAAGCTCTATAAAGTTGGGTTTTCCCAGCAGAGGGCATCCACTGTGCCGAGAAAGTATCCCTAGTCAAAAGATAGACTAGATGAGTAACATTTTAAAGATTGCAAGAAGAATTAGACTACGAAATCCAAATAAATTTATACCTAAACTGGGCCCAAGTGATGGTGTTCTCCTCGATACGGGAAGTAACCGATTCCCACCAATCTTGCGCGGCATCTTGAAGTTGCCACGCAGCAAGCTGACGCTTCTGAGCATCAGTGATCTCCAATCCAGAAAATATCTTCTCTAAGCCTTTGAGCCATTGCTGAGCTTCGATAATGCCCTCGGATCCAGAAAACTTAGTACCTCCTAGCTGTGTATATTCCTTGCTAAGAGTGGTGAATTTGACTGGAGCTGGGGCGGCAGGCGCAGCCTGGGCAGGACCATGGCCTCTTCCTCCCCTATTGTTTCTTACGGTGCTCATCCTGAAACATCGAAAGAGATTTAGAACCAAGGGTAGAAAATCATACAGCTTGAAGAAAAACAAATGAACGAATCAAAGAAATTTGAATTTTAAAGGATCGAGATATTGAATTGATTCTCCTCATTCTAGGGTATTGCTACCCTATCTCTAATGAGTTTATATAATCCCAACTAAGGTTTTAGGGAAACCAAAGCTCTGATACCAACTGTAACAACCCGTATATTTGGACCATTTAAATTGACAATAATCCTTACATGTCAATTTAAATAATACAAAACACGAATCATTATGGGATTATAAATACATAAATGTAAATGAGAATCAATACAACATCACAGAAACAGAACAGTCACAGAATAATGCAGCGGAAATACATCGTCATAATAGCAGTTCATGAAGCTACTACATATAGTACAACAATGTCTATACAAAAGGTGACTGCAAGGAAATACATAAATGTCCAACAGACACGGACATCAAAATAGACAGATAAAGATAAATACTAAGTCTTCAGCATCTTCAACCAACCTTGATCAGCAAACTGGATAGCTTCAGACTGACCCGAGCATATACAAAAAGAAACACTCGAGTCAGGACTCAAAATCTTATGCAGGATAATCAATGCAGGAAATAAAGTTCATAACTCAAAGATGAATAAAATAACATCTCTAAGGATCCGATAAACTATCTATATATACAATAGAATACGGTATGTAGGTAATGTCTATTCAGTAAAATAGAATATTAAAATAGCGTTAAGGCGTTACCATAATTCCCCTTAACACATTTTATATTCCCAAAAGCATATACAAGACCGTAGTTTCCCCAAAACCGGAAGTCACCAGAGGGCAATCCATATACTCAAGGTACAAATCAAAACGTAGTGGTCGCGAATAGGATAATCAGTATGACAAGGTACATGAGGCAATACCAACTAGGATACTAGTAGTTGCGTGATCCGGACTGATGTTGAGCATAGTAGCTACTATCTCAACACCGCGAAACAACACTCCCAAATCAAAGGGTGCACCCAAATCGAATCACAAAAGTAATAGATATGGTATCGAAGAAGTGTGTCCGCTAGAGGTGGCGATCCTCAATGGCCCGGCGCGGCTCCTGTTTTAGTCATGTCAGAGGTCATCCAATATCGTTCTATTTCTTCAGTCAACGCGTTCACCAAACCATCCACTTCATTCTGGATCAACACTCCGCGTATAATAGTTATTAAAGTGGTTTTCGGTATCGACAGAGAGTATGTCCATATCCGATCCCGGTCTCTTCAACAACTACGTATTTATTACCCGATGGTCGATTAAATTAACGTTTAAACAAATCAAAGTCCAAAAGTCAAGGTGCAAATTTGACTTCCAAAATTTGACATTTTACGATTCAATTTATTTTAAACATATTTCCAAATGAAATTTTCGCTCAAACATTGAGTTGACAATTTAAAATTTAGTAATCAAGTTTGATTTAAGGTCTAAAAGTCGCTTATTAAATTTAGTTCAAAATCAATGGATTCAATTTAAAGGTAAACTTAGTTAAAATACTAACTCAAGTTCAATTCATGTCACTTTATGTTTATATCCACTGTTATCATACATTCAATTAAATCAACTTTATTAACTAAATTTCCCCTTTCAAACTTCATTGGTTTATTTACCGATTCAATTACATTTCAAATCAAAGAAGTTCATTTCCATATACAATGTCCTGATTTGGTAAATTCGTTAATATTTAAAATCCTTTAATTCAAATTATCCCTAATTTAAATTCATTAAATTAGTAAGTCAAAATTTCCTAAATCTCAATATAATATATACAAGTTCAATTTATTACATTAAAGCCTGAGTTTAAAACTAGAGCTAACAAATCTTTGAATCTTTAAATTATTAAATTCTAAACTTACTTGCTTCTAAATCTTATTTCACTTAAAATTTCAATTCATTTTATCCAATTTGGTAAGTTATTAATCCGTTTCAAATTTAAATCCGCTAATTTATTCCAACTTAAATTCCTAAGTTCGTTATTAAATTTCCAAACAAATTGTTAAGTTCATTCCTTAAATTAAAATATATTTCAATTTCGAAAGTGGTTTTGTTGACCAATCGGGTTTCTTATTTTATTTTCTATCCTAGGCCAAATTGTTTAAATGGGGTATTTATCATTTCAACCCAATATTATTCAATATAAAACAAAGCATAGCAAAGGGAACTTGCAGTGTGATAACTGGGATGGTGTCAAAGTAAATAAACAAGCAATAGCAACCATACATACAATTTAACAATTTATTAAATAATCCCGAAATAATCGTATTAACTTACATTTGTTATTTATGCAAATTAATATAATTATTCCAAGAATCTACACTATCGTTCATGTAGATTAAAGATTATTATCTTATGGTTTCACTTGGTGTCTATTATCACATTTCTACATCAATCATAGATACAATGGTTCAAAGTGTAGTTAATGCTATTTCTACGCGACGGTTGATTTAACAGTTAAGGGGTCAAGTTCAACATATATAGTCCAATTTAAATTTTGTCGACTATCCTATATCCATTTCAATTTCATATTTCAAATTCACTTACATTAACAACCAAATTCAATCATCACATATCAAATTTTAGTGTCACACTTGTTTGTCGTGAACTAACAATATTAAATTTTTAACTTGCATAGTGATTTGCAATCCTTATTTCAACAATTCTAAAAATCAACAATTTAACATCCAAATTAACATAAACAACCATTTATCACTTGATTATCATAGCATAATAGATTGAGTCGTGAATGAAATATTCACCTTGCGTGGTTGAAGAAGATGATGGCGAAGCACGAAGACGAATAGACAAAATAGGCCCTAACAAGCACGACGCAAAATGAACACAACTGCAATCAACAAATAATTAATCAATAATTTGTTTATTGCAATATATATATCGATTGGGTATATATATAAACCATACCAACAACGGAACAAGATAGATTCGACAAGCAGCAGAGAAATCTAAGACTCCGGAGCACCAGCTGGAACAAAGCACAGCACAGGCGTGAGCAACCAGAAGTACAAAACTCATTGTGACATAGACTCAAACAGTTTATGGGTATATAATTATATATATATAAACGGGCGTAGGCACTGTTTATGGCCAGAGACAGAAGGTACTCCTATTCATTACTGTGAGTATACACAGTTGCTCTATATCTAGTTTAAAACTAAAACATATATATATTTATAAACTGTACTTTACAACTTATCCTATATATTTACACATACATACGGATTTTTTTTTTTTGTAAAACAGCTTGTAAATTAAGACTGGAAACTTACGTATAACATAAACTAATATTTATAAACAGTTTGTAAAATATAAAATTCAGTTTGTACATATAGTAGTACATATATATGAAATGCTGCTGAAAATTTTTTTAAACAAAACAAACAACTGGGTATAGGATAGAAGAAAGAGACTGTTTGTATATTATATACTAATATATATAATAACTCATTATAACTCTCATATACATAGTTATAATATATATAAAACATAATTTCTTTAACCCTTCACAGTAATATATATTTATACACTCTTCCGACTCGAATTAGACATAGGTGACCAAAGAAGGCTGTGTATATCTAAACCCTTCACAGTGACTGCATGGAACAAGTGCAGTTAGTGGCATGTGGGGGATGACGTGGCCGTGTGAAACAGGGGGAAAGAATGTGGCCATGTGGAACTGGGGTGGGGAGGAGCAGGGTTAGGGATGGAGGTTAGGGCAGTGGGCTGAGTGACAGTGGGTTGGAGGGAGGGGTGGGGTCGGCAGTGGAGGCCGCATGGGTTTTGCAGTGTGGGGCGGCTGCATGGGCTGGTGCGCATGCGGAGGCGGAGGTGATGGGAAGGTGGCGGCTTGTGGGCTGGTGGCGCAGGGGGGTCTGGGTCGGTTGTGGTGGGACGTGGGGAAGGAGAAAGGCGGATGGGAGAGAGGCGGAGGGTATTGACGTGGTGGCGGCTGTTTGGGCAAGTGGAGTGCTGACTGGGCAGGGTGCGGGCGTAGCGCGGCGTGGCAGAGGGGCAGGCGGCTGTTGGTGGCAGTGGAGGCGGGCTGGTCTTGGCATTTGCATGGGGAAGTAGGCTGTTTCGAGAGAGAAGGAGAAAAAAAAAAAAAAAAAAAAAAAAGAAAAGAGAAGAAAAGTGAATAAGGGGACGTACTGGGAAAGAAGGGGAGAAGGAAAGGTCGGGTTCTCTAGTTACTGTGGAGTACATATAATAAATAGGAAAAGAAAGGGAATATAATTTTTGCAGTGGGGAGGTGACTTGCCATCACAAAGGAGAGCAGAACGCATTTAATGAAGGGTTCAGTGCACAGGTACTGATGTTTTCAAAATGGGGGCTATTTGGGTTCCCAAGGTCAGCTGGATGGCTCCTATATTTTAAATGTTGAACTGATATGCACCGGCTTGTGCTGCGTTACAATTTATCGTTTGCAATCCCGAACTCCGATTGACACAAACAAATATACCGTTTTGATCAGCGCGGCGAGACGGACACAATGGTATAAAAATATTTATGGTTTGACAATTTCGCCAAGTGATAATCCTTATTTAACCATTTGCCCGAGTGCATATTTTACTAGCAATTAAAAGCGAAATTTGACGAAACGAATTGCGCCGTCAAGTTCAGAATATTTTCCTTATGCAACACCGAGAAAATATTTTAATTCGGACGATAGGAATTTTATACGTAAGATTTAAACTGATATGTCAACGCGACGAGCGAAATTTACTTCAATATTTTTCAACGAAATTTGGCGCACGCCTATGTCTACCTAGACGCATTCCAAATGTGAAGTTTGGTTGGCAACGGAAATCGTTTGTGAAAAACCGAATTTCTACATCAAAGAAGCGATTTAAAATTTTTAAACTGGGTCTGAATTTCAGGGTCGTTACATATTCAGTATTATGGTCAAGTTAAATCTTATAAAATATGAAAAAGTATTTGGAACGTCCGTAATCCATCGATGATGCATCCATCCACTAACTGAAATGTACAATTTTCTTTACCCTTGTCGTTTTCTATCAATTGGTTTCTCTAAAACAAAAATATTCCCTAAATTCACATTGCCGTAACTGTATTGGGAAACAACTGTAGTGTCAGTTACTTCCATTTATTTGTGTTAGCCCTCTTGTATAACTACATTTGTACATTTGTGTAATACATGTGCAATGACATAACGATTAATCTGAGTAGACAGTTTTAGGAAAAATGGTTTATTTAAGTTTTAGTTTCAAGTGTACCAATTGTTGTGGCTCTGCAGATAAACACGTTTACCATAGAGGATATGTACTGAAATGTTGTGGCTTTGCAGATAAAAACTTAAATGTTGTGATACAGATTTTTTTAATGCCCGAATAAACAGAACTAAAACTTAATGTTGAGATATGATGTACTGAAAAATAATACTTACTGGAACTTGATTCTCCAATGACATATGTTGCTGGCCAAGCTATCGTAGTACCAAAGGCATCTTCCATGTACGTACACTCAGATGTAGGTCGTCATAGCAATGCGTCATTAACTCTCACAAAGTTTACCCAAACTTTTACCGCATCTTTTCCAGCGGAACACAATGAACCATCGTTGTTGGATCAGTTGAAGCGATAGTTCCTTCAGCTACTACTTGTCCCGTTTCACCCACATCAATCAGCTTACAGCTACTATTTGGTACCAGATTTGCACCCTGTTGGATAAGCAAATAAATAAATAATCATCAAATATGTCGTAATCATCAAATAAATAAGCAAAAGAATTAATCGTTTGAAAAAAGGATTAACATGTTATCATTGCAATCACAGCTAACTAGTAATCAAATAATCCACAATAGTAAACTCTCCCCTTGACACGGTTACTAACTAATTTAGTAGCGACGTAAGAATTCTAGAATACTGACCAAAAGTAGTGACATACCTAACTAATTTAGACCTTTTACCTCCACCATTGATTATAATACAGGTTAAAAACGCTAGCTTGGAAACTATAAAAAAAAAGAAACATGACTAAAAATTTCTTATGTTTTGAATCATTTTCGGACATTTCCGTCAAATTCTACTCTTTACATTGGTCAGCCAAATGGCTTCGGGACTTTTCTGAATTGCTGCTGCAATCGGTAGATCAATAGTTATTGCAAACACATTTGGTTCCTTTGCTCAACTAGTACTCATAGTACTTGGTGGTTTTGTTATATCAAGAGGTACATATTTGTACAGCTTTAATCAATAATACACGTACACAAACTATTAACCAGAATCTCAATCCAAGAAACTAATGTTTTACTAGAACTAGATATTCATTTTATTTACCTCATCCCACATTTTGTAGATGATATCAAAAGTTGGTGGATATGGGGTTGTTGGTCATTACCTTTGATGTATGCACAAAATGCAGTAGCAGTAAATGAGTTTCTTGGAAACAAATGGTAGCAAGTTAACCTGAAACCAGTATTAGTTGTTTGTTACCTGAAATGAGAGATGAGGATTAATATCTGTTGTTCTCCGCTGTAGGTGGTTAATATAACTGTAATTCGAAAACATTAGGAGTCCAAGTCTTAGAATCACGAAGTTTATTTCCAGAAGAAAAATGGTTCTGGATTGGCACAGGAGCTTTGCTTGGATATATTCTATCCTTCAATTTTCTATTCACTACTGCAGTTGATTATCTAGACCATGAGTATCGACTTTCTTTGTCAACTACTGCACTCAGTTTCATGGTTAAACATGTCTATTATTGAAGTTAAGGAATCCAAACTGAAAATACCATACTAGGTCAACACAAATGCAATTCTTTATCAAAAGACGCATAATATAGCATTCAAATACCATGATTCTATTATCATAGTAGAATAAGATCTTGTGGTGGTGAAGTTGATTTATATTCTATTTCTTAGCTCACCTTAAGCTAGCACCTTTGAATTGTATTAATATTTTAAAATTGTTATGATTCTCACCAAAAGAACTCTTACCAAAGAGCAGCACATGGATTTAATTTGAACTTACATCAAATATTTAAAGAGTGGAAAATGTAATAACCATACACGGATTGAAATGCTGAATATAGTAACAAAAATTAAATGATATCGATAAGGATAAATGAAGAAATAAGTGTTTCGCAAGTATAATCAGAACATTCTAAAACGTTGAAACAGCAAGCAACAAACAACTTATGTGGGTTTTAGCGTATAAAAAATATAAACAAATCATATATGTTCCTTGGTCCAAAACATCAAAAACGTAAAATAACTAATAAATTTGAAACAATTCTATTTTATAACGGAGAGAAAGAAACAACCGACTGTGTAATCATTGGCCGAATCATATATAATAGTCCTTTTCGGCTTTACTAAAGTGTAATAGCTAAGTACAGCCTGTTTCAAACCTATTCCATTAAACTACATGTACATGCACTTGCAAAAAGAATGCAATTTCATTAAATATTTATTATCTTTTTTTCTTTTGTCTCACACCACAACAAGGCTATTTCTCAAATCTAACAGTTACAGGTGATATATTTTCATCAAATAATATTTGACTTTATGTTTAGCATGATAATTGAAATAATTGCTATAGAATGAAGTCGATGACAATAGAGTTTGAGCTATATTTAGCACAAATACAAAACTAATATCGATTAAGTTCATAACGGATAAGTATTATTGCTAAAATATGGTTGGCCTATGAGATGAACTTGCATCTTAAAGCTTAGTTGCTTACGAAGGGTCTAAAAACTAGTGCTCTCTTCCAAAAATGAAACTATTGCGAAATTAGTTACTAAATTTGTTACATGCCTTCTCTAAGGAATCAGATCTACACTAAAAAACATGAAGAACTGAAATGGATTGGTTGTTTATTGTAAAAACAAGGAAGGTATACAAACTAGTTTTATTTATATCAATGAATGGGGTTATTATAGTTGTCAAAGTTAAGCATATCGTATATAAATAAATATACATTGGTTATTTATTGTAAAACCTGAGAACTAGTATGTACTGCACTCAAATGCAATGTTTTTGGTTTCTAAAATTCAGTAAAAAAAATGAAAATAGAACATCTGAGTCGATTTTTTACCCAAAAATTCATTATTCAACAAAATTTAATCGAATATACAAATGCTCCACCTTGTTGCTTTTCTTGATTTCATTTCACTACTATTGTCATTTTCACCTTCTCTCCACCTCAATCGAGCAGTGGATGGCATGGATAACATATAACATTTACAACATAAGTGAAAAGAAAGCCCTGTCACTAAGTACAAAAGTATAAACTAACAAAAGAATATAAAATAAAATTTCGTTTTCAGTAGTCAATATAACCAACCCCATTAATCAGTAATATCTAAAAATTATTGTGTTCCAATCCAGTTTTGTTAGATACACTAGGCGTTTACGGTGCTAATCATATAATATCTAATGTTTTCAGTAGTCAATATAACCAACCTCATTAGAGTTTTATTCAAGAGAAAAGTGTTGAATAATAATGAATATAAGGAATGTGCATTAATAGGAAAATACCCCATGAAACTTGGTGTCTGAAGGTCATTCTTGAAATTGGGCACTAGGTGCATGTTGAAGCTTAGAAAGATTTTCCAAAAGCTTTGCCATTATATCATCTAACATTTCACGAGTATTCTTGTTTTCCATGTTACTAGGTACAACATGAAGTGTATAATCTGGACCAAAATACTCATAATACTCATTTGGTGGCATCTTGTCATCATAATCAACACCAAGTGCAACACTTGTCTGCTCACATTAAAAGAATAAAAGTCAAATTAAGTCTTAAGTACTTACAAGGAAGCTGAAATGTTCTATTTATATAAACAATAAGTCGCTGACTGACCATGTTAATCATATAAATCTTAGACTGGGTAAAAGTAATGCATACAGATATTCGATCCATACTAAAAAAAGATGATTTCATTGTATTAGTAAGATATGTAAGGTAGAAGTGAGTGCAATTTTGTACACACTAATCCAAACAAATCATTAGTTTTTATTTGTTATATGAATGGTGACAACATGGAAAACACAATGTTATTCAATAAGAACTAGTGTTTGATCATATAGTGTCAACAAAATTATACTCATTAAAGTTATCTTCATCGTACTAGCCTTTAACGAAATCATAGATGTTGTCAATGCCACTGACTCGTAAAAGGAAAAAGTTTTCTGGTAATTTATCATTTCATTCAAAATATTAAAGACTTTTAGAACCTTTTTTTAGGAAAATATGCCTGTGATGTAACATAAAATATTAGAAATAAAATAAATACCTCGTAGCACCAACAACGAGCAACGTTGCGAATTGTGTAACCGCCTCCACCTAATAGCAGAATTGACACATTAAATGATCGCATGTACCTCACACATTCTCCATGTCCTTTGATCGAAAGATTAAAACAACCCAACTGATCTCCAGATAAAGAGTCGGTGCCATGTTGGAGAAAAATAAATCCAGGCTTAAAAACTTCCATCACTTTACCCATTATTGGTTTAAAAAGAGAATGATAACTCTCGTCGTCAATACCATCACCTAATGGCACATTCGAAGAATAGTATTTTCCTTTTCCATATCCTATGTCTCTTGTATCTCCTGTGCCTGGAAAATAATCTCCAAATTTATGGAACGAAACTGTCATTACTCGGTCAATCATATAGAAAGCTTCTTCAACACCATCCCCATGGTGTATATCGATGTCAAGATATAGAACACGCTGCAATATAAAAAGTGTGATGTTGTTAATCTAGAAGCTTAAAAAAGAGACTCAAGCATAAGACTACTTTGCATAGAGTATTCAAACATCCTACAAATGCGGTAGGAATTTTGTCTTGTTTCTTCTGAGGGTCATTTCTAACAAATGCATATTTCTTCAAATTTAGGTTAGGGAATAGGCACATTTGGCCTATTCAATGTTCTCCAAATCTCCAGATTAACAATTTTCATGTCACCTCTTATACATCGAATGGACGAGCACTGAGGTGTAAAGTTCCTAAATATTTGAAGTGCTAAAATGTGACTGTAAAAATGAGGTTTAATTATACAAAACCATTAAGCAGTTGGGCCCAAGCTTAAAAGGTAGAAGCCAGGCAGAGCCTTTCACATCGTACAATTAGGGCTTTTTCTACAATAACCAAAACACTTGAACTTTGATTAGAAGTACAAATCTTCAAGCAATGTACTAGTAACATTTTAATTTGAGTGATATAACCAACCCTATTAATCAGTAATATCTAAAAATAAAACTCTAATGAGGTTGGTTATATTGCTAATCATGTAATATCAAATCCAGTTTTGCCAATCAGTAATATCTAATGTTTACGGTGCTAGTCATGTAAACAAAGAATTTATACAGAACAAATTATATACACTTTAGGAAATAAACATGGTACAGAAATTAAAATCCCTTAGCCAAATTAGGGTTTTGTGTTACCTCGATTCGTAAATCCAAGCTCAAGGAAGCAAACGACAACAGATTGAAGGAATATTTGATCGACGAAGTGGAAGGGAGCAGATCAATGAAGTGAAGTGATGGGAGCATAAGTGAGAGGATGGTAGAAAAGTAACGGCGGAGAAAATTTTGCTGAAATAGAGAGAACGTAATAATGGACAAAAAGAGACGGGAAAAACGTGACGACCTTTAAGCAATTGGCGGGGAAGGCGGCAAAATTTGGCAACCTTAACCTAAAAAAAAAAAAAAAAAAAAAAGTAAAAACAATGGTAAAAATAATATTGGTTGCATTTACACTACCAACGCTACCAATAAGTGCAAGTAAAAGTGGGTTTTCTTGTAGTGACATTAACTATCAATTTAAATTAAATTCAAAATTGGGGTCGTTACATGTTCTATTTCGATATGTAAAGTACTTTAATAGTATTGCTAAAATGTCGATTTAATATTGCAGGCCATTAAAACAAAGCTTACCCATCACAAGACCAAGCGATCCCTGACATCACTCAATAAACAAATGTTAAGCCACAAAAATTCCAAGTTCAAATACTATATAAGAAGTGCTTCAAGCAAACAGTTAGTGATTCCGCCGGAGGTGGGCTCTTTCTAACTAATTGTGATCGTTTGTGCAAACGAGCATACGATTAAATAGCCTGTGTCTGCCCCTGCAAACTCACTTAACAATGAAGTACACTTCTTTGGATAAAACAAACTACTTGAAAAAGAAAGGAATGTGTGCTTGAAAAAGATAACAAGGAGTCACCGATATGAGCAAATGGCGAAAAGACATGGGCAAGCAGGCAGGAAACAGCCAAAGACCACTTCGGAGGCATAAGCCCTCTTCGGAGGCACAACTCTTCGATGGATAAAGACCTCCAACGGGGCTTGTCAGAAAAAGAAAGTTCTCTTTCTCAACCAAAAAAGATTGGTGGAATGACCGGAGGTATCTTCCCAAGTGGAAGGCACAGGGCCCTTGTTAACTAGTTGCGATCGTTTGCGTAAACAAACATCCAAGTAACTTGTGTCCGCCCCGTGAATCCATCCAACCATGAGAAAGGAAATTCCAGGCAAAAGCCCTACTAGGAGGCACACATTTCACCGAGATTTAAAATAAAACTTCACAAGAGTTGAAATGTGAAAAGCCCTCTTCGGAGGCCCATTTCACCAGAGTTGAAATGCTAAAAGACCTCGTCGGAGGCACACATTTCACCGAGATTTGAAAAAAAACTTCACAAGAGTTGAAATGTGAAAAGCCATCTTCGGGGACCCATTTCACTAGAGTTGAAATGCTAAAAGACCTCTTTGGAGGCACATATTTCACCGAGATTTGAAATAAAACTTCACAAGAGTGTAAATGTGAAAATCCCTCTTCGGAGGCCCATTTCACCAGAGTTGAAATGCTAAAAGACCTCTTCATAGGCACACATTTCACCAGGATTTGAAGTGCAAATAGCTCTCTTCGGAGACACACTTCATAAGAGTTGGAATGTGGAAAAGCCCTCTTCGGAGGCGTACTTCTACTTTTAAGAAAAGATCAATCTCTCTACAATGAGAATATTTTTCTCCGAAGATTGAAGTACCAAATCAAAGCCTTCTTTCGAAGCCCACTTCGTCGCACAGGAGAATTCACTACTTTTCTTTTAAAAAAAAGAGAAAAAGAGTGATCATTTCCAAAAGTTGAAGTGTATTAAAAAAGAGAGTAGACTTCTCCAATACAAGGCACATTCTACTTAATCAGCGAAATATTTCCTTAAAATGGAAAAATTATTCTCTAAAGTACGAAACGAGCCTTCTCAAAAATGGAAAAGCTGTTCTCCAAAAAAAGAGTACAAGTCCTCTCGAAACAGAAGAGTTGTTCTCCAAAATCTTGCCAATGTGAATGACATTGCAATAAACCGTGGTATGGGAGCAATATAATATAGTTACAAAAATAAAAGCAATGCTCAAGCAACATACCACTGGCTTACTGCAATGTCACACAAAGAAAATAAAGAAACTTGTATGAAAAAGAAGAATAAATGCATTCTCAAATACAGACAGAAGTTTGTACAAGTAAAAAAATCATTTTATTACATACTATGAAAATTTTATACATGTTCAGGTTTAAAAATAAAAAGAAGGCGGGGACCGGTACCCACACAATCTCCGGTCAACACAAGCCTTTATACATACAAGCAAAAAAGCAAAAAGCGAGATGAAAAACATAGGACCAAACCCATCACTTCTTCTTCCTGGCACCTTTGGAGCTCTCACTTGGTCGGATGATTAACTTTTTGGGTCGGCTTTTAAGAGTAAGGGAAGAAGGAGAAATGGGTGCAATTGGATCTTCTTCTGCTTTTTCTTCCCTGGCAGAACCTTCCCTCTTTCTCTTTGAGATTCCACGCTTCCCCTTCTTCCTTGAAGAAGACTCACTACCCGGAGTGAAAAGTGCAGACAACTTTATGTCATCAGAAATAATTTGCTTCGGAGTTCTTTCGCCTTCTTCAGGTTCCTCGGCTTTCTGTTCTTGTGAAGCGACCGGGTCATCCAAGCCTTGAAGAGCTTCTATCTGCTCCTCTTGTGACCCCGGTTGAGAAACGGAAGGAGGAGTAATCTGAAGAGGCGGGAAGGGGACAGCTGGAGGAGGGGAAGTCTGAACAACTCTTGGCGCTTTCACTACAGGAGAAGAGAAGATAAAATCAGCATCTCTCATAAAGAGAGGAGAAAGTGGCGCGTCAAGATTTAAGTAATAATCAAAAAGTTCATCAAGCTCATGTGAAGTAAACAAGCAGTCCACTTGAGCAAGATCAGCATTGAGCTTACCTGGAGAAGTAGGCTTTACTATGTCAACTTCAAAGTCCTGTGCTTCGGTGCTTTCTTAAGTCTCATCTCCAGTGCGAGCGGTTGCACTTTCAATGACATCTTTAGCAGGAGGTGGAGAATGGGAACTGGAGCCAACAATATCGATGTCGGCCGAAATCAAAGGTCGAACTGGGTCGGTTGAGGTTGCCTTCCCTAAATGTTCACCTGCTTCCATTACGGCTCGCTGTTTAGCGAGTTGCTCCTTTACCCTGGCAAGAGCATCAAGTGCATCGTCGTCTAGATAGTGCGCCTCCAAATCTGCTTCAGCATATCCAGCGCCTCCAAGCATATCAAGTGCGGCCTCCCACACTTCGGCCAAAGTGATTTCGTACTTCAGTCCTAAAAACCTAAGGCTACCGCGCCCCAGAACACTATGTATGTAAAACTCGAATAACGTAGAGCTGATGTTGCCTTTAGTTGCCATATGAGATTCTTCGGATGTTGCTTTGCCGGCAATAGATTCATCACGCTCTTTTTCAACTTCAGAAAATTGAGCTTTTAGCATTTCAATTTCCAAGCTCTAGGAGCTGGTTTTTTCTCGCAACTAAACAACGTCAGTTCGGTAGCTTTCTACAACTCGCTGCTGCGCTTCGAATTTAGCTTCAGCGTCTCTTTTCCCGGCATGAGCATCTCTCACCTGCTTTTGAAGCACTTCTTCTCTTTGAGAATAGGAAGTGGAAGAAGTGGCAATCTCCTCTTTAAGTTTTTCAACTTCCGCTTCAAGTTTCTCATTGTAAGCGGCAATGCTCTTCATCTCTGCATCATACTGATCGAGTGTTTTCTTCCACTCGGATTTATCATTTTCCATAGTCAGAATGGCTTCGAGGTTTGCGCGGTTTACTCTTTGAAGCTCGTCAACAAGTTTTTGCCAACCAGACATTATCTCGATATCGAGTTTGACGGCATCAATATTTCGCAGCATAGCTTGCTTGTCGCTTGGGACCAAGTCAAGATCAAAACGCACTCCTTTTAAGCACCAGTGCAGAAACCGGCTTTGAAGAGTAGCCAGACCCTATCCAACTTGATACGAGGGACAACTGATGATTGTTTGAATATCGGCTCTTTGAAGGGAAGGAGAGCTGGAAGGGATTTCCAAAGAGATGGGAGCAGCGGGCTTTTTAGAAATTTTAGATGCCGGCTTTTCGCCAAGTTTGGCACGTTTACTCCAATCTTCAGCGGCATGACTTTTCCCTTTGTCATCACGAGATTTTCGTTTGTGAGAATCATCCTCTCTCTGGGAAGAATCACGTCGTTCGTCCCTTCTCCCGTAGCGTTCTTCATAAGCATTCCTCTTACGAGCTTTTCTTGCAGCTCTTTCTTCGTCGGTCTCCCATGAGGCAGGAAGATACCTTTTGGGGTCATAAGAGCCACGTCTCCTATAACGCTGGAAATCATCATAGTAAGAGCCGTTACGTCCCATTGGAGAACCTGAAAAAGAAGAAAAGACAAGTTCAGAAATCTTCAAAGCAAGGAAGTTGCATGCATATAAGTGCTGAAAAATCCTAAGTGTGTGTAACGTGCAAACTACGCGTGTCAAACTACGAACCACTCCTCGGTTGGGGGGTGATGACGGATTTTACAGCAAGTGTCAACTCTTGAGCTGATGGAGTTTGTTGCAAGACAGATGTCGCTTCAACTACTGGAGAAATAACTTTAGTAGTAGTGGTATCGTCTTTAAAGAGCTCCTGCGAAGTAATCATCAGGTTGCTCAATCCCTCAAAAATGTCGTCACCATCGCGCCCAGCGAGACCCTTCCCCTCAGCTCCTTCACTAGCAGTCTTCCCGGATTGGTGAGGAGGTTCCTTTTCCTCAATGACAAGGGCAAGTGTAAATTTGAAAGATGACCCCGCAACGTCAAGAGAGGCAGAACACTTCACCAGTGAAGCCTGAGTAGTAGGTTCTTTCGGTATAAGTTCTTCGGTGGACACTAAGGCATCTGGTGTCTCTACTGGAGAATCATGGACTTCATGAGGCTGAGTAGAACGGGAAGAGTGCAGAAGTCCAAATTGGTGCAGAAACTCGTCTTTCAGCATAAATTTAATGCTTCTCTCCTGAACCGCCACAGCATTTAGTCTTTCAAAAGTCGGCTTGTGGCTGGGATCTTTAGAGGGAGGAGGAAGTGCGGTAAAAGTAAAGAATGGAATTAGCACTCAACAACTCAGACTTTAAAAGGCTCAAATGGAAAGAACGGGAATAAGCAATCTTACTTCCTACTCTCTATATGGCATGAAATTCTGGAGGGGCAGCGAACGAAGAAGAATTGATTCAAGAACCCATGGGCGCTTTTCGAAAGATCGACGATCAGTCTACGGTTCCTAGCGCTTCTCACAAGTGTGATGGAGGGATGATCTTTGTGTTTTACAAATGTGCACAAGAAGAAAATCTCCTCAAGCTCGGAAGATGATCAAGTGTCCTCCTGAATAGTACATACAGTCCCATGAGGATGGTGTAGCCATTGGGATGTAATTGGAAGGGAGAGATAGTTAATCGCAGAAGGAGTTGTTGAAGGAAATCATTAAAAGGAGGAATAGCTCCATTCAAGCACATCTGGCGATTGACAGCGATAAAACCGAGAGGTGGCCTGTCAGCAGTATCGTTTGGCCCAGGAAGTAAAGCATCTACTTCAGCAATACCAAACTGAATGCGTAGTTGGTTGAACACCCGTTGATTCAGGGTATTTGAAGTCCTTTCCGGGGGATCATCCAGCTCCAACTGGTCCCACTACTTCTTCTTGCTGAGAAGACATTCTACACAAGGAACTGGATATTCCAATGTGATGGTGCACGTTTCCTAAATATGTGAAGTATTGTGCAAAACTAATAAAACGACAAGCAAATATAACTGAAATTAAACTAATAGGCATTTGTCAATTATAAAGTTTCAGGGCTTGTTGCTTTAAGTCCAAATACAGGTGCAGTGTTGATGCGAACAAATCCGCTTTAATTGATTCATATTTCTTTGATTTAATATTTCACTTGAATTTGTTGGTTCATGGCACTTCATATAATTTATTTAAATTAATTATCCTTTATCGACTAATCTGTCTTTCGATGTGGGCGATCAGTGGCAGTATATTCGTCCCATTTTTCTGCAAATGTTGTGTTTAACAGGTTATTAGCATTAAAGTTAATATAATCTATAAAGAAGTTCAATAAGTTAAAACATGTTATCTCGGCAGTTCAAGTTGAGAATTCAATTCAACAATGTCATGTTCATTCGAATTGAAAAGCGTTCAAGTCCTTAAGTCGCAGGAACGACTCAAGCTAGCTCGGGGATTATTTAGGTCGTCCAGATCAAATCCAATGACCTAACATAAGTCAAACTCTCTTAAGTCGCATTGTTCGAGCCAAGGAGTTCAAGGATGTGAAGAACAGGCTAAGTCCTAGTTCGCTTGAATGCATACGCGGCCTACGAGTTATATCGCAGGAAGTTAGGTCGTTCGAAAAGTTAGGTCGTTCAGCCTCCCTTAGGTTGCAAGAATTCTTAAATCGTTCGGTTTGTTAGGTCGGCCAAGTTTGTTAGGTCGTAAAGGTTTTTATGTCGCTCAGATTCCCTAGATCGCTTCTGATGTAACTCAACAATCTCTAGCTATCTCTTGTCAAAATCGCTATGCCCTACTTTCCTTAACCCACTAAATCCTCTCCACTCAATAGCTCGCTATCTCATTAACCTATAATCTGATAACCAGTTATCGCCTATACAATGAAATCCATCATCTTATTAATGAAATCCATTATCTCTCCATACCACCAAATCACCCAAAACTGATTCAAGTCATCGCAGATCCATCATACTGCCGTGCTCTTGTGAATCGCAGCAACAACATAGCTAACGATGATCGAAAATCGATTGCAACATGGCTCGAAAGTGTAACGCGACGTACAGAGTTGGACTGAGGTCAGAAAATGAGGATTCGCAATTCGGTGATGAACATAGTTGGATAAAGATCGAATCCACTTGCACGATACAATGGTAAAGATGAATTAATGACTGGTTAGATTGAATTCGCCCTTGGAAGCTCGAAGGTTCGTAATGGCAGAGCCGGTTGTCAAAGCAGTTAAGTAAGGAAGAAGAAGCGAGCTAACGGCTTGTATAGAGGAGAGAGAGGAAGATGTATCGGTACGCGAGCTAGCGAGCCAATTGAGTCGCTCACGACCTAGAGCAATTAGATCGAAGCACACGACCTATGACATAGGAGTATACTTCGAGGGGCAAATGTTAATATCATTCTAGACAGCGACTCAAATACTCGAAGGGAACTAGCGACCTAGCGTGATATAGCGACCTAACGACCTAATGAGATAAGCAATCTAATGACCTAAGCATACAACGACCTAATGACTTAACGATCTAAAGACTCTAGAGATTCTACGGGTTAAAGATCTGCGAGTTAACGACCTAGTGACTCCGTGAAGGCAACGACCTACCAAGCTAGAGGAAGAACGACCTAGCGACCTAAAGATATCAACGACCTAGCGACCTAAACTTTTCAATGACTTAGCGACCTAAAGATATCAGCGAGCTAGCGACCTAAAGCATGAAGCGAGTCAGCGAGCTAATGAGTTAGCGACTTAACAAGTCAGCGGCCTAATGACCCAACGACCTAATAGGTTAAGACAGTATGAGGCCGCATGCATGCTACTTCTTCATTAGGTCGCTCACGACCTAAATAGACCGAGATAACTCCATAAGTTGTAACCTCTTATGCCGCTTCTTTCCTAGGTCGCCATGACCTACCAGTTTGTTTAGGAGATCAAGTCCAACCCTGTTAGACCGTAACCCATGTTCCCTAGGTCGCCCACGACCTACGTCCTACCCTTAGGTCGCTTACGACCTACGACCTACCCCTAGGTCGCCCACGACCTACGACTTACTCCAGAAATCTCCTATAAATACCATGTCTACACCACCGAGGGGGGACCCTTTTGGCTCATTTCCGGAACGCCGATACTCTGCTGATTTCTCGACTCACCCGACACTTCAAATACGAAAGACACTTCAACGAACTTCAAGAAGAAATCTAACACATTCGACATGGATTCAAAGAGTTCTTCTACATCGAAGTTCTAGCTATTTGTCTTAGTAGTGTTGTAATCGAAGATTGTTGTAAAGTTGTAATCGATTCAGCAATAAAGAAGATTAAAGTGGACGTAGGCTTAACTTGAAGCCGAACCACTATAAAACTGTTGTCCTTTTATTGTTTTTCTGTGACTTTTCTACTTACTTCTAATTCCCGTATTGACGGGTGGTGCTTTCACTTAATCTCTATTTACACCAGGGTGTTAGCGTTCAATTTTAGCGTTAACAATAAGTGAATGAGGATAAACTAGAAATTGTGAAATGGTAATTGTGAATAAGGGAAAGAAAGGTCAATGTGAATAAAAGAAAATTAATATAGCTAATAATCAATTTGGAATAAATATGTAGGATGTACATATATTATTTTATTCGCATAGCGATTTGATCCAGAATTCGAGCATAGAATTTCGAAATAATTGTATCGATCCGGGTTGGAATTTTTCACTTGATTTTCAATGGCGAAACCTAGATATGGATTTTTGGTTGATTCTAGAATCTCCATCGTAGTTTATGGCTATGCAAGGAGAATGACAGTTTTTGATTAAGAAGCCAGATTTGAGTCCGCACTAGAAAGTGTGGTGGACGATACTAGTTCGGAAGTGAAATTGTGTGATCGAGTGAGCGATCGGATTTGGTATTGCGTACGAATTGTATAAGTACATCGTACGGGTTTGAATGAAATGAATATTGAAATTTCATAAAAAATCTTATAAAATGATTTTGAATGTCGAAATTGGGCATTGATGTTAAGTAGTATGCAGGTGTGTTAAAGGTAAAAGGTAAATTTGAATTCGATTTCTAAGATAATTTAAATTGCTCAACAAAAAGGTATGTATTCGAATGTCTATATGAAATTTGATGATTTACTTGTCCAACAAATTGCTCTTTTGTTTTCCTTTCGAAATCTAGGAACCCGTGGTACCATTTTGTAGTCGTACCGAGCAAGCCGCGCAAAGGAGACGTTGGCGAAATTTTTCGAAAATTTAGCGAGTTCGAAAAATTTTGAGAAAATTTTGATAATTTAAAATTTGAATTTAAATTTAAATTCGAATTGTCAAGAAAATAATATTGTTTGGAATTTATGGTTACGTTTGGAAAGTTAGTTGAAGCGATAACGAGCCTTTAATAAAAAGATTTGTTTTGGCAAGTTGATAAAACTGATTGATTTTGGGGAAAATAATAAACAGGTTGAGGATCATTCTTCTTAACTAGTAATTTTGGGACGAAATTCTTTTAAAGGGGGAAGAATGTGATGACCCGGAATTTTGAACATTTGAAATTGAAATATTTGAAAGTTAGTTTAACTTGAATTTCAAATGTATCTATTTATTTGGAAATTTAAATAATTGAATTCAATAATTGGAAATTGAATAAATTGCTGAATTGGGAATTTTGAACTAGTTAAAAATAATTTGAAGGCTAAGAAAATTTATATTGATAATACTGAAGATAAATGAAGCTTCAGCATTGAATTTGGAACTGTTTTGTTCAGATTGAAATTTTATCGTTTAAATCATATTTAAAATAGCCATCCGAGGCACAGTCTCAGAATTCGACAAAACCAGTTCCATTGGATCCTTAATATTGTATTATTATCGGGTTTCAATTTTCGTAGTGTTTGGAGAGATCGTTTGGCCGTATGGTAAGCAAACACGCTGAAAATTATATCGAAATTTAATTTAATAACTAGGTTCAAAAAGCTATCTTCTCCATATGATCAAATTTGGAATCGAAACCTTTTCCATTGTGTTCAGAATAGGGGCATAACCTTACAAATGCCTAGCCACACGCATCAATAGGATTTCTAAAATGTAAATTGCGACAATCGAGATGATTTGAATTTGAATTTAAATTTAAACAAATAATAACTAATATTGCTGCATTTAAAATATTGTCTCAAAGCTTTGCATACACGTGTAGAAGAAATTGAATGTGATGCCCCACCTCTATACCCATGCTAGCCAAGGACACTACTGGGTAATGTCGTCAACTAGCATGGAGAATAAGGCTGTTGAGGAGCGACCATCTGTATAATTGCTTTGTGCGAGTACCGATATGCCACATAAAATATAACAAAAGGAAATCCGACATACCGACACGAACTCAAAGCTACTACACAGTGGCTATATGTAATCTTCGGAAACAAATATAGAAGTATCATAACACAAATCAGTCACAGAAGTTCATATCTCAAAGGCGGAAACAGATATCAATATTACACATAAAAGTGTATATCAGAGTAGTGGTCTAACAAGATCCACAATATAACAAAAGAATAGTTACAAATGCTACAAAAAGAATAAGTATACATCATAGAGTCTATATCTCAAATTTATACAACAAAATAAACTACTAATCTAAGTAGTTAGCCAAAAGTCAGGATAATAATCCCAGATGAGGAGTCAAGTAGAAGCAGCTATAACTTCTCGGTCTGACTCGAGTATTATTTAATAAGAAAATAATAAACGGATCAGTCTAACTATAAATATAAGATAAAATGAGATAGAATACGAGATGTGAAAAAAAGTATGGTAACAATAATGCCATTAAATGACAAATATACCTTTGCCAACACGAAAACCATACATCATTTCAAGAAATCTCGAAACACAAAAAAGAATGTCATATTCTTTATTTTTGTTCACCAAACCATAAATATTGACAATTTTATCAATGCCAATCACAAAAGTTAATGACACACAAATTCGCCAATGCACAAATATTGATAAAACTTATCAATGTAAATCACGAAAATTGGTGAAATACAAATTCTAGAAATCATCAACTAGCAATCCAGAAATCACAAAGAGCGGGGGAAGAGGCCTATCACAAAACGGGAGCATGAAAGCTCACGGACACGTGTATCACAAAACAGAACGCTTTTCCACGGTTGCTAACCATTCATTTTGAGCTGAAGCTCCACAAAATAGCTCGAAGACCATGGGTCGCTACCCCACCAAATTGAGTCGAAACTCCATAAAAACGGGGTTTACTCTCCCTCGCAGACAAAGAGACATCGCTCATTGCTAGTCTAAATCACAAAATGATCATCATCGATCATCAAGAAGTGTCAAATACACTAAGCTAGTAAATATATGAGCTTAGCATCATGTCCCATAACCACTTGCTTAACTTTAATATTTACGAACAAATTGTACATCTCCACTCGAAAATTGTCACAAGAGGTTCAATCGAACAAGTCCAAGAATTAACAGACGGAATAAACGCAAGCGTTTCATACCACTTATTTTACTAAGCCGTTTAATTAGATTTCTCATACGAGTGAGGTAAAGGTTTGTATATGCTAGTAGATTGGAAAACGGTTTAAGAAGCGAGCTTTGTAATAAAATAGTGTTCAAATCGTTTTGATGAAAGAGTTTTGATATTTACTACTAGTATTGAAACCTTTATATTTTTTAAAGTGACAAGTCACAAAAATGATTGTAAAAATAATCAGTCACCAAAATTCACATTCGAAGACGTGAATAAAATCCAAAGAAATCGATTACCGAATCCATCGAAATGGATATTCCCAAAAATCCTGATATAAAAGAAGTCATCAAAGTCGATAATAAATTATAATCAACAAATCGGATAATCACGAATCGATAAAATTGGAATTCTCAAGAAAATAGGCATAATATGCAAAAGCAAGCAGATTCAGACGTCTTAAATGTATGACTCGGACGTCTGAATCTGGAAAATAAAATATTTTCCCAAACATAATTCAGAAGTCTGAACCATAGATTTTAGACATCTAAAAATAGCCTTTTAAGCCTATTTTCTTTCTGGTTGCATTCGAGCCAATTTAGACGTTTGAAACTATTGATTCAGACGTCTGAATCTGGGAATATAAGTTTTTCTAATATAATATTGAAACTTCTGAAAAGAAGCATTCAGACGTTTGTAACCTGTTTCTCAGGCCTTTCTTGAACTTAGGCCAAAAATGGCCAAAACGAATATCGAAAGCTATCGGACGAGCAAAAACGACTAAGGATTTATGCCAAGCAACAACCCAGCCTTAATGACTCTTTGATACGCCTCGAATATCAATGTCCAAATATCCATAATAGGATTTTCATAAAATTTTCTTTCAAAACACCAAAAATTGGAATATTCCCCAAAGCAATCCAAATCAAAAGCAAATGCAGATGAATAAGTGTTAGGAATTAATACCTAACAACAAGGATAGACATAGATATAGATGTGAGATAAAAATTTCACCTTTAATCCCAAAACAAATGAAGAAGAAGCTATAGAGCAATGGCAAGGACAATCACTCTTCAATTCCAACCCGACAAGCTTGAATCTAAGCTTAAAAAACGAACATTTCCTAAGTTAGGTTTGGGAATTTCTGAAATTGAAAGGAGAATGAGTTGGAGAAGAAGAAAAGCAGGCTTACCAAAGCTTCTTCTATGAATTTGGAGTTAGAACATGGATTTGCAAAGATGATTAGGGTTTGGAGTTTTAATTTCTCATTCCTCTCTTCATTTTTAGTGAAACTTGAGTGTTAGGAAAATAAGAATGAAGTGAAGAGGAGAGGTGGACTGAGCTAGAGTAATAAGTGGGGTTAATGGGAAGAAACCCAACCCAAAGCCCTAAGTGAAAAGTAGCAAAATTCTACTAACTCCAAACATATCGAAGTTTATATTCAAAAAGGTCGCAAACGACATTTTGGACTCAATGGAAGCGGTCTCGAGTCCTAATTCGACTGTTTGCAGAGAGTAGCTTTTCGGACATAAATCCGACTAACGATGCTATATTTAAATAAAATGTTTAAATATACAACCGTAAAATATGCGGGTTGTTATAGGCTCCCCTCCTTAAAGAAATTGCATCCTCGCAATATTTAAGATGAAAATAAAAAGTAACAACCATAAAAGCGTATCAACACAAAAGAAATTTGAAATAAGAAGTTCACCGCAAAGAGCGCGAGAGAGTAAGTCCGGATGTGTTCGCTCGATGAATTCTCTAGATTCCCAAGAGCAATCTTTAGGATTTGAAGATCATTGAACTTTCACAAGAGGAACATCTTTATTTCGAAGGCGTTTAACCTCCGAAGCAACAATACGAATAGGATGTTGCTCATAAGTCAAATTAGACGAAACTTCAGTTTCTTCCACAACACCAGGCTCAAGAATAGAATTGGAATCTCTTAGGCATTTCCGTAATTGAGAAACGTGAAACAGTCATGAATAGCAGAAAACTGATCCATTAATAAAAGGCGATAAGCCACCGAACCAATAGATTCAGTGATGGGAAATGGACAAATATATCGAGTGGTTAATTTTCCCGATCGACTGAAACAAACTACACCCTTCATAGGTGAAACACGAATAAACACAATATCTCCCACAGAAAATTCCAATTTCATTCTTCGGTTATCGGCATAGGTTTTTTGTCTACTTTGGGCTTCTTTCATCCTATGACGAATAAGGTCAATATTTTCTGTGGAATCACGAATAAAATCCGGGCCTAAAACCAGCTTCTCACCGGCCTCAAGCCAACAAGAAGGAGATCGGCATGGCCTTCCATAAAGTGCCTAGAAAGGAGCCATACCAATACTAGATTGGAAGCTATTATTATAGGAAAACTCAACAAAAGAAATATGATCTTCCCAACTTCCATCAAAATCAAGGACACATGCACGAAGGAGATCTTCAAGAGTTTGATTCACATGCTCGGTTTGTCCATCGGACTGAGGATGATAAGCGGTGCTAAAATTATGCTTCATTCCCAAAGCTTTTTGAAGACTCTACCGAAATCCACTAGTAAACAATGGATCACGATCTCTAACAATAGAAGTAGGAACCCCACGTAATTTTACAATTTCTTTGAGAAAGATTTTGGCCAAAAGAGGAACGGTCCGATTAGACCGAATGGGAATAAAATGGGTGGATTTAGTAAGTCTATCAACTATCACCCATAGGCTATCACGACCCGAACGAGAACGGGGAAGGCCGTCAATAAAATCCATGGAAACTTGATCCCACTTCCATATTGGAATTTCTAAAAGTTGCAATAACCCACCGGGCCTTTGATGCTCGGCCTTGACAAGTTGGCAAGTCATGCAATGCTTAAAAAAGTTAGCAATATTAGATTTCATTCCCTCCCAATAATAAAGTCGCTTCATATCCGCGTACATTTTGCTACTACCGGGATGAATGGTAAATTTAGAAGATGAGAATCTTCTAAAATATCTTTATGAAGATCACTAATATTTGGCACGATAAGTCTACCAAATTTTCGAATACCACCATGAAAATCAATATCAAACTCTTTCAAACCTTCAATATCAAATTTATCCCTACAACTTTGGCTAAGAAGAGCCAATTCGGGATCTAGCTTTTGAGCTTTAAGAATGCGGTCCAAAAGAGAAGGATGAGCCTCAAGGCTACATAAAGCCAAAGATGAACATAAATCGGATTCACGGTCTTTAATCTCACAAGTGGATAAAATTCCGAGATCTTTCCATTCGACTATCATCATAGAAACAACCGCTTGTTGCTTACGACTAAGAGCATCGACAACACAATTTCCCTTTCCAGGAGTATAAAGAATATCAAGATCATAAGATGCAAGGAACTCGAGCCAACGCTGTTGACGTAAATTAAGTTTCGTGTGAGAAAATAAATACTTCAAATATTTATGGTCGGTGCAAAGAATAAATTTTTCTCCAAAGAATAATGACGCCAAATTTGAAGGGCGAAAACAATGGCCGCGAGCTGTAAATCATGAGTGGCATATCAAGTCTCGGCTGGCTTCAATTACCTAGAAGCATAAGCAATAACACGTTCTCTTTGCATAAGAACGACACCCAAACCAACATGACTAGCGTCGGTATAAACAATAAAATCTTGGTTCCCTTCAGGAATTACAAGGATGGGAGCATCAGAAAGGAGTTCTTTTAATTTCTGAAAAGAAGCTTCACATTTGTTCGACCAAATGTATTTATCTCCCTTGTTTGTCAAACTAGTAAAAGGTACGAAAATTTTAGAAAAGTCCGTTATGAATCGGTGGTAATAACTTGCCAATCCAAGAAAGCTACGAATCTCTGTCACACTCTCCGGTCTCTTCCAATCTTGAATCGCCTCAATATTTGAAGGATCCACGGAAATTCCGGATTTAGAAATAATATGACCAATAAACTTCACACGAGATTACCAAAAGTGGCATTTACAAAAAAATTCTTTCAATTCATTGTTCCTAAGAGTTTCCAACACAATCTGAAGATGCTTTTCATGCTCCTCCTCGATTTTAGAATACACAAGAATATCATCAATAAAGATGAGAACAAATCGATCGAGGAAGTCTTTGAAAACTCTATTCATAAGGTCAACGAAATAAGCCGGAGCATTCGTTAAACCAAATGGCATAACAAGCCATTCATAAGATCCATAACGAGTATGGAACGATGTCAAAGGAATGTTATCTTCTGCAATACGAAGCTGATGGAAACCGGTTGCTAAGTCTAATTGTGAAAAGACTCTAGCACCACAAAGTTGATCGAATAGATCATCAATCCGAGGTAAGGGACATTTATTCTTGACAGTAAGATCATTAAGCTTGCTGTAGTCAACGCAAAGCCTAAGTGTACTATCGGATTTCTTCACAAAAATAGCTGAAGCTCCCGAAGGAGAGGAAATAAAGCGAATAAATTTCTTCGTCTCCAATTCGGATAATTGTTTGCGCATCTCCTCATTTTCCTTATTGGACATTCGGTAAGGAGGACGAGTAAGAGGTAAAGCTCCAGGAATTAGATTAATTATGAACTTAATTGCTCGCTTAGGTGGTAATCCTAAAACGGGCTCAAATATTTCGGTAAAATCACGAACAACGTGAATAAGTGAAATGATATCTTCCTCGTCATCATTATCGTCATCACGAGGATTTAGAGAAGAAAATATGCTGCCAAAGTGGAATCCGAATCTTTAAGTACAATAGAAATCTAATTAACAGATTGTGGATGTCGAAGATAAATAGTCCACGCAGGACATAGGATATGGGCTTCATAACGGTTAAGCCAATCCATTTCCAAAATCATTCCAAAGCCTAAGTAGCGCATGACATGCAAATCGGCTCGGAAAGAAAAAACACACAAACTAATCTCGACGTCTTTTTCAAAGCAAACTGAGTGTTGCGGATCCACTAATTAGATTCGTAATTCTTAAAGAAGTCATTAAAGCAACAACACTTAAAGAATAAGTATCAACAAGTTCCTTTAATATAAAAGAATGGGATGCACCCGTATCAAAAAGAACTCAAGTAGGATGATCACGGAATGCAATAATGCCATCAAGGATAGTATGAGAAATACCTTGACCATGAGAAGTGTTGCAAGGGGCTTGCGCCAGATTAATCTTTCCCTCCTTCTTGTTTTGGAGTTTGGGGCATGCAGATAAATAACGATTCGGGTTTTTGCAATAGTGACAAGCATGGTGTTTTGAACACTTATTCGCATAATGGTCCTTAGAACCACAGTAGTAGCATTGCCCACCACTAGAAGTAGAAGTCTTCGCTGCCGGAGATGCTTGTTTCCCCTTTTTATTGGGATAAGGACCTTTGAATTTATTAGGCCTTTTATTGTTGTTGTTGAAGTTCGGTCTGGCACACCCAACTTCAGCATTGCACTCCCTATCTGCCTCTTCAAGACGAAGAGTGATATCAATGAGTTGGTTAAAAGGAACTTATAATTTTAGAAGTAATGGCTTCTTGAGAGTTTTGTTCAAGCCATAGACAAATCTTTGTTTCTTCTTTAATGGGGTGCTTATGTCGACCCCATATTTAGAAAGTGACTCGAATGATGCGATATAATCTACCACGGAGGATTCACCTTGAACAAGGTCAATGAAACGACGAGCCAAAGTCACTTTCTCAGCTTCTGGCACAAACTTTAATTCGAATCGTTCTCGGAATTTCTCCCAAGTAAGATCCGTTTCATTTTTTTCAGAAATCGGAAGCTCGTGCCAGTCTAATGCTCTTTCTTGGAGCATACTAGAGGCCACCTAAACTCGGTGAAGATCAATAAGATTCATGCGAGAAAAGATTCGATCGCATGTTCTTAGCCAAGCTTGGACTTCAATAATGGTTTCAGAACCTTTGAATGGCTTCCCACCCAAGTTGGTGTAGTCACTGCACAAGCGTGCAAATCCGGACTTAGGGTGAGAAGGATCTAGAATGGGTCCTACTGCTTGAGCATTCTTTACAAGATCAAGAAGTTGTTGTGCAGACATAAATACTCCATCTTGGGGAGTAGCACTAGATTGACCGGCGCTGGGACGCCCTGGTCTAACCATTTCTCTTCTTTAAGAAAGAAAGAAAGAAGAATAAAAAGGTTATTCACAAAATGAATATCAAACAATAATGATTGATAAAACAAGGCATCATAAAAGAAAATAGAATAAGACGGTACGAAGACTCGAATTAAATCCTAAGGCACGACTCCTAAGATGGACTTAGGACGATGATCCTTGTTAAATTATTCTACATTGTTCCGACGTTTAGCTCTGATACCAAGTAGTGACGCCCCATCTCTATACCCACGCTAGCCAAGGACACTACTGGGTAAGGTCGTCAACTAGTGCAGAGAATAAGGCCGTTGAGGAGCGACCATCTGTATAATTGCTTTGTGTGAGTACCGATATGCCAGATAAATTATAACAAGAGGAAATCCGACATACCGACACGAACTTAAAGCTACTACACAATGGCTATATGTAATCTTCGAAAACAAATATAGAAGAATCATAACACAAATCAGTCACAAAAGTTCATATCTCAAAAGCGGAAACATATATGAATACTACACATAAAAGTGTATATCAGAGTAGTGGCCTAATAAGATCCACAATATCACAAAAGAATACTTACAAGTGCTACATAAAAGAAAAAGTATACATCATGGAGTCTATATCTCAAATGAATACAACAAAATAAACTACTAATCTAAGCAGTTAGCCAAAAGTTAGGATAATAATCCCAGATGAGGAGTCAAGCAGAAGCACCTGTAACATCTCGGTCTGACCCGAGTATTAATTAATATAAAAAAATAAACGGATCAGTCTAACTATAAATATCAGATAAAATGAGACAGAATATGAGATGTGACAAAAACATATGGTAACCATAATGCCATTAAATGACAAATATACCTTAGACAACACGAAAACCATATATCATCTCAAGAAATCTCAAAACACAGAAAAGAATGTCATATTCTTTATTTTTGTTCGCCAAACCATAAATATTAACAATTTTATTAATGCCAATCACAAAAGTTAATGACATACAAATTCACCAATGCACAAATATTGATAAAACTTATCAATGTAAATCACGAAAATTTGTGAAACACAAATTCTAGAAATCATCAACTAGAAATCCAGAAATCATAAAGAGGGGGAGGGGAAGAGGCCTATCACAAAACGGGCGCATGAAAGATCACCAACACGTGTATCACAAAACGGAACGCTATTCCATGGTTGCTAACCATTCATTTTGACCCGAAGCTCCACAAAACAACCCGAAGACCATGGGTGGCTACCCCACCAAATTGAGTCGAAACTCCACAAAAACGGGGTTTAGTCTCCCTCGCTGACAAAGAGACATCGCTCATTGCTAGTCTAAATCACAAAATGATCATCATCGATCATCAAGAATTTTCAATTACACTAATCTAGTAAATATATGAGCTTAGCATAATGCGAAGATAACCACTAGCTTAACTTAAAAATTTAGGAACAAATTGTAGATCTCCACTCGAAAATTATCACAAGAGGTTCAATCGAACAAGTCCAATAATTAACCGACGGAGTAAACGCAAGTGTTTCATTCCAATTGTTTTGCTAAGCCGTTTAATTAGATCTCTCATACGAGTGAGGTAAAGATTTGTATATGCTAGTATATTGGAAATGGTTTAAGAAGCGAGCATTGTAATAAAATAGTGTTGAAATCATTTTGATGAAAGAGTTTTGATATTTGCTACTAGTATTGAAACCTTCATATTTTTTAAAGTGACAAGTCACAAAAATGATTGTAAAATCAATCAATCACCAAAATTCACATTGGACGACGTTAATAAAATCCAAAGAAATCGATTACCTAATCCATCGAAACGGATATTCCCAAAAAATCCAGATATAAAAGAAGTCATCAAATTCGATGATAAATGATAATCAATAAGTCGGATAATCACGAATCGATAAAATTGGAATTCTCAAGCAAATAGGCATAATAGGCAAAAGTAAGTAGATTCAGACGTCTGAAATGTATGATTCAGACGTTTGAATCTGGAAAATAAAATATTTTCCAGAACATAATTCAAACGTTTGAACCAATGATTTCAGACGTCTGAAAATAGCCTTTTAAGCCTATTATCTTTCTGGTTGCATTCGAGCCAATTCGTACGTCTGGAAATATTGATTCAGACGTCTGAATCTGGAAATAGCAGTTTCCCCAGTATAATATTCAAACGACTGAAAAGGAGCATTCGGGCGTCTGAAACCTGTTTCTCAGGCCTTTCTTGAACCGAGGCCAAAAATGGCCAAAACGAATATCGAAAGCGATCGGACGAGCAACAACGACTAAGGATTTATAACAAACGACAATCCGGCCTTAAAGGCTCTTCGATACACCTCGAATATCAACATCCAAATATCCATAATAGGATTTTCATAAAATTTGCTTTCAAAACACTAAAAATTGGAATATTCACCGAAGCAATCCAAATCAAAAGAAAATGCACATGAATAAGTGTTAGGAATTCATACCTAACAACAAGGATAGATATAGATATAGATGTGAGATAAAAATCTCACCATTAATCCCAAAACAAACGAAGAAGAAGCTATAGAGCATTGGGAAGGACAATCACTCTTCAATTCCAACCCAACAAGCTTGAATCTTAGCTTAAAAGAAGAACATTTCATAAGTTAGGTTTAGGAATTTCTGAAATTGAAAGGAGAATGAGTTGGAGAAGAAGAAGAGAAGGCTGACCAAAGCTTCTTCTATGAATTTGGAGTTAGAGTGTAACGACCCGCAAATCCGTACCCCTTGAGTCAACACTATTCGACCTAAATCAACTCAAGTTGTACAAAAATACAAACCATTTGGGTTAAAGAAGAATAGGTAGAAGAAGAAAATAGAAAACAATAACAGAATCTAACCAACGCAGCAGAATAAAATATAATATATAATAAATGATCTTTACATGAAAACACATATATCTGTTTATACATTACATCATCAGAGTACATCAATCACAGTTCAACAAACATCAATAACATACAACAAGATACACAGCTACTCAACACAGCGGAATATATATAAAACAAGTACGAAAATACGCATCGTCATCCAGCTCATCTCCTGAGCTCCAAAGCATCATATCCTGTATGCTATAATACTCGGTATGACCCAAGCATTACAGTTAAATAACACCCGAGTCAGTCTGGAATACCAGCATGAGAAAATCACACTCATTTGATTACTAAAATTTAAAAAATCCTTTGAAAACAAAAGCATCTCGTAAGACCATGCCAAAAATAAACATGTCGGGTTTTTACCTTACGATAGGTAAAAATTTTTTTTATAGAAATCCTCTGATATTATAATAGGGTCAATATACAAATACTTATAAAATAGCCGAAATTGTTACATTATTAAATTCCAGCTACTAGCCATAGAGTTGGTAATACAAACAAAACTCATACAAGGCTCGTAGGGAGAATGGATTTCCAACTAATGACTTGGCACTGGGGTACCACCTGTCACAGTACGTGGCCTAGATCACAATACCGAGGACTACGCCCGCACCCCTGCAACACAAGACCGGGACTACCCCTTACTAGATAATCCTGGGTGAGATCACCCCACAGTTGGGATCAACAACCGCCAACTAAGCCGAAATAACCCCTGATTTTCATTCATTCCCATTTAAAGAGGCTTGATGCCAAGCGTTACCTTTTTAGAACATATCCCTTAGAATGCCCATTGTCCACCTGACGATGTTTCGCAAGCATTCATCCATACAAGTTCGTCCCGGGTTCGAACGGAACTGAAGGCACTATTCCTACTACATCCATTTTGGAAATATCCGCAGGATTAGTAGCGACTAGCCCTTGCACTTAACTGCTCCAACTTCGAATCCAAAATCGTTTTCCGCGAAATGTACAAACCGGATCGAAGTGGTTTTCGAGAAATAAATTTCGATCCTGGTCACTTCGAAACGATCAACGCATTTGTCCAATATTGATAGCCAATGATTTAACTATCAATTAATATTCACAAACAACCATCCAACATTTTTTAACCAATTACCTCAAAAATATCATCACAAAATATATTTTCACTTTTCAAACCCCTTTGAAAAATAGTTTTCGAAACTATCTTCCTTTCTCAGAATAAATTCCAAGTATTTCTGTTTCCACTGGAATCACCAAGCACAAAACTAGATTTTTAAAATAATTTAAAACACTTTACTTTGAAATGTACTTTAAAACAGTCAAGTTAAAAACTACTTCAATAATTGGTTAAAAATACTTACTATACGAATATTTGAAAATAAGGTTACTTTATAAAATATAAAACTAGGTTTTCACTTTTAAAGCAAAATACTAAGTCACTCTTTAAATAATTACTGCTATAATAGATTAAAGAAAATACTTACCTTAGAATTTAAATATTTAGAAATAATAAATTCTTCAAAACATGCTTTTTAAAACAACTTAAAAACTTTTAATTTATATTTAAAAATTACTTTAAAAACGTACTTGGTTATCCAAGGAGAATTTTCAATCTCAATCACTTAAATCAATTTCCCAAATTGATTCCTAATTTATTCCATTTGAAATAAATTTCATTACTTACTCAATTCATTTCAAAATTCATTAATTATGGACTTTATTGTTATTGTTATTATACTTCCGTTTGATTTTAAATCTCTTAACTAAATTATACAAATTTCAGGTTTTTTTCCCAATTTCTTCTTTATTCATTTCAATAATTTAAATCTTAAATTTTAAATAAATGTTTTTTTCTCTTAAATAATAACACTACAATTTAATATTCATTAACTTCCTGTTTATTCAAAATATCCTTTCTATAACCTAGATTTGTTTATTAGAATTTCAAAGTCACTTTATTTCTTTTCCATTTCATTCTTAAATTTATTCAAATTTTTTATAATTATTTTCTTACAAATTCACTTCTTTTATTTTCCTTCCAAAATCCAATTTATATATTTTGGGTAATTCATTATACCTTATTATATCCAACCAAACCATAACATTCAATATTCTAATATAATTCATCATAGAATATCAAATAATCACAACAGAGGGTATTAAACAATTTAAATAAATGTTGAGGGATCCAGTTGGATCACTCCAACCTGTTTTCTCGGCATCCATAGACGTTAGCACGACATAAATATCTCTACTACAAAATGAGGGAAATCAATCATTCCAAGGTGTAGTATATACTACTATATAACACATCAATCAATTCAACCATTCAAACAATTATTTAAATTTGATCATTTAAATTCAAAATTAAATTCAACTGAGAGAGATTAACTCGCCTTTGATTTTTGTTTGCAAATCCAATCCATCACGACTTGTTTTCCATGATTTTAGACCTTGTACAAAAATGTATATGATCTATAAATATTTGAACTAACCAAGCGGCCTATTAACATTTAATAGTGTAATTTAAACAAATTACTTTTTTTTTAAAACAATTTAAGTAAGCAAAATAAATTTCATAGGTTAATTAAACAGTTAAATTCCCAAATCCATTATATATATTTATTTACTTATTTACTTCGTTGAAACAACTTATACTAAATGACCATATACATTTCAAATCAAATCTCAATGATTATCTTACTTAAAGATTCACTCTTTTATTTTCTTTTCGAGCCCCAATTATATATATATATATATATATATATATATACATAGAAATATTAAATTAAAAACAGAATTGTCATATGTATATTTTATTATAGAAATAGTTTCTTGTTTTCTGTACATCCATAAATTCGATTTAAATTCAAATGAAAAAAACAAGTATACCTTACTGCTTTGACAAAGCACACACAAGCCTGACACTCTCGTCCAAGATCGAGCTATGAGAATTCGCCACTGCCCTAGCTGACATAACAACCCCTACCTCACACACGAAGAACCCCAACAAGATAACGGCTTGGCCGCTGGTCCCGCTTCCACACGACCTGAGCGACATCGCGACTCGCTGCCCCACTTCACTAACCCTAGACACGCGACTGCCACCACTCGCCAGACCCAACAATCGATCGACGGCCCCATCGCCGAGTCACGCCGCTGCCACGCGTCGAAGTTGCCAGTAGTGGCGACATTGTCGCTCACGACTTCAATCGGCCTAAGCTAAAATTGGAAAGGATAATTCGTGCCGATTCGAGGAGGAATCGAGGAGGGTTCGAGCGTCTCCTTTCTAAATCGAGACCGTGATTTAATTCAACCATTATTTTTCGATTTTGAATCTCGTTTTGTTTTGAAAAAGAAAGGGAAATGGTATGTTAATTATAGCTGAGGGGTGTTGTGCTTCAGAAGACGAAAGGAAATCATGATTTGATTTCTGCGCGTTGAAAATATTAGCGTGCCTGAGGCAATTTGCTACAGTGACCGCGAAATGAAAGCTTTAAAAATTCCGATGTGAAACTATTTCGGCTGTGATTTGAATGGTATATTATTGAAATTCAAATCGTCTCAATAAAATTTTCAATGCGTTTATATATTGTACGCTCACTCAAGAACTCCAATCACTACGAAAATTGAAACCCGATAATAATACACTATTACGGATCCAATGGAACTGGTTTCATCAAATTCCGAGACTGTGCCTCGAAAGGCTATTTTTAAATTCAATTTAAACTATAAAATTTTAAAACTGAACAAACCACTGTTAATTTCAATTTTACAACTTTCATTATCTCCAATGTTATCAATATAAATTTTAGAAGCCTTCAAATTATTTTCGACGGGCTTAAAACTCTAGATTCAACATTTTACTCAACTTCAAATTATTTGATTCAATAATTTAATTATCAAATAAATAGTGATACTTGAATTCAAGTTAAAATTAACTTTTAAATATTTAAAAATCAATTAAATATTTGGATTTTAAATGCTTAAAAATTCCGGGTCGTCACATTCCTCCACTCTTAAAAGAATTTCGTTCCCGAAATTACTAGTTAGGAAGAATGGTCCGATACACGTTTACCCTTTTTCCCAAAACCAAACAATCCAACATCCTATCAATTAACTTTTTATAAAAGACCCATTATTATTCTTACTAACTTTCCAAACCCTCCCAATAGTTTCAAACAAAACTATTTGTTTAACCATTCAAGTTTCAATTTAAAACCAAATTTGAATCACCAAAATTTTCTCAAAAATTTACTAACTCCCAAAATTTCCGAAAAAAAATTCCAGCGTCTCATTTGCGCGGCTAGCTCGGTACAACTACAAAAGGCTCTACGGGCTCCCAAATTCCAAAAGAAAACAAAAAGCCAAGTGGCTAAATCCAAAAACCCAATCAAATTTCACAGAAATTTAAACACATACCTTTTGTCGAGCAATTCAAATTTATCTTTTGAAATCAAAATCAATTCTCCTTTCCCTTTATAATACATGCATATCTTACTTAGCAATAATTTTCAATCACAATATTCCAAAAACTTTTTATCGACTTTCTTACAAATTTTCAATATTTATTCATTTAAATATTAACTTAGAATATATTCGTAATATCAATTCCCAATTAAGAATTTACCATTCCTTCCTTAAGTTTAGTATAAGCATTTAATATGTTCCCTTATTTATTTTCACTTCGGCATTAGAGTTTATATCTATTTCTATTCATATTGGTTCTCCCATTGCATATGAATTTAATTTTTTTTTGAATAATGAATTTTATCTTCCATTTATACTGATTCATGTCATTATTGTAAAGTAGTATCATTTACTAACTTATTTCAATTTCAAGTTTGAAATCGTTTTGTCGTTAACAAAAAAAAATTCCAAAATTTTTAAAAAAAATTCTAACTCCCAAAATTTTTGAAAATTTTTGGCAGAGTCTCCTTTGTACGGAGGAGCTTTTGCAATTTAACAAAATATATAAATATATACATCGATCCACACGGTCGGAAAAACCAAAAATAGTTCATATTTCCTATTTTTATTGCGTTGGCGTACCTTATTTAGCATTTATAAGCAAGCGGCTTATTTATTTTAGAATTTTGCGCGATCCAATCTACCCAAACATCTTTCTGATACCTGTACTTACTCAATTTAAATATGTAAGTACTAAGTATATGCAATTTAATAACATTTCACTTATATTCAAATAGTTAACACATAGATTTCATAAGTAATGCATGTGATAACATTCATAAGTACATATGCAAGGTTTCTACACTAGTTTTAATTTGTTTGCATCCAAATTACTTACCAATTGATTTCAAAATCATCTTATTTCATTTCTAATAATTCATAGAGTTTGTCCAATCTCGTTTACATCAAACGATCCACTTCCTTATGCAATTCTACAATATTAATGTGAGTAAATAATAACATAGGCTTTATAACCAATTTAAATTGATTCTAACTCAATTCACTCTTAATCCCATCCCATTTTAATTTATTCAAAAACTTTCATTGCATTTCTTTCATATCCAAAAAGTTTGATTCCAAACTATTTTATTATACACGACATCATTCCATGCTTCTATTAATTTTAAACTTAAGTTAATTTACTTCAATTCACTACCATTTCATAACTTAAGTTCATACCCGTTATAATTTATTCATACTCGAATTGGATTTATCTTCATCTCAAATCATTTTTATTTAATCCAATTCCATACAACTTCAATTCATATTCAATTCACTTACAATTTTAAGTAGAATTTCTATTTATAATTCAAGCTTCATTTCCAAACTCTATTACCTATTCACAATCTTTGATTTGATTTTCCTTTGATCAAATCCCAAACATTTCACTAATTTATTCGATTAGTTTATTCTTTTATCCTTTTTAAATATTAATTTACATTAACAATTCATTGTTGAATTTATTAAAAATAAGGCCATTCAATTTATGCTTGAATTGGATTTTTTTATATTTCACACCATATCCATTTTAATCCAATCCAATTTTCATTCAACAACACTTCCAATTATAATCCCATACTTGATTTTCCTTTTCATTTATCTTGAAAATCATTTTACTTGATTCACTTGAGTTCAATCTTATTTTATATCCAAATTTGGATTTTTATCTTTCCGGCTTATTTACTGTTAACCCCGTTCCAGCCTACGAGTTAAGAGGCCCACGAGTTAAAGGAGTCAACGAGTTAAGGCCCAGGATGGGCCACGACTTAAGGTGCTTAACGGTTCAGGAAGGATCTACGACTCAGGAAGCCTCACGACTCAACAAGTCACCGACTCAACAAGTTAACGACCTAAAGCTCAAAGCGACTTAAAGGGTTACGACTCAACGACCCAAGGAGAGATTGTACGACTTGAGGAACCTTACGACTTAAGGAACCTTACGAGTTAAGGAACCTTACGACTTCAAGAATCTTACGGGTCAAGGAAGGCTTGCGAGTTAAGACATTAACGACCTGAGGAATGTCACGACTTATGGAGGTCTACGACTTAAGAGGAATGCGACATAAAGGTGATACGACCTAAGACTTCAGAGACAAGTTCAATACCATGCTATAATGAGATAACTCGTTGACGACATACGACTTATGATGAGTCGTGTACGACTCATACTAAAATCAAGGAAGGTTGCACTGGTTAACTCGTGAATGGCTCAAGACTTTGTGTTATTCATTTGAATGGGAGCATAGCTTTGGACCAAGCGGTGAGCTAACCCAGTAGGTCGGCCGCGACCTACTATGAGTTGTGTACGAGTTATGACCTAATTCCGAGAAATGCCTATAAATACGACCCTAGCTCCAACTAGAAAAGGACTTTTGCTCATTTATTTCAAGTGCCGTTACTCTGCTGCATTCCGAACTACTTCAACACTTAAAGCTTTTGGGATACAAAGAACGCCTCAAGGAACTTCACGAAGAAATCATACATGTCCAACATGAGTTCAAAGATTTTGATCGACATTGAAGTTTAGGCTACTAGTTCTAAGTCACTTATAACTCGAAGTGTGTTGTAATCAAAGTGTAATTGCATCGACTTGTAATCAAATCGTCAATAAAGATATTCAAAGTGGACGTAGGCTCTCTCTTAAGCCGAACCACTATAAAATTGCTGTTGTTTACTGCTTTTCCGCTATTATCTGCTTATAATCTGTTCCCGAGCTATCGGGTGGTGCTTTCACAATTACACTTCATACACCGGGGTGTTAGCGTTCAAATTTTAGCGTTAACATTTATTTCCTTTTTAAACTTTTATAAACAACTCATTTATTAATATTCACTATTCCCTAACTATTTACAATCAATTTTATTCACCCTTTACTTTTAACTAGGGGTTATATATATACATTTTTTCCAATGCTTTTCAATTCTTTTATAAGCTTCTGAAGTTTATTTATTCTAATTCAATACTTGCTTAATTTACATTTATTTGTTTGGGTAGAATTTTATTCCAGTCAATAATATCTATAATTCGACTGAATTCATTTAAATTCAGTTTTATTCCAACTCAACTTTAGTTAAATCTAGTTACATATCATTCTTTGAATTTTTTTTATGAAAGGAATTAATGCCATTAATATCACTCATGACACAATCGACTTTTGATTCAATTCAATCCAAATCTAACTAAATTTTATTTCTCAATATATGTGTTCAAAACTTTTTTATTTATTTAAAAGCTTATATTGCTCATTTGGGTCATTTCATCTTATAACCAAAATTTCTAATTATATATAACACTTACTAGCTTAAGGTATAAATTTTCATTTCACAATTATAATCATTTTACCTTTCAACTTTATATCCAATTTAATTCAATTTCAATTTCAATTTTCTTTAACTTATCTCAAGTTAAATTCAAATATATTTTTCACTTTCATTCACTTTGTTAAATTTTAATTCCCGTATTAAAGTTTTCAATTTCTTCTTATTAATATCAACTTTACTTTATAAGTCCAATAGTTGATCCATTCATTCATTCACAAATTCATTTTCAACCAATAAATTTTATTTCCACATATAATTTAACACAATTTAAATTTTAACTTCCAGTATCCAATTTCCACTTTACTTACTTACAAAGTTGAATCTGTTTCAACAAATTCCAAATTTACTAGTTATCAAACTTTTTATATGCCATAAACATTCTCAGTTAAAATTCCAAAGTTTAAACAATCTTTCAACATTTCAAAATTCCCTTTGAAATCTTCTATATCCAAAATTCCTTTGATAAATTCAGTTTATCTTTTTGAATTTCAAAAATCACCCAGTTTTGCAAACAATTTCAATTCAAAACAATTTGGTAGCAATCTTTCTCTTGGAAACTCAAAAATGAACATCGATGATGCTACAGTCATCATCGAAGTTATTTTCCAACTACCGTAAAGAGTTCAATGCTTTTATCTCTTTTAAAACCATTCAAATGTTTAAATTCCAAATCTCACTGGATTTCAAATCCGATTCAAAAATATTTCTCATAGATATAATATTTTTCCCAATCTTTAGGAATCATTACCAAATTTAAAGGAACTTAAATTCCGAAATTTTCAAATTCCAAACTCTTTAAATTTATATTCAAACATTACTTTGCGATTCCTTCTTATTTTAATTATTAATCACGCTACAATTCACATTTAGTTTATCTTTACAAATTTCATTTGTATACAATTTATTTCTTAGTTTTTAATTATGGTTTCAATATCCTATTCAATTTACACATTAATATTAATAATTTAATGTTATCATTCCTAACAACCAAGCATCCATATATAACTATAATAATTTACGCAAAATCACCTATTTTATATACAAAATAATTTTGGGTAAAATTATTTCATTTACCCAATTTAAAAAAATACTGTGTCGGTTTATCTTGTTTAAGAGTTTAGAAACCCCTATCGATAATATGGCGTCCCACACGTCAACCGGAATACATAAACACTCAACCGATAAATCAACGCAATATAAAAACAATTTTATATTCACTAACAAATACGCACTCATATCTATTAATACGCTCAATCTCATTCTAGAGTACTACGGACTCTATTTAATGAGCAATTCCCACCAGAGCCAAGGTTATCACCAACCTGGCTCTATTACCAAGTGTAACGACCCGCAAATCCGTACCCCTTGAGTCAACACTATTCTACCTAAATCAACTCAAGTTGTACAGAAATACGAACCATTTGGGTTAAATAAGAAGAGGTAGAAGAAGAAAATAGAAAACAACAACAGAATCTAACCAACGCTGCGGAATAAAATATAATATATAATAAATGATCTTTACATAAAAACACATATATATGTTTATACATTACATCATCAGAGTGCATCAATCACAGTTCAACAAACATCAATAACATACAACAGGATATACACAGCTACTCAACACAGCGGAATATATATAAAACAAGTACGAAAATACGCATCGTCATCCAGCTCGTCTCCTGAGCTCCATAGCATCATATCCTGTATCCTATAATACTCGGTCTGACCCAAGCATTACAGCTAAATAACACCCGAGTGAGTCTAGAATACCAGCGTGAGAAAATCACACTCAATTGATTATTAAAGTTTCAAAAATCCTTTGAAAACAAAAGCATCTCGTAAGACCACGCCACAAACAAACATGTTGGGTTTTTACCTTACGATAGCTAAAACAATTTTTATAGAAATCCTCTGATATTATAATAGGGTCTATATACAAATACTTATAAAATAGCCGAAATTATTACATTATTAAATTCTAGCTACTAGCCACAGAGTGGGTAGTACAAACAAAACTCGTACAAGGCTCGTAGGGAGAATGGATTTCCAACTAATGACTAGGCACTGGGGTACCACCTGTCACAGTACGTGGCCTAGATCACAGTACTGAAGAGTACGACCGTTCCCCTGCAACACAAGACCCGGACTATCCCTTACTGGATAATCCCGAGTGAGATCACCCTGTGGTTGGGATCAGCAACCTCCCAATAAGCCGAAATAAAAAGGGACATCTAGACAGGGATGGCCTCACCCTGCTTGGGTTCTACCCACCTAGACTTGCTGCGTAACCCCTGATTTTCAGTCATTCCCATTTGATGAGGCTCGAGGCTAAGCGTTATCTTTTTAGAACATATCCCTTAGAATGCCCATCGTCCACCTAACGATGTTTCGCAAGCATTCATCCATACATGTCCGTCCCAGGTTCGAACGAAACCGAAGGCACTATTCCTACTACATCCATTTTGGAAATATCCTCAGGATTAGTTGCGACTAGCCCTTGCACTTAACTGCAACAACTTCGAATCCAAAATTGTTTTCCACGAAACGCACAAATCGGATCAAAGTGGTTTTGGAGAAATAAATCTCGATCCCGGTCTCTTCGAAACGATGAACACATTTGTCCAATACTGATAGTCGGTGATTTAATTATCAACTAATATTCACAAACAACCATCCAACAATAATTAATTTTCCAAATTATTTATTAACCTTAAAAATATCTTCACAAGATATATTTTCACTTTTCAGACCCCTTTGAAAAACAGTTTTCAAAACTATCTTCCTTTCTCAAAATAAATTCAAAGTATTTATGTTTCCACTGGAATCACCAAGCAAAGAAATAGATTTTTAAAATAATTTAAAACACTACTTGGAAATGTACTTAAAACATTTAAGTTAAAAACTACTTCAATAATTGGTTAAAAATACTTACTATATGAATATTTGAAAATATGGTCACTTTATAAAATATAAAACTAGGTTTTCACTTTTAAAGAAAAATACTAAGTCACTCTTTAAATAATTACTAAAAGAAAATACTTACCTTAGAATTTAAATATTTAGAAATAATAAATTCTTCAAAACATGCTTTTTAAAACAACTTAAAAACATTTAATTTATATTTAAAAATTACTTTGAAAACGTACTTGGTTATCCAAGGAGAATTTCCAATCTCAATCACTTAAATCAATTTCCCAAATTGATTCCTAATTTATTCCATTTGAAATAAATTTCATTACTTACTCAATTCATTTCAAAATTCATTAATTATGGACTTTATTGTTATTGTTATTATACTTCTGTTTGATTTTAAATCTCTTAACTGAAATATACAAATTTCAGGTTTTTTTCCCAATTTCTTCTTTATTCATTTCAATAATTTAAATCTTACATTTTAAATAAATGTTTTTTTCTCTTAAATAATAACACTACAATTTAAAATTCATTAACTTCCTGTTTATTCAAAATATCCTTTCTATAACCTAGATTTGTTTATTAGAATTTTAAAGTCACTTTATTTCTTTTCCAATTCATTCTTAAATTTATTTAAAATTTCTATGATTATTTTCTTACAAATTCACTTCTTTAATTTTCCTTCCAAAATCCAATTTATATATTTTGGGTAATTCATTATACCCAATTATATCCAACCAAACCATAACATTTAATATTCTAATATAATTCATCATAGAATATCAAATGATCACAACATAAGGTATTAAACAATTTAAATAAATGTTGAGGGATCCAATTGAATCCCTCTAACCTGTTTTCCCTGCATCCACAGTCGTTAGCACAACATAAATATCTCCACTATAAAATGAGGAAATAAATCATTCCAAGGTGTAGTACATACTACTATATAACACATCAGTCAATCCAACCATTCAAACAATTATTTAAATTTAATCATTTAAATTTAAATTTAAATTCAACTGAGTGAAATTAACTCACCGTTGATTTTTGTTTGCAAATCCAATCCATCACGACTTGTTTTCCACGATTTTAGACCTTGTACGAAAATGTATATGATCTATAAGTATTTGAACTAACCAAACAGCCTATTAACATTTAATAGTGTAATTTAAACTAATTAAATTTTTTTAAACAAGTTTAGTGACCAAAATAAATTTCATAGGTTAATTAAACAGTTAAATTCCTAAATCCATTATATATATTTATTTACTTATTTACTTCTTTGAAACTACTTATACTAAATGACCTATATACATTTCAAATCAAATCTCAATGATTATCTTACTTAAAGATTCACTCTTTTATTTTCTTTTCAAACCCCAATTTTATATACATATACATATACATATATATATATATACACATATAAATATTAAATTAAAAACAGAATTGTCATATGTATATTTTACTATAGAAATAGTCTTGTTTTCTGTACATCCACAAATTCGAATTTAAATTCAGATGTAAAAAACAAGTTTACCTTGCTGCTTTGACAAAGCACACACAAGCCTGACATTCTCGTCCAAGATCGAGCTATGCGAATTCGCCACTGCCCTAGCTAACAACAAAACCCCTACCTCACACACGAAGAACCCCAACAAGATAACGACTTGACCATTGGTCTCGCTTCCACGCGACCTGAGCGTCGTCGTGACTCGCTGCCCCACTTCACTAACCCTAGACACGCGACTGCCACCACTCGCCAGACCCAACAATTGATTGACGACCCCATCTCCGAGCCATGTCGCTGCCATGCGCCGAAGTCGTCAGTAGTCGCGACACTGTCGCTCGCGACTTCGTTCGACCTAAGCTGAAATTGGAAAGGAGAATTCGTGCCGATTCGAGGAGGATTCGAGGAGGGTTCGAGCGTCTCCTTTCTGAATCGAGAATGTGATTTAATTCAGCCATTATTTTTCGATTTTGAATCTCGTTTTGTTTTGCAAAAGAAAGGGAAAGGGTATGTTAATTATAGCTGATGGTTGTCATGCTTCAGAAGACGAAAGGAAATCATGACTAGATTTCTGCGTGTCGAAAATATTAGCGTGCCTGAGACAATTTGCCACAGTGACCGTTAAATGAAAGCTTTAAAAATTCCCATGTGAAATTATTTCGACTGTGATATGAATGGTATATTATTTAAATTTAAATTGTGTCAATAAAATTTTCAATGCGTTTATATATCGTACGCTCACTCAACAACTCCAATCACTACGAAAATTGAAACCTGAAAATAATACACTATTACGGATCCAATGGAACTGGTTTCATCAAATTCCAAGACTGTGTCTCGGAAGGCTATTTTTAAATTCAATTTAAACTATAAAATTTTAAAACTGAACAAACCACTGTTAATTTCAATTTTACAACTTCTATTATCTTCAATGTTATCAATACAAATTTTATAAGCCTTTAAATTATTTTCGATAGGCTTAAAACTCCAGATTCAACATTTTACTCAACTTCAAGTTATTTGATTCAATAATTTAATTATCAAATAAATAGTGATATTTGAAATCAAGTTAAAATTAACTTTTAAATATTTAAAAATGAATTAAATATTCTGATTTTAAGTGCTAAAAAATTCTGGGTCGTCACATAGAACATTGATTTGCAAAGATGATTAGGGCTAGGAGTTTTAATTTCCCATTTCTCTCTCCATTTTCAGTGAAACTTGAGTGTTAGGAAAATAAGAATGAAGTGAGGAGGAGAGGTCGACTGAGCTAGAGTAATAAGTGGGGTTAATGGGCTGAAACCCAACCAAAAGTCCTAAGTGAAAAGTTGCAAAATTCTACTAACTCCAAACATATCGAAGTTATACTCAAAAAGGTCGCAAACGACATTTTGGACCCAATGGAAGAGGTCTCGAGTCCTAATTCGACTCTTTGCAAAGAGTAGCTTTTCGGACTTAAATCCGACTAACGATGCTATATTTAAATAAAATATTCAAATATACAATCGTGAAATATGCGGGTTGTTACATCGAAGCCCGTGTCGTTCATCGTAACACGCGTTCATTGAAGAAAAGAATATGCAAGCTAGTAAATTAAAAATATATATCAAACAAGCAAAAACATTTTCTTTCATTTGAAACAAAAGATCGATGGCCAAAGAAGGAGATCAAATCAATTTTTTTTCAAATCAAAATCACGGCCACCTTCCAGATTCAAAATCAAATGGCCGAGGATCGGAATCGAGTTCTCAGACAAAAAAGAAAACAACACACTATGAAATCGAATCCAATTTCCAATCAAAGGACCGCGATCTCAATCTCGAGTGATTAGGCGCGCGCGATGTGGTTTCAAAATTGATCAGTGGTCTGGTGGAAGCGTCAAGCTTGGCGAAACAGTGTGGGGGCAAAAGATGCTCTGGGTCGTGTGGGTTTCGATTCGCGATAAACGCAATGCAGCGTGGTGTTGTGGGATTGGGCGTGGAGAACTCGAGCGGCGATTCTGGTGGGCTCGGTCAGGGCTCTGGCGAGTCGAGGTACAGTAGCGGTGATGATGGTGTCAATGTTCGTCAGGCTCGAGCTCGCGTTTGAACGATATGCAGCGACCAGAGGTAGACATGAGGCGAGTGGACAAGGAGATGGTTGTTCGACATTAGCAGGTGGTATGGTGTAAATGATTTATTCACTTCAATTTAAATCTGAAACGTATAAAGATTTGAAACTTATAGTTTGTTTAATATTACAGTGAAGTGTTAAATATATAGATATATGCAAATATATAGATATATGCATGAAGAATAAGGATGTCGAGGAGCGACCATCTGTGTAATTGCTTTGTGCGAGTACCCATATGTCAGATAATATGGCATGTATTTCTTTTCAAGAGGAAATTTGACACATCAAACACAAAATCAACGCTATAACACAATGGATATGTAGTCTTCGAAAACAAATATAAAATAATCATAACATAAATCAGTCATAGATATTCATATCACAAATGCGGAAACAGGTACAAATATAACACATAGAAGTGAACATCAAAGTAGTGTTCATAGAAGATCCACTACATCACAAAACAATAGTTACAAGTACTAGACAAAAGAATATGTATACATCATGGAGTCTCCATCTCGAATGTATAATAACAAAAACTACTAAGGTAAAGTAGTCAGGCAAAAGTCAGACGATGGACCCTGATAAGATGTCAAGTAGAAGCACCTGAAACACCTCGGTCGTACCGAGTATCATTTAAGAAGAAAAATAATAAACGGATCAGTCTAGCTATAAATATTAGATAAAATGGGATAGGATAAGAGACATGACAAATATATATATGATATCAACAAAAATCGTATAATATCTCAAATTTTCTCATACACCAAAAGAGTGTCATATCTTTATTTTATTCACCAAACCATAAATATTGATAAAGATTATAAATGTAAATCAGAAAAATTGATGAAACACAAATCTAGAAATCATCAATTAGAAATACAGAAATCACAAAGGGGGAGGCTTATTAAAAATGGGAGCATGAAAACTCACCAACACGTGTATCACAAACGCGGGACGCTATCCCATAGTCCCTAACCATAGAGCCGATGCAATGACATAGTACAATGGTACGTCGGAGGAACCTGAAACTCAAATAATATGGAACAACGACATAGTACAATGGTACGCCCAATGAACCTGATAAGCCAGAACAACGACGTAGTACATCGGTACACCCGATGAACCGAGCTCCATAATAGAACGTGGGTCACCAACCAATAAAAGTGAGTTGAAACTCCAAAGAATCCATAGGTTGCAAGGCTATAAAAAATGAGACGAAGCTCAATAAAATGAGGTATAGTCCCTCACGTGGACAAAGAGACATCGCATACCGCTAGTCTAAACCATAAAGTTATCACCATTGATCAATAAGAAGTGTAACTTACACTAAGCTAGTAAATAAATGAGTTTAGCTTCATGTGCCATAACCACTGGCTTAACTTAAAATATTTACAAACAGATTGTAGATTTCCATTCAAAAATTGTCACAAGATTTCAATCGAACAAGTCTAAGAATTAACTGACGAATAAACTCAAGCGTTTCATACCACTTGTTTTGCTAAGTCGTTTAGTTGGTTTTCTCGAACGAATAAGGAAAATGTTTGTATATACTAATAGATTGAAAAACGGTTTTAAAAATGAGCTTTGTATTAAAAGTAATGTTGAAATCATTTTTGTAAAAATGTTTGTGTATTTACTTCTAGTATAGTAGTTTAAAGTGACAAATCACATAAATTATCGTAAAAACAATCAATCACAAAAATTTCACATTCGATGAGGTGAATCGAAACCATAGAAATCGATATCAAATCCATCAAATGGATGTCTCCAAAAATCTAGAAAAGAAGTCATCAAAGTAGATAATAAATGACAACAATCAACCGGATCAACCAAAAATCGATATAAAATGGAAAGCCACATAAAACAGGTAAATTGGTTGAATTTAATAGCTCCAAACGTCAGGTGGTTTACCCAAACGTCTGAGCTGAAAGACTGGAATTTTCTTCCAAATCACCCAAACGTCTGGGGAACAAACTCAGATGTCGGAGTTGTACATCTAGAACTTTTATTCCGTTGCCCCCAGACATCTGAGTGTTATACGAGACGTCTGAGCTGAAGCTCAGAGCAAAAATCAGCCTTGGCCATTAATGACCAAATCGGTTCGGGAGCGATCGTACGAGCAACAGAGGCTAAGGATTTATGCCAAACGACAACCCAGCCATATAGGCTCATCAAAACACTCGGAACAACATGTTCAACATCCATATAAGGATTTTCATAGATTTTGACTTCAAAATGCCAAAAATTGGAAAATTCGCCAAACCAATTCAATTCAAAAGCAAATGGACATGAGATAGATGTTAGGAATTCATATCTAACAACTATCAAAGGTATAAACATAGGTGTGAGTTTAAGAACTCACCTTTAAACCCAAAAACAATGAATGAGAAGCTCTAAAACAAAGCAAGACCAGTTGCTCTTCAATAAGACCTCAAGAATCCTCAATCTATTATCAATTGTAATGGATTTCCTAACTTAGGGTTAGAATTTTTGAAAATTAAAGGGAGATTAAGATGGAGAAGATAAAGAGGATGCTTACCTAAAATTCTTTGATTTAGAACTAGAATCTTAAATTTCCTAAGAATTTACGATTTAGGAATTTCTAATCTCCTCTCTTTTCCTACATTTTTTCCTTTTTCTAGAGTGTTAGGAAATGTCATGAATGAATGAAGAAGAGTGGAGTGGGAGTTTTTATTGTAGAGGAGTTGGGTTCTTTCTTTAGGTTACTAGGCTGAAACCCAAACCCGAAGCCCCAAATGAAAGTACCAAAATTCTAAACAACTTCAAACATATCGATGTCTGTACTCAAAAAGGTTGCAAATACCGTTTTGGACTCAATGGAAGTAGTGTCGAATCCTAATTCGACTGTTTACAAAAAGTAGTATTTAAGACTTTAATCCGACTAACGATGTTATATTTAACTTAAACATTTTAAATATATATATTCGTAAAATATGCGGATTGTTACAAATTGGTCGCCGCTTCCCTCTATGATGGACAGATCAGAGACTATCGGTGAGTTCGCCGCCGCATGCCGACCCCAAGGTGGAGTCACGGTCATCAACATCGCCCAACAATGCGTAGCGCCGCCGTGAGCTTTGAAGGCAATTTTAGGCAAATCTTTTGCATGTTACTAAAAACGACGACCACTATTTATCCTGCACCCCATCCTCTATGCAACGGCACTTCTCGATCGCTGATCGGATGAAGATCCACCGTCGGATCAAAACCCTAAGCAATGGACGGTCGAAACTAAATCACCTATTTTCGGACAAATGGTGATTTGAATTGAGAAACGAATTGCATCGGTGAATTATGCTCATCGAGAGCTTTGAAATGGTATATAATATGTTGGGGTTTGGAGGAGTTTGATTTTTGGAATTTAATTTGAAACTGAATTTGCAATTCGGGAATTAGTGTTTTGAGTTTGAATTGGTTTCTGCCTTTGACAACAGAGAAGAAGATAGAATTGTACGTACAGACAATTGGAATAAGAAATTGTTAGGGTTTATAACGGCATATATAGATCAAAAATAGGAATGAATGGGCTAGATCGATTTGAAAGTTGAACAATAAACGACCTGAAAAGCCTTTTTCGTTCTCGAAACAAAAATGAGTAATCCCATATATCAAAATAAATGTTTTCGATAGTTTTAAACTCAATGGAATAAGTTTCAAGTCCTAATTCCAACATATGAAGAAGTTAGCTTGAAAATTAGCTTATTTCAAATTGATTTCAGTTAAATTAATTTCTACGCGTTTCAAGCCCGTACGATTAAACAACAAGTCCGATAACTACGAAACATGAAACCTTACAATAATTCACCGTTACGGGTCCGATGAAATAGGTTTCATATAATTCCAATAAAGTGGCCAAAATGCCTATTTTCACATTAATTAAACAAATTTTTATTAAATTAAACTTATCATTTCTTATTTTCCAATTAATTAACTATCTATTTTTATCATTTTTGATTTCATAGACATTTACAAAATTTAAAATAAAATTACAGATCAAATTCAGCGTTAAATATTTCACTACTTACAGTGTTCAATTTCAACTACAATTAAACCAAATTAATTAAAATTAACTTCCAATAAATTGTTTTGTTTTGATTTCAGTCTTTTATTTCAAAATTTATTACTCTACGGACAAAGTTAGCATTTTTTATATCTTGTTACACTAACCTTCTACAATATCATCTTATTTTCCATTAAAGTAATATTTAGTTGCATTTGAATGCAATAAATCCAATTATTATAAATTAAATTCTAATATTTTGATCAGCTTGATTCCAATTCTTTTTATTCAATACATAGTCATATTATAATTAAAATTTACATTGGTTACGTCTTATTGAATTAATATTCTACAATTGTCAATGTAATCCACATTAATACTTAATTAAGTAAATTATTTGTAATTAGATTTCAGATTCAATTTAACAGTCTAAATAAATAGGTAACATATAATAATTGTTACGGTTAACCTTTAGTTACACCTTATAAGTTTATAATCCACAAAAAGTGTTATAATTACTACTACAACACTAATTTTTATTCAATTACCGTTTTTTACACATTATTCATTAATTAATCAACATTTAAATTATCAGTTACTCCTTCAATCCAATTATTATTTAACCTACACATTACTACAATTAATTAACAATCTATCACCAATTATACCTTTTTAATCATTTCAGTTAATTGGAATTACATTCAAAGCAGTTATAAATTACCTTAAATTAATACTATTACATTTTAATCCAATTACATTCTTATATTTTAATCAAATTTTTTATTTCTTCCAACATTAAATCATAAAAGCTTATTAAATCTACTATTTTTAATTATCAAAAATTAAGAGTCATTACAGAATGATGACGAGCAGGAAGATTCGGTGAGTTATTTATATATTGTGATACTATGCAAAAGCATAATTCACTTGTCCTGACTCTTGATTATTTTGAGAATTAAAATAGCATCATGCCAATATGCAACTAATGAACAAAAATTCTACTTGAATCAATTACTGGCAATCTTAATTCGTTTTGACAAACAATGAAATATGAGCAAACAGTTACATTCCTTTTCAAATAGAAGCCTTTTTATGCCTTATTAAAAAGAAGCCTTTTGTGCCTCAATAGTGTTTGTAGATGTAAAGAGGCTACCCTTATATTTAAAATAGTAATTTATACAAACATATTAACTACATAACTACTGCATTGAGGGGCATGGTAGAAGAACTTATTAGACTATGCATGAACATAGGAATTCGAAAGGACTGTGAATTCTATTGTTTCATACTCAATTTCAATCCGCCTTATTTTCACAAAAATGAATATAATAAATACAATAACTATAAAATCCATGTATGCATACAAACAGTAACCATAAAATCCATGTTTGCATTTTTGTATTATTACTATCCAACTTAAAAATAAATAAAACCATATTAAACAACACCAATGATTACTCAAATCAAGGGAATAATTTTATAGATTGAATTATAAGATTTCATGTTTATTTTCCTAGGATTTCTTTTTACTCCAAACGCTTGCATTATACAAAAAGTAATCAAGAATAATTTTACAGATCAACAAACAATTATTTTAAGATCAATGACTCAAAGAAAACAGGTTTTAATAAGATTTCATATTTTTATTATAGAGCCAATTTCTTGATTTTGTTAAGAGGTTGGAAAAATAAGAATATTATTTGAACTCTTGAGCAAAATTCATGTTTGATTAGGTTACTTGTCCCAAATTTAATACCCATTTATTCTTTGATATCCTTAACACAAAACAAATTTACTTTCTTTATAATATTTACTTATAATCTAGTCATTAATTCTCAAGTCGATATCATTAAGGTAAGCAATGATAAAAAGAACGTGAATTTTTATGTAAAGAAAACAAATTTGGAAAGCCTAACCATAATAATCACGTATTGGGTTGCATGATTTCATTTAGCAAGCAAATGGGAGGTTATACCGAACATATTATTTAGGATTTCTTTTTACAGTTATTAAAAAGCCAACTGCACCTATATCTTGGATGTTTGAAGAATCCCGGTGGTTGACGGAGAGAAACCAAAACAGAAAATATAATCTACCAAAAAATGTTAAAAATTATATTATCTGTAACGCCTAAATTATTACATATATTACAAAAAATATTAACCAATAACACACAAACTTGAAGTAGATTGTTGTGACAAAAAATTATGTAAGGTATGGTCTTGACTTGCAAGAATTGATGCCAAATAGAGTAGTGGAAGACGATTGAAGGTGCAATATTGTCAGAGAGGTAAGTTCCATGTGTAGTGCATCATGAGATGAAGAAGAATGGTTGATTACAATGTTTTACCAAACTATAAGAGTCTGAATTATAAGATCTTTTTAAAGGGTTTTTCGGTTTTGGAGAAAAGCGTGACAGAGAGTTTGAAACAAGAGAAAAATAAAATAGGGTAAAGGAGAAATATAGATTGAGTGAAAAATAAATTAGGGTTTTTTGGGCATTGATGAAGAAATGTTATGAGTGGGTCTGGAGAAGGAAGATAGATATACGGGAGAACAAAAAAATTGGTGGGCTCCCATCAACATTTACTGGCACCCAAACACTGTATTTTTATCAATGTCATCGGAAAAAATATCGCTCGGTATTGAAACACTAATATCCAGTGCTGTTAATATTAGAATTTCTTGTAGTGTGAGATTATTCTGATTGCCAAAATTGTTTAAACAATTGATTCCATTTTGATTTTGAATCTCATCATAGAGTTCAAAATAGAATCGGCATGAGTTATAATTGTTTAAGATTTCAAATTTTGATTGTTTTGAATCCTTGAATCAAGATATCACACAAATATGAATTACACAACTCATTTATCCTTTGATTTTGCTGTGCAGAGAGTTCAAGTAAATTCGAAATCGTTTCAATGCTACTTTCAACATTTGCGGTGGGTCATCATTTTGAAATTTTTGTGATTCAAAATCCGAATTATTTATACAATACTTGTTGTTAAAATATCCATAAGAATTCGAACTGAAATTGTATGGATTATATTGACTTTCACAACAATTGAAAAATTCATGTAAGCAGGGAAACTTAGCGATTTACGAGAATGTGTTTTTTTTTCTTTAGATTTATTTATAAAGGGGAATTATTTACCAAAATAAATTTATTTTTCTAGAGGGAAATTTGATTCTTGTTTTGTTTTTGGGTTCCCAATTTTATTTTGAAAAGGTTTTTTATTGTTTTTAATTTTTTTCTTTTCAAAATTTTTTTTTTGGATTTTGATTTTGATTAAAAATTGTAAAAGAAAAAATTTAAAAACTAAGTTAAGAAATATTTATACTTTTTTTAGTTTTGGATTTTGAATTTTTTTTTAAAATATGCATGAATGAATGCAAATAAATAAATGCAAATGTTTAATTACAAATTTCCTATTCTAAGTAGCTCCTAACCCAATATTGTATAATCACACTTTGTCTTAATCCAACATGATAGTTCTCAGCCAGGTGATAGACAGGATTTATCGGGGCAGCACGAATCACTATAGCAATGCAATCGAAGGTTTAAGTACCTTGGAGAAATAATCAATATAATATTTGCGAATCACCGTAATATTTATAACTGATTATTGCTCTGCCGTACCCTAAAACCAAGAAAATAAATTTTCGAAAGAGTACAACTTGCCAATATACGTTAAGCCCTAGATGAGCTCGTGACGCCCTTAAGATATGTAACCGTTATTATTAGTCAAGTTCTAAGATGAAATGCAAAGCATAAATTAAACGTGAATTAACGATGCAACTACGAATGAAATTTTTTTGTTTATGAATTTTTTTTTTAAAATGCAAGCAACCAACAATGCAATGAGAATAAAAACAAAAGATAGAAGCACGATACCGGAGCATGCACAATTTACTAGCAATTATTTTAAAGCAACAAATTTTTTTTTATAAGCAAGCAAACAGTTAATTTTGGTAAGCGGTTCTTTTCCTTCTTGGTTTTCTGCTTTGGCCACCTACAATTAAAATCAAGATATATACAAGTTTTTTAATATGAAATAAGTAACTAAAACTAAAGAAAAACCAAAACAAATTAAACTAAAACGGTTGAAAACAACTTGTTATTAAAAAATGCCATAACAAACTTGTTTTTTAATTAAAAAGAGAACTAAAACGTCTTCGCTAAAAAAACTTGGTTTTTTTAAAGATAAACTAATCAGGGGCCCGACCCAAAATAAATAAACTTCCAAAACAAACGGAAACCAGTACTATCCCAAAATTCACCACCCTATTCAAAATGAACAAGGAAAATAAGTGATTGCCGCCAATTCGAAATTTTAAAATTGCAATACCAAAATTAATCAAATTGACACGGTTGCAGGTTCGGTGATTTGGGGTGATTGGTGGCGGAGTTTGAAGTGATGAAGGGAGGCAGTTCGGGTTGCTGGTGGAGTTGTCGATGCAAGGCGGTAAATGGTAGAGGGGTGTTTCGATTCGTATCGTTGATTGGCAACTTTGAAGATGATTCGTATCGTGGTCGTAGTAGAAGATTGCAGGAGGATGTTGGTGATGTTGGCGATGTTGCAATAGGAGCGGACTTTATATTTGTATCGTTGATGGTATGGCGATGTTGGAGGAGATGAAGGTATGGTCAGGGAGAAGCTTGCAGAAGGGAAGAAGTTATTCGTGCACAGTATGCAAGGTATGTACTTGAACTTGTGGATATTTGGTCAGTGCACTGGTATTGTTTGTTTGTGTTGTTGAGATAATTGAGAAGTTATGGGAATGTCAGTGTTGTTGGGGGGTTGAAGAGTAGTTATTTGGTCTTGGTGATATATAGAGAGAGGTGTGATATGCAGGGAGTATTGTTATGAGGAGAAAGTATGCATTGATCAATAGAAGTTCGATTTGGTGTTGTGGTAATGTCTATTGTAAGTGAAACTGCAGATGGAACCTTATCAGTGGGGTTGTAGTTGCTAGAGTTAGTGGGGAAAAGCAGGAGGTTGTATTGATGGTAGAGGATGATTTTAGTGTATGTAGAGGTAGAGGAAGTGGAAGTTGGAGTTGGATTGTGAAGCAGTGTGGTTGGTGCGTAGAGTGGATGTTGGACGCTGGTGGGCGGAGGCAGAGTATGGTTGTGAAAGGCAGGGGTTAGATGGTCAGTACTGGTATGTAGATATTGTGGATATGGTGATGATTGTGGTAATTGTTGTATGTTGGTTAATGTTGGAGATTATTTGTGAATTGACAACAGATGGTGAGGGTGGATTGATAGAAGTGGCAGATGTATGGTATAAGGCAATTGAAGATGACAATGTGCATCGAATAGAAGTGGAATGTTGGTTTGTGGTTGATAGATGAAGCAATAACTGAGTAAGTGGTAGCTGAAAGGTAACAGTGTGCAACAGTATGACAGTTACGTAGTTGTTCGGTGATACAAGAGTATGCAGTTAGGTTTATGAGATGGTGTTCTGGTGTGCGGCTGTAATGAATGGGGTAGAAATATGGTGGTCAGGTCTGAGGTTGTTGTGGGTAGTGAGATGCTAATAGAAATGTGCACAGTGGCATAGAAATATGAAAAGAAAATAGAAAATGAAATGACTTGTGTGATTTGTTTTCTTTTTGAATGTTTTAAAAATGAAAATTGTAAATGAAATGATTTTTTTACTTTTTGAATTGAATTTGTGTCTATATTTTTTTAATATAAATGCAAATGCAAATGAAACTACAAAATAAGAATGGCACATAATCACAATGCAAACAAAAATCACACACGAACACACAATAATTTTTTAAATGCAATACACACACAAAAATCAAACAAAAATAATTTGAAGAGTAGAAATTAAAATCAAAGAAATTAATCGGCAACGGCGCCAAGAACTTGTTCGAACGGCTAATTCTCTATCAGTTTGGAAAAATAGCCGATCAAATTTTAATGAAAATAACCGCAAGCGCAAGGTATAAGGACCGATTTCTTCGCCCCTAGAAATCGACACTAATACATCCTCGGTATTCACGTGCCGAAAATCTAATAATTGCCGGAGAAGCATATTCTTAAGGGTATGACGGACAACAAGACCAAAAAAAATCTCACATGTGTTATTCCAACAAATAATTAATACAGTAGAAATTAAAATACATTTATCAGAGTCAAACACAAGGATAGTTATAAGTTCCTGTCTTTACAAATGCGGAATACAATACTATAAAAGTGTGGTGGAAACAGACAAAATTTTCCGACTCCATGCTTTGAGCTCCATCTAGCTTCTTCTAAGCTAAACCTGACGATTATGCTATCCGAGGAAAATTAGGGCACCCATAGTTAAGTAAAAGTGAAAATAAACAGCGGGTCAGTCATGGGACCAGTGTGAGAACTCAAAATACGTATTTTAAAAACAAAATGGTATCTCATAAGACCATGCCGCATATAAAAACAAAACAGATTTTAACCTTATGATAACCAAAACGTATTTACGTTAAAATACTTGATATTATTTTTAATGACATATCTTTGAAAACATTTGCATGTAAATTTATTAATCTTAGCCGAAATTGTTAGATTATTAAATTCCGGCAATACTATCCACAAAAGCTACAAACAAACTGCTAGACACTTATTACAGAATGGATTTTATACTAATGACCAGGTGAAGGGACTACCTTCCAGCATTACATCTCTAGAGGAATGTACCGAGGTCTAACAGATGGTCCTCTACCAACACAAGACCGACTTACTGTTCCTTAGATAGCACCGAATATGCATCCCCTGGTCGATATCGACCTATCCGAGGTACCTCGTAGTATACATCCATAGTAATTTACATCCCAAACATCATAGCGGGAAGAAATATATCTAAAAGGGGATGATCATACCCTAATGGTTGCGAACCACATAGGCTTGCTGCATCCAACCCTGTTTCAGTCATTTCTGGGTGTGACGGTTGAGGTAATGATTACCTTATCACATAGGCCATCATCTTTCTTTGAATGTCACACTACCATTCTATCGATCACTTATTGACATCCACAAACATACAACCTCTGAGCTCATAGATCTCAGAGAAGGGTGTTAAGCTAAGAGAAGTTGCCTTCTCCGCCACTAAACAGATGTACGTTAATAAAAATCAATGATGTAAATCACAAGAATGTAATGTCAGACATATATCAATACAAGTTCGTTCTAAGTTTAAACGAAACCGACGGCACTCTCAAGCCACATCACGTTGGGAATTAACCTTAGAATTACTAGCGAGAATTCCTTATAATCTAATGAATTTCAGAAATGAAAAGACCACTGCTACATTATTATTTGGGAGCTAACCAAAATTATCACCAAGCATTCCTTTCATTCTGAAAATCGCTTGTCTTCATCCTTCATTCTTTCTATCAGGTTTTCATTTTTTAAACGTATAATTGGTTTTAAGTGGTACTCGGATAGGGATTTCCCCAAATTCGACCTCGATTCCTTCGAAACCAATAATCGATGAAAAGAGGTTTTGTGAATAGGGAATCATTCTATAATTGATTAAGTTCCTTTCTAACAAAAATCTCCCTTATATATATATATATATATATATATATATATATATATATATATATATATATATTTCTAAAACATTATTTTCGGTATATAAAGAAATATTAACCCTCTCTTATCAAATCTTTGATTTCCTAAAATAATTTAAACCTTGGAATAATTCGAAATTATTTCTTTTATACTTAGGGAAGTATTCCCAAAATCATTTACTTAAATCCTAGGCACAGATTTCCAAATGATAAGTTTTAACACGGATCAAAAAAACCGTTATTCAAGACATCGTTTACTATAAATCCAAACCAATAAATTTTAAATATAGGAATTTAAATCAATTCCAAATCATCTCATTTAAATACTAACAAAGATTTCTTAATTCAAAACTCTCTATTTCGATTGGGTTAAAAACACGTTATCCCGGATATTAATCCAAAACCAGTAAATATTAATTAAGTAGAATCTATAGAAATCATCTAATTCTACTCAATATCAATCCCCTTATCCAACAAATACTATGGGCGGAATAACAAAGAAATCATCTTTTAAATTCCATGAATAGTATGAGTTCCTTCTTCGGCCTTTAACACCGAGTACAAGAAGATCATCTCCATAAAATCAAGTTATATTTAAATTTGGAAAATTTAAATCTTTTTATACTTAACTCGTTATCGACATTTTGATCTTATCTATTTGTAACGACCCAGAATTTCTGTCATTTGAAATTCGTATATTTAATTGATTTTAAATATTAACAAGTAAAATTTGTAAGTCGAATAAATTTTACTTCGAATATCTGGATTTAATTGGATAATTAAATCGATAAATTAATATTTGAAATTTCAGAAATAATTGGAATGTAGCGATCCGACTTCCTAACACCAGAAAGTCGCATCACATGTCTACGAAAGAAAGGGATAGAAGAAGAAAAGAAAGAGAAAGAAAGGAATACAACAACAGAGAACTCACAGCGGAACGAATGAAATATAATATATCACATAAAATATTACATAGTATCATATTACATCAAAATACACAACTTATACAACTCACATTAGATAGTTATAAACATCTGTCTAACTATACAACTCAAGTACACAAGATACACATACAACACAAACACAGCAGAACTATAATATATCTACACGTGGAAGCCTCTTGCTCCATATCTCCTCCGGAGTTCATCAAGCTGACCTGGATCACTCGACTACTCATACATAATATGAGTACCCAAGAGTTTAATAAAATAGAAAATAAACACTCGGGTCAGACAGGAGTTTGTTGTGAGTAAACAGATTAAATTTTTCTTAACTTTAGAAAAACCTTAGAAAAGAAAAGGTATCATGTAAGACTTCCCACACATAAACATGGAAAAAAAATTACCTTACACTAACCAAAACATTTGATAGGAAATCCAGTGATATTATAATAGTGTCTAGGGTTTTCAAGTAAATAAGAAATAGCCAAAATTGTTACATTTATTAAATTCCAGCTACTAGCCACAAAAGTGGGTAATACAAACAAAACCGTAGGGTCTCGTAGGGAGAATGGGTTTCCATCAATGGCAGAGCTACCGGGTTACCGCCCGTCACAGTACGTGGCCTAGATCACAGTACCGAGGATTACGCCCAATCCCCTGCATCACAAAGTCGGAGCCGTTCCTTACTGAACAGTCCCGAGTAAGATCACCCCGTGGTTGGCGCGACCAACCACCCACTAAGCCGAAATAAAAGGACATCTAGACAGGAATGACCTCACCCTGAAATGGGTGCTAACCACCTAGCCTTACTGCACCTCCCCTGTTTTAGCCATTCGGGTTGATGAGTCTTGAGGCTGCGATTACCTTTATAGAACACACTATCTTAGAATGCACATCGTCCACCTGACGATGTTCTGAAAGAAGCATTCAATCCATACAAGTTCGTTTCGGGTTCGAACGAAACCGAAGGTACTCATTTTGGAATCGCCCTCAGAGTCAACAACCATAGCCCTTGCACTCTGAATCACCATCTCGAATCTATAAGTACTATCTCCGTCAAACTCATCACGGAATCACCCTCAGAGTTATACTGACGAATAGTTCTTACACCTCGAGTCTTCACTAGCTCCACTTGGATTTACGACCTAACGTTCAATTTGGATCGATGTGGTTTTCGGATATCCAAATATGGAAACCCGATCCCGGTCTCATCGAAACCGAACGCCATTTTAGTGACCAAGTTGTTTTAAGGGTTTTAAACATTTAACTTATATTCAGGATGATATAAATAGATAGATGAATCACATTATCACAATAGTTAATTCATAACAAACATTCATCTCAAAAGCAGCATATCACTTAACAGAGATATTCAAATCATCCAGTATCAACCAATCACCCAATATCAATCAATCAATATCGAGCAATCAATATTCACCGATCACCCAATATCAAACAATCAATATCAATCAATCATCCATAAATAGAATTGATTAACTCTTAATCAATTGGATTACCTAAATCCTTCTTCATTAATTTATTCCAAATAAATAAATTAATCATCTCTTAATGATCTTCTTTAATTAATCTTCCTTGATTAATCATTTTTTAATTACATTCAAGTAATTATCCTTAACCATATACAGTAATTAATCTTTAATTACTATCATTAATTACAATAATTAATGATCCTACATTTGTTTCCGTTAATTAATTAGCTATAATTAATTACATTAAACTTTAATTAATTACAATTAATTAATCACACTTTAATTAATCACTTTTATTAATCAAACTTGATTAATTAACTAATGATCCTTATTAATTAATAATTTCTTTAATTAAATTAAATAATTAACTTATAATTAATCATCCCATCAATCATAAACAGTAATTAATAATTTGTAATTACTTATCTTAATTAATTAACTTCTTAATTAATTATATTAACCCTGATTAATTATTCTAATTAATTAATCTTTAATTACTTCATTGAGTAATTATTATTCAATTAAAATAATTAATAAATCCTTATTTAATTACTTATTAATTAATTACATTTTAATTAATTACCCTTAGTAATTAATCTTAAAATTAATCACATTCATTAATTAATTAATCATATTAATTAATTAACTAAATTAATTAAGTAATCAACTCTTAATTACTTACATAAGTAATTATCTTCTAATTAATTCCATTAATAAATCTTGATTACTTTCTTAATTAATTACTTAACAAGTAATTAATTCCATCATCAAATAATCCTTAATTAATTAATTAATTACTCCATAATTAAGTAACTATAAAACAATTACATTAATCAATTCCTTAATCAATAGCATCAAGTGATTATCCATTAATCACTTTTCATTTAGTTACTCCCATGAGTAATTTCCATTAATTACATCCATAAGTAATTACGCACTAATTACCTTCATAAGTAATTACTTCCATTCTTAATTACATTCCATAATTAATCATTAATTACTTCATTAAGTAATTACACTTAATTAATTCATAATTAATGATAATTAAAAATTAAAAAAATAATTAACTAATAATTTAAAATTAATTAAATAATTAATTAACACCTTATATTTCAAATCCTTAATTAATTAAGAAAAACATTAATCTCAATAAGTCTTTTACTTATTAACAAATTATATAAATTAAGTATCCATAAGTCCATAAAAGATATTCTTAAGTTCATATCAAAATAATTTAACGTCAATCATCATCACAATTTAATTATTTGAATTAATCAAATCTAAATAACTGGAAGACAAATTATTTTATTGGTTTTCAAAATTATAACCAAAACCTTATTTGAAAATAAGGCATTTGGAAATCAAATTCAAAATTTAAAAGACTTTAAATTATCTAATTTTTAAACCTATTTATTTTAAATTGAAAACTTAGTTTTAAAAACATTACTTTATAATTTACTCTAAAACTTTGATTTAATAATTAAATTCAAAACACTCTTTTAATTTGGAATTCAAAATTTAATTAAGATAATTACTTTAAAAAACAATCATCTTAAAACAATTTAAATTTGAAATTGATTTCAATTATCCCTTTTAAAAAGTTTGATTTACATCTATTTTTAAACAACAAGTTTTTAACTCTGTATTTTGTTTCCTTTATGAACTTGTTTATAGCTAAATGCTTGATTTCATTATACAACACTAACAAAAAGAAAACAACCCCAAAATCTCGAGTCGAACCCAGAATCCATTCGAGCCAGCCCCGAAGCAAACCCACGCTCCTCTACTTCGAGTCGTACACGATGAAAGCGCGATAACAAACCCGAGCGAAACTCGTCTTCCCAATACTCGAACATTCTAGTGCACACGGCCAATACTCGTGCACATGCCCCACTGTCGCCAGCCACCAACGTTCGTCACGACCATCGACGTCAGTCACAAAATAACACGCGAGCTAGAATATGAACCCAGATCGAAGAATAAGTACGCGAAACAAAATTCAACCATCGATCGAAAAAAACTATAGCAGCACAACCCAAAAACCACCCACGGCCGATTACCACGTCTCCGTTGAACTCCGTCAACTTCACCATCGAACACCATGACCACGAGCTTCAACAACCCCACGTCATGATCACCTCCGGCCAAATATTCAAGTCGCAAAGTCGTGACAGTTCAACCGAAACAAAAACCACTCTAAACCCTAAATCGTTCGAATTCGAACAACTTAAATATTGGAAAATTTCAATTGAAATTTTCCCATCATCCACTGCACAAGAACAAGCTTCAATCAAAAATCTAGCTTCAAACATCACCTGGATCTTCGGCAAATCACCAAAACCCCAATTTCAAACAAAACCCAAATTCACAAAAATTCCTCAACTACAAATTATGAATTGCAGATCAAAATTTATGATTTTTAATCATGATTACACGCATATAGTTAAATTTTGAATTTAAGATAGTTAATTTTTAACAAATATTCCAGTTTTACTGTTAACCCCTTATTTATAATTATCTGTTGCATTAAAAATTATGAAACTAATTTTAAAATTACTATCAAACAATAAAATACATTTTTAATTTACATATCAAATTCAAATAAGGTATAGATTTGAAAGATTTTGAAATTTTCCTAAAGAAGAATAACTCCTGTAAAATAACAGAGGCAAACTTTTTTATACATATACATACAGGCACATCCAATATTCAAACATGCATTTACATCCAACACATATACAGACAATATTATCACACCAAATTCAATCATATGCATTTAATTTTAAATCTCAAGTTTAAACTGTTTTTAGAAAATGAAGATTTGCTCACCTTTAATTTTAAGCAGAGCAGGTTCTTCAATAGATTCCAGGCTTTGAACATTTAAAATCTAAAAAGTGTTTTGAAATGCTTTGCTGAAGAAACTCTACTACATGCCTAAATTGATGTTTTAAAAAGGTTGAAATGGATCTTGAACTTGCTGTTGAACTTGATCCCTTTGAATTTGCAGGTTTTAAATTTGCAGGTTTGAAGAACTTTCCAATTGAACTTCAGATTTTATCTTTGCATGCAGCTTTAGTTTCAGATTTGCTTTTGGATTTTAATTTTGCAGTTTTGATTGTTAAGGAGAACTTTAGTTTGCAGATTTAATTTCAAATTTGATCTAGCATTTTCTTTGCAGATTTGATTTTTGGTTTAAATTTCAGGTTTTGAGTAAAAATTTCTGTTTTGAGTTCTTTTAAATGAGGAATAAAAAGAGTTTGAGAAGATGAAGAAAGTTGGAAATTAAAAGAGGAAAACAAGTTTTCCTTGTGTTTTAAATGAATTATGTTATGTTAATTAAAATTAATATGTTGCTACTTGTTATCAATTTGAACAAATGTCATTAGCATGTTTTAAAAAGTTACAAGTGTTAAATTGTTTCATCTTTGATTAACAAGAGTTAACCCCATTTAATTAAATCTTTTAATGTATTTATGAAATATTTTTATGTGCATATGAAATGTTTTTTAAGTATTTGTAATTAAATTTTCATTTAATTTAAAAGATAATATAAGCTTACATTTTAAAAAATATATTATAAAACTAATTATAATACAAATATATTTCTTATACATGTAATTTAAAAATCTAAAACATTTATATATATATATACATTTACAACTATTTTAAATTTAAGCATTTTTAAAGAAAACAAATAAAGCTTTGATGAAAACCTTTTTAAACTCTCATTTTTTTTAAAATAAACAATTTTTCTTTTGTTTTGAAAACAAATTGAATTAAATCTTAAATTAAGTTGTGAAAAATATAAATTTTAAAACCAAGCTTTAAATTACAATTCATACATATATAAATTATCAACATATTATATTAAGTTTCAAAACAACATCAAACTATAACATATACATACATATATATTACAATTTGAAAGTACAATCTTTATTTAAAACAAAAGATCTTCTATTCACAATATATATCAAAAATATATATATTATAAATAGAATAAAAATTTATTAGCTTTGAAAAACAATTCTCTTCAATATTGCCAGATTAAAAATTTATTAACCTTTAAAAGAATAAATTTGCCAATTTAAATTTAAATTATAAATAAAAATCATAAAATCAATTTAATTATTAACACTAGTTATTAAATTGATATTGCCTAAAATTCCGGGTCGTCACATTCCTCCCCCCTTAAAATAATTTCATCCCCTAAATTTAAAAGCAAAGGTAATTTAATAACCCAGCAAAGATCTCAGTTTCAAACAGCAAAGCATACCTATCATCCAGTTACTAACAACCATAAAATCAATCAATCAAACAAACCTAACTAATTATCCTGACACAAATCAGAATAAATCTTACTAACACCATCTAGAGTTTCCCAAGTAAAAATCACCGGGAGACTCGCTCTACAGAAACTAAACAAAACACACCACAAAAATCCAGAGCTCCTCTCATCTCTAGATCCACCAATCTGAACAGAACATCAGACTATACTCAAGTCTAGCACAACTTCCAAATCCAACTAGACTACAGATTCAACAACCAACGAAGAATCATACACGTACTCCCTTAGAGTTACGTGAAATACAATGAATTCCAGCTATCCGAACCGGCAATTCAATCTTATCCTATTATTGTTCCCTTAACCATAGAAATCTTAACAACCATGAAGTCTCCAACTTCGAATTCGAAATTCCTTATCTCATATCTGCATAACTCAATAGACAATCCTGGGCTGCCAATCTTCTTCCTGATCAGCTCAACCTATGCTGATACTTCCAGAAACAACTAGACCAAAGCAAACCAGTATCTGGATCATATCCAAAAGAAAAGTCTTCTAAGACCCGTCGAAATCCAGAACACAAGCTTTACTTCCCAAGCAATAGCAAACTGAACTTGCTTCTCTCCTTGCATAGCTGCTACCTCGCTTCCGCTGCACAACTCTAATTCTGAAATAGATGAGAATATTATTGATGAACACGAATACAAACTTATCCAATATATCAGGGAACTTTGTTCATCAAATCAATAAAATCTGAGTGACTCCTCTGACTCGGTCACACTACCTTACAACAGAATTCCAAACTCAAAAATTAGATTTGACCAATCCAAATCCAAATTTTTCTGAGCTGCTACACCAACACTTCTTCTCCAAGAACCACCCTACTACCAGGCTAACCACCAAATCACTTCTGGAACCTAAACAATATGGAACTCAACTCCAGATGTAGACAAACTTCTGATTACTTCAGTAGCTCCTATGTCTACATGAGAATCCTCAGTCTCAAACAAAAGATTGCCTAAGAAAAATTCCAAACTAATCGCAAGTCACTTTTGCGATCCTACCTAATTAGGATTCCAAAGAAACTGTCATCTCTTGACCAATTAGAACAGCCTTAAGCTTCTCTAGACAAGGTTAACTCTTCAAGAAAACATTCACCATCTGCCCGGTCTGCTAAAAGAAGAAACCAAAAAAATTCCTGAACCATCGGAGAAACGACCACACTGATGCTCCCAAACACTACCTCAATGATACTGCGAAGCCGAACACTTCGAGTTGCACTGCTATCACAACTAACCAAAGACTTCTAATCCAAAGGCACCTTGAAAACCAAAACGATCAACAAACCACACAACGGACCTTCAAGATGGCAGACATCCTCTCAAGAAATTCGGGCCCCAAACCAAGCGTCAACATCTCGCTCTCCTTAAGGAATGAAAAATGAGACCATGCCGAAGCGAAGCAACTCATAGACCTTAGTCTCATATCCAAAACGGCCAACCTCCATGCTAATGATCCAGATAACTTATACAGACGAATCTTCCCAGCGGCAGGTAAAAACTGCTCCTCAACTACTTCTAAAACTGCTTCAAAAGAAAACATCTTCGGAAAATATCCATGGATGTTGCATCTCATCATGCAGTTATCAAGGTACCATCACTTACTTCTGCACTTTCGACAGATCCAAACTTACACTTCAAAGATAAACTCCGAATCTTTAAAAGATTTCCTTCGGATATCAGAGAAATCCTTACTACAAACTAAACTCACTCGAGACGGTAATAGGTCTACAGTCTCGACAAATACTGCCAACCTCAAACATATGGACCTCTTCCATCAGTGGTAATCGTGTTACACACACATCACTGCTCCATCTACCTCTAAAATTTATGTTGGAAAATCCGAACAGATAACCTAAAAATTAGTAGATATATATATGTATATGTATGTATATATAGTTATATATAAAAATTATAAGTACAGTTTCTCAAGAAGGACACCACTCTAGAGCCTAGGTATTCACTCAACCTAATGCTCTGATACCAACTGTAGCGACCCAACTTCCTAGCACCAGAAAGTCGCATCACTTGTTTAAGAAAGAAAGGGATAGAAGAAGAAAAGAAAGAGAAAGAAAGGAATACAACAACATCAGAGAACTCACAGCGAAACGAATGAAATATAATATATCACATAAAATATTACATAGTATCATATTACTTCGGAGTACACAACTTATACAACTCACATTAGGTGGTTATAAACATCTGTCTAACCATACAACTCAAGTTCACAAGATACAGATACAACACAAACACAGCGGAACCATAATATATCTACATGTGGAAGCCTCCTGCTCCATATCTCCTCCAGAGTTCGTCAAACTAACCTGAATCACTCGACTACTCATACGTAATATGAGTACCCAAGAGTTTAATAAAAAAGAAAATAAACACTCGGGTCAGATAGGGGTCTGGTGTGAGTAAACGGGTTAAAATTTGCATAACTTTAGAAAAACCTTTGAAAAGAAAAGGTATCATGTAAGACTTCCCACACATAAACATGGAAAAAATTTTACCTTATGCTAACCAAAACATTTGATAGGAAATCCAGTGATATTATAATAGTGTCTAGGGTTTTCAAGTAAATAAGAAATAGCTGAAATTTTTACATTTATTAAATTCTAGCTACTAGCCACAAAAGTGGGTAATACAAACAAAACCGTAGGGTCTCGTAGGAAGAATGTGTTTCCAACAATGGCAGGGCTACCGGGGTACCGCCCGTCATAGTACGTGGCCTAGATTACGCCCCATCCCCTGCATCACAAAGTCGGAACCGTTCCTTACTGAACAGTCCCAAGTAAGATCACCCCGTGATTGGCGCGACCAACCACCCACTAAGCCGAAATAAAGGGTCATCTAGACAGGAATGACCTCACCCTGAAATGGGTGCTACCCACCTAGCCTTGCTGCACCTCCCTTGTTTTAGCCATTCCCGGGTTGATGAAGCTTGATGATGCGATTACCTTTATAGAACACATCTATCTTGGAATGCTCATCGTCCACCTGACGATGTTCTGAAAGCATTCAATCCATACAAGTTCGTTCCAGGTTCGAACGAAACCGAAGGCACTATCTCGTTGCACTCATTTTGAAATCACCCTCAGAGTCAACGATCATAGCCCTTGCACTCTGAATCACCATCTCGAACCTACAAGTACCATCTCTGTCAAACTCATTACAGAATCACCCTCAGAGTTATATCAACGAATAGTTCTTACACCTTGAGTCTTCACTAGCTTCACTTGGATTTACGACCAAACGTTTAATTTGGATCGGTATGGTTTTTAGATATCCAAATATGGAAACCCGATCTCGGTCTCACCGAAACCAAACGCCGTTTTAATGTCCAAGTTGTTTTAAGGTTTTAAACATTTAACTTATATTCAGGATGATATAAACAGATAAATGAATCACATTATCACAATAGATAATTCATAACAAACATTCATCTCACAAAGCAGCATATCACATAACAGAGATATTCAAATCATCCAGTATCAACCAATCACCCAATATCAGTCAATCAATATCGATCAATCAATGTTAACCAATCACCCAATATCAAACAATCAATATCAATCAATCATCCATAAATAGAATTGATTAACTCTTAATCAATTGGATTACCTAAATCCTTCTTCATTAATTTATTCCAAATAAATAAATTAATCATTTCTTAATGAACTTCTTTAATTAATCTTCCTTGATTAATAATCTTTTAATTACATTCAAGTAATTATCCTTAACTATATATAGTCATTAATCTTTAATTACTATCATTAATTACAATAATTAATGATCCTACATTTGTTTCCGTTAATTAATTAACTATAATTAATTACATTAAACCTTAATTAAGTACAATTAATTAATCACACTTGAATTAATCACTTTTATCAATCAACCTTGAATAATTAACTAATGATCCTCATTAATTAATAATTCCTTTAATTAAATTAAATAATTAACTTATAATTAATCATCTCATTAATCATAAACAGTAATTAACAATTTGTAATTACTTATCTTAATTAATTATATTAACCCTGATTAATTATTCTAATTAATTAATCTTTAATTACTTCATTAAGTAATTATTATTCAATTTAAAATAATTAATAAATCCTTAATTAATTACTTATTAATTAATTACATTTTAATTAATTACCCTTAGTAATTAGTCTTAAAGCTAATCACATTTATTAATTTATTAATTACATTAATTAATTAACTAAATTAATTAAGTAATTAACTCTTAGTTACTTACATAAGTAATTATCTTCTAATTACTTCCATTAAAAAATCTTGATTACTCTCTTAATTAATTACTTAACAAGTAATTAATTCCATCATCAATTAATCCTTAATTAATTAATTAATTACTACATAATTAATTAACTATAATTAATTATATTAATCAATTCCTTAACTAATAACATCAATTGATTATCCATTAATCACTTTTCATTTAATTACTCCCATGAGTAATTTCCATTAATTACTTCCATAAGTAATTACACACTAATTACCTTCAAAGTAATTACTTCCATTCTTAATTACATTCCATAATTAATCATTAATTACTTCATTAAGTAATTACACTTAACTAATTCATAATTAAGTGATTATTAAAAATTAAATAAAAAATTAACTAATTATTTAAAATTAATTAAATAATTAATTAACATCTTATATTTCAAATCCTTAATTAATTAAGAAAAACATTAATCTTAATAAGTCTTTTACTTATTAACAAATTATATAAATTAAGTATCCATAAGCCCATAACAAAGATATTCTTAAGTTCATATCAAAATAATTTATCCTTAATCATCATCACAATTTAATTATTTGAATTAATCAAATCTAAATAACTTGAAGACAAATTATTTTATTGGTTTTCAAAATTGTAACCAAAACCTTATTTGAAAATAAGGCATTTGGAAATCAAATTCAAAATTTAAAACAGTTTAAATTATCTAATTTTTAAACCTATTTATTTTAAATTGAAAATTTAGTTTTAAAAACATTACTTTAAAATTTACTCTAAAACTTTGATTTAATAATTAAATTCAAAACACTCTTTTAATTTGAAATTCAAAATTTAACTAAGATAATTACTTTCAAAAACAATCATGTTGAAACAATTTAAATTTGAAATTGATTTCAATTATCCCTTTTAAAAAGTTTGATTTACATCTATTTTAAAACAACAAGTTTTTAACTTTGTATTTTGTTTCCTTTATGAACTTGTTTATAGATAAATGCTTGATTTCATTATACAGCGCTAATAAAAAGCAAACAACCCCAAAATCTCATGTCGAACCCAGAACCATTCGAGCCTGCCCCGAAGCAAATCCACGCCCAGCTACTTCGAGTCGTACACGATGAAAATGCGACAACAAACCCGAGCGAAGCTCGTCTTCCTAAAACTCGAACATTCTAGTGCACACAGCCAATGCTCGTGCACATGCCCCACTGTCGCCGGCAACCAACGTTCGTCGTGACCATCGACGTTAGTCACAAGATCACACACGAGCTAGAATATGAACCCAGATCGAAGAATAAGTACGCGAAACAAAATTCAACCATCGATCGAAAAAACTGCAGTGGCACAACCCAAAACCACCCACGGTCGATCACCACTTCACCGTTGAACTCCGCCAACTTCACCATCGAACACCATGACCATGAGCTTCAACACCCCCACGTCGCGATCACCTCCGGCCAAATATTCAAGTCGCAAAGTCGCGACAGTTCAACCGAAACAAAAACCAATCTAAACCCTAAATTGTTCGAATTCGAACAATTTAAATATTGGAAAAACTCAATTGAAATTTTCCCATCATCCACTACACAAGAACAAGCTTCAATCAAAAATCTAGCTTCAAACATCACTTGGATCTTCGGCAAATCACCAAAACCCCTATTTTGAACAAAACCAAAATTCACAAGAATTTCTCAACTAAAAATTATGAATTGCATATCAAAATTCATGATTTTTAATCATGATTACATGCATGTAGTTAAATTTTGAATTTAAGATAGTTAATTTTTAACAAATATTCCAGTTTTACTATTAACCCCTTATTTACAATTATCTGTTGCTTTAAAAATTATGAAACTAATTTGAAAATTACTATCAAACAATAACATACATTTTTCATTTACATATCAAATTCAAATAAGGTATAGATTTGAAAGATTTTGAAATTTTCCTAAAGAAGAATAACTCCTGTAAAATAACAGAGCAAACTTTTTTTATACATATAAGCACATCCAATATTCAAACATGCATTTACATCCAGCACATATACAAACAATATTATCACACCAAATTCAATCATATGCATTTAATTTTAAATCTCAAGTTTAAACTGTTTTTAGAAAATGAAGATTTACTCACCTTTAATTTTAAGCAGAGCAGGTTCTTCAATAAATTCCAGGCTTTGAACATTTAAAGTATGAAAAGTGTTTTGATATGCTTTGCTAAATAAACTCTACTGCATGCCTAAATTGATGTTTTAAAAAGGTTGAAATTGCTGTTGAACTTGTTCCCTTTGAATTTGCAGGTTTTAAGTTTGCAGGTTTGAAGAACTTTCCAGTTGTACTTCAGATTTTATCTTTGCATGCAGATTTACTTTCAGATTTGCTTTGGGATTTTAATTTTACAATTTTGATTATTGAGGAGAACTTTAATTTGCATATTTCATTTCAAATTTGATATAGCATTTGCTTTGCAGATTTAATTTTTGGTTTAAATTTCAGGTTTTGAGAAAAAATTTCTGTTTTGAGTTAATTTGATACAAGGAAGAAAAAGAGTTGGAGAAGAAGAAGAAAGTTGGAAATTAAAAGAGGAAAACTAGTTTTCTTTATGTTTTAAATGAATTATGTTATGTTAATTAAAATTAATATGTTGCCACTTGTTATCAATTTGAACAAATGTCATTAGCATGTTTTAAAAAGTTACAAGTGTTAAAATGTTTCATCTTTGATTAACAAGTGTTAACCCCATTTAATTAAATCTTTTAATGTATTTATGTAATATTTTTATGTGCATATGAAATGTTCTTATGTATTTGTGATTAAATTTTCATTTAATTTAAAAGATAATATAAGCTTACATTTTAAAGAAAATATTATAAAACTAATTATAATAAAAATATATTTCTTATATATGTAATTTAAAAATCTAAAACATTTATATATATACATTTATAACTATTTTAAATTTAAGCATTTTTAAAGAAAACAAATATAAAGCTTTGATTAAAACCTTTTTAAACTATCATTTTTTTCAAAAATAAACAATTATCTTATGTTTTGAAAACAAATTGATTTAAATCTTAAATTAACTTTTGAAAAATATAAATTTTAAAATAAAGCTTTAAATTACAATTCATACATATATAAATTATCAACAGATTAAATTAAATTTCAAAACAACATCGAATTATAATACATACATACATATATATTACAATTTGAAAATACAATCTTTATTTAAAACAAATGATCTTCTATTCACAATATACATCAAATATATATATTATAAATAGAATAAAAATTTATTAGCTTTGAAAAACAATTCTCATCAATATTGCCAGATTAAAAATTTATTAACCTTTGAAAGAATAAATTTACCAATTTAAATTAAAATTATAAAGAAAAATCATCAAATCAATTTAATAATTAACATAGATTATTAACTTGATATTGCCTAAAATTCTGGGTCGTCACATGGAAATTGGGTTTAAAGTGATTAAAAATTGATTTGTAAAGTTGTATTAAATCATATTGGAGTTAGAATGATGTTGTAGAACTTTTAAAATTGAATTAAAAGTCAATTTGCAGAAATTGAGTATTTTAATATTTAATTGACGAGTAAAAATACCCATTTTTCAAACAGTCTCGGATTTTGACGAAATCAGTTCCATCGGATCCGTAATGTTAAATTATTTTATGGTTTCAAATTTCGTGTCAATCGGATTTACGGATTATCCGGGGCAAGCTAAAACGCACTGAAATCGGTTTAAGTGAATTTTAAATTTAAATAGTCGATTTGAAAGCCTATCTTCCAAATTTGATCGAATTGGCTACCGATATATATTCCATTGCTTTTGGAATAGGGGTAAAACATTACAAATGCCAGGCGGCATGCTTTGCTTGGAGTTCGGAAAAAAATCGGATGAATGGTGTCGCGTAGTTTTCTATATAAGGCCATTTTTATTTCATTTTTATAACAAAACCCTAACCAGGTTTGTAGCCGCCGTTTCATATATATTTAATGGCTGAAACCTTCCCCTCTTCCTCCCTTATTTTCTTTAAATCCGAAAACAATTACGACAAACATTCAACTGCAAAGTGGTAGAGCTCGGCACGATCGACATATCCAACGGTGGTGATCGTTTTTAGAGCTACGAATCATTGGCAAATCGAGCTCGAACAGCTGATAGTCGCGCACGTTTTTCAAGCAAATGGTGCAGCCGAGTTCGACAGGGTTGCAGGCGTTGGCGGCACACGTGGAGAGCTTCGATTCGGTGGTGGAGTGATGGGGTCTCGTGCGTCGTGGTGGTCGCGGTGTCTAACCCTAGTTGCGACAAGATGGGTTTCACGGCTTGAGTTGCATTCGTATTTTACTGGAGAAGGAAGATGGAAGGGCGGCCCTGATGCAATCAAATGGAATCAACGGCCGTGATTAAGGTTATAAAATAAATAAATTGATATATTATAAATCGTTTAAAACTTTAAAAAGCTATAACTATTCATACGAGGTCCGTTTTGCACGAAACGAGTTGCGTTGGGTTCGTATGCACGAACATTACGCAATGGAGCTGGATTGGAATTGATTGCAGCTAGTGATAATTTTGGATAACATTAAACGCCCGTTTAATTTTATTCAGAACGAAACACTACAATTGTTATTAGAAGCAAGGTGAGAACTTCTCACTCAATCGAAATTGTTTCCATTTAAATTTTAAATGGTTAGATTTAAAATTGCTTGATTGCATGCTTGGATGATAAATTGCTATCTGTTGTATTGAAATAGACCCTATACGCCGTATATTAAGCGGAGGTTATTATATTAAACACATATACCGCGATATTCCACCTTGAAGTGGAATTGGTATTATATATGTACTTGGAGTTGATTTCCCGCATTATATAGCGGATGAGACCCTATTGCGCCGCATAATAGCGGATAATATTTTATAAATCCCATATAACGCGATCTTCCGCCTTAAAATGGGACTGGTATTGTGCTAACATCTATAGATGCAGGGAAACAGGTTGGAGGGATCCAACTGGATTCCTTAAATAATTGAATTTATTTCAATGTTGTGTGTTGATTATTTATAATCTCTGTGTGATTATCTTTGTGATTGAAATCGTTGAAGGCTAAAATTTAGCCGAATATAATTTTGGTATCGTTAGATGCCGGAAATAAATAAAAATTGATTTTTGAAAATTTAGGTTGAAAGTTTATATTAAAAATTTTGATGTTTTGAGAAGTATAGTTGAAAGGTGATTTTTCGAAATATGAAGTTGATTATTTTATAAAATAATTTAAATGGTGATTTTTGAATTTATTATAAAGGCTTTATATATAAGATTTAAAAAAAATTGGATTTTTATAAATCAAAGTGACGGAATTATAAAAGAGTTTTAAAGATGTTTTAAAATGATGTTATAAACGGATTTTATAAAAAAATAGAGTCTACGATTTGTGAAGTTATAAAATGAATGAATTTGTAAATAGAGAATTATAAGTAATTTGCTTATAATTTGGATTTTGGCATGTAAATGGGATATGGATAGAATTTGTTAATAAAGTGATTTTAAAAGTTGAAGTTGTTATAAAATATAAATGGAATTTATAAACATTGTTTTATAAATCCGAAATCGACTTATTTTAATAAGTTAATTATTATAGCTTATTAAAGGAGATATATCCACGATTTTGGATAGTGGATAATCCTTTAAAATAAAATGTGTAGAAATGTTGAATTTGGTTAATGAAGTATATTCACGATTTTGGACAGTGAATAATATATTAAAGAAATGTTTTGGGGAAGTGATATTTTAAATAGAATTAAAACGATTTAAAGGTGTTTTAAAATGTATTAAGTATCGGAACCATAGATTTCAACATTCATTTTTGAAATAGACGTTTTCGAGAAATAAGGAAATGTTGGACTATAACACTATTGTTATAGTAAATGATTTTCGAAAGGAAATGTTTTATATAGTATCCGGATTTATATATCTATCTTAATTTCGAGTCCCTATACTAGTGATTTTGGGTTGTCGTAACAATGTTTTATGCAACATTCGTTTTGACTCAAATGAATGTGTTTAAGAGGATGTTTTCCTTAAAGAATAAATTATATACTTAATTGTGATTTTAGTATGTTGAATATTTTCCAAATGTTGAAAATAAATAAATTTGTGAATTACTTATTATTAAATTTGTATGGTAATGTTTTCCAATATGAAGTGAAATGCTTTGAGATTATATCTTTTAAAGATAAATTGAAAGTGAATATTTGAAATCGATTTGAAAAAATCGTATATCACTGGAAATTTGGAAATTTAAATTCACCATGGAATTTATAAATGAAAAGGGAAATTTGTTTAAAAAATAAACATTGATTTATTTTTGAAGTATGGAAATAAATTTACGGATTTGGAACGTAAATTTGAAGTAAATCGGTAAGGATTTCTTTAATTGGTTTAAATGAACCATTTTGAAATGAAAGTTATTCTCCCTGAAAAGCCGAATAAAATTTATGAATAACTTTGAAAAATATACACATATATATGTATATAATTCTAGAATTGGTTTTGAAAAGGATACTTTGGAGAAATTAACTCCTTAAATTGTTTTAAATCCTTTAAGTAAAGATTTATTAAGTTGATATAGAAATGGCTATTTCTAAGATTAAATCAATAATTGTTTTCGAAAATAGTTATTAAAATAGTTATACTCCTTCTGCTAATTTTATTTTGAAAATTAGTTTGGACTCACGTTATATGTAATATTGGTATAATATTTTTATAACTAATATTTTAAGTAAAATGTTTTAAAGAAAAATAGTTTTATTTCAAAGTGTTTTCCCGATATATTTTGGATAAGTGTGATAAATTATTTAAATTATTTGAACTCGGCAGATTTCCAATGAAAATGAATAAATATTTTGAAGTATTTCCACGTAAGGAAAAATGATTTTGAAATTTGTTTTCAAAAGTTGTAAAGGTTAAAAGTGATTTGAAATTTGTTTTCAAATGGTTGAAGTGTGGGAAAATATATCTTGTAAAGATATTTTTGGAAAATAAATAATTTGGAAAATTGTTTGGAATCTGGTGATGTTGTGCATATCTATTGATACACTACACCAAATAAGTGATTTTGCAACATTTTATATCTGTCAATCGCTAACACTTATATATGTCACCGACCACTAACAGTAAAAAAGTGTTAGGATACCTAAAAAGTGTTGGTAAAAATAAATAGTCTTCTGCATTAATTTTCTAACGCATATAAGTGTTACAACAATCTGTAAAATGTAAATAATTTAATAACAAAAGGGGTCTTTTGTAATTTGTAAACACAATCCCTTTTCCTATGCTTGCCCATTCCTAAACAGATTTTGGCCGCCTAAAATTTAATTTAGGGTTTTCTCTTCCTCACAGAAAAACCAACGTCCTTCTTCTCCCTCAATCGCAATTTTTATTTCTCAAATTTTTTGAATCTCCTATGTCTCGAATCAAGTTTATTTCCGCAATTCAAAAACCTGTCTCATTTTTTTGTGGTTCGGGCTCTGGGTGATTTCGTTTGTGGTGGTTAACTGTTGCAATTTGGGTCATGTCAATTCGTGAGTTTGTCAGGTGGTTGAAGTGGTTGTGGAATTCGAATGATGTGGCTACTGCGAGTTGCTATGGAGTCGATGTGGCCAATGGTGACTTTGAGTGGATTGTAGATTGAGGCATCTGACTTGCGAGGTTATATTGAAGACAGCGATTTTGGGTGGATTGGTGGATGGTATGCTTTGATGAATGGTGGTATGCAGTGAGGTGCTGGAAGCTTATCAGTGATTTGGTTCGACAATGGTGGTGTTTTGATGGGGATGTAGTGGATGGTATGGGAATTCTCAAGTGATGGTGAAGATAGTCATTTCAGTTTGAATTTGCGGTCAAGGCACAGCAGTCAGGTAAGGCAGTGGGTTAAAATGAGTTGCGGTGAACATTTGCAATGTTTTTTTTATTAGACCTACCCCCTCTTACCCTAACATTTGCAATATTTTTTTTCCCTTCAGAAAATTAAGTTTTGTTTTGATATATTTGGCATAGAATTTGAAACATGACAGGTTAGTCCAATCAAATGAGCAGTTAAGTTTTGTTTTGTTTTGTAAAACTTATACTAGACAACATCAGGTTATTTCTACATATAAGTTTTGAGAAGGTGCCCTGCACATCTTGAAAATAATTAATATTATAGACAGTTTCCTTTATCTTCAATTATTAAAATGTACGTGATATATTGCACTACAACCACCATTCGCTATAGGGCATTCCCAACTCTAAGGTATTAGCAATTTTCAAAATTATATTCCCATCAGCTCACTTACTAGAATCATTTCCTAACAATACAAACCAGTTGAAAAAAATGGTGAAATTTATATCAAACAAAGTTAGAGATGACATTGACGTCATTGTGTCTTTACTTTTGCGTCAAGACTCACAATTAATGAGTTAGTTTGGTGAGCAAGTTATGTGAGCATTTTTTACCCTTGCTTGTTATTAATTTATGTATGTCAGTGTAAAATAGTTTGCCAACTCTTGCCATGTTGAGGATACCTATAACTATTTTGTGTGATTTATTTATCTAAAACTTTTTATCTATCCATTCTCCTTTCAAAAACAACTTGATCATGGATCACCTGATAATGAGAACAAAGTGGAGATCGCTCTTGATCTTTTTTTAGGGAGCAGCTGCAAACCAGATAGAAAAAAGGTTATCATAGCAGAGCATGGAAACATTTTACTCTGGGTTAATTTGCCTTATACCATGATAATGATTTTCATCTCATAGACTGCTTTGAACTTGTAGAAAAATAGGAAAATAAGACCGCATCCACAAGTTTTTATTTATTTATTTATTTATTCATGATACCGTAAGTGTACTCAGCAACATAAAATACCTAGCAATCTTGTGAATATGGATGAGGGTGTATGCTTTAGCAAATAACTTATTGGGCATGTTCATGCTAGAAACATCAATATACTAAGGAGTTTTACCATTATTTATGTTATCTTTATTATTTTATGTACGGCATTATTAGTCATTATCCAAATTTTTTTAACGTTATTTGATTGTTTTCTTGTCTTACCATTTGTGGATCGATGAATGCTCATACAGGCTTTAGAATTGCTGTCAAGAGCTATTGAGACCGACCCAACCTCTGTAGTTTTATGGACTGTCTATCTGAACATCTACTATGGAATGGAAAAGTATATTGGGAAGGATGACATGTTCTTCCATGCAGTAAGTTGCTGTTGCCTTATTTCAGGATTTAGATTGAATTTTGTTTCTTGATTCAGTGTTGTTCTTTTGACATTAGTATATAGCTTTCTCAATATTTAACACCTAGTTCGAGTTTTATTTAACATTTAAGTGCTGGTTGCTAATTGTGCATTGCACAAATGTCTAAAGACTATCATCCTTGGTTATTTATAATTCATTTGACCATTTTTATTTTTAAAGACATCATCATGTCCATGTGCTATAGGTTTTCCCTATTTTTATTTGCTTCCGGTAAGTGATTGCAAAAGCAGCTATGACAACTTGCAGTTTTGTACCCATTCCTTATTTGGCCATACCTTTTAATACTAAGTTTGGAACCATTTTTTTTTCGTTTGGTGGATGCTAATCTGCTTCGAAATTCTATTATCCTCAACAAAATGTTACTTGGATATGGAGTGCGATAATTAATAATTTCTTCTAGACAAAGGAGATATTTCATAGACTGCTTTTACTGCAATAATATAATGTTTGACAGTTGCTTCCTTATGCTGATTATTCTTTTGAAAAGATTAATATATCTCTAGCTAGACAAACTTGCTATAAGTAAATGCATAGAAATAGAGTGGTGTTCTCTTAAAAACCAGCGAGTTCTAAGAGCCTACAGCATAGACTCAAATATTAGTAAAATTCTTTTTGAAAGTTCTTTAATTTCAACGACTGGATCATGCTAAGAGTGGCTATTAAATTTTCAATTGCTAACCAATTGATTATAATACAATTTGTCCAAGTTTGTAGTTCTTTTGTTTCCTTCTAGAAAATAAGCTGCATACTATAGGTCACTATCTGCATTCACATACTCAAAGTGTCATGTGGATAAATCTTAAGTACAAAATTTTATTTTTATTTTTTATGTGACACTTAAAAAACTTAATATAAAAGTAGATCTTTACAAAACTAGGTCACATGGAATAATAATAATACATTCATGTGGTTTTAAAACATGACAATGTAATGGAAATCCTATGTTCACTAGGGAAATTTGGAATGAAGTCTTTTATATATGGCCATTTTTATATAACGTAGTAACATTTTTTGTAATTAGTTTGAAAATAAGTTTTTCTTGTGAAGTTGTTTATACTGAAAACAAAATCCATACAAAAATGATATGTGATAAATATACATGCATTTTAATTAGTGATCGAGCAAGTAGTCTAGAAGCGAAACTCCTTGGTACTCTTAAACCTATCTGAATATGACATCGACTTATTTATATGAAGTTCGGCAATATTGTCTTGTACATACACCTGTGAGTGCACACATTTACAAAGATTTAGGATTACGAAAGATGGAAATCATTTAGCTACTTAACAAGTAGACTTTTAGTACTACCTTAAATGCTTAATTGTTCTTATTTCAAACATTTTGGATGGCTAGAAATGCAAGATCCATTTCTTTTTAGGATCTTTCTGTTTATGCAGTTATCATTCGCTGGTTCTCATTTCATTCACACTAAGATACATATTGTTCATGATGCTAGCATTCATGAGTTAAGAAAAAAGAGAGTAGTTTCATCCTCTCTGTTGTGCTTTTTTATATTTGTGATCATCAAAACTATGTTTTATTTTTTCCTGTCATTTTTAATGTTTAGCCTGAGAGACTATCAAATTGTACAGACTTTAGTTTTAAATATTACAACCTCACTACATATAATGTGATGATTTAATTTTTTTTCTTATTAGGTACAACACAATAAAGAATCTTATGAACTCTGGCTAATGTATATAAATAGTCGGATTCAAGTTAATGATCAATTGAATGCATATGAGATGACTCTGGCAGCTTTATGCCATAGTAGAAATAACAAAGATGCACGGTACATCAGCGCATGTATTTTAGATATTTTCTTGCAAATGGTTGATTTTTTGCGCATGTTTGGAAATGTAGAGAAAGCTGTTCAAAGAATATATGGATTGCTTCAAAGTCCTAGTGACCAACTGCTCTCAGATATCCATTCATCCTTGATAATTTCTGACAAATGTTTATTTTGGCTGTGCTCTATATGCCTAACAATTTATGGGTAACTCCCTGAAATAGTTGCACAACAGCTTGAGTATGGAAAAGAGCTGATGTTTGAGGTTGAATGGCCATGCATTCAACTAACACCCTATAGAAAGGAGCAATCTCTAAGTTTAATGAGACTTGCAGCGGATAAAACAATTGGAGATGTAAATAATGATCCTGGAACTAAAGATGAAGCCTCGATTAGATCGTTGCATAGCGTGGCTATATGTCACGTCAGATGCGTAGCAGCACTTGAAGGAATAAAATCTTCTACTAATTTATTAGCTGAGTACATAAAAATGTATCCAACGGTCATTGAACTTCTTTTGATATCCGTTCGTTCTAATGATAGTACTACTCAAGATATCAACTGCAAAGGTTTTGAAGAGGCTCTTGCACATGGGTTTGATGATACTCGTAATATTCATTACCTTTGGAATCAGTATGCGGAGCATGCATTAGCAAATAATAAGATTAAACTTGCTGAGACTCTCATAACCCGCTGGTATGTTATATTCTACAAAGATACAAGTCAACATGATTGGAATGAGGAAAAGGACGTTTTTGCCTTGCTCAATCTATCCTTATATAGAAGTTTTCTAAAGGATGCAAGAGGAGAAAATGATGCTATCGTTAAAGCTCTCAAACTAGCTTCACCTCAAGATTACTTACATTGTGTGAAAGAGCATGCTTCTTTTACTCTTGCAAACGAGCTCGACTGGAGAAGAGGTAACAAACCTTGGTGCATAATATTAAACCTTCTAAATTTCGACTTGGGGGATCATCGTTCTACTACTGTATTGGAACCGCTATCAAGGAAATATCTTCAGTGCATAAAGAAACCAAGAGTTCGACAGCTTATTAGTAGGTTGCTTGGTCCAGTTTCGGGGAATTTCACAGTAGTGAATTCGGTTCTTGAAGCTTGTTTCGGCAAGTCTCTTCTTCCCGAAAACATTAACGATCTTAAAGGATTTGTCGATTTCATCGAATCTCTAATGGAAATTGTGTCTACAAATTACAAATTAGCCCTTTCTTTATGCAGACTGACCTCAAAATTTTCAGTTCTTATGAAGTTCTAGGGATGTTCAATTTTGTGCGACTCGATTCTCCAGGCTGTACCTATGCCTCCAGAGCATGTATGGTTAGAGGCAGCTAAACTCACGAAAGAGTCAGGAAACGCATGCATTTCTTTTAAGTTTTTGAAGCGAGCTGTAGTTGTATATCCTTTCTCAATTAAGTTGTGGCGATCTTGTTTAGATGCATGTAAAGGGAAGGGCGATGTTGAATTTGTTTTGGAAAATGCAAAAGAAAGAGGTATCGAGTTGACTCGACCTTCAATCTAAGTTTTCAGATGTAGAAATTTTTTGTGAACTATAGAGAAATGGCCATCATTCGTTTTTGTGGGAAGGAAGGCATGCTTGCATTTTTTAACTTATGCTTGCTAACCTCAGAATTCTATGGATACACAGAGTTATCAGTTATATACAAGACCCATGGAAAATTTTAGTGGGGATTATATTAGATATATTTTTCTTCTGATTCTATATGGACAGAATTCTATGCTTAATAAGAAAGCGAGTCTATCAAGAGCAACCTATAATGGAAAAATATATGCTATTGGTGGAGGAGATGGAAGAGAATGCTTATCTGATGTTGAAATGCTTGATCATAAATATGGAGCAGTGTGGTTTGAGATAGTAGTTGCAAGTATGTGGTAGGAAGAATATGTGATAGAGGATATGGAAGGCAGTGGATGGCTTGATATTGTAGAAGTGCAGTATTGGTTGAAGTGGATGACTGTGGTCAGTGATGTGATGTGGCCATGGCAGTGCAGAGGTCGGTGTTTTTCTGATGGAAGCAGTAAAAATGAAGTGTTGGGTGTGGCTCACGAGTTGTTTTAATGTTGTGTTGCACTGGTAGGTGTTGCACTGGTAAGTGTGGGGTTTGTGATTTTATTAGAAAGTGGATGAAGTGGCACTGTGCTGTAGGAAGTGATGGAGTTTTTTTGGAACTGGAATTTGAAGAGTGAGTGAGTTTTGAAGTTGCAGTTTGATGTATTTGATGTAGTAGTGAGAATGGTATCAGTTTGAAGGTGATGGGTTTGTTGAAGTATGCATGCAGTGGAGCAGTGAAAGGCTGTGAGGGTAGAAGGTAATTGATGTGGTAATGTATGATGAACTGAGGCTGTAAAATGATGTTCCGGAGGAGGTTGATTTCAGGGATGTAGTAATTGTGGTTGGTTGAGAACAAGGGTAGATGATCAGGAAGTTGACGTGGTAAGGCAATAGTTTGTTCGGTGCACCGATTGTTCGCAAAGCTATTCACCCAAATGCAATGAGGGTAATTTTTCTTTCATGTCCGAAGTCTTTTGTTTTACGTATGGATTCATATGATTTGATCTGGTAGATTGCAGCTTGGATACGGTGCTAAGGCAGTGGAACTTCTATCGAGGTTGGTCTCATCTTTTTTTAGCGCTTTGTCTAACAAATGTATTCAAAATGATACATAGAAAATTTCCTATTTATCCAGAATGTTCTTGAATTTAAATTTCCATAATATATGTTATGCCAAGGTGATTGTATTCTCAATTCTGTAATCTGTAGCTCATACAAGTCGATGTGCACACGTTAAACTGTTGACATTTGTGGAACCTTACAACTCTTTTCAAAATTACCGTTGGATGTTGGTTTTTCTTTTTCTGTTTTATGAGTTGATAGAAAATACTGATAAAATAAAATAAAGTTATTGCGTGTGATATAAGGTACTATGAACGGCAGTTGGCAGATTTCAATGAAGAAGATAATGAGAAGACCGAATAGCCTAAGCCAAGGTCGCAGTCACAGAAGCTGCAGAGAAGGTATACCTAAAAACCTTTCTTGCTAAAATATTTCTCAACGATGGTAAAATGATTCTTGCTTATATGATTTACATGACGTACACTCACAACCTATTTACCAGAGTCAACAAATATCAATGTGATTGCAAGATTTAAGCCGCATATATTGTTTCACATAAATAGGAAAAGTTTAAATTAAAAACTTTCTCTGATGCTACATCCACGCAACTTCCGTCTTCGTCCTTTCTTCTATGAACTAACTCATATGCTTTAAGATTTGAGGTTTCGACCAAAACATTGAGATTTCGATTGTCCATTTCAGTTTCATTGGAACTGAAACGAAACAAAACTGAAACTCTGTTTCAAATTAAAAAAAAAACTGAACTTCAAATTTTACAGAAGAAACTCAAAAAAAGAATTAGTTTGAGCTTCAAACATTTTAAGACTCAAAATTCAAAATTTTAACTTACGAAACACACAAATCACAAAATATATAAATGGTGTGACCGAAAAATGTTGGAAACGAAGTAATGAATAAATATTTTTAGTATTATAAATATTTTTAGTTAATCAATATTGTCGGTTTATAGTTTATTCTTTAATTAAATATAAATTATACATTTTAGCTTTAGTAAATAAAACAAACATATATGTTGTTTATTATATGAAAAATAAATAAAAAAATCCGAAACTGGACCCCAAAATTCATGAATTAGATCGAAATTCCTATAGTTACAAAAGATCGAAACCGAGACCAAAACCGAGATTTAGAACCATTAATATGAAGTTAGATGAAAGATAATTTCAGCTCAAATTCCGAAAGGAACAATACCTTGAACATTGAAGCATTCTCATTGATAGTTGATATTTGGGAGTCTGATAAGGATAGTTCCATTTTGGTGGCAGTTTAAATGATGATTGAAATTGATAATTTTCGGCCATGGATGGTTACGGATTGGCCTTTGTGTGTGCGCGCGTGCCGATAGTTTACTGCTAAATTATATTGTAATAAATTTTCTATTTAAGTTGACTAAAATCTAATGACTTTTTAGAAAACTAGCGCTTCAACTTAATTGCCTTTCTATAACAATAAATCTACACTCTTTTTTTCATCTGTTAGGACATGGTGGAAGTGATGGATTGCATGGCTATGTACATTGTCTTGATTATGCAGTTAATGATTTGTTAACATGAATGGACTTATAATTCAGTTTTAAAGTGGTAGTTCATTAAGCGTGCCCAATGTTCTAATTATGACTTATAAAATGTAAGTTAACATCTATAACATAAGGCATTTTTGGACAGAGTATTGACTGCAAATCCCGGGTTACCATGCTTTAGCTTTGGACACTCTACAGGAGCAACCATTCTTCTAAAGGTGAGATTACTTTTTATTTTACTATTGTTTTGTATATAGAATTTGTCTCCTTATACATCTATTTCCTTTTGTTTTCTTCTAAATATTTGTTTATATGAAGGCAGTATTAGATCCAAAATTAGAAGCATGCATAAACGGCATTGTACTCACTTCACCTACCATTTGTGTTCAGGCATCCCATCTTATTGTTAAGGTTAGTTATTCAACAATATTGAAATTCATCTTGCTTTATATTTCCTGAGTTTAATTTGCTTTTATATTTAAGTATATAATAATTTTTACAGGTGGACTATAAGGCAAAATGCTAGTAGAAAGGAAAAAAAATCTATCAAGTTATACCCTAAGCATTGTTTTCCCCTCTAAGATTCATTTTAAACATGCCTTATTTACACTTCATGCAGGGAATTCTGTAAGAAATTTTGAGCAATTTTGTTAAGTTAACGTAAAATGACGATACCTATCAATTTCGCTCACGTTCAGTTATATATCCAAGTTAATGTCTTCATTTTTGGTTAGCCCATTCCTTGCATTTATTATTGTATGTATTATTACAAAACTACAAATAATATGCTTATTTGACAAAGAATCATTTTCATTGGTACTAAATGCAATTATACACAAATTATCTGTGCTTGTTACTGTCTGGGTGTATACACAGACTTCACCCTTATATTTGTGATAATATCCAGGTTGTATAAATGTCGATCAGGTTCAGCATATTCATGTATTGTATATAATTTCGTGGTAAGTTCAATTATTCATCTATTAGTAGCTAAGAGTTATTTGATTAAGGATTGCATGGTCTAATAACCAAAGTTTAGTGAGATACTGAACATATCACAAAAAAAAAGTTTTTATCGAGTGTTTATATTAAATGCAGGAACTTGAAGAAGGATGCTTTGGATTGTTGTATTGGACGTTGAAGAATATTCAAAACCATTAGAGTTTGGAGTGGATGATCTGGAATGGTTAGGTTAACCGTAAGTTAAACTTTAAGTGTATTTTGAAATATATTTTTTTGAAGCTTATGTTGTAATATTATCTGAATATATAACATTGTGGTATTTTAGATATGTAAATAATTGTTTATGATATATTATACTACATTTGCAGAGCTTTTAAACTTTGCATTGAATATGTATGATGAATTATCTGTGATATGGAAACCATTATTTGCAGTGTGTTTATATTTAAACTTTGCGTTTAAGTTTTGGTATATATATGTGTTACTAAATAATCATATTCCAACACTTATAAGCGTTACCGTGTATTTCTATACCAACACTTATAAGTGTCACCATATATTTCGTTACCAACACTTACAAGCGTTACCGTATATTTCTGTACAAACCCTTATAAGTGTTACCGTATATTTCGCTACCAACACTTATAAGTGTTACCGTATATTTAGGTACCAACACTTATAAGTGTTAGTAATACGTATGTTTGTAACACTTATCAGTGTTACAAATATGGCCGCTCCATTCCTCACAGTCCATTAGTAACACTTAAAAAGTGTTACTGAAATTATTTGTAACACTTATAAATGTTAGAATTTGGCTGTTTTGGTGCAGTGATAGTTAAATAACCGACTATCAATATTTACCCTCAAATGGGTATTTGTTGTGATTTATTTGAATGCTACACTTATTTTTAACTAAGCGCTCGTTATTCGGTTTAGCCGGAGGACCTTTTGGTCGTGAATCCCATTCCGAATAGTGATACATCATAATGGATAGCATTTGAAGACCGATGTTGAAGAACGGATGTTTTCAAAAACGGAAGGATTACCATCGAATGTCTCTGCATCGGCTGATCTCCGATATAGAGATTTTATCACCCTTTGTGATGGGAATTCCGGACATGATTAGTGAATATCCGAATTTCAAGAGCTTCTTTTGGAAGTGCCTTCGGTTCCGTTCGATCCCGGAACAGACTTGTATGGATGTGTGTCTGATGTTACAATTTGAGATGTAAAGCTGGTTTCTATCAAACACATTTCTGTTGGTGGCGGAGAATTTATTCTCTTAGCTTAACACCCTTCTCTGAGACGTACAAGCTCAGAGGTTATGTAGTTGATGGTTACTAGTGATACATTCCCAATTTGGTAATGTGGCATACGAAGTGTTGCAGATCATTTGTTGATCAAAGCATAGCTTTTGTGAAAAGCGTAGCTTTGTGGACGAGACTTCGTCGGACCTCACACTCCGAAAATGGTCAAAACAGGAAAGATGCAACAAGGTTATAGGGAGTAGCGCCCCTTAGGGTATGTGCATTTCCTTCTGGATAGAAGTGGCATCATGGTATGGAGCCCAGATACCTAACTTATGTAGATGTCGCAAATATATGTGACTTTGTGATTGTTGTTGGTTGAGGATCCTCGGATAAAGGTTGTTTACAACCGGGAGATAGCATACTCGTGTCAGTAGTTACCTACTTTTGTAGAGGTAACCCGGCCTTGCGTTGGCAGAGATCCGGTTAGATTCTCGGGGTGTCTCTCCAGAGACGTGCCCATGTGGCAATGGGAAGTTCCTTGGCCTAACCATCTGTTGGAAATCCAAACTCCAATACGCACCTTGTACGCTTTTAATTGTAGAACCTGCCATTTACTAATGGTGGTCACCACTGTTTAGATGGTAGCTATAGTAGGCATAGTATGAAATGTCTGTGTTGGCTAAGATTTATATTATACTATTGAAACGTTTCTGCACTTTGCACTTAAAGTAATAATATCAAAGAAATTTTTCTACGTATCAAGCATGTTTGACTATCACAAGGAGAAATCTCCTCCGATTCTGCGTTTGCATTGTGTGTGTGCGCGGGAGGCCTTGTGGTAGTTTCATTTTCTAAAAGCATTGCGGATCTATTTTAAAAATATTTCTTTGTTTGTTTTTAAAGATAAACTGTTTTAAGTTCTCACACCAGTCCCATAACTGACCTGGAGTTTATGTTCCCTTCCTAAACTCTGGGTGCCCATAATTTTCCATACGGGCAGCCTAGAGTCAGGTTATCAAGATATTCTAGCATTCAGGAGGTGCTGTGGAGCTCAAGAGGTGAGCTGGATGGCGTGGCGTATCAACTAATATATAGTATTTTTTTTTCCGCTGTTTGTTGTTGTAAACTCTGATAATGTAATGTAATGTGATGTAATGTAATAACTGATATAGTTCTTTGTTTTAAAAATATTCATTTATCTATTATATGTTGTTCCACTACAATTGTGAGATTCTGATATTGTTTCTATTGCTTCTTCTTCTTTCTTCTACCTCTTCTTTAACCCTAACGGTACGGTTTTTCGGCCTTCGACTGTTCGGCATTCGATACAGTGGACGTATTGATGTCGACTTTCGTGAGTCGAAAATCCTTATCCTCACACTATCACTCTCCCAGTAAAGAGGCCAGGTGAGCAAGGGAACTAGTCACTCCTGAACATCTCTATAGTTTCAGCACCTCACATCCCGATTTCACGAATAGAAAAATCTAGTATGCTCGTCAGCTTTTAGAGCCAAGATTAATCCACTTATTTATAATAGCTTTTTCATTAAATCATTTATTTGAACTTTCTTCAATAAGCTTGAAAACTTCCAAATCATTATTAAAACTCTTAATTATCCATTTTTAAACATTAATAAAAGATTTGAATATTTTAAAGCCATATTTTGAAAGTTATAGAAAAGTGCTGCAGCAAGTGCCTTTTTAAGCTATATTGATCAAAACGACTTTTTGTTATTTGAAAATTCATTTTTACTACTAAAACCACTTCTAAAACATTTTAGAATATTTATAAGATTTATTTCACATTTTTAAACAATATAAACCATCATTTTCAAAGAAATTCAGTTTTGGATTCCAAACTACAAATTAGAGAATTTTCCAAAACTTTGGATATAATAGTTTATGTAACGACCCAGAATTTCTGTTAATTAAAATTAGAATATTTAATTGATTTTAAATATTAACAAGTAGAATTTGTAGTCGAATAGATTTTTATTTTGAATATCTAGATTTAATTGGATAATTTAAATCGATAATTTAATATTTGAAATTCCAGAAATAATTGAAAATTGGGATTAATATGATTGAAAATGATTTGTAAAATTTTACTTAATCATATAGGAGTTAGAATGATGTTATAGAACTTTTAAAATTGAATTTAAAGTTGATATGTGAAAATTGAATATTTAAATATTTAATTGACGAGTTAAAATAGCCATTTTTCAAACAGTCTTGGATTTCGACGAAACTAGTTTCATCGGATCCGTAATGTTAAATTATTACGTGGTTTCAAATTTTGTGTCAATCGGATTTACCATTTGTCCGGGGCAAGCCAAAACGCAAAGAAATTTGGTTTAATCGATTTAATTTAAATTGGATCGTTTATTGCCGTAACTCGCACATATTATCGAATTAGCCTACGAAACACATTCCACTATGTTCGGAATGCGGGGCAAACCTTAGATACGCCGGCCGGCACGCTTCGTTTGGAGTTCGGAAAATTTTGGATGAATAGTGTTTTGGGCAATTTTCTATAAAAGGACCTTTATGTTTCCATTTGCAAATAAAAAAAAAGCCCTAGGGTTTAGTTCAAAGCCGCCGGCTACCATTTCAATGGCCGAAATCGTGCCATTTTCTTCCTCCCGTTTCTTCGAATCTACACACCAGTTTGAAAAATCATCAACTACAACATTGAAGAGCTCGTTGAGATCTATAGATCTAACGGCTATGATCGAAAATAGCGTCATGGATTGTCGGCAAATTGCATTCAAAGGTCGCGTGTTGTAGGGCGTTTTGCAAGGCAAAGATGAGGCCGAGCACGACCGGTTTGTGGGTGAAGGTGGAGTAAGGCAGTGGCTTCGAAGTGGCACTACTTGATCATCATGAAGACGAGCGTAGGCCAAGCGAAAATTCGTTGAAGATGACGGCCGATGGGTTAGGGTGTGCGACGTTTACCTGTAGATGGAAGAAAGGGGTTTACGGCTTGATCTCCTGATGCAGAAATGAGCGGCCCAGATTTAGGTTTAAAAATAATAATAATTTGTTTTTATTTATTTATATTTAAATTCGTGTAAACTTTAAAACCCTGTAACTTCTTCATACGAGGTTGAAAACGCATGAAACGAATTGCATCGGGTTCGTTTTGTCGAGCACTACGCAATAGAGCTAGTTTGGAGTCATTTGGAGCTAGTTTGAATTTTGAGTAAAATTAAACGCACGTTTAATTTTATTCGAAATAAAACGCTACAATTGTTATCGGAAACTCAAGGTGAGAACTTCTCACTCAATCGAATTTGTTTCAATTTTAATTTTAAATAGTTGGATTTAAAATTGCTTGATTGTATGCCTGGATGATAAATTTTTTATCTATTGATTGTTAAAATAGACATTATACGCCATATATTAAGCGGATGTTATTTATTAAAAACGTATACCGCGATAATTCCATCTTGATTGGAATTGGTATTATATATGTACGTGGAATTGATTTCCCGCATTTTATAGCGGATGAGACCCTATTGCGCCGTATAATAGCGGATAATATTTTATAAATCCCATATACCGCGATATTCTTTATTGGAACGGATTTGGTATTGTGCTAACATCTATGGATGCAGGGAAACAGGTTGGAGGGATCCAACTGGATTCCTCACCAATATTATTTGATTACAGATATTGTGATATTTGTTGATTATCATATTGATATATGATGTTTTGATTGCCGTGCTTGATACATTGTTGCTATTGCGACATTGGCCTATTTTTGGAGTTTTAAAATATTAAAGTAATGATTTTGAATTTAAAAGGATTATAAAGTGATTTTTTTGAAAGTATAAGTTTTATTAAATTTTGAATTGTTAAAATAAATAAACGTTATAATTTTTAGTATTATAAAAGTTATATTTTTTTGGAAAATAATACTCAGATATGATTTTAGAGTTATATATAAGCTTTAATAACGATTTGTAAATTATTAAAAAAGATCGATTTATTTAAATTTAGATTTTTGAATTATTATAAACGGTTTATATAAAAGATTTATAAAATTGATATTTATAAATTTAAGATATAGGAATTATAAAACGTGTTTTATCAAGTGTTAAAATAAAGTATAAATGGATTTCATAAGTAAATGAAATTTATAGATTTATAAATTGGGAAGTTATAAAATGAATAGATTGTTGTAAAATTAAAGATTTATAAGTAATTAACTTATAAATCGGATTTTGGCATTTTAATTGAGATTTTCGAATAAGTATAAATGGTTTATAGATGAGATTTATAAAATATAAATTTTATAAATCGAAATAATGGAATTATAAAAGGAGTTCTGTTAATGCTGAAAATGAGGTTATAAATGGAATTTTATAAGTAGTAAGCTTTTTAAATTTTGTAAATTGAAGTCTTTATAAAATATAAATGGGAATTTGTAAACATTGTTTTATAAATCCAAAACTGACTTATTTTGATAAATCAATTATTTTAGTTTTTAAAGCAGATATATCCACGACTTTGGACGGTGGATAATCCTTTAAACAAAATGTGTAGAAAAATGTTGAATTTGGTTAACGAAGAATATTCACGATTTTGGGACAGTGAATAATATATTAAAGTGTTTTGGGGAAATGATATTTTAAATAGAATTAAAACGATTTGAAGTTGTTTTAAAATGCATTAAGTGTCGAAACCATCGATTTCAACATTCATTGTTGAAACAAACGTTTTCGAGAAATAGAAGGAAATAGTGGACTATAACACTATTGTTATAGTAATAAAAATCTGAAAGGAAATGTTTTATATAACATTGGGATTTATATATCTATCTAAAATTTCGAATCCTTGTACTAGTGATTTGGGTCATTGTAACGATGTTTTACACAACATTCGTTTTGACTCAAATAAATGTGTTAAGAGAACGTTTTCTTTAAAGAATGAAATATATACTTAATTTCGATTTAAGTATATTGAATATTTTCGAAGTGTTGAAAATAAATGGATTTGTGAATTACCTATTATTAAATAAGTATGGAAATGTTTTCCAATATGAAGTGAATATTTTGAGATTTTATCTTTTAAAGATAAATTGAAAATGAATATTAGAAATCGATTTGGAAATCGTATATTCATAGATATTTTGGAATTGTAAATTCACTATGGAATTTATAAAAAAAGGGAAATTTGATTAAAAATAAACGTTGATTTATTTTTGAAGTGTGGAAATAAATTTACGAATTTGGAACGTAAATATAAAGTAAATCGGTAAGGATTTATTTAATTAGTTTAAATGAACCATTTTGAAATGAAAATGAATGAAGATTTGTGAATATATCCCGTGTAGGGAAACGATTTGAAATTTGTTTTCAAAAGTTGTAAAGGTGAAGAGTGATTTGAAATTTGTTTTTAAATGTTGAAGTGTGGAAAATATATATATCTTGTAAAGATATTTTTGAAAAATAAATAATTTGGAAAATAATTTGGAATCTGGTGATCTTGTGCATACCTATTGATAGTTAAATAACCGACTATCAATATTTACCTTTGAATGGGTATTTGTTGTGATTTGCTTGAATTTGAATGTCACGCTTATTTTCAAAATAAGCGCTCACTATTCGGGTTAGCTGGGAAAGGACCTTTGGGTCATATAACCCATTCCGAATATGTGATACGTCGTTATGGATTGCATTTGAAGACCAGTGTTGAAGATAGAATATTTTTGAAAATGGAAGGATTACCGTCGAATGACTCTGCATCGGCTGATCTCCGATATAGAGGTTTTATCACCCTTAGTGACGGGAAGTCCTGACGTGATTAGTGAATATCCGGATTGCAAGGGCTTCTTTGGAAGTTCCTTCGGTTCCATTCGATCCCGGAACGGACTTGTATGGATGTGTGTCTGACGTTACAATTTGAGATGTAAAGCTGGTTTCTATCAAATATATTTCTATTGGTGGCGGAGAATTTATTCTCTTAGCTTAACACCCTTCTTTAAGACATACGAGCTCAGAGGTTATGTAGTTGATGGTTACTAGTGATACATTCCCAAATTGGTAATGTGGCATACGAAGTGCTGTTGAGCATTTGTTGATCAAAGCACAGCTTTTGTATAAAGCGTAGCTTTGTGGATGAGACTTCGTCAGACCTCACACCCTGGAAATGGTCAAAACAAGAAGGATGCGGCAAGGTTATTAGGGGCTAGCACCTCTTTAGTGTATGTCATTCCTTCTGGATAGAGGTAGTATCATGGTATGAAGGCCAGTTACTTAACCTATGTTGTTGTTGCAAATTTATTACTTTGTGGTTGATGGAATCGAGGATCCTCGGATATAGATCGGTTACGATCGGGGAATGACATATTCGTGTCAGTAGTTACCTAGTTAGGGGTAACTCGGCCTGCGTTGGCAGAGATCTAACCGTATGTTAGGTTAGGTTCTTGGGGTCGTCTTTCCAGAGGCGTACCCATGTGGCAATGGGAAGTTCCTTGGCCTGACCATTTGTTGGAAATCCAAAGAAACAATACGATCCTTGTACCGTTTTAGTTGTAGAACCTGCCATTTACTTATGGTGGTCACCACTGTTTAGATGGTAGCTATAGTAGGCATACTATAATGGTCGTATGTTGGCTAAGATTTATATCTTTACTTTCGAAATGATTTTTCCTACACTATGCACTAGTAATAATATCAAATGTTTCTTTTTAATGCGTATCAAGCATCTTTGACTATCATAAGGAGAAATCTCCTCCGTTTTTGCGTTTGGATTGTGTGTGTGCGCGGGAGGCCTTATGGTAGTCTCATTTTCTAAAAAGCATTGCGAATCTAATTTTAAAATATACCTTGGTTTGTTTTAAAAATAAACTGTTTTAAGTTCTCACACCGGTCCCATGACTGACCTGGAGTTTATTGTTTCGTTTCTAAACTCTGGGTGCCCACCAATTTCCACACGGACAGTCAAGAGTCAGATTTATCAGGTCGTTCTGGAATTCAGGAGTTGCTGGAGGCAAGCTGGAGAGCATGGCGTATTCACTAGTATATAGTATTTCTTTTCCGCTGTTTTGTTGTTGTGCACTCTGATGATGTAATGTAATGTGATATAATGTAATAACTGATATAGTTCTTTGTTTAAAGATTATTCATTTATCTATTATATGTTGTTCCGCTGCGATTATGAGATTCTGATATTGTTCTGTTGTTTCTTTTTGTTCTGTTCTAACTTTTTCTCTCTTCTTCTATCTTTTTCTTCTTATTTAACCGTAACAGTTCGGTTTTTCGGCATTCGATTGCTCGACAGTTGATACAATGGACGTATTGATGTCGGTTTTCGAGCGTCGAAAAGTCGCAATCGTTACATCTGGTATCAGAGCATATGATTAAGTGACAACCATGGCTCTGTTGGGTGTTACTCATTAGGGATAGAGTCAGCGGTACTCTAGAATGAGTTTGAGTGTAATAATAGATACGAGCACGTATTTGTTAGTGGATATAAATTGTTTTATATTGTGGTGATTGGTTTGTTGAGTGGTATATAGATTCTGGTCAACACGAGTAATTAACGTTGTTGATAGGGAACTCTAAACACTTGTACAGAACAAATGTGACACGATATTGTTTTAAAATAGGGTAAATGAAATAATTTTACCTTGATTGTATTTTATATATATATAAAGGAATGATTTTTCAGAATTATTAAAGTGTATATAAATTGATTATTTGGTTGTTGAAAATGTAAGCTACATGCAAGTAAATAAAAGTTGTTTGAATAAGTTAAATAAAACATATTGTAAAAGAATAATTGTATAAGCGAAGAATTATAAGTATGGAATTATAATTAATGTGATTTACAATTGTGAAATAATCTTGTATATAAAGGTGAAACTATATGAATGTATTTATAAATGTGAGCTATAAATAAAGGAAAATTTTTGAGAGAATATTAAGCACTGAATTCAATACTGTCACTGGGAAATAATAAGGGTGATGACTGCAGCATCATGAGTATCATTTTCGAGTCTCTATGTGATATATTTGCTACCATAGTAAATTGGGAATTGATGTTTGATTGTGATAAACAAATTTGAAATTAAAATCCAAGTTGAAATAAATTTGAGTCGCCATCAAAGACGTGTGATTTGAAATTTAACTAAAGGAAAGTTAAATAAATTGATTTGGATTAGATCAGATGTTTGAAATGGAATATAGCTTAAGTGAAGTTGAATAAAGTTGATTTTGGTATCGAAGTAAGTTAATCAAGGGAAGTGATGAATATGAACTTGAGTTATATAAATGAAATTCAACCTTATATTGTTAAAGGAATTAGCAATTGAATGGATAAATGGATGAAAAATTAATCAATCGAATGTAAAAGAATTGATATGGGATAATGAATGTAAGTGTAAATTCATTGAAGCTAATGAAGTTGAGAAATTGAATAATTGAATGGAAGTCAATTTAATTCAACCAATTGGAATTAAAAGTGTTAAACCAACTTCAATGAATGTAAGCGAAGTAAATAAATTTGGTTATGTTGAATATACATTGGTTGTCATATACGATTGTTAGTTGATTTTATATAATTCATTAAGTGTTAATGAAATTGAAAGCTATAAATAAAATTGGAAGTTAAGTGAATTTGATTTGAATGTGGAAGTGAACCAACTTTAATGTAAATTAGTGAATGCAAACTAATTGAAATTTAATATGAATGAATGTTGATAAAATTCCAATGTTAACAAACCAAATATGACTAAAATTAAAAGCCAATTCAATGAATATAAATAAGAAGTGAATTTATACTGATTTGGTATGGATTTGTCGGATGTTATTTGGATGATAGTTGTTTGGTGGTTGCATTTGTTGCTTTTGTTGCATTTTCTATGTTGGCACATGTAGTTGTTATTTTGCTATATGTTGTATATTGATATTATTTTCATATATACATGTTCTCATTTGTTTGAATGAGTGTATAGTAGGTGCGGATGGCTAATGCTTCGCATTTGGAGCCCGCTTTCGCTAACAATAAATAAGGTACATATCTCGGATTAAATATCGTACTTTTACACATTTTCCTTGCGGGATGCCTCATCACTTGATGAGATGTATATTTGTGATACATATATACTGTCATTTATTTTTTCGGATTTAGCCGCGCAATGGAGGTTATGGCGAAATTTTTCGAAAATTTAAGGCGTTAGAATATTTTTTAGAAAATTGGGAAATTTTTGAAAACTAAGTTTGGATTTGGAGACTTAGTAAAGATTTTGTAAGAAGTTTAACTCTGAATTTTGGGAAAGTTAAACACTTAAGAGATCTGAAAAATACAATTTGAATGGTTTGTTTTGTAAAGTTAATGGATTCTGTAACTTTTTCTTACTTGGTAATTTCGAGGACGAAATTCTTTTAAGGGGGAAGTTTGTAACGACCCAGAGTTTCTGTTAATTAAAATTTGAATATTTAATTGATTTTAAATATTAACAAGTAGAATTTGTAGTCGAATAAATTTTTATTTTGAATATCTATATTTAATTGGATAATTTAAATCGATAATTTAATATTTGAAATTTCGAAAATTATTGAAAATTGGGATTAATATGATTGAAAAAGATTTGTAAAAATTTATTTAATCATATTGGAGTTAGAATGATGTTATAGAACTTTTAAGATTGAATTTGAAGTTGATTTGTGAAAATTGAATATTTTAATATTTAATTAACGAGTTAAAATAGTCATTTTTCAAAAAGTCTCGGATTTCGACAAAACCAGTTTCATCAGATCTGTAATGTTAAATTATTGCATGGTTTCAAGTTTCGTGTCAATCGGATTTACTGTTTGTCCGGGGCAAGCCAAAACGCATAGAAATTTGCTTTAATCGATTTAATTTAAATTGGATCGTTTATTGCCGTAACTCGCACATACGATTGAATTAGCCTCCGAAACATGTTCCATTGTGTTCGGAATGCGGGGTTAACCATAGAAACGCCAGCCGACACACTTCGTTTGGAGTTCGGAAAATTTTGGATGAATAGTGTTTTGGGCAATTTTCTATAAAAGGACCTTAATGTTTTCATTTGCAAAGAAAAACAAAAAACCTAGGGTTTAGTTCATAGTCGCCCGCTACCATTCCAATGGCCAAAATCGTGCCATTTTCTTCCTCCCTTTTCTTCGAATATGCACACCGATTCGAAAAATCATCAACTACAACATTAAAGAGCTCGTTGAGATCTATAGATCCAACGGCTATGATCGAAAATAGCATCACGGATTGTCGGCAAATTGCATTCAAAGGTCGCGCGCTGTAGGGCGTTTTGCACGGCAAAGATGAGGCCGAGAATGACCGGTTTGTTGGTGAAGGTGCAGTAAGGCAGTGGCTTCGAAGTGGCACTACTGGATCATCGTGAAGACGAGCGTAGGTCGAGCGAAAATTCATTGAAGATGACGACCGATGGGTTAGGGTGTGCGAAGTTTACCTGAAGATGGAAGAAAGGGGTTTACGGCTTGATCTCCTAATGCAGAAACGAGCGGACGAGATTTAGGTTTAAAAATAATAATAAAAGTTGTATATTTATTTATATTTAAATTTGTGTAAACTTTAAAACCCTGTAACTTCTTCATACGAGGTCGAAAACGCACAAACGAATTGCGTCGGGTTCGTTTTATCGAGCACTACGCAATGGAGCTAGTTTGGAGTCGTTTGGAGCTAGTTTGAATTTCGGGTAAAACTAAGCGCACGTTTAATTTTATTCGAAATAAAACGCTACAACTGTTATCGAAAACTCAAGGTGGGAACTTCTCACTCAATCGAATTTGTTTCGATTTAAATTTTAAATAGTTAGATTTAAAATTGCTTGATTTTATGCCTAGATTATAATTTTTTTATCTATTGATTGTTAAAATAGACACTATACGCCGTATATTAGGCGGATGTTATTTATTAAAAACATATAACACGATAATTCCATCTTGATTGGAATTGGTATTATATATGTACTTGGAGTTGATTTCCCGCATTATATAGCGGATGAGACCCTATTGCGCCATATGATAGCGGATAATATTTTATAAATCCCATATACCGCGATATTCCGTATTGGAACGGAATTGGTATTGTGCTAACATCTGTGGATGCATGGAAACAGGTTGGAAGGATCCAATTGGATTCCTCACCAATATTATTTGATTACAGATATTGTGATATTTGTTGATTATCATATTGATATATGATGTTTTGATTATTATGATTGATATATGGTTGTTGTTGCAGCATTGGCCTATTTTTGGAGTTTTAAAAATATTAGAGTAATGATTTTGAATTTAAATGGATTTTAAAGTGATTTTTTTGAATGTATAAGTTTTATGAAATTTTGAATTGTTAAAATAAATAAACGTTATAATTTTTATTATTATAAAAGTAATATTTTTTTGGAAAATAATACTTAGGTATGATTTTAGAGTTATATATAAGCTTTAATAACGATTTGTAAATTATTAAAAAATATTGATTTATTTAAATTGATATTTTTGAATTATAATAAACGGTTTACTTAAAAGATTTATAAAATTGATATTTATAAATTTAAGATATAGGAATTATAAAACGAGTTTTATTAAGTGTTAAAATGAAGTATAAATGGATTTCATACGTAAATGAAATTTATAGATTTATAAATTGGGAAGTTATAAAATGTATAGATTTTTGTCAAATAAAAGATTTATAAGTAATTAACTTATAAATCAAATTTTGGCATTTTAATTGAGATTTTCGAATAAGTATAAATGGTTTATAGATGAGATTTATAAAATATGTATTTTATAAATCGAAATAATGAAATTATAAAGGGAGTTCTGTTAATGCTGAAAATGAGGTTATAAATGGAATTTTATAAGTAGTAAGATTTTTCAGTTTTGTAAATTGAAGTCTTAATAAAATATAAATGGGAATTTATAAAAATTGTTTTATAAAACCGAAACAGACTTATGTTGATAAGTCAATTATTTTAGATTTTTAAAGGAGATATATTCACGATTTTGGACGGTGGATAATCCTTTAAACAAAATGTGTAGAAAAATGTTGAATTTGGTTAACGAAGAATATTCACGATTTTGGGACAGTGAATAATATATTAAAATGTTTTGGGGAAATGATATTTTAAATAGAATTAAAACGATTTGAAGTTGTTTTAAAATGCATTAAGTGTCGAAACCATATATTTCAACATTCATTGTTGAAATAGACGTTTTCGAGGAATAGAAGGAAATAGTGGACTATAACACTATTGTTATAGTAAATGATTTCTGAAAGGAAATGTTTTATATAGCATTGGGATTTATATATCTATCTAAAATTTCGAATACCTATACTAGTGATTTTGGGTCGTCGTAACGATGTTTTACGCAACATTCGTTTTGACTCAAATAAATGTGTTAAGAGAACGTTTTCTTTAAAGAATGAAATATATACTTAATTTCTTTTTAAGTATATTGAATATTTTCCAAGTGTTGAAAATAAATGGATTTGTGAATTACTTATTATTAAATAAGTATTTCCAATATGAAGTGAATATTTTGAGATTTTATCTTTTAAAGCTAAATTGAAAATGAATATTAGAAATCGATTTAGAAATCGTATATTCATAGATATTTTGGAATTGTAAATTCACTATGGAATTTATAAAAGAAAGGGAAATTTGATTAAAAATAAACGTTGAATTATTTTTGAAGTGTGGAAATAAATTTACGAATTTGGAACGTAAATATAAAGTAAATCGGTAAGGATTTATTTAATTGGTCTAAATGAACCATTTTGAAATGAAAATGAAAAAAGATTTGTTAATATATCCCGTGTAGGGAAACGATTTGAAATTTGTTTTCAAAAGTTGTAAAGGTGTAAAGTGATTTGAAATTTGTTTTTAATGTTGAAGTGCGAAAAATATATATATCTTCTAAAGATATTTTTGGAAAATAAATAATTTAGAAAATTATTTGAAATCTGGTGATGTTGTGCATACCTATTGATAGTTAAATAACCGACTATCAATATTTACCTTTGAATGGGTATTTGTTGTGATTTGCTTGAATTTGAATGCCACACTTAGTTTCAAAATAAGTGCTCACTATTCGGGTTAGCCGGGAAAGGACCTTTGGGTCGTATAACCCATTTTGAATATGTGATACGTCGTTATGGATTGCATTTGAAGACCTGTGTTAAAGACCGGATATTTTTGAAAACGGAAGGATTACCGTCGAATGACTCTGCATCGGCTGATCTCCAATATAGAGGTTTTATCACCCTTAGTGACGGGAAGTCCGAACGTGATTAGTGAATATCCAGATTGCAAGGGCTTCTTTGGAAGTGCCTTTGGTTCCGTTTGATCCTGGAACGGACTTGTATGGATGTGTGTCTGATGTGACAATTTGAGATGTAAAGCTGGTTTCTATCAGATATATTTCTGTTGGTGGCGGAGAATTTATTCTCTTAGTTTAAAACCCTTCTCTGAGACATACGAGCTCAGAGGTTATGTAGTTGATATTTACTAGTAATACATTCCCAAATTGATAATGTGGCATACGAAGTGATGTTGAGCATTTGTTGATCAAAGCACAGCTTTTGTATAAAGCTAGCTTTGTGGACGACGCTTTGTCGGACCTCACACCCCGAAAATGGTTAAAACAGGAAGGATGCAGCAAGGTTATTAGGGGGTAGCGCCCCTTTAGTGTATGTCATTCCTTCTGGATAGAGGAGGTATCAGGGTATGGAGCCCAGATACTTAACCTATGTTGTTGCTGCAAATTTAATACTCTGTGGTTGTTGGAATCGAGGATCCTCGGATATAGATCGGTTACAATCGGGGAATGACATATTCGTGTCAGCAGTTACCCAGTTAGGGGTAACCCGGCCTTGTGTTGGCAGAGATCTAACCGTAATGTTAGGTTAGGTTCTCGGGGTCGTCTTTCCAGAGGCATACCCATGTGGCAATGGGAAGTTCCTTGGCCTGACCATTTGTTGGAAATCCAAAGAAACAATACGATCCTTGTATTGTTTTAGTTGTAGAACCTGCCATTTACTTATGGTGGTCACCACTGTCTAGATGGTAGCTATAGTAGGCATACGATAATGGTCGTATGTTGAATAAGATTTATATCTTTACTTTCGAAATGATTTTTCCTACACTATGCACTAGTATTAATATCAAATGTTTCTTTTTAATGCGTATCAAGCATCTTTGACTATTGCCGCAGCGGATAATTCGAAATAAACTTCAATCGATGAAAGGTAGCAATCGGTGAGTTGAAGATACCAAAATGCCCAAGTTCGTTGATCCAAAGATACCGAACTCTAGCTATCTCAAACACGTTGATAGCGCACTATACCGTGTTCAAAGATCTACGATTCTTCGCACGTTGATCTAGCGCACTAGATTCCGTGAATCGGCTTCAACAAACGTGGATTCGAGCGCACTCGAATGACGTAAGTGGAGATAGGAGATTACACTCAACTACCAATTGGTATGAAAGCACAAAGCTAACAAAAGAGAAATTTTATTCAAAATCAACAACCTAAAAATTTACAACACACCCGCTATTTATAGGCATTACAACTCAACACAACCTACAACACTCAACTCCTAGGTCGGCACCGACTCACCATGTACGACTCATCTCGGCCGACTCACCATAAGTCGTTACCGACTCAACACACGCAACTCCAACCCCTTACAACGGAATACAAAGTAAACGACTCAACATGACCGACTTAACAGTAAGACCTACATATAACAACTCACCCGGTTCAATACATTACCGACTCAACGTATAACGACTCAAGGATTTGCGCCTTAGCACCCAACACAAACCATAGGTCGGTAACGACCTAACATACAACAGTACACGACTCAAAAATATACTGCTTATCTCCTTGCCGACTCATCTTAGGTCGTAGCCTGTTAGCTCGGTCCCGACTCATGCCTTCCTCATTAACTCGCACCTTTCCCACACATGCTCCCTTAGGTCGGTCTCGACTCAAGGCCGCCTCAAGTTCCTGCTCAGTGACTCGTGCCGTTTCTTCCCATGTCTTGTTGAGTCGTGGACGCTTTATACTGAGTCGTAGACGACTCAAACCAAGTCGGAGACGACTCAACACCGAAGTCCATTTTACTCTACTTTTGTTATCCCGGAAACGACTTAGGGCCTCCTCCTTTGCTCGTAACCTATGTCCCTTAAGTCGGTAACGACTTAAAATCTCCGAGTTACCCAACTCCACAGCTTCCCCCACACGACCTAGAAGCATGTTAACTCGTGACCGACTTATCTCTTGGGAAATTGTAGATCGTGCTGCATCATCCTCCCCTGGTTGAGAAAAATTCGACCTCGAATTTGCAACTTCTTTCCCAACAATCTCATCTCCATGATACGGAATTAAATGTTTGACGTTAAAGACATCAGAAGTATAAACATCATCTGGTAACTTTAATCGATAAGCATTCTCATTGATTTTTTTCAAAACTTCAACTGGACCCATTTTTCGTGCTTTCAACTTGTTATAAGCACCCACCGGAAAACGATCCTTTGTCGATACGGCATAAACCAAATCACCTTTCTTAAATTCAACATTTCGACGTTTCAAATCTGCAAACTTCTTATATTTCTCATTCGATTTCTCCAATCGTTCCTGAACGATTTTATGACATTCATTCAGCTCTTCAACAAAATCAACAGCTCGTTTAACTGTTCCCTTTGACTGTGGTACTACTGCTAAATCCAACGGTCCCCTGGGTAAATTTGAATAAACAATCTGAAACGGACTGAATCCTGTGCTACGATTTACTGCATGATTATGAGCAAATTCTGCCTGGCATAGCTTCATATCCCAACTTCTCAAATTATCCTGTACAAGACAACGCAACAAATTTCCCAATGACCTGTTAACAACTTCCGTCTGCCCATCAGTTTGCGGATGATAAGCACTGCTGAAATTCAACTTCGTTCCCACCATTTTCCACAAACTCAGCCAAAAGTGACTCAGAAAACGAGTATCTCGATCAGAAACAATAGATTCTGGCAATCCATGAAGTCGATAAATCTCCTTGAAAAATAACTGTGCTACTCGAACTGCATCTGCTGTCTTCTTGCAAGCAACAAAATGTGCCATTTTTGAAAACCTGTCCACCACAACAAATATCGAATCATTTCCCCTTTGAGTTCTCGGCAAACCCAAAACGAAATCCATGCTAATATCAACCCATGGCTTGGATGGTACTGGTAATGGCATATACAACCCCGCATTCGTTGCTGTTCCTTTTGAAACTTGGCAAATATGACATCGCTCCACAAATCTCTCAACTTCTTTTCTCATCAATGGCCAAAAGTAAGATTGTGAAATCAACTGCAAAGTACGATCACGGCCCACATGTCCTTCCTCGTGCAATTCCTTCACAATTTTCATCCTCAGACTACAATCCGGAATACATAATCGATTTCCTTTAAACAGAAAACCATCAACCAACATGAATTCATCGGTACTCCCATCCTTCACTTTTTCAACATATTTCACAAAGTAAGGATCTTCTTCAAGCATCTCTGGCAACATTTCAAACCCCGTCACTTCAACCTTCATTGTCGTTAGTAAATGACTCCTCCTACTCAAAGCATCAGCTACCCGATTTGTCACCCCTGATTTGTGCTTAACGACAAAAGTAAACTGTTGTAAATAAGAAATCCATGATGCATGTCTCGCTGAAATTTTATCCTGTCCCTGTAAATGTTTCAAAGCTTCATGATCTGTGTAAAGAACAAATTCCTTCTGAAACAAATAATGCCTCCAATGCTTGATAGCCTGAACAACAGCATAAAATTCAACGTCATATGTACTGTATCTCATCTTCGCCCCTGACAATTTCTCACTGAAATATGCAACTGGCTTCCCATTCTGACTCAGAACTCCTCCAATTCCAACCTTCGAAGCATCAGTATGCAATTCAAATAACAACTGAAAATTAGGTAAAACAAGAATTGGTGCAGACGTCAGCAATTCCTTGATTCTCTCAAAGGCAACCCCCGCTTCCTCTGACCACACAAATTGTTTACCCTTCATGCAATCAGTCACTGGAGCCATCACGCTACTGAAGTGTGGAATGAATCTTCGGTAGAATGACGCTAGCCCATGAAAACTTCTCACTTCTGTAATTGTCTTTGGCTGTGGCCAATTCCTGACTGCTTCAACTTTGCTATGGTCAACTTGGATACCTTCTCCTGAAACAACATAACCCAGGAATAAAACACTAGGTGTCATAAACACACATTTCTTTGTAGCAGCATAAAATTGTTCTTCACGAAGAATAAACAACACTTCTCTCAGATGTAGAACATGTTCCTCCGTACTCCTGCTATAAATCAAAATATCATCGAAATAAACCACGACGAACTTTCCAATGAATGGTCTAAAGATTTGATTCATCACCCGCATGAATGTACTAGGTGCATTAGACAAACCAAATGGCATAACCAACCATTCGTACAACCCCTCTCTAGTTTTGAAAGCTGTCTTCCATTCGTCTCCAGGTCTGATACGAATTTGATGATAACCACTCTTCAAATCAATTTTCGAGAATATAGTTGCCCCACTCAACTGATCCAACAAATCATCCAACCTCGGCATAGGAAATCTGTAACGAACAGTGATCTTATTCAAAGCTCTACTATCAGTGCACATTCTCCAAGTTCCGTCCTTCTTTGGTACTAACAATGCAGGTACAGCACACGGACTCAAACTTTCCTGAATACGACCCTGTTCAAGTAATTCTTCCACCTGCCTTCGTAACTCCTCATGTTCCTTCGGACTCATTCTGTAATGTGGTCGGTGTGGTAACACTGCTCCGGGAACAAGATCAATCTGATGTTGAATGTCTCTAAGTGGTGGTAACTCCTTCGGTAACTCCTCTGGAAAGACATCTTCAAACTCTTCCAAAACTGGCTTTGCTTCTTCGGGAATCTCAACTTCTTCACTACTCTCTCTCCCAATCAACAAAAACACTTCCGGTTCTTCCTCCACTTCTTTAACAAACTCCTTCAAAGTCAACAGAGTTTTCAATTCTTCAATCTCCTCCAGTTTGTTCTCCTTCTGCTGTTGCTTCTTAGGAACCAAAGTGATTTTAGTACCCTCGAACATGAAACTGTAACTGTTGGCACGACCGTCATGCTGAACTGTTCTATCAAACTGCCATGGCCTGCCCAATAACAAGTGACAAACATCCATGTCCACAACATCACACCAAATTTCATCTTTGTACTTCTTCCCAATCGAAAAATTCACACAAGCTCTTCGACACACTTTCACTTCACCTCCTTTTCTTAACCATGCTAGCTTGTATGGTTTAGGATGCTTCTCGGTCTTCAAGTTCAACTTTCTAACTGCCTCTGTAGAAATAATATTATCACAACTCCCAGCGTCAATAACGAACTTGCAGACTTTCCCCAGAATAGTACATGTTGATTGAAAAATATTACTCCTCAGCCAACTACAATCCTCCTCCTGCTTTGGTGTCAAACAACTTCTCCTTATCATAAGATTACATCCTTCATCTCCCGACACTTCTTCTTCCTCCTCAACATAAGGTACATTTGAATACTCTGCCTCCTCACCATCATCTGCTTCAACCTCTGCAACCATGGTTCTCTTCTTCGGCTTTGGACACTCATTGCTTTTATGACCAAACTCCTGACAGTTATAACATTTGAACACACTACTAGCCTTCGCCTTCTCAACCTCTTTCACCACTGGCTTTGTAACTGGTTTAGGAACATTAGAACTTCCACCGGCACCCTTCATTGGATTATTAGAATTAGTAAACACACCTCCTCCACGCCTTCCTTGTTTCTCCCAAGCCAATGCTTTTTGATGTGCTTCTGCAACGGATCTAGGATCAAACATATTAACCATATCCTGGATCTGCATTCTCAGTCCCCCAATGAATCTAGCGGTCAGCTGTTCTTCTGTCTCCATGATATCATTCCTGGCAATGAGTTGGTAGAATTCATCAGCATAATCACTAACAGATTTTGTCCCTTGCCTCAGATTCTGCAACCTTTGGTACATAAGTGACTGGTAATTATAAGGTAAGAAAGTAGATCTCATCAACTTTTTCATCTTCTCCCAAGATTCTATCTTTGACTTCCCCATCCGTTCTCGAGTAAGTTTAGTTTGCTGCCACCATGCCAAAGCTCTCCCCCTCAACCTAGTAGCAACCAACTTTACTCTCCTATGCTCAGGAACCTCCTTGAAATCAAAGATCTCTTCAACATTTGATACCCAATCAAGAAATTCTTCAGCTGCCATCCCTCCTTTAAACTCCGGAATCTCCATCTTCATACCCGATTCCCAACGTCGATCATCATCAATAACCCGATACTGACGTTGTCCCTGATCTCGGTCTCTGAAATGAACACTTCCCCTATCACCGTCAAACTCCTCATCAAAGTCTGATGCATATCGTTGTCTTTCACGCCCTCCAACATCTCTACCACCACTCCTACAACCAACATCCCGTCTATCATGGTCATCAACATTCCTCCTACTTCGATTATCAACACTCCGTTGATCCTGACTTTCTCTCCTCTCCCGATCTGAATGATGTGAAACTCTACTTCCTCCATGAATGGATTCAGGTGAATTTCTTCTTCTACTTTGATTCATATCAATCATAAGCTTCTCCAACCTACCAATGCCTTCATCAATCTTCTCGTGCATACGTTGCTCCATTTGATCGGCCTCTTCTCTTCGATATAGTGCTTCAATGTTTTGATGACGATTGGCTCTCCTTGGTGGCATGATTGAAAAACTTCACAAACTTCAACAAATTGAACACAATACTTCAAAATTTCACACGATAAGGCAATCTAGGCTCAACTGTCTCGGCAATGCTTGTCTCGGCCTTGACTCTTCACAACTTTGCTTGGCTCGGTCAAGACTTGCCTCGGCTCGGCACAAAGTATACACGGCCTCACCTTTCAAACCTTGGCGCGCAACTTCAACAAGACTAAATTCAAACACCTTTGCTCCTTTTGATCCTAAATGGAATGGATCAAACTCTTCAAACTTGATGCAACTTCAATATGAACACAATGAACAACTTCAAACTTCATAAACTTGGCTCCAAGAATCAAACTTAGCTATGATTGGCTAAGTATGGCTCTGATACCAAAACTGCCGCAGCGGATAATTCGAAATAAACTTCAATCGATGAAAGGTAGCAATCGGTGAGTTGAAGATACCAAAATGCCCAAGTTCGTTGATCCAAAGATACCGAACTCTAGCTATCTCAAACACGTTGATAGCGCACTATACCGTGTTCAAAGATCTACGATTCTTCGCACGTTGATCTAGCGCACTAGATTCCGTGAATCGGCTTCAACAAACGTGGATTCGAGCGCACTCGAATGACGTAAGTGGAGATAGGAGATTACACTCAACTACCAATTGGTATGAAAGCACAAAGCTAACAAAAGAGAAATTTTATTCAAAATCAACAACCTAAAAATTTACAACACACCCGCTATTTATAGGCATTACAACTCAACACAACCTACAACACTCAACTCCTAGGTCGGCACCGACTCACCATGTACGACTCATCTCGGCCGACTCACCATAAGTCGTTACCGACTCAACACACGCAACTCCAACCCCTTACAACGGAATACAAAGTAAACGACTCAACATGACCGACTTAACAGTAAGACCTACATATAACAACTCACCCGGTTCAATACATTACCGACTCAACGTATAACGACTCAAGGATTTGCGCCTTAGCACCCAACACAAACCATAGGTCGGTAACGACCTAACATACAACAGTACACGACTCAAAAATATACTGCTTATCTCCTTGCCGACTCATCTTAGGTCGTAGCCTGTTAGCTCGGTCCCGACTCATGCCTTCCTCATTAACTCGCACCTTTCCCACACATGCTCCCTTAGGTCGGTCTCGACTCAAGGCCGCCTCAAGTTCCTGCTCAGTGACTCGTGCCGTTTCTTCCCATGTCTTGTTGAGTCGTGGACGCTTTATACTGAGTCGTAGACGACTCAAACCAAGTCGGAGACGACTCAACACCGAAGTCCATTTTACTCTACTTTTGTTATCCCGGAAACGACTTAGGGCCTCCTCCTTTGCTCGTAACCTATGTCCCTTAAGTCGGTAACGACTTAAAATCTCCGAGTTACCCAACTCCACAGCTTCCCCCACACGACCTAGAAGCATGTTAACTCGTGACCGACTTATCTCTTGGGAAATTGTAGATCGTGCTGCATCAACTATCATAAGGAGAAATCTCCTTCGATTCTGCGTTTGCATTGTGTGTGTGTGTGTGCGGGAGGCCTTATGGTAGTCTCATTTTCTAAAAAGCATTGCGAATCTAATTTTAAAATATTCCTTTGTTTGTTTTAAAAATAAACTATTTTAAGTTCTCACACCAGTCCCATGACTGACCTGGTGTTTATTGTTTCATTTCTAAACTCTGGGTGCCCACCAATTTCCACACGGGCAGTCAAGGGTAAGGTTTATCAGGTCATTCTGGAATTCAGGAGTTGCTGGAGGCAAGCTGGAGAGCATGGCGTATTCACTAGTATATAGTATTTCTTTTCCACTTTTTTGTTGTTGTACACTCTGATGATGTAATGTAATGTAATGTGATGTAATGTAATAACTGATATAGTTCTTTGTTTAAAGATTATTCATTTATCTACTATATGTTGTTCCGCTGCGATTGTGAGATTCTGATATTGTTCTGTTGTTTCTTTTTGTTATGTTCTATCTTTTTCTCTCTTCTTCAATCTCTTTCTTCTTCTTTATCCATAACAGTTCGGTTTTCCGGCATTCGATTGCTCGACAGTTGATACAGTGGACGTATTGATGTCGGTTTTCGAGCATCGAAAAGTCGCAATCGTTATAGTTTATTTCTTCATAGGAAAACTATGGATATAATAGTTTGGAAAACTATGGATATAATAGATTGGAAAACTATGGATTCATTCGTTATAGTTTATTTATTCATACTAACATTCAAATCATCACAATACTTCATCTAAATCATTACTAAACAACTCAACCATGCTTTCGAAGTGCTTGGATGCCATATATACCTCCTCCTTTCTTATGGACCATTCTTCCATTACGTCCAGACACTTGGCCAAGTTCCATTAAAGACGAGAAGAGAAAGAAGTAGATTAAGAAGAGGTTAAAGAGTAATTAGCAGATTGGTGCTTAAATACTCTACTATTTTTAACCCTCCTATCTCTCTTAAAGAGGAGAAGACATTAGAGAGTATTAAGAATCTCAAGAATGGTGAAGAAGAAAAGAATAAATTTGTGAAGAATGAAGGAGGATATGGTGGGTATTTATAGGAAAAAAGAGGAGTACAAAGGAAGATACGCACAACCACTTTTTCCAAGCTTCTCGAACACACTGCTCCTGTATAATACACGACAATAACCCCTCCCCCATATGCACATCACTTCCATCCGCTCATGTATGCATATGTTGATTGTTTTAGCTTAAGGAGAATGCTTTATACAAAATAACTTTGATTTTTGTCTTATATGCATTTGTAACTACATAAGTTAATTTGTATGTATATATATGTTCATGTGCATATTAGTGGATGCATTTGTATGATATATATGTGTACATGACATATAAACAATGTTGCATTTATTTCGAACAACTTTCGTTCGATAAAAAGTTGCCATCGAAGAACCGATTCTCGATCACATTTTCACTTATACTTTAATGTACATATATTTGTAAAAAAAAATTCAAAAAAATTCCTTATCATTTTAGATGAATTAAAATAGTCATGTTTCATTTATAAAACCACCTAAATTTATATTAATAATCATTTACAAAAATTGCTATTATACCTAAAAGGCAGTATCGATTTTTCCTTATGTTTTTAAATCAAACATATCTCTTTATAAAACTATTATAAATTATTTATTATCACTTTATAAGTACTAAAAATGAATTATTATTATTTAAAATCAATTATTTGCGTAATTATAATAATAATTAAATCATTAATCAAATTGTCATATTTAAGGGCATTATTAACAATGTCAAAAGTACATTTTATTTTCAAAGGCAAATCAATTGATTTTATTTCATATAATTATTTAATTATAAAAATAGGTGTATGTATCCAGCTCTTTGCACGACATTTTACGATTATAGGGTTGCTTGTAGACAAAATATTTTTTAGCCATTTTATCTATTTAGACATCAAGGAAAATATTTTTTAAATATTTATTCAAAATATAATTACCGCTAATTATTACTCAAAACAATATTGTTTGTATTATCAACCGTTTATTTAAGTAAATTTAAAAAAAAAATTATCAAAGTGATAAACTTACGTGTCGTTACAGAATTCCCCCTTAAAATGAATTTCATCCCCAAAATGACCCAAAACGAAAACCTAAAGGTTTGGCCCCAAATAATTATTTTTAACATACATCCTTACGATATATGTATATTATCGGTACACAATATCTGATTTGATCTTCTATTTGAATTCACAACTTCACATTCGTACTAGGATTGATCCCTTGATCCTTTAGTGCGGACTTTGACCAAGCTTTCCGATCATAACTTTAGTTCTCCTTGCATTGCTCTCAACTATGATAGAAAACAAAAGCATCTGACCCCAAACCCTAATCAATGTCCGTCATCAAGAATCGAGTGATAAATCCTCTTCTGGATAAGTGCCAAATATGTCAAAGTTCCATACTGGAATCTTATATTAAACTGTGCGACGAAATAATCCATATAGTTCATATGTATATATTAACCTTCCCAAAATTCTTATGAAAATATTTCCTAAAACTTCAATTTTTATTCAAACATTTGTAAAGATATTTCTTTATAAATAACCATTTTATGTTTTTTTCTTTCAAATATTTACTCACAAAAATATTTCTATCATTTTTTCCAAAATAAATCGATCATCCTTTATTCGGAATGATATCATTATAATTCTTATTTCAAAATTCCTATTAAATTTATATGTGAATAAATCTCCTTATAAATTTAATTCCAAACTTATTTCATATTACATTGCCCATTTATACTTTCAAAATATTAAGATATCCATCTTTCTCAAACATCATTTTTTTTGCTAATTAAATTTTATTTTATAAAATATACTTTTATAAAATACATTTCCAAATAATTTTTTAATTTAAACACTTTTTATAAAGACACTTCTTTATATTATATAATCTTTTTATTATCATACATTTCTAATCTTTAATTTCTTAAAATCCATTTTCAAAATAATTCATCTGATACGTCACCAAAAACATCCTTTAGCTAATATCAAATGTAACAAACCAAGATTTTTGGCCCTTGAAAATCGACATCAATACGTTCACTATATAACATATCGAATATTCAAATGCTTGAAATGCCAGATCATAAGGGTTGAAGAAGAAAAGATAGTAGAAAACAGAAACAATAACACAAAATCTCACAATCGCAGTGGAACAATATATAATATGTAATAACCGATCTTTATACAAAGAAACTATATCATTTAGTTTACAAACAATCATCAGAGTACAACAAAAAAAAGTAAACTGGACAGTTATAGTAACATGTCCTCCCAACATATATACACAGCGAATATAATCATGTACGTAGAATACGCCTCTGTCATCCAGCTCGTCTCCCGAGCTCCATAGCATCCTAACCTGAATCTGTAATACTCGGTCTGACCCGAGCATTATAATAAAATAACACCCGAGTCAGTCTGGATTCACAAATATGGATTTAAAATAGAAAAATATTAAATTAATGGAAATCAGATGTAAAATGAGAAAAAACTGAAATAAAATGAAGATGGACTGAAAGGAAAATTTAAGATATTTGTAAGCATGATTATAACAGGTGGTAATAATTAAAAAGATAAAATAGAAGAGTAATAGTTGCAAGACCAATCATAACACAAAGGTTATAATTAGATAAAAAGAAATAATAGAAGGGGCTTATTTTAATAAATAGATCTTAGATTAAGTTAATAAGCAAATATAGTAGTAGTAGCCTGTACCGTCAGCATTCCCTCTTAGGTCAAGGTCTAATGGTCTCTGTAAGGATCCCGATTTAAAGATGAATTTGAGTTTGTAACTAAATTAAAAAAATTCGGTTAAACTGTGTATTTATTTGAGTTTTTCAGATTTAATAAGAGATATATACTTACTTATTTTAAAATTTGAATTTGAAACTCAAAATAAATACTTCCAGTTGAATTGGATATAAATAAAATTTTGATTTGGAAATTCAAAATGTATTCAAAATAAATTGGATTTAAAGATTTTACTTTGGAAAATAATATGTATGATTATTTAATTAAGGTATAAATTGTGTTTAAATCATTTTTTAAAAGGTTATAAAATGTTTAAATTAAAATTTACCCTATCAATATTAAATATAAAACTAAAGTGTAAAATAAAATATGCGTTATAAATTTAATGTTTGATAGTTAACCTATGAATAGAAATAAAACTAAGAATTATGTTAATAGTAAGTATATAGGTTAACTCATATACATAAGATTATTTTTGTAGAAAAATAAAACATAAATATTCAAGGAAACATATGAAGTACATGTATATTTGTATGTGAGTTATGTATGCATGCAAGAAGATATATGAAACAAAGTAAATATTTGTATTGCAAAGAATAAAACACAAAAAAAGCTTGCAAGAGAAGATAATGAAACAAAACAAAAATTGCATAGATAAAATCAAAACGAATAAGTATGAACTCTTGAAAAGAAACAAAAATATATCTACAAAACAAAGAAGTACACTTCAAATAGGATTCATATGTAAAAAAAATGGAGACATGCATTTAATAACATCCTTCTCAAGCACACCAAAACAAATCCTTTCAGCCGAAATATGTATAAACCATATCAGTAAACTAAGATAAAATATCTTTAGTCCAAACCAAAAGAAGCTTAATCTAGTTATAACCTTCCCTGTAAACACTCAAAGGAAGGCAAAACCGGATTCAAAGGAAAAAAAAAATCAATCTGCAGTTTCAAACAAAAAGCAGCCCTCTATTCTTCAAATTAAAGTGAGTAAACAAACTGATTTCAAAATTTAAACTTGTGTATTTGGTTTTTGGAACAATATGTGCTTGCTATATAGTTTAAACAAACAACTCTGTGTGTTTTCTGTTTACACTAGGAATTTGTAAACGGTCTGTTATTCCATATGTTTGATTTTTGAGCAAAGGAAGGCAGGAAAATTTAATATTTCTTCTCGCAGAACATTTTAAACATAGAATTTTTAAACTAAATAAATTTGTTTACACTTAAATCCTAACCTGGAAATGGTTTAAAGCATGACAGTGGAACATGGCTTCTGTTTATTCAAGTTTATAGTAAAAAAAGAATCAATGTGTCAACTTCGAATAGTTTAAATTATTGATTTGATTTCATATCTTGATTAAACATATGAAGCTAAGATTTTTAAAGAAAGAATGATGATTTTTAAGTAAGTATCGCAGGTGCAGTTCATACTTGAACAAAATATGCGTTTAAATCGATTCCTGATGATCGACCAAATGTTGGGAATTGAAACTTTGCTCGAAGCTAACTTGGCCATCAATGAAGTTGTGGAAATTATTATATGATTTTTCTATTGCATGAGGTGTTAGAAAGAGTCAAGATTAGGGTTAGTGCTTGGGTTTTTATCGTGGTCAGAAACGAAGAGATTTCATCACCTCGGTTTGATCGAATTGCGCAAGACTCTAGAGGATGGTAGAATGGTGTGTTAACGTGGTGAGGCCGAAGTAGTGGCGATTCTAGTGGTGGGAGCGACTGAGGCGAAGCATTTTTGTGGTTGGGTGCGAGTTCCAGGATTCGAACGATATGCTTAATTTTGATCCACTATGTTTGGCTTCGAATTACACTTCGATTTTGAGCGTAGGGACGATTTGTGACATGCCGCTGATGATGGATTTTGCCAGAGAGGCGGCCCGACACCGTACACGTGCACGAGCATGAGCATGTTATTGCGTTGGTGTCAGGATTGATGGTAGCGGCAACTCGAGCTGTCACTCGAGTAAAATGGTGATTGCTTCAGGTTTGTGCTCGAGTACGTGAGTTTAGTTGCCTGCTAGTATAATTTAAACTTAAACTTAAGTTAACTAAAAAAAGGTGGAAGAAGAAGTACGAGGAGACGAGAGAGAAAGAGAGAGAGACTCGGGGAAAAATGAAGAGGAACCCGAGTGAATACTCGGCTGACCTGAGTTTTTGCTCCGGATGTTTTCAAAATGGGTTAAGCCCGGTAAATCTAAGTTAATGTTAAACAAATTTTAGTACTAATGGAGTGATTATTGTTTGAAAATTTAAATAAGAATTTATTTAAAGTTTTAAATGAATTAAGTAAACACTTAACAATGTTTCCTAAAATCTTAATTAGTATTTTAATTAAGTAGTTGATATAAGATTAGTTTTAAAGTTAATTAAAATTAATGTTTTCAAGTTAGTAATAAATTTGATTTCAAAGTGTAAGGAGGATTTTTAATTGTTAATTAAGATAAATAATGATTATAAATTAATTGTTTGGAAATTAATTAAGAATGATAAATTTTTTTTTTTTTTTTGAAAAGCAAGAGCAAAAAGCTCACTTTATTAACTAATGAAAAATTACAACCAAAGAAAAATAACCATGACCACACTATGACCAGATTAACAACTATGACCATAATACAATTAGAGAATTGACTTACAACCCTGACCAAATTACAAACATCAAACAACAACTACATAACAAATAATGGAAAACATGGCAGCAGCTTTGAACCAAAAAATCAGAGATGGCATCAGGAAGAAGAAAACTAACAATCTAGGCCACCAAAACATATATAATCATCAGCATAAAAGGTTTCACCCTGTAAAAGCTTCACTCTGTAAATGCTTCACTCTGAAAATTCTTCACTCTGTAAATGCTTCATCAAACAGACATAACAAGCAACACCCATATGAACAACAGCATTACCAGTGAAAGCTTCTCATTGTCAATGCATCCAGAAACCTCTGTTGCCAAACTTAAAAAAGAAACAGTAAACAAGAATTAATCTTAACAAGAGTCAGATCTTAGAAACCAAAGAATATTCCTGTGTATCTGATCAAACAATTGTGAGGAGCTCCTGATACTGCTACCAAATATTCTATTATTTCTCTCTTGCCAAACTTCATAAACCAATCTTTTTAACATTTTAAGCAGAAGCCTTGTCTGACATGATTTCCATCTAGTAGCCTTGAAAATATTGAACCATTCAATAGAACTTACAGCTGAAGGTTTATAGAAACCATAAGATAATAGTAATCTATACCAGATTTGAAAGACAAAAGAGCACTCAAAGAATAAATGTGTGTTACATTCTGTTTCAGACTTACAAAAAACACACATATTGTCTGAGATAATTCCAATCCTACAGAGTTTATCCTTGGTATTTAATGCATTAGCCATCACTTTCCATAATAACAAATTTTCCTTAGCACTGCCACCTATTTTCCAAATTCTTGTATACCATGGAAAAAGAAAACCATTATCACAGAGAGATTTGTAAACAAGATTGATTGAAAAAGTCTTCCCAGACCATACTAGCACATTATCAGAACTCATTGTAGGATAACTTGAAATGATGTTCCATAATTGTCTTAATTGAAAAGAGCTTGTATAGGGCAAAACCAAACTGCCATCATGAATAAAATCAACAACTTTAGCTTGTTCATCTATACCAGAGATATTTCTCAAATTGTAATCAACAATTGAACTTAAGATTAAGCCTTGTTTAGACCAGGGAGAGTGCCAAAAAGACAAATCCTTAATCAGATCATGATTACATTGAATTAAAGGAATAAAAGTTTCTCTAAGCTTCAAAATACATCTCCAACTCCAACTACAACTTTGAGGAATTGACATAGTCCAAAAGTTTTTCCTACCAATAAGATTATGATTAACCCATTGTGACCAGAGATTGTTGTCAGTTGTAAAAATTTTATTGTAATAAACAGATATTGCAGCTCTGTTCCATTGACAGATATTAGTTATTCCAAGACCACCATGTTTCTTTGAATCAAAAAGTTTATTGAAAGAGATTGGAATTAACTTCTTAGAAAATGGATCACCATGCCATAAAAATTTATTAAGAGCACTAGTAATCATATTAATAAGCTTAGCTGGAAGAATATAGTGCCTTGTCCAATATGTAGTCATGGCAACAGCTATTGACTGAACAATGGTTAATCTATCAGCTTGTGAAAGTTTACCAACTGGCCATAAGTGTAGCTTTTCAATGATCTTTTCAAACAGTGGCATGCAATCTTGCTTAGAAAGTCTAGATGTAATCAAAGGCAGACCCAAATAGAAAGAATTTCTAGGCAGTTCCTGAAGACCAGAAAAATTAATAATGTCTTTCATTTCCAATGGACTTAAACCAGCAACTAAAATATTAGATTTAGCCAGATTAATTTGAAGTCCTGTTATAGAATGAAAAATCTTCAGAGTTGAAAGAATGCATTGTATGTTATCTATGGTGGGCTTTGTAAAGACAACCAAATCATCAGCAAAAAGGAGATGAGTAATTTGTGGATGCTTACATTTCGGATGCAAATGTAAAACTCCATTAATAACAAGTTCCTTGAACAAAGAATTAAGAAGCTCCATGACAATAATAAACAGATAGGCTGAAATAGGATCACCTTGCCTAACTCCATGTATACCCTTAAAATAACCATATAGACCACCATCTCTCAAAATAGAATACATAGGAGAAGAGATACAAGTGTAAATCCAAGCTAAAAATGGTTTTGGAAAATTCATTTTGGACATAACTGCTAAAATAGAATTCCAATGCACCGAGTCAAAAGCCTTCCTAATATCCAATTTTAACATACACCTTGGAGAAATAGTTTTTCTTTCATATCCAAATAACAATTCTTGAGTCAGTAAAATATTATCACTAATAGATCTACCTTTGATGTAGGCAGCTTGGTTAATGCTTATAATAGATGGCAGTACAAGTTGAAGTCTGTTAGCTAAAATCTTTGAGATGATCTTATAGATGATATTACAACAAGAGATAGGCCTAAAATCAGTGACAGATGTTGGATTAACAATTTTAGGAATCAAAGCTATAGCAGTAGCAGATAAACCAGCAGGAAGCTTATTATGTAGAAAAAAGTATTTGATTGCAATAACAATATCTGATCCAATAATACTCCAACTATGTTGAATAAAATAAGCATTAAAGCCATCAGGTCCTCCACAACTATTACTATCCAAACTGAAAACTGCATTCCTAATTTCCTCTTCAGTAATTACACTAATCAGAGAACATGATAGAGTGTCTGATAAAGAGGGAAGAGTAATATTAAAGAGGGGATTTAAATCAGGAATGAAAGAAGTGGATGGTGCTAAGACAAAAGAAAAATATTGGACAAAAGCCTGATTAATACCATCAAAAGTGTTCACCAACAACCCATTCATATCCTTAACTTGAAAAATGCTATCACGACTTCTTTTAACTTTAAGAAAGTTATGATAATACTTAGTATTTCTGTCTGCCTCCTTTTCCATTTTCACATGAAGTTTCTGCTTAAGAGTTGACACTTCTCTATCAATTACCTTCTCAAGTTCATTCCTTAAATGCAATTCAGCTTGTTTTAATAAAGTATCACAGGGTCTAATACACAGTGCTTCCTGAATCTTAATAAGGTCATTTCTAATTTGAGTTGAGAGTTTAGAATCATTACCAAAATGTTCTGCTGACCACACTTTAAGATGAAACTTTAGCACCTTCATCTTAAGAATAATATTTGCAAGAGGGTCTTTGCCAAATTGCATACTCCAAACTTGTCTGAGAATAACAAAATAATCAACATGCTTAGTCCAAAAATTAAAAAATTTAAAAGTATGTTTCCCTCCACCAAATTTATCAGCTCCATTTTGAAATATTAAAGGACAGTGATCTGAAAGAGAAGGTTGATGAATATGATAGAAAGAATTAGGCCAAAATTGAAGAAAAGGCAGATTTATAAAAATATGATCAAGTTTGCAAAGGGTTACATTACCATTCCTACTACAATTAGACCAAGTGTAAACAGACCCAAAGAATTTGAGAGAAAATAAATTTGCTTGACAAATAGCACTATTAAGAGGAGATATATCCTTGAGTGATAAAGAACAACCACCAAATTTCTGATCACAAGCAAACATACAGTTAAAATCACCACCAACAAGCCAAGGAAAAGATAGAGGATTTAATGATGGAAGATGATCCAAAAAGATCTGTCTTAAAGACAAAGAATTATGAGCATATACAGAGGTAAGGAGAAAATTCAAACCAGAAGGTAAATGAGTGCATTGATAGTGAATGAATTGATCTGAAGCACAGATTCTAGAAAGATTAAAAACACTAGGATTCCATAAAGTCAACAATCTACCATATTTAGCTTCAAGAAAATTATGATCAGAAGACCAGGAAGGAGCTATAATTGCTACAGCTTTGACTGAAGATTGAATATCAAGCTTAGTTTCAGAAATACATAATAATTGAATATCCTTTTCTTTTAAAAGATTCCTAATCTCAAATTGTTTAGAGGGTGAATTGGCACCCCTAATATTCCAGAATGCAATATTATTCATTTAAAAGGTAAAGGAGGTAATAAAGGTGAAGGATTTTTCCTAGTATGTCTAGTATGAGAATTTTCCTTAGAGGAGGAACATGGAAGAACTTCATGAGATTTAAAATCCTTGCCCTTATTCAGGTCATGGACAATCTTAGCACCAGCATCAAGACAAGAAGAAGAAGGGGGAGGCAGAATAATATGACTGGGTGGAGACAAATGCAAATATGGAGAGCTGGAAGATAAATTGGAAGGAGATTGATTACTAAATTGAGAACAGCAAGAGGATGTAAGAGTAGAGTCAACAGAAGAAGAGTTAGAGACATTAACAGAAGAAGAACTATTACCAATATGAGAAATAGAAGCAACAAATGAAGTTGAAAGATTTGAACAAGAAGAATCTAAAGCTAAAGAATTAGAATGAAGAGAAGAATGCAAAGATTTGTCAAGAGAATTAGATGTATTAGGACAAGAAGAAAAAGAGACTCCATTCTCGTTCACAACACCACCATCAACTTTCACAACACTATCAACAACTACTTGTTCTTTCTTTTTCCAGATACTTTTATTCTTCCTCTTAACATTCTTCCAATCTTTCTCATTATGAACTATATTACCAGTATTAGCAACAATATCAGGCTGAGTTTTATCCACACACTTCTCACCATCTTGCCCCTTTCCTATTACTTTCCTTTCATCCTTATTAAGAAATTCACAATAAGCAGTATCATGACCAAAAATTTTACAATGAGTACAAATCTTAGGTTTCCAATCATAAGAAAGCTTAACATCTGGACAGTTGCTACCCAATTGAGGAATAGAAATAGTATCAGGTAAATCAAACTCAGGAGAAATCTCAACTAGCGCTTTAGCATGCTTAAATCTCTGAAGTTTCTCAGTGCTATTATCAAAACAAATAAGCCTACCAACATGACAAGCCAACCAATTAATCCCAATCAAAGTCCAAAGAATAATTGGAATTCTGTGAAAGTGAATCCATACAGGAACTTTCTTGATTTGAGCTTGTGAAATTCCAACCGAAGGATCCCATTTAGTAATAATAAACATTCTACCTCTAATGAAAATAGGATCCAACTTAAGAACATAATCCCTATCCTCTTGATTTGAAAATTTAAAATAGAAATTATAACCATCAGATTTAAAATCCACATCACCTTTAAGCTTCCAAAATCTTTTCAGAGTAGAAACAACTGTCAAGAACGAAAGAGTACCATCCAAGAAAAAGCCGACCAAATGATTTTCCCAATATTTCAAACCCTCTTCTCGAACAAGATCAGGCAGAGTAGCGGACGCTTTATCCCTACAAATATCAAAATCAATAGGCTTATAAGAGCCAGCATTCTTAGGTAAAGACTTGAAAAGAGAAGACCAGTTCGAAACAGGAGAAGACGACTTAAAAGAAGAAGATGAAAAAGACACAGACTGACAAGAAGCAGAAGGAAGACTGGACGAGAAAATAGGAGTAGAAGAAGAAGACGGGAAGGATGAAGACGAAGAAGAGAGAGGAGGGAAAGAAGCAGAATCAAAAGAAAAAGAGGACGAAGAAGACGCCATTAAAATTTTCAAAAAGGAGAGGGGAGGGAAAACCTGTCAAGAATGATAAATTTTTAGTTGTAATTAAAGATAGATTAATTAACAATTAAGTGTTTAAATTATTTTTATTCTTATTAAGAATTGTAAATTAGATAAATTAAAGTTGATTAATTTATAATTAGTAAAGATAATTGATTAAGGAATCATTAATTAACACTTAATTAATTTATCATTAAAAATAATTAATCATTGATTTAAATAAATCAATAAAAATAGTTATATGGTTAATTCTCTTAATCACCTTCGCCTTAAATTAAAGATGATTGATTATCATCAAATATTGTGTGCTGGATTGATATTTTTGATTTGTGATTGTGACACAGTGTGATGTGAATTGCCTTATGCTAAACTATGATTGTGATTTGTTTCTATATATATGTGAAAACTGCTTTTTTGCCCGTAAAACTGCATTTGAATTTCGATGCGAGAGGGAGTCGGATTTCAGTTGGTTATCCGAAACCCACATCGAATTGTAATGATGAATCTTCGTGATTGATAAATTTACTTTATCTACGAATCTGTGAATGAAGATAAGCATTATAGATTACACCGCTTATCAGTATCGATGAGCTTAAATATGAGATGATGAATGATGTTGCACTATTGGAAAAAAAACCCTGGACTACACTTATACACCCATAAATATGGATTGCACGTGGAAATCAGTTAAGCCATAGATTTTTAATAGTTTTGAATTTGAATTTTAAATCCAAATGGTTTTGGAAATGAATTAAGTTTAATATAAAAAGCTTTTAAAAAAAAGGTGTTTTAAAAATGAAAGTTATTTTGAGTAACTTAATAAATATTTGAAATTTGAATAATTTGATTTAAATTGGAATTCAATATCTGAAACTGAATTCTATATTTGGCATTTATGATTTAAAAATAGTATATATGTTTATATGGGTTTAAACCATTTTTAAAATGTTGTTTTGGGAATTTGAATTAACCCAAATATTTTTAACTTGTACAAATGAAATCGGATTTTTCAAAAAAAAACTGTTTATTTTCAAATGATAAAAGCTTTCATATAAGAAATAAATTTCCAAGTTGTATTAAAGGAAATTCAAGTTTGAATTGAAAATGGTTTTCCAAGTTATGGATGAACCGTTGGAAACGAGTTTTGAAAGCTATAAGTTAAATCTTGATTTAAAGATTTAATAAATTAATCCAATTGAAATGGAAATTGTTTTGGAATCTGTGAATGGATCTTTGTGAAACTGGGTGAACTTTGCGAAACAAATCTTTTTGTTTAAAAGATTTGAAATGGTAATTGGTTTAAACCATTTGAAATAGATTTGAATTTTAGAGTTGTGACTTAATTGAAATTCCATATCCATATGTTTTTAAACATTGCGCTTATTATTCGGTTTAGCCGGGAGAGGACTTTGTTCATATAACCATTCCGAATAATAATACAACATTGTGGATAACATTTGAAGGTCGGTGGTGAAGACCGGGTATTTGCGAGAACGATAGGATGACCTATCGATTGTCTCTACACTGAGTAGCTACGATATAGAGATTTCCTAAGTGATGGGAAGGGCTTCTTCGGAAGTGCCTTCGGTCCTGTTCGAAACCAGAATAGACTTGTAGGGTTGTATGTCTGACACTACACTTTGAGATATAAAACAGATTTCTTTCAAATGCATATCTGTTGGTGGCGGAGAATTTATTCTCTTAGCTTAACACCCTTCTCTGAGACGTACGAGCTCAGAGGCTATGTAGTTGAAGGTTATCAGCGATATACTCCCAATTTGGTAGTGTGGCATGTTAAGTGCTGCTATGTGTTGTTGATGATCATTTGTGATCAAAGCATGGCTTTGTGAAAAAAAGCGTAGCTTTGTGGAAGAAACCTCATCGAGCCTCACAAACCGGTAATGGTCGAAACAGGAAAGATGCGACAAGGTTTCAGGAGTAGCTCCCCTAGGCTATGTCCATTCCTTCTGGAAAAGGGTAGTATCATGGCATGGAGCCCAGATACTTACTCATGTGGACACTGTAGTATATTTATTACTGTGTGATGTTGTTGGCATTGAGAGATCTCGTATAAAGGTCCCAAAGGACCAGAGGTGGCATATCTTTAGGTATTACTCTCGGGCAGGGAGGAAACCGGCCATGTGTTGGCAGAGAGCCGGGTAGGTTCTCGGGGGCGTCCCGCCAGAGGCATTCCCATATGGCAATAGGAAGTTCCTTAGCCTGACCATTTGTTGGAAAATCCAATCATCCAATATGAGTCTAGTACGGTTTTAGTTGTATAACTTGCCATCTACTTTTGGTGGCGCCCCACTGTTTGGATGGTAGCTATAGTAGGCATAGTTCGAAATGTCTATGCTGACTAAGATTAATATTATACTTTTGAAATGTTTTCTGCACTATGCACTAATAATAATATAAAAATGGCTTTCGCGTATCAAGCATTTTTTACTATCATAAGGAGAAATCTCCACCAATTCTGCGTTGCATGGTGTGTGTGGCGGGAGGCCTTATAGTAGTTTCATTTTCTAAAAAAAGCATTGCGGATTTCAAAATTAAATCTTTTCATTGTTTTTAAAGACAAACCGTTTTTGTTTGCTAAAAGCAGTCCTATGACTGACCTGAAGTTTATTGTTTCGTTCCCAAACTCTGGGTGCCCATAATTTTCCACACGGATAGTCTAGAGTTTGGTATTTTCAGATAGTCAGGTCTAGTAGATTATCTGGAGCTAGTTCAGTCCTTGGACGACTGACCTTGCTTATCTTTGTGCAACCTTGATGGTGGATCGAGCTACGAGTTTTGGAGCTTTGTCTTTAGAGCTTTTGGATCAGAGTTGCAGTACTGGATTTTGTTAAGACTTATATCATATTGTATCGTGTTCCGCTGTATTCTGTATTGTATATTCTCTGATATTGATGATTATCGTTATATCAAATTGATGTATTGGATATTGTATTCATGTTGTATTAGTGATATCGTCTTTTATTTCCGTTGTGTTATTTGTCATCCAATGGTGTTGCAAGCTCCAGCAATACGAATTTGATGGTGTTTGTCGGACATCGAGTTCAGGACGTGACAATTTGGTATCAGAGCTAGAGGTTGAGTAAGAACTTTAGCTATGGAGTGTAATACATTAGATGGCTCATTAGAGATAGGGTGAAGTATGCCCTAGAACAAGTACAACCAATGGAACCAAAACCCAAACTACTTAGTCTATTCTCTTTATCTGTTGTTAATCTCTAAGATATTTCGTCCGAATGCCTAAATAGGTCTTCTTACTATTTACAGATAATAAGAATGAGTGGAACAAGAGGACAAGATTGGGGACAGGGAAGTACCATTATAGCTGGTCAAAGCCCTGTAACGACGGATATTCCCATTCGATTTCAACCAAATTTGGCTGATCTATATCAAAGCTTTTCTAGACTTGGTGTAAATCCATTCCCAGGCAAAGAATCTATTATCGAAGTACAAGCCTGGATTCGACCGTGTGAAAGAATTTTCAAGGGACTAAAATTGGAAGATAATCAGACGCAATTGATAGCTTCCTAGCAACTCCAGGAAGAGGCTTTAGTTTGCTGGGAAACAGTTACATTGGATGAGCCGACGGATGAATTTACTTGGAGTTTCAAGGAAGTGTTCGAGCAACGATATATGTCGTCTATTGGTATTTTTAGAATGTACCAGGAGTTTATGGATTTGAAGCAAGGATGTTTATTATTTGAGGAATATTTGAACAAATTTAATGAATTATCTCGATTTGGTCCAGAATGGGTGAACACACCGTTAAAGAAAATAAAAATTTATTCGGGGAATGAACAAGGAGTTCCAGGAGAGGATGACTACTCACATAAAGGAATCCTTTTCTGAATTGATTGGTATGGGCTATAGATACGATACTCTGGATAAACAGGAAGTTCCAGAGGAGGATGGAAATACAAGCAATCTGAATTGGAGGAAAAAGAATTTGGTGGAAAGAACTGAGGAAAGATAAAGGGAAGAAGAATATACAGAAGAAAAAGGTGAAAGATGTTACTTGTTTCAATTGCTTGGAGAAAGGCCATTACTTGAACAATTGTAAGAATTTTAGGAAACAAGGAATGAGAGAGCCATTTATGAAGCCAAAACAGGAATCTAGGGAATGTTATTACTGCCACAAGCGATGACATATGATCATGAATTGCCCAGCACTGAAGCAAGCTCAAGCAGCAAGGGTGTATGCGATCAAAGACGATTCTTCAACCTCAAAAGCTAATTGAGGAAAGAAATTTTATAAGGTAACCTTCTCTTTTACGATTAAATTGTTCGAGTTGTGTTCGACATGCGAACTGCCCTTAGTTTCATTTCTCAGCAATTCGTAAATGAGTTAAACCTGAATCTGAGATCGAAACTGAATCTATTTTTGTCTATTTCATTGGGTTTCGATATAATCTACGAATGATTAGTTATCCCTTTGAACTTACCAATACCCCTGTATTCTTCGTAGATCAGATAACCCAATTTTTCATACTTGATTGAGTTTGTCCTCATATCTATTGTTGATATTCTGATTTGGTAAGCCAAATGCAGAATTGATATCCAGTTTGATCAGGAAAGGTATTTCTCTATCTTTCATTTATCTGTTCTTAGTTGTCTCCTTGGCAAATTTCAAGGATGAAATTTCTTAAGGGGGAATCTGTAACGATTCCTATTTATAGACGAATTTGAATTTTTAAGTAAATTAAAAAATTTGGGTTAAATTGTGTATTTATTTCAATTTTTCAAATTTAATAAGAGATGTATACTTATTTATTTTAAAATTTGGATTTGAAACTCAAAATAAATATTTTCAATTGAATTGGATATAATTAAAATTTTGATTTGGAAATTCAAAATGTATTAAAAGTAAATTGGATTTAAAGATTTTACTTTGGAAAACAATATGTATGATGATTTATTTAAGGTATAAATTGTGTTTAATTCATTTTTTAAAGGGTTGTAAAATGTTTGAAATAAAATTTACCCTATCAATATTAAATATAAAAGTAAAGTGTAAAATAAAATATACGTTACAAATTTAATGATTGATAGTTAAACTATGAATAGAAATAAAACTAGGGATTATGTTAATAATAAGTATATAGGTTAACTCATATACATAAGATTATTTTTGTAGAAAAATAAAACATAAATATTCAAGCAAACATATGAAGTACACGTATATTTGTATGTGAGTTATGTATGCATGCAAGAAGATAGATGAAACAAAGTAAATATTTGTATTGCAAGTAATAAAACACAAAAAAAGCTTGCAAGAGAAGATAATGAAACAAAACAAAAACTGCATAGATAAAATAAAAAGGAATAAGTATGAACTCTTGAAAAGAAACAAAAATATATCTACAAAACAAAGAAGTACACTCCAAATAGGATTCATATGTAAACAAAAATGGAGACATGCATTTAATAACATCCTTCTCAAGCACACCAAAACAAATCTTTTCAACCGAAATATGTTAAAACCATATCAGTAAACTAAGACAAAATATCTTTAGTCAAAACCAAAAGAAGCTTAATCTAGTTATAACCTTCCCTTTAAACACCTACTTCCTCTGTACAAACATTTTTCTCTACATATATACATATCCATATCAATTCCAGTTCATTCATAGCTTAGTATTCCAGAGAAAAAATAATATAACCATCACTATCTACAAACTCAAAACATCGCTCAACTCAAAGGAAAGCAAAACAGGATTCAATAGAAAAAAATCAATCTGCGGTTTCAAACAAAAAGCAGCCCTCTGTTCTTCAAATTAAAGTGAGTAAACAAACTAATTTCAAATTTTAAACTTGTGTATTTGCTTTTTGGAATAATATGTGCTTGCTGTATAGTTTAAAAAAAACAACTCTGTGTGTTTTCTGTTTGCACTAGGAATTTGTAAATGGTCTGTTATTCCATGTATTTGATTTCTGAGCAAAGGAAGGTAGGAAAATTTAATATTTCTCCTTGCAGAACATTTTAAACTTAGAATTTTTAAACTAAATAAATTTGTTTACACTTAAATCATGCCCTGGAAATGGTTTAAAGCATGACAGGTGAACATAGCTTCTGTTTCTTCAAGTTTACAGTAAAAAAAAAGAATCAATGTGTAAAATTCGAATAGTTTAAATTATTGATTTGATTTCATATCTTGATTAAACGTACAAAGCTAAGATTTTTAAACGAAGAATGATGATTTTTAAGCAAGTATCCCAGGTGTAGTTCATACTTGAAAAAAATATGCGTTTAAATTGATTCCTGATGATCGACCAAGTGTTGGGAATTGCAACTTTGCTCGAAGCAAACTTGGCCATCAATGAATTTGCGAAAATTATTATACTATTTTTCTATTGCATGAGATGTTAGAACGAGGCAAGATTAGGGATAGTGCTTGGGTTTTTATCGTGGTCAGAAACGAAGTGATTTGATCACCTCGTTTTGATCGAGTTGCGCAAGACTCTGGAGGATGGTAGAATGGTGTGTTGACGTGGTGAGGCCGAAGTAGTGGCAATTCCGGTGGTGGAAGTGACCGAGGCGAAGCATTTTTGTGGTTGGGTGCGAGTTCTAGGCTTTGAACGATATGCTTAATTTTGATCCAGTATGTTTGGCTTCGAATTACACTTAGATTTTGAGCGTAGGGACGATTTGTGACATGCCGCTGATGATGGAGTTTGCCAGAGAGGTGGCGCGACGCTGTACACGTGCACGGGCACGTTATTGCATTGGTGTCAGGATTGATGGTAGCGGCAACTCGAGCTGTCGCTCGAGTAAAATGGTGATTGCTTCGGGGTTGTGCTCGAGTACGTGATTTTAGTTGCCTTCTAGTATAATTTATACTTAAACTTAAGTTAACTAAAAAAAAGGTAGAAGAAGAAGTACGAGAAGACGAGAGAGAGAGAGAGACTCAGCGAAAAATGAAGAGGAACCCGAGCGAATACTCGGGTGACCTGAGTTTTTGCTCGGGATGTTTTCAAAATGGGTTAAGCCCAATAAATCAAAGCTAATGTTAAACAAATTTTAGTACTAATGGAGTGATTATTGTTTGAAAATTTAAATAAGAATTTATTTAAATTTTAAATGAATTAAGTAAATACTTAAAAATGTTTCCTAAAATCTTAATTAGCATTTTAATTAAGTAGTGATGTACGATGAGTTTTAAAGTTAATTAAAATTAAAGTTTTCAAGTTAGTAATAAATTTGATTTCAAAATGTAAGGAGGATTATTAATTGTTAATTAAGATAAATAATGATTACAAATTAATTGTTTGGAAATTAATTAAGAATGTTAAATTTTTAGTTGTAATTAAAGATTTGATTAATTAACAATTAAGTGTTTAAATTATTTTTTTATTGAGAATTGTAAATTAGATAATTTAAAGTTGATTAATTTATAATTAGTAGTTAATTAAGATAATTGATTAAGGAATCATTAATTGAAATTTAATTAATTTATCATTAACCATAATTAATCATTTATTTAAATAAATCAATAAAAAAAGTTATATGGTTAATCCTGTTAATCACCTTCGCCTTAAATTATAGATGATTGATTATCATCAAATATTGTGTGCTGGATTGATATTTCTTATTTGTGATTGTGATACTGTGTGATCTGAATTGCCTTATGTTGAACTGTGATTTGTGATTTGTTTCTGTATATATGTGAAAACTCCTTTTTTTCCCCTAAAACGGAATTTGAATTTCGATGCGATAGGGAGTTGGATTCCATTTGATTATCCGAAACCCACATCGAATTGTAATGATGAACCTTCGTGATTGATAAATTTACTTCATCTGTGAATCTGTGAATGAAGATAAGCGTTATAGGTTATACCGCTTATCAGTATCGATGTGCTTAAATATGTGATGATGAATGATGTTGCAATATTGGAAAAAAAATCCCTGGCCTACACTTATACACACACAAATATGGATTGCACGTGGAAATCAGTTAAGTCATAGATTTTTAATAGTTTCGAATTTGAATTTTAAAGCCAAACGATTTTGGAAACGAATTAAGTTTTATATAAAAAGCTTTTAAAAAAAAGGTGTTTTAAAAATGAAAGTTATTTTGAGTAACTTAATAAAGATTTGAAATTTGAATAATTTGATTTAAATTAGAATTCAATATCTGAAACTGAATTCTATATTTGGCATTTATGATTTAAAAACAGTATACAAGTTTATATGGGTTTAAACCATTTTTAAAACATTGTTTTAGGAATTCGAATTAAACCAAAGATTTTTAACTTGTATAAATGAAATCGGAATTTTCGAAACAAACTGTTTATTTTCAAATGATAAAAGCTTTCATATAAGAAATAAATTTCCAAGTTGTATTAAAGGAATTTCAAGTTTGAATTGAAAACGGTTTTCCAAGTTATGGATGAATCTTTGGAAACGAGTTTTGAAAGCTATAAGTTAAATCTTGATTTAAAGATTTAGTAAATTAATCCAATTGAAATGGAAATTGTTTTGGAATGCGTGAATGGATCTTTGTGGAACTGGGTGAACTTTGTGAAACAAATCTTTTTGTTTAAAAGATTTGAAATTGTAATTGGTTTAAACCATTTGAAATAGATTTGAATTTTAGAGTTGTGACTTTATTTAAATCCCATATCCATATGTTTTTAAACATTGCGCTCATTATTCGGTTTAGTCGGGAGAGGACTTTGTGTCATATAACCCATTCCGAATAATGATACGACGTTATGGATATCATTTGAAGACCAGTGGTTAAGTCCGGTATTTGCGAGAATGATAGGATGACCTATCAATTGTCTTTGCACTGAGTAGCTACGGTATAGAGATTTCCTAAGTGTTGGGAATTCCGATAGGTATTGTGAATACCCGGATTGTAAGGGCTTCTTCGGAAGTACCTTCGATTCTGTTCGAACCCAGTACAGACTTATAGGGTTGTATGTCTGACACTACACTTTGAGATATAAAGAAGATTTCTTTCAAATACTTATCTGTTGGTGGCGGAGAATTTATTCTCTTAGCTTAACACCCTTCTATGAGACGTACGAGCTCAGAGGTTATGTAGTTGAAGATTATTAGCGATATACTCCCAATTTTGTAGTGTGGCATGCTAAGTGCGGCTGTGTGTTGTTGATGATCATTGGTTGATCATAAGTGCGGCTAAGTAGCATCATGGTATGGAGCCCAGATACCTACACATGTGGACACTATAGTATATTTATTAATGTGTGATGTTGTTGGTGTTGAGGGCTCTCGTATAAAGGTCCCAAAGGACCGGGGGTGTCATATCTTTAGGTATTACTCCCGGGCAGGGAGGAAACCGGCCTTGTGTTGGCAGAGAGCTGGGTAGGTTCTCGGGGGCATCCCGCCAGAGGCGTTCCTGTAACGACCCGCCGCTCTGACCGTCTCTAGTCGGTAATTAAACCAACTAGAAACGTTCAAAATGACGGATTGTTATTTAGTTTATAACATTTAAACAGAATCAATCACAGAATCACAGAAACAATAATATATTTTATAAATAAACTTTTCTTTTGTATACAAATATCAGAGTTATACAATACATTACATTTTATACAGCGGAAACAATTTATTTTATTAAGTACAAAAAAAAAAATTCTGAAAAGCTTTAGTGGAGTGCTTTAATCCCCCTCTCTCAAACTTCGCTGCCTGAAAATCTTCAAGCTGTAAAAATACTCGGTCTGACCCGAGCGTTTATTGCAAAACACAAAAACACTCGAGTCAGGATTAATCTTAACTCAAGTAAATAAATTTGTAATGAACTGAATAAAATGGATCACATGAATCAATTCAAAATCTATTATGGATTTTCATATTAACAACTCTAATTTTTAAAATCTGTCAATCCCGTGTGGCTGCAGTACACACGTATATTACACACATGTGCACTGCCTCGCCAACACGTGTGCACAGCTGCATTCAGAAATACAAAATGACTGCAAAGAAAATGCTCAAGGCAAAACCAGTGCCAACTTGAACAAAACAGTAAGCAAACAAACATGCAAGTCCAAAACAGGTGCACAATGCACTAAGCATTGAATTAGTGCATAAATGAAACAACATCAGAGACGACACGGTAGCAAACAAACATGCAGCAGCAACATGCAACACGGATCGTGTACAGGGCAGTGAACAAGTACAGTGAAACAAATGCAGTCAACACAGCAGCTCGAAGGCAGAGCATATGCAAATGAAGATCACAAATGTACATAAGAGAAGAACATCAACCAATGACCAATGTGCACAGGTCAGAAACCACAAATGGTCAAGTGTCACAAAAGTTCAAGTGACAAAATGCAAAGAGCAAACATGCAATTCATTCAAACACTTCAATTTTTTTAACCCTATATTTAAAAACTGAAGTTTAATCTCCACCTTCAATTTAAATTTTACTCTTACATATAAAACAGAAACAGTTTCTGTTTTATTAAGAAAAATCAACTTTGAAATTCCCTGAATTTAAACCATTTCAAAAAACAACTGAATTCAAACTTATTTGAATTCAACTTAAATTCAGTTTCAAACTCCAAGTTTACAATGTAGTTTGTAATTTATATCAAATTTTAAAACTGGAAACAGTTTAAACAAAACTGCAAAAGCTTCAAGTAATAAACCTGTAACACAGAATAGGTGATCAGGTACCTGCAAACACACCCAATATGTACTCAACAACAAGTTTTAAAATCTTCAAATCAAGTGAAGATACAATGGAACTGCACTGGACAAGTGCAGACTAATAACACAGTGCTACCAGAGGTAAAAATGCAACAATCAAATGAATTTAACATGAAGCAGTGCAAACTCCCAAAGATACTGCAGAAGCAAGAACACTTGCACAGTAGTGATGCAGTGGCAATTACAGAATGCTAACTAGAGAGGAAATGAAAAAGCACCGAGACATGAATATCGCCTCAACACGACACAAGACTAAAGTCAGAAACAGGTGCAAATCAAAAGTACTACAGTGATGAATGCAAAGATACCAAATGGCAAAAATGCACAAATGCACACCTCTCAACATGTCCAGTTGCAACTACAAGTTCAAGTTCGAAATCGAAAAATGCAGATCACAATGTACATAAGAAATGCATCAGTGAATCAAGTCAGTAAAGCAATGGACCCATGAAAGTGACTCAATGCAACAGGTCCTCAATGCAAGTGCAGAAAATCAAGTTCCAAAATTTACTAAATGGTTTGATATTCCAAAATTTCCAAAATACTGCACAAACTAAATACTGATGCTGGTCTAATAATCATGGTTTTAAACATGTATTAAAGTTAAAACTTGTTTGAATAAATTTAAAGATGTTTGCAAATTTCACTTCTAGTAACTATTGACTGTTGTTCTTGATTTTTCTCAAGTATCAGGTTTTAATTTTTCTAAAATTAAGATTTACAGACCTAATCTATGCAGAACAAACACAATATGTTCACACAATAAATTCTAACTAGAATTCAGACCTAAAGAAGTGAATTTGAATTTAAATTCAAGTAAGAACATAAGCATGACTGTTAAAACAATTTACACAACATTTTTCTGCATAATCTATAAAGTACACAGAACATCCATTTTCAACAGTCAAAACATACTCAATTCTATCAATACTTATGCATAGATAAATTTGATACTATCTATAAATAGTGATGTTGCTTACTAAAGAAAAACAGTACAGTTATTATCTTTTTAATTTACCACTGTTTGATTTTCTTAAATTGAAAAACATTTGAATTTAACTTGATTTTCTGAAACCTTATTAACTTAATTTTAAATAGAGAGAAACTGTTTTTAAACAAAAATTTTCTCACAATAACATGTAAATGCAACATAACAGTGAAATCAAAATATATGCAATAGTAAATTTAATTGGACAGTGCAACTCAATATCAACAGTGCAATGGACAGAGTTACAGGCTTTGATTTTTTTATTTTTCTTTTAAACTTAGAAATATTTTCAAATTTTGGTTTAAACTTAACAAACATAATTTGTTAAAGAATCATAGCCCAATAAGGATCAAACCAAAGAAAAATGAATTTTCTTTTCCTACCTGTACTCTGCATATTTTCAAAACAGAGGAGCATCTTGATATTTCATTCACATGCAAACAGATTTGAAACAAGTATACTTAGTTCAACAACATGCAACATATTTATCATCGAGTTTCAAGTCATGCAACCAGATTTTTGTGAAAACAAGTTAGAGTTTACTCACAGTATTATATTATTTTTTCTTGAAACTGTATATCATAATAGAGGTGGCATATACTTACATATACACAAGCATGCATCCATCACAATATAGATAAATTCACATCCATCACATGCAGCAACCTCATCAGTTTATAAATAAAGATTCAACAACATCTATTCTTATCAATTTAAAAATTAAAGTAGCTTCTGTTCTCAACAGTTAAAATTCAAGCAAATCGAGCAAGTGACAGTAAATAGCATCTGTTCTTAACAGTTTCTAAAAAAACAAAATTGGGTAGAATCTGTTCTTATCAATTTTAAAACAAATAATTTGGGTAGCCTCTGTTCTCAACAGTTCAAAACAATTAACAGCATCTGTTATTATCAATTTAAAAATAAAATTTATAACATCTATTCTCATCAGTTAAATTAAAATTTAAGTAATCGAGCAAGAGACCGCAAATAGCCCCAATTAGTTCAGATTCAAGTAACCGAGCCAATGATAACAGATAACCCCCAAAACATAGTATGTAACCAACATTCAAGTCAACAAATTTAAGAACTTGAAATAAAATTAATCGTGAGCCAAAGACTCACCTTATCACGAATTGGAGCAGCCCCAAATAGTTCGCAAGCCCTAATTTAGAGACGAAGAGCTGAAGCCCTAGTTGAGACTTCAAAGAGGAACGAACGAGGAGAACACGGCCGCCATTGTTATGTTTTCTTAGAATTTTAGGGTTACGAATGAAATAGAGAAGGGATCGAGTATAGCCTTAGATAATATTACAGCACTTAAGCAAAACCATGGGCTAAGAAAGTTGTAAAGCCCACCTAATTCCTTAAACAAAAAATTTTGAAGGGAATTTAAATAAATTTACAAACTTCAAGCTCAAATTTTTAAATTCAAATATGTTCTTCATATTAACTTGAAAAATTCAAATAGCCTCATAGTTTCAAATCCAAATTTTAATTCAACTATTAATTTACATAAGAAATAATCCTTATATCCAAGTTTTTTTTTTTCTTAAGTCATTAGTTTAAATTTATAATACAAATTTAATATTCAATTTCAACTCCAAAGTCAAGTTTAAATTTTTATTCAACTCTTTATAGATTAAATTTTAAAATTTAATCACCAATTTCATTGTTATATTGGAAATTTAATTTAAATTATCATTCAAATATTTAAAATTAATTAAATATTCACAATTTAAATTGTTCAAAATTTAGGATCGTTACAATCTCCCCTCCTTAAAAGAATTTCGTCCCGAAATTACAAGTAAGGAGAATTGATTGTTGAAATTTCACTAATATTTATATTTTAACAATTTTATCTAGTTCGAAACTTATTAGAAATAAATGAATATAGGATTCATTCCATTTGTTTTATCTCACTAGCTTTGTTTATTAACTCATTTGTCTATTATTTTTCTACAATCAAGACACAAAAATCTTTACTAAAATTTCCAACTTACAAAAACCCAAATTTTAAATTTGAACTTCTTCATTTAAGAAATTTACATAATATAACTTTTCCAAAGCTGTGGACTTTCAAAACATTTCAAAAATCCTCTCCCTTAATTTATTAATTTAGAATTTATGTCACTTTAATTTCAGATAATTGATTTTCTATTTAAAGTTTGAAAATACTTGCTAACTAGAAATTTAACAAGTCTACTGTCGTTCTTAAGGACATTAGGCATACGCTGGCCAGGCGCAAGTCTAACAATCTCCAAGTACTAAATATACTTGCTTCAATTCCCAGTGAAAATACTTTTAAAAATTCTTTTAAAAATGGATATGGAAAGCACATTCCCCCATGGATCACAGTTTACTCGGCGGTTCCGCTACTATCCCAGTAGAGTCGCTTGTAACTGTGGATATCTCATCCCTTGAATTTCGCCATGGTTGTTGCCAAAGATCGCGGTTCACACGGCGGTTACGCTACTATCCCAGTAGAATCGCTCGTGACCGTAGGCATCTCGCCCCTCGAATTACGCTTTGGTTTGTAGATTGCAGTTTACACAGCGGTTACGCCACTATCCCAGTGGAATCGCTTGTAACTGTAGGCATCACGCCCCTCAAATTACGCTACCACCCGAGTGTAACTAGATCGCGGTATACACGGCGGTTACGCCACTATCCCAGTGGAATCGCTTGTAACCGTAGGCATCTCGCCCCTTGAATTACGCTAGCACACTATACCAGTCCAAAAGGACATTCCAACTAATGGAAATACTACGTAGCTACGATTTTTAAATGGACACTCTTCTCGAGTTCCAACAACCTTCACAAATGTTTAAATGGAAGGTACTTTTCCATATCCTCAATTTGGAAAACATAATATTATACATACATATATAATATTTCATTTCACATTTAGTACATATCATACTCATGTACTTACATAAGTTTTCCATAACAATTACTTTTCCAAACTAATTGGTTTTCGAATTAATCGTATTCACACATATACGTTATGAAAACCACAACATTTCATACCCATAACAAATAGAGGTTTCACAAATTTTTTCATTTCATCATCCATTTAAAATTTTCCTCTAAGCCGATTTGGAAATTTAAGGTTATCTCAAACCTAATTCACATTCATAATCCAATTTATTATCGACTTCACACTCGATTTGGATTTCACGTTACATCGTCAATCCTCAACACATAATTGATGTCTATCGATATATAACCTCTGAGCTCGTACGTCTCAGAGAAGGGTGTTAAGCTAAGAGAATAAATTCTCCGCAACCAACAGATATATATTTAATAGAGATCAATTGATATGTCGTCAATTCACGACGTTAGACATACAATCCAAATCATCTATTTAAAATTCAAAGTTCAACTTACATTGTTTTTGGGTGTCAAAGTTAAACTCAATTTAACTCAAAATTCAATCACTTTGAAAAAAAAATTCCAAGTTGAACTAAGTGTTCAAATTTCCCAAAAATAATATCTTTACAAGATATAAAAATTTTCACACTTAACCATTTGAAACAAATTCAAATATTCACTTTTCAATTTATCTTTAAAAGATAAAATCTCAAAACATTTACTTTTCACTTTATCTTGAAAAGATAAAATTTCAAACCTTTCATTTCATATTGGAAAATATTTCCATACTTATTCAATAATAAGTAATTTACAAATCCATTTATTTTCAACAATTTTGAAAATATTCGATATACTTAAACCAAAATCAAGTATATATTTCGTTCTTAAAAGAAATCATTCTTTTAAACACATTTATTTGAGTCAAAACGAATGTTGCGTAAAACATCGTTACGACGACTCAAAATTACTAGTATAGGGATTCGAATTTAAGATAGATGTATAAATCCCAATACTAAATAAAACATTTCCTTTTGGAAATCATTTACTATAACAACAGTGTTATAGTCCACCATTTCCTTTCTTACTCTCGAAAACGTCTATTTCAACAACGAATGTTGAAATCTATGCTTTCGATTCTTAACACATTTTCAAAATGGATTACTTCATTTCATAGTGTTGCTTCCCAAAAAACATTCTCATTTAAGTTTTTCAACTTCAACTTAATTCATAGTTTGAATTCTGCATACATTTCAAAATATTGGTTTTAAACCAACTTCAAATTTCCAATATTAAGTTTTCCACTTAACTTATTTCTATGCCCATTCAAATTCAAATTCTTCATTGCAACAATTTAAATCTCTTATAAATTTTCATTAGATTCATATCTCTTTTTATATCTCATTTATTGTCCAAAACCATAGATATAACACCTTTAATAAGTTACAATAATTTACTTATCAAAATAAGTCATTTGCGGATTTTATAAACATCTTTAGAAATTCCATTTCTATTTATAAAACTTCGATTTATAATCTCCTTTACTAATTTGATTCAATTCAATTCATATAACTTAGTTATATACCCAAAATCCATATTATAAGTTAAATACTTATAATCCATTTATTTACTAAATCGTTCTTCACAACATTTGAAATCAATTTTCAAAAGAATTCAAAATTAAATTTCCAAGTTATAGTTCAATAATCCATTTGATTATAATCAAATTGACATATCATTTTATTTTCCAATTACTACTTTGAAGATATTCAAAATATTTGATTTAAGCCAATTTAAACCAATTCATTAATTCTCTTAACTCATGTTTCATTTTCCATAACTCTCAAAAATTCGATAATGAGTTTTCGAATGATCAAAACTCAAGTCTAACGAGACCTCACCGAAGAGAAACGGTCGCAAACCTAAATTTAGAGAGGGGAATCTTCAAAATAATTCTAATTTTCAAAATACTTTTTATTTTAAAGAAAACAATTTTAAACTTCTTTAGATTTGAAAACACTTTCTTTGAAGTGGTTCTAGTAACTATTCATATTAAACGCCATAAACTAAGCTTTGTGTAAACCAAAGCTCTGATACCACTCTGTAACGACCCGCCGCTCTGACCGTCTCTAGTCGGTAATTAAACAACTAGAAACGTTCAAAATGACGGATTGTTATTTAGTTTATAACATTTAAACAGAATCAGTCACCGAATCACAGAAACAATAATATATTTTATAAATAAACTTTTCTTTTGTATACAAATATCAGAGTTATACAATACATTACATTTTATACAGCGGAAACAATTTATTTTATTAAGTACAAAAAAAAAATTTCTGAAAAGCTTTAGTGGAGTGCTTTAATCCCCCTCTCTCAAACTTCGCTGCCTGAAAATCTTCAAGCTGTAAAAATACTCGGTCTGACCCGAGCGTTTATTGCAAAACACAAAAACACTCGAGTCAGGATTAATCTTAACTCAAGTAAATAAATTTGTAATGAACTGAATAAAATGGATCACATGAATCAATTCAAAATCTATTATGGATTTTCATATTAACAACTCTAATTTTTAAAATCTGTCAATCCCGTGTGGCTGCAGTACACACGTATATTACACACATGTGCACTGCCTCGCCAACACGTGTGCACAGCTCCATTCAGAAATACAAAATGACTGCAAAGAAAATGCTCAAGGCAAAACCAGTGCCAACTTGAACAAAACAGTAAGCAAACAAACATGCAAGTCCAAAACAGGTGCACAATGCACTAAGCATTGAATTAGTGCATAAATGAAACAACATCAGAGACGACAAAGTAGCAAACAAACATGCAGCAGCAACATGCAACACGGATCGTGTACAGGGCAGTGAACAAGTACAGTGAAACAAATGCAGTCAACACAGCAGCTCGAAGGCAGAGCATATGCAAATGAAGATCACAAATGTACATAAGAGAAGAACATCAACCAATGACCAATGTGCACAGGTCAGAAACCACAAATGGTCAAGTGTCACAAAAGTTCAAGTGACAAAATGCAAAGAGCAAACATGCAATTCATTCAAACACTTCAATTTTTTTAAACCTATATTTAAAAACTGAAGTTTAATCTCCACCTTCAATTTAAATTTTACTCTTACATATAAAACAGAAACAGTTTCTGTTTTATTAAGAAAAATCAACTTTGAAATTCCCTGAATTTAAACCATTTCAAAAAACAACTGAATTCAAACTTATTTGAATTCAACTTAAATTCAGTTTCAAACTCCAAGTTTACAATGTAGTTTGTAATTTATATCAAATTTTAAAACTGGAAACAGTTTAAACAAAACTGCAAAAGCTTCAGGTAATAAACCTGTAACACAGAATAGGTGATCAGGTACCTGCAAACACACCCAATATGTACTCAACAACAAGTTTTAAAATCTTCAAATCAAGTGAAGATATAATGGAACTGCACTGGACAAGTGCAGACTAATAACACAGTGCTACCAGAGGTAAAAATGCAACAATCAAATGAATTTAACATGAAGCAGTGCAAACTCCCAAAGATACTGTAGAAGCAAGAACACTTGCACAGTAGTGATGCAGTGGCAATTACAGAATGCTAACTAGAGAGGAAATGAAAAAGCACTGAGACATGAATATCGCCTCAACACGACACAAGACTAAAGTCAGAAACATGTGCAAATCAAAAGTACTACAGTGATGAATGCAAAGATACCAAATGGCAAAAATGCACAAATGCACAACCTCACAACATGTCCTGTTGCAACTACAAGTTCAAGTTCGAAATCGAAAAATGCAGACCACAATGTACATAAGAAATGCATCAGTGAATCAAGTCAGTAAAGCAATGGACCCATGAAAGTGACTCAATGCAACAGGTCCTCAATGCAAGTGCAGAAAATCAAGTTCCAAAATTTACTAAATGGTTTGATATTCCCAAATTTCCAAAATACTGCACAAACTAAATACTGATGCTGGTCTAATAATCATGGTTTTAAACATGTATTAAAGTTAAAACTTGTTTGAATAAATTTAAAGATGTTTACAAATTTCACTTCTAGTAACTATTGACTGTTGTTCTTGATTTTTCTCAAGTATCAGGTTTTAATTTTTCTAAAATTAAGATTTACAGACCTAATCTATGCAGAACAAACACAATATGTTCACACAATAAATTCTAACTAGAATTCAGACCTAAAGAAGTGAATTTGAATTTAAATTCAAGTAAGAACATAAGCATGACTGTTAAAACAATTTACACAACATTTTTCTGCATAATCTATAAAGTACACAGAACATCCATTTTCAACAGTCAAAACATACTCAATTCTATCAATACTTATGCATAGATAAATTTGATACTATCTATAAATAGTGATGTTGCTTACTAAAGAAAAACAGTACAGTTATTATCTTTTTAATTTACCACTGTTTGATTTTCTTAAATTGAAAAACATTTGAATTTAACTTGATTTTCTGAAACCTTATTAACTTAATTTTAAATAGAGAGAAACTGTTTTTAAACAAAAATTTTCTCACAATAACATGTAAATGCAACATAACAGTGAAATCAAAATATATGCAATAGTAAATTTAATTGGACAGTGCAACTCAATATCAACAGTGCAATGGACAGAGTTACAGGCTTTGATTTTTTATTGTTCTTTTAAACTTAGAAATATTTTCAAATTTTGGTTTAAACTTAACAAACATAATTTGTTAAAGAATCATAGCCCAATAAGGATCAAACCAAAGAAAAATGAATTTTCTTTTCCTACCTGTACTCTGCATATTTTCAAAACAGAGGAGCATCTTGATATTTCATTCACATGCAAACAGATTTGAAACAAGTATACTTAGTTCAACAACATGCAACATATTTATCATCGAGTTTCAAGTCATGCAACCAGATTTTTGTGAAAACAAGTTAGAGTTTACTCACAGTATTATATATTTTTTTCTTGAAACTGTATATCATAATAGAGGTGGCATATACTTACATATACACAAGCATGCATCCATCACAATATAGATAAATTCACATCCATCACATGCAGCAACCTCATCAGTTTATAAATAAAGATTCAACAACATCTGTTCTTATCAATTTAAAAATTAAAGTAGCTTCTATTCTCAACAGTTAAAATTCAAGCAAATCGAGCAAGTGACAGTAAATAGCATCTGTTCTTAACAGTTTCTAAAAAAACAAAATTGGGTAGAATCTGTTCTTATCAATTTTAAAACAATAATTTGGGTAGCCTCTGTTCTCAACAGTTCAAAACAATTAACAGCATCTGTTATTATCAATTTAAAAATAAAATTTATAACATCTATTCTCATCAGTTAAATTAAAATTTAAATAATCGAGCAAGAGACCGCAAATAGCCCCAATTAGTTCAGATTCAAGTAACCGAGCCAATGATAACAGATAACCCCCAAAACATAGTATGTAACCAACATTCAAGTCAACAAATTTAAGAACTTGAAATAAAATTAATCGTGAGCCAAAGACTCACCTTATCACAAATTGGAGCAGCCCCAAATAGTTCGCAAGCCCTAATTTAGAGACGATGAGCTGAAGCCCTAGTTGAGACTTCAAAGAGGAATGAACGAGGAGAACACGGCCGCCATTGTTATGTTTTCTTAGAATTTTAGGGTTACAAATGAAATAGAGAAGGGATCGAGTATAGCCTTAGATAATATTACAGCACTTAAGCAAAACCATGGGCTAAGAAAGTTGTAAAGCCCACCTAATTCCTTAAACAAAAAATTTTGAAGGGAATTTAAATAAATTTACAAACTTCAAGCTCAAATTTTTAAATTCAAATATGTTCTTCATATTAACTTGAAAAATTCAAATAGCCTCATAGTTTCAAATCCAAATTTTAATTCAACTATTAATTTACATAAGAAATAATCCTTATATCCAAGTTTTTTTTTTTCTTAAGTCATTAGTTTAAATTTATAATACAAATTTAATATTCAATTTCAACTCCAAAGTCAAGTTTAAATTTTTATTCAACTCTTTATAGATTAAATTTTAAAATTTAATCACCAATTTCATTGTTATATTGGAAATTCAATTTAAATTATCATTCAAATATTTAAAATTAATTAAATATTCACAATTTAAATTGTTCAAAATTTAGGATCGTTACAGTTCCCATGTGGCAATAGGAAGTTCCTTAGCCTGACCATTTGTTGGAAAATCCAATCATCCAATACGTGTCTTGTACGGTTTTAATTGTATAACGTGCCAACTACTTATGGTGGCGCCCCACTGTTTGGATGGTAGTTATAGTAGGCATAGTTTGAAATGTCTATGCTGGCTAAGATTAATGTTATACTTTCGAAATGTTTTCTGCACTTTGCACTAATAATAATATCAAAATGGCTTTCTCTATCAAGCATTTTTTACTATCATAAGGAGAAATCTCCTCCAATTCTGTGTTTGCATGGTGTGTGCGGTGGGAGGCCTTATGGTATTTTCATTTTCTAAAAAAAGCATTGCGGATTTCAAATTTAAATCTTTTGATTGTTTTTAAAGACGAACCGTTTTTTTTTTGCTCATAACAGTATCATGACTGACCTGGGTTTATTGTTCCGTTCCTAAACTCTAGGTGCCCATAATTTTCCACATGGGCAGTCTAGAGTTTGGTTTTTCAGATAGTCAGGTCTAGTAGATTATCTAGAGCTAGTTCAGTCCTTGGACGACTGACCTTGCTTATCTTTGTGCAACCTTGATAGTGGATCAAGCTAGGAGTTTTGGAGCTTTGTCTTTGGAGCTTTTGGATCAGAGTTGTAGTATTGGATTCTGTGAAGACTTATCTCATATTGTATCGTGTTCCGCTGTATTCTGTGTTGTATATTCTCTGATATTAATGATTATCATTGTATCAAATTGATGTATTGGATATTGTATTCATGTTGTATCAGTGATATCATCTTTTATTTCCGCTGTGTTATTTATCATCTAATGGTGTTGCAAGCTCCGGCGATATGAATTTGATGTTGTTTGTCGGACATCGAGTTTCGGTCGTGACAGTCTCACACTTGGGTGAGGCTGGGCATGCTTATTCTAATTAGGGTAAATAAGTGGCCAATAAATAGATGCTCAAATTTGGTGATTTGGGTAAGGGGCGTAAAGTTTGACGATTTGTTTGTTGGGACCAGTACCAGCAGTATTCCCTTTCTGGTTAAGGATAGATGGTCTCACACATGGGTAAGGCTGGGCATGCTTATGTTGATTACGGTAAATAAAAGGGCCAAATAGGGGGCGACAATTGAAAAGTGACTACTGCGTGGCTAGTTATCACTTAGGATCGTGTAATATGGAATGTATGATAATCTAAATGCGGAAACAGATAATGATAGTAAAGTAAATAAGAATAAGCACAGAAGGAGTTTTTATACAGGTTAGAACTTTCCGTTCTACGTCCAGTCCTAGACTTCCTTCTGGAATTTCACTCAACAACCCCTCACTTAACCCGGAGGGATAGGTAAACAATACCTAAGCAGCTGAACATGATTTTTCCACCTCAACTGCCGAAGAGGACTTTTCCGCCTGATACAAACTAACAAGACTTCTACAATTTCAATAAAGTTTGACACTTTTTCATCTTGGTAACGCTGACTTGTCTTTGATAATACACCCTTCTATAATCTTTTTGCTCAAGTATATATTGTGTGTGTAAAGAATAGAAAGGAAAATATTGTATCGAATCAAAGAATAAGTTAATTAATTCCTAAATTCGAGCAATATATAAATTGATTGCTTGTAGAGTGCAAAGACAGATAGCAGAGAATATAGCAAGAAATCAAAATAAAAATCGGTGATTTGAGAAGTGATTCTAATATGTATATATAGTGAACAAATAGTTACAACTATTCACGAAGAGTTTCAATCAAAAGATGCAGCCATATCTCTTCAATTTGAATCGTGACTCTTCATAGATAGAAGTGTCTCTTTAGGAAAAATGAATGTTAGAGTTGGTCAGTTGAATGAGGAAAAACGATCAGTCTACTGTATATTCAAAAGTAGTGAAAAATAGTGCATATCTGTTTACTCAGCATGGTCGGTCGACTGGCTATTTTCGGTCAGTCGACTGAATTTGAATAAACATGTATACTATATGCACAAGTTCAATAGGCTGTTTTATAGATAATCAGTTGATTGGTCGATTTTCTTTAGTCAATTGAATTCTATTGCTAATCAAAAATCACCACAGCTCATTTAGTTAGAGCACTTGCCTTCTAAACTAGTGACCCGAGTTCGAACCCTGCTCCATGCATCTTATAAAAACTTGATTTTGATTAAAATATGCATGCAAGTTTATTTGAATGTGAATGATGATTCTTGAGGAAAGATTTTAACAAAGCACTAAATTAGACTCTATATACATATTTGATGAATCTTGTTAAAAATAACTGTATGAACCATAATTTGAGTCATTAAATCCAGATGTTGTCGTAGTCGTAGATTCATGAATTGTTGTTTCATGTCAGCAATTAAAACCTTTGATCCAACATTCTCCCCTTTTTTGATGATGACAACTCCATTTGCTATGGACGAATTTTAGACAAGCTTTTTTGACTTATCTCTCCCCCAGAATCTATTTCTGCAATATAGATTTCTCCCCCTGAATATGTGCTATATATTCCTGTAAATAATTAATCTTTTCTCCCCCTTAATCTATGCTTGCATCATTTATTCCTGCAAATAGCGTTAGAGCAACATCTTTCTCCACCTTTGTCGTCGACAAAGAGGAGAGTTTATATGATGACATAAATTATATTTCACATAAGTGTGGCCATAGAACAATATATAACAAAATAACTACTACTTATAATGTAAGGTATCAGAAAAATTAACATTTAAAGCATGCGATACCCATGGTTCTTATAGTTTCCTAATTTCAGGAAACCATACCCATTTGGGTGTGGTTCAACCTTTATAGTTATAGATTTCATTACAAATCACATTCTTATAATAGTTGCTAACATAAAGTTGTTTATCATGATCAATCATATTAGCTGGAATCCATATCTTAATACTATAGTTATTAGCTTATACTTGAAGAATAATTTATATCATTTCTAAACAAAGTACTATTTTGACTATAACTGGTTTTAAAACAATCTTGGTTGCTAGTACTAGCACTAAAAATAGTATACAAGGATGCATATCTAGTACTATTCTTACTTTTAGCTTGTTTATAACCTAAACCGCTTTTATCATTGTGAGCTTTTGAATTTGTAACTAAGGAAGATAAGATATCTTTACCTTTGTCAAAATTTGTGATATTTGTATTTAATCTTTAAAAAATTTCTTTAGAATCGCAAACTCCTTTTTGAATAATATTATTATTAACTTTTAAAATCTCACATTCTTTAAATAATTCTAGATTCTTTTTACTTAAAGCTTCATTCTTTTTTTCAAGTGACAAAATTAAAGAACTAGAATTACTTAAAGAATTTTGCAAAAATGTATTTTCATTTTGCAAAACATTGATTTCCTCCAAAAGATCATTATTTTTATCATCTAACTGCTCATTGTCTTTTTGTAGGAAATCTTTTTGTAAAAAAAAGTTCTTCTACGGCATTTTCAAAACATTTAGTTTGTTTTTCCAAAAATTTATTTTCCTCTTTTAAATTTGAAATTTCCTGCTCACAATCTTTTAACTTAGCTAAAGCAATTCTACTAACTTTATTCAAAGTTTTAAAATCTTTTAATTAATCATCATTGCTAACAGAAGATCTTTATATAAAGAATCTAAGCATACCGATTGTGATCTGAGTTTAGCAATGAAGCATTTGTTTGTTTACTCCTTTGATTTTTCTTTATTGCTCTTCCTCTTCTTATTGCCTTAACTAGGTTGTGAGAAATGCGGATTACGGATCTTAAGACTAGGGTTAACACTAGAGGGGGTGAATAGTGTTTTAGAGAATTATTAAATCTTTTTGAGTTTTTGTTAATTTAAACACAATGTTAACCCCGTTTTTATTTAACGAGTTAAGATTCAGGTCGACTCAACTGGTTACGACTTAATTAGCTAACGAGTTAAGGTTCGCGGCGACTTAAAGGAATGGAACGACTCATAGGGATTAACGGTTCATGAGATAGGCCGACACAGTGAGTTACCGACTCAACGAGTTAATGCCTTAGAGGAGCAAAGTGGTTTAACTAATTAACGGTTCATGAGACAGACCGACTCATCTACTTAGAGGGATAGGACGACTCAAGGGGTTAACGGTTCACAAGGCAGGACGACTCATTGGATCAACGACTCAATAAGTTAGCGACTTATCATATGAGACGACTCAGTGGAAGTAATGACATAAGAAGGTGGACCCTTGTGCCGCTTCACCTATATACCGCTACCTGATAAGTCAATTACGACTTAACGACTCATGACTCAGAATGACTCGTCCACGACTTAAAGCAATTGAGTCGTAGTCCATTGCCACAGTGCCGATGCCAATAAGGCTTGACTCGTAAACGACTCAGAACTTAGCATAAAATCCAGCAGAGGAAATAAGCCATGGAGAAATGAAGGGTTGGCTCAGTGAGTCGGCCACGACCTAATTTGACTCGGCCACGAGCCAAGCATGAGTTGAACACGACTCACGACTCAGGGCTGAAAACTCCTATAAATACATGGCCACCTCCAACATTCAAGGGACTTTTGGCTCATTCATTTCAAGCGCTGTTACTCTGCTGCATTCCGAACTACTCCAACACTTAAAGCTTTCGAGATATAAAGAATGCCTCAAGGAACTTCACGAAGAAATGATACATGTCCAACATGAGTTCAAGGATTTGGATCGACATTGAAGTTTAGGCTACTTGTTCTAAGTCACTTGTAACTCGAAGTGTGTTGTAATCAAAGTGTAATTGCATCGACTTGTAATCAAATCGTCAATAAAGATATTCAAAGTGGACGTAGGCTCTCTCTTAAGCCGAACCACTATAAAATTGCTGTTGTTTACTGCTTTTTCGCTATTATCTGCTTATAATCTGTTCCCGAGTTATCGGGTGGTGCTTTTACAATCTCACTTCATACATCGGGGTGTTAGCGTTCAAATTTTAGCGTTAACATTTTTGGTGCTTTCACTGGGAATTGAACTCAGGTGAATTATCATCATTGCTCCACGAAAGTTTGTTGAAGTAACCTCTCTGAAGACTAGAAGTTTATCCGAAATCATGGCTCCGGGGAGAAAGAGTAGATCTGTAAGATCTGGAAATGCTCAAGAGGGAACCTCCGCTTCCCCTGTATCGAATCAAGCCACTCCAGCTGTCGGAGTTACAAAGGCAGAGCTGGATGCTGCAATCTTAGGGCTGAACCAGCAGATAAATGCCCAAAATGCACAATTCGAGGCTCAGAATGCCCAAAATGCCCTAATTCTGAATAGGTTGAACGACTTGCTTGGGGAAAACCGTCAACCGGCAGGTAATGAAAGGAACTTTGCTGGCAACATTCATAATGCTGAAGAAAGGAATGCTCCTGAAAGGGCTGCTAGCCCCTTTGAACAAACACTTCCTGAGGTTGGTGGATCTAGAACTCGACATGATGAAGAGTATCTTTCTGGAATGGTCCGACAAATCATGAAAGAGAGTATGCAGAGGGTTGAAGACGAGAAAGAATGGGGTTTCGCCCCAAGTAAAACTCCATTTACTGAGAAAATCTTAAAGGCTGAATTCCCAAGGAAGTTTGTCCCTCCAACCATTCCATCTTACAAGGGGACAAGTGATCCGAACGAATTCTTATACAAGTATGATTGGCACATGACAGGTGCCAGAGTCTCTGATGAGATAAAGTGCCGATATTTTCCTGTATATCTAGAAGGTGTGGCTCTACTATGGTTCACCAAGCTACCAATCCGATCTATTGATCAGTTTTCGGAGTTGACCCGGAAATTCAAGGAGCAGTTCAGACTATATGCTTCAAAAGCCAAAGACATCATGTCGTTGTCAAGTTTAGAGCAGAATCCAGGTGAAACTATCAGATCTTTCTTGAATCGCTTTAATATAACGCTGGCCGAGGTAGACAATGCAGAACCACGAATGATCTTGACCTATCTGATGAGGGCCATCGACAAGTCGAGCGAATTTGGAAAATGGTTAAACATGAAGGAACCAAATTCCCTTGAAAAATTCTACAAGAAAGCAGATGAGTTCATGCGCTTGGAAAGCCATCCTGTACCGGTAAAGGCAGTGTTGGAAAAAGCTGAAGATAACACTGTTGCTCCACGCAAGAATGAATCTCTAGGGCAAAAAAGGGAAAATAACAATGGGAAGAAACAGAGTAATCTGAAGAAGCCTCGATCCTTCAAGCCATCAGAGTATACTCCCTTATCGGATACGCCGGAGCGTATCTACCTTGCCACTAAAGATTCTGTTGATTTTCCTAAACCTCTTCCTCTGAGGACCGGGAAAAAGGCTATACAGAGTGGCAAGTTCTGCCGCTTCCATAATCAACCCGGTCATGAGACCAACGAATGCCGCCAGTTGAAAAATCTGATTGAAGAGTTGCTAAGGGAAAACAAGCTGCAGCAATTTGTGAAAAAGAATAGCAACAATCCTGCCTCGTCTAGTCAGGGGGAACAAGCTCCTGCTCATCAGCCTAGGACAGGTGAGAAGGCGGCAGGGCATGAATTTGGAAGGCCCATTATCAATGTCATTACAGGAGGACCTCACCCAGCAGGCAGAAGCTGGGGTGAGATGGAAAGGTATACCCGAGCTTTGAAGTATGTACCGACCGAGGAAGATGTATTTGTTTTGGAAGGTGCTATGCCCCTGAAGCAACAAAGAACTTTCAATGATGATATTGTGTTCAGAGCCAGGGATTCTGCATGTATTGAAGCTCCTACCTTGGATCCCTTAGTCATCTCGGCTGGTATCGGGCCAGCTATTGTCAGAAGAGTTCTCATTGATTGTGGCGCATCCTGCAATATCCTCTTCAAGAAAACATTCGACCAAATGAAGATCCCTATGGCTGATGTGCAAGCCTCATCGCAGAAAATCGCTGGCTTCACTGGGGAGCCAAAGCAGCCGGTAGGAACCATTGATTTGTTTGTGGAACTTGGAGAAGGAGAGAGAAAAGTGGCCCGCAAGCAAACTTTTGTGATTGCCGACGAACTTTCTTCTTACAATGCTTTCCTTGGCCGTCCAACTCTCGCAGCATTCAAAGTTGTTCTGGCCCCATGGTGCCTCACCATTAAATTTCCCACAGATAATGGAGTGGGAGTTATAAAAGGGGATCAAAATGCGGGGCGGGAATGTTATCTAACAGAGCTACGAGAAACTAGAAAAAGAGAAATGGGAAAGGATGCGGCAGCCCCAGTCCGCATCAAAGAACCATCCTTGTAGCAATTACAGGGCGGACCCTGCACTGGCGAGCACAGCGGAGCAAGGAAAGAGATGGATCCTAGAAAAGTCAGTGCAGGGGAGAATAGAGTGGTACCAGTGGAAACGACAATACCAGTACCTGTTGACCCAAAGGACCCAAACAAGGTGTTGAATGTGGGATCACAAATTAATGTGTCAATTCAGAATATCTTAATATCCATTTTAAAGGCAAATTTGGATGTTTTTGCTTGGACTCATGCCGATATGTGCGGAATATCCCCAGAAGTTGCAGTACACACTCTAAATATTGGTCCAAAATTTACACCTGTAAAGCAGAAAAGGAGAACTCAAGGTCCAGAAAGGTCGGCAGCGTTAAAAGAAGAAGTTTATCGTCTCATGCAGAATAATTTTATCAAAGAATCTACCTATCCGAATTGGGTTTCAAATCCAGTGCTGGTTAAGAAAGCCAACGGAAAATGGAGAGTATGCATCGATTTTTCAGATCTAAACAAGGACTGCCCAAAGACTGCTTCCCATTACCCAGAATCGTTCAACTGGTAGACGGAACAGTGGGACACGAATTGTTATCTTTTATGGATGCTTACTCCGGATATAACCAGATCATGATGCATGAGCCAGATCAGGAGGACACGAGCTTTATCACCGACATTGGACTTTACTGCTACAGAGTTATGCCCTTCGGGCTGAAGAATGCAGGGGCAACATACCAAAGACTTGTTAATGCTATGTTCAAACCGCAATTGGGCAAGACTATGGAAGTCTACGTCGATGACATGTTAGTAAAGTCTAAGAAAGCAGTGGATCACATAGAACACTTAGCAGACATGTTCGCAGTCCTCCGAAAATAGAGAATGAAGCTCAATCCTTTAAAATGTTCATTTGGAGTGGAATCCGGCAAGTTTTTAGGTTTCATCGTGAGCGCTAGGGGCATTGAGGCTAGTCCAGCTCAAATTACCGCCTTATAGGAAGTCAAAGCTCCTAGAACAAAGAAGGAATTGCAAAGTCTCAATGGAAAAGTCGCCGCCTTGAGTCGGTTCATTTCCAAAGCCATAGATAAATGCATCCCATTCTTTGACGCCCTAAAGAAAGGAAAGAAAAACTTCGATTGGACTCCCGAATGCCAAAAAGCCTTTGATGAATTGATTCGCCATATGGAAATGCCTCCAATACTTTCTAGGCCTAGCGATGGCGAGGATCTTCTTATATACTTGACAGTATCATCTCATGCTTTAAGTGCAGCGCTGATACGAGAAGACAAGAGGATTCAACATCCAGTTTACTATATCAGCAAAAGACTCACTGGGGCAGAGATGAATTACTCTAAGTTGGAAAAACTCGCCTATTGCCTACTAATTGCATCTAGGAAGTTGAGGCAATATTTTCAAGCTCATCCTATCAGAGTCCTCACTGATCAACCTTTAAAACAAGTCCTGTTTCGCCCTGAGACTTCGGGTCGTCTTCTAAAGTGGAATATTGAACTCAGTCAATATGACATCACTTATCATCCCCGAAAATCAATCAATGGACAAGCTTTAGTGGATTTCATCGCAGAATTCACAGATAAGGGTAACAGTGAGGAGGAAACATCGACGATTCCCCAATCCAATGGAAGTTATATGTCGATGGCGCGAGAAACGACTACTGTTCTGGAGCCGGAGTTGTACTCGAGACCCCTGAAGGTCGATCATTATGCTATGCACTAAGATTGGAATTTCCTTCGACAAACAATGAAGCAGAATATGAAGCCCTTATCGCTGGCTTGAGGATTGCTAAAGAATTAAACATCCGAGCGTTACAAATCTTCAGTGATTCTCAGCTTATTGTATGCCAAGTCAAAAAGGAATTCCAAGCGAAAGGGGGGAATCTGCCCGCCTACTTGTCAAAGGCTTGGGAACTCCTGGGTGATTTCGATCATTACATGATAAGTCACATTCCTCGAGAAGAAAACATGAAAGCAGATTCTCTCGCAAAGTATTCTAGCACAGGCGAAGCTCAATTTCTGGGGTTAACTCCAGTGGAGATCCTGTCGACCCCAAGCATTGATGCGATGGATATTGATTGGATCATGAGCGTGTCTCAAGATCAAGAATCATGGATGACTCCAATAACAGAGTATCTGCTCAATGGATCTTTACCAGAAAATTCAAAAGAACGAAAGAAGCTACTGAGGAAAGCCTCTCGCTATATAGTCCAAGATGGCCAGTTATACAGACGGGGATTCTTAATGTCGTTACTTCGATGTGTATCCAGGGAAGAGTCCAAAACAATCCTAGCTGAGGTGCATGGGGGAGAATGTGGTGATCATTTAGGTGGTCAGACTTTAGCGAAAAAGATTCTCCGATACGGATATTTTTGGCCAGAAATTAATCGAGATGCAGCAGACTATTCCCGAAAATGTGACAGGTGCCAAAGATTCGCCAAAATTCCTAGAGCTCCTTCCACTGAACTCACACAGATGGTTAGTCCATGGCCGTTTGTGATATGGGGAATAGACCTTGTAGGACCGTTACCAACTGCCAAATCTGGAATTAAATATGCCATTGTTGCTGTAGATTATTTTACTAAGTGGGCAGAAGCTGAACCACTGGCTACTATCACCTCAAAGAAGATGATAAGTTTTGTGACTAAAAACATCATTTGCAGATACGGCGTGCCTCAAAAAATAATTACAGACAATGGTACTCAGTTCGAAAGTGAAGAATTCCAAGATTTTTGCAAACGATTTAAAATCCGAAAGAGCTTCTCAGCAGTAGCCCATCCGCAGGCAAACGGGCAAGTGGAAGCAGTAAATAAAATTATCAAGTCGACCATCAAGAAGCAACTTGAAAGAGCAAAAGTTGGTTGGGTCGATAAGCTACCGCTGGCACTATGGGCATACAGAACTACCCACAAAACTGTGACTGGGCATACTCCGTTTTCATTGGCATACGGATCAGAGGCAATGATTCCGGTAGAAACAGAGGTCCCTTCACATAGAAGAATCCATTTCAATCAAGCGGAGAATGAGAAACTACAGCTTGAGGCACTAGATCTCCTTGATGAAAAAAGAGAAGAGGCTGAGCTTAGAATCGCATCTCATCAGCAAAGGATAGCCAGACATTTCAATTCCAAAGTTCGCCAACACAGCTTTGAAATTGGAGATCTAGTCCTAAAGAGAATTATGACAGCAACAGGTGTGTTTGGGCCAAATTGGGAAGGACCATATGTCATAGGTCAAAAGCTTTTGGACGGCACATTAAAACTCACTAATGTCGAAGGAGATCTAATTCCAAGAGCTTGGAACAGCAATCACTTGCGTCCATACTTTACTTGATAGCTTTGTTGAAATATTGTAAAAAGAATTATGAATGTATGATTCCTGTAATTGAAAGCGATTGTAAAACTGATGCAAGTGAATAATGAAAGACTATAAAGTGGATGTAGGCCCAAGTTCTTGGCCGAACCACTATAAATCTTGTGTTCCTTATTATTATTACATGCTTGCTTTATTTTCGATATGAAAAGTACATTAAATGTATTACTGAAATGTCGATTTAAATTTTTGCATGCAACGAAAACAAAACTTGCACATTACAAGACCAAGTGATTCTTGTTATCATTCAAAAAACAAATTCCAAGTCGTAAAATTCCTGAGCTTAAATCCTAGATAAGAAGTGCTACAATTGAACGGTCAATGATTTCGTCGAAAACGGGCTTTAGCTAATAAATTGAGAAGTTTGAACAAACAAACATCCAATTAAGAAGCTTATGCCCGTTCTCGTGAACTGGCCTAGCAATGAAGTACACTTCTTTGGATTAAACAGGCTACTTGTAAGAGAAGGGAGTGCAAGCTTATAAAAAAATAATAATAGAGAATCACTGAAAAGGCATAAGCAAGTGGACAAGGAACAACTAAAGTCCTCTTCGGAGGCACAACTCTTCGGAGGATAAAGACCTCAAACGAAGCATATGCCGTAAAAAAGAAAGTTCTCTACTCAACCAAAAAAGATTGGAGGAGTCATGACCCTCCAACCATGAGAGAGTAACTTCCAGGCAATCTTCGGAGGCACATTTCACCAGGAGTTGAAGTGTAACAACCGCTCTTCGGAATTTCACTTCACCAGAGTTGAAATGTAAAACAAAATAAAAGCCCTCTTCGGAGGCCCATTTCACCAGGAGTTGAAGTGTTACAACCGCTCTTCGGAATTTCACTTCACCAGAGTTGAAATGTAAAACAAAATAAAAAGCCCTCTTCGGAGGCCCATTTCACCAGGAGTTGAAGTGTTACGACCGCTCTTCGGAATTTCACTTCACCAGAGTTGAAATGCAAACAAAATAAAGACCTCTTCGGAAGCCCACGTTTCACCGAGATTGAAATAAAACTTCCAAGTGTTGAAACGCGAAAAGGCTTCCTTCAAAGGCACAACTCTTTGGAGGTACACGTTTCACCAAGATTGAAATAAAACTTCCAAGTGTTGAAACGTGAAAAAATCCCTCCTCAGAGGTACAACTTTCTATGTAAAAAAAAATCCTCATCAAGAGCACACTTTAACTTTCAAAGGAAGAGTGATTTACCTATTCTGGAAAATAACCTTCCTCAAAAAAAAAAAGTTAAAGTACCCTTCAGAGGCCCGCTTTACCTCATAGAAGAATTCACTTGGTAAAACGTGTACATAAGCAAAAGAAAAAGTGATTTCTTCGAAGGACAAAGCGTAAAAACTTATATGAAGGGAGTTGTACTCTACGAAGAATTTCTTCAAGAATGAAATAATTATTCTTCAGAAAATAAGAGTGCAAGTCCCCTCGAAGTATAAAATATTGCAGCAAGCTTATGGCATGGGGGCAACATGGTATAGTTATATACAATATGGTGTAGCCACATCGGCGAAAGTAATGCTCAAACAACATGCCATAAGCCCGCTGCAATATCATATAAATAACTTGTGCAAAAATGAATAATAAATGCATTCTCAAATTCAAACAGGAGTCTGTACAAATAAAGGATCATTTTATTCAATTGTATTGCAGGTACAAGTTTCAAAATAAAAGGCAGGGGCCGGTACCCGCACAGTTCTCGACCAGTACATGCAAAAGACAAGAAGCTTAAAGCTGAAATCTTCATTTCTTCTTGCCACCTTTAGACCCTTTGCTCGGCCGAATGGTTAGCTTTTCAGGATGGTCTGAAGGCATAAGGGAAGAAGGAGAGGGAGGTGCAACTGGTGCAATTTCCGGTTCCTCTTCTGTAGCAATGATTTTCTTCCCCCTCCTCTTCGATGTTCCGTGCTTCTTTCTCCTCTTCGAAGAAGACTCACTCCCTGGAGTAACAAGAGCAGACAAAATTACGTCATCAGAAGGAGTCCGCTCCGGAGAGATCTCGCCTCCTTCAAGTCCCTCGTCTTTCTGCTCTTGCGAAGCAATAGGGTCATCTAAGCCATGAAGAGCCTCAATTTGCTCCTCTTGTGACTCGGGCTGTGAAGCAGAAGGAGGAGCCACCTGAAGAGACGGAGGAGGGATAACCGGAGGAGGCGAAATTTGCACAACACTTGGTGTTTCAACTGCAGAAGAAGAGAAATTAAAAATATTAGTATCTCCCCAAAAGAAGGAAGATATGGGTTCGTCGAGATTCAAAAAGTAATCGAGAAGCTCATCAAACTTTTGAGGAGCAAGCAGGCAATCCACCTGAATCGGACCAATGTCAAAATTACCTGGAGATATTTGCTTCGTTAGTTCAATCTCATAATTTTGAGCTCCAATATCCTCAAAAGCCTCATCATCAGTAGGGGTAATTACCCCGGTTCTTGTAGGAGGCGGGGAATGAGCACTGGAACCTGTGATGTCAACTTCAGGAGAAACTAACGGACGTTCGGAGGTAGTAGGTGGTAATTCTTTTCCAGAACATCCCTCTTCCCCCATCCCAGTCCGCACTCTGGCGAGTTGCTCTTTTCCCTTCGCAAGGCCAGCGCGAGTTTCCTCATCTAGGTAGCGCGCCTCAAGCTCTTCCTCGGTATACCCGGCGCCTTTGAACATGTCGAGAGCAGCTTCCCACACTTCAGCCAAAGTGATTTCGTATTTAGGACCGAGAAAAGAGAGACTGCCATGCCCTAAGAAGCTGTGCAAGTAAAAGTCAAATAAAGTTGAACTGACGTTGGCTTCCATGTCTTGAATAGATTCTTCAGCTGCGATTTTACCAGCCATGGCCTCATCTCGTTCTTTTTCGGTTTTAGCAAGTTGAGCTTTTAATGCTTTAATCTCCATGTCATGGGCGCTCATTTTACTTCGCAACTGAGCGGCATCAGTGCGGTAATTCTCTACAACCTCTTCTAGCCTCTCAACTTTAGCTTCGGCATCTCTTTGGCCAGCATGTGCATCCCGCACTTGTTTTTGTAGCACCTTTTCTCTTTCAGTATAAGTGTTAGAAGAGGTGGCAAGATCGTCTTTAAGCTGCTTGACTTCAGCTTCAAGTTTTTCGTTATACTCAGTTATGTTTTTCATCTCAATGTTGTGCTGGTCAAGAATCTTCGGCCATTCCGACTTATCGTTCTCCATGGTTAGCATCGCCTCGATATTGGCCCGATTTACCCTTTGGAGTTCATCAACGAGCTTTTGCCATCCAGACATTCTTTCAATATCGAGTCTAACGGCGTCAAGATTTTGGTACATGGCTTCTATATCGATGGGAACTAAATCAAGATCGAAACGAACTCCCTTTAAACACCAATTCGGGAACCGGCTCTGTAGGGTTGGTGGGCCCCTTTCAACACGATATGAAGGCCTATTAAGAAGTGTTTGAATGGCGCTTCCTTCAAGAGCAGGGGATTTGGAAGGAATGTCGATAGAGATGGGAGCATCAAGCTTTTCAGATATTGCAGATGCGTGTTTCTCACTAGGCTTGGCCCGCTTGCTCGGGTCCTCAACAATGTGGCTCTTCCCCCGACCATCATGTGTTTTACGTTTGTGGGAGTCATCGCCTCATGAAGAAGACTCATGTCGCACATCTACCCTCTCGTGATGTTCTTCATATTCTCTCCTCTCTCTAGCTTTTCGAGCGGCTCTCTGCTCGTCGGTTTCTCTGGGACCAGTAAGGTAGCGTCTGTAATCATAGTTGCCGCGCCCTCCATAGCGCTGGAAGTCTTTATAGTAAGAACCGCTGCCGCTACACCCCATAGAAGGATCTGAAAGGCAAAAAGACAAGTCTTAAAAGCCTTTAGAAAAAAAAGAAGTCAAACACAAACAAGTGCTGAAAAATCCTAAGTGTTGTGTAATGTGTGAACTACACGCATCAAGCTACAGACCACTCTGTGGAGTAGAGGAGGTGATGACTTGAGTAGGAGGAGTTGGCATTTGTTGTAGAGAAGATGTCGCCTCGATTACAGAAGAGATAGTTTTGGAAACATCATCTTTAAAAGGTTCTTGTGAAGTCACAATTAGGTCGCTCAACCCCTCAAAAACATCATCACCATCATGCTTTTTGGGACTTGCTTTCTCAACTCCTTCGTTAGCAGATCTCCCGGAAGATCGTGGAGGTTCTTCCTCTTCGATAACTGGGGCAAGTACAGACTTGTCAGACGGCCCCGCAGCATCCTTTGGAGTTGAACACTTCACTAGTGAAGTTTCTGTAGAGGTTCCTCCCCGCATGTGCTCTTTAGTAGAGACCGGGGCATCAGGAGTTTCCATCGGAGAATCGGGAATTTCAGTTGGAACTTCATGAGGCTGAGTGAAGCGAGAGGAATGAAGAAGCCCATATTGATGTAAAAATTCATCATTTAACAAAAACTTTATACTCCTCTCTTCTGCCTCCACGGCATTCAGTCTTTCAAAAATTTGCTTATAGCACGGATCTCTAGAGGGAGGAGGAAGTGCTAAAACAGGAAAACAAGAAGCGAAGTTAGCATTTAGCAACTCAGATTTCGAAAAGCACAAGAATGGAGAAATAAAGACAGGAAATCTTACTTCCTACTCTCCAGATGGCATAAAACCCTGGAGGACAGCGAACAAAGAAAAATTGATTTAGAAATCCATGAACGCTTTCAGGAAGATCAGTGATGAGTTTGCGGTTTCGGGCACTTCTTATAACTACGATAGAGGGATGATCTTTAATTTTCGTGAATGAGCAGAAGTAGCAGATTTCCCCAAAGCTCAGTAATCGGTCCAAAACTCTCCTAAATAGCACACATAACCCCATTAGAATGGCATGGCCGTTGGGGTGCAATTGGAATGGAGAGATAGATAACCGAAGCAGGAACTGCTGAAGGAAGTCATTAAAAGGTGGGATGGCACCGCTCAAGCACATTTGGCGATTGACAGCAATAAAGCCGAGAGGGGGCCTATCTGCAGTATCATTTGGCCCCGGCAGTAAGGCATCAGCTTCGGCAATGCCAAACTGGATGCGCAATTGGTCAAACACCCGCTGATTCAGAGTTGTAGAAGTTCTCTCCGGAGGGTTATCCATTATCTTCAGCCTGGCCCATCGGTTCTTCTTGTTGAGAAGTCATTCTACACAAGCAACTGGATGATCAAATGCGAAGGTGCACGTTTCCTAAAAGTGTGAAGTGTTGTGCAGAACTAATGAAGATAAACAAGTAAATATAACTAAAGTTAAGCTAGTTGGCAATTGATCAATTACTAAATTTCAGGACTCGTTAATTTAAAGTTTCAGGTATAGTGTTAGTGCAAACTGGTCAATTTCAGTTGACTATTTCAACATTGCTTTAGCACTCTACTTGAATTCGTTGGTTTAAAGTACTTCATTCACGCAATCTATTTAACATTTATCTTCTATCGACTAATTTGTCATTGGATGTGGGCAATCAATGGCAGTATATTCGTCCCGATTCTCTGTGATTATTGTATTAAACAGGTTGTATACTTGCAAACTGAAGCAATCTGTAAAACTAAAGTATGCAATAAAGTTTAACAGGTTAAAGTCCAGACAATTCAATATTCAGGTGGTTTATTTCAGCAATTCAAGTCAAAGACCGAGTCACTAGTTCTTTAAGTCGTAAGGCATGGTAAAAAGAGAAATTTTTTAGTTCAAAGCAGTGTGAAATTCTCCAAGTCCTGTGTCGGCTGCGACTCAAATCCTAGATTGCATCTAATTGAGCCGGTCATAGGTTCAAACCACAAGGAGCAACTCGGTATGAAAAATAGTCCAAGTGATGAGTCGTTCACGACCTATGAGTTGAGTCGTTCACGACCTATGAGTTGAGTCGTTACGACCTATGAGTTGAGTCATTCATGGCCTATGGCTTAAGTCGTTCGCGCAAATGGTTTCAGTCGTTCACGGTTCAAAGGATGAGTCGCGGTGAGGATCTAAAAGGCTGAGTCGCTCGTACGACCAAAAACCTAAGTCATCAAAAAGGTCATTTCCTCGACCGGTCATCCTCTCTCCAACCCATTAACCCGTTAAGGATCATTTCATCCCTTCCAAACTCGCAGACCAGATAATTCAAGGCACTATAATCCATTGTCTTCACCTCACGCCATCGGAAAATCACTCAAAGGGTCAATTTGATTCGCTTCAAGTTTGCGACGAATCTGACGCGCTGTTATGTTATCGCGAACAATAACAATAATATAATCGATGGCAGTTGTAAATCAATCAAAAGGCATGAGTCGCGATGGAACATGGCACAAAGATGCATCAGGGTCAAAAAATGGGGAATCCGGATTCGTAATTCAATAACAGTAAGGAATCGAAAGAGAATCAAGCTCACTTACGCAACAAAGATTATTAGCAGGGAGTTGGAATAGAATTGCTTTCGAAAGCTCGGAGGAATGTTAATGGCAGAAAACGACTTACGAGATTGGTATGAGAAGAAGAAGATAAAAGTGACGATTCATGCCTTTTATACCGGGATAGTGGAACGTGAGTCGGCACATGCGAGTCAAGATGAGTCGAAGTACACGACCTACGACTTAGGCGTGTACTTCGAGGGGCAAATGTTAACCCCGTTTTTCTTTAACGAGTTAAGATTCAGGCCGACTCAACTGGTTACGACTTAATTAGCTAACGAGTTAAGGTTCGCGGCGACTTAAAGGAATGGAACGACTCATAGGGATTAACGGTTCATGAGATAGGTCGACACAGTGAGTTACCGACTCAACGAGTTAATGCCTTAGAGGAGCAGAGTGGTTTAACTAATTAACGGTTCATGAGACAGACCGACTCATCTACTTAGAGGGATAGGACGACTCAAGGGGTTAACGGTTCACAAGGCAGGACGACTCAGTGGATCAACGACTCAATAAGTTAGCGACTTATCATATGAGACGACTCAGTGGAAGTAATGACATAAGAAGGTGTACCCTTGTGCCGCTTTACCTATATACCGCTACCTGATAAGTCGTTTACGACTTAACGACTCATGACTCAGAATGACTCGTCCACGACTTAAAGCCATTGAGTCGTAGTCCATTGCCACAGTGCCGATGCCAATAAGGCTTGACTCGTAAACGACTCAGAACTTAGCATAAAATCCAGCAGAGGAAATAAGCCATGGAGAAATGAAGGGTTGGCTCAGTGAGTCGACCACGACCTAATTTGACTCGGCCACGAGCCAAGCATGAGTCGAACACGACTCACGACTCAGGGCTGAAAACTCCTATAAATACATGGCCACCTCCAACATTCAAGGGACTTTTGGCTCATTCATTTCAAGCGCCGTTACTCTGCTGCATTCCGAACTACTCCAACACTTAAAGCTTTCGAGATATAAAGAATGCCTCAAGGAACTTCACGAAGAAATGATACATGTCCAACATGAGTTCAAGGATTTGGATCGACATTGAAGTTTAGGCTACTTGTTCTAAGTCACTTGTAACTCGAAGTGTGTTGCAATCAAAGTGTAATTGCATCGACTTGTAATCAAATCGTCAATAAAGATATTCAAAGTGGACGTAGGCTCTCTCTTAAGCCGAACCACTATAAAATTGCTGTTGTTTACTGCTTTTTCGCTATTATCTGCTTATAATCTGTTCCCGAGTTATCGGGTGGTGCTTTCACAATCTCACTTCATACACCGGGGTGTTAGCGTTCAAATTTTAGCGTTAACAGACAAATGTATGCAATATTCAGACGCGGATATGATCGCAGAAACAAACACAGATGTAGAGATAAAGTAAAAGCAGTAAAGGAAAGAACACAATGGATTTTATACTGGTTCGGAGTTACCCTACATCCAGTCTCACATACAAGTACAGATTTCCTTTCAAAAGCAATTGTATAATTACACCTACGATTTCAAGGCTACGAGGTACACCTTCCATAATCACAATCCTCTGGGTAGAGATACTTGATTTTCGAGGCAACAAGTTCACCCACTTGATTTTACGGGCAATAAGTTCACCCAATTGATTTCCCAAGGCTACAATCACACCTTATCAGGCTTGATTGATTTTCAAGGCTACAATCACACCTTTTCTCACTAAGTTGATTACAGAAAGCCTATAACTTTGAATTGCACTGAGGATCTTGTTGAGATAGTGATAGAGAATCAAACTACGAATGATCGAGTTCGATTCAATGTAGATTTCGGCAGAGTAATGGTAAGAATATGTATTAAGAAAAGGGGAACAAGAAGAGGAGTGAAAAACCAGAAAATCTGATGTTAAAATTCATTGAAACTAACCCCTATTTATAGAAGAACAACAGCCATGTCTATTTGTGAAGAGTTATGGCGAATAGACACTTCTTTTGAAATTGAAATTTTGAACTCAACTGACACCATGTCGACATGGTCACTATGAGTATGTCGACATCCCAAGGCAATTTTTGATGATTTGATTTTCTTTGAAAATAACCTTTATGTTATATTCAAACTATTTTAAGCTTTATAAATATACTTGACTATGTTTAAAATTTATAAGTAAATATAGAGAATAATATATTTAGAATTTAACTATAATTTTATATTTAAATTTAAGTATAATTATTTAAATGTTAAATATATTATATTAAAGATAGTTTAAAATCAGGAGTAATTTGACTTTGAAATTAAAGATGATTTTGAGGCTAAAATTATTTAAAATCAGGATAGAGGTTTTTGAATCTTTCAAAAGGAATGTTTTGAAATCATTTTGAAAACAAGATATAATTTTGAAAAATCATTTTGAATAAGAAGTTAGCGGATACAAAACAATGTTCTACTAGATTTTTCGTAAGTTCCATCCTACTTAGGGTTCCATCCCTTTAACGAGCTCGAAGTGCATTCCATTCCACGAATAAATTGGATTTTAAGATGCCAGTGCTTTTCTAGGAGTTTTAACAAAAATTTCTGATTAAAGAATAAATTACTTGAATTCTTGAACTCTTGATAATCTTGATACTCATGAGTCTTCAATCTTGATATCTTGAATTTTTATACTGTATAGTCTTCATTCTTGGTACCTGCATGGTTAAACCTGCATAGACATATATATCTAAACTTATAATGTTAGTATTTATATTTTATAGTTTATTCTAAGGTTATTGTCATCAAAACCATCATCTCGCGGACTAACAATAACCCCCTTTTTGATGATGACAACCTTTGTTTATAAAATATTATTTCTATCCTAATAACTCCCCTTTAATCTATGCCCTAATTACCCTATTTTATACTTCTCCCCTTTTCTTATCAACAAAAACAAACTCTAAACTTTATAACTCCAAACTATATAACTCCCCCTAAATCTAATACCCTATGATATGTGATTATAATGAGAGTGTTATCATAACTAATCAACACTTAGGTCTAAAACTAAAATTTACTACTAACTATTCTAACTAAATCCATGATAATACTTATAATTAAAACATATAAGAACACACATTACATATAAAGTTGTATTTACATGAGCGTTTAGAGAACATAAAGAAACACAATCAATGGAGAAGAAAGAAAAGAAACTAAATAGGAGATTTATGAATCGAACAATGCGGATAGTGGAAACAGAAATTTCCGCGTTGTTCAACAAGATTCCCATCTTTATCAGTGCACACTTCTCCAACATAAACGACTTTGTCGTCATCTTCTGCTTGCGCTTCTTCTATGGGTTCTTCTTCTTCTTCTTCTTCTTCTTCTTCCTCGCTGGCCTCTTGTTCTTGATTAAGTGAAGAATCTTCATCAATCAAGATAGAGTTGGCTTTATTATCCATTAGAAATTTTTGCAAATTCCTAAGTATCTTGCCTTGCCTCTCTTGTTCCTTTGCCATAGGGAGTTGAATCACTTGAATTTCAGTCATCATTCTAAGTGCATCCTTCAGAGACTCCTCCATTTTTGTTACACGAGCGACAGTAGTACGTTGAAATGGACCAGAAGTAGGAGAGGGGAACGAAAACATTGATTTTATGTTTGATTTGGAAGACGATGCCATGATTTTGTTTATTTCAGAAGATAGAACAGAAAGAGAACAGAGAGAATGATCAAAAATTCGAAAATAAGAAGAATATATAACCAATTTTTTGAATTTTAGTGGGAAAAATTATAAAAAATAAAAACGTTGTATGTCGACATGGGTATATAGGGGATGTCGACATGCACCTTTATATTTCTACTATTTGATTTATTTTAGTATTAATTATTTATTACAATGGATATTTATATTATATATTTCAATTATTGAACAAATACCTAATTCTCTTCTTAGTTTAGTAAATATTGATTCATTTAAGGATTTTGTTAAAATATCAGCAATTTGATTCTCAGAATTGATATAATCGAGAGTAACTACTCCCTTATTTTGATTATCTATGAGAAAATGATGTATGATATCAATATGTTTAGTTCGAGCACGTTGAGTAGTATTTTTGGATAAATTTATTACACTAGTATTATCACAATAAATTGGTGATCCCAATTGTGAGAAATGCGGATTACGGATCTTAAGACTAGGATTAACACTAGAGGGGGGCGAATAGTGTTTTAGAGAATTATTAAATCTTTTTGAGTTTTTGTTAATTTAAACACAAATGTGTGCAATATTCAGACGCATATATGATCGTAGAAACAAACACAGATGCAGAAATAAAGTAAAAGTAGTAAAGGAAAGAACACAATGGATTTTATACTGGTTCGGAATTACCCTACATCCAGTCCCGCATACAAGTACGGATTTCCTTTCAAAAGCAATTGTACAATTACATCTTCGATTTCAAGGCTACGAGGTACACCCTCCAGAATCACAATGCTCTGGGTAGAGATACTTGATTTTTCGGGCAACAAGTTCACCCACTTGATTTTACGAGCAACAAGTTCCCCAATTGATTTCCCAAGGCTACAATCACACCTTATCACGGTTGATTGATTTTCAAGGCTACAATCACACTTTTTCTCGCTATGTTGATTACAAAAAGCCTATAACTCTGAATAGCGCTGAGGATCTTGTTGAGATAGTGATAGAGAATCAAACTACGAATGATCGAGTTCGATTCAATGTAGATTTCGGCAGAGTAATGGTAAGAATATGTATTAAGAAAAGTGAAAGAAGAAGAGGAGTGAAAAACCAGAAAATCTGAAGTTAAAATTCGTTCAAACTGACCCCTATTTATAGAAGAACAATAGCCATGTCCATTCGTGAAGAGTTATGGTGAATAGACACTTGTTTTGAAATTGAAATTTTGAACTCAACTGACACCATATCGACATGGTCACTATGAGTATGTCGACATCCCAAGGAAATTTTTGATGATTTGATTTTCTTTGAAAGTAACCTTTGTCTTATATTAAAACAATTTTAAACTTTATAAATATACCTTACTATAGTTAAAATTCATAAGTAAATATAGAGAATAATTTATTTAGAATTTATCTATAATTTTGTATTTAAATTTAAGTATAAATATTTAAAAGTTAAATATATTATATTAAAGATAGTTTAAAACCAGGAGTAATTTGACTTTGGAATTAAAGATGATTTTGAGGCTATAATTATTTAAAATCGGGATAGAGGTTTTTGAATCTTTTAAAAGGAAAGTTTTGAAATCATTTTGAATAAAAAGTTAGCGGATGCAAAACAATGTTCCACTAGATTTTTCGTAGGTTCCATCCTACATAGGGTTCCATCCTACTTAGGGTTCCATCCCTTTAACGAGCTCGAAGTGGATTCCATTCCATGAATAAATTGGATTTTAAGATGCCAGTATTTTCTAGGAGTTTTAACAAAATTTTCTAATTAAAGAATAAATTACTTGAATTCTTGAACTCTTGATAATATTTAGTCTTTAATCTTGATATCTTGAATCTTTATATTGTACAGTCTTCATTCTTGGTACCTGCATGGTTAAATCCTGCATATACATATATATCTAAACTTATAGTGTTAGTATTTATATTTTATAATTTATTCTACGGTTGTTGTCATCAAAACCATCATCTCACGGTCTAACATAGATCTCTTTATAGCCATTTATTCTAGGATGTTGTTACGATCTCTAGAATCCCAGGCTCCGATACCAAATGAAAAGTGACTACTGTGTGGCTAGTTATCCCTTAGGATCGTGCAATATAGAATGTATGATAATCTAAATGTGGAAACAAATAATAATAGTAAAGTAAATAAGAATAATCACACTAGGAGTTTTTATACTGGCTCGAACATCCCGTTCTACGTCCATTCCCAGACTTCCCTCTGGAATTTCACTCAATAACCCCTCACTTAACCCAGAGAAATAGGTAAACAACACCTGAGCAGCCAAATAGGATTTTTCCGCCTCAATAGCCGAAGAGGACTTTTCCGCCTGATAATAACTAACAGGACTTCTACAATTTCAATAAAGTTGTATGAAACATTGTGTTCTTGATAACATTGATTTGCCTTTTATAGTACACTCTTCCTATAATCTTTTCCTCAAGTTTATATTGTGTGTGTAAAGATTAGAAAGGAAAATATTGCTTTGAATCGAAGAATAAGTTAATTAATTCAAAGATTCAAGCAATATATAAATTGTGATTGCTTGTAGAATGCAGAGATAGATAGTAGGGAATATAGCAAGAAATCAAAATAAAAACTGGTGATTTGAGAAGTGATTCTAACATGTTTATATAGTGAACAAATAATTACAACTATTCACGAAGAATTTCAATCAAAAGATGCAGCCATATCTCTTTAATTTGAATCATAACTCTTCGTAGTTGGAAGTGTCTCTTCAGGAAAAATGACTGTTAGAGTCGTTCAGTCGACCGAGGAAAAACGATCAGTCTACCGAATATTCAAAAGTAGTGAAAAATAGTGCATATCTGTGTACCGAGCATGGTCAGTCGACTTCCTATTTCCGGTCAGTTGACTGAATTTTAAAATGTAAACGTGTATACATATATGCACAAGTTCAATAGGCTGTTTTATAGATATTCAGTCGACTGGTCAATTTTATCCAATCGACTGAATTTTGTTGATAATCAAAAATCATTACAGCTTATTTGGTTAGAGCACTTGCCTTCTAAAATAGTGACCTGGTTCGAGCCCATGTCCAAGCATTTTTTAAAAACTTGATTTTGATTAAAATATGCATGAAAGTTTACTTGAATGTGAATGATGATTCTTGAGGAAAATTTTAACAAAGAACTAAGCTAGAGTCTATATAAATATTTGATGACTCTTGTTAAAATATATAACTATATGAACAATACTTTGAGTCATTGAGTCTGGATGTTGTCGTAGTTGTAGATTTTCGAATTGTTGTTTCGTGTCAGCATTCAAAACCTATGATCCAACAACAGTTAGTGTGTACCAGCGATGACCGAGCATGCGACATCGATTAGGGTAAAAATTCGCTACTGCTTCCTAAGCGCTAAGAGGTGTCTTTTACTGTGGGACAAACATGATTGGCTCGTAGTGGCACAACAAAGATAGGAATGGTCGATCAATGGGTAGAATTAGGATTTCATCCTAATCAAGTTAGCTATTGAGATAAGATTGGGGTTTCAACCTAATCACATCTCTCATATTAGATGTTGCCAAGGAAGAAGAGGTTAAGGGGGTGCCTAAATCAGAAAACTCTAAGAAGCGGTAGTGGAAGAATAAGAAGGATAAGGACAAGAAGGAAGGAGGAGGACCCCAAAAGGGACAGATCAAGAAGGGCGAGAAATGTCATAATTGTGGATTGGTTGGGCATTACTCGAAGGATTGGACACGATGAAGGGGAGGTGTTTCAACTATGGGCAACCTAGACACCTTGTTAGAGCATGTCCTCAGAGGACATGGTAGAGAGCAAGCGCACCTACGGCGCAAGTATAGGCTTTGGATGTAGCACCTTCTAGTAGTGGATTGGATCGATGTAGGAAAGTCTCTGTAGAAGGTTTGATCTCTATTTTGGATTTTACTATTCTGACTCTTTTTGACTTCGAACTATCTGTAACGACCCGATATTTTCAACCATTCGCATCCGCGCATGTCGGACTTGAATTGCTCAAAATACCGCGTTGTAAATAAAATTTGGCAAATCTCAGAATATACAGTAAATACATAATCACAGATCACAGACACAGAGTATTTATTAATGCAGCGGAATTTAAAAGAAATAGTAGTTCATGAAGCTACTATATAAAAATAAGATACATCAGAGTTAAACATGATACAACAAAAAGTAACAAGATACATCAGGTACAAATCAGAATACATCACTGAAATCACTGGATACAGAAAGCAAAATAGAAGGCTGGATCTTCAAGGAAATCTCCAACTCCGAAGGTGAATCTTGAATGCTAACTCACTCAATCTGACTCGAGCGTAAAGCAAAATACAAAACACTCGAGTCAGGACATAAATACTTATGAACTGTAAATAAACTCAAGTGAACAGTAACAAAAATGCATCAGTAACTTAAAGGATGCTTGGGATCGCCCATCCTTTAAGGATCAGTTAAACTATTTACTATGTAGTAATATTGCGCTACTATAATAATGTCTACAGTAAAATAAACATACTTTTAAATAGCGTTCCGGGCTACCCATATCACCCTTCACACATAATAGTCCCAGTAGTCCATCCAATATCATGCCATCTCCACTCCGGGTGACTGTCATAGGATACCACACGGGCTACGGGAGAAAAACAAACTCGTAGTAAAGGCTCGGTATGGTAGGTGACACGGCACACAAGGCAATGCCAGGGTAGACATACCAATTACGCACACGGGCTGGTGGTAACGCAGCAGCCACATACGCCCACCTCGGAACACACTCCCATATCAAAATCGGAGGATGGCCATCTAATCAATCACCAGTAAGAGTATAGTATCGAAGGAATGTGTCCGATCGGAGGAATGACCTCACTTGGCCCGAGATCGCTCCTGTTTTAGCGACCTTATGCCAACTCACGGGAGTTGGGTCCACGTAATATACCTCAAGAACGTCGCCACCATCCTACTTCATTCTGGAATCTCCACCGCGTACATGGCTGTTAAAGTGGTTTTCGGAGTTGGCAGAGAGTATGACAACTTCCGATCCCGGTCTCTTTAACAACCAAACGTTATTATAACGCCGTGGTTATTTCAAAATAGTTTATACTTCAAAAAGATCAAATCATTTCATTTCAAACTATATTTCTTTCAAAATAGTTTATACTTCGAAACCAAAACTATTTTTATTTCAAAACTATTTATTCAATCAAAATAGTTTATATTTCGAAACCAAAAACATTTCAAACATATATTCATTTCCAAAAATCATAATACTTTCAAAGTTATAACTCTTTCGAAACCAAAATACTTGAAATCATTACACTTTGAAAATTATAACATTCTGAAATCATACATTTGAAATCATGAAACATTCATTTAATTCTTTACATTTTACAAATTTATTTCCAATTTAATTCAAAATTTCAAATTTCCAATTTAATTCAAATCAAACCATCAATTTAAATTCAATTCAGTTTTCTAACAAAACATTTCAAATCTTATAAATTTCAAATATAGATTTGATCTACAAAATAAGCTATCTAATTTTAATATGTTTCCAAACTTTAATATCCCACATTTCAAAACTAAACTTTATAATTCCATATATTCATATCTCAATTCTAATTTCATTATTATGTAGTTTTGAAATATTCATTCATAAATCCAATATTATTAAAATAAACTTAAATTACAATTAAACCAAATATCTTTTCATACAAATATAAACTTCAAATATTCCTTTATCAAATAAAGAAAAATCAAATATCATTCAACATTCACGTTCTTTATTAAAATAAAGATCAAATCATTTCCAAACATTTTCAAAATCATTAAAATATTACATCCTTTCAAAACTTCATAATCAAATCATTATTTGAATTCAAATCCAAATATTCAAAGTTAAATATCATTTAAAAATCAAATATGTCATTCATTTATTATTTCAAACATCATTACCAAAAATACATTCCAAAATTCCATTCAAAATTCATTTATTATATTACATTTCATTCCGTTTAACACATAACCAAGTAAACTTTATTTAAATTCAAATTCAATTTAAATTCCTTAAAAATTCAAATTTAAATATTCAAAACTTCTTAAATTTCACAATTAATCAATTTCCAAAATTTAAATCATTTAACACTTTAAAATATAACTCAAGCAGTGTTAAGAACTATAACATTTCAAACATTGTCAAATTATAGCAACGATAGCATTTATAAAGTGCTATCGTAGCTTATAGCTTCCAAAAATGGTTTAGTTCAAGAATAACGGCATTTATAAAATGTCGTAATAGATATTTAGTTATTTCAAACATTGTTGGATTCAAAACAATAGCATTTAAAAATGCTGTCAAAAGACTACAACATTTTGAAAATGCTATGAATTCCAGATATCGTTTTAGCTTTTCAAAAAATAATAATAAAACCCCAAATTTTTATTATAACTTAAAAGTCATATTTCTAGACTTCAAAATTTCACATTTAAAATCATTTTAACATATGATTTAACACAACAAAATTTTTAGATCAAATATTCAATTTAAAAACACCATTCATTTATTAAGTCAAAATTCACTGTTTATTAACATATAAATTAAATAAAACTTGAAATTTTACTTCACATATAATTTTAAAACTTTAAATTTAATTTCCATTATTTATTTACATTTTAAAATAAAATTTAAAGCCTAAAATCTCAATTATTTCACATTTACGTACTCAAGTTCACAATTTCAAGACTTAATATTTAATTTTCTTAAAACCATAAAATATATATTTTTAAATCAAAATTTCATACTTTTAAAAATACATATTTTAATAAATATCATTTAAAAATATACCACGGGGTCTGTATATAATTCTCTAACCTAGGTCAAGTGAAACAGATATATATCATTTCAATCCGCAGTTTACAAAGAAAACCCGGGTTCTATCATTTCAAACCCGCAATCCCAAGTCAAATAAAATACAATAAAAATCGCTCTGTCCTATCATTTCAGCCCATAACAATTTTTCCCTAATCTAAAGTCCGTTTGTGTATGTATCATTTCAACCCATAGTGATTCTATTCTAACAGGGAACTTGCAGTGTGAATATATGCATAAACAATATAAACAATGTCAATGTCACAATATAATGTCATATATCAGATGTCAGGTTATAATTAACAGTTTTAACATGGTAACAACATGGCATAGCATATCATATGATCATCATTAACTTGCATAAACATTTTATATTACTAAACACTTGTCATCAATTCACTATTTCATAAGTATAAATGTCAGAGTGAGAAAGACTCACCTTTTCAAGCTGAAGACCACTACGACACACAAACATGATTCCAAGGGCACGACAAGCACGACAATGGATTCAAATAAGTGGAGAGAGCCTAGATGATCGTCTTGTAACAATCCAATAAACACAAACAAGACAATGCAACACATGAATATACAACACAAAACAATATTGAACACGTTGAGATACAAAGCAACAAAGACAAGACGGCTTAACCTTGCCTTAACCACTCCACTGCTCGACCATAGAGGATCTATTGCTTGTCCATTTTTGTGTGTTTGGGTCAGGTATGGTATCTTATAGGTCAGATTTAGCACACCCATGCACGGCAACATGAAGTGATGTGAAGGGGTAGTGGTGATAATATGAAGCATACATAGGTTCAAGTGCAAAATAGAGTGGTTTATGCAACATTTGGCTCGGTTATGCCAAGTTTTGGGCTCGGCCCTACATACTTCAGGTATGGTCAGATCTGAAATGATGTCTAGAGGTGGTGTAGGTAGGTGGTGGTTGAGCTAGGGGAGTGGCCAAATCAAGCTATGAAGGAGATAGTGAAGATAGGCTTGGCTAGGCAATGTTTTCAAGTGATGCTTGTATTAATTTGAGGAATTTGCAACCTTGGGAGGGCCATGGCCTGTAATGGTCAGTGGAGTAGGAGGGGTAGCTTCCAAGTATGGTGGAGGTGGTGGTCGTGGAGTTGGAGTGGACTAGAGGCCGAGCTATGCTAGAGGAGGAACAAGGTAGAAATCATTGAAAAGAAGTAGGAAAGAAAGAATGAAGCCATAAGTTTTTTTTTTTTTTTTCTTCATGAAGCTGTGAGTTTTAGGGGGAAGACGAGAAAGAGTTTTCACGTGAAAAGAATAATGGAATGTCAGCTGATGAGTGGAGTTAAGGCAGCCAATTGAAGAGATGTTGGTTGAGAAATGAAAAGACAGAATACAAAAAGGCTTGAGCAAATAAAGAGTCACAAACCTTTCAAATTTCCACCATTTCTTTTTAAATTTTAAATACATATAAAATATATATAAATACAGATAAAAAAACGAAAATATAGTAAATAAACAAAAATAAATAAATAAATATTAATTAAATATAATTAAATTAAGAAAATAGCAAAGAAAATGCAAACTAGGCTTGAAAATTTGAAAATAAATGAAATGAACTTTGGAAAAATTATATGTACATGAAAAGTTTTTATAAATAAAGATAAAGACATAAAAATAAAATTCATACATAAAAATGAATAAATAAATTTTAATTAAATATAATTTAAATGAAGAAAATAGCAGAAAAATGGAAACTAACCTTTAAAAATAGAAAATAAATTCAATGAGCTTTGGAAAAATTCAAACATCACTTTAAAAATGTTTAAAAGGTAAAAATATATGTAACATAACATATAATACAATTTATAATAATATATGACAATTAAAAATATTATTTATATAATTTAAAATAAACAATATTGTTAAATAAAATAATTTACACCCAATTTTGTAAAAAGCATAACTTTCACAATATTATTCGGATTTCAACGAAACGAAAAGCAGTGTTCTTGAAATTTTATTTACTTTCATAATAAATATAAAATTAAAATTTTCAAACTTTCAAATTTTAAATTTAAAAGTCAAAGTTTGACCATTTTGACCAAAATTCACTTTTCTGGAAATATTCCATTTATGCATGATTGAAATTCTAATCCACATCAAAATCAACATTTATATTTCAATTAACAAAATATATTCATTTTAATAAAAAAATAAAGTTTTTAAATTAGGAATTTAAATTAAAATAATTAAAATATACAATTACAATAATCAGAAGATACAGGGTTGTTACACTCTCCCCCACTCAAAACTTTTCGTCACCGAAAAGGAATGAGGTACGGGAAAGCATAGAAAAAGATAGAATGAAATAGTATTAAGATAAGATGACAAGAAGATTAAAATTATACCTGATAACTGTTGCTATAGGTAAGTTTAACAATGTGGAGATGATCTTTCCAAGATCTTCCAGAGTTCAAGCACACAAGCATGAAAAAAAAAATTAGAATCTGATTCACTCTTCCCGTTTGTCCGACGATCTGTGGATGGCAAGCAGTGCTTAGATTCAAAGACGAGTACCAAAGATTATTAAAGATTATAGAAAGATTTCTAAACAGACTGGTATAAGCAATAACCTCTCATTCTGTAGCAAGATAAGGGAAATTAGGACAACCAAAAGATAGTTTGAAAAACAAAATAAGATAATAAATTTGAAACCATAAAATTTCAACTTAAACTGAAAATTAATTTTACATAAGTCAAATAAATCTTAAGCATCTCTAATTTCATTATCTTATCATCCAATTATCTTAAATTAACAAATCCCTAAAATCATGTATTTGAAAAAAATCTTTTATTATACTCAAAATGTGCCAAATAAAATTTAATTCTTCTTCATTTCTAATTAAAATTATGTTTATTTCTCTCAATATATCTTATCACCCATGTTAAATATATTTATACTAATTATAACTGCTTAAATTTATTCACGGTTTCTTTAACATCATTTTATATTGTAAATTATTCCATTACCTTTTCTTTATTTACCTCTGTCAATCTCTTTTATAACTAAAATTTAAGTATATAACATTTACAATACCACTCAAATTTTATTTATAAAATCTTTTTTTATTGTACATTATCCAATTACATATTCAACTTCTGAAAATTAAGGTAAGTTATATTGGAATGAAATTGTGTATTATACAAATAAAACTTTCTAATTCAATTATTTCAAGCTTGAATATTTATCCAAATCTTGAAATTATACTTAGAAATTATCCTTGAAGATAAAATTTAGGAATTAAATTTCCGATAAATTCCTAACTATTTAGAGATAAATAAATGCTCATATACTATATATATATATATATCCATTCAAATTCAAATCATATATCAGCATATGTTATAAATCCAGTCTTTTTTTAGAAATTAAAATCAACTAAATTTTCCCAAATCAAAACTGTAGCAAGACTACAGAATGGTCACTTCACTTCGAAACTCGAAAATGAATGTCGATGATGCTGCAGTCATCACCGAAATTATTTTCCAGGGACAAGGAGAAGAGCACTAAATTTAAATTTAAAATTGTTTGGAAAAAATTTCTATTCGAAAATACTTTAAATAATATATCCTTTAAAACTTTAAACACAAAGTTTCAAATCCATCGAAAATTAAATTCTCAAATTCTTGTTTTACATTCATTTTAAATTTTCAAATAAATATATAACCATGTTTTATAGTTCAATTAGATATATGAAACAAGAGATAATGATACATAAAATCAATTATTATTTCTTAACAACCAATTCAAACAAAATCCAGATAACGATATATAATAAAGGTACAAAATTTATTTCACAAAAATTTATTTCATTACTAAATTTTAAAAACATATTGTGTAAGTTTGCTCTGTTCAAGTGTTTTGAAAATCTTATCGATGGCGTTGATCAGACGAATCGATTAGAAACCCAAATCAACATCAACAACTCAAAAAAACACAATATATAAAACATTTTAAATATTAGTTTAAACTTACACTTCAAGAATGATTTGAAGATAAGTTGGAAACAAAGATGAGATAATTAAATAACAGAATAGAAAGATGGATAAGCTTATATAAATCGCGGGCAAGCTTAACCGGGTCAACCGTGACTTAAAGAATAAGACCGATGTGGATTTCTTGGGTAAATCGACATTCGATCTCAAGATGTAGAGTTCGAAATTATAAGAGATACTAGCATCTAAACCGAGGATATAGAATATCTGGTGAATCGATGTTGTTGTAAAGGAGTTTTCCCCCTTTACAAATAAATTTGAGGTTGGCGAGACCGCCGACTCATTATGAAGATCTTTTGAAGTTGAGTTATGGGATACTCCAGAAACAAAAGAAGATGAATAGTGAGGGACACGAATGGATTTTGGAACCACAGGGAATGTTCCAAAATTCAAAGGAATCGAGTCAAAAAGGAAGTGGTTTAAACTCGAATGAAAGTGATTCTGTAAATACATTTACCCTATATACTGAGTTTTGCCTAGAGCTACCAAAGCTCTGATACCAACTGTAACGACCCGATATTTTCAACCATTCGCATCCGCACATGTCGGACTTGAATTGCTCAAAATACCGCGTTGTAAATAAAATTTGGCAAATCTCAGAATATACAGTAAATACATAATCACATATCACAGACACAGAGTATTTAATAATGCAGCGGAGTTTAAAAGAAATAGTAGTTCATGAAGCTACTATATAAAAATAAGATACATCAGAGTTAAACATGATACAACAAAAAGTAACAAGATACATCAGGTACAAATCAGAATACATCACTGAAATCACTGGATACAGAAAGCAAAATAGATGGCTGGACCTTCAAGGAAAGCACCAACTCCGAAGGTGAATCTTGAATGCTAACTCACTCAATCTGACTCGAGCGTAAAGCAAAATACAAAACACTCGAGTCAGGACATAAATACTTATGAACTGTAAATAAACTCAAGTGAAAAGTAACAAAAATGCATCAGTAACTTAAAGGATGCTTGGGATCGCCCATCCTTTAAGGATCCGTTAAACTATTTACTATGTAGTAATATTGCGCTACTATAATAATGTCTACAGTAAAATAAACATACTTTTAAATAGCGTTCCGGGCTACCCATATCACCCTTCACACATATTAGTCCCAGTAGTCCATCCAATATCATGCCATCTCCACTCCGGGTGACTGTCAGAGGATACCACACGGGCTATGGGAGAAAAACAAACTCGTAGTAAAGGCTCGGTATGGTAGGTGACACGGCACACAAGGCAATGCCAGGATAGATATACCAATTACGCACACGGGCTGGTGGTAACGCAGCAGCCACATACGCCCACCTCGGAACACACTCCCATATCAAAATCGGAGGATGGCCATCTAATCAATCACCAGTAAGAGTATAGTATCGAAGGAATGTGTTCGATCGGAGGAATGACCTCACTTGGCCCGAGATCGCTCCTGTTTTAGCCACCTTATTCCAACTCACGGGAGTTGGGTCCACGTAATATACCTCAAGAACGTTGCCACCATCCTACTTCATTATGGAATCTCCACCGCGTACACGGTTGTTAAAGTGGTTTTCGGAGTTGGCAAAGAGTATGACATCTTCCGATCCCGGTCTCTTTAACAACCAAACGTTATTATAACGCCGTGGTTACTTCAAAATAGTTTATACTTCAAAAAGATCAAATCATTTCATTTCAAACTATATTTCTTTCAAAATAGTTTATACTTCGAAACCAAAACCATTTTTATTTCAAAACTATTTATTCAATCAAAATAGTTTATACTTCGAAACCAAAAACATTTCAAACATATATTCATTTCCAAAAATCATAATACTTTCAAAGTTATAACTCTTTCGAAACCAAAATACTTGAAATCATTACACTTTGAAAATTATAACATTCTGAAATCATACATTTGAAATCATGAAACATTCATTTAATTCTTTACATTTTACAAATTTATTTCCAATTTAATTCAATTTCAAATTTCCAATTTAATTCAAACCAAACCATCAATTTCAATTCAATTCAGTTTTCTAACAAACATTTCAAATCTTATAAATTTCAAATATAGATTTGATCTACAAATTAAGCTATCCAATTTTAATATGTTTCCAAACTTTAATATCCAACATTTCAAAACTAAACTTTATAATTCCATATATTCATATCTCAAATCTAATTTCATTATTATGTAGTTTTGAAATATTCATTTCATAAATCCAATATTATTAAAATAAACTTAAATTACAATTAAACCAAATATCTTTTCATACAAATATAAACTTCAAATATTCCTTTATCAAATAAAGAAAAATCAAATATCATTCAACATTCACATTCTTTATTAAAATAAAGATCAAATCATTTCCAAACCATTTCAAAATCATTAAAATATTACATCCTTTCAAAACTTCATAATCAAATCATTATTTGAATTCAAATCCAAATATTCAAAGTTAAATATCATTTAAAAATCAAATATGTCATTCATTTATTATTTCAAACATCATTACCAAAAATACATTCCAAAATTCCATTCAAAATTCATTTATTATATTACATTTCATTCCGTTTAACACATAACCAAGTAAACTTTATTTAAATTCAAATTCAATTTAAATTCCTTAAAAATTCAAATTTAAATATTCAAAACATATTCAAAACTTCTTAAATTTCACAATTAATCAATTTCCAAAATTTAAATCATTTAACACTTTAAAATATAACTCAAGCAGTGTTAAAAACTATAACATTTCAAACATTGTCAAATTATAGCAACGACAGCATTTATAAAGTGCTATCGTAGCTTATAGCTTCCAAAAATGGTTTAGTTCAAGAATAACGGCATTTATAAAATGTCGTAATAGATATTTAGTTATTTCAAACATTGTTGGATTCAAAACAATAGCATTTAAAAATGCTGTCAAAAGACTACAACATTTTGAAAATGCTATGAATTCCCGATTTCATTTTAGCTTTTCAAAAAAATAATAATAAAACTCCAAATTTTTATTATAACTTAAAAATCATATTTGCAGGCTTCAAAATTTCACATTTAAAATCATTTTAACATATGATTTAACACAACAAAATTTTTAGATCAAATATTCAATTTAAAAACTCCATTCATTTATTAAGTCAAAATTCACAGTTTATTAACATATAAATTAAATAAAACTTAAAATTTTACTTCATATATAATTTTAAAACTTTAAATTTAATTTCCATTATTTATTTACATTTTAAAATAAAATTTAAAGCCTAAAATCTCAATTATTTCACATTTACGTACTCAAATTCACAATTTCAAGACTTAATATTTAATTTTCTTAAAACCATAAAATATATATTTTTAAATCAAAATTTCATACTTTTAAAAATACATATTTTAATAAATATCATTTAAAAATATACCACGGGGTCTGTATATAATTTCTAACGTAGGTCAAGTGATACAGATATATATCATTTCAATCCGCAGTTTACAAAGAAAACCCGGGTTCTATCATTTCAAACCCGCAATCCCAAGTCAAATAAAATACAATAAAAATCGGTCAGGCCTATCATTTCAGCCCATAATAATTTTTCCCTAATCTAAAGTCCGTTTGGGTATGTATCATTTCAACCCATAGTGATTCTATTCTAACAGGGAACTTGCATTGTGAATATATGCATAAACAATATAAACAATGTCAATGTCACAATATAATGTCATATATCAGATGTCAGGTTATAATTAACAGTATTAACATGGTAACAACATGGCATAGCATATCATATGATCATCATTAACTTGCATAAACATTTTATATTACTAAACACTTGTCATCAATTCACTATTTCATAAGTATAAATGTCAGAGTGAGAAAGACTCACCTTTTCAAGCTGAAGACCACTACGACACACAAACATGATTCCAAGGGCACGACAAGCACGATAATGGATTCAAATAAGTGGATAGAGCCTAGATGATCATCTTGTAACAATCCAATAAACACTAACAAGACAATGCAACACATGAATATACAACAAAACAATATTGAACAAGTTGAGATACAAAGCAACAAAGACAAGACAGCTTAACCTTGCCTTAACCACTCCACTGCTCGACCATAGAGGATCTTTTGCTTGTCCATTTATGTGTGTTTGGGTCAGGTATGGTGACATATAGGTCAGATTTAGCACACCCATGCACGGCAACATTAAGTGATGTGAATGGGTAGTGGTGATAATATGAAGCATACATAGGTTCAAGTGCAAAATAGAGTGGTTTATGCAACATTTGGCTCGGTTATGCCAAGTTTTGGGCTCGGCCCTACATACTTCAGGTATGGTCAGATCTGAAATGATGTCTAGAGGTGGTGTAGGTAGGTGGTGGTTGAGCTAGGGGTGTGGCCAAGTCAAGATATGAAGGAGATAGTGAAGATAGGCTTGGCTAGGCAATGTTTTCAAGTGATGCTTGTATTAATTTGAGGAATTTGCAACCTTGGGAGGGCCATGGCCTGTAATGGTCAGTGGAGTAGGAGGGGTAGCTGCCAAGTATGGTGGAGGTGGTGGTCATGGAGTTGGAGTGGACTAGAGGCCGAGCTATGCTAGAGGAGGAACAAGGTAGAAATCATTGAAAAGAAGTAGGAAAGAAAGAATGAAGCCATAAGTTTTTTTTTCTTTTTTTGTTCATGAAGCCATGAGTTTTAGGCGGAAGACAAGAAAGAGTTTTCACGTGAAAAGGAAAATGGAATGTCAGCTGATGAGTGGAGTTAAGGCAGCCAATTGAAGAGATGTTGGTTGAGAAATGAAAAGACAGAATACAAAAAGGCTTGAGCAAATAAAGAGTCACAAACCTTTCAAATTTCCACCATTTCTTTTTAAATTTTAAATACATGTAAAATATATATAAATACAGATAAAAACACGGAAATATAGTAAATAAACAAAAATAAATAAATAAATATTAATTAAATATAATTAAATTAAGAAAATAGCAAAGAAAATGTAAACTAGGCTTGAAAATTTGAAAATAAATGAAATGAACTTTGGAAAAATTATATGTACATGAAAAGTATTTATAAATGAAGATAAAGACATAAAAATAAAATGCATACATAAAAATGAATAAATAAATTTTAATTAAATATAATTTAAATGAAGAAAATAGCAGAAAAATGGAAACTAACCTTTAAAAATAGAAAATAAATTCAATGAGCTTTGGAAAAATTTAAACATCACTTTAAAAATATTTAAAAGGTAAAAATATATGTAACATAACATATAATACAATTTATAATAAGATATGACAATTGAAAAGATTATTTATATAATTTAAAATAAACAATATTGTTAAATAAAATAATTTACACCCAATTTTGTAAAAAGCATAACTTTCACAATATTATTCGGATTTCAACGAAACGAAAAGCAGTGTTCTTGAAATTTTATTTACTTTCATAATAAAATATAAAATTCAAATTTTCAAACTTTCAAATTTTAAATTTAAAAGTCAAAGTTTGAACATTTTGACAAAAATTCACTTTTCTGGAAATATTCCATTTATGCATGATTGAAATTCTAATCCACATCAAAATCAACATTTATATTTCAATTAACAAAATATATTCATGTTAATAAAAAAATAAAGTTTTTAAATTAGGAATTTAAATTAAAATAATTAAAATATACAATTACAATAATCAGAAAATACAGGGTTGTTACACTATCGCATTTTTTCATTTCTAGTTCCTCGGTTGATTGTTTGCACTTAGATATTTCTCTAGTGATAGACCCTGTAGTTGTTTCAAACCCCATAGGAAGATCGACATATTTATCCATGATTTGTAGGGATTTGAAATTTTTTATACTAGCCTTAGAGTTTGATTATGATGCCCATGTAATGGAATTTTTGGGATATGGGATGATTTTAGGGATGAACTGGTTATCCACTTATGGAGCGATATTGGACCGCGAGAGGAGAGTCGTCAGGCTAGGGACATGTAGTAGACGGACTCTCGAGGTTTCTTGCAACCCACCACGTTAAGCTTCCATTATTCTGTTGATTCATCACTAGTAAAGTTAGATTCATTTCCAGTTGTTAAAGATTTCCAAGACATTTTTGAGGAGGTTACGGGGCTACCCCCTAAGAGAGAGATCGACTTTAGGATCTATCTGAATGACAATGTTAAACAAGTTTCATTGCCCGTGAGACAAATGGCTCCTAGGGAGAGGAAGGAGCTAAGTAAGCATATTGGTGAGCAATAGAGAAAGGCTTTATCAGAGAGGGCATATCTGAGTGGGGGCGACAATCGTCTTCGCTACAAAGGTGGATGGATCCTTTCAACTTTGCATAATAGACTATAGAGAGTTGAATAAGTTCATAAATAAGAACTGTTACCCACATCCCAAGATAGACAATCTTTTCGATCAGTTGGTAGGCTCTTCAGTATTTTCTCTGCTTGACATAGCCATTGGATTTCATCAGCTTAGGGTCGTTGACGATTGCATTGATAAGACAACATTTAGGACACCCGATGGATTCTTTGAGTGGTTGGTTATGCCGTTTGGGCTTACTAATTCCCCATCCTAATTTGTAGATTTGATGAGCTGTGTTTTTCGAGATGTCCTAAATAAGTTCATTGTAGTACTTGTGGACGACATTCGGGTGTTTTCCAAGAGCATGGAAGATCATGCTATTCATCTTGAGGAGGTTCTTCGTACACTTCGTGTTCATCGGTTGAAAGCAAAATTCTCAAAGTGTCACTTTTGGCGTGAGGTGGTGTGTTTCTTTGGGCATGTAGTCTCGGAAGAGGGTCTAGCGGTGGATCCCGCTAAGGCAGTAGCGGTACACGATTGGAAGGCCCCCAAGAACGCTATCGAAGTTAGAAGCTTCCTAGGTTTAGCTGGTTATTATGGGATGTTTATCAAAGATTTTGCTAAGATTTCAACACCGCTTACTCATCCCACTTAGTTGAATGCGACATTCATGTGGGACGTGGATTGTGAGGATTCCTTCATGATGCTAAAAAGGGCCCTTACTAGTTTTACCCAATGGAGCTAAACCTTTTACAGTATACACTGATGCATGTGGGACTGGCCTAGGGTAAGTATTGATGCAGGAGCGGAGGGTAGTATGCTGTGGGAGTATACAGCTGAGAACTCATGAGAGGAACTACCCTAGCTATGATTTGAAGTTGGCTGCTATTGTTTTCGCACACAAGTCTTGGAGACATTACTTGCTAGGAGAGAGGTTCGAGCTTTTCACGGACCATAAATCATTGAAATACATATTCTCATAAAAGGATTTAAACTTAAGGCGACAGCATTGGATGGAGTTTTTGGAATCATATGATTTGAGATAGCTTACCCCCTCAGCAAGGGGAATGTGGTTGCGGATGCGTTAAGTAGGAAGAGAACAACCCTTAGCCCAATGTTTATGGAGTGGAAAAGCATAGATTTTATTTCCACGTTTGATTTTAAGCCCTCTATGAACATTACTCCTTGATTATTGGTGGCACTTGTGGTTAAGCCTACCCTCAAAGATCAAATAGGCTCAAGGCAGTGAGAGGATTCAGAGCTTGTTGATATTCTTGATTGGATTAGAAGCCAACACTATTCCATCGATAATAAAGGGTGGCTAAGCAGAGATGGATGTTTTTGTGTCCCCTGCACTGGTAATTTGATGAGGCAGTTCTAGCAGAAGCACACCATTTTCGAATGACTATTCATCTCGGTGGTGATAAGATGTATAGGGACATGAAGAGAGTGTTTTAATGGAGTGGCATGAAGGATGATGTAGCAGAGTTTGTGACTAAGTGTCTTGTGTGCCAAAAGGTTAATGCGGAGCAGTAGAAGCCTTTAGAATTGGTTCAACCATTAGATGTACCCGAATGGAAGTGGGATAGTGTTTCGATGGGCTTCATAGATGGTTTACCCCGATCTTGGAAGGGGAATACTTGTATTTGGGTGATTGTGGATTGTTTTACTAAGGGCACCCACTTCATTCTGGTCAAGAGTAAGAGGACAACACCTTATTTGGTATCCATATACGTTCGTGAGATAGTCCGACTTCATGGAGTTCCCTGTACCATAGTGAGCGACAAAGACCGTATCTTTACTAGCGAGTTTTGGAGGAGCTTTCAAGAGCTTTTAGGGACACGGCTTAGATTGAGTACGGCCTATCACCCTCAAATGGATGGCCAAACACAGATATTTAATAGAGTTCTTGAGGATTTGTGGAGGATTTGCATTCCTGATTTTAGAGGGACTAGGGAGGAGCACCTTCCTTTGGTGGAATTCACATATAAAAATAGTTTTTAGGCTAGCATTGGGATGGCTCCTTTTGAAGCCCTTAATGGAAGACCTTGCAAGTCGACTTCGTGTTGGTCGGAGTCTACAGAAATATTGCTACTTGGCCCCGGCATGGTTAGAGAGACTTCAAAAAAGATTGATATGATTAGTAGAAGAATGAAGACGGCCGAAGATATACAAAAATCCTATGTGGATAAGTGGAGAAGGGATTTTGATTTCGAGGTAGGAGATTTGGTATTTATTATGGTGTCTCCACTAAGAAAGGTGGTGAGGTTTGGATCAAGAAGGAAAATTGCTCCCTGATTCGTAGACCGTTCCCCATTGTGGAAAGAGTAGGGAAGATGGTATATTGAATAAAGCTACCATAGAGGCTCGTGGTGATGTTTTTCTTGTTTCACACTTGAGAAAGTGCTTACATGATTCGTTAGAGGTAGTGGAACCTAGCCAACTTAAGGAAGTTGAAGTGGAGAGAGAAGCATCGGTTTGTCGCAATTCTACCAAGATCATTGGACATGATATCAAGAAGCTTAGGATAAGGAAGTCCCTTTGGTTAAGGTAAAGTGGGGAGATAGTATTGAGGATGCTACGTAGGAGGCCGAGGAGAAAATACGTATCTCTTATCCACATCTCTTCGATGGTACATCTTGAATTTCCTATTTCTTTCTTTAGTCTTGAATAGGTTCTTTCCTTTAGTATCCTTTGGGAAGGTAGATCTTAGGATTTAACCTTTGGATGGTCGGACTGAATGTGAACATGTTACTAGAGCATGTTATGTATGTTGGATGCAAGTGTTTTCTAGTGGATGCTAATGGATGCATATACACACACTTGACACTATTTTCTCTTAGAGATCGGCCTAACTAGGTCACTAAAGCATATGCATATAGATGTGTGTGCACTTTCATTTTTATTTCATTGTTTCTATGAATAGGTGATTATCATATGATTGTTGCATTTGTATGATGGTTGTAGCATGTATTTAGAAATATCTGTTGCTATTAGGGAATTAGTAGTTATTTGGATACACGGCACGGACAAGAGCGCATAAAAAAGAGGTTGATTGAATCAGTAGACTGCCTAATCTTTTGCAATAGTTAGGAACATTGACACTACACTATTGCATATATCATAAATTGCATTAAAAAGCATAAGGACAATGGATGAAATGGATGATCGTTGAATATGTAGTTGTGGAATTTGGACGAAAATATGGATGAAAATATTTATTTCATTCTTTTGTCCCTGGAGATTTTAGGGGCGAAATCCTTTAAGGAGGAGAGAATGTGACACTCAGCATTTTTAGATAGTAAAATAAATAAAATAATAATTAAATAATGGAATTGAGAATTTTTGGACTTATCAGAAATTAGCTATGGGAGTTGCACCATTAGGTCAGTAATAATATTGCAATGAATTCCATATATAACTTGTTAAAATCCGAGCTAGTATGAAGAATTTACAAGGAAAATGAGATATCAAAATAAAATAAAAACATATATATTTATATGAAAAAAAGACCTTTTAGGTCGACTCGCAAAACCCCCAGGTCGACCCTTATTTACCTCCTGGATGTAAAAACGTCTAGGAGCGAGCTGATGGATCCAAAGTTGATTTTCGTGCGATCTGAAGCATTGTTTTCTGGATCCAACGATTCGCAGCGAGCCTGTGATGTGGTTGCACCAGATTCAATCCTAAAATCCGACGGTCTGAGATTCCTAAACTCCACTATAAAAAGAACCCTAGGCTTAACTATTTTCTCACAATCAGATTTTTCTCCCAATTAGATTCATTGCCTGAGGCTGAACCATAAATAGAAATTCTTTGTGGGGAGGAAATCTTTTTAATAAAAATATTTTACACCCTAGAAGTGGATCCAGGAAGGCCTAGGATTTGAGCTAAGCACCATAGGTGAGTGTTTTCTAATTATTTTAGATATATAAGCAATTTAAAATAATAGGGTTTTCAATATTTGTAGTTTTTCTATAATTTTGAGGCAGTTTTTATGTAAGTCTATTTACAGTCGGTTTTTAAGTAAATTTCAGAAGTTCTTTTCAATTTATTTTTATTTAGCTATTTTATTCAGTTATTTACAATTATTTACGTCTGTTTTAAGTTGGAATTTAGCCTATAAATGTTAGTTTCTTTTTTATATAGATTTAATCCTTTTTGACACGAATAAAATATTAAAAGAGAGGAATTCGCAAATATGGATTTAATATATAAAAACACTGAATTTACAGAAATCAGATGTAAAATGAGAAAAACTGAAATTAAATGGAGATGGACCGAAATAGGAAAATTTGATATATTTGCAAGCATGATTATAACAAGTGGTTATAACTAAAAAGGGAAAATATAAGAGTGACAATTGTAAGGACAATGATAATAGGTAGTTTATAATTAGAAGGAAAGAAATAACAGATGGGGCTAATTTAAAACTTTGTTCTTGGATTATGTTAATAAGAAAATATAGCAGTAATGACCCACACCGGCAACATTCCTTTTCAGGTCTACGACCGACGGTCTCCGACGTGGGTGAGGCTGGGTAAGCTTATGCTGATTAGGGTAAATAAGTGGCTAATAGATAGAGTCTCAAATTTGTGTATTTGGACAAGGGGGCAAAGTTAGAAGATTTGTTTGTTAAGGCTAGTATCGGCAGCATTTCCTTTCAGGTCGAGGGCTGATAGTCTCACACGTGGGTAAGGCTGGGCACGCATATGGTGATTAGGGTAAATAAAGGGTCAAATAGGGGGCGACGGTTAGTGTGTGCCGGCGATGACCGAGCGTGCGACATCGATTAGGGTAAATAATTTGCAACCGTAACACCCCGCATTTTTATATAATTAAATAATATCAATTGAATTAATATAATGTAAAACAGAATATAAATGTCAAATATACACATTTAAGAATTAAGAGGTTACATAGATTTATGCGAGAAATGAGTGTGTGATTAGTTGACGCGACAATCAATTAAATGGGGAATTAATTAAGAGACATAGAGGCATGCCAATTAGTCAGAGAATATTTCACCTTTATAACATTAATTAATTAAGGAATATTCAAATAAATGAAAATGTATGTGGAGAATAAATTAAATGATAACATACATATATTAATTTATAATTGACGTAATCAATTAATTAAGAAATTAATTAAAGACATCAAGTAGGCATCAATTGATAAATGAGGGAAACTTATATGTCAGTTAATGGGTAATGAATTGGCAGTTTAAATATATACAACTAATAAATGCATGATTGTGTGAAACATAAGAATTAATTTGGATATCGATTAAAATGGGAAAATGTTTAAATTAATTAATTGGCAATCGATTGATCGTTTTGAAATGGATGTCAATTAATCAAAGAATAAGCCCTTGTTACAATAATAATTAAAATTAATTAGCCAGATGAAAACGCCAGTTATATGATTATTTATTACCAAGATAAAAAAGTAAAAATAATAATTGGAATGTGTACAAAAATCAAACGAAGTAATTATGTTTATGATGAAGGTAAGTTAATAAGAATAAATTAGAAAGTATAACTTTTATATACAATCAATTAATAGAGGTATTAATTGACGTGTTCAAATAGGTAAGAAATTATAACGTATAAGAATCAATTAATATTGTATATACATACATATATACATATATATATATATATATGCATGTATGATCTAATTAATTGGATAATTAATGGGAGAATCTTATTTAGAAGAAAACGTTAATTAATAGGGCAGTATAACAAAGGAATTAATGAATAACATTGGAGAATTATATGTTATAAGCTAATGTAAAAAAATCAATAAATGAGGGTGAGGATTGTTTTTAAGGTTAATCGGATGGTTCATAGTTGTTTACTACACATATAAATTGAACGTTACTTAACCGTAGCATAATATTTTCACTGAATTAGCTGTTTCATTTACAGTGAACTCTTCTCTTTTCCCTCTTCCTTTCTCGTTTATCAATCAAATATTTCCCTGATAAAAAAATAAAATTAAGCAAGGATATACATACAAGAAAATAAGATAATTGCACAAACAAACCATGGAATTTACAGCGAACTAAAAATGTAATGACCCGCCTTTTTGGACGTTTTAAGCAGACATACATGTCCAATTCTAACCATTCAAAAGGGCAGATTGTTATGAAGTAAATAAGAAAAAGAGAAAGAAATAAAACAAATACAGAATCTTGCAGGCGAATGACAAAATATAATAATTAAATAACAATTCAAGAAGTTGTTTGTAAATAAGTTTGACTATTCTTTTATAACACAAAATCAGAGTTACAGAAACAGGAAGAAATAAATAATAAGTGCAATGGAACAACATGATGCATCAGAATATAATGAATAATATTAGGACAAATCTTCATCTTCGTCCTCCAGAAATAAGGTCTTCAACCCTGAAATGCCCAGGCTGACGCGTGCGAATCGAAAATACAAAACACTCGAGTCAGAACTAAAAGATCTTATGTAAGTTAAATTGACGGTAAATATGAGTGTGACGGTGTAAGAGAAGTTTACGGGGTTTGACATCTCCTATCCAGTGTCTAACGTGAGTGCAGTAACTTAAGAGATGTTTGGGATTCACATCTCCCAAGGATTCGTTGAAATATCTACTATATAGTACAATGCACTATTATAATATGTCTACAGTAAAGTAAAAGTATTAAAATAGCAATAAGGCGTTACCCATATCCCCTCAACACATTTTATATATTCCCACAGTCTATACAGTACCGTACGCTCCTCCGTAAACTGGAGGTTTACACAAATGGCACCCTATAGGTGTGGTGCAAAACAAACTCGTAGAAGGCGATCTAGGGAATTTGAACACAGCACTCGAGGCAATGCCAAGGTGGATATACCAATTGCAGATCCAAACTGGTGGTAATGCATAGAAGCTACTGCCGCCACCTCGAACACACTCCTAAATCATAAATCAAAGGTGGCCACCAAATCAAACACAAAGCAATAGAATGGTGTCGAAGAAATGTGCCCAATAGGATGAATGACCTCTCTTGGCTTGGCATGGCTCCAGTTTTAGTTACATCTAAGCTGACTCACGGGAGTCAAGGTCACGTCGTACCACATATAAATATCGTTCGCCATGCCATCCTACTTTATTTCTGGAATCTCCACCACATACACAGTTGTTAGAGTGGTTTTCAGTATTGGAAGGGAGTATGACAATATCCGATCCCAGTCTCTTTAATGATCGAACGCTTATTACACATCGGATGGTTTTTTAAATATTCAAAACCATTTCCATAATTGATATCAAAATATCATATTCAATTCAAACCATATCACTTTCGAAATTTATATTTTCTAGTCCCTGAGAAGTTGGTTTCGATGACAAAAACCTTAGAATTAGATTATAAAATATAAATACTAACATTATAGTTTAAATATATATGTGTATGTAGGATATTACAATGCGGGTACCAAGAATGAAGACTGTATAGTATAGAGATTCAAGATTGAAGATATCAAGATTGAAGACTCATGAGTATCAAGATTATCAAGAGTTCAAGATTTCAATATAAGTAATTTAATTAGGAATTTTGTTAAAATTCCTAGAAAAGCACCGAAATCTTAAAATCCATTTTATTCGTGGAATGGATTCCACTTCGAGCCCGCTAAAGGATGGAACCCTAAGTAGGATGGAACCTACAAAAAATCGAGTGGAACATTGTTTTGTATCCACTAACTTTTATTCAAATGTTTAAAAAAATTATATCTTGTTTTCAGAATGATTTCAAAATCTTCTTTTTTAAATCAAAAACATCCATCCTGTTTTTAAAATACTTTAGCCTCAAACTTATCTTTATTTTGAATATCAAATTATCCTTGGTTTTAAACTATATTTTAATTATAATATATTTATCTTTCAATATTTATACTTAGATTTAAATATAAATTATAATAAAATTTTATATGTACCAAAATATTATTCTCTATACTTATTTATCTATTTTAACTATAGTTAAGTACACTTATAAAGTTTAAAATAGTTTTAATACAAGATAGAAGTTATTTTCAAAGAAAAACAAATTACCATAAATAACTTAGGCCTGTCGACAACCCCAAGGAACCCTTGTCGACAAGGTGACAGTTTATTTCAAAAGTTTGAATTTTAAAGGAAGTGTCTATTCATCACATCCTTTCACGAATGGACATGGGTTTTGTTCTACTATAAATAGGTGCTGTTTTAAACGACTTTACATTCATATATACATACATATATACATATATTCTTTGATTTCACTCCTCTTCTTCTTCCACACTTCTTTATATACATTTTTACCATTACTCTGCCGAAATCACCATTGAATCTAACTAGATCATCTCTGGTTTGATTATCTATCACTATCTCAACAAGATCTCAGTTCTATTCAGAGTTATAGACTTCTTTGTAATCAATTAAGCGAGAAAAGTTGTGATTGTAGCGTGGAAAATCAATCGGGTGAACATGTTGCCCGTAAAATGAAGTATCTCTACGCAGTGGATTGTGAATCTGGAGCGGTGTAACTTGTGGCCTTGTAATCGAGGGTATAATTGTAAGAATTGATTTGAAAGGAAATCCGTACTTGTGTTGCGGGGCTGGATGTAGGTTAACTCCGAACCAGTATAGAGTTCGGTGTGTTCTTTCCTTTATTGCTTTTACTTTATATCTGCATCTATGTTTGATTCTATGATCATATCTGTGTCTGAATATTGCATACATTTGTGCTCAAATTAATATAAACTCAAAAATAATTAGTAATTCCTTAAAACACTATTCACCCCCTCAAGTGTTAATTCTAGCCTTATGATCCGTAATCCGTATTTCTCACATTTGGTATCGGAGCAAGGTTTTCAAAGTTTCATGATATGAATTTCGAAAAAGCTTTTAAAATGGCTATGTTTAAAAAACTTGTTAATACCAGTTTAGAAATATTCAGATCATCATTATCTCATGAGTCTGCATATAATTGATATTCAAATTCATGTTTTCTACCAAAATAGTATGATGTGCAGGAAACATGTTTTATGGGTGTTAAGGAATCAATCCATAATGGGCAAATTATGCAGATCAAAAAGAATAAATGGATACTCGATAGTGGATGCTCTAGGCACATGACTGGTAATCCGGATATGCTGAATGATATAATATACAAAGACGAAGGACTAGTTAACTTTGGAGACAACTCAAAAGGATTATGATTGGCGTCGGTAATGTCGGTAATTCTGAAACTCCTATTATTGCTAATTTTTTGCTAGTTAAGAGTCTGAAACATAATCTGCTAAGTTTTAGTCAGCTTTGCGATAAAGTATATAAAATTAAATTTGTAAAAGATAAGTGTCACATTGAAGATAATAATTCAACCATAATATTTGAGGGAATTAGGAAAAAGAATATTTATATTCTTAGTATGAAAGTTTCAAATGATAACCTGTGTCTTTTGGCAAATACAAGTGACCCTTGTATTTGGCATAAGAGTTTTGGGCATTTGAATTTCAAACTCTTATCTAGACTATCAAAACATGATCTAGTAAGAGGTCTCCCTAAAATGAATTTTAAAGTAGATAGTTTATGTGATGTATGCCAATTAGGAAAACTAAGAAAACGTTCCTTTAAATTAAAAGATGTGATTTCAACATCAAAACCTCTTGAATTACTTCATCTTAATTTATTTGGTCCATCTCAAATTCAGTTAATAAATCACAGTAAATATGTTTTTGTAATTGTAGATGATTATTCTAGATTTACATGGACAATATTTTTGAAACATAAAAGTGATACTTTTGAATGTTTTAAGAACTTTATAAAAAGGATTCAAAATCAACTTTCTGTAAAAATTATAACCATCCATAGTGATCATGGTGGTGAATTTGAAAATGAAAAGTTTGATGAATTCTGCAATAAAAAGGGAATAACTCACACTTTTTCATTTCCAAGAACTCCATAACAAAATGGAGTAGTAGAATGTAAAAAGAGGATGATTCAAGTGTGTGCGAGAACTATGCTTTTAGATAGTAAATTACCAAAACATTTTTGGGCAGAAGCAGTTGCTACCGCCTGTTATATTTTAAATAGAATTTTAATTAGACCTTTAACTGATAAGACATCTAATGAACTTCTTCACATAAAGAAGCCTAAGGTATCTTATTTTAATTTTTTTTGAAGAAAATGTTTCATTTTAAATACAAAGGATAACTTTGATAAATTCGATCCTAAATCTGACAAAGGTATCTTTATCGGATATTCTAATAGAAGTAAAGCTATAGATTGTCTAATTTAAGAACTAACACCATCGAAGAAACATTGCATGTTTCATTCGATGAAAGTCTCAAAAATTTTGAAGATACAAATGACGAAGTGTATCTAATCACTCAAAATCAAGAGTCAACTAAAAATAATAATGAAATTAATCATCCTAACGAAAAGATTAAACTTTTAAAAGATTATCCTATAGAAAATATACTAGGAGATATGCAACCTGTTATTACAAGTAGAAATCAACTAAGTAAAATGAGCAATGTAGCCTTTATATCAACTATTGAACCTAAAAATCCAAAAGAAGCATCAACTGGTGATTCATAGATTTTGGCTATGCAAGAAGAACTAAATCAATTCACTAGAAATGATGTTTATGAACTTGTTCCTAGACCAGAAAATAAAACAATAATTGGAACTAAATGGATTTATAAACATAAAATGAATGAACAAGGCGAGGTTATTAGAAATAAAGCTGGTTAGTTGCTCAAGGTTATTGTCAAGAAGAAGGAATAGATTATGATGAAACATTTTCTCCTGTAGCAAGATTAGAAGCCATTAGGATTCTACATGCTTTTACAAATCATAATAATTTCAAGTTATTTCAAATGGATGTTAAATGTGCCTTTTTAAATGGATTTGTAAAAGAGGAAGTATATGTTAAACAACCACCATTTTTTGAAAATGGAAAATTACCAAATCATGTTTACAAACATAAGAAAGCTCTATATGGTCTAAAACAAGCTCCTAGAGCCTGTTATCATAGACTAAGATCTTACTTATTACAATCAAACTTTGAAATTGGTAAAGTGGATAATACTCTTTTTACTAAAAGAAATAAAAATGATATTCAACTAGTACAAGTTTACGTAGATGATATCATTTTCTGATCAACTAATTTTGAAATGAATAAAGAATTTTCTGAAATAACGACAAAAGAGTTTGAGAAGAGTCATATGGGTGAATTAAACTTCTTTCTAGGAATGCAAATAAAACAATTAGATAATGGTATCTTTATCAGTCAAGAAAAATATGCTAAAGGCCTAGTTAATAAATTTGGTTTGACTACTGCAAGTGGAAAACCCACTCCCATGACAACGAATGAGTACCTAAGTAAAGATGATCTCTCGAAAGATGAGATCAAAAATTATATAGAGCAATAATTGGATCACTACTCTATATCATTGCTAGTAGACCTGATATCATGCATAGTGTTTGTCTCTGTGCAAGATATCAATCCCAACCTAAAGAGGCCCACTTAAAAACTGCAAAACGCATCATAAGCTATGTTAAACACACCTTTGATTATGGCTTATTTTATCCTAAAATGGTTCTTTTGAATTAATATATTACTGTGATGCTGATTATGCTGGTTGTAAATCAGACCGAAAAAGTACAAGTGAAGCTTGTTATTTTTTAGGGCAATCTCTGATCTCCTGGTGTAGTAAAAAGCAAAACACAGTTTCTTTATCAACAACCGAAGCAGAGTATATTTCTGCTGCTTTGGCTTGTTCTCAAGTAAAATATATGCAACAAACTTTAAAAGACTTTGGTTTAAATATCTCAAAATAACCAATTTATTGTGATAATACTAGTGCAATAAATTTATCCAAAAATCCTACTCATCATGCTCGAACTAAACATATTGATATCAGACATCATTTTCTCAGAGATAATATAAGAAAGGAAGTAATTACTCTCGAGTATATCAAATCTGAGAACTAAATTGCTGATATCTTAACAAAACCGTTAAATGAATCTATATTTACTAAATTAAGAAGAGAATTAGGTATTTTTCAATAACTAAATATAGAATATAAATAACAAGTATAATTAAATATTAAATTAAAATAAATCAAATAGTAAAAATATAAATACCTTGTCAACAACCCTCCTTTACCCCTGTCGACATATAATGATTTTTTTTGAAATTTTCACCAAAATTCAAATGGGTGGTTATATATTTTTCTTATTTCGAAATTTTGTTCATTCTTTCCGTTCTTTCTCTGATCTAACTTCTGAAAAACAGTAAAACAATGGCCTCCTCCTCCAAATCAAATAAAAATTCAACCATTTCGTTCCCTTCTCCTTCTACTGGACCATTTCGACGAACTACGCTTGCATGAGTGATAAAAATGGAGGTTTCCTTGAAGGATGCACTGCAACTTATGACTGAAATTCAAGTAGTGCAAATCAGAATGGCCAAAGAACAAGAACAGCAAGGTAAAATCCATAGAAACTTGCAAAAGTTTCTAATGGACAATGACACCAACCCCATCTTGATTGACGAAGAATCTTCAGGTGTTAAAGTGCAAGAGGACAGCGAGGAAGAAGAAGTCCTCATGGAAGAAGAGCACGCTGAAGATGATGACATAGTTGTTTGCATTGGCAAAGTGTGCTTTGACAAGGATGAAAATCTAGTCGAATAACGTGGAAATTTCTATTTCCACTACCCAAATTTATCGGTTCATAGATCTCCCATTTTCAAAGATACACGTTAGTTTCTTTTCTCTCTTTCTTATCGTTATATGATCTTACTTATGTTTTCTACACAAATGTAAATATAACAATATATAATTAATAAATGACTTGTGTTCTTATATTTGAATTCTCACATTATCACTATTTTAAGTGTTATCATATATGGATTCTTAGTTAGGATAGTTAGTAATTAAGGGCTAAGTTTTAGTTTCAGAATTAAGTGTTGATTATTTATGACAACACTATCATTATAATCACATGTTATATAGTTTGGAGCTATTTTTTTTTTTTTTTGATGACAAAGGGGGAGAAGTATAAAATAGGATAGTTAGGCATAGATTAAGGGGGAGTTATTAGTTTTAGGGGAAGTTATTAGGATAGAAGTAATATTTTATAAACAAAGGTTGTCATCATCAGAAAGGGGGAGATTGCTAGTCCCTGAGAAGTTGGTTTTGATGACAACAACCTTAGAATAAGATTATAAAACATAAATACTAACATTATAGTTTAGATATATATGTACATGCAGGATATAACTATGCAGGTACCAAGAATGAAGACTATACAGTATAGAGATTCAAGATTGAAGATATCTAGATTGAAGACTCATGAGTATCAAGATTATCAAGAGTTCAAGATTTCAATATAAGTAATTTAGATAGGAATTTTATTAAAAATCCTAGAAAAGCACTAACATCTTAAAATCCATTTTATTCATGGAATGGAATCCACTTCGAGCCCATTAAAGAAATGGAACCCTAAGTAGGATGGAACCTACAAAAAATCTAGGGGGACATTTTTTTGTATCCACTAACTTTTATTCAAATGTTTTACAAAATTATATCTTGTTTTCAAAATGATTTCAAAATCTTCTTTTTCAAATCAAAAACATCCATCTTGGTTTTAAAATACTTTTATCCTCAAAATAATCTTTAGTTCCAATATCAAATTATCCTTGGTTTTAAACTATCTTTTAATTATAATATCTTTAACATTTAATATTTATACTTAGATTTAAATATAAATTTATAGTAAGATTTTATAAATACAAATATTATTCTCTACACTTATTTATGTATTTTAACTATAGTCAAGTGTATTTATAAAGTTTAAAATAGTTTTAATACAAGATAGAAGTTATTTCAAAGAAAAACAAATAACCAAAAATAACTTAGGTCTTTCGACAACCCCAAGAAACCCTTGTCGACAAGGTGACAGTTTATTTCAAAAGTTTGAATTTCAAAGGAAGTGTCTATTTGTCATATCCTTTCAATAATGGACATGGCTGTTGTTCTACTATAAATAGGGGCTGTTTTAAACGAATTTACATTCATATATATATACACATACATATATATTCTCTGATTTCACTCCTCTTCTTCTTCCACACTTCTTTATATACATAATTTGCCATGACTCTACCTAAATCACCATTGAATCTAACTAGATCATCTCTGGTTTGATTCTCTATCACTATCTCAATAAGATCCTAGTGCTATTTAGAGTTATAGACTTCTTTGTAATCAATCGAGCGAAAGGTGTGATGGTAGCCTGAAAAATCAATCGGGTGAACTTGTTGCTCGTAAAATCAAGTATCTCTACCCCGAGGATTGTGAATCTGTAGCGGTGTACCTCGTGGCCTTGAAATCGATCGTGTAATTGTAAGAATTGATTTTGAAAGGAAATCCGTACTTGTGTTCCGGGACTGGATGTAAGGTAACTCCTAACCAGTATAAAATTCGGCGCGTTCTTTCTTTTATTACTTTTACTTTATATCTGCATATGTGTTTGATTCTGTGATCATAATTGTGTCTGAATATTGCATATATTTGTGTTCAAATTAAAATAAACTCGAAAAGAATTAGTAATTCCTTAAAACACCGTTCACCCCCCTTCTAGTGTTAATTCTAACCTTAAGATCCGTAATCCGCATTTCTCATTTCAAAACTTCCTATTCAAACCAAATATGTAATTTAAATCCCAACATAGGTTATAATATCATTTAACCTTATTCACTTTAATACCGAGGATTTAAAATATAAACACATCCACTTAATTTTGTTTGAAATTTAGAAAGATAGTTTTGATAGTTATAAATAGTTTGGAAAATCAAATATTTTGAATTTTTAAAGAGTATAGATTTTAAACAGTTTATACTAAAAAAGTTCATTTGAAAAATAGTTTCAAAGTCAAACTGATTCAGTTCCAAATTTCCTATTCAAATCAATTCCAATTTCCATTTTGATTTAATTGATACAATCCCGATTTCAGGTCGAATTTTACTTCGATTTCAAATAAATTTCAATTTCAGTTCCAAATAAATTTAAACTATAATTCCAAATTAATTTCAATTCCAATTCTCAACCCTAAACCATTTCCATTTTTATCGATTTTGAGTTTGATTTTTAAAATATCGATCCAAAACAATTAAATCAAATTTACCATCAATATCCGTAATAAAATCCAAATCTTCAAATATAATTCAATTTCGAACTCCATTTCGAAATATTGTTTTAGATCACTTTTATTTAGCAATATTCGGAGTTCGAATAAAATTCCAATCTTTTAAAATAAATCAATTTATGAAATTCACATCGTATTTTGATTATAACTTAAAATTTTCAAACCCGATTCTTTAGACAATTCCAGTTAACAAGTTCCTTTTTAACATTTCACGCATAAGCTCAAAAACGATTCCATTTCCATAAATTCGATTTTATTTCTTAAAATTAAAATTATTTTAGATAAGTTCAAATCAAAATTTTAAAATCATTTAATTTAACCAATCCAACATCCGTATATAATTTTCTATCCTACGGCTAAGTGAATAATTATTTTTATTTAATTTCTTGGATGGATATATATCATTTAAACCTAAATACATGTCATAAGTATATATCATTTCAATCTTTTTTTTTAATTTATTCAAAATAATTCGATTTACAATTTTATATACTGTAAATAAATTACAAGGTCATAACGGGACATATGCAAATTAAAAAACATCCAATTCATCCAAATATCAATCAATAGCATACATCACAATCAAGCATCCAAATAGTCAAAATATCACAACAATTAAATAGTCATCAGTAATCGGGAGTTTAACTGACAACTTAATTCCCATTTCAATTTTAACTGTCAATTAAAATTCCTATCAGTTTAATTCATATCAATTTAAATGTCAACTAAATTTACTCAACAACAATCAATAAACTTAATTCACGATATAAATTTAACTAACATAAACATATTTGGTACATCATGAGCGCATAAAACACGTACCTTTAGTAGAAACTAAAAATATTTCAGCTTCAAATAAGTACCACTTCGATTCCAAGCCGTAGCCTTCGTCGATGCGATCGCAATGCGACTTGCTTCACTCATAACGGACCTCGTATAAGAAAGTTATGAAATTTTATAATTTGACGATATTTATATTCCAATTATTGAACCAATTTCAATCTTAATAAAAACAATTACCCAATACACACACACACACACACACACACACACACACACACACACACACACATATATATATATATGGCCTGACCCATCAACAAAAATTCAATTTGCCCCCTTCTTTCCCTCTCACTCCTCATCCCTCTCACGTTTTCCAGCTTTTGTTCCTGTTTTTTATTTTTCCATTTCTTTTGTTTTCTTTTTTTTCACGGCCCAAGGCCCAACCTATCTTCTTCCCCTTTTTCTTTTTCCTTCTTTCTTCATTCTCTTACAACGTCCTCTCGTGCACGCCCCTCGTGTCAGTGACATGCCCCTTTGGACCACCATCAATCGATCTACGACCACCTACGAACTCACCTCACCTTCCTCCTCCACCTGCACCACCACCCCTTTCTCTGAGTCACCTAATTGAATCATGACCTTACCATTGCCAGGTCGACCACCATCAGGTCGCGAACCCCCATGCGCCACCGCACACTCCCAAACAAAGCCCACACGTGCACCTATCCACCATGAACCTGAATCTCATATCGCCATAGCCCACCGATGCCTAAAATTCTCCTAATCCCAAACCCTAGCCAAGCCTTCCACTCGACAACGCACCGTCGATCAACAAAACGAAGCCGCACCTAACCAGAAGATTACCAGCACATTGATTTCGCTGAAATTTGATTTTTAAAATTTGTTTCACATTTTTTAATCGAGTAAAAATGAGGAAACTGATTTTTGAACTTTTCTTACTTCTTTTTCTTTTTCGTTTGTTTGTGTGTTTTTGAAATGAAGAGAGGGAATGTAGATGATTTTAAATCAAGCAGGAGGGAGTTACTATAGTAGGGTGGCTGTTGGATATAGTGCGTAACACCCCTCCTTTTTGCACGTTTAAATCGACGATAAACCACACATGTCAGACTTAAACCATACAAATGGGCGGATTGTTATAGGTTAAATAAGAAAATGCAGACGAAGAAAAAGAACAAAACAGAATCATGCAGCGGAATGAGAAAATATAATAATCAAATATATATATAGTTCATGAAGCTGTTTTACAAAATATTAGATTATATTTATACAATATATATCAGAGCTACACATACCCGAACAAAGTAAATAATGCAGTGGAATAGTATGAATGTAGTAGAATACTATAATAAATAATAATAAATCTTTGTCTTCGTCCTCCAGAATACGGTCTTCCAAAACTGAAATGCTTAGGCTGACCCGAGAGAATTGAAAAGACAAAACACTCGAGTCAGAACTAAGAGATCTTATATAAGTTAAATCAAAAATACATAATATGAGTGGAACGACGTTAGAGATGTTTACGGGATTTGACATCTCCTATCTAGTGTCTAACGTAAGTGAAGTAAGTTAAGAGATGCTCATGATTCACATCTCCTAAGGATCCGTTAAACTATTTACTATGTACCAAAATACGCTATTATAATAACGTCTAATGTAAAGTAGAATATACTGAAAATAGCATTAAGGCTTTGCATTTTCCACCTTAACACACTTTTATATTCCGTAGCCTATACAGTACTGTAATCTCCCCCGTACTGGACATCGTCAGAGGGTACTCCATAGGTATCGTACAAAAAAAAATCATATAAATTGCGCTAAGGCAGGTGACACGACACGACTAGGCATTGCAAGGGTAGGTATACCAATTACGCATCCTGGCTGGTGGTAGCGCATAGCCGCAGCTAACGCCCACCTCGAGCCACACCCCCAAAATCAAAAATAAGAGGTGGCCACCGAATCAATCCAAAAGTCAGAGTATAATATCGAAAGGGATGTGTCCGTTAAGAGGGGCTACCTCCTTGGCCCGAGAATCGCTCGTGTTTTAGCCACCTTATTCCAACTCACGGGAGTCGGGTCTATGTATATACCTTAATAGAACCTCCCCACCATCCTACTTCATTCTGGAATCTCCATCGCGTACACAGTTGTTAAAGTGGTTTTCGAAGTTGGCAGAGAGTATGACAACTTGCGATCCCGGTTTCTTCAACAACCAAACATTATTATAACACCGCGGTCATTTCAAAATATTTTATACTTCAGAACCAGAATATAATATCCATTTTGAAACCATATAAATATGATATCATTTCCATTTCAAAACCAAACCAATATGATATCATTTATAAACTCATAGTAATTCAAAATTATAAAATTTTGAAACCAAAGGCATAAAACTATAACACTTCTAAAATGTAATACTTTAAATTTTATAACTTTGAACATAACTTCCACCCTTTACATGGTTTAAATACTAAAGTATTTTATAAAATAACTAGCTTCTAGAGTTTCTCAAATCAATTCCAAAAAACCAACAACTTGAATTTATAAAATTTAAATTTAACCAATCCCCAAATCATAAATTTCGATTCAATTCGGTTTTCAAATAGACCATACCAAATTATATCGATTTCAAGAAGAATTTGATCCATAAAATAAACCGTTTCAAATCCAATATATTTCAAAGCTTAAATATTCAATATTTCAAAACTAAATTTTATTATTCATATATATATATATATATATATATATATATATATATATATATATAGACACACACCAAATTCACTTTACTATTATTTAGTATTGAAATATTTGCTTAATAAATCCGATATCCTTTAAATAAAACTTCAAATTTCAAAAATTGAATATTCCTCAATTTATTTAGACTTGATATATTCACTAAAATCACCATAACCCCGAATTAAGTTATTAACCATATTCTTTCAAAATCTCAATTTCAGTAAGTTCCAAATGGATTCTTATTAAATATAATTCTTAATAAAATCTCAAATCAATTTCAAAACTATCTTCTCAACCTTGATTTATAAAAATCAATATAAACTCTATATTAAAATATAATTTAAATACATACTTAACCGTATTATATTTAAAAAAAATCAAACCTTATTATTAAACTTACTTATACATTAAACAATTTTATTCATAGCTTAAAACCAAGAATTTAACTATATATAAAATAACATTTATAAAATATCCAAATCAATATCTCATAAAATCATATACTTCTTTATAAAGCCATAGAAATCATTTCAAAGTATTTTTATATATAAACCACGGTGTCTGTATATAATTTTATACCCTATGGTCAAGTGATACATATAATTATCTTTTCAATCCATAATTTAAAATAAAAATACGGTTATATATCTTTTCAAACCGCAATCCCAAATGAAATGATAATGCACAACAACTTGCAGTCTATAACACTATAAAATACATCATCCATCCACCCAATATCAATCATTAACCATTCATTACAATCATCTTCCAATTTAAACAACATCAATAATATAGAATAGATAATAAGTGACCGGTAATTACTGACAGATTATATTCAATAATAAATTAATTTAACTGGCAGTTTATATGCAATAATAAATTGAATAATAATTTAATTCAATTAATTCAATTTAACTGGAATGATGATAAAAATATACCAAACAGCAATAAATAAATTTCTAATCACATGAGAAATTAATTTAGCACACGTAAGAAATTTTAGAAGTTGTGAGTGAGTTAAAACACTCACCTTCTGAATTTAAATTGAATTTAAATCCAAATTAAACTCAAAATTCAAAAATCTCAGAATCCGTCCAAACCAGAGCAAAAATGTCAGAAAATCCAATACGAAGCTATCGGAGAAAACCGTGCATGAATTGGATCTCGTATGCAAAAGATATATAAGTTAGAAAATTTTTAAAGTTTAAAAATAAAATTAAATCGAATAAAACAATATAGGCCACGTCACTACCTTTCTTCTCCAGGCCATGACACAGAACACACGAGAGAAAAAACATAGCCACTTGCCCTAACTAACGCGCCCCTCACAAACGCGGCACCGCCCAAACGCTCATCGCAACCACCTCGACCGCGCCGTGCAACTCCGGCCTCGCCCCCTCTCTCTCAAGACCACCCCACGATTCCCAAAAGCAAGAGCCGCAGCCACAGTAGCCTAAACCTAATCGAATTTTAGGGGCCAATCACACCATCGATTCGGCGCAAAACCCGTACCGATGCACTCCACTCGCTACTCTCTGCCAAGCTGTAACCTCGATTTGACGATCTGGCACAATTGATCATGGCAAGATGAACGACCGATAATAAACAAGCGAATTTCGGCTACACAGGAACTCAGATCCAAAAACGAATCGTGTATTTGACTTGCGCTCGTCGAGAGCTTCAAATCAATATATAATTCGTTATAGTTTGAAGAGATTTAATTTTTGGCTTTGAATTTGATTTTTGACTTGCAATTGGATCTAGAATTTTGATTGTCTGCCTTTGAGGCAGAGAGATAGCTGAATTGTACGTATATAAATGAGGAATAGAGGGCTGCTAGGGTTTATAATAGGATATATATAGGCAGGCCAAAATAGAACAAATGGCTATATTTGGTTTGGAAAATTGAACGATATATGGCCCGAAAAGCCCATTTCGACTCCGGAACAAAATTGGGTCAAACCATATATCCAATTAGATGTTTTAGAATATTTTAAACGCGATGTAACAGGGTTCACGTCCAAATTCCATCGTATGAAGAAGATATGCAAAAATTAAATTATTTCAAATCGATTTCAATTGATTTCATTTTCATTGATTTCAAGGCGTTTCACGTTCGTACGATCAAACGACAAGTCTGCTTGCTACGAAACTTGAAACCCTACGATAGTTCACCGATACGGATCCGATGAAACTAGTTTCGTCGAAATCCGAGTCAGTGGCCAAAATGGCTATTTTTACATTAATTAAATAATTAATTATTTAAGTCAAATTTTCAATTTTAATTCTATAATTGATAAATTCCATCATTTTGATTTCTCAATCATTTACAATGATTAAAAAAATTAAAATGTAAAATTAGAGTTGATTAATTCATCGATTCCAGTATTTACTTCAATTTCATTAAATTCAAAAATTATAAATTTAATTTCCAAAAATTCTTTTAAATTTACTATTAATTCCATTATTCAAATCATTATAGTCAACGGATGAAATTAATATTGGATTCAAAATCTATTACATTAATATTCTCACATTCCATCTTCAATTCAATTAACGTAATAATTTAATATTTAATTGTACTTATTTGCAATAAATCCAATTTATTTAACTTTAAATTCCAATAAATAAATAAATCCTGACTCCCATCCGTTTAATTCAACTAATTATCATATTATCATCTTAGGTACCATTTACATTGGTATATATCCTGATACTTTAACATTTTCCCATTTTATCTTTATTTCAAATTGCATAACATTTAATTTCATTTGCTACAATTACTACACTTACTATAAATTGGATTTCAATGGATTTATTTGTTTCAATTCAAATCTTTTTATTAGGTTCATTACTACTCTATAAACTTAGTTAACTTGTTTTTCCATTCATTACCTTAATATACCCAATTTAACAACTCCTAACATTGTATTACATTTTACATTAATGTAACATTTATTTACATTTATTAAAAATTTATTTCCAATTTCAATTAACAATCTAAATAAATAGGTAACATACAATAATCATTACCATTACCCCTTTATTCACATAAATAAGCTTTTATTACTTACAAATCAATGTTGCCAATTATTTTCATACTACTACTTTCATTCACTTATGTTCAATTTATATCCAAACATAACATTTAGATTTATTTTCATTAATTGGTATTCCATTCAATTCACAAATTTATTAACTTTGATTAGTATTGTTTACCGTGCATTCCAGTTATTATTTCATTAATATAATTCCCAATTATTTCTTTAGTTTATACTAACATTGATCCTATCAAATTGCAATTTATGACATATTATTTCATCAATTAATATAACTTTGAATCTAATTCCCAATTTACAAATTACGATTAATTAAAACCTTACAATTGTTTCAATTTATGGGGATTGCACTAAATTAGTTATTTATCAACTTGCTTTAACATCATTATCTAAATTTACGTTCAGTTACTATTAATTAATATAATATTCATTGGTTAATTCAATACTTTCTTTTATTTACTTATTTTGAAATTTATAACCAAGTGCAACAATTAACACTTTCACTACTTCACTTATTAGAATTTTATTCAAATTTCTAGTAATTAGTTTTAATTACCATTGCTACATTTCATTTTAGCGTTCATTTCAATATTAAATTATAATTTTTTTATTTCATACTAGATTTAGTTACAAAAATCTTATTATATTAACAAATTTAAATCGTCGAAAATTACGGGTCGTTACACTCTCCCCCACTCAAAATCCTTCGTCCCCGAAAAGGTAAAAAAGGGAAAAGAAAGAATTAAGAAATCAATATCTCTTACTTAAAATATTAAATTTATAAACAAATAAATTTACAAATTTTAATAATTTAAATAAAATATATCAAAATTATAACTATTAGATCTTTTTTATACTCAAATTATTAAAGTTGGAAAACATTTTTCAAAATTTTTCTAAGTCCAAAATTTATGGAAAATTTCGGCAGAGTCTCCTTTGTACGGAGAGGCTCGGGAGAAAGTATAATATCAATTATAACAATATACAATATGCATTTTCCAAAATAATATATATCCCAACACGGGAAAAATAATATAGTAACGTTATAAACCGTAATCCGAAAACGTACCTATTTGTCGGGCAATTAACGCTTAATTATGAAATCAAAAGCAGTTGCAATTGCTTTCATAACCAATATTTTACTTATATAATCCAAAAGAGTTAATATTTATATAAAATGAAATGTTTAAATTTGTTTCAACCATGAACAAACAAATCAATACAAATAAAAATCACTTCCAATAAGGCATACGACCATTATATGAAGTCAATAAAATCAACCATCCATATATCCATAGCAAACAACAAATAGTTGTTCGGGTTTAAAACTTTAAATTGTACAGAATGTAAAATAAACTACTAAGTGCACCATTAACTCAATAGTCTTAGATGAAACCAAATAGATTATCCATATATCCAATCCAAATTTAAAGTATCCTTGCCCAGACAACCATAAACCAAACAAACAACCATTGTAAACAAAATTTAAGTTCTTCTTATAAATTTCATTTTCCAACATTTATTGTTTCATTCCATTTTCGTTCATATAATAATTTATCTTTTTATTTTCATTTTATTCCTTAAAATTTCATTTATTACTTGCAATTATTCATTTTCATTTATTCAGGTCATGCCAGTTTCTTTTTATTGCATTATAATTATTAATCCATTTATTATTGCATAACCTCATTTATCTACATTCATTTATCAATAGTATTCATGTCCCGTTCAATTTCTTAGCATTTCCATTTTATTTACTTAAGTTTATAAAAATCTATTTATAATACCTACCTTTAATTATATTTAATTAATAAAATTTCAATTATAACATAAGTTATCACAATATATCATCAGTTCTTATTTATTAAAGACTTCATTGAATACTTTCATTACTCTAATTTTTACTTGCATAATGTCCTATTACATTTTCTTATTAACATTTCAACTTTTTCATCTTTTGGTAAGTTATATATATGCCTTTAAGAATGTAATTGAAAGTTATACAAGTTTTTCTCATTTCTTTTCACTAAATTTAATGTTCAATATAATATCCTTTGTCTTATAGGTTACACATTTCAAATTTCTTTTAATTCCATTTAAAACTTAGCATTAAATCTCTTATTTTATTAAAGGTTCCAATTATTAATTAGTTAAATTCCATTTTACCGCACTTAATTGAAACTATTAATTAACTCAAACTTAAGAACCAAATACCAGGTTAAATTTCAAATCATTTTAAATTAATAGACAAACATATGTACTTACAGCTTAAATATCCAATTATATTTAAAACAATTTAAAATTTATATTTGTTTATCAAATTTAATCTACCGTAAAACTACTACAGTGGCCTTCCCACTTCGAAACTCGAAAATGAATGTCAATGATGCGTGCACTCATCCCCGAAATTATTTTCCAGCGACGGAGGGGGGAGTACATAACTTTTTCTTTCCAAAATTTCTTTAAAACATTTCTTTCAAATTATATTGAAATATTTATATCAAAAATACTTCTAAATAATATTATTATTATATTTCAAAATCATTCAAAAGAAATTTCAAAACCTTGGAACTTAGATACTAAATTTCCAAATTTCATTTATTTTACTTTCAATTTATTTTCCAATCGATATTTATAAATTTTACTACCTAACAACCATTATCATACAACCAAATATATATCATTTATGAAAATTTTATTTTATATATAGAAATATAATAGGAAAAATTATTTCATTCACCTATATTCAAAACAAATATTGTGTCGATCTGTCCTATTAAGTGTTTAGAAATCCCTATTGATGTCATAGCGTCCTATGCATCAACCAGAATTTATAAATACAAAACGCAACAAATTAACACAATATAAAAACTTTTATAACACTTACAAATACGCTCTCTCATATATATACACTCAACGACTCATCATAGGTTATGGCTACACTATTAATAAAGAGTCAGACCCCACAAAACTAAGGTTTATTGCTAAACAAAAGCTCTGATACCAGATGTAACGCCCCACCGTTTTGCATGTTTAAATCGACGATAAACCGCACACGTCAGACTTAAACCATACCTAGCGACCTAAAGTTTTCAATGACTTAGCGACCTAAAGATATCAGCGAGCTAGCGACCTAAAGCATGAAGCGAGTCAGCGAGCTAATGAGTTAGCGCCTTAACAAGTCAGCGACCTAATGACCCAACGACCTAACAGGTTAAGACAGTATGAGGCCGCATGCATGCTACTTCTTCATTAGGTCGCTCACGACCTAAATAGACCGAGATAACTCCATAAGTTGTAACCTCTTATGCCGCTTCTTTCCTAGGTCGCCACGACCTACCAGTTTGTTCAGGAGATCAAGTCCAACCCTGTTAGACCGTAACCCATGTTCCCTAGGTCGCCCACGACCTATGTCCTACGCTTAGGTCGCTCACGACCTACGACCTACCCCTAGGTCGCCCACGACCTACGACTTACTCCAGAAATCTCCTATAAATACCATGCCTACACCACAGAGGAGGGACCCTTTTGGCTCATTTCCGGAACGCCGATACTCTACTGATTTCTCGACTCACCCGACACTTCAAATACGAAAGACACTTCAACGAACTTCAAGAAGAAATCTAACACATTCGACATGGATTCAAAGAGTTATTCTACATCGAAGTTCTAGCTATTTGTCTTAGTAGTGTTGTAATCGAAGATTGTTGTAAAGTTGTAATAGATTCAGCAATAAAGAAGATTAAAGTGGACGTAGGCTTAACTTGAAGCCGAACCACTATAAAACTGTTGTCCTTTTATTGTTTTTCTGTGACTTTTCTACTTACTTCTAATTCCCGTATTGACGGGTGGTGCTTTCACTTAATCTCTATTTACACCAGGGTGTTAGCGTTCAATTTTAGCGTTAACAATAAGTGAATGAGGATAAACTAGAAATTGTGAAATGGTAATTGTGAATAAGGGAAAGAAAGGTCAATGTGAATAAAAGAAAATTAATATAGCTAATAATCAATTTGGAATAAATATGTAGGATGTACATATATTATTTTATTCGCATAGCGATTTGATCCAGAATTCGAGCATAGAATTTCGAAATAATTGTATCGATCCGGGTTGGAATTTTTCACTTGATTTTCAATGGCGAAACCTGGATATGGATTTTTGGTTGATTCTAGAATCTCCATCGTAGTTTATGGCTATGCAAGGAGAATGACAGTTTCTGATTAAGAAGCCAGATTTGAGTCCGCACTAGAAAGTGTGGTGGACGATACTAGTTCGGAAGTGAAATTGTGTGATCGAGTGAGCGATCGGATTTGGTATTGCGTACGAATTGTATAAGTACATCGTACGGGTTTGAATGAAATGAATATTGAAATTTCATAAAAAATCTTATAAAATGATTTTGAATGTCGAAATTGGGCATTGATGTTAAGTAGTATGCAGGTGTGTTAAAGGTAAAAGATAAATTTGAATTCGATTTCTAAGATAATTTAAATTGCTCAACAAAAAGGTATGTATTCGAATGTCTATATGAAATTTGATGATTTCCTTGTCCAACAACTTGCTCTTTTGTTTTCCTTTCGAAATCTAGGAACCCGTGGTACCATTTTGTAGTCGTACCGAGCAAGCCGCGCAAAGGAGACATTGGCGAAATTTTTCGAAAATTTAGCGAGTTCGAAAAATTTTGAGAAAATTTTGATAATTTAAAATTTGAATTTAAATTTAAATTCGAATTGTCAAGAAAATAATATTGTTTGGAATTTATGGTTACGTTTGGAAAGTTAGTTGAAGCGATAATGAGCCTTTAATAAAAAGATTTGTTTTGGCAAGTTGATAAAACTGATTGATTTTGGGGAAAATAATAAACAGGTTGAGGATCATTCTTCTTAACTAGTAATTTTGGGACGAAATTCTTTTAAAGGGGGAAGAATGTGATGACCCGGAATTTTGAACATTTGAAATTGAAATATTTGAAAGTTAGTTTAACTTGAATTTCAAATGTATCTATTTATTTGGAAATTTAAATAATTGAATTCAATAATTGGAAATTGAATAAATTGCTGAATTGGGAATTTTGAACTAGTTAAAAATAATTTGAAGGCTAAGAAAATTTATATTGATAATACTGAAGATAAATGAAGCTTCAGCATTGAATTTGGAACTATTTTGTTCAGATTGAAATTTTATCGTTTAAATCATATTTAAAATAGCCATCCGAGGCACAGTCTCAGAATTCGACAAAACCAGTTCCATTGGATCCTTAATATTGTATTATTATCGGGTTTCAATTTTCGTAGTGTTTGGAGAGATCGTTTGGCCGTATGGTAAGCAAACACGCTGAAAATTATATCGAAATTTAATTTAATAACTAGGTTCAAAAAGCTATCTTCTCCATATGATCAAATTTGGAATCGAAACCTTTTCCATTGTGTTCAGAATAGGGGCATAACCTTACAAACGCCTAGCCACACGCATCAATAGGATTTCGAAAATGTAAATTGCGACAATCGAGATGATTTGAATTTGAATTTAAATTTAAACAAATAATAACTAATATTGCTGCATTTAAAATATTGTCTCAAAGCTTTGCGTACACGTGTAGAAGAAATTGAATGTGACGCCCCACCTCTATACCCATGCTAGCCAAGGACACTACTGGGTAATGTCGTCAACTAGCATGGAGAATAAGGCTGTTGAGGAGCGACCATCTGTATAATTGCTTTGTGCGAGTACCAATATGCCACATAAAATATAACAAAAGGAAATCCGACATACCGACACGAACTCAAAGCTACTACACAGTGGCTATATGTAATCTTCGGAAACAAATATAGAAGTATCATAACACAAATCAGTCACAGAAGTTCATATCTCAAAGGCGGAAACAGATATCAATATTACACATAAAAGTGTATATCAGAGTAGTGGTCTAACAAGATCCACAATATAACAAAAGAATAGTTACAAATGCTACAAAAAGAATAAGTATACATCATAGAGTCTATATCTCAAATGTATACAACAAAATAAACTACTAATCTAAGTAGTTAGCCAAAAGTCAGGATAATAATCCCAGATGAGGAATCAAGTAGAAGCAGCTATAACTTCTCGGTCTGACTCGAATATTATTTAATAAGAAAATAATAAACGGATCAGTCTAACTATAAATATAAGATAAAATGAGATAGAATACGAGATGTGAAAAAAACGTATGGTAACAATAATGCCATTAAATGACAAATATACCTTTGCCAACACGAAAACCATACATCATTTCAAGAAATCTCGAAACACAAAAAAGAATGTCATATTCTTTATTTTTGTTCACCAAACCATAAATATTGACAATTTTATCAATGCCAATCACAAAAGTTAATGACACACAAATTCACCAATGCACAAATATTGATAAAACTTATCAATGTAAATCACGAAAATTGGTGAAATACAAATTCTAGAAATCATCAACTAGCAATCCAGAAATCACAAAGAGCGGGGGAAGAGGCCTATCACAAAACGGGAGCATGAAAGCTCACGGACACGTGTATCACAAAACAGAACGCTTTTCCACGGTTGCTAACCATTCATTTTGAGCTGAAGCTCCACAAAATAGCTCGAAGACCATGGGTCGCTACCCCACCAAATTGAGTCGAAACTCCATAAAAACGGGGTTTAGTCTCCCTCGCAGACAAAGAGACATCGCCCATTGCTAGTCTAAATCACAAAATGATCACCATCGATCATCAAGAAGTGTCAAATACACTAAGCTAGTAAATATATGAGCTTAGCATCATGTCCCATAACCACTTGCTTAACTTTAATATTTACGAACGAATTTTACATCTCCACTCGAAAATTGTCACAAGAGGTTCAATCGAACAAGTCCAAGAATTAACAGACGGAATAAACGCAAGCGTTTCATACCACTTGTTTTACTAAGCCGTTTAATTAGATTTCTCATACGAGTGAGGTAAAGGTTTGTATATGCTAGTAGATTGGAAAACGGTTTAAGAAGCGAGCTTTGTAATAAAATAGTGTTGAAATCGTTTTGATGAAAGAGTTTTGATATTTACTACTAGTATTGAAACCTTTATATTTTTTAAAGTGACAAGTCACAAAAATGATTGTAAAAATAATCAGTCACCAAAATTCACATTCGAAGACGTGAATAAAATCCAAAGAAATCGATTACCGAATCCATCGAAATGGATATTCCCAAAAATCCTGATATAAAAGAAGTCATCAAAGTCGATAATCAATTATAATCAACAAATCGGATAATCACGAATCGATAAAATTGGAATTCTCAAGAAAATAGGCATAATATGCAAAAGCAAGCAGATTCAGACGTCTTAAATGTATGACTCAGACGTCTGAATCTGGAAAATAAAATATTTTCCCAAACATAATTCAGACGTCTGAACCATAGATTTTAGACATCTAAAAATAGCCTTTTAAGCCTATTTTCTTTCTGGTTGCATTCGAGCCAATTTAGACGTTTGAAAATATTGATTCAGACGTCTGAATCTGGGAATAGAAGTTTTTCTAATATAATATGGAAACTTCTGAAAAGAAGCATTCAGACGTTTGTAACCTGTTTCTCAGGCCTTTCTTGAACTTAGGCCAAAAATGGCCAAAACGAATATCGAAAGCTATCGGACGAGCAAAAACGACTAAGGATTTATGCCAAGCAACAACCCAGCCTTAATGACTCTTCGATACGCCTCGAATATCAATGTCCAAATATCCATAATAGGATTTTCATAAAATTTTCTTTCAAAACACCAAAAATTGGAATATTCCCCAAAGCAATCCAAATCAAAAGCAAATGCAGATGAATAAGTGTTAGGAATTAATACCTAACAACAAGGATAGACATAGATATAGATGTGAGATAAAAATTTCACCTTTAATCCCAAAACAAATGAAGAAGAAGCTATAGAGCAATGGCAAGGACAATCACTCTTCAATTCCAACCCGACAAGCTTGAATCTAAGCTTAAAAAACGAACATTTCCTAAGTTAGGTTTGGGAATTTCTGAAATTGAAAGGAGAATGAGTTGGAGAAGAAGAAAAGCAGGCTTACCAAAGCTTCTTCTATGAATTTGGAGTTAGAACATCGATTTGCAAAGATGATTAGGGTTTGGAGTTTTAATTTCTCATTCCTCTCTTCATTTTTAGTGAAACTTGAGTGTTAGGAAAATAAGAATGAAGTGAAGAGGAGAGGTAGACTGGGCTAGAGTAATAAGTGGGGTTAATGGGAAGAAACCCAACCCAAAGCCCTAAGTGAAAAGTAGAAAAATTCTACTAACTCCAAACATATCGAAGTTTATATTCAAAAAGGTCGCAAACGACATTTTGGACTCAATGGAAGCGGTCTCGAGTCCTAATTCGACTGTTTGCAGAGAGTAGCTTTTCGGACATAAATCCGACTAACGATGCTATATTTAAATAAAATGTTTAAATATACAACCGTAAAATATGCGGGTTGTTATAGGCTCCCCTCCTTAAAGAAATTGCATCCTCGCAATATTTAAGATGAAAAAAAAAAGTAACAACCATAAAAGCGTATCAACACAAAAGAAATTTGAAATAAGAAGTTCACCGCAAAGAGCGCGAGAGAGTAAGTCCGGATGTGTTCGCTCGATGAATTCTCTAGATTCCCAAGAGCAATCTTTAGGATTTGAAGATCATTGAACTTTCACAAGAGGAACATCTTTATTTCGAAGGCGTTTAACCTCCGAAGCAACAATACGAATAGGATGTTGCTCATAAGTCAAATTAGGCGAAACTTCGGTTTCTTCCACAACACCAGGCTCAAGAATAGAATTGTAATCTCTTAGGCATTTCCGTAATTGAGAAACATGAAACAGTCATGAATAGCAGAAAACTGATCCATTAATAAAAGGCGATAAGCCACCGAACCAATAGATTCAGTGATGGGAAATGGACAAATATATCGAGTGGTTAATTTTCCCGATCGACTGAAACAAACTACACCCTTCATAGCTGAAACACGAATAAACACAATATCTCCCACAGAAAATTCCAATTTCATTCTTCGGTTATCGGCATAGGTTTTTTGTCTACTTTGGGCTTCTTTCATCCTATGACGAATAAGGTCAATATTTTCTGTGGAATCATGAATAAAATCTGGGCCTAAAACCAGCTTCTCACCGGCCTCAAGCCAGCAAGAAGGAGATCGGCATGGCCTTCCATAAAGTGCCTAGAAAGGAGCCATACCAATACTAGATTGGAAGCTATTATTATAGGAAAACTCAACAAAAGAAATATGATCTTCCCAACTTCCATCAAAATCAAGAACACATGCACGAAGGAGATCTTTAAGAGTTTGATTCACATGCTCGGTTTGTCCATCGGACTGAGGATGATAAGCGGTGCTAAAATTATGCTTCATTCCCAAAGCTTTTTGAAGACTCTACCGAAATCCACTAGTAAACAATGGATCACGATCTCTAACAATAGAAGTAGGAACCCCACGTAATTTTACAATTTCTTTGAGAAAGATTTTGGCCAAAAGAGGAACGGTCCGATTAGACCGAATGGGAATAAAATGGGTGGATTTAGTAAGTCTATCAACTATCACCCATAGGCTATCACGACCCGAACGAGAACGGGGAAGGCCGTCAATAAAATCCATGGAAACTTGATCCCACTTCCATATTGGAATTTCTAAAAGTTGCAATAACCCACCGGGCCTTTGATGCTCGGCCTTGACAAGTTGGCAAGTCATGCAATGCTTAAAAAAGTTAGCAATATTAGATTTCATTCCCTCCCAATAATAAAGTCGCTTCATATCCGCGTACATTTTGCTACTACCGGGATGAATGGTAAATTTAGAAGATGAGAATCTTCTAAAATATCTTTACGAAGATCACTAATATTTGGCACGATAAGTCTACCAAATTTTCGAATACCACCATGAAAATCAATATCAAACTCTTTCAAACCTTCAATATCAAATTTATCCCTACAACTTTGGCTAAGAAGAGCCAATTCGGGATCTAGCTTTTGAGCTTTAAGAATGCGGTCAAAAAGAGAAGGATGAGCCTCAAGGCTACATAAAGCCAAAGATGAACATAAATCGGATTCACGATCTTTAATCTCACAAGTGGATAAAATTCCGAGATCTTTCCATTCGACTTTCATCATAGAAACAACCGCTTGTTGCTTACGACTAAGAGCATCGACAACACAATTTCCCTTTCCAGGAGTATAAAGAATATCAAGATCATAAGATGCAAGGAACTCGAGCCAACGCTGTTGACGTAAATTAAGTTTCTTGTGAGAAAATAAATACTTCAAATATTTATGGTCGGTGCAAAGAATAATTTTTTCTCCAAAGAGATAATGACGCCAAATTTGAAGGGCGAAAACAATGGCTGCGAGCTATAAATCATGAGTGGCATATCAAGTCTCGGCTGGCTTCAATTACCTAGAAGCATAAGCAATAACACGTTCTCTTTGCATAAGAACGACACCCAAACCAACATGACTAGCGTCGGTATAAACAATAAAATCTTGGTTCCCTTCAGGAATTACAAGGATGGGAGCATCGGAAAGGAGTTCTTTTAATTTCTGAAAAGAAGCTTCACATTTGTTCGACCAAATGTATTTAACTCCCTTCTTTGTCAAACTAGTAAAAGGTACGGAAATTTTAGAAAAGTCCGTTATGAATCGGTGGTAATAACTTGCCAATCCAAGAAAGCTACGAATCTCTGTCACACTCTCCGGTCTCTTCCAATCTTGAATCGCCTCAATATTTGAAGGATCCACGGAAATTCCGGATTTAGAAATAATATGACCAATAAACTTCACACGAGATTACCAAAAGTGGCATTTACGAAAAAATTATTTCAATTCATTATTCCTAAGAGTTTCCAACACAATCTGAAGATGCTTTTCATGCTCCTCCTCGATTTTAGAATACACAAGAATATCATCAATAAAGATGAGAACAAATCGATCGAGGAAGTCTTTGAAAACTCTATTCATAAGGTCAACGAAATAAGCCGGAGCATTCGTTAAACCAAATGGCATAACAAGCCATTCATAAGATCCATAACGAGTATGGAACGATGTCAAAGGAATGCTATCTTCTGCAATACGAAGCTGATGAAACCGGTTGCTAAGTCTAATTGTGAAAAGACTCTAGCACCACAAATTTGATCGGATAGATCATCAATCCGAGGTAAGGGACATTTATTCTTGACAGTAAGATCATTAAGCTTGCTGTAGTCAACGCAAAGCCTAAGTGTACTATCGGATTTCTTCACAAAAATAGCTGAAGCTCCCGAAGGAGAGGAAATAAAGCGAATAATTTTCTTCGTCTCCAATTCGGATAATTGTTTGCGCATCTCCTCATTTTCCTTATTGGACATTCGGTAAGGAGGACGAGTAAGAGGTAAAGCTCCAGGAATTAGATTAATTATGAACTTAATTGCTCGCTTAGGTGGTAATCCTAAAACGGGCTCAAATATTTCGGTAAAATCACGAACAACGTGAATAAGTGAAATGATATCTTCCTCGTCATCATTATCGTCATCACGAGGATTTAGAGAAGAAAAGATGCTGCCAAAGTGGAATCCGAATCTTTAAGTACAATAGAAATCTAATTAACAGATTGTGGAAGTCGAAGATAAATAGTCCACACAGGACATAGGATATGGGCTTCATAACGGTTAAGCCAATCCATTTCCAAAATCATTCCAAAGCCTAAGTAGCGCATGACATGCAAATCAGCTCGGAAAGAAAAAACACACAAACTAATCTCGACATCTTTTTCAAAGAAAACTGAGTGTTGCGGATCCACTAACTAGATTCGCGATTCTTAAAGAAGTCATTAAAGCAACAACACTTAAAGAATAAGTATCAACAAGTTCCTTTGATATAAAAGAATGGGATGCACCCGTATCAAAAAGAACTCAAGTAGGATGATCACGGAACGCAATAATGCCATCAAGGATAGTATGAGAAATACCTTGACCATGAGAAGTGTTGCAAGGGGCTTGCGCCAGATTAATCTTTCCCTCCTTCTTGTTTTGGAGTTTGGGGCATGCAGATAAATAACGATCCGGGTTTTTGCAATAGTGACAAGCATGGTGTTTTGAACACTTATTCGCATAATGGTCCTTAGAACCACAGTAGTAGCATTGCCCACCACTAGAGGTAGAAGTCTTCGCTGCCGGAGATGCTTGTTTCCCCTTTTTATTGGGATAAGGACCTTTGAATTTATTAGGCCTTTTATTGTTGTTGTTGAAGTTCGGTCTGGCACACCCAACTTCAGCATCGCACTCCCTATCTGCCTCTTCAAGACGAAGAGTGATATCAATGAGTTGGTTAAAAGGAACTTATAATTTTAGAAGTAATGGCTTCTTGAGAGTTTTGTTCAAGCCATAGACAAATCTTTGTTTCTTCTTTAATGGGGTGTTTATGTCGACCCCATATTTAGAAAGTGACTCGAATGATGCGATATAATCTGCCACGGAGGATTCACCTTGAACAAGGTCAATGAAACGACGAGCCAAAGTCACTTTCTCAGCTTCTGGCACAAACTTTAATTCGAATCGTTCTCGGAATTTCTCCCAAGTAAGATCCGTTTCATTTTTTCAGAAATCGGAAGCTCGTGCCAGTCTAATGCTCTTTCTTGGAGCATACTAGAGGCCACCTGAACTCGGTGAAGATCAATAAGATTCATGCGAGAAAAGATTCGATCGCATGTTCTTAGCCAAGCTTGGACTTCAATAATGGTTTCAGAACCTTTGAATGGCTTCCCACCCAAGTTGGTGTAGTCACTGCACAAACGTGCAAATCCGGACTTAGGGTGAGAAGGATCTAGAATGGGTCCTACTGCTTGAGCATTCTTTACAAGATCAAGAAGTTGTTGTGCAGACATAAATACTCCATCTTGGAGAGTAGCACTAGATTGACCGGCGCTGGGACGACTTGGTCTAACCATTTCTCTTCTTTAAGAAAGAAAGAAAGAAGAATAAAAAGGTTATTCACAAAATGAATATCAAACAATAATGATTGATAAAACAAGGCATCATAAAAGAAAATAGAATAAGACGGTACGAAGACTCGAATTAAATCCTAAGGCACAACTCCTAAGATGGACTTAGGACGATTATCCTTGTTAAATTATTCTACATTGTTCCGACGTTTAGCTCTGATACCAAGTAGTGATGCCCCATCTCTATACCCATGCTAGCCAAGAACACTACTGGGTAAGGTCGTCAACTAGTGTAGAGAATAAGGCCGTTGAGGAGCGACCATCTGTATAATTGCTTTGTGCGAGTACCGATATGCCAGATAAATTATAACAAGAGGAAATCCGACATACCGACACGAACTTAAAGCTACTACACAATGGCTATATGTAATCTTCGAAAACAAATATAGAAGAATCATAACACAAATCAGTCACAAAAGTTCATATCTCAAAAGCGGAAACATATATGAATACTACACATAAAAGTGTATATCAGAGTAGTGGCCTAATAAGATCCACAATATCACAAAAGAATACTTACAAGTGCTACATAAAAGAAAAAGTATACATCATGGAGTCTATATCTCAAATGAATACAACAAAATAAACTACTAATCTAAGCAGTTAGCCAAAAGTTAGGATAATAATCCCAGATGAGGAGTCAAGCAGAAGCACCTGTAACATCTCGGTCTGACCCGAGTATTAATTAATATAAAAAAATAAACGGATCAGTCTAACTATAAATATCAGATAAAATGAGACAGAATATGAGATGTGACAAAAACATATGGTAACCATAATGCCATTAAATGACAAATATACCTTAGACAACACGAAAAACATATATCATCTCAAGAAATCTCAAAACACAGAAAAGAATGTCATATTCTTTATTTTTGTTCACCAAACCATAAATATTAACAATTTTATTAATGCCAATCACAAAAGTTAATGACATACAAATTCACCAATGCACAAATATTGATAAAACTTATCAATGTAAATCACGAAAATTTGTGAAACACAAATTCTAGAAATCATCAACTAGAAATCCAGAAATCACAAAGAGGGGGAGGGGAAGAGGCCTATCACAAAACGGGCGCATGAAAGATCACCAACACGTGTATCAAAAAACGGAACGCTATTCCATGGTTGCTAACCATTCATTTTGACCCGAAGCTCCACAAAACAACCCGAAGACCATGGGTGGCTACCCCACCAAATTGAGTCGAAACTCCACAAAAACGGGGTTTAGTCTCCCTCGCTGACAAAGAGACATCGCTCATTGCTAGTCTAAATCACAAAATGATCATCATCGATCATCAAGAATTGTCAATTACACTAATCTAGTAAATATATGAGCTTAGCATAATGCGAAGATAACCACTAGCTTAACTTAAAAATTTACGAACAAATTGTAGATCTCCACTCGAAAATTATCACAAGAGGTTCAATCGATCAAGTCCAATAATTAACCGACGGAGTAAACGCAAGTGTTTCATTCCAATTGTTTTACTAAGCCGTTTAATTAGATCTCTCATACGAGTGAGGTAAAGATTTGTATATGCTAGTATATTGGAAATGGTTTAAGAAGCGAGCTTTGTAATAAAACAGTGTTGAAATCATTTTGATGAAAGAGTTTTGATATTTGCTACTAGTATTAAAACCTTCATATTTTTTAAAGTGACAAGTCACAAAAATGATTGTAAAATCAATCAATCACCAAAATTCACATTGGACGACGTTAATAAAATCCAAAGAAATCGATTACCTAATCCATCGAAACGGATATTCCCAAAAATCCCGATATAAAAGAAGTCATCAAAGTCGATGATAAATGATAATCAATAAGTCGGATAATCACGAATCGATAAAATTGGAATTCTCAAGCAAATAGGCATAATAGGCAAAAGCAAGTAGATTCAGACGTCTGAAATGTATGATTCAGACGTTTGAATCTGGAAAATAAAATATTTTCCAGAACATAATTCAGACGTTTGAACCAATGATTTCAGACGTTTGAAAATAGCCTTTTAAGCCTATTCTCTTTCTGGTTGCATTCGAGCCAATTCGTACGTTTGGAAATATTGATTCAGACGTCTGAATCTGGAAATAGCAGTTTCCCCAGTATAATATTCAAACGTCTGAAAAGGAGCATTCGGGCGTCTGAAACCTATTTCTCAGGCCTTTCTTGAACCGAGGCCAAAAATGGCCAAAACGAATATCGAAAGCGATCGGACGAGCAACAACGACCAAGGATTTATAACAAACGACAATCCAGCCTTAAAGGCTCTTCGATACACCTCGAATATCAACATCCAAATATCCATAATAGGATTTTCATAAAACTTGCTTTCAAAACACTAAAAATTGGAATATTCACCGAAGCAATCCAAATCAAAAGAAAATGCACATGAATAAGTGTTAGGAATTCATACCTAACAACAAGGATAGATATAGATATAGATGTGAGATAAAAATCTCACCGTTAATCCCAAAACAAACGAAGAAGAAGCTATAGAGCATTGGGAAGGACAATCACTCTTCAATTCCAACCCAACAAGCTTGAATCTTAGCTTAAAAGAAGAACATTTCATAAGTTAGGTTTAGGAATTTCTGAAATTGAAAGGAGAATGAGTTGGAGAAGAAGAAGAGAAGGCTGACCAAAGCTTCTTCTATGAATTTGGAGTTAGAATGTAACGACCCGCAAATCCGTACCCCTTGAGTCAACACTATTCGACCTAAATCAACTCAAGTTGTACCAAAATACAAACCATTTGGGTTAAAGAAGAATAGGTAGAAGAAGAAAATAGAAAACAATAACAGAATCTAACCAACGCAGCGGAATAAAATATAATATATAATAAATGATCATTACATGAAAACACATATATCTGTTTATACATTACATCATCAGAGTACATCAATCACAGTTCAACAAACATCAATAACATACAACAAGATACACAGCTACTCAACACAGCGGAATATATATAAAACAAGTACGAAAATACGCATCATCATCCAGCTCGTCTCCTGAGCTCCAAAGCATCATATCCTGTTTGCTATAATACTCGGTATGACCCAAGCATTACAGTTAAATAACACCCGAGTCAGTCTGGAATACCAACTTGTAACGATCCGGATTTTTCGTTGCCGAAAAATCGAACCGTTAGGGTTTAAGAAGAAGAAGAAAAAAAATAGGAGAAGAGAGAGAAAGATAGAAGAAAGAAAAGAGAGAAGAAAACAAAAACAAGTAACAGAACAGGAACAATATCAGAATCTCACAGTCGCAGCGGAACAATATATAATAGATAAATGTACATTCATTTAAAACAAAGAACTATACATTTTATATATCACATTACATTACATCAATCAGAGTGTACAACAACAACAGCGGAAAAGAAATACTATATACAATAAATAATAGACTACGCTATCTGGCTCGCCTCCAGATCTGCACAGCAACTCCCGAATCCAGAATAACCTGACAACCTAACTCTAGACTGCCCGTGTGGAAAATAGTGGGCACCCAGAGTTTAGGAAAGGAACAATAAACTCCAGGTCAGTCATGGGACTGGTGTGAGAACTCAAAAACAGTTTATCTTTAAACAAGCAACAAGAAAATTTAAATTTTTAAATCCGCAATGCTTTTTTTGAAAATGAAACTACCATAAGGCCTCCCGCCACACACACAATGCAAACGCAGAATTGGAGGAGATTTCCCCTTATGATAGTCAAAGATGCTTACTACGCGAAAATCAAATCATTTTTTGATATTATTACTAGTGCATAGTGTAGAAAACAATTTCGAAAGTAGAATATAAATCCTAGCCAACATAGACATTCCGAACTATGCCTACTATAGCTACCATCCAAACAGTGGTGACCACCATAAGTGAATGGCAGGTAATACAACTAAAACCGTACAAGGCGCGTATTGATTGTGTTTGTTTGGAATTGAATGCACACTTATTTTTAAAATAAGCGCTCGCTATTTGGTTTAGCCGGGAGAGGACCTTTGTGTCATATATCCCATTCCGAATATGCGATACGTCGTTTGGATCGCATTTGAAGACCGGTGTGAAGACCGGGTATTTGTGAAAACGATAGGATGACCTATCGATTGTCTCCGCATCGTTAGCTACGATATGGAGATTTCCTTTGTGATGGGAAATTTTATCGGGATTGTGAATACCCGGATTGCAAGGGCTTCTTTGGAAGTGCCTTCGGTTCTGTTCGAACCCGGAACAGACTTGTATGGTTACGTGTCTGACATTACATTTTGAGAGATAGAGCAGATTTCTTTCAAATACATTTCTGTTGGTGGCGGAGAATTTATTCTCTTAGCTTAACACCCTTCTCTGAGACGTACGAGCTCAGAGGTTATGTAGTTGAAGGTTATCAGCGATATTTCCCAATCTGGTAATGTGGCAGTAGGAAGTTCCTTAGCCTGACCATTTGTTGGAAATCCCGCATGAGAAAATCACACTCATTTGATTACTAAAGTTTCAAAAATCCTTTGAAAACAAAAGCATCTCGTAAGACCACGCCACAAATAAACATGTCGGGTTTTTACCTTACGATAGGTAAAAAAATTTTTTTTATAGAAATCCTCTGATATTATAATAGGGTCAATATACAAATACTTATAAAATAGCCGAAATTGTTACATTATTAAATTCCAGCTACTAGCCACAGAGTTGGTAATACAAACAAAACTCATACAAGGCTCGTAGGGAGAATGGATTTCCAACTAATGACTTGGCACTGGGGTACCACCTGTCACAGTACGTGGCCTAGATCACAATACCGAGGACTACGCCCGCACCCCTGCAACACAAGACCGGGACTACCCCTTACTAGATAATCCTGGGTGAGATCACCCCACAGTTGGGATCAACAACCGCTAACTAAGCCGAAATAACCCATGATTTTCATTCATTCCCATTTAAAGAGGCTTGATGCCAAGCGTTACCTTTTTAGAACATATCCCTTAGAATGCCCATTGTCCACCTGACGATGTTTCGCAAGCATTCATCCATACAAGTTCGTCCCGGGTTCGAACGGAACTGAAGGCACTATTCCTACTACATCCATTTTGGAAATATCCGCAGGATTAGTAGCGACTAGCCCTTGCACTTAACTGCTCCAACTTCGAATCCAAAATCGTTTTCCGCGAAATGTACAAACCGGATCGAAGTGGTTTTCGAGAAATAAATTTCGATCCTGGTCTCTTCGAAACGATCAACGCATTTGTCCAATATTGATAGCCAATGATTTAACTATCAATTAATATTCACAAACAACCATCCAACAATAAATAATTTTCCAAATTATTTATTAACCTCAAAAATATCTTCACAAAATATATTTTCACTTTTCAAACCCCTTTGAAAAACAGTTTTGAAAACTATCTTCCTTTCTCAGAATAAATTCCAAGTATTTCTGTTTCCACTGGAATCACCAAGCACAAAACTAGATTTTTAAAATAATTTAAAACACTTTACTTTGAAATGTACTTTAAAACAGTCAAGTTAAAAACTACTTCAATAATTGGTTAAAAATACTTACTATATGAATATTTGAAAATAAGGTTACTTTATAAAATATAAAACTAGGTTTTCACTTTTAAAGCAAAATACTAAGTCACTCTTTAAATAATTACTGCTATAATAGATTAAAGAAAATACTTACCTTAGAATTTAAATATTTAGAAATAATAAATTCTTCAAAACATGCTTTTTAAAACAACTTAAAAACTTTTAATTTGTATTTAAAAATTACTTTAAAAACGTACTTGGTTATCCAAGGAGAATTTTCAATCTCAATCACTTAAATCAATTTCCCAAATTGATTCCTAATTTATTCCATTTGAAATAAATTTCATTACTTACTCAATTCATTTCAAAATTCATTAATTTTTACTTTATTGTTATTGTTATTATACTTCCGTTTGATTTTAAATCTCTTAACTAAATTATACAAATTTCAGGTTTTTTTCCCAATTTCTTCTTTATTCATTTCAATAATTTATATCTTAAATTTTAAATAAATGTTTTTTTCTCTTAAATAATAACACTACAATTTAAAATTCATTAACTTCCTGTTTATTCAAAATATCCTTTCTATAACCTAGATTTGTTTATTAGAATTTCAAAGTCACTTTATTTCTTTTCCATTTCATTCTTAAATTTATTCAAATTTTTTATAATTATTTTCTTACAAATTTACTTCTTTTATTTTCCTTCCAAAATCCAATTTATATATTTTGGGTAATTCATTATACCTTATTATATCCAACCAAACCATAACATTCAATATTCTAATATAATTCATCATAGAATATCAAATAATCACAACAGAGGGTATTAAACAATTTAAATAAATGTTGAGGGATCCAGTTGGATCACTCCAACCTGTTTTCTCGGCATCCATAGACGTTAGCACAACATAAATATCTCTACTACAAAATGAGGGAAATCAATCATTCCAAGGTGTAGTATATACTACTATATAACACATCAATCAATTCAACCATTCAAACAATTATTTAAATTTGATCATTTAAATTCAAATTTAAATTCAACTGAGCGAGATTAACTCGCCTTTGATTTTTGTTTGCAAATCCAATCCATCACGACTTGTTTTCCATGATTTTAGACCTTGTACAAAAATGTATATGATCTATAAATATTTGAACTAACCAAACAGCCTATTAACATTTAATAGTGTAATTTAAACTAATTACTTTTTTTTTAAAACAATTTTAGTAACCAAAATAAATTTCATAGGTTAATTAAACAGTTAAATTCCCAAATCCATTATATATATTTATTTACTTATTTACTTCGTTGAAACAACTTATACTAAATGACCATATACATTTCAAATCAAATCTCAATGATTATCTTACTTAAAGATTCACTCTTTTATTTTCTTTTCGAGCCCCAATTATATATATATATATATACATAGAAATATTAAATTAAAAACAGAATTGTCATATGTATATTTTATTATAGAAATAGTTTCTTGTTTTCTGTACATCCATAAATTCGAATTTAAATTCAAATGAAAAAAACAAGTATACCTTACTGCTTTGACAAAGCACACACAAGCCTGACACTCTCGTCCAAGATCGAGCTATGCGAATTCGCCACTGCCCTAGCTGACATAACAACCCCTACATCACACACGAAGAACCCCAACAAGATAACGGCTTGGCCGCTGGTCCCGCTTCCACACAACCTGAGCGACATCGCGACTCGCTGCCCCACTTCACTATCCCTAGACACGCGACTGCCACCACTCGCCAGACCCAACAATCGATCGACGGCCCCATCGCCGAGTCACGCCGCTGCCACGCGTCGAAGTCGCCAGTAGTGGCGACATTGTCGCTCACGACTTCAATCGGCCTAAGCTAAAATTGGAAAGGATAATTCGTGCCGATTCGAGGAGGAATCGAGGAGGGTTCGAGCGTCTCCTTTCTAAATCGAGACCGTGATTTAATTCAGCCATTATTTTTCGATTTTGAATCTCGTTTTGTTTTGAAAAAGAAAGGGAAATGGTATATTAATTATAGCTGAGGGGTGTTGTGCTTCAGAAGACGAAAGGAAATCATGATTTGATTTCTACGCGTTGAAAATATTAGCGTGCCTGAGGCAATTTGCTACAGTGACCGCGAAATGAAAGCTTTAAAAATTCCGATGTGAAACTATCTCGGCTGTGATTTGAATGGTATATTATTGAAATTCAAATCATCTCAATAAAATTTTCAATGCGTTTATATATTGTACGCTCACTCAACAACCCCAATCACTACGAAAATTTAAACCCGATAATAATACACTATTACGGATCCAATGGAACTGGTTTCATCAAATTCCAAGACTGTGCCTCGAAAGGCTATTTTTAAATTCAATTTAAACTATAAAATTTTAAAACTGAACAAACCACTGTTAATTTCAATTTTACAACTTTCATTATCTCCAATGTTATCAATATAAATTTTAGAAGCCTTCAAATTATTTTCGACGGGCTTAAAACTCTATATTCAACATTTTACTCAACTTCAAATTATTTGATTCAATAATTTAATTATCAAATAAATAGTGATACTTGAATTCAAGTTAAAATTAACTTTTAAATATTTAAAAATCAATTAAATATTTCGATTTTAAATGCTTAAAAATTCCGGGTCGTCACATTCCTCCACTCTTAAAAGAATTTCGTTCCCGAAAATACTAGTTAGGAAGAATGGTCCGATACACGTTTACCCTTTTTCCCAAAACCAAACAATCCAACATCCTATCAATTAACTTTTTATAAAAGACCCATTATTATTCTTACTAACTTTCCAAACCCTCCCAATAGTTTCAAACAAAACTATTTGTTTAACCATTCAAGTTTCAATTTAAAACCAAATTTGAATCACCAAAATTTTCTCAAAAATTTACTAACTCCCAAAATTTCCGAAAAAAAATTCCAGCGTCTCATTTGCGCGGCTAGCTCGGTACAACTACAAAAGGCTCTACGGGCTCCCAAATTCCAAAAGAAAACAAAAAGCCAAGTGGCTAAATCCAAAAACCCAATCAAATTTCACAGAAATTTAAACACATACCTTTTGTCAAGCAATTCAAATTTATCTTTTGAAATCAAAATCAATTCTCCTTTCCCTTTATAATACATGCATATCTTACTTAGCAATAATTTTCAATCACAATATTCCAAAAACTTTTTATCGACTTTCTTACAAATTGTCAATATTTATTCATTCAAATATTAACTTCGAATATATTCGTAATATCAATTCCCAATTAAGAATTTACCATTCCTTCCTTAAGTTTAGTATAAGCATTTAATATGTTCCCTTATTTATTTTCACTTCAGCATTAGAGTTTATATCTATTTCTATTCATATTGGTTCTCCCATTGCACATGAATTTAATTTTTTTTTTGAATAATGAATTTTATCTTCCATTTATACTGATTCATGTCATTATTGTAAAGTAGTATCATTTACTAACTTATTTCAATTTCAAGTTTGAAATCGTTTTGTCGTTAACAAAAAAAAATTCCAAAATTTTTTAAAAAAATTCTAACTCCCAAAATTTTTGAAAATTTTTGGCAGAGTCTCCTTTGTACGGAGGAGCTTTTGCAATTTGACAAAATATATAAATATATACATCGATCCACACGGTCGGAAAAACCAAAAATAGTTCATATTTCCTATTTTTATTGCGTTGGCGTACCTTATTTAGCATTTATAAGCAAGCGGCTTATTTATTTTAGAATTTTGCGCGATCCAATCCACCCAAACATCTTTCTGATACCTGTACTTACTCAATTTAAATATGTAAGTACTAAATATATGCAATTTAATAACATTTCACTTATATTCAAATAGTTAACACATAGATTTCATAAGTAATGCATGTGATAACATTCATAAGTACATATGCAAGGTTTCTACACTAGTTTTAATTTGTTTGCGTCCAAATTACTTACCAATTGATTTCAAAATCATCTTATTTCATTTCTAATAATTCATAGAGTTTGTCCAATCTCGTTTACATCAAACGATCCACTTCCTTATGCAATTCTACAATATTAATGCGAGTAAATAATAACATAGTCTTTATAACCAATTTAAATTGATTATAACTCAATTCACTCTTAATCCCATCCCATTTTAATTTATTCAAAAACTTTCATTGCATTTCTTTCATATCCAAAAAGTTTGATTCCAAACTATTTTATTATACACGACATCATCCCGTGCTTATATTAATTTTAAACTTAAGTTAATTTACTTCAATTCACTACAATTTCATAACTTAAGTTCATACCCGTTATAATTTATTCATACTCGAATTGGATTTATCTTCATCTCAAATCATTTTTATTTAATCCAATTCCATACAACTTCAATTCATATTCAATTCACTTACAATTTTAAGTAGAATTTCTATTTATAATTCAAGCTTCATTTGCAAACTCTATTACCTATTCACAATCTTTGATTTGATTTTCCTTTGATCAAATCCCAAACATTTCACTAATTTATTCGATTAGTTTATTCTTTTATCCATTTTAAATATTAATTTACATTAACAATTCATTGTTGAATTTATTAACAATAAGGCCATTCAATTTATGCTTGAATTGGATTTTTTTATATTTCACACCATATCCATTTTAATCCAATCCAATTTTCATTCAACAACACTTCCAATTATAATCCCATACTTGATTTTCCTTTTCATTTATCTTGAAAATCATTTTACTTGATTCACTTGAGTTCAATCTTATTTTATATCCAAATTTGGATTTTTATCTTTCCGGCTTATTTATTGTTAACCCCGTTCCAGCCTACGAGTTAAGAGGCCCACGAGTTAAAGGAGTCAACGAGTTAAGGCCCAGGATGGGCCACGACTTAAGGTGCTTAACGGTTCAGGAAGGATCTACGACTCAGGAAGCCTCACGACTCAACAAGTCACCGACTCAACAAGTTAACGACCTAAAGCTCAAAGCGACTTAAAGGGTTACGACTCAACGACCCAAGGAGAGATTGTACGACTTGAGGAACCTTACGACTTAAGGAACCTTACGAGTTAAGGAACCTTACGACTTAAAGAATCTTACGGGTCAAGGAAGGCTTGCGAGTTAAGACATTAACGACCTGAGGAATGTCACGACTTATGGAGGTCTACGACTTAAGAGGAATGCGACATAAAGGTGATACGACCTAAGACTTCAGAGACAAGTTCAATACCATGCTATAATGAGATAACTCGTTGACGACATACGACTTATGATGAGTCGTGTACGACTCATACTAACATTAAGGAAGGTTGCACTGGTTAACTCGTGAATGGCTCAAGACTTGTGTTATTCATTTGAATGGGAGCATAGCTTTGGACCACGCGGTGAGCTAACCCAGTAGGTCGGCCGCGACCTACTATGAGTCGTGTACGAGTTATGACCTAATTCCGAGAAATGCCTATAAATACGACCCTAGCTCCAACTAGAAAAGGACTTTTGCTCATTCATTTCAAGTACCGTTACTCTGCTGCATTCCGAACTACTTCAACACTTAAAGCTTTAGGGATACAAAGAACGCCTCACGGAACTTCACGAAGAAATCATACATGTCCAACATGAGTTTAAAGATTTTGATCGACATTGAAGTTTAGGCTACTTGTTCTAAGTCACTTATAACTCGAAGTGTGTTGTAATCAAAGTGTAATTGCATCGACTTGTAATCAAATCGTCAATAAAGATATTCAAAGTGGACGTAGGCTCTCTCTTAAGCCGAACCACTATAAAATTGTTGTTGTTTACTGCTTTTCCGCTATTATCTGCTTATAGTCTGTTCCCGAGCTATCGGGTGGTGCTTTCACAATTACACTTCATACACCGGGGTGTTAGCGTTCAAATTTTAGCGTTAACATTTATTTCCTTTTTAAATTTTTATAAACAACTCATTTATTAATATTCACTCTTCCCTAACTATTTACAATCAATTTTATTCACCTTTTACTTTTAACTAGGGGTTATATATATACATTTTTTTCCAATGCTTTTCAATTCTTTTATAAGCTTCTGAAGTTTATTTATTCTAATTCAATACTTGCTTAATTTACATTTATTTGTTTGGGTAGAATTTTATTCCAGTCAATAATATCTATAATTCGACTGAATTCATTTAAATTCAGTTTTATTCCAACTCAACTTTAGTTAAATCTAGTTACATATCATTCTTTGAATTTTTTTTAAGAAAGGAATTAATGCCATTAATATCACTCGTGACACAATTGACTTTTGATTCAATTCAATCCAAATCTAACTAAATTTTATTTCTCAATATATGTGTTCAAAACTTTTTTTTTTATTTAAAAGCTTATATTGCTCATTTGGGTCATTTCATCTTATAACCAAAATTTCAAATTATATATAACACTTACTAGCTTAAGGTATAAATTTTCATTTCACAATTATAATCATTTTACCTTTCAACTTTATATCCAATTTAATTCAATTTCAATTTCAATTTTCTTTAACTTATCTCAAGTTAAATTCAAATATATTTTTCACTTTCATTCACTTTGTTAAATTTTAATTCCCGTATTAAAATTTTCAATTTCTTCTTATTAATATCAACTTTACTTTATAAGTCCAATAGTTGATCCATTCATTCATTCACAAATTCATTTTCAACCAATAAATTTTATTTCCACATATAATTTAACACAATTTAAATTTTAACTTCCAGTATCCAATTTCCACTTTACTTACTTACAAAGTTGAATCTGTTTTAACAAATTCCAAATTTACTAGTTATCAAACTTTTTATATGCCATAAACATTCTCAGTTAAAATTCCAAAGTTTAAACAACCTTTCAACATTTCAAAATTCCCTTTGAAATCTTCTATATCCAAAATTCCTTTGATAAATTCAGTTTATCTTTTTGAATTTCAAAACTCACCCAGTTTTGCAAACAATTTCAATTCAAAACAATTTGGTAGCAATCTTTCTCTTGGAAACTCATAAATGAACATCGATGATGCTACAGTCATCATCGAAGTTATTTTCCAACTACCGTAAAGAGTTCAATGCTTTTATCTCTTTTAAAACCATTCAAATGTTTAAATTCCAAATCTCACTGGATTTCAAATCCGATTCAAAAATATTTCTCATAGATATAATATTTTTCCCAATCTTTAGGAATCATTACCAAATTTAAAGGAACTTAAATTCCGAAATTTTCAAATTCCAAACTCTTTAAATTTATATTCAAACATTACTTTGCGATTCCTTCTTATTTTAATTATTAATCACGCTACAATTCACATTTAGTTTACCTTTACAAATTTCATTTGTATACAATTTATTTCTTAGTTTTTAATTATGGTTTCAATATCCTATTCAATTTACACATTAATATTAATAATTTAATGTTATCATTCCTAACAACCAAGCATCCATATATAACTATAATAATTTACGCAAAATCACCTATTTTATATACAAAATAATTTTGGGTAAAATTATTTCATTTACCCAATTTAAAAAAATACTGTGTCAGTTTATCTTGTTTAAGAGTTTAGAAACCCCTATCGATAATATGGCGTCCCACACGTCAACCAGAATACATAAACACTCAACCGATAAATCAACGCAATATAAAAACAATTTTATATTCACTAACAAATACGCACTCATATCTATTAATATGCTCAATCTCATTCTAGAGTACTACGGACTCTATTTAATGAGCAATTCCCACCAGAGCCAAGGTTATCACCAACCTGGCTCTATTACCAAGTGTAACGACCCGCAAATCCGTACCCCTTGAGTCAACACTATTCTACCAAAATCAACTCAAGTTGTACAGAAATACGAACCATTTGGGTTAAATAAGAAGAGATAGAAGAAGAAAATAGAAAACAACAACAGAATCTAACCAACGCAGCGGAATAAAATATAATATATAATAAATGATCTTTACATAAAAACACATATATCTGTTTATACATTACATCATCAGAGTGCATCAATCACAGTTCAACAAACATCAATAACATACAACAGGATATACACAGCTACTCAACACAGCGGAATATATATAAAACAAGTACGAAAATACGCATCGTCATCCAGCTCGTCTCCTGAGCTCCATAGCATCATATCCTGTATCCTATAATACTCGGTCTGACCCGAGCATTACAACTAAATAACACCCGAGTGAGTCTGGAATACCAGCGTGAGAAAATCACACTCAATTGATTATTAAAGTTTCAAAAATCCTTTGAAAACAAAAGCATCTCGTAAGACCACGCCACAAACAAACATGTTGGGTTTTTACCTTACGATAGCTAAAACAATTTTTATAGAAATCCTCTGATATTATAATAGGGTCTATATACAAATACTTATAAAATAGCCGAAATTATTACATTATTAAATTCCAGCTACTAGCCACAGAGTGGGTAGTACAAACAAAACTCGTACAAGGCTCGTAGGGAGAATGGATTTCCAACTAATGACTAGGCACTGGGGTACCACCTGTCACAGTACGTGGCCTAGATCACAGTACTGAAGAGTACGCCCGTTCCCCTGCAACACAAGACCCGGACTATCCCTTACTGGATAATCCCGAGTGAGATCACCCTGTGGTTGGGATCAGCAACCTCCCAATAAGCCGAAATAGAAAGGGACATCTAGACAGGGATGGCCTCACCCTGCTTGGGTTCTACCCACCTAGACTTGCTGCGTAACCCCTGATTTTCAGTCATTCCCATTTGATGAGGCTCGAGGCTAAGCGTTACCTTTTTAGAACATATCCCTTAGAATGCCCATCGTCCACCTAACGATGTTTCGCAAGCATTCATCCATACAAGTCCGTCCCAGGTTCGAACGAAACCGAAGGCACTATTCCTACTACATCCATTTTGGAAATATCCTCAGGATTAGTTGCGACTAGCCCTTGCACTTAACTGCAACAACTTCGAATCCAAAATTGTTTTCCACGAAACGTACAAATCGGATCAAAGTGGTTTTGGAGAAATAAATCTCGATCCCGGTCTCTTCGAAACGATGAACGCATTTGTCCAATATTGATAGTCGGTGATTTAATTATCAACTAATATTCACAAACAACCATCCAACAATAATTAATTTTCCAAATTATTTATTAACCTTAAAAATATCTTCACAAAATATATTTTCACTTTTCAGACCCCTTTGAAAAACAGTTTTCAAAACTATCTTCCTTTCTCAAAATAAATTCAAAGTATTTATGTTTCCACTGGAATCACCAAGCAAAGAAATAGATTTTTAAAATAATTTAAAACACTACTTTGAAATGTACTTTAAAACATTTAAGTTAAAAACTACTTCAATAATTGGTTAAAAATACTTACTATATGAATATTTGAAAATATGGTCACTTTATAAAATATAAAACTAGGTTTTCACTTTTAAAGAAAAATACTAAGTCACTCTTTAAATAATTACTAAAAGAAAATACTTACCTTAGAATTTAAATATTTAGAAATAATAAATTCTTCAAAACATGCTTTTTAAAACAACTTAAAAACATTTAATTTATATTTAAAAATTACTTTGAAAACGTACTTGGTTATCCAAGGAGAATTTCCAATCTCAATCACTTAAATCAATTTCCCAAATTGATTCCTAATTTATTCCATTTGAAATAAATTTCATTACTTACTCAATTCATTTCAAAATTCATTAATTATGGACTTTATTGTTATTGTTATTATACTTCCGTTTGATTTTAAATCTCTTAACTGAAATATACAAATTTCAGGTTTTTTTCCCAATTTCTTCTTTATTCATTTCAATAATTTAAATCTTAAATTTTAAATAAATGTTTTTTTCTCTTAAATAATAACACTACAATTTAAAATTCATTAACTTCCTGTTTATTCAAAATATCCTTTCTATAACCTAGATTTGTTTATTAGAATTTTAAAGTCACTTTATTTCTTTTCCAATTCATTCTTAAATTTATTTAAAATTTCTATGATTATTTTCTTACAAATTCACTTCTTTAATTTTCCTTCCAAAATCCAATTTATATATTTTGGGTAATTCATTATACCCAATTATATCCAACCAAACCATAACATTTAATATTCTAATATAATTCATCATAGAATATCAAATGATCACAACATAAGGTATTAAACAATTTAAATAAATGTTGAGGGATCCAGTTGAATCCCTCTAACCTGTTTTCCCTGCAACCACAGTCGTTAGCACAACATAAATATCTCCACTATAAAATGAGGAAATCAATCATTCCAAGGTGTAGTACATACTACTATATAACACATCAGTCAATCCAACCATTCAAACAATTATTTAAATTTAATCATTTAAATTTAAATTTAAATTCAACTGAGTGAAATTAACTCACCGTTGATTTTTGTTTGCAAATCCAATCCATCACGACTTGTTTTCCACGATTTTAGACCTTGTACGAAAATGTATATGATCTATAAGTATTTGAACTAACCAAACAGCCTATTAACATTTAATAGTGTAATTTAAACTAATTAAATTTTTTTAAACAAGTTTAGTGACCAAAATAAATTTCATAGGTTAATTAAACAGTTAAATTCCCAAATCCATTATATATATTTATTTACTTATTTACTTCTTTGGAACTACTTATACTAAATGAACTATATACATTTCAAATCAAATCTCAATGATTATCTTACTTAAAGATTCACTCTTTTATTTTCTTTTCAAACCCCAATTTTATATACATATACATATACATATATATATATATATACACACACATATAAATATTAAATTAAAAACAGAATTGTCATATGTATATTTTACTATAGAAATAGTCTTGTTTTCTATACATCCACAAATTCGATTTAAATTCAGATGTAAAAAACAAGTTTACCTTGCTGCTTTGACAAAGCACACACAAGCCTGACATTCTCGTCCAAGATCGAGCTATGCGAATTCGCCACTGCCTTAGCTGACAACACAACCCCTACCTCACACACGAAGAACCCCAACAAGATAACGACTTGACCACTGGTCTCGCTTCCACGCGACCTGAGCGTCGTCGTGACTCGCTGCCCCACTTCACTAACCCTAGACACGCGACTGCCACCACTCGCCAGACCCAACAATTGATTGACGACCCCATCTCCGAGCCATGTCGCTGCCATGGGCCGAAGTCGTCAGTAGTCGCGACACTGTCGCTCGCGACTTCGTTCGACCTAAGCTGAAATTGGAAAGGAGAATTCGTTCCGATTCGAGGAGGATTCGAGGAGGGTTCGAGCGTCTCCTTTCTGAATCGAGAATGTGATTTAATTCAGCCATTATTTTTCGATTTTGAATCTCGTTTTGTTTTGCAAAAGAAAGGGAAAGGGTATGTTAATTATAGCTGATGGTTGTCATGCTTCAGAAGACGAAAGGAAATCATGACTAGATTTCTGCGTGTCGAAAATATTAGCGTGCCTGAGACAATTTGCCACAGTGACCGTGAAATGAAAGCTTTAAAAATTCCCATGTGAAATTATTTCGACTGTGATATGAATGGTATATTATTTAAATTTAAATTGTGTCAATAAAATTTTCAATGCGTTTATATATTGTACGCTCACTCAACAACTCCAATCACTACGAAAATTGAAACCTGAAAATAATACACTATTACGGATCCAATGGAACTGGTTTCGTCAAATTCCGAGACTGTGTCTCGGAAGGCTATTTTTAAATTCAATTTAAACTATAAAATTTTAAAACTGAACAAACCACTGTTAATTTCAATTTTACAACTTATATTATCTTCAATGTTATCAATACAAATTTTATAAGCCTTTAAATTATTTTCGACAGGCTTAAAACTCCAGATTCAACATTTTACTCAACTTCAAGTTATTTGATTCAATAATTTAATTATCAAATAAATAGTGATATTTGAAATCAAGTTAAAATTAACTTTTAAATATTTAAAAATGAATTAAATATTCTGATTTTAAGTGCTAAAAAATTCTGGGTCGTCACATAGAACATTGATTTGCAAAGATGATTAGGGCTAGGAGTTTTAATTTCCCATTTCTCTCTCCATTTTCAGTGAAACTTGAGTGTTAGGAAAATAAGAATGAAGTGAGGAGGAGAGGTCGACTGAGCTAGAGTAATAAGTGGGGTTAATGGGCTGAAACCCAATCAAAAGTCCTAAGTGAAAAGTTGCAAAATTCTACTAACTCCAAACATATCGAAGTTATACTCAAAAAGGTCGCAAACGACATTTTGGACCCAATGGAAGAGGTCTCGAGTCCTAATTCGACTGTTTGCAAAGAGTAGCTTTTCGGACTTAAATCCGACTAACGATGCTATATTTAAATAAAATATTCAAATATGCAATCGTGAAATATGCGGGTTGTTACATTGAAGCCCGTGTCGTTCATCGTAACACGCGTTCATTGAAGAAAAGAATATGCAAGCTAGTAAATTAAAAATATATATCAAATGAACAAAAACATTTTCTTTCATTTGAAACAAAAGATCGATGGCCGAAGAAGGAGATCAAATCAATTTTTTTTCAAATCAAAATCACGGCCACCTTCCAGATTCAAAATCAAATGGCCGAGGATCGGAATCGAGTTCTCAGACAAAAAAGAAAACAACACACTATGAAATCGAATCCAATTTCCAATCAAAGGACCGCGATCTCGATCTCGACCGATTAGGCGCGCGCGATGTGGTTTCAAAATTGATCAGTGGTCTGGTGGAAGCGTCAAGCTTGGCGAAACAGTGTGGGGGCAAAAGATGCTCTGGGTCGTGTGGATTTCGATTCGCGATAAACGCAAGGCAGCGTGGTGTTGTGGGATTGGGCGTGGAGAACTCAAGCGGCGATTCTGCTGGGCTCGGTCAGGGCTCTGGCGAGTCGAGGTACAGTAGCGGTGATGATGGTGTCAATGTTCGTCAGGCTCGAGCTCGCGTTTGAACGATAGGCAGCGACCAGAGGTAGACGTGAGGCTAGTGGACAAGGAGATGGTTGTTCGACATTAGCAGGTGGTAAGGTATAAATGATTTATTCACTTCAATTTAAATCTGAAACGTATAAAGATTTGAAACTTGTAGTTTGTTTAATATTACAGTGAAGTGTTAAATATATAGATATATGCAAATATATAGATATTTGCATGAAGAATAAGGATGTCGAGGAGCGACCATCTGTGTAATTGCTTTGTGCGAGTACCCATATGTCAGATAATATGGCATGTATTTCTTTTCAAGAGGAAATTTGACACATCAAACACAAAATCAAGGCTATAACACAATGGATATGTAGTCTTCGAAAACAAATATAAAATAATCATAACATAAATCAGTCATAGATATTCATATCACAAAGGCGGAAACAGGTATGAATATAACACATAGAAGTGAACATCAAAGTAGTGTTCATAGAAGATCCACTACATCACAAAACAATAGTTACAAGTACTAGACAAAAGAATATGTATACATCATGGAGTCTCCATCTCGAATGTATAATAACAAAAACTACTAAGGTAAAGTAGTCAGGCAAAAGTCAGATGATGGACCCTGATAAGATGTCAAGTAGAAGCACCTGAAACACCTCGGTCGTACCGAGTATTATTTAAGAAGAAAAATAATAAACGGATCAGTCTAGCTATAAATATTAGATAAAATGGGATAGGATAAGAGACATGACAAATATATATATGATATCAACAAAAATCGTATAATATCTCAAATTTTCTCATACACCAAAAGAGTGTCATATCTTTATTTTATTCACCAAACCATAAATATTGATAAAGTTTATAAATGTAAATCAAAAAAATTGATGAAACACAAATCTAGAAATCATCAATTAGAAATACAGAAATCACAAAGGGGGAGGCCTATTAAAAATGGGAGCATGAAAACTCACCAACACGTGTATCACAAACGCGGAACGCTATCCCATAGTCGCTAACCATAGAGCCGATGCAATGACATAGTACAATGGTACGTCGGAGGAACCTGAAACTCAAATAATATGGAACAACGACATAGTACAATGGTACGCCCAATGAACCTGATAAGCCAGAACAACGACGTAGTACATCGGTACACCCGATGAACCGAGCTCCATAATAGAACGTGGGTCGCCAACCAATAAAAGTGAGTTGAAACTCCAAAGAATCCATAGGTTGCAAGGCTATAAAAAATGAGACGAAGCTCAATAAAATGAGGTATAGTCCCTCACGTGGACAAAGAGACATTGCATACCGCTAGTCTAAACCATAAAGTTATCACCATTGATCAATAAGAAGTGTAACTTACACTAAGCTAGTAAATAAATGAGTTTAGCTTCATGTGCCATAACCACTGGCTTAACTTAAAATATTTACAAACAGATTGTAGATTTCCATTCAAAAATTGTCACAAGATTTCAATCGAATAAGTCTAAGAATTAACCGACGAAGTAAACTCAAGCGTTTCATACCACTTGTTTTGCTATGTCGTTTAGTTGGATTTCTCGAACGAATAAGGAAAATGTTTGTATATACTAATAGATTGAAAAACGGTTTTAAAAATGAGCTTTGTATTAAAAGTAATGTTGAAATCATTTTTGTAAAAATGTTTGAGTATTTACTTCTAGTATAGTAGTTTAAAGTGACAAATCACATAAATTATCGTAAAAACAATCAATCACAAAAATTTCACATTCGATGAGGTGAATCGAAACCATAGAAATCGATATCAAATACATCAAATGGATGTCTCCAGAAATCCAGAAAAGATGTCATCAAAGTAGATAATAAATGACAACAATCAACCGGATCAACCAAAAATCGATATAAAATGGAAAGCCACATAAAACAGGTAAATTGGTTGAATTTAATAGCTCCAAACGTCAGGTGGTTTACCCAAACGTCTGAGCTGAAAGACTGGAATTTTCTTCCAAATCGCCCAGACGTCTGGGGAACAAACTCAGATGTCGGAGTTGTACATCTAGAACTTTTATTCCGTTGCCCCCAGACATCTGAGTGTTATACGAGACGCCTGAGCTGAAGCTTAGAGCAAAAATCAGCCTTGGCCATTAATGACCAAATCGGTTCGGGAGCGATCGTACGAGCAACAGAGGCTAAGGATTTATGCCAAATGACAACCCAGCCATATAGGCTCATCAAAACACTCCGAACAACATGTCCAACATCCATATAAGGATTTTCATAGATTTTGACTTCAAAATGCCAAAAATTGGAAAATTCGCCAAACCAATTCAATTCAAAAGCAAATGGACATGAGATAGATGTTAGGAATTCATATCTAACAACTATAAAAGGTATAAACATAGGTGTGAGTTTAAGAACTCACCTTTAAACCCAAAAACAATGAATGAGAAGCTCTAAAACAAAGCAAGACCAGTTGCTCTTCAATAAGACCTGAAGAATCCTCAATCTATTATCAATTGTAATGGATTTCCTAACTTAGGGTTAGAATTTTTGAAAATTAAAGGGAGATTAAGATGGAGAAGATAAAGAGGATGCTTACCTAAAATTCTCTTTGATTTAGAACTAGAATCTTAAATTTCCTAAGAATTTACGATTTAGGAATTTCTAATTTCCTCTCTTTTCCTACATTTTTTCCTTTTTCTAGAGTGTTAGGAATTGTCATGAATGAATGAAGAAGAGTGGAGTGGGAGTTTTTATTGTAGAGGAGTTGGGTTCTTTCTTTAGGTTACTAGGCTGAAACCCAAACCCGAAGCCCCAAATGAAAGTACCAAAATTCTAAACAACTTCAAACATATCGATGTCTGTACTCAAAAAGGTTGCAAATACCGTTTTGGACTCAATGGAAGTAGTGTCGAATCCTAATTCGACTGTTTACAAAAAGTAGTATTTTAGACTTTAATCCGACTAACGATGCTATATTTAAATTAAACATTTTAAATATATATATTTTCGTAAAATATGCGGATTGTTACAAATTGGTCGCCGCTTCCCTCTATGATGGACAGATCAGAGACTATCGGTGAGTTCGCCGCCGCATGCCGTGTAACGCCCCGAAAATTTTCGACTTTCGAAAATTCAACATCGATACTCACTTTATCGACTGCCGAGAAATCGAAGGCCAAAAACCCGAAATGTTATGGTTTAAGAAAAAGAATTTAAGAAAAGATAAGAGAAAAAGATAAGAAGAGATAAGAGGATAGAAAAAGATAGGGAAAAGAAAACAGAAAATAGAGAAGAGATAGAAAGAAAAGAAAATGGAAAACAGAAAACAACAGAACAATATCAGAATCTCACAATTCGCAGCGGAACAACATATAATAATAAATGAATAATCTTTAAACAAAGAACTATATCAGTTATTACATTTTATACTTTACATTTCATTACATCATATCATATCATCAGAGTATACAACATCAAACAAACAGCGGAAAAAGAAATACTATATAACTAGTAATACGCCATGCCATCCAGCTTGCCTCCAGCAACTCCAGAATATCCTGATAAACCTTAACTCTTGACTGCCCGTGTGGAAATTGGTGGGCACCCAGAGTTTAGGAAGGAAAACAATAAACTCCGAGTCAGTCATGTGACTGGTGTGAGAACTCAAAACAGTTTATTTATCTTTAAAATCAAAATAGAGGAATATTTTTAAATCAATTCGAAATGCTTTTAAAAACGAGACTACCATAAGACCTCCCGCCACACACACAATGCAAACGCAGAATCGGAGGAGATTTCTCCTTATGATAGTTAAAGATGCTTGATACGCATTTAAAAGAACATTTTATATTATTACTAGTGCATAGTGTAGGAAAAATTTATTTCGAAAGTAGAATATAAATCTTAGCCAGCATAGACATTTCGAACTATGCCTACTATAGCTAACTATGTTCAATAGCAGGTTACCGCCACATTCCATAGCAGGTTATACAACTAAAACCGTACAAGTCTCGTAGTGTTTCTTTGGATTTCCAACGAATGATCAGGCCAAGGAACTTCCCATTGCCACATGAGAATGCCTTTGGATGGACATCCCCGAGAACCAAACCGGATCTCTGCCAACACAAGGCCGGGTTACCCCTAACTGAGTAACAACTGACCGAATATGCCATCCCCCGGTCCTTTGGGACCTTTTCACCGAGCGCTCGTAATCAATTCACACAATCATAACAAAGTGTTTTCAACATGAGTAAGTATCTGGGCTCCATACCATGATACCACCCTTTTCCAGAAGGAAATGCACACATCCTAAAGGGCGCTACCCCTCATAACCTTGCTGCTTCTTTCCTGTTTTGACCATTCACGGGGTGTGAGGCTCGACGAAGTCACGTCCACAAAAACATACTTTATACAAAAGCCATGCTTTGGGTCAACAAATGATCATAGAAATGATCACCAGGATAGACGATCAAATAAACGATCCTATCACAAATAATCAACACAATGATCATTTCAGCATCACTCAGCATGTCACATTACCAAATTGGGAATATATCGCTAATAACATTCAACTACATAACCTCTGAGCTCGTACGTCTCAGAGAAGGGTGTTAAGCTAAAAGAATAAATTCTCCGCCACCAACAGAAATATATCTGAATGAAATCGGCTTTATATCTCAACTTGTAATGTCAGACATATAATCCATACAAGTCTGTTCCGGGCTCGAACAAAACCGAAGGCACTTACAAAGAAGTCCTTGCAATCCGGATATTCACAATCCTGATCGGATTTCTCATCACTTAGGGAGTCTCTATACCGTTGCAACTCAGTGCAGAGACAATCGATAGGTCATCCTATCGCTTTCGCAAATACCGGGTCTTCAACACCGATCTTCAATGCAATTCACAACGACGTATCACATATTCGGAATGGGTTATACGACCCCATGGTCCTTTCCCGGTTAACCCGAATAGTGAGCGCTTATTCAAAAATAAGTGTGGCATTCAAATTCAACAAATCACATCAATTACCCATTCAAAGGGAAATATTGATAGTCGGTTATTGAACTATCAATTGATATGCACACATCACCAGTTTCCAAATAATTTTTCAAATTATTTATTTTCCAAAATATCTTCACTAGATATATAATTTTCACACTTCAAAAATAAATCAATATTTATTTTTAAACCAATTCTACTTTCTTTTATAAATTCAATAGTGAATTTACATTCCAAAGTATTAATGAATATACGACTTCAATTCAATTTATAACATTCATTTTCAATTTATCTTCAAAAAGATAAATTCTCTAATATTCACTTTATTTTGGAAAAACATTTCCATACTTATTTATTCATAAGTAATTCACAAATTTTATTTATTTTCAACACTTAGAAAATATTCAATATACATAAATCGAGATTAAGTATATATTTCATTCTTTAAGGAAATCATTCTCATAAACATATTTATTTGGGCCAAAACGAATGTTGCGTTAAACATCGTTACGACAACCCAAAATCACTAGTATAGGGATTCGAATTTTAAGATAGATATATAAATCCCAATACTATACAAAACATTTCCTTTCGGAAATCATTTACTATAACAACAGTGTTATAGTCCACCATTTCCTTTTATTTCTCGAAAACGTCTATTTCAACAATCAATGTTGAAATATATGGTTTCGAATCTCAACACATTTTAAAACATCGTTAGATCGTTTTAATTCAATTTAAACATCTCATTCAAACATTTTCTTTAACATATTATTCACTATTCAAAAACGTGAATATTCTTTGTTAACAAATTTCATCCTTTTATTCATTTTATTTCAAACGATTATTCACAGTCAAAAATGTGAATATAACTCCATTAATAGGTTTCAGCAATTTACTTATCAAAATAAGTCGTTTGCGAATTTATAAAACAACGTTTATAAATCCTTTTTCTATTTATCTTATAAAAACTTCTTTTTATAAATTCCTTTATTAAACTATTCCAGTTTATAACTCAATTATAAACTAAAAGTTCATATTATAAGTCAAATGCTTATAAAGCGATTATTTTACAAAATCGTTCTTTTAAACTTCATAATTATAAATCTTATAACTTATAAGATTCAATGATTTATTCAAAACTATTCTTTTAATAACTTCACAAATTTATAAATCTTACTATTTATAAATCTCATTTATAACTTCTCCATTTATAATTCTATAAATTTCATTCATTTACAAAATTCATTTTCACTTCATTCAAACACTTATAAAAACTCGTTTTATAATGTCAATATTCCAATTTATAAATATCCATTTATAAATCTCTTAATATAAATCAATTTATATTATTCTTTAAAACGTCTTTAATCTCCTTTATCATTTCACCATTTCGATTCATAAAATAATTAAATTTTATAAATCCTATATTTAGACCTTTCACAATAAATTCTAAAATTCTAATTAAACTATTTTATAAAATCATTAGCATCATATTCTCGAAAATCAACTTTTAACTATATTTCTCAAAAATCATAATTTTTATAACTTTAAAATTTATAGTGTTTATTTATTTAAAATAGATCAAATTCCAAACATATAGTATATTTTCAAAAATCACTTTATACATTATTTTAAAATTCCAAAACTTGGTCCAATGATGCTACACACCAAATAGTCAATCACGACAACAACGACATCATATATCGATATCATAGTCCATCAAATATCAAAATATCTGAAATCAAATAAATACTGTTGAGGAATCCAGTTGGATCCCTCCAACCTGTTTCCTGCATCCACAAACATTAGCACAATACCAATTTCGCTCGAGTACGAAATTATCGCGGTATATGGGATTTAAAATATTATCCACTTAATAGACGGCGCAATAGGGTCTCATCCGCTAAAAAATGCGGGGAATCAACAACTGCAATATATACATATGCCAATATATATATATTGATATTATTTATAATACCAATTTCACTATTTATGAAATATTCGCGGTATATGTTTTTAATAAATAACATCCGCTTACTAACGGCGTATAATGTCTATTTTAACAATCAATAGATAACAATCATCATTCAAACATGCATTCAAATATTTTAAATCTAACTATTTAAAATAAAATCGAAACTGATTCGATTGAGTGAGAAGTTCTCACCTTGATTTTAATTTCCGTTTTAGCGATTTATTTCGAATAAAATTAAACGTGCGTTTAATTTTACCCAAAATTCTCACTAACTCCAAATGACACCAATCCAATTTCATCGCGTAGTGCTCGTCCATACGATTCCAACGCAACTGGTTTCGCGCGTTTTCGACCTCGTATGAAAAAGATATTGATTTTACAAGTTTACACGATTTTAATAACTATAATTACAACTAAATTAACAATTTTAATACCCTAAGCAACCTCGGCCCTTGGATTTGCACTGCTCAACATCAGGCCGTGTATCACCTCCATCTCCCTCACGCGCAAGAACACCCAGGCAACATGAATTTGAGGCCGAACCCATTAGCATGATTTAGGGTTTAATATTGCTAACACCACACACGATGAAAACTCGATCAACAACTTGCAATTCGAAGCTCTTGACCCCCTCCATGCTCGGCCTGAATGGCACAAGGCTCGGCCCCCCCTTCCACCTCGTATGGCGTGCGCAAGTCAAGGCTGACGGCCTCCCCTAGCTCCCCCTCCGTTGCACAAAAATCCATCATCACCGTATAGATCTCTAGCTCTCTTCATGCTCTTCCATTCTCTAGTTGAAACCTAAGGATAATTGTTGATGGATTGGAAGAGATTGAGGGAGAAGTGAGAGCAATTTCTGGCCATTCATATAAAAGAGGCGGCTAGGGTTTCATAACCTAATTATTTTTTTTTTTTAAAAATTTATGAAGGTCGTGGGTCTATTTATAGAAGAACGAACGAACACTATTCATCCGGAAATTCCGAACTCCGATTTACGCGCCGAAACTGACGTTCCTAGGGTTTATCCCGCATTCCGGACACAATGGAACAGGTTTGGAAAGCTAATTCAGATATCTGTGCGAGTTATGGCTATAAACGCTCAATTTGAATTAAACCGATTTAAGCGATTTTCTAGGCGTTTTAATTTGTACCGGACAAACGGTAAATCCGATTGACACGAAATTTGAAACCTTACAATAATATCACATTACGAATCCGATGAAACTGGTTTCGTCGAAATCCGATACTTTTTGAAAAATGGCTATTTTAACTCGCCAAATTAAAATTAAAAATAAATCGATGCGTTTCGAGCTGCCACGATCAAACGATAGCTCCAATTGACACGAAAATTGAAATCCAGTAATAACTAACTATTACGGATCCAATGGAACTGGTTTCGTTCAATTCTGAGACTGTTCAAAAATTGACTATTTTCACTAGTCGATTTTAATATTAAAATATTCAATTTTCACAAATTAACTTTTAATTCGATTTTAAAAGTTCTAAAATATCGTTCTAACTCCCATATGATAAAATAAAATTTTACAAATCATTTTCAATCATATTTAACTCAATTTTCAATTATTTCCATAATTTAACATATTAAATTATTGATTAAATTATCCAATTAAATCCAATAATTCAAATAAAAATTTATTTGACTTATAAATTCACTTATTAATATTTAAAATTAATTAAATATTCAAATTTTAATTATCAAAAATTCTGGGTCGTTACAATCTTCCCCACTTAAAAGAATTTCGTCCTCGAAATTAACAAGTAAGAAAAGTTACAGAATCTATTAACTTTCCAAAATCCATAGTTAAATTTCTTACAATAACTTTACTAAGTTTTCAAATCATACTTAGTTATCTTTTCAAAAACAACTACTATTGTTTAACTTTCAATTTCAAATCAAAGTTAAAGTTTTCAAAATTTTCCAATTTTCTCAAATATATTCTAACGCCTTAAATTTTCGGAAAAATTCGCCATAGTCTCCTTTGCGCGGCTCGATCCGAAAAAAAATGACAGTATATATATCACAAATATACATCTCATCAAGTAATGAGGCATCCCGAAGGGAAAAAATTGTAAAAGTACGATATTTAATCCGAGATATGTACCTTATATTTTATTAGCAAGCATATACGGCTAATATAGCGCGAAAGCGAGCTCCAAATGCGAAGCAAACGCGATCCGCACCTACTAATCACTCAACAAACAACATGAGAATCATGCATATAGATAATAGTATCAATATATAACATATAGTAACATAATAACTATACATGTCAACATAGCAATGCATCCAATAGCAATATATATTCAACCATCAACCAACTACCATTCATAATCATAAATATTCATTCATATTCTCATTAATATTCAATGAATTGGGTTTTCAATTTAATCACATTTGATTCATTAACAGTGGATGTTTTTACTAACATTCATTTTCAATTAGTTTATGTTCACTAATTCATATTCAAGTTGGTTCACTTCCAAATCAAATTCAATTCTATTTAAGTTTCACTTAACTACCAATTGGATTTTAATTACTTTAGCTTCCAATTTCATTAATACTTAATGAATTATATACAATCAACTAACAATCATATAACAACCAAAGTATATTCTTTACAACCAAGTTCCTTTGCTTTCAATTGGTTTAATTAAATTGATTTTTCATTCTATCATTCAACTTTCAATAACTTTATATTTTAATGAATTAACACTTACATTCATTATTCCATATCAATTTAATTCACATTCAATTGATTAATATTCAATCCATTCATTCAATCCAATTTCTAAAGTTGAATTTCATTTCATATAACTCAAGTTCACATTTATCACTTAACTTTATTAATTTATTTTAATACTAATATCAACTTCATTCAACAACTCTTAAGTTATATTTCATTTCATAAACATCACTTGTTTTACATAACTTAAATTCATTTTTATTACAACTCATATTCATAAATATATTCATATAATTTCACTTCTTATATATATAAGTTTATTTCACAATTGTAAATCACTTTAATTATAATTCAATTCTTATAATTCATTTGCTTATACAATTATTCTTTAATTTAAATTATTCAAACAACTTATTCAACAACCAAACAATCAACTTATATACACTTTAATAATTCTGAAAAATTATTTCATTATATATAAAATATAATCAAGGTAAAATTATTTCATTTACCCAATTTAAAACAATACTGTGTCGAATTGTTCTGTACAAGTGTTTAGAGATCCCTATCAACAACGTTAATTACTCGTATTAACCAGAATCTATATACCACTCAACAAACCAATCATCACAATATAAAACAATTTTATATTCACTAACAAATACGCTCTCATAGCTATTATTACACTCAAACTCAATCTAGATCACTACTGACTCTATCTCCAATGAGTAATACCCAACAGAACCATGGTTGTCGCTTAACCAACAGCTCTGATACCAAATGTAACAAACGGGAATTTTCGACTTTCGAAAATTCAACATCGATACTCACTTTACCGACTGCCGAGAAATCGAAGGCCAAAAACCCGAAATGTTATGGTTTAAGAAAAATAATTTAAGAAAAGAGAAGAGAAAAAGATAAGAAGAGATAAGAGGATAGAAAAAGATAGGGAAAAGAAAACAGAAAATAGAGAAGAGATAGAAAGAAAAGAAAATGGAAAACAGAAAACAACAGAACAATATCAGAATCTCACAATTCGCAGCGGAACAACATATAATAATAAATGAATAATCTTTAAACAAAGAACTATATCAGTTATTACATTTTATACTTTACATTTCATTACATCATATCATATCATCAGTGTATACAACATCAAACAAACAGCAGAAAAAGAAATACTATATAACTAGTAATACGCCATGCCATCCAGCTTGCCTCCAGCAACTCCTGAATATCCAGAATATCCTGATAAACCTTAACTCTTGACTGCCCGTGTGGAAATTGGTGGGCACCCAGAGTTTAGGAAGGAAAACAATAAACTCCGAGTCAGTCATGTGACTGGTGTGAGAACTCAAAACAGTTTATTTATCTTTAAAATCAAAATAGAGGAATATTTTTAAATCAATTCGAAATGCTTTTAAAAATGAGACTACCATAAGACCTCCCGCCACACACACAATGCAAACGCAGAATCGGAGGAGATTTCTCCTTATGATAGTCAAAGATGCTTGATACGCATTTAAAAGAACATTTTATATTATTACTAGTGCATAGTGTAGGAAAAATTTATTTCGAAAGTAGAATATAAATCTTAGCCAGCATAGACATTTCGAACTATGCCTACTATAGCTAACTATGTTCAATAGCAGGTTACCGCCACATTCCATAGCAGGTTATACAACTAAAACCGTACAAGTCTCGTAGTGTTTCTTTGGATTTCCAACGAATGATCAGGCCAAGGAACTTCCCATTGCCACATGAGAATGCCTCTGGATGGACATCCCCGAGAACCAAACCGGATCTCTGCCAACACAAGGCCGGGTTACCCCTAACTGAGTAACAACTGACCGAATATGCCATCCCCTGGTCCTTTGGGACCTTTTCACCGAGCGCTCGTAATCAATTCACACAATTATAACAAAGTGTTTTCAACATGAGTAAGTATCTGGGCTCCATACCATGATACCACCCTTTTCCAGAAGGAAATGCACACATCCTAAAGGGCGCTACCCCTCATAACCTTGCTGCTTCTTTCCTGTTTTGACCATTCACGGGGTGTGAGGCTCGACGAAGTCACGTCCACAAAAACGTACTTTATACAAAAGCCATGCTTTGGGTCAACAAATGATCATAGAAATGATCACCAGGATAGACGATCAAATAAACGATCCTATCACAAATAATCAACACAATGATCATTTCAGCATCACTCAGCATGTCACATTACCAAATTGGGAATATATCGCTAATAACATTCAACTACATAACCTCTGAGCTCGTACGTCTCAGAGAAGGGTGTTAAGATAAAAGAATAAATTCTCCGCCACCAACAGAAATATATTTGAATGAAATCGGCTTTATATCTCAACTTGTAATGTCAAACATACAATCCATACAAGTCTGTTCCGGGCTCGAACAAAACCGAAGGCACTTACAAAGAAGTCCTTGCAATCCGGGTATTCACAATCCTGATCGGATTTCCCATCACTTAGGGAGTCTCTATACCGTTGCAACTCAGTGCAGAGACAATCGATATGTCATCCTATCGCTTTCGCAAATACCGGGTCTTCAACACCGATCTTCAATGCAATTCACAACGACGTATCACATATTCGGAATGGGTTATACGACCCCATGGTCCTTTCCCGGTTAACCCGAATAGTGAGCGCTTATTCAAAAATAAGTGTGGCATTCAAATTCAACAAATCACATCAATTACCCATTCAAAGGGAAATATTGATAGTCGGTTATTGAACTATCAATTGATATGCACACATCACCAGTTTCCAAATAATTTTCCAAATTATTTATTTTCCAAAATATCTTCACTAGATATATAATTTTCACACTTCAAAAATAAATCAATATTTATTTTTAAACCAATTCTACTTTCTTTTATAAATTCAATAGTGAATTTACATTCCAAAGTATTAATGAATATACGACTTTAATTCGATTTATAATATTCATTTTCAATTTATCTTCAAAAAGATAAATTCTCTAATATTCACTTTATATTGGAAAAACATTTCCATACTTATTTATTCATAAGTAATTCACAAATTTTATTTATTTTCAACACTTAGAAAATATTCAATATACTTAAATCGAGATTAAGTATATATTTCATTCTTTAAGGAAATCATTCTCATAAACATATTTATTTGGGCCAAAACGAATGTTGCGTAAAACATCGTTACGACAACCCAAAATCACTAGTATAGGGATTCGAATTTTAAGATAGATATATAAATCCCAATACTATACAAAACATTTCCTTTCGGAAATCATTTACTATAGCAACAGTGTTATAGTCCACCATTTCCTTTTATTTCTCGAAAACGTCTATTTCAACAATCAATGTTGAAATCTATGGTTTCGAATCTCAACACATTTTAAAACATCGTTAGATCATTTTAATTCAATTTAAACATCTCATTCAAACATTTTCTTTAACATATTATTCACTATTCAAAAACGTGAATATTCTTTGTTAACAAATTTCATCCTTTTATTCATTTTATTTCAAAGGATTATTCACAGTCAAAAATGTGAATATAACTCCATTAATAGGTTTCAGCAATTTACTTATCAAAATAAGTCGTTTGCGAATTTATAAAACAACGTTTATAAATCCCTTTTCTATTTATCTTATAAAAACTTCTTTTTATAAATTCCTTTATTAACCTATTCCAGTTTATAACACAATTATAAACTAAAAGTTCATATTATAAGTCAAATGCTTATAAAACGATTATTTTACAAAATCGTTCTTTTAAACTTCATAATTATAAATCTTATAACTTATAAGATTCAATGATTTATTCAAAACTATTCTTTTAATAACTTCACAAATTTATAAATCTTACTATTTATAAATCTCATTTATAACTTCTCCATTTATAATTCTATAAATTTCATTCATTTACAAAATTCATTTTCACTTCATTCAAACACTTATAAAAACTCGTTTTATAATGTCAATATTCCAATTTATAAATATCCATTTATAAATCTCTTAATATAAATCAATTTATATTATTCTTTAAAACGTCTCTAATCTCCTTTATCATTTCACCATTTCGATTCATAAAATAATTAAATTTTACAAATCCTATATTTAGACCTTTCACAATAAATTCTAAAATCCTAATTAAACTATTTTATAAAATCATTAGCATCATATTCTCGAAAATCAACTTTTAACTATATTTCTCAAAAATCGTAATTTTTATAACTTTAAAAATTATAATGTTTATTTATTTAAAATAGATCAAATTCCAAACATACAGTATATTTTCAAAAATCACTTTATACATTATTTTAAAATTCCAAAACTTGGTCCAATGATGCTACACACCAAATAGTCAATCACGACAACAACGACATCATATATCGATATGATAGTCCATCAAATATCAAAATATCTGAAAGCAAATAAATACTGTTGAGGAATCCAGTTGGATCCCTCCAACCTGTTTCCTGCATCCACAAACATTAGCACAATACCAATTTCGCTCCAGTACGAAATTATCGCGGTATATGGGATTTAAAATATTATCCGCTTAATAGACGGCGCAATAGGGTCTCATCCGCTAAAAAATGCGGGGAATCAACAACTGCAATATATACATATGCCAATATATATATATATTGATATTATTTATAATACCAATTTCACTGTTTATGAAATATTCGTGGTATATGTTTTTAATAAATAACATCCGCTTACTAACGGCGTATAATGTCTATTTTAACAATCAATAGATAACAATCATCATTCAAACATGCATTCAAATATTTTAAATCTAACTATTTAAAATAAAATCGAAACTGATTCGATTGAGTGAGAAGTTCTCACCTTGATTTTAATTTCCGTTTAAGCGATTTATTTCGAATAAAATTAAACGTGCGTTTAATTTTACCCAAAATTCTCATTAACTCCAAACGACTCCAATCCAATTTCATCGCGTAGTACTCGTCCATACGATTCCAACGCAACTGGTTTCGCGCGTTTTCGACCTCGTATGAAAAGGATATTGATTTTACAAGTTTACACGATTTTAATAACTATAATTACAACTAAATTAACAATTTTAATACCCTAAGCAACCTGGGCCCTTGGATTTGCACTGCTCAACAGCAGGCCGTGTATCACCTCCATCTCCCTCACGCGCAAGAACACCCAGGCAACATGAATTTGAGGCCGAACCCATTAGCATGATTTAGGGTTTAATATTGCTAACACCACACACGATGAAAACTCGATCAACTACTTGCAATTCGAAGCTCTTGACCCCCTCCATGCTCGGCCTGAATGGCACAAGGCTCGGCCCCCCCTTCCACCTCGTATGGCGTGCACAAGTCAAGGCTGACGGCCTCCCCTAGCTCCCCCTCCGTTGCACCAAAATCCATCATCACCGTATAGATCTCTAGCTCTCTTCATGCTCTTCCATTCTCTAGTTGAAACCTAAGGATAATTGTTGATGGATTGGAAGAGATTGAGGGAGAAGTGAGAGCAATTTCTGGCCATTCATATAAAAGAGGCGGCTAGGGTTTCATAACCTAATTATTATTATTTTTAATTTATGAAGGTTGTGGGTCTATTTATAGAAGAACGAACGAACACTATTCGTCCGGAAATTCCAAACTCCGATTTACGCGCCGAAACTGACGTTCCTAGGGTTTATCTCGTGTTCCGGACACAATGGAACAGGTTTCGAAAGCTAATTCGGACCTCTGTGCGAGTTATGGCTATAAACGCTCAATTTGAATTAAACCGATTTAAGCGATTTTCTAGGCGTTTTAATTTGTACCGGACAAACGGTAAATCCGATTGACATGAAATTTGAAACCTTACAATAATATCACATTACGGATCCGATGAAACTAGTTTCGTCGAAATCTGAGACTTTTTGAAAAATGGCTATTTTAACTCGCCAAATTAAAATTAAAAATAAATCGATGCGTTTCGAGCTGCCACGATCAAACGATAGCTCCGATTGACACGAAAATTGAAATCCAGTAATAACTAACTATTACGGATCCAATGGAACTGGTTTCGTTCAATTCTGAGACTGTTCAAAAATTGACTATTTTCACTAGTCGATTTTAATATTAAAATATTCAATTTTCACAAATTAACTTTTAATTCGATTTTAAAAGTTCTAAAATATCGTTCTAACTCCCATATGATAAAATAAAATTTTACAAATCATTTTCAATCATATTTAACTCAATTTTCAATTATTTCCATAATTTAACATATTAAATTATTGATTAAATTATCCAATTAAATCCAATAATTCAAATAAAAATTTATTTGACTTATAAATTCACTTATTAATATTTAAAATTAATTAAATATTCAAATTTTAATTATCAAAAATTCTGGGTCATTACATGCCGACCCCAAGGTGGAGTCACGGTCATCAACATCGCCCAACAATGCGTAGCGCCGCCGTGAGCTTTGAAGGCAATTTTAGGCAAATCTTTTGCATGTTACTAAAAACGACGACCACTATTTATCCTGGACCCCATCGTCTATGCAACGGCACTTCTCGATCGCTGATCGGATGAAGATCCACCGTCGGATCAAAACCTTAAGCAATGGACGGTCGAAACTAAATCACCTATTTTCGGACTAATGGTGATTTGAATTGAGAAACAAATTGCATCGGTGAATTACGCTCATCGAGAGCTTTGAAATGGTATATAATATGTTGGGGTTTGGAGGAGTTTGATTTTTGGAATTTAATTTGAAACTGAATTTGCAATTCGGGAATTAGTGTTTTGAGTTTGAATTGGTTTCTGCCTTTAACAACAGAGAAGAAGATAGAATTGTACGTACAGACAATTGGAATAAGAAATTGTTAGGGTTTATAACGGCCTATATAGATCAAAAATAGGAATGAATGGGCTAGATCGATTTGAAAGTTGAACAATAAACGACCTGAAAAGCCTTTTTCGTTCTCGAAACAAAAATGAGTAATCCCATATATCAAAATAAATGTTTTCGATAGTTTTAAACTCAATGGAATAAGTTTCAAGTCCTAATTCCAACATATGAAGAAGTTAGCTTGAAAATTAGCTTATTTCAAATTGATTTCAGTTAAATTAATTTCTACGCGTTTCAAGCCCGTACGATTAAACAACAAGTCCGATAACTACGAAACATGAAACCTTACAATAATTCACCGTTACGGGTCCGATGAAATAGGTTTCATATAATTCCAATAAAGTGGCCAAAATGCCTATTTTCACATTAATTAAATAAATTTTTATTAAATTAAACTTATCATTTCTTATTTTCCAATTAATTAACTATCTATTTTTATCATTTTTGATTTCATAGACATTTACAAAATTTAAAATAAAATTACATATCAAATTCAGCGTTAAATATTTCACTACTTACAGTGTTCAATTTCAACTACAATTAAACCAAATTAATTAAAATTAACTTCCAATAAATTGTTTTGTTTTGATTTCAGTCTTTTATTTCAAAATTTATTACTCTACGGACATAGTTAGCATTTTTTATATCTTGTTACACTAACCTTCTACAATATCATCTTATTTTCCATTAAAGTAATATTTAGTTACATTTGAATGCAATAAATCCAATTATTATAAATTAAATTCTAATATTTTGATCAACTTGATTCCAATTCTTTTTATTCAATACATAGTCATATTATGATTAAAATTTACATTGGTTACGTCTTATTGAATTAATATTCTACAATTGTCAATGTAATCCACATTAACTGTACTTAATTAAGTGAATTATTTGTAATTAGATTTCAGATTCAATTTAACAATCTAAATAAATAGGTAACATATAATAATTGTTACGGTTAACCTTTAGTTACACCTTATAAGTTTATAATCCACAAAAAGTGTTATAATTACTACTACAACACTAATTTTTATTCAATTACCGTTTATTACACATTATTCATTAATTAATCAACATTTAAATTATCAGTTACTCCTTCAATCCAATTATTATTTAACATACACATTACTACAATTAATTAACAATCTATCACCAATTATACCTTTTTAATCATTTCAGTTAATTGGAATTACATTCAAAGAAGTTATAAATTACCTTAAATTAATACTATTACATTTTAATCCAATTACATTCTTATATTTTAATCAAATTTTTTATTTCTTCCAACATTAAATCATAAAAGCTTATTAAATCTACTATTTTTAATTATCAAAAATTAAGAGTCATTACAGAATGATGACGAGCAGGAAGATTCGGTGAGTTATTTATATATTGTGATTTGTTAACCTTTGGAGTGCAACTACTATGCAAAAGCATAATTCACTTGTCCTGACTCTTGATTATTTTGAGAATTAAAATAGCATCATGCCAATATGCAACTAATGAACAAAAATTCTACTTGAATCAATACTGGCAATCTTAATTCGTTTTGACAAACAATGAAATATGAGCAAACAGTTACATTCCTTTTCAAATAGAAGCCTTTTTATGCCTTATTAAAAAGAAGCCTTTTGTGCCTCAATAGTGTTTGTAGATGTAAAGAGGCTACCCTTATATTTAAAATAGTAATTTATACAAACATATTAACTACATAACTACTGCATTGAGGGGCATGGTAGAAGAACTTATTAGACTATGCATGAACATAGGAATTCGAAAGGACTGTGAATTCTATTGTTTCATACTCAATTTCAATCCGCTTTATTTTCACAAAAATGAATATAATAAATACAATAACTATAAAATCCAAGTATGCCTACAAACAGTAACCATAAAATCCATGTTTGCATTTTTGTATTATTACTATCCAACTTAAAAATAAATAAAACCATATTAAACAACACCAATGATTACTCAAATCAGGGGAATAATTTTATAGATTGAATTATAAGATTTCATGTTTATTTTCCTAGGATTTTTTTTACTTCAAACGCTTGCATTATACATTAAGTAATCAAGAATAATTTTACAGATCAACAAACAATTATTTTAAGATCAATGACTCAAAGAAAACAGGTTTTAATAAGATTTCATATTTTTATTATAGAGCCAATTTCTTGTTTTTGTTAAGAGGTTGGAAAAATAAGAATATTATTTGAACTCTTGAGCAAAATTCATGTTTGATTGGGTTACTTGTCCCAAATTTAATACCCATTTATTCTTTGATATCCTTAACACAAAACAAATTTACTTTCTTTATAATATTTACTTACAATCTAGTCATTAATTCTCAAGTTGATATCATTAAGGTAAGCAATGATAAAAAGGACGTGAATTTTTATGTAAAGAAAACAAATTTGGAAAGCCTAACCATAATAATCACGTATTGGGTTGCATGATTTCATTTAGCAAGCAAATGGGAGGTTATACCGAACATATTATTTAGGATTTCTTTTTACAGTTATTAAAAAGCCAACTGCACCTATATCTTGGATGTTTGAAGAATCCCGGTGGTTGACGGAGAGAAACCAAAACAGAAAATATAATCTACCAAAAAATGTTAAAAATTATATTATCTGTAATGCCTAAATTATTACATATATTACAAAAAATATTAACCAATAACACACAAACTTGAAGTAGATTGTTGTGACAAAAAATTATGTAAGGTATGGTCTTGACTTGCAAGAATTGATGCCAAATAGAGTAGTGGAAGACGATTGAAGGTGCAATATTGTCAGAGAGGTAAGTTCCATGTGTAGTGCATCATGAGATGAAGAAGAATGGTTGATTACAATGTTTTACCAAACTATAAGAGTCTGAATTATAAGATCTTTTTAAAGGGTTTTTCGGTTTTGGAGAAAAGCGTGACAGAGAGTTTGAAACAAGAGAAAAATAAAATAGGGTAAAGCAGAAATATAGATTGAGTGAAAAATAAATTAGGGTTTTTTGGGCATTGATGAAGAAATGTTATGAGTGGGTCTGGAGAAGGAAGATAGATATACGGGAGAACAAAAAAATTGGTGGGCTCCCATCAACATTAACTGGCACCCAAACACTGTATTTTTATCAATGTCATCGGAAAAAATATCGCTCGGTATTGAAACACTAATATCCAGTGCTGTTAATATTAGAATTTCTTATAGTGTGAGATTATCCTGATTGCCAAAATTGTTTAAACAATTGATTCCATTTTGATTTTGAATCTCATCATAGAGTTCAAAATAGAATTGGCATGAGTTATAATTGTTTAAGATTTCAAATTTTGATTGTTTTGAATCCTTGAATCAAGATATCACACAAATATGAATTACACAACTCATTTATCCTCTGATTTTGTTGTGCAGAGAGTTCAAGTAAATTCGAAATCGTTTCAATGCTACTTTCAACATTTGCGGTGGGTCATCATTTTGAAAATTTTGTGATTCAAAATCCGAATTATTTATACAATACTTGTTGTTAAAATATCCATAAGAATTCGAACTGAAATTGTATGGATTATATTGACTTTCACAACAATCGAAAAATTCATGTAAGCAGGGAAACTTAGCGATTTACAAGAATGTGTTTTTTTTTCTTTGGATTTTTTTATAAAGGGGAATTATTTACCAAAATAAATTTATTTTTCTAGAGGGAAATTTGATTCTTGTTTTGTTTTTGGGTTCCCAATTTTATTTTGAAAAGGTTTTATATTGTTTTTAATTTTTTTCTTTTCAAAATTTTTTTTTTTGGATTTTGATTTTGATTAAAAATTGTAAAAGAAAAAATTTAATAACTAAGTTAAGAAATATTTATACTTTTTTTAGTTTTGGATTTTGAATTTTTTTTTTAAAATATGCATGAACGAATGCAAATAAATAAATGCAAATGTTTAATTACAAATTTCCTATTCTAAGTAGCTCCTAACCCAATATTGTGTAATCACACTTTGTCTTAATCCAACATGATAGTTCTCAGCCAGGTAATAGACAGGATTTATCGGGGCAGCACGAATCACTATAGCAATGCAATCGAAGGTTTAAGTACCTTGGAGAAATAATCAATATAATATTTGCGAATCACCGTAATATTTATAACTGATTATTGCTCTGCCGTACCCTAAAACCAAGAAAATAAATTTTCGAAAGAGTACAACTTGCCAATATACATTATGCCCTAGATGAGCTCGTGACGCCCTTAAGATATGTAACCGTTATTATTAGTCAAGTTCTAAGATGAAATGCAAAGCATAAATTAAACGTGAATTAACGATGCAACTACGAATGAAATTTTTTTGTTTATGAATTTTCTTTTTAAATGCAAGCAACCAACAATGCAATGAGAATAAAAACAAAAGATGGAAGCACGATACCGGAGCATGCACAATTTACTAGCAATTATTTTAAAGCAACAAATTTTTTTTTATAAGCAAGCAAACAGTTAATTTTGGTAAGCGGTTCTTTTCCTTCTTGATTTTCTGCTTTGGCCACCTACAATTAAAATCAAGATATATACAAGTTTTTTAATATGAAATAAGTAACTAAAACTAAAGAAAAACCAAAACAAATTAAACTAAAATGGTTGAAAACAACTTGTTATTAAAAAATGCCATAACAAACTTGTTTTTTAATTAAAAAGAGAACTAAAACGTCTTCGCTAAAAAAACTTGGTTTTTTTAAAGATAAACTAATCAGGGGCCCGACCCAAAATAAATAAACTTCCAAAACAAACGGAAACCAGTACTATCCCAAAATTCACCACCCTATTCAAAATGAACAAGGAAAATAAGTGATTGCCGCCAATTCGAAATTTTAAAATTGCAATACCAAAATTAATCAAATTGACACGGTTGCAGGTTCGGTGATTTGGGGTGATTGGTGGCGGAGTTTGAAGTGATGAAGGGAGGCAGTTCTGGTTGCTGGTGGAGTTGTCGATGCAAGGCGGTAAATGGTAGAGGGGTGTTTCGATTCGTATCGTTGATTGGCAACTTTGAAGATGATTCGTATCGTGGTCGTAGTAGAAGATTGCAGGAGGATGTTGGTGATGTTGGCGATGTTGCAATAGGAGCGGACTTTATATTTGTATCGTTGATGGTATGGCAATGTTGGAGGAGATGAACGTATGGTCAGGGAGAAGCTTGCAGAAGGGAAGAAGTTATTCGTGCACAGTATGCAAGGTATGTACTTGAACTTGTGGATGTTTGGTCAGTGCACTGGTATTGTTTGTTTGTGTTGTTGAGATAATTGAGAAGTTGTGGGAATGTCAGTGTTGTTAGGGGGTTGAAGAGTAGTTATTTGGTCTTGGTGATATATAGAGAGAGGTGTGATATGCAGGGAGTATTGTTATGAGGAGAAAGTATGCACTGATCAATAGAAGTTCGATTTGGTGTTGTGGTAATGTCTATTGTAAGTGAAACTGCAGATGGAACCTTATCAGTGGGGTTGTAGTTGCTAGAGTTAGAGGGGAAAAGCAGGAGGTTGTATTGATGGTAGAGGATGATTTTAGTGTATGTAGAGGTAGAGGAAGTGGAAGTTGGAGTTGGATTGTGAAGCAGTGTGGATGGTGCGTAGAGTGGATGTTGGACGCTGGTGGGTGGAGGCAGAGTATGGTTGTGAAAGGCAGGGGTTAGATGGTCAGTACTGGTATGCAGATAATGTGGATATGGTGATGATTGTGGTAATTGTTGTATGTTGGTTAATGTTGGAGATTATTTGTGAATTGACAACAGATGGTGAGGGTGGATTGATAGAAGCGGCAGATGTATGGTGTAAGGCAATTGAAGATGACAATGTGCATCGAATAGAAGTGGAATGTTGGTTTGTGGTTGATAGATGAAGCAATAACTGAGTAAGTGGTAGTTGAAAGGTAACAGTGTGCAACAGTATGACAGTTACGTAGTTGTTCGGTGATACAAGAGTATGCAGTTAGGTTTATGAGATGGTGTTCTGGTGTGCGGCTGTAATGAATGGGGTAGAAATATGGTGGTCAGGTCTGAGGTTGTTGTGGGTAGTGAGATGCTAATAGAAATGTGCATAGTGGCATAGAAATATGAAAAGAAAATAGAAAATGAAATGACTTGTGTGATTTGTTTTCTTTTTGAATGTTTTAAAAATGAAAATTGTAAATGAAATGATTTTTTTACTTTTTGAATTGAATTTGTGTCTATATTTTTTTAATATAAATGCAAACGCAAATGAAACTACAAAATAAGAATGGCACATAATCACAATGCAAACAAAAATCACACACGAACACAAAATAATTTTTTAAATGCAATACACACACAAAAATCAAACAAAAATAATTTGAAGAGTAGAAAATTAAAATCAAAGAAATTCATCGGCAACGGCGCCAAGAACTTGTTCGAACGGCTAATTCTCTATCAGTTTGGAAAAATAGCCGATCAAATTTTAATGAAAATAACCGCAAGCGCACGGTATAAGGACCGATTTCTTCGCCCCTAGAAATCGACACTAATACATCCTCAGTATTCACGTGCCGAAAATCTAATAATTGCCGGAGAAGCATATTCTTAAGGGTAGGACGGACAATAAGACCAAAAAAAATCTCACATGTGTTATTCCAACAAATAATTAATACAGTAGAAATTAAAACACATTTATCAGAGTCAAACACAAGGATAGTTATAAGTTCCTGTCTTTACAAATGCGGAATACAATACTATAAGAGTGTGGTGGAAATAGACAAAATTTTCCGACTCCATGCTTTGAGCTCCATCTAGCTTCTTCTAAGCTAAACCTGACGATTATGCTATCCGAGGAAAATTAGGGCACCCATAGTTAAGTAAAAGTGAAAATAAACAGCGGGTCAGTCATGGGACCAGTGTGAGAACTCAAAATACGTATTTTAAAAACAAAATGGTATCTCATAAGACCATGCCGCATATAAAAACAAAACAGATTTTAACCTTATGATAACCAAAACGTATTTACGTTAAAATACTTGATATTATTTTTAATGACATATCTTTGAAAACATTTGCATGTAAATTTATTAATCTTAGCCGAAATTGTTAGATTATTAAATTCCGGCAATACTATCCACAAAAGCTACAAACAAACTGCTAGACACTTATTACAGAATGGATTTTATACTAATGACCAGGTGAAGGGACTACCTTCCAGCATTACATCTCTAGAGGAATGTACTGAGGTCTAACAGATGGTCCTCTACCAACACAAGACCGACTTACTGTTCCTTAGATAGCACCGAATATGCATCCCCTGGTCGATATCGACCTATCCGAGGTACCTCGTAGTATACATCCATAGTAATTTACATCCCAAACATCATAGCGGGAAGAAATATATCTAAAAGGGGATGATCATACCCTAATGGTTGCGAACCACATAGGCTTGCTGCATCCAACCCTGTTTCAGTCATTTCTGGGTGTGACGGTTGAGGTAATGATTACCTTATCACATAGGCCATCATCTTTCTTTGAATGTCACACTACCATTCTATCGATCACTTATTGACATCCACAAACATACAACCTCTGAGCTCATAGATCTCAGAGAAGGGTGTTAAGCTAAGAGAAGTTGCCTTCTCCGCCACTAAACAGATGTACGTTAATAAAAATCAATGATGTAAATCTCAAGAATGTAATGTCAGACATATATCAATACAAGTTCGTTCTAAGTTTAAACGAAACCGACGGCACTCTCAAGCCACATCATGTTGGGAATTAACCTTAGAATTACTAGCGAGAAGTCCTTATAATCTAATGAATTTCAGAAATGAAAAGACCACTGCTACATTATTATTTGGGAGCTAACCAAAATTATCACCAAGCATTCCTTTAATTCTGAAAATCGCTTGTCTTCATCCTTCATTCTTTCTATCAGGTTTTCATTTTTTAAACGTATAATTGGTTTTAAGTGGTACTCGGACAGGGATTTCCCCAAATTCGACCTCGATTCCTTCGAAACCAATAATCGATGAAAAGAGGTTTTGTGAATAGGGAATCATTCTATAATTAATTAAGTTCCTTTCTAACAAAAATCTCCCTTATATATATATATATATATATATATATATATTTCTAAAACATTCTTTTCGGTATATAAAGAAATATTAACCCTCTCTTATCAAATCTTTGATTTCCTAAAATAATTTAAACCTTGGAATAATTCGAAATTATTTCTTTTATACTTAGGGAAGTATTCCCAAAATCATTTACTTAAATCCTAGGCACAGATTTCCAAATGATAAGTTTTAACACGGATCAAAAAAACCGTTATTCAAGACATCGTTTACTATAAATCCAAACCAATAAATTTTAAATATAGGAATTTAAATCAATTCCAAATCATCTCATTTAAATACTAACAAAGATTTCTTAATTCAAAACTCTCTATTTCGATTGGGTTAAAAACATGTTATCCTGGATATTAATCCAGAACCAGTAAATATTAATTAAGTAGAATCTATAGAAATCATCTAATTCTACTCAATATCAATCCCTTTATCCAACAAATACTATGGGCGGAATAACAAAGAAATCATCTTTTAAATTCCATGAATAGTATGAGTTCCTTCTTCGGCCTTTAACACCGAGTACAAGAAGATCATCTCCATAAAATCAAGTTATATTTAAATTTGGAAAATTTAAATCTTTTTATACTTAACTCGTTATCGACATTTTGATCTTATCTATCTGTAACGACCCAGAATTTCTATCATTTGAAATTCGTATATTTAATTGATTTTAAATATTAACAAGTAAAATTTGTAAGTCGAATAAATTTTACTTCGAATATCTGGATTTAATTGGATAATTAAATCGATAAATTAATATTTGAAATTTCAGAAATAATTGGAATGTAGCGATCCGACTTCCTAACACCAGAAAGTCGCATCACATGTTTACGAAAGAAAGGGATAGAAGAAGAAAAGAAAGAGAAAGAAAGGAATACAACAACAGAGAACTCACAGCGGAACGAATGAAATATAATATATCACATAAAATATTACATAGTATCATATTACATCAGAGTACACAACTTATACAACTCACATTAGAGAGTTATAAACATCTGTCTAACTATACAACTCAAGTACACAAGATACACATACAACACAAACACAGCAGAACTATAATATATCTACACGTGGAAGCCTCTTGCTCCATATCTCCTCCGGAGTTCATCAAGCTAACCTGGATCACTCGACTACTCATACATAATATGAGTACCCAAGAGTTTAATAAAATAGAAAATAAACACTCGGGTCAGACAGGAGTTTGTTGTGAGTAAACAGATTAAATTTTTCTTAACTTTAGAAAAACCTTAGAAAAGAAAAGGTATCATGTAAGACTTCCCACACATAAACATGGAAAAAAATTTACCTTACACAAACCAAAACATTTGATAGGAAATCTAGTGATATTATAATAGTGTCTAGGGTTTTCAAGTAAATAAGAAATAGCCGAAATTGTTACATTTATTAAATTCTAGCTACTAGCCACAAAGTGGGTAATACAAACAAAACCGTAGGGTCTCGTAGGGAGAATGGGTTTCCATCAATGGCAGAGCTACCGGGGTACCGCCCGTCACAGTACGTGGCCTAGATCACAGTACTGAGGATTACGCCGAATCCCCTGCATCACAAAGTCGGAGCCGTTCCTTACTGAACAGTCCCGAGTAAGATCACCCCGTGGTTGGCGCGACCAACCACCCACTAAGCCGAAATAAAGGGACATCTAGACAGGAATGACCTCACCCTGAAATGGGTGCTACCCACCTAGCCTTACTGCACCTCCCCTGTTTTAGCCATTCGGGTTGATGAGTCTTGAGGCTGCGATTACCTTTATAGAACACACTATCTTAGAATGCACATCGTCGACCTGACGATGTTCTGAAAGAAGCATTCTGTTAACGCTCAAATTTAAACGCTAACACCCTGGTGAATAGGATGTGATTGTGAAAGCACCACCCGTTCGTACGGGAATCAGAAATAAGCAGAAAGTATGTAGAAAAACAGTAAGAGACACAGTATTTATAGTGGTTCGGCTTATAATCCAGCCTACGTCCACTTTAATCTTTTTATCACTAGTTTGATTACAATTCTTTACAAAATCTCTCAATTACAACACACTTCAAGTGATGGGATATGTAAAATAAGTAGCTCAAGCTTTGACGTTGACAATCATCTTAAAATCCATGGTGAATGTAGATGATTCCTTCATGGAGTTCTTTTAGAAGTTTGTTAGATCTCAAAAGCTTTGAAGTAGTCTGGAATTCGGCAGAGTAATGGCGCTTGAAATTGATCAACCAAAAAAAAGTCCTTTTAATGTTGAAGGTAGGGTGGTATTTATAGGTAAAGATTATGGACTTAGGCTCGGTCTTAACTCCTCACCGACCCAGTTAAGTCGCAGCCGGCTTATAGGAGCCCTCACATGATCAAGCTGCGTTGAATTTGCACAAGTCCAAAGTCGTTACCGGGTCAAGCTAGGTCGTAGGTCGCCCCCTCTCTCTGATGCATGGCCTCCGACTTAAATGGGAAGTGCATGTTTAAATAGGTCGTTACCGATTTAAAGAATTGACGAGCTAAACGTGAACTAACTCCCCTTCACTTGCCCAGGTCGCGCTCGTCCTAGCACAGACCATGGGTCGGTCACGACACAAGTGTAAGTCGCGAACTTGTTCCACTCAGTTAGGTCGGTAAGCATGTTAAGTCCTTAAGTCGGATCGAATTAGGTCGGCAGCTTCATTAGGCAGTTAGGTCGGCGTCATGTTAAGTCGGATCCCTTGTCATTTCTTGAGTCGTTAGGCCAGTTCCTTCTGAAGCACTAGGTCGGCATCTCTTGGGTCGGCGCCATCTCCACGCACTAGACCTGCTGAGTCGTAACCGAGATAGGGTTAACATTTGCCCCTCGAAGTATACGCCTTAGACTTAAGTCGTGTGCTTCGAAATATCTTAGCTCGGCTTCTCTTAGGTCGGTAGATCGCGTACGACTTACCAGTTAGTGTTGTTTAACATTCCTTCACCATGAGATATAAATTAGCCCCCTTCCTCCTTTTTCTTTATTCAAACCCTTGCTCAATTCCGCCATTAAAGCACCCTCAGATCTTAAAGGCAACTTTATTCAATCGATCACAAATAATCTCTGCTACGCATCGTGTAAGTGGTTTTCCTGATTGTAATTTATTGCCGATTCACATTTCTTGTTTGTTCGAACTCGAATCGCCTCCTTGCACCGAATCGCCTCCTTGCACGACGCTTCATTATGAACCCCATCGTATTCATAGTTGATGAAACTTAGGTTATGAAGTTTTGGCTTCAGATTGGTCGTTGAGGCGATGAAGATGGTTTATCATCTTAAGCTCGATTCCGAATTGTTCAATTGGGTGATTCGGCAGCATGAGTAGAAGTGGGTGTTGAAGGAATGGCTATAGGGTTATCGGGTTTAATGCTGTGGGATGTTGGCTCGAAGGCGAGTTAGTGGGTTTAGGTGGCTTAGCCTTCGACCGATCTAGCTCTTACACGACCTTAAATCGTGGTTGAGATAATGCTTGAGAGAATTTCGCCGACCTAAACATTAAAGCTTAGATCGTGACCGAGTTAAGACTTGGAGAAATTCCTGCCTTTCGACTTGGAGCTTGCCCTCTTATCTCCCCCATGCGAACTAGAGGAAATGAGTCGCCAAGCTGAACCACCTAGATTCTGACCCGTTACCGACTTAGTCTTATCTCGCATGAGAATTTTTTGAACCGTAGCCGAGCTAACACTTGGGCTCTGGACGTATTGACACTTAGAAACATAGGCCTTCTTCAAGTATTTTGACCCGGACTTCCGACTAAGTTGTTTACATTTTGAACATTTTGAACTGTCCTAGCTTCAAGTTTGCTTGAATTCCATTGTGTTACTTTACAGATCATTCTCATTTTTAAGCTGTAAACCTGTCGAGAATAACAAACAAACAAAGAAAACCAAGGCGCATATACTGCCATTGACTGCCCGTATCGAATGACAGATTAGTCAAGACAAGATGAGAGACATGAATATATTGCATGAAATGCTGTGAATTAATTGATTATAGTAAAATATTAATGCAAAGTATCAACAATTTGAACTGATTTGTTTGCATCAATATTGTATTTGCATATTCAAACTCAAAACAAAGATTCCTGGTTTTTATAACTAACAAATGTTTGCTAGGTTTTATTCCAGTTACCTTTGCTTATTGTTTGATTGATACTTGTACAACACTTCACACACTTTAGGAAACGTGCACCTTCATGTTTGAATATCCAATTGCTTGTGTAGAATGACTTCCCATCAAGGAGAAGAAGCAGCAAGTCAAGAAGAAGAAACTTTCCCGATAGCTGTTCCTATAGAGAATCCTCCGGAAAGAACTTCGACTATTCTATCTTCGAGAACATTTATTCAGTTGCGTACTCAATTCGGCTTTGCTGAAGATGATGTCATATTTCCTGGACCGAATGATACTGCTGACAGACCTCCCTATGGTTTTGTCGCGGTTAATCGTCATATGTGCTTAAGTGGGGCGATCCCACCTTTCAATGACTTTCTTCGAATTCTTCTTCTTCGGATGTCAATTTCTCCGTTCCAACTTCATCCTAATGGTTACGCTATCTTGATGGGGTTGGGTGTTTTGTTCAGAAGAAATCTTGACCGACTGCCGAGCTTCGAAGAAATTCGCTACTTATGCTCGTTTGCAAAGAGCAAAGACCATCCTTCTCTTATCATTGTGAGAAGTGCAAGAAACCGCAAGCTCATTCTTGATCTTACTGAAAGTGTCCATGGATTTTTAAACCAATTTTTCTTTGCCCGCAGTCCCCCAGAGTTTTATGCTTCTTGGAGAGTAGGAAGTAAGATCATTTATTTCCGTCTTTCCACTTTCTTTTTTAACTCTTTTCGGGGTCCAAATTGCTAATCTCATTCTTTGCTTTTTTCAGCACTTCCCCTTCCCTCTAGAGATCCGATACATAGGCAGACTTTTGATAGACTGAGCGCTGTAGCCGCAGAAGAGAGAAGTATCAAGTTTCTACTAAGCGACGAATTTCTACATCAATACGGACTTCTCCACCCTTCTCGCTATACTCAGCTTTGTGAAGCTCCGACTGAAGTTCCCGATTCCCCGACTGAAGCATCGGATGCTCCCGTTACTATCGAACAACCCTCATCAAAAGAGTCTAACATCGAAGCTTCATTGGTGAAATGTTCCACCCCTACCGACATTATGGGGTCATCTAGTAAGACGGCACTTGCCCCGATTGAGGAAGAAGAAGAACCTTCACAGCCTCTCGGGGGATTAGCTGATGTAGGAACTGAGAAAACAAGTCTCACCGAGCATGATGGTGACGATGTTTATGATGGGTTGAGCGACATAATAGTGACCTCACAGGAGCTTTTTAGAGATGACGTGTCTAAAACTATCTCTCCTATAGTTGAGGCGACGTCCCTTCTTCGACTAACACCAACACAAACACCAACTCCTCATACCCAAGCTATCATCACCTCTACACCAATGAGTGGTTTGTAGCTTAATGCGCGTAGCTTGCACATCACACAACACTTAGGATTTTTTGGCATTTGTTCACATTTAACTTCTTTTCTCCGGAAGTTTCTAAGACTTGCTATTTTTGCCTTTTCAGATTCCTCTATGGGGCGCAGCGGCAGCGGTTCTTATTACAAAGACTTTCGACGCTATGGAGGGCGTGGCAGCTATGATTACAAGCAATACTATACCGATCCCAGAGAGACCAATGAGCAGAGAGCTGCGCGAAAAGCTGAAGAGAGGAGAAGGTATGAAGAACGTCATGAGGGAGCGGGCACGCGACATGAATCTTTCCCAAGGGATGATGATTCCCATAAACGTAAAACGCACGATGATAGGGGGAAGAGCCATATTGAGGATTCGAGAAAGCGGACCAAACTTGGCGAGGAGCACGTGCCCGTGACATCTGAGAGACCTGGTGCCTCAGTTTCTATTGACATCCCTTCCAAATCTCCTGCTCTTGAAGGAAGTGCCATCCAAACACTTCTCAACAGGCCTTCGTACCATGTTGAAAGGGGCCCCCCGACTTTGCAGAGCCGATTCCCGAACTGGTGTTTGAGGGGGGTACGCTTCGACCTTGATTTGGTCCCCATCGACAAAGAAGCTATGTACAGAAATCTCGATGCTGTCAAGCTTGATATCGATAGAATGTCTGGATGGCAAAAGCTGGTTGATGAACTTCAAAGAGTTAATCGGGCTAACATCGAAGCAATGCTGACCATGGAAAATGACAAATCAGAATGGCAGAAGATTCTTGATCAACACAACGCTGAGATGAAGGAGATAGCCGAATACAATGAAAAACTCGAAGCTGAAGTAAAGCAGCTCAAAGATGATCTTGCCTCTTCTACTAATACTTACACCCAAAGAGAAGAGGTATTGCAAAAACAAGTGCGAGATGCGCACGCCAGCCAGAGGGACGCTGAAGCTAAAGCTGAGAGGTTAGAACAAGCTGTAGAGAACCACCGCACTGATGTCACCCAGTTGCAGAATAAACTGAGCGCCCGGGACATGGAGATAGAAGCGCTAAAAGCCCAACTTGCTCAGACCGAAAAAGATCGAGATGAGGCCATGGCTGGCAAAATTGCAGCCGAAGAAACTGCTCAGACCATGGAAACCGATATCAATTCGACTTTATTCGATTTTTATTTACACTGTGTCTTGGGACGCGGCAGCCTCTCTTTTCTTGGTCCCAAGTATGAAATCACCCTGGCCGAGGTGTGGGAAGCTGCTCTTAACATGTTTAAAGACGCCGGGTATGGCGATGGAGATTTTGAGGCGCGTTACCTGGATGAGGAAGCTCGCACTGCTCTTGCGAAGGGGCGAGAACAACTTGCCAGGATGAGAACTGGAATGGCGGAAGAGGAACGTTCTGGAAAGGAATTAACGCTTACTTCCTCTATCCAACCTCCAGTTTCTCCTGTGGTTGACATCACGGGTTCTAGCTCCTATACTCCGCCTGCAACTAAGACAGTAACTGAAACTACAAGTGCACAAGGCGGGGATGAAGGTGGTGAAAGCAACGAAGCACAGCGATATGAAATCAGCCTCAGAGATCCAACTGCCCCAGGTAAACTTGACACCGGACCAGCCCAAGTGGTGAACTGCTCGTTCGCTCCTTGTGAGCTTGACGATCTTCTTGATTATTTTTCAAATGTCAATGAATTCCCGACTTTTGATTATTCCTCAAATGTTAATGAATTCCCGACTTTTGACGAGCCGTCATCCCCTCTCTTTTCGAAAGATACTGATATTTTAAGTTTTTTCTCCTTTGTAGAGAAAGCACCGAGCCAAACTCAAGCTTCTTCTCCCCCGGTGATCCTTCCTCCATCTCTTCAAGTGGCGCCTCCTTCTGCCTCGCAACCTGGGTCACAAGAAGAACAAATAGAGGCTCTTCACGGCTTGGATGATCCCATTGCTTCACAAGAGCAGAAAGATGAAAGGCCTGAGGGAGGTGACACATCTTCAGAGCGAACTCCCTCTGACGAGATTGTTCTATCTAAACTTGTTACTCCCGGGAGTGAGTCTTCCTCAAAAAGAAGAAAAAAGAAGCGTGGGACACCAAAGAGGAGGGGGAAGATAGTCACCACCACTGAAGAGGAGCTGAAAGCTGGACCGGTTGCGCCTTCCTCTCCCACTTCCCTTATGCCCACCGACCGCCCTGATAAGCTGATCATTCGGCCGGGTAAAGGGTCTAAAGGCAGCAAAAAGAAGTGAAGATCTTCAGTTTCTAGTTTTTTGCGTTTTGCATGTACTGGCCGAGAATTGTGCGGGTACCGGCCCCCGCTTTTCTTTATTTTGAAACCTGTACCTTTTGCTGGTTTAGTTATACCATATCGTGTGTAATTATACTATATTGCCCCCATTCCATAAGTATGCTGCAATATTCTATACCTCGAGGGGACTTGCACTCTTATTTGCTAAAGAATAATTATTTTATTTTTATTTTAAAAAGAATTCTTGTAGAGTGCAACCCCCTTCATATGAGTTTCTACGCGCTTTGTCCTTTGAAGAAATCACTTCTTTCTTTTTTGCTTAAGTACATTTTCTTTTTACCGAGTGATTTCTTTTATGTAGCAAAGCGGACCTCTGAAGGGTACTTTAACTCCTTTTCTCTTCTCTTCTTCCCTTTTTTTTTTTTTTTTTTTTTTTTTTTTTTTAAAGAAGATTATTTTCCAGAATAGGTAAATTACTCTTCCTTTGTGAGTTAAAGCATGCCCCTGATGAGGATTTTCCTTTTTTACATATGGAAAGTTGTACCTCTACGGAGGGATTTTTTCACGTTTCAACACTTGGAAGTTCTATTTCAATCTCGGCGAAACGTGTACCTCCAAAGAGTTTTGCCTTAGAAAGCTTTTCCACGTTTCAACACCTGGAAGTTTTATTTCAATCTCGGCGAAACGTGGGCTTCCGAAGAGGTCTTTCTTCTTGATTGTGCCTCCGAAGAGGTTCTTATTTTGCTTGTCTTTCAACTCCGGTGAAGTGAAATTCCGAAGAGCGGCTGTTACACTTCAACTCCTGGTGAAATATGCCTCCGAAGAGGTCTTTATTTTATTTGCATTTCAACCTTGGTGAAGTGAAACTCTGAAGAGTAACTACCCCAACTCTTGGTGAAATGTGCCTCCGAAGAGGGCTTTAGTTTTGTTTACATTTCAACTCTGGTGAAGTGAAATCCCGAAGAGCGGTCATAACACTTCAACTCCTGGTGAAATGGGCCTCCGAAGAGGGCTTTTATTTTGTTTACATTTCAACTCTGGTGAAGTGAAATCCCGAAGAGCGGTCGTAACACTTCAACTCCTGGTGAAATGGGCCTCCGAAGAGGGCTTTTATTTTGTTTACATTTCAACTCTGGTGAAGTGAAATCCCGAAGAGCGGTCATAACACTTCAACTCCTGGTGAAATGGGCCTCCGAAGAGGGCTTTTATTTTGTTTACATTTCAACTCTGGTGAAGTGAAATCCCGAAGAGCGGTCATAACACTTCAACTCCTGGTGAAATGTGCCTCAGAGCGGGTTTTCATCGCCTGGAAGTTACTCTCTCATGGTTGGAGGGTCATGACTCCTCCAATCTTTTTTGTTGAGTAGAGAACTTTCTTTTTTGTGGCGTATGACCCATTAGAGGTCTTTTATCCTCCGAAGAGGACTTGCACTGCAGATGGTAGCTTTGATTGTTCCTGTGTTCACTTGCTTATGCCTTTTCAGCGATCCTCTCTCTCTTTTTTTTTTGTTTTTAAGTTTTCATTCCCCTTTTCTTGCAAGTAGCTTGTTTAATCCAAGGAAGTGTACTTCATTGCCAGGCAAGTTCGTGAGAACGGGCACTAGCTTCCTAATTGGATGTTTGTTTGTTCAAACAATCTCAATTTATCAGCAAGGGCTCGTTTCTATCGAAATCATTAGCCGTTCAATTGAAGTATTTCCTATCTAGGATTTGAATTCGGGGTCTTTGTGGCTTGAAATTTGTTTGTTGAATGATGGTGAGAATCGCTCGGTCTTATTATGCGCAAGTTTTATTTCCATTGTCTGCAAAAATTTAAATCGACATTTCAGCAATACATTTTATGTATTTTTATATCGAAAACAAAGCAAACATATAATGATAATAAGGAACACAAGATTTATAGTGGTTCGGCCATGAAATCGGACCTACATCCACTTTATATTCTTTCATTATTTACTTGCATCAGTTTCACATTTGCTTTCAATTACAAGAATCATACATTCATAATTCTTTTTACAATGTTTCAACAAAATTTTCAAGTAAAGTATGGACGCAAGTGATTGCTGTTCCATGCCCTTGGAATTTGATCTCCATCAACAGTGGTGAGCTTGAATGTGCCGTCAAGGAGTTTCTGACCTATTACATACGGTCCTTCCCAATTTGGCCCAAACACACCTGTCGTGGTCATAATTCTTTTCAGGACTAGATCTCCAATTTCAAAGCTGCGTTGACGAACTTTGGAATTGAAATGTCTGGCTATCCTTTGCTGATGAGCTGCAACTCTGAGGTTAGCTTCATCTCTTTTTTCATCAAGGAGATCCAGCGCTTCAAGTTGCAGCTTTTCATTTTCCGCTTGATTGAAATGGATTCTTCTGTGTGAAGGGACCTCTGTTTCAACCGGGATCATTGCTTCCGATCCGTATGCTAACGAAAAAGGAGTATGCCCAGTTGCAGTTTTGTGGGTAGTTCTATATGCCCATAGTGCTAGTGGTAGCCTATCGACCCAACCACCCTTAGCTCTTTCAAGTTGCTTTTTGATGGTTGACTTGATAATTTTATTTACTGCTTCCACTTGCCCGTTTGCCTGCGGATGAGCTACTGCTGAGAAGCTTTTCAGGATTTTGAATCGTTTACAAAAATCTTGGAATTCTTCACTTTCAAATTGAGTACCATTATCTGTAATTATCTTTTGAGGCACACCGTATCTGCAAATGATATTCTTAGTCACAAAATTTATCATCTTTTTGGAGGTGATGGTTGCCAATGGTTCAGCTTCAGCCCATTTAGTGAAATAATCTACAGCAACAATGGCATATTTGATTCCAGATTTGGCGGTTGGTAATGGTCCGATCAAATCTATTCCCCAAATTGCAAACGGCCACGGACTGGTCATTTGTGTGAGTTCAGTAGAAGGTTCTCTAGGAATTTTGGCAAATCTTTGACATCTGTCACATTTTCGAGAGTAATCTGCAGCATCTCGATTAATTTCTGGCCAAAAATATCCATATCGGAGAATTTTCTTTGCTAAAGTTTGACCACCTGAATGATCCCCACATTCTCCTCCATGTACCTCTGATAGGATTATTTTGGCTTCTTCTTTGGATACACATCGAAGTAGTGGCATTGAGAATCCTCGTCTGTATAATTGACCATCCTGGATTATATATCGAGAAGCTTTTCTCAGTAGCTTTTGTCGTTCTTTAGAGTTTTCTGGTAAAGAGCCATTGAGTAGATACTTTGTTATTGGAGTCATCCATGATTCTTGCTCTTGTGACATACTCATAACCCAATCGATATCCATTTCATCAATGCTTGGATTTGACAAAACTTCCACTGGAACTAACCCTAAGGATTGGGCTTCGCCAGAACTTGAGTATTTTGCGAGAGAATCTGCTTTCATGTTTTCTTCTCGAGGAATATGACTTATCGTGTAGTGGTCGAATTCACATAAAAGTTCCCAAGCCTTTGACACATAAGCGGGCAGATTTCCTCCTTTCGTTTGAAACTCCTTCTTGACTTGGCATACTATAAGCTGAGAATCACTGAAGATCTGTAACGCTCGAATGTTTAGTTCTTTAGCAATTCTCAAACCAGCAATCAGAGCTTCATATTCTGCTTCATTGTTTGTTGAAGGAAATTCTAATCTTAGCGCATAGCATAATGACCGGCCTTCAGGAGTTTCAAGAACAATTCCAGCACCTGAACAGTAATCATTTCTTGCGCCATCTACAAATAACTTCCATTGGATTGGGGAGTCCTCGATTGTTTCTTCCTCGCTGTTACCCTTGTCTGTAAATTCTGCAATAAAATCTGCCAAAGCTTGTCCGTTGATCGCTTTTCTAGGATGATAAGTGATGTCATATTGGCTCAATTCAATATTCCACTTTAAAAGGCGGCCCGAAGTCTCGGGGCGAAACAAGACTTGCTTTAAAGGTTGATCAGTGAGGACTTTGATAGGATGAGCCTGGAAATATTGCCTCAACTTTCTTGAGGCAATCAATAGACAATAGGCGAGTTTTTCCAACTTGGAGTAATTCATTTCTGCCCCAGTGAGTCTTTTGCTGATATAGTAAACTGGATGTTGAATCCTTTTGTCTTCCCGTACCAGCGCTGCACTTAAAGCATGAGATGAAACTGCCAAGTATATAAGAAGATCCTCGCCATCGCCGGGCCTAGAAAGTATTGGAGGCTTTTCCATATGTTGAATCAATTCTTCAAAAGCTTTCTGGCATTCGGGAGTCCAGTCAAAGTTTTTCTTTCCTTTCTTTAGAGTGTCGAAGAATGGAATGCATTTATCAGTAGCTTTGGATATGAACCGACTTAAGGCGGCAATTTTTCCATTGAGACTTTGCAATTCCCTCTTTGTTTTAGGAGCTTTGACTTCTTTTAAAGCGGTGATTTGAGCTGGACTAGCTTCAATGCCCCTAGCGCTCACGATGAAACCCAAGAACTTTCCAGATTCTACCCCGAAAGAACATTTTAAAGGGTTAAGCTTCATTCCGTATCTTCGGAGGATTGCGAACATTTCTGCTAAGTGTTCGATGTGATCCACTGCTTTCTTAGATTTTACTAGCATGTCATCAACGTAAACTTCCATAGTCTTTCCCAACTGCGGTTTGAACATAGCGTTGACCAGCCTTTGGTATGTTGCCCCCGCATTCTTCAACCCAAAGGGCATAACTCTGTAACAGTAGAGACCGACATCGGTGATAAAGCTTGTATCCTCCTGATCTGGCTCATGCATCATGATCTGATTATATCCGGAGTAGGCATCCATAAAAGACAACAATTCATGACCCGCTGTTCCATCTACCAGTTGATCGATCCTGGGTAATGGGAAGCAGTCTTTGGGACAGGCCTTGTTTAGATCTGAAAAATCGATGCACACTCTCCATTTACCGTTGGCTTTCTTAACTAGCACTGGATTTGACACCCAATTTGGATAGGTAGATTCTCTGATGAAGTTATTCTCCATGAGCCGATCAACTTCCTCTTTCAATGCTGTTGACCTTTCTGGACCTTGGATTCTTCTTTTCTGCTTTACGGGCGTGAATTTTGGGTCAATATTCAGAGCATGCACCGCAACTTCTGGGGATATTCCGCACATATCAGCATGGGTCCAAGCGAAAACATCCAGATTTGCTTTCAAAAAAGATATCAAGGCATTCTGAACTGTCACATTGAGTTGTGAACCCACATTTAGCACCTTGTTTGGGTCCTTCAGGTCAACGGGTACCGGTATCGTTGTTTCTGCTGGTACCACTCTACTCTCCCCCGCACTGGCCTTTCTAGGATCCATCTCTTTTCGTGCCCCGCTATGCTCGCCAGTGCAGGGTCCGCCCTGTAGTTGCTATAGGGTTGGTGTTTTGATGCGGATTGGGGTTGCCGCATCTTTCCCCATTTCTCTCTTCCTTGTTTCTCGCAGTTCTGTCATATAGCATTCTCGTCCAGCATTCTGGTCTCCTTTAATAACTCGTACTCCATTGTCGGTAGGGAATTTAATAGTAAGACACCATGGGGCAAGGACAGCTTTGAATGCTGCAAGAGTAGGACGACCAAAGAAAGCATTATAAGCAGAAAATTCATCTACTATCACAAAAGTCTGCTTGCGAACTACTTTTCTTTCTCCTTCTCCGAGTTCCACTAGCAAGTCAATGGTTCCTACTGGTTGCTTTGGCTCCCCGGCGAAGCCAGCAATTTTTTGCGATGATGCCTGCACTTCAACCATAGGAATCTTCATCTGGTCGAAGGTTTTCTTAAAGAGGATATTACAGGATGCGCCGCTGTCGATAAGAATCCTTCTGACGATGGCTGGCCCAATGCCGGCCGAGATGACCAAAGGATCCAAGGTTGGGGCTTCAATACCGATGGAATCCCTGGTTTTGAATACAATGTCATCGTTGAATGTCTTTCGTTGCTTCAAAGGCGTAGTGTCCTCTAGAACAAAAACATTTTCTTCCTCCGGTGCATATTTCAGGGCCCGGGAATACCTTTCCATCTCACCCCAGCTTTTGCCCGCTGGGTGAGGTCCGCCTGTAATGATATTGATAACAGGCCTTCCAGACTCAAAACCTGCGTCTTTGCCATTAGTCCCAGATTGATGAGCAGGAGTTTGCTGCCCCTGGTTCGACGAAGCAGGATTATTATTATCATTTTTCTTCACAAATTGTTGTAGTTTATTTTCCCTTAACAATTCTTCAATTAGATTCTTCAATTGACGGCAGTCATCAGTATCATGACCGGGCTGATTATGGAAGCGACAGAACCTCCCACTTTGCACAGCTTTTTTCCCGGTTCTCAAGACTGGGGGTTTAGGATAATTGACAGAATCTTTGGTAGCCAGGTAGATTCGTTCTGGAGTATCTGACAAAGGTGTGTATTCTGAAGGCTTGAAGGATCTATGCTTCTTCTGATTATTCTGTTGTTTTCCATTATTGTTCTCCCTCTTCTGTCCCACAGACTCATTTTTGCGTGGAGCATTGGCGTTAGCTTCAACCTTTTCCAATGCTGCTTTTGTCGATACAGGGCGACTCTCCAGACGCATGAACTCGTCTGCTTTCTTGTAGAACTTTTCGAGAGAGCTTGGTTCCTTCATATTCAACCATCTTCCAAACTCACTAGATTTATCTATGGCCCTCATCAAATAGGTCAAGACCATGCGAGGTTCCGCATTATCAACCTCAGCTAACGCTATATTGAACCGATTTAAGAAAGACTTGATAGTTTCCCCCGAATTCTGCTCCAAACCGGATAACGACATGATGTCTTTTGCCTTTGAAGCATATAGCCTAAATTGCTCTTTAAATTTCCTGGTTAGGTCTGAAAACTGATCGATGGACCGGACAGGTAGCTTTGTGAACCAAAGCAGAGCTACGCCTTCCAAATATACGGGGAAGTATCTGCATTTTACTTCATCTGAGGCTCGGGCACCCGTCATATGCCAATCATATTTATACAGAAATTCGTTTGGATCACTTGTCCCCCTATAAGCTGGGATAGTTGGAGGAGCAAATTTTCGTGGGAATTCAGCCTTTAGAATTTTTTCAGTAAATGGAGTCTTGCTCGGAGCAAAGCCCCATTCTTTCTCATCTTCGACTCTTTGCATGCTCTCCTTCATAATTTGGCGAACCATTCCAGAGAGATATTCTTCATCATTACGAGCCCTAGATCCGCCTACCTCAGGAAGTATTTGCTCAGCGGGGTTAGTATCCCTTTCGGAAACATTCCTTTCTTCAGTTTCATGAATATTACCAGCGAAATTCCTTTCATTAGCTGTTGATTGACGGTTTGCCCCGAGCAAATCGTTCAACTTATTCAGGATTAAGGCATTTTGGGCATTCTGGGCTTCCATTTGCACATTTTGAGCATGTATCTGTCTGTTCAACCCCAAAATTGCGGCATCCAACTCTGCTTTCGTAACCCCGACAGTTGGAGTGGCTTGATTTGGTGTTGGGGAAGCGGAGGTTCCCTCTTGAATGTTTGCAGATCTCACAGATTTACTTTTCCTTCCAGAAGCCATGATTTCGGATAGACTTCTGGTTCTTAAAGAAACTTTATCTACAAATCTTTCTGAAGCAATGATGATAGATGTCCTGAGTTCAATTCTCAGTGAAAGCACCAAAATGTTAACGCTCAAATTTAAACGCTAACACCCTGGTGAATAGGATGTGATTGTGAAAGCACCACCCGTTCGTACGGGAATCAGAAATAAGCAGAAAGTATGTAGAAAAACAGTAAGAGACACAGTATTTATAGTGGTTCGGCTTATAATCCAGCCTACGTCCACTTTAATCTTTTTATCACTAGTTTGATTACAATTCTTTACAAAATCTCTCAATTACAACACACTTCAAGTGATGGGATATGTAAAATAAGTAGCTCAAGCTTTGACGTTGACAATCATCTTAAAATCCATGGTGAATGTAGATGATTCCTTCATGGAGTTCTTTTAGAAGTTTGTTAGATCTCAAAAGCTTTGAAGTAGTCTGGAATTCGGCAGAGTAATGGCGCTTGAAATTGATCAACCAAAAAAAAGTCCTTTTAATGTTGAAGGTAGGGTGGTATTTATAGGTAAAGATTATGGACTTAGGCTCGGTCTTAACTCCTCACCGACCCAGTTAAGTCGCAGCCGGCTTATAGGAGCCCTCACATGATCAAGCTGCGTTGAATTTGCACAAGTCCAAAGTCGTTACCGGGTCAAGCTAGGTCGTAGGTCGCCCCCTCTCTCTGATGCATGGCCTCCGACTTAAATGGGAAGTGCATGTTTAAATAGGTCGTTACCGATTTAAAGAATTGACGAGCTAAACGTGAACTAACTCCCCTTCACTTGCCCAGGTCGCGCTCGTCCTAGCACAGACCATGGGTCGGTCACGACACAAGTGTAAGTCGCGAACTTGTTCCACTCAGTTAGGTCGGTAAGCATGTTAAGTCCTTAAGTCGGATCGAATTAGGTCGGCAGCTTCATTAGGCAGTTAGGTCGGCGTCATGTTAAGTCGGATCCCTTGTCATTTCTTGAGTCGTTAGGCCAGTTCCTTCTGAAGCACTAGGTCGGCATCTCTTGGGTCGGCGCCATCTCCACGCACTAGACCTGCTGAGTCGTAACCGAGATAGGGTTAACACATTCAATCCATACAAGTTCGTTTCGGGTTCAAACGAAACCGAAGGTACTCATTTTGGAATCGCCCTCAGAGTCAACAACCATAGCCCTTGCACTCTGAATCACCATCTCGAACCTATAAGTACTATCTCCGTCAAACTCATCACGGAATCACCCTCAGAGTTATACTGACGAATAGTTCTTACACCTCGAGTCTTCACTAGCTCCACTTGGATTTACGACCTAATGTTCAATTTGGATCGATGTGGTTTTCGGATATCCAAATATGGAAACCCGATCCCGGTCTCATCGAAACCGAACGCCATTTTAGTGACCAAGTTGTTTTAAGGGTTTTAAACATTTCACTTATATTCAGGATGATATAAAAAGATAGATGAATCACGTTATCACAATAGATAATTCATAACAAACATTCATCTCAAAAGCAGCATATCACATAACAGAGATATTCAAATCATCCAGTATCAACCAATCACCCAATATCAATCAATCAATATCGAGCAATCAATATTCACCGATCACCCAATATCAAACAATCAATATCAATCAATCATCCATAAAAAGAATTGATTAACTCTTAATCAACTGGATTACCTAAATCCTTCTTCATTAATTTATTCCAAATAAATAAATTAATCATCTCTTAATGATCTTCTTTAATTAATCTTCCTTGATTAATCATCTTTTAATTACATTCAAGTAATTATCCTTAACCATATACAGTAATTAATCTTTAATTACTATCATTAATTACAATAATTAATGATCCTACATTTGTTTCCCTTAATTAATTAACTATAATTAATTACATTAAACCTTAATTAATTACAATTAATTAATCACACTTTAATTAATCACTTTTATTAATCAAACTTGATTAATTAACTAATGATCCTTATTAATTAATAATTTCTTTAATTTAATTAAATAATTAACTTATAATTAATCATCCCATCAATCATAAACAGTAATTAATAATTTGTAATTACTTATCTTAATTAATTAACTTCTTAATTAATTATATTAACCCTGATTAATTATTCTAATTAATTAATCTTTAATTACTTCATTAAGTAATTATTATTCAATTAAAATAATTAATAAATCCTTATTTAATTACTTATTAATTAATTACATTTTAATTAATTACCCTTAGTAATTAATCTTAAAATTAATCACATTCATTAATTAATTAATCATATTAATTAATTAACTAAATTAATTAAGTAATCAACTCTTAATTACTTACATAAGTAATTATCTTCTAATTAATTCCATTAATAAATCTTGATTACTTTCTTAATTAATTACTTAACAAGTAATTAATTCCATCATCAAATAATCCTTAATTAATTAATTACTCCATAATTAAGTAACTATAAAACAATTACATTAATCAATTCCTTAATTAATAGCATCAAGTGATTATCCATTAATCACTTTTCATTTAGTTACTCCCATGAGTAATTTCCATTAATTACATCCATAAGTAATTACGCACTAATTACCTTCATAAGTAATTACTTCCATTCTTAATTACATTCCATAATTAATCATTAATTACTTCATTAAGTAATTACACTTAATTAATTCATAATTAATGATAATTAAAAATTAAAAAAATAATTAACTAATTATTTAAAATTAATTAAATATTTAATTAACACCTTATATTTCAAATCCTTAATTAATTAAGAAAAACATTAATCTTAATAAGTCTTTTACTTATTAACAAATTATATAAATTAAGTATCCATAATTCCATAAAAGATATTCTTAAGTTCATATCAAAATAATTTAACGTCAATCATCATCACAATTTAATTATTTGAATTAATCAAATCTAAATAACTGGAAGACAAATTATTTTATTGGTTTTCAAAATTATAACCAAAACCTTATTTGAAAATAAGGCATTTGGAAATCAAATTCAAAATTTAAAAGACTTTAAATTATCTAATTTTTAAACCTATTTATTTTAAATTGAAAACTTAGTTTTAAAAACATTACTTTATAATTTACTCTAAAACTTTGATTTAATAATTAAATTCAAAACACTCTTTTAATTTGGAATTCAAAATTTAATTAAGATAATTACTTTAAAAAACAATCATCTTAAAACAATTTAAATTTGAAATTGATTTCAATTATCCCTTTTAAAAAGTTTGATTTACATCTATTTTTAAACAACAAGTTTTTAACTTTGTATTTTGTTTCCTTTATGAACTTGTTTATAGCTAAATGCTTGATTTCATTATACAGCACTAACAAAAAGAAAACAACCCCAAAATCTCGAGTCGAACCCAGAATCCATTCGAGCCAGCCCCGAAGCAAACCCACGCTCCTCTACTTCGAGTCGTACACGATGAAAGCGCGATAACAAACCCGAGTGAAACTCGTCTTCCCAATACTCGAACATTCTAGTGCACACGGCCAATACTCGTGCACATGCCCCACTGTCGCCAGCCACCAACGTTCGTCACGACCATCGACGTCAGTCACAAAATAACACGTGAGCTAGAATATGAACCCAGATCGAAGAATAAGTACGCGAAACAAAATTCAACCATCGATCGAAAAAAACTATAGCAGCACAACCCAAAAACCACCCACGGCCGATTACCACGTCGCCGTTGAACTCCGTCAACTTCACCATCGAACACCATGACCACGAGCTTCAATAACCCCACGTCATGATCACCTCCGGCCAAATATTCAAGTCGCAAAGTCGCGACAGTTCAACCGAAACAAAAACCACTCTAAACCCTAAATCGTTCGAATTCGAACAACTTAAATATTGGAAAATTTCAATTGAAATTTTCCCATCATCCACTGCACAAGAACAAGCTTCAATCAAAAATCTAGCTTCAAACATCACCTGGATCTTCGGCAAATCACCAAAACCCCAATTTCAAACAAAACCCAAATTCACAAAAATTCCTCAACTAAAAATTATGAATTGCAGATCAAAATTTATGATTTTTAATCATGATTACACGCATGTAGTTAAATTTTGAATTTAAGATAGTTAATTTTTAACAAATATTCCAGTTTTACTGTTAACCCCTTATTTATAATTATCTGTTGCATTAAAAATTGTGAAACCAATTTTAAAATTACTATCAAACAATAAAATACATTTTTCATTTACATATCAAATTCAAATAAGGTATAGATTTGAAAGATTTTGAAATTTTCCTAAAGAAGAATAACTCCTGTAAAATAACAGAGGCAAACTTTTTTTTATATATACATACAGGCACATCCAATATTCAAACATGCATTTACATCCAGCACATATACAGACAATATTATCACACCAAATTCAATCATATGCATTTAATTTTAAATCTCAAGTTTAAACTGTTTTTAGAAAATGAAGATTAGCTCACCTTTAATTTTAAGCAGAGCAGGTTCTTCAATAGATTCCAGGCTTTGAACATTTAAAATCTGAAAAGTGTTTTGAAATGCTTTGCTGAAGAAACTCTACTACATGCCTAAATTGATGTTTTAAAAAGGTTGAAATGGATCTTGAACTTGCTGTTGAACTTGATCCCTTTGAATTTGCAGGTTTTAAATTTGCAGGTTTGAAGAACTTTCCAATTGAACTTCAGATTTTATCTTTGCATGCAGCTTTAGTTTCAGATTTGCTTTTGGATTTTAATTTTGCAGTTTCGATTGTTAAGGAGAACTTTAGTTTGCAGATTTAATTTCAAATTTGATCTAGCATTTGCTTTGCAGATTTGATTTTTGGTTTAAATTTCAGGTTTTGAGTAAAAATTTCTGTTTTGAGTTCTTTTAAATGAGGATTAAAAAGAGTTTGAGAAGAAGAAGAAAGTTGGAAATTAAAAGAGGAAAACAAGTTTTCCTTATGTTTTAAATGAATTATGTTATGTTAATTAAAATTAATATGTCGCTACTTGTTATCAATTTGAACAAATGTCATTAGCATGTTTTAAAAAGTTACAAGTGTTAAATTGTTTCATCTTTGATTAACAAGAGTTAACCCCATTTAATTAAATCTTTTAATGTATTTATGAAATATTTTTATGTGCATATGAAATGTTTTTTAAGTATTTGTAATTAAATTTTCATTTAACTTAAAAGATAATATAAGCTTACATTTTAAAAAATATATCATAAAACTAATTATAATACAAATATATTTCTTATACATGTAATTTAAAAATCTAAAACATTTATATATATATACATTTACAACTATTTTAAATTTAAGCATTTTTAAAGAAAACAAATAAAGCTTTGATGAAAACCTTTTTAAACTCTCATTTTTTTTAAAATAAACAATTATCCTTTGTTTTGAAAACAAAATGAATTAAATCTTAAATTAAGTTTTGAAAAATATAAATTTTAAAACCAAGCTTTAAATTACAATTCATACATATATAAATTATCAACATATTATATTAAGTTTCAAAACAACATCAAACTATAACATATACATACATATATATTACAATTTGAAAGTACAATCTTTATTTAAAACAAAAGATCTTCTATTCACAATATATATCAAAAATATATATATTATAAATAGAATAAAAATTTATTAGCTTTGAAAAACAATTCTCTTCAATATTGCCAGATTAAAAATTTATTAACCTTTAAAAGAATAAATTTGCCAATTTAAATTTAAATTATAAAGAAAAATCATAAAATCAATTTAATTATTAACACTAGTTATTAAATTGATATTGCCTAAAATTCCGGGTCGTCACATTCCTCCCCCCTTAAAAGAATTTCATCCCCTAAATTTAAAAGCAAAGGTAATTTAATAACCCAGCAAAGATCTCAGTTTCAAACAGCAAAGCATACCTATCATCCAGTTACTAACAACCATAAAATCAATCAATCAAACAAACCTAACTAATTATCCTGACACAAATCAGAATAAATCTTACTAACACCATCTAGAGTTTCCCAAGTAAAAATCACCGGGAGACTCGCTCTACAGAAACTAAACAAAATACACCACAAAAATCCAGAGCTCCTCTCATCTCTAGATCCACCAATCTGAACAGAACATCAGACTATACTCAAGTCTAGCACAACTTCCAAATCCAACTGGACTACAGATTCAACAACCAACGAAGAATCATACACGTACTCCCTTAGAGTTACGTGAAATACAATGAATTCCAGCTATCCGAACCGGCAATTCAATCTTATCCTATTATTGTTCCCTTAACCATAGAAATCTTAACAACCATGAAGTCTCCAACTTCGAATTCGAAATTCCTTATCTCATATCTGCATAACTCGATAGACAATCCTGGGCTGCCAATCTTCTTCCTGATCAGCTCAACCTATGCTGATACTTCCAAAAACAACTAGACCAAAGCAAACCAGTATCTGGATCATATCCAAAAGAAAAGTCTTCTAAGACTCGTCGAAATCCAGAACACAAGCTTTACTTCCCAAGCAATAGCAAACTGAACTTGCTTCTCTCCTTGCATAGCTGCTACCTCGCTTCCGCTGCACAACTCTGATTCTGAAATAGATGAGAATATTGTTGATGAACACGAATACAAACTTATCCAATATATCAGGGAACTTTGTTCATCAAATCCATAAAATCTGAGTGACTCCTCTGACTCGGTCACACTACCTTACAACAGAATTCCAAACTCAAAAATTAGATTTGACCAATCCAAATCCAAATTTTTCTGAGCTGCTACACCAACACTTCTTCTCCAAGAACCACCCTACTACCAGGCTAACCACCAAATCACTTCTGGAACCTAAACAATATGGAACTCAACTCCAGATGTAGACAAACTTCTGATTACTTCAGTAGCTCCTATGTCTACATGAGAATCCTCAGTCTCAAACAAAAGATTGCCTAAGAAAAATTCCAAACTAATCGCAAGTCACTTTTGCGATCCTACCTAATTAGGATTCCAAAGAAACTGTCATCTCTTGACCAATTAGAACAGCCTTAAGCTTCTCTAAACAAGGTTAACTCTTCAAGAAAACATTCACCATCTGCCCGGTCTGCTAAAAGAAGAAACCAAAAAAATTCCTGAACCATCGGAGAAACGACCACACTGATGCTCCCAAACACTACCTCAATGATACTGCGAAGCCGAACACTTCGAGTTGCACTGCTATCACAACTAACCAAAGACTTCTAATCCAAAGGCACCTTGAAAACCAAAACGATCAACAAACCACACAACGGACCTTCAAGATGGTAGACATCCTCTCAAGAAATTCGGGCTCCAAACCAAGCGTCAACATCTCGCTCTCCTTAAGGAATGAAAAATGAGACCATGCCGAAGCGAAGCAACTCATAGACCTTAGTCTCATATCCAAAACGGCCAACCTCCATGCTAATGATCCAGATAACTTATACAGACAAATCTTCCCAGCGGCAGGTAAAAACTGCTCCTCAACTACTTCTAAAACTGCTTCAAAAGAAAACATCTTCGGAAAATATCCATGGATGTTGCATCTCATCATGCAGTTATCAAGATACCATCACTTACTTCTGCACTTCCGACAGATCCAAACTTACACTTCAAAGATAAACTCCGAATCTTTAAAAGATTTCCTTCGGATATCAGAGAAATCCTTACTCCAAACTAAACTCACTCGAGACGGTACTAGGTCTATAGTCTCGACAAATACTGCCAACCTCAAACATATGGACCTCTTCCATCAGTGGTAATCGTGTTACACACACATCACTGCTCCATCTACCTCTAAAATTTATGTTGGAAAATCCGAACAGATAACCTAAAAATTAGTAGATATATGTATATATATATATGTATATGTATGTATATATAGTTATATATAAAAATTATAAGTACAGTTTCTCAAGAAGGACACCACTCTAGAGCCTAGGTATTCACTCAACCTAATGCTCTGATACCAACTGTAGCGACCCAACTTCCTAGCACCAGAAAGTCGCATCACTTGTTTAAGAAAGAAAGGGATAGAAGAAGAAAAGAAAGAGAAAGAAAGGAATACAACAACATCAGAGAACTCACAGCGAAACGAATGAAATATAATATATCACATAAAATATTACATAGTATCATATTACTTCGGAGTACACAACTTATACAACTCACATTAGATGGTTATAAACATCTGTCTAACTATACAACTCAAGTACACAAGATACAGATACAACACAAACACAGCGGAACCATAATATATCTACATGTGGAAGCCTCCTGCTCCATATCTCCTCCAGAGTTCGTCAAACTAACCTGAATCACTCGACAACTCATACGTAATATGAGTACCCAAGAGTTTAATAAAACAGAAAATAAACACTCGGGTCAGATAGGGGTCTGGTGTGAGTAAACGGGTTAAAATTTTCATAACTTTAGAAAAACCTTTGAAAAGAAAAGGTATCATGTAAGACTTCCCACACATAAACATGGAAAAGTTTTTACCTTATGCTAACCAAAACATTTGATAGGAAATCCAGTGATATTATAATAGTGTCTAGGGTTTTCAAGTAAATAAGAAATAGCTAAAAAAATTACATTTATTAAATTCCAGCTACTAGCCACAAAAGTGGGTAATACAAACAAAACCGTAGGGTCTCGTAGGAAGAATGTGTTTCCAACAATGGCAGGGCTACCGGGGTGCCGCCCGTCATAGTACGTGGCCTAGATTACGCCCCATCCCCTGCATCACAAAGTCGAAACCGTTCCTTACTGAACAGTCCCAAGTAAGATCACCCCGTGATTGGCGCGACCAACCACCCACTAAGCCGAAATAAAGGGTCATCTAGACAGGAATGACCTCACCCTGAAATGGGTGCTACCCACCTAGCCTTGCTGCACCTCCCTTGTTTTAGCCATTCCCGGGTTGATGAAGCTTGATGATGCGATTACCTTTATAGAACACATCTATCTTGGAATGCTCATCGTCCACCTGACGATGTTCTGAAAGCATTCAATCCATACAAGTTCGTTCCAGGTTCGAACGAAACCGAAGGCACTATCTCGTTGCACTCATTTTGAAATCACCCTCAGAGTCAACGATCATAGCCCTTGCACTCTGAATCACCATCTCGAACCTACAAGTACCATCTCTGTCAAACTCATTACAGAATCACCCTCAGAGTTATATCGACGAATAGTTCTCACACCTTGAGTCTTCACTAGCTTCACCTGGATTTACGACCAAACGTTTAATTTGGATCGATATGGTTTTCAGATATCCAAATATGGAAACCCAATCTCGGTCTCACCGAAACCAAACGCCGTTTTAATGTCCAAGTTGTTTTAAGGTTTTAAACATTTAACTTATATTCAGGATGATATAAACAGATAAATGAATCACATTATCACAATAGATAATTCATAACAAACATTCATCTCACAAAGCAGCATATCACATAACGGAGATATTCAAATCATCCAGTATCAACCAATCACCCAATATCAGTCAATCAATATCGATCAATCAATGTTAACCAATCACCCAATATCAAACAATCAATATCAATCAATCATCCATAAATAGAATTGATTAACTCTTAATCAATTGGATTACCTAAATCCTTCTTCATTAATTTATTCCAAATAAATAAATTAATCATCTCTTAATGAACTTCTTTAATTAATCTTCCTTGATTAATAATCTTTTAATTACATTCAAGTAATTATCCTTAACCATATATAGTCATTAATCTTTAATTACTATCATTAATTACAATAATTAATGATCCTACATTTGTTTCCGTTAATTAATTAACTATAATTAATTACATTAAACCTTAATTAATTACAATTAATTAATCACACTTGAATTAATCACTTTTATCAATCAACCTTGAATAATTAACTAATGATCCTCATTAATTAATAATTCCTTTAATTAAATTAAATAATTAACTTATAATTAATCATCTCATTAATCATAAACAGTAATTAACAATTTGTAATTACTTATCTTAATTAATTATATTAACCCTGATTAATTATTCTAATTAATTAATCTTTAATTACTTCATTAAGTAATTATTATTCAATTTAAAATAATTAATAAATCCTTAATTAATTACTTATTAATTAATTACATTTTAATTAATTACCCTTAGTAATTAGTCTTAAAGCTAATCACATTTATTAATTTATTAATTACATTAATTAATTAACTAAATTAATTAAGTAATTAACTCTTAGTTACTTACATAAGTAATTATCTTCTAATTACTTCCATTAAAAAATCTTGATTTCTCTCTTAATTAATTACTTAACAAGTAATTAATTCCATCATCAATTAATTCTTAATTAATTAATTAATTACTACATAATTAATTAACTATAATTAATTATATTAATCAATTCCTTAATTAATAACATCAATTGATTATCCATTAATCACTTTTCATTTAATTACTCCCATGAGTAATTTCCATTAATTACTTCCATAAGTAATTACACACTAATTACCTTCAAAGTAATTACTTCCATTCTTAATTACATTCCATAATTAATCATTAATTACTTCATTAAGTAATTACACTTAACTAATTCATAATTAAGTGATTATTAAAAATTAAATAAAAAATTAACTAATTATTTAAAATTAATTAAATAATTAATTAACATCTTATATTTCAAATCCTTAATTAATTAAGAAAAACATTAATCTTAATAAGTCTTTTACTTATTAACAAATTATATAAATTAAGTATCCATAAGTCCATAACAAAGATATTCTTAAGTTCATATCAAAATAATTTATCCTTAATCATCATCACAATTTAATTATTTGAATTAATCAAATCTAAATAACTTGAAGACAAATTATTTTATTGGTTTTCAAAATTATAACCAAAACCTTATTTGAAAATAAGGCATTTGGAAATCAAATTCAAAATTTAAAACAGTTTAAATTATCTAATTTTTAAACCTATTTATTTTAAATTGAAAATTTAGTTTTAAAAACATTACTTTAAAATTTACTCTAAAACTTTGATTTAATAATTAAATTCAAAACAATCTTTTAATTTGAAATTCAAAATTTAACTAAGATAATTACTTTCAAAGACAATCATGTTGAAACAATTAAATTTGAAATTGATTTCAATTATCCCTTTTAAAAAGTTTGATTTACATCTATTTTAAAACAACAAGTTTTTAACTTTGTATTTTGTTTCCTTTATGAACTTGTTTATAGCTAAATGCTTGATTTCATTATACAGCGCTAACAAAAAGCAAACAACCCCAAAATCTCATGTCGAACCCAGAATCATTCGAGCCTGCCCCGAAGCAAATCCACGCCCAGCTGTCGCTGGCAACCAACGTTCGTCGTGACCATCGACGTTAGTCACAAGATCACACACGAGCTAGAATATGAACCCAGATCGAAGAATAAGTACGCGAAACAAAATTCAACCATCGATCGAAAAAACTGCAGGGGCACAACCCAAAACCACCCACGGTCGATCACCACTTCGCCGTTGAACTCCGCCAACTTCACCATCGAACACCATGATCATGAGCTTCAACACCCCCACGTCGCGATCACCGCCGGCCAAATATTCAAGTTGTAAAGTCGCGACAGTTCAACCGAAACAAAAACCAATCTAAACCCTAAATCGTTCGAATTCGAACAATTTAAATATTGGAAAAACTCAATTGAAATTTTCCCATCATCCACTACACAAGAACAAGCTTCAATCAAAAATCTAGCTTCAAACATCACTTGGATCTTCGGCAAATCACCAAAACCCCTATTTTGAACAAAACCCAAATTCACAAGAATTTCTCAACTAAAAATTATGAATTGCATATCAAAATTCATGATTTTTAATCATGATTACATGCATGTAGTTAAATTTTGAATTTAAGATAGTTAATTTTTAACAAATATTCCAGTTTTACTATTAACCCCTTATTTATAATTATCTGTTGCTTTAAAAATTATGAAACTAATTTGAAAATTACTATCAAACAATAACATACATTTTTCATTTACATATCAAATTCAAATAAGGTATAGATTTGAAAGATTTTGAAATTTTCCTAAAGAAGAATAACTCCTGTAAAATAACAGAGCAAACTTTTTTTATACATATAAGCACATCCAATATTCAAACATGCATTTACATCCAGCACATATACAAACAATATTATCACACCAAATTCAATCATATGCATTTAATTTTAAATCTCAAGTTTAAACTGTTTTTAGAAAATGAAGATTTACTCACCTTTAATTTTAAGCAGAGCAGGTTCTTCAATAATTCCAGGCTTTGAACATTTAAAGTATGAAAAGTGTTTTGATATGCTTTGCTAAATAAACTCTACTGCATGCCTAAATTGATGTTTTAAAAAGGTTGAAATTGCTGTTGAACTTGTTCCCTTTGAATTTGCAGGTTTTAAGTTTGCAGGTTTGAAGAACTTTCCGGTTGTACTTCAGATTTTATCTTTGCATGCAGATTTACTTTCAGATTTGCTTTGGGATTTTAATTTTACAATTTTGATGGTTGACGAGAACTTTAATTTGCATATTTCATTTCAAATTTGATATAGCATTTGCTTTGCAGATTTGATTTTTGGTTTAAATTTCAGGTTTTGAGAAAAAATTTCTATTTTGAGTTAATTTGATACAAGGAAGAAAAAGAGTTGGAGAAGAAGAAGAAAGTTGGAAATTAAAAGAGGAAAACTAGTTTTCTTTATGTTTTAAATGAATTATGTTATGTTAATTAAAATTAATATGTTGCCACTTGTTATCAATTTGAACAAATGTCATTAGCATGTTTTAAAAAGTTACAAGTGTTAGAATGTTTCATCTTTGATTAACAAGTGTTAACCCCATTTAATTAAATCTTTTAATGTATTTATGTAATATTTTTATGTGCATATGAAATGTTCTTATGTATTTGTAATTAAATTTTCATTTAATTTAAAAGATAATATAAGCTTACATTTTAAAGAAAATATTATAAAACTAATTATAATAAAAATATATTTCTTATATATGTAATTTAAAAATCTAAAACATTTATATATATACATTTATAACTATTTTAAATTTAAGCATTTTTAAAGAAAACAAATATAAAGCTTTGATTAAAACCTTTTTAAACTATCATTTTTTTCAAAAATAAACAATTATCTTATGTTTTGAAAACAAATTGATTTAAATCTTAAATTAACTTTTGAAAAATATAAATTTTAAAATAAAGCTTTAAATTACAATTCATACATATATAAATTATCAACAGATTAAATTAAATTTCAAAACAACATCGAATTATAATACATACATACATATATATTACAATTTGAAAATACAATCTTTATTTAAAACAAATGATCTTCTATTCACAATATACATCAAATATATATATTATAAATAGAATAAAAATTTATTAGTTTTGAAAAACAATTCTCATCAATATTGCCAGATTAAAAATTTATTAACCTTTGAAAGAATAAATTTACCAATTTAAATTAAAATTATAAAGAAAAATCATCAAATCAATTTAATAATTAACATAGATTATTAACTTGATATTGCCTAAAATTCTGGGTCGTCACATGGAAATTGGGTTTAAAGTGATTAAAAATTGATTTGTAAAGTTGTATTAAATCATATTGGAGTTAGAATGATGTTGAACTTTTAAAATTGAATTAAAAGTCAATTTGCAGAAATTGAGTATTTTAATATTTAACTGACGAGTAAAAATAGCCATTTTTCAAACTGTCTCGGATTTTGACGAAACCAGTTCCATCGGATCCGTAATGTTAAATTATTTTATGGTTTCAAATTTCGTGTCAATCGGATTTACGGATTATCCGGGGCAAGCTAAAACGCACTGAAATCGGTTTAAGTGAATTTTAAATTTAAATAGTCGATTTGAAAGCCTATCTTCCAAATTTGATCGAATTGGCTCCCGATATATATTCCATTGCTTTTGGAATAGGGGTAAAACATTACAAATGCCAGGCGACATGCTTCGCTTGGAGTTCGGAAATAAATCGGATGAATGGTGTCGCGTAGTTTTCTATATAAGGCCATTTTTATTTCATTTTTATAACAAAACCCTAACCAGGTTTGTAGCCGCCGTTTCGTATATATTTAATGGCTGAAACCTTCCCCTCTTCCTCCCTTATTTTCTTTAAATCCGAAAACAATTACGACAAACATTCAACTGCAAAGTGGTAGAGCTCGGCACGATCGACATATCCAAGGTGGTGATCGTTTTTAGAGCTACGAATCATTGGCAAATCGAGCTCGAACAGCTGATAGCCGCGCACGTTTTTCAAGCAAATGGTGCAGCTGAGTTCGACAGGGTTGCAGGCGTTGGCGGCACACGTGGAGAACTTCGATTCGGTGGTGGAGTGATGGGGTCTCGTGCGTCGTGGTGGCCGCGGTGTCTAACCCTAGTTGCGACAAGATGGGTTTCACGGCTTGAGTTGCATTCGTACTTTACTGGAGAAGGAAGATGGAAGGGCGGCCCTGATGCAATCAAATGGAATCAACGGCCGTGATTAAGGTTATAAAATAAATAAATTGATATATTATAAATCGTTTAAAACTTTAAAAAGCTATAACTATTCATACGAGGTCCGTTTTGCACGAAACGAGTTGCGTTGGGTTCGTATGGACGAACATTATGCAATGGAGCTGGATTGGAATTGATTGCAGCTAGTGATAATTTTGGATAACATTAAACGCCCGTTTAATTTTATTCAGAACGAAACACTACAACTGTTATTGGAAGCAAGGTGAGAACTTCTCACTCAATCGAAATTGTTTCCATTTAAATTTTAAATGGTTAGATTTAAAATTGCTTGATTGTATGCTTGGATGATAAATTGCTATCTGTTGTATTGAAATAGACCCTATACGCCGTATATTAAGCGGAGGTTATTATATTAAACACATATACCGCGATATTCCACCTTGAAGTGGAATTGGTATTATATATGTACTTGGAGTTCATTTCCCATACTATATAGCGGATGAGACCCTATTGCGCCGCATAATAGCGGATAATATTTTATAAATCCCATATAACGCGATCTTCCGCCTTAAAATGGGACTGGTATTGTGCTAACATCTATAGATGCAGGGAAACAGGTTGGAGGGATCCAACTGGATTCCTTAAATAATTGAATTTATTTCAATGTTGTGTGTTGATTATTTATAATCTTTGTGTGATTATCTTTGTGATTGAAATCGTTGAAGGCTAAAATTTAGCCGAATATAATTTTGGTATCGTTAGATGGCGGAAATAAATAAAAATTGATTTTTGAAAATTTAGGTTGAAAGTTTATATTAAAAATTTTGATGTTTTGAGAAGTATAGTTGAAAGGTGATTTTTGGAAATATGAAGTTAATTATTTTATAAAATAATTTAAATGGTGATTTTTGAATTTATTATAAAGGCTTTATATATAAGATTTAAAAAAAATTGGATTTTTATAAATCAAAGTGACGGAATTATAAAAGAGTTTTAAAGATGTTTTAAAATGATGTTATAAACGGATTTTATAAAAAAATAGAGTCTACGATTTGTGAAGTTATAAAATGAATGAATTTGTAAATAGAGAATTATAAGTAATTGGCTTATAATTTGGATTTTGGCATGTAAATGGGATATGGATAGAATTTGTTAATAAAGTGATTTTAAAAGTTGAAGTTGTTATAAAATATAAATGGAATTTATAAACATTGTTTTATAAATCTGAAATCGACTTATTTTAATAAGTTAATTATTATAGCTTATTAAAGGAGATATATCCACGATTTTGGACAGTGGATAATCCTTTAAAATAAAATGTGTAGAAATGTTGAATTTGGTTAACGAAGTATATTCACGATTTTGGACAGTGAATAATATATTAAAGAAATGTTTTGGGGAAGTGATATTTTAAATAGAATTAAAACGATTTAATGGTGTTTTAAAATGTATTAAGTATCGGAACCATAGATTTCAACATTCATTTTTGAAATAGACGTTTTCGAGAAATAAGGAAATGTTGGACTATAACACTATTGTTATAGTAAATGATTTTCGAAAGGAAATGTTTTATATAGTATTCGGATTTATATATCTATCTTAATTTCGAATCCCTATACTAGTGATTTTGGGTTGTCGTAACAATGTTTTATGCAACATTCGTTTTGACTCAAATGAATGTGTTTAAGAGGATGTTTTCCTTAAAGAATAAATTATATACTTAATTGTGATTTTAGTATGTTGAATATTTTCCAAATGTTGAAAATAAATAAATTTGTGAATTACTTATTATTAAATTTGTATGGTAATGTTTTCCAATTTGAAGTGAAATGCTTTGAGATTATATCTTTTAAAGATAAATTGAAAGTGAATATTTGAAATCGACTTGAAAAAATCGTATATCACTGGAAATTTGGAAATTTAAATTCACCATGGAATTTATAAATGAAAAGGGAAATTTGTTTAAAAAATAAACATTGATTTATTTTTGAAGTATGGAAATAAATTTACGGATTTGGAACGTAAATTTGAAGTAAATCGGTAAGGATTTCTTTAATTGGTTTAAATGAACCATTTTGAAATGAAAGTGTATTCTCCCTGAAAAGCCGAATAAAATTTATGAATAACTTTGAAAAATATACACATATATGTATATAATTCTAGAATTGGTTTTGAAAAGGATACTTTGGAGAAATTAACTCCTTAAATTGTTTTAAATCCTTTAAGTAAAGATTTATTAAGTTGATATAGAAATGGCTATTTCTAAGATTAAATCAATAATTGTTTTCGAAAATAGTTATTTAAATAGTTATACTCCTTCTGCTAATTTTATTTTGAAAATTAGTTTGGACTCACGTTATATGTAATATTGGTATAATATTTTTATAACTAATATTTTAAGTAAAATGTTTTAAAGAAAAATAGTTTTATTTCAAAGTGTTTTCCCGATATATTTTGGATAAGTGTGATAAATTATTTAAATTATTTGAACTCGGCAGATTTCCAATGAAAATGAATAAATATTTTGAAGTATTTCCACGTAAGGAAAAATGATTTGAAATTTGTTTTCAAAAGTTGTAAAGGTTAAAAGTGATTTGAAATTTGTTTTCAAATGGTTGAAGTGTGGGAAAATATATATTGTAAAGATATTTTTGGAAAATAAATAATTTGGAAAATTGTTTGGAATCTGGTGATGTTGTGCATATCTATTGATACACTACACCAAATAAGTGATTTTGCAACATTTTATATCTGTCAATTGCTAACACTTATATATGTCACCGACCGCTAACAGTAAAAAAGTGTTAGGATACCTAAAAAGTGTTGGTAAAAATAAATAGTCTTCTGCATTAATTTTGCTAACGCATATAAGTGTTACAACAATCGGTAAAATGTAAATAATTTAATAACAAAAGGGGTATTTTGTAATTTGTAAACACAATCCCTTTTCCTATGCTTGCCCATTCCTAAACAGATTTTGGCCGCCTAAAATTTAATTTAGGGTTTGCTCTTCCTCACAGAAAAACCAACGTCCTTCTTCTCCCTCAATCGCAATTTTTATTTCTCTAATTTTTTGAATCTCCTATGTCTCGAATCAAGTTTATTTCCGCAATTCAAAAACCTGTCTCATTTTTTTGTGGTTCGGGCTCTGGGTGATTTCGTTTGTGGTGGTTAACTGTTGCAATTTGGGTCATGTCAATTCGTGAGTTTGTCAGGTGGTTGAAGTGGTTGTGGAATTCGAATGATATGGCTACTGCGAGTTGCTATGGAGTCGATGTGGCCAAAGGTGACTTTGAGTGGATTGTAGATTGAGGCATCTGACTTGCGAGGTTATATTGAAGCCAGCGATTTTGGGTGGATCGGTGGATGGTATGCTTTGATGAATGGTGGTATGCAGTGAGGTGCTGGAAGCTTATCAGTGATTTGGTTCGACAATGGTGGTGTTTTGATGGGGATGTAGTGGATGGTATGGGAATTCTCAAGTGATGGAGAAGATAGTCATTTCAGTTTGAATTTGCGGTCAAGGCACAGCAGTCAGGTAAGGCAGTGGGTTAAAATGAGTTGCGGTGAACATTTGCAATGTTTTTTTATTAGACCTACCCCCTCTTACCCTAACATTTGCAATATTTTTTTCCTTCAGAAAATTATGTTTTGTTTTGATATATTTGGCATAGAATTTGAAACATGACAGGTTAGTCCAATCAAATGAGCAGTTAAGTTTTGTTTTGTTTTGTAAAACTTATACTAGACAACATCAGGTTATTTCTACATATAAGTTTTGAGAAGGTGCCCTGCACATCTTGAAAATAATTAATATTATAGACAGTTTCCTTTATCTTCAATTATTAAAATGTACGTGATATATTGCACTACAACCACCATTCACTATAGGGCATTCCCAACTCTAAGGTATTAGCGATTTTCAAAATTATATTCCCATCAGCTCACTTACTAGAATCATTTCCTAATAATACAAACCAGTTGAAAAAAATGGTGAAATGTAACGTCCACTCTTTTCGCACGATTTAAACCGACACACATGCCGATTCAAACCATACGGAAGGGAGGATTTGTTATGGGGTAAATAAGAAAAAAAACAGAGAAGAAATAAACAAATAGAATCTCACAGCGGAAGGATAAAATATAATAAGAAAATATACAGTTTATAAAAAAACTGTTTACAAACATTTATATAATACATATCAGAGTTACACATACCAATAACAATGCAGCGGAACAGTGTGAGTGTAGTGCAATACTATAAATAATAATAATACAAATTCTTCGTCTTCGTCCTCCAAAGCTAAAGTCTTCGATCCTGAAACGCTCGGACTGACCCGAGCGAATTTGAAAAGACAAAAACACTCGAGTCAGACTAGAAAATCTTATGTGAGTTAAATAAACAGAAATAAATATGAGTACAGTAACTCAAGAGATGCTCGGGATTTACATCTCCTAAGGATCCGTTAAACTATTTACTATGTAGTATATTGCGCTATTATAATAGTGTCTAATTATAAAATAAACTTACTTTTAAATAGCGTTAAGGGGTTACCCATATAGCCCTTAACACAAATAATGCCAATAGTCTATACAGTACCGTAATACCTCCTGATCGGGAGGCTACCAGAGGATACTCCATAGGTACGACACAAGTAGAAACTCGTAGTAAAGGCTCGGTATGGTAGGTGACACGGCACAACTAGGCAATGCCAGGGTAGATATACCAATTGCTATCCAGGCTGGTGGAAATGCGTAGCCGCAGTTACCGCCCACCTCGGACTAACTCCCCAAAATCAAAATATAGAAGTGGCCACTGAATCAATCCAAGTCAAAGTATAATATCGAAGAGGAGCGTCCGATCAGAGGAATGACCTCATTGGCCTGAGAATCGCTCCTGTTTTAGCCACCTTATGCCAACTCACGGGAGTTGGGTCCACGTATTTACCTTACAGGAAACGTCGCCACCACCTACTTCATTCTGGAATCTCCACCGCGTACACGGTTAGTCCAAGTGGTTTTTGGTATCGACAGAGAGTATGTCCATATCCGATCCCGGTCTCTTTGCCAACCCATCGTTATTATAACACCGCGGTCATTTAAAAATAGTTTATACTTTAAAACCAGAATATAATCCATTTCAAAACCATAATATTACGATATCATTTCTTCTTTAAAACCCAAAAAGATTCATTTTGATATTATTTTTATAAAACCCAAATCAATGATATCATTTCCCAAATATAAATCTTTTCCAAAAATTATGCCAATTTAAAATTTATAATCCCTTGTAACTAAATATTTGAATATTAACTTTCAACATAATACTTCGAAATCCATAGTTTTTAAAACCATTACTTTCAAAACTAAATGGTTTGGATATTCAACCGTATATAAAATAAGTGGTTTAACTTAAATGTTGCTTTGAAAAGAAATATTTCTCGTGGCTTTACAATACATTTCTTTATTTAAAGTTAAAACCAAAATTTAATATCGCTTCAAGTTCCAAAGCCATTTCAATAAATTCATATATATACGTATATCCATTTTGAGTATAAATATTTCAACTAAAGTTGGATTTTATTCTTTCAAATCAAATGTTCTATTAATTAGCCTTGAATATTCACATAGAATCCATAATTAATAAGACTTCAATTTCTAGTAAAATATATATATATTTCCAAATTCAAATTTTACTAGAATATTCATTTCAAAATATTTTGGGAAAAATCCAATTATAAATATCATATCTTTAAAATTTCCAACTTAATATTTAAACATAGGATATAAATCATCAAACTCCATTTTCTTAATTTTCTTCCATTTTTAATAAAGAGATTTATACACCTTTTAATTTCAAAAATTTCAACTTCATATGCATATATATGGAAGAATAATATTTATACCATATAAAATTTAAGATTATCATAAACCGTATTCCATCCAAACCTTAGAAATCACATAAAAATAGTTATATATAGACCGCGGTGCCTGTATATAGTTTTCTATCCTATGGTCAAGTGATACGGATATTTATCATTTCAATCCGCAATTTAAAAAAAACTGCGGTTGTATATCATTTCAAACCGCAATCCCGAATGAAATGAAGAATGCATACTAACTTGCAGTTTAATGACATCAAATAAAACATCCATTCAATAACACATCCATCATCCAATCGCAAACATCAAGCAATATCAATCAATAACAATATATGTTTGGTAATATACAACAGGTAATAATTGGCAGTTTTATTTCAAATTATATTTATCAACTATTAATCTAACAATTTATATTCAGTGATAATTTGACATAACTGTTAACTAGCAGTTCATATGCAAACAATAATTTCTAACAGCCAATTAACACGCAATAAATCAATTAAATTAACAGTTAAATTCAATAAAATGCAATTCTACAGATATGAATGAAATAACATGCCAAAAGCTCATAAATAAATTTCTATTCGTTTCTAAAATTTATTTAACAAACATAAAAGCTTCTAGTAGTTGTGAGTGGGTTAAAACACTCACCTTTTGAATTTAAATCGAATTTAAACCCGATTTAAACCCAAAAATTCGCCCGTCTCAGAATTCGTCCAAACCAGCGTCATCGAGTCCGGAATTAAATTACGATCCTAACAAAAGAAATTTCGTTTGAATCCGAGGTCGTATGAGAAAGTTATGGCGAAAAATGGTGATTGAATTCAAAATTAAAAATAAACAAAGTGGTACACATTCATCACTTACTTTATATATGTGCCACGTCATCACAACATACCCTCCAACACTCACGCAACAACAGAGGAGAACGCACGCCTCCTTCATCACACGCTACAGACATGCGCCCTCTACCAGATCAAGGCGAGCACCTCCTTAGGCAGTAGCCAACGCACGCCGCCTCCAAGCTTCCTCCCTCCGGCCGACCACACGTAGGGCTTGCGAACGCCCCCCAAAATCTGCACGTCTCGGCCCATATACACAGCAGCCGCCACAAACATCAAGCCCTAGGTGAATTTTGACTCCAATCCGACCGTTGAATCGCCAAACAAATTACATAGATGTGCTCCCCATCGTCCATACTACAATACCCAGAAACAGAATCTCGATCCGATGAAGTTTTGTGCGACGATGATGAACGGTTTTGGGGCTGTTTGAATTTATTCTGGATGAACGACAGCTCCAATTGAAAAATGAATTACACCATGAGATTACGTGTATCGAAAACATCAACATATATTTTTTTGAGAATTTTCTGAATTTTTTTGAGTTTTGACTTTTGATTTTGAACTGTGGACAGATCTGGAATTGGATCTGAGATGTATACATTTGGGGAAGAGAAAAGAGTGAAGAATTGAACGTAGAGCAAAAGAATAGAGACTAGGGTTTACAGCTGTATATATATAGGTAGGCTAGCGATAGGGTAGATAGGCTGTAGAATGAACGTGCGTGACAAACTATGGTCCAAAAAGCCCGCTATGCCTCCGGAGTCGAATTTGTTAAAACTATATATCCAGATAGGTATTTTAAAATGTTCTAAACGCGATGGAAAAAGTTTCACGTCCAAATTCGATGGTATGAAGAAGTTATGCTGAAAACAATAATTTCAAATTCAATTTATTTCAATGCATAAATTTGAAGGCGTTTCGAGTCCGTACGATCAAACGACAGGTCCGATCGCTACGAAACTTGAAACATTATTATAATTCATCGTTACGGATCCGATGAAACTAGTTTCGTCAAAATCTGAGTCCGTGACCAAAATGGCTATTTTTATATTCATTAATTAAATTAAAATAAATCATAAAAATCAAATTTTTATTAACTTCAAATATTGGCCAAATTTCATTACTTATATAATCCAATCAATTCCAAATGATTTAGCAAGCTTGGATGTGAATTAAAAACTATAAGTATATCAATTGGCAGTGTTAATCTCTGCACTTCTTATTATTTGGGAATTATAAATTTTATTCTCAAAACCCAATTATTTAATCTTATACTTTTATACTCTCATCTTAATCTAATTAAATAAATAACTTGATTTCCATTTCAACTCATTTTTAATTGCAATTAACCTTTTTACCATAAATTAAATCCCAAATTATAAATAAACTTTTATTTCCATTCCCTTTTTCTCAACTGTTTATTAATTCCCATCCAAATGAATTCAACATTATGAATTTGATAAATTTATTAGATTTACTTCCTTTCTATATTTCTAAGTTATTGTTGTCAATATGAACATTAGTTTAAGATTTCACTCAAATGTTTACCAATTCCAATCTAAACTCAATAACGTCATAATTAACGTTAGAATCCGTTTTATTATGCATAAATTCTAAATTTTACCGACCCAAATTTTCTTCTTTTCATTCCATATTAATTGTCAATCCCATAGAAAAATTAACATTAGGTTCATACCTTTTTATAAATAACTCCAATTTCTTCCAAATAATAATTACATAAACTATTAAATATTAAATCCATTAAATTGCAATAAATTCAATTGATTGCAATTTATTTCCAAATAAATTTGGATTTCTATTTGGTTATACACAAAATTCCGTTAATACTTGCCTAACAAGGTTACTATCACTTAAGATCTCACTGCATCCACATTTTCACATTTTCATTTCCTAGTTTCTTTACTTTATTCTACATAATTTATTACAAATGGGATTTTCTTTGGTTTACATCTTATTTGTATTTAACATTTCTCAATCACCAATTCATTTCACTTTAACTGCGGTAAATTGGCGGATAAATTGAATTTGATTCCCAAAATCTAAATTAACAAGAAATAAGGGTAGGTAACATACAATAGTCATTACTCCAAATTCTAGTCACCTAAATAGGCTTTTATTCCTTGCAAATAAATGTTACTATTTATTTTCATAGTACAAATCTCAATGATTATTCCATCTTATATTTGCTTAGGCCATTTATAGTCCACTATACATATCTACATAAATGGGTAATTTATTCAATTCATTAAGTGTCAATTCTATTAAGCCCTGTTTATATCTTTATGCATTCTTCTATTACTTTACAAAAGGGAATAACCTTTAAACTCATACACTTAATAACAAAACCGTTATAAATCCAATAAACTTCCAAATCCAAGTTTGTACACATTTTACACAACTATTATGATTTCTCACAAACGTTGAATTTATTAAATGATCGTTTATTATAATTTAATTCCCTTAATTGAATCAAATGCTTATTATTATATATATTCTTTTCATTCTACCATTCCTTCCCATTATAAATTCATTAACGTATTTACACATCTCTATCTTTCAAATATTAATAACCAAACTTGATTACAAACACTGTCCTTATCCATCTTCATAAATTTGTTCAAAACTATACTTTTGTTTACATAAAATAAATTTTATGTTTCTATTAGTTTTCTTTTCCTTTCACTACAGGCATAAATTATTACTATCTACACTAATTACATCTTTGTATTAATGAACACCATTTAAGTTAATATTTATACTAACATTCACAAATTCAACATTTATTTGTTTCTTCAAAATTACTTTAAATCAAGTTGTGAAAATTTACATTATCCACATCTATTATCATAAAATTTTATAGTTACACTAAATTGCAACCACTATACTAAATTTCTACATTTATTTTTAACCAAATTAGAAATTATATTAATTCATTTTATTAAATATCATAAATTTAATGGGTCGTTACAATCTCCCCCACTCAAAACTTTTTCGTCCCCGAAAAGGAAAAAGAAGGTAGGAGGAAGATTTACAGTGCATCTTATTTCAAATATTAACTTATAAACAATATTTTACTGGATTAATTTCCTTAAATGAAATACACTTGTTTTATAATCATTATATCCTTTAATACTTGAATTATTAAAGTTGGAAAAATATTTTTAACAAAATTCTAAGTCCAAAATTTACGAAAAATTTTGGCAGAGTCTCCTTTGTACGGAGGGACTCTGGAGAAAATATAATATCCAAATATACAAATATATTACATATATTATCCAAAATAAAATATCCCAACACGGGAAAATATATAAAAAGCGCTTTAAACGTAATCCGAAAACGTACCTATTTGTCGGGCAATATACGCTTATTATTTTGGAACCAAAAGCAGTAGCAGTTGCTTCCATCACCTGTATTCACTTATATAATCTAAAAGGTTAAATATTTATATTACAGTGAAAGTTTGGGTAGATTCAATCATTCATATCCAATCAAATGTAACAACTACACATTTTAACAAACAGCACACACCACAAACAAACAATCATTCACTCAACAAACAATCAGTTGTTCGGGTTCAAATTCTGAAGTTGTACGAATGAAGAATAACTATCAAGTACATCCGTTGCTCAACAGCCTTAGATGGAACAAAGGTAGATTATTTGTTCATCCAACAACTCCACAATTCCTTACCCAACAAACATACATCAACCAAACAATTCAAGTCAACACCAAAATAGCTTATTATACATTTATTTCATAATTCCGTGTTTTGATTTTCATTCCTTCATTTATGGAGGAATTTATTTATTTCTTACAAGTTCTATTTTCCAATTATCCCAAAATTTATTTCAATTGTATTTCCTTTTTATTACTTAAGTTTATAAAATAATTTCCCATTAGTAACAACAAGTAATTTGAATATCTTCATTTCCTTACTCTTCACTTGTAAGATTTCCCTTAAATTCTAAATCTACTAACATTCATTCTTATAAGTGGAAGTTTTATTTATTCATCAACTATGAATTGCAGTCATTTCAAATTTTCCTACTTTCCATTATATTAGAATAGGGGAGATTAAAACATACTTAAGTGAATAATCATATAATAAATTCTTATTTTGAATTTCATGTTATATACTCAGGTTCATATCATATATTAATAATTCTTAACTTTATTTGTAGTAAAATTTCAATTACAACCTAAGTTTATACTACTAATTCTTATTTATACACTCACTTATTAAATACTTCAATTTTCCTAAATTCCTACTTGTAAAATATTCAATTCTTGTTTCTTATTTAACATTTCAACTTTTATTTTTGGGTAAGTTATTTATGTTAAAGAAAATGCAATTGAACTTATACACGTTAAATCTCCATTCTTTCAATTCATTGATTATTCAATAAGTCTTTACCATTATTCATAAGTTAAAATATTTATCTTCCTTTATACTTAGCATTAATTCTCTTATTTCAATTAGAGGTTTCAATTCATTTATTACTTAACTTTTTTTTTTCTTTTTTTTCTTTTTTCTTCTAACAAATCTTAAACAATTAATTAACGGAAAAATTTAGAATTAAATACCGGGTTAAATTTTAATTTATTTCAAAATAATAGATAAATAAGTTCTTACAACTCAATATCTCTAATTATAGTTAGAGCAATAAAAGAAAATTTTTAGAAAAGTTCAAAATAAATCTGCAGTAAAATTTACTACAGTGGCCTTTCCCCTTCGAAACCCGAAAATGAAAGTCGATGATGCGGCCGTCATCACCGAATTTATTTTCCAGCGACAGAGAGGAAAGTACAGAATTTAATTTTTTTTCTTTCCAAAATCTTCTTTAAAACAATTCTTCCAAATTATACGAAATATTTATATAAGAAATTACTTATAAACCAAATCAATAAATTTCACAAATTCTTTGAAAGCAGATTTGGAAAAATCCCGGACTTAAGTTCTAAAATCTCCAATTTGATTTATCATAATTTCAACTTAGCTTCAGTTATTATAAATATTTTATTCCCTAACACCCAATCTATAGCAACCAAATATATATATATCTTTATAAAAATTATTTTTTTATATGTAGAAAATATAATAGGCAAAATTCTTTCATTCACCTATATTAAAACAAATATTATGTCGGTCTATCCTATTAAGTGTTTAGAAATCCCTATTGATGGCATAGCGTCCCATGCATCAACCAGAATTTATAAATACAAAGCGGAACAGATTAACACAATATAAAAATCTTTTTATTAATACTAACAAATACGCTCTCTCATATATATACACTCAGCGACTCCTATAGGATATTTCTACCCTATTAACAAAGAGTCAAACCCCACAAAGCCAAGGTTTATTGCTAAACCAAAGCTCTGATACCAACTGTAACGTCCACTCTTTTCGCACGATTTAAACCGACACACATGCCGATTCAAACCATACGGAAGGGCGGATTTGTTACGGGGTAAATAAGAAAAAAAACAGAGAAGAAATAAACAAATAGAATCTCACAGCGGAAGGATAAAATATAATAAGAAAATATACAGTTTATAAAAAAACTGTTTACAAACATTTATATAATACATATCAGAGTTACACATACCAATAACAATGCAGCGGAACAGTGTGAGTGTAGTGCAATACTATAAATAATAATAATACAAATTCTTCGTCTTCGTCCTCCAAAGCTAAAGTCTTCGATCCTGAAACGCTCGGACTGACCCGAGCGAATTTGAAAAGACAAAAACACTCGAGTCAGACTAGAAAATCTTATGTGAGTTAAATAAACAGAAATAAATATGAGTACAGTAACTCAAGAGATGCTCGGGATTTACATCTCCTAAGGATCCGTTAAACTATTTACTATGTAGTATATTGCGCTATTATAATAGTGTCTAATTATAAAATAAACTTACTTTTAAATAGCGTTAAGGGGTTACCCATATAGCCCTTAACACAAATAATGCCAATAGTCTATACAGTACCGTAATACCTCCTGATCGGGAGGCTACCAGAGGATACTCCATAGGTACGACACAAATAGAAACTCGTAGTAAAGGCTCGGTATGGTAGGTGACACGGCACAACTAGGCAATGCCAGGGTAGATATACCAATTGCTATCCAGGCTGGTGGAAACGCGTAGCCGCAGTTACCGTCCACCTCGGACTAACTCCCCAAAATCAAAATATAGAAGTGGCCACTGAATCAATCCAAGTCAAAGTATAATATCGAAGAGGAGCGTCCGATCAGAGGAATGACCTCATTGGCCTGAGAATCGCTCCTGTTTTAGCCACCTTATGCCAACTCACGGGAGTTGGGTCCACGTATTTACCTTACAGGAAACGTCGCCACCACCTACTTCATTCTGGAATCTCCACCGCGTACACGGTTAGTCAAAGTGGTTTTCGGTATCGACAGAGAGTGTGTCCATATCCGATCCCGGTCTCTTTGCCAACCCATCGTTATTATAACACCGCGGTCATTTAAAAATAGTTTATACTTTAAAACCAGAATATAATCCATTTCAAAACCATAATATTACGATATCATTTCTTCTTTAAAACCCAAAAAGATTCATTTTGATATTATTTTTATAAAACCCAAATCAATGATATCATTTCCCAAATATAAATCTTTTCCAAAAATTATGCCAATTTAAAATTTATAATCCCTTGTAACTAAATATTTGAATATTAACTTTCAACATAATACTTCGAAATCCATAGTTTTTAAAACCATTACTTTCAAAACTAAATGGTTTGGATATTCAACCGTATATAAAATAAGTGGTTTAACTTAAATGTTGCTTTGAAAAGAAATATTTCTCGTGGCTTTACAATACATTTCTTTATTTAAAGTTAAAACCAAAATTTAATATCGCTTCAAGTTCCAAAGCCATTTCAATAAATTCATATATATACGTATATCCATTTTGAGTATAAATATTTCAACTAAAGTTGGATTTTATTCTTTCAAATCAAATGTTCTATTAATTAGCCTTGAATATTCACATAGAATCCATAATTAATAAGACTTCAATTTCTAGTAAAATATATATATATTTCCAAATTCAAATTTTACTAGAATATTCATTTCAAAATATTTAGGGAAAAATCCAATTATAAATATCATATCTTTAAAATTTCCAACTTAATATTTAAACATAGGATATAAATCATCAAACTCCATTTTCTTAATTTTCTCCCATTTTTAATAAAGAGATTTATACACCTTTTAATTTCAAAAATTTCAACTTCATATGCATATATATGGAAGAATAATATTTATACCATATAAAATTTAAGATTATCATAAACCGTATTCCATCCAAACCTTAGAAATCACATAAAAATAGTTATATATAGACCGCGGTGCCTGTATATAGTTTTCTATCCTATGGTCAAGTGATACGGATATTTATCATTTCAATCCGCAATTTAAAAAAAACTGCGGTTGTATATCATTTCAAACCGCAATCCCGAATGAAATGAAGAATGCATACTAACTTGCAGTTTAATGACATCAAATAAAACATCCATTCAATAACACATCCATCATCCAATCGCAAACATCAAGCAATATCAATCAATAACAATATATGTTTGGTAATATACAACAGGTAATAATTGGCAGTTTTATTTCAAATTATATTTATCAACTATTAATCTAACAATTTATATTCAGTGATAATTTGACATAACTGTTAACTAGCAGTTCATATGCAAACAATAATTTCTAACAGCCAATTAACACGCAATAAATCAATTAAATTAACAGTTAAATTCAATAAAATGCAATTCTACAGATATGAATGAAATAACATGCCAAAAGCTCATAAATAAATTTCTATTCGTTTCTAAAATTTATTTAACAAACATAAAAGCTTCTAGTAGTTGTGAGTGGGTTAAAACACTCACCTTTTGAATTTAAATAGAATTTAAACCCGATTTAAACCCAAAAATTCGCCCGTCTCAGAATTCGTCCAAACCAGCGTCATCGAGTCCGGAATTAAATTACGATCCTAACAAAAGAAATTTCGTTTGAATCCGAGGTCGTATGAGAAAGTTATGGCGAAAAATGGTGATTGAATTCAAAATTAAAAATAAACAAAGTGGTACACATTCATCACTTACTTTATATATGTGCCACATCATCACAACATACCCTCCAACACTCATGCAACAACAGAGGAGAACGCACGCCTCCTTCGTCACATGCTACAGACATGCGCCCTCTACCAGATCAACGCGAGCACCTCCTTAGGCAGTAGCCAACGCACGCCGCCTCCAAGCTTCCTCCCTCCGGCCGACCACACGTAGGGCTTGCGAACGCCCCCCAAAATCTGCACGTCTCGGCCCATATACACAGCAGCCACCACAAACATCAAGCCCTAGGTGAATTTTGACTCCAATCCGACCGTTGAATCGCCAAACAAATTACATAGATGTGCTCCCCATCGTCCATACTACAATACCCAGAAACAGAATCTCGATCCGATGAAGTTTTGTGCGACGATGATGAACGGTTTTGGGGCTGTTTGAATTTATTCTGGATGAACGACAGCTCCAATTGAAAAACGAATTACACCATGAGATTACGCGTATCGAAAACATCAACATATTTTTTTTTGAGAATTTTCTGAATTTTTTTGAGTTTTGACTTTTGATTTTGAACTGTGGATAGATCTGGAATTGGATCTGAGATGTATACATTTGGGGAAGAGAAAAGAGTGAAGAATTGAACGTACAGCAAAAGAATAGAGACTAGGGTTTATAGCTGTATATATATAGGTAGGCTAGCGATAGGGTAGATAGGCAGTAGAATGAACGTGCGTGACAAACTATGGTCCAAAAAGCCCGCTATGCCTCCGGAGTCGAATTTGTTAAAACTATATATCCAGATAGGTATTTTAAAATGTTCTGAACGCGATGGAAAAAGTTTCACGTCCAAATTCGATCGTATGAAGAAGTTATGCTGAAAACAATAATTTCAAATTCAATTTATTTCAATGCATAAATTTGAAGGCGTTTCGAGTCCGTACGATCAAACGACAGGTCCGATCGCTACGAAACTTGAAACATTATTATAATTCATCGTTACGGATCCGATGAAACTAGTTTCGTCAAAATCTGAGTCCGTGACCAAAATGGCTATTTTTATATTCATTAATTAAATTAAAATAAATCATAAAAATCAAATTTTTATTTACTTCAAATATTGGCCAAATTTCATTACTTATATAATCCAATCAATTCCAAATGATTTAGCAAGCTTGGATGTGAATTAAAAACTATAAGTATATCAATTTGCAGTGTTAATCTCTGCACTTCTTATTATTTGGGAATTATAAATTTTATTCTCAAAACCCAATTATTTAATCTTATACTTTTATACTCTCATCTTAATCTAATTAAATAAATAACTTGATTTCCATTTCAACTCATTTTTAATTGCAATTAACCTTTTTACCATAAATTAAATCCCAAATTATAAATAAACTTTTATTTCCATTCCCTTTTTCTCAACTGTTTATTAATTCCCATCCAAATGAATTCAACATTATGAATTTGATAAATTTATTAGATTTACTTCCTTTCTATATTTCTAAGTTATTGTTGTCAATATGAACATTAGTTTTAGATTTCACTCAAATGTTTACCAATTCCAATCTAAACTCAATAACGTCATAATTAACGTTAGAATCCGTTTTATTATGCATAAATTCTAAATTTTACTGACCCAAATTTTCTTCTTTTCATTCCATATTAATTGTCAATCCCATAGAAAAATTAACATTAGGTTCATACCTTTTTACAAATAACTCCAATTTCTTCCAAATAATAATTACATAAACTATTAAATATTAAATCCATTAAATTGCAATAAATTCAATTGATTGCAATTTATTTCCAAATAAATTTGGATTTCTATTTGGTTATACACAAAATTCCGTTATCACTTGCCTAACAAGGTTTCTATCACTTAAGATCTCACTGCATCCACATTTTCACATTTTCATTTCCTAGTTTCTTTACTTTATTCTACATAATTTACTACAAATGGGATTTTCTTTGGTTTACATCTTATTTGTATTTAACATTTCTCAATCACCAATTCATTTCACTTTAACTGCGGTAAATTGGCGGATAAATTGAATTTGATTCCCAAAATCTAAAATTAACAAGAAATAAGGGTAGGTAACATACAATAGTCATTACTCCAAATTCTAGTCACCTAAATAGGCTTTTATTCCTTGCAAATAAATGTTACTATTTATTTTCATAGTACAAATCTCAATGATTATTCCATCTTATATTTGCTTAGGCCATTTATAGTCCACTATACATATCTACATAAATGGGTAATTTATTCAATTCATTAAGTGTCAATTCTATTAAGCCCTGTTTATATCTTTATGCATTCTTCTATTACTTTACAAAAGGGAATAACCTTTAAACTCATACACTTAATAACAAAACCGTTATAAATCCAATAAACTTCCAAATCCAAGTTTGTACACATTTTACACAACTATTATGATTTCTCACAAACGTTGAATTTATTAAATGACCGTTTATTATAATTTAATTCCCTTAATTGAATCAAATGCTTATTATTATATATATTCTTTTCATTCTACCATTCCTTCCCATTATAAATTCATTAACGTATTTACACATCTCTATCTTTCAAATATTAATAACCAAACTTGATTACAAACACTGTCCTTATCCATCTTCATAAATTTGTTCAAAACTATACTTTTGTTTACATAAAATAAATTTTATGTTTCTATTAGTTTTCTTTTCCTTTCACTACAGGCATAAATTATTACTATCTACACTAATTACATCTTTGTATTAATGAACACCATTTAAGTTAATATTTATACTAACATTCACAAATTCAACATTTATTTGTTTCTTCAAAATTACTTTAAATCAAGTTGTGAAAATTTACATTATCCACATCTATTATCATAAAATTTTATAGTTACACTAAATTGCAACCACTATACTAAATTTCTACATTTATTTTTAACCAAATTAGAAATTATATTAATTCATTTTATTAAATATCATAAATTTAACGGGTCGTTACATGAAATTTATATCAAAAAAAGTTAGAGATGACATTGACGTCATTGTGTCTTTACTTTTGCGTCAAGACTCACAATTAATGAGTTGGTTTGGTGAGCAAGTTATGTGAGCATTTTTTACCCTTGCTTGTTATTAATTTATGTATGTCAGTGTAAAATAGTTTGCCAACTCTTGCCATGTTGAGGATACTTATAACTATTTTGTGTGATTTATTTATCTAAAACTTTTTATCTATCCATTCTCGTTTCAAAAACAACTTGATCATGGATCACCTGATAATGAGAACAAAGTGGAGATCGCTCTTGATCTTTTTTTAGGGAGCAGCTGAAAACCAGATAGAAAAAAGGTTATCATAGCAGAGCATGGAAACATTTTACTCTGGGTTAATTTGCCTTATACCATGATAATGATTTTCATCTCATAGATTGCTTTGAACTTGTAGAAAAATTGGAAAATAAGACCTCATCCACTAGTTTTTATTTATTTATTTATTTATTTATTCATGATACCGTAAGTGTACTCAGCAACATAAAATACCTAGCAATCTTGTGAATATGGATGAGGGTGTATGCTTTAGCAAATAACTTGTTGGGCATGTTCATGCTAGAAACATCAATATACTAAGGAGTTTTAACATTATTTATGTTATCTTTATTATTTTATGTATGGCATTATTAGTCATTATCCAAATTTTTTTAACGTTATTGGATTGTTTTCTTGTCTTACCATTTGTGGATCGATGAATGCTCATACAGGCTTTAGAATTGCTGTCAAGAGCTATTGAGACCGACCCAACCTCTGTAGTTTTATGGACTGTCTATCTGAACATCTACTATGGAATGGAAAAGTATATTAGGAAGGATGACATGTTCTTCCATGCAGTAAGTTGCTGTTGCCTTATTTCAGGATTTAGATTGAATTTTGTTTCTTGATTCAGTGTTGTTCTTTTGACATTAGTATATAGCTTTCTCAATATTTAACACCTAGTTCGAGTTTTATTTAACATTTAAGTGCTGGTTGCTAATTATGCATTGCACAAATGTCTAAAGACTATCATCCTTGGTTATTTATAATTCATTTGACCATTTTTATTTTCAAAGACATCATCATGTCCATGTGCTATAGGTTTTCCCTATTTTTATTCGCTTCCGGTAAGTGATTGCAAAAGCAGCTATGACAACTTGCAATTTTGTACCCATTCCTTATTTGGCCATACCTTTTAATTCTAAGTTTGGAACCATTTTTTTTTCGTTTGGTGGATGCTAATCTGCTTCGAAATTCTATTATCCTCAACAAAATGTTACTTGGATATGGAGTGCGATAATTAATAATTTCTTCTAGACAAAGGAGATATTTCATAGACTGCTTTTACTGCAATAATATAATGTTTGACAGTTGCTTCCTTATGCTGATTATTCTTTTGAAAAGATTAATATATCTCTAGCTAGACAAACTTGCTACAAGTAAATGCATAGAAATAGAGTGGTGTTCTCTTAAAAACCAGTGAGTTCTAAGAGCCTACAGCATAGACTCAAATATTAGTAAAATTCTTGTTGAAAGTTCTTTAATTTCAACGACTGGATCATGCTAAGAGTGGCTATTAAATTTTCATTTGCTAACCAATTGATTATAATACAATTTGTCCAAGTTTGTAGTTCTTTTGTTTCCTTCTAGAAAATAAGCTGCATACTATAGGTCACTATCTGCATTCACATACTCAAAGTGTCATGTGGATAAATCTTAAGTACAAAATTTTATTTTTATTTTTTATGTGACACTTAAAAAACTTAATATAAAAGTAGATCTTTACAAAACTAGGTCACATGGAATAATAATAATACAATCATGTGGTTTTAAAACATGACAATGTAATGGAAATCCTATGTTCACTAGGGAAATTTGGAATGAAGTCTTTTATATATGGCCATTTTTATATAACGTAGTAACATGTTTTTGTAATTAGTTTGAAAATAAGTTTTGCTTGTGAAGTTGTTTATACTGAAAACAAAATCCATACAAAAATGATATGTGATAAATATACATGCATTTCAATTAGTGATCGAGCAAGTAGTCTAGAAGCGAAACTCCTTGGTACTCTTAAACCTATCTGAATATGACATCGACTTATTTATATGAAGTTCGGCAATATTGTCTTGTACATACACCTGTGAGTGCACACATTTACAAAGATTTAGGATTACGAAAGATGGAAATCATTTAGCTACTTAACAAGTAGACTTTTAGTACTACCTTAAATGCTTAATTGTTCTTATTTCAAACATTTTGGATGGCTAGAAATGCAAGATCCATTTCGGTTTAGGATCTTTCTGTTTATGCAGATATCATTCGCTGGTTCTCATTTCATTCACACTAAGATACGTATTGTTCATGATGCTAGCATTCATGAGTTAAGAAAAAAGAGAGTAGTTTCTTCCTCTCTGTTGTGCTTTTTTATATTTGTGATCATCAAAACTATGTTTTGTTTTTTCCTGTCATTTTTAATGTTTAGCCTGAGAGACTATCAAATTGTACAGACTTTAGTTTTAAATATTACAACCTCACTACATATAATGTGATGATTTAATTTTTTTTTTCTTATTAGGTACAACACAATAAAGAATCTTATGAACTCTGGCTAATGTATATAAATAGTCGGATTCAAGTTAATGATCAGTTGAATGCATATGAGATGACTCTGGCAGCTTTATGCCACAGTAGAAATAACAAAGATGCACGGTACATCAGCGCATGCATTTTAGATATTTTCTTGCAAATGGTTGATTTTTTGCGCATGTTTGGAAATGTAGAGAAAGCTGTTCAAAGAATATATGGATTGCTTCAAAGTCCTAGTGACCAACTGCTCTCAGATATCCATTCATCCTTGATAATTTCTGACAAATGTTTATTTTGGCTGTGCTCTATATACCTAACAATTTATGGGTAACTCCCTGAAATAGTTGCACAACAGCTTGAGTATGGAAAAGAGCTGATGTTTGAGGTTGAATGGCCATGCATTCAACTAACACCCTATAGAAAGGAGCAATCTCTAAGCTTAATGAGACTTGCAGCGGATAAAACAATTGGAGATGTAAATAATGATCCTGGAACTAAAGATGAAGCCTCGATTAGATCGTTGCACATCATGGCTATATGTCACGTCAGATGCGTAGCAGCACTTGAAGGAATAAAATCTTCTACTAATTTATTAGCTGAGTACATAAAAATGTATCCAACGGTCATTGAACTTCTTTTGATATCCGTTCGTTCTAATGATAGTACTACTCAAGATATCAACTGCAAAGGTTTTGAAGAGGCTCTTGCACATGGGTTTGATGATACTCGTAATATTCATTACCTTTGGAATCAGTATGCGGAGCATGCATTAGCAAATAATAAGATTAAACTTGCTGAGACTCTCATAACCCGCTGGTATGTTATATTCTACAAAGATACAAGTCAACATGATTGGAATGAGGAAAAGGACGTTTTTACCTTGCTCAATCTATCCTTATATAGAAGTTTGCTAAAGGATGCAAGAGGAGAAAATGATGCTATCGTTAAAGCTCTCAAACTAGCTTCACCTCAAGATTACTTACATTGTGTGAAAGAGCATGCTTCTTTTACTCTTGCAAACGAGCTCGACTGGAGAAGAGGTAACAAACTTTGGTGCATAATATTAAACCTTCTAAATTTCTACTTGGGGGATCATCGTTCTACTACTGTATTGGAACCGCTATCAAGGAAATATCTTCAGTGCATAAAGAAACCAAGAGTTCGACAGCTTATTAGTAGGTTGCTTGGTCCAGTTTCGGGGAATTTCATAGTAGTGAATTCGGTTCTTGAAGCTTGTTTCGGCAAGTCTCTTCTTACCGAAAACATTAACGATCTTAAAGGATTTGTCGATTTCATCGAATCTCTAATGGAAATTGTGTCTACAAATTACAAATTAGCCCTTTCTTTATGCAGACTAACCTCAAAATTTTCAGTTCTTATGAAGTTCTAGGGATGTTCAATTTTGTATGACTCGATTCTCCAGGCTGTACCTATGCCTCCAGAGCATGTATGGTTAGAGGCAGCTAAACTCACGAAAGAGTCAGGAAACGCATGCATTTCTTTTAAGTTTTTGAAGCGAGCTGTAGTTGTATATCCGTTCTCAATTAAGTTGTGGCGATCTTGTTTAGATGCATATAAAGGGAAGGGCGATGTTGAATTTGTTTTGGAAAATGCAAAAGAAAGAGGTATCGAGTTGACTCGACCTTCAATCTAAGTTTTCAGATGTAGAAATTTTTTGTGAACTATAGAGAAATGGCCATCATTCGTTTTTGTGGGAAGGAAGGCATGCTTGCATTTTTTAACTTATGCTTGCTAAGCTCAGAATTCTATGGATACACAGAGTTATCAGTTATATACAAGACCCATAGAAAATTTTAGTGGGGATTATATTAGATATATTTTTCTTCTGATTCTATATGGACAGAATTCTATGCTTAATAAGAAAGCGAGTCTATCAAGAGCAACCTATAATGGAAAAATATATGCTATTGGTGGAGGAGATGGAAGAGAATGCTTATCTGATGTTGAAATGCTTGATCATAAATATGGAGCAGTGTGGTTTGAGATAGTAGTTGCAAGTATGTGGTAGGAAGAATATGTGATAGAGGATATGGAAGGCAGTGGATGGCTTGATATTGTAGAGGTGCAGTATTGGTTGAAGTGGATGACTGTGGTCAGTGATGTGATGTGGCCATGGCAGTGCAGAGGTCGGTGTTTTTCTGATGGAAGCAGTAAAAATGAAGTGGTGGGTGTGGCTCACGAGTTGTTTTAGTGTTGTGTTGCACTGGTAGGTGTTGCAATGGTAAGTGTGGGGTTTGTGATTTTATTAGAAAGTGGATGAAGTGGCACTGTGCTGTAGGAAGTGATGGAGTTTTTTTGGAACTGGAATTTGAAGAGTGAGTGAGTTTTGAAGTTGCAGTTTGATGTATTTGATGTAGTAGTGAGAATGGTATCAGTTTGAAGGTGCTGGGTTTGTTGAAGTATGCATGCAGTGGAGCAGTGAAAGGCTGTGAGGGTAGAAGGTAATTGATGTGGTAATGTATGATGAACTGAGGCTGTAAAATGATGTTCCGGAGGAGCTTGATTTCAGGGATGTAGTAATTGTGGTTGGTTGAGAACAAGGGTAGATGATCAGGAAGTTGACGTGGTAAGGCAATAGTTTGTTCGGTGCACCGATTGTTCGCAAAGCTATTCACCCAAATGCAATGAGGGTAATTTTTCTTTCATGTCCGAAGTCTTTTGTTTTACGTATGGATTCATATGATTTGATCTGGTAGATTGCAGCTTGGATACGGTGCTAAGGCAGTGGAACTTCTATGGAGGTTGGTCTCATCTTTTTTTAGCGCTTTGTCTAACAAATGTATTCAAAATGATACATAGAAAATTTCCTGTTTATCCAGAATGTTCTTGAATTTAAATTTCCATTATATATGTTATGCCAAGGTGATTGTATTCTCAATTCTGTAATCTGTAGCTCATACAAGTCGATGTGCACACGTTAAACTGTTGACATTTGTGGAACCTTACAACTCTTTTCAAAATTACCATTGGATGTTGGTTTTTCTTTTTCTATTTTATGAGTTGATAGAAAATACTGATAAAATAAAATAAAGTTATTGCGTGTGATATAAGGTACTATGAACGGCAGTTGGCAGATTTCAATGAAGAAGATAATGAGAAGACCGAAGAGCCTAAGCCAAGGTCGCAGTCACAGAAGCTGCAGAGAAGGTATACCTAAAAACCTTTCTTGCTAAAATATTTCTCAACGCTGGTAAAATGATTCTTGCTTACATGATTTACATGACGTACACTCACAACCTATTTACCAGAGTCAACAAATATCAATGTGATTGCAAGATTTAAGCCGCATATAATGTTTCACATAAATAGGAAAAGTTTAAATTAAAAACTTTCTCTGATGCTACATCCACGCAACTTCCGTCTTCGTCCTTTCTTCTATGAACTAACTCATATGCTTTAAGATTTGAGGTTTCGACCAAAACATTGAGATTTCGATTGTCCATTTCAGTTTCATTGGAACTGAAACGAAACAAAACTGAAACTCTGTTTCAAATTAAAAAAAAAAACTAAACTTCAAATTTTACAGAAGAAACTCAAAAAAAGAATTAGTTTGAGCTTCAAACATTTTAAGACTCAAAATTCAAAATTTTAACTTACGAAACACACAAATCACAAAATATATAAATGGTGTGACCAAAAAATGTTGGAAACGAAGTAATGAATAAATATTTTTAGTATTATAAATATTTTTAGTTAATCAATATTGTCGGTTTATAGTTTATTCTTTAATTAAATATAAATTATACATTTTAGCTTTAGTAAATAAAACAAACATATATGTTGTTTATTATATGAAAAATAAATAAAAAAATCCGAAACTGGACCCCAAAATTCATGAATTAGATCGAAATTCCTATAGTTACAAAAGATCGAAACCGAGACCAAAACCGAGATTTAGAACCATTAATATGAAGTTAGATGAAAGATAATTTCAGCTCAAATTCCGAAAGGAACAATACCTTGAACATTGAAGCATTCTCATTGATAGTTGATATTTGGGAGTCTGATAAGGATAGTTCCATTTTGGTGGCAATTTAAATGATGATTGAAATTGATAATTTTCGGCCATGGATGGTTACGGATTGGCCTTTGTGTGTGCGCGCGTGCCGATAGTTTACTACTAAATTATATTGTAATAAATTTTCTATTTAAGTTGACTAAAATCTAATGCCTTTTTAGAAAACTAGCGCTTCAACTTAATTGCCTTTCTATAACAATAAATCTACACTCTTTTTTTCATCTGTTAGGACATGGTGGAAGTGATGGATTGCATGGCTATGTACATTCACTTGATTATGCAGTTAATGATTTGTTAACATGAATGGACTTATAATTCAGTTTTAAAGTGGTAGTTCATTAAGCGTGCCCAATGTTCTAATTATGACTTATAAAATGTAAGTTAACATCTATAACATAAGGCATTTTTGGACAGAGTATTGACTGCAAATCCCGGGTTACCATGCTTTAGCTTTGGACACTCTACAGGAGCAACCATTCTTCTAAAGGTGAGATTACTTTTTATTTTACTATTGTTTTGTATATAGAATTTGTCTCCTTATACATCTATTTCCTTTTGTTTTCTTCTAAATATTTGTTTATATGAAGGCAGTATTAGATCCAAAATTAGAAGCATGCATAAACGGCATTGTACTCACTTCACCTACCATTTGTGTTCAGGCATCCCATCTTATTGTTAAGGTTAGTTATTCAACAATATTGAAATTCATCTTGCTTTATATTTCCTGAGTTTAATTTGCTTTTATATTTAAGTATATAATAATTTTTACAGGTGGACTATAAGGCAAAATGCTAGTAGAAAGGAAAAAAAATCTATCAAGTTATACCCTAAGCATTGTTTTCCCCTCTAAGATTCATTTTAAACATGCCTTATTTACACTTCATGCAGGGAATTCTGTAAGAAATTTTGAGCAATTTTGTTAAGTTAACGTAAAATGACGATACCTATCAATTTCGCTCACGTTCAGTTATATATCCAAGTTAATGTCTTCATTTTTAGTTAGCCCATTCCTTGCATTTATTATTGTATGTATTATTACAAAACTACAAATAATATGCTTATTTGACAAAGAATCATTTTCATTGGTACTAAATGCAATTATACACAAATTATCTGTGCTTGTTACTGTCTGGGTGTATACACAGACTTCACCCTTATATTTGTGATAATATCCAGGTTGTATAAATGTCGATCAGGTTCAGCATATTCATGTATTGTATATAATTTCGTGGTAAGTTCAGTTATTCATCTATTAGTAGCTAAGAGTTATTTGATTAAGGATTGCATGGTCTAATAACCAAAGTTTAGTGAGATACTGAACATATCACAAAAAAAAGTTTTTATCGAGTGTTTATATTAAATGCAGGAACTTGAAGAAGGATGCTTTGGATTGTTGTATTGGACGTTGAAGAATATTCAAAACCATTAGAGTTTGGAGTGGATGATCTGAAATGGTTAGGTTAACCGTAAGTTAAACTTTAAGTGTATTTTGAAATATATTTTTTTGAAGCTTATGTTGTAATATTATCTGAATATATGACATTGTGGTATTTTAGATATGTAAATAATTGTTTATGATATATTATACTACATTTGCAGAGCTTTTAAACTTTGCATTGAATATGTATGATGAATTATTTGTGATATGGAAACCATTATTTGAAGTGTGTTTATATTTAAACTTTGCATTTAAGTTTTGGTATATATATGTGTTACTAAATAATCATATTCCAACACTTATAAGCGTTACCGTATATTTCTATACCAACACTTATAAGTGTCACCATATATTTCGTTACCAACACTTATAAGCGTTACCGTATATTTCTGTACAAACCCTTATAAGTGTTACCGTATATTTCGCTACCAACACTTATAAGTGTTACCGTATATTTAGGTACCAACACTTATAAGTGTTAGTAATACGTATGTTTGTAACACTTATCAGTGTTACAAATATGGCCGCTCCATTCCTCACAGTCCATTAGTAACACTTAAAAAGTGTTACTGAAATTATTTGTAACACTTATAAATGTTAGAATTTGGCTGTTTTGGTGCAGTGATAGTTAAATAACCGACTATCAATATTTACCCTTAAATGGGTATTTGTTGTGATTTATTTGAATGCTACACTTATTTTTAAATAAGCGCTCGTTATTCGGTTTAGCCGGAGGACCTTTTGGTCGTGAATCCCATTCCGAATAGTGATACATCGTAATGGATAGCATTTGAAGACCGATGTTGAAGACCGGATGTTTTCAAAAACGGAAGGATTACCGTCGAATGTCTCTGCATCGGCCGATCTCCGATATAGAGATTTTATCACCCTTTGTGATGGGAATTCCGGACATGATTAGTGAATATCCGAATTTCAAGAGCTTCTTTGGAAGTGCCTTCGGTTCCGTTCGATCCCGGAATAGACTTGTATGGATGTGTGTCTGATGTTACAATTTGAGATGTAAAGCTGGTTTCTATCAAACACATTTCTGTTGGTGGCGGAGAATTTATTCTCTTAGCTTAACACCCTTCTCTGAGACGTACAAGCTCTGAGGTTATGTAGTTGATGGTTACTAGTGATACATTCCCAATTTGGTAATGTGGCATACGAAGTGTTGCAGATCATTTGTTGATCAAAGCATAGCTTTTGTGAAAAGCGTAGCTTTGTGGACGAGACTTCGTCGGACCTCACACTCCGAAAATGGTCAAAACAGGAAAGATGCAACAAGGTTATAGGGAGTAGCGCCCCTTAGGGTATGTGCATTTCCTTCTGGATAGAAGTGGCATCATGGTATGGAGCCCAGATACCAAACTTATGTAGATGTCGCAAATATATGTGACTTTGTGATTGTTGTTGGTTGAGGATCCTCGGATAAAGGTTGTTTACAACCGGGAGATAGCATACTCGTGTCAGTAGTTACCTACTTTTGCAGAGGTAACCCAGCCTTGCGTTGGCAGAGATCCGGTTAGATTCTCGGGGTGTCTCTCCAGAGGCGTGCCCATGTGGCAATGGGAAGTTCCTTGGCCTAACCATCTGTTGGAAATCCAAACTCCAATACGCACCTTGTACGCTTTTAATTGTAGAACCTGCCATTTACTAATAGTGGTCACCACTGTTTAGATGGTAGCTATAGTAGGAATAGTATGAAATGTCTGTGTTGGCTAAGATTTATATTATACTATTGAAACGTTTCTGCACTTTGCACTTAAAGTAATAATATCAAAGAAATTTTTCTACGTATCAAGCATGTTTGACTATCACAAGGAGAAATCTCCTCCGATTCTGCGTTTGCATTGTGTGTGTGCGCGGGAGGCCTTGTGGTAGTTTCATTTTCTAAAAGCATTGCGGATCTATTTTAAAAATATTTCTTTGTTTGTTTTTAAAGATAAACTGTTTTAAGTTCTCACACCAGTCCCATAACTGACCTGGAGTTTATGTTCCCTTCCTAAACTCTGGGTGCCCATAATTTTCCATACGGGCAGCCTAGAGTCAGGTTATCAAGATATTCTAGCATTCAGGAGGTGCTGTGGAGCTCAAGAGGTGAGCTGGATGGCGTGGCGTATCAACTAGTATATAGTATTTTTTTTTCCGCTGTTTGTTGGTGTAAACTCTGATACTGTAATGTAATGTGATGTAATGTAATAACTGATATAGTTCTTTGTTTTAAAAATATTCATTTATCAATTATATGTTGTTCCACTACAATTGTGAGATTCTGATATTGTTTCTATTGCTTCTTCTTCTTTCTTCTACCTCTTCTTTAACCCTAACGGTACGGTTTTTCGGCCTTCGACTGTTCGGCATTTGATACAGTGGACGTATTGATGTCGACTTTCGTGAGTCGAAAATCATTATCCTCACACTATCACTCTCCCAGTAAAGAGGCCAGGTGAGCAAGGGAACTAGTCACTCCTGAACGTCTCTATAGTTTCAGCACCTCACATCCCGATTTCACGAATAGAAAAATCTAGTCTGCTCGTCAGCTTTTAGAGCCAAGATTAATCCACTTATTTATAATAGCTTTTTCATTAAATCATTTATTTGTACTTTCTTCAATAAGGTTGAAAACTTCCAAATCATTATTAAAACTCTTAATTATCCATTTTTAAACATTAATAAAAGATTTGAATATTTTAAAGCCATATTTTGAAAGTTATAGAAAAGTGCTGCAGCAAGTGCCTTTTTAAGCTATATTGATCAAAACGACTTTTTGTTATTTGAAAATTCATTTTTACTACTAAAACCACTTCTAAAACATTTTAGAATATTTATAAGATTTATTTCACATTTTTAAACAATATAAACCATCATTTTCAAAGAAATTCAGTTTTGGATTCCAAACTACAAATTAGAGAATTTTCCAAAACTTTGGATATAATAGTTTATGTAACGACCCAGAATTTCTGTTAATTAAAATTAGAATATTTAATTGATTTTAAATATTAACAAGTAGAATTTGTAGTCGAATAGATTTTTATTTTGAATATCTAGATTTAATTGGATAATTTAAATCGATAATTTAATATTTGAAATTCCAGAAATAATTGAAAATTGGGATTAATATGATTGAAAATGATTTGTAAAATTTTATTTAATCATATAGGAGTTAGAATGATGTTATAGAACTTTTAAAATTGAATTTAAAGTTGATATGTGAAAATTGAATATTTAAATATTTAATTGACGAGTTAAAATAGCCATTTTTCAAACAGTCTTGGATTTCGACGAAACTAGTTTCATCGGATCCGTAATGTTAAATTATTACATGGTTTCAAATTTCGTGTCAATCGGATTTACCATTTGTCCGGGGCAAGCCAAAACGCAAAGAAATTTGGTTTAATCGATTTAATTTAAATTGGATCGTTTATTGCCGTAACTCGCACATATTATCGAATTAGCCTCCGAAACACATTCCACTATATTCGGAATGCGGGGTAAACCTTAGATGCGCCTGCCGGCACGCTTCGTTTGGAGTTCGGAAAATTTTGGATGAATAGTGTTTTGGGTAATTTTCTATAAAAGGACCTTTATGTTTCCATTTGCAAATAAAAAAAAAGCCCTAGGGTTTAGTTCATAGCCGCCGGCTACCATTTCAATGGCCGAAATCGTGCCATTTTCTTCCTCGCGTTTCTTCGAATCTACACACCAGTTTGAAAAATCATCAACTACAACATTGAAGAGCTCGTTGAGATCTATAGATCTAACAGCTATGATCGAAAATAGCGTCATGGATTGTCGGCAAATTGCATTCAAAGGTCGCGTGTTGTAGGGCGTTTTGCAAGGCAAAGATGAGGCCGAGCACGACCGATTTGTGGGTGAAGGTGGAGTAAGGCAGTGGCTTCGAAGTGGCACTACTTGATCATCATGAAGACGAGCGTAGGTCAAGCGAAAATTCGTTGAAGATGACGGCCGATGGGTTAGGGTGTGCGACGTTTACCTGTAGATGGAAGAAAGGGGTTTACGACTTGATCTCCTGATGCAGAAATGAGCGGCCCAGATTTAGGTTTAAAAATAATAATAATTTTTTTATATTTATTTATATTTAAATTCGTGTAAACTTTAAAACCCTGTAACTTCTTCATACGAGGTTGAAAACGCATGAAACGAATTGCATCGGGTTCATTTTGTCGAGCACTACGCAATAGAGCTAGTTTGGAGTCATTTGGAGCTAGTTTGAATTTTGAGTAAAATTAAACGCACGTTTAATTTTATTCGAAATAAAACGCTACAATTGTTATCGGAAACTCAAGGTGAGAACTTCTCACTCAATCGAATTTGTTTCAATTTTAATTTTAAATAGTTGGATTTAAAATTGCTTGATTGTATGCCTGGATGATAAATTTTTTATCTATTGATTGTTAAAATAGACATTATACGCCATATATTAAGCGGATGTTATTTATTAAAAACGTATACCGCGATAATTCCATCTTGATTGGAATTGGTATTATATATGTACGTGGAATTGATTTCCCGCATTATATAGCGGATGAGACCCTATTGCGCCGTATAATAGCGGATAATATTTTATAAATCCCATATACCGCGATATTCTTTATTGGAACGGATTTGGTATTGTGCTAACATCTATGGATGCAGGGAAACAGGTTGGAGGGATCCAACTGGATTCCTCACCAATATTATTTGATTACAGATACTATGATATTTGTTGATTATCATATTGATATATGATGTTTTGATTGCCGTGCTTGATACATTGTTGCTATTGCGACATTGGCCTATTTTTGGAGTTTTAAAATATTAAAGTAATGATTTTGAATTTAAAAGGATTATAAAGTGATTTTTTTGAAAGTATAAGTTTTATTAAATTTTGAATTGTTAAAATAAATAAACGTTATAATTTTTAGTATTATAAAAGTTATATTTTTTTGGAAAATAATACTCAGATATGATTTTAGAGTTATATATAAGCTTTAATAACGATTTGTAAATTATTAAAAAAGATCGATTTATTTAAATTGAGATTTTTGAATTATTATAAACGGTTTATATAAAAGATTTATAAAATTGATATTTATAAATTTAAGATATAGGAATTATAAAACGTGTTTTATCAAGTGTTAAAATAAAGTATAAATGGATTTCATAAGTAAATGAAATTTATAGATTTATAAATTGGGAAGTTATAAAATGAATAGATTGTTGTAAAATTAAAGATTTATAAGTAATTAACTTATAAATCGGATTTTGGCATTTTAATTGAGATTTTCGAATAAGTATAAATGGTTTATAGATGAGATTTATAAAATATAAATTTTATAAATCGAAATAATGGAATTATAAAAGGAGTTCTGTTAATCCTGAAAATGAGGTTATAAATGGAATTTTATAAGTAGTAAGATTTTTAAATTTTGTAAATTGAAGTCTTTATAAAATATAAATGGGAATTTGTAAACATTGTTTTATAAATCCAAAACTGACTTATTTTGATAAATCAATTATTTTAGTTTTTTAAAGGAGATATATCCACGAGTTTGGACGGTGGATAATCCTTTAAACAAAATGTGTAGAAAAATGTTGAATTTGGTTAACGAAGAATATTCATGATTTTGGGACAGTGAATAATATATTAAAGTGTTTTGGGGAAATGATATTTTAAATAGAATTAAAACGATTTGAAGTTGTTTTAAAATGCATTAAGTGTCGAAACCATCGATTTCAACATTCATTGTTGAAACAGACGTTTTCGAGAAATAGAAGGAAATAGTGGACTATAACACTATTGTTATAGTAAATGATTTCTGAAAGGAAATGTTTTATATAACATTGGGATTTATATATCTATCTAAAATTTCGAATCCCTGTACTAGTGATTTGGGTCATTGTAACGATGTTTTACGCAACATTCGTTTTGACTCAAATAAATGTGTTAAGAGAACGTTTTCTTTAAAGAATGAGATATATACTTAATTTCGATTTAAGTATATTGAATATTTTCGAAGTGTTGAAAATAAATGGATTTGTGAATTACCTATTATTAAATAAGTATGGAAATGTTTTCCAATTTGAAGTGAATATTTTGAGATTTTATCTTTTAAAGATAAATTGAAAATGAATATTAGAAATCGATTTGGAAATCGTATATTCATAGATATTTTGGAATTGTAAATTCACTATGGAATTTATAAAAAAAGGGAAATTTGATTAAAAATAAACGTTGATTTATTTTTGAAGTGTGGAAATAAATTTACGAATTTGGAACGTAAATATAAAGTAAATCGGTAAGGATTTATTTAATTATTTTAAATGAACCATTTTGAAATGAAAATGAATGAAGATTTGTGAATATATCCCGTGTAGGGAAACGATTTGAAATTTGTTTTCAAAAGTTGTAAAGGTGAAGAGTGATTTGAAATTTGTTTTTAAATGTTGAAGTGTGGAAAATATATATATATCTTGTAAAGATATTTTTGAAAAATAAATAATTTGGAAAATAATTTGGAATCTGGTGATGTTGTGCATACCTATTGATAGTTAAATAACCGACTATCAATATTTACCTTTGAATGGGTATTTGTTGTGATTTGCTTGAATTTGAATGTCACACTTATTTTCAAAATAAGCGCTCACTATTCGGGTTAGCTGGGAAAGGACCTTTGGGTCATATAACCCATTCCGAATATGTGATACGTCGTTATGGATTGCATTTGAAGACCAGTGTTGAAGACAGAATATTTTTGAAAATGGAAGGATTACCGTCGAATGACTCTGCATCGGCTGATCTCCGATATAGAGGTTTTATCACCCTTAGTGACGGGAAGTCCTGACGTGATTAGTGAATATCCGGATTGCAAGGGCTTCTTTGGAAGTTCCTTCGGTTCCATTCGATCCCGGAACGGACTTGTATGGATGTGTGTCTGACGTTACAATTTGAGATGTAAAGCTGGTTTCTATCAAATATATTTCTATTGGTGGCGGAGAATTTATTCTCTTAGCTTAACACCCTTCTTTAAGACATACGAGCTCAGAGGTTATGTAGTTGATGGTTACTAGTGATACATTCCCAAATTGGTAATGTGGCATACGAAGTGCTGTTGAGCATTTGTTGATCAAAGCACAACTTTTGTATAAAGCGTAGCTTTGTGGACGAGACTTCGTCAGACCTCACACCCTGGAAATGGTCAAAACAAGAAGGATGCAGCAAGGTTATTAGGGGGTAGCGCCTCTTTAGTGTATGTCATTCCTTCTGGATAGAGGTAGTATCATGGTATGAAGGCCAGTTACTTAACCTATGTTGTTGTTGCAAATTTATTACTTTGTGGTTGATGGAATCGAGGATCCTCGGATATAGATCGGTTACGATCGGGGAATGACATATTCGTGTCAGTAGTTACCTAGTTAGGGGTAACTCGGCCTGCGTTGGCAGAGATCTAACCGTATGTTAGGTTAGGTTCTTGGGGTCGTCTTTCCAGAGGCGTACCCATGTGGCGATGGGAAGTTCCTTGGCCTGACCATTTGTTGGAAATCCAAAGAAACAATACGATCCTTGTACCGTTTTAGTTGTAGAACCTGCCATTTACTTATGGTGGTCACCACTGTTTAGATGGTAGCTATAGTAGGCATACTATAATGGTCGTATGTTGGCTAAGATTTATATCTTTACTTTCGAAATGATTTTTCCTACACTATGCACTAGTAATAATATCAAATGTTTCTTTTTAATGCGTATCAAGCATCTTTGACTATCATAAGGAGAAATCTCCTCCGTTTTTGCGTTTGGATTGTGTGTGTGTGCGGGAGGCCTTATGGTAGTCTCATTTTCTAAAAGGCATTGCGAATCTAATTTTAAAATATACCTTGGTTTGTTTTAAAAATAAACTGTTTTAAGTTCTCACACCGGTCCCATGACTGACCTGGAGTTTATTGTTTCGTTTCTAAACTCTGGGTGCCCACCAATTTCCACACGGGCAGTCAAGAGTCAGATTTATCAGGTCATTCTGGAATTCAGGAGTTGCTGGAGGCAAGCTGGAGAGCATGGCGTATTCACTAGTATATAGTATTTCTTTTCCGCTGTTTTGTTGTTGTGCACTCTGATGATGTAATGTAATGTGATATAATGTAATAACTGATATAGTTCTTTGTTTAAAGGTTATTCATTTATCTATTATATGTTGTTCCGCTGGGATTATGAGATTCTGATATTGTTCTGTTGTTTCTTTTTGTTCTGTTCTAACTTTTTCTCTCTTCTTCTATCTTTTTCTTCTTCTTTAACCGTAACAGTTCGGTTTTTTGGCATTCGATTGCTCGACAGTTGATACAATGGACGTATTGTCGGTTTTCGAGCGTCGAAAAGTCGCAATCGTTACATCTGGTATCAGAGCATATGATTAAGTGACAACCATGGCTCTGTTGGGTGTTACTCATTAGAGATAGAGTCAGCAGTACTCTAGAATGAGTTTGAGTGTAATAATAGATACGAGCACGTATTTGTTAGTGGATATAAATTGTTTTATATTGTGGTGATTGGTTTGTTGAGTGGTATATAGATTCTAGTCAACACGAGTAATTAACGTTGTTGATAGGGAACTCTAAACACTTGTACAGAACAAATGTGACACGATATTGTTTTAAAATAGGGTAAATGAAATAATTTTACCTTGATTGTATTTTATATATATATAAAGGAATGATTTTTCAGAATTATTAAAGTGTATATAAATGGATTGTTTGGTTGTTGAAAATGTAAGATACATGCAATTAAATAAAAGTTGTTTGAATAAGTTAAATAAAACATATTGTAAAAGAATAATTGTATAAGCGAAGAATTATAAGTATGGAATTATAATTAATGTGATTTACAATTGTGAAATAATCTTGTATATAAAGGTGAAACTATATGAATGTATTTATAAATGTGAGCTATAAATAAAGGAAAATTTTTGAGAGAATATTAAGCACTGAATTCAATACTGTCACTGGGAAATAATAAGGGTGATGACTGCAGCATCATGAGTATCATTTTCGAGTCTCTATGTGATATATTTGCTACCATAGTAAATTGGGAATTGAAGTTTGATTGTGATAAACGAATTTGAAATTAAAATCCAAGTTGAAATAAATTTGAGTGGCCATCAAAGACGTGTGATTTGAAATTTAACTAAAGGAAAGTTAAATAAATTGATTTGGATTAGATCAGATGTTTGAAATGGAATATAGCTTAAGTGAAGTTGAATAAAGTTGATTTTGGTATCGAAGTAAGTTAATTAAGGGAAGTGATGAATATGAACTTGAGTTATATAAATGAAATTCAACCTTATATTGTTAAAGGAATTAGCAATTGAATGGATAAATGGATGAAAAATTAATCAATCGAATGTAAAAGAATTGATATGGGATAACGAATGTAAGTGTAAATTCATTGAAGCTAATGAAGTTGAGAAATTGAATAATTGAATGGAAGTCAATTTAATTCAACCAATTGGAATTAAAAGAGTTAAACCAACTTCAATGAATGTAAGCGAAGTAAATGAATTTGGTTATGTTGAATATACATTGGTTGTCATATACGATTGTTAGTTGATTTTATATAATTCATTAAGTGTTAATGAAATTGAAAGCTATAAATAAAATTGGAAGTTAAGTGAATTTGATTTGAATGTGGAAGTGAACCAACTTTAATGTAAATTAGTGAATGCAAACTAATTGAAATTTAATATGAATGAATGTTGATAAAATTCCAATGTTAACAAACCAAATGTGACTAAAATTAAAAACCAATTCAATGAATATAAATAAGAAGTGAATTTATACTGATTTGGTACGGATTTGTCGGATGTTATTTGGATGATAGTTGTTTGGTGGTTGCATTTGTTGCTTTTGTTGCATTTTCTATGTTGGCACATGTAGTTGTTATTTTGCTATATGTTGTATATTGATATTATTTTCATATATACATGTTCTCATTTGTTTGAATGAGTGTATAGTAGGTGCGGATGGCTAATGCTTCGCATTAGGAGCCCGCTTTCGCTAACAATAAATAAGGTACATATCTCGGATTAAATATCGTACTTTTACACATTTTCCTTGCGGGATGCCTCATCACTTGATGAGATGTATATTTGTGATACATATATACTGTCATTTATTTTTTCGGATAGAGCCGCGCAATGGAGGTTATGGCGAAATTTTTCGAAAATTTAAGGCGTTAGAATATTTTTTAGAAAATTGGGAAATTTTTGAAAACTAAGTTTGGATTTGGAGACTTAGTAAAGATTTTGTAAGAAGTTTAACTCTGAATTTTGGGAAAGTTAAACACTTAAGAGATCTGAAAAATACAATTTGAATGGTTTGTTTTGTAAAGTTAATGGATTCTGTAACTTTTTCTTACTTGGTAATTTCGAGGACGAAATTCTTTTAAGGGGGAAGTTTGTAACGACCCAGAATTTCTGTTAATTAAAATTTGAATATTTAATTGATTTTAAATATTAACAAGTAGAATTTGTGGTCGAATAAATTTTTATTTTGAATATCTAGATTTAATTGGATAATTTAAATCGATAATTTAATATTTGAAATTCCAAAAATTATTGAAAATTGGGATTAATATGATTGAAAAAGATTTGTAAAAATTTATTTAATCATATTGAAGTTAGAATGATGTTATAGAACTTTTAAGATTGAATTTGAAGTTGATTTGTGAAAATTGAATATTTTAATATTTAATTAACGAGTTAAAATAGTCATTTTTCAAAAAGTCTCGGATTTCGACAAAACCAGTTTCATCAGATCTGTAATGTTAAATTATTGCATGGTTTCAAGTTTCGTGTCAATCGGATTTACCGTTTGTCCGGGGCAAGCCAAAACGCATAGAAATTTGCTTTAATCGATTTAATTTAAATTGGATCGTTTATTGCCGTAACTCGCACATATGATTGAATTAGCCTCCGAAACATGTTCCATTGTGTTCGGAATGCGGGGTTAACCATAGGAACGCCAGCCGACACACTTCATTTGGAGTTCGAAATTTTTTGGATGAATAGTGTTTTGGGCAATTTTCTATAAAAGGACCTTAATGTTTTCATTTGCAAAGAAAAACAAAAAACCTAGGGTTTAGTTCATAGCCGCCCGCTACCATTCCAATGGCCAAAATCGTGCCATTTTCTTCCTCCCTTTTCTTCGAATCTGCACACCAATTCGAAAAATCATCAACTACAACATTAAAGAGCTCGTTGAGATCTATAGATCCAACGGCTATGATCGAAAATAGCATCACGGATTGTCGGCAAATTGCATTCAAAGGTCGCGCATTGTAGGGAGTTTTGCACGGCAAAGATGAGGCCGAGAATGACCGGTTTGTTGGTGAAGGTGCAGTAAGGCAGTGGCTTCGAAGTGGCACTACTGGATCATCGTGAAGACGAGCGTAGGTCGAGCGAAAATTCATTGAAGATGACGGCCGATGGGTTAGGGTGTGCGAAGTTTACCTGTAGATGGAAGAAAGGGGTTTACGGCTTGATCTCCTAATGCAGAAACGAGCGGACGAGATTTAGGTTTAAAAATAATAATAAGAGTTGTATATTTATTTATATTTAAATTTGTGTAAACTTTAAAACCCTGTAACTTCTTCATACGAGGTCGAAAACGCACAAACGAATTGCGTCGGGTTCGTTTTATCGAGCACTACGCAATGGAGCTGGTTTGGAGTCGTTTGGAGCTAGTTTGAATTTCGGGTAAAACTAAGCGCACGTTTAATTTTATTCGAAATAAAACGCTACAACTGTTATCGAAAACTCAAGGTGAGAACTTCTCACTCAATCGAAATTTGTTTCGATTTAAATTTTAAATAGTTCGATTTAAAATTGCTTGATTTTATGCCTAGATTATAATTTTTTTATCTATTGATTGTTAAAATAGACATTATACGCCGTATATTAGGCGGATGTTATTTATTAAAAACATATAACGCGATAATTCCATCTTGATTGGAATTGGTATTATATATGTACTTGGAGTTGATTTCCCGCATTATATAGCGGATGAGACCCTATTGCGCCATATGATAGCGGATAATATTTTATAAATCCCATATACCGCGATATTCCGTATTGGAACGGAATTGGTATTGTGCTAACATCTGTGGATGCAGGGAAATAGGTTGGAAGGATCCAATTGGATTCCTTACCAACATTATTTGATTACAGATATTGTGATATTTGTTGATTATCATATTGATATATGATGTTTTGATTATTATGATTGATATATGGTTGTTGTTGCAGCATTGGCCTATTTTTGGAGTTTTAAAAATATTAAAGTAATGATTTTGAATTTAAATTGATTTTAAAGTGATTTTTTTGAAAGTATAAGTTTTATGAAATTTTGAATTGTTAAAATAAATAAACGTTATAATTTTTATTATTATAAAAGTAATATTTTTTTGGAAAATAATACTTAGGTATGATTTTAGAGTTATATATAAGCTTTAATAACGATTTGTAAATTATTAAAAAATATTGATTTATTTAAATTGATATTTTTGAATTATAATAAACGGTTTATTTAAAAGATTTATAAAATTGATATTTATAAATTTAAGATATAGGAATTATAAAACGAGTTTTATTAAGTGTTAAAATGAAGTATAAATGGATTTCATACGTAAATGAAATTTATAGATTTATAAATTGGGAAGTTATAAAATGTATAGATTTTTGTAAAATAAAAGATTTATAAGTAATTAACTTATAAATCGAATTTTGGCATTTTAATTGAGATTTTCGAATAAGTATAAATGGTTTATAGATGATATTTATAAAATATGTATTTTATAAATCGAAATAATGAAATTATAAAAGGAGTTCTGTTAATGCTGAAAATGAGGTTATAAATGGAATTTTATAAGTAGTAAGATTTTTCAGTTTTGTAAATTGAAGTCTTTATAAAATATAAATGGGAATTTATAAAAATTGTTTTATAAAACCGAAACTGACTTATGTTGATAAGTCAATTATTTTAGATTTTTAAAGGAGATATATTCACGATTTTGGACGGTGGATAATCCTTTAAACAAAATGTGTAGAAAAATGTTGAATTTGGTTAACGAAGAATATTCACGATTTTGGGACAGTGAATAATATATTAAAATGTTTTGGGGAAATGATATTTTAAATAGAATTAAAACGATTTGAAGTTGTTTTAAAATGCATTAAGTGTCGAAACCATATATTTCAACATTCATTGTCGAAATAGACGTTTTCGAGGAATAGAAGGAAATAGTGGACTATAACACTATTGTTATAGTAAATGATTTCTGAAAGGAAATGTTTTATATAGCATTGGGATTTATATATCTATCTAAAATTTCGAATCCCTATACTAGTGATTTTGGGTCGTCGTAACGATGTTTTACGCAACATTCGTTTTGACTCAAATAAATGTGTTAAGAGAACGTTTTCTTTAAAGAATGAAATATATACTTAATTTCTTTTTAAGTATATTGAATATTTTCCAAGTGTTGAAAATAAATGGATTTGTGAATTACTTATTATTAAATAAGTATTTCCAATATGAAGTGAATATTTTGAGATTTTATCTTTTAAAGCTAAATTGAAAATGAATATTAGAAATCGATTTAGCAATCGTATATTCATAGATATTTTGGAATTGTAAATTCACTATGGAATTTATAAAAGAAAGGGAAATTTGATTAAAAATAAACGTTGAATTATTTTTGAAGTGTGGAAATAAATTTACGAATTTGGAACGTAAATATAAAGTAAATCGGTAAGGATTTATTTAATTGGTCTAAATGAACCATTTTGAAATGAAAATGAATAAAGATTTGTTAATATATCCCGTGTAGGGAAACGATTTGAAATTTGTTTTCAAAAGTTGTAAAGGTGTAAAGTGATTTGAAATTTGTTTTTAATGTTGAAGTGCGAAAAATATATATATCTTCTAAAGCTATTTTTGGAAAATAAATAATTTAGAAAATTATTTGAAATCTGGTGATGTTGTGCATACCTATTGATAATTAAATAGCCGACTATCAATATTTACCTTTGAATGGGTATTTGTTGTGATTTGCTTGAATTTGAATGCCATACTTATTTTCAAAATAAGTGCTCACTATTCGGGTTAGCCGAGAAAGGACCATTGGGTCGTATAACCCATTTTGAATATGTGATACGTCGTTATGGATTGCATTTGAAGACCTGTGTTAAAGACCGGATATTTTTGAAAACGGAAGGATTACCGTCGAATGACTCTGCATCGGCTGATCTCCAATATAGAGGTTTTATCACCCTTAGTGACGGGAAGTCCGGACGTGATTAGTGAATATCCAGATTGCAAGGGCTTCTTTGGAAGTGCCTTTGGTTCCGTTTGATCCTGGAACGGACTTGTATGGATGTGTGTCTGATGTGACAATTTGAGATGTAAAGCTGGTTTCTATCAGATATATTTCTGTTGGTGGTGGAGAATTTATTCTCTTAGTTTAACACCCTTCTCTGAGACATACGAGCTCAGAGGTTATGTAGTTGATATTTACTAGTAATACATTCCCAAATTGATAATGTGGCATACGAAGTGCTGTTGAGCATTTGTTGATCAAAGCACAGCTTTTGTATAAAGCGTAGCTTTGTGGACGAGACTTTGTCGGACCTCACACCCCGAAAATGGTTAAAACAGGAAGGATGCAGCAAGGTTATTAGGGGGTAGCGCCCCTTTAGTGTATGTCATTCCTTCTGGATAGAGGAGGTATCAGGGTATGGAGCCCAGATACTTAACCTATGTTGTTGCTGCAAATTTAATACTTTGTGGTTGTTGGAATCGAGGATCCTCGGATATAGATCGGTTACAATCGGGGAATGACATATTCGTGTCAGCAGTTACCCAGTTAGGGCTAACCCGGCCTTGTGTTGGCAGAGATCTAACCGTAATGTTAGGTTAGGTTCTCGGGGTCGTCCTTCCAGAGGCATATCCATGTGGCAATGGGAAGTTCCTTGGCCTGACCATTTGTTGGAAATCCAAAGAAACAATACGATCCTTGTATTGTTTTAGTTGTAGAACCTGCCATTTACTTATGGTGGTCACCACTGTCTAGATGGTAGCTATAGTAAGCATACGATAATGGTCGTATGTTGGATAAGATTTATATCTTTACTTTCGAAATGATTTTTCCTACAGTATGCACTAGTATTAATATCAAATGTTTCTTTTTAATGCGTATCAAGCATCTTTGACTATCATAAGGAGAAATCTCCTTCGATTCTGCGTTTGCATTGTGTGTGTGTGTGCGGGAGGCCTTATGGTAGTCTCATTTTCTAAAAAGCATTGCGAATCTAATTTTAAAATATTCCTTAGTTTGTTTTAAAAATAAACTATTTTAAGTTCTCACACCAGTCCCATGACTGACCTGGAGTTTATTGTTTCATTTCTAAACTCTGGGTGCCCACCAATTTCCACACGGGCAGTCAAGAGTCAGGTTTATCAGGTCATTCTGGAATTCAGGAGTTGTTGGAGGCAAGCTGGAGAGCATGGCGTATTCACTAGTATATAGTATTTCTTTTCCACTTTTTTGTTGTTGTACACTCTGATGATGTAATGTAATGTAACGTGATGTAATGTAATAACTGATATAGTTCTTTGTTTAAAGATTATTCATTTATCTATTATATGTTGTTCCGCTGCGATTGTGAGATTCTGATATTGTTATGTTGTTTCTTTTTGTTATGTTCTATCTTTTTCTCCCTTCTTCAATCTCTTTCTTCTTCTTTATCCATAACAGTTCGGTTTTCCGGCATTCGATTGCTCGACAGTTGATACAGTGGTCGTATTGATGTCGGTTTTCGAGCATCGAAAAGTCGCAATCGTTATAGTTTATTTCTTCATAGGAAAACTATGGATATAATAGTTTGGAAAACTATGGATATAATAGATTGGAAAACTATGGATTCATTCGTTATAGTTTATTTATTCATACTAACATTCAAATCATCACAATACTTCATCTAAATCATTACTAAACAACTCAACCATGCTTTCGAAGTGCTTGGATGCCATATATACCTCCTCCTTTCTTATGGCCCATTCTTCCATTACGTCCAAACACTTGGCCAAGTTCCATTAAAGACGAGAAGAGAAAGAAGTAGATTAAGAAGAGGTTAGAGAGTAATTAGCAGATTGGTGCTTAAATACTCTACTATTTTTAACCCTCCTATCTCTCTTAAAGAGGAGAAGACATTAGAGAGTATTAAGAATCTCAAGAATGGTGAAGAAGAAAAGAATAAATTTGTGAAGAATGAAGGAGGATATGGTGGGTATTTATAGGAAAAAAGAGGAGTACAAAGGAAGATACGCACAACCACTTTTTTCAAGCTTCTCGAACACACTGCTCCTGTATAATACACGACAATAACCCCTCCCCCATATGCACATCACTTCCATCCGCTCATGTATGCATATGTTGATTGTTTTAGCTTAAGGAGGATGCTTTATACAAAATAACTTTGATTTTTGTCTTATATGCATTTGTAACTGCATAAGTTAATTTGTATGTATACATATGTTCATGTGCATATTAGTGGATGCATTTGTATGATATATATGTGTACATGACATATAAACCATGTTGCATTTATTTCGAACAACTTTCATTCGATAAAAAGTTGCCATCGAAGAACCGATTCTCGATCACATTTTCACTTATACTTTAATGTACATATATTTGTAAAAAAAAATTCAAAAAAATTCCTTATCATTTTAGATGAATTAAAATAGTCACGTTTCATTTATAAAACCACCTAAATTTATATTAATAATCATTTACAAAAATTGCTATTATACCTAAAAGGCAGTATCGATTTTTCCTTATGTTTTTAAATCAAACATATCTCTTTATAAAACTATTATAAATTATTTATTATCACTTTATAAGTACTAAAAATGAATTATTTTTATTTAAAATCAATTATTTGCGTAATTATAATAATAATTAAATCATTAATCAAATTGTCATATTTAAGGGCATTATTAACAATGTCAAAAGTACATTTTATTTTAAAAGGCAAATCAATTGATTTTATTTCATATAATTATTTAATTATAAAAATAGGTGTATGTATCCAGCTCTTTGCACGACATTTTACGATTATAGGGTTGCTTGTAGACAAAATATTTTTTAGCCATTTTATCTATTTAGACATCAAGGAAAATATTTTTTAAATATTTATTCAAAATATAATTACCGCTAATTATTACTCAAAACAATATTGTTTGTATTATCAACCGTTTATTTAAGTAAATTTAATTTTTTTTTTTATCAAAGTGATAAACTTACGTGTCGTTACAGAATTCCCCCTTAAAATGAATTTCATCCCCAAAATGACCCAAAACGAAAACCTAAAGGTTTGGCCCCAAATAATTATTTTTAACATACATCCTTACGATATATGTATATTATCGGTACACAATATCTGATTTGATCTTCTATTTGAATTCACAACTTCACATTCGTACTAGGATTGATCCCTTGATCCTTTAGTGCGGACTTTGACCAAGCTTTCCGATCATAACTTTAGTTCTCCTTGCATTGCTCTCAACTATGATAGAAAACAAAAGCATCTGCCCCCAAACCCTAATCAACGTCCGTCATCAAGAATCGAGTGATAAATCCTCTTCTGGATAAGTGCCAAATATGTCAAAGTTCCATACTGGAATCTTATGTTAAATTGTGCGACGAAATAATCCATATAGTTCATATGTATATATTAACCTTCCCAAAATTCTTATGAAAATATTTCATAAAACTTTAATTTTTATTCAAACATTTGTAAAGATATTTCTTTATAAATAACCATTTTATGTTTTTTTCTTTCAAATATTTACTCACAAAAATATTTCTATCATTTTTTCCAAAATAAATCGATCATCCTTTATTCGGAATGATATCATTATAATTCTTATTTCAAAATTCCTATTAAATTTATATGTGAATAAATCTCCTTATAAATTTAATTCCAAACTTATTTCATATTACATTGCCCATTTATACTTTCAAAATATTAAGATATCCATCTTTCTCAAACATCATTTTTTTTGCTAATTAAATTTTATTTTATAAAATATACTTTTATAAAATACATTTCCAAATAATTTTTTAATTTAAACACTTTTTATAAAGACACTTCTTTATATTATATAATCTTTTTATTATCATACATTTCTAATCTTTAATTTCTTAAAATCCATTTTCAAAATAATTCATCTGATACGTCACCAAAAACATCCTTTAGCTAATATCAAATGTAACAAACCAAGATTTTTGGCCCTTGAAAATCGACATCAATACGTTCACTATATAACATATCGAATATTCAAATGCTTGAAATGCCAGATCATAAGGGTTGAAGAAGAAAAGATAGTAGAAAACAGAAACAATAACACAAAATCTCACAATCGCAGTGGAACAATATATAATATGTAATAACCGATCTTTATACAAAGAAACTATATCATTTAGTTTACAAACAATCATCAGAGTACAACAAAAAAAAGTAAACTGGACAGTTATAGTAACATGTCCTCCCAACATATATACACAGCGAATATAATCATGTACGTAGAATACGCCTCTGTCATCCATCTCGTCTCCCGAGCTCCATAGCATCCTAACCTGAATCTGTAATACTCGATCTGACCCGAGCATTATAATAAAATAACACCCGAGTCAGTCTGGATTCACAAATATGGATTTAAAATAGAAAAACATTAAATTTATGGAAATCAGATGTAAAATGAGAAAAAACTGAAATAAAATGAAGATGGACTGAAAGGAAAATTTGAGATATTTGTAAGCATGATTATAATAGGTGGTAATAATTAAAAAGAGAAAATAGAAGAGTAATAGTTGCAAGACCAATTATAACACAAAGGTTATAATTAGATAAAAAGAAATAATAGAAGGGGCTTATTTTAATAAATAGATCTTAGATTAAGTTAATAAGCAAATATAGCAGTAGTAGCCTGTACCGTCAGCATTCCCTTTTAGGTCTAGGTCTAATGGTCTCTGTAAGGATCCCGATTTAAAGATGAATTTGAGTTTGTAACTAAATTAAAAAAATTCGGTTAAACTGTGTATTTATTTGAGTTTTTCAGATTTAATAAGAGATATATACTTATTTATTTTAAAATTTTGATTTGAAACTCAAAATAAATACTTCCAGTTGAATTGGATATAAATAAAATTTTGATTTGGAAATTCAAAATGTATTCAAAATAAATTGGATTTAAAGATTTTACTTTGGAAAATAATATGTATGATTATTTAATTAAGGTATAAATTGTGTTTAAATCATTTTTTAAAAGGTTATAAAATGTTTAAATTAAAATTTACCCTATCAATATTAAATATAAAACTAAAGTGTAAAATAAAATATGCGTTATAAATTTAATGTTTGATAGTTAACCTATGAATAGAAATAAAACTAAGAATTATGTTAATAGTAAGTATATAGGTTAACTCATATACATAAGATTATTTTTGTAGAAAAATAAAACATAAATATTCAAGGAAACATATGAAGTACATGTATATTTGTATGTGAGTTATGTATGCATGCAAGAAGATATATGAAACAAAGTAAATATTTGTATTGCAAAGAATAAAACACAAAAAAAGCTTGCAAGAGAAGATAATGAAACAAAACAAAAATTGCATAGATAAAATCAAAACGAATAAGTATGAACTCTTGAAAAGAAACAAAAATATATCTACAAAACAAAGAAGTACACTTCAAATAGGATTCATATGTAAAAAAAATGGAGGCATGCATTTAATAACATCCTTCTCAAGCACACCAAAACAAATCCTTTCGGCCGAAATATGTATAAACCATATCAGTAAACTAAAATAAAATATCTTTAGTCCAAACCAAAAGAAGCTTAATCTAGTTATAACCTTCCCTGTAAACACTCAAAGGAAGGCAAAACCGGATTCAAAGGAAAAATAAAATCAATCTGCAGTTTCAAACAAAAAGCAGCCCTCTATTCTTCAAATTAAAGTGAGTAAACAAATTGATTTCAAAATTTAAACTTGTGTATTTGGTTTTTGGAACAATATGTGCTTGCTATATAGTTTAAACAAACAACTCTGTGTGTTTTCTGTTTACACTAGGAATTTGTAAACGGTCTGTTATTCCATATGTTTGATTTTTGAGCAAAGGATGGCAGGAAAATTTAATATTTCTTCTCGCAGAACATTTTAAACATCGAATTTTTAAACTAAATAAATTTGTTTACACTTAAATCCTAACCTGGAAATGGTTTAAAGCATGACAGTGGAACATGGCTTCTGTTTATTCAAGTTTATAGTAAAAAAAGAATCAATGTGTCAACTTCGAATAGTTTAAATTATTGATTTGATTTCATATCTTGATTAAACATATGAAGCTAAGATTTTTAAAGAAAGAATGATGATTTTTAAGTAAGTATCGCAGGTGCAGTTCATACTTGAACAAAATATGCGTTTAAATCGATTCCTGATGATCGACCAAATGTTGGGAATTGAAACTTTGCTCGAAGCTAACTTGGCCATCAATGAAGTTGTGGAAATTATTATATGATTTTTCTATTGCATGAGGTGTTAGAAAGAGTCAAGATTAGGGTTAGTGCTTGGGTTTTTATCGTGGTCAGAAACGAAGCGATTTCATCACCTCGGTTTGATCGAATTGCGCAAGACTCTGGAGGATGGTAGAATGGTGTGTTAACGTGGTGAGGCCGAAGTAGTGGCGATTCTAGTGGTGGGAGCGACTGAGGCGAAGCATTTTTGTGGTTGGGTGCGAGTTCCAGGATTCGAACGATATGCTTAATTTTGATCCAGTATGTTTGGCTTCGAATTACACTTCGATTTTGAGCGTAGGGACGATTTGTGACATGCCGCTGATGATGGATTTTGCCAGAGAGGCGGCCCGACACCGTACACGTGCACGAGCACGAGCATGTTATTGCGTTGGTGTCAGATTGATGGTAGCGGCAACTCGAGCTGTCACTCGAGTAAAATGGTGATTGCTTCAGGGTTGTGCTCGAGTACGTGAGTTTAGTTGCCTGCTAGTATAATTTAAACTTAAACTTAAGTTAACTAAAAAAAGGTGGAAGAAGAAGTACGAGGAGACGAGAGAGAAAGAGAGAGAGACTTGGGGAAAAATGAAGAGGAACCCGAGTGAATACTCGGGTGACCTGAGTTTTTGCTCCGGATGTTTTCAAAATGGGTTAAGCCCGATAAATCTAAGTTAATGTTAAACAAATTTTAGTACTAATGGAGTGATTATTGTTTGAAAATTTAAATAAGAATTTATTTAAAATTTTAAATGAATTAAGTAAACACTTAACAATGTTTCCTAAAATCTTAATTAGTATTTTAATTAAGTAGTTGATATAAGATGAGTTTTAAAGTTAATTAAAATTAATGTTTTCAAGTTAGTAATAAATTTGATTTCAAAGTGTAAGGAGGATTTTTAATTGTTAATTAAGATAAATAATGATTATAAATTAATTGTTTGGAAATTAATTAAGAATGATAAATTTTTAGTTGTAGTTAAAGATAGATTAATTAACAATTACGTGTTTAAATTATTTTTATTATTATTAAGAATTGTAAATTAGATAAATTAAAGTTGATTAATTTATAATTAGTAAAGATAATTGATTAAGGAATCATTAATTAACACTTAATTAATTTATCATTAACAATAGTTAATCATTCATTTAAATAAATCAATAAAAATAGTTATATGGTTAATTCTCTTAATCACCTTCGCCTTAAATTAAAGATGATTGATTATCATCAAATATTGTGTGCTGGATTGATATTCTTGATTTGTGATTGTGACACAGTGTGATGTGAATTGCCTTATGCTAAACTATGATTGTGATTTGTTTCTATATATATGTGAAAACTGCTTTTTTGCCCGTAAAACTGCATTTGAATTTCGATGCGAGAGGGAGTCGGATTTTAGTTGGTTATCCGAAACCCACATCGAATTGTAATGATGAATCTTCGTGATTGATAAATTTACTTTATCTACGAATCTGTGAATGAAGATAAGCATTATAGATTACACCGCTTATCAGTATCGATGAGCTTATATATGAGATGATGAATGATGTTGCACTATTGGAAAAAAAAGCCCTGGACTACACTTATACACCCATAAATATGGATTGCACGTGGAAATCATTTAAGCCATAGATTTTTAATAGTTTTGAATTTGAATTTTAAATCCAAATGGTTTTGGAAATGAATTAAGTTTAATATAAAAAGCTTTTAAAAAAAGGTGTTTTAAAAATGAAAGTTATTTTGAGTAACTTAATAAATATTTGAAATTTGAATAATTTGATTTAAATTGGAATTCAATATCTGAAACTGAATTCTATATTTGGCATTTATGATTTAAAAATAGAATATATGTTTATATGGGTTTAAACCATTTTTAAAATGTTGTTTTGGGAATTTGAATTAACCCAAATATTTTTAACTTGTACAAATGAAATCGGATTTTTCAAAAAAAAACTGTTTATTTTCAAATGATAAAAGCTTTCGTATAAGAAATAAATTTCCAAGTTGTATTAAAGGAATTTCAAGTTTGAATTGAAAATGGTTTTCCAAGTTATGGATGAACCGTTGGAAACGAGTTTTGAAGGCTATAAGTTAAATCTTGATTTAAAGATTTAATAAATTAATCCAATTGAAATGGAAATTGTTTTGGAATCTGTGAATGGATCTTTGTGAAACTGGGTGAACTTTGCGAAACAAATCTTTTTGTTTAAAAGATTTGAAATGGTAATTGGTTTAAACCATTTGAAATAGATTTGAATTTTACAGTTGTGACTTAATTGAAATTCCATATCCATATGTTTTTAAACATTGCGCTTATTATTCGGTTTAGCCGGGAGAGGACTTTGTTCATATAACCATTCCGAATAATAATACAACATTGTGGATAACATTTGAAGGCCGGTGGTGAAGACCGGGTATTTGCGAGAACGATAGGATGACCTATCGATTGTCTCTACACTGAGTAGCTACGATATAGAGATTTCCTAAGTGATGGGAAGGGCTTCTTCGGAAGTGCCTTCGGTCCTGTTCGAAACCAGAATAGACTTGTAGGGTTGTATGTCTGACACTACACTTTGAGATATAAAACAGATTTCTTTCAAATGCATATCTGTTGGTGGCGGAGAATTTATTCTCTTAGCTTAACACCCTTCTCTGAGACGTACGAGCTCAGAGGCTATGTAGTTGAAGGTTATCAGCGATATACTCCCAATTTGGTAGTGTGGCATGTTAAGTGCTGCTATGTGTTGTTGATGATCATTGGTTGATCATTTGTGATCAAAGCATGGCTTTGTGAAAAAAAGCGTAGCTTTGTGGAAGAAACCTCATCGAGCCTCACAAACCGGTAATGGTCGAAACAGGAAAGATGCGACAAGGTTTCAGGAGTAGCTCCCCTAGGCTATGTCCATTCCTTCTGGAAAAGGGTAGTATCATGGCATGGAGCCCAGATACTTACTCATGTGGACACTGTAGTATATTTATTACTGTGTGATGTTGTTGGCATTGAGAGATCTCGTATAAAGGTCCCAAAGGACCAGAGGTGGCATATCTTTAGGTATTACTCTCGGGCAGGGAGGAAACCGGCCATGTGTTGGCAGAGAGCCGGGTAGGTTCTCGGGGGCGTCCCGCCAGAGGCATTCCCATATGGCAATAGGAAGTTCCTTAGCCTGACCATTTGTTGGAAAATCCAATCATCCAATATGAGTCTAGTACGGTTTTAGTTGTATAACTTGCCATCTACTTTTGGTGGCGCCCCACTGTTTAGATGGTAGCTATAGTAGGCATAGTTCGAAATGTCTATGCTGACTAAGATTAATATTATACTTTTGAAATGTTTTCTGCACTATGCACTAATAATAATATAAAAATGGCTTTCGCGTATCAAGCATTTTTTAATATCATAAGGAGAAATCTCTACCAATTCTGCGTTGCATGGTGTGTGTGGCGGGGGGCCTTATAGTAGTTTCATTTTCTAAAAAAAGCATTGCGGATTTCAAAATTAAATCTTTTCATTGTTTTTAAAGACAAACCGTTTTTGTTTGCTAAAAGCAGTCCTATGACTGACCTGTAGTTTATTGTTTCGTTCCCAAACTCTGGGTGCCCATAATTTTCCACACGGATAGTCTAGAGTTTGGTATTTTCAGATAGTCAGGTCTAGTAGATTATCTGGAGCTAGTTCAGTCCTTGGACGACTGACCTTGCTTATCTTTGTACAACCTTGATGGTGGATCGAGCTACGAGTTTTGGAGCTTTGTCTTTAGAGCTTTTGGATCAGAGTTGCAGTACTGGATTCTGTTAAGACTTATATCATATTGTATCATGTTCCGCTGTATTCTGTATTGTATATTCTCTGATATTGATGATTATCGTTATATCAAATTGATGTATTGGATATTGTATTCATGTTGTATCAGTGATATCGTCTTTTATTTCCGCTGTGTTATGTATCATCCAATGGTGTTGCAAGCTCCAGCAATACGAATTTGATGGTGTTTGTCGGACATCGAGTTCAGGACGTGACAATTTGGTATCAGAGCTAGAGGTTGAGTAAGAACTTTAGCTATGGAGTGTAATACATTAGATGGCTCATTAGAGATAGGGTGAAGTATGCCCTAGAATAAGTACAACCAATGGAACCAAAACCCAAACTACTTAGTCTATTCTCTTTATCTGTTGTTAATCTCTAAGATATTTCGTCCGAATGCCTAAATAGGTCTTCTTACTATTTACAGATAATAAGAATGAGTGGAACAAGAGGACAAGATTGGGGACAGGGAAGTACCATTATAGCTGGTCAAAACCCTGTAACGACGGATATTCCCATTCGATTTCAACCAAATTTGGCTGATCTATATCAAAGCTTTTCTAGACTTGGTGTAAATCCATTCCCAGGCAAAGAATCTATTATCGAAGCACAAGCCTGGATTCGACCGTGTGAAAGAATTTTCAAGGGACTAAAATTGGAAGATAATCAGACGCGATTGATAGCTTCCTAGCAACTCCAGGAAGAGGCTTTAGTTTGCTGGGAAACAGTTACATTGGATGAGCCGACGGATGAATTTACTTGGAGTTTCAAGGAAGTGTTCGAGCAACGATATATGTCGTCTATTGGTATTTCTAGAATGTACTAGGAGTTTATGGATTTGAAGCAAGGATGTTTATTATTTGAGGAATATTTGAACAAATTTAATGAATTATCTAGATTTGGTCCAGAATGGGTGAATACACCGTTAAAGAAGAATGAAAAATTTATTCGGGGAATGAACAAGGAGTTCCAGGAGAGGATGACTACTCACATAAAGGAATCCTTTTCTGAATTGATTGGTATGGGCTATAGATACGATACTCTGGATAAACAGGAAGTTCCAGAGGAGGATGGAAATACAAGTAATCTGAATTGGAGGAAAAAGAATTTGGTGGAAAGAAACTGAGGAAAGATAAAGGGAAGAAGAATATACAGAAGAAAAAGGTGAAAGATGTTACTTGTTTCAATTGCTTGGAGAAAGGCCATTACTTGAACAATTGTAAGAATTTTAGGAAACAAGGAATGAGAGAGCCATTTATGAAGCCAAAACAGGAATCTAGGGAATGTTATTACTGCCACAAGCGATGACATATGATCATGAATTGCCCAGCACTGAAGCAAGCTCAAGCAGCAAGGGTGTATGCGATCAAAGACGATTCTTCAACCTCAAAAGCTAATTGAGGAAAGAAATTTTATAAGGTAACCTTCTCTTTTACGATTAAATTGTTCGAGTTGTGTTCGACATGCGAACTGCCCTTAGTTTCATTTCTCAGCAATTCGTAAATGAGTTAAACCTGAATCTGAGATCGAAACTGAATCTATTTTTGTCTATTTCATTGGGTTTCGATATAATCTACGAATGATTAGTTATCCCTTTGAACTTACCAATACCCCTGTATTCTTCGTAGATCAGATAACCCAATTTTTCATACTTGATTGAGTTTGTCCTCATATCTATTGTTGATATTCTGATTTGGTAAGCCAAATGCAGAATTGATATCCAGTTTGATCAGGAAAGGTATTTCTCTATCTTTCATTTATTTGTTCTTAGTTGTCTCCTTGGCAAATTTCGAGGATGAAATTTCTTAAGGGGGAATCTGTAACGATTCCTATTTATAGACGAATTTGAATTTTTAAGTAAATTAAAAAATTTGGGTTAAATTGTGTATTTATTTGAATTTTTCAAATTTAATAAGAGATGTATACTTATTTATTTTAAAATTTGGATTTGAAACTCAAAATAAATATTTTCAATTGAATTGGATATAAATAAAATTTTGATTTGGAAATTCAAAATGTATTAAAAATAAATTGGATTTAAAGATTTTATTTTGGAAAACAATATGTATGATGATTTATTTAATGTATAAATTGTGTTTAATTCATTTTTTAAAGGGTTGTAAAATGTTTGAAATAAAATTTACCCTATCAATATTAAATATAAAAGTAAAGTGTAAAATAAAATATACGTTACAAATTTAATGCTTGATAGTTAAACTATGAATAGAAATAAAACTAGGGATTATGTTAATAATAAGTATATAGGTTAACTCATATACATAGGATTATTTTTGTAGAAAAATAAAACATAAATATTCAAGCAAACATATGAAGTACACGTATATTTGTATGTGAGTTATGTATGCATGCAAGAAGATAGATGAAACAAAGTAAATATTTGTATTGCAAGTAATAAAACACAAAAAAAGCTTGCAAGAGAAGATAATGAAACAAAACAAAAACTGCATAGATAAAATAAAAAGGGATAAGTATGAACTCTTGAAAAGAAACAAAAATATATCTACAAAACAAAGAAGTACACTCCAAATAGGATTCATATGTAAACAAAAATGGAGACATGCATTTAATAACATCCTTCTCAAGCACACCAAAACAAATCTTTTCAGCCGAAATATGTTAAAATCATTTCAGTAAACTAAGACAAAATATCTTTAGTCAAAACCAAAAGAAGCTTAATCTAGTTATAACCTTCCCTGTAAACACCTACTTCCTCTGTACAAACATTTTTCTCTACATATATACATATCCATATCAATTCCAGTTCATTCATAGCTTAGTATTCCAGAGAAAAAATAATATAACCATCACTATCTACAAACTCAAAACATCGCTCAACTCAAAGGAAAGCAAAACAGGATTCAATAGAAAAAAATCAATCTGCAGTTTCAAACAAAAAGCAGCCCTCTGTTCTTCAAATTAAAGTGAGTAAACAAACTAATTTCAAATTTTAAACTTGTGTATTTGCTTTTTGGAATAATATGTGCTTGCTGTATAGTTTAAAAAAACAACTCTGTGTGTTTTCTGTTTGCACTAGGAATTTGTAAATGGTCTGTTATTTCATGCATTTGATTTCTGAGCAAAGGAAGGTATTAAAATTTAATATTTCTCCTTGCAGAACATTTTAAACTTAGAATTTTTAAACTAAATAAATTTGTTTACACTTAAATCATGCCCTGGAAATGGTTTAAAGCATGACAGGTGAACATAGCTTCTGTTTCTTCAAGTTTACAGTAAAAAAAAGAATCAATGTGTAAAATTCGAATAGTTTAAATTATTGATTTGATTTCATATCTTGATTAAACGTACAATGCTAAGATTTTTAAACGAAGAATGATGATTTTTAAGCAAGTATCCCAGGTGTAGTTCATACTTGAAAAAAATATGCGTTTAAATTGATTCCTGATGATTGACCAAGTGTTGGGAATTGCAACTTTGCTCGAAGCAAACTTGGCCATCAATGAATTTGCGAAAATTATTATACTATTTTTCTATTGCATGAGATGTTAGAACGAGGCAAGATTAGGGTTAGTGCTTGGGTTTTTATCGTGGTCAGAAACGAAGTGATTTGATCACCTCGTTTTGATCGAGTTGCGCAAGACTCTGGAGGATGGTAGAATGGTGTGTTGACGTGGTGAGGCCGAAGTAGTGGCAATTCCGGTGGTGGAAGCGAACGAGGCGAAGCATTTTTGTGGTTGGGTGCGAGTTCCAGGCTTTGAACGATATGCTTAATTTTGATACGGTATGTTTAGCTTCGAATTACACTTAGATTTTGAGCGTAGGGACGATTTGTGACATGCCGCTGATGATGGAGTTTGCCAGAGAGGTGGCGCGACGCTGTACACGTGCACGGGCACGTTATTGCATTGGTGTCAGGATTGATGGTAGCGGCAACTCGAGCTGTCGCTCGAGTAAAATGGTGATTGCTTCGGGGTTGTGCTCGAGTACGTGATTTTAGTTGCCTTCTAGTATAATTTATACTTAAACTTAAGTTAACTAAAAAAAAGGTAGAAGAAGAAGTACGAGAAGACGAGAGAGAGAGAGAGACTCAGGGAAAAATGAAGAGGAACCCGAGCGAATACTCAGGTGACCTGAGTTTTTGCTCGGGATGTTTTCAAAATGGGTTAAGCCCAATAAATCAAAGCTAATGTTAAACAAATTTTAGTACTAATGGAGTGATTATTGTTTGAAAATTTAAATAAGAATTTATTTAAATTTTAAATGAATTAAGTAAATACTTAAAAATGTTTCCTAAAATCTTAATTAGCATTTTAATTAAGTAGTTGATATACGATGAGTTTTAAAGTTAATTAAAATTAAAGTTTTCAAGTTAGTAATAAATTTGATTTCAAAGTGTAAGGAGGATTATTAATTGTTAATTAAGATAAATAATGATTACAAATTAATTGTTTGGAAATTAATTAAGAATGTTAAATTTTTAGTTGTAATTAAAGATTTGATTAATTAACAATTAAGTGTTTAAATTATTTTTTTATTAAGAATTGTAAATTAGATAATTTAAAGTTGATTAATTTATAATTAGTAGTTAATTAAGATAATTGATTAAGGAATCATTAATTGAAATTTAATTAATTTATCATTAACCATAATTAATCATTTATTTAAATAAATCAATAAAAAAAGTAATATGGTTAATTCTGTTAATCACCTTCGCCTTAAATTATAGATGATTGATTATCATCAAATATTGTGTGCTGGATTTATATTTCTTATTTGTGATTGTGATACTGTGTGATGTGAATTGCCTTATGCTGAACTGTGATTTGTGATTTGTTTGTGTATATATGTGAAAACTCCTTTTTTTCCCCTAAAACGAAATTTGAATTTCGATGCGATAGGGAGTTGGATTCCATTTGATTATCCGAAACCCACATCGAATTGTAATGATGAACCTTCGTGATTGATAAATTTACTTCATCTGTGAATCTGTTAATGAAGATAAGCGTTATATATTATACCGCTTATCAGTATCGATGTGCTTAAATATGTGATGATGAATGATGTTGCAATATTGGAAAAAAAACCCCTGGCCTACACTTATACACACACAAATATGGATTGCACGTGGAAATCAGTTAAGTCATAGATTTTTAATAGTTTCGAATTTGAATTTTAAAGGCAAACGATTTTGGAAGCGAATTAAGTTTTATATAAAAAGCTTTAAAAAAAAGGTGTTTTAAAAATGAAAGTTATTTTGAGTAACTTAATAAAGATTTGAAATTTGAATAATTTGATTTAAATTAGAATTCGATATCTGAAACTGAATTCTATATTTGGCATTTATGATTTAAAAACAGTATACAAGTTTATATGGGTTTAAACCATTTTTAAAACATTGTTTTAGGAATTCGAATTAAACTAAAGATTTTTAACTTGTATAAATGAAATCAGAATTTTCGAAACAAACTGTTTATTTTCAAATGATAAAAGCTTTCATATAAGAAATAAATTTCCAAGTTGTATTAAAGGAATTTCAAGTTTGAATTGAAAACGGTTTTCCAAGTTATGGATGAATCTTTGGAAACGAGTTTTGAAAGCTATGAGTTAAATCTTGATTTAAAGATTTAGTAAATTAATCCAATTGAAGTGGAAATTGTTTTGGAATGCGTGAATGGATCTTTGTGAAACTGGGTGAACTTTGTGAAACAAATCTTTTTGTTTAAAAGATTTGAAATTGTAATTGGTTTAAACCATTTGAAATAGATTTGAATTTTAGAGTTGTGACTTTATTTAAATCCCATATCCATATGTTTTTAAACATTGCGCTCATTATTCGGTTTAGTCGGGAGAGGACTTTGTGTCATATAACCCATTCCGAATAATGATACGACGTTATGGATAGCATTTGAAGACCAGTGGTTAAGTCCGGTATTTGCGAGAATGATAGGATGACCTGTCAATTGTCTTTGCACTGAGTAGCTACGGTATAGAGATTTCCTAAGTGTTGGGAATTCCGATTGGTATTGTGAATACCCGGATTGTAAGGGCTTCTTCGGAAGTACCTTCGATTCTGTTCGAACCCAGTACAAACCTATAGGGTTGTATGTCTGACACTACACTTTGAGATATAAAGAAGATTTCTTTCAAATACTTATCTGTTGGTGGCGGAGAATTTATTCTCTTAGCTTAACACCCTTCTATGAGACGTACGAGCTCAGAGGTTATGTAGTTGAAGATTATTAGCGATATACTCCCAATTTTGTAGTGTGGCATGCTAAGTGCGGCTGTGTGTTGTTGATGATCATTGGTTGATCATTTGTGATCAAAGTATGGCTTTGTGAAAAAAAGCGCAGCTTTGTGGACGAAAACTCATCGAGCCTCACAAACCGGTAATGGTCGAAATAGGAAAGATGCGGCAAGGTTTTAGGGGTAGCTCCCCTAGGGTATGTCCATTCCTTCGGGGAAAGAGTAACATCATGGTATGGAGCCCAGATACCTACACATGTGGACACTATAGTATATTTATTAATGTGTGATGTTGTTGGTGTTGAGGGCTCTCGTATAAAGGTCCCAAAGGACCGGGGGTGTCATATCTTTAGGTATTACTCCCGGGCAGGGAGGAAACCGGCCTTGTGTTGGCAGAGAGCTGGGTAGGTTCTCGGGGGCGTCCCGCCAGAGGCGTTCCCATGTGGCAATAGGAAGTTCCTTAGCCTGACCATTTGTTGGAAAATCCAATCATCCAATTCGTGTCTTGTACGGTTTTAATTGTATAACGTGCCAACTACTTATGGTGGCGCCCCACTGTTTGGATGGTAGTTATAGTAGGCATAGTTCGAAATGTCTATGCTGGCTAAGATTAATGTTATACTTTCGAAATGTTTTCTGCACTTTGCACTAATAATAATATCAAAATGGCTTTCTCTATCAAGCATTTTTTACTATCATAAGGAGAAATCTCCTCCAATTCTGTGTTTGCATGGTGTGTGCGGTGGGAGGCCTTATGGTATTTTCATTTTCTAAAAAAAGCATTGCGGATTTCCAATTTAAATCTTTTGATTGTTTTTAAAGACGAACCGTTTTTTTTGCTCATAACAGTCTCATGACTGACCTGGGTTTATTGTTCCGTTCCTAAACTCTAGGTGCCCATAATTTTCCACATGGGCAGTCTAGAGTTTGGATTTTCAGATAGTCAGGTCTAGTAGATTATCTAGAGCTAGTTCAGTCCTTGGACGACTGACCTTGCTTATCTTTGTGCAACCTTGATAGTGGATCGAGCTAGGAGTTTTGGAGCTTTGTCTTTGGAGCTTTTGGATCAGAGTTGTAGTATTGGATTCTGTGAAGACTTATCTCATATTGTATCGTGTTCCGCTGTATGCTGTGTTGTATATTCTCTGATATTAATGATTATCATTGTATCAAATTGATGTATTGGATATTGTATTCATGTTGTATCAGTGATATCATCTTTTATTTCCGCTGTGTTATTTATCATCTAATGGTGTTGCAAGCTCCGGCGATATGAATTTGATGTTGTTTGTCGGACATCGAGTTTCGGTCGTGACAGTCTCACACTTGGGTGAGGCTGGGCATGCTTATTCTAATTAGGGTAAATAAGTGGCCAATAAATAGATGCTCAAATTTGGTGATTTGGGTAAGGGGCGTAAAGTTTGACGATTTGTTTGTTGGGACCAGTACCAGCAGTATTCCCTTTCTGGTTAAGGATAGATGGTCTCACACATGGGTAAGGCTGGGCATGCTTATGTTGATTATGGTAAATAAAAGGGCCAAATAGGGGGCGACAATTGAAAAGTGACTACTGCGTGGCTAGTTATCACTTAGGATCGTGTAATATGGAATGTATGATAAACTAAATGCGGAAACAAATAATGATAGTAAAGTAAATAAGAATAAGCACAGAAGGAGTTTTTATACAGGTTAGAACTTTCCGTTCTACGTCCAGTTCTAGACTTCCTTCTGGAATTTCACTCAACAACCCCTCACTTAACCCGGAGGGATAGGTAAACAATACCTAAGCAGCCGAACATGATTTTTCCACCTCAACTGCCGAAGAGGACTTTTCTGCCTGATACAAACTAACAAGACTTCTACAATTTCAATAAAGTTTGACACTTTTTCTTCTTGGTAACACTGACTTGTCTTTGATAATACACCCTTCTATAATCTTTTTCCTCAAGTATATATTGTGTGTGTAAAGATTAGAAAGGAAAATATTGTATCGAATCAAAGAATAAGTTAATTAATTCCTAAATTCGAGCAATATATAAATTGATTGCTTGTAGAGTGCAAAGACAGATAGCAGAGAATATAGCAAGAAATCAAAATAAAAATCGGTGATTTGAGAAGTGATTCTAATATGTTTATATAGTGAACAAATAGTTACAACTATTCACGAAGAGTTTCAATCAAAAGATGCAGCCATATCTCTTCAATTTGAATCGTGACTCTTCATAGATAGAAGTGTCTCTTTAGGAAAAATGAATGTTAGAGTTGGTCAGTTGAATGAGGAAAAACGATCAGTCTACTGTATATTCAAAAGTAGTGAAAAATAGTGCATATCTGTTTACTGAGCATGGTCGGTCGACTGGCTATTTTCGGTCAGTCGACTGAATTTGAATAAACATGTATGCTATATGCACAAGTTCAATAGGCTGTTTTATAGATAATCAGTTGATTGGTCGATTTTCTTTAGTCAATTGAATTCTATTGCTAATCAAAAATCACCACAGCTCATTTAGTTAGAGCACTTGCCTTCTAAACTAGTGACCCGAGTTCGAGCCCCGCTCCATGCTTCTTATAAAAACTTGATTTTGATTAAAATATGCATGCAAGTTTATTTGAACGTGAATGATGATTCTTGATGAAAGATTTTAACAAAGCACTAAATTAGACTCTATATACATATTTGATGAATCTTGTTAAAAATAACTGTATGAACCATAATTTGAGTCATTAAATCCAGATGTTGTCGTAGTCATAGATTCATGAATTGTTGTTTCATGTCAGCAATTAAAACCTCTGATCCAACATTCTCCCCTTTTTTGATGATGACAACTCCATTTGCTATGGACGAATTTTAGACAAGCTTTTTTGACTTATCTCTCCCCCAGAATATATTTCTGCAATATAGATTTCTCCCCCTGAATATGTGCTATATATTCCTGTAAATAATTAATCTTTTCTCCCCCTTAATCTATGCTTGCATCATTTATTCCTGCAAATAGCGTTAGAGCAACATCTTTCTCCACCTTTGTCGTCGACAAAGAGGAGAGTTTATATGATGACATAAATTATATTTCACATAAGTGTGGCCATAGAACAATATATAACAAAATAACTACTACTTATAATGTAAGGTATCAGAAAAATTAACATTTAAAGCATGCGATACCCATGGTTCTTATAGTTTCCTAATTTCAGGAAACCATACCCATTTGGGTGTGGTTCAACCTTTATAGTTATAGATTTCATTACAAATCACATTCTTATAATAGTTGCTAACATAAAGTTGTTTATCATGATCAATCATATTAGCTGGAATCCATATCTTAATACTATAGTTATTAGCTTATACTTGAAGAATAATTTATATCATTTCTAAACAAAGTACTGTTATGACTATAACTGGTTTTAAAACAATCTTGGTTACTAGTACTAGCACTAAAAATAGTATACAAGGATGCATATCTAGTACTATTCTTACTTTTAGCTTGTTTATAACCTAAACCGCTTTTATCATTGTGAGCTTTTGAATTTGTAACTAAGGAAGATAAGATATCTTTACCTTTGTCAAAATTTGTGATATTTGTATTTAATCTTTAAAAAATTTCTTTAGAATCGCAAACTCCTTTTTGAATAATATTATTATTAACTTTTAAAATCTCACATTCTTTAAATAATTCTAGATTCTTTTTACTTAAAGCTTCATTCTTTTTTTCAAGCGACAAAATTAAAGAACTAGAATTATTTAAAGAATTTTGCAAAAATGTATTTTCATTTTGCAAAACATTGATTTCCTCCAAAAGATCATTGTTTTTATCATCTAACTGCTCATTGTCTTTTTGTAAAAAAAAGTTCTTCTACGGCATTTTCAAAACATTTAGTTTGTTTTTCCAAAAATTTATTTTCCTCTTTTAAATTTGAAATTTGCTGCTCACAATCTTTTAACTTAGCTAAAGCAATTCTACTAACTTTATTCAAATTTTTAAAATCTTTTAATTAATCATCATTGCTAACAGAAGATCTTTATATAAAGAATCTAAGCATACCGATTGTGATCTGAGTTTAGCAATGAAGCGTTTGTTTGTTTACTCCTTTGATTTTTCTTTATTGCTCTTCCTCTTCTTATTGCCTTAACTAGGTTGTGAGAAATGCGGATTACGGATCTTAAGACTAGGGTTAACACTAGAGGGGGGTGAATAGTGTTTTAGAGAATTATTAAATCTTTTTGAGTTTTTGTTAATTTAAACACAATGTTAACCCCGTTTTTCTTTAACGAGTTAAGATTCAGGCCGACTCAACTGGTTACGACTTAATTAGCTAACGAGTTAAGGTTCGCGGCGACTTAAAGGAATGGAATGACTCATAGGGATTAACGGTTCATGAGATAGGCCGACACAGTGAGTTACCGACTCAACGAGTTAATGCCTTAGAGGAGCAGAGTGGTTTAACTAATTAACGGTTCATGAGACAGACCGACTCATCTACTTAGAGGGATAGGACGACTCAAGGGGTTAACGGTTCACAAGGCAGGACGACTCATTGGATCAAGGACTCAATAAGTTAGCGACTTATCATATGAGACGACTCAGTGGAAGTAATGACATAAGAAGGTGGACCCTTGTGCCGCTTCACCTATATACCGCTACCTGATAAGTCGTTTACGACTTAACGACTCATGACTCAGAATGACTCGTCCACGACTTAAAGCCATTGAGTCGTAGTCCATTGCCACAGTGCCGATGCCAATAAGGCTTGACTCGTAAACGACTCAGAACTTAGCATAAAATCCAGCAGAGGAAATAAGCCATGGAGAAATGAAGGGTTGGCTCAGTGAGTCGGCCACGACCTAATTTGACTCGGCCATGAGCCACGCATGAGTCGAGCACGACTCACGACTCAGGGCTGAAAACTCCTATAAATACATGGCCACCTCCAACATTCAAGGGACTTTTGGCTCATTCATTTCAAGCGCCGCTACTCTGCTGCATTCCGAACTACTCCAACACTTAAAGCTTTCGAGATATAAAGAATGCCTCAAGGAACTTCACGAAGAAATGATACATGTCCAACATGAGTTCAAGGATTTGGATCGACATTGAAGTTTAGGCTACTTGTTCTAAGTCACTTGTAACTCGAAGTGTGTTGTAATCAAAGTGTAATTGCATCGACTTGTAATTAAATCGTCAATAAAGATATTCAAAGTGGACGTAGGCTCTCTCTTAAGCCGAACCACTATAAAATTACTGTTGTTTACTGCTTTTTCGCTATTATCTGCTTATAATCTGTTCCCGAGTTATCGGGTGGTGCTTTCACAATCTCACTTCATATATCGGGGTGTTAGCGTTCAAATTTTAGCGTTAACATTTTTGGTGCTTTCACTGGGAATTGAACTCAGGTGAATTATCATCATTGCTCCACGAAAGTTTGTTGAAGTAACCTCTCTGAAGACTAGAAGTTTATCCGAAATCATGGCTCCAGGGAGAAAGAGTAGATCTGTAAGATCTGGAAATGCTCAAGAGGGAAACTCCGCTTCCCCTGTATCGAATCAAGCCACTCCAGCTGCCGGAGTTACAAAGGCAGAGCTGGATGCTGCAATCTTAGGGCTGAACCAGCAGATAAATGCCCAAAATGCACAATTCGAGGTTCAGAATGCCCAAAATGCCCTAATTCTGAATAGGTTGAACGACTTGCTTGGGGCAAACCGTCAACCGGCTGGTAATGAAAGGAACTTTGCTGGCAACATTCATAATGCTGAAGAAAGGAATGATCCTGAAAGGGCTGCTAGCCCCTTTGAACAAACACTTCCTGAGGTTGGTGGATCTAGAACTCGACATGATGAAGAGTATCTTTCTGGAATGGTCCGACAAATCATGAAAGAGAGTATGCAGAGGGTTGAAGACGAGAAAGAATGGGTTTCGCCCCAAGTAAAACTCCGTTTACTGAGAAAATCTTAAAGGCTGAATTCCCAAGGAAGTTTGTCCCTCCAACCATTCCAGCTTACAAGGGGACAAGTGATCCGAACGAATTCTTATACAAGTATGATTGGCACATGACAGGTGCCAGAGCCTCTGATGAGATAAAGTGTTGATATTTTCCTGTATATCTAGAAGGTGTGGCTCTACTGTGGTTCACCAAGCTACCAATCCGATCTATTGATCAGTTTTCGGTGTTGACCCGGAAATTCAAGGAGCAGTTCAGACTATATGCTTCAAAAGCCAAGGACATTATGTCGTTGTCAAGTTTAGAGCAGAATCCAGGTGAAACTATCAGATCTTTCTTGAATTGCTTTAATATAGCGCTGGCTGAGGTAGACAATGCAGAACCACGGATGATCTTGACCTATCTGATGAGGGCCATCGACAAGTCGAGCGAATTTGGAAAATGGTTAAACATGAAGGAACCAAATTCCCTTGAAAAATTCTACAAGAAAGCAGATGAGTTCATGCGCCTGGAAAGCCATCCTGTACCGGTAAAGGCAGTGTTGGAAAAAGCTGAAGATAACACTGTTGCTCCACGCAAGAATGAATCTGTAGGGCAAAAAAGGGAAAATAACAATGGGAAGAAACAGAGTAATCTGAAGAAGCCTCAATCCTTCAAGCCATCAGAGTATACTCCCTTAACGGATACGCCGGAGCGTATCTACCTTGCCACTAAAGATTCTATTGATTTTCCTAAACCTCTTCCTCTGAGGACCGGGAAAGAGGCTATACAGAGTGGCAAGTTCTGCCGCTTCCATAATCAACCCGGTCATGAGACCGACGAATGCCGCCAGTCGAAAAATCTGATTGAAGAGTTGCTAAGGGAAAACAAGCTGCAGCAATTTGTGAAAAAGAATAGCAACAATCCTGCCTCGTCAAGTCAGGGGCAACAAGCTCCTGCTCGTCAGCCTAGGACAGGTGAGAAGGCGGCAGGGCATGAATCTGGAAGGCCCATTATCAATGTCATTACAGGAGGACCTCACCCAACAGGCAGAAGCTGGGGTGAGATGGAAAGGTATACCCGAGCTTTGAAGTATGTACCGACCGAGGAAGATGTATTCGTTTTGGAAGGTGCTATGCCCCTGAAGCAACAAAGAACTTTCAATGATGATATTGTGTTCAGAGCCAGGGATTCTGCATGTATTGAAGCTCCTACCTTGGATCCCTTAGTCATCTCGGCTGGTATCGGGCCAGCTATTGTCAGAAGAGTTCTCATTGATTGTGGCGCATCCTGCAATATCCTCTTCAAGAAAACATTCGACCAAATGAAGATCCCTATGGCTGATGTGCAAGCCTCATCGCAGAAAATCGCTGGCTTCACTGGGGAGCCAAAGCAGCCGGTAGGAACCATTGATTTGTTTGTGGAACTTGGAGAAGGAGAGAGAAAAGTGGCCCGCAAGCAAACTTTTGTGATTGCCGACGAACTTTCTGCTTACAATGCTTTCCTTGGCCGTCCAACTCTCACAGCATTCAAAGTTGTTCTGGCCCCATGTTGCCTCACCATTAAATTTCGCACAGATAATGGAGTGGGAGTTATAAAAGGGGATCAAAATGCGGGGCGAGAATGTTATCTAAAAGAGCTACGAGAAACTAGAAAAAGAGAAATGGGAAAGGATGCGGCAGCCCCAGTCCGCATCAAAGAACCAGCCTTGTAGCAATTACAGGGCGGACCCTGCACTGGCGAGCACAGCGGAGCAAGGAAAGAGATGGATCCTAGAAAAGTCAGTGCAGGGGAGAATAGAGTGGTACCAGTGGAAACGACAATACCAGTACCTGTTGACCCAAAGGACCCAAACAAGGTGTTGAATGTGGGATCACAACTTAATGTGTCAATTCAGAATATCTTAATATCCATTTTAAAGGCAAATTTGGATGTTTTTGCTCGGACTCATGCCGATATGTGCGGAATATCCCCAGAAGTTGCAGTACACACTCTAAATATTGATCCAAAATTTACACCTGTAAAGAAGAAAAGGAGAACTCAAGGTCCAGAAAGGTCGGCAGCGTTAAAAGAAGATGTTTATCGGCTCATGGAGAATAATTTTATCAAAGAATCTACCTATCCGAATTGGGTTTCAAATCCAGTGCTGGTTAAGAAAGCCAACGGAAAATGGAGAGTACGCATCGATTTTTCAGATCTAGACAAGGCCTGCCCCAAAGACTGCTTCCCATTACCCAGAATCGATCAACTGGTAGACGGGACAGCGGGACACGAATTGTTATCTTTTATGGATGCTTACTCCGGATATAACCAGATCATGATGCATGAGCCAGATCAGGAGGACACGAGCTTTATCACCGACATTGGACTTTACTGCTACAGAGTTATGCCCTTCGGGCTGAAGAATGCAGGGGCAATATACCAAAGACTTGTTAATGCTATGTTCAAACCGCAATTGGGCAAGACTATGGAAGTCTACGTCGATGACATGTTAGTAAAGTCTAAGAAAGCAGTGGATCACATAGAACACTTAGCAGACATGTTCGCAGTCCTCCGAAAATACAGAATGAAGCTCATTCCTTTAAAATGTTCATTTGGAGTGGAATCCGGCAAGTTTTTAGGTTTCATCGTGAGCGCTAGGGGCATTGAGGCTAGTCCAGCTCAAATTACCGCCTTATAGGAAGTCAAAGCTCCTAGAACAAAGAAGGAATTGCAAAGTCTCAATGGAAAAGTCGCCGCCTTGAGTCGGTTCATTTCCAAAGCCATAGATAAATGCATCCCATTCTTTGACGCCCTAAAGAAAGGAAAGAAAAACTTCGATTGGACTCCCGAATGCCAAAAAGCCTTTGATGAATTGATTCGCCATATGGAAACGCCTCCAATACTTTCTAGGCCTGGCGATGGCGAGGATCTTCTTATATACTTGACAGTATCATCTCATGCTTTAAGTGCAGCGCTGATACGAGAAGACAAGAGGATTCAACATCCAGTTTACTATATCAGCAAAAGACTCACTGGGGCAGAGATGAATTACTCTAAGTTGGAAAAACTCGCCTATTGCCTACTAATTGCATCTAGGAAGTTGAGGCAATATTTTCAAGCTCATCCTATCAGAGTCCTCACTGATCAACCTTTAAAACAAGTCCTGTTTCGCCCTGAGACTTCGGGTCGTCTTCTAAAGTGGAATATTGAACTCAGTCAATATGACATCACTTATCATCCCCGAAAAGCAATCAATGGACAAGCTTTAGCGAATTTCATCGCAGAATTCACAGATAAGGGTAACAGTGAGGAGGAAACGATCGACGATTCCCCAATCCAATGGAAGTTATATGTCGATGGCGCGAGAAACGACTACTGTTCTGGAGCCGGAGTTGTACTCGAGACCCCTGAAGGTCGATCATTATGCTATGCACTAAGATTGGAATTTCCTTCGACAAACAATGAAGCAGAATATGAAGCCCTTATCGCTGGCTTGAGGATTGCTAAAGAATTAAACATCCGAGCGTTACAGATCTTCGGTGATTCTCAGCTTATTGTATGCCAAGTCAAAAAGGAATTCCAAGCGAAAGGGGGGAATCTGCCCGCCTACTTGTCAAAGGCTTGGGAACTCCTGGGTGATTTCGATCATTACATGATAAGTCACATTCCTCGAGAAGAAAACATGAAAGCAGATTCTCTCGCAAAGTATTCTAGCACAGGCGAAGCTCAATTTTTGGGGTTAACTCCAGTGGAGATCCTGTCGACCCCAAGCATTGATGAGATGGATATTGATTGGATCATGAGCGTGTCTCAAGAGCAAGAATCATGGATGACTCCAATAACAGAGTATCTGCTCAATGGATCTTTACCAGAAAATTCAAAAGAACGAAAGAAGCTACTGAGGAAAGCCTCTCGCTATATAGTCCAAGATGGCCAGTTATACAGACGTGGATTCTTAATGCCGTTACTTCGATGTGTATCCAGGGAAGAGTCCAAAACAATCCTAGCTGAGGTGCATGGGGGAGAATGTGGTGATCATTTAGGTGGTCAGACTTTAGCGAAAAAGATTCTCCGATACGGATATTTTTGGCCAGAAATTAATCGAGATGCAGCAGACTATTCCCGAAAATGTGACAGGTGCCAAAGATTCGCCAAAATTCCTAGAGCTCCTTCCACTGAACTCACACAGATGGTTAGTCCATGGCCGTTTGCGATGTGGGGAATAGACCTTGTAGGACCGTTACCAACTGCCAAATCTGGAATTAAATATGCCATTGTTGTTGTAGATTATTTTACTAAGTGGGCAGAAGCTGAACCACTGGCTACTATCACCTCAAAGAAGATGATAAGTTTTGTGACTAAAAACATCATTTGCATATACGGCGTGCCTCAAAAAATAATTACAGACAATGGTACTCAGTTCGAAAGTGAAGAATTCCAAGATTTTTGCAAACGATTTAAAATTCGAAAGAGCTTCTCAGCAGTAGCCCATCCGCAGGCAAACGGGCAAGTGGAAGCAGTAAATAAAATTATCAAGTCGACCATCAAGAAGCAACTTGAAAGAGCAAAAGTTGGTTGGGTCGATAAGCTACCGCTGGCACTATGGGCATACAGAACTACCCACAAAACTGCGACTGGGCATACTCCGTTTTCATTGGCATACGGATCAGAGGCAATGATTCCGGTAGAAACAGAGGTCCCTTCATATAGAAGAATCCATTTCAATCAAGCGGAGAATGAGAAACTACAGCTTGAGGCACTAGATCTCCTTGATGAAAAAAGAGAAGAGGCTGAGCTCAGAATCGCATCTCATCAGCAAAGGATAGCCATACATTTCAATTCCAAAGTTCGCCAACGCAGCTTTGAAATTGGAGATCTAGTCCTAAAGAGAATTATGAAAGCAACAGGTGTGTTTGGGCCAAATTGGGAAGGACCATATGTCATAGGTCAAAAGCTTTTGGACGGCACATTCAAACTCACTAATGTCGAAGGAGATCAAATTCCAAGAGCTTGGAACAGCAATCACTTGCGTCCATACTTTACTTGATAGCTTTGTTGAAATATTGTAAAAAGAATTATGAATGTATGATTCCTGTAATTGAAAGCGATTGTAAAACTGATGCAAGTGAATAATGAAAGACTATAAAGTGGATGTAGGCCCAAGTTCTTGGCCGAACCACTATAAATCTTGTGTTCCTTATTATTATTACATGCTTGCTTTATTTTCGATATGAAAAGTACATTAAATGTATTACTGAAATGTCGATTTAAATTTTTGCATGCAACGAAAACAAAACTTGCACATTACAAGACCAAGTGATTCTTGTTATCATTCAACAAACAAATTCCAAGTCGCAAAATTCCTGAGCTTAAATCCTAGATAAGAAGTGCTTCAATTGAACGGTCAATGATTTCGCCGAAAATGGGCTTTAGCTAATAAATTGAGAAGTTTGAACAAACAAACATCCAATTAAGAAGCTTATGCCCGTTCTCGTGAACTGGCCTAGCAATGAAGTACACTTCTTTGGATTAAACAGGCTACTTGTAAGAGAAGGGAGTGCAAGCTTAAAATAATAATAATAGAGAATCACTGAAAAGGCATAAGCAAGTGGACAAGGAACAACTAAAGTCCTCTTCGGAGGCACAACTCTTCGGAGGATAAAGACCTCAAACGAAGCATATGCCGTAAAAAAGAAAGTTCTCTACTCAACCAAAAAAGATTGGAGGAGTCATGACCCTCCAACCATGAGAGAGTAACTTCCAGGCAATCTTCGGAGGCACATTTCACCAGGAGTTGAAGTGTAACAACCGCTCTTCGAAATTTCACTTCACCAGAGTTGAAATGTAAAACAAAATAAAAGCCCTCTTCGGAGGCCCATTTCACCAGGAGTTGAAGTGTTACAACCGCTCTTCGGAATTTCACTTCACCAGAGTTGAAATGTAAAACAAAATAAAAAGCCCTCTTCGGAGGCCCATTTCACCAGGAGTTGAAGTGTTACGACCGCTCTCCGGAATTTCACTTCACCAGAGTTGAAATGCAAACAAAATAAAGACCTCTTCGGAAGCCCACGTTTCACCGAGATTGAAATAAAACTTCCAAGTGTTGAAACGTGAAAAGGCTTCCTTCAAAGGCACAACTCTTTGGAGGTACACGTTTCACAAAGATTGAAATAAAACTTCCAAGTGTTGAAACGTGAAAAAATCCCTCCTCAGAGGTACAACTTTCTATGTAAAAAAAAATTCTCGTCAAGAGCACACTTTAACTTTCAAAGGAAGAGTGATTTACCTATTCTGGAAAATAACCTTCCTCAAAAAAAAAAAAATTTAAAGTGCCCTTCAGAGGCCCGCTTTACCTTATAGAAGAATTCACTTGGTAAAACGTGTACATAAGCAAAAGAAAAAGTGATTTCTTCGAAGGACAAAGCGTAAAAACTTATATGAAGGGAGTTGTACTCTACGAAGAATTTCTTCAAGAATGAAATAATTATTCTTCAGAAAATAAGAGTGCAAGTCCCCTCGAAGTATAAAATATTGCAGCAAGCTTATGGCATGGGGGCAACATGGTATAGTTATATACAATATGGTATATCCACATCGGCGAAAGTAATGCTCAAACAACATGCCATAAGCCCGCTGCAATATCATATAAATAAACTTGTGCAAAAATGAATAATAAATGCATTCTCAAATTCAAACAGGAGTCTGTACAAATAAAGGATCATTTTATTCAATTGTATTGCAGGTACAAGTTTCAAAATAAAAAGCAGGGGCCGGTACCCGCACAGTTCTCGACCAGTACATGCAAAAGACAAGAAGCTTAAAGCTGAAATCTTTCATTTCTTCTTGCCACCTTTAGACCCTTTGCCCGGCCGAATGGTTAGCTTTTCAGGATGGTCTGAAGGCATAAGGGAAGAAGGAGAGGGAGGTGCAACTGGTGCAATTTCCGGTTCCTCTTCTGTAGCAATGATTTTCTTCCCCCTCCTCTTCGATGTTCCGTGCTTCTTTCTCCTCTTCGAAGAAGACTCACTCCCTGGAGTAACAAGAGCAGACAAAACTACGTCATCAGAAGGAGTCCGCTCCGGAGAGATCTCGCCTCCTTCAAGTCCCTCGTCTTTCTGCTCTTGCGAAGCAATAGGGTCATCTAAGCCATGAAGAGCCTCAATTTGCTCCTTTTGTGACCCGGGCTGTGAAGCAGAAGGAGGAGCCTCCTGAAGAGACGGAGGAGGGATAACCGGAGGAGGCGAAATTTGCACAACACTTGGTGTTTCAACTGCAGAAGAAGAGAAATTAAAAATATTAGTATCTCCTCAAAAGAAGGGAGATATGGGTTTGTCGAGATTCAAAAAGTAATCGAGAAGCTCATCAAACTTTTGAGGAGCAAGCAGGCAATCCACCTGAATCGGACCAATGTCAAAATTACCTGGAGATATTTGCTTCGTTAGTTCAATCTCATAATTTTGAGCTCCAATATCCTCCAAAGCCTCATCATCAGTAGGGGTAATTACCCCGGTTCTTGTAGGAGGCGGGGAATGAGCACTGGAACCTATGATGTCAACTTCAGGAGAAACTAAAGGACGTTCGGAGGTAGTAGGTGGTAATTCTTTTCCAGAACATCCCTCCTCCCCCATCCCAGTCCGCACTCTGGCGAGTTGCTCTTTTCCCTTCGCAAGGGCAGCGCGAGTTTCCTCATCTAGGTAGCGCGCCTCAAGCTCTTCCTCGGTATACCCGGCGCCTTTGAACATGTCGAGAGCAGCTTCCCACACTTCAGCCAAAGTGATTTCGTATTTAGGACCGAGAAAAGAGAGACTGCCATGCCCTAAGAAGCTGTGCAAGTAAAAGTCGAATAAAGTTGAACTGACGTTGGCTTCCATGGCTTGAATATATTCTTCAGCTGCGATTTTACCAGCCATGGCCTCATCTCATTCTTTTTCGGTTTTAGCAAGTTGAGCTTTTAATGCTTCAATCTCCATGTCATGGGCGCTCATTTTACTTCGCAACTGAGTGGCATCAGTGCGGTAATTCTCTACAACCTCTTCTAGCCTCTCAACTTTAGCTTCGGCATCTCTTTGGCCAGCATGTGCATCCCGCACTTGTTTTTGTAGCACCTATTCTCTTTGAGTATAAGTGTTAGAAGAGGTGGCAAGATCGTCTTTAAGCTGCTTGACTTCAGCTTCAAGTTTTTCGTTATACTCAGTTATGTTTTTCATCTCAATGTTGTGCTGGTCAAGAATCTTCGGCCATTCCGACTTATCGTTCTCCATGGTTAGCATCGCCTCGATATTGGCCCGATTTACCCTTTGGAGTTCATCAACGAGCTTTTGCCATCCAGACATTCTTTCAATATCGAGTCTAACGGCGTCAAGATTTTGGTACATGGCTTCTTTATCGATGGGAACTAAATCAAGATCGAAGCGAACTCCCTTTAAACACCAATTCGGGAACCGGCTCTGTAGGGTTGGTGGGCCCCTTTCAACACGATATGAAGGCCTATTAAGAAGTATTTGAATGGCGCTTCCTTCAAGAGCAGGGGATTTTGAAGGAATGTCGATAGAGATGGGAGCATCAAGCTTTTCAGATATTGCAGATGCGTGTTTCTCACTAGGCTTGGCCCGCTTGCTCGGGTCCTCAACAATGTGGCTCTTCCCCCGACCATCATGTGTTTTACGTTTGTGGGAGTCATCGCCTCTTGAAGAAGACTCATGTCGCACATCTACCCTCTCGTGATGTTCTTCATATTCTCTCCTCTCTCTAGCTTTTCGAGCGGCTCTCTGCTCGTCGGTTTATCTGGGACCAGTAAGGTAGCGTCTGTAATCATAGTTGCCGCGCCCTCCATAGCGCTGGAAGTCTTTATAGTAAGAACCGCTGCCGCTACGCCCCATAGAAGGATCTGAAAGGCAAAAAGACAAGTCTTAAAAGCCTTTAGAAAAAAAAGAAGTCAAACACAAACAAGTGCTGAAAAATCCTAAGTGTTGTGTAATGTGTGAACTACACGCATCAAGCTAAAGACCACTCTGTGGAGTAGAGGGGGTGATAACTTGAGTAGGAGGAGTTGGCATTTGTTGTAGAGAAGATGTCGCCTCGATTACAGAAGAGATAGTTTTGGAAACATCATCTTTAAAAGGTTCTTGTGAAGTCACAATTAGGTCGCTCAACCCCTCAAAAACATCATCACCATCATGCTTTTTGGGACTTGCTTTCTCAACTCCTTCGTTAGCAGATCTCCCGGAAGATCGTGGAGGTTCTTCCTCTTCGATAACTGGGGCAAGTACAGACTTGTCAGACGGCCCCGCAGCATCCTTCGGAGTTGAACACTTCACTAGTGAAGTTTCTGTAGAGGTTCCTCCCCGCATGTGCTCTTTAGTAGAGACCGGGGCATCAGGAGTTTCCATCGGAGAATCGGGAATTTCAGTTGGAACTTCATGAGGCTGAGTGAAGCGAGAGGAATGAAGAAGCCCATATTGATGTAAAAATTCATCATTTAACAAAAACTTTATACTCCTCTCTTCTGCCGCCACGGCATTCAGTCTTTCAAAAATTTGCTTATAGCACGGATCTCTAGAGGGAGGAGGAAGTGCTAAAACAGGAAAACAAGAAGCGAAGTTAGCATTTAGCAACTCAGATTTCGAAAAGCACAAGAATGGAGAAATAAAGACAGGAAATCTTACTTCCTACTCTCCAGATGGCATAAAACCCTGGAGGACAGCGAACAAAGAAAAATTGATTTAGAAATCCATGAACTCTTTCAGGAAGATCAGTGATGAGTTTGCGGTTTCAGGCACTTCTTATAACTACGATAGAGGGATGATCTTTAATTTTCGTGAATGAGCAGAAGTAGCAGATTTCCCCAAAGCTCGGTAATCGGTCCAAAACTCTCCTAAATAGCACACATAACCCCATTAGAATGGCATGGCCGTTGGGGTGCAATTGGAATGGAGAGATAGATAACCGAAGCAGGAACTGCTGAAGGAAGTCATTAAAAGGTGGGATGGCACCGCTCAAGCACATTTGGCGATTGACAGCAATAAAGCCGAGAGGGGGCCTATCTGCAGTATCATTTGGCCCCGGCAGTAAGGCATCAGCTTCGGCAATGCCAAACTGGATGCGCAATTGGTCAAACACCCGCTGATTCAGAGTTGTGGAAGTTCTCCCCGGAGGGTTATCCAATGGGTTGGCTACTGGGAAGACATCTTCAGCCTGGCCCATCGGTTCTTCTTGTTAAGAAGTCATTCTACACAAGAAACTGGATGATCAAATGCGAAGGTGCACGTTTCCTAAAAGTGTGAAGTGTTGTGCAGAACTAATGAAGATAAACAAGTAAATATAACTGAAGTTAAGCTAGTTGGCAATTGATCAATTACTAAATTTCAGGACTCGTTAATTTAAAGTTTCAGGTATAGTGTTAGTGCAAACTGGTCAATTTCAGTTGACTATTTCAACATTGCTTTAGCACTCTACTTGAATTCGTTGGTTTAAAGTACTTCATTCACGCAATCTATTTAACATTTATCTTCTATTGACTAATTTGTCATTGGATGTGGGCAATCAATGGCAGTATATTCGTCCCGATTCTCTGTGATTATTGTATTAAACAGGTTGTATACTTGCAAACTGAAGCAATCTGTAAAACTAAAGTATGCAATAAAGTTTAACAGGTTAAAGTCCAGACAATTCAATATTCAGGTGGTTTATTTCAGCAATTCAAGTCAAAGACCGAGTCACTAGTTCTTTAAGTCGTAAGGCATGGTAAAAAGAGAAAATTTTTAGTTCAAAGCAGTGTGAAATTCTCTAAGTCCTGTGTCGGCCGCGACTCAAATCCTAGATTGCATCTAATTGAGCCGGTCATAGGTTCAAACCACAAGGAGCAACTCGGTATGAAAAATAGTCCAAGTGATGAGTCGTTCACGACCTATGAGTTGAGTCGTTCACGACCTATGAGTTGAGTCGTTCACGACCTATGAGTTGAGTCGTTCATGGCCTATGGCTTAAGTCGTTCGCGCAGATGGTTTGAGTCGTTCACGGTTCAAAGGATGAGTCGCGGTGAGGATCTAAAAGGCTGAGTCGCTCGTACGACCAAAAACCTAAGTCATCAAAAAGGTCATTTCCTCGACCGGTCATATTCTCTCCAACCCATTAACCCGTTAAGGATCATTTCATCCCTTCCAAACTCGCAGACCAGATAATTCAAGGCACTATAATCCATTGTCTTCACCTCACGCCATCGGAAAATCACTCAAAGGGTCAATTTGATTCGCTTCAAGTTTGCGACGAATCTGACGCGCTGTTATGGTATCGTGAACAATAACAATAATATAATCGATGGCAGTTGTAAATCAATCAAAAAGCATGAGTCGCGATGGAACATGGCACAAAGATGCATCAGGGTCAGAAAAATGGGGAATCCGGATTCGTAATTCAATAACAGTAAGGAATCGAAAGAGAATCAAGCTCACTTACGCAACAAAGATTATTAGCAGGGAGTTGGAATAGAATTGCTTTCGAAAGCTCGGAGGAATGTTAATGGCAGAAAACGACTTACGAGATTGGTATGAGAAGAAGAAGATAAAAGTGACGATTCATGCCTTTTATACCGGGATAGTGGAACGTGAGTCGGCACATGCGAGTCAAGATGAGTCGAAGTACACGACCTACGATTTAGGCGTGTACTTCGAGGGGCAAATGTTAACCCCGTTTTTCTTTAACGAGTTAAGATTCAGGCCGACTCAACTGGTTACGACTTAATTAGCTAACGAGTTAAGGTTCGCGGCGACTTAAAGGAATGGAACGACTCATAGGGATTAACGGTTCATGAGATAGGTCGACACAGTGAGTTACCGACTCAACGAGTTAATGCCTTAGAGGAGCAGAGTGGTTTAACTAATTAACGGTTCATGAGACAGACCGACTCATCTACTTAGAGGGATAGGACGACTCAAGGGGTTAACGGTTCACAAGGCAGGACGACTCAGTGGATCAACGACTCATTAAGTTAGCGACTTATCATATGAGACGACTCAGTGGAAGTAATGACACAAGAAGGTGGACCCTTGTGCCGCTTCACCTATATACCGCTACCTGATAAGTCGTTTACGACTTAACGACTCATGACTCAGAATGACTCGTCCACGACTTAAAGCCATTGAGTCGTAGTCCATTGCCACAGTGCCGATGCCAATAAGGCTTGACTCGTAAACGACTCAGAACGTAGCATAAAATCCAGCAGTGGAAATAAGCCATGGAGAAATGAAGGGTTGGCTCAGTGAGTCGGCCACGACCTAATTTGACTCGGCCACGAGCCAAGCATGAGTCAAACACGACTCACGACTCAGGGCTGAAAACTCCTATAAATACAGGCCACCTCCAACATTCAAGGGACTTTTGGCTCATTCATTTCAAGCGCCGTTACTCTGCTTCATTCCGAACTACTCCAACACTTAAAGCTTTCGAGATATAAAGCATGCCTCAAGGAACTTCACGAAGAAATGATACATGTCCAACATGAGTTCAAGGATTTGGATCGACATTGAAGTTTAGGCTACTTGTTCTAAGTCACTTGTAACTCGAAGTGTGTTGCAATCAAAGTGTAATTGCATCGACTTGTAATCAAATCGTCAATAAAGATATTCAAAGTGGACGTAGGCTCTCTCTTATGCCGAACCACTATAAAATTGCTGTTGTTTACTGCTTTTTCGCTATTATCTGCTTATAATCTGTTCCCGAGTTATCGGGTGGTGCTTTCACAATCTCACTTCATACACCGGGGTGTTAGCGTTCAAATTTTAGCGTTAACACACAAATGTATGCAATATTCAGACGCAGATATGATCGCAGAAACAAACACAAATGTAGAGATAAAGTAAAAGCAGTAAAGGAAAGAACACAATGGATTTTATACTGGTTCGGAGTTACCCTACATCCAGTCTCACATACAAGTACGGATTTCCTTTCAAAAGCAATTGTATAATTACACCTTCGATTTCAAGGCTACGAGGTACACCCTCCATAATCACAATCCTCTGGGTAGAGATACTTGATTTTCGAGGCAACAAGTTCACCCACTTGATTTTACGGGCAACAAGTTCACCCAATTGATTTCCCAAGGCTACAATCACACCTTATCAGGCTTGATTGATTTTCAAGGCTACAATCACACCTTTTCTCACTAAGTTGATTATAGAAAGCCTATAACTTTGAATTGCACTGAGGATCTTGTTGAGATAGTGATAGAGAATCAAACTACGAATGATCGAGTTCGATTCAATGTAGATTTCGGCAGAGTAATGGTAAGAATATGTATTAAGAAAAGTGGAACAAGAAGAGGAGTGAAAAACCAGAAAATCTGATGTTAAAATTCATTGAAACTAACCCCTATTTATAAAAGAACAACAGCCATGTCCATTTGTGAAGAGTTATGGCGAATAGACACTTCTTTTGAAATTGAAATTTTGAACTCAACTGACACCATGTCGACATGGTCACTATGAGTATGTCGACATCCCAAGGCAATTTTTGATGATTTGATTTTCTTTTAAAATAACCTTTATGTTATATTAAAACTATTTTAAGCTTTATAAATATACTTGACTATATTTAAAATTTATAAGTAAATATAGAGAATAACATATTTAGAATTTAACTATAATTTTATATTTAAATTTAAGTATAATTATTTAAATGTTAAATACATTATATTAAAGATAGTTTAAAATCAGGAGTAATTTGACTTTGAAATTAAAGATGATTTTGAGGCTAAAATTATTTAAAATCAGGATAGAGGTTTTTGAATCTTTTAAAAGGAAAGTTTTGAAATCATTTTGAAAACAAGATATAATTTTGAAAAATCATTTTGAATAAAAAGTTAGCGGATACAAAACAATGTTCTACTAGATTTTTCGTAGGTTCCATCCTACTTAGGGTTCCATCCCTTTAACGAGCTCGAAGTGCATTCCATTCCACGAATAAATTGGATTTTAAGATGCCAGTGCTTTTCTAGGAGTTTTAACAAAAATTTCTGATTAAAGAATAAATTACTTGAATTCTTGAACTCTTGATAATCTTGATACTCATGAGTCTTCAATCTTGATATCTTGAATCTTTATACTGTATAGTCTTCATTCTTGGTACCTGCATGGTTAAATCCTGCATAGACATATATATCTAAACTTATAATGTTAGTATTTATATTTTATAGTTTATTCTAAGGTTATTGTCATCAAAACCATCATCTCGCGGACTAACAATAACCCCCTTTTTGATGATGACAACCTTTGTTTATAAAATATTATTTCTATCCTAATAACTCCCCTTTAATCTATGCCCTAATTACCCTATTTTATACTTCTCCCCTTTTCTTATCAACAAAAACATACTCTAAACTTTATAACTCCAAACTATATAACTCCCCCTAAATCTAATACCCTATGATATGTGATTATAATGAGAGTGTTATCATAACTAATCAACACTTAGGTCTAAAACTAAAATTTACTACTAACAATTCTAACTAAATCCATGATAATACTTATAATTAAAACATATAAGAACACACATTACATATAAAGTTGTATTTACATGAGCGTTTAGAGAACATAAAGAAACACAATCAATGGAGAAGAAAGAAAATAAACTAAATAGGAGATTTATGAATCGAACAATGCGGATAGTGGAAACAGAAATTTCCGCGTTGTTCAACAAGATTCCCATCTTTATCAGTGCACACTTCTCCAACACAAACGACTTTGTCGTCATCTTCTGCTTGCGCTTCTTCTATGGGTTCTTCTTCTTCTTCTTCTTCTTCTTCTTCCTCGCTGGCCTCTTGTTCTTGATTAAGTGAAGAATCTTCATCAATCAAGATAGAGTTGGCTTTATTATCCATTAGACATTTTTGCAAATTCCTAAGTATCTTGCCTTGCCTCTCTTGTTCCTTTTGCCATAGGGAGTTGAATCACTTGAATTTCAGTCATCATTCTAAGTGCATCCTTCAGAGACTCCTCCATTTTTGTTACACGAGCGACAGTAGTACGTTGAAATGGACCAGAAGTAGGAGAGGGGAACGAAAACATTGATTTTATGTTTGATTTGGAAGATGATGCCATGATTTTGTTTATTTCAGAAGATAGAACAGAAAGAGAACAGAGAGAATGATCAAAAATTCGAAAATAAGAAGAATATATAACCAATTTTTTGAATTTTAATGGGAAAAATTATAAAAAATAAAAACGTTGTATGTCGACATGGGTATATAGGGGATGTCGACATGCACCTTTATATTTCTACTATTTGATTTATTTTAGTATTAATTATTTATTACAATGGATATTTATATTATATATTTCAATTATTGAACAAATACCTAATTCTCTTCTTAGTTTAGTAAATATTGATTCATTTAAGGGTTTTGTTAAAATATCAGCAATTTGATTCTCAGAATTGATATAATCGAGAGTAACTACTCCCTTATTTTGATTATCTATGAGAAAATGATGTCTGATATCAATATGTTTAGTTCGAGCACGTTGAGTAGTATTTTTGGATAAATTTATTACACTAGTATTATCACAATAAATTGGTGATCCCAATTGTGAGAAATGCGGATTACGGATCTTAAGACTAGGATTAACACTAGAGGGGGACGAATAGTGTTTTAGAGAATTATTAAATCTTTTTGAGTTTTTGTTAATTTAAACACAAATGTATGCAATATTCAGACGCATATATGATCGTACAAACAAACACAGATGCAGAAATAAAGTAAAAGTAGTAAAGGAAAGAACACAATGGATTTTATACTGGTTCGGAATTACCCTACATCCAGTCCCGCATACAAGTACGGATTTCCTTTCAAAAGCAATTGTACAATTACATCTTCGATTTCAAGGCTACGAGGTACACCCTCCAGAATCACAATGCTCTGGGTAGAGATACTTGATTTTTCGGGCAACAAGTTCACCCACTTGATTTTACGAGCAACAAGTTCCCCAATTGATTTCCCAAGGCTACAATCACACCTTATCACGCTTGATTGATTTTCAAGGCTACAATCACACTTTTTCTCGCTATGTTGATTACAAAAAGCCTATAACTCTGAACAGCGCTGAGGATCTTGTTGAGATAGTGATAGAGAATCAAACTATGAATGATCGAGTTCGATTCAATGTAGATTTCAGCAGAGTAATGGTAAGAATATGTATTAAGAAAAGTGGAAGAAGAAGAGGAGTGAAAAACCAGAAAATCTGAAGTTAAAATTCGTTCAAACTGACCCCTATTTATAGAAGAACAATAGCAATGTCCATTCGTGAAGAGTTATGGTGAATAGACACTTGTTTTGAAATTGAAATTTTGAACTCGACTGACACCATATCGACATGGTCACTATGAGTATGTCGACATCCCAAGGAAATTTTTGATGATTTGATTTTCTTTGAAAGTAACCTTTGTCTTATATTAAAACAATTTTAAACTTTATAAATATACCTTACTATAGTTAAAATTCGTAAGAAAATATAGAGAATAATTTATTTAGAATTTAGCTATAATTTTGTATTTAAATTTAAGTATAAATATTTAAAAGTTAAATATATTATATTAAAGATAGTTTAAAACCAGGAGTAATTTGACTTTGGAATTAAAGATGATTTTGAGGCTATAATTATTTAAAATCAGGATAGAGGTTTTTGAATCTTTTAAAAGAAAAGTTTTGAAATCATTTTGAAAACAAAACGTAATTTTGAAAAATCATTTTGAATAAAAAGTTAGCGGATGCAAAACAATGTTCCACTAGATTTTTCGTAGGTTCCATCCTACTTAGGGTTCCATCCCTTTAACGAGCTCGAAGTGGATTCCATTCCATGAATAAATTGGATTTTAAGATGCCAGTATTTTCTAGGAGTTTTAACAAAATTTTCTAATTAAAGAATAAATTACTTGAATTCTTGAACTCTTGATAATATTTAGTCTTTAATCTTGATATCTTGAATCTTTATATTGTACAGTCTTCATTCTTGGTACCTGCATGGTTAAATCCTGCATATACATATATATCTAAACTTATAGTGTTAGTATTTATATTTTATAATTTATTCTACGGTTGTTGTCATCAAAACCATCATCTCACGGTCTAACATAGATCTCTTTATAGCCATTTATTCTAGGATGTTGTTACGATCTCTAGAATCCCAGGCTCCGATACCAAATGAAAAGTGACTACTGTGTGGCTAGTTATCCCTTAGGATCGTGCAATATAGAATGTATGATAATCTAAATGTGGAAACAAATAATAATAGTAAAGTAAATAAGAATAATCACACTAGGAGTTTTTATATTGGTTCGAACATCTCGTTCTACATCCATTCCCAGACTTCCCTCTGGAATTTCACTCAATAACCCCTCACTTAACCCAGAGAAATAGGTAAACAACACCTGAGCAGCCAAATAGGATTTTTCCGCCTCAATAGCCGAAGAGGACTTTTCCGCCTGATAATAACTAACAGGACTTCTACAATTTCAATAAAGTTGTATGAAACATTGTGTTCTTGATAACATTGATTTGTCTTTTATAGTACACTCTTCCTATAATCTTTTCCTCAAGTTTATATTGTGTGTGTAAAGATTAGAAAGGAAAATATTGCTTTGAATCGAAGAATAAGTTAATTAATTCAAAGATTCAAGCAATATATAAATTGTGATTGCTTGTAGAATGCAGAGATAGATAGTAGGGAATATAGCAAGAAATCAAAATAAAAACTGGTGATTTGAGAAGTGATTCTAACATGTTTATATAGTGAACAAATAATTACAACTATTCACGAAGAATTTCAATCAAAAGATGCAGCCATATCTCTTTAATTTGAATCATAACTCTTCGTAGTTGGAAGTGTCTCTTCAGGAAAAATGACTGTTAGAGTCGTTCAGTCGACCGAGGAAAAACGATCAGTCTACCGAATATTCAAAAGTAGTGAAAAATAGTGCATATCTGTGTACCGAGCATGGTCAGTCGACTTCCTATTTTCGGTCAGTCGACTGAATTTTAAAATGTAAACGTGTATACATATATGCACAAGTTCAATAGGCTATTTTATAGATATTCAGTCGACTGGTCAATTTTATCCAGTCGACTGAATTTTGTTGATAATCAAAAATCATTACAGCTTATTCGGTTAGAGCACTTGCCTTCTAAAATAGTGACCTGGTTCGAGCCCATGTCCAAGCATTTTTTAAAAACTTGATTTTGATTAAAATATGCATGAAAGTTTACTTGAATGTGAATGATGATTCTTGAGGAAAGATTTTAACAAAGCACTAAGCTAGAGTCTATATAAATATTTGATGACTCTTGTTAAAATATATAACTATATGAACAATACTTTGAGTCATTGAGTCTGGATGTTGTCGTAGTTGTAGATTTTTGAATTGTTGTTTCATGTCAGCATTCAAAACCTATGATCCAACAACAGTTAGTGTGTACCAGCGATGACCGAGCATGCGACATCGATTAGGGTAAAAATTCGCTACTGCGTCCTAAGCGCTAAGAGGTGTCTTTTACTGTGGGACAAACATGATTGGCTCGTAGTGGCACAACAAAGATAGGAATGGTCGATCAATGGGTAGAATTAGGATTTCATCCTAATCAAGTTAGCTATTGAGATAAGATTGGGGTTTCAACCTAATCACATCTCTCATATTAGATGTTGCCAAGGAAGAAGAGGTTAAGGGGGTTCCTAAATCAGAAAACTCTAAGAAGCGGTAGTGGAAGAATAAGAAGGATAAGGACAAGAAGGAAGGAGGAGGACCCCAAAAGGGACAGATCAAGAAGGGCGAGAAATGTCATAATTGTGGATTGGTTGGGCATTACTCGAAGGATTGGACACGATGAAGGGGAGGTGTTTCAACTATGGGCAACCTAGACACCTTGTTAGAGCTTGTCCTCGGAGGACATGATAGAGAGCAAGCGCACCTACGGCGCAAGTACATGCTTTGGATGTAGCACCTTCTAGTAGTGGATTGGATCGATGTAGGAAAGTCTCTGTAGAAGGTTTGATCTCTATTTTGGATTTTACTATTCTGACTCTTTTTGACTTCGAACTATCTGTAACGACCCGATATTTTCAACCATTCGCATCCGCATATGTCGGACTTGAATTGCTCAAAATACCGCGTTGTAAATAAAATTTGGCAAATCTCAGAATATACAGTAAATACATAATCACAGATCACAGACACAGAGTATTTATTAATGCAGCGGAATTTAAAAGAAATAGTAGTTCATGAAGTTACTATATAAAAATAAGATACATCAGAGTTAAACATGATACAACAAAAAGTAATAAGACACATCAGGTACAAATCAGAATACATCACTGAAATCACTGGATACAGAAAGCAAAATAGAAGGCTGGATCTTCAAGGAAAGCTCCAACTCCGAAGGTGAATCTTGAATGCTAACTCACTCAATCTGACTCGAGCGTAAAGCAAAATACAAAACACTCGAGTCAGGACATAAATACTTATGAACTGTAAATAAACTCAAGTGAACAGTAACAAAAATGCATCAGTAACTTAAAGGATGCTTGGGATCGCCCATCCTTTAAGGATCCGTTAAACTATTTACTATGTAGTAATATTGCGCTACTATAATAATGTCTACAGTAAAATAAACATACTTTTAAATAGCGTTCCGGGCTACCCATATCACCCTTCACACATAATAGTCCCAGTAGTCCATCCAATATCATGCCATCTCCACTCCGAGTGACTGTCATAGGATACCACACGGGCTACGGGAGAAAAACAAACTCGTAGTAAAGGCTCGGTATGGTAGGTGACACGGCACACAAGGCAATGCCAGGGTAGATATACCAATTACGCACACGGGCTGGTGGTAACGCAGCAGCCACATACGCCCACCTCGGAACACACTCCCATATCAAAATCGAAGGATGGCCATCTAATCAATCACCAGTAAGAGTATAGTATCGAAGGAATGTGTTCGATCGGAGGAATGACCTCACTTGGCCCGAGATCGCTCCTGTTTTAGCCACCTTATGCCAACTCACGGGAGTTGGGTCCACGTAATATACCTCAAGAACGTCGCCACCATCCTACTTCATTCTGGAATCTCCACCGCGTACACGGTTGTTAAAGTGGTTTTCGGAGTTGGCAGAGAGTATGACATCTTCCGATCCCGGTCTCTTTAACAACCAAACGTTATTATAACGCCGTGGTTATTTCAAAATAGTTTATACTTCAAAAAGATCAAATCATTTCATTTCAAACTATATTTCTTTCAAAATAGTTTATACTTCGAAACCAAAACCATTTTTATTTTAAAACTATTTATTCAATCAAAATAGTTTATACTTCGAAACCAAAAACATTTCAAACATATATTCATTTCCAAAAATCATAATACTTTCAAAGTTATAACTCTTTCGAAACCAAAATACTTGAAATCATTACACTTTGAAAATTATAACATTCTGAAATCATACATTTGAAATCATGAAACATTCATTTAATTCTTTACATTTTACAAATTTATTTCCAATTTAATTCAAAATTTCAAATTTCCAATTTAATTCAAATCAAACCATCAATTTAAATTCAATTCAGTTTTCTAACAAAACATTTCAAATCTTATAAATTTCAAATATAGATTTGATCTACAAAATAAGCTACCCAATTTTAATATGTTTCCAAACTTTAATATCCCACATTTCAAAACTAAACTTTATAATTCCATATATTCATATCTCAATTCTAATTTCATTATTATGTAGTTTTGAAATATTCATTTCATAAATCCAATATTATTAAAATAAACTTAAATTACAATTAAACCAAATATCTTTTCATACAAATATAAACTTCAAATATTCCTTTATCAAATAAAGAAAAATCAAATATCATTCAACATTCACATTCTTTATTAAAATAAAGATCAAATCATTTCCAAACCATTTCAAAATCATTAAAATATTGCATCCTTTCAAAACTTCATAATCAAATCATTATTTGAATTCAAATCCAAATATTCAAAGTTAAATATCATTTAAAAATCAAATATGTCATTCATTTATAATTTCAAACATCATTACCAAAAATACATTCCAAAATTCCATTCAAAATTCATTTATTATATTACATTTCATTCTGTTTAACACATAACCAAGTAAACTTTATTTAAATTCAAATTCAATTTAAATTCCCTAAAAATTCAAATTTAAATATTCAAAACATATTCAAAACTTCTTAAATTTCACAATTAATCAATTTTCAAAATTTAAATCATTTAACACTTTAAAATATAACTCAAGCAGTGTTAAAAACTATAACATTTCAAACATTGTCAAATTATAGCAACGATAGCATTTATAAAGTGCTATCGTAGCTTATAGCTTCCAAAAATGGTTTAGTTCAAGAATAATGGCATTTATAAAATGTCGTAATAGATATTTAGTTATTTCAAACATAGTTGGATTCAAAACAATAGCATTTAAAAATGCTGTCAAAAGACTACAACATTTTGAAAATGCTATGAATTCCAGATATCATTTTAGCTTTTCAAAAAATAATAATAAAACCCCAAATTTTTATTATAACTTAAAAATCATATTTCTAGACTTCAAAATTTCACATTTAAAATCATTTTAACATATGATTTAACACAACAAAATTTTTAGATCAAATATTCAATTTAAAAACACCATTCATTTATTAAGTCGAAATTCACTGTTTATTAACATATAAATTAAATAAAACTTAAAATTTTACTTCACATATAATTTTAAAACTTTAAATTTAATTTCCATTATTTACATTTTAAAATAAAATTTAAAGCCTAAAATCTCAATTATTTCACATTTACGTACTCAAATTCACAATTTCAAGACTTAATATTTAATTTTCTTAAAACCATAAAATATATATTTTTAAATCAAAATTTCATACTTTTAAAAATACATATTTTAATAAATATCATTTAAAAATATACCACGGGGTCTGTATATAATTTTCTAACCTAGGTCAAGTGAAACAGATATATATCATTTCAATCCGCAGTTTACAAAGAAAACCCGGGTTCTATCATTTCAAACCCGCAATCCCAAGTCAAATAAAATACAATAAAAATCGCTCTGGCCTATCATTTCAGCCCATAACAATTTTTCCCTAATCTAAAGTCCGTTTGGGTATGTATCATTTCAACCCATAGTGATTCTATTCTAACAGGGAACTTGCAGTGTGAATATATGCATAAACAATATAAACAATGTCAATGTCACAATATAATGTCGTATATCAGATGTCAGGTTATAATTAACAGTTTTAACATGGTAACAACATGGCACAGCATATCATATGATCATCATTAACTTGCATAAACATTTTATATTACTAAACACTTGTCATCAATTCACTATTTCATAAGTATAAATGTCAGAGTGAGAAAGACTCACCTTTTCAAGTTGAAGACCACTACGACACACAAACATGATTCCAAGGGCACGACAAGCACGACAATGGATTCAAATAAGTGGAGAGAGCCTAGATGATCATCTTGTAACAATCCAATAAACACAAACAAGACAATGCAACACATGAATATACAACACAAAACAATATTGAACAAGTTGAGATACAAAGCAACAAAGACAAGACGGCTTAACCTTGCCTTAACCACTCCACTGCTCGACCATAGAGGATCTTTTGCTTGTCCATTTATGTGTGTTTGGGTCAGGTATGGTATCATATAGGTCAGATTTAGCACACCCATGCACGGCAACATGAAGTGATGTGAAGGGGTAGTGGTGATAATATGAAGCATACATAGGTTCAAGTGCAAAATAGAGTGGTTTATGCAACATTTGGCTTGGTTATGCAAAGTTTTGGGCTCGGCCCTACATACTTCAGGTATGGTCAGATCTGAAATGATGTCTAGAGGTGGTGTAGGTAGGTGGTGGTTGAGATAGGGGTGTGGCCAAGTCAAGATATGAAGGAGATAGTGAAGATAGGCTTGGCTAGGCAATGTTTTCAAGTGATGCTTGTATTAATTTGAGGAATTTGCAACCTTGGAAGGGCCATGGCCTGTAATGGTCAGTGGAGTAGGAGGGGTAGCTGCCAAGTATGGTGGAGGTGGTGGTCGTGGAGTTGGAGTGGACTAGAGGCCGAGCTATGCTAGAGGAGGAACAAGGTAGAAATCATTGAAAAGAAGTAGGAAAGAAAGAATGAAGCGATAAGTTTTTTTTTTCTTTTTTCTTCATGAAGCTATGAGTTTTAGGGGGAAGACGAGAAAGAGTTTTCACGTGAAAAGAAAAATGGAATGTCAGTTGATGAGTGGAGTTAAGGCATCCAATTGAAGAGATGTTGGTTGAGAAATGAAAAGACAGAATACAAAAAGGCTTGAGCAAATAAAGAGTCACAAACCTTTCAAATTTCCACCATTTCTTTTTAAATTTTAAATACATGTAAAATATATATAAATACAGATAAAAACACGAAAATGTAGTAAGTAAACAAAAATAAATAAATAAATATTAATTAAATATAATTAAATTAAGAAAATAGCAAAGAAAATGTAAACTAGGCTTGAAAATTTGAAAATAAATGAAATGAACTTTGGAAAAATTATATGTACATGAAAAGTATTTATAAATAAAGATAAAGACATAAAAATAAAATTCATACATAAAAATGAATAAATAAATTTTAATTAAATATAATTTAAATGAAGAAAATAGCAGAAAAATGGAAACTAACCTTTAAAAATAGAAAATAAATTCAATGAGCTTTGGAAAAATTCAAACATCACTTTAAAAATATTTAAAAGGTAAAAATATATGTAACATAACATATAATACAATTTATAATAAGATATGACAATTAAAAATATTATTTATATAATTTAAAATAAACAATATTGTTAAATAAAATAATTTACACCCAATTTTGTAAAAAGCATAACTTTCACAATATTATTCGGATTTCAACGAAACGAAAAGCAGTGTTCTTGAAATTTTATTTACTTTCATAATAAATATAAAATTCAAATTTTCAAACTTTCAAATTTTAAATTTAAAAGTCAAAGTTTGACCATTTTGACCAAAATTCACTTTTCTGGAAATATTCCATTTATGCATGATTGAAATTCTAATCCACATCAAAATCAACATTTATATTTCAATTAACAAAATATATTCATTTTAATAAAAAAATAAAGTTTTTAAATTAGGAATTTAAATTAAAATAATTAAAATATACAATTACAATAATCAGAAGATACAGGGTTGTTACACTCTCCCCCACTCAAAACTTTTCGTCCCCGAAAAGGAATGAGGTACGGGAAAGCATAGAAAAAGATAGAATGAAATAGTATTAAGATAAGATGACAAGAAGATTAAAATTATACCTGATAACTGTTGCTATAGGTAAATTTAACAATGTGGAGATGATCTTTCCAAGATCTTCCAGAGTTCAAGCACACAAGCATGAAAAAAAAATTAGAATCTGATTCACTCTTCCCGTTTGTCCGACGGTCTGTGGATGGCAAGCAGTGCTTAGATTCAAAGACGAGTACCAAAGATTATTAAAGATTATAGAAAGATTTCTAAACAGACTGGTATAAGCAATAACCTCTCATTCTGTAGCAAGATAAGGGAAATTAGGACAACCAAAAGATAGTTTGAAAAACAAAATAAGATAATAAATTTGAAACCATAAAATTTCAACTTAAACTGAAAATTAATTTTACATAAGTCAAATAAATCTTAAGCATCTATAATTTCATTATCTTATCATCCAATTATCTTAAATTAACAAATCCCTAAAATCATGTATTTGAAAAAAATCTTTTATTATACTCAAAATGTGCCAAATAAAATTTCATTCTTCTTCATTTCTAATTAAAATTAAGTTTATTTCTCTCAATATATCTTATCACCCACGTTAAATATATTTATACTAATTATAACTGCTTAAATTTATTCACAGTTTCTTTAACATCATTTTATATTGTAAATTATTCCATTACCCTTTTCTTTATTTACCTCTATCAATCTCTTTTATAACTAAAATTTAAGTATATAACATTTACAATAACCACTCAAATTTTATTTATAAAATCTTTTTTTTATTGTACATTATCCAATTACATATTCAACTTCTGAAAATTAAGGTAAGTTATATTGGAATGAAATTGTGTATTATACAAATAAAACTTTCTAATTCAATTATTTCAAGCTTGAATATTTATCCAAATCTTGAAATTATACTTAGAAATTATCCTTGAAGATAAAATTTAGGAATTAAATTTCCGATAAATTCCTAACTATTTAGAGGTAAATAAATGCTCATATACTCTCTCTCTCTATATATATATATATCCATTCAAATTCAAATCATATATCAGCATATGTTATAAATCCAGTCTTATTTTAGAAATTAAAATCAACTAAATTTTCCCAAATCAAAACTGTAGCAAGACTACAGAATGGTCACTTCACTTCGAAACTCGAAAATGAATGTCGATGATGCTACAGTCATCACGGAAATTAATTTCCAGGGACAAGGAGAAGAGCACTAAATTTAAATTTAAAATTCTTTGGAAAAAATTTCTATTCGAAAATACTTTAAATAATATATCCTTTAAAACTTTAAACACAAATTTTGAAATCCATCGAAAATTAAATTCTCAAATTCTTGTTTTACATTCATTTTAAATTTTCAAATAAATATATAACCATGTTTTATAGTTCAATTAGATATATGAAACAAGAGATAATGATACATAAAATCAATTATTATTTCTTAACAACCAATTCAAACAAAATCCAGATAACGATATATAATAAAGGTACAAAATTTATTTCACAAAAATTTATTTCATTACTAAATTTTAAAAACATATTGTGTCAATTTGCTCTGTTCAAGTGTTTTGAAAATCTTATCAATGGCGTTGATCAGACGAATCGATTAGAAACCCAAATCAACATCAACAACTCAAAAAAACACAATATATAGAACATTTTAAATATTAGTTTAAACTTACACTTCAAGAATGATTTGAAGATAAGTTGGAAACAAAGATGAGATAATTAAATAACAGAATAGAAAGATGGATAAGCTTATATAAATCGCGGGCAAGCTTAACCGGGTCAACCGTGACTTAAAGAATAAGACCGATGTGGATTTCTTGGGTAAATCGACATTCGATCTCAAGATGTAGAGTTCGAAATTATAAGAGATACTAGCATCTAAACTGAGGATATAGAATATCTGGTGAATCGATGTTGTTGTAAAGGAGTTTTCCCCCTTTACAAATAAATTTGAAGTTGGCGAGACCGCCGACTCATTATGAAGATCTTTTGAAGTTGAGTTATGGGATACTCCAGAAACAAAAGAAGATAAATAGTGAGGGACACGAATGGATTTTGGAACCACAGGGAATGTTCCAAAATTCAAAGGAAGCGAGTCAAAAAGGAAGAGGTTTAAACTCGAATGAAAGTGATTCTATAAATACATTTACCCTATATACTGAGTTTTGCCTAGAGCTACCAAAGCTCTGATACCAACTGTAACGACCCGATATTTTCAACCATTCGCATCCGCGCATGTCGGACTTGAATTGCTCAAAATACCGCGTTGTAAATAAAATTTGGCAAATCTCAGAATATACAGTAAATACATAATCACATATCACAGACACAGAGTATTTAATAATGCAGCGGAATTTAAAAGAAATAGTAGTTCATGAAGCTACTATATAAAATTAAGATACATCAGAGTTAAACATGATACAACAAAAAGTAACAAGATACATCAGGTACAAATCAGAATACATCACTGAAATCACTGGATACAGAAAGCAAAATAGATGGTTGGATCTTCAAGGAAAGCTCCAACTCCGAAGGTGAATCTTGAATGCTAACTCACTCAATCTGACTCGAGCGTAAAGCAAAATACAAAACACTCGAGTCAGGACATAAATACTTATGAACTGTAAATAAACTCAAGTGAAAAGTAACAAAAATGCATCAGTAACTTAAAGGATGCTTGGGATCGCCCATCCTTTAAGGATCCGTTAAACTATTTACTGTGTAGTAATATTGCGCTACTATAATAATGTCTACAGTAAAATAAACATACTTTTAAATAGCGTTCCGGGCTACCCATATCACCCTTCACACATAATAGTCCCGGTAGTCCATCCAATATCATGCCATCTCCACTCCGGGTGACTGTCAGAGGATACCACACGGGCTACGGGAGAAAAACAAACTCGTAGTAAAGGCTCGGTATGGTAGGTGACACGGCACACAAGGCAATGCCAGGGTAGATATACCAATTACGCACACGGGCTGGTGGTAACGCAGCAGCCACATACGCCCACCTCGGAACACACTCCCATATCAAAATCGGAGGATGGCCATCTAATCAATCACCAGTAAGAGTATAGTATCGAAGGAATGTGTTCGATCGGAGGAATGACCTCACTTGGCCCGAGATCGCTCCTGTTTTAGCCACCTTATGCCAACTCACGGGAGTTGGGTCCACGTAATATACCTCAAGAACGTCGCCACCACCCTACTTCATTCTGGAATCTCCACCGCGTACACGGTTGTTAAAGTGGTTTTCGGAGTTGGCAGAGAGTATGACATCTTCCGATCCCGGTCTCTTTAACAAACAAACGTTATTATAACGCCGTGGTTATTTCAAAATAGTTTATACTTCAAAAAGATCAAATCATTTCATTTCAAACTATATTTCTTTCAAAATAGTTTATACTTCGAAACCAAAACCATTTATATTTCAAAACTATTTATTCAATCAAAATAGTTTATACTTCGAAACCAAAAACATTTCAAACATATATTCATTTCCAAAAATCATAATACTTTCAAAGTTATAACTCTTTCGAAACCAAAATACTTGAAATCATTACACTTTGAAAATTATAACATTCTGAAATCATACATTTGAAATCATGAAACATTCATTTAATTCTTTACATTTTACAAATTTATTTCCAATTTAATTCAAAATTTCAAATTTCCAATTTAATTCAAACCAAACCATCAATTTCAATTCAATTCAGTTTTCTAACAAACATTTCAAATCTTATAAATTTCAAATATAGATTTGATCTACAAAATAAGCTATCCAATTTTAATATGTTTTCAAACTTTAATATCCAACATTTCAAAACTAAACTTTATAATTCCATATATTCATATCTCAAATCTAATTTCATTATTATGTAGTTTTGAAATATTCATTTCATAAATCCAATATTATTAAAATAAACTTAAATTACAATTAAACCAAATATCTTTTCATACAAATATAAACTTCAAATATTCCTTTATCAAATAAAGAAAAATATCATTCAACATTCACATTCTTTATTAAAATAAAGATCAAATCATTTCCAAACCATTTCAAAATCATTAAAATATTACATCCTTTCAAAACTTCATAATCAAATCATTATTTGAATTCAAATCCAAATATTCAAAGTTAAATATCATTTAAAAATCAAATATGTCATTCATTTATTATTTCAAACATCATTACCAAAAATACATTCCAAAATTCCATTCAAAATTCATTTATTATATTACATTTCATTCCGTTTAACACATAACCAAGTAAACTTTATTTAAATTCAAATTCAATTTAAATTCCCTAAAAATTCAAATTTAAATATTCAAAACATATTCAAAACTTCTTAAATTTCACAATTAATCAATTTCCAAAATTTAAATCATTTAACAATTTAAAATATAACTCAAGCAGTGTTAAAAACTATAACATTTCAAACATTGTCAAATTATAGCAACGACAGCATTTATAAAGTGCTATCGTAGCTTATAGCTTCCAAAAATGGTTTAGTTCAAGAATAACGGCATTTATAAAATGTCGTAATAGATATTTAGTTATTTCAAACATTGTTGGATTCAAAACAATAGCATTTAAAAATGCTGTCAAAAGACTACAACATTTTGAAAATGCTATGAATTCCCGATTTCATTTTAGCTTTTCAAAAAAATAATAATAAAACTCCAAATTTTTATTATAACTTAAAAATCATAATTGTAGGCTTCAAAATTTCACATTTAAAATCATTTTAACATATGATTTAACACAACAAAATTTTTAGATCAAATATTCAATTTAAAAACTCCATTCATTTATTAAGTCAAAATTCACAGTTTATTAACATATAAATTAAATAAAACTTAAAATTTTACTTCATATATAATTTTAAAACTTTAAATTTAATTTCCATTATTTATTTACATTTTAAAATAAAATTTAAAGCCTAAAATCTCAATTATTTCACATTTACGTACTCAAATTCACAATTTCAAGACTTAATATTTAATTTTCTTAAAACCATAAAATATATATTTTTAAATCAAAATTTCATACTTTTAAAAATACATATTTTAATAAATATTATTTAAAAATATACCACGGGGTCTGTATATAATTTCTAACCTAGGTCAAGTGATACAGATATATATCATTTCAATCCGCAGTTTACAAAGAAAACCCGGGTTCTATCATTTCAAACCCGCAATCCCAAGTCAAATAAAATACAATAAAAATCGCTCAGGCCTATCATTTCAGCCCATAACAATTTTTCCCTAATCTAAAGTCCGTTTGGGTATGTATCATTTCAACCCATAGTGATTCTATTCTAACAGGGAACTTGCAGTGTGAATATATGCATAAACAATATAAACAATGTCAATGTCACAATATAATGTCATATATCAGATGTCAGGTTATAATTAACAGTTTTAACATGGTAACAACATGGCATAGCATATCATATGATCATCATTAACTTGCATAAACATTTTATATTACTAAACACTTGTCATCAATTCACTATTTCATAAGTATAAATGTCAGAGTGAGAAAGACTCACCTTTTCAAGCTGAAGACCACTACGACACACAAACATGATTCCAAGGGCACGACAAGCACGACAATGGATTCAAATAAGTGGAGAGAGCCTAGATGATCATCTTGTAACAATCCAATAAACACTAACAAGACAATGCAACACATGAATATACAACAAAACAATATTGAACAAGTTGAGATACAAAGCAACAAAGACAAGACAGCTTAACCTTGCCTTAACCACTCCACTGCTCGACCATAGAGGATCTTTTGCTTGTCCATTTATGTGTGTTTAGGTCAGGTATGGTGTCATATAGGTCAGATTTAGCACACCCATGCACGGCAACATGAAGTGATGTGAATGGGTAGTGGTGATAATATGAAGCATACATAGGTTCAAGTGCAAAATAGAGTGGTTTATGCAACATTTGGCTCAGTTATGCCAAGTTTTGGGCTCGGCCCTACATACTTCAGGTATGGTCAGATCTGAAATGACGTCTAGAGGTGGTGTAGGTAGGTGGTGGTTGAGCTAGGGGTGTGACCAAGTCAAGATATGAAGGAGATAGTGATGATTGGCTTGGCTAGGCAATGTTTTCAAGTGATGCTTGTATTAATTTGAGGAATTTGCAACCTTGGGAGGGCCATGGCCTGTAATGGTCAGTGGAGTAGGAGGGGTAGCTGCCAAGTATGGTGGAGGTGGTGGTCATGGAGTTGGAGTGGACTAGAGGCCGAGCTATGCTAGAAGAGGAACAAGGTAGAAATCATTGAAAAGAAGTAGGAAAGAAAGAATGAAGCCATAAGTTTTTTTTTCTTTTTTTATTCATGAAGCCATGAGTTTTAGGGGGAATACGAGAAAGAGTTTTCATGTGAAAAGGAAAATGGAATGTCAGCTGATGAGTGGAGTTAAGGCAGCCAATTGAAGAGATGTTGGTTGAGAAATGAAAAGACAGAATACAAAAAGGATTGAGCAAATAAAAAGTCACAAACCTTTCAAATTTCCACCATTTCTTTTTAAATTTTAAATACATGTAAAATATATATAAATACAGATAAAAACACGAAAATATAGTAAATAAACAAAAATAAATAAATAAATATTAATTAAATATAATTAAATTAAGAAAATAGCAAAGAAAATGTAAACTAGTCTTGAAAATTTGAAAATAAATGAAATGAACTTTGGAAAAATTATATGTACATGAAAAGTATTTATAAATGAAGATAAAGACATAAAAATAAAATGCATACATAAAAATGAATAAATAAATTTTAATTAAATATAATTTAAATGAAGAAAATAGCAGAAAAATGGAAACTAACCTTTAAAAATAGAAAATAAATTCAATGAGCTTTGGAAAAATTCAAACATCACTTTAAAAATATTTAAAAGGTAAAAATGTATGTAACATAACATATAATACAATTTATAATAAGATATGACAAATGAAAAGATTATTTATATAATTTAAAATAAACAATATTGTTAAATAAAATAATTTACACCCAATTTTGTAAAAAGCATAACTTTCACAATATTATTCGGATTTCAACGAAACGAAAAGCAGTGTTCTTGAAATTTTATTTACTTTCATAATAAAATATAAAATTCAAATTTTCAAACTTTCAAATTTTAAATTTAAAAGTCAAAGTTTGACCATTTTGACCAAAATTCACTTTTCTGGAAATATTCCATTTATGCATGATTGAAATTCTAATCCACATCAAAATCAACATTTATATTTCAATTAACAAAATATATTCATGTTAATAAAAAAAATAAAGTTTTTAAATTAGGAATTTAAATTAAAATAATTAAAATATACAATTAAAATAATCAGAAAATACAGGGTTGTTACACTATCGCATTTTTTCATTTCTAGTTCCTTGGTTGATTGTTTGCACTTAGATATTTCTCTAGTGATAGACCCTGTAGTTGTTTCAAACCCCATAGGAAGATCGACATATTTATCCATGATTTGTAGGGATTTGAAATTTTTTATACTAGCCTTAGAGTTTGATTATGATGCCCATGTAATGGAATTTTTGGGATATGGGATGATTTTGGGGATGGACTGGTTATCCACTTATGGAGCGATATTGGACCGCGAGAGGAGAGTCGTCAGGCTAGGGACATGTAGTAGATGGACTCTCGAGGTTTCTTGCAACCCACCACGTTAAGCTTCCATTATTCTGTTGATTCATCACTAGAAGAGTTAGATTCATTTCCAGTTGTTAAAGATTTCCAAGACATTTTTGAGGAGGTTACGGGGCTACCCCCTAAGAGAGAGATCGACTTTAGGATCTATCTGAATGACAATGTTAAACAAGTTTCATTGCCCGTGAGACAAATGGCTCCTAGGGAGAGGAAGGAGCTAAGTAAGCATATTGGTGAGCAATTAGAGAAAGGCTTTATCAGAGAGGGCATATCTGAGTGGGGGCGACAATCGTCTTCGCTACAAAGGTGGATGGATCCCTTCAACTTTGCATAGACTATAGAGAATTGAATAAGTTCATAAATAAGAACTGTTACCCACTTCCCAAGATAGACAATCTTTTCGATCAGTTGGTAGGCTTTCAGTATTTTCTCTGCTTGGCATAGCCATTGGATTTCATCAGCTTAGGGTCGTTGACGATTGCATTGATAAGACAACATTTAGGACACCCGATGGATTCTTTGAGTGGTTGGTTATGCCGTTTGGGCTTACTAATTCCCCATCCTAATTTGTAGATTTGATGAGCTGTGTTTTTCGAGATGTCCTAAATAAGTTCATTGTAGTACTTGTGGACGACATTCGGGTGTTTTCCAAGAGCATGGAAGAGCATGCTATTCATCTTGAGGAGGTTCTTCGTACACTTCGTGTTCATCGGTTGAAAGCAAAATTCTCAAAGTGTCACTTTTGGCGTGAGGTGGTGTGTTTCTTTGGGCATGTAGTCTCAGAAGAGGGTCTAGCGGTGGATCCCGCTAAGGCAGTAGCGGTACACGATTGGAAGGCCCCCAAGAACGCTATCGAAGTTAGAAGCTTACTAGGTTTAGCTGGTTATTATGGGATGTTTATCAAAGATTTTGCTAAGATTTCAACACCGCTTACTCATCCCACTTAGTTGAATGCGGCATTCATGTGGGACGTGGATTGTGAGGATTCCTTCATGATGCTAAAGAGGGCCCTTACTAGTTTTACCCAATTGAGCTAAACCTTTTACAGTATACACTGATGCATGTGGGACTGGCCTAGGGTAAGTATTGATGCAGGAGCGGAGGGTAGTATGCTGTGGGAGTATACAGCTGAGAACTCATGAGAGGAACTACCCTAGCCATGATTTGAAGTTGGCTGCTATTGTTTTCGCACACAAGTCTTGGAGACATTACTTGCTAGGAGAGAGGTTCGAGCTTTTCACGGACCATAAATCATTGAAATACATATTCTCATAAAAGGATTTAAACTTAAGGCGACAACATTGGATGGAGTTTTTGGAATCATATGATTTGAGATAGCTTACCCCCTCAGCAAGGGGAACGTGGTTGCGGATGCGTTAAGTAGGAAGAGAACAACCCTTAGCCCAATGTTTATGGAGTGGAAAAGCATAGATTTTATTTCCACGTTTGATTTTAAGCCCTCTATGAACATTACTCCTTGATTATTGGTGGCACTTGTGGTTAAGCCTACCCTCAAAGATCAAATAGGCTCAAGGCAGTGAGAGGATTCAGAGCTTGTTGATATTCTTGATTGGATTAGAAGCCAACACTATTCCATCGATAATAAAGGGTGGCTAAGCAGAGATGGATGTTTTTGTGTCCCCTGCACTGGTAATTTGATGAGGCAGTTCTAGCAGAAGCACACCATTTTCGAATGACTATTCATCTCGGTGGTGATAAGATGTATAGGGACATGAAGAGAGTGTTTTAATGGAGTGGCATGAAGGATGATGTAGCAGAGTTTGTGACTAAGTGTCTTGTGTGCCAAAAGGTTAATGCGGAGCAGTAGAAGCCTTTAGAATTGGTTCAACCATTAGATGTACCCGAATGGAAGTGGGATAGTGTTTCGATGGGCTTCATAGATGGTTTACCCCGATCTTGGAAGGGGAATACTTGTATTTGGGTGATTGTGGATTGTTTTACTAAGGGCACCCACTTCATTCTGGTCAAGAGTAAGAGGACAACACCTTATTTGGTATCCATATACGTTCGTGAGATAGTCCGACTTCATGGAGTTTCCTGTACCATAGTGAGCGACAAAGACCCTATCTTTACTAGCGAGTTTTGGAGGAGCTTTTAAGAGCTTTTAGGGACACTGCTTAGATTGAGTACTGCCTATCACCCTCAAATGGATGGCCAAACACAGATAGTTAATAGAGTTCTTGAGGATTTGTGGAGGATTTGCATTCCTGATTTTAGAGGGACTAGGGAGGAGCACCTTCCTTTGGTGGAATTCACATATAAAAATAGTTTTTAGGCTAGCATTGGGATGGCTCCTTTTGAAGCCCTTTATGGAAGACCTTGCAAGTCGACTTCGTGTTGGTCGGAGTCTACAGAAATATTGCTACTTGGCCCCGGCATGGTTAGAGAGACTTCAAAAAAGATTGATATGATTAGTAGAAGAATGAAGACGGCCGAAGATATACAAAAATCCTATGTGGATAAGTGGAGAAGGGATTTTGATTTCGAGGTAGGAGATTTGGTATTTATTATGGTGTCTCCACTATGAAAGGTGGTGAGGTTTGGATCAAGAAGGAAAATTGCTCCCTGATTCGTAGAACGTTCCCCATTGTGGAAAGAGTAGGGAAGATGGTATATTGAATAAAGCTACCATAGAGGCTCGTGGTGATGTTTTTCTTGTTTCACACTTGAGAAAGTGCTTACATGATTCGTTAGAGGTAGTGGAACCTAGCCAACTTAAGGAAGTTGAAGTGGAGAGAGAAGCATCGGTTTGTCGCGATTCTACCAAGATCATTGGACATGATATCAAGAAGCTTAGGATAAGGAAGTCCCTTTGGTTAAGGTAAAGTGGGGAGATAGTATTGAGGATGTTACGTAGGAGGCCGAGGAGAAAATACGTATCTCTTATCCACATCTCTTCGATGGTACATCTTGAATTTCCTATTTCTTTCTTTAGTCTTGAATAGGTTCTTTCCTTTAGTATCCTTTGGGAAGGTAGATCATAGGATTTAACCTTTGGATGGTCGGACTGAATGTGAACATGTTACTAGAGCATGTTATGTATGTTGGATGCAAGTGTTTGCTAGTGGATGCTAATGGATGCATATACACACACTTGACACTATTTTCTCTTAGAGATCGGCCTAACTAGGTCACTAAAGCATATGCATATAGATGTGTGTGCACTTTCATTTTTATTTCATTGTTGCTATGAATAGGTGATTATCATATGATTGTTGCATTGGTATGATGGTTGGAGCATGTATTTAGAAATATCAGTTGCTATTAGGGAATTAGTAGTTATTTGGATACACGGCACGGACATGAGCGCATAAAAAAGAGGTTGATTGAATCAGTAGACTGCCTAATCTTTTGCAATAGTTAGGAACATTGACACTACACTATTGCATATATCATAAATTGCATTAAAAAGCATAAGGACAATGGATGAAATGGATGATCGTTGAATATGTAGTTGTGGAATTTGGACGAAAATATGGATGAAAATATTTATTTCATTCTTTTGTCCCTGGAGATTTTAGGGGCGAAATCCTTTAAGGAGGAGAGAATGTGACACCCAGCATTTTTAGATAGTAAAATAAATAAAATAATTATTAAATGATGGAATTGAGAATTTTTGGACTTATCAGAAATTAGCTACGGGAGTTGCACCATTAGGTCAGCAATAATATTGGAATGAATTCCATATATAACTTGTTAAAATCCGAGCTAGTATGAAGAATTTACAAGGAAAATGAGATATCAAAATAAAATAAAAACATATATATTTATATGAAAAAAAGACCTTTTAGGTCGACTCGCAAAACCCCCAGGTCGACCCTTATTTACCTCCTGGATGTAAAAACGTCTAGGAGCGAGCTGATGGATCCAAAGTTGATTTTCGTGCGATCTGAACATTGTTTTCTGGATCCAACGATTCGCAGCGAGCCTGTGATGTGGTTGCACCAGATTCAATCCTAAAATCCGACGGTCTGAGATTCCTAAACTCCACTATAAAAAGAACACTAGGCTTAACTATTTTCTCACAATCAGATTTTTCTCCCAATTGGATTCATTGCCTGAGGGTGAACCATAAATAGAAATTCTTTGTGGGGAGGAAATCTTTTTAATAAAAATATTTTACACCCTAGAAGTGGATCCAGGAAGGCCTAGGATTTGAGCTAAGCACCATAGGTGAGTGTTTTCTAATTATCTTAGATTTATAAGCAATTTAAAATAATAGGGTTTTCAATATTTGTAGTTTTTCTATAATTTTGAGGCAGTTTTTATGTAAGTCTATTTACAATCGGTTTTTAAGTAAATTTCAGAAGTTCTTTTCAATTTATTTTTATTTAGCTATTTTATTCAGTTATTTACAATTATTTACGTCTGTTTTAAGTTGGAATTTAGCCTATAAATGTTAGTTTCTTTTTTATATAGATTTAATCCTTTTTGACACGAATAAAATATTAAAAGAGAGGAATTCGCAAATATGGATTTAATATATAAAAACAATGAATTTACAGAAATCAGATGTAAAATGAGAAAAACTGAAATTAAATGGAGATGGACCGAAATAGGAAAATTTGATATATTTGCAAGCATGATTATAACAAGCGGTTATAACTAAAAAGGGAAAATATAAGAGTGACAATTGTAAGGACAATGATAATAGGTAGTTTATAATTAGAAGGAAAGAAATAACAGATGGGGCTAATTTAAAACTTTGATCTTGGATTATGTTAATAAGAAAATATAGAAGTAATGACCCACACCGGCAACATTCCTTTTCAGGTCTACGAACGACGGTCTCCGACGTGGGTGAGGCTGGGTAAGCTTATGCTGATTAGGGTAAATAAGTGGCTAATAGATAGAGTCTCAAATTTGTGTATTTGGACACGGGGGCAAAGTTAGAAGATTTGTTTGTTAAGGCTAGTATCGGCAGCATTTCCTTTCAGGTCGAGGGCTGATAGTCTCACACGTGGGTGAAGCTGGGCACGCATATGCTGATTAGGGTAAATAAAGGGTCAAATAGGGGGCGACGGTTAGTGTGTGCCGGCGATGACCGAGCGTGCGACATCGATTAGGGTAAATAATTTGCAACCGTAACACCCCGCATTTTTATATAATTAAAAAATATCAATTGAATTAATATAATGTAAAACAGAATATAAATGTCAAATATACACATTTAAGAATTAAGAGGTTACATAGATTTATGCGAGAAATGAGTGTGTGATTAGTTGACGCGACAATCAATTAAATGGGGAATTAATTAAGAGACATAGAGGCATGCCAATTAGTCAGAGAATATTTCACCTTTATAACATTAATTAATTAAGGAATATTCAAATAAATGAAAATGTATGTGGAGAATAAATTAAATGATAACATACATATATTAATTTATAATTGACGTAATCAATTAATTAAGAAATTAATTAAAGACATCAAGTAAGCATCAATTGATAAATGAGGGAAACTTATATGTCAGTTAATTGGGTAATGAATTGGCAGTTTAAATATATACAACTAATAAATGCATGATTGTGTGAAACATAAGAATTAATTTGGATATCGATTAAAATGGGAAAATGTTTAAATTAATTAATTGGCAATCGATTGATCGTTTTGAAATGGATGTCAATTAATCAAAGAATAAGCCCTTGTTACAATAATAATTAAAATTAGTTAGCCAGATGAAAACGCCAGTTATATGATTATTTATTACCAAGATAAAAAAGTAAAAAAATAATTGGAATGTGTACAAAAATCAAACGAAGTAATTATGTTTATGATGAAGGTAAGTTAATAAGAATAAATTAGAAAGTATAACTTTTATATACAATCAATTAATAGAGGTATTAATTGACGTGTTCAAATAGGTAAGAAATTATAACGTATAAGAATCAATTAATATTGTATATACATACATATATACATATATATATATATATGCATGTATGATCTAATTAATTGGATAATTAATGGGAGAATCTTATTTAGAAGAAAACGTTAATTAATAGGGCAGTATAACAAAGGAATTAACGAATAACATTGGAGAATTATATGTTATAAGCTAATATAAAAAAATCAATAAATGAGGGTGAGGATTGTTTTTAAGGTTAATCGGATGGTTCATAGTTGTTTACTACACATATAAATTGAACGTTACTTAACCGTAGCATAATATTTTCACTGAATTAGCTGTTTCATTTACAGCGAACTCTTCTCTTTTCCCTCTTCCTTTCTCGTTTATCAATCAAATATTTCCCTGATAAAAAAATAAAATTAAGCAAGGATATACATACAAGAAAATAAGATAATTGCACAAACAAACCATGGAATTTACAGCGAACTAAAAATGTAATGACCCGCCTTTTTGGACGTTTTAAGCAGACATACATGTCCAACTCTAACCATTCAAAAGGGCAGATTGTTATGAAGTAAATAAGAAAAAGAGAAAGAAATAAAACAAATACAGAATCTTGCAGGCGAATGACAAAATATAATAATTAAATAACAATTCAAGAAGTTGTTTGTAAATAAGTTTGACTATTCTTTTATAACACAAAATCGGAGTTACAGAAACAGGAAGAAATAAATAATAAGTGCAATGGAACAACATGATGCATCAGAATATAATGAATAATATTAGGACAAATCTTCATCTTCGTCCTCCAGAAATAAGGTCTTCAACCCTGAAATGCCCAGGCTGACGCGTGCGAATCGAAAATACAAAACACTCGAGTCAGAACTAAAAGATCTTATGTAAGTTAAGTTGACGGTAAATATGAGTGTGACGGTGTAAGAGAAGTTTACGGGGTTTGACATCTCCTATCCAGTGTCTAACGTGTGTGCAGTAACTTAAGAGATGTTTGGGATTCACATCTCCCAAGGATTCGTTGAAATATCTACTATATAGTACAATGCACTATTATAATATGTCTACAGTAAAGTAAAAGTATTAAAATAGCAATAAGGCGTTACCCATATCCCCTCAACACATTTTATATATTCCCACAGTCTATACAGTACCGTACGCTCCTCCGTAAACTGGAGGTTTACACAAACGGCACCCTATAGGTGTGGTGCAAAACAAACTCGTAGAAGGCGATCTAGGGAATTTGAACACAGCACTCGAGGCAATGCCAAGGTGGATATACCAATTGCAGATCCAAACTGGTGGTAATGCATAGAAGCTACTGCCGCCACCTCGAACACACTCCCAAATCATAAATCAAAGGTGGCCACCAAATCAAACACAAAGCAATAGAATGGTGTTGAAGAAATGTGCCCAATAGGATGAATGACCTCTCTTGGCCTGACATGGCTCCAGTTTTAGTTACATCTAAGCTGACTCACGGGAGTCAAGGTCACGTCGTACCACATATAAATATCGTTCTCCATGCCATCCTACTTTATTTCTGGAATCTCCACCACGTACACAGTTGTTAGAGTGGTTTTCAGTATTGGAAGGGAGTATGACAATATCCGATCCCAGTCTCTTTAATGATCGAACGCTTATTACACATCGGATGGTTCTTTAAATATTCAAAACCATTTCATAATTGATATCAAAATATCATATTCAATTCAAACCATATCACTTTCGAAATTTATATTTGCTAGTCCCTGAGAAGTTGGTTTCGATGACAAAAACCTTAGAATAAGATTATAAAATATAAATACTAACATTATAGTTTAAATATATATGTGTATGTAGGATATTACAATGCGGGTACCAAGAATGAAGACTGTATAGTATAGAGATTCAAGATTGAAGATATCAAGATTGAAGACTCATGAGTATCAAGATTATCAAGAGTTCAAGATTTCAATACAAGTAATTTAATTAGGAATTTTGTTAAAATTCCTAGAAAAGCACCGAAATCTTAAAATCCATTTTATTCGTGGAATGGATTCCACGTCGAGCCCGCTAAAGGTTGGAACCCTAAGTAGGATGGAACCTACAAAAAATCGAGTGGAACATTGTTTTGTATCCACTAACTTTTATTCAAATGTTTAAAAAAATTATATCTTGTTTTCAGAATGATTTCAAAATCTTCTTTTTTGAATCAAAAACATCCATCCTGTTTTTAAAATACTTTAGCCTCAAACTTATCTTTATTTTCAATATCAAATTATCCTTGGTTTTAAACTATATTTTAATTATAATATATTTATCTTTCAATATTTATACTTAGATTTAAATATAAATTATAATAAAATTTTATATGTACCAAAATATTATTCTCTATACTTATTTATCTATTTTAACTATAGTTAAGTACACTTATAAAGTTTAAAATAGTTTTAATACAAGATAGAAGTTATTTTCAAAGAAAAACAAATTACCAAAAATAACTTAGGCCTGTCGACAACCCCAAGGAACCCTTGTCGACAAGGTGACAGTTTATTTCAAAAGTTTGAATTTTAAAGGAAGTATCTATTCATCACATCCTTTCACGAATGGACATGGGTTTTGTTCTACTATAAATAGGTGCTGTTTTAAACGACTTTACGTTCATATATACATACATATATACGTATATTCTTTGATTTCACTCCTCTTCTTCTTCCACACTTCTTTATATACATTTTTACCATTACTCTGCCGAAATCACCATTGAATCTAACTAGATCATCTCTGGTTTGATTATCTACCACTATCTCAACAAGATCTCAGTTCTATTCAGAGTTATAGACTTCTTTGTAATCAATTGAGCGAGAAAAGTTGTGATTGTAGCCTGGAAAATCAATCGGGTGAACATGTTGCCCGTAAAATGAAGTATCTCTACGCAGTGGATTGTGAATCTGGAGCGGTGTAACTTGTGGCCTTGAAATCGAGGGTATAATTGTAAGAATTGATTTGAAAGGAAATCCGTACTTGTGTTGCGGGGCTGGATGTAGGTTAACTCCGAACCAGTATAGAGTTCGGTGTGTTCTTTCCTTTATTGCTTTTACTTTATATCTGCATCTATGTTTGATTCTATGATCATATCTGTGTCTGAATATTGCATACATTTGTGCTCAAATTAATATAAACTCAAAAATAATTAGTAATTCCTTAAAACACTATTCACCCCCTCAAGTGTTAATTCTAGCCTTATGATCCGTAATCCGCATTTCTCACATTTGGTATCGGAGCAAGGTTTTCAAAGTTTCATGATATGAATTTCGAAAAAGCTTTTAAAATGGCTATGTTTAAAAAACTTGTTAATACCAGTTTAGAAATATTCAGATCATCATTATCTCATGAGTCTGCATATAATTGATATTCAAATTCATGTTTTCTACCAAAATAGTATGATGTGTAGGAAACATGTTTTATGGGTGTTAAGGAATCAATCCATAATGGGCAAATTATGCAGATCAAAAAGAATAAATGGATACTCGATAGTGGATGCTCTAGGCACATGACTGGTAATCCGGATATGCTGAATGATATAATATACAAAGACGAAGGACTGGTTAACTTTGGAGACAACTCAAAAGGATTATGATTGGCGTCGGTAATGTCGGTAATTCTGAAACTCCTATTATTGCTAATTTTTTGCTAGTTAAGAGTCTGAAACATAATCTGCTAAGTTTTAGTCAGCTTTGCGATAAAGTATATAAAATTAAATTTGTAAAAGATAAGTGTCACATTGAAGATAATAATTCAACCATAATATTTGAGGGAATTAGGAAAAAGAATATTTATATTCTTAGTATGAAAGTTTCAAATGATAACCTGTGTCTTTTGGCAAATCCAAGTGACCCTTGTATTTGGCATAAGAGTTTTGGGCATTTGAATTTCAAACTCTTATCTAGACTATCAAAACATGATCTAGTAAGAGGTCTCCCTAAAATGAATTTTAAAGTAGATAGTTTATGTGATGCATGCCAATTAGGAAAACTTAGAAAACGTTCCTTTAAATTAAAAGATGTGATTTCAACATCAAAACCTCTTGAATTACTTCATCTTAATTTATTTGGTCCATCTCAAATTCAGTTAATAAATCACAGTAAATATGTTTTTGTAATTGTAGATGATTATTCTAGATTTACATGGACAATATTTTTGAAATAAAAGTGATACTTTTGAATGTTATAAGAACTTTATAAAAAGGATTCAAAATCAACTTTCTGTAAAAATTATAACCATCCATAGTGATCATGGTGGTGAATTTGAAAATGAAAAGTTTGATGAATTCTGCAATAAAAAGGGAATAACTCACACTTTTTCATTTCCAAGAACTCCATAACAAAATGGAGTAGTAGAATGTAAAAAGAGGATGATTCAAGTGTGTGCGAGAACTATGCTTTTAGATAGTAAATTACCAAAACATTTTTGGGCAGAAGCAGTTGCTACGGCCTGTTATATTTTAAATAGAATTTTAATTAGACCTTTAACTGATAAGACATCTAATGAACTTCTTCACATAAAGAAGCCTAAGGTATCTTATTTTAATTTTTTTGGAAGAAAATGTTTCATTTCAAATACAAAGGATAACTTTGATAAATTCGATCCTAAATCCGACAAAGGTATCTTTATCGGATATTCTAATAGAAGTAAAGCTATAGAGTGTCTAATTTAAGAACTAACACCATCGAAGAAACATTGCATGTTTCATTCGATGAAAGTCTCAAAAATTTTGAAGATACAAATGACGAAGTGTATCTAATCACTCAAAATCTAGAGTCAACTAAAAATAATAATGAAATTAATCATCCTAACGAAAAGATTAAACTTTTAAAAGATTATCCTATAGAAAATATACTAGGAGATATGCAACCTGTTATTACAAGTAGAAATCAACTACGTAAAATGAGCAATGTAGCCTTTATATCAACTATTGAACCTAAAAATCCAAAAGAAGCATCAACTGGTGATTCATAGATTTTGGCTATGCAAGAAGAACTAAATCAATTCACTAGAAATGATGTTTGGGAACTTGTTCCTAGACCAGAAAATAAAACTATAATTGGAACTAAATGGATTTATAAACATAAAATGAATGAACAAGGCGAGGTTATTAGAAATAAAGCTGGTTAGTTGCTCAAGGTTATTGTCAAGAAGAAGGAATAGATTATGATGAAACATTTTCTCCTGTAGCAAGATTAGAAGCCATTAGGATTCTACATGCTTTTACAAATCATAATAATTTCAAGTTATTTCAAATGGATGTTAAAAGTGCCTTTTTAAATGGATTTGTAAAAGAGGAAGTATATGTTAAACAACCACCATTTTTTGAAAATGGAAAATTACCAAATCATGTTTACAAACATAAGAAAGCTCTATATGGTCTAAAACAAGCTCCTAGAGCCTGTTATCATAGACTAAGATCTTACTTATTACAATCAAACTTTGAAATTGGTAAAGTGGATAATACTCTTTTTACTAAAAGAAATAAAAATGATATTCAACTAGTACAAGTTTACGTAGATGATATCATTTTCTGATCAACTAATTTTGAAATGAATAAAGAATTTTCTGAAATAACGACAAAAGAGTTTGAGAAGAGTCATATGGGTGAATTAAACTTCTTTCTAGGAATGCAAATAAAACAATTAGATAATGGTATCTTTATCAGTCAAGAAAAATATGCTAAAGGCCTAGTTAGTAAATTTGGTTTGACTACTGCAAGTGGAAAACTCACTCCCATGACAACGAATGAGTACCTAAGTAAAGATGATCTCTCGAAAGATGAGATCAAAAATTATATAGAGCAATAATTGGATCACTACTCTATATCACTGCTAGTAGACCTGATATCATGCATAGTGTTTGTCTCTGTGCAAGATATCAATCCCAACCTAAAGAGGCCCACTTAAAAACTGCAAAACGTATCATAAGCTATGTTAAACACACCTTTGATTATGGCTTATTTTATCCTAAAATGGTTCTTTTGAATTAATATATTACTGTGTTGCTGATTATGCTGGTTGTAAATCAGACCGAAAAAGTACAAGTGAAGCTTGTTATTTTTTTGGGCAGTCTCTGATTTCCTGGTGTAGTAAAAAGCAAAACACAGTTTCTTTATCAACAACCGAAGCAGAGTATATTTCTGCTGCTTTGGCTTGTTCTCAAGTAAAATATATGCAACAAACTTTAAAAGACTTTGGTTTAAATATCTCAAAATCACCAATTTATTGTGATAATACTAGTGCAATAAATTAATCCAAAAATCCTACTCATCATGCTCGAACTAAACATATTGATATCAGACATCATTTTCTCAGAGATAATATAAGAAAGGAAGTAATTACTCTCGAGTATATCAAATCTGAGAACCAAATTGCTGATATCTTAACAAAACCGTTAAATGAATCTATATTTACTAAATTAAGAAGAGAATTAGGTATTTTTCAATAACTAAATATAGAATATAAATAACAAGTATAATTAAATATTAAATTAAAATAAATCAAATAGTAAAAATATAAATACCTTGTCAACAACCCTCCTTTACCCCTGTCGACATATAATGATTTTTTTTGAAATTTTCACCAAAATTCAAATGGGTGGTTATATATTTTTCTTATTTCGAAATTTTGTTCATTCTTTCTGTTCTTTCTCTGATCTAACTTCTGAAAAACAGTAAAACAATGGCCTCCTCCTCCAAATCAAATAAAAATTCAACCATTTCGTTCCCTTCTCCTTCTACTGGACCATTTCGACGAACTACGCTTGCATGAGTGATAAAAATGGAGGTTTCCTTGAAGGATGCACTGCAACTTATGACTGAAATTTAAGTAGTGCAAATCAGAATGGCCAAAGAACAAGAACAGCAAGGTAAAATCCTTAGAAACTTGCAAAAGTTTCTAATGTACAATCACACCAACCCCATCTTGATTGACGAAGAATCTTCAGGTGTTAAAGTGCAAGAGGACAGCGAGGAAGAAGAAGTCCTCATGGAAGAAGAGCACGCTGAAGATGATGACATAGTTGTTTGCATTGGCAAAGTGTGCTTTGACAAGGATGGAAATCTAGTCGAACAGCGTGGAAATTTCTATTTCCACTACCCAAATTTATCGGTTCATAGATCTCCCATTTTCAAAGATACACGTTAGTTTCTTTTCTCTCTTTCTTATCGTTATATGATCTTACTTATGTTTTCTACACAAATGTAAATATAACAATATATAATTAATAAATGACTTGTGTTCTTATATTTGAATTCTCACATTATCACTATTTTAAGTATTATCATATACGGATTCTTAGTTAGGATAGTTAGTAATTAAGGGCTAAGTTTTAGTTTCAGAATTAAGTGTTGATTATTTATGACAACACTATCATTATAATCACATGTTATATAGTTTGGAGCTATTTTTTCTTGATGACAAAGGGGGAGAAGTATAAAATAGGATAGTTAGGCATAGATTAAGGGGGAGTTATTAGTTTTAGGGGAAGTTATTAGGATAGAAGTAATATTTTATAAACAAAGGTTGTCATCATCAAAAAGGGGGAGATTGACAGTCCCTGAGAAGTTGGTTTTGATGACAACAACCTTAGAATAAGATTATAAAACATAAATACTAACATTATAGTTTAGATATATATGTACATGCAGGATATAACTATGCAGGTACCAAGAATGAAGACTATACAGTATAGAGATTCAAGATTGAAGATATCTAGATTGAAGACTCATGAGTATCAAGATTATCAAGAGTTCAAGATTTCAATATAAGTAATTTAGTTAGGAATTTTATTAAAACTCCTAGAAAAGCACTAACATCTTAAAATCCATTTTATTCATGGAATGGAATTCACTTCGAGCCCATTAAAGAAATGGAACCCTAAGTAGGATGGAACCTACAAAAAATCTAGGGGGACATTTTTTTGTATCCACTAACTTTTATTCAAATGTTTTACAAAATTATATCTTGTTTTCAAAATGATTTCAAAATCTTCTTTTTCAAATCAAAAACATCCATCCTGGTTTTAAAATACTTTTATCCTCAAAATAATCTTTAGTTCCAATATCAAATTATCCTTGGTTTTAAACTATCTTTTAATTATAATATCTTTAACATTTAATATTTATACTTAGATTTAAATATAAAATTATAGTAAGATTTTATAAATACAAATATTATTCTCTACACTTATTTATGTATTTTAACTATAGTCAAGTATATTTATAAAGTTTAAAATAGTTTTAATACAAGATAGAAGTTATTTCAAAGAAAAACAAATAACCAAAAATAACTTAGGTCTTTCGACAACCCCAAGAAACCCTTGTCGACAAGGTGACAGTTTATTTCAAAAGTTTGAATTTCAAAGGAAGTGTCTATTTGTCATATCCTTTCAATAATGGACATGGCTGTTGTTCTACTATAAATAGGGGCTGTTTTAAACGAATTTACATTCATATATATATACACATACATATATATTCTCTGATTTCACTCCTCTTCTTCTTCCACACTTCTTTATATACATAATTTGCCATGACTCTACCTAAATCACCATTGAATCTAACTAGATCATCTCTGGTTTGATTCTCTATCACTATCTCAATAAGATCCTAGTGCTATTTAGTGTTATAGACTTCTTTGTAATCAATCGAGCGAAAGGTGTGATTGTAGCCTGAAAAATCAATCGGGTGAACTTGTTGCTCGTAAAATCAAGTATCTCTACCCCGAGGATTGTGAATCTGTAGCGGTGTACCTCGTGGCCTTGAAATCGATCGTGTAATTGTAAGAATTGATTTTGAAAGGAAATCCGTACTTGTGTTGCGGGACTAGATGTAAGGTAACTCCTAACCAATATAAAATTCGGCGCGTTCTTTCTTTTATTGCTTTTACTTTATATCTGCATATGTGTTTGATTCTGTGATCATAATTATGTCTGAATATTGCATATATTTGTGTTCAAATTAAAATAAACTCGAAAAGAATTAGTAATTCCTTAAAACACCGTTCACCCCCCTTCTAGTGTTAATTCTAACCTTAAGATCCGTAATCCGCATTTCTCATTTCAAAACTTCCTATTCAAACCAAATATGTAATTTAAATCCCAACATAGGTTATAATATCATTTAACCTTATTCACTTTAATACCGAGGATTTAAAATATAAACACATCCACTTAATTTTGTTTGAAATTTAGAAAGATAGTTTTGATAGTTATAAATAGTTTGGAAAATCAAATATTTTGAATTTTTAAAGAGTATAGATTTTAAACAGTTTATACTAAAAAAGTTCATTTGAAAAATAGTTTCAAAGTCAAACCGATTCAGTTCCAAATTTCCCTATTCAAATCAATTCCAATTTCCATTTTGATTTAATTGATACAATCCCGATTTCAGGTCGAATTTTACTTCGATTTCAAATAAATTTCAATTTCAGTTCCAAATAAATTTAAACTACAATTCCAAATTAATTTCAATTCCAATTCTCAACCCTAAACCATTTCCATTTTTATCAATTTTGAGTTCGATTTTTAAAATATCGATCCAAAACAATTAAATCAAATTTACCATCAATATCCGTAATAAAATCCAAATCTTCAAATATAATTCAATTTCGAACTCCATTTCGAAATATTGTTTTAGATCACTTTTATTTAGCAATATTCAGAGTTCGAATAAAATTCCAATCTTTTAAAATAAATCAATTTATGAAATTCACATCGTATTTCGATTATAACTTAAAATTTTCAAACCCGATTCTTTAGACAATTCCAGTTAACAAGTTCCTTTTTAACATTTCACGCATAAGCTCAAAAATGATTCCATTTCCATAAATTTGATTTTATTTCTTAAAATTAAAATTATTTTAGATAAGTTCAAATCAAAATTTTAAAATCATTTAATTTAACCAATCCAACATCCGTATATAATTTTCTATCCTACGGCTAAGTGAATAATTATTTTTATTTAATTTCTTGGATGGATATATATCATTTAAACCTAAATACATGTCATAAGTATATATCATTTCAATCTTTTTTTTAATTTATTCAAAATAATTCGATTTACAATTTTATATACTGTAAATAAATTACAAGGTGATAACGGGACATATGCAAATTAAAAAACATCCAATTCATCCAAATATCAATCAATAGCATCCATCAATCAAGCATCCAAATAGTCAAAATATCACAACAATTAAATAGTCATCAGTAATCGGGAGTTTAACTGACAACTTAATTCCCATTTCAATTTTAACTGTCAATTAAAATTCCTATTAGTTTAATTCATATCAATTTAAATGTCAACTAAATTTACTCAACAACAATCAATAAATTTAAATCACTTCACGATATAAATTTAACTAACATAAACATATTTGGTACATCATGAGCGCATAAAACACGTACCTTTAGTAGAAACTAAAAATATTTCAGCTTCAAATAAGTACCACTTCGATTCCAAGCCGTAGCCTTCGTCGATGCGATCGCAATGCGACTTGCTTCACTCATAACGGACCTCATATAAGAAAGTTATGAAATTTTATAATTTGACGATATTTATATTCCAATTATTGAACCAATTTCAATCTTAATAAAAATAATTACCCAATACACACACACACACACGCACACATAGATATATATATATATATATATATATATATATATATATATGGCCTGACCCATCAACAAAAATTCAATTTGCCCCCTTCTTTCCCTCTCACTCCTCATCCCTCTCACGTTTTCCAGCTTTTGTTCCTATTTTTTATTTTTCCATTTCTTTTGTTTTCTTTTTTTTCACGGCCCAAGGCCCAACCTATCTTCTTCCCCTTTTTCTTTTTCCTTCTTCCTTCATTCTCTTACAACGTCCTCTCGTGCACGCCCCTCGTGTCAGTGACACGCCCGTTTGGACCACCATCAATCGATCTACGACCACCTACGAACTCACCTCACCTTCCTCCTCCACCTGCACCACCACCCCTTTCTCTGAGTCACCTAATTGAATCATGACCTTACCATTGCCAGGTCGACCACCATCAGGTCGCGAACCCCCATGCGCCACCGCACACTCCCAAACAAAGCCCACACGTGCACCTATCCACCATGAACCTGAATCTCATATCGCCATAGCCCACCGATGCCTAAAATTCTCCTAATCCCAAACCCTAGCCAAGCCTTCCACTCGACAACCCACCGTCGATCAACAAAACGAAGCCGCACCTAACCAGAAGATTACCAGCACATTGATTTCGCTGAAATTTGATTTTTAAAATTTGTTTCACATTTATTAATCGAGTAAAAATGAGGAAACTGATTTTTGAACTTTTCTTTCTTCTTTTTCTTTTTCGTTTTTTTGTGTGTTTTTGAAATGAAGAGAGGGAATGTAGATGATTTTAAATCAAGCAGGAGGGAGTTACTATAGTAGGGTGGCTGTTGGATATAGTGCGTAACACCCCTCCTTTTTGCACGTTTAAATCGACGATAAACCACACATGTCAGACTTAAACCATACAAATGGGCGGATTGTTATAGGTTAAATAAGAAAATGCAGACGAAGAAAAAGAACAAAACAGAATCTTGCAGCGGAATGAGAAAATATAATAATCAAATATATATATAGTTCATGAAGCTGTTTTACAAAATATTAGATTATATTTATACAATATATATCAGAGCTACACATACCCGAACAAAGTAAATAATGCAGTGGAACAGTATGAATGTAGTAGAATACTATAATAAATAATAATAAATCTTTGTCTTCGTCCTCCAGAATACGGTCTTCCAAAACTGAAATGCTTAGGCTGACCCGAGAGAATTGAAAAGACAAAACACTCGAGTCAGAACTAAGAGATCTTATATAAGTTAAATCAACAATACATAATATGAGTGGAACGACGTTAGAGATGTTTACGGGATTTGACATCTCCTATCTAGTGTCTAACGTAAGTGAAGTAAGTTAAGAGATGCTCATGATTCACATCTCCTAAGGATCCGTTAAACTATTTACTATGTACCAAAATACGCTATTATAATAGCGTCTAATGTAAAGTAGAATACAATGAAAATAGCATTAAGGCTTTGCATTTTCCACCTTAACACACTTTTATATTCCGTAGCCTATACAGTACTGTAATCTCCCCCGTACTGGACGTCGTCAGAGGGTACTCCATAGGTATGGTACAAAAAAAAATCGTATAAATTGCGCTAAGGCAGGTGACACGACACAACTAGGCAATGCAAGGGTAGATATACCAATTACGCATCCTGGCTGGTGGTAGCGCATAGCCGCAGCTACCGCCCACCTCGAGCCACACCCCCAAAATCAAAAATAAGAGGTGGCCACCGAATCAATCCAAAGTCAGAGTATAATATCGAAAGGGATGTGTCCGTTAAGAGGGGCTACCTCCTTGGCCCGAGAATCGCTCCTGTTTTAGCCACCTTATTCCAACTCACGGGAGTCGGGTCTATGTATATACCTTAATAGAACCTCCCCACCATCCTACTTCATTCTGGAATCTCCATCGCGTACACAGTTGTTAAAGTGGTTTTCGAAGTTGGCAGAGAGTATGACAACTTGCGATCCCGGTCTCTTCAACAACCAAACATTATTATAACACCGCGGTCATTTTAAAATATTTTATACTTCAGAACCAGAATATAATATCCATTTTGAAACCAAATAAATATGATATCATTTCCATTTCAAAACCAAACCAATATGATATCATTTATAAACTCATAGTAATTCAAAATTATAAAATTTTGAAACCAAAGGCATAAAACTATAACACTTCTAAAACGTAATACTTTAAATTTTATAACTTTGAACATAACTTCCACCCTTTACATGGTTTAAATACTAAAGTATTTTATAAAATAACTAGCTTCTAGAGTTTCTCAAATCAATTCCAAAAAACCAACAACTCGAATTTATAAAATTTAAATTTAACCAATCCCCAAATCATAAATTTCGATTCAATTCGGCTTTCAAAATGACCATACCAAATTATATCGATTTCAAGAAGAATTTGATCCATAAAATAAACCGTTTCAAATCCAATATATTTCAAAGCTTAAATATTCAATATTTCAAAACTAAATTTTATTATTCATATATATATATATATATATATATATATATATATATATAGACAAACACACCAAGTTCACTTTACTATTATTTAGTATTGAAATATTTGCTTAATAAATCCGATATCCTTTAAATAAAACTTCAAATTTCAAAAATTGAATATTCCTCAATTTATTTACACTTGATATATTCACTAAAATCACCATAACCCCGAATTAAGTTATTAACCATATTCTTTCAAAATCTCAATTTCAGTAAGTTCCAAATGGATTCTTATTAAATATAATTCTTAATAAAATCTCAAATCAATTTCAAAACTATCTTCTCAACCTTGATTTATAAAAATCAATATAAACTCTATATTAAAATATAATTTAAATACATACTTAACCGTATTATATTTAGAAAAAATCAAACCTTATTATTAAACTAACTTATACATTAAACAATTTTATTCATAGCTTAAAACCAAGAATTTAACTATATATAAAATAACATTTATAAAATATCCAAATCAATATCTCGTAAAATCATATACTTCTTTATAAAGCCATAGAAATCATTTCAAAGTATTTTTATATATAAACCACGGTGTCTGTATATAATTTTATACCCTATGGTCAAGTGATTCATATAATTATCTTTTCAATCCATAATTTAAAATAAAAATACGGTTATATATCTTTTCAAACCGCAATCCCAAAAGAAATGATAATGCACAACAACTTGCAGTCTATAACACTATAAAATACATCATCCATCCACCCAATATCAATCATTAACCATTCATTACAATCATCTTCCAATTTAAACAACATCAATAATATAGAATAGATAATAAGTGACCGGTAATTACTGACAGATTATATTCAATAATAAATTAATTTAACTGGCAGTTTATATGCAATAATAAATTGAATAATAATTTAATTCAATTAATTCAATTTAACTGGAATGATGATAAAAATATACCAAACAGCAATAAATAAATTTCTAATCACATGAGAAATTAATTTAGCACACGTAAGAAATTTTAGAAGTTGTGAGTGAGTTAAAACACTCACCTTCTGAATTTAAATTGAATTTAAATCCAAATTAAACTCAAAATTCCAAAATCTCAGAATCCGTCCAAACCAGAGCCAAAATGTCAGAAATTCCAATACGAAGCTATCGGAGAAAACCGCGCGTGAATTGGATCTCGTATGCAAAAGATATATAAGTTAGAAATTTTTTAAAGTTTAAAAATAAAATTAAATCGAATAAAACAATATAGGCCACGTCACTACCTTTCTTCTCTAGGCCATGACACAGAACACACGCGAGAAAAAACATAGCCACTTGCCCTAACTAACGCGCCCCTCACAAATGCGGCACCGCCCAAACGCTCATCGCAACCACCTCGACCGCGCCGTGCAACTCCGGCCTCACCCCCTCTCTCTCAAGACCACCCCACGATTCCCAAAAGCTAGAGCCGCAGCCACAGTAGCCTAAACCTAATCGAATTTTAGGGGCCAATCACACCATCGATTCAACGCAAAACCCGTACCGATGCACTCCACTCGCTACTCTCTGCCAAGCTGTAACCTCGATTTGACGATCTGACACAATTGATCGTGGCACAATGAACGGCCGATAATAAACAAGCGAATTTCGGCTACACAGGAACTCAGATCCAAAAACAAATCATGTATTTGACTTGCGCTCGTCGAGAGCTTCAAATCAATATATAATTCGTTATAGTTTGAAGAGATTTAATTTTTGGCTTTGAATTTGATTTTTGAATTGCAATTGGATCTAGAATTTTGATTGTCTGCCTTTGAGGCAGAGAGATAGCTGAATTGTACGTATAGAAATGAGGAATAGAGGGCTGCTAGGGTTTATAATAGGATATATATGGGCAGGCCAAAATAGAACAAATGGCTATATTTGGTTTGGAAAATTGAACGATATATGGCCCGAAAAGCCCATTTCGACTCCGGAACAAAATTGGGTCAAACCATATATCCAATTAGATGTTTTAGAATATTTTAAACGCGATGTAACAGGGTTCACGTCCAAATTCCATCGTATGAAGAAGATATGCAAAAATTAAATTATTTCAAATCGATTTCAATTGATTTCATTTTCATTGATTTCAAGGCGTTTCACGTTCGTACGATCAAACGACAAGTCTGCTTGCTACGAAACTTGAAACCCTACGATAGTTCACCGATACGGATCCGATGAAACTAGTTTCGTCGAAATCCGAGTCAGTGGCCAAAATGGCTATTTTTACATTAATTAAATAATTAAATAATTAATTATTTAAGTCAAATTTTCAATTTTAATTCTATAATTGATAAATTCCATCATTTTGATTTCTCAATCATTTACAATGATTAAAAAAATTAAAATGTAAATTTAGAGTTGATTTATTCATCGATTCCAGTATTTACTTCAATTTCATTAAATTCAAAAATTATAAATTTAATTTCCAAAAATTCTTTTAAATTTACTATTAATTCCATTATTCAAATCATTATAGTCAACGGATGAAATTAATATTGGATTCAAAATCTATTACATTAATATTCTCACATTCCATCATCATTTCAATTAACGTAATAATTTAATATTTAATTGTACTTATTTGCAATAAATCCAATTTATTTAACTTTAAATTCCAATAAATAAATAAATCCTGACTCCCATCCGTTTAATTCAACTAATTATCATATTATCATCTTAGGTACCATTTACATTGGTATATATCCTGATACTTTAACATTTTCCCATTTTATCTTTATTTCAAATTGCATAACATTTAATTTCATTTGCTACAATAACTACACTTACTATAAATTGGATTTCAATGGATTTATTTGTTTCAATTCAAATCTTTTTATTAGGTTCATTACTACTCTATAAACTTAGTTAACTTGTTTTTCCATTCATTACCTTAATATACCCAATTTAACAACTCCTAACATTGTATTACATTTCACATTAATGTAACATTTATTAAAAATTTATTTCCAATTTCAATTAACAATCTAAATAAATAGGTAACATACAATAATCATTACCATTACCCCTTTATTCACATAAATAAGCTTTTATTACTTACAAATCAATGTTGCCAATTATTTTCATACTACTACTTTCATTCACTTATGTTCAATTTATATCCAAACATAACATTTAGATTTATTTTCATTAATTGGTATTCCATTCAATTCACAAATTTATTAACTTTGATTAGTATTGTTTACCGTGCATTCCAGTTATTATTTCATTAATATAATTCCCAATTATTTCTTTAGTTTATACTAACATTGATCCTATCAAATTGCAATTTATGACATATTATTTCATCAATTAATATAACTTTGAATCTAATTCCCAATTTACAAATTACGATTAATTAAAACCTTACAATTGTTTCAATTTATGGGGATTGCACTAAATTAGTAATTTATCAACTTGCTTTAACATCATTATCTAAATTTACGTTCAGTTACTATTAATTAATATAATATTCATTGGTTAATTCAATACTTTCTTTTGTTTACTTATTTTGAAATTTATAACCAAGTGCAACAATTAACACTTTCACTACTTCACTTATTAGAATTTTATTCAAATTTCTAGTAATTAGTTTTAATTACCATTGCTACATTTCATTTTAGCGTTCATTTCATTATTAAATTATAAATTTTTTATTTCATACTAGATTTAGTTACAAAAATCTTATTATATTAACAAATTTAAATCGTCGAAAATTATGGGTCGTTACACTCTCCCCCACTCAAAATCCTTCGTCCCTGAAAAGGTAAAAAAGGGAAAAGAAAGAATTAAGAAATCAATATCTCTTACTTAAAATATTAAATTTATAAACAAATAGATTTACAAATTTTAATAATTTAAATAAAATATATCAAAATTATAACTATTAGATCTTTTTTATACTCAAATTATTAAAGTTGGAAAACATTTTTCAAAATTTTTCTAAGTCCAAAATTTATGGAAAATTTCGGCAGAGTCTCCTTTGTACGGAGAGGCTCGGGAGAAAATATAATATCAATTATAACAATATACAATATGCATTTTCCAAAATAATATATATCCCAACACGGGAAAAATAATATAGTAACGTTATAAAACGTAATCCGAAAACGTAACTATTTGTCGGCCATATTAACGCTTAATTATGAAATCAAAAGCAATTGCAATTGCTTTCATAACCAATATTTTACTTATATAATCCAAAAGAGTTAATATTTATATAAAATGAAATGTTTAAATTTGTTTCAACCATGAACAAACAAATCAATACAAATAAAAATCACTTCCAACAAGGCATACGACCATTATATGAAGTCAATAAAATCAACCATCCATATATCCATAGCAAACAACAAATAGTTGTTCGGGTTTAGAACTTTAAATTGTACAGAATGTAAAATAAACTACTAAGTGCACCATTAACTCAATAGTCTTAGATGAAACCAAATAGATTATCCATATATCCAATCCAAATTTAAAGTATCCTTGCCCAGACAACCATAAACCAAACAAACAATCATTGTAAACAAAATTTAAGTTCATTCTTATAAATTTCATTTTCCAACATTTATTGTTTCATTCCATTTTCGTTCATATAATAATTTATCTTTTTATTTTCATTTTATTCCTTAAAATTTCATTTATTACTTGCAATTATTCATTTTCATTTATTCAGGTAATGCCTGTTTCTTTTTATTGCATTATAATTATTAATCCATTTATTATTGCATAACCTCATTTATCTACATTCATTTATCAATAGTATTCATGTCCCGTTCAATTTCTTAGCATTTCCATTTTATTTACTTAAGTTTATAAAAATCTATTTATAATACCTACCTTTAATTATATTTAATTAATAAAATTTCAATTATAACATAAGTTATCACAATATATCATCAGTTCTTATTTATTAAAGACTTCATTGAATACTTTCATTACTCTAATTTTTACTTGCATAATGTCCTATTACATTTTCTTATTAACATTTCAACTTTTTCATCTTTTGGTAAGTTATATATATGCCTTTAAGAATGTAATTGAAAGTTATACAAGTTTTTCTCATTTCTTTTCACTAAATTTAATGTTCAATATAATATCCTTTGTCTTATAGGTTACACATTTCAAATTTCTTTTAATTCCATTTAAAACTTAGCATTAAATCTCTTATTTTATTAAAGGTTCCAATTATTAATTAGTTAAATTCCATTTTACCGCACTTAATTGAAACTATTAATTAACTCAAACTTAAGAACCAAATACCAGGTTAAATTTCAAATCATTTTAAATTAATAGATAAACATATGTACTTACAGCTTAAATATCCAATTATATTTAAAACAATTTAAAATTTATATTTGTTTATCAAATTTAATCTACCGTAAAACTACTACAGTGGCCTTCCCACTTCGAAACTCGAAAATGAATGTCAATGATGTGTGCACTCATCCCCGAAATTATTTTCCAGCGACGAAGAGGGGAGTACATAACTTTTTCTTTCCAAAATTTCTTTAAAACATTTCTTTCAAATTATATTGAGATATCTATATCAAAAATACTTCTAAATAATATTATTATTATATTTCAAAATCATTCAAAAGAAATTTCAAAACCTTGGAACTTAGACACTAAATTTCCAAATTTCATTTATTTTACTTTCAATTTATTTTCCAATCGATATTTATAAATTTTACTACCTAACAACCATTATCATACAACCAAATATATATCATTTATGAAAATTTTATTTTATATATAGAAATATAATAGGAAAAATTATTTCATTCACCTATATTCAAAACAAATATTGTGTCGATCTGTCCTATTAAGTGTTTAGAAATCCCTATTGATGTCATAGCGTCCTATGCATCAACCAGAATTTATAAATACAAAACGCAACAAATTAACACAATATAAAAACTTTTATAACACTTACAAATATGCTCTCTCATATATATACATTCAACGACTCATCAAAGGTTATGGCTACACTATTAATAAAGAGTCAGACCCCACAAAACTAAGGTTTATCGCTAAACAAAAGCTCTGATACCAGATGTAACGCCCCACCGTTTTGCATGTTTAAATCGACGATAAACCGCACACGTCAGACTTAAACCATACAGAAGGGCGTATTGTTATGGGGTAAATAAGAAAAAGCAGTGGAAGAAAAGGAACAAAATAGAATCTTGTAGCAGAATGATAAAATATAGTAATCAAATATACAGTTCATGAAGCTGTTTTCTAAAATATTCGATTATACTTATACAATATATATCAGGGTTATAAAAACCCAAGAACAATAAATAATGCCGTGGAACAGTATGAATGTAGTGGAATACTATAATAAATAATGATAAATCGTTGTCTTCATCCTCCAGAATATGGTCTTCCAAATCCTGAAATGCTCAGGCTGACCCGAGTGAACTGAAAAGAAAAAACACTCGAGTCAGAACTAAGAGATCTTATGTAAGTTAAATCAACAATAAATAATTTGAGTGGAACGGCTCAGTGATGTTTATGCGATTTGACATCTCCAATCCAGTGTCTAACGTGGGTTCAGTAAATTAAGAGATACTCGGGATTCACATATCCTAAGGAACCGTTAAACAATTTACTATGTAGTAATATAGGCTATTATAATAGTGTCTAAAGTAAAGTATAATATACTGAAAATAGAGTTAAGGCTTTACATTTTCCACCTTAACACACTTTTATATCCCCATAGTCTATATAGTACCAAATTTCAACCGTACTGGACGTCGTCAAAGGGCACTCCATAGGTATGGTACAAAACAAAATCGTATAAGGTGCGTTAGGATAGGTGACACGGCACAACTAGGCAATGCCAGGGTAGATATACCAATTACGCATCCGGGCTGGTGGTAGCGCATAGCCGCAGCTACCGCCCACCTAGAGCCACACCCCAAAATCAAAAAACTAAGGTGGCCACCGAATCAATCCAAAAGTCAGAGTATAATATCGAATGGGATGTGTCCGATAAGAGGGGCTACCTCCTTGGCTCGAGAATCGCTCATGTTTTAGCCACCTTATGCCAACTCACGGGAGTCGGGTCCACATATATACCTTAATAGAACGTTGCCACCATCCTACTTCATTCTGTAATCTCCACTGCGTACATAGTTGTTAAAGTGGTTTTCGGAGTTGGTAGAGAGTATGACAACTTCCGATCTCGGTCTCTTCAACAACCAAGCGTTGTTATAACACCATGGTCATTTTAAAATATTTATACTTCAAAACCAGAATATAATATCCATTTTGAAACCATATAAATATGATATCATTTCCATTTCAAAACAAAACCAACAAGATATCATTTATAAACTCTTAGTAATTAAAAGTTACAAAATTTTGAAACCAAAGACTTAAAACTATAACACTTCCGAAACGTAATACTTTAAAATTTATAACTTTGAACATAACTTCCACCCCTTACATGGTTTAAATATTAAAGTATTTTATAAAATAACTAGCTTCTTCAATTTCTCAAATCAATTCCAAAAAAACAACTCGAATTTCTAAAATTTAAATTTAACCAATCCCCAAATCATAAATTTCAATTCTATTCGGTTTTCAAATAGACCATTCTAAATTATATCGATTTCAAAAAGGAATTGATCCACAAAATAAACCATTTCAAATCTAATATATTTTAAAGCTTAAATATTCAATATTTCAAAACTAAATTTTATAATTCATATATACACACCAAATTCACTTTACTATTATTTAGTTTTGAAATATTTGCTTAATAAATCCAATATTCTTTAAATAAAACTTCAAATTTCAAAAATTGAATATTCCTCAATTTGTTTAGACTTGATATATTCACTTAAATTACTTTAACCCCGAATTAAGTTATAAACCATATTCTTTCAAAATCTCAATTTCAATAAGTCTCATATGGATTCTTTTTAAATATAATTCTTAATAAAATCTCAAATAAATTTCAAAATATATCCTCAACCTTGATTTAAAAAAATCAATATAAACTCTATATTAAAATATAATTTAAGTACATACTTATCCATATTATATTATAAAAAAATCAAACCTTATTGTTAACGCTTAAATTTAAACGCTAACACCCCGGTGTGTGATGTGTGGTTGTGAAAGCACCACCCGTTGGTACGGGAACAAGATACAAGTAGAGAAATTGTAGAAAAGCAGTAAAAGACAACAGTTTTATAGTGGTTCGGCCTAAAATCGAGCCTACGTCCACTTTGATCTCTTTATTGCTGAAACAAGTACAACTTATACAACTTTCTTCAATTACAATCCACTCTAGTCTGTTAGTACAAACTTTGACGGAGAATTATCTTTCAAACTCATGATGAATGATGTAGATTCTCTCTCTTGGAATTTGATGTAATGTTTTCGATGTTTGGAGTGCTTGAAGTGTTGCTTGAGTCGAGAAAATGGCAGAGTTTTGGTGCTTCGAGAATGAACCAAAAAGTCCTTTTCATGTTGAATGCGGCCTTGTATTTATAGGCATACTGTTTAGGCTGAAATTGCAAAGTCATGAGCCGTGACCGACTCATGATGAGTCGTGACCGACTCATGATGAGTCGTGAGTCGTCTGCGAGTCACCCCTTTGCAACATGATTTTGAACTTGCCTCTGAGTCTTGTGTCGTGTGTCGACCTATCCTTTGAGTCGTAGGCTTTCCTGAGTCGTGCCATCCTTAACCCAGAATCTCCTTAACCCGTCAGGTTCCTTAAGTCGTAGCGGCCTCTTGAGTCGTTCATCTCTTGAGTCGTAAACCCAATGAGATACTTAAGGACCTTGAGTGGATGAGTCGTGATCAGATGAGTCGGTCTTTGATGAGTCGGAACTCGAATGAGTCGCTGGATCGGTCTAGGCCTTGAGTCGCAGACCGCTGAGTCGTTGATCCATACTGTATCTTTAAGGCGCTAACTCGCTGAGTCGTTGCTATCAATGAGTCGTTGACCCATTGAGTCGGCAATCCCTGAGTCGCTTCATCAGTTGAGTCGCTGATTCCTATGAGTCGCTGACTGCCTTATCTGTTGAGTCGGCCTAAGTTTCAGTGGGGTTAACATTTGCCCCTCGAAGCACGCGCCTGAGTCGTAGGTCGCGTGCTTCGACTTATCTTAACTCGCTTGTGCCGACTCATGCCCTACTTCCTTGGTATAAAATGGATGAACCGTCACTTCTATCTTCTTCTTCCTTTATCAGTCTCTTGAGTCGTGCTCCGCCATTAACACATCTCCAAGCTCCCAAAAATAATTTCAACTCGAATTAGCACCCAATCCTCTCTAGCAACATACAATCGTAAGCGATTTCTTCCCTTTCTTCGATCGTTGATCATTATTGTCTTTCACGCTTAATCCTTCGCCTCCGATTTGCCTCTTCGTGTCTTACGAGTCTGGTTAGATTTGATTGCTGATGAACTTAGGTTTGCTTGATTTTACTTACGGCGATTCATCACTCGAGGCAATCGTGTAGTGTGACGAACCTGTGGTTATCCATTGCAATGTTATTGGGTTATCGGGTTAGATGGTTAATGGGTTAGGAGCTAGAAGGTTAGTGGGTCAGAGTGATTCGAACATTGCCGTAGGTTTGACTTAGCTATTCCTGTATGACCCAGTGACTCCTATGATTTAGCCATGGTACGATTCATCATACTCCTCGACCTGAGCTTTGAGTCGCGGCCGAGACAAGACTTTGAACCTGAGCTCTTTTAACATTCCCCACGGTCTAGCCTTTGAGTCGTTGCCGAGACAGGACTAGGAGATAATCTCCTTATTTCCACGACTCATGACTTGGCACTGTCGACTCAGAACTTTTGAACCGTTGATGGGTTATGACTTGTGAATTCTGTCTGAACACTGGACCATTGTATTAACTTTGAACTGTTGAATTTTATTGCACTCATTCACAGGTTATTTTTACTTGCAAGCTAACAATCTGTTCAATATAACATTCACAGAAAACTGGGACGAATATACTGTCATTGATTGCCCACATCGAACGACAGATTAGTTAATGATAGATGAATAAACTGCATGTATGAAGTGCTCTTAACATATCAATTTCAAACAAAATACCAAAGCAATACTGAAATAGTTGATTGAAATCGACTTGCTTGCACTAATATTATGTTTGAACTCTTAGATTAACAAGTTCTGAAATGTTTACAATCGATCAAGCATCGATTAGTATAATTCCAGTTATGTATACTTGTCACTTTTATTAGTCTTGCACAACACTTCACACTTTTTAGGAAATGCGCACCTTCGCATTTGAACATCCAGTTGCTTGTGTAGAATGACCTCTCACCGAGAAGAAGAAGTGGTAACTCAAGAGGAAGAAACTTTTCCGATAGCTGTTCCCATAGAGAATCCTCCGGAGAGAACCCCGACTATTCTAACTTCGAGAGCGTTTGTCCAGCTGCGCACTCAATTTGGCTTTGCTGAAAGTGATGTTCTTTTCCCTGGGCCAAGTGATACTGCTGACAATCCTCCCTACGGCTTTGTTGCAGTCAATCGCCAAATGTGCTTAAGTGGGGCGATTCCTCCTTTTAACGACTTTCTCCAACAGTTCCTGCTTCGGTTGTCTATCTCTCCATTCCAATTACACCCCAATGGATACGCCATTCTGATGGGGTTATGTGTTCTATTCAGGAGAGTTTTGGATCGATTACCAAGCTTCGGGGAGATCTGCTATTTTTGCTCATTCACGAAAACTAAAGACCATCCCTCCATCGTGGTTATAAGAAGCGCTCGAAACCGCAAACTTATTACTGATCTCTCCGAAAGCGCTCACGGATTTTTGAATCAGTTTTTCTTTGTTCGCTGCCCTCCAGGGTTTTATACCATCTGGAGAGTGGGAAGTAAGATTTCCTGTCTTTACTTTTTCCGTTTTGAAACTTTCTCGAGATCTGAACTCTCAGTTGCTAATTTCATTCTTTTCCTGTTTTTAGCACTTCCACCCCCTGCTAGGGACCCAAGTCTTAAGCAAATTTTTGAAAGATTAAATGCCGTGCCGGTAGAAGAGAGGAGCATAAAGTTTCTGCTAAACGATGAACTTTTACATCAATATGGACTCCTCCATCCCTCTCGCTTTACTCGGCCTCGTGAAGCTCCAACGGAGGTTCCTGATTCTCCGGTGAAAACTCCTGATCTTCCGATCTCCACTAAAGAGCACATACGAGGAGAAATTTCTGCAGAAACCTTATTAGTAAAGTGCTCTACTCCAAGAGACGATACGGGACCCTCCGAAAAGCCCGCACTTGCTCCCATTATTGAAGAAGAAGAGGAGCCCCTTTCCCAAACCAGGAAGAGTGCTGACAAAGGAGCTGATGGAGGGAATCAGGTTGGGCATGACGGTGATGACGTCTTTGGGGATTTAAGTGACATAATTATTACTTCCTAAGAGCTCTTTAAAGAAGACCCTGCTCATGGTAAAGCTATACCTCCAACGATTGAAGCAACATCTGCCCTCCAACAGACTCTAACTCCTTTATCTCAAGAATTGTCATCAACAGTGAAACCTATCACTTCCCCCCAACAGAGGAGTGGTTCGTTAGTTCAACGCGAGTAGCTTGCACTTCACACACAACTAAGGATTTTCCATCACATTTATGCACTTATCTTCATATACTTTAGAGATTTCTAAAGCTTGTCTTTTCTTATTTCAGATTCTTCAATGACACGCGGCGGATCGTATTATCAGGATTTCCAACGCTACGGGGGGCGTGGTCAATATGATTATCGGCGTTACTTTCCCTCCTATAGAGAGTCTGACGAAGAGAGAGCTGCTCGAAAGGCTCGTGAAAGGAGGGATGCAGAAGAGCGTTATGACAGAAGGGATAGGGATGAGTACCATGATTCTCTGCAGAGAAGTGACGACTCTCACAAAAGGAAATCTCACGACGACCGAGGAAAAGGTCATGTAGCTGAAGATTCAGGCAAACGAGCCCGATATGGTGAGAGACATGCTTCCACTATTCCCGAAAAGCCTACTGCCCCTGCCCCTCTTGACATTCCTTCCGACTCTCCTGCTCTCGGGAAGGAGGACATCCAGACAATAATAAGCAGGCCTAAATTTCAAGTGGGACCTGGCCCGGCCACTTTACAAAGTCGTTTTCCACAATGGTGCTTAAAGGGTGTGAGATTCGACCTTGACCTGGTTCCTATTGACAAACCTGCTATGCTACGAAATCTTGACGCCGTCAAACTTGATATCGAGAGGATGTCAAACTGGCAGAAGCTTGTTGACGAGCTTCAAAGAGTTAACCGTGCCAACTCAGAGGCCATGCTCACCATGGAAAATGATAAGGCTGAGTGGCAAAAGGTCCTTGAGCAGCATGACACCGAAATGAGGAGCATTACTTCCTACAACGAGGAGCTCGAAGCAAAGGTTGAGAAGTTGAAAGATGAGCTTGCTGCTTCCTCCACTTCGTACTCTCAAAAAGAAGAAGTGCTTCTCAGACAAGTTAGAGATGCTCATGCCAGTCAGAGGGACGCTGAGGACAGGCTTGAAGCACAAAAAAGAATCAGTGAAGGCTATGTCTCTGATATTGCTGAGCTTCGAAAGAAAAACAACTCCCAGGAGGCGGAGATACAAATGCTTAAGCTTCAGCTTGCCAAAACTGAAAGGGAGCGCGATGAGGCTGTTGCCGGCAAACTCGCAGCCGAAGAATCTCATGAGGCGACCAAAAACAGCTTCGGCTCAACATTATTCGACTTCTACTTGCATAGTGTCTTGGGGCGTGGAAGCCTCGCTTTTCTTGGTCCCAAGTATGAGATCACTTTAGCTGAAGTGTAGGAGGCCGCCCTCGATATGCTTGGTGCTGAAGGTGCTGGTTATGACGAGTCAGCCCTGGAAAGGCATTATTTTGATGAAGACGCTCGCGCTGCTCTCGCCAGGGGAAAGGAACAACTTGACAAACTAAGAACCGAAGTGACGGAAGGGTACCGGCTGGGGAAAACCACTTCAACTACTCTAGTCCAGCCACCTTCTTCGTCTGAAGTCGACATTATTGGTTCCAGTTCCCATCTTGCATCTCCCACCAAAGTTACCACTGAGATTACAAGCATACCAAGTGGAGATGAGGGTGATGAGAGCGCTGATGTGCAAGCTTATGAAGTCGATATCAGGAAACCAGCTTCTCCAGGTAATTTCACTGTTAATCTTGCTACTGTCAATTCTGCTCAAGCGGGTTACTCATTTATTTCGCATGAGTTTCATGAGCTCCTTGGCTATTTTCTCAACCTTGATGAGCCTTCATCTCCTCTCTTTACTGACTTCATTGGTGAACCTTCATCTCCTCTCTTTACTGACTTTAACCTCTTTTCTTCTGTAGAAAAAGTATCAAGCACTGCTCAAATCTCTACTTCTCCGGTAATCCCTCCTCTATCTCTTCAAGTGGCTCCTCCTTCTGCTTCGCAGCCTGGATCACAGGAGGAACAAATAGAAGCTCTCCATGGCCTGGATGACCCCATTGCTTCGCAAGAGCAGAAAGATGAGGGACTTGAGGGAGGCGACATATCTCCGGAGCGGACTCCTTCTGACGATATAACTCTATCCAAACTTGTCACTCCAGGAAATGAGTCTTCCTCAAAGAGGAGAAGTAAGCAAGGAGCATCAAAGAGGAGAGGGAAGATAATCACTGCCACTGAAGAGGAGCCAGAAGTTGGGCCAGCTACGCCTACCTCTCCTTCCTCCCTTATACCCACTGGTCGACCTGGAAAGCTGGTCGTTCGGCCAGGTAAAGGGTCCAAAGGCAGTAAAAAGAAGTGAAGACTTTAGCTTTTTGTCTTTTATATGAACTGGCCGAGAGTTGTGCGGGTATCGGCCCCCGCTTTTATTTTGAAAACCTGTATCTGCATTATAGTTGAATAAAATGATTCTTCGTTTGTACAAACTTCTGTTTGAATTTGAGAATGCATTTACTATTTATTTTTGCACAAGTTTATTTATATGATGTTGCAGCGGGCTTATGGTATGTTGTTTGAGTATTACTTTACTGATGCAGCTATACTACTATACCATGTTGCCCCCATACCTTAAGCTTGCTGCAATATTTTATACTTCGAGAGGACTTGCACTCTTATTTGTTAAAGAATAATTATTTTATTCTTTAAAGAAAATTTTTATAGAGTACAACTCCATTCGTATAAGTTTTTACGCTTTGTCGTTCGAAGAAATCACTTTTTTTCTTTTGCTTATGTGCATATTTTACCAAGTGAATTCCTCTATGTGGTAAAGCGGACCTCTGAAGGGTACTTTAACTTCTTTTCTTTTTCTTTTTTTTTTAACGATCATTTTCCATAATAGGCAAATTACTTTTCCTTTGAAAGTTAAAGTACGCTTTTGATGAGGATTTTTTTTTATACAAAATTGTACCTCTGAGGAGGGATTTTTCACGTTTCAACACTTGGAAGTTTTATTTCAATCTCGGTGAAACGTGTACCCCCAAAGAGTTATGCCTTAGAAATCCTTTTCACGTTTCAACACTTGGAAGTTTTATTTCAATCTCGGTGAAACGTGGGTTTCCGAAGAGGTCTTTCTTCTTAATTGTGTCCCCGGGAGGGGGTTGTACCTCTGAGGAGGGATTTCTCACGTTCCAACACTTGGAAGTTTTATTTCAATCTTGGTGAAACGTGTACCCCCAAAGAGTTGTGCCTTTGAAGAAAGCCTTTTCACGTTTCAACACTTGGAAGTTTTATTTCAATCTTGGCGAAACGTGGGCTTTCAGGAAGGTCTTTATCTTGTTTTTGCATTTCAACTTTGGTGAAGTGAAATTCCGAAGAGCGGTTATTACACTTCAACTCCTGGCGAAATGTGCCTCCGAAGAGGGCTTTTATTTTGTTTACATTTCAACTCTGGTGAAGTGATATCCCGAAGAGCGGTCATAACACTTCAACTCCTGGTGAAATGGGCCTCCGAAGAGGGCTTTTATTTTGTTTACATTTCAACTCTGGTGAAGTGATATCCCGAAGAGCGGTCATAACACTTCAACTCCTGGTGAAATGGGCCTCCGAAGAGGGCTTTTATTTTGTTTACATTTCAACTCTGGTGAAGTGATATCCCGAAGAGCGGTCATAACACTTCAACTCCTGGTGAAATGGGCCTCCGAAGAGGGCTTTTATTTTTTGGTATTTCAACTTTGGTGAAGTGAAATCCCGAAGAGCGGTTATAACACTTCAACTCCTGGTGAAATGTGCCTCAGAGAGGGTTTTCATCGCCTGGAAGTTACTCTCTCATGGTTGGAGGGTCATGACTCCTCCAATCTTTTTTGTTGAGTAGAGAACTTTCTTTTTTGTGGCGTATGACCCATTAGAGGTCTTTTATCCTCCGAAGAGGACTTGTACTGCTGATGGTAGCTTTGGTTGTTCCTCTGTTCACTTGCTTATGCCTTTTCAGCGATCCTCTCTCTCTTTTTTTTTTTAGTTTTCATTCCCCTTTTCTTGCAAGTAGCTTGTTTAATCCAAGGAAGTGTACTTCATTGCCAGGCAAGTTCGTGAGAACGGGCACTAGCTTCCTAATTGGATGTTTGTTTGTTCAAACAATCTCAATTTATCAGCAAGGGCTCGTTTCTATCGAAATCATTAGCCGTTCAATTGAAGTATTTCCTATCTAGGATTTGAATTCGGGGTTTTTGTGACTTGAAACTTGTTTGTTGAATGATGGTGAGAATCGCTCGGTCTTATTATGCGCAAGTTTTATCTCCATTGTCTGCAAAAATTTAAATCGACATTTCAGCAATACGTTTTATGTATTTTTATATCGAAAACAAAGCAAACATATAATGATAATAAGGAACACAAGATTTATAGTGGTTCGGCCATGAAATTGGGCCTACATCCACTTTATATTCTTTCATTATTTACTTGCATCAGTTTCACAATTGCTTTCAATTACAAGAATCATACATTCATAATTCTTTTTTACAATGTTTCAACAAAATTTTCAAGTAAAGTATGGACGCAAGTGATTGCTGTTCCATGCCCTTGGAATTTGATCTCCATCAACAGTGGTGAGCTTGAATGTGCCGTCAAGAAGTTTCTGACCTATTACATACGGTCCTTCCTAATTTGGCCCAAACACACCTGTCGTAGTCATAATTCTTTTCAGGACTAGATCTCCAATTTCAAAGCTGCGTTGACGAACTTTGGAATTGAAATGTCTGGCTATCCTTTGCTGATGAGCTGCAACTCTGAGGTTAGCTTCATCTCTTTTTTCATCAAGGAGATCCAGCGCTTCAAGTTGTAGCTTCTCATTTTCTGCTTGATTGAAATGGATTCTCCTGTGTGAAGGGACCTCTGTTTCAACCGGGATCATTGCCTCCGATCCGTATGCTAACGAAAAAGGAGTATGCCCAGTTGCAGTTTTGTGAGTAGTTCTGTATGCCCATAGTGCAAGTGGTAGTTTATCGACCCAACCACCTTTTGCTCTTTCGAGTTGCTTTTTGATGGTTGATTTGATGATCTTGTTCACTGCTTCCACTTGCCCGTTTGCCTGCGGATGAGCTACTGCCGAAAAGCTTTTCTGGATTTTGAATCGTTTGCAAAAATCCTGGAATTCCTCGCTTTCAAACTGAGTACCATTGTCTGTGATTATTTTCTGAGGCACACCATATCTGCAAATGATATTCTTGGTCACAAAGCTTATCATTTTCTTAGAAGTGATAGTAGCCAATGGTTCAGCTTCAGCCCACTTAGTAAAATAATCAACTGCAACAATAGCATATTTAATCCCTGATTTAGCAGTTGGTAGCGGCCCAATGAGATCCATTCCCCAAATTGCAAATGGCCATGGACTGACCATCTGTGTGAGTTCGGTAGAAGGTGCTCTAGGAATTTTGGCATATCTTTGGCATTTGTCACATTTTCGGGAGTAATCTGCAGCATCCCGATTAATTTCTGGCCAAAAATATCCGTATCGGAGAATTTTCTTTGCTAATGTCTGACCACCTGAATGATCACCACATTCTCCTCCATGCACTTCAGCTAGGATTGTTTTGGACTCTTCCCGGGATACACATCGAAGCAATGACATTGAGAATCCCCGTCTGTACAATTGGCCATCTTGAATTACATAGCGAGAGGCCTTCCTTAGTAACTTTCGTCTTTCTATCGAGTTTTCTGGCAGAGAACCTCTGAGTAGGTAATCCAGTATTGGAGTCATCCATGACTCTTGTTCTTGAGATACATTCATAATCCAGTCTATATCCATCTCGTCTATACTTGGCGCTGAAAGGACTTCTACGGGGACCAATCCCAATAGTTGAGCTTCACCAGAACTTGAATACTTTGCGAGGGAATCTGCCTTCATATTCTCTTCCCGAGGAATGTGGCTTATTGAATAGTGATCGAGTTCACATAGGAGTTCCCAAGCCTTTGACAAGTAGGAAGGCAGGTTTCCACCTTTTGCTTGAAATTCCTTCTTGACTTGGCATACAATAAGCTGAGAATCACTGAAAATTTGTAATGCTCGAATGTTTAGCTCTTTAGCGATTTTCAGACCTGCAATAAGAGCTTCATATTCTGCTTCATTGTTTGTTGAAGGAAATTCTAGTCTTAGTGCATAACATAATGATCGACCTTCAGGAGTTTCAAGTACCACTCCGGCTCCAGAACAGTAGTCATTTCTTGCGCCATCAACATACATCTTCCACTGGATTGGAGAATCATTGATCGCTTTTTCCTCACCATTATCTTTCTCTGTGAATTCTGCAATGAAATCAGCTAAAGCTTGTCCGTTGATTGCTTTTCGGGGATGATAAGTGATGTCATATTGACTGAGTTCAATGTTCCATTTTAGAAGGCGACCCGAAGTTTCTGGGCGAAATAGGACTTGCTTTAGAGGTTGATCAGTGAGCACTTTGATAGGATGAGCTTGGAAATATTGCCTCAGTTTCCTCGATGCAACTAGTAGGCAATAGGCGAGTTTTTCCAACTTGGAGTAATTCAGCTCTGCCCCAGTGAGTCTTTTGCTGATATAGTAAACTGGATGTTGAATCCTTTTGTCTTCCCGTATCAGCGCTGCACTTAGAGCATGAGATGATACTGCCAAGTATATAAGAAGATCCTCACCATTGCCTGGTCTAGAAAGTATCGGAGGCGTTTCCATATGACGGATCAACTCTTCAAAAGCTTTTTGGCATTCGGGAGTCCATTCAAAGTTCTTCTTTCCTTTTTTCAGGGCATCGAAGAATGGGATGCATTTATCAGTAGCTTTGGAAATGAACCGACTCAGGGCGGCGATCTTTCCGTTGAGACTCTGCAATTCCTTCTTTGTTCTAGGAGCTTTAACTTCTTTCAAGGCAGTAATCTGAGCTGGACTAGCCTCAATGCCCCTAGCACTGACGATAAAACCTAAGAACTTTCCGGATTCGACCCCAAATGTACATTTCAGGGGGTTAAGCTTCATTCTGTATTTCCGGAGGACTGCGAACATTTCTGCTAAGTGTTCAATGTGATCCACTGCTTTCCTGGACTTCACTAACATGTCGTCGACATAGACTTCCATAGTTTTGCCCAATTGCGGTTTGAACATAGCATTAACAAGTCTTTGGTAGGTTGCCCCTGCGTTTTTCAATCCGAAGGGCATAACTCTGTAGCAATAAAGTCCAACATCTGTAATAAAGCTTGTATCCTCCTGATCCGGCTCATGCATCATGATTTGGTTATAACCGGAGTAGGCATCCATGAAGGATAACAATTCATGTCCCGCAGTTCCGTCTACCAGTTGATCGATCCTGGGTAATGGGAAGCAATCTTTGGGGCAAGCCTTGTTTAGATCAGAAAAATCGATGCACACTCTCCATTTCCCATTAGCTTTCTTGACCAACACAGGATTTGAAACCCAATTTGGATATGTAGATTCTTTGATGAAGTTATTTTCCATGAGTCGATCAACTTCTTCTTTTAATGTTGCTGACCTTTCTGGACCTTGGGTTCTTCTTTTCTGTTTAACTGGCGTAAACTTTGGGTCAATATTCAGAGCGTGTACTGCAACTTCTGGGGATATTCCACACATATCGGCATGAGTCCAAGCAAAGACATCCAGATTTGCCTTCAGGAAAGATATCAAGATATTCTGAATTGACACATTAAGCTGTGAACCCACATTCAACACCTTATTTGGGTCCTTCGGGTCAACAGGTACCGGAACTGTCGTTTCCACCGGTACTACTCTATTCTCCCGTGTACTGGCTTTTCTGGGATCCATTTCTTTCCGTGCCCCGCTATGTTCGCCAGTGCAGGGTCCGCTCTGTAATTGCTACAAGGCTGGGTCCCTGATGCGGACTGGGGTTGCCGCATCTTTTCCCATTTCTCTTTTTCTTGACTCTCGCAGCTCTGTCCAATAGCATTCTCGCGCAGCATTTTGATCCCCTTTTATAACTCCTACTCCATTGTCAGTAGGAAATTTAATAGTGAGGCACCACGGGGCTAGGATAGCTTTGAATGCTGCGAGTGTTGGACGGCCAAGAAAAGCATTATAAGCAGAATATTCATCGACGATCACAAAAGTTTGCTTTCGGACCACTTTCCTTTCTCCTTCCCCAAGTTCTACAAACAGATCGATGGTTCCTACCGGTTGCTTTGGCTCCCCAGTGAAGCCAACGATTTTCTGTGATGAGGCTTGCACATCGATCATAGGGATTTTCATCTGGTCAAATGTCCTTTTGAAGAGGATATTACATGATGCTCCGCAGTCAATGAGGACTCTTCTGACAATGGCTGGTCCAATACCAGCCGAGATGACCAAGGGATCTAAAGTAGGAGCTTCAATACCTGTAGAATCTCTGGCTCTGAAAATAATATCATCACTGAAAGTTTTCTGTTGTTTAAGGGGCGTAGTGTCTTCTAGAACAAAGACGTCTTCTTCGGCTGGGGCATATTTCAAAGCCCTGGAATATCTCTCCATCTCACCCCAACTCTTGCCAGCTGGGTGAGGTCCTCCTGAAATGACATTGATAACGGGCCTTCCAGATTCATGCCCTGTAGCTTTCTCACCTGCCCCAGGCTGATGAACAGGAGCCTGCTGCCCCTGACTCGACGATGTAGGATTGTTGCTATTCTTTTTCACGAATTGCTGCAACTTGTTTTCTCTTAGCAACTCTTCAATCAGATTTTTCAGCTGGCGGCATTCATCAGTTTCATGACCTGGTTGATTGTGGAAGCGGCAGAATTTCCCACTTTGTATGGCTTTTCTCCCGGTTCTCAAAGGGATAGGTTTAGGGAAATCGACGGAATCTTTAGTGGCCAGATAGATGTGCTCCGGTGTATGTGATAATGGAGTATATTCTGATGGCTTGAAGGATCGGGGCTTCTTCAGATTACCCTGTTTCTTCCCATTACTATTCTCCCTTTTTTGCCCCACCGATTCATTCTTGCATGGAGCGACAGTGTTGTCTTCTGCTTTTTCCAACACTGTCTTTACTGGTAAAGGACGGCTTTCCAAGCGAATGAATTCATCTGCTTTTTTGTAGAACTTTTCGAGAGAGGTTGGCTCCTTCATATTTAACCATTTTCCAAATTCGCTTGACTTATCAGTAGCCCTCAGTAGATAAGTCAAGATCATTCGTGGTTCAGCATTGTCCACCTCAGCCAGTGCTATATTGAAACGGTTCAAGAAGGATCTGATAGACTCACCAGGATTCTGCTCTAAACTCGATAGTGACATAATGTCCTTGGCCTTCGAAGCATATAGTCTAAACTGCTCCTTGAATTTTCTGGTCAAGTCTGAAAACTGATCGATAGATCGGACTGGCAACTTGGTGAACCATAGTAAAGCCACGCCTTCCAGGTATACGGGGAAATATCGGCACTTTATTTCGTCGGAGGCCCTGGCACCTGTCATGTGCCAATCATATTTATACAAGAACTCATTCGGATCACTTGTCCCCTTGTAAGCTGGAATAGTCGGAGGGACAAACTTCCTTGGAAATTCCGCCTTCAAGATTTTTTCAGTAAACGGAGTTTTACTTGGAGCGAAACCCCATTCCTTCTCATCTTCAACCCTTTGCATACTTTCTTTCATGATCTGCCGGACCATTCCAGAAAGATATTCTTCATCATGTCGAGTTCTAGATCCACCGGCCTCAGGTACTGCCTGCTCAAAGGGACTAGTAGGCCTTTCAGGAGCATTTCTTTCATTAACATCATGAACGTTGCCAGCATAGTTCCTTTCATTACCAGCCGGTTGATTGTTTACCCCAAGTAAGTCGTTCAACTTATTCAGAATCAGAGCATTCTGGGCACTTTGAGCCTCTAGTTGTGCATTTTGGGCGTTTATCTGCTGGTTTAGCCCTAGAATCACAGCATCCAATTCCGCTTTCGTAACTCCAACAGACGGAGTGGGTAGATTAGGTACAGGGGAAGCGGAGGTTCCCTCTTGAATGTTTCCAGATCTGATAGATCTACTTTTCCTTCTGGGAGCCATAATTTCAGATAGACTTCTGGTTTTTAAGGAAATTCTTTCTTCAAATCTCTGCGAAGCAATGATGACAGTTGTCCTGAGTTCAATTCTCAGTGAAAGCACCAAAAATGTTAACGCTTAAATTTAAACGCTAACACCCCGGTGTGTGATGTGTGGTTGTGAAAGCACCACCCGTTGGTACGGGAACAAGATACAAGTAGAGAAATTGTAGAAAAGCAGTAAAAGACAACAGTTTTATAGTGGTTCGGCCTAAAATCGAGCCTACGTCCACTTTGATCTCTTTATTGCTGAAACAAGTACAACTTATACAACTTTCTTCAATTACAATCCACTCTAGTCTGTTAGTACAAACTTTGACGGAGAATTATCTTTCAAACTCATGATGAATGATGTAGATTCTCTCTCTTGGAATTTGATGTAATGTTTTCGATGTTTGGAGTGCTTGAAGTGTTGCTTGAGTCGAGAAAATGGCAGAGTTTTGGTGCTTCGAGAATGAACCAAAAAGTCCTTTTCATGTTGAATGCGGCCTTGTATTTATAGGCATACTGTTTAGGCTGAAATTGCAAAGTCATGAGCCGTGACCGACTCATGATGAGTCGTGACCGACTCATGATGAGTCGTGAGTCGTCTGCGAGTCACCCCTTTGCAACATGATTTTGAACTTGCCTCTGAGTCTTGTGTCGTGTGTCGACCTATCCTTTGAGTCGTAGGCTTTCCTGAGTCGTGCCATCCTTAACCCAGAATCTCCTTAACCCGTCAGGTTCCTTAAGTCGTAGCGGCCTCTTGAGTCGTTCATCTCTTGAGTCGTAAACCCAATGAGATACTTAAGGACCTTGAGTGGATGAGTCGTGATCAGATGAGTCGGTCTTTGATGAGTCGGAACTCGAATGAGTCGCTGGATCGGTCTAGGCCTTGAGTCGCAGACCGCTGAGTCGTTGATCCATACTGTATCTTTAAGGCGCTAACTCGCTGAGTCGTTGCTATCAATGAGTCGTTGACCCATTGAGTCGGCAATCCCTGAGTCGCTTCATCAGTTGAGTCGCTGATTCCTATGAGTCGCTGACTGCCTTATCTGTTGAGTCGGCCTAAGTTTCAGTGGGGTTAACACTTATTATTAAACTTTTCTATACATTAAACAATTTTATTCATAGCTTAAAACCAAGAATTTAACTATATATAAAATAACATTTATAAAATATCCAAATCAATATCTAATAAAATCATATATTTCTTTATAAAGCCATAGAAATCATTTCAAAATATTTTTATATATAAACCACGGTGTCTGTATATAATTTTCTACCCTATGGTCAAGTGATACGGATATTTATCATTTCAATCCGTAATTTAAAATAAAACTACGGTTATATATCATTTCAATTCGCAATCTCGAATGGCATGATAATGCATAACAACTTGCAGTTTATAACAATATAAAATACCGCATCCATTCACCCAATATCAATCATCAACCATTTATTACAATCATCATCCAATTTAAACAATATCATCAATATAGAATAGATAATAAATGATAGGTAAAGACTGACAGTTTATATTCAATAATAAAGTAATTTAACTGGCAGTTTATATGTAATAATAAATTGAATAAAAATTTAATTCAATAAATTCAATTTAACTGGAATGATGGTAAAAGTATACCACACAGTAATAAATAAATTTCTAATCACATCAGAAATTAATTTAACACACATAAGAAATTTTAGAAGTTGTGAGTGGGTTAAAACACTCACCTTTTGAATTTAAATTGAATTTAAATCCAAATTAAACTCAAAATTCCAACAGTCTTAGAATCCGTCCAATCCAGCGCCAAAATGTCAGAAATTCCAATACGAACCCTTCGTAGAAAACCACGCGTGAATTGGATCTTGTATGCGAAAGATATATAAGTTAGAAAATTTTTAAAGTTTAAAAATGAAATTAAATCGAACAAAAAAATATAGGCCATGTCACTACCTTTCTTCTCCAGGCCACAACAAAGAACGCACGCGAGAAAAACCACAGCCGCTTGCCCTAACTCATGCGCCACCTCACGAACGCGGCACCGCCCAAACGCTCGCCGCAACCACCTCGACCGCGCCGCACAACTCCGGCCTCGCCCCCTCTCTCTCGCGACGACCCCACTGTGCCCAAAAGCAAGAGCCACCTCCACAATAGCCTAACCGTAATTGAATTTTAGCGGCCAATCCCACCGTCGATTCGATGTAAACCCCGTACCGATGCACTCCACTCGCTGCTCTATGCCAAGCTGTAACCTCGATTTGACAATCTGACACTGTTGATCGTGGCACACTGAACGGCCAAGAATAAATGAGCCAATTTCGGACACATAGAAACCCAGATCCAAAAACGAATCATATATTTGACTTGCACTTGTCGAGAGCTTCAAATCCATATATAATTCGATATAGTTTGATGAGACTTAATTTTTTGCTTTGAATTTGATTTTTGAATTGCAATTGAATCAAGAATTTTGATTGTCTACCAATGAGGAAGAGAGATAGCTGAATTGTACGTATAGAAATAAGGAATAGAGGGCTGCTAGGGTTTATAACAGGATATATATAGGTAGGGAAAAATAGAACAAATGGCGAGATTTGGATTGGAATGTTGAACGATATATGGACCGAAAAGCACGGCTCGACTCTGGAACGAAATTGGTTCAACCCATATATCCAATTAGATGATTTAAAATATTTTAAACGCAATGGAACAGGTTTCACGTCCAAATTCCGTCGTATGAAGAGTTTATGCAAAAATCAAGTTATTTCAAATCGATTTCAATTAATTTCAATTTCATTGATTTCAAGGCGTTTCACGTTCGTACAATCAAACGACAAGTCCGATTGCTACGAAACTTGAAAACCTACAATTATTCACCGACACAGATTCGATGAAACTGGTTTCGTTGAAATCCGAGTCAGTTGCCAAAATGGCTATTTTTACATTAATTAAATAATTTATTAGTTAATTATTTAAGTCAAATTTTCAATTTAATTAAATAATTGATAAATTCCATCATTTTTGATTTCCCAATCATTTACAATGATTAAAACAAATTAAAATGTCAATTTAGAGTTGATTTATTTATCGATTCAAGTATTAACTTCAATTTCATTAAATTCAAAATTATAAATTTAATTTCCAAAAATTCTATTAAATTTACTATTCATTCTATTATTCAATTCATTATTGTCAAAGGATGAAATTAATATTGGATTTAAAATCTATTACATTAATATTCTCACATTCCATCTTCATTTCAATTAACGTAATAATTTAATATTTAATTCTACTTATTTGCAATAAATTGTCAATTGTTAACTTTTAATATTCTGATATTCTAATATAAGCAATTTCTATTCGTATGTAAAATGATTTATGGTTTATTAATAAAGTCGCTTTCTTGAATCGAAATTTAATATGAAATTGTGATTTAACATATCTAATCCTCTCTTTCTAAACACACTCTCTCTCAACCTCTCCCCCAACCTCTCCCTAAAACTCTCTGTTTTTATCTTTCTACAAATTGCGACTAATTCATAAGATGGGTGTCCCGGTATCATTCCATTGGATAACCAAGAAATATTCTAAGGCATTTGTGGATATGAATCGAATCCAAATCAACAAATTGAATTTTGATTGATTTTTTATTGATACGAACGAAATTATACATCGGTCCTTCTATCTTGAAGACCTGGTATGATTATTGATTCTAATTTCAGTATGTAAATTAGACATATTTTTCTAGGATTAGTGCGTGAATTTGTTTGGATGGAAAGAAATAATGAAACTAATATAAATAAAAATTTAGATCGAACCCAACGATAATATAATTTAAACAATGTTTGATCATCGATCGTATGAGTATCCAATTTTACTTGATAATTTCTATATTTTATAGGTAACTTTTTGAATCGTGGTGGTAAACATTGTATAAATTTAAATAATAATAATAATTTAAATCAACATGTAGTTATAAAACTCAATCTTATTAGTTAAATTTAAGGTTACATATTAATATTATCAAAATTATACACTATTTAGTAATATTAAATAAAATAAAATTATATAACTACAAATAAATTACATGCCATTGAAAACGAAAATACTTATAAATATATATAATCAATAATATTGAATAATAGAAATAAATAGTAATTTTTAAAATTACCGTTAAATTTGAATTTGAATAAAATTCAATTTTCATAGAATAATATAATTAATATATAACATCAAAAGAAAAATATATGTAAGCAAAAAATAAAAAATAAAATTATTATAAAACAAAAATAATAAATATTATGTCGATGTTGCAATGAGAATGTCTCTATTGTCACTAAGGCATTAGGGATTTGAATATGTGAAGATATGACATCGCTAAGGCATACAGAATATACCATAGTAAGGACATATAATACGGAACCGTTAGTTTCCTGAATGCAAAAACAAGTGTTGCATCTGTAAGGCGAAGCTGATTCCCTATGCCAAATGAGCTAAGTATGTTTTACTAAATACAAAATTAAGTGACACTCATATGGAGTATGGAGTTCTCTACACCATATTGATGCCATAGATAAACCCCTTCATAGTAATAATGAGTTATCCAATATAACCCCTCTGTGTAATTTTATACCTAATGAAATTCGAAATTGTATATGTTAAGAATTAAAGATGTAATGATGGAATAGTTATGTAACAACCCGCATATTTTAAGATTGAGTATTTAAATATTTTATTTAAATATTTCATCGTTAGTCGGATTTTAGTCCGAAAAGCTACTTTTTGCAAACAGTCAAATTAGGACTCGAGACCACCCCCATTGAGTTCAAAATAACGTTTGCGATCTTTTTGAGTATAAACTTTGATATGTTTGGAGATAGTAGAATTTTGCTACTTTTTCACTTAGGGCTTTGGTTTTGTTTCAGCTCATTAGACCCAAGCTTCACCCCTCTTCTCTTCATTACTTTACTTCTATTTCCTAATACTCAAGCTTTAGCAACAATGGAGAGAGGAATGGGAAATTAAAAATCCAAGACCTAGTTTCCATTTGCAAATCAAGTTCTAGCTTCAAATTTATAGAAGAAGCTTTGGTAAGCCTCCTCTTCTTCTTCTCAACTCATTCTCTTACCAATTTCAGAAATTCCTAAACCTAATTTAGGAAATATTTCTCTTTTAAGCTTAGATTCAATCTCTTTTGGTTGGAATTGAAGAGTGATTGTACTTGACATTGCTCTATAGCTTCTTCTTCATTTGTTTTGGGTTTAAGTGTGAGATTTTTATCTCACATCTATGCCTATATCCATCTTTGGTTGTTGGGTATGAATTCCTAACACTTATTCATGTGCATTTGCTTTTGGTTTGGATTGACTTGGAGAATATTCCAATTTTTCGTGTTTTGAGTTCAATTCTTTAAAATTCCTAACTTTGTTGTTTGATCATGTTTTTGGTGATGAATCGAAGAGCTTATAGGACCGGGTAGCCGATAGGCGTAAATCCCTAGCTTCCGTGCTTGTCCAATTGCAAATTAAGAGAGTTTGCACTTCATTTAAAATGGGATAGGAAATGCAGAAAATCAGGTTCAGTCGACTGAATTCTCTGAGTCAGTCGACTGAGCTGAAGCCCGAGAATTTTTCAGGTCTGTGTTCAGTCGACTAACTCTGGGAGTTTAGTCGACTGACCTACTCCTATTTTGCCAATTTTTCCTATTTATGCTCAATTTTCTTTGTTTTCCAATCTTTAGTCGATTCTTCTTCTCCGATTAGTTGTTATCACCTATTTCGACTTTGATAACTTCTATTTTAGGAATTTTTGGGTATATCCACTTTGATGGATTCGGTATCGGTTTCTTTGGATTTGATTCACGCCTTCGTATGTGAATTTTGATGATTGATTTTTCCTATAATCATTTTTATAATTTGCCACTTTAAAAATATAAAGGTTTTAATACTATTAGTAAATATCAAAACTCTTTCTTCAAAATGATTTCAACACTATTTTATTACAAAGCTCGTTTTCTCAAACTGTTTTCCAATCTACTAGTATATACAAACATTTACCTCGCTCGTATGAGAAATCTAATTAAACGACTTAGTAAAATAAGTGGTATGAAACGCTTGCATTTACTTCGTCGGTTAACTCTTTGACTTGTTCGATTGAATTTCTTGTGGTAATTTTCTAGTGGAGATTTACAGTTTGTTTCTAAATATTTAAGTTAAGCTAATGGTTATGGGACATGAAGCTAAACTCATATATTTACTAGCTTAGTGCAATTGACACTTAACCTCGAGTGGAAGTCTACAATTTATTCCTAAATAATTAAGTTAAGCCAGTGGTAATGGGACATGAAGCTAAACACATTTATTTACTAGCTTAGTGTAATTTACACTTATCGATCAATGATGATCAATTTGTGATTTAGACTAGCAATGTGCTATGTCTCTTTGTCTGCGAGGGAGACTAAAACCCGTTTTTAGTGGATCTTCGGCTTGGTGGGGTAGCGACCCATGGTCTTCGGACGGCTATAGTGGAACTTCGGCTTAAAGATCTTCGGACCGTTTTAGTGGACCTTCGGCTCAAAGGTCTTTGGGCCGTTTTTGTGGAGCTTCGGTTTAAAATTAATGGTTAGCAACCATGGAATAGCGTTCCACTTTGTGGTACACGTGTTGGTGAGTTTCAATGCTCCCCTCTTGTGATAGGCCTCTTTCCCCCTTTTTGAGATTTCTGGATTTCTATTTATCATTTCTTGAATTTGTGTTTCACCAATTTTCGTGATTAACATTGATAAGATTTATCAATTTTGTGCATTGGTGAATTTGTGTTTCACTAACTTTTTCGATTGGCATTGATGTGATCTTCAATATTTGTGGTTTGGTGAATAAAATCAAGAATATGACATTCTTTTTAGTGCTTTGAGATTCCTTGTGATATTGTATGATTTTTGTTGTTATTTGTTAACTCCTATTTCTGAAACGACCTAAGACTTACGTGACTTAACGACCTAAAACTTAGGTCACCTAACGACCTAAGGGTCCTAACGACCTAACTACAGCAGCGACCTATGATCACAAAGCACTCCGCGACCTAAGGTCTTTAGCGACCTATTGCTTCGGTTCTTTAGCGACCTATGAAGTGCACCGACCTAGCGACCTATAGGAAGTTCCAACCTAACACACTCAGCGACCTAACGACCTAAAGTCTCAAGCGACCTAACGACCTAAAGGCCAGAGCGACCTAAAGGATGGAACGACCTAACGAGTTAACATGCTACGACCTAACGAGACAAACAATCGAACGACCTAGCTATGGAAAGGTTCTAGCGACCTAACTGCTTACCGACCTAAGTGTAAAAGCGACCTAACGACTTCAAGCATATGTGACCTAAGCAATGCCACAGCCTACCGACCTAAGAGCGAAGTGGTCTCACGACCTAAATCTCAGTTGACTCACGACCTATGATAGGTCGCATGCGACCTATTAATTTGCTCAGAAGACAACCAAATGCAATCAAGATAAGTCAGATCCCATCTCTTAGGTCGCTGCCGACTTAATAACTTATTCAGGGCAAGTTCTAATGTAGCTGGTACAGGCGATCCCCTATGTCGTCGCCGACCTATGACCTACGACCTACCTTAGGTCGTATGCGACCTAGCACTTGGGGATAAAATTCTGCCCAGAGTATTCCCTATAAATACAGCCCTAACTCCAACTAGCAAAGGACTTTTTTAACCGATCACCTCAAGGGCTGATACTCTGCTGAATTCTCGACTCATCCAACACTTCAAGTACTCCAAACACCAAGGACTCTACCACGATTTCCAAGAGAAAATCTACATCATTCAACATGAATTCGGAAGATTATTCTCCATCAAAGTTTGATCTACTGGTCTAAAGTGTGTTGCAATTGAAGATTGTTGTAAAGTTGTAACCAAATTCAGTAATAAAGAGAGTTAAAGTGGACGTAGGCTTACCCTAAGCCGAACCACTATAAAAACTGTTGTCTTTTCTACTTTTTCTATGATTTCTCTACTTGTTTGTAGTTCCCGTGTACATGGGTGGTGCTTTCACTCAACTTCAATTTACACCGGGGTGTTAGCGTCTGATTTTTACGTTAACATTTTTGGTGCTTTCACTGAGAATTGAACTCAGGAAATTTCCACTATTGCTCCGCAAAGGATTGTTGAAAGAATTTCTTTTAAAACCAGAAGTTTATTGGAAATAATGGCTCCTGGGAGAAAACAAAGTTCTGTAAGATCTGACAATGTTCAAGAGAATACTGCTACCTCTCCTCCTTGAAGTCAAGCAGCTCCAACTGTTGGAGTTACACGAGCAGAATTGGACGCCGTAGTTTTGGGATTGAATCAGCAATTAAATGCTCAAAATGCGCAATCGGAGGCCCAGAACGCCCAGAATGCCCTGATCTTGAGTAAACTGAATGATCTACTTGGGGCAAACCATTAACCGGGTAATAATGATGGGAACCCTAATGCGGGAGTTCAGGTTGTTGAAGGAAACATTTCTCAAAGAGCCGCAGATCCTGTAGAAAGGACTCCTCTTCAAGCTGGAGGATCAGGGCCACAGCCGACTCTCCGTGAACGGTTGTCAAGACAGAATTCAGAAAGAGTGGCTGATGTGTGCCCTCCAGAGCCTCTAAATGACGAAGAGTATTTTTGGGTATGGTTCGTCAAATCATGAAAGAAAGTATGCGAAGGATGAAGACGAGAGAGAGTAGGGTTTTGCTCCAAGCAAAACTCCATTTACTGAAAAGATCTTGAAGGCAGAGTTCCCAAGGAAATTCGTTCCTCCTACTATTCCGGCTTACAAGGGGACGGGTGATCCTAAAGAGTTTCTGTATAAGTACGACTGGCATATGACTGGTGCCAGGGCGTCTGATGAAATTAAATGCCGATACTTCCCGGTTTATCTAGAAGATGTAGCTCTATTATGGTTTACAAAGCTGCCGGTAAGGTCCATCGATCAATTCTGCGATTTGACCAGGAAGTTCAAGGAGCAATTTCGATTCTATGCTTCTAAAGCAAAGGATATAATGTCGCTATCAAGTCTAGAGCAAAATACGGGAGAATCTATCAGGTCGTTCTTGAATCGCTTTAACATAGCATTAGCTGAAGTAGATAATGCTGAGCCACGCATGGTCCTGACATACTTGATGAGGGCGATTGACAAATCGAGTGAATTTGGAAAATGGTTGAAAATGAAAGAACCAAACTCACTTGACAAATTCTATAAGAAAGCGGATGAATTCATGCGCTTGGAAAGCCTTCAAACACCGGCTAAAGTAGTATCAACAGAAGTCGGGAACAATGGTGCTCCTTCGAACAAGAAAGAGCCTAGCACTCAAAAAAGGGGAAACGATGGTGGGAAGAAACAGGGAGATCCTAAGAGAGGCCGTTCTTTCAATTTCACACCCTTGACCGATACCCCTGAAAACATCTTCTTTGCGACCAAAGATGATATCAATTATCCGGCACCACCTAAAATGAGAGTTGCGATTAAGATGGAAAAAAGTGGAAGGTTATGTCGGTTCCACAACCAGCCCGGCCACGACACCAATGAATGCCGTCAGTTGAAAGAGGTAATTGAACAACTCTTGAAGGAAAACAAACTCCAGCAGTACGTGAAAAGGAACAGAAATGCCCCAGCTTCCTCAACTCAAGGACAGCAAGCTCCCGCTCACCGTCCTGCCTCAAGTGACAAGGCCGTAGAGAAGGAATCGGAAAGACCTGTTATCAATATAATAACTGGAGGACCTCACCCAGCAGGAAGAAGCTGGGGAGAGATGGAAAGGTATGCCCGGGCCTTGAGGCATGTACCAGCTGAAGAGAATGTTTTTGTTTTAGAGAATGATGCGCCTTTAAAGCAACAAAAGACTTCCACAGATGATATCGTGTTCAGTGCCAGGGATTCTTTGGGTATCGAGGCTCCGACCATAGATCCTTTGGTCATATCCGCTGGTATTGGGCCGGCAACTGTGAGAAGAGTTCTAGTTGATTGTGGAGCTTCATGCAACATCCTCTTCAAGAAGACCTTTGATCAAATGAAAATTCCAATGGCTGACGTTCAAGCTTCGTCACTTAAAATTGTTGGGTTTGCTGGAGAACCCAAACAGCCGATTGGGACCATAGATTTGTTTGTAGAACTTGGAAAGGGACTGAGGAAGGTGGCTCGAAAGCAAACCTTTATAATTGTTGAAGAATTCTCTGCCTACAACGCCTTTTTGGACCGACCAACTCTCGCTGCATTCAAAGCTGTTCTTGCTCCATGGTGTCTGACTCTAAAGTTCCCCACAGATAATGGAGTTGGTGTGATTAAGGGAGACCAAGATGCGGGGCGAGAATGTTACTTTGCAGAATTGAGGGAATCAAGGAAAAGAGAAATGGGAAAAGGTGCGGCGATTCCAGTTCGAATCAAAGAACCAACCTTGTAGCAATTACAGGGTGGACCCTGCACTGGTGAATGCAGTAGGGCACGAAGAGAGATGGATCCAAGGAAAGCCAGTGCAGGGGATAATAGAGTGGTACCAGTAGAGGTAACAGTACCGGTGCCTGTTGACCCAAAAGACCCAAACAAAGTGCTTAATGTGGGTTCACAACTCAACCCGATAGTTCAGAATGTTCTGATTTCATTTTTGAAGGCTAATTTGGATGTATTCGCTTGGACTCATGCTGACATGTGTGGAATATCCCCAGAAATTGCAGTACAGGCTCTAAATATTGATCCAAAGTTTACACCTGTGAAACAGAAAAGAAGAACTCAGGGTCCTGAGAGGACGGCAGCATTGAAAGAAGAAGTTGATCGGCTCATGGAGAACAATTTCATTAGAGAATCTACTTATCCAAATTGGGTCTCAAATCCAGTGCTGGTTAAGAAAGCTAACGGAAAGTGGAGAGTGTGCATTGATTTTTCAGATCTGAACAAAGCCTGCCCCAAAGACTGTTTCCCGCTGCCCAAGATCGATCAATTGGTGGATGGGACGGCAGGGCATGAATTGTTATCTTTTATGGATGCATACTCCTGATATAACCAGATTATGATGCATGAGCCGGATCAAGAGGATACAAGCTTCATCACAGATGTTGGACTCTACTACTACAAGGTCATGCCTTTCGGACTCAAGAATGCAGGGGCAACTTACCAGAGGCTTGTTAATGCCATGTTCAAACCACAGATTGGCCAGACAATGGAAGTTTATGTTGATGATATGCTAGTAAAGTCTAAGAAAGCAGTGGACCATATGGATCACTTGGCAGAGATGTTTGCAGTACTGCGAAAGTATAGAATGAAGCTTAATCCCTTGAAGTGTTCATTTGGAGTGGAGTTCGGAAAGTTTTTGGGTTTCATTGTGAGCGCTAGGGGCATTAAAGCCAATCCAGCTCAGATAACTGCCCTAAGAAAGGTCAAGGCTCCTAGAACGAAGAAGGAATTGCAAAGTCTTAATGGCAAGTTTGCTGCCTTGAGTCGGTTCATTTCTAAAGCTACAGACAAATGCATTCCATTCTTTGATGCTCTGAAGAAAGGAAGAAAAAACTTTGAGTGGACTCCTGATTGTCAGAAAGCATTTGATGAGTTGGTTTGTCATATGGAAGTGCCTCCGATACTTTCAAAGCCTGACAGTGGTGAAGATCTCTTCGTATATTAGGCAATTTCGTGTCATGCTCTCAGTGCAGTGTTGGTATGGGAAGACACAAGGATCCAACGCCCGGTCTATTATATCAGCAAAAGATACACTGGGGCATAGATGAATAATTCAAGATTACAAAAGCTCGCCTATTGTTTGTTGATTGCATCAAGAAAATTGAGGCCATATTTCCAAGCTCATCCCATCAAAGTCCTCACTGATCAGCCTCTAAAGCAAGTCCTATTCCGTCCTGAGACTTCGGACCGTCTTTTGAAATGGAATATCGAACTCAGCTAGTATGATATCACTTATCATCCCCGGAAAGCAATCAATGGACAAGCTTTGGCAGACTTCATTGCGGAATGCACGGATAAGGGTGATAGTGAGGAGGAAGCTACTAATAGCGTCCCAACCCAATGGAAATTATACGTCGATGGCGCAAGGAATGATTACTGTTCCGGAGCAGGGGTTGTCCTTGAAACCCAGAGGGGCGATCGCTATGTTATGCGCTGAGGCATGAATTCCCTTCGACAAACAATGAAGCTGAATATGAAGCTCTCATCGCTGGTTTAAAGATCGCTAAAGAACTAAACATCAAGGCATTACTATCTTCAGTGATTGTCAGCTTATTGTTTGTCAAGTCAAGAAGGAATTTCAAACTAAAGGAGGGAATTTACCAGCCTATTTATTAAAAGCTTGGGAGCTCCTTCAAGATTTTGACTGTTATTCAATAAACCATATCCCCCGAGAAGAAAATATGAAGGCAGATTCTCTTGCAAAATATTCAAGTACTGGTGAAGCTCAACTATTGGGGTTAGTTCCCGTCGAAGTCTTGTCAACTCCAAGCACAGACGAAATGGATCTTGATTGGATTATGAATGTATCCCAAGAGCAAGAATCATAGATGACTCCGATACTTGAATATCTACTCAATGGTTCTCTGCCAGAAAATTCAAAAGAACGACAAAAGATGATGAGGAAGGCCTCCAGATATATTGTTCAAGATGGTCGCTTGTACAGACGAGGATTTTCAATGCCATTACTCAGATGTGTAACAAAGGAAGAAGCTAAGATAATTCTAACTGAAGTACACGGAGGGGAATGTAGGGATCATACAGGTGGTCAAACTTTAGCAAAGAAAATCCTCCGTTATGGATACTTTTGGCCAGAGATTAATCGGGATGCTGTTGACTATTCCCGAAAGTGTGATAAATGCCAGAGATTCGCTAAAATTCCTAGAGCACCTTCCACTGAGCTAACACAAATGGTCAGTCCATGGTCGTTTGCCATCTGGGGAATAGATCTCATTGGGCCTTTGCCGACTGCCAAATCAGGGATTAAATATGCTATCTTTGCTATTGATTATTTTACTCAATGGGCTGAGGCCGAACCATTGGCCACTATTACCTATAAGAAAATGATAAGTTTTGTGACTAAAAATATCATTTGCAGGTAACGTGTGCCTCAGAAGATAATCACAGACAATGGTACTCAGTTTGAAAATGAGGAGTTCCAAGATTTTTGCAAACGATTCAAGATCCGAAAAAGCTTCTCAGCAGTGGCTCATCCGCAGGAAAACGGACAAGTGGAAGCAGTAAACAAAATCATCAAATCAACCACCAAGAAGCAGCTGGAAAAAGCAAAAGGTGGTTGGGTCGATAAGTTACCGCTTGCACTATGGGCATACAGGACCACTCACAAAACTGCGACTGGGCATACTCCATTTTCATTGGCATACGGATCAGAAGCAATGATTCCAGTGGAAACTGAAGTCCCCTCACACAAAAGGATCCATTTTGATCAAAGTGAGAATGAAAAATTGCAACTGGAAGCACTTGACCTTCTTGAGGAAAGAAGAGAAGAGGCAAGGCTTAGAATTGCAGCTCACCAGCAAAGAATAGCCAGGCACTTCAATTCCAAAGTTCGTCAGTGCAGCTTTGAAGTTGGAGACTTAGTCCTGAAGAGAATTATGACAGCCATAGGTGTGTTTGGGCCAAACTGGGAAGGACCATATGTTATTGGCACAAAGCTTCTTGATGGCACATTCAAACTCACGACTGTCGAAGGAGAACCAATCCCAAGAGCTTGGAACAGCAATCATTTGTGTCCCTATTTTACATGAAATCTTTGCTGAAATATTGTAAAAGAATTGCAAATATATGATTCTTGTATTGGAAGCAATTGTAAAGAAATTGAATAATGAAAAGCTATAAAGTGGATGTAGGCCTAGTTTTTGGCCGAACCACTATAAATCTTGTGTTCTCTACTATTACAAACTGCGTGTTTTATTTCGACACATAAAATACATTAATTGTGTCATTAAAATGTCGATTTAATAATGCAGGTCATAAAAGCAAAGCTTACCCATCGCAAGACCAGACAATCCCTGACATCACTCAGCAAACAAACACTAAGCCATTCAAAATTTACACACTCAAATACTACAACAGAAGTGCTTCGAACAAAAGTTAGCAATGTGGATGGAAGTGGACCATTTCTAACTAACTGCAAATGTTTGAACAAACAAACAACTAGTTAAATAGCCTGTGTCTACCACCACCAACTCGCTTAACTATGAAGTATATTTCTTTGGATAAGGGAAATTATTGGCAACAAAAAAGTGATGACACTTGCACAAGACAACGGGGATCGCCAACATGAATAGATGGCAAAGAGACATGGGCGAGCAAGCATCAATCAGCAAAAGACCTCTTTGGAGGCACAAGCCCTCTTCGGAGGCACAACTCTTCGGAGGATAAAGACCTCGAGCGGGCCTAGCCAGAAAAAGAGAGATCTTTCTCGATACAAAGTTGCGGAATGATCGGTCGATACACTCCCGTGAATCCGTCCAACCGAGAGAAAGAAACTCCAAACTTCCAGGCAAAAGCCCTACTCAGAGGCACACGTTTCACCGAGATTGAAATAAAACTTCCAGGTGTTGAAACGTGAAAAGCCCTCTCCGGAGGCCCATTTCACCACAGTTGAAATGCTAAAAGACCTCGAGCGGGCCAACCAGAAAAAGAGAGATCTTTCTCGATACAAAGTTGCGGAATGATCGGTCGATACACTCCCGTGAATCCGTCCAACCGAGAAAAAGAAACTCCAAACTTCCAGACAGTAACCCTACTCAAAGGCACACATTTCACATGATCGGTCGATACACTCCCGTGAAATGAAATGTGAAAAGCCCTCTTCGGAGGCCCGCTTTCCAACGAACAGGGAAAAATAAAAGCCTCTCCCAAGGGGCAAAAACCAAAAAGACCTCTTCCCAGAGGCACGACAAAACAAAAAGACCTCTTCCCAGAGGCAGAAACAAAAAGACCTCTTCCCAGAGGCAGAAATGAAAAGACCTCCTCTCGGAGGCACAATCGAACAGAAAGACCTCTTCGGAGGCACACGTTTCACCGAGATTAAAATAAAACTTCCAGGTGTTGAAACGTGAAAAAGCCCTCGTCGGAGGCACAACTCTTCGGAGGCACACGTTTCACCGAGATTGAAATAAAACTTCCAGGTGTTGAAACGTGAAAAAGCCCTCCTCAGAGGTGCAACTTTTCAAAGAAGCCAACATCAGAAAGCCCTTTACTGTGGCGTAAAAAAAAAAAGAGAGAAGCCCTCTTCAAAGGCACACTTTAACTCTCAAAGGAAGAATGATTCACCTATTCTGGAAAATACTCTTCCCTCAAAAGAAGTTAAAGTACCCTTCAGAGGCCCGCTTTACCACATAGAAGAATTCACTTGGTAAAATGTGTATATGCACAAAAGAAAAAGTGATATCTTCGAAGGATGAAGCGCAAAAACTTATATGGAGGGAGTTGTACTCTATTTTTAACCAAATAATATTCCTCCAAGTATGGAATAATTATTCTCCAGAAAATGGTAGTACAAGTCCCCTCAAAGTATAAAATATTGCAACAAGCTTATGGTATAGGGGTAACATGGTATAGCTACATACAACATGGTATAACTATATTGGTAAAATCACGCTCGAACAACATACCACAAGCTCGTTGCAATATCATGTAAAGAAACTTGTACGACAATGAATAATAAATGCATTCTCAGATACAAACAGAAGTTTATACAAAGAAAAAGAATCATTTTATTCAACACTATTAAAATTTTGTACAGGTACAGGTTTCAAAGTGAAAAGAAAAAGAAAAGCGGAGGCCGGTACCCGCACAATCTCCGGCCAGTACATGCAAGCAAAAAGCAAAAAAGCGATATAAAAAGCACAGGACCAAAGCCATCATTTCTTCTTCCTTCCGCCTTTTGAGCCTGCGCCTGGCCGAATGGTTAACTTCTTAGGCCGGCTTGTAAGGGTAGGAGAAGAAGGGGAAAGGGATACAATAGGTTCTTCTCCCGCTTGTGTCTCGCTAGCAGAAGCCTCCTTCTTTTTCTTAGAGACTCCACGCTTCCCTCTCTTCCTGGAAGAAGACCCACTACCTGCAGAGAAAAGTGTAGTTAATGGTTCATCATCGGAACTAGTTGCTTCTGGAGTCTTCTCACTCCCTTCAGTTTCTTCTCCCTTGTGTTCTTGTGAAGCAATGGGATCATCCAAGTCTTGGAGAGCTTTTATTTGCTCCTCTTGTGATACTGGTTGCGAGGCAGAAGGAGGAGTGACCTGAAGAGATGGAGGAGGAATAATTGGAGGAGGGGAAGTTTGAACAATGCTCGATGCTTTCTCTACAGACGGAAAAAAGTTAAAGTCAGTAAAGAGAGGAGATAAAGGCTCGCTGAGGTTCAGGAAATAGTCAAGAAGCTCATCAAGCTCGTAAGAAACAGATGAGCAGTCTACTTGGGCAAGATTAACAGTAGAGTTACCTGGAGAAGTCGGTTTCCTGACATCAACCTCATAAGCTTGTGCCTCGACACTCTCGTCGCCTTTATCTCCACCCTATATGCTTGTGATCTCGGTGGTAACTTTGGCCAGGGATGGAGAATGAGAGCTGGAGCCAATAATGTCGATTTCGGCCGAAGGAGAAGGCTGGACTGGAATAGTTGATGTAGTTTTTCCTAACTGTTCCCCTTCTTCCATTCCAGCTCTTAATTTTGCAAGTTGTTCCTTTCCTTTGGCAAGAGCAGCGCGAGCATCATCATCCAAGTAATGCTCCTCAAGAGCTGATTCGGCATAGCCAGCGCCTTTACTGCCAAGCATGTCAAGTGCAGCCTCCCACACTTCATCCAGTGTAACTTCATATTTGGGGCCTAGGAAGGCGAGACTACCATGCCCCAAGATGCTGTGGAGGTAAAAGTCAAATAGTGTCGAGCTGATGTTGGTCTTCGTTGCCTCGTGAGATTCTTCAGCTGTAATTTTACCCGCAACGGCCTCATCACGCTCTCTTTCAGTCTTGGAAAGTTGAAGCTTTAGCATTTGAATTTCCGCCTCCTGAGAGTTGACTTTCTCCTGTAACTCTGTAACCTCAGCACGATACCTTCCCGCTATTTTCTGCTAAGCTTCAAGTTGTGCCTCGGCATGTCGCTGAGCTGCGTGAGCATCGCGAACTTGCTTCTGAAGTACTTCTTCTTTTTGAGTATATGTAGTAGAAGAAGTAGCAAGCTCTTGTTTAAGTCCCTCAACTTTCGCCTCAAGCTCCTCATTGTAAGTAGCGATGCTCCTCATTTCGGTATCGTGCTGCTCGAGAACCTTCTGCCATTCGGCCTTATCATTCTCCATAGTAAGCATGGCATCTATATTCGCACGGTTGACCCTTTGAAGCTTGTCAACAAGCTTTTTCCAGTTCGACATCCTTTCAATATCAAGCCTGACGGCATCGAGATTTCGCAGCATGGCAGGCTTGTCGATAGGAATCAACTCGAGATTGAACCGCACTCCCTTCAGGCACCAGTGCGGGAACCGACTTTGCAGAGTAGCCGGGCCTGATCCAACTTGGAATTTAGGCCTGCTGATTATTGTTTGAATGTCTGTCTTCCCGAGAGCGGGAGAGCCAGAAGGAATGTCAAGTGAGACGGGGGCAGTGACCTTTTCAGGAGTTGTAGAAGTATGCTTCTCACCGTGTCGAGCACGCTTACTTGGGTCCTCAACCATATGACTTTTTCCTCGGTCACCATGGGATTTTCTCTTGTGGGAATCGTCACCTTTATGGGAAGAATCATGGTGCTCCTCCCTTTCTTTCCTCTCATAACGCTCTTCTTGAGCCCTTCTCTCCTGAGCCTTTCGAGCGGCTCTCTCTTCATCGGTTTCTCTGTGAGCGGGAAGGTAGCGCCTGTAATCATATTGACTATGCTTCCCGTAGCGCTGAAAGTCGTCATAGTAGGAGCTGCGACGTCCTATTGGAGAATCTGAAATAAAAAAGAAGAGACAAGTCTTAAAAGTTTTCAGAGAAAAGAAGTGTAACTTTAGAATCTTCAAAGTACAGAGAGTTAGGAGTATAAAAGTGCCGAAAGATTCTAAGTGTGTGTGATGTGCAAGCTACGTGCATCAAACCACGAACCGCTCTTTGATTGCGGAGTAATCGTAGGAGTAGTAGTTAACGTCAACTCTTGAGTCAACGGAGTCTGTTGTAGAGTAGAAGTCGCCTCAACTACTGAATAAGAAACCCTGGTGGTGACGGGGTCGTCTTTAAAGAGCTCCTGTGAAGTGACAAACAGGTCGCTCAACCCTTCGAAAGTGTCGTCTCCACTCTGTTTGACAGGGCTTGTTTTCCCAGCTTCTTCGTCACCAGACTTCTTCGAATGTGGAGGAGATTCCTGAAGCTCTTTTTCTTCAATGACCGGGGCAAGTTTTCCAGATGACCCCACGACATCAACAGAAGTGGAGCAATTCACTAGAGAAGCCTCAGAGGCAGGTTCTTTCAGTATGGGTGCATCGGTAGAAACTGGGGCATCCAGTGCTTGGGTTGGGGAGTCTGGGACTTCATGAGGGTGTGTAGAGCGAGAGGTATGCAAAAGTCCGTATTGATGTAAAAATTCGTCTTTCAACAGAAATTGAATGCTTCTCTCCTCAACTGGCATCACCATAAGCCTCTCAAAAGTTGGTTTATGACTAGAATCCCTAGAAGGAGGAGGAAGCGCTGAAAAGTAAAAGGCGAAGTTAACATTTGACAACTCAGGCTATGAAAAGCTCAGAGAAAAACATCAGGAACAAAGATAAATGCTCTTACTTCCTACTCTCCAGGTAGCATATAATCCCGGAGGACAACGAACGAAGAAAAATTGACTTAGAAAACCGTGAGCACTTTCGGGAAGGCCGATTATTAGTTTACGGTTCCTAGCGCTTTCTCACAAGAATGATGGAGGGATGGTCTTTATTTTTGGCAAACGTGCACAAATAGCAAACTTCATCAAAACTCGGAAGGCGATCCAGCGTCCTTCCGAATAGCACACATAACCCCATCAGAATAGCATAGCCATTTGGGGTGCAGCTGGAAGGGGGAGATAGCTAGTCGGAGAAGAAGCCGTTAAAGAAAGTCGTTAAAATTAGGGATAGCTCCACTCGTGCACATTTGACGATTAACTGCTACAAAACCAGAAGGTGGTATATCGGCAGTATCGCTTCTCTCAGGAAGAATGGCATCTGCTTCAGCAATGCCAAACAGAGCGCACAGTTGGCGGAAATCTTTGTATCTTAGTGTGGTTGAAATTCTCTGTGGAGGATTAACCAATGGAGTAGGAATTGGGAAAGTCTCTTCAGTCGGTTCTGTTTCTCCTTGTTGAGAAGTCATTCTATACAAGGAACTAGACATTCAAATAAAAAGGTGCACGTTTCCTAAAAAGTGTGAAGTGTTGTGCAGAACTAACAAAAACAGAAAGCAAACATAACTGAAATTAAACTAGTTGACAGTTGGTCGACTATGAGATTTCAGGACTTATTAATATAAAACTCAAGTGTAGTGTTAATGCAAACGAATCGGCTTTAATTGGATATTTTAGTTTTGCTTTAATACTTCACTTGAATTCATTAGTTCGCAGCATTTCGTTCACACAGTTCATTTAAGTTGGTTATTCTTTGTCGACTAATCTGTCATTCGATGTGGGCGGTCAATGACAGTATATTCGTCCCATTTTTCTGCAAATGTTGTATTTAACAGGTTGACAGCTTTAAAAGTTAAAATAATCTGCAAAGAAGTACAACAAAATTCAAGTTCAAACAATTCAGCCAAGTCTTCTCAGAATTTCACAAGTCTTAGGTCGTCCAGCGACCTAGCATAGGTCTGAGCTTCTTTAGGTCGCACTGTGCAAGTTAAAAGGTTCAAGGAAATTCATTAGTCCTAACTCGGCCGCGACCTATAGCCTATGCCGCAAAAAAGATTAGGTCATTAATTTGTTAAGTCGTCCTGTTTGGAATTCATGTGCAAATTTGTTAAGTCCTAGGTCGTTTGAATCCCAGCGCGACCTAAAATTTATGTCGCAGATTCGAAGGATCCTTAGGTCGCGAGAATTTGTTAGGTCGGCCAGGTTTCTTAGGTCGCGGAGGTTTTTAAGTCGCTCAGATCTACTAAATCGCTAGCTTCCTCTCCACGCAATAGTTCACCATCCCGTTAAACTGTGACCCGATAACCCATTATCACTCACGATGAAATCCATCATCCTCTTCGTGAAATTCATCATTCCTACATACCACCGAATCATCCAAGAATCGATTGAAAGCATCTCCGATCCATCATGAATTCAACTCATTGCTGTGCTTTCGTGAATCACAACTAATGGCGATCAAAATCGACCACAACTTGACTCAAAAGATGAAACACGACATACAAAATTGTACTGGGGTTCGGAGATGGAAATTCGTGGTTCGATGATGATCGTGGAATGGATAGAGATCAAGTGTACTTACGCAATATGATAGCAGGGATGAATCAGTGAATGATTAAACTCAAATTTGCCTTTGAAATCATGAGATTTTGTTAATGGCAGAGCAAGAAATCGGAACAGTTAAATGGAGGAGAAGCAGCGACCTAGCAAATTTATATGGGACAAAAAGGGGAAGACGAATAGACACGCGACTTAGTACAAGTCTTAGGTCACTCACGACCTAACTCGGACAAGTCGAAGTACACGACCTATGGCATAGGCCTGTACTTCGAGGGGCAAGTGTTAACTCCTATTTCTGAAGCGACCTAAGACTTACGCAACTTAACGACCTAAAACTTAGGTCACCTAACGACCTAAGTGCGCTAACGACCTAACTACAGCAGCGACCTAAGATCACAAAGCACTCCGCGACCTAAGGTCTTTAGCGACCTAGTGCTTCGGTTCTTCAGCGACCTATGAAGTGCACCGACCTAGCGACCTATAGGAAGTTCCAACCTAACACACTCAGCGACCTAACGACCTAAAGTCTCAACCGACCTAACGACCTAAAGGCCAGAGCGACCTAAAGGATGGAGCGACCTAACGAGTTAACAAGCTACGACCTAACGAGACAAACAGGCGAACGACCTAGCTATGGAAAGGTTCTAGCGACCTAACTGCCTGCCGACCTAAGTGGAAAAGCGACCTAACGACTTCAAGCATATGCGACCTAAGCAATGCCATAGCCTACCGACCTAAGAGCGAAGTGGTCTTAGCGACCTAAATCTCAGTTGACTCACGACCTATGATAGGTCGCACGCGACCTATTAATTTGCTCAGAAGAGAACCAAATGCAATCAAGATAAGTCAGATCCCATCTCTTAGGTCGCTGCCGACCTAACAACTTATTCAGGGCAAGTTCCAATACAGCTGGTATAGGCGATCCCCTATGTCGTCGCCGACCTATGACCTACGACCTACCTTAGGTCGTATGTGACCTAGCACTTGGTGATAAAATTCTGCCCAGAGTATTCCCTATAAATACAGCCCTAACTCCAACTAGCAAAGAACTTTTTTGGCCGATCACCTCAAGCGCCGATACTCTGCTGAATTCTCGACTCATTCAACACTTCAAGTACTCCAAACACAAAGGACTCTACCATGATCTCCAAGAGAAAATCTACAGCATTCAACATGAATTCAGAAGATTATTCTCCATCAAAGTTTGATCTACTGGTGTAAAGTGTGTTGTAATTGAAGATTGTTGTAAAGTTGTAACCAAATTCAGTAATAAAGAGAGTTAAAGTGGACGTAGGCTTACCCTAAGCCGAACCACTATAAAAACTGTTGTCTTTTCTGCTTTTTCTGTGATTTCTCTACTTGTTTGTAGTTCCTGTGTACAGGGGTGGTGCTTTCACTCAACTTCAATTTACACCGGGGTGTTAGCGTCTGATTTTTACGTTAACATTATTTAATGTATATTTATTGTTGTATGACATTTTTTTTATCATACGTTTGTATCATATCTCTTCTTATATCTCATTTTTCATGATAATTATAGCTAGACTGATCCGTTTATTATTTTCTTCTTTAATAATACTCGGGTCAGACCGAGATGTTACAGGTGCTTCCTCTTGACTTCTTATCAGGGACTGTCGCTTGAGTTTTGGCTAACTACTTTAGATTAGTAGTTTTTGTTTTGTATACATTCGAAATAGAGACTCCTCGATGTATACTTATTGTTTTGTCTAGCACTTGTATCTATTCTTTTTGTTATATTGTGGACCTTGTTCGACCACTACTCTGATGTACACTTTTATGTGTTATATATTCATATCTATTTCTGCCTTTGTGATATGGATATCTTTGATTGATTTGTGTTATGCTTATTTCTATATTTGTTTCTGAAGATATTATAGCCATTGTGTAGTAGCTTTGAGTTTGTATTTGCATATCGGATTCCTCTAGAAATGAAATGCATGTTATACTATCTGACATATCAGTGCTCGCATAAAGCAATTACACGGATGTTCGCTCCTCAACAGCCTTATTCTTCGCGCTAGTTGACGACATTACTCCATAGTGTTCTTGGCTAGCGTGAGTATAGAGGTGGGGCGTCACAGCTTGGTATCAGAGCCAAACTTCCGCACAATGTAGAATAATCTAGCAAGGATCATCATCCTACGTCCATCTTGGGAGTCGTACCGTAGGATTATATTCGAGTCATTGGACCCGTTCTATCCTATTTTCTTTATAATGCCTTGTTTTATCAATCATGATTGTTTGATATTCATTTTGAGAATAACCTTTTTCTCCTTCTTTCTTTCTTTCTTAGAGAAGAAGGGATGATTAATTCTGGCAGTCCTAGCGCTGGTCAATCCAGTAGTCATTCTCTGGATGGCGCATTCATGTATGCCCAACAACTTTTGGATCTTGCAAAGAATCAAGAGTTTATCTATGCTTTGAGTAAGAACCCCGAAATTGTTCTTCCTTTGAAACTTGAAGTTCCATTCAATCAGCTTGTGGATATCACTCTTCGACATGAAGAGGTTGGTAAAGGAAGTGAGAGTGATATTGGGATTTCCAAGAAGAGGCATATTAAGTTCAAAAGCCCTAATCCTAATAAGAAAGTGAAGCAAACTACTTTGGTAGCAAAGACTCCAATCCCTAATCGTGGAGGATGCTACACTTGTAATTCTAAGGATCATTATGTAATTAAGTGCCCGAAACCCCTTTATTGTCGCTGTTGCAAAGGCTTGGTGTGACGACCGCCCATGACTCCCGCACCAAAACAAGGGAATAGTGCGCAGAAAGGTGTGCCAGGCAGCCATGGACGATAGTCAAGGTAAAATAAAATCGCAGAATCTATCGTACAACTCACAGCGCATGGATAAAATACAATAGAGAAATATAATATAGTGAAGTCTCATAACAGAAAAATCATCATATAAGCATCACAGAAGTTTTATACAATCATCTCAACACAAATCCATACATCAAGACCTCACTACAAGCACTCATCAAATACAGCAGCGGATACCCAGTACATATAGTATGAAAACTAATATGCAAAGCCTCCTGCTCGTCTTCGTCATCTTCAGCGTAGAACTCCTAGCACAGCACCTGTCACCTGCTTACCTAGTCTGCCCATCCCAACATGGATGAACAGCCCAAGGTAATAAGAGGAGACATAAAACCTTGAGTCAGACAAAGTCTTAGTGAGCAGTAAATTAACTATCAAACATACCAAAAGAGCATAAGGAATAAAAGGAATAGGAACCAAACCATCCCACTCCACCTCTTTCTACAGTGATAGCCCCCAGACACACACTAAGGAGAAGCAAGCATAATATAGCAGTTAAGTAAGGTAAAGCAATAATCACTCGAGTCAAGGACGATGTTTTCCAAATACAAACCCCCAAGGCCTAAACCAAGATCAGATAAGCACCCAGAAAACACCGCTCTTGAAGCCGAATGATGATACAACCAAACATCCAAACATCCATGACTCTGGCTATCACTGTTATCATTGCCTTGATTTCACCGTTAGTTGAATGACCGCCTGTCAAGGGCTAATGGTAACCCCGGTTTAGCCATAACTCCGCACGTCATCGTGACCCGTGCCTAAGCCGAACGCATCAGCCCAGGGTACTAGCACGTCATCATGACCCGTGCCTGGAACGTCATCGTGACCCGTTCCAACGTACCCTTGCTTTGAGTATGCTAGAACCTTCAACAACGATGAGATCTTAGCCTCCTAGTCATCCTCCTCGACGACTACTTCCATACTAGCTCAAGCGCCTCTCAAGCTAACCATTATCCACCCCAACCCGGACCGCATCACCGAGTTATAACTTTGCACGTCGTCATGACCCGTGCTTGGAACGTCTTCGTGACCCGTCCCATCACAACATATGTCTTGCCTCATCACATCATAGCAAAGTCTCTCAACTTGGAACGTCATCATGACCCGTCCCATCTCAACACAAGCCTTGCCTCATCATATCATCGCAAAGTCCCAACTCAACCATGCTTTGCCTTCTCGCATCATGGCAAGATCCCACATCCTCGAATCCATCCATATGAGCTTCCACATCCGCTTCATATGCCATTGGCAGCTTTCACCATTCAAGAGCCTTCTTCCGTAGCTTTTGAATCATCTTCAATCACCTTGTTCCAAATCAACTACTAGCTAACTTGGAAACAATCAAATCTAGCATTCATTCAAACACTCAACCATTCAAACAAGATCTATTAAGCAATATCAATTATAATGGCAATTTCGTAATTAAGTGAGCAAAAGTCCAACATACGTGAAATCATGGTTTTTAGCATAGATCTATCAAATCTAAAACATGGGTCTAATACTTGATAAATAACTTTCATAGATAAACATCTTCAAATATGATGGATCTACATGCAGACTTAAGGAAAATGCGAGAAAACGCTAACTTTAACACATAAATATATCACCAATCCACTACACTCCTTTGGGTCCGTGTGAGAGATAACTACCACTCACCAAATCACCAAAACAACCTAAAATGAATCAACTACAGATCTGGACAGCAAGGACTTGGACTTGATCCGGAGAAATTTCACTTGAAACGGTGAAATCTAGCCTCTTCGGATGAAAATCTTCAACTTTGGCTCTTGATCTTTGATCTTGATCTTCAATCTTCAATGGATGTTAGCACTTGATGGAAGTAGAGAAAGAAGTGAAGAAAATACCGTAGTCGAGTTTCCAAAATGGCAGCACTTCGTCGCTTCGAAATCCGGTGCCAAAAAGTGAGCCGAACACCTCTATTTATAGGCTGGATCCCCCATGAGTCGTCGCCCATAACTCGTCGCCGACCCAACTCCTGAGTCGCCCCCGACTCATCCCATGCCGACTCAACAACTCCAACGACCTATGCCTAGCCGACTCAACACAGGCCATTCACACGACTTAACAACCCAGGCCGACTCATCAACACACTGCCGACCTATACGACTCAACTACCTACGAGACACGACTTAGCGACTTAACCTTATAGCCGACCTAACGACACACACGACCCAACACCCTACCGACTCATCTACACAACCGACTCACCAGGCAGCCGACCCACACTAAGTCGTACTAAGGTCCTATTTGCCACACGACTCACGACCTACAGCCTCACCGACTCAGAGACCTAACGACTCAAAAGCCTAAGTCCCTAACGACTTATCCACTAAGTCGGCCCACCGACCTAAGCCTTAGCCGACTCAACATCTACCGACTCAACTCCCTAAGTCGGTCACTTCCTTAGGTCGGTCTAAACTACTGGATCCCTAACACTATGAGTCGGCAACGACTCATTTTGCTAACCCTTAACCCGCTGACTCGGCCTAGGCCATGAGTCGTTCCTCTCTTGACTCGGTCACATACTAACTCGGCCACACCTACACTCGCTCCTTCTCTAAGTCGCTCTAACACTATAAGTCATTAACTCTCATGAGTCGGCCACCATGAGTCGGTAACGACTCAAGCCTTAACTCGGCTATGACTCATCACCTGACCCACTAACTCGTCCAAACGACTTACCTAACTTAAGTCGGTTGCTTCCTTATCTCGGCCAACACTCCAACCCGTAACCCCTCCTTGAGTCGGTCCCCTATGAGTCGGTCACGACTCATCCCTTAGCTCGGCAATGCTCATGAGTCGGTCACAACTCATACTCCACCCGGGTTAACTTCTAAACGACTCAAGCTAGAGGCAACACAAACAACACTATCGACCTGCAAATTCTACGATTTATCGACACGTAAAATACGGGTCGTTACATTCTCACCCCCTTAGGAATTTCGCCCCCGAAATTCCAAGCAAACAACAGCAATCAAAGGTATTCCGCATGCCTACCATCCAAAGCAATCAACAAACCATGCAACCAATTCTAGCCTAGCATGCAGAATTCTAAGACTTAGAACAAGCTACAAATTCATGAGATGTCACGACACTTTAGGGCCATACCTCGAAGAGTCCGGGATGAGCTGCCTTCATCCTCTCTTCCTCCTCCCATGTACAGTCGTTGACATCATCACTCCATTGTATCTTGAGCAACGTAATCGTCTTTCTCCTAAGCTGTTTCGTATCGGTTTCAACAATACGAAGCGGCTTACGAGGTCTCGTAACCACTGGATCAACCTCTAAGTCTTCACAGCTATCAGCAGAAACCACCGTACTTGGGTCGTGCACATACTTCCGTAGATAAGATACATGAAAAACATTGTGCACACCCGCCATCTTTCCCGGTAACTCCAATCTATAAGCGAGCTTTCCAATTCGCTCGATAATCGGGAATGGTCCAACGAATCTCGGAGTTAACTTTCCTTTGTTCCCGAATCTAATAACATTCTTCAATGGAGAAATCTTCAAGAAAACCATATCGCCTACGTCGAACTCCAAATCCTTTCGACGATTATCAGCATAACTTTTCTGACGATCTTGGGCTGCTTTCATTCTTTGCCGAATGATCTCTATACAATCCGTAGTCTGTCGAATCATCTCTGGCCCAAGTATCAGCTTTTCTCCAGCTTCCAACCAACATGTCGGAGAGTTACACGGTCTTCCATATAATGCCTCATATGGTGCCATACCAATACTCGACTGATAACTGTTATTATAAGCAAACTCCACCAAATGAAGGTGATCTTCCCATGATCCCCCGAAGTCCAAAACACAAGCTCTAAGAAGATCTTCCAAAACCCGGTTGACTCTCTCAGTCTGACCATCTGTTTGAGGGTGATAAGCTGTACTCAAACACAACTTAGTTCCCAAAACCTCTTGGAAGCTCTTCCAAAATCCACTAGTGAACAATGGATCTCGATCGCTCACTATACTTTTCGGAACACCATGGAATCGAACAATCCACTTCACATACAACTCAGCCAACTTCGATGCAGTTCTTGTCGATCGAACAGGAATGAACCTTGCACTCTTGGTCAAACGATCTACAATGACCCAAATCCCTTCATTCCCTGACCTGGTTCTAGGTAGACCATCGATAAAATCCATCGACACTTGCTCCCATTTCCACGTAGGAACCTCTAATGGCTGAAGTAGTCCACTGGGCTTCTTCTGCTCAGCTTTCACCAACTGGCAGTTCATACATTTGGAGATAAAATTTCCAACATCTTTCTTCATACCTTCCCAGTAGTAAGCTCTCTTCATATCCCGATACATCTTATTTCCACCTGGATGAATTGTCAACTTCGAGTGATGACTTTCCCTCAGAACTTCATCTCTCAATCCATCAATATCGGGAACAACCAATCGTCCTTGCTTTCGAAGCCAACCCTCTCGATCGACCTCGAATCCCTTATCCTTCTCTGGTTCCAATTCAGATTCCAAATCACGGATAATCTTGACAAGCTTATCATCTTTCTTTTGGCTCTCGCCAATTCTTTCCACTAGAGTAGGCCTTATCGATAAGTTTGCCAACATCTCAGGTTCCAACTCGCATCTAGGCCTGAAATCAAATCCAGCCAAATACTCGAGACTCTTCCACTCCGAAAACATGGCTCCCAAACCTGCATGTCTTCGACTTAACGCATCAGCCACTGCGTTTCCTTTTCCCGGAGTATAGGCTATACCAAAATCATAAGATGCTAGAAACTCTAACCACCGTTGCTGTCGAAGATTCAAATCCTTTTGGGAAAACAGATACTTCAACGACTTATGATCTGTAAACAACTCGAATCTAACTCCCAATAGGTAGTGTCTCCACATCTTCAAAGCAAACACAATCGCCGCTAACTCCAAATCATGAGTTGGATAGTTCCTTTCATGCGGCTTCAGTTGTCGACTAGCATACGCAACAACTTTATCCTTCTGCATTAGCACCGCTCCCAGTCCAGTGCCACATGCATCGGTGTAAACCACCATCTCATCATTCCCACTCGGAATAGTCAATACAGGAGCACTCGTCAATCGCTCTTTCAGGATTACGAAAGCTTGCTCACACTTGTCATCCCATCTGAACACTTGGTTCTTCTTCGTCAATCCTGTCAACGGTGCAGCTATCTTGGAAAAGTCCTTGATAAACCGACGATAATATCCTGCTAATCCAAGAAAACTTCTCACATCAGATGCATTCTTAGGTCTAACCCAATCCTGGATCGCTGCTACCTTAGCGGGATCAACCGCTATTCCACTTCCAGAGATAACATGGCCTAAGAACCTCACTTCACTCTTCCAGAAGTGACACTTTGAAAACTTAGCCTTCAGCTGATGTTTTCGCAAGATTTCCAAAACAATCCTCAAGTGCGTCTTGTGCTCTTCCTCAGTTCTGGAATAAACCAAAATATCATCCACGAACACAAGCACGAACTTATTCAACTGATCTCTGAATACTCTATTCATAAGATCCACAAAATATGCTGGTGCGTTAGTCAATCCAAACGGCATTACCAGCCACTCATAAAATCCGGATGGTGTCCTGAAAGCAGTCTTCGGCACACTATCCCTCGCCACTCTCAACTGGTGAAATCCCGTTGCCAAATCCATCTGAGAAAACACCTTAGCCTCGTGAAGCTGATCGAACAAGTCATCTATTCTCGGCAATGGATACTTGTTCTTCTTAGTCACCTTATTCAGCTCACGATAATCAACACACAACCTCAACGATCCATCCGCTTTGGTTGCAAACACAACGGGCGCACCCCATTCGGACACACTTCTCCGAATGAATCCTTTCCGTAAAAGGTCATCAACTTGCACCTTCAGCTCTTGCTGCTCCCTCGGTGCCATCCGCCTAAGAGGCATCACAACAGGTCTGGCTCCCTCAACTAGATCGATACGAAACTCGATCTCCCTATGCGGCGGCAACCCTTTGACTTCGTCAAAGACATCCTCAAATCCATTCACAATAGGCACCGATGACAGTCCATCCCGTGGAACAACTAGCGAATACATGAAGCTCATGAAGACGCCTTCTTCATGCTTACATCGTATCACAACCTTTCGCCCTTCCACATTCCCGACTGTCACCTCAAGCCTCTCACAACCAATCCTAGCCGCATACTTCCTAAGCCAGTCCATACCCAAAATAATTCCGAACCCCGCAAAGTTCAGAACAAAGCAATCACAAACAAACGAGCAATCATGACTCGACACAACTAGACCACGGCATATCATACACAAACATGACGAACCCCCGACCGGATTAGTCACAACCAATGGCCTATCAACAATATCCGGTTTCATACCTAACCGGCTTACCAAATCATCACAAACAAAAGAATGCGACGCTCCAGTATCAAACAACACTCTAACTGGAACACCACAAATAGAAAGAGTACCTTGAACAACCACACTCTTCCCCTTCTCTTCAGCAGTAGGAGCTTTCGAAGACAATGGAACAGCCCCCAAAGCATAGGCTTGCACAACCTGCCTATCTTTCCTCGGTTCTGGACAGTCCTTCTTGATATGTCCCAGCTTATCACAGTTGTAACACTTTCCCGGCACCTTGGGATTCTTACAATCTTTGTAAAGATGGCCCTTCTGCTGGCAGTTATAGCAAGTCATTTCGCTCTTCGGCTTCTTCTGGCCATCCTTACCCTTCTGTTGCTGCTGCTTCCTCCTCTTATTGCCATTCTGGTGTGGTTTAGATCCTTCCCTGGTTACAGCAACAACAGAACTTTCCTTAGGAAACAAACTCTCATGCCTAAGGGCTTTCTCCACAAGCTTCTCAAATGGATCGTCCAAATGATCCACTAACTGCCTCCCAAGATAAGCATCCAGACCAGTCACAAACTTCTCATTCTTCTGATAGGGAGAATCAATGTACGATCTGGCATACTTGGACAAAGCTTCAAACTCAGAAATATACTCAAGAACAGGCCTCCCACCCTGCTTGAGCTCTACAAACCTCTTAAACAAAACAGACCTCTGAGCAGTAGAGATGAACTTAGCTTCAAATCTAACTTGGAATTGCTCCCAAGTAATCTCCTCCTCTGGTGTATCTATAGTGATAGAATTCCACCAATCCGCAGCTCTCCCTTGAAGCTGTCTCGATGCAAGCTTTCTCTTGGTTGCATCCTCAATCCCTAGATCACCAAAAATCCTTCGGCAAGCATCCATCCATCTCTGCACTTCAATAGTCGACTCCGTCCCTAAGAAAGCTTTTCCCCCAAGAGAAGTATAATCCTTGCAAAGCTTGGCGAAATCCACCGGTCTCGGAGCTTGGACTTGAACCCCAACATCAACAGTAGGCCCTGGAACGGGCATCCTCCTCATGATTGAAGTCATCATGGCCTCAAACATAGGAGCATAATCAACAGCCTCCCTAGCAGCACGGCTATCCCTCGCAGCTTGTCTCCCTCTTCGACTCATCCTTAATATCTGTAATAAGAATGATTAGAACACCTTAAGAAACAACTGCATAAGGAGTTCAAATCCTTCCAGGCTACTATATTATATATAGTAATCATTCATCAAAATACAATTACGTCTCTCTTACGTAATTACGTCAGCGAGCGTTGGCTAAAATCGATTAACCAAAGCTCTGATACCAAATGTGACGACCGCCCATGACTCCCGCACCAAAACAAGGGAATAGTGCGCAGAAAGGTGTGCCAGGCAGCCATGGACGATAGTCAAGGTAAAATAAAATCGCAGAATCTATCGTACAACTCACAGCGCATGGATAAAATACAATAGAGAAATATAATATAGTGAAGTCTCATAACAGAAAAATCATCATATAAGCATCACAGAAGTTTTATACAATCATCTCAACACAAATCCATACATCAAGACCTCACTACAAGCACTCATCAAATACAGCAGCGGATACCCAGTACATATAGTATGAAAACTAATATGCAAAGCCTCCTGCTCGTCTTCGTCATCTTCAGCGTAGAACTCCTAGCACAGCACCTGTCACCTGCTTACCTAGTCTGCCCATCCCAACATGGATGAACAGCCCAAGGTAATAAGAGGAGACATAAAACCTTGAGTCAGACAAAGTCTTAGTGAGCAGTAAATTAACTATCAAACATACCAAAAGAGCATAAGGAATAAAAGGAATAGGAACCAAACCATCCCACTCCACCTCTTTCTACAGTGATAGCCCCCAGACACACACTAAGGAGAAGCAAGCATAATATAGCAGTTAAGTAAGGTAAAGCAATAATCACTCGAGTCAAGGACGATGTTTTCCAAATACAAACCCCCAAGGCCTAAACCAAGATCAGATAAGCACCCAGAAAACACCGCTCTTGAAGCCGAATGATGATACAACCAAACATCCAAACATCCATGACTCTGGCTATCACTGTTATCATTGCCTTGATTTCACCGTTAGTTGAATGACCGCCTGTCAAGGGCTAATGGTAACCCCGGTTTAGCCATAACTCCGCACGTCATCGTGACCCGTGCCTAAGCCGAACGCATCAGCCCAGGGTACTAGCACGTCATCATGACCCGTGCCTGGAACGTCATCGTGACCCGTTCCAACGTACCCTTGCTTTGAGTATGCTAGAACCTTCAACAACGATGAGATCTTAGCCTCCTAGTCATCCTCCTCGACGACTACTTCCATACTAGCTCAAGCGCCTCTCAAGCTAACCATTATCCACCCCAACCCGGACCGCATCACCGAGTTATAACTTTGCACGTCGTCATGACCCGTGCTTGGAACGTCTTCGTGACCCGTCCCATCACAACATATGTCTTGCCTCATCACATCATAGCAAAGTCTCTCAACTTGGAACGTCATCATGACCCGTCCCATCTCAACACAAGCCTTGCCTCATCATATCATCGCAAAGTCCCAACTCAACCATGCTTTGCCTTCTCGCATCATGGCAAGATCCCACATCCTCGAATCCATCCATATGAGCTTCCACATCCGCTTCATATGCCATTGGCAGCTTTCACCATTCAAGAGCCTTCTTCCGTAGCTTTTGAATCATCTTCAATCACCTTGTTCCAAATCAACTACTAGCTAACTTGGAAACAATCAAATCTAGCATTCATTCAAACACTCAACCATTCAAACAAGATCTATTAAGCAATATCAATTATAATGGCAATTTCGTAATTAAGTGAGCAAAAGTCCAACATACGTGAAATCATGGTTTTTAGCATAGATCTATCAAATCTAAAACATGGGTCTAATACTTGATAAATAACTTTCATAGATAAACATCTTCAAATATGATGGATCTACATGCAGACTTAAGGAAAATGCGAGAAAACGCTAACTTTAACACATAAATATATCACCAATCCACTACACTCCTTTGGGTCCGTGTGAGAGATAACTACCACTCACCAAATCACCAAAACAACCTAAAATGAATCAACTACAGATCTGGACAGCAAGGACTTGGACTTGATCCGGAGAAATTTCACTTGAAACGGTGAAATCTAGCCTCTTCGGATGAAAATCTTCAACTTTGGCTCTTGATCTTTGATCTTGATCTTCAATCTTCAATGGATGTTAGCACTTGATGGAAGTAGAGAAAGAAGTGAAGAAAATACCGTAGTCGAGTTTCCAAAATGGCAGCACTTCGTCGCTTCGAAATCCGGTGCCAAAAAGTGAGCCGAACACCTCTATTTATAGGCTGGATCCCCCATGAGTCGTCGCCCATAACTCGTCGCCGACCCAACTCCTGAGTCGCCCCCGACTCATCCCATGCCGACTCAACAACTCCAACGACCTATGCCTAGCCGACTCAACACAGGCCATTCACACGACTTAACAACCCAGGCCGACTCATCAACACACTGCCGACCTATACGACTCAACTACCTACGAGACACGACTTAGCGACTTAACCTTATAGCCGACCTAACGACACACACGACCCAACACCCTACCGACTCATCTACACAACCGACTCACCAGGCAGCCGACCCACACTAAGTCGTACTAAGGTCCTATTTGCCACACGACTCACGACCTACAGCCTCACCGACTCAGAGACCTAACGACTCAAAAGCCTAAGTCCCTAACGACTTATCCACTAAGTCGGCCCACCGACCTAAGCCTTAGCCGACTCAACATCTACCGACTCAACTCCCTAAGTCGGTCACTTCCTTAGGTCGGTCTAAACTACTGGATCCCTAACACTATGAGTCGGCAACGACTCATTTTGCTAACCCTTAACCCGCTGACTCGGCCTAGGCCATGAGTCGTTCCTCTCTTGACTCGGTCACATACTAACTCGGCCACACCTACACTCGCTCCTTCTCTAAGTCGCTCTAACACTATAAGTCATTAACTCTCATGAGTCGGCCACCATGAGTCGGTAACGACTCAAGCCTTAACTCGGCTATGACTCATCACCTGACCCACTAACTCGTCCAAACGACTTACCTAACTTAAGTCGGTTGCTTCCTTATCTCGGCCAACACTCCAACCCGTAACCCCTCCTTGAGTCGGTCCCCTATGAGTCGGTCACGACTCATCCCTTAGCTCGGCAATGCTCATGAGTCGGTCACAACTCATACTCCACCCGGGTTAACTTCTAAACGACTCAAGCTAGAGGCAACACAAACAACACTATCGACCTGCAAATTCTACGATTTATCGACACGTAAAATACGGGTCGTTACACTTGGGTCATTACTTATCTACATATCCTAAACTTCAAAGTAGGAGAGAGGGAAAGCTAAAAGCTCCTAGTGACACTTTTCTTGGTCAAGGTATTTTCCATTCAATACTTAATGGCATTATTTTATTTTGTGATCTTCCTATTCTAGTTCTTTATGATATGGTTTCATCTTATCATTTTATATCAAAAGAACTTGTTGATTCATTTTCTTTAAAACATTTTAGGCTTGGTGACTTTTTTTTGAGAATTGCGAATTCGGTTGGTGGACCCGCAACACTCCATTTTCTTTGTTTTGATGTCAAGATTATTTTATGTGATCATGTTATGCGTTACTTAGGCTTCGGAATTGATTTTTGTGAAAGGATTGGTTTAATCATTATGAAGTCCATATCCTATGTCCCGAGTGGACTATCTATCTTTGACATTCTTAATCTGTTAAGTAGATATCTATTTTTCTTTGTGATTTCGATTCCACTTTGGTGGCATCATTTTATTCCATAAGCCCACATGTTGAGTAAAGTGTTATTTCTTTCATTTGGGTTGTTGTGAATTTTTCGGTATTTTTGAGCTTGTCTTAGGTTTATCACCTAAGCAATCTTTTGAGTGGTGTTAAGGTCTTTTCAACTCGACCTTGCCACCGGTTTTCATTTGCTACGAGTCGCATAAGTTTGCATTCTACCTACCGCATTCCGCACTCAATATGATTCTTATGAATGACTTATTATGTCATTCAGTTTGTCCAGCTTATTTCATCCATTTTATAAATCGAGTATTCTATGAATATTTGGATGAGACCATTCTTGTAAATATTGGTTTTGGATGAAAATAGCAATTTAAAAATTTTACATATCTTTTTCATAAGATTTATTTATAAGTATAGTTGGATTTTGTTCTTAAACGAGCAAAGAATATTAAAGACATTTTTGTCATATAGAAGATGATTTTGTGATTTTATTGCCCATTTAGTGTTTTAAGAATTCTGATCGATGCGCTTGATCAACGTTATCGATAGAAATCTCCTAAACGCTTTAATGAGACAATCAGATATAGTAAATTGACTTGTAAAAAAGTAATTTTTTCTAGAAAGATAATTACATAAAGATAATTGTGATTATTGAAAATTTTAGCTTTTTTGGGAAAGTAGATTATTTAAAAAGAACTCTTTTTCGGTACTCTTGTTCTTATGATTTCCGAAGGGAACCAAGACTTCATTGTTTGTACCAATGCTAGTCGTATTGGTTTGGGTGCCATTCTCTTGCGAAAGAGAACGTGCTATCACTTTTGTTTCTAAATATTTTAAGCCGATAGAGACTAGTTATGCCACTCATGATCTAGTGCTCGCGGCTATTGTTGTCGAATTTTAGAGTTTGGCATCATCATTTATTGTTGGGGAAGAAATTCATTCTCCACTCCGATCATAAATCTTTGAAATGTTTATTTTCTCATAAGGAACTTTATGTTGTCATGAGTTCCTTGCATCTTATGATCTTGATATTCTTTATACTCCCGAGAATGGAGAATCGTGCTGCCAATGCACTTAGTCGTAAGCAACAAGCAGTTATTTCTATGATGATATCCGAACGGAACGATCTCGAGATTTTGTCCACTTGTGAGATTCGAGATCGTGAGTCCGATTTATGTTCATCTCTTGTTTATGTAGCCTTGAGGCTCATCCTTCTCTTTTTGACTGCATTCTTAAATTTAAAAAGCTAGATCCCGAATTGGCTCTTCTTAGCCAAAGTTGTAGGGATAAAATTAATATTGAAGGTTTGAAAGACTTTGATATTGATTCTCGTGGCGGTATTCGAAAATTTGGTACACTTATTTTGCCAAATATTGGTAGTCTTCATAAAGACATTTTAGAAGATTCTCATCATTCTAAATTTACCATTCATCCCGATAGTAGTAAAATGTACGCGGATTTGAAGCGACTTTATTATTGGGATGGAATGAATTCTGATATTGCTAACCTTGTTAAGTGTTGCATGACTTGCCAACTCGTTAAGGTCGAGCATCAAAGGCCAGGTGGGTTATTGCAACCTTTGGATATTCCAATTTGGAAGTGGGATCAAATTTCAATGGATTTTATTGACGGCCTTCCCCATTCTTGTTCGGGTCATGATAGCCTATGAGTGATAGTTGGTAGACTTACTAAATCCACCCATTTTATTTCCGTTCGGTCTAATCATATCGTACCTCTTTTGGACAAACTCTTTATCAAAGAATTATTAAATTGCATGGAGTCCCTACTTCTATTGTCAGTGATGTTGATCCATTATTTACTAGTGTTAGAAGAGTCTTCAAAAAACTTTGGGAATGAAGCTTAGTTTTGGCACCGCTTATCATCCTCAGTCCGATGGACAAACCGAGCGTGTGAATCAAACTCTTGAAGATCTTCTTCGTACATGTGTTCTTGATTTTGGTGGAAGTTGGAAAGATCATATTTCTCTTGTTGAGTTTTCCTATAATAATATCTTACAATCTTCTATTGGTATGACACCTTTTGAGGCACTCTACGGAAGGCCATACCGATCTCCTTCTTGTTGGCTTAAGGCCGGTGAGAAGCTGTTTTTAGGTCCAGATTTTATTTATGATTCCACAGAAAAGACTGATCTTATTCGTCATAGGACGAAAGAAGCCCATAGTAGACAAAAATCCTATGCCGATAACCGAAGAAGGAAATTAGAATTTTCTGTGGAAGATTTTGTGTTTATTCGTGTTTCACCTATGAAGGGTGTTGTGCTTTTCATTCAATCGGGAAAGTTAGCACCTCGATATATTGGTCCATTTCCCATCACCTAATGTATTGGTTCCATGGCTTACCGCCTCTTATTACCGGCTCAATTTTCTGCTATTCATGACGTGTTTCACGTTTCTCAATTACGAAAATGCCTTCGATATCCCGATTCTATCCTTGAGCCCGGTGTTGTGGAAGAAATTTAAGTTTCGCCTAATTTAACTTGTAAGCAATATTCTATTCTTATTATTGCTTCAGAGGTCAAACGCCTTTGAGATAAAGATGTCCCTCTTGTGAAAGTTCAACGGTACTTAAATCCTAAGGATTGCTCTTGGGAATCTAGAGAATTCATCGAGCGAACACATCCAGACTTACTTTCTCGTGCTCTTTGAGATGAACTTCTAGTTTCAAATTTCTTTTGTGTTGATATGCTTTTATGGTTGTTACTTTTATTTCCTTCTTAAGTATTGCGTGGATGCAATTTCTTTAAGAAGGGGAGTATGTAACAACCCGCATATTTTACGATTGAGTATTTAAATATTTTATTTAAATATTTCATCGTTAGTCGGATTTTAGTCCGAAAAGCTACTTTTTGCAAACAGTCAAATTAGGACTCGAGACTACCCCCATTGAGTTCAAAATAATGTTTGCGATCTTTTTGAGTATAAACTTCAATATGTTTGGAGATAGTAGAATTTTGCTACTTTTTCACTTAGGGCTTTGGTTTTGTTTCAGCTCATTAGACCCAAGCTTCACCCCTCTTCTCTTCATTACTTTACTTCTATTTCCTAATACTCAAGCTTTAGCAACAATGGAGAGAGGAATGGGAAATTAAAACTCCAAGCCCGAGTTTCCATTTGCAAATCAATTTCTAGCTCGAAATTTATAGAAGAAGCTTTGGTAAGCCTCCTCTACTTCTTCTCCAACTCATTCTCTTACCAATTTCAGAAATTCCTAAACCTAATTTAGGAAATATTTCTCTTTTAAGCTTAGATTCAATCTCTTTTGGTTGGAATTGAAGAGTGATTGTACTTGACATTGCTCTATAGCTTCTTCTTCATTTTTTTGGGTTTAAAGGTGAGATATCTCATATCTATTTCTTTATCTATCTATGATTGTTGGGTATGAATTCCTAACACTTATTCATGTGCATTTGCTTTTGGTTTGGATTGAATTGGAGAGTATTCCAATTTTTTGTGTTTTAAGTTCAATTCTTTAAAAATCCTAACTTTTTTGTTTGATCATGTTTTTGGTGATGAATTGAAGAGCTTATAGGACCGGGTAGCCGATAGGCGTAAACCCCTAGCGTCCGTGCTTGTCCGATTGCAAATTGAGAGAGTTTGCACTTCATTTAAAATGGGATAGGAAATGTAGGAAATCAGGTTCAGTCGACTGAATTCTCTTAGTCGGTCGACTGAGTTGAAGCCCGAGAATTTTTCAGGTCTGTGTTCAGTCGACTGATTCAGGGAGTTTAGTCAACTGACCTGCTCCTGTTTTGCCTATTTATGCTCAATTTGCTTTGTTTTCCAATCTTTAATCGACCCTTCTTCTCCGATTAGTTGTTATCACCTTTGTCGACTTTGATGACTTCTATTTTAGGAATTTTTGGGTTTATCCACTTTGATGGATTCACTATCGGTTTCTTTGGATTTGATTCATGCCTTCGTATGTGAATTTTGATGATTGATTGTTCCCACAATCACTTTTTTGATTTGTCACTTTAAAAATATAAAGGTTTTAATACTAGTAGTAAATACCAAAACTCTTTCTTCAAAATGATTTCAGCACTATTTTATTACAAAGCTCGTTTTCTCGAACCGTTTTCCAATCTACTAGTATATAAAAAACTTTACCTCTCTCGTATGACAAATCTAATTAAATAACTTAGTAAAACAAGTGGTATGAAACACTTGCGTTTACTTCGTCGGTTAACTCTTGGAATTTTTCGATCGAATCTCTTGTGGCAATTTCCTAGTGGAGATTTACAATTTGTTTACAAATATTTAAGTTAAGCTAATGGTTATGGGACATGAAGCAAAACTCTTATATTTACTAGCTTAGTGTAATTGTAACAATCTTGCATTTTGATGAAATTAAATTGGGAATTAATTTAATTTTTGAATAAAATTGCAAAATTTATCGGTAAACAGATTCGAGTTTCTCCGAATTTAAATTTAATATGTGTTAATTCATTTGAAATTAGATCTTATATATCTGTGACCTAAGTAGAAAAATAAATGAATACATAAGGCAATTTGTATGTAAGGAAATTTACATACTTAAGTTAGAAATATAATTTTACACATAAGATAAATTACGAAATATGAAGTAAACAAATTTGTTAAATTTTAACGACTTAATAAAAAAATAGAACTTCCTTAAAATTTTCAAATTAACAAGACTAAAACAAAATTCAACATAAGACATACAAGACAATTAAAGTTTGAAATTCACTCGAGTATGTAAACAAAACAAAGCATACATGTACATGGGCATAAAAACAATCCTAGAAAAGTACATAAAGTCTACAAACATAACTAAAAATAGCTTTATATCCATAAAACATTAAGTTTTGAAAGCATAACCAGGCAAAGAAAAATATGGAGCCTACAAATAAAATATGTAGGCAAAATAGTTGTAGGCAAGAACAAAGCAAAGTAAAAATATAAAAATATCTAGGTACAAAATAAGGTAAGGTGGAGACATAAAGGACTTGAGTTATCTTCAGCCATGCTTAGCATTGTACAAACAAAACATAAACAATATTTTATCACCCTGTACAATATGTATATCCCTGTACACTTTTACTATATATCAAGTAAGCTTTCTTATATACATCACACTCTTCATCTCAGTTCGTCCACCATTATAATAAAGTATATCTAAAGTAATACAATCCTATATTTAAACAAACATCTCAGTAAAACATCAAAACAATTAATGCAAGCGTGAATCAAGAAAGAGGTTCCATTTAGCAAACTCAAACCAGGATTTTCAAGTTTTCAAATTTTAAAAGAGGTTTCAACTTCAATCTGAAAGCTCAGGTGAATTCAAACCATGATTTGCAAGGTGAGTAACATCCAACTATTTAAACTTAAGTATATATATATTTTGGGATTGCTTTGTGTATAGATATATATTGATCAGAGCATCTTCTCTGTTAGTTCCAAGGCATAGAACAACCAAAGAAAATCAAATTTCTTGTTTTCTAATCAATATCAGGCTTTGGTTTCCAAACAAAATAGTTGTATTTAAGTATGAGTTATAATCAAAAAGTTATTTCGTGAAGTAAAAATGCATATGAAAGGAAAGATCAAATTTTTCGCAGATGAAACTTTAAAACTTAGAAATTTTGAATGTAATAAAACTGTGATTCACGAATATAACTTGAATCCTTACCTAAATCTATGGTTTTTAAAATGAATTTGGTGATTTTTAGTGAGGTAGTTTGACAACAGTTCAATGATAATCGAAATTGGCGTTTTGACCAATATCATGTGACGTGTTGGACTGGGGGAATCGGGGTTGCTCGTGGTGATAAAGAAGCTATGGTGGTGATGGGAAAAATAGTGGGTGGTGGTTCAGTTCATCGTGGAAGCGGCGGCGAACAGTTCAAATTTTTAAACCTAATTTCTTCGTGTGTCGTGTATCGATCACCGTGGCTAGCATTGTTGATCGAGTGCGGTGAGCCTCTGGGTAATGGAAGTTTGGACGATGACGAGTCCACGGTCGGAGTTGTGTAGCCGCTGATGGTCGGAGGCGCGGGGACGAGACATTTCTTTGGTCGCTGTTTTGGTCGTGATGGCTCGAGCTATGCTCGAATTCGACTGAGGGTAGGTTTGGGTTTTTGGGTCGATCTGGGTTGAGGGTGTGATCGATCTTGACTTGCCGAAGCTAGTGAAGATCGGCAGAAGTTGATCGAGGTCCGGTGCACGTGCACAGCGATGATATTCGTGTCAGTAGTTTGGGTTCTCAGGTGTGACCCGAGGGGTACTCTAGTAGATAAGGGGTTTCTTCGAGTTAGGACTCAAATTTCGAGATTTGCGTGTAAAGAAACAGTTCAATATTTAAACTTTTTAATACGCGAGAGGGAAGGAGGAGAAACTCGGGGAAATAGGCAAAGAAACTCGGGGTTCAACTCGAGTGAAACTGAGATTCGCTCGGGTTTTGGTTCCAATGCTAAGCTTAACAAAAATTTTAAGTTATTAAATAAAAATGGAATTTTTACGAAAGATAAATGGTTTGTTTGATTGATTTATATGTAAGATAATTGAGAATGTTAATTTCTTTAAAATTGGAATTTAAGTGATTAATATATTGGTAATTAAGAAATTTTCAAATTAACTAATTAAAGTTAATTAATGATTGAGAGTTAACTAATTAAGTAATTTAACTAAAAAATCAATAATTGATTAACTAAGTAATTAATAAGTGATTAGTGACAAATAAATGATAAATTAAGTTTTATTAAATAAAAAATTAAGGTTATTAATTGATAATAAATTAATATTAATGAATTGATTTTAAAGATAATTAAGAAGTGACTAATTTGATGTTTTGAAATTTAAAAAAATTAATTAATGTGTTCTTGATGGTAATTCAAATTATAATCAATAATGAACAACATGAGTGAATTTCTTTAGCAGAGCATATAAAGAAATTTTAATCGTTAATAAAGGTTATTAATTAAGATTAATTTAGAAGTTAAAGATTAATTGATTCATTAATTAAGGATGGTTAGTTAATGATTAAAGGGAAATTTATCTCAGATTATTTGAAATTAACTTATGTTAAGTAACCAGGATTAATGACAAGTAATACATCTGATCTAGATTAATCAGTTAATTAATAAATTTTACCTATAAATGTTTAGATCTTATTGAATGGTTGAATTGTTGATATTCCCGATGTCTGATGTTTTGTGATATATCCTTATTTGAATGGTGATCTAAAATGTGATTAATCATCTGTGATGAAATTTATTATCTATGATATATATCTGTTATCTGTAAGATAAGCGTTATAGTTTATACTACTTATGAACTATTTTTTTTGTTTTAATCTGGGATGATAGAATGATGTTTTACTATTGTGTTAAACCCCTGGGCCACACTTATACACAACAAATATGGATTTCCCGAGGAAATCGGTTAAGTCACAGATTTTTGAAATATTTCTAAATTTGAATTTTTAAATTCAAATGTTTTGGAAATGGATTGGGTTTAAAGTGAATAGTAATTGAAAAAAAATGAAATTTATTTTGAATAACTTGATTAAGTTTTGGAATTTAAATAATTTGATTTAAATTCGAAATTTGAAATTGAAATCTATGTTTGGAAACTAAAGACTAAAGATGTTATACTAGTTATATATGGGTTAAACTATTTTAAAAGTATTGATTTTGGAATGAGAATATAATTTAAGGGATTTAACTAGTGCAAATAAAATTGGATCTTTCTAAAATGGAAATTATTTTTTATCAAATAATAAAAGCTTTCACATAAATAATGAACTTTAGATTTGTGTAAAAGGGATTTAAAGTTAAAAATGAAAATTGATTTTCAAAGTTATGAAAACTAGTTTGAAAGCTATGGGTTAAATCTTGACATAAAGATTTAACGAGTTAATCCTAATTGGAATGGAAATTGTTTTGAAATCTATGATTGTGAAACTGGGTGTACTTTGTGAAATGAACCCTTTTGTTTAAAAGATTTGGAAATGGTAATTTGTTTAAACCATTTGAAAGAAATTTTTTGGGTAAAAAGCTGTGATTTAAATGAGACTCCATTATCCATATGATTTTTAATATTGCGCTCGTTATTCGGTTTAGCCGGGGAAGGACCCTTGTGTTATATAATCCATTTCGAATAATGGTACGTCGTTATGGATAGCATTTGAAGACCGGTGATGAAGACTGGGTATTGCAAGAATGGAAAGATAACCCGTTGATTGTCTCTGCACCAAGTCGCGCCGGTATATAGATTGCCTAAGTGATGGGAAGTCCGATCGGGATTGTGAATACCCGGATTGCAAGGTCTTCTTCGGAAGTGCCTTCGATTCTGTTCGAACCCAGAATCGATTTGTATGGATTGTATGTCTGACATTACATTTGAGATATAAAGCAGATTTCTTTCAAATGCATTTCTGTTGGTGGCGAAGAATCTATTTTCTTAGCTTAACACCTTCTCTGAGACGTACGAGCTCAGAGGTTATGTAGTTGAAGGTTATCAGTGATATACTTCCAATTTGGTAATATGGCATGCTGAGTGTTGCTGATCATTTGTTGATCAAAGCGTGGCTTTTGCGAAAAGCGTTGCTTTGTGGACGAGACTTCATCGAACCTCACAACCTGGTAATGGTCAAAACAGGAAGAATGCAGCAAAGGTTATTCGGGATAGCGCCCCCTGAGGGTATGTTCATTTCCTTCTGGATAGAGGTAGTATCATGGTATGGAGCCTAGATATTTAACCTATGTGGCTACTGCGAATTTATTACTTTGTGGTTGTTGGTTGTTGGGATCCCGGATAAAGGTTTGTTACGACCGGGGGATGGCGTACTCTTGTCAGTAGTTGCCCAGTTAGGGGTAAACTGGTCTTGTGTTGGCAGAGATCTGGTTAGGCTCTCGGGGAGTCTTTCTTGAGGCGTACCCATGTGGCAATGGGAAGTTACTTGGCCCAACCGTTTGTTGGAAATCCAATTACCAATACGTACCCAGTACGGTTTTAGTTCTATAAACTGCCATTTACTTTTGGTGGCGCCCCACTGTTTAGATGGTAGCTATAGTAGGCAAACGATAATGGTCGTATGTTGGCTAAGATTTATATTATACTTTCGCAATGTTTTCCTACACTTTGCACTTATATTAATAATATCAAAGAAATTTGCCTATCAAGCATGTTTAACTATCATAAGGAGAAATCTCCTCTGATTCTGCGTTTGCATTGTGTGTGCGTGCGGGAGGCCTTATGGTAATCTCATTTTCTAAAAGCATTGCGAATCTAATTTAAAATATTTCTTTGTTTGTTTTTAAAAGATAAAATGTTTTTGTTACTCATACGAGTCCCACGACTGACCTAGAGTTTATTTTCACTTTCCTAAACTCTTGGTGCTCAAATTTTTTTTCACATGGGCAGTCTAGAGTTGGGTGTTTCAGATAGTCAGGTACAGTAAATAATCTGAAGCTAGTTCAGTCTTTGGATAACGGACGAGACTTCCTTATCTTTATGCATCGTTATTTGGAGTTCGAGCTATTTCTGGTGCTTAGGAGTTCTCTTTTGAAGACTATTCTTTCTATTGGAGATCATAGTTATTCTTTCCGCTGCTATTTTCTTGTATCATATCTCTGATGTATGTTGATATTCATTGTATATCAATCATTGTATCAGATATTGTATCAATGTATTATTCTTTTTCTTCAGCTGTGTAATTATATTTAGTTGTGTTATAAGCTCCTACGACTCGGATTTGACATTTAAATCATCTGCATTTGAATATGAGTGTCGTATTCGGTGCCCATTTTCGAAGGTCGAGTCAGGATCGTTATAAGCGGTATCAGAGCTAAGGTTGAACTTTAGCTCAAGAGTATAACACGTTAGGTAGCTCATTAGAGATAGGGTGAAGTATACCCTAGAATGAGTAATCTCTAAGATATCCTTCGAATGCCTCAGTAAATTCTCTTACTATCCACTGATAGTGAGGATGAGTGCAAGAAGAGAACGAGATAGGGGACAGGGGAATACCACTTCATATGGTCAATACCCTGCAACAGTGGAAATAATTTTCTCTATCAATCTCCTTTGATTCGTCTTTCCAAATTCTTTTGATTACTTTATGGCAGTTGCAAGAAGAAGTTTCAATGTGATGGTGGCCCTACGAATCGTTGTAGAAAATCCCCACATCATATCTTCATCGGTTTCTTATCAGTTTTTGATTTTAAACCTTAATGAATATGAATTGGAAATTTGGAATTAAAATTTTAAATAAATTGAAAATTTTAAATAGAGTTAACTTGATTAATAGAATATGAAGGATAATTTGAATTATATCGATAAAACGATATCGGTTAGAACCAAATTTTGAAATTCTGTTGTAATTTCATGGTAGATCGAAGTCCAAAGAGGGACAAGATATTTATACCCCAAAGTATAACTATTCCGACTAAAGTTTGGATTCCATATCTGATATTTGGAAATTGTGGAAGATTTAAATCCATTTATCTATTGTTTGGGTGTCAATATATTCTACGAACGGTTAGTTATCCCTTCAAACTAACCGGTGCCTTGCATATTTCGTAGATCTGGATAACCCGAGTATATTATGAAAAACTTGATAGAACCTTTCTTGTATCTATTGTTGATATTCTGATTTGGTAAGCCAAATGCAGAAAAGATATTTAGTTTGACTTTATGAATCATATTTCATCTATCTTTGGATTTTAATTTTGATTGTAGAAAACACATAGCATCACCCGAGGAGGAGGAACCTCAAAGGCCAGAAGAGTTGGTGATTATGGTTCAACAAGTCAGATTCAGGAGCCGATTATCGATGAAGAAGTACCAGAGCAGCCCAAGGAGGAGATTGAAGAAGAACCCGAAGAGGTATTTGACGATGAAGAAGAATTCGAGGTCGAGGAAGGACTCGAGGAGGACGAGGAAGAGTTTGAGGACGAAGAAGAATATAAAATTGAGGAGTATTATGTAGAGTCCGAAGATGATGAAGCATTTATTTGGGATATAGATGGTTCCATAAAGGAGCTAGATGGTGGAGGTTTTATCCCTGTAGTACCTGATCCGGTGGAAGTTGTGGAAACAGACAGTGAGGCGGAGATCTATGAATTGTCAGGGCCTGAAAGGGAAAGCACTGATAGTGAGGATCTGTAGATGATTAGGATGTTTCCTTTTGGGTAATATATGCTTTATATATGTATTTTGACTTAGAATTTCGTAATTGCAAGGTGTATGTATATGTAGGGTTGGATGAGTGACTATAACATTTGTATGAATGCCCTTAGTAACACTTAATATAAAGTGTATTTTGGATAATTTATAAAACAAAACTGGCAAATTTCGAGGACAAAATTTCTTAAGGAGGGGAACCTGTAACGATCCCGGATTTTGACTAAATTAAATTGGGAATTAATTTAATTTTTGAATAAAATTGTAAAATTTATCGATAAACAGATTCGAGTTTCTCCGAATTTAAATTTAATATGTGTTAATTCATTTGAAATTAGGTCTTATATATTTGTGACCGAAGTAGAAAAATAAATAAACATATAAGAAAATTTGTATGTAAGGAAATTTAAATACTTAAGTTAGATATATAATTTTACACCTAAGATAAATTACGAAATATGAAGTAAACAAATTTTTTAAATTTTAACAACTTAATAAAAAAATAGAACTTCATTAAAATTTTCAAATTAACAAGACTAAAACAAAATTCAACATAAGACATACAAGATAATTAAATTTTTGAATACACTGGAGTATGTAAACAAAACAAAGCATATATGTACATGGGTATAAAAATAAACCTGGCAAAGTAAATAAAGTATACAAATCATAACTAAAAATAGCTTTATATCCATAAAACATTAAGTTTTGAAAGCATAACTAGGGAAAGAAAAATATGGAGCCGGTAAATAAAATATGTAGGCAAAATAGTTGCAGGCAAGAACAAAGCAAAGTAAAAATATAAAAATATCTAGGTACAAAATAAGGTAAGGTGGAGACAAAAAGGACTTGAGTTATCTTCACCCATGCTTAGTATTGTACAAACAAAACATAAACAATATTTTATCACCCTGTACAATATGTATATCCCTATACACTTTTACTATATATCAAGTAAGCTTTCTTATATACATCACACTCTTCATCTCAGTTCATCCACCATTATAATTAAGTAAATCTAAAGTAATGCCATCCTATATTTAAACAAACATCTAAGTAAAACATCAAAACAATCAATGCAAGCCTGAATCAAGAAAGAGGTTCCAGTTAGCAAACTCAAACCAGGATTTTCAAGTTTTCAAATTTTAAAAGAGGTTTCAACTTCAATCTAAAAGCTCATGTGAATTCAAACCATGATTTGGAAGGTGAGTAACATCCAACTATTTAAACTTAAGTGTGTGTCTATATATATATATATATATTTTGGGATTTCCTTGTGTATAGATATATATTGATCAGAGCATCTTCTCTGTTAGTTCCAGGGCATAGAACAACCAAAGAAAATCCAATTTCTTGTTTTCTAATCAATATCAGGCTTTGGTTCCAAAACAAAATAGATGTACTTAAGTATGACTAATAATCAAAAAATCATTTTGTGAAGTAAAAATGCATATCGAAGGAAACATCAAATTTTTAACAGATGAAACTTTAAAACTTAGAGATTTTGAATTTAACAAAATAGTGATTCACGAATATAACTTGAATCCTTACCTAAAGCCATGATTTTTAAAATGAATTTGGTGATTTTTAGTGAGGTAGTCTGAAAGCAGTTCAATGATAATCAAAATTGGCATTTTGACCAATTTCCAGTGACGTGTTGGACTGGGGGAATTGAGGTTGCTCATGGTGATAGAGGAAGCTATGGTGGTGATGGGAAAAATAGTGGGTAGTGATCTAGTTCATCATGGAAGCGGCGACGAATAGTTTAAATTTTTAAACCTAATTTTTTCGTGCATCGTGTATCGATCACTGTGGCTAGCATAGTTGATCGAGTGCGGTGAGCCTTTGGGTGATGGAAGTTTGGACGATGACGGGTCCATTGCCGGAGTTGTGTAGCCGCTAGTGGTCGGAGGCGCGGTGACGAGACATTTCTTTGGTCGCTGTTTTGGTCATGATGGCTCGAGCTATGCTCGAATTCTATTGAGGGTAGGTTTGGGTTTTTGGGTCGATCTGGGTTGAGGGTGTGATCGATCGTGACTTGCCGGAGCTAGTGAAGATCGCCAGAAGTTGATCGAGGTCCGGTGCACGTGCACGGCGATGATATTCGTGTCAGTAGTTTGGGTTCTCAGGAGTGACCCGAAGGGTACTCGAGTGGATAAGGGGTTTCTTCGAGTTAGGACTCGAGTATAGTGATTTGCGTGGGAAGAAACAGTTCAATATTTAAACTTTTTAATACGCGAGAGGGAGGTAGGAGAAACTCGGGGAAATAGGCAAAGAAACTCGGGGTTCAACTTGAGTGAAACTGGGATTCGTAGGTTCCAATTCTAAGATTGACAAAAAATTTAAGTTATTAAATAAAAATGGAATTTTATGAAAGATAAATTGTTTGTTTGATTAATTTATTTGGTTAGATAATTGATAATGTTAGTTTCTTTAAAATTGGAATTTAAGTGATTAATAAATTGGTAATTAAGAAAATTTCAAATTAACTAATTAAAGTTAATTAATGATTGAGAGTTAACTAATTAAGTTATTTAACTAAAAATTCAAACTAAGTAATTAAATAAGTGATTAGTGATAAATAAATGATAAATTAAGTTTTATTGAATAAAAAATTAAGGTTATTAATTGATAATAAATTAAGATTAATGAATTGATTTTAAAGATAATTAAGAAGTGATTAATTTGATGTTTTGAAATTAATAAAAAATTAATTAATGTGTTCTTGATGGTTATTCAATTTATAATCAATAATGATCAATATTAGGGAATTTCTTTAGCAAAGCAATTAAAGAAATTTTAATCATTAATAAAGGTTATTAACTAAAGTTAATTTAGAAGTTAAAGATCAATTGATTCATTAATTAAGGAAGCTTAGTTAATGATTAAAGGGAAATTTATCTCGTATGATTTGAAATTAACTTATGTTAAGTAACCAGGATTAATGACAAGTAATACATCTGATCTAGATTAATCAGCTGATTAATAAATTTACCTATAAATGTTTAGATCTTATTGAATGGTTGAATTGTTGATATTCCCGATATCTGATGTTTTGTGATATATCCTGATTTGTGTGGTTATCTAAAATGTGATTAATCATCTGTGATGAAATTTATTATATGTGATATATATCTGTGATCTGTAAGATAAGCATTATAGTTTATACTGCTTATCAACTATATTTTTGTGTTTTAATCTGTGATGATTGAATGATGTTGCACTATTGTGTTAAACCCCTCGGTCACAATTATGCACACACAAATATGGATTTCACGAGGAAATCGGTTAAGTCGCAGATTTTTAAAATAGTTTTAAATTTGAATTTTTAGAGTCAAATGTTTTGGAAATGGATTGGGTTTAAAGTGAAAAGTAATGGAAAAAAATGAAATTTATTTTGAATAACTTGTTTAAGTTTTGGAACTTAAATAATTTGATTTAAATTCAAAATTTGAAATTGAATTCTATATTTGGAAACTAACGACTAAAGATGTCATACCAGTTATATATGGGTTAAACTATTTTAAAAGTATTGATTTTGGAATGAGAATATAATTGAAGGGCTTTAACTCGTGCAAATAAAATTGGATCTTTTTGAAACGGAAACTCTTTGTTTTCAAGCTTTCACATAAGTAATGAATTTTCGATTTGTGTAAAAGGGATTTCAAGTTAAAAATGAAAACTGATTTTCAAAGTTATGAAAACTGGTTTGAAAGCTATAGGTTAAATCTTGACGTAAAGATTTAACGAGTTAATCCTAATTCCAATGGAAATTGTTTTGAAATCTATGATTGTGAAACTGGGTGAATTTTGTGAAATGAATCCTTTTGTTTAAACCATTTGAAAGAAAAGTTTTGGGTAATAATCTGTGATTTGACTGAGACCCCAGTATCCATATGATTTTTAATATTGCGCTCGTTATTCGGTTTAGCCGTGGAAGGACCCTTGTGTCATATAACCCATTTCGAATAATGGTACGTCGTTATGGATAGCATTTGAAGACCGGTGATGAAGACTGGGTATTGCGAGAACGGAAAGATAACCCGTTGATTGTCTCTACACCAAGTTGTGCCGGTATAGAGATTCCCTAAGTGATGCGAAGTCCGATCGGGATTGTGAATAACTGGATTGCAAGGGCTTCTTTGGAAGTGCCTTTGGTTATGTTCGAACCCAGAACAGACTTGTATGGATTGTATGTCTGACATTACATTTGAGATATAAAGCAGATTTCTTTCAAATGCATTTCTGTTGGTGGCGGAGAATTTATTCTCTTAGCTTAACACGCTTTTCTGAGACGTACGAGCTCAGAGGTTATGTAGTTGAAGGTTATCAGTGATGTACTCCCAATTTGGTAATATGGCATGCTGAGTGCTGCTAATCATTTGTTGATCAAAGCGTGGATTTTGTGAAAAGCGTAGCTTTGTGGACGAGACTTCGTTGAACCTCACAACCCGGTAATGGTCAAAACAGGAAGAATGCAGCAAGGTTACTTGGGGATAGCGCCCCCTGAGGGTATGTTCATTTCCTTCTGGATAGAGGTGGTATCATGGTATGGAGCCTAGATATTTAACCTATGTGGTTACTGCGAATTTATTACTTTGTGGTTGTTGGTTGTCGGGATCCCGGATAATGGTCGGTTATGACCAGGGGATGGCATACTCGTGTCAATAGTTACCCAGTTAGGGGTAACCTGGCCTTGTGTTGGTAGAGATCGGTTTGATTCTCGGGGCATCTTTCTAGAGGCGTACCCATGTGGCAATGGCAAGTTCCTTGGCCTGACCATTTGTTTGAAATCCAATTACCAATATGAACCCAGTACAGTTTTAGTTGTATAACCTGCCATTTACTTATGGTGGCGCCCCACTGTTTAGATGGTAGCTATAGTAGGCATACGATAATGGTCGTGTGTTGGCTAAGATTTATATTATACTTTCGAAATGTTTTCCTACACTTTCACTTATAGTAACAATATCAATGAAATTTGCCTATCAAGCATGTTTAACTATCATAAGGAGAAATCTCTTCCGATTCTGCGTTTGCATTGTGTGTGTGTGCGGGAGGCATTATGGTAGTCTCATTTTCTAAAAGCATTGCGAATCTAATTTAAAATATTTCTTTGTTTGTTTTTAAAAGATAAACTGTTTTTGTTACTCATACCAGTCCCACGACTGACCTGGAGTTTATTTTCCCTTTCCTAAACTCTGGGTGCTCAAATTTTTTTTCACACGGGCAGTCTAGAGTTGGGTATTTCAGATAGTCAGTTTCAGTAAATTACCTGCAGCTAGTTCAGTCATTGGATAACGGACGAGACTTCCTTATATTTATGCATCGTTATTTTGAGTTCGAGCTATTTCTGGATTGGTGCTTTGGAATTCTCTTTTGAAGACTATTCTTTCTATTGGAGATCATAGTTATTCTTTCCGCTCCTATTTTCTTGTATCATATCTCTGATGTATATTGATATTCATTGTATATTGATCATTGTATCAGATATTGTATCAATGTATTATTCTTTTTCTTCCGCTGTGTTATTATATTTAATTATGTTATAAGCTCCGGCGACTCAGATTTGAAGTTTAAATCTGTGGCATTTGAATATGAGTGTTGTATTCGATGCCCATTTTCGAAGGTCGAGTCAGGATCGTTATAGTAATTGACACTTAACCTCAAGCGGAAGTCTACAATTTGTTCGTAAATAATTAAGTTAAGCTAGTGGTTATGGGACATGAAGCTAAACTCATTTATTTACTAGCTTAGTGTAATTTACAATTATCGATCAATGATGATCAATTTGTGATTTAGACTAGCAATGTGCGATGTCTCTTTGTCTGCGAGGGAGACTAAACCCCATTTTTAGTGAAGCTTCGGCTTGGTGGGATAGCGACCCATGGTCTTTGGACCGTTTTAGTGGAACTTCAGCTCAAAGATCTTCGGACCGTTTTAATGGAGCTTCGGCTCAAAGGTCTTCGCCCCGTTTTTGTGGAGCTTCGGTTCAAAATTAATGGTTAGCAACCATGGAATAGTGTTCCATTTTATGATACATGTGTTGGTGAGTTTTAATGCTCCCGTCTTGTGATAGGCCTCTCTCCCCCTTTTTGTTATTTCTAGATTTCTATTGATCATTTCTAGAATTTATGTTTCATCAATTTTCGTGATTTACATTGATAAGATTTATCAATTTTGTGCATTGGTGAATTTGTGTTTCGCTAACTTTTCTGATTGGCAAAGATGTTATTGTCAATATTGTGGTTTGGTGAATAAAATTAAGAATATGACATTCTTTTTAGTGCTTTGAGATTCCTTGTGATTTTTTATGATTTTTGTTGTTATTTAATGTATATTTATTGTTGTATGACATTTTTGTTATCATACGTTTGTATCATATCTCTTCTCATATCTCATTTTACATGATAATTATAGCTAGACTGATCCGTTTATTATTTTCTTCTTAAATAATACTTGGGTCAAACCGAGATGTTACGGGTGCTTCCTCTTGACTCCTTATCAGGGACTGTCGCCTGATTTTTGGCTAACTACTTTAGATTAGTGGTTTTTGTTTTGTATACATTCGAGATGGAGACTCCTTGATGTATACTTAATCATTTGTCTAGCACTTTTGTCTATTCTTTTTGTCATATTGTGGATCTTGTTCGACCACTACTCTGATGTACACTTTATATGTTATATATTCATATCTATTTCCGCCTTTGTGATATGGATATCTGTGACTGATTTGTGTTATGCTTATTTCTATATTTGTTTCCGAACATATTATAGCCACTGCGTAGTAGCTTTGAGTTTGTATCGGATAATAATTACGATAGTTTGGTTTAACACAAATACAGGAAACTTGATAAACTGAAGTTTGGATAAATCTCATTATATCTATTCTACATTATATATCAACGAGATATTCAACATTAATGTAAAACGTAATCAGTGGTTTGCAAAAAATTACGAAGTAGATGATGCACTAATCCAATCTATAATAGTAGCAGAGATTAGTACTACATCCATTTCGATTGTTTTTCATTGTGTTGTCCAATTAGCATGTTGAAGATTTACTTCCATAAACTAGCGCATCTTATATGTTGTTAAATACCTTCTCTTGACCTTATTAAAGTTTCAACAGATTAGAAAGAAACCAAATGTTGGTCATGGAATGATAAATATAGTGATTAATCCAATACTACTACATGTGCAATATGATTTATAAACTTAAAAGGACCAATAATTTTGAGGAGCGGCAGCAGCATACATAACTATTATCATATTTTGATTGAGTGCATAAAACCCGATAAAGTCGTGCTCTTTTTGAGAGTATATTTTCTTTACAAAATTGGATTGTTTGAATATAATACTCCATTCTTTTCAAGTCTAGTTGATTAAAAAAATGTTGGTTAAATGAAGAATAAAGATGCTCGACCTTTACCGAAGAAGAATAAGATATAAAGGATTTTCAATGTAGGACAGTGGTTTAGTAATCAATCAAACATAAAAAAATTCATACACCCATTTGTTAAATACTTGTAGGTTTCTTGAATTTCTTATTATGTAGCCAACAACAGATCTCTAGCGCCCTTTCAAAATTAATTATAAGAACTAGATGTAAATAAAAGTGTCATATGTACTTAAATATGGCATGAAAAATCAGCTAATGGCTACATATAAAAATAAATTGAAGAAATTAGGATAATACTCAACAAATGGGTTCGTGATATGTATTTTTTATGTATGATTAGTTAATAAATCACTATCCTATTGAAAACCATTTATTTCTTATGCTTATTCAATGAAGGCTGAGTATTTTTATTCTTTATTTAAGGCAAACCTTTTTTTGTTGGTCGGACTGAGAAGAGTGAGCATTTTTTTAGACACTCGGATCTTATGAAGAGAAGATACTCTCAAAAATAGCACGTCTTCATAAGGTTACATGTACTCAATCAAAATATAATAATAGTTATTATACTTGACCACTACTTAAATTTACTAGTCCTTGAAGGTTTAAATCATATTGTTTATGTAGTAGTATTGAATAACTTATTACACGTATCTTTCTACGACAAGCATTTGGCTTCTACCTAATTTGCTACATCATTGATTGGGTCAACATAAAGTACATAGTAATGTAAAAAAATTATAGGCTGAGAGAGGTACATCTTTAACACAATACTTAGTCAATACAATAAAAATATTTGAAATGAATGCAGTACTAATCTCTTCTACTATTACAAATTGGAGTATTGAATCATCTACTAAGTCCACTTATTACATTTTGCGTACATGGTGAATATCTCACTGATATGTATAACATAATATGCCATAAAGGAGTGGATACAAAGAAATCTATGAAAAATCAAATTTATCATATTTTATGTTTGTGCTCAATCAAAATCATGATATTCTTAATCAATATTTGTTATGGATCATTCCAATGTATTTTATGCGAACAAAGTTGTGAATCAAAATCCAAAAGTATGTGATGCATGCTCAACATCTTTAGAGATTCAATAATAAATACCCGAAGGAATATTATTATCCTGATACAAGTTCGTAACTGTGATAGAAACATGCCGGACTACAAGAGTCATCCTTCCAAGGGGTTGGTGAACTTGTTGTTTTACCATTCATGTAAACTTACAGACCGAAAACATAGCATATGTAAGTTCCATCCTTCAATTTACAAGATTCTGAAATGAAGAGAACTCGACAATTCATGAAATAAAGCTTAAACGAAAAATTGATAAGAGTAGATTCAATGCTGCAAAGACGATGGAATTGGCAAGGGATGTTGAAATTTTGAGAGGTGCGTTAGGGAATAAACTTGAACGATGGAGGGCTAAGAAGGAGATGGCGGCTAAAAATTGGAAATACTGTTCCTATTTTGAACCAGTTTTCCATTTCCTATTTTCCAAATTTCAAACAACATCATGTGCCTCTTATTTGTCAACTTCATTAAAAAAATGTACTGTTATAAAAGAACAGTCGGCAACTTTTTGTTATCTATGATGAAGAAACCTTCTGAAATTATTAAAAATTTTCATTACAGGCGTCAATTAAATGCTGACTGTTTAACATTGCAGCATTTTGTTATCGCCTAAAATCTAGATGGTAGCTACTGGAAATTTTGACGTGGAAAGTAAGATTCATTAGGAAAGATTTGAAAGGCTTTCTCTTTCTACCCATCTAATTATATGCAGAAAAATGTCACGGTTAGAAGGATAGAAATGGAAAGTCTTTAGCCCAGTCGTACGCGTTTATGTATAACTTTATAATTTGTATATGTATACATTATTAATAATAGTTGCATACCTTTGGGGTCACACTTTTTTCGTATCAACGTGAACTACCAAAAATGCCTCTAATACCAAATCCTGATATCATTTGAAAATAGGATCTATCAGTTAAATTTCTTTAACAAATTCAAAACATCCATCTACAAATATTATCTAATCTTAAAATCACTTAAAATTAGGATTTAACAAATAAAATTCCTTTAAAAATTTAAAACATCCATCTACAAATACCTCTCAAATCTTAGTATCACTTAAAAATAGGATCTAACAAAAAAATTATTAATCAACAAGCGTCAGTGCATGCGCTTCGTGCGCGAATTGTTTTTCTATAAATTTCATATATTTAACACATTTGCAAATAGTTAACTATATTTTTACGTTGAAAACATATGCAGTTAGTTTGATTTTTTATTTTTATGTTACAACAGCTAATTTTTAGTTCTAAGTTACAAATCTAATTTTTATGTTAGTTTGAATTCTCATTTGTTAGGTCCTAGTTTTAAGTGCTATTAAATTTTCATAATATTAATGGAATCAACATCTAGGTTTAAATAAGACTAAAGTAATAATAGATAGATTTTATCTCCTAATCTATAGGAAAGATTATATGAAATAGCAATTTGATATTTAAAAAGTTACATATAGGTACATTTTTGGAAGTTCACGGTCGGACCAAAAGATTGCACTTCCAAGCCAACTATTAATTAAAATTAATTATATAAACTAAATTGCAAACTTAAAAATAAATTTGATGTTCCAACTTCGAAATAAAAAAAATGGTTTCAACACAAAAATATGGTTAAATATTTCTATAAATCATTTTCACTTGAATGTGCTACACATATACAATTGTAGAAAAAATTCACGTGCAAATTGTGTGCCATAACACTCATTTGAAAATATAAGGAACATATACTATTTTGCAAAGCAAATGTATATCATGTAATGTCACCTTTAAAGGAATAGGCGTATACTTTCTTAGTATTTCGGTAGATTTGTCAAAAAAAATATAATTATCTCTTCACTCATTTATTTAGTTTTGTTTTTCTTAACATGTTAAATTGTAGCAAAGTTTATACTAAGAAGACAAGAACAATTTAACATGATAAGAAATTTATCTTTCAATCGACATATAATTCCTAGATTTTAGGATCCACACATTAATTGAAATTTGAAGAAAAAACTAATATCATAAAAAACATGTATAGTACAAATACACACACACACACACACATAATATTCTACTAATTTTTATTAAACCGAAAATATAGTCATTTGAATTATGGAGACATAATTAAAATTAAACGATTATAATCTATCTTGATGAAAAAACTAGCATTGTTTATATCTTAATCTACATATCAACCATCAAAACCGGATTTTTGATTATACAATTTGCAAGATATAACTTGGAATGTTCTAATAGAAAATATAAATAAGTCATCATGCAAATCATGGTGAATCATATAAAACAAATAATTAGAATTTATCTTCATGAAAGATCCTTATGTCATACACATTTGAATTTATAGATAACCTTTGAAAACTTTTTTCTCTCCAGTTTCAGCCATGGTTTGCAAGGCTCAACTTGAAGCACTCTAAGAGAAGAAACGAAGAAGTTAACATTTGACTAATGGAGGAGGTGAAAAACTGAACTTTTCTCTAAGAGAGGAGATGAGGAAGAGATCTATTCTCTTTTTATATATGATTCAAATTTCATTTTCAAAAGAAAGTGAGATCTTTTTGTCCATTTAAGATGAAAAATAAAAATATGTTGAAATAGTTAAAATATTGAAAAAAAATCATAATATAGAGAAGAAGATGGGAAGAAGAAGAAGAGATAAATAACCATTAAAGGCTACATTTTAATGATATTTATAGATTTAGAACCTAAGTAAGTATACAATAAAAAACTATTGTACTATCATGGATACTGTATTATCCATGATTTATTAGTTAGCATATAATAATGATCGCTTAATGGAAATAAATATAATTAGTCTTCATTTATTTTTCAGCAAAAGATAGTTAATCACTCTTTATTTGTGTTACATATTTGACCCTTGTTTTCTTTATATAGTATCAACCCAAATTTGGTAATCAATATTTACTAATTGCTTAATTTATGGCATAAAGATATGTACATTGTATATATTCTTTTGTCCCTTTATTTAACTAGTTATCCTTTTATATCTTTATTAATAGTTGGCTTGGAAGCGCAAACTTTTGTTCCGTCCATGAACTTCCAAAATTTTCTTTCTATGTAATTCTTTGGAAAATTTCATTATAATTTACCCAAGAAAAAAGCATTTGAAATTGTCCTTTGAATGCTTGAACAGAGTCGAAAAATACATGAATACGACCACACAATTTTTGAGGTTTATTCTGTTTTAACATGTAATATTTGTTTCTTCTATTGAACAAGCTATATATACTTCTTTCTTTTATTGAACAAGCTATACTACGAAAGATCTTTTGAAAATTCTCCATTATAATTTACCCTATAAAGTAGCATTGGAAAAGATCCTTTAAATGCTTGAATGCAATCAAAAAATTCATGACCATCAATTTGAAACTTAATATCATGCTTTTGTTTATAATTGATTCAGTATACTCTAGAAGGTAACATTTGAAAATTTGCGATTATAATTTACCCTAGAAAATAGCATTTTGAAAAGTTCATTTATAAGCTTAAAAGGTTAAACATAACATTGGTTGGATATAATAAAGAAATATTCAAATCCTACTAAAAATGCTAGCAATAATTTGATCAAAATACGGCTAATAGGCTAAATATAACTTTGATTGGCTATATTCTGGAAACATTTCCATTACAATTCCCATAGAAAACAACATTTTAAAATTTGTCATTTTAATTTGCCTTGCAAAATAACATTTGAAAAGCCCCTTTAAAAGCTTGATAAGTTAAATATTACATTGATTGCATATAATCTAGAACACTGGATATGTAGTAATATTCATTACTAGATAAATTATCACATAATAACATGCAATCGGTAAAAAAATTGACCATGTCGGTTAAATATATTCACTACAAAATAGAATATGGTTGGTCAATGCATGCTAAGGAGAGAATCGAACATTTAACCCTTAATATCTAATTTAAGAAAATTATACCATCCCTAGAAATATCTAATGAAATTTTATGCTACTTTTCACTCCACTATTCACTATCAATCCAACTTTCACTATCCCTCCATTACTTCCACTGTTCTCTGCTCTTTATTTTTATTCGCCGTTATTCACCGCTGCTCACCATTATTGACACCCAAAACCATAGTTCTTTCAAAGCTTCAGGTCAGTTTAGAAACATAATTTTCTAAAATCTAAGGATATTATTATTATTAAAATTATTATTATATACTAGTGTAAATCATATGGACGTGCATCAATAGAATATTTCCTTTTTATTTAATAAAAAATTAACAGGCGGGACTGTTAGTGAAAAAACTTTAATGGTCGGAGATTTTTTTATTTCAATCTGTTTTGTTTGTTGTGTTGATTGCAAATTGATAGTGGAATTCCATTGATGGGTAATCGTAAAATGGTTGTTGTTTGAGATCCTACTTGAAGTTGCAAATGGATGATGAGACTCTGTTAATTGGTAGTGTATTTTTAGAATTTCAAAAGGATACCATTTAAAATATATTCATTGAATTCACATTATTGGTAACGGCCACTGACAATCGTTTGCACTCATCCCTGAAGTTTAGCACTCAAAGGTAGTACGTACAGGCTAAAATAACCCATCTTCCATAAAAAACACTTCTTTGCTTGTTGCTATTTGTGTCGATACTTCCATGCCCACAAGGTAGCTACGATTGATGCCTTCCATACTCTTAACCTATTATCTCTCCCTTGGCTTTTTTTAGCGACCTTAATATTATGCAAGATGCTTCTGAAAAATAAGGTGGAACTCCGCTAACCATCAAGGATATTGCTCCTTCTGTAATGTTATCAATATTGCAAACATAATACCTAGGCCAATCTAGTTCTATCAACACTCAGAATAACTATAGCAGATATGGAATTCAAACTTTTTGTAAAGTAGATGGAGCAACAATTATGCGGCCCTGAACTAATGGCCAGAATTAACCTCTCATATTCCTCCTTGGTACCTATCAGAGCATATCCCTTTAATCTCTTTTAAGGCCTAGCTAATACGAAAGGTCCATCATCCTTTAAATTTTTTAATGTTTGAAATGCTGATATGAAACTGTTTTAATGACCGATTAAAAAGTACTATGTTATATAATAATACTAAACTACCATGCCGCATAAATAATTTATACTATTGAAACTTTACTGTTATTATATATATATAACATGATTATAATTCATACCATATTTAACATTTTTTTACTTCCAATTTATACTTGATATATAATTTCATTGCTCAATTCACACACATTGCAATTCTACTCGATACATGGAAACATTTTTTATCTTCAGTAGGTATCTAATACCATATTACTTATTTACAGAGAACCATTGTAAAATATTCGTGTGATTTCCTTACCTTTTAAAACTATTCAGCCACAGTTTTCAAATATATATGGGAATTGTACAACCCTCTAACTACCGAAGAGGCAATAAATCTACTTTATAGTATATGATAATATTCAAGCTGCTACTATGATCATATTTGTAATTCAAACAAACTTCCCATAATCATGAATGAATGCCAGTCATATTAAATTGTTTTGACTATGAACTAAAATCTCAATGATTTAACAAAGTTTCATACTTATGGAAACAAAGACAAAACTAATAGAAATAATAATCTAAAAAATCTTTCTAAAAATAATATTCAAATTTTAAATTGTTTATAATACATTACTAACAGCAAAAATGCCCCATAGATGCATTACTTGTTTTGACTCCATTAGGAATATTCCCAATGCACAACGATTTTGGGTTTCTTCCATTTAAGCATTAACAAAGTCCCATTTATAGAAAACTTATGTAGGAATTCAATAAAATGAGTTTGAGATATTCTCACATGACAACAATTAATTCAAGTAAGACAAAGTAATGATAGTTATTGTTACCTGACATTTAGACCATACAAATTGGATTCAAATTTGCTTAGTTCGAACTGTGAGCTATTCATTTTCCATTTTTAAATCAAAGTAGCATCGCTTTTGTTTAGCTTAAAGAAAAGTAGATTTTAATACAACTCATGGATGTGTATGCTTAGTTGACTGAAATTTAATTAGAATTATGTAAATATTAATTAATGATCCATGAGCTTATTTTTTACTTTTCCCTTACGGTTTTAGAAGACTTTGACAATCGGGATTCTACTATTTGCAGTCCAATAAATATAAGTACTTTTCCTTTATATGTTTTGAACAATCCTTGACGTTTTTTAACAGTTGTAAACAAAATTTGTACATATTAATTATTATATATACTATGATATAGCTATGAAATGTGTAAATTGGTTCAAGTAGATTTTTACTTTAAGCACTATTTTGAACACATTTATTGCCTCTGTATCAAACTAAAGTATAGAAACATTATATTACTACGCAGAATAACACACAAAGCAAATCCAGTTCTCAATCTTAACTCTTTAGTTGGTCATAATATGGCTATTATTTTTTATATGTTTGAAATTACCCATATGGTTACAAAATAATATAAATTTCAAATATTTTAGTTTTCAATCATATTTGTTGATAATATGATTCCAAAACTAACATCTTAAAGTTAACGACATTTCATCTTTAATCATATTTGTATGATGTTAATTTTCACAAAATAGCAGCTCAATTGAGAATTAACATTGCAGCTTTAATGACAAGCACCATTGTCCAAGTGGTTAATTGATTCGGCTTTGGTGCAAGAGGTCACAAGTTCGAAACTTGCTTTCGAACGTTTGTTGACATGGGATATGTTGTCCCAATGATTTGTTGTATATGAAGTACCATTTCAAAAAAAAAAAAAACATTGCAGCTTTAAATCCCATAGGACAACGAAGTCCAAAATTTGGATTAAGCTTTTATGTTGTCTACCTGCCTATAGGGACTGTTCTGATATTCTAGTTATAAAGTGTATTGAGTTGTATGAGCTAATTTTAGTGAAATATTCATGACACCATTTTAGCAACATCCTTTCAAAGAAACCTACACTCAAATACTTACATTATACCTAAGGAAGATATAAATATTTAGAAAAATATCCAAAGTTATTGAACGAAGTATGCAACTAAATCCATATAATAAATCCATGAATAAGCTAGTTTCCATAAAATCTAGTTGTCATTACATTTAATGGTGAACTTCATTTGAACTGTAGTTGATTTATTCACACATACAACTGTTTGTTATTAACAACATGGGAATTCAAGAATAATGCAAAAATTTTGTTGGTTGAATATCAAAACAGGCATTTAATCAAAAAAATTATATATTAATTATCACCAATGTCTAAAACATTTGAATTTGTAGAATCAATTTTGAGCTACAGTATAATCGAACTTTTGTTATCGTAAAACTATGAACATGGATATTATATAGTGCAATTTTTTGTCGTCGATAATGTTCTTTTACTTGTACCAAAGTAAATTATTCCATAAATACTGTAATAAACCATCTCATATGGTGAGCAGTGAGCTACTTCCTTCGACTAATCGTGTTGACTACCGTGGATGCAACATTGGTGGTGAGATCGAGCTTAGGGATGAATAGTGAGGTAGCTGAAGGACTGGGGATCGTAAGCGATAATTCGAAGGTAAGGGAGATCATTGTTGAGGGAGGTTGTTGTAAATGCTACGTTGTAGATGAGATCGAATATGGGGATTGTTGATTCAAAAATTTTATGGATGGATTTGGGGAGTAGCACAATTAGGTTTTAGGATAAGTGAATGGAATGGAAGGCGGGGCAATGGATGTGGATGTGGAAAGTGCAAGGGTGTTCTTGGAAGTTAAAAAAGACACCATGTAAGTTAATGTAATGAATTTTATTTATTAGTAGTGTGTATATACATAAGATGTATAATATTTTGTTAGCCATGATTCTGATGTGTTGTATATAAGATGTATAAAACATCAGTATAAGTTCCTGTACCATAAGATCAAACCCTTTACCAATGTAATATGATGTGAATATAACATCCATAAACATCCAAAACATATGAAATAGAATAAAAAAATAGCAAATGTAATTAGTGTATCATACACAAATCCATCTCTATTGGAATCAAGTGGATAAGAAGCTGCTTGAGGATCATAGTTATACTTTGTTGATAATACGCTCAGTCTACGATAATAGATAATATTGGAGATCTCAATAAAAAAGGTTTGAAGCATTTATCGTTACTATAGGTGTTAACAATGGAATAACTAGTTTTATTATCACGCACAAAAGTATTAAGAAGCTAAGAAATATGCTCTTCAACACCAGCATCAATTACGTTATGGTTAACGTGAACAGAATGCTTTGAATTCTCATATTCCGCTGATATATGGACAAAATAGGAAGTAAAGGAAATAAATATATTTCAAGGTTCGTTTTTATTGGTCCTCAAAATGGGGTTATGGGATGTATGTAATTGTTTTTAGAGTGTGTGCTGCTAAACGTCTATGGTGTGTTGGCAAATTTCATGATAGTTGAGTTCTATGGACGACCATTAAAAGTATATATTAAATGAAAGAAATATAATAACATTCGAAGACTAAATGTTGTTTTATTTCTTTTTTAGTAAAAATGGCTATCAATGTTCATTTTAGTAAAATGGCTATCAATGTGATCGTTTTTAATCTACTACAAATAAAGAAGTAAAGCAAGTAAATATATTTTAAGGTTCATTTTTATTGATCCTCTATATGGGTATAAATCGGAGTTAATACATAACCTTATCACGTGTTAGTTAAAATATAATATTAACTATTGCTTCATACACACACACACTAAATATTGAGGAAATTGAGCACAAAAATCTAAAGATCCATATATTGATTTATATGATAGCTTTATTTACCACATACAAAAATATTCAAAAGCTAAGCAATATGCTCTTCAACACCAGCATCAATTTTTGTACATGTTTATTTGAGATCTAAATTAATATGATAATATATTTTATTCAAATGGGTAATTTAATTTTTATTTCTAGGCAACTTCATCATTTCTAACATCTTCGTTCACAATAAGGTAACTTATTTACAAATTATTTTAAAAAAAGATTAATATTTACTTGGCTATATCATTTAAATTAGATAATATTTCCTATTTACAAAAGTTCTTTACACATACCCAAAAACCAAAACCATTCTCATCCTTACAATAAGTAGAGCATACGACACAATTTAAGTAATTATTATATGGATTACACACACACAAACACGCGCACACACACATACATATCTAAACATGTATTCCTTTTGCTATTTCTAATCAACTTAAACTTTAAATTCGACATGAAAGTACTTCTCTCTTTTTACATGGAGGACGTTTATTACAACAATATGTTGTCGATTACAACGATATGTCATCGATAATTATGTAAATATTGAAAATCATGGAATGAGATTGTTTGGTCAAAATCAACATACTAGATCGGAATTGTATGTGAGACTTCAAGACGTATTGAATGCTGGAGAAAACAATGCATGTATGACACTTTTGCCTTTTCTTTGGTTTATTTAAAATATATACATATACACACACATATATATAATTTTGTATCAACTAAATTTTCTCGATATAGGTAAAATAGGCCAAAGAGTTGTTAACTCCTTTTTTTAAGCGACCTAACGACCTATGGGGAGAAGCAACCTAACGACCTATGGGGAGAAGCGACCTAACTACCTATGGGATGCAGTGACCTAACGACCTATGGGGAGAAGCGACCTAACGACCTATGGGATGCAGTGACCTAACTATCTATGGGGTGCAGCGACCTAAAGTGAGAAGTGACCTAGTAGTTAAGTGGATTTACCGACCTAACGGATTAAAAAGCATAACGACCTAATGAGCTAACGAGTTAACAACCTAAGGACTTAACGACTTAGCAAGCTATACAAAACCGAGGTAACTCGTCTTCCTTATGTCGTTTCTTCCCTAAGTCGCCCATGACCTACGACTTGTTCAAGAGATCAAGGGCGCTCCTCTTAGGCCTTAAACCGTGTCTACTAAGTCACCCACGACCTACGACCTATTCCTAAGTTGCCCAGGACCTACGACCTAACTCCGAACTCTCCTATAAATACCCCATCTACTCCAACTGAAAGAGGATCTTTTGGCTCATTTCTGGAACGCCGATACTCGGTTGAATTCTCGACTCACTCGACACCTCAAACACGAAAGGCATTTCAACGAACTTCAAGGGGAAATATAACACAATCGACATGGATTCAAAGAATTCTTCTACATTGGAGTTCTAGCTTTTTGTCCAATCAATGTTGTAATCGAAGATTATTGTAAAGTTGTAATTGATTCAGCATTAAAGAAGATTAAAGTGGACATAGGCTTAGCTAGAAGCCGAACCACTATAAAACTGTTGTCTTCTTACTATTTTTCTGTAACTTTTCTACTTGTTTCTAATTCCCGTATTTACGGGTGGTGCTTTCACTTAATCTCTACATACACCGGGGTGTTAGCGTTCAATTTTAAGCGTTAACATTTTTGGTGCTTTCACTGAGAACCCAACTCAGGCTATTTTCACCATTGCTTCACAAAAGTTTTTTGAAAGAATCTCTCTCAAAACCAGAAGTCTATCAGAGATAATGGCTCCTGGAAGAAAGCGTGGATCTACAAGACCCAGTAATGTCCAAGAGAATACTGGCACTTCTCCTTCGTCAAGTCAAGCAGCACCAAGTGCCGGAATTACACGAGCGGAGTTAGATGCTGCAGTATCGGGGTTATACCAACAGATGGAAACCCAGAACGCTTTGATGCTTGAAAGATTAAATGCATTACTCGGAGCTAACCGTCAACCGGTGAATAATGAAGAAAACCTTGCAGATGATGTTCATAATCCCAAAGATAGGAATATTCCTCAAAGAGCAGCTAACCCCGCCAAAGAAACACCTCCTCAAGATGGATGATCGAGACCACAACCAACTCTCCTCGAACGTTCGTCCAGACAAACTTCCGAGAAAATGGCCGAAGTCTGTCCTGTAGATCCTTTAAATGTTGAGGAATATCTTTCGAGCATGGTGCTCAAATCATGAAAGAAAGCATGCAGAGGGATGAAGATGACAAGGAATGGGGATTCGCTCCAAGCAAAATTTCGTTCACTGAAAGGATTCTAAAGGCGGAATTCCCAAGGAAATTTGTTCCTCCTACCATCCCGGCTTATAAGGGAACAAGCGACCCTAGTCAATTCCTGTATAAGTATGATTGGCACATGACTGGTGCTAGGGCATCTGATGAGATTAAATGCCGGTACTTTCCGGTATACTTGGAAGGGGTGGCTCTACTCTGATTCATAAAGCTTCTGGTCCGATCCATAAACTAGTTTGCCGATTTGACTCGGAGGTTTAAAGAGCAATTCAGCTTGTATGCTTCAAAGGCAAAGGATATTATGTCACTGTCAATCCTGGAACAGAACCCTAGGGAATTCATTAGATCTTTCTTGAACCACTTCAACATAGCTTTGGCTGAAGTGGATAATGCAGAGCCACGAACGGTCTTGACATACTTGATGAGGGCAGTCGACAAGTCAAGCGAATTTGGGAAGTGGCTGAAGATGAAAGAACCGAATTCGCTTGAGAAATTCTATAAGAAAGCTGATGAATTCATGCGCTTGGAAAGCCTTCAAGCACCGGTTAAAGTGGCATTGATAGAGGTTAAGGATAATACTGCTGCTCCTACAAAAAAGAATCCAAAAATCAGAAAAGGGAGAATAATGGTGGGAAGAAACAGAAAGATATGAAGAAACCCCGCTTCTCAAAACCTTCAGATTTTACTCCTTCGACTGACACCCCGGAGAATATCTTTTTTGCTACCAAAGTTGCAGTAGAATATCCTAAACCGCCTGAGATGAGAGTTGGCAGAAAAGCTGCTCAAAGTGGGAGATTCTGTCGATTTCATAATCAACCCGGTCATGATACCAACGAATGTCTCCATCTGAAAAGTTTGATTGAAGAACTGCTGAGAGAGACCAAGTTGCAGCAATATGTTAAGAGAAGTAGAAATGAGCCAACTTCATCTACTCAGGGCCAGCAAATTCCTGCTCATCCATCTAGCTCGGGTGAGAGGAATGTTGTGCATGAATCAGAAAGGCCTGTTATTATTGTGATTACGGGAGGTCCTCACCCAGCAAAAAGATGCTGGGGCGAGATGGAAAGATATGCCCGTGCCTTGAAGTATGCACCAACATAAGAGAGTGTTTTTGTGCTAGTAGATGCTGCACCTTTGAAGCAGCAGAAAACTTTTAATAATGATATTGTCTTCAGAGCCCGGGACTCTATGGGCATTGAAGCTCCAACCATGGATCCCTTGGTCATCTCTGCAGGCATTGGGCCGGCTATTGTGAGAAGAGTGCTTGTAAATTGCGGCGCTTCTTGCAATATTCTCTTCAAAAAGACGTTCGACCAAATGAAAATTCTGATGCCTGATGTACAAGCTTCATCTCAGAAGATAGTTGGGTTTACTGGGGAGCCGAAGCAACCAATTGGACCACTGACTTATTCGTCGAGCTTGGAGAGGGGTAGAAAAAGGTGGTTCGAAAACAGACTTTTGTAATTGTTGATGAATCTTCTGCCTACGACGCCTTCCTAGGCCGACCAACTCTTGCGGCTTTTAAGGAAATTCTCGCCCCATGGTGCCTCACTATGAAATTCCCCACGGATAATGGAGTTGGTGTTAGTAAAGGAGATCAGAATGCTGGACGAGAATGTTATCTTATAGAGTTGCGTGAAGCGAGGAAGAGAGAGATGGGAAAAGATGCGGTAGCCCTAGTCCGCATCAAAGAACCAACCTTGTAGCAATTACAGGGTAGACCCTGCTTTGGCGAGCATAGTGGGGCACGAAGAGAAATGGATCCCAGAAAAGGTAGTGCGGGGGAGAATAGAGTGGTGCCAGCAGAAGTAACGGTGCCAGTACCTGTTGACCCGAAAGATCCGAACAAAGTGGTGAATGTGGGTTCGCAACATAGTGTGACAGTTCAAAATTCCTTGATATCATTCTTGAAAGCAAATCTGGACGTATTCGTTTGGACTCATGCTGATATGTGTGGAATATCCCCAGAAATTGCAATACATACTCTGAATATTGATCCGAAGTTTACAGCGATAAAGCAGAAAAGAAGAACCCAGGGTCCTGAAAGGTCAGCAGCATTGAAAGAAGAGGTAGATCGGCTTATGGAGAACGGTTTCATCAGGGAGTCTACTTATCCAAATTCGGTTTCAAATCCAGTACTGGTTAAGAAAGCTAATGGGAAGTGGAGAGTATGCATCGACTTCTCAGATTTAAACAAAGCCTGCCCCAAAGACTGCTTCCCGTTACCCAGGATAGATCAGTTGGTGGATGGAACAGCGGGGCATGAATTGTTATCTTTTATGGATGCTTACTACGGATACAACCAGATCATGATGCATGAGACGGATCAGGAGGATCCGAACTTCTTCACCGACATTGGTCTCTACTGCTATAGAGTCATGCCCTTCGGACTTAAGAATGCAGGGGCAACTTACCAAAGACTCATCAATGCTATGTTCAAACCGCAGATTGGTAAAACTATGGAAGTTTATGTTGACGATATGTTGGTGAAATCAAAGAAAGCAATAGACCATATGGATCACTTGGCAGAAATGTTTGCAATCCTCCGAAAGAACGGAATGAAACTTAATCCTTTAAAATGTTCGTTTGGGGTGAAGTCCGGAAAGTTCTTGGGTTTCATTGTGAATGCTTGGGGCATTGAAGCTAACCCTGCTCAAATTGCTGCCTTAAGAGAAGTCAAAGCCCCTAGAACAAAGAAGGAACTGCAAAGCCTTAATAGAAAAGTCGCTGCCTTGAGTCGATTCATTTCCAAAGCTATTGATAAATGCATTCCATTCTTTGATGCTCTGAACAAAGGAAGGAAATTTTTTGATTGGACTCCTGAATGCCAGAAAGCTTTCGATGAGTTGATTTGTCGTATGGAAATGCCTCCAATACTTTCTAAGCCGGACAATGGTGAAGATCTTTTCGTATATTTGGCAATCTCATCTCATGCTCTAGTGCAGCGTTGGTACGGAAGGACGCAAAAATTCAACACCCGGTCTATTATATCAACAAAAGATTCACTAGGGCAGAGATGAATTATTCAAAGTTGGAAAATCTTACCTATTGTCTACTGATTGCATCAAGAAAATTAAGGCCATATTTCCAAGCTCATCCTATCAAAGTCCTCATTGATCAACCTCTGAAGCAAGTCCTGTTTCGCCCCGAGACTTCGGGTCGCGTTTTGAAGTGGAATATTGAACTCAGCCAATACGACATCACTTATCATCCCCGAAGAGCAATTAATGGACAAGCTTTAGCAGATTTCATCGCAGAATGTACAGATAAAGGTGATAGTGAGGAAGTAGTGACTGATAATACCCCAATTCGATGGAAATTATATGTTGATGGTGCAAGAAACGATTACTGTTCCGGAGCTGGGGTTGTGCTTGAAACCCATGAAGGGCGGTCATTGTGCTATGCATTGAGATTGGAATTCCCTTCGATAAACAACGAAGCAGAATATGAAGCTCTTATTGCCGGCTTGAAAATTGCTAAAGAATTGAATGTCAAAGTGTTGCAGATCGTCAGTGATTCACAGCTTATTGTATGTCAAGCCAAGAAAGAGTTTCAAACTAAAGGAGGAAATCTGCCCGCCTACTTGTCAAGAGACTGGGAATTTCTTGATGATCTTGACCATTATACGATAAATCATATACCCTGGGAAGAGAACATGAAGGCAGATTCTCTCGCAAAGTACGCAAGCACTGGTGAAGCTCAATTATTGGGATTAGTTCCTGTGGAAGTTCTGTCAGCTCCAAGCACTGATGAGATGGATAATGACTGGATCATGACTATATCTCAGGAGCAAGAATCATGGATGACTTCGATAATGGAATATCTGCTCAACGGTTCTCTACCAGAAAATTCAAAAGAACGACAGAAGTTGCTGAGAAAAGCCTCCAGATATATAATTGAAGATGGCCGATTGTACAGACGGGGATTCTCAATGCCATTACTCCGATGTGTGACCAAGGAAGAAGCTAAGACAATTCTAGCTGAAGTACACGAAGGACAGTGTGGAGATCATTCAGGTGGTCAAAATCTAGCAAAGAAAATTCTCCGTTATGGGTATTTTTGGCCAGATATTAATCGTGATGCTGCTAGCTATGCCCAAAAATGTGAATGATTCCAGAGATTTGCGAAAATCCCAAGAGCACCTTCCACCTAGATAACACAGATGTTCAGTCCATGGCCATTTGCTATTTGGGGAATAAATCTCATCGGGCCTTTGCCAACCGCAAAGTCCGAAATCAGATATGTTATTGCTGCTGTTGATTATTTTACTAAATGAGCTGAATCTGAACCATTAGCTACTATTACCTCTAAAAAGATGATAAACTTTGTGACTAAGAATATCATTTGCAGGTATGGTGTGCCTCAAAAGATAATCACAGACAATGGAACCCAATTCGAAAGTGAAGAGTTCCAAGATTTTTGCAAGTGATTCAAGTTCCAAAAAAGCTTCTCAGCAGTGGCTCATCCGCAGGCAAACGGACAAGTGAAAGCAGCAAACAAAATTACCAAATCAACCATCAAAAAAACATCTGGAAAAAGTGAAAGGTGGTTGGGTCGATAAGCTATCACTAGCACTATGGGCATATAGAACTACACATAAAACTACGACTGGGCACAATCCATTTTCATTGGCATATGGATCAGAAGCAATGATTCCGGTGGAAATAGAAGTCCCTTCACATAGAAGAATTCATTTCAACCAAGCTGAAAACGAAGAGTTGCAACTTGAAGCACTTGACTTCCTTGATAAAAAAAGGAAAGAGGCTCAGCTCAGAATTGCAGCCCATCAACAAAGAATTGCTAGGAACTTCAATTCCAAAGTTCGCCAACGCAGCCTTGAGATAGGAGATCTAGTCTTGAAGAGGGTCAGGACAGCAACAGGTGTGTTCACGCCAAACTGGCAAGGGCCATATGTCATAGGCAAAAAATTTCTTGATCACACTTTCAAACTGACAACTGTCGAAGGAGATCCAATTCCAAGAGCTTGGAACAGCAATCACTTGCGCCCATATTTTACTTAAAAGCTTTACTGAAATACTGTAAAAGAATTATGGATGTATGATTCTTGTATTGAAAGCCATTGTAAAGCCAATGCAAGTGAATATTAAGAACTATAAAGTGGATGTAGGCCCAGTTCTTGGCCGAACCACTATAAATCTTATGTTCTCTACTATTGTAAACTTCCTGTTTTATTTCGATATATAAAGTACTTCAACTGTATTGCTAAAATGTCGATTTAATATTGCAGGTCATTAAAACAAAGCTTACCCATCACAAGACCAAGCGATTCCTGACATCACTCAACAAATGAATATTCAGCCACAAAAATTCCAGTCTCGAATCCTATATAAGAAGTGCTTCAAGCAAACAGTTAGTGGTTCCGCCAGAGGTGGACCCTTCCTAACTAATTGTGATCGTTTGTGCAAACGAACGTCTGATTAATTAGCTTGTGTCTGCCCCTGCGAACTCATTTAACAATGAAGTGCACTTCTTTGGATAAAATAAGCTACTTGCAAAAGAAAGGAATGTGTGCTTGAAAATGATAACAGGGAACCGCTGATATGAGCAAATGGCGAAAAGACATGGGCGAGCAGGCAACAAACAACAAAAGACCACTTCGGAGGCATAAGCCCTCGTCGGAGGCATAACTCTTCGGAGGATAAAGACCTCTAATGGGATTTGCCAGAAAAAGAAAGTTCTCTTTCTCAACAAAAAAGATTGGTGGAATGACCGGTGGCACAGGACACTCGTTAACTAGCTGAGAACGTTTGTGCAAACAAACAATCCAAGTAACTTGTGTCCGCCCCGTTAATCCATCCAACCATGAGAAGGAAACTTCCACGCAGAAGCCCTACTCGGAGGCACACATTTCACCGTGATCTGAAATAAAACTTCACAAGAGCTGAAAGGTGAAAAGACCTCTTCGGAGGCACGCATTCCACCGAGATCTGAAATAAAACTTCACAAGTGTTGGAATGTGAAAAGCCCTCTTTGGAGGACCATTTCACCAGAGTTGAAATGCTAAAAGACCTCTTCGGAGGCACACATTTCACCGCGATCTGAAATAAATCTTCACACGAGTCGAAATGTGAAAAGCCCTCTTTGGAGGCCCGCTTCCCAGCGAACAGGGAAAACATAAAAGCCTCTCCCCAGAGGCAGGAACAAAAATCCCTCTTCGGAGGCCCGCTTCCCCGCGTACAGGGAAAAACAAAAGCCCTCTCCCCATAGGCACAGACAAAAAAGCCCTCTTCCCAGAGGCACAATCAAACAAAAAAGCCCTCTTCCCAGAGGCACAATCAAACAAAAGCCCTCTTCGGAGGCACAAACAGGTCAAATCCCCTTTTTCGGAGGCCCACTTTACCACGAAGGAAAATTCACTTGCCAAAAATAAAAGTGACTTTCTCCGAAAGTGAAGTGTAAAAACTTCTCCATAAAAAAAAGAGAGAAAGAAAGAAAGAGAAACTTCTCCAATACGAGGCGCATTCTACTAAATCAGAAAAATATTTCCTTAAAATGGAAAAATTGTTCTATAAAGTACAGATGCAAACCTCCTTCGAATGGAAAAGTTGTTCTCTAAAGAAGGAGTACAAGTCTTCTCGAAATAGAAGAGTTGTTCTACAAAATTTTGCCAATGTGAAAGAGATTGCAATAAACCATGGTATGGGGGCAATATAATACAGTTACAAAAATAAAAACAATGCTCAAGCAACATACCACAGGCTTACTGCAACATCACACAAATAAAATAAAGAAACTTGTATGAAAAAGAAGAATAAATGCATTTTCAAATACAAACAGAAGTTTGTATAAGTAAAAGAATCATTTTATTCCATACTATAAATTTTTTATACATGTGCAGGTTTCAAAACAAAAGAAGGCGGGGACCGGTACCCGCACAATCTCCGGTAAACATAAGTCTTTATATATACAAGCAAAAAAATAACAAAAAAGCGAGACGAAAAGATAATTCCCAAACCCATCACTTCTTCTTCCTGCCACCTTTCGAGCCTTCGCCTGGCCGGATGATTAACTTTTTGGGCCGGCTTGTGAGAGTAGGGGAAGAAAGGGGAAAGGGTGCAATTAGACTTTCTTCTGCTTTTTCTTCGCCGGCAAAAGCTTCTCTCCTCTTCTTCGAGACTACACGCTTCCCCTTCTTCCTTCAAGAAGACTCACTGCCCGGAGTGGAAAGTGCAGACAACTTTATGTCATCAGAAATAGTTTGCTCCGGGGTTATTTTGCCTTCTTCAGGTTCCTCGGCCTTCTGTTCTTGTGAAGCGACCGGGTCATCCAAGCCTTGAAGAACTTCTATCTGCTCCTCTTGTGACCTCGGTTGAGAAACATTAGGGGGGAGTAATCTGAAGAGGCGGAGTGGAAACAACTGGAAGAAGGGAAGGCTGAGCAACACTTGGCGCTTTCACTACAGGAGAAGAGAAGTTAAAATCAGTATCTCTCATAAAAAGAGGAGAAAGTGGCGCGTCAAGATTTAAGTAATAATCAAAAAGTTCATCAAGCTCATGTGAAATAAAAAAGCAGTCCACTTGAGCAAGATCAACATTGAGGTTACGTGGAGAAGTAGGCTTTACTATGTCAACTTCAAAGTCCTGTGCTTCAGTGCTTTCTTGAGCCTCATCTCCAGTGCGGGCAGTGGCACTTTCAATAATAACTTGAGCAGGAGGTGGAGAATGGGAACTGGAGCCAACAATATCGATGTCGGTCGAAATTGAAGGTTGAACTGGGTCGGTTGAATTTGCCTTCCCTAAATGTTCTCCTTCTGCCATTTCGGCTCTCTCTTTGGCGAGTTGCTCCTTTCCCCTGGCAAGAGCGGCACATGCATCATCATCTAGATAGTGTGCCATTAAATCTACTTGGGCATATCCGGCTCCTCCAAGCATATCAAGTGCGGCTTACCACACTTTGGCCAAAGTGATTTCATACTCCGGTCCCAAAAATTAAAGGCTACCGTGCCCCAGAACACTGTGAACGTAAAACTTGAACAAAGTAGAGCTGACTTCGGCTTTAGTTGCCATATGAGATTCCTCGGCTGTTGCTTTGCCAGCAATAGCTTCATCGCGCTCCTTTTCAGCTTCAGAAAGTCGAGCTTTGAGCTGTTCAATCTCCAAGTTCTGGGAGTTGGTTTGTTCTCACAGTTGAGCAACGTTAGCTCGGTAGTTGTCTACAGCTTGCTGCTGTGCTTCAAATTTAGCTTTAGCGTCTCTCTGTGCAGCGTGAGCATCTCTCACCTATTTTTGAAGCACCTCTTCTCTTTGAGAGTAGGAAGTAGAAGAAGTGGCGAGCTCTTCTTTAAGTTTCTCAACTTCCGCTTCAAGCTTCTCATTATAAGCGGTAACACTTTTCATCTCGGCATCATGCTGATTGAGTGTTTTCTACCACTCGGATTTGTCATTTTCCACAGTCAGCATGGCTTCGAGGTTTGCACGATTTACTTTTTGAAGCCCGTCAACAAGTTTCTTCCAACCAGACATTCTCTCGATATCGAGTTCGACGGCATCAAGATTGCTCAACATGGCTTGTTTATCAATTGGGACCAAGTCCAGATCAAAGCGCACTCCCTTTAAGCACCAGTGCGGAAACCGACTTTGAAGAGTGGCCGGACCCTGCCCAACTTGGTACCGGGGCCTACTTATGATCGTTTGAATATCGGCTCTTTGAAGGGCGGGAGAGCTGGAAGGAATTTCCAAAGAGACGGGGGCAGTGGGCTTTTCAGAGAGTTCAGATGTCAGTTTTTCACCAAATTTGGCCCATTTACTCGGGTCCTCAGTGACATGGCTTTTTCCCTTGTCATCATGGGATTTTCGCTCGTGGGAATCATCTTCTCTCTTGGAAGAATCATGTCGTTCATCCCGTCTCCCATAGCGTTCTTCATAAGCACGCTTTTCACGAGCCTTCCTCGCACCTCTTTCTTCGTCAGTTTCCCAGGAGGCGGGAAGATACCTCTTGGGGTCATAAGAGCCGCGCCTCCCATAATGTTGGAAATCATCGTAGTAGGAGCCGCTTCGTCCGATTGGAGAATCTGAAAATAAGAATAATATAAACTCAGAAATCTTCAAAGCAAGGAAGTTGAATGCATATAAGTGCTGAAAAGTCCTAAGTGTGTGTAACGTGCAAACTACGCGCGCCAAACTACGAACCACTCCTTGGTTGGGGGTGATGATGGATTTTACAACCGTGTCAACTCTTGGGCCGATGGAGATTGTTGCAGGACGGATGTCGCTTCAACTGCTGGAGAAGTAACTCTAGCAGTGATAGGATCATCTTTAAAAAGCTCCTGTGAAGTAATCATAAGGTCGCTCAACCCCTCAAAAGTATCATCACCACTGTGCTTGGCGGGACTTGTTCTCTCAAATCCTTCGTCACCAGATTTCCCGAGTTGTTGGGGAGGTTCCTCTTCTTCGATGACCGGGGCAAGTGCACGTTTGTCGGATGACCCCGCAACATCAATTGAAGAAGAACACTTTACCAATGAAGCCTCAACAGTATGTTCTTTCAGTGTAAGTTCTCCGACGGAAAGTAGGGCATCCGAAGTCTCTACTGGAGAATTAGGGATTTCATGAGGTTGAGTAGAACGAGAAGGGTGCAGAAGCCCGTATTGGTGGATAAGTTCATCTTTCAGCAAAAACTTGATACTTCTTTCCTCAACCGGCACGGCGCTTAATCTTTCAAAAGTCGTCTTGTGACTGGGGTTTCTAGAGGGAGGAGGAAGTGCTGTAAAAGAAATGAATGAAATTAGCACTTAGCAATTCGGATCTCGAGAAACTCAGAAATGGAAAGAACGGGGATGAGAAATCTTACTTCCTATTCTCCAGATGGCATAAAACCCTAGGGGGCAGCGAACGAAGAAGAATTGATTCAAAAATCCGTGACAAGTTTATGGTTTCTGGCACTTCTCACGAGTGTGATGGAGGGGTGGTCATTATTCTTTGCGAATGTGCATAAGTAGCAAATTTCTTCGAAACTCGTAAGACGGTTAAGTGTCCTGCTGAATAGAATGCACAATCCCATCAGGATGGCGTAGCCATTGGGATGCAGTTGAAAGATGGTTAGTCAGAGAAGGAGTTGCTGAAGAAAGTCACTGAAAGGAGGAATGGCACCACATAGGCACATCTGATGGTTGACGGCGATAAAACCGAGGGGTGGTCTATCAGCAGTATCGTTTGGCCCTGGAAGCATAGCATCTGCTTCAGCAATACCAAATTGAATACGCAATTGGTTGAATGCCCGCTGACTCAGGGAAGTTGGAGTTCTTTCCGGGGGATTATCCAATGGATTGGCTATCGGGAAGACCCCTTCGGCGTGCTCTATTATCTCTTCTTGAGAAGACATTCTATACAAGGAACTGGATATTCAAATATGAAGGTGCATGTTTCCTAAATGTGTGAAGTGTTGTGCAAAACTAACAAAACAACAAGCAAATATAACTGAAATTAAACTAATATGCATTTGCTAATTTTAGAGTCTCAGGGCTTGTTGTTTTAAGTCCAAATACAAGCGCAGTGTTGATGCAAACAAATCAGTTTTAATTGATTAATATGGCTTTTCTTTAATACTTCACTTGAATTTGTCGATTCACAGCATTTCATATAATTTCGTTAAGTTGATTATTCTTTATCGACTAATCTGCCATTTGATATGGGTAATCAATGGTAGTATATTCGTCCGAGTTTTCTTCAAATGTTGTGTTTAACAGGTTATTAGCATTAAAGTTAATATAATCTTAAACAAGCTCAAGCGACTCATCATGGGTCCAGGATCATCAATCAAGCCCAACGACCTAACATAAGTCGAATTATCTTTAGTCGCACTGTCCAAGTTAAAGAATTCAAGGCACGAGGCTTCAGGTCAAAATTAAACAAAAAATTGTCCAAGTTCTAGGTCGGCCACGACCTAAAACCTATGCCGCACAAAGTTAGGTCATTGGTCTTTTAGGTCATTCTGCTTTAAACTTTGTGTTGTTCCACTAAGTTAAGCCGCGAGCGTGATAGGTCGCAAGCAAGTTAAATCTCAAGTTTCTTAGGTCGGCCATGTTTCTAAGGTCGCAAAGGTTTCTAAGTCGCTCAAATTCACTAAAACGCTTCTGACAATCCCGAGCTATTTCCTGTCAAAGCCACTATGCCCTGCCTTCCTTGACTCGCTAACTTCTTCTCCACCCAATAGCTCGCTATCTCGTTACCATGCAACCCAATAACCTGTTATCATCTAAGCAACGAAATCCCTCATCCTCTCAATAAAATCCATTATCCATCCATGCCATCAAATCATCCACACTGATTCGAATCGTTTCAGATCCATCCTGGACCCAATGCGCTGTTGTGCTCTCGTGAATCGCAGCAACAACATAGTTAATGGCGATCAAGGTCGATCGCAACTTGACTTGAAAAGTGAAATGCGACACACAGAGTTGGTCTGAGGTCAGGGAATAGGGATTCGCAGTTCGGTGATGATCATGATTGGATAAGGATCAAATTCACTTACACAATATAATGGTGAAGATGGATTGACGGTTGGATAGATCGAATTCGCTCTAGAAAGCTCGAAGACTCGTTAATGGCGGAGCAAGTTGTTAGAACAATTAAGTAGAGAAGAAGAAATGAGCTAGCAGTTATATAAGGCAAAAGCAGATGGGCATACGGGTTAAGTTAACTCTTGGGTCGCTCACGACCTAGCGGGGTTAGATGGAATCACACGACCTACGACCTAGGTGTGTACTTCGAGGGGCAAGTGTTAACTCCACTTTTTTAAGCGACCTAACGACCTATGGGGAGAAGCGAACTAACGACCTATGGGGAGAAGCGACCTAACTACCTATGGGATGCAGCGACCTAACGACCTATGGGGAGAAGCGACCTAACGGCCTACGGGGAGAAGCGACCTAACTACATATGGGATGCAGCGACCTAACGACCTATGGGGTGCAGCGACCTAAAGTGAGAAGCGACCTAGTAGCTAAGTGGATTTACCGACCTAACGGATTAAAAAGCCTAACAACCTAATGAGCTAACGAGTTAACAACCTAAGGACTTAACGACCTAGTAAGCTATACAAAACCGAGGTAACTCGTCTTCCTTATGTTGTTTCTTCTCTAGGTCACCCACGACCTATGACTTGTTCAAGAGATCAAGGGCGCTCCTCTTGGGCCGTAAACCGTGTCTACTAAGTCGCCCATGACCTACGACCTATTCCTAAGTCGCCCACGACCTACGACCTAACTCCAAACTGTCCTATAAATATCCCGTCTACTCCAACTGAAAGAGGATCTTTTGGCTCATTTCTAGAACGCCGATACTCTGCTGAATTCTCGACTCACTCGACATCTCAAACATGAAATGCATCTCAACGAACTTCAAGAGGAAATCTAACACAATCGACATGGATTCAAAGAATTCTTCTACATCGGGGTTCTAGCTTTTTGTCCAATCAGTGTTGTAATCGAAGATTATTGTAAAGTTGTAATTGATTCAGCAATAAAGAAGATTAAAGTGGACGTAGGCTTAACTAGAAGCCGAACCACTATAAAACTGTTGTCTTCTTACTGTTTTTCTATGACTTTTCTACTTGTTTCTAATTCCCGTATTTACGGATGGTGCTTTCACTTAATCTCTACATACACCAGGGTGTTAGCGTTCAATTTTAAGCATTAACAAGAGTAATATACCCTCTTTGTTCAATAGAAGTCCACATAATATGTACTAACCATATCAATATGCAATGGAAGTCAATGTAACATAGGTAGAAGAGTTTAAAAGTTTGGACAAGCAGCGAAAATATGGGATTACTTAAGGAAGACCAAAGTATAAGGGCATGTATGGTTGAAGCATCAAATACACAAATGCCATCATCTATAAGAAGATTATTTGTAGTGATATTAATTTATTGTACACCTTGAAATGATAAAATCTGCCTTTTGAAATTATTTTTGATTCAATAGAGTGCTAGTCATTGAACTGTTGACTACCTGCCATTGGATTATGCCAAACTTGATTTGATTTGAACTCTAGATAGATGGAGAGGAAAGTAAAATTTTAGCTAGAAGAGACTTTAAGTGGAGGCTCAAAAAAGATCAATATCACCTGTAGTTAGAGATTCTTAAATAGAGGAATAAAAGGAGATAAGTATGGAGCTCATCTCTTACCCATTCTCCTTCAGTCCGAGCCATCCATTATCTAGCCCTTCTAACCTCCATTTTAACAGCTATACCCTCTAATTGCTATAGTAATTATCAGCTTTATGATGGGCCCTAAACACATTTCAGCCCAAATACAATATTGTGCAATTAATACCAATCGATTGATATGTTTCTAACTATTACTAATATATTCAATAATATTTTTTCATCAAATGGTAATCAAATTTTATAATTACTATTTCATAAATATTAATTATACTTAATTTATAACAATAAGAAATTAATTTAAATTGTTTATTCAAAGAAGAATTCACCGTTTCGGTCATATGACTCGTCAAGTGTGACAGTTGGCCAAATTTATCGCTTATTTGGTTTTAGTATAATCCAGTTTAAATTTATTAAGCATTACCCTATTGTGACTACTATTTACACCAATTCCCTTCGTAAAAAATATATCACTTGGATGTTACGGAGATTGGTAAAGGTCAAAATTCCAATATTGTTCATATTCAACTTTATAGTCCAAAAAAAGCTCCATGGATCAATAAAAAAATTAACCGAACTGCTCTTGCTAGAGAATTTCACATTATGTTGACCAGTTGACCAGGATACTAACCCAATATAAATGAGGTGACAAATCCTCTCTTGAATAGTGCTTCACTTCCATACTTCCACTCGATCCAATTATAGTCGTTCAATGGATGTCATTCCATAATTTGACTATAATCGAAGAAAAGCTTTCATATTGAAGATCGATAGTATTCATTAGTCGAGAGATCTGCGTAATTTAGTTACATTGATATTTTCTGTTTGATTTTAGTTGTACTAACCAACACAGAAATATCGATTGAGTCCTTCCAAAGTTATCCAATAACTATTCGTACGTAACCCTTTGGTGCCACCAGCTGGTGCAGTTGAAGACTCACTACGCCCCAGTTATATCCCCATTGTTCGCGTTGTTTCATATATCGTTGGAATTTGATTTTTCTTTTCACGTTGTTTCATGTATGTTTCAAGAAACAAATCTTAGTGTTCATTGTATATTTCATTCATTTGCTCAAAAAATCAAAATTTAAAATTATTAACTTGTGAATTTTCAATTTGAAATTATTGAGAACAAAAATTATCAACCGCATCGTAGTCGACACAAAGAAAACTATGACTATAATAGCATTTAAAAAATGCTATTTTGCCATAATTTAGTGTTTCAAAGAACGCTAGGGAACAACATGCTATCGAAGACCTTAAACTTTAAATAGCGGGAGCAAAAACACTATGAAAAAATAATTTTCTACAACATTTGAGCAATGCTATTAAGATAAAACGTTATCTAACATTTCTATAGCTTGTAACATCTCTATAGCTTTTTATGCAGCATTTGTTATGTAACATTTTTTAGCGTTTGTTACATAGCATTTCTATAGCATGTAAAAGGTTGCTTTCTATAGCGTTTGTTGTATGAATGCATTTATGAAAAACTAGTAAATAAAATATCAATTGCCAAAAAAAATAGTAATTGCTGCTATTTTACCTTTTCCATCTATAATATCCATTTACCCATTCCTTCTTTGCATATAAGTATAACATATTTTCATAGACAAAAAATATGTAAATTAAACTATAATATTTCATGGTTTAAAAAACTTTTACCATGACTATACATGATATTTTATACATATTTGCATCAAAAACTTACTTATAGACCAGTCAAATAATTGATTTCATCTTGCTTTGCTTTTGAAATTCTCCCTTGCATCTGCAATATCAAGCAATCAAGATATTAGTAATACACGAAATACGTGCAATACAATCGAACAAATTTAGGTGTCAAAGGTGCTAAATTACAGCAATATAGGCACACATATTGACTATTTTTGGCTTCCCCATTATAGTAACTACAGACACATCTAGGTTATTAAAAATGAAAAAATGAATCAATCAATGAGGAAGATAATTCTTTCAATTATAGGACAACTAGCTACTGTCATGGACTTTAGGCTAGTGTTTACAACTAAAGGATCCTTGACAAATGATACCCTATGTATCTAAATTAAAGAAATGAAGATGTGTAGTGCTTCCAGATGAAAAGCTGAGAAACTTTTTTGTTGCCACCTACAACTAGCAAACATAAGAGTATCCCCTTCTTACAGACTAAAAACTGATGCATACATCGAGGGAAATCTCCTTCTTATAAATCAAAAACTGTTTGTACATTTAGTTTAATCCATACAGAGATAGGGCAAGGTAAAACACATGATTTGGAGACAGAATCATTTGCTTCCTACAAATTGTGAAATAGCTTAATCACAGGTTAACAATTGATAGTCTAGTTTTTTATTAAAAGTAAGCTAGTAGCCTATCCAAACGACATTTGATTGAGGGCATAATACATACGCATCTGTTAGCTTTTAGTTTATGATAATTAAGTTTCATATTTTTCAGAAGTTGAAAGTTTATCAAGATTGAATGTGATTATATTACGTTTAATCTAAGAAAATAAAGGTTGTGAGAATACTATAGGTATAACTCAATCAGTAATACAAAGTTGTTGGCTTTGCCAAAATCGTTCATGGGAATTATTTAATTCATTATTTTCATCCATTTTGGTAAATAAATTATTGAGATACAATACTATTTCATAAATATCACAATGGATAGCAGCGATTATTTTGTTGGCCAATTATAACAATTATACAACGTTGGTATCAAAAATCGAGCATCCACAAAACCGGCCTCGCCAAACTGAGTGCTATTAGTTTTCCAAACTGAGTGCCACAAAACTGAGCATCCACAATATAGGTCTATTAGTTTTTCCAAACTGAGTACCTTTTCTCAATTCCAAAAAAATGTAAGCACTCTTGGTTTTGCAAAATCGACGGCAATCTCAGTTTTAAAAATTTGACTGCTTGCATGCTAAGTGTAGCGACCTGCCATTCCATACCCTTTGAGCTGATAATAGTTCACTCTCGTTCAAACTAAATTGTACGAAAGAGCAAATAACTAGGGTAAAGAAGAAGAAAGAGATAGAAGAAAATATAAACAATAACACAGAATCTCACAATCGGAAAAGAAAAAAATATAATATATAATAACGGATTTTTATATAAAAGAGTTTATGACTGTTTTATACTCACAATCATCAGATTACATCAATCAATACATTAATCTGGACAGTTATAATAATTTGTCCTCATACATCGGAAATATAAGTCAACTATGGGAATATATCTCTACCATCCAGCTCGCCTCCTGAGATCCATAGCACCTATCCTGAATCTGTAATACTTGGCCTGACACGAGTATTATAATTAAATAACACCCGAGTCAATCTGCAAAACCAGCGTGAGAAAACACACTCAATTTTAATAATTAGAGTTATAAAATCCTTTGAAAAACAAAGTTATCTCGTAAGATCACATCACACATGAAGACGACGAGTTTATCCCTTACGATAACCAAAACGTTTTATAGAAAGTCCCACGATATTATAATAGTTTCTAAGTACAAATACTTATCCAAATAGCCGAAATTGTTACCTTAATTAAATTCCAGCTTAATAGGCTCTAAAAAACAAAACCATAAAGGGTTGTATTGAAGAATGGATTCCATACAATGACTGGTCTATTGGTGTACCACCCATCACAGTACACCTCTAGAAAAATGTACCGAGGGCCTCCCTGGGATCCCATACAACACAAGACCGGCCAACCCCTAACCAGGATAGAACTGAATATTTGATCACCGTGGGTGTTCCCACCCTTAAAAATGGAGCGCTTCCTTTTTCATGCACAACCCCATAATTTATATATATTCTCAAGGGTACCTAGAAAAGTGATAACATACCCTAATTGGATGCGACCTACTTAGCTTTGCTGCATCTCCAATGTTTTAGTCATATTCGATTGATGAGGCTTGAGGCTAAACGTTACCTTTCAAGAACAGTTCCATTTAGAATGATCATCGTCCTCCAATGATGATGTTCTGATAGTATTCGTTCATACAAGTTATCCCGGGTCTAGACTAACTGAATCATCGTTTCACTATCTCCACTATATCCACTCATAACGTTCAAACCGAACCGAAGTGGATTTCGGGTAATTAAATCCAATCTCGATCTCTTTGAAACGATCAACGAATTGGCCAAAATTGATAGCGGGTTTCTAATTATCAAATGACATCCATAGGTAGTCAGGCCATTATTTATAATTCTTAAAACATTCATTTCAAAATATCTTTACAAAGATATATATCGTAATCTCTTTCAAATTTATCAATATTTGAAACATTTTCCAAACACTTTTTTCCGTAATAGGATACTTCCTTCGTACCTCAGTTCAACGTAAGTGAAATATTTCCAACTTTGATTTATAATCCATTACTTAGAAAATATCTTGATATAAATCCTTCATCTCTAAATATTTTCAAAAAAACCTTCCATTTAAACATATAGGAAAATATTCTAAGTCAATTTCCCGAAATCATTTCTATATCAATGCTTAGTAGTTTTCTTAACCTATCTCCTATATTTTTGGAATTTGTATTAGTCCCCTTTTACCTTTTCCAATGTCTATTATACTTAGCAATAATTTCGTCTATCCATTTACAACTTCTAAAATCATTTTCGCATTTCACATCTCGAGAGAGTTTATAAATAAATAAATAATTTAAATCATTCAAGACTATATATGTAATAAGTATTTTAAAGAATAATAATTTATTTTTGAAACATGTTCAAATAATTGTTTGAAACATGAAACAATTTTTAAATAAAACATTAATAACTCATTTTTCAGTCCATCCTTGATTAAAACTAACTGAATTACAACACTTGTTATAAAAGTTAGAATTTATTTTCAATAAGAACTTATATTAGAATAATCCACTTTCTAAAATATCCCAATACTAACTAGTTTAAATTTTCATACCTAAATATATAAAATTTCCCTTTTAAAACAAACTTAATTTCTCAATATATATATATATGTGTGTGTGTGTGTGTGTGTGTGTGTGTGTGCGCGTGTTTGTGTGTATTTAAAAAATTCTCAATATCCAATTCCAAATATAAATCCCTCCCGATTCACAAAATATCGATTTCCTTTTCAACTCCCTAGCCATTTCACATTCCAAAAATAGATTCTACTATTTTTCCCAAAACCATTTCCATATCTCGGTATAATTTTACACTGTGAATTTTTATTCCAATTTATCGAAAATTACCATTTCCCCTATTTACAAACATCATTTATAAATTTTATAACTCCTTTGGGTATTTCTTGTTTATAAAACTAATTCCTTTTATAAAATCTCATATTTATAAATCCATTTCTTAATAATTTCCATATATTTCACAAATCTATTTAAATTTTCAAATCTTTTCATATTTTCCTAAATATCACTTAAAAATTCCACTGTTAAAATCCTTTATATAATTTATTTTAAAAATCTCTGTTTAGAATATTTTTACGCCTAGTTAAACACAGCCCAAAAATCAATTTATTGTTTTATCCAAATTGTTTTCTTTTAAAATAATCCAAACTTCTATATAAATATTTCTATATCAAAATATCCTTTTAAATTCCTTCAAATTCCAAAAATAAAATTATGGTATTTAAAATACCAAAATTCAAGCAAGTGCTACTTTAGCATCCAAGTATTCGGTCACAATATTAATCCATAACAGATTATTCTAACACATCATATATCAATATATATGAAATTTAAAATCAACATTTTTGAAGAGTCCAGTTGGACCCCTCCAACCTGTATCCCTGCATCCACTGGTGTTATTACAATATAAAATATCAATCCCACTTCGAGGGCGATATCGAGGTATATAGGGTCATCCGTTATTATGCGTGGCGCACATGGTCCCATCCGTTAAAATACGCAGGAATATTAATCCAATTACTAATATATATACTACTACATATATAATATAATATCATTCAACATATAATAATTTTATAAATTCAACCAAGCATCCAGTAATTAATATTAACTATTTAAAGTTAAATTCTAGTAATCCAAATGAGTGAGAATTTCTCACCTTGAATTTTCTCGAATTTTTCAAATGCTCATTTTAGATTAGAACCTAAAATCCCAGCTATTTCCAAACGATGGTGTAGCCTACATTATTATGAATTTCATAAGTTTGACCTTATAATTATCAAAAGAAATAGTTAAGTTGGCTTATCATATATAGAAGCTAACACGTTAGCCTTTTTAAATAATAACCTATTTTGTTATATAGTTCATATAATAACATATCATAATTTCCTTTTTGAAATCATATACATAAATAAATAATCGTTTATAAAAATTCCTAAATTCTAAATTTAAATAAACTTTCCAAATTAAGACATTTTTAAAAATTCCTGTTTTAAAACCCTATTTTTTTGCTTCGCATTCGATTTTTAAAAATATAATTAACTAAACCAAATTTCAAAGATTAAATTGACAACCTCATATAAATAAAACCCTAATTACTGCTAACCTCGATCACAAGCATCGGTTTCCCTTCGTACGCACTGCCTAGAAAATGCGACTACATTCTTTCCCGTGCCTACAACCATTACCATGCCTTTCAACCGCCTCCCACGAACGAAAACCCAACCCCCAAAAATTGTATATCGCACGTGAAAGAGAGTTTACCAACCCAATTTGCACCTCGTGTCATCTACTTCGAACGCCACATCCATACAAGCACGCAACGCCAACATCCACTCGAGATCGACCCATCATCAAGCCCTAGCTCGCTGACATATCCTCGCGAATGCCACATCTTTACTCCAAGTTGCCTCGCCTTCACCCTGGAGCACCGCCACTATCGGCAACTTCTCGACGCATCGCCGTATCAACCCTAATCCCCAATCGTCGAATCCTAGAGCTACCTCACGCATAACATCCCCTCACCTACTACCTCGAGTCAAGTCTGCTCGTTTCTTTTTTCTTTTTTATAGATGAAACGATTTTGAATTGATGAAGGATTCATGATTTCTTTTTTTCTTCGATTTGAATTGAAATCGAACTGATATGAGATAGAAGAGGAGACTGGGCTTAAAGTGAAGGAGGTGGTTCGGGTATGATGTTGGTCGGCAAAGATTTGACTTCGATTTGATTAAATATATGTTTTTTATTCCAAATATCCCACTTACATATTACGAAATTTTGAACCCCTGTGGAGGCGTGCCACCATGTAATAACTCAGATTTTTGCACATCTGTTAATTTATAATTAATAGGATTTAATTTATTAAAAATACTGAGACAAATAAAACTCTGATAAATATCTAGAAATAGTAAATCTTTTAGTAAATTAAAAAGTATATATAAATAGGTATATGAAAATTTATAATGTTGAAAATTTTAAATTTATACATATACAAATATATAAGTGTGTAAATATATATATATATATATATATTTGTGCATGTGTCTCTCTCTATGTATGTATGTATATGTACGCCATGGGTAGTAGAATATATGGGAGTTTGTCAAAGTGTGGTTATATATATATATATGTCAAAAATTCACGTAAGATATTTCTAATTATAATGTATATATATGTATATATATTGTGATTCGGAAGCATTGATTTGAATTGAAATTTAACAATTTTCGAAAGCTAAATTTAAATTCTATATTTTGAAGAACAAAAACACTATAGATAAATATTTATCTATTTTAAAGTATGATAGCTTTATGAGATTTAATAAAAGGTTTAATATTCTTTCTTTTAAATTTTTTACGTAAATAAATATAGTTTATATATATAAAAATATATATCAATATAAAACATAAACATAAACTAATAAAAAGAAATCTATTAAAAACAAAATTGAAAATATAATATAAACTATATAAAATATTAATAATATGCAAATTAAACAAGTATAAAAGATTATAACAAGCATTTGACATTTGTAATTTATATATTTCATGTAATAACAAGTGTAACTAAAATAGGACATGAAAAATACAAGTGTCAATTTACTTATTTTTAAAATAATAAATTTCATGGCTATATATACATCTGTATCCCTTCTTTTATCATTTTATTTCATTCAAAGTTTACCAAAAATTAAAACCTAAAAAACAAACCTGAGAAGAAACAAAACCAGAAAAGAAAATCAAACAACATCTTCATCTATCCTTATTTCCAAAACTTTTTCAAAAATCAAACCTAGAAGCAACTCAACAAAATCAAAACAAGTTCCAGCTTTCAAATTTAAACTCAAGATCAGATCAACTCAAAAATCAATTTCCAGTTAAAAGCAATTTCCAATTTTCCTGTTTTAAGCTTCTCTATTCAACATTTTAAAATAGGAGAGTAAACAATCTGTTTTTAAAAGCTTAAAACTATTTTATTTGTTGTTGCATGTGATAAAATTTAGAGTAATGTGTGCATATGTTTTGCATGTATGAATTTTGTTTGAAAAATAGCTAAATGACTGTGTATATAAATATATGTGCTTGTCTGTGTATGAATACTTGGTTTCTATTAGATTTTGACAAACTAAGCAAAGTTTAGAAAATTCATATCTCATTATATAAACAGTTTCATGTTATGATCTTTAAATGAAACTTGTTTGTTTTTTACCTAATTCAACTTTTAAAAATATTATAAATAATATGAATAGCAAGAATATCACTGAAAGATGAGAAGAACAGTGAAGATCAATTAATGTCAGATTTTGATTGTTAAATTTCCATACTTTGATCTTGTGATTAAATTCGTTTTCGAAAATAATGAAATTTGACATTAATTTCTAGATTTTTAAGGCTGGGATTAAGGAGAATTGTCGAGATGAACGGAGATTGTGCTTTTGTTGAATTCTGGAAATCGTAGCATCTGGGGTGGTCGAAGTCGCTGCTAGAGGTAGCTCGAAGGTCGAGGCACCGAGGAAAAACAGGGTTAGGATTGTTAGGCCAGTGTGGTGGCGCGATGAGGGTAGAGTAGGGTTTAGAGCTTGTTCGAGTCAATTTGGTTTCTAGTTGTTGCGGTGACGAGGAGGCATCGGAATGGTTGGATGACAAGGGAAAGGGAAGAAGGATGTTTGGCGAAGGTACGAACGCGAAGACAAGGCCTTTGGTGATTGGAGGTAGGTAGTGCGGGCGGAGGAAGTCGATCAGCTTTATTATCGGGTATGTCATTTTGCTCGTTTTTGATTTTGGGGTCTGTGAGTGTTTCTGGGTTGCAAGGATGGTCGAGGAAGTCGGCGACGATTGAGAAGTGTCGGCGGCGATGGTCGGAGTGACTTCGGCACCGTGTGCACGTGCTCGGTGCACTGGATATCATGGGGTTCGGTTTTCTTGTAGGAATTGAATAGTGCAAGACAGAAGAGAAGAAAAGGCGAGTGGACGGACTCGGGTATATGTGGAGGAAACAATGGGTTAGGCTCGAGCAGGACCTAAGTAAATTAACAGGTTTTAAAATAAAAAGAAAAGAAGAAGAAGGAAGAAGATTTAAGCTTCGGGCTGATTTATTCTCTTGGGCCGAGTTCCCTTTTTAATAAAATGAAATAAAAAAGTAAACAAAGTTCAATAAATTTTATCAAGCTTAAAGTTAATGATTTATTTAGAAATGGAAATATAAATAAAGTAATTTCAAGGGTTAACTTACCCCTTAACTTGGTCAATAATGACGTTGTTTAATTAAGTGAGATAACCATATGTATGTTAATTATTAGTTAAATACAAAAGTTATTATGCAAAACATAATAATGTAAGTAAGTAATGGTTAAGATAAATGGTTAATTTTTTTAATTAATTTAGGCCTTGAATAATTGAAAAGAGAAATTAATTAACCTCAATACTTAATTAAAATAAATATAATGGCTTTGATTAATTAATGACAATTAACCTAGGTTTATAACTAATTAATTTATTTAATTAGGAAAAGACGTGACCAGTTTATCTTGCCTATGAATGATTAAATTGTATTAAAGGCTTGGATTGTTTCAACAACTCCAGTCTCATAATCTGCAATGTTCTATCATATGAAATGATTTGGATTGAACGTTAATAAACGTGAGACGTTATTTGAATCGTTATCCATGTGAATATAACATTTTGAAGTTAAATTGATTGTTTTGGCTTAAAAGAGGGCATTTGGATCCGATTAGTAATCTATAATTCTTTATAGATTTTATTTTAGAATCAAATAGGCTAGAATGGAATAAATTAAGTAACATAGCCATTTAAACTAAGCGATGGTAATTAGATGTTGTTTTGTGAAATAAATATTGGCTTTAACAAGTTAAGAACTCGTAGTGGAGTATGAGTTACCCTGGTTTTCAAAGAAGGTTTATAACTTAGTATTCAATTTATATGGGTTTACTCATGCTAGTTTCCAGCCTTACCCGGATGTTACTTTAACGTAAGGTCGGGCCAGACCGAGTATTACAGATTTTCAGGTTAGGACGTTCTAGAACCCAGGAGGAGTGTTGGATGGCAGGAACATACAGAGTTTATCCCGTAGTTTATTGAAGTTATATTGTTTGTATTCTGTGTCAAGTTGTTACAACTGTTCAGTTTTGATAAACTCTGATGTATTTTATGTAAATTTTGACAGATACAGCTTTTCTTTATATAAATGCTATTATTTAATATTATATTTTAATCCGCGCTGAAAATGAGATTCTGTGCTGTTATTTTTTGTTTCTTCTTCTACCTCTTTTTCTTCTTTACCCTAGTAATCTGGAATTTTCGTCGTCATATTTGGTATCAGAGATGAAGGTTAAGCAAGAACCTTGGCTCGATGGTATTGGCAAAAGTCTTCGATCTTCATGAAAGGCTCGAGCATGCTCACGCTGTAGCATTCGATATTTAAGATATTATGGATCACTAAGGTAATAAATGGGGATATGGGTCAAAAGCTTTTCAACTAAAGCTATAGCGCAATAAACGTTCTTTTTTTCACGATCGTTCCGTCTTCCTCATTTTCCATACCTCGTTGTTTTACTCATATTCATCAACACAGACGGTGTTTCTACCAAAATTATAACACCACGATAAAGTCATTAAGGATAGGGTCAGTAGTATCCTAGAATGAGTTGATTGTATTATATATGAGGGCATATTTGTTATTTTCTTATATAATGATTTTAAAAACAGTTCAAAAGTAGTTTTTCATAAGCTTATATTTTGATAAATAAAGCAATATTTTTTTCTAATTATTAAGGTATTTGGTTCTTAATTATTAAAGTTGAATAAGATTATAAGATTTAAGTGGTAATAGAAATACAACCAAATAAGATAAGCTTGAAATAGATTTAAACCAGAAAATAAAATCCTGAAATTTGTAGAAGTGTTTTCAAAATGTTGAAAAAGGTTACCTTGATTTTATTTTCCAACAAAATACGAGATAATATATAATGATTATGTTTCCACATATGATAATCTTGAAATGGTTGTTGTGTGTAATAATGGGATGTTTGCTTCCTAATAATAATTAATGATAAAGCAAAATGGAATATTTTAAGGAAGTAACAATTTAGATAAGTATGACTTATAAATTGAAAAGGATTTAATTTGTGAGATTTTATTCTAAGCTCAGAAAGTTTACATTGTTTCAAAGCGTTGAAAGATATAATAAATAATATCTTTAAATGTAGGAATCTTATTTTAGAACAAGAGTTGTTTTAAAATTTTAAAAGGAATTTATTTTAACCCAAGAATGGTTTAAAATTTAAAGTATGACTTGAAGTTTAAAAGAAATGAATATGTATATATGTGGGATATACATAATAATAAGTTGACTGCAAGTAAACATCAAGTGTTGAGTTTTGAATTTTCCCTGAAATGTGATAAGCTTTTGAACTTATAAGTGGGAAAGGATATTGATAAGAAGTTTAAATTTGGAATGGAGAATTCAAATTGAGTAAGGTTGTCTGGATTAAGTAAATTGAATTTAACTTAGGGGAAGTTAAATAAGTTTAACAAACAACCTGAACTGGAAATTTCAAGATGAAATTGAGATTTAACTTAGGGAAGTTAAATGGTTGGTTTAAATGGGAGTTATGTGTGATCTCAAAACAAGTTTAAGATCAGGAAATTGGTAATGGGTGCTATTGATTGGTGTTTGGATAATTTGGATATTTATTTACCTTAGATTATCCTGATGTCATCCTATTATCATTAATAATCTATGGAACTGTGAATGGATTGTTTAAATAAATTAAGAAGTAGATTGAGATAATATATATCCATTACTAAAATTAATTGGAAATAAAATTTTAATTTGAAATTATTTAAATGATTTTTATTTTTAGAAATAATATTTGAAATTATGAAAATGGAATCACTTTGAACTTAGGATTTAAATGTTAAAAAGGAACTTGTAAACGAAAATTGTTTATGAATTGGCTTCTAAGTTAGAAGTTAAAATTGGGTAATAAATTGGATTCTGAATATTAAATTGTCTAAAAAGTTTTGAACTCTTGCATGAACCTTGAAATACGTTAAGTAAAGGTAATTTAAAATGAATATTTACAATTTGGACTCAAAATTAATTGTTTAAAAACTTAGGTTGTCAAATTAAAAGTAAAGATTAATTTGATTTAAAGGATTAAATCAACATTTAAAAATTTAACTCGAATTTATATAATTCGAGATGGTTTAAAGTTGAGATTGGAACTGAAATTAATTCAAATTGAATTTGATTTCAATAATTTGGAAGTGAGCTTGAAGTTAAATAAGTTTATATTCAAATTGGAATTGATTTGAATTTGGAATTGGAATCGAGGTTAATTCAATTTGAATTGGAATTGAATCAGTTTAAAAGCAAGTGAAAATTGGGAAATTGAAACAGTTTGACTCTGAATCTATAAATTGCTTTAAGATAAACTATTTTAAATCTATTTTTCTAGCTATCTACTATACAACCTTTCTTTTTAAAAACTGTGACGCCCCACCTCTATACCCACGCTAGCCAAGAACACTACGAAGTAATTCTGTCAACTAGCACGGAGAATAAGGCTGTTGAGGAGCGACCATCTGTGTAATATCTTTGTGCGAGCACCGCTATGTCGGATAAAATATAACTTGCATTCCTTTCAAGAGGAAATCCGACATACCGTCACAAACTTAAAGTTACTACACAGTGGCTATAGTTTCTTCGGAAACAAATATAGAAATAAACATAACACAAATCAGTCACAGATTATTCATATCACAAAGGCGGAAGAAGATATGAACATATAACTAACACATGAAAGTGTACATCCGAGTAGTGGTCAAAAAGATCCACAATAATACAGGAGAATAGCAAACACGTGCTATACAAAAGAATACAACTATGAGTCTATATCTCGAGTGTGTACAACAAAAACTGTTAATCTAAATAGTTAGCCAAAAGTCAGAGTAATTAATCCCTGGGGAGAAGTCAAGCAGAAGCACCTGTAACATCTCGGTCTGACCCGAGTATTATTTATAAGAAAATAATAAATGGATCAGTCTAACTATAAATATCAGATGACATAATATAGAATAAGAGATATGGCATAAACATATGATAACCATGCAGGCATACTATAATAAGTATGTAATTGAAACTCAACATGAGATTAATCAATATCACAAAAATCTTCACAAAGATCCAAAAAGGGTATCATACCCAAAACTTGTATTCACAACAAGTCAGTGACACACGCTTTCACCAAGGCACAAAAATTGATAAATCATATCAATGAAAATCACTAAAATTGGTGAAGCATAAATTCCAGAATTCAACACACGAAATCCAAAAATCATAAAGAAAAGGGGGGAAAGGCCTATCACACGAACGAGAGCATAGAAACTCAACAACATATGTATCACACGAACGAGACGCAATCCCATGGTAGCTAGCCATTAATTTTTGACACACGAATTGCCCGAAGGCCATGGGGCGCTACCCCACATGTGTGAGTCGAAATCACACAGAAACGGGGTCTAGTCTAAATCGCAGACAAAGAGACATCGCACAATTGCTAGTCTAAATCACAAAAATGATCGTCATGATCATCAAGAAGTGTCAATTGCAGTAAGCTAGTAAATATATGAGCTTAGCTTCATGTCCCATAACCACTAGCTTAACTTAAATATTTACGAATAAATTGTAGATTTCCACTAGAAAATTGTCACAAGAGATTCAATCGAACAAATCCAATAATTAACCGACGAAGTAAATGCAAGCGTTTCATACCACTTGTTTTACTAAGTCGTTTAATCAGATTTCTCATACGAGTGACGAAAAGGTTTGTATATCAAATAGATTGGAAACAGTTTAAGAGAACGAATTTTGTAATAAAATAGTGTTGAAATCATTTGATGAAAGAGTTTTGATATTTACTACTAGTATTGAAACCTTTATATTTTTAAAGTGACAAATCACAAAGAAAATTGTAGGAACAATCAATCACTAAAATTCACATTCGGAGACGTGAATGAAAATCCGAAGAAATCGATACCGAATCCATCAAAATGGATATTCCAAAAATTCTCGAAGAAAAGAAGTCATCAAAGTCAATAACAAATGATAACAACAAATAGTGAAATAACACGAATCGATTAAATTTGAAAACCATGCAAAATAGGCGAAATAGGCAAAACAGCAACAAGTCGGTCGGCTGGCTACAGAGCTCGGTCGACCGGACCCTGTTCTAGAAAAATTCTCGGGAAGCAGGTCGGTCGATTGAGCTCTGTAGTTGGTCGATCGGACTTGTAACAGAGAAGTACTATGCACTTTTAGTAGCAGGTCGGTCGACCGGCCCAGTGGTTCGGTCGGCCGAACCTGTATTCTTGCACTTCCTACCCTATATCAAAAGAGGTGCAAACTCCCTCAATTTGCAAACGGTCGAGCAACGGCACTAAGGGTTTACGCCAATCAACCACCCGGCCATAGAAGCTCTTTGGTTCATCACCAAAACATGATCAAAACATCAAAGCTATGATTTTTAAAGAATTGAACCCAAAACACCAAAAATTGGAATATTCACCAAATCAATCCAAACCAAAAGAAAATGCACATGAATGAGTGTTAGGAATTCATACCTAACAATCGAAGATAATTATAAGCATAGATGTGAGATAAACATCTCACCTTTGAACCCAAATCAATGAAGAAGAAGCTTGAAAACAAAGGAGGATCAACCACTCTTCAATCCCAACTCAAGAAGCTTGATTCTAAGCTTAAAAGAGAAATATTTTCCAAATTAGGTTTAGGAAATTTCTGAAATTGGAAGGAGAATGAGTTGGAAAAGAAGAAGGAGATGCTTACCAATGGGTTCTCTTGAATTTGGAGCTAGAAGTTGGATTTGCAAAGAAAGCTAGGGCTTAGGAATTTCCATTTCCAATCTCTTCCACCATTTTTACTTTAGCTTGAAGTGTTAGGAATATGAAATGAAGTAATGAAGAGTTGGAGTGGAGCTAGAGTCTTAAGGTGGAACATTGGGCTGAAATCCAAAGTGAAAAAGTAGCAAAACTCGACTAACTCCAAACATATCGAAGCTTATACTCAAAAAAGGTTGCAAAAAGCATTTTGAACTCAATGGGTGGGGTCTCGAGTCCTAATTCGACTGTTTGCAAAAAGTAGATTTTCGGACCAAAATCCGACGAGCGATGAAATATTTAAATAAAAATATTTAAATACACAATCGATAAATATGCGGGTTGTTACAGACTCCCCTCCTTAAAGAAATTGCGTCCTCGTAATATTTAAAAAGAAAATAAAGAGTAACAACCATAAAAGCATATCAACACAAAATAAATTTGGAAAAAGGAAGTGCACCATAAAGAGCATGAAAAAGTAAGCGAGAACGGGATCGCTCGATGAATTCCCAGGATTCCCAAGAGCAATCCTTAGGATCTGAGAACCATTGAACTTTCACAAAAAGAACATTTTTATTCCGAAGGCGCTCAACCTCCGAAGCAATGATACGAATGGAATGTTGCTCATAAGTCAAATCTGGTGAAACTTCACTTTCTTCAATAACACCGGGCTCAAGAATAAAAATAGGAAACCTAAAAGCATTTCCATAGTTAAAAGACGCAGAAAACGTCAAGAATGGCAGGAAATTGAGCCAGTGCAACGGCGTAGTACAAAAACGGTACGCCCGAGAAATGAGGAACTCGAATAATTTGGAACAACGGCGTAGTACCAAAACGGTACGTCCAATGAGCCAAAGTTCAAATAATTCAGAACACCGACGCAGTACAAAAACGGTACGTCCAATGAACCGAACATCATAAAAGAACATCGGATACTAGTCCATAAAAGGAATGAGATAAAGCTCAATAAAACGAAGTATACCAAAACATCCGATGAAATTAATAAAAAGATAATTCCATTCAGACATCATCAATGAATCAACCACTTGTTGCTTACGACCAAGCGCATTGGCAACACGATTTCCCTTCCAGGAATAAAAAGAATATCAATATCATAAGATGACAGGAACTCGAGTCAACATGAAGTTCCTTATGAGAAAATAAATATTCCAAAGATTTATGATCGAGTTGGAGAACAAATTTCTTCCCCAAAAATGATGATGCCAAACTCTAAAAGTAAAAACAATAGCCGCGAGCACTAGATCATGAGCAGCATATCTAGTCTCGATAAGCTATAACGATTTAGAAGCACAAGTGATAGCACATTCTCATTTACAAGAGAGCGGCATCCAAACCAATACGATTAGCATTGGTACAAAAGATAAAGTCTTGGTTCCCCACGGGAATCACAAGAATAAGAGTATCGAAATGAAAGAACTTCTTTTAAATAATTTTCTTTCCCGAAAAGCTGAAACTTACAAAATCACAATTATCTCAATGTAAAAATATTTCTAGAAAAATTTACATTTTACAAGTCAATATATCATGTCTGATTGTCTCATCAAAGCGTTTAGGAGATTCTTATCGATAACATTGATCAAGCGCATCGACCAGAATTCATAAAGCACTCAACGGGCAATACAATCACAAAATCATCTTCTATGTGATAAACATGTTTCTTAAAAACTTTTGGAATATTCTTTGCTCGTGTATGAACAAAATCCAACTATACTTATAAATAAACCTTATGAAAAAGATTTGCAAAGATTTTAAATTTCTATTTTCATCCAAAATCAATAAATACGAAAATGAAGTCATCGAGATATTCATAGAATACTCGATTCATAAAATGGATAAAACAAGATGGGCAAACTGAATGACATAATAAGTCATTCATAAGAATCGTAACGAGTGTGGAGTGCGTAAGTGGAATGCTAACTCACGCAACTCATAGCCAAATGAAAATCGGTGGCAAGGTCGAGCTGAAAGACCTTAACACCACCCAAAAGATTTCTTAGGTGATCATCCTAAGACAAACTCAAAAATTCTGGAAAAGTTTCAAAAATTATTTAGATAAGAGAAATAACGCTTTTCTCATCTTGAGGGCTTAAAGAATAAAATGATGCCTTCAAAAATTTGAAATCGGAATCTCAAGAAAAAAATAGAAATCTGCTTAACGAATAGAAAATGTCGGAGATGAATAGTCCATACGGAAAATAGGATATGGGCTTCACAATGATTAAGCCAATCATTACAAAAATCAATTCTGAAGCGTAAGTAAAAATCGGCTCGGAAAGAAAAATCACATAAAATAATTTCGACATCAATAGAAAGCAAATTGAGTGTTGCGGATCCACTAATCCGGATTCACAATCCTCAAAGAAGTCAACAAGTCCAAAATATTTTCAAAGAAAAAGAATTAACAAGTTCTTTTGATATAAAATAGTGAGATGGAACCCATATCAAAAAGAACTCGAAAAAGAAGATCACGAAATAAAATAACGCCATCAAGGATTGAATGTAAAATACCTTGACTAAGAGAAGAGTTGCTAGGGGCTTGCAGCTTTCCTTCTCTCTTGCTTTGACGCTTGGGACACGAAGATATATAATGATCCGCACTTTTGCAATAGCGGCAAGAAATAGGACTTGGACACCTATTTATATAGTGGTCCCTAGAGCAACAATTGTAGCATTCTCCGCGATTAGGGATAGGAGTATTTACTACCAAAGTAGTTTACTTCACTTTCTTATTGGGATTAGGGCTTTTGAACTTAATATGTCTCTTCTTGGAAATCCCAATATCACTATCACTTCCTTTACCAACCTCTTCATATCAAAGAGTGATATCCGCAGGCTGATTGAAAGGAACTTCAAGTTTCAAAGGTAAAATCATCCCAAGGTTCTTACTCAAAGAATAGATAAACTCTTGATTCTTTACAAGATCCAAAAGTTGTTGGGCAGACATGAATGCGCCATCCAGAGAAGGACTACTGGATTGACCAGCGCTAGGATTGCCAGAACCAACCATTTCTTTTCTTTAAGAAAGAAAGAAAAGAAGAAGAAAAAGTTATTCTTAGAATGAATATCAAACAATCATGATGTTAAAACAAGGAATCATTAAAGAAAAATAGGATTGAATGGTACGAACACCCGAATAAAATCCTAAAGCACGACTCCTAAGAAAGACTTAGGACGATGATCCTTGTTAAGTTATTCAAAATTGTTCCGAAGTTTGGCTCTGATACCAAGCTGTGACGCCCAACCTCTATGCCCACGCTAGCCAAGAACACTACGGAGTAATGCTGTCAACTAGCACGGAGAATAAGGCTGCTGAGGAGCGACCATCTGTGTAATATCTTTGTGCGAGCACCGCTATGTCGGATAAAATATAACTTGCATTCCTTTCAAGAGGAAATCCGACATACCATCACAAACTCAAAGTTACTACACAGTGGCTATAGTGTCTTGGGAAACAAATATATAAATAAACATAACACAAATCAGTCACAGATAATTCATATCACAAAGGCGGAAGAAGATATGAACATATAACTAACACATGAAAGTGTACATCCGAGTAATGGTCAAAAAGATCCACAATAATACAGGAGAATCGCAACACGTGCTATACAAAAGAATACAACTATGAGTCTATATCTCGAGTGTATACAACAAAAACTGCTAAACTAAATAGTTAGCCAAAGGTCAGAGTAATGAATCCATGAGGAGAAGTCAAGCAGAAGCACCTATAACATCACGGTCTAACTCGAGTATTATTTATAAGAAAATAATAAACGGATCAGTCTAGCTATAAATATCAGATGACATGATATAGAATAGTAGATATGACATAAACATATGATAACCATATAGGCATACTACAATAAGTATGTAATTGAAACTCAACAAGAGTTTAATCGTTATCACAAAAATCTTCACAAAGATCCAATAAGGGTATCATACCCAAAACTTGTATTCACAACAAGTCAATGACACAAGAATTCACCAAGGCACAAAAATTGATAAATCATATCAATGAAAATCACTAAAATTGGTGAAGCATAAATTCAAGAATTCAACACACGAAATCCAAAAATCATAAAGAAAAGGGGGAAAGGCCTATCACACGAACGGGAGCATAAAAACTCACCAACATATGTATCACACAAACGAGATGCTATCTCATGGTAGCTAGCCATTAATTTTTGACACACGAATTGCCCGAAGACCATGGGGCGCTACCCCACATGTGTGAGTTGAAATCACATAGAAACGGGGTCTAGTCTAAATTCCAGTCAAAGAGACATCGCACAATTGCTAGTCTAAATCACAAAAATGATCGTCATGATCATCAAGAAGTGTCAGTTACAGTAAGCTAGTAAATATATGAGCTTAGCTTCATGTCCCATAACCACTAGCTTAACTTAAATATCTACGAACAAATTGTAGATTTCCACTAGAAAATTGTCACAAGAGATTCAATCGAACAAGTCCAAGAATTAATCGACGAAATAAACGCAAGCGTTTCATGCCACTTGCTTTACTAAGTCGTTTAATTAGATTTCTCATACGAGTGAGGAAAAGGTTTGTATATATTAATAGATTGGAAAACGGTTTAAGAGAACGAGTTTTGTAATAAAATAGTGTTGAAATCATTTGAAGAAAGAGTTTTGATATTTACTACTATATTGAAACCTTTATATTTTTAAAGTGACAAATCACAATGAAGATTGTAGAAACAATCAATCACTAAAATTCACATTCGGAGACGTGAATGAAAATCCAAAAAAATCGATACTGAATCCATCAAAATGGATATTCCAAAAATTCTTGAAGAAAAGAAGTCATCAAAGTCAATAACAAATGATAACAACAAATAGTGAAATAACACGAATCGATTAAATTTGGAAACCACGCAAAATAGGCGAAATAGGAAAAATAGCAACAGGACGGTAGACCGGCTACAGAGCTCGGTCGACCGGACCCTGTTCTAGAAAAATTCTCGGGAAGCAGGTCGGTCGACTGAGCTCTATAGTTGGTCGACCGGACCTGTGACAGAGAAGTGCTATGCACTTTTAGTAGCAGGTCGGTCGACCGGCCCAGTGGTTCGGTCGGCCGAACCTGTATTCTTGCACTTCCTACCCTATTTCAAAAGAGGTGCAAACTCCCTCAATTTGCAAACGGTCGAGCAACGGCACTAAAGGTTTACGCCAATCGACTACTCGGCCATAGAAGCTCTTCCGTTCATCACCAAAACATGATCAAAACATCAAAGATATGATTTTTAAAGAATTGAACCCAAAACACCAAAAATTGGAATATTCACCAAATCAATCCAAACCAAAAGAAAATGCACATAAATAAGTGTTAGGAATTCATACCTAACAATCGAAGATAATTATAAGCATAGATGTGAGATAAAAATCTCACCTTTAAACCCAAATCAATGAAGACGAAGCTCGAAAACAAAGGAGGATCAACCACTCTTCAATCCCAACTCAAGAAGCTTGATTCTAAGCTTAAAAGAGAAATATTTCCCAAATTAGGTTTAGGAAATTTCTGAAATTGGAAGGAGAATGAGTTGGAGAAAAAGAAGGAGATGCTTACCAATGGGTTCTCTTGAATTTGGAGCTAGAAGTTGGATTTGCAAAGAAAGCTAGGGCTTAGGAATTTCCATTTCCAATCTCTTCCACCATTTTTACTTTAGCTTGAAGTGTTAGGAATATGAAATGAAGTAATGAAGAGTTGGAGTGGAGCTAGAGTCTTAAGGTGGAACATTAGGCTGAAACCCAAAGTGAAAAAGTAGAAAAACTCGACTAACTCTAAACATATCCAAGTTTATACTCAAAAAAGTTGCAAACGGCATTTTGAACTCAATGGGAGGGGTCTTGAGTCCTAATTGGACTGTTTGCACAAAGTAGGTTTTCGGACCAAAATCCGACGAGCGATGAAATATTTAAATAAAAATATTTAAATACACAATCGATAAATATGCGGGTTGTTACAAAAACCCAAACTATCTTATACTTCTTTTACAACTATTTTGAAAACTAATTACTATTTTACGAATATTTTGCAACTATCTAACTATTTTAAAACTATTTTATAATTACTTAAAAATTCTTCAGCTGTTTTACAACTAACAACTATTTTACAACTACTCATCTACAATAAAAAAAATTCAAGCTATTTTCTAAATTTAAGCTAGTTAAAGTGCAAACTGTTTATAAATGAAGTGATAACCCAAATGGGAATTGAAGCAATTGTGAATAAGTCAATAGAATTAAAATAAAGGTGAATAAAAAGAAAATTGATTTAGCTGATAATTGATGAAGGTAAATATGCAGGATGTACATATATTATTCTATTCGCATAATGATTCGATCCAGATTCGAGCACAGAATTTCGAGATAGTATATCGATCCGAGTTGGGATTTTTCACTCGATTTTCGACGGCGAATCCTGGATATGTATTTTGGATTGATTCTGCAAATTCTCAATCATAGTTATTGCTATGCAGGAGAATGACGGTTTCTGATCAAGAAAACATATCCGAGTCTGCACTAGGAAGTAGGATGGATGATACTAGTTCGGAAATGAAATTGTATGATCGAGGGAGCAATTGGATTTGATATTGCATACTGATGATATAAGCATATCGTATGGGCTTGAACGAAATAGATATTGAAAATTTTGAAAAGAAATTTGAAAATGATTTTTGAAAGGGATAAGTATATTTTGAGAAATACATGATAAATAGAAGTGGAAGTTGAATATCTCTATATTGAAAATCAATTTATAAAAAGTAAGTAATGTGGAAAATAACGTTATAAAAGAAATCAAAATTGAATATTTGATTTGGCATAATAATATATATATATATATATATATATATATATATATTTGTTATATATGATAACTCCCCTTGTTGAATCCATAATCAGAAGAAAGGACCTTCGAAAATATTTTTGTTCTAGTTAAAAAAATGAACTTGTATATATGTCTATATAAATAAATGATTTATGAGAATGGATTTGGGAAAAAGATTTTTGGAACCCATTGGTTTTGAAAGGCTTTTGATTTTTAGGTAGAATCAATTTTGGAAATTTGGAAAGCCAAGTTTGCAACGACTGATTTGAGATATCGATTTTGTGTAAAGGTGGTTTATGTGAATCATAAAGTGTATGATTCGAAAGATACCATAAGTGTATAGTATAAAATGTTTTGGGACTTGCTCTAGGGAAAAAGGCGCTCCTATTGAAATGAACTTCTAGTAGAAAATCCACGGGTTGGTTTTACCTTGAGCCCAGGAGGGTTCTAAATTTGATCCTAAGAGGAAGTCCGGACTAACTTAAGTTCCTAAGGGTTGTGGTTGGGTATCGAAAGTCGAGGGCGCTAATTCCTACAGAGACATTTGGGTTATGCTGTGACAACAATGCAACTCGATGTCGTTGCGATGTACTGCGAACCATAACGGAAGTCGTATGGCAGTGAGTGTCAATGGTCTACGTTTGATTTTGCTGTGAGGGCGATGTAACATCGGTAGACTGCGATCTATGAAGACATAGCGAAAGTCAAGTGGCAGTGAGTGCCTACAGGCTACATTGGGGCTCGACTGATGTTGCCTGCGATCTATGTAGGAGAGGTGAAGTTTCATTTGGCAGCGAAATTCGAGGGCGCTGATGCCTATAGTTACATGGGTTTTTGTGTGATGGCGACATAAAACCTAGGTGTTGCTGCGATCTGTAGCGGGTTCCATGGTGTAGTCGAGGGGCGCGGAGTGCCTGCAGTTTTCTATGGATTTTGCCGAGATGGCAACGTACCCATCGGGTTAACTGCGACCATGGAGGGGGAGGATGATTTCTAGAGCATTCTCACCAAAAATGCTTTCTGCATTTAAAAAAAATGTTTTCTATATTTTCACTAAAATATTTTCCAATTATTTTTACTAGGTGTTAAAAACGGGTTTACCAAGTACTTATAGATTTTCAGTCCTACCCCTGATCAACGTATGACCGAATTTCTGTGAGAACAAAGATAGACTTATTGAGACATCGAGTTATAAAAAGAATTTTTATAAAACTATTTTGGTAATGTTATATAGATTTTAAAGTTTTTAAAATTTTTTAAATAAAAAGAGTTTATAGTTAAAAATGTTCAAAGAGAAATTTAACTAATAATGAGCTTTTGTAATATAAAATTTTGGTTGCATTTCTTTTCGAGGATGAAAAGTACTAAAGGGGGAGGAATGCAATAACCCAGATTTTTGGACAACTGTTAATTGATAATTAGCAAGATTTAATTTATTAAAAATACTGATTTATAAGTTAGCAAATAAAATTCTGATAAATATCTGGAAATGATAAATCTTTTAGTAAATTAAAAAGTATATATAAATACGTATTGCAAACTTTATAATGTTAAAAATTTTAAATGTATACATATACAAATATATAAGTGTGTAAATACATAAGTATGTAATATATGCCATGGGTAGTAGAATATATGGGAATTTGTAAAAGTGTGGACACATACATATATACACACACACATATATATATATATATTGTGAGGAACCGGTTCTTCGACTCACGAATGCCGACATCAATACGTCCGCTGTATCAACTGCCGAGCAATCGAAGGCCGGAAAACCGTGCCCTCAGGGTTAAAGAAGAGGTAGAAGATAGAAGAAGAAAGAAAGAAGAAAAAAACAACAGAACTATCCCAGTTATTACATTATCAGAGTTTACAAGAACAAACAGCGGAAAAGAAATACTATATACTAATTGATACGCCATGCCATCCAGTTTGCCTCCAAATCTCTATAACAACTCCTGAATTCCTAAATATCCTGATAACCTAACTCTTGACTGGCCGTGTTAAAATTGGTGGGCACCCAGAGTTTAGGAAGATAACAATAAACTCCAAGTCAGTCATGAAGGGTGTGGGAACTTAAAACAGTTTATCTTTAAAAGTCAACAAAGAAATATATTTTTTAAAGTCAATTCGCAATGCTTTTAAAAATGTAACTACCATAAGGCCTCCCGCCACACACACAATGCAAACGCAGAATTGGAGAAGATTTCTTCTTATGATAGTCAAAGATGCTTACTGCGCAGAATCATTTGATTATTATTATTATTAGTGCAAAGTGTGGAAATCCATTCCGAAAGTAGAATATAAATCTTGGCCAGCATAGGTACCAGTATAGTATTCCCACTATAGCTACCATGTTAAATGGCAGGTTCTACAACTAAAACCGTACATGGCACTTATTGTTTCTTTGGATTTCCAACAAATGGTCAGGCCAAGGAACTTCCTATTGGCACATGGAAACGCCTCTGGAAGGATGTCCTGAGAACCTAACCATATCTCTGCCAACACAAGGCTGGGATACCCTTAACTGGGTAACTACTGACATGAGTATGCCATCCCCCGATCGTAAACGACCTTTATCAAGGGGCCCAGCAACAAATCACAAAGTAATATATATATATATATATATATATCTGCGTTATCAACATAAGTTAAGTATCTGGGCTCCATATCATTATACAACTTCTATCCAGAAGGAAATGCACATACCCTAAAGGGCGCTACCCTTAATAACCATGCCACATCTTTCCTGTTTTGACCATTTCGAGATGTGAGGTTCGATGAAGTCTCATCCACAAAGCTACGTTTTCACAAAGCCATGCTTCGATCAACAAATGATCGGCAACACTCAGCATGTCACACTACCAAATTGGAAATATATCACTGATAGCCTCCAACTACATAACCTCTGAGCTCCTACGTCTCTGAGAAGGGTGTTAAGCTAAAAGAATAAATTCTCCACCACCAACAGAAATGTATTTGAAAGAAATCTGCTTTATATCTCAATTTGTAATGTCAAACATACAATCCATTCAAGTCTATTCTGGGTTCGAACAGAACCGAAGGCACTTCCAAAGAAGCCCTTGAAATTCGGGTATTCACAATCCCGATCAGACTTCCCATCACTTAGGAAATCTCTATACTGGTGCGACTCGGTGCCGAGACAATCAACGAGTTATCCTCTCATTCTCGAAAATACGGTCTTCACCACCAGTCTTCAAATGCTATCCATAACGACATATCATTATTCGAAATGGGATATATGGCACAAAGGTCCTCGCTCAGCTAAACCGAATAACGAGCGCTTATTTTAAAAATAAGTGTAGCATTCAAATTCAAGCAATCACAACAAATAGCCAATTAAAGGTAAATATCGATAGTTGGTTATTTAACTATCAAAGCAAACCAATAAATATTCAGCGCCATAACAATCACTAGGCCCTTTTATTAATCTTCCATTAATTAATACAACTTGCCAAATATTCAATTCAATTTATCTTCGAAAAGATATATTCTCTAAACCGTTTCAATTTCTACAATTGGAAAAACAATTCCAAATACTTATTTAACAATAAGTAATTCACAAATCTATTTACTTTCAATACTTCGAAAATATTCGATATACTTAAAAAACGATTAAGTATATATTTTATCCTTTTAAGGAAAACATTCTCTTAAACACATTCATTAGAGTCAAAACGAATGTTGCGTAAAACATCGTTACGACAACCCAAAATCACTAGTATTGGAATTTGCAATTAAGATATATATATATATATATATATATATATATATCCCAATACCATATAAAACTTTTTCTTTCAAAAATCATTTACTATAACAACAGTGTTATAGTCCACCATTTCCTTATTTCTCGAAAATGTCTATTTCAACAATGAATGTTGAAATCTATGGTTTCGACACTTATACATTTTAGAACAACTTCAAATCGTTTTAATTACTATTTAAATATCACTTCCTAAAACATTTCTTTATATATTATTTACTATCCAAAATCGTGATATACCTCCTTTTATAAGTCATAATAATTAACTTATCAAATAAGTCGATTTCGGATTTATAAAACAATGTTTATAAATTCCATTTATATTTTATAACAACTTCAACTTAAAAAAATCACTTTAATTAACAAATTCTATTTCTATCTCATTTAAATGCCAAAACCCAATTTATAAGCTAATTACTTATAAATCTTTTATTTTACAAAATCTATTCATTTTATAACTTCTCAATTTATTAACCTATAAATTTTATTCACTTATGAATCCATTTATACTTCATTTTAACACTTACAAAAAATCGTTTTATAATTCCAATATTTTAAATTTGTAATATCAATTTTATAAATCTTTTATTTAAAGCTTTTATAATAAATTCAAAAATCCCAATTTTAAACTATTTTATAAAATTCATTAACTCCATATTCTCAAAAAAATCAATTTTCAACTAGATTTCTCAAAAATCATAATTTTTATAACATTGAAATTTTAACGTTTATTTATTTAAAATGAATCAATTCCAAAATTTAATAAAACGTATATTTTCAAAAATCATTTAAAAATCCTTTTAAATTCGAAATCGTTACTTTAACATTTTTAAAACTCCAAAAATAGGCCCAATGCTACAACAATACTAAATATAACAATCACGGCATCCAAAACATCTTATATCATATGATAGCAGAATATATCACAATTTCTGTAAATAAATCAATACGGGTGAGGAATCCAGTTGGATCCCTCCAACCAGTTTCCCTGCATCCATAGATGTTAGCACAATACCAATTCCGTTCAATACAGAATATCGCGGTATATTGGATTTATAAAATATTATTCGCTATTATACGGCGCAATAGGGTCTCATCCGGTATATAATTCGGGAAAATCAACTCCAAGTACATATATAATACCAATTCCATTCAATACGGAATTATGATGGTATATGTTTTTGATAAATAACATCCGCTTAATATACGGCGTATAGGGTCTATTTAAATTCAACAGATAGCAATTTATCATCCAAACATACAATCAAGCAATTTTTAAATCTAACTATTCAAAATTTAAATCGAAACAATTTCGATTGAGTGAGAAGTTCTCACCTTGGTTCCAATAATAGTTTCAGTGTTTTATTTCGAATAAAATAAAATGCACGTTTAATTTTACCCAAAATTTTCACTACCTACAATCGATCCAATCCATCTCCATCACGTAGTGCTCGACAAAACGAATCCAACGCAATTCGTTTCGTGCGTTTTTGGCCTCGTATGAAAAAGTTACGCTAGTTTATAGTTTACACGAATTATAATATAATTAAATTACAATTTCTTTTAATTTTTATAAACCTAATGAAACTAGGCCATCCACTTCAGAACCCTCAAATCCAAGCCATCCCCTCCATCTTCCCCAAATCGTGATACCCAGGTTTCAAAGAACCCACGGCCGCCGACCTATCATCAATTATCGCGACCAATTCGATGACTTCTACAACGATCAGAGACTTCCATCTTGTAGCCCACCTCGAGGGCTACCTTCACCATGAATAGCATCAAGCTCGGCCTCCACATCATGTCGAAAAATATGCCAAAAACAAGCACGAACGCGGCCAATTTGATGATGATCCGTAGCTCCGTATTCGATATCCACCGTTGGATTTACTCGTCTTGACGAGATCCCCAACTTTGTAGTTGAAAGTATTTTAAATTGATTAGTGGATTTGGAGATATCAGAGGAGAAAGATAGACAATTTTTGGCCCTTAATGATGTAAGTGGCGGCAGAAGCTTTAGGGTTAGGTTTTTGTGAAAAATGAAATGTTAGAGAGACTTCTATAGAAAATTTGCGTGCACTATTCACCCGAAATTTTCCCGAGCTCCAAACGAAGCGTGCCGCCTGGCGTTTATAATGTTTTACCCCCATTCCGAACGCAATGGAATATACATCGGGAGCCAATTCGATCAAATTTGGAAGATAAGTTTTAGATTCGACTATTTAAATTCAAAATTCACTCGAATCGATTTCTTCGCGTTTTAGCTTGCTCTGGACAAACATAAATCCGATTGAACACGAAATTTGAAATCTTACAATAATATAACATTACGGATCCGATGAAACTGGTTTCGTCGAAATCTGAGACTGTTTGAAAAATGGCTATTTTAACTCGTTAAAATAATCAATTTCCACAAATTAACTTTTAATTCAATTTTAAAAGTTCTATAACATCATTCTAACTCCAATATGATATAATTTAACTTTAAGAATCATTTTTAATCATTTTAAACACAATTCCTAATTATTTTTGTAATTTCACACATTAAATTATCAATTTAATTATCCAACTAAATCCAGATATTCGAAATTTAATTTATTCGACATACAAATTTTACTTATTAATATTTAAAATCAATTAGATATATGAATTTCAATTGACAGAAATTCTGGGTCGTTAGAAACTTCCCCCCTTAAAAGAATTTCGTCCTCGAAATTACCAAGTAAAAAAAAGTTACAGAATCCATTAACTTTTCAAAATCATTCAATATTAGATTTCAATTTCACTTATGTGTTTAACTTTCCCAAAATCCAATAGTTAAACTTCTTACAATAACTTTACTAATTTTTCAAATCATACTTAGTTATCTTCTCAAAAAAAATTTAATTTTTCTCAAAAATATTCTAATGCCTTAAATTTTCAGAAAAATTCGCCATAGTCTCCTTTGCGCGGTTCGATCCAAGAAAAAAATGATAGTATATATATCACAAATATACATCTCATCAAGTAATGAGGCATCCCGCGGGGAAAAAAGTGTAAAAGTACTATATGTAATCCGAGATATGTACCTTATATATTATTAGCGAGTATATACGGCTAATATAGCGTGAAAGCGAGCTCCAAATGCGGAGCAATGCGCAATCCGCACCTACTAAACAACGAACAAACAAATGAGAACATGTATATATGAAAGTAATATCGATATACAACCTATACCAACAACTATATATGTCCATATAACAAATGCAACAAAAGCAATAATTTCAACCATCAACCAACTAGCATTCAACTAACATCCATAACCAAATCAATATTTCATGCACTTCTCATTAATATTCAATGAACTGGTTTTCCAATTTAAATCACATTTGATTTATTAACATTGAATGTTGTTTTTTTTACTAACATTCATTCATATTTAATTAGTTTACATTCACTAATTCATATTCAATTGGTTCGCTTCCAAATCAAATTCAATTCGATTTAAGATTTACTTACTTCCAATTTGATTTTTAATTACTTTAGGTTTTCAACTTCATTAATTCAATTTCATATGGATTTTTATAGAATCAACTAACCATCAATCTAACAATCAATGTATATCCAACATAACCAAATTCATTTTACTTTGCTTATATTCAATTTGGTTCATCACTTTTAATTAGCTTTAATGAATTAATACTTATATTTATTATATCATATCAATTTGTTTACGTTCAATTCATTTATTAATTCAATTGCTAATTCTTTTAACCACAAAAGTTGAATTTCATTACATAACTCAAGTTCATATTCATCACTTCACTTTATTAATTTACTTCGATACCCAAGTCAACTTCTGTAATGACCCTAAACTAAAATAAAATGAAAGTTATATTTATTTCAAGAATTTCAGAAGTTATAAAAAAAAAGGTTTTGACTTAAAACAAATAGTTTTATGACTAAAGAATTATATGAATATATGTATTTAAAATATAGGGAATTTCCTGTTTAATTTAAGAAGTAAAATGTAATGGAAATTTATGAAATTTTAAATAACTTAAGTAATCATGTTGAAAGAGGAAAAAAAAAACAAATAAACTTGTGTGTATGTATAATTTTTTATAACACATATATATAAATATATAAAAGTTGCTGTTTTAAGGGGTGGAATAAAAGTAATATAGTATAAATAATTTTTATATCACATAATAGTATATGATGGTGTATATAATTTAATGGAAAAGGTGGCTAGGTAGAAAATGCAAACAGGTTACAGTTTTTTTTTATAAAGATAGAGCAAAAAAATAAAAATGTACAAGGTCACATGCATATGGCATGAATGGGATGAGATCATAGAAATAGCATGCAGAAATTAAAGTATTGGAAATCCCGAAATAACTACTAAAGGAAATCAAGTGGGGATAATTCCAATTGAGGACCATGCATCAGTGTAAACTGTGCATAAAAAAAAAAGGGGTATCAAAGGAATTACCCATTTCCTTAAACCCTAAAAACAGCTTTATAAAACCTGCACACCACAAGGATCATCATCATCCTCTCAGAAAAACATATACATATAAAACAAATAGATGAAAAATGAGTATGCAGTCCTGAAGGCATATGCAGAGTAGAGGAGCAAGATAATACAGAAAAAAATAGGTGAGCATTAATTCATTCTATGCAATGGCATTAAGTCCTCTGGTAGGCAGCCTAAAAGTATTAAAAGTAGTGTTTAAATCTTTGAAATGGTTTGATATGGATGAAATGGATGTTGTTGTATATTTCTGTTTGGAGTTTTGTATGATAGTTTTTCCAAGCTTATATGGTTTGAGCATTTTTAATTCTTTTTTCACTATTGTTAAGTATGGATCTAAATTATTTTGAACATAGGCAGCAAGATGAAGGTCTAGCTCATGTTTATATTCTAAATAATAAGATAGGAGGCTTTTCTGGGTTTTGATGAATTTTTAACAAACACCTCTGTCCATACCTCTGCAATAGAATAATAATAGGATCATAATGCTTAAGTTAATATAGGAAAGATCATATACATGATGAAAAATCTCTGCAATAAGAAAAGACTGTACTAAAGAGTATTTATGTTTTCTGAAAACATGAATGGGTTGAAGTTTTTATGAATAAGCTATAAGCAGGGGCTTAATAAGCTAACCATAAAAATTGGAGGGGGAGTTTTCAATAAACTCTATGATTAAATAAAGAAAATTAATCAGGTCACTTGGAGTTAGTCTATGATCTGCTTTCTTCAGGTGGGGGAAAGTATATGCATGGTGCAAATGCACCCTGAGGCCTTTGTGTGATTGGAATGAGTAAGACTAACTGGGAGATTTCCTTTACAATGCATACTTGTGTTCATTTGACAGGGGGATTTAGACCTTAAATAAAATGGTGGATGAGATTTAAAATCTCTGGGTTATAATATCTGAACAAAGCTGTAAATTAAATAAGGTTTAATGTGGTAACCTTAATGATCTGCTGGGGGAAAAATCTGGGAGAACATAACCTGAATTATTTATGATGTTGTGAATAATGCATGGCTTGTTGCATGTATGTTGAATGTATGGTTGTATACTTGAGGTCACCTAGTTATTTTGCTGATGTGCCTAGTTTATAAACTGCTAGATTATGAAAGTGACAAAAGTTCATAAGATTTGTAAACTTGTATAGAATTTATTAATGCTCATACCAGTGTAAACTGACCCTTTTGTTTGCCTTGCAAACATCTGGGTGTCTCATATAAATGGGGCAGCTCAATGATTTGCATGCAGGTAAGTAAAAAGTGACATGATGAATGAAGGAGGCATTAGCTGCTAGTATAAATAAGAGAAACAATGCTTGTATTTGCAGATTGCCTGTAGTGGAAGACCTGATTATTATTAGTAATTAAAAGTTAGATAGTGAAGATGTTTTTCTTTTCCCTGGGTGTTTGGATTATGACATGTATCTAACTAATATTGTGATGAGTGAAGTCTTATAGCAAGTAGCTAGATGATGCTCTTATAAAATGTTTAGTTATCTTTTGAGGTCTGTGAAAATCTGATATATCATAGCTATATAATATATGTGCATATCAGTCCCTTGTTCTTTTGTTTGAAACTGATTGGTGTTATAATAATGACAATTAAGAATGGCAAGTGCAACAGATTTTGCATAAAAACAAAATAAGCTTGTGAAATTTGAACAAGATAAATTATGCTTGAACTGTAATGTACATTGGGTGGTGTATAATCCTTGAGAAAATGCATGACTTATGTTTATGCAGTTGATTTAAAAACAGAAAGAGTTTCAAAAGAAATAGATTTGGAAACATTTTGATTTTGTGTCTGGAAACCTGGGAAAATAAAATCTTATAGAAACTTTTATAAGATAAAAGCAAAGTGGAGATAAGAAAGAATGTTTATGGAAATGATTTACACAGAAATATGGTTTTGAATATTGAAGGAATGGGATTATGACCAACTCAAATGGTTAAGTGTCAGATCCTTATAGTCTGGAATCATTTCTCTGCAATTCATGTGGTGCAAGTGTTTCCAGCTCGAAGAAAGCAACTGAAAAACTCCAAGTTTTTGAAATATAAACTCGAAGCAAACCAGTATGTATTTTCAACCAACCTGAAAAATGTAGAGCAAATATAACTGTGTAACCTGAAATGAAAATTTGATAGTGGAAGCAGATTTGTAAGTTCATACTAACAATTATACCCCTTTCAGTTATATTTCTTAACACCTAAATATTGTATCATATATCAGTAGTTATATATATGCAGAATGAGTAGAAAAAAAAAAAACAAAGGTGCACAGTGCCTGCACCATCATACTTATATGTATAGAAACTGATGTAAATATCATCTCATTCAAAAATAAAAAGAAGCATACATATCATCAAATATGTAGAGCTATTATATGGTGAATTATGAACTGGCATAATTATATTGGTAACTTAGGATCTTGGGAAACAGATTAAATGAATTTCCTAAATATTTAAACTTAACACCATGGAATATATATATATATTTCCTTATGCAAAAAAAAACAAAAATATAATAATTTTTGGGATAAAAATATATGGGGTCACCACAGTTGGTATCAGAGCTATGTTTTAAATGAACAAAGTAAAGATATTAAGAATATGGGGGTAAATAAACTAACTTAAAAATTATATCTATAGCATTATGGTAGGACCCAGACATCACGCAGGTGCAGGACCATCACGTGAGCCACCTGTGATAAGCATGGAAGATTTTATGAGGGCTTTGAGGGATGGAATGGCACCAAGGCAAGATAATCCTCATGAGGAGCTCTCCAAACTGCTCAAGACTTGTACCAATTTGGGAGGAAAGGATTTTGAAGGCACCGAAGGAGCTATGGGTGTTCAAATGTGGATAAGGACTATGGAGAGGGTCTTTACAGATATGCAAATCAATGACCAAAGGAAAAGACAAATAGCTTCAAGGAAATTGAAGGGGGTTGCACTGGACTGGTGGGAGGTTGTGATAGTAGGAAGGCCAGAAAATGATATCACTTGGAATGATTTCAAAGTCATGCTTGAGGCCAGATTTATCCCAGCACTTGCCAAAGCCACACTGCTTGAAGATTTTATTAGATTAAGGCAAAGAAGCATGAGTGTAAATGAGTATACTCAGAAGTTTGAAGCATTATCTAAATATGGAATGGTGTTGATAGGGAATGCAGAAGCAAAGAATGCAAGGTACATTCAAGGCTTGAACCCCAATCTATCCAGGGCAATGTTACCATATAAAGATAAAACTTTTGATCAAGTGATTGATCTAACACTCTCTTTTGAGCAACATGATACCACAAGAGAGAAATTCAGGAACATGAAGCTCAATAAGAAGAAGGGAGGCCAGAAAAAAGTGCAACCTTATGACAAGAGAAATGCAAGTAAAGGAGTTAAGAAAGGGGAAGGAGCAATAGCATCTGAAAGCAAGAAATTTACTCATTGTTTTAACTGTGGAAACGCTGGACATTACAGTAACCAATGCCCTGACCCAAAAATACCAAAAGGAAGCTGCTATAACTGTGGAAAGATGGGACATTTAAAGAAGGACTGTCCAGAGACTCATAAGAAAACAGCAAGGGTAGGAGCTTTGGCAACCAACACCACTGAAAATGTTGGACAACTTGAAGGTATAATTCTAATCAATACCCAACCAATATCAGTAGTATATGACACTGGTGCCTCACATTCACTGATATCTTTGGAAATTGTAAATAAATTAGCACTTGCTTGTGTTTCTATTGAACAACCCTTAACTATACACAGTCCCATAGGGAGTCATTATATGCTAAGAATGAAGTGTATGGGTCTGAAATTAATTATAGGAGGTTATGGTTTTGATTCAGATCTATATACTTTAAATTATCCTGGTATTGGGATTATATTGGGGGTAGATTGGTTAATGAAAAATAAAGCAATTTTAAATTTAGAAAATCTTACTATTTCTTTGGAGACAAATAAAGGCAAAAGAATTACAGTTCTAAGTGAAATAGCAAAGAACACATGTTTTAATAAAAATTGGAGTATAAATGAAATTCAAAAGGAATTAAAAATAGAGGAAATTCCAGTAGTTAATGAATACACAGATGTGTTTGGAGAAGTGAGAGGAATTCCTCAGAATAGACCAGTTGAGTTCAAAATAAAGTTAATGCCAGGAACAAATCCAATCATTAAAAAGCCTTATAGGATGGGTCGAAAAGAACTGGTAGAATTAAAACATCAACTAGAAGAATTAGAAGAGAAAGGATTCATAAGATCAAGTAGTTCTAGTTGGGGTTCCCCAGTGCTCTTTGTCAAGAAACATGATGGAACAATGAGGTTGTGTGTAGACTATAGGGATTTAAACAAGGTAACTATTAAAAATAAGTACCCACTGCCTAGAATAGATGATCTATTTGATCAATTACATGGAGCTAGAATATTTTCAAGATTAGATTTAGCTTCTGGATTTCACCAAATGAAAGTTGCAGAGGAAAGCATTGAGTACACAGCCTTTAATACCAGATATGGCTTATATGAATTTTTAGTAATGCCATTTGGCTTGACCAATGCTCCCTCCTATTTTGTAGATTTAATGAATAGAATTTTCAGAGACTTTTTGGATAAATTTTTTCTAGTATTTATAGATGATATATTAATTTACTCCAAGACAGAAGATGATCATGCTATGCATTTACACTTAGTATTATCCAGACTTAGAGAACATGAATTAAAAGCCAAGTATTCAAAATGTACATTTTGGCAACATGAAGTAAAATTCTTAGGACACATAGTGTCACAGCAAGGGGTAAGTGTAGATCCAAGCAAAGTGATTGCAGTTCAATCATGGAGTAGACCCAGAACAGTGACTGAGGTGAGATCATTCTTGGGATTGGCAGGGTATTATAGAAGGTTTATCAAGGATTTTTCAAGAATAGCCGCACCAATGACTAAGTTGACAAAAAAGAACCAACCATATGTGTGGACTGAGCAGTGTGAACAAGCTTTTGAGAAATTGAAGCAAGCACTGGTAGAAGCTCCTGTTTTGCAAATCCCAGAAGAAAATGAAGGAATGGTTGTATATACTGATGCTAGTGGGTCTGGACTAGGTGCAGTGCTTATGCAACATGGCAAGGTAGTGGCATATGCATCAAGACATCTTAAACCCAATGAAACCAAATATGCAACTCATGATTTAGAATTAGCTGCAATAGTGTTTGCATTAAAACTTTGGAGGCATTATTTGCTTGGAGCAAAATTTGAATTATTTACAGACCATCAAGCATTGAAATATTTATTTTCTCAAAAAGATTTGAATATGAGACAAGCAAGGTGGATGGAATTTCTAGCTGCATATGATTTAGATATTTTGTACACCCCTGGAAAAGCCAATAGGGTGGCAGATGCCTTGAGTAGGCATCAAGTTAGGTTAGCAAGTCTAATGATTGATGAATTTAAAAACCTAACAATGCTTGGGGAGGCAGATATACATAGCAAGAATGAAAAGAATTTTGGTGAGCACAATGATATGGTAGAATATGGCACACTAGGGTTGATTACAGTAAAATCTAATCTAGTGGAAAAAATTGGTAGCATGCAAGACCAGGACAAGGATTTGAAGGAGAAGAAAGAAATGTTACATAGCAATATTGAGTTGGAAAATTTTAAAATAGATCACAAGGGATATTTGAGGAAGAATGAGAAGCTGTGTGTACCAGACATTGCAGAGTTGAAGGAAGAAATCATGAATGAGCATCACAAAACCAAGTACACCATACACCCTGGTGGTACTAAAATGTATCATGATTTAAAAAGAAGCTACTGGTGGCCAGGAATGAAACAAGCAGTGGCAAGATATGTGGCAAAGTGTTTCACTTGTCAACAAATTAAAGCAGACTACCAAAAGCCCTCTGGCATGCTGCAACCATTGGAGGTACCTCAGTGGAAATGGGAAAGTATTTCCATGGATTTTGTGGATAGTTTGCCTAGAACTAAGAGAGGCAATGATAGTATATGGGTAATTGTTGATAGGCTAACCAAATCAGCTCACTTTGTCCCTGTCAAGTCAGATAGAAATGCATCTAAACTTGCACAATTATTTATTAAGGAAGTGGTAAGGCTACATGGTATACCTAAGACCATTGTAAGTGATAGAGACACTTTGTTCACCTCAAGATTTTGGGAAAGCTTCCAAGAAGCAATGGGAACACAATTATGCTTAAGTACTGCCTACCATCCTCAAAGTGATGGGCAGACAGAAATAGTAAATAAAATATTGGAGGATCTATTAAGAGCATGTGTGCTTGACTTCGGGGGTAATTGGGAGGACCACATTCATTTGGCAGAGTTTACATATAACAATAGTTACCAGTCAACCATAGGAATGGCACCCTTTGAAGCCTTGTATGGGAGACCCTGCACATCCCCTGCTTGTTGGTTGGATATGGGAGAGGGTATAATAATAGGACCAGATCATGTTAAAGAAACTTCCAACATGATTGAGTTAATTAGACATAGAATGAAAACAGCACAGTCAAGACAGAAGTCTTATGCAGATAAAAGGAGAAAGCCAATGGAGTTTAAGGAAGGAGAGTATGTTTTTCTAAAAGTATCACCAATGAGAAAAGTGTTCAGGTTTGGGAAATCTGGTAAGTTATCACCAAGATTTGTAGGGCCATATGAAATTATGCAAAGAATTGGTGTTATGGCCTATAAACTTAAATTACCTGAGGAGTTAAGTGGTGTACATCCAGTGTTTCATGTTTCTCAATTGAGAAAATGGGTGCATGATGAAGGAGCAATTCTGGAGTCACCTACTCAAATTCAAGTCCAAAAGAATTTGGTCTATGCAAATGAACCAGTGGGGATGGTTGCTCAGGAAGAGAAAAAGTTGAGGAACAAGGTGATCAAACTGGTAAAAATTCAATGGAGCTTGGACACCAATGATTGTACATGGGAGGTGGAGGACAAAATGAGGGCTAAATACCCCAACTTGTTTACTGATGGAAAGGTATGTTTAAGTAGTTTATAATAATTCTCTGAATATTCTTATGCATTGCTTGCTTTCATAAAATGTGAGTATGGGGTTATGGAATTAAAACAGGCTATGAATTAATATTTTTTATTGGAGAAATTAGAAGAAATTATGGGGACATAATTCCTTTAAGGGGAGGGTATGTAATGACCCTAAACTAAAATAAAATGAAAGTTACATTTATTTCAAGAATTTCAGAAGTTATAAAAAAAAAAAAGGTTTTGACTTAAAACAAATAGTTTTATGACTAAAGAATTATATGAATATATGTATTTAAAATATAGGGAATTTCCTGTTTAATTTAAGAAGTAAAATGTAATGGAAATTTATGAAATTTTAAATAACTTAAGTAATCATGTCAAAAGAGGAAAAAAAAAACAAATAAACTTGTGTGTATGTATAATTTTTTATAACACATATATATAAATATATAAAAGTTGCTGTTTTAAGGGGTGGAATAAAAGTAATATAGTATAAATAATTTTTATATCACATAATAGTATATGATGGTGTATATAATTTAATGGAAAAGGTGGCTAGGTAGAAAATGCAAACAGGTTACAGTTTTTTTTATAAAGATAGAGCAAAAAAATAAAAATGCACAAGGTCACATGCATATGGCATGAATGGGATGAGATCATAGAAATAGCATGCAGAAATTAAAGTATTGGAAATCCCAAAATAACTACTAAAGGAAATCAAGTGGGGATAATTCCAATTGAGGACCATGCATCAGTGTAAACTGTGCATAAAAAAAAAAGGGTATCAAAGGAATTACCCATTTCCTTAAACCCTAAAAACAGCTTTATAAAACCTGCACACCACAAGGATCATCATCATCCTCTCAGAAAAACATATACATATAAAACAAATAGAAGAAAAATGAGTATGCAGTCCTGAAGGCATATGCAGAGTAGAGGAGCAAGATAATACAGAAAAAAATAGGTGAGTATTAATTCATTCTATGCAATGGCATTAAGTCCTCTGGTAGGCAGCCTAAAAGTATTAAAAGTAGTGTTTAAATCTTTGAAATGGTTTGATATGGATGAAATGGATGTTGTTGTATATTTCTGTTTGGAGTTTTGTGTGACGACCCGACTTTCCACTCCCGGAAAATCGCATCATCTTTAAGAATGAAAGGGATAGAAAAGAGAAAAGATAGAGAAGAAGAAAGAAACGACACATCAGAATCTAAACAGCGAAATGAATAAATTATATTAATCACTTAATACTTTACATAGTATCATATACATCAGAGTTACACAGCATAATCAACTCATACTAGACAGTTATAAACACCTGTCTAGTTATACAACTCAATACAACAAACAATTCAGAGAACACACAGCGGAATACTCTATAGCTATACGCAGAAGCCTCCTGCTCCATTGCTCCTTCAGAATTCGTCAAGCTAACCTGAATCCTAACCTGAATTCCCTTGGCTACTCGTAAAAATTTGAGTACCCAAGAGTTTAAGAAAAACAGAATAAACTCCGGGTCAGACATGGGTCTGGTGTGAGTAAACGGTTAAAGTTGCTTAACTTTTTAAAATCCTTTTGAAAAGAAAGGTATCACGTAAGACTTCCCACACATAAACATGGAAAAGTTTTTACCTTACGCTAACCAAAACATTTGATAGGAAATCCGATGATATTATAATAGTGTCTAGGGTTTTCAAATAAAATACAGAAATAGCTGGAATGCTTACATCTCACGTTCCAGCATAGTTGGGCACAACTAATACGTACGGCACTTATTGGATTCTGGATTCCATACAATGGCAGGGCTACTGGGGTACCGCCCGTCACAGTACGTGGCCTAGATCACCGTACCGAGGAGCCACCCTAACTCCCCTGCAACACAAGGCCGGACCCGTTCCTTACTGAACAGTTCCAAATAAGACAACCCCGACGGTTGTAGCTATTCAACCGTCCCACACAGCCGAAATAAAAGGGACTCTAGACAGGGGTAAATCTTACTCTCAAGTGGGGGCTACCCACGAAGCCTTGCTGCACCTCCCCTGTTTTAGCCATTCCCGGTTGATGAGGCTTGAGGTTACGATTACCTTTATAGGACATATAACTTAGAATGCTCATCGTCCACCTGACGATGTGCTGAAAGCATTCAACCCATACAAGTCCGTTCCGGGTTCGAACGAAACCGAAGGCATTATCTCGTTACACTCATTTTGGAATCACCCTCAGAGTTAACGACAATAACCCTTGCACTCTAAACCACCATCTCGAATCTATAAGGTCTATTCCGTCAACTCATTACGGAATCACCCACAGAGTTATACTGACGTATAGCCCTTACACCTCGAGTCTTCACAAAGCTCCACTTTGACTCACGACCTAACGTTATTTGGAATCGATGTGGTTTTCGGATATCCAAATATGGAAACCCGATCCCGGTCTCATCGAAATCCAAAGCGTGTCTTTTAAGTCCAAGTTGTTTTAAAGGTTTTAAAACAATTAAATTCAACTATCTACATACACAGAATAGATAATTCACAGGCCACAATAGATAATCAACATCATCAAATAACAGGTAATCCACAATACCAATATCATAATAGATAATCCATATATCAACATCCAAATTGATAATCACAATTCAACCATGCATTCCTATCACACAACCATACTTATCTCATTACTGAGATCACACAGCATTCAAGACAATCAATGTCATCCAATCATTCATAAGCAATGATTAACTCAAACCATAACATAATTAATTTAAACTGAATTAAATTAACTATCTCTAATTAATTTAAAGTGAATTAAATTAATTACCGAAGCACTTAATTAATTTAAAATTAATTAAATTAATTACCTTTATCACAATAAATCTTGCTTAAATAAACATTAGTTAAACCAATTACTAATCACCACCCTAAATAATCAACCATGATTAATTAACTCTTAATCAAGTAATTAATCTTAATTGTCTTCATTAATCATACCAATTAATGAACCTTAATTAATCATACTTAGATTAATTGCTTTTAATTAATCAACTTAAATACAGTAATTAATTATTCTTAATTACTTTTAATTACTTTATAAATTCATTGATTTATTACACCAAGTAATAAACCTTTAATTACTCTAACAAGTAATTACTCATTAAAAATTACTTCCCAAATCAGTAATTACCTTATCTCAATTACCTCTGTAATTAATCAATTACTTATCTTAAATAATTAACCTTATCAAAACTTATTAAGTAAACCTACTTAATCTTTTATTAAGTAATCCTATTTAATTAATTAACAAATTAATTAACCTACTTGGTTTCAATCATCTCATAAAACATAGTCGAGTAATTCATCCTTCAATTACTTCTTAACCAAATTAATCTTCAATTATCAGATTAATTATCTTCAATTATTAATTAATAAACCTTTATTAATCAATTCTTTAATCAAAAGTAATTAATCATTAATTACTTTTATAATTAATTAATTAAACTTAATTAACTAATTAATTAACTCTTAATCATTAATTAATAAACTTAATTATTAATTAACAATCTTAATTACAAATTAATTAATCCATAATTACAATGAATTAATTCTTAATTATAATTAATTAACCTAAATAAAACAGTTAATTAATTCTTAATTAACTTTCATTATAAATTAATAATCCTTTAATTATTAATTATGGAAACTCATTTAAACTAAATAAATCCTTAATTAATTAATTAATTACTATTTTCATTAACTCTTAATTACTTAATTAATAAGTAATTAAAATTTAATTAATCCTTTAACATTAATTAAATCATCAACTTAATTAATAGTTAATTAAATAATTAATTAAACTTAATTAACTACTTAATTAAACCCTTTTTAAAATAATAATTAAATTAATTAATTAACTTAAACTTCTTTAATTAACTAACTAATTACAAACTAATAATACTTAATCATTATTTAAGATAAAATAATTATCTTAAATAAATCTTAGAAATCTTTATTTAACTTAATTCATAAATTAAATTATAAAGAAGTCATTAATACTTTTATTAATTAACAATTCTAATTCCAAATAAATTATCTTAATCTTCATTTGTTAATTAATAAATCATCTCCACAAAATTAATTTAAATAAAACTTTACTTAATATTCTCTTTAATATTCCAAAATAAGATTTGAAATAATGTTAAGATTTAACTTTAAAATACTTAAACATTATACAAGTTTATTTATAAAAACAATTCAATTCCCAAAAACAAGAATTTAATTTAACTTAAACTTTTCAAAGTTTAAAACTTACCTTATATTTTAAAACAAAATATCAGATTGAACAAGATTTGGGTTCAACTCATGTTTACATGAATCCCAGAACAAAGTACACTTTGTTCTTCTTCCTTATAGTTTCAGTTCAATGTTAATTAGGATTTAAATTTTTAAAATCTGTTTAAGTAAAAACTTAAAAACTGTTAAACCAGAACAATTTAACACTGCACATGAAAACCCAGAAACACGCGAGTTTTCCCGAGACTTACCCGAGCCACCACCACTATTACTCGAGTTCCTCTTCGAGTAATCCAACAGAACCCAAACAAAACCCAACAAAGAAAACTGCAGATACCACCAAGACGCCGTGCAACCTGCACCCCTGCCGGCTCCACTCCGACCAACTTCGAATCCACCAGCAAGTCATCAAAGCACCCTACATCCATCTACGACCCACCTAGCAACAACTCATGCCTTGAATCAAAATTTAGAACACCAGGTTGGACAACTCACACCACCATCAGAGAAGAAACCCAAATTCCACGACTTCGATCAACTACAACAGCCACATCTCCGACCATGGTTCCCTGACCCATCACACTATCCTCTCCCAGAATCATATCAAGCTCGATGCAGTAGGGATGATGCAGTGATCGATTTAAAATAGCATTCAAAAACTAGGTTTAAATTAAATCCCTATCAAAATCAATCTCTAAAATGATTTAAAAATCTTTCTGCTATTTTTTCTATACACTCTGATGAATCACCTAACTCCTTGAAGAATCTCAAGTATTCCAGTTAAAAAGATCACCAGTTACAGACCAAAGTCCAATTTGCAGGAAAAACCCAAATTCATACTTTGAATACTTTTAAAAATTTTGAATTTCCATTCAAAATTCATAATTACCAATGACATTCCCAATTATATAGTTATTACATCAAATTTCAATACTTGGTTTCACACTTTGATATTAATTTGTTCCAGTATTATTGTTTCCAGAGAAATTTACAAAACAAGAACTTAGCTTAATTTCTTTGTTCTTAGTTTATGCTTAACTAACTTATTTTTTTTTTTTTTTTTTTTTTTTTTTTTTTTTTTTTTTGAATCTGTATTTTAACTAGTTGTTTTAAACAAAAAAAATAGTTTGAAGTTTAGATTTAAACTTCATTCTGCAGTAAATAAAAACAGAGAGTTATTTATGCAACAAGCATACACAGGTTTCAAGCATAACAAACATAATAACACATATTTATACAGAGGTAAACATATATGTATGTAACATCTTCACAAACTTATAGCAACAGCTAATAACTAATTAAGTTTTAGTAAAAAGTTTACTCACCTTAATTATGAAGTGCAGAGCCTCATGAAGAAGAGCAGGAAATTGCAGAAATTTTGAAGATGACAGGAACATGAAGTTTTGCAAAAGACTTGAACTTGAAGCCTTATTGAAACAAAGAAACCCTCAGATATTCTTCAACAAATTTGCTTTCAGGTAATACTTTGACCCAGATTCATACTTGCATGTACTTGAATATTTGGTGCAGACACTTAAGTTTGAAGCTTTTTAAAACTGAAACTTTGCATGCATTTGAATATTTGAGGAATTTAAATGCAGATCTCAATTTATAGCTTGCATGCATTTGAAAATATGAGGCAGGCTACTTGAGTTTTGAGGAGTGTATTTATTTTGAAAATAAACTGCAGATGTGCAGTTTGATCTGCACTTCAACAAGAATTACAGGCTTTTTTAATCAGAGAGTAAATGTTTCAGGTATTGCTCACATAAATGTTTTGAGCATTGATTTGAAACAATATTTACATGCATTTCTAAATTGAGACAGATATAGGAAAATGCATTGGTCATAGCATGGTTTGAAGAAGGCTTTGCAATTGAAAGGTTACAGGTTTTGATTTCTGAAAGTGTTTGAGTTGAGGAGTGTTTTCAGGATTTATTTGAGTATTTTCTGGTTTTGGGAAGTAGAAGTGAAGATGCATGATGGATTTAGTTTTCTTTTAGACATGAACAAAGATTTGAGAGGAAAAGAAAATGAAAGGAAAGAATGTTGGTTTATATAATGTTAATTTCAGATTTTATAAATTAAAAAGAAATTTAAAACAAAATGGACACATGTCTCTTTACTTAACACTTGTTATATTAATGTTTTAGAAACTTAACACATGTCAAATTTAGTTTGTTTTAATTTTAAAAGAAATTTAAAAACCCATTTAAATAAATCTCCTAATTACTAATATGCTTTTCAATTTTTTTAAGAAATGTTTTTCTTATTAAATATCAAATAAACACATACTTATATATATATAAATGTATGCTAATTTATAAGTACAATTTTTGAAAAGAACATAAAGTAAAAATCAACCAAAGTTTAAATAAAGCTATATACAATATTTCAACTTACTTTAAAATATTATTTCAAAAGCCTTTCATTTATTTTTATAAAATAAATACAAATCAAATTTATATAGAACAAATCTTATTTTAAATTAAAAACATTATCTATATATTTAAAATCAAATCATATTATTATTTATATTTTAAGATGCATGTATATCTTTGAATTCAAATTTATATTCATCTCAAAGTCAAAGTTTTAAAAACCAAATCTAAAATAAATTTAAAAGAATAGAAACAACTATTTTAAAATAAGCTTATTATTATTTTCAAATAATAAATCCTATTTTGAAAATCAATTTAAAATACAGATTTAAATACATTTTAAACACACTTATAAATTTTGAAAACAATACACCAATTTAAAATTTATTCACACAAATAAAATAATTAATCTTATTACAAAACCAATTTATAATCAAAAATTAAAATATTACTTAGTTAATTATTTTTGAAAATAACAATTTATTAATTCAAACAATTTTAAATTAAGAGATTACCAGCATTTTAAACTCCTAGAAATTCCGGGATATTACAATCCTCCCCCCTTAACAGAATTTCGTCCTCGAAATTTAAAACAAAGATAATCCACAGTTTCATTTATTTTAACCAATTCAAACATACATAACAGCCATACTTAATCAAGCAAACAACCAATTCAAACAAATAATTAACACTAGCTATCCGGACACAGACCCGGATAAGCTTCCTAAAATTATCTCGAGTTTCCCCAGTACAGACACAGGGATACTCTCTCAAATAAATCCAAACTAGCTATACTTATAAGCTACTGAGTTCCCACTCAGCTAGATCTATAATCTACCCATGATACCAGACCATAGACAAGTCTGATCAACAACCAAAACTCACAGAACTACTGATCTTAAAACCAGTGATGGACCAATACACGTTCTCCCTCAGAGACACGTGAAATATCTTGAATTCCAGTCTTCCAAACTGGCAATTCAACTCTACAAACCAAAGCACTGATCTCTACAAAAACTCAGAAGAATCCTATATACTACGGAGCTCACCAAATCTTATAGCTTCCGCTGCACAACTCTGATCTGGAGCAGATGAAAATGCAGACTGAACAGTACATCCCAATAAAAAGGTTCAACATGAGTCCCAAGAAATACAGAGCCGCTTCACCCAACAATCAATCCTTGGAAACAATCTTCTATCCAACTGAATCACCGGTAGCACTCCTGACATCAAGTCGATTCAGAATTCAAACTCCAATGCGGGCAAAATCTATAACTTCCCTGAAGATATATCCAGAAAAATCTTCAGCAATCCCAAAACTCCTTCATCCTCTAGATATGCCACAAATCCAAGCAAAGACTATCTAATGTAATCACCAAACCATCGCAAGTCACTTTTGCGATCAGCCAATCCAATATCCAAGATACTGTTCTCTCTCCACTAATCAGAACAGTTTAAACTTAATTAGCCAACCCATCGAAGAAACGGGTCCACTAATCTGCTTCTGAACTCCACTTCAGAAAAACTGCTAAGCCAGAAGATCTCCCTGCTGAGACACGGAACATTTCTGAGTTGCACCGCTAGCACAGATGCCAAAGACTTCTTATCCAAAGTTCTTTGAGAAACTCGGACTTCCAACTAAACACATACACCCTGCTGAAATCAGCTACAACACCGAAGCAAACACACTTCATTAAACTTGCTCCGAAAGAAAACATCTTCAGAGACATCCATAGTCACTGCATCTCATCACGCAGCTATTACTTCCTGGGGTATCAAAATATCATCATTCTCTTCTGTCCAACCAATAGATCCAATTTTCAAAAATCCGCTCTCACGAGCGCAAACAAACATACACTTCAAAGATGAACTCCGAACCTTAACAGGTTTCCTTCAGAGATCAAATGAAATCCTTACTCCAAACTTCAAAGATTACTCGAGACGGTATTAGGTCTATGGTCTCGACAACTACACTTCCGACCTCAACATTCAAACTCCAACTAATGGTAGTCGTGTTACACACACTACTACCCCATCTACCTTTATAACTTATATTGGAAAAACCTGAACAGGTAACCCAATAGATAGGTAGAAATAAATATATATATTTATTTAAAATTACAAATACGCTCTCTCAAGAAAGACACCACTACAGAGCATAGGTATTCACTCAACCTAACGCTCTGATACCAAGTGTGACGACCCGACTTTCCACTCCCGGAAAATCGCATCATCTTTAAGAATGAAAGGGATAGAAAAGAGAAAAGATAGAGAAGAAGAAAGAAACGACACATCAGAATCTAAACAGCGAAATGAATAAATTATATTAATCACTTAATACTTTACATAGTATCATATACATCAGAGTTACACAGCATAATCAACTCATACTAGACAGTTATAAACACCTGTCTAGTTATACAACTCAATACAACAAACAATTCAGAGAACACACAGCGGAATACTCTATAGCTATACGCAGAAGCCTCCTGCTCCATTGCTCCTTCAGAATTCGTCAAGCTAACCTGAATCCTAACCTGAATTCCCTTGGCTACTCGTAAAAATTTGAGTACCCAAGAGTTTAAGAAAAACAGAATAAACTCCGGGTCAGACATGGGTCTGGTGTGAGTAAACGGTTAAAGTTGCTTAACTTTTTAAAATCCTTTTGAAAAGAAAGGTATCACGTAAGACTTCCCACACATAAACATGGAAAAGTTTTTACCTTACGCTAACCAAAACATTTGATAGGAAATCCGATGATATTATAATAGTGTCTAGGGTTTTCAAATAAAATACAGAAATAGCTGGAATGCTTACATCTCACGTTCCAGCATAGTTGGGCACAACTAATACGTACGGCACTTATTGGATTCTGGATTCCATACAATGGCAGGGCTACTGGGGTACCGCCCGTCACAGTACGTGGCCTAGATCACCGTACCGAGGAGCCACCCTAACTCCCCTGCAACACAAGGCCGGACCCGTTCCTTACTGAACAGTTCCAAATAAGACAACCCCGACGGTTGTAGCTATTCAACCGTCCCACACAGCCGAAATAAAAGGGACTCTAGACAGGGGTAAATCTTACTCTCAAGTGGGGGCTACCCACGAAGCCTTGCTGCACCTCCCCTGTTTTAGCCATTCCCGGTTGATGAGGCTTGAGGTTACGATTACCTTTATAGGACATATAACTTAGAATGCTCATCGTCCACCTGACGATGTGCTGAAAGCATTCAACCCATACAAGTCCGTTCCGGGTTCGAACGAAACCGAAGGCATTATCTCGTTACACTCATTTTGGAATCACCCTCAGAGTTAACGACAATAACCCTTGCACTCTAAACCACCATCTCGAATCTATAAGGTCTATTCCGTCAACTCATTACGGAATCACCCACAGAGTTATACTGACGTATAGCCCTTACACCTCGAGTCTTCACAAAGCTCCACTTTGACTCACGACCTAACGTTATTTGGAATCGATGTGGTTTTCGGATATCCAAATATGGAAACCCGATCCCGGTCTCATCGAAATCCAAAGCGTGTCTTTTAAGTCCAAGTTGTTTTAAAGGTTTTAAAACAATTAAATTCAACTATCTACATACACAGAATAGATAATTCACAGGCCACAATAGATAATCAACATCATCAAATAACAGGTAATCCACAATACCAATATCATAATAGATAATCCATATATCAACATCCAAATTGATAATCACAATTCAACCATGCATTCCTATCACACAACCATACTTATCTCATTACTGAGATCACACAGCATTCAAGACAATCAATGTCATCCAATCATTCATAAGCAATGATTAACTCAAACCATAACATAATTAATTTAAACTGAATTAAATTAACTATCTCTAATTAATTTAAAGTGAATTAAATTAATTACCGAAGCACTTAATTAATTTAAAATTAATTAAATTAATTACCTTCATCACAATAAATCTTGCTTAAATAAACATTAGTTAAACCAATTACTAATCACCACCCTAAATAATCAACCATGATTAATTAACTCTTAATCAAGTAATTAATCTTAATTGTCTTCATTAATCATACCAATTAATGAACCTTAATTAATCATACTTAGATTAATTGCTTTTAATTAATCAACTTAAATACAGTAATTAATTATTCTTAATTACTTTTAATTACTTTATAAATTCATTGATTTATTACACCAAGTAATAAACCTTTAATTACTCTAACAAGTAATTACTCATTAAAAATTACTTCCCAAATCAGTAATTACCTTATCTCAATTACCTCTGTAATTAATCAATTACTTATCTTAAATAATTAACCTTATCAAAACTTATTAAGTAAACCTACTTAATCTTTTATTAAGTAATCCTATTTAATTAATTAACAAATTAATTAACCTACTTGGTTTCAATCATCTCATAAAACATAGTCGAGTAATTCATCCTTCAATTACTTCTTAACCAAATTAATCTTCAATTATCAGATTAATTATCTTCAATTATTAATTAATAAACCTTTATTAATCAATTCTTTAATCAAAAGTAATTAATCATTAATTACTTTTATAATTAATTAATTAAACTTAATTAACTAATTAATTAACTCTTAATCATTAATTAATAAACTTAATTATTAATTAACAATCTTAATTACAAATTAATTAATCCATAATTACAATGAATTAATTCTTAATTATAATTAATTAACCTAAATAAAACAGTTAATTAATTCTTAATTAACTTTCATTATAAATTAATAATCCTTTAATTATTAATTATGGAAACTCATTTAAACTAAATAAATCCTTAATTAATTAATTAATTACTATTTTCATTAACTCTTAATTACTTAATTAATAAGTAATTAAAATTTAATTAATCCTTTAACATTAATTAAATCATCAACTTAATTAATAGTTAATTAAATAATTAATTAAACTTAATTAACTACTTAATTAAACCCTTTTTAAAATAATAATTAAATTAATTAATTAACTTAAACTTCTTTAATTAACTAACTAATTACAAACTAATAATACTTAATCATTATTTAAGATAAAATAATTATCTTAAATAAATCTTAGAAATCTTTATTTAACTTAATTCATAAATTAAATTATAAAGAAGTCATTAATACTTTTATTAATTAACAATTCTAATTCCAAATAAATTATCTTAATCTTCATTTGTTAATTAATAAATCATCTCCACAAAATTAATTTAAATAAAACTTTACTTAATATTCTCTTTAATATTCCAAAATAAGATTTGAAATAATGTTAAGATTTAACTTTAAAATACTTAAACATTATACAAGTTTATTTATAAAAACAATTCAATTCCCAAAAACAAGAATTTAATTTAACTTAAACTTTTCAAAGTTTAAAACTTACCTTATATTTTAAAACAAAATATCAGATTGAACAAGATTTGGGTTCAACTCATGTTTACATGAATCCCAGAACAAAGTACACTTTGTTCTTCTTCCTTATAGTTTCAGTTCAATGTTAATTAGGATTTAAATTTTTAAAATCTGTTTAAGTAAAAACTTAAAAACTGTTAAACCAGAACAATTTAACACTGCACATGAAAACCCAGAAACACGCGAGTTTTCCCGAGACTTACCCGAGCCACCACCACTATTACTCGAGTTCCTCTTCGAGTAATCCAACAGAACCCAAACAAAACCCAACAAAGAAAACTGCAGATACCACCAAGACGCCGTGCAACCTGCACCCCTGCCGGCTCCACTCCGACCAACTTCGAATCCACCAGCAAGTCATCAAAGCACCCTACATCCATCTACGACCCACCTAGCAACAACTCATGCCTTGAATCAAAATTTAGAACACCAGGTTGGACAACTCACACCACCATCAGAGAAGAAACCCAAATTCCACGACTTCGATCAACTACAACAGCCACATCTCCGACCATGGTTCCCTGACCCATCACACTATCCTCTCCCAGAATCATATCAAGCTCGATGCAGTAGGGATGATGCAGTGATCGATTTAAAATAGCATTCAAAAACTAGGTTTAAATTAAATCCCTATCAAAATCAATCTCTAAAATGATTTAAAAATCTTTCTGCTATTTTTTCTATACACTCTGATGAATCACCTAACTCCTTGAAGAATCTCAAGTATTCCAGTTAAAAAGATCACCAGTTACAGACCAAAGTCCAATTTGCAGGAAAAACCCAAATTCATACTTTGAATACTTTTAAAAATTTTGAATTTCCATTCAAAATTCATAATTACCAATGACATTCCCAATTATATAGTTATTACATCAAATTTCAATACTTGGTTTCACACTTTGATATTAATTTGTTCCAGTATTATTGTTTCCAGAGAAATTTACAAAACAAGAACTTAGCTTAATTTCTTTGTTCTTAGTTTATGCTTAACTAACTTATTTTTTTTTTTTTTTTTTTTTTTTTTTTTTTTGAATCTGTATTTTAACTAGTTGTTTTAAACAAAAAAAATAGTTTGAAGTTTAGATTTAAACTTCATTCTGCAGTAAATAAAAACAGAGAGTTATTTATGCAACAAGCATACACAGGTTTCAAGCATAACAAACATAATAACACATATTTATACAGAGGTAAACATATATGTATGTAACATCTTCACAAACTTATAGCAACAGCTAATAACTAATTAAGTTTTAGTAAAAAGTTTACTCACCTTAATTATGAAGTGCAGAGCCTCATGAAGAAGAGCAGGAAATTGCAGAAATTTTGAAGATGACAGGAACATGAAGTTTTGCAAAAGACTTGAACTTGAAGCCTTATTGAAACAAAGAAACCCTCAGATATTCTTCAACAAATTTGCTTTCAGGTAATACTTTGACCCAGATTCATACTTGCATGTACTTGAATATTTGGTGCAGACACTTAAGTTTGAAGCTTTTTAAAACTGAAACTTTGCATGCATTTGAATATTTGAGGAATTTAAATGCAGATCTCAATTTATAGCTTGCATGCATTTGAAAATATGAGGCAGGCTACTTGAGTTTTGAGGAGTGTATTTATTTTGAAAATAAACTGCAGATGTGCAGTTTGATCTGCACTTCAACAAGAATTACAGGCTTTTTTAATCAGAGAGTAAATGTTTCAGGTATTGCTCACATAAATGTTTTGAGCATTGATTTGAAACAATATTTACATGCATTTCTAAATTGAGACAGATATAGGAAAATGCATTGGTCATAGCATGGTTTGAAGAAGGCTTTGCAATTGAAAGGTTACAGGTTTTGATTTCTGAAAGTGTTTGAGTTGAGGAGTGTTTTCAGGATTTATTTGAGTATTTTCTGGTTTTGGGAAGTAGAAGTGAAGATGCATGATGGATTTAGTTTTCTTTTAGACATGAACAAAGATTTGAGAGGAAAAGAAAATGAAAGGAAAGAATGTTGGTTTATATAATGTTAATTTCAGATTTTATAAATTAAAAAGAAATTTAAAACAAAATGGACACATGTCTCTTTACTTAACACTTGTTATATTAATGTTTTAGAAACTTAACACATGTCAAATTTAGTTTGTTTTAATTTTAAAAGAAATTTAAAAACCCATTTAAATAAATCTCCTAATTACTAATATGCTTTTCAATTTTTTTAAGAAATGTTTTTCTTATTAAATATCAAATAAACACATACTTATATATATATAAATGTATGCTAATTTATAAGTACAATTTTTGAAAAGAACATAAAGTAAAAATCAACCAAAGTTTAAATAAAGCTATATACAATATTTCAACTTACTTTAAAATATTATTTCAAAAGCCTTTCATTTATTTTTATAAAATAAATACAAATCAAATTTATATAGAACAAATCTTATTTTAAATTAAAAACATTATCTATATATTTAAAATCAAATCATATTATTATTTATATTTTAAGATGCATGTATATCTTTGAATTCAAATTTATATTCATCTCAAAGTCAAAGTTTTAAAAACCAAATCTAAAATAAATTTAAAAGAATAGAAACAACTATTTTAAAATAAGCTTATTATTATTTTCAAATAATAAATCCTATTTTGAAAATCAATTTAAAATACAGATTTAAATACATTTTAAACACACTTATAAATTTTGAAAACAATACACCAATTTAAAATTTATTCACACAAATAAAATAATTAATCTTATTACAAAACCAATTTATAATCAAAAATTAAAATATTACTTAGTTAATTATTTTTGAAAATAACAATTTATTAATTCAAACAATTTTAAATTAAGAGATTACCAGCATTTTAAACTCCTAGAAATTCCGGGATATTACATTTTGTATGATAGTTTTTCCAAGCTTATATGGTTTGAGCATTTTTAATTCTGTTTTCACTATTGTTAAGTATGGATCTAAATTATTTTGAACATAGGCAGCAAGATGAAGGTCTAGCTCATGTTTATATTCTAAATAATAAGATAGGAGGATTTTCCGGGTTTTGATGAATTTTTAACAAAAACCTCTGTCCATACCTCTGCAATAGAATAATAACAGGATCATAATGCTTAAGTTAATATAGGAAAGATCATATACATGATGAAAAATCTCTGCAATAAGAAAAGACTGTACTAAAGAGTATTTATGTTTTCTGAAAACATGAATGGGTTGAAGTTTTTATGAATAAGCTATAAGCAGGGGCTTAATAAGCTAACCATAAAAATTGGAGGGGGAGTTTTCAATAAACTCTATGATTAAATAAAGAAAATTAATCAGGTCACTTGGAGTTAGTCTATGATCTGCTTTCTTCAGGTGGGGGAAAGTATATGCATGGTGCAAATGCACCCTGGGGCCTTTGTGTGATTGGAATGAGTAAGACTAACTGGGAGATTTCCTTCACAATGCATACTTGTGTTCATTTGACAGGGGGATTTAGACCTTAAATAAAATGGGGGATGAGATTTAAAATCTCTGGGTTATAATATCTGAACAAAGCTGTAAATTAAATAAGGTTTAATGTGGTAACCTTAATGATCTGCTGGGGGAAAAATCTGGGAGAACATAACCTGAATTTATTTATGATGTTGTGAATAATGCATGGCTTGTTGCATGTATGTTGAATGTATGGTTGTATACTTGAGGTCACCTAGTTATTTTGCTGATGTGCCTAGTTTATAAACTGCTAGATTATGAAAGTGACAAAAGTTCATAAGATTTGTAAACTTGTATAGAATTTATTAATGCTCATACCAGTGTAAACTGACCCTTTTGTTTGCCTTGCAAACATCTGGGTGTCTCATATAAATGGGGCAGCTCAATGATTTGCATGCAGGTAAGTAAAAAGTGACATGATGAATGAAGGAGGCATTAGCTGCTAGTATAAATAAGAGAAACAGTGCTTGTATTTGCAGATTGCCTGTAGTGGAAGACCTGATTATTATTAGTAATTAAAAGTTAGATCGTGAAGATGTTTTTCTTTTTCCTGGGTGTTTGGATTATGACACGTATCTAACTAATATTGTGATGAGTGAAGTCTTATAGCAAGTAGCTAGATGATGCTCTTATAAAATGTTTAGTTATCTTTTGAGGTCTGTGAAAATCTGATATATCATAGCTATATAATATATGTGCATATCAGTCCCTTGTTCTTTTGTTTGAAACTGATTGGTGTTATAATAATGACAATTAAGAATGGCAAGTGCAACAGATTTTGCATAAAAACAAAATAAGCTTGTGAAATTTGAACAAGATAAATTATGCTTGAACTGTAATGTACATTGGGTGGTGTATAATCCTTGAGAAAATGCATGACTTATGTTTATGCAGTTGATTTAAAAACAGAAAGAGTTTCAAAAGAAATGGATTTGGAAACATTTTGATTTTGTGTCTGAAAACCTGGGAAAATAAAATCTTATAGAAACTTTTATAAGATAAAAGCAAAGTGGAGATAAGAAAGAATGTTTGTGGAAATGATTTACACAGAAATATGGTTTTGAATATTGAAGGAATGGGATCATGACCAACTCAAATGGTTAAGTGTCAGATCCTTATAGTCTGGAATCACTTCTCTGCAATTCATGTGGTGCAAGTGTTTCCAACTCGAAGAAAGCAACTGAAAAACTCCAAGTTTTTGAAATATAAACTCGAAGCAAACCAGTATGTATTTTCAACCAACCTGAAAAATGTAGAGCAAATATAACTGTGTAACCTGAAATGAAAATTTGATAGTGGAAGCAGATTTGTAAGTTCATACTAACAATTATACCCCTTTCAGTTATATTTCTTAACACCTAAATATTGTATCATATATCAGTAGTTATATATATGCAGAATGAGTAGAAAAAAAAAACAAAGGTGCACAGTGCCTGCACCATCATACTTATATGTATAGAAACTGATGTAAATATCATCTCATTCAAAAATAAAAAGAAGCATACATATCATCAAATATGTAGAGCTATTATATGGTGAATTATGAACTGGTATAATTATATTGGTAACTTAGGATCTTGGGAAACAGATTAAATGAATTTCCTAAATATTTAAACTTAACACCATGGAATATATATATATATATATATATATATATATATATATATATATATATATTCCTTATGCAAAAAAAAAAACAAAAATATAATAATTTTTGGGATAAAAATATATGGGGTCACCACAACTTCATTCAACATTCCTTAGATTATATTCCATTTGAACATCATTTGTTTAACTTAACTTAAATTCCAACTCCAATTCAGATTCCAGTTCTAAAGTAAATTCTACTTTACTTTTATTTACAACTCATTTTTATACATATATTCATATAGTTTCACTTTTTATATATATAAGATTATTTCACAATTGTAAATCATAATAATAAAATTCCATACTTAATAATTCATTTGCGTATACAATAATTCTTTCACAATATGTTTTATTTAAACGTTCAAACATCCTTTAATTAACTTATATATATTCTTACATTTCCATGACCAACAATCAATTTATATACACACTAATAATTCTGAAAAATTATCCCCTTTATATATAAAATATAATCAACTTTATATTCACTAACAATTACGCTCTTATAGCTATTATTACAATCACGCTCATTCTAGAGTACTACCGACTCTATCTCTAATGAGTAATTCCCAACAGAGCCAAGGTTGTCACTTAACCATATGCTCTGATACCAAATGTGAGGAACCGGTTCTTCGACTCACGAATGCCGACATCAATACGTTTACTGTATCAACTGCCGAGCAATCGAAGGCTGGAAAACCGTGCCCTTAGGGTTAAAGAAGAGGTAGAAGATAGAAGAAGAAAGAAAGAAAGAAAAAAAACAACAGAACTATCCCAGTTATTACATTATTAGAGTTTACAACAACAAACAACGGAAAAGAAATACTATATATTAATTGATACGCCATGTCATCCAGTTTGCCTCCAAATCTCTACAGCAACTCCTGAATTCCTGAATATCCTGATAACCTAACTCTAGACTGCCCGTGTTAAAATTGGTGGGCACCCAGAGTTTAGGAAGATAACAATAAACTCCAAGTCAGTCATGGAACTGTGTGAGAACTTAAAACAGTTTATCTTTAAAAGTCAACAAAGAAATATATTTTTTGAAGTCAATTCGCAATGCTTTCAAAATGTAACTACCATAAGGCCTCCCGCCACACACACAATGCAAACGCAGAACTTGGAGGAGATTTCTCCTTATGATAGTCAAAGATGCTTGCTACGCAGAATCATTTGATTTTATTATTATTAGTGCAAAGTGTGGAAAACCATTTCGAAAGTAGAATATAAATCTTAGCCAGCATAGGTACCATTATAGTATGCCTACTATAGCGGCCATGTTAAATGGCAGGTTCTACAACTAAAACAGTACAAGACTCGTATTGTTTCTTTGGATTTTCAACAAATAGTCAGGCCAAGGAACTTCCCATTGCCACATGGAAACGCATCTGGAAGGACGTCCCGAGAACCTAACTGGATCTCTGCCAACAGAAGGCCGGGTTACCCCTAACTGGGTAACTACTAACACGAGTATGCCATCCCCCGATCGTAAACGACCTTTATCCGCGGCCCCAGCAACAAATCACAAAGTAATATATATATATATATATTATATATATACACATACGTGTATATATATATATCTGCGATGTTAACGTAAAAATCAAACGCTAACACCCCGGTGTAGATTGAAGTTGAGTGAAAGCACCACCCGTGTACACGGGAACTATAAACAAGTAGAGAAATCATAGAAAAAGCAGAAAAAACAACAGTTTTTATAGTGGTTCGGCTTAGGGTAAGCCTACGTCCACTTTAACTCTCTTTATTACTGAATTGATTACAACTTTTACAACAATCTTCAATTACAATTCGGATGAGACAAAAAACTAGAACTTTGATGTAGAAGAATTCTTTAAATCCATGTAGATTGTGTTAGATTTCCTCTCGAAGTTAGTTGAGATGTCTTTCGTACTTGAAGTGTTGAGTGAGTCGAGAATTCAGCAGAGTGTTGGCGCTTCAAGAGACCGGCCCAAAGTATCCTTCATGCTTGAGGTAGGTTGGTATTTACAGGGGAATGCCCCCCTTAGGTCGTAAGTCGTGGCCGGTCTAAGGCAAGTCGTGGCCGACTCATCTGGCCCCTCCATGGTTTCACATAGGTTCATTTGCACAAGTCCCAGGTCGCCACCGAGTCAACATAACCTCGTATCAGTAATACGGCATCGGGCTTACATCTAGTAGCTTTAGGTCGTGGACGACTCAAGCTAGGTCGTGAGTCGTGAACGAGTTAAATGGCAACTGGATCGTGTACGAGTCAAGAACCACTGTGCCAAGTAGCTGCATTGAACTTGTCTTCCTTTGCTTGGGTCGTGAACGACTTAACATTAGTCATAGGTCGGATGCGACTTAGGTCGGTAGCTATCTTGGGTCGGTAGCTATCTTGGATCGGCATTCTGTTTTTAGGCAGTTGGGTCGGCAACGGCGTTAAAGTATTAAGTCGGCATCCCTCTAAGCCTGTTAGGTCGGTATCCTTCTTAAAGTATTAGGTCGACATACTTGTTGAAGTATTAGGTCGGCATACCCCTTAGGCCTTAGGTCGGCATCCCTGTTAAGACTTAGGTCGGCATCTCTTTTAGTCTTAGGTCGGTATCCCCTTAGTCCTTAGGTCGGTATCCCCTTAGTCCTTAGGTCGGCATCTCTTTGAGTCTGTTAGGTCGGCCATCTTTAGGTCGCTAGAAAAGAGGAAATAGCACTTGCCCCTTGAAGTGCACGCCTAGGTCGTAGGTCGTGTACTTCGACCAAACTTTGTTAAGTCGCGGGCGACCTAAGAGATGGCTTAATCTGCACATCTACTTGCTTCTGCCCTATATAAGCGTTAGCTCGTTTTCTTCCTCCTCATCAACTGCTCCCACATCCTTTTCTGCCATTAACAATTTTCCTGAGCTCCAAAAGGCGATTTCACTCCAATCAATTACCGACAACCTTTGTTACTCATTGCGTAAGTGATTCTGCTCTTCTCTTGATCCCTTATTGTCATCGATTCATGAATTCCATTCAAACCAAACCCACCCCTTGCGCACTGCTCTACTGCAAATCTGATTACACCTGTAGTTTGTGAGCCCGAGTTAGCTTGGTTTTAGCTTTAAATCATCGTTGAGATGATGAGGATGGTTTACTGATTCAGGCTAGTTGATTTTGATTCGCGTTAGGATTGCAAGGTGTTGAATTCGTAGCGGTTTTGAATTAGTTTATTGGATGATCCGATAGCATGAATGAAACAGCATGAATGGAATAAGGAGCGGCTAACGGGTTAACGGGTTGCGTGGAGCGAGGTACTGACTTGGACGCGACCCAGTGATTTTGGGTGACCTAACCTTTGGCCGACCTAATCCTTAAACCGTGACCGAGTTAACCCTGGGGGAAAACTGCAAACCTAACCTTCTGCCGATCCAACCCTTAAACCGTGGCCGAGTTAACCTTTAAACCGTGGCCGAGTTAACACTTTAAACCGTGGCCGAGTTAACCCTTGGGAAATTTCACACCACTTTTTGAACCGGAGCCTCTACCCTTCCTACTTCTTACAACTTAAAGAGCCACCGATCTAAAGAATCAGAAACTTAATCTCAATTTGCGAGAGACTCCTTGGGTCGCCGCCGAGTTAACACTTGGATGCCCAACTCGAGTTCTCACTTCAAACCATACTTCCAATTTGAATTCTTAACTTAATCTACTGGACTGAACTGCTTAAATCCTGGATTGTTTTAACTTTGTTGCCTTATTTCACAGACCACGTTGACTCATAGGCTAACAACTTGCTGAAAACAACAACCACAATAAAGAAAAACAAGGCGAATATACTGCCATTGACTGCCTACATCATATGACAGATTAGTCGACATGAAGTAATCAACTTAAATACACTGTATGATGTGTTGTGAACCAATCAACTAAAGTGATGTTTTAATGCAAAGCATTGCTAACTTGAACTGATTTGTTTGCATCAACATTACACTTGCATATTAAAACAACGAACCCTGGACTTTATAACTGACAAATACTTGCTAGTTTTTATTCCAGTTACATTTGCTTATTGCTTGATTGATTTTACACAACACTCCACACACTTTAGGAAACGTGCACCTTCATGTTTGAATATCCAGTTGTTTGTGTAGAATGACTTCCCATCAAGAAGAAGAAGGGGTAGCTCAAGCTGAAGAGACCTTTTCGATAGCTATTCCCATAGAGAACCCTCTAGAGAGAACTTCGACTATCTTAACTCCGTGAGCGTTTATTCAGCTACGCACTCAGTTTGGCTTTACTGAAAATGATGCTCTACTACTCGGACCAAATGATACTGCCGATAGTCGTCCTCATGGTTTTGATGCAGTCAATCGTCAAATGTGCTTAAGCGGGGCGATTCCTCCTTTCAACGACTTCCTCCGAACCCTTCTCCTTCGGTTGACAATCTCTCCATTCCAACTTCATCCTAATGGCTACGCCATTTTGATGGGGTTGTGTGTTTTGTTTAGGAGAACTCTTGATCGCTTGCCGAGTTTTGAAGAAATTCGCTACTTATGCTCATTTGCAAAGAGTAAAGACCATCCTTCCGTCATTATTGTGAGAAGTGCTAGAAATCACAAGCTTATTTCTGATCTTACAGAAAGAGTTCATGGATTTTTGAACCAGTTTTTCTTTGCTCATTGCCCCCTAGAGTTTTATGCCATCTGGAGAGTAGGAAGTAAGATTACCTGTTTCTATTTTCTCCATTTCCAAACTTTTCCGAGATCCGAATTATCAATTGTTAATCTCATTCTTTGCTCTTTTCAGCACTTCCTCTCCCTTCTAGAGATCCAATCCATAAGCAAGTTTTTGAAAGACTGAGTGCCGTGGCCGTAGAAGAGAGAAGTGCAAAGTTTTTGTTGAGGGACGAATTTTTACATCAGTACGGGCGTTTACACATCTCTCGCTCTACACATCCTCATGAGATCCCAGACTCCCCGGCTAGAGCATCAGATGCCCCGGTTTCTTCTGACGCATCCGTACCAAAAGATCCCGCTTCCGAAGCTTCTCTAGTGAAATGCTCTACTACTGTCGATGTTGCGGGGTCATTTGGAAAACTCTTACTTGCCCCAGTTATTGAGGAGGAAGAGCCTCGGGGATCTCCCCAACATTCGCAGAAGTCTGGCGAAGAAGCCAGGAAAACAAGCCCTGTTAGGCAGAGCGGGGATGACACTTTCGAAGGGTTGAGCGACCTCTTTGCTTCCTCACAGGAGATCTTTAAAGACGACCCTGTCGCTACTAGGGTTTCTTCTTCAGTAATGGAAGCGACTTCTTCTTCGCAACAAGCTCCGTCGACTCAAGAGCTGACGTTAACTACCACCCCCACGATTACTCCGCAATCAAAGAGTGGTTCGTAGTTTGATGCGCGTAGCTTGCACATCACACACACTTAGAATCTTTCGGCATTTTCATACACCTGATTCTTTATCTTTGAAGATTCTAAAGTTACACTTCTTTTCTCTGAAGACTTTTAAGACTTGTCTTTTTTTTATTTCAGATTCTCCGATGGGACGCAACGGCTCTTACTATGACGACTTTCAGCGTTCGGGAGGCATAGTCAATATGATTATAGGCGCTACCTGCCCATTCACAGAGAAACCGACGAAGAGAGAGCCGCTTAGAAGGCTCAGGAGAGGAGGGCTCAAGAAGAGCGTTATGAGAGGAAAGAAAAGGAGGAGCGCCACGATTCTTCCCAGAGAGGTGACGATTCTCACAAGAGAAAGTCGCATGATGATCGAGAAAAAAGCCACATAGTTGAGGAACCAAGCAAGCGTGCCTGGCATGGTGAAAAGCATGCTTCTACAACTCTTGAAAAGGTCACTGCCCCCGTCTCACTTGACATTCCTTCTGGCTCTCCTGCTCTCGGGAAGACAGACATTCAGGCAATAATCGGTAGGCCTAAATTCCAAGTTGGATCAGGCCCGGCTACTCTGCAAAGTCGGTTCCCGCACTGGTGCCTAAAGGGAGTGCGGTTCGATCTTGACATGGTCCCTATTGACAAGCCTGCCATGCTGTGAAATCTCGATGCCGTTAAGCTTGATATTGAAAGGATGTCGAACTGGCAAAAGCTTGTTGACGAGCTTCAAAGGGTCAACCGTGCGAATATAGAGGCCATGCTTACTATGGAGAATGATAAGGCCGAATGGCAGAAGGTTCTTGAGCAGCATGATACCGAAATAAGGAGCATCACTACTTACAATGAAGAGCTTGAAGCAAAAGTTGAGGAACTTAAACAAGAGCTTGCTATTTCTTCTACCACATATACTCAAAAAGAAGAAGTACTTCAAAAGCAAGTTCGTGATGCTCACGCCGCTCAGTGACATGCCGAGGCACAACTTGAAGCTAAGCAGAAAACAGCGGGAAGGTATCGTGCTTAGGTTACAGAGTTACGGGAGAAAGTCAACTCTCAGGAGGCGGAAATTCAAATGCTAAAGCTTCAACTCTCCAAAGCTGAAAGAGAGCGTGATGAGGCCGTTGCCGGTAAAATTGCAGCTGAAGTATCTCATGAGGCAACGAAGACCAACATCAGCTCGACACTATTTGACTTCTACCTGCACAGCGTCTTGGCGCGCGGTAGTCTCGCCTTTCTAGGCCCCAAGTATGAAATTACTCTGGCTGAAGTGTGGGAGGCCGCACTTGACATGCTTGGCGGTAAAGGTGCTGGCTATGCCGAATCAGCTCTTGAGGAGCATTATTTGGATGACGACACTCACACTTCTCTCGGCAAGGGAAAAGAACAACTTGCAAAATTAAGAGCCCAGATGGCCGAAGGGGAACGCTTAAGAAAAACTACTTCAACTATTCCAGTCCAGCCTTCACCTTCGGCCGAAATCGACATTATTGGCTCCAGTTCTCATTCTCTATCCCTGGTCAAAGTTACAACTGAAATTACAAGTACGCAGGGTGGAGATGAAGGTGAAGAGAGCGCTGAAGCACAGGCCTATGAGGTCGATATCAGGAAGCCAACTTCTTTAGGTAACTCTACTATTAATCTGGTCCAAGTAGACTGCTCATTTGCTTCTTATGAGTTCGATGAGCTTCTCGACTATTTCCTGAACCTCAATGAGCCTTTATCTCCTCTCTTTACTGACTTTAACTTCTTTTCTTCTGTAGAGAAAGCATCGAGCATTGTTCAAACTTCCCCTCCTCCAATTATTCCTCCTTCGGTTCTCTTGGTCACTCCTCCGTCCGCCTCTCAACCCGGGACGCAAGAGGAGTGAATAGAAGCTCTTCATGGCTTAGATGATCCTATTGCTTCTCAAGAACACGGGGAAGAAGGCCTTGGAGAAGGCAATGAGTCTCCGGAGCGAACCACTTCTGATAACATAAAATTATCTGCTCTTGTAACTCCGGGAAGTGAGTCTTCTTCAAGGAGAAGGAGGAAGTGTGCCACTTCCAAGAAGAGAAGGAAAGGCTTTCTTGTTTCTGAAGAGGAAACGACAGTTGATCCAGCAGTAACCCTTTCTCCTTCATCCCCGACTCTCCCAAGCCATCCTGAAAAGCTGCCTATTTGGTCAGGCGAAAGCTCTAAGGGTGGTGGCAAGAAGAAGTAAGGGGTCCTACTTCAATTTATCTTTACTTTTTGCTTTTTGCATGTACTGGCTGGAGATTGTGCGGGTACCGGCCTCCGCTTTTCTTTTTCTTTTTATTTTGAAACCTATACCTGTACAAAATTTTGACAGTGTTGAATAAAATGATTCTTTTTGTTTGTACAAACTTCTGTCTGTATCTGAGAATGCATTTACTATTCATTTTCGTACAAGTTTTTTTATACGATATTGCAGTGAGCTTGTGGTATGTTGTTCGAGCGTAATTTTTACCAATGTAGCTATACCATGTTGCCCCTATACCATAAGCTCGTTGCAATATTTTATACTCTGAGGGGATTTATACTCTTATTTTCTGGGGAATAACTATTCCATACTTGGAGGAATACTATTCTGCTTGAAATAGAGTACAGCTCACTCCGTATGAGTTTCTACGCTTCATCCTTCGAAGATATCACTTTTTCTTTTGTGCTTTCACACATTTTTGCCAAGTGAATTCTCCTATGTGGTAAAGCGGGCCTCTGAAGGGCACTTTAACTTCTTTTTGAGGAAGAGTATTTTCAAGAATAGAAGAACCAATCTTCCTTTGAAAGCTAAAGTGTGCCTTGGAAGAGGTTTTTTTTTACACACCTCGGTGGAGGGCTTTCTGATCTTTGCTTTGCACTTCTGGTGAAATGCTTCTTTGAAAAGTTGTACCTCTGAGGAAAGCTTTTTCATGTTTCAACACTTGGAAGTTTTATTTCAATCTCGGTGAAACGTGTGCCTCCGAAGAGTTGTGCCTCTGAGGAGGGCTTTCCATGTTTCAACACCTGGAAGTTTTATTTCAATCTCGGTGAAACGTGTGCCTCCGAAGAGGTCTTTCTGTTCGATTGTGCCTCTGGGAGGAGGTCTTTTTATTTCTGCCTCTGGGAAGAGGTCTTTTTTGTTTCTGCCTCTGGGAAGAGGTCTTTTTGTTTGGTTGTGCCTCTGGGAAGAGGTCTTTTTGTTTCTGCCTCTTGGGAGAGGCTTTTATTTTTTTCCTGTTCGCTGGGAAGCGGGCCTCCGTAGAGGGCTTTTCACATTTCGTCTCACCGGAGTGTATCACCGATCATGGTGAAATGTGTGCCTCTGAGTAGGGTTACTGCCTGGAAGTTTGGAGTTTCTTTCTCTCGGTTGGACCGATTCACGGGAGTGTATCGACCGATCATTCCGCAACTTTGTATCGAGAAAGATCTCTCTTTTTCTGGTTTGGCCCGCTCGAGGTCTTTTAGCATTTCAACTGTTGTGAAATGTGCCTCTGAAGAGGGCTTTTCACGTTTCAACACCTGGAAGTTTTATTTCAATCTCGGTGAAACGTGTGCCTCTGAATAGGCTTTTGCCTGGAAGTTTGGAGTTTCTTTCTCTCGGTTGGACGGATTCACGGGAGTGTATCGACCAATCATTCCGCAACTTTGTATCGAGAAAGATCTCTCTTTTTCTGGCTAGGCCCTCTCGAGGTCTTTATCCTCCGAAGAGTTGTGCCTCCGAAGAGGGCTTGTGCCTCCGAAGAGGTCTTTTGCTGATTGACGCTTGCTCGCCCATGTCTCTTTGCCATCTATTCATGTTGGCGATCCCCGTTGTCTTTTGTAAGTGTCATCACTTTTTAGTTGCCAATAATTTCCCTTATCCAAAGAAATATACTTCATAGTTAAGCGCGTTGGTGGTGGTAGACACAGGCTATTTAACTGGTTGTTTGTTTGTTCAAACACTTGCAGTTAGTTAGAAATGGTCCACTTCCATCCACATTGCCAACTTTTGTTCGAAGCACTTCTTTTGTAGGATTTGAGTATGGAAATTTTGAATGGTTTGATGTTTGCTTGCTGTGTGATGTCGGAGATCGCTTGATCTTGCGATGGGTAAGCTTTGTCTTTGTGGCCTGCATTATTAAATCGACATTTTAGTAACACAGTTAATGTATTTTATATGTCGAAATAAAACAAAGCAGTTTATAATAGTAGAGAACACAAGATTTATAGTGGTTCGGCCAAAAGCTGGGCCTACATCCACTTTATAGCTTTTCATTATTCACTTGCTTTACAACTGCTTTCAATACAAGAATCATATATTTGTAATTCTTTTTACAATATTTCAACAATGCTTTCAAGTAAAATAGGGACGCAAATGATTGCTGTTCCAAGCTCTTGGGATTGGTTCTCCTTCGACAGTTGTGAGTTTGAATGTGCCATCAAGAAGTTTTGCGCCAATAACATACGTCCCTTACCAGTTTGGTCCAAACACACCTATGGCTGTCATGATCCTCTTCAGGACTAAGTCCCCAACTTCAAAGCTACGCTAACGAACTTTGGAATTGAAGTGCCTGGCTATTCTTTGCTGGTGAGCTGCAATTCTGAGCCTTGCCTCTTCTCTTCTTTCATCGAGGAGGTCAAGTTCTTCCAGTTGCAATCTTTCATTCTCATTTTGATCAAAATGGATTCTTCTGTGTGAGGGGACTTCAGTTTCCCCTGGAATCATCGCCTCTGACCCGTATGCCAATGAAAATGGAGTGTGTCCAGTCACAGTTTTGTGGGTGGTTCTGTATGCCAATAGTGCCAGTGGTAACTTATCAACCCAACCACCTTTTGCTTTTTCCATCTGCTTTTTGATGGTCGATTTGATGATTTTGTTTACCGCTTCCACTTGCATGTTTGCCTGCGGATGAGCCACTGCTGAGAAGCTTTTTCGGATCTTGAATCGTTTGCAGAAATCTTGAAATTCCTCACTTTCAAACTGAGTACCATTGTCTGTGATTATCTTCTGAGGCACACCATACCTGCAAATGATATTTTTAGTCACAAAACTTATCATTTTCTTAGAGGTAATAGTAGCCAACGGTTCGGCTTCAGCCCATTTAGTGAAGTAATCAACAGCAACGATAGCATATTTAATCCCCGATTTGACAGTCGGCAAAGGCCCAATGAGATCTATTCCCCAGATAGCAAACGGCCATGGACTGACCATTTGTGTTAGCTCAGTGGAAGGTGCTCTAGGAATTTTAGCGAATCTCTGGATTTATCACACTTTCGGGAATAGTCAGCAACATCCTGATTAATTTCCGGCGAAAAGTATCCATAACGGAGGATTTTCTTTGCTAAAGTTTGACCACCTGTATGATCCCCACATTCCCCTCTGTGTACTTCAGTTAGAATTGTCTTAGCTTCTTCCTTTGTCACACATCGGAGTAATGGCATTGAAAATCCTCGTCTGTACAAACGACCATCTTGAACTATATATCTGGAGGTTTTCCTCGTGAGCTTCTATCGTTCTTTTGAACTTTCTGGCAAAGAACCATTGAGTAAATATTCAAGTATCGGAGTCATCCATGATTCTTGTTCTTGGGATACATTCATAATCCAATCAACATCCATTTCATCTGTGCTTGGAGCTGTCGACGGGAACTAATCCCAATAGATGAGCTTCACCAGTACTCGAATACTTTGCGAGAGAATCCGCTTTCATGTTCTCTTCGCGGGGTATACGGTTTATTGAATAACGGTCAAAATCTTGAAGGAGCTCCCAGGCTTTTGATAAATAGACGGCTAGATTCCCTCCTTTAGCTTGAAATTCCTTCCTGACTTGGCAAACAATAAGTTGAGAATCACTGAAGATCTGTAATGCCTTGATGTTTAGTTCTTTAGCGATCCTTAAACCAGCGATGAGAGCTTCATATTCAGCTTCATTGTTCGTCGAAGGGAATTCTAGTCTCAGTGCATAACATAGCGATCGCCCTTCTGGGGTTTCAAGGACAACCCCTGCTCCGAAACAGCAATCATTCCTCGCGCCATCGACATACAATTTCCATTGGATTGGGATGCTATCAGTGACTTCTTCCTCACTATCACCCTTATCCGTACATTCTACGATGAAATCTGCCAAAGCTTGTCCATTGATTGCTTTTCGGGGATGGTAAGTGATGTCATATTGGCTGAGTTCAATATTCTATTTCAAAAGACGGCCCGAAGTCTCAGGACGGAATAGGACTTGCTTTAGAGGTTGGTCAGTGAGGACTTTGATGGGATGAGCTTGGAAATACGCCTCAATTTTCTTGATGCGATCAACAAACAATAGGCGAGCTTTTCTAATTTTGAATAGTTCATCTCTGCCCCAGTGAATCTTTTGCTGATATAATAGACTGGGCGTTGAATCCTTGTGTCTTCCCGTACCAACACTGCATTGAGAGCATGAGACGAAATTGCCAAATATACGAAAAGATCTTCACCACTGTCAGGCTTTGAAAGTATCGGAGGCACTTCCATATGATGAACCAACTCATCAAATGCTTTCTGACATTCAGGAGTCCACTCAAAGTTTTTCCTTCCTTTCTTCAGAGCATCAAAGAATGGAATGCATTTGTCAGTAGCTTTGGAAATGAACCGACTCAAAGCAGCAACCTTTACATTGAGACTTTGCAATTCCTTCTTCGTTCTAGGAGCCTTAACCTCTCTTAGGGCAGTGATCTGAGCTGGATTGGCTTCAATGCCCCTAGCGCTCACAATGAAACCCAAAAACTTCCCGGACTCCACTCCAAATGAACATTTCAGGGGATTAAGCTTCATTCTGTACTTGCGGAGCACTGCAAACATCTCTGCCAAGTGATCCATATGGTCCACTGCTTTCTTAGACTTTACTAGCATATCATCAACATAAACTTCCATTGTCTTTCCAATCTGTGGTTTAAACATGGCATTAACAAGCCTTTGGTAAGTTGCCCCTGCATTCTTGAGTCCGAAAGGCATGACCTTGTAACAGTAGAGTCCAACATCTGTGATGAAACTAGTATCCCCTTGATCTGGCTCATGCATCATAATCTGGTTATATCCGGAGTATGCATCCATAAAAGATAATAATTCGTGTCCTGCCGTCCCATCCACCAACTGATCGATCCTGGGCAGCGGGAAACGGTCATTGGGGCAGGCTTTGTTCAGATCTGAAAAATCAATACATACTCTCCACTTTCCATTAGCCTTTTTCACCAGCACTGGATTTGATACCCAATTTCAATAAGTAGATTCTCTGATGAAACCCTTCTCCATGAGCCGATCCACTTCTTCTTTTAACGCTGTCATCCTCTCAGGACCCTGGGTTCTTCTTTTCTGTTTCACAGCTGTAAACTTTGGATCAATGTTCAGAGTGTGCACTGCAATCTCTGGGGATATTCTGCTCATGTCAGCATGAGTCCAAGCGAATACATCCAAATTAGCCTTCAAAAATGAAATCAGAACGTTCTGAACTGCTGTGTTAAGTTATGAACCCACATTAAGTACTTTGTTTGGGTCCTTTGGGTCAACGGGCACCGGCACTGTTACCTTTACCGGTACTACCCTATTCTCCCCTGCACTGGCTTTCCTTGGATCCATCTCTCTTCGTGCGCCACTACATTCGCCAGTTCAGGGAACACCCTGTAATTGCTACAAGATTGGTTCCTTGGTGCGGACTGGAGCTGCCGCACCTTTTCCCATTTCCCTTTTCCTTGATTCTCGCAACTCTGCAAAGTAACATTCTCGCCCCGCATTTTGGTCTCCCTTAATCACTCCAACTCCGTTATCTGTGGGGAATTTTAGAGTCAGACACCATAGAGCAAGAACAGCTTTGAATGCATCAAGAGTTGGTCGGCCTAAAATGGCATTGTAGGCAGAGAATTCTTCAAAAATTATAAAGGTATGCTTTCGAGCCACCTTCCTCGGTCCCTTTCCAAGTTCTACAAACAAATCTATGGTCCCAATCGGCTGTTTGGGTTCTCCAGCAAACCCAACAATCTTAAGTGATGAAGCTTGAACGTCGGCCATTGGAATTTTCATTTGATCAAAGGTCTTCTTGAAGATGATGTTGCATGAAGCTCCACAATCAAGCAGAACTCTTCTCATAGTTGCTGGCCCAATACCAGCGGATATGACCAAAGGATCTATGGTCGGAGCCTCGATACCCAAAGAATCTCTGGCACTGAACACAATATCATCTGTGGAACTCTTTTGCTGCTTTAAAGGCGCATCATTCTCTAAAACAAAAACATTCTCTTCAGCTGGTACATGCCTCAAGGCCCGGGCATACCTTTCCATCTCACCCCAGCTTTTGCCTGCTGGGTAAGGCCCTCCAGTTATTATGTTGATGACAGGCCTTTCCGATTCATGCTCTACGGGCTTCTCACTTGAAGCAAGACGGTGAGCGGGAACTTGTTGTCCTTGAGTTGACGAAGCTGGGGCATTTCTGTTCCTTTTCACATACTGCTGGAGTTTGTTTTCTTTCAAGAGTTGTTCAATTACCTCTTTCAACTAATGGCATTCGTTGGTGTCATGGCCGGGCTGGTTGTGGAACCGACAGAACCTTCCACTTTTTTCCATCTTAATCGCAATTCTCATTTTAGGCGGTGTCGGATAATTGACATCATCTTTGGTTGCAAAGAATATGTTTTCGGGGGTATCGGTTGTTAACGCTAAAATTTGTACGCTAACACCCCGGTGTATGAGTTGTAGTTGTGAAAGCACCACCCGATAGCTCGGGAACAGATTACAAGCAGATAATAGCAGAAAAGTGGTAAACAACAACAATTTTATAGTGGTTCGGCTTAAGGGTATAGCCTACGTCCACTTTAAGTACTTTTATTAATAATCTCGTTACAAGCTGATTCAATTCTTCCCAAGTACAATACACTTTGAATTACAAGAGACTTAGAACAAGTAGCCTAAACTTCGATGAAGATGAGAGTTTTCGAATCCATGTTGGACGTATGCGATCTCTTCTTGAAGTTGTTTGTAGCGTTCTTAGTGTCTTGAGAGCTTCAAGTGTTAAATTGGTTCGGAATGCAGCAGAGTATCGGCGCTTGAAGAGAGTGAGCCCCCAAAAGTCCCTAAAATGTTGGAAGTGGTCATGTATTTATAGGAGTCTTCGGCCTTGAGTCGTGAGTCGTACCCGACTCATCGTTAACTCGTAGCCGAGTCAGGTTGGGTCGTGGACGACTCAACAGGTTGAACCCCAGCTTCGTACCAGAGCGCCTTCGATCCTCTGAATATGGAACAAGTCTTAAGTCGTATACGAGTTATTCCTCTTTGATATAAGTGTCATGATAGCGGGCTACGACTTAGTAACTTTAGGTCGTGGACGAGTCATGGTGAGTCGTCTCATGTTAACACGTGGACGACCTACTGGGTTAGCTCACGGCTTGGTCCAAAGTGATAAGTCGTTCACGAGTTATCCAAACGCAACTTTCTTGATGCTAGCATGAGTCGTACACGACTCATCATTGGTCGTAACTCGTCAACGAGTTATCTCATTTCAGCATGGTATTGAACTTGTCCCTGAAGTTTTAGGTCGTTCAACCGTAGCTGTAATTAGGTCGTATCATATTTAAAGTCGCACAACCTTTAAGTCGTAGGCTGTTCATTTTCTTAAGTCATACAGGCCTTAACCCGCTAGGTTTCTTAACTCGTAACATTCCTTCAGTTGCAGATCTTAGGTCGTAGGCTTCTTGAGTCGTAGAGGCTTTAAGTCGTACATATCCTTAATTCGTTAAGTCTTAACTCGTATCAGCTCCTTGAGTCGTACGTTTCTTAGGTCGTAGAGAATTAAGGGTTAACATTTCGTCAGCGATTCTTCTTACTATAGCGTGGTGTTGAACTTGTCTCCAAGTCTTAGGTCGTGAACAACTTATCTTTTGAGCCGTAGACTTCCTGTCGTGCCATCTTCTAACTCGTAAGATTGTTATCTCGTAGACTCTTTAACTCGTGGAGGCCTTAAGCCGTAGATCCTTATCTCGTAGACCTTTTAACTCGTAGAGTCTTTAACTCGTAGTGGCCTTAACTCGTAGATCTTTTAACTCGTAGATTCTTTAACTCGTAGATCCTTAACTCGTAGGTCGTTCAGCCCTTGAATGGTTAGGTCGTGAAGACCTTGAGTCGCACAGTTCTTGAGTCGTTGATCCACTGAGTCGGCCTGTCTCATGAACCGTTAACCCTCTTGAGTCGTTCCATTCCTCTAAGTCGCCTTGAACCTTAACTCGTTAAGTCGTGGCACTTCTTAGGTCGTCCAATCCTTGAGTCGTTAAGCTTATTGAGTCGTTAACCATATTAAGTCGGCAACCTTGTTAAGTCGGTAAGTCGTATACCGTTTTGGTCGGGGCGCTGCCCCGCACCCCGCCGGGGGTGCTGCCCCCTGGACCCCTGCGACCTGACCGGTCAGGTCGAACACCGTAGGCGGTGGCGTTGCCCCCGCACCCCCACCTCGGGGGGTTGGCACCCCCCCTGGACCCCCCCTCCATAGGGGATCTTATCTGAAAATTCATTCAACAGAACTTGCTTTATTGGGAGGTTAAATCGACCATCCTTCGAGATGAACTATCATTGGCTTCTCGGTCGATTTTTGATGTCACGGCCTTGCTGAAAAAGCAGAGTTAACATCGGTCAAGGGTGTGAAATTGAAAGAACGGCCTTTCTTAGCGTCTCCATGTTTCTTTCCACCATCATTTCCCCTTTTCTGAGTGTTAGGTTCTTTCTTGTTCGAAGCAGCACCATTGTTCCCGGCTTCCGCTGATACCACCTTAGCCGGTGTTTGGAGGCTCTCCAAGCGCATGAATTCATCTGCTTTTTTATAGAATTTGTCAAGTGAGTTTGGCTCTTTCATTTTCAACCACTTTCCAAATTCGCTTGATTTGTCAATCGCCCTCATCATGTATGTTAGGACCATGCGTGGCTCAGCATTATCTACCTCGGCCAATGCTATGTTAAAACGATTCAAAAATGACCTGATGGATTCTCCCAGATTTTTCTCTAGACTTGATAGCGACATTATATCCTTTGGTTTAGAAGCATACAATCGAAATTGCTCCTTGAACTTCCTGGTCAAATCGGAGAATTGATCGATGGACCTGACTGGCAGCTTTGTAAACCATAGCAGAGCTACACATTCTAGATAAACCGGGAAGTATCGGCATTTAATTTCATCAGACGCCCTGGCACCAGTCATATGCCAGTCGTACTTATATAGAAACTCGTTATGATCACTCGTCCCTTTGTAAGCCGGAATAGTAGGGGGAACGAATTTCCTTGGGAACTCTGCCTTCAAGATCTTTTCAGTAAATGGAGTCTTGCTTGGAGCAAATCCCCACTCTTTCTCGTCTTCATCTCTTCGCATACTTTCTTTCATGATTTGACGAACCATACCTGAAAAAAACTCTTCATCATTCAGAGGCTCTAGAGGGCACACATCAGCCACTCTCTCTGAATTCTGCCTTGACAGTCGTTCACGGAGGGTAGGCTGCGGTCCTGATCCTCCAGCTTGAGGAGGAGTCCTTTCTATAGGGTCTGCGGCTCTTTGAGAAATGTTTCCTTCAAGATCCTAAACTCCCACATTAGGGTTTCCATCATTATTTCCCGGTTGACGGTTTGCCCCAAGTAGATCATTCAACTTACTTAAGATCAGGGCATTCTGGGCATTCTGGGCTTCCAACTGCGCATTCTGGGCATTCTGGGCTTCCAACTGCGCATTCTGAGCATTCAATTGTTGATTCCATCCCAAAACTACGGCGTCCAACTCTGCCCGTGTAACTCCAATAGTTGGGGCTGCTTGACTTGAAGGAGGAGAGGTAGCAGTATTCTCTTGAACATTGTCGTACCTTACAGAACTTCGTTTTCTCCCAGGAGCCATTATTTCCAATAAACTTCTGGTTTTAAAAGAAATCCTTTCAACAATCCTTCGTGGAGAAATAGTGGAAGTTTCCTGAGTTGGGTTCTCAGTGAAAGCACCAAAAATGTTAACGTAAAAATCAGACGCTAACACCCCGATGTGGATTGAAGTTGAGTGAAAGCACCACCCGTGTACACGGGAACTACAAACAAGTAGAGAAATCATAGAAAAAGCAGAAAAAACAACAGTTTTTATAGTGGTTCGGCTTAGGGTAAGCCTACGTCCACTTTAACTCTCTTTAGTACTGAATTGATTACAACTTTTACAACAATCTTCAATTACAATTTCGATGAGACAAACAACTAGAACTTTGATGTAGAAGAATTCTTTAAATCCATGTAGATTGTGTTAGATTTCCCCTCGAAGTTAGTTGAGATGTCTTTCGTACTTGAAGTGTTGAGTGAGTCGAGAATTCAGCAGAGTATTGGCACTTCAAGAGAACGGCCCAATGTCCCCTTCATGCTTGAGGTAGGTTGGTATTTATAGGGGAATGCCCCCCTTAGGTCGTAAGTCGTGACCGGTCTAAGGCAAGTCGTGGCCGACTCATCTGGCCCCTCCATGGTTTCACATAGGTTCATTTGCACAAGTCCCAGGTCGCCACCGAGTCAATATAACCTAGTATCAGTAATATGGCATCGGGCTTACATCTAGTAGCTTTAGGTCGTGGACGACTCAAGCTAGGTCATGAGTCGTGAACGAGTTAACTGGCAACTGGATCGTGTACGAATCAAGAAGCCACTGTGCCAAGTAGCTGCATTGAACTTGTCTTCCTTTGCTTGGGTCGTGAACGACTTAACATTAGTCATAGGTCGGCTGCGACTTAGGTCGGTAGCTATCTTGGGTCGGTAGCTATCTTGGATCGGCATTCTGTTTTTAGGCAGTTGGGTCGGCAACGGCGCTAAAGTATTAAGTCGGCATCCCTCTTAGCCTGTTAGGTCGGTATCCTTCTTAAAGTATTAGGTCGGCATACTTGTTGAAGTATTAGGTCGGCATACCCCTTAGGCCTTAGGTCGGCATCCCTGTTAAGCCTTAGGTCGGCATCTCTTTGAGTCTTATGTCGGTATCCCCTTAGTCCTTAGGTCGGTATCCCCTTAGTCCTTAGGTCGGCATCTCTTTGAGTCTGTTAGGTCGGCCATCTTTAGGTCGCCAGAAAAGAGGAAATAACATGCGATATCAACATAAGTTAAGTATTTGGTCTCCTTACCATGATACCACTTCTATCCAGAAGGAAATGCACATACCCTAAAGGGCGATACCCCCAATAACCTTGCTGCATCTCTCCTGTTTTGACCATTTCGGGGTGTGAGGTTCGACGAAGTCTCATGCACAAAGCTACGCTTTTCACAAAGCCATGCTTCGATCAACAAACGATCAACAACACTCAACATGTCACACTACCAGATTGGGAGTATATCACTAATAACCTTCAACTACATAACCTCTGAGCTCGTACGTCTCAGAGAAGGGTGTTAAGCTAAAAGAATAAATTCTTCGCCACCAACAGAAATGTATTTGAAAGAAATTTTATTTATATCTCAATTTGTAATGTCAAACATACAATCCATTCAAGTCTATTCTGGTTTCGAACAGAACCGAAGGCACTTCCAAAGAAGCCCTTGAAATCCGGGTATTCACAATCCCGATTGGACTTCCCATCACTTAGGAAATCTCTATACCGGCGCGACTCGGTGCAGAGACAATCAACGAGTTATCCTCTCGTTCTTGAAAGTACCCGGTCTTCACCACCGGTCTTCAAATTCTATCCATAACGACATATAATTATTATGAATGGGATATATGACACAAAGGTCCTCTCCCAGCTAAACCGAATAACGAGCGCTTATTTTGAAAATAAGTGTAGCATTCAAATTCAAGAAATCACAACAAATAGCCATGTAAAGGCAAATATCGATAATCGGTTATTTAACTATCAAAGCAAACCAATAAATATTCAACACCGTTACAACCACTAGGCCCTTTTATTAATCATCCATTAATTAATACAACTTGCCAAATATTTAATTCAATTTATCTTTGAAAAGATATATTATCCAAACCATTTCAATTTCTACAATTGGAAAAACATTTCCAAATACTTATTTAACAATAAGTAGTTCACAAATCTATTTGCTTTCAATACTTCGAAAATATTCGGTATACTTAAAACATAATTAAGTATATATTTTATCCTTTTGAGGAAAACATTCTCTTAAACACATTCATTTGAGTCAAAACGAATGTTGCGTAAAACATCATTACGAGAACCCAAAATCACTAGTATAGGGATTCGAAATTAAGATAGATATATAAATCCCAATACTATATAAAATATTTTCTTTCGAAAATCATTTACTATAACAACAGTGTTATAGTCCACCATTTCCTTATTTCCCGAAAACGTCTATTTCAACAATGAATGTTGAAATCTATGGTTTCGACACTTATACATTTTAGAACAACTTCAAATCGTTTTAATTCCTATTTAAATATCACTTCCTAAAACATTTCTTTAATATATTATTTACAATCCAAAATCATGAGTATATCTCCTTTTATAAGCCATAATAATTAGCTTATCAAATAACTCGATTTCGGATTTATAAAACAATGTTTATAAATTCCATTTATATTTTATGACAACTTCAACTTAAAAAAATCACTTTAATTAAAAAATTCTATTTCTATTTCATTTAAATTCCAAAATCTAATTTATAAGCTAATTACTTATAAATCTTTTATTTTACAAAATCTACTCATTTTATAACTTCGCAACTTATAAATCTATAAATTTTATTCACTTATGAATCCATTTATACTTCATTTTAACACTTATAAAAACTCGTTTTATAATTCCAATATTTTAAATTTATAAATATCGATTTTATAAATCTTTTATATAAAGCTTTTATAATAAATTCAAAAATCCCAATTTTAAACTATTTTATAAAATTCATTAACTCCATATTCTCAAAAAAAATCAATTTTCAACTAGATTTCTCAAAAATCATAATTTTTATAGCATTAAAATTTTAACGTTTATTTATATAAAATGAATCAATTCCAAAATTCAATAAAACATATACCTTGAAAAATCACTTAAAAATCCTTTTAAATTCGAAATCGTTACTTTAACATTTTTAAAACTCCAAAAATAGGCCCAATGCTGCAATAGTACTAAATAGAACAATCGCGGCATCCAAAACATCATATATCATATGATAACAGAATATATCACAATATATGTAAATAAATCAATACCGGTGAGGAATCCAGTTGGATCCCTCCAACCTGTTTCCATGCATCCATAGATGTTTGCACAATACCAATTCCGTTCAATACACAATATTTCGGTATATAGGATTTATAAAATATTATCTGCTATTATGCGGCGCAATAAGGTCTAATCCTCCATATAATGCGGGAAAATCAACTCCAAGTACATATATAATACCAATTCCATTCAATAAGGAATTATCGTCGTATATGTTTTTAATAAATAACATCCGCTTAATATACGGCGTATAGGATCTATTTAAATTCAACAGATAGCAATTTATCATCCAAACATACAATCAAGCAATTTTTTAATCAAGCTATTCAAAATTTAAATCGAAACAATTTCGATTGAGTGAGAAGTTCTCACCTTGGTTCCAATAATAGTTTCAGTGTTTTATTTCGAATAAAATTAAACACGCGTTTAATTTTACCCAAAATTTTCACTAGCTACAATCAATTCCAATCCATCTCCATCGCGTAGTGCTCGACAAAACGAATCCAATGTAATTCGTTTCGTGCGTTTTTGACCTCGTATGAAAAAGTTACGCTAGTTTAAAGTTTACACGGATTATAATATAACTAAATTACAATTTCTTTTAATTTTTATAAACCTAATGAATCTGGGCCGTCCACTTCAGAACCCTCAAATCCAGGCCGTCTCCTCCATCTTCCCCAAAACGTGATACCCAAGTTTCAAAGAACCCCACGGCCGCCGACCTATCATCAATTATCGCGACCAATTCGATGACTTCTGCAACGATCAGAGACTTCCATCTTCTAGCCCACCTCGAGAGCTACCTTCACCGTGAATAGCAATAAGCTCGGCCTCCACATCATGTCGAAAAACATGCCTAAAACGAGCACGAACACGGCCAATTTGATGACGATCCGTAGCTTCAAATTCGATCTCCACCGTTGGATTTACTCGTCTCGACGAGATCTACAACTTTGCAGTTGAAAGTATTTTGAATTGATTAGTGGATTTGGAGATATCAGAGGAGAAAGATAGTTAATTTTCGGCCATTAACGATGTAAGTGGTGGTTGAAGGTTTAGGGTTAGGTTTTTGTGAAAAATGAAACGTTAGAGGGGCTTTTAAAGAAAATTTGCGTGCACTATTCACTCGAAATTTTCTCGAACTCCAAACGAAGCGTGCCGCCTGGCGTTTACAATGTTTTACCCCCATTCCGAATGCAATGGAATATATATCGGGAGCCAATTCGATCAAATTTGGAAGATAAGTTTTTGATTCGACTATTTAAATTCAAAATTCACTCGAATCGATTTCTACGCGTTTTAGCTTGCCCTGGACAAACCGTAAATCGGATTGACACGAAATTTGAAACCTTACAGTAATATAACATTACGGATCCGATGAAAGTAGTTTCGTTGAAATCCAAGACTGTTTGAAAAATTGCTATTTTAACTCGTCAATTAAATATTAAAATAATCAACTTCCACAAATTAACTTTTAATTCAATTTTAAAAGTTCTATAACATCATTCCAAGTCCAATATGATATAATATAACTTTACGAATCATTTTTAATCATTTCAAACCCAATTCCCAATTATTTCTGTAATTTCACACATTAAATTATCGATTTAATTATCCAATTAAATCCAGATATTCGAAATTTAATTTATTCGACTTACAAATATTTAAAATCACTTAAATATATGAATTTCAATTGACATAATTTCTGCGTTGTTACATACATATATTTATATATATATATATATCAAAAATTCACATAAGATATTTCTAATTGTAATATATATATATATATAGTGATTTGTAAGCATTGATTTAAATTCAAATTTAATAATTTTCAAAAGCTATTTAAAGTTAAATTCTATATTTTGAATATAAACACTATAGATAAATATTTATTTATTCTAAAGTACGATAACTTAAATACGATTTAATAAAAGGTTTAATATTCTTTCTTTTAAATTTTTTACATAAAATAAATATAGTTTGTATACATATAAATATAAAACATAATCATAAATTAATAAAAAGAAATATATTGAAAACAAAATTGAAAATATAATAAAAACTATAAAAAATATATTAATAATATTCAAAATCGACAAGTGTAAAAGATTGTAACATGCATTTGACATTTGTAATTTGTATATATCATGCAATGACAAGTGTAACTAAAATAAGACATGAAAAATACAAGTGTCAATTTATTTATTTTAAAAATAAAAGAATTTCAAGACTATATATACATCTACATCCCATTTTTTATAATTTTCTATCATTCAAATTTTATCAAAAATTAAAACCTGAAAAACTAACCTGAGAAGAAACAAAACCAGAAAAGAAAATCAAACAACAACTTCTTCTATCCTTATTTCCAAAACTTTTTCAAAATCAAACCTGGAAGCAACTCAAAAAAATCAAAACAAGTTCCAGTTTCAAATTTAAACACAAGATCAGATCAACTCAAACATCAGTTTCTAGTTAAAAGAAATTTCCAGTTTTCCAGTTTTAAGCTTCTCTATTCAACATTTTAAAACAGGTGAGTAAACAACTGTTTTTAAAAGCATAAAACTGTTTTATTTGTTTTACATGTGAAAAAATGTAGAGTAATATGTGCATATGTTTTGCATGAATGAATTTTGTTTGAAAAATAGCTAAATGGCTCTCTATGTGTGTGTGTGTATACACAAATGTGCTTGTCTGTGTATGAATAAATGGTTTCTGTTTGAGTTTAACAGACTAAGTCAAGCTTAGAAAATTCATATCTCATTGCATAAACAGTTTCATGTTACGATCTTTAAATGAAACTTGTTTGTTTTTACCTAATTCAACTTTTTAAAATATTAAAAATAGTATAAATAGCAAGAATATCACAGGAAGATGAGAAGAACAGAGAAGATCAATCAAATTTCCATGCTTTGATCTTATAATAAGATTCTTTTTCGAAAATAATGAATTTGACAATAGTTTCTAGATTTTTAAGGCGGGGATTAAGGAGAATTGTCTAGATGAACGGAGATTGTGTTTTTTCAAATTCGGGCAAATCTGGGGTGCTCTAAGTCGCTGCTAGAGGTGGCTCGGAGGTCGAGGCACCGGGAAAAAATAGACTCAGGATTTTTAAGCCAGTGTGGTGGCGCATGAGGGTGGAGTAGGGTTTAGAGCTTGTTCGAGTCGAGTTGGGGTTTCTGGCTGTTGTGGCGACGAGGAGGCATCGGAATGGTTGGATAGCCAAGGAAAGGGAAGAAGGATGTTTGGCGAAGGTACGAACGCGAGGACAAGGCCTCTGGTGATCGGAGGAAGGTATTGCGGGCGGAGGAAGTCGATCATTTTTATTCTCGGGTATGTCGTTTTGCTCGTTTTTTATTTTGGGGCTTGTGAGTGTTTCTGGGCTGCGAGGATGGTCGAGGAAGTCGACGGCGATTGAGGAGTGTCGGCTCCGATGATCTGAGTGACTCGGGCGTCGTGTGCACGTGCACGGTGCACTAGATATCATTTGGTTTGGTTTGCCTGTGGGAATTGAATAGAGGAAGAAAGAAGAGAAGAAAATATGAGTGGTCGGACTTGGGTTCACATAGGGGAAACATCGGGTTAGGCTCGAGTAGTACCTTAGTAAATTAACAGTTTTTAAAATAAAAAGAAAAGAAGGAGGAAGACTTGGGCTTTGGACCAATTTATTCTCTTAGGCCGAGTTCCCTTTTTAATAAAATGAAGTAAATGTAAACAAAGTTCAAGAATTTTTATCAAGCTTAAAGTTAATGATATATCTAGAAATGGAAATATAAATAAAGTAATTTCAAGGTTAAACCTAACCCTTAACTTGGTCAATAATGATGCTATTTAATTAGGTGAGACAACTATATTTATGTTAATTAGTTGGCTAATTAAAAAAGTTATTAAGTAGAAGTTAGTAATGTAAGTAAGCAATGGTTAAGATAAATGGTTATTTTTTTTAATTAATTAAGGCCTTGAATAACTATGAAGGGAAATTAATTAACCTCAATAATTAATTAAAATAAAATGTAATGGCTTGTGATTAATTAATGACAATTAACCTGGGTTTATAACTAATTAATTAATTTACTTAGGAAAAGATGTGACCAATTTTTCTTGCCTATGAATGAGTAAATTGTATTGATTGCTTGGATTGTTTCAACAACCCTAGTCTAATAATGTACGATGTTCTATGATATGAAATGATTTGGATTGAACTGTTGATAAATATGAGGCATTATTTAAATAGTTATCTTTGTGAATATAACAATTTGAAGTTAAATTGATTGTTTTGACTTAAGAGAGGGCATTTGGATCCGTTTAGTAATCTATAATTTTTTATAGATTTGATTTTAGAATCAAATAGGCTGGAATGGAATAAATTAAGTAACATGGCCATTTAAACTAAATAATGGTACTTAGATGTTGTTTTGTGAAATAAGAGTTGGCTTTAACAAGTTATGAACTCGTAGTGGAGTACGAGTTACCCAGGTTTTCAAAGAAGTTTTGTGACTTAGTATTTCATTTTATATGGGTTTACTCACGCTGATTTACAGCCTGACCCGGTTGTTGATTTAATGTAATGCTCGGGTCAGTGCGAGTATTACAGATTTTCAGGTTTGGACATTCTGGAGCCCAGGTGGAGTGCTGGATGGCAGGAATGTATGGAGTTTATCCCGTAGTGTATTGAAGTTATATTGTTTGTATTCTATGACAAGTTGTTACAACTGTTCAATTTGGATAAACTCTGATGTATTGTATGTAAATTTTGACAGATACAGCTTTTCTTTGTATAAGTGCTATTATTTGATATTATGTTTTTATCCGCTGCGAGTGTGAGATTTTGTGTTGTTGATTTCTATTTCTTCTTCTACCTCGTTTTCTTCTTTACCCTAACAATCTGGAATTTTCGGCGTTCGAATTTTTGGGGTCGAAAATTCCGGGTCGTTACACACCAGGCGCTCCTAATGTTATACCACTATTTCAAACTCAATGGAACAAGTTTCGAGTCCCAATTCGCTCGTACGGAGAAGACAGCTCTTTAAATCGACTATTTAAATTTAAATTCAATTAAATTATCTCTAGGCATTTCCAAATCGCACGGGCAAACGATGAATCCAAACACTGCGAGATTTCAAATCCCGTAATAATACACTATTACGTATCTAGTGGAACTGGTTTCGTCGAATTCCAAGACTATACCCTAGAATTGCTGTTTTGACACGTCGATTAAATCGACGATTTCCAAAATTTACAAAATCGATTGAAAATTTCAGTTTTTAAAACTTATTACTAAATTAAAATTCCAAATTCAATATTTAAACTATTTAAATATTCCAAACTAAACAACGAAAAATCCGGTTGGTTACGCTAAGTTGCAATAGTTAGCGTACTCAGTAGCAGCATAAGCGCTCTTCTTTCAATTGCCAAACCGAGCTTGCTAAATTCAGCAGAAAATCTAAGCTCGCTCGATTTAGCAGCAAAATCGTGCTAGCTTGGATATTGAACTTGGGAGTTAAAGTCTTCCCCTATACAAAATCATATATATACATAAGTACCTTCAACACATTAGTTTTCTACATTAAAAAAATCAATGAATATCCATGATAACTTTCAGCTATGATGTATGAACAAAATTTAAATCATACAGAACTTTTCAGTCTTTCATACTTACGGTATCATGTAAAATAATTTGATTGACAAAATAAAATACAAGGATAGAAATAAGCCCACGGAACATCAAAGATTAAATGATTCAATCGAGCCACAAAAAGGTGTGCATAACAATGGATTAAGTGAGTGATAGGTAGAGATAATATTAATCACATTTAGTGTCTAACTTGAAAATCTGCTATTAAAATGCACTTTTAGATATTGATGGCATCGTCAACACACTGGATTGAATGTGTGAGAAAAAGGGTCGACTAAAAAGCCTCAACTAACTAAAGTCGCAAACAATCATAATAATATCAACTTGTTATTTAGAAGGCTAAAAGAAATATCGAGTTCAAGATAAACTATGGTGCTAATAATATCAGTAATCAATAATAATGATTATGATAATGATGGTAGTAATAATAATATTAAATTGGGTTATTAAAAAGAATCACTGAAAAACATGTAAGAAGGCTGGATGACAAAAATACTTCTTGAAGTAATAATTACAATAAAATTGGTATCGATAAGGTAATTTCACTCTTGTTATGTATAGTGTCATGCATTCTTTACATTTGAATTACTGTTGCATTAGTTGAAGTATTTCATGGAACCAACAAGTATCTGTTACAAGAAATAAAATATATGTAATATTCATCTAAACACCAAGGTAAAAAAAAGAAATTAATTAACAAAATTGTAATTAAAATCTATATTATGTGTATGATGCAAATAAATATTTATGTTTGACTTTCACAATGCAGTTTAGTGTTAACCCCGTTCCAGCCTACAAGTTAAGGGGCCCACGAGTTAAAGGAGTCAATGAGTTAAGGCCTGGGATGAGCCACGACTTAAGGTGTTTAACGGCTCAGGAAGGATCTACGACTCAGGAAGCCTCACGACTCATCGAGTCACCGACTCAATAAGTTAATGACCTAAAGCTCAAAGCGACTTAAAGGGTTACGACTCAAGGGGTTACGGTTCACAAGGCAGGACGGCTCAATAAGTTACCGGCTCATCAAGACTATCGTCTCAACGACTTAAAAGAGCAGAGTGGCTTAACTAGTTAACGGCTCACAAGACAAACCGACTCAATGCATTACCGACTCATCATAGGTATTGCCTCAGCGACTCAACAGTTCCACGACTCATCATAAGAAACGACTCAAGAGGATTGACGACCTAAGAAATGACTTGACGACTCATAACTCAGGATGACTCGTCCGCGACTTAAAACCACTGAGTCGTATTCCGTTGCTACAATGCATGTCCCAGTGAGAATTGACTCGCCAACGACTCAGGACTTGGCTTAGAATCCAGCAAGAGAATGAGCTAGTGAGAAGACCAAATGCTTAATCAGATAAGCCGGCCACGACTCAACTTGACTCGGCCACGGCTTAGCCTGAGTCGGTCACGACTCAGGACTTGGACGAAATACTTCTATCCAGATTTGCCTATAAATACATGGCCACCCCCAACATTCAAGGGACTTTTTGCTGATTCATTTTCAAGCGCCGTTACTCTGCTGCATTCTGAACTACTTCAACACCTTCAAGGAACTTCACGAAGAAATCAAACATGTCTAACATGTGTTCAAAGATTTGGATCGACATTGAAGTTTAGGCTACTTGTTCTAAGTCACTTGAAATTCAAAGTGTGCTGTAATCAAAGTGTAACTGCATTGACTTGTAATCAAATCGTCAATAAAGATATTCAAAGTGGACGTAGGCTCTCTCTTAAGCCGAACCACTATAAAATTGTTGTTGTTTACTGTTTTTTCACTATTATCTGCTTATAATCTGTTCCCGAGCTATCGGGTGGTGCTTTCACAATCTCACTTCATACACCGGGGTGTTAGCGTTTAAATTTTAGCGTTAACATTTTTGGTGCTTTCACTGAGAAGGTCGAACTCAGGCGAGTTATCATCATTGCTTCACAGAGGTTTGTAGAGAGAATTTCCTTGAAAACCAGAAGTCTATCCAAGATTATGGCTCCTGGAAGGAAGAGTAGATCTGTCAGATCTGGGAATATTCAAGAGGGAACCTCCGCTTCCCCTATATCGAATCAAGCCACTCCAGCTGTCGGAGTTACAAAGGCAGAGCTCGATGTCGCAATCTTAGGGCTGAACCAACAGATAAATGCTCAAAATGCGCAATTCGAGGCACAAAATGCCCAGAATGCCCTAATTCTGAATAGGTTGAACGATTTGCTTGGGGCAAACCGTCAACCGGCAGGTAATGAAAGGAATTTTGCCGGCAACATTCATGATGCTGAAGAAAGAAATGCCCCTGAAAGGGCTGCTAGCCCCTTTGAAAAAAAACTTCCAGAGGTTGGTGGATCTAGAACTCGACATGATGAGGAGCATCTTTCGGGAATGGTCCGACAAATTATGAAAGAGAGTATGCAGAGGGTTGAAGACGAGAAAGAATGGGGTTTCGCCCCAAGTAAAACTCCATTTACTGAGAGAATCTTAAAGGCTGAATTCCCAAGGAAGTTTGTCCCTCCAACCATTCCAGCTTACAAGGGGACAAGTGATCCGAACGAATTCTTATACAAGTATGATTGGCACATGACAGGTGCCAGAGCCTCTGATGAAATAAAGTGCCGATATTTTCCTGTGTATCTCGAAGGTGTAGCTCTGCTTTGGTTCACCAAACTTCCAGTTCGATCTATCGATCAATTTTCTGACTTAACCCGGAAATTCAAGGAGCAGTTCAGACTATACGCCTCAAAAGCCAAGGATATCATGTCACTGTCAAGTTTGGAGCAGAATCCAGGAGAGACTATCAGATCTTTCTTAAACCGCTTTAATATAGCGCTAGCTGAGGTGGACAATGCAGAACCGCGAATGTTATTGACTTATCTGATGAAGGGTATTGACAAGTCGAGCGAATTTGGGAAATGGCTAAACATGAAGGAACCAAATTCCCTTGAAAAATTCTATAAAAAAGCAGATGAATTCATACGCTTAGAAAGCCGTCCCGTACCGGTGAAGGCAGTGTTGGAAAAATATGAAGATAACACTGTTGCTCCACGCAAGAATGAATCTGTAGGGAAAAAAAGGGAAAATAACAATGGGAAGAAGCAGAGTAATCTGAAGAAGCCCCGATCCTTCAAGCCATCAGAATATACTCCTTTATCAGATACGCCGGAGCATATCTACCTTGCCACTAAAGATTCTGTTGACTTTCCTAAACCTCCTACTCTAAGGACCGGGAAAAAGGCTATACAGAGTGGGAAGTTCTGCCGCTTCCATAATCAACCCGGTCACGAGACCGACGAATGTCGCCAGTTGAAAAATCTGATTGAAGAGTTGCTAAGGGAAAACAAACTGCAGCAATTTGTGAAAAAGAATAGCAACAATCCTGCTTCATCTAGTCGGGGGAAACAGACTCCTACTCATCAGCCCAGAACGAGTGAGAAGGCTGCAGAGCATGAATCTGGAAGGCCCATTATCAATGTCATTACAGGAGGACCTCACCCAGCAGGCAGAAGCCGGGGTGAGATGGAAAGGTATACCCGAGCTTTAAATTATGTACCGACCGAGGAAGATGTATTCGTTTTGGAAGGTGCTACGCCCTTGAAGCAACAAAGAACTTTTGATGATGATATTGTGTTCAAAGCTAGGGATTCTGCAGGTATTGAAGCTCCTACCTTGGATCCCCTAGTCATCTCGGCTGGTATCGGGCCAGCTATTGTCAGAAGAGTTCTCATTGATTGTGGCGCATCCTGCAATATCCTCTTCAAGAAAACATTCAACCGAATGAAGATCCCTATGGCTGATGTGCAAGCCTCATCGCAGAAAATTGCTGGTTTCACTGGGGAGCAAAAGCAGCCAGTAGGAACCATTGATTTGTTTGTGGAACTTGGAGAAGGAGAGAGAAAAGTGGTCCGCAAGCAAACTTTTGTGATTGTCAACGAATTTTCTGCCTACAATGCTTTCCTTGGCCATCCAACTCTCGCAGCATTCAAAATTGTTTTGGCCCCGTGGTGCCTCACCATTAAATTCCCCACAGATAATGGAGTGGGAGTTATAAAAGGGGATCAAAATGCAGGGCGAGAATGTTATCTAACAGAGCTACGAGAAACCAGAAAAAGAGAAATGGGAAAGAATGCGGCAGCCCCAGTCCGCATCAAAGAACCAGCCTTGTAGCAATTACAGGGCGGACCCTGCACTGGCGAGCATAGCGGAGCAAGGAAAGAGATGGACCCTAGAAAAGTCAGTGCAGGGGAAAATAGAGTGGTACCGGTGGAAACGACAATACCAATACCTGTTGACCCAAAGGACCCAAACAAGGTGTTGAATGTGGGTTCACAACTTAATGCGTCAATTCTGAATATCTTAATATCTTTTTTAAAGGCAAATCTGGATGTTTTTGCTTGGACACATGCCGATATGTGCGGAATATCCCCAGAAGTTGCAGTGCACGCCCTAAATATTGATCCAAAATTTACACCTGTAAAACAGAAAAGGAGAACTCAAGGACCGGAAAGGTCGGCGGCATTAAAAGAAGAAGTTGATCGGCTCATGGAGAATAATTTTATCAAAGAATCTACCTATCCGAATTGGGTTTCAAATCCAGTGCTGGTTAAGAAAGCCAACGGAAAATGGAGAGTATGCATCGATTTTTCAGATCTAAACAAGGCCTGCCCCAAAGACTGCTTCCCATTACCCAGAATCGACCAACTGGTAGACGGAACAGCGGGACACGAATTGTTGTCTTTTATGGATGCTTACTCCGGATATAATCAGATCATGATGCATGAGCCAGATCAGGAGGACACGAGCTTTATCACCGACACTGGTCTTTACTGCTACAGAGTTATGCCCTTCGGGTTGAAGAATGCAAGGGCAACATACCAAAGACTTGTTAATGCTATGTTCAAACCGCAACTGGGCAAGACTATGGGAGTCTACGTCGATGACATGTTAGTAAAGTCTAAGAAAGCAGTGGATCACATAGAACACTTAGCAGACATGTTCGCAGTCCTCCGAAAATACAGAATGAAGCTCAATCCTTTAAAATGTTCGTTTGGAGTGGAATCCGGCAAGTTTTTAGGTTTCATCGTGAGCGCTAGGGGCATTGAGGCCAGTCCAGCTCAAATTACTGCATTGAAAGAAGTCAAAGCCCCTAGAACAAAGAAGGAATTGCAAAGTCTCAATGGAAAGGTCGCCGCCTTGAGTCGGTTCATTTCCCAAGCCACAGATAAATGCATCCCATTCTTTGACGCCCTAAAGAAAGGAAAGAAAAACTTCGATTGGACTCCCGAATGCCAAAAAGCCTTTGATGAATTGATTCGCCATATGGAAACGCCTCCAATACTTTCTAGACCTGGCGATGGCGAGGATCTTCTTATATACTTGGCAGTATCATCTCATGCTTTAAGTGCAGCGCTGATACGAGAAGACAAAAGGATTCAACATCCAGTTTACTATATCAGCAAAAGACTCACTGGGGCAGAGATGAATTACTCTAAGTTGGAAAAACTCGCCTATTGCCTACTAATTGCATCTAGGAAGTTGAGGCAATATTTTCAAGCTCATCCTATCAGAGTCCTCACTGATCAACCTTTAAAGCAAGTCCTGTTTCGCCTTGAGACTTCGGGTCGTCTTCTAAAGTGGAATATTGAACTCAGTCAGTATGACATCACTTATCATCCCCGAAAAGCAATCAATGGACAAGCTTTAGCGGATTTCATCGCAGAATTCACAGATAAGGGTAACTGTGAGGAGGAAACGGTTGACGATTCCCCAATCCAATGGAAGTTATATGTCGATGGTGCGAGAAACGACTGCTGTTCTGGAGCCGGAGTTGTACTTGAGACCCTGAAGCCGATCATTATGCTATGCACTAAGATTGGAATTTCCTTCAACAAACAATGAAGCGGAATACGAAGCCCTCATCGCTGGCTTAAGGATTGCTAAAGAATTAAACATCCGAGCGTTATAGATATTCAGTGATTCTCAGCTTATTGTATGCCAAGTCAAAAAGGAATTCCAAGCAAAAGGGTGGAATCTGCCTGCTTACTTGTCAAAGGCTTCGGAACTCCTGGGTGATTTCGATCATTACATGATAAGTCACATTCCTCGAGAGGAAAACATGAAAGCAGATTCTCTCGCAAAGTATTCTAGCACAGGCGAAGCTCAATTTCTGGGGTTAACTCCAGTGGAGGTCCTGTCGACTCCTAGCATTGATGAGATGGACATTGATTGGATCATGAGCATGCCTCAAGAGCAAGAATCATGGACGACTCCGATAACAGAATATCTGCTCAATGGATCCTTACCAGGGAACTCAGAAGAACGACAAAAGCTACTGAGAAAAGCCTCTCGATATATAATCCAGGATGGCCGATTATACAGACGGGGATTCTCAATGCCATTACTTCGATGTGTATCCAGGGAAAAGTCCAAAGCAATCCTAGCGGAGGTACACGGAGGAGAATGTGGTGATCATTCAGGTGGCCAAACATTAGCAAATTCAACATAAAATATTTCACGACGTACAATGTTCAATTTCAACTACAATTAAACCCAATTAATTAAAATTTACTTCCAATAAATTGTTTTATTCTGATTTCATTCTTTTGTTCTAAAAATTATTACTCTACAAACATAGTTAACATTGTTTATATCTTGTTACACTAACCTTCTACAATTATCATCTTAGTTTTCATTAACATAATATTTAATTACATTTGAATGCAATAAATCCAATTATTATAATTTAAATTCTAATAATTTGATCAACTTGATTTCAATTCTTTTTATTCAATTCATTGTCATATTATGAATAAAATTTACATTGATTACATCCTATTGAATTAATATTCTACAATTATCAATTTAATCTACATTAACTGCACTAAATTAAGTGAATTATTTGCAATTGATTTTATATTCAATTTGACAGTCTATATAAATAGGTAACATATAATAATTTCCACCGTTAACCTTTAGTTACGTCTTATAAGTTTATTATCCACAACAAGTGTTATAATTACTACGACAACACTGATTTTTATTCAATTACAATTTATTACACATTACTCATTAATTAATCAACATTTAAATTATCAGTTACTCTTTCAATCCAATTATTATTTAATATACACATTACTACAATAAATTTACAATCCATCACCAATTCTACCTTTTTAATCATTTCAGTTAATTGGAATTACATTCAAAGCAGTTATAAATTACCTTAAATTAGTACTATTACATTTTAATCTAATTACATTCTTATATTTTAATCCAAATTTTATTTTTTCAACATAAAATCAAAAATCTTATTAAATCAACTATTTTTAATTATCAAAAATTAAGGGACGTTACAGAATGATGATGAGCAGCAGGAATCAGTGAGGTATTTGTATGTCATGATTTGTTAACCTTTGGAGTGCAACTTACTATGCAAAAGCATAATACACTTGTCCCAGCTCTTAATTCTTTTGAGAATTAAAATAGCATCATGCGAATATGCATCTGATGAACAAAATTTTTACTTCAATAAATTACTAGCAATCTTAATTCATTTTGACAAACAATACAATATGAGCAAACAGTTGCATTTTTTTTTCAAATAGAAGCCTTTTTATGCCTTATTAAAAAGAAGCCTTTTATGCCTCAATAGTATTTGAAGATGTAAAGATGCTACACTTTTATTTAAAATAGTAACTGATGCAAACATATTAACTACATAACTAACACATTGAGGACATGGTAGAAGAATTTATTAGACTATGCATGAACATTGGAATTCGAAAGGAATGTGAATTCTATTGTTTCATGCTCAATTTCAATTTGCCTTATTTTCGCAAAAATGAATATAGTTAATACAATAACTATAAAATCCATGTATGCATACAAACAGTACCAATAAATGCCCATTAAAATTAACTTCCAATAAATTGTTTTATTCTGATTTTTGTCTTTTGTTCTAAAAATTATTACTCTACAGACATAGTTAACATTGTTTATATCCTGTTAAACTAACCTTCTACAATTATCATCTTAGTTCTCATTAACGTATTATTTAATTACATTTGAATGAAATAAATCCAATTATTATAATTTAAATTCTAATAATTTGATCAACTTGATTTCAATTCTTTTTATTCAATTCATTGTCATATTATGAATAAAATTTACATTGGTTACATCTTATTAAATTAATATTCTACAATTATCAATTTAATCCACATTAACTGCACTAAATTAATTGAATTATTTGCGATTGATTTCATATTCAATTTAACATTCTATATAAATAGGTAACATATAATAATTTCCACCGTTAACCTTTAGTTACATCTTATAAGTTTATTATCCACAACAAGTGTTATAATTACTACGGCAACACTGATTTTTATTCAATTACAATTTATTACACATTATTCATTAATTAATCAACATTTAAATTATCAGTTACTCTTTTAATCCAATTATTATTTAATATACACATTACTACAATTAATTTACAATCTATCACCAATTCTACCTTTTTAATCATTTCGGTTAATTGGAATTACATTCAAAGCAGTTATAAATTACCTTAAATTAGTACTATTACATTTTAATCTAATTATATTCTTATATTTTAATCCAAATTTTATTTCTTCCAACATAGAATCAAAAAAGCTTATTAAATCAACTATTTTTAATTATCAAAAATTAAGGAACATTACAGAATGGTAATGAGTAGCAAGAATCGGTGAGGTATTTGTATTTTGTGATTTGTTAACCTTTGGAGTGCAACTTACTATGCAAAAGCATAATACACTTGTCCTAGCTCTTAATTCTTTTGATAATTAAAATAGCTTCATGCCAATATTCATCTGATGAACAAAATTTTTACTTCAATCAATTACTAACAATCTTAATTCATTTTGACAAGCAATACAATATGAGCAAACAGTTACATTCCTTTTTAAATAGAAGCCTTTTTATGCCTTATTAAAAAGAAGCCTTTTATGCCTCAATAGTGTTTGTGGATGTAAAGCTGCTACGCTTATATTTAAAATAGTAATTGATGCGAATATGTTAACTACATAACTACCACATTGAGGACATGTAGAAGAATTTATTAGACTATGCATGAACATCGGAATTCGAAAGGACTGTGAATTCTATTGTTTCATGCTCAATTTCAATCTGCTTTATTTTCACAAAAATGAATATAGTTAATACAATAACTATAGAATCCATGTATGCATATAAACAGTAAATATAAAATCCATGTATACATTTTCGTATGATTACTATTCAACTTGAAAATAAATAAAACCGTATTAAACAACACCATTGATTACTCAAATCAATGGAATAATTTTATAGATTGAAATTATAAGATTTCATGTTTATTTTCCTAGGATTTATATTTACTCCAAACTCTTGCATTATACTAGAAGTAATCAAGTATAATTTTACAGATCAACAAAAAAATTATTTTTAGATCAATAACTCACTGAAAACAGGTTTATTACCAGAGCCAATTTCTGGTTTTTTTTAAGAGGTTGGAAAAATAAGAATCCTATTTAAATTCTTGCGCAAAATTCATGTTTAATCGGATTACTTGTCCCAGATATCATAATTTATCGAACGGTAATTTTCGAACAACCCACTTAACCTTAGATATCCTTAATACAAAAAAAATTTACATGCTTTAGAAAATTTACTTACAATCTAGTCATTGCTTCTCAATTCGATATCATTAAGGTAAGTAATGATGAAAAGGATGTGAAATTTTATGTAAAGAAAACAAACTTAGAAAGCCTAACCATAATAATCACGTATTGGGTTGTACGATTTCATTTAGCAAGAAAAGGAGAGGTTATACCGACCATATTATTCATGTTTTCTTTTTACAGTTATTAAAAAACCAACTGCACCTATATCCTTGGATGTTTGAAGAATCCCGGTGGCTGACGGAGAGATACCAAATCAAAAAATGTAATCTACCAAAAAATATTAAAAACTATATTACATGCAATGCCTAAATATATTACAAAAAATATTAACCAATAATACACAAACTTGTTGTAGATTACTGTGACAAAAAATTACGTAAGGTATGGTCTTGACTTGCAAGAATAGATGCCAAATAGAGTAGTGGCAAACGATTGAAGGTGCAATATTTTCAGAGAGGTAAGATCCATGTGTAGTGCATCACGAGATGAAGAAGAATGGTTGATTACAATGTTTTACCAAACTATAAGAGTCTGAATTACAAGATTTTTTGAAAGGTTTTTCAGTTTTGGCGATAAGCATGACCGAGAGTTTGAAACAAGACAAAAATAAAACAGGGTAAAGGAGAAATAGAGCTAGATTAAGTGAAAAATAAATTAGGTTTTTTTGGGCATTGATGGAGAAATGTTATGAGTGGGTCTAGAGAAGAAAGTAGATAAACGGGAGAACAAAAATTTGGTGGGCCCACATTAACATTAACACGCACCCAAACACTGTAATTTTATCAACATCATCGGAAAAAATAGCGCTCGGTATTGAAACACTAATATCCAGTACTGTTAATATTAGGATTTCTTATAGTGTGAGATTATTCTCATTGCCAAAATTATTTTAAACAATTGATTCCATTTTGATTTTAAATTTCATCTTAGAGTTCAAAATTGAATCGACATGAGTTATAATTGACATCATTTGAATTTTGATGAGAATTCAAATTTTGATTGTTTGGAATCCGTGAATTGAGGTATCGCACAAATATTAATTACATAACTCATTTATCCTCTGATTTTGTTGTGCTAGAGTTCTACTAAATTCGAAATCGTTTCAATGCTTCTCTCAACATTTGAGGTTGGTCATCATTTTGAAAATTTTATCATTCAAAATCCAAATTATTTATACAATAGTTGTCGTTAAAATATCCATCAGAATTCGAAGTGAAATTGTGTAGATTATATTGATTTTCATAACAATCGTAAAATTCATGTAAGTGGGGAAACTTAGCGATTTACAAGAAAGTGTTTTTTTAAATTTTTGGATTTTTTTTATAAGGGAGAACTATTTTCCAAATGAAATTTATTTTTCTAGAGGGAAATTTGATTTTTGTTCTGTTTTTGGATTTTCAATTTTATTTTGAAAAGGTTTTATATTATTTTTAATTTTTTTATTTTCCAAAAAACTCAGTTATTTTTTGGATTTTTGATTTTGATTAAAAAATTATGAAAGAAAAAAAAAATTAAAACTAATTTAAGAAATATTTATATATTTTTTTAGTTTTGGATTTTGAATTTTTTTTAAAATATGCATGAACTAATGCAAATAAATAAATGCAAGGGTTTAATTACAAATTTCCTATTCTATGTGACGATACGGTTCTTCGACGCCTCGAAAGTCGACATTAAGACGTCCACTATACCAACTGTCGAACAATCGAACGCCGGAAACCCAACCGTTACGGTTAAAGAAGAAGAGGTAGACTAAGAAAGAAAGAAGAAGGAAATAGAAACAATAACAGAATCTCACATTTCACAACGGAACAACATATAATATATCAATGAATAACCATTAAACAAAGAATCATATCTGTTATTACATTACATCACATAACATTACATTATCAAAGTTTACAACAACAATCAACGGAAAAGAAATACTATATACAAGTTGATACATTTCGCCATCCAGCTTGCTCCAGAGCTCCACATCATCTTCTGAATTCCAAAATATCCTGATAACCTGACTCTTGGCTGCCCGTGTCGAAATTGGTGGGCACCCAGAGTTTAGGAAGAGGACAATAAACTCCAGGTCAGTCATGGGACTGGTGTGTGAACTTTAAATAGTTATTCTTTAAAAACAAACAAAGAGATATTTTAAAATAGATCCGCAATGTTTTTGGAAAATGAAACTAACATAAGGCCTCCCGCACACACACACAATGCAAACGCAGAATTGGAGGAGATTTCTCCTTATGATGGTCAAACGTGCTTGATACACAGAAAGATTTCTTTGATATTATTACTATAAGTGCAAAATTTAGGAAAACATTTAAAAAATATAATATAAATCTTATCCAACATAAACATTTCGCAATTATGCCTACTGTAGCTACCATGTTCAATAGCAAGTTACCGCCACATTCCGTGGCAGGTTATACAACTAAAACCGTACAGGGCTCGTATTGTTTCTTTGGATTTTCCAACCAATGGTCAGGCCAAGGAACTTCCCATTGCCACATGGGTATGCCTCTGGAGAGACGTCCCGAGAACCATACCGGATCTCTACCAACACAAGGCCGGGTTACCTATGCAAAAGTGGGTAACTACTGACACGAGTATGCCATCCCCCGGTTGTAAACAACCTTTACCCGAGGATCCTCAACCAACAAAAATCACAAAGTCATATATATTTTCGACATCCATATAAGTTAAGTATCTCTCCATACCATGATACCACTTCTACCCAGAAGGAAATGCACATACCCTAAGGGGAGCTACTCCCTATAACCTTGCTGCATCTTTCCTGTTTTGACAATTACCGGGGTGTGAGGTCCAACGAAGTCTCGTCCACAAAGCTACGCTTTTCACAAAAGCTATGCTTTGATCAACAAATGATCAGCAGCACTTCGTATGCCACATTACCAATTTGGGAATGTATCATTAGTAACCATCAACTACATAACCTCTGAGCTCGTACGTCTTAGAGAAGGGTGTTAAGCTAAGAGAATAAATTCTCCGCCACCAACAGAAATGTATTTGATAGTAACCAACTTTACATCTCAAATTGTAATGTCAGACACGCATCCATACTAGTCCATTTCGGGATCGAACGGAACCGAAGGCACTTCCAAAGAAGCCCTTGATCCGGATATTCACTAATCACGTCCGGAATTCCCATCACAAAGGGTGATAAAATCTCTATATCGGAGATCAGTCGATGTAGAGACATTCGACAGTAATCCTTCCATTTCCGAAAGTATCCGGTCTTCAACACCGTTAATCAAATGCTATCCATTACGACGTATCACTATTCGAAATGGGATTCATGACCCAAAGGTCCACTCCCGGCTAAACCGAATAACGTGCATTTATTTTCAAAATAAGTGTAGCATTCAAATTCAAGCAAATCACAACAAATACCCATTTAAAGGTAAATATTGATAGTCAGTTATTTAACTATCAATAGATATGCACAACATCACCAGATTCCAAATAATTTTCCAAAATTATTTATTTTCCAAAAATATCTTTACAAGATATATTTTTCCACACTTCAACCATTTGAAAACAAATTTCAAATCACTTTTCACCTATACAACTTTTGAAAACAAATTTCAAATCATTTTTCTTACGCGGAAACACTTCCAAATATTTATTCATTTTCATTGGAAATCTTCTGAGTTCAAATACTTTAAAATAATTCATAACACTTATCCAAAATATGTCGGGAAAACACTTTGAAATAAAACTATTTTTCTTTAAGCACTTTACATAAAATATTAGTTATAAGAATATTATACCAATATTACATAAAACTTAAGTCCAAACTAATTTTCAAAATAAAATTAGTAGATAGAGTATAACTGTTTAAATAACTATTTTCTAAAACAATTGTTGAATAAATCTTAGAAATAATCTTTTCTATATCAACTTAATAAATCTTTACTTGAAGGATTTAAAACAATTTAAGAAGTTAATTTCTCCAAAGTATCCTTTTCACAACCAATCAAAGCTATTCAGAAATTTTATTCGGCTATCCAGCGAAAATACACTTTCACTTCAAAATGGTTCATTTAAACCAATCAAATAAATCCTTACCGAATTACTTTGAATTTACGTTCCAAATCCGTAAATTTATTTCCACGCTTCAAAAATTAATCAATGTTATTTTTAAACAAATTTCCCTTTTCTTTATAAATTCCATGTGAATTTACATTTCCAAAATATCTATTGATATACGATTTTCAAATCGATTTCAAATATTCACTTTCAATTTATCTTTAAAAGATATAATCTCAAAACATTTCACTTCATATTGGAAAACATTTCCATACTTATTTAATAATAAGTAATTTACAAATCTATTTATTTTCAACATTTGGAAAATATTCAATATACTTAAACCACAATTAAGTATATATTTTATTATATAAGGAAAAAATTCTCTTAAACACATTCATTTGAGTCAAAACGAATGTTGCGTAAAACATCGTTACGACAACCCAAAATCAATGGTATAGGGATTCGAAATTAAGATCGATATATAAATCCCAATACTACATAAAACATTTCCTTTCGAAAATCATTTACTATAACAACAGTGTTATAGTCCACCATTCCCTTTTATTTCTCGAAAACGTCTATTTCAAAAATAAACGTTGAAATCTATGGTTTCGATAGTTAATACATTTTAAAACACCTTTAAATCGTTTTAATTCTATTTAAAATATCACTTCTCCAAAACATTTCTTTAGTATATTATTCATTGTCCAAAATCGTGCATATGCTCCGTTAACCAAATTCAACATTTCTTCACATTTTATTTTAAAGGATTATCCACTGTCCAAAATCGTGAATATATCTCCTTTAATAAGCAATAATAATGAACTTATCAAAATAAGTCGATTTCAGATTTATAAAACAATGTTTATAAATACCATTTATATTTTATAACAACTTTAACTTATAAAATCACTTTATTAACAAATTCTATCCATATCCCATTTACACACCAAAATCCAAATTATAAGCAAATTACTTATAATTCTTTATGTACAATTCATTCATTTTATAACTTCACAAATTGTAGATTCTATTCTTTTAAAAAAAATCCATTTATAACATCATTTTAAAACGTCTTTAAAACTCCTTTATAATTCCATCACTTTGATTTATAAAAATCCAATTTTTTAAATCGTATATATAAAGCTTTTATAATAAATTGAAAAATCACCGTTTAAATTATTTTATGAAATAATCAACTTCATATTTCCAAAAATCACCTTTCAACTATATTTCTCAAAACATCATAATTTTTAATATAAACTTTCAACCTGAATTGTCGAAAATCAAATTTTTATTTATTTCCGGTATCTAACGATACCAAAATTATATTCAGCTAAATTTTAGCCTTCAACGATTTCAATCACAAAGAAAATCACACAAAGATTATAAATAATCAATGCACAACAATGAAACAAATTCAGTTATTTGAGGAATCCAGTTGGATCCCTCCAACCTGTTTCGCTGCATCTACAGATGTTAGCACAATACCAATCCCGTTTCAAGACGGAATATCACGGTACATTGGTTTATATAAAATATTATCCACTATTATGCGGAGCAATAAGGTCTCATCCGCTATATAATGCGGGAAAATCAACTCCAAGTACATATATAATATCAATTCCACTTCAAGGTGCAATATCGCGGTATATGTGTTTAATATAATAACCTCCACATAATATGCGGCGTATAGGGTCTATTTCAGTACAACAGATAGCAAATTATCATCCAATCACACAGTCGAGCAATTTTAAATTTAACAATTTTAAATTTAAATCGAAACAAATTCGATTGTGTGAGAAGTTCTCACCTTACTTCCAATAACAGTTGTAGTGTTTTATTTCAAATAAAACTAAACGCGCGTTTAATTTTACCCAAAATTCACACTAGCTCCAATCCCTCCCAATCTAGCTTCGTCGCGTAATATTCATCATTATGAACCCGACGCAATTCGTTTCGTGAATTTCCGACCTCGTATGAAGAAGTTATCACGTTTTAAAGATTAAACGATTTTAAATATAAACTAATATACAATTTCTTTTCTATTTTACAACCTTTGATTATCTGGGCCGTTCGATTTTTTTTCATCAGATCAAGGCCGCAATCTTCATCATCTTCCCCAGGTAACGAATCGCGCTCAAGGAAACCCATCTCGGCCGCAACTAGGGTTAGACACCGCAGCCACCATGACACACGAGACCCCATCACTCCACCACCAAATCGAAGCTCATCTCGAACAACAATACCGCCCCAAGCGCCTCGAAGCTCGATCGCCCCTATGCATCAAAAAACGTGTGCGACCCTCTGGCGTTTGTGGCCGATTTGCCGTTGATCCACTTCGTCTTTGACGATCATAACCGTTGGATTTGTAGATCGTGTTAAGGTCTAGAAGTTTTGTTTAGGAAGTTTCTCGTGATAACGCATGGATTCAAAGAAAATGAGGAAGGAAGGAGATGCATTTTCGGCTATTAAAGAGTATGCTGGCGACTAGGGCTTAAAACCCTAATATTTTGCAAAACAGAAAATAGTGAAGCCTTATATACAAAATTACGCGACACTATTCACCCGAATTTTTCCTAAACTCGAAACGAAGCGTGCCGCCTGGCGTTTATAATGTTTTACCCCTATTCCGAATGCAATGGAATATATATATCGGGAGCCAATTCGAATGTATTTGGAACATTGGTTTTCAAATCGACTATTTTAAATTCAAAATTCACTTAAACCAATTTCAGTGCGTTTTAGCTTGCCCCAGACAAATAGTAAATCCGACTAACACGAAATTTGAAATCTTACAATAATTTAACATTGCGGATCCAATGAAACTTGCTTCGTAGAAATCCGAGACTATTTGAAAAATGACTATTTTTACTCGTCAATTAAAAACTAAACTATTCAATTTCTACAAATTAATTTTTAATTCAATTTTAAAAGTTATATAACATCATTCTAACTCCACTATAATTAAATACAACTTTATAAATCATTTTCAATCACATTAAACCCAATTTCCAATTATTTCTGCAATTTCAAATATTAAATTATCGATTTAATTATCCAATTTAATCAAGATATTCGAAACATAATTTATTCGACTTACAAATTTTACTTGTTAATATTTAAAATCAATTAAATATATGAATTTCAAATGACAGAAATTCTAGATCGTTACATTCTAAGTGGCTCCTAACCCAATACTGTATAATCACTCTTTGTCTTAATCCAACATGATAGTTCTCAGCCAGGTAATAGACAGGATTTTGTCGGTGCACCACGAGTCATTATAGCAATGCAGCCGAAGGTTTAAGTACCTCGGAGAAACAACCAATATAATATTTACGAATCACTGTAATATTTATAACTAATGATTGCGCTGCCGTACCCTAGAACCAAGAAAATAAATTTTCGAAAGAGGACAACTTGCCAATATACATTTAGTCCTAGGTGAGCTCGTGACACCCTTAAGATATGTAACCATTATTATTAGTCAAGCTCTAAGATGAAATGCAAAGTAGAAATTAAACGTGAATTAACGATGCAACTACGAATGAATTTTTTTTGTTTTTAATTATTTTTAAAATGCAAGCAACCAACAATGCAATGAGAATAAAAACTAGAGATGGAAGCACGATACTAGAGCATGTAGAATTTATTAGCAATTATTTTAAAGCAGCAAATTTGTATTTATAAGCAAGCAAGTAGTTAATTTTGGCAAGCAGTTCTTTTCCTTCTTGATTTTCCGCTTTGGCACGCTAAAATTAAAATCAAGATGTATATAAGTTTCTTTAATATGAAAGAAGTAATTAAAACTAAAGAAAATCCAAAACAAATTAAACTAAAACAATTGAAAAAACATGTTATTAAAAAAATGTAGTAACAAACTTGTTTTTTAATTAAAAAAAGGAGAACTAAAACATCTTCACTAAACAAAATTTGTTTTTCTAAAGATAAACTAATCAGGGCCCGACCCAAAATAAATAAACTTTCAAAACAAACGAAAACCGCTATTATCCCAAAACTTCACCACTCTATTCAAAATGAACGAAAAGTCAAATAATTTTTTTTCTAAAAACAACGAAAATCACTGCATGCCCCCAATTTGAAATTTTAAAATTGCAATACCAAAATTAATCAAATTGTCATGGTTGCAGGTTCGGCGATTTGGGTGATTGGTGGCGGAGTTTGAAGTGATGAAGGGAGGCGGATTCGGGTTGCTGGTGGAGTTGTCGATGCAAGGCGGTTAATAATAGAGGGGTGTTTCGATTCGTATCGTTAATTGGCAATGTTGGGGATGGTTCATATCATGATCATAGTAGGAGATTGTAGGAGGAGGGGAGTTTGTATTCATATCGTTGATGGTATGGCGATGTTGGAGGAGACGATGGTATGGTCAGGGAGAAGTTTGCAGAAGGAAAGAAGTTGTTCATGCATGGTATGCAAGGTATCATATGAAGAAGTTATGCTAAAATAAAGTTATTACAGATTGATTTCAATTGATTTCAGTTAAATTGATTTCTAAGCATTTCGAATCCGTACGATCAAACGACAAGTCCGATCGCTGCGAAAGTTGAAACCCTACTATAATTCAACGTTATGGATCTGATGAAATTAGTTTCGTCGAAATCCAAGTCAGTGGCCAACATGGCTATTTTTCAGTTAGTTAAATAAATAAATATTAAATTAATTAAATCAAAATTTTCAATTCAAATTCAATGATTAACAAATTTTACCATTTTAGATTTATTAAACATTCACAAAATTTTAAACAAGTTCTAATATAAATTTCAAAGTTAAATCAATTTACCAAATACAGTTTTTAAATTTATTTTATTGCAATTGATCCAATTATTATAATTTAAATTCCAATAAATTAATATATATTGATTTCCATTGTTCAAATCTACCAATTGTCATATTATAAATGGAATTTACATTATTTTCAACTGCTATATTTATTTACATTAACATAATATTTAATTACCTTTGTTGAAATTTATTTCCAATATGAAATATCAGGCTAAATAAATCGGTAATATACAATAATTATTACCATCAACTTTCAATCACACTTACAAGTTATTATTAACAAACAAAAGTCACAATTGCTTACGTAACACTGTTTTATCCAGTTATCAATAATTATATACTAATCCATCAATTGATTCACTATTTACACTTGTTTTCTTATATTCACTTTATAACCAATTTATAACTTTTAAATTAATTTGTTTAATTGGAATTCCATTCAAGTTCATTAATTATCAACTTTGATCAACATTGTTACCTTTCATCTTTGTTATTATTTCATTACTACCCTACAACATTTTATTTCTTCCAATATTAGGTAACAAGATTCATTAAATTAACAAATTTAATTATCGACATTTTATGGTCGTTACACTCTCCCCCACTCAAAACTTTTCGTCCCCGAAAAGGAAAAGGAAGGGAAAAGAAGAATTAAGAAATCAATATATCTTACTTAAAATATTAAATTTATAAACAAATTAATTTATAAATTAATTAATTCAAATGAAATATACCAATTTATAACCGTTAAATCCTTTTGTACTTAAATTAACAAAGTTTGGAAAACATTTTCAAAATTTTCTAAGTCCATAATTCATGGAAAATTTCGACAGAGTCTCCTTTGTTCGGATAGGCTCGAGAAAAAGTATAATATCAAATATAACAATACATATCACAATATCTCAAAATAATATATCCCAACAACGGGAAAAATAATATAATAACGCTATAAAACCGTAATCCGAGAACGTACCTATTTGTCGGGCAATTTACGCTTATTTTATGAAACCAAAAGCAGTAGCAATTGCTTCCATAACCTGTATTTCACTTATATAATCCAAAAAAGTTAATAATTATATAAATGAAATACTTAAATTTGTTTCAATCACTAACAACAAATCAATAAATAATCACCTGCAATCACCATATACAACCATTATATGAAGCCAATAAAATCAACCATCCATATATCCATAGCACACAAATAAATAATTGTTCGGGTTTAAAACCTCAAATTGTACATAATGAAAATAAACTACTAAATGCACCATTTACTCAACAGTCTTTGATGAAACTAAATAGATTATTCATACATCCAAACAATTTTAAAGTATTCTTACCCAAACAACCATAAACCAAACAAACAACAATTTCAACAATAGATCAAATTCATTCTTATTAATTTCATTTCATAGTATTTGTTGTTTGATTTCTTTTCTTTCGTATAATTATTTGTCTTTTTAATTTACATTTATTTCTTGCAAATTTTCATTCATTTATTCATTTATTTATAAAACTTACCTTTCCATTTATTTAATTAGTAGCATCTCATCTACACAATAAACTCTTATTTATTCAAATAATTTCATTGAATACTTTCGTTACTTCAAATTTTACTTGTATAAGGTTCCATTACATTTCCTTATTAAACATTTCGACTTTAATATTCGGTAAGTTATATATATGCTTTTAAGGATGTAATTGGAAGTTACACAAGTTTATCTTATTTCTTTAAATTAATTTAATGTTCAATGCTTGTAATTTCATTTATAACCTACATTTATTCTCTTATTTCAATTAAAGGTTCCAACTATTAATTAGTTACATTCCATTTTACTACAATAATCGAAACTATTAATTAACGGAAACATAAGAACTAAATATCAGTTTAAATTTCAAATCAATTTAAAATAATAGATACATGTATACATTTACAATTTATATATCCAATTATATTTAAAACAATTTGAAACTTAATATTTTTTTATCAAAATAAATCTGTAGTAAAACTACTACAGTGGTGTTAGCACTTTGAAACTCGAAGATGAATGTCGATGATGCGCGCACTCATCACCGAAATTATTTCCCTGCGACATAGAGTGGGGTACGAAACTTATTTCCTTCCAAAGTTTCTTTAAAACAATTCTTTCAATTTAAATTGAAATATTTATATCAGAAAATAATTATAAACAATATAATTATTGTAACGATCCGTGAATTTTAATAATTTTTATAACATATTTAATTAAATATTTAAGGAATGTTAAATCGTAATATTTTGGAATAAAAAATTTATATTTGGATTACGTATAATTAAATATAGCAAATGGTAAATTTTCATCAGAAATTATGAAAGAAAATTTTATGGTGTAATTCTAATTCAATTTAAGTCAGTTAATAATTGATGGTGATAAATAAATTTCCAAACCAAAATATTTTTGCACAGCAAATTTCTAAATCTTCTTCTAAGTGAGACGTCATCTTTCGTTTTTCAAAATTTGGGTTTCTATTGCTCCATTTATTTTAATTCTAATAAAATAGCAGCATTTTCGGCACCGATTATCGAATTTTGATCGGATGATCGTATCATCAATATCTGTATACCGTTTGGATCGTATCGTCACGTTGATCTCTGCGGTATATTAAATTCTGTGTTTTGAAATCCAGCACACAGCGAAATCTATGAAAACGATTCCGTATCTGTACCGGGATTTTGTCACTTTTGATTTCTTTTGTCCATTCAATATTCTATCGTTCCAAATCAAGCCATTTGTTATAAATATTTCCTAAATTATGTATCTAATATTTACTATCCTACCTCTTCAAATTCAACCGGTTGTCCTTTCATTGTTTTCGGTACTTGTTGCCTAGAAATAAAAAGTTAATACATAATGTAAACAAAGCTATATTTTCCCTTCATCTTACTTTCGTACCCTCTTCTGCTTCCTCTTCTTCCTTTCTAATCCACGATAGTAAACTCCTCCACCACCTTTGCTTTCTCAAAGCCACCGCACGAGTCCAGTCTCATCCACCTCCGCATGCAGCCTTGCTTCGAGCCACAACCCCACTCGTCTAAACCCAAGCATTTTTTGTTTCGCGTGCAATTCAAGCACTCATGCATATTGGCTCCAACGCGCAACCCACCGCCATCATCACCGAAGCAAAACCACCATCTCCTCCACCGTCTTCTCACCAAGCTCCGCCGCGTAACATCGGCTTGGCCTCGACAGCAATACAGCCTCACTCTTTGGCCTCTTTGCACTCAGTTGCGTATATCTTTCAGTGTCTAATGAAGTATCTGTACCATATATTGTATTATATAGTTGTTATATCATGGAAGAACTTATATTTCGAATTTTAAGACTGCATGGTCACTTGTCCTATTTGCACTGTATTTGCATAACTTATATAGTATTCTTAATGTTTGCATATATATGTGCCATATTCTTTCTATTCACTTTTGTATTATATTGAATAATACGTATATATTCAGTATGTTTTTTCTTTGTTGCCCGATCCTATGTTTACAGTTTATATTTTCATCTAAAGATATTAGTAATATTACAGGTTGAAAATAAAGCCCATTAAGATTTTGCACCGATCAGCTATATATATTTGTTATATATTTTACTGTTGATTCAAAGTGTACACTCATATAGGTGTGTTAATAATTTAATTGTATATCAGAAGCTATGTACAGATTTATTTATACAAGTTATATGTTAACCGGGGTTGCATATGTTGGTGTACTGGAATATCAGTTATATTTGTGTATATTTTAGTGATTGTGTGTACATATAAATATGTGAAAAAAATCGTTACGTCATTTTATTTATATTATATGTTTATATATTAGCTTATAAGCTATTGTGTATATATCGGTTGTAAGATGGTAGTATACATACATACATATATATATATATATATACGTGTGTATATATATATATAATTTTTAGATTTTATAAGTTTATATTAGCTTTTGCAATTATTTAAGTAAGCTTTGCCTTTTATTGTTTTATGTTGTATACATATTATTTTATATAAGGCTGTTATATGTGTGAGTATTAGCATATATATATATATATATATATATATATATATATATATATATATATATATATATATGAATTCATATTGTTTGTTGATTTCAAAGTATATATTATTGGGTATTAAGGCATGTGTTTGATTTCATAAATGTAATGTGCCGATATGTCAATATAATATGTAATTTAAATTGAATATGGGTTTAAGAAAAATAATAATATATTACACTTTTGCTTCGATTTTTTTATCTGCGTCAACCTAGTTCTGATTCGATTTATTCTATTTCGTATCTATCAGCTTTGTCGAATTCGTACCAATCTCGCTTTGCTTTAGAATTCGTGCTTGGGTTCGTAGCTCAATTCTATGTCATATTCTGTATTCTCTAGCCTCGAAAGGTGAGCAATCACTCACGATAAACGTTCTTGTATTTATTAAATTTGATTTCAATTGAAATATGATGTAGTTATTTAAACGATTCTATACGCTGTTATCTGTAACTATTCACCTATGGGATATGACACCATATCATGTTGTTTATATTATATTGTCATTAATGATATACGCCTGTTATTATTATTTTCATATCTGTTATCACTCTGCAAGTTCCATGTTAGTATAGAATTCACTGTGGATTTAAATGATACATGCCCGAACGGACTTTAGAATAGGGGAAAACGTTATGGGTTGAAATGATAGACCCAAGCGATTTCACTTGAATTTAATTGGGATTGCGGGACGAAATGATATCTACACTCATATTTTTAAAATTACAAGTTGAAATGATAAATTTCCATTTCACTTGACCAAAGGATAGAAAATTTTATATAGACACCGTGGTCTATATATGTAGATTTTGGAAATGATTTTTCTATGGTTTTGAAAGGAAATATATATATGGTTTTATTTGATATTGGAATTACTTTATATAGAAATATGTTTTAACATAAAGTAGAGTTAGTATTAAACTCAAATTTAATAAAATTTGGTTTAATTCATATATTATGTTAAGTATTATATTTTTCAATGATTTGTATGGTTAAGGAAGATAAGGTTGAATGGACTGAAACTGTATTAATTAAGAATTTACTTAATTAAATTGATTTGAAACTATTGGATTTGGAACTTTATGATATGATCTTGTAACTTGATTTTTGATTTAAAGTAATTTAGTGAATATTTCACGTTGATAAATTGAAGGAAATATTGAATAAAACTGTAATTTTTGGATATTTAAATGATATTGAATTTATTAAGTGAATGGCCCAAAACTAAATAATAATAAACTTAAATCTAGATCCATACGAAATTAATAAATTTAGCTTTGAAATTGTTGAATATTAAAGCTTGACATATATTGGAATTTAAATGGTTTATTTTGTAATTAAGATCTGTATTTGAAATCGATAAAATTTGAAATAGTTTATTTAGAATCTGAATTGAATTGAAACTTGTTAAACTTAGATTTCATTAAATTTGGAATTTGGAATTTGAATTGATTTGGATCGATTTATGAAATGCAAGGAAATTATAAATATTTTACTTTATAAACTATTTTAATATATATATATATATATATATATATATATATATATATATATTTATATTGGAAATGGAAATGATATCATGATTTTTGAAGTATAAATTAACTAAAATGTCCATGGTGCTTTAATGATGCTTGGTTGTTAATAGTTTATTTCTATGTTGTAGATAGTCCCAACATCTTTTAAATTACTTGTATTTTAGTTGGTATTTCATTGAGTTGGATTTGTTGATATAAGAATGTTAATCCTGACTCGAGTGTTTTGTGTTTTGCTTTGCGTTCGGGTCAGACCGAGTGATGCAGTATTTGATACTCACCTTTGGAGTTTGGAGCTTCGTTTGGACATCCAACTATCGATTCTTCTTTCAGCTTTTCCAGTTGCTCAGCTCAAAGAATTCATCTGTTCGTACTAGAGATTTCACTGCATTTGAGATGTTCTTATGTATTTTATTTCTAACTCTGATGTTTACATAGTAGCTTCATGAACTACTATTTATTTATTCCGGTGTGTATTATTGTATTACTCTATATCTGTGATTTGTGATTATTTATTTACTGTTTATGCTGAGCATTGCCAATTTTTATTTACAATTCGGTGTTTTGAGTAAATTTAAGTCCGACAAGTGTGGATGCGAATGGTTGAAAATATCGGGTTGTTACAGTTGGTATTAGAGCTTTGGCTCTAGGCAAAACTTAGCATATACGGTAAATTAATTACAGAATCACTATCGTTCGAGCTTGAATTCCTTTATCTTGATTGGAAGTTTCTTTGAATTTGGAAACATCTCTCGATTCCGAAATCCATTCTTGTCCCTCACTATTCGTGTTCTTTTGAATTCTAGAGCATCCCATAGCTCTATGATATGATTGGAGAAGGGGTGGAACTCCTTTATAATTTGCATCGATTCACCGGAGACTTCTGTATCATCGGTTTATGATGTTGAAATCTTTCGTTATACCGAATGCTATCTCTCACAATCAAAAATCGAATTGCCATGGAATTCCGCGTCGATGATATTCCTAAAGTCACAGTTGACCTGGTTAAGGTCGCCGGCGATTTATATGGGCTTGTCCATCTTCTATTTGGAAATAAAAAGTTTAATATCTTCGTTCGAGCTTATCTTCAGACCAGGATTCTATTTGTTTAGAGTTCCTCTAAATTAGAACCTCCATATTGTTTGAAATCTAACCTTGAATCATTCTTTGGAAATTTGTGTTTTATTGTATGCATACATCTAAATTATTATTTTGATAAGGATGACCCTATTTTGTATGTAAAAGTGAAATATTTTCAATAAGGATTTTATATCTTTCGAAAATGAGAATTTGAAGCTTTGAAAGGATTTGAAATTTTAAAATTTATAACAATTTGATTTATATAAGAATGATTTATAACTGAAAGGTTTTTGAACTTGAATTTCGTGGAATCGAACTCCGGTGTTTTGAAATTGGTTTTAAGATTTTGGAAAATATATAACATTAATATGATTAATAGATATTTTTCCGAATAAGAGATGTTTCAAATGTATTCGAATGAATTCCAATGATAGCGAAAAGATTTCAAAGAAGTTTCAAGAAAATAAAAGTCCAGAACCCACTTATGTCGTTGGAAAATAATTTCGGTGATGAATGCATGCATTATTGGCATTGATTTTCGAGTTTCTGATTTGGGGTACTCTAGTAGCTTTGCTATGCGAGTGATTTTGTGAAACCAAATTTTGATTTCGGATTTTGAAGTATGGCTTGATGTTTGAAAAATATGTATATATATATATATATATATTTGAAATGATGTAAAGTAAGCTGGTGTTCTGTCCTCGAGATTCAGATTTGTTTTGCTATAACCCTATCTTTTGGAATTGGTTTACTGATTTGTTGGTGATTTCCAACTCTTAGATTGAAAATATGATTTCTTCGAATATTTTGAAGGTTCGAGCACTTCCATATCAAGGTTAACTTTTCAAAGCTAAGAAGTTTTGAAAAGTATAAGGTATTTGAAAAGAATATAAGTTTAATTTGGTATGATTAAAGTATAAAGTAATATGATTTATATAAGTTTGAAACTGTTTGTTGAGTGAAACAAATAAGACCATGTTGAATTATACTGGTATGAAATATAGATTTGAAATGTTTTGAATAAAGTATATATATATAGAATAATAATATTTCCAATGGTAAATTGGATTTTTTTATATAGAAATAAATAGTTTGAAGGTTTTAAAAAGAGATGGTTTTAAACTTTGTAACCATTTTAGATATTTTGATAATTGTAATGGTTTGGAAATGATTTAATCTTTATCTTGATAAAGAATGTGAATTTGAAATGATAATTGATTTTGATATATGAATATTTGAAGTTTATATTTGTATGAAAGGATATTTGGTTTACCTGTAATTTGAGTTTATTTAAAAATGATGGGTTTATGAAATGAATATTTCAAAACTAAGTTATAATGAAGTAAAATTTGACATATATGAAATTATAAAATTTAGTTTTGAAATATGGTATATTTAAGCTTCGAAATATATTAGAGATTGAATAGTTTATTTGATGGACCAAATCTTTATTTGAAATTTATAATATTTGAAATGGTTCTATTGGAAAACTACATTGAATTGAAACTGATGGTTTGAATTGAATTAAAATTGGAAATTTTAGATTTGGGTTTAATTGAATAAATTTGTGAAGTGTAAGTAATTAAAGGAATGTTTTGTGATTTTAAATGTATGATTTCGAAAGGTTATGATTTTCAAAATGTAATGATTTCAAGTATTTAGTTTCGAAAGATTTATAACTTTGAAAGTATTATGATTTTTGAAAGTGAATATATGTTTGAAATGGAAATGAATTTGTTTGACCTAAATTTTTTTGATTTGGAAATTTGGATTATTTTCTAAATCTATTGTTTTAAGAAACTTTAAAACTGAATATATGTAATTTGGAAGAAATGATTTGGCAAAATCATACATATTTTGAAACTGAATTGATATTGAAATGGTTTGAAATTGAGAGCCTTATTTTGTTAAATACTTGATTTGGAGGTTATCGAACTTATATAAAATTGATTTGTACAAGTATGAAGTGATTTGAAAACTATTGATTTGTAAAATTACTCAACTTGTAAACTGAAATCTTATATAATCGAAATCTATATAAGTATGATTTGATATACTATTGATTTGGAAAGTAATTGATTTAAAAATGGAATCTTATCTATAATGAACTTTATAAGTATGATATTTGAAAGTGATCTTGAAAGGTACTATATGATACAAATTTTTGAAATAAAGATGTTGAAAGTGCCTTCTACTTGATATCCGCTTTGTGGCCACACTGTGGATTCATTCTATTGATATTATTCTCTCTGATTTGGGTTTGCCGGATATGATACTCGAGTGTCCATTGAATTCCATGGCGCTCTCCATGGTCTTATGATTGCGACTACATAGCAGAATTCACAGGGGCTGCGAGAGCCTAAGGGTACGGATGTGTCCTGGGGGATCCAGGCGTAACCATTGTGCATATGTGATCTATTGGGTCGCTTGGTAGCGTAATCTACAGGGGCTGCGAGAGCCTAAGGGCACGGATGTTTCCTGGGGGATCCATGCGCAACCATTGTGTATATAAGGTACTACCAGTCTTCACGGCGTAATCGCAGGGCTATGGTAGTCAGCCTACGGGTATGGTTGTTTCCTGGGGGATCCAGGTGTAACCATTGTGTAACTGCGATCCATGATCGATATGTTTGGTTTGGTTGATTTGTTTGGATTGTAGTTTCCATATATGTTGTTTTTAAAAGATTTTTCAATATTTTCACCGGGTGTTGAAACAAGTCTACCAAGTACTTGGAGAATTCTAACTTTGTGCCTGATCAACGCATAGCCGTAGTCTACAGGAACAAAAGTAAACTTGTTAAGACATCGAGTTATAAAAGTATTTTCAAAAGGAAAACTTGTTTCGATATAAAAGTATTTTATTATAAAGGAATTTTATTATAAAAGCATTTCCAACAAAGGAATTTTGTATTAATATTTGGAAGTGAAATTCTTATGGTTCTAAATTAATTATTCGGGCCCGATACTATTCTTTTGAATCTACCTTATCTGCCAGTTTACTTATTCACCCATATTCTATTTTTCCGAATCTACCTTCTTTCCCTTTTGAATATATCCTTTTAAAATATCGTTTATTTGTATACTACATGGTTTAATAGAAAATTTTTAGTGTTATAAATATTCTAGAAGTTGTTGTAATGTAAATGATTATTGATTTATTAATAATATTTGAAAGTATTTGAGATAAAAGTTATAAATTTATAAATTATGGATTTAATATTTTCAATAGCTTCTTTGTAAATATAACTAATGATGTAAATAATTGTTTTCAAATAGTTTTCATATATTTATAAAGGTGTTGTTTATAAATACAATTGATAAAGGAAGCAAATAATTTTTTTTATGGGTCTTTGAAAAGTTTTAAAGCATTAAAGATAATTGAATTGCAAATGAAGTTTTCAAATGAATATTTCAAGTAAAATTTATATGGTTTTAAATTAATTATTTACCCTTGACTTTCAATCTACTTTTATTTTTGTTTTACCTTCTTCCTTTTCGGGGACAAAAAGTTTTGAGTGGGTGAAAGTGTAATGATTCGTGAATTCTAACAATTTTTATAACACGTTTGATTGAATATTTGAGAAATTTTAAATCGTAATATTTTGGAACAAATATTTTATATTTGGATTACGTATAATTAAATATAGAAAATGGAAAATTTTCATCAGAAATTATGAAAAAAAATTATGGTGCAATTCTTTTTCAATTTAAGTCAATTAATAATTGATGGTAATAAATAAATTTCCAAACTTAAATAATTTTACACAGTAAATTACTAGATCTTCTTCTAAGTGAGACGTCATCTTTCGTTTTTCAAAATTTGGATTTCTGTTGCTCTATTTATCTTAATTCTGACAAAATAGCAGCATTTTCGATACCGATTATTGACTTTTGATAGGATGATCGTATCATCAATATCTGTATACCGTTTTTATCGTCTCGTCGCACTAATCTCTGCGGTATATTAAATTCTGTGTATTGAAATCCAGTACATAGTGAAATCTATGAAAACGATTCCGTATCGGCACCTGGATTTTGTCACTTTTGATTTCTTTTGTCCACTCATATTCTATCGTTCAAAATCAATCCATTTGTTACAAATATTTTCTAAATTCCGTATCTAACATTTACTATCCTACCTCTTCAAATTCAACCAGTTGTCCTTTCATTGGTTTCAGTTCTTGTTGCTTAGAAATAAAAAGTCATTACATAATGTAAACAAAGCTATATTATCCCGTCATCTTACTTTCGTACCCTTTTCTGCTCCCTCTCCTTCCTTTCTAACCCATGCTAATAACCTCCTCCACCATCCTTGCTTTCTCAAAGCCACCGCACAAGCCCAGTCTCATCCACCTTCGCATGCAGCCTTGCTCCAAGCCACAGCCCCGCTCGTCTGAACCCAAGCCTTTTTTGTTTCGCCCTCAATCCAAGCACTCATGCGCGCAGGCTCCAACACGAAACCCACCGCCATCATCACCGAAGCAAAACCACCATCTCCTCCGCCGCCTTCTCACTAAGCTCCGCCCGCCTAACTTCGGCTTGGCCTCGGCAGCAATACGGCCTCACTCTTTGGCCTCTTTGCATGGTGAGTTGCTATATCTTTCAGTGTCTGATGAAGTATCTGTACCATATATTGTATTATATAGTTGTTACATCATGGCAGAACTTATATTTCAAATTTTAAGGCTGCGTGGTCTCTTGTCCTATTTGTACTATGTTTGCATTACTTATATAGTATTCTTAATGTTTGCATATATATGCCATATTCTTTCTATTCATTTTTGTATTATATTGAATGATACGTATATATTCAATACGTTTTTTCTTTGTTGCCTGATCCTACGTTTACATTTTATATTTGCATCAAAAGATATTAGTAATATTATTGGTTGAAAATAAAGCCCATTAAGATTTTGAACTAATCAGCTATATATATTTGTTATATATTTTACTATTGATTCAAAGTGTACACGCACATAGCTATGTTAATAATTTAATTGTATGTGAGATGGTATATATAGATTTATTTATTCAAGTTATATGTTAACCAGGGTTGCATATGTTGGTGTACTGGTATATCAGTTATATTTGTGTATATTTTAGGGTGTGTGTATGAAAAAAAACTTTACGTCATTTTATATATATTATATGTTTATATATTTGCTTATAGGCCATTGTGTATATATCAGTTATAAGATGGCAGTGTTATTATATATATATATATATATATATATATATATATATATATAATTTTCAGATTTTATAAGTTTATATTAGCTTTTGCAAATATTTAAGTAAGCTTTGCCTTTTATTGTTTTATGTTGTATGCAAATTATTTTATATAAGGCTGTTATATGTATGAGTATTAGCATATATTTATATATATATGAATTTATATTGTTTGTTGATTTCAAAGTATATATTATTGGGTATTAAGGCATGTGTTTGATTTTATAAATGTAATGTATCGATATGTCAATATAATAGGTAATTTAAATTGAATATGGGTTTAAAAATAATAATAATATAATATACTTTTGCTTCGATTTTTTTATCTGCATCAACCTAGTTCTGATATATTTATTCTATTTCGTATCTATCAGCTTTGTCGAATTCGTACCGATCTCGCTTTGCTTTAGAATTCGTGCTTGGGTTCGTAGCTCAATTCTGTGTCATATTCTGTACTCTCTATTCTCGAAAGGTGAGCAATCACTCACGATTAACGTTCTTGTATTTATTAAATTTGATTTCAATTGAAACTAAAATTGAAATATGATGTAGTTATTTAAACTATTCTATATGCTGTTATTTGTAACTATTCACCCGTGGGATATGACACCATATCCTGTTGTTTATATTATATTGTCATTAATGCTATATGCCTGTTATTATTATTTTAATATGTGTTATCACTCTACAAGTTCCCTCCTAGTATAGAATTCACAATGGGTTGGAATGATACATACCCGAACGGACTTTAGAATAAGAGAAAATCGTTATGGGTTGAAATGATAGACCCAAGCGATTTTCATTTGAATTTAATTGGGATTGCAGGTCGAAATGATATCTACCCGTATATTTTTAAAATTACGGATTCAAATGATAAATATCTGTATCACTTGACCATAGGATAGAAAATTTTATATAGACACCGTGGTCTATATATATAGATTTTGGAAATGATTTTTCTATGATTTTGAAAGGAAATATATATGGTTTTGTTTAATATTGGAATTACATTATGTAGAAATATGTTTTAATATAAAGTAGAGTTAATATTAAACTCAAATTTAATAAAATTTGGTTTAGTTCATATAATATGTTAGTATTATATTTTTCAATGATTTGTATAGTTAAGGAAGATAAGGTTGAATGGACTGAAATTCTATTAATTAAGAATTTACTTAATTAAATTGATTTAAAACTATTAGATTTGGAATTTTAAGATATGTTCTTGCAACTAAATAATAATGAAGTTAAATCAATATCTATATGAAATTAATAAATTTAGCTTTGAAATTGTTGAATATTAAAGCTTTGAAATATATTGGAATTGAAATGGTATATTTTGTGATTCAGATCTGCATTTGAAATCGATAAAATTTGAAATTGTTTATTTATAATCTGAATTGAATTGACAGTTGTTAAATTAAGATTTCATTAAATTCGGAATTTGGAATATGAGTTGGTGTGAATCGATTTGTGAAATGCGAGGAAATTATAAATATTTTACTTTATAAACTATTTTAATACATATATTGGAAATGGAAATGATATCATGATTTTTGAAGTATAAATTAATTGAAATGACCATGTTGCTGTAATGATGCTTGGTTGTTAATAGTTTATTTCTACGTTGTGGATAGTCCCAACATCCTTTAAGTTACTTGTATTTCAGTTGGTATTTCACTTGAGTTGGATTTATTGATATAAGAATGTTAATCCTAACTCGAGTATTTTGTGTTTTGCTTTATACTCGGGTCAGACCGAGTGATGCAGTATTTGATACTCGCCTTTGGAGTTTGGAGCTTCTTTTGGAGATCCAACTGCCGATTCAGCTTTTAGCTTTTCCAGTTGCTTGGCTCAAAGAAGTCATCTATTCGTACTGTTCACTGCATTTAATATATTCTATTGTATTTTATTTCTATCTCTGATGTTCACATAGTAGCTTCATGAGCTGCTATTTATTTATTCCGCTCTGTATTATTGTATCATTTTGTATCTGTGATTCTGTGATTAATTATATACTGTTTATGCTGAGTATTGCACTTTTTTATTTACAATTCGGTGTTTTAAGAAAATTCAAGTCCGACATGTGCGGATGCGAATGGTTGAAAATATCGGGTTGTTACAATTATATTTCAAAATCCTTTGAAAGAATGTTTGGAAATCCCGAAACTTAAGTTCTAAAATTTCCAAATTTCATTTATTTTATTTTCTTAAAATTTTGTTTCAAATCAATGTTTATAAATTTCACTACTTAACAACCAATATAACCTTTATACAATTTTTGTTTTATATATAAAAAATGTAATATGGAAAAAAATTCATTCATCTATATTCAAAACAAATATTATGTCGGTCTGTCCTATTAAGTGTTTAGAAATCCCTATTGATGGCATCGCGTCCTATGCACCGACCAGAATTTATAAATACAAAACAGAATTAATTAACACAATACTAAAACCTTTTTATAACACTAACAAATACTCTCTCTCATATATATACGATCAGCGACTCATCTTAGGGTATTACTACCCTATTAATAAAGAGTCAGACCCCACAAAGCTAAGATTTTATCGCAAAACCTGGCTCTGATACCAAATGTAACATCCCGCCTTTTTGTACGCTTTAAATCGACGATAAACAACACATATCAGACTCAAACCATACAGAAGGGCAGATTATTATGGGGTAAATAAGAAAAATCAGGGAAAGAAGAAAAGAAAAACAGAATCTTGCGGCGGAACAACAAAATATAATAATAAAATAACAGTTCATGAAGTTGTTTTATAAACATTTGATTATACTTATACAACACAGATCAGAGTTACACATACCAAAGAATAATAAATAATACAGCGGAAAAGTATGAATGTTGTGACGAACCAGAATTTTTGGATGTTTGAAATCGGAATATTTAATTGATTCTGAATGTTTAAAAGTTAATTTTTAACTTGAATTCAAATATCACCATTTATTGGGTAATTTAATTATTAAATTAAATTATTTAAGTTGGGTAAAATGTTGAATCTGGAGTTTTAAGCTGTTAAAAATTATTTGAAGGCTTGTAAAATTTATATTGATAGTGTTAAGGATAATAAAAGTTTTAAAATTAAATTTAACAGTGACTTATTCATTTTTGAAATTATATCGCTTATATTGAATTTAAAAACAGCCTTCCGAGGCGCAGTCTCGGAATTCGACGAAACCAGTTCCATTGGATCCGTAATATTATATTATTATCGGGTTTAAATTTTTGTAGTGTCTGGAATTGTTGTGTGAGCGTACGACATATAAACGCGCTGAATTAAAATCGAAAATTTAATATAATAACTGAGTCCAATGGTTATATTCTCCAAACGATCGAATTAGGACTCAAAACCTTTTCCATTGCGTTTGAAATAAGGGTGTAACATTATAAATGCCTAGCAGCATGCCTCCGTTGCGGTTCAAAATTTCAAGATATGTATAACGAGGCATTTTGGAATTTTTATAATATAATAAACATTGGAAGTCAACTAGTCAAATATATTTTTATAATTGAACACACGTACTCAAGAAGCCATCCCCAATTTATATTTCATCTTTGTCTCCCTCTCAAGTCTTGACACTGAATCGAACACAAATACAAAAAAATCTTTTCGCCCAAAATCAAATTTGTCGAAATCAACAGGGTCGGTTCCTCATTTCAAAAGGGGGGAAGCATCGTTCGTTTATCCATCGCTTCGACTAGGGGAAGAGGGTTAGACTGCAGCGACATCGCGTTCGAGTAATCTCGATTTCGAGCATCGCGCTTACGCTCTGCAGCATCGCTAGGTTGGGGAGGAGGGAACGAGGCGAGGTGCTCAATGTCAGGGGAGCACACGCGTGATTGAGGCGAGGGGAGATGACCACTATGTTGTCCTCGGCGACAACGAGTTTGACTTTGGGATCGCATTCGATGGCGGCAGCGAATTCGTGAAAGAACGTAGAGGCAAAGTTCGATGTCGATGGGGCATTGAGGCTGCGGGTGAAGGCTTGAGGGGGCGACGACTCTCATTCGAAGGGGGATGGGGGAAGGGTCGCGATGATCTGGACAGCCGTATGCTCGAAGTCTGTAAGGTATAGTTTTTAGTTTTATTCAATTAAAATTAATATATACGTATATATAAATAGGAAAGAATATGAAGATATGTACACATATTTTAAAGCACCGGTTAGATTCAAAATGCTTTGATTCAAAAAAAAGATATAAAAATAAAAATAAAAATATATGTTGGTAATCTCTATTTATAAATTTAATGGTGAATTAAACTATTTTGTTGCAAACTGAAAGGGGAAAAATATATTATGCCAGTATTTATTCAAAACTAGTTAACAAATATTTATTAAATGGTAAAAATAAGTTGTTTGATTGTTTCAAATATTAATAAACTATATAAATATTTGTACAAGGTCTAAATCGTGAGAAATCAAGTCGGTTTGGAGTGGATTGCATAATCAAGCTAAGGTGAGTTAATCTCACTCATCTGGATTGATTTAATTAAAATTTAAATGGTTAAATTTAAACAATTGGCTGAATGATTGAATTGACTTAATGTGCTATATTATATATAGTAGTATATAGTATATATTGGAATGATTGATTTCCCGCATTTTATAGCGGATGAGACCCTATGAGCCACATAATAGAGAATGATATTACATCTAAAACTCATATACCGCGATATTCCACCTCGAAGTGGAATTGGTATTTTATAGCATGCTAACATCTGTCGATGCAGGGAAACATGTTGGAGGGATCCAACTGGATTCCTCAAAATTTTATAGATTGTTCTAATAATTCTGTATCATGATTATTTGATATTCGGTGACGAATTATATTGATACTTAGAGATATTGGATGCTATGGTTGAAATTAATATATTTCGGTATCCTGAGTTATCAAAATCAATAGAATTGGATTTTTGAAAAGGGAAAATAAAAGAGAAAAATCTTTAAGTAAAACAATCATAGAGGATTTGAAAAAATTTAAGAATGAATTTGAAAAGGTAAAAGTGATTTTAAAATTTTAATAAAAAAATTCCGTGTATGAAAAGGGAATTTTGAATAAATAGGAAGATAATGAAATTTAAACTTAAGTATTATTATTTCAAGAATAAAGCATTTATTTTTAAAATTTAAGATTTAAATTATTTAAAAAAAAAGATAAAGAAGGAGTTTAGGAAAATCTAAAATTGGTATTTTCAGTTAAAAGATTTTAAATCATAATGAAGAAATAAAAATCTGAAGTCAATGGGTTTTGAAATAAATGAGTAAGTAAAGGACTTTATTTCAAAATGAAGTGAATTGAAAATAAATTTGGAAATTGATTTAAGTGTTTGAAATTGGAAATTTATAGGAGAATGTGACTATGAAATTTATAAACCGGGTTTATAAAAGTGAAGTAATATATCAGTGGATATTTGGAAGAATAAATTCACAGTGGGAATTTATTAAAGGAATGGGTAAATTTGTCTAAAAATAAATAGTGATTTATTTTTAAAAAGGATGTGGAATGGAAGCGTATTTCCCTGAATAGCCAAGTACGTTACAAAGAAATTTTAAGTATGAGTAAAGAGTTCTAAATGTTTAAAAAAGCATGTTTTGAAAACTTATTATTTCTAAATATTTAATTCTAAAGTAAGTATTTTCTTTTAATCTATTATAGCAGTAATTATTTAAAGGTGGCTTGGTATTATGTTTTAAAAGTTAGAAATTTAGTTTTATATTATACAAATTACTTTTATTTTAAATATTTTTAAAGTATATATTTTGTATAAGTATTAAAGTAATTTTTAATTTAAATGTCTTAAACGGTATTTTATAATAAAGTGTTTTAAATTATTTTAAAAATATGAAGTTTTGTGCTTGGTTTTTTCAGTGGAAATAAATATGTGGCAATTTATTTCATGGGAAAAGTGTGGTTTGAAAACTGTTTTAAAAATGGGTTGAAAATGTAAATATATCTTGCGAAGATATTTTGGGGTTAATAAATAATTTGGGAGAAATTATTTATGTTGATGGTTGTTGTGAATGTTAATTGATAGTTAAATAACCGACTATCAATATTGGCCAATGCGCTGATCGTTTCGAAGAGACCAGGATCGGGTTTGCTATGTTACAGCATGATATAATCAATTTGAGTGTGGTTTTCTCACGCTTGTATACGAGACTGACTCTGGTGTTATTTCACTATAATGCTCGGGTCAGACCGAGTATTATAGAATACAGGAAAGGATGCTATGGAGCTCAGGGGACGAGCTGGATGGCGATACGTACTTTCGTATTTGTGTTAAATATTCCGCTGTGTATTCAGATTGTGAGGACAAGTTATGAATACTATCCAGTTGTGAGTTATGTGTACTCTGATGATGTAATGGATAAACAGATATATTTGTTTTTGTGTAAAGATCGTTTATTATCTATTATATTTTATTCCGCTGCGATGGTTAGATTCTGATGTTGTTTTATATTTTCTTCTTCTACCTCTTCTTCTTTAACCCGAATGGTTTGTATTTCTGTTCATCTTGAATTGATTGATGTAGGATAGTGATGACTCAAGGGGTACAGATTTGTGGGTTGTTTCGCTTGGTATCAGAGCTTAGGTTGGTGATAACCTTGGCTCTGGTGGGGATTGCTCACTAAATAGAGTTCGTAGTACTCTAGAATTAGTTTGAGCGTATTAATAGATATGAGCGCGTATTTATTAGTAAATATAAATTGTCTTAATATTGTGTTGATTTGAATTATCATTTGAACCTTGAAATAGGTTAAAAATGGAATTTTGATTCAAAATTAAATGGTTTAAAGATATAAGTTGATTTGATTTAAAGGATTAAATCAACATTTAAAATTTAACTCGAATTTATATAATTCGGGATGGTTTAGATTTGAAATTTGAATTGAATTAGTTCAAATTGGTTTTGATTTGAATTAATTGGAATTGAGTCTATTTAAATGGAGGTGAAAATTTGAATTGAGTTGATTGGATATGGAGGTTTGGAGTTGAACAGTTTGACTATAGACTATTTTTTAAAATAAATTGTTTTAGTACAAATCTATTTTTCCAAGTTATTTATTATATATACAACATTTCTTATTAAACCCAAAACTATCTTATATTTATTTTATAACTATTTTTGGAATTATTTAACTATTTTGTTACTGTTTTATAAACTAATTACTGTTTTTCAACTGTTTTGTAATTATCTAACTATTTTATAACTATTTGACTATTTTCCAACTATTTTATCGTTATTTAACTATTATACAGCTGTTTTACAATTTAATAATTATTTTTCAACTACTTATCTATTTTTAAAAAATTTCAAGCTATTTTCTAAATTGAAGCCGGTCACAGTTGAAACTGTTTATGACCAAATTACCCAATTGAGAAAAGGATTAAAGTGATAATCCAAATGGGATTGAAGCAATTGTAAATAAGCAAATGAAAATTAAAGTGAATGTGAATAGAAAGGGAATTGTTTTGGCTAATAAATCAATGAGGATAGATATGTGGATGTACGTATATTATTCTATTCGCATAGTGGTATGATCCGGATTCGAGCATAGAATTTCGAGATAGTTTATTGATCCGAGTTGGGATTTTTCACTCGATTTTCGAGGTGAACCTGGATATGGATTGTTGATTAATTCTAGATATTCTCTACCATAGCTAGGCTATGAAGGAGAATGACGTTTCCTGATCAAGAAACCAGATCTGTGTCTGCACTATGAAGTCGGGTGGACGATACTAGTTCGAAAGTGAAATTGTGTGATCGAGTGAGCGATCAGATTGGTATAGCGTACAGATGATATATGTACATTGTACGGATTTGAATGAAATTGATATTGGAAATTTGTGGATAAGAAATGTGAAATTGTTTTTGAAATGAAAGGTATATTTTGTGAAACATGTGATGAAGTAAAGTGGAAATTGGATATTTCTATGGTAAAAATTTACTTTATGGAAGTAAGTAAAATTGTAGTGACTTTATAGAGTAATCTAATTTGAATATTTGATTTTGAATAAACAAAGTTATATATCTTTGTTATATAAGATAAATCTCCCCTTGTTGAATCTATTGTTGGAAGAAAAGGATTTTGAAAGTGTTTGAAGTATAAAAGGAGTTTTATACAAGTTTGAAATGATCCAAAGTTTTTAATATATATATATATATATATATTGTAACAACCCGATATTTTCAGCCATTCGCATCCACACATGTCGGAATTGAATTGCTTAAAATACAGCATTGTAAACAAATGAAATACAATCACAAAATCACGGACACAGAAATATCAGAATAACTCGCAGCGGAAATTGAAATACCATAGTAGTTCGTGAAGCTACTATAACAAACTCTCAAAAAATAATACATAATATCAGTCTGGAAAAACCATATACAATAGAAATCTCAAATACATAGAATTTTATAAATACCAGAGCTGAAATAGAACAACTGAAACTGAAACTGAAGGGAATAGATAACAAGACAAGCAGAATCTCCAGCGATTCCTAGCTCCAGAAAAGAAATCCAAAGCTAAGCTGTAAATACTCAGGCTGACCCGAGCGTAAAGTAAAACACAGAACACTCGATTCAGGGCATATATACTTATATAATGTAAACCAACTCAAGTGAACTGTAGTAGAAATGCGCAATAACTTAAAGGATGCTCAGGATAGCCCATCCTTTAAGAATCAGTTAAACTATAAATTAAATACATCCCGTGGTTAAAATTTCAAAATGGTATTTTATACTTCGAAGTCAAATTTCATTTAAAAATTAAAAATAATTGAAAATCCATCTAAAAATATTAAATATCGTATCTTCCAAACCACATTCATTTATTTATAATACCATTTCAACACACATTTCAAAATAGTTTATATTTCAAAACAAATTTCTTCATTTTAAATCATAAAATGAAGTTATTATATAAATAATTAAATTTCCAAAATTTTAATCTTTCAAAACTTATCCATTCACTTAAATTTATTTAAAACAATGAAAATTCAACTTTTGCAGCATTTAGAAAAATGCTACGAAAAGTTACTTTTAAAACAATTCAATTTAACAAAAGACAGCATTTAAAAGGGTGTAATAGGATTTCATTAATTCAAATAAAACCTTAGTTAAATTCAACAATTATAGCACCTACAAAGTGCTATAATAGCCTTTAATTCAATTTTGCACATTAGTTCATTTAGATTAACTACAGCATTTACAAATGCTGTAATATCCTTTACTTTAGAAATAATAGCATTTAAAAATGCTATTAATTAAATTCCAATATTCACTATACTTTCACAAACCATTAAACTTTTATTAAATCATTTCAAACTTATGAAATCATATATTTTCATTTTATAACCGTCATTTAATTTTCCTTAAATTCATGATTTTATAGAGTAAAATGTCCGTTCAAAAATTAATATTTAATAATAATCCACTTATTAAATTCCAACATTTTATTTTAAATTCATTACATTAAATTTAACTTAAAACTTAAGTTTAAATTTTCAGATATAACTTATTTTCATTTTATTTACTTACTTCAAAAATTCACTTTTATACAAAATTCGTAAATTCCAATTTAAGTTATATTTCAAAATTCAACTCAATATTCATTTATTTCACATTTTGACTTATTCGAAATCCATTAATATATTATAAAATCATTTTAAATTCATTTAATTCAAAATATCGTAAATTTATCACATTTCATATTTAATTTAAATTCCATTTATAATTAAATCAAAATTTCTATAATAACCTATATTTCAAATTTCCACTTTATCATTAACTTATTTCACTTATAAATTCTCAGAAAAATCAAAATACTTTACAAAAATCATTTTTAACTAAGTTTAAATCAAAATATTATAATATTAACATTTCTAAAATATTTTAAAATTTTTATAAAATTATATTTTAATCACGGGTCTGTATTTCATTTTCTAGCCTAGGTAAAGTGATACGGGTAATATATCATTTCAACCCGTAATTTATAAAGCCAACTCGGGTTTTATCATTTCAAACCCGCAGTCCCTAGTAAATGAAATAATTTGAAAATCGCTCAGGCCTATCATTTCAGCCCATAACGATTTTCCCCTATTTTAAAGTCCGTTCGGGTATGTATCATTTCAACCCATAGTACAAGTCTAAAGGGAACTTGCAGTATGATAAACTGATATAAATAATAGAAAAGCATAAAATAACAATAATATATGATATAAAAGGTAAATAAGCATGGGTGAACGTCATATGATCATAGCATAGTAGATATAACATGGTGATGCAATTTACAGATTCAAATGTTATTGATTTACTAGTTATATAAGTATAAAAGTATCAGCTGAGAAAAACTCACAAGTATAAGCTGAAGACAACAAATCAAATGCACAACGGAGATCCACAAAAGCACAATAGCACAATAAAGATTCGAATGTGGGAGAGACAAAGCTAATAACCTTGCAAACATTCAAACAAAACAATATAACTAACATAAGTTCTCAACCCAAATTCGATTAAACAAAGCTAGAAATGAATGCACAAAACATCACTAAAGTGTTTGCACTTGCTTTCAACCACTTGTGTTTCAGTTATAGGCTGGAAAGGCAAGGCTAAGGAGTGTGTTCAGGTCTGGTTGTGGGTTCATGGGCTCGGCCAAATGTGAGAAGATGATGGTGCAAAGTTTGGTGAGCATGAAACAACAACACAAAGGCTCACAACATGGATTCTATGCAAATATAGGTCATGGCCAAGTCAATATGGGCACGACCTGGGTTCAGGTGGATCATCTACAGTTATGGCAGTGGTTTCAAGTCAGGTTTGAGGTGGGGATGGTGATGTAGGTGGTGGCCAAGGAGGAGTTTGTGGTGGTGGCATCAAGGTGTGATCGGCTTTGTACATTCAAGTGGGGTTTGGTGCATTTTGGTGGTGGATCTTCAACACAGGGACCATGGCATGGCTTGGGATTGGACTAAAGGTGGTGAAGACTGGTTGTGGTGATGGTGTAGGTGGACAAGGCGCTGGTGGTTGCAGGGGCCGAGCCTAGAGTAGAAGAAAGCAAGAGCAAAAATCATATAATTGAAGTAAAACAATAAAAAAGAAAAGAGGTTTTAGCAAATTTTTTCACAAGGAGGCCAAATTTTTTTGTGAGATTAGAAGAAAAGAAATTCACATTAAATGAAAATGAAATGATTGGCTGAAAGGTAGGAGTTAAGGCAGAAAAATGAATTAAAGTGCTGGTTGATAATGAAAAGGCAAAAAGACAAAAAGCCTTAAGCAAATCAAAGGTCACAAACTCTTCAATTTACCGTATTTCTGTTGGAATTTTTAAATAACTGAAAAATACATATAAATTCAGATAAAAGCACGAAAATTTAGTAAATAAAGAAAATAAATATTAATTATATATAAATATTAGTTATATATATTTAAATTAAGAAAAATAGCAAAAATTGTAAACTAGTCCACAAAATTTGAAAATAAATGGAATAAACCTTGGAAAAATTTTATGTACTTGAAAAATATTTATAAATAAAGATAAGAACACAAAATAAAAATGCATTCACAAAAATAAATAAACAAATTTTAATTAAATATAGTTTAGATGAAGAAAATAGCAGAAAATGGAAACTGGCCTTAAAAAATAGAAAATAATTACACTAAGCTTTGGAAAAATTATAACATCACTTTAAAATTATTTTAAAATAAAATATATATCTAACATGTCATAACACATATTAGAACATGATTTGACAAATAAAAAAATTATTTATATAAATTAAAATAAATAATTAAATTAAATAAATCAATTTGCACCCAATATTGTAAAAAGCACAACTTTCACAATATAAATCGGATTTCCACGAAATGAAAAATAGTATTCTTGAAATATAATTTATTTTCTTAAATAAATTTAAAATTTATGAATTCAAATATTTAAATTTTAAATTTAAAAGTCAAAGTTTGACCAATTTGACCAAAATCCACATTTTCTGAAAATTTTCAATTTATTCATGTTTGAAATTATAATTCACCCAAAAATCAAAATTTATAATTAGAATAACAAAATTTATCCATATAATGAAGTTTTTTTTTAAATCAACCATTCAATTTAAAATAATTAAAATAAACAGATAGAAATAATCATAAAATACTGGGTTGTTACACTCTTCCCCACTCAAATCTTTCGTCCTCGAACAAAACGAATAAGGAAAATAAGGAAAAGCGAGATGGAAAAACAAATAGCACCTGGAAAAAACAATTTCGGATTCGAAGCACAAATGCTCTCCTCCGTTTCCCAGGTACAATCTCGATCATCAGTGCTTCATAGTATTTTAACCAGATTAATAGATTTCCTTCTTAGCTGCTTCGTACCTCTGTCGACAATACGAAATCGCTTCCTCTCGACAGTCAGATTAGGCTAAATATCCAACTATCAAAGTAGAAGTCTGAACAAAAATGAGATGAGTCAAGAAGATACTAGAGGAGATGTGAGACATGGAATACATCATGCACTCCAGATAGCTTCTCTGCAAATCCAGTCGATAAACCAAAGAACCAACTCTTTCCACAAATGCGAAAAGGACCCTCGAAAAGTAAGAAGAAGGTAGGAATAGCTAGAAAGGGAAATAAATTAAAAGACGAGGATGAACCATAATTTTAAAACCATCTAAATTTCAATTTAAAATTTTATATTTAACATTTTATAATATGATGAATAGTCATTTGATTCAATTTTAATAGTTCGAAGTAAACAATATTTTAAAGCATTTTAAATTAATTAGGAAAGTAAAATAAATGATCAAAATATCCTTTATATAATATACTTTATCAAATTACTTTTATAACTTGATGTCTTGACAAGATTACTTTCGTTCCGGTAGACTCTGGCTATGCGTTGATCAGACGCAAAGCTTGAATTCTCCTGGTACTTGGTAGACTTGGTTAAACACCCTGTGAAAAACCGGAATAACTTTTAAAAACGGATATGGAAAGTACAATCCAAAAAAAAAAACCAAAGCGAAACACGTCGATCATGGATCGAGGATACACAATGGTTACGCCTGGATCCTCCAGGAAACATCTGTACCCGTAGGCCGACTACCACAGCCCTGCGATTACACCGTGAAGACTGGTAGTACCGCAGATACACAATGACTACGCCTTGATCCCCCAGGAAACATCTGTACCCTTAGGCTCTCGTAGTCCTTGCAGATTACGATACCAAGTGACCCAATAGATCACAGATACACAACGGTTACACCTGGATCCCCCAGGAAACATCCGTACCAGTAGGCTCTCGCAGCCCTTGTGAGTTACGCTATGGAGTCGCGGTCGTAAGACCACGGAGATCGCCGTGGAATTCGGTGGACACTCTAGAATCATATCCGAAAAACCCAAATCAAAGAGAGAATAATATCGATAGAATGAATCCACAGTGTGGCCACAAAGCGGATATCAAGCAGAAGGCACTTTCTATATCATTACTTTATGTATCATATAGTACCTTTCGAAATCACTTTCAAATATCATGCTTATATAAAGTCCATTATATATAAGATTTCATCTTCAAATCGAATACTTTCCAAAATCAATAGTATATCAAATCACACTTATATAGACTTCAATTATATAAGATTTCTCTTTATAAATTGAGTACCTTTTCCAAATCAATAATTTTCAAATCAATTTCATACTTATACAAATCCATTTTATATAAGTTCGATAACTCCCAAATCAAAGTATTTAAATAAACAAGGTTCTAAGTTTCAAACCATTTCAATATCAATTCAGTTTCAAAATCATATATGATTTTGCCATATCATTTCTTCCTAATTACATATATTCAATTTCTTAAAACAATAGACTTAAAAAATAATCCAAATTTCCAAATCAACAAAATTTATGTCAAACAAATTCATTTCCATTTCAAACATATACTCACTTTCAAAATTCATAATACTTTCAAATTTACAAATCTTTCAAGACCAAAATACTTGAAATCATTACACTTTGAAAATCATAACTTTTCGAAATCATACATTTGAAATCATAAAACGTTCCTTTAGTTCTTTACATTTCATAAATTTATTCAATTTAAACCCAAATCTAAAATTTCCAACTTTAATTCATTTCAAACCGAAGTAAACTTATATTCTTTATCAAATACCCTATACCTTTCAAAATTTCCTAGCTTCGAAAAGTTAAACTTGAATTGGAAGTGGCCGAACCTTCAAAATAGTCAAAGAAATCATATTTTAGATCCAAGGGTTGCACACCAACAAATTAGTAAACCAATTCCAAAAGATAGGGTTATACCAAAACAAAATCCGAATCTCGAGGACTGAACACCGGCTTACTTTAATTCATTTCAAATATATATATACATACATGTATATGTATGTGTATATATACATACATATATCTTTTGAATATCAAACCATACTTCAAATCTGAAAACAGAATTTGGTTTCACAAAATCACTCGCATAGCAAAGCTACTAGAGTGGCCTCTCCCCCTAGAAACTTGAAAATCAATGTCGATGATGCATGCGTTCGTCACCGAAATTATTTTCCAGCGACATAAGTGGGTTCTGCACTTTTGTTTTCTTGAATTTGAAATCTCTTCAAAATCATTGGAATTCGTTCGAATACACTTTAAACATTTCTTATTCAGAAAATATTTTTAAATCACATTATTATTATATATTTTCCAAAATCTTGAAACCGATTTGAAAACACCGGAGTATGATTTCTCGATTTTCAAATTCAAAATCCTTCAGTTATATATCATTTTTATATAAATTTAAATTTCTCATAAATTTTAAAAATTCCCAATCCTTTCTAAACTTCAAATTTCCTTTTTTAAAAGATATAAAATCTTTATTGAAAATTTTTTACTTTTATATACAAAATAAGGCCATCCTTATCAAAATAATAATTTCGATGTATGCACAAATTCCAAGATACAACCAAGCACAAATTCCCAAAGAATGATTCCAGGATAGATTTCAAACAAACAGAGATTCAAATTTAGATGAACTCTAATCAAATAGAATCATGATTCGAAGATAAGCTCGAACTAAGTTTAGATAATTCAATAATAGAAGATGGATAAGCCTATATAAACTACGGACGACCTTAACCGGGTCAACCGTGACTTCAGGAATATAATCAATGTGGAAAATCCAAGGCAAATCGACATTTGATCGCCAGAGATAGAATCCAGATATAGCAGAAGTTAGATAGCATCGTAAACCGAGGATTTAAAAATCTCCGGTGAATCAATGCCAATTGTAAAGAAGTTTTACCGCCTTACAAATCATTTCAAGATTGGTGGAATCACCGATCTTGAGAGAGGTCATTCCAAAGTGGAGTTATGGAATGCTCCAAATCAAAATGGATAAAATAAGGAAGACAAGACTGTATTTCAGAACAAGTGGGAGCGTTCCAAAGTTCAAGGAATCCTAATCGATAAGAATCCTAACCAAGAGTTCTCTAACAAGGTGGATATCGAAGGGATGAAGTTTTGAAAATCTTGGTTTCAAAATAAGAAAATTTTTATACCAAAAAATCTTTGAAAATCATTTAAAAATCATTTGGAAATTATTTTATACTTCGAAAATACGTTTGTTAACGCTAAAAATGTAAGCTAACAACCGGGTGTAAGTTGTAGTATAGTGAAAGCACCTCCCGTTGGTACGGAAACTAAAAGTAAGCAGAAAATAGCAGAAAAATAGAAAGAGAAAATAGTTTTTATAGTGGTTCGGCGTAAAGTCAAGCCTACGTCCACTTAATCTCTTTTATTGTTGATTTGATTCAACTTTTTCAATGATTCTTCAATTACAACACGATTAAGATGAGTAACTAGAACTTCGATGTAGAAAACCTCTTTGAATTCATCTTGAATGAGTTAGTTCTTTCCCAAAGTTCGTTGAAGCGTATTCGGTGTTTGAAGTGTTGAAGGAATTGAGAAAACAGCAAAGTATTGGCGCTCCAGAAATGATCCAAAAGTCCCTTTCCTGGTGGAGTAGGCAGGGTATTTATAGTGAAAATCTGGAAGTAGGTCGTAGGTCGTGGGCGACATAAGGTTTGGTCGTAGGTCTTGAGCGACCTAAGGGACACAGGCTATGGCTTAAAATGGTTGTGCTTGATCAACTTCTTCTTCTGGTAGGTTGTAGCGATCTAATGTTGGTTCGACCTATAACCAAGCGACATAAGGATATGAGGCTTGTGCTCGCTAGGTCGCTACAGTGTTCATTCCACTGTTATGTTATGCCATTGATCTGCTTAGATCGTTAGGCCGTTAAGTCACTGAGTTTTTCTTATGCTAGCTCGCTGAATGCTTAGATCATTAGGTCGCTTGTTTCTTAACTCGTTAGGTCGCTTGCTTCTTAACTCGTTAGGTCGCTTTCTTCTTAACTCATTAGGTCGCTCGCTTCTTAACTCGTTAGGTCGCTTGCTTCTTAACTCGTTAGGTCGCTTGCATCCCTTGAGTAGTTGAGTCGCCATTCAGAAAGGAATTAACACTTGCCCCTCGAAGTACATGGCTAGGTTATAGGTCGTGTGCTTCGATCTAACTCTGCTAGGTCGTGAGCGACTCAAGTAGCTCGTTAACTCACGTGCCTATTCGTCTTCTCCTCTTTCTCCTATGTAAGCTATTAAACCGCTTCGTCCTCTTCACTTTATTGCTTACACTTTGCCGCCATTGCCGTACTTAAGCTTAAGAACTTCAAAGCGAAATTCCCTTCCTCGTTGCTTTCGATCGTCATTCCAAACAGCAAATTTAGGTAAATCGATCATCTGTTCGTCCTGTCTCCCATTGATTCTCCCATGATTGTTTTACACAATTTCTGTTACCTTATTGTAAGATTATACTCCGATTTTCCCTCTGTTTATCGTCGAACCTGTGGCAATTGCCTTAACAACGAATCAACTTAGGATCTCATGGAGTTATTTGGCGAGTGTTTTGAATTTGTGGAGTTTTACGATGTTTTCTGGAAATTTGAAGAGAAGAGGAGGCTTTAGGTTCTTGGAAGAGACGAAGGGATATTTGGTTAACGGGTAGTAGATTTTAGGTTAAGCCGTGGTGTTACTGGTGATGCAAGGGCGGTGGACGCGTGGCAACGTGTGAGTGGAGAGCAGGCCTTAGGGTCTTTTGATGGGTGAAAGTTTGGTATTTTCGAGCTACTTCAAGAGCGACCTAATGAATCGAACGACCTAAGAGCTTTGCGACTTAAAGGAAGCTGAACGACTTTTGAACTTGCGACTTAACTTGCATAGCATACTTCTTTGGAGGGGATAACCCTCTTAACGACCTATTATTGGGTCGCACTGCGATCTTGCGACTTAACTTCTTGCGTCATAACCTTTAGGTCGTTGGTGTATTCAAACGAGCTAGCACTTAAAAAAATATGCTTTGTCTTGACTTAAAGCCTTATGCCATAGCCCGTAGCATAACTTTAACTCGCGGGAGCATGAATAATAAACTCCATGACTCGCACAGAGCGACTTAAGGAAGCTTCGACCTACGCTAAGCCGTTTGAACTTGATCACTTGTAAAATTTAACAACACTTAATTGAATTTTCAATTTGAACTGCCAAGGATAAACTACTTGAACATGTTGCATTTTCCCACAGATTGAATTAACTTTTAAGCTAACAACCTGTCAAACACAACATTTGCAGAAAAAATAGGACGAATATACTCATCATCGACTGCCCACATCGAGTGATGGATTAGATCAAAGAGACAACATTTCACTTAAGTAAAATAATATGAATTTGATTAAAGATGAAGTGATGTGAATCAACTGTCTTAAATGAAGTACCAACACAAAATTCACACAGCTATAACTGCTTGTTGCTGAACATTATCTGCATTGACACTACACTTAGTTTTACTCAACAACAAGCCTCGAATCTTCCCGAATTTACATGTGCTAACCAGTATTGTTTCAAGTTTTACTTTATTTACTTGTTATTTCAGTAGCTTTGCACAATACTTCGCACGCTTTTAGGAAACGTGTACCTTCATATTTGGATACCCAGTTCCATGTGTAGAATGACTTCTCAACAAGCATAAGAAGAGATGGTAGGGAGAGCCGAAGGGGTTTTCCCAATAGCTAACCCCTTGGAGAGTTCCTCGGAAAGAGCTTCAACCACTCTGAATCAACGGGTTTTCAGTCAGTTACGCATTCAGTTCGGCATTGCTGAAGAAGATGCCTTGCTCCCTGGGGTAAATGACACTGCTGACAGGCCACCTCCTGGTTTTATTGCAGTAAATCGTCAAATGTGCCTGAACGGAGATATCCCCCCTTTCAATGATTTTCTTCAAATACTCCTTCTTCGATTAACTATCTCTTCTTTTCAGTTACACCCTAATGGCTACGCCATTTTAATGGGATTGTGCGTACTGTTTAGGAGGACGTTTGACCATCTTCCGAGCTTTGAAGAGATTTTCTATTTGTGCACATTTGCGAAGAACAAAGATCATCCTTCTATTACACTTGTGAGGGGCGCAAGAAACCGTAAACTGATTACCGATCTTCCTGAGAGTGCTCACGGGTTTTTTAGTCAGTTCTTCTTTGTTCGCTGCCCCCCAGGATTCTACGGCATCTGGAGAGTAGGAAGTAAGACTACTAATCTCCGTTTACTTGATTTCTGAGCCTTTCAAAACTCGAGTCACCAAGCGCTAACTTCATTCATTACTTTTTCAGCAATTCCTCCTCCACCAAGAGATTCTAGCCATAAACTGACTTTTGATAGATTGAGTGCTGTAGCTGCTGAAGAGAGAAGTATTAAATTTCTGCTGAAGGACGAGTTTTTGCACCAATTCGAACTTTTGCATTCTTCTCGGTCTACTCAACCCCATGATGCCCCCAGCTCTTAGGTGGAAGCGTCAGATGCCCCTGCCTCCGTAAAGGAATCTACACTGGAGGAACCTACTGCAGAGGCTTCATTAGTGAAGTGCTCCAGTTCCGTTGATGATGCGAGATTATCTGGCAAATCTGAACTTCTCCCAGTCATTAAAGAAGAGGAACTTCCTCAACGTTCTGGGAAGGCAACTGGAGAGGCTGATGAGGGAGCTGAGAAAGAAAGTCTTGTTATAAGGAGTGCAAAGTGTGTTGATGTCTTTGAGGGACTGAGTGACCTTATGGTGACTTCCCAAGAGCTTTACAAAGGTGACACCATCACCTCTAAGATCGTTTCTCCATCAATTGAAGCGACGCCTGTTTTGCGGTCAACTCTATCAATCCAAGAATTGAATCCCAAGCCAAAGAGTGGTTTGTAGCTTGAGCGCGTAGTTCACACGCCACACACACTTAGGATTTTGGAAATTATGTGCACTTAACTTCTTTATTTCGAAGATTTCTAAACTTGTCTCTTCTTCACTTTCAGGTTCTCCAATGGGACGCAGTGGTTCGTACTACGACGACTTTCACGCTATGGGAGGCACGATTCTTAGGACCCCAAGCGTTATTTTCCTGCCCCCAGAGAAACTGATGAGGAAAGAATTTCTAGAAAAGCTCGCGAGAGGCAGGCTTATGAGGAGCGGTATGGTAGAAGAGATGACTGCCATGACTCTCACCAAAGGGATGATGACTCTCATAAAAGAAAGTCTCATGACGACAAAGGGAAGAGTTATGAAACTGAAGAGTCCAGCAAGAGGGCCAAGCCCAGCGAAATATTTTCAGCTGAAATCTCTGAAGTGCCCTCTACTTCTATTTCTTTAGACATCCCTTCTAGCTCCCCTGCCCTTAAAAGAGCTGAGATTCAGACAATTATTAATAGGCCTACGCATCAAGTTGAGAATGCTCCGCCTGCACTCCAAAGTCGGTTTCCAAAGTGGTGTTTAAAAGGAGTACGCATTGATTTGGACTTGGTCCCCATTGACAAATAGGCTATGCTGAGAAATCTTTATACTGTTAGGCTTGACATTGAAAGAATGTCCGGGTGGCAAAAGCTAGTCGATGAGCTTCAACGAGTGAACCGTCTAAATCTTGAAGCTATGCTAACCATGGAAAGTGATAAATCTGAATGGCAAAAAGTTCTTGATCAGCACGACACGGAGATTAAGAACATCACCGCATATAATGAGAAACTCGAGGCTGAAATCAAGCAACTTAAAGATGACCTTGCTACATCGTCCACTTCTTATACTCAAAAGGAAGAGGTTCTTCAAAAGCAAGTAAGAGATGCCCATGCTAGTCAACGAGATGCTGAGGCTAGACTTGAGGCACCACGGAGAATTATGGAAAGCTACCGCAGTGATGTTGCTCAACTGCGGGAAAAGACTAGCTCCCAAGATATGGAGATTGAAATGTTAAAGGCTCGGCTTTCTAAAGTTGAAAAGGAGCGCGATGAGGCCATTAGTGGAAAAGCAGCGGCTGAACAATCTCATAAGGAGACGAAGGCCAACGTCAGCTCCACTTTATTCAAGTTTTACATTCACAGCATCTTGGGGCATGGCAGTCTCTCATTTTTGGGGCCAAAGTAAGAAATTACCCTGGCGGAAGTGTGGGATGCAGCTGTTGAAATGCTTAAAGGTGCCGGCTACGCTGAGGAGGGTCTTGAGGCTCATTTCTTGGAAGATGAAGATTAAGCCTCCCTTGCCAGAGGGAAATAACAACTCACCAAAGAACAAGCCGAAGCGGCCGAAGGAAAGCATTTAGGGAAGGCACCATTGACCGATCCGACTCATCATTCGGCTTCAGTTGACGTCGACATTATTGGCTCTAGTTCTCATTCTCCGCCTCCTACAAAAGCCGAGACTGGAATTACAACTGCCCACACCGAGTCCCAGGAAGACATTGAAGCCCACGATTTTGAAATCGACGTGATAAAGCCAACTCCTCTAGGTAACTTCGACACTGATCTAGCTCAAGTGGACTACTTGTTTGCTTCACATGAGTTTGATGAAATTCTTGATTATTATTTAAACCTTGACGTGCCACTATCTCCACTTTTTGTGAGAAATACTGACGCTTAATTCTTCTGCTTCTGTAGAGAAAACAACAAGTACTGCACAAGCTTCACCTCCTCTAGCTGTTGCTCCTCCATCTCTTCAAGTTACTCCTTCTCTTGCTTCTCAACCGGGGTCTCAAGAAGAACTGATAGAAGCTCTTCAAGGCTTGGATGACCCGGCCGCTTCACAAGAGCAGAAAACTGAAGAGCTTGAAGAGGGTGAGAGGACCCAGGAGGAATTCACTGCCGACGATACAAAGTTGATTGATCTTATTGCTCTGGGCAGCGAATCTTCTTCAAAGAAGAGGGGCAAGCGTGGAGTTTCGAAGAAAAGGAAGGAGACTTCTGTTGGTGATGAGAAAGCAGAGGACCAAATTGCGCCTCTTTCTCCTCTTTCCCCGACCCATTCAAGCCGACTTAAGAAGTTAACCATAAGGCCGGGCGAAGGCTCCAAAGGCGGAGGGAAGAAGAAGTGATGGGTCCGGCTTTGTCCTTTTTTTTGCTTTTTTGCTTGTTTTGACCGGAGATTGTGCGGGTACCGGCCCCCGCTTGTTGAAACCTGCACATGTATACAGATTTTTTATAGTATGGTAGAAAATGATTCTTTTTACTTGTACAAACTTTTGTCTGTATTTATAAATGCATTTATTCCTTTTTATCACACAAGTTTCTGTATTTTACTTGTATGATATTGCAGTGAGCTCGTCGTATGTTGCTTGAGCGCTGCTTTTATTAATGCAGCTATATTATATTGCCCCCATACCACGACTTATTGCAATCTTCTCCATTTTGAGAAAACTTGTACTCTTACTATGGAGAACAATTTTTCCACTTTGAGAAGACTTGTACTCTTACTTTGGAGAATACTTCTTCCATTTTGTGGAAATATTATTCTACTCTAGTAGATTGTGCTTTGTATTGGAGAAGTTTTCTTTCTCTTTTGGAAAAAGTTTTTACACTTCTACTTTTGGAGAACTTCTACTTTTGAGAAGTGGATTCCCTTACGTGGTGAAGTGGGCCTCCGAAGAGGGCTTTGATTTGTTTGTGCCTCTAGAGAGGGCTTTTTATTTGTGCCTCTAGCGAGGGCTTTTTGTTTGTTCCTCTGGAGAGGGCTTTTTTGTTTTTTCCCTTTACGCGGGGAAGTGTGCCTCCGAAGAGGGCTTTTTGTTTTTTCCCTGTACGCGGGGAACCGTGCCTTCGAAGAGGGCTTTAGCACTTCAACTTGGTGAATGGGCCTCCTCAGACGGCTTCTGGCACTCCCCCTTTTAAGGAGAAGTGGGCCTCCGAACAGGGCTTTTGGCACTCCCCCCTTGTGAGGAGAAGTGGGCCTCCAAAGAGGGTTTTTGGGCTCTTCCCCCTTGAGAGGAGAAGAGGGCCTCCGAAGAGGGCTTTTTGGCTCTTCCCCCCTTTGAGAGGAGAAGAGGGCCTCCGAAGAGGGCTTTTGGAACTCCCCCCCTTGTGAGGAGAAGTGGGCCTCCAAAGAGGGCTTTTTGGCTCTTCCCCCCTTTGAGAGGAGAAGAGGGCCTCCGTAGAGGGCTTTTTGGCTCTTCCCCCCTTGAGAGGAGAATAGGGCCTCCGAAGAGGGCTTTTTGGCTCTTCCCGCTTTGAGAGGAGAAGAGGGTCTTCGAAGAGGGTTTTGTTATTCACCTGGAGGGTTGCATCTCATAGTTAATTGGATCCACGAAGCAGATGCAAGCTAACAAACTGGATGTTTGTTTGCACAAACGATCGCAATTAACTACCAAGGGCCTGGAACCTTCATTTTGGAAAAGTTCCCCTTCGGTGGTTCCACTAACCTTTTTGGTTGAGGTACAAGATTCCATTTTGGTTGTTCTTTGTCTGCTTGCACATGTCTTTCAATCATCTACCTCTCAGTGATTCCTCGTTATCGCTTCCAAGCACATGTTACCTTCCTTTGCAAGTTGTTTTCTTTTTTCCAAAGAAGTGCATTTTATTGTTAAGTGAATCCACGGGGCAGACGCAAGCTACTTGACCGGATGTCCGTTTGCACAAACGATCGCAATCAGTTAGCAAGGGCCTGGAACCTTCACGTTGGGAAGGTGCCCCTCCGGTGGAATAACCAACTATTTGTGAGAAGCACTTTTTGATGTAGGAATTAAATGTGGAATTTTTGTGGCTTGATATTTGATTGTTGAGTGATTTGTAGGAATCGCTTGGCCTTGTGATGTGTTGAATAGGTAAGCTTTTCTTTGATAGCCTGCATTATTAAATCGACATTTTAGTAATATATTCAAGATACATGCACATCGAAATGAGATAGGCAAATTACAATAGTAAAGAACACAAGATTTATAGTAAAATCAGTGTGAATCAATACAAAAATGATACATCCATAACCATTTTACAAATTTAAGCATTGCTTTTAAGTAAATATGGACGCAAGTGCTCGCTATTTCTAACTCTCGGAATTGGATCTCATCAGTACTTGGAGCTGATAAGACTTTCACAGGGACCAATCCCAATAATTGAGCTTGCCATAGCTTGAATACTTTGCGAGAGAATTTGCCTTTATGTTCTTTTCCCGGGATATATAGCTTATTGAATAATGATCAAAATCATCAAGAAGCTCACAGGCCTTTGACAAGTAAGCAGGTAGATTTCATCCTTTAGTTTGAAATCTTTTTTGACTTGGCATAGAACAAGCTGGATCATATCTCAAAGCGTGAGCATATCATTCCATCTCACCCCAACTTCTGCCCGCTGGGTGGGGACCCACTGTGATAACACTAATGATAGGCCTCTTGGATTCCTACGCTACAGCCCTCTCACCTGAGCCGAATTGATAAGCAGGAATTTTTTGCCCCTGAATAGATGAGGTTGGGTCGTTTCTGTTTCTATTTACATACTGCTGCAGTTTATTCTTTCTCAACAGCTCCTCAATCAAACTCTTTAAATGGCGACAATCATTAGTGTCATGGCCGGGTTGATTGTGGAATCGACAGAATCTTCCATTATGCGCAACATTTTTCCTAAGCCTCAACTTAGGTGGTTTAGGGTATTCAACAACATCCTTGGTTGCAAAAAAGATATTCTCTAGAGTATCATTTAAGGGAGTGAAATCTGAAGGTCTAAAGTGGCGAGTTCTCTTCGCATCTTTTTGCTTTTTTCTACCGTCATTCTCCCTCTTCTAGCCACCAGATTCCTTTTTGTTAGGAGCAACGTCGTTATTCTCAAGTTCAGTCATGGCATCTTTTTCCGGCACAAGAAGGCTTTCTAAGCGCATAAATTCATCGGCCTTCTTGTGGAATTTCTTAAGTGAATTTGGCTCTTTCATCTTTAGCCATTTCCCAAATTCGCTTGATTTGTCAATAGCTCGCATCAAGTAGGTCAGAATCATTTGAGGCTCTACATTATCAACTTCGACCAATGCTATGTTAAAGCAGTTTAAGAAAGATTTGAGAGGCTCTCCAGGGCCTTGTTCGAAGTCTGGATAGTGACATTATATCCTTGGCCTTCGAAGCATATAACCTGAATTGATCTTTTAATTTCCGAGTTAGGTCGGAGAACTTATCCACAGATCGAACTGGCAGCTTTGTGAACCAAAGCAGGGCCACTCCCTTCAAGTACACCGTAAAGTATCTACACTTGATCTCATCTGATGCTCTGGCACCTGTCATATGCCCGTCATACTTGTACAAGAGCTGGTTAGGATCGCTTGTTCCCCGATAAGCTGGAATAATGGGTGGAACAAACTTCTTTGGAAATTCTGCCTTTAGAATTCTTTCAGTAAAAGGAGTCTTACTTGGAGCAAAGCCCCAGTCACTCTCATCTTCTTCCCTTTGCATGCTTTCTTTCATAATTTGTCGAATTATTCCCGAGAGGTATTCCTCATCATTTAGAAGCCCCGCGGGACAGACGTCAGCTACTTTTTCGGAAGATTTCCTGAAAAAACGTTCACGAAGAGTTGGCTGCGGCCTTGAACCTCCGGCTTAGGGAGGTGCCTCTTCGGCAGTGACAGCTGCCCTTTGAGGAATACTTTTCCCTTGGGAATCATGAACATCTTCGGCCAATTCATGGAAATGGGGGTTTGCTGTTGGATTTGTGGGTGATTTGGGGTTTGCTGGTGGTAGCGCAAGTCGGCGGAGGTGAGGCGAGCCACCATGCACGAGCACGGTGGCGAGGTGATGTTCGTTGGTCAGTGAGTCGTCGCATGCTCGTGACTTTTGGTGGTTGCTTCGAACGTGACTTCGGGTTCCTGGGTGTGAGCGCGAGAATGTTGTTAACTGCAGTTTTAATTTTACTTAAACTTAAAAATAAAATAGAAGAAAGGAACTGGGAAGAAGAACAAGATGAGTGGGAGGGAGAGACGCGGGTAAGATACAAAGATAACTCGAGACTTGCTCGAGTAAAAGAAGGCGCGGTCTCGGGTCTTTTTCTAATTGGTCGAGCATAAGTTTTGTTTATGTATTTTTGATTATAATTGAGTTAACTAGGCAATTAGTAGTTAAGTTAATATCTGATTAAAGGTTTAATAAGGTGAGTATGTAAAGATAGGTGATTATTAATAAGTAATTAGAATTAATTTATATTTGAAATTTAATTGATAACTTTAAATTAATTTTGTAATTAAAAATAAATCATATGTTAAATCAATTTAAAACTTAATAACGTTAGCTAATTACTCGAAGTTAATTAATGAAAATTAACTTAAGTGATTAATCAGGAATTATTCTTTAATTAAATTGATAATAATTGATTTATTAAAGTAATTTGTGATAGTTAAATAAGTAATTAATTTTTATTTAGTAACTTATCAATTAACAATTAAAAATAAATTAATTAACTGAGTAATTAAGTAACAATTGATGGATAAGAGTTAATTAATTAAGAAATTAATTAAAGGTTAGATAACTAATAAATTAATAACTAATGATAACTAATTGATTAATTGATAATTAATAAGTTAATTAATCAGTAATTAATTAAACAGAATAAAATAGTTTATTCTTAAGCAATAAATTAAGTTAAGTAAACCAAACTGTTTGGTATGCACTGATAATTCTGTTTGATTGACTTTGATATCTGTTGATGATATTTCTGTGATATGTTATAATATATTATGGATATATGTGATAACTGTGTATGATCTATCTGTTATATCTGTTATGTGAATTCTAATATTAAATTGAACTGTTAAGTTAAATAGACAACTTGGCCCTTAAAATGGCGTTTGGATTTCGAAGAGACCGGGATCGGAAGAATCAATTTGATTCTCTAAAAACCACATCGATCAACTTTAAACGTTAGGTCGTGAATCCTAAAATGAAGATCGAGATGGTGTATTCAGAATGCAAGGGTTATCGTCATTGACTCTGAGGGTGATTCCAAAATGAGTGTGACGAGATAATGCCTGCGGTTTCGTTCGAACCTGGAACGAACTTGTATAGATTGAATGCTTTCAGCACATCGTCAGGCGGACGATGAGCATTCTAAGTGATATGTTCTATAAAGGTAATCGCAGCCTCAAGCTTCATCAACCGGGAATGGCTAAAACAGGGGAGATGCAGCAAGGTTAGGTGGGTGATGCCCAAGAAGGACAAGATATTACCCCTGTCTAGATGTCCCTTTATATTTCGGCTGTGTGGGCGGTTGCTAGCTACAACCGCGGGGTTTATCATGTTCGGGACTGTTCAGTAAGGAATGGTTCCGGCCTTGTGTTGCAGGGGGTCGGGAGTGATCCTCGGCACGGTGATCTAGGCCCCGTACTGTGATGGGTGGTACCCCAGTAGCCCTACCATTGTTGGAAATCCATTTTCCCTACGAGACCCTACGGTTTTGATTTGTATTACCCACTTTTGTGGCTAGTAGCTGGAATTTAATGAATGTAACAATTTCGGTTATTTTCTATTTACTTGAAACCCTAGACACTATTACAATATCACTGGATTTCCTATGAAATGTTTTGGTTAGCGTAAGGTAAAAACTTACCCGTATTTATTTGTGAGGAGTCTTACGTGATACCTTTATTTTCAAATGATTTCAAAGTTAAACAACCTTCAACCGTTTACTCATACCAGACTCATGTCTGACCCGAAGTTTATATTTTGTGTTTTCATAAACTCTTGGGTACTCAAATTTTTATAAGTAGCTAAGTGATTGGTTTTGGATCTGATTTTCTAGAGGAGCTTGGAGCAGGAGATTCCAGACGTATATAGCTATATATATGTATTTCCGCTGTGTTAGTTGATATATACTGTATCTCTGATGTATATTGTGATACATGTATGTATGGCTGTCATATGTATTGATATTGTATAACTCTGATATTTGTAAAAACTGTGTAACAGTTATATGATATATTATATTTTGTTCCGTTCCGCCGTGAGATTCTGATGTTGTTGTTCTTCCTTTCTCTTTCTTTTCTATTTGTAACATTTTCTTTCTTTATGATGATGCGTCTTTCTGGTAGTAAAAGGGCGGGTCGTCACAGTTGGTATCAGAGCATAGGTTGGTGATAACCTTGGCTCTGGTAGGAATTACTCATAGAATAGAGTTTGTAGAACTCTAAAATGAGTTTGAGTGTATTAATAGATATGAGCGCGTATTTGTTAGTGAATATAAAATTGTTTTTATATTGTGTTGATCTATTTGTTGAGTGTTTATGAATTCTGGTCGATGTGTCGGACACCATTTCATCGATAGGGATTTCTAAACCCTTGAACAAGATTGACCGACACAGTATTGTTTTTACAAGTAGGGTAAATGAAATAATTATACCCTAAATTATATTTTGGCATAAAAGAAATATTTTTCTGAAATTATATATATTTGAATATTTGGTTGTTAATATTATAATTGAATAAGAATTTAAAATTTGAGTGGTTTATAACCAGAAAACCAAATTCAAACGAAATGAAACAGTGCCAGGATAACCAGAAAACAAGAAATAATCAACATCAAAACAAAATTGAACACCCGAACACAATATCGAATTAGATGTGAGTGAAATAAAAATCACTCACCTTTTTCGATGAGCGCAGATCCAATTTGCGGCTGAAACCAACGATCAAACAAACCATAGTCGACCCCGTGGCATCACGAAGTCGATCGAAGTCAAGAATCGAAACCTAATTTCTGAAGAAAAAATGAGCGCAGCCATTTTTTTATTTCGTTTGTTCTGGTTAGGGCTTTCGATGAAATGAATAAAGAGGAACGACATATGCTTGAGATAACACGGTACCAAAGATAAACGTGGGCCGAGATTAATTTTAAAGCCCGCAAATCCTTTAACAAATTTATAAATGAATTTCAACCCGATTACAAAATCCTAACAGCAATTAGCTATCAACATTAATCGTCATTTTGACGATAATTAATTGTTACAAAACCCCGAGTTGTTATAGACTCCCCTCTTTATAAAAATTGCGTCCCCACAATTTTCATAATTAAAGTCGTCAATAACAATTATTTTTCTGACATAAACTGGTTAAGCTAGAAAAATAAAGGTCAAGAACACAAATACCAAAGAAATCTTAATTTGATAAAATAAATTCACAAATTCTCACAAAATCTAATTATCAAATAGACAATCAGAATACAATAAAACTGAATAATTACAATTATCAGCAATATTCAATTATCAATTAGACAATTAGAATACAAAGTCACAAAACTGCAATATCTAATTATCAATACGATAATTAGCAAACACCAAAATCTAATTATCAACAAAGATAACTAGAAAACACAAATCACAAATCGCGAAACCGCAAATATCTAGTTACCAAAAACGAAAATCACAAATCTCAAATCAACAAATATATAATTATTAAAAACGATAATCAGAAGCAACAAATATCTAATTATCAAAAATGATAATCCGAACTCGAATCAACAAATATCGAATTACCAAAAACGATAATCAGAAACAGCAAATATCCAATTATCAAAAACGATAATCAGAATTCTCAAATCAACAAATATCTAATTATCAAAAATGATAATCAGAAAACAACAAATATCTAATTATCAAAAATGATAATCAGAACTCAAATCAACAAATTTCTAATTATCAAAAACAATAATCAGAAACAACAAATATCCAATTATCGAAAACGATAATAAAAAATCTCAAATCAACAAATATCTAATTATCAAAAACGATAATCAGAAAACAACAAATATCTAATTATTAAAAACAATAATCAGAACTCAAATCAACAAATATCTAATTATCAAAAACGATAATCAGAAACAACAAATATCCAATTATCAAAAATGATAACCAAAAATCTCAAATCAACAAATATCTAATTATCAAAAACGATAATCAGAAAACTCAAATATCTAATTATCAACAAGATAATTAGAACTCAAATCAACAATTATCTAATTATCAAAAACGATATTCAAAAAACAACAAATATCCAATTATTAAAAACGATAATCAGAACTCAAATCAAAAAATATCTAATTATCAAAAACGATAATCAGAAACAACAAATATCCAATTATCAAAAATGATAATCAGAAATCTCAAATCAACAAATATCTAATTATCAAAAACGATCATCAGAAAACTGAAATATCTAATTATCAACAAAGATAATTAGAACTCAAATCAGCAATTATCTAATTATCAAAAACAATAATCAGAAAACAACAAATATCTAATTATCAAAAACGATAATCAGAAATCTCAAATCAACAAATATCTAATTATCAAAAACGATAATCAGAAAATAACAAATATCTAATTATCAAAAACGATAATCAGAAATCTCAAATCAACAAATATCTAATTATCAAAAACGATAATCAGAAACAACAAATATCTAATTATCAACAAAGATAATTAGAACTCATCAAATATCCTATTATCCAAAAATGATAATCAAATCTCATAACAGCAAATATATAATTACCTGCAGATAATTAGAAACAACAAATATCTAGAAATCAATTAAGATACTCTAGAAATCAACATAAAAGGTTGGATCGATCCCATCAAATGGCGAGTTTTTAGCTACGCCGCACGTGCATCTTAGATGGCCGAAGCCTACCAAGTAATATAAATTTTTGGCGCCCATTAGATGACCCGAAGGTCCGTAGAGTGACCCGAAGGTCTAGTACTAGTACTTGACCCGAAGGTCCACAGAGTGGCCTGAAAGGCCAACAAATGACCGGAAGGTTCAGCAGAGTGGCTCGAAAGCCCAACAAATGACCCAAAGGTCCATCATAGTGGCTTGAAAGCGCACAAAATCAACTAAATCATCAAACATCAAACATTTCAATTAACGAGTCCGGAATTAATCGAACTATCAAAAGCACATGTCCCATGCCACAAGTTTTACTAAATCATTTAATTATCTTCATCGTTTGCTTGAAAGTGCAAAATCATGTATTTTAAATTAATAACATTTTACGTTCTAAAATGGACAAGTCCGAAATTAAGTGAATTAGTAAAAGTAAGGGTTCATAGTCCTTGATTTTGCTGAAACGTTTAAATCGCTTCCTCATTCTTTTGAAAGCGCAAAATGTAGAAATTTTGAAAATAATTTTATTTTAAAACGATTTGCAAATCCGTGATTAAAGCAGCAACAACTACAGCAATTTCGATAAGGAAATTGTACGTCTTAAAACACCGTAAAAACGGATCTCCAAATCAACATTGCGGGATAACTGCTTGAAAATTAACTTTAAATTTGACGGTTACTGAAGTCAAAGCGACAGTAATTTTTATACGTCAAAATCTCATCAAAATAATTCGCATCAAAATATAACACCATTTAATCTTAATTCATTGAAATTGTCAACAAAACACCGTGCTTCAAAATTTTAGCACCAGTGTAAAAATCCCGTTATTAAATAACGGCAACAAAATACGTTTAAAACCAAACACCGGTTCAACGTAAAATTAATGCAGTAACGTGCACTCAAATTTGCACATATACTACAAAGTGAACAAAGAAATCACTCGAATATATCTTCAATGAAGATAATTCAAAATAGAAAAAAAATCTCAACAAAATCACATAACTACAATCGCTCCGGATTCTCAATCAGATTCGAAATTTTCGAAGAAATCAAAATAAATACATCTATGTGAACAACAAATGAAATTTATTTCAATTTCATATTTTGATTTTTTTTTTAAATCAAAAGGGTTATCAGCCGTACTCAGCGAAGGCAGTCTCACTGTTTCCGCTGCACACTCTGATAAACAGAACTCAAATTACTCAATCATCAAAACACAGTTTCCCTTTTATTTTTTAAATAAAGATATTTAAAAATTTCATCATAATTTCAAAACTTTATTTTTGACCCAAAGCACAACTAAAACATCAATAAATAGTTGTAACACATGTCCTATCTAAGTTATGCTTTATATTATGTCCATAAACCCCTCGCTCTGATACCAACTGCGACGCCCCACCTCTATGCTCACAATAACAAAGAGTATTAAAGGAAATACTGTCTGTTATTACGAAGAATAAGGACGGATAGGAGCGGCCATCCGTAGTTAGGCCTTACACTAGTATTTATTATCTTGATAGGAGTGGTATATTTTATTTTTTCATCTCTATGTTTATTTACTCCCATCGACATATCCAATTCCAGTATAAAACGAACTACGATGGTTCATAATAGTTTAGGACAACATATATAATAATAACACAGATAAGCTAAATGCGGAACACAGATAATATCAAATATCATATATACATATATATATATATATATATATATATAACTGAAGTCAGTTACATTACACGTGATACAATACATATGATACAACTATAACTGTCGACTCAGGAAGTTACATATACAAGTACATTAAATAATCAATATACATGAATACGTATCATCCTATACTATGACAACAACTACTCCAAAAGGTATAAAGAGACTTCATAGCTCAAGCAGCAATCCAAAGCAAGATATCTACAACCTGTAATAACTCGGTCTCACCCGAGTATTAAATTCAAAAGAAAATAATACGCGGGTCAGCCTAATTCAAACTCAGTTATTAATGCACAGAAGCAATGATAATTAAATAACGAATAGACGACAATCACAATATGTCTCGTCCATCCAATCCTTTAATAAGAAATCGGATAACGGTAGATATAACACGTAACAGTGTTAAACAACAAATCAACAAATTCAAATTATCAATGAAGATAAATGAAAGGATTATCAATGAAGATAATTTAGAAAACAACAGGATTGCCTAAACGGCAATCAACAACAAAATCTAATTATTAAACAAATAATTAGAAACTCATAATCTAATTATCAAATAGATAATTAGACAACAACAAAATGATCAAATCAAATCAAATCGAAATACAATTTCAAAATATTGAATTGGACACACACAAAAATTCAAGTAATTGAAATATCAATTCAAAATATAAACTCTGGTAGGGCCGCAGTACATGCACACGTGTACTGCCTCGCCACTATAGTGATGAATCACACAAAAGCTCAATGAATCAAAAGCAAATAGCACCAACTCAGATCAAAATGAACCAGATGGAACTGCAACAGCAAGCACAGCATCCATCCAGTAACCATTAAATGAACAAAGCGCACATGAAGGCACAATGAAAATTCCCAATCAAACACAAGGTCAAACCCAATTACCGGATTCAACTCAAGTGTAATTAGAAAAACAATTCCAATTGCATCAACGCAAGCCAATAAGGAAAGACTGCATACAAAACAAAACTGTAGTCACCAATGAATGCAACATTACATAAAATAGTAATGAGTCAGGTACAACAACATGAAAGAACCAACTAATGAGCAAAGAGTCAGAAACCAAAACAGATGCAAGTGTAGACTGCACCTAAGTGAAGACCACATGAGCTTAGTGCAGCACAAATACTCAAGTGCATATACAGGAATGCAACAGTGAATCACAAACCAAGTGTACCAATGAAACAACATGTTAGCAACTGTGAAACTGGCAGTGCAAATATCAAATACGATAACAAAGGTAGTAGTACAACACAATTCGACTATAAATGCACAGCAATAACATATATTCAGGTACAAGAAGACAGTAAATACAAATACATACGTGAACTACATGCCTCGAAGTACAGAGGACAGTACTCGAAGTCAACATGAAACTGCATCAAAGTGACTGATATGCAGACCTGTAAGCAGTGGACACAAGTGATGTACCAATGATGCAAGGCTAAAAGAAGACAACCAGTGCACTTCAAAACAAATCAGATACATATTTATATGAAACAACACGTATATATATGCAATCAGGCTTCTAAATGAATAATATGACCATGAACCCAATGACAACCTGTAACGACCCGAAATTTTCGAAGCCGAAAATTCCTGACAGTTATGAAAAGAAAGAAAGAGATAAAAGATAGAGAAGAACAGAAACATCAACATCTCACATTCGCAGCGGATAAAATATAATAATAAATAATATAAGTTTACAAATGAATAATCTCCTGTTAATTACATTTAAATACATCAGAGTTACACATTTATACATTCACTAGATAAACAATTATCATATCACAGATGTACAATAATATAATACAGCGGAAAATACTCTATAGGTTCCTGCCATCCAGCTCGCCTCCTGAACTCCATAACGCCCTTACCTGAAAATCTGTAATACTCGGTCTGACCCGAGCATTACACCAAAGTAACACCCAGGTCAGGCTGGAAACCAACGTGAGTAAACCCATTTAACATGGAATACCAAAGCAACAACTTATATAAAACCCGGGTTAACTCATAACAATTTACAAAGTCATAATTTATTTTAGACATCACTTATTCCACACGTCCATTTATAAGTACCAGAATTTAGATTTAAATAATCCAGTTCATTTAAATCACTTCATTCCAGCCTATAGATTTCACATATCAATCTATTAAAATTCAAAGTGATTTCGGATATTTTCCAATACCCGACCCCGGTCTCTTCGAGTCTCATCTCATCCTAACCCAAGTTATCCCAATAAAATACACAACATTTCATATCAGTGATATCAACTCATTCAAAGCATCCTAGTCCATTCAATCATTCATAAGTAAATTTGATCACTTCTAAAATTTATTCAATTGATTCTAATTCAATTTCTAACCTCAATCACTTAGATTCCTTCATTTACCATTAGTTAATTCCAAATCAATTAATTGGTCAACCTTTCATTATTCATCTTAATTATTCACCGTGGATTAATTATTTTTCAGTTACATTTATGTAATTATCTTTGTTTAATTATACGATATTAATTATTCTTAACCAAAATCAATATGTAAATCTTAATTACTTCATAAATTAATTAACTATGTTAATTACATTAATCCTTAATTACTTATACTAATTAATTTCTCATAAGTCTCTTATTATGGATTAATCAGTTTTAATTTATCGATCTTTATTTACACGATTAATTATATAAATTAATGATTTCCCGTTTGCATTTCAATTTATCCTAATTTAATTACATTAAATAGTTAATCATTAATTGAACCACAATATTAATCATTTTGGATTTATCTCAACCTATAATTAATTATCTATTTATTTACTTCATTAAATAAATTGATTACTCCTTAATTAATTATCTTAATTAGTCTCTTGATTAATTTCACAATGCAATTATATTTTATTATTTACATTAAGTAATTACTATTCAAACCATCCAATGACTATTCTGAATTACTTACACTTAATTAATTAACTTAAAACTTAATCAATTAATTAATTATCCATTTTAATTACCCTCTCATTTTAGTGAATCACAAATCATTAAGCCCATAGTAACTTTAAAAATATAAACATTTCTTAATTATGTTTTAAGTTTAAAACAACTTAAAACCCCTAATACTTCGAGTTAAACAACAATTAACTCGAGAATCAACCAAAACAAAAATCAACAGATCATCAATTCACATTGCACATCAAATCAATTCAATCATTCAACCAAATATTTAATTTTAACCATTTAAATTTAAACAAAAATCCAACAGAGTGAGATTTACTCACCTTTGATTTTCGATTTGAAAATCTAATCCAATCTTGGCTTGGCTTCATGGTTTCGACCTTGTATAAACATTTTATAATTTAATAATAACTTGATCTAATTTGACAATTTATTTTTAACATTAAATAAATTTGAATTAAGTAGTTTTAAATAATGGTTCTAATTTTTAAAATGAAATCTACTAGGATAATAAAACTCTAAATTTAACTTTACCATTAGATTTTGGAAAACATTTTAATTTAAAAGTTTATACCTATTTAAGAATCCACTAATTTTCTTCAAACTCTACCAGCATTTTAAAGTTTCCTATTTTGAAAATCTTACATCTATTATATTCTTACTGTTTAAATAAAATATGTGAGTTGATAAAATATATAAATATGTATATTGAAACTAAAACAAATTATAATAAAGCAAATACCTTACTGCTTCATCCATAGCCCAAGATACCCAAACCCTAGCAGCAGCTCCTCCCCTCGAAATCGCTCTGCCACCGTTGCCGAACTACCAAACAACGTTGCCGAGTTCATCACGCAAAACCCAAAACTCACAAAAACTACAGTCGCGACTACCCAATCGCTCTCGTATTCGCCACCCATAGCCGCGAGCCTCACCCTCGATTAACATGAAGCCGAAACCCTCCGATCACTATCTGTTCGAACGCGCGCGCCTCTCCCCCTCGGCCTATTTCAGATCGAAGAAATCCCCTCTTGAATCTTCGCGCGCGGCTATTGTTTTTAAGCATTGATTTGAGTAGAAGATTTGTTACGGCTATGGTTTGTTATCTCTTTTTTTCGGCCTGGAGGGAGTAGTTGGAGAGAGTATTGAAGACGAAGGGGTAAGCGGCCATGATTTTGTACTTGATTTCGTGAATTTTGGGTTAAATTCTAAAACGGGATTTGGTATATAGATTTTTTTTTCATGACTTCCATCAGAAGGAAAAGGAGGAAAGAGACGAGATTTGAAGGAAAGGAGGGGCATTGATTTGAACGAAGAGAAAAGTTAGGTCGGTTATGCTTACATAGGTACAAAATAGAGTGGCCGATTGACTTTTATATTTTTAAAATATTTAAATTATAGATTTTAATTTCAACGCATATCTCACCCGTATGAGCAAACGGTAAATCCAAACCCTACGAAAATTGGAATCCGATAATAATTAACTATTATGGATCCAATGGAACTGGTTTCGTCGAATTCCGAGACTGTGCCTCGGAAGGCTATTTTTAAATTCAATTTAAACGATATATTATTAAAATTGAACAAATTACATTTAAATTAAATTCTAACCATTCTATTATCTTCATTATCATCATTACAAATTTTATAGGCCTTTAAACTATTTTAAATAGGCTTAAAAATTTCATATTCAATAATTTACCCAGTTTCAATTCTTAAATTCAATAATTAAACTATATAATTCAATGATTTAATTATCAAATAAATATTGATATCTTGAATTCAGGTTAAAATTAACTTTTAAATATTTTAAAATGAATTAATTATTCCAATTTAAATTTTTAAAATTTTCAGGTCGTCAGATTCCTCCCCCTTAAAAGAATTTCGTCCCCGAAATTACTAGTTAGGAAGAATGGACCAATACCCGTTTACTTTTTTCCCAAAACTCACATTTCAACATCCTACAAACTATCTTTTATTAAAGACCCACTATGATCTTAACCAACTTTCCAAAACCTCCTATAGTTTCAAACAATACCCTTTTGCTCAATCGTCTAAATTTCAATTTAGAACCAAATTTTGAATTATCAAAATTTTCCCAAAATTTTTCTAACTCTCTAAATTCCCAAAAATTTCTGCCTGTGTCTCCTTTGCGCGGCTAGCTCGGTACAACTACAAAAGGCCTTTACGGGCTCCCAAATTCCAAAAAGAAAACAGAAACCCAAGTGGCTAGATCAAAAACCCAATCTAATTAATACAGAAATTAAAATACATACCTTTTAGTCGGGCAATTCAAATTTATCCTTTGGAATCAAATCCAATTTTTTTCCCCTTATAATACATGCATATCTTACTTAGCAATAATATCCAACGCAACCTTTAAAATCATTTATACATTTCCTTACAGAAATTTTCACATCTACTTCTATTCAAATTAGTTTTCTCCATTTTCATACGAATTCAATTTTTTTAAAATTTGAATATTGAATTTTTTTATCTTTCATTTATAGCTGATTCATATTAGTTTCATCTACTAATTTACTTTAATTTCCCATTTGAAATCGTTTTGTCGTTAACAAAATTTTTCCCAAAACTTTTCTAACTCCCAAATTTTCGATAATTTTTGGCAGAGTCCCCTTTGTACGGAGGAGCTTTTACAATTTGACAAGAGATATAAATATATATACATCGAACCACACGGTGGAAAAAAGCAAAAATAGTTCATATTTCCTATTTTTTGCGTAGCCGTACCTTTATTTAGCATTTTAAGCAAGCAGCTTATTAATTTAAGCAATTAGCGCAATCCAAACCAGCCAAACGGCCCTCTGGTACCTTTACTTACTCAATTTAAATATGTAAGTGCCATATTTAGAAAATTTATTAGCATTTCACTTACTTTCAATAGATAAACAGATGTATATCATAAGCAACAATCACTAAAACGTTTTCCATAAGCGTTTTATATAACTTTAAAGCTAATTCAATTGCTTTCAATCAATTCATAAGCCATTTCATTCAGTTTTAATGGTTTGCAACTCAATTTCTTACATTCCATTGATTTTTAATCCAAACAAGCTCATATTCACTTCAAATGATTCAGAATCAAATTTATTTAATCTCTATTAACTCATAGAGTTTTAATTACTTTTATTTACGCCAAATGACAACTGTCTTTATGCAATTTCGACGATATTCGCTTAACAGAGTACCTATTTTAGTTTATAACAACTTCAGATTGATTTCAACTCATTTTATATTTAATAAATTTCATTTCTAATTTATTCACCAACTATACATTTTCATTTCATTTCATTTCCACATCGTTTCCAATTTAAAACTATTTCAATGAGCTTGACAGCATTCAATGCTTATATTAATATCCATTTCCCAAAATAAATTTAACCCAAACCCTTTATTTAATAACCTTTCATTCTAATAACCCATTAATTCACCCATTTTAAATTTTTAATCCACTTACTTAATTCATTTTTGAATTCATTTTATTAATACAAAGCCATTCTCAATTTTATTTCTATTCACTTGGGTTTTGTTGCAATTCAATCCAGGTCGATTATAAATAAATTTCATACGACAATACTCTCTTATATCTAATTTACTTGCAACTTTCGTTAAACATTATTCATATCACACTTGAAATTTATTTATAATTCAAACCATCACTATTTGATCCAATTCTATTTTTCTTTCTATTTTTATAGCATCTCCGCTTATTTAATTCATTATCAAATCCAAGTCGAATCCTATTTACAATTCGAATTCATTTCCTAACTCCATTATTAATTTACAATCCATTTTATTTAACCAGGCTAAATTTTCATTAATATACTCTATCAAATAATTTATTTACTCAATCGGCTTACCTCCAACTTTTAGATCAATATTCGATTATTTTACAAAAAATCACCTTATTAAATTTTCCTGAATTCAATTTTTTTTTTATAATTCCAGTTTGAATTTTCTTTCATTTTTCCTAAAATTCCAACGTTTTATTTTAAAAAATTAGAAACTTTTTAAATTCAGATAATATTGTTAAAATAGCCTTTTATAAAAATACTCTTTATAACTCGATGTCTCAACCAGTCCATCCTTGTTCTCATAGAAATTCAATCATACGTTGACCAGGCGTAGGACTGAAAATCTATAGGTACTTGGTAAACTCGTTTTCAACATCCAATGAAAATGCTTGGAAAATAATTTTACTGAAAATATAGAAAACAGCTTTTGAAAATAGAGGAAATATCTTTGGTGAGAATGCTCTGGAAATCATCACCCCCATCCATGGTCGCAGTTGACCCGATGGTTACGTTGTCATCCCGACAAAATCCCTAGATAACTGTAGGCCTCCGCGCCCCCCGATTACACCATGGAATCCTCTACAGATCGCAGCTACAACTGAAGTTACGTAGCTATCACACCTAAAACCCATATAACTGTAGGCATCAGCGCCCTCAAATTTCGCTGCCAAAAGAATGAAACTTCTCCACTCCACTCGACCATAGATCGTAGTCTACCGATGTTGCATTACCTTCCTGGAAAAATCAAGTGTAGACTGTTGGCACTCATCCTCCACATGATTTTTGCTATGGTCCCCACAGTAGATCGCATTGACATCGAGTTACACTGTCGTCACAGCATAACCCAAATGCCCATGTAGGCATCAACGCCCTCGACTTTCGCTACCCAATAATCCTCAGGAACTAGTTTGTCCGGACTCCTCACAGGATCAACTTTAGAACACCCCTTGGGGCTCAAGGCAGCACCACTCGGTGGCACTCTTGAGAAGTTCATTTCATGGGAGCGCCTTTTTCTCCAGAGCCATCATCAAACACTTTATACTATACATATAGTATCTTTCAAATCATACACCTAGTATGATATCATACAAAGCTCCTTTACACAAAATCGATTATCCCAAAATCGATAATTCTCAAACTAGGCTTTCCAAATTTTAATATTGATTTTACCCAAAAATCAAAAGCCTTTCCAAATCCAAAGGTTTCCAAAACCTTTTTTCGAAATCCTCTTAAGATCCTTTATATATATATATATATATTCAAATATATATTATTTTTTAAAACATTGGATTATTTCAATCTTGTATAAAACTCCTTTTATACTTCAAACAATTTCAAAATCCTTTTCCTCCAACAATAGATTCAACAAGGGGAGATTTATCTTATACGAAAAGATATATAACTTTGTTTATTCAAAACAAATATTAAAATTTTGATTACTCTTTCCAATATCAATTTCATTCAAATCTGTACGATGTACACTTATCATCCGTGCGCTATACCAATCTGAACGCTCACTCGATCACACAATTTCACTTTCGAACTAGTATCGTCCACCCGACTTCCTAGTGCGGACACAGATCTGGTTTCTTGATTAGAAACCGTCATTCTCCTTGCATAGCTATCATTATGATAGAGAACATCCAGAACCAATCAACAATCCATCCAGGTTCGTCGTCAAAAATCGCGTGAAAAATCCCGACTTGGATCGATAAATTATCTCAAAATTCTGTGCTTGAATATGGATCAAATCACTATGCGAATAGAATAATATACGTACATCCTACGTCTTTAACTTCATTGATTAATAGCCAAATCAATTTCCTTTCCATTCACATTCACTTAAATTTATATTCACTTATTCACATTTGCTTTAGTCCCCATTGGATTATTACTTCAATTCTTATCTCAGTTGAATATTTAATCAATAACAGTTTGAACACCGTCCAGTTTATATTTGAAAAATAGCTTGAAAATTAAAAAAAAAAGTAGTTGAAAAATAATTATTAGTTTGCAAAATAACAGTACAATAGTTAACTAATTGTAAAATAATTGCAGACTAGCTAAATAGTTATAGAGATTTAAGATAATTGCAAAACAGTTGCAAAATAGTAATTGATTTGTAAAATAGTTGAAAAATAATAATTAGTTTATAAGACGGTTGAAAAATGGTTAGATAGCACCCAAAATATTTATAAAATAAATATAAAATAATTTGGCTTTAAGAAAGAAAGGTTGTATATATTTAATAGCTTGGAAAAATAGATTTATATTAAAACAATTTATATTGAAAATAGTCCAGAGTCAAAACTGTTCACTTCCCCAACAATCCAAATTAAATTTCCATTTCCATTTAATTGACTCAATTCTAACTTGAATAACTTCAATTCCAATTGAAATTTATTCAAACCTAATTCAAGTTGAATCAATCTTGATTCCCTTCCAAATTTAATTCAAATTCCATTTTATTTTAATCCTGTTTAACTTTAATTATAATTTCAAATTATTCCAATCAATTTGAATTATTATCAATTGAACCCATTTCAAATTCAAATCATTTCAATATAATCCAATTCAATTTCCCATTTAAATTCTTAAACTTATACATCTTCAATCACCAATCCAATTAATACAAACCAAATTCAATTTTGAACTAATTTCAATCTTGAATTTAAACTACCTCAAATTATAGAAATTCGAGTTAAATTCTCAAAGGTTGGTTTAACTTTTTAAACCAAATTAACCTTTATTCAAAGTTTTTAATTAATTTAATTTCTGAGTCCAATTCTCAAAATTCCATTTTAAATTATCTTTACTTATGTATTTCAAGGTTCAAATAAGAGTTCAATACAATTTTATTTTAAAATTTTCATTTATTATTAAATTTTATCTTCCAGTTTGAAGCCAGTTCTTAAACAATTTTAACTTACGAATTCAATTATTCGAATTTTCAGTTTAAAGTGATTCTATATCCTTAACTTCGAATTAAAGTTAGATTTCCCTTTTATCTCAATAATGGATATATTACCACATTTCATTCATTTAAACAAATTCAATTCATAATTTAAGGATTTTTAATAATAATAGGATGATATTATTCAATTTATTTTAAAACGTCCATCCATTTCCAATTTCCAGATCTCAAACCCATTTTGAGATCACACAAACTACCAATTCAAATTAACCATTTAACTTTCCAAGTTAAATTCCAATTTCATCTTAAAATCTCCAATTCAAGTTGTACATTCAAACTTATTTAACTTCTCCCAAGTTAAATTCAATTTACTTAATCTAATCAACCACATTCAATCCTTAAACTTCGCAATAATAATCTTCCCACTTAAAAACTTATCACTTTGGATATCACATCCCATTTCCAATTTCAAAATCAACATTTAGAATTTATTCAAACTATTTTTTATTTATGTATATTTCTTATTCATACATATTATTTCCTTTACACACGAGGTCATCCTTAAATTTTAAACCACATTTTTTTATTAATTCAAATCAAATTTTCAAACAACCCATTGTTTGCAACAATTCCCAGTTATTCAAATAATACTTATTTATTATTTCCCATTACTTCGAAACAAAATTTTCAAATTCTAGTCCCAGATTTAGAGTTTCATTTTCAATCAACTAAATTTTAATTTGGCTGTATTTCTATTACCAATTAATTTAATTCCAGTCCAAGATTTCAATTTGGTAGCATTATATTACTTCTTAATTTTAATTTCAATAATTTAACAACCAATCACCCTAATATTTATTAGAAGGAAATATTACTTTATGTATCAAAATATATTTTTATATAAATCATTTAAAACCCTTATATAAGAAAATAACAAGTACGCGCTCATACACACACACACACACACTCAACTCATTCCAAAGTACTACAGACTCTATTTAATGAGTAATCCCCACCAGAGCCAAGGTTCTCGCTTAACCTGGCTCTGATACCAAATGTAACGACCCTAAATTTTCGAAGCCGAAAATTCCAGACAGTTTTGAAAAGAACGAAAGAGATATAAGGAGGAGAAGAACAGAAACATCAACATCTCACATTCACAGCGGATAAAATATAATAATAAATAATAACAGTTTACAAAAGAATAATCTCCTGTTAATTACATTTAAATACATCAGAGTTACACATTTATACAGTCATTGGACAAACAATTATCATATCACAGATGTACAATAATATAATACAGCGGAAAATACTCTATACGTTGTTGCCATCCAGCTCGCCTCCTGAACTCTAGAACGCCCTTACCTGAAAATCTGTAATACTCAGTCTGACCCGAGCATTACATCGAAGTAACACCCGGGTCAGGCTAGAAACTAGCATGAGTAAACCCATCTAACATGGAATACAAAAGCAACAACTTATATAAAACCCAGGGTAACTCATATCAATTTACAAAGCCACAATTTACTTTAGACATCACTTATTCCACACGTCCATTTATAAGTACCAGAATTTAGACTTAGATAATCCAATTCATTTAAATCACTTCATTCCAGCCTATAGATTTCACATATCAATCTCTAAAAATTCGAAGTGGTTACGGATATTTTCCAATACCCGACCCCGGTCTCTTCGAGTCTCATCTCATCCTAACCCAAGTTATCCCAATAAAATACACAACATTTCATATCAGTGATATCAACTCATTCAAAGCATCCAAGTCCATTCAATCATCCATAAGTAAATTTGATCACTTCTAAAATTTATTCAATTAATTCTAATTGAATTTCTAACCTCAATCACTTAGATTCTTTCATTTACCATTAGTTAATTCCAAATCAATTAATTGGTCAACCCTTCATTATTCGTCTTAATTAATCACCCTGGACTAATTATTTTTCATTTACGTTCATGTAATTATCTTTGTTTATTTACACGATATTAGTTATTCTTAACCAAAATCAATAAGTAAATCTTAATTACTTCATAAATTAATTAACTATGTTAATTACATTAATCCATAATTACTTATACTAATTAATTTCTCATAAGTCTCTTATTATGTATTAATCAGTTTTAATTTACCGATCTTTATTTACACGATTAATTATATAAATCAATGATTTCCCATTTGCATTTCAATTTATCCTTATTTAATTACATTAAATAATTAATCACTTATTAAACCACAATATTAATCATTTTCGATTTATCTCAACCTATAATTAATTATCTTTTTATTTACTTCATTAAATAAATTGATTACTCCTTAATTAATTATCTTAATTAATCTCTTGATTAATCCCACAATGCAATTATATTTTAATAATTACATAAAGTAATTACTAATCAAACCATCCAAAGACTATTCTGAATTACTTACACATAATTAATTAACTTAAAACTTAATCAATTAAATAATTATCCATTTTAATTACCCTACCACTTTAGTGAATCACAAATCAATAAACCCATAGTAACTCTAAAAATAGAAACATTTTCTTAATTATGTTTTAAGTTTAAAACAACTTAAAACCCCCAATACTTCGAGTTAAACAACAATTAACTCGAGAAGTAACCAAAACCAAAATCAACAGATCATTAATTCATAGTGCACGTCAAATCAATTCAATCATTCAACCAAAATTTAATTTTCCCCATTTAAATTTAAATAAAAATCCAACAGAGTGAGATTTACTCACCTTTGATTTTCGATTTGCAAATCTGATCCAATCTCGGCTTTGCTTCATGGTTTCGACCTTGTATAAACATTTTATAATTTATTTATAACTTAATCTAATTTGACAATTTATTTTTAACATTAAATAAATTTGAATTAACTAGTTTTAAATAATGGTTCTCATTTTTAAATTGAAATCTACTGGGATAAGAAAACTCTAAATTCAACCTTACAATTAGATTTTGGAAAACAATTTAATTTAAAAGTTTATACCCATTTAAGAATCCACTAATTTTCTTCAAACTCTACCAGCATTTTAAAGTTTCCTATTTTGAAAATCTTACATCTATTATATTCTTACTGTTTAAATAAAATATGTGAGTTGATAAAATATATAAATATGTATATTGAAACTAAAATAAATTATAATAAAGCAAATACCTTACTGCTTCATCCAAAGCCCAAGATACCCAAACTTTAGCAGCAGCTCCTTCCCTCGAAATCGTTCTGCCACCGCTGCTGAACTACCAAACAACGTTGCCGAGTTCATCACGCAAAACCCAAAACTCACAAAAACTACAGTCGCGACTACCCAATCGCTCTCGTATTCGCCACCCATAGCCGCGAGCCTCAACCTCGATTAACATGAAGCCGAAACCCTCCGATCACTATCTGTTCGAACGCGTGTGCCTCTCCCCCTCGGCCTATTTCAGATCGAAGAAAACCCGTCTTGAATCTTCGTGCGCGGCTATTTTTTTTAAGCATTGATTTGAGTAGAAGATTTGCTTCGGCTATGGTTTGTTATCTCTTTTTTTGGCCTGGAGGGAGTATTTGGAGAGAGTATTGAAGACAAAGGGGTAAGCGGCCATGATTTTGTACTTGATTTCGTGAATTTTGGGTTAAATTCTGGAACGGGATTTGTTATATAGAATTTTTTTCGTGACTTCCATCAGAAGGAGAAGGAGGAAATAGATGAGATTTGAAGGAAAGGAGGGACATTGATTTGAACGAAGGGAAAAGTTAGGTTGGCTATGCTTACATAGGTATAGAATAGGGTGGCTGGTTGACTTTTATATTTTTAAAATTATTAAATTATTGATTTTAATTTCAACGCGTTTCTCACCCGTACGAGCAAACAGTAAATCCAAACGCTACGAAAATTGAAATCCAATAATAATTAACTATTATGGATCCAATGGAATTGGTTTCGTCGAATTCCAAGACTGTGCCTCGGAAGGCTATTTTTAAATTAAATTTAAACGATATATTATGAAAATTGAACAAATTACATTTAAATTAATTCTAACCATTCTATTATCTTCAATATCATCATTATAAATTTTATAAGCCTTCAAACTATTTTAAACGGGCTTAAAAATTTCAGATTCAATAATTTACCCAATTTCAATTCTTAAATTCAATAATTAAACTATATAATTCAAAGATTTAATTATCAAATAAATATTGATATCTTGGATTCAAGTTAAAATTAACTTTTAAATATTTTAAAATCAATTAATTATTCCAATTTAAATTGTTAAAATTTCCTGGTCGTCACACAACCAGACAAGCTAACATGGATTACCAGACCACATAATGCAATCGACGTGATATATATGTCAATGAACAATGCGTGCTACAGGCTAACTCGAGTGTAAATGGAGATGCAAAACAAACTGACCAAAGGTCAAGCTACAGCATAGTATGACCAAGTGCAGCCTCTATATGAAGTCATAATAAAATATGATATGCCTCAAAGTTCAACAGTGCCATCTGATCAGGGTCGAGCACAAAGGAATGCAACACTGCTTCTCATAAATGAATGACCAGACAATTAAGTAAGCATATGCACCAGCAAATAAAACTACTACATCAAGTGATACTAAGTACAAGTGAAATCAAGTAGAGATGAACAAACCATGGTGTCAAGTTCGAACAATTCCAAAGCCGAGCAAATACAAATATACATGTATGCACACACACACACACACACACACACATACATAGCTATCTTGATTGAAACAGTACCAAAATCAAAATAGTTCAAGTGGCCGGAGTCATGAAATGGCAATGAAAATTCACAAACAAGTCAAGTTACATGATACAAATGACTCAAGGCAGTCAGAGAAGCCAAAGTTTCAAATCAAAAATAAGGTCGCGGGTGAAAGTGACCGAAGTCGACAGTTCACTACCAAAGAAATAGCCAAATTCAAACGAAATCAAACAGTGCCAGGATAAGCAGAAAAAAAAATTATCAACATCAAAACAAAATTGAACAGCCGAACATAGTATCGAATTAGATGAGACTGAAATAAAAATCACTCACCTTTTCCGACGAGCGCAGATCCAATTTGCAACCGAAACCAATGATCGAACAAACCCGAGTCGACGCCGTGGCATCACGAAGTCGATCGAAGTCAAGAATCGAAACCCTAATTTCTGAAGCAAAATCGAGCGCAGCCATTTTTTATTTTTTTTCTTTCGTTTGTTCTGGTTAGGGTTTTCGATGAAATGAATAAAGGGGAACGGCATATGCTTGACATAACACGGTACCAAAGATAAACGTGGGCCGAGATTAATTTTAAAGCCCGCAAATCCTTTAACAAATTTATAAAAGAATTTCAACCCGATTACAAACTCCTAACAGTAATTAGCCATCAACATTAATCATCATTTTGACGATAATTAATTATTACAAAACCCCGGGTTGTTACATATATCATCAGTTATATATTGATACTGATTGATTGTTTTGGATGATGATTGTGATGGATGCATGATTTTATGACGGATGAATGGATGTTTTATTTATATCATCATAATCTGCAAGTTCTTTATTGATTTGTCATTATTGATTCGGGATTGCAGTTTGAAATGATATATAACTGTATTTTTATTTTTAAATTACGGATTGAAATGATAAATATCCGTATCACTTGACCATAGGATAGTGTTAACTCCGCCCCGGCCATGACTCAACGACTAGAAAGATTACCGACCCAAAAGGATACCGACCTAACAGGCTTGAGAGGGATGCCGACCTAAGGCCTAAGAGGGACACCGACTTAAGGCTGAACAGTTGCCGACCTAATGCTTTAACAAGGTTGCCGACTTAATGCTTAACAAGAACGCCGACCCAACTGCCTAAAACAAGATGCCGACCTAAGATAGCTACCGACCTAAGATAGTCACCGACTTAAGATAGCTACCGACCTAAGAAGCCGACCTAACTATCCAGAAAGTTTGCCGCTCTAACTGCTCAAGACAGGGACAAGATCATGAACTATACCTAAGTCGCAACCGACCTATGACCTATGTTAGGTCGTTCACGACCCAAGCAAAGGGAGACAAGTTCAATGCAGCTACTTGGCGCAGTGGCCTCTTAACTCATACCCGATCCAGGACTTACCAATTAAGCTGTGACTTGCGACTTGCTAGTTAACTCGTTCATGACTCACGACCTAGCTTGAGTCGTCCACGACCTAAAGCTACTAAACGTAAGCCCGATGCCGTATTACTGATACAAGGTTGTGTTGACTCGGGGGCGACCTGGGACTTATACAAGTGAACCTATGTGAGACCGTGGGGTTTGGCCAGATAAGTTGGCCACGACCTGTCATAGGTCGGTCACGACTTATGACCCAAGGGGAAAATTTTCCTATAAATACCAACCTACCTCAAACATGAAGGGGACTTTTGGCCGATCTCTTTAAGCGCCGATACTTTGCTGAATTCTCGACTCACTCGACACTTCAAGTACGAAAGGCATCTCAACTAACTTAGAGAGGAAATCTAACGCAATCTACATGGATTCAAAGAATTCTTCTGCATCAAAGTTCTAGTTGTTTGTCTCATCAGAATTGTAATTGAAGATTATTGTAAAGTTGTAATCAATTCAGTAATAAAGAGAATTACAGTGGATGTAGGCTCACCCTAAGCCGAACCACTATAAAAGCTGCTGTCTTTTCTGCTTTCTCTGTGACTTTTCTACTTATTTCTAGTTCCCGTGTTCACGGGTGGTGCTTTCGCTCAACTTCAATCTACACCGGGGTGTTAGCGTCTGATTTTTACGTTAACATTTTTGGTGCTTTCATTGAGAACCCAACTCAGGAAACTTCCGCCATTACTCCGCAAAGGTCTGCTGAAAGGATTTCTTTTAAAACCAGAAGTTTATTGGAAATAATGGCTCTTGGGCGAAAACGAAGTTCTGTAAGATCTGACAATGTCCAAGAGAATACTGCTACCTCTCCTCCTTCAAGTCAAGCAGCTCCAACTGTTGGAGTTATGCGAGCAGAATTGGACATCGTAGTTTTGGGGCTGAATCAACAATTGAATGCTCAGAATGCACAGTTGGAAGCCCAGAATGCCCAGAATGCCCTGATCTTAAGTAAGTTGAATGATCTGCTAGGGGCAAATCGTCAACCGTTTAATAATGATGGGAACCCTACTGTGGAAGTTCAGGATGTTGAAGGGAACATTTCTCAAAGAGCCGCAGACCCTGTAGAAAGGACTCCTCCTCAAGCTGGAGGATCAGGGCCGCAGCCGACCCTCCGTGAACGATTGTCAAGGCAGAATTCAGAGAGAGTGGTTGATGTGTGCCCTCCAGAGCCTCTAAATGATGAAGAGTATTTTTCGGGTATGTTTCGTCAAATCATGAAGGAAAATATGCGAAGAGATGAAGATGAGAAAGAGTGGGGTTTTGCTCCAAGCAAAACTCCATTTACTGAAAAGATCTTGAAGGCAGAGTTCCCAAGGAAATTCTTCCCCCTACTATTCCGGCTTACAATGGGACGAGTGATCCTAACGAGTTTCTGTATAAGTACGACTGGCATATGACTGGTGCCAGGGCGTCTGATGAAATTAAATGTCGATATTTCCCGGTATATCTCGAAGGTGTGGCTCTATTGTGGTTTACAAAGCTGCCGGTCTGGTCCATCGATCAGTTCTCCGATTTGACCAGGAAATTCAAGGAGCCATTTCGATTGTATGCTTCTAAAGCAAAGGATATAATGTCACTGTCAAGTCTAGAGCAAAATCCGGGAGAATCCATCAGGTCATTTTTGAATTGTTTTAACATAGCTTTGGCCGAGGTAGATAATGCTAAGCCACGCATGGTCCTAACATACTTAATGAGGGCGATTGACAAATCGAGTCAATTTGGAAAATGGTTGAAAATGAAGGAACCAAACTGACTTGACAAATTCTACAAGAAAGCGGATGAATTCATGCGCTTGGAGAGCCTCCAAACACCGGCTAAGGTGGTATCAGCGGAAGCCGGGAACAATGGTGCTGCTTCGAACAAGAAAGAAACTAACACTCAGAAAAGGGGAAATGATAGTGGAAAGAAACAGGGAGATGCTAAGAAAGGTCGTCCTTTCAATTTCACACCCATGACCGATACCCCTGAGAACATCTTTTTTGCGACCATGGATGATGTCAATTATCCGACACCACCTAAAATGAGAGTTGGGATTAGGATGGAAAAAAGTGGAAGGTTCTGTCGGTTCCACAACCAACCCGGCCATGACACCAAAGAATGCCGTCAGTTGAAAGAGGTAATTGAACAACTTTTGAAAGAGAACAAGCTCCAGCAGTATGTGAAAAGAAGTACAAATGCCCCAACCTCGTCGACTCAAGGACAGCAAGTTCCCGCTCACCGTCCTGGCTCAAGTAAGAAGGCCGTAGAACATGAATCAGAAAGGCCTGTCATCAATATAATAACTGGAGGACCTCACCCAGCAGGCAAAAGCTGGGGCGAGATGGAAAGGTATGCCCGGGCCTTGAGGCATGTACCAGCTGAAAAGAATGTTTTTGTTTTAGAGAATGATGCGCCTTTAAAGCAACAAAAGACTTCCACAGATGATATTGTATTCAGTGCCAGAGATTCTTTGGGTATCGAGGCTCCTACCACAGATCCTCTGGTCATATCCGCTGGTATTGGGCCGGCTACTGTGAGAAGAGTTCTAGTTGATTGCGGAGCTTCATGCAACATTCTCTTCAAGAAAACCTTTGATCAAATGAAGATTCCAATGGCTGACATTCAAGCTTATCACTTAAGATTGCTGGGTTTGCTGGAGAATCCAAACAGCCGATTGGGACCATAGATTTGTTTGTAGAACTCGGAAAGGGACCGAGGAAGGTGGCTCGAAAGCAAACCTTTATAATTGTTGAAGAATTCTCTGCCTACAATGCCTTTTTAGGCCGACCAACTCTTGCTGCATTCAAAGTTGTTCTTGCCCCATGGGGTCTAACTCTAAAATTCCCCACAGATAACGGATTTGGTGTGATTAAGGGATACCAAGATGCGGGGCGAGAATGTTACTTTGCAGAGTTGCGAGAATCAAGGAAAAGAGAAATGGGAAAAGGTGCAGCGACTCCAGTCCGCACCAAAGAACAAGCCTTCTAGCAATTACAGGGTGGATCCTGCACTGGTGAATGTAGTACCGCACGCAGAGAGATGGATCCAAGGAAAGCCAGTGCAGGGGAGAATAGGGTAGTACCGGTGGAGGTAACAGTGCCGGTATCCGTTGACCCAAAGGACCCGAACAAAGTGCTGAATGTGGGTTCACAACTCAACACAATGGTGTAAAATGTTCTGATTTCGTTTTTGAAGGCAAATTTGGATGTATTCGCTTGGACTCATGCTGACATGTGTGGAATACCCCCAGAGATTGCAGTACACACTCTGAACATTGATCCAAAGTTTACAGCTGTGAAACAGAAGAGAAGAACCAGGGTCCTGAGAGAACAGTAGCGTTAAAGGAAGAAGTGGATCGGCTCATGGAGAACGGTTTCATCAGAGAATCTACTTATCCAAATTGGGTATCAAATCCAGTGCTGGTGAAAAAGGCTAACGGAAAGTGGAGAGTATGCATTGACTTTTCAGATTTGAACAAAGCCTGCCCCAAAGACTGTTTCCCGCTGCCCAGGATCGATCAGTTGGTGGATGGGACGGCAGGACATGAATTGTTATCTTTTATGGATGCATACTCCGGTTATAACCAGATTATGATGCATGAGCCAGATCAAGAGGATACGAGCTTCATCACAGATGTTGGACTCTACTGCTACAAGGTCATGCCTTTCGGACTCAAGAATGCAGGGGCAACTTACCAAAGGCTTGTTAATGCCATGTTTAAACGACATATTGGCAAGACAATGGAAGTTTATGTTGATGATATGCTAGTAAAGTCTAAGAAAGCAGTGGACCACATGGAACACTTGGCAGAGATGTTTGTAGTGCTCCGTAAGTACAGAATGAAGCTTAATCCCCTGAAATGTTCATTTGGAGTGGAGTCCGGAAATTTTTTGGGTTTCATTGTGAGCACTAGGGGTATTGAAGCCAATCCAGCTCAGATCACTGCCCTGGGAGAGGTCAAGGCTCCTAGAACGAAGAAGGAATTGCAAAGTCTCAATGGAAAGGTTGCTGCTTTGAGTCGGTTCATTTCCAAAGCTACTGACAAATGCATTCCATTCTTTGATGCTCTGAAGAAATGAAGAAAAAACTTTGAGTTGACTCCTGAATGTCAGAAAGCATTTGACGAGTTGGTTCGTCATATGGAAGTGCCTCCGATACTTTCAAAGCCTGACAGTGGTGAAGATCTCTTCATATATTTGGCGATTTCGTCTCGTGCTCTCAATGCAGTGTTGGTACGGGAAGACGCAAGGATTCAACGCCCAGTCTATTATATTAGCAAAAGATTCACTGGGGCAGAGATGAACTATTCAAGATTACAAAAGCTCGCCTATTGTTTGTTGATCGCATCAAGAAAATTGAGGCCGTATTTCCAAGCTCATCCAATCAAAGTCCTCACTGATCAACCTCTAAAGCAAGTCCTATTCCGTCCTGAGACTTCGGGCCGTCTTTTGAAATGGAATATTAAACTCAGCCAATATGACATCACTTACCATCCCCGAAAAGCAATCAATGGACAAGCTTTGGCAGATTTCATCGCAGAATGTACGGATAAGGGTGATTGTGAGGAAAAAGTCACTGATAGCGTCCCAATCCTATGGAAATTGTATGTCGATGGCGCAAGGAATGATTACTGTTCCGAAGAAGGGGTTGTCCTTGAAACCCCAGAAGGGCGATCCCTATGTTATGCGCAGATACTAGAATTCCCTACGACAAACAATGCAGCCGAATATGAAGCTCTCATCGCTGGTTTAAGGATCGCTAAAGAACTAAACATCAAGGCATTGCAGATCTTCAGTGATTCTCAACTTATTGTTTGCCAAGTCAGGAAGGAATTTAAAGCTAAAGGAGGGAATCTACCCGTCTATTTATCAAAAGCCTGGGAGCTCCTTCAAGATTTTGACCGTTATTCAATAAACCATATACCCTGAGAAGAGAACATGAAGGAGGATTCTCTCGCAAAGTATTCAAGCACTGGTGAAGCTCAACTATTGGGAATAATTCCCGTCGAAGACTTGTCAGCTCCAAGCACAGATGAAATGGATGTTGATTGGATTATGAATGTTCCCAAGAGCAAGAATCATGGATGACTCCGATACTTGAATATTTACTCAATGGTTCTTTGCCTGAAAGTTCAAAAGAACGACAGAAGCTGATGAGGAAAGCCTCTAGATATATAGTTCAAGATGGTCGTTTGGACAGACGAGGATTTTCCATGCCATTACTCCGATGTGTGACAAAGGAAGAAGCTAAGACAATTCTGACTGAAGTACACGGAGGGGAATGTGGGGATCATACAGGTGGTCAAACTTTAGCAAAGAAAATCCTCCGTTATGGATACTTTTGGCCAGAAATTAATCAGGATGCTGCTGACCATTCCCGAAAGCGTGATAAATGCCAGAGATTCGCTAAAATTCCTAGGGCACCTTCCACTGAGCTAACACAAATGGTCAGTCCATGGCCGTTTGCCATCTGGGGAATAGATCTCATTGGGCCTTTGCCGACTGCCAAATCGGGAATTAAATATGCTATCGTTGCTGTTGATTACTTCACTAAATGGGCTGAAGCCGAACCATTGGCTACTACTACCTCTAAGAAAATGATAAGTTTTGTGACTAAAAATATCATTTGCAGGTATGGTGTGCCTCAGAAGATAATCACAGACAATGGTACTCAGTTTGAAAGTGAGGAGTTCCAAGATTTTTGCAAACGATTCAAGATCCGAAAAAGCTTCTCAGCAGTGGCTCATCCGTCGGCAAACGGGCAAGTGGAAGCAGTAAACAAAATCATCAAATCAACCATCAAAAAGCAGCTGGAAAAAGCAAAAGGTGGTTGGGTCGATAAGTTACCGCTTGCACTATGGGCATACAGAACCACCCACAAAACTGCGACTGGGCATATCCATTTTCATTGGCATACGGATCAGAAGCAACGATTCCAGTGGAAACTGAAGTCCCCTCACACAGAAGGATCCAGTTTGATCAAGATGAGAATGAAAAATTGCAATTGGAAGCACTTGACCTCCTCGATGAAAGAAGAGAAGAGGCTAGGCTTAGAATTGCAGCTCACCAGCGAAGAATAGCCAGGCACTTCAATTCCAAAGTTCGTCAGCGCAGCTTTGAAGTTGGAGACTTAGTCCTGAAGAGAATTATGACAGCCATAGGTGTGTTTGGGTCAAACTGGGAAGGGCCATATGTTATAGGCGTGAAACTTCTTGATGGCACATTCAAACTCACAACTGTCGAAGGAGAACCAATCCCAAGAGCTTGGAACAGCAGTCATTTGCGTCCATATTTTATTTAAAAGCTTTGCTGAAATGTTGTAAAAGAATTACGACTATATGATTCTTGTATTGAAAGCAATTGTAAAGCAAGTGAATAATGAAAAGCTATAAAGTGGATGTAGGCCCATCTTTTGGTCGAACCACTATAAATCTTGTGTTCTCTACTATTATAAACTGCTTTGTTTTATTTCGACATATAAAATACGTTAATTGTGTTACTAAAATGTCGATTTAATAATGCAGGCCATAAAAACAAAGCTTACCCGTCACAAGACCAAGCGATCTCCGACATCACCCAGCAAGCAACCGCTAAACCATTTAAAATTTCCATACTCAAATCCTACAAAAGAAGTGCTTCGAACAAAAGTTAGAGATGTGGATGAAAGTGGACCATTTCTAACTAACTGCAAATGTTTGTACAAACAAACAACCAGTTAAATAGCCAGTGTCTAGCACCACCAACTCGCTTAACTATGAAGTATATTTCTTTTGATAAGGGAAATTATTGGCAACTAAAAAGGGATGACACTTGCAAAAGACAACGGGGATCGCCGACATGAATAGATGGCAAAGAGACATGGGCGAGCAAGCATCCAACAGCAAAAGACCTCTTCGGAGGCACAAGCCCTCTTCATGGCACAACGCTTCGGAGGATAAAGACCTCGAGCGGGCTTAGCCAGAAAAAGAGAGATCTTTCTCGATACAAAGTTGCAGACTGATCGGTTGATACACTCCCGTGAATCCGTCCAACCGAGAGAAAGAAACTCCAAACTTCCAGGCAAAAGTCCTACTCAGAGGCACACGTTTCACCGAGATTGAAATAAAACTTCCAAGTGTTGAAACGTGAAAAGCCCTCTTTGGAGGCCCATTTCACCACAGTTGAAATGCTAAAAGACCTCGAGCGGGCTTAACCAGAAAAAGAGAGATCTTTCTCGATACAAAGTTGCGGACTGATCGGTTGATACACTCCCATGAATCCGTCCAACCGAGAGAAAGAAACTCCAAACTTCTAGGCAAAAGCCCTACTCAGAGGCACACATTTCACCGTGATCGGTGATACACTCCCGTGAGATGAAATGTGAAAAGCCCTCTTCGGAGGCCCGCTTCCCAGCGAACAGGGAAAATAAAGCCTCTCCCAAGGGGCAGAAACAAAAGACCTCTTTCCAGGGGCACAATCAAACAGAAAGAACCCTTCCCAGGGGCACAATCAAACAGAAAAACCTCTTCCCAGAGGTGCAATCAAACAGAAAGACCTCTTCGGAGGCACACGTTTCACCGAGATTGAAATAAAACTTCCAAGTGTTGAAACGTGGAAAGCCCTCCTCTGAGGCACAACTCTTCGGAGGCACACGTTTCACCGAGATTGAAATAAAACTTCCAAGTGTTGAAACGTGAAAAAGCTCTCCTCAGAGGTACAAATTTTCAAAGAAGCATTTCACCAGAAATGCAAAGCAAATATCAAAAGCCCTCCACCGAGGCGCAATATAAAAAAGAGAGAAGAAGCCCTCTTCAAAGGCACACTTTAGCTTTCAAAGGAAGACTGCTTCTTCTATTCTTGAAAATACTCTTCCTCAAAAAGAAGTTGAAGTGCCCTTCAGAGGCCCGCTTTACCACATAGGAGAATTCACTTGGTAAAAATGTGTGAAAGCACAAAAGAAAAAGTGATATCTTCGAAGGATGAAGCGTAAAAACTCATATGGAGTGAGCTGCACTCTATTTTGAGCAGAATAGTATTCCTCCAAGTACGTAATAATTATTCTCCAGAAAATATGATTGCAAGTCCCCTCAAAGTATAAAATATTGCAACAAGCTTATGGTATAGGGGCAACATGGTATAGCTACATTGGTAAAAATTACGCTCAAACAACATACCACAAGCTCACTGCAATATCATATAAAGAAACTTGTACAAAAATGAATAGTCAAATACAGACAGAAGTTTGTACAAACAAAAAGAATCATTTTATTCAATACTATCAAATTTTGTACAGGTACAGGATTCAAAATAAAAAGAAAAAGAAAAGCGGAGGCCGGTACCCGCACAAATCTCCGGCCAGCACAAGCAAAAAGCAAAAAGTAAAAATAAATCGAAGCAGGACCCCTTATTTCTTCCTGCCACCACCCTTAGATCCGTCACCTGACCTAATAGGAAGCTTTTCAGGACGGCTTGGGAGAGTCGGGGATGAAGGAGAGAGGGTTACAGCCGGATCAACTTTCGTTTCCTCTTCAGAAACAAGAATGTCTTTCCTTCTCTTCTTGGAAGTGACACGCTTCCTCCTTCTCCTTGAAGAAGACTCACTTCCCGGAGTAACAAGAGCAGATAATTTTATGTTATCAGAAGTGGTTCGCTCCGGAGAATCATTGCCTTCTCCAAGCCCTTCTCCCCCGTGTTCTTGAGAAGCAATATGATCATTTAAGCCATGAAGAGCCTCTATTTGCTCCTCTTGCGACCCGGGTTGAGAGGCGGATGGAGGAGTGACCTGGAGAGGCGGAGGAGGAATAATTGAAGGAGGAGGAGTCTGAACGATGCTCGACACTTTATCTACAGAAGAAAAGAAGTTAGAGTCAGTAAAGAGAGGAGATAAAGGCTCATTGAGGTTCAGGAAATAGTCGAGAAGCTCATCGAACTCATAAGAAGCAAATGAGCAGTCTACTTGGGCAAGATTAACAGTAGAGTTACCTGGAGAAGTCGGCTTCCTGATATCAACCTCATAAGACTGTGCTTCGGCGCTCTCTTCGCCTTCATCTCCACCCTGTGTACTTGTAATCTCAGTTGTAACTTTGACCAGGGATGGAGAATGAGAACTGGAGCCGACAATGTCGATTTTGGCCGAAGGCGAAGGCTGGACTGGAATAGTTGAAGTAGTTTTTCCTAAACATTCCCCTTCGGCCATCTCGGCTCTTAATTTTGCAAGTTGTTCTTTTCCCGTGGTGAGAGCGGCGCGAGCGTCGTCATCCAAGTAATGCTCCTCCAGAGCTGATTCGGCATAGCCAGCACCTTTACCGCCAAGCATGTCAAGTGCGGCCTCCCACACTTCAGCCAGAGTAACTTCAATTTGGGACCTAGAAAGGCGAGACTACCACGCCCCAAGATGCTATGCAGGTAGAAGTCAAATAGTGTCGAACTGATGCTGGTCTTCGTTGCCTCATGAGATTTCTTAGCTGCAATATTACCGGCAATAGCCTCATCACGCTCTCTTTCAGCTTTGCAGAGTTGAAGCTTAAGCATTTCGATCTCCGCCTCTTGAGAGTCGGTTTTCTTCCGAAGCTCTGCAATATCAGCAATATAGCCCTCATTGATTCTTTTTTGCACTTCGAGCCTGTCTTCGGCGTCTTTTTGGCTGGCATGAGCATCTATCACTTGTTTCTGAAGCACCTCTTCTTTTTGAGTGTAAGAAGTAGAAGAAGTGGCGAGTTCTTCTTTAAGTTTCTCGACCTTTGCCTCAAGCTCTTCATTATAAGTAGTGATGCTCCTCATCCCGGTATCATGCTGCTCAAGAACCTTCTGCCATTCAGCTTCGTCATTCTCCATAGTAAGCATTGCCTCGAGATTCGCACGGTTTACCCTTTGAAGCTCGTCAACAAGCTTTTGCCAGTTCGACATCCTTTCAATATCAAGCCTGATGGCATCGAGATTTTGCAGCATGGCAGGCTTGTCAATAGGGACCAAGTCAAGATCGAACCGCACTCCCTTTAGGCACCAGTGCGGTAACCGGCTTTGCAGAGTAGCCGGGCCTGATCCAACTTGGAATTTAGGCCTGTTGATTATTGTCTGAATGTCTGTCTTCTCGAGAGCAGGAGAGCCAGAAGGAATGTCAAGTGAGACTGGGGCAGTGACCTTTTCAGGAGTTGTAGAAGCATGCTTTTCACCGTGTCGGGCACACTTGCTTGGGTCCTCTACTATATGGCTTTTTCCCCGATCACCATGCGACGACTTTCTCTTGTGAGAATCGTCACCTCTCTGGAAAGAATCATGGTGCTCCTCCCTTTCTTTTCTCTCATAACGCTCTTCTTGAGCCCTTCTCTCCTGAGCCTTTCTAGCGGCTCTCTCTTCATCGGTTTCTCTGTGAACGGGAAGGTAGCGCCTATAATCATATTGACTGCGCCTCCCGTAGCGCTGAAAGTCTTCATAGTAAGAGCCGCTGCGTCCCATCGGAGAATCTGAAATAAAAAAAAGCAAGCCTTAAAAGTCTTCAGAGAAAATAAGCATAACTTTAGAATCTTCAAAGTACAAAGAGTTAGGAGTATACAAGTGCCGGAAGATTCTAAGTGTGTGTGATGTGCAAACTACGCGCATCAAACTACGAACCACTCTTTAATTGCGGAGTAATCGTGGGGGTAGTAGTTAACGTCAACTCTTGGGTCGACGGAGCTTGTTGCAAAGAAGAAGTCGCTTCCACTACTGAAGAAGAAACTCTAATAGTGACAGGGTCGTCTTTAAAGATCTTCTGTGAGGTGGCAAAGAGGTCGCTCAACCCTTCGAAAGTGTCGTCCCCGCTCTGCCTGATAGGGCTTGTTTTCCCGGCTTCTTCGCCATACTTCTGTGAACGTAAGGGAGATCCCTGAGGCTCTTCTTCCTCAACGACCGGGGCAAGTGCGGATTTGCCAGACGACCCCACAACATCGACAGTAGTAGAGCACTTCACTAGAGAAGCCTCAGGGTAGGTTCTTTTGGTTTGGGTGCGTCAGAAGAGATTGGGGCATCTAATGCTTTAGCCGGGGAGTCTGGGACCTCATGAGGATCTGTAGAACGAGAAATGTGTAAAAGCCCGTACTGATGCAAAAGTTCATCCCTCAACAAAAAATGTATACTTCTCTCTTCCGCGGCAACGGCACTCAATCTTTCAAAAAATTTCTTATGGTTTGGATCTCTAGAAGGGAGAGGAAGTGATGAAAAGAGCAAAGAATGAAATTAGCAATTGGTAATTCAGATCTTGAAAAGTTTGTAAATGGAGAAAATAGAAACAGGTAATCTTACTTCCTACTCTCCAGATGGCATAAAACCCTGGGGGGCAGCGAGCAAAGAAAATCTGGTTCAAAAATCCATGAACACTTTCGGTAAGATCAGAAATAAGCTTGCGGTTTCTAGCGCTTCTCACAATAATAAGGGAAGGATGGTCTTTACTCTTTGCAAACGAGCATAAGTAGCGAATTTCTTCAAAACTCGGCAAGCGATCAAGAGTTCTCCTATACAAAACACACAACCCCATCAAGATGGCGTAGCCATTAGGATGAAGTTGGAACGGAGAGATTGTCAACCGGAGGAGAAGGGTTCGAAGGAAGTCATTAAAGGGAGGAATCGCCCCGCTTAGGCACATTTGACGATTGACTGCAACAAAACCGTGGGGAGGACTGTCGGCAGTATCATTTGGTCCGGGAAGTTGAGCATCATTTTCAGCAAAACCAAACTGAGTACGTAGCTGAATGACGCTCTCGGAGTTCGGATAGTCGAAGTTCTCTCTGGAGGATTCTCTATGGGAATAGCTATCGGAAAGGTCTCTTCAGCTTGAGCTACCCCTTCTTATTCTTGGTGGGAAGTCATTCTACACAAACAACTGGATGTTCAAACATGAAGGTGCACGTTTCCTAAAGTGTGTGGAGTGTTGTGTAAAATCAATCAAACAATAAGAAAATGTAACTGGAATAAAAACTAGCAAGTATTTGTCAGTTATAAAGTCCAGGGATCGTTGTTTTAATATGCAAGTGTAATGTTGATGCAAGCAAATCAGTTCAAGTTAGCGATGCTTTGCATTAATACTTCACTTTAGTTGATTGGTTCACAACATTTCATATAGTGTATTTAAGTTGATTACTTTATGTTGACTAATCTGTCATTTGATGTGGGCAGTCAATGGCAGTATATTTGCCTTGGATTTTTGCGATTGTTGTTTTCAGTAGGTTGTTAGCCTATAAGTTAATGTGGTCTGTGAAAAAAAAGGCAGCAGAGTTAAAACAATACAGAATTTAAGCGGTTCAGTCCTGTAGATTGAGTTAAGAATTCAAATTGGAGTTATGCTTTTAAGTGAGAATTCGAGTTGGGCATCTAAGTGTTAACTCGGCTGCGACCCAAGGAATCTCTCGCGAGTTAAGATTAGGTTTCTTGTTCCTTAAATCGGCAGTTCTTTAGGTCGTAAGGAGTAGTAAGGAGGAAGGCTCTGGTTCAAAAAGTGGTGTGAAATTCCCCAAGGGTTAACTCGGCCACGGTTTAAGGGTTAACTCGACCACAGTTTAAGGGTTAACTCGGCCACGGTTTAAGGATTAGGTCGGCCAAAAGCTAAGTCACCCAAAATCACTGGGTCGCGTCCAAATCAATATCTCGCTCCACTCAACCCGTTAAGCCGTTAGCCGCTCCATCCACAAAAAACCCTCATTCCATTCATGCTGTCGGATCATCCAGTAAGCTAGTTCGAAACCACTGCAAATTCAACACCTTGCAATCCTAACGCAATTCGAAAATCGATTAGCTTGAAGCATTGAAGCCTACCAATCAAACGTTTAAACCTAAATCAGACCAACTAGAGTTCGCCAGCTATCGAAAATTCACGATGACGCATTGCGTGGAGAGGTGGGTTAGGATGGAGAAATGGAATTCACGAATCTGAGATGGTAAAGGGTCAGGAGAAGAAAACAAGATCACTTACACAATGTAATCTCAAGATTAATCGGTGATTGATTGAATCGAAATCGCCTTTGGAAGCTCGGGAAAGAGTTAACAGCAAAAACAAATGAAGAGGCAAGTAATGAGAAGAAAGGAGAGGATAAACGACTTATAGCAGAGAGACCTGAAGCGGCGGGTGTGACCTAACTGTTAGGTCGTACATGACCTACCGACCTAGAAAGTGGACGGGTTAGAGAATGTCGAAGCATACGACCTAACCAGTAGGCGAATACTTCGAGGGGCAATTGTTAACTCCGCCCCGGTCATGACTCAATGACTAGAAAGATTACCGACCCAAAAGGATACCGACCTAACAGGCTTGAGAGGGATGACGACCTAAGGCCTAAGAGGGATACCGACTTAAGGCTGAACAGTTGCCGACCTAATGCTTTAACAAGGTTTTCGACTTAATGCTTAACAAGAACGCCGACCCAACTGCCTAAAAAAAGATGTCGACCTAAGATAGCTACCGACCTAAGATAGTCACCGACCTAAGATAGCTACCGACCTAAGAAGCCGACCTAACTATCCAGAAAGTTTGCCGCTCTAACTGCTCAAGACAGGGACAAGATCATGAACTATACTTAAGTCGCAACCGATCTATGACCTATGTTAGGTCGTTCACGACCTGAGCAAAGGGAGACAAGTTCAATGCAGCTACTTGGCGCAGTGGCCTCTTAACTCGTACACGATCCAGGACTTACCCATTAAGCCGTGACTTGCGACTTGCCAGTTAACTCGTTCACGACTCACGACCTAGCTTGAGTCGTCCACGACCTAAAGCTACTAAATGTAAGCCCGATGCCGTATTACTGACACAAGGTTGTGTTGACTCGGGGGCGACCTGGGACTTATACAAGTGAACCTATGTGAGACCGTGGGGTTCGGCCCGATAAATCGGCCATGACCTGTCATAGGTCGGTCACGACTTATGACCCAAGGGGAAAATTTTCCTATAAATACCAACCTACCTCAAACATGAAGGGGACTTTTGGCCGATCTCTTTAAGCGCCGATACTCTGCTGAATTCTCGACTCACTCGACACTTCAAGTACGAAAGGCATCTCAACTAACTTCGAGAGGAAATCTAGCGCAATCTACATGGATTCAAAGAATTCTTCTACATCAAAGTTCTAGTTGTTTGTCTCACCAGATTTGTAATTGAAGATTGTTGTAAAGTTGTAACCAATTCAGTAATAAAGAGAATTACAGTGGACGTAGGCTCACCCTAAGCCGAACCATTATAAAAGTTGTTGTCTTTTCTGCTTTCTCTGTGACTTTTCTACTTGTTTCTAGTTCCCGTGTTCACGGGTGGTGCTTTCGCTCAACTTCAATCTACACTGGGTGTTAGCTTCTGATTTTTTCGTTAACAGATAGAAAATTATATACGGGCACCACAGTCTATGTATATAAAAACATTTTGAATAGATTTTCTATATTTTGGAAAGGAATATACGGTTTAATAAATATTAATTTTTGATGTTATATAAATATTATTTTACATATATATAGTTAAATTCTTGAATTTAAGTTATGTATAAAATTGATTAATAAAAATGAGTTTAATAATAAAGTTTGATTTCTTTTATATAAAATGTTTAAGTATCTATTTAAATCCTATAGTATATAGAGTTTATAATGACTCAAATATAATTAAGGTTGGAAGATAAATGTGAATTTGATGTGAATTAAAGTATTTAAGAATTATCCTCGAAAAATTTGACTTGAAATGTAAATAAATTGAAATTTAAAGGGTATGATTTTATAAGTTGATTTTGTTTAGAGGATTTAAATGAATATCAAACTGATTTAAACGAATATTATTAAGTTAAGTTAATTGAAAGAATAAGCAGTTATTTGAAGTCTAAAGGTTTTACTAAAATGATATTTGATTTTTTTGGTAAACATTTCAAACCTAAATAATAGTAGTTGAAATTGATGTATATGAAATTATCAAAGAATAAGTCTTGAAATGGTGGGAAAATTAAAGCTTTGAAATATATGGAAATTTTATTGGTTTATTTGGGGATTTAAATCCATATTGGAATTGATTTTTGAAGGTGAAGAAGCTATTTTATTATATAAAGTAATTTAATAGTTAAACCATTTAAGTGGTAGTATGTTTCAAAGTTATGAAATTCAAAGTTTTATGTTTTTGAAAGGCTATATTTCAAGTTTTGGTTTCGAAATAATTTTTACTTTGAAATTGTTATGGTTCTAGAAAATGATATATTTGAAATGATATCATATTTATTTGGGTTTAAAAAGGGAAATGATATCGTAATTTTATGGTTTTGAAATGGAAATTATAGTCTGGTTTTAAAGTATAAACTATTTTGAAAAGTCCAAGGTATTATAATAACATTTGGTTGTTAAAGAGACCGGGATCGTAAGTTGTCATACTCTCTGCCAACGCCGAAAACAACTTTAACAACTGTGTACACTGTGGAGGTTTCAGAATGAAGTAGGATGACGACGACGTTTCCTTTGAGGTAAATACGTTGACACGACTCCCATGAGTTGGCATAAGTTGGCTAAAAACAGAGCGATTCTCAGGCCAATGAGGTAGCACATTTGATCGGACACATCCCTTCGATATTATACATTGACTTTTGGATTGATTCGGTGGTCACTTTTGATTTTTTTTTTATTTGGAGGTGTGGCTCCAGGTGGGCGGTAGCTGCACGCTATGCGTTACAACCAGCCCGGATGCATAATTGGTATATCTACCCTAGCATTGCCTAGTTGTGCCGTGTCACCTACACTAGCGTGCCTCGTACGAGTTTGGTTTTCTCCCGTAGCCCGTGGAGTATTTAGGGTAATCTCCCGACCTGGAGATGCATTGATACTGGATGGACTACTGGGACTATTACGTGTTAAGGTGGAAAATGTAAAGCCCTAATGCTATTTAAAATTAAGTTTATTTTATAATAGACATTATTATAATAGCGAAATATTACTACATAGTAAATAGTTTAACGGATCCTTAGGAGATGTAAATCCTGAGGATCTCTTAAGTTACTGCACTCACGTTAGACACAGGATAGGATATGTCAAATCCCGTAAACATCTCTAATGTCGTTCCACTCATATTTATTTTTGTTGATTTAAATTACAAAAGATCTTTTAGTTCTGACTCGAGTGTTTTGTCTTTTCAATTCACTCGGGTCAGCCTGAGCATTTCAGGATTTGAAGACTTTATTTCGAACTGAGCCTTTAATTCACATACTTGATTTCAGGATGTCAAAAGGCTCCCATACTTTTACTTATTTTTATTCTGATAATCAATAGTTTCAATTATTGTAGTGAAATAGAATGTAACTAATTAATAATTGCAGCCTTTAATTAACAAAAAAGTTAAATTCTAATTTATAAATGGAATTAAAATAAAGAAAAAATAAATGAAAAAATGGAATTTAGTACTTAAGTTCTGAGGTTTTGAAACTTTCTTTCGAATGATTTTGGAATGTAATAATGATATTATTTAGAAGTATTTTCTGATATATATATATATATTAATATAATTTGAAAGAATTGTTTTAAAGGAATTTTAAAAAGAAATAAGTCATGTACTCCTCTCTTTGTCGTTGGAAAATAATTTCGGTGATGAGCGCACGCATCATCGACATTCATTTTCGAGTTTCGAAGTGGGAAGACCACTGTAGTAGTTTTACTGCAGATTATTTTTATAAGCAAATGTAAATTTCCAATTTGTTTTAAATATAATTCGATATATAAACTGTGAGTATATACATTTATCTATTACTTTAAAATGATTTGAAATTAAACCCGGTATTTAGTTCTTAAGTTTCAGATAATCAATAGTTTCAATTATTGTAGTGAAATGGAATGTAACTAATTAATAATTGGAGCCTTTAATTTAAAAAAGAGATTAAATGCTAAGTTATAAATGGAATTAAAAGAAAAGAAAGTTAACATTTGTAACCTATGAAACAAAGGACAGTTTATTGAACATTAAATTGATTATAAGAAATGAGAAACGGATCCTTAGGAGATGTAAATCCAGAGCATCTCTTAAGTTACTGCACTCGCGTTAGAAACTGGATAGGAGATGTCAAATACGGTAAACATCTCTGACGCCGTTCCACTCATATTTATTCTTGTTGATTTAACTTACATAAGATCTTTTAGTTCTGACTCGAGTGTTTTGTCTTTTCAATTCGCTCGGGTCAGCCTGAGCATTTCAGGATTCGAAGACTTTAGCTTTGGAGGACGAAGATGAAGATTTATATTATTATTATTTATTATAGTATTCCACCACATTCATACTATTTCCGCTGCATTATTAGTTTTTTCTCTGGTATGTGTAACTCTAATATGTATTGTATAAATATAATCAAATATTTTGTAAACAGCTTCATGAAGTGTATATTTGATTATTATATTTTATCGTTCCGCTGCAAGATTCTATTTTGTTTTTTTTTTTGCTTCTCCTTCCTCTGCTTTTTCTTACTTACCCGTTAACAATCCACCCTTTTGTATTGTTTAAGTATGACGTATGTGGTTTATGGTCGATTTAAACCATGTAAAAAGGCGGGACATTACATGTGTAGCGAAAGTCGAGGGCGCTGAGGCCTACAGAGGCATTTGGGTTATGCTGTGACGATAGTGTAACTCGATGTCATGCGATCTACTACAGACCATAGCGAAAGTCATTATGTACCGCTGTGAGCCAACAGTCTACGTTTTATTTTATATTGGTAGACTGCGACCTATGGTAACATAGCGAAAGTCGTGTGTGCTGCTGAGAGCCAACAGTCTTCCTTTGATTTTACATCGGTAGACTACGACCTATGTGGGAGTGGAGAAGTTTCGTTTTTGATAGCGAAAATCAAGGGCGCTGATGCCTACAGTTACATGGGCTTTTGCTGCGATGGCAACCTAACACAGGGTGTAATTGTGGCCATGGATGGGGGTGATGATTTTCACAGCATTCTCACCAAAGAAATTTCCTCTGTTTTCAAAAAAAATGTTTTCGATATTTTCAATAAAATTATTTTCCAAGTATTTTCACTGGATGTTGAAAATAGGTGTGCTAAGCACTTATAGATTTTCAGTCCTACGCCTGATCAACGTATGACCGAATTTCTGTGAAAACAAGGATGGACGGGTTGAGACATCGAGTTATGAGAAGTACTTTTATAGAAAGTTATTTTAATAATATTATGTGAATTTAAAAGTATTTCTAAAATTATAAAATAAAAGAGTAAGCTGCTATTCGAGAAGCTTTTATGAACACCTGACACGATAAATTGATACAGTATTGTTTTTAAGGGGGGCGAATAAAATAGTTCTACTCAAAATACATTTTGATATAAAAGAAATATTTTCTTAAATTGTTATATAACTTGGATTTTTGGATGATAATATTTTAAACAAATAAAGATTGGAATGACTTATATGATCAAATGGGAATTTGTATGGGCATAAATGACATAAACGAATTATAGTTCAAATTTGATTTAAGTCAGATTTGAAATAAATTGAATTAAACTGAAAATAAAACCCAGTTGTATTTGGATTAAATTGAAATTAAAATAAAAAAAATTGAGATGTAGATGATATTAAGTAAAAGTAAATTCTCACTTAATTTAAATTCAAGTGGATTGAGTGGATTAAAGGGAATGGTATGATGCTAGATTTAACTGAAGTTAAGTTAAATAGAATTGAATTAAAATAAATTCAGTTGAGTTATAGATAATATTGAATGGAATAAAATTCTTATTTAAATAAATAAGCGTAAACTATGTAAGTATTTAATTGGAACAAATAAGCTTTGGAAGCTTATAAAAGGATTGAAAAGCATTAAAATAAAAATATAATCCCTAGTTAAAGATAAAGTGAAAATGTGATTGATTGTAAATGGATGGAGAAGTATGAATATTAATAAGTGAGTAGCTTATAAAAATGTAAAAAAGGAAAAAATAAGTTGAAATAAATGCGTTGGAATTTTGGAAAATGAAAGAAAATCCAAACTGGAATTATGAAAAAAATTGAACTAAGGGAAATTTATGAAGTGATTTTTGTAATAAAATCGAATATTGATTTTAAAATTGGAAGTAAGCTAATTAGCTAAATAAATTATTTGATAGAGTATGTTAATAAAATTAACTCGGTTGAATAAAATGGATTATAAGTTAATAATGAAGTTTGGAAATAAATTCGAATGATAAATAGAATTCGATTTGGATTGATAATGAATTAAAAATAAGTGGAGATTATGTAAAAATAAAATAGAATTGGATTATAATAGAAATGATTTAAGTTACAAATAAAATCCAGTTCGAGTATAAATGAGTTAAGTATGTGCTTGGACATTATTTTGATAAATTGAGAATGTGAATAAAAAAATGAATTAAATTAAAATGGATGGGCTAACTGAATTAAATGGAATTCGATTTGATGATAATAAAATTGAATGGAAGTGAACTTAGGTTTGAAGTTGAAATAATTTGAAGATAGTAAATTAACTTAAGTTTAAACTTAATAGAAGTTCGACTTCGAGTAAAAGTGAAAGTCCATTTAATAGAAGTCTGGGTTAAATTAATTTGGGAAATGATTATTAACTTATAAGTATTGAATGTGCCAAGCTTAATAAAAATGTCTTTGAATGAAACAATTGCGGAAATGGAATGAAATGCAGGTGTATGGCTTGTAAATAAGTTAATATGTGAAGAGACTTTAATAAAAATTGATTTTGGAATCAAGTGAAGTGAATTGGGTTCGTTTGGATTAAAAAGGAATTGAATATAAGCGATTGAATAATAAACCATTCTAACTAAATGAAAATTTGGTTGGAAGCTATACGAATTAGTGTCGAAATCTTAAAATTGTTTATAAGAATTGTTTAGTATGCATTGCTGATTCCATGTGTTAGCTATTGAAAATGAGTGAAATGTAGATAAACTCCCTATATTTTATACTTACATGTTTCAATTAAGTATGTACAGGTACCAGGACGCCACTTGGCTGAATTTGGACGCGCTAATTGCTAAAATAATAAGCCGCTTGCTTAAAAATGCTAAATAAAGGTACGCCTACGCAATAAAAATAGGAAATATGAACTGTTTTTGTTTTTCCGACCGGGTGGGTCGATGTATATATATTTATATCTCTTGTCAAATTGCAAAAGCTCCTCCATACAAAGGAAAATCTGCCAAAAGTTTCCTAAAATTTTGGGAGTTAGAAAATTTTTGAAAATTTTCGGAAAATTTTTGTTAGCGACAAAATGATTTCAAATTGGAATTGAATAAGGAATTTGGCAAATGGAAATTGGAACTAATTGTTTAGTTGAAATTTTCGAAAGAAAATGCACAAAATGATTTAAATGTTGTAATTGGACATTATTGCTAAATAGGATATACAGATGTGTTAAGGCGAAGGATAAATGGATGTTTTTGGTTTCAGAAGATAATTTGAATTGCCCGACTAAAAAGGTATGTGTTTAAATTTCTGTATGAAATTTGATTGGGTTTTTGATCTAGCCACTTGGCCTTTTGTTTTCTTTTGGGAATTTGGCAGTCCATAGAGGCATTTTGTAGTTGCACCGAGCTAGCCGCGCAAAGGAGACGTTGGCAAAAAGTTTCAAAAATTTAGAGAGTTAGAAAATTTTTGAGAAATTTTTTATAATTCAAATTTGGATTTAAATTTAAATTTGAATAAGTGGGGTAAATAATGTTGTTGGAAACTTTGGAAGGTTTTGAGGAAGTTCTTTGAAGTAATAATGGGTCTTTAATAAAAGATATGTTATGGCAAGTTGATAAATCCGTTTGGTTTTGGAAAATAGTAATGGGTAATGGATCATTCTTCTTAACTAGAAATTCGGGGTTGAAATTCTTTTAAGAGGGAGAAATATGACGACCCAGAATTTTTGGATGTTTGTAATCGGAATATTTAATTTATTCTAAATGTTTAGAAGTTAATTTTTAACTTGAATTCAAATATCACCATTTATTGGGTAATTTAATTATTAAATTAAATTATTTGAAGTTGCGTAAAATGTTGAATCTGGAGTTTTAAGTCTGTTACAAATGATTTGAAGGCTTGTAAAATTTATATTGATAGTGTTGAGGATAATAGAAGTTTTAAAATTGAATTTAACAGTGACTTATTCGGTTTTGAAATTATATCGTTTAAATTGAATTTAAAAATAGCCTTCCGGGGCAAAGTCTCAAAATTCGATGAAACCAGTTTCATTGGATCTGTAATACTGTATTATTAGCGGGTTTCAATTTTTGTAGTGTTTGGAATTGTTGTATGAGCGTATGATATATAAACGCGCTGAATTTTGGAAATTTAATATAATAACTGAGTCAAAAGTTTATCTCCTCCAAAAGATCGAATCAGGACTCAAAAACTTTTCCATCGTGTTCGAAATAGGGTTATTACATTATAAATACCTAGCAGCATGCCTCCGTTGGGGTTCAAAGTTTCAAGATATGTATAACGATTTGGAATTTTTATAATATAATAAACATTGGAAGTCAATTAGTCAAATATATTTTTATAATTGGACACTCGTACTCAAGAAGCCATCCCCAATTTATATTTCATCTTCGTCTCCCTCTCTACCCTTGACACCGAATCGAACACAAATAAAAAAATCTCTTCGCCCAAAATCGAATTCGTCGAAATCAACAGGGTCGGTTCCTCGTTTCAAAATGGAGGGAAGCATCGTCGTTTATCCATCGCGTCGACTAGGGGAAAAGGGTTAGACTGTGGCGGCATCACGTTCGAGTAATCTCGATTTCGAGCATCATGTTTACGCTCTGCTGCATCGCTAGGTTAGGGAGGAGGGAATGAGGTAAGGTGCTCGATGTCAGGGGAGCACGCGCGTGATTTAGGCTAGGGGACGTGATTGCTGTGTTGTCCTTGGCGACAACGAGTTTGACTTTGGGATCGAATTCGACGGCAGCAGCGAATTCATGAGAGAAGGCAGAGGCGAAGTTCGATGTCGATGCGTCGATGGAGCTTTGAGGCTGCAGGCGATGGCAGGTGGGGCCGACGACTCTCGTTCGAAGGGGGATGGAGGAAGGGTCGCGATGATTTGTACAGCCGTGTGCTCGAAGTTTGTGAGGTATAGTTTTTAGTTTTCTACAGTTAAAATTAATATATATGTATATATAAATAGGAAAGAATATGAAGATATGTACACATATTTTTACTCACCAGTCAGATTTAAAATGCTTTGATTCAAAAATATATGTATAAAAATGAAAATATATGTTGGTAATCTTTATTTATAAATTTAATGGTGAATTAAACTATTTTGCTGCAAACTGAAAAGGGAAAAATATATTAGGCCATTATTTATTTAAAACTAGTTAATAAAAAATTATTAACTGGTAAAAATAAGTTGTTTGATTATTTTAAATATTAATAAATTATATAAATATTTGTACAAGGTATAAATTATGGAAAATCAAGTAGGTTTGGAGTGGATTGCATAAACAAGCTAAGGTGAGTTAATTTCACTCATCTGGATTTAATTTAAATTTAAATGGTTAAATTTAAATAATTGGTTGAATTGTTGAATTGATTCAATGTACTATATTATATATAGTAGTATATAGTATATATAAGAATGATTGATTTCCTGCATTTTATAGCGGATAAGACCCTATGTGCCACATAATAGCGGATGATATTATATTTAAAACCCATATACCGTGATATTCCACCTCGAAGTGGAATTGGTATTTTATATTTTACTAACATTTGTAGATGCAGGGAAACAGGTTGGATGGATCCAACTGGATTTCTCAAAATTTTATATATTGTTCTAATAATTCTATATCATGATTATTCGGTAATGAATTATATTGATAATTAGAGATATTGGATGTTATAGTTCAAATTAATATATTTCGGTATACTGAGTTATCAAAATCTATAGAACTGGATTTTCGAAAATGGAAAATAAAAGAGAAAAATCTTTAAGCAAAATAATCATAGAGGATTTGAATAAATTTAAGAATGAATTTGAAAAGGTAAAAGTGATTTTAAAATTTTAATAAATAAATTCCGTGTATGAAAAGGGAATTTTGAATAAACAGGAAGATAATGAAATTTAACTTAAGTGTTATTATTTAAAGAATAAAACATTTATTTTTAAAATTTAAGATTTAAATTATTGAAAAAAAGATAAAGAAGGAATTTGTGAAAATTGGAAAATGGTATTTTCAGTCAAAAGATTTTAAATCATAATGAAGAAATAAAAATCTAAAGTCAATGAGTTTTGAAATAAATGAGTAAGTAAAGGAATTTATTTCAATGTGGAGTAAATTGAAAATAAATTTGGAAATTGATTTAAGTATTTGAAATTGGAAATTTAAAGGAGAATGTGACTATGAAATTTATAAACTGGGTTTATAAAAGTGAAGTAATATATCAGTGGATATTTGGAAGAATAAACTCATGGTGGGAATTTATTTAAGGAATGGGTAAATTTGTTTAAAAATAAATAGTGATTTATTTTTAAAAAGGATGTGGAAGGGAAGCGTATTTCCCTGAATAGCCAAGTACGCTTCAACAAATTTTAAGTATAAGTAAAGAGTTTTAAGTTGTTTAAAAAAAGTATGTTTAGAAAACATATTATTTCTAAATGTTTAAATTCTAAAGTAAGTATTTTCTTTTAATCTATTATAGCAGTAATTATTTAAAGGTGGCTTGGTATTATGTTTTAATAGTTAGAAATTCAGTTTTATATTACACAAAGTAGTTTTATTTTAAATATTTTTAAAGTATGTATTTTGAATAAGTATTAAAGTAATTCTTAATTTAAATGTTTTAAAGTATATTTTATAATAAAGTGTTTTAAATTATTTTAAAAATATAAAGTTTTGTGCTTGGTGTTTTCAGTGAAATAAATATTTCAAAATTTATTTCATGAGAAAAGTGTGGTTTGAAAACTGTTTTCAAAAAGGGTTGAAAATGAAAATATATCTTGCGAAGATACTTTGGGGTTAATAAATAATTTAGGAGAAATTATTTATGTTTGACGGTTGTTGTGAATGATAATTGATAGTTAAATAACCGACTATCAATATTAGCTAATGCGTTGATTATTTCGAAGAGACTGGAATCGGGTTTGCTATATTACAGCATGATATAATCAATTTAAGTGTGGTTTTCTCATGCTGGTATTCCAGGCTGACTTGGGTGTTATTTCACTATAACGCTCGGGTCAGACCGAGTATTATAGAACAGGAAAGGATGCTGTGGAGCTCAGGGGACGAGCTGGATGGCGATACGTACTACCGTATTTGTGTTAAATATTCCGCTGTGTATTCAGATTGCGAGGACATGTTATGAATACTATCCAGTTGTGAGTTACGTATACTCTGATGATGTAATGTATAAACGGATATATTCGTTTTTGTGTAAAGATCATTTATTATCTATTATATTTTATTCCGCTGCGCTGGTTAGATTTGGATGTTGTTTTCTATTTTCTTCTTTTACCACTTCTTCTTTAACCTGAATGGTTCGTGTTTCTGTTCATTTTGAGTTGATTGATGTAGGATAGTGATGACTAAAGGGGTACAGATTTGCGGGTCGTTTCAAATGTAATGGAATAATATAGTATATGACAGAATAAAATCTTTGTCTTCGTCCTCGGGAAATAAAGTCATCGAATCCTAAAATGCTCAGAATGACCCGAGCGAATTGAACAGACAAAAACTCGAGTCAGAACTAAAAGATCTTATGTGAGTTAAATCAACAGAAATGAATATGAGTGGAATGGCGTCAGAGATGTTTATGGGATTTGACATCTCCTATCTAGTGTCTAACATGAATGCAGTAACTTAAGAGATGCTTGAGATTCACATCTCCTAAGGATCCGTTAAAATTTTTACTATGTAGTATGTTATTCCACCTTTTGGTCAAGGCTGGAATATCAACAAATTGGCAAGGAAGAATGGATATCAGGATTGTAGATCGATTGGAAACAAGGCTGCAATCGATGTCGTTAAAATTTGGCTAAGCTTCGATCAGGACGGAATCTATTGGAGATGATGATCAAAGCAAGAAGAAGCTATGTTTCAAATTTCAGGTCGATCGGAGTTCGTATGCACAAGATATGGATGGGCTAAGACGCACAAGGAACGATTCGTATCAATGCATTTCGCATCGATCAGTAAATGGCATTTCGAGTCGATACTGTTCGTATCGATCAGAGACAGAACATGGTGGTGGACTTCGAATCGATATCGTTCGTATCGATCAGCTTGGACTCGACTCAATGGTTTCGCATCGATCTGGTAAGCGGGCAGGTAAGGTCTCGCTCGTATCCATCCTAAGGATGAGCTTCGTACCCATCCTCTATTTCACATCTCTCTTCACGGCCACTTCGTATCGATGACCCTCATGGTCATTTCGTATTGATCAATTTGTAAGGGATTGGTGCGAAGTGTACTCCTGAAATCAACACGAAGAAGGACACGAATTGATGGGCGCGAACGTATCACGTTATTGATATGAATGAACACGAAATACGGATGCAAGCGAAGAATATCCACGAATCAAGGGAAGAAGCGTTCAGAACGGCGAACAATATGGATCTCCCCTATTTTATAGTACACGTCATCAAGCGAGCACGTGCGCTTGAACGACACGAAGTGGATGGATTCGAACCAATGGATTCAAAATCTATATCCTAAGAAGAACACGAGATTGCATCGATCATATCTCCTAAACCGCTGATCCAAATGCAACGAAATTTTCACAGCAGCTTGCATATAAGGTAAAGAATGTTCCTGCCAAGTTTCATCCCGATTATATCATTTTTTATGGATACGAAATGGATTCGTATCGATCATAGATCGATTCAAAACTTGGTGGGGTCGGACGCGTGGGCCCACTCGCATGCCAGAAGAAGTCTCCCGAAGTTTGAGCACAATATCAGCCTTCTACACCTATAAATAGCCCCCCGAAGCCTACAGAAAAAGGATCTTTTGGCTATTAGACGTCCAAACTCTGTCGGATTCATTTCTACATCTTTCAATCGCTGTTGTACTCAAATTACTTCACTGTAATGCTGTAATCATCTGTAACTAGCAAGGATAATCAATAAAAGATAAAAATTTGAAGTGGACATAGGCCGGAGATAGCCGAACCACTATAAATCCGGTGTTTCTGTTTGTTATTTCTGAATTGTTGTGCTTGATATTGCTTAGATCTGAAACTTGTTCTTGAATATTGTTGATTTACATTCATAGTTTGGCGCTTTCACGATACTTGGGGTTTGTGACCATTTTTGGTGAAAGCACTTTGGTGCTTTCACTGAGAAGGACTAGCACCCGCTACATCGGATTGAAGTTTGGATTTGAAAAGAGTAAAGAGTTTAGATTTGAAAGACAATGACTCGTCAGACAAGCAGGAGACAAAGAGCTGAGAGAAGCCAACAGGAAGGAAGTCAAGAAGCATCCTCCGGAGCTGGGGAAGGACAAGCTTTGATCTACATAACCAGGGATGAAGTGGAGGCCATGGCCAATTCATTGCAGGAGAGATTGTTGAAAAATCAACAGGAAATGATGCAGACTTTCTTCGAACAGATGAGAGCTGCAGGAACACAAAACCTTGGACAGACTACAGTGACTTTGAATATGGAGCAAGGAACTAGGGTTGCAAAGCCTGATGGAGGACAGAATACAGAACCAGAAGGCAGTCAACAAAGGCTTGGGGGTAGGCCCGCAGGATCTAATACTGGAAGGCCCTTGGATGGAGCTCAACAGGCTAGAGCGAGTTCTAACATCAGTGAACCGCATGAGGAGTATGTACCGGAATTCCCTCGAAGGTATGGGGGGCAATCTTTGACAGATAATGCTGGATTAGTTGAGATTATCAGGAGAACTATGCGTGGAGGTCTGACTAATAGAGATTTGGAAGGGGTGAACAAGAGTCCGTTCACACGGGAAATCAGGATGGCACGAAATCCGCCTGATTTCAAGCTACCTACTGTGGAAGTATACAATGGCAAGGCTGATCCGACAGATCATCTAATGAGACATACTAGACACATGAAAGTACTGGGGGCATCGGTGGAAGTTATGGCCCAATGTTTTCCGTTGTATTTGACAGATATAGCCGCAATGTGGTTTAGGAAGATGGAAGAAGGGTCTATCAGAGCATGGACAGAGCTGGTAGATAGTTTTCTAAGGCAATTTTGGGTTCATATTAAGAGGCCTAAGAACGTGATGATGCTAACGTCGGTGAAACAAAGGGCGGATGAATCACTTAGAGCTTTTCTAACTCGATTTAATGCGGTAGTTGCGTCGGTGGATCGGCCGGATCTATCAATGGTTTTAATGGATGCCGTGTCAGGAGTCAGGGAGGTTTAGATTTCAAGGTATCTTTAATACGAGACCCGTCACTGGATCTCGAGGAATTTTTTCACGAAGCTGATAGATTCCTTCGATAAGAGGATGCGTGTGCATATTTAAAGTTGAAGGAGGTGAATGCGACTGAGGGTGGAGGACCATCCAGCAGAGGTTCGGATAAAGATAAAGGAAAAAGGAAGTTGGACGATGATTCTGGAATATCTAGGAAGCGATGGAAGGATCCTAAGTTTTCCACATACACAGGGTTGAATGAGACGCTGGAGCGGATATACTTGGATACCCGGAATCGCCTCCACTATCAAAGGTCGGCTAGGAGAGAGCCTTTTGGGCGAGAGAGGGCATCAGGAAGGAAGTGCCTCTTTCATGATTTGGATGGGCGGGATACCAACAGCTGCAGGCACTTGAAGGATATAATCGAGGAGCATGTAAGGAATGGACAGTTGTGACAATATGTCGGAACTCGAAATGCAGCGGTGGAGCAGGAGCAACCACCGCCTACCTCGAGCAACGATGGTGTGAGGTTCAGGAATGATGGTAGATTGATTATCCATTAACCAGGATAATATTAAATAAGTAACAAGCTACTAGCAAACGGCAAAGTCATTTACACATGTATGGGGACGGATATAGCCCCTAGGCATGCTCTGAATGATGATAAACTGCGACGCAATGGTTTGTGAAATATGTCTTTTGCTTTCTAATTGGACACTGATTTTTCTAGTTTGGTTTGGAGTTTGGTTTGAACTCCTGGTTTTGTTTGCTTTCTGATTTGGATTTTCCTTTGGACGATTGTTTTTTGTTTTGGATGTTGGTTTGGATTTCTGGTTTTCTAATTTGGTTTGGATTTTGGATTGGATTTTGATTTGATATTTATCTGGTTTTTGGTAAATGGTTGTTAGGTATGGATTGCATCTGGAAAGGGGTAAGTCTATTCGTCCGCATGTGGCGAATTGGCTTATTCAGGTCGTTGAGTATGGACTATGTTCAACAAGGGTCCGGAGTAACCAGGATTTGGCCTAGGACTTAGGCCCCATATTATGGATTATTGTTTCAGGTCGCTAAGTATGGAATATGCTCGGCAAGGGTCCGGATAGACCAGGATTTGGCTTAGGACGTGGCTTTGTACAACGTCCAGGGACACTGGACCACGGTTGTCAAGTGTGGATTGCACTTGGCAAGAACACAGAGAGTTTAGCTCAACGTCCAGGGACAATAGACCACGGTCGTCAAGTGTGGATTGCGCTTGGCATGAACCCGGAGAGGTTAGCTCAACGTCCAGGGACACTGGACCATGGTCTTCAGTTGTGGATTGCGCTTAGTAAGAGTCCGGAGAGGTTATGGATTTGGATATCGACCCGGAGAGGTCCTGGATTTGGTTATTGGCTATTGGATAAGGATGGATTAGGACTCAGTTGTCGAGTTCAAATGGATATGGAATTGGCTAAGACATTGGTTGCTGGTTATTGGCATTTCGAGTCGATACTGTTCGTATCGATCAGAGATAGAGCATAGTGGTGGACTTTTTATCGATATCGTTCGTATCGATCAACTTGGACTCGACTCAATGGTTTCGCATCGATCAGGTAAGGTCTCGCTCGTATCCATCCTAAGGATGAGCTTCGTACCCATCCTCTGTTTTACACCTCCCTTCACGGCTCGTATAGATCAATTCATAAGGGATAAGTGCAAAGTGTACTCCAGAAATAAACACGAAGAAGGACACGAATTGATGGGTGCGAACGTACCATGTATGGATATGAACGAACACGAAATACGGATGCAAGCACAGAATATCCACGAATCAAGGGAAGAAGCGTCCAAAATGGCGAATAATATGGATCTCCCCTAGTTTATAGTTCTACGTCATCAAGCGAGCACGTGCGCATGAACGACACGAAGTGGATGGATTCGAACCAATGGATTCGAAATCGACAACCTACGAAGAACAGGAGATTGCATCGATCATATCTCTTAAACTGTTGATCCAAATGCAACGAAATTTTCACAGCAGCTTGCAAACAAGGTAAAGAATGTTCCTACCAAGTTTCATTCGGATTGGATCATTTTTTGATGGATATGAAATGGATTCATATCGATCACAGATCGAGTCAAAACTTGGTGGGGTCGGTCGCGTGGGCCCACTTATGTGCCAGAAGAAGTCTCCTGAAGTTTGAGTGCGATATCAGCCTCCTACACCTATAAATAGCCCCTTGAATCCTACAGAAAAAGGATCTTTTGGCTATTGGACGACCAAACTTTATCGGATTCATTTCTACATCTTGTAATCGCTATTGTACTCAAATTATTTCACTGTAATCGCTGTAATTATCTATAACCAGCAAGGATAATCAATAAAAGATAAAAGTTTAAAGTGGATGTAAGCCGGAGATAGCCGAACAACTATAAATCCGGTGTTTCTGTTTGTTATTTCTGAATTGCCGTGCTTGATATTGCTTAGATCTGAAACTCGTGCTTGAATATTGCCGATTTACATTCATGGTTTGGCACTTTCACGATACTTGAGGTTTGTGACCATTTTTGGTGCAAACATAGTAATATTTTGCTATTATAATAATGACTATAGTAAAATAAACTTACTTTTAAATAGCATTAAGGGGTTACCAGATAGCCCTTACCACGTAATAGTCCCAGTAGTCCATCCATATCATGGTCCCTCCTGATCAGGAAGCCACCAGAGGATACCACACGGGCTACGGGAGAAAACCAAACTCGTATAAGGCGCGATAGGGTAGATGACATGGCACACAAGGCAATGCCAGGGTAGATATACCAATTACGAGTCTGGGCTGGTGGTAACGCGTAGTAGCTACTACCGCCCACCTCGAGCCACACCCCCAAAATTAAAAATCAAAAGTGGCCACCGAATCAATCCAAAAGTCAGAGTATAATATCGAAGGAGTGTGACCGATAAGAGGGGCTACCTCCTTGGCCCGAGAATCGCTCTTGTTTTAGCCACCTTGTGCCAACTCACGGGAGTCGGGTCCACGTATATACCTTGATAGAACGTCGCCACCATCCTACTTCATTCTGGAATCTCCACCGCGTACACGGTTGTTAAAGTGATTTTCGGAGTTGGCAGAGAGTATGACAACTTCTGATCCCGGTCTCTTTAACAACCAAACGTTATTATAACACCGCGGTCTATTCAAAATAGTTTATGCTTTTAAAAGAAGAATAAAATATCCATTTCAAACCCTTATAAATACGATATCATTTCCGTTTTAAAATCCACATCAATATGATATCATTTTTATAAAACCTAAATCAATATAATATCGTTTTTATTTCAAACATATCCTCTTTCCCAAAATCATTACGCTTTCAATGTTACAACACTTTGAAACTAAACACTTGAAATTATAACATTCTCAAATTATAATACTTTGAAATTCACAACTTTGAAACATAACTTCCATCACTTAATGGTTCAAATATTAAAATTCTTTATATAATAAATAGCTTCTTCAATTTCGCAAATCAATTACAAAACAACTCGAATTCTAAAATTTTGTATTTAAACCAAATCCCAAACCATAAATTTCAATACAATTCAGCTTTCAAATAAACTATACCAAATTATATTGATTTCACAACTGATTGATCCACAAAATAAACCCTTTTAAAATTCAGTATATTTCAAGCCTTAAGTATTCAACAATTTCAAAACTAGATTTGATAAGTACAATTCAGCAATTCAATTTTCTATCATTTAGTTTTGAAATATTTTACTTAATAAATCAATTATAATTTAAATATAACCCAAATTTCAAATAACTGAATATCTCCTTAAATTTAATTATACTTGAAATATTCATTTAAGTCACTCTAAATCAGAATCAAGTTATAAGAATCATGCCCTTTAGAGCCACAATTTTATTTAAATTTCAAATCAAATTTATTCGAGTATAATTCTTAAATAATTTAATTCAAACCAATTTCATATTTATCTTCCAACCGTAATTTTTTTAAGTCGTTATAAACTCTATATACAATATAACTTAAAAAGATACTTAACCGTATTATATAAAACGATCAAACTTTATTATTTGGCTTATCTATATTTGCAAACAAATTTACACATAGCTAAAAATTGATAATAAAATAATATTTATATAACATCTAAAATCAATATTTATATAACCCATATATTTCTTTACAAAACCATAGTAATCGTTTCAAGATATTTTTATATATAGACCGCGGTGTCTGTATTTAATTTTCTATTTTATGGTTAAGTGATACGGATATTTATCATTTCATTCCGTAATTTAGAACATAAATACGGCTATATATCATTTCACATCGCAATCCCGAATGAAATAAAATCCATAACATCTTGCAGTCTATAACAATAAAATACAACATCCATTCATCCAATATCAACCACCAAACATTTTTCACAATAATTATCCAATCCAGTCAGCAGCATCAACATAGAACAGATAATAAATAACAGGTATTTACTGGCAGTTTATATTCAATAATAAATTAAATGACAATTTAAGTGGCAGTTTATATGCAATAATAAGTTAAATAACAATTAAATTCAATAAATTCAATTTAACCGATGATTAAAAATATGCCAAACAGCCATAAATAAATTTCTAATCACATGAAAAATTAATTTAACACACATAAGAAATTTTAGAAGTTGTGAGTGGGTTAAAACACTCACCTTTTGAATTTAAATTGAATTTATATTCAATTTAAAAACAAAATTTGAATAGTTTTAGAATTTGTCAAAACCAACGTCAAAATATTCGGAATTCCAATACGAACATAGCGGAGAAAACCGCGCCTAAATCGGACCTCGTATGTGGAAATTATATCTGTTAGAAGTTATATAATTGAAATTATAGTTTAAATAAAAATTATGTAACACGTTACCGCCATGTCATCACGTTCATGCTCATCGCTCCATAACATCCCGTGCCCTAGCCTCAAGCTTCAAATCCAACTCGCAAGTGACAACTACCACCTCATCGTCGACGCACACCAAGGCCGGCCACCAAATCCCTAATCTCCGACGCCTGACCACACCTCAACCAACGGCGACCCGCAATGGCCACAAACGAACCCCTAAAAATGCCGCCGCCACCCCTACTACAAAACCCTGGGCGAATTTTGCACGGCGATTTGGCCGTTAAATCGCCCAACCACCTACGCCGATGAAATCCCCTCTATCCTCTCCATACAACCCTACCCTCGAATCGTCGATCGGCCATAGATCATCAAGCGTCAACGAATGGCCGAGGATTGCTCTTTGATTTCTGGCTAAATAGAGATTCAAATGATAAAACGAATTACAGATCTAAGATGTACTCTTTGAGAGCTTCAAATCGATATACAACTCGATATAGTTCGTGGAGTTCGAATTTTTTTGATTTGATTTTGAATTGCAATTGGATTTGGAATTGAGAATTTGTTCGTTTGGCATTAAGGAGGAGAGAAAGCTGAATTATATGCACAGACAAATGAGAATAAGGAGTGGCTAGGGTTTATAATGAGGTTTATATAGGTAGATCAGAAATAGAGATGAATTGACACGATTTGATTGAACGATAAGCGACCCGAAAAGCCCGTTTCGATTCCGGAACGAAAATGGGTCAATCAATATATCAAAATAGATGTTTTTTAATATTTTAAATGCGATGGAATAGGTTTCCCAAATTCCATCGTATGAAGAAGTTATGCTAAAATAAAGTTATTTCAAATTTATTTCAATTAAATTGATTTTTAAGCATTTCGAGTCTGTACGATCAAATGACAAGTCCGATCGCTACGAAAGTTGAAATCCTACTATAATTCACCTTTATGGATCCGATGAAATTATTTTCGTCGAAATCCAAGTCAGTGGCCAAATTGGCTATTTTCAATTAATTAAATAAATAAATATTAAATTAATTAAAACAAAATTTTGAATTCAAATTCTATGTTAATTTTTTTTACCATTTTAGATTTCATAAACATTCACAAAATTTTAAACAAATTCAGATATAAATTTCAAAGTTAAATCTATTTACCAAATACATTTTTTTAATTTATTTTATTGCAATTAATCCAATTATTATAATTTAAATTCCAATAAATTAGTATATCTTGATTTCCATTCTTCAAATCAACCAATTGTCATATTATAAATGGAATTTACATTATTTTCAACTATTACCTTAATTTACATTAACATAATATTTAATTACCTTCGTTGAAATTTATTTCCAATCTAAAATATCAGGCTAAATAAATCGGTAATATACAATAATTGTTACCATCAACTTTCAATTACACTTGCAAGTTATTATTAACAAACAAACATCGCAATTTCTTACGTAACACTGTTTTATCCGGTTGTCAATAATTATATACTAATCCATCAATTGATTCACTATTTGCACTTGTTTACTTATATTCACTTTATAACCAAGTTATAACTTTTAAATTAATTTGTTTAATTGGAATTCCATTCAAGTTCATTAATTATCAACTTTAATCAACCTTGTTACCTTTCATCTTAGTTATTGTTTCATTAGTACCTTACAACTTTTTATTTCTTCCAATATTAAATAACAAGATTCGTTAAATTAACAAATTTAATAATCGAAATTTTGCGGGTCGTTACACTCTCCCCCACTCATAACTTTTCGTCCCCGAAAAGGAAAAAGAAGGGAAAAGGATAAGATATTAAATTTATAAACAAATAAATTTACAAATTAATAAATTTAAATAAAATATACCAATTTATAACCATTAAATCTTTTTATACTTCGATTAATAAAGTTTGGGAAACATTTTCAAAATTTTCTATGTCCAATATTCACGGAAAATTTCGGCAGAGTCTCCTTTGTCCGGGGAGGCTCGGGAGAAAATATAATATCAAATATAACAATATATATCACAGTATCTCAAAATAATATATCTCAACAATGGGAAAATAATGTAATAACCCTATAAAACCGTAACCCTAGAACGTACCTATTTCTCGGGGAATTTACGCTTATTTTATGAAACCAAAAGCAGCAGCAGTTCCTTCCATAACCTATATTTCACTTATATAATCCAAAAAAGTTAATAATTATATAAATGAAATACTTAAAGTTGTTTCAATCACTAACGACAAATCAATAAATAATCACTTGCAATCACCACATACAACCATTATATGAAGCCAATAAAATCAATCATCCATATATCCACAGCGAACAAATAAATAGTTATTCGAGTTTAAAACTTCAAATTGTACAGAATGAAAATAAACTACTAAGTGCACCATTTACTCAACATTCTTTGATGAAACTAAATAGATTATTCATACATCCAAACAATTTTAAAGTATTCTTTCCCAAACAACCATAAACCAAACAAACAACAATTTCAACAGTGGATCAAATTAATTCTTATTAATTTTATTTCATAGTATTTGTTGTTTGATTTCTTTTCTTTCATATAATGATTTATCTTTTTAATTTACATTTATTTCTTGCAAATTTTCATTCATTTATTACTTAATTTCATTTATTCATTTATTTATAATACTTAACTTTCCATTTATTTAATTAGTAGCATTTCAACTACACAACAAATTCTTATTTATTCAAAGAATTTCATTGAATACTTTCATTACTTCAAGTTTTACTTGTATAAGGTTCCATTACATTTCCTTATTAAACATTTCAACTTTTAATATTTGGTAAGTTATATATATATGCTTTTAAGGATGTAATTGGAAGTTACATAACTTTATCTTATTTCTTTAAATTAATTTGATGTTCAATGCTTGTAATTTCATTTATAACCTAGCATTTATTCTCTTATTTTAACTAAAGGTTTCAATTATTAATTAGTTACATTCCATTTTACTAAAATAATCGAAACTATTAATTAACAGAAACTTAAGAACTAAATACGGGGTTAAATTTGAAATCATTTTAAAATAATAGATAGATGTATACACTTACAATTTATATATCCAATTATATTTAAAACAATTTGAAACTTATATTTGTTTATCAAAATAAATCTATAGTAAAACTACTACAATGGTCTTGCCACTTTGAAACTCGAAAATGAGTGTCGATGATACGTGCACTCATCACCGAAATTATTTCCCAGCGACATAGAGGGGAGTACAGAACTTATTTATTTCCAAAGTTTCTTTAAAATAATTCTTTCAAATTATATTGAAATATTTATATCAGAAAATATTTATAAACAATATTATTATACTCCAAAATCCTTTGAAAGAAATTTTCAAAATCCCGGAACTTAAGTTCTAAAATTTCCAAATTTCATTTGTTTTATTTTCTTCAAATTTTGTTTCAAATCAATTTTTATAAATTTCACTACTTAAAAACCAACATAACCTTTATACAATTTTTGTTTTATATATAGAAAATATAATAGAAAATCTGTGACGACCCGGAATTTTTAAGCATTTGAAATTGGAATATTTAATTGGTTTTAAATTTTTAAAACTTAATTTTTAACTTGAATACCAAATATCACTATTTATTTGATAATTAAATTATTAAATTAAATTATTTGAAGTTGGAAAAATGATGAAATCTGGATTTTAAGCCTGTTAAAAATAATTTGGAGGCTTGTAAAATTTATATTGATAGTGTCGAGTATAATAAAATTGTTAAAATTAAATTCGTAAGTGTTCTGTTAAGTTTTGAAATTATATCATTTAAATCGATATTTAAAAATAGCCTTCCGAGGCATAGTCTCGGAATTTGACGAAACCAGTTCCATTGGATCCGTAATATTGAATTATTATCGGATTTCAAATTTCGTAGCTTTTGGAGTTGCTGTGTGAGCATACAATATACACACGCTCTTAAGTTTGTATCGAAAATTTAATATAATAACCGAGTCTAAAAAGCTATCTTCTCCATACGATCGAATTAGGACTCGAAACCTTTTCCATTGCGTTCAAAATAGGGGCATCACATTATAAACGCCTAGCGGCATGCCTCGATGGGAGTTCATGATTTTAGGCTACGTAAGTCGAGATAATTTGTATTCAAATTTGAATTTAAAGTAATACATATTTATAATTTGGTCAACCAGCTGAAATAATTTCACATCACTGCTTTTCCCTTTCACTTCTACACGCAGCCTTCCTTTCAAAATCATGTTTCCCATTTTTTGAATATCACGCAATCTTCCTCTGTAAAATTTTAAAATGCAATCAATAAATCAAAGCGAGCCGAAAACAAAAATGGAAACATGCTATCTCCCTCTCTTATCACGTCGCCTCCCCTTTTCTTTTCAGCCGAAAGTAATTCAAAATAAAATATCAAATAAATATGTATATATAACTATGGTGATCGAATTGAATCGCCTATTCACCAAATCGGCTTATGATTTGAATCATGAAGGCACCGTAGGGGGGGGTCGAACAACGGCGAATCTCATTCGCACGAGAGGGGGAGCTCGACCTTCCCTTTGAGATGCACGATTTGGAATCGCGATTTAGGGTTGCGAAGCGACCAAGGGGTAAACGTTACAGGAGCTCGAGCTCGACTCTGCGATTAGGTGGAGCGCACGGCCATATAGTGATGGGGGTTTCGGGCTGTTCTGGGCGATGTCGAAATAGGGTGGGTTGAGTGCGCGGCAGCAACGCAAACACGATATGATGAGGAGTGATGGTCTGATGATGAGGGTAGGCACGAGCGAGCATCGGTCGAGAGGCTAGGGTTTCGCTTCGATCAGATAGTGAGGTAAGCTGAGATATAAATTTGTTTACCAATTGAAATATATGTTTATAGTTTAGAAAGTAGATAATATATATAGATCAACCTGTTGTTGATTTGAATAGGGTTTTTAATTGAAAGACGGATGAGTAGGTATAATAACAATAAACAGAAAACTTATTATTTTTAGACAGGGTTTGAAAAACTAATAATAAAATATATGAATTTTAAATGATTGAAGAATTTATTGAAAATCAGATTTTGATCTATATATAATTAAATTTTTAAAGTATATAGAGTTTTAGAACAATAAATTAATATACATATACCTATTTTAAAGTTACTAGTTTGTTTTTAAACAATGGATTTAGTGATGAACTTGTTTTATTAACATATTTAAATATTTCAGTTACTAAATGGTTTAAAGGAAATTTGTTTAAATTAAATAATTAGTTAACTAAGTGGAAATAAATTGTTCGGTTTATTCAAATATTAATAACAGTATAAATGTTTATTCATGGTCAAAATTGTAAAGAAACAAACCGAAATGGAAGTGGACTACAAACAAACCAAAGGTGAGTTAATCTCACTCATCTGGTTTGATTTAAAATTTAATGGTTAAATTTACATAATTGGTTGATTGGTTGATTTGATTGGATGTGCAATATTATATTCTAGTATATAATATACCTTGGAATGATTGATTTCCCGCATTATATAGCGGATGAGACCCTATGCGCCGTATAATAGCGGATGATTTATATTAATCCCATATACCGTGATATTCCACCTCGAAGTGGAATTGGTATTTTATGTTGTTCTAACGTCTGTGGATGCAGGGAAACAGGTTGGAGGGATCCAACTGGATTCCTTAATATTTATTTAGATTATTTAATATTCTCTTTTATTATTATTTGGATATTCTGTGATGAATTATATTGGAATGTTGAATGCTATAGTTTGCTTGAATGGTTCGGTACTCTGAATTATCTAAATATATAGAATTGGATTTTGAAAAGAAAATAAAGAGTTAATTTTTAAGTAAAATGATTACAGAAAATTTTAAAAAATTTAAGAATAATTTGGAAAAGAAACATAGCGATTTTAAAATTCTAATAAATAAAATTCGAATATGGAAAGGGAATTTTTAATAAACAGAGAAATAATAAATTTTAAACCTAAGTGACCTTATTTAAAGGAATAAAGAATTATTTTAAAATTCAAGGTTTAAACTTATTTAAAAGGATAACAAAGGAATTTTTGGAAATCTAAAATTGGTATTTTTCAGTTAAAGGATTTTAAATCATAAGTAAGAAATAAAAATTTGAAGTTAATGGGTTTTGGAATAAATTGAGTAAGCGAAGAAATTTATTTCAAAATGAAGTAAATCGGGAATCAATTTGAAAATTGTTCTAAGTGTTTGGAATAGGAATTTTAAAAGGGAGTTGAGTATATAAAACTTATAAATTTTGTTTATAAAGGTAGAGCGATATATCAGTAGATTTTTGAAAGAATAAATTCACGATGGGAATTTATTAAAGGCATGGAAAATTTTGTTTAAAATAAATAGTGATTTATTTTTAAAGAATGTGAAGAGAAGTAGATTGCCAAGTGCTTTTTCAAAGTAAATTTTTAAATATAAGATAAAAGTTTTAATGTTGTTTTAGAAAGCAGTTTTGGAAAATTTATTATTTCTAAATGTTTAAATTCTAAAGTAAGTATTTTTCAAATCTATTATCATAGTAATTACTTAAAGGTGACTTAGTATTTTGTTTCAAAGGAAAAATCTAGTTTATATTTTATGAAATAACCTTATTTTAAATATTCCTAAAGTATATTTTTTTAATTAAGTTTTAAAGTAGTTTTCTAAATTTAAATGATAAAGCATATTTTGCAATAAAGTGTTTTTAAATTATTTTAAAAATCTAAAGTTTTGTGTTTGGTGATTTCAGTGGAAATAGAAAATATTTGGGAAGTTTATTCTGTAAAAGGAAGGTAATTTGAAAACTGATTTTAAAAGGGTTTGAAAAGTGGAAATATATCTCGCGAAGATGTTATCAGATAAATAAATAATTTGGGAAATTATTTATTGTTTGATCGATGTTGTAAATATTAATTGATAGTTAAATCACCGACTATCGATATTGGCCAAATGCGTTGATCGTTTCGAAGAGACCGAGATCGGGATTTGTTTCTCGAAAACCACTTCGATCCGGTTTGTACGTTTTCATGGAAAAACGAGGTTGGATTCGAAGATGGAGCAGCGAAGTGCAAGGGCTAGTCGCTGCTAATCCTGAGGATATTTTCAAAATGGATGTAGTAGGAGTAGTGCCTTCGGTTCTGTTCGAACCCGGGACGGACTTTTATGGATGAATGCTTTCAGAACATCGTGTGGATGATGAGCACTCTATGTGAAACAATCTAAAAGGTAACGCTTAGCCTCATGCCTCATCAACCGGGAATGACTGAAAATCTAGGGTTATGCAGCAAGGCTATGTGGGTAGCACCCACTTCAGGGTGAGGTCATCCCTGTCTAGATGTCCCTTGTGCGGTTGCTGATCACAATCGTGGGGTGATCTTACTAGGGATTATCCAGCAAGGGATAGTCCCGGTTGTAACGACCCGGAAATTTCGATTCCAAAAAATTCCAGATAGTTAGATAAAAGAAGAAAAGATAAAAGAAGAAGAACAGAAAAGAAACACACAATCTCATATTCGCAGCGGGTAAAATATAACAGCAAATAAATAACAGTTTACAAAGCAGAACTGTATCAGTATATTTACATTTTACATCAAAGTTACAACAATTTCACAACACTGGACAGTTTAAAATAACTTGTCCCAAATAAATAACAATATATATCACAGCGGATAAACAATCTATACGTTCCTGTCCTTCAGCTCTCCTCTTGAACTCCAGAACGTCCTTACCTGCAAGTCTGTAATACTCGGTCTGACCCGAGCATTACATCAAAGTAACACCTGGGTCAGGCTGGAAACCAGCGTGAGTAAACTCATCTAACACGGAATACAAAAGCATACGACTTAAATAAACCCGGGATAACTTATATAAATTACCAACTCCACAAGTTGTTATGGACATCATCACACATAAATTTCTAAGCACCAAACTTAGATTAAATGGTCCAATCCACTTAAATCATTCTATTCCAATATATTAATTCATATTTCAATCTATATTGAATCGAAATGATTTTGGGTATTTCTAATACCTGACTCCGTCTCTTCGTATTCAAGACCATCTTTACCCAGTTATTCAAGTAAAATACAATTTAGTTTCAAATAAAAGATGTCACCTTTACACAGCAATTTATCTTCAATAGATAACCACATTATCATTGTTCACCCAGACATATCATATCACAAAGCATTTCATAAAAGAGCTATCAACCAATTCAAAGCTTTTAACCTCATTCAATTATTCACAAGCAAGATTGATCACTTTAGAAAATTTATTTAATTTAACTCTAATTAAATTACTCTCTAATCTTTTTTTTTTTGAAAAAGCAAGAGCAACAGCTCATTTTATTAACTAATTTTCCATTACAAAAAATTACAACCCACACAGCACCAATGCATGACAAAGAAAATCAACTCATTACAGGCAATTAACAAGCAATTACTACTCAAGTGAGTATAATACAACTATACAAAACAGAGATATTACAAATATAAACACAGCATGAATCAGAAGAGACTGCCATACTCATGTAGACAGCAAAGAAAAAAAATCCAATCCATGCGGCAAGATGACAATATTCATTGCTATTCTATCATACAGTGAAATATGGAGACATTTCTGAATAATCTACAATCTTCAAACATTCTCAGACCATAAATCTCTCAAGATACTGCCATGAATCATAGAGTAGAGCTGAGATGCATTCCTTACTCCAATACCAAAAAACCTATTATTCCTCTCAGTCCATACAGCATGAATCATTTTTTTAAGTAGCTTAAGCACAAGCCTAGTTGTACGAGTCTTCCATCTTGTTGCTTTGAATACATTAAACCATTCAATTGAACTGACAGTTGATGGCTTGTAAAAACCACCATTAGATAAAAGCCTATACCATATTTGATAGACAAAAGGACAATCAAAGAATAGATGAGTATTAGTTTCTGATTCTGAATTACAGAGTACACACAAATCTTCTGAGATAATACCCATTCTACAGAGCTTATCCTTAGTATTCAAAGCATTAGCCATTACCTTCCACAACAACAAGTTGTGCTTTGCTGAACAACCATTATTCAAAATTCTTGTATACCATGGAAAGACAGTATCACTCTTACAAAAAAATTGATATACAAGCTTTATAGAGTGAAACTTCTGCTTACTGGACCAAATTAAGGCACTATCACTGTTAGTAAGTTGATAATTGGTAATAGTATTCCACAGACTTCTTAATTGAAATGAGCTGGAATATGGTAATACAATAGCACCATCATGTATAAATTCTTCAACCATTGCATCCTCAGAAATTCCAGAGCTCCTTCTTAAATTGTAGTCCACTATAGTACTTAAAAGCAAACCAGGCTTAGCCCATGGAGAATACCAAAATGGTAATCCCTTAATCACTGCATAATTACATTGTATATAAGATAAAAATGTTTCCCTGAGTTTAAGTATACATCTCCAACTCCAACTACAATTTTGAGGTATTCTCATATTCCAGAAATACTTCTTACCAATGAGATTCTGATTAACCCACTATGACCATAAATTTTATCAGGTGTGAAAATTTTATTGAAGTAAACAGAGATAGATGCCTTATTCCAGAGAAAAATATTTGTAATACCAAGTCCACCATACTTTTTAGGCTCAAACAGTTTATAGAATGAAATAGGTATAAGCTTCCTCGAGAAAGGATCACCATGCCAGAGAAATTTATTTAGAGCACTTGTTATCATATTGATGAGTTTAATTGGAAGAATGTAGTGTCTAGTCCAATATGTAGTCATAGCCATAGCAATAGAATTAATAATAGTGAGCCTACCAGCCTGTGATAATTTGTTACATGGCCATATCTTCAACTTTTCAATAAATTTTTCAAAGAGAGGCAAATAATTATGACTAGTTATTCTAGAACTTGTAAGAGGTAAACCCAAATAAAATGAATTTGTAGGCAATTCCTGAAGTCCCGAGCAATTAATTATATCAATCTTCTTAGGGAGAGGTAAACCACCAACAAAAATATTAGATTTTGAAAGATTAATTTGAAGTCCAGTGATGGAATAAAAAAAAATGCAGGGATGAAAAAATATTCTGGATATTGTTGTGGGTAGGCTTTGTAAAAATAATGAGATCATCAGCAAAAAGAAGATGAGTAATTAAGGGATGTTTACATTTAGGATGTAAATCAAGTGCTTTCCTTAAGACTAGATCCATCAAAATAGAATTGAGTAATTCCATGAAAATAATGAACAAGTAGGCAGAAATAGGATCACCTTGCCTAACACCTTGTGTACCTCTAAAATATCCATGAAGACCATCCTCTCTCGAAATTGAATACATAGGTGATGAAATACATGTGAAAATCCAAGCTAAGAAAGTTTTTGGAAAGTTCATCCTAGACATTATAGCTAAAATAGAACTCTATGTAGCAGAGTCAAAAGCTTTCTTTATATCCAATTTAATCATGCATCTAGGAGATATATTTTTCCTTTCATACCCAAACAATAGTTCCTGAGTTAGTAGGATGTTATCACTAATGGATCTACCCCTAATAAAAGCAGCCTGATTATTAGAGATAATGAATGGTAAGACTGACTGCAGCCTATTAGCCAATACTTTTGAAATGATTTTATAGATGATGTTACAATAAGATATTGGTCTAAAATCAGCAACTAAGGTTTGGTTATCAATCTTAGGAATTAAGGCAATGGAAGTGGCAGAGAGATCAGTAGGTAATTTATTGTTGAGAAAAAAGAATTGTGTAGATTTAACAATATCATCACCAATTATGTTCCAACTATGTTGCAAAAAATGAGCATTGAACCCATCTGGACCTCCACAGCTATTAGTATCTAAACTAAACACTGCAGATCTACTCTCCTCATCAGTAATAGCATATATCAAAGAAGCAGATTGGAAGAAAGATAAAACTGGAAGATTTATGTCAAAAAGAGGCTTTATGTCAGGAATAAAGGAATTGGGAGGAGCTAGTATGGAAGAGAAGTACTATACAAAAGCATCATTTATACCATCAGAGGATTTGATCACATTACCATTCATATCTTTAATATGAGATATACATTCTCTTGCTCTCTTTGCTCTTAGAAAATTATGAAAATACTTTGTATTTCTATCAGGCTCCTTCTCAAATTTCAAGTGAACTTTCTGTTTAATGGATAACAATTCCCTATCAATAACATGTTCTGGATTCTTCCTTAGTTCTAATTCAGTATGCAGTAATATTGCATCATTTGGTTTAGCACTCAATTCTTCCTGAATTTTAGTAAGCTCATTCCTAATGTAAGAAGAGAGCTTAGAATCTTTACCAAAATTAGCTGCAGACCAGATCCTTAATTGAAATTTGAGAGCCTTCATCTTGAGTAAAACATTAGCCAATGGGTTCCTGCCAAATTGCATCTTCCAAATCTGTTTAAGAATATTAGAGTAATCCACATGCTTAGTCCAAAAATTTAAATGAAAAATTACCACCACGATTATCATCAATTCCCCAATGAAAAATTAAGGGACAGTGATCAGATAAAGAAGGTTGATGTGTATCATAAAATGGTTTGGGCCAGATTTGAAGGAAAGGTAAGTTAACAAAAATATGATCCAATTTACAAAACGTTAAATTTCCATTCCTACTACTATTGGACCAGGTAAAGACTGAGCCAAGAGATTTGACTGGGATCAGGTTAGATTGGTTTATGGCACTATTAAGAGGTGCAATATCTTTTAGAGACAGCAGACAACCACCATAATTTTGATTACTAGCAAGCATACAGTTGAAATCACCACCTATCAATCAAGGAGCAGAGGAAAGATTTAGAGTAGGAAGTTGATCCAAAAAATATTGTCTCAATGATAAGGAGTTTTGAGCATAAACTGAGGTGAAATGGAAATTCAAATTAGAAGGTAAATGAACACAGTGATAGTGAATGAATTGATCTGTAGCAATGATGCTGGAAAGTTTGAAGATAGATGGATTCCATAAAGTTAACAGTCTGCCATAATTTGATTCATCAAAATCATGATCAAATAGCCAAGAAGGGGATATCAATTTAACAGCCTTAAGAGTAGGCTGTATACCTAACTTTGTTTCAGAAACACACATCAGATGAATATCATTGACTTTGATCAAATTTCTAATCTCAACTTGTTTAGAGGGCAAGTTAGCACCCCTTATATTCCAAAAAGCAATATTATTCATTTCAATTGAAGAGGGGGAAGCAAAGAGGATGGATTTTTCCATGTATGTCTTGGATGAGATTTATTTTTTGTGGTTGTTATAGGAAGTACTTCCTGAGGCTTAAAATCCTTTCCATTATTCAAATCACCGGGATCAACTGATTTAGAGGAAGGAGGAAGAATAATATGATCAGGAGGAGATAAATGCAGATAGGGTGATGAAAAGTTTGATGTCAACAAAGAAGATGACTGAAAGCTAAATTGAGAACTGCATGATGAAGAAACAGAATTGGAAGAAGTGGAATTCACAACTTTAACTGCTGGTTCTGAAGGTAATGAATCAAAAGAAAACGATGAGGTTATTGAGTTTAAATCAGGAGAAGGATCTGATAAAACTGAAAAAGGATTTGTATTTCCTTCACTACCCTTTCCAACTTCCACACTTATCTTAGGATCAACACTCAATTGCACTTTATCTTTAGAAAATATTTCCTTTTTCTTCCAAACTCCGTTATTTCTTTTGTCTATGTTCTTCCATCTCTGGTCTGTGCTGTTATTATTAAAAAATCCATAATCATCTTGATTCTTATCACTATATCCAACTTGATTGACTTTCTTCTATGAATGATACTCCTTTATGTTATTCACTAGTTCACATCTAACAGTATCATGACCAAATATCTTGCAATTTGTACAAATTTTTGGCCTCCAATCGTATGACAATTTAACCTCTGGACAATTTTCACCTAACCCAGGTATGGAAATAGACTCCGGTAGTTCAAAATCAGGTGATATCTCCACTAAAGCCTTGGCATATTTAAATCTTTGTAGCATCTCAGTATTGTTATCAAAACAAATAAGCCTACCAACATGACAAGCTAACCAATTAATCCCTACAAGCGTCCGAAGAATAAGAGGAATTCTATGAAAATGAATCCACATTGGAACTTTCTTGATTTGTGCTTGTGAAATACCAATAGATGGTTTCCATTTAGTAATTATGAACATTCTGCCTCTTATAAAAATTGGATCAGCATTAGAACCTGTTCTTTGTCTTCTTGATTAGAGAAATTAAAGTAAAAATTGAATCCATCTGATTTAAAATCAACTTCGCCCTTGATCTTCCAATACCTTTTCAAAAAATTAACCACTGTTAAGAAAGAAAGCGTACCATCCAAAAAGAAACCAACTAAGTGATTATTCCAGTATTTGACACCTTCCTCTTTGACAAGATCTGGTAAAACTATAGGAGATTGATCCCTTGGAATATCAAAATGAATCGGCTTATACGACCTAGCATTACGAGGTAAATATTTAAAAAGAGAGGACCAATTACCATTTGACGAGGCATTATTGAAACAAGAAGCTACAGAAACAGGTTGGCAAGAAACAGAAGAAATTGGAAGAGATGTGGAAGAAGATAGAGCAGATGAAGAAGAAACCGAACTTGATGGAACAACAGATTTTGAAGGTAATGATGGAGAGGAAGAAAGAGGAGGAAAAGAAGCAGAATCCAAAGAGAAAGAAGGCAAAGAAGGAGAAGAAGAGGATGTCGCCATTAATTTTCAAAAGGAGCTGAAGACCATCGTGGCTAAAATTAACATTGATTAATTATAAACCAATTAATCTCTAATCTTGATCACCTATATTACCTTAACTTAACATTGATTAATTATAAACCAATTAATCAATCATCTTTTATGTATTCTTCTCAATTAATCATCCTTGAATAATTATTAAAATAAGTATTAACTCTTAATTAATTACACAATTTAATCATCCTACAATCACTTACTTTGATTAGTTATCCTATAATTAATCAAACTCATTAATTAACTAACTCTTAATTAGTTTTTCCCTTAACCAATTTAATCGTCAATCACATCATTAATTATATTAATTAATAATCCTTAATTAATTTCTTAATTAATCCCTTGATTAATTTGACAAATTATCTTAATCCTTATTACTCCGTTATTGAATCAATCTTCAATTAATTATATCCTGCAATTACCATTAATTACCTCACTAAATATTTATACTATATTAATTACCTTAAGTAATTATACTTAATCTATATTTATTAATCACCCCTGATTAATCTCATTCTGTAATTACTTACTCTTAATTAATTACATAACTTGCTTAACTTAAATTAATTACATTAATTAATTAATTATCACTTAATCCCTAATTAATGATTCTTCCCTCAAATACATTCATTATCTCTTCACTAACTACTTCATTAAGAAATTATTCTTAATTACAATAAGTAATTTACTGTTGATTTATTTCACAAACTTATTACTCTTATTAAATCTCAACCTTTACTAGTTTAAGTTAAATTCTTAATTTACTTTATTTACATCTTAAAACTTCATTAAAACCATCTAGCAATCTATATATTTGAATATATATAACTTACTTTAAACCAACAATACGATTATTTTAGATCTTAAAATCCTGCTGCTAAAATAAGACTAACCCGAGCCTTTAAACAAAATTCCCAAGCAAAATCTCAAATTTACCCGAGACCCTACGAGATGTTGCTGTAGGATCGATTTCACCCTAGAGGGGGGAGGGGTGAATAGGGTGATGGTATAAATTATAAAAATTAATCGCGGAAGCTTATAAAATAATTTTAACACAGATCACAGAACAATAGCAGCACAGATAATAGCAGAATAATAAATGCAGAAATAGAACGACACAGAATTTACCCAGCTTCGGCAAAACCCTGCCTACGTGCTGCCCCCAAGGTTTCTACTAGAAATTAGATAGTCCCTCGCTTACACATGTAAACTCGTGACACCCGCTATCGACTTAATCTATCTCTACGCTCAAAACCCTACCACAACTCAGCCACTGAGTTGCGAATTCTCAAGCTACGCCACGTAGCTTGTCCCCTAGTCACACGACTAGAAAAATAAAACGGTTTAAAAAGAAAATACAATTAAAAAAAAATTTAAAACAAAATAACCCTATTTAAATTTAAAGCCCTTATTTTTAAAACTAAGCCTTAATTAAAATTATTTGAGCCGGCGCAAAACAAATGCGTTCCCCTTCTTCCCTTTTTATTTTTATCGGCCTGGTTACTTGAATAATGGCAGCTCTCTTCTCTTCTTTGCAAATCAGGGCTTCGTTCCCTTTGTTCCAAATTAGGGTTGTAAATTAGAAGCGGCCGATAGTAGCTCGATCGTATGATTGATTTAGCTCCTTTCTATGTCGATCGACTATTTCTCTGAGTTGCTCACTGCTGCTTGATCGAGTTCGACGTTTGCGATTTCGGTATGTAATTTATCCTTTTGCTTTACTGGGTTGATGCTTGAACTCGATGCCTTAATTTTCCAATGATGAATGGTTTATATATAGGTCGAATTCCTATATTTGCGTTCGTATATAATTGTTTGAATTCGTCAATTCTGTGCTTTGGCCATTCGATTATCGTGTGGATGATGGTGATTTTCTCTGACTTGTTCATAATCGTATATTTCTGACGCTTGATACCCACGGTTTTGAATTGCGGCTTTGAATTGTCGTGCTCATCACGGTGTTGATTTTTGACTTTGTCAATACTGCATACGCACTTGAATTTTTATCACTTGACTTCTGTATATTTTCACGACTTCGATGTTTAACCTAGTCAAATCCTTGATTACCCGTGATTTTGCTTGCGATTAACTCCTTGGCTGCCACAGTTGATTTTCATTCGACTTTGGTTGTAATTGCATACGCACTTGATTTTACTTTCAGTATACATTCATGAATTCTCTTGTTGACTTCCTGTAGTTGCATTCATTGGTCATTCTTGTCTTGAACCTATTGCATACATGACTGCTGTAAGGTTGCATATTTGTAAATTGTTCAGTGCACTTTTGTTTGCTGTCATATTCTTGTGCTCGAGCCTTTTTTTTTGCACACTGATGCGCTGACTTGTTTGTGTGTCTGGTCATTGCTTGCAGTACTTGAATTGAATGCTACCTGTACTTGTAGTTGTTCAACCTGGTTTGCCTAGATGTTATTGAGTTGATGTACTTGGATATTTGCAGTTGGTATTTGAATTTCAGTTTTGTTCACTGGTCTTGATACTTGCAGTTGTATCACTTGATATTCATTCCTGTAGTTTGCATTCATGTACTTGCTGTCGTAGATGTTGCACTGCATCACCACTGTTCTTTGCATTTGTACATATGAATGTGATCACTGTTGTTTGTACCTGTGCATATATTTGTGAATAGGTCGTGCTTGGATTTGAACTGCTTCATGTTTGCTTCATGTTCTGTTGACATGTGCATTTGTCTTTGCACTTGCACATTGTCTTCTTTGTACACTAGGGCTTGTAGTTGATGGTAGTTGCTTTGTCATTACTTCCTTGTACACTTGGCCTTTGTACATCCACTCTTGATGCTGCAATGTTCACTGTTGCACTCGATCATATTGACTTCAGTTGTATTTCTTTGAGATGCTTTTTGCCTCTGTACAATTGTTGCTTCCCTGACCTGTTGTAGTTGTTCATATGCCGGTTAGCTTGCATCATATGTATGCTTTACTTGATCTTCACTTTGATTTCATGTTCTTCTTATAGTCAAGTCTGCATTGATGTTATCAACTGGCCTGGATTAATAGTTTGTTGCTTAGAGTTGGTCTTGATTTTGTTTCTCGGTCATGTGTTCATCTGGGTTTGCGTCAATCTAAGCCTCGACCTCTGTCTTTGTCATTTTGTTGTTTGTATGTTATGTCACAGTCTTGTTGCAGTTTGATTGTGTTGTTTACCCGTGTACATGCTTCACTGTATCTTCATTCATGTTGGTTTAGTTTGTGCACTTGCTTGAGTTACTACAGCTTGTAGTTTGGCTTGGATGTTGTACACTGTTTACTGTTAGTCGAGTTGAGTTGATCATGTTGCATTGTGAACTTTTGTGTTGGTTCCATTGTTGCATCTCTGACCTGTGCATTCCATTCTCGTTTGTTCATCCCTATAGTATATGCTACTGTCTACTTAAGTTTGCTTTGATGCACCGTTGAATTTGTGTAGACTGTGCATTACACTTGAGTTGTATCCAATTTCACAACTCGGGTTTGACCTTGTGCTGATGTCGAGATTTTATTTTTGTTGCACCTGAGTTGAACCCGTCTTTTTATTTGGGTTTGACCTTGTGCTCACCTGTCCCTATAGCATTATCAAGTGTATATCAGTGTGCACGGCCTTGTGGCATGTACAGTGATACACTGTGCATGTCACATTGTTCGTGTGTAATGAATTCAAATTTAAATGATGACGAACAACCCAAATAACTGAGGCAAATAATATTTTCAAAATCCATCTTTTATTTTATATTGCAAAAATATTTTATTTTCAATTTTACTGCGTTAGTGAATATTTTTGCAGATTGCTCAGATGCTGGATTCAAACTGGAATGAAGTTGAAGATTAATACGAGTGTGAGTGACATGTAGTGAGGTGAAAATGTAAAAATGAATAATGATGTAATCAGAAATGTATTGTAATAGATAATGTATATTTATAGTGAAAGCTTGAAGTTGTACTATCAAAAATTGTAATAAATATTTATTTGAATAAAATATTCGTTTGAATTCAAATTCAGTGTTATTTATTTTATTCAGCAAATATTTATTTAATCTATGAAAAATAAAATAGTACGTTAACAAATACATTTGAACGAATGTACATATGTTTATTATCATCAAACAAAAATCATATAAGCGCATATTCAACAATCTCCCCCTTTTGATGATAACAAACATATATTTAAGATTTTGAATATGTTAAATGTATTTGATCATTGATATGCTCTAATTTGCTCGCCCTATTTAAATGCTTCCTTTATACACTAAGCTCCCCCTACATATATGCATACAAATAAAAATATACAAATGCGCCTAGATGCAAATAGAAAATTATTTGACCTTTGCTTGATTTTATTTGACAAAATCTTAACTTTTCTCTCCCCATTTTGTTATCAGCAAAAGAATGATAGTATTAGAGAAAATAGAGATAAAGTGATCGATATTAATTCAACATTAAAGCTCAATTGAATATAAATATTAAATTTCGATAAAAATACAAACAAAAATCATAAATATTTTGTTAGGCGCATATTCCACTTTTAGAATGATGGAATGATGTCATCATATAAAACCATATAGTTGTGTCTATTTGTGGTATATTATATCAGGAATTTGAATATCTACTAACCATGCATAACCGTTAGGACTTTTAAATGAGATTAGTAGTATTCCAATTTTATTTAAAAAAAAATGAATTGAAGTATCTTCTGACCACGCATAACCGTGAGGACTTTTAAATGGGATTAGAATCAATTTTTTTATTTTAAAAATCAACTTTTGATATGCGTTCCATACATGCATAACCGTGAGGACTTTTAAATGAGCATGGAAGCACATAACAAATTCCAAGTAATTCACCCATGCATAACCGTGAGGACTTTTAAATGAGAGTGAATACTTTGGTATATTTTTTTTATTTTTTTGTATTTTTCTTTTATTTTATTTTTTGTTTAAAATGTGAAAATGAAAAAATGAACGACTCCTGTTTAAAGTACCACACATCGACAAACTTTATGGAATTTTGATGAGTGATGGTCGTCAGAAATATGATAGATATAGAGATGGTCATGGAATTTTTACCAACAAAAAGTTTTATAACTCTTGTTTAAATTTCTAAAGAAATTTTCTAATTATACTTTCTCGAGTTATAATATATGACCAATATCAACACTCATCACTTTTTCAATCGCTATTTTTCTTTTCGATAATCATTAGGGAGTCAGATTAGTCAAAATAGTCATTTAAAATCAAATTCAAAAATAATCATGAAATTAATTTTTCTAAATGACTAATTTGAAAATATGGTCAAAAATGATTTTCTCGAGGGGGTTCTATAAGAAAATTTTTTGCTATTTTAAAATTGTTTGAAATGAAAAATATGCAGATATTTTCCTTGAAAAACAATGCAGTTACTAAATGTCTCAAAAATCACGTTCAACTAGTAATTTTTCTATCAACTAGATTACCAGTGTAATCTGCATCTGAATTTCTCTTTCACTCAAAAATATCATCAATTGAATTTTATAGACCAAAACATAAAGTGTGCACCAAAAATTTCAAACTCAATTGTTACAGCAATTTAAATGACATTCTTTTGAAATTGAATTGAAGCCGTGTAAATAATTAGAAAACCGTGAATATAGAGTCAGCCGTATTATAACCAATTGTATTATCCAACAAAACACTATTTTTAATCCAAACTGATATATATGAAGTAATTCAAAGAATCTAGAGATTTTTATAGTGTTTTTTGCATAAGAATATAATTGGCCAACTATTTTGAATAAGTCAGAATCATCATCTTTTCATCATCTCAATATTGGCTGATTTTAATTCAGAATACGGTGCAGATCATCACATTTAATATATCGTTTAAAACATACCATTACCTGTTTTACCTTTACGATATTTTTCGTTGTGATTTTGTCACCTTTATACTAGGCTAAGGAACTTAGCTTTGTTGCCCGTTGTGTTCCTGGAAAACCTAAAATCCAGAGAACACTATTGTTGTTCCTTAGCCTGCCACCACACCTACACGGAAAAGGATTTATGTGACCTATTTGTTTTTCTAGGTCCATGGTTGTTAGTGGAAGAATAATTATAAGTATAATTTTGTGGAGACCCAAAACTATTTATAATTGTCAAATTTGTTTAACTTTGAGAGATTTTATATTTGTGCCTTTTGGAACCCAAATCGGTATAGTTTTCACATGTTTGGGTCTATACCAACAATTATTGTGACTGTGTCCATATTTTCTACAAATTGTGCACATAGAATTAACTTGATTAATATTTCTTTCAACAACTTTCGAACTATTATATCCATGTCCTTGTCTAACCGAATTAATAGTTTGCTTTCTTAATAGCATATTCAACGATTTTTCACTTTTGGAAAATTTATCTAAAGTAGTAGACAGTTGTTGGACTTGTGATTTGAGAGATTCATTTTCGTTTAACAATTGTGTGCACTTTTTAATAGAATTCTCTCTCCTAGTATTTTCATTCTCCTTTAAAATCAGAATTTCATTTTCAAGTGATTTTATATTGATTTTTGATTTTTTAATTTCCTCTTCGAATGTTGGACACTTATCACACTTAGGGATCCTACTTTGATAGGTTTTAACTAGTTGATCAAGTTGTTTATTTAAATCTATCAAAGTATCTTTTTGTGATTCAAATTTTGCATATTTATCCCTAAGCCGTTCGAAACAGCCATTTACTTCATGGAAATAAATAAGTAATTCATAGTGAGTAAGTTTTGATACCTCGCTTGGCTCGTCATCGTCGCTATCGGTTATATTCCCATGAAGGCACATATCTGCTTTCTCACTCTCACTGCTATCCCTTTTGTTCCACGTGGCTGTAAAACATCTTCGTTTTGATTTCTTTTCCTTGTCGAGTTGAAATCGGGGATAATTGGGCTTGATATCACCGGGTTTGTTGCAAATGATCCCGTGTTCTTCCGAATTGTCCAGTGCTTTATTATTCTGCTTTTTAATTTTTTATTTAGAGCTGGATTTCCGTATTTGTGATTCCACCTTTTGAATTTCTTCATTATTAATGCTAGCTCGGCTGCTCCATCATCATCATCCTCATCACAACTGCTATTTACCAATCCTGTTAAGCACCTTTCTTTAACCAAGTCAGTTGTAGAGGACTTCTCATTGATGTTGACTTTTGCACCATATATTGCATCGAAAGTATTCCAGATTTCCTTTGCATTTTCACAATGAGAAATGAAATTAAAATTATCTTGATTAATATGAGAATATAATATATGCATAGCAAGAGCATTAATCGAGATAATTTTCTTATCTATTATGTCACACACATTTTCAATAATATCCCAACATTTAATATTAACAGATTTTAAATAAAATTCCATTTTCAATTTCCAATTCAAAAAATCTGTTCCATCGAAAATAGAAGGAATAATATTGGAACAACCCTCAAAATTATTATTAAAAGAAGCCATTTTAAAAATTCAAATTTTTAAAACAAAAACCGACTTTTGAAACACGAATTTTTTAAACAAAAAAATTGATATTTGAAACACGAATTTTTAAAACAAAAATTGGTTTTTGTAAAATCAAATTTTTAAAACAAAAACGGCTTTTGAACCTGCTCTGATACCACTTGTAGGATCGATTTCACCCTAGAGGGGGGGTGAATAGGGTGATGGTATAAATTATAAAAATTAATCGCGGAAGCTTATAAAATAATGTTAACACAGATCACAAAACAATAGCAGCACAGATAATAGCAGAATAATAAATGCAGAAATAAAACGACACAGAATTTACCTAGCTTCGGCAAAACCCTGCCTACATGCTGCCCCCAAGGTTTCTACTAGAAATTAGATAGTCCCTCGCTTACACACGTAAACTCGCGACATCCGCTATAGACTAAATCTAACTCTACGCTCAAATCCCTGCCACAACTCAGCCACTGAGTTGCGAATTCTCAAGCTACGCCACGTAGCTTGTCCCCTAGTCACACGACTAGAAAAATAAAATGGTTTAAAAAGAAAATACAATTAAAAAACAATTTAAAACAAAATAACCCTATTTAAAATTAAAGCCCTTATTTTTAAAACAACCCCTAATTAAAATTGTTAGAGCTGGCCCAAAACAAATGCGTTACCCTTCTTCCCTTTTTATTTTTATCGGCCTGGTTACTTGAATAATGGCGGCTCTCTTCTCTTCTTTGCAAATCAGGGCTTCGTTCCCTTTGTTCCAAATTAGGGTTATAAATTAGAAGCAGCCGATAGTAGCTCGATCGTATGATTGATTTAGCTCCTCTCTATGTCGATCGACTATTTTTCTGAGTTGCTCACTGCTGCTTGATCGAGTTCGACGTTTGCGATTTCGGTATGTAATTTATCCTTTTGCTTTACTGGGTTGATGTTTGAACTCGATGTCTAAATTTGCCGATGATGAATGGTTTATATATAGGTCGAATTCCTATATTTGCGTTCGTATATAATTGTTTGAATTCGTCAATTCTGTGCTTTGGCCATTCGATTATCGTTTGGATGATGGTGATTTTCTCTGACTTGTTCATAATCGTATATTTCTGATGCTTGATACCCACGGTTTTGAATTGCGGCTTTGAATTGCCGTGCTTATCACGGTGTTGATTTTTGACTTTGTCAATACTGCATACGCACTTGAATTTTTATCACTTGACTTCTGTATATTTTCACGACTTCGATGTTTAACCTAGTCAAATCCTTGATTACCCGTGACTTTGCTTGCGATTAACTCCTTGGCTGCCACAGTTGATTTTCATTCGAATTTGGTTGTAATTGCATACGCACTTGATTTTACTTTCAGTATACATTCATGAATTCTCTTGTTGACTTCCTGTAGTTGCATTCATTGGTCATTCTGGCCTTGAACCTGTTGCATACATGACTGGTGTAAGGTTGCATATTTGTAAGTTGTTCAGTGCACTTTTGTTTGCTGTCACATTCTTGTGCTCGAGCCTTTTTTTTTTGCACACTGATGCACTGACTTGTTTGTGTGTCTGGTCATTGCTTGCAGTACTTGAATTGAATGCTACCTGTGCTTGTAGTTGTTCAACCTTGTTTGCCTAGATTGTTATTGAGTTGATGTACTTGGATATTTGCAGTTGGTATTTGAATTTCAGTTTTGTTCACTGGTCTTGATACTTGCAGTTGTATCGCTTGATATTCATTCCTGTAGTTTGCATTCATGTACTTGCTGTCGTAGATGTTGCACTGCATCACCACTGTTCTTTGCATTTGTACATATGAATGTGCTCACTGTTGTTTGTACCTGTGCATATATTTGTGAATAGGTCGTGCTTGGATTTGAACTGCTTCATATTTGCATCATGTTCTGTTGACATGTGCATTTGTCTTTGCACTTGCACATTGTCTTCTTTGTACACTTGGGCTTGTTGTTGATGGTAGTTGCTGTGTCATTGCTTCTTTGTACACTTGGGCTTTGTACATCCACTCTTGATGCTGCAATGTTCACTGTTGCACTCGATCATATTGACTTCAGTTGTATTTCTTTGAGATGCTTTTTGCCTTTGTACAATTGTTGCTTCCCTGACCTGTTGTAGTTGTTCATATGCCGCTTAGCTTGCATCATATGTATGCTTTACTTGATCTTCACTTTGATTTCATGTTGTTCTTATAGTCAAGTCTGCATTGCTGTTATCAACTGGCCTGGATTACGTAGTTTGTTTCTTAGAGTTGGTCTTGATTTTGTTTCTCGGTCATGTGTTCATCTGGGTTTGCTTCAGTCCACTCTGTCTTTGTCATTTTGTTGTTTGTATGTTATGTCACAGTCTTGTTGCAGTTTGATTGTGCTGTTTACCCGTGTACATGCTTCACTGTATCTTTATTCATGTTGGTTTAGTTTGTGCACTTGCTTGAGTTATTGTAGCTTGTAGTTTGGCTTTGATGTTGTACACTGTTTACTGTTAGTCGAGTTGAGTTGATCATGTTGCATTGTGAACTTTTGTGTTGGTTCCATTGTTGCATCTCTGACCTATGCATTCCATTCTCGTGTGTTCATCCCTGTAGTATATGCTACTGTCTACTTGAGTTTGCTTTGATGCACTGTTGAATTTGTGTAGACTGTGCATTACACTTGTGTTGAATCCAGTTTCAAAACTCGGGTTTGACCTTGTGCTAAAGTCAAGATTTTATTTATGTTGCACCTGAGTTGAACCCGTCTTTTTATTTGGGTTTGACCTTGTGCCCACCTGTCCCTGTAGCATTATCAAGTGTATATCGGTGTGCACAGCCTTGTGGCATGTACAGTGATACACTGTGCATGTCACATTGTTCGTGTGTGATGAATTCAAATTCAAATGATGACTTACAACCCAAATAACCGAGGCAAATAATATTTTCAAAATCCATCTTTTATTTTATATTGCAAAAATATTTTATTTTCAATTTTACTGCGTTAGTGAATATTTATGCAGATTGCTCAGATGTTGGATTCAAACTGGAATGAAGTTGAAGATTAATACGAGTGTGAGTGATATGTAGTGAGGTGAAAATGTAAAAATGAATTATGATGTAATCAGAAATGTATTGTAATAGAAAATGTATATTTATAGTGAGAGCTTGAAGTTGTACTATCAAAAATTGTAATAAATATTTATTTGAATAAAATATTCGTTTGAATTCAAATTCCGTGTTATTTATTTTATTCAGCAAATATTTACTTAATCTATGAAAATAAATTAGTACGTTAACAAATACATTTAAACGAATGTATATATGTTTATTATCATCAAACAAAAATCATATAAGCGCATATTCAACAGTTGTTGCTCCGACAAAAATTCAAATGTCCCTGAGCTTCAACCCGAGCCCTAACTTCGTTCACACCCACCGATACGCCTGTGCTCGTGTGCACATACACCAGCAACCAACGGCTCTCCGACCATCGTCACCGACCTCAACATTTGCTGGTGACCCTCGTAACTAGACGCGATCACCCCAATACTTCAATTTGATCGTGAATAGAAAACACCCAAAAACCCATATCCTGGAAACCCATCATCACCGAAAATCCACCCATCTCCGACGTTCCTCGCCTCGAGGTACCTCGCCATCTTCACCGCGGCTCCTCCTCGACTTCCAGTTCCTAATCCCCCTATCGCGATTCCCTTGATTCCAATAACGAAGTTACAATGTCCACTCAAACTATTATCGCCTGAACCCATCGTTAAACCCTATCAACACCTCGTCGCACCACCACGGTACAAACTTAACCTTTCTTCTATTTTTCCCATACACCCCGACCCCCAAGCTGGCCTCAACTAAGTTCTCGGCCAACCGTATAACGACAATCTCCAGAATTTTTCCCAAGACCAAAATTCGATCAACACATAATTTATCAATATACAACAACTTAAAAATCTACAAATTTGCTTTAAAATTCATCATTTTTGATAATGAATCTGGGTATATAATCAGTGCATAAAGATTGAAAAATCAAATTTTAAGTTATAGAATGATTTTCACTATATAAGTTAAGTTTGGGAACATTGACCAACCTTTTACTCAAATTTATTTTTAAAAAAAATTATGCCATATACACTCGAATATCTCTTATTAAGGAACAAGTCCCAGAAATCATTTTAGATTGAAAATTTGAAAATTTAAATTAGGTTTTCAACTTGCGGTATTCAAACAGAGACAAGTTATGACTGTTCTAGGAATATACTTAAAGATTATCATCCACATTTATACTCAATTTCATTTTTAATGACATGCAAAGCATAATACTCATCGTATTTTCAAGAATTGTCACCTACAACCTTACGACATTCCAGACTCCATGATTTACCCACCTCTGTTTGAAGACAACAGAGAAGCAAGGTACTTCCAGGTTTTAATCAAAGTTATATATATATATATATATATATATATATATATTTACATACAAACATATGTATAGGTATATATAAAATCACCTCTATCAACATGCATGTATACTATCCATCATCGGTTCCACAAATTATCACATCCAGGCACATATAAAAACAGGTTAAATTCAGATAGTAGTTTACTCACCTCTATAAGAAGAAGACAGAGAGGTTGAACAAAGATCTGGAAAGTAATTGAACATGGATCTAGATGAATTTCCACTAATTAGTTGATTGCTGTTTTGATTGTCGTAGTTTGAGTTGATTTACTGAAATTGAGTTTGAAATCTCGCTTGTTGGAGTTTACATCTTGCAGCTTAGAATTGAGTTTGATCATTGTTGCAACTTGAATTTGTTTCCAGGTTTCTGTTTTCTTTTGTTTTTTGATTTCTATATTTTTTTTAAGAAGAAGAACTAAACAAGATCCGATCTAAAGAAAAATAAACAGGCTTTTCAAAAGCACATTAGTTATAAACTCAATTTCTTTTAAAACAAAGTTTTGCCACTTGTTATTTTGCATAAATCCCTTTTACTTACACATGTCTAAATTTGTATTATTATGTATATAAGTGTATTTCTCATAATTCTTAAATTGCCAAATGCTATTAGATTTGATTTATTAATTAATTACTTATTATTACTAATGATTTTAAATCTTAATTGAATATTTCCCTAAATAGTTTTGATCAAATTAAATGTATCATATATTCATATGCTTGAGAATTATTTTTAACTCTATTTAAACCAAATTTTCCTTATGTTTGAATTTTAAATTATATTTTCTAATTTTAAAGAAAATTTTTTACACCCAATATTCACTAAATATATTACCTAAATTCATTTAGATTTTAAATTCAAGTTTCTAATTCAGACTCAAATTCAATTTGAATTACAATTCATTTATTTATATAATTCAATACTAATTCAAATTTAAAATCAACAAATATATATTAAACAAACACAGATTCAATATATAAATTTGAAGTAATTATACTAGGAGATTACCAATATTTATCCAGTTATTAAAATCCAATTTTCTTTAAGATATTTATCTTTGAATTTTTCAATCTCATATTCAAATTAACTTTAAATTTACTGATATATATATTTAAACAAACACACATTACATTTATTTGAAAATAATGGTTTTCCAAATTTAAAAAAAAAATTATACTAAAAGGAATATCAAATAAATATTTATGCAAGTATAAATATTTATCATTATATTTATTTGTTCAATATCTAAATCAACGTTCTATTATTTAACCCAGTATGTTAATCAAATACAGATGTCCAAAAATTCGGATTATCACATTCCTCCCCCTATGAATCTTTTCGTCCTCGAAAAGGAATGAAACCAGAATTTTTTTTTACTAAAATACTATTTATCAGAAAAATCATTTTTGATCATTTTTAAAACACTTTTAAAATTTACATACTTTTATAAAATAGTTTTTTTATGAAAATACTTTTTATAACTCGATGTATCCATCAGTCCATCCTTGTTCTCATAGAAATTCGGTCATACGTTGATCAGGCATAAGACTGAAAGTCTATAAGTACTCGATAAACCCATTTCAACATCCAGTGAAAATACTTGGAAAATAATTTTATTGAAAAATATAGAAAACGATTTTTGAAAATAGAGGATATATCTTTGGTGAGAATGCTTTGGAAATCATCACCCCCATCCATGGGCGCAGTTACATTCCAAGGTTACGTTACCGTCACAGCAAAAGTCCATGTAACTACAGGTTCTCCGCGGCCTCTGGATTATGCCATGGATTCCACAACAGATCATAGTTACATTCCTTGGTTACGTTGCCATCGCAGCTAAAGTCCATGCAACTGCAGGCTCTCGGCGGCTTCTGATTTTCGCTGTCAAAATGAAACTTCTCGACTCCTACATAGGTCGCAGTCTACCAATATAAAAACAAATGCAGACTGTTGCCTCTCAGCGGCACACACGACTTTCGCTATGTTATACCATAGGTCGCAGTCTACCGATATAAAATCAAACGTAGACTGTTGGCTCCCAGCGGCACACACGACTTTCGTTATGCTATACTCAACTCATAATCCCCAGGAACTAGTTTTGTCCGGACTCCGTACAGGATCAACTTTAGAACCCCCTGGGGCTCAAGGCAGTACCACCTGGTGGTACTTCTGAGAAGTTCATTTCAAGGGAGCGCCTTTTTCCCAGAGCCATCATCAAAACATTTTATTCATATAGTATCTTCAAATCGTACACCTAGTATGATCTCATACAAAGCTCCTTTACACCAAATCGATTATTCCAAAATCGATAATTCTCAAACTAGGCTTTCCAAATTCTCATATTGATTTTACCCAAAAATTAAAAGCCTTTCCAATCCAAAGGTTCCCAAAACCTTTTCTAAAATCCTCATAAGATCCTTTATATATATATGTATATATATATATATGCAGATATATATAATTTTTAAAACTTTGGATCATTTCAAACTTGTATAAAACTCCTTTTATACTTCAAACATTTTTCAAAAACCCTTTTCTTCTGGCAAAAGATTCATCAAGGGGAGCTATCTTATATAACAAAGATATATAACTTTATTTATCCAAAATCAAATATTCAAATTTTATTACTCTTTTCAATATCAATTTAATTCAAATCCGTACGATGTACACATATCATTCGTACGCTATACCAACTTGATCGCTCACTCGACCACACTATTTCATTTCCTAATTAGTATCGTCCACTCGACTTCCTAGTGCGAACTCAAATCTGGTTTCTTGATCAGAAACCGTCATTCTCCTTGCATAGCTTAACTATGATAGAGAATATCAAGAACCAATCAACAATCCACATCCAGGTTCGCCGTCGAAAATCGAGTGAAAAATCCCACTCGGATCATTATAACTATCTCGAAATTCTATGCTGGAATTCGGATCAAATCACTATGCGAATAGAATAACATACGTATACCCTACGCATTTATCTTTATTGGTCATTAGCCAAATTAATTCTCTTTCTATTCACATTTACTTTAATTTTCATTCACTTATTCACAACTGCTTCAATCCTATTTGGATTATCACCTCTAATTTATCTCGATTGGGTATTTAACTAATAACAGTTTAAACTCCGACCAGTTTATTTAGAAAATAGTTTGAAAATTTTAAAAATAGATAAGTAGTTGGAAAATAATTACTAGTTTTGAAAAATAGGTGTAAAATAGTTAGAAAATAGTTAAAATAATTATAGAAATTTTAGATAATTGCAAAATAATAGTAAGATAGAAATTTGTTTTTGTAAAATAGTTGGAATATAGTAATTAGTTTATAAAACAGTTGGAAAATTGTTAAACAGTTTCAAAAATAATTGTAAAACAAGTATAAGATAGTTTGACTTTTAAAAGAAAGGTCGTACATATAATGAATAGCTTGGAAAAATAGGTTTATACTAAAACAATTTATATTAAAAATACTCCAGATTCAAAACTGTTCACTTCCAATCTCCATTCTCATCAATTCAATTTAAATTACCTCTTCCATTTAAATTGACCCAATTACAGTTTTAAATAATTCCAATTTCCATTGTAATCGATTCAACCCCAGTTCAATTTAAATTAACCTCGGTTTCTTTCCTAATTTAACTTTATTCACCCTTGATCTCAAATTCTACTAATTCAAATAAATTTCAGTTGAACTAGTTCCAGTTTTCTATTCATTTCAACTCCAGTTTGAATTAATCCCAATTTCAAACTCCATTTCCAAATCAAGTTGAATTATTCTTGATTTCCTCCCAAATTAAATTCAAATTCCATTTGAATTTAAAACTACTCAATCTTTAATTACAATTCCAAATTATTCAAACCAATTTGGACTAACTTCAAATTGAACCCACTTCAATTTCAAATCATTTCAAATTAATCCAATTCAAATTTTCCATTTGAATCTTATACTCATACATCTTCAATCACCATTTCAATTAATTCAAATAAAATTCAATTTGAACTAATTCAAATTTCAAGTTTAAACCATCTCGAATTATATAAGTTCGAGTGAATAGCTCAAATGTGGATTTAATTCCTATAAATTAATTTCCCTTTAAAGTTTTTAAATGATTTAATTCTGAGTCCAAATTTGGAAATTCCATCTTTAAATCTCTAAATCAGGTTGATCATTAAAACTTATTTAACTTCTTCCAAGTTAAATTCAATTCAGTCAAATTTACACAATTTGAATTCCCATTCAAATTTCAAAATACTTTCTCATCTATAAGTTCAAAACTTATCACTTGGGTTTTCACATCTCATTCCAAATTTAAAACTCAACATTTAGAGTTCATTTCAAACCGTCTTTGACATTATGTATATTCCTCATATATACATATTATTTCCTTTTACATACCAAGTTATGCTTTAAAATTTTAAACCACCTTTGGTTTTTTTAATTCAGAACAAATTTCTTTACAATTTTCAAACAACCCTTGTTTGAAATAGGACCATTTCATTCAAATGCATTAAATAATATTATTTGTTATTTCTTAATTACCTTCATTAAGTAATTGTCCCTTAAATTACTTACCTCTACTTACTTCATTAAGTAACTCCCTCTTTATTAATCATTTCCACTTATTATCCATTAATTAATCTCATTAAATAAAGTTTAATTAATTACATAAGTTAATTTATTATCCTTATCCTGAAAGCTTTCCCAAATTCACAAATTAAATTTTAGTTTGAATTTATTTCAAACTAATCTTTATTCGATTTCAATTTCAGTATGGTTGTATTCCAACTACTTCTTAATTTAACTCAATAAAGTAACAACCAATTCCTTTACTATTTGTTAAAAAGATATATTGCTTTATATATATCAAAATATAATCTTATATAAAACCATTTAAATCTTTATATAAGAAAATAACAAGTACGCTCTCTCAAATATATATGCTCAACTCATTCTAGGGTACCACTTACCCTATCTTTAATGAGTAATTCCACTAGAGCCAAGGTTCTTTCTTAACCTTCTGCTCTGATACCAAATGTAACGACCCAGAAATTTCGATCCCGACAAATTCCAGATAGTTAGATAAAATAAGAAAACGATAGAAGAAGAAGAAGAAAAGAAAAGAAACACACAATCTCATATTCGCAGCGGATAAAATATAATAGCAAATAACTAATAGTTTACAAAGCGGAACTGTATTAGTATATTTACATTTTACATCAGAGTTACAATAATTTCACAACATTGGACAGTTTAAAATAACTTGTCCCAAATAAATAACAATATATATCACAGCGGATAAACACTCTGTTAACCCCGCTGAAACTTAAACCGACTCATTTACTCAACTAATCCCGACTCATTCATGTAGAGGGAAGGACGACTCATCACGACCCCGACTCAACAACCTCATGACTCTACAAGTCCTTGAGTTAACAGGCCACGACTTAAGGTGCTTAACGGTTCAAGAAGGATCTACGACTCAACGACCCAAGGAGAGATTGTACGACTTAAGGAACCTTATGAGTTAAGGAACCCTACGAGTTAAGGAACCTTACGACTTAAGGAATCTTACGGGTTAAGGAAGGCTTGCGAGTTAAGACATTAACGACCTAAGGAATGTCACGACTTATGGAAGTCTGCGACTTAAGAGGTATGCGACATAAAGGTGATACGACCTAAGACTTCAGAGACAAGTTCAATACCGTGCTATAATGAGATAACTCGTTGACGACATACGACTTATGATGAGTCGTGTACGACTCATACTAACATCAAGGAAGGTTGCACTGGTTAACTCGTGAACGGCTCAGGACTTGTGTTATTCGTTTAAATGGGAGCCTAGCTTTGGACCAAGCAGTGAGCTAACCCAGTAGGTCGGCCGCGACCTACTATGAGTCATGAACGGGTTATGACTCATCATGAGTCGTGTACGAGTCATGACCTAATTCCGAGAAATGCCTATAAATACGACCCTAGCTCCAACTAGGAAAGGACTTTTGGGCTCACTCTCTTCAAGCGCCGATACTCTGCTGCATTCCGAATCAATTTAACACTTGAAGCTCTCAAGACACTAAGAACGCTACAAACAACTTCAAGAAGAGATCACATACATCCAACATGGATTCGAAAACTCTCATCTTCATCGAAGTTTAGGCTACTTGTTCTAAGTCTCTTGTAATTCAAAGTGTATTGTACTTGGGAAGAATTGTATCAGCTTGTAACGAGATTATTAATAAAAGTACTTAAAGTGGACGTAGGCTATACCCTTAAGCCGAACCACTATAAAATTGTTGTTGTTTACCGCTTTTCTGCTATTATCTGCTTGTAATCTGTTCCCGAGCTATCGGGTGGTGCTTTCACAACTACAACTCATACACCGGGGTGTTAGCGTTCAAATTTTAGCGTTAACATTTTTGGTGCTTTCACTGAGAATTGAACTCAGGAAAAATTATCATCATTGCTTCACAGAGATTTGTAGAGAGAATTTCCTTGAAAACCAGAAGTCTGTCTGAGATTATGGCTCCTGGAAGGAAGAGTAGATCTGTCAGATCTGGGAATGTTCAAGAGGGAACATCCGCTTCCCCTGTACCTAATCAACCCACTACGTCTGCTGGGGTTACGAAAGCGGAGTTGGATGCTGTAATATTAGGGCTGAACCAGCAGATAAACGCCCAAAATGCACAATTAGAGGCTCAGAGTGCCCAAAATGCTCTAATTCTGAATAAGTTGAATGATTTGCTCGGGGAAAACAATCAACCGGCTGGTAATGGAAGGAATTATGCTGGCAACATTCATGATGCTAATGAAAGGAATGCTCCAGAAAGGGCTGCCAGTCCCTTTGAGCAAACGCTTCCTGAGGTTGGTGGATCTGGAACTCGACATGATGAGGAGTATCTTTCTGGAATGGTCCGGCAAATCATGAAAGAAAGTATGCAAAGGGTTGAAGATGAGAAAGAATGGGGTTTCGCCCCAAGTAAAACTCCATTTACTGAGAAAATCTTAAAGGCGGAATTTCCAAGGAAGTTTGTCCCTCCAACTATCCCAGCTTACAAAGGGACAAGTGATCCGAATGAATTCTTGTATAAATATGATTGGCACATGACAGGTGCCAGAGCCTCTGACGAGATAAAGTGCCGATATTTCCCCGTATACCTTGAGGGTGTGGCTCTACTGTGGTTCACCAAGTTGCCAGTCCGATCTATTGATCAGTTTTCAGACTTGACCCGAAAGTTCAAGGAGCAGTTCAGACTATATGCTTCAAAGGCCAAGGACATCATATCGTTGTCAAGTATAGAACAGAATCCTGGTGAATCTATCAGATCTTTCTTGAACCGCTTTAATATAGCGCTGGCAGAGGGGGACAATGCTGAACCGCGAATGATATTGACTTATCTGATGAGGGCTATCGATAAGTCGAGCGAATTTGGGAAATGGCTAAACATGAAGGAGCCAACCTCCCTCGAAAAGTTCTACAAAAAGGTAGATGAATTCATACGCCTGGAAAGCCGTCCTGTACCGGTAAAGGCAGTGTCGGAAAAAGCTGAAGATAACACTGTTGCTCCACGCAAGAATGAATCTGTAGGGCAAAAAAGGGAAAATAACAATGGGAAGAAACAGAGTAATCTGAAGAAGCCCCGATCCTTCAAGCCATCAGAGTATACTCCTTTATCAGATACACCGGAGCGTATCTACCTTGCCATTAAAGATTCTGTTGACCTCCCTAAACCTATCCCTTTGAGGACCGGGAAAAAGGCTATACAAAGTGGGAAGTTCTGCCGCTTCCATAATCAACCCGGTCATGAGACCGATGAATGCCACCAGTTGGAAAATCTGATTGAAGAATTGCTAAGAGAAAACAAGCTGCAGCAATTTGTGAAAAAGAATAGCAATAATCCTGCATCGTCAACTCAGGGGCAACAGGCTCCTGTTCATCAGCCTAGGATAGGTGAGAAAGCTACGGGGCATGAATCTGGAAGGCCCATTATCAATGTCATTACAGGAGGACCTCACCCAGCTGGCAAGAGCTGGGGTGAGATGGAGAGATATACCAGGGCTTTGAAATATGTTCCAGCCGAAGAAGACGTCTTTGTTTTAGAAGACACTACGCCCCTGAAACAACAGAAAACTTTCAGTGATGATATTATTTTCAGAGCCAGAGATTCCACAGGTATCGAAGCTCCTACCCTAGATCCCTTGGTCATCTCAGCTGGTATCGGACCGGCCATTGTCAGAAGAGTTCTCATTGACTGCGGAGCATCATGTAATATCCTCTTCAAGAAGACATTCGACCAAATGAAAATCCCTATGGTCGATGTACAAGCCTCATCGCAGAAGATCGCTGGCTTCACTGGGGAGCCAAAGCAACCAATAGGAACCATCGATCTGCTTGTAGAACTTGGGGAAGGAGAAAGGAAAGTAGTCCGCAAGCAAACATTTGTGATTGTCGATGAATTTTCTGCTTATAATGCTTTCCTTGGCCGTCCAACGCTCGCAGCGTTCAAAGCTATCCTAGCCCCGTGGTGCCTCACTATTAAATTCCCTACAGACAATGGAGTAGGAGTTATAAAAGGGGATCAAAATGCTGCGCGAGAGTGCTATTTGACAGAGTTCCGAGAGTCAAGAAAAAGGGAAATGGGAAAGGATGCGGCCGCCCCGGTCCGCATCAAAGAGCCAGCCTTGTAGCAATTACGGGGCGGACCCTGCACTGGCGAGCATAGCGGGGCACGGAAAGAGATGGATCCCAGAAAAGCCAGTGCAGGGGAGAATAGAGTAGTGCCGGTTGAAACAACAGTACCGGTACCTGTTGACCCGAAGGACCCAAATAAGGTGTTGAATGTGGGTTCACAGCTTAATGTGTCAATTCAGAATATCTTGATATCTTTCCTGAAAGCAAATCTGGATGTCTTCGCTTGGACTCATGCTGATATGTGTGGAATATCTCCAGAAGTTGCAGTACACGCTCTGAATATTGACCCAAAGTTTACACCAGTAAAACAGAAAAGAAGAACCCAAGGTCCAGAAAGGTCAGCAGCATTAAAAGAGGAAATTGATCGACTCATGGAAAATAACTTCATCAAAGAATCTACATATCCGAATTGGGTTTCAAATCCTGTGCTGGTTAAGAAAGCTAATGGAAAATGGAGAGTGTGCATCAATTTTTCAGATCTGAACAAGGCCTGCCCCAAAGATTGCTTTCCTTTACCCAGGATCGATCAACTGGTAGATGGAACAGCGGGGCATGAATTGTTATCTTTCATGGATGCCTACTCCGGATATAACCAGATCATGATGCATGAACCGGATCAGGAGGACACGAGCTTTATCACCGATGTTGGTCTTTATTGCTACAGAGTTATGCCCTTCGGATTGAAAAATGCAGGGGCAACCTACCAAAGACTTGTTAATGCTATGTTCAAACCGCAATAGGGCAAAACTATGGAAGTCTACGTCGACGACATGTTAGTAAAGTCTAAGAAAGCAGCGGATCACATTGAACACTTGGCAGAAATGTTCGCAGTCCTCCGGAAATACAGAATGAAGCTTAACCCTCTGAAATGCACGTTTGGGGTCGAGTCCGGGAAGTTCTTAGGGTTTATCGTCAGCGCTAGGGGCATTGAGGCTAGTCCAGCCCAAATTACTGCCTTGAAAGAAGTCAAAGCTCCTAGAACAAAGAAGGAATTGCAAAGTCTCAATGGAAAAGTTTCCGCCTTGAGTCGGTTCATTTCCAAAGCCACAGATAAATGCATCCCATTCTTTGACGCCCTAAAGAAAGGAAAGAAAAACTTCGATTGGACTCCCGAATGCCAAAAAGCCTTTGATGAATTGATTCGCCATATGGAGACGCCTCCAATACTTTCTAGGCCTGGCGATGGCGAGGATCTTCTTATATACTTGGCAGTATCATCTCATGCTTTAAGTGCAGCGCTGATACGGGAAGACAAAAGGATTCAACATCCAGTTTACTATATCAGCAAAAGACTCACTGGGGCAGAGATGAATTACTCTAAGTTGGAAAAACTCGCCTATTGCTTACTAATTGCATCTAGGAAATTGAGGCAATACTTTCAAGCTCATCCTATCAGAGTCCTCACTGATCAACCTTTAAAGCAAGTCCTGTTTCGCCCTGAAACTTCGGGTCGTCTTCTAAAGTGGAATATTGAACTCAGTCAGTATGACATCACTTATCATCCCCGGAAAGCAATCAATGGACAAGCTTTAGCGGATTTCATTGCAGAATTTACAGATAAGGGTAACAGTGAGGAAGAAATGGTCGACAATTCCCCTATCCAGTGGAAGTTATATGTCGATGGTGCGAGAAACGACTACTGTTCTGGAGCCGGAGTTGTACTTGAGACTCCTGAAGGTCGATCATTATGCTATGCACTAAGATTGGAATTTCCTTCAACAAATAATGAAGCAGAATATGAAGCCCTTATCGCTGGCTTAAGGATTGCTAAAGAATTAAACATCCGAGCGCTACAGATATTCAGTGATTCTCAGCTTATTGTATGCCAAGTCAAAAAGGAATTCCAAGCAAAAGGGGGGAATCTGCCCGCCTACTTGTCAAAGGCTTGGGAACTCCTGGGTGATTTCGATCATTACATGATAAGCCACATTCCTCGAGAAGAAAACATGAAAGCAGATTCTCTCGCGAAGTATTCGAGCACAGGCGAAGCTCAATTTCTGGGGCTAACTCCAGTGGAGGTCCTGTCGACTCCTAGCATTGATGAGATGGACATTGATTAGATCATGAGCATGTCTCAAGAGCAAGAATCATGGATGACTCCGATAATAGAATATCTGCTCAATGGATCCTTACCAGGGAACTCAAAAGAACGACAAAAGCTACTGAGATAAGCCTCTCGATACGTAATCCAAGATGGCCGGTTATACAGACGGGGATTCTCAATGCCATTACTTCGATGTGTATCCAGGGAAGAGTCTAAAGCAATCTTAGCAGAGGTACATGGAGGAGAATGTGGTGATCATTCAGGTGGCAAAACATTAGCAAAGAAAATTCTCCGGTACGGATATTTTTGGCCAGAAATTAATCGAGATGCAGCGGAGTATTCCCGAAAATGTGACAGATGTCAAAGATTCGCCAAAATTCCTAGAGCTCCTTCCACAGAACTCACACAGATGGTCAGTCCATGGCCGTTTGCGATATGGGGAATCGACCTTGTAGGACCGTTACCAACTGCCAAATCTGGAATTAAATATGCCATTGTTGCTGTAGATTATTTTACTAAGTGGGCAGAGGCTGAACCACTGGCCACTATCACCTCAAAGAAGATGATAAGTTTTGTGACTAAAAACATCATTTGCAGATACGGTGTGCCTCAAAAAATAATTACAGACAATGGAACTCAGTTTGAAAGTGAAGAATTCCAAGATTTTTGCAAGCGATTCAAAATCCGGAAAAGCTTCTCAGCAGTAGCTCATCCGCAGGCAAACGGGCAGGTGGAAGCCGTGAACAAAATTATTAAGTCAACCATCAAGAAGCAACTTGAAAGAGCAAAAGGTGGTTGGGTCGATAAGCTACCACTGGCACTATGGGCATACAGAACCACTCACAAAACTACGACTGGGCACACCCCGTTTTCATTGGCATACGGGTCAGAGGCAATGATTCCGGTAGAAATAGAAGTCCCTTCACATAGAAGAATCCATTTCAATCAAGCAGAAAACGAAAAGCTACAGCTTGAAGCGCTAGATCTCCTTGATGAAAAAAGAGATGAGGCTAATCTCAGAATTGCAGCTCATCAGCGAAGAATATCCAGACATTTCAATTCCAAAGTTCGCCAACGCAACTTTGAGATTGGAGACCTAGTCCTGAAAAGAATTATGACAGCGACAGGTGTGTTTGGGCCAAATTGGGAAGGACCATATGTAATAGGTCAGAAGCTTCTTGACGGCACATTCAAACTCACCACTGTTGAAGGAGATCAAATTCCAAGGGCATGGAACAACAACCATTTGCGTCCATACTTTACTTGAAAATTTTGTTGAAATGTTGCAAAAAGAATTATGAATGTATGATTCTTGTAAATGAAAGCAATTGTAAAACTGATGCAAGTAAATAATGAAAGAATATAAAGTGGATGTAGGCCCGATTTCCTGGCCGAACCACTATAAATCTTGTGTTCCTTATTATTATTACATGTTTGCTTTATTTTCGATATAAAAAGTACATAGAATGTATTGTTGAAATGTCGATTTAAATTTTTTGCAGACAATGGAAGTGAAACTTGCACATAAAAAGACCGAGTGATTCTCGCCAAATTTCAAGTCACAAAAGCCCTGAATTCAAATCCTAGATAGGAAGTACTTCAATTGAACGGCCTATGGTTTCGACAGAAACGGGTCTTTTCTAATAAATTGAGATCGTTTGAACAAACAAACGTCTAATTAAGAAGCTAATGCTCGTTCTCACGAATTTGCCTAACAATGAAGCGCACTTCCTTGGATTAAACAAGTTACTTGTAAAAAAAAAGGGGGGGCAGAGGATCATTGAAAAGGCATAAGCAAGTGAACAGAGGAACAACCAAAGCCATCATCGACAGCACAAGTCCTCTTCGGAGACACAACTCTTCGGAGGATAAAGACCTCTAATGGGTCATACGCCACAAAAAAGAAAGTTCTCTACTCAACAAAAAAAGATTGGAGGAGTCATGACCCTCCAACCATGAGAGAGTAACTTCCAGGCGATGAAAACCCTCTCTGAGGCACATTTCACCAGGAGTTGAAGTGTTATGACCGCTCTTCGGGATTTCACTTCACCAGAGTAGAAATGCAAACAAAATAAAAGCCCTCTTCGGAGGCCCATTTCACCAGGAGTTGAAGTGTTATGACCGCTCTTCGGGATTTCACTTCACCAGAGTTGAAATGCAAACAAAATAAAAGCCCTCTTCGGAGGCCCATTTCACCAGGAGTTGAAGTGTTATGACCGCTCTTCGGGATTTCACTTCACCAGAGTTGAAATGTAAACAAAATAAAAACCCTCTTCGGAGGCACATTTCGACAGGAGTTGAAGTGTAACAACCGCTCTTCGGAATTTCACTTCACCAAAGTTGAAATGCAAAAACAAAATAAAGACCTTCCTGAAAGCCCACGTTTCACCGAGATTGAAATAAAACTTCCAAGTGTTGAAACGTGAAAAGGCTTTCTTCGAAGGCACAACTCTTTGGAGGTACACGTTTCACCAAGATTGAAATAAAACTTCCAAGTGTTGAAATGTGAAAAATCCCTCCTTAGAGGTACAACCCCCTCCCGGGGACACAATTCAAAGGAAAGACCTCTTCGAAGGCACAATCAAGAAGAAAGACCTCTTCAGAAGCCCACGTTTCACCAAGATTGAAATAAAACTTCCAAGTGTTGAAACGTGAAAAGGCTTTCTTCAAAGGCACAACTCTTTGGAGGTACACGTTTCACCGAGATTGAAATAAAACTTCCAAGTGTTGAAACGTGAAAAATCCCTCCTCAGAGGTACAACTTTGTATATAAAAAAAAATCCTCATCAAAAGCGTACTTTAACTTTCAAAGGAAGAGTAATTTACCTACTCTGGAAAATGATCTTCAAAAAAAAAAAAAAGAAAAAAAAAAGAAGAAAAGAAGTTAAAGTACCCTTCAGAGGTCCGCTTTACCACATAGAAGAATTCACTTGGTAAAATATGCACATAAGCAAAAGAAAAAAGTGATTTCTTCGAATGACAAAGCATAGAAACTTATACGAAGGGAGTTGTACTCTACAAAAAATTTCTTTAAAGAGTAAAATAATTATTCTTTAGCAAATAAGAGTGCAAGTCCCCTCGAAGTATAAAATATTGCAGCAAGCTTAAGGTATGGGGGCAACATGGTATAGTAGTATAGCTGCATCAGTAAAGTAATACTCAAACAACATACCATAAGCCCGCTGCAATATCATATAAATAAACTTGTGCAAAAATGAATAATAAATGCATTCTCAAATTCAAATAGAAGTATGTACAAACAAAGGATCATTTTATTCAATTGAAATGCAGGTACAGGTTTCAAAATAAAGAAAAGCGGGGGCCAGTACCCGCACAATTCTCGACCAGTACATACAAAAGGCAAAAAGCTAAAATCTTCACTTCTTTTTACTACCTTTGGACCCTTTTCCCGGCCGAATGATTAGCTTTTCAGGTCGGTCAGTTGGCACAAGGGAAGAAGGAAGGGTAGGCGCAGCTGGTCCAACTTCTGGCTCCTCTTCAGTAACTGTGATTATCTTCCCCCTCCTCTTTGACGTTCCGTGCTTTTTCCTCCTCTTTGAGGAAGACTCGTTTCCTGGAGTGACAAGTTTAGACAAAGTTATGTCATCAGAAGGAGTCCGCTCCGGAGATATCTCACCTCCCTCAAGTCCCTCGTCTCTATGCTCTTGCGAAGCGATGGGATCGTCTAAACCATGAAGGGCCTCTATTTGTTCCTTTTGCGACCCGGGCTGTGAAGCAGGAGGAGGAGCCACCTGGGGAGACGGAGGAGGGATAACCGGAGGAGGAGAAATCTGAGCGGTGCTTGATAATTTCTCTACAGAAGAAAAGAGGTTAAAGTCGGTAAAGAGAGGAGATGAAGGCTCATCAAGGTTGAGAAAATAGTCAAGGAGCTCATTAAACCCATGTGAAATAAATGAGCAATCCACTTGAGCGAAATTTACAGTGGAATTACCTGCAGAAGTTGTCTTTATTACGTCAATTTCATAGTCCGGAGCTTCAGCACTCTCTTGCGATTCATCTGTGGCTTGAGTAATTTTGGCCCCGGTATCAGTTTGAGCAGGGATCGGTACATAAGAGCTAGAGCCAATAATGCCAGCATCGGCCGAAGTTGAAGGAGGGACAGGAGCAGTCAAATTTTTTCTTTTTCTTGATGCTCTTCCCCCACTATTTCAACCCGCGATCTGGCAAGTTGCTCCTTCCCTCTGGCAAGGGCTGCGCGAGCCTCAAAGTCTAAGTAGTGCCCCTCCAACTCCTCTTCAGTGTATCCGGCCCCTTTAAACATATCTAGTGCGGCCTCCCACACTTCGGCCAGGGTAATCTCATACTTGGGGCCCAGGAATGCAAGACTGCCACGCCCTAATATACAATGCAAGTAGAAATCAAATAGTGTCGAGCCAATATCAGCTTTGGTAGCTTCATGGGCCTCTTCAGCTGTAATTCTACCCGCAACAGCCTCATCCCGCTCTCTCTCGACTTTGGATAACTGGGCTTTCAATTTTTCAATCTCTACAGCCTGAAGGCCAGTTTGTCCTCGTAACTGAGTAATATCAGTACGGTTGCCCTCTATAATCTGCTCCAACCCATCAGCCTTGGCCTCAGCATCCCTTTGCGCGGCATGAGCATCCCGCACCTGTTGAAGAAGCACACTCTCCCTTTGAGAATAAGAAGTGGAAGAAGTAGCAAGCTCCTCTTTAAGTTTCCCAACTTATGCCTCAAGTTTCTCATTATAATCGGCAATACTCCTCATTTCTGCATCATGCTGTTTAAGGATCTTTTGCCATTCAGTTTTGTCGTTCTCCATGGTAAGCATAGCTTCGAGGTTGGCCCTATTCACCCTTTGGAGCTCATCAACGAGTTTCTGCCAAGATGACATCCTCTCAATATCGGTTCTGACTGCATCAAGGTTCCATAACATAGCACTTTTATCTATGGGAACCAGATCGAGGTCAAAGCGAACTCCTTTTAAACACCAATTAGGAAATCGGCTTTGAAGAGTGGCTGGACCTGGTCTAACTTGGTAAGATGGCCTATTGATGATTGCTTGGATATCAGTAGGGGAAGGGGCAGGAGATTGAGAAGAAGTAGGAGCAGTAATCTTCTCTGAAGGCGCAGGCATTGGCTCCTCAATAACTTTGGCCCGTTTGCTCGAGTCATCAGTTGTGTGACTCTTCCCTCTATCATCATGAGATTTGCGTTTAAGGGAGTCACTCTCTCTGTGGGAGGAATCATGTCGATTATCTGGTCTTCCAAAGCGTTCTTCATAATCACGTCTTTCCCGAGCCTTCCGGGCAGCCCTTTCTTCATCAGTCTCTCTATGAACAGGAGGATAGGATTGATAGCCATACTGGCTGCGTTTCCCATATCGCTGAAAGTCATTATAGTACGAGCTGGCTCGCCTCATTGAAGAACCTAAAATAAAATAAAAAAGAGGAAATAAAACTTGAGAATTTTTCAAATATCAAAAAAAAAAAAAGAGCATAAAAGTGCCAGGAGTTCTAAGTGTGTGTGATGTGCAAACTACGCGCATCAATCTACGAACCACTATTTAATTGGGGAGTAGTTGTGGGTGTAATAGTTAGCGTCAACTCTTGAGTCGACGGCGACTGTTGCAAAATAGAAGTAGCTTCAACTACTGAAGAAGAAATCCCGGCAGTGATAGGATCGTCTTTAAAGATCTCTTGTGAAGTAGCAAAGAGGTCGCTCAGTCCTTCGAAAGTATCGTCCCTGCTCTGCTTAACAGGACTGGATTTCTCAGCTTTTTCACCAGATTCTTGTGAACGATGGGAAGATCCCTGAGGCTCTTCTTCCTCGATAACCGGGGCAAGTTTGTCAGATGGCCCCGCAGCATCAACAGAAGTGGAACACTTCACTAGCGAAGCCTCAGGAGCAGGTCCTTTTGATATGGATGTGCTAGTAGAAACTGAGGCATCCAACGCTCTAGCTGGGGAGTCTGGGATTTCATGAGGACGTGTGGAACGAGAAGTATGCAAAAGTCCGTACTGATGCAAAAATTCATCTTTCAACAGAAATTGAATATCTCTCTCCTCAACCGGCACGGCCTTAAGCCTCTCAAAAGTCGACTTGTGACTGGGATTCCTAGAGGGAGGAGGCAGCGCTGAAAATAAAAAGAAGCAGAGTTAACACTTAGCAGGTCAGTCTCACAAAGGCCAGATAACAAACGAAGTAAGGATGGATGATCTTACTTCCTTCCCTCCACACAGCATAAAACCCCGGGGGGCAACGAACGAAGAAGAACTGGGTTAGAAACCCATGAGCAGTGTCAGGAAGGCCAACAATTAATTTGCGGTTTCGGGCGCTTCTCACAACAGTAATAGAAGGATGATCTTTGGTCCGGGTAAAGGAGCATAAGTAACAAATTTCATCAAAGCTCGGAAGTCGATCAAGTGTTCTCCTAAATAGCACACACAACCCCATTAGAATGGCGTAGCCGTTGGGGTGTAGCCGGGATGGAGCAATGGCCAATTGATGAAGAAGTTGTTGGAAAAAGTCATTGAAAGGAGGAACGCCCCCACTTAGGCACATTTGTCGGTTAACTGTCACAAAGCCAGAAGGTGCTATGTCAGCAGTGTTACTTCTCTCAGGAAGAATGGCATCTGATTCAGCAATGCCAAACTGAGTACACAATTGGCGAAAAAATTTGTATGATAGTGTGGTAGGGACTCTTTCGGGAGGATTAACTAGTGGAGCCGGAAGAACAGTTGCCTCTCCAGTCTGAACTGTTGCATCTTCTTCCTGAGAAGTCATTCTACACAAGCAACTGGATATTCAAATATGAAGGTGCACGTTTCCTAAAAGTGTGAAGTGTCGTGCAAAACTGATAAAAATAACAAGTAAATATAACTGGAATTAAACTGGTCGACGATTGATCGACTACGGTAATTTCAGAACTTGTTAATTTAAAGTTCAAGCATAATATTAGTGCAGGCTGGTCAGTTTCAATTGACTATTTCAGTGTTTCTTTAATATTCTACTTGAAATCGATAGCACTTCGTTCACATAATTTATTTAAGTTAATTATCTGTTATTAACTAATCTGTCATTTGATGTGGGCGGTCGATGGCAGTATATTCGTCCCAATTTTCTGTAAATATCATATTAAACAGATTGTTAACCTACAAGTCAAAGTAATCTGTAAAAGAATGCAGCAGAGTTCAACAGTTTGAAATTCAAGCAGCAGTTCAAAGTTCAAGCAGAGTTTAGGAGTGCAAGTGCTAAGTCGTAGACGACTCAAGTGCTAGGTCGTAGACGACTCAAGAGCTAAATTATACACAACTCGAATGCTAACTCGACAGCGCCTTAAGTGCTAACTCACCAACAACTCAAGAGTTTTTCCTACGGGTCAAGACAAATCATCGGTTCTCTGGCTAGCTCGTCCACGACCTAAGGATTGGGGGGCAAGCTAGGATGAGTCGATTTAATTTTGGGTCGTTGGTGTTTTGAGCCGGCAGCGCTCTGAATCGTGAGTCGTGGTGAAAAGGAAAAACTCTAGTTCTAAGCAGCAAGAAGATCTCCAAGTCCTATCTCCAAATCCTAACCCATAACCCGTTAACCCAATGGCATCTCCAAAAATAACAACTTTAATCCTATCACGATACAGAGTCGCCTCGAATGACGAATCGCCACAAGACAAATCAGGCAAGCCCAAATTCATCGGCGATCAATCCAACCAAACACGTAAAGCTCAAAGGAACGAACCGGAAGTGGAAAATTAAACGAATGAGCCAGTGATGATCAACAATCGGAAGGAAAGCAGGATTGCTTACGTAGTGTGATGCCCGAAAAAATTGAAGGTGGATTGAGTTGAAATCGTCTTGGGAAGCTCGAAGAAGTGTTAATGGCAGATGCGATTTAGGAGATTGGTATGAGAAGAAGAAGATGAAAGTGACGAATCATGCCTTTTATACTAAGGTAGTAGGACATGAGTCGGCACATGCGGGTTAAGATAAGTCGAAGCACGCGACCTACGACTTAGGCGCGTGCTTCGAGGGGCAAATGTTAACCCCGCTGAAACTTGAACCGACTCATTTACTCAACTAATCCCGACTCATCCATGTAGAGGGAAGGACGACTCATCACGACCCCGACTCAACAACCTCACGACTCTACAAGTCCTTGAGTTAACAGGCCACGACTTAAGGTGCTTAACGGTTCAAGAAGGATCTACGACTCAACGACCCAAGGAGAGATTGTACGACTTAAGGAACCTTACGAGTTAAGGAACCCTACGAGTTAAGGAACCTTACGACTTAAGGAATCTTACGGGTTAAGGAAGGCTTGCGAGTTAAGACATTAACGACCTGAGGAATGTCACGACTTATGGAAGTCTGCGACTTAAGAGGTATGCGACATAAAGGTGATACGACCTAAGACTTCAGAGACAAGTTCAATACCATGCTATAATGAGATAACTCGTTGACGACATACGACTTATGATGAGTCGTGTACGACTCATACTAACATCAAGGAAGGTTGCACTGGTTAACTCGTGAATGGCTCAGGACTTGTGTTATTCGTTTAAATGGGAGCCTAGCTTTGGACCAAGCAGTGAGCTAACCCAGTAGGTCGGCCGCGACCTACTATGAGTCGTGAACGGGTTATGACTCATCATGAGTCGTGTACGAGTCATGACCTAATTCCGAGAAATGCCTATAAATACGACCCTAGCTCCAACTAGGAAAGGACTTTTGGGCTCACTCTCTTCAAGCGCCGATACTCTGCTGCATTCCGAATCAATTTAACACTTGAAGCTCTCAAGACACTAAGAACGCTACAAACAACTTCAAGAAGAGATCACATACATCCAACATGGATTCGAAAACTCTCATCTTCATCGAAGTTTAGGCTACTTGTTCTAAGTCTCTTGTAATTCAAAGTGTATTGTACTTGGGAAGAATTGTATCAGCTTGTAACGAGATTATTAATAAAAGTACTTAAAGTGGACGTAGGCTATACCCTTAAGCCGAACCACTATAAAATTGTTGTTTTTTACTGCTTTTCTGCTATTATCTGCTTATAATCTGTTCCCGAGCTATCGGGTGGTGCTTTCACAACTACAACTCATACACCGGGGTGTTAGCATTCAAATTTTAGCGTTAACACACTCTATACGTTCCTGTCCTTCAGCTCTCCTCCTGAACTCCAGAACGTCCTTACCTACAAGTCTGTAATACTCTGTCTGACCCGAGCATTACATCAAAGTAACACCCGGGTCAGGCTGGATACCAGCGTGTGTAAACTCATCTAACACGGAATACAAAAGCATACAACTTAAATAAACCCGGGATAACTTATGTCAATTTACAACTCACAAGTTGTTATGGACATCATCTATTTTACACATAAATTTTTAAGCACCAAACTTAGATTAAATGGTCCAATCCACTTAAATCATTCCATTCCAATTTATTAATTCATATTTCAATCTATATTGAATCGAAATGGTTTTGGATATTTCTAATACCTGACTTCGTCTCTTCGTATTCAAGACCATTTTGACCCATTTATTCAAGTAAAATACAATTTAATTTCAAATAAAAGATGTCACCTTTACACAACAATTTATCTTCAATAGATAACCACATTATCATTGTTCACCCAGACATATCATATCACAAAGCATTTCATAAAAGAGATATCAACCAATTCAATGCTTTTAACCTCATTCAGTTATTCACAAGCTAGATTGATCACTTCAGAAAATTTATTTAATTTAACTCTAATTGAATTACTTTCTAATCTTGACCACCTATATTACCTTCACTTAACATTGATTAATTATAAACCAATTAATCAATCATCTTTTAAGTATTCTTCTTAATTAATCATCCTTGAATAATTATTACAATAAGTATTAACTCTTAATTAATTACACAAATTAATCATCCTACAATCACTTACTTTGATTAATTATCTTATAATTAACCAAACTCGTTAATTAACTAACTCTTAGTTAGTTTTTCCCTTAACCAATTTAATCCTCAATCACATCATTAATTATACTAATTAATAATCCTTAATTAATTTCTTAATTAATCCCTTGATTAATTACACAAATTATCTTAATCCTTATTACTCCATTATTGGATCAATCTTCAATTAATTATATCCTCTAATTACCATTAGTTACCTCACTAAATATTTATACTATATTAATTACCTTAAGTAATTATACTTAATCTATATTTATTAATCACCCCTGATTAATCTCATTCTGTAATTACTTACTCTTAATTAATTACATCACTTATTTAGCTTAAATTAATTACATTAATTAATTAATTATCACTTAATCCCTAATTAATGATTCTTCCGTCAAATACATTCATATCTCTTCACTGACTACTTCATTAAGAAATTATTCTTAATTACGATAAGTAATTTACTTTTGATTTATTTCACAAACTTATTACTCTTAATAAATCTCAACCTTTGCTAATTTAAGATAAATTCTTAATTTACTTTATTTACATCTTAAAACTTCATTAAAAACCATCTAGCAATCTATATATTTGAATATATATATATATATATATAACTTACTTTAAACTAACTGTGACGCCCCACCCCGAGACCCACATTAGTAAAGAGAGTTAACGAGTAATTCCGTCTACTAATGCAGAGAATAGGGGTGGTTAAGGGCGATCGAATAGTAATACACTAGCTAATGACTAAGTATGTCGGTGCTTACCATTCTTTTTTCCGCGAATCTCAAGTAGTCGACATACTAAGTGATTTACTAATACGATACTACACGGCTAACGGATCTATTCAGAACAAAGCACAATAACATCATAACATGACACAGAAACAGCAGTCACAGATAATATATACTGATACAAAACCAAACACCCGATGTAATATCGTTCATCACATAATATATTACAACCACATCCATAAAAGAATATATACATGAAGTTGAAATAAAAGGTCCAACAAAAGTGGAGATATCTGAGTCCATAGTCGTGAGCCCACAAAAGATAGCAAAACGGAACCAAACATAAATGTTAGTCATCCAACCTAACCTGCAACTCGGTCTGACCCGAGTGATAAACGCACGGGTCAGGCAACTAAATCTTATCGTTAGAAAGGAAATACGATAAGGTATAAGGGAAACATACATCAAGGGACCAATAATTGATAAGAATGACTAAGATTGATATCAAGAATTGTCTATCTCTAAGATGGTATAATTCTACACTTACTTGGGTTAATACTAGGGGATTCATGCATATAAAGAAAACATCCAAATATTATTCATGAGTAAATAAACTTCTCAAAATGGTAAATAAAACCCAAGTACAAAACCATAAAATTGAGATCACCAAAATCCTCAAGAACTCATATTTTGCCTTATTCATCTCTATAAGGCTAAGTAAACACATCAAAATATGGTGAAATCAAAATTGTCTTAACTCATAAAATAAATCTCAGATTGGCCAATAATTACATGCTAAAGCATGTTGCACGTGCTAAAGTTCTCAAACTAGTGCTAGTAATATAGTTAGGTACCCAACAGAGATCTCAGATTCTCAGATTCTCAGATGACCCGAAGGTCATAGCACTAGTAATTCTAGAATGTGTCGCTAACTATCGGAGAGGAATCTGTAAAGTGTTAACCCGTGTCCCATACCACACGTTCGCACTAAACAGTTTACTAACCGTTAGTCAAATCCACATTAAAATAGAAACTCAGATGTTCACAAAAGTCATATACCTTGTCTCATATCATCTGCATATGGTATAAAATACTGAGCTCAAACTATTTGCAAATCAAGTGAAAAAAAACAAATCATCAGAAAACTCATCAACCAAAGCAAATACAACACCCATGACTACATGCAAGTGCTCAAGACAGCGATATTGCATCAGCTATTTCGACCCTTTAATCATAGAATTTCAGAAAGTGATACAAAAGAAAGTTGTCACATTGTTCCTGCTTCCAAAACTTTAAAATTTATAGGATTCGGATTAGAAACGCAAAAGTTATGCACAAAATACTAGCTCAGGTTTGCACAAAACACTGAGTATTCTACAACAACAGGACAGCGAGTTTGCAGGAGGTTTTTTCAACATTTTAATCAACGAATTTCAGAAAGTGATACAAATAAAAGTTGTCACACCCTTTCTGCAATTTCCAAAACTTTAAAATTATAGGATTTGGATAAGAAACGCAAAAGTTATGCACAAAATACTAACTCAGGTTTGCACAAAACGCTGAGTACTCTACAACAACAGGACAGCGAGTTTGCAAGAGGCTTTTCAACATTTTAATCAACGAATTTCAGAAAGTGATACAAATAAAAATTGTCACACTCTTTCTGCAATTTCAAAAACTTTAAAAATTATAGGATTGGATAAGAAACGCAAAAGTTATGTATAAAATACTATCTCAGGTTTGCATAAAACACCGAGTACTCTACAACAACAGGACAGCGAGTTTGCAAGAGGTTTTTCAACATTTTAATCAACGAATTTCAGAAAGTGATACAAATAAAAATTGTCACACTCTTTCTGCAGTTTCCAAAATTTTAAAATCTATAGGATTTAGGTAAGAAACGCAAAAGTTATAAACAAAATACTAACTCAGGTTTGCACAAAACACTGAGTACTCTACAACAACAGGACAACGAGTTTGCAAGAGGTTTTTCAACATTTTATTCAACGAATTTCAGAAAGTGATACAAATAAAAGTTTTAGCTATATCTCTAAGCTTTCTGAAACATCATAAATTATCTAATTTGGCTTAGAAACGAAAACGCTATGGATGATCTCGTTTCAGTTTCAAAATAGACAGAAATAAGCTACGAATTTTTTTCAATCAGAGACAAAATTCAGCTATTGTAAGTTTTATACTTACCGTACTTAGCAAAGGAGACGATTTTTGGCAAGAAGACTTGAGCTTTCAGCGCTCTGGAGCTTCGATTCCACCTATAGAAGCTAGAAGAAAGCCATGCAAACCAAAAAGAGGGGTAAATAAAAGTTACAGTACATGAAAAATGGATTTCTCCTCAAATTGGAGAGATAAATAGATTAGAGATTACCTTCTCTTGTTTTTGGGCTGAAAATCTATCTAATTCGAGCAATAAAATGGAGATTTGGACGAATTCTAAGTTGAGGAGGCCATTTAGAAAGCTTCAGGATGTTTTCTGAAGAAGGAGATGAAAGAAGAAAATGAACTCTACGTTCATCTTCCTATTTCTCATCCAAAAGCAGGTTTGGGCCAAAAGCAATAGCAACCCAACAACACTTAATCAAATTTTAGTTTATCAAATTATGTTCATGTCACTTATTTAAATCTTCATAACTTCTCCAATTTAAATCCAAATGTAGCAAACTTGGACTTGTTGGAATCGTCTCAACACTTAGATTCCAAATAAAAATGTAAAAACCCAAATTTTACGCTTTTATTATTTATTTTACCGATATTACTAAATTTAACCAATTTCTACACTTTTGCAAAACAAATTGCAATATGATACAAATTGAATAAATATAAACGTATATTACATTCCAATGAATGTAAATACATGTTCTAACACTAATAAAATATTTTCCATCATTATTAATCATATTCCCCATGAATAATTATTATATTAACCAATTATCATATATTTAAATTAATAAAATGGCAATATTGGCAAAGAAAAATCATAATATTGCACACATTATTAATTTTTAATTAGATGTACCCAAAACAATACATTCAACATTCATGAAATAAAGTAAAACTTTATTTCTCTCATGTTTATCATTTTTTTAGCCCAAGCTAACCCAAATCCATTGTTTACTAAAATAAACAATATTTTCTACTTATTAGTCCAATTAATTCCAATATTAAATTATAATCACCATTATAATTTAATATTCAAGGTAATCTCAAAAACCAGGGCTATTACAGACTCCCTCCCTTAATAAAATTGCATCCATGCAATTTCTAGGGATAAATCTCTAAAAACTCACAATACAAACGAATGAAACAAGAAATAACTTGAGATAAATACTCACCTTCATCAAAAGAAGAAAGAAAATCCGGATATGAACGCTCGATAGATTCTTTGGTTTCCCAAGTGCAATCATTGGGATTATCGGACCATTGAATCTTTACTAAGGGAACGTTCTTGCTTCGAAGGCATTTCACCTCCGAGCCAAGTACTCGAATCTGCTGCTGAGAGGTAGATAAACTCGGTGAGATCTCAAGCTCAAGCTGCTCGGATGAATCAATAAAAGAATCGGAATCTCGAATGCACTTCCGAAGCTAAGAGACGTGAAAGATGTCACGAATACCAGATAGATGGGATGGAAGTGACAATCTATAAGCAACGGGACCAATGCACTCTGTGATCGGAAATGGTCCTATATAGCGAGGAGCCAATTTCCCTGTGGAGCTAAAGCGCATCACTCCCTTCATAGGAGATACACGAATGAACACAAGATCACCAACCGTGAACTCAAGAGGCCTCCTACGGTTGTCCGTGTAGGATTTCTGGCGACTCTGTGCCTCTTTCATTCTCTGTCTAATAAGAGATATCTTCTCCGAGGAATCACGAATCGAATCTGGACCGAGTATAAGCCTCTCACCAAATTTTAAACAACAAGAAGGAGAACGGCATGGTCTTTCGTAGAGTGCCTCAAATGGAGCCATACCGATACTAGATTGGAAGCTATTATTATAGGAGAACTCTACTAATGGAAGATGATCTTCCCATGAACCACTAAAATCAAGAATACATGCACGGAGAAGATCTTCAAGAATGCGATTCACCCTCTCAGTCTGTCCATCAGACTGAGGATGATAAGCTGTAGAAAGATTAAGCTTTGTGCCCAGAGCTTGCTAAAAACTGGTCCAGAAATGACCTGTGAACAAGGGATCACGATCACATACAATCGAAGAAGGAACACCATGTAATCGCATGACTTCTTTAATGTAGAGCTTAGCCAAGAGAGGAGCATTCCTATTAGATTTAATAGGGATGAAATAGGCAGATTTAGTAAGACGATCCACAATAACCCAAATGCTAGAATGACCCTACCTCGAACGAGGTAGGCCGTCAATAAAGTCCATCGATACTTGGTCCCACTTCCACAGTGGAACCTCAAGAGGTTGAAGAAGACCGGATGACCGTTGATGCTCGGCCTTAACAAGCTGACAGGTAGGACACTGGCTCACATATCTCGCAACATCACGCTTCATACCATCCCAATAATAAAGACGATGCATATCTGCATACATTTTACTACAACCCGGATGGATGGTATACTTAGAGCGATGACAATCATCAAGTATGTCATGCCTAAGTGCTGAATCAGATGGAACAACTATACGGTTCCCCAGACGAAGGCAGCCATGAGAATCAATTGAATAATCCCGCAACTTCTCATCACGGGACTCAGATGAGCAAGACTGAATGAGGCGCATAATATAAGCATCACGTCTCTGGGCCTCAGAGATACGATCAAGAAGAGAAGGTCAAGCCACCATACTGAATAATAAGACCGATGAATCAGATGACAGTGCTCGATCACGAATGTCGAAGCTGGATAAGGTCTCAAGAACATCCGATTCGGCTAACATCATGGAAACAACTGCCGAATGCTTGCGGCTAAGCGCATCAGCTACACGATTACCCTTCCCTGGGGCATACTCGATATCGAAATCATATGAGGCGAGTAACTCTAACCATCGCTGTTGCCTCATATTCAATTCCTTCTGCGAAAAGAGGTACTTGAGATACTTATGATCGGTGTAAAGAATGAAGTGCTCTCCCAAAAGAAAATGACGCCACATCTTCAAAGCGAAGACGATAGCTGCAAGCTCTAAGTCATGGGTCGCGTACCGAACCTCGTTTAGACGTAATTGCCTTGAAGCATAGGCAATAACCCGATCCTTCTGCATAAGAACCGCACCAAGCCCACTGTGGCTTGCGTCAGTATAGACGATCAAATCCTGATTCCCCTCAAGAACTACAAGCACAGGAGGATGAGTAAGAAGTTCCTACAATCGCCGAAAGGAAGACTCACACTTATCAGACCAAATATAACGAACACCCTTGCTAGTAAGACTAGTAAGAGGAAGCGCGATACAAGAGAAATCCTTAATAAAGCGGCGGTAATAACCGGCCAATCCTAGAAAACTACGAATCTCATGAACATTCTTCAGCCTCTTCCAATCCTGAATAGCCTCGATCTTGGAAGGATCGACTGAGATACCATCGGAAGATACAACATGGCCTAAGAACTTCACTTGCCTTTCCCAAAAGTGACACTTAGAAAGCTTTGCCTTGAGTTGATGTTTGCGGAGTGTACTCAAGACAATACTAAGATGTCGAGCATGATCTTTTTCCGATTTGGAATAGACTAAGATGTCATCGATGAATACAAGCACGAATTTATCGAGATATTCCCGGAATACCCGATTCATAAGGTCAACGAAGAAAGCAGGAGCGTTAGTCAAACCGAATGGCATGACTAGCCACTCATAAGATCCATAACAAGTGTGGAAAGCTGTAAGAGGAATGCTATCATCCGCAACTCGGAGTTGGTGAAAACCCGTGGCAAGGTCCACTTGAGAAAAGACCTTTGCACCACTCAACTGGTCAAACATGTCATCAATACGAGGCAAGGGATAGCGATTCTTGATGGTTAACTCATTAAGCTTGCGATAGTCGACGCAAAGCCAAAGAGTACCATCAGACTCATCACGAATACCACCGCCGCACCCCACGGTGAAGAACTAGATCGAATGAAGTGTTTAGCTTTGAGCTCAATGTGTTACTTCTTAAGTTCCTCGTTCTCCTTAGTAGACATCCTCGGGGGAGGACGACTAATGGGTTGCGCACCAGGAATGAGGTTAAAACGAAACTCTATGGCCCGTTTAGGTGGCAAACCCGAAACAGGCTCAAAAATATTAGTGAAGTCACAAACTATCGAAATACGAGAAATATCATCATCATCATCTCGAGAATCAAGAGCATATAAGGTAGCTAGAGAACCACAAACTGAGTCGCGAATTACAAGAGATAACTGGGAAGAAGAATCTAGATGTCGAAGATAAATAACCCTATCAGAACAAAGAATCCTGCCTCATATCGAACTAGCCAGTCCATACCAAAGATCATATCAACCCAAGCGATGGAATCACGTGCAGATTCGCACGGAAAGAAAACCCACAAAGCATAACCTCAACATCGTCACAAAATAAAATAAGGGTTCCGAACCCACCGACAGGATTAGCAACCCGTAAAGAAGTAAGCAAGCATGAAACATCCAAAGAACAAGCATCCATGAGTTCCTTTGACATGAATGAGTGTGATGCACTCGTATCAAAGAGCACTCTAATTGATCGATCATGAAAAATAATGGAACCTTCAAGAATAGAAGAAAAAGTACCTTTCGGCTGAGATGCATCACTAGAAGCTGCTACATTAAGTTTCCCCGGACGAGAACCTTTGTTCTTCTTGGGACAAGAAAAAGTCATATGTCCCTCGGTTTTGCAATAGTTGCATCTCTTAGGCTTTTGGCAATCACGGGCAGGATGGTCAGGAGAATCACAATTGTAGCATGCAAAAGGCTTAGACTGAGAAGGAGCTTGGGATCGTGAAGAAGATGATCCACCTTGCTTCTTCTTCTTGGAATGAGGGAATCTAGGCTTGTGGAAAGGAAATCTCTTCTTCTTAGGATTAGACTGAATACCAACTTCTTCCTCACTCTCCTTCTCGTTCTCGACTGCCTCGAGATAAAGAGCGGAATCAACCAACTCTTCGAAGGAAAGCTTGAGTTGGAGCATTAAGGACTTCTTCAAATATTTCTTAAGTCCGGAAACAAACTTAAGATTCTTCTTGTATGGTGTACTAATGAATTCTAACCCATACTTAGAAAAACCTCGAAAGAAGCAACATAATCTGATACTGCGAAGTTGCCTTGCTTCAACTCGATGAAGCGGCGAGTAAGAGAAGCTTTTTCAGACTCGGGTACGAACTTAAGCTCAAATCTATCTCGGAATTGCTGACATGAGAGGGTAGTCTCATCCACCTCATCAATAAGAAGTTCATACCAATCTAAAGCACGCTCTTGTAGCATACTAGATGCCACAAGAACTCGATGATGATCTGAAAGCTCCAAGCATAAGAATATACGCTCACAAGTACGAAGCCAGGCCTGGACATCAAGAACCGACTCGGTGCCTTTGAATGGCTTGCCTCCGAGGTTAGAGAAGTCACTGCAAAGTCGTGCAAACACAGACTTGCGAGGAGATGAAGATGGAACATGAGCGGGAGGTTGAGTGCTCCCAAGAAGCTCTCGAATCTGATCGGTAGTCATATAAATGCCTTCAGGTCGGGAACCACTGGACGGTCCTGCTGCCGAAGTGCGACCTCTACCTCTACCAGATATAGCTGAAAGATAAGATAAGAAAAGATTGTTCATAGGGTAGATATATATATATATCGCAATAAGGAATACTACGGAATAGTATTTAACATTCCTAGACGTATTCCTTCCTATCTACCCCGATGGAATCGAAAGGATAAGGACATGACTAGGCTTGGCCACACTAAGGGATGAGATGTATAAAGGTGTTACACTAGATGTATGGTTCTTAGCGTCTGCTATTCTGTATTTATTTTGTTTTGTTCTGAAAGCTAGCTCTGATACCAAGCTGTGATGCCCTACCCCGAGACCCACATTAGTAAAGAGAATTAAAGAGTAATTCCGTCTACTAATGCAGAGAATAGGGCTGGTTAAGGGCGACCGAATAGTAATACACTAGCTAATGACTAAGTAGGTCGATGCTTCCATTTTTTTCCGCGAATCTCAAGTAGTCGACATACTCAGTGATTAAATAATACAATACTACACGGATAACGGATCTATTCAGAAGAAAGCACAATAACATCATAACATGTCACAGAAGCAGCAGTCACAGATAATATATACTAATACAAAACCAAACACCCGATGTAATATCGTTCATCACATAATATATTACAACAACATCTATAAAAGAATATATACATGAAGTGGAAATAAAAGGTCCAACAAAAGTGGAGATATCCGAGTCCGTAGTCGTGAGCCCACAAAAGATAGCAAAACGGATCCAAACATAAATGTTAGTCATCCAACCTAACCTGCAACTCGGTCTGACCCGAGTGATAAACACACGGGTCAGGCAACTAAATCTTATCATTAGAAAGGAAATACGATAAGGTATAAGGGAAACATACATCAAGGGACCAATAATTGATAAGAATGACTAAGGTTGATATCAAGAATTGTCTATCTCTAAGATGGTATAATTCTACACTTACTTGGGTTAATACTAGGGGATTCATGCATATAAAGAAAACATCCAAATATGATTCATGAATAAATAAACTTCTCAAAGTGGTGAACAAAACCCAAGTATAAAACCATAAAATTGAGATCACCAAAATCCTCAAGAACTCATATTTCGCCTTATTCATCTCTATAAGGCTAAGTAAACACATCAAAATATGGTGAAATCAAAATTCTCTAAACTCATAAAATAAATCTCAGAATTGCCAATAATTACCTGCTAAAGCATGTTGCACGTGCTAAAGTTCTCAGACTAGTGCTAGTAATATAGTTAGGCACCCAATAGAGATCTCAGAGGCGACCGGGGTCACCTTTTCCGGATTTCTCAGACTCTCAGATTCTCAGATGACCTGAAGGTCATAGCACTAGTAATTCCAGAATGTGTCGCTAACTATCGGAGAGGAATCTGTAAAGTGTTAACCTGTGTCTCATACCACACGTTCGCACTAAACAGTTTACTAACCGTTTGTCAAATCCACATTAAAATAGAAACTCAGATGTTCACAAAAGTCATATATCTTGTCTCATATCATCTGCATATGGTATAAAATACTGAGCTCAAACTATTCGCAAATCAAGTGAAAAAAAATAAATCATCATAAAACTCATCAACCAAAGCAAATACAACACCCAAGACTACATGCAAGTGCTCAAGACAGCGATATTGCATCAGCTATTTCGACCCTTTAATCACAGAATTTCAAAAAGTGATACAAATTAAAGTTGTCACATTCTTCCTGCAGTTTACAAAACTTTAAAAATTGTAGGATTCAGATTAGAAACGCAAAAGTTATGCACAAAATACTAGCTCGGGTTTGCACAAAACACTGAGTGCTCTACAACAACAGTACAACGAGTTTGCAAGAGGTTTTTTCAACATATTAGTCAACGAATTTCAGAAAGTGATACAAATAGAAGTTGTAACACTTTTCCTGTTGTTTCCAAAACTTTAAAAATTATAGGATTTAGACAATAAACGCAAAAGTTATGCACAAAATACTAACTCAGGTTTGCACAAAACACTGAGTACTCTACAACAACAGGACAACGAGTTTGCAAGAGGTTTTTCAACATTTTAATCAACGAATTTCAGAAAGTGATACAAATAAAAGTCGTCACACTCTTTTTGCAGTTTCCAAAATTTTAACAATTATAGGATTTGGATAAGAAACGCAAAAGTTATGCGCAAAATACTAACTCAGGTTTGCACAAAACACTGAGTACTCAACGACAACAGGACGGCGAGTTTGCAAGAGGTTTTTCAACATTTTAATCAACGAATTTCAGAAAGTGATAAAAATAAAAATTGTTACACTCTTTCTGCAGTTTCCAAAATTTTAAAAATTGTAGGATTTAGATAACAAACGCAAAAGTTATGAACAAAATACTAATTCAGGTTTGCACAAAACACTGAGTACTCTACAACAACAGGACAGCGAGTTTGCAAGACGTTTTTCAACATTTTAATCAACGAATTTCAGAAAGTGATACAAATAAAAGTTTTAGCTATATCTCTAAGCTTTCCGAAACATTAAAATTATCTAATTTGGCTTAGAAACGAAAAAGTTATGGATGATCTCGTTTCAGTTTCAATATAGACAGAAATAAGCTACGAATTTTTTTCAATCAGAGGCAAAATTCAGCTACTGTAAGTTTTATACTGACCATAGTTAGCAAAGGAGACGATTTTTGGCAAGAAGACTTGAGCTTTCAGCGCTCTGGAGCTTCAACTCCACCTATAGAGGCTGGAAGAAAGCCATGTAAACCATAAAGAGGGGTAAATAAAAGTTACAGTACATGAAAAATGGATTTCTCCTCAAATTGGAGAGATAAAAGGATTAGAGATTACCTTCTCTTGTTTTTGGACTGAAAATCTATCTAATTCGAGCAAAAAAATGGAGATTTGGATGAATTCTAAGTTGAGGAGGCCATTTGGAAAGCTTCAGGATGTTTTCTGAAGAAGGAGATGAAAGAAGAAAATGAACTGTACGTTCATTTTCCTGTTTCTCATCCAGAAGCAGGTTTGGGCCAAAAGCAATAGCAATCCAATAACACTTAATCAAATTATGTTCACGTCACTTATTTAAATCTTCATAACTTCTCCAATTTAAATCCAAATTTAGCAAACTTGGACTTGTTGGAATTGTCTCAACACCTAGATTCAAAATAAAAATGTAAAAACCCAAATTTTACACTTTTATTATTTACTTTACCGATATTACTAAATTTAACCAATTTCTACACTTTTGCAAAATAAATTGCAATATGATACAAATTGATTAAATATAAATGTATATTACATTCCAATGAATGTAAATACATGTTCTAACACTAATAAAATATTTTGCATCATTATTAATCATATTCCCCATGAATAATTATTATATTAACCAATTCTCATATATTGAAATTAATAAAATGGCAATATTGGCAAAGAAAAATCATAATATTGCACACATTATTAATTTTTAATTAAATGTACCCACAAAAATACATTCAACATTCATGAAACAAAGTAAAACTTTATTTCTCTCATGTTTATCATTTTATTTAGCCCAAGCTAACCCAAATCCATTGTTTACTAAAATAAACAATATTTTCTACTTATTAGTCCAATTAATTCCAATATTAAATTATAATCACCATTATAATTTAATATTCAACGTAATCTCAAAAACCAGGGTTATTACACTAACAGTACAATATTTTAGATCTTAAAATCCTGCTGCTAAAAGAAGACTAACCCAGCCTTTAAAAACAAAATTCCCGAGCAAAATCTCAATTTTCGCCGAGACCCTACGAGATACTGCTGCTCCGAGAAAAATTCAAGTGTCCCTGAGCTTCAACCCGAGCCATAACTTCATTCACACCCACTGATACGCCTGTGCTCTTGTGCACATACACCAGCAACCAACGGCGCTCCGACCATCGTCACCGACCTCAACATTTTGCCGGTGACCCTCGCAACCAGACGCGATCACCCCAATACTTCAATTCGATCTTGAATCGAAAACACCCAAAAACCCATATCCTGGAAACCCATCATCACCGAAATTACACCAATCTCCAACGTTCCTCGCCTCAAGGTACCTCGCAATCTTCACCGCGGCTCCTCCTCGACTTCTAGTTCCTCATCCCCCTATCGCGATTCCATCGATTCCATTGATGAAGTTACAATATCCACTCAAACTATTGTCGCCTGAACCCATCATTAAACCCTATCAACACCTCGCCGCACCACCACAGTACAAACTTAACCTTTCTTCTATTTTTCCCATACACCCCGACCCCCAAGCTTGCCTCAACCAAGTTCTCGACCAACCCTATAATGACGATTTCCAGAATTTTACCCAAGACCAAAATTCGATCAACACACAATTTCTCAATATACAACAACTTAAAAATCTACAAATTTTCTTTAAAATTCATCATTTTTGATAACGAATCTGGGTATATAATCAATGCATAAAGATTGAAAAATCAAAATTTAAGTTACAGAGGGATTTTCACTGTAGTATTTAAGTTTGGGAACACTGACCAACATTTTACTCAGATTTATTTTAAAAAAAAATTATGTCATATACACTCGAATATCTCTTATTAAGGAACAAGTCCTAGAAATCATTTTAGATTGATAACTTGAAAATTTAAATCAGGTTTTAAACCTGCCAAATTCAAACAGAGACAAGTTATGACTATTCTAGGCATATACTTAAAGATTATCATCCACATTTATACTCAATTTCATTTTTAATGACAGGCACAGCATAATACTTATCATATTTTCAAGAATCGTCACCTACAATCTTACGACATTCTAGACTCCATGATTTACCTCCCTCAGTTTGAAGACAATAGAGAAGCAAGATACTTCCAGGTTTTAATAAAGTTATATATTGTAACGACCCGGAATTTTGGGCAATATAAATTTAATAATCTATATAAATAATTTAACTGGTTTGGTAAATTTTCTCTATAATTTTAATTTAAATTGGTGAAATTAATCTTTTAAAGGATAACAAATGTTTAATCTGGTAAGTGTGATCAATATCTTTTAACAATTTAAAATGGATAAGATTTATTTTCCAAAGCTAATGAAATTTTATTCTGTTTATAATATATACATTTGATATATATTGTGAATAGAAGATCTTTTGTTTTAAATTAAAGGTTAATTTTAAAATTGTAATATATATGTATGTATATGTTATAATTTGAGTTGTTTTGGAAATTTAATTTTAATCTATTGGTATTGATTGTTTCATATTGAATGAGTTGTATTTTAAAGCTCTGTTTAAAAATTAATATTTTTCAAAAGTTAATTTAGATTAATTCAGTTGTTTGCAAAAATATAAGATAATTGCTTATTTTAAGTGTGTTAGTTTATAAAGGATTTAATCAAAGTTTTGTTTTATTTTCTTTCTAAAGTGTTTAAATTTAAATGGTTATATAAACATGTATAAAGATTTATTTGTATTATAATTACTTTATAATATTTTCTTTAAAAGGTAAGCTATATAAAATAAAGGGTTACAAAGATTTCACACTTGTATTTACTAAAATTCAAAAGCTTACTTTCATAAAAACATTTCACTAATGTGTATAAACATTTCATAAATACATATAAATACATAAGTAAGCATTTACTAATAAAGTAACTTAAATATTTAAGTTTATATTTACATTTAAACTAAATGAAAATTTAATTAATAACATCTTTAACATGTAAAAACATATTAGGACATCTCATAAACACTTGTAAGGCAATTAAGAATTAAAGTGACAATTGTAAGTTCTTAAGGGACATGTGCCTTTAATTTTAAATTTTTCTTTTTTATTATAAACATAACATTTCATTTTCTTTGTTTTTCTTTCTTTCAAATTTTAATGGTAAAATCAGTAAACTATCTTCTTAAACCTGAAATTCATAACCCCAAAAGCAAATTTAAAATCTGTATTCAATTAAAAACTTCAACCTGCAACTTCAATATGCAAATGAAGATCTGCAGTTTTCAATATGCAAATGAAGATCTGAAGTTTTCATCTTTAAAGCATGCAGATGGATTTTACAACAACAATCTCAACATTTTAAATCAAAAATTAAAAGCATGCAAAGGAATCAACTTCAGCAAGCAAAGCAAAAGCATTTTTCACATTAATGTTGTTCAAGCCTGGGAAATATAGGACATGTTCCTTGCTCTGCAAATTGGTGAGTAAATCCTATTTTTAAAAAAAATAGTTTTTGACTTAATTTTTGATTGAATGATTGCATGCAAATGAGTTTGCTTTGATAATGAATTTTGTTACCTGAATGCATGTCTAAAAATAAAATAAAATATGGAACTGCCTGGAAAAAAAATATGGTTACAGTGTTATTAGAAACAGTCCAAATTCTTCAGAAATCTAAATAGTTTGATTTTTATCATGAATTGGATAGTGATTTGTTAATGAAAGTTGTTTGTAAACACATAGTATGTCATTTAAAAATAATTATAGGATTTTAAATTGAAGGAGTTACTCAGAATTTTCAAATTACAGTAAAATACTGTTACACATGGAAAATAAAGAATCTTGTTTGCTGATTTAGATTACATGAATGAATTAGTGATTAGAAATCATGATTTTTAATCCAAATTTCATGATTTTTAGTTTGATAAATCATGAGAATTTTGAGTTTGATCGTTTTGTGAATTTTTGTGAACTGCCAATGATTTATCCAATAATTTGATTTGATTCTTTGGTTGAAGCTTGCTTGAATGTTAGGGATTTAGGGAAAAATAAAATTAAAATTTTTAAATGGATGAATTTTTCGAATTGATTCAAACTAGGGTTTAAAGTTTCTTTTTACTGGGCTTTACTGTTGAGGTGGTTGCAACAAGGAATATGTGCCGGAGGTGATCGCGAGGAGGGGGATGAAGGTGAGGAGTTACGGTGGTGCTTTGGAAGAATTATCGGAGTTTATGGCGGCGAGTTCGTCGTTGGCGGTGGGGTTTTTTTGGTCGTGACTGTGCCGTTGTTCGAGCTGAGGGGTTCATTTTTGACTCGCGTATTATTTGTTGGATCTGGGTTGATAATCGAGATGTTGGGGTTGCGTGTGATGGTGGTTGGGGGTCGCGATGACCGTAGCTGGCCGGAGGTAAGGGGAGACGTGCACCGTACACATTTATGTGCACTGTTTTGGGTCTGGGCATTATTGGATTTGGGGAAGACGCATTCGCTCGAGTGGGTGCTCGTGATTTTCATTGGGACGACTCGGAGTAGATGCAGGGAATGAGTGACTCGAGAAGCATGGGGTTTGCTTCATGGCATGCTCAGGGTTTTGGTGGGTTCCTCTCGGGTTTGACCCAGGATAACTTTCTGGTGCTAATTATCAGCAGTTTTTATAAAAGAAAATTAATTTTCAAAGTCAAAAACTTGTTCTTTAAAGTAAATGTTATGCAAATTATTAAAGTGATAATTGAATTTAATTTCAAATTTAAAATGTTTAAAGATGGTTTCTTTTGAAAGTAATTTAACTTAATTAAATTTGAATTTTAAATTTAAATGAAGAATGTTTTGAATTTAATTATTGAATCAAAGTTTAAAGTAAATCTTTAGTAATGTTTAAGACTAAGTTTCAAATTATATTGGTAATGAATAAGTTTAAATTGGATAATTAAAGTATTTTTAAATTTCAAAATTTGATTCTAAATGCTTTAATTTCAAATAAAGTTTAAGTTAGGATTTTGAAATCCAAATGGAATAATTTGTTTTTAAATCATTAAAATTTGATTAATTCAAATGATTTAATTGTGATGATAGTTATGGTTAAATTATTATTGATATAAACTTAAGAATACTTATTCAATATGATTTGTTAATAAGTTAAATTTGATTAAGATTTATGCTTTTCTTAATTTATTAAAGATTTTTCTTTAATATTAGAAGTTAATTAATTAATTAATTAATTTTAAATAATTAAGTAATTATTTTATTAATTTTAAATAATCACTTAATTAGGGATTAATTAAGTGTAATTACTTAATAAAGTAATTAATGGTTAGTTATTGAATGTAATTAAGAATTGGTAATTACTTATGGAAGTAATTAGTGGTAATTACTCACAATGTAATTAATTGAAGTGATTAAAGGATGATCACTTAATGTTATCATTTAAGAATTGATTAATATAATTATTCGAAGTTAATTAATTATGGAGTAATTAATTAAATAAATGAATTAGGATTATTTAATAATGGGATTAATTACTTGTTGGGTAATTAATTAAGGAAGTAATCAAGATTTATTAATAAAAGTAATTAGGGATAATTACTTATGTAAGTAATTAATAGTTAATTACTTAATTATTTTAGTTAATTAATTAATGCGATTGATTAATTAATGGAATGTGATTAATTTAAGATTAATTACTAAAGGTAATTAATTAAAATGTAATTAGGTATGAAAATAACTAATGATTATTAATTAATGTAATTGAATAATAATTACTTAATGGAGTAATTAAAGATTAATTAATTTGAATAATTAATCAAATATTGATATAATTAATTAAGAAGATAATTAATTAAGATAAGTAATTACAAATTGTTAATTACTGATTATAATTAATAGAATGATTATTATAAGTTAATTATTTTAATTAATTAAGGTAATCATTCATTAATAAGGATCATTAATTAATGTGATTAATGATATTAATCAAGGTTTGTTAATATAAGTAATTAATTTAAGGATGATTAATTATTGTAATTAATTGAGGTATAAAGCAATTAATTATAGTTAATTAATAGAAGTAAATGAATGATCATTAATTATTGTAATTAATAATAGTAATTAAGGATTAATTACTGTATATGGTTAAGGATAATTACTTGAATATAATTAAATATAGTTAATTAAGGAAGATCATTAGAGATGATTAATTTATTTTATTTGGAATAATAATTAATGAAGAAGGGATTAAGAGATAATCAATTCTGTTTTGGATGTTTGATTAATATGGGTTGATTGATTAATATTTGTAAATTGATTGATATTGGATGATCAATATTTGGTGATTGATATTGGATGATTGGTATTGGTTGACACTGGTTGATACTGTATATCTATGATATGTGATATGCTGTTATGAGATAAATGTTGTTATGAAGTATCTATTGTGAAAATATGATACATCTATCTGTTTATATATCATCCTGAATATGAGTTAAACTGTTTAAACCCTTAAGTACAACTTGGACATTAAAATGGCGTTTGGTTTCGGTGAGACCGGGATCGGGTTTCCATATTTGGATATCCGAAAACCACATCGATTCCAATTAAGCGTTAGGTCGTTAATCCAAGCGGAGCAAGTGAAGACTCGAGGTGTAAGGACTATACGTCAGTATAACTCTATGGGTGATTCCGTAATGAGTTTGACGGAATAGTACTTATAGACTCGAGATGGTGATTCAGAGTGCAAGGGCTATGGTCGTTGACTCTGAGGGTGATTCCAAAATGAGTGCAACGAGATAGTGCCTTCGGTTTCGTTCGAACCCGGAACGAACTTGTATGGATTGAATGCTTTCAGAACATCGTTAGATGGACGATAAGCATTCTAAGATGATGTGTTCTATAAAGGTAATCGCAGCATCAAGCCTCATCAACCGGGAATGGCTAAAACAGGGGAGGTGCAGCAAGGCTTCATGGGTAGCTCCCACTAGAGAGCAAGATTTTCCCCTGTCTAGAAGTCCCTTTTTATTCGGCTGTGTGGGCAGTTGGGTCACGGCCAACTGCGGGGTTGTCTTGTTCGGGACAGTTCAATAAGGAATGGTCCCGGCCTTGTGTTGCAGGGGAGCGGGCGTACTCCTCGGTACGGTGATCTAGGCCATGTACTGTGACGGGCGGTACCCCAGTAGCCCTGCCATTGATGGAAACCCATTCTTCCTACGAGACCCTACGGTTTTGTTTGTATTACCAACTTTTGTGGCTAGTAGCTGGAATTTAATAGATGTAACAATTTTGGCTATTTCATATTTACTTGAAAACCCTAGACACTATTATAATATCATTGGATTTCCTATCAAATATTTTGGTTAGCGTAAGGTAAAAACTTTTCCATGTTTATGTGTGGGAAGTCTTATGTGATACCTTTTCTTTTCAAAGGTTTTTCTAAAGTTAAGCAATTTTAACCCGTTTACTCACATCAGTCCCCTGTCTGACCTGAGTGTTTATTTTCTGTTTTATTAAACTATTGGGTACTCATATTATGTATGAGTAGTCAAGTAATTCAGGTTTGCTTGACGAATTTTGGAGGAGATATGGAGCAGGAGGCTTCGACGTGTTGATATATTATGGTTCCGCTGTGTTTGTTATATCTGTTTCTCTTGTATCTTGTGTTATTTAGTTAGACAGAAGTTTATAACTGTCTATTATCTTTTGTTTAAGTTGTGTACTCTGATGTAATGAGATACTATGTAATGTTTTATGTTATTTATTATACTTCATTCGTTCCGTTGTGAGTTTTCTGATGTTGTTCTGTTTCTTCTTTCTCTTTCTTTTCTTTTCCCATCCCTTTCTTTCTTCAAGATGATGCAATTTCCTGGAGATAGGAAGTCGGGTCGTCTCATATATATATATATATATATATATATATATATATATATATATATAATACAAACATATGTATAGGTATATATAAAATCACCTCTATCAACATGCATGTATACTATCCATCATCGTTTCCACAAGTTATCACATCCAGGAACATATAAAAACAGGATAAATTCAGATAGTAGCTTACTCACCTCTATAAGAAGAAGACAGAGAGGTTGAACAAAGATCTGGAAAGTAATTGAACATGGATCTAGACGAATTTCCACTAATTAGTTGGTTGTTGTTTTGATTGTCGTAGTTTGAGTTGATTTACTGAAATTGAGTTTGAAATCTCGCTTGTTGGAGTTTACATCTTGCAGCTTAGAATTGAGTTTGATCATTGTTGCAACTTGAATTTGTTTCCAGGTTTCTGTTTTCTTTTGTTTTCTGATTTCTATATATATTTTTTAAGAAAAAGAACAAAACAAGATCTGATCTAAAGAAAAATAAGCAGGCTTTTCAAAAGCACATTAGTTATAAACTCAATTTCTTTTAAAACAAAGTTTTGCCACTTGTTATTTTGCATAAATCCCTTTTACTTACACAAGTCTAAACATGTATTATTATGTATACAAGTGTATTTCCCATAATTCTTAAATTTCCAAATGCTATTTGGTTTGATTTATTAATTAATTACTCATTATTACTAATTATTTTAAATCTTAATTGAATATTTCCCTGAATAGTTTTGATCAAATTAAATGTATCATATATTCATATGCTTGAGAATTATTTTTAACTCTATGTAAACCCAGTTTGCCTTATGTTTGAATTATAAATTATATTTTCTAATTTTAAAGAAAATGTTTTACACCCAATATTCACTAAATAATTTACCTAAATTCATTTAGATTTTAAATTTAAGTTTCCAATTCAGACTCAAATTCAAATTCAATTTGAATTACAATTCATTTATTTATATAATTCAGTACTAATTCAAATTTAAAATCAACTCAAAAATATATATTAAACAAACACAGATTCAATATATAAATTTAAAGTAATTATATTAGGAGATTACCAATATTTATCCAGTTATTAAAATCTAATTTTCTTTAAGATATTTATCTTTGACTTTTTCAATCTCATATTCAAATTAACTTTAAATTTACTCATATATATATTTAAACAAACACACATTACATTTATTTGAAAATAATGATTTTTGAAAATTTTTGATAAAAAATTATACTAAAAGGAATATCAAATAAATATTTATCCAAGTATAAATATTTGTCATTATATTTATTTGTTCAATTTCTAAATCAATGTTCTACTAATTAACCCAGTTTGTTAATCAAATACAGATGTCCAAAAATTCAGATTATCACACCGGTCTTGTGTTGCAGGGGGTCGGGAGTGATCCTCGGTACTGTGATCTAGGCCACGTACCGTGACAGGTGGTACCCCAGTGCCTAGTCATTAGTTGGAAATCCATTCCCCTACGCGCCTTTTACGAGTTTTGTTTGTATTACCCACTCTGAGGCTAGTAGTTGGAATTTAATAATGTAATAATTTCGGCTATTTTAATAAGTATTTGTATATAGACCCTATTAGGATATCAAAGGATTTTAATAAAAAGTGTTTTAGCTATCGTAAGGTAAAAACCTGACATGTTTATTCGTGGCGTGGTCTTACGAGATGCTTTTATTTCCAAAAGATTTTTTTAAACTTTCATAATCAATTTGAGTGTGATTTCTCACACTGGTATTCGGGACTGACTTGGGTGTTATTTAACTATAATGCTCGGGTCAGACTGAGTATTATACGATACAGGAAACAATGCTGTGGAGCTCAGGAGATGAGCTGGATGGCGATACATACTTCCGTATTTGATTATTATTCCGCTATGTATCCAGTTGTATGTTATTGATGTGGAACTCTGATGATGTACTCGGATGATGTATGTATAAATAGATATAGTATTTGTTTTTGGTGTAAAGATCTGTGATTATTTATTATATTTTATCCCGTTGCGATGGTTAGATTCTAATGTTGTTTTCAACTTTATTCTTCTACCTCTTCTTCTTTAACCTTAATGGTTCGTATTTCTGTTCGACTTCAGTTGATTGATGTAGAATAGTGTTGACTCAAGGGGTATGGATTTGTGGATCGTTACACTTGGTATCAAAGCTTAGGTTGGTGATAACCTTGGCTCTGGTGGGAATTACTCATAGAATAGAGTCCGTAGTACTCTAGAATGAGTTTGAGTGCATTAATAGATATGAGCGCGTATTTGTTAGTGAATATAAAATTGTTTTATATTGTGTTGACTTATCTGTTGAGTGTTAATGGATTCTGGTCGACGTGTGGGACGCCATATTATCGATAGGAATTTCTAAACTCTTAAACAAGATAAAACGACACGGTGTTGTTTTAAAAAGGGTAAATGGAATAATTTTACCCAAAGTTATTTTTGTATATAAAGGAAATGATTTTCCGTAAATTTTTATAGTGTATATGGATGTTTGGTTGTTAGAAAGTGATAATATTAAATTATTATCATTGTATGAGAATTGAATAAGTAATTGAAATATTAACCAAAGATAAGGAATAAATTAATAAAATAAATGGAATTTGTAAATGTGATTCATAATTGAATAAGAAATTGAAATCATAATTAAAAACTAAGAAACAAATTCATAAAGAAATGAGATTTGTAAATGTAAACAATAAATGTGAATTATAATTTGATTAATTATTAAAATAAGATAAAATTTCAAAGTAATGTTTGAATATAAATTTAAAGGATTTGGGATTTGGAAATTTAGATTCCTTTGAATTTGAAAATGATTCTCAAAATGTTGGGAAAAATAAAATATATTTGAGAAATATTTTGAATCGGATTTGAAAATCTATAGAGATTTGGAATTTAAAAATATTTGAAGGGTTTTAAAAGAGATAAAAGCATTGAACTCTTTCGGTCGCTGGAAAATAACTTCGGTGATGACAGAAGCATCATCGATGTTCATTTTCGAGTTTCCAAGAGAGAAATTGCTACCAAATTATTTTAAATTGGAATTGTTTGTAAAAGATTAATTTGATTTTAGAAATGCAAGGAATTTTGGATATAGATGATTTCAAAGGGAATTTTGAAATGTTAAAAGACTGTTTAAACTCTGGAATCTTAACTAAGAATGTTTATGGCATATAATATGTGACGCCCCACCTCTATACCCACGCTAGCAAAGAGTATTAATAGATAATACCGTCTGCTAACACGGAGAATAAGGCTGGATAGGAGCAACCATCTACAGTCTTGCTTTAACTATCTATTAAATACGTCGACAATAATCACAACAAACCGATCGATATATCCAATGAACACTTAAAACAAAACCATAGGTGGCTGGAGGATCTATCAGAACAGAATATAACAACTCAAATGTAGGAAACATCACAGAACAGTAAACCATCATATACACATATACCGATACATAGCAGAGTATACAAAATAATACATGTCAAGTGGTATAGCCAACCACAATATACAGACAAATCCAGAAGAATAAATATCAGAGTTTTAACATAATAGGACTACACAAAAGCTATGACAAAAAGAAGCTAGCGAAGTAGTCCATGCGGAAGCAAAATAGGCTAAGTCCAAAGTACCTAACCTGAAACATCTCGGTCTGACCCGAGTATAAAATACACGGGTCAGTCTAGCTAAACAAATCAGTTAGATAAACTGAACAACAATAAACCTGCAAGGTACAAAGTATAACAAATATCTCTAAAAGAGATAACATAATCATCAACACAAGATGAATCATATAGAACAAGCCTCATATCATCGGCGACATAGATAAACAAAGGATACAATTATCCCAAATCAAGCCAAAAGGCAAATAACAAATAATCATAAGGTATACAAGTTCCACAAGGTAATCGCTATACTTCATGCGGCTCAAAATGACCAACATCGAAGGGAGATACCAAGGGAATATACATATCAATGAAACATCATAAAATTGCTCAAGCTCGGTACTTTATAAACAAGGATCCATGAGCCCGAAGACTCCAAACCCAATATCACCCATGCGGCTCATAACGACCAACATCGGAAGCGATACTAAAGGCAACCCAATATCACCCATGCGGCTCATAACGACCAACATCGGAAGCGATACTAAAGGGCAACAAACCCGAAGGCACAAACCCGAAGGTACAAACCCGAAGGCAACATACCCGAAGGCAACATACCCGAAGGCAACAAACCTTAGTGGTGAAGGTCTGGAGGCCTAGTACTGGACACCACTAACTGGCAGAATGTGTTAGAACTCTCGAAAAGGAATACGAAAAGTGTTAACATATGTCCCATAACCACTCATTCACAATAAACGGTTTACTATCCGTCAGTCATTTTCACACTCAAAGCAGTACAAAGTTTACCTCATATCATCGGTAAACCAAACCCGAAGGTCAAAACGATCAATCGAATAGGTCGGGGACTAATCGGGAAAACAAACGCACGGATTCATGGTCCGTGTTTTACCTAACCATTTAATCTTCCTTCCACTTCGCTCGAAGTGCGAAATTGTGTGTGTGCATTATAAATAGAATTTATAATTTGGAGAAGGGAGCTTTTAATACGATTTAGAGAGATTATTTATAAAACCCGTGAATGAAGTCAAAAACAAGTCATTAAAGTCAAATAAGCAATAACAACAAATTAGAATCAACACGAATCGATAAAAGTTGGAAATTAACTCAAAATTAGCCAAAATAGGTAAAACTGCGCATTTCAGACGTCTGAAATTACCTTCCAGACGTCCGAACCACTACCAGACGTCTGAATGGATTTCCATACGTCTGGATTTTGTCTCTGCCTTTTAGCTTCTTCCAGGGACCAATTTCGGACGTTTGAATTTTCAAACCAGACGTCTGAATTTTGAAACCAGCCGTCTGAAATTAGAGTTCAGACATCTGAAATCCCCCCATAGGCAAAAATCAGCCAAGCGCATAAAGGCAAAAAATCCAAATGAATTGCAAATGAACGAGCGATGGATGCTATGGGTTTATGCCATACGACAACCCAGCACTATTGGCTCTTTTATACACCTCCAAAAACATGATTAAAACATCAAAGTTATGATTTTTAGAACTTTTGACTTCAAAACACCAAAAATTGCAATGTTCACAAAACCAATCCAACTCAAAAGCAATTGCACATGAATAATTGTTAGAAATTCATACCTAACAACCAAAGATACTTATAGTCATAGATGTGAGATAAAAATCTCATCTTTTTGCACACAAACAAAGATGAGAGCACAAACACAAGAAGGAGGTTAACCACTCTTCAACTCTACAATCTTCAATCTAAGAACCAAAACATATATTTCCCAAATTAGAGCTTAGGAATTTCTAAAATTGAAAAGGAGAAGAAATGGAGAAGATGAAGAGGAGGCTTACCTATCCTTCTCTTTGAATTTCAAGCAAGAATTTGGAGTTTGCAAATGGAACTAGGGCTTGGAGTTTCTAATTCTTCTTTCTTTCCCCCATTTTCAGTTTTCTTAAGCTAAAGGAATGAAATGAGGATGAATGGATGAAGAGTTAGTGAGCTAGAGGGTTAAGAGGAGATTGGGGCTGAACCCAAACTCAAGCCCAAGTAGAAAAAGGGGCTAAATTTCACAAACTCCAAACATATCAAAGATTATACTCAAAAAGATCGCAAATGCCATTTTGGACTCAATGGAAGTGGTTTCGAGCTCCAATTCGGCCATTTGCAAAAAGTAGCTTTTCGGACCTAAATCTGACTAACGACGCTATATTTAAATTAAACATTTAAATATAAAATCGTTAAATATGCGGTTGTTACATAATAAGTTTGATAACTTGTAAATTTGGAATTTGTTGAAACAAAATTCAACTTGAAAGAGTTAAATTAAAGGAAGTAGGAAACAGGATAAGATAGTAAACCAATACAATGTACTGAATTAAAAAGAAAGGGGAATGGAATATAGATAAGTTGGGAACTTAAAGAAGTGTAAAATTTTAAATGGAAATAGAATGTAATTGAGCCAAATAAGTAAAAGTAAAAACAAATTTACTGGAAGTGAATTTGTGGGAGGACAAATTTATTCAAATTTTTAAGTAAGAAAAATGAAAACTGAATACTAGAATTTAAATTTGAATTGTGTTAAATTATGTGAAATGGGAAAATTATTCAGGTTAGACTAAATTAAACAAAGTATTGGAATTAAGATTTGTAAGTACTAATTGATTCATGTGAGTAGGCACATGAGTTGAAAATTTGTATATTAGAATGATATTAAATGGAATTAGGTCCTTGCTTAACAAAATTCAAAAGAATGGTATGTAGCTAGATTTAACTGGAGTTAAGTTAAATAAAATTGAATTGAAATTAATTTAGTTGAGTTATAGATAATATTGAATGGAATAAAATTATTACTTAAATAAATAAATGTAAACTAAGTAAGTATTGAATTGGATTAAAATAGATTTGGTGTGAGTTGTAAACAAATCCAATTCAAGCATAAATTGAATGGCCTTATTATTAATAAATTCCATAATGAATTGTTGATGTGAATTAAAATTAAGAATGGATAAAAGAAATAGCCGGTCGAATAAATTAGAAAAATGGTTGGGATTTGATCAAAAGAAAATCAAATCAAAGATTTGAATGGAAGTTGGTGGAATAAAATAAACTTAAGTTATTGGGTGGAATAGTTTGAAGAAAATAAACAACTTAAGTAAATTGTGAGATGATTATTTAATATATTGGTTGTCGAGTTTAATAAAATAATTTGGAATCAAATATTTGGATATGAAAGAAATGCAATGGAAGGATTGTGAATAAAACTAAAATGGGATAGAATCAAATGTAAATTGAGTTGGAATAAATTTAAATGGTTGCAAATCTTAAGTAATTATTTATTCACATTAATATTGTCGAATTGCATAAGAAAGTGGATCGTTTGATGTAAACAGGATTAGATAAAATTCTATGAGTTATTAGAAGTAAAATAGGATGATTTTGAAATCATAGGGGATGAATATAAGTTGTCTTGCTTAGAATCAATTAAATATAAGCAAGTAAGTTGTAAATCACTTAAACTGAATGAAATGGTTTGAGAATTGGTTGTAGGCAATTGTAGTAAGTGTCGGAACCTTATATGTTCTTATGGAAATTATATATCGTGCATTATATGTGACGACCCATAATTTTAACAATTTAAAATGGAATAATTAAATTGATTTTAAACATTTAAAACTTAATTTTAACTTGAATTTAAGATATCAATATTTATTTGATAATAAAATCATTGAATTATATAGTTTAGATATTGAATTTAATAATTGAAATTGGGTGAATTGTTGAATCTGAAATTTCTAAACCTGTTTAAATAATTTGATGGCTTATAAAATTTATGATGATGATACTGAAGATAATAGAATGGTTGAAATTAAATTTAAAGGTGATTTGTTTAATTTTAATAATATATCGTTTAAATCGATAATTAAAATAGCCTTCCGAGGCATAGTCTCAAAATTCGACGAAACCAGTTCCATTGGATCCAAAATAGTTAGTTATTATCGGATTTCAATTTTCGTAGCGATCGGAGTTGTCATTTGACCCTGGCAGCTCAAAACGCTTAGAAACTATTTTAATCGATTTAATTTAAAATTGATCCGTTTGCTTTCGTAACTCGCGCATACGATCAAATTAGCCTCCGAAACAGGTTCCATTGTGTTCGGAATGCGGGTAAAACCTTAAAAACTTCTGTCAGTATGTCTGATTCGGAGTTCGGGATTTCGCGTTATACAAACGAGATATTTTCAATATTCTATTATATTATACACGCGTACTCAAGAAGCTTTCCAACCCTATACCTTATCCCCGACCCCTCTCTAACCTTTAAAACAGAAAACCAAAATTCATGAAAGATAAAAAAGAAAGATGGCGATGCGGTCTTAATCGAGCTCGAACTCGATGGCGTAGAGGCGTAGTCGTGTGGGAAAGGGGGAAGCTCGACTTCATGCCATTCGATTTTGGGGCCGCGGTGATGGGTTCGCGTACGCGCGCGTGAAGCCAAGTCGGCAATTGCATGCGATTTCAAATCGCGATGTGATGTTCTCGAGCTCGCGTGGTAGAAATTGAGGATGGTCGGTCTCAATGGAAGCTGAGCCGAAGCCGTGTTCAGCGTGAGTGGCGCAAGTGCATGTAGCTTCTGAGGGGTTCGCGACCCTTGCGATGGCGGCAGATGGGGAAGCAGTGAGTATTTCTTTAGTTTGATTATTTGATTCGGCATTCATGCTTCTGTAAGTATGAATATTTCTGTTGCTACATTTTGTTCCTGTTATGAATTGCTGAAATGCCTTATTACAACATCTAACAACATTTTATTAGCATTGTAAATTTAATGCATTCAACAATATCTAACAAGTGTCATAACTGATCACTCAACAATCAAATTTTAACCCTATAGAACATGTAAGACAGAAAGAAATAATGTAGGAGTACAGATATTGAAACACCTATACGAAGTTAGTTTAAAATTTTAATTATTAGATAAATTTAATTTTAGTTTAAAATGATTCATTGGTAAGTCGAATTTATAAATGGTAATATAATTGTTCGATTTTGTAAACTATTAATAAATCATATAACTGTTTATACAAGGTTTAAATCTGAAGGAAACAAATCGAGATCGGATTTGGATTGCAAAATCAAAGGTGAGTAAATCTAACTCTATTGGATTTATATTTAAATTTAAGTGGTTAAATTTAAATAATTGGTTGGATGAATAAATTGACTGGATGTGTACTGATGATGAGGTGACTTTGGTTTGGTTGGATCTTGAGTTAATTGTGGGTTGACTCGAAGTATTCGGGTTTTTAAATTGTTTTAGATTTAAGTTATAAATAAGGAAATGTTTCATTCTAATGATGTTAAGGGCTTAATGATTTCTGATCCATCAAGTTAGTAGGGTAATTAAAATAGATAACTAATTAATTCAATTAATTAATGATTTGGGTTGATTAATTTAGGAATTAAGGATTTGAATTAATTAATTAATTAAGGTTTAAGTTCATTTATTCAGTTTAGTTAATGTAGAATGATCAATGGATGGTTTGACAGGTTATTATTTAATGTAATTAATAAATATAATTACTTTGTGAAATTAATCAAGATAATTAATTAAGGAGTAATTAATTTATTTAATAAAGTAAATAACAAGGTAGATAATTACCGGTTGAGGTAAGTCAAAAGTGATTAATATATGTGGTTTAATAATGATTGATTATTTAATGTAATTAAATTAGATTAGGGTAAATTGAAATGTAAATGGAAAATCATTGATTTACATAATCAATGACGTAATAAAATATTGATTTATTAAGGTTAATAAACCAAAAATAAGTGACTTATGAGAAGTTAATATACAAGTAATTAAGGATTAATGTAACTAAAACAGTTAACTAGTTCATGAAGAAATTAAGATTTCTTATCGTTTTGGTTAAGAATAATTAACATGGTGAAGTTAATTAAAGATAGATGCTTGAATTAAATTGAAGGATAATTAATCTAGGTTGATTAATTTAGATGAATATTGAAGGGATGATTGAATTATTTGATTTGAAATTAATTAATTGACAAGTAAAGAAATCAAAGTGACTGAGGATAGAAATTCAATTAGAATCAATTGAATTAATTTGGAAGTGATCAAATTTGTTGTGGATGATTGGATGTCATTGGAAGCTTTGAATGGGTTGATATCTATGATATGAAATGTTATGGATTTCATTTGGATAACTTGGTTAGGATGACATGAGACTCGAAGAGGCCGGGATGGGTATTAGGAAATACCCGAAACCACTTCGAATTTTTATAGATTAGTATGTAAAATCTATATGCTGGAGTGAAGTGATTTGGAGGAATTGGACTATTTTAAATCTAAATCTTGGGTTCTATATGTGAAATAAGTGATGTCTAAATTAAATTGTGGCTTTGTGAATTGATATGAGTTACCCGGGTTTTATATAATTTGTATGCTTTGTATTCCATATTAAATGGGTTTACTCACGCTGGTTTCCAGCCTGACCCGGGTGTTACTTTGATGTAATGCTTGGGTAAAGACCGAGTATTACAGATTTTAAGGTAAGGACGTTCTAGAGCTCAGGAAGCGAGCTGGATGGCAAGAACGCATAGAATATTTCCGTTGTAATTATATTATTGTAAATCTGAGGCAAGATAATTGTATATCCGGTGTCTGTATAAATGTGTAACTCTGATGTATTTAAATGTAATCGACGGACATAATATTCTTTTGTAGACTATTATTATTTATTATATTTTATCCGCTGCGAAAGTGAGATGCTGATGTTTTTCTTCTTCTTCTTCTTCTATCTGTTTCTTCTTTTTAATAACTATCTGGAACTTTCAGGTTTGAAAATTTCGGGTCGTTACATTTGGTATCAGAGCTGAAAGGTTAAACGAGAACCTTGGCTCTGGTGTGAGTTACTCATTAAATAGAGTCCGTAGTACTCTATAATGGGTTGACTCTGTGTGTGTGTGTGTGTATGTATGTGTGTATATATATATATATATATATATATATATATATATGAGAGCGTACTTGTTATTTTCTTGTATAATGGTTTTAAATGATTTTATATAAAAGTATATTTTGATATATAAAGTAATATTTCATTGTAATAAATACCAAGGTGATTGGTTGTTAAATTATTGAAATTAAATTAAGAAGTAGTATAATACAATCAAATTTAAATCTTGAATTGGAATTAAATTAAGTGGTAATAGACATACAATCAAATTAAAATTAAATTGATTGAAATGAAATCCTAGAATTTGAGCTTAGAAATTAAATTGTTAAAAACTTTAAACAAAGGTAAGTTTGAAATGGATTCAAACTAAAATTTAATCTTGAATTTGTAGAAGTAAGAATAATATAAAAAGGAATTGGTATCTAGTTATGATTACCTTGAGTATTATCATAAATAGTTATTGTGTTTAATGATGATACATTTGTTACTAAATAAGCCAAATGAAGTAAATTTATAAGATGAGTATAACTTCTAAATTAAAGTAGGTTTAAAATAATTATGAAGTTTTAAAACCTAAGTCTAGAAACCATCAATTGTTTCAAAGAGTTAAAGAAAATAATAATAATAAAATTCAGACTATTTTGAATATAGTCCTATTTTAAAACAAGAAATGTTGGAAGATTTTTAAGGGATTTGTTTTGAAATTAAAACCAAGGGTGGTTTAAAATTTTAAGTAGCCTGGTGTGTAAAGGAAATAAATATGAAAATAAACTTTAAGGTCGAGTTTTGAATTTTCCTTGGAATGTGATGTAAAACCCAAAGTGAGGCAAGTTTTAAACTTAGGTGGATAGGTTATTAATCGGAAGATAAATTTGATTTTGGAATTGAATTAGTTCAAAATTGAATTTGATTTAAATTAATTGGATTTGTTATTGAAGATGGATAAGTTTAAAAAATTTAATGGGAAATTTGAATTGGATTAAATTAAAATGATTTGAAATTGAAGTGGATTCAATTTGAAATTCGTCCAATATATTTGAATAATTTGGAACTGTAAATAAAGTCGAATAGGATTAAAAATCAAATGGAATTTGATTTGAAGTTGGAAAGAAATTGAGAATTAATTCAACTTGAATTGGGAATAAATCAAGTCCAACGGAAATTGGAGTTATTTAAATTGGGATTGGGTCAATTTAAATGGAAGTGAATTAGGACTCGAAACCTTTTCCATTGCGTTCGAATTAGGACTCGAAACCTTTTCCATACGTTCGAATTAGGAGTCTAAAATGCTATCTTCTCTATACGATCGAATTAGGAATCGAAACCTTTTCCATTGCGTTCGAAATAGGCGCATAACATTATAAACGCCCAGCGGCATGCCCCGATAGGAGCTCGTGATTTTAGGCTACGTAAGTCGAGATAATTTGTATTCAAATTTGAATTTAAAATAATACATATTTATAATCTGGTCAACCAGCAGAAATAATTTCACATCACTGCCTTTCCCCTTCACTTCTGCATGCAGCCTTTCTTTTAAAATCATGTTTCCCTATTTTAGAACATCACGCAATCTTCCTCTACAAAATTTAAAAACGCAATCAATAAATCAAAGCCAGCCGAAAACAAAAATGGAAACAGCTATCTCCCTCTCTTATCACATCGCCTCCCCTTTTCTTTTCAGCCAAAAGTAATTCAAAGTAAAATATCAAATAAATATGTATATATAACTATGGCGATCGAATTGAATCTCTTATTCTCCAAATCGGCTCATGATTTGAGTCGCGAAGGCACCGTGGGGGGTCTAACAGCGGCGAATCTCATTCGCATGAGAGGGGGAGCTCGACCTTCCCTTTGAGACGAGCGATTTTGAATCGTGATTTAGGGCTGCGAAGCGACCAAAGGGGCAACGTTGTAGGAGCTCGAGCTCGACTCTGCGATTGGGTGGAGCGCGCGGCCATGGGGTGATGGGGGTATCGGGCTGTTCTGGACGATGTCGAAATAAGGTCGGTTGAGTGCGCGGCAGTGACGCGAGCACGATATGTTGAGGAGTGATGGTCTGTTGATGAGGGTAGGTGCGAGCAAGCATCGATCGAAAGGCTAGGATTTCGCTTCGATCAGACAGTGAGGTAAGCCGAGATATAAATTGGTTTTTCAATTGAAATATATGTATATAGTTTAGAAAGTAGATAATATATATAGATCAACCTATTTTTGATTTGAATAGGGTTTTTAATTGAAAGACAGATGAGTAGGTATAATAATAATAAACAGAAAACTTATTTATTTTTAGATAGGGTTTGGAAAACTAATAATAAAATATATGAATCTTAAATGATTGCAGAATTTATAGAAATCAGATTTTGATCTATATATAATTAAAAATTTAAAGTACATATAGTTTCAGAACAATAAATTAATATACATATACCTATTTTAAAGTTGCTAGTTTATTTTTAAACAATGGATTTAGTGATTAGCTTGTTTTATTAACATATTTAAATATTTTAGTTACTAAATGGTTTAAAGGAAATTTGTTTAAATTAAATAATTAGTTAACTAAGTGGAAATAAATTGTTCGGTTTATTCAAATATTAATAAACTTTATAAATGTTTATTCAAGGTCAAAATTATGAAGAAACAAACCGAAATGGAAGTGGACTGCAAACAAACCAAGGGTGATTTAATCTCAGTCATCTGGTTTGATTTAAAATTTAATGGTTAAATTTAAATAATTGGTTGATTTGATCAGATGTGCAATATTATATAGTAGTATATAATATATCTTAGAATGATTGATTTCTCGCATTATATAGCGGATGAGACCATATACGCCGCATAATAGCGGATGGTTTATATTAATCCCATATACCGTGACATTCCACCTAGAAGTGGAATTGGTATTTTATGTTGTGCTAACGTCTGTGAATGGAGGGAAACAGGTTGGAGGGATCCAACTGGATACCTCAACATTCATTTAGATTATTTAATATTCTCTGTTATGATTATTTGGATATTCTATGATGAATTATATTGTAATGTTGAATGCTATAGTTTGCTTAAACATTTCGGCACTCTGAATTATCTAAATATATAGAATTGCATTTTGAAAAGAAAATAAAGAGTGAATTTTTAAGTAAAATAATTATAGAAAATTTGATTAAATTTAAGGATAAAATGGAAAAGAAATAAAGTGATTTTAAAATTCTAATAAACAAATTTCGAATGTGGAAAGGGGATTTTGAATAAACAGAGAAATAATAAATTTTAAAACTAAAGCGACCTTATTTAAAGGAATAAAGAATTATTTTAAAATTCAAGGTTTAAACTTATTTAAAAGGATAACAAAGGAATTTTTGGAAATCTAAAATTGGTATTTCTCAGTTATAGGATTTTAAATCATAAGTAAGAAATAAAAATTTGAAGTTAATGGGTCTTGGAATAAATTGAGTAAGCGAAGAAATTAATTTCAAAATGAAGTAAATCGGGAATCGGTTTGGTAATTGTTCTAAGTATTTGGAATCGAAATTTTAAAAGGGGGTTGAGTATATAAAACTAATAAACTTGATTTATAAAGGTAAAGCAATATATCAGTAGATTTTTGGAAGAATAAATTCATTATGGGAATTTATTAAAGGAATGGAAAATTTTATTTAAAATAAATAGTGATTTATTTTTAAAGAATGCGAAGAGAAGTATATTTCTCTGGATAGCCAAGTGCGTTTTCAAAGTAAATTTTTAAATATAAGATAAAAAATTTAATGTTGTTTTAAAAAGCAGTTTTGGAAAATTTATTATTTCTAAATGTTTAAATTCTAAAGTAAGTATTTTTCAAATCTATTATCATAGTAATTATTTAAAGGTGACTTAGTATTTTGTTTCAAAGGAAAAATCTAGTTTATATTTTATGAAATAACCTTATTTTAAATATTCCTAAAGTATATTTTTTAATTAAGTTTTAAAGTTGTTTCCTAAATTTAAATGATAAAGCATATTTTACAATAAAGTGTTTTTAAATTATTTTAAAAATCTGAAGTTCTGCGTTTGGTGATTTCAGTGGAAATAGAAAATATTTGGGAAGTTTATTCTGTAAAAGGAAGGTAATTTGAAAACTGGTTTCAAAAGGGTTTGAAAAGTGGAAATATATGTTGCGAAGATATTTTGAGATAAATAAATAATATAGGAAATTATTTATTGTTTGATGGATGTTGTGAATATTAATTGATTGTTAAATCACTGACTCTCAATATTGGCCGAATGCGCTGATCGTTTCGAAGAAAACGGGATTTGTTTCTCGAAAACCACTTCGATCCGGTTCGTATGTTTTTGTGGAAAAACGAGTTTGGATTCGAAGATGGAGCAGTGAAATGCAAGGGCTAGTCGCTACTAGTCCTGAGGATATTTCCAAAATGGATGTAGTAGGAGTAGTGCCTTCGGTTCCGTTCGAACCCGGGACGGACTTGTATGGATGAATGCTTTCAGAACATCGTCAAGTGGACGATGAGCATTCTAAGTGAAACGATCTAAAAAATAACGCTTAGCCTCAAGCCTCATCAACCGGGAATGACTGAAAATCAGGGGTTATGCAGCAAGGCAAGGTGGGTAGCACCCACTTCAGGGTGAGGTCATCCTTATCTAGATGTCCCTTTTATTTGGGCTTAGTGGTGCGGTTACTGATCACAACCGTGAGGTGATCTTACTCGGGATTATCCAGTAAGGGATAGTCCCGGTCTTATGTTGCAGGGGGTCGGGAGTGATCCTCGGTACTATGATCCGGGCCATGTACCGTGACAGGTGGCACCCCAGTGCCTAGTCATTGTTGGACATCCATTCTCCCCACGCGCCTTTTACGAGTTTTGTTTGTATTACCCACTCTGGGCTAGTAGCTGGAATTTAATAATGTAACAATTTTGGCTATTTTAATAAGTATTTGTATATAGACCCTATTATAATATCAGAGGATTTTAATAAAAAGTGTTTTAGCTATCGTAAGGTAAAAACCCAACATGTTTATTTGTGGCGTAGTCTTACGAGATAATTTTATTTCCAAAAGATTTTTTTAAAACTTTAATAACTAATTTGAGTGTGATTTCTCACACTGGTATTCCAGATGACTCGGGTGTTATTTAACTACAATGCTCGGGTCAGACCGAGTATTATAGGTTACAGGAAAGAATGCCATGGAGCTTAGGAGACGAGCTGGATGGCGATACGTACTTCCGTATATGATTATTATTCCGCTATTTATCCAGTTGTATGTTATTGATGTGGAACTCTAATGATGTACTCTGATGATGTATGTATAAACAGGTATAGTATTTGTTTTTGGTGTAAAGATCTGTGATTATCTATTATATTTTATCCCGCTGCGATGGTTAGACTCTGATATTGTTTTCTACTTTCTTCTTCTACCTCTTCTTCTTTAACCCTAATGGTTCGTATTTCTGTTCAACTTGAGTTGATTGATTTAGAATAGTGTTGATTCAAGGGGTACGGATTTGCGGGTCGTTACAAAATCTTTTTCATTCACCTATATTCAAAACAAATATTGTGTCAGTCTGTTCTATTAAGTGTTCAGATATCCCTATTGATGTCATAGAGTCCTATGCACCAACCAGAATATATAAATACAAAACAAAACAAATTAACACAATATTAAAACCTTTTATAACACTAACAGATACGCTCTCTCATATAGATGCGCTCAGCGACTCATCATAGGGTATTACTACCCTATTAGAAAAGAGTCAGACCCCACAAAGCTAAGGTTTTATCGCAAAACCTGGCTCTGAACCAGATGTAACATCCTGCCTTTTTTTACGCTTTAAATCGACGATAAGCCACACATGTCAGACTCAAACCATACAGAAGGGCATATTGTTATGGGGTGAATATGAAAAGGCAGGGAAAGAAGAAAAATAAAACAGAATCTTGCAGCGGAAAGACAAAATATAATAATCTAATAACAGTTCATGAAGATGTTTTATAAAACATTTGATTATGCTTACACAACACAGATCAGAGTTACACATACCAGAGAATAATAAATAATGCAGTGGAATAGTATGAATGTGGTGGAATAATATAGTATATATTGACACCTCTCTGATTCATGACTTAGAGACTTATTCGACTCAACGACCTAAGGGAATAAGCGATTTAACTATCCAAGGCATAAACGACCTAACGACCTAAAGCATAGAGTGGCTCACATGGCACGACTCAAAGACTTAAGGAGCTCCAGCGACCTAGCGAACTAGCAAGACAATGACCTAACGAGTTAAGGATAGAGCGACCTAACAACCTAGCAAGCTTGAGAGTTAAGCCGCATGCACACTGTCTCTTCCATTAGGTCGCTTATGACCTTAGCAAGCCGAGATAACTCCTGTGCTACACATGCTAAGTCGCTCACAGCATATTTTTCTTCCAGGATGGCTCCATTAAGTCGCTAATGATTTATGTTACCTCGAGATCGCTCTTAGGTCGCAACTCCCTAGGTCGCTCACGATCTATGACACCACGCGACCTAACTCCGAAACTCCCCTATAAATAGCCCGCCTACTCCACATTGAAGGGGGATTTTTCTGGAAGGATTTTTTCGAGAAGGCCAAGACTTTGTTGTTTTCACAACCTCTACAACTCTTCAAACGCCAAAGACACTTCACAGAACCTTGGGAAAAGATCAAGTTCATTCAACATGGATTCAAAGAGCTTTTTTGCATCAAAGTTCTAACTACTTACCCTAATGGTGTTGTAATTGAAGAATTATGGTGAAACTTTCAATCAAGTCAATAATAGAAGAGATTAAGTGGACGTAGGCTTGACTTTGAGCCGAACCACTATAAAAATTGTTGTCACCTTTTTCTATTTTCTGCTATTTTTTGGTTGCTTTTAGTTCCCGTACCAACGGGTGGTGCTTTCGTTATATCACAACTCACACCGGGGTGTTAGCGTACATTTTTAGTGTTAACATTTTTGGTGCTTTCACTGAGAATTGAACTCAGGACCTCCCGCTTACTAAACGAGTGCTATCATCATTGCTCCACAAAGATTTGTTGAAAAACTCTCCCTAAGAACCAGAAGTCTATCCGAAATTATGGCTCCTAGAAGAAAAATTAGATCTACTAGATCTAGAAATGCTTCTGACAACACCGCCACTTCTCCCGGGTCAAATCAAGCGGCTCCTAGTGTTGGAATCACAAGGGAGGAAATGGATGCTATAGTGTCTGGGTTGTATCAACAAATGGAAGCCCAGAACACTTTGATGTTGAACAGGTCGAATGCTCTGCTTGGAGTTAACCAGCAACCAGAAAATAATAAAGAAACCTTTGCTGAGGATGTTCATGATTCTTAAGGGAAAAGTATTCTTCAGAGGGAAGCTGGCACCGCCGAAGGGGCACCTCCCCAAGCGAAAGGTTCAAGGCCGCAGCCAACTCTTCGTGAATGTTTGTCCAGGCAAACTTCTGAAAAAGTGGCTGACGTCTGTCCCACGGGGCCTCTAAACGATGAGAATACCTCTCGAGAATGATTCGACAAATTATGAAGGAGAGCATGCAAAGGGAGGAAGATGAAAGTGACTGGGGGTTTGCTCCAAGCAAGACTCCTTTTACTGAAATAATTCTAATGGCTGATTTCCAAAGAAGTTTGTTCCCCCCACTATTCCAGCTTATCAGGGGACAAGCGATCCTAACCAGTTCTTGTACAAGTATGACTGGCATATGACAGGTTCCAGAGCAACAGATGAGATCAAGTTAAGATACTTTCCTGTGTACTTGGAGGGAGTGGCCCTGCTTTGGTTTACGAAGCTTCCAGTTCGACCCGTGGATCGGTCCTCCGACCTAACTAAGAAATTCAAAGATCAGTTCAGGTTATATGCTTCAAAGGCCAAGGACATAATGTCACTATCCAGCCTCGAACAATGCCCCGGAGAGTCTATCAAATCTTTCTTAAATCGCTTTAATATAGCCTTGGCCGAAGTTGACAATGCAAAGCCTCGGATGATTCTGACTTACTTGATGCGAGCTATTGACAAATCAAGTGAATTCGGAAAATGGCTAAAGATGGAAGAGCCATATTCACTTGAGAAGATCTACAAGAAGGCCGATGAATTTATGCGCTTAGAAAGCCTTCCTGTGCCAGCAAAAGTAGTGGTGACTGAAGCTGAGAATAACAATGTTGCTTCTAATAGAAAGGAATCTGGTGGCCAGAAGAGGAAGAATGACGGTGGAAAAAAGCAGAAGGATGCGAAGAAAGCTCGCCGCTTTAAACCTTCAGATTTTACTCCCTTAACTGATACTCCAGTAAATATCTTTTTCGCAACCAAGGATGTTTATGAATACCCCAAACCACCTGAGATGAAGCCTGGGAAAAATGTTGTGCATAATGGGAAATTCTGTTGGTTCCACAATCAACCTGGCCATGGCAATAATGAATATCTCCATTTAAAGAATTTGATTGAAGAGCTGTTGAGGCAGAATAAACTACAACAATAAGTGAAGAGAAACAGAAGTGACCCGACCTCATCTACTCAGGAGCAACAAGTTCCTTCTCATCAATCTGGCTCAGGTGAGAGGACTGCAGCGCAGGAATCTGAGAGGCCTGTCATTAATGTTATCTCAGGGGGTCCTCACCCAGTGGGCAGAAGTTGGGGTGAGATGGAGAGATATGCTCACGCTTTGAGACATGCCCCGGTGGAAGAAAATGTTTTTGTCTTGGAAGATACTGCACCTTTAAAACAGCAAAGAACTTTTAACGATGACATAATATTTCTGGCTAGAGACTCTGTTGGTGTTGAGGCTCCCACCATGGATCCCTTGCTGATATCTGCAGGCATCGGACTAGCCATTGTAAGAAGGGTGTTTGTTGACTGCGGCGCCTCTTGCAATGTCCTCTTCAGAAAGACATTTGATCAGATGAAAATTCCCATGGCTAATGTCCAAGCTTCCTCACAGAAAATTGTTGGGTTCGCTGGAGAACCAAAACAGCCTATAGGGACTATTGACTTATTTGTAGAGCTTGGAGAAGGGGAAAATAAGGTGATCCGAAAACAAACTTTTGTGATTGTTGATGAATTCTCCGCTTACAATGCCTTCTTGGGTCGACCGACTCTTGCTGCATTCAAGGCCATTCTCGCCCCATGGTGCTTGACTATGAAGTTCCCCACTGATAATGGCGTCGGTGTTGTGAAGGGGGACCAAAATGCTGGGCGAGAATGCTATCTCATAGAGTTACGGGAGGCAAAGAAGAGAGAAATGGGTAAGGGTGAGGTGGCTCCGCTCCGCATCAAAGATCCCACCTTGTAGCAATTACGGGGTGGACCCTACACTGGTGAGCATAGTGGTGCATGAAAAGAAATTGATCCCAGAAAAACCAGTGCAGGGGAGAGTAGAGTGGTGTCGGTAGAAGTGACGGTGCCAATACCTGTTGACCTGAATGATCCAAACAAGGTGCTGAATGTGGGTTCACAACTCGGTGTGACGGTTCAAAATATGTTGATATCATTATAGAAAGCAAACCTGGATGTATTCGCTTGGAGTCATGCCGACATGTGCGGAATATCTCCAGAAATCGCAGTGCATGCTTTGAATATTGATCCAAAATTCACACCCGTAAAGCAGAAAAGAAGAACCCAGGGTCCTGAAAGGTCGAAAGCATTAAAAGAAGAAGTAGATCGGCTCATGGAAAATGGCTTCATCAGAGAATCCACTTATCCGAATTGGGTTTCTAATCCGGTGTTGGTTAAAAAAGCAAATGGAAAGTGGGGAGTATGCATTGACTTTTCAGACTTGAACAAAGCATGCCCCAAGGACTGTTTCCCGTTACCCAAGATTGATCAGTTGGTGGATGGAACAACCGGGCATGAATTATTGTCTTTATGTATGCTTACTCAGGATATAACAAAACCATGATGCATGAGCCAGATCAGGAGGACACGAGCTTCATCACTGATGTTGGTCTTTACTGCTATAAAGTCATGCCCTACGGACTAAAGAACACGGGGGCAACTTATCAAAGACTTGTTAATGTCATGTTCAAACCCCAGATTGGCAAGACTATGGAAGTATACGTTGATGATATGTTGGTGAAATCGAAGAAGGCAGTAGACCACATGGATCATTTGGCAGAAATGTTCGCGGTCCTCTGAAAGTATGGGATGAAGCTAAATCCTCTGAAATGTTCATTCGAGGTAGAGTCCGGAAAATTCTTGGGTTTCATTGTGAGTGCTACGGGCATCGAAGCCAATCCTACTCAGACTGCTGCTTTAAGAGAAGTCAAATCCCCTAGGACAAAGAAGGAATTGCAAAGCCTCAACGAAAACGTCGCTGCTTTGAGTCGGTTTATTCCAGGGCCACTGATAAATGCATTCCCTTCTTTAATGCTCTGAAGCAAGGAAAGAAAAAATTTGAATGGACTCCTGAATGTCAGAAAGCTTTTGATGAACTGATTTATCACATGGAAACGCCTCCAAAACTTTCTAAGCCCAGCAATGTTGAAGATCTTTCTATGTATTTAGCGGTTTCATCTCATGCTCTCTGTGTAGCACTAGTACGAGAAGACGCAAAAGTTCAGCGCCCGGTTTATTACATCAGTAAAAGATTCACTGGGGCAGAAATGAATTATTCAAAGCTGGAAAAGCTCGCATATTGTCTGTTGATTGCATCCAGAAAGTTGAGGCCATATTTCCAAGATCATCCTATTAAAGTCCTCACTGATCAACCTCTGAAGCAAGTCCTATTTCACCCTGAAACTTCGGGTCGTCTTCTGAAGTAGAATATTGAACTCAGCCAATACAATATCACCTACCATCCCCAAAGAGCAATCAATAGACAAGCTTTAGCGGATTTCATTGTAGAATACACAGATAAAGGTGACAGTGAGGAAGAGGTGACAGATGACATCCCGATCCGATGGAAATTATATGTTGATGGTGCAAGAAATGACTATTGTGCCGGAGCTGGGGTTGTGCTTGAAACCCACGAAGGGCGGTCATTGTGCTATGCTTTGAGATTAGAATTTCCTTCGACAAATAATGAAGTAGAATATGAAGCTCTTATCGCCGGCTTGAAGATTGCTAAAGAACTGAACATCAAAATATTGCAGATCTTTAGTGATTCTCAGCTTATTGTATGCCAAGTCAAGAAAGAATTTCAAACTAAAGGAGGAAATCTGCCTGCTTACTTGTCAAAAGGCTGGGAGCTTCTTAATGATTTTGATCATTATACAATAAGCCATATACCCCGGGAAGAGAACATGAAGGCAGATTCTCTCGCAAAATATTCAAGCTCTGGCGAAGCTCAATTGTTGGGATTGATCCCTGTGGAAGTCTTGTCGGCTCCAAGTATTGATGAGATGGATATTGACTGGATTATGGCTGTATCTCAAGAGTAGGAGTCATGGATGACCCCGATCAAGGTATATCTACTCACCGACTCCCTGCACGAAAACTCAAAAGAGCGTCAGCAGCTGTTAAGAAAAGCCCCGAGATATGTAATTCAAGACGGCCGGTTATACAGACGAGGATTCTCGATGCCATTACTCCGATGTGTACCAAGGAAGAGGCTAAGACAATTTTAGCTGAAGTGCACGGAGCAGAGTTTGGGGATCATTCAGGTGGCCAAACTCTAGCAAAGAAAATTCTCCGTTGTGGATATTTTTGGCCAGATATTAGTCGAGACGCTGCTAGCTTCTCCCGAAAGTGTAACAGATGCCAAAGATTTGCAAAAATCCCAAGAGCATCTTCCACCGAGCTAACACGGAAGGTCAGTCCATGGCCATTCTCCATTTGAGGGATAGATCTCATTGGGCCTTTGCCGATTGCCAAGTTCGGAATCAAATATGCTATTGTTGCTGTTGATTATTTCACCAAATGGGTTGAATCCGAACCATTGGCTACTATACCTATAAAAAATTGATAAACTTTGTGACTAAGAATATCATTTGCAGGTATGGTGTGTCTCAGAAGGTAATCACAGACAATGGTAACCAATTCGAAAGCGAAGAATTCCGGGACTTTTGCAGCGATTCAAGATCCAAAAAAGCTTCTCAGCAGTGGCTCATCCACAGGCAAACGGGCAAGTGGAAGCAGTGAACAAAATTATCAAATCAACCATCAAAAAACAGCTGGAAAAAGAAAAAGGTGGTCGGGTCGATAAGCTGCCACTAGCACTTTGGGCATATAAAACTACCCACAAGACTGCGACTGGGCACACTCCATTCTAATTAGCATATGGATCAAAAGCAATGATTCCAATGGAAATAGAGGTCCCATCACACAGGAGAATTCATTCAACCAAGCTGAAAATGAAAAGCTGCAACTTGAAGCACTTGACTTGCTTGATGAAAGATGGAAAGAGGCTGAGCTCAGAGTTGCAGCCCATCAGCAAAGGATAGCCAGGCGCTTCAATTCTAAAGTTCACCAACGCAGCTTTGAAATTGGGGATCTTGTCTTGAAAAGGGTTGTGACAACAACAGGAGTGTTTGGCCAAACTAGAAAGGGCCATACATCATTGGCAAAAAACTTCTTGATGGCACTTTCAAGCTCACAACCGTCGAAGGAGATCCAATTTCGAGAGCCTGGAACAGCAGTCATTTGCATCCATATTTTACTTAGAAGCTATGCTTAAATTTGTAAAATGATTGTGGATGTATCATTCTTGTATTGATTCACACTGATTTTACAATAAATCTTGTGTTCTCTACTACTATAAAATGCCTGTCTCATTTCAATGTGCAAATATCTTAAATGTATTGCTAAAATGTCGATTTAATATTGCAGGCTATCAGAGCAAAGCTTACCTATTCAACATATCACAAGGCCAAGCGATTCCTGCAAATCACTCAACAAACAAATGCCAAGCGACAAAAATTCCAAATTCAATTTCTACATAAGAAGTGCTTCTCACAAACAGTTAGTGATTCCACCGAAGGGGCACCTTCCCAAAGTGAAGGTTCCAGGCCCTCGCTAGTTAATTGAGATCGTTTATGCAAATAAACATCCAGTTAGGTGGTTTACGGCTACCCCGTGGATTAACTTAACAATGAAATACACTTCTCTGGAAAAGAAAAAAAACAAACAACTTGCAAAAGAAAGGAACATGTGCTTGGAAATGATAACGAGGAATCGCTGAGGGGCAGATGGTGAAAAGACATGGGCAAGCAGACAAAAAACAGCCAAAATGGAATCTTGTCTCTCAACCAAAAAGGTTCGTGGAACCACCAAAGGGGCACCTTCCCGAAGTGAAGGCACCAGGCCCTCGCTAGTTAATTGTGATCGTTTGTGCAAACAAACATCCGGTTAGGTAGCTTGCGTCAGCTCCGTGGATCCACTTAACTGTGAGATGCAACCTTCCTAGCAAACGAAACAAAAAAGCCCTCTTCGGAGGCACACTTCTACTCTCAAGGGAGAAGTGCCCAAGAAAGCCCTCTAACGAGACACGTCCAAAAATGAAATGCTTCTCTCAATAAAAATTTGGTGGAACCACCGAAGGGGCACCTTCCAAGATGAAGACACTGGGCCCTTGCTAACGAATTGTGATCGTCCGTACAAACAAACATCCAATTAGGTAGCTTGCGTCTGCCCCGTGGATCCATTTAACTGTGAGAAGTCACCTTCAGGCAAACAAAAAGGCCCTCTTCGGAGGAACAAACAAAAAAGCCCTCTTCGGAGGCACAATAAAAAAGCCCTCTTCGGAGGCACACTTCTACTCTCAAGGGAGAAGTGCCAAAGAAAGCCCTCCAACGAGGCATGCCCAAATATGAAATGTATCTGTTGAAAAAGTCGTTGGTAGAACCACCGAAGGGGCACCTTCCCGAAGTGAAGGTTCCAGGCCCTTGCTAGTTAATTGTGATCGCTTGTGTAAACAAACATCCAGTTAGGTAGCTTGCGTCTGCTCCATGGATCCACTTAGCGATGAGATATAACTTTCTAGCAAACAAATCAAAGCCCTCTTCAGAGGCCCGCTTCACTGCGTAGGGGAATCCACTTCTCAAAAGTAAAAGTGACCATCTCCGAAAGTTGAAGTGTAAAAACTTTTTCTAAAAAAAAGGAAAACTTCTCCAATACAAGGCATACTCTACTAGAGCAGAATAATACTTCCTCAAAATGGAAGAATTATTCTTCAAAGTAAGAGTATAAGTCTTCTCAAAATGGAGAAGATTGCAATGAGCCATGATATGGGGGCAATATAATATAGCTGTACTAATAAAAGCAACGCTCAAGCAACATACCACGAGCTCACTGAAATATCATACAAGGAAAATAAAGAAACTTGTGTGAAAATAAGAAATTAATGCATTCACAAATACAGACAAAATACTGTACAAGTAAAAAGAGTCATTCTATTCCATGCTATAAAAGATTTGTATACATGTGCAGGTTTCAAAAAGCGGGGGCCAGTACCCGCACAATCTCCGGTCAATACAAGTCTTTGAATACAAGCAAAAAACCAAAACAAGAAGATAAAACCAGGCCCATTACTTCTTCTTCCCGCCGCCTTTGGAGGCCTCGCCTGGCTTAATGGTTAACTTCTTGAGTCGGCCTGAACGAGTCGGGAAAGAAGGAGAAAGAGGTGCAATTGGGTCCTCTTCTGCTTTCTCGTCGCCAGCAGAAGTGCTCTTCTTCTTCTTCTTCGAAATTTGCTTTCCCCTCTTCTTTGAAGAATATTTGCTGCCTGGAGTGATAAGATCAATCAGCTTTGTATCATCGGCAGTAAATTTCTCTGGGGTCCTCTCACCCTCCTTAAGTTCTTCAGCATTTTGCTCTTGTGAAGCGGCCGGGTCATCTAAGCCTTGAAGAGCTTCTATTTGTTCTTCTTGTGACCCCCGTTGAGAAGCATAAGGAGTAACTTGAAGAGGTGAAGGGGCAATAGCTGGAGGAGGCGAAGCCTGTGCAACACTTGTTGTTTTCACTACAGAAGAAGAAAAGTTAACATCAATATTTCTCGCAAAGAGAGGAGATAGTGGTACATCGAGGTTTAAGTAATAAGAAAGAAGTTCATCGAGCTCATGTGAAGAAAATGAGTAGTCCACTTGAGCTGGATCAGTATTGAAGTTACCTGGAGAGATTGGCTTTATCACGTCAATTTCAAAATTTTGGGCTTCAGTGTCTTCTTGGGCCTGAGCAATTGTAGTTTCAGTTTCGACTTTGGCTGGAGGTGGGGAGTGGTAACTGGAGCCAGTAATATCGACGTCAACCGAAGCCGAAGGACGAGTTGGGTCGGCCAAAGGTGCCTTCCCTAGATGCTCTCCTTCCGCCGCTTCGGCTCGTTCTTTGGAAAGTTGTTCTTTCCCTTTGGCAAGGGCGGCACGGCCCTCATCATCCAAATAATAAGCCTCAAGATCCTCCTCAGCATAGCCAGCGTCTCTAAGCATATCAACTGCTGCGTCCCACACTTCAGCCAGGGTAACCTCATACTTTGGGCCCAAAAATGAAAGACTGCCACGTCCCAAGACGCTGTGAAGATAAAACTCGAATAGAGTGGAGCTGACGTTGGCCTTAGTCGCCTCATGTGATTGTTCAGCTGCTGCTTTTCCAGCGATGGCCTCGTCACGCTCCTTTTCAGCCTTAGAAAGTTGGGCCTTTAATATTGCAATCTCCAAATCTTGGGAGTTGGTCTTTTTCCGCAGCTGAGCAACATCATTGCGGTAAATTTCCATGATTTTCTGTTGTGCCCCAGGTTTAGCCTCAGCATCCCGTTGAGCAGCGTGGGCGTCTCTTACTTGCTTTTGAAGAACCACTTCCTATTGAGTATAAGAAGTGGAAGAGGTGGCAAGATCATCTTTAAGCTTCTTGACTTCAGCCTCAAGTTTCTCATTATAGGAGGTGATGCTCTTCATCTCCGTATCATGCTGATCAAGAACTTATTGCCACTCAGACTTATCGCTTTCCATCGTCAGCATGGGCTCGAGATTTAAGCGATTTACTCTTTGAAGCTCATCAACTAGTTCTTTCCAGCCGGACATTCTTTCAATATCAAGTTTGACAGCGTCGAGATTTCTCAGCATGGCCTGCTTATCAATTGGAACCAAGTCCAGATCAAATCGTGCTCCTTCCAAATACCAATACGAAAATCGGCTTTGGAGTGCAGGCGGAGACTTCTCAACTTGATAAGGAGGCCTATTAATGATAGCTTGAATTTCGGCTCTTTTAAGGGCAGGAGAGCTAGAAGAGATGTCTAGAGAGATAGGAGCAGCAGGCACTTTAGAAACTTCCGATGAAGACTTTTCGCTAAGCTTGGATCGCTTGCTTGAATCTTCGGCAACATGACTCTTCCCTTTATCGTCATGAGATTTTCTCTTATGAGAGTCATCATCCCTCTGGTAAGAGTCATATCGGTCGTCTCTCCTTCCATAACGCCCCTCATAAGCCAACTTCTCGAGAGCTTTCCAAGCTGCTCTTTCCTCATCAGTCTCCCTAGGGGCAGGAAGATACCGCCTGGGGTCATAAGAATCACGCCTTGCATAGCGCTGAAAGTCATCGTAATATGAGCTACTGCGTCCCATTGGAGAACCTGAAATTGAAGAAGAGACAAAATATATAAATCTTTGAAGTAAAGAGGCTAAGTGCACATAATTGCTAAAAATCCTAAGTGTGTGTGGCGTGCGAACTACGCACGTCAAGCTACAAACCACTCTTTGATGGAATTGATCGCAAAACGGATGTCGCCTCGATTGCCAGAGAAACAAGCTTAGAAGTGGTGGTGTCGTCTTTAAAGAGCTTGTGGAAAGTCACCATAAGGTCGCTAGTCCTCCGAAGATATCATCACCATCGTGCCCAACGGAATGGGTCACATCAGCAGTGCTTTCTTCAGCACGCTTTACACTCTTCGTAACAGAACTCTCTTTCTCAGCTCCCTCGTCAGCTTTTCCAGTTGCCTTCCCGGAATGTTGAGGAAATTCCTCTTCTTCAATAACTGGGGGAAGTTTAGAATTGCCAGATAATCCCGCACCGTCAACGGAACTGAAACATTTCACTAATGAAGCCTCTAAATAGGTTCCTTCAGTGCGAATTCCTTTGCGGAAGCTGGGGAATCTGACGCTTTTGCTTGAGAAATGGGGGGGTCACGGGACTGAATGGACCGAGAAGAGTGCAAGAGTCGAATTGGTGCAAAAATTCGTCCTTCAGTAGAAACTTAATACTCCTCTCATCGTTAGCTACGGCACTCAATCTTTCGAAAGTCAATTTGTGACTAGAATCTTTAGAGGGAGGAGGAAGTGCTGAAAAAGTAAAGAATGAAGTTAGCACTTGACGGCTAGAATTTTGAAAGGCTCAGAAATGAAGTGAACTGAGATAGGTAGTCTTACTTCCTACTCTCCAGATACCGTAGAATCCCAGAGGGCAACGGACAAAGAAGAACTGGTTTAAAAACCCATGAGCGCTCTCGGGCACATCTGTAATCAGCTTACGGTTTCTTGCACTCCTTACAAGGGTAATGGAAGGGTGACCTTTGTTCTTCCCAAATGAACACAAATAGCATATCTCCTTGAAGCTTGGGAGGCGGTTAAGCGTCCTCCTAAATAATAGGCACAGCCCCATCAAGATGGCATAGCCATTAGGGTGCAACTGGAATGGAGAAATAGTTAGTCAAAGGAGGAGTGTTCTAAGAAAATCGTTGAATGGGGGAATAGCTCCATCCAAACACATTTGACGATTGACTGCAATGAAGCCAGGAGGCGGCCTATCGGCGGTGTCATTTACCCCAGGAAGTAGAGCACCCGCCTCAGCAATGCCGAATTAAATACATAGCTGGCTGAAAGCCCGTTGGTTCAATATAGTTAAAACTCTTTCCAGAGGATACTCTAAAGGGTCGGCTATTGGGAAAACCTCATCGGCCCACTCTGCTATCTCTTCTCACACTTGTTGAGAAGTCATTCTATACAAGGAAATGGATATTCAAATATGAAGGTGCAAGTTTCCTAAAAGTGTGAAGTTTTGTGCAAAACTAATAAAATGACAAGCAAATATAACTGGAATTAAACTAGTTGGCGTTTGTCGATTATAAAGTTTCAGGGCTTGTTGTTTTAAGTCCAAGTACAGTATTGATGCAATAAGATCAACTTTAGTTGATTAACTTTGCTTTGCTTTAATACTTCACTTGAACTGGTTAATTCACAGCATTTCGTGCACACAATTACCTTAAGTTGATTATTCTTTATCGACTAATCTGTCATTCGATGTGGGCAGTCAATGGCAGTATATTCGCCCTAGTTTTCTGCAAGTGTTGTATTCAACAGGTTGTTAGCTTAAAAGTTAATACAATCTATGAAAGAGTGCAACAAGTTCAAGCAGTTCATTCTGGCAGCTCAAGTTGGAAATTCAATCAAGTTCTGTCAAATTCTGGCAATTCATCAGTCATGTTCCTACGAGTTAAAGCTATGCTACGGGTTAAAATTAGGTCGTGTTGATTCTTTAAGTCGTTCACTAAGTTAAGTCGTGCGATTCATGTCCAAACTGCTAAGCCCTAGGTCGTTCGAAGCTCCTAGTTGGGCACTTCCTAACTCTCCTTAACCCGCTAACTCCTCTTCATTCAACAACTCGCCTAACCCGATAACCCGTTAGCATCTCCACAATAAAATCCCTCATCTCTCCACTGCCAAAATCATCCAAAATCAATTCAAATCACCTCAGATCCATCGTAGATCTAATGCACTGCTGTGTTCTCATGAATTACAACGACAACGTGTCCAATGACTACCAAAGATCGATCGTAACATGACTCGTGGTGAAATGCGGCACATGAAATCAGATTAGGATCGGAAAATGGGGGATTCATAGTACGGTGATGGTCGTGGTTGGATAATGATCGGATTCACTTACGTAATGTGATGGTGAAGATGATCAACGACTGGTTAGCTTGAATTCATCTTCGAGAGCTCAAAGATTCTTTAATGGCGGATTAGAGTGTTAGAGTAGGTGAAGATAAGAAGGAGCAACCTAAGTGACTTATATACAGGGGCAATGGAACTCGAATCGGCACGAACGACCTAGCTCTCTCATAAGTCGCTCATGACTTAGCGACTCAAGATGGCACGAGTTAAGAGGCATCGAAGCACACGGCCTAACCCTTAGATGTATACTTCAAGGGGAAAGTGTTAACACCTCTCTAATTCATGACTTAGCGACTTATTCGGCTCAACGACCTAAGGGAATAAGAGATTTAACTATCAAAGGCATAAACGACCTAACGACCTAAAGCATAGAGCTCAACATGGCACGACTCAACGACTTAAGGAGCTCCAGCGACCTAGCGACCTAGCAACTCAATGAGGGCAACGACCTAACGAGTTAAGGATAGAGCGACCTAACAACCTAGCAAGTTTCAGAGTTAAGCCGCATGCACACTGCCTCTTCCATTAGGTCGCTTACAACCTTAGAAAGCCGAGATAACTCCTGTGCAACACATGATAAGTCGCTCACAGCATATATCTCGTCCAAGATGGCTCCATTAAGTCGCTAACGACTTATGTTACCTCGAGATCGCTCTTAGGTCGCAACTCCCTAGGTCGCTCACGACTTATGACACCACGCAACCTAATTCCGAAACTCTCCTATAAATAGCCCGCCTACTCCACATTGAAAGGGGATTTTTCTGGAAGGATTTTTTCGGGAAGGCCAAGACGTTGCTGTTTTCGCAACTTCTGCAACACTTCAAACTCCAAAGACACTTCACAGAACCTTAGGAAAAGATCAAGTTCGTTCAACATGAATTCAAAGAGCTTTTCTACATCAAAGTTCTAACTTCTTGCCTTAATGGTGTTGTAATTGAAGAATTATGGTGAAACTTGTAATCAAGTCAATAATAGAAGAGATTAAGTGGACGTAGGCTTGACTTTGAGCTGAACCACTATAAAAGTTGTTGTCGCCTTTTACTATTTTCTGCTATTTTCTGCTTGCTTTTAGTTCCCACACCAATGGGTGGTGCTTTCGCTATATCACAACTCGCACCGGGGTGTTAGCGTACATTTTTAGTGTTAACAGTATATAATAGAATAAAATCTTCGTCTTCGTCCTTGAAAAATAAAGTCTTCGAATCCTAAAATGCTCAGACTGACCCGAGCGAATTGAAAAGACAAAACACTCGAGTCAGAACTAAAAGATCTTATGTGAGTTAAATCAATAGAAATAAATATAAGTGGAATGGCGTCAGAGATGTTTACGGGATTTGGCATCTGTTATCCAGTGTCTAAGGTGAATGCAGTAACTTAGGAGATGCTTGAGATTCCCATCTTCTAGGGATTCGTTAAACTATTTACTATGTAGTAATATTTCGCTATTATAATAATGTCTATAGTAAAATAAGCTTACTTTTAAATAGTGTTAAGGGGTTGCCTATATAGCCCTTACACGTAATAGTCCCAATAGTCCATCCAGTATCATGGTCCCTCTTGATCGGGAAGCCACCAGAGGAAACCACACGGGCTACAGGAGAAAACCAAACTTGTACAAGGCGCGATAGGGTAGTTGACACGACACACAAGGCAATGCCAGGGTAGATATACCAATTACGCATCCGGGCCAGTCGTAACGCGTAGCAGCTACTACCGCCCACCTCGAGCCACACCCCCAAAATCAAAAATCAAAAGTGGCCACTGAATCAATCCAAAAGTCAGAGTATAATATCGAAGGAGTGTGTCCGATTAGAGGGGCTACCTCCTTGGCCCGATAATCGCTCCTATTTTAGCAACCTTATGCCAACTCACGGGAGTTGGGTCCACACATATGCCTTGATAGAACGTCGCCACCATCCTACTTCATTCTGGAATCTCCACCGCATACACGGTTGTTAAAGTGGTTTTCGGAGTTGGAGGAGAGTATGAAAACTTCTGATCCCGATCTCTTTAACAACCAAACGTTATTATAACACTGCGGTCTTTTCAAAATAGTTTATACCTTTAAAACCAGAATATAATATCCATTTCAAACCCATATAAATACGATATCATTTCTGTTTTAAAACCTAAATCAATATGACGTCATTTTTATAAACCCAAATCAATATAATATCATTTTTATTTTAAATATATCCTCTTTCCCAAAATCATAGCACTTTCAATGTTACAACACTTCGAAACCAAACACTTGAAATTATAACATTCTCAAATCATAATACTTTGAAATTCGTAACTTGGAAACATAACTTCCATCTCTTGGATGGTTCAAATAGTAAAATACTTTATATAATAAATAGCTTCTTCAATTTCGCAAATCAATTCCAAAACAACTCGAATTCCATAATTTTATATTTAAACTAAATCCCAAATCATAAATTTCAATACAATTCAGTTTCCAAATAAACTATTCCAAATTATATTGATTTCACAAACGATTGATCAACAAAATTAACCCTTTCAAATTCAGTATATGTCAAGCCTTAAGTATTCAACAATTTCAAAACTAAGTTTGATAATTACAATTTAGCAATTCAACTTTCTATTATTTAGTTTTGAAACATTTTACTTAATAAGTCCATTACAATTTAAATATAACCCAAATTTCAAATAATTGAATATCTCCTTAAATTTAATTACACTTGAAATATTCATTTAAATCTCTCTAAACGAAAATCAAGTTATAAGAATCATACCCTTGAGAGCCTCAATTTTATTTAAATTTCAAATCAAATTTATTCGAGTATAAGTCTTAAATAATTTAATTCAAATCAATTTCATATTTATCTTCCAACCTTAATTTTATTTAAGTCATTATAAACTCTATATAAAATTTAACTTAAATAGATACTTAACCATATTATATAAAACTTTATTTTTTGGCTTATTTTATATTGCCAAACAAATTTACACATAGCTAAAAAATCAATAATAAAATATTATTTATATAACATCTAAAATCAATATTTATATAACCCATATATTTCTTTACAAAACCATACTAATCATTTCAAGATTTTTTATATATAGACCACGGTGTCTGTATATAATTTTTTATCCTATGGTCATGTGATACGGATATTTATCATTTCAACCCGCAATTTAAAACATAAATATGGTTATATATCATTTCAAACTGCAATCACAAAGGAAATAAAATCCATAACAACTTGCAGTTTATAACAATAAAATACAACATCCATTCATCCAATATCAACCATCAAACATTTATCACAATCATCATCCAATCCAGTCAACAACATCAATAAAGAACAGATAATAAATAATAGGTATTTATTGGCAGTTCATATTCAATAATAAATTAAATGACAATTTAACTGGCAGTTTATATGCAATAATAAATTAAATAACAATTAAATTCAATAAATTCAATTTAACTGAGAAGATGATTAAAAATATGCCAACCAGTCATAAATAAATTTCTAATGACTTAAAAAATTAATTTAACACACATAAGAAATTTTAGAAGTTGTGATAGGTTGAAACACTCACCTTTAGAATTTAAATTAAATTTAAATTCAATTTAAACCCAAAATTTGAACAATCTCAGAATTCGTCCAAACATGCGTCAAAATGTTCGGAATTCCAATACGAACCTAGCGGAGAAAACCTCGTGTAAATCGGACCTCGTATGTGGAAATTATATCCGTTAGAAGTTATACGATTAAAATTATAGTTTAAATAAAAATTAAGCAACACGTTACCGCCACGTCAGCACGTTCGTGCTCATCGCTGCAGAACATCCCGTGCCTTAGCCTGAAGCTTCGAACCCATCTCCCGAGTGACAACTGCCACCTCATCGTTAACGCACACCAAGGCCGGTCACCAGAACCCCAATCTTCGACGCCTCACCACGCCTCAACCAATGGCAACCCGCAATGGCCACGAACGAACCCCTAAACATGTCGCCGCCACCCCTACTACAAAACCCTTGGCGAATTTTTTATGGCGTCTGGCCGTTGAATCGCCTAACCACCTACGCTGCTGAAATCCCCTCTGTCCTCTCTACATAACCCAACCCTCGAATCGACGATCGGCCACAGATCATCAAGCGTCAACGAACAACAATGGAATGCTCTTTAATCTCTAGCCAAACAGAGATTCAAATGGGAAGACGAATTATAGATCTAAGATGCGCTCATCGATAGATTCAAATCGATATATAATTCCATATAGTTTGTGGAGTTTGAATTTTTTTGATTTGATTTTGAATTGCAATTGGAATTGGAATTGAGAATTTGTTCGTCTGGCATTGAGGAGGAGAGAAAGCTGAATTGTACGTACAGACAAATGAGAATAAGGAGTGGCTAGGGTTTATAACGAGGTATATATAGGTAGATCAGAAATAGAGAAGAATGGACACGATTTGATTGAACGATAAGTGACCCGAAAAGCCCGTTTCGATTTCGGAACGAAAATTGGTCAACCAATATATCAAAATAGGTGTTTTTAAGTATTTTAAACGCAATGGAACAGGTTTCAAGCCCAAATTCTATCGTATGAAGAAGTTATGCTAAAATAAAGTTATTTCAAATTGATTTCAATTAAATTGATTTTAAGCATTTCGGGTCCGTACGATCAAACGATAAGTCTGATCGCTACGAAACTTGAAATCCTACTATAATTCACCATTAAGGATCCAATGAAATTTGTTTCGTCGAAATTTGAATCAGTGGCGAAAATGACTATTTTTCAGTTAATTAAATAAATAAATATTAAATTAATTAAATCAAAATTTTCAATTCAAATTCAATGAAAAACAAATTTTACCATTTTAGATTTCTTAAACATTCACACAATTTTAAACAAGTTCAGATATAAATTTCAAAGTTAAATCAATTTACCAAATACAGTTTTTAAATTTGTTTTATTGCAATTAATCCAATTATTATAATTTAAATTCCAATAAATTAATATATATTGATTTCCATTCTTCAAATCAACCAATTGTCATATTATAAATGGAATTTACATTATTTTCAACTATTATCTTAATTTACATTAACATAATATTTAATTACCTTTATTGAAATTTATTTCCAATCTAAAATATCAGGCTAAATAAACCGGTAATATACAATAATTGTTACCATCAACTTTCAACTACACTTACAAGTTATTATTAACAAACAAACATCACAATTGCTTATGTAACACTGTTTTATCCAGTTGTCAATAATTATATACTAATCCATCAATTGATTCACTATTTACACTTGTTTTCTTATATTCACTTTATAACCAAGTTATAATTTTTAAATTAATTTGTTTAATTGTAATTCCATTCAAGTTCATTAATTTTAAACTTTAATCAACCTTGTTACCTTTCATCTTAGTTATTATTTCATTACTACCTTACAACATTTTATTTCTTCCAATATTAAATAACAAGATTCATTCAATTAACATATTTAATTATCGAAATTTTCCGGGTCGTTAAAGGTAGTGGGATTGAAGTCAAGGCAGAAGGTGGATTATGGAGCAGTGTGGATGGTGCGTAGAGTGGATGCTAGGGGCTGGTGGGTGGAGGCAGAGTATGGTTGTCACGGGCAGAAATTAGATGGTCAGTACTGGTATGCAGATATCGTGGATATGGTGGTGATTGTGGTAATTGTCGTACGTTGTTTGTTAACTCCACCTCGGCCATGACTCAGCAACCTAAAACAGTTACCGACTTAAGGCTTAACAGTTACCGACCCAAAAGGTTGCCGACCTAATTGCCTAAGCCCTAAGACTTACCAGGGATACCGACCTAACTGCCTAAAACAGGAATGCCGACCTAATCCTCAAAGGATACCGACCAAAGATAGCTACCGACCTAACATGGGTACCGGCCTAATGCCTTAAAGGTTGCCGACTTAACAGGAATGCCGACCTAAGATTTGAGGGGGGACCGACCTAAGGCTTAGGTGGGTTACCGATCTAACTATCCAAGGAGGTTGCCGCCCTAACTGCTCAGGATAGGGATAAGATCATGAACTACACTTGAGTCGCGACCGACTTACGGCATATGCTAGGTCGTTCACGATTAAAGCAAAGGAAGGCAAATCCGATGCAGCTACTTAACACGCAGCCTCTTAACTCGTACACGGTTCAGGACTTGTAGAGTTCAGCAGGAATGCCTTTCCGGAGTCTCGACCTAGCATTTAAGTCGCGACCGACCCACGACTTAGTTTGAGTCATCCACGACCCAACTTAGACCGGTTACGAGTAGGACTTGGTAATGTTTCCTGCCCAGAATCCTCTATAAATACGTTGCCATCTCCAACTTTCAAGGGACTTTTTGGCTGATCTCTTTAAGCGCCGATACTCTGCTGAATTCTCGACTCGCTCGACACTTCAAATACGAAAGGCATCTCAACAAACTTCAGGAGGAAATCTAACGCAATCAACATGGATTCAAAGAGTTCTTCTGCATCGAAGTTCTAGTTGTTTGTCTCATCAGTATTGTAATTGAAGACTGTTGTAAAGTTGTAATTGATTCAGTAATAAAGAGGATTAAAGTGGACGTAGGCTTACCTGAAGCCGAACCACTATAAAAACTGTTGTCTTTTCTGCTTTCTCTGTGACTTTTCTACTTGTTTTTAGTTCCCGTGTCACAGGTGGTGCTTTCACTCAATCTTAATATACACCGGGGTGCTAGCGTTCGATTTTAAACGTTAACATTTTTGGTGCTTTCACTGAGAACCCAACTCAGGATACTTCCATCATTGCTCCGCAAAGGTCTGTTGAAAGGATTTCTTTTAAAACTAGAAGTTTATTGGAAATAATGGCTCCTGGGAGAAAACGAAGTTCTGTAAGATCCGACAATGTTCAAGAGAATACTGCTACCTCTCCTCCTTCAAGTCAAGCAGCTCCAACTGTTGGAGTTACGCGAGCAGAATTGGACGCCGTAGTTTTGGGGTTGAATCAACAATTGAATGCTAAGAATGCGCAGTTGGAAGCCCAGAATGCCCTGAATGCCCTGATCTTAAGTAAGTTGAATGATCTGCTAGGAGCAAATCGTCAACCGGTTAATAATGATGGGAACCCTACAGTGGGAGTTCAGGATGTTGAAGGGAACATTTCTCAAAGAACCGCAGACCATGTAGAAAGGACTCCTCCTCAAGCTGGAGGATCAGGGCCGCAACCGACCCTCCGTGAACGATTGTCAAACCAGAATTCAGAGAGAGTGGCTGATGTGTGCCCTCCAGAGCCTCTAAATGATGAAGAGTATTTTTCGGGTATGGTTCGTCAAATCATGAAGGAAAATATGCGAAGAGATGAAGATGAGAAAGAGTGGGGTTTTGCTCCAAGCAAAACTCCATTTACTGAAAAGATCTTGAAGGCAGAGTTCCCAACGAAATTCGTTCCCCCTACTATTCCGGCCTACAAGGGGACGAGTGATCCTAACGAGTTTCTGTATAAATACGACTGGCATATGACGGGTGCTAGAGCGTCTGATGAAATCAAATGTCGATATTTCCCGGTATATCTTGAAGGTGTGGCTCTATTGTGGTTTACAAAGCTGCCAGTCAGGTCCATTGATCAATTCTCCGATTTGAACAGGAAATTCAAGGAGCAATTTCGATTGTATGCTTCTAAAGCAAAGGATATAATGTCGTTGTCAAGTCTAGAGCAAAATCCGAGAGAATCTATCAGATCATTTTTAAATCGTTTTAACATAGCATTGGCCGAGGTAGATAATGCTGAGCCACGCATGGTCCTAACATACTTGATGAGGGCGATTGACAAACCGAGTGAATTTGGAAAATGGTTGAAAATGAAAGAACCAAATTCACTTGACAAATTCTACAAGAAAGCGGATGAATTCATGCGCTTGGAGAGCCTCCAAACACCGGCTAAGGTGGTATCGGCGGAAGTCGGGAACAATGGTGCTGCTTCAAACAAGAAAGAGCCTAACACTCAGAAAAGGGAAAATGATGGTGGAAAGAAACAGGGAGATGCTAAGAAAGGCCGTCCTTTCAATTTCACGCCCTTGACCGATACCCTTGAGAACATCTTCTTTGCAACCAAGGATGATGTCAATTATCCGACACCGCCTAAAATGAGAGTGGGAAATAAGATGGGGAAGAGTGGAAGGTTCTGCCGGTTCCACAACCATCCCGTCCATGACACCAACGAATGCCGTCAGTTGAAAGAAGTAATTGAACAACTTTTGAAAGAGAACAAGCTCCAACAGTATGTGAAAAGGAGTAGAAATGTCCCAGCTTCGTCAACTCAAGGACAACAAGTTCCCACTCACCGTCCTGGCTCAAGTGAGAAGGCCGTAGAGCATGAATCGGAAAGACCTGTCATCAATATAATAACTAGAGGGCCTCACCCAGCAGGCAAAAGCTGGGGCAAGATGGAAAGGTATGCCCGGGCCTTGAGGCACGTACCAGCTAAAGAGAATGTTTTTGTTTTAGAGAATGATGCGCCTTTAAAGCAACAAAAGACTTCCACAGATGATATTGTATTCAGTGCCAGAGATTCTTTGGGAATCGAGGCTCCTACCATAGATCCTCTGGTCATATCCGCTGGTATTGGGCCGGCTACTGTGAGAAGAGTTCTAGTTGATTGCGGAGCTTCATGCAACATTCTCTTCAAGAAGACCTTTGATCAAATGAAAATTCCAATGGCTAACGTTTAAGCTTCATCACTTAAGATTGCTGGGTTTGCTGGAGAACCCAAACAGCCGATTGGGACCATAGATTTGTTTGTAGAACTTGGAAAGGGACTGAGGAAGGTGGCTCGAAAGAAAACCTTTATAATTGTTGAAGAATTCTCTGCCTACAATGCCTTTTTAGGCCAACCAACTCTTGCTGCATTTAAAGCTGTTCTTGCCCCGTGGTGTCTGACTATAAAATTCCCCACGGATAATGGAGTTGGCGTGATCAAAGGAGACCAAGATGCGGGGCGAGAATGTTATCTTACAGAGCTGCGTGAATCAAGGAAAAGAGAGATGGGAAAAGGTGCGGCGGCTCCAGTCCGCACCAAAGAACCAACCTTGTAGCAATTACAGGGTGGACCCTGCACTGGTGAATGTAGTGCCGCAGGAAGAGAGATGGATCCAAGGAAAGCCAGTGCAGGGGAGAATAGGGTAGTACCGGTAGAGGTAACAGTGTCGGTATCCGTTGACCCAAAGGACCCGAACAAAGTGCTGAATGTGGGTTCACAACTCAACACAACGGTTTAGAATGTTCTGATTTCATTTTTGAAGGCAAATTTGGATGTATTCGCTTGGACTCATGCTGACATGTGTGGAATATCCCCAGAGATTGCAGTACACACTCTGAACAATGATCCAAAGTTTACACCTGTGAAACAGAAAAGAAGAACCCAGGGTCTTGAGAGGACAGCAGCATTAAAAGAAGAAGTGGATCGGCTCATGGAGAACGGTTTCATCAGAGAATCTACTTATCCAAATTGGGTATCAATTCCAGTGCTGGTTAAAAAAGCTAACGGAAAATGGAGAGTATACATTGACTTTTCAGATATGAACAAAGCCTGCCCCAAAGACTGTTTTCCGCTGCCCAGGATCGATCAGTTGGTGGATGGGACGGCAGGGCATGAATTGTTATCTTTTATGGATGCATACTCCGGATATAATCAGATTATGATGCATCAGCCAGATCAAGAGGACACAAGCTTCATCACAGATGTTGGACTCTACTGCTACAAGGTCATGCCTTTCGGACTCAAGAATGCAGGGGCAACTTACCAAAGGCTTGTTAATTCCATGTTTAAACCACAGATTGGCAAGACAATGGAAGTTTATGTTGATGACATGCTAGTGAAGTCTAAGAAAGCAGTGGACCACATGAATCACTTGGCAGAGATGTTCGCAGTACTCCGAAAGTATAGAATTAAGCTTAATCCCTTGAAATGTTCATTTGGAGTGGAGTCCGGAAAGTTTTTGGGTTTCATTGTGAGCGCTAGGGGCATTGAAGCTAATCCAGCTCAGATCACTACCTTAAGAGAGGTCAAGGCTCCTAGAACGAAGAAGGAATTGCAAGTCTCAATGGAAAAGTTGTTGCCTTGAGTCGGTTCATTTCGAAAGCCACTAACAAATGCATTCCATTCTTTGATGCTCTGAAGAAAGGAAGAAAAAACTTTGAGTGGACTCTTGAATGTCAGAAGGCATTCGATGAGTTGGTTCGTCATATGGAAGTGCCTCCGATACTTCCAAAGCCTGACAATGGTGAAGATCTCTTCGTATATTTGGCAATTTCATCTCATGCTCTCAATGCAGTGTTGGTACGGGAAGACACAAGGATTCAACGACCAGTCTAGTATATCAGTAAAAGATTCACTGGGGCAGAGACGAACTATTCGAGGTTGGAAAAGCTCGCCTATTGTTTATTGATCGCATCAAGAAAATTAAGGCCGTATTTCCAAGCTCATCCCATCAAAGTCCTCACTGATCAACCTCTAAAGCAAGTCCTATTTCGTCCTGAGACTTCGGGCCGTCTATTGAAATGGAATATTGAACTCAGCCAATATGACATCACTTATCATCCCCGGGAAGCAATCAATGGACAATCTTTAGCAGATTTCATCGCAGAATGTACGGACAAAGGTGATAGTGAGGAAGAAGTTACTGATAACGTCCCAATCCAATGGAAATTGTATGTCGATGGCGCAAGAAATGATTACTGTTCCGGAGCAGGGGTAGTCCTTGAAACCCCAGAAGGGCGATCACTATGTTATGCACTGAGACTAGAATTTCCTTCGAAAAATAATGAAGCAGAATACGAAGCCCTCATTGCTGGTTTGAGGATCACTAAAGAACTAAACATTAAGGCATTGCAGATCTTCAGTGATTCTCAACTTATTGTCTGCCAAGTCAAGAAGCAATTTCAAGCTAAAGGAGGGAATCTACCTGCCTATTTATCAAAAGCCTGGGAGCTTCTTCAAAATTTTGACCGTTATTCAATAAACCACATACCCCGAGAAGAGAACATGAAGGCGGATTCTCTCGCAAAGTATTCGAGTACTGGTGAAGCCCAACTATTGGGATTAGTTCCCGTCAAAGTCTTGTCAGCTCCAAGCACAGATGAAATGGATGTTTATTGGATTATGAATGTATCCCAAGAGCAAGAATCATGGATGACTCCGATACTTGAATATTTACTCAATGGTTCTTTGCCAGAAAGTTCAAAAGAACGACAGAAGCTGATGAGGAAAGCCTCCAGATATATAGTTCAAGATGGTCGTTTGTACAGACGAGGATTTTCAATGCCATTACTCCGATGAGTGACACAGGAAGAAGCTAAGACAATTCTGACTGAAGTACACGGAGGGGAATATGGGGATCATACAGGTGGTCAAACTTTAGCAAAGAAAATCCTCCGTTATGGATACTTTTGGCCAGAAATTAATCAGGATGCTGCTGACTATTCCCGAAAGTGTGATAAATGCCAGAGATTCGCCAAAATTCCTAGAGCGCCTTCCACTGAGCTAACTCAAATGGTCAGTCCATGGTCGTTTGCCATCTGGGGACTAGATCTCATTAGGCCTTTGCCGACTGCCAAATCGGGGATTAAATATGCTATCGTTGCTGTTGATTACTTCACTAAATGGGCAGAAGCCGAACCATTGGCTATTATTACCTCTAAGAAAATGATAAGTTTTGTGACTAGAAATATCATTTGCAGGTATGGTGTGCCTCAGAAGATAATCACAGACAATGGTACTCAGTTTGAAAGTGAGGAGTTCCAAGATTTCTGCAAACGATTCAAGATCCGAAAAATCTTCTCAGCAGTGGCTCATCCGTAGGCAAACGGGCAAGTGGAAGCAGTAAACAAAATCATCAAATCAACCATCAAAAAGCAGCTGGAAAAAGCAAAAGGTGGTTGGTTCGATAAGTTACCGCTTGCACTATGGGCATACAGAACCACCCACAAAACTGCGACTGGGCATACTCCATTTTCATTGGCATACGGATCAGAAGCGATGATTCCAGTGGAAACTGAAGTCCCCTCACACAGAAGGATCCATTTTGATCAAGATGAGAATGAAAAATTGCAATTGGAAGCACTTGACCTCCTCGATGAAAGAAGAAAAGAGGCTAGGCTTAGAATTGCAGCTCACCAGCAAAGAATAGCCAGGCATTTCAATTCCAAAGTTCGTCAGCACAGCTTAGAAGTTGGGGACTTAGTCCTGAAGAAAATTATGACAGCCATAGGTGTGTTTGGGCCAAACTGGGAAGGGCCATATGTTATAGGCACGAAACTTCTTGATGGCACATTCAAACTCACAACTGTCGAAGGAGAACCAATCCGAAGAGCTTAGAACAGCAATCATTTGCGTCCATATTTTGCTTAAAAGTTTTGCTGAAATGTTGTAAAAGAATTACGAATATATGATTCTTGTATTGAAAGCAATTGTAAAGCAAGTGAATAATGAAAAGCTATAAAGTGGATGTAGGCCCAGCTTTGGCCGAACCACTATAAATCTTGTGTTATCTACTATTATAAACTGCTTTGTTTTATTTCGACATATCAAATACGTTAATTGTGTAACTAAAATGTCGATTTAATAATGCAGGCCATAAAAACAAAACTTACCCATCACAAGACCAAGCGACCTCCGACGTCACCTAGCAAGCAAACGCTAAACCATTCAAAATTTCCATACTCAAATCCTACAAAAGAAGTGCTTCGTATAAAAGTTAGCGATGTGGATGGAAGTGGACCATTTCTAACTAACTGCGAATGTTTGTACAAACAAGCATCCAGTTAAATAGCCTGTGTCTATCACCACCAACTCACTTAACTATGAAGTATATTTATTTGGATAAGGAAAATTATTGGCAACTAAAAAGGGATGACACTTGCAAAAGATAACGGGGATCGCCAACATCAATAGATGGCAAAGAGACATGGGCGAGCAAACATCAAATAGCAAAAGACCTCTTCGGAGGCACAAGCCCTCTTCAGGGGCACAACTCTTCGGAGGATAAAGACCTCAAGCGGGCTTCGCCAGAAAAAGAGAGCTCTTTCTCGACATAAAGTTGCGGACTGATCGGTGATACACTCCCGTGAATCCGTCCAACTGAGAGAAAGATACTCCAAACTTCCAGGCAAAAGCCCTACTCAGAGGCACACGTTTCACCGAGATTGAAATAAAACTTCCAAGTGTCGAAACGTGAAAAGCCCTCTTCGGAGGCCAATTTCACCACAGTTGAAATGCTAAAAGACCTCGAGCGGACCTAATGAGAAAAAGAGAGTTCTTTCTCGACATAAAGTTGCGGACTGATCGGTGATACACTCCCGTGAATCCGTCCAACTGAGAGAAAGAAACTCCAAACTTCCAGGCAAAAACCCTACTCAGAGGCACACATTTCACCGTGATCGGTGATACACTCCCGTGAGTCGAAATGTGAAAAGCCCTCTTCGGAGGCCCGCTTCCGAGCGAACAGGGAAAAAATAAAAGCCTCTTCCAAGAGGCAGAAACAAAAAGACCTCTTCCCAGAGGCAGAAACAAAAAGACCTCTTCCCAGAGGCGCAATCAAACAAAAAGACCTCTTCCCAGAGGCACAATCAAACAGAAAGACCTCTTCGGAGGCACACGTTTCACCAAGATTGAAATAAAACTTCCAAGTGTTGAAACGTGGAAAGCCCTCCTCGGAGGCACAACTCTTCGGAGGCACACGTTTCACCGAGATTGAAATAAAACTTCCAAGTGTTGAAACGTGAAAAAGCTCTCCTCAGAGGTACAAATTTTCAAAGAAGCATTTCATCAGAAATGCAAAGCAAAGATCAGAAAGCCCTTCACCAAGGCGCAATAAAAAAAAGCCCTCTTCAAAGGCACACTTCAGCTCTCAAAGGAAGAATGGTTCATTTATTCTAGAAAGTACTCTTCCTCAAAAAGAAGTTAAAGTGTCCTTCAGAGGCCCTCTTTACCACATAGGAGAATTCACTTGGTAAAAATATGTGTATGCACAAAAGAAAAAGTGATATCTTCAAAGGTTGAAGCGTAGAAACTCATATGGAGGGAGTTGTACTCTATTTTGAACAAAATAACATTCCTCCAAGTATGGAATAAGTATTCTCTAGAAAATAAGAGTACAAGTCCCCTCAAAGTATTAAATATTGCAACGAGCTTATGGTATAGGGGCAACATGGTATAACTACATTGGTAAAAATTACGCTCGAACAACATACCACAAGCTCACTACAATATGATATAAAGAAGCTTGTACAAAAATGAATAGTAAATGCATTCTCAAATACAGATAGAAGTTTGTACAAACAAAAAGAATCATTTTATTCAATACTGTCAAAATTTGTACAGGTACAGCTTTCAAAATAAAAAGAAAAGTGGAGGCCGGTACCTGCACAATCTCCGGTCAGTACATGCAAAAAGCAAAAAGTAAAAATAAAGGGAAGCAGGGCCCGTTACTTCTTCTTGCCACCACCTTTAGAGCCTTCACCTGACCTAATAGGCAGCTTTTCAGGATGGCTTGGGAGAATCGGGGATGAAGGAGAGAGGGTTAATGCCGGATCAACCTTCGCTTCCTCTTCAGAAACAAGAATGTCTTTCCTTTTCTTTTTGGAAGTGACACGCTTCCTCCTCCTCCTTGAAGAAGACTCACTTCCCGGAGTAACAAGAGCAGACAATTTTATGTTATCAGAAATGGTTCGCTCCGGTGACTCATTGCCTTCTCCAAGCCCTTCTCCCCCGTGTTCCTGTGAAGCATTAGGATCATCTAAGTCTCGGAGAGCCTCTATTTGCTCCTCTTGCGACCCGGGTTGAGAGGCGGATGGAGGAGTGACCTGGAGAGGCGGAGGAAGAATAATTGGAGGAGGGGGAGTCTGAACGATGCTCGACACTTTCTCTACAGAAGAAAAGAAGTTAAAGTCAGTAAAGAGAGGAGATAAAGGCTCGTTGAGGTTCAGGAAATAGTCAAGAAGCTCATCAAACTCATAAGAAGAAAATGAGCAGTCTACTTGGGCAAGATTAACAGTAGAGTTACCTGGAGAAGTCGGCTTCCTGATATCAACCTCATAAGCCTGTGCTTAGGCGCTCTCTTCGCCTTCGTCTCCACCCTGTGTGCTTGTGATCTCAGTTGTAACTTTAACCGGGGATGCAGAATGAGAACTGGAGCCGACAATGTTGATTTTGGCCGAAGGTGAATGCTGAACTGGATCAGTTGAAGTAGTTTTTCCTAAACATTCCCCTTCTGCCATTTCGGCTCTTAATTTTGCAAGTTGTTCTTTTCCCCTGGCGAGAGCGGCGCGAGCGTCGTCATCCAAGTAATGCTCCTCAAGAGCTGATTCGACGTAGCCAGCACCTTTAGCACCAAGCATATCAAGTGCGGCCTCCCACACCTCAGCCAGAGTAATTTCATATTTGGGACCTAGAAAGGCGAGACTACCGCGCCCCAAGACGCTATGTAGGTAGAAGTCAAATAATGTCGAGCTGATGCTGGTCTTCATTGCCTCATGAGATTCTTTAGCTGCAATTTTACCGGCAATGGCCTCGTCACGCTCTCTTTCTGCTTTGGAGAGTTGAAGCTTAAGCATTTCGATCTCCGCCTCTTGAGAGTCGGTTTTCTTCCGAAGCTCTGCAATATCAGCAATATAGCCCTCATTGATTCTTTTTTGCACTTCGAGCCTGTCTTTGGCGTCTCTTTGGCCGGCATGAGCATCTCTCACTTGTTTCTGAAGCACTTCTTCCTTTTGAGTGTAGGAAGTAGAAGAAGTGGCGAGCTCTTCTTTAAGCTTCTCGACCTTCGCTTCAAGCTCTTCATTATAAGTAGTGATGCTCCTCATCTCGGTATCATGCTGCTCAAGAACCTTCTGCCATTCAGCTTTGTCATTTTCCATTATAAGCATGGCCTCGAGATTCGCACGGTTTACCCTTTGAAGCTCGTCAACAAGCTTTTGCCAGCTCGACATTCTTTCAATATCAAGTCTGACGGCATCGAGATTTCACAGCATGGCAGGCTTGTCAATTGGAACTAAATCGAGATCGAAGCGAACCCCCTTCAAGCACCATTGCGGAAACCGACTTTGGAAAGTAGCTAGACCTGGCCCAACTTGATATGAAGGCCTATTGATGATTGTCTGAATATCAGTACGGGAAGGGGCAGGAGATTGAGAAGGAATTGGAGCAGTGGTCTTCTCAGAAATTGCAGGCACAGATTGCTCACTAACTTTAGCCCGTTTTCTTGGGTCATCATCCACGTGGCTCTTCCCTCTGTCATCATGGGATTTACGCTTATGGGAATCACCCTCTCTGTGAGAAGAATCGTACCGCTCATCCCCTCTTCCATAGCGTTCTTCATAAGAACGTCTCTCCTGAGCCTTTCGAGCAGCCCTCTCTTCATCAGTTTCCCTATAAGTGGGAAGATAGCGTCTTTTGTCATATTGACCACGCTTTTCGTATTGCTTGAAGTCGTCGTAATATGAACCACTTCGCCTCATTGGGAAATCTGAAATAAAAAAAGAGACAAGTCTTAAAAGTCTTCAGAGAAAAGAAGCGTAACTGTAGAATCTTCAAAGTACAAAGAATTAGGTGCATGAAAGTGTCGAAAGATTCTAAGTGTGTGTGATGTGCAAACTACGCGCATCAAACTACGAACCACTCTTCGATTGCGGAGTAATCGTGGGGGTAGTAGTTAACGTCAACTCTTGGGTCGACGGAGCTTGTTACAAAGAAGAAGTCGCTTCCACCACTGAATAAGAAACCCTAGTAGTGACATGGTCGTCTTTAAAGAGCTCCTGTGAGGTGACAAAGAGGTCGCTCAACCCTTCGAAAGTGTCGTCCCCGCTCTGCTTGACAGGGCTTGTTTTCCCGACTTCTTCACCAAACTTTCCCTGAGGCTCTTCTTCCTCAATGACTGGGGCAAGTGCGAATTTTTCAGACGACCCCGCAACATCGACAGTAGTAGAGCACTTCACCAGAGAAGCCTCGGAGGCAGGTTCTTTTGGTATGGGTTCGTCAGTGGAAACTGGGGCATCTAATGCTTTAGGTGGGGAGTCTGGAACCTCATGGGGGTGTGTAGAGCGAGAAGAGTGTAAAAGTCCATACTGATGCAAAAATTCATCCCTCAACAAAAACTTTATACTTCTCTCTCTAGCAGTCACAGCACTTAATCTTTCAAAAACTTGCTTGTGGCTTAGATCTCTAGAGGGGAGAGGAAGTGCTGAAAAGAACAAAGAACGAAATTAGCAATCGGTAATTCGGATCTCGAAAAAGTTTGGAAAATGGAGAAAATAGAAACAGGTAATCTTACTTCCTACTCTCCAGATGGCATAAAACCCTGGGGGGCAGCGAGCAAAGAAAAACTGGTTCAAAAATCCATGAACACTTTCGGTAAGTTTAGAAATAAGCTTGCGGTTTCTAGCGCTTCTCACAATAATAACGGAAGGATGGTCTTTACTCTTTGCAAACGAGCATAAGTACCGAATTTCTTCAAAACTTGGCAAACGATCAAGAGTTCTCCTAAACAATACACACAACCCCATCAAGATGGCGTAGCCATTAGGATGAAGTTGGAATGGAGAGATTGTCAACCGAAGGAGAAGGGTTAGAAGGAAGTCATTAAAAGGAGGAATCGCCCCGCTTAAGCACATTTGACGATTGACTGCGACAAAACCAGGGGGAGGACTGTCGGCAGTATCATTTGGCCCGGGAAGTAGGGCATCATTTTCAACAAAACCAAATTGAGTGCGTAGCTGAATAAATGCTCTCGAAGTTAGGATAGTCGAAGTTCTCTCTGGAGGATTCTCTATGGAAACAGCTGTCTGAAAGATCTCTCCCGCTTGAGCTACCACTTCTTCTTCTTGGAGGGAAGTCATTCTACACAAACAACTGGATATTCAGACATGAAGGTGCACGTTTCCTAAAATGTGTGAAGTGTTGTGGAAAATCAACAAAGCAATAAGCGAATATAACTGGAATAAAAACTAGCAAGCATTTGTCAGTTATAAAGTCCAGGGTTTGTTGTTTTAAATATGAAAGTGAAATGTAGTTGCAAACAAATCAGTTCAAGACAGTGATGCTTTGCATTGATTTTTCACTTTAGTTGATTGGTTCACAGCATTTCATACAGTGTGTTTAAGTTAATTACTCTATGTCGACTAATCTATCATTTGATGTGGGCAGTCAATGCCAGTATATTCGCCTTGGTTTTCTGTGATTGTTGTTTTCAGCAAGTTGTTAGCCTATAAGTTAATGTGATCTGTGAAATAAGGAAACAAAGTTAAAACAATGTAGGATTTAAGCAATTCAGTCCAGCAGATCAAGTTGAGTATTCAAGTTGGAATTATGTTTTTAAGTGAGAATTCGAGTTGGGCATCCAAGTGTTAACTCGGCTGCGACCCAAGGAATCTTTCACGAGTTAAGATTAAGTCTCTGATTCCTTAAATCGGTGGTTCTTTAGGTCGTGAGGAGTGGTAAGGAGAAAGGCTCCGGTTCAAAAAGTGGTGCAAGATTCCCCAAGTGCTAGTTCGGCCGCGATTTAAGGATTAGGTCGGCAAATTTCCCCGAGTGCTAGTTCGGCCACGAACTAAGGTTTAGATCGTATCAAATAGGTCGGCCAAAAGATAGGTCGAGTTAAGAATCCAAAGGGTTGAGTCGCTCGTACAGCCTAAGTCCTAAGTCATTAGGAAATCAATACGACCTAAAGCTAAGTCATGTGCAGCCGAGATTGCAAGAAATTCCTAAGTCGGTAATTCAAAAACTAACTAAGCCGTGAGAATTTCAAGTCATCCCCTCAACCAGTTGACTCCACTCCAACCCAATACCCGTTATCGCCTAAATAACATCAATCTGTCATCCCCTCAACTAAGCCTATCATCCATTCACCCCATCAGCTTATCAAACACCAATCCGAACCATCATAAAGCCGCCATAAATCAAGCGCGATGCTACAATCTTGAGAATCGCAACGGCAACGTAGCCAACGGTGATTGGAACCAATCACAAAAGATAGGTAAGACATGCGGAGGTGATTTGGGAGCAGGAAGTGAAAATTTGTGTCTTAGCAATAGTCGCAGTTGGGTTAGAATTCAAGATCACTTACGCAATGAGTAGCAAAGATTATCGGTGATTGATTGGAATGAAATCGCCTTTTGGAGCTCGGGAAAATTTTTAATGCCAGAATCAAGCAAGAGAGTAAGTAATGAAAAGGAAGAAGAAGATGTGAGACTTATACCTTGCAGCGGAGGGACCTGAAGCGGCACATACGATCTAACTGTTAGGTCGCGTACGACCTACCGACCTAAAGGGGGACGGGTTAAAGGATATCGAAGCACACGACCTAACCATTAGGCGTATACTTCGAGGGGCAAGTGTTAACTCCACCTCGCCATGACTCAGCAACCTAAAACAGTTACCGACTTAAGGCTTAACAGTTACCAACCCAAAAAGTTGCCGACCTAACTGCCTAAGCCCTAATACTTACCAGGGATACCGACCTAACTGCCTAAAACAAGAATGCCGACCTAATCCTCAAAGGATACCGACCTAAGATAGCTACCGACCTAACATGGGCACCGGCCTAATGCCTTAAAGGTTGCCGACTTAACAGGAATGTCGACCTAAGATTTGAGGGGGGACCGACCTAAGGCTTAGGTGGGTTACCGATCTAACTATCCAAGGAGGTTGCCACTCTAACTGCTCAGGATAGGGACAAGATCACGAACTACACTTAAGTCGCGACCGACTTAAGGCCTATGCTAGGTCGTTCACGATTAAAGCAAAGGAAGGCAAGTCCGATGCAGCTACTTAACACGCAGCCTCTTAACTCGTACACGGTTCAGGACTTGTAGAGTTCAGCAGGAATGCCTTTCCGGAGTCTCGACCTAGCATTTAAGTTGCGACCGACCCATGACTTAGTTTGAGTCGTCCACGACCCAACTTAGACCGGTTACGAGTTAGGACTTGGTAATGTTTCCTGCCCAGAATCCTCCATAAATACGTTGCCATCTCCAACTTTCAAGGGACTTTTTGGCCGATCTCTTTAAGCGCCGATACTCTGCTGAATTCTCGACTCGCTCGACACTTCAAATATGAAAGGCGTCTCAACAAACTTCAGGAGGAAATCTAACGCAATCAACATGGATTCAAAGAGTTCTTCTGCGTCGAAGTTCTAGTTGTTTGTCTCATCAGTATTGTAATTGAAGACTGTTGTAAAGTTGTAATTGATTCAGTAATAAAGAGGATTAAAGTGGACGTAGGCTTACCTGAAGCCGAACCACTATAAAAACTGTTGTCTTTTCTGCTTTCTCTGTGACTTTTCTACTTGTTTTTAGTTCCCGTGTTCACGGGTGGTGCTTTCACTCAATCTCAATATACACCGGGGTGTTAGCGTTCGATTTTAAACGTTAACAGTGTTGAATGTTGAATGTTGGAGATGATTGGTCGATTAACAGTAAAGAGTGGATTGATAGAAGGGGCAGATGTATGGTATAAGGCAAATGAAGATGGCAATGTGCATTGAATAGGAGCGGAATGTTGGTTCGTGGTTGATAGATGAAGCAATAACTGAGTAAGTGGTAGCTGAGTGGTGAGAATGTGCAATAGTATGATAGTGATGTAGTTTTTCAGTGATACAACAGTATGTGGTTAGGTTTATTAGATGGTGTTAAGGTGTGGGGTTGTAGTGAATATGGTGGAAATACGGTCGTCGGGTCAGAGGTTGTTGTGTGTAACAGCCCTAAATTTTTGAATATAATTCAAATATGAATTTATTTCATTTTGAAATTATTTTAAATTTGTTTTATTTTTGATATTTCATTCCTAAATATTTTTAAAGTGATAATAGAATTTTTCCAAAATTTATTTCATTTATTTCCAATTTTTAAAGGGCTAGTTTCTATTTTTCTGCTGTTTTCTTCACTTAAATTATATTTAATTAAAATTTATTTATGTATTTTTGGGAATGCGGTTTTTATACTTATTTATAAATATTTTTCATGTGCATAAAAATTTTCCCAAAGTTTATTTCATTTATTTTCAAATTTTCTAGACTAGTTTTCATTTTCTATGCTATTTTCTTAATTTAATTATATATAATTAATACTTATTTATTAATTTTTGTTTATTTATTAAATTTTCGTATTTTTATCTGAATTTATATATATATTTTAGTTATTTAAAATTATAAAAAGAAATAAGAGAAATTGGAAAGGTTTTGTGATTATTTGCTTAAGCCTATTTGTATTCTCACATTTTCAACTCCAACCAACACCTATTCAATTTTTGTTGCCATATCACTCCCTCTTCAGCCAACCACTATCTCATTTCATTTTTTCATGTGATTTCTCACCTATAACCTGAGAAAAATTTTGGCCTCTCCTTGTTCAAAAAACTTTGGTGAAATCTTCTTTTTCTATTTCACTATTTCATTGTATTATATCGATTTGTACTTGTTTCTTCTTCTTCTAGGTTCGGCCCTGCCTCCTCCATCAGCCTTGCCACTTCCACCACCACTGGAACCCATCACCACCATCTCCTCCTCACTGGCCATCCCAAGCCGAGCCACCCTTCGTGGTAGATCCATCACCAAATGTAAAATGATTCACCTATTCCACCTAGCAGAGCACCACAATGCTTCCATCACCTTCATCACTCCCTTAGCCGCCACCTACACCGCCGTCGCCACCACCTCCAGCCTCACCTGACACCACTGCCATGTCATACTTTTGACCCCACTAGTGATGGCCATGCCATTGTGGCCTTGGCCGTGGCCTTGATTTGCTTGAAAACCATGTGTGTTGCTTGTTTTGTGTATGCTAGTTCATGCACACCTTTGCACCATCTTTTAACCATGTAGGCCGACCCCTTATGAACCCAAAACTAGATCAAAGACCATACGTCAGCCTTGTATTCTAGCCTATGGCCGAGCCTAAGGAAGGTTGAAAGCAAGTGCAAACATTTTAGCTTTGTTTATGTAGTTAATTCTAACATTGTTTAATCGTATTTTGCGTTGAAAGCTTATGTTCGTTATATTATTTTGTTTGAATTGTATTCAAGGAAATTAATCTTTGGCTCTCCCACTCGAATCTATGTCGTGCTTTCGTGCTTTTGTGGATCTCTGTTGTGCATTCATTTGTTGTCATCTCCAGCTTATAATAGTGAGTTATTCTCACCTGACAGTTTATACCTATACAACTCGTAAATTCGATCACTTTTGAATCTGTAAAATGCATCACTATATTATATCTACTATATTATGACCATATGATGTTCACCCAAGCTTGAACACCTATTATAACGTCAGTTACTGTTATATTGTGTTGTTCTGTTACTTATATCAGTTTATCACACCGCAAGTTCCCTTTAGATTAGAATCACTATGGGTTGAAATGATTCATACCCGAACGTACTTTAGAATAGAGGAAAATCGTTATGGGCCGAAATGATAGGCCTGCACGATTTTAAAATTATTTCATTTACTTAAGACTGTGGGTTTGAAATGATAAAACCCGGGTTTTCTTTGTAAATTACGGGTTGAAATGATATATTACCCGTATCACTTTACCTGGCGTAGAAAATTATATACAGACCCGTAGTTAAAATATGTTTTTCTAAAAAATTTAAAATATTTTAGAAATGTAAATATCATAATATTTCGATTTAAACTTGATTAAAAATGATTTTTGGAAGGTATTATTGATTTTATGAAAATTTATAAGGGAAATAAATTAATGGTAAAGTAATAATATCTGAACAGTAAGTTATTTTGGAAATTATAATTTGGTGATAAATGGAATTAAAATTTAATATGAAAATATGATAAATTTATGATAATTTGGATTAAAATGACTTTAAAATGATTTTATAATATATTAATTATTTTTGAATAAAGTTAAAATGTTAAATAAATGAATATTTAAGTTGAAATTTGGAAATATAACTCAAATTGGAATTTATGCATTTTGTTTAAAAGTGGATTTTTGAAGTAAGTAAATAAAATGAAAATAAGTTATATTTGAAAATATAAACTTAAGTGTTAAGTTAAAATTTAATTTAATGAATTTAAAATTGAATGTTGGAATTTAATAAGTAAATAATTATTAAATATTGATTTTTGAATGGAAATTTAACTTTATAAAATCATGAATATAAGGGTATTTGAATGATTGTTTTAAAAGTGAAAATATGTGATTTTATACGTTATTTAAATTAAAATATAATTGTTTGTGAAATTATATTGAATATTTGAAGTTAATTAACTGTGTTTTTGAAATGCTATTATTTCTAATGCAAATGATAATACAGCATTTATAAATGTTGTAGTTGATATAAATGAACTAAAAGGTAAATTGAATTAACGGCTATTATAGCATTTTGTAAGTGCTATAATTGTTGAATTTAACTAAGTTTTATTTGAAACTAATGTAACCCTATTACAGAATTTTTAAATGCTGTCTTTTGTTAAATTGAGATGTTTTGAATGTGACTTTCCGTAGCATTTTCTAAATGCTACGAAAGGTGAATTTCATTGTTTGATAAATTTAATTGAATAAATGAATTTTGAAAGGTTAAATTTTGGAAATTTAATAATTTAATTATTTAATATAATAACTTCATTTTAATGATTTAAATGAAGTAATTCGATTTAAAATTGAACTATTGTGAAATGTGAATTGAAATGGTATTTTAAATTTGAATAAATTGAATGTTGTTTTGAAATGATATGATAAGTTTGATATTTTGAAATAATTTGAAATAATACTGAATTGTTAAATGATATTTGATTTTTGAAATATAAATACCATTTTTTAAATAACTAGGGGTTATATAACGATTAGTTGTTAAAAAAACCCGGATCGGATATTGACATACTCTCTGTCGACACGGAAAACCACTTTAACAACTGTGTACGCGGTGGAAATTCCAGAATGAAGTAGGATGGTGACGAGGATCCTAAGGTACATTACGTGGACCTAACTCCTGTGAGTTAGCTTAAGGTGGCTAAAACAGGAGCTGTCTCGGGCCAAAGGAGGTAGCACCTCTGGCTGGACACACTTCTTCGATACCATTGTATTACGTTTGTGATCGATTGGGTGCACCCCTTGATTTTGGAGTGTTGTTCAGGGTGAGCGTATGTGCCTGCTGCGTTACCACCAGCCCGTGTGCGTATTGGTATATCTACCCTGGCATTACCTTGTTTGTCGTGTCACTTACCATACCGAGCATTTACTACGAGTTTGTTTTTCTTCCGTAGCCCGTGTGGTATCCTCTAATAGTTTCCTAATCTAGAGATATCATGATATTGGATGGACTACTAGGACTATTATGTGTGAAGGGTGATATGGGTAGCCCGAAACGCTATTTAAAAGTACGTTTATTTTACTGTAGACATTATTATAATAGCGCAATATTATTATATAGTAAATAGTTTGACGGATCCTTAGAGGATGGGAGGTCCTAGGCATCCTTTAAGTTACTTGTTCTTTATTACATTTCACATGAGTTGGTTTACATTATATATGTATATGTTGTCCTGACTCAAGTGTTTTATGTTTTGCTTTATGCTTTGGTCAGCCTGAGTGTTCACAGTTTTGGGTTCTCTTTATGGAGCTGGTCTTTGCTGGAGTTTCTGCTTATCTACATTTATATCTATTTCTATTTCAGCTGTTCTAGTTTATCTCATGTATTAGTGAACTTCTATGTATTTGGGATTTCTATTATGTTGTTTTCAAACTATATTATGTATTAGGTTTGAGACTTTATTATAGTAGCTTCATGAACTACTATGTTATTTTTATATTCCGCTGCGAGTTATTCTGATTGTTCAGTGTCTGCGTTTTTGTGTATTTAATTTCATTTGCTCCAGATTTATTTACAATCTATTATTTCGATCATGCAAATCCAACATGTGTGGATTATTGTCGATTTGAATGGTATGAAATGGCGGGTGGTGACCAATTGGTATCAGAGCTTTGGTTTTTGGAAAACCATTGCCTCTACAGAGCAAAACTCATTAGAGATAGGGTATTTCTACCCTAGAATGAGTGAAATCAATCTCAGAATCATATCTTTGTGAGAGACGTATTTTCAAACTATAAAATGATTTTTCGAAGTGTTTTCAAAAGATTTTCAAAGATTATTTTGATATAAAAAATTTCTGGTTTTTAAAGGATTTTCAAATGTTTTCTAAATTCCTTTCTTTCTTATCTACCTTGTTAGATTTTTCTTTCTTTAGGATATTCATCCAAGTGTATTCTCTTGCGTTATCTTAATTTATCTTTGATTTGTCTTTATCTTGTGCTAAATTCTTTCGTATCTTTGCCATATCTGTCTCCAATCTGGTCATTTTAAGAAGGACTGCCCTACCCAGCAGAGGGGTATGATTTCTGGTATATTTGCTGTCACTTCTGCCTCATCTCCAGTTCCTCCACCTACTCCTGCTCCTAGTGATGACCAAGGATCCAGGGTTCATTTACTTTATTCCATCATCCTGTTCGTGTGTTGTTTGATACTGGAGCTTCACATAGTTTCATTTGTATTGATTTGTGTGATAAGTTTGAGCATCTCCTATCTCCTGAGTATGCTTCAGTTCCATTATATGTTTCCTAACCTATTGGGGATCCCGCTAACCTTAATTGGATTTGTAAGCAAGTGAAACTTCTCCATTCTGATCATCTCTTTTGTGGTGATTTTTTTGTTCTGGGCTTCGATGCTTTTGATTTATTGCTTCGTCAGGATTGGTTAGTGCATCATGATGCTCATATCTGTTGTAAATCTCGAACAGTTCGTCTTGTTGATGATCAAGGGAATTCCTTGATTATTCAGTACCGCTTGCCTCAGAATTCTGCTGGTAACTTTTTTTATTCTCTGGATTCTTCTCCCGGTGATCTTGATTCGACTCCTGTGGTTAGATTATATCCTGATGTATTTGGTGAAGTCACTTCTTTGCCTCCGAAGCGGGAAATTGATTTTCGAATTGATCTTATTTCTGGTGCTCGACCTGTTGTTCTTCCTCCTAGAAGAATGGCAACCCGCGAGAAGGTTGAGTTGGGAAAGCAAATTGAGGGCTCGTCTTCCAAGGGTCTGATTAGGCCTAGTTTTTCTGAATGGGAAGCTGCGGTGGTTTTTGTCACCAAGTCTGATGGTTCTCTTTGGATGTGTGTTGATTATAGGGAGCTGAACAAGCTCATTATGAAAAACAGATATCCAATGCCTTATATCAATGATATGTTTGATCAGGTTTATGGTGCCACAGTTTTCTCTCAGCTTGATCTTGCCACTGGTTTTCATCGGCTCAAAGTTGCCGAGGATAGCATTTCCAAGACTGCTTTCCACACTGAGAATGGTTTTTATGAATGGTTAGTCATGCCTTTTGGCTTGACTAATGCTCCTGCTTTCTTTGTTGATTTGATGAATCGTGTATTTCGTGATGTGCTTAATAAATTTGTACTAGTCTTTGTTGATGATATCCTTATCTTCTCTAAGACTAAGGAAGAGCATGAGTCGCATTTGAAGTATGTTCTAGAGACTCTCATAAATCATGAATTGAAGGCTAAATTTTCTAAACGCCATTTCTAGAGGGATGAAGTCCGATATCTCGGACATATTGTTTCTAGTAATGGAGTTTCAGTTGATCCAGCCAAGATCGCTGCGATCAATGTTAGTCTTTTTTTCTTTCCCCTCTTATATCTATCTTTGTTAGTCGGTATGCGACTTGTCAGCAAGTCAAAGCCGATCACCAGAAGACCCTGGTTCGTTGCAGCCCCTAGAGATTCCCAATTAGAAGTGGGAACAGGTTTCCATGGATTTCATCAATGGTTTACCCAGGACTAGGAGGGGTAATGAGAGTATCTGGGTTATTGTGGATAGATTGACCAAGTCCGCCCATTTCTTTCCGGTCAAGTCTACTCGTTCTGCTTCTAGCTTATCTGAGATCTACATGAGAGAAATCGTTCGTCTCTATGGTGCTCCTTTCGGTATTGTTTGTGATCGTGACCTTATCATTACCAGTCAGTTTGGGAAGGATTTTCAGGATTCTTTGGGTACTCGTCTAAATCTGAGCACTACTTACCATCCACAAACCGACAGTCAAACGGAAAGAGTGAATCAGATTCTCAAGGATCTTCTTCGTGCTTGTGCTTGATTATGGAGGATCTTGGGAAGATCATCTCCATCTCGCCGAATTTACCTACAATAATAGTTATCAGGTATAATCTTATCTTATATTTTTCAGTCTATTCTTAATCTTTTTTCTATTTCATTCCATATTTTCATTTAGACCCGTCTCAAAATGTCTCCGTTTGCTGCCCTATGCGGACGACCTTGTGGATCCCCATCTTGCTGGATTGAATCTGGAAATCGTTTGTTCTTAGCCCTGATGTGATTTTGGAAGCTTCTGAGAGAGTTGAGTAGATTAAGAAGAGGTTGAGAGCAGCTCAGGATAGGCAGAAGAAGTATGGATAGGCGTAGGTGGAGTTTGGAATTTTCTGTTGGTGATCAGGTGTTCCTTTAGGTTTCTCCCTTGAGGAATGTCATTCATTTTGGTCATAGAGGGAAGCTTTCTCCTAGGTTCATTGGTCCTTTCCGCAATGTGGAAAGAGTTGGTTCTTTGGCTTATCGTCTGGATTTGCCCGAGAAGCTTTCTGGAGTGCATGATTTATTCCATGTCTCGCATCTTCGTCGATATCTTCATGATCCATCTCTTATTCTCCAGCCTTCTACTCTTGATAGTTTGGATATTGAGCCAAATTTGACTGTTGAGAGGAAGCCACTTCGTATTGTCGACAGAGGTACAAAGCAACTCAGAAGGAAATCTGTTAATCTGGTCAAAGTACAGAGGAGTACTAACGATCGGGATTGTACCTGGGAAACGGAGGAGAGCATTCGTGCATCCAATACGGAATTGTTTGTTTCGGGTATTATTTCATTTTCTATTTTGTTTCTCTTTATTTTCCTTGCCCGTTCTTTTCGAGGACGAAAAAATTGAGTAGGGGAGAGTGTAAGAACCCTAGATTTTGGAATATAATTTAAATCTGACTTTATTTCATTTTGAAGTTATTTTAAGTTTGTTTTACTTGTGAGATTTCATTTCTAAATATTTTTAAAGTGATAATAGAATTTTTCCAAAATTTATTTCATTCATTTCCTATTTTAAAGGGCTAGTTTCTATTTTTCTGCTATTTTCTTCATTTAAATTATATTTAATTAAAATTTATTTATGTATTTTTGTGAATTCATTTTTTATCTTTGTTTATAAATATTTTTCATGTACATAATAATTTTCCCAAAGTTTATTCATTTATTTTCAAATTTTCTAGACTAGTTTTCATTTTCGATGCTATTTTCTTAATTTAATTATATATAATTAATATTTATTTATTTTTGTTTATTTATTAAATTTTCGTATTTTTATCTAAATTCATATATATATATATATATATATATATTAGTTATTTAAAATTATAAAAAGAAATAAGAGAAATTTGAGAGGTTTTGTGACTCTTTATTTGCTTAAGCCTCTTTGTATTCTCACCTTTTCAACTCCAACCAACACCTATTCAATTTTTGTTGCTATGTCACACCCTCTTCAGCCGACCACTATTTCATTCCATTTTTTCACGTGAATGCTCACCTCCAACCTGAGAAAAATTTCGGCCTCTCCTTGTTCAAAAAACTTTGGTAAAATCTTCTTTTTCTATTTCAGTTTTTCATTGTTTTATATTGATTTGCACTTGTTTCTTCCTCTTCTAGGTTCGGCCCATCCTCCTCCATCAGCCTTGCTAGCTCCACCACCACTGGAACCCATCACCACCACCTCCTCTTCACTGGGCATTACCCTTGGTGGTCGATCCATCACGAAATGGAAAATGATTCACCTACACCACCTGGCCGAGCACCACAATGCTTCCATCACCTTCATCACCCCATTAGCCGCCACCTACACCACCACCACCTCCAATCTCACTTGGCACCACTACCACGTCATCCTCTTGACCCCACCAGAAATGGCATTGGTCGTGGCCTTGATTTGCTTGAAAACCATGTGTGTTGCTTGTTTTGTGTGTTCTAGTTCATGCACACCTTTGCACCATCTTCTAACCATGTAGGCCGACCCCTTATGAACCCAAAACTAGATCAAAGACCATGCTTTACCCTTGTATTCTAACGTATGGCCGAGCCTAAGGAAGGTCGAAAGCAAGTGCAAACATTGTAGCTTTGTTTATGCAGTTAATTCTAACATTGTTTAATCGTATTTTGGATTGAAAGCTTATGTTTGTTGTATTATTTTGTTTGAATTGTATTCAAGGAAATTAATCTTTGTCTCTCCCACTCGAATCTGTGTCGTGCTTTTGTGCTTTTATGGATCTCTATTGTGCATTCATTTGTTGTCATTTCCATCTTATACCAGTGAGTTATTCTCACCAGACAGTTCATACCTATACAACTCGTAAATTCGACCACTTTTGAATACGTAAAATGCATCACTATATTATATCTGCTATATTATGACCATATGATGTTCACCCATGCTTAAACACCTGTTATAACATCTGTTACTGTTATTTTGCGATGTTCTGTTATTGTTATATTGTGATGTTCTGTTAATTATATCAGTTTATCAAACTGCAAGTTCCTTTTAGATTAGAATTACTATGGGTTGAAACGGTACATACCAGAACGTACTTTAGAATAGGGGAAAATCGTTATGGGCTGAAATGATAGGCCTGAACGATTTTCACATTATCTCATTTACTTGGGACTACGGGTTTGAAATGATAAAACCCGGGTTTTTTTGTAAATTACGGGTTGAAATGTTATATTGCCCGTATCACTTTACCTAGCGTAGAAAATTATATACAGATCCGTACTTAAAATATGTTTCTCTGAAAATTTTAAAATATTTTAGAAATGTAAATATTAGAATATTTTTATTTAAACTTGATGAAAAATGATTTTTGGAAAGTATTATTGACTTTTTGAAAATATATAAGTGAAATAAATTAATGGTAAAGTAAGACAATCTGAAATGTAAGTTATTTTGGAAATTATAATTTGGTGATAAATCGAATTTAAATTTAATATAAAAATATGATAAATTTATGATAATTTGGATTAAAATGAATTTAAAATGATTTTATAATATATTAATGATTTTTGAATAAAGTTAAAATGTTAAATGAATGAATATTTAAGTTGAAATTTGGCAATATAACTTAAATTGGAATTTATGCAAAGTGGATTTTTGAAGTAAGTAAGTAAAATGAAAATAAGTTATATTTGAAAATTTAAACTTAAGTGTTAAGTTAAAATTTAATTTAATGAATTTAAAATTGAATGTTGGAATTTAATTAGTAAATTATTATTAAATATTGATTTTTGAATGGAAATTTAACTTTATAAAATCATGAATATAAGGGTATTCGAATTATTGTTTTAAAAGTGAAAATATGTGATTTTATAAGTTAAAAATGGCTTAAATAAAAATATGATTTTTTGTGAAATTATATTGAATATTTGTAGTTAATTAACTGCATTTTTTAAATGCTACTATTTCTAATGTAAATGATAATACAGCATTTTGTAAATGTTGTAGTTGATATAAATGAACTAAAAGGCTAAATTGAATTAAAGGCTATAATTGTTTGTGAAATTATATTGAATATTTGAAGTTAATTAACTGCATTTTTGAAATGCTATTATTTCTAATGTAAATGATAATATAGCATTTGTAAATGCTGTAGTTGATATAAATGAACTAAAAGGCAAAATTGAATTAAAGGGTATTATAGCATTTTGTAAGTGTTATAAATGTTCAATTTAACTAAGTTTTATTTGAAACTAATATAACCCTATTACAGCACTTTTAAATGCAGTCTTTTGTTAAATTGAAATGTTTTGAATGTGACTTTCCGTAGTATTTTCTAAATGCTATTAAAGGTGAATTTTCGTTGTTTGATAAATTTAATTGAATAAATGAATTTTGAAAGAATAAATTTTGGAAATTTAATAATTTAATTATTAAATATAATAACTTCATTTTAAAGATTTAAATGAAGTAATTTGATTTGAGATTGAACTATTTTTAAATGTGAATTGAAATGGTATTTTAAATTTGCATAAAATGAATGTTGTTTTGAAATGATATGATAAGTTGGATATTTTGAAATAATTTGAAATGATATTGAATTGTTAAATGATACTTGATTTTTGAAATATAAATACCATTTTTTAAATTATACTACGGGTTATAATAACGATTGGTTGTTAAAGAGACCGGGATCGGATATTGACATACTCTCTATCGATACCGAAAACCACTTTAACAACTGTGTACGCGGTGGAGATTCCAGAATGAAGTAGGATGGTGACGACGTTCCTAAGGTACATTACATGGACCTAACTCCCATGAGTTAGCTTAAGGTGGCTAAAACAGGAGTGATCTCGGGCCAAAGGAGGTAGCACCTCTGACTGGACACACTTCTTCGATGCCAATCTATTACTGTTGTGATCTATTAGGTGCACCCCTTGATTTTAGAGTGTTGTTCAGGATGGGCGTATGTGGCTGTTGTGCTACCACCAGCCTGTGTGCGTAACTGGTATATCTACCTTGGCATTGCCTTGTATGCCATGTCACCTACCATACCGAACCTTTACTACGAGTTTGTTTTTCTCCCGTTGCCCGTGTGGTATCCTCTGATAGTTTCTCGATCTGGAGATATCATGGTATTGGATGGACTACTGGGACTATTATGTGTGAAGGGTGATATGGGTAGCCCGGAATGCTATTTAAAAGTATGTTTATTTTACTGTAGACATTAATATAATAGCGCGATATTACTATATAGTAAATAGTTTAAAGAATCCTTAGAGGATGGGCGGTCCTAGGCATCCTTTAAGTTACATGTTCTTTATTACAGTTCACTTGAGTTGGTTTACATTATAAGTATATATTGTCCTGACTCGAGTGTTTTGTGTTTTGCTTTACGCTCGGGTTAGCCTGAGTATTCGCGGATTTGGATTCTCTTTCTGGAGCTGGACTTTGCTGGGGTTTCCGCTTATCTACATTTATATTTATTTTTGTTTCAGATGTTCTAGTTTATCTCATGTATTAGTGAACTTCTATGTATTCGGGATTTCTATTATGTTGTTTTCAGACTGTATTATGTATTTGGTTTGAGACTCTGTTATAGTAGCTTCATGAACTACTATGTTATTTTTTATATTCCGCTACGAGTTATTTTGATTGTTCTATGTCTGTGATTCAGTGTATTTGATTTCATTTGCTCCAAATTTATTTACAATCAGTTAATTCGATCATTCAAGTCCGACATGTGTGGATTTATTGTCGATTTGAATGGTACGAAATAGCGGGTCGTGACATTGTGGGTAGTAAAGATGTTAATAGAAATGTGCACAGTGGCATAGAAATATGAAAAGAAAATAGAAAATGAAATGACTTGTGTAATTTGTTTTCTCTTTGAATGTTTTAAAAATGAAAACTGTAAATGAAATGGAAATTTTTTTCTTTTTGAATTGAACTTGTGTCTATATTTTTAAATATAAATGCAAATACAAGTGAAACTAGAAAATAAGAATTGCATATAATCCCAATGCAAACGAAAATCACACGCAAACACACGGTAATTTTTTTTAAATGCAATACACACACAAAAATAAAGCAAAAATAATTTGAAGAGCAGAAATTAAAATCAACGAAAATTAACAGGCAACGGCGCCAAGAACTTGTTCAAACGGCTAATTCTCTATCGGTTTAGAAAATAACCGATCAAATTTTAATAAAAATAACTAAAAGCGCAAGTCGTAAGGACCCATTTCTTTGCTTACAGAAATCGACACTAATACATCCTTGGTATTCACGTGCCGAAAATCCAAGTGCCGAGAAGCATATTCTTAAGGGTAGGATGGACAAATAGGACAGAAAAAATCTCACATATTTTATTCCAACAAAAATTCATTAGAACAGAAATTAAAATACATTCATCAGAGTTAAACACAAGGATAGTTATGAATTCCTGTCTTTACAAATGCGGAATACAATACTACAAGAGTGTGGTGGAAATAGACAAAATCTTCTAACTCCATGCTTTGAGCTTCATCTAGCTTCTTCTAAGCTATACCTAACGACTATGCTGCCCGAGGAAAATTAAGGCACCCAGAGTTTAAGTAATAGTGAAAATGAACTGTGGGTTAGTCATGGGACTAGTGTGAGAACTCAAAATACGTATTTGAAAACAAAACGGCATGCCGCACATAAACACAAAATGGATTTTTACCTTATGACAACCAAAATGTATTTACGTCAAGATACTTGATATTAATTTTAATGACATATCTTTGAAAACATTTTCATGTAAATTTTTTATTCTTAGCCGAAATTGTTACATTACTAAATTCCTGCAATACTAGCCATAAAATCTACAAACAAACTGGTAGACACTTATTGCAGAATGGGTTCCATACAAATGACTACGTAAAGGAACTACCTTCCAGTAATACATCTCCAAAGGAATGTACCGAGTTCCAACAGATGGTCCTCTACCGGCACAAGACAGGCCGACCTTTCCATAGATAGTACCGAATATGTCATCACCCTGGTCGCTATCGACCTATCTGAGGTACCTCGTAGCGTACATCCACAATAATTTACATCCCAAACGTCATAGCGGTAAGAAATATATCTAGAATGGGATGATCATACCCAAATGGTTGCGAACCATATAGCCTTGCTGCATCCAACCATGTTTCGGTCATTTCCAAGTGTGACGGTTGATGTAACGATTACCTCATCACATAGGCCATCATCCTTCATTGAATGTTACACTACCATTCTATTAATCACTTGTTGACTTCGACAAACATATAACTTTTGACCTCATACGTCTCAGAGAAGGGTGTTAAGCTAAGAGAAGTTGTCTTCCTCGTCACCAAAAAATATGTATGTTTATCAAAATCATTGATGTAAATCTCAAGAATGTAATGTCATACATCCATCAATACAAGTTCGTTCTAGGTTTAAACGAAACCGAAGGCACTCTCCTACCACATCATGTTGGGAATTAACCTTAGGATTAGCAGCGAGAAGTACTTATAATCCAAAGAATTTAAAACATGAAAAGACCACTGCTACTTTATTATTTGGGTGCTAAGCAGAATTATCACAAGCAGTCCTTTCATCCTGAAAATCCCTGGTCTTCATCTTTCATTCTCTTTATTAGGTCTTCATTTTCAAACACATAGTTGGTTCGAAGTGGTATTCTGATAGGGCTTTCCTCAAATCCGACCCCGATTCTTTCGAATCTAATAATCGATAAAAAGAGGTTTTGTGAATAGGGAATCATTCTTTAATTGATTAAGTTCTTTTCTATCAAAAATCTCTCTTGGATATATATATATATATATATATATATATATATATATATATATATTCTAAAACATTCTTTCTGGTATATAAAGAAATATTAATCCTCACTTATCAAATCTTTGATTTCTTAAAATAACTTTAAACTTGGAATAATTCGAAATCATTTCTTTTATACTTAGGGAAATATCCCCAAAATCATTTACTTAAATCCTAGCAAAGATTTCCAAACGATAACTTTTAACACGGATCAAAAACAATGTTATTCAAGACGTCTTTTACTACAAATCCAAACCAATAAATTTTAAATATGGGAACTTAAATCAATCCCAAATCATCTCATTTAAATCCTAACAAAGATTTCTCAATTCAGAACTCCCAATTTTGATTGGGTTAAAAACATGTTATCTAGGATATTAATCTAAAACCAGTAAATATTAATTGAGCAGAATCTATAGAAATCGTCTAATTCTACTCAATATCAATCCCCTTATTCAACAAATAATATGGGCGGAATAAGAAAGAATATTACTGTTCAAATTCCATGAATAGTATGAGTTCCCTCTTCGACCTTTAATACCAAGTATAAGAAGATCATCTCCATAAAATCAAGTTGTATTTAAATTTGGAAAATTTAAATCTTTTTATACTTAACTCGTTTCCGACATTTTGGCCTTATCTATCACTCGCCCAGTAAAGAGGCCATGTGAACCAGGGCACTAGTCGCTCCTGAACATCTCCGTAGTTTCAGCACCTCATATCCAAATTTTATGAATAGAAAAATCTAGCCTAGTCGTCGGCTTTTAGAGCCAAGGTTAAACCACTTATTTATAATAGCTTCTTCATTAAATCATTTATTTTGAAAGTTACAGAAACTTCACAATCATTATTAAAACTCTTAATTATCCATTTTTAAACATTAATAAAAGATTTGGATATTTTAAAACCATATTTTGAAAGTTATAGAAAAGTGCTACAACAAGTGCTTTTTTAAGCTATATTGATAAAAATGACTTTTTATTATTTGGAAATTCATTTTTATTACAAAAATCACTTTTAAAACATTTCAAAATATTTATAAGATTTATTTCACATTTTTAAACACTATAAACATCATTTTCACAGAAATCCAGTTTTGGATTCCGAACTACAAATTCCAGAATTTCCCAAAACATGTTTTACTCATATTTCAAAATATACTTATCAAAATCTTGATTTTATTTCATCATTGGAAAACTTTGGATATAATAGTTTGGAAAATTCTTATCTCAAAGAATTCCAAACTATATTCCAACTTTTACACTTCTTAGACTTTTAAAGTGCGGAATCGCGAACTCCTGATGCGCGAAGCGCATATTTTTAACCAACATTTCTATTTCTTTTCAAATTTCGCCAAAACATTTTAAATGTTTACAAAACATTGCAAATACATTTTAAACCATTTTTAGGAGGTTCAAAATTTCCATACACACCATTTAATTAATTCCAGGAAATTGATTTCCTTTGAGCTTATCGACGTATATGTTCATGAATTGCATACCTATTTAACATTCATATAAAAACAACCAAAATTGATGGTCAAAGCATATTAAGCATCCATTTGCAACATCATATCATCATTCAACATATAATATAATATATTTTCGGAGTTCTCACCGTAATCAAACCAAACTTGCTACCAACATTCAAATCATCACAATACTTCATCTAAATCATTACTAAACCACTCAACCATGCTTTCAAAGTGCTTTGACACCATATATACCTTCTCCTTGCTTATGGCCTATGCTTCCATTACGTCCAAACTCTCGGTCAAGTGCCATTAAAGAAGAGAAGAGAAAGAAGTAGATTAAGAAGAGGTTAGAGAGTAATTAGCGGATTGGTGCTTAAGCACTCAACTATTTTTAATCCTTCCACCTCTCTTAAAGTGGAGAAGCCATTAGAGAGCATTAAGAAGCTCAAGCATGGGGAAGAAGAATAAGAATGAATTTGTGAAGAATGAAGGAGGATATGGGTGGGTATTTATAGGAAAAAAGAGGAGTATAAAGGAAGATATGCATAACCACTTTTTCCAAGCTTCTCGAACACACTACTCCCTTATAATACACGACAATAACCCCTCCCCTATGTGCACATCACTTCCAAACACTTATGTATGCATATGTTGACATGTTTTAGCTTAAGGAGGAAGCTTTATACAAAATAACTTTGATTTTTGTCTTATATATATTTGTAAATGTATAAGTTAATTTATATATATACATATGTTCGTGTGCATATTAGTGGATGCATTTGTATGTTATATATGTGTACATGATATAGAAACAATGTTGCATTGATTCCGAACAACTTTTGTTCGATAAAAAGTTACCGATCGAAGAACCGATTCCTAGTCATATTTTCACTTATAAGTTAATGTACATATATTTGAAAAAAAACTCAAAAATTCCTTATCATTTAGATGAATTAAAATGATCATGTTTCATTTATAAGGCCACATAAATTTATTTTAACAATCATTTACAAAAATTGCTATTATATCGATAAAGTGGTATCAATTTTTCCTTTTGTTTTTAAATCAAACATATCTCTTTATAAAACTATTATAAATTATTTATTATCTCCTTATAACTATTTAAAATGAATTATTATTATTATTTAAAAACAATTATTTGAATAATTATAATAATAATTAAATCATTAATTAAATTTAATAAATCAATTATCATATTTAAGGGCATTATTAACATTGTTAAAAACACATGTTATTTTTAAAGGCAAATCAATTGATCTTATTCCATATCATTATTTAATTATAAAAATATGTATATGTATCCAGCTCTGTGTATGACATTTTACGATTATAGGGTTGGTTATAGACAAAACAGTTTTCAGCCATTTTATTTATTAGACATGGTGGAAAATATTTTTGTAAATATTTGTTCAAAATAAAATTACCGCTGATTATCACTCAAAATAATATTATTTGTATATTCGACCATTTATTTAAATAAATTTAAAAATAAATATAATTTATCAAAATGATAAACTTACGGGCCGTCACAGACTTCCCCCTTAAAAGAATTTTGTCCTCGAAATTGCCCAAAACAAAAACCTAAAGGTTTTGCCCTAAATAATTATTTTCAACATACATTTGTAAGATGTATATAGATCATCCGTACACAATATCTGATTCAATCTTCTATTTGAATTCACAACTTCACATACGAACTAGGATTGATTCCTTGATCCTTTAGTGTGGACTCCGACTAAGCTTTCTAATCAGAACTTTAGTTCTCCTTGCATGGCTCTCAGCTATGATAGAAAAAAAACATCTAATCCCAAATCCTCTCTAATGTTCGTCGTCAAGAATCGAGTGATAAATCCTCTTCTGGATAAGTGTCAAATACGTCAAAGTTCCATACTCGAATCTTAGATTAAATCGTGCGACGAAATAATCCACATAGTTCATATGTATTTATTAACCTTCCCAAACCTCTTATGAAAATATTTCATAGTACTTTCATCTTTATTCTAACATTTGTAAAGATATTTCTTTATAAATAACCATTTCACATTTTTTCTTTTAAATATTTGTTCACAAAAATATTTCTATCGTGTTTTCCGAGATAAATCGATCATCCTTTATTTGGAGTAATATCATTATAATTCTTATTTCAAAATTCCTATGAAATTTTTGTTAATAAATCTCCTTACAAATTTAATTCCAAACTTATTTCATATTACATAACTTTCCCATTTATACTTTCAAAATATTAAGATATCCATCCTTCTCAAACATCATTTTATTTTTTCTAATTAAATTTTATTATGTAAAATTTACTTTTATAAAATATATTCCTAAATAATTTCTTAATTTAAACAATTTTTATAAAGACACTTCTTGATATTATATAATCTTTCTATTATCATACATTTCTAATCTTAACTTTCTTAAAACTCATTTTCAAAATAATTCATTTGATCAATACATCACCAAAAACATCCTTTACCTAATAACAAATGTAACAAACCAGATTTTTGGCCCTCGAAAATCGATATCATTTCGGTCACTATATATAACATACCGAATTTTCAAATGCCAGAAATACCAAAATCATTAAGGTTGAAGAAGAAAAGATAGGAGAAAATAGAAAAAATAACACAAAATCTCACAATCGCAATAGAACAATATATAATATATAATAACTGTTCTTTATACAAAGAAATTGCATCGTTTATATACATACAATCATCAGAGTACAAAAATAAACAAGTAAACTGTACAGTTATAGTAACATGTGCTCCTAACATATACACGGTGGAATACAATCAAGTACATAGAATACATCTTTGTCATCTACCTAGTCTCCTGAGCTTTATAGCATCCTAACCTGAATCTGTAATACTCGGTCTGACCCGAACATTATAACAAAATAAGACACGAGTCATTCTGGATTCATAAATATGGATTTAAAATAGAACAACACTAAATTTACAAAAATCAGATGTAAAATGAGAAAAACTGAAATAAAATGGAGATGGACTGAAATAGGAAAATTTAAGATATTTGTAAGCGTGATTATAACAGGTGGTTATTGCTAAAAAGAGAAAATAGAAGAGTATTAGTTGCAAGAATAATTATAACACGTAGGTTATAATTAGAAAAAAATAAATAAAAGAAGGGGCTTATTTTAAAATATAGATCTTGGATTAAGTTAATAAGCAAATATAGTAGTAGTGGCCCGTACCGACAACATTCCCTTTCACGTCTAGGACTGATGGTCTCACACGTGGGTGAGGCTGGGCACGCTTATGCTGATTAGGGTAAATAAGTGGCCAATGGATAGAGGCACAAATTTGGGAATTTGGTTTAGGGGTGCAAAGTTATAAGATTTCTTTGTTAGGACCAGCACTGGCAGTATTCCTTTCTAGTCGAGGACTGATGGTCTCACACGTGGGTGAGGCCGGTCATGCTTATGCTGATTACGGTAAATAAAGGATCAAATAGGGGGCGACAGTTAGTGTGTATCGGCGATGACCGAGCCTGCGGCATAGATTAGGGTAAATAATTCGCTACTGCGTCCTAAGCGCTAAGAGGTATCTTTTGCTGTGGGACCAACAAGTTTGGTTGATTGTGGCACAACAGAGATAGGAAAGGCCAATCATTGGGAAGAATTAGGATTTCAGCCCAATCAAGTTAGCAGTTGAGATAGGATTAGGGTGTCAGCCTAATCACGGCAGTTTAAGACAAGTGCAAACAATCAAAGCAAATAGTCAAACAGAGTCAGAAACAGTATTTTGTGCAAGTTTTATCTTTCTTGTATCTTCCTTTTATGCTAGAACTATTGCTTAGTCTATTATCTTTATCTTGCCAAGAAATGCTAGTAATTACTTTCACTCACCAGACTTATTATCTGACCCACTCCTCTATCTTTCCTTTTTCCCTAGTAGGCCAGTAGAGTTGAGGATAGTTTATTCAAGTTGCTTGGAGATTCATGTATGGAGTTTTCTCATTTCAGATGTATTCTTCTGCTTTTCATCATTTTCATTTGGCTTTGATGGATTGCCACTTGTGAGAGGATTATTACTTTTATTTTTGTACTCTGGTTATGTGAGACTAAGATATATTTTCATGAGACATGAGAGATTTGGATTTTTTGATACATGTTATGTTTTTATGACTTATTTTGAGCTGAAGTTTAATCCTGAATGATAAGTTATTAATTAATCATTTTCTGTTGCTTTTACTTATTTGTCTTATGAAACTTAGTCTCTATAATGCTTTAGTTATACCTATACCCACATCCGTTGGTGCGCCCTTTTTAGGAATACTAAGGGGTATGGGGTGTTTCATTTGGTATCGGAGCCTAATGTTACAGGATTCTTTAAAACTTGTTAAAAAGTATTTTTCAAAGATAACATATCCTCATAGTAAAGGTATTTTTCAGAAAGAAACTCTTATTATAGAAAAGTTTTCAATTATAAGAGAGTTTTTATAAAAATCCCCTCAAAATCCAGTTCAACCTTCTTTCGAGCCTAAATTTTCTTTTCTTTACATACAATAGCTGACGCCCCAAATCTTCTAGTGGGTGTCTAAAACACTGGCTGGTTCTATAGATACCTCCAAGCTACAGCACCAACGGTGCAAGGGCAAGCACCCAATGCAGCACCGGCGGCTGGAGGTCCCGTTAATCCACCTGTAGCAGCCAATTTTTCCAAGCTATGCAAGGAATTCACTAATATAATAAGAAAGACGTTTTCTGGCACGGGGGATGTCGTTGAGGCATGAACTTGGTTGAGGAATACGGAGTGAATATTTGGGCCGTTAGGATTGGACGACTGACAGAGAATTCAGCTTGCATCTTGACAACTGAAGGGAGAGGTTTATTACTTGCGGGAGATTGTAGAGATGGGGAGTAAGACATTGGTTGGGTTGGATTTCGGGAAAGGTTTGAGAGAAAGTTCTTGTCGCAAGTCATGGAAAGTATGTAGTTGGAGAAGTTAATTAGTCTAAAGTAGGGAAGTCTTTTGGTGTAAGAGTATATAAATCAATTTAATATGTTATTGTGGTTCAGGATGGAGCTTGTTAATATACCGCATAAGAAGGCCACCAAGTTCGGTAAGGGTTTGAACCAGCCCCTCGAATGTTGGCATTGACACATGTATCTATGGGAGCGACGTATAAGTCACTGATGGAAATGGCTCTCATATCAGATGTTTCTAAGGAAGAAGAGGTTAAGGGGGTTCCTAAATCAGAAAACTCTAAGAAGCAGTGGTAGAAGAATAAGAAGGATAAGGACAAGAAGCAAAGAGGAGGACCTCAAAAGGGACAGATCAAGAAGGGAGAGAAATGTCATAATTGTGGATTGATTGGGCATTACTCAAAGCATTATAAGAAGGACACGATGAAGGGGAGGTGTTACAGCTGTGGGAAGCCTGGAAACCTTAGTAGAGCTTGTCCTCAAAGGACAGGGAAGAGAGCAGGGGCACCTATGGCGCAAGTACAGGCTTTGGATGCAGCACCTTCTAGTAGTGGACCGACCAACGTAGCAAAGTCTCTATAGAAAGTTTGATCTCTATTTCGGATTTTACTATTCTGACTCTTTTTGACTCCAATGTATCGCATTCTTTCATTTCTAGTTCCTTGGTTGATATTTGCACTTAAATATTTCTCTAATTGTAGACCATATAGTTGTTTCAAACCCCATAGGAGGATCGAAATATTTATCCATGATTTGTAGGGGTTTGAAAATTTTCAAGCTAGGCTTAGAGTTTGATTGTGATGCCCATGTAATGGGATTTTCGGGATATGGGATGATTTTGGGGATGGACTGGTTTTCCACTTATGAGGCGATATTGGGCCGCGAGAGGAGAGTCATCAGGCCAGGGACATGTAGCAGACGGACACTCGAGGTTTCTTGCGACCCACAAGGTCAATCATGTTGAGCTTCCTTTATTCCCTTGATTCGTCACCAGAAGAGTTAGATTCGGTTCCAGTTGTTAGAGATTTCTCAAACATTTTTAAGGAGATTAGGGGGTCACCTCTTAAGAGAGAGATTGACTTTAGGATCTATCTGAATGACAGTGCTAAGCAAGTGGCATTGCCCGTGAGACATATGGCTCCTAGGGAGAGGAAGGAGTTAAGTAAGTAGATTGGTGAGTTATTAGAGAAAGGCCTTATCAAACGGAGCATATCTGAGTGGGGGGGCTCAGTCATCTTTGCTACAAAAGAGGATGGATCCCTTCAACTTTGCATAGACTATAGAGAGTTGAATAAGTTCACAAAGAAGAACCATTACCCACTTCCTAGGGATAGACGATATTTCTTGACTTAGCCACTGGATTTTATCAGCTTGGGGTCGCTAACGATAGCGTCGATAAGACAGCATTTAGGACACCAGTTGGATTCTTTGAGTGTTATGCCATTTGGGCTTACTAATTCCCCAACCTATTTTGTAGATTTGGTGAGTTGTGCTTTTAGAGATGTCCTAAATAAGTTCGTTGTAGCGTTTGTGGATGACATTCTGGTGTTTTCCAAGAGTATGGAAGAGCATGGTATTCATCTTGAAGAGGTTCTTTGTACACTTCGTGTTCATCGGTTGAAAGCAAATTTCTCGAAGTGTCACTTTTGGCATGAGGAGGTGTGCTTTTTAGCCATGTAGTCTCAAAAGAGGGCTAGTTATGGATCCTGCAAAGGTAGTAGCAGTAAGGGATTGGAAGGCCCCCAAGAACGCTATCAAAGTTAGAAGCTTCCTAGGTTAAGCTAGTTATTATAGGATGTTTAAAAAAGATTTTTTTTAAGATTTCAGCACTGCTTACCTGCATCAATAAGTTGAATGCGGCATTCATGTGGGACGTTGATGCAGCGCATCATGATAAGCGGGCGGAACAAACTCGACATAGCGAGTTATGTCAATCGTATGCCAACCATCTTATGTCACCTGCCTTAAGTCGCCTGCCATGAGTCGCCTACCTTATAAGATAACGACTCAAGGAATCAAGCCGCATTTCTATAAATTGTTCACTTATGCCGCATTTCTATAAGTCGTTCAGTTATGCCGCATTGTTCTCTTATGTCGCATGGTGTTGTGCTGTCTTTACGTCGTTCGGACTATGTCATTTTCCTTATGTCGCTTAAGTCGTTCCTGAAGCTGTGATATCTTCTTAGGTCGTATGTGTTGAGTTAAGTCGTATGCTGATTTCTTATGTCACATTATTGTTAAGTCGTATGATGTTGTAACACGTATGATGTTATGTCGTATGTGTTAGGTCGTGAGTCGCATGTGTTGAGTCGCATCTGTGTGTTGTAATTTCCTATAAATAGGGGTGTGTTGTCATTTGTAAAGGCGGTTGATTTTTGAAAATAAATTTGTGTGTGAGCTTTGGCCACCATTGTTGGAAGTTGAGTGCGATCTCCTTCTTTTTTCCATCCTTGGGTTATTCATGAGCGAATAAACGAATTTGAAGTCAATTCTCAGTATCACTTACGAGTGATCAACGATCGAGTAGTAGATCTTTCAACACGGCATCTTGTGAGATCAATGGGTTGGATATAGCTAGATTCCGGCATCATCACGATCAACGGAACTGAGCATTTATCATTCTATCGGTTTATTTGACACGAAATCATCATTTCGTGAGGATGATCCTGGATAGGTTGTGACAGTTTGGTATCTAAACTGTTCAAGCCTAGTCAAAGTTGAGTCAATTGGTATTAGAGCCAAATCAGAGACAGAAACGAGATTGTTTAATGCTTATGCCTTCGAGACGTGCTAATCGCTATCATAATGCTGTAGATTTGTATAGAAGACAAGAAGCTGAGCAGATGGAGTAGCGTATCAATGAAAAATTTAATGAGGGTATTGAAAAATTGGAGAAATTGATGAACGACATGAATCAAAATGAAAGGAGAACGTCACCAGTTTCGAACCAGGGTGGAAACAGGGTTTCACCATCGGTTTCGGAAGAAAGGAGGATGTCACCCCAGTCTTATCGAGATAGGAGAGAATCATCAGTTTCAATGATGCGACAACACCATGGGTACCGAAATGAAGAGGGAAGAACTCAACGTGGGTTCGAAAATGAACCATGTCATGATGCTGAAAGATAGGGTAGAAGGGACATGCGTGGTCATAGGGACGTAGACGGTCAGTATCGATATCGTAATACATCTATTTTGAGGAAGATGGTGATGGAGGTAGTATTCATTATCGAAATCGAGGCCAAGTGCAAAATCAATATCTGGATTCAGAAAATGATCATAAATGGGAGTCAGGTATGAGGATGGAAATTCCAGAATTCAAAGGTGGTATGCAGGCAGAAGAATTTCTTGATTGGTTTTCGAATGTTAAAGAAATTTTGAATTTCAAGGAGGTACCTGAGAATCGCAGAGTCCAATTAGTTGCTACAAAACTAAGGGGAAGAGCTATGGCTTGGTGGCAACAAATTAAACTAACTCGGGAGAGAATGGGAAAATCAAAAGTTTCACTCAGGAGAAGATGAGAAAGATGATGAAAGTGACTTTCTTGTCGTACAATTATCAATCTCTTATGTATCAACGTTTGCAAAATTTGAGACAAGGGACGAAGATAGTGAATGACTATGCAGATGAATTCTATCAATTGATTACAAGGAACGATATTATGGAAATCGAGGAACAGCTAATGGCTAGATATGTTGGAGGATTACGAATGCAAATTCAAGACATGGTTAATATTTTTATTCCAATGTCTGTTGCTGAAGCACATCAGAAAGCTCTAGCTTGGGAGAAACAAGGGAGACGAGGAATTGGTATGTTTACGGGTTCTAACAACCAGAATAAGGGCGCTAGTAGCAGTGCTAATTTTTCCAAGGCGGTCAATAAACCAGTTGTCAATGAAGCCACTAAAGCAAAGGTCAATAACAGTATCAAGTGCTATAATTATCAGGAGTTTGGCCATAAAAGTAATGAATGTACAAAGCCAAAGAAGAGAGCATTAGTTGCAGAGGAATGTGAGTATGGGGATGTGGAAGCTGAAATTGATTATTCTCAACCATCGAAGTTTGATGAAGATGAAGAAGTTGTGTCAGGAGACGAAGGGTGTAACTTGATGATAAGGAGGTCTTGTTTAATGCCAAAGCATGAGAATGATTCTAGTTGGTTGAGAGTGTAACAATCCTAGATTTTTATGTATATTTTAATTTTGACTTTATTTCATTTTTTACATTTTTTAACTGGTTCCATTTTAAAATTTTCATTTTTAAATATAAACTTTGATTATTATGCGATTTATAATTCCAAAATGGTATAAATTGAATATTTTCCTGAAATGTTGATTTCGGTAAATTTGGGTCAAACTTTGATTTTTAAATTTCAAATTTAAATATTTAGATTCTTAAATTTTATCTTTTATTATGAAAATAGACTTAACAACTTGAATACTGCTTTTCGTTTCGTTGAAAATAGATTTAAATTGTGAAAGTTATGTACATTCCAATATTGAGTGTAATCTGCTTTATTTAGCAATTCTGTTTATTTTAAATAATATAAATTATATTTTATTGTCATATTTTATTTTACAATGTGTCAATATATCATGTTATATATATTTTGTCTTTTAAATTTTATTAAAGTGGTGTTTAAATTTTCCTAAAGTCTATTGCATTTATTTTCTATTTTTAAAGGCTAGTTTCCATTTTTCTGCTATTTTCTTCATTAAATTATATTAAATTAATATTTATTTATGTATTTTGTGAATTCATTTTTATTTTTTGTTCTTATCTTTATTTATAAATATTTTTCAAGTACATAAAAATTTTCCAAACTTCATTGCATTTATTTTCATGACTAGTTTGCAATTTTTACTGTTTATATTAATTAAATTATATATAATTAATATTTATTTATTTATTTTTGTTTATTTACTATATTTTCGTGTTTTATATCTAATTATAAGTAATTTTTCATTTATTAAAATTTGCAAAAGAAATTAGAGAAATATGAAGAGTTTTGACCTTTAACATACCATTGTCTTTTCACCTCCTTTTGTCTTTTCAAATTCAATAACACTTGCATTAATCATTTGCTGACTATATCTCCTTGTTTCAGCCGACTCTTCCATTGTTTCTCACGTGAAAATTTTCCCTCAAACCCTAAAAAAAGTTTCGGCCATCTCCAAGAAGAAATTTTGATAAAAACTTTAATTTCTTTTTACATTTTCTACTTGAGTTACTTGATTTTTGCACTTGCAATCTCTTATCCAGTTCGGCCCCTCCATCTCCAGTGCCTTGGCCGCCTCCACCACCACCTATTCCAACCACCATACCCTCCTCTCCACTGCCATTCCAGAGCCAAGGCCATCCATGTTGATGATCCACCAAAATATGAAGCAAACTCCACCTATATCCAACATAGCCTATGTAACAACCCGCATAATTAACGATTTTATATTTAAATGTTTTACTTAAATATAGCGTCGTTAGTCGAATTTAGGTCCGAAATTTTACTTTCTGCAAATGGCCGAATTGGAACTCGAAACTACCTCTATTGGTTCCAAAATGGCATTTGCGATCTTTTTGAGTGTAAGCTTTGATATGTTTGGAGTAAGTCGAATTTTTCTTTTTGCTAAGTGGGCTTTGGGTTTGGGTTTCACCCAAACTGTTCTGTTAACCCCAACTCATCCCTTCTCTCCTTCCATTCACTTATTCATTTCATAAAAGCTTAAGTAAAAACTGAAATGGGGAAGAGAAAGGAAATTAGAAACTCCTAGCCCTAAATCCATTGGCAAACTCCAAATTCTTGCTCCAAAATCAAAGAGAAGCCATTGGTAAGCTCTTCTTCATCTTCTCCAACTCTTCTCTTCTTCAATTTCAAAAAATTTCCTAAACCTAAATTGGGAAATATGTGTTTTATTCTTAGATTGAAGCTTGTTGAGTTGAAGTAGTGTTTGTTGGTCTTCTCCTTGCAAATTGAATTCCTTCTTCTTTGTTTTGGGTTAAAGGTGAGTTTTGAACTCACATCTACTTCTTTTGATATCATTGATGTTAGGAATGAATTCCTAATACTTGTTCATGTGCATTTGCTTTCGATTTGAATTGCTTTGGTGAAATTGCCAAATTATGATTTTTGAAGCCAAATCTATGTAAAACCCTATATGGTTGATGTTTATGTTGTTCGGAGTGTTTGGGTGTGTCGTTACGGTTAGGTAGTCGTTTGACGTAAGCCCATAATCAACACGCATCCGATCGCTTTCGATTTGTTTGGCCATAGTTGGCCTAGGTTCAGGAAATGCCTGGCCATCAGGTTTCAGACGTCTGAAATGCCTATTTCAGACGTCTGAATATTGTTCTTGGAAGAAATTTATTTCCAGATTCAGACGTCTGAATTTATATTCCAGACGTCTGAATTAGCTAAATTTTGACCAGAAAGGAAATAGGCAAAATATTGCCTATTTCAGACGTCTGGATGTAAGGATTCAGATGTCTGAATTCTGTTTTGGAAAACAAATTGATTTCCAGATTCAGACGTCTAAATCCCTTCTTTCAGACGTCTGAATATGCTGTTTATGGCCAATTTGCCTTGTTCGTTTAATTTTCCAAATTTGATCGATGCATATTGATTCCAATTAGCTGTTTATGCATATTTGACCTTGATAATTTCTTTTTGAATTCATTCACGGGTTTTATAAATTATTTCTTCAAATTGTATTAAAAGTTCGCTTCTCCGATTTATAAATTCTATTTAAACCACACGTACAATTTCGCACTTCGAGCGAAGTGAAAGGGTGATTAAATGGTTGGGCAAAACACGGACCATGAATCTGTGCATTTATCTTTCTGATTAATCCCCGACCTATTCAATTGATCGTTTTAACCTTCGGGTTTGGTTTATCGATGATATGAGGTAAACTTTGTACTGCTTTGAGTGTGAAAGTGGCTGACGGATAGTAAACCGTTTAGTGCGAACGAGTGGTTATGGGACATACGTTAACACTTTTCGGATTCCTTTTCGAGAGTTGTGACACATTCCGCCAGTTAGTGGTGTCCAGTACTGGGTCCCTGACCTTCACCACTACGGTTTATTGCCTTCGGGTATGTGCCTTCGGGTTTGTGCCTTCGGGTTTGTTGCCCTTTAGTATCGCTTACGATGTTGGTCGTTATGAGCCGCATGGGTGATATTGGGTTGCCCTTTAGTATCGCTTCCGTTGTTGGCCGTTATGAGCCGCATGGGTGATATTGGGTTTGGAGTCTTCGAGCTCATGGATCCTTGTTTATACAGTACTGAGCTCGAGCAATTTTATGATGTTTCATTCATATGTATATTCCCTTGGTATCGCCTTTCGGTGTTGGTCATTATGAGCCGTATGATGAGTAGCGTTTACCTTGTGGAACTTGTATACCTTATTGGTATTTGTTATTGCCTTTTGGCTTGTTTTGGGATATTCTTATCCTTTGTTTCTATATGTTGCCGATGAGATGAGGCTTGTTCTATATGATTTATCTTTTGTTAGATGATTGTGTTACCTCCCTTAGAGATATATGTTATACCTTGTAACCTTGCAGGTTTATTGTTGTTCAGTTTATCTAACTGATTTGTTTAGCTAGACTGACCCGTGTATCTTATACTCGGGTCAGACCGAGATGTTCCAGGTTAGGTGCTTTTGGACTTAGCCTATTTTGCTTCCGCATGGACTATTCAGCTTGTTTCTTTTTGTCATAGCTTTTTGTGTAGTCCCATTTTGTAGTAACTCTGATATGTATTCTTTTGACTCGTCTGTATATGGTGGTTTGCCATACCACTTGATATGTATTATTTTATAACTCTGTTATGTATCTGTATATGCGTATATGATGATTTACTGTTCTGTGATGTACATTACATTTGAGTTATTATATTCTATTCTGATAGATCCAACCACCTATGGTTTTGTTTTAAGTATTCATTGGGTACGTCGACCTGGTTGGTATGTTTATTGTCGATGTATTCAATAGATAGTTAGAGCAAGGCTATAGATGGTCGCTCCTAACCAGCCTTATTCTCCGTGTTAGTTGACGGCATTACTTTGTATTGTCCTTGGCTAGCGTGGGTATAGAGGTGGGGCGTCACAGCGTGGTATCAGAGCTGAGTTCAGAACAAAATATGATAAACACAGAATAGATGCACATATTATGGTACATCAAAGTGTATAAGTGATACAAATATTTGAATCATTGTGTCTCTTTATTCCATCAAGGTTAAATAGAGCTTGGGAATACGTCTAGGAATTCATTTTATTCCGTAGTATTCCGTAATGAAGTATCTACCTTGTGAATAATCTTGTTCTTATCTTACCTTCAGCGTATGGCTGGAAGAGGCAGTGGACGATGTTCGGATGCTGGGAAATCCAGTGGCTCACATCCGGATGGTGTTTATATGTCTGCTGATCAGTTTTTAGAGTTGTTTAGGAGCACTCAGCCTCCAGTTCCTCCTCGAGTTTCTCCACCTCGCAAGTCTGCCTTTGCACGCCAGTGTAGTGATTTTTCTCATCTTGGAGGAAAGCCGTTTAAGGGATCCGAGTCCATTCTTGAAGTCCAAGCTTGGCTTCGCACGTGCGAGCGTATCTTCTCTCGCATGGATCTTTCTGACCATGATAGAGTTCTTGTGACTTCTAGTTTATTACAAGAGCGTGCTCTTGATTGGTATGAGCTTTTTGTAGCCGAGATTGATGAGTCTACTCTTTCTTGGACTCAGTTTCGGGAGCGATTTGAACTCAAGTTCGTTCCTGAATCTGAAAAAGTTTTATTGACCCGTCGCTTCCTTGAGTTGAAGTAAGGGAAATCTTCTGTTTCTGAGTATGTCGCATCGTTCGAGGCTTTATCTCAGTATGGTCTTGAATTCATCAGCACTTCTTACAAGAAGAATTTGAAGTTTGTTTCTGGCCTTAAGAAATATCTTAAGAAGTCTTTGTTGCTCCAGCTTAAACTTTCTTTTGAGGAGTTGGTTGATTCGGCACTTCATCTCGAGACCATCGAGAAGGAGTGTGATAGTGATGTTGATGTTGAGGTTTCCAAGAACCCCAACAAGAGGCCGTTTTCAATTCAGAAGAAGCCTTTTCCTTCTAAGAAAAAGAAGACCGTTGGTCCTAGCTCTCAGCCTCAGTCTTCCGGAACACCTTTCGTTCGAAAGTGTTTCAATTGTGGTTCTCCTGATCATATTATTCGAGCTTGTCCTAAGCCTCTCTTCTGCCGTTATTGCAAGAAGGAAGGTCATCATGTTTCAGCTTGCCCTACTGTCCCGGCTAGTGCCAAGTCTAGCAGGCTTTATGCTGCTAAGGCTTCTGAAGGTCCTTCTCAGTCCAAAGGTATATCTTCATCTATTTTGGAAGGTTCTATTTTATTTCATGACCATAGTATTCGAGTTCTTTTCGATACGGGTGCATCACATTCTTTCGTATCGAAAAAGCTCGTTGGATGTTTCTTGTTTGATTACTTCTTTAAGGATTGCGAATCCAATTGGGGGATCCGCGACCCTTAGTTTGCTTTGTGATGATGTTGAGATTGTTTTATGTGACTTTTCTTTCCGTGCGAATCTGCACGTTATTTCTTGTCTGGGATTCGATATGATTTTGGGTATGGACTGGCTAGTGAGATATGATGCCAGGATTATTTGTTCGGAGAGGATTGTATATCTTCGACATCCGGATTCGCCTACTCAGCTATCTCTTGTTCTTCGGAATGTGGATAATTCCGAAATGGCTTTGTATTCTCTTGACTCACGAGATGATGATGATATATCTCGTATCCCGGTTGCTTGTGACTTTTCTGATGTTTTTGAGCCTGTATCGGGTTTGCCACCCAAACGGGCAATTGAGTTCCGCATTGATCTCATTCCAGGCGCGCAGCCAGTTAGTCGTCCTCCCACGAGGATGTCTACAAAGGAAAATGAGGAACTCAAGAAGCAGCTTTTGGAGCTTGAGTCCAAGCAGTTGATTCAGTCCAGTTTTTCTCTGTGGGGATCCACGGTCGTCTTCGTGAAGAAGTCTGATGGAACTCTTAGGCTTTGCATTGATTATCGCAAGCTTAACGAGTTAACCATCAGAAATAGGTATCCATTGCCTAGGATCGATGACATGTTCGATCTATTGAGTGGTGCTAAGGTCTTTTCTCAGCTCGACCTTGCCACGGGTTTTCATCAGTTACGAGTCGCGGAGGATAGCATACCCCTTACAGCTTTTCGCACTCGATATGGTTCTTTTGAGTGGGTCGTTATGCCGTTCGGTTTGACGAACGCTCCTGCTTTCTTTGTCAATCTCATGAATCGAGTATTCCGGGAATATCTCGATAAGTTCGTCCTTGTTTTCATTGATGATATCCTTATTTATTCTAAGTCTGAAGCTGAGCGTGCTAATCACTTGAGAATTGTCTTGAGTACCCTCCGTTGTCATCAGCTTAGAGCCAAATTCTCCAAATGCCACTTTTGGGAGAATAAGGTTAAGTTTCTAGGCCATGTTGTATCTTTCGATGGCATTTCTGTCGATCCCTCAAAGATCGAAGCCATCCAGAATTGGAAGAGGCCTGAAAATGTTCATGAGATTCGTAGTTTCCTTGGATTAGCGGGTTATTACCATCGGTTCATTAAGAACTTTTCCCGTGTTGTGCTTTCTCTCACTTGCCTTACTCGGAAAGGCATTCGTTTTGATTGGTACGACAAGTGCGAAGCTTCCTTTCTGACATTGAAGGAACTTCTCACTAATGCTCCTATCCTTGTGGTTCCCGAAGGGAATCATGACCTTGTTGTCTACACCGATGCTTGTGGTAGTGGTCTCGGTGCTGTTTTTATGCAGAAGGATCGGGTAGTTGCTTATGCTTTTAGGCAACTACGTCCGAATGGAGTTCGCTATGCCACTCATGATCTTGAGTTAGCCGCCATTGTCTTTTCCTTGAAGATTTGGCGACATTATTTGTTGGGCGAGCGCTTCATTCTCTATACCGATCATAAATCTTTGAAGTATTTGTTCACTCAGAAGGAACTCAATATGAGACAACAGCGTTGGCTCGAGTTTCTTGCTTCTTATGACTTTGATATCCAGTATACCCCTGGTAAGGGTAATCGTGTTGCAGATGCGCTTAGTCGCAAACATTCGGCTGTTATTTCTATGATGTTTGCCGAATGGGATGTTCTTGAGACTCTATCTTTTTATGAAATTCGTGATCGAGGTTCATCTTCTGATTCTCCTATTCTATTTTTTAGTTTGGGAGCTCGACCGATTTTATTGGATCGTATTGCCGAGGGTCAGCGGTGTGATCCTGAATTGTTGCATCTTATTCAGCTTTGTGAGTCTGGATCTTGTGATGAGGCGTTGCAAGATTTCAGCATTGATTCTTATGGGTGTCTTCGTAAGAAGAACCGTCTTTTTGTGCCTTCTGATCTTGCACTTAGGCATGACATTCTTGATGACTGTCACCGTTCTAAGTATACATTCATCCCGGTAGTAGTAAGATGTATGCCGATATGCGTCGTCTTTATTATTGGGAAGGCATGAAGCGCGATGTGGCGAGTTATGTAAGCAATTGCATAACTTGTCATCGTTTTAAAGCCGAGCATCAGCGTCCTTCGGGTCTTCTTCAGCCTCTTGAGATTCCATTGTGGAAATGGAATCAGATTTCTATGGATTTCATTGACAGCCTACCTCGTTCGAGATCTGGCCATTCTAGCATTTGGGTTATTGTTGATCGCCTCTCCAAGTCTGCTCATTTTGTCCCTATTAAGTCAAATAGGACTGCTTCGCTTTTGGCTAAGTTATATGTCAAGGAAATCGTGAGACTTCACGGTGTTCCTAGTTCTATTGTGAGTGATCATGATCCTTTATTCACGAGTCATTTTTGGAAGAGTCTTCAGCAAGCTTTGGGAACAAAGCTTAATTTTTCTACAGCTTATCATCCGCAGTCTGACGGGCAGACTGAACGGGTGAATCGCATTTTGGAAGATCTTCTCCGTATTTGTATTTTTGATTTTGGTGGAAGTTGGGAGGATCACCTACCTCTATTAGAGTTCTCCTACAATAATAGTTTTCAGTCTAGTATCGGTATGGCTCCTTTCGAAGCCTTATACGTAAGGCCATGTCGATCACCTTCATGTTGGTTGGAATCTGGGGAGAAGCTTATTCTTGGCCCGGACTTTGTTCGTCATTCTTCTGAGAAGATTGATCTTGTTCGATTGAGAATGAAAGAGGCACAGAGTCGTCAGAAATCCTACGCGGACAACCGTAAGAAGCCTCTCGAGTTCTCGATCGGCGATCTTGTTTTTATTCGTGTTTCTCCTTTGAAGGGGGTTATGCATTTCAGTGCGACTGGGAAATTGGCTTCTCGCTTTATAGGACCATTTTCTATTACTGAACGTATTGGCCCTGTGGCTTATAGAGTTTCACTTCCATCTCATTTATCTGGCATTCATGACGTGTTTCACATCTCGCAACTTCAGAAGTGTCTTCGAGAGTCGGATTCTGTTATTACTTCTCCTGATTTGCAAGAGCTTGAGATCTCACCAGACTTATCTATTGTACAGCAACCTATTCGCGTGCTTGACACGGAGGTGCGACACCTTCGGAACAAGGACGTGCCGCTCGTTAAAGTTCAATGGTCCGCTAATCCCAATGATTGTACTTGGGAAACCAGAGAGTATATCGAGCGATCTTATCCAGGTTTTCTATCTTTACTTGTCGATGGTGAGATTATCTTTTCGTTTCTAACTTGTTTCCTTCTCTTTTGAATGTTGTATGTATGTAGTTGTTACAAATACCGTCTCTAGGAATTGCGGGGACGCAATTTTGTAAGGAGGGGAGATCTGCAACAACCCGCATAATTAACGATTTTATATTTAAATGTTTTATTTAAGTATAGCGTCGTTAGTCGGATTTAGGTCCGAAATGTTACTTTTTGCAAATGGCCGAATTGGAACTCGAAACTACCTCCATTGGTTCCAAAATGGCGTTTGCGATCTTTTTGAGTGTAAGCTTTGATATGTTTGGAGTAAGTCGAATTTTTCTTTTTGCTAAGTGTGCTTTGGGTTTGGGTTTCACCCAAGCTGTTCTATTAACCCCAACTCAGCGCTTCTCTCCTTCCATTCACTTATTCATTTCATCAAAGCTTAAGTAAAAACTGAAATGGGGGAAGAGAAAGGAAATAAGAAACTCCTAGCCCTAAATCCATTGGCAAACTCCAAATTCTTACTCCAAAATCAAAGAGAAGCCATTGGTAAGCTCTTCTTCATCTTCTCCAACTCTTCTCTTCTTCAATTTCAGAAAATTTCCTAAACCTAAATTGGGAAATATGTGTTTTATTCTTAGATTGAAGCTTGTTGAGTTGAAGTAGTGTTTGTTGGTCTTCTCTTTGCAAATTGAACTCCTTCTTCTTTGTTTTGGGTTAAAGGTGAGTTTTGAACTCACATCTACTTCTTTTGATATCATTGATGTTAGGAATGAATTCCTAATACTTGTTCATGCGTATTTGCTTTCGATTTGGATTGCTTTGGTGAAATTGCCAAATTATGATTTTTGAAGCCAAATCTATGTAAAATCCAATATGGTTGATGTTTATGTTGTTCGGAGTGTTTGGGTATGTCGTTAAGGTTAGGTAGTCGTTTGACGTAAGCCCATAATCAACACGCATCCGATCGCTTTCGATTTGTTTGGCCATAGTTGGCCTAGGTTCAGGAAATGCCTGGCCATCAGGTTTCAGACGTCTGAAATGCCTATTTCAGACGTCTGAATATCGTTCTTGGAAGAAATTTATTTTCAGATTCAGACGTCTGAATTTATATTCCAGACATCTGAATTAGCTAAATTTCGACCAGAAAGGAAATAGGCAAAATATTGCCTTTTTCAGACGTCTGGATTTTAGGATTCAGACGTCTGAATTCTGTTTTGGAAAACAAATTGATTTCCAGATTCAGACGTCTGAATCCCTTCTTTCAGACGTCTGAATATGCTGTTTTTGGCCAATTTGCCTTGTTCGTTTAATTTTCCAAATTTGATCGATGCATATTGATTCCAATTAGTTGTTTATGCATATTTGACCTTGATAATTTCTTTTTGAATTCATTCACGGGTTTTATAAATTATTTCTTCAAATTGTATTAAAAGTTTGCTTCTCCGATTTATAAATTCTATTTAAACCACACGTACAATTTCGCACTTCGAGCGAAGTGGAAGGGTGATTAAATGGTTGGGCAAAACACGGACCATGAATCTGTGCGTTTATCTTTTCGATTAATCCCCGACCTATTCAATTGATCGTTTTAACCTTCGGGTTTGGTTTATCGATGATATGAGGTAAACTTTGTACTGCTTTGAGTGTGAAAGTGGCTGATGGATAGTAAACCGTTTAGTGCGAACGAGTGGTTATGGGACATACGTTAACACTTTTCGGATTCTTTTTCGAGAGTTGTGACACATTCCGCCAGTTAGTGGTGTCCAGTACTGGGTCTCTGACCTTCACCACTACGGTTTGTTGCCTTCGGGTATGTGCCTTCGGGTTTGTGCCTTCGGGTTTGTTGCCCTTTAGTATCGCTTTCGATGTTGGTCGTTATGAGCCGCATGGGTGATATTGGGTTGCCCTTTAGTATCGCTTCTGATGTTGGTCGTTATGAGCCGCATGGGTGATATTGGGTTTGGAGTCTTCGGGCTCATGGATCCTTGTTTATACAGTACTGAGCTCGAGCAATTTTATGATGTTTCATTCATATGTATATTCCCTTGGTATCGCCCTTCGGTGTTGGTCATTATGAGCCGCATGATGAGTAGCGTTTACCTTGTGGAACTTGTATACCTTATTGGTATTTGTTATTGCCTTTTGGCTTGTTTTGGGATATTCTTATCCTTTGTTTCTATATGTTGCCGATGAGATGAGGCTTGTTCTATATGATTCATCTTTTGTTAGATTATTGTGTTATCTCCCTTAGAGATATATGTTATACCTTGTAACATTGCAGGTTTATTGTTGTTCTGTTTATCTAACTGATTTGTTTAGCTAGACTGACCCATGTATCTTATACTCGGGTCAGACCGAGATGTTTCAGGTTAGGTGCTTTTGGACTTAGCCTATTTTACTTCCGCATGGACTATTCAGCTTGTTTCTTTTTGTCATAGCTTTTTGTGTAGTCCCATTTTGTAGTAACTCTGATATGTATTCTTTTGACTCGTCTGTATATGGTGGTTTGCTATACCACTTGATATGTATTATTTTATAACTTTGTTATGTATCTGTATATGCGTATATGATGATTTATTGTTCTGTGATGTACATTACATTTGAGTCATTATATTCTGTTCTGATAGATCCAACCACCTATGGTTTTGTTTTAAGTACTTATTGGGTACGTCGATCTGGTTGGTATGTTTATTGTCGATGTATTCAATAGATAGTTAGAGCAAGGCTATAGATGGTCGCTCCTAACCAGCCTTATTCTCCGTGTTAGTTAACGGCATTACTTTGTAGTGTCCTTGGCTAGCGTGGGTCTAGAGGTGGGGCGTCACAGCCTAGCTACCTTGCTTCCATCACCTCCTCCATCACTTTGGCCAACCATACACCACCACCAGCAGCAAATTCCTGACCTGAGCCCACTGCCACATCATCCTCAAGCCCACTATAGACCTGGCCGTGCCCTTCTTGGCCATTGTCGAACCCTCTAGTGCATAGGAATCCATGATATTTGCCTTGTAGTGTTAGTTCATGCTCATATATCTTTGCTCCATCATTTTGCCATGCTAGGCCGACCTTTAAGAACCCAAACCAGATCCAAACCATGCCTTTAGCCGTGCCATTTCAGATCTGGAGTTGAAGAATTGATGGTAGAAAGCAAGTGCAAACACTTTGATGATGTTTTGTGTATTCATTTCTAGCTTTGTTTAATTGAATTTGGGTTGAAAACTTATGTTATTTTATTTGTTTTGTCTCATGTATCCAAGGAGAATTAATCTTTGGCTCTTCCACTCATCTTTGTGTCGTGTTATCGTGCTTGTTTGGATCTCATTCATCCATTCGTCGTTGTGTCTCCAGCTCAAAACAGTGAGTTATTCTCACCAGACAATATGTACATATATAACTAGTAAATTGACCCCTTTTGAATCTGTAAAATGCATTATCATGTTACACCTGCTATATTATGATTATATGATATTCACCCATGCTTATACACCTGTTATAACATTTGTTACTGTTATATTATGCTGTTCTGTTATTTTTATCAGTTTATCACATTGCATGTTCCCTTTAGACTAGAATCACTATGGGTTGAAATGATACATACCCGAACGGACTTTTCAATAGGAGAAAATCATTATGGGCTGAAATGATAAGCCTGAATGATTTTCAATTATTTTCATTTACTTGAGATTGCGGGTTTGAAATGATCAAACCCGGGTTTTCTTTGTAAATTACAGGTTGAAACGATATATACCCGTTGTTTGCGCCGAAATTGGTCACAAACACCCAATACCGCGAAAGCGCCCGTTTACGTACTTAAATCGATAATAATCAACATAGAACTCAGCGACAATCAATATAGAATTCAGATCTAAGTAACAAATCACAATAATTCGCAGATAACAATCACAAACACAGGATTTATAGTGGTTCGGCGTTCGTACCTACGTCCACTTTGAAGGTTTTCCCTTTATTGCTTTGCTTGATAGATTGATTACAATGAATTACAGTTGATAATAGCTTTGGAATCTGAATACAACGGTGGTTATGATGAATAGAATGGAATCCGGCAGAGTCTTGGTGTTCAATGGCAGAAGTTCCTGGAAGATCCCCCCTTCTGAAGGCTTCAGGGTGCTATTTATAGGCGTTGGAGGCCTAGATCTCGCTCAAACTTCGGGAGACTTCTTCTGGCACGTGAGTGGGCCCACGCGACCGACCCCACCAAGTTTCGTCTCGATCTGACATCGATTCGAAGTGATTTAGAACCCATCAAGAAATGGTCCAATCGAGCTGAAACTTGGCAGGTACAATCTTTACCTTGTATGGAAGCTACTGTGAAAATTTCGTTGCATTTGGATCAGTGGTTTAGGAGATATGATCGGTTCGAAATGATGATTCTCGGTTGGCTGTTGAGTTCGAACCGATCACTTCGAAACCACGTACTTCGAATCGATCGGCTCACGTGGCTTCGTGATGAGGTGGCGCGTGTTTCTCGAATCGATCCGGTCTTCTCTCCGGGTTGAACGCTTCGTCTTCGTGAATTGTGCCGACTTCGTATCGATGGAGTGACTAGTTGACTCGATCATTCCTGATTTCAAGCGCGATCGATTCGAATCGAGGAGTTCCTATGGGTTCGAACCTGATCGATTCGAACTAGATCGATTCGAAGTGACTTGGGTTCGAAGCTAGAGGGTTTCTAATGGATTCGAACATTCTTGTGAGGATGGATTCGAAGGTAGGAATGCAGGGTGGATACGAAGCTAGGCGAAGTCATGGGTTTGAAGGCAGGCCATTGTGATGGATTCGAGGGAGATGGAGTCGAAGCGGGCACTGGCAGATGGATTCGAACATGGCAAGCAGTGATGGATTCGAAGGAAGGATATTGGATGGGTTTGAACTCCAAGGTTTCGAAGTAGATGGGTCCGAAGATGATGGTTTCGAAGTACTTCAACGTGATGGGTTCGAACCAGACAATGACTACCTTTCTCAAATTGAATCCATCATATCTTGAGCATACGAACTCGGATTGACTTGAAATTTGAAATGCGGACTTCTATGATCTTTCTTGTCGTGTCCTATCAATCGTGGCCCGTTCCGAACTCGGACAAAATTCATCGATATCCATAGCGAAGTGAAGTACAACCAATCTCTGAGACGAATTGTCTTTTGTTTTTGATTGATCCTTTGATATCACGGCTTTGCTAAAAAGAGGGATAACATTTGCCCCCCAAAACATGCCTTGCGGTAGGAAGGTGTGTTTTGTAATGCCTTGAATTGAATGTTCGTATCCTATTATCAACCTGCAAAGAACTTGATAGTTTCATATGGCCTCAAATGACGATCGTTCGGGATCGAGTTATTTGAGATGAAGCGCGGTCGTTCGTGGTCAAGCTCTTAACTTCAAATGACGATCGTTCGTGATCGAGTCATTCGAGGTGAAGTGCGACCGTGCGCGGTCGAGCGTATAAATCCATGCGTCGATCGTTCGAGATCGCATGCTGCTTGAGGTGAATCGGGACCGTTCGCGGTGTGCGTCGTTCGTGGCATAGGATGGAATAGGACCGTTCGTGGTCGATGCCGTTCGCGGCAAATGATAAGATGGGACCATTCGCGGTCGACTGTCGTTCGTGGCAAATGGTGATCGTTCGCGACCAAGTGCCGTTCAAGGCGAATGGTGACCTTTCGAGGTCGGATTTCATAATTAGTGAATCATGACCGTACGCGGTCGGTGCCGTTCAAGGCAGAGAGTGATCGTTCGCGATCGTGTGCCGTTCGAGGCGAATCTGTGACCGTTCGCGGTCGGGTGTTGGACCTCAAGTGACGACCGTTCGCGATCGAGCCATTTGAGGTGAGGTGAGTTGTGACCGTTCGAGGTCGGATGCCGTTCGAGGCGATAAAGTGTGCCCGGGAGGGCTTGATGTTATCGATGCCAGGGTCACGTTCGGGTGAGTTTCTGGATCGTTTGTCAGGGCGGTTCATCGCCATCTCAGAGCATGCCTAAGGATCGTTCGCGACCCCATACATGTGTAAGTAGCTTAGCCATTCCAGAGTTATCAGAATCAAATATCTATTAAACGGATGAGTTTTAAAACAGAAATTTCCAAACAAACAATGTCTAAATGTTCAAATCAAAATGAAACGAAAGCAAAGCATGGATGTCAAAGTGTAAGTTCCCACTACGAAACGGTTAATGATCACTCAGAGCATGCCTGGGGATCGTTCGCGATCTCGCACATGTGTAAATGATTTAATTGCGTTAGTGGAAGCTTACAACTTGTTCATCGTTATTTCACTTAATTGATAACCAAACGGTGCCTTGATTTAGGGTCGCCTCTAGCTGAAGTGGATGGTAGTCGCTCTGGTTCCGCCGCAGGAGCTCGCCTCCGTTCATATTGAAGGAGCATACCGTTCCTGATATGCCCTTCCACCTCGTCCTTCAGGTGCCTACAATCATTAGTGTTATGACCGTTTAATTCATGGAATACACAAAACTTATCTGATTTCCTTTCGTCAGAGGTTGGATCCCTTCGCATTGGCCTACGATACGGAATATGCTCTTTGGTATCCTGATAAATTCGTTCCAGGCTCTCATTCAGCTCAGTGTATGTGGTGAATCGCGGCTCCCTCCATTGCCGCTTTGATCTGTCTCCGTCATTCTCAATCTTTCTTTTACCTTTATCCTTGTCCCAGTCCCTTCTAGGAGGCTTTTCGTCTTTAAGTGCATAAACTTCTATCCCATCTCCTTCTTCTCTCTCTGCATTCGCATCTTCTAATCGTAAAAACTTTTCCGCCTCATGATAGAATTCTCCCAGATCCACGGGTGGATCCTTAGTTAATGAATTTTTGAACTTCGTTCCGTCTGCTATTCCGGACACAACCGCCATCATAACCATGGATGGACCGCTGTCGATCCACCGAAGCTGCTGCCGCATTGAACCATGTCGGGAAACTTCTCAATGTTTCTCCAGCCTTATATTTTAAAGTTGCCAACGTCATCACATTCTTGGGTCTTGTAATGTGAACCCTGAATTGCCTCATAAATCTCTCAGTTAAATCATTCCATGTTCCGATGGATCCACTCTCCAGTTGCCTGAACCATAACGCCGCAATATCCGCCAAGTACAATGGGAAGCACCGGGCCATAACCTCCTCTGATGCCCCCAGCACTTCCATATGCCTCATATATTTCGTCAGATGGACCGTGGGGTCCGTTCTCCCGTCATACATATCCAACGATGGTAATTTGAAATCCGGTGGGTTCCTAGCTTGCCTGATTGCTGAAGTAAAAGGACTCCTATTAACATCCTCCAAATCTTTGTTCACCAAACCGCCTCTCAAAGCTCGCCTAACCATCTCTGCCAACCTGTCATTGTCTCCAAGATGTAATCTTCGTTCACTACTTTCAACCTGCCCCCTGAGTTCATGAGAGAACTCTGGGATCTGCCCCCTTGACTGAGCGTTCACCCCTTTACTACTACCGGGTTGCGCAGATGCTCCTCTTTCTCTCTCCGAAACTGGATCAACGTTCTCCACGGGTGTGCCCCCTAATCCGGGTGCGACGCCGGATGGTCCTGCTACGTTCTGGACTCCATTGGCTCCTCTATTCTGTGCTCCAAGCTGTCCTATCTGTTGAAATAAACTCTAAATCAACTCCTCTTGCTTCTTCATCATAGTCTCCATCTCGTCCCTAGTGATGAAGATCGATGGTTGATTCGCTCCTGAGGAAGCCTCTTGACTTCCTTGTTGTTCGCTTCTCTCTGGCCTTGGCCTTCTACTCGATTGTCTCGTCATAATTTCTCAAATCTAAACTTTCAAATTTTCTCTGAATCAACTATCAATTGGTAGAACTCCTGAGTTCAGTTCTCAGTGAAAGCACCAAAATGTTTGCGCCGAAATTGGTCACAAACACCCAATACCGCGAAAGCGCCCGTTTACGTACTTAAATCGATAATAATCAACACAGAACTCAGCGACAATCAATATAGAATTCAGATCTAAGCAACAAATCACAATAATTCGCAGATAACAATCACAAACACAGGATTTATAGTGGTTCGGCGTTCATGCCTACGTCCACTTTGAAGGTTTTCTCTTTATTGCTTTGCTTGATAGATTGATTACAATGAATTACAGTTGATAATAGCTTTGGAATCTGAATACAACGGTGGTTATGATGAATAGAATGGAATCCGGCAGAGTCTTGGTGTTCAATGGCAGAAGTTCCTGGAAGATCCCTCCTTCTTAAGGCTTCAGGGTGCTATTTATAGGCATTGGAGGCCCAGATCTCGCTCAAACTTCGGGAGACTTCTTCTGGCACGTGAGTGGGCCCACGCGACCGACCCCACCAAGTTTCGTCTCGATCTGACATCGATTCGAAGTGATTTCGAACCCATCAAGAAATGGTCCAATCGAGCTGAAACTTGGCAGGTACAATCTTTACCTTGTATGGAAGCTACTGTGAAAATTTCGTTGCATTTGGATCAGTGGTTTAGGAGATATGATCGGTTCGAAATGATGATTCTCGGTTGGCTGTTGAGTTCGAACCGATCACTTCGAAACCACGTACTTCGGATCGATCGGCTCACGTGGCTTCGTGATGAGGTGGCGCGTGTTTCTCGAATCGATCCGGTCTTCTCTTCGGGTTGAACGCTTCGTCTCCGTGAATTGTGCCGACTTCGTATCGATGGAGTGACTAGTTGACTCGATCGTTCCTGATTTCAAGCGCGATCGATTCGAATCGAGGAGTTCCTATGGGTTCGAACCTGATCGATTCGAACTGGATCGGTTCGAAGTGACTTGGGTTCGAAGCTAGAGGGTTTCTAATGGATTCGAACATTCTTGTGAGGATGGATTCGAAGGTAGGAATGCAGGGTGGATACGAAGCTAGGCGAAGTCATGGGTTCGAAGGCAGGCCATTGTGATGGATTCGAGGGAGATGGAGTCGAAGCGGGCACTGGCTGATGGATTCGAACATGGCAAGCAGTGATGGATTCGAAGGAAGGATATTGGATGGGTTTGAACTCCTTGGTTTCGAAGTAGATGGGTCCGAAGATGATGGTTTCGAAGTACTTCAATGTGATGGGTTCGAACCAGACAATGACTACCTTTCTCAAATTGAATCCATCATACCTTGAGCATACGAACTCGGATTGACTTGAAATTTGAAATGCGGACTTCTATGATCTTTCTTGTCGTGTCCTATCAATCGTGGCCCGTTCCGGACTCGGACAAAATTCATCGATATCCATAGCAAAGTGAAGTACAACCAATCTCTGAGACGAATTGTCTTTTGTTTTTGATCGATCCTTTGATATCACGGCTTTGCTAAAAAGCGGGATAACACCCGTATCACTTTACCTAGACTAGAAAATGAAATACAGACCCGTTGTTAAATATGTTTTTCTAAAATTTTAAAATATTTTAGAAATGTAAATATTATAATATTTTGATGTAAATTTGATAAAAAAATGATTTTTGTAAAGCATTATTGATTTTCTAAAATTTTATAAATGAAATAAATAAATGGTAAAATTAGAAAATCTGAAATGCAAGTTATTTTGGAAATTATAATTTGGTGATAAATGGAATTAAATTAAATATGAAAATATGATAAATTTCTTATATTTTGAATTTAAAAGAATTTAAAATGATTTTATAATATATTAAATATTTTTTAATAAAGTTAAATGTGAAATGAATGAATATTTAAGTTGAAATTTTGAAATATAACTAAAATTGAAAATTGTTGAATTTGTCTTACAAGTGAATTTTAAGTTAAGTAAATAAAAATGAAATTGAGTTATATTTGAAAATTTGAACTTAAGTGTTAAATTTAACTTAATTTAATGAATTTAAAATTTAATGTTGGAATTTTAATAAGTAAATTATTATTAAATTTGATTTTGAATGGAAATTGAACTTTATAAAATCATGAATATAAGGGTATTTAAATGATTGTTTTAAAAGTGAAAATGTATAATTATAAGTTAAAAATGAATTAAATAAAAATTTAATTGTTTGTGAAATTATATTAAATATATGGAATTTAATTATTAGCAATTTTGAAATGCTATTATTTTCTAATGTAAATGATATTACGGCATTTGTAAATGTGTAGTTGATAGAAATGAACTAAATGGCTAAATTTAAGTAAGGGCTATAATTTTTGAATTTAAGTAAGATTTTATTTGAACTAAAGTAACCCTGTTATAGCATTTAAATGCTGTCTTTTGTTAAATTGAATTGTTTTAAAAGTAACTTTCCGTAGCATTGTCTAAATGCTGCGAAAAGGTGAATTTTCACTGTTTGATAAATTTTAGGGAATGAATGAACTTTGAAAAGATTTAAAATTTTGGAAATTTAATAATTTAATTATTAAACATAATAACTTCTATGATTTAAAAGGAAGTAATTTGTTTCGAAATAAAAACTATTTTGAAATGTGTTTTGTAATGGTATTTAAATTAAATAAAAATGAATGTGGTTCGGAAGATATTATATTTTGATATTATGGAATGGATTTTGAATGATATTGAATTTTGAAATGATATTTTATTTTGAAGTATGAAATACCATTTTGAAATTTTAACCACGGGATGTATTTAATTTATAGTTTAACTGATCCTTAAAGGATGGGCGATCCCAAGCATCCTTTAAGTTATTGTGCATTTCTACTACAGTTCACTTGAGTTGGTTTACATTACATAAGTATATATTGTCCTGACTCGAGTGTTTTGTGTTTTACTTTACACTCGGGTCAGCCTGAGTATTTACAGCTTAGCTTTGGATTTCTTTTCTGGAGCTAGGAATCGCTGGAGATTCTGCTTATCTAGTTATCTATTTCCTTTCAGTTTTCGTTGTTCTATTTCAGCTCTGGTATTTATAAACTTCTATGTATTTGAGATTTCTATTGTATATGTTTCAGACTAATATTATGTATTATGTTTTGAGAGTTTGTTATAGTAGCTTCATGAACTACTGTGGTATTTTTATTTCCGCTGTGAGTTATTCTGATATTTCTGTGTCTCTGATTCTGTGATTGTATTTCATTTGCTCCAAATTTATTTACAACGCGGTATTTTGAGCAATTCAAGTCCGACATGTGCGGATGCGAATGGCTGAAAATATCGGGTTGTTACAGTTGGTATCAGAGCTTTGGTTTTAGGCAAACCTTAGCCTGCGGAGCAAAAACTCATTAGAGATAGGGTAGAAATACCCTAGAATGAGTGAAATCAATCTCAGAATCCTTTCTTTGTGAGAGAACGTATTTTCAAAGTATAAAATGATTTCCAAATGATTTTTAAAGGATTTTCAAAGATTATTTTGGTATAAAAATGTTCTTATTTCGAAATTAAGATTTTCTAAACTTCATCTCTTCGGTATCCACCTTGTTAGAAATCTCTTGGTTAAGATTCTTATCGACTAGGATTCCTTGAACTTTGGAACACTCCACTTGTTCTGGAATCCAGTCTTGTTTTCCCCATTTTTCCTTTTAATTTTGGAGCATTCCGTATCTCTACTTTGGAATGACCTCTCTAAAGAGCGGTGATTCCGTAAATCTTTGAATGATTTGTAAAGGGGTGAAACTCCTTTACAAATGGCATTGATTCACTGAAGATTATTGTATCCTCGGATGTCGATGCTATCCATCTCCTCCTCTACCCGGATTGTATCTCTGGCGATCGAAGGTCGATTTGCCTTAGATTTCCGTATTAATTATATTCCTAAAGCCTCGGTTGACCGGTTAAGGTCGCCCGAGATTTATATAGGCTTATCTATCCTCTATTTGGTAATTAAATTATCTCATCTTCGTTTGAGTTTATCTTCGAACTAGAATTCTATTTGATTAGAGTTCCTCTAATTTTGAATCTTTGTTTGTTTGAAATCCTTCCTTAAATCATCCTTTGGAAATTTGTGTTTGGTTGTATTTTGAAATTGTGCATACATCGAAATTATTAAGGATGGCCATATTTTTATATATAAAAGTGAAATGTTTTCGATAAGGATTATATACCTTTCAAAATGAAAATTTGAAATTTCGAAAGAATTTGAAATTTTGAAAATTTTATAAGAACTTGATTTATACAAAAATGATTTATAACTGAAGGGTTTTGAATTTGAATTTCGAGGAATCGAATTCCGGTGTTTTGAAACCGGTTTTAAGATTTTGGAAAATATATAATAATAATAATAATATGATTTAAAGATATATTTTTTTTTCAAATAAGAAATGTTTCAAATGTATTCGAATGAATTTCAATGATTTCGAAGGAATTTCAAAGAAGTTTTTTAAAGTTAATTGAAGTCCTGAACTCACTTATGTCGCTGGAAAATAATTTTGGAGATGAATGCATGCATCATCGACATTGATTTTTGAGTTTCTGAGTGAGAGAGAGGCCACTCTAGTAGCTTTGCTATGCGAGTGATTTTGTGAAACCAATTTTGATTTCAGATTTCGAAGTATGGTTTGATATTCGAAAGATAGATCTGTATATATATATTTGAAAAGATTTAAAGTAAGTCGGTGTTCAGTCCTTGAATTTCAGATTTTGAAACCTAACCTTTGAAATTGATTTACTGATTTAGTGTTAATTTCCATCTCTTGGATTGAAAATATGATTTCTTCGACTATTTTAAGATCTGAGCACTTCCAAATCAAGGCTAACTTTTCAAAGCAAATTTTTTTTTTGAAAGGTATAAGGTATTTGATAAAGAATATAAGTTTAGTTTGTATGTTTCAAGTATGAAATAATATGATTTTTATAAGTTGAAACTGTTTTGTTAAGTAAATAAATAAGACTATTTTGAATTATACTAATATGAAATTTAGTTTGAAATGTTTTGGATAAAAATTAGTCTTCAAATGTTTGAGAAAAATTTGGTTTTAAATGTTCTAACTTAGTAACATCTTTATGAAACTATTTATTTAACAAGTTGGAATAGATACATAAGTTGTACATATGCTGTTTTATTCGCATAATTAATTTGATCCAAGTTTGATTACACAAGTTCGAGGTGAATTACGCCATTTTGTATTAGGATTTTTCATTTGATTCTTGATGGCGAATATTTGATATGGATTTTGGGCTTGATTCTAGAATTCTCTATCATAGTATATGGCTATGCAAGGAGACTTATGGCTTCTAGTCGAGAAACCATATCGAAGTCCGCATTAGGGAAGTCGAATGGACAATACTAGTTCGAAAGTGAACTTGTGTGATCAAGCGAGCGATCGAATGTAATGTTGCGAAATAATGACATATGTAAGTAATAATGAAGTAAAAATTGAGATATACGAAATTATAAAATTTAGTCTTGAAATATGGTATACTTAAGCCTTGAAATATATTTAAGACTGAATAGTTTATTTTGTGGATCAAATCTATAAAAAATATTAAGTGATTGAACTGATGGTTTGAATTGAATTAAAACTTGAAAATTTTAGATTTAATTTTAATTGAATAAATTTGTGAAATGTAAAGAATCAAGGGAATGTTTTATGATTTCAAATGTATGATTTTCAAAGTAGAATGATTTCAAGTATTTTGGTTTCGAAAGATTTATAACTTTGAAAGTATTATGATTTTGAAGTGAATATAGGTTTAAAATGGAAATGAATGTGTTTGACCAAAAATATTGTTGATTTGGAAACCAGGAGTATTTTCTAAACCTATTGTTTTAAGAAATTTTGAAACTGAATATATATAACTTGAAAGAAATGATTTGGTGACATCATATATGATTTTAAAATTGAATTGATATCGAAATGGTTTGAAATTTAGAACCTTGTTTTATTAAATACTTGATTTGGGAGCTATCGAACTTATATAAAAATGATTTGTGTAAGTAAACTGTTGAATTTGGAACTGTTGATTTGTAAGGGTACCCAATTTTGAAAAGTGAAATCTTATATGATCGAAATCTATATTAGTGTGATTTGATATATTAGTATTTTGAAAAGTATTTGATTTGAAATGAAATCTTATATAAAATAGACTTTATATAAGTATGATATTTGAAAGTGATTTTGAAATGTACTATATGATACATATTTTCGAAGTAAAGATATGGAAAGTGCCTTCTGCTTGATATCCGCTTTGTGGCCATACTGTGGATTCATTCTATCGATATTATTCTTTCTCTTTGATTTGGGTTTTCCGGATATGATACTCGAGTGTCCATCGAATTCCATGGCGATCTCCATGGTCTTATGATCGCGACTGCATAGCGCAACTGCCTGGCTGAGCTGGCCTAGGGGTACGGATTGTTTCCAGGGGGATCCAAGCATAACCATTGTGTATCCTACACTCTATGTAGGTCGCATTAGTAGCGCAAATGCCTGGCTGAGCTGGCCTGGGGGTACGGATTGTTTCCTGAGGGATCCAGGCGTAACCATTGTGTATCCTGCATTCTACTCGTCATCATGGCGTAACTCGCAGGGCTGAGAAAGCTTACGGATACGGATTGTTTCCTGGGGGATCCAGGGGTAACCATTGTGTATCTGCGATCCATGGTTAGATAACTGTTTCGGTTTGGTTGATTTGTTTGGATTGTACTTTCCATATCTGTTTTTAAAAGTGTTTTCATTATTTTCACTAGGTGTTGAAACAAGTCTACCAAGTACCTGGAGAATTCTAGCTTTGCGCCTGATCAACGCATAGCCAGAGTCTGTAGGAACGAAAGTAAACTTGTTAAGACATCGAGTTATAAAAGTATTTTGATAAAAGTATGTTGATAAAGTACTATATAAAGAATATTTTGATCAGTTATTTTCCCTTCTAAACATTTTAAAATGTTTAAAAATTGTTTACTTTGAACCATCAGATTTGTATCAAATGACTATTCATCATATTATAAAATGTTTAAAATATTATGAAATTTTAATTGAAATGTATAATGGTTTAAATAATGGTTCATCCTTGTCTTTCAACCTGCTTTCCTTCCTACCTACTTTCTCCCCACCTTCTTTCGAATGTCTTCCAACCTATTTCTCTTTCTAGTTGATTCTCCACTTCCTTCCTTTCCGAGGACGAAAAGATTTGAGTGGGGGAGAATGTAACAACCCTGGATTTTTATGTATATTTTAATTTTGACTTTATTTCATTTTTTACATTTTTTTAACTGGTTCCATTTCAAACTTTTCATTTTTAAATATAAACTTTGATTATTATGTGATTTATAATTCCAAATGGTATAAATTGAATATTTTCCTGAAATGTTGATTTCGGTAAATTTGGGTCAAACTTTGATTTTTAAATTTCAAATTTAAATATTTAGATTCCTAAATTTTATCTTTTATTATTAAAATAGAATTAATAACTTGAATACTGTTTTTCGTTTCGTTGAAAACAAATTTAAATTTTGAAAGTTATGTATATTCCAATATTGAGTGTAATCTGCTTTATTTAGCAATTCTGTTTATTTTAAATAATATAAACTATATTTTTATTGTCATATTTTATTTTAAAATTTGTCAATATGTCATGTTATATATATTTTGTCTTTTAAATTTTATTAAAGTGGTGTTTAAATTTTCCTAAAGTCTATTGCATTTATTTTCTATTTTTAAAGGCTAGTTTCCATTTTTCTGCTATTTTCTTCATTAAATTATATTAAATTAATATTTATTTATGTATTTTGTGAGTTCATTTTTATTTTGTGTTCTTATCTTTATTTATAAATATTTTTCAAGTACATAAAAAATTTTCAAACTTCATTGCATTTATTTTCATATTTTCATGACTAGTTTGCAATTTTTGCTGTTTTTATTAATTAAATTATATATAATTAATATTTATTAATTTATTTTTGTTTATTTACTATATTTTCGTGTTTTATCTGTAATTATAAGTAATTTTTCATTTATTAAAATTTGCAAAAGAAATTAGAGAAATACGAAGAGTTTTGACTTTAACATACCATTGTCTTTTCACCTCCCTTTGTCTTTTCAAATTCAATAACACTTGCATTAATCATTTGCTAACTATATCTCTTTGTTTCAGCCGACTCTTCCATTGTTTCTCACGTGAAAATTTTCCCTCAAACCCTAAATAAAGATTCGGCCATCTCCAAGAAGAAATTTTGATAAAAAACTTTCATTTCTTTTTACATTTTCTACTTGAGTTACTTGATTTTTGCACTTGCAATCTCTTATGCAGTTCGGCCCCTCCATCTCCAGCGCCTTGGCCGCCTCCAACACCATCTATTCCCGCCACCATACCCTCCTCTCCACTTCCATTGCAGAGCCGAGGCCATCCATGTTGATGATCCACCAAAATATGAAGCAAACTCCACCTATATCCAACAAAGCCTAGCTACCTTGCTTCCATCACCTCCTCCATCACTTTGGCCAACCATACACCACCACCACCAGCAAATTCCTGACCTGAGCCCACTGCCACATCATCCTCAAGCCCACTACAGACCTGGTCGTGCCCTCCTTGGCCTTGGCCGAGCTCTCTAGTGCGTAGGAATCCATGATATTTGCCTTGTAGTGTTAGTTCATGCTCATATATCTTTGCTCCATCATTTTGCCATGCTAGGCCGACCTTTAAGAACCCACACCAGATCCAAACCATGCCTTTAGCCGTGCCATTTCAGATCTGGAGTTGAAGCATAGGTGGTAGAAATCAAGTGCAAACACTTCGATGATGTTTTGTGTATTCATTTCTAGCTTTGTTTAATTGAATTTGGGTTGAAAACTTATGTTATATTTATTTGTTTTGTCTCATGTATCCAAGGAGAATTAATCTTTGGCTCTTCCACTCATCTTTGTGTCGTGTTATCGTGCTTGTTTGGATCTCATTCATCCATTCTTCATTGTGTCTCCAGCTCAAAACAGTGAGTTATTCTCACCAGACAATATGTACATGTATAACTAGTAAATTGACCCCTTTTGAATCTGTAAAATGCATTATCATGTTACACCTGCTATATTATGATTATATGATATTCACCCATGCTTATACACCTATTATAACATCTGTTACTGTTATATTATGCTGTTCTGTTATTTTATCAGTTTATCACACTGCAAGTTCCCTTTAGATTAGAATCACTATGGGTTGAAATGATACATACCCGAACGGACTTTAGAATAGGAGAAAATCATTATGAGCTGAAATGATAGGCCTGAATGATTTTCAATTATTTTCATTTACTTGAGATTGCGGGTTTGAAAAGATCAAACCTGGGTTTTCTTTGTAAATTACGAGTTGAAATGATATATACCCGTATCACTTTACCTAGGCTAGAAAATGAAATACAGACCCGTTGTTAAAATATGTTTTTCTAAAATTTTAAAATATTTTAGAAATGTAAATATTATAATATTTTGATGTAAATTTGATAAAAAAATGATTTTTGTAAAGCATTATTGATTTTCTAAAATTTTATAGGTGAAATAAATAAATGGTAAAATTAGAAAATCTGAAATGCAAGTTATTTTGGAAATTATAATTTGGTGATAAATGGAATTTAAATTAAATAAGAAAATATGATAAATTTCTGATATTTTGAATTTAAAAGAATTTAAAATGATTTTATAATATATTAAATATTTTTTAATAAAGCTAAGTGTGAAATGAATGAATATTTAAGTTGAAATTTTGAAATATAACTAAAATTGGAAATTTGTGAATTTGTCTTACAAGTGAATTTTAAGTTAAGTAAATAAAAATGAAATTGAGTTATATTTGAAAATTTAAACTTAAGTGTTGAGTTAAATTTAATTTCATGAATTTAAATTTTAATGTTGGAATTTTAATAAGTAAATTATTATTAAATTTGATTTTGAATAGAAATTGAACTTTATAAAATCATGAATACAAGGGTATTTAAATGATTGTTTTAAAAGTGAAAATGTATAATTATGAGTTAAAAATGAATTAAATAAAAATTTAATTTTTTGTGAAATTATATTGAATATTTGGAATTTAATTAATAGCAATTTTGAAATGCTATTATTTTCTAATGTAAATGATATTACGGCATTTGTAAATGTGTAATTGATAGAAATGAACTAAATGGCTAAATTTAAGTAAGGGCTATAATTGTTGAATTTAAGTAAGGTTTTATTTGAACTAAAGTAACCCTATTATAGCATTTAAATGCTGTCTTTTGTTAAATTGAATTGTTCTAAAAGTAACTTTCCGTAGCATTGTCTAAATGCTGCGAAAAGGTGAATTTTCACTGTTTGATAAATTTTAGGGAATGAATGAACTTTGAAAAGATTTAAAATTTTGGAAATTTAATAATTTAATTATTAAACATAATAACTTCATTTTATGATTTAAAAGGAAGTAATTTGTTTCGAAATATAAACTATTTTGAAATGTGTTTTGTAATGGTATTTAAATTAAATAAAAATGAATGTGGTTTGGAAGATATTATATTTTGATATTGTGGAATGGATTTTGAATGATATTGAATTTTGAAATGATATTTTATTTTGAAGTATGAAATACCATTTTGAAATTTTAACCACGGGATGTATTTAATTTATAGTTTAACTGATCCTTAAAGGATGGGCGATCCCAAGCATCCTTTAAGTTATTGTGCATTTCTACTACAGTTCACTTGAGTTGGTTTACATTACATAAGTATATATTGTCCTGACTCGAGTGTTTTGTGTTTTACTTTACACTCGGGTCAGCCTGAGTATTTACAGCTTAGCTTTGGATTTCTTTTCTGGAGCTAGGAATCGCTGGAGATTCTACTTATCTAGTTATCTATTTCCTTTTAGTTTTCGTTGTTCTATTTCAGCTCTGGTATTTATAAACTTCTATGTATTTGAGATTTCTATTGTATATGTTTTAGACTAATATTATGTATTATGTTTTGAGAGTTTGTTATAGTAGCTTCATGAACTACTATGGTATTTTTATTTCCGCTGCGAGTTATTCTGATATTTCTGTGTCTCTGATTCTGTGATTGTATTTCATTTGCTCCAAATTTATTTACAACGCGGTATTTTGAGCAATTCAAGTCCGACATGTGCGGATGCGAATGGCTGAAAATATCGAGTTGTTACAGAGAAGCAATATCTTTCAGTCTACATGTACTATCTTGGGAAAGGTTTGTCGATTTGCTATTGATGTGGGAAGCTGTGATAACATTATTTCTGAAGAAGCCGTCAAGAAGTTAGGGTTGAAGACTGAAAAACACCCTAAACCTTATAAACTGGCATGGCTAAAGAAAGATGGAGAAGTGACAGTGGGAAGACGAGCATTTGTTACTTTTTCTATTGGAAAGAAGTACAAAGATGATATATGGTGTGATTTTGTCGATATGGATGTGTGTCATCTACTATTGGGAATACCATGGCAATATGATAGAGCTGTACAACATAATGGTCGCACCAACAGCTACAGTTTCATGTTCGAAGGTACCCAAGTTACCTTAGTTCCTAAGAAGCTTGAACAAAGTGAAAGCAAGTCAGAGAAGAAAGTGGAATCAACTAGTTTATTATCTACGAGAGAATTTGTTAAAGAAGTGAAAGATAGTGCTGAATTGTTTATGTTGATTGGGTATGAAACAAGTGAAGATCTTGAAATTCCTGCGGAGGTTAGACCGGTGTTAAATGAATTTGAAGATGTCTTTCCTGTGGAATTACCCAAGGAATTACCGCCACTGAGGGATATACAACATCAAATTGATCTAGTGCCAAGTGTTGTTTTACCGCATAGGCCGCACTATCGTATGATTCCAAAAGAGCATGAAGAGTTGAGGAGACAGGTTGAGGAGTTGCTTAAGCAAGGGCGTGTTCGATAGAGTCTCAGTCCTTGTGCTATACCAGCTCTGTTGGTACCGATGAAAGATGGTTCATGGAGAATGTGTACAGACAGCAGGGCACTCAACAAAATAACTGTCAGATATAGATTTCCTATGCCAAGACTTGATGATCTATTAGATCAACTCAGTGGGTCTGTAATCTTTTCTAAGATCGACCTTAAGAGTGGTTATCATCAGATTCGCATAAGACCAGCCGATGAATGGAAATAGCATTCAAGACTCGAGAAGTATTATATGAATGGCTGGTCATGCCATTTGGCCTATCTAATGCACCAAGTACATTTATGAAGGTGATGAATCAAATTTTCATACCTTACATCGGGAAGTTTGTTGTAGTCTACTTTGATGATATGTTGATATATAGTGCTAGCACAGAGGAGCACATTCAACACTTGCGAAAGGTGTTAACTATTCTTCGTCAAGAACAGTTCTATGCAGCGACGAAGAAATGCGTGTTCACGATGCCAAGTGTTTTATTTCTAGGTTATGTTGTGTTTAAGGAAGGGATATAAGTGGACTAGAGTAAAGTAGCCGCAATCAGAAATTGGCCACAGCCCAAAACTATAACAGAAATCAGAAGTTTCCATGGGTTAACTTCATTTTATCGAAGATTTATACCGCACTTTAGTAGTGTAATGGCTCCTGTTACTGATTGTATGAAAGGAAAGCAGTTTTCATGGATGAAAGAGGCGGGATCTGCTTTTGAACAAATCAAGGAATTTTTAACCTCAGCACCGATTCTAGTGCTGCCAGATTTTCAGTTACTATTTGAGTTACATACAGATGCGTCCAAAGTTGGAATCAGAGGAGTGTTGAGTCAGAAGGGACATCCAATTGCCTATTTCAGTGGAAAACTTTCTGGAGCAAAAATGAGTTACAGTACTTATGATGTGGAGTTTATGCTATTGTGCAGGCCATGAAGCATTGGAGACATTACTTGTTCCACAAAGAATTTGTTTTGCATACAAATCATGAAGCATTGAAACATTTACAAGGGCAGAATAAAATTATAGCTAGGCACGCATCGTGGATAGCTTATTTGCAGCAATTTACATTCGTCATAAAGCACAAGTCTGGAGTAACTAATTGCGTCGCCGATGCATTGAGTTGGAGGAATAATTTACTAACAACCATGCGAATAGAGGTGATGGGTTTTGACTAACTTCCAAATCTACTTACTTCAGATTCATATTTTTCCGAAATCCTAGACAAAGTCAAGCGGGGAAAGATGGCTAGATATATGCTGGTTGAAGGTTCTATTCAAAGGAAATCAGTTGTGTATTCTAGATTGCAGTCTACGAATGAAAATCATCAAAGAATTACATGAAGAAGGACACGTAGGCTGCGACCGTACTATGCAGTTGATCTCAAAGTCTTATTTTCGACCGTCAATGAGGAAGGAGGTTGAAAAGTTCGTTAGAGGTGCCGTATTTGCCAAGTTTCAAAGGGGGCCGCAACAAATGCAGGTTTATATATGTCGTTGCCTATATCTACTAAACCATGGGTGGATGTTTGTATGGACTTTGTATTGGGCTTGCTGAGGACGCAGCATGGCAATGATTATATCTACGTGGTGGTTGATTGGTTTTCAAAAATGGTACATTTTATCGCATGCAAGAAGACTGCAGATGTCGCACAATTATACTTCAGAGAGATCTATCGTCTTCACGGGTTTCCTGAATCTATTGTATCGGATAGAGACACTCATTTTCTGAGTCGTTTTTGGATGAGTCTATGGAGAATGGTTGGGACAAAGCTGAAATTTAGTAGTGCTTATCATCCACAAACGGATGGACAAACAGAAGTTGTGAATAGATCCCTAGGTAATCTATTGAGATGCCTCGTGAATGACAATTTGAAGAGTTGGGATTCCAAGCTGTGTCAAGCTGAGTTTGCACACAACCATGCAGTTAATCGTAGCACTGGGTTCAGTCCAATCCAGATTGTTTACTCAATAATCCCTAAGGGGCCATTAGATTTATCTATAGCACCACAATAGAAAGGAGTGATCAAACAAGCTAGTGATTTTGTAAATGAATTGCAAGAGTGCCACAAGGTTGTGCAGGAATGATTGCTTAAGGCGAATGAGAAATATAAGCAATCCGCAGATATTAAATGACGAAATGTTGAGTTCAAAGAAGGAGATTTTGTATATGCAGTATTGAATAAGGATCGATTTCCTATTGGTACTTACAACAAACTAGCTTCTAGAAAGATTGGCCCTTTGGAAATCGTAAAAAAGATTAATGAGAATGCTTATCAGTGAAAATTGCCGGATTATACCCATACTGCTGACGTTTTCAACGTCAAACACTTGATTCCATATCATGGGAATAAGTATGTCGAAGAAGAGGAAAGTGTAAATTCGGGGTCGAATTCTTTTCAACCAGGGAAGGATGATGCAGCGCATCATGATAAGCGGGCGGAACAAACTCGACATAATGAGTTATGTCAATCGTATGCCAACCATCTTATGTCGTCTGCCTTAATTTGCCTTCCATGAGTCGCCTACCTTATAAGATAACGACTCAAGAAATCAAGCCGCATTTCTATAAGTCGTTCAGTTATGCCGCATTGTTCTCTTATGTCGCATGGTGTTGTGCTGTCTTTACGTCGTTCGGACTATGGCATTTTCCTTATGTCGCTTAAGTCATTCCTGAAGCCGTGCTATCTTCTTAGGTCGTATGTGTTGAGTTAAGTCGTATGCTGATTTCTTATGTCACATTGTTGTTAAGTCGTACGATTTTGTAACTCGCATGATGTTAAGTCGTATGTGTTAGGTCGTGAGTTGCATGTGTTGAGTCGCATGTGTGTGTTGTAATTTCCTATAAATAGGGGTGTGTTGTCATTTGTAAAGGCAGTTAATTTTTGAAAATAAATTTGTGTGTTTTCTTTGGCCACCATTGTTGGAAGTTGAGTGCGATCTCCTTCTTCTTTCCATCTTCGGGTTATTCGTGAGCGAATAAACGAATTTGAAGCCAATTCTCGGTATCACTTATGAGTGATCAACGATCGAATTGTAGATCTTTAAACATGGCATCTTGCGAGATCAACGGGTTGGAGATAGCTAGATTCTGGCATCATCATGATCAACGGAACTGAGCATTTATCGTCTATCGGTTTATTTGACACGAAATCATCATTTTGTGAGGAAGATCCTGGATAGGTTGTGACAGTTTGGTATCTAAACTATTCGAGCCTAGTCAAAGCTGCGTCAGACGTGGATTATGAGGATTCCTTCACGATGCTAAAGAGGGCCTTATTAGTGCGCCAGTGTTAGTTTTACTCGACGAATGCATGCGGGACTAGCCTTGGGGTAGTATTGATGCAGGAGGGGAGGGTAGTATGCTATGGGAGTAGACAGCTGAGAACTCATGAGAAGAACTACCCCACCCATGATTTGAAGCTGGATGTTGTTGTTTTCGTGCATAAGTCTTGGAGATATTACTTGCTAGGAGAGAGATTCGAGCTTTCACAGACCATAAATCATTGAAGTACCTATTCTCATAAAAGGATTTAAACTTGAGGCAGCAGAGTTAGATGGAGTTTCTGGCATCATATGACTTTGAGATAGCTTACACCCTTGGCAAGGAGAACGTGGTTGCAGATGCATTAAGTAGGAAGAGAACAACCCTTAGCCCAATGTTCATGGAGTGCAAAAGCATAGAGTTTATTTCCACCTTTGATTTTAAGCCCTCTATGGACATTACTCCTGGATTATTAATGGCACTTGAGGATAAGCCTACCTACAAAGATCAGACAGGCTCAAGGTAGTGAGAGGATTCAGAGCTTGTTGATTTTCAACATTGGATTAGAAGCCAACATTATCCCATCGATAATAAAGGGTGGCTAAGGAGAGATTGAAAACTTTGTGTCCCCCGCACTGATAATTTAGTGAGTGCAATTGTAGCAGAAGCACACCATTTTCGAATGACTGGTGATAAGGTGTATAGAGACATGAAGAGAGTGTTTTATTGGGGTGGCACGAAGAAGGATGTAGCAGAGTTTGGGACTTAGCTTTTTGTGAGCCAAATGGTTAAGGCAGAGAAGTAGAGGCCTGGCGGATTTCTTCAACCATTGGATGTACCCAAATGGAAGGGGGATAGTGTTTCGATGGACTTCATAGATGGTTTACCCCGATCTAGGAAGGGGAATACTAGTATTTTGGTGATTGTGGATCGTTTTACTAAGAGCGCCCAATTCATTCCGGTCAAGGGTAAGAGGACATCACCTTATTTGGTATCCATATATGTTTATGAGATAGTGTGACTTCATAGAATTCCCTCTAGCATAGTGAGTGACAGAGACCCTATCTTTACTAGCGAGTTTTGGAGGTGCTTGCAAGAGCTTTTAGGGACATAGCTTAGATTGATATGGACTATCACCTTCAAACGGATGGCCAAACAGAGATAGTTCATAGAGTTCTCGAGGATTTGTTGAGGATGTGCATTCTTGATTTTAGAGGGAATTGGGAGGAGCACCTTCCTTTGGTGGAATTCACATATAAAAATAGTTTTTTGGCTAGCATTGGGATGGCTCCTATTGAAGCCCTTTATCGAAGACCTTGCAAGTCGACTTCGTGTTGGTCGGAGTCTACAGGAAGATTGCTACTTGGTCCCGACATGGTTAGAGAGACTTCGAAAAAAAATTATATGATTAGAAAACAATGAAGACGGCCCAAGATAGACATAAATCCTATGCATATAAGTAGAGAAGGGATATTGAGTTAGAGGTAGAAGATTTGGTTTCCATTAAGGTGTCTCCACTAAGAAAGGTAGTGTGGTTTGGATCGAAAGGGAAACTTGCTTCCTGATTAGTAGGATCGTTTCACATTGTGGAAAGGATAGGGAAGAAGGCGTATTGGATAAAGCAACCAGAGAGGCTTGTGGTGATGTTTTTCATGTTTCATACTTGAGAAAGTGCTTACATGATTCGTTAGAGGTAGTGGAACCTAGCCAACTTGAGGAAGTTGAAGTGGAGAGAGAAGCATCAGTTCGTTGCATTCCTACTAAGATCATTGGACATGATATCAAGAAGCTTAGGAATAAGGAAGTCCCTTTGGTTAATCTAAAGTGGAGAGATAGTATTGAGGAGGCTACGTAGGAGGCTGAGGAGAAAATACGTATCTCTTATCCACATCCCTTCGATGGTACATCTTGAATTTCCTATTTCCATCTTTAGTTTTGAATAGGTTCTTTCCTTTGGTATCCTTTAGGAAGGTAGATCTTAGGATTTAACCTTTGTATGGTAGGACTAAATGTGAACATGTTACTAGAACATGCTATGTATGTTGGACGCAAGTGGTTATAAGTGTTTTCTAATGGATGCATATACACACGCTCGGCACTATTATCTCTTAGAGATCGGCCTAATTAGGTCACTAAAGCATATGCATATGTATGTGTGTGCACTTTCATTTTTATTTCATTGTTGCTATGAATAGGTGATTATCATATGATTGTTGCATTTGGATGATGGTTGTAGCATGTAAATAGAAATAGCAGTTGTCATTAGGGAATTTGCAGTCATTTGGATACTCGGCACGGACATGAGCGCATAAAAAAGAGGTCGACTGAATCAGTAGACTGCCTAATCTTTGGCATTAGTTAGGGACATTGACACTACACTATTGCATATACAATAAATTGCATTAAAAATCTTAAGGAAAATGGATGAAATGGATGATCGTTGAATATGTGGTTGTGGAATTTGGATGAAAATATTTATTTCATTCTTCTGTCCTTAGAGATTTTAGGGGCGAAATCCTTTAAGGAGGGGAGAATGTAACACTCGGCATTTTTAGATAATAAAATAACCAAAATAATCATTAAATAGTGAAATCAAACATTTTTGGAATTGTCAGAATTTAGCTACAGGGGTTGCACCATTGGGTCCGTGGCAATTTTTCGATCAATTTCCATATATAACTTGTCAAAATCCGAGATAGTATGAAGAAGTTACGAGAGAAACAAGATATCAGAATAAAATAAAAACATATAAATTAAGATGAAAAAATAGTCCCTATAGGTCGACTTGCAAAACCCCAAGGTCGCCCCGCATTTCCCTCTTGGACGTAAAAACGTCCAGAAGTGAGCCAATGGATCCAAAGTTGATTTTCATGCGATCTGAAGCATTTTTTCTAGATCCATTGATTCGCAGCGAGCCTGTGATGTGGTTGCACCAGATTCAATTCAAAAATCCGATGGTCTGGGATTCCTGAACTCCATTATAAATAGAACCCAAGGCCTAACTATTTTCTCATAATCAGATTTTTCTCCCAATTGGATTCATTGCCTGAGGCTGAATCCAAAATAGAAATTCTTTGTGGGGAGGAAATCTTTTTAATAAAAATATTTTACACCCTAGAAGTGGATCTAGGAAGGCCAAGGATTAGAGCTAAGGACCATAGGTGAGTGTTTTGTAATTATTTTAGATTTGTAAGCAATTTAAAGTAATAGGGTTTTCAATATTTGTAGTTTTTCTATAATTTTGAGACAGTTTTTATGTAATTCTATTTACAGTCAGTTTTTAAGTAAATTTCAGAAGTTCTTTTCAATTTATGTTTATTCAGCTATTTTGTTCAGTTATTTGCAGTAATTTGTAGTTATTTACATCTGTTTTAACTTGGAATTTAGCCTGTAAATGTTAGTTTCTTTTTTGTAGAGACTTGATGCTTTTTTAAGCGAATAAAATATTAAAAAGAGAAGAATTTGCAAATATGGATTTAATATAGAAAAACACTAAATTTAGAGAAATCAGATGTAAAATGAGAAAAAGTGAAATAAAATGGAGATGGACTGAAATAGGCAAATAGAAGAGTAACAGTTGCAAGAACATTGATAACAAGTAGGTTATAATTCGAAAGAAAGAAATAACAGAAGGGGCATGCTTTAAAACTTAGATCTTGGATTAAGTTAATAAGCAAATATAGCAGTAGTGGCCCACACGGCAGCATTCCCTTTCAAGTCTAGGACTTACGGTCTCACACGTGGGTGAGGCTGGGCACGCTTATGCTGATTAGGGTAAATAAGTAGCCAATAGATAGAGACTCAAATTTGAGGATTTGGACAAGGGGTGCAAAGTTAGAAGATTTGTTTATTTAGGACCTGTATATGCAGCATTTCCTTCCAGGTCGAGGGCTGATGGTCTCAATGTGGGTGAGGTTGGGCATGCTTATGTTGATTAGGGTAAATAAAGGGTCAAATATGGGTCAATAGTTAGTGTGTGCCGACGATGACCGAGCGTGCGACATCGACTAGGGCAAATAATTTGCAACTGTAACACCTCGAATTTTTATATAATTAAATAAAATCAATTGAATTAACATAATTGCAAAACAGAATACAAATGTCAAATATATGCATTTAAGAGTTAAGAGGTTACATAGATTTATGCAAGCAATGAGTGTGTGATTAATTGACGCGACAATCATAGTTAGTAATGCAGGAAATGTTAGGGCAGAAATAAATTGCGAGAAGCCAACCGAATTATTGAGCAGTTTCCTTTATTCGCTCGAAGTACCCAAAGAAGAGATAAAGGATTTACTAATTATTGGAGCTTCAAGGATATTTTTAAAGAAGTGCAAGTTTTACCTCCCCGTTAGGAAGTAGAGTTCCGCATTGATTTGATCCCAAGAACCAGACCTATTGTACAACCTCATCGAAGGTTGGCTCCAAAGGAAAGAAGAGACTTGGAGAAGCAGATGTTTGAATTATTAGAAGGGATTGATCATACATAGCACATCGAGTACTGGATCGCCAATAGTGTTCGTTACCAAGGCAGATGGTTCTCCTAAATTATGTGTAGATTATCGAGAGTTGAATAAGGGGCTATCAAGAATAAATACCCTTTACCTAGGATTGATGACATATTTGACCAGCTCCACGGAGCTCGGATATTTACTCAACTTGATCTTGCCACTTGTTTTCATCAATTAAGGGTAGCAAAGGGGAGTGCACCCTTAATAGCTTTTCGTACTCCTGATATTTTTTACGAATGGTTAGTCATGCCATTCAGATCGATTAACGCGCCCGCTTATTTTGTAGGATTGATTAATAGAGTGTTTCGGGACTTTCTTAACAAGTTTGTTCTTGTTTTCATTGATAACATCCTCGTTTAGTCTGAACCGTAGGAAGAGCATAAGTACCATCTTCATGTTGTTCTTGGTACTTTAAGATGTCTTGTTTTAAAGGCAAAGCTCTCTATGTGCCATTTCTAGAAATCCAAAGTTAGATTTCTATGGCACGTTGTTTTGGGAGAAGGCATATCAATGTACACAACTAAAGTAGTTGCGGTCAAAGATTGGAAGAAACTAGAAAATGCAACGGAGGTCCAGAGTTTTTTAGGATTAGCAGATTTCTATAGAATGTTCATTAAAGATTTCTCGAAGATTGCTTCTCATCTAACAAATCTAACGAACAAAGAGACTTATGTTTTTTTGGACACCCAAGTGTGATAAAGCAATCAGTGAGTTAAAGGAGAAATTGACAAGTGTTCTCGTTTTTACTACTCCAAATGGGAGTGAAAGGTTAACAGTTTACATGGATGCTTGTAGGACTAGAGTAGGAGCTGTTTTGATGTAGAATGGTAAAGTAATAGCGTATGCGAGTCAACGGTTAAAACCCCATGAGAATAATTACGCTGCACACAGTTTGGAGCTTTTGGTAGTTGTCTTCGCATTAAAAGTGTGAAGGCACTATCTTTTGGATGCAAAGTTTGAGTTATTTACAGATCAAAAGTCATTAAAGTATCTTTTTTTGTAAAAGAATTTGAACTTAAGGCAGCAAAGATGGATGGAATTTCTTGCGTCTTATGACCTAGAGATTCTTTGTACCCTAGGGAATGCTAACACAGTTGCAGGTACGTTGTGTAGGACTGTGGCGACGATTGCAAATTTGAAAGTTAGGCCCGTACTAATGGAGAGAATTGCATATTTCCAGGGAGAAGACCCTAACCTAGCTCGGCTTAAGAAGGATGTTGAAAACGGAATTATTTCAAGTTTTTAGATTGAATATGAGGCATTTTAAGAATGAAAGGATGGATTTGTGTGCTAGATGTCAATGGAATTAGACAGGATGTGCTAAGGGAATGCTCGGTCAAAGTTATCTATCCACCTAGGAGTAACTAAAATGTTACATCACATGAAGAAAACATTTTGGTGGAAAGGGACGACGCGAGAGATTTCAATTTTCCTAAGCCAGTGAGCAAATTGCCAACAGGTAAACAGTGACCAATAGAAGACTGCTGGGTTACTCAACCCATTAGAGGTACGAATTGGAAGCGAAAGCAAGTATCAATGGACTTTGTTGATGGGTTACCCAAAACAAGAAGAGGTAATGAAGGCATTTGGGTTATTGTAGATTGATTAACAAAGAGTGCTCACTTTATTCCAGTGAAGCCAACTAGAATTGCAGCTTCTTTGGCAGTGATTTACTTAAGAGAGATAGTTCGACTGCATGGAATTCTAGTAGCTATAGTTAGTGATCGAGATCCCATCTTCACTTGTAGATTTTGGGGAGCATTGTAAGCCTCTTTAGGAACAGAGTTGAATTTGAGCATAGTCTATCACTCATAGATAGATGGGCAAACTGAAAGGGTGAACCAAAATTAGGAGGATCTCCTGAGAGCACGTATGTTGGATTTTGGAGGTCCTTGGGAAGATCATCTGCATTTGGCAGAGTTCTCTTATAACAATAGTTACTAATCTAGCATTGGCATGGCACCCTACGAGGCTTTGTATGAACAGCCATGTAAACCAACTTTATGTTGGGTTAAGACCAAAGACCGACGAATTCTTAGACCAGAGATGATTCGAGAAGCATCAGAGAAAGTGGCTATGATCAGGGAAAAAAAATGAAAGAAGCCCAGCATCGATAGAAAAGTTATGTCGCTCGAAGGAGAAGGGACTTATATTTTGCGCTTGGGGATTTTGTATTTATGAAAATTTCCCGATGAAGGGAGCTGTAAGATTTAGGAGAGCAAGAAATCTAGCACCTAGATTCATTGGACAATTTAGAATTCTTAAGAGGATTGGATCATTGGCCAACAGGCCAGAATCGCCTGAAAGTTTGTCAGAAGTCCATAATATTTTTAATGTATCTCATCTGAGGAAGCATGTTCATGATCCGTCGCTGATTGTAGAGACATCTGTTTAGGGTGACTTGGAGATAGAACCAAATTTGATGGTAGTTTGACACCCAGTTCATATTATAGATGGGGATGAAAGGAGACTGAGGAACAAGGTGGTCAATCTCGTGAAAGTTCAGTGGAGTAATGATCCTCGTGATTGTACTTGGGAGACTGGGCATCATATTAGAGAAACTTGCCCTGATGTAATATCAAGTTAGTTGTTTGTTATTTGAATGTTCATATATAGCATATTCGCTGTGCATTGCTATATGAATTTTTAGGTATAATAAATACTTTTTGGACTGTCTTTTGTGTATTAATTTCGAGGACAAAATTCTACAAAAGGGAGGAGAGTGTAATGGCCCGTAAATTAATTGCTTCCTATTTGAATATTTAAATAATTTCTAAATATTTAAATAATGGATTTTAATAACCAAATAAATGTATTTTAAATATTATTTATGGTATTAAATCAATTTTTTAATTTTATTTATCAAAATAAATAGTTCAAATAATAAATAAAAAAGTGACCGAAGAATGTTTTTCAAAATTTCGACTTTTCAGCTTCAGAAGTTCATCGGAAACGTTCTGCACTTTTTGTATCATTCATATACACATGCATACACATGTACGTATGTCATGTGATAGGTTAATGATAGTGTTAACATAAATAAACCATGCATAGAATTAAATAAAACAAGAATTGACTTAAAAATATAAAATAGTACTTAAGTAACCTAAGGAAGCACTTAACCATAACCTAAGACAGCTAGGTGAGCACAAGGCATGTTGAAAGGGGTGGTCCATGAATGGTGCCTGTGCACCTATGAGCATGGAGAGGCATGGTCTCCATGTTTCGTGGCAACATACACTATATTTTAATGTTTTTGTTAAATTAAATTAATACTTCAGTATTTACCTATAAATACCACTGCACGTACTTTGTTCTGACTTTACATATTCATTTCCATCTTCATTTTTTATCTCTTTATGTTCGTGAACACTTCCATGGCTTCCAAAAGAGATTCAATAAATCAAAAACTAGTTTACACACTCTTAAAACCAATTTAAAACTCTACATATACACATACGAACACTCCTATACCTAAACCAAGGTCGTTTCCACCTCAAACCTCTGAGGTCGAGACCTTTATTGACCAAGGCCGAACCTAACTAAGCCCATTAAGGGTCCAAAACTCCAAGCTAAGGTGTCGTGATGATAATTCATGAGTTTGGCAACTTGTCATGGCGATCTGGTTAAGATTGTAATCGTTTTGGTGAATAAAGCTTTCACCTTTGAATCCTAAAATTTATCTATATTCATGCCCATGCTTTTAGCTATTGAATGCTTATTATATAATTGTAATAATGGTTTGGTTGATGGTTTGGTTTTTTGCTTGAAAGATTGTTGCTTTGGAAAGTTAGTAAGCAAATCATTGTTTATATGGAAATCTAGTAGTAGAAATAATGTCATTATTGTTAAATGCTTGATATATGTTATGATATTGTAAATCATTATGTATTTATGCTCATACCTTGGTTATGCGATGTGCGATTGTGTTGCAAATGTAATATGCTCGAATTTCGAATCCCCCGTGTAGCGACTGTTGTTATATCGGCACTTTCGGAAAATCACCTTCTACCAGAACCGTTTGGTTTCATTATCGTGGTTGTAATTATTTTCCAAGTTAAGAAAGTTTTTGATTAATGATGCTTTTAATAATCATTAATTATTTCAAAAATGATTAATTAATTAATTAATTAATAAGGATTATAGTTAACCAATTAACTTATTAATGATGTGTTTAAAATTAACTAATCACATAGTCAATGATGTTTTCATTTTATTTAATGATGTTTACGGCTAATTAATCTTTGGATAATGATGGATTATAATTAATTTTTTTATTATTTAATGATATTTTAAAATCAATTAACCCTTTTTAATTAATGACTTTTAAAGTAAATCTGTTTAACCTTAAATAAATCTTTTCTTAAATAATGTTTTAATTAATTAATCACTTTTAAATAATGATATTTAATTATTATTTAATTAATCATATTATTAATCAATTGAATTAATGATGTGTTAAAGGAGATTTCTCTTTTTGAATTAAAGGTAATTGAAATAAATTAATGAACTAGTTAACAAAGTATTAAAGTTAATTAATCAAATGTATAAGGAAGTTTTAAGTTGTTAAATATTTTTCGTAATGATGTTTCAAAGTAAACTCTTTGACAAAGTGTTTTAAAGCTAATACTTTTAATGTGAAGTCAAGTACAAATTCGGGTTTTCAAAATAAAAAAATGTTTGATTCGTTTATGAAAATGGATTAATTTACGTAAAGTGAATCACTTAAATGGAAATGATTTATTAGTTAATTAAAACTAAACATTAAAGTAGTAGACTTGTCGCTATTTTGAAAGCTAAGAATAATCGTGAGACATGACTTTGAGGTAACACTACTTGACTTGTCCGGCATTATTGTTAACCAAGAAATAGTACAAGTTTGAATTCGATGTGTGGTGGTAAGTATACAAGACTTAATTTCCATATACGATCGTTTTATATCCTCGATAGTTGGTTTCTCTGCTATCGGTTACTTCGGCTTTTTTATTATCGTCATTCTAAGATGGTTTTTTGCTCCATTGAGCTTTGATATCCTTTGAGGGAAATGACTAAAACCAAAGCGTTAGAGGGGGTCAAACTATATGGGGTTGCTCCCATTAGAATACTTTCACATCTCGTCTAGATTGGATTCGATAAAGCTATTAGGTGTGAAATATTGGGATACTCGGTATGGTTTAATGGGGTCCAGTTTGGAGGTTTTCGAGAAGTGTCATGGAGTATATGAGCTTCTTAGAAGTATATTACTAAAGGTATAATTCAAGGGTGGTGCATCTTCCTAGTCATTTGATGGAGATTTTCTTTTTCTTATTTGATTCGAACCTTCAAATTTATTTAGTTGTTTGCACCAGAAAGAGTCAACCACTCTTTGTGGTGTTTAATTATTTATCCAATCCTTACGTTTGGATGTTGATTTATGTGAGAGTAAAACCATTCCGTGTTCAGTGGCATGGTCTTACATGTTTTTTGTTTAATTTCACACCCATTGCCTACAATTTTTACTCATACCAAGCATATCGACAACCCGAGTTGTTTGTTTTTCCCTAAACTCTCAAGTACATATTTTATTTGAGTAGCCCAAAAGTAGCAGGTCTTTGTTGGGCTCTTTTGAAGATGACATTCTAGCAGGAGCCTTTTCATCTTCTAAAGTTATCTATTCCATTGTATTATCTAATAAGTGTAGGTATATTTTGTTTCAACATTTCTAAAGGTAGGATGTTATAACTGCCTAAGCTTATTTGTAGAACCTTTGTGTAACTCTGATAAATCCCCGTTAAGTAGTAACCTGATGTACTATTACCTATTATATCTTATTTAGCAGTTTTGTTGAGGCTTTCTATTCTGTTCTTCATTTCACCCCATGACGACTCATCTTTCTGATGCTTGGGCAACGGCAAATGAACACCTAAGACGTCTTAAATGTAGTTCTGAGGGGTTAGAAAGATGGGTCATCACAATTTATGTATGTATCTTTGTGTTTTTGTGTGTGTGTGTATAATCAACTAAGTGTCATTGCTTAATGAAATGATAATGAAATGTTGTCCAATATTTACTCTAAAATACTAAATGTGATTTAAAATGAATAAATTATTTATAATAACATAGAATACAATTTAGCACAAAATAGAATAATAGATTACCTTTTCGTTTCACTAACTGCTTATTGTGCAATATATGTGAACCAACAAAATGAACGAATAACAATACAAAATGGACAAAGACTCATATTTGGAGGTTTATAGTTGATCAATTCCATATAGTATCCCAAGAAGCTAATTTAATTTGGTATGTACCTTAAGTTGAATCATTTGGTCATTCGACCCAATCAAAAGCTAAAATCAACTGTTAATCACTTGTTCATCATTTTTTATGTCCGACTTTTGATAAAGCTTTACAACCTTTAAATTTTTTAAAATTCATTAACTTTTAGTCCACCCATATTTGTATTCCTTTGGTTACATTGGTTCATTAACCATGAGTAAAGTTCAAGCATTATGTTCTTTCTACCTTCGAGCATATTGAAGGCTTGATTTTCAATCGATAGATTCAAAGTGCCCAAGCAAATTACGAGCTACATTATGCGCATCAAGGTTGTTGACTAGATGTCACTGACGATGTACCGAAATGACATGTAACTTGGATTGAGATTTGGATTTTGAAGGAAGAATATTTGAGCATGTTTATTGAGAATATGGTTAACAATTTTGTTCAAATTATGATTGGCAATGATTGTAGATTACTCATGAATGAACTTAGGCTTAGCTCAGTTTTGATTTTACCCATTACTAAAAAAAATTCGTTTGTATATAAATATCAATTTAATATAAATTGATTTCCATTTCATTTTACAAATTATATTTCAATAAATCGACAATTTTATTCAATTCAATATCCTTTTACTTATATTTAATTATTCATTGTTCGAGTAAATTTATTTTCAACCATTTCAATCATTTGAAAATTATTTCTGATATTAAAATATTTTATTTAATTTCAATATATTATCACTAAATAATTTAGTAATTTAATTCAAGTTATCAAAGCAACATTTTTTATTAAATAGAATTTAATTAACTAAAAATTTATTTACAAAATATCAATTATTAGAAATCGAATTCAAGTACTTTAATGTTACTTATATTTATTTATTTATACAGCGTAGAAAGCAGGGTTGTTATAGACTACCCTTTATGAAAAATGCATCCACGAAATTTCTTATATAGAGACGTTATACATAACTAATTTCCTGAACTTTCTTCATATTCTACAAACTTCAGTCAACCTTAAGCTACTCAATCCTCTATGTGGATCTTTCTCCAAATTATCTTATCATATTCTATGATTCATGTAGACTCGTTCAACGATTTTCTATTTTCGCATACGATAAATTTTATGAAATTTTTTGTAGTGTTAGATTTTTCAAATTTTTTTACCATAGTCTCCTTTGTACGTATAGCATTCCAGAAATCAAAACATAAATATATTACAATGAATATACATCCCAATCAGCTGGGCATCTCGAAACATGGGAAAATAATATAATGTCGCATAATATACCTATATAACGTAAAACCGTACCCTTTTTAGCATTTAAGCAAGTTATTTTACTTTTATGCAAGCAAATAGCGAGCCAACACCACTAAATAGCCCAAATATGCATCATCAATGCCTATTCACAACTTAAGTTAAAATATAAGTTGCATATAAAGAGGTATAAGAGGTATGGATTTATTCAATATACCAACAACATCACATTCATATTTAAACCACATTCCAATGAAATTTCAAAGATCGAAAACACCAAATTAAGTAATGGTTTTAAAAAGGAAATTATTGGATAATGTATTAGCTTTCCAAAACAACTTTTGGGTTGTAAAAATGTCAACTACAACTTGGGTTATGAAAGATTTTCCAATGGTGAAAAATTCTGAAATAGTAAAACAAATGCAAGCACACTCTTCAAATATGCATTTTGAGCCTATAAATCAATTTTTTGGCAAATTTCCTAGAATAATTTGTTGCTTATGTTCTTAAATTTCCACAAATGAAAAATGGTCGAATTTGGACAAACTGTTTGAAAGTTATGGTCAGTGGAGTCAACGTTGGTATGAGGAGTTTGAATTCTCGTAATGGCAAAATACATTCATTTTAATTCTTGTTTAAACCATAGTAAATCTCAAAATTTTGCATTGTATTTCCATTAAAAATGGTTCTCTAATAACATAACTTTCTAGTGAATTTAAAATTGTCGAAAACGGTTCAAAATTTGGAGATTTAAGTTTAAAACTAATCATACTATTTTAGTAATTCTGTAAAATGACTTCACTTCCAAAATATACCACCATCATATAAAATTTTCAAATGTTTTAAAATCAACTTTTCAAAACTTTCTTTGAACCCTTCCAAATTACTTGAAATTACTTTCACTTTCCAAACCTTTCACAAAACATTTGGTACCATATTTGCAAAGCTGTACAAAATCACTTTCTTTCAAATTGTTTCAAATTACTAGTAAATACTAATTTCCAAAAACTTCACAAATTTTCAATTCATAAAATTTTACTTTATTAGAATATTTCTTATTTACAAAATTAAGGAAATTTATTCGAAATGCGAATGCGCTATAATTTTATTTTAACTTTCTCTTAATAAAAAAACACACATATATAAGTTATTTCTTATTACACACAACGTATTCATATTTTAACATATATAAAAGGCACACCAACCATACAATCAACCAAAAATTTCACACATAATATATTTCTAAATACACCATATGGGTATATTTCAAATTTACAAATACATTAAAATATAATTTATCGAACATTTCCTTGCTATTGATTCTAGTATAAAGTTTTAACCGAGTGATTAACGTTACCTTGCCATCGACTCCAACTACCTACAACTGCTCAATTGCTGCAATCATGTAATAATCTAAACATATGAAAACATTTTATTAGTTATAAAGCAATTCATTGCTTTACTAGAATAATATTTACAATTATATATTGTCGAAAATACGATTCTAGTGCTTTAATGATAACAATTATATGATAATATTACCAATATGTTTATTGAGTTATTTTAGGTGAGATGATAGTGGAGCAATATGAGCATAAGTTCAATGCATTGTCTCGCTTTGGATCAGGATTGATTGATATGCCAATTAAAAAGAAAGCAATGTTCATGAAAGGAATGCGACCAAAATTCCATCAGGAAATGACCAATCATCTCAACGGTACCATTACCAATTTGATTAGTATGGCTTTGAGGTTTGAACCTCATCATATTGAGCAAGGAGTTTAGAAGGGGGCATGTCAGCAGTTAATGCCCAACCTTTATCGATTATATCTATAGCTAGTAAGCCATTTCTCAAGCGCAAATGGAAGAAGAAGTGGTCCAGAAAGAAGCCTGGAGGTGAAGCTCCAGCTCAGATTAAGTAGTTAGACTTGACCAAGGTTCTTTGTTTTAAGTGCGACACAATGGACCACAATGCAAATAATTGCCCAGAGACTAACCAACTGGTATGCTACAATTGCAGCAAAAATTGACATAAAGAACTAGTGTCCTTTTCCAAGGAAGGGATCATAGGGATGAGTTTTTACTATTGAGGAAATACCATCTACTTCTAGAGGTCCAAAAGGAAAGTAGAAGTTGTAAGGTACACTATCCATTTTTGATATTCATATTAGAGTGTTATTTGATACCAGTGTAACCCGTAGTTTTATCTCATATAACGTAATGAATCAGTTAAATCTTAAATATGTTATTCTCTATAATTCCCTTTGTATGTTGAACCCAATAGGGGGTCCGACAATCTTGATTCCATGTGTTTGAATGTGCCTATTTCTTATCGAGATTGGTATTTCTTTTCCGACTTGTTTATGCTCGGGTTCATGGGTATGGGGTATTATTGGGAAAAGATTGGTTATCTAAGTTTAGAGCAATCGTGGAATGTGATCGAAGGATTATTATAGCTATACTAGAAATATTGGGGTAGACATAAATTGCGGAAGGCCAAGCGAATTAATGAGTAGTTTCCTTTATTTTCTCGAAGTACCCAAAGAAGAGATAAGAGATTTACTAAGTATTGGGGGCTTCAAGGATATTTTTGAAGAAGTACAAGGTTTATCTCCTCACCAGGAAGTACAGCTCCATATTGATTTGATCCCAAGAACCAGACCTATTGTACAATCTCATCGAAGGTTGGCTCCAAAGGAAAGAAGAGAGTTAGAGTAGAAAATGTTTGAATTATTGCAGAAGGGCTGCATCATATGTAGCACATCGAGTTGGGGATCGCAGTAATGTTCGTTGCCAAGGCAGATGGTTCTCTTAGATTATGTGTAGATTACCGAGAGTTGAATGAGAGGACAATCAAGAATAAGTATCCTTTACCTAGGATTGATGACATGTTTGACTAGCTACATGGAGCTTGAATATTTTCTCAACTTGATCTAGCCACTAATTTTCATCAATTAAGGTAGTAGAGGAGAGTGCACCCTTAACAGCTTTTCGTACTCCTGATATTTTTTACGAATGGTGAGTCATGCCGTTCAGATCAACTAATGCACCCGCTTATTTTGTGGATTTCACTAATAGAGTTTTCCGGGACTTTTCTTAAAAATGTTTTTCCTCATTTTCAATGATGACATCCTCGTTTAGTCTAAAATGAAGGAAGAGCATAAGTACCATCTTCATGTTGTTCTTAGTACTTTACGACATCATGTTTTGAAGGCAAAGTTTTCTATATACCATTTCTGGAAATCTGAAGTTAAATTTCTAGGGCATGCATTTCGGGGAGAATAAATATCAGTGGAACCAATTAAAGTACTTGTGGAAGAAACCTAATAATGCAATGGAGGTTGAAACATCCCACACCCCTTAATATATCCAAAAGGTTACATTAAAAGGCATGGTGCGGTGTAGGTATAACTGAAACTAACAGAGACTAAGATTCACAAGACAAATATAGATAAAAATAGCGCAAACTTAAAGTTATAACTCAATTAACATGAAGCTTCATAACTGCTTCATAAATAAGTCAATTACCGAATACCACATACATGTCTAAAAATCCAATATGTCTCATGAAACAAAAACTCATAGTCTCAAAATCAGAGTACATAATATCCCACGAAATAAGCCAGTACATAGAAATAACAAAAGCTGAAATAAGAGAAATACATAGAAGAAATCTTCTCCAAGAGAACTCCAAGCTGCAGCAATTTACTAACTTCTCCCTTGATTGCCTAAGAGGGGAAAGGAGAAAATAGAGGAGTGGGTCAGACTAAAAGTCTAGTGAATGATAGCAATTACTAAAGTCTTTAAGCAAGAAAAAGTAATAGACTCTACAACAGTTCTAGCATAAATAAGAATAATAAAGGAAATATGAAAGAAATAAATTGGAAATAAGTATGATTAATTATTGCTCAATTTATAAGATAGGTTAACATTGATTGTTTTCACTTATCCTCGATTTCTGCTTTAATTATGCTTAATTCCTAATCCTGTAATTAGGATGTGACCCTAACTCTACCCTTTTTGATCAGCCTGTTACTCCATAGACCTTACTATGGACCAGCCACTATATAACTCCATACACAGTTGCCAATGGTATCTACAGAAGATGCACAAAGAAACCACTATGGATCCAGATGACATATATAGCTCCCTACATATAAGCCAATGATGTCTTTGAAAGACACTCATACTAAGCACTTGAAACTCATAGCTATTACTGAGCACCCGTATGGAAGTCGCACGCGTAACTTCCACCATGCCCATGCTACCTTTTGCTCTACCTATTGGGTCTTCTTATTACCTCAACATCCAGCATAAGCGTGCCCCTCATCCCACCTCAAGCTAATGTGAGATCACCATGTGTCCATAGAATCTATAGGGGAAATGCTGTTAGTACTGGACCTTCATCCAAACAATATCTAGTTGTGCCCCTTATCCAAATCCCCCATGATTTGGACTTCAATTTGACCAATTACTACCATTCTTAGAATAAGTGTGCCCTAGGGAATGCTATTTGATACAGGTCCTACTTTCATCTTTACTTATTAACTTAGATAAATTATTTTAAATAAGCCTTAACAGTTTATCCCCACTATCTTTGCTTATTAATTTATCCTAAGTCTTAAAATAGTCCTCATTCTGTTCCATTTCTTATTATACCCTACGTTATAATCATGCTTATTACTTAACCCAAGGTCTAAGTGCGAAAATAAGCTTATTTCATCTTTTACTCTATTTAGTTATAATTCTAAGTTATAACCATGCCAATTATCTTGAATTAGTCCAATTCTAATTATAATTAGGCATAATTTCAGTCCAATTTCATTATTTATTACAATATTTATAATTTACATCTTATTTTCTTCATTCAATATTCTTACTTTTATAACCCATATTCACGTTTTAATTTATTCTAATCCATACGCGAAGAAAAGGGATGAAGAGAATAGACGCTTGCAAAAAAATCCAAAGCGTCGAAAAAGATGTAAATAACAGTAAATAAACTTAAATACTGAAAACTATAAAAAAAAGCTATGCTAAATAGAAATAAATCAAAATTACTGAAAAGAATAGCTAAAATGAGATAGACTGAAATAATTTTAAAAACTGTAAATAGACTACTAAAAAGGCTATTCCAAAAATCATAGTAAAACTACAACTATTGGAAACCCTATTATTTTAAATTACTTAAAGAAATCTTAAAATATTATAATCACTCACCTCCGGTCCAAAGCTTTTCCTTTAGTCTTCCCAGATCCACTTGGAGTTGTAAAATATTTAATTTATAAATATTTACTTCTTTGGAAAAATTATTTCGTTTTGGGTCCTTCCAAGAAAGGTGAACCCAATTGAAGAAAATCTAGAATGAAAAAAGTGTTAGGTCTAGCGGTCCATTTATAGGTGTAGAAGTGGGCTCAGATCTTTGGATTTAGAGATTGAATAGGACGCAACCACGTCATAGGCTGAAATAGGGGCCAACAGATGTAGAAATGGACGGACCAGATCGGTTCAAACTATGTAAACACGTGTTTACTCGTCACCAATCGTTCGAACGGTCGAACGTTCGTTCGCTTGCCAATAGGAAAGGCGGGTCGACCGCCCCTTGCCTAGTTCAACCGGTCGGTCAATCTGTATGTGTGTGTGTGTGTATATTTCTTTTTATTTCTGCTTATTTTTTTTATTTTATAACTTGGTTACATTGGCTCGGTTTATGACGTTCTATATATGCAAATTGACTAGAAAATTACCACGGATACAATGGTGCAACTTCCGTGGCTTGATTCTGATAATTTCACAAAGTTATTTTGTTCTTTAATTAATTAATAAAATTAATTTTGACGGGTTAAATTTCAGGTTGCTACAGAGGTTAGGAGTTTCTTGGGATTGGCAGATTTCTATAGACGGTTTATTAAAGATTTCTCGAAGATTGCTTCTCATCTAACAAATCTAATGAACAATGAGACTTAAATTTGTTTGGACACCCAAGTGCGATCAAGCATTCAACGAGTTAAAGGAGAAATTGACAAGTGTTCATGTTTTAACTATTCCAGATGGGAGTGAAAGGTTAACAGTTTACACGAATGCTTGTAGGACTAGACTGGGAGCAGTTTTGATGTAGAATGGTAAAGTAATAATGTATGAGAGTCGACATTTGAAACCCCATGAGAAGAATTACGCTACATACGATTTGGAGCTTTTGGCAGTTGTCTTCGCATTGAAAGTGTGGAGGCACTGTCTTTTGGGTGCAAAATTTGAGTTATTTGCGGATCACAGGTCATTATACTATCTTTTTACGTAAACAGATTTGAAATTAAGGCAGTGAAGATGGCTGGAATTTCTTGAATCTTATGACATAAAGATTCTTTACACCCCAGGGAAAGCTAACGTAGTTGTAGATGCATTGAGTAGGTGTGTTGGGATGATTGCAAATTTAAAAGTTAAGTAGGTACTAATGGAGAGGATTGCATATTTCCACGAAGAAGATCCTAACATAGCTCGACTTAAGAAGGATGTTCAAATTGGAGTTATTTCTAGTTTTTAGATTGACTCTCGAGGCATTTTAAGGATGAATGGACGGATTTATGTGCCGGATGTTAATGAAATTAGACAGGATGTGCTAAGAGAGTGTCATCGGTCAAATTTATCTATCCACCTAGGAGTAACTAAAATGTTTCAGAACATGAAGAAAACCTTTTGGTGGAAAGTGATGAAGAGAGACTTTCAATTTTCTTAAGCGAGTGTGCAAATTGCCAATAGTTCAAGAGTGACCAACAAAAGACTGCTAGGTTACTCCAACCAATAGAGATATCGAATTGGAAGTGGGAGCAAGTATCCATGGACTTTATCGATGGGTTTCCCAGAACAAGAAGTGGTAATAAAGGCATTTGGGTAATTGTAAATCGATTAACAAAGAGTGCACACATTATAACGGTGGAGCCAACTAGAACTACAGCTTATTTGGAAGGGATTTATTTGAGGGATATCATTCGACCTCGTGGAATTCCAATAAGTACAGTCAGTGATTGAGACCCATCTTCACTAGTCGATTTTAGGAAGAATTGCCAGCGCTTTAGGCACAGAGTTAAATTTAAACATAGTTTATCACCCACAGACAGACGGGCAAACCGAAAGGGTGAACTAGATTTCGGAGGATCTCCTGAGAGCATGTATTTTGGATTTTGGAGGTTCTTGGAAGATCATCTGCATTTGACAGAGTTCTCTTATAACAACAGTTATCAAGTTAGCATTGGCATGGCACCATACGAGGCTTTGTATGGACGGCCATGTAACCCACCTTCATGTTGGGCTGAGATGGAGACTGGTTAATTCTTGGACCATAGATGATCGAGAAGCATCAGAGAAAGTGGCTATGATCAAGGAAATGATGAAAGAAGCCCAGCATCGACAGAAAAGTTACTTCGATCAAAGGAGAAGGGAATTAGATTTTACGGTCGAGGATTTGGTATTTGTGTTCCTCGATGAAGGAAGTTATAAGATTTAGGAGAGCATGAAAGCTAGCATCTAGATTCATTGGACCGTTTAGAATCATAAAGATGATTGGATCATTGGCCTACAGGGTAGAATTGCCTAAAAGGTTGTCGAAAGTCCATAATATTTTTCATGCAAGTCATCGGAAACTTTTGCAAATTTTGTATTCCACATATGCACATGCACACACATGTACATATGTCATGTGATTGGTTAATGACAGTTTTAAAATAAATAAACCATGCTTAGATTTAAATAAAACAAGAACTAATTTAAAAATATAAAATAAGCATAAGTGACATACGGAAGCACTTAGCCATAACCTAAGCTACCTAGGTGAGGACAAGGCATGGTGAAGGGGGGTCAATGAATATTGCGTGTGCACCTATGAGCATGGAGAGGCATGGCCTCCACGTATCATGACAACATATAGTATATTTTAATGTTTTAGTTAAATTAAATTAATTCTTCACTCTTTAGCGATAAATACCACTACACATACTTTGTTCTCACTTTACATATTCATTTTCATCTTCATTTCTTATATATTCATGTTCATGAACACTTCCATGACTTCCAAAAGTGATTCCAAAATCAAAAACTAGTTTATACACTCATAAAACCAAGTTAAAACTCCACATGTACAAATACAAATACTCATATACCTAAACCAAGGCCATTTCCACCTTAAGACTCCAAGTTCGAGCCCTTTATTGCCCAAGGTTGAACCTAAATCAGCCTATTAAGGGCCGAAAACTACAAGCTAATGTGTCGTGACAATAGTTCGTGAGTTTGGTAACTTGTCATAGCGATATGGTTAAGTTAGTAATCGCTTGGGTGAGTAAAGCTTCCACCTTTGAATCATAAAGTTTAAACTATATTCATGACCATACTTGTAGCTATTGAATGCTTATTATATACCTGCAATAATGGTTTGGTTGATTGTTTGGTTTGTTGCTTGAAAGATGGTCACTTTGGAAAGTCAGTAAGCGAATCATTGGATATATGGAAATCTAATAGTAAAACTAATGCCATTGTTATTAAATGCTTGATATATGTTATTTTATTATAAATCATCATGTATTTATGCTCATACCTTTGTTATGTGATGTGTGGTTGCGTTGCAAATGTTATATGCTCGAATTCCGAACCGTCCGTACAGCGATAGTCGATATATTGGCACTTTTTGGAAATCACCTTCTATCGGAACAGTTTGGTTTCATTATCGTGCTTAAAATTATTTTACAAGTTAAACAAGTTTTTGATTAATGTTATTTTCAAAAATTATTAATTATTTGAATGATGATTAATTAATTAATTAATTAATTAATAAGGATTAAAGTTAACTAATTAACTTATTAACAAAGTATTCAAAATTAACCAATTACTTGGTTAATGATGTTTTAAAATTAATTAATCATTTTATTTAATGATGTTTAAGGCTAATTAATCTTTGAATAATAATGGATTAAGATTAATTAGTTTATTATTTAATGATATTTTAAAATCAATTAACCGTTTTAAATTAATGACTTTTAAGGTAAATCTGTTTAACCTTAAATAAATCTTTTCTTATATAAAGTTTTCATTAATTAATCACTTTTCATTAATGAAATTTAATTAATTAATTTTAATTATATTCTTAATTAATTTAATTAACGATGTTTTAAAAGAGATTTACCCTTTTTATTAAAGGTTATTGAAATAATAAATTAACTAGTTAACAAAATTTTAAAGTTAATTAATCAAATGTATAAGGAAGTTTTAAGTTGTTAAATTTTTTCATAATAATGTTTCAAAGTTAGTAAACTCTTTGGCAAAGTGTTTTAAAGATAATACTTGCAATGTGAAGCTAAGTACGAATTCGGGTTTTAAAAAGAGAAAATGTTTGATTCGTTTATGAAAATGAATTAATTTCTGTAAAGCAAGTCACTTATATGGAAATGATTTATTTGTATAATTAGCACTAAACATCACAGACGTAGACTTGTCGCTATTTTTGCAAGTTAAGAATAATCGTGAGACATAACTTTGAGGTAACACTACCTTGACTTGTCCGGTATTATTGTTAACCAAGAAATAGTACAAGTTTGAATTCGATGAGTGGTGATAAGTATACAAAACTTAATTTCCATATAGGATCGTTTTATATCCTCGATAGTAGGTTCTTCGACTATCAGTTACTTCAGCTTCTTTATTGTCGTCGTTCTAAGATGGTTTGCTACTTCGTTGAGCTTTGATATCCTTTGTCGAAAATGACTAAAAGCAAAGCGCGAGAGGAGGCCAGGCTATGTGGGGTTGCTCCCATTAGGATAATTTCACATCTAATCTAGATTGAATTCGGTAGCGCTATTAGATGTGAAATATTCGAATACTCGATAATGTTTGGTGGGGTTCGGCTTGGAGGTTTCCGAGAAGTGTCATGGAGTATATGATCTTCTCAAAAGTATATTACTAAAGGTACACTTCAAGGGTGGTGCACCTTTCTAGTCATTTGTTGGAGATTTTTCTTTTCTTATTTGATTCGAACCTTCAAATTTATCTCCTTATTTGCACTAGAAAGAGTCAACCACTCTTCATGGTATTTAATTATTTATCCGTTCTTTACGTTTGGATTTTGATTTATATGAGAGTAAAACCATTTCATGTTCAGCGGCGTGGTCTCGCATGTTTTGTGTTTAATTTCGCTCTGATAGTTTAAAAGTTTTACCAATACCAGACATATCGTCCGACCTGAGTTATTTGTTACTTCGTAAACTCTTGGGTAGTCATTTTATTTGAGTAGTTTAAGAGTAGCAGGTCTTTGTTGGCTCTTTTGAAGATGGCATCCTAGCAGGAGGCTTTTCCTCTTCTTAAGTTATATATTCCGCCGTATTATCTAGTTAGTGTAAGTGTATTTTGTTTCAGCATTTATAGTGACAGGATAATATAACTGCCTAAGCTGATTTGTAGTACATTTGTGTAACTTTGATAACTCCCGGTTAAGGAGTAACATGATTTACTATTCACTGTTATATTTTATTTAGCAGTTTTGTTGTGTGGATTTCTATTCTGTTCTTCATTTCATCCCACGATGATTTATCTTTTCGATGCATGGGCAATGACACACGAACACTCAGGATGTGTTAAGTGTCGTTTCTAGGGGTCAGAAAGGTGGGTCGTCATAGTATGTGTGCGTATTTTCGTGTTTGTGTGTGCGTGTAATCAACTAAGTGCCATTGCTTAATGAAATGTTGTCCAATATTTACTCTGAAATACTAAATGTGATTTAAAATAAATATCATTTACAATAACTTAGAAATAAAATTTAGTACAAAATATAATAATAGATTATTTTGTCGTTTCACTAACTGCCTATTGTGCAATGTTTGTGAACTAACAAAATGAATGAATAACATTACAAAATGTACAAAGAGTCATACTTGGAGGTTTATAGTTGAATAATTCCATATAGTAGCCCAAGAATCTAATTTCATAATGCTCGGGTTAATAATGCTCGTATAGCAATCGTTTTTTTGCGGCTTATTTCGCTGTCTGATCCATCTATCTTAATAGTGCTGGTATAGCAATTATAACTTCCATGGGCTAACTTGTTCTGATTGGGCTATAGACTTTCGAAATTAATTAAAGGATTCAAACTTTGCTTTCTGCCCACAAACTTTTCATAAAATCACTCTCGTCGGTTGGCAGCCGATCATTGGTGCAAAAATTTATATACCGGTTCCACAAAACCCTAATTTATTCCAATCTCCCTATTCGAGCCGCCACCGAATTCTTTATCTTTCATTTCAATTGCCTTTCTCTTTCCACTAATTTTCCCGTCATCTGAGGTTTCATAAACGTATTTCGAATTTCGAAAGGCTCCAAACAAGAAAGATTCAACAAAATGTGTCAAATGAGCTGCCGAATGGGGCCGATACTGAAATCAAACTATGGTTTGTTTTTTTGTTTCTCATAATCCTTTGCCGCTGTTTTCTGATGTCAATTTGATCTCGAATTTTATCGTTTGTTATTGTTTTTTGAAATTCCAACAATGGAGAAATAAGTTCTTGGCATTTCATACAAAACGGGTGCTTGTTCGTAAAATAACATGCTGCCTTTTGCACGGTGCCCATACTGAATTCCGCTGCTACACGATTGTTGGGAGTGCTAATATTTTCGCTTAGCTCCCTGCAAATTTAGTGCAGCCACATATTATTACTTCAATGCTGTTTCAATTTCTTATTCAAACATAAACATTTTTTTAATTCTTATTTTTGCATTCTTTCTAAATTTATGTTATTAGTTAACATTTTTACTCGATTTGAACTCAAAGATCACTCTTCATAGAAATTACACGTTAAATGCAATTATTTTTGTGTTTTAACATCAATTTTTGATAGTGTTTGTAAGCTGTTTGTGGAAATTTTCTGATTGTTGTAGATTGAAATTACCTGTTAAGCTCAAGCAGACAATGTAAATATTGCTCTCTTGGTGTCTAAAAAAATGTACATATTTTTGCTTTACTTGCAATATGTCCGATCAAAAATTTATTCAATGCTAATTATACATATTGAATAATATAAGATATTCCACCATATTTTAACTATTTTGAGCATTTTGAAGGATCAGTGTAGGCTGGTTGAGTATAGTTTTTAATTGATGACATGAGTCAGTACAGGAGGCTTATGATTTTTTTTTAAACAAATATTACCATTTTTATCTGCTCAAATGATATTAGTTACGTAATGTTTAACAGATTCGAATATGTCAAATTCTACTAAGGATGTCATTCTTCTATATATTTATCAAAGTATATTCGTATTTTGATTTAGTATGTGTTACGGACAGACAGTAAAAATGATTTTTTTTTTTTAAATACTAGTGCGAGTACCCGACATGCAATGCGTTATATGTACCTATTGTAAAAAACATCTGAAGCTCGTACTCATGCACGTGTCAGTTTAACAATAGTTGGAATGCTGAATGAAATATATTTATTTTTGCAAGCAAATCTTAGAGCAACTCAACTGGTATCATTATTTACTGAGTATTGCAAAAAAGGTTTCCAGTTGACGAATTAAGGCTGAAGATTCAACTGAAAATTTAGCATCCAGTTCAGGATTTTAAACTGGACTTGGACGTCCAAGCCCTTTCCTCCTCCTTGCGGCTCAACGGCTGCTTTCCACTCTTCTCCCATCCTCTTCGGCTGCGAACGGTCGTATTTTGAACGCCAACGGTTATAAACGGTTATATGTGACCCCAACTGTTATAAATGGTCATATTTTAAACTGCAACGGTTATAAGCGGTCATATCTGGGATTTCATTTCATATATCAGATTATTTTTCAGATTGTAATACATACATCTCATCTTCTACTACAATTATATTCTCAATTCTATAATATTAAAATTATGTTTATCCTTTTCAATCATATGCTAAAGCGATGAATATGGATAACTGAGATTGTGATTCTCAATCCGTTCAAAATGTTCATCCCCAGACTGCTCCTCCTTTATCCTTCCATTTTTATGCTTCATAGTTTGACGATGAAGATAAAGATTTGTGTTATATTTACTGTAATTTTTGTAACGACTCGGCCAAGGGGAGTTATCAAAGTGGAGAGGCGTTTTGGTGGGAAGTCATGACTGCGTACCATAAAAAGAATGTTGAAAAGACGAGGTGATTGTTTGCAATCACCGTTGTTTTGAGAAGATTAATCGACAAACATAATTCTACGTGTCTCAGATTCACAAAATAAGAACAGCAAATCCAAGTGGAATGGGTGGTGAAACAGAATTGATAGCGTTTTGAAAAATATCATATTTAATTTATATTCATATTCTATCACTTTGTTTATATATCATTTTATGTTTCTATTTTTTAGAGGAGAATGTCGAACAATCAACTATTGAAATTATTTCCAAGAGAAAATGGTACAAAGAGATCATACTACTATCAGTTTGCAAATTGCCATGACTTGCTTGTTAGTCAACAAAAATGGAGCTCAAACAATGCAAAAGGCTTAAGAGATGTCCAAGAGAAGCCGAAGGGCAAGAAAAAGCAAGTCGAACACTCGAACTAATTATAGTTCTAGCCCAGGCGATTCTTCTCATATGAACTCTAATGTATGTCTAGATAATAAAGACGAAGGACCCGCATTTGATGAAGATGCTAGATCGATGGGCAACGAGCAGCTAAGAAGAAAATTGCTGTTCGATCCTAAATCGATTCTCGTTTAGCCCTAATGCATGAAAAACACGCGAGAGAAAATGCAGAACGTCAAAGATGGAGTGCAGAAAAAGTTGCCGTGTTAAAATAGGCGACCGAGATTGAGAAGGGTCGGTTTGAGCTAGAGTGACAACGTCAAGATAACTTAGTAATGAAAAAGGATGTCACCGGAATGATCTAGTTACAATGCAATATTGGATGGAGTACAAACAACGCATTGTTGAGAGTAGATCGGGAATGAAACATATGTAGACGAAGTCGAACGGCAAGAAAAAAACAAGTCGAACTAATTATAGTTCTAGCCCAGGCGATTCTTCTCATATGGACTCTAACGTATGCCCAGATAACGAAGATAAATAAGTCGAACCCACATTTGATGAGATGCTAGACCGATGGAGCAACAAACAGCTAAGAAGAAAATTGTTGTTCAATCCCAAATTAATTCTCGTTTAGCCCTAATGCATGAAAAACTTGCCGTGTTAAAAGAACTGATCGGGATTGAGAAGGGCCGGTTTGAGTTAGAGCGGTAATGTCAAAAGACCTTAGTAATGGAAAAGGATGTCACTGGAATGGACCCAATTACAATGCAATATTGGATGGAGTACAAACAACGCACTGTTGAAAGTAGGTCAGGAATGAAACATATGTAGTTGAAATATTCATGTGATATTTTTTGTTATTGAAGTTTAAATATTCATGTATCTTAAGTTATGTTTTCAATCATGTGCTATTTTCAGTTTTAAAATATTCAATGGTATATCGTTTTTTCGATGTATTCTGTAGATATTATTATAGACTTACTTCACCAAACATAAATGCTATTACAAACACCATAATTATAATATTTTTGCACTTTGTTACACAAATAAAAAGACAACAGATGTAATTAAACAAAGATCCACCATCACGAACTACTGATTTCCACGAGAATCCAAAATTTGTCCATTAAATCCCTTTGTAGCCTATTATGAATAACTGCATTACGATATACTGATGATCGACATGAATTGCATACTGCCTTCAGTTCGTAACGTAACTGCGCGGAACAATTCGGGGGTTGTCTTGCACCATCATACTCAAAATCGGGATAGTCCATACTGCGTTCATCTTCAATGATCATGTTATGCAAAATTATAAAATAGAACATAATTGTAGCTATTTTTGATCTATTCTATAATCTATATGGATTGCTGACCATTGCAAACCTTGCGTGAAAGATCCCAAACACCCTTTCTACGTCCTTCCTTTGTCCTTCTTGCATTGCAACAAATTGTTTTTGTTTTGCCGTCATTGGTTTTGCAAATGTCTTTACAATCATGCTCCATTTGAGATAAATTTCATCTCCTAAATAGTATCCATGCTAATATGTCCGATCGAAAATTTATTCAATGCTAATTATACATATTGTATACTATAAGATAATCCACCATATTTTAACTATTTTGAGCGTTTTGAAGGATCGGTGTAGGATGGTTGAATATAGTTTTTAATTGATGACATGGGTTACTACATAAGGCTTATGAATTTTTTTTATTACAAATATTATCATTTTTATCCGCTCGAATGATATTATTTTACGTACTGTTTAACAGATTTGAATATATCAAATTCTACCGAGGATGTCATTCTTTTATATATTTATCAAAGTATATTCATATTTTGATTTAGTATGTGTTACGTACTTATAGTAAAAAATGAATTCTTTTTTTAAATACAAGTGCGAGTACCCGACGTGCAGTGCTTGATATGTGCTTATTGTAAAAAAACAACTGATGATCGTACTCATGCACGTGTCAGTTTAACCATAGTCGGAATGCTGGATGAAATATGATATACTTTTATAAGCAAATATTCTAGAAGAATGCATACTTTAGCAGAATTTAAATATGTTTATATTTGTAATTTAGTAATATGCAACTTAATATTATTTGAAAACGCAGTCATTAACGTATTTACCTTCTTTAAATTTACTCTTGACTCGAAAATTCTCAAACCACTACTTTTTCATGCAAATATTCATCTCACATGCTCCCTAGTTTAATATTTATTTAAAAGAAAGAAAGTAATACTTTTATTAATTGTCTATACCTTCGAAGAAGTATAAGCAGTGAATATTTGCATGAAAAATTATGTGAAGAAATTTCTCAATGTTGACTAAAATTATCCGTGGTGCTCAAGCAGAAAATGTAAATAATGTTGTTTCGACATTGAAAAAATGTAAATATGTTCGCTTTACTAGAAATGTTTTCACAAGCGAGTGGTTGATGCAGATTTGACTTGCACGGTTAGTAATGTTGTTAGAGCAATGTCCAGCGGCGAGAATTCGGCTTGTAATATTAAATATTTTTTCTCCAATCGTCAATTTAGCGTGTAATATTAAGTGTAGTATTCATAATTCGAACGGATTCTGAATTAGACTTGGACGTCCATCTAGTGGTGGCCCAAGACACGGTGCCTATTTAATGGGCGCCGAGTCTGGCTCTTATTAAATAGGCATTCGGTCACTGGGTATTTCTGCCGCTTAAGGGCTAAATATTCAATGCTTTGAATATCTAGCTCTTAAGCCACCGAAGATGCCCTTGCCCTTTTTAGATTACTACTATTCAATGGGTGAATCAGTAATTTCTTTATGCCAGTTCCATATTTGAATAATACAAAGTATTTCACTACGTACAAACTATTTTAGGGAGTATATTGCGGAAGGTTTATAGGAATGGTAAGTGATGATAACAAATTACTGCTATTGGTTTGTATATCTTTTTTTCTGTTGTACTTTTGGGAGTATGAATGTTGGGTTTTTTAGGTGGTGAATGTTTGTTTGGAGAAATATGGTTAGTTTGTATATATGGTTTATAGTTTTCTCTTTTTTTTAATACATTTTTATCTATTCAAATGAAATTCCTTGAACAATTGAATGTATCCAAAATTCGGCAGTATTATAATAAAAAAATGAAACTTTTAAAGATTTTAAATGCACGTGGGTGAGTGCTTGTGCACTTAATGCTCATTATGTACCAAGTTTTAAAACTATGTAATGCTCACTACTCATGCCTGTGGGATGCATGTAGATTTAAAAAGTTCAAAGCATTTGGACTTTGTTTTGACATAATACGAAATATTGAATAAAAATGGATATATTTCCTATTGAATATGAATTTGAACATATTTTCTGTTGAATTCGAATATGTTCAAAGTTATTAAGGAACTTGTAAGATAATATACTTCGAACGTATAAAAACAGACGTGTTTAGATTTTATAAATCTGCTTTTGACTTTTAAGAATTCCTAACTACACGTACTTTATACAAACATTGCCATCTTTTACTCGTTAAAAATAGCACACAACTCCATGCCTAAAATATTGCTCCTTTTGCAAACATCAATTTAAAATCAACGGCCCTATCCATTCTACAGAATCAATGGTGCGTAATGACTCCGCTCTAATGTTAAATTTTTGCTCTTACGTACCATAATGCCCTGCAACCATGGTTTTTTTTTTTTTTTGAATGGTACTTAGATACGACATGTCACTGAGATAACATAACACAAATCATAAGTCAACATATATTCGAATCACGCTATGCAAGTTTCGAACTTGTGACATCTCGTAGCAAAGTCGAACCACTTAACCGCTGTGACAATGGTGCTTGTTTGTTTCTATAGTTATGATGGAAGTTTTAATGCTCTTCACAATTCAAATTTGATTATGCATATGAGAGTAAGGTCATTAAGGAATAGACAACTATATGAGAATCTTTGCAGTAATAGAGTGATGCTCAATTGATATATAATAAGAAATAGTAATTATTCTTTAGTTTGAACTTCGAATTGGAACGAAGTAGGAAGATTATTTATCAATATATGACTAGGACACTAAATATCGCATTGTATGTTGAGGTGATGAATTTCTCCTTAAGTTCGATTACCTTTAATTTTTCCTATTTGTTAGAAAAAGTGGATGGTGGGCACGCATCATTTCGTAAATTTCACCATAAGCAAATTTACGTTGAAGGTGAAAAACAATCTTTGTACAACTAATATATTAGTGAGGCATGAAATGTTAAAATGCATGTGTTGACTAGCATGATATAGATTTTTTTGACATTATATTCTTTTCAATGAAGCAGGAATCAATTTTTTTTAAATTAATTTGTACCATCAAAATTTGATACACTTTAGAACTGATCATGTTTGCGCTAAAATTGGCCACAAACCCCAAATACCGTAAAAGCACCAGTGTATGAATACAAATCAGCGATATTCAAACACAAATCACAGATCTCAGCAAATAACTCAAATATGTTTGCACAAAAAAATGGGCAAACGCCTCCAAGTCGTATGATTTAGTTGATTTTATGTTGTTCGTAGTGATTTGGGTGGTTTATGCAAATATGTAAAAAGCAGGGGCTAAACTGTAAAAGACACACAGATTTATAGTGGTTCGGCCAGAATGTGCCTACGTCCATTTTATATGTTATTCTCCTTTTCCGATCCGATTACAAGTACAAGGCTTTGATTATAAGTATATCAAAGTTGTTTGAAAGTTCCTCCCAGGCTTGAGCTCTCAAACTTGTCCCCCATTGTTGTACCCCAGCCCCTCTATTTATAGAGTGAGGCTGGGGGCAGGGGTCTTGGATGTATATAGCTGCTGGTGGGCCTGGGCTGAAGCAATCTGGCCTGGCAGTACTGGTTCGGCAAGGAGTTGGTTCGGCAGTAGGAGGGAAGTAGGGTTGGTTCGGCAGTAGGAGGGAAGTAGGGTGGTTCGGCAGTGGAGGGTAGAGGAGTTGGTTCGGCAGCGGCACTTTGGGTTTGATTCGGCAGGTAGTGGAGTGGTGAGGTCTGGTTCGGCTATGCTTTGGAGAGGGTTTGGATCGGTGGTACTTTGGTTCGGTCTCGGTACTACCGAATGGATGTTGTACTGAGAATGCCGAATGACCCCTTGTGTGAACGCCGAATGAGCCATGTGGAGTTCGAATAGTATGTCCCTCCTACCTTGCATCAATCATATCTCCTTCATACGAACTCTGATTAACCTGAAATTTGAAACATAGCCTCTCCTAATCCTCGTCATCATCTCCAACCAATTTCGTCCTGATCGGAGCTTAACCCTGATATCCAACATTCCTTACCAATTTGTTGATATTCCAGTTTTGACCAAAAAATGGGATAACACTTTGCCCCCCCAAAACATGCCTTGTGATAAAAAGACGTGTTTTGAATAATTCCGAATCCAATATCCGAAGTCCATAACCATATTGCCAGAGTATATCATCCTTGACTGCTCCGAGTCGATATCCAAATCCAAATCCAATAACCAAAGCTTGAGCCAATTCCATGTCCATCCGAACTCGGCAACCGAATCCCAAACCATCCTTATCCAATAGCCGATAACCGAATCTGGGACCTCTCCGGGTCGATATTCAAATCCATAATCTCTCCGGGCTCTTGCCAAGTGCAATCTACACCTGACGGTCGTGATCCAGTGTCCCTGGATGTTAAGCTAGCCTCATCGTGTTCTTGTCAAGCGTAATCCACACTTGATGATTTTGGTCCAGTGTCCCTGGATGTTGAGCTAACCTCTCCGGGTTCTTGCCAAGCGTAATCCACACTTGACGACCTTGGTCCAGTGTCCCTGGACGTTGAGCTAACCTCTCCGGGCTCTTGCCAAGCGTAATCCACACTTGACGACCTTGGTCCAGTGTCCCTGGACGTTGTACGATGCCATGGCTTAAGTCCTAAGCTGAATCCTGGTCTCTCCGAACCCTTGCCGAGCATAGTCCATACTCGACGACCTGAAAATAACAATTGATAATATAGGGCCTAAGTCCTAGGCCGAATCTTAGTCACTCCGGACCCTTGCCGAGCATAGTCCATACTCGACGACCTGAATGAGTCAATTTACCACGTTCGGGCAAAGCGACTCACCCCTTGCCAGGCATAATCCATACACGACGGCCGTTTATCAAAAATCAGATAAAAATTCAATCCAAAATCCAAATCCAAAATCCAAATCCAAAATCAGAAAACCAGAAATCCAAACCAGCATCCAAAACCGAAAACAATCATCCAAAGGAAAATCCAAATCAAAAAGCAAGAAAACCCAAGAGCTCAATCCAAGCTCCAAAACGGAAAATCAAAAAGAAAAGCAGTGTCCAATCCAAAGGCAAGAGATAAATTTCACAAACCACAGCATTGCAGTTTATCATCATTCAGAGCATGCCTAGGGGCTATCTCTGTCCCCGTACATGTGTAAATGACTTGGTTGCTTGCCAATAGTTCGCTACTTATTTCATATTAACCTGGTCAATGGATGATCAACCGACCATCATGCCTGGGTCTCCCGCCATCGTAGCTTGAGGTAGGCGGCGGTTGCTCCTGCCCCGCCGTTGCATTCCGAGGTCCAACATATTGTGGCAGCTGTCCATTCCTTACATGCTCTTCAATTATGTCCTTTAAGTGCCTGCAGCTGTTGGTGTCGTGTCCATCCAAATCATGGAAGAGACAGTGCCTTCCTGATGTCCTCTCCCGTTCTGTTGGTTCTCTCCTAGCCGGCCTCCGGTAGGGAAGGCGATTCCGAGTATCCAGGTATATCCGCTCCAGCGTCTCGTTCAATCCTGTGTATGTGGAAAACTTTGGATCCTTCCATTGCTTCCTAGCATTTCCAAAACCATCGTCCAACTTTCTTTTTCCTTTGTCTTTATCCAAAACTTTGCTGGATGGTCCTCCAACCTCAACTGCATTAACCTTTTTCAACTTTAAATCTGTACTCGCATCTTCTTGCCGAAGGAACCTTTCTGCCTCGTGAAAGAATTCGTCGAGATCCCGTGGGGGGTCTCGTATCAGAGATACCTTGAAATCTGAATTCTCCCTGACTCCTGATACTGCTGCCATTAAGACCATCGATGGATCGGGCCGATCCACCGAAGCAACCGCGGTACTGAATCGAGTTAGAAAAGCTCTAAGCGATTCATCCATCCTTTGCTTTACCGATGTCAATGTCATCACGTTCTTTGGTCTCTTGACATGAACCCGAAACTATCCCAAAAACCTTTCCACCAATTCCCTCCAAGTCCTGATAGATCCTTCTTCCAGCTGCCTAAACCACATCGCAGCTAAGTCCGTCATGTAAAGGGGAAGCATCGGGCCATCACTTCCTCCGATGCCCCCAGCACCTCCATGTGTCTGGTGTACCTCATCAAGTGATCCGTAGGGTCTGCCTTGCCATCATATACCTCCACGCTAGGTAGCTTGAACTTAGGTGGATTCTGAGCCATCCTTATTTCCCGAGTGAACGGACTCCTGTTCACTCCTTCCAAGTCTCCGTTGGTCAAACCACCTCGCACAGTCTTCCTGATTATATCTACCAATCCAGCGTTGTCTGTCGGGGGTGGCCCCCGAGGGAATTCCGGTACATACTCTTCATGTGGCTCGCTAGCAGCAACGTTGGTTCTAGCCTGTTGAACTCCTTCCAAAGGTCCTCCTGTGTTGGATCCTGAGGGCCTGCCCCCAAGCCCTTGTCGATTGCCCTCTGGTTCTGCATCCTGTCCTCCATTGGGTTCCATAACCCTAGCTTCTTGTCCTGCATCCACGGCTGCTGTAGCTGTTCCTAAGTTCTGGGTCCCTGCAGCTCTCATTTGCTCCAAGAAAGTCTGCATCATCTCCTGTTGACTCTTCAACAACCTCTCTTGCAGTGAATTTGTTATGGCTTCCCTTTCATCCCGGGTTATGTAGATCGAAGCTGGTACTTCCTCACCTCCGGAGGATGCTTGTTGACTTCCTCCATGTTGGCTTCTCTCAGCCCTTAGCCTTCTGCTATTATGCCTAGTCATTGTCTTCCAGATCCAAACTTCTATCCGATGTAGCGGGTGCTGGTTTCTCTCAGTGAAAGCACCAAAATGTTTGCGTTAAAATTGGCCATAAACCCCAAATACCGTAAAAGCACCAGTGTATGAATACAAATCAGCGATATTCAAACACAAATCACAGATCTCAGCAAATAACCCAAATATGATTGCACAAAAAATGGGCAAACACCTCCAAGTCGTATGATTTAGTTGATTTTATGTTGTTCGTAGTGATTTGGGTGGTTTATGCAAATATGTAAAAAGCAGGGGCTAAACTGTAAAAGACACACAGATTTATAGTGGTTCGGCCAGAATGTGCCTACGTCCACTTTATATGTTATTCTCCTTTTCCGATCCGATTACAAGTACAAGGCTTTGATTATAAGTATATCAAAGTTGTTTGAAAGTTCCTCCCAGGCTTGAGCTTTCAAACTTGTCCCCCATTGTTGTATCGCTGCCCCTCTATTTATAGAGTGAGGCTGGGGGCAGGGGTCTTGGATGTATATAGCTGCTGGTGGGCCTGGGCTGAAGCAATCTGGCCTGGCAGTACTGGTTCGGCAAGGCCTTGGTTCGGCGGTGAGTCGCTTAGCTTGGCATGGAGTTGGTCCGGTAGGGTTGGTTCGGCAGTAGGAGGGAAGTAGGGTTGGTTCGGCAGTAGGAGGGAAGTAGGGTGGTTCGGCAGTGGAGGGTAGAGGAGTTGGTTCGGCAGTGGCACTTTGGGTTTGATTCGGCAGGTAGTGGAGTGGTGAGGTCTGGTTCGGCTATGCTTTGGAGAGGGTTTGGATCGGTGGTACTTTGGTTCGGTCTCGGTACTACCGAATGGATGTTATACGGAGAATGCCGAATGACCCCTTGTGTGAATGCCGAATGAGCCATGTGGAGTTCGAATAGTATGTCCCTCCTACCTTGCATCAATCATATCTCCTTCATACGAACTCTGATTAACCTGAAATTTGAAACATAGCCTCTCCTAATCCTCGTCATCATCTCCAACCAATTTCGTCCTGATCGGAGCTTAACACTGATATCCAACATTCCTTACCAATTTGTTGATATTCCAGTTTTGACCAAAAAATGGGATAACAGATCATTTATAAGATCTTAATATTAGAATACCTAACCCACAGTGATATGTCGAGAAGGTATTAAATGAGAAAATAATATGGTGGTTGTAATACATGTATTCATCGATTACGATTGATCATGGGTGATTGTTGATATTTCAAATCGATAATAATTTTAAATCAAAATTTGAGCCTTGCTTGAATAATTTACTATTTTATTATAAAAAAGATAATAATTCTAAATCAAAAACAATAATTTGGTTGAAAAGGTTAACCAAGTATATTGGAGTTTTGGATAGTTTAGGGTTTAAAACTCCATGTGTGCTTATATATATATATAATAGTGTGTTCAATTTTCCAATAAACTAAGTTAAAAATCAATATAATCAATATGTATGATTTTTATGACAGTTACAATTTTAAGACTTTAATGTTTTTTATATATTTCATCTTTATTGTAAGACTTATTTTTAGAATCATAAAACATAGTTTATCTTTATATATATCTTATATTGATGAAATTTTTAATAATTTTTCGTTCTTATATATATATATATATATATATATATATATATATATATATATATATGTTATTAGTAAACAATTATACTTGATTTGAACTCCGAGATCATACTTTTAGCAAGAACATATTGAAGTATAATTAATTTTGTATTTCAACATTGTAACATCCGCCTTTTCGCACACTTTAAACCGACACACGTGCCACTTCAAAGCATACGCAAGGGCGGATTGTTATGGGGTAAATATGAAAAATAGAGAAGAAATAAAACGAAAATAGAATCTCACAGCGGAAGGATAAAATATAATAACAAATATACAGTTCATAAACAGTTTACAAAAGCTTGATTCTTCTTTTACAATAAATATCAGAGTTACACATACCAATACAAGCAATGCAGCGGAATAGAAAGAGTGTGGTGTAATACTATATATAAAATAATACTGATTCTTCGTCTTCGTCCTCCAAAGCTAAAATCTGCTATCCTGAAACGCTCGGACTGACCCGAGCGAATTTGAAAAGACAAAAACACTCGAGTCAGACTAGAATATCTTATGTGAGTTAAATAAACAGAATATAAATATGAGTACAGTAACTCAAGAGATGTTCGGGATTTACATCTCCTAAGGATCCGTTAAACTATTTACTATGTAGTATATTGCGCTATTATAATAGTGTCTATTTATAAAATAAACTTACTTTTTAATAGCGTTAAGGAGTGACCCAATATTCCCCTTAACACAAATAATGCCAATAGTCTATACAGTACCGTAATACCTCCTGATCGGGAGGCTACCAGAGGATACTCCATAGGTACGACACAAATAGAAACTCGTAGTAAAGGCTCGGTATGGTAGGTGACACGGCACAACTAGGCAATGCCAGGGTAGATATACCAATTGCTATCCAGGCTGGTGGAAACGCGTAGCCGCAGTTACCGCCCACCTCGGACTAACTCCCCAAAATCAAAATATAGAAGTGGCCACTGAATCAAATCCAAGTCAAAGTATAATATCGAAGAGGAGCGTCCGATCAGAGGAATGACCTCATTGGCCTGAGAATCGCTCCTGTTTTAGCCACCTTATGCCAACTCACGGGAGTTGGGTCCACGTATTTACCTTACAGGAAACGTCGCCACCACCTACTTCATTCTGGAATCTCCACCGCGTACACGGTTAGTCAAAGTGGTTTTCGGTATCGACAGAGAGTATGTCCATATCCGATCCCGGTCTCTTTGCCAACCCATCGTTATTGTAACACCGCGGTCATTTTAAAAATAGTTTGTACTTTAAAACCAGAATATAATCCATTTCAAAACCATAATATTACGATATCATTTCTTCTTTAAAACCCAAAAAGATTCATTTTGATATTATTTTTATAAAACCCAAATCAATGATATCATTTCCCAAATAAAATATTCCTTTTCAAAAATTATGTCACTTTTTATTATTTAATATCCCATGTAACCAATATTCTGTTTGTAACTTTCAACATAATTCTTCGAAAATCCATAGTATTTTAAAACCATTATTTTCAAAACTAAATGGTTTGGATATTCAACGGTATGCGAATTAAAAAGGTTTAACTTTACTGTTGCTTTATAAAGAAATAAATTACATGGCTTTCCAAATATTTCTTCTTTTAAAGTTAAACCAAAATCCAAAATATTACTTCAAGTCCCAAAACCATTTCAATTTTATATATATTTATATCCATTTTTGAGCATTAATATTTCAACTAAAGTTGGATTTTTATCCTTTCAAAATCAATATTCTATTAATTAATCTTGACCATTCACATAAAATCCATAATTAATAAGACTTCAATTTCTAGTAAAATATATATATATATAGAATTTTTCCACTTCAAATTATACTAGAATATCCATTTCTATTTATTTTGGGAAAATCCAATTACAAATATCATATCTTAAAATTTCCAACTTTACATTTAAACATAGGATATAAATTTACCAAACTCCATTTTCTAAATTTCTTCCATTTTCAATAAAGAAATTTATATTCCTTTTAATTTCAAAATTTCAACTTCATAGGTATATAAATATGGAATAAAATATTTATACAATATAAATTTAAGATTTATAGACCGTATTCAATCCAAACCATAGAAATCACATTAAAATAGTTATATATAGACCGCGGTGCCTGTATATAGTTTTCTATCCTATGGTCAAGTGATACGGATATTTATCATTTCAATCCGCAATTTAAAAATGAAAATTTGCAGTTATATATCATTTCAAACCACAATCCCGAAAGAAATGAAATATGCATGATAATTTGCAATTTAATGATATGCAATAAACATTCATTCATCAACAACATCCATCATCCCATCGCAACCATCAACCAATATCAATCAATAACAATATATATATATATATATATATATATATATATATATATATGATCATATATAACAGGTGATAACTGGCAGTTTATTCAAATTAAATTTATCAACTATTAATCCAACAATTTATTTAGTAAAAATTTACATAACTATTGACTAGCAGTTCATATGCAAACAATAATTTCTAACAGTCAATTAATACGCAATAAATCAATTAAATTTACAGTTAAATTCAATAAAATGAAATGTAACAGATATGAATGAAATAACATGCCAAAACTCATAAATAAATTACTATTCATTTCTAAATTTTATTTAACAAACATAAAAGCTTCTAGTAATTGTGAGTGGGTCAAAACACTCACCTTTTGAGTTTAAATCGAATTTAAATTCAATTTAAACCCAAAAATTCGCCCGTCTCAGAATTCGTCCAAACCAGCGTCATCGAGTCCGGAATTAAATTACGATCCTAACAAAAAAAAATTCGCGTGAAACGGAGTTCGTATGCGAGAGATATTGCGAAAATTGTGATTGAATTTCAATTAAAAATAAACCAAGAATGGAACACTTTCACTTACAATTCTCAACCACGTATGCTTCTCCCAAAACCTTACTGTACGCACGCGGTCACCAAACGCATGAATTCTATAGCAACCCAAACGCTGCAGAACGAAGATCGGTCACCACGAACCCAAAGTCCCCACGTCGTGCCGCCGCCCTGGGTGCCGCGCCACCTCCTGCCTCGCGCGCACACTTGATTGCGCATGAGAAAACCCACCGACTCGAGCAATTAGCACAGCAGCCACCACCCAATGATTAACCCTAGTTGAATTTTTCACGTCGATCCAACCGTCCAATCGCGAAACCAATCATACCGATGAACTCCCCATCGTCCACTCTCCAAAACTCAGAAACCGTTTCTCGATCCGACGAAGTTTTGTGCGATGATGATGAACGGTTTTGGGGCTGTTTGAATTTATTCTGGATGAACGACAGCTCCAATTGAAAAACGAATTTCACCATGGGGTTACGTATTTCGAGAAGATCAACATATATTTTTTTGAGAATTTTCTGAATTTTTTGAGTTTTGACTTTTGATTTTTGAACTGTGGATAGATCTGGAATTGGATCTGAGATGTATACATTTGGGGAAGAGAAAAGAGTGAAGAAATGAACGTACAGCAAAAGAATAGAGACTAGGGTTTATAGCTGTATATTTATAGATAGGCTAGAGGTAGGGTAGCTAGACTGGATACGCGAACGTACGGAATAAACTATGGCCCAAAAAGCCCGCTATGCCTCCGGAGTCGAATTTGTTAAAACTATATATCCAAATAGGTGTTTTAAAATATTCTGAACGCGATGGAAAAAGTTTCGCGACCAAATTCGATCGTATGAAGAAGTTATGCTAAAAAAACAAAAATTTCAAATTGATTTCAAAATGCGTAAATTTCAAGGCGTTTCGAGTCGGTACGATCAAACGACAAGTCCGATCGCTACGAAACTTGAAACATTATTATAATTCACCGTTACGGATCCGATGAAACAGGTTTCGTCGAAATCCGAGTCCGTGCCCAAAATGGCTATTTTTAATATTAATTAATTGATTGATTAAATCCAAATTTTAAAATTTTAAATTCTAAAATTTACAATTTATCCTCTTATATTACTCAAACGTTTACGATGATTCTAACCAAATTAAATGTCAGTATAGAGAAGACGAATTTATCCAATCAAACGTAAATCTCATTTTTTAATAATTAATTTCATTTGAATCCACAAAATTTATAAAAAGATCCTAAAATTCTATTTAGCTAAATAATTTAATTATTATTCCATTAAAATTTCAAACAGAAGGGTTTACCATTTTAATTTAAGATTATGATATAAATATTCCCCGTATCCAACCAAATTTTCACTTAACGTAGAATTTATATCAAATTTTAATTAATTGCAGTAAATCCAAGTAAATATATAAAGCTTGATTCCTGTTTAAACATTTTACTCATTTGATTGCAATAAACCCTTTATCATATATTCAATTCCGATATATTAATAAACTTTAATTTCATCTTTATATTCACAAATCATCATATTATGAAGACATTTACGTTCTTCCCCAATGATTACTTAAATTTATTTAACGCAACACTTAATCTACACCTATTGCGATGTTTCAAATTTACTTGAATGAACAATTTCTTTACTCAAAATAGTTGTTGTAAACTCTTAATTCCCCATTTATAAGTGTATTATTATTTTCACTCAAATATTATACATATATATAGAGTATTGGGTTTTTATTTAATCATCATTTATCATATATATTAATTAATTAAATTCAATATTTAAGTCTGACTAAATTTATTCCCCAAATACACATTTACCTTTCTCAACCAATAAATATAACCAATCAAATTCTCATTTTATTGAACCTTGGTCAATTCCACACGTTAATTTTACTTAAAGTCTCAATTAATTAATTTACCTCGGTTTCATTACCTTATTACCTTATATGCATAATTGACATTGTTATATCTTCCATTACATCAATAATTTACCATTTCATCTTACCATTTATTTACGTATCCTTTTATTGCACTGATTGAAATAAATTCACTTATTAAATTCCCAATTCCACCCTTCTATTCAAACCAAGTATCATGCTATGATAATATTTTACGTTGGTTACACTGAAAAAATCAACTTTTTATCGTTATCAATTAAACATACATTAATTGCACAAATTAAAGGAATTAATTGCCATTTATCCAATTAAATTTTTCATAAATCAATCTATTTCATCTAAATCCTTACCTATGAATATTGCAACCTTTAATTCCATTAAATACCAATTAACCCAAATTATTTCATTTATTCTAAGTCATATCACTAAAATAATTCATCATAATAAACTTAAAATCTATACGTTTATTGATTTATTTCTATTTGTCTTATGTTAAATTCTAAATTTAGTAAGACAACCTAAAGTACTCCATTCAATCGACAGTCCCTTTCAATTGTTAATATTTACTTAAATTTCTACAGTTGCCTTTCCTCTGCACTTCCGTTACTATGATAAAAATTAGTAACGTTTATGCCATCAATCCATCATAATTACTTACCCTTAATTGAGTTTGATTTCCAAATAATTTGCTGACCCTTAATTAGACAATTTATAAAAGTTTGTCATCATACCTATAGTTCTACGCTTATGCTATGTCTTAAATTTCAATAAATTTATAAATTTTGAGATGTTCATTAGGGTTTACAAATTTATTGACTTGCAATAACAGGGTTTCTTAATCTATTCAATTTATCGTTCACAATCTTTTATTGCATTAAATTGGTTTAATATTCCCATATTAAATTTTATGTCCAGGTAAGAATTTTTCTTTCTTTCTCTACTTAATTCATTTGAATTTTATTCAAATGTCTTTAAATAGGTTTCTAAGTCACTTCTATATAATTTATTCTAGCCTTCATTTTAATATTTATCTACCACCTTTATTCTTTCAACTAAAATAAATTACAAAAATCCTATTAAACAAACAATTTTAAATGGTCGAACTTTACGGGTCGTTACACTCTCCCCCACTCAAAACTTTTCGTCCCCGAAAAGGAAAAGGAAGGGAGGAGGAAGAATAAAACAGTATATCTAATTTCAAATATTAACTTATAACAATAATTTACTAAATTAATTTCCTTTAATGAAATACACTTGTTTTATAATCATTATGTCTTTTAATACTTGAATTATTAAAGTTGGAAAAATATCTTTAACAAAATTCTAAGTCCAAAATTTACGAAATTTTTTGGCAGAGTCTCCTTTGTACGGAGGGACTCTGGAGAAAATATAATATCCAAATATACAAATATATTACATATATATCCAAAATAAAATATCCCACACGGGAAAATATATAAATAGCGCGTTAATCGTAATCCGAAAACGTACCTATTTGTCGGGCAATACGCTTATTATTTTGGAACCAAAAGCAGTAGCAGTTGCTTCCAACCCCTGTATTCACTTATATAATCTAAAAGTTAAATATCTATATTACAGTGAAATGTTTGGGTAGATTCAATCATTCATATCCAAATCAAATGCAACAACCATACATTTTAACAAACAGCACACACCACAAACAACAATCATTCAATCAACAACCATTAGTTGTTCGGGTTCAAATTCTGAAATTTTACGGAGTGAGAAATAACTATCGAGTGCATCCGTTACTCAACAGTCTTAGATGGAATAGAGATAGATTATTGTTCCTCCAACAACTCCAAAATTCATTACCCAACAAACATACATCAACCAAACAATCCAAACCAACACCAAAATAGTTTATTTACATTTATTTCATAATTCAGTGGTTTGATTTTCTTTCCTTCATTTATGGAGGAATTTCTTTGTTTCTTACAAGTTTTATTTTCCAACTATCACAAAATTCATTGTATTTGTATTTCCTTTTTATTACTTAAGTTTATAAAATAAATTCTCATTAATAACAACAAATATTTTGAATATCTTCATTTCCTTACTCTTCACTTGTAAGATTTCCCTTAAATTCTAAATCTGCTAACATTCATTCTTATAAGTGGAAGTTTTTATTTATTCATTAAGTATTAATTGCAGTCATTTCAATTTTTCCTACTTTCCATTATATTAGAATAGGGAAGATTAAAACATACTTAAGTCAATAATCATACAATCAATTCTTATTTTGAATTTCATTTTATATACTTAGGTTCATATCATCTATTAATAATTCTTAACCCTTTTTCAGTAAAATTTCAATTATAACCTAAGTTTATACCATTAAATTCTTATTATAACAGTAATTTATTGAATACTTCATTTTTCCTAAATTCCTACTTGTAAAATATTCAATTCCAGTTTCTCATTTAACACTTCAACTTTTATATTTGGGTAAGTTATTTATGTTAAGGAAAATGCAATTGAACCTATACAAGTTAAATCTCCATTCTTTTAATTGATTCATTCTTCAATAAATCTTTTCCATTATTTATCAGTTAAAAACTTTTACTTCCCTTATACCTAGCATTAACTTTCTTACTTAATATTTCACTAACAAATTTTAACAATTAATTAACGGAAAAATTTAGAATTAAATACCGGGTCAAATTTTAACCTATTTCAAAATAATAGATAATTAATTTCTTGCAACTTTTATATCTCTAATTATATTTAGAACAATAAAAGAAAATTTTTAGAAAATTTCAAAATAAATCTGCAGTAGAATTTACTACAGTGGCCTTTCCCCTTCGAAACTCGAAAATGAAAGTCGATGATGCGGCCGTCATCACCGAATTTATTTTCCAGCGACAGAGAGGAAAGTACAGAATTTAATTCTTTTCCAAAATCTTCCTTAAAACAATTCTTCCAATTTATACGAAATATTTATATAAGAAAATACTTATAAACCGAACCATTATTTTTCATAAATTCTTTGAAAACATGTTTGGAAAATCCCGGATTTAAGTTCTAAAATCTCCAATTTGATTTATCATAATTTCAACTTAGCTTCAGTTATTATAGATATTTTTATTTTCTAACACCCAATCTATAGCAACCAAATATATATATATATATATATCTTTATAAAACTATTTTTTATATATAGAAAATATAATAGGCAAAATTATTTCATTCACCTATATTAAAAACGGATATTATGTCGGTCTGTCCTATTAAGTGTTTAGAAATCCCTATTGATGGCATAGCGTCTCATGCATCAACCAGAATTTATAAATACAGAGCGGAACAGATTAACACAATATAAAAATCTTTTCATTAATACTAACAAATACGCTCTCTCATATATATACACTCAACGACTCCCATAGGATATTTCTACCCTATTAACAAAGAGTCAAACCCCACAAAGCCAAGGTTTATCGCTAAACCAAAGCTCTGATACCAGCTGTAACATCCGCCTTTTCGCACACTTTAAACCGACACACGTGCCAATTCAAAGCATACGCAAGGGCGGATTGTTATGGGGTAAATAAGAAAAATAGAGAAGAAATAAAACGAAAATAGAATCTCACAGCGGAAGGATAAAATATAATAACAAATATATAGTTCATAAACAGTTTACAAAAGCTTGATTCTTCTTTTACAATACGCCTTTTCGCACACTTTAAACCGACACACGTGCCAATTCAAAGCATACGCAAGGGCGGATTGTTATGGGGTAAATAAGAAAAATAGAGAAGAAATAAAACGAAAATAGAATCTCACAGCGGAAGGATAAAATATAATAACAAATATACAGTTCATAAACAGTTTACAAAAGCTTGATTCTTCTTTTACAATAAATATCAGAGTTACACATACCAATACAAGCAATGCAGCGGAATAGAAAGAGTGTGGTGTAATACTATATATAAAATAATACTGATTCTTCGTCTTCGTCCTCCAAAGCTAAACTCTGCTATCCTGAAACGCTCGGACTGACCCGAGCGAATTTGAAAAGACAAAAACACTCGAGTCAGACTAGAATATCTTATGTGAGTTAAATAAACAGAATATAAATATGAGTACAGTAACTCAAGAGATGTTCGGGATTTACATCTCCTAAGGATCCGTTAAACTATTTACTATGTAGTATATTGCGCTATTATAATAGTGTCTATTTATAAAATAAACTTACTTTTTAATAGCGTTAAGGAGTGACCCAATATTCCCCTTAACACAAATAATGCCAATAGTCTATACAGTACCGTAATACCTCCTGATCGGGAGGCTACCAGAGGATACTCCATAGGTACGACACAAATAGAAACTCGTAGTAAAGGCTCGGTATGGTAGGTGACACGGCACAACTAGGCAATGCCAGGGTAGATATACCAATTGCTATCCAGGCTGGTGGAAACGCGTAGCCGCAGTTACCGCCCACCTCGGACTAACTCCCCAAAATCAAAATATAGAAGTGGCCACTGAATCAAATCCAAGTCAAAGTATAATATCGAAGAGGAGCGTCCGATCAGAGGAATGACCTCATTGGCCTGAGAATCGCTCCTGTTTTAGCCACCTTATGCCAACTCACGGGAGTTGGGTCCACGTATTTACCTTACAGGAAACGTCGCCACCACCTACTTCATTCTGGAATCTCCACCGCGTACACGGTTAGTCAAAGTGGTTTTCGGTATCGACAGAGAGAATGTCCATATCCGATCCCGGTCTCTTTGCCAACCCATCGTTATTATAACACCGCGGTCATTTTAAAAATAGTTTGTACTTTAAAACCAGAATATAATCCATTTCAAAACCATAATATTACGATATCATTTCTTCTTTAAAACCCAAAAAGATTCATTTTGATATTATTTTTATAAAACCCAAATCAATGATATCATTTCCCAAATAAAATATTCCTTTTCAAAAATTATGTCACTTTTTATTATTTAATATCCCATGTAACCAATATTCTGTTTGTAACTTTCAACATAATTCTTCGAAAATCCATAGTATTTTAAAACCATTATTTTCAAAACTAAATGGTTTGGATATTCAACGGTATGCGAATTAAAAAGGTTTAACTTTACTGTTGCTTTATAAAGAAATAAATTACATGGCTTTCCAAATATTTCTTCTTTTAAAGTTAAACCAAAATCCAAAATATTACTTCAAGTCCCAAAACCATTTCAATTTTATATATATTTATATCCATTTTTGAGCATTAATATTTCAACTAAAGTTGGATTTTTATCCTTTCAAAATCAATATTCTATTAATTAATCTTGACCATTCACATAAAATCCATAATTAATAAGACTTCAATTTCTAGTAAAATATATATATATATAGAATTTTTCCACTTCAAATTATACTTGAATATCCATTTCTATTTATTTTAGGAAAATCCAATTACAAATATCATATCTTAAAATTTCCAACTTTACATTTAAACATAGGATATAAATTTACCAAACTCCATTTTCTAAATTTCTTCCATTTTCAATAAAGAAATTTATATTCCTTTTAATTTCAAAATTTCAACTTCATAGGTATATAAATATGGAATAAAATATTTATACAATATAAATTTAAGATTTATAGACCGTATTCAATCCAAACCATAGAAATCACATTAAAATAGTTATATATAGACCGCGGTGCCTGTATATAGTTTTCTATCCTATGGTCAAGTGATACGGATATTTATCATTTCAATCCGCAATTTAAAAATGAAAATTTGCGGTTATATATCATTTCAAACCACAATCCCGAAAGAAATGAAATATGCATGATAATTTGCAATTTAATGATATGCAATAAACATTCATTCATCAACAACATCCATCATCCCATCGCAACCATCAACCAATATCAATCAATAACAATATATATATATATATATATATATATATATATGATCATATATAACAGGTGATAACTGGCAGTTTATTCAAATTAAATTTATCAACTATTAATCCAACAATTTATTTAGTAAAAATTTACATAACTATTGACTAGCAGTTCATATGCAAACAATAATTTCTAACAGTCAATTAATACGCAATAAATCAATTAAATTTACAGTTAAATTCAATAAAATGAAATGTAACAGATATGAATGAAATAACATGCCAAAACTCATAAATAAATTACTATTCATTTCTAAATTTTATTTAACAAACATAAAAGCTTCTAGTAAACTGAGTGGGTCAAAACACTCACCTTTTGAGTTTAAATCGAATTTAAATTCAATTTAAACCCAAAAATTCGCCCGTCTCAGAATTCGTCCAAACCAGCGTCATCGAGTCCGGAATTAAATTACGATCCTAACAAAAAAAAAATTCGCGTGAAACGGAGTTCGTATGCGAGAGATATTGCGAAAATTGTGATTGAATTTCAATTAAAAATAAACCAAGAATGGAACACTTTCACTTACAATTCTCAGCCACGTATGCTTCTCCCAAAACCTTACTGTACGCACGCGGTCACCAAACGCATGAATTCTATAGCAACCCAAACGCTGCAGAACGAAGATCGGTCACCACGAACCCAAAGTCCCCACGTCGTGCCGCCGCCCTGGGTGCCGCGCCACCTCCTGCCTCGCGCGCACACTTGATTGCGCATGAGAAAACCCACCGACTCGAGCAATTAGCACAGCAGCCACCACCCAATGATTAACCCTAGTTGAATTTTTCACGTCGATCCAACCGTCCAATCGCGAAACCAATCATACCGATGAACTCCCCATCGTCCACTCTCCAAAACCCAGAAACCGTTTCTCGATCCGACGAAGTTTTGTGCGATGATGATGAACGGTTTTGGGGCTGTTTGAATTTATTCTGGATGAACGACAGCTCCAATTGAAAAACGAATTTCACCATGGGGTTACGTATTTCGAGAAGATCAACATATATTTTTTTGAGAATTTTCTGAATTTTTTGAGTTTTGACTTTTGATTTTTGAACTGTGGATAGATCTGGAATTGGATCTGAGATGTATACATTTGGGGAAGAGAAAAGAGTGAAGAAATGAACGTACAGCAAAAGAATAGAGACTAGGGTTTATAGCTGTATATTTATAGATAGGCTAGAGGTAGGGTAGCTAGACTGGATACGCGAACGTACGGAATAAACTATGGCCCAAAAAGCCCGCTATGCCTCCGGAGTCGAATTTGTTAAAACTATATATCCAAATAGGTGTTTTAAAATATTCTGAACGCGATGGAAAAAGTTTCGCGACCAAATTCGATCGTATGAAGAAGTTATGCTAAAAAACAAAAATTTCAAATTGATTTCAAAATGCGTAAATTTCAAGGCGTTTCGAGTCGATACGATCAAACGACAAGTCCGATCGCTACGAAACTTGAAACATTATTATAATTCACCGTTACGGATCCGATGAAACTGGTTTCGTCGAAATCCGAGTCCGTGCCCAAAATGGCTATTTTTAATATTAATTAATTAATTGATTAAATCCAAATTTTAAAATTTTAAATTCTAAAATTTACAATTTATCCTCTTATATTACTCAAACGTTTACGATGATTCTAACCAAATTAAATGTCAGTATAGAGAAGATGAATTTATCCAATCAAACGTAAATCTCATTTTTTAATAATTAATTTCATTTGAATCCACAAAATTTATAAAAAGATCCTAAAATTCTATTTAGCTAAATAATTTAATTATTATTCCATTAAAATTTCAAACAGAAGGGTTTACCATTTTAATTTAAGATTATGATATAAATATTCCCCGTATCCAACCAAATTTTCACTTAACGTAGAATTTATATCAAATTTTAATTAATTGCAGTAAATCCAAGTAAATGTATAAAGCTTGATTCCTGTTTAAACATTTTACTCATTTGATTGCAATAAACCCTTTATCATATATTCAATTCCGATATATTAATAAACTTTAATTTCATCTTTATATTCACAAATCATCATATTATGAAGACATTTACGTTCTTCCCCAATGATTACTTAAATTTATTTAACGCAACACTTAATCTACACCTATTGCGATGTTTCAAATTTACTTGAATGAACAATTTCTTTACTCAAAATAGTTGTTGTAAACTCTTAATTCCCCATTTATAAGTGTATTATTATTTTCACTCAAATATTATACATATATATATATAGAGTATTGGGTTTTTATTTAATCATCATTTATCATATATATTAATTAATTAAATTCAATATTTAAGTCTGACTAAATTTATTCCCCAAATACACATTTACCTTTCTCAACCAATAAATATAACCAATCAAATTCTCATTTTATTGAACCTTGGTCAATTCCACACGTTAATTTTACTTAAAGTCTCAATTAATTAATTTACCTCGGTTTCATTACCTTATTACCTTATATGCATAATTGACATTGTTATATCTTCCATTACATCAATAATTTACCATTTCATCTTACCATTTATTTACGTATCCTTTTGTTGCACTGATTGAAATAAATTCACTTATTAAATTCCCAATTCCACCCTTCTATTCAAACCAAGTATCATGCTATGATAATATTTTACGTTGGTTACACTGAAAAAATCAACTTTTTATCGTTATCAATTAAACATACATTAATTGCACAAATTAAAGGAATTAATTGCCATTTATCCAATTAAATTTTTCATACATCAATCTATTTCATCTAAATCCTTACCTATGAATATTGCAACCTTTAATTCCATTAAATACCAATTAACCCAAATTATTTCATTTATTCTAAGTCATATCACTAAAATAATTCATCATAATAAACTTAAAATTTATACGTTTATTGATTTATTTCTATTTGTCTTATGTTAAATTCTAAATTTAGTAAGACAACCTAAAGTACTCCATTCAATCGACAGTCCCTTTCAATTGTTAATATTTACTTAAATTTCTACAGTTGCCTTCCCTCTGCACTTCCGTTACTATGATAAAAATTAGTAACGTTTATGCCATCAATCCATCATAATTACTTACCCTTAATTGAGTTTGATTTCCAAATAATTTGCTGACCCTTAATTAGACAATTTATAAAAGTTTGTCATCATACCTATAGTTCTACGCTTATGCTATGTCTTAAATTTCAATAAATTTATAAATTTTGAGATGTTCATTAGGGTTTACAAATTTATTGACTTGCAATAACAGGGTTTCTTAATCTATTCAATTTATCGTTCACAATCTTTTATTGCATTAAATTGGTTTAATATTCCCATATTAAATTTTATGTCCAGGTAAGAATTTTTCTTTCTTTCTCTACTTAATTCATTTGAATTTTATTCAAATGTCTTTAAATAGGTTTCTAAGTCACTTCTATATAATTTATTCTAGCCTTCATTTTAATATTTATCTACCACCTTTATTCTTTTAACTAAAATAAATTACAAAAATCCTATTAAACAAACAATTTTAAATGGTCGAACTTTACGGGTCGTTACAAACATCAACTTTCTATGCTGTTTATAAGCTGTTTAAGGAAATATCTAAGTGTTGTTGAAATTTGTTTGTTATGCTCAAGCAAAAAATGTAAATAATGATGTTTTACAGTACATATTAATTGATCGTTATTGTTGGTAATAGATTATTGCTATTGATTCATATTTGATCCTTTTCAATGGAAAGTAAAGATTGTATTTTTAGAAGCATTAGTTCGGATTTTTCAGACGTAGAATTGGGGAATGTTCTCATGGAGAAATATGGTTAGTTTCTCATGTAAATAGTGGAGTTATGAAGTTTTTAATATTATAAATATTATCATTTTATTTGTTCAAATGATATTATTTTATGTATTCTTAATATAGATTTCAGTATATTTAAAACTGTACAAAGGCTGTAATTCTTATATATATTTATGAAAATATATTCATATTTCATTTGTTACATGTTATTGTAAAATATGAAATTCTTTGACTATTTAAATACAACTGCTAGTACTTGGCACAATAGTTTTTATGACCGGATCATGAGTCGAACCGTGATCATTCAAGTTTTAAGGCTAAATGGTTCAATTAGTTAAATCTTTCGAACCATGAATTTTTTCAACAAAATTTACGCATTTAAATGCAAGTTACATGCAAAAATATTAAAGTAAAAACGCTAACTAGATGAGATATATAGGATCTTCTACATTTGCAATCGATGAATGCACAATTGCAGTAAGACAATTGTAGTTTTATACATAGTATGCATAGCGATAAAAGTATAGTGAAGACGAACTTGACGAAGTTCGTAGTGGTTTAAAGGAGGTTGCAGTGACGAAGAATGAAGTGTTGAAGCTTATTATTTAGATTTTAGAGTACTGATAATTTTTTAGAGCATAGATAATTTTGGTAATGTATATTTTTTTCTTTTCAAAATAGTAAGGCTGTGAAAGACACGGTGAGAAAAAAAATAGGAAAATAAAAAATTGCGTTTCAATCAAGTAAATTGAATGATTGGACCACTCGTTCAAAAGTCTAAACTGGATTCATTCACGACCAAGGTCTGATTGAGTTCTGGACCAAAGTAGTCCGTGGTTTAGGGTTACTCGAGCTCAGGCCGTCCGATCATGAAATGCCTGCTTGGTACACAACTTTCGACATGCACTTATGGTTAAAAAACATGCAATGCTTGGTACTTATACATACTCGTGTATATGTCATGAATGTATATTAAAAAGGTTAAAGCATTTCAAAATTTCACCATGGCAGAATGTTGAATGAACATGAACATATTTTTATAAGAAAATCTTATAATAATGTCTACTTAAATGGAATTTCAGTACATTTATATTTGCATTTAAGGACGCCCAAGGTAATATTATTTGAATACGTAAACATGATCGTATTTAATTTTTATAAATTCACTCTTGACTCGGAAAGGCTTTAAACAACTCTCACTTGTTCGTACAAATGTTTACCTCTTAAACTTATAATCAGCTATTGATAATAAATGTACTTATTTCTTTCTTTTAAATATATCTTAAGTTAAAGTCAATGACTCTCTCAATATTTCCAAATCGACGGTGTGTAATGGCTCCCTTCTAACATAAAATTTATGATTGTTACATTGATCGTTTTAACTATCACAATCCAAGTATGATTTTGCAGATGAGATAAAGCCATCATGAAATAGGTAATAAGCAATTTTCTTTGACAGTGGTTAAGCTTAGCATTAGTCGAGCAAAGTATACAATTTACACGAAATATCAAGTATAATTACCTTATAGTTTGGATTTTGACTTCGAATACATTTGTAAGATAACTTTCTATTGTTGACTCGGACATGAAATAATGCTTTATTTGTTGTGCAATGAAACACAATATACGCGAAATATCATATACGCGAAATATCAAGTATAACTACTTTATTTTTTTTTGAATTTGAATATTTTGTAGATAATTTTCCATTTTTTGACTCGGACATGAAATAATGCTTTAATTTTTATGTAATGATAGGGAAAAAAATCATGTAGAAAATTAGTAATAGTTGTGACATGAGTTTTTCCTTAGAGTTTAGGTGAATCAATAGGTTTAGTGCTTTTATTTTTTGTTAGAAAAAGGGTTGATGGTGGTGTGCATTTTGCTATGAAATTTCATTATATGAAAAATAATATAGGATATGGAAAATAATCCATACGATTCTAATATATCAACGTCAATGAGATGTACTTCTATGATGTGAAATAGCGAAATGTTTGTTACCCCACCTTTTGATCAAGGCCGAGATATCAACAAACTAGCTAAAGCAGATGGATATGGGGATTAGAGATCGATAGGAAAACACGGCTATGATCGATCCATCAAAATTTGATCGAGCTCCAATCAACATGGGATCTATAGGGAACGATGAACAAAGCATGGAGAAGCTATGTTTCAATTTCAGATCAAACAGAGTTCATATGCTCAAATTATGGATGGATCAGTATTAGTGAAAAATGGTCTCGGATCGATACCCTCGTATTGATCATAATGGAAATGGATTTTGATTGATCAGGTTTGTGACTGATGGGTTTCGTATCAATGGATGTGCATCGATTTGGTTGGACATGGCATAAGAATGGTGGCATACTTCTTCAAGGCTGGGATCGATGCGAAGAGTGGAGCAGCGATTTCAAGGACTCGGATGGACATTTCATATCGATCACTTATTGATCGATAAGAAGAAGGCAATCGAGGTTCGATACGAAGAAGGTAATTGGAGATCGATACGAACAGGGGATGGATTTATGAACACGAATAAGGCCGCAGGCGCTGATGGATGGATACAAAGCATGGATGCGAACCATGGATACAAAACATGGATACAAAGTAATGAAGGTGATGGATACGCACTATTCGATGGATACGAAGGTTCCAGCCTACACGCAACTACAAACTTGGATCGATCATAACTCTCATTCTACAACTTCAACTACTATGAAATTTTCACAAAAGCTTGCTTATGCACTCAAGAATGTCCATGATCGATCTCGACTCGATTGGAGCCAATTTGGATCGATACGAGTTATACTTGGATCTATCCCAAATCGCTCTAGATCGATCTGGTAGGCCCGCCTACGCAAAAGAGAAGGTATTTCAGGTATTGAGGCTGATTTTTTCATATCTACACCTATAAATAGCGGTCCTATGGCAACTAAAACAGGAATCTTCTTCTGCTCTTTACGTCGAAACTCTGCTATTTTGTTTGTAATTGTAATCTCAATGCAAAAGGAATAAAAGGTAAATTTAAAGTGGATGTAACACCGAGATAGCCGAACCACTACAGATCGTGTGTTCTTTCTTATTTTCTTACATTTCAATTTTGCCATCTCCTCATTTTTAGTCTCTACTTTATCAATGTCTGAGATCTGTGTTTGAATATTATGGAGCTATGTGCGAACACTAGTGCTTTCATTACTCATGGGGTTTGTGACAAGTTTTGGCGCAAACACTTTGGTGCTTCCATTGAAAACGACTAGCACACGCTATACCGGGCTTGGAGTTCAGATTTGGAATGTTAAATGATCAGATCTAGAAGGAACCATGATAAAGCAATAAACAAGGAGACAAAGAACGGAAAGGAGTCAGCACGAAGGGAGTCAAGAGGCTTCCTCAAGAGTAAATCAGGCCTCACTCTTCATCACTAGAGATGAGATGGAGATGATGATGGGAGCTATGCTAGAAGAATTGTTAAAAGGGCAAGAGGAAATGATGCAGAACCTTTTCAGACAGTTTGGACAGGCAGGAACAGCTGGAGCTTCTGGAGTTTAGATCCATGGAGCTGGAAAAGAAGGACTCAAGGCAATCAGATGGAGCAGCTCAACCGGGCGCAGCCTCCAATCAGCACACAGTTACCAATTTGGATGGATCCAGACTCGGATGCAGGATTGATTTCACCCTAGAGGTGGGTGAATAGGGTGATACTGTTTATTAAAATTTATTGTGGAAGTTTGTATAAAATAATCTCAACACAAATATATCAAAATTATAGCAGCACAGATAATAGCAGAATAATAAATGCGGAAATAGAACGACACAGAATTTACCCAGCTTCAGCAATACCCTACCTACGTGTTGCCCCCATGGTTTCTACTAGAAATTAAGAAGTCAGATGCTTACACACGTAAACTCGCGACACCCGCTATCGACTAGCCTTAACTCTATTCTCAAAATCCTGCTACAACTCAGCCATTGAGTTGCGAATTCTTGAACTATACCACCGTAGCTCGTCTCCTAGTCACACGACTAGAAATAACAATTGTTTAAAAAGGAAAATACAATAACAACAATTTAAAAACAATTAAACCCTAATTTAAATATTAAGGCCCAACTAAAAATTGAGAAAAGCCGGCCCAAAAAGTAGACTCAAGAAAATTTGTTCGTTTCCCTTTTTTAATTTCCTTCGGCCCGCTTCTTCTTGGTGAAAGAATGGCTGCTTCGTTCTGGTTACTCTTTTTTTTCTGAAATTAGGGTTTTCGAAGACACTGATTTATTATTGATCGATTACAATTGGTGTTCTTCTGATTTGCTTCGGCAATCGATCATGTCCTCGATTCAACTAGAGCTCCTTCGATTTTTGATTGAGTTCCAATTTACTTCGGTATGTAATTTTTTTGCTTTTTTGCTTTACTGTTTTTCGCACTAGAACTTAATCGTTGATTCGAGTTATTATATGATGTTTTCTCTCTTTCTTCGAACTCAAATTATTTATTGCGCCGATGATTTATGGTTTATATAGGGTTCGAAAACCTTGATTTTCATTCGTATACATTTATTTGAATTCGTCTCTAATTCTCCTCGGCCATTCGATATTGTATAGTTTCTTGTGGTGATTTCTGAGTTTGTCAATCGTATATATTTTGATTTCTTGGTACTCACGGCTTTGATTTTGAATCCGCTCGATTCCTTGATTTCCATGGCTCCGACTTTGGTGTGACAATGATTCCTTGGCCACCACGGTTTCGAATTTTTGGCATTTGATTTTATGTTGACTTCGTCACTTGATATTGACACTGTTCTTCACTCTGTTGACTTCGGCCATTTGTGTCAACCTGGACTTGTTCGATTTTGATAAAACACGTCTTTGAATTTTTTTGACTTTGAGATGAAAGTTGACTTGTTCGTTCACATCTGGCTTTGATTTGTATTAGTTCGAACTTGCCATGGTTTTGATTTTTTCCACTGGGACTTCGGCTGTTGCATTGAATTATTTCTCTGTGACCATTCATGTTGTTTGCATTAGGTTGATGTCATGTTGAACTGTTCTGTATAGACTTTGACTTTGGCCTGCTGTTCCACGGATTCGACATTGATTGAGTTCATCGTGGTAGCTTCTGTTGTCTGGTGGCATGGTTACAATACTAATTCTGTTTACATATGTTCTGCCTATCTATGTGTACATGTGTTTGTATTGACTTCATGTAGTCTTCCCTTTGATTCCATATTGCCTTCTATCTTTGTTTGTGTGTTCATGCAGTTGTACTACTCTTTGGCCTGTTTCACTATCATGTGTATATATGTGCACTTGTTGTCCACTAGTCTTCGAGCCAGTTCATGTATATAGTCTGGTTGATGGTCTGCTTCGTCGACTTGTATTTGCAAGCTTGGAGTTTGGGTTGTTGTAGTCGAGTTGCTTCACCATTGACTCTTGCATCGTGTTCCTTCGAGTCACCATTTAAGTATAAACCCACGTATAAAGTTCTGTTCCATCTCGTTTGGGTTCAATGTCCTCTCTCTAGCGCGAGCTACATCAGGTAAATAGTTGCTCTCCTTCTCCTTTCTTATTTTTCTTCTTTAGTTTTCCTTTTATTTCCGTCCTTGTTCCATGTATGTCAAAATTCTTTTTTTTCCAATCTTAGTTCCTGTTGCTATTTAAAATTTTCTGTGATCATTTTGAGTTCGCGTAAATTGTTTATTTATTTTGTTCAAGATCAGAATTGGAGTTGTTACATCCTCTGAAAATTGATCGTGACTTCTGTACGCTTTCCGGTGTAGATATTCGTTATTTTGTATCAAAACTTCAGCAGCGTAAAGGTGAGTATTCTCACCAGACAAACGTACTTATAGATCTGTAAATTAATAACACGTGTAATTGTAGAATATTTATATTTTATTTTTCTTGCCTGTGATATAAATTTATGATGTTAAAAATCCTGTTATTAATTTCACACATCATCAGTCATATTATATACTGTTATATTTAAGTTGTTATACTATTTATTTATTTACTGTTTATCACTTCAAGTTCCCTGTAGAGTAGAAATCGTTACGGGCTGAAATGATAGGACTGAACGATATTATTTATTTATTTATTTATTTTAACTTGGGATTGCGGGTTTGAAATGATAGAACTCGGGTTTTTCTTTGTAAATTACGGATTGATATGATATTTTATCCGTATCACTTGACCTAGGTTAGAAAATAATATATAGACCCGTAGTTAGTATATATATATAATATATATATATATTTCTGGAAATTTTAAGTATTTTAAATATATACATTTTAACATTTTGATTTAAATTGGGTTAAAATAAATTGTTGGTAGTCTTATACAAGTTAAATATATAAATAAATAAATGGTAAGTTGGAATTTGAAGTAATAAATTCATTTTGGAAATTTTGATGGAATTTAAGCTAAGTATGTAAATGTAATAAATTTGATGTAAATTGGAATTTAAATAAATTAATAAGGTGTTATTGAATTTTCTATGAATTTAGTAGTTACATAAATAAATACTTAAACATAAAATTTGAAATATGTCTTAGTTTAGAAATGGAAGTTTGGTTTAAGAATAAAAGGTAAGTTAATAAATAAAGAGGAAATTTAGCTATATTTTGAAATGGTAATTCAACTAAATGGTTAAGAAAACTTTGAATGTAGAAAAATATAGAAATTTGGGCATTTAACTTTAAGAAGTAAAGCTTTGAGAGGTTGATATTTATTAGTGGAATATACTTCACAAAAATCATAAATTTTTGGGTAGATTTAAATGACTATTTTAAATGGATAATATGATTTTTTTTATAAGTTAATTTAGTTTAAAATTTAAGTTTAATTATTGATGAATTTATATCGAAGTCTAAAAAAATTAATTAACTGAAAACTATTGTAAGGGATATTACCGCACTTTGTAAGTGCCGTAGTTGATGCAAATGAACTAAAAGCTAAAAATTAATTAAGGGCTATTGCAGTACTTGGTAAGTGCTGTAGTCATGAAATTTAAATTAAACCCAAATAAATAAAAAGGTTATAGTAGCACTTGTTAACTGTTGAAGTGGCTGAAATTGAGATTTTTGGATATTCGATTCGTAAATATAATAACTTCACTTTTAAAAGTTAAAATAAAGTATTTTGATTTAATATTAACTATTTTAGAATTTATAACCACGGGTATTAATAACTTTGGTTGTTAAAGAGACCGAGATCGGATATGGGCATACTCTTTGTCGATACCGAAAACCACTTTGACAACCGTGTACGCAGTGGAGATTCCAGAATGAAGTAGGATGGTGGCGACGTTCTATTAATGTATGTACGTGGACCCGACTCTCGTGAGTTGGCATAAGGTGGCTATAACAGGAGCGATCGACGGGCTAAGGAGGTAGCACCTCTTATCGGACGCACTTCTTCGTATGTCATTCTATTACTCTGTGATTGTTTGGTGCACACCTTTGATTTGGGAGTGTTGTTCGAGGTGGAAGGTAGTAGCAGCTACGCGCTACCACCGATCCGGAAGCGTAATTGGTATATCTACCCTGGCATTGCCTAGTTGTGCCATGTAACCTACCCTAGCGAGCCTTGTACGAGTTTGGATTTCTCCCGTTGCCCGTGTGGTATCCTCTGGTGGCTTCCCGATCAGAAGGGACTATGATATTGGACGGACTACTGGGACTATTATGTGTTAAGGGGAATATTGGGTCACTCCTTAATGCTATTTTAAAGTAAGTTTATTTTACTAATAGACACTATTATAATAGCGAAATATTACTACACAGTAAATAGTTTAACGGATCCTTAGAGGATGGGCGGTCCCAAGCATCATTTAAGTTACTTGCCTTCATATTACAGTTCACTGGAATTAGCTTATACTGTATAATTATGTATGTCCTGACTCGAGTGTTTGTGTTTATTTCTTACGCTCGGATCAGCCTGAGTATCAGTTCGGACTTCGTTCCTTAGAGCTAGGACTGCTGAAGACCATCTTTACGAAGCTGCTGCCTAATTTCTGTTCAGTTCTTATCTAAGCTTATGAAATCAAGACAAATTGAATATTGAGATTTTCTGTGGTTGTTCCAAACTATATTTGGTTTTAAAACTAAGTAATTTATACTTATTTTGAGACTTTGTGATAGTGGCTTCATGAACCACTATAGTATTTTACTTGAGCTGCGAGTATTCTGATTCCTATGTCTGTGATTCTGTGATTATTTATTTACTGTATATTCTGAGATTTCCCAAATTTTATTTACAACGCGGTATTTTGAACAATTCATGTCCAACAGGTGCGGATGCGAATGGTTGAAAATATCGGGCCGTTACATTTGGTATCAGAGCTTTGGCTCTAGGCAAAACTTAGAATGTATGGTAAAATTTGATTTACAGAATCACTTTCATTCGAGCTTGAATCTTTTCCTTTTGATTCAATTTCCTTTGAATTTTGGAACGTTCCCTGCGGTTCCAAAGTTCATTCATGTCCCTCACTATTCATCTTCTTTCTATTCTGGAGTATCCCATTACTCCACTTCGGATTATCTTTATAGTGAATTGGCATCTCGCCAATATTCTAATAAAGGGGTGAAACTCCTTTACATTTAGCATTGATTCACCAGAGATTTATATTTATCCTCGGTTTTGATGCTAGTATCTTTGGTTATTTCGAACTCTATCTCTCAATATCGAATGTAGATTTACCCCAGAAAATCCACATCGATCTTATTCTTTAAGTCACGGCTGACCCGGTTAAGGTTGCCCGCGATTTATATAAACTTATCCAGTTCCTTATTTTGTATTTAATCATCGAATCTTCTCATTCCAACTTATCTTAAAATGAAAATTCTCTTTGATTTGATTCCATAAAATTTGAATCTCTATCCTTGTTTTGAAAAATTTATTCCTATATTTGAAAAAATAATCTAATATTATATATATAAGTATAATTTTCTAAATTTTTATAATTAATTTAACTAGTTGTCAAGAGATAATAGTCTTTAATTTTATTTATGGTCTTGGGTTTTATCTCATATAAATAAGTGAACTATAAACAATGGTTATAAATTAATTTGGAAACAGAAATGAAATTAAAACAAGAACTTGAGAATTCAATTTCTGATGGTTTCAAACCTTGTGATTAAAGTTTTAGAAGGATATATTATTTGAATTATTTTCGAATAGAAATTTGTTTTCAAAGAATTTAAAGGTTTAAAAATCAGTTCTCTTCTCTTTGTCGCTGGAAAATAATTTGGTGATGACTATAGCATCATCGACATTCATTTTTGAGTTTCGAAGTGAAGAGACCATTCTATAGTCTGGCTATAGTGTTACCTTGAGAATTTAATTGATTTGAATCTCTAAAATATGACTTGATTTATAATATACGGATATATTATTTAAATTTGATTTGACATATTATGTACATATATTTATTTATCTCTAAATGGTTTGAAGGGAATCAGAAATTTAATTCTTAAATTTTATCTTGAGGAATAATTTCAATTATAAAAAGAAAATCAAATTTTTGAATAAATGATTCAAACTTGAGATATTGAATTTAAAAGTTTTATTTGTATAATACTCAATTGCATTTCGATATAACTTACCCTGATTTTCAGTAGATAACAATGTAATTGGATAATATACAATAAAAAAAGATTTAATAAATAAAATTTTAGTGGTTATAATAAATGTTATACACTTAAATTCTAGTTATAAAAAGATTAACAGAGGTAAATAGAATAAAAGGGTAATGGAATAATTTACAAAATAAAATGATGTTAAAGGAACTAAGAATAAATTTAAGCAGTTGTAATAAGTGTAAACATATTTAACATAGATGATAAAAATATATTGAGAGAAATAAATTTAACTATAATTAGGAATAAAGAAGAAATTAATTTATTGAACACATTTTTGAGTATAACTTATGATTTTAGAAATTTTTATTTTAAGATAATTGGAAGATGAAGTAATGAAATACTTAAATTTAACTTAAGTGAAATTAAATAGATGAAATCAATTATTAATTTAAAATTGAATTTGTATGGTTTAGATTAATGATTCTATATTGAGTTTCAATTTAGTTTTCTTTCAGGTTGTTTCTACTCCCTTACCTTCTTCCTTTTTGAGGACGAAATATTTTGAGTGGGGGAGAGTGTAATGGCCCAATTTTTAATAATTAAAATTTGTTAAAGTGATAAAAAATTTGGTAATTTAATATGAAGAAAAATAAACTTTGTAATAAAATAAGGAAGGAATGTTAAAGTGGAAATGCATATTTTATCCATAAGGTAATATAAAAGAATGAAACTTATCTAAATGAATTTATTTGAGGATTCAATCATAATAAATGTACACATTTAACAAATTAAATATAATTAAGAACAATTGTTAATACAATGGAAATAAATTAATTAAATCCATTTGATCATTGCTTGATTTCTTGCCTTTTTTTACATGGACTCTTTATTTCTTGCTTTAGCCATACAAACTCTTTTCCTAGCCATGTATTTCTCATTTGCAAATCATGTACAAGAAGATTTATTTCTCATTTCAAAACTCCTCGTTTTCATTTGCATTTAAGAATAAAACATATATACGTTTCTTTCTCCTTAACTTATGCCTTTTCTGTTTCTTAGCATTTACTTTTACTTTGCTTGCCATCCAAACCATCTATGTATCAGCCCAAAATTTTAATAAATGTTTTATTTATTTAATTTAGATAATTTCTTTTAAATACAAATTTTGGTGTGGATTAGAATTCCACACATGAATTAATAGAATATTTTCCGAAAATATGAATTTTGTCAATATGGTCCAACTTTGACTTTTGAATTTAAAATTTTAAAACTTTAAAAAATTTGAATTTTGTCTTTTATTTTGAAAGTAAATAAAATTTTAAGAATACTGCTTTTCGTTTCGTTGGAATCTTGTTTATAATGTGAAAGTTATGTCTTTTTAACTATTGTGTGTAATTTGCTGCATTTAACAAAATTGTTTACTTTAAATTATATAAATAATATTTTATTTAGTCAGGTAATGTTCTAATTTATGTTTTCAGGGGTAAAATAACTTGTTTGTATATATTTTGGTTTTAAAACGTTTTTAAAAGTGTAACCGACATTTTCCAGTGTCAGTTGTATTTTGTTTACAATTTCTTATTTCCAGCTTCAATTAATTTAAGAAATTCTTTGTTTATTTTATATTTTTTTAAGAACTTATTTTATTATCATTCTCGCTTTATTTTTTTTCTTAAAGATTTATTTTAAAACCATTTTCAAGAAGAGTTGTAATTTCCCAAAGTTAAGTGGATTATGTTTGCAATTTTCTTAAGCTAGTTTCAATAAATTAAGCTATTTTCTTTATTTATCTTTCTATTTTCCTAAAATATAATTATTTATTTTCGTTTCACTTTATTTCAGTTTTTTATTTTATTCACTAATTTTTTTTAAAGTGTGGTAGAAAATTTTCCAAATCTTTTAATTTAACTGAATATATTCGTACAACATTTTATTCCACTTTGATTCTTTTGAATTTGGTTATATACCTTTTAATGAAGAAATTAATATTGGGTAAAAGGGATAAATAAGAAATGAATAGTTTTAATCTCGTCACTTTTGTCAATTATTTGAGCGTACGTTCAATTAAAATTTGCATCTAGTACGCGTTCATAAATTTCATACCTTAGCTAATAAAATCAAACCTTTTGTGTAAGATATACATGTGTACAATACTTATTTTGTGGTTGTTTTACTGATATTGGTTGTATACTTTTAAAGTAGGTAATAAATATTGTGAAAGGACATAAATTTTACATATATACATCAGTCTATTTGTTAAATGCTAAGTAAATCAAACCAATGTCAACAAATTTAAATTTCAAATTTAGTAATAAATAGTGTATTAATAAGCTATTAATTTTGCGTTTAAATGGCGCGTTAATGATGGAATATTATAACATATATTTACTACATAAGAAAATGTATAAATTTAAATGTGTTACTTTTATTTAAATGTGGGCATATGGTTGATTTGATTAATGCATCTATAGTGCGCATTCTTAATAAAATTTATTAATCTCAAGTTAATTAATTTATAACCCTTATATATTAATCAATCCCTAATCATAAATTAATTAATAATTAATTAATTACTCTTTAATTTCCTTATTAATTGAATTAACCCTTAATTATCCAAGATCCTAATTAACCTTAAAATGTTTAAATTTCTTAATTTCATAATCATATTCAAACCATTTATCTTTAAAATTAACTTCTTAAATTAAATCATTTAATTTAAGATAATTATAACTTGAGCATTTAAGTTAACAAGTTAAAACAAGTTATATAATTTCCTTAAAACAATTATTCAAGACATCTATTGTAAAAAGGCATAAATTTTAAGAAAAGGATCAAAACTAAATTCAAACTTATTAATATTTAAACTTAAACCTGTACACATTTTCTTCTGGTCAAACCCGATTAATACTTCGAGTCCCTTCCTGAGAAACCCCTCCTTTCTTTCCCAAAATTTATGTTAAGTTTAAAATTAAATCTATTATTACTACTACCCGAGACCAGACCAACGACGTTACGAGCAGCAACCTGGGTCAAAACCCAAACCAACCCGATCCTATCTTCTTCCTTCCCTTAAATGGTTCCTGTGCACAAATCTGTGCACACCGTGCACCTGAACGTCACCGACGACCACCACCTTTTGCCGTCGACCGTTTTCTTTCATCACCCATGACCTTCTCACTTCGTCCATCAACCAGAAACCGCGATCGAAACTCCGGTTTGAAATCGAACAACCCACCACCTCTGATCGAAGAAACATAGATACAAACCAACTCGCCACCGAATACGATCACCGGAAAACTTGATACTCCACCCAGAGACGCTCCACTACCTGACAAACCCTTTTCCCCTCATTCGATTCACTCCGGCTATCCATTAATGTAGAACGTCCCACGAGAACATCATCGACAAAACCGACCACAAAACCCTATATCGTCGTTCCACGAATGCTCCGATGATCGATATCCTTCGCGATCAATTTCACACATCCCAAGAGTCTCGAGTCTCCTCCAGATCAAAGCCCAATGGAAATCTCGTCGCCGATCAACGGCATTCGGGGATAATCCCAATTTCGAACAATACTGCTCATCTCAATTTTTAGCAAACTAAAAGATTTGATTTTACTTCCTACATTTATCATTTGCCAAGACGAATCATATTAAATAATCAAATCTTGAAATTAAGATCATCAATTTGTGGCCTATCTTTATTTTCCTCTGTAAATTTTCAAATTTTGATAAAATCATTAGAAATAAATACTTGATATTATTTTTAAAATTCATAACACATTGTTATAGTCAATTTCCGTTTATACATCTCAGCCTAAAATCGACTAAAGAAGGAGATTTTAAAATTTTATATAAACATGAAGCATGTAACTCAATAGAGGCAAGTTTACCCAATTCACAGACATGCATAGAGCAACCATCCAAAAACATTATTCACTATATTTCTACAACAATTATCATATGCATAAGAACAGGTTTTTAAATTGTTGTTGTTTTTTTAAAATATGGTTTACTCACCTGCATTTTGTTGATGGCAGAGAAAAACTAGAAATGTTGAATTTTGCAGCTAGCTATGGTTTGAAGTGTTACTTGCTTCAGGGTTGAAAACTCTGATTTTCCAGGCTTTGAATGTTTTGAAAAATTGTTCCTTGATCTATGATTTTTGAGTACTGAAGCTTACTTGTTGGTTGAATCTGCAAATCTTGATCTTGCTCAGGTTGAAGATGGATATTTGTTTGAATTTGTATCTTGTTTCAGGTTTAAATCTTCCAAGAGTTTGATGATTTTTTTATTTTTCTTTTGACCCTCAGGTTTTGAGATGTAAAAAAATAAAGCCTGACTTTCCTTTCTAATATATATTATCTAAATTTCAAAAGGAGTAAGTATGCCACTTGTATCTCCAATACTAACACTTGTAAATGCATGTTATATTTATTTTACATATGTCTTAATTATGAATTTTATGTTTAAATCCTTGCTAAATTTTTATTTACATAGATTATTTATTTATGTGTTATCCTTATATATGTGCATTATGTTTACATATGTTATATATTTATATAAATTATGTAATTTAGAAAGAAAGAATATTAACTCTTTTATTAATTTTATTTAAATTTTATACTTAAGTTGTTATTATACTTAAATTGATAACAATACATAATTACTAGTGTTAAAAATGTCCAATTTAGTTTAATTAACCTTTTTTTATATTCAAATCAATGCTTCCAAATTATTTTACATATATGTATATATATGCACACCTATATAATTGTATGTGTATATTAAAATATTTCAACATTATAAAGTTTATACACATCTATTAACATATTTTAATCTACCATCAGGTTTATCATTTCTAGATAAATTATAGTTTAAATTCACATATATATATATATCCATATATTTCTAAATTATCAAAATTCCATTTAATTATCCAAATAAAATTGATATCCCAATAGTTTACAATCAGTTACAGATCCAATTAATAGCTGTTCAAAATCCCGGGTTATCACAAACGGGCCAACATAATAAAAAGAAGAAAAGGGCCGGCATATTTTATTGATAGTTATTTCGGGCCGGTTTTATTAAGAGCTTTTTGGCTTAACCTTTTAAATTAGGGTTTAGTTTATTTAAATTATTTTTAAATTGTATTTTTCTTCTGAAAATTGTGTATTTACTTGTCGTGTGACAAGGGGACAAACTATGTGGCGCAGTTTGAGAATTCACAACTCAGTGGCTGAGTTGTGGAAGGGTTTTGAGCGTAGAGTTAAGTCTGATGGATAGTGGATGTCGCGAGTTTACGTGTGTAAGCGTTTGACTGCTTAATTTCTAGTAGAAACCTTGGGGGCAGCATGTAGGCAGGGTTTTGCCGAGGCTGGGTAAATTCTGTGTCGTTCTGTTTCTGTATTTATTATTCTGCTATTATCTGTGCTGCTATTATTTTGATATATCTGTGTTGAAATAATTTTATAAGCTTCCACAATAATTTTTATAATTAATAGCATCACCCTATTCACCCCCCTCTAGGGTGAAATCGATCCTACGCTATGGATGTAGGGAAGCAGGTTGGAGGGATCCAATTGGTTCCTCAAAAATATTGAATTTAATTTTATGTATAGTGATATATGTTTTGTTGGACTAATCTGTGGTAGGTTATTGTGTGATTTGGATTGACTAAATGCTGTAGAAGGTTTTGACATAGATTTTGGTATTTTTAATTAACAGTAATATATGTTTTTAAATTGGAAAAGAAAATTAAAAAGATTTTTGTACTTAGCTAAGTCGGGATGTTGTGAAGAGGTTTTTGAAAAAAAGTATATAATAAAGGCTTTTTAAATAATAAATATGTAAATGGTACTTGTTTAAAATATAAAGGTTGTGAAACCGAGATTTTAACTGTTTTGAAGATAGAAGTGAATTTCGGAAATAAGAATAAAATTGGTTAAGCTGGAGCTCAAGTGAGATTTACATATTTACGAAATTGGATTGAAATCGAGGAATTTGACTTGTTTTAAAAAGAGGATTTTTCAATTATTAAATTGGTGATTTTACAAGTGTTACAATATTTTGGAAATTAGTTATTAAATTATTGTAAATTGTTTTAAAGCATATTTAATTATTAATTAGTCACGTTTTATTGATTATTAGAGATTTATTATTATTTAAGAACTAGTCAACATTATTGTCTTAAAAGATAATTGTAAAATATTAATATGGCTTTGTATAATAACTTTTACTTTAGTATATTTGCCTAGATTAAACTTGGAAATTTATTTTAAAAGCTTACAAGCGTTATTTTGAGATAATTTTTAAATAAAGTTTTCGAAAAAATAATGGTATATTAATGTGGCGTAAATCAGAGGCAGTGAGCGCCTACAGTTAAGTTTTGGATTCTCTGGGATAGAGACGTAACCATTGACCTGTGATCCATGGTTTGATACCGCTGTGGTTCTATCCACATTATTTTTAAATGGTTTTTTCAAATAATTTTGAAAAGGATGAATTGTGAATATACTAAATGCGATAAGATAAGTTCATATATTTTAGATCAAGAGTTTTAATTTATTAAAATTTAATTTAAATAAGACTTGGTGTTTCTCAATGAAAATGAAGATTTTGGTTGAATTGATTGCTTATTTTATAGTTAAATTACCGACTATCAAATCTGGACCTAAATATAACTTTGGAAATATCTAGAAGAAGAACGGGATTATATGGTACAGTTACCGTTCGAGGTGCTATAATGTACATATAGACTTGTTCATTCTTCTAACATTTTTAAGAAAATCCGTCGATCTCCGATCTTATCTTCATCTGTTTACTTCATAAAGAACCGAGGTTCAGTTTACCGAAAATAGCAAACGTTGTATCAAAGAGACCGGGATCAGATTTGTGATCCGAAAACCACTTCGATCCAACGAGTACATTTTTGAAAAGAAGACAAGAGCATGGAGTTGAAGATGGAGTAGTGAAGTGCAAGGGCGATTCGCTACTGGTCCTAAGCGTGATTCCAAAAATGGATGTAGTAGGAATAGTGACTTCGTTTCTTTTCGGACTGAAAACGGACTTGTATGGATGAATGCTATCAGTACATTGTATTTGGAGGACAATGAGCATTCTAAGTGAATATTTCTAAAAAGGTAATCGTAACCTCTAGCCTCATCAACTGGGAATAACTGAAAAGTAGGGGAGATGCAGCAAGGCTAAGTGGGTAGCACTCAAGTAGGGTATGTCTATCACCTTTCCAGATAACCTCATATATTATCACTTCGTGTGGAAGGAGCTCGGAAAGGTTGGGAACACCTGGGGTGATAGCATATTCGGTCTATATAGGTCAGGAATAGTTCGGCTTTGTGTTGCAGAAGATCTCGGAGTGGTCCTTAGTACACTGTTCTAAGCACGTACCATGATAGGCGGTACCTCGGTGCCTAGTCATTAAGTTGGTATCCATTCTCTAATAAGCGTCGTACGGTATTGACTATGCCCAACTCTAAAACGTGAGATGCAAGCATTTCAGTTATTTGAATAAGTATTTATACTTAGACTATAACATCCTGGTATTTTCCACCATTCGCATCCGCACATGTCGGACTTGATTGCTCAAAATATCAGATTGTTAATTTATATTTGGCAAAACTCGGCATATACAGTAAATAAACAAATCAAAGAATCGCAGACACAGTGTGATATAACAATATGCAGCGGAAACAAAATGAATAGTAGTTCATGAAGCTACCAAATATATAATATAATTAAATAAGACACAACAGAGGTTTCGAATACATAGATGTCTCAATACAATAGTCAAATACAAAATATAAATACATCAATGGAATCAACTGAATAACCGAAAGCAGAATCGATAGATGGATCTCCAAGCGTAGCTCCAACTCCAAAGGTGAGTCTCGAATACTGGTACACTCAGTCTGACCCGAGCTTAAAGTGAAACACAAAATACCAGAGTCAGGATTTGCATTCTTATATCAATAAATCCAGCTCAAGTGAAATATTAACTGAAATACAAGTGACTCAAAGGATGTCTGGGATAACCATCCTCTAAGGATCTGTTAAACTATCAACTATGTAGTAATATACGCTATTATAACAATGTCTAAAGTAAAGTAAACTATTAAAATAGTGTTAAGGATTTACCCATATCCCCTTGACACATTTTATATATATTCCCATAGTCTATACAGTACCATTATCTCCCTCATACTGTGCGTCGTCAGAGGGCACTCCATAGGCATGGTACAAAATAAACTCATAGTAGGCTTGATATAGTAAGTGACACGGCAAACTAGGCAATGCCATGGTAGATATACCAATTACACTTCCGGACAGGTGGTAACGCATAGCAGCCACTATCGCCCATCTCAGAACACACTCCCAAATCAAAAAAATCAAGTGTGGCCACCAAATCAATCTCAAAGTCAGAATATAGTATCGAAGGAATGTGTCCGATCGAAGGAGCTACCTCACTTGGACCGCCAATCGATCCTGGTTTAGCCACATTATGCCAACTCATGGGAGTCAGGTCCACGTATATACCTCAATAGGATCGTCGCCACCATCCTTCTTTATTCTGGAATCTCCACAGTGTACATAGTTATTAAAGTGGTTTTCAGTATTGGCAGAGAGTATGAATATATCCGATCCTGGTCACTTTAACAACCAGTCGTTACTATAACACCGCGATAATTTCAAAATAGTTTTACTTCGAAAACCAAAATATCATTTCCATTTTAAAAACCATATCAATACGATATCATTTTTCAAAACCAAGTTTAACAACCCTGTATTTTGTGATTATGTTAATTTTATATTTTAATTTTTTAACTGAAATCCTTGGTTTAGAACTTTATTTTATTTATTAAAATGAATAAATTTTGTTATTTTAAATATAAATTTTAATTTTTATGTGAATTATAATTCCAAACATAAATAAATAGAATATTTTCCAAAAATGTTGATTTTGGTCAATGTGGTCAAACTTTGGTTTTAAAATTTAAAATTTAAAAATTTGAATTTTTAATTTTATCTTTTATTATGAAAATAAATTAAATTTCAAGTACACTGCTTTTCGTTTCGTTGTAACTGATTAATATTGTTAAAGTTATGCATTTTAAACTATTGTGTATTAATTGATTTATTTAACAAAATTCTTTATTTTAATTTATGTAAATAATATTTTTGTTTGTCATATCATGTTCTAATTCGTGTATATGTGTGTAACATGACATGTTATGTATATATTTTATTTTTAAAACATTTTAAAAGTGTAGTTATTATTTTCAAATGTTAATTGTATATTGTTTATATTTTTCAATTATAGTTTCAATTAAATAACTATTTTCTCATTTATTTTCTATTTTACCTAAAATATTTATTTATTCTCCTTTCTATTTTATTGTGTTTTCTTTTCTTTTTATTTACTTACTTTTTATTAGTTTATTTTGATTTAAAGAATTTGAAATTCCAAGAGGCAAAACCTTTTCAATTTCTAGTGACTTTTCATTTACCTTTTCCTTTTCATTTTCCCTTTGGCTTTTCATCTTAGCTTTGACCACCCATTTCTTTTGTTAGCCTTGTTTTATCATTTCATTTTCACGTGAGAAACTTCTCACTTTCATTTCAAAACTCACGACAATTCATTTCTAAAATTTTGTAAGTTTTCTAATGGCTTCCTTTATCTCCTTTCCTCTTCATTTTCAATGATTTTTGCCCTTAATCTTTTCAAGCTTTGCTCGGACTAGCCCTCCACCATCCTCTTCTCCAACCAACACCACCATACACAGCAGCACCACCTCCGTCTTCTCTGACCAATTGTGGTCGTGACCTCCACATGAAGCTTGCACCTCAAAGTTTTGCCAAACCCTTCCAAAAATTGCCTAGCCGAGCCTATGTTTTCACCACCACCTTAATATATCACTTCGGCCACCACCATAGCCACCACCACCAACACCTACATCACTTCTGTCTAGACCTGACCTATGCATGGTCGAGCCCAAGCAATGATTAAGCCGAGCCTTGTTGTGCTCAAACCTACCTATTTTGCCTTGTTCCTTTGATCTTCTTCACCTTGTAACCCCTATACTCCACATTCCTTGCTTGCTGTGTGCTTTGATGCTTAATCCGAGCCTATTTCCAGCCATGGCCGAGCATATGATCCCCTATGGCCGAGCATTAGAGTGATTAAAGAAAGAACAAATCATTCTTGTCTTTGTTGCTTTTTATTTTTCAATTTGTTCAATATTGTTTTAGGTTGAATATTCATGTGCATGTTGCCTTGTTTTGGTTGTTGTTTACAAGATTAATATCTTAGCTCTCTCTTCCCGCTTGAATCAAAGTCGTGCTATCATGCTTTCTGGATTTTGTTTGTGTGTTTTGATTTGCTAATTCCAGCGTAAAGAGGTGAGTATTCACTCATGACATTTATTCTTATATCATTTGTGAACTGATAACAAGTGAATGTATAGAATTGTTATATGACGTTATATCTGCCTGTGGCATGAATCATATGGTGTTAACCTTGTTTATAAACCTATCATATCATATGATATTGCTTTATGTTGCTATATTGTTTATTTTATTCTGTTATCACACTACAAGTTCCCTGTAGAATAGAATCAATATGGGTTGAAATGATACGTACCCGAACGGACTTTAGATTCGGGAAAAATCGTTATGGGCTGAAATGATAGGACTGCCATTTTCATTTATTTAATTTAACTTGAGATTGCAGGTTTCAAATGATAGAACCCGGATTTTTCTTTGTAAATTACGGATTGAAATGATAAATTATCCGTATCACTTGACCAATGTTAGAAAATATTATATAGACCCGTGGTTATTTTATATATATTTTCCTAGGAATTTTAAGTATTTTTAAAAATGTAAATTTTTGATATTTTGATTAAAACTGAATTAAAAATGATTTTTATAAAGTATTAATGATTTTTCTACAAGATAAAATGTGAAAAAATGAATGGTTAAATTGAAATTTGAAATATAAATTAATTTTAAAATTTGTGATTTTGTTTAAAAATAGAGTTTAAGTTAAGTAAATAAATATGATAATATGATTTAATTTGAATTAAAATGGCTTAATAAAGTGTTATTATTTTTTCTACGAATTAAAATGTTAAATAAATGAATGCTTAAAAGTGAAATTTGAAATATAACTTGATTTGGAAATGTAAAATTTGGTTTAAAAATAAAAGTTAAGTTAAGAAAATAAATTGGAAATTTAATGTAATTTATGAATGGTATATGAAATTTAAGTGTCAAGTAAATGAAATAATTGGGAAAATTGTACATTGACTTTAATAAGTGAAGCATTGAAAAATTGATATTTATTTGTGAAATTTACGTTATAAAATCATAAGTTAAAGAATATTTAAATGGCTATTTTTGAGTGGAAAAATATGAAATTATATACGTTAACATGGTTTAAATTGAAATTTAATTGTTTCTAAAATTGTATTGAAATCTGAAAATTGAATTAACAGCATTAAAAAATGCTATCATTTCTGAAGTTAACTTAAAATCTGAAGTAAAATATATTACAACATTTTATAAGTGTTGTAGTTGGTGCAAAATGAACTATAGCTAAAATTTAACTAAGTGATATTATAGCACTTTGTAAGTGTTGTAGTTGTAGAAACTAAAACTAAAAACTGAACTATTATAGCAATTTTTTAAATGTTGTCTTTGCTGAATTGAATTGTTTTCAAATGTGACTTACCGTATCATTTTCTAAGTGCTGCGAAAGCTGAAATTTCACTGTTTTAATGTATTTAAGAGAATAAATGAACTCTGAAAAGGTTAAAATTTTAGGAATTTTATACTTGATTTGAAGGTACAATGACTCCACATTTTTATGGTTTAAATGAATGATTTTAATTCGAATTATAAACCTTTTTGGAATTTTAAGCACGGGTACACTTCTCTGTATGCCTTGTGATTTTTGGATGTACACCTTCAATTTGAGAGTGTGACTAGAGGTGAGCGATTGCTGCAGCTCTACGCTGCCCTAGCCACTTTAGCAATGTTATTTGCATAGTTTACTTTAATGTAGGCATTTCTATGATAGCGTTTATTACTGTTTATTTGATTGTTTAACGGATCCTTGGAGGATGGATGATCCTAAGCATCCTTTAAATTATTGTGCATTACTACTACAGTTCACTTAAATTGCTTTACATTGTATAATTATGTATGTCCTTACTCGAATGTTTGTGTTTTACTTTACGCTCGGGTCAGCCTGAGTATTCACAGCTTTGGATTTCTCTTTCTAGAGCTAGGAATCGCTGGAGATTCTGCTTACCTAGTTATCTATCCATTTCTATTTCAGTTTTTCTATTTTAGCTCTTGCGTTAGTGGACTTCTATGTATTTGGAACCTCTATTGTGTTTGTTTTCAGACTGATGTTGTGTATTTTGTTTTGAGACTTTGTTATAGTAGCTTCATAAACTACTACGTTATTTTTAATTCCGCAACGATTTATTCTGATATTCCTGTGTCCGTGATTCTATGATTTGTTATATTTGCTTCAAATTTTAATACAATCTATTATTTTGAATTATTCAAGTCTGACATAGTGGATTATTATCGTTTTGAATGGTCCAAAATAGTGGGTCGTTACACCAAATCAATACGATATCATTTCCATTTCAAATGTATTTTTCCGAAATAATAGCATTTTCAAAGTTATAACACTTTTGAAACCAAACACTTGAAATTATAACACTTGTGAAACATAATACTTTGAAATTCATAACTTTGAAAACATAACTTCCACCACTAAATAGTTTAGATATTAATAATAGTATATATAATAAAATAGTTTATAAAGTAAAATAGTTTATATATAATAGAGTTATAAGTTAGAATAGTTTATATTAAAATAGTTTATATCAAAAATACTTTATAAAGTAAAACATAAAATAGTTTTAAATGAAATAAAAAATACATTATATAATGAAATAGTTTCCTCAAATTTCACAAATCAACTCCAAATCAACTCGAATTTCAAAAATTCTAATTTAATCAAATCTCAAATCATCAATTTTAATTTATTTCAGTTTCTCAATAAGCCATTTCAAATTATATCAATTTCAAATACATATTTTTAACCACAAAATAAACCATTTCGATTTCAAAATTTTCCTAGCTTTAAATATTCAATATTTCAAAACTAGATTTGATAATTCCATATATATATATATATATATATATATATATATATATATATATATATAACAATTCACTTTACTATTATTTATTTTGAAACATTCACCTAATCATTCAAATAACATTTAAATACAACTTCAAATTTCAAATTTAAATAAAACTAAATGTACCATTTCAATTCACGTAAATTTGAACTATTCACTTAAATCACTTTTAATAAAAAATGATGTTATAAAATTATATCTTTAAATCCCAAATTTAATAAATTTCAAATTGATTTAATTAAATAAAATTCATAATTAAATACCATTTCAAATCAATTTCAAATCTATCTTCGCAAGCTTAATTTATTAAAAATTATTGTAAACTCTATATTTAAAAATAAAATTTTAAATAATAGTTAAGCATATTATATATAAATTAAATCAATCTTTATTAAATTAAATCTTATTATCAACTTATTTTATAATAGAACTAAATTACATATATTTTAAGATAGTCAATTTATAAGTAAATTCTTGAAATTTATAATTTAAAGAAAAACTTATAATTTTAAAATTTTCAAAACATATAAATTTAAAATCAAGAATTTGTACTTTATAAATACATTTATATATAATATCTTGAAATCAATATTTATTAAACCATATATTTCTTTCAAAACCATAGAAATCATTTTCAAAACCCTTATATATAGACCAACGATGTATGTATATAATTTTCTATCCTATGGTCAAGTGATACGGATATTTATCATTTCAATCCGTAATTTAAATAAATACGGGTATATATCATTTCAACCCGCAATCCCAAATTCAACTTAATAAAAATCGCTTGGGTTTATCATTTCAACCCATAACGATTTTCTCCTATTCTATAGATCGCTCGTGTATGTATCATTTCAACCCATAGTGAATTCTGTACTAACAGGGAACTTGTAGAGTGATAACAGATATACTAATAATATAACAGGCATATATCATCAATATGAATAACAGATAATGATGTCAAATGTCATAGGTGAACAGATATACAGGTAACAACATATGTATAGCAATGTAAATAAGTAATAGCAGCATATTTCAATTGTCGTTTCAATTGAAACCAAATTTAATAAATATAATAACGTAAATCATGAGTGATTTCTCACCTTTCAAGGCTAGAGAATAGACAATGAAATGGGCTTCTAAAGCAATGCTAGATGGACACGATTCGGTGAAGAACAGGCACAACAGACAAAGCTGATAAATAGGAATTAACGAATTCAAATCAGAATGAAATCGATGAAGATAAATGGTATGAATGAACTTATATGTATAACTATATATAACTATTTATATAAAATCATATTTTACATTTCAAACACATATTAAACTAAATATATATATGTATTTCAAAATTATCGTTTTAAACTAAAAATCATATAATAAAGTCAAGCATATATGTATAATAATAAATTTTGAATGAACACATTGAAACTTAACTGTTTATATGAACTGAAAATGTATGGACTATTATGATTTATATAATATCTTCAATACATACATATAAATTTTCTCTTTCTTGCTGAAATTCTTATAAAATTTTGAAACCCAGACTTATGCATATTATGCATATAAATTTATATATACGTATATACAAATAACACACATTAAAATTAATATATATACTTATTATATATGCCGAAAAATATCAATTTAAAACATACATTTAAAAATGTATATACACAGCTTATAAAATAGAACACTAAATAGTAATATGCAAACAACCTTTATGAACATATAGAAAATATCCCAACCATATAATATACGCCTTTTTAAACCGTTACAATATTATATATAATACTACTGACAGAACTTTACAATATATACATGTAACACCCAGATAGACTTATATTTTATAACACTAGTTGATATACAACTTTATATAACTTACAAATATGAAACAGTTATCAGTTCATATACTAGCAGTTCATATACCTTTTTATAAAAACAGATATTATAGAAAATCTTATATATTAGAATATGAACAACATTTATGCAAAATATACTTATAACAAATATATATAACAAGTTGATAATAAATCCAACTTTATAAAACTGAACCCATTTATATAAAAATCTATGCTTATAAAATATATACTTACAGCAAGCTTACAAAAGTCAGTATAATTTTTTTATAAATAGCCAACTGATTGAAACTATATTAACGAACTTACCCAAAAAAATGCTCAAATATATATACTTCACTATGTAGTAGGAGCAGTGGATGTTCGACAAAGGAGGAGATGGAGAGAAATGGTGGCCAGAGAGGAGAATCGTGGCATTGCTGGGTTGCACGTGGCATGGGGTCAGTGCGATGGATCTCAGGTGCTGGCCAGGTTAGTACCTCTGTGGGGTGTTGCGGTTCTAATGGGTGCTAGCCGAGCCTCGGTAGTGAAGTGGGAAGTTGAACGCGGCACCGTCGCACGGCTACACTTGGGTTGCGCGCAAGGGGAAGGCAAGCGCGTGCATGCTGCTGAGATGTGGTTCTTGGGTGGTATTCAACAAGGTTGAAGAAGGATGATTGCAAAGGCGGGAGTACGGACTCAAGAAAACAATCAATATATTCTTTGCTTTTTTATTTTAATTTTATTTTAGGAGTAGTGATGGCCGAAGAAGAAGATGGAGGTAGGCGACTTGTAAATTTCTGTGTGAAAAATGAAGGAGAACAAAGAAGAGGTAGAATACATAGAGAATGAACTAGCACAAATATTGGAAACAACAAAAATAAGAAATGAAATAACAAATAATTTAAAATGGAGAATATCAAAAGCTTGACATCGGTTACCGAGGAAGAATAAAAGCTGATGTCTATTTGAATTATATAGTGGAAAGTGAATGATCACAACGACACAAAAAAACAGACCTTTACGGTTAGCCATTTCGCATGCTTCACCGCGTATCGAATACCGAAACACAAAAATGAACATACATTAGAGGTTGGCATGATGAGACAATCAAAACGGTATACATATATCAGTGGTATGATCATCCTATCAAAAGTTGGTAATCAGTACCAGAAATGCTGCAAAACTGTCAAAAATAAGATAAAACGGAGCAATAGTTGTCCAAATTTGGAGAAACGAAATATGACATCTCGCTCGGAAGATGATTTGCAAATTTATTATATAAAAATATTCAGGTTTGGAAATATTTTATTATCATAAAATATTGACTGATTTAAATTTAACTAAAATTACATAGGAAAATAAACTTCCATGTTATCTGATGAAAATTTACATTTGCTATTTTGAAGTAGGAGTATTCCGAATATCAAGTTTTTATTTCAAAATATTATTAAACAAAAATTCACAAATTTTCTATTAAATATACTATTAAAGTCAACAAATCGTTACATAGACACTATTATAATATCGGATGATTTTGGATATGAAGTGTTTTGGTTATCGTATGGTAAAAACCTATCGTGTTTATTTATGGCGTGGTCTTACGAGATACCTCTGATTTTATAAAGGATTTTGAAAACTTTAGTAATTCAAATTGAGTGTGTTTTCTCACGCTGGTTTCTTAGGCTGACTCGAGTATTATTTTATTATAATGCTCGAGTTAGACCGAGTATTACAGGTTTAGGTGAGGATGCTATGGAGCTCAGGAGACGAGGTTGATGGCGAAGACGTATTACTCATACTTGTTTATTTCCACTGCGGTTTTTGTTGGAAATTACCAGCAAATTGTGAGGGCAGGTTGTTATAACTGTCAAGGCTGGTAATTAATGGTTTGTGTACTCTGATGTGAAATATTTATATTCAGTTTGATTTATGTAAAGAGCTATTGATATTATATATTTTTTAGTCCGTTGTGAGATTCTATTATTTTTACTTTCTTCTCTCTTCTACCTACTTTCTTTTCTCTAAACTATCGTTCTGGCACTCGATCCTTCGACATGTCATGTAATGGGCATATATATGTCGATTTTAGAGGGTTGAAAAGGATGGGTGATGACAAAGTGGGTTTTGCTTGGTGTCCCATTAAAATCTAGGTGGGTGGGATGTTGTCCCGTCTGAATCCAATGAGTGTATCCGAAGCTCATAAAATCTTGAGTGCGTGTCACATAGTTATGAAATCAAGATTGTATTGCATTTAATATTTGAAAAGAAATCTGTACAATAAATTATAATGTAACGGTCCATAAATTTTTAATAACTAAAATTTGTTAAATTGATAAATTTTTTGGTAATTTAATATGAAGAAAAATAAACTTTGCAATAAAATAAGGAAGGAATGCTAAAGTGGAAATGCATATTTTATTCATAAGGTAACATAAAAGAATGAAGCTTATCTAAATGAATTTATTTAAGGATTCAATCATAATAAATGTACACATTTAACAAATTAAATATAATTAAGAGCAACTTTTAATACAATGGAAAGAAATTAATTAAATCCATCAGGTCATTGCTTGATTTCTTGCCTTTTTCTACATGGACTCTTTATTTCTTGCTTTAGCCGTACAAACTATTTTCCTAGCCATGTATTTCTCATTTACAAATCATGTACAAGAAGATTTATTTCTCATTTCAAAACTCCTCGTTTTCATTTTCATTTAAGAATAAAACAATATATGTTTCTTTCTCCTTAACTTATGCCTTTTCTATTTCTTAGCATTTACTTTCACTTTGCTTGCCATCCAAATCTTCTATGTATCAGCCCAAAAATTTTAATAAATGATTTATTTATTTAATTTAGATAATTTTTTTAAAATATAAATTTTGGTGTGGATTAGAATTCCACACATGAATTAAATGAATATTTTCCGGAAATATGAATTTTGTCAATATGGTCAAACTTTGACTTCTAAATTTAAAAATTTAAAAGTTTAAAAAATTTTGAGTTTTATCTTTTATTTTGAAAGTAAATAAAATTTTAAGAATACTGCTTTTGGTTTCGTTGAAATCTGATTTATAATGTGAAGGTCATGCCTTTTAACTATTGTGTGTAATTTGCTGTATTTAACAAAATTGTTTACTTTAAATTATATATATAATATTTTATTTAGTCAGGTAATATTCTAGTTTATGTTTTTAGGGGTAAAATAACTTGTTTTCTATAGACTTTGGTTTTAAAACGTTTTTAAAAGTGCAATTGACATTTTCCAGTGTCAGTTGTATTTTGTTTACAATTTCTATGTTCCAACTTCAATTAATTTAAGAAATTCTTTATTTATTTTATATTTTTCTTAAGAACTTATTTTATTATCATTCTCACTTTATTTTGTTTTTCAAAGATTTATTTTAAAACCATTCAAGAAGAGTTGTAATTTTCCAAAGTTAAGTGGATTATGTTTGCAATTTTCTTAAGCTAGTTTCAATAAATTAAGCTATTTTCTTTATTTATCTTTCTATTTTCCTAAAATATAATTATTTATTTTCTTTTTCACTTTATTTTAGTTTTTTTTTATTTTATTCATTGATTTTATTCATTTTTTTTAAGTGTGTTAGAAAATTTTCCAAATCTTTTAATTTAACCGAATATATTCGTACAACATTTTATTCCACTTTGATTCTTTTGAATTTGGTTATATACCTTTTTAATGAAGAAATTAATATTGGGTAAAAGAGATAAATAATAAACAAATAGTTTTAATCACGTTACTTTTGTCAATTATTTGAGCATATGTTCAATTAAAATTTTGCATCTAGTACGCATTCATAAATTTCATACCTTAGCTAATAAAATCAAACCTTTTATATAAGATATACATGTGTACAATACTTATTTTGTGGTTGTTTTACTGACATTGGTTATATACTTTTAAAGTAGTTAATAAATATTGTGAAAGGAAATAAATTTTACGTATATACATCAGTCTATTTGTTAATTGTTAAGTAAATCAAACCAATGTCAACAAATTTAAATTTCAAATTTAGTAATAAATAGTGTATTAATAAGCTGTTAATTTCGCGTTTAAATGGCGCGTTAATGATGGAATATTTTAACATATATTTACTACATAAGAAAATGTATAAATTTAAATGCGTTACTTTTATTTAAATGTGGGCATTTGGTTGATTTGATTAATGCACTATAGTGCGCATTCTTAATAAAATTTGTTACCTTAAATAAATAAATAACTTTATCTGTAGCCTTGAAATTCCAAGTGGGAATGAAATGATTTCCCTTGCCGTTCAATTTCTTTTAAATCTAGCTTTGATAAGTTACGTGTAAATTTCTACGCTTCCCTTTTTCCTCATTTTTATAATAGGAATAAAAACTCGTGTAGCCGTTTCAAGCAAATTTATTTCTCTATAGGTGTTCAAAATCCATTTCAAGATTGCTTGAAATTCACATGTACAGTTTCTCTTCCTTTCTATTTACTCCTTTTCAATTAATAGGAACAAAATATATGATTTTTCCTTACCATTCAAACGAAATTCTTTTATTTCCTTAATATTCCTATACCATTAATTCGTGCGTTTCTTTGTTTAATCTATCTAACGCAATTACCATCCTATAAACGCAAACATCACGCAGAGAAATCTCCTGACCATTTCAAAAGAAAAATTTATTTCTTGCCAATTGCTTCTAATTAATAAACGCTATTACTTTCGTTTAAATTTCAAAGAAAAAAAAACACGTTCGCAAATTCCATATTTCTTTGCTGTTCAAACATCATTATTTCGTGCGTTCTTTAATTTATTTATTAACGCAATTGCCTCTTTATTAACTCAATCATCGCGCAACAAAATTGTCTATACTTTTTCTTGGCTTCCTATTTTATAATAGGAATAATATCCGTTCAAATGTACAGATCCAAATCAATGCAAGTTTCTTTTTTTTGCTCAGTCACGTATGTATACCACTGAAGTAATATTTGACTTTATTTTTCTTGCCACTTCCACTCCTTGTTTTACGCAACTCGTTTTTTTATATTAAAACTCATGTATTTCATTTCCATTTACCTCTTGTATATGTGGAATAAATTCTCCCTATTGCTTCTGATGTTTCAAAAATTATTCCTCGCTATTTTATTTCACCTAAATTCGCAAAACCCATATGAAAACTTTCCTATATGAATTCATAACCCATGTTCATAAAATTAAATTGCCACCTCACTGATTTAAGTATAAACCCACGTATAAAGTTATGTTCCATCTCGTTTGGGTTCAATCTCCTCTCTCTAGCGCGAGCTACATCAGGTAAATCGCTGCTCTCATTCTTCTTTCTTATTTTTCTTCTTTAGTTTTGCATTTATTTCCATCCTTGTTCCATGTGTGTCAAAATTCTTTTCTTCCAATCTTAGTTCCTGTTGCTATTTAAAATTTGCTATGATCATTTTGAATTCGTGCAAATTATTTATTTATTTTGTTCAAGATCGAAATTGGGTTGTCACATCCTCTAAAAATTGATCGTGCTTTCTGTATGCTTTCTGGTGTAGATATTCGTTATTTTTTATCAAAACTCCAGCAGCGTAAAGGTGAGTATTCTCACCAGACAAACGTACTTATAGATCTGTAAATTAATAAAAAGTGTAATTGTAGAATACTTGTATTTTATTTTTCTTACCTGTGATATAAATTTATGATGTTAAAAACCCTCTTATTAATTTGGCACATCATCAGTCATATTATATACTGTTATATTTAAGCTGTTATACTATTTATTTATTTACTGTTTACCACTACAAGTTCCCTATAGAATAGAAATCGTTACGGGATGAAATGATAGGCCTGAATGATATTGTTTATTTATTTATTTATTTATTTATTTAACTTGGGATTGCGGGTTTGAAATGATAGAACCCGGGTTTTTCTTTGTAAATTACAGATTGAAATGATATATTATCCGTATCACTTGACCTAGGTTAGGAAATATTATACAGACCCGTGGTTATTATATAAATATTTTTCTGGAAATTTTAAGTATTTTAAATATATTTTTTAATATTTTGATTTAAATTGGGTTAAAATAAATTGTTGGTAGTCTTATACAAGTTAAATGTATAAATAAATAAATGGTAAGTTGGAATTTGAAGTAATGAATTCATTTTGGAAATTTCGATGGAATTCAAGCTAAGTATGTAAATGTTATAAATTTGATGTAAATTGGAATTTAAATAAATTAATAAGGTGTTATTGAATTTTCTATGAATTTAATAGTTCGATAAATAAATACTTAAACATAAAATTTGAAATATGTCTTAATTTAAAAATTGTAGTTTGGTTTAAGAATAAAAGATAAGTTAATAAATAAAGAGGAAATTTAGCTATACTTTGAAATGGTAATTCAACTAAATGGCTAAGAAAATTTTGAATACAGAAAAATATAGAAATTTGGGCATTTAACTTTAATAAGTAAAGCCTTGAGAGCTTGATATTTATTAGTGGAATATACTTCATAAAAATCATAAATTTTTGGGTAGATTTAAATGACTATTTCAAATGGATAATTTGATTTTTTTTTATAAGTTAATTTAGTTTAAAATTTAAGTTTAATTATTGATGAATTTATATTGAAGTCTAAAAGAAAATTAATTAACTGAAAACTGTTGTAAGGGATATTACCGCACTTTGTAAGTGCCGTAGTTGATGCAAATGAACTAAAAGCTAAAAATTAATTAAGGGCTATTGCAATACTTGGTAAGTGCTATGGTCACGAAATCTAAATTTAACCCGAATAAATAAAAAGGTTACAGTAGCACTTATTAAGTGTTCCAATGGCTGAAACTGAGATTTTTGGATATTCGATTCGTAAATATAATAACTTCACTTTTAAAAGTTAAAATGAAGTATTTTGATTTAATATTAACTATTTTGGAATTTATAACCACGTGTATTAATAACATTGGCTATTGAAGAGACCGAGATCGGATATGGGCATACTCTCTATCGATACTGAAAACCACTTTGACAACCGTGTATGCAGTGAAGATTCCAGAACGAAGTAGGATGGTGGCGACGTTCTATTAAGGTATGTATGTGGACCCGACTCCCGTGAGTTAGCATAAGTTGGCTAAAACAGGAGCGATCGACGGGCTAAGGAGGTAGCACCTCTTATCGGACGCACTTCTTCGTATGCCATTCTATTACTCTATGATTGTTTGGTGCGTACCTTTGATTTGGGAGTGTTGTTCGAGGTAGGCGGTAGTAGCAGCTACGTGCTACCACCGGTCCGGAAGCGTAATTGGTATATCTACCCTAGCATTGCCTAGTTGTGCCATGTCACCTACCCTAGCGAGCCTTGTACGAGTTTGGATTTCTCCTGTAGCCCGTGTGGTATCCTCTGGTGGCTTCCCGATCAGGAGGGACTATGATATTGGACGGACTACTGGGACTATTACGTGTTAAGGTGAATCACTCCTTAATTCTATTTTAAAGTAAGTTTATTTTACTAATAGACACTATTATAATAGCGAAATATTACTACATAGTAAATCGTTTAACGGATCCTTAGAGAATGGGTGGTCCCAAGCATCTTTTAAGTTACTTTCCTTCATATTACAGTTCACTTGAATTAGCTTACGCTGTATAAGTATGTATGTCCTGACTCGAGTGTTTGTGTTTATTTCTTACGCTCGGGTCAGCCTGAGTATCAGTTCGGACTTCGTTCCTTGGAGCTAGGATTGCTGACGACCATCTTTACCAAGCTGCTGCCTAATTTTTGTTCAGTTCTTATCTAAGCTTATGAAATTAAGACAAATTGAATATTGAGATGTAACAACCCGCATATTTGTCGATTTTTTATTTAAATATTTTATTTAAATATTGTATCGTTAGTCGAATTTTAGTCAGAAAAGCTACTTTTTGCATACGGTCGAATTAGGACTCGGGACCACTCCCATTGAGTTTAAAATGCCGTTTGCGACCTTTTTGAGTATAAGCTTCGATCTGTTCGGAGAAAGTTGATTTTTGCTACTTTTTACTTTGGGTTTGGTTTTTGGGCTCAGCCCTATGTTAACTAATGCTCAAATCTGAGCCACTCTTCCCCACTCACCCTCATTCTCTTCTCATTTCAGTTTTCTTAGCATTAATGGTGGGAGAGATTGGAAATTAAAACTCCAAAACCCTAGCTTCTCTTGCAAATCAAATTCCTTGCTCCAAACTCAAGAAGAACCCAGTGGTAAGCTTCTCTTCTTCTTCCCCAACTTGTTCTCTTACCAATTTCACAAATTCCTAAACCTAATTTTGGGAATGTTCTTGTTTTTGAGCTTAGATTCAAGCTCAATTGAGTTGTGTTGAAGAGAGGTTGATTCTCCATTTGCTTTCAAACTTCTTCTTGTTCGATTTTGTGAAAAGGTGAGATTTTTATCTCACATCTATGACTATAATTACCTTTGGTTGTTGGGTATGAATTCCTAACACTTCTTCATGTGCATTTGCTCTTGATTTGGATTGGTTTTGTGAATACTCCAATTTTTGGGTTTTTAAACCAAATTTGTGTAAAATCCTTTTATGGATGTTTGATCATGCTTTTAGTGATGCACCGAGGAGCATATAGGGTCGGGTTGCCGATTGGCATAAACCCTTAGAGCCAATGTTCGTCTGATTGCATTTTGGAAGAGTTTGCTCTTCATTTGTATAAGGCTGAAAAACAGCCCAGGCATGATTCAGTCGACTGAAATCTCTGTTCAGTCGACTGAACCTGAAACCCGAGAGTTTTCAGGCATGATTCAGTCGACTGAAAAATTCTGCACAGTCGACTGAAACTGGAAACAGAAAGTTTCCTGAACCTGGAAAATTTCCATGTACAGGGTCAGTCGACTGAAAAACTCTGTTCAGTCGACTGAACCTGCTGTTTGATTCCAATTTGCCTTTTTGGATTGAAATTCCAATTTAAATCGATTCGTGATAATCCTATTTGTTGTTATCATCTATTATGACTTTGATGACTCTTTTTAGGGATTTTTGAATATCCATTTCGATGGATCCTTTATCGATTTCGTTGGATTTTATTCACGTCCTCGTATGTGAATTTTTGTGATTGATTGTTCTTACAATCTTCTTCGTGATTTGTCACTTTAAAAATATAAAGGTTTTCTATACTAGTAGTAAATATCAAAACTCTTTCCTCAAACGATTTCAATACTATTTTAATACCAAATTCGTTTATAAAACAGTTTTCCAATCTATTAGTATAAACAAACCTTTACCTCACTCGTATGAGAAATCTAATTAAACGGCTTAGTAAAACAAGTGGTATGAAACGCTTGCGTTTACTTTGTCGGTTAATTCTTGGACTTGTTCGATTGAACCTCTTGGGACAATTTTCTAGTGGAGATTTACAGTTTGTTCGTAAATATTTAAGTTAAGCAAGTGGTTATGGGACATGAAGCTAAACTCATTTATTTACTAGCTTAGTGTAATCGACACTTCTCGCTGATCATGACGGTCATCTTTGTGATTTAGACTAGCAATGTGCGATGTCTCTTTGTCTGCGAGGGAGACTAAACCCCGTTTTGTGGAGTTTCGACTCAATTTGTGATGGGGTAGCAACCCATGGTCTTCGGGCCGTTTGTGGAGCTTCGGCTCAATTTGTGATGGTTAGCGACCATGGAATTAGCGTTCCGTTTGTGATACACGTGTTGGTGAGCTTTATGCTCCCGTTTGTGATAGGCCTCCCCCCCCCCCTTTGTGATTTCTGGATTTCTTGTGTAGATTCCTAGAATTTTTGTTTCACCAATTTTCGTGATTTCCATTGATAAGTTTTTATCAATATTTGTGCATTGGTGAATTTGTGTGTCATTGACCTTTGTGATTTCTGGATTTCTTGTGTAGATTCCTAGAATTTGTGTTTCACCAATTTTCGTGATTTCCATTGATATGTTTTTATCAATATTTATGCATTGGTGAATTTGTGTGTCATTGACTTTAGTGATTTCTGGATTTCTTGTGTAGTCTTCTGGAATTTATGTGTCATTGACTTATGTGATTGACATTGATATTATCGTCAATATTTATGGTTTGGTGAATGAAATAAGGAGTATGACGTTTCTTTGATTCTTGTGTAGATTTGGTGACATTGATTAATCTCTTGATGATTATCAACTAGTATATATATATATATATATATATATATATATATATATCACAGCTTGTCATTGTGATTATTATGTGTTTAGTCATATCTTTTTTTTTCTATATCGTTTCATCTGATATTTATAGTTAGACTGATCCGTTTAGTATTTTCTTATTAAATAATACTCGGGTCAGATCGAGATGTTACAGGTGCTTCTGCTTGACCTCTCTCTTGGGATTGATTTCTCTTGCTTTTGGCTTAACTACTTTGATTAGTAGTTTTTGTTGTATACATTTGAGATATAGACTCCATAACGTATACTTATTCTTTTGTGTAGTTCGTGTAACTATTCTTTTGTGATATTGTGGATCTTTTTAGACCACTACTCTGATGTACACTTTCTAGTGTAATATTCATATCTTATTCCGCCTTTGTGATATGAATTGTCTGTGACTGATTTGTGTTATGCTTATTTCTATATTTGTTTTCCGAAGGATTTATATAGCCACTGTGTAGTAGCTTTGAGGTTGTGTCGGTATGTCGGATTTCCTCTTGAAATAGAATGCATGTTATATTATCTGACATATCGGTGCTCGCGCAAAGAAATTACATGGATGGTCTCTCCTCAACAGCCTTATTCTCCATGCTAATCGACAGCATTCACCGAAATGTTCTTGGCTAGCGTGGGTATAGAGGTGGGGCGTCACAGCTTGGTATCAGAGCCAAACTTCGGAACAATATGGAATATTATAACAAGGATCATCGTCCTAAGTCCATCTTAGGAGTTGTGCTTTAGGATTTTATTCGGGTCTTCGTACCGTTCCATCCTATTTTCCTTATGATTCCTTGTTTATCTATCAAGATTGCTTGATATTCAATTTGGTGAATAACCTTTTTCTTCTTCTTCTTTCTTTCTTAAGGAAGAGAAATGTCTAGGCCTAGCCGCCCCAGAGCCGTGCCATCTAGCACTCCGCCCCAGGATGGAGTTTTTATGACTGCTCAACAGCTTCTTGATTTGGTAACAAATGCTCAAGCAGCTGGAGCTAACCCGGAACCTACTCACCCAAAGTCAGGATTTGCACGCTTGTGTAGCGATTACACTAATTTGGGTGGGGAGCCATTCAAAGGTTCCGAAACTGTTATCGAGGTACAGGCTTGGCTAAGGTCATGCGATCGAATCTTTTCTCGCATGAATCTTATTGACCTTCACCGAGTTCAGGTGGCCTCAAGTATGCTCCGAGAAAGAGCATTGGACTGGTACGAGCTTCTTATTTCTGAAACTAATGAAGCGGATCTCACTTGGGAGAAATTCCGAGAACGCTTCGAGTTGAAATTCGTACCGGAAGCTGAAAAAGTGACATTGGCTCGACGATTTATAGACCTTGTTCAAGGTGAGTCATCCGTGACTGATTACGTCGCCTCCTTCGAGTCGCTTTCCAAATATGGGGTTGAATACATCAACACCCCTCTTAAGAAGAATCAGAGATTCGTCTATGGCTTAAACAAAAGTCTCTAGAAGCCATTACTTCTAAAGTTAGAAGTTTCTTTCGACCAACTCGTTGATATCGCTCTTCGTCTTGAAGAGGCGGATAGAGAGAATGACGTTGAAGTGGTGGGTTCCAAACCAACCTTCAACAACAGAAAGAGGCCAAACAAATCTAAAGGCCCTTATCCCAATAAGAAAGGGAAGCAAGCAACCTCCGTGGCAAAGACCTCTTCCTTTGGTCGTGGGGAATGCTATAATTGTGGTTCGAAGGACCATTATGCGAACAAGTGCCCAAAGTCTCTTTCTTGTCGCTACTGCAAAGTTCCCGGTCATGTTTTATCTTCATGCCCCAAGCTTCAGGGCAAAAAGGAGGGAAAGTTAAATGTTGCTCAAGCCCCTGGCAACACATCTCGTGGCCAAGGTATTTCTCATTCTATTCTAGATGGAATTATTTTGTTTCGTGATCACCCTATTCGAGTTCTTTTTGATACGGGTGCGTCCCATTCTTTTATATCAAAAGAACTTGTTGATACTTTTTCTTTGGATGTTTTGTGTTTAATGACTTCTTTGAGAATTGCGAATCCGGTTGGTGGATCCGCAACAATCGGTTTATTGTGTAAAGATGTCGAGATTATTTTGTGTGATTTTTCTTTCCGAGCCGATTTGCATGTCATGCGTTATTTAGGCTTTGGAATGATTTTGGGAATGGATTGGCTTAACCATTATGAAGCTCATATCCTATGTCCTGAGCGGACTATTCATCTTCGACATCCTCAATCTGTTAATCAGGTTTCTGTTATTCTTAAAGATTCAGATTCTGCTTTGGTTGCATCTTTATATTCTTTAAATCCTCGTGATGACGATGATGATGATGAGGGTGATATTATTTCTCTTATTCACGTCGTTTGTGAATTTTCCGACATATTCGAGCCCGTTTTAGGATTACCACCTAAGCGAGCAATTGAGTTCAGAATTAATCTTATTCCGGGAGCTCAACCTATCACTCGTCCTCCTTATCGTATGTCCAATAAAGAAAACGAGGAGATGCGTAAACAATTATCTGAATTGGAAACGAAGCAATTTATTCACTCTAGTTCCTCGCCTTGGGGAGCTTCAGCTATTTTTGTGAAGAAATCCGATGGTACACTTAGGCTTTCGTTGACTACCGCAAGCTTAATGATCTTACTATCAAAAATAAATATCCTTTACCTCGGATTGATGATCTATTCGATCAACTTAGTGGTGCTAGAGTCTTTTCACAATTGGACTTGGCTACCGGTTTTCATCAGCTTTGTATTGCAGAGGATAGCATTCCTTTGACATCGTTCCGTACTCGGTATGGATCTTATGAATGGCTTGTTATGCCATTTGGGTTAACTAATGCCCCGGCTTATTTCGTTGACTTAATGAATCGAGTTTTTAAAGACTTTCTCGACCGGTTTGTTCTCATCTTTATCGATGATATTCTTGTTTATTCTAAAACCGAGGAGGAGCATGAAAAACATCTTCGGATTGTGTTGGAAACTCTTAGGAGTAATCAATTAAAGGCAAAATTTTCTAAGTGCCGCTTTTGGCAATCTCGTGTGAAGTTTCTCGGTCACATTATTTCTGAATCCGGAATTTCCGTGGATCCTTCAAAATTGAAGCGATTCAAGATTGGAAGAGATCGGAGAGTGTAACAGAGATTCGTAGTTTTCTCGAATTGGCGGGCTATTACCGTCGTTTTATTAAATACTTTTCTAAGATTTCCGTGCCTCTCACTAGCTTGACGAAGAAAGGTGTTAAATACATTTGGTCGGACAAATGTGAAGCTTCTTTTCAGAAATTAAAAGAACTTCTTTCTGATGCTCCTATTCTTGTTATTCCCGATGGGAATCAAGATTTCGTTGTTTATACCGATGTAGTCGCATTGGTTTGGGTGCCGTTCTTATGCAAAAGGAACGCGTTATTGCTTATGCTTCTAGGCAATTAAAGCCTGCCGAGACTAGATATGCCACTCATGATTTAGAGCTCGCGGCTATTGTTTTTGCTCTTCGGATTTGGCGTCATTATCTCTTAGGAGAGAAATTTGTTCTTTACACAGATCATAAGTCTTTGAAGTATTTATTCTCTCAAAAGGAACTTAATTTGCGTCAACAGCGTTGGCTCGAATTTCTTGCACCATATGACCTTGATATTCTTTATACTCCCGGTAAGGGTAATCGTGTCGCCGATGCTCTTAGCCGTAAACAACAACCTGTTGTTTCTATGATGATATCCGAATGGAACGATCTCGAGATCTTATCTACTTGCGAAATTCGAGACCGTGTTTCCGATTTATGCTCATCATTTGTTTTATGTAGCCTTGAGGCTCAACCATCTCTTTTAGACCGCATTCTTGAAGCTCAAAGGCTAGATACTGAATTGGTTCTTCTTGGCCAAAATATTAAGGATGAAATTGATATTGAAGGTTTGAAAGACTTTGATATCGATTCTCGTGGCGGCATTCGGAGATTTGGTAGACTTATCGTGCCAAATGTTAGGGATCTTCGTAAAGATATTTCAGAAGATTCTCATCACTCTAAATTTACCATTCATCCCGGTAGTAGTAAAATGTACGCGGATATGAAGCGACTTTATTATTGGGAGGGAATGAAACTTGACATCGCTAACTTCGTTAAACGTTGCATGACTTGCCAACTCGTTAAGGCCGAACATCAAAGGCCCGGTGGGTTATTGCAACCTTTAGAAATTCCAATTTGGAAGTGGGACCAAATTTCCGTGGATTTTATTGATGGCCTTCCCCGTTCTCGTTCGGGTCATGATAGCTTATGGGTGATTGTTGATAGGCTTACTAAATCCGCCCATTTTATTCCCGTTCGGTCTAACCGAACCGTTCCTCTTTTGGCCAAACTCTTTATTAAAGAGATTGTTAAATTGCATGGGGTTCCTACTTCAATTGTTAGTGATCGTGATCCATTGTTTACTAGTGGATTTTGGAAGAGTCTTCAAAAAGCTTTAGGAACGAAGCTTAATTTTAGCACCGCTTATCATCCCCAGTCCGATGGACAAACTGAGCGTGTGAATCAAACTCTTGAAGATCTTCTTCGTGCTTGTGTTCTTGATTTTGGTGGAAGTTGGGAAGATCATATTTCACTTGTTGAATTTTCCTATAATAATAGCTTCCAATCTAGTATTGGTATGGCACCTTTCGAGGCACTCTATGGTAGGCCATGCCGATCTCCTTCTTGTTGGCTTGAGGCCGATAAGAAGCTGGTTTTTGGTCCAGATCTTATTCGTGATTCCACAGAAAAGATTGATCTTATTCGTCATAGGATGAAAGAAGCCAGAGTAGACAAAAATCCTATGCCGATAACCGGAGAAGGAAGTTAGAATTTTCTGTGGGAGATCTTGTGTTCATTCGTGTTTCACCTATGAAAGGTGTTGTACGTTTCAGTCGATCGGGAAAACTTGCGCCTCGATATATTGGGCCATTTCCTATCACCGAACGTATTGGTTCCATGGCTTATCGCCTTTTATTACCGGCTCAGTTTTCTGCTATTCATGACGTGTTTCACGTTTCTCAACTTCGGAAATGTCTTCGAGATTCCGATTCTATTCTTGAGCCCGGTGTTGTGGAAGAGATTGAAGTTTCGCCTAATTTAACTTATGAGCAACATCCTATTCGTATCATTGCTTCGGAAGTCAAACGACTTCGAAATAAAGATGTTCCGCTTGTTAAAGTTCAATGGTCTTCTAATCCTAAGGATTGTTCTTGGGAATCTAGAGAGTACATCGAGCGTACACATCCGGACTTACTTTCTCGTGCTCTTTGAGGTGAACTTCTTATTTCAAACTTCTTTTGTGTTGAATATGCTTTTATGGTTGTTACTATATATCTTCTTCTTGTAATATTACGAGGACGCAATTTCTTTAAGGAGTGGAGTCTGTAACAACCCGCATATTTGTCGATTTTTTATTTAAATATTTTATTTAAATATTGTATCGTTAGTCGGATTTTAGTCCGAAAAGCTACTTTTTGCATACGGTCGAATTAGGACTCGGGACCACTCCCATTGAGTTTAAAATGCCGTTTGCGACCTTTTTGAGTATAAGCTTCGATATGTTTGGAGAAAGTTGATTTTTGCTACTTTTTACTTTGGGTTTGGTTTTTGGGCTCAGCCCTATGTTAACTAATGCTCAAATCTGAGCCACTCTTCCCCACTCACCCTCATTCTCTTCTCATTTCAGTTTTCTTAGCTTTAATGGTGGGAGAGATTGGAAATTAAAACTCCAAAACCCTAGCTTCTCTTGCAAATCAAATTCCTTGCTCCAAACTTAAGAAGAACCCATTGGTAAGCTTCTCTTCTTCTTCCCCAACTTGTTCTCTTACCAATTTCACAAATTCCTAAACCTAATTTTGGGAATGTTCTTGTTTTTGAGCTTAGATTCAAGCTCAATTGAGTTGTGTTGAAGAGAGTTTGATTCTTCATTTGCTTTCAAGCTTCTTCTTGTTCGATTTTGTGAAAAGGTGAGATTTTTATCTCACATCTATGACTATAATTACCTTTGGTTGTTGGGTATGAATTCCTAACACTTCTTCATGTGCATTTGCTCTTGATTTGGATTGGTTTTGTGAATACTCCAATTTTTGGGTTTTTAAACCAAATTTGTGTAAAATCCTTTTATGGATGTTTGATCATGCTTTTAGTAATGCACCGAGGAGCATATAGGGCCGAGTTGCCGATTGGCATAAACTCTTAGAGCCAATGTTCGTCCGATTGCATTTTGGAAGAGTTTGCTCTTCATTTGTATAAGGCTGAAAAACAGCCCAGGCATGATTCAGTCGACTGAAATCTCTGTTCAGTCGAATGAACCTGAAACCCGAGAGTTTCCAGGCATGATACAGTCGACTGAAAAATTCTGCACAGTCGACTGAAACTGGAAACAGAAAGTTTCCTGAACCTAGAAAATTTCCATGTACAGGGTCAGTCGACTGAAAAACTCTGTTCAGTCGACTGAACCTGCTGTTTCAGTCCAATTTGCCTTTTTGGATTGAAATTCCAATTTAAATCGATTCGTGATAATCCTATTTGTTGTTATCATCTATTATGACTTTGATGACTCTTTTTAGGGATTTTTGATATCCATTTCGATGGATCCTTTATCGATTTCGTTGGATTTTATTCACGTCCTCGTATGTGAATTTTTGTGATTGATTGTTCTTACAATCTTCTTCGTGATTTGTCACTTTAAAAATATAAAGGTTTTCTATACTAGTAGTAAATATCAAAACTCTTTCCTCAAACGATTTCAATACTATTTTAATACCAAATTCGTTTATAAAACAGTTTTCCAATCTATTAGTATAAACAAACCTTTACCTCACTCGTATGAGAAATCTAATTAAACGGCTTAGTAAAACAAGTGGTATGAAACGCTTGCGTTTACTTTGTCGGTTAATTCTTGGACTTGTTCGATTGAACCTCTTGTGACAATTTTCTAGTGGAGATTTACAGTTTGTTCGTAAATATTTAAGTTAAGCAAGTGGTTATGGGACATGAAGCTAAACTCATTTATTTACTAGCTTAGTGTAATCGACACTTCTCGCTGATCATGACGGTCATCTTTGTGATTTAGACTAGCAATGTGCGATGTCTCTTTGTCTGCGAGGGAGACTAAACCCCGTTTTGTGGAGTTTCGACTCAATTTGTGATGGGGTAGCAACCCATGGTCTTCGGGCCGTTTGTGGAGCTTCGGCTCAATTTGTGATGGTTAGCGACCATGGAATTAGCGTTCCGTTTGTGATACACGTGTTAGTGAGCTTTATGCTCCCGTTTGTGATAGGCCTCCCCCCCTTTGTGATTTCTGGATTTCTTGTGTAGATTCCTAGAATTTGTGTTTCACCAATTTTCGTGATTTCCATTGATAAGTTTTTATCAATATTTGTGCATTGGTGAATTTGTGTGTCATTGACCTTTTTGATTTCTGGATTTCTTGTGTAGATTCGTAGAATTTGTGTTTCACCAATTTTCGTGATTTCCATTGATAAGTTTTTATCAATATTTGTGCATTGGTGAATTTGTGTGTCATTGACTTTAGTGATTTCTGGATTTCTTGTGTAGTCTTCTGGAATTTATGTGTCATTGACTTATGTGATTGACATTGATATTATCGTCAATATTTATGGTTTGGTGAACGAAATAAGGAGTATGACGTTTCTTTGATTCTTGTGTAGATTTGGTGACATTGATTAATCTCTTGATGATTATCAACTAGTATATATATATATATATATATATCACAGCTTGGCATTGTGATTATTATGTGTTTAGTCATATCTTTTTTTTTCTATATCGTTTCATCTGATATTTATAGTTAGACTGATCCGTTTATTATTTTCTTATTAAATAATACTCGGGTCAGACCGAGATGTTACAGGTGCTTCTGCTTGACCTCTCTCTTGGGATTGATTTCTCTTGCTTTTGGCTTAACTACTTTGATTAGTAGTTTTTGTTGTATACATTTGAGATATAGACTCCATAACGTATACTTATTCTTTTGTGTAGTTCGTGTAACTATTCTTTTGTGATATTGTGGATCTTTTTAGACCACTACTCTGATGTACACTTTCTAGTGTAATATTCATATCTTATTCCGCCTTTGTGATATGAATTATCTGTGAATGATTTGTGTTATGCTTATTTCTATATTTGTTTTCCGAAGGATTTATATAGCCACTGTGTAGTAGCTTTGAGGTTGTGTCGGTATGTCGGATTTCCTCTTGAAATAGAATGCATGTTATATTATCTGACATATCGGTGCTCGCGCAAAGAAATTACATGGATGGTCGCTCCTCAACAGCCTTATTCTCCGTGCTAATCGACAGCATTCACCGAAATGTTCTTGGCTAGCGTGGGTATAGAGGTGGGGCGTCACATGAGATTTTCTGTGGTTGTTCCAAACTATATTTGGTTTTAAAACTATGTAATTTATACTTATTTTGAGACTTTGTGATAGTGGCTTCAAGAACCACTATAGTATTTTAATTCCGCTGTGAGTATTCTGATTTTTATGTCTATGATTCTGTGATTATTTATTTACTGTATATTCTGAGATTTGCCAAATTTTATTTAAAACGCGGTACTTTAAACAATTCAAGTCCGACAGGTGCAGATGCGAATGGTTGAAAATATCGGACCGTTACATATATGGGATTGGATGTGTAATGATCCACCTTTTTGGACGGCTCAAATCGATAATAAACCACACATGTCAGACTCAAACCATTCGAAAGGAAGGATTATTAATGGGGAAAATAAGAAAAAAAAGTAAAAAACAAAACAAAAAATCTCGCAGCGGAGCCACAAAATATAATAATCGAATAAACATTTCATGAAGCTGTTTTACAAATAACATTTGATTACACTTTTATAATTCAAATCAAAGTTATACATACCTCAGAAATACACAAATATGCAGTGGGACATAGAATGTAGTGGAATAATAAATAGCAATAATATACGGAATCTTCGGCTTCGTCCTCCAGAAAATAGTCTTCAACACACTGAAAAGCTCAGATTGACAGGAGTGTGATGGAAAGACAAAACATTCGAGTCAGAATTAAAAGATCTTATGTAAGTCAAATCAAAAATAAATAAAGTAGAAACATTAGTGCGATGGTTTCATAGATATTACGGGATTTTCATCTCCTATCATGTGTACAACATGAATATAATTATTTAAAAGGTTTCAAATAATCCGAAATATCAATCTTAATTATCTCATTGAAACAAATCTAAAGTTTGAATCAACTTAAACCCTTCAAAGAATTCAATTCCAAATAAAATCCAAATTCAAGAAATTATATGGGTATATGTCATTTCAACCTGTACTAAAAATCAACATTTTCAAATCAATGAAAACCGCTCGGGTTTATCCTTTCAACCCATAATAATTTTCTCCTAATCTATAAGATCGTTCTGGCATGTATCATTTCGACCCATGGAGATACAGAGATATAGACATAAATAACATCCAATCATACAAAATGTCAACCAGTAGCATCCATCCAATCACCGAAATATCAACAACTGAACATACAACACAATCATCATTGAAATCAACAAATAACTACCAATAATTTACTAGTTATCATTGAAAGTTATTTAACTGGCAATTTAAAATTAAAATATTAAACTAAATGACAATTAAATTCAATAAAAGTTAAATTTAACAGGAATGACAATTTAAAATATACCGAGCAGTAACCGATCTGTTGCTAATCACATCATAATTTCAATTTAACTAACATAAGTAAATCTAGTAGTTGTGAGTGTTTGCTTGCATTTCGTGGCTACAAAATGATGATAAATATGGCGTAATACGGATAATCCTAGCAAATATCCAAATGAAAAGCAAACCCAACAAAGCTTAGACATGAACATAAATCAATAAACAAGTTTCAACTACTTCCAACTTCCAAACAACCCAAGATCCAAATGGAAAAACCTGAAACTAGGTCATCTTTAAGAAAATATTCGGATCAAAATCCCAATGAATCTGTAAATTTTACTAACTAGAGAGTTGTTTCAAATTATTTTCTCTCCACTATCAAAAAAAGAATCACTCAAAAATCTTCTATCTTGAGAAATTTATGGTAAAAACAAACAGAGGTGTTTTCTGAGTTTAAAATCTTTGTTAAAAATACTTCGAAAATATTTGAGTTTTTGGCATAGCAAATTAAGGAATTTGAAGAACTAGTCTAAAGCAATGTTGAAGTCACTAGAAACCTAAATGACTATAAAAAATAACTACATAATTTGGTTCATTTCTGAAGGAGATATGATTGATAAAATATGAGGTATTTTTGGCAAAAACTGGACTAGAGAAAGGACTTGAAAAATGGAGTTTTTGTATAGAACTATTCAGAATGGGAAGAAGGGATAAAAAACAAAGTTTTTGCCATTGATATTTTACAAGGTTTAAAAAAATGAATTATTTGATTTGATGTAGTTTAGTGGAATATAAAAGCCATAGAAATGATGGGAAGAAAGAGGGGAAAAGGGAAGGGAAAAAAGGGAAAAGGAGAAAGAAGAGGGAAGGGAAGGTGGGGCTTTGGCCATGGCTTACTGCCGTGGGTTGTGGATGATGATGGAGGTGGGTGGCCGCAAGAGGAGAGAGGTATGCTAGGATTTTGAAGGAGGAAGGATGGAAATTGATTTGGAGATTTAGGAGTTTTGGAGTTGGGAGCTTTCTATAGATTTGAGAAAGAAAAAGAAAACGTAGAGTACGTAGAAAATTTCTCAAATGAGGAATTTCTGTACTTAATTGGTTTTAGTCAGATAGGGTCAATGGGTGGGAAAAGGAAGGATCCAAATTTTCTTAGGGTTCTTAGGGTCTCTTGGTTTATTAAGGAGCCCATTAGTTTAAAACAATCCAATAAGACTTAGCCAAAAAGAGGACACAAAAATACACTGCAAATGAAAGAAGTAAGCTGTATGTTATTTAATAATCAGGAAATGAAGTGTGAAGGCAAAAATAAATGTCACGTTTTATTTTGAAAGCTTAAGGCATTGCTAAATTATAATGAAATGTACGTAGGAATGGAAAAGTTTGCAAACCAAAGAAAAGTGAAATTTTGTATATGCGAAATAAGGTGGCAGGAATTAAATACAAATTAAAAGTATAGGCTTGGGTATTAAACAGAAGAAGAAATGAACGGATCAAGTATTAATAATGGGATAACTATTTTAAATCGTACATGCAAGAAATAGTAATAAAAGAAATGAAGGCATCATGTACATCGTACAACCTTTTTGAAATTCAATTGGTGAAACGTAACCAAATTAACTTCATTAACTCAAATAATATTCAAATTTGTACGCATTTAGTTTTTTATTTCCAAAAGGTGCATTTTATTTGTTAAATTTGTTAATTGCAATCAATGCTTTCTTCCATTCTAATTAAAATATTTCAATAACATTAAATGCAATTAATTACAAAGTTAAATTTAAAAATAGACAACTAAAATGGACGAAAAATAGAATAATTGTTTCCTTTAGTCATTAAACACCTTTATAAATTTGTTGTGTGTTTAACAGAGTGATAGATAACTTACCTAAATAAATTATTTTCCTACTCTTGTGATTCATCTGCATGCTAAAACACAGTTCAAATATACATATGCTTCTTTCTTTAATAAATCATTCTGTTCTTTATTTGAATGAAATTAAACCTACATTCATAGATGAAACATTCATTTTATTTGATATATCTGTTCTTTTCATTAAATCTACTTTTCATACATTTTCACAAAACATAAGCTACGTTTAATTATAACTATTAATTTGCATGTTGGTGTACTCTCTACTATTAATTGAAATTATTCAATTACATTAATTTCAGTTGTTTACAAAGGTGAATTTCAAAGTGGAAAAAATAAATGTAATGAGAAATATAACAATTATTTCCAATCTAATAGTAATTTAAACATGTTTATACACTATTGGATACACGTAGGAATTATACATTTCTTACTAACTAATAATTTCTCGTCTCTACAATCAATCTTTAAGCTATCGAACATTTCAAATAAATAAACTTATGATTTCTTCTTTAATAAAGAAATATTTATTATTCTTTATTAACATTTATTGTTCCAATCAATTGGAAATTTACCTTCAGACAATTGTTAATTTCATTCGAAGCAATGTTATTAAAATATACACTAACTTTGTTATCATCCTTACATTATATTTTGCTTAAGCTCATAACTTGTATTATAATTTAATTTGTATCAGTGAAATCTTAACTTTTTTATCTCTAGCAATTTTATTCATTTTTTTAAATTTAATACTTTAAATGTTTTAAAAAATACGGATCATTACAATCTCCCCCACTCTGAACTTTTCATCCCTGAAAAGAAACAAGAAGGAATCAAAAAATCTGTTATATTTTATTTAAAATAGTCAGTTTATAAACAAATAAACCTACATATTTAAGTTTAATAAAATTGGAAAATAACTCAAATTTTACAAAAAGTTCTAAGTCTTAAATTTTCAAAAAATTTCAATGGAATCTCCCTTGCACGGATACGTCTAGAAAATAATGATATCAATAATTACAATATATATTTATACTTATATCATATTTCAATAGTAAAACATCGCAAAACATGGGAAAACAATATAATATCGCTATAAAACCGTAATTCGAAAATGTTCCTATTTGTCGGGCAAACAAACTTTATTTATGAAATCAAAAGTAATAGCAATTATTTTCATAACCTGTATTTCACTTATATAATCCAAAGAGCTAATATTATGTGAAAGAATAATATTTCAGTTTTTTCAAATCAATAGCACAAACAACATACAACATATCACATGCAAATAAAACAATACAACCATCATAGGCCAAAAAGAATCCATCACATATCCGTAGCAGCCAAAACTAATAGTTTGTTTAGGTTCAGAACTTTCAATCATGCAAGGGTGATAAATAAACTAATAAGTGTACCTTATGATCAACAGCCTTAGATATTTACTTAATAGATTATTCATACAACTTCAAACTATTAGAAGTATTCTTTCTCAAACTTCCCATTAGCCAAACAAAAAGAATTTTAAATTTACTTAAGTTTATTCTACTGGTTTTTATCTCTCTTCATATACCTTTACATTCATTAATTTATATAAAGATCAATCTTACATAATTTGTTTTTTCATTAAAGATTTAAGTCATTAACGAATCATTTCATAAATTATTACTTAAGCTCCTACTGCCTTACCTAAGCTTATAACTTAATTCTCTTATAGAATAAAAATTTAAGTTTTTCATGTTTGCCCTTGAAGAGAAAAGAAACATTTCAATATATCTAAAAATTCAATCAAAACATTTAACCTCATTCATTTAGCAAGAATATAAGATATATTTAAGACATGCCCCTAGCATTTTGCAAGGATTTTCTAAAAAGTTTAAACAATGTTAGAAGTTTATATCAATAAATTACGATAAGCTTTTTAAAAAAAAATAAAGTTCCTTGAATTCGATAATTTATTAGACTCGTTATTTTATAATAAGTATAAACTCTAGATTATTAAACTGAAACTAATAGTATCTCAACTTTTACATTAAATATCCAAACCAAAGTATATCTTCATAATAAATTTTAAACACTTGTTTTAAAATGTATATTCAAATCATGGAAAAACATTTATTATGGTTTAATACAAAATTCAAATAGTAAATAAACCTATAAATTTACTATTAGTACACCGAAATCAAGTAGATATTTCAAACCATACTTCCAAAATAGAGATTCAAAATTATTTGTCAAGCATATTACTATAAATAAAGTTTGCAAATCTTTTTTTCCCATTTATATGATATCTTTAAATTATACATTTAAAGAAACTTATATAAATTTTACTTGAAATATTCATTTAAAAACTTCATTTGCAAATCAATCATCTTTAATAGTTTAATACTTTACGGAAAAATTCATCTGTAAAATTTCCTACTTCGTTTATAAACACCATTTAAAAAATTTAAATAACATCTTTATAAGTATGTATAAACTGTTTGAAAACAATTATTTATATCATTACTTATATTTAAAAAGAAGTTATTGAAAACATTAAATCAATTATTTATAAATTTTATAATTATTAAATCTCAATATACTTTTAAACATCTAAATCAATAATCATTAACTTTAAATATGTTTTATTTAATTAATAACCTCTCATAATATTTATAACACTAATAACTTACTATTGAACCATGTTGTACATAAATATACAATATTTTTAACAATTTAAAGTATTTAGAAATGAAAAAAATGACCAAAATATCTTTTACATAATACTGTATCAAAATACAATTATAACTCGATGTTTTAACAAGTTTGTCCTCGTTCTGGCAGAGTCTGGTCGTATGCCGATCAGGCATAAGACAAGAAATCTCCATGTACTTAATAGATTTATTTCAACACCTAGTGAAAAATACTTAAAATTAGGTATGAGAAGTACCGCTCAAAATCTGATGTCAAACGACTATGTTACAATAGTAGTGGCCTACTGCTGATCCATTATTTACGCAAAGGGCACATAACTTTCCAGAAGATCCTTCCACCTTCCGAATTGCAGGAAAATATCGTAGCCATTTCGTAAACAAGGGACCATCAGCCCCTGCTGTAGTGGTAACTGCTGATTCGATGATTTACGCAATGGATGCACTTCCTTCCTGGAAGATCCATAAATAATAGATCCCACCACCGAAAGCACCTCCATTGGGTATACTAAAGAACCGTCTACCCCGAAAAAAATGGAGGAACTCATGAGTTTAATTTCGAACTACCAAATCAGTTCAAATCCATTTTTGAATTCACCCAAGTATAGTAGGGTTTACCGGTCGAATCCATTCCTGGATTCCCCAAGTCCATCTCGGTCGAAGAATAACATACTATAATTCTTCACAGAGGGTACTTCCTTATACCTCTTACTACAAAATATAACATACCACATATAACACCCTTTCAAAATCATAGCTTCAAATATCTCACTTTATACGAATTCCATTATATATAAGATTACATTATCAGATAGAGTACTTTCCAAAATCAATAATCAGGAATATATCAAATCATTCTTATATAAATTTGATTATATATAAGGTTATCTCTTCAGATCGAATACCTTCCAAAATCAACAGTTTTCAAAAACACCTTACTTATATAAAGTCCATCTTGCATAAGAATAAAAAAATTTCCAAAATTAATTTCGCTTTATGAAAAGCCATATGGGATTCAACATCTTTGCTTTATAAAAGGTTTTGAATTTCTAATAGTTTTGTATATAAAATCATTTTGTGAAATAGTTTTGTATATAAAATAGTTTGTAAAATAGTTTTGTAAATAAAATAGTTTGTAAAGTAGTTTTGTAAATAAAATAGTTTATAAACTAGTTTTGTAAATAAAATAGAATAAGATAGTTTGTATAAGAAAAATAAAAGAAAATAGTTTTGTAAAATGATTTTAAATTAATAGCAGTTTTGCATACAAGAAAAAAATCCAATTTAAATTACAAATATATCCAATCCAACAACTTTCAATTTCAACGTCAAAGCATATCAACAATATTAGAACATAAGATGAAAATATGTCGTCATTTCGCTAAATCACATTTGACAGCTCGATTACACAAGTTCGGTTTTAAACTAGCATTTTTCGTTCAACTTCTCTAATGCGGACTTCAATAAGGTTTCTTGAATAGAAACTATCATTCTCCTTGCATAGCCATATACTATGATAGAGAAATCTAGAACCAAACCAAAAATCCATATCAAATATTTGCCATCAAGAATCGAATGAAAAATCTTAACAAGAAGTGTGTAATTCACATAGAACTTATGCACTCAAATACGGATCAAATTAATTTTGCAAATAAAACAATATGCATACTACTTATGTAATTATTCCAATTTGTTTCATCACAATTACATTTTAATTAAATTCATTATTATTGTAACAACCTGCATATTTTACAATTGTATTTTTAAATATCTCATTTAAATATAGCATCGTTAGTCGGATTAAAGTTCAAAATGCTACTTTTTGTAAACTGTCGAATTGGGATTCGTGACTACTTCCATTGAGTTCAAAATGGCGTTTGCGACCTTTTTGAGTATAAATGTCGATATATTTTGAGTTGAGTTGAATTTTGTTATTTTTGTATTGGGCCTTGCTTTGGGTTTCGGCCTATTTACCCAACATAATACCCTAACTCCACCCCCTCTCCTCTTCATTCATTTTCATTTCCTAACACTTTAAAGCTAAGGTAAAAATGGGAAAATAAAGGGAAATCTAAATTCCTAAGCCCTAGTTCTCTTAGGAAATTCAAGTTCTAGCTCTAAAATCAAGGAGAAGCTTAGGTAAGCATCATCTTCATCTTCTCCATCTCGTTCTCTCTTTAATTTCTGAAAATTCCTATAACCTAACTTGGGAAAAACTTCACATTTGATAACAGATTGAAGATTCTAGAGGTGCATTGAAGAGGAATTGGTCTTGCTTTGTTTTAAAACTTCTCATTCGTTGCTTTTGAGTTTAAAGGTGAGTTCTTGAACTCACATCTATGCCTATAATTTCATTGTTGTTAGGTACGAATTCTTAACATCTATTTCAGTTTAATTACTTTTGATTTGAATTGACTTGGTGAATTTTTCGATTTTGGTATTGTAAAGTCAAAATCTTTAAAGATCCTATCTTGGATGTTTAAACATGATATTTGCAGTGTATTGGAGAGCCTATAGGGTTGGGTTGTCGCTTGGCATGAATCCCTTGCCTCCATCGCTCATCCGATCGCTTCCAAATTAATTTGGCCATCATTTGCCTAGGCAAACTATTGCCTAGAAGAGGCGGCTAGACTTCTTGTTTGAAGGTCTAGACTTCTGGTTAGGGCCGCAGACAAAAAAATATACTGTTGAAAAGAATAAAATGGCAGAGACAAAATCCTAACATCTGATTACTTGTTCAGACATCTGGTTAGTGCTCAAATGTCTGGATGATAATTTCAGACATCTGGGAGGTTTTTGAAATATTTTCAGAACACAAACCCAAATGTCTAGTTGAACCATCAGATGTTTGGAACTATCTTCTTTGCCTATTTTGGTTATTTTCGAGTGGATTTTCAATTTTAATCGATTTTTGTTGGTTTGATTGGTTTTTGTCATTTATTATCGACCTTGACGACTATTTTTAGAAATTTTTTGGAATATCCTTTGATGGATTTGATATCGATTTCTATGGATTTGATTCACATTTTCATATGTTAATTTTTGATGATTGATTGTTTCTATAATCATTCTATGATTTGTCTCTTTTTAATACAAAGGTTTCTATACTATAGTAAATACTCAAACTCTTTCACAAAAACGATAACGTTACTTTTAATACAAAGCTCATTTTTAAAATCGTATTCCAATTTATTAGTATATATATAAGCATCTACCTCATTCGTAAGATAAATCTATTTGAACAACTTAGAAAAACAAGTGGTATGAAACGCTTGCTTTTTCTTTGTCGGTAAATTCTTGGACATGTTTGATTAAAATCCTGTGACAATTTTCTAGTTGAAATGTACAATTTGTTCATAAATATTTAAGTTAAGACAATGGTTATTGGACATGAAGCTAAACTCATTTATTTACTAGCTTAGTGTAGTTCACACTTTTTATTGCAATGGTGATCATTTTATGGTTTAGACTAGCGATATGCGATGTCTCTTTGTCCACGTGGGGAATTGTACCTCGTTTTATTGAGCTTCATCTCATTTCTTTTGTATGCTAGAGACCTATGGGTTCTTTGGAATTTCGAATCATTTTTGTGAGCTAGTGACCCATGTTCTTTTATGGAGTTCGGTTCATCAGACATACCATTGTTGTACTACATAGTTGTTCCGGCTTATTAGGTTCATCGGGCGTACCGATATTGTACAACGTCGTTATTCCAAATTATTCGAGTTTCAGGTTCCTTGGCCGTACCATTATTGTATTACATCGTTGTGCCAGCTCTATGGTTAGCGACCATATGATAGCGACCCGTTTGTGATACACGTGTTGGTGAGTTTTCCTGCTTCCATTTTTGATAGGCCTCCCCATTGTGATTTCTGGATTTCTAATCGATGATTTCTAGATTTTATGTTTCACCAATTTTTTGATTTATATTGATAAGCTTTATCAATATTTGTTGTTTGGTGAACAAGCTAATGAATATGATGTTCTTTTTGGTGTTTTGAGATTCTTGAGATATAGTATGATTTTTGTTGTTATCTAATGTATACTTTTCATGGTATGGCATTATTGTTATCATACATTTTTGTCATATCTATTATCCTATCTCATTTTATATGATATTTATAGATAGACTTATCCGTTTATTATTTTCATCTTAAATAATACTCGGGTCAGACCGAGGTATTTCAGGCGCTTCTACTTGACTTCTTATCTGGGTTTGTCGTCTGACTTTTGGCTAACTACTTAGCTTAGTAGTTTTTGTTTTATACATTTGAGATAGAGACTCTTTGATGTGTACGTATTCTTTTGTCTGGCAGTTGTACCTATTCTTTTTTGATGTAGTGGATCTTACATGATCACTACTTTGATGTACACTTTTATGTGTTATATTCATATCTGTTTCCGCCTTAGTGATATGAATTTCTGTAACTGATTTATGCTATGCTTATTTTACATATATTTTTCAAGATCACATAGCCACTATATAGTAGTTTTGAGTTTGTAATTGATGTGTCATGTTTACTCTTGAAACGAAATGCATGCAATAATATCTGACATATTGGTATTCGCACAAAGCAATTACACAGATGGTCGCCCCTCAAAAGCCTTATTCTTCGTGCTAGTCAGCGGCATTACTACGTAGTGTCCTTGGCTAGTGTGAGTATCGAGGTGGGGTGTCACAGCTTGGTATCAGAGCCAAACTTCAAAATAATATAGAATAATTTAGCAAGGATCATTATCCTAAGTCTTTCATAGGAGTCGTGCCTTAGGATTTATTCAAGTCTTAGGACCTGTTCTATCCTAATTTCTTTTATGATGCCTTGTTTTATCAATCATGATTGTTTGATATTCATTCTGAGAATAACCTTTTTCTTCTTCTTCCTTTCTTTCGTAAAGAGGAGAAATGGTTAGGCCTGGCCGTCCCAGCGCTGGTCAATCCAGTGCTACTCCTCAGGATGGAATATTCACGTCTGCCCAACGACTTTTAGTTCTTGTGAAAAAATGCTCAAGTTGCCGGACCTATTCCAAAGCCTACTCACCCTAAATCCGGGTTTGCATTCTTGTGCGATAATTATTCCGATTTGGATGGAAAGTCATTCAGGGGTTCCGAAAGCATCATAAAAGTCCAAGCTTGGCTTAGAACATGCGATCGCATCTTTTCTCGCATGAATCTTGTTGATCTACATTGAGTCCAAGTGTCTTCTAGCATGCTTCAAGAAAGAGCATTAGATTGGCACGAGCTTTTGATTTTGAAAATTATTGAAGCAGATCTTACTTGGGAGCAATTTTGGGAAAGGTTTGAATTATAGTTTGTACCGAAGGCTGAAAAGGTAACTTTATCCCAATGCTTTATTGACCTTGCTCAAGGTGAATCTTCTATGACAGACTATATTGCATCTTTTGAATCTACCTCTAAATATGGGGCCGAGTATATTAATTCACTATTGAAGAAAAATTTGAGGTTTGTCTATGGGTTGAATAAGAACCTCAAATAACCTTTACTTTTGAAACTAAAAGTTTCTTTTGGTCAGCTAGTTGATATCGCTCTTCGACATGAAGAGGTTGATAAAGAAAGTGATATTCAAGCTATGGGTGCCAAACAAAACATCAACAAGAAAAGGCCTATTAAATTCAAAGGTCATAATCCCAACAAGAAAGGAAAGCAACCAACTTCAGTAACAAAGACTCCTAGCTTTAGTCACGAGCAATGCTATAATTGTTGTTCAAAGGACCATTATGCAAATAGGTGATCGAAGTACCTTTTTTGTCGTTATTGCAAAAGTTCGGGTCATCTTTTATCTTCATGTCCCAAACTTCCAAGCAAGAAAGAGGGAAAGCTAAATGTTGTGCAAGCTCCTAGTAACACATATCTTGGTCAAGGTATTTCTCATTCTATCCTTGATGGCATTATTTTGTTTCATGGTCATCCTATTCGAGTTCTTTTTGACACGGGAACATCTTACTCTTTTATATCAAAAGAACTTGTTGATTCCTTTTCTTTAAATGATATGTGCTTGATGGCTTCATTGAGAATTGCGAATCCGGTTGGTGGATCTGCAACACTCAATTTACTTTGTAAAGATGTCGAGATAATTTTATGTGATTGTGCTTTTCAAGCCGATTTACACGTTACGCATTCCTTGGGCTTCAGAATGATTTTGGAAATGGATTGGCTTAATCATTATGAAGCGCATATCCTATGTCCTGAGAGGATTACTCATCTTCGAAATCCTCAGTCTGTTAAGCAGATTTCTATTGTTCTTAAAGATTTAGTTTCTAATTCGATGGCATCCTTATATTCTCTAAATCCACATGATGACGATAATGATGATGAGAAAGATGTCAATTCCCTCATTCACGTTATTCGTCGATTTCCCAAAATATTTGAGTCCGTTTTAAGATTACCACCTAAGCGAGCAATCGAGTTCCGAATTAATCTAATTCTTGGAGCTCTACCTATAACTCATCATCCTTATCGTATGTGAAATAAGAAAACGAAGAGATGCGTAAGAAATTATCCAAATTGGAAGTAAAGAAGTTTATTTGTTCTAGTTCCTCTCCTTGGGGAGCTTTAGCTATTTTTGTGAAGAAATCCGAGGGTACGCTTAGGCTTTTTGTCGACTACCGCAAGCTTAATGATCTTACCATTAAGAATAAATATCCCTTACCTCAGATTGATGAATTATTTGGTCAACTTAGCGGTGCTAGAGTCTTTTGACAGTTAGACTTAGCAACCGGTTTTCATCCGCTTCGCATTGCAGATGATAGCGTTTCTTTGACATCGTTCCGTACTCGTTATGGATCTTATGAATGGCTCGTTATGCCATTTGGTTTAATGAATCCTCTAGCTTATTTCTTTGACCTTATGAATCGAGTTTTCAAAGACTTCCTCGATCAATTCCTTCTTATCTTTATAGATGATATTCTTGTTTATTCCAAAACTGAGGAGGAGCATAAAACATCTTCGGATTGTGTTGGAAACTCTTCGGAGCATGAATTGAAAGCAAAATTTCTAAGTGCCACTTTTGGCAATCCCGTGTGAAATTTTTAGGACATATTATTTCTAAATCTGGAATTTCCGTGGATCCTTCAAAGATCAAAGTGATTCAAAATTGTGAGAGACTGAAGAGTGAGACGGAAATTCATAGCTTTCTTGGATTGGCAGGCTATTACCGTCGGTTCATAAAAGACTTTTCCAAAATTACCATGCGTCTTAATAGTTTGACAAAGAAGGGAGTTAAGTACATTTGGTCAAACTAATGTGAAGCTTCTTTTCAGAAATAAAAAGAACTTCTTTCCGATGCTCCTATTCTTGTGATTCCCGAGGAGAACCAAGACTTTATTGTTTATACTAATGCTGGTCATGTTGGTTCGAGAGCCGTTCTCATGCAAAGGGAACGTGTTATCGCTTATGCTTATAGGTAATTAAAGCCTACTGATACTAGATATGCCACTCATGATTTAGACCTCGCGGTCATCCTTTTCACCCTTAGTATTTGGCATCATTATCTTCTGGGAGAGAAATTTGTTCTCTACATGGATCATATATCTTTGAAGTATTTATTTTCTCAAAAGGAACTTAATTTGCATCAACAACGTTAGCTCGGGTTCCTTGCATCTTATAATCTTGATATTATTTATACTTCCGAAAAGGGAAATCGTGTTGCCAATGCTCTTAGCCGAAAGCAACAAGCAGTTGTTTCAATGATGATATTCGAATGGAATGATCTCGAGGCTTTGTCAACTTTTGAGATTCAAGATTGTGAATCCGATTCATGTTCATCAGTTGTTTTATGTAGCCTTGAGGCTCATCCTTCTCTTTTAGACCAAATTCTTGAAGCTCAAAACCATGATCTCGAGTTGGCTCATCTTAGCCAAAGTTGTAGGGATAGAAATATTATGGTTTGAAAGACTTTGAAGTCGATTTTCGTGGCGGCGTTCGAAAATTCGGTAGACTTGCCGTGCCAAATATTAGTAATCTTCGTAAAGATATTTTAGAAGGTTCACATCGTTCTAAATTTACCATTCATCCCGGTGGTAGTAAAATGTATACGAACATGAAACGACTTTATTATTGGGATGGAATGAAATATGATATTGCTAACTTCAGTAAGCGTTGCATGACTTGCCAACTAATTAAGGCTGAGCAACAAAGAGTATCAAAGGCCCGATGGGTTATTGCAACCTGTAGACATTCCTGTTTGGAAGTGGGATCAATTCTCTATGGACTCTATTGACGGTCTTTCCTATTCTCACTTGGGTCATGATAGTTTGTGGGTGATGGTGGATAGACTTACAAAATCCACCCATTTTATTCTCGTTCGGTCAAATCGGACGTACCACTTTTGGCCAAATTTTATGTTAAAGAAATTAATAAATTACATGTAGTTCGTACTTCTATTGTTAGCGATCGCGATCCATTATTTACTAGTAGAGTTTGGAAGAGTCTTCAAAAACTTTGGGAACAAAGCTTCATTTTAGCACTGCTTATCATCCTTAGTCTGATGGACAAACTGAGCGTGTGATTCAAACTCTTGAAGATCTTCTTCGTGCATTTGTTCTTGATTTTGGTGGAAGTTGGAAAGATCGTATTTCCCTCGTTGAGTTTTCTTATAATAATAGCTTCCAATCTAATATTGGTATGGAACCTTTCGAGGCACTTTACGGAAGGCTACGCCGATCTCCTTCTTGTTGGCTTGAGGCAGGTGAGAAGCTAATTTAGGTCCAGATTTTATTCATGATTCCACAGGAAAGATTGACCTTATTCGTCATAGGATGAAAGAAGATCAAAATAGGCAAAAATCCTATGCCGATAACCGAAGAAGGAATTTAGAATTTTCTGTGGAACATTTGGTGTTTATCCATGTTTCACCTATGAAGGGTATTGTGCGTTTCAGTCAATGAAGGAAATTAGCGCCTCGATATATTGGCCCATTTCCCATCACTGAACGTATTGGTTCCGTGGCTTATCACCTTTTATTACCGTCTTAATTTTTTGCCATCACAACGTTTTCCGTGTTTCTCAACTGCGAAAATACCTTAGGGATCTGATTCTATTCTTGTGCCCGGTATTATTGAAGAAATTAAAGTTTCACCCAATTTGACTTATGAGTAACATCATATTCGTATCATTGCTACGGTTATTAAAAATCTTTGCAATAAAGATGTCCCACTTGTTAAAGTTCAATGATCCTCAAATCCTAAAGATTGTTCTTGGGAATCCAGAGAATTCATCGAGCGAATACATCCGGACTTACTCTCTCGTGCTGTGACGACCTGGAATTTTCTAGCAATATCAATTTAATAAGCTGCATTAAATATTAAATTGATTTGATATATCTTTGTTAATTAAATCTGAATTGATACTTTTCTTTTAATAAATATCTAATTAGTAAATGATATCTGTTAAAATTTATTGAATTGTTTTCTATTTATATATGTATATATTTGTATACATTGTAAATAGATGAATTTGTTTTAAAATTTAACTAATAAATTATGTTTTAAATCCTAATATACATTGTAGTGAATTAGAAATTATGATTTATTTAATATAAACTTTTCAAAGCTAATAAATAAATCAATATAGAGTTTTAAATACATAAGTAAATGTTTAAATAGTTTAAAACTTATTTTAACTTAAGTTTAAATTTAAATTTATTAACAAAAAAAGGCTTGTTTTCTTTTCTTTTTAGTATAGCTTGATTTAAATTATGAATTTAAAATGATATATGAGTTTTAACATACATTAATAAAATATGTAGTTATTATAAAAAGATGATTTATTCTATCTATCTTTTCAAATTGATCATGTGTTTTATAATATAAATAAGTAAGAATATATATATATATATAGGGATACAAGATTTTAAGTAATAAGTTAAAATACTGTATATGATAAGTTAAAATAAGAAATAAACATATTGGATAAATTTATATAACATTCACAAACATTTACAAATTATAATAACATAACAGCTATCAAGTCATTTAGTTTTCAAACAACAAACATAGAAATAAGACAAATATACATAAGTTAAATTTTATTGTAAAATATAAAATGAATACACTATAAATAATTATGCAACAATTAAATTACAAACAAATTATACATTCAAGTTTAGTATAAACCAATTTAGATATGTGTGCAGGCTGAAGTAAAGCAATAAGGACAGTAATAAAATATATGTTATACAAACAAGTGAAATCATATGCAGGCTGTAGTAAACAAAACAAAGCTGCAATATCTTTATGCAAAAAAAATAAAGACAGTAACAACAATGTGTGCAGGTCAAACTAGATTGCTATGTTTTATTGTACAAGTTTTGTCTTAGTGTTGCAAACATAATAATATCTAGAAGCAAATGACAGTAATAAAAACAACTGCATATATATGTAAAAAGCTTGCTAGAGAAGATAGTATTAAATATCTTTAAGCTAACAAACAAAAACTAATTAATGTAAAATCTTTTTAGTACACAATTGTATTCATATCAGCCACCATTAACAAATATCTCTGGAAAACAAATCTATACAAACAAAAGATTGTATGCAAACATTGTTACAGTGTATGAAACATAATTATAACCCTGTCTTCTTTCTTTCTATAAAGCAGTCTCACCTTATTCAATTCGAACTGATTAAAAAGTAAAATAAACTTCATTACAAACTAAAACATGAAAAGGAAACTATTCCATACTTAAACAAAAATTCAAGAAGCAAAGCAAAAGTGAAGTTTCAGTTGTTTTCAGGTCTGCTTCAATAAAGTGTCTCTGTTCTACTCTGTAAAATTTGGTGAGTAACTTCTTTTTAAAATTTAAGTAAATTTTAACTTGTTGCTTGTGAAAATTTCTGAGATGAAACATGCTTTGTTTGTATATATGTATAGGGTTGATAAGTCTGAGATTATAAATGTTGGTGAATATACTTCCCTGTTTTATTCCAGTGACTCTGTGCTTAGTTCAGAAAATTAAAAGTTGGATCCAAATACAAATCTATTCATCTAATCTTTGTTAGGGTTAGAGACCAAAACAAATTTGAGCTTGTCAAATCATGAGTTTAAGTTTAGAATTATACTTAAAGCAATATAGCATTGAGTTTTACCTGGAACTAAGAAATGCAGTAGTAATTTCTAAAATGTTTGATAAATCAAGTGTTAAAAATTTGATATTCTTAATTTATAACTTAAATCTATTATGAAAATGAAGATTTTTAAAACTAAAATTAAGATTTTAAGAAATGGGAAGGAAGAGAAATCCAGTGTTGACTTAATATTGGGTTTCTGAGTTTATCTGGTGATCAATGGAGTGTGAAGCCTTGGGATTTCATCTGGAGGTGGAGGATTGTGCAGGGAGGTCAAGAAAAATGGTGGATGAGGTGTTAGACAGCCGGGGCGTTGACCGTAAGGGATTTAAGTTCTTAAACCTAATTTTTGTCGCGCTGAGATTATGGGTTGCGTTCTTTCTCTTGTTGATCGAGTCTCGTGTGGCTTTGAGAGATGATAGTAGGGAGGTCGGAGAATACGTGGCTGGAAGCTCGAAGTTTTTTGTCGTCAGAATCCAGATGGCGAGGCATTTTTGTTGATGAGGTTGGGTTTTAGTTGGTTCGAGATGCCAAATTTCAATTCGTCATCGAATTGGTTGATCCGGGCGGCGAAGAAGCTCGTAGGAGTCAATTGCGACATGTCGAGATCAATGCGAAACCACCAGAGGTGGTCTGGTGATCGTGCACGTGCACATGCACGTTGGTGGTCTGGGTTGTGCGGGTAGTTGGGGAAGAAGAAGTACAGGAGCTCGAGACGTGGGTTACTTCGGGGTCGACTCGAGTTTTGTGTGCTGTTTTTGTTTGGCTTGAACTTGTTTCAACTGGGAAGAAAGGAAGGAGAAGAAGATTTATGCAGGGGGAAAACTCGAAGCAGGTGGTTGGTTTTCTCGGGAAAGTCTAGCGTGTTACTCGAAGAAACGCGGGGGGGGGGGGTGGGGGGTGGGGGGTGCTTGGGTTATTAGTGTACAAGTTTGTAAAACCTGAAACAGTTTTAACAGCATTTAAAAAAAAAAACTTGGTTTAAATTTAAAATCAAAGTGAAAACTAGTACTAAATCAAGTTTAACGGTGAATTTAAGTTTGTTTGAAATGTAGTTGGAAAAAAAATAAGCTCCCATGATTTAAATTATTTTAATAACTCAAAGGTGGTAAATAAGTAAAGAATTTTTAAACTAGAGTGGAATTCAAATTTAACATAAACTGTTAAGAAATGATTGAAACAAGTTAGCTCGAAAATTTAAAACCAGGACTTAGATTTGAAAGTCAAATTTTGAAATAAAATAAGTTTTATAATTTAAACTTATACAAATAAGTTTTAAGTGCAAGTGAACATGTGAGTTTACAAAGAGTTTTGAAAAATATTAGTTTTAAAGCTTTATTCAGAATAAATTGGATTTATTTAGAAAGTAATTTAAAATAAATCTTTTAAACATATTGGAATTGAATACATAATCAATAATAAGGATGGGTTACTTTAATTCATGAAGTTTTAGAATTTTATATGCATTAACTTTTAAGTTAATTAGGTAAGAATAATTAATGATGGATATTAATTAATTTAGTAATTCTAAGTTTAAAGGTAGTAATTAAAGTTAATTAATGAATTAATTAACTAATATGAGATTAAGAACCATAAATTAGATATTTATTTAAATTAATAAATTTTTACGATGATTCATATAAGTTAATTATTTTAGGAGAAAATAATTAAATAAGTGTTAATGAAGATCATTATGGAATTAAATTACTTAGAAAAGTAATTGAAGGATAATTACGGGATGTAATTAACTGGATGATGTTGTTAATGGAAGTAATTGAAAATATAATTACTTAAAATTAATCAAGGGATTAATTAAGCTTGTTATTGAGAAGTAATTAACTTAGGATGATTAATTACTGTATATATTAATCAAGAGGATTAATATTTGTGATTTGAAGATTTGTATTCTTAATATAATTAACAAATGAATATGTAATTAAGAAATTGGTTTATTTAGGAATAATAAATCAACAAGATAATTTAATGGTAATAAATGTAATTAATCAATGGTTTTATTCAAGATTAATTTATTGTAAATAAATTAAGGAAATTACTGGAATGTTGCAAAAGATAATTAAAGATGATTAATTTGAATATATATAGGTAATTGATAATAAGATTTAAATTATGTTAATTAATAAATTTTAGAAATCACTTGATGATTTGATATGAGTAATTACATAGTGTAATTAATGGAGCATAAATTACTTATAATAGTAATTAGATGATAATTACCTGATGAAATTAATACAAGATGATTTGTAAGTGAAGTAATTTGAGTAATTTCCTTTGTAATTAATCAAGGGATTAATTCATGGGAATAATTAATCATGGAATGATTAATAAGTAATTAAGGATAGATAATTACTGGTTTGTTATTAATCAAGGGGTGATTAATAATTGTGTTTAAGTGAAGATTAATCACTTAATTAATTTAAATTTAAATAAGTAATTTAATATAAATTGAAGATCATCAGTAATATAATTAATGATGTAATTAAGAATTGTAAATTAAGGAATAATTAATTAAGGAGGTAATTAAATGTTAATCTATTATGAATGATTTAGAATAATTCATTTTAGAAATTAATTAAAGATTAAATTATTCTGGTAAATAGAAAATGGTTAATTAATTTGATTTATAATTAATTAATGATTGTGAGAACAGGATTTATGGAATGAGTAATTAATTTAATTTATTTTAAATTAATTAAAGATGGAAGTAGTTAATTTAATTCATTTTAAATTAATTACAGCGTGTGATTCATAAATCATTGCTTATGAATGATATGGATATTTCATTGATTGATTGTGATCTCAGGAATGAGATAGATAATGTCTATGTGATATGGATGTATAGTTTAAATGTGATAATATTGAATTATCTATTTGGATGATGATATTAGTTATCTGTTTATGATGATGATGTGATTATCTATTATAAGATGTGAATTATCTATCTGTGCATATTGATGATATTGAATTCATTATTAAGACTAAATAGACAACTTGGCCTTAAAAGACACGTTTTGGATTTCGATGAGACCGGGATCGGTTTTCCTTATTTGGAATATCCGAAAACCACATCGTTTCCAAATTAACGATAGGCCGTGAATCTGAAGTGAAGATGAAGGTTCAGAATGCATGGGTTATCGTCGGTAACTCTGAGGGTGATTCCAAAATGAGTGTAACGAGATGATGCCTTCGGTTTCGTTCGAACCCGGAACGAACTTGTATGGATTGAATGCTTTCAACACATCGTCAGGCGGACGATGAGCATTCTAAGAAATATGTTCTATAAAGGTAATCGTAACCTCAAGCCTCATCAACCGGGAATGGCTAAAACAGGGGAGGTGCAGCAAGGTTAGGTGGGTCATGCCCAAGCAGGACAAGGATATTCCCCTGTCTAGATGCCCCTTTTCATTCGGCTTAGTGGGCAGTTGGTCTGCAGCCAACTGCGGGGTTTATCTTGTTCGGGACTGTTCAGTAAGGAATGGTTCCGGCCTTGTGTTGTAGGGGATGAAGGGAGTAATCCTCGGTACGTTGATCTAGGCCACGTACTGTGACGGGCGGTACCCCAGTAGCCCTGCCATTGTATGGAATCCAAAATCCAATAAGTGCCTACGGTTTTGATTGTATTACCCACTTTTGTGGCTAGTAGCTGGAATTTAATCATGTAACAATTTCGGCTATCTTCTATTTACTTGAAAACCTTAGACCTATTATAATATCACTGGATTTCGTATCAAATTTTTTGGTTAGCGTAAGGTAAAAACTTTTCCATGTTTATGTGTGGGAAGTCTTACGTGATACCTATTCTTTTCAAAGGATTTTTTCAAAATTAAGCAACTTTAACCTGTTACTCATACCAGACCCATGTCTGACCCAAAGTTTATTTTTGTTTTTCATAAACTCTTGGGTACCCAAATTTTTACGGGTAGCCAAGGGATTCAGGTTTAGCTTTGACAAATTCTGGAGGAGCAATGGAGTAGGAGGCTTCAGCGTTATAGATATATATATAGTTCCGCTGTGTGGTATCTCTGTGATGTATTGTGTTTTGAGTTGTATAACTAGACAGGTGTTTATAACTGTCTAGTATGTGATGTACTATATGTAGCACTCTGATTGATGTTATATATTATGTAAATACTTGTGTGATTAATATATTTTATTCGTTCCGCTGTGAGATTCTGATGTTGTTCTTCTTTCTTCTCTATCTTTTCTATTTTCTCACCTCTTTCTTTCTTATTAACGATGCTTCTTCCTGGGGTAGGAAGTGGGGTCGTTACAGTGGTATCAGAGCGCTAGGTTGGGTGAATACCTAGGCTCTTGAGTGATTTCTTTCCTGAGAGAGCGTATTTGTAATTTTGATATATATATATATATATATATATATATATATATATATATATATTTTCTATCTATTTGTTGGATTTCCTGTTCGGGTTTTCCAATATAAGTATAAGGGTAAATTGAGTAGTGGTGTGTGTAACATGACTACCTGTGGTTGGAAGTATATTTGACGAGACTGTAGACCTAATACCGTCTCGAATAAATTCATGGTGTAAGGATTTCACCTAATCTCTGGAGGGAAACTGTTAAGATTTGGAGTCCAATTTTGTTGTACAAGAGTGGATGAGTAGAAATGGGATTTTTGTGAGTTGAGCATAAGCTAGAATATTATCTTGGTAACTCAAGAAGTAGTAGTTGTGTGTTGAGATGCGGTAGTGATGGACTATTTCCGAAGAAGTTCTCAAAGATCTTTGGATAAGGAAGGGTGTCTGCAGGTTGAGTTCAGCTGAATGTTGTGTTTGGCTTTGAGGCCTGAGTTTTCCGAGGAATTTTGGATTAAGAAATTTTTGGCATCAGTAGCAGTGTTACAGCTCAGATTGTTCTACCGGCACGCGAGGAGGTCATCTGTCAGCAGTTCTCTAGAGGTGAAGTCCAGAAGCAGTTTTGTGAATCCATTTCTTTAATGGATTGGCTGAATAAGTTTAAGCTATTTAGATTGGTAAGGAGAGTACAGTTTTCATTGGATATTAGCTTGGATTGTTCACAAAAGTGACTTGCGATAGTTAAGTATTCTCTGGAATGGAAGAAATTTTTCTGGATATCTTTGAAGAGGTCAGTGATTTGCCTTAGCATCTGAGGAGTTGAGTATGGTATCGACTGGATTCCAGAAATAGTACCGATGGTTCAGCTTAGTAACAGAATGGTTTCTAGAGAGAGGAATTGGTTAAGCAACTCAAGTTTTGGAGGAACTTCTGAATTTTATTTGGATCTGTTAAACCATATTTTTATATTGTGTTGTCCAGTTTATGCTTATATGTATCATCAGCATTTTCATCTTCTACAGATCAGAGTTGTGCAGCGGAAGCTGTTGGGAGAGTATTTGTTTTTCTTTTCTGGAAAAGAGAAGTTGTTTTCTAATGAGGATAGAAAAGGTTGAGTTCTCGGTTTTGTTTGGTTTTGAGAAAATTATTCTACTGGATTGTTTTTGAATTCAGATTGTTTTAGGAGTCATCAGAAAAAGTTGTGCTGATCAGTAAGGATGAAGGCAGTTCTGGTTTGTCAGAAGTATTTGGTGGATAAGAGACAAAGGAATTTGGATTTGGGAGTCGGAGATTTCATTTTGGATGAATTTTCTCTGATCCAAAGGAGTTCTATAGATTAGGAGTATAGACTGATTGGATTCTATAGATCGAGTATTCCGGTATTATACTGGGAAACTCTAAGGTGCTCTATCCAGAATTTTATCTGGATAGTTAGCTTTGTTGATTGAGTAGATTGGTTGTGATGATTGTTAGCATGTGATTGATATATGCTTATGATTTAAAATTAATTAAAATCTAAAATATATTATTAAATTACCTTTGCTTTTAAATTTCGGGGATGAAATTCTTTTAAGGGGGGAGGAATGTGACGACCCAGAATTTTCTAGCAATATCAATTTAATAATCTGCATTAAATATTAAATTGATTTGATATATCTTTGTTAATTAAATCTGAATTGATACTTTTCTTTTAATAAATATCTAATTAGTAAATGATATCTGTTAAAATTTATTGAATTTTTTTCTATTTATGTATGTATATATTTGTATACATTGTAAATAGATGAATTTGTTTTAAAATTTAACTAATAAATTATGTTTTAAATCCTAATATACATTTTAGTGAATTAGAAATTATGATTTATTTAATATAAACTTTTCAAAGCTAATAAATAAATCAATATAGAGTTTTAAATACATAAGTAAATGTTTAAATAGTTTAAAACTTATTTTAACTTAAGTTTAAATTTAAATTTATTAACAAAAAAGACTTGTTTTCTTTTCTTTTTAGTATAGCTTGATTTAAATTATGAATTTAAAATGATATATGAGTTTTAACATACATTAATAAAATATGTAGTTATTATAAAAAGATGATTTATTCTATCTATCTTTTCAAATTGATCATGTGTTTTATAATATAAATAAGTAAGAATATATATATATATATATATATATATATATATATAGGGATACAAGATTTTAAGTAGTAAGTTAAAATACTGTATATGATAAGTTAAAATAAGAAATAAACATATTGGATAAATTTATATAACATTCACAAACATTTACAAATTATAATAACATAACAGCTATCAAGTCATTTAGTTTTCAAACAACAAACATAGAAATAAGACGAATATACATAAGTTAAATTTTATTGTAAAATATAAAATGAATACACTATAAATAATTATGCAACAATTATATTACAAACAAATTATACATTCAAGTTTAGTATAAACCAATTTAGATATGTGTGCAGGCTGAAGTAAAGCAATAAGGACAGTAATAAAATATATGTTATACAAACAAGTGAAATCATATGCAGGCCGTAGTAAAGAAAACAAAGCTGCAATATCTTTATGCAAACAAAATAAAGACAGTAACAATAATGTGTGCAGGTCAAACTAGATTGCTATGTTTTATTGTACAAGTTTTGTCTTAGTGTTGAAAACATAATAATATCTAGAAGCAAATGACAGTAATAAAAACAACTGCATATATATGTAAAAAGCTTGCTAGAGAAGATAGTATTAAATATCTTTAAGCTAACAAACAAAAACTAATTAATGTAAAATCTTTTTAGTACACAATTGTATTCATATCAGCCACCATTAACAAATATCTCTGGAAAACAAATCTGTACAAACAAAAGATTGTATGCAAACATTGTTACAGTGTATGAAACATAATTATAACCCTGTCTTCTTTCTTTCGATAAAGCAGTCTCACCTTATTCAATTCGAACTGATTAAAAAGTAAAATAAACTTCATTACAAACTAAAATATGAAAATAAAACTATTCCATACTTAAACAAAAATTCAAGAAGCAAAGCAAAAGTGAAGTTTCAGTTGTTTTCAGGCCTGCTTCAATAAAGTGTCTCTGTTCTACTCTGTAAAATTTGGTGAGTAACTTCTTTTTAAAAACTTAAGTAAATTTTAACTTGTTGCTTGTGAAGATTTCTGAGATGAAACATGCTTTGTTTGTATATATGTATAGGGTTGATAAGTCTGAGATTATAAATGTTGGTGAATATACTTCCCTGTTGTATTCGAGTGACTCTGTTCTTAGTTCAGAAAATTAAAAGTTGGATCCAAATACAAATCTATTCATCTAATCTTTGTCAGGGTTAGAGATCAAAACAAATTTAAGCTTGTCAAATCATGAGTTTAAGTTTAGAATTATACTTAAAGCAATATAGTATTGAGTTTTACCTGGAACTAATAAATGCAGTAGTAATTTCTAAAATGTTTGATAAATCAAGTGTTAAAAATTTGATATTCTTAATTTATAACTTAAATCTATTATGAAAATGAATATTTTTAAAACTAAAATTAAGATTTTAAGAAATGGGATGGAAGGGAAATCCAGTGTTGACTAAATATTGGGTTTCTGAGTTTATCTGGTGATCAATGGAGTGTGAAGCCTTGGGATTTCATCTGGAGGTGGAGGATTGTGCAGGGAGGTCAAGAAAAATGGTGGATGATGTGTCAGACAGCCGTGGCGTTGACCGCAAGGGATTCAAGTTCTTAAACCTAATTTTTGTCGCGCTGAGATTATGGGTTGCGTTCTTTTTCTGGTTGATCGAGTCGCGTGTGGCTTTGAGAGATGATAGTAGGGAGGTCGGAGAATACGTGGCTGGAAGCTCGAAGTTTTTTGTCGTCAGAATCCAGATGGCGAGGCATTTTTGTTGATGAGGTTGGGTTTTAGTTGGTTCGAGATGCCAAATTTCAATTCGTCGTCGAATTGGTTGATCTGGGTGGCGAAGAAGCTCGTAGGAGTCAATTGCGACATGTCGAGATCAACACGAAACTACCAGAGGTGGTCTGGTGATCGTGCACGTGCACATGCATGTTGGTGGTCTGGGTTGTATGGGTAGTTGGGGAAGAAGAAGTACAGGAGCTCGAGACGTGGGTTACTTCGGGGTCGACTCGAGTTTTGTGTGCTGTTTTTGTTTGGCTTGAACTTGTTTCAACTGGGAAGAAAGGAAGGAGAAGAAGATTTATGCAGGGGGGAAAACTCGAAGCAGGTGGTTGGTTTTCTCGGGAAAGTCTAGCGTGTTACTCGAAGAAACGCGGGGGAGGGGGGTGCTCGGGTTATTAGTGTACAGGTTTGTAAAACCTGAAACAGTTTTAACAGCATTTAAAAAAAACTTGGGTTTAAATTTAAAATCAAAGTGAAAACTAGTACTAAATCAAGTTTAACAGTGAATTTAAGTTTGTTTGAAATGTAGTTGGAAAAAAAATAAGTTCCCATGATTTAAATTATTTTAATAACTCAAAGGTGGTAAATAAGTAAAGAATTTTTAAACTAGAGTGGAATTCAAATTTAACATAAACTGTTAAGAAATGATTGAAACAAGTTAGCTCGAAAATTTAAAACCAGGACTTAGATTTGAAAGTCAAATTTTGAAATAAAATAAGTTTTATAATTTAAACTTATACAAATAAGTTTTAAGTGCAAGTGAACATGTGAGTTTACAAAGAGTTTTGAAAAATATTATTTTTAAAGCTTTATTAAGAATAAATTGGATTTATTTAGAAAGTAATTTAAAATAAATCTTTTAAACATATTGGAATTGAATACATAATCAATAATAAGGATGGGTTACTTTAATTCATGAAGTTTTAGAATTTATATGCATTAACTTTTAAGTTAATTAGGTAAGAATAATTAATGATGGATATTAATTAATTTAGTAATTCTAAGTTTAAAGGTAGTAATTAAAGTTAATTAATGAATTAATTAACTAATATGAGATTAAGAACCATAAATTAGATATTTATTTAAATTAATAAATTTTTATGATGATTCATATAAGTTAGTTATTTTAGAAGAAAATAATTAAATAAGTGTTAATGAAGATCATAATGGAATTAAATTACTTAGGAAAGTAATTGAAGGATAATTACGGGATGTAATTAACTGGATGATGTTAATGGAAGTAACTGAAAATATAATTACTTAAAATTAATCAAGGGATTAATTAAGCTTGTTATTGAGAAGTAATTAATTTAGGATGATTAATTACTGTATATATTAATCAAGAGGATTAATATTTGTGATTTGAAGATTTGTATTCTTAATATAATTAACAAATGAATATGTAATTAAGGAATTGGTTTATTTAGGAATAATAAATCAACAAGATAATTTAATGGTAATAAATGTAATTAATTAATGATTTTATTCAAGATTAATTTATTGTAAATAAATTAAGGAAATTACTGGAATGTTGCAAAAGATATTTAAAGATGATTAATTTGAATATATATAGGTAATTGATAATAAGATTTAAATTATGTTAATTAATAAATTTTAGAAATCACTTGATGATTTGATATGAGTAATTACATAGTGTAATTAATGGAGCATAAATTACTTAGAATAGTAATTAGATGATAATTACCTGATGAAATTAATACAAGATGATTTGTAAGTGAAGTAATTTGAGTAATTTCCTTTGTAATTAATCAAGGGATTAATTCATGGGAATAATTAATCATGGAATGATTAATAAGTAATTAAGGATAGATAATTACTAGTTTGTTATTAATCAAGGGGGGATTAATAATTGTGTTTAAGTGAAGATTAATCACTCGATTAATTTAAATTTAAATAAGTAATTTAATATAAATTGAAGATCGTTAAGTAATATAATTAATGATGTAATTAAGAATTGTAAATTAAGGAATAATTAATTAAGGAGGTAATTAAATGTTAATCTATTATGAATGATTTAGAATAATTCATTTTAGAAATTAATTAAAGATTAAATTATTCTTGTAATTAGAAAATGGTTAATTAATTTGATTTATAATTAATTCATGATTGTGAGAACAGGATTTATGGAATGAGTAATTAATTTAATTTATTTTAAATTAATTAAAGTTGGAAGTAGTTAATTTAATTCATTTTAAATTAATTATAGCTTGTGATTCATAAATCATTGCTTATGAATGATATGGATATTTCATTGATTGATTGTGATCTCAGGAATGAGATAGATAATGTCTATGTGATATGGATGTATAGTTTAAATGTGATAATATTGAATTATCTATTTGGATGATGATATTAGTTATCCGTTTATGATGATGATGTGATTATCTATTATAAGATGTGAATTATCTATCTGTGCATATTGATGATATTGAATTCATTGTTAAGACTAAATAGACAACTTGGCCTTAAAAGACACGTTTTGGATTTCGATGAGACCGGGATCGGTTTTCCTTATTTGGAATGTCCGAAAACCACATCGTTTCCAAATTAACGATAGGTCGTGAATCTGAAGTGAAGATGAAGGTTCAAAATGCAAGGGTTATCGTCGTTAACTCTGAGGGTGATTCCAAAATGAGTGTAACGAGATGATGCCTTCGGTTTCGTTCGAACCTGGAACGAACTTGTATGGATTGAATGCTTTCAACACATCGTCAGGCGGACGATGAGCATTCTAAGAAATATGTTCTACAAAGGTAATCGTAACCACAAGCCTCATCAACCGGGAATGGCTAAAACAGGGGAGGTGCAGCAAGGTTAGGTGGGTCATGCCCAAGCAGGACAAGGATATTCCCCTGTCTAGATGTCCCTTTTTATTCGGCTTAGTGGGCAGTTGGTCTGCAGCAAATTGCGGGGTTATCTTGTTCGGGACTGTTCAGTAAGGAATGGTTCCGGCCTTGTGTTATAAGGGATGAAGGGAGTAATCCTCGGTACGTTGATCTAGGCCACGTACTGTGACGGGCGGTACCCCAGTAGCCCTGCCATTGTATGGAATCCAAAATCCAATAAGTGCCTACGGTTTTGATTGTATTACCCACTTTTGTGGCTAGTAGCTGGAATTTAATCATGTAACAATTTCGGCTATTTTTTATTTACTTGAAAACCTTAGACCTATTATAATATCACTGGATTTCCTATCAAATGTTTTGGTTAGCGTAAGGTAAAAACTTTTCCATGTTTATGTGTGGGAAGTCTTACGTGATACCTTTTGTTTTCAAAGGATTTTTTCAAAATCAAGCAACTTTAACCTGTTACTCATACCAGACCCATGTCTGACCCGAAGTTTATTTTTGTTTTTCATAAATCGGGTACCCAAATTTTTACGGGTAGCCAAGGGATTCAGGTTTAGCTTTGACAAATTCTGGAGGAGCAATGGAGCAGGAGGCTTCAGCGTTATATATATATATATATATATATATATATATATATATATATATATAGTTCCGCTGTGTGGTATCTCTGTGATGTATTGTGTTTTGAGTTGTATAACTAGACAGGTGTTTATAACTGTCTAGTATGTGATGTACTATATGTAGCACTCTGATTGATGTTATATATTATGTAAATACTTATGTGATTAATATATTTTATTCGTTCCGCTGTGAGATTCTGATGTTGTTGTTCTTTCTTGTCTATCTTTTCTATTTTCTCACCTCTTTCTTTCTTATTAACGATGCTTCTTCCTGGGGTAGGAAGTGGGGTCGTTACACGTGCTCTTTAAGGTAAACTTCTTATTTTAAATTTTTTCGTGTTGATATGCTTTTATGGTAGTTACTTTTTGTTTTCTTCTTAAATATTGCAAGAACACAATTTCTTTAAGGAGGGGAGTTGTAACAACCCACACATTTTATGATTGTATATTTAAATATAGTATCGTTAGTCGATTAAAGTTCGATATGCTACTTTTTGTAAACTGTCAAATTAGGAATCAAGACTACTTCCATTGTGTCAGGACCCGATTCTTCGTCTTCCGAAAATTCAACATCGATACTCACTTTATCGACTGCCGAGTAATCGAACGACGGAAAACCGAACACTGAGGGTTTTAAGAAGAAGAAAAGAAGAAGAAGAGAGAAGAAGGTAGAAGATGGAGGGAAAAGAGAATAGAAAAAGATAGGGAAAAGAAAACAGAAAATAGAGAAGAGATAGAAAATAGAACGGAACAGAAAACAATTGAACAACAACAGAATCTCACAATCGCAGCGGAACAACATATAATAATAAATGAATAATCTTTAAACAAAGAACTATATCAGTTATTACATTTTATACATTTCATTACATCATATCATCAGAGTGTACTACATCAAATAACAACAATGCAGCGGAAAAAGAAATACTATATAACTAGTAATACGCCATGCCATCTAGCTTGCCTCCAGCAACTCCAGAATATCCAGAATATCCTGATAAACCTTAACTCTTGACTGCCCGTGTAGAAATTGGTGGGCACCCAGAGTTTAGGAAGGAAAACAATAAACTCCGAGTCAGTCATGTTACTGGTGTGGGAACTCAAAACAGTTTATTTATCTTTAAAAATCAAAATAGAGGAATATTTTTATTTCAATTCGCAATGCTTTTAAAAATGAGACTACCATAAGGCCTCCCGCACACACACACAATGCAAACGCAGAATCGGAGGAGATTTCTCCTTATGATAGTCAAAGATGCTTGATACGCATTTAAAAGAACATTTGATATTATTATTAGTGCATAGTGTAGGAAAATATTTCGAAAGTAGAATATAAATCTTAGCCAACATACGACCATTATCGTATGCCTACTATAGCTAACTATGTTCAATAGCAGGTTACCGCCACATTCCATAGCAGGTTATACAACTAAAACCGTACAAGTCTCGTATTGTTTCTTTGGATTTCCAACGAATGATCAGGCTAAGGAACTTCCCATTGCCACATGAGAATGCCTCTGGATGGACATCCCCGAGAACCAAACCGGATCTCTACCAACACAAGGCCGGGTTACCCCTAACTGAGTAACAACTGACCGAATATGCCATCCCCCGGTCCTTTGGGACCTTTCACCGAGCGCTCGTAATCAATTCACACAATCATAACAAAGTGTTTTCAACATGAGTAAGTATCTGGGCTCCATACCATGATACCACCCTTTTCCAGAAGGAAATGCACACATCCTAAAGGGCGCTACCCCTCATAACCTTGCTGCTTCTTTCCTGTTTTGACCATTCACGGGGTGTGAGGCTCGACGAAGTCACGTCCACAAAAACATACTTTATACAAAAGCCATGCTTTGGGTCAACAAATGATCATAGAAATGATCACCAGGATAGACGATCAAATAAACGATCCTATCACAAATAATCAACACAATGATCATTTCACAGCAACACTCAGCATGTCACATTACCAAATTGGGAATATATCGCTGATAACATTCAACTACATAACCTCTGAGCTCGTACGTCTCAGAGAAGGGTGTTAAGCTAAAAGAATAAATTCTCCGCCACCAATAGAAATATATTTGAAAGAAATCGGCTTTACATCTCAATTTGTAATGTCAGGCATACTATCCATACAAGTCTGTTCCGGGATCGAACAAAACCGAAGGCACTTACAAAGAAGTCCTTGCAATCCGGATACTCACAATCCTGATCGGATTTCCCATCACATATGGAGAACTCAATACCGTAGCTACTCGGTGCAGAGTCAATCGACAGGTCATCCTATCGCTCTCGCAAATATCCGGTCTTCAACACCGATCTTCAATGCAATTCACAACGACGTACCACATATTCGGAATGGGTTATACGACCCCATGGTCCTTTCCCGGTTAACCCGAATAGTGAGCGCTTATTCAAAAATAAGTGTGGCATTCAAATTCAAACAATTCACATTAATTACCCATTCAAAGGGAAATATTGATAGTCGGTTATTGAACTATCAATGGATATACACAACATCACCAGATTCCAAATAATTTTCCAAATTATTTATTTTCCAAAAATATCTTTACTAGATATATAATTTCACACTTCAAAAATAAATCAATATTTATTTTTAAACGAATTCTCCTTTTCATTCATAAATTCCATAGTGAATTTATAATCCAAAATATCTATGAATATTCGATTTCGATTATTCATTTCAATTTATCTTCAAAAAGATAAATTCTTAAGATATTCACTTTATATTGGAAAACATTTCCATACTTACTTATTCATAAGTAATTCACATATTTTATTTATTTTCAACACTTGGAAAATATTCAATATACTTAAATCGAGATTAAGTACATATTTCATTCTTTAAGGAAATCATTCTCTTAAACATATTTATTTGGGCCAAAAACGAATGTTGCGTAAAACATTGTTACGACAACCCAAAATCACTAGTATAGGGATTCGAAATTAAAATAGATATATAAATCCCAATACTATACAAAACATTTCCTTTCGGAAATCATTTACTATAACAACAGTGTTATAGTCCAACATTTCCTTCTATTTCTCGAAAACGTCTATTTCAACAATAAATGTTGAAATCTATGGTTTCGAATCTCAACACATTTTAAAACATCGTTAGATCGTTTTAATTCTATTTAAAATATCACATTCTAAACATTTTCTTTAACATATTATTCACTATTCAAAAACGTGAATATACTACGTTAACAAAAATTTTCATCCTTTTATTTATTTCATTTCAAAGGATTATTCACAGTCAAAACGTGAATATAACTCCATTTATAGGATTCAACAATTTACTTATCAAAATAAGTCGTTTGCGAATTTATAAAACCACGTTTATGAATTCCATTTCTATTTATTTTATAACATCTCCTTTTATAAATTCCTTTATCAACCTATTCAATTTATAACTAAATGATATACTAAAAATTCATATTATAAGTCAAATACTTATAATTTATTTGTCTGCAAAAATCGTTCCTTTGAACTTCATAATTATAAATCTTATAACTTATAAGATTCAATTATTTATCCAAAACCATTCTTATAATGACTTTATAAATTTTATAAACCTATTGTTTATAAAATTCCATTTATAATTTCACCGTTTATAATTCTATAAATTTCATTCAATTTATGAAATTCATTTTCACTTCATTCAAACACTTATAAAAACTCGTTTTATAATGTCAATATTTCAATTTATAAATATCCATTTATAAATCTCTTAATATAAATCAATTTATATTATTCTTTAAAACGTCTTTAATCTCCTTTATTATTTCACCGTTCTCTTGATTTATAAAATAATTAAATTTTATAAATCCTATGTTTAAACTTTTCACAATAAATTCAAATTTCCCAATTTAAACCCTTTTATAAAATTATTAACCCCATAATTTCAAAAATAAATCTTTAATCGTATTTCTCAAAATCATAATTTTTATAACTTTAAAAATTATAACGTTTATTTATTTATAATGGATCAATTCCAAACATATTTTAAAAACGTTTTCTTTCAAAAATCACTTTAAAATCATTTTAAAATTCCAAAATTTGGTCCAATGATGCTACACACCAAATAGTCAATCACGACAACAACGATATCATATATCGATATGATAATCCATCAAATATCAAAATATCTGAAATCAAATAAATACTGTTGAGGAATCCAGTTGGATCCCTCCAACCTGTTTTCGTGCATCCAAAAACATTAGCACAATACCAATTTCGCTCCAGTACGAAATTATCGCGGTATATGGGATTTAAAATATTATCCGCTTAATAGACGGCGCAATAGGGTCTCATCCGCTAAACAAAAAAATGCGGGAAATCAACAACTCCAATATATACATATGCCAATATATATATATTGCTATTATAAATAATACCAATTTCACTGTTTATGAAATATTCGCGGTATATGTTTTTAATAAATAACATCCGCTTACTAACGGCGTATAATGTCTATTTTAACAATCAATAGATATCAATCATCATTCAAACATGCATTCAAATATTTTAAATCTAACTATTTAAAATAAAAATCGAAACTATTCGATTGAGTGAGAAATTCTCACCTTGGTTTTAAATTCGTTTTAGCGATTTATTTTGAATAAAATTAAACGGACGTTTAATTTTACCCAAAATTCTCACTAACTCCAAACGCATCCAATCCAACTCCATCGCGTAGTGCTCGTCCATACGATTCCAACGTAACTGGTTTCGCGCGTTTTCGACCTCGTATGAAAAAGTTACAAATATTTGAAGTTACACGATTTATACTTATATAAATTTACAACATAAATTAAAATTATAAACCTAACTTAAATCTGAGCCCTAGATCTTGCATACCCCCATCCTGACCGTAGAATGCACCCCCCCCCCCCTCTTCCCTCTTCGTGCGCATGGCTACAGATAGAGGCCGAACCCAACTCAATCAATTAGGGTTTAAAAGCTCGATCACCACAGCGACTTCTAGCTCGATCAAGATGCGCCATCGCGAAGCCCTCACCCACGTCCATGCTCGGCCCCAACCACCTGAAGCTCGGCCTCATCATGTGCGTGAATTTGCGTGCGCAAGTCATAGAGGACGCGGCCCTCTATCTCACGAAATACAACTCCATATGCGATCATATCCGTTGAACTCCAAGATCTCACTATGCTCTTCGATTCTCTAGTTGTAAGTTCTTTGAATCGTTGAGTGGATGAAGAGAAAAGAGGAGGAGAAGTTGATGATTTTCTGGCCGTTGAAGATAGTAGGAGGCGGCTGCAGTTTTGCTAGGGTTTAGTTTTATTTATTTTTATTTTTGTGAATTTTAAGGCCTATTTATGGAAAAAAATCGAACACTATTCATCCGGAAATTCCGAACTCCGATTTACGCGCCGTAACCAGCGTTTCTAGGGTTTACCCCGCGTTCCGGACACAATGGAACAGGTTTCGAAAGCTAATTCGGACATCTGTGCAAGTTATGGCTACAAACGCTCAATTTGAATTAAACCGATTTAAGCGATTTTCTAGGCGTTTTAATTCGTACCGGACAAACCGTAAATCCAATTGACACGAAATTTGAAACCTTACAATAATATCACATTACGGATCCGATGAAACTGGTTTCGTCGAAATCCGAGACTTTTTGAAAAATGGCTATTTTAACTCGCTAAATTAAAATTAAAAATAATTCGATGCGTTTCGAGCTGCCACGATCAAACGATAGCTCCGATTGACATGAAAATTGAAATCCGGTAATAACTAACTACTACGGATCCAATGGAACTGGCTTCGTTCAATTCTGAGACTGTTCAAAAATTGACTATTTTCACTAGTCGATTTAAATATTAAAATATTCAATTTTCACAAATTAACTTTTAATTCGATTTTAAAAGTTCTAAAATATCGTTCTAACTCCAATATGATAAAATAAAATTTTAAAAATCATTTTCAATCATATTTAACTCAATTTTCAATTATTTCCATAATTTAACATATTAAATTATCGATTTAATTATTCAATTAAATCCAATAATTCAAATAAAAATTTATTTGACTTATAAATTCACTTATAAATACTTAAAATTAATTAAATATTCAAATTTTTATTATCAAAAATTCTGGGTCGTTACAATCTTCCCCCCTTAAAAGAATTTCGTCCTCGAAATTAACAAGTAAGAAAAGTTACAGAATCTATTAATTTTCCATAAATCCATAGTTAAATTCCTTATAATACTTTACTAAGTTTTCAAATCATACTTAGTTATCTTTTCAAAAACAACTACTATTGTTTAACTTTCAATTCCAAATCAAAGTTTAAAGTTTTCAAAAAAATTTCCATTTTCTCAAATTTTTCTAACGCCTTAAATTTCCGAAAAAATTCGCCATAGTCTCCTTTGCGCGGCTCGATACGAAAAAAAATGACAGTATATATATCACAAATATACATCTCATTAAGTAATGAGGCATCCCGCAGGGAAAAAGTATAAAAGTACGGTATGTAATCCGAGATATGTATCTTATATTTTATTAGCGAGCATATACGGCTAATATAGCGCGAAAGCGAGCTCTAAATGCGAAGCAAACGCGATCCGCACCTACTAAACACTCAACAAACAACATGAGAATCATGTATGTAGACAATAGCATCAATATACATCATATAGCAACATAATAACTATATATGCCAACATAGCAAATGAAATAAACAACAAATGCAAACATCAACCAACTAACATCCATAACCAATAAATATTCATTCATTCTCATTAATATTCAATGAAATGGTTTTCCAATTTCAAATCACATTTGATTCATTAATAGTGGATGTCCTTACTAACATTCATTTTCAATTAGTTTATGTTCACTAATTCATATTCAAGTTGGTTCACTTCCAATCAAATTCAATTCTATTCAAGTTTCACTTAACTTCCAATTGAATTTATTCAATTACTTTAGCTTTCAATTTCATTAATTCTTAATGAATTATATACAATCAACTAATAACCATATAACAACCAATGTATATCAATTGCAACTAAATTCCTTTGCTTATCAATTGGTTTAATTAATTTAATTTTCATTCAACTATTCAACTTCCAATAACATTAGATTTTAATGAATTAACACTTTTATTCATTATTCCATATCAATTATTCACATTTAATTGATTAATATTCAATCCTTTAATCCAATTCAATTACAAAAGTTGAATTTCATTTAAATAACTTAAGCTCATATTCATTTAACTTTATTGATTTACTTTGATACTAATATCAATTCCATTCAACAACACTTAAGTTATATTTCCATTTCTAAAGTAAATTTCCATTTAACTTTAAATTCATTTTTATTTACAACTCATATTCATAAATATATTCATATAGTTTCACTTCTTATATATATAAGTTTATTTCACAATTGTAAATTACTTTAATTATAATTCAATTCTTATAATTCTTTTGCTTATACAATTTTTTCTTTTATCTAGATTATTCAAACAACTAAACAATCAACTTACATACACTTTAATAATTTTGAAAAATTAGCCCTTTATATATAAAAATAAAATTAAGGTAAAATTATTTCATTTACCCAATTTTAAAACAATATTGTGCCAAATTGTTCTATTCAAACGTTTATAAACCCCTTCGGCATAGTTGTACAGACCGTGCTGACGAAAGTTCATATGCCACTCAATAAACCAATCATCACAATATAAAACAATTTTATATACTCACTAACAAATACGCTCTCATAGCTATTATTACACTCAAACTCATTCTAGAGTACTGCTGACTCTATCTCTAATGAGTACTACCCAACAGAACTATGGTTGTCGCTTAACCATATGCTCCGATACCACATTGTCAGGACCCGATTCTTCGTCTTCCGAAAATTCAACATCGATACTCACTTTATCGACTGCCGAGTAATCGAACGACGGAAAACCGAACACTGAGGGTTTTAAGAAGAAGAAAAGAAGAAGAAGAGAGAAGAAGGTAGAAGATGGAGGGAAAAGAGAATAGAAAATGATAGGGAAAAGAAAACAGAAAATAGAGAAGAGATAGAAAATAGAAAATAGAACGGAACAAAAAACAACTGAACAACAACAGAATCTCACAATCGCAGCGGAACAACATATAATAATAAATGAATAATCTTTAAACAAAGAACTATATCAGTTATTACATTTTATACATTTCATTACATCATATCATCAGAGTGTACTACATCAAATAACAACAATGCAGCGGAAAAAGAAATACTATATAACTAGTAATACGCCATGCCATCTAGCTTGCCTCCAGCAACTCCAGAATATCCAGAATATCCTGATAAACCTTAACTCTTGACTGCCCATGTAGAAATTGGTGGGCACCCAGAGTTTAGGAAGGAAAACAATAAACTCCGAGTCAGTCATGTGACTGGTGTGGGAACTCAAAACAGTTTATTTATCTTTAAAAATCAAAATAGAGGAATATTTTTATTTCAATTCGCAATGCTTTTAAAAATGAGACTACCATAAGGCCTCCCGCACACACACACAATGCAAACGCAGAATCGGAGGAGATTTCTCCTTATGATAGTCAAAGATGCTTGATACGCATTTAAAAGAACATTTGATATTATTATTAGTGCATAGTGTAGGAAAATATTTCGAAAGTAGAATATAAATCTTAGCCAACATAGGACCATTATCGTATGCCTACTATAGCTAACTATGTTCAATAGCAGGTTACCGCCACATTCCATAGCAGGTTATACAACTAAAACCGTACAAGTCTCGTATTGTTTCTTTGGATTTCCAACGAATGATCAGGCTAAGGAACTTCCCATTGCCACATGAGAATGCCTCTGGATGGACATCCCCGAGAACCAAACCGGATCTCTACCAACACAAGGCCGGGTTACCCCTAACTGAGTAACAACTGACCGAATATGCCATCCCCCGGTCCTTTGGGACCTTTCACCGAGCGCTCGTAATCAATTCACACAATCATAACAAAGTGTTTTCAACATGAGTAAGTATCTGGGCTCCATACCATGATACCACCCTTTTCCAGAAGGAAATGCACACATCCTAAAGGGCGCTACCCCTCATAACCTTGCTGCTTCTTTCCTGTTTTGACCATTCACGGGGTGTGAGGCTCGACGAAGTCACGTCCACAAAAACATACTTTATACAAAAGCCATGCTTTGGGTCAACAAATGATCATAGAAATGTTCACCAGGATAGACGATCAAATAAACGATCCTATCACAAATAATCAACACAATGATCATTTCACAGCAACACTCAGCATGTCACATTACCAAATTGGGAATATATCGCTGATAACATTCAACTACATAACCTCTGAGCTCGTACGTCTCAGAGAAGGGTGTTAAGCTAAAAGAATAAATTCTCCGCCACCAACAGAAATATATTTGAAAGAAATTGGCTTTACATCTCAATTTGTAATGTCAGGCATACTATCCATACAAGTCTGTTCCGGGCTCGAACAAAACCGAAGGCACTTACAAAGAAGTCCTTGCAATCCGGATATTCACAATCCTGATCGGATTTCCCATCACATATGGAGAACTCAATACCGTAGCTACTCGGTGCAGAGTCAATCGACAGGTCATCCTATCGCTCTCGCAAATATCCGGTCTTCAACACCGATCTTCAATGCAATTCACAACGACGTATCACATATTCGGAATGGGTTATACGACCCCATGGTCCTTTCCCGGTTAACCCGAATAGTGAGCGCTTATTCAAAAATAAGTGTGGCATTCAAATTCAAACAATTCACATTAATTACCCATTCAAAGGGAAATATTGATAGTCGGTTATTGAACTATCAATGAATATGCACAACATCACCAGATTCCAAATAATTTTCCAAATTATTTATTTTCCAAAAATATCTTTACTAGATATATAATTTCACACTTCAAAAATAAATCAATATTTATTTTTAAACGAATTCTCCTTTTCATTCATAAATTCCATAGTGAATTTATAATCCAAAATATCTATGAATATTCGATTTCGATTATTCATTTCAATTTATCTTCAAAAAGATAAATTCTTAAGATATTCACTTTATATTGGAAAACATTTCCATACTTACTTATTCATAAGTAATTCACAGATTTTATTTATTTTCAACACTTGGAAAATATTCAATATACTTAAATCGAGATTAAGTACATATTTCATTCTTTAAGGAAATCATTCTCTTAAACATATTTATTTGGGCCAAAAACGAATGTTGCGTAAAACATTGTTACGACAACCCAAAATCACTAGTATAGGGATTCGAAATTAAAATAGATATATAAATCCCAATACTATACAAAACATTTCCTTTCGGAAATCATTTACTATAACAACAGTGTTATAGTCCAACATTTCCTTCTATTTCTCGAAAACGTCTATTTCAACAATAAATGTTGAAATCTATGGTTTCGAATCTCAACACATTTTAAAACATCGTTAGATCGTTTTAATTCTATTTAAAATATCACATTCTAAACATTTTCTTTAACATATTATTCACTATTCAAAAACGTGAATATACCACGTTAACAAAAAATTTCATCCTTTTATTTATTTCATTTCAAAGGATTATTCACAGTCAAAACGTGAATATAACTCCATTTATAGGTTTCAACAATTTACTTATCAAAATAAGTCGTTTGCGAATTTATAAAACCACGTTTATGAATTCCATTTCTATTTATTTTATAACATCTCCTTTTATAAATTCCTTTATCAACCTATTCAATTTATAACTAAATGATATACTAAAAATTCATATTATAAGTCAAATACTTATAATTTATTTGTCTGCAAAAATCGTTCCTTTGAACTTCATAATTATAAATCTTATAACTTATAAGATTCAATTATTTATCCAAAACCATTCTTATAATGACTTTATAAATTTTATAAAACTACTGTTTATAAAATTCCATTTATAATTTCACCGTTTATAATTCTATAAATTTCATTCAATTTATGAAATTCATTTTCACTTCATTCAAACACTTATAAAAACTCGTTTTATAATGTCAATATTTCAATTTATAAATATCCATTTATAAATCTCTTAATATAAATCAATTTATATTATTCTTTAAAACGTCTTTAATCTCCTTTATTATTTCACCGTTCTCTTGATTTATAAAATAATTAAATTCTATAAATCCTATATTTAAACTTTTCACAATAAATTCAAATTTCCCAATTTAAACCCTTTTATAAAATTATTAACCCCATAATTTCAAAAATAAATCTTTAATTGTATTTCTCAAAATCATAATTTTTATAACTTTAAAAATTATAACGTTTATTTATTTATAATGGATCAATTCCAAACATATTTTATAAACGTTTTCTTTCAAAAATCACTTTAAAATCATTTTAAAATTCCAAAATTTGGTCCAATGATGCTACACACCAAATAGTCAATCATGACAACAACGATATCATATATCGATATGATAATCCATCAAATATCAAAATATCTGAAATCAAATAAATACTGTTGAGGAATCCAGTTGGATCCGTCCAACCTGTTTTCCTGCATCCAAAAACATTAGCACAATACCAATTTCGCTCCAGTACGAAATTATCGCGGTATATGGGATTTAAAATATTATCCGCTTAATAGACGGCGCAATAGGGTCTCATCCGCTAAACAAAAAAATGCGGGAAATCAACAACTCCAATATATACATATGCCAATATATATATATATTGCTATTATATATAATACCAATTTCACTGTTTATGAAATATTCGCGGTATATGTTTTTAATAAATAACATCCGCTTACTAACGGCGTATAATGTCTATTTTAACAATCAACAGATATCAATCATCATTCAAACATGTATTCAAATATTTTAAATCTAACTATTTAAAATAAAAATCGAAACTATTCGATCGAGTGAGAAATTCTCACCTTGGTTTTAAATTCGTTTTAGCGATTTATTTCGAATAAAATTAAACGGACGTTTAATTTTACCCAAAATTCTCACTAACTCAAAACGACTCCAATCCAATTCCATCGCGTAGTGCTCGTCCATACGATTCCAACGCAACTGGTTTCGCGCGTTTTCGACCTCGTATGAAAAAGTTACAAATCTTTGAAGTTACACGATTTATACTTATATAAATTTACAACATAAATTAAAATTATAAACCTAACTTAAATCTGAGCCCTAGATCTTGCATACCCCCATCCTGACCGTAGAATACACCCCCCCCTCTTCCCTCTTCGTGCGCACGGCTACAAATAGAGGCCGAACCCAACTCAATCAATTAGGGTTTAAAAGCTCGATTACCACAGCGACTTCTAGCTCGATCAAGATGCGCCATCGTGAAGCCCTCACCCACGTCCATGCTCGGCCCCAACCACCTGAAGCTCGGCCTCATCATGTGCGTGAATTTGTGTGCGCAAGTCATAGAGGACGCGGCCCTCTATCTCACGAAATACAACTCCATATGCGATCATATCCGTTGAACTCCAAGATCTCACTATGCTCTTCGATTCTCTAGTTGTAAGTTCTTTGAATCGTTGAGTGGATGAAGAGAAAAGAGGAGGAGAAGTTGATGATTTTCTGGCCGTTGAAGATAGTAGGAGGCGGCTGCAGTTTTGCTAGGGTTTAGTTTTATTTATTTTTATTTTTGTGAATTTTAAGGCCTATTTATAGAAAAAAATCGAACACTATTCATCCGGAAATTCCGAACTCCGATTTACGCGCCGTAACTAGCGTTTCTAGGGTTTACCCCGCGTTCCGGACACAATGGAACAGGTTTCGAAAGCTAACTTGGACATCTGTGCAAGTTATGGCTATAAACGCTCAATTTGAATTAAACCGATTTAAGCGATTTTCTAGGCGTTTTAATTCGTACCGGACAAACCGTAAATCCATTTGACACGAAATTTGAAACCTTACAATAATATCACATTACGGATCCGATGAAACTGGTTTCGTCGAAATCCGAGACTTTTTGAAAAATGGCTATTTTAACTCGCTAAATTAAAATTAAAAATAATTCGATGCGTTTCGAGCTGCCACGATCAAACGATAGCTCCGATTGACACGAAAATTGAAATCCGGTAATAACTAACTATTACGGATCCAATGGAACTCGTTTCGTTCAATTCTGAGTCTGTTCAAAAATTGACTATTTTCACTAGTCGATTTAAATATTAAAATATTCAATTTTCACAAATTAACTTTTAATTCGATTTTAAAAGTTCTAAAATATCGTTCTAACTCCAATATGATAAAATAAAATTTTACAAATCATTTTCAATCATATTTAACTCAATTTTCAATTATTTCCATAATTTAACATATTAAATTATCGATTTAATTATTCAATTAAATCCAATAATTCAAATAAAAATTTATTTGACTTATAAATTCACTTATAAATACTTAAAATTAATTAAATATTCAAATTTTTATTATCAAAAATTCTGGGTCGTTACACATTGAGTTAAAAATCACATTTGCGATCTTTTTGATTACAAACGTCGATATGTTTGGTGTTGAGTTGAATTTTGGTATTTTTCTATTGGGCTTTGAGTTTGGGTTTCAGCCCATTAACCCGACATAATATCCTAACTCCACCCCACTCTCCTCTTCGTTCATTTTCATCTCCTAACACTTTAAAGCTAAGGTAAAAATGGTGGAAAGAAAGGGAAATCAAAATTCCTAATTCTTAGTTCTCTTAGGAACTTCAAGTTCTAGCTCTAAAATCAAATAGAAGCTTAGGTAAGCATCCTCTTCATCTCCTCCATCTCATTCTCTCTTTAATTTATAGAAATTCCTATAACCTAACATAGGAAAAACTTCACCTTTGATAATAGATTAAGGTTCTAGAGGTCTATTGAAGAGGAATTAGTCTTGCTTTGTCTTAAAGATTCTCATTCGTTGTTTTTGAGTTTAAAGGTGAGTTATTGAACTCACATCTATGTATTTAGATTTCATTGTTATTAGGTATGAATTCCTAACATCTATTTCATGTTCAATTGCTTTGATTTGAGTTGATTAAGTGAATTTTTCGATTTTGGTATTTTGAAGTCAAAATCTTTAAAGATCTTATCTTGGATGTTTGAACATGTTATTTAGGGTGTATCGAAGAGCCTATAAGGCTAGGTTGTCGCATGGCATAAATCCCTAGCCTCCGTCGCTCGTCTGATTGCTTCCGAATAAATTTGGTCATCATTGGCCTAGGCAAACTGTTGCCCAGAATAGGCAACCAAACGTCTGGTTGGAAGGTCCAGACGTATGGTTAGGGCAGCAGACAAAAAAAAAAAATACTACAAAAAAGAAAAAACGGCAGAGACAAAATTCAGACATCCGATTAGTGGTTCAGACGTCTAGTTAGTGTTTAGACGTCTGGTTGATAATTTCATACATTTCGGAGGTTTTTAAATATTTTCAGAACCCTAATCCAGGCATCTGGTTGAACCCACAGACGTTCGGAACTGTCTATTTTGCCTATTTTGGCTGTTTTTGAGTGGATTTCCAATTTTAATCAATTTTTGTTGATCTGATTGGTTGTTGTCATTTATTATCGACTTTTATGACTTATTTTCGGAATTTTAGGAATATCCATTTAATGGATTTGATATCGATTTCTATGGATTTGATTCATATTTTCGTATGTGAATTTTTGGCAATTAACTGTTTCTACATTCATTTTTGTGATTTGTCACTTTTAAATACAAAGGTTTCTATACTAGTTGTAAATACTCAAAATCTTTCAAAAAAAATGATTTCAACATTACTTTTAAAACAAAGCTCATTTTTAAAAATGTTTTCCAATCTATTAGTATATACAAACCTTTACCTCATTCGTATGAGAAATCTAATTGAACGACTTAGCAAAAAAAGTGGTATGAAACGCTTGCGTTTTCTTTGTCGGTTAATTCTTGGATTTGTTTGATTGAAATCCTTTGTTAATTTTCGAGTTGAAATCTAGAAGTGGTATGGGACATGAAGCCAAACTCATTTATTTACTAACTTAGTGTAATTCACACTTTTTCCTGATCAATGGTGATCATTTTATGGTTTAGACTAGCGATATGCGATGTCTCTTTGTCCATGTGGGGGGACTGTACCTCGTTTTATTGTGCTTCATCTCATTTCTTTTATAGGCTGACGACCTATGGGTTCTTTGGAGTTTCGAATCATTTTTATGGGCTAGCGACTCATATTCTTTTATGGAGTTTGGTTCATCGGACGTACCGTTGTTGTACTACGTCGTTGTTCTGGCTTATCAGGTTCATTAGGCTTAATGACATTGTACTACGTCGTTATCCCGAATTATTCGATTTTTGTACCGGCTCTATGGTTCGTGACCATGGGATAGCGACCCATTTGTGATACACGTGTTGGTGAGTTTTCATGCTTCCATTTTTGATAGGCCTCCCCTTTGTGATTTTTGGATTTCTAATCGCTGATTTCTAGAATTTGTGTTTCACCAATTTTGTGATTTATATTGATAAGCTTTATCAATATTTGTGGTTTGGTGAACAAGCTAAAGAACATGATATTCTTTTTGGTGTTTTGAGATTCATGAGATGTAGTATGGTTTTTGTTGTTATCTAATGTGTACTTGTCACGGTATGGCATTATTGTTATCATACATTTTTGTCAAATCTCTTATCGTATCTCATTTTATATGATATTTATAGATAGACTGATCTGTTTATTATTTTCTTCTTGACTAATACTGGGTCAGACCGAGGTATTTACGGTGCATCTACTTGTCTTCTTATCAGGGTCTGTCTTCTGACTTTTGGCTAACTACTTAGCTTAGTAGTTTTTGTTTTATACATTCGAGATAGAGACTCCTTAATGTATACGTATTCTTTTGTCTAGCACTTGTACCTATTCATTTGTGATGTAGTGGATCTTACATGACCACTACTTCGATGTACACTTTTATGTGTTATATTCATATCTATTTTCGCCTTAGTGAAATGAATATCTATGACTAATTTATGTTATGCTTGTTATATATTTGTTTTCGAAAATCACATAGCCAAAGTGTAGTGGCTTTGAGTTTGTAATTGATGTCAGATTTCCTCTTGAAATGAAATTCATGTAATACTATTTGACATATCGGTACTCGCACAAAGCAATTACATAGATGGTCGCTCCTTAACAGCCTTAATCTTCGTGCTAGTCGACGGCATTACTCCGTAGTGTCCTTGGCTGGTGTGAGTATAGAGGTGGGGAGTCACAATTAATCTTGTTGATTAACATAAGTATCACTTCATACTTTGATATTAGTTTCATAGAATTTCTCTATTCATTACAAAACATTATCATATTCATTCTCACAACATTGATTATGTTTCTCTTCCTTTTTGAATTATTTTCATATTTACCTGTAATATTTCTCATTTAATACCATATTTATTTGAGAATCATTTCACGAGAAATTTCCTTTAGTTTTTAACCAATTTATAATGGCTTATTTCCTTTTGTAAGACATTATTCCAGTTTCAAGTTATCACAACTTATATGATAACCATTTTTGCAACATTCATTTATTTCATAAACAACTTACAAGTCATGACTTTATTTATAATCATTTTGCTTTTAGTTCTTATTTTTTATCCAATTAGTTTCATTTTTAGTTTTCAAATTTATTTATGACACATTTCATGAATTTTAATTAAGTTTATAAACATATTTTTTTCCACTTTAATCCAATTTACAACATTTCCTTAATCACAATTTCAATTTAAACATCCCAAGGTTTAAAGTTCACATTTGTATAATATTACATGTATGCCAATAATGAATAAAACAATTCTATTAATTTACTAAACATACATATAAAAAATTTAACCTTGTTTCATTTCCTTTCAATTTAAGGTTACCAAATTCAACTGCACAATTCAAAAAAATTTCTGTATTTCTACTTATATATTAATTTAAAAGTTTCGACTATCCAAAACATCCAGATATTCCATTTTATTTCTGTAACGACCCACTATTTTGGACCATTGAAATCGAAAAAAACCATGCATGTCGGACTTGAATAATTCAAAATACCAGATTGTTAATTTAAATTTGGCAAAACTCAGAATATACAGTAAATAAATCGTAGATCACAGACATAGAGTAATATAATAATGCAGTACAAGCAAAAGGGATAGTAGTTCATGAAGCTACTATATACATACATCAGAGTTAAACAAGCTACACAGAACTAACAAGATACAACAGATGTAAATATGATAATCAAGTATAAATCAGAATATATCACTAGAGATAACTGAAAGCGAAATAGATAGCAGGATCTTCAAGCAAAACTCCAACTCCAAAGGTGAGTCTCTAATGCTGTATAACTCAGTCTGACCCGAGCATAAAGAAAAACACAAAACACTCGAGTCAGGACATACATACTTATACAATGTAAACCAACTCAAGTGAACTGTAATATAAATGTACAAGTAACTTAAAGGATGCTTGGGACCGCCCATCCTCTAAGGATCCGTTTAACTGTCTACTATGCAGTAATATACGCTATTATAATAATAATGTCTAAAAGTAAAATAAACTTATTTTAAAATAGCATTAAGGACTTACCTATATCCCCCTTAACACATAATAGTGCCAATAGTCTATACAGTACCGTAATACCTCCTGATGTGGAGGCTACCAAAGGATACTCCATAGGTACGACATAAATCAAACTCTTATAAGGCCCGCTAGGATATGTGACATGGCACAACTAGGCAATGCTAGCGTAGATATACCAATTACGCTTCTGGACCGGTGGTAACGCATAGCAGCCACTACTGCCCACCTCGAGCCACACCCCCAAAATCAAAGTGCCCCAATCAATGAAAAAGTAGTAGAATGGTATCGAAGTAGTGTGTCTGTCACGACCCGAAATTCAACTTTCGAAAATTGAAATCAAATACCCCACTTGTACTCGACTGTCAATGATTCAAACATCGAACTACAATCGGATGGAGCTTATAACAACATTAGATGAATATAAAGCAGCGAAAATAAAATTAATATCATGCATCATATCACAGATACAACATCATAATAATATCTGTTACAACATCAGAGTACATAATGCATGAATAACATCACCAAATAGAATGACATGATAGAACAACTACATATCATATGCCAAAAGTCTTCAAAAAGATAGAGAATGATAGTGAACACCAAAGTAAGCACCTCGAGTTCCAAAAGCTTCCAAAATGTCTCTAGGGTATGAGCTTCCAAAAACCAAAAATCTCCAAACCAAAATACTCCAAAATGTAGCTAGAGCCAAATACAGAAAACCTGCTACTAGGCTGCCCGTGTAGAAATGGTGGGCACCCAGAGTTTAGAAAGAAAACAATAAACTCCGGGTCAGTCATGGGACTGGTATGAGTAAACAAAGATAATTGCTTTCAAATAAAACAGATTCATACAAGAAAAACCGGTATGCTTTTGAAAAATGAAACAACCATAAGACCTCCCGCCACACACACAATGCAATCGGAGAATTGGAGGAGATTTCTTCTTATGATAGTCAAATATGCTTGATACGGGAAAATTCTTTGGTATTATTACTAGTGCATAGTGTAGAAAGCCAATTCAAAAGTAGAATATCAATCCTAGCCGGCTTAGACAATCCGAACTATGCCTACTATAGCTACCCTCTAAACAGTGGTGACCGCCATAAATAAATGGCAGGTAATACAACTAAAACCGTACGGGGTTCGTATTCGGAATTGGATTTCCAACAAATGGTCAGGCTAAGGAACTTCCTATGCCACATTGGTACGCCTCTGGCGGGACGTCCCGAGAACCTACCCGGCTCTCTGCCAACACAAGGCCGGGTTACCTCTGTATCTAGGTAACTACTACTCGAGTATGCCACTCCCCGGTCCTTTGGGACCTTTATCCGAGGGCCCTCCATCACAAAGCAACAAACACACAGAATAATGAGATTGAAGCAACCACATAGGTAAGTATCTGGGCTCCATACCATGATACTACCTTTTTCCAGAAGGAAATGACATACCCTAAAGGGCGCGACCCTCATAACCTTGCTGTATCTTTCCTGTTTCGACCATTTCTGGGGTTTGAGGTCCGATGAGGTCTCGTCCACAAAGCTACGCTTTACACGAAAGCCATGCTTTGATCACAAATGATCAACAAATGATCATCACTATATAGCAGCACTTGGCGTGCCACACTACCAAATTGGGAGTATATCGCTGATAACCTTCAACTACATAACCTCTGAGCTCGTACGTCTCAGAGAAGGGTGTTAAGCTAAGAGAATAAATTCTCTACCACCAACAGATATGCATTTGATAGAAATCGGCTTTATATCTCAAAGCCTTGTATCAGACACACGACCATACAAGTCTGTTCCGGGTTCGAACAGAACCGAAGGCACTTCGTCCAATAGAGGAAGAAGCCCTTGCAAATCCGGGCGTCCACAATCCCGATCGGACTCCCCATCACTTAGGGAATCTCTATACTGGAGCAACTCGGTGCAGAGACAATCGATAGGTTATCCTGTCGTTTCCGAAGACACCCGGTCTTTACCGCCGGTCTTCAAAGTAATCCATTCGTCGAATCACTATTCGGAATGGGTTATATGACACAAAGGTCCTCTCCCGGCTAATCCGAATAGTGAGCACTCAAATTTATACCATGTGGGTGTATCAATCACCAAGATTCATATCCAAGGTTTGATGTGGGCTTCGGATAACAAACTGAAATCCGACTCCCTGTTGCATCGAAGTTTAAATGTCATTTTACGGGCAAAAGGGGTTACACAAACATATGGGAAACAATCCACAAATCACAGTTCATCACAAAGCAATCACAGCATCACGACAAAAATATCAATTCAATATAGAATATTTGATGATGGTCAATCATCGTTAATTCAAGTGATTGTGATTAAAGTGAATTAGCCATATAATTGTCTTTATTAATCATTTTAAATAAATGTTGAATTTTTCTTAATTATAAATTAGTTTAATTGGCTAAATTAGTTAATTATCCTTTGACTTATTATTTTAAACTTATGAATTCTTATTTTTTTTATTAATTAAGTTTTAATTATATTTTATAAATTCCCTATTCATTAATTAATTAATCTTAGATTGTAAAATTTTTGCAAATCATTAATTGTTAATTACGATTTCAAAATAAATTTGTTTTTGTTAAAGTTACACTTGGATATTTGCTTTACTTTTGAATTTGTCATTAAGCTATCCTTTAAAACAAACTTTTATTAATTTTAAAATATTCTTGAATTCCATGAATTCTAATTACTATTTGTTTCATATTCAATTTACAAGTATTATTATTATTATTTTATTTTATTTATATCAGAAAATGAATTTAACTTATGTTTTCAATTTATGGATAAACCTGGGTTTTGCTGTTTCATTTGCACACCCGAGACGTGCTTCGGGTTGTACCCAGGACAATTGTCCCTTTACTTCGGGTTGTGGCCAATATTGACCCGAGCGAAACAATTTTTTTTTCTGTTTTAAAGTTAACCCGTCACCACGCTAAAATGCCTCGAGTCCTTCTTCGAGTTTTAACTCAACTTCCCCGTGTTGTGCTTCGAGTTACGCCTCGTCCTCCCCAATGCCATCATACTGATACACCACCAACCACGTGCATGTGCACGACTATCTTCGCCGCCATTGGACGGTGCTGCGGCCACCAACACGTCAACGTCCACCCCCAAGACACCACGAACACCCAGATTTCGAATTTATTTTGAAACCACCAATCGAGCAACAGGACCCAAAAAGCATCAGGCGCGCCATCAGAAAACGGTCCCGCGCCACCTCCCCTGGCCATCAGAGGCCGTGAAAACTCGGCTGAAGCTTCGCCTTGACCAGATGCTTCTATCCCCACCAGAGGCTCGAAGTCCGATCGCCTATTTACGGCGCAGTACCATGCTTTCTGACACGAACGAAAATGGGTTCTTAAACCCTATTTTAAATTCGAATCAAAAATTCAAAGATTTAAAAATTATTCTAGTATTTTTCTGGTGATGCCGAGCATTGAATCTAGCTGCGACGAAGATCACGCGAACTACGATCACTTGGATCGTCGGAACTTGACAAAAGTTGAATTTTATGATCAACTCAAATTTCTTGATGAAGGCTCAATGAAAAATCTTCATTTTGGTTCCAACAATCATTGTTTTTCAAGGTGATTCAAGTAATATTACTGAAATACAAATATGTGATGTTCGAATTTGTTGCTTATCTGGGTTGTTACTGAGTTTATCATTTCCCAGTGAAGAAAATTCATGTTTCTCTGCTTTGATTCATTATTGAGATAAAATACAGGTTTAAAACAATACTTAACTTACTTACAATTATTTCCAGAAGCAAAGAGAAGGTAGAAGAGGTTGTAGTTGTAGATAGTTTACTCTGTGAAACAGAGATTTGAGCATGGCCATGTTTACAGTTTTTTCCCATTAAAAGAAAACTACAAAATTTGCTTTGATTTAACTCTAAAGCACAGTGTAAGTTTTGAACTACACTTAAACTTATTCTTCAGTCCATAATTTTCTTCCCTTTTCCCAAAAGAAAATAGGAGAGAAAAATCTAATTTCCTTGTAACTAAATGTTACAGGAAATATGAACGGGGAACAAAAGTTTTTCCAGGAAATTCAAAGCACAAGCATACACTTCATTCATATGCAAACCATTCCTATTCCTATAGGCATTCAAACACAGGAGAAAATTGAACAAGCAATAGATTTACTCACATGTTTTCCTAGAGATTACTGACAGTTCTATCAACAGAGATGAGGCCTGCAACTTCCCTTCTTTTCTACTTTAATTCTCTTGGGGTTTTAGATCTGAAATTGATGGGTACAGATCTATGATTATTTGTAGTTCTATTCATGCATTTAAATTATCAATAACAGGGGTTTCCATTGTACTTACATTTAATATTTATAGCAGAGAAAACTTTTTTTTTTGAAACTTGAAACCAAAAAAATAAATAGATTAAAGCTAATCCTTGATTCTTCCTGTAATAAAATTAGATATTGTTGTATTAAACTCTTGCTTCATCAGGAATTACAACTTCAAATTCAAAATAAATAAATAAAAGTTACTTTCCTTTTTAAATTTTATTTCCAGAAAAAGGAAAAAACTGCACTGCCTTTGAAATCCAGAAACTCCCTGCTTCACAAATCTGTAGATTTTTTTTTTGTTTTAAATTGATTGTTAACACTTGATAAAAAAATCAAAATTTCATAAACTATAAGTTTTAAAACAAAGCTTACCTGAAAGTATCACACTACTATTATGAAGCATGAGAAAATATTTCGGATTTTTTTTAGCTTGAATGGAAGAAGGCAGTTTCTTTTTTTCTTCTGAACTTTTTTTTCTTTGAATGTTGAAGAAAAAATTGCAAAGATCTTTTGATTACTGAACATCAGGTGTTAGGGGATTTAAAAATTCAAATTTTAGAAGGTGAAGAGTTTCCTAAATTTTGTATTTGAATATTTTATTAAAGAGATGATGGTTTGTGCCATTTGTAAGGAAATATCTTAAACACTAGATTTTGTTAATCATTCAACTTTATTGTGAATGTATGTTTCAGCCTTTGTTGTTTACAAAGCAATGAAAACTTTATAAATTTTATTTTCTATATTATATATATACTTTTATAAACCCATACATGTTTATATTTTTATTCATTTGTATATGTATGCGTATGTACAATGTCAAAAGGAAAGTTGTTTTTACCATTGTATACTTATTCCTTAATGATTTTTAATGCTACTAAATTTTTAAAACATTTATTCCAAATTTAAATTCAAACTTAAATTTTAAACTTGAAATATAAACATTTTAAATCCAAATGACCTTTATGAACATTTATTATTTCAATATTTTAAACCCAAAAATAAATTTGGAATTTATTTCATATATTATTTTCTCTTATTTTATTTGTTTTAGATTTTTTTTTTCAAATTTATTCTCAAATTAAACCCCAAGAGTTTAAATAAATTATTTATTTTAATTGATAATTTTGGGATGTTACAAATACCCCCTCCTTAAGAAAATTTCCTCCTCGAAATTGAAAGAGAGAATAAACAGACAAAGAATATACGATTCAAAAAGAATAAAGAAATGGCTCACCGGCTAAGCCGAGATATCCACTCTGCATTTGGGATAAGATTTCTACATATTATCTTTAGTTTCCCAAGTGCAGTCCTTTGGATCGCCACTCCACTGAACTTTTACTAGCTTTACAACCTTGTTCCTTAATTGCTTCTCCTCACGATCCACAATCTTTATCGGTTTTCCTTTAACGGCTACATTGGGAGTGATGTCAAGATCTTGTTGGGCAGCTTCTTCAATGATACAATCCGGATCGTGCACATACTTCCGAAGGCTAGAAATGTGGAATACATCATGCACACCCGATAACCAGCTAGGCAACTGCACACGATAGGCTAGAGAACCAATCCTCTCCAGAATAGGAAAGGGACCAATTTATCGTGGTGCTAGTTTACCGGTCTTCCCAAATCTCAATACACCTCTCATAGGAGATACTTTAAGAAAAACAGAGTCTTCAACCTGGAATTCCAAATCCCGTCTTCTACGATCGTAATAGCTCTTTTGACGACTCTGAGCTGTCTTCAATTTCTTCCGAATAAAGTCAACTTTCTCGGTGGTTTCTTTAATCATGTCTTATCCAAGAATGAGTCTATCACCTGCCTCAATCCAGCGTGTCGGTGATCGACACGGTCGACCATATAAAGCCTCAAAGGGAGCCATCTCGATACTGGCCTGATAGCTGTTGTTATAGGAGAACTTGACCAGATGCAAATGGTCCTCCCAAGTACCACCAAAATCAAGAATACAAGCTCGCAATAGGTCCTTCAAGATTCGATTGATCCTTTCTGTCTGCCCATCAGACTGTGGGTGATAAGCAGTACTGAAATGCAGCTTAGTTCCCAATGCATCTTGAAACGCCTCCCAAAATCTACTAGTGAAGATCGGGTCACGATCACTCACTATGCTGCTAGGAATGCCATGGAGACGGACAATTTCTTTCACATACAAATTAACTAGACTTGCAGCCGTGCGAGTAGCTTTTACTGGCAAGAAGTGGGATGACTTAGTCAAACGATCTACGATGACCCAAATCGCTTCATTGCCCTTTCGAGTGCGAGGTAAACCGTCGATAAAATAAATCGACACTTGGTCCCATTTCCACTTGGGCACCTCTAAAGGCAGAAGTAGACCCGCCATCTTCTTTTGGTCGCTCTTGATTTGTTGGCAAGTAGAATAGCGACTCACATAAATAGATATATCCCTCTTCATCGTCTTCCACCAGAAAGTTCTTTTGATGTCTCTATACATCTTGTTAACTCCTGGATGGATGCAAAGCTTAGATTTGTGACATTCGTCTGGAACTTCACGTTTCAGATCAGGGAAGTCTGGAACACATATTCTTCCTTTCAGTCTTATAACTCCTCTACTATCCATCTCAAAACTAGTGTCCTCCCCTTGGCATATTCTTTTATAAATTCCCCTAAGAAACTCATCTTCATACTGCTTGCTCGCGATCCTCTTAAGAAGAGTTGGAGCGATAACAAGGTGAGCAAGAATAGCATGCTTTCTACTCAAGGCGTCCGCAACCACATTGGCTTTTCCGGGTGTATATAGAATATCTAGGTCATAGGATGCCAGAAATTCCATCCAACGTTGTTGTCGCAAATTCAAATCTTTTTGGGTGAAGAGATATTCAGAGATATGTGGTCGGTGAATAATTCGAATTTTTCACCTATAAATAAAGAGAGTTCGATAAGTACATATTTGTTAAGTTAAATTAAATTAATTTTGTAGATTGTTAAGAAGCTGAAGAGATTCTTACCCAGAAGATAATGTAGCCATTTTTTTAAAGCGAAGATAACAGCTAGAAGCTCCAAATCATGGGTCGGATAGTTTCTTTCATCATAATTGTCTACTCGCGTATGCAATCACCTTCCCGTTTTGCATCAATACTGCACCCAAGCCTTCACCGCAAGCATCGGTATAAACGGATAAACCATGATTCCCGTTGATAATAGCGAGAACAGGAGCGGTGGTTAATCTCTTCTTCAAATCCTCAAAAGCTTCTTCACATTTTGGAGTCCAAATAAACTTTGCATTCTTCATTGTTAGCTTGGTCAAAGGACTAGCTAACTTCGAAAAGTCCTGCACAAACTTTCGATAATAACCTGCTAGGCCCAAAAAGCTTCGAACTTCCATTGGGGTAGTAGGTCTCCTCCAATCAAGAATGGTCGAAATTTTGCTAGGATCAACAGAAATCCCTCCTTTATTAACAATATGGCCAAGAAATTTGACTTCTTTAACCCAAAAGTGGCATTTGGAAAATTTGGCATATAGAATGTTTCTCCTCAATATCTCCAAGACAATTCTAAGGTGTTCGGCATGCTCCTCTTCGGTCTTGGAATAGACCAAAATATCATCAATGAATACAAGCACAAATTTATTCAATACATCCCGAAACACACGAGTCATAAGGTCCACAAAGTATGCTGGGGCATTGGTTAGCCCAAAAGGCATGACTAACCATTCGTAAAACATAATGGGACCCCTAAAAGCTGTCAAATGAATACAGTCTTCGGCGATTCGCAATTGATGGAATCCTTTCTATAGATCCATCTTCGAAAAGAAACAAGCGCCGTGCAACTGATCAAATAAATCATCAATTCTGGGCAATGGGAATTTATTCTTGAGAGTCTGCTTATTGAGATCGCGGTAATCAACACACAACCTCAAAGATCCGTCTGACTTAGCAACAAATACGACGGCTGAGCCCCATTCAGAAACACTGGGTTGAATCAACCCTTTTTCTAGTAAATCTCTAGTTTGCTCGACTAATTCAACCCTTTCCCTAGGTGCCATCCTGCGACTTGCATGAACGACAGGACGGGCATTGGGTACAAGGTCGATTCTGGATTCTATTTCTCGGTGAGGAGGTAGAGATTTCACTTCTTCAAATACATCTGGAAAATCTCTAACAATAGGAATAGATTCCAAGCTGGGTTCAGGATAACCCAAATTATACATCAACCCTTCCCTTTTAGGACTAGGGTCCTCATAAGAAATTTCGATGAAATCCCCAAATTCGGTTTTGATTGAAATTAATCGATTATTGCAATCCAATTTGGCTTCATATTTTTCTAGCCAATCCATTCCGAGTAAGACTTCAAACTCGTTGAAGTCTATAACAAAAGGACTAATAGGGAATTGATGGCAAGAATATGAGATAGGAACATCTCTACATCGAAGACAGAGGTTTGCGGGACCTCCAACTGGATTCCTTACGCATATAGGCTCATCAAAAAAATCAGGTTCAATATTCAATTCATTAATAGCTTGTTGAGAGACAAAACTGTGTGTAGCTCCAGTATCGAAAAGAACTCTAACAATGTTATCATAAATGGTAAGATTACCTTCCAGAACTCCCTTTCCCTTTTCTGTTTTGGAAGATGTAGGCTTGTCTTTGACTGAGTACACTTTAGCTGTCTGGGCTTGCTTCATAACTGGGTAGTCCTTAACTTCATGTCCCACCTTCTGACAATAATAGCACTTTCTGGGTTTTGCTTGAGCTGATTGATCTCTCTTTGGCTTCTTGCAGCTGTTAGAATAGTGTCCTTTCTCCAAGCAATTATAGCAAGTGACATTCTCCGTAGTGCTCCCTTGATGGCCTTTCTTTCTCTCCTTGCCTTGCCATGGTTTCTTGCCTCCAAATTTCCTCTTCTTCCAATTCTGATTGCTTGAGTTTCCTTTGTCCCTCGGTGCTTCTTGCATGTCTAGTGTAGCATAACGGTATCCCATATCAACCAAATCTGAGAAGGATTCTTTGACGTGGCCAGTCATCCTTTCGTGGAACTTTTTATTCATCCCACGAATGAATCTCTCATTCTTCTTCAAAGGTGTGTTCACTAATTATGGACCAAAGCGAGACAATCCATTGAATTTGTTGAGATACTCCTTGAATGAAAAACTTCCTTGCTTTAAGTCCATGAATTCCTGGTACATACGAGAAATCCCGGGTGATGGCATGTAGCGCTTCTCAAATACTTCTTTGAATCTACCCCAAGTGAACTCGTCCTCAGGCTCATCAATAGTGACTGTCTCCTACCAAGCTAAAGCTTCATCCTGAAGTTGCCAAGTAGCTATGAGACGCATCTGATCATCTTGCAGCTTAATCCCCTTAAAGATTTTCTCACAAGATCTAATCCATGCCTGGGCCTCAACAATCGTCTCTTTGCCGGTGAATGGCTTACCCCCAAGCCTTGAGAAGTTCTTATATAAGTCAGCCAGATTCGGCTGATTCTGAATAGGTAAAGCTGCCTCGGTTGTAGGGGGAACTTGTCTAGGAGATGTGGCGTTTCCTCGCCCCCCAACTCTGCCTCTTCGGCCGCTCATCCTTACTATCCGTAATTAGTAAGAAAATTGGCTTAGATATTTGGACGAGATATCTTAAGAAATATCAGCAATTAAAGGAAATAGACTAAGAAAAATTTGAGGTGTTAATCGATGATACTCATTCTAGGGTATACTTCACCCTATCTCTAATGAGCTATCTAATGTGTTATACTCCGTAGCTAAAGTTCTTACTCAACCTTTAGCTTTGATACCAATTGTCACGACTCGAAATTCAACGTTCGAAAATTGACATCAAATACCTCACTTGTACTCGACTGTCAATGATTCAAACATCGAACTCCAGTCGGATGGAGCTTATAACAACATTAGATGAATATAAAGAAGCGGAAATAAAATGAATATTATGCATCATATCACAGATACAACATCATAATAATATCTGTTACAACATCAGAGTACATAATACGTGAATAACAGCCCCCAATAAAATGACATGATAGAACAACTACGCATCATATGCCAAAAGTCTTCAAAAAGATAGAGAATGATAGTGAACACCAAACTAAGCACCTCGAGATCCAAAAGCTTCCAAAATGTCTCTAGGGTATGAACTTCCAAAAACCAAAAATCTCCAAACCAAAATGCTCCAAAATGTAGCTAGTGCCGAATACAGAAAACCTGCTACTAGGCTGCCCGTGTAGAAATGGTGGGCACCCAGAGTTTAGAAAGGAAACAATAAACTCCGGGTCAGTCATGGGACTGGTATGAGTAAACAAAGATAATTTCTTTCGAATAAAACAGATTCATACAAGAAAAACCGGTATGCTTTTGGAAAATGAAACTACCATAAGACCTCCCGCCACACACACAATGCAATCGCAGAATTGGAGGAGATTTCTTCTTATGATAGTCAAATATGCTTGATACGAGAAAATTCTTTGGTATTATTACTAGTGCATAGTGTAGAAAGCCATTTCAAAAGTAGAATATCAATCCTAGCCGGCATAGACATTCCGAACTATGCCTACTATAGCTACCATCTAAATAGTGGTGACCACCATAAGTAAATGGCAGGTAATACAACTAAAACCGTACGGGGTTTGTATTGGGAATTGGATTTCCAACAAATGGTCAGGCTAAGGAACTTCCTATGCCACATGGGTAGGCCTCTGGCGGGACGTCCCGAGAACCTACCCGGCTCTCTGCCAACACAAGGCCAGGTTACCTCCGTAACTAGGTAACCACTACTCGAGTATGCCACTCCCCGGTCCTTTGGGACCTTTATCCGAGGGCCCTCCATTACAAAGCAACAGCCACACAGAATAATGAGACTGAAGCAACCACATAGGTAAGTATCTGGGCTCCATACCATGACACTACCTTTTTCCAAAAGGAAATGACATACCCTAAAGGGCGCGACCCTCATAACCTTGACGCATCTTTCTTGTTTCGGCCATTTCCGTGGTGTGAGATCCGATGAGGTCTCGTCCACAAAGCTACGCTTTACACGAAAGCCATGCTTTGATCACAAATGATCAACAAATGATCATCACTATACAGCAGCACTTGGCGTGCCACACTACCAAATTGGGAGTATATCTCTGATAACTTTCAACTACATAACCTCTGAGCTCGTACGTCTCAGAGAAGGGTGTTAAGCTAAGAGAATAAATTCTCCGCCACCAACAGATATGTATTTGAAAGAAATCGGCTTTATATCTCAAAGCGTAGTGTCATACACACGACCATACAAGTCTGTTCCGGGTTTGAACAGAACCTAAGGCACTTCGTCCAATAGAGGAAGAAGCCCTTGCGAAGCCCTTGCAAATCCGGGCATCCACAATCCTGATAGGACTTCCCATCACTTAGGGAATCTCTATACCGGAGCAACTCGATGCAAAGACAATCGGTAGGTTATCCTATCGTTTTCGAAGACACTCGGTCTTCATTGTCGGTCTTCAATGCAATCCATTCGTCGAATCACTATTCGGAATGGGTTATATGACATAAAGGTCCTCTCCCGGCTAATCAGAATAGTGAGCGCTCAAATTTAAACCATGTGGGTGTATCAATCACCAAGATTCATATCCAAGGTTCGATGTGGGTTTCAGATAACAAACTGAAATCCGACTCCCTGTCGCATCGAAGTTTAAATGCTGTTTTACGGGCAAAAGGGGTTACACAAACATATGGGAAACAATCCACAAATCATAGTTCATCACAAAGAAATCATAGCATCACAACAAAAATATCGATCCAATATAGAATATTTGATGATGGTCAATCATCGTTAATTCAAGTGATTGTGATTAAAGTGAATTAGCCACATAATTGTCTTTATTAATCATTTTAAATAAATGTTGAATTTTTCTTAATTATAAATTAGATTGATTGGCTTAATTAGTTAATTATCCTTTGACTTATTATTTTAAACTTATAAATTCTTAATTTTTTTTATTAATTAAGTTTTAATTATATTTTATAAATTCCCTATTCTTTAATTAATTAATTTTAGATTGTAAAATTTTTGCAAATCATTAATTGTTAATTACGATTTCAAATTAAATTAGTTTTTTTAAGTTACACTTGGATATTTGCTTTACTTTTGAATTTGTCATTAAGCTATCCTTTAAAACAAACTTTTATTAATTTTAAAACATTCTTGAATTGCATGAATTCTAATTACTATTTGTTTCATATTCAATTTACAAGTATTATTATTATTATTATTATTTTATATCAAAAAATGAATTTAACTTATGTTTTCAATTTATGGATAAACCTGGGTTTTGCTGTTTCATTTGCACACCCGAGACGTGCTTCGGGTTGTACCCGAGACAATTGTCCCTTTACTTCGGGTTGACGCCAATATTGACCCGAGCAAAACAAATTTTTTTTTCTGTTTTAAAGTTAACCCGTCACCATGCTAAAATGCCCCGAGTCCTTCTTCGAGTTTTCACTCAACTTCCCCGTGCTGTGCTTCGAGTTATGTCTCGTCCTCCCCAATGCCATCATACTGATACACCACCAACCACTTGCACGTGCACGACTATCTTCGCCGTCGTTGGACGGTGCTGCGGCCACCAACACGTCAACGTCCACCCCAAGACACCACGAACACCCAGATTTCGAATTTATTTCGAAACCACCAATCGAGCAACAGGACCCAAAAAGCATCAGGCGCGCCATCAGAAAACGGTCCCGTACCACCTCCCCTGGCCATCAGAGGCCGTGAAAACTCGGCTGAAGCTTCGCCTCGACCAGATGATTCTATCCCCACCGGAGGCTCGAAGTCCGATCTCCTATTTACGGCGCAGTACCATGTTTCTGACACGAACGAAAATGGGTTCTTAAACCCTATTTTAAATTCGAATAAAAAATTCAAAGATTTAAAAATTATTCTAGTATGTTTCTGGTGATGCCGAGCGTTGAATCTAGCTGGGACGAAGATCACGCGAACTATGATCACTTGGATCGTTGGAACTTGACAAAAGTTGAATTTACTGATCAACTCAAATTTCTTGATGAAGGCTCAATGGAAAATCTTCATTTTGGTTCCAAAAATCATTTTTTTCCAAGGGGATTCAAGTAATATTACTGAAATACAAATATGTGATGTTCGAATTTGTTGCTAATCTGGGTTATTGCTGAGTTTATCATTTCCCAGTGAAGAAAATTCAGGTTTCTCTGCTTTGATTCATACTGAGCTAAAATACAGGTTTAAAACAATACTTAACTTACTTACAATTATTTCCAGAAGCAAAGAGAAGGTAGAAGAGGTTGTAGTTGTAGATAGTTTACTCTGTGAACCAGAGATTTGAGCATGACCATGTTTACAGTTTTTTCCCATTAAAAGAAAACTACAAAATTTTCTTTGATTTAACTCTAAAGCATAGTGTAAGTTTTGAACTACACTTAAACTTATTTTTCAGTCCATAATTTTCTTCCCTTTTCCCAAAAGAAAATAGGAGAGAAAATTCTAATTTCCCTCTAACTAAATGTTACAGGAAATAGGAACAAGAAACAAAAGTTTTTCCAGGAAATTCAAAGCACAAGCATACACTTCATTCAGATGCAAACCATTCCTATTCCTATAGGCATTCAAACACGTGAGAAAATTGAACAAGCAATAGATTTACTCACATGTTTTCCCAGAGATTACCGACAGTTCTATCAACAGAGATGAGGCCTGCAACTTCCCTTCTTTTCTACTTTAATTCTCTTGGGGTTTTAGATCTGAAATTGATGGGTACAGATCTATGATTATTTGTAGTTCTATTCATGCATTTAAATTATCAATAACAGGGGTTTCCATTGTACTTACATTTAAGATTTATAGCAGAGAAAACTTTTTTTCTGAAACTTGAAACCAAAAAATAAATAGATTACAGCTAATCCTTGATTCTTCCTGTAATAAATTAGATATTGTTGTATTAAACTCTTGCTTCATCAGGAATTACAACTTCAAATTCAAAATAAATAAATAAAAGTTACTTGCCTTTTTAAATTTTATTTCCAAAAAAGGAAAAAACTGCACTGCCTTTGAAATCCAGAAACTCCCTGCTTCACAAATCTGCAGATTTTTTTTGTTTTAAATTGATTGTTAACACTTGATAAAAAAATCAAAATTTCATAAACTATAAATATTAAAACAAAACTTACCTGAAAGTATCACACTACTATTATGAAGCATGTGAAAATATTTCAGATTTTTTTTAGCTTGAATGGAAGAAGGCAGTTTCTTTTTTTCTTCTGAACTTTTTTTTCCTTTGAATGTTAAAGAAAAAATTGCAAAGATCTTTTGATTACTGAACATCAGGTGGTAGGGGATTTAAAATTCAAAATTTAGAAGGTGAAGAGTTTCCTGAATTTTTTATTTGAATATTTTATTAAAGAGATGATGGTTTGTGCCATTTGTAAGGAAATATCTTAAGCACTAAATTTTGTTAATCATTCAACTTTATTGTGAATGTATGTTTCAGCCTTTGTTGTTTACAAAGCAATGAAAACTTTATAAATTTTATTTTCTATATTATATATATACGTTTATAAAACCATACATGTATATATTTTTATTCATTTGTATATGTACGCATATGTACAATGTCGAAAGAAAAGTTGTTTTTACCATTGTATACTTATTCCTTAATGATTTTTAATGTTACTAAATTTTTAAAACATTTATTCCAAATTTAAATTCAAACTTAAATTTTAAACTTGAAATATAAACATTTTAAATCCAAATGACCTTTACAAAATTTATTATTTCAATATTTTAAACCCAAAAATAAATTTGGAATTTATTTCATATATTATTTTCTCTTATTTTATTTGTTTTATATTTTTTTTCAAATTTATTCTCAAATTAAACCCCAAGAGTTTAAATATATTATTTATTTTAATTGATAATTTTGGGATGTTACAGTGTCGAATAAGATGAGCTACCTCATTAGCCCATCAATCGCTCCTGTTTAGCCACTATATGCTAACTCACGGGGGTCGGGTCCACGTATACACCTCAAAGGAACGTGCCGCCATCCTACTTCATTCTGGAATCTCCACCGCCTACACGGTTGTTAAGATGGTTTTTGGGTTTGGAAGAGAGTATGACAACTTCCGATCCCAGTCTCTTTAACAACCAAACGTTATTATTACCCATGAATATTCATTTCAAAATAATTATATTCCAAAACCATTTAAAATAAAGTAATATTAGTTTGCAACATAAAATCCACTTTCAAAAATGGTTATAATTTAGAAATCCTAACTCTTTTCCAAAACATACACTTACTTTAGCAATTTAAAAAATGTTATCTTTTAGAAATCATAATAATTGAAAATATGATCCATATATACAATAGCATTTCCCAAAACTTTGTCAATATGACATCATTTCCCTTTAAAAACCAGATTAATAATATATCATATAAATTCCAAAACCAATTCAATATATCATTTAAATAAAGCCCAAGTTTCCAAATCACTGAATCTTAAAACAAACCACTTTATAAAGTCATATTCTTAAATGTTCAATTTCAATAAGTTTAAAATTAATATATTTGAAGATAATTAATGCAATTTCAAATAATTTCATTTCCAAAGCACAGTACTTTCAAAGTAATATCAACTCTGAAATCAAACACTTTGAAACCATAATACTTTGAAATCATAACAATTTAGAAATGTTATCATTTGGAAATCATAAGACTTAAAATCATAACACGTTGGAAATGTTATTATTTTGAAAATCATAATACTTTGAAAATCATAACACCTTTAAAATAATCTTCATTTAAACCATTTAAATTTAATGTCAAGTAATATTCCTTTCAAAGTTGCAACATTTCTAAGTTCATTCATTCAATTATAGAATTTCCAAAATATTGTAAACTTCAACTACAACAGCACTTATAAAATATTACGGTAGATATAGTAATATTTCAAAAACATTGTCAAATTCAGAAACAACAGCACTTATAAAGTGCTACATTAGGTATTAATATTTCAAAACAGTTAAGTTTTCAGAAATAGCAACACTTATTAAGTGCTATAGTAGATATATAGGTATTTTCAGAAATAGTTCAAATTAAAAAGCAGCAGCCTTATCAAGTTCTGTAGCAGGTATTTAGTTATTTCAGAAAATATTTTAATTTCAATAATGGTAGCACTTAGCAAATGCTACCTCAAAGCTACAACATTTTGGAAATGCTACCAATAAAATTTTCAGATTTATTATAACATTGCAGAAACATTAAAACTCAAATTTTAGCCATTTTTAACTTATATAATCAAATCTCTAGGTTCAAAAATATTCATTTGGTTATCACTTAACTTATGATTAATAAATAAATTTTTATAAATAAAATATCCAAATTAACTATAATCCTTTTATTAAGTCAAAATTACCCTACTTTACTTAACTTTTATTTCAACCAATAACTTAATACTTTGTTTTCAAAATTACCCATTCCACAAATAAGATATCCTTTTAGTAAGTCAAACTTCAAAAAAAATCCAATTGAATGCCAAATTTTCAATTATAAAGTTAAGTCATAATTAAGTTACATTTTATACAACTTTTACTTATACATTTTTAACTTATAGACAATCACTATGAACTTCTATTAAAACATTTCATTTCATAAAATAAAATTTATTACCATTGCTAGGTTAGATTTAAAACACCATATCAAATCAAGTTTAATTATTAACATATCCATCATAAATAAAATCTTTAAATTCAATTTAAAACCCATAACGGGCCTTAAAAAATTTGACCTTATAGGAAACCATTATCCCTTTATGGTTTAAATCATTAAATCAAAATTAAGTCAAAATTTCATGTAATTTAAAATTCAAAAATACTAAAAAAAATTAAGAAAATATTATTTAAAATATAACCATGGGTCTGTATAATATTTTCTGACCTAGGTCAAGTGATATGGATGTGTATCATTTCAGTCCGTAATTTAAAATGAAAAATCCGGGTTCTATGAGTCAAGCAATGCACGGCTATGGTTTGAGGAAGTGGAAAATGGCAAGTTACAAAGCATGGAAGGCTAAAGGTCAAGCAATTCAAGGGTTTTGGGTTCACATAGGTTCGGCCATAGTCATATAGGCACGGTCTAGGTTCAAAACACGGTCAGGTCAGGTCTGGTGGTGCGGCTAATGGTCAGGTCATGGCTGGAGATGGTGACATAGGTGGTGGCCGAGGCTAGAGAAGAGATGGTGGTTGCATATGTGAAGGCCAGCTAGGGTTTGGCACGCTTTGGTGATCAAGTGGTCACGGCCTGGGTTAGTGATGATGGTGAGGGGTTGCTGGCCATGCAGGAGGTGATGGTCGGCAAGGGGTTGGTGTTGATGGTGAAAGGAAGAGGCTAAGCATAGCCTTGAGATCAAAGGAGAACAAAAATGAAAAAGAATAAAGAAGACAAGAGGAAGCCATAGGAGCTTGCTGCAAATATTTTTTCTTCAGGACGCAAATGAAAATGAGATGTGAAGGGAATAAATTTTGTACGTGATTTAAATGTGAAGTGGCGGCTAAAGTTGTAGAGAATGAACGGCTATGGAATAAGAAATGAACGGCTATGGAGTTTTGAATGACTAGGAAAAGGAAAAGGCAACAATTAAAACAAGCAACCTATGTCTCTTTGATTTCCTAAGCCCAATATCAAAATATACAAACCAAAAACCCAATAATTAAAATCAAATTCTTAAAATAAATACAAAAATAAGATAGAGAAATGAACATAGGAAAAATAGAAAATAAAATGCAGAAAATAATTACGTGTAAAATGTTGAATCTTATGAAATTCAAAAATTATAAAACAGAATTTGGCGAAACGAAAAGCATTATGCATATCAGAATCAAACACAGTTTCAAACAAAAAGATTAGAAACTAAAAATTCAAATTAAAAATTTTCAACTAAAATTCAAAGTTTGAGCACAGTTGACCAAAATATAAAATTTTCAGAAAATGTTTATTTTATTGTATTTGGAAAATAAATTACAGACAAATTCAAAAATTACATTAGAAAATTCCAAAAAAATTCACTCTTAAATGATTTTAAAATCAATGTTTTCAAATAAAAATTATTTAAAATATTTACAAAATTACGGGTTGTTACACTCTCTTCCACTCAGGACATTTCATCCTCGAAAAGGAATGAAGCATGAAAACAAAGAAACAAGATAGAATGAGATAGGATTAAGACAAGATGAAAAGGAAGATTGAAATTATACATGATAGCTGTTGTTATAGGTGAATTCAACAAGATGGAGATGATCTTCCCAAGATCCTCTAAAATCAAGAACACAAACACGAAGGAGATCCTCTAGAATTTGATTCTCTCTTTCCATTTGACCGGCGGTTTGTGGATGGTAAGCAATGCTCAGAATCAAGTGAGTACCAAAGTTTCCTAAAAAGTGTTCCAAACTGAAAGGTAAAGATAAGTTCTTTTGAGAGGAAGAACTAAAGGCCGGACTTCAGAAATAAGATCAATTCAGAATTCAATTTCCCGCTTAGGATGCAGGGGAATAGGAACCACCCGAAAGAAAATAAATTGGAAAACAAATAAGATAATAAATTTGAAAACCATGAAAATTTCAACTTAATTAATAATTGATTTCATCCATTTGATTTCACCGAAGTTTAATAAATCTAAACTATTTCAAATTTCATTATCTTATCATCCCATTATCTTAAATTAACAATTTCTAAAATCATGAATTTGAAAATTACTTATTATACTCATGAGTCACTTAATAAATTTAATTCTTCTTTATTCCAAATTATTATTAAATTATTCCACTTAATATACCCAATCAAATATATTAAGTGTATTTACACTTATTGTAACTACTCCAAATAATTTATAAATTCCTTTAACACCATTTTATATTGTATATTATTCAATTAACCTTTTATTCTATTTACCTCTATTAATCTTTTATAACTAAAATTTAAGTGTAGAACATTTATTATAACCACTCAAATATTATTTATAAAATCCTTTTTATGTTGGATATTATCCAATTATGTATTCCATTTCTGAATAATTTAGGTAAGTTATATTGGAATATAACCGAGTACTATGCAAATAAAATTTTCTAATTCAGTTATTCAAGCTTAAATATTTATTCAAAATTTCGGCTTCATTTTATAATTGAAACCATCCTTTAAGATAAAATTTAAGAACTAAATTTCTGATTAGCTCCAAACAGTTTTTGATATAAATAAATATATATATACACACGATATATATATATATATATTTTAAATCAAATTTAAGTCATGTATCAATATATATTATAATTCAAGTCATATTTAGAAATTCAAAGCAATTTGATTCTCCAAAGCAAGATTGTAGCAAAACAACAAAATGATCTCTTCACTTCGAAACTCAAAAATGAATGCCAATGATGTTGTAGTCATCACCGAAATTATTTTCCAACGACAAAGAAAAGAGCATTGATTTACAAATTAAAATTCTTTGAAATAATTTCTATTTGAAATACTTCAAATAATACGCCTTTTAAAACTTTAAACACAAAGTTTGAAACCATTGGAAATCAAATTCTTAGTTTCTTGTTTTAAATTCATTTAAATTTCCAAATTAATTTATAGCCATATTTTATAGTTCAATTATTTATATATGAAACAAAAGCCAATGATTTACAGGCTATATAGAAAGTCAAATATTATTTCTCAACATCCAAATCAATTAATTATCAAAATTCAGAAAATTATACTTATATAAATATACAATATAATTATACAAAATTTATTTCATTTACTAAATTTGAAAACTATGTTGTGTCGGGTTGCTCCTTTCAAGTGTTTTGGAGATCCTATCGATAACGTTGATCGGACTAATCGATCGAAAACCCAAATCAACACCAACAACTCAAACAACCCAATATATAAAACATTTTTAAATATAGATTTACAAATACATTACACATGAATAGATTTTCAAAGCTAGATAGAGATTCAAATTTGATTAACTCAAATCAAAGAGAATTCATATTGGAGGATAAATTGGAACAAAATATAAGATGATTATCTAACCGAATAAGGAATTAGACAAGCTTATATAAATCGCAGGCAACCTTAATCGGGTCAACTGCGGCTTCAAAAATTAGATCGATGTGGAATTCTAAGGAAAATCTACATTCGAACTTAAGAGGTAGAATTCGAGACAACAAAAGATACTAACATCTAACCGAGAATATATAGAAATTTCCGATGAATTAATGCCTATCATAAAGGAGCTTCACCCCTTTTACAAGTCATTTGGGATGGGCGAGACCGCCGGCTCATTATAAAGCTCATTCAAAGTGGAGTTATAAGATACTCCATAATCAAAAGAAGACGAATAGTGAGGGACAATAATGGATTTCGAAACCGAGGGAACATTCCTAAATTAAAAGGAAATGGAGTCAAAGAGAAAGAGATTCAAGCTTGAAAAAAAGTGATTCAGTAAACAAATTTACCATATATGCTAAGTTTGCTTAGAGCCAAAGCTCTGATATCACCTGTAACATCCCAATATTTTGGACCATTCAAATCGATAATAAAACCACACAGTTCAGACTTGAATAATTCAAAATACCAAATTGTTAATTTAAATTTGGCAAAACTCAGAATATACAATAAATAAATCAAAGATCACAGACATAGAGTAATATAATAATGCAGCGGAAGCAAAAGGGATAGTAGTTAATGAAGCCACTGTATATATACATCAGAGTTAAACAAGCTACACGGAAGTAACAAGATACAATAGAAGTAACAAGATACAACAGAAGTCTAAATATGATAATCAAGTATAAATCAGAATACATCACTGGAATCAACCGGATAACTGAAAGCTAAATAGAAAGCTGGATCTTCAAGCAAAGCTCCAACTCTGAAGGTGAGTCTCTAATGTTGTATCACTAAGTCTGACCTAAGGGTAAAGCAAAACACAAAACACTCGAGTCAGGACATACATACTTATATAATGTAAACCAACTCAAGTGAACTATAATATAAATGTATAAGTAACTTAAAGTACGCTTGGGACAGCCCACCCTCTATGGATCCGTTAAACTATCTACTATGTCATAATATACGCAATTATAATAATAATGTCTAAAAGTAGAATAAACTTACTTTAAAATAGTGTTAAGGAGTTACCCATATCTCCCTTAACACATAGTAGTGCCAATAATCTATATAGTACCGTAAAAACCCCTGATCGGCTGGCTACTAGAGGATACTCCATAGGTACGACACAAATCAAACTCGTACATGGCGCGCTAGGGTTGGTGACATGGCACAACTAGGCAATGCCAGGGTAGATATACCAATTACTTCCAGACTGGTGGTAACGCGTAGCAGCCACTACCGCCCACCTTGAACCACACCCCCAAAATCAAAGGGCCACAATCAATCACAAAGTAATACAATGGTATCGAAGGAGTGTGTCCGATAAGAGGACCAATATCATTAGCCCATAAATCGCTACTGTTTTAGCCACCTTATGACAACTCACGGGAGTCGGGTCCACATATATACCTCAAGGGACGCCGCCCCATCCTACTTCATTCTGGAATCTCCATCGCGTACATGGTTATTAAAGTGGTTTTCAGAGTTGGCAGAGAGCATGACAACTTTCGATCCCGGTCTCTTTAACAACCAAACGTTATTATTACCTATGGATATTCATTTCAAAACATTTCTATTCCATAAACATTTAAAATCAAATACTATTACTTTACAAAATCACATCCATTCTCAAAAATGGTAATAATTTAGAAATCCTGACACTTTGCCAAAACATACACTTACTATAGCAATTTAAAAAATGTTTTCTTTTAGAAATCATATTACTTGACAATATGATCCATATATATAATAGCGTTTCCCCAAACTATGTCAATATGATATCATTTCCCTTTTAAAACCGAATTAATAATATATCATTTAAATTCCAAAACCAAATCAGTATATCATTTAAATAAAGCCCAAATTTCTAAATCACTGAATCTTAAACCAAACCACATTATGAAGTCATATTCTTGAAACTTCAATTTCAATAAGTTTCAAATTAATATATTTAAAGACAATTATACAATTTCAAATAATTTCATTTCCCAAACACGGTACTTTCAAAGTTATAACAACTCTGAAGTCAAACCCTTTGAAACCATAACATTTTAAAATCATAACAATTTTGAAATGTTATCATTTGGAAATCATGCTACTTAAAATCGTAACACTTTGAAAATGTTATTCTTTTGAAAATCATAATACTTAGATAATCGTAACACCTTTAAAATAATCTATAAACCATTTAAATTAAGTGTCAAATAATATTCATTTCAAAGTTGTAACATTTCTAAGTTCATTCTTTCAATTATAAAATTTTCAAAATAATGTAAATTTCAGCTACAATAGCACTTATAAAATATTACGGTAGATATAGTAATATTTCAAAAACATCATCAAATTCAGAAACAGCAGCACTTCTAAAGTGCTACAGTAGGTATTAATATTTCAAAACAGTTCACTTTTCAGAAACAGCGGCACTTATAAAGTGTTGTAGTAGATATACAGGTATTTTCAGAAATAGTTCAAATTCAGAAACAGCAGCACTTATCAAGTGCTATAGTAGGTACTTAGTTATTTCAGAACATAGTTTAATTTTAGAAATGCTAGCACTTAGCTAATGATGTCTCAAAGCCATAGCATTTTGGAAATGCTACCAATAAAATTTCTTGATTTATTATAACATTGCAGAAACATTAAAACGCAAATTTTATCCATTTTTAACTTATAAAATCATATCTCAAGCTTCAAAAATATTTATTTGGTTATCACTTAACTTATGATTAATAAATAAGTTTTTGTAAATAAAATATCCAAATTAACTATAATCCTTTTATTTAGTCAAAATTACACTATTTTACTTAACTTTTATTCAAACCAATAACTTAATACTTTGTTTTCCAAATTACCCATTCCATAAATAAGTATTCTTTTAGTAAGTCAAACTTCAAAAAAAATTCCATTGGAAAACCAAATTTTCAATTATAAAGTTAATTCATAATTAAATTACATTTTATACAAATTTTACTTATACATTTTTAACTTATAGACAATCACTATGAACTTATTGTACAAAACATTTCATTTCATAAAATAAAATTTATTACCTTTACTAGTTTAGATTTAAAACATCATATCAAATCAAATTTAATTATTAAGATATTCATCATAAATAAAATCTTTAAATTCATTTAAAACCGATAATTGGCTTATAGAATTTAACTTATAGGAAACCAATATCTCTTTATGCTTTAAATCATTAAATCAAAATTAAATCAAAATTTTATATAATTTGAAATCCAAAAATACTTAAAAATATTAAGAACATATTATTTAAAATATAACTATGGGTCTGTAATATTAAGAAAATATTATTTAAAATATAACTATGGGTCTGTATAATATTTTCTAACCTAGGTCAAGTGATACGGTTGTGTATCATTTTAATTCGTAATTTAAAAAGAAAAATCCAGGTCCTATCATTTCAAACCCGCAATCCCAAGTCAAACAACATAAATAAAAATCGCTTGAGCCTATCATTTCAGCTCATAACGATTTTTCCTTATTTAATGTTCGTTCGGGTATGTATCATTTCAACCCATAGTGATTATATTTAACAGGGAACTTGCAATGTGAGAAACGATAAATAAAATAAATAGTATAATAAAGCATATCATATCGGCTGATGTAACGAATAAATATCAGTTTATAATATCATATAATCATATCACATGCATATATGAACTAATTAACATAGCATATCAAATTTAAATATTCACTTGTCATCATTTCACAATTGTTAAGTACAGATGTCAAGAGTGGTAAACTTACCTTCTAAAGCTAGAGATCAAATAACAAGATACGACAATAAACTTCAAAAAGCATGAAAAGCACGACTAGATTCGAGGAGAATATAATAAGCTGATATCCAAATCTTGTAAAAAAATAAATATAACAACATATATGAGCAATTATTTCCATATGGAATTATGGATCAAAGCAAAGCAAAATATGAACAATTGAAATGAACAAGGCTTACCCAAACACCAGTGGGCTCGGCCACATCCATACATGGCTCAGCCATGGCTTGCTTGTGGCAAATAGGCTTGGATAGGTGGTCTATGAGTCAAGCAATGAACGGTTATGGTTTGAGGAAGTGGAAAAATGGCAAGTTATAAAGCATAGAAGGCTAAAGGTCAATCAATTCAAGGGTTTAAGGTTCCTATAGGTTCGGCCATACTAATTTGGGCTCGGTCTGGGTTCAAGGCACAGTTAGGTCATGGCTGGTGGTGCAGCTCATGGTCAAGTCAGGTCAAGTTGTGGCAAGAGATAGTGGAATAGGTGGTGGCCGAGGCTAGAGAAGAGATGGTGGTTGCATATGTGAAGGCCGGCTAGGTTTTTGCATGCTTTTGTGATCAAGTGGTCACGGCTTGGGTTAGTGATGATGGTGAGGAGTTGTTGGCCGTACAAGAGGCGGTGGGGGAGGAGGTGATGGCCGGCAAGGGGTTGATGTTGATGGTGAAAGGTAGAGGCCGAGCATAGCCTTGATATCAAAGGAGAAACAAAAATGAAAAGGAATAAAGAAGAGGAAATCATAGGAACTTACTGAATTTTTTTTCTTCAGGACGCAAATGAAAATGAGATGAGAATAAATTTTGTACGTGATTTAGATATAAAGTGGGGCTAGGGTTGTAGAGAATGAACGGCTATGGAATAAGAAATAAATGGCTATAGAGTTTTGAATGGCTAGGAAAAGGAAAAGGCAACAATTAAAACGAGCAACCTTTGTCTCTTTGATTTCTTAAGCCCAATATCAAAAAAAAACCATAAACCAATAAATATAAACAAAATAAAATAGAAAAATAAGATAGAGAAATGAATATAGGAAAAATAGAAAATAAAATAAAAAAATAATTGCGTGTAAAACGCAGAATCTTATCAAATTTAAAAAGTATAAAACAGAATTTGATGAAATAAAATGTACTACGCATATCAGAATCAAAAACAGTTTCAAATAAAAAGATTAGAAATTAAAAATTCAAATTTAATTTTTTCAACTGAAAGTCAAAGTTTGACCACAGTTGACCAAAATATAAAATTTTCAGAAAATGTTTATTTTATTATATTTGGAAAATAAATTTCAAACAAATTCCAAACTTACATTGGAAAATTCCAAAAAAAATCACTTTTAAATGATTTTAAAATCAAAGTTTTCAAATAAAAATTTAATTAAAATATTTACAAAATTATGGGTTGTTACTATTTCAATAGTTGAAACTACCAGTCACAAACAACCAAAATTCACAACAGCATTTCAATTTCATATCGAATATCCTCATTATCCACTTCATTCTCTTTAATTCACTATTATTAAACTCCATAACTTCAATCAACAGTAATAGCTATTGTTTATAATTTGACAAAGTATAATAAGTTAACAATAAATGATAATAATTAGATATTACCATTTCATAAAAAAACATATTATAAATAACTATATTAGTTATAAAAGTTTCCTTTATATATAACATATAATATTAGGAAAATTATTTCATTTCAAAACTTATATGAAACATTTTTATATCACTAACAAATACATGCTCTCTTATATATACACTAAGACAAACTTATTCTAGGATATTACAACCCTATCTCTAATGATTTAACCCCAAACCATTCAAAAAGGAGGATTGTTAATGTGGTAAATAAGAAAAAAAAGAAAAAAGAAAAAATAGAATCTAGCAGCAAAACGACAAAATATAATAATCAAACAAATAATTCATAAAGCTGTTTTAAAAATAACATTTGATAACACTTTTACAATTCAAATCAGAGTTATACATACATCACAAATAAACAAATAATGTAGCGGAACACAGAATGTAGTGAAATAATAAACAGCAATAATATACTGAATCTTCTTCTTCGTCTATTAGAAAATAATCTTCAATACACTGAAAAGCTCACACTGACCCGAGCGTAATAAAAGACAAATCACTTGAGTCAGAACTAAAAGATCTTATGTAAATTAAATCAAAATATATAAAATAGAAACATTATTTCAATGGTTTCATAGATGTTACAGGATTTTCATCTCCTATCAAGTGTACAACGTGAATATAATTATTTAAAAGGTTTCAAATAATTCGAAATATCAATCTTAATCATCTAATTGAAACAAATTTGATTTTTAACTAACTTAAACCCTTCAAATAATTCATTTCTAAATAAAATCCAAATTCAATAAATCATATAGGTATATGTCATTTTAACCAGTACCAAAAAATAACATTTTCAAATCAATGAAACTGCTCAAGTTTATCATTTCAACCCATAACGATTTTCCCATAATCTATAAGATCATTCGGGTGTGTATCATTTAAACCCATAGGGATGCAGAAATATAGACATAAATAACATCCAATCATCCAAAATGTCAACCAATAACATCCATCTAATCACCCTAATATCAACAATTGAACATACAGCACTGTCATCATCAAAATCAATCAATGACTATCAACAATTTACCGGTTATCATAGACAGGTATTTAACTAGCAATTAAATTTAAATATTAAATTAAATGAAAATTAAATTCAGTAAAAGTCGTATTTAACTGGAATGACAATTTAAGTACACTAAGCAGCAAACAGTCAATTTCTAATCACATCATAAATTCAATTTAACTTACATATGAAAATCTAGTAATTGTGAGTGTTTGCTCACTTTTCGTGGCTACAAAGTGATGATAAAAGTAGGATAATATGGAGATTTCTAGCAAAGATCTAAATGCAAAGTAAATCTAACAAAGCTTAGACATCAACACGAATCAATAAACATTTTTCATCTGCTTCCAACTTTTAAACGACCCGAGATCCAAACTATGGACAAATCTGAAACTATGTCATTTTTAAGAAAATATTCGGACCAGAATACCACTGAGTCTATAAAAGTCACTAACTAGAATGTTTTTATAAATACTTTTCTGTCCATATTTAGAAAAATAATCACTCAAAAATCTTCTGTCTTGAGGAAGTAATGGTCAAAACAAACAAAGGTATTTTATGAGTTGAAAATATGAGTTCAAAAATTCTTCGAAAAGATTTGAGTTTTTGGCAAAGAAAATTAAGGAATTTGAAGAAATGATCTAAAACAAAGTTGAAGCCACTGGAAACATAAATGGTTTGAAATACGAATCACATAATTTGGTTCAAATTTGAAGGAGATATGATTGATACAATATGAGGTATTTTTGGCCAAAACTAGACCCGATAAAGGACTTGTGAAATGGAGTTTTTGCATAGAAATATTCGAAATGGGAAGAAGGGTTAAACAACAAGTTTGTTTCCGTTGATATTATACATGGTCTAAAAAAATGAATTATTTGATTTGATGTAGTTTAGTGGAATATAGAAGCCATGGAAATAAGGGATGAAAGAGGGAAAATGGGAAAGGAAAACAAAGGGAAAAAGGAGAAAGAAGTAGAGAGGGAAGGTGAGGCTTTAGTCATGGGTTACTGCCATGGGTTGTGGTTAGTGATGGAGGCAGGTGGCCGAAAGAGGAGAGAGGTAGGCTAAGGTTTTGAAGGAGGAAGGATGGAATTTGATTTGGAGATTTAGGAGTTTTGAAGTTTGGAGTTTTCTGTAGATTTAAGCAAGAAGAAGAAAAGGAAGAGTACACAGAAAGTTTCTCAAATGAGGAATTTCTGTATGTAGTTGTTTATCAAAGAAATAGAAGGTCAATGGGTGGAAAAATGAAGGATCCAAAGTTTCTTAGGGTTTATAGGGTCGCTTGGTTTACTAAGGATCCCATTAGTCCAAAATAACCCAATAAGACTTGGCCAAAAAAAAGAACACTATTATACACTGCAAATGAAAGAAATAAGTTCTATGTTCTTTAGTAATTAGGAAATGAAGGTGCAGAGACAAAAATAAATGTCATGTTTTATTTTGAGAGCTTCAGGCTTTACTATAAAGAAACGTACGTAGGAATGAAAAAGTTTGCAAACCAAAGGAAAGTGAAATTTTGTATACGTGAAAATGAGGTGTTAGGAATTAAATACAAACTAAAATTCTAGGCTCGGGTATTAAACAGAAGGACAAATGAATGGATCAAATATTAATAACGAGATAATTATTTCAAAACGTACATGCAAAAGTTAATAATAAAAGAAATGAAGGGACCATGTACATCGTACAACCTTTTTGAAATCCAATTGGTGAAACGTAACCAAATTAACTTCATGAACACAAATAATGTTCAAATTTGTACGCACTTAATTTTTTTATCTGTGCATAATAAATAAGTTCAATTTGGTTTTTCCAAAATGATCTTTTATTTCCATTAAAACATCCTTTCTGTTTACAAAAATGTGCATATTTTTTGGTAAATCTGTTAATTGCAATCAATGTTTTCTTCCATTCTAATTAAAATATTTCAATAACATTAATTGTAATTACTTACAAAGTTAAATTTCGAAACAGACAAATAAATGGAGGAAAGATAGAGTAATTCTTTCCCTTGGTTATTAAACACCTTTATAAATTTGTTGTTTATACAACAGAGTAATAAATAACATACTTAAATAAATTATATTCCTACTCTTGTAATCCATCCACATGCCAAAACATAGTTCAAACATACATATATTTCTTCCTTTAAATCAATCATTCTATTTTTTATTTGAATGAAATTAAACCTACATTCACAAATGAAAGATTCATGTTATTTGATATAAATGTTCTTTTCATTGAATTCCTAGTGCGATCTCTCCAACTCTTTACTATTTACTTTTATGGCATTTATATCTATCTCTGTTTGCATCTGTGATTGTTGATTCTACATTATTTGATTATAATCTTAAAAGAATTTAGAAAAATTCACAAAAATCAGCAAACATTATTTACCCTCCTCTAGTGTTAAATTAGTCTTAAGATCCATCTTCCGCAATCAAACACTTGTTGTCAGAGCATTGGTTCTCAAATTATTCATAATTTGATTTCTAAAAAGATTTTATTGGCAAAAGTTACTGATTATATTTTTAACACTATTTCTAAAAATAAATTTTACAAAATCAACATGACATTGTTTCATAAATTTATATCCATTCATTATGAAAAGCCACTTGATCTTTTGAAAAGGTATAAATTATAGGAATGGACGCGTTACATGGCTTTTGACGAACAGACACCTGATGATCAAACTTTAGAAATCAAAGGGAATAAATGATATTAGATAGCGGAATGCTCAAGGCCAATGATTGGAAATCTAGTGATCTTAAAGGATATCGCAAGATGGTGGATCGGTCAATTTTGGAGACAACTCTAAAGGATATGTAATTGGCATGGGCAATGTCAGTAATTCAAAAGCTCCTACTATTTTTAATGTTTCGTTAGTTAAGAATTTAAAACATAACCTGTTAAGTATTAGTCAATATGTGATAAGGGCTTTAAAATTAAATTGAAAAAGATAAGTGACATATTGAAGATAACGAGTCAAACATTATCTTCGAAGGCATCAAAAAATGAAATATCTCTATATTGGGTATGAAAGTGTCAAATGATAATTTATGTCTTTTGGCTGATACAAATGGAACTTTGATTTGGCACAAAAGATTTGGTCATTTGAATTTCAAACACCTATCTAAAATTGCCAAATATGATTCAGTTACGGTCTTCCAAAAATGAGTTTTGATGTTAATAATCTATGTGATGCATGTCATTAAGAAAATTGAGAAAAAGTTCCTTTAAATAAAAAGATATGATTTCTACATCTCAAGCCCTTAGACTTCATTTTTAGGTTTTTTCAGTCCTTCACAAATACAACCTATAAATCATAATAAATATATTTGTAATCGTAAATGATTTTCTAGGTATGAATGAATGATTTTCCTAAAACTTAAAAGTGATACTTTTGAAATGTTCAAAATTTTGTTAAAATAATTCAAAATCAAATGTCTATTAAAATCAAAACAATTCGAAGTGATCGTGGTGGTGAATTCAAAAATGAAAATTTTGAAATTTTTTGTAGTAAGAAATGTGTTACCCATAATTTTTCATTTTGAAGAACACCTCACCAAAATGGAATAGTCGAAAGCAAAAATAGAATGATTCAAGAGTGCGCTAGAACTGTGTTAAATGACGGTAATTTACCAAAAACTTTTGGGCTTAAGCAATCGCTACAACATATTATATATTGAATATAATTTTAAAAGACCTTTGACTAAGAAAACACCATATGAATTGTTTTATAATAAAAAGCCTAAATTATCATGCTCTATAGTTTTCGATAGTAAAAGTTTTTATTGAATACCAAATAAAATTTAGATATATTTCATGTTAAATCGAATAAAGGTATTTTTAACGGATGTTCAAATAGAAATAAACCTTATAAATTATTCAATGCTAGAACTAATACTACTGAAGAGACATTACATGTTTCATTTGATGAAAATTTTAAAATTAATAATACCAGTACGGATGAAGTAGAAAATGTTGATAAAACAAATGAAATTACTAATAATGAAATAATTAATGATGAAAATAATAATAATTTCGAAAATTTACATCCAAATAAGAGAACGAAATATTTGAAAGATCATCCTATAGAAAATATTATAGGAAATGTAGAATCTATTGTAAAAACAATGAACCAATTAAATAAAATGAGTAATGTCGCTTCTATTTCAACTATAGAACCAGAAAATCAAACAGAGGCATCATCAGATGATTCATGGATCCTTGCTATGCATGAGAAACCGAATCAGTTTACAAGAAATGATGTCTGGGAATTAGTCCCGACCTGAAGGTAAATCTATAATAGGAAATAAATAGATATATATGAAAAAACTAAATGAACGATGAGAAGCTATAATAAATAAAGCATGTTTAGTCGCTCAAGGTTATTATTAAGAAGAACACATATATTTTGATGGAACCTTTGCATTCGTAGCTAGATTAGAAGCAATAAGAATCTTACTCACTTTTGCAAATCGTGATAATTTTAAATTATTTCAAATGGATGTTAAAAGTGCTTTTTTAAATGGTTTTATTAAAAAAGATGCTTGTGTAGAACAACCCCCTCTATTTGAAGATGAAAAATTTCCGAATCATGTTTATAAATTAAAGAAAACTCTATATGGTCTAAAACAGGCTTCTGTAGCATGGTAGGATAGTCTAAATCCTATTTAATATAGTCTAATTTTGAAATAAGTAAAGTGGATAGTACTCTATTTACTAAAAGAAATAACTATAACATTCAACTAATACAAATATATGTAGACGATATTATTTTTGTTTCAATGAACGAACAATTAAATAAAGAATTTTTCGATATAATAACAAAGGAATTTGAAATGAGTCATATGTAAGAACTAAATTATTTTAGGATTACAAATAAAACAATTAAGTAATGGCATTTTCATAAGTCAAGAAAAATACGCTAAAATTTTAGTTAAGAAATTTAGTATGTCAAATGTCAGTGGTAAGCAAACTCCAATGACAACAAATGAAAAATTAAATAAGGAAGAAAATTCAAAAGATATGTAACAACCCGCATATTTATTGATTTTATATTTAAATATTTTATTTAAATATTTTGTCGTTAATCGGATGTTGGTCCGAAAAGCTACTTTTTGCAAACGGTCAAATTAGGACTCGAGACCACTTCCATTGAGTTCAAAATGTCGTTTACAATCTTTCTAAGTATAAACTTTGATATGTTTGGGGTTAGTGGAATTTCACTAACTTTTTCCGCTTTGGACTTTGGGTTGGTTTAGCCTATTAAACCTAAGTTCCAACCCCTTCTCCTCATCTCTTCATAAATTCCTACCTAACACTAGTTTTAGCATTAATGGTGAGTGGAAAGGGAAATTAAAATTCCAACCCCAAGTTCATTAGCAAATTCAACATCCAACTCCAAAATCAAAGTGAAGACATTGGATTCAAGCTTCTTGTGTTGAGATTGAAGTGGATTGATTCTTGCTTTGCTTTGGTCTTCATTTTCATTGATTTTCGGTGCAAAGGTGAGATTTTTATCTCACAATTTAGTCTATAACTATATTGGACTGTTGGGAATGATTCCCCATCACTTTAGCATGTACATTTGCATTTGGTTTGGATTGGATTGGCGAAAAACTCCAATTTTTAGTGATTTTGGTGAAAACCTGCATTTAGGTCGCACTGCCTCGGAATTAGGTCGTTTTGGTGGAAAATTCGCCTCGGAGTTAGGTCGCAAGGTCGTAAGTCGTAGGTCGCTCGCCTTTAGGTCGTGCCCCTTTAGGTCGCTCGGCCTTGCCTACCTCGTTAGGCCACGTGACCTTAGGTCGTTCCCCTTTAGGTCGTATGACCTTAAGTTGTTCACATGGGTTAGGCCTTTAAACCATTAGGTCGCTCGAATGAGTTAGGTCGTTGGACCTTAGGTCGTTTACCCTTTAGGTTGTGTGTTCCACTAGGTCGCGTGAACTCTTAGGTCGTTGGATCTTATTCCCTCTTAGGTCGGCAACCACTAAGTTGTTTGCCTTGCTTAACTCGCGAAGACCATTAGGTCGCAAGCCTTTAGGTCGCATGACCCCTATCTTCCTTAGGTCGTTAGACCTTGTTTCCTTTTGTCGTTAGACCGTTAACCCGTTAGGTCGTAGAACTCCCTAACTCGCTCGGCCTTGCCTTCGTTAAGTCGCGAGACACGTTAGGTCGCGCATTACCCTAACTCGCTCGGCCTTGCCTTCATTAAGTCGCGAGACACGTTAGGTCGCGCATCACCTTAACTCGCTCGACCTTGGTTAGGTCGTTAGGTCGCGAACACCTCTAGGTCGCTCGACCCCTTATACTCGTAGGTCGCTCGATCCTATCCTCCCCTAGGTCTCCACTAGGTCAAACCATGTAGTGGGGGCGTTGCCCCCGCACCCCCACCTTGGGGGGTTGCCACCCCCCCTCCGTAGGGGATCTTATCTGAAAAACATTCAACAGAACTTTCTTTGTTGAGATGCTGTGTGACGCCCCACCTCTATACCCACGCTAGCCAAGAACACTCCGGAGAAGTGCTGTCAACTAGCACGGAGAATAAGGCTGTTGAGGAGCGACCATCCATGTAATTGCTTATCACACGGTGGCTATAAATAATCTTCGGAAACAAACAGAGAAATAATCATATCACAAATCAGTCACAGATATCCATATCACAAAGGCGGAAGAAGATATGAATATATAACTAACACATGAAAGTGTACATCAGAGTAGTGGTCAATAAGATCCACGATAATACAAAAGAATAGCAACCGTGCTATGCAAAAGAATACAACTATGAGTCTATATCTCAAGTGTATACAACAAAAACTGCTAATCTAAACAGTTAGCCAAAAGTCAGAGTGATGAATCCCTGGGAAGAAGTCAAGCAGAAGCACCTGTAACATCTCGGTCTGATCCGAGTATTATTTAAGAAAATAATAAACGGATCAGTCTAGCTATAAATATCAGATGACATGATATAACATAAAAGATATGGCATAAACATAAACATCCATAACGACATACCGCTATAAGTATGTAAATAATGATCAACAGAAGATCAATCAATAAGAGACAATCAATATCACAAGAATCTTCTCAAAGATTCGAAGGGGGCATCATACCCTAAACTTGTACTCATAACAAGTCAATGACATAAATTCCAGAAATCAACACGAGAAATCCAGAAATCATAAAAAGGGAAAGAGGCCTATCACATGACGGTCCGAAGACCATGGGGAGCTACCCCACATGTGTGAGTGGAATCACACAGAATGAGGTCAAGACTAACCAAAAAGCAGAAAGGTATGTGTGAATGGAATCACACAAGTGGTGTCTAGTCTAACCTTGCAATGAAAGAGACATCGCGCAATTGCTAGTCTAATTCATAAAGCGATCATCAAGATCAACGAGAAGTGTCAATTACACTAAGCTAGTAAATATAGAAGTTTAGCTTCATGTCCCATAACCACTTGCTTAACTTAAATATTTACGAACAAACTGTAAATCTTCACTAATAAAATTGTCACAAGAGGTTCAATCGAACAAGTCCAAGAATTAACCGACGAAGTGAACGCAAGCGTTTCATATCACTTGTTTTACTAAGTCGTTTAATTAGATTTCTCATCCGAGTGAGGTAAAGGCTTGTATATACTAATAGATTGGAAAACGGTTTAAGAAAAGAGCTTTGTTATTAAAAATAGAGTTGAAATTGTTTGTTAAAAGAGTTTTGATATTTACTACTAGTATTGAAACCTTTATATTATAAAGTGACAAAACACATAAGCAATTGTAGAAACAATCAGTCACAAAAATCGCATACGGAGATGTGAATAAAATCCAAGGAAATCAGCTCAATGTTTTTCAGATAAGATCCCCTACGGAGGGGGGGTCCCGGGGGGGTGGCAACCCCCCAAGGTGGGGGTGCGGGGGCAACGCCACCGCTTACGGGGTTCGACCTAAAGCAAAGTGAGGTCTAACGACCTAAGGGTTCACGCGGCCTAACACAATGGCCGAGCGACCTAACTGGAGTTAAGGGAGGCAAGCGACTTAAGGTCCAACGACCTACGACTCAAGCAAGCCGAGCGACCTAGTGTGGAGGGGTCGAGCGACTTAAGGAATGCGAACGACCTAAGGTCTAACGATCTACGACTTAACAGAGTCGAGCGACCTAAGGTCTAACGACCTACGACTTAACAGAGTCGAGCGACCTAAGGTCTAACGACCTACGACTTAACAGAGTCGAGCGACCTAAGGTCTAACGACCTACGACTTAACAGAGTCGAGCGACCTAAGGTAAATGGTCCAATGACCTAACTCGAACGACTTATCTGGAGCTTAGGTCGGAGACGACCTACGAGATAAACCAGGGCGAGCGACTTAACGTTTGCCTAGAGATTATAGGTCGGAAACGACCTAAGACTGAAAGCTTAACTCGCGAGCGACCTACGGCTTAAGGCCTAACTCGTGAGCGACCTAATTCCGAAGTGCCAATTCTTCCAGAACGACCTAAAGTTAACTCGTGAACGACTCACGACCCATGGACGAACGACTTAACTCCGAACGACCTAAAAATGGCCAGAACGACCTAAGTGCAGAAAATTCACCAAAACGCTAAAAATTGGAGTTTTTCGCCAATCCAATCCAAACCAAATGCTAACATGCATGCAAAAATGATAGGGAATCATTCCCAACAGTCCAATATAGTTATAGGCTAGAATTGTGAGATAAAAATCTCACCTTTGCACTAAAATTTATGAAGATGAAGCTTGAAAGTAAGGAGAAGCAATCCAAAGCTTGAATCCAATATCTTCTACTTGAATTTGGAGTTGAATGATGGAGTTGCAATTGAATTTGAGCTTGGAGTTTTAATTTCCCATTCTCTTCACCATTAATGCTAAAGCTTGAGTTAGTTAGGAAATTTATGAGGAGTGAGGAGAAGAGGGTTGGAACTTGGGCTTAATAGGCTAAACTAACCCAAAGTCCAAAGCGGGAAAAGTTAGTGAAATTTCACTAACTCCAAACCTATCGATGTTTATACTTAAAAAGTTGTAAACGACATTTCGAACTCAATGGAAGTGGTCTCGAGTCCTAATTTGACCGTTTGCAAAAAGTAGTTTTTCGGACCAAAATCCGATTAACGATTTAATATTTAAATAAAAATATTTAAATGTAAACTCGATAAATATGCGGGTTGTTACATGCTGAGTTGACCATTCTTCGAGACAAACTATCTTTGGCTTCTCGGTCGATTTTATGGTATCACGGCCTAGCTAAAAAGGCGGGATAACAACTTTAGAAATATGAAGGTTTCAACACTAGTACTAAATATCAAAACTCTTTCAACAAAATGATTTCAACTCTATTTTCAATAACAAAGCTCTTTTCTTAAACCGTTTTCCAATCTACTAGTATATACAAACCTTTACCTCACTCGGATGAGAAATCTAATTAAACGCTTAGTAAAACAAGTGGCATGAAACGCTTGTGTTCACTTCGTCGGTTAATTCTTGGACTTGTTCGATTGAACCTCTTGTGACAATTTTCTAGTGAAGATTTACAGTTTGTTCGTAAATATTTAAGTTAAGAAAGTGGTTATGGGACACGAAGATAAACTTTTATATTTACTAGCTTAGTGTAATTGACACTTCTCGTTGATCATGACGATCATTTTATGATTTAGACTAGCAATTGTGCGATGTCTCTTTGTTTGCAAGGTTAGACTAGACCTCATGGGTGTGATTCCGACTCACACATATCTCTTTGTCCGCAAGGTTAGTCTAGACACCATTTGTGTGATTCCACTCACACATACCTTTTTGTTGCGAGGTTAGGCTAGACACCATTTGTGTGATTCCACTCACACATACCTTTTTGCTTTTTGGTTAATCTGGGTGATTCCGACTCACCCATATGGGGTAGCTCCCCATGGTCTTCGGACCATCATGTGATAGGCCTATTTCCCTTTATCTGTGATTTCTGGATTTCTTGTGTTGATTTCTGGAATTTATGTCATTGACTTGTTATGAGTACTAGTTTAGGGTATGATGCCCTCTTTGGATCTTTGAGAAGATTCTTGTGATATTGATTTATCTCTTATTAATTGATCTTTTGTTGATCATCATTTGCATACTTATAGTAGTATGTCAGTATGGATATTTTATGTTTATGCCATATCTTTTATTTTATACCATGTCATCTGATATTTATAGCTAGACTGATCCGTTTATTATTTTCTTAAATAATACTCGGGTCAGACTGAGATGTTACAGGTGCTTCTCCTTGACTTCTTCCCGGGATTTGCTACTCTGACTTTTGGCTAACTATTTAGATTAGCGGTTTTTGTTGTATACACTTGAGATATAGACTCATAGTTGTATTCTTTTGTATAGCACGTGTTGCTATACTTCTGTATTATTGTGGATCTTTTTAACCACTACTCTGATGTACACTTTCATGTGTTAGTTATATATTCATATCTTCTTCCGCCTTTGTGATATGGATGTCTGTGACTAATTTGTGTTATGCTTATTTCTAAGTTTGTTTCCGAAGATTATTTATAGCCACCGTGTGATAAGCAATCACATGGATGGTCACTCCTCAACAGCCATATTCTCCGTGCTAGTTGACAGCACTACACCGTAGTGTTCTTGGCTAGCGTGGGTATAGAGGTGGGGCGTCACAAGATATAAATCAAAAATTATATAGAGGTATGCTTATATTACCGCTCTATATAACTGCTAGTAGACCCGATATAATGCATAGTATATGTCATTACGTAGGATATCAACCTCAACCTAAGGAAACCCATCTAAAATCGTTAGGACGAATATTAAAATACATAACTAACACATTATACTATGGACCTTTTATCCAAAAGAAGAATCCTTTGATTTAATTTCATATAATGATGTCGATTATGACGGTTGCAAAATAGACCGACAACGTACAAGTGGAACTTGTCACTTTTTAGGACGCTCTCTAGTTTCTTGCTTTAGCAAAAATAAAAATTCTATATCTCTGTCTAAAACAGAAGCGGCAACATTATCCTATTCTCAGTTTATTTATATGCAATAAACATTAAAAGATTTTGGTCTCAATCTTACAAAATCATTAACATACTACAACAATAGCAGTGCGATTAATTTATCTAAAAATCCACCTCATCATGCAAGAACTAAATATATAGACATATGACATTGCTTTCTAAGAGATAATTTAAATAAAGAAATAATATCACTCGAATCTTTAAAGATTAAAAATCAAATAGCTGATATGTTAAGAATATTATTAAATCAAACATCATTTATTAAGATAAGAAGAGAGTTAGGAATCTGATATTTCTCAAAATTTAAAATAATAACATATAAATTAAAAATTAGAAAGAAGATCAAACCACAAAATTACACTAGATATGTCAACATATCCATACTATGTATGCTGACTTACGTTGTTATTTTCAAATTTCAAATTTCCATCCTTAAGTCAAAACTTAAAACTACTATATATAACAACTTTATTTCGAAATCAAACCCATTTGCAGTCTTCTTCTTCCTGAAATATCAAATAAAATAAAATTAATTGATCCTAACCATTCCAAACATCCAAGGCATGAATCTACATCATCTTCCTTCAATTCTTTCACTCCATGCATTCTCCAAAACTCTACGTTATCCAAAGTGACTAAGATTGAGAGTAATCAGAAGCATACGCTCAATATGCTTTCTGAAAAGAAAGCCATTCAATTGAGAATGAAGAAGGAACGTGATGAACAAGGAAAAATTATAATAAATCTTCAGAAGTACCTGTAGGTTAACGCTACAAATCCAATGGTCATTATGGATGATGCTGCAAATTTGTTCATTCATGATCCTTTGACTAACAGTAAAGAGGAAAAGAAAGAAGAGGAAGAAGAATAAGAAGAAGAGAAAGTCAATGACGATGAAGTCAATTGTGTTGGAGAATTATGCTTTGACAAGAATGAAAATTTGGTCGAGTAAAAAGGTAATTTCTGTCTCCGTTATCCTTTCTTCCCTATTCACAAATCCTCAATTATTAGGAAATCACGTTAGTTTAGTTTAGAGGATGTTTGATTTGCTTGAGTTGATGTTTCTTGGACTGTTTAATATGTATTATTGATTTGGTTTGGATTGATATTATAATTGGTGCATATAGACTTATATTAGTGTTAGAATTGATTTACAGTAGTTTGGTTTGATTTTAGTTTGATTTGATTTGAATATATGTATTGGATTCGATTGATTAACAAAAAATGCCTTTTCTTCTTTAAACAACATATCACTTATTTAATCTTATCATTATTATCACTTTTATATATTACTTAGTATCTAAGTTAAGGGGAGTTTGTGTTATAATTTTATTAAAGAATAGAGGAGAAATATATAAAATATCCATGCATAAATTAAGAGTGATTTTTGTCACTCAGAGGAAGTTATATCTTATTTTTTAAACATAGTAGTCATCATCAAAAAAGGGGAGATTGTTAGTAACTTTGGAAGTAGTTTTGACGACAATTATATGACATCATATAAAACATAAAATACCAGTGTTTTTTTATCAAGTCATATATAATATGTAGTGTAGGATATTAGACAGTTGCCGACTAAGAAGACTGTACAATATCAAGAGCAGATTCAAGAGGCTAATATAGAGATTCAAGATTTAGAGATTCAAGACACATTAGTATTAAAGTTTCAAGATATTCGGATAAGTTATAATTATAAATTATTGCTAAAACCCTAATAGCACTTCTTCAATATCACTCTTCATTTTTCAAAAAGATTTAAAATCTATTCTCTAATTTTAAATGGTTCTCAAATTATTTAAATTTAAAAAATGATTTTAAAAAATACCTATTTTCAAAATGATGTTTCAAAATGGCCTTTATATAATTTCTACCTTCTAATTTTATTTACAAAATTATGGTATTTTGAGTAATTAAGTTTTTAAGTACTTTATAATTTAAATATACTTTTAAATCCATTATATTTATTTTAGTTTTATTTTTATGCTTTCTAAATGTTCATTAGTGTATTGTAACATTTATTATAACTTTGATTTTAAATATATATTCACTTTTACTTAATATATATTATTTTCAAAAAGAAATTCATATTTGAAACATATATATATTTAAAAACATTTCAAAATAATTTTATAAAGCGATCTTAAGTTTCGATATGATTAAAATATGTCTAGATGATTGTACAAAGTTCCAAAATATTTTACAAAGCCTTTTATTTTCAAAATATTTTATATAAAGTTTTTTCAAAAATGCAAAGGGTGTATCAACATATCCCTATAGTGTATATGTCAACATATATGCCGAATTTTTCAAAATTAAAATTTAAATGGAAGTGCCTTTTTATCGTATCTCTTCGTGAATGGATATAACTGCTTTTTCTCTATAAGTATGAGTATTTATCAACGGAATTTTTTAACTATTTTCTCATTATTTATCTGTTCTTTTACTCTCTTGATTTCTAAAAGAAAATCTATTCAAATATTCTCAAATTCAAACTCTATTGATTTGATTTTTTTATCAATTGCTCTCTGATCTCTCTCGTTTGTGTCACTCAAAATAAGATCGAAGTGCTATTCAAGAGGTTATAGAATCATTTGTACTCAAGATCAAGAAATTGAGTCTATAAATTCTATCAAGTCATATTCTTATACTCTTAGGTGTGCTTGGTGTCCTTAAAATCCAAGTGGGTATGCTTTCGTCCCGTTTGAATCAAGTTAGTTTGCTTGGTATCCTGTTTGAATCCAAGTAGATGTGCTGGTGTCCTGTCGGAATCCGGTGAGTGTACCTAGAGCTCAAAAAATCTAGAGGGTATGTCTCGTAGCCTTGAAATCGAGATTTTATTGACTTTGATATTTGAAATGAAATGTATATGAGAAATTATAGGGGGATGGATGTAGGGTAACTCCAAAGCAATATAAAAGTTCTGGTGTGATCTCTCCAACTTTTTACTTTTACTCCATTAATATCTGCAAGTATTTGCATCTGTGGTCGTTGACTCAGCATTGTTCAATTATAATCTCAAAATAATTTAAAGATATTCACAGAAATCAGTAAACACTATTCACCCTCCTCTAGTGTTAAATTAACCCTAAAATCCATCTTTCTTGAATTAAAATAACTTAGTTTCTTCTCACTCCTTACTCTTTTGAAAATTCTCTTGAAAAGTATAATCTACACTCTTCAAAATATTGTAGAACAAATTCATAATCCATTATATGGATTCATTACCACTTATTATTTTTAAACCATCTCTCTCTCAATTCAAAGATCAAAGTGCTATCGAAGTGGTTATAGGATCCATTTTATCTAAAGTACAACTATTTCTCTTTAAAAAATAAACAACTCGACACTTGTTTATGTCGATTCACTTATAGCCTTTTCAAATAAAGTGGGTGTGCTTGCAGCCTTTTCAAATTAAGCGGGTTGTGCTTAGTAGCCAGGTAAATCTAGTGAGTAATTGTTTTGCCAGGTCAAATCAAGAGAGTTCGCCTTGGATTCATGATGCAGGAGGGTATATCTTATAACGTCCTGTTATTTTCAAACATTAGCATCCACACATGTCGGATTTGAATTGCTCAAAATACCAGATTGTTAATTTATATTTGACAAAACTAAACATATACAGTAAATAAAATAATCATAGAATCATAGAGGCAAAATAATATAACAATAATGCAGTGAAGACAAAGAATAGTAGTTCATGAAGCTACTATATATATATATATATAACAGAGTTAAGCAAGATACAACAGAAGTCTTGGATACATAGATGTCTCAATACAATAGTCAAATACCAAATCAGAAAACATCACTGGAATCAACTAAATAACTGAAATCTGAATCAACAGATGGATCTCCAAGCGAAGCTCCAACTCCAAAGGTGAGTCTCGAATACTAGTACACTCAGTCTAACCCGAGCGTAAACACAAAACACTCGAGTCGGGATTAACATTCTTATATCAATAAATCGAACTCAAGTGAAATAACAACTGAAATATAAATAACTCAAAGGATGTTTGGGATAACCATCCTCTATGATCTGTTAAACTATCTACTATGTAGTAATATATGCTATTATAATAATGTCTAAAGTAAAGTATACTACCTAAAAATAGCGTTAAGGCTTTAAGTTTTCCACCTTAACACATTTTATAGTGCCAATAGTCTATATAGTACCCTAATACCTCCAGATCGGAAGGCTACCATAGGATACTCCATAGGTACGACACTAATCAAGCTCGTATAAGGTGCTCTAGGGTATGTGACATGGCACAACTTGGCAATGTCAGGGTAGACATACTAACTACACTTCCGGGTTGGTGGTAACGCATAGGCAGCCACTACCGCCCACCTCGATCCACGTTCCCAAATCAAAAAAATTCAAAAGTGGCCACCAAATCAATCATGAAGTCGGAATAAAGTATCGAAGGAGTGTGTCCAATCGGAGGAGCTACCTCACTTGGCCCGTCAATTTCTCCTGTTTTAGCCACCATATGCCAACTCACGGGAGTCGGTTGCACGTATATACCTCATATAGGATCGTCGCCATTATCCTACTTCATACTAGAATCTCCATTACGTACATAGTTGTTAAAGTGGTATTCGGAGTTGGCGGAGAGTATGACAACTTCCGATCCCGGTCTCTTTAACAACCAAACGTTATTATAACACCGCGGTCATTTCAAAATAGTTTATACTTCAAAACTAAAATATCAGTGCCATTTCAAAACCATATCAATACGATATCATTTCCATTTCAAAACCAAATATGATATCGTTTCCATTTCAAATATACCTGTTTCCAAAAATCATATCCCTGCAAAGTTATAACGCTTCGAAACCAAAACACTTGAAATTGTAACACTTTGGAAATCATAACACTTTGGAAATCATAATTAAGAAATCATAATACTTCCCACTTAACCAGTTCAGATATTAAAATTGTATGTATAATAAAATAGTTTATAAAGTAAAATAGTTTATATAAAATATATATAAGTTAAAATAGTTTATATTAAAATATTTTAAATTAAATTAATTTATAAATTAAAATATAAAAATATAATTAAAAAATATAATAAAATAGTTTCCTCAAATTTCACAAATCAATCACAAGTCAATTCAAATTCTAAAATTCAAATTTAATCAAGTTTCAAATCATCAATTTCAATTCGATTCAGTTTCTCAATAAACCATTTCAAACTATATCGACTTCAAGCAGATTGAATCCCAAAATAAACTATTTCAATATATTTCAAAGCTTTAAATGTTCAACATTTCAAAACTAAATTTGATAATTTCATATATATCTTAATTCAATTTACCATTATTTAGTTTTGAAATATTTACTAAATCATTCAAGTAACATATAAATAAAACTTCAAATTTCAAATTTAAATAAAACTAAATATATCATTTTAATTTATGTAAATTTGAAATATTCCTTTAAATCACTCTTAGTCAAAATCTAGTTATAAAATTATATCTTTTAAAATATTAAATTCAATAAATTTCAGTTTGATTTAATTAAATAAAATTCTCAATTAAATACAATTTCAAATAAATTCAAATCTATCATTCCCGCTTTAATTTATTTAAATCATTATAAACTCTATATTAATATATAATTTAAGTACTTAACCATATTATATTTAATAAAATAGAACTTATTATTAACTTATTTTATATTAAAAAAAATTTATATATAGCTTAAAATCAATAATTTAACTATATATAAAATAACATTTATATAATATCCAAAATCAATATTTATAAAAACCAAATATTTCTTTCCAAAACCATAGAAATCATTTCAAAATATTTATGTATAGACCAACGGTGTCTGTATATAATTTTCTATCCTATGGTCAAGTGATATGGATATTTATCATTTCAATCCATAATTTAAATATGTGCGGGTATATATCATTTCAACTCGCAATCCCAAATTCAATTCAATGAAAATCGCTTTGGTTTATCATTTCGACCCATAATGATTTTCTCATATTCTACAGATCATTCGGATATGTATCATTTCAACCCATAAGGAATTATATACTAACAGGGAACTTGCAGAGTGATAACAGATATGATAATAATATAACAGGCATATATCATCAATATAAATAAGAGATAATAGTGTCAGATTTCACAGCTGAACAAATACAGATAACAACATATATATAGAAATGTAAATAACTAACAATGGCATACTTCAATTGTTGTTTTAATTGAAATCAAATTTAATAAATATAAGAACGTTAGGCGTGAGTGATTTCTTACCTTTTGAGGCTAGAGAGATAGACAATAGAATGAGTTACAGATCCAAGCATGAATTCGAATCAAAGCACGATGGTCTAGAGTTTGATGACTAGAGCTGATAAATAAGGAATGATGAGAACAGATCTACATAAAATTAAAGTTTAATATTAACTCAAATTAAGGTAAAATAAAAAATTTATAGTGTGTTTCAAAATCAATATTTAAGTTACCCACCCATTAATCAAAAATAAACCTTTATAGCACAATTGGAAAATTAAGCATTTACAAAATCAAAAGTCTATATCCTAACTTATAAAAGACTATACATTTAAATCTACATATATAGACAAACTTACATTCATAAAATACATGGCATCCACAATATATATACTAATATAAATATTTATTCAAAATATATTTATAAATAGATGACTCACAGAAAGCACAGTTCACAGAGTCCCATTCAAATAAACTTACGTAATGATAAAATAAACAAACTAGAAACTGCTATAAACTAGCATATAGTAAATTATAACATATATACTTTAATACATAGCTCAAAAATATATATAGGAGCAAATAACTTGTATAGGTTTTATATATAAACCAAAAGATTGTATATCAGATATAAAACTTATGTATTTTAAACACAAGGCATACAAACAAGTGCATACTCACCCAATAAACCACTATATATATATATATATATATATATATATATTAATGTAATATAACATTGAAATATGTTACTTATATAGTTTGTACTATCAAACATGCATATAAACCCATATAGACATGTATACTCGGACATATATATATATATATATATATATATATATATAAGACACAGCTGACAGACAAACAAGCATACCAATTAAAACTTGTACATTATAAACAAATGCATGTATTATATACATGAAATTTAAAAACCAATATTCACCAAACAAATATGCTAGCTTTCGAAAAAAATCTCATATAATCTATGCAGACCAATATATAATACATATTAATCATACACTTAGATTATATACAAAACTAACAGAAAAACAAGACTTATATATATATACTGCGAATACGATTGATGCTTCTTTTGAAATGTAATATATATATTATGAACAAATATAATTTTTGTATTAGAATAGACATGCACTTACAAGAAGCTCATGGTTACAACATGAAAAGCTATGGACGCAAAAATGTAGCTTCGAGCAAGATGGGAAGGAGCATTAGTATGCAATGGGTATGCTCCGGGTCAATAGAAATTAGCAGGAGAAAACCGAAGCCATCTGGAGAGAGTAGTAAAGGGAAGAGAGGCTGTCGGGAGGAGGAGTTGCTAGGGGTTTTGGCCAATCAGTTGGTGGAGTAGTGCGTAGGCTAGCACGGCAAAGGAACAGATGGATTTTTGTAGGTTCGGCAAACTTAAGAGCAGTAGGCGAGGTAGGCGGTTGAGGGTAGGAGAAGTGAAGGCGGTCGGAGATGCTTGGCTAAGGGAAGAGATGGAGGAATCTCGAACAAACAAAAATGAGAGCAGGCTTGTAAAAAAAATGAACAGTACTATATGATTATATTATTTATTTCAAAAGAAAGAGCATAGAACAATGAATCGGTTAAAATATTATAACCATTGGAAGATAAAAGGGTCAAGCACGAGAATTTAGAGAATATAAATGCAAACAAATGTATTTTGGGAATTACAAAAGCTGATGGCATTTCAATCTAAACTGTGGAATATGAAATGATGAAAGGAACCAAAAGACGCAAACTGGTTACCGATACGGTAACCATTTACACGGATTCTGTTGTGTACTGGACTTCAAAACACATAATTGAATATACCGCAGATGTCAGCATGACGAAACGATCAAAACGATATATTGATATCAGTGGTACGATCATCCTATCAAAAGTCGATAATCGATACCAAAAATGCTGCAAATTTGCCAGAATTAAGATAAACGGAGCAATAAAAGTCCAAATTTGATGAAACGGAAGATGACGTCTCACACATAAGATGATTACAAGTTATTATATAAAAATATTCAGGTTTGGAAAATATTTAATTATCATCAAATATTAACTGAATTAAATTGAAATAGAATTACACAAGAAAAATAAACTTCAATTTATTAGTTGAAAATTTACCATTAGCTATGTTTAATTAGACGTAGTCTAAATATTAATTTTTTTTTCAAATTCAAATATTTAAAATTTCTCAAAATTCAATTAATTATTTTAATAAAACCAATAAAATTTACGGGTCGTTACATATCTCGTAGTGTTAAAATCAAGATTGTATTTTGGTTTGCCTTCTACCTATTTTAAAGTTGGTGACTTAAAAGATACTGGTACAAGTAATTGTACGAGATTAGATGTACGATTGGTTAATCCAAACTAGTACCATTGGTTTCTTCTCTCTCACTTTACTTTATTTCTTTTATACTTATTTATAATTGCATCTATAACTATTTGTTCGAATAGATCTGTGTTGTTAATTTATGATTTGATATTAATCCTAAAAGAATTTTACAAATGATTTACATTAGTTAGAAAACACTATTCACCCCCTCCCTCCTTTGGTGATAAATTAGCCTTAAAATCCATTATTCTACAACCCACATTATGCGAAGCTTACACTTCACACTACTCAGGCCACTCCGCAAAGCAACTCCACAAGCTGGGATATCTTCTTCAGTTTCAGCCCACTACGACGTGGCTAATGTAGCGGGGGAAATACTTAGAACATCTAAAGATGAGGAAGAAAAAGAAGAAGGGGCATAGGAAGTTGGAGAAGAAGGATAAAAGGAAGAGAAGAAGGAGAAGGATACGAGTCGACCGAGGAGGCTGCCGGAGTGGAAGAGTTATAAAGCGCCATCAAAAGGGAAGTGCAGTAATGTGCTTTACAGTAAAAGATTTAGAAAAAATAAAATTATTAAATAGTTATGGAAAATTATATTTTATTAAACTTTCCCACGTTTGAAGCTTGAAATAAGGGTTGACTTGTTCAAACTTAAATTGTTATCTCAAACAATAATGTTTCTAGCTTTTTAGGGAAATATTACAGCTAGTTAAACATTTTTAATTGTAAAAGATGAAAACAACATAGCTTATACAAGCCCATGTACTTCGTATATCGGTGCTTTTACTGCATAGGGTTTTAGCTCCTCTCCTTTTAAAATGATTAACTAAATTTTGTCCTTTAATAGAGTATACAACTCTAATGCAAGAATAATCTAGCTACTCGGTTTAAGTTAAATGGAGTTTATACGACTATTTACAATATAATAATAGAAAGACAAACACCTTTGTCTCAATGGTTAAGTGATTCGACTTTGGTGCGAGTGGTCACAAATTTGAAACTTGCATAGCATGATTCGATCAATATTGACATGTGATTTGTTTAACGTTGTCTTAGTGATATGTTGTATCTAAGTAACATATCAAATATATATATATATACATATATATATATATATATATACATATATATATATATATATACATATATATATATTTAATAGGACTAGTACTTTAACTGAGTATATTTACTTTAACCTTGTTGAGTCCCACTATTATACATTTCTTACGCCTTATCAACATCACACTTATTTTCTATGGATCCAAGTGTGCTAATATTTTAGAAATTCTTTATGGGGTAAATTATAAAATATGTGGTGGATTTATTTTTGCTCCAATACTTTTATAATCTTGACATTTTTTTTAACTTGCGGTTGTTTTCATATACACAAGTTAACAACTACCATATCAGTCAAATTGTATAAGATATGACGTATAAGATGAGGAAGAAAAAGAAGAAGGGGCATAGGAAGTTGGAGAAGAAGGATAAAAGGAAGAGAAGAAGGAGAAGGATACGAGTCGACCGAGGAGGCTGCCGGAGTGGAAGAGTTATAAAGCGCCATCAAAAGGAAAGTGCAATAATGTGCTTTACAGTAAAAGATTTAGAAAAAATAAAATTATTAAATAGTTATGGAAAATTATATTTTATTAAAGTTTCCCATGTTTGAAGCTTGAAATAAGGGTTGACTTGTTCAAACTTAAATTGTTATCTCAAACAATAATGTTTCTAGCTTTTTAGGGAAATATTACAGCTAGTTAAACATTTTTAATTGTAAAAGATGAAAACAACATAGCTTATACAAGCCCATGTACTTCGTATATCGGTGCTTTTACTGCATAGGGTTTTAGCTCCTCTCCTTTTAAAATGATTAACTCAATTTTGTCCTTTAATAGAGTATACGACTCTAATGCAAGAATAATCTAGCTACTCGGTTTAAGTTAAATGGAGTTTATATGACTATTTACAATATAATAATAGAAAGACAAACACATTTGTCTCAATGGTTAAGTGATTCGACTTTGGTGCGAGTGGTCACAAATTCGAAACTTGCATAGTGTGATTCGATCAATATTGACATGTGATTTGTTTAACGTTGTCTTTGTGATATGTTGTATCTAAGTAACATATCATATATATATATATATATATATATATATATATATATATATATATATATATATTTAATAGGACTAGTACTTTAACTGAGTATATTTACTCTAACCTTGTTGAGTCCCACTATTATACATTTCTTACGCCTTATCAACATCACACTTATTTTCTATGGATCCAAGTGTGCTACTATTTTAGAAATTCTTTATGGGGTAAATTATAAAATATGTGGTGGATTTATTTTTGCTCCAATATTTTTATAATCTTGACATTTTTTTTAACTTGCGGTTGTTTTCATATACACAAGTTAACAACTACCATATGAGTCAAATTGTATAAGATATGACGTATAAATATTTTTTTTTAAAAGTGGGAAAATTTTCCATTATTATTAAAATTTATGTACAAATAACTAAAACTATTTACATGATTTACAACAAAAATAATCGGCGCATACAATTTGAACTGCATTTGGTCCACTATGAAACCACATGCAGGAAAAGAATGCACTCGATACTTTATCCCGTAAGAAAAACATTCTAAGCCACAAATTTATTTCATTCAATGAACCCTCTTCGCCTTCCGATAATGGAAAAGTAAATAGCGGCGCTGCTTGAAATCACTTAAAATTGACATCAACTCCACAAAACCTCCCTTTACCAACATAATTTGCTGAGGTCTACCACCATGCAATAAAGGCTTGTCTAAATCCGTCATTTCCAACACGAATCAATCATTATTTCAAAGCATGGTGTGGTCATTGCTGCCAACATCTTCTATTTTCCCTCTTCTATTCCATTATTTTCCTTTGTTAGTGACGCAGCGGATTAACAAAAAACTTGATATGTCGATGGAATTAGCAATCGGTGAGTTGAGAATACTACAATGCCCAAATTCGTTGATCCGAAGATACCGAATTCTAGCTATCTCTGACTCGTTGATCCGAAGATACCGGGAAAGAGATCTACGATTCTTCGACGTTGATCTTGCGCGCAAGATTCCGTGAATCGGCTTCACAAACGAAGATTCGAGCGCACTCGAATGACGTAGGTGGAGATAGGAGATCACACTCGACTACCAATTAGAAGAAAGCACAAAGCAATCAAAAGGAATTTTTATTCAATTTTCAACAACCTTTACAAGTGACACAACATGCCTATTTATAGGCTTACAACTTAATACACGACTTAACAAAGCGGTACGACAAACACACATTCAAACAACCTAAACAATATAACAGTACATGACTCAACTTGACTCGGTAACAACTTAATGTGAATCGGCCACGACTCAGTAACTCGGCAACGACTCAGTAATTTGGCAACGACTTAGTAACCCGGTTCCGACTCAAATTTAAAATTAAAGTCGCTCGCGACTTAACTTTCTTCCATAACAATAATCGGCCGCGACTTACTAAGGTCGTTCGTGATTCCTGTGCCCCTGGAATTGAAATAGGGCTTCAAGCATAGAGGCCGCGGAAGTGAATTAGGATGAGTCGTAGGTCGGCCGTGATTGGAGGTGGAAGTGGAGGTAACGACTCATGGTTGCTGCTTCATTTTGGTTCGCGACATTGATAAGTCGCTCGCGACTCATGGTGAAGGCAGATGAGTCGCTCGCGACATATGGAGTTTGTCGCGACTCAATTCCATCGCGATTCATGGCAGCGCGATCCAAGGAGGGATCTCGGGAATCTGGGTTTGTTCGATTCGAGGTATGCCCCGCATCATCCTTCCCTTGTTGAAAGAAATTCGTCCTCGAATTCATACTCTCGTCATCTTTGATAGGTTCCTCCTCATAATATGGAATTAAATGCTTCACTTTAAACACATCAGAAGTGTAAACATTTTCTGGCAGCTTCAACTTACAAGCATTTTCATTTATCCGTCTTATAATTTGTACGGGCCCAATCTTTCGAGCTTTCAACTTGTTATAAGTTCCAACTGGAAAACGATCTTTTGTTAACACTGCATAAACAAAATCTCCTTCCTTGAGGACAACACTTCTTCGTTTTTTATCCACCATTTGTTTATACTTCTCATTCGTTTTACGTAATCGTTCTTGTACAACCTTGTGGCATTCCTGTAACTCATTCACCAAGTCACTAGCCCGCTTAACAATTCCTTTCTGATATGGTACTGTCGTTAAATCCAATGGTCCCTTTGGAATGGCTGAATATACAACTTGAAACGGACTGAATCCAGTACTTTGATTGACTGCGTGATTATACGCAAACTCCGCTTGACATAATTTCATATCCCAGCTTTTCAAATTGTCTTTCACAAGACATCTCAGTAAATTTCCCAACGATCGGTTAACCACTTCCGTTTGTCCATCAGTTTGCGGATGATAAGCGCTACAAAAATTTAGCTTCGTTCCGACCATTTTCCACAAACTCAACCAAAAATGACTTAAAAATCTAGTATCTCGATCAGAAACAATAGATTCTGGTAAACCATGCAATCGATACACTTCTTTAAAGAATAATTGTGCCACTCGAACTGCATCCGCTGTCTTCTTACAGGCTATAAAATGTGCCATCTTCGTAAATCTGTCAACCACCACAAATATAGAATCATTACCCCTTTGAGTTCTTGGCAAACCCAAAACAAAGTCCATACTCACATCAACCCATGGTTTAGCGGGTACAGGCAACGGCATATACAACCCAGCATTGGTCGCAGTTCCTTTCGAAACCTGGCAGATATGACATCTTTCCACAAATCTCTCGACCTCTTTCCTCATTGAAGGCCAAAAATAAGATTGTGTAATTAACTGCAATGTACGATCACGGCCCACATGTCCTTCCTCCTGCAATTCCTTGATAATCTTCATTCTCAAGCTACAATCTGGTATACATAAACGACTCCCTTTGAACAAGAATCCATCAACCAACACAAATTCATCTGTATTCCCATCCTTAACTTTCTCAACAAACTTTACAAAGTAAGGATCTTCTTCAATCAGCTCTGGCAATAATTCAAAACCTGGCACTTCAACTTTCATTGTCGTTAATAAATGACTCCTCCTACTCAAAGCATCAGCCACACGATTGGTTACTCCTGACTTGTGCTTAACGACAAAAGTAAACTGCTGCAAATAAGCAATCCATGATGCATGTCTCGCGGAAATCTTGTCCCGTCCTTGCATATGCTTCAATGCCTCATGATCGGTGTAAAGAACAAACTCTTTCTGAAATAGATAGTGTCTCCAATGTTTAATAGCTTGTACAACAGCATAGAATTCAACGTCATATGTACTGTATCTCATCTTCGCTCCTGACAACTTCTCACTAAAATATGCAATAGGACGTCCCCTCTGACTCAACACTCCACCAATTCCCACCTTCGACGCATCAGTATGCAATTCAAACAACAACTGAAAATCTGGTAAAACAAGAATCGGTGCTGTCGTCAATAGTTCCTTGATCTTCTCAAAAGCAACCCCCGCTTCCTCTGACCATACAAACTGTTTTCCTTTCATGTAATCAGTAACTGGAGCCATCACGCTACTGAAGTGTGGAATGAATCTTCGGTAGAATGACGCTAGCCCATGAAAACTTCTCACTTCCGTAATTGTCTTTGGCTGTGGTCAATTCCTGACTGCTTCAACTTTATCCTGGTCCACCTGTATACCTTCTCCTAAAACGACATAACCCAGAAATAAAACACTATGTGTCATAAACACGCATTTCTTTGTATCAGCATAAAATTGTTCCTCACGAAGAATAATCAACACTTCCCTTAAATGTTGAACATGCTCCTCCGTACTCCTGCTATATATCAGAATATCATCGAAATAAACCACCACGAATTTCCCAATGAATGGTCTAAAGATTTGATTCATCACCCGCATGAACGTACTAGGCGCATTTGATAAACCAAATGGCATAACCAACCATTCGTACAACCCCTCTCTCGTCTTGAAGGCTGTCTTCCATTCGTCTCCAGGTCTAATCCGAATTTGGTGATAACCACTCTTCAAATCAATCTTCGAAAAGATAGTTGCCCCACTCAACTGATCTAGCAAGTCATCCAACCTTGGCATTGGAAATCTATATCTCACCGTAATCTTATTCAATGCTCGACTGTCAGTGCACATCCTCCACGTTCCGTCCTTCTTTGGTACTAACAAAGCTGGCACAGCACATGGACTCAAACTTTCCTGCACACGTCCCTGCTCAAGTAACTCTTCCACCTGCCTCCTCAGCTCTTCATGTTCCTTCGGACTCATTCGATAATGTGGTCTATGCGGCAATACTGCTCCCAGAACAAGATCGATTTGATGTTGAATGTCTCTCAGTGGCGGTAACTCCTTAGGCAACTCTTCTGAAAATACATCCTCAAATTCTTTCAAAACTGGCTTCGCTTCTTCTGGAATTTCAACCTCTTCACTACAATCTCGCCCAATCAACAAGTACACTTCAGGTTCCTCTTCAACTTCTTTAACAAACTCCTTCAAAGATAGTAAGGTTTTTAACTCTTCAATCGCCTCAGACTTACTTTCTCCCTGTTGTCTCTTCTTTGGAACTAGAATAATCTTAACACCTTCAAACATAAAACTGTAGCTATTGGTTCGACCGTCATGCTGCACCGCTCGATCATACTGCCACGGTCTACCTAAAAGCAAATGACAAACATTCATCTCAACTACATCACACCAAATCTCGTCTTTATATTTCTTCCCAATAGAAAATGGAACTCGAACTCGTTTATCCACCTTCACCTCTCCTCCTTTTCTCAGCCACGCTAACTTGTAAGGATTAGGGTGTTTCTCCGTCTTCAACTTCAGCTTCCTAACAGCTTCAGTAGAAATAATATTGCTACAACTCCCTGCATCAATCACAAATTTACAAACTTTTCCCAATATAGTGCATGTCGACTGAAAGATGTTACTCCTCAACCAACTAGCTTCATCTTCTTGCTTTGGTTTTAAACAAGACCTCCTCATCATTAGACTACACCCTTCGTCTCCCGATGCGATATCCTGTTCATTCTCCTCAACTGGACTATCTTCACCTTCAACAGCGTCCTCCAATTCAACTTAAGCTATCATAGCTCGTTTCTTTGTTTTTGGACACTCATTGCTTTTATGACCCATCTCCTGGCAATTGTAGCATTTGAAACCATTGTTAACCTTCGCCTTCTCACTCTCCTTTACTACGGGTTTACTGACAGGTTTAGAAACATTAGAACTTCCGCTAACACCCTTCACTTGATTATTAGAATTAGTAAACACACCACCTCCACGCCTTCCTTGCTTTTCCCAAGCCAACGCTTTTTGATGTGCCTCTGCCACAGATCTTGGATCAAACATATTAACCATATCCTGGATCTGCATCCTCAATTCTCCAACAAATCTAGCAGTCAGCTGTTCCTCTGTCTCCATTATGTCATTTCTGGCAATGAGTTGGTAAAATTCATCTGCATAATCACTGACCGACTTCGTCCCCTGCCTTAGATTCTGCAATCTTTGGTACATTAGTGACTAATAGTTGTACGGTAAAAATGTAGCTCTCATCAATTTCTTCATTTTCTCCCAATCTGAATGTATCGAAGCTCTACTTCTCCCATGGCTCGATTCAGATGAAATTCTTCTTCTACTTTGATTCATTTCAAGCATCATTCTCTCTAAGCGACCAATTCCTTCATTCAACTTCTCAGTAAAACTCTCGTGGATTCGTTGCTCCATTTCATCAGCTTCTTCTCTTCCATACAAGGCATTAATATTACGATGACGTTGAGCTCGTCTCGGAGGCATGATTGAACTTCAAACAAATAATTCAACAAATCTCCAAATTTCAACAAATCAAACTTCAACAAATTTGACTTCAAAAATCTTCAAACAAAACAACTCCAAAACTACAATTCAAATCAACTAGTACGGCTTCAAGCTTGCTTCGAACTTCAAAAACAACTTCACAAGGCTCGGCTACTTCTCACAAGTATACACGGCTTAACTTCAACAAATGATACCAAAATTGACGCTTCAACTCTCGGCTCATGCTCTAAATTCCAACACTTTTGTACACTTTGACCCAAAAGGCTATGGATCAAATACTCCAATCTTGTTGCAACTTCAATATGAACACGATGAACAACTTCAAACTTCAAATACTTGGCTCCAAGACCCGATTTAGCTATGATTGGCTAAAACAGGCTCTGATACCAAACTGACGCAGCGTATTAACAAAAAACTTGATATGTCGATGGAATTAGCAATCGGTGAGTTGAGAATACTGCAATGCCCAAATTCGTTGATCCGAAGATACCGAATTCTAGCTGTCTCTGACTCGTTGATCCAAAGATACCGGGAAAGAGATCTACGATTCTTCGACGTTGATCTTGCGCGCAAGATTCCGTGAATCGGCTTCACAAACGAAGATTCGAGCGCACTCGAATGACGTAGGTGGAGATAGGAGATCACACTCGACTACCAATTAGAAGAAAGCACAAAGCAATCAAAAGGAATTTTTATTCAATTTTCAACAACCTTTACAAGTGACACAACGTGCCTATTTATAGGCTTACAACTCAATACACGACTTAACAAAGCGGTACGACAAACACACATTCAAACAACCTAAACAATATAACAGTACATGACTCAACTTGACACGGTAACAACTTAATGTGAATCGGCCACGACTCAGTAACTCGGCAACGACTCAGTAATTTGGCAACGACTTAGTAACCCGGTTCCGACTCAAATTTAAAATTAAAGTCGCTCGCGACTTAACTTTCTTCCATAACAATACATCGGCCGTGACTTACTAAGGTCGTTCGTGATTCCTTTGCCGCTGGAATTGAAATAGGGCTTCGAGCATAGAGGCCGCGGAAGTGAATTGGGACGAGTCGTAGGTCGGCCGTGATTGGAGGTGGAAGTGGAGGTAACGACTCATGGTTGCTGCTTCATTTTGGTTCGCGACATTGATAAGTCGCTTGCGACTCATGGTCGCGACATATGGAGTTTGTCGCGACTCAATTCCATCGCGATTCATGGCAGCGCGATCCAAGGAGGGATCTCGAGAATCTGGGTTTGTTCGATTCGAGGTATGCCCTACATTAGTTAGGTAAGTTGTTTTGCAAAAAATTTGAATCCGATACATGATATTTGCATGTTCCAATATCTATCTGACATTGATGAATAGAAGTTTGGAAGAATTTTAAAACTAAAAGACCATTTGACAGTATATAGTGATATATGCAAAGTATTATTTTGTACAATTTGTCATAAAGGCTCTATGTAACTTGTCGTCAAGTGTTTGAGTAATTGGCATAAACTAGAGATTTGAAATGTCCAAGGCAATAATTTGTCAAGAAAAAGAGAGACTCGCCTATCTTTCAACCTGATAGGGAAATATATGCTTGTACACTAGTTGATCTTACATCATGTGGATCCAAACCTGTAATAATGTTAATGATGAATAAAGGCAAGCTAATAAAGAACCTAAGCAAGGCAAGATGAGGAAAATAGTAAGACAGCTTATAGTCGATGATTGTATTCCTTGATGAAATACCCTATGTAGAATATGCAGGGTGCAAGACTCTTTAATCCCACTTTTTACATAACGGTTCATCATTTGGCTTGAGATGTTATGTATGTTTGGATTTGGCTACTCTGGTCTTTACCAAATGCAAAATATAATCACATACACTTCTTTTAAAAAGATGTTTAACTTGAGTGAAAACTCTGCTATTTCATCCTTCAAAATAGCCTAACGCAAGTAGATAAAGTATTATTAGTTATGTCTTAACTTCTACATTTGAGTTTGAAAATGCTACTAATGTTAGTTATTCTAGAAATGATAGAATGTGGATGCATACATGTTGTGTTTGCATTTAAAAAGGATATGTTTTGCATTTTCGTTGTGACTGTGACAGAACACGCAAAAAGGGTCTACTACTAAATGTATTTGAGTTGGTCTATTTTTATTTGCTAGGAAATTCAAAACTACAATGAAGAGGCAAATTGTTGATTTGGCATATGTGATTATATTCCAAACCCATTTAAACAAGCGACGCAGCCATGTCTATGGTCAATTTCCTCCCATACTGACTTGAAATTATATGTGCTTTTATTGTGAATAAGAAACATCTTGAAATTATTGTGAAGATCTCTAAAGGATTCCTTAATACCGAGTATATCATCAGCCTAAACAATATGATTTAGCTTTGGCCCATGTCTGAATATACTCTTAATTCTCTCTTTCTTCTTTATTTTATCCATCAGCAACGAGAAAAATTCCAACACCATGGCAAACAATTGACGCAAAAATGAATCACCCTATATAAACCCATTTTTTAAATCAAAATGTCCATAAACACTTCTCTGATGAATGATTGAAAACTGGGGAGAATCAATTAATTCTTAAACTAGATTCAATTATTTAGTAGTGAAACTCATATTCTACGTCATGTGAATAACAAATTATCTATCGACTTGGTCGTATGCCTCGGAAATGTCTACTTTTATGCATATGTCTAGGTTGGACTTCCCATTAAAACCTCTCAATGCCTCATAAGCCAAAAGAATACTATCTATAATGATTCTCCCAAACAAACGCACATTAATTTTTTGAGATCAATAAGTCCATAAATGGTTTCAAACTATTAGTCATCACCTTATAGGTTATTTATGTAAGACATTAGAATAAGATATAGATGGAATTTTGAAATGTCCTTAGCATTCCTTACTTTTGGAATTGGGTAGACGTTTGTAGGATTATTTTCCTTAATCATCTTCACAATCTTAAAAGCCTCCTTAACCATGTAACCTTTCATTTTTTACCACATTCTAGTGAGTCTTGCAAAATTTTGCATTGAAGCCGTCAGGGTCTAGGTGCAGAATTATCATTGATTTATAAAGAGCCTATTTTACTTCATCAAAAACCACTTCAATATTGAGAAGATTACAACCATAATTTGTAATGATAAATCTGCACATGATGTCTCGAACGTATCGAATTGTTAACTAATTGTATAGCTTTTGAAGAAACCTACCGTATGTTTCCTGAATTCATTAGGATCTTTGCATATAATGTCATTTACCTTGATATCACCTCCCCATACATTCCAGCTTGTACTATTGGCCATCTTCGCATGAAAGTACACTGGCAACTCATCGCTATTATTTAACCACTCACATTTAGATTTTTGAGTAACTTCTAAATATTTTTTATGAAGGGCTTTCTCAAATTCAACTTTCATTTTTGAAAACTCTTCAGTAGTGGCTTCATCATATCTCGCCTCCAATAACTTTTGAAGATCAACACGTTTCTTTCTTATCAATGAAACCTCCTGACTGTAATATTGTTTATCCCTACTCCCTGCTTTCAAGAGTTTATTATAGTATTTTTATGTCTTAATAATGCGAGAAAGAGGCTGACCACGAAAAGATTACACCCATTATTAAACACACTTTGGTAGTGTTTATATTGATGCTAATGATTCATATACCAAAACATAACACCATAATAATCCATACGATTTAGCTTTACTTCAATTGGCGAATGATCACTACTGCTGGATGGGAGATAAGTTAAATCACAAGAAGGAAAAGCATGAATCCACTTAATATTAGCGAACGCTTTATCTATCTTCATTAGAATGTAAATTTCGGCCCTGTCCACTAAGAGAACTACATCAATATCTCAGTTAGTCAATCCAGTATACTAGCCATATACCAGTCTATTTCTATCATTTTATAAAAAGGGACAGGGTTACCTCCCATCTTTTCACTAGCATTCCTAATATAGTTAAAGACACCTAAGAGCAAATAAAGATGAAAATGGTAAAGGCATCATTTTCTAAATTGAGTCATAATATTTCATGAAGATATTCAAAATTATGGCCATATATGAACGAACAAACATCTTATCACCGTCTCTTTTCAAGAAGATGATAATACATTGATCGTTTAAGCCAATCACCTTAAACTTCGATATATCACTAACTAAAGAACCAAAATCATGCACGTATAAATACATTACCAATGATCTTCCATTGATTATCAAATGTAATCTTTCAGGTATCAATTTCTTTAGAACGATTTTTTTTTCCAACCAAGCCTACACAACTTACTCTCAACTTAGATAATTGTAATGATCCGGAAATTTTAATGGTTTAAATAACGTGTATAGCTGAATTTTTCTAAAAAAAAAATTAAATACAACAACGAAGATTTGATATTTGAGTTACGTCTAATTAAATTTAGCAAATATCAGATTTTCATCAGAAAATATGAAAGCTAGTTCTGTTGTGTAATTTTTAATTTCAATATAAAATCAGTCTAATTGTTGGAATTAAAATAGTATTAGAACCCGAATATTTTTATGTAATAAAAATGTAAATTATTTTCTTAGTGGGTCATCATATTTCATTTCGCTAAATTTGGAATGTTATTGCCCCGTTTATGTTATTTTCGACGAACTAACAGCAGTTTGGCGGCGAATATCTAGTTTTGATAGAATGGTCGTATCTCTAATATGTGTACACCATTCTCTTTGTCTCATCGTGTCGATCTCCGCGGTATATTCATTTCTACATTTCGGCGTTCGATACATGGTGAATTTGCGAAATGATTAACCGTTCCGGTACTCGTTTTAAGCTTTTGGTTTTCGTTGTGTCTTTTTGTTGTCTACCATGTAAGCAAATATCCATCATCATTAATACTTGCAGTTTTTGACTTTTACAATTCCCATTGTCTTGAATAAATGGTTCGTCCTTTCACTTGCTCATTCTTTAATAAAAAATTATAGAATTATAAAACAATCAACATTCATATATTTTGCTCGTTCTTTAATAAAAAATTATATAATTATAAAACACAGTCAACCTTCATATATTTTTCGTGAAAAACTGTCTCTTCATCATTTTGCAACTGGGCTCGATTATTTCCCTTCCTTTCTTCTTCGAACCCATTGTCATCCGCCTCCGCCTCTCTTCCTTGCATATACACAGCACCCACTCGACCCACCACCAAGTACAACCGTGTCACCCCTAGCAACAGAGCCAACCGAAGCCTGCAAATCTTCACGTCCCATCATGCGTGCACCGCCTCAACTCTCCTCACTACGGCCTAGCTCCGACCAGCCTCCCATCATCAAGATTCGCCCCTCCTCAGCATCTTCACGCAACCAGAGCACCACCACAGACAATAGCTCTGCCTGTCCCCTCTCTTCCCTCTATCCCACACATGGCCACAGCTGACCATCCTTCAAGTTTTTTCCCTCCCTCGGCACGTACACCACCCACAGCCGGCCTCTCCACTTCCTCCCCCGCCTCTCCATAGCCTCATTCCCTGACTGCCACTCTAGAGAGCCCACTGCCTCCTCCTTTGAAAAAAAAAATTATACTATTAATATATATGTGCGCATGCGTATTGTTTGTGAAACCTACTGTGTTTATATTATAAGTCGTTCTCAACCCTACTGCTTGTTTCACTTATAACCATAGCCCGCCTACGCCATCTATTTTCCATTGTCCAGCAGCCTTTGTCGATCACCCTCTTAGGGAAGCTTTCTACCTATTTTATTTATAGGGTGTTATCTAATATGTATAAAATGATATATAATATGTTTAAAGATACATATATATAATAGGTTCAAAGTATACACTGAAGTTTATGTTAACATTGATAAAATAGATTTTTGAATAATAGCATCAATATATAGTATGCTAAATATTCATTAGAAAAATTTTGAATTAATATATGAGTTTCAATAAATATCGAATATATATATATATATATATATATATATATATATATATATATATATATATAAGTTCGGTTATATGATTGATTTTCGTCGAATCCAGTTTTTCGTGCTTTGTTTTGTCTCGCCGCTGTCCAGAATTGGTCCCAGCAGCAGTTCTAGTTTAGTCCCTCTGTCGCCTGTCAATCCGTGTGCGAAACCGTGGTCGTTGCTTCTCAATCCCGTGTTTTCTCTAGCCTCGCAAGGTGAACGATCACTCACAATTAACATTCTTATATATAGTAAATTTAATTCACATGAAATGATGATTGAAATATGTTGTTAAATTTGAATTGTTAAGTTATTTAATTGTTAAATATGACATGCCATTATCTGTAATTGTTTACCTGTGACATATGACACCATATCCTATTGTGTACATATTATCTTTAAATTTGTTACTAATGATATATGCCTATTGTTGATATGTTTATCATATTTTTTCTCACTCTGCAAATTCTCTGTTAGTTTAGAATTCCATATGGGTTGAAATGATATATACCCGAACGATATTATAGATTATGGAAAATGGTTATGGGTTGAAATGATAAACCAAATCGATTTTCAATGATTTTGAAAGTTTGGGATTACGGGTTGAAATGATATATACCCGTAAATATAAAATTTTAAATTGCGAATTGAAATGATAAATATCCTTATTACTTGACCATAGGATAGAAAACTATATACGAACACCGTTGCTCTATTTCTGAAAAATGATTTCCATGTTTTGAAAGGAAATATATGGATTTTAATAAATATTGATTTTTTAAAATATAATATATAAATTTTCTTTTTTATATATCCGTAAGTTTAGATTTTCAAAATTATATATTTGAAAACTTTAAGTTTATAAGTTATTTTTGAAAAAAATATAAATTTCAAGATTTTACTTATAATTTTATTATTTTTAAATATATATAATGAGATTTAATATAAAATAAAATTTAATAATAAGATTTAATTTAATAAAATTAATTTAGTTAGTATATATATCTATACATTTTTAAGTATATATTTAAAAGTATTTATATAAATTTATATTAATATTTCAAAATAAATTTTTGTAATAACTTTAAGTAAATGGAGGTTGGAAAGATAAATTAAATAGGAATTTTAATTTAAAATTTAATTTGTTAAGAATTGAATTTGAATAAAAATTGATTTATAATTCAATTGGTTTAGAATTGAATTGATTTACAATTAGATTTGTTTAGAATTGAATTTATATAAAGATGGTTTGAACTTATTGATTTTGAGATTTTAAAATGTTTGATTTTATAACTTGATCTGATAAAAAGTGATTAAATGAATATTTCGGCTTCAAATAAAATTGAAATTGATTACTAAATATTAAATTAATTTGTAATATTGATATTTTATTTAAATGTCATTTTAAAGATAATTAAGTGAATATTTTGGAATTTAAATTTGATTAAAGTTGAATTTTTAGAATAAATGAGATTTATCAAATGAGTTATTGTAAATTGTCTGAATATTGAAACGTATTTAATTGGAAGTGGTTCAAATTTGTAATTCAAATTTTCATTTGAAATTGACATTAATATTGAATGGTTTTAATAAGAATTAAAATTGTTGTACCGAGTTTGAATTAAATTAAATTTTGGAATTAAGTTAATTTGAATTGATAAAATTAGGAGAGAAAAATTTAATTTGAAACTTTTTTCAACATAAACCCTTTTAATATATATATATATATATATATATATATATATACGCACTTTTTTGAACATATAGCCTATTTCTTTATATATAAACTATTTTTAAATTTATTGTTTTTTCAAAATATATATGTATACACTATTTTTATTTTAACCTATAACATATTTCTTAATATATAAACTATTTTTAAATTTATAATTATTTCAATATATATATATATACACACTATTTTCAATATTTAAACAGTTTAAATTAGATTTATTATGATTTAGATTTAATGGATCAAAGGCGAATATTTTGGTATGATGGTTTAACCTATTTTATGGTTAAGAATTTGAAAATAAATATGATTTTAAAGTGGATATGATTTCGAAAGTGATATGATTTTGAAATTGGATATGATTTTGAAAATGATATGATTTTGAAATGGATATGGTTTTTTAATATGAAGTATGAACTGTCTGAAACTATAAACGACCACGGTGTGAAATAAGCGTTTGGTTGTTAAGGAGACCGGGATCGGATATTGTCATACTCTCTGCCAGTACCGAAAACCACTTTAACAACTGTGTACGTGGAGGAAATTCCAGAACAAAGTAGGATTGTTTGGCGACGATTCTATTTGAGGTATTAACGCAACCTTGACTCCCACGAGTCAGCTTTATGTGGTTAATACAGGAGTCACGCCATGCCAAGTTAGGCCACACCTTCGATCGGGCATATTTCTTCGATACCATTCTATTACTTTGTGATCTGATTGGATGCACCTTTGATTTGGGAGTGTATCTCGAGGTGGGCGGTAGTAGCTGCTCTTTGTTACCACCTGTCCGGATGTCCAAAATGGTAGTATCATACTCTGGGCATTGCCTTGCATGCCTTTTCACATGCCTTATCGTGCCGTCTATGAGTTTGTTCTGTGCCGTACCTATAGAGTGCCCTCTGGGTAAACCATCAGTTTATTGGAGCTTATGGTACTGTGTGTACTACGAGAATTTATAAAATATGTTAAAGTGGATATGGATAACGCCTTAACTCTCTTTTAATACTTTACTGATTGACATATTATAATAGCGCATATTGATACATAGTAGATAGTTCCACGGATCCTTAGAGAATGGAAATCCCAAATATTCTTTAAGTTATATTGTATTTCACATGGACATTTCACTTGATTTGATTTATTTATATAAGAATGTTAATCATGACTCAAGTGTTTTGTGTTTTGCTTTATGCTCGGTTCAGACTGAGTGTCACAACATTCGAGACTCACCTTTGGAGATTGGAGCTTTGCTTGAAGAGCTGTCCTATATCTGTTCAGCCTTCTGTTATTCCTAGTTGCTTATGTTCAGTCTTGTCGCTTACTTTTTTATTCGAGACTACTCTGTATTTGAGATTTATGTTATGTTCTGTTTTAAACTCTGAGGTTTATATAGTAACTTCATGAACAACTATTTATCTATTCCGTTGCTTATTGTTATATTACTCTGTGTTTATGATTCTACGATTGATTTATTTACTGTATATGTTGAGTTTTGTCAAATACAATGTATTGTTTTTTGCAATTCAAGTTTGGCATGAGCGGATAATTGTCGATTTAAATGGTTCAAAATGCTAGGTCATTACAATAATGGTTTTTAACATCTAACCTTCAAGAGGGCATAAGAAGGCCCTTCACATTCCAACATAGAATCTTCATTTGTTCATGAGTTTGCATTTTCTCCTTAGCTCCCCTCCTGAGTTAACGATGCTCTTTGATTCCTACTCTTTAAAATCATCCTTCCACTCGAGATTCTTTGCAACTAAAAGTTCCATTTTATGACCAAAATCGATTTTTTATTCTTTTTGATTGGGCTCTTAGGCTGATTCTCTGTACCTTCTAAGTCAGATTTGGCTTCTGAATACGATCATATTGGCTTATCAGACTATCCAACTTGTTCGACATTATTTGCTCTTACATTGGCTCCTTTAGGACTTGCATAATTTTGACACTCAATAAATCAATAACATTGTTAATAGGGACATTATTCAATAAATAATGGCTTTTAGAAGATGGTGGAGTATCATATCGAGAGCCTAAAGATGATTCATTTCTATTTATTAGAGCAATTGGTACAATTTGATTGTGTATGGGTAATGTTGTGGCTCATTTCCCAAAAGTGACATCTGATTGGGTTGAAGTGTGATGTGTATCGTATGTGCCTGCTGATTGCACCCTATCCTTAGTATGATTAATGAGGGTTCATCTACAAGTATAGTTCCAGTCCTTTCACCATCCAAAGGAACCTTAATATTACTTAACACATTTCTGTTAGCCGACTCCTAACCCACAACAACTATACCCTTCACATACAGATTAGGAACATGGAGAATTGGATGAATTGTTTATGCAATTTCAACCTTTGAGCCTCCATCCTTAGTAGTCTCTTTCTTATCATTACACTCACGTTGTTTGGATATTCCTAATGCTTTATCTTTTTTAACCAAGACACTGTTATCAGTCTTATTTCTTTATTGACCTTGTTACTTTTCCGTTCATTAAACACACTTTCATTAGAAATTTTGAGCTTAATGATAAATCCTCTAATTGTCCAATAGTTTTGACCAATTTCATCTCCTCGTGGCATTCTAATCTTAGAATTTCTTTATCAGCTATCAAATATTTTAGAAGATTTCTTTCTTAAAAATTGCGGGTTGATCATTCTTAGTTACAAAATAAATCACCAAGTCACACTTTTTTTAGAACCCAAATTTTCGACATAGGGCACTGCGAATTAGTATGATTCAAAAAACACAATTCTCACATCTAAGTGTGGTTTCTCATACTCGCTGACCTGCTTATAGACCGTTCCATCCTCAAACTATCCTTCCAGCACATCTGGGAACACTACCTCCACATTTAACTCAACCATAACTCTAGCAAATGAAATACTAAATCTAGTTGTTATCGGTTGATCCATTTTTAGTAGTATTACCATGGTGACCGCTAACGCACTAATAGCCTTCGTGCCCTAAACTTTGAAACCCTAACCTAGAAGCTTAATCCACATAGGCACTAAGAGGAGGTCCTTATCGATCCTCATACCAGGACTAAAAGTCTTCATAATTATCATATTCTTGTCAAAAAACAAAGGATCTTGCCATATTACATTATTACGGTCCTTTGCACGTCCAAATCTCACCGTAAAAAAACATTCTCTTGATTATAAAGCAAATTCTTTCTTAGTTTTCCACAATCTTTTCATGTATTCATACAAACAATATAAAAAAAGAATACAAAACCTTCACCCTACTTCAGCCTTAAAAACCACTTTATTAGAGAGCTTCCCCCTTTTAATGTCATCTGAACAATTTGGTTTAACATAACATAATTGAAAATCATTAGAGCAATAATACTTCTTACCCTTGACACCATCACGAATAGGAATTTTGTTGCTTTTGGAGAGAAATGATTTTTTGATGTTCCTCATTCATTTGCTTAGATATGTTGCTAGGAACAGATCTAACATCAAAAACATAGTTTTTCCACTTTAGCCCTTGAATAATAGTCCAGCCATCTTCTTTTATACTCCTCTTGACCCAAATTAGCTTCCCTTTACAGCCACATTCGTGTCTACACCTGAGATCGCCACGCCCACGATTAACTATAATTGAATATTGATGAAAAGAAAGAAAATGAAGAGAAAGGACTAATAAATTGAGAATAAAGGAAATTACAGAAGACGAAACCCTTAAACATACTGGTCCAAATCCCAAAAATGGTATTTGTACTCGCATCATGCTAAGATGTACGAATCATTAGGTTTTTGATTATTTATAAGGTACAAAGATAAATATAACTTGAAAACACACTACACTTTTAGTTCTTGCAGCAAAAGGAATAAGATATGAATTCTCAAAATAGCCTAAACCAATAATATCTCAAAATAGCAGTAGCCCATACAAAAGCGTATAAAAAAGTCTCCAAAATGGGAATACACATAAGTCCAACTAATAAGTAGACACGACTACATATATGTGTGTGAATGTGTATGTGCATATATGTGTGTATATCTGCAAAGCACACTATCAACTCATCCACACACTTTCTCCTATTTAGCTCATCTACTACCTTGTCCTCCTATAATATACACAGAGGGAAAAATAAAAGGGGTCAAAAAAGGTCTTGAGAGACTTACATCGCTAGTGGTATAGTGTAAATAGATAGTGAAATTATCATTTACAAACTACACTGCTAAAGAGTTTTCATTTGTGTATTTGCAGTATGTATAACGAATTGGTCAATTTACACATCATAAGGTACCAATCCTTGACACACACACAAATTCAGTAATAACCTATAAAGTTCCTACTCAAAGGTTAGGCATCCAGAAAGCGAGTATGTAACTCCTGACCTCTATACTGATACTATCAAAAAGTATTACAATGTAATATTGTCTAATAATACAGAGAATAAGGCGATATTGGACTATTACAAGTGAATATACCCTTGGGCTAATACTAGTACGTATACAAAAATCATTAACAATTCACCAGTACGTATTGAGTATCGGCACAAAGCAATAAACACATGCATTTTCAGGATAGAACAACACACAGTATATAAATCACAGGAAACACAAAGTCATCCACACAACAATAACATATAATAATTAATATACACAAGTCTTAATGGAATATAAAATAGACCAAACTCCCACAATCTCAAAATATATAATGTATGAATCCAATATATGTATCTCAATATCATTAATATACATGAGTATAAAATAGATAATGTTACACTGTTTAAATAGTAAACTGCCTCCGTCTAGGACCAATAATCACAATATATTCTCTATGTCCCTGAATCTATAATGTCAATCTCGGATTGACCCGAATATTATATGAATAAATTTATGGTTCATACTATATGTTATCCCATTTTTGGTCAAAACTGGAATATCAATGTTGTGTGCGTTTCCACCACGACCGGAAAAAGAAGAAGCAAGCAAGCGTATATAAGTCTAGGATTTCACTCATGATTCAAGTACAAAGGTTCATTCGGTAAAGCAAGGCAGGAGTTTGTTCGACACTACACTCCCCGAGTTCATCCGGCAATAAGCGTCATCTGGTACTTAAAACCCCTCGCTTTCGTCCGGTAGTTCAAGTGTATGAGTTCGTTCGGTATTCGAACTCCCCATGGCTCATTCGGCATTCTCAAATATGAAGGCTCATTCGGCATTCCCAACACTAGGGATCTTTCGTCATTCTCAGTATAGGATCCATTCGGTAGTACCGAGACCGAACCAACTCCACTTCCCTTCCCACCGAATCAACTACAACCGAAGCTCCATCTTTCACCACCCACTACCGATCCAAGCCTCACAGAATCAAGCACCGGACCAACCATCACCAGATGTCTCCCCACCGAACCAGAGCATGCCGAACCAAAGTTGCTGGTCCAGATTGCATCAGCCCAGGCCCACCAGCAGCTATAAACATCCTAGACCCCTGCCCCCAACCTCACTCTATATATAGAGGGGCAGGGGTACAACAATGGCAGACAAGTTTGAGAGCTCAAGCACGGATAGAACTTTCAAACAACATTCATATACTTGTATACAAAGCTTTGTACTTGTAATCTGAAGAGAAAAAGGAGAATACCATATAAAGTGGACGTAGGCACGTTCTGGCCGAACCACTATAAATCTGTGTGTCTTTTACAGTTTAGTCCCTGCTTTTTACATATTTGCATAAATCACCCAAATCACTAAGAACAACATATAATCAACTAAATCGTACGACTTTGAGGTGTTTGCCCATTTTTTGCGCAAACATTTTGGTGCTTTCACTAAGAAGAACTAGCGCCCGCTATATCGGATAGAAGTTTGGATTTGGGAGACAATGGCTAAGCTAAATAGTAGAAGCAAAGGGCTGAGAGAAGCCAACCGGAAGGAAGTCAGCAAGCATCCTCCGGAGCTGAGGAAGGACCGGCTTCGATCTACATAACCCGGGACGAAATGGAAGCCATAACAAATTCACTGCAAGAGAGGTTGTTGAAGAGTCAACAGGAGATGATGTAGACTTTCTTGGAGCAAATGAGAGCTGCAGGGACCCAGAACTTAGGAACAGCTACAGCGGCGGTGGTTGCAGGACAAGGAGCTAGGGTTATGGAACCCAATGGAGGACAGGATGCAGAGCCAGAGGGCAATCGACAAGGGCTTGGGGACAGGCCCGCAGGATCCAACACAGGAGGACCTTTGGAAGGAGTTCAACAGGCTAGAACCGATGTTGCTGCTAGCGAGCCACATGAAAAGTATGTACCGGAATTCCCTCGGGGGCAACCCCTGACAGACAACGCTGGATTGGTAGATATAATCAGGAAGACTGTGCGAGGTGGTTTGACCAGCGGGGACTTGGAAGGGGTAAACAGGAGTCCGTTCGCTCGGGAAATAAGGATGGCTCAGAATCCACCTAAGTTCAAGCTACCTAGCGTGGAGGTATACGATGGCAAGGCAGACCCTACGGATCACCTGATGAGGTACACCAGACACATGGAGGTGCTGGGGGCATCGGAGGAAGTGATGGCTCGATGCTTCCCTTTGTACTTAACAGACTTAGCTGCGATGTGGTTTAGGCAGCTGGGAGAAGGATCTATCAGGACTTGGAGGGAATTCGTGGAAAGGTTTTTGGGACAGTTTCGAGTTCATGTCAAGAGACCGAAGAACGTGATGACATTAACATCGGTGAAGCAAAGGATCGATGAAACGCTTAGAGCCTTTCTAACCCGATTCAGTGCCGCAGTTGCTTCGGTGGATCGGCCCGATCCATCGATGGTTTTAATGGCATAAGTATCAGGAGTCAGGGAGAACTCGAATTTCAAGGTATCTCTGATACGAGATCCCCCACGGGATCTCGACGAATTCTTTCACGAGGCAGAAAGGTTCCTTCGGCAAGAAGATGCGAGTACGGATTTAAAGTTAAAAAAGGTTAATGCAATTGAGGTTGGAGGACCATCCAGCAAAGGTTTGGATAAAGACAAAGGAAAAAGGAAGTTGGACGATGATTCTGGAAATGCTAGGAAGAAATGGAAGGATCCAAAGTTTCCCACATACACAGGATTGAACGAGACGCTGGAGCGGATATACCTGGATACTCGGAATCGCCTTCCCTACCGGAGGCCGGCTAGGAGAGAACCAACAGAACGGGAAAGAACATCAGGAAGGCACTGTCTCTTCCATGATTTGGATGGACACGACACCAATAGCTGCAGGCACCTAAAGGACATAATTGGGGAGCATGTAAGGAATGGACAGCTGCCACAATATGTTGGACCTCGGAATGCAACGGCGGGGCAGGAGCAACCGCCGCCTACCTCAAGCTACGATGGCGGGAGGCCCAGGAATGATGGTCGGTTGATCATCTATTGACCGGGTTATTATGAAATAAGTAGCGAACAATTAGCAAGCAACCAAGTCATTTACACATGTACGGGGACAGAGATAGCCCCTAGGCATGCTCTGAATGATGATAAACTGCAATGCTATGGTTTGTGAAACTTATCTTTTGCTTTTGGATTGGACACTGCTTTTGTTTTTGGTTTTCGGTTTTGGAGCTTGGATTGAGCTCCTGGTTTTTCTTGCTTTTTGATTTGGATTTTCCTTTGAATGATTGTTTTCGGTTTTGGATGCTGGTTTGGATTTCTGGTTTTCTGGTTTTGATTTGGATTTTGGATGTGGATTTTGGATTGGATTTTGATTGGATTTTTATTCTGGTTTTTTGGCTTTGATTTGGATTTTGGATGTGGATTTTGGATTTGATTTCGATTGGATTTTTATCTGATTTTTGATAAACGGTCGTCAGGTATGGATTATGCCTGGCAAGGGGTGAGTCGCTTCGCCCGAACATGGTAAATTGACTCATTCAGGTCGTCGAGTATGGACTATGCTCGGCAAGGGTCCGGAGTGACCAGGATTCGGCCTAGGACTTAGGCCCTGTATTATCAATTGTTATTTTCAGGTCGTTGAGTATGGACTATGTTCCACAAGGGTCCGGAGAGACTAGGATTCGGTTTAGGACATAAGCCATGGCATTACACAGCGTCTAGGGACACTGGACCAAGGTCGTCAAGTGTGGATTACGCTTGGCAAGAACCCGGAGAGGTTAACACAGCATCCAGGGACACTGGACCAAGGTCGTCAAGTGTGGATTACGCTTGGCAAGAACCCGAAGAGGTTAGCTCAACGTCCAGGGACACTGGACCAAGGTCGTCAAGTATAGATTGCGCTTGGCAAGAACCCGGAGGGGCTAGCTTAATATCCAGGGAGACTGGATCACGGCCGTCAGGTGTAGATTGCGCTTGGCAGGAGCCCGGAGAGATCCTGGATTCGGTTATTGGCTATTGGATAAGAACGGTTTGGGGCTCGGTTGTCGAGTTCGGATGGACATGGAATTGGCTCAAGCTTTGGTTATTGGATTTGGAACTGGATATCGACTCGGAGCAGTCAAGGATGATATTCTCTGGCAATATGGTTATGACTTTGGATAATGGATTTGGAACTATTCAAAACACGCCTTATTATCACAAGGCATGTTTTGGGGGGCAAAGTGTTATCCCATTTTTGGTCAAAACTGGAATATCAATGTTGTGTGCGTTTCCACCACGACCGGAACAAGAAGAAGCAAGCAAGCGTATATAAGTCTGGGATTTCACTCATGATTCAAGTACAAAGGTTCATTCGGTAAAGCAAGGCAAGAGTTCGTTCGACACTACACTCCCCGAGTTCATCCGGCAATAAGCGTCATCTGGTACTTAAAACCCCTCGCTTTCGTCCGGTAGTTCAAGTGTATGAGTTCGTTCGGTATTCGAACTCCCCATGGCTCATTCGGCATTCTCAAATATGAAGGCTCATTCGGCATTCCCAACACAAGGGATCATTCGGCATTCTCAGTATAGGATCCATTCGGTAGTACCGAGACCGAACCAACTCCACTTCCCTTCCCACCGAATCAACTACAACCGAAGCTCCATCTTTCACCACCCACTACCGATCCAAGCCTCACAAAATCAAGCACCGGACTAACCATCACCGGATGTCTCCCCACCGAACCAGAGCATGCCGAACCAAAGTTGCCGGTCCAGATTGCATCAGCCCAGGCCCACCAGCAGCTATAAACATCCTAGACCCCTGCCCCCAACCTCACTCTATAAATAGAGGGGCAGGGGTACAACAATGGCAGACAAGTTTGAGAGCTCAAGCACGGATAGAACTTTCAAACAACATTCATATACTTGTATACAAAGCTTTGTACTTGTAATCTAAAGAGAAAAAGGAGAATACCATATAAAGTGGACGTAGCACGTTCTGGCCGAACCACTATAAATCTGTGTGTCTTTTACAGTTTAGTCTCTGCTTTTTACATATTTGCATAAATCACCCAAATCACTAAGAACAACCCAAAATAGATAATGTTACACTGTTTAAATAGTAAACTAGCCTCCGTCTAGGACCAACAATCACAATATATTCTCTATGTCCCTGAATCTATAATGTCATTCTCGGATTGACCCGAATATTATATAAATAAATTTATGGTTCATACTATATATAGAATGTAGAGGTCAATATAGAATATCAGTTGGAATTGTATAAACAAGTGTAACTCAAGTGGCGCATGCATATATCATGGTTCAAGATATCTCAAAACAAAGCACATAAAAGGTAACCCATTTCTAGGTAAATCGATTAACACATCAAACGGGCATATAATAAAGTGGGTTAAACAATGATACATTTAACTAGCAACATGCATAAGAGAACACTAAACATCATACGGCGGGCTCTCGGCAATGCCAAGAATCTCTTAGATTATCGTAAAGTAGACATACCTAGAGTTATTCTTACTCTCTCTCTCTCTCACACACTCTCTCTCTCTCTCTCTCTATATATATATATATATATATAACAATCACCCAAATCAAACAAACACGAAATATAAATATGAAATAACCTCGGTAGCCAGGGTCATCTATCAGATAACCATATAAAAGATAAGTACAAGGTCCAACTCCATGCTTTCCGCATATCTAGCTATCCTCGATAGCGGTATCATTGATGAGTACAGGGTTACACAACTTTATAGACTCTTAGTCTCATGAGTAATCCATGATATCGATAATCACATGATAATCATCCAAATTTTCAACCTTATAGTAATCGACTCAGCTCTTAACCAATGAAATAATTATACAGCCTCTCGAACCTCTGGTAACCCACTAAACTCTCAGTATCATAGATAATCATCTGGACTCTCGATCCTATGTGCTCTTAGCATCCTAAATATCTATTTCGACATCGGCTCTTAGTAGTGGGCAATGCTATAATTGTGGTTCTAAAGACCATTAGGCCAATAGATCTCCGAAACCTCTCTTTTGTCGCTATTGCAAAAGCCCAGATCATTATTTATCTTCTTGTCCCAAACTTCAAGGCAAGAAGGAGGGAAAGCTTAATGTTTCTCAAGCCCCTGGCAACACATCTCGTGGTAAAGGTATTTCTCATTCTATTCTTGATGGCATTATTTTATTTCGTGATCATCCTATTCGAGTTCTTTTTGATACGGGTGCGTCCCATTCTTTTATATCATAAGAACTTGTTGATACTTTTTCTTTGGATGTTTTGTGTTTAATGACTTCACTGAGAATTGCGAATCCGGTTGGTGGATCTGCAACAATCAGTTTATTATGTAAAGATGTCGAGATTATTTTGTGTGATCTTTCTTTCCGAGCCGATTTGCATGTTATGCGCTACTTAGGCTTTGGAATGATTTTGGGAATGGATTGGCTTAACCGTTATGAAGCCCAAATCCGATTTCCTGAGTGGACTATTTATCTTCGACATCCTCAATCTGTTAAGTAGATTTCTATTGACCTTAAAGATTCTGATTCCAGCTTGGTTGCATCTTTATATTCTTTAAATCCTTATGACGACGACAATGATGATGAGGAAGATATTATTTCTCTTATTCACGTTGTTCGTGAATTTTCCGATGTATTTGAGCCCGTTTTGGGACTACTACCTAAGCGAGCAATTGAGTTCAGAATTAATCTTATCCCTGGAGCTCAACCTATCACTCGTCCTCCTTATCGTATGTCCAATAAGGAAAATGAGGAGATGCGCAAACAATTATCCGAATTGGAGACGAAGCAATTTATTCGCTCTAGTTCCTCTCCTTGGGGAGCTTCGGCTATTTTTGTGAAGAAATCCGATGGTACACTTAGGCTTTGCGTTGACTACTGCAAGCTTAATGATCTTACTATCAAGAATAAATATCCTTTACCTCGGATTGATGATCTATTCGATCAACTTAGTGGTGCTAGAGTCTTTTCACCATTAGACTTAGCTACTGGTTTTCATCAGCTTCGTATTGCATAGGATAGCGTTCCTTTGACGTCGTTCCGTACTCGTTATGGATCTTATGAATGGCTAGTTATGCCATTTGGTTTAACGAATGCTCTGGCTTATTTCGTTGACCTTATAAATCGAGTTTTCAAAGACTTCCTCGATCGGTTTGTTCTCATCTTTATTGACGATATTCTAGTGTATTCTAAAACCGAGGAGGAGCATGAAAAACATCTTCGGATTGTGTTGGAAACTCTTAGGAGCAATCAATTAAAAGCAAAATTTTCTAAATGCCACTTTTGGCAATCTCATGTGAAGTTTCTCGGTCATATTATTTCCGAATCCGGAATTTCCCTGGACCCTTCAAAGATTGAAGCGGTTCAAAATTAGAAGAGACCGGGGAGTGTGACGAAAATTCGTAGTTTCCTTGGATTGGCCGGTTATTACCGCCGTTTCATAAAGGACTTTTCCAAAATTTCCGTGCCTCTTACTAGTTTGACAAAGAAAGGTGCTAAATACATTTGGTCGGACAAATGTGAAGCTTCTTTTCAGAAATTAAAAGAACTCCTTTTTGATGCTTCTATTCTTATTATTCCCGAGGGGAATCAAGATTTGGTTGTTTATACCGATGCTAGTCACGTTGGTTTGGGTGCCGTTCTTATGCAAAGAGAACGTGTTATTGCTTATGCTTCTAGGCAATTGAAGCCTACTGAGACTAGATATGCCACTCATGATTTAGAACTCGCAGCTATTGTTTTCGCCCTTCGTATTTGGCGTCATTATCTTTTGGGAGAAAAGTTTATTCTTTACACCGACCATAAATCCTTGAAGTATCTGTTTTCTCAAATGGAACTAAATTTGCGTCAACAACGTTGGCTCGAATTTCTTGCAGCATATGATCTTGATATTATTTATACTCCTGGAAAGGTAATCGTGTTGCCGATGCACTTAGTCGTAAGCAACAAGCGGTTGTTTCTATGATGATATCCGAATGGAATAATCTCGGAATTCTATCCAATTGCGAGATTCGAGATCGTGTTTTCGATTTACGTTCATCTCTTGCTTTATGTAGCCTTGAGGCTCATCCTTCTCTTTTTGACCGTATTCTTGAAGCTCAAAAGCTTGATCCCGAATTGGCTCTTCTTGGCCAAAATTTTAAGGATAAAATTGATATTAAAGGTTTGAAAGACTTTGATATTGATTCTCGTGGTGGTATTCGAAAATTTGGTAGACTTATCGTGCCAAATATTAGTGATCTTCGTAAAGATATTTTAGAAGATTCACATCGTTCTAAATTTACCATTCATCCCGGTAGTAGTAAAATGTACGCGGATATGAAGCGACTTTATTATTGGAAGGGAATGAAATCTGATATTGCTAACTTTGTTAAGTGTTGCATGACTTGCCAACTCATTAAGGCCGAACATCAAAGGTCCGGTGGGTTATTGCAACCTTTAGAAATTCCAATTGGGAAATGGGATCAAATTTCCATGGATTTTATAGACGGCCTTCCCCGTTCTCGTTCGGGTCATGACAGCTTATGGGTGATAGTTGATAGACTTACTAAATCCGCCCATTTTATTCCAGTTCGGTCCAATCGAACTGTTCCTCTCTTGACCAAACTTTTTATCAAAGAAATTGTTAAACTGCATGGAGTTCCTACTTCTATTGTAAGTGATCGTGATCCATTGTTTACTAGTGGATTTTGGAAGAGTCTTCAGAAAGCTTTGGGAACGAAGCTTAATTTTAGCACCGCTTATCATCCCCGGTCCGATGGACAAACTGAGCATGTGAATCAAACTCTTGAAGATCTTCTTCGTGCATGTGTTCTTGATTTTGGTGGAAGTTGGGAAGATCATATCTCTCTTGTTGAGTTTTCCTATAATAATACCTTCCAATCTAGTATTGGTATGGCACCTTTCGAGGCACTCTATGGAAGGCCATGCTGATCTCCTTCTTGTTGGCTTGATGCCGGTGAGAAGCTGGTTTTAGGTCCAGATTTTATTCGTGATTCCACAGAGAAGATTGACCTTATTCGTCATAGGATGAAAGGAGTCTAGAGTAGACAAAAATCCTATGCCAATAACCGGAGAAGGAAATTAGAATTTTCTTTGGGAGATCTTATGTTTGTTCGTGTTTCACCCATGAAGGGTGTTGTACGTTTCAGTCGATCGGGAAAGTTAGCGCCTCGATATATCGGTCCATTTCCCATCACCGAACGTATTGGTTCCATGGCTTATCGCCTTTTATTACCGGCTCAATTTTCTGCTATTCATGACGTGTTTCACGTTTCTCAATTAAGGAAGTGCGTTCGAGATTCCGATTCTATTCTTGAGCCCGGTGTTGTGGAAGAAATTGAAGTTTCACCTAATTTAACTTATGAGCAACATCCTATTCGTATTGTTGCTTCGGAGGTCAAGCGCCTTCAAAATAAAGATGTTCCGCTTGTTAAAGTTCAATGGTCCTCAAATCATAAGGACTACTCTTGGGAATCTAGAGAATTCATCGAGCGAACACATCCGAACTTACTTTCTCGTGCTCTTTGAAGTGAACTTCTTATTTCAAACTTCTTTTGCGTTGAATATGCTTTTATGGTTGTTACTATATATTTTCTTCTTAAATATTGCGAGGACGCAATTTCTTTAAGGTGGGGAGTCTGTAACAACCCGCGTATTTTATGATTGAATATTTAAATATTTTATTTAGATATTCTATCTTTAGTCGGATTATAGTCCGAAAAGTTACTTTTTGCATATGGTCGAATTAGGACTCGAGACCACTTCCATCGAGTTCAAAATGCCATTTGCAATCTTTTTAAGTATAAACTTTGATATGTTTGGAGTTAGTGGAGTTTTGCTACTTTTTCACTTTGGGCTTTAGGTTTGGTTTAGCCCATTTGCCTAAACTATTAATTCTAACTCAACCCCCTTCTCTTCATAACTTTACTTTCATTTCCTAACACTCAAGCTTCATCAAAAACGGGGGAAGGAATGGGAAATTAAAACTCCAAGTTCAAGATCATTTACAAATCCAACATCCAACTCAAAATTCAAAGAGAAGACATTGATTCAAGCTTCTAGGGTTGATTCTTCCTTGCTTTCAAGCTTCTTCTTCATAAAATTTTGTGTAAAGGTGAGACTTTTATCTTACATCTTTGCCTATAACTATCATTGATTGTTGGGTATGAATTCCTCACACTTTTGCAAATGCATTTGCCATTGGTTTGGATTGAATTGGTGAAAATCCCAATTTTTAGTGTTTTGGATTCAAGTCTTTAAAAATCCAATCTTTAATGTTTAAACACATTTTTGGTGATGCAACGAGGAGCCAATACGACCGGGTAGCCTATTGGCATAATCCCCTAGCGTCCGTGCTCGATCGGTTGCAAATTGGGCGAGTTTTGAGCTCCAAAACCCTTAGGTCGCTCAGCATGCACAATGGTGATTTTCGGCTTGCATTTAAGTCGTTCGGACTTGTTTACTCGTTAGTCGCTCGGCGTACCCCTTAAGTCGTAACTCGTTAGGTCGCTCGGCCTTAGGTCATAGCCCATAGGTCGCTGTCACTCGGCCTGCACCATATAAACCTCTCGGCCTTCTTCTATTGCTTAGATCGCGTCAATTTAGGTCGCACGGCCTTGTTTATTCATTAAGTCGCTAGGTCGCTCAGACCATTAAGTCGTGCTTGCACCTTAGGTCGTTGCAGCCACTAGGTCGGTCAGCCTTCTCAACGCCTTAGCTCGTTAGGTCGCTCGGCCTGCTAGCCTCGTTAGGTCGCTCGGCCATATGTTATGCCGCTACCCCTTTAGGTCGCACCCCTATAAGTCGCGCCTTGATTAGGTCGTACCACTATCGGCCGCATGCTAGCTCCCTAAGCCGTAACTCGTTAGGTCGTTGCAACCACTAAGTCGCTCGGATTTTCTGCAGCTAGGTCGTGCCGTGTTGAGTCGCTAGGCTATTTCCACTTTAATGAATTTGGAACCCTATTATTTGGATTTCTATTCACGTCTTCGTATGTGAATTTTTGTGATTTATCGTTTCTACAATCATTTTTGTGATTTGTCACTTTTATCAAACTCATACGAGAAATCTAATTAAACGGCTTCGTAAAACAAGTGGTATGAAACGCTTGCGTTTACTTCGTCGGTTAATTCTTGAACTTGTTCGATTGAACCTTTTGTGACAATTTTTGAGTGGAGATCTACAATTTGTTCGTAAATATTTAAGTTAAGCTCGTGGTTATGGGACATGAGGCTAAGCTCATATATTTACTAGCTTATTGTAATTGACACTTCTTGATGATCGATGATGATCATTTTTGTGATTATGGCTAGCGATATGCTATGTTTCTTTGTCCACGTAGGGGACAGTACCTCGTTTTATTGAGTTTCGTCTCATTTTTATTATAGGCTAATGACCTATTTATTTCTTGGGGTTTCGACCCAATTTTTGTAGGCTAGCGACCCACATTTTTATGGTGTTCGGATCCTCGGGCGTACCGTTGTACTACGTTGTTGTTCCGAACTATTCAAGTTTCAGGTTCCTCGGGCGTATCGTTGTACTACGTCGTTGCACCGGCTCTATGGTTAGCAACCATGGGATAGCGTTCCGTTTGTGATACACGTGTTGGTGAGTTTTCAGGCTCCCGTTTTGTGATAGACCTTCTCCCCCTTTTTGTGATTTCTGGATTTCCATTGATGATTTCTAGAATTTGTGTTTCACCAATTTTCGTGATTTTCATTGATATGTGTTATCAATATTTGTGCATTGGTGAATTTGTGTGTCATTAACTTTTGTGAATGAAGATATTGAGTATGACATTCCTTTTGATCTTTGAGAAGATTCTGGTGATATTGATTAATCTCTTTTTGATTTTTAATTTTCATACTTATCACAGTTTGTCTTTATGGTTATCATGTGTTATGTCATATCTCTTATTCTATATCATTTTATCTGATATTTATAGCTAGACTGATCCGTTTATTATTTTCTTGTAAATAATACTCGGGTCAGACCGAGATGTTACAGGTGCTTCTGTTTGACTTCACTTCTGGGATTATCATCCTGACTTTTAGCTACTTAGATTAGTAGTTTTTGTTGTATACCTTTGAGATATAGACTCCTAGATGTATACATATTCTTTTGTCTAGCACTTGTAACCATTCTTTTGTGATATTGTGTATCTTGTTTGACCACTACTCTGATGTATGCTTTCATGTGTTATATTCATATCGTTTTCCGCCTTTGTGATATGGATGACTGTGACTAATTTGTGTTATGTTTATTTCTATGTTTGTTTCCAAAGAATATATATAGCCACTGTGTAGTAGCCTTGAGTTTGTATCGGCATGTCGGACTTCCTTGTACTATCTGACATATTGGTGCTCGCACAAAGCAATTACACGGATGGTCGCTCCTCAATAGCCTTACTCTCCATGCTAGTTGACAACATTACACCATAATGTTCTTGGCTAGCGTGGGTATAGAGGTGGGGCGTCACATAAACCATACAAAACGGCGGATTGTTATGGGGTAATTAAGAAAAAACAGGGAAAGAAAAATAAAATAGTTTCTTGCAGCTGAACGATAAAATATAATAATCAAATATACAGTTCATAAAGCTGTTTTATAAACATTTGATTATATTTATACAATACATATCATAGTTGCACATACCAGTGCATAATAATCAATGCAGCGGAATACAATGTGTAGTGGAACAATATAATATATATATAATAATAACAATAACGAAATCTTTGTCTTCGTCCTCTAGAAATAAAGTCTATGATTCTAAAATGCTCGGACTAACCCGAGTGAATTGAAAAGACAAAACACTCAAGTCAGAACTAAAAGATCTTATGTGAGTTAAATCAACAGTAAATGATAGGAGTGGAACGGCGTCAGAGATGTTTACAGGATTTGGCATCTCATATCCAGTGTCGAACGTGAGTGCAGTAACTCAATAGATGCTCGGGATTCACATCTCTTAAGGATCCGTTAAACTATTTACTATGTAGTAATATTTCGCTATTATAATATTGTCTATAGTAAAATAAACATACTTTTAAATAGCGTTAAGGAGTGGCCCAATATCTTCCTTAACATGCAATATTCGCAGTAGTCCATCCAGTATCAGCGCATCTCCAGATCGGGAGACTGCCCTAAATACTCCACGAGCTATGAGAGAAAACCAAACTCGTACAAGGCGCGATAGGGTAGGTGGCACGGCACAACCAGGCAATGCCTGGGTAGACATACCAATTACGCTTCCGGGTCGGTGGTAACGCGTAACGCGCAGCTACCACCCACCTCGTGCCACACCCCCAAATAAAAAATCAAAAGTGGTCACCGAATCAATTCGAAAGTCAAATTATAATATCGAAGGGATGTGTCCGATCAAAGGTGCTGCCTCATTAACCCGTCAACCGCTCTTGTTTTAGCCACCTTATGCCAACTGACGGGAGTTGGGGCTATGCATTTGCCTCAAAGGAAACGCCGCCACCGTCCTACTTCATTCTGGAATCTCCACCGCGTACACGGTTGTTAAAGTGGTTTTCGGAGTTGGCAGAGAGTATGGCAACTTCCGATCCCGGTCTCTTTAACAACCAAACGTTATTATGACACTGTAGTCATTTTAAAATAATTATACTTCAAACAAAATATAATATCCCTTTCAAAACATATAAATACGATATCATTTCTGTTTTAAAATCCCAAATCAATAGTATTTTCAAATATATCCTTTTCTGAAACTATAACATTTCAATGTTCTAATATTTCGAAACCAAAACTTGAAATATAGCCTTTCATAACATAAAACTTTGAATTTCATAACTTTGAAACATACTACACTACTTAAATGGTTTAAATATTAAATTACTTTATATAATAAAAATAATTTCTTCACCTTCACAAATCAATTCCAAATATAGCTTTAAATCCCCAAATAAACCAATATAGTTTCCATATATTTCAAAGCTTTAATTATTCCATCATTTCAAAAGTTATTCTTTGATAATTTCAAATATATCAATTTCAACAACTATTATTTAGATTTGAAATGTTAACTTAATAAATCAAATATCATTTTAGTAAAACCTTTAGACTTCAAATAACTGGACATTCTTTCAATTTAATTAACTTGATAATACTCATTTAAATCAATTTGATATTCATTTAAATCCTCTAAACAAAAATTCAAGCAATAAAATCATACCTATTAACTCTCAATTTATTTACATTTAAAATCGAATTTTCCAAGGATAATTCTTAAAAACTTTAATTCAAGTCAAATTCACATTATCTTCCAACCTTAATTTTATTTGAGTCATTATAAACTCAATATACAATAGAATTTAAATAAATACTTAACCATATTATCAAACTTTATTATTTAGCTTATTTTAAAATTCAAAACAAATTTATACATAGCTAAATCAATAATAAAATAGCATTTATATAACATCTAAATCAATATCTGTATAGCCCATATATTTCTTTACAAAACCAAAAATAATTTCAAAAATAATTTTATATACATATACCGTGGTGCCTGTATATAATTTTCTATCCTATGATCAAGTGATACGGATATTTATCATTTTAATCCGCAATTAAAAATAAAAATGCGGTTGTATATCATTTCAAACCGTAATCCTGAATCATAATTAATTCTAACAACTTGCAGATTATGATGATATAAATAAAACATCCATTCATTCATCATAAAATCATACATCCATCACAATCATCATACAAAATAATCAATCAATATCAATATATAACTGATAATCATTAACACGTAATTAACTGGCAGTTATATTCAATAACAAATTAAATAGCGATTTAATTTAAATAAATGCAATTAACTGAGATGATGATTAAAATATACTAAACAGTCATAAATAAATGCATAATCGCAACAAAAATTTAATTTAACATACATAAGAAATTTTAGAAGTTGTGAGTGGGTTAAAACGCTCACCTTTTGAATTTAAATTAAATTCAAATCCAATTTAAACCCAAAAATTGGACAGTCTTAGGATTCGTCCAACCCAGTGCCAAAATATTCAGAATTCAGATACGGTCCTAACAAAAGAAACCGCGTGTAAAACGGATATCGTATGTAAAAGTTATTCAAATAAAAACATTTGAAATCAAAAATTAAATTAAATTAACTAAAAGTACAACAAACCCAATTTCTATGCCACGTCACCTCTATATCTCAGACACGTCTTCATCTCCTTCGTACGCGCAAAACCCTACTTGACCCAATCTCGTACATGAGTGAATCGCTACCAGCCGCCGCCGCATGAACGCTGCTACCACCTGGAGCATGCCGCCGTCGCACGAACGTTGCCACCACCACGTGCACCTCTCGCTCCCGAACGCCCCAAACGACGCACCCAAACCCACGGCCGTCACCAAAATTTAAACCCTAGTTGAATTAATCTCTCCGATCTAGCCGTTGATTCACCAAGCGACCTACACCAACGGACTCCCCTTAGTTCCCTCTACAAGGCCCAGAAATGATTTCCCGATCAGACGAAGTTCATTCTCGAGCAATGAACGGTCGAAAATTGTTCTTCGATTTCTGGACAAACAATGCGTCGAATCGAAAAAGGAGTTGCATATCTGAGTTACGCTCTTCGAGAGATTCGAATTCATATAAAATTTGACATATATTTTGGTGTTTGAAATTTTAGCATTAGATTTGATTTGGGATTGCAATTGGAATTAGGTTTTGTCTGCCAATGAAGTGAGGAGGTGAATAGAACGTATAGAAATGAGGAACAAAGGCTGCTAGGGTTTATAGCAGGATATATTTAGGCAGGGTTGACATTGGAATGGATGGATAAGATAGATTTACGCGCTAACGCCAAAGTGGCCCAAAAAGCCCGTTTTGGACTCCGGAATGAAATTGGGTCAGCCCATATATCAAAATAGATGCTTTTAATTATTTTAAATGCGATGGAACAAGTTTCAAGTCCAAATTCCATCGTATGAAGAAGTTACGCTAAAATCAATATTTTCAAATTGATTTCAATTGATTTCAATTAAATTGATTTCACGGTGTTTCACGTTCGTACGATCGAACCACAAGTTCGATCGCTACGAAACTAGAATTCCTACAATAATTCACCGTTACGGATCTGATGAAACGGGTTTCGTCGAAATCCGAGTCATTGGCCAAAATGACTATTTTTCCAGTTAATTAAATAAATAAACAAATTAATTAATTAATTAATTCATTAAATCAAACTTTCAATTTAAATCTTATAATCGACAATTCTTATCATTTTTAATTCCTTAAACATTTACACTAATTTAAAAAAATTAACTATCGATTTAGAATTCATAAATTCTTCAATTTCATTAAATTCAACAATTATAAATTAAATTTTCAATAATTCCATTGAATTCACTATTCATTCTTTATTATTCAATTCACTATTATCCACGGATGAAATTAACATTTGTGTATGGTTTATTACATTGTTATTCTCAAATTTCATCTTAAACTCCATTAATGTAATATTTAAATAATTAATTCCAATTAATTGCAATAAACCCAATTACCATAATTTAAATTTAAATAAATGAATCTTGATTCCCATTCTTATTATTCAAACAATCATTATCCTATAAAAATATTTAACATTTGGTTATATTTCATTACACTGATACTTTCCGTTTCACGTTTGTTCGTAGTAACTATTTTATTCCCACTTATTGTGTAATAACTACCATTATCCAATCATATTGAAATTTGTCGGTTTCACCCATTAATTTAGATTTTAAATCCACTAAATTAATTTACCTTGGCTCCATTCTTTATCACATTAATTGTTACTTTAATTTCCAACAAAACGTTAAATTAAGATTTATTGAAATTGATTACCAAAGTTTATTTGACAGATTAAATAAATAAACAACCTATATTAATTGTCACCTATTTGCTTTTATTCGCATTTATAGTTTGTTACCTATCAACCCAGGTTATTATCCCATATATAACGCAAATTTTATTCCATTTCTGTTTTCATCTTTATTTCAATTGCATAATATTTAATTCCAATTGCTGCAATAATTACGCTTTATTATAAATTGGATTTAGCTGGAATGATTTGTTTGTCTTTTATTAAACTACTATATTCAATAATCCAGCCTTTCATTGTATTAACTACTATTTCCCCTTTATTATAATTGCCAGATATGTACATAACTTACTGTTTATATTCTCAACCAATTTATTTACTTGGTTTCATACTTTTATTACATCAATTACCTTATAAACAAATTACCTTTCTATTCAATTTACACAATTCAGCTTTAATTAACTTCGTTGTTATATTCCATCCTAGTTATTATTTCACTATTTATTATAATTTCTTACATTATATGAATTCATTCCATTCCCCTAAATCAGACATTAATTCCTATATTCATACAATACTTACCTTTATTTACTTAATTTGCATTTATAATCAAGTCCTATAACTTTCATTTGTTGGAATTTCCTTCCATTCATTTTTTATTAACTTTACTTAGTATTGTTTACCTTGCATTAACATTATTGTCTAAATTTACATGCAGCTACTACTAATCAACTTAATTCTTGCATTGGTTAATTAAATGCTTACTTTTAATTTCTTATTTTCAAATTTATACCCAAGTGCAACAATTTACACTATTACATCGTTGGCATTCCACTCCAATTATCAATAATTAACTTTTAAATTATCATTGCTACACCTTTTTTTTACATTCATTTAATTATAAATTATAAAAAAAATTCTTTCTTTCTAAACTTAATTACAAAGATCCAATTTAAATTAATCAATTTATTCATTAAACTTTACGGATCGTTACACTCTCCCCCACTCAAAACTTTTCGTCCCCGAAAAGGAAAAGGAGAGAAAAGAAGAATTAAGAAATCAACGTATCTTATTCAAAATATTAACTTTATAAACAATTAAATTTACAAAATTAATTACTTTATAAAAATATACAAATTTATAACCATTGAACCTTTTTATACTCAAATTAATAAAGTTTGGAAAACATTTTCACAATATTTTCTAAGTCCAAAATTTACGGAAAATTTCGGCAGAGTCTCCTTTGTACGGGGAGGCTCGGGATAAAACATAATATCAAATATAACAATATATAACATCTAATTTTCAAAATAATATATCCCAACATGAGAAAAACAATATAATAACGCGATAAATCGTAATCCGAAAATGTACCTATTTGTTGGGCAATTTACGCTTATATTACGAAACCAAATGCAGTAGCAGTTGCTTTCATAACCTGTATTTCACTTATATAATCTAAAGAGAGTTAATAATTATGTAAAATGAAATATTTAAAGTTGTTCCAACCATAAACAAACTAATCGATACAAACATCAGTCACTTGCAACAAGGCATACAACCATCACATAGAATCAACTCAAATCAATCATTCATTCATATCGAACAAAACAAATAGTTGTTCGGGTTTAAAAATTTAAATTGTACGGAATGAAAGATAAACTACTAAGTGTACCCTTCACTCAACAGTCTTAGGTGTAACTAATAGATTATTCATTCGTACAAACAAATTTAAAGTATCCTTGCCTAAACAACCATAAACCAAACACAACAATTTCAAACAATAGATCAAGTTCATTCTTTTAATTTCATTTCATATAATGATTTATCTTTTTAATTTACATTTATTTCTTGCAAATTTCCATTTATTTATTTATTTATTTGCATTACATTCATTCATTTCTCAATTTCATTTACTTAGCATCTCAATGCATTAATTTTAGTCTACATCCTATATTTAGTGCATTCATCTTTTCTACTTATTTTTTTATAAATAGCTTCACCCATTTACTTAAGTTTATTATCATTTATTTATACTACTTAATTTCATTTTTACACTTCCATTTATTACTAAATTCCATTTATAATACTTACGTTTCTATTTTAATCAGTAGTCTTTCAATTATACTTAAGTTCATAACAACTACAAGACCGATTTTTCGTTTATCAAAGAATTTCATTAAGTACTTTCTTTATTTAAAAAAAAAATTACTTGTAAAATTTCTCATTACATTTTCTTTTAACATTTTAACTTTTTACAGTTGGTAAGTTATATTTATGCCTTCAAGAATGTAATTAAAATCATACAAATTTATCAAATTTCTTTTACTTAATTAATGGTTCAATAATTATATCTTTCGTTTTATAAGATTACAATTTCAACTTTCTTTTAATCTCATTTATAACTTAGCATTAAATCACTTATTTTAATTAAAGGTTCCAATTTATAAATTAGTTATATTCCATTTTACTACACTTAATTGAAACTATTAATTAAGGGAAAGTTAAGAACTAAATACCGGGTTAAAACTCAAATCATTTTAAAATAATAGATAAATATATACTTACAACATATATATCCAATTATATTTAAAATGACTAAAAATTCATATTTGTTTATCAAAATAAATGTGTAGCAAAACTACTACAGTGTCCTTCCCACTTCGAAACTCGAAAATGAATGTCAATGATGCGGCCGCCATCACCGAAATTATTTTCCAGCGACAGAGAGGGGAGTACAGAACTTGTTTATTTTCCCAATTTCTTTTAAAACATTTTTTTCAAAATGTATTGAAATATTTGTATCAGAAAATACTTCTAATAATATTATTACTATATTCCAATATTATTCGAAAGAAATTTTCAAAAGCCCGAAACTTAAGTTCCAAATTTCCAATTCATTTATTTTATTTTCGATCTTATTTCGAATATTATTTATAAATTTCATTACCTAACAACCAATATAATACAACCAAATATAACCTTTATAAAAATTTACTTTATATATATAGAAAATATAATTGGCAAAATTATTTCATTCACCTATATTAAAACCAAATATTATGTCGGTCTGTCCTATTAAGTATTAAAAATCCCTATTGATGTCATAGCGTCCCATGCATCATCCAAAAATTTTAAATACAAAACGAAACAAATTAACACAATATTAAAACCTTTTATAACACTAACAAATACGCTCTCTCATATATATACACTTAGCGACTCCCATAGTGTATTAATACCCTATTAGTAAACAGTCAAACACCACAAAGTTAAGGTTTATCGCTAAACCAAAGCTCTAATACAAGATGTAATGCCCCGCCTTTCCGCACGATGTAAATCGACGATAAACCACACACGTCAGACTTAAACCATACAAAAGGGCGGATTGTTATGGGATAATTACGAAAATGCAGGGAAAGAAAAACAAAATAGAATCTTGCAGCGGAATGATAAAATATAATAATCAATTATACAGTTCATAAATCTGTTTTATAAACATTTTATTATATTTATATAATACATATTAAAGTTGCACATACCAGTGCATAATAATCAATGCAGCGGAATACAGGGTGTAGTGGAACAATATAATATATATAATATATAATAATAATAATAATAATGAAATCTTCGTCTTCGTCCTCCAGAAATAAAGTCTTCGATTCCTGAAATGCTCGGACTGACCCGAACGAATTGAAAAGACAAAACACTCAAGTCAGAACTAAAAGATCTTATGTGAGTTATATCAACAGTACATAATAGGAGTGGAACGACGTCAGAGATGTTTACGGGATTTGATATCTCCTATCCAGTGTCGAACGTGAGTGCAGTAACTCAAGAGATGCTCGGGATTCACATCTCCTAAGGATCCATTAAACTATTTACTATGTAGTAATATTTCGCTATTATAACAATGTCTATAGTAAAATAAACATACTTTTAAATAGCGTTAATGACCCAATATTCCCCTTAACAGGTAATAGTCCCAGTAGTCTATCCAGTATTAGCACATCTCCAGATCCGGAGACTACCCTAAATACTCCACGGCTACGGGGGAATACCAAACTCGTACAAGGCGCGATAGGTTAGGTGACACGGCACAACTAGGCAATGCCAGGGTAGATATACCAATTACGCTTCCGGGTCGGTGGTAACGGTAGCGCACAACTACCGCCCACCTCGAGCCATACCTCCAAATAAAAAATCAATAGTCGCCACCGAATCAATCCAAAAGTCAAAGTATAATATCGAAGGGATGCGTTCGATCAAAGGTGTTGCCTCATTAACCCATCAATCGCTCCTGTTTTAGCCACCTTATGCCAACTCACACGAGTTGGGTCCACGTGTTTACCTCAAAGGAAACGCCGCCACCATCCTACTACATTTTGGAATCTCCACCGTGTACACGGTTGTTAAAGTGGTTTTCGGAGTTGGCAAAAAGTATGACAACTTCTGATCCCGGTCTCTTTAACAACCAAATGTTATTATAACACCGCGGTCATTTTAAAATAATTATACTTCAAACAGAATATAATATCCCTTTCAAAACATATAAATACGATATCATTTCTGTTTTAAAAACACAAATCAATATTATTTTCAAATATATCCTTTTTTGAAACTATAACATTTCAAAGTTATAATATTTCGAAACCAACACTTGAAATATAGCCTTTCATAACATAAAATTTTGAATTTCAGAACTTTGAAACATATTACACCACTTAAATGGTTTAAATATTAAATTACTTTATATAATAAAAATAACTTCTTCGCCTTCACAAATCAATTCCAAATATAGCTTTAAATCCCCGAATAAACCAATATAATTTCCATATATTTCAAAGCTTTAATTATTCCACCATTTCAAAACTTATTCTTTGATAATTTCACATATATCAATTTCAACTACTATTATTTTGATTTGAAATGTTAACTTAATAAATCAAATATCATTTTAGTAAAACCTTTAGACTTCAAATAACTGGACATTCTTTCAATTTAATTAACTTGATAATATTCATTTAAATCGATTTGATATTCATTTAAATCCTCTAAACAAAAATTCAAGTAATAAAATAATACCTATTAAATCTCAATTTACTTACATTTCAAATCGAATTTTCCGAGGATAATTCTTAAATACTTTAATTCAAGTCAAATTCACATTATCTTCCAACCTTAATTTTATTCGAGTCATTACAACTCAATATACAATAGAATTTAAATAGATACTTAACCATATTATATAAAAGAAATCAAACTTTATTATTTAGCTTATTTTATAATTCAAAACAAATTTATACATAGCTAAATCGATAATAAAATAGTATTTATACAACATCTAAATCAATATCAGTATAGCCCATATATTTCTTTACAAAACCAAAAATCATTTCAAAAATGATTTTATATATATACCGCGATGCCTGTATATAATTTTCTATCCTATGGTCAAGTGATATAGATATTTATCATTTCAATCCGCAATTAAAAATAAAAATGCGGTTGTATGTCATTTCAAACTGCAATCCCGAATCAAAATAAATGCATAACAACTTGCAGATTATGATGATATAAATAAAACATCCGTTCATCCATCATAAAATTTTACATCCGTCACAAGCATCAGACAAAACAATCAATCAATATCAATATATAACTGATAATCTTTAACAGGTAATTAACTGGCAGATATATTCAATAATAAATTAAATAACGGTTCAATTTAAATAAATGCAATTAACTGAGATGATGATTAAAATATATTAAACATTCATAAATAAATGCATAATCGCAATAAAAATTTAATGTAACAAACATAAGAAATTTTAGAAGTTGTGAGTGGGTTAAAACACTCACTTTTTGAATTTAAATTGAATTCAAATCCAATTTAAACCCAAAAATTGGACAGTCTCAGAATTCGTGCATGCCAGTGCCAAAATGTCCGGAATTCAGATACGATCCTAACAAAAGTAACCACGCGTAAAACGGATATCGTATGTAAAAGTTATTCGAATAAAAACGTTCGAAATCAAAAATTAAATTAAATTAACTAAAAGTTAAACAAACCCAATTTTTATGCCACGTCACCACTACATCTCAGACACGTCTTCATCTCCTTCGTACGCGCAAAACCTTACCTGACCCAAACTCATACGCGAATGAATCGCCACCAGCCGCCGCCGCACGAACGCTGCCACCACCTCATACAACTCTCGCTCCGGAACGCGCCAAACGACGCACCCAAACCCTCAGCCACCGCCAAAATTTAAACCCTAGTTGAATTAATCTCCCCAATCTAGCCATTGATTCACCAAGTGACCTACACCGATGGACTCCCCCTAGTCCCCTCTACAAGAACTAGAAATGATTTCCCGATCAGACGAAGTTCATCGTCGAGCGATGAACGGCCGAAAATTGTTCTTCGATTTCTGGACAAACAATGCGTCGAATCGAAAAACGAGTTGCAGATCTGAGTTACGCTCTTCGAGAGCTTCAAATTGATATAAAATTTGACATATATTGTGGAGTTTGAAATTTCAGCTTTGGAATTGATTTGAGATTGCAATTGGAATTAGGGTTTGTCCACCATTGGAGTGAGGAGGCGAATAGAACGTATAGAAATGAGGAACAGAGGCTGCTTGGGTTTATAATAGGATATATAGGCAGGATTGACATTGGAATGGATGGATAAGATAGATTTACGCGCTAACGCCAAAGTGGCCCAAAAATCTCGTTTCGACTCCGGAATGAAATTGGGTCAATCCATATATCAAATTAGATGTTTTTAATTATTTTAAACGCGATGGAACAAGTTTCAAGTCCAAATTCCATCGTATGAAGAAGTTATGCTAAAATCAATATTTTCAAATTGATTTCAATTAAATTGATTTCACGGCGTTTCACGTTCGTACGATCAAACGACAAGTCCTCGCTACGAAACCTAAAATCCTACAATAATTCACTGTTACGGATCCGATGAAACTAGTTTCGTCGAAATCCGAGTCAGTGGCCAAAATGACTATTTTTCCAGTTAATTAAATAAATAATTCATTAATTCATTAAATCAAACTTTCAATTTAAATCTTATAATCGACAATTCTTATCATTTTTAATTCCTTAAACATTTACACTAATTTAAAAAAATTTAACTATCAGTTTAAAATTTATAAATTCTTCAATTTCATTAAATTCAACAATTATAAATTAAATTTTCAATAATTCTATTGAATTCACTATTCATTCTTTATTATTCAATTAATTATTATCCACGGATGAAATTAACATTTGTTTATGGTTTGTTACGTTGTTATTCTCCAATTTCATCTTAAACTCCATTAATGTAATATTTAAATAATTAATTCCAATTAATTGCAATAAACCCAATTACCATAATTTAAATTTAAATAAATGAATTTTGATTCCCACTCTTATTATTCAAACAATCATTATCCTATAAACATATTTTGACATTTGGTTACGTTTCATTACACTGATACTTTTCGTTTTACCTTTATTCGTTGTAACTATTTTATTCTCACTTATTGTGTAATAACTACCATAATCCAATCATATTTAAAATTTTCAATTTCACCCATTAATTTAGATTTTTAATCCAATAAATTAATTTACCGTGGCTCTATTCTTTATCACATTAATTGTTACTTTAATTTGCATCAAAACGTTAAATTAAGATTTGTTGAAATTGATTACCATAGTTTATTTGACACATTAAATAAATAAACAACCTATATTAATTGTCACCTATTTGCTTTTATTCGCATTTAAAAGTTAGCTACCTATCAACCCAGGTTATTATCCCATATATAAGACAAATTTTATTCAATTTCTATTTACATAAATATTTAATTCCAATTGCTGCAATAATTACGCTTTGTATAAATTGGATTTAGATGGAATGATTTGTTTGTCTTTCATTAAACTACTATATTCAAAAATCCAGCCTTTCTTTGTATTAACTACTATTTCCCCTTTATTATAATTGCCAGATATGTACATAAATTACGGTTTATAGTCTCAATCAATTTATTTACTTGGTTTCATACTTTTATTACATCAATTACCTTATAAATAAATTACGTTTCTATTCAATTTACACAATTCAGCTTTAATTAACTTCGTTGTTATATTCCATCCTAGTTATTATTTCACTATTTATTATAATTTCTTACATCATATGAATTCATTCTATTCCCCTAAATCATACAATAATTCGTATATTCATACAATACTTACCTTTATTTACTTAATTTGCATTTATAACCAAGTCTAATATTTTTACTTATTGGAATTTCCTTCCATTTATTTATTATTAACTTTACTTAGTATTGTTTACCTTGCATTAACATTATTGTCTAAATTTACATGCAGCTACTACTAATCAACATTATTCTTGCATTGGTTAATTAAATGCTTACTTTTAATTTCTTATTTTCCAATTTATACCCAAGTGCAACAATTTACACTATTAAATCATTGGGATTCCACTCCAATTATCAATAATTAACTTTTAAATTGTCATTGCTACACTTTTTTTTACATTCATTTCATTATAAATTATAAAAAAATTCTTTCTTTCTAAATTTAATTACAAAGATCCAATTTAAATTAACCAATTTATTCATTAAAATTTACGGTTCGTTACATACATGGTGGAGATTCGAGAATGAAGTAGGATGGTGGCGACGTTTTATTGACGTATGTACGTGGACCCGACTCCCGTGAATTGACATAAGGTGGCTAAAACAGGAGCGAATCCGGGCCAATGAGGTGGCTTCTCTTATCACAAACTTCTTCATCTGCCATTCTATTGCTTTGTGATTGATTGGTGTGCACCTTTGATTTCCGGAGTGTGACTCGAGGTGGACGGTAGTGGCTGCTATGTGTTACCACCAGTCTGGATGCGTAATTGGTATATCTACCTTGGCATTGCCTCGTTGTGCCGTGTCACCTAACCTAGCGCGCCTTGTACGATTTTGGTTTTTGTGCTGTACCTAAGGAGTATCCTCTGGTGGCTTCCCGATCAAGAGGGACCATGGTACTGTATAGACTATTGACACTATGTATGTGTTAAGGTGGAAAATGTAAAGCCTTAACGCTATTTTAAGTATGTTTACTTTACTTTAGACATTATTATAATAGCGTATATAACTACATAGTAAATAGTTTAACGGATCCTTAAAGGATGGGCGGTCCCAAGCATCTTTTAAGTTACTTGTGCAATTTATTACAGTTCACTTGAGTCGGTTTACATTGTATAAGTATGTATGTCCCGACTTGAGTGTTTTGCGTTTTTCTTTACGCTTGGGTCAGCGTGAGTATCTGCTTTAGATTTCACCTTCTGGAGCAAGGATTTGCTGGAGACTATCTATCTAGTTGTTATCTATTTCCATTTAGTATTTCTATTCAGCTTATGTACTAGTGGACATTTATGTATTGGGGTTTTTGCTGTATTTTCTTTTTAGACTATGGTATTTTGTACTTGTTTTGAGACTGTGTTGAGACTGTATTGTAGTAGCTTCATGAACTACTGTGGTATTTTTTATTTTCGCTACGAGTTATTCTGATATTATCTGTGTCTATGATTCTGTGATTGGTTTAATTAGCTCCAAATTATTTTACAATAGATTGTTTTGGATTATTCAAGTCTGGTATGTGTGGTTTTATTGCCGATTTGAATGGTGCAAAATAGTGGGTTGTTACATTTCATATTCCAACATTTATTTCTTAAATTATTCCATTCTTATATTAAAATCTATTATTACACTCAATCATTACCCTATGGGCATAGTTAGCATTTGTTTATATCTTATTACATTAATATTCTCCTATTTCATCTAATTTACATTAACATAATATTTACGTTTAGTCGCAATTTATTCCAAATTAAATTCAACAGATTGATTAAATAGGTAGCATATAATAATTGTCACTTTTTCTTACTTTAATCACATTTATAAGTTTATAATCTTCAAATAAATGAGATAACTACTTACACCACCATGATTTTTCCCAAGTACAATGAATTACATATTATTTCACCAATTAATTATAACATTCAATATTTTCCCTTACTTTCCATTTATAACTAATTAAATTTCAATGGATTAACTGTTCGTCGACGGAAATTCTATTGGATTAGAAAACCGTCGAACGAATTTTGAAATAAAAATAACCGCAAGCGCACGGTGTACAAATGTAGCACGTGGCGAATACGGGTCAATCCACAGGGAATTGTTGATTTTAAAATTCTATTCAATCAAATTAAACCAAAGTCGAGAGTGATTAGCTAAAAAAAATGATACAAATAAGCAAAAGAAAATTGATAAAAATATGAGAGTGTTAAGACAATTTAGACGCAATTTCCACTCTCTAGATCACATAAATCAACAATTTGAAGTTATGATCTCTCTTTTCTAGTCATTAGTGAATTAGTTGATGTGCTTATCATAAGTATGGTATATTTGTGCTATTAATTAGCTCAATATAAACCATCAAACTATAACACAACCACTAATACACTTTTAAATTTCATAAAATATGACAACAAAGTTGAAAGCAAAATCTATTTTAAGCATGGCCTATTAACCATTAATTAGAAATATAAGCCATCAAATTTTAATTTCAACAATCACTTCCTTGCCATAATCATATGTAAATGAAGAGGCAATTTGTGTTTTGTTTGTTTAAGTATAGTCTATTTGTTATGAACAACATAGACTATCAAATTCAAAGCTAAACAACATCATTAAACCACTTCAATCATTCTCATTAAGCACAAAAAGAGAGCATAAACATCAAAATGTTGGATCTACATACTAGAGAGCTTCATTACCCCTAAATTGAAGGGATTAAGCTCTCATATTTGTTATCATATGAACAAATGTAGAAAACAACATTAAACAAGAAGAGAGAAAGAGAGCAAAATGAAAAGAAAAATTATTCTACTTGCATAAAATAAAAGAGATCTATACTAGAACATGAAAGAAAATAAACAAGAAAAGAAAATGAACATGTAATTAAAAGGAAACACTAAATAACATTGCATAAAAAAAAATACATGAAGAAAAATGGCTAAGTAGCCATGAAAAGGGAAAGAGAGCTTTATTTTATTTTCTAAACTAAAACTAACTAACTAAGAGGAAGATGGCTACATGAAACATAAGGGGTATTTACACAAGTTAGAAACCCTAATGCATATTTTTGGGGAGTATCCAAAATTCCCTTGGAGGAAATGTGGTCACCAAGTAACTATTAACTTCCATTAATCATCCATTAAGTATGCATGAAGATTTAATGGCCATAAGCATGTGGATTAGCTTCTAATTTGTACATCAAGAAAGGTGGGTAGGTGGGGTCCTCCATTATCATGCCTTTGAATTATTTCCATCTTCATTTGTTCTATTCACCCTTGTGCATACATATATTTTCATGAAGCCACTTGTGTTTGAATTTTAATTCCTACAAAATACATAGAAATTTTCAATTAAATTTTCACAAATTAATAAATGCACAAAAAAGACAATTTTGTCCCTATATGAAGATGAATATGTGACAATTTGAAAATAATTTTAATTTGGTTTAAACAAGTTAAAATACCCAATATGATCATTTATTTAATTTAAATAGAATAAATATGGTGGTAAAAATATGCACATTTACGTGCACATCAAATACCCCCACACTTATCTTTTTATTCGTCCTCGCATAAATTAAAACTAAGGTAAATCCGTTTTCGTAGGGAGCACGATTGCATTGAGCGTATGCAACAAGCCGTTAAACCTCTAGGTGTCCCCAGTAGGACGAGTGTTGTCTTGTGAGGGTTTTCAGCGGATATTACCCACAAAATCCAAATGCATGATGAAAATATTTACAAAATGCAAGATTTATTTACAAAGAGATGAATGCAAATTTTTGAAAATATTTACAAATAAAGGATTTATTTTCAAATTGACACAAATAAGTTAAATATAGGTTTTGGTTATTATCTTGAAAATTTATGTCATTTACTCGTCAAAATTTTCAACAAAATCAAGTTATCATAACAAATAGACAATAGTTTAATTTGTTGTTTCGGTTGATAACAAAGTGTAGTTATAAAATGGATCCTTAGTTGATTATCAAAGTTTATCAAAGTGGTATTTTCATTTCTTTTCAATAACAAATCAAATCAAATAAGTAAAAATAGTGCTAGGATTTCAATTGCTTGCTCTCTCATTATTTGCAAGAAAAATTACAAACCTAGCTCAGGTAAACCGAGGCTAGATATACCACCCATGCACTGCCTTTCGGGCTTATGTGAGGGGAGTACAGAGCATGGCGAGTGCACACACTTTCGTGCATACACCTATCGACCGTAGGTGGTTTTTTTTTACATGTGTTCCATACATGCATAACCGTGGGGACTTTTAAATGAGTATGAAAGCACATAATCAAAGATATCAAGTAATTCACCCGTGCATAACCGTGAGGACTTTTAGATGAGAATGAATACTTGGATGTTATTATTATTATTATTATTATTATTTTTTAAGAGAGAGAGAGTTTTGCAAAATCATCTTAGCACTATTTAACTTAGAAGACAAAAAAATGTTATGTCCTTTACTTTAAATCAACCACTTTTTAAAACAAAGATTTTCAATTGGGATATACTTCATAATTAACACGTATGAATCTTCCTATATACTAGTTAAACCATTATTATTTGTAATCAAATTTCATTTTTATTTTCGTTTAGACAAATAAATTTCCAAAAATTTCAATTTAATAAACCAAAACCATATATTTATCTTATAGTGTTTCTTTTAAAAATAAATCAAAAGAAAATTTCTTTTTGGGATTTTTTTTAATTTTTTTTTGTGATTTTAAAGTAAAAATAAACCATGAAAATAAAAATGAAGATGAGTCTCCCCCCCACACTTGATTTTGACTGTGTCTCCACAGTCAACCCAAGTGAAAGGGATGTTTATTATTATTTACATGAAAACGAACGGTATTTAAACGAGATCTGAAAGTATATTGTCAAAAAGTAAATGAAACGGTCTTCCAAAAACCGATTCATTTGTCTCGTCGAGTATACGAGACACAGCTTAAGCTCGAAAAACCAAATCGTAAAAGATTTCGAAGTTGAGTGTGGATTTGGAAAAACGAAAGTCGTTTTATTGAAAATCGTATGAGTTGTTTTATTTTCGATGATTATTGGGGTTGATAAAATAATTGATTGAAATTCAAGTTTATTTTCACCAAATTGAAGTTCAAACTTATCATTGAAAACTTCTTCAAAATTATCGATTTCAAAATCAAAACGGTGATCGAAATTTTCCCCTTTAGAATTCAACAACTCATTTTCAAAAAGTCCATATGTAACAACCCGCATATTTGTCGATTTTTATATTTAAATATTTTATTTAAATATTTTATCGATACTCGGAATTTAGTCCGAAAAGCTACTTTTTGCATATGGTCGAATTAGGACTCGGGACCACTCCCATTGAGTTTAAAATGCCGTTTGCGACCTTTTTGAGTATAAGCTTCGATATGTTTGGAGATAGTAGAATTTTGACCTTTTTCACTTAGGGCTTTGGTTTGGGCTGAACCCATTAGCCACTTACTAACTCAGTCCCAACCCTCTCCAACTCTTCATTACTTCATTTCTAATTCCTAACACTCAAGCTCAAGCAAAAATGGTGGAAGAGAATGGGAATTAGAAACTCCAAGCCCTAGTTCCTCTTGCTAGCTCAAGTTCTTGCTCCAAAATCAAAGAGAACCCATTAGTAAGCATCTCCTTCTTCTTCTCCAACTCATTCTCTCTTTGATTTCAGAAATTTCCTAAACCTAACTTAGGGAATGTTCTTCTTTTAAGCTTACATTCAAGCTTCTAGTGTTGAGATTGAAGTGTGGTTGATCTCCCCTTGTCTTCAAGCTTCTCATTCATTGTTTTTGGGTTCAAAGGTGAGATTTTTATCTCACATCTATGCTTATATTTATCTTCGATTGTTAGGTATGAATTCCTAACATTTATTCGTGTGCAATTGCTTTTGGTTTGGATTGATTTGGTGAATATTCCAATTTTTAGTGTTTTGGGTTCAAATCTTTAAAAATCCTAACTTTGATGTTTGAATGTGTTTTTGATTGTGCATCGAAGAGCTTTTAGGGCCGGGTAGTCGATAGGCATAAACCCTTAGCGCCGTTGCTCGAGCGAATGCAATTTGATCGTGTTTGCACCTCTTTTGAAATAGGGCAGGGGAGTGCTGGCAACAGGTTCGGCCGACCGAGCCCCTGGGCCGGTCGACCGACCTGCTACCCAGGCACTTCCTGCCTCTGTTTGGAAGTGCCGATTACAGGCCTCGACCGACCGAGCCCCTGGGCCGGTCGACCGACGTGTTGCCCCGGGCACTTCTAACCCCTGTTTCGGTCAACCGACTCAGGGAGTCCGGTCGACCGACCTGCTTCTATTTGCCAACTATGCCTATTTTGCCTAGTTGTCTGAAATTCCAACTTTAATCGACTTGTGTTATTTCCCTATCTGTTGTTATCATTTGTTATTGACTTTGATGACTTATTTTCTGCGGGAATTCTTGGAATATCCATTTCGATGGATTCGGTATCGATTTCTTTGGATTTTATTCACATTTTCGAATGTGAATCTTAGTGATTGGTTGTTCCTACAATCTTCTTTATGCTTTGTCACTTTAAAAATATAAAGGTTTTCTATACTAGTAGTAAATATCAAAACTCTTTCTTCAAATGATTTCAACACTATTTTAGTACAAAGCTCGTTTCTTAAACCGTTTTCCAATCTATTAGTATATACAAGCCTTTACCTCACTCGTATGAGAAATCTAATTAAACGACTTAGTAAAACAAGTGGTATGAAACGCTTGCGTTTACTTCGTCGGTTAATTATTGGACTTGTTCGATTGAATCTCTTGTGACAATTTTCTAGTGGAGACCTACAATTTGTTCGTAAATATTTAAGTTAAGCTAGTGGTTATGGGACATGAAGCTAAGCTCATATATTTACTAGCTTACTGTAATCGACACTTCCCTTTGATCATGACGATCATTTTATGTTTTAGACTAGCATTGTGCAATGTCTTAGAGATTTGGTTCATCGGATGTCACGCTGTACGACGTCGTTGTTCCCTTTGATTGTGTTTTGGTTCATCGGATGTCTCGTTCTACGACGTCGTTGTTCCCTTTGATTGTGTTTTGGTTCATCGGATGTCTCGCTGTACGACGTCGTTGTTCCCTTTGATTGTGTTCTGGTTCATCGGATGTCTCGCTGTACGACGTCGTTGTTCCCTTTGATTGTGTTTTGGTTCATCCGATGTCACGCTGTACGACGTCGTTGTTCCCTTTGATTTTGATTTGGTTCATCGGATGTCTCGCTGTACGACGTCGTTGTTCCCTTTGATTGTGTTTTGGTTCATCGGATGTCTCGCTGTACGACATCGTTGTTCCCTTTGATTGTGTTTTGGTTCATCGGATGTCACGCTGTACGACGTCGTTGTTCCCTTTGATTGTGATTTGGTTCATCGAATGTCTCGCTGTACGACGTCGTTGTTCCCTTTGATTGTGTTTTGGTTCATCGGATGTCTCGTTGTACGACGTCGTTGTTCCCTCTGATTGTGTTTTGGTTCATCGGATGTCTCGCTGTACGACGTCGTTGTTCCCGTTGATTGTGTTTTGGTTCATCGGATGTCACGCTGTACGACGTTGTTGTCCCCTTTGATTGTGATTTCTGGATTTCGCGTGTTGAATTTTGGAATTTATGTTTCACCAACTTTTACGATTGGCATTGATATATATGTCATTTATTGTGGCTTGGTGAATGAAATTAGGAGTATGACATTCCTTTTTATCTTGAGTAGATTATTGTGATATTGATTAATCTCTTGTTGATTTTCAATTACTTATATATCACATCTTGGCGTTGTGATTATTATACGTTTAGTCATATCTCTTATTCTTTATCATTTCATCTGATATTTATAGCTAGACTGATCCGTTTATTATTCTCTTATTAAATAATACTCGGGTCAGACTGAGATATTACAGGTGCTTCCTCATGGCTTCCTATCTGGAACCATCTTCTGACTTTTGGCTAACTACTTTAGCTTATTTGTTTTTTGTTGTATACATTTGAGATACAGACTCTATGATGTATACTTATTCTTTTGTCTAGCACTTGTATCTATTCTTTTTGATATTGTGGATCTTGTTGACCACTACTCTGATGTACACTTTCATGTGTTATATTCATATCTATTTCCGCCTTTGTGATATGAATTGTCTGTGACCGATTTATGTTATGTTTATTTCTATATTTGTTTCCGAAGGATTCATATAGCCACCGTGTAGTAGCTTTGAGTTTGTGTCGGTATGTCGGATTTCCTCTTGAAATAGAATGCATGTTATATTATCTGACATATCGGTGCTCGCGCAAAGAAATTACACGGATGGTCGCTCCTCAACAGCCTTATTCTCCGTGCTAGTTGACAGCATTCACCATAATGTTCTTGGCTAGCGTGGGTATAGAGGTGGGGCGTCACAGCTTGGTATCAGAGCCAAACTTCGGAACAATATGGAATATTATAACAAGGATCATCGTCCTAAGTCCATCTTAGGAGTCGTGCTTTAGGATTTAATTCGAGTCTTCGTACAGATTCATCCTATTTTCCTTATGATTCCTTGTTTTATCAATAAAGTTTGATTGAAATTTATTTTGAGAATAACTTTTTCCTCTTCTTTCTTTCTTTCTTAAAGAAGAGAAATGGTTAGACCTGGCCGTCCCAGCGCCGGTCAATCTAGTGCTACTCCCCAAGATGGAGTATTCATGTCTGCTCAGCAGCTTTTAGATCTCGTGAAGAATGCTCAAGCTGCCGGTCCCAATCCAGAGTCTGCTCATCCTAGATCCGGTTTTGCACGCTTGTGCAGAGACTATACCGATTTGGGTGGAAGGCCATTCGGGGGATCCGAGAGTGTTATAGAAATTCAAGCTTGGCTCAAATCATGCGATCACATCTTTTCTCGCATGAACCTTATTGACCTTCATCGAGTCCAAGTGGCTTCTAGCATGCTCCAAGAAAGAGCATTAGATTGGTATGAGCTCTTAACTTCGGAGATTATCGAAGCAGATCTTACTTGGGAACAGTTCCGGGAAAGATTCGAATTGAAATTTGTACCGGAGGCTGAAAAAGTAACCTTGGCCCGGCGTTTTATTGACCTTGTTCAAGGTGAATCTTCTGTGACAGACTATGTTGCATCTTTCGAGTCTCTTTCTAAATACGGGGTTGAGTATATTAATACCCCGATGAAGAAAAATCAAAGATTTGTCTATGGCTTGAATAAGAATCTTAAGAAGCCATTGCTTCTGAAACTTGAGGTTTCATTTGATCAGCTTATTGATATCGCTCTTCGCCTTGAAGAGGCCGATAATGAAGGTGATGTTGAAGTTGTGCGTGCCCAACAGAACTTCGACAATAACTTGAAGAGGCCTATCAAATTCAAAGGCTCCAATTCTAATAAGAAAGGGAAACAACAAACTCCGGTAGCAAAGTCTCCTATCTCCAGTCGTGGACGATGCTACAATTGTGGTTCCACGGACCACTATGCAAAGGAGTGCCCGAAAACTCTCTTTTGCCGTTATTGGAAAAGTTCGGGTCATCTTATATCTACATGTCCCATTCTTCAAAGCAGGAGAGAGGGAGAGCTGAATATTGTGCAAGCCCCTAGTGGCACTTCTCGTGGTCAAGGTATTTCTCATTTAATCCTTGATTACATTTATTTTGTGATCTTCTTATTTGAGTTCTTTTTGATATGGGTTTCATCTCACTATTTTATATCAAAAGAACTTGTTGATTCTTTTTCTTTGAAAATATTTTGGGCTTGATGTCTTCCTTGAGGATTGCGAATCCGGATTAGTAGATCTGCAACACTCAATTCGCTTTTATTTGATGTCGAAAATTATTTTATGTGATTTTTCTTTCCAAGCCAATATTTTTACTTAGGCTCCGGAATTGATTTGTGCGATAGGATTGGCTTAATCATTAATGAAGCCTATATCCTATTATCTCGAGGGGACTATTCATCTTCGACATTTTCAATCTGTTAAGCAGATTTCTATTTTTCCTTTATGATTTTGATTCCAACTTGATGGCATCATTTTATTCCTTAAGCCCACTTATAAGGAAAGTGTTATTTCTCTCATACATGTAGTTTGAAAAGTTTTCCGGTATTTTTGAGCTTGTCTTAGGAATTATCACCTAAGAAATCTTTTGTGTGGTGCTAAGGTCTTTTCAGTTTGACCTTGCCACCGATTTTCATTTGGCTACGAGTCACGTGAGTTAGCATTCCACTTACGCACTCCGCACTCGTTATGATTCTAATGAATGACTTATTTTGTCATTCAATTTGTCCAGCTTATTTCATCCATTTTATATATCAAATATTCTATGAGTATTTCGATGAGACCATTCTTGTATTTATTGGTTTTGGATGAAAATAGTAATTTAAAATTTTGCAAAATCTTTTTCATAAGATTTATTTAGAAGTATAACCGGATTTTTGTTCTTAAAACGAACGAAGAATATTCTTAGAAGTTTTTGAGAAACTTACTTATCCTATAGAATACGATTTTGTGATTGTATTGCCCATTTAGTGTGTTAAGAATTCTGGTCGATGCGCTTGATCAACGTTATCGATAAGAATCTCCTAAACGCTTTGATGAGACAATCAGACACGATATATTGACTTGTAAAAATGTAAATTTTTCTAGAAACATTTTTACATTGAGATAATTGAGATTTTGAAAGTTTTAACCTTTCAGGAAAGAAGGTTATTTAAAAGAAATTCTTTCTTTTCGATACTCTTGTTCTTGTGATTCCCGAGGGGGAACCAAGACTTTATCTTTTGTACCAATGCTTATCGTATTGGTTTGGATGCCGTTCTCTTACATGAGATAACGTGCTATCACTTGTGCTTCTAAATCATTAAAAGCCGATTGAGACTAGATATGCCACTCATGATCTAGTGCTCGCGGCTATTGTTTTTACTTTTGGAATTTAGCATCATCACATTTGGATGAGAAATTTGTTCTCCATCTCGATCATAAATCTTTGGAATATTTGTTTTCTCATAAGAAACTTCATGTCGACTCGAATTCCTAGCATCTTGTGATCTTGATATTCTTTTATTCCCGGAAGGGAAATCGTGTTGCCAATGCGCTTTGTCGTAGGCAACAAGTGGTTGATTCTTTGATGATGTCTTAAGGGAATTATCTTTTTATCAAGTTCATCGGGCGTTTCGATGTACTTCGTTTTATTGAGTTTCATCTCATTTCTTTTATGGACTTGCGTCTGATGTTCTTTTATGGTGTTCGGTTCATCGGATGTATTGTTATTATACTACATCGATATTCTGTCTTATTTGATTCATTGGATGTACCGTTTGTACTACATCAATGCCTTTGCTTTTGATACATTGGATGTACCGTTTGTACTACATCAATGTTTTTGCTATTGGATTCATTGGATGTACCGTTTGTACTACATCAATGTATTTGCTATTGGATTCATTGGATGTACCGTTTGTACTACATCAATGTCTTTGCTATTTGATTCATTGGATGTACCGTTTGTACTACATCAATGTCTTTGCTTTTGGATTCATTGGATGTACCGTTTGTACTACATCAATGTCTTTGCTTTTGATACATTGGATGTACCGTTTGTACTACATCAATGTCTTTGCTTTTGATACATTGGATGTACCGTTTGTACTACATTAATTTTTTTTTGCTATTTGATTCATTGGATGTACCGTTTGTACTACATCAATATCTTTGCTATTAGATTCATTGGATGTACCGTTACCTCAATGTCTTTGCTTTGGTTCATTGGGCGTACCGTTTTTGTACTACGTTGATGTCCTAAATTATTTGAGTTTCTAGTTCCTCGGGCGTACTGTTATTACACTACGTCATTGCACCAGCTCAATTTTCTGCTATTCTTGACGTTCTCTACGTCTTTCATCTACGGAAATGCTTTTATGTTTCCGGTTTTATTCTTGCGCCTGGTGTTATTGATGAAATTGAAGTTTCACCAGATTTGATTTATGAGCAACATTCCATTCGCATCATTACTTCGAAGGTTGCGCGCCTTCGGAATAAAGATGTCCTTCTTGTGAGAGTTCAATGGTTCCCAAATCCTAAGGATTGCTCTTGGGAATCCAGAGAATTCATTGAGCGATCCCGTTAAGGCTTACTCTTTCATGCTCCTTATGGTGAACTTCTTATTTCAATTTTCTTTTGTGTTGATATGCTTCCATGGTTGTTACTTCTTATTTTCCTCTTAAGTATTGCGAGGACGCAATTTCTTTAAGGAGGGGAGTCTGTAACAACCCGCATATTTGTCGACTTTTATATTTAAATATTTTATTTAAATATTTTATCGATACTCGGAATTTAGTCCGAAAAGCTACTTTTTTCATACGGTCGAATTAGGACTCGGGACCACTCCCATTGAGTTTAAAATGTCGTTTGCGACCTTTTTGAGTATAAGCTTCGATATGTTTGGAGATAGTAGAATTTTGACCTTTTTCACTTAGGGCTTTGGTTTGGGCTGAACCCATTAGCCACTTACTAACTCAGTCCCAACCCTCTCCAACTCTTCATTACTTCATTTCTAATTCCTAACACTCAAGCTCAAGCAAAAATGGTGGAAGAGAATGGGAATTAGAAACTCCAAGCCCTAGTTCCTCTTGCTAGCTCAAGTTCTTGCTCCAAAATCAAAGAGAACCCATTAGTAAGCATCTCCTTCTTCTTCTCCAACTCATTCTCTCTTTGATTTCAGAAATTTCCTAAACCTAACTTAGGGAATGTTCTTCTTTTAAGCTTACATTCAAGCTTTTAGTGTTGAGATTGAAGTGTGGTTGATCTCCCCTTGTCTTCAAGCTTCTCATTCATTGTTTTTGGGTTCAAAGGTGAGATTTTTATCTCACATCTATCCTTATATTTATCTTCGATTGTTAGGTATGAATTCCTAACACTTATTCGTGTGCAATTGCTTTTGGTTTGGATTGATTTGGTGAATATTCCAATTTTTAGTGTTTTGGGTTCAAATCTTTAAAAATCCTAACTTTGATGTTTGAATGTGTTTTTGATTGTGCATCGAAGAGCTTTTAGGGCCGGGTAGTCGATAGGCATAAACCCTTAGCGTCGTTGCTCGAGCGAATGCAATTTGATCGCGTTTGCACCTCTTTTGAAATAGGGCAGGGGAGGGCTGGCAACAGGTTCGGCCGACCGAGCCCCTGGGCCGGTCGACCGACCTGCTACCCAGGCACTTCCTGCCTCTGTTTGGAAGTGCCGATTACAGACCTCGGCCGACCGAGCCCCTGGGCCGGTCGACCGACCTGGTGCCCCGGGCACTTCCAACCCCTGGTTCGGTCAACCGACTCAGGGAGTCCGGTCGACCGACCTGCTTCTATTTGCCAACTATGCCTATTTTGCCTAGTTGTCTGAAATTCCAACTTTAATCGACTTGTGTTATTTCCCTATCTGTTGTTATCATTTGTTATTGACTTTGATGACTTATTTTCTTCGGGAATTCTTGGAATATCCATTTCGATGGATTCGGTATCGATTTCTTTGGATTTTATTCACATTTTCGAATGTGAATCTTAGTGATTGGTTGTTCCTACCATCTTCTTTGTGATTTGTCACTTTAAAAATATAAAGGTTTTCTATACTAGTAGTAAATATCAAAACTCTTTCTTCAAATGATTTCAACACTATTTTAGTACAAAGCTCGTTTCTTAAACCGTTTTCCAATTTATTAGTATATACAAGCCTTTACCTCACTCGTATGAGAAATCTAATTAAACGACTTAGTAAAACAAGTGGTATGAAACGCTTGCGTTTACTTCGTCGGTTAATTCTTGGACTTGTTCGATTGAATCTCTTGTGACAATTTTCTAGTGGAGACCTACAATTTGTTCGTAAATATTTAAGTTATGCTAGTGGTTATGGGACATGAAGCTAAGCTCATATATTTACTAGCTTACTGTAATCGACACTTCTCTTTGATCATGACGATCATTTTATGTTTTAGACTAGCATTGTGCAATGTCTTAGAGATTTGGTTCATCGGATGTCACGCTGTACGACGTCGTTGTTCCCATTGATTGTGTTTTGGTTCATCGGATGTCTCGCTGTACGACGTCGTTGTTCCCTTTGATTGTGTTTTGGTTCATCGGATGTCTCGCTGTACGACGTCGTTGTTCCCTTTGATTGTGTTTTGGTTCATCGGATTTCTCGCTGTACGACGTCGTTGTTCCCTTTGATTGTGTTTTGGTTCATCGGATGTCTCGCTGTACGACGTCGTTGTTCCCTTTGATTGTGTTTTGGTTCATCGGATGTCACGCTGTACGACGTCATTGTTCCCTTTGATTGTGATTTGGTTCATCGGATGTCTCGCTGTACGACGTCGTTGTTCCCTTTGATTGTGTTTTGGTTCATCGGATGTCTCGATGTACGACGTCGTTGTTCCCTTTGATTGTGTTTTGGTTCATCGGATGTCACGCTGTACGACGTCGTTGTTCCCTTTGATTGTGATTTGGTTCATCAGATGTCTCGCTGTACGACGTCGTTGTTCCCTTTGATTGCGTTTTGGTTCATCGGATGTCTCGTTGTATGACGTCGTTGTTCCCTTTGATTGTGTTTTGGTTCATCGGATGTCTCACTGTACGAAGTCGTTGTTCCCTTTGATTGTGTTTTGGTTCATCGGATGTCACGCTGTACGACGTCGTTGTCCCCTTTGATTGTGATTTCTGGATTTCGTGTGTTGAATTCTGGAATTTATGTTTCACCAACTTTTACGATTGGCATTGATATATATGTCATTTATTGTGGCTTGGTGAATGAAATTAGGAGTATGACATTCCTTTTTATCTTGACTATATTATTGTGATATTGATTAATCTCTTGTTGATTTTCAATTACTTATATATCACAGCTTGGCGTTATGATTATTATACGTTTAGTCATATCTCTTATTCTTTATCATTTCATCTGATATTTATAGCTAGACTGATCCGTTTATTATTCTCTTATTAAATAATACTCGGGTCAGACTGAGATATTACAGGTGCTTCCTCATGGCTTCCTATCTGGAACCATCTTCTGACTTTTGGCTAACTACTTTAGCTTAGTAGTTTTTTGTTGTATATATCTGAGATACAGACTCTATGATGTATACTTATTCTTTTGTCTAGCACTTGTATCTATTCTTTTTGATATTGTGGATCTTGTTGACCACTACTCTGATGTACACTTTCATGTGTTATATTCATATCTATTTCCGCCTTTGTGATATGAATTGTCTGTGACTGATTTATGTTATGTTTATTTCTATATTTGTTTCCGAAGGATTTATATAGCCACCGTGTAGTAGCTTTGAGTTTGTGTTGGTGTGTCGGTTTTCCTCTTGAAATAGAATGCATGTTATATTATCTGACATATCGGTGCTCGCGCAAAGAAATTACACGGATGGTCGCTCCTCAACAGCCTTATTCTCCGTGCTAGTTGACAACATTCACCGTAATGTTCTTGGCTAGCGTGGGTATAGAGGTGGGGCGTCACACCATAAAACTCATGTTCATTAAATTCGACTTCCTTTGTTGGATTATCAACAACTTCATCGTGTAAATGGAGTTTAAAATTCAAAGTTGTCGTATTCAAGTTTTCAAAAAAAGGAAGATTAAAGTTTAAATCGAATTTCGCACCCTCAAAAGAATTGAAATCCAACTTAATTACCGTATTTTCAACAACTTGATTAAGATCGTCATTATCAATTTCAAAAGGTTTCATTTGAAAATCATCGATTTGGGTAAAAGATGGATTATCGTTTGACTCGTCACACATTGAAATTTGAGTTTGTTTCTCACAAAAAATTTCCAATGTTTTAATCAACAAATATGTGTGATCATCATAAATTTCATTCATTTGCTCAACAAAGTCAAATTTGTAATTATTAACTTGAAAATTTTCGATTTGGACTTGTTGAGAACAAGAATTGTCAATTTGGATAAACGGTAGATTATTATTTGATTCTTCGCAAGTTGAGATTTGATTATGATTTTCATCGATTTTTTTTGTATTTTTCAAGTAATAAATCCCCGTTATCCTTTTCCATTTGGTCAACAAAATCAAATTCATGGTTATTAATTTGAAAACTTTCATGTTGAATTTGTTGATAACCAAAGTTTTCGATCGTATCATTATTGAAACAATTCCCATTGCCAAAATTATTTGAAAATTGATTTACATTTTCGTCTTTATTTTGAAATTCATCCTGAAACTCGAAATTGAATTGGCATTGGTTACACTCGAAATCATTTGAATTTTGAAGTGAGTTCAAATTTTGATTATTTTGAAAACCTTAGTTCGAGTTATAGGACAAATATGAATTGCACCACTCATTTATCTCTTGATTTTGTTGTGTTGCAATTTCAAGTAAGGATGAAATACTATTTTCAAGATTTGAAGCTTGGTCATCGTTTTAAAAATTTCGTGGTTCAAAATTCAAATCGTTTAAAGAATAGTTGTTGTTGAAATATCCACACGAATTTGGAGTGAAATCATACGAATTATATTGATTTTCGCAACTATTGTAAACTTCACGTAAGTGGGGAAACTCGGACATTTACAAGAATGTTTTTGTGTTTTTTTTGGTAAAAGAAAAATATTTACAAATGGAATTTATTTTTCAAAATGGAAAATTGATTTTTGTTTTGTTTTTATTTTTCAATCTTTTTTTTGTTGAATTTTGGTTTTTCTAAATTTTTTTTGGATTTTTTTGAAATTTCAAAGAAAAGGATTTAAAAATTTCAAAGAAAAAGGAATATTTACAATTTTTTTTGGTTTTGGATTTTGAATTTTTTTTTTTAAATATGCATGAACTAATGCAACTAAATGAATGCAAGGGTTAATTACAAATGATTTATCCTAAGTTAACACAAAATCATATAGTCACACACTGTCTTAAATCAACAAAAATATTTCTCAGCCAGGTAATGGGCAGGGGTTATCGGTGCACCACGAATCACCTTAGCAATGCAGCCGAAGGTTTAAGTACCTTCAGAGGAACAACCACTATAATATTTACGAATCACCGTAATATTTATAAATGGTTATTACTCTGCCGTAGCTTAGACACCAAGAAATTAAATTGTTCAAAGAAGACAACTGTCAATATACAATTAAGTGAGTTATTATTTAATCAAATTCTAAGATGAAATGCAAAGCTGAAATAAAACGTGTATTAATGATGCAACTAGAATGAAATTTTGTTTATGCTTTTGATTTTTGGTTAATGCAAGCAACTAACAATGCAAGACAAACAGAAACAATAGATATATACAATGCAAGGAAAATAAAAAGAAAATTATAAATAAGCAAGCAGTTTTTTTTTGGCAACCTCGAAGCCAACAATTTATTTTAGCAAGCAAGACTCCTCCTTCTGCAATTCTGCTTTAGCACCCTGAAATAAAAACAAGATATATACAAGTTTTTTTTTTTTTTGGAAAGGAAACTTAAAAGTAGGGTTTTACTTAAAAATTTTTTTTTTAACAAATTTAAACAAGCCAAATTAAAATAAATTAAAACAAAACAAATCTATTCTTCTTTTTTTTGGATAAATCAAAGCAAAACTAAAGGAAAACAAATTAAACAAAAAAAAGTGTTCAAACCCTTTCTTTTAGGATGGATCAAAGAAAAGAAAATATGAAAACAAAATTATTTAACTAAAAGCAAACAAATAAAAAGAAAAGTTACTATACTCGGCCCGTTCAACAACAAACCCACCCGGCCCATATTTCTATTAAGTACACAGAGAAGAGTAAAAATATCCAAGAAAATCATCTCCCATCCTCGTTCAAAACAGAATTCGATTTCCACCTGTTACTCAAAACCGAAATCAATTTCCCAAAGCCAAAAGTTTATTGTTTGATGTCGCAACGGTTTTAGCGTTTCGATGTTGGATTTGAGGGAGAGTGATGGAGTTCGCGATTCTCGATTCAGGCACGAACGAGATGCGAATGGTGGCGGTATTGAGATGATTCGTGTTGCTCGCCGAGTTGTTCGATTAGGATGAATTGAACGTGTTTTGCAGGGTGGCAGTTACAAGTTTTCGAACTGCAGCGGTAGTCGGTTTTGGCGGCAGGCGTGTCGACTTTGGTCACGGGGCAGTGACAAGCTGAAGATGTAGTGAAGACGGTTATGGCAGCGAAGGAGTGGATGAGCTTGCAGAGAAGTGATTCGAGAGTATGGTTGCCAGCTAGCGGGGTCGATGTGAAATGCTTTTGGGGTGAGTGAAGTGATTTTGAGTCGCGACGATCTGGGAAGCTCGATTTTGGAGTTGACTGCTGAAGTACGTGGTTAAAAGCAGTAATGATGTAGGCAAGAAAGTTTTATATGGGGAGAGAGACAGCAGGCAAGACAATTGCAGAGGCAAGAGAGACAACAAGCAAGTGTAGGGGGGAGTGATGGATACAGTGGTTTGTAGATTGGGTTGTGAGTGAATGGCGATGAAGTCTGGAGTTGAAGCGGTCAGTTAGTAATTGGCAGATGTGGATAGAAGGGGATAATTGGCAGTTATTGTATGGTTAGGAGATGTTGTGAATGATGGTTGTGGTGATGATACAACAGTTTGTTGAGAGGGTGGGGTTGTGAATGTGGCAGGAAGATTGAATTTATGAAGAGCCGGATTTGTGGTGTTTTGGTTGAAGCGAGATGTGAAATGGTGTAGAAACTGACAGGGAAGTATTAGAAATTTGCAGAAGAGGATGTACTGCTACTTTGTGGAGGGTGGCAATGAATATGTTGTGGGTGGTGAGTATGTTGTTATGTTGAGTTGTGGAATTAAGTGGTGGTCGGGGAAATGGTCGGGGAAGGGGTAGCAAGCAGTGCGTTGAATAGTGAGGAGTAAGGAGGATGATCAGAGATGGTTGGTTTGTTTGAAGCTTTGAAGTGTAGATGGTATGTTGTGATCTGAATTGTGCAGTGGATATGATCAGAAGGAGGTGGACATAGTATTAAGATGTATGTGAAGACGAGTTATGCAGTGGATGAAATTGTGGTGTCTGGTATCGTGGTGGAGTTCTGGTAGGTCGTCGGCGATGGTTGCTAGCTGTGTTGCAAAGAAGTGGTAGGTGAAGTCAATTGCAGATTGAAGTCGAGTCAAAAGCGTAGTTAAAGGTGAAGTAAATGGAGCAGGAAGGTTGCGTGGTTGAAGTGCAGAGGGGAGTTTGTCAATTTCAGTAGGCGCAGTGACAAGGAATGTGTGTCAGTGGGAGGCAGCGGTGGATATCAGAGAAATGATGAATGACAGTATTGACTTGATGTTAGGTGGCAGTTGAAACTTATTGGTGGAGGAGCAGTTGCAAAAGAGTGTTGCTCTGGACTGTGGGCAGTGGAAGTATATGATGGAGTGTGGATGATATGGATTATTTGTGGGCTGTTTGTAGAAAGAATGTAAGTGGCAGTGGTAGTTAAGGAAGTGTGGAGGTGGTTGATCAGTTGTGGAGTGATGGACAGTGAAGTTTTTAACAATGCAAAGAACTGTAACAAAACAAGGAAATGAACACTGTAATGCAACAATCTTTCTTTTCCTTTTTTTAAGCAAAACAAGAGAACACAGTAACAATGAAAACAGAGAACATAGTAATAATGAAAACAAGGAAAACAGAGAACAGTAATACAATGCACAACAGAGTGACAAATGAGCAGAAAATGCAATTTGGATTTTTTTTTGAGTGCAAATGCAAATGAAACAGAAAACAATCACACAAACAAATTGAAAAATCACACAAAAATCAAAAGAAAATAATTCGAAGTATAGAAAAATCAAAATCAAAACAACTCCCCGGCAACGGCGCCAAAAACTTGTTCGTCGACGGAAATTCTATCGGATTAGAAAACCGTCGAACGAATTTTGAAATAAAAATAACCGCAAGCGCACGGTGTACGAATGTAGCACGTGGCGAATACGGGTCGATCCACAGGGAATTGTTGATTTTAAAATTCTATTCAATCAAATTAAACCAAAGTCGAGAGTGATTAGCTAAAAAAAATGATACAAACAAGCAAAAGAAAATTGATAAAACTATGAGAGTGTTAAGACAATTTAGAGGCAATTTCCACTCTCTAGATCACATAAATCAACAATTTGAAGTTATGATCTCTCTTTTCTAGTCATTAGTGAATTAGTTGATGTGCTTATCATAAGTATGGTATATTTGTGCTATTAATTAGCTCAATATAAACCATCAAACTATAACACAACCACTAATACACTTTTAAATTTCATAAAATATGACAACAAAGTTGAAAGCAAAATCTATTTAAAGCATGGCCTATTAACCATTAATTAGAAATATAAGCCATCAAATTTTAATTTCAACAATCACTTTCTTGCCATAATCATATGTAAATGAAGAGGCAATTTGTTTTTTGTTTGTTTAAGTATAGTCTATTTGTTATGAACAACATAGACTATCAAATTCAAAGCCAAACAACATCATTAAACCACTTCAATCATTCTCATTAAGCACAAAAAGAGAGCATAAACATCAAAATGTTGGATCTACATACTAGAGAGCTTCATTACCCCTAAATTGAAGGGATTAAGCTCTCATATTTGTTATCATATGAACAAATGTAGAAAACAACATTAAACAAGAAGAGAGAAAGAGAGCAAAATGAAAAGAAAATTTATTTTACTTGCATAAAATAAAAGAGATCTATACTAGAACATGAAAGAAAATAAACGAGAAAAGAAAATGAACATGTAATTAAAAGGAAACACTAAATAACATTGCATAAAAAAAAGAAAAATACATGAAGAAAAATGGCTAAGTAGCCTTGAAAAGAGAAAGAGAGCTTTCTTTTATTTTCTAAACTAAAACTAACTAACTAAGAGGAAGATGGCTACATGAAACATAAGGGGTATTTATACAAGTTAGAAACCCTAATGCATATTTTTGGGGAGTACCCAAAATGCCGTTGGAGGAAATGTGGTCACCAAGTAACTATTAAATTCCACTAATCATCCATTAAGTATGCATGAAGATTTAATGGCCATAAGCATGTGGATTAGCTTCTAATTTGTACATGAAGAAAGGTGGGTAGGTGGGTCCTCCATTATCATGCCTTTGAATTATTTCCATCTTCATTTGTTTTATTCACCCTTGTGCATACATATATTTTCATGAAGCCACTTGTGTTTGAATTTTAATTCCTACAAAATACATAGAAATTTTCAATTAAATTTTCACAAATTAATAAATGCACAAAAAAGACAATTTTGTCCCTATATGAAGATGAATATGTGACAATTTGAAAATAATTTGAATTTGATTTAAACAAGTTAAAATACCCAATATGTTCATTTATTTAATTTAAATAGAAAAAATATGGTGGTAAAAATATGCACATTTACGTGCACATCATTAACTAACCATTGTTACAATTTGCCAATTCAAAGACAATTCTAAGTTTATTGTTAACTAACAAATAAAATAACTTCACATTGATTTGATCTTCTTATTTACAATTTCTAACCAATGTAACTTTACAATTTATTAAAATTATTTGAGATTTCATTCAATCAGTCATTTATTATATTAAATTTACATTATTAAACCATATGTCTTTATTTTCATCCTATGAACAATTTTAACTTTACGATCATTTCAATTGATTGGACATACATTAAAGTAGTTATCAATTTTCTTGGATTAACATTTTTAACATTACATTTTAGTCATTTCTTATTAATAAACCAGAAATTTAAATTTCTTCCGATATTAAAGTACAAAAATCTTGTTTAATTCAAAATTTTAATTATCAGAAAAATGTGGGTCGTTACAAGAAATCTAAGAAAAATAACAAGAAGACACTAGGTTTTTATAGTAGCTCGGCAATCTATATCTTATGCACACAGTATATCTTTATTGATTACAGATCTAAGACAGTGTATGAGATTACAAAGAATTAGAGTCGCAATTACAGAAAGTTGACACGTTCTAAGAACTAGAACTGCAGAGGGTAGCTGCCTCGGTGGCTATTGTGAAGGAAGAAGATATTAAAGAGCAATGGAAACTTAGATCAAGAGAGGAAAAGAAAAATCAGGGAGAAGATCCTCTTTTGTTTGCACATTGGTTTGTATTTATAGGGAAACATGTATGTTGGTCAGAAGCCTGCTGTAGTAGAGTCCAAGAGTTTGGCCATTGCCATAAAAGGGGTCGCGGACTCAACCGAGTCAAAGTAATACCTCGGTGTCGAGTTATTTTCTTAGGTGAAAATTAGTCCAACTCTTTTGTTCTACTATTATAACCTCAAGTTGATGTGTTCCATTCTCTTTGTATCGAATTTGAGCTGATTCTAGTGATCGCTTTATTATCGCTTGCGTTAATTGGCTTTTTTAGCATTCTTCTCTTCAACTCTTGGAATTGATCGCCTAAACTCTAGGAAAACGTTTGGCGAGTTAAAGGGGTAGAAAATGAGTTGCATGATGTTGGAGAATTGAAATGAGGAAGCCAAATGACTCGGTACCGAGCCAAATCAAAATGAAAATCATCCTATCTTTTGTTCCAATTTGTCCTCAAATCAAAATTTTATTTGATTTGAGTTAATCAAATTTGAATCTCTATCCTTGATTTAAAAATCTATTCATGTATAGTGTATTTGTAAATATATATTTAAAATGTTATATATATTGTGTTGCTTGATTTGTTGATGTTGATCTGGGTTTTCGACCGATTCGTCTGATCAACACTATCGATAGGATCTCCAAAACACTTGAACAAAGCAAACGGACACAATATAGTTTTCACATTTAGTATATGGAATAAATTTTGTACAATTATATTGTATATGTATATAAGTATAATTTTTCTGAATTTTGTTAGTTAATTGAATTGGATGTTGAGAAATAATATTTGACTCTGTATATATAGCTGGTAGCCATTAGCTTTTGTTTCATGTATAAATAATTGAACTATAAAATATGGCTATAAATTAATTTAGAAATTTAAATGAATTTAAAACAATAAACTAAGAATTTAATTTTCGATGGTTTCAACCTTTGTGCGTAGAGTTTTAAAGGATACATTATTTAAAGTATTCAGGTAGAAATTGTTTCAAAGAATTTTTTATTTGTAAATCAGTGCTCTTTTCTTTGTCGTCGGAAAATAATTTTGGTGATGATTGCTGCATCATCGACATTCATTTTCGATTTTCGAAGTGAAGAGACTATTCTGTAGTTTTGCTATAGTCTTGCTTTGGACAACTAAATTTATTTGGAATTCTAAAGTATGGCTTGATTTACAATATATAAGTATATAGATTTGATTTAAAAAATTGCATATATACATTTATCAATCTCTAAAGTTGTTTGAAGTTAATCGAAAATTTCATTCCTAAAATTTTATCTTAAAGGATGATTTAAATTATAAAATGAAACCAAAATTTTGAATAAATATGTGAACTTGAATAATTGAATTGGGAAAAAAATTATTTGTATAATATCCCATTGCATTCCAATATAACTTACCTTAATTATTAAAATTACAATGCAATTGGATAATATACAATACAAAAGGGATTTTTGTAAATAAAATTTGAGTGGTCATAATGGATGTTATACACTTAAATTTTAGTTATAAAAAGAATAATAGAGGTAAACAGAATGAAGAGTTAATTGAATAATTTACAATATAAAATGGTGTTAAAAGAATTTTTAAATAATTGGAGTAGTATGGTAAATGTAATTATAATTAATATATGTGATTAGGCATATATTAAGTGGAATAAATCTAATAATAATTTAGAATAAAGAAGAATTAAATTTATTGAATAAATTATAAGTAAAATAAATGATTTTCAAATTTCTGATTTTAGACATTGTTAATTTAAAAAATTGGATGATGAGATAATGAAGTAGAAATAGTTAGAATTTATTTAACTTAGGTGAAATCAGATAGGTGAAATTAATAATTAATTTAAATTGAAATTTTCATAGTTTTAAATTTATTATCATAATTTTTTTCCAATCTCTTTTCTTTTGGGTTATTCTTTTCCTTTTATCTTAATCATATCTCCTTTTATCTTGTTTTTCTCTATTTCCTTGCTTCGTTCCTTTTCGGAAACGAAAACATTTGAGTGGAGGAGAGTGTAACAACTCATAATTTTGGAAATATTTTTAATTATTTTTTATTTGAGAACTTTGATTTTTAAATCAATTAAAATTTCAATTTTAGAAATTTCCAATGTAAAGTTGGAATTTGTTTGTAATTTATTTTCCAAATACAATAAAATAAACATTTCTGAAAATTTTGTATTTTAGTCAACTGGTCAAATTTTTAATTTCAGTTTTAGTTTTTAAATGTGAATTTTAAATTTTTATCTTTTTCTATGAAGCAGAATATTATTCTGATATCTGTTCTGCCTTTTGTTTCATTAAATTCTGATTTATATCTTTTAAATTGGATAAAGTACGGCGTTCTACACGCAATTATTTTCTGCATTTTATTCTCTATTTTTTATCTAAGTTCATTTCTCTATTTTATTTTTCTATTTTATTTTTTTGAATTTTATTTACTCATTGGATTTTTGATTGACTCATCTTTCATAAATGGCTTGGAGAAATTTAAGAGATATAGGTTACACGCTTTGAATTCTTGTCTTTTTGTTTTCCTAGCATTTACGCTCCATAGCCATTCACTTTTGTCATTCTTAGCCGTGTATTCCTATCTCAATCACGTACAAGAATATTTATTTATCATCTCAATATCCCCATTTTCATTTGCGTTTAAGAATAAAATTTATTGTAAGTTTCTTTTTCCTTAACTCATGTCTTTTCTGTTTCTTAACATTCACTCCCACTACTTCCTAGCCGTGCATAACTCCATCTATTAACTGTGAGAAACATACAATTTCCCCATCTCTTCATTCTTATTCACGGCTAAGAAAGGAAGAAAGAAAAAAATTAAATACATCAAGTTATTTGTTTTATAGTGTTGCCTTTTTATTTTCCAAACCATTCAAACTCTTGCATTTTATTTCCTAGCCTCTTTATTACTTACCTTAGCCATTCATTCCTTTAATCTAGTCGTGCTTTTGTAAACCCTAGCCACTATATCATTTTACAAATCACGTACAAAGTTTCTCATCTCCTCATTTTATTCATTTACGTGAAAGAAAAAAATACAAGCTCAAAATTCATGGCTTCTCCTTCTTCCTTCTTCATATTTTTCTTTTATTTTTCTCTTTGATTTTTCTTTTGCTATGATCGGCTCCACCTTGTCCATGCCTTGCCGACCATCACACCAACCCCATGATCACCTCCATTAACCATCTCCTCCATGCCTTGACCATTGATGAAGACAACCATCACCAAAAACAATCTAAAAGCCTATTTTCCATCACCTCCTTCCCTAGTAGCCTCGGCCACCACTCAATACAACCCCATGCCTTGCTTTTCCATGATCTTATCACCTCATTGTCATGACTAGAGATGCATTTGACCCAAAAAAAAACAAGGCCGAGCCCACTTGATGGTTGAAGCAAAGGTTATGTCATGTTTATCTCATATTTCCTATTGTTTTAATTTCTATTCTTTTGTATCAAAATATATTCTTATATATGTCGTATTTGTTTGCATATGAGAATTGGATCTGACTCTTCATTCACTCGAAATATAGCCGTCCTTTGTCGTTCCATTTCATGCTTTGCAGAGTTTAGATTTGTGTTTGAATTTCAATTCTAACTTTAAAAAAGGTGAGTTTATCACTCTCGACATACGTACTTTTATAATTGTGAAATGATGACAAGTGAATTGTATAAATTAATGTGCTATGTTCATACCTGCTTGTGATATATTTATATAATTTTAAATGCTATTTATTTGCCCGTTACATCATCTGATATGATATTATATGCTTTACTATTATTTCATTTCCTGTTTATCACACTGCAAGTTTCCTATCACTATGGGTTGAAATGATACGTATCCGAACGGACTTTAGGATAAGGAAAATCAATAAGGGCTGAATTGATAGCCTCGAGTGATTTTTATTGATTTTTGTTGTATTTATTTTACTTGGGATTGTAGGTTTGAAATGATAGAACCCGAATTTTTCTTTTTAAATTACGGACTGAAATGATATATATCCATAACACTTGACCTAGGTTAGAAAAAATTATACAGGCCCATGGTTGTATTTTTAAATAATATTTTCCATAAAATTTATTAAGTATTTTTAAATAATATTTTCCTAAACGATTGTTAAGTAATTTTTTGTTTATAAATATATGAAAGTTTAACTTAAAATTTGATTTAATGCTTTAAATTATAAAGTTGTATTAGTTTTTCTATAAGTTAAAATTCATAAGTTAATAATTGGTTTTAAGTTGAATTAAAGATATTTATTGATGATAATAACTTAATAATTTAGTTTGACCTAATATGGAAGTGTAAATCTAACCTAGAAATTGTTATGAATTTTACTTTATGAAATGGAGAAGATTTGTATGATTAATAATTTATTTTGAACTGGTAAAATTGAATACAGTTTTAATTGGACAATTTGTAATAAAATTTATTTAACTAGAAAATCATAGTTAATTGATGTCTAAATGAATAGATCTATGAAGAAAATTTGATTGTTATATTAATTATGATAAAATATTCTTTTGTGAAATGTTATGTTTTGTAAGATAAATAGCTATGACTTTAAAATGGAAAATTTTAAGTTAAAACATACATGTGAGATATAAGTTTAATTAATATTTTAATTGATTAATATAATAAATGTTCTTTGCTGTAATAACAAAAACGAAAGAACATGTAATGTTTTATTAATGCAAGAAACGTGTAAGCATTTAATTAATGAAAGAAACGTGTAAAGTTTTAATTAATGAAAGAACATGTAAAGTTTTAATTAATGCAATACTGATTAAAATAATAAATGCTCTTTACTGTAATAGAAATGTAAATTAACGCGTACATTTGATAATGTAAGTTTTAACTAGTGTAATAATGATTAAAATAATAAATGCTCTTTATTGTAATAAATATGTAAATCAAAACGTACATTAGGTAATGTAAGTTTTAATTAGCGTAATATTGATCAAAATAATAAATGCTCTTTATTGTAATAAAAATGTAAATTAAAACGTACATTTGATAATGCAAGTTTAACTATTGTAATATTGATTAAAATGATAAATGCTCTTTATTGTAATAAATGTAAGTTAAAACGTACATTTAACATGTAAGTTTTAATTAATGTAATGGTGTATTTTAAATTGATTAAAATGATAAATGTTCCTTACTGTAATAATAAAATGTAAGTTGATAATGTATGTATGATATGTATGTTTTAATTAATGTAAATGTCATATTTTAAATGATTAAAATAGTAAAGTTTCTTTATTGTAATAATAAATGTAAGTTAATTGTCACGGTCCAAATTTCAGCATTCGAAAATCGACATCCGTACTCCACTCGTACCTGAATGTCGTAGATTCAAACGTTTGAATTCGAGTCGCGCCGGAGCTTATAACACATTAAGTGCAATAGAGCGAAAGAAATGAATAGCAAATATCATATACAACATTGGTAAAATATCAGATACAACTGAATGATACAAATGAATATACATCAGAGATATGATACAAGACAACAGCAGCGGAAAGAAATAGATAACCCTAATAGCGGAACAATAACTCCGATATAGTCTTCAAGGAAGAACTCCAGTATCGGCAATCTCCATCAGCAAGGCACCAATCCAGAAATAGCTCGAACTCCCAAGGATGAAGAGAAGCAACTCGATCCAAATGCGATTGCCAAATCCTAGGCTAAAAGCTATCGAATCTACACCTACTATTGATTATCTGAAAAGCCCAACTCTAGACTGCCCATGTGGGAAAATTGTGGGCATCTAGAGTTTAGGACAGGAACAATAAACTCCAAGTCAGTCGTGGGACTGGTATGAGCAAAAAGAAGCAGTTTGTATTTAAAACGAACAACCAAGGATTTTAAAAGTTAAATCTGTAATGCTTTTTAGAAAATGAAACTAACATAAGGCCTCCCGGCACACACACTATGAAATCGCACACTTGGGGGAGATTTCCCCTTGTGATAGTCAAATATGCTTAATACGAGAAAAATTCTTTGATATTATTACTAGTGCTTAGTGTAAAAAATTTCGAAAGTATAATATTAATCGTAGCCAGCATAAGTACCATGATATTATGCCAGCTATAGCTAACACCTGAGGTGGCAGGTTATACAATTACAATCGTAAAGGGCTCGTATTGTTTTGTTTGGATTTCCAACAAATGGTTAGGCTAAGGAACTTCCTACTGTCAATGGGTACGCCTCTGGCGGGACGTCCCGAGAACCTAACCGGATCTTCGCAAACACAAGGCCGGGTTACCTCTGTAACTAGGTAACTATTACTCGAGCGTGCCATCCCCTGGTACTTTTGGACCTTTATCCATGGTCCCTCTAATCCAACAACCACAAATCAATCACATAGTAATAGATTTGCAGTGACCACATGAGTGAAATATCTGGGTTCCGTACCATGATACCACCCTTCTCCAGAAGGGAATGACAAACCCTAAAGGGCGCGACCCTCATAACCTTGCCGCATCTTTCCCGTTTCAACCATTTCCGAGGTGTGAGGTCCTGATGCAATCTCGTCCACAAAGCTACGCTTTATACAAAAGCCATGCTTTGATCAACAAATGATACACATCAGCACTCAGCATGCCACACTACCAAATTTGGGAGTATATCACTGATAACTATCAACTACATAACCTCTGAGCTCGTATGTCCCAGAGAAGGGTGTTAAGCTAAGAGAATAAATTCTCCGCCACCAAGAAGAAATGTATTTTACAGAGATCAGTTTAATACCTCAAAGTGTAATGTCGGACATATAACCATACGAGTCTGTTCCGGGTTCGAACAGAACCGAAGACACTTCCGAAGTAGCCCTTGCAATCTGGGTATCCACAATCCCGATCGGACTTCCTATCACTTAGGGAATCTCTATACCATAGCTACTCGGTGCAGAGACAATCGATAGGTTATCCTAATGTTCTCGAAGACACCCGGTCTTCACACCAGTCTTCAATTGCAATCCATAACGTCGTATTACTATTCGAAATGGGTTATACTACACAAGGTCCTCTCCCGGTTAAACCGAATAGTGAGCGCAATATTTAAAAACGTATGGATATGGGATTTCAGTTAAGTCACAACTTAAAAATCCAAAGCTTTTCTTCCAATTGGTCAAAAAAATTACCATTTTAAATCTTTAAAAAAAAGATTTATTTCACAAAGTTTCAACCAGTTTCACAAAGATCCATTTATAGTTTTCCAAAACAATTTCCATTTCAATTTGGATTAACTCAATTAAATCATTAAATTAAAGACTTAACCTGTAGCTTTCAAACCCATTTCCAAAGATTGATTCATAACTTGGAAGACCATTTTCATTTTAAACTTGAATTCCCTTTAACAAAAATTGGAAGTTCATTTCTTATGCGAAAGCTTTTATTATTTGAAAACACACAGTTTTCTTTTAAGAAAAATACAATTTCATTTATACAAGTTAAAAACTTTGGGTTAAATTTGAATTCCCAAAAGAACACTTTTAAAATGGTTTAAAAACCCATATAAACACATTTATAAGTTGAATAACCTTTTTAAACCATAGTTTCCAAATCACAGAATTTGATTTCAAATATTGAATTCAAATTTAAATCAAATTATTTAAATTTCAAAACTCAATTAAGTTATTCAAAATAACTTTTATTTTTGGAATTCATTTTCAAAAGCTTTTCAATTCCAATTTCAAAACTATATTTGGATTCAAAAATTCAATCTCTAAAACTATTTCAAAATCTGTGACTTAACCCACTTCCACGTGCAATCCATATTCGTGTGTGTATAAGTATGGTCCAGGGGTTTTACACAATAAAAGTGCCACATCATCAATCAGCACAGATTCAAATACCGTAATATATTTGATAAGCGGTATAAACTACAACGCTTATATTGGATAAGCGGTATAAACTATAACGCTTGTCTTTTATCCACATATCACAGATATATATCATAGATAATAAATTACATCAAACACAGCTCAAATCAAAACAGAACATATCAAGGGTATCAAACAATCATCCAATAGAATCCAAATTTTCATTAGTGAGATCATTTAATCCTTTAAATTAATTTGAATCAGATTAATTACTTATGAATAATTTACTAATTATGGTTAATTAACATTAATCAATTACAAATTATTTGACTAATTATTCTTTAATCATTTATTACTTAACAATTGATAATAAATTAATTAAACTAAAATTATTAATTAAACAACCTTTAATCATTAAATGGTTATCCTTTAAATTAATTCATTATTCTTTAATTGATTATTCTTAATTAAGTCCATTAACTAATTACTCCTCAATTAATTATCATGTCCTAATCACCTTTATTAATTAATTAACCTTTAATTAATTATCCTTGATTAATCACATTAATTAATTAATGATATTGATTAGTTATCCTTAAATTAATTATTGTTTGATCACTTGGTTAATTAACCTTTAATCGTAAATTATTTACTTTTAATTAAGTAGTTATCTCTAAGCAGTTAGTTACCCTTAATTATTAATTACTTAATTAATCATCTTTACTAATAAAACATCCCTTAAATACTTCCATTAATTAATCTTTAAGTCATTATTTAATTAACCCAAGTCATGAAATTATTTTACCTCAATTCTTAATGGATTAATAAAATTGAATAAATTACGTTGATTAAAAACAAATAACCCTTTAATTTAATCATATTGATAATTAATCACCTATCTTAATAATTAATTATTAAATCCTATTTGAAAGCATTAAAAAAATATAATATATATATTATTTTTAAAAAAAATCAATTTTTAATGTTTAACTTAAAAATTAAATTTTGAAACTTTGTTAAAAACTCATTTAATTTTCATTTTAACTTCTAAAATATGATTAATAAATTTGAAAACTTTACTAAATTCATCATTATTTCACCCTCCTATATTTGTCAAAACTTGCTTCAAAATTTAAATAGTTTAAACTTTGTTAAATATTTAACTAAAATAAAAAAAATTGTTATATTATCACTCCCCAGGCCACACATTCATTTACCCGAGCCAAACCCACAAATTCACGAACTCGACTTCAAGTTCTTCCCGGAACAACCCGAGTTCTTCCCTCTTCTATATTTTCAAACTTGTTTTGATTTAAAAGTTTAGAACCTGGAAATCACTTGCCTACGCGAACACCCCCTAACCAACTTGAGCCCATCGTCCCTTTTCTTGAGCTCAACTTCGAGTCGCCCCCTGCCTTCTTCAAAACTTGAACGTCCGAAAACAACGTGGAGGTATGCACATATACATCTGAACCCACTGTCGTCGACCAACTTTGTGAAAACCGGCACATCATCTTCGACCCACCTAACCTCCCCGACCTCCTAGATTGACGAGATCACCGGAGTACCAAAATCGAACTGCTCGAGACCACTGGAACCACAACACCATCATCGAAAATCTCCTCGTCCCATCGATCTTGTACACCAGAGACCACGAAATTTTGGTCGGAGCTTCGACGAACTCCAATGCACCGTTCCCCATTTGTGTGATCGGCCCAAATGCCTTGAGATTGGTGCAGTTCCTCTCCAAACCCATGCGAGTAAACTATTTTTAAAAACACTAAAATGACATCTCGCCAATGCCACAATCAACGAAAAAATGTGCGAATATTTTCCTATGGTGACTGACCTCCAACCATGCTCCGACTCCAATCTCAAGTTTAATCATTACCCCGATCATCAGGATTTGACGAAATTAACAATTTCGTTCAACTCTAAAATTCGTGACATTCCCTAACTTAAAAATCATAATCTTAACATTAAAATTCATTACTTTCTGGCACGAATCAGGATATGTAAGTAGAACTTGAAACTGAGATACTTGAATTTTCTGATTTATGATGGTTTCACTGTAAATAAACATTTTCAAAGTATTTACTTAATATTTTTTCCTGAAATTATTTTTAAAATTTGGATTTGATAAGCACAAAGAAGTTTTCTTTAAAGATCAGAGCATGATATTGATTCTTTTGAGTGGCATGGACCCTTTTTGAACAGATTTACAAAACCTGTTACATAAACAGAGATATATATTTAACTGTAAGTTTTAGTTTCCAGTAACCCATTTGCTAATTTTACTAATTTATATTTTTATAAAAAAATGTTATCCTCATATGAACATTATTTATTCAACAAACAAAAGCAAAAAAATGTTTTGGGTTTTAATAATTTAAATTTTCAAATAGGTTTTTAAAACCTGGAATGAACAAAGGCAAGCCTTGTCTATTTCCCGACATACATCCCACATGTATACATACATAGATTCACATTCCAGAATCATAACATATCTAAGAAGACGATTCATTCAAACATTCGTCAAGACAGGGAATAAATTCAGGGCTAGATTGATCACAGAATATTGAAAACAGAGAAGCCAGTTAACAAGCATAACCTAGATATATATGATTAAGTTTAAAAGATGAAGGCTTGCTCACCTTGATGGGTTTTGAAACAGAGGCCTGGAAGCATGAAGTAGAGTCTGGAAAAATTGATCTTGAGTTTAATTTGGTAAAGCTTGATCTGGAAGTTGTGTTCAACCTGAACTTGATCTTGTTTTGAAAATTTGAAACAGGTTTTGTCCAGATTTTTCTAAAATCTGAAAGCTTGAAATTGGAAATGTTTTCAGCTTTGAATTTGAAACTTGCCTCAAGTTGAAGATTGAAGTTTAAAATTTTTAATTATGCTTTGTTTTTATTTCTTTTCAGTGATGATCTTTGTTTTGCTCTTGAATTTGTTGCTTGTTGAAGCTTTGAACTTGCATACTTTCAGATTTGTTTTAATGCTTCCTGGCTTTGAACTTTTGCATTCTATCTTCATTTGTAATTTCCAGGTTGATGATAATGTGGACAAAATTTGATTGCCTCGGGAAATCTCAGAGTTGAGGAATTGGAGATGAAGACAAGTTTGTAACTGATCTTTGTTTTAGCTGAGTTTGATAGAAATGCTTCAGCTTTTTTTACTTTTTCTGATTTTTTTTATCTTTTATCTTTTCCTTTGGGGTTAAGACTTGAGATACTTAATCTTTTTGCTACTGTTGTTTCAGATTTGGTGAAAAGTTAAATAATTGCATGTGGGGGAGCTCAAAAGTTTCTATAATTTTAAATTTCATTTTTTTATTCAATTAAATATAATGAATGCCATTTGTAAAGAGAAATGATTATGAGATCTATGCATGTTGATCGCTTTACTCCATCTCTTCTGATGTATGGTTATCATTGAAAAAAAATTCAATAGAAAGAATTTTTATTTTTTATCATATTCACTTTAAAATTAAATATACTTCTTTATTCATTTGTATGTGTATATTTATCATTTGCATAACTTAAAGGAAAAAAGAAAATTAAACTTATTTCAAACTACTATACCTTTTTTTAAATAAAAAATTACCTATATATGTATTATTTAAACTTTTATTTCTTTATTATTTATTTCTGTACAACTTTTAAAAAGAACTGAAGGATTTAAATTTTTTGCTTTCATGTTAACAATAGTTACGTTTATTTATATAAAAGAATTTGACTTAAGAATAATATTTTGAAAATGAGTACACTAATTTTTTCCTTTCTATTACGACCTCCAAATATTGATATATTTAAAATTTAGAAAACAACCTTTTATTAACTTTTATTAATCTCAAGCTTTTAATTTCTATTTTATTCTTAATACATTTTATTTTGAAATTCAATATTTATTTGTGAAATACTCATTTTATATTTTTAAATCAAATTTTTATTTTTTCTCAATACACTTTTATTTTCTTAAATCCAATATTTATTTGTAAGCTACTTATGCTTAAATTTCTAACTAAATTTCTATTTATAATCAAAAATTATTTATTTATTCTAGAAATCTCTAATTAATTCATAATTTATTTTCAAAAATTAATTTGATTGTCAAATTAAACTTGGTAAATTTTCAGTAATGTTACAGATTCCCTCCTTAAAAAAATTTCGTCCCCGAAATTTGCAAGGAAGACAACAAAGAAAAGATTATATATAAAGAAATGATTGATCAGATCAGATCAAAATATTTGTTCTGCATTCGGTTTACCAAATCAGAATATCAACAATATGAGGACGAACTCATACAATATTACACAAGATATTTGGGTCCACCGGTCTACGAATATGCAAAGGCATTGATTAGTTCGAAGGGATAACTAATCATTCGTAGAATATATTGGATCCCAGAGAATAGATAGATGGATTTAATCTTCTACAATTTCTCAAACACTAGATATGGATTCTAAACTTAGGTTGGAATACTCCAAAGTATATACCAACTTGTCCCTCTTCGGGCTTGGATATACACAAGAAATTACAATAGAATTTAAATTTGGTTTTAATCGATATCGTTTTACTGATACAATTCAAATTTAGCTTCATACTTGTTAACCAATTTAACTTTATTTAAAATTTCCAATTTATTTAAAATTTTTAATTTCAATTTCAAATTCATTAAAGTTTAGACCGTAAAGCTGATAAGAAACTGATGAAGATACGAAGTAAGGATTTTCTACAATGATTCGTAGGGCCACCACCACACCGAAACTTCTTCTGGAGCTGTCACGAAGCCATCAAAAGAATTTTGGAATCGAATCAAAGGAGATTGATAGAGAGAGTTATTTCCACCGTTGCAGGGTATTGACCATTTGTAGTGATACTCCTCTGTCCCCTATCTCGTCCTCTTCTTGCACTCATACTTACTATCAATAGATAGTAAGAGAATTTACTGAGGCATTCGAACGGATATCTTAGGGATTACTCATTCTAGGGTATACTTCACCCTATTTCTAATGAGCTACTTAATGTATTATACTCCTAAGCTAAAGTTTTAACCCTCAGCACTGATACCGAAATGTCACGGTCCAAATTTCAGCATTCGAAAATCGACATCTGTACTCCACTCGTACCCGAATGCTGTAGATTCAAACGTTGGAATTCGAGTCGCGCCGAAGCTTATAACACATTAAGTACAATACAATGGAAGAAATGAATAGCATATATCATATAGAACATTGGTAAAATATCAGATACAACTGAATGATACAAATGAATATACATCAGAGATATGATACAAGACAACAACAGCGGAAAGAAATAGATAACGCTAATAGCGGAACAATAACTCCGATATAGTCTTCAAGGAAGAACTCCAGTATCGGCAATCTCCATCTCCAAGGCACCAATCTAGAAATAGCTCGAACTCCCAAGGATGAAGAGAAGCAACTCGATCCAAATGCGATTGCCAAATCCTAGGCTGAAAGCTATCGAATCTACACCTACTATTGATTATCTGAAAAACCCAACTCTAGACTGCCCGTGTGGGAAAATTGTTGGCACCCAGAGTTTAGGAAAGGAACAATAAACTTCAGGCCAGTCATGGGACTGGTATGAGCAAACAAAAGAAGTTTGTATTTAAAATGAACAACCAAGTATTTTAAAAGTTAAATCCACAATGCTTTTTAGAAAATGAAACTACCATAAGGCCTCCCGACACACACACAATGCAATCGCACACTTGGGAGAGATTTCCCCTTATGATGGTCAAATATGCTTAATACGAGAAAAATTCTTTGATATTATTGCCAGTGCATTATGGAAAACTTTTCGAAAGTATAATATTAATCCTAGCTAGCGTAGGTACCATGATATTATGCCAGCTATAGCTACCACCTGAGGTGGCAGGTTATACAATTGCAATCATAAAGGGCTCGCATTGTTTTGTTTGGATTTCCAACAAATGGTCAAGCTAAGGAACTTCCTACTGCCAATGGGTATGCCTCTGGCAGGACGTCTCGAGAATCTAACCGGATCTCTGCCAACACAAGGCCGGGTTACCTCTGTAACTAGGTAACTACTACTCGAGCGTGCCGTCCCCCGGTACTTTCGGACCTTTATCCGAGGTACCTCTAATCCAACAACCATAAAGCAATCACAATGTATTAGATTTGCAGTGAGAACATGAGTGAAATATCTGGGCTCCATACCATGATACCACCCTTATCCAGAAGGGAATGACAAACACTAAAAGGCGCGACCCTCATAACTTTGTCGCATCTTTCTTGTTTTGACCATTTCCGGGGTGTGAGGTCCTGATGCAGTCTCGTCCACAAAGCTACGCATTATACAAAATCCATGCTTTGATCAACAAATGATACACAACAGCACTCAGCAAGCCACACTACCAAATTTGGGAGTATATCATTGATATACTACATAACCTCTGAGCTCGTACGTCCCAGAGAAGGGTGTTAAGCTAAGAGAATAAATTCTCCGCCACCAAGCAGAAATGTATTTGATAGAGGTCAGTTTAATATCTCAAAGTGTAATGTCAGACATACAATCATACAAGTCTGTTTCGGGTTTGAACAGAACCGAAGGCACTTCCGAAGAAGCCCTTGCATTCCCGGTATCCACAATCTCGATCGGACTTCCCATCACTTAGGGAATCTCTATACCATAGCTACTCGGTGCAGAGACAATCGATAGGTTATCCTAACATTCTTGAAGACACCCGATCTTCACACCGGTCCTCAATTGCAATCCATAATGTTGTATCACTATTCGGAATGGGTTATACGATCAAGGTCCTCTCCCGGCTAAACAGATTAATGAGCGCAATATTTAAAAACATATGGATATGGGATTTCAGTTATGTCACAACTTAAAAATCCAAAGCTTTTCTTTCAAATGGTTAAACAAATTACCATTTTCAATCTTTAAACAAAAGATTTATTTCACAAAGTTTCACCCAGTTTCACAAAGATCCATTCATAGTTTTCCGAAACAATTTCCATTTCAATTTGGATTAACTCAATCAAATCTTTAAATTAAAGACTTAACTTATGGCTTTCAAAACCATTTCCAAAGGTTGATTCATAACTTGGAAGACCATTTTCATTTTAAACATGAATTCCCTTTAACACAAATTGGAAGTTCATTTCTTATGTAAAAGCTTTTTTTATTTGAAAACACATAGTTTTCGTTTCAAAAAAATTCAATTTCATTTATACAAGTTAAAAACTTTGGGTTAAATTTGAATTCCAAAAACAACACTTTTAAAATGGTTTAAAAACCCATATAAACACATTTATAAGCTGAATAACTTTTTTAATCATAGTTTCCAAATCATAGAATTCGATTTCAAATATTGAATTCAAATTTAAACCAAATTATTTAAACTTCAAAACTCCATCAAGTTATTCAAAATAACTTTTATTTTTGGAATTCATTTTCAAAAGCTTTTCAATTCCAATTCCAAAACTATATTTGGATTCTTGAATTCAAACTTTAAAACTATTTCAAAATCTGTGACTTAACCCACTTCCATGTGCAATCCATATTCGTGTGTGCATAAGTGCGGTCCAGGGGTTTTACACAATAAAAGTGCCACATCATCAATCAGCACAGATTCAAATACCGTAATATATTTAATAAGCGGTATAAACCACAACGCTTATATTTGATAAGCGGTATAAACTATAACGCTTATCTTTTATCCACAAATCATGGATATATATATATATATATATATATATATATATATATATATATCAGATAATAAATTACATCAAACACAGCTCAAATCAAAACAGAACATATCAAGGGTATCAAACAATCATCCAATAGAATCTAAACTTTCATAAGTGAGATTAAATTGAATCAAATTAATTACTTATGAATAATTTACTAATTATGGTTAATTAACATTAATCAGTTGCAAATTATTTGATTAATTATTCTTTAATCATTAATTAACAACTGATAATAAATTAACTAAACTGTAATTATTAATTAAACAACCTTTAATCATTAAATGATTATCCTTTAAATTAATTAATTAGTCTTTAATTGATTATTCTTAATTAACTCCATTAATCAATTACTCCTCAATTAATTATCATTTCTTCATCACCTTTATTAATTAATTAACCTTTAATTAATTATCCTTAATTAACCACATTAATTAATTAATCATATTGATTAGTTATCCTTAAATTAATTATTGTTTGATCACTTGGTTAATCAACCTTTAATCATAAATAAGTTACTTTTAATTAAGTAGTATCTCTAAGTAATTAATTACCCTTAATTACTTAATTAATTTATTAATCATCGTTATTAATAAATCAACTCTTAAATACTTTCATTGATTAATGTTTAAGTCATTATTTAATTAGCCCAAATCATGTAATTATTTTACCTCAATTCTTAATGGATTAATAAATTTAATAAATTACCTTGATTAAAAACAAATAACCCTTTAATTTAATCATATTGATAATTAATCGTCGACCTTAATAATATATTATTAAATCCTACTTGAAAGCATTAAAAAAATAAAATACGTAATATATATATAATTTTAAAAACAAATCAATTTTTAATGTTTAACTTAAAAATTAAAATTTTAAACTTTGTTAATCTCATTTAATTTTCATTTTAACTTCTAAAATATGATTAATAAATTTGAAAACTTTACTAAATTCATCATTAGTTCACCATCCTGTATTTGTCAAAACTTGCTTCAACGTTTAAATAGTTTAAACTTTGTTAAATATTTTACTAAAATAAAAAAAACTTGTTGTATTATCACTCCCCAAGCCACACATTCATTTACCCAAGCCAAACCCACAAATTCACGAACTCGACATCAAGTTCTTCCCAGAACAACCCGAGTTCTTCCCTCTTCTATATTTTTTGTAACGACCTAGGATTTTTTAGTAATTAAAATTCGAATATCTAGTTAATTTTAAATATAAATAAGTGAATTTATAAGTCGAATAAATTTTATATTGAATAATTAGATTTAATTGAATAATTAAATCGATAATTTAATATGTTAAATTATGGAAATAATTGAAAATTTGGGTTAAATATGATTGAAAATGATTTGTAAAATTTTATTTTATCATATTGGAGTTAGAATGATATTTTAGAACTTTTAAAATCGAATTAAAAGTTAATTTGTGAAAATTGAATATTTTAATATTTAAATTGACTAGTGAAATTAGTCAATTTTTGAACAGTCTCAGAATTGGACGAAACTAGTTCCATTGGATCCGTAATAGTTAGTTATTATCAGATTTCAATTTTCGTGTCAATCGGAGCTACCGTTTGATCGTGGCAGCTCGAAACGCATTGAATTGTTTTTAATTTTAATTTGGCGAGTTAAAATAGCCATTTTTCAAAAAGTCTTGGATTTCGACGAAACCAGTTTCATCGGATCCGTAATGTGATATTATTGTAAGGTTTCAAATTTCATGTCAATTGGATTTACCGTTTGTCCGGTACAAATTAAAACGCCTAGAAAATCGTTTAAATCGGTTTAATTTAAATTGAACATTTATTGCCATAACTCGCACAGATGTCTGAATTAGCTTTCGAAAACTGTTCCATTGTGTCCGGAACGCGGGGTAAACCCTAGAAATGCTGGTTACGGCGCGTGAATCGGAGTTCGGAATTTCCGGAATGAATAGTGTCGTTCGAAATTCTATAAATAGACCACCTCTCTTTAGAAATTAAAAAAAAAAGGATAAAACCCTAGCCGCCACCCCATAGTTTCAAAGGCCAGAAATCATCCTCCTTTCCCCCTCAATCACTCCCAATCTACAAGCAATTAGAAGAAGTGATCAACTACAAGGATGAAGAGCATCCCGAGAGCTTCAGATCTGTACGGTGATGATGGAGTTTGGCGTCGCGTGGAGAGAGGGAGAGGGCCGCGTCCTCTACGGCTTGCGCACGCATTTCGGTGAGAATGAGGTGGCCGAGCTTGCTATGGTGGCAGGCGTGGGTAGAGGAGGAGATGAGCTTCGTGTTGCAAGTTCCTGATCATGCTAGAACGCGACGTGGAGGAGGCAAAATTAAACCCTAATTAGGTGTTGATGGGTTCATGTGTCGGCCTGGAGGCAACGTGCGTGAACGAGGGAGATGGAGTGGACGGTCTTGATGAGGGGCAGTGGATCCAATGGCCAGGATTTGCTTAGGTTTATAAAATTTATTTTATGTTGTAAATTTGTTATAAAAAATTCGAGTAAACTTGTTAAATTCATATCTTTTTCATACGAGATCGAAAACGCGCGAAACCAGTTGCGTTGGAATCGTATGGACGAGCACTAGGCGTTGGAATTGGATTGGAGTCGTTTGGAGTTAGTGAGAACTTTGGGTAAAATTAAACGTCTGTTTAATTTTATTCGAAATAAATCGCTAAAACGAAATTGAAATCAAGGTGAGAACTTCTCACTCAATCGAATCAGTTTCGATTTTATTTTAAATAGTTAGATTTAAAATATTTGAATGCATGTTTGAATGATGATTGTTATCTATTGATTGTTAAAATAGACATTATGCGCCGTTAGTAAGCGGATGTTATTTATTAAAAACATATACCGTGAATATTTCATAAACAGTGAAATTGGTATTATATATAATAGCAATATATATATATATATTGGCATATGTATATATTGGAGTTATTGCTTCCCGCATTTGTTTAGCGGATGAGACCCTATTGCGCCGTCTATTAAGCGGATAATATTTTAAATCCCATATACCGCGATAATTCCGTACTGGAGCGAAATTGGTATTGTGCTAATGTTTGTGGATGCAGGAAAACAGGTTGGAGGGATCAAACTGGATTCCTCAACAGTATTTATTTGATTTCAGATATTTTGATATTGATGGATTATCATATCAATATATGATATCGTTGTTGTCGTGATTGGCTATTTGGTGCGCAGCATCACTAGGCCAAATTTTGGAATTTTTAAAATGATTTCAAAGTGATTTTTGAAAGTATACGTTTATAAAATATTTTTGGAATCGATCCATTTTAAATAAATGAACGTATAATTTTAATGTTATAAAAATTATGATTTTTGAGAAATATAGTTAAAAGTTGATTTTTGAAAATATGGAGTTTAATGATTTTATAAAATAGTTTAATCGGGATTTTTGAATCTATTATAAAAAGTTGAAAATATAGGATTTATAAAATTTGATTATTTTATAAATCAAAAATGGTGAAATTATAAAGAAGTTTAAAGACGTTTTAGAATAATAATACAAATTGATTTGTATAAAAGATTTATAAAATGGATATTTATAAATTAGAATATTTTGGATTATAAAACGAGTTTTTATAAGTGTTTGAATGAATTATGAATGGATTTCATAAATGAATGAAATTTATAGAATTATAAACGGTGAAGTTATAAATAGAATTTTATAAACAGTAGGTTTATAAAATTTATAAAGTTATTAAAAGAATGGTTTTGGATAAATAATAGAATCTTATAAGTTATAAGATTTATAATTATAAAGTTTAAAGGAACGATTTTGTAAAATAATCGTTTTATAAGCATTTAACTTATAATGTGAACTTTTGGTTTATAATTGAGTTATAAATCGAATAGGTTAATAAAGGAGATGTATAAAAAGGAAGTAGTTATAAAACAAATAGAAATGGAATTTATAAACGTTGTTTTATAAATTCGCAAACGACTTATTTTGATAAGTTGAATTTTATAACTTATTTATGAAGTTATATTCACATTTTTGACTGTGAATGATCCTTTGAAATAAAATGAATAGAAGTGATGAAATTTGTTAACGTAGTATATTCACGTTTTTGAATAGTGAATAATATGTTAAATAAAATGTTTTAGATGTGATGTTTTAAATAGAATTAAAACGATCTAACGATGTTTTCAAGAGATGTTAAGATTCGAAACCATAGATTTCAACATTCATTGTTGAAATAGACGATTTCGAGAAATAGAAGGAAATGGTGGACTATAACACTGTTGTTATAGTAAATGATTTCCGAAAGGAAATGTTTTGTATAGTATTGGGATTTATATATCTATTTTAATTCGAATCCCTATATTAGTGATTTTGGGACGTCGTAACGATGTTTTACGCAACATTCGTTTTGGCCCAAATAAATATGTTTAAGAGAATGATTTCCTTAAAGAATGAAATATATACTTAATCTCGATTTAAGTATACTGAATATTTCCCAAGTGTTGAAAATAAATGGATTGAGAATTACTTAATAAGTAAGTATGGAAATGTTTTCCAATATAAAGTGAATATTAGAGAATTTATCTTTTTGAAGATAAATTGAAATGAATAATTGAAATCGAATATTCATAAATATTTTGGATTATAAATTCACTTTGGAATTTATGAATAGAAGGGGAAGTTGTTTAAAAATAAATATTGATTTATTTTTGAAGTGTGAAAATTATATATCTAGTAAAGATATTTTGGAAAATAAATAATTTGGAAAACTATTTGGAAACCGGTGATGTGTGCATATCCATTGATAGTTCAATAACCGACTATCAATATTTCCCTTTGAATGGGTATTTGATGTGATTTTCTTGAATTTGAATGCCACACTTATTTCTGAATAAGCGCTCACTATTCGGGTTAACCGGGAAAGGACCATGGGGTCGTATAACCCATTCCGAATATGTGATACGTCGTTATGAATTGCATTTGAAGACCGGTGTTGAAGGCCGGATCTTTTTGAAAGCGAAAGGACAACTCGTCGATTGTCTTTGCACCGAGTAGCTACGGTATAGAGACTCCCTATGTGATGGGAAGTCCGTACGTGATTAGAGATTATCCGGATTGCAAGGACTTCTTTATAAGTGCCTTCGGTTTTGTTCGAGCCCGAAACAGACTTGTATGGATTGTATGTCTGACATTACAAATTGAGATATAAAGCAGATTTCTTTCAAATATATTTCTGTTGGTGGCCGAGAATTTATTCTTTTAGCTTAACACCCTTCTCTGAGACGTACGAGCTCAGAGGTTATGTAGTTGAAGGTTATCAGCGATATATTCCCAATTTGGTAATGTGACATGCTGAGTGTTGCTGTGAAATGATCATTGTGTTGATTATTTGTGATAGGATCGTTTATTTGATCGTCTATCTTGGGGATCATTTCTATGATCATTTGTTGACCCAAAGCATGGCTTTTGTATAAAGTATGTTTTTGTGGACGTGACTTCGTCGAGCCTCACACCCCGTGAATGGTCAAAACAGGAAAGATGCAGCAAGGTTATGAGGGGTAGCGCCCTTTAGGATATGTGCATTTCCTTCTGGAAAAGGTTGGTATCATGGTATGGAGCCCAGATACTTACTCATGTTGAAAACACTTTATGATTGTGTGAATTGATTGCGAGCGCTCGGTGAAAGGTCCCAAAGGACCGGGGGATGGCATATTCGGTCAGTTGTTACTCAGTTAGGGGTAACCCGGCCTTGTGTTGGTAGAGATCCGGTTTGGTTCTCGGGGATGTCCATCCAGAGGCATTCTCATGTGGCAATGGGAAGTTGCTTGGCCTGATCATTCGTTGGAAATCCAAAGAAACAATACGTGACTTGTACGGTTTTTGTTGTAGAACCTGCTTCCTCAGGAGGTAGCTATAGTAGGCATAATATAATGGTACCTATGCTGGCTAAGATTTATATTCTACTTTCGAAATTGTTTTCTACACTATGCACTAATAATAATATCAAATGTTTCTTTTTAATGCGTATCAAGCATCTTTGACTAACATAAGAAGAAATCTCCTCCAAGTCTGCGTTTGCATTGTGTGTGTGGCGGGAGGTCTTATGGTAGTCTCATTTTTAAAAGCATTGCGAATTGACTTTAAAAATAATTCCTCTATTTTGATTTTAAAGATAAATAAACTGTTTTGAGTTCCCACACCAGTCACATGACTGACTCGGAGTTTATTGTTTTCCTTCCTAAACTCTGGGTGCCCACCAATTTCCACACGGGCAGTTAAGAGTTAAGGTTTGTCAGGATATTCTGGAGTTGCTGGAGGCAAGCTGGATGGCATGGCATATTACTAGTATATAGTATTTCTTTTCCGCTGTTTGTTGTTGTATGATGTTGTACACTCTAATGATATGATGTGAATGTAATGTAATAGCTAATATAGTTCTTTGTTTAAAGATTATTCATTTATTATTATATGTTGTTCCGCTACGAATTGTGAGATTCTGATATTGTTCTGTTGTTTTCTGTTCCGTTCTATTTTCTATTTTCTTTCCTCTCTATTTCCTATCTTCTCTCTCTTCTACCTCTCTTCTTCTCTATCTTTTCTTTTCTTAAACCATAACATTTCGGGTTTCCGGCCTTCGATTTCTCGGCAGTCGATAAAGTGAGTATCGATGTTGAATTAATGAAAGTGGAAAATTTCCGGGACGTTACATTTGGTATCAGAGCATATGGTTAAGCGACAACCATGGTTCTGTTGGGTATTACTCATTAGAGATAGAGTCAGTAGTACTCTAGAATGATTTTGAGTGTAATAATAGCTATGAGAGCGTATTTGTTAGTGAATATAAAATTGTTTTATATTGTGATGATTGGTTTATTGAGTGGCATATGAACTTTCGTCAGCGCGGCCTGCAAAACTATGCCGAAGGGGTTTCTAAACACTTGAATAGAACAATTCGACATAGTATTGTTTTAAATTGGGTAAATGAAATAATTTTACTTGATTATATTTTATATATAAAGGAATAATTTTTCAGAATTATCAAAGTGTATATAAGTTGATTATTAAGTTGTTTGAATAATCTAAATTAAAGAATAATTGTATAAGCAAAAGAATTATAAGAATGGAATTATAATTAAAGTAATTTACAATTGTGAAATAAACTTATATATATAAGAAGTGAAACTATACGAATATTTTATAAATATGAGTTGTAAATAAAAATGAATTTAAAGTTAAAATGGAATATAACTTAAGTGATATTGAATGAAATTGATATTGGTATCAAAGTAAATTAATAAAGTGAAGTGATAGATATGAACTTGAGTTATGAAATGAAATTCAACTTTTGTAATTGAATTGAATTAATGGATTGAATGTTAATCAATTGAATGCAAATAAAGTTGATATGGAATAATGAATGTAAGTGTTAATTCATTAAAATCTAATGTTATTGGAAGTTGAAAGATTGAATGAAAATCAATTTAATTGAACCAATTGAAAGTGATGATGTTAAACCAAATTGAATGAATATAAGCAAAGGAATTTGGTTGTAATTAATATACATTGGTTGTTATTTGATTGTTAGTTGATTGTTTATAATTCATTAATTGTTAATGAAATTGGAAGCTAAAGTAATTGGAATCCAATTGAAAGTTAAGTGAATCTTAAATAGAATTAAATTTGATTTGGAAGTGAACCAACTTGAATATGGATTAGTGAATATAAACTAATTGAAAATGAATGTTAGTAAACATCCACTGTTAATGAATCAAATGTGATTAACTTGAAAACCTATTTCATTGAATATTAATGAGAATATGAATATTTATTGGTTGGATGATAGTTGGTTGATGTTTGCATTTGTTGTTTTGTCGCATTTGCTATATTAGGACATACATAGCTATTTTGTTGCTATATGATGTATATCGATACTATTATCTATATGCATGATTCTCATGTTGTTTGTTGAGTGTTTAGTAGGTGCGGATCGCGTTTGCTTCGCATTTGGAGCTCGCTTTCGTGCTATATTAGCTGTATATGATTGCTAATAAAATATAAGGTACATATCTTGGATTACATACCGTACTTTTATACTTTTTCCCTGCGGGATGCCTCATTACTTGATGAGATGTATATTTGTGATATATATACTATCATTTTTTTTTCGGATCGAGCCGCGCAAAGGAGACTATGGCGAATTTTTCCGAAAATTTAAGGCGTTAGAAAAAATTTGAGAAAATTGGAAATTTTTTGAAAGCTTTAACTTTGATTTTGGAGTTGAAAGTTAAACAATAGTAATTGTTTTTTTTTTGAAAAGATAACTAAGTGTGATTTGATACCAAATGTAACAGCTCGAATTTTTCGCGTTCGAAAATCGACATCCATACTTTACATTGTACTCGAATGCCGCAGATTCGACCGCTCAAATTCGAGTCGCCGGAGCTTATAACACATTAAGTAAATAACACAGCGGAAGAAAATGAACAACATATATCAATATACAACATTTGATACAATAACTGATACAACATGAATGATACAACAGAATGGTACAATAGATATCACCATTATCAGAGATACAAAGAATAGCAGCGGAAATAAAAGATAACACTAGCAGCGGAACACATCTCCAAAATAGTCTTCAGGGAAGAACTCCAGTATCGGTAATCTCCATCTCCAAGGCACCAATCCAGAATAGCTCGAACTCTCAAATCAAGATGTAAGTTATTATAAGAAGTTTGGCTATGAATTATGGAAAGTTAATAAATTCTATAACTTTTCTTACTTAATAATTTCGAGGACGAAATTCTTTTAAGGGGGGAAGATTGTAACGACCCAGGATTTTTTAGTAATTAAAATTAGAATATCTAGTTAATTTTAAATATAAATAAGTGAATTTATAAGTCGAATAAATTTTATATTGAATAATTGGATTTAATTGAATAATTAAATCGATAATTTAATATGTTAAATTATGGAAATAATTGAAAATTTGGGTTAAATATGATTGAAAATGATTTGTAAAATTTTATTTTATCATATTGGAGTTAGAATGATATTTTAGAACTTTTAAAATCGAATTAAAAGTTAATTTGTGAAAATTGAATATTTTAATATTTAAATTGACTAGTGAAATTAGTCAATTTTTGAACAGTCTCAGAATTAGACGAAACCAGTTCCATTGGATCCATAATAGTTAGTTATTATCGGATTTCAATTTTCGTGTCAATCGGAGCTACCGTTTGATCGTGGCAGCTCGAAACGCATTGAATTGTTTTTAATTTTAATTTGGCGAGTTAAAATAGCCATTTTTCAAAAAGTCTCGGATTTCGACGAAACCAGTTTCATCGGATCCATAATGTGATATTATTATTAGGTTTCAAATTTCGTGTCAATTGGATTTACCGTTTGTCCGGTACAAATTAAAACGCCTAGAAAATCGTTTAAATCGGTTTAATTTAAATTGAACGTTTATTGCCATAACTCGCACAGATGTCCGAATTAGCTTTCGAAACCTGTTCCATTGTGTCCGGAACGCGGGGTAAACCCTAGAAACGCAGGTTACGGCGCGTGAATCGGAGTTCGGAATTTCCGGAATGAATAGTGTCGTTCGAAATTCTATAAATAGACCACCTCTCTTTAGAAATTTAAAAAAAAGAAGATAAAACCCTAGCCGCCACCCCATAGTTTCAAAGGCCAGAAATCATCCTCCTTTCCCCCTCAATCACTCCCAATCTACAAACAATTAGAAGAAGTGATCAACTACAAGGATGAAGAGCATCCCGAGAGCTTCAGATCCGTACGGTGATGATGGAGTTTGGCGTCGCGTGGAGAGAGGGAGAGGGCCGCGTCCTCTACGGCTTGCGCACGCATTTCGGTGAGAATGAGGTGGCCGAGCTTGCTATGGTGGCAGGCGTGGGTAGAGGAGGAGATGAGCTTCGTGTTGCAAGTTCCTGATCATGCTAGAACGCGACGTGGAGGAGGCAAAATTAAACCCTAATTAGGTGTTGATGGGTTCATGTGTCGGCCTGGAGGCAACGTGCGTGAACGAGGGAGATGGAGTGGACGGTCTTGATGAGGGGCAGTGGATCCAATGGCCAGGATTTGCTTAGGTTTATAAAATTTATTTTATGTTGTAAATTTGTTATAAAAATTCGAGTAAACTTGTAAAATTCATATCGTTTTCATACGAGGTCGAAAACACGCGAAACCAGTTGCGTTGGAATCGTATGGACGAGCACCACGCGATGGAATTGGATTGGAGTCGTTTGGAATTAGTGAGAACTTTGGGTAATATTAAACGTCCGTTTAATTGTATTCGAAATAAATCGCTAAAACGAAATTGAAATCAAGGTGAGAACTTCTCACTCAATCGAATCAGTTTCGATTTTATTTTAAATAATTAGATTTAAAATATTTGAATGCATGTTTGAATGATGATTGTTATTTATTGATTGTTAAAATAGACATTATTCGCCATTAGTAAGCGGATGTTATTTATTAAAAACATATACCGCGAATATTTCATAAACAGTGAAATTGGTATTATATATAATAGCAATATATATATATTGGCATATGTATATATTGGAGTTATTGATTTCCCGCATTTGTTTAGCAGATGAGACCCTATTGCGCCGTCTATTAAGCGGCTAATATTTTAAATCCCATATACCGCGATAATTCCGTACTGGAGCGAAATTGGTATTGTGCTAATGTTTGTGGATGCAGGAAAACAGGTTGGAGGGATCCAATTGGATTCCTCAACAGTATTTATTTGATTTCAGATATTTTGATATTGATGGATTATCATATCAATATATGATATCGTTGTTGTCGTGATTGGCTATTTGGTGTGTAGCATCACTAGGCCAAATTTTGGAATTTTTAAAATGATTTCAAAGTGATTTTTGAAAGTATACGTTTATAAAATATTTTTGGAATTGATCCATTTTAAATAAATGAACGTATAATTTTAATGTTATAAAAATTATGATTTTTGAGAAATATAGTTAAAAGTTGATTTTTGAAAATATGGAGTTTAATGATTTTATAAAATAGTTTAATCGGGATTTTTGAATCTATTATAAAAAGTTGAAAATATAGGATTTATAAAATTTGATTATTTTATAAATCAAAAATGGTGAAATTATAAAGAAGTTTAAAGACATTTTAGAATAATAATACAAATTGATTTGTATAAAAGATTTATAAAATGGATATTTATAAATTAGAATATTTTGGATTATAAAACGAGTTTTTATAAGTGTTTGAATGAATTATGAATGGATTTCATAAATGAATGAAATTTATAGAATTATAAACGGTGAAGTTATAAATAGAATTTTATAAACAGTAGGTTTATAAAATTTATAAAGTTATTAAAAGAATGGTTTTGGATAAATAATTGAATCTTATAAGTTATAAGATTTATAATTATAAAGTTTAAAGGAACGATTTTGTAAAATAATCGTTTTATAAGCATTTAACTTATAATGTGAACTTTTGGTTTATAATTGAGTTATAAATCGAATAGGTTAATAAAGGAGATGTATAAAAAGGAAGTACTTATAATACAAATAGAAATGGAATTTATAAACGTTGTTTTATAAATTCGCAAACGACTTATTTTGATAAGTTAAATTTTATAACTTATTTATGAAGTTATATTCACATTTTTGACTGTGAATGATCCTTTGAAATAAAATGAATAGAAGTGATGAAATTTGTTAACGTAGTATATTCACGTTTTTGAATAGTGAATAATATGTTAAATAAAATGTTTTAGATGTGATGTTTTAAATAGAATTAAAACGATCTAACGATGTTTTCAAAAGATGTTAAGATTCGAAACCATAGATTTCAACATTCATTGTTAAAATAGACGATTTCGAGAAATAGAAGGAAATGGTGGACTATAACACTGTTGTTATAGTAAATGATTTCCGAAAGGAAATGTTTTGTATAGTATTGGGATTTATATATCTATTTTAATTCGAATCCCTATATTAGTGATTTTGGGACGTCGTAACGATGTTTTACGCAACATTCGTTTTGGCCCAAATAAATATGTTTAAGAGAATGATTTCCTTAAAGAATGAAATATATACTTAATCTCGATTTAAGTATATTGAATATTTCCCAAGTGTTGAAAATAAATGGATTGAGAATTACTTAATAAGTAAGTATGGAAATGTTTTCCAATATAAAGTGAATATTAGAGAATTTATCTTTTTGAAGATAAATTGAAATGAATAATTGAAATCGAATATTCATAGATATTTTGGATTATAAATTCACTATGGAATTTATGAATAGAAGGGGAAGTTGTTTAAAAATAAATATTGATTTATTTTTGAAGTGTGAAAATTATATATCTAGTAAAGATATTTTGGAAAATAAATAATTTGGAAAATTATTTGGAAACCGGTGATGTGTGCATATCCATTGATAGTTCAATAACCGACTATCAATATTTCCCTTTGAATGGGTATTTGATGTGATTTTCTTGAATTTGAATGCCACACTTATTTTTGAATAAGCGCTCACTATTCGGGTTAACCGGGAAAGGACCATGGGGTCGTATAACCCATTCCGAATATGTGATACGTCGTTATGAATTGCATTTGAAGACCGGTGTTGAAGACCGGATCTTTTTGAAAGCGAAAGGACAACTCGTCGATTGTCTTTGCACCGAGTAGCTACGGTATAGAGACTCCCTATGTGATGGGAAGTCCGTACGTGATTAGAGATTATCCGGATTGCAAGGACTTCTTTGTAAGTGCCTTCGGTTTTGTTCGAGCCCGGAACAGACTTGTATGGATTGTATGTCTGACATTACAAATTGAGATATAAAGCAGATTTCTTTCAAATATATTTCTGTTGGTGGCCGAGAATTTATTCTTCTAGCTTAACACCCTTCTTTGAGACGTACGAGCTCAGAGGTTATGTAGTTGAAGGTTATCAGCGATATATTCCCAATTTGGTAATGTGACATGCTGAGTGTTGCTGTGAAATGATCATTGTGTTGATTATTTGTGATAGGATCGTTTATTTGATCGTCTATCTTGGTGATCATTTCTATGATCATTTGTTGACCCAAAGCATGGCTTTTGTATAAAGTATGTTTTTGTGGATGTGACTTCGTCGAGCCTCACACCCCGTGAATGGTCAAAACAGGAAAGATGCAGCAAGGTTATGAGGGGTAGCGCCCTTTAGGATATGTGCATTTCCTTCTGGAAAAGGGTGGTATCATGGTATGGAGCCCAGATACTTACTCATGTTAAAAACACTTTATGATTGTGTGAATTGATTGCGAGCGCTCGGTGAAAGGTCCCAAAGGACCGGGGGATGGCATATTCGGTCAGTTGTTACTCAGTTAAGGGTAACCCGGCCTTGTGTTGGTAGAGATCCGGTTTGGTTCTCAGGGATCTCCATCCAGAGGCATTCTCATGTGGCAATGGGAAGTTCCTTGGCCTGATCATTCATTGGAAATCCAAAGAAACAATACGCGACTTGTACGGTTTTAGTTGTAGAACCTGCTTCCTCAGGAGGTAGCTATAGTAGGCATAATATAATGGTACCTATGCTGGCTAAGATTTATATTCTACTTTCGAAATTGTTTTCTACACTATGCACTAATAATAAAATCAAATGTTTCTTTTTAATGCGTATCAAGCATCTTTGACTAACATAAAAAGAAATCTCCTCCAAGTCTGCGTTTGCATTGTGTGTGTGGCGGGAGGTCTTATGGTAGTCTCATTTTTAAAAGCATTGCGAATTGACTTTGAAAATAATTCCTCTATTTTGATTTTAAAGATAAATAAACTGTTTTGAGTTCCCACACCAATCACATGACTGACTCGGAGTTTATTGTTTTCCTTCCTAAACTCTGGGTGCCCACCAATTTCCACACGGGCAGTTAAGAGTTAAGGTTTATCAGGATATTCTGGAGTTGCTGGAGGCAAGCTGGATGGCATGGCGTATTACTAGTATATAGTATTTCTTTTCCGCTATTTGTTGTTGTATGATGTTGTACACTCTAATGATATGATGTGAATGTAATGTAATAACTGATATAGTTCTTTGTTTAAAGATTATTCATTTATTATTATATGTTGTTCCGCTGCGAATTGTGAGATTCTGATATTGTTCTGTTGTTTTCTGTTCCGTTCTATTTTCTATTTTCTTTTCTCTCTATTTTCTATCTTCTCTCTCTTCTACCTCTCTTCTTCTCTATCTTTTCTTTTCTTAAACCATAACATTTCGGGTTTCCGGCCTTCGATTTCTCGGCAGTCGATAAAGTGAGTATCGATGCTGAATTAATGAAAGTCGAAAATTTCCGGGACGTTACATTTTTAAAGTTGTTTTGATTTAAAAGTTTAGAACCTAGAAATTACTTGCCTACGCAAACACCACCTAATCAACTCGAGCCCATCGTCCCTTTTCTTGAGCTCAACTTCGAGTCGCCCCCTGCCTTCTTCAAAACTTGAACGTCCGAAAACAACGTGGAGGTATGCACATATACATCTGAACCCACTGTCGTCGACCAACTTTGTGAAAACCGGCACATCATCTTCGACCCACCTAACCTCCCCGACCTCCTAGATTGACGAGATCACCGGAGCACCAAAATCGAACTACTCGAGACCACTGGAACCACAACACCATCATCGAAAAGCTCTTCGTCCCATCGATCTAGTATACCAGAGACCACGAAATTCTGGTCGGAGCTTCGACGAACTCCAACGCACCGTTCCCCATTCGTGCGATCGGCCAAACGCCTCGAGATTGGCGAAGTTCCTCTCCAAACCCGTGCAAGTAAACTAGCTTTAAAAACCCTAAAACGTCATCTCGCCATTGCCACAATCAACGAAAAAATGTGCTAGTATTTTTCCTATGGTCACTGACCACCAACCATGCTTCAACTCCAATCTCAGGATTAATCATTACTCCCATCACCAGGATTAGACGAAATTAACAATTTCGTTCAACTTTAAAATTCGCGACATTCCCTAACTTAAAAATTATAATCTTAACATTAAAATTCATTACTTTCTGGCACGAAATAGGATATGTAAGTAGAACTTGAAACTGAGATACTTGAATTTTCTGATTTATGATGGTTTCACTATAAATAAACATTTTCACTATATTTAATTTATATTTTTTTCTGAAATTATTTTTTAAATCTGGATTTGATAAGCACAAAGAAGTTTTCTTTAAAGATCAAAGCTTGATATTGATTCTTTTGAGTGGTATGGGCTCTTTTTGAACAAATTTACAAAACCTGTTATATAAAAAGAGATATATATTTAACTGCAAGTTTTAGTTTCCACTAACCCATTTGCTAATTTTACTTATTTACATTTTTATAAAAAATGTCATCCTCATATGAACATTATTCATTCAACAAACGAAAGCAAATTTTTTTTTTTGGGTTTTAATAATTAAATTTTCAAATAGGTTTTTAAAACCTGGAATGAACAAAGGCAAGCATGTCTATTTCCAGACATACATCCCATATGTATATATACATAGATTCACATTCCAGAATCATCACATATCAAAGAAGACAATTCATTCAAACATTAATCAGGACAGGGAATAAATTCAGGGCTAGATTACTCACAGAATATTGAAAGCAAAGAAGCCAGTTAACAAGCATAACCCAGATATATAAGATTAAGTTTGAGAGATGAAGGCTTGCTCACCTTGATGGGTTTTGAAACAGAGGCCTAGATTGAGTTTAATCTAGTAAAGCTTGATCTGGAAGTTGTATTCAACCTGAACTTGATCTTGTTTTGAAAATTTGAAATAGGTTCTGTCTAGATTTTTCTAAAATTGAAAGCTTGAAATTGGAAATATTTTCAGCTTTGAATTTGAAACTTGCCTCAAGTTGAAGATTGAAGTTTTAAATTTTGAACTATGCTTTGTTTTTATTTCTTTTTAGTGATGGTCTTTGTTTTTCCCTTGAATCTGTTGCTTGTTGAAGCTTTGAACTTGCATACTTTCAGATTTTTTTAATGATTCCAGGCATTGAACTTTGGCATTCTATCTTCATTTGTAATTTCCAGGTTGATCATAATGTTGCACAAAATTTTGATTGCCTCAGGAAATCTCAGAGTTGAGGAATTGAAGATGAAGACAAGTTTGTAACTGATCTTTGTTTTAGCTAAGTTTAATAGAAATGCTTCAGCTTTTTTTTTTCTTTTTCTGATTTTTTTTCCTCATCTATCTTATCCGTTGGGGTTAAGACTTGTGATACTAAATCTTTTTGCTACTGTTGTTTCAGATTTGGTGCAAAGTTAAATAATTGCATATGGGGGAGCTCAAAAGTTTCTATAATTTTAAATTTCATTTTTTTATTCAATTAAATATAATGAATGCCATTTGTAAAGAAAAATGATTATGAGATCTATGCATGTTGATTGCTTTACTCCATCTCTTTTGATGTATGGTTATCATTTGAAAAAAATTTCAAGAGAAAGAATTTTTATTTTTTACCATATTTACTTTAAAATTAAATGTACTTCTTTGTATGTGTATATTTATCATTTGCATAACTTAAAGGAAAAAAAGAATACTAAACTTATTTCAAACTATTATACTTTTTTTTTAAATGAAAAATTACCTATATGTGTATTATTTTAAACTTTTATTTCTTTATTATTTATTTCTATACAACTTTTAAAAAGAAAACAAGGATTTAAAATTTTTGATTTCATATTAACAATAGTTACATTTATTTATATATGAGAATTTGACTTAAGAATAACATTTTGAAAATGAGTACACTAACTTTTTCCTTTTTATTACAACCTCCAAATATTAATATATTTAAAATTTAGAAAACAACCTTTTATTAACGTTTTATTCATCTCAAGCTTTTAATTTCTATTTTATTTTTAATACATTTAATTTTTAAATTCAATATTTATTTGTAAAATTCTCATTCTTATATTTTTAAATAAAATTTCTATTTATTCTCAATACACTTATTTTTTTCCCAAATCCAATATTTATTTGTAAGCTACTTGTGACGACCCGAACTTGATGTACGACAAACAACATCAAATTCGTATCGCCGGAGCTTGCAACAACAACAGATGATAAATAACACAGCGGAAAATAAAAGATGATATCACTGATACAACGGGAATACAATATCCAATACATCGATTTGATACAATGATAATCATCAACATCAGGGAATACAACACAAAATACAGCGGAAAGCGATACAATAAGAGATAAGTCTTCACAGAATCCAATACTGCAACTCGGATCCAAAGCTCCAAAGAGAAAACTCCAAAACTCCAAGCTCGACCCACATCAATGTTGCACAAAGATAAGCAAGTCCGGTCCGAACTCGAAAATGTATCAAACGAAAAGCTGAAGGCTACCAAATGATATCTACTGCCTGACTATCTGAAAAACCAAACTCTAGACTGCCCGTGTGGAAAATAGTGGGCACCCAGAGTTTAGGAAGGGAACAATAAACTCCGGATCAGTCACGGGACTGGTATGAGCAAACAAAAACATTTGGTCTTTAAAACAAACAGAAGGATTTTAAGTTTTTGAAATCCGCAATGCTTTTTGAAAATGAAACTACCATAAGGCCTCCCGACACACACACATTGCAAACGCAGACATGGGGGACATTTCTCCTTTTGATAGTCAAAGATGCTTACTACGTAAAAAATTCTTTAATATTATTATTACTAGTGCATAGTAGAAAACCTTTCGAAAGTAGAATATAAATCCTAGCCAACATAGGTACCATTATACTATGCCTACTATAGCTTCAATTTTAAATGGCAGGTTCTACAACTAAAACCGTACAAGGCGCGTATTGGATGAATGGATTTCCAATGAATGGTCAGGCTAAGGAACTTCCTATTGCCACATGGGAATGCCTCTGGCGGGACGCCCCGAGAACCTACCCGGCTCTCGGCCAAACAAGTGCGGCTACCCCCTTACCAGGGAATAAAACCTAAGATATGCCACTCTCGGTCCATTGGGACCTTTAACCGAGGATCCTCTACATCAACAACATCACGCAGTAATAGATATATGCTACAGTGCCCACACGAGTAAGTATCTGGGCTCCATGCCATGATACCACCCTTTTCCAGAAGGAATGGTCATACCCTTGGGGAGCTACCCCTGAAACCTTGTCGCATCTTTCCTGTTTCGACCATTACCGGTTTGTGAAGCTCAATGAGGTCTCGTCCACAAAGCTACGCTTTATAGGAAAGCCATGCTTTGATCACAAATGATCAACAAATGATCATCAACACACAGCAACACTTAGAATGCCACACTACCGAATCGGGAGTACATCGCTGATAAACTTCAACTACATAACCTCTGAGCTCGTACGTCTCGGAGAAGGGTGTTAAGTTAAGAGAATAAATTCTCCGCCACCAACAGATACGTATTTGAAAGAAATCGGCTTTATATCTCAAAGTGTAGTGTCACACACACATCCACGCAATTTTGTTCCGGGTTCGAACAGAACTGAAGGCACTTTCGAAGAAGCCCTTGCAAATCCGGGCATCCACAATCTCTATTGGATTTCCCATTACTTAAGGAATCTCTATACCATAGCTACTCGGTGCAGAGACAATCGATAGGTTATCCTATCGTTCTCGCAAATACCCGGTCTTCACCATCGGTCTTTAAAAGCTATCCATAACGATGTATCATTATTCAGAATGGGTTATATGACACAAAGGTCCTCTCCTGGCTAAACCGAATAATGAGCGTAATATTTGAAAACATATGGATATGGGATTTCAGTTAAGCCACAACTTTAAAATTCAAAACTTCCTTTTAAATGGTTTAAACAAATTACCATTCCAAATCTTTTAAACCTAAAAGATTTATTTCACAAAGTTTACCCAATTTCACAAAGATCCATTCACGGATTTCAAAACAATTTCCATTTTAATTGGATTAACCCACTTAATCTTTTAAATAAAAGATTTAACCCATAACTTTCAAAACACGTTCCAAAGATTCATTCATAACTTGGAAACCATTTCATTTCAAATTAGAAATCCCTATAATACAAATTGGAAATTCGTTCCTTATATGAAAGCTTATATCATTTGAAAAATGACAGTTTTTATTTCGGGAAAATCCGATTTCAATTGTACAAGTTAAAGTTTTTCAAACTTGGGTTAAATTTAATTCCCAAAACAACACTTTAAAAAATTGTTTAAAACCCATAGAACTTGTATGACCCTTTACTTCATAAATACTCCAAATAGAATTCAATTCCAAAATTTTGAGTTCAAATTTAAATCAAATTTCAAAACTTTATTAAGTTATTTAAAATAACTTTTATTTTTGAAATCTTTTTTCAAAAACTTTTCACTTTAAATCCGATCCATTTCCAAAATCATTTGAATTCAAAAATTCAATTTTTAAATTTACTTCAAAAATTTGTGACTTAACCAATTTCCACGTGCAATCCATATTTGTGAGTGTATAGTGTAGTCCATGGGGTTTTACACAATAGTGCACAACATCAATCATCACAGATATATCGATAAGCGCTATAACCCATAACGCTTATCTTCATTCGCAGATTCATAGATAAGGTATATTAATCAATCACAAAGGTTCGATATTACGATTCGATGTGGGTTTCGGATAACCAACTGGAATTCGACCCCTGGTCGAATCGAAATCCAAATGTCGTTTAACGTGTCAAGGGGTTTCATATTCATACAATAGTATATTCATCACAAATATAACAGCTAAGCACAAAGCATCACATAGGATCACAATCATATATGAAATATATCAACGCATCACACAGTATTCAATAGCTATCAAACATCTACAATTTAGATGAATAAATTGGGTGGTTTTAAAATTAAACAACCACATAATTACTTTCATTAGAAATCTTAAATCAATGATTTATTATTATTAATTTCCATTGATGAACTTTTTTTTAATTACCTTCATTAATCATTTCTAAATTAATTATCCAAATTAATTAACCCTTAATTGTAATTAATTAAATCTTAATTACTTTTATTAATTAATTATTCCCTAATTAATTACTATAATTAATAAACCCCTAATTATTAATTAAATCTTAATTATAATTGATTAATCCTTAATTGATTCATGATTTCTTTGTAACAACCCGCATATTTATCGATTTTATATTTAAATATTTTATTTAAATATTTTATCATTCGTCGGATTTTAGTCCGAAAACCTACTTTTTGCATACGGTCGAATTAGGACTCGAGACCACCTCCATTGAGTTCAAAATGCCGTTTGCGACCTTTTTGAGTATAACCTTCGATATGTTTGGAGAAAGTTGATTTTTGCTACTTTTCACTTTGGGTTTGGTTTTGGGCTCAGCCCTATGTTTTAACTTATACTCCAAAACTGAACCACTCTCCCCATTCTCCCTCACTTCTTTCTCTTTTCAATTTTCTTAGCATTAATGGTGGGAGAGATTAGAAATTAAAACTCCAAAACCCTAGTTTCTCTTGCAAATCAAATTCCTAGCTCCAAACTCAAGAAGAACCCATTGGTAAGCTTCTCTTCTTCTTCTCCAACTTATTCTCTTACCAATTTCAGAAATTCCTAAACCTAATTTTGGGGAATGTTCTTGTTTTTGAGCTTAGATTCAAGCTCAATTGGGTTGTGTTGAAGAGAGGTTGATTCTCCATTTGCTTTCAAGCTTCTTCTTGTTTGATTTTGTGAAAAGGTGAGATTTTTAATCTCACATCTATGTCTATATCTATCTTTGTTGTTAGGTATGAATCCCTAACATTTATTCATGTGCAATTGCTTTTGATTTGGATTGGTTTTGTGAATATTTCTTTTTTTTGGTGTTTGAAGCCAATTCTCTAAAAATCATAACTTTGATGTTTGATCATGCTTTAAGAGGTGTTTCGGGGAGCTTTTAAGGCCGGGTTGTCGCTAGGCATAAATCCTTAGTCGTCGTTGCTCGTCCGATCGCTCCTGATACGTTTTGGCCACTTTGGCCTAGGCAAATTGTTGCCTAGACCAGGTGACCAGACGTCTGGTGACCAAGTCCAGACGTCTGGTTTGGACCAGGAAGGTAAAATTGTATGCATGCATATTATAAAAAAAAGCCAGAGAATATTTTCAGACGTCTAAATCATCAAACCAGACGTCTGGATAGGTCTCAGACGTCTGACTTGAGGTTTCAGACGTCTGAGTGTTCTCTGGGTTATTTCCAGAGAACAAATCCAGAAGTCTGGATTCCAAATCAGACGTCTGGAGATGTTTATTTTTGCCTATTCAGCCTGTTTTGTGTGAATTTCCATTGTTTATCGATTTTAGCGATCCTATTAATCGTTATCACTTATTGTCGACTTTGACGACTTCTTTTTATGGATCTTTTTGGAAATATCCATTTCTATGGATTTGGTATCGATTTCTTTGGATTTTATTCACGTCTTCGAATGTAAATTTAGTAACTGGTTGTTCTTACAATCTTCTTTGTGATTTGTCACTTTAAAAATATAAAGGTTTCAATACTAGTAGTAAATATCAAAACTCTTTCAACAAAATGATTTCAACTCTATTTTCAATAACAAAGTTCGTTTTCTTAAACCGTTTTCCAATCTATTAGTATATACAAACCTTTACCTCACTGTATGAGAAATCTAATTAAATGACTTAGTAAAACATGTGGTATGAAACGCTTGCGTTTACTCCGTCGGTTAATTCTTGGACTTGTTCGATTGAATCTCTTGTGACAATTTTCTAGTGGAGATTTACAGTTTGTTTGTAAATGTTTAAGTTAAGTAAGTGGTTTTGGGACATGAAGCTAAACTTTTATATTTACTAGCTTAGTGTAATTGACACTTCTCGTTGATCATGACGATCATCTTTGTGATTTAGACTAGCAATGTGCGATGTCTCTTTGTTTGCTTTTTGGTTAGGCTAGACACTACTTGTGTGATTCCATTCACACATACCTTTTTTCTTTTCGGTTAGCCTAGACACCACTTGTGTGATTCCATTCACACATACCTTTTTGCTTTTTGGTTAGGCTAGACACCACTTGTGTGATTCCATTCACACATACTTTTTCGGTTAGCCTAGACACCACTTGTGTGATTCCACTCACACATACTTCTTTGTGATTTCTGGATTTCGTGTGCTGTTTTCTGGAATTTGTGTTTCACCAACTTTTACGATTGGCATGGATATATATATGTCATTTATTGTGGCTTGGTGAATGAAATCAGGAGTATGACATTCCTTTTTATCTTGAGTAGATTATTGTGATATTGATTAATCTCTTGTTGATTTTCAATTACTTATTTATCACAGCTTGGCATTTTGATTATTATATGTTTATGTCATATCTCCTATTCTATATCATTTCTTCTGATATTTATAGCTAGACTGATCCGTTTATTATTTTCTTCTTAACTAATACTCGGGTCAGACCGAGATGTTGCAGGTGCTTCTGCTTGACTTCTCATCCTGGATCATTACTCTGACTTTTGGCAAACTACTTAGATTAGTAGTTTATATTGTTGTATACACTTGAGATATAGACTCATAGTTGTATTCCTTTGTATAGCACGTGTTGCTATTCTATTGTATTATCGTGGATCTTTTGACCACTACTCTGATATACACTTTTATGTGTAATATTCATATCTATTTCCGCCTTTGTGATATGAATTGTCTGTGACTGATTTGTGTTATGTTTATTTCTATATTTGTTTCCGAACACCTTTATAGCCACTGTGTAGTAGCTTTGAGTTCGTGTCGGTATGTCGGATTTCCTCTTGAGATGAAAAGTTATATTTTTATCCGGTATATCGGTACTCGCACAAAGCAATTATACAGATGGTCGCTCCTCAACAGCCTTATTCTCCGTGCTAGTTGACAGCATTCACAGTAGTGTTCTTGGCTAGCGTGGGTATAGAGGTGGGGCGTCACAGCTTGGTATCAGAGCCAAATTTCGGAACAATATGGAATATTATAACAAGGATCATCGTCCTAAGTCCATCTTAGGAGTCGTGCTTTAGGATTTTATTCGGGACTTCGTACCGTCCTATCCTATTTTCTTTTATGATTCCTTGTTTTATCTATCAAGATTGCTTGATATTTATTTTGAGAATAACTTTTTCCTCTTCTTTCTTTCTTTCTTTCTTAAAGAAGAGAAATGGTTAGACCTGGCCCCCCCAGCGCCGGTCAATCTAGTGCTACTCCCCCGGATGGAGTTTTTATGCCTGCCCAGCAACTTTTGGATCTTGTAAAGAATCAAGAGTTTATCTATGCTTTGAGTAAGAACCCCGAAGTGGTTCTACCTTTGAAACTTGAAGTTTCTTTCAATCAGCTTGTGGATGTTACTCTTCTTCATGGAGAGGTTGGTAAAGGAAGTGTTTGTGATATTGGGACTTCCAAGAAGAGGCATATTAAGTTCAAGAGCCTTAATCCCAATGAGAGAGTGAAACAAACTACTTTTGTAGCAAAGACTCCAATCCCTAATCGTGGAGGATGCTACAATTGTAAATCTAAGGAACACTATGCGAATATGTGTCCAAAACCCCATTCTTGTCGCTATTGCAAGAAACCGGGTCATCTTTTATCTGCATGTCCCAAACTTTTGAATAAGGACATGAGAAAGCTAAATATTGTGCAAGCCCCTAGCAACTCTTCTCTTGGTCAAGGTATTTTTCACTCAACCCTTGATGGCATTGTTTTATTTCGTGATCTTCTTATTCGAGTTCTTTTTGATATGGGTTTCATCTCATTATTTTTATATCAAAAGAACTTGTTGACTTCATTGAGAATTGCGAATCCAGATGGTAGATCCGCAACACTCAATTTGCTTTTGTTTAGATGTCGAGATTGTTTTATGTGACTTTTCTTTCCGAGCCGATATTTACTTTGGCTTCGGAATTGACTTTTTCTGTAAGGATTGGCTTAAATTGTGAAGCCCATATCCTATTTTTCCGAGTGGATTATTCATCTTCGACATTTTCAATCCGTTAAGCAGATTTCTATTTTTCCTTTATGATTTTGATTCCAACTTGATGGCATCATTTTATTCCTTAAGCCCACTTATAAGGAAAGTGTTATTTCTCTCATTCATGTAGTTAGACAAATTTTCCGGTATTTTTGAGTTTGTCTTAGGATTATCACCTAAGAAATCTTTTGTGTGGTGTTAAGGTCTTTTCAATTTGACTTTACCACCGGTTTTCGTTTGCTACGAGTTGCGGAAGTTAGCACCACTTACCGCATTCTGCACTCGTTATGATTCTTATGAGTGACTTATTTTGTCATTCAATTGGTCCAGCTTATTTCATCCATTTTATATATCAAATATTCTATGAATATTTCGATGAGACCATTCTTGTATTTATTGATTTTGGATGAAAATAGTAATTTAAAATTTTGCAAACCTTTTTCATAAGATTTATTTATAAGTAAAACTGGATTTTGTTCTTGAAACGAACAAAGAATATTCTTAAAACTTTTTAAGAGATTTATTTATCCTATAAAAGATGATTTTGTGATTGTATTGCCCGTTGAGTGCTTTAAGAATTTTGGTCGATGCGCTTGATTAACGTTATCGATAGGAATTTCCTAAACGCTTTGATGTGACAACCAGACACGATATATTGACTTGTAAAATGTAAATTCTTCTAGAAATATTTTTACATCGAAATAATTTTGATTTTTGAAAGTTTTAGCTTTTCAGGAAAGAGGATTATTTAAAAGAACTCTTCCTTTCAATACTCTTATTCTTGTGATTCCTGAAGGGGAACCAAGACTTTGCTATTTGTACCGATACTAGTCGTATTGGTTTGGAATGCCATTCTCTTGCAAAGGAGAACGTGCTATCCCTTGTGCTTCTAAATCATTATAGCTTCTCGAGACTAGATAACCACTTATGATCTAGTGCTCTCGGCTAATGTTTTTGCTTTTGGAATTTGGCATCATCATATTTGGATGAGAAATTTGTTCTCTACCTCGATCATAAATATTTGGAATATTTATGTTCTCTTAAGGAACTGCATGTTGACTCGAGTTCCTAGCTTCTTATGATCTTGATATTCTTTTTATTCCCGAAGGGGAAATTGTGTTGCCAATGCGTTTAGTCGTAAGCAACAAGGGGTTGTTTCTTCGTTGATGACTAAATGAAATTATCTTTTTATCAAGTTCATCGGGCGTTTTGATGTACTTCGTTTTATTGAGTTTCATCTCATTTCTTTTATGAACTTGCGTCCGATGTTCTTTTATTGTGTTCGGTTCATTGGACGTACCGTTTTTGTACTGCGTAAGTGTTCCGAATTATTTGGGTTTTGATTCATCGGATGTACCGTTTGTACTACATCGATGTCTTTTCTTTTGATTCATTGGATGTACTGTTTGTACTACATCAATGTCTTTGCTGTTTGATTCATTGGATGTACCGTTTGTACTACATCAATGACTTCGCTTTTTGGTTCATTGGATGTACCGTTTGTACTACATCAGTGTCTTGGATTCATTGGATGTACCGTTTGTACTACATCAATGTCTTTTCTTTTTGGATACATTGGATGTACCGTTTATACTACATCAGTGTCTTTGATTCATTGGATGTACCGTTTGTACTACATCAATGTCTTTGCTGTTTGATTCATTGGATGTACCGTTTGTACTACATCAATGACTTCGCTTTTTGGTTCATTGGATGTACCGTTTGCACTACGTCAATGACTTGGCTTTTTGGTTCACTGGACGTACCGTCTTTGTACTACGTCGGTGTTCCAAATTATTCGAGTTTCTAGTTTCTCGGGCGTACCGTGATTGTACTACGCCGTTGCACCGGCTCAAATTTCTGCTATTCTTGACGTTTTCCACGTCTTTTAACTATGGAAATGCTTTTATGTTTCCGATTTTTATTCTTGAGCCCAGTGTTATTGGGGGATTGAAGTTTCACCAAATTTGACTTTTGAGAAACATTCTATTCGCATCATTGCTTTGGAGGTTGAGCGCCTTCGATATAAAGATATTCTTTTTGATAAAAGTTCAATGGTTCTCAAATCCTAAGGATTGCTCTTGTGAAATCTTGAGAATTCATCGAACGAAAACATTCGGATTTACTCCTTCGTGCTCTTTATGGTGAACTTCTTGATTCAAATTTTCTTTTGTGTTAATATGCTTCTTTGGTTGTTACTTCTTATATTTCCTTCTTAATTATTGCGAGGACGCAATTTCTTTAAGGAGGGGAGTCTGTAACAACCCGCATATTTATCGATTTTATATTTAAATATTTTATTTAAATATTTTATCATTCGTCGGATTTTAGTCCGAAAACCTACTTTTTGCATACGGTCGAATTAGGACTCGAGACTACCTCCATTGAGTTCAAAATGCCGTTTACGACCTTTTTGAGTATAAGCTTCGATATGTTTGGAGAAAGTTAATTTTTGCTACTTTTCACTTTGGGTTTGGTTTTGGGCTCAACCCTATGTTTTAACTCATACTCCAAAACTGAACCACTCTCCCCATTCTCCCTTGGTTTTGGGCTCAGCCCTATGTTTTAACTCATACTCCAAAACTGAACCACTCTCCCCATTCTCCCTCACTTCTTTCTCTTTTCAGTTTTCTTAGCATTAATGGTGGGAGAGATTGGAAATTAAAACTCCAAAACCCTAGTTTCTCTTGCAAATCAAATTCCTAGCTCCAAACTCAAGAAGAACCCATTGGTAAGCTTCTCTTCTTCTTCTCCAACTTATTCTCTTACCAATTTCAGAAATTCCTAAGCCTAATTTTAGGGAATGTTCTTGTTTTTGAGCTTAGATTCAAGCTCAATTGGGTTGTGTTGAAGAGAGGTTGATTCTCCATTTGCTTTCAAGCTTCTTCTTGTTTGATTTTGTGAAAAGGTGAGATTTTTAATCTCACATCTATGTCTATATCTATCTTTGTTGTTAGGTATGAATCCCTAACATTTATTCATGTGCAATTGCTTTTGATTTGGATTGGTTTTGTGAATATTTCTTTTTTTGGTGTTTGAAGCCAATTCTCTAAAAATCATAACTTTGATGTTTGATCATGCTTTAAGAGGTGTTTCGGAGAGCTTTTAAGGCCGGGTTGTCGCTAGGCATAAATCCTTAGTCGTCGTTGCTCGTCCGATCGCTCCCGATACGTTTTGGCCACTTTGGCCTAGGCAAATTGTTGCCTAGACCAGGTGACCAGACGTCTGGTTTGGACCTGGAAGGTAAAAATGTATGCACGCATATTATAAAAAAAACCCAGAGACTATTTTCAGACGTCTGAACCATCATACCAGATGTCTGGATAGGTCTCAGACATCTGACTTGAGGTTTCAGACGTCTGAGTGTTCTCTGGGTTATTTCCAAAGAACAAATCCAGACGTCTGGATTCCAAATCAGACGTCTGGAGATGTTATTTTTTCCTATTCAGGCTGTTTTGTGTGAATTTCCATTGTTTATCGATTTTAGCGATCCTATTAATCGTTATCACTTATTGTCGACTTTGACGACTTCTTTTTATGGATCTTTTTGGAAATATCCATTTCTATGGATTTGGTATCGATTTCTTTGGATTTTATTCACGTCTTCGAATGTGAATTTAGTAATTGGTTGTTCTTACAATCTTCTTTGTGATTTGTCACTTTAAAAATATAAAGGTTTCAATACTAGTAGTAAATATCAAAACTCTTTCAACAAAATGATTTCAACTCTATTTTCAATAACAAAGCTCGTTTTCTTAAACCATTTTCCAATCTGTTAGTATATACAAACCTTTACCTCACTCGTATGAGAAATCTAATTAAACGACTTAGTAAAACAAGTGGTATGAAACGCTTGCGTTTACTCCGTCGGTTAATTCTTGGACTTGTTCGTTTGAATCTCTTGTGACCATTTTCTAGTGGAGATTTACAGTTTGTTCGTAAATGTTTAAGTTAAATAAGTGGTTATGGGACATGAAGCTAAACTTTTATATTTACTAGCTTAGTGTAATTGACACTTCTCGTTGATCATGACGATCATCTTTGTGATTTAGACTAGCAATGTGCGATGTCTCTTTGTTTGCTTTTTGGTTAGGCTAGACACCACTTGTTTGATTCCATTCACACATACCTTTTTGCTTTTCGGTTAGCCTTGACACCATTTGTGTGATTCCATTCACACATACCTTTTTGCTTTTTGGTTAGGCTAGACACCACTTGTGTGATTCCATTCACACATACTTTTTCGGTTAGCCTAGACACCACTTGTGTGATTCCACTCACACATACTTCTTTGTGATTTCTGGATTTCGTGTGTTGATTTCTGGAATTTGTGTTTCACCAACTTTTACGATTGGCATGGATATATATATGTCATTTATTGTGGCTTGGTGAATGAAATCAGGAGTATGACATTCCTTTTTATCTTGAGTAGATTATTGTGATATTGATTAATCTCTTGTTGATTTTCAATTACTTATTTGTCACAGTTTGGCATTGTGATTATTATATGTTTATGTCATATCTCCTATTCTATATCATTTCTTCTGATATTTATAGCTAGACTGATCCGTTTATTATTTTCTTCTTAAATAATACTCGGGTCAGACCGAGATGTTGCAGGTGCTTCTGCTTGACTTCTCATCCTGGATCATTACTCTGACTTTTGGCAAACTACTTAGATTAGTAGTTTATTTTGTTGTATACACTTGAGATATAGACTCATAGTTGTATTCCTTTGTATAGCACGTGTTGCTATTCTGTTGTATTATCGTGGATCTTTTGACCACTACTCTGATATACACTTTTATGTGTAATATTCATATCTATTTCCGCCTTTGTGATATGAATTGTCTGTGACTGATTTGTGTTATGTTTATTTCTATATTTGTTTCCGAAGACCTTTATAGCCACTGTGTAGTAGCTTTGAGTTCGTGTCGGTATGTCGGATTTCCTCTTGAGATGAAAAGTTATATTTTTATCCGGTATATCGGTACTCGCACAAAGCAATTATACAGATGGTCGCTCCTCAACAGCCTTATTCTCCGTGCTAGTTGACAGCATTCACAGTAGTGTTCATGGCTAGCGTGGGTATAGAGGTGGGGCGTCGCATTCTTAATCACTTTAAATTAATTAACTTTAATTAATTATTCTTAATTTAATTACCTTAATTAATTAACCATATTAATTAATTATTCTTTAAAGTAATTAACTCTTAATATTTGATTAATCGATCTTTAACCTTTAATTATCTACTCTTAATTACTTTCACTAAGTAACTACTATTTTTATATATTCATTTATTAATTACTTGAACAATTAACTTGAATTACTAATTGATTTACTTTAATTACTAAATCCTTAATTTTTGATTAGTTGAATCTTAATTATAACTAATTATCCTTTAATCGATTTTCTTTATTATTAATGAATTACAATTTATTAATTACTAGATTATCATTAACGATATAGATTAACTTACCTTTAAGTCAAAAATTATCACTTTTTAAGTTTGATTTAAAATAACTTGTTAAAAATATAAATTCAAAACTTAATTGTTTTGAAAACCCTTTATTTCAAAACCTTTCAATTTATACCTTCTACTTAATAAATAAATCATTATTTATAGAAGAAATAACTTTATAAATTTATTTAACTAAGTTAATAAAGTTTTAAGACTAGAATATAAAAATCCCAGCTAAACCCGAGCTAAACACTGAAGCCCCCGAGCCCTCCTTCGAGTTTTTCCAGAATTTACCTGAGTGCCCCCAAATTTTCAATTTAAAATTTTTCCTAAGTATTTTCATCTCACATGGAAATATTACTTCGAGTTAAACTCCGAGTTAACATGCAAACCCCCCGAGACACGCTTCGAGTGGCCTTCCTTCTTCCCCAAACACGAAAACCACTTGATACCATTGATGCACGTATACGTGCACAACCGCGCTAACCATTGCCGATCGACGACGAACTCACCATAACGTCACCGATGATCCCTAGCCTCGATTCGAACGACCCAAAACACAAAATCGTTGTTAATTCAAAATCGAGCCACTGCGTTGAAACTGGAACGAAAACCATCATCACGAAACCGCCACGCTCCTCCTCCTCTGACCACCTGAACGTCACCTCCCTCCGGCCACGTCTCTAACAAACCCCAAACTAACACCTCCCCGAGTACCACCACACTCGATCCACCCGAAAGTCCATACCGATCGAAACTCTCATCTCAACCCAAAATAAGGGTTAAGCCCTAAATTGATCCCGTCCCCTTAATTCACGCAATCGAAAAATTTTCTTACATTTTTCTTGACTTCGAAAATCATTAAGCTAGCTTCAAAACCAATTTCAACGTCCAAGATTTGTTTAATCATTAGGAATTGATAAAAAAACATTTTTGGTTCATATCGAAACTACACCTTATACACGAACTAAAAATCATCATATTTGTTTTAAAAATCTTATTTTTGAATGTTTGTTCCAGACATAAAATCAAATCAACAAAATTAAAAATTCGAATTTAACACAAAATTTTCTTTTTACTGTGAAATTGATATGTAGAGTCCATGCTACACTGTTTAGCTTCAACAAATTCCAGGCTTATGATCTTAAGTTTAGACAAACACAATTTGTTTAAAATCCTAAGTTTAAAATGGTTTGTATGAAGAAGTGTAAAATTTTCCTTATTTTTTCTTTGCTCTGTAACCAAAATATAGAGGAACAAGCCACATAAAAATTCCCAGTGCACAGAAATTTTACAGAACTACTTGTTTTAAAACTAGACAGCAAAGCACAGAGTTTCTTGGATCAAATACCAAATTTTTAAAATTTTAAAGGTAGTATGTTTACTCATCTTGATTTCCTTTTTTTCTTTGCTTCCCTTTTTATTTTTATTTTTTGCTTTGCTCTTGAATTTGTTTTGCTTTGATTTTTTTCCAGTATTTTTCTTTGCTTTCCTTTTGATTTCTTTTTCCTGAATCTGCTATATCCTAAGTTGCCTCAGCTTTTGATCTTCTAGAACCTGATCCTTGCTTTGATCTTTTTCCAGTTTTGTTGAAGTTTTAGTTTTCAAGCTTGATAATATTTCTTGTTTCCAGTTTGAAGCTTTGTTTCAGCTTCCAATCTCTTCTTTCTTCTAATTACTGGTTTCATATTATTATTATTTTGAAGAGGGAAGGGATTTTGAATTTCTTAGTTTGAAGATGGTTTCTTGTTTTCTGTTTTTTTTCTCATGTTTCTTTTTTTCTTCTGGTTTTCAAATTTTTTGAAGGGAGGGATTTTCGAATTTGAGTTTTGAAGATGAATCTTGTTTACTCTGATTTCTTACTTTAATTTCATTACTGGTTTCTTATTTCAGGCTAGGGAAGATCAATGGCTTGATCATCATCATCATCATTATTATTATTCAAAAGTTAATGTCACTTGTCTATCTTCTTTTTGCATGTATTACACTTGTAGTTTGTAGAGGAAAATTGGGTTTGAATCCTTTGACTGAATTTGTTTTGCAAATTTTAGTTTTGAACCTTTATGTAAATGCATTTCCATATATACTCATGCCCTAATTTCTTTAAAGTTGTTTATAATCATATTTATATTTACATAGAAAAAAATTATTCCAATTATTTTCCACACTATAATCTTTAATTTAGCTCTTATATTTATATACAAGTAACTCATACATTTTATATTCATGCATTTCTTTCATTATTTATTTTTGTACAATTTCTAAAATGAAAAGAGTGATTTAAATATTTTGATTACATATTAACAACTGATTACTTTTATTTATATAGATGAATTAAATCATAAATATAATATTTTGAAAATTATTGCATTAATTCTTAAATTACGGTTTCCAAATATCAATATGTCTAAAAATTTAGAAACCAACTTTTTATTAATTTAAAGTTTTTAATTCTATTTTATATTGAACACATTTTATTTTTCTGAATCCAATATTTGTTGATAACATACTTATTCTTATATCCCAAATTAATTTACTATTTATCTTTAAATCAATATTCATTCTTATTTTAAATCCAATTTTAGTTAAAGAATTACTTATTCCTAAATTTAAACCAAATTCTACTTAAAATCTAAAATTATTTCTTTATTCTAGAAATTTTCAAATAAATTCATGAATACATCCACAATTTATTTTCAAAATTAAATTAATTGCCAAATTAATCGTAGTTAATTTTCAGGAATGTTACACTACTTATGGTTAAATTTCTAATTAAATTTCTATTTATAGTCAAAAATTATTTATTTATTCTAGAAATCTCTAATTAATTCATAATTTATTTTCAAAAATTAATTTAATTGGCAAAGCAAACTTGGTAAATTTTTAGGAATGTTACATTAATAATGTACCATTAACTAACATAAGAATTTCAGCTTTAAATTGGATATTATAGTAACGAAGTATATTTAACTAAGGCTATGATAAAATGACCATGTTAAAGTTCGTAAGTATATAAATAATTTGATTATATAAAATTTTAAAGTGGAAAGTATTACATTCCGAAAATGCTATGATTTTCTTAAGTATTACTTTTCCAAAATGCTATGATGTCTTAAGGTTATGTTTTCGAAATGCGATTATTTCTAAGCGTAATGTTTTTGAAATGCTATGATTATAGAGGTTACATTTTCAAAGTGTTATGTCTTCTAAATTATTATGATTTTAATTTGTTATAATCGAATGTATAAATTTTGGGAGTGTTATAACTTTGAAAATGAATATTAATTTTCTGAAGAATAATGATACTAGGTTTATATGGTTTTGAAATGAATATGTTTAATATGAAATACCAACCATTTGAAAATGAAATAACCATGGGTTATAATAATGTTTAGTTGTTAAAGAGACCGGTATCGAAAGTTTTCATACTCTTTGCCAACTCTGAAAACCACTTTAATAACCGTGTATTCGATGGAGATTCCAGAATAAAGTAGGATGGTGGTGACGTTCTATTGACGTATATACTTGGACCCAACTCCTATGAATTGGCATAAGGTGGCTAAAACAGGAGCGATTTCGGGCCAATGAGGTCGCTCCTTTGATCGGACACACTCCTTCGATAATATATTCTGACTTTGAGGTTGATTTGGTGGCCACTTTTGATTCTTTGATTTTGCGGGCGTGGCTTGAGATGGGCGGTAGTAGCTGCTACACGTTACCATCATTCCGGATAGTAACTGATATATCTATCCTGGCATTTCCTAGCTGTGTCATGTCACCTACCCTAGTGAGCCTTGTACGAGTTTGATTTGTGTCGTACCTATGGAACATCTTCTCGTAGCCTCCCGATCAGGTGGTACGCAGGTATTGTATAGATTATTGGCACTATTACGTATTAAGGGCTATATGGGTAACCCATTAACGCTATTTAAAAGTAAGTTAATTTTACTATAAACATTATTATAATATCGTAATATTACTACATAGTAAATAGTTTTACGGATCCATAGAGGATGAACGGTCCCAAGCATCCTTTAAGTTACTTGTACTTTATATTACAGTTCACTTGTACCTTACACTACAGTTCACTTGAGTTGGTTTACATTGTATAAGTATGCATGTCCTAACTCGAGTGTTTTGTGTTTTGCTTTACGCTCAAGTCAGCCTGAGTGATATGGCTTTAGAGGCTCACCTTCGGAGTTGGAGCTTTGCTTGAAGATCCAGCTATCTATTTCAATTTCAGTATTCAGTTGATCCCAGTTATTCAATTGATTCCAGTGATGTATTCTGTTTTGTACTTGATTATTGTATTAAACTTTTGTTGTACCCTTGTTTAACTCTGATGTATTTATATAGTAGCTTCATGAACTACTATCTCTTTACTTCCTCTGCATTTTATTACTCTATGTCTGTAATTTTGTGATTTATTTGTTTACTGTATATTCTAAGATGTGCCAAATTTATTTTACAATTCGGTTTTTTGAGAAATTCAAGTCTGACATGTGCGGATGCGAATGGTTGAAAATATCGGGTCGATACAGTTGGTAGTACAGCTTTGGCTCTAGGCAAAACTTAGCATACATGGTAAGTTTATTTACAGAATCACTTTCATTTGAGTGTGAATCTCTTCATTTTTATTCGATTCTTTTTGAATTTTGGAACATTCCCTACATTTCCAAAATCCATTCTTGTCCTCCGCTATTCATCTTCTTTTGATTTTGGAGTATCCCATAAATCCACTCTGAATGATCTTCCTAATGATCAGCGGTCTCGCCAATCTTCAAATGACTTGTAAAAGGGGGGAGACTCCATTATAATAGGCATTGATTCATTAGAGATTTATATATCCTCGGTTTAGATGCTAGTATCTCCTATTGTCTCGAATTTTATCTATCGAGATTGAATGTAGATTTACCTTAGGATTCTGCACCGATCTGATTCTCGAAGTCACGGTTGACCTGGTTAAGGTTGTCCGCGATTTATATAAGCATATCCGTTTCCTTATTCGGTTAATTAATCATCTTATCTTTTGTTCCAACTTATCTTCAAATCAAAATTTTCTTTGATTTGAGTTAATCAAATTTGAATCTATATCCTTGCTTTGTAAATCTATTCCTATATAGTGTATTTGTAAATCAATATTTAAAATGCTCTATATATTGTGTTGTTTGAAGTGTTGATGTTGATTTGGATTTTCGATCGATTCGTCTGATCAACGCTATCGATAGGTCTCCAAAACACTTGAACATAGCAAACCAACACAATATAGTTTTTCAAATTTAGTATATGGAATAAATTTTGTATAATTATATTGTATATGTTTATAAGTATAATTTTTATGAATTTTGATAGTAAATTGAATTAGATGTTGAGAAATAACATTTGACTCTATATATATAGCTGGTAACCATTAGCTTTTGTTTCATGTATAAATAATTGAACTACAAAATATGGCTATAAATTAATTTAGAAATTTAAATGAATTTAAAACAAGAAATTAAGAATTTTATTTTCGATGGTTTCAAACTTTGTTTATAGAGTTTTAAAGGATATATTATTTAATGTATTCAAGTAGAAATTGTTTCAAAGAAATTTTTATTTGTAAATCAGTGCTCTTTTCTTTGTCGTTGGAAAATAATTTCGATGATTACTGTTGCATCATCGACATTCATTTTCGTGTTTCGAAGTGAAGAGACTATTCTGTAGTTTTGCTACAGTCTTGCTTTGGAGAATTAAATTTATTTGGGTTTCTAAAATATGGCTTGACGTATAATATATAAGTATATAGATTTGATTTGAAAAATTGCATATATACATTTATGTATCTCTAAAGTTGTTTGAAGTTAATCGAAAATTTAATTCCAAAATTTTTATCTTAAAGGACGATTTCTATTATAAAATGAAACCAAATTTTGAATAAATTTGTAAACTTGAATAACTAAATTAGGAAAAATTTTATTTGTATAATATTCAATTGCATTCCAATATAACTTACCTTAATTATTAAAAGTTACAATGTAATTAGATAATATACAATACAAACGGGATTTTTGTAAATAAAATTTAAATAGTCATAATGGATGTTATACACTTAAATTTTAGTTATTAAAAGTTTAATAGAGGTAAATAGAATGAAGAGTTAATTGAATTATTTACAATATAAATGGTGTTAAAGGAATTTTTAAATAATTGGAGTAGTATGATAAATGTAATTATACTTAATATACGTGATTAGATATTATTAAGTGGAATAAATCTAATAATAATTTGGAATAAATAAGAATTAAATTTATTGAATAAATGATAGGTATAATAAATGATTTTCCAATTTCTGATTTTAGACATTGTTAATTTAAGAAATTGGATGATAAGATAATGAAGTTAGAAATAGTTAACTTAGGTGAAATCAAATAGACGAAATTAATAATTAATTTAGGTTGAAATTTTTATATTTTTAAATTTATTATCTTAATTTGTTTTCCAATCTCTTTTATTTTGGGTTATTCTTTTCATCTTGTCTTAATCTTATCTCCTTCTATCTTGTTTTTCCCTATTTCCTTGCTTCGTTCCTTTTCGGGATGAAAAGTTTTGAGTGGGGTAGAGTGTAACAACCCATAGTTTTGAAAATATTTTTAAATAAATTTTTATTTGGGAACTTTGATTTTTAAATCAATTAAAATTTAAATTTCAGAATTTTCCAATGTGAAGTTGGAATTTGTTTGTAATTTATTTTCCGAATACGATAAAATAAACATTTCTGAAAATTTTATATTTTGGTCAACTCTAGTCAAATTTTGATTTTCAGTTTAAATTTTATCTTTTTTTATGAAGCAGATATAATTCTGATATCTTTTCTGCCATTTGTTTCGTTAAATTCAGATTTATACCTTTTAAATTGGATAAAATACAGCGTTTTACACGCAATTATTTTCTGTTTTTTATTCTTCTAAGGCCATTTCTGTATTTTATTTTCTATTTTATTTTGTTTTGACTTTTATTTACTCATTGGATTTTTGATTGACTCATCTTTCATAAATGGCTTGGAGAAATTTAAGACATATAGGTTACACGCTTTAAATTCTTTCCTTTTTGTTTTCCTAAAATTTACACTCCATAGCCATTAACTTTTGTCATTATTGGTCGTGTATGCCTATCTCAATCACATACAAGAATATTTCTTTCTCATCTCAATATCCTCAATTTCATTAGCATTTAAGAATAAAATATATTTTAAGTTTCTTTTTCCTTAACTCTTGCCTTTTTCGTTTCTTAACATTCACTCCACTACTTCCTAGCGGTTGTAAGGACCCGATTCTTCGTCTTCCGAAAATTCAACATCGATACTCACTTTATCGACTGCCGAGCAATCGAACGAAGGAAAACCGAACACTTAGGGTTTAAGAAAAAAAAGAAAAGAAGAAAAGAGGAGGGAAAAAGATAGAAGATAGAGAGAAAGGAAAGAGAAAATAGAACGGAATAGAAAACAACAGAACAACAACAGAATCTCACAATTCGCAGCGGAACAACATATAATAATAAATGAATAATTTTTAAACAAAGAACTATATCAGTTATTACATTTTATACATTACATCATATCATCATTACATCAGAGTGTACAACAACAACAAACAACATCAAACAGCGGAAAAAGAAATACTATATAAACTAGTAATATGCCATGCCATCCATCTTGCCCCCAGCAACTCCAGAATATCCAGAATATCCTGATAAACCTTAACTCTTGACTGCCCGTTTGGAAATTGGTGGGCACCCAGAGTTTAGGAAGGAAACCAATAAACTCCGAGTCAGTCATGTGACTGGTGTGAGAACTCAAAACAGTTTATTTATCTTTAAAATCAAAATAGAGGAATATTTTTAAAGTCAATTCGCAATGCTTTTAAAAATGAGACTACCATAAGGCCTCCCGCACACACACACAATGCAAACGCAGAATCGGAGGAGATTTCTCCTTATGATAGTCAAAGATGCTTGATACGCATTAAAAAGAACATTTTATATTATTACTAGTGCATAGTGTAGGAAAAATTCATTTCGAAAGTAGAATATAAATCTTAGCCAGCATAGACATTCCGAACTATGCCTACTATAGCTACCATCCAAACAGTGGGGCGCCACCATAAGTGAATGATAGGTTCTACAACTAATACCGTACAAGATCGTATTGTTTCTTTGGATTTCCAACGAATGATCAGGCCAAGGAACTTCCCATTGCCACATGAGAATGCCTATGGATGGACATCCCCGAGAACCAAACCGGATCTCTACCAACACAAGGCCGGGTTACCCCTAACTGAGTAACAACTGACCGAATATGCCATCCCCCGGTCCTTTGGGACCTTTCACCGAGCGCTCGCAATGAATTCACACAATCATAAAGTGTTTTCAACATGAGTAAGCATTTGGGCTCCATACCATGATACCACCCTTTTCCAGAAGGAAATGCACATATCCTAAAGGGCGCTACCCCTCATAACCTTGCCGCATCTTTCCTGTTTTGACTATTCACGGGGTGTGAGGCTCGACGAAGTCACGTCCACAAAAACATACTTTATACAAAAGCCATGCTTTGGGTCAACAAATGATCATAGAAATGATCACCAGGATAGACGATCAAATAAACGATCCTATCACAAATAATCAACACAATGATCATTTCACAGCAACACTCAGCATGTCACATTACCAAATTGGGAATATATCGCTGATAACATTCAACTACATAACCTCTGAGCTCGTACGTCTCAGAGAAGGGTGTTAAGATAAAAGAATAAATTCTCCGCCACCAACAGAAATATATTTGAATGAAATCGGCTTTATATCTCAATTTGTAATGTCAGACATACAATCCATACAAGTCTGTTCTGGGCTCGAACAGAACCGAAGGCACTTACAAAGAAGTCCTTGCAATCCGGATATTCACAATCCTGATCGGATTCACCATCGCATATGGAGAACTCAATACCGGAGCAACTCGGTGCAGAGTCAATCGACAGGTCATCCTATCGCTCTCGCAAATATCCGGTCTTCAACACCGATCTTCAAATGCAATTCATAACGACGTATCACATATTCGGAATGGGTTATACGACCCCATGGTCCTTTCCCGGTTAACCCGAATAGTGAGCGCTTATTCAAAAATAAGTGTGGCATTCAAATTCAAACAAATCACATCAATTACCCATTCAAAGGGAAATATTGATAGTCGGTTATTGAACTATCAATTGATATGCACACATCACCAGATTCCAAATAATTTTCCAAATTATTTACTTTCCAAAATATCTTTACAAGATATATAATTTTCAACACTTCAAAAATAAATCAATATTTATTTTTAAACAACTTCTCCTTTTCATTTATAAATTCCATAATGAATTTTCATTCTAAAATATTCATGAATATATGACTTCAATTATTCATTTCGATTTATCTTCAAAAAGATAAATTCTCAAAGTATTCACTTTATATTGGAAAATATTTCCATACTTATTTATTCATAAGTAATTCACAAATTTTATTTATTTTCAACACTTAGAAAATATTCAATATACTTAAATCGAAATTAAGTATATATTTCATTCTTTAAGGAAACCATTCTCTTAAACATATTTATTTGGGCCAAAACGAATGTTACGTAAAACATCGTTACGACAACCCAAAATCACTAGTATAGGGATTCGAAATTAAAATAGATATATATAAATCCCAATACTATACAAAACATTTCCTTTCGGAAATCATTTTCTATAACAACAGTGTTATAGTCCACCATTTCCTTCTATTTCTCGAAAACGTCTATTTCAACAATGAATGTTGAAATCTATGGTTTCGAATCTCAATGCATTTAAAACATCGTTATATCGTTTTAATTCTATCTAAAACATCAAATCTAAACATTTATTTAACATATTATTCACTATTCAAAAACGTGAATATATACGTTAACAAAATTTCATCCTTTCTATTCATTTAATTTCAAAGGATCATTCACAGTCAAAACGTGAATATAACTCCATTAATAGGTTTCAACAATTTACTTATCAAAATAAGTTGTTTACGAATTTATAAAACAACGTTTATAAATTCCTTTATTAACCTATTCAATTCATAACTCAATTATAAACCAAAAGTTCATATTATAAGATAAATGCTTATAAAACGATTATTTTACAAAATCGTTTCTTTGAACTTCATAATTATAAATCTTATAACTTATAAGATTCGTTTATTTATCCAAACCTATTCTTCAAATAACTTTATGAATTTTATAAACCTACTGCTTATAAAATTCCGTTTATAACTTCACCGTTTATAATTCTATAAATTTCATTCATTTATGAAATTCATTCACAATTCATTCGAACACTTATAAAAACTCGTTTTATAATTCAAATATTTTCATTTATAAATATCAATTTATAAATCCTTTAAAAAATCAATTTATACTATTATTTTAAAACATCTTTAATCTCCTTTATAATTTCACCATTTTGATTTATAAAATAATCAAATTTTATAAATCCTATATTTAAACTTTTCACAATAAATTCAAAAATTCCGACTTAACTATTTTATAAAATCATTAGCATCATATTCTCAAAAATCAGTTTTTAACTATATTTCTCAAAAACCATAATTTTTATAACATAAAAATTATAACGTTTATTTATTTAAAATGAATCAATTCCAAAAATATTTTATATTTTCAAAAATCACTTTAAAAATCATTTTTAAAGTTCCAAATTTGGTCCAATGATGCTACATACCAAATAGCCAATCACGACGACAACGATATCATATATCGATATGATAATCCATCAAATATCAAAATATCTGAAATCAAATAAATACTGTTGAGGAATCCAGTTGGATCCCTCCAACCTGTTTTCCTGCATCCACAAACATTAGCACAATACCAATTCCGCTCCAGTACGGAATTATCGCTGTATATGGGATTTTAAATATTATCCGCTTAATAGACGGCGCAATAGGGTCTTATCCGCTAAACAAATGCGGGGAATCAATAACTCCAATATATACATATGCCAATATATATATATATTGCTATTATATATATAATACCAATTTCACTGTTTATGAAATATTCGCAGTATATGTTTTTAATAAATAACATCCGCTTACTAACGGCGCATAATGTCTATTTTAACAATCAATAGATAACAATCATCATTCAAACATGCATTCAAATATTTTAAATCTAACTATTTAAAATAAAATCGAAACTGATTCGATTGAGTGAGAAGTTCTCACCTTGATTTTATTTTCGTTTTAGCGATTTATTTCGAATAAAATTGAACGGACGTTTAATTTTACCCAAAATTCTCACTAACTCCAAACGACTCCAATTCTGTTCCATCGCGTAGTGCTCATCCATACGATTCCAACGCTTCCTGTTTCGCGCGTTTTCGACCTCGTATGAAAAAGTAATGAATTTTCAAAGTTTTACACGATTTATATAAACAATTACAACATTTTAATTATAATTTTAAACCTAAGCAAATCAAGACCGTAGGATCCAAGCCCATTGCATCACGACCGTCCCTTTTCTTTCTCCTTCCCCCTTATTCACGTTTCCAGTATGCAACTTGAACCCATGAATGCAAAATTAGGTTTTAAATTTGCAACCTCATCTTTCATCCATACTTCGATCAGGATACACCACCACGCGCGCCTCCCCTCACTCCACCCACGGCCCAAGTGCGGCTAGGTCCGGTCGCCCCCCATGCACAAAAATCGAAGACGAACGGCCTTCATCTCGGCCTCAATTCTGGCCACCACATCGACTCAAACACGATCTTGACCGTTGACCACGTAGAGCTCGCGAAGCTCGACAAGTTTGCAGTTGAAGCCTTAGTCTAAATGTTGATGGATTGGGAGATCGGAGGGGAAGAGGATGGTGAGTTTCTAGCCTTTGGTTGAGTAGGAGGCGGCTGCGTATGGATTAGGTTTAGTTTTTTTATTTTTTTTTATTTTTGTGAATTAAAGGTGTATTTATAGGAAAATTTTCAATCATTATTCATCCGGAAATTCCGAACTCCGATTTACGCGCCGTAACCAGCGTTTCTAGGGTTTATCCCGCGTTCCGGACACAATGGAACAGGTTTCGAAAGCTAATTCGGACATCTGTGCGAGTTATGGCAACAAACGTTCAATTTAAATTAAACCGATTTAAACGATTTTCTAGGCCTTTTAATTTGTACCGGACAAACGGTAAATCCAATTGACACGAACTTTGAAACCTTAGAATAATATCACATTACGGATCCGATGAAACTGGTTTCGTCGAAATCCGAGACTTTTTGAAAAATGGCTATTTTAACTCGCCAAATTAATATTAAAAACAATTCGATGCGTTTCGAGCTGCTACGATCAAACGATAGCTCCGATTGACACGAAAATTGAAATCCGGTAATAACTAACTATTACGGATCCAATGGAACTATTTTCATTCAATTCCGAGACTGTTCAAAAATTGACTATTTTCACTAGTCGATTTTAATATTAAAATATTCAATTTTCACAAATTAACTTTAAATTCAATTTTAAAAGTTCTATAATATCGTTCTAACTCCAATATGATAAAATAAAATTTTACAAATCATTTTCAATCATATTTAACCCAATTTTCAATTATTTCCATAATTTCACATATTAAATTATCGATTTAATTATTCAATTAAATTCAATAATTCGAAATAAAATTTATTGGACTTATAAATTTCACTTATTAATATTTAAAATTAATTAAATATTCAATTTTTAATTACTAAAAATTCTGGGTCGTTACAATCTTCCCCCCTTAAATGAATTTCGTCCTCGAAATTAACAAGTAAGAAAAGTTACAGAATCTATTAACATTCCAAAATCCATAGTTTAACTTCTTATAATCTTTACTAAGTTTTCAAATCATACTTAGTTATCTTTTCAAAAACAACTACTATTGTTTAACTTTCAACTTCAAAAATCAAAGTTAAAGTTTTCAAAAAATTTCCCATTTTCTCAAATTTTTTCTAACGCCTTAAATTTCCGGAAAAATTTGCCATAGTCTCCTTTGTGCGGCTCGATCCGAAAAAAAAATGACAGTATATATATCAAAAATATACATCTCATCAAGTAATGAGGCATCTCGAAGGGAAAAAATATAAAAGTACGGTATGTAATCCGAGATATGTACCTTATATTTTATTAGCAAGCATATACGGCTAATATAGCGCGAAAGCGAGCTCCAAATGTGAAGCAAACGCGATCCGCACCTACTAATCACTCAACAAACAACATGAGAACATGCATATAGACAATAGTATCGATATACAACATATAGCAACATAATAACTATATATGCCAACATAACAAATGTAACAAAACAATATATTCAACCATCAACCAACTATCATCCATAACCGATCAATATTCATTTATATTCTCATTAATATTCACTGAATTGGTTTTCACTTTAATCACATTTGATTCATTAACAGTGGATGTTTTTACTAACATTCATTTTCAATTAGTTTATATTTACTAATTCATATTCAAGTTGGTTCACTTCCAAATCAAATTCAATTCTATTTAAGATTCACTTAACTTCCAATTGAATTTCCAATTACTTTAGCTTCCAATTTCATTAACTCTTAATGAATTATATACAATCAACTAACAATCATATATCAACCAAAGTATATCAATTACAACCAAATTCCTTTACTTATCAATTGGTTTAATTAAATTAATTTTCATTCAATCTTTCAACTTCTAATAATATTAGATTTTAATGAATTAACACTTACACTTACATTCATTATTTAATATCAACTTCATTCAACATTTCTTAAGTTATATTCCATTTAATAACATCACTTGTTTTTACATAACTTAAATTCCTAAATATATCCATATAGTTTCACTTCTTATATATATATATAGGTTTATTTCACAATTGTAAATCACTTTAATTATAATTCAATTCTTATAATTCTTTTGCTTATACAATTATTCTTTTATTTAGATTATTCAAACAACCTAACAATCAACTTATTTTCACTTTAATAATTCTGAAAAATTATTTCTTTATATATAAAATATAATCAAGGTAAAATTATTTCATTTACCCAATTAAAAATCAATACTGTGTCGAATTGTTCTATTTAAATGTTTAGAAACCCCTTCGGCATAGTTGTCGAGACCACGCTGACGAAGGTTCATATGCCACTCAACAAACCAATCATCACAATATAAAACAATTTATATTCACTAACAAATACGCTCCCATATCTATTATTACACTCAAACTCAATCTAGAGTACTACTGACTCAATCTCTAATGAGTAATACCCAACAGAACCATGGTTGTCGCTTAACCATATGCTCTGATACCAGATGTAAGGACCCGATTCTTCGTCTTCCGAAAATTCAACAGCGATACTCACTTTATCGACTGCCGAGCAATCGAACGACGGAAAACCGAACACTTAGGGTTTAAGAAAAAAAAGAAAAGAAGAAAAGAGGAGGGAAAAAGATAGAAGATAGAGAGAAAGGAAAGAGAAAATAGAACGGAATAGAAAACAACAGAACAACAACAAAATCTCACAATTCGCAGCGGAACAACATATAATAATAAATGAATAATCTTTAAACAAAGAACTATATCAGTTATTACATTTTATACATTACATCATATCATCATTACATCAGAGTGTACAACAACAACAAACAACAACAAATAGCGGAAAAAGAAATACTATATAAACTAGTAATATGCCATGCCATCCATCTTGCCCCCAGCAACTCCAGAATATCCAGAATATCCTGATAAACCTTAACTCTTGACTGCCCGTGTGGAAATTGGTGGGCACCCAGAGTTTAGGAAGGAAAACAATAAACTCCGAGTCAGTCATGTGACTGGTGTGAGAACTCAAAACAGTTTATTTATCTTTAAAATCAAAATTGAGGAATACTTTTAAAGTCAATTCGCAATGCTTTTAAAAATGAGACTACCATAAGGCCTCCCGCACACACACACAATGCAAACGCAGAATCGGAGGAGATTTCTCCTTATGATAGTCAAAGATGCTTGATACGCATTAAAAAGAACATTTTATATTATTACTAGTGCATAGTGTAGGAAAAATTCATTTCAAAAGTAGAATATAAATCTTAGCCAGCATTGACATTCCGAACTATGCCTACTATAGCTACCATCCAAACAGTGGGGCGCCACCATAAGTGAATGATATGTTCTACAACTAATACCGTACAAGATCGTATTGTTTCTTTGGATTTCCAACGAATGATCAGGCCAAGGAACTTTCCATTTGCCACATGAGAATGCCTCTGGATGGACATCCCCGAGAACCAAACCGGATCTCTACCAACACAAGGCCGGGTTACCCCTAACTGAGTAACAACTGACCGAATATGCCATCGCCCGGTCCTTTGGGACCTTTCACCGAGCGCTCGCAATCAATTCACACAATCATAAAGTGTTTTCAACATGAGTAAGCATCTGGGCTCCATACCATGATACCACCCTTTTCCAGAAGGAAATGCACATATCCTAAAGGGCGCTACCCCTCATAACCTTGCCGCATCTTTCCTGTTTTGACCATTCACGGGGTGTGAGCCTCGACGTAGTCACGTCTACAAAAACATACTTTATACAAAAGCCATGCTTTGGGTCAACAAATGATCATAGAAATGATCACCAGGATAGACGATCAAATAAACGATCCTATCACAAATAATCAACACAATGATCATTTCACAGCAACACTCAGCATGTCACATTACCAAATTGGGAATATATCGCTGATAACATTCAACTACATAACCTCTGAGCTCGTACGTCTCAGAGAAGGGTGTTAAGCTAAAAGAATAAATTCTCCGCCACCAACAGAAATATATTTGAATGAAATCGGCTTTATATCTCAATTTGTAATGTCAGACATACAATCCATACAAGTCTGTTCCGGGCTCGAACAGAACCGAAGGCACTTACAAAGAAGTCCTTGCAATCCGGATATTCACAATCCTGATCGGATTCACCATCACATATGGAGAACTCAATACCGGAGCAACTCGGTGCAGAGTCAATCGACAGGTCATCCTATCGCTCTCGCAAATATCCAGTCTTCAACACCGATCTTCAAATGCAATTCATAACGACATATCACATATTCGGAATGGGTTATACGACCCCATGGTTCTTTCTCGGTTAACCCGAATAGTGAGCGCTTATTCAAAAATAAGTGTGGCATTCAAATTCAAACAAATCACATCAATTACCCATTCAAAGGGAAATATTGATAGTCGGTTATTGAACTATCAATTGATATGCACACATCACCAGATTCCAAATAATTTTCCAAATTATTTACTTTCCAAAATATCTTTACAAGATATATAATTTTCAACACTTCAAAAATAAATCAATATTTATTTTTAAACAACTTCTCCTATTCATTTATAAATTCCATAATGAATTTTCATTCTAAAATATTCATGAATATATGACTTCAATTATTCATTTCAATTTATCTTCAAAAAGATAAATTCTCAAAGTATTCACTTTATATTGGAAAATATTTCCATACTTATTTATTCATAAGTAATTCACAAATTTTATTTATTTTCAACACTTAGAAAATATTCAATATACTTAAATCGAAATTAAGTATATATTTCATTCTTTAAGGAAACCATTCTCTTAAACATAATTATTTGGGCCAAAACGAATGTTACGTAAAACATCGTTACGACAACCCAAAATCACTAGTATAGGGATTCGAAATTAAAATAGATATATATAAATCCCAATACTATACAAAACATTTCCTTTCGGAAATCATTTTCTATAACAACAGTGTTATAGTCCACCATTTCCTTCTATTTCTCGAAAACGTCTATTTCAACAATGAATGTTGAAATCTATGGTTTCGAATCTCAATGCATTTAAAACATCGTTATATCATTTTAATTCTATCTAAAACATCAAATCTAAACATTTATTTAACATATTATTCACTATTCAAAAACGTGAATATATACGTTAACAAAATTTCATCCTTTCTATTCATTTAATTTCAAAGGATCATTCACAGTCAAAACGTGAATATAACTCCATTAATAGGTTTCAACAATTTACTTATCAAAATAAGTTGTTTACGAATTTATAAAACAACGTTTATAAATTCCTTTATTAACCTATTCAATTCATAACTCAATTATAAACCAAAAGTTCATATTATAAGATAAATGCTTATAAAACGATTATTTTACAAAATCGTTTCTTTGAACTTCATAACTATAAATCTTATAACTTATAAGATTCGTTTATTTATCCAAACCTATTCTTCAAATAACTTTATGAATTTTATAAACCTACTGCTTATAAAATTCCATTTATAACTTCACCGTTTATAATTCTATAAATTTCTTTCATTTATGAAATTCATTCACAATTCATTCGAACACTTATAAATGCTCGTTTTATAATTCAAATATTTTCATTTATAAATATCAATTTATAAATCCTTTAAAAAATCAATTTATACTATTATTTTAAAACATCTTTAATCTCCTTTATAATTTCACCATTTTGATTTATAAAATAATCAAATTTTATAAATCCTATATTTAAACTTTTCACAATAAATTCAAAAATTCCGATTTAACTATTTTATAAAATCATTAGCATCATATTCTCAAAAATCAGTTTTTAACTATATTTCTCAAAAACCATAATTTTTTTAAATAAAAATTATAACGTTTATTTATTTAAAATGAATCAATTCCAAAAATATTTTATATTTTCAAAAATCACTTTAAAAATCATTTTTAAAGTTCCAAATTTGGTCCAATGATGCTACATACCAAATAGCCACTCACGACGACAACGATATCATATATCGATATGATAATCCATCAAATATCAAAATATCTGAAATCAAATAAATACTGTTGAGGAATCCGGTTGGATCCCTCCAACCTGTTTTCCTGCATCCACAAACATTAGCACAATACCAATTCCGCTCCAGTACGGAATTATCGCGGTATATGGGATTTTAAATATTATCCGCTTAATAGACGGCGCAATAGGGTCTCATCCGCTAAATAAATGCGGGGAATCAATAACTCCAATATATACATATGCCAATATATATATATTGCTATTATATATATAATACCAATTTCACTGTTTATGAAATATTCGCAGTATATGTTTTTAATAAATAACATCCGCTTACTAACGGCGCATAATGTCTATTTTAACAATCAATAGATAACAATCATCATTCAAACATGCATTCAAATATTTTAAATCTAACTATTTAAAATAAAATCGAAACTGATTCGATTGAGTGAGAAGTTCTCACCTTGATTTTATTTTCGTTTTAGCGATTTATTTCGAATAAAATTAAACGGACGTTTAATTTTACCCAAAATTCTCACTAACTCCAAACGACTCCAATTCTGTTCCATCGCGTAGTGCTCATCCATACGATTCCAACGCTTCCTGTTTCGCGCGTTTTCGACCTCGTATGAAAAAGTAATGAATTTTCAAAGTTTTACACGATTTATATAAACAATTACAACATTTTAATTATAATTTTAAACCTAAGCAAATCAAGACCGTAGGATCCAAGCCCATTGCATCACGACCGTCCCTTTTCTTTCTCCTTCCCCCTTATTCACGTTTCCAGTATGCAACTTGAACCCATGAATGCAAAATTAGGTTTTAAATTTGCAACCTCATCTTTCATCTATACTTCGATCAGGATACACCACCACGCGCGCCTCCCCTCACTCCACCCACGGCCCAAGTGCGGCTAGGTCCGGTCGCCCCCCATGCACAAAAATCGAAGACGAACGGCCTTCATCTCGGCCTCAATTCTGGCCACCACATCGACTCAAACACGATCTTGACCGTTGACCACGTAGAGCTCGCGAAGCTCGACAAGTTTGCAGTTGAAGCCTTAGTCTAAATGTTGATGGATTGGGAGATCGTAGGGGAAGAGGATGGTGAGTTTCTAGCCTTTGGTTGAGTAGGAGGCGGCTGCGTATGGATTAGGTTTAGGTTTATTTTATTTTATTTTTGTGAATTAAAGGTGTATTTATAGGAAAATTTGCAATCACTATTCATCCGGAAATTCTGAACTTCGATTTACGCACCGTAACTAGCGTTTCTAGGGTTTACCCCGCGTTCCGGACACAATGGAACAGGTTTCGAAAGCTAATTCGGACATATGTGCGAGTTATGGCAACAAACGTTCAATTTAAATTAAACCGATTTAAACGATTTTCTAGGCGTTTTAATTTGTACCGGACAAACGGTAAATCCAATTGACACGAAATTTGAAACCTTACAATAGTATCACATTATGGATCCGATGAAACTGGTTTCGTCAAAATCCGAGACTTTTTGAAAAATGGCTATTTTAACTCGCCAAATTAATATTAAAAACAATTTGATGCGTTTCGAGCTGCTACGATCAAACGATAGCTCCGATTGACACGAAAATTGAAATCCGGTAATAACTAACTATTACGGATCCAATGGAACTGGTTTCGTTCAATTCTGAGACTGTTCAAAAATTGACTATTTTCACTAGTCGATTTTAATATTAAAATATTCAATTTTCACAAATTAACTTTAAATTCAATTTTAAAAGTTCTATAATATCGTTCTAACTCCAATATGATAAAATAAAATTTTACAAATCATTTTCAATCATATTTAACCCAATTTTCAATTATTTCCATAATTTCACATATTAAATTATCGATTTAATTATTCAATTAAATTCAATAATTCAAAATAAAATTTATTCGACTTATAAATTTCACTTATTAATATTTAAAATTAATTAAATATTCAATTTTTAATTACTAAAAATTCTGGGTCGTTACAGCGGTGCATAACTCCACCTTTTAACCGTGAGAAATATCCCATTTTCCCATCTCTTCATTCTTATTCACGGCTAAGAAAGGAAGAAAGAAAAAAAAATTAAATACATCAAGTTATTTGTTTTATCGTGTTTCCTTTTTATTTTCCAAACCATTCAAACTCTTGCCTTTTATTTCCTAGCCTCTTTATTACTTACCTTAGCCATTCATTCCTTTTATTTAGTAGTGCTTTTGTAAACCCTAGTCGTCATATCTTTTTACAAATCATGTACAAAGTTTGTCATCTCCTCATTTTATTCATTTGCGTAAAAGAAAAAATACATGCCCTAAATTCATGGCTTCTCCTTTTTCCTTCTTTTCATTTTTCTTTTATTTTTCTCTTTGACTTTTCTTTTGCTATGATCGGCTCCATCTTGTCCATGCCTTGCCGACCATCACACCAATCCCATGATCATCTCCACCAACCATCTCCTCTATGCCGTGACAATTGATGAAGACAACCATCACCAAAAGCAACCTAAAAGCCTATTTCCCATCACCTCCTTCCCCAGTAGTCTCGGCCACCACTCAATAGAACCCCATGCCTTGCTTTTCCACAACCTTATCACCTCATTGCCATGCCTAGAGATGCACTTGACCCAAAAAAACCAAGGCCGAGCCCACTTGGTGGTTGAAGCAAAGGTTATGTCATGTTTATCTCATATTTCCCATTGTTTTAATTTCTATTCTTTTGTATTAAAATATATTCTTACATATGTTGTATTTGTTTGCATACGACAATTGGATTTGACTCTTCATTCACTCAAAAATATAGTCGCGCTTTTTCGTGCCTTTTCGTGCTTTGCGGAGATTAGATTTGGGTTTGAATTTCAATTCTAACTTTAAAAAAGGTGAGTTTATCACTCTCGACATACGTATTTTTGTAATTGTGAAATTATGACAAGTGAATTATATAAATTAATATGCTGTGTTCATAGCTTCCTGTGATATATTTATATAATGTTAAATGCTATTTATATGCCCGTTACATCATCTGATATGTTATTATATGTTTTACTGTTATTTTATTTTCTATTTATCACACTGCAAGTTTCCTATCACTATGGATTGAAATGATACATAACCGAACGGACTTTAGGATAAGAAAAATCACTATGGGCTGAAATGATAGCCTCGACTGATTTTTATTGATTTTTGTTGTATTTATTTTACTTGGAATTGCATGTTTGAAATGATAGAACCCTGATTTTTCTTTTTAAATTACGGATTGAAATGATATATATCCGTAACACTTAACCTAAGTTAGAAAATATTATACAGGCCCATGGTTATATTTCTAAATAATATTTTACTAAAATTTATTAAGTATTTTTAAATAATATTTTCCTAAAAGATTATTAAGTAATTTTGAATTTATAAATATATGAAAGTTTAACGTAAAATTTGATTTAATGCTTTAAATTATAAAGGTATATTGGTTTTTCTGTAAGTTAAAATTTATAAGTAAATAATTGGTTTTAAGTTGAATTAAAGATCTTTATTGCTGATAAATAACTTAGTAATTGAATTTGACCTAATATGGAAGTGTAAATCTAACCTAGAAATTGTTATAAATTTTACTTTATGAAATGGACATATTTTGTACAATAAATGGTGTATTTTGAACTGGTAGAATGGAATACAGTTTTAATTGGACAATTTGTTATTAAATTTATTTAACTAGAAAATCATAATTAGTTGATGTCTAAATGAATAGATCTATGAAGAAAATTTGATTGTTATATTAACTATGGTAAAACATTCTTTTGTGAAATGTTATGTTTTGTAAGATAAATAACTATGACTTTAAAATGGAAAAATGTAAGTTAAAACATACATGTGAGATGTAAGTTTAATTAATATTTTAATTGATTAATATAGTAAATGTTCTTTACTGTAATAATAAAAATGGAAGAAACATGTAAAGTTTTAATTAATGCAAGAAACGTGTAAAATTTCAATTAATGAAAGGAATGTGTAAATATTTAATTAATGTAATATTGATTAAAATAACGAATGCTCTTTATTGTAATAGAAATGTCAATTAAAACGTACATTTGATAATGTAAGTTTTAATTAGTGAAATATTGATTAAAATAATAAATGCTCTTTATTGTAATAAAAATGTAAATTAAAACGTACATTTGATAATGTAAGTTTTAATTAGCGTAATATTGATCAAAATAATAAATTCTGTTTACTGTAATAAAAGGGTAAATTAAAACGTACATTTGATAATGTAAGTTTTAATTAGTGTAATATTGATTAAAATGATAAATGCCCTTAACTGTAATAAATATAAGTTAAAACGTACATTTGACATGTAAGTTTAATTAATGTAATGGTGCATTTTAAATTGATTAAAATGAAAAATGTTCCTTACTATAATAATAAAATGTAAGCTGATAATGCATATTTGATATGTGGTTTTTAATTAATGCAAATGGCATATTTGAAATGAATAAAATAATAAAGTTTCTTTATTGTAATAATAAATGTAAGTTCATAATGTACTTTTAACTTAGCATAAGAATTTCAGCTTTAAATTGGATATTACAGTAACAAAGTATATTTAACTAAGGCTATGACAAAATGACCATGTTAAAATTTGGAAGTATATAAATACTTTGACTATATAAAATGTTAAAGTGGAAAGTATTACATTCCAAAAATGCTATGATCCCTTAAGGTTACATTTCCAAAATGCTATGATTTTCTTAAGTATTACTTTTCCAGAATGCTAGGATGTCTTAAGGTTATGTTTTCAAAATGCTATTATTTCTAAAACGTAATGTTTTCAAAATGCTATGATTATAGAGGTTACATTTTTAAAGTGTTATGGTTTCTAAATTATTACGATTTTAATGTGTTATAATTGAATGCATAAATTTTGGGAGTGTTACAACTTTGAAATTGAATATTACTTTTCTAAAGAATAATGATACTGGGTTTATATGGCTTTGAAATGAATATGTTTGATATGAAATACAAACCATTTTAAAATGAAATAACCATGGGTTATAATAACGTTTGGTTGTTAAAGAGACCAGGATCGAAAATTGTCACACTCTCTGCCAACTCTAAAAACCACTTTAATAACCATAAACGCGATGGAGATTCTAGAATGAAGTAGGATGGTGGCGACGTTCTATTGAGGTATATACGTTGACCCTACTGCTATGAGTTGGCTTAAGGTGGCTAAAACAGGAGCGATTTCGAGCCAATGAGGTCGCTCCTCTGATCGGACACACGCCTTCGATATTATATTCTGACTTTGAGGTTGATTTGGTGGCCACTTATGATTCTTTGATTTTGGGGGTGTGGTTTGAGGTGCGCAGTAGTAACAACTACGCGTTACCACCAGTCCGGATAGTAATTGGTATATCTACCTTGGCATTGCCTAGTTGTTCCGTGTCACCTACCCTAGCGAGCCTTTTATGAGTTTGACTTGTGTCGTGCCTACGGAGCATCTTCTCGTAGCCTCCCGATCAAGAGGTACGCAGGTGTTGTATAGACTATTGGCACTATTACGTGTTAAGGGCTATATGGGTAACTCCTTAACGCTATTTAAAAGTAAGTTTATTTTACTATAGACATTATTATAATAGCGAAATATTACTACATAGTAAATAGTTTAACAGATCCTTAAAGGATGGGCGGTCCCAAGCATCCTTTATGTTACCTGTTCCTTATATTACAGTTCACTTGAGTTGGTTTACATTGTATAAGTATGTATGTCCTGACTCGAGTGTTTTATGTTTTGGTTTATGCTCGGGTCAGACTGAGTGATATAGCATTAGAGACTCACCTTCGGAGTTGGAGCTTTGCTTGAAGATCCAGCTATCTATTTCAATTACTGTATTCAATTGATCCCAGTTATTCAGTTGATTCCAGTGATGTATTTAGCTTTGTACTTGATTATTGTATTAAACTTCTGTTGTACTCTTGTTTACTCTCATGTATTTATATAGTAGCTTCATAAACTACTATCTCTTTACTTTCGCTGGATTATATTACTCTGTGTCTGTGATTCTATGATTTATTTGTTTGCTGTATATTCTGAGATTTGCCAAATTCATTTTACAATTCGGTGTTTTGAGCAATTCAAGTCCGACATGTGCGGACGTGAATGGTTGAAAATATTGGGTCGTTACAGTGCTTTTGAGATTTTGGGTTGTTTGCATCTTTTCCTTTACATTCTAACTTCCATTGGCTTCTGCTTGGTTAAAAACCTAATTAACACTTGCCTACTAAGTATGCTTCCATTGAAAACAAAAGATGCTCAAGTCCTGGACTATTATCTTATGAATTCCAATTGATCATTCAAGTGCAGTTATGAGACGTTGCTTTTACAAGGTTGATTTTTGCATTAAACCGTTTGGCTTAGCTATAGTTAAAATCTCATTCCTTTGCATAGTGACGCAATCTACACTCCGTAGACTACTTCATGCTTTGTGTAACATGGACATTGCGCCTGAGCCATTTGAGCTTCTACCCAGCCCAACATGCTTCCTTCGATCTGATTTAGCCTAGATCCCACTCCGACCTGAGCCGCTAACCGGCCTTAACACCACTGCCAGCCGTGGACTTTCCGCCTTCACCCAGAAGCATTCGCCGCAACCCTTGCCCCGTGAGAATAGCTTGGATCAGATCCCTCTCCGAAACCCTAGCTCCGAACAATCTAGGATTTGAGGTTGGCCATGGTTGGTTTTGTGATGACGACGATGGCGATGGCAATGTGGGTTTCGTCAATCGCATTTGAAAGGAGGCGGTTGAATTTTGGGTTGTACTTATTCAGCGGGGAAGCCAAGCTTTGCTCTGGTCGAATGCACGCGATTTCAAAGACTACTCTCCAGGCTCCACTATCTCTTTTTTAAATTTAGCTATGTCCCAATCATTGATCGAATTCTAGCGTGATGATTTATTCCAAGATCGATCATACTGGATGATCCGGTTGCTTTTCCCATTTATACATTTCAAGTGATCCTGAAATGAAAAGCTTTGCGTATCACTCAGGACAGTAGCTTCATTATCGATTACTCATTGATAACGGGTAAGTCCTAAGAATATTATTACAAAATACGACATGGCTCGTTGTTCTAGCACGAGCGAGCTATTTACACAGGATGGTCCATTCGTTTTGAATGAGACTTTGGACTCAAATTGCATAGATTTGAAATATCTTTGGTGAGAATGCTCTGGAAATCATCACCCCCATCCATGGTCGCAGTTACATTCCAGGGTTACGTTGCCATCGCAACAAAAGTCCATGTAACTGCAGGCTCTCCGCGACCTCTCGATTATGCCATGGAACCCACGACAGATCGCAGATTGTAACGACCCAAAAATTTTGATCCCTAAAATTCTAGATAGCTAGAAAAGAAAATGAAAGAGAAGGAAGAAGAAACAGGAACAAGACACAGAAACCTCACATTGGCAGCGGATCAAAATATAATATCACATAATAACAGTTTACAAAATAAGAACTGCATCAATACACTTATATTTATACATCAGAGTTACAACCATTACTATTCACTAGATAGTTTTAGACAACATGTCCTAATTATAAAATAATGTATCACAGTGGTAAATACTCCATACGTTCCACCCATCCAGCTCACCTCCTGAGCTCCAGAACGTCCTTACCTGAAAATCTGTAATACTCGGTCTGACCCAATCCGAGCTTGCCCTAGTCAATGCTCAGGATCCAACTAGTAATGTAACGACCCACCTTTTTGGACAGTTTAAACCGACGATCAAATACACATGTCGATTCCAAACCATTCAAAAGGGCAGATGGTTATTGGGGTAAATAAGAAAAGAAGAGGAAAGAGAAATAAAAGAAAGGAAACAACACAGAATCTTGTAGCGGAACGGTAAAATATAATAATCAAATAAACAGTTCATGAAGTTGTTTACTATACTTTGATCATTATTTATACAACATTTATCAGAGTTATACATATTCAACAGAACAAATAAAATAATGCAGCGGATAGCATGATGCAAGGGTAATAATAGTAATAGTATACCAAATCTTCGTTTTCATCCTCCAGAATAGATCTTCAAAATTTTGAAAAACTCAGGACTGACCCGAGCGTAATGAAAAGACAAAACACTCGAGTCAGGACTAAAATATCCTTATGAAAGTTAAATCAATCGTAAATAAATATGAGTGTAACGGCGTTAGAGATGTTTACGGGATTTGACATCTCATATCCAGTGTCAACGTGCGCGCAATAACTCAAGAGATGTTACGGGATTTTCCATCTCTTAAGGATCCGTTAAACTATCTACTATGTAGTAATGTACGCTAAGTAGATAATGCCTATCAGTAATATAAAGTATCAAAATAGCGTTAAGGCGTTACCATAATCCCCCTTAACACATTTTTATAATGCCATAGTCTATACAGCACCGTAAGCCCCGCCGTAAACTGGTGGTTATCAGAGGGTACCCCATAGGTATAACACAAAACAAAACGTAGTGGTCGCGAATAGGATAATCAGTATGACAAGGTACATGAGGTGATACCAACTAGGATACTAGTAGTTGCGTGATACGGACTGATGTTGAGCATAGCCAGCAGCTACCCCAACACCGCGAAACAACACTCCTAAATCAAGGGGTGCACCCAAATCGAATCACAAATGTAAAAGATATGGTATCGAAGAAGTGTGTCCGCTAGAGATGGCAAACCTCAATGTCCCGGCGCGGCTCCTGTTTTAGTCATGTCAGGGGTCATCCAATATCGTTCTCTTTCTTCAATCAACGCGTTCACCAAACCATCCACTTCATTCTGGATCAACACTCCGAGTATACAAGTTATTAAAGTGGTTTTCGGTATCGACAGAGAGTATGTCCATATCCGATCCCGGTCTCTTTAATAACTACGTATTATTACACCGATGGCTCTTTTACATTTCAAATCGATTCATAATTGATATCAAAATATCATATTCGCTTCAAAAATCAAATCCAGTTCAAATATCATCGTATCTATTCAAAGTGTAAGATTCCGTTTCAAAAATCATTTTTCACCTCAATATCTCATTTCGATTTCAAAGTCCTTTCGAATTTCAATTTAGGTTGCAACTTCATTTAAACTAATTCGTATTTACATTCAAGATTTAAACATAAACATTTCACCTTATTTACCTATTTGAAATTTTAGAAAATAGTTTTAAGTAGTTTAAAAATAGTTTAAATAATTAAAATACATAAAAATACTTAAAATCTTTAAAATGGATTTAAAATAGATAAATTAGTTTAAATAATTTAAATTGGGTTAAGTAGATTAAAAATAGATTAAAATAGTTTAAGTATTCAAAAATGGTTTATATAACTGAGTAATTTGGAAAAACAAAATAAAACAGCTTCAAAACCAAACCATTTCAATTATAACTTCCCAATTCAAAACAATTTCAATTTCCCTTCTAACGATTCGATTTCGATTTCGATTCGCTCAACGTCAACTTTGACTTCAAATTTATTCAATTTATATTCACTTTCAATTAATTCAATTTCAATTTATATCGATTTGGAGCTTGATTTTACAATAGTATCCATTTATAACACTTAACAAAATTATCCATCAATATTCAAGTTTAAATCCAAACTTCAAATATGATTCAATTCCAAGCTCGATTTCAAAATATCATTTTTATATCACTTTTACTTCGTAACATTCAAAGCTCGAATTAAGGTTCAATCTTTAAACAAATCAATTTTCGAAATTCAATCATATCCTGATTTTAAATTCCAAAATCTCCACCTTAATTATTTAACGATTTCTTTTAACCAAAATTTATTTCAACATTCCAAACTCAATTTTTCGATAAATTCGATTTCTATTTATAACTTTTAAATCAAACATTTAAATAAATGTCAAATCGACGATTTTAAAATTTATTAATTTAGCCAATCCGGTGTCCGTATATAATTTTCTATCCTATGGCCAAGTAATTATTTATTTCAATCAAATGTCAGGGATGAATATATATCACTTGAATCAAATCACAGTGTCATATGTATGTATAACATGATATATATAAGCCAATAAACATCCAAACATTTAAATATCAACCAATAGCATCCATCGAAATACATCATCCAATAGACAATACAATTCATGACAAATTCCTAGTTATCAATGTCAGGTAATTTAATCGCAATTCAATTTCAATTTCAATTTCAATTAAACTGTCAATTAAATTTTCAACGGTTAATTCAAATGACAATCTATATGACAATTAAATTTATCAAACAACGACAAATAAAATTCATATCACTTCATAATATCAAATTTTAACTAGCATAAAGATATTCAGTACGTTGTGAGCGTTATAAAACACTCACCTTGATTTCAATGTAGTTCCCGCGTTTTATTTCGAATAAAATTAAACGAGCGTTTAATTTTACCGGAAATTTTCACTAGCTTCATACGACTCCAATCCAGCTCCACAGCGTAGTGCTCGTCAAAACGATTGCAACGCAATTCGTTTCGTCCAAAACGGACCTCGTATGAAAGAGTTATCACATGTTAAACTTTAAACGAATTTATATAAAATTTAAGTCACAATTTTTTTTTTATATATATAACTTTACATCAGAGCCGTTCGATCACGTTCCAGGTAAAAGTCTGTACGCGCGCGCGTTCTCTTCTCCTCCCCCTTCTTTCGCTCGCGAGATAACCCAAACCGTTCGCTTCCACTTCGAATTTTCTCACTAAAATCGAGCACTTCCACATCGATCTAGTGTTGCCGTTTCGAAGCCCCACTCCATCTCAACTTCCATGCCAAATGCCATGAATTCCAGTCGACCCTAGGCTGTGCAATCGGCCCTCGAACGCGCGCCCTTTGCCTTGAGATTCACGTCGATCCACGCCACGAAACCCGATCATAGCCGTTGATTTTGAAGAGCATGACGAGCTCTTCATTTCCGTAGTTGGAAGTTTTGAAAATTATCGACTACAAGGAGAGATAAGTGATGAAAAGTGAGGGAGTGTTTCGGCCATTCATCAAATGGAGGCGGCTGCGTTTTAAAACCCTAGGGTGGTTTTTTTTTGACAATTGAAATGAATAAAGGTCCTTTTATAGAAAAACGCCAAAACACTACGCACTCCAAATTTCGAACTCCGATTTACACGCGGTGATCGGCATTTCTAGGGTTTATCCCATGTTCTGGACACAATGGAACAGGTTCCAGAAGCTAATTCGATCGTATGTTTGTGTTACGGCAATAAACGATCAATTTTAAATTAAACCGATCAAATAGTTTTCTAGGCGTTTTGGCTCGCCCCGGACAAACGGTAAATCCGATTGATACGAAATTTGGAAACTTACAATAATATGACATTACGGATCCGATGAAATTGGTTTCGTCGAAATCCGAGACTGTTTGAAAAATTGCTATTTTAACTCGTCAATTTAATATTAAAATATTCAATTTTCAAAAATTTACTTTTAATTCAATTTTAAAAGTTCTACAACATCATTCTAACTTTAATATGATAAATAAAATTTTACAAATCATTTTTAAATCATATTAAACCCGTTATTCAATTATCCAATAAATTCCAATTTCAAAATCTTATTAACTCTATTAAAATCCCAATATAACTTACATTCACTTTGGAAACCAATTTGAATCATATTAAATCAAATTTCAATTATTCACTCTATTTTCATATATTAAATTTCAACATCAAATTAATCATACCAAATTCGGAATTTAATTATTCAAACGTTTGTAATATTAAATTTAAACAATTTTTTATTATTCTTGAATCACTATATTTTGAGATATTCAAAAATGAACTTAAAAATTTAACTTTTGAAACGAATTAAAATTATAGAACAACCATTTCCATTATACGGTTATTCAATTCCCATTATTAAATTATTCAATAAATTCCAAATATTAAATTTAAACAATTACGATTATCCAATAATTCATTATCTTTTGAAATATTGAAATTGAACTTTTAAGATTCAACTTTTAAAACCAATCCACAATTTAGAACACTATTTTCATTTTACAGTTATTCAATTATTCAATAAGTTTTAAATATTTAATTTAAACAAATTACCTATTCAATATTCGATATTTGATTTGAATAGATTTTACTTGTCAATCAATTACTCTATGATACCCAATGAATTCAACATTTATTATCATTCCAAACGACTTACAAATTTTTTTCTAACACTAAATCACGAAATCTTATTAAATTAGTTGTTTTAATTATTGAAAATTTACGGGTCGTTACAAGTGAACACATTTCGATTTCACTTAAATTCCAAGCATTACTTATACGGGAGTATAATTAAAATAAAACGTACTTGGCTATGTTGAACGTCAAATTTTATTATTTAGAGTGACTCGTTGGTCACCCCATCCTAAGTCTGACGAAGGAAAGTCCTCAACTATAGCCCCTGCTTCGCTAACTATTCATGTCCACTCCTGTTGAAGCTGGATCGTTACATTCCACTCCTGTTGAAGCTGGATCTTCTATAGCCCCTGCTTCGCTATCTATTCATGTCGTGCCAAGCCATCCTGAAAACCCTTAATTCTAAAGTAACATAGTTCTAGATAACTCGGTAGTTGATCAGTTGCCTTTTGGATTGAGAAACTTGAACAACCCGCTGGAGCAGGTGCCTTCAGTCCTATCTGTCAGGTCACTCTGATACATGTGTCACCAATACGACATTCCTAAGGATGATGTCCATCTGCCAGTAAGGGCTGAATTCGCCCACAATCGCCCGTTGGACTTCACAACATGTAATCGGTATATGGCCCTGAATGGTATCGTTCCACGATTCAATCCTTTTCCAATGATGGTGCTGTAAAAACTTGGACTAGCTATGTTCCAAGTCAATACAAATGGCTATTCTCTTTTAATTTTGTTGTACGTCCTCTTTACGAATAGATTCGACAAGGACTCTAAGATTCAATCAGCTGGCTCATCTTCTGCAATTTAAGAAAACGCAGGATTCCCCATGCTATCTGATAATAGAGGCTTGGAAGGGACGTAAATTGATTGAAAAGCTCCACAATAGGCACTCTTCCTTTAGGAATGAATATTTATTTCTGCGGTGCCCGCACGATTTTAATCCGCTCTTGCTTTCTAGATGTACGCTCTTTTCCTTTACTACTCTAGTGATAGAATATCTAAGTTTCTAACTTAATATGTGTTTCTATAGGCATCCCGGCTCAAGACTATTTGATGAACATGAAAGAACACTCAGTGCTTTAAAGGCAGTTAAACCTGATCAGCGCACCATTGCATTCTTCTAATTAATGGAAATCCATGGCAGTGTGGCCTACTTTTCCATGACAAATTTATTATTGCCGAGTCTCCAATGCAAAGTGGCTTCAGAACTCATACCTTTTCTTCTGTCCCACTCATGGCTCCGATGAGAATGTTCAAGGGGAAGTTTTAGGTACTTCTAGAAAAGTAAATGTAGAGGAGCCCGTAATGAGAGAGCTTGATAGGCCTACTGAATTCAACATTCCAAGCGGTGGAGATGAAGGCGTGAGGATGTCTCCGATCCCAGAAAAAGACGAAGGATTCACAAGGAGATAAGGAAAAGATGTAGTTGAGGAAGAAGAGGGTGTCGGTGATGCAATAGCAATTATCACGCTTGTGAAGGAGGGGATGAATTGCCTGAGATGAGTCTTGATCTCCCTTGATTACCTCATTTGGAAATGCCATAGAAATTCTAAAACGACCGAAGATCAATCTGCTTCTCCCTCAGTAAATATTTCCCTTTAATCCCGCCCCTTCGGCAACATCTTTGTCGGTTTAAGTGACATTGGTGAGATCAACTTCACCGTAAGCGACATTTTAGGGGATTCCAATCGGACTTCACTCTTTCTCTATGGGCTTTATAAGTGAAGGTGGAGAGACCCCGATTTTAATACCTAGCCAATACGGTTGGTAGAGTACTTAAGGGGTCATCGGCACCACAGACTTCACTAGGATTATAGACACTCATTCTTGCATTGAATTTTACTTCATAGTTCCAATATTAATATTATTCTCTTCCTTGTTTCAGGTTCCATAGGTCGTGCTTATTATGAGAAGCTCTCCCGCCACCTTAGTGCACACAAAGGTCAAACTCTCGATCCTCATCCACCTCGTCACTACGAGTCCAAGGAAGAGAGGCGAAGTAGGAAAGACTGTGAGTAAGACGAAGCTCGCAAGGCCGATAGGGAGATGAATAGGGAGAGGGGGAAGGAGAAAAGAAATAGGAAACCCGAAATTGATCTATTTCCGACCCTGCTAAGGGGAAAACAGATTCCTTGGAGCATCTTGGGCTTATTTCTGTTGATGTTTTGCCTAATACAAAGGCTCATACATCTTCAACTCAACAAATTCCAGTCTCCCAAGTTATGATTACAGTTGCCCGCCTGCTTTTATGGGATCTTCCACCGCATAAGTTTGCTCCCTCGGCCGGCCCACCTCGTCCACGGGTTGCATTTCCGCATCTCTTTTAAGACGGGTTGAAGTTTGACTAGGATATTAAGGATGTCTCGAAGGAAGTCGTCAAAAACGCCTCTAGGATGTTTAAGAAGATGTGGAGGCTAGGTACGAACGAAAGTGTTTATGCAAGGCGCTCTTCGACGTGAATTGGATTAATTACATACAAATCCATTTTTCAAAATTGAGAAAGCCGATTATGATAGGATGAACAATGAGCGAGAGGGTGATTTGATTAAAGTCACCATAGAGAGGGACCTTGATCTGAAGTGGAAGGAAAACATAGACAAGCTGATGGAAGAGTTAAAGTTCGCCCACGACCGTGCTGAAATCATGATGAGGAGTGAGCTAAAATATTCTTATGCTGAGAGTTCAGAGTTCCAAAAACAAGCTGAGGAGAAAGCACATGTGCTTATGAAAAACAAACGAGATCATTAGAGCCAAGGACCAAACTACACTGGAGCAAGCTGCTGAACTTGCCAAGCTTCATGAGGAAGTTTAAAAACTTGTTAAGGAAAAGGAGAAGCTATCAATTGAAAAAAATTCCATCGGTTCAAGAACTTGCAATTTCTGAGCATGAGCTCAAAGAGCTTCAAGAGAAGTCCAAGATCTTGGCTGAGCTTGATGCCAACATTTTATATTTCTGCACCAACGTAGTCATGTTTAAGAATCTAAGATAGCTAGGAAATGACTATCTCGAAGCGCTCGCTGGTGCTTGGGAGGAAGTGCAACGTCGGACTGCGTAAGCCGGATACAGTCATTTCGAAGAAGAACTTATGGCCCTTTATCTCGAAGATGAAGATATTAAATCTCTTTCCTTTGGAAAGGAAACCCTAGCTAAAAATGTTGTAGATGATGCTGCTAATAATGCTGCCAAAGTCTTGTTAATCCATGCTCTTCGGTTAAGGGTGAAACATCCGCTCCAAAATTTTAAGAGCCGGCAGCGATAATTCCTTCATCCTCGAGAGTTAGCTCCACAGCTACTTACGTTCTTCCAGCTTCGTTAACGGGTTCCCTCTACGAACCATATTTTCCTCCCATCATGATCCAGCCTAGCAGCTTGGGACCAAAGAAGGCGAGTTTGTCATATCCCATGGGATTCTGCTACATGTGTATCTATTATTTCTCCAATCTCCAAGAAACTTTGGTTTCGATGAGAAGCCGTCATTAAACTTTATCACTCTATTTTCCAACCCGTGGGCTAATCTCAGTTACATCCTCCGCCTCCAAGCTCTAGCTACGTAAGGGTCAGGGATTGCTGCTATATTTACCACATCCACTTCCATCTCCACGAGTCTTACTTCTCTGATCTTGCCTTCCAGTTCTAAACCAGGCTCTGAAGCTCGGAAGATTGGTGCTTTTGAAGGGCTAGAGAAAATGTCCGCATCCTAGGAAGAATTTATTCAAATTACATGTACTTTATCCTCTATTGACCCAGTTACCATGGCATATAGATTCAAGGCAGAAGCTATAAAGCTCAAACTTTGAAGAAAGAGCCCTCCATCGCCAAGCATGCTTCTTCAAAACCAACAAGTTCCCAGTAGAAAGTTATAATGCTGAATATCCAGCTGCCAAAGACTAAGCCCACTGAGACATCAAGAGGCCAGTCCATAGAGTTGCATACTACCACCGGTAGGGAATCTACTCACAAGGAAGGTGAGACGCCTCCTAGCATGGTGAAAAAGAGGGAGAAGCTCAAGACCCATCCGAGCAATACTAGTAAAGGCAACCAAAGTGGCAGGAAGGAGTTGATTCAGTAATGTGCATGCTAGTTGAGCATATTGTTCTTTGTGATTATGATGGTCGAATCTGTAATTTTGGACTTTTTTCCAATTTAAACAGGTCGAGATTGTGCGAGTATGGCTCCTACTATTTGTCTGTACATAAAAAGGATATTAACAATGAAAGATTAGCTTTTCCTTTGTAATATCTCTTCTATGTACTTTTCTACATTTTATTTACTATGCCTATCTATTTGTATATGTAATTTGATTACGTCTACTGCAATTTTCCGCATTATATATTTTCGAACATGTATAATACATTTATTTACCACAACTTTATGCATGCAAACAATATTACTGCAATTGCTTTAGTATATTTTGTTGCTTAGCTTTATTTTTATTACCAAAATAATCTATCAGGCGCAGCAGGTCTTGCGATTTTAGCCAACATTGCGATTAATCTGGCTCAATCGAGTTCTTTTCGACCAAGTATCGGCGGATATGCCCGTATCCGTAGGGTTGAATGCTAAAATTTTGGCATCAACGAAAGATTGGATCCCTTAAGCAATTCGGTCATTTTTCCTCAGTCAATTTTGTATGGTAGTTCCTGTCTATGGAAACTAGTAACTTTTGCTACTTGATTCTAAGCATTATATTTTTAATGTCGCCAATTCTTAGCTACATTTGAATTCTTCCAAGTCAACATCATCAACCAATGTTATTTTGGATGTATGCATGGGAAAGATATATCGTCATCATCTTTTATCATAACAAATTCTTCAGAGTTCAGTTTGAGCTCCCTGTCATGCATCGTTTCTATCTCCGAAAATTTGTTCACGAATGATGCAACTCCGTTAATTTCTCTTTGACGTTGCTTGTCTCCGGATTTCTTAATCCCTTTTGTTATCTCCTATCTCCAGATGCATCAAGTTTAGAGATGTTTGAGTCGATTTCCTTATTGACTCGGCGGTTTGGATCTTCCTGACATTGCCGAGAAACACAATTCCTAGGACTTTGAAGCAAATTCAACCACTAACCAGGCAGTTTTAGGCCTTTCTGACATTTTCAGAGCAACATTGGTTCGTAGAAAGTACGGGTCAATTTTCCCTATCGACAAAGTGGTTTTGGAATTCTCGACACTGTCAGAGTAATGTGGGTTCTCAAAAGGTAGGGGTTGATTTTTACTGTCGACCGAGCAGTCTGAGTCAATTTTCCCCATCGACTAGTTAGTTTTGGACCATCCCAACGTTGTCGAAGCAATGCCGATTCTCTGAAGGAAAGGATCTATTTTCACCGTCGACATGGCGGTTTGAGCTGGTTTTTCCCATCGACTCGACGGCCGTGGACCTTTCTGATATTGTTAGAGCAAAGGTGGTTCTTAGAACGTATAGGTCAATTTTCACCATCAACCAGCGGTTTAAGTGGATTTTCCCCATTGATTCGACAGATTTAGTCAAATTTCACCATCGACTCTATGATTTTTCTTACGAGAACACGGTTTCACTGGTTCACGAAGCTAATTTTATTGGTAAATAGAAGAAATGGAAAATCCTGCCTATTTACAGTGCATAGTGTCCTGAAAAGCTTATTTATAAAAATAGGAAAGACTAGATAGTAGTGTCGTAGCGAGTCGCTATTCTAAGCACGCGGGATGGGAAATCAATCGAATGTAGATAGCTTGAATGTTCCATCTCCAACTTCTAGTCAATCATACAAGGTCGCTCCCAGTTTAGGCCAAGTGCTCTTATACCTTGGAAGATTCGTTTCAGGATGAGATCCCGACTTCAAAATTATGGTTACGAACCTTGGCGTTGAAGTGGCATGCCACTCCCTTTGGTCGAACAGCAACCCTCCATTCAGCTTCTTCCTACTTCTCATCGATTTGGTCGAGGGACTCGAGCAGTAGCTATTCATTCTCAATTTGATTAAAGTGTCTTCTGCGATGAGAGTGGACTTCCATTTCCAATAGGATCATAGCTTTTGAACCATATACCAAGGTGAACAATGAGTGCACAATCGCTGATTTGTGTTTCGTCCCATAAGACCATAGTGCGAGTGGAAGCTCATTAATCAATTTCTCTTTAGCTCTAGTCAGTCACTTCTTCATGGTGGATTTGATGGTTTTTTTCACTACTTTCACTTGCCCATTTTCTTGTGGGTAGGCTATCGTGAATAAGCTCTTCTTGATCCATTAACACTTGCAAAAGTCCTTGAACTCGATGCTCTCAAACCGAGTCCCGTTCTTCGTGATAATTTCTTCCATTCTTCAAACCTACCACTAATATCTTCCATTTTAAATTTAATTGCCTTTTTAGTAGTGATTACGGCAAGTGATTCCACATCATCCTCTTTCATAAAGTAATCAAATACAACGAAAGCGTATTTAGCTCCTCCTTGTGCTATCAGTAGTACACTAATTATATCGATCTTTGTGTAAATTCTGAAGGTTGGGCTATCAAGATCTTAGCGAATCTTTGGCATCGATCACACCGTCTATTGTAGTTTGTTGAATCTCGATTTATTATTAGCTAGAAATATCTGTAGCGGATGTCTTATTCTCCTATGTTTTCCCCTTGGTGTGTTTACAAAACTACATTCATGAATTTCCAGAAGAATCTACCTATCTTCATCCTTGGTCACATGCCTGAGCAAAGGGGAGGAGAATCCTCTCATTTATAGCACTCTACATGTATTACGAATTGTGGTGCCTTTCGAATGAGCTTCTTTTGTTTGTTCCGGTCTTCGAAGTGTATTCCCCTGAGTAGGTAGTCCTTTATTGGCGCTATCCATGACTCTTCCTCCACTATAGTTTCTAGAACTCAATCAACGTTCATTTGATTTAAGCTAGGAGTAGTCAATACTACCACTGGAACCAATCCCATCAGCTATACTTCTTCAGAACTGGCAAGCTAGCTAAGGAATCGACCTTCGTATTCTCCTTTGTACAAATGTGAGATGTCATGTAGTGTTCAAGTCATTGAGCAACTCCCAATCCTTTGAAATGTAAGGGGCGATTTTTGCGCTCTTAGCTTGATATTCCCTTCTAATCTGGTAGACGATTAGTTGGGAGTTGTTGTAGATATGCAAATTTTTTTATTCCCAACTCTTTCGCAATCTTCAGTACTGCAACCAATGCCTCATATTCCGCCTCGTTGTTGGTGGCAGGAAATTCAAGCTTTAGGGCATAGAAAATTGACCATCTTTTGGGAGTTTCGTGCATAACTCCCGATCCCTGCTCATGAGCAGAATCCATTAGACACACCACCAGCTAATAATTTCCATTGGGACACTGTGATCACTGTTCCTACTAATCATCATCCCGAAAAGTGAACTTGACAATGAAGTCAATTAGCGCCTGTCCATAAATCGCTCTTTGGGGATCGTTAGTCACACCGTATTGGCATAACTCGATGTTCCATTTAGAAGTCGTCCTGATGTCTTGGGTCAATAGGGTACCTATTTCAAGGGTTACCCATCAGCGCCCTGATCGGGTTAGCCTGGAAATACGTTAACCATTTTCTGGATGTTATTAGCAAGTAGTATGCCAGCTATTCCAACTTCGGGTAGTTTCGCTCAACTCCGGTTAACCACTTTCTAATGTAGTAGATCGGTCGTTGAACCCTAGCTTCCTCACACATAACCACTGCACAAGTGCATGGACATACACCGCCAGGTAAATAAAAAAGTCCTTATCGTCTACTTGTTTAGATCAACATAACCGATGACATCTCCATATGTCACGGAAATTCTTTGAAAGTAGCCCGGCAGTCCTAATTACATTTAAAGTTCTTCTTACCCTTCTTTAATGCATCAATACACTTGATCTTCACTCTAGAGATTAATCAGCTCAACGTTGCATTCTTTCCATTTAAACATAGTAATTTCTTCATTGTTGGGGCTCCAACGTTTCGTAAGGCATCAATCTGTTCTGGATTGGCCTCAATGCCCTTTGTATTCACGATGAAACCGAAAAAAGTTCTGGAAGCTGTGTAGTTAATGCCCCGCTATAACCCCGCTATATCTCATAGCGGGTTTCTACCGCTACGATTTTTCCATATGGCCCCAAAATATAGCCTTTCCGCTTTAATCCCCGCTATTTCCGCTATATCCCGTTATTCCCGCTATATTTTTCTATTTCCGCTATATCTTCTTTAATAAAATAAATTAAAAAAATTACATTTATACATTATAAAAATTATGAAACTGATTTATTTGATTTAATTTTTAATATATTTCTAGAAATGAAAATACTCCAATATTCTACTAAATTCGATTATGTTATATAACAGTTTTACGTTTATTCAAAGTATATTCACACATGTTTTTTGTTTAAAATTATTTATGTAATAAATATAATTCAATTGAATGATAATTTTTGTGTAATTACCATTTATATATTTGTTAAAACATTAAGTACGAGTTTTATATGCTATTTTAGAGCCATCCGCTACATCCCGCTATATCCTCGTTGTATCTCCGCTATGACTTTATGCACCTCCACCGTTTCGAATCTGCCGAGCACATTAACTGCACAGTCTGGAAGCCACTCCGAATGAACATTTGAGCGGGTTAATTTTTTTGTACTTCCAAAGGGTCTCAAACATCTCCGAGAGTTAATCTAAATGGTTTCCATACACTTGCGACTTCACTATCATGTCGTCTATGCAAACTTCCATCATTCATCAGATTTGGTCCTTAAACATTGTATTAGCCAATCTTTGGTAAGTAGCTCCGGCATTCTTCAGATCAAACGACATTACAAGAGAGCAATATAATCCTAAGTCCGTAATGAAGCTGATATTCTCCTGATCTGGTTCATGCATCACAATCTAATTATACTCTGAGTAGGCATCCATAAATGAGTGCAATTTGTGCCATGCGGTTCCATCAATAAGCTGGTCGATCTTGGTGAACAAAGAGTTATCATTCGAGCTGGCTTTGTCCAAATCTGAATAATCAATGGAAGTTCACTACTTCCCATTCGATATTCAAACCAACATAGGGTATGACACCCACTCAGGTTAAGTAGCGTCATGGATAAAGATGTTGGCCAACAACTTATCCACTTCTTCTTTTAGTGCAGCGGATCGCTTCGGACCTAGGTCGCGTCTCTTCTATCTTATTGACGTGAACTTAGGGTCGATATTAAGTGCGCGACACTCTATCTCCCATGATATCTTGGACATATCTGAACGCGCCCAAGTGAACATGTTCAGATTTGTCCAAAAAAAGTTAATCAGTTTATTTTGCAATGTTATCCCTAGAAAACCCATCTTAAATACCTAAGTCGGGTCATTCATATCAATAGGTATAGCCACCATAATCACTACCTGTGTTACCTGTATCTCCCCTGACTTCTTCCTAGGGTCTGTAGCATTATCGAAGCGACTACGGTCCCCAAGCTAGGGACTGTTTTGTAATTTCTATGCTTGTAGTTTCTTAATGTGAAGAGTCTTCCCCCCTCATTCTTTCCCTTTTCACAGCGTTTAGCTTCACGTAATTTAGCAATGCATCATTCCCTTGCAGTACTTTGGTATGCTCCTCCTACTCATATCTCATTCTCCGTTATAAATTTCATCATCAGATACCATGGAGCCAAAACGATCCTAAGTCGACAAGGGCCGGTCGGCCTAGAAAAGCATTAAAAAGCGAAACACTCATCAACATTCAAGAATGTCTGTTCTCCTTTTCCGAGTTCTAAAGGAAGGTCGATCGTTCTAATCGGCTGTTTAGGTTCACCTGTAAATCCTTTAACCTTCGTTTTACAGGTGGTCATATCCTTCATGCTAAACTTCATTTGGTCAAAAAAATTCGAATTAAAATATTGATCGAATTTCCATTTTCAACCAATACTCGATGCAAAACTGTTGGTCTTATCTCGACCATTTCCGCCATTGGATTGAAAGTCGGTGCTTCTACATTCCTAAACACAACGTCGTCCGAGATTATTCATTGTTACTTAGTCGGAACTCCATCTTCGATGGCATGTCAACTCTCCTACGATACATGCTTCAAAGAACTGGCATATCACTTCATTTCACCCCAACTCTTCTGGAACTAGGTGAGATCCTCCTGGGATGGTGTTTATAACTAGTCATTCATCAGTTCGCTTGGGCACTTCTCCATTGGGTCCAAGTGGTTTCCTTTGAGCATTCAACCTTGGGGTCCAACAGGTTGTCCGGCGTTTTGCAGTTTCTTCACATACTACTGGTGTATGTTGTTTCTTATCAATTCTTCAATGAAATCTTTCAAATGTTGACATTCGTTTGTGTTATGCCCATGAGTATCATGGAAGCGACAACACTTCCAGGACCTGTTTTTTTGTTCGATCATTTCCTTCTTAGGAGTTTAACGCTTAGTTCCTTGAGTGGCAAGATAAATGTTCTCCAAACTGTCATTCAACGGCGTAAGTTTATCGGGCCTTAGATTCCTTAGATGCTTCTTGTCCCTGTCACGCCTACCAGTATTTCGATTTCTCTTTTTATGAGTTACAGGTTTACCTACACTTCCTACAGCTGTTCCGAAACTATTTCCATCTTGTTTAACCGCAACGGTACTCTGAATCACTTCTTTGGTTTTCTCATCGTTGGGATTGCCTTCAACTATATTTTCTTCTTCCAATTTTAGAAACTGATTTGTCTTTCAATGGAATTCCTCCAAGGTAGTAGATTTCGTTATTTTTATCCACCTATCGAAAGGCGTATCCAAGTGAATTCTCCAAACAAGTGCCGTGAATACGAGATATTCCATCGGATTGCTTACTTCCTTGATGGCGACATTAAATCGGTTCAAGAAAGCTTTCAGTGACTTCATGGGTCTTTGTGACAAGTCAGAAAATGACATAGCATCCTTCGTTTGTGCTGTGGGAAGCCAAAAGTACTGTAGAAACATCTTATCCAATTCATCAAACATTGACATAGATTTAGGCGCAAGCCTAGTGAACAACATTGGAGTAACTCCTTCCAACAATATATGGGAACGCTATAATGAATAGCATCTGTAGCTCTAGCTTCATCCATGTACCATTCGTATTTGAGTAAGCGTTGTCTTAGGTAGGTAGTTCCTTTGTAGGATAGCATTGTTGGCATGATGAACTTTATGGGTTTTCTTCTCTAAAGATATTTTCTGTGAATGGGGTTCGTCTTGATGAGGAACCCCGATCGTCATCCTTTCAGCTCCTGATCTCCTCCACCAACAATTTGACCATATAACAGATGAACTCCTCGCTAACATAGTAATCCAAAGGTCGACTATCAGGGGCTACACCGAGTGCTTGATTTCACAAACGGTCTCGATTTGCTAACAGACATTTAAGTGTTCTAGTCTACGGGAGTTCCACCCCGTCGGCATTTAGTGGATTTACGTTTGGCTGAGCTACGATTACCTGAGCTCCACCTTCAACAGCATCAACATCCAACTCCAAATCATCATCATCAAGGTCGTTTTAATCAAGCTACAAGTCCAAATCCTTCTTAGAAACAACCACGTCATCACCTTCCTAAGTAGCATTTTCATGAGCATTCCTTTCTGTACCGAGAGATATTCTCTCGGTACCGATTGGTCTTCTTAAGAGGGGATTGCACTCGCTTCCTCTTATAAGTTGTCCTGCGGGTCCACTAGTTACTTCCTTCTACTTTTTATTTCTATCTCTCATGTTTAGGCAAGAAATAGGGGAATTATATTGTTCTATAATAGGTGAAGTTTCCCTTCTAGTTCTAGTTCTTGATGGTTGCAAGGTTAGCAAAGCAACCCTCTTGTCCACAAAAGCATTTTGGCCATCCAACATTTTCTGGTTAAGTTCATAGATCATCTGATCAAACTCTCCTCTAGTCGCTACTTCATGTTAAGCAAAGGATCCTTGTATTGCGTTTCCTTTATTAAATTTCATTTGGTTAGTGTTTACTTTATCACCACCAGCTACCGCTCCTGCGGATCTTACGAAGGATGATTTTTCCTTTCAAAATTCCATAGATTTCCAATAGCAATTCTTAAAGCAAGTTCTTTGGATCTAACTTCTGGATCCTTCTAATCCAAATTAGAGAGCAAGATCTAAGCTTGGATTCATTTTTCTCATTGAAAGCACTTAAATGTTGATGCCAAAATGGATCAACACTTACGAATGAGTTGTAGAGAACTTGTAAGACCTAGATATAGCATATAACATTAGAAATGAAAGAAAAATAACAGAGAGATGCCTGATTTTTATTAGGATTCGATAACCTTTGGCATACGTCCACTTCGTATCTTTACTGATTACGAAACCGGGAGAGTTTGTATGAGATTACAAAGAATTAGAGTGACAAGTACAAAATGTTGATAAGGTCGAATGCCTAGAACTATCAGGAGTAGCTGGCTCGGTTATGATTTCAGGGAGGAAGATGGTGAAGAGCCATAGAATCCCAGATCCAGAGTGGAGAAAAAAGATCCAAGATATCCTCTTTTGGTTGCACATAGGTGTGTATTTATAGGGAAATATGTGTGTTGGGTCAAAAGCCTACATGTAGTAGAGTCCAGGAGTTAGCCTAATGTCACACAGAAGATCGCGAGGTCCGCCGAGTCGAAATAATAACTCGGTATCGATTCATTAGACTTAGTTCCTGGTTATTTCCTTAAGTGGAAATTAGTCCAACTATTTTGCTCTACTTTTCTAACTCAAGTTGACATGTTCCATGCTCTTCGCATCGATATTTGGCTGTTTCCGGCGAACGCTCCATTATCACTTCAGTTAACCGGCTTTCTTCCCTTCAACTCTTGGAATTGATCGTCGAAACACTAGGAAAAAGCTTGGCCACAAGTTGAAGGGGTAGAAAATAAGCCGCATGAAGTTGGAGAAGTGGAATAGGGAAGCAAAATGACTCTATAGTGAGCCAAATGACTTGGAACCAATTTATTTGCTTAGCTTAATTCTTGGTGAAACTCATCCAAGTTGTTTCCTTGCTCAATCTAAGCGTGTTTCTAAGATTTTGAGTCTTTTCTTCTTCATATTGATGTTATATCTTTCGTTAACTTCTTCTTGGTTAAAAACCCAGTTAACAAACCTTATATGATATTTTGAAAATTTCCTCCAATAGAAATATTCAAGCATTACCCCATTTATTTGATTTGTATATTGGCCTTCCTTCTTCTATCTTCCTTGCTAAGTATTTAGAGATCCCCCATTTTCTATTTGATTTGAAGCTTTTTTATTTTATTTATAGGTGATTTGAGGGGATAGAATTAAAGATTAGATTAGATTTTTGTTTTTTAGTTAATAGGAGGCTAGGGTCTTTAGAATGAAAGGAGGTTGGCTAAGTATTCATAGGTAAAAATTAGGTGAAGTATTCATAGGCTAGGGTCAATCGGAGGTTGGCTAAGTATTCATAGGCTAGGGTCAATCGGATCATTCTTAACCTTAACTTATTGACTATACTACTGGCATATATACTTAATCCAACTCACTAAAAAATGCTCGTGCATAGGTAAACCTCTATAATCCACACTACCAACCTAGATAAAGTAATGCCGACTTATGCCGTAACTGGTAGCCTTAGCATATATATGCCTAGTAAAAAATATAATGCGACCCTAATTGCACATACAAAATGCGTTAGATCATCTCATTAGTATACCGATCACATATTCTTCTAAATATTATGGTAAGAAAACTTGCAAGTGGACCGTGACTCACCTTAAATCAAATAACTTAAATCACTTGCTATTTCTCATTTCATCTAAGAAAATAAAAATATTGTAATGTCTTAAACTGGTGAAAATATCATAACTTCTGTGCAAATTTATATCCAACTTAAGTTGTATTATTTCACTTAAGATGACACTCCTTCAATCCTCTAACAGTCATGATATCAAGATACCACCTTTCTAGTCTGCAAAAATCTTATCATAAGTTCCATAGCATATAGGAAAGTAAACATTCAAGTATTCAAGTAAAGTAATCCTATTTAATTCACCTATTGGAACTTAGCAAACAAAATCCTAAATCTACGTGTAACCTTAAATCGTTTTAACATAAAAGTAATCAATTAGGTGCACGTATTATGCAACACAAAGTATATACACTTAAGTCAATGCTTTACAATAGTTTCTTTGAATCGATAGTCTCCCTTAAATCCGAAGGATAATTTAAAGGAATCTAAATTTTCCTTTCTCAAAATTTTACCCAAGCCTGCAAAAATTGCTAGGAAAATGCTAGACATATGTGTGAACTAGGAATTAATCGCCCAGGCGAGAATTAATTGGGGATCAGGAGTAAATGTTTTTGATAAACTCTTGCATTTTGAATAAAATTTTATTATTTCGTTTACTATTAATAGATCCAAAATGGGATTTTATGGGTTTGGAAGAAACCTTGGAGAAAAAAATGTTTGAAACTTGCATTTTGATACTTATATGAGAAACTAAGCTTATCGATCCATAAACGATGCCTATAAAACTCAGTAACATGCTTAAATTTATGGTAAATCTCATCTAGGTGGACTAGGCAGATAGCTAAGCATAAGTCTAGCCCAACGCCTAAGCGGGTGCCTAGAAGGATTTTTACAACAGAAATTTTACCAAAGTTTTCAAATCTCATTTTCCATGAAAATTGTCTCTCAATGCATGCCAACTATAATATCTTTCACCTGATGAAAATCCAAATTCTTGATTTAACCATTCATTGTGTAAGCTTAACTCTAACTTCATCCACAACAACTTTTGCAATATAAAATTCCAAATTTTACCATTTCTTTGTACTAAACCACTAATGGAAACATTTTCCCGATTATAACTTCTCCTTATTTTTATCTCAACTGTAATATGATTGAGACAACTGAATATGGGATGACGTCTAGCCATATAAGTCCAATAGGCATAATACTCAATAACTTAAATATTTTTGTACCCAAAACAACATCTACGAACATTTGAAATGGATAATGTGCTAACCTAGTGAACATAATATGAAACTTAGGTCACATTCAACCCCAACAATGTACTTGCAATTGAGACCACAAATCATGTTTCAATACTTCATAAATATCACAGCAGAACATATATAGTAAGAAGACAATCTATTTAGGGCATCAGCTACGACATTGGGTTTACATGGATATATAAAATACCGATATTATACAATATTAAGAACTTTATCTGTCTCAACTGCCTTAAATTCAAATCTTTTTGGAAGAATAATTAGTATAGGGATTTCAAATCTATAAATAACTCAATTCCCATAAAAGATAATGCCTTCAAGGTTTGAGGGCAAAAATAATAGCTGGTAACTCAAGATTATGAGTTGGATAATGTTTTTCATGTCCTTTCAACCGTCGACTAGCAATACAAACAACACTACTCTCACGCATCAACACAGCACCCATCTTGTACCTAAAGCATTTGTATATACAACAAATGCTTTTTAACTATCATGGGGTATTAAAATAAGTGTACAAGTCAACAACTCTTTTAGCTAAATAAAGCATTCCCACACATTGATTTCCATGAGAAAACAAAATTTTTCTCAACAAGGCATGTTGATAGTGTAGAAACCTTCGCAAAATCTTCAATAAAGTTCATGTAATAGTCATTTAAGCCAAGAAAACTCTTTACCTTCGTAGAATTTTTTGGTACACGTCAATCTTGTACTGCAACAGCTTTATTTAAAATTAAAATGACTACATACATAACACATCTTGCGCTAAGCTCTAATAACTCAAAGCATATTTGGATAAAATGGCATAAGTAGTGTATACTCTTTGCAATGGAAAAATTCAATTTGATACTCTACGCTTGCAACTCATCGTTGATTGAAAAGGCCACTAATTTCCATGGTAATTTTTTTCTTACCCTATGTCATCCAATGTTTTGCAATTCTAGAATTTTCAATACCAGCATATCTTTAGCACATTGGCATATTGACTATTCTAGTTAGTTCACCATAATCAATTAAAATTTTATTGCGTAATTCTTCTAACTGCAATCAAATTTCATGTATAAATATCAATAAACTTTTACAATTTAGTTTTTAAATCAAATATCTTTTATTTCTAATTTAATTTTCCATAAAACTAGTAACATCAAAAATCATAAAATTTTGTGCTAATTTTAGCAAATATTTCTTTTTGACAAAAATCATGACATTTTTTTAATTTAAAATTTATCCAAAATGGTCCAATTTAACATAGAAAATCAGACATCTAAACCGTATCATTTTAAAATTTTACGTCTATAAGTAAGAAATTTTCACAAAAGAGTATTGCAACATTTTACTTTTCTCTCAATAAATAATGAAAATATTTATAAAATAAAGACAATAAAAAAGATAGGTTTTACTTATTTTTCAATTTACCATTCAAAAGTTACATTATCGAAAATAAATTACGCATCAAAAGATAAGTGCAACAATGTGCCTAACATTAAAAACTTTACAAAAATAAAAGCTTTAAAATGGAATTTTTTTTTAGTATTCCCATATATGAAGCTTAAATTAAATTTTACTAGTTCAAACTTCAACTCCTATCCTAAACACTAATGTCTCTAACCATTTAGAAAAACATTGCAATTAAATTAAATAACTCAAATGTAGTAGATGAAAACAACATAACTTACACAAGCCCAACTAGTTAGTGCTTCAAGTACATAGGATATTAGATCCCCTCTTTTTAAAATGGTTAACTCAAGTCTATCCTCCAATGCAATATCCAACTTTAGTGTAGCTACAAACTTGATATTAAATTAAGTTCAAATGGAGTTTCTACAAATATTTCATATATAACAATATGACTCGCACTTTAATTGAGAAGATTTACTCTAATCTTGAGGAGTCCTCTTTATTACACCATTATGCCTGATCATCGTAAGACTTTTCTATGGGTCTAAAGGTACTCTTTTTTTTAATCTTAGACCTGCAATTTACTCACTACTACTAGTTGATATACGGAATTCAATAAGAAATTCTACATGGCGTAAATTATAATATATTCTATGGATTTATTTTCACCCTAAACTTGTGATAATCTTAACATTTACTTTAACTCGTAGTCGTTTGCTTATACGCAAACCATCAACTACCTTAAGTCAAAATATATATAGGGTGTGGTGTATGTGTGTATATGTGTTCGTACATATAATAAAAAATTACGAATATGCTTTCTCATACATTCCAATGTAATAAAAATCACTTAATCTAAACTCCGATACCAACAGTAAAAACCAGCACCATAGGCTTATCGATCCAAAGCAAAAAAGGGGTGTTTGAACTCAGGTCATGCCAAGAATACGAACCATTAGGTTGTTTATTATTTATATGATATATATAACTGTAAAACATTCCATAATTTCAATTCTCATGCAGAAGAAGTAAAATATAAATACTGAAATAGTATAAACTATTACTGTCCTAAAATAGTAGTAGTCCGTTCAAGAAGTGTCAAAAAGAGTCCAAATAAGAATACAATAGTAGCCAAACTGGTAAATACAATAAGATATGATGGAAAATGACTATGAACAAATATATCTCCAAAGCACACTATCACCTCCTCCATGCACTTTATCCATATTACCTTATCTATTACTCTCTCCTACGGTAAATACATAAAGAGGGAAAAATAGAGGGGATTAAACAAGATCGGATGAGACTTATATCACCAGTGATATGATGTATACAGGTAGTAAAATCATCATTTATGATGTACAATAAGGGTGTTCATTTATGTGTGTGCATTAAGCACAAGGAATTAGTCAATTTACATACTATAGATAGAAATCATTAATACACCCAAATTCAATAATAAATTATGAAGATTCCTACCCAAGGTTAGACATCCAAAAACCGATTAAACCTAGTAATACCACAAGTATACAATATTGATAGTAAACTGCCTGACTATACATTGAGCAAACATTCTCAATGGTAAACCACTTAAGTTGCATTACGCTGAATATACATCATAATGCCTTAGAAAACACAATAGGCACACGATCCCAATGGTAACTTGCCACAAAAGCATCGAGTAACCTCCTTTTTAATGGATGTATCCCACAATCTTTATCATTCAACTTAAAGAAAAAAGGGTCGATAAACAATTCGACTCCCCCGTGGATGCAACCGCTTATCCAAACGCTCAACCTATAATTGGCAGATGTCTCTTCCTCCTCTGTGGTAAGCAAATATGTGACCGTGGCCGGCTATGTGAAACAATCCTGACTCGACCTTCGAAAATCGGCACCGAATACGACACTCATATTCCAATGTCGCAGATCCAAACATCGAATCTGGTTCGCCGGAGCTTATAACACATCAAGTACAACGTAGCGGAAGAAAATGAATAATACATATTATATACAACATTTGATACAATATTCAGATACAATGATACAATAGAATGATACAACTGAATATCAACACTATTAGAGATACAAGACATATAGTAACGGAAAAGAATATCTTCACTAGAATACATCTCCAAAATGCAACTGCAATACCATCTCCAAGCAAAAGATAGCTCGAACAACCATCAAGTTGCACCAAGCTAAGCAAGGTCAGCCGCGAAAGCTAAAGTGCATAAAATGCGATCCACAAATCCAAAAGGCTTCGAAGGTTATCGAATCAATTCCTACTATTCGACTATCTGAAAAACCCAACTCTAAACTGCCCATGTGGAAAATTGTAGGCACCTAGAGTTTAGGAAAGGAACAATAAACTCCAGGACGGTCATAGGACTGGTGTGAGTAACAAAAACATTTTTTATCTTTAAAAACAAACAAAAGAATTTAAAACATTGATAAGCGCAATGCTTTTTGGAAAATGAAACTACCGTAAGGCCTCCCACCACACACACAATGCAAGCGCAAACTTGGAGGAGATTTCTCCTTATGATAGTCAAATATGCTTAATACGAAGAAACTCTTTTGATATTATTATTAGTGCATATTGTGGAAAACATTTCGGAAGTATAATATTAATCTTAGCCAGCATTGACATTTCGTATTATGCCTACTATAGCTACCATCTAAACAGTGGTGACTACCATAAGTAAATGGCAGGATATACAACTAAAACTGTACTTGGCGCGTATTGTTTTGTTTGGATTTTCCAACAAATGGTCAGGCAAAGGAACTTCCCATATAAAATGGAACACCTCTGGACGGACATCCCCGAGAACCTAACTGGATCTCTGCTACACAAGGCCGGGTTACCTCTGTAACTAGGTAACAACTGACACGAGCATGTCATCCCCCGGTCGTTACCGACCTTTATCCGAGGGCCCTTAATCCAACAACCACACAGTAAATTATTTGGGCTCCATACCATGATACACGCTTTCAAAAATCAACATAAGTAAATATCTGGGCTCCATACCATGAATCACTTTTTATCCAGAAGGAAAAGGCCATACCCTTAGGAGGAGCTACCCCTAAATAACCTTGCTGCCACGTTTCCTGTTTCGATCATTACCGGGTTGTGAGGCTCAACGAAATCTCGTCCACAAAGTTTCATTTTTACAAAGTCATGCTTTGATCACAAATGATCATCAACACACAGTAGCACTTAGCATGCCACACTACCAAATTGGGAATGTATCACTAGTAACCATCAACTACATAACCTATGAGCTCGTACATCTCAGAGACGGGTGTTAAGCTAAGAGAATAAATCTCCGCCACCAATAGAAATGTATTTGGAAGAAACCAGTTTTACATCTAAAAGTGTAATGTCAGACACACATCCATACGAGTCTGTTCCGGGTTCAAACAGAACCGAAGGCACTTCCGAAGTAGCCCTAGCAAATCCGGGAATTCACAATCCCGATCGGACTTCTCATCACTTAGGAAATCTCCATATCGGCGCGACTCAGTGCAGAGACAATCGACGGGTTATCCTTTCATTTTCGAAAACACCCGGTGTTCACCACCGGTCTTCAAATGCTATCCATATCGACGTATCATTAATCGGAATGGGTTATATGACACAAAGTCCTCCCCCTGCTAAACCGAATAATGAGCGTAATATTTAAAAACATATGGATATGGGATTTCAGTTAAGTCACAACTTAAAATCCAAAAATCTTTCTTTCAAATGGTTTAAACAAATTACCATTTCAAATATTTTTAAATAAAAGATTCATTTCACAAAGTTCACCCAGTTCACAAAGATCCACTTATGGATTTCAAAACAATTTCCATTTTGAATTGGATTAACTATCCAATCTTTCAATTTAAGATTCAGTTCATAACTTTTAAATCCTTTCCAATTCAAATCTTGTATTTAAAGGACACGCCATTTAAAATCCTCTTTGATTTCAAAAAAGATTTAATAATCTTTCACACAGTTTAACTCATAGTTTTCCAAACTATTTACAGTTTCATTTCAAACTTGAAATCTTTCGATGCAAATTGGAAATCCTTTCTTTTTATGAAAGCTATAACTATTTGAAACAAATAATTATCGTTTTGGAAAAAAACTAGTTACAATTTACATAAGTTAAAGCCATTCAAGCATAAAACTTGGATTGAAATTTAAATTTCCAAAACCATGCTTTTAAATGGGTAAAAAACCCATATAAATTATAACTTGTATAATCTTTTTAGACCATAATTTTCAAATCATCGAATTCAATTTCAAATATTGAATTCAAATTTAAATCAAATTATTTAAATTTCATGTTTTATTAAGTTATTTAAAATAACTTTTATTTTTGGAAACTAATTTTCAAAAGCTTTCAATTCCAATTCCAAAACTATTTTGGATTCAAGAATTCAATCTTCAAAATTGTTAAAAACTATGACTTAGCCGATTTCCTCGTGCAATCCAAATTTGTGTGTGTATGGTGTAGTCCAGGGGTTTTACACAATAGTACAACATTGTTCAATCATCACATTACATATTTAAGCACATCGATATTGATAAGTGGTATAATCTATAACGCTTATCGTTCACCCACATATTCACAGATAAATAATATAAATTTATCACAGATAAATAAATTACATTCATCACAGATCACACATTTCATAGCAAAGCATAGCATATCAGAAATACCAGACAGTTCGACGATCAGTAGAATACAAAACATCCATAAGTGAACTCAATTAATTATCTGATTAGTTAAATCAGATGGGTCATCAATCATGGTTAATTAACATTAATTAATTTCAAATCATTTATTAATTGTCCTTTACTCATTTATTAATTAAATTAACCTTTAATTATTCAATTATCCTTTAATTAATTCACTTAACTTATTAAACATCTTTAATTTAACCATCTTTGTAATTAATTATCATTAACAATTCTTGATTACAAATAATTAGACACTTAATTATAAATTTACCAATTAATTAATTACAAAGTAATAAACCCCTAATTAATTACGATTATAAATAAATAAACCAATCTTTACTTACCATTAAAATTTAATCATTCTTAATTACTTTCCAAAATAATTAATTAAAAATAAAATTATCTTAATTAACATTTTAAAACTTTCTTAAACTTTGAAAACAAATTATTACTAATTTGGAAACTTTAATGTTAATTTACTTTAACACTTATTTTAAATTATCTACTTAATTAAAGTATTAATTGGGTTTTAAAATATTCTAAACTAAAATAATTAAACTTGTAATAAGGTCTTAACTTAACATTATCAAACACTAATTAAGTCGACCATACTTTAAATTGTTTTAAAGAAAAAATTTCTTAACCCACTTTCCATTTTGCTACAGATTTGGGAATCAAACCCGAGCCATATTTCTGTTTACTCGAGTAAATACTCGAGTTCTACCACATCTTCTCCGAGTTAAATTCCGTTTGAATCTTTAATCACTTTATAAAATACTTTAACAATTTAAAGTCATTAAAACATTTCATTTTTTTATGAAACTTATTTAAAAAAAATGGAATTCAAATTTATTTTGAAATCAGATTTTTAAACTTGTTTTTCAAACCTATATTTTAAAACTTGCTTTGCACTTTTAAATTCAGTTTAAGTTTAAAACTCAAACACTGTCAGGTTTTAAACAAAACCTGTAACAAAAAATTTACTCGAGTCCTTATATCAGAAACCCAAGCCAAATTACCCCTGTGCTTCGAGAAATCTACGAAACAACTCGAGTACAATTCCTTGCCTCCATCCAACTACACAATTTCTAGAATTTATACACAGTGCACATGCACATCTCCGCCGTCCACCTCCGGTCGACGCTGCGTCGTCGAACAAGTCGACAACCATCCACAACCTCTCCACGACCATCAAAACCTTATTGTCACCTCGAAATCAAAAATCGAGTTAAAATCCAACCTGGAAACGTGAACTGGAACCACCATCAAACCTGTCAACGCCTCGTTTTTACAACCACGACCACCAGAGCTCTTGAAATTCCGACCATCACTTCGTCAACGCGACCTCTACCTTCCCCCGAATCACGTCGCACTCGATCCATTATCGACGCTGAACGAAACAAAGTTCTTCACCTCAACAAAACTAGGTTTACAAATTTCAAAAGCTCGCCGTCGTCGCCTCGATGACCGAGTGCACTTCCAACCATTTTTCCCAGCAGCGTGGTAGACTCCTCCACCTCCACGTGAAACCTCACTTCTCTAGTGCCTCCGACCGTCGAAATTTGATCGAAACCATTTTTCGTTCATCTTCGAACTGCTCTTAAACCCCCCATCTAAAAATTATGATTCTTGCTTTAAAAATCATGTTTTAGTGTATGAATTCAGTTTACATACTTGAAATCAAAAATTAAAATGTTTGAATCTTGACCAAGTTAAGGTTTTTCTCCATTTTCTTGAGTTTCAAACAAGTTGTTTTAACTGAAATAAATTTTTAAAGCTTAATTCGTGAACAAACAAACAATCTTTGTTTGTGTATTAAATTTTAATAGTTACTAGATTAAGAGGTAGAAATTTATTTACAAATCTGGGTTTAAAAAGAACTGTAAAAAGAAACAGAGGTTACATATATTCAAGTGCATGCATACGTTCACATATAAACACATAAACCAATTTCTATATACACAATATAAACATTTTCCAGATATATATATATATATATATATATATATGCAACCAATTCAATTCTTCAAATAAATAATAAAATAAAAATAATGTTACTCACCATTGATTTGAGAAGATGAACAGAGCTTCTTTTATTTGAAACAGGCTTGCTGAAACTTCTTTTTTGATCTCTAGCTTGGGTTGATTTGTATTATTGTTTAAGTTGAATTTTGTTTAAGTTTGAATGATATTTACTTCAGGTTTACACAGCTTGGAATGAATGAAACTGAGATGAAGATGTTGATATATAGGAAAGAAGTTTTACAGGGTGTTACATGTTTGTACTGGGTGATTATCATTAGGTTTTGTACAAATTATCAGAGAATTTTTATCTTTTGTTAACTAGCCGATTTTTTTTCTTTAGCTTTGACTAAAGATATTTTTGAAATGGAGGCTATTTCGGCTGATATAAACCCATTTTGTGTACTAAGGATTCAAGCATTAATTATCATTGTCTTGATTCTTGTTTCATACTTGTTTACAAAATATTGTCTTCCTTTGCAAGCTTACATAAATCATTTCATTTGATCTTTTATTTTTATGCAGATATTTTTCTTTTGCCTTACTTACATTCTTTTGTTTTATCTACTTCTTGCATACACTTGTCTTCATTTCTATTTCTAGTCTAAATACTTATTTTTATTTCTTTGTTTTAAAGTTCAACCATTAAACAATTTCTAAGTCATTTATTAAATTTTAAATACAAATTAAATATTCAAATTCCAAAGTCAAACCTAAATTTACTCATATATATATTTCAAATTCAAATAATTCCAAAATTTATTCTAAAATTCACATTAACTATTAATTCAAATTTAATTTAAAAACTGAGATCGTTACAGATTCCCCCCCTTAAAAAAAATTCGTCCACGAAATTTGCAGGCACAAAAACAACAAAGATAGAGAAATAGTTTTCCAGGTCAAACTGGATATCTATTCTGTATTCGCTCACCATATCGGAATATCAACAATATGAGAACAACTCATTCAATTCTACACAGGATATTCGGGTCATCAAATCTATGAAATATGCAAGGCACTGGTTAGTTCGAAGGATGACTAACCACTCGTAGAATATATCGAGACTCAAATAATAAATAAATTGATTTATATCTTCCACAACTTTCAAACATTAGATATGGATTCAAAACTCAATTTGGAATACCCCAAAGTATATATAACTTGTCCCTCTACAGACTTCGATATTCATAAGAAATTACAATAGAATTTCAAATTTTGGTTTTAATCGTAATTGTTTTATCGATACAAATCTTTATATTCAACTTTATATTTAGTTTACCAATTTATTTCAAATAGAATTTCAAATTCATTGAAATTAAAGACGGAAAGTTGACAGAAATTTAACGAAGAGAATAGGAAATAGAAACTTATCTACACGGTTCGTAAGGGTCACCATCATACCGAAGCTTCTCCCTCGAACTGCCACAAAGCTAATCAAAGAATTGAAATCGAATCAAGGAAGATTGATAGAGAAAGATTGTTTCCGTTGTTGTAGGGTATTGATCATTTGTAGTGGTACTCCCTGTCCCCTATAACATCATCTTCTTGCACTCATACTCACTATCAGTGGATAGTAAGAGAATTTACTGAGGCATACAGATGGATATCTTAGAGATTACTCATTCTAGGGTATACTTCATCCTATCTCTAATGAGCTACTTAATGTGTTATACTCCTGAGCTAAAGTTTCAACTTTCATCTCTGATACCAATGAAACGATCCTGACTCGACCTTCGAAAATCGGCACCGAATACGACACTCATATTCCAATGCCGCAGATCCAAACGTCGAATCTGGTTCGCTGGAGCTTATAACACATCAAGTACAACACAACGGAAGAAAATGAATAATACATATTATATACAACATTTGATACAATATTCAGATACAATGATACAATAGAATGATACAACTGAATATTAACACAATCAGAGATACAAGACATATAGAAGCGGAAAAGAATATCCTCACTAGAATACATCTCCAAAATGCAACTGCAACACCATCTCCAAACTAAAGATGCCTCGTACAACCATCAAGTAGCACTAAGCTAAGCATGGTCAGCCGTGAAAGCTGAAGTGTAGAAAATGCGATCCACAAATCCAAAAGACTTCGAAGGTTATCGAATCAATTCCTACTATTCGACTATTTGAAAACCCAACTCTAGACTGCCCGTGTGGAAAATTGTGGGTACCCAGAGTTTAGGAAAGGAACAATAAACTCCAGGTCAGTCATGGGACTGGTGTGAGTAACAAAAACATTTTTAATCTTTAAAAACAAACAAAAGAATTTAAAACATTAAAAACCGCAATGCATTTTGGAAAATGAAACTACCATAAGGCCTTCCGCCACACACACAATGCAAGCGCAAACTTGAAGGAGATTTCTCCTTTTGATAGTCAAATATGCTTAATATGAAGAAACTCTTTTGACATTATTATTAGTGCATAGTGTGGAAAACATTTCGAAAGTATAATATTAATCTTTGCCAGAATAGACATTTCGTACTATGCCTACTATAGCTACCATCTAAACAGTGGTGACCACAATAAGTAAATGGCAGGTTATACAACTAAAACCGTACTGGATGCGTATTGTTTTGTTTGGATTTTCCAACAAATGGTCAGGCAAAGGAACATCCATATATAATGGAACGCCTCTGGAAGGACATCCCCCAGAACCTAACCGGATCTCTGCTACACAAGGCCGGGTTACCTCAGTAACTAGGTAACAACTGACACCAGTATACCATCTCCCGGTCGTTACCGACCTTTATCCGAGGGCCCTCAATCCAACAACCAGACAGTAATGTATCTGGGCTCCATACCATGATACCCACTTTCAAAAATCAACATAAGTAAATATCTGGGCTTCATACCATGATATCACTTTTTATCCATAAGGAAATGGTCATACCCTCAAAAGGAGCTACCCCCAAATAACCTTACTGCCACGATTCCTGTTTCGACCATTACCGGGTTGTGAGGCTCGACGAAGTCTCGTCCACAAAGCTACACTTTTCACAAAGTCACGCTTTGATCACAAATGATCAACAAATGATCATCAATACGCAGCAGCACTTAGCATACCATACTACCAAATTGAGAATGTATCACTAGTAACCATCAACTACATAACCTCTGAGCTCGTACGTCTCAGAGAAGGGTGTTAAGCTAAGAGAATAAATCTCCGCCACCAACAGAAATGTATTTGAAAGAAACCAGTTTTACATCTCAAAGTGTAATGCCAGACGCACATCCATACAAGTCTGTTCCAGGTTCGAACAGAACCAAAGGCATTTTCGAAGAAGCCTTGCAAATCCGGCTATTCACAACCCCGATCGGACTTCCCATCATTTAGGAAATGTCCATGCCAGCGCGACTCAATGCCGAGACAATCGACGGGTTATCCTTTCGTTTTCGAAAATACCCGGTCTTCACCACCGGTCTTCAATTGCTATCCATATCGACCTATCATTATTCGGAATGGGTTATATGACACAAAGTCCTCTCCTGGCTAAACCGAATAATGAGCGTAACATTTAAAAGCATATGGATATGGAATGTCAGTTAAGTCACTACTTAAAATCCAAAAACCTTTCTTTCAAATGGTTTAGACAAATTACCATTTCAAAACTTTTTAAATAAAAGATTCATTTCACAAAGTTCACCCAGTTCACAAAGATCCATTTACGGATTTCAAAACAATTTCCATTTTGAATTGGATTAACTATCCAATTTTTCAATTTAAGATTCAATTCATAACTTTTAAATCCTTTCCAATTCAAATCTTCTATTTAAAGGATACACCATTTAAATCCTCTTTGATTTCAAAACAAGATTTAATAATCTTTCATACAGTTTAATTCATAGTTTTCCAAACTATTTACAATTTCATTTCAAACTTGAAATCTTTCGATACAAATTGAAAATCCTTTCTTTTTATGAAAGCTATAACTATTTGAAACAAATAGTTTTCGTTTTGAAAAAAAACTTGTTACAATTTACATAAGTTAAAGCCATTCAAGCATAAAACTTGGATTTAAATTTAAATTTCGAAAACTATACTTTTAAATGGTTAAAAAACTCATATAAACACCTTTATAACTTGTATAATCTTTTAGACCATAATTTCCAAACCATTGAATTCAATTTCAAATATTGAATTCAAATTTAAATCAAATTAGTTAAATTTCAAGTTTTATTAAGTTATTTAAAATAACTTTTATTTTTGAAAAGTCATTTTCAGAAGCTTTCAATTCCAATTCCAAAACTATTTTGGATTCAAGAATTCAATCTTTAAAATTGTTAAAAGTCTATGACTTAGCCGATTTCCTCGTGCAATCCATATTTGTGTGTGTATGGTGTAGTCTAAGGGTTTTACACAATAGTGCAACATCATTCAATCATCACATCACATATTTAAGCACATCGATATTGATAAGCGGCATAATCTATAACGCTTATCGTTCACTCACATATTCACAGATAAATAATATAAATTTATCACAGATAAATAAATTACATTCATCACAGATCACACATTTCATAGCAAAGCATAGCATATCACAAATACCAGACAGTTCGACGATCAGTAGAATACAAAACATCCATAAGTGAACTAAATTAATTGTCTGATTAGTTAAATCAGATGGGTCATCAACCATGGCTAATTAACATTAATTAATTTCAAATCATTTGATTAATTGTCCTTTACTCATTTATTAATTAAATTAACCTTTAATTATTCAATTTTCCTTTAATTAATTCACTTAACTTATTAAACATCTTTAATTTAACCATCTTTGTAATTAATTATCATTAACAATTCTTAATTACAAATAATTAGACACTTAATTATAAATTTACCAATTAATTAATTACAAAGTAATAAACCCCTAATTAATTACGATTATAAATAAATAAACCAATCTTTACTTACCATTAAAATTTAATCGTTCTTAATTACTTTCCAAATTAATTAAAAATAAAATTATCTTAATTAACATTTTACTTAAACTTTGAAAACAAATTATTACTAATTTGGAAACTTTAATGTTAATTTACTTTAACACTTATTTTAAATTATCTACTTAATTAAAGAATTAATTGGGTTTTAAACCATTCTAAACTAAAATAATTAAACTTGTAATAAGGTCTTAACTTAACATTATCAAACACTAATTAAGTTGACTATACTTAAAGTTGTTTTAAAGAAAAAATTTCTTAACCCACTTTCCATTTTGCTACAGATTTGGGAATCAAACCCGATCCATATTTCCATTTACTCGAGTAAATACTTGAGTTCTCCCACAACTTCTCCGAGTTAAATTCTGTTTGAATCTTTAATCACTTTATAAAATACTTTAACAATTTAAAGTTATTAAAACATTTCATTTTTTTATGAAACTTATTTTAAAAAAAACTGGAATTCAAATTTATTTTGAAATCAGATTTTTAAACTTGTTTTTCAAACCTTTATTTTAAAACTTGCTTTGCACTTTTAAATTCAGTTTAAGTTTAAAACTCAAACACTGTAAGGTTTTAAACAAAACCTGTAACAAAAAATTTACTCGAGCCCTTATATCAAAACCCGAGCCAAATTACCCCTGTGCTTCGAGAAATCTATGAAACAACTCGAGTAAATACTCGAGTACAAGTCCTTTCTTCCACCCAACTACACAATTTCCAGAATTTATTCACCATGCACATCTCCGCCGTCCACCTCCGATCGACGCTGCGTCGTCGAATAAGTCGACAACCATCCACAAACCTCTCCCCGACCATCAAAACCACGTTGTCACCTCGAAATCAAAATTCGAGTTATAACCCAACCGGAAAATGTGAACTGGAACCACCATCAAACCTGTCAACGCCTCGTTCTCACAAGCACGACCACCAGAGCTCCTGAAATTTTGGCCATCACTTCGTCAACGCGACCTCTACCTTCCCTTTGAATCACGTCACACTCGATCCACTATCGACGCTGAACGAAACAATGTTCCTCGCCTCAACAAAACTAGGTTTGCAAATTTCAAAAGCTCGCCGCCGTCACCTCGATGATCGAGTGTACCTCCAACCATTTTTCCAAACAGCGTCGTAGATTCCTCCACCTCCACGTGAAACCTCGACTTCTCTAGTGCCTCTGACTGCCGAAATTTGATCGAAACCCATTTTTCGTTCATCTTCGAACTGCTCTTAAACCCCCCATCTAAAAATTATGATTCTTTCTTTAAAAATCATGTTTTAGTGTATGAACTCAAGTTTACATACTTGAAATAAAAAATTAAAATGTTTGAATCTAGACCAAGTTAAGGTTTTGCTCAGTTTTCTTGAGTTTTAGAGGCATTTACAAGTTGTTTTAACTGAAATAAATTTTTAAAGCTTAATTCGTGAACAAACAAACAATCTTTGTTTGTATTTTAAATTCTAATAGTTACTAGATTAAGAGATAGAAATTTAATTACAAATCTGGGTTTAGAAAGAATTGTAAAAAGAAACAGAGGTTACATATATTCAAGTGCATGCATACATTCGCATATAAACACATAAACCAATTTCTATATACACAACACAAACATTTTCCAGATATATATATATATATATATATGCAACCAATTCAATTCTTCAAATAAATAATAAAATAAAACGAATGTTACTCACCGGTTATTTGAGAAGATAGGCTTGCTCAAACTTCTTCTTTGATCTCTGGCTTTGGTTGATTTGTATTATTGTTTAGTTGAATTTTGTTTAAGTTTGAATGATATTTACTTCAGGCTTACATAGTTTGGAATGAATGAAACTGAGATGAAGATGTTGATATATAGGAAAGAAGTTTTACAGGGTGTTACATGTTTGTCAGGGTGATTATCATTTGGTTTTGTACAAATTATCAGATATTTTTTTATCTTTTGTTAACTAGCCCGTTTTTTTCTTTATCTTTGACTAAAGATATTTTGAAATGGAGGCTATTTCGGCTGATATAAACTCATTTTGTGTACTAAGGGTTCAAGCATTAATTATCATTGTCTTGTTTCACATTTCATACTTGTTTACAAAATATTGTCTTCCTTTGCAAGCTTACAAAATCATTTCATTTGATCTTGTATTTGTATGCAGATATTTTTGTTTTGCCTTACTTACATTCTTTTGTTTTATCTACTTCTTGCATACACTTGTCTTTATTTCTATTTCTAGTCTAAATACTTATTTTTATTTCTTTGTTTTAAAGTTCAACTATCAAACATTTTCTAAGTCATTTATTTAAATTTTAATACAAATTAAATATTCAAATTCAAATTCCAAAGTCAAACCCAAATTTACTCATATATATATTTCAAATTCAAAATAATTCCAAAATTTATTCTAAAATTCACATTAACTATTAATTGAAATTTAATTTCAAAATTGAGATCGTTACACTACGGTAATAATAAAAGCATATAATTATGATATAATAACATGCTATGTTTACTGTCATGTTATACACCATCATCAAGTATGAAACTAGGTACGTCACCAAATGTGAAACAATTTTAGCATGTTACACAGCTCCATGTAGTTACATGAACTCTGTAATGTCAATAAATGGGAACAAGTTTCCTCGATCCATCCTACTTAGCCTACACTAAGTCTGTGCTCAACCCGAGTTGTCTACAGGCCTTCAATAACCTGAATAGTCATGTCGGTCAATAGCATTCATGTACCTTATTTGTTTTCTAGAGACAGCAAAATGAGTCGACTGAACAACAATTTTAGACGACTGGAATGAATTTCAATTGGTTGTATCCTCTAGTCAATAGACTGTTCGACACTAAAAATGAACTGTTTACTTGGAGGTTGGACTTGTCTTTTACTTAGGGTTTTACATCGCAATTTCAGTCAGTCCACCGTATTTCCAGTTAGTTGGATTCGCAAATACCAGGTTTTTCCAGCTTAATTATCTTTTTTGATCAAGTTTTAATTGCTTATATTTAGTTTATTTATTCAAACTTTACATATAACTTTGAATGCTTATGATTTTCATTTTGAATAGTTATCTGTATCTAATTCCAACTTTCATCATATCCAACCTTTTATACATTTAATCCCATAACTCTACGTAACTATTCAATGGTCCATCTAGGTATTCAATTCAATTCGAAGTTGATAGAATCATATTTAGGTGATTTTAAGAGATGTTACATATATTCATTTTTATCAATTTAAGTCTATCATATATATATATGTGTGTGTGTGTGTGTGTGTGTGTGTGTGTGTGTGTATGATCTACGTGTTTTAAAGGTGAATTCTAACCAAATTTCAAACGACACAATATAATGAATTTAAGATTTTTGAAGAATGTCAATGATTTTATGCCTTCGGATTTAAAGAACTTCAAATGTAAATAAGGTCATCATTTTTCAGATGTTGAGTAATCCAAATGACCTATTTGAATGGACGACCATACGTACATTCTGAATTTTTAAATCAAACTTTACAATTTATTTACTATTAGATGAGAAAAATTATATAAGATATCTTTTCATTTTGATTTAATATGATTATCGATCATGTGTCCAAAGTATTTACGTAGTTTATATATTGAAAATAACTCATTTGAATCGACGTTCCTATGTAAATTTTGAATGCCAATGGTTCAACCACACAAGTACCTCACGTTACATGGAATCTACATTTATGTACGTGTGTGTGATATCGTATATTATTTAGAATAATACAAATTTTATGAAATTACTGTTTGAATAAATAAATTAATTAATTATATAAAACTAACTTGACTTATAGTTTGAAAAATGAATAGATTGTTCAGTGTCAAAAAACTAGAACACTAGTTATCACCAACTCAATAAAGTATCAAAATGGATTACTATATAATTATAGAAAGAATAAAAGAATAGTAAAAACAAAAATGACAAACTTTCAATTCAACTACTGTGCCTATGATGCAATGGCCTCAGGAATATATCAAGCATCACTAAGGTGTAGAGAACTTCCTACGCCTTATCAACGTCACTTAATTTTGTATTTAGTAAAACATATGGAATGCGTTTGGCGTAGCTAATTCACAACTGGTTTTCCACTTAATAAACCAACAAGTATGTGCTAAGTTCTCGCTATGGTGTATTCCTTGTCCTTAGCTTTGTTATTGCTTCAAATATGTGAACTAGTATGAACCCGTTCTACGCACACGGTGTTTACCCGTATTCTTTTTTTAAGTTGTTTAAACATGGATCTTGCAGTTGATGGATGATGGTATAAATATTTTTATCATATCATAATAGTCTCTTATGCGCAAATTTACATTGAAAAATAGGTACCACCTTCTGCTGCATATATAATCCGATAGAAGATAAATTTTGATGTTATGCTCATTATTCATCTTATAGACTATGCAATTGATAAACTGTGAAATAGTTGAAAACATTTCCAAATATTTGATATCTAGTATAAAAGATTTTAGGATTGCCACTAAAAATTTCAAAGCTAAGCAGGATAACTTAACATAACAATCCGTATGTGCAGATTTTTTATTCAAAGTTCTACCATGCATCAATCTTTAAAAATTAACTAAATGATGATACCACTAAATAAATTCAAATGGATTAATAAAATTTGTGGTACTTTGACATAAAGTTTATTTGGATATAATTAGGTTATATTAATGTTGAAGAATTTTGGTAAATTATTTTATTATGAGATAATAAAGTAAAGTCTGGACAAAGAGAACAATAAGTCATAGAAAATACTAATGAACCCATAATTGATGGGATCGACATGCATGAGCTCATGCAAGTAAACGTGCAAGATGAACTCCAATGTCAATGCTATAAATTTTCTCATATGGTACTATGACAGAGTTTCCACTCCAGTATAAGCATATTATGTTATTTAAAGTAAGCATAGTTAAGCTTCTTAAAAAGGACAATCAAAGCTAATAAAGCAAAAAAATCACCATGGACGTCAGTAAAATTACCTTTTACTGCACCAGGCGCATAAAATGACTTCCATTCTCATTAAAAATACAATAACCATACACATGATGCATTACTAAATCAAACTTTTATCGAACAACAATTTTCAAGCATTAAATATGTTAATACCTAAATAAAATAATCCGATAACAATATTTGTTGCACCTCCAGTTGCAACTATATAGCATTACTTGCATGCCTTGTTAGAGCTCTTGCATCAAGAGTAACAATGACATTTTTTGCTTTTAGCTTAGTCCGCCTTTGCAGTAGTAACACTTCAGCAATCCTTCAGTAAAGGTGACATGTTTTTCTCTTTTTGAGAGTTCAAGTGATATTAAAGATAAATATGAATTTATTTTTAGTATTCTCCATGGCCTTAAAAAATAGAAAATAACCATGTAAATTTTGCTTACAAATGAAATCAAATATTTGTATGATAAAAGTTATCATCTCATTTTGTTATATTCACACCAAAAGATTGTCACATATATTGACATTAAAGCAATTGAAAGAACCAATTCAAGGAAATCTACTCACAACATTATGGCAGTTATCCCCAACAAACTCCTTTTGTGATATGAAAAATAAAAGTAAAAAGAATAACTCAATTAAGTAAATGAAAGTAAAGAGCATTCCTCGTATCAAAAGTAAGCATGGATTCGGTGGATATGGGTGCCATAAGGACTCAAAATACATATTACAATGAGAACGTTATTTCTCAATCTTCTGTATTAAAAACCATGCAGTTTTCCATTTTTCAGTGCACCACATAACAAAATTATAAATAGGATATCTTCTTTTATTTTCACAAATATGGAAAGCACTAAACTACAATTTATAAGAAATAAAAAAACCTGTTGTTATTATATAAACCAAGCAAATGAATAATTAACCTCAACATTCTGCAAGGATTTCACATTTAAACCTACTAATAAGCATAAACTAAGAATTTTTTCGTAAACCTTTAGTTTTAGGATTTCCTAAATTTGATTCATAGCCCTTCATTTTAGCTGGCATCTTGGATTAACTATGCATTAGAAGAAATAAACGCGTTGATTAGAAATGCTCAGGTATGCAAATAATTTTCAAGATTTCATTTTTTGTTATCCTTTTAATTTTCGAATACACTTTAAGTGAAACATAACTTCTTAATGGTGTTCTGTATTTTTCACTCATTTTTCTAGGTATAGTGTTTTTTCAGTATTAGTTGACTTCGGAGTTGAGAATATCCATTTCAAAGGTATAACAGATAGAAACAAACTCATTAGTACCTAAAAAGCATAATGACAACTAATATATGTGGAATAATCAAATATACATTGAGAAGAATAGATTTTATTATAGAAGCTTAATGGAAATTAATATATGTGGAATAATGAACTACACATTGGTAAGAATTATTTTTTTCATTGTTGATTATCAAATTGAAATTAGAAGCAAAGAATAGTTTGAAGAATATGCCGAGAAAGGAAATATACGATCTAAAATAAATGTTAATTGATAAATTGAACCCATTAAGGCATATTCACTGTGCTACATAAATTACATTTCCACTTTACATTTAAAAATTACATAGCAAATGGTTCTGTTATTATTGAAGTCATTATGCCATTGCTATATACATTTAGGCATAATAATTGAAAAACGTAAATAAAAGCAATACATAACTCGAAAAAGATGAACGATTCTTGTTGTTCACTGATTTATTTATAGAAATGGAATTTATTGAATAATAAATTAATCAATAATATTTAAAAGCTAATGGAAACTAATATATGTGGAAAAATCAACTACACATTGAGAAGAATAGTTTTGGCTAATGGCAACATATATATGTGGAAAAAGCAACTATACATTGAGAAGAAAAGATTTTTTTTTTCACAGTTGGTTATTCAGTTGAAATTAAAAGTTAAGCACAGAATATGTCATGAAATGAAATATTCAATCTAAAATAAATGCTATTTGATGAGTTGAATTCATAAGGGTATATTCTACATAACTTCATTTTACGTTTGCAAATTACATAGCAAATGGACCCGTTATAATTGAAGTCTTTGTCACGTTAAAATATAATAATTGAACAGCGTAAATAAAAACAATGTATAAGTTGAATAAGATGTATAATTCTTGTTGTCCACACTTTGTTTAAATATATGCGGAAAAATCAACTACACATCGAGAAGAATAATTATTTTTCTCACCGATGATTATTCCAATGAAATTAAAAGCTATGTATAGTATGGAGAATATGCCATGAAAGGAAATATTCAATCTAAAATAAATGCTAATGGATGAACTGAATCCATCAAGGTATTTTGACTGTGCTATATAAATTATATTTTCCTGTTATATTTGTAAATTACATAGAAAATTAACCAATTATAATTGAAGTCTTTATGCCATTGCTATTTATATTTAAGTAAAATAATTAAACAGCGTAAATAAAGATAATATAGAACTTGAATAAGATGAACGATTCTTGTTATCCACTCCTGGTTTAGATAGTAGAAGTGGAATTTATCGAGTAGTAAATTAACCAATGATGACAAACTTACCTCATTCCAAATGAAAACAAACATCAGTTTCTAACAAACCCATATAAAATTGTAAACCATGTTATTTTTACAGATCCTGAAATGCGCTAGTAAGTTGGATGTTTATGTAAAAATCAAAGTTATCAATAGAAAACAAACTAACAGACAATATGAAGAGGGAATGAGCCTTGGAGAATCAGGATAATGCGATTAATAGTGGAGGAGCTTATGATGCATAAATCGATATGCAAACATGATGTGCACAATTAAGAGCAGCTGATATGAGGATGATTTCATAATCTGTTTAGATTCAAACCAACATTAGTTAGGGTTTTCGATGAAGTTTATGTGGAGGTAAGTGAAACAAATTTAAGCAGTTTTTAGGGATGTAATTCCTTTTGATTGATACATGGTGGTTGTAGGTATTCATTTCAAAAATTATAAGGAAAAGGAAAGAGTTGATAATGAATCAGGCTTATAGAAGAGAATATAATGGATTAATGAATGACATGACGGTAATGTGTACCTGAAAATAAGATGGTGCGGAGAAGAAAAAAGGAGAAGGGATGGACATTTATAGGGACTATTAGTGGATGTGTAACAGAGACAGCACGTGGAAATAAACTGTCAATCATAAAACGATGAAAATAATAAATCTTTTGTAGAAATGAAGGATAAAATAGACATAAAAATAATGATTATAAACATCAATCCTGGGATGGTTTGGTATCTCAAGAGCTATCATCGTAGATCCACATTGTCTCCACATCCATATTTCTAGCTTCTAAACTCTTAGACATAAACAATCCAATATAAGCATCAAATTATATAGGATGGAGTATTACCTTAATTATAAGGGTGAGAGAGAGAAAAGGAAAAAGTAACCTGGGTTAAAGTGCAAATCTTTGCACCTGGATACCTTTCGCTCAACTTGATCTTTTAGTTGATGAAAAACTATGTAGTATCTATCTAGCCCAAAAAATTAAACTAACTCAAAAGATTTTTAAGTTTATATTCCTGTGACATAGGATGATAAATGTAAAAGCTTAATTGAAGTAATTGCTTTAATTTAACATCAGTACACAAAGTATAATTATTGAATTATAATAGTATAATTAAACAGGATAAAAACCTCAAAGTTTATAGTAAAAGACATAGAATAATGAGATGGAAAAAACTGCCCATTCACCTGAAGATTAGGAATAGAACAATCGGATGTCTAAATTTGGCAAATTCTTATCTAAGTAAAGTATAAAGGAACCAAACATTTAGAATCCTTGAAAAATGTTTACGGTTTTTATCTAATAAACTCACAAATACTTAGCAAGAATACAAATGCTTTAATATAGAATAGGAAAAGGTTGAGTTTGTTCGGATTCATCATTTAAGAACTTAGTATGAATGCTGGTGCAGAGCTGAATACTGCAAAATATCAATATATAATTACCTGGACATAAAAATTATAATCCAGAATGTATATTATCGAAGTAAACTTTTAGCAACCAACATTCTGCTGTAAGTGACTAAATTTACATTTGAAAGGTTTTAGTGCAAGGCCATTAAATGAAGTTATTGTGATGGATAATTCAGATACAAAAGGTATGAAATGTATTGCTTTTAAAACACATGAGACATAACCAAAAGGAGTGATAAACCATACACTTATGCATTGATTCAGTCAGTGGATAATAAATGATTCTGTTATTATGTTCGTAATGTTCCTTTTGTTGATATAAAGTAATTAGACTACGTACATATATGGTTTATAGTAATTAGACTACGTACATCGCAGGATAATAAATTCAGACCAATATGTGGTTCATTTACTTCAATTTATAAGAGACTCACCACCCAAAGGGAACTTGAAGAATCAGTATATGAGATTGTCTCACATTAATTCTTTTAACAATTACAATCAAGATATAATAGCTGAAAAAATATTGAATGTGTTATAAAATGAAACATGTTTTAATTAGAAAAATGATTATTTGCAACTTGATTACTTATTTACATATATGGCATAGGAGACGTCTGATACAAATTATATTCTAACCAATGACTATCCAGATGCTTTTAAACATTGTGTTTTAGTTGACAACGATTGAATCCAAATGTCCATGAATGTGGTTTTTACAGTTCGTTTTCCACGTGAGGGAAGAGTGCAGCAACCTTAAGTTCTAATGTTTGACCTTTTCACTTTTATTTGTACCCTGAGTTAACTGCCTATGCTTAAGTTTGTTTATATACCTTTCATCACCACTTTTAGTTTAGATATAAAGAAATTTATCATAAACTCAATAGTAAGTTAAGCAATAATAACATTGTTCATGCTTAGAGGACTTTTAAGTGGTCAACAAATTTTGTTCAAGAAAACCATTGAGTCAAAAACTTGATAACAGATGCAGTAATTGGGTTTTTTTGGGAGAAGACCATCTCAAATCTACATAAGCATACAAGTTATTGTATTATTGTTTATTACCATGAATAAGCTCTTTATATTGAGCTTTTGTTTTTAAAACGAAGAATCAGCATATGAGTTGCACATATGCATCCGGTCTATTCAAAAGTTAATGGGAAATATTGTACTACATACCATTAATAAACAACTTTTAGAAACAAATACCATGTGCTCTTAGTAGTAGTATTAATAAGATTCAAGAAGTTTGTGAATATACAAAATAGAAATAAACAAAATTAATTTTCAGTGAAACTCAACCAAACATTTACATTTTTATTAGACTCATTAATGGTTATTTTAAGCTGCATCAAGTTCAAGGTGATTAGGCTTTTCCTTTGGAGTTTATAAAGATACTGCCCTTAGTGCTAAACATAGACAATATTATTTTTCGTATTTTAATTCGAATATATTTTCTACCATCATTAAAAGTAAACACAAAACATTATTTCATGTTCAAGCTATCCTGAATATGTAAGTGTAAGAGATAGGTTCCAGAAATCATAAACATTTTAACGATTATGAGAAAATTAATAGAATAGTTCAAATTTAGTATAATAATCTTACCTTTATCTTTATGTTTTCCTTCATGCATCTTTTCCTTCCACGGACGCAAACATGAGTTCTCACACAAGCTGAACCATCACCATACTGAGACAAAATAAGAAGTTACAAAAATACAGTGGTTAAGGTATAAAATTATAGTGAAATAGGAAAAGAGTAAAGGAAAGGAAGGATAAAAAAGCTTTAAACTTCCATTACTCATAAATAAACTTTTATTTGTTTACAGAATGGTTGCATAAAAGTCAGTGATATTGCACTGATTGTAAGTTGATTATTCAAAAATTAAAGGGAAAATACATAACGTAGATAAATTGAAACTGTACCTAAAGTAAGTTCTAAAACTTAAGCAACGTCCCAAACCCGATGGATCTAAATTCAGACAGAGATCCCAAAGTACAAATCCCAATGATGTTAATGAATCCTCATCGAAAGCATCCAATATACCTTTACCACAACAGCCTTCTACACTGGTACTGCCTTTTTCACTAAAGCTTCCTTCACTGTTGTAGCAATATTTGGCGGAGCATCCCTTTTAGCAGTAGCCAGCACTTTCTTCTTCGATGGGGTATCTTTTGCACTCTTCTTTGCCACCTTAACTGAAGGTGTCTGGCCTTTGGCTTAGGAGCGACCTTCTTAGTCTTCATTGCAGCAACATACTTCTTAGTTGGTGCAACAGTCTTCTTTCTGGACCAGCAGCTTTAGTTCTCTATAAATTACTTGTAAATATGCACAAATTGAGGGAGAAACTACATTTGAAAATATATATGTGAGGTAAGGGAACAAAGTAGGCATTATTTTGAGCAATGTCAGAAGATTGGTAAGAATCAATGAAGCCAAAACAATGATATAAGCAACACACAAAAATTGAATGTGAGAAAAATGAAATCATACTTAAAAAGATTATTAAGCTACCCGCCAGCTGATGTAGAGCATTTCATTAACCAAGGGATATATACTTTGTGAATCAGAATCCATTCATATGAATTATGCAGCAAATAAAACTAACGCTTATAGTTGAACATAGCATAAAAGTGAAAAGCCAAAGTATGAATAGCCTTTTGCTCTATTTATTAACAATGTTTTCATGTTTATGCTCCATATTTTATCAATAATGAATACCAAAACTTTATGGGGTTCAGAGTTTATTAAGCTTATCAATAAAATGCTTGAATATTGGTTCTGTGATGTAACGACCCGCCCTTCTGACCGCCCCCAGTCGGTAATTAAACCAGCTTGAGACGTTCAAAATGACGGATTGTTATTCAGTTTATAGAGTTTAAACAGAATCAGCCACAGAAACACAAAATAATTATGTTTCACATAATGAATTTTATTTGTACATATATCAGAGTTTATACAATGAATTTAAATTTATACAGCGGAATATTTCTTTAAGTACAAAAATAAATCCCCGAAAAGCTAAAGTGAAGCGTTTCACCAACTCTCTCTAACTTCGCTGCCCGAAAATCTTCAAGCTGTAAAATACTGGGTCTGACCCGAGTATTACATTCAAAAGAAAATAATACACAGGTCAGTCTAATTCAAACTCAGTTATTAGTGCATAGAGGCAATAATAATCAATTAACAATTAGACGACGGTCAAATATAAATTCACCTATCCGATCCTTTAACAAGAAATCGGATAACGGTAAATATAACACTTAACAGTGTTAAACAACAAATCAGTAGATTCAAATTATCAATGAAGATAGATGAAGGGATTATTGATGAAGATAATTTAGAAAAAAACATCAGAATTGCCTAAACGACAAATAACAACAAAATCATCAAAATGCGATTCAAAATATATTGAATTGGCAACATAAAATAAATTTCCATCAATAAAAAACATCATTTAAAACATCAAGTCTAGAAGGGCTGCAGTACACGCACGCGTGCACTGCCTCGCCACTACCGTAATGAAATATGCAAAAGGTCATAAATCAAAACAAAATAGTATATCAATAAAACAAAACCGTGTGGCTGCAGTTCACGCTTGCGTGCACTGCCTTGCCACTATCGTGATGATGTACTCAAAAGATCAACGAACCAAAATCAATGAAGGTTCAATATCGATGCAACGCAAACCGACAAGGCAACTGCATAAACGAATCCCAAGGCAAATCTGCAACAATAAACTACAGCCACCACAAATGTTCAAGGGTAGAACTGCAACAATAGCGCAGCCACCACCTGAATACACGGGCACAGCAACAACAAACTGCAACAACAAACTCAAAACAACACAAAAGTTCCCAAATTCAACAGGGCAGCCAGTATTAGTGCACAAGGGCAAAGTTGCAACCAAGATCTGCATCCGCCACGAGTTCACGAAGCACGAAGGCTCAAATGACCCAATGCGCAAAGGCAGGGGTACAAACTACATGAAAACAGCTGAAAGAAGGTGAAAGCACCAAAAAAAATATGGCATCACAACACACAAAACAAGATCAAAGTACAATTAACATAAAAAGGTCAGAGTGACAACTCAGCATGTACAAGGCAACAGAGGATGCAAATATAGGCAGCGGCATGGTTAGCAAAGGCAACTGGGTTGAAATGCAACCTTAAAGAGAAATCACTAATGTTGGCACACAACAGAACTGCCGAACAAAAAAAAAGAGCAAGGGTAACCACTAACACACATAAGTATATGTGTATATATGGCATATACCCGTGGATCAATTCGGTACCAGAATCAGCAAAGGCAAAGTACCAGTTCAACTCGAAAGCATCACATAACAAGTGTACATAAGCAACAATGCACTGTACATCAAGTGATACAACAATGCAACACCAATGACAACTTTTAAAACCAAGTATAAAGCAGTGTCAATGATTACTGCAAGTAAGACCAGGATGCAAGTTAAGGCAAGATTATAGTGCAACAGGACAACAACAGTGAAACAACAATGTTTGCACCCATGCGATCCAGTGAACCAGATCAAAGCAGAAAATAAATTGGCACTTGTATATACACAATGTCTTGCAGACTATAAATTGATTAAAAAAACAAAATCGAGTGCAATCACAAGTGAACAAAGCAAGGTGAAATCAGAGTCGTAGTGAACAAAGCAAAATACAATGCCCAGTAGCAATTATCAGTTTTGAACCAAGATAACTGCAACCATGAACCCAACAAAATGAAACTGACTCGAAGCAAACTCATTGCACAACAATTATAATGGCAGTTGTATAAGTATTTAACTACTAATGAATGCAACTGAGAAATGAACAATGCGAGCCAACATCAGCGACAAAGCTTCAAATTAAAATGGCTAGAAATCATGTCAGTGCACACATCGAACTTGAGTAAAGGTTCAGAGATACTAAAGAGCATGCATAAGTGACTTTAAGAAATGAATCAAGTGCAAGTCGAATAACCACAGCTGACACAAATGCAAATTTGTCTCAATGCTAACAGTTATAATATAAACCCGAGACAACAGCATAAAAAAGGGAAAACTGCAGACTTCAAATTATGCAACAGCAAATGCTACGACTTAAAGACTGCAACTTTACAGCCACAACAACATGTGATCTAACATTATCACAAAATCAAGACAGGGCCGAAATCAAAATGGCTTCGACTGATGGGAGTCATGGAGCAGCAAGTAGGAATCGAACAGGTGAAGTATGCTATTAGGGTGAGCACACAACAAAAGTCACTAGCAAGTAGCATGAAATTAAGTAGCATGAAAAAAAATGAATTTAAATCAGTCAGTGAAATCATCAATGTTTACACAAATTAGCAAACACGAAATCGACTAAAAATCGAAACTATGAGTGAATTGAAAACAACAGAAAAATCAATAACTTCGAACCACAATTAAACAAACTACAAAAATCCCCAATTTGAATAAGCCAGAAATCAACAAAAATCAAACCTAATTACACTTGAGCTTGAATTAGATGTGAGTAGTAATAACAATTACTCACCTTTGCAAACGAATTGGGGCAGCCGCGACGAGGCGAAGGAGGTGTCGAGCAAAATTGAAGCCGCAAGAAGCCCTAATTTTTGGGGACGAAGAAGAAACTCGCGAGGCCGCCATTAATTTTTTCTTTCGTTTGATTTTTTTTTTCTTCTGATTTTCGAAGAAGACTTCGGCCATGCTTAAGAAAGGAAGGGTGCGTGAGTTATGGCGTGATTTTGGGCGTGGTTGAAGGCGTGTGTAACGGGAGATAACATGCTGGTGAAAAGAATAAACAGTTGTGTATTAAGGTAATTTTTTTTTCCTTTTCAAATTCAATTTGTTTTGTAGATATTTTCTTTACTTTGTTTTGTTTAATTTTGTTGTTAAAATTTTAACTAAGTGTATTTATTTATTCATTTTGTGTTGATTAAAATTTTATTCCTTTTTATTTTAAAGAAAAGAAAAATGTTATTTAAAACTAACCATCCACTTATAAATTTACATAAATAATAATTCTTTTATCCAAATTATTTTTCTAAGTCATTAGTTTGAATTTAAAATACAAATTCAATATTCAATTTCAACTCCAAAATCAAATTTAAATTTTTATTCAACTTTTTATATATTAAATTTTAAAATTTAATCGTCAAATTCATAGTTATATTGGGAATTCAAACTAAACCATCATTCAAATATATAAAATTAATTAAATAATTTCAATTTATCCTGAAAATTTGAAATTTAAGTCAAACATCATTCAAATATTTAAAATTAATTAAATATTTTCATTTTTTTAAATTGTTCAAAATTCAAGGTTGTTACAATCTTTCCTCCTTAAAGAATTTCGTCCCGAAATTATAAGTTTGGAAAAATGATTGTTAAAATTTCACCGATATTTATACCCTACACAATTTTATTAAGATCAAAATTTATTAAATAAATAAATATAGGATTCATTCCATTTGTTTTATTTCACTAGCTTTGTTCATTATCTCCTTTGTTCATTGATTTCTACAATCAAGACGCAAAAGTCTTTTGCCCAAAATTTTCGACATACAAAACTCAAATTTAAACTTGAAACTCTTCATGCTAAAGATTTGCATATTATATCTATATATTTTTTTTTCAAAGCTGTGGACTTTCAAGATATTTTAAAGATCTTCTTCATTAATTCAATTAGGTTGGAATTATGTAATTCTAATTTCAGACTATTGATTTTCTATCTAAAGTTTTGAAAATACTTGCTAACTCGAAGTTTAACAAGTCCATCGTCGTTCTCACAGACATTAGGCATACGCTGGCCAGGCGCAGGACTAAAAATCTCCAAGTACTAAATATACTTGCTTCAACTCCCAGTGAAAATACTTTTAAAAATTCTTTTAAAAATGGATATGGAAAGCACGTTCCCCCATGGATCACAGTTTACCCGGCGGTTACGCTACTATCCCAGTAGAATCGCTCGTAATCTGTAGATTTCACATCTCTCTTGAATTTCGCCTTGGTTGTTGCCATAGATCGCGGTTCACACGGCGGTTTCGCTACTATCCCAGTAGAAACGCTTGTGACCGTAGGCATCTCGCCCCTCAAATTACGCTTTGGCCTCTAGATCGCAGTTTACGCAGCGGTTGCGCCACTATCCCAGTGGAATCGCTTGTAACTGTAGGCATCACGCCCCACGAATTACGCCAGCATACATCATCAATTCACATGATCCCAACACGATGATCCATCGCGGGGGATTCCAGTCCCAATGGACATTCCACTAATGGAAATTCTACGTAGCTACGATTTCCAATGGACACTCACACCGAGTTCCAATCACCTTCACAAATTATAAATGGAAGGTACATTTCCATATCCTCAGTTTTAGAAAACATATGTCATATACATATAGTACTTCATTTCACATTTCATACATATCATACCTATGTAAACTTGCATAGGATTTTCATAATAATGACTTTCCAAACTGATGGTTTTCGAATTATTACACTCACATATATAAGTTACGAAAACCACAATATCTCATATTCATAACAAATAGAGGATTCCAAAATTTTCCATCTCGTTTAAAATTTTCCTCTAAATCGATTTGAAAATTTAAGGTTATCTCAAACCCAATTCACATTCATAATCCAATTCATTATCGACTTTGCATTCGATTTGGATTTCACGTTACATCGTCAATTCTCAACACATAATTGATGTCTACCGATATATAACCTCTAAGCTCGTACGTCTCAGAGAAGGGTGTTAAGCTAAAAGAATAAATTCTCCGCCACCAACAGATATATATTTAATAGAAATCAATTGCTATGTCATCAATTCACCATGTTAGACATACAATCCAAATCGACTATCCGAAATTCAAAGCTCAACTTATATTTGTTTTTGGTGTCGAAGTTAAACTCAATTTAACTCAAGATTCAATCTTTTTGAAAAAAATTCAAGTTGAACTAATTGTTCAAATTTCCCAAAAACATCTTTACAAGATATGTATAATTTTCCACACTTAAACATTTGAAACAAATTTCAAATATTCACTTTTCAATTTATCTTTAAAAGATAAAATTTCAAACCTTTCATTTCATATTGGAAAACATTTTCATACTTATTTAATAATAAGTAATTCACAAATCCATTCATTTTCATCACTTGAAAAATATTCAATATACTTAAATCATAATCAAGTATATATTCCATTCTTTAAGGAAAGCGTTCTTTTAAACACATTTATTTGAGTCAAAACGAATGTTACGTAAAACATTGTTACGACAACTCAAAATCTCTAGTATAGGGATTCGAATTTAAGATAGATATATAAATCCCAGTACTACATAAAACATTTCCTTTCGGAAACCATTTACTATAACAACAGTGTTATAGTCCACCATTTCCTTATTTCTCGAAAACGCCTATTTCAACAACGAATGTTGAAATCTATGTATTCGATACTAAATGCATTTTAAAACATCTTTAAAACCATTAACTTCATTTCATAATATCACTTCCCTAAAACATATCTGTTTTATTCAATAATATATTCACTGTCCAAAATCGTGAATAAACTTCTTTACCCAATTTCACCATTTCTACACATTTTATTTAAAAGATTATCCACTGTCCAAAATCGTGGATAAAATTCCCAACCAACATTTACTATCACAATATTTAACTTAAAGGATAATTCGCTGTCCAAAATCACGAATATATCTCCTTTAATAACTTCTATGTTTCGTTTATCAAATTCAATTGGTTTCGAATTTATAACAATCTTTACAAATTCCATTTCTATTTATAAAACTTTGATTTATAATCTCCCTTATTAATTCAATTCCATTTATATAACTCAATTATATATCAGAATTCCATTTATAAGTTAAGTACTTATAATCCATTTATTTACTAAATCGTTCTTCAAAACGTTTGAAATCAATTTTTCAAAAGAATTCAAAATCAAATCCCCAAGTTATAGTTTAGTGATCCTCTTGGCTATACTAAATTAACATATCATTTTATTTCACAATTATTACTTTAGAGATATTTAAAATATTTGATTTAAACCAATTCACTAATTCACTTAACTTATATTTCACTTTTCCATAAATCTCAGCAATTCGATAATGGGTTTTCAAATGATCGGAACTCAAATCTAAGGAGACCTCACCGAAGAGAAACTATCGCAATCCTAAATTTAGAGAGGGGAATTTCCGAAAAAATTTGAATTTTCAAAATACCTTTTATTTTTCAAAGAAAACAATTTTATACTTCATTAAATTTGAAAAACGTTTTCTTTAAAGTGATCCTAGTAACTATTCATATTAAACTTCATAAACTGAGCTTTGTATAAACCAAAGCTCTGATACCACTTTTGTAACGACCCACCCTTCTGACCTCCCCCAGTCAGTGATTAAACCAACTTGAGACCTTCAAAATGACGGATTGTTATTTAGTTTATAGAGTTTAAACAGAATCAGCCACAGAAATACAGAATAATTATATTTCACATAATGAATTTTGTTTGTACATATATCAGAGTTTATACAATGCATTTAAATTTATACAGCGGAATATTTCTTTAAGTACAAAAATAAATCCCCGAAAAGCTAAAGTGAAGCGTTATCCCCAACTCTCTCTAACTTCGCTGCCCGAAAATCTTCAAGCTGTAAAATACTGGGTCTGACCCGAGTATTACATTCAAAAGAAAATAATACACAGGTCAGTCTAATTCAAGCTCAGTTATTAGTGCATAGAGGCAATATGGATCAATTAACAAATAGACGACAGTCAAATATAAATTCACCTATCCGATCCTTTAACAAGAAATCGGATAACGATAAAAACACTTAACAGTGTTAAACAACAAATCAGTAGATTCAAATTATCAGTGAAGATAGATGAAGGGATTATTGATGAAGATAATTTAGAAAAAAACATCAAAATTGCCTAAACGGCAATTAACAACAAAATCATCAAAATGCGATTCAAAATATATTGAATTGGCAACATAAAATAAATTTCCATCAATAGAAAACATCATTTAAAACATCAAGTCTAGTAGGGCTGCAGTACACGCACGCGTGCACTGCCTCGCCACTACCGTAATGAAATATGCAAAAGGTCATAAATCAAAACAAAATAGTATATCAATAAAACAAAACCGTGTGGCTGCAGTTCACGCTTTCGTGCACTGCCTTGCCACTATCGTGATGATGTACTCAAAAGATCAACGAACCAAAATCAATGAAGGTTCAATATCGATGCAACGCAAACCGACAAGGCAACCGCATAAAAGAATCCCAAGGCAAATCTGCAACAATAAACTGCAGCCACCACAAATGTTCAAGGGTAGAACTGCAACAATAACGCAGCCACCATCTGAATACACGGGCACAACAACTACAAACTGCAACAACGAACTCAAAACAACACAAAAGTTCCTAAATTCAACAGGGCAGCCAGTATTAGTGCACAAGGGCAAAGTTGCAACCAAGATCTGCAGCCGCCATGAGTACACGAAGCACGAAGGCTCGAATGACCCAGTGCGCAAAGGAAGGGGTACAAACTACATGAAAACAGCTGAAAGAAGGTGAGAGCACCAAAAAAAATATGGCACCACAACACACAAAACAAGATCAAAGTACAGTTAACATAAAACAGGTCAGAGTGACAACTCAGCATGTACAAGGCAACAGAGGATGCAAGTATAGGCAGCAGCATGGTTAGCAAAGGCAACTGGGTTGAAATGCAACCTTAAAGAGAAATCACAAATGTTGGCACACAACAGAACCGCCGAACAAAAAAAAAGAGCAAGGGTAACCACTAACACACACAAGTATATGTGTATATATGGCATATACCCGTGGATCAATTCGGTACTAGAATCAGCAAAGGCAAAGTACCAGTTCAACTCGAAAGCATCACAACACAAGTGTACATAAGCAACAATGCACTGTACATCAAGTGATACAACAATGCAACACCAATGACAACTTTTAAAACCAAGTATAACGCAGTGTCAATGAGTACTGCAAGTAAGACCAGGATGCAAGTTAAGGCAAGATTATAGTGCAACAGGACAACAACAGTGAAACAACAATGTTTGCACCCATGCGATCCAGTGAACCAGATCAAAGCAGAAAATAAATTGGCACTTGTATATACACAGTGTCTTGCAGACTATAAATGGATTAAAAAAAACAAAATCGAGTGCAATCACAAGTGAACAAAGCAAGGTGAAATCAGAGTCGTAGTGAACAAAGCAAAATACAATGCCCAGTAGCAATTATCAGTTTTGAACTAAGATAACTGCAACCATGAACCCAACAAAATGAAACTGACTCGAAGCAAACTCAGTGCACAACAATTATAATGGCAGTTGTATAACTATTTAACCACTAATGAATGCAACTGAGAAATGAACAATGCGAGCCAACATCAGCGACAAAGCTTCAAATTAAAATGGCTAGAACTCATGTCAGTGCACACATCGAACTTGAGTAAAGGTTCAGAGATACTAAAGAGCATGCATAAGTGACTTTAAGCAATGAATCGAGTGCAAGTCCAATAACCACAGCTGACACAAATGCAAATTTGTCTCAATGCTAACAGTTATAATATAAACCCGAGACAACAGCATAAAAAAAAGGAAAACTGCAGACTTCAAATTATGCAACAGCAAATGCTACGAGTTAAAGACTGCAACTTTACAGCCACAACAACATGTGATCTAACATTATCACAAAATCAAGACAGGGCCGAAATCAAAATGGCTTCGACTGATGGGAGTCATGGAGCAGCAAGTAGGAATCGAACAGGTGAAGTATGCTATTGGGGTGAGCACACAACAAAAGTAACTAGCAAGTAGCATGAAATCAAGTAGCATGAAAAAAAGCGAATTTAAATCAGTCAGTGAAATCATCAACGTTTACACAAATTAGCAAACACGAAATCGACTAAAAATCGAAACCGTGAGTGAATTGAAAACAACAGAAAAATCAATAACTTCGAACCACAATTAAACAAACTACAAAAATCCCCAATTTGAATAAGCCAGAAATCAACAAAAATCAAACCTAATTACACTTGAGCATGAATTAGATGTGAGTAGTAATAACAATTACTCACCTTTGCAAACGAATTGGGCCAGCCGCGACGAGGCGAAGGAGGTGTCGAGCAAAATTGAAGCCGCAACAAGCCCTAATTTTTGGGGACGAAGAAGAAACTCGCGAGGCCGCCATTAATTTTTTCTTTCGTTTGATTTTTTTTTCTTCTGATTTTCGAAGAAGACTTCGGCCATGCTTATGAAAGGAAGGGTGCGTGAGTTATGGTGTGATTTTGGGCGTGGTTGAAGGCGTGTGTAACTGGAGATAACATGCTGGTGAAAAGAATAAACAGTTGTGTATTAAGGTAATTTTTTTTTCCTTTTCAAATTCAATTTGTTTTGTAGATATTTTCTTTACTTTGTTTTGTTTAATTTTGTTGTTAAAATTTTAACTAAGTGTATTTATTTATTCATTTTGTGTTGATTAAAATTTTATTCCTTTTTATTTTAAAGAAAAGAAAAATGTTATTTAAAACTAACCATCCACTTATAAATTTACATAAATAATAGTTCTTTTATCCAAATTATTTTTCTAAGTCATTAGTTTGAATTTAAAATACAAATTCAATATTCAATTTCAACTCCAAAGTCAAATTTAAATTTTTATTCAACTTTTTATAGATTTAATTTTAAAATTTAATCGTCGAATTCATAATTATATTGGGAATTCAAACTAAACCATCATTCAAATATTTAAAATTAATTAAATAATTTCAATTTATCCTGAAAATTTGAAATTCAAGTCAATCATCATTCGAATATTTAAAATTAATTAAATATTTTCATTTTTTTAAATTGTTCAAAATTCTGGGTTGTTACATGTGATGAGTCTATTTTTCATATTGAAAAATAAAATAAAAAAATCGATAAACATCGAAAAACTATCTAGTACAAACAAAAATCTTTGGCGTACACGGGAAAAAACAAAACACTATAAAGCAAAGGTTAATACCTCAAAATCTAATATTTAGTGTTAGAATTGTCAAGTTCGCTATCAACTTTATGAACAATTCAACGTAACCTCTATTTATGATGACTAACATTCCATTATTTGAAATTGATATATGTAAATGCTCAGGTCCTAAGTTAAAGCTATTGTTTTCTAAAAATTGCATTTATAGTTAACTAATTCCTATCAATAAATGACTTCTTGGGTATAAACTATTACACAAAACATAAATTGAAAATGAATTTGCCATGATTAAATTACTTGTAACGGTCGGTAACTAATTGCATGTTCAGATAAAAGAATTTCAAAAAAGTACTTTATTGAATTGATAAATAACACTCACTTAACCCTATATTAATTGTAACAACCCGCAAATTCGTACCCCTTGAGTCAACACTATTCTACAACAATCGACTCAAGTTGCACAGAAATACGAACCATTTGGGTTTAAAAAGAAGAGGTAGAAGAAGAGAAAACAAAATCAACATCAGAATCTAACCATCGCAGCGGAATAAAATATAATAGATAATAAATAATCTTTACTCAAAATCAAATATATCAGTTTACATATATTACATCATCAGAGTACATTAGTCACAGCTCACATCAATAACATACAATGGGTACACAACAACTCAACACAGCGGAAATATATATATATACAAGTACGAGAATACGTATCGTCATCCAGCTCGTCTCCTGAGCTCCACAGCATCATATCCTGTATTCTATAATACTCGGTCTGACCCGAGCATTACAGTTAAGTAACACTCGAGTCAGTCTGGAATACCAGCGTGAGAAAATCACACCCAATTGATTATTAAAGTTTCAAAAATTCTTTGAAAACAAAAGCATCTCGTAAGACCACGCCACAAATAAACATGTCGGGTTTTTACATTACGATAGCTAAAACGATTTTTATAGAAATCCTCAGATATTATAATAGGGTCTATATGCAAATACTTATAAAATAGCCGAAATTGTTACATTCATTAAATTCCAGCTACTAGCCACAAAAGTGGGTAATACAAACAAAACTCGTACAAGGCGCGTAGGGAGAATGGATTTCCAACTAATGACTAGGCACTGGGGTACCACCTGTCATAGTACCGGGCCTAGATCACCGTACCAAGGATTACTCCCTTCATCCCCTGCAACACAAGGCCGGAACCATTCCTTACTGAACAGTCCCGAACAAGATAAATCCCGTGGTTGGCGCGACCAACCACCCACTAAGCCGAAATATATAAGGGACATCTAGACAGGGGAAATATCTTGTCCTGCTTGGGCATGACCCACCTAACCTTGCTGCATATCCCCTGATTTTCAGTCATTCCCGGTTGATGAGGCTTGAGGCTAAGCGTTACCTTTAGAACGTTTTCACTTAGAATGCCCATCGTCCACCTGACGATGTTTCGCAAGCATTCGTCCATACAAGTCCGTCCTGGGTTCGAACGGAACCGAAGGCACTATTCCTACTACATCCATTTTGGAAATATCCTCAGGATTAGTAGCGACTAGCCCTTGCACTTCACTGCTCCATCTTCGACTCCGAACACGTTTTTCGCACGAAATGTACAAACCGGATCGAAGTGGTTTTCGAGAAATAAATCTCGATCCCGGTCTCTTCGAAACGATCAGCGCATTTGGCCAATATTGATGGTCGGTTATTTAATTATCAATTAACATTCACAAACAACCATCAACCAAGAAATAATTTTCCAAATTATTTATAAATCTCAAAAATATCTTCACAAGATATATTTCTATTTTCAACCTTTTGAAAACAGTTTCAAAACCATCTTTCTTTTAGAATACACTTTCCCAAATATTTTCTATCTCCTCTGAAATCACCAAGCACAAAACTAGATTTTTAAAATAATTTAAAACACTTTACCTTGAAATATACTTTAAAATATTTAAGTTAAACTACATTAATAATTTATTAAAAATACCATACTATTTTGAAAATAAGGTTACTTAATAAGGTAAAAACTAGATTTATACTTTTAAAACATAATATTAAGTCATTCTTTAAATAATTACTAATATAATAGATTAAGAGAAAATATTTACTTTAGAATTTAAATATTGGAAATAGTAAATTTTTCAAAACATACTTCTTAAAACAACTTGAAAACTTTTAATTTATATTTAAAAATTTACTTTGAAAACGTACTTGGTTATTCAGAGAGAAATTTCCAATCGCAATCACTTAAATCAATTTTTCCTAATTGATCCCCAATTTATTCCATTTAGAATAAATTTTCTTTACTTACCAGTTCATTTCAAAATTCATTAATTATGGACTTTATTATTATTTTTAGTTTGATTTTTAAATCCTTTAGCTGAAATATACAAATTTCAGGTTATTTCCAATTTCTTCTTTATTTTTATTTTATTTTTCTTCTTCTTAAATGATTTAAAATCCTAAATTTAAAATAAATGTTTTGTTCCTTTAAACAATAACATTGAAGTTGGAGTTCATTAACTTTCTGTTTATTTAAACCTTTCTTCCCATACTCAAGATTTATTTATTAAAATTTCAACACTTTATTTCCTATCCAGTTCATTTATAAATTTATTTAACCTTTCTATAATTATTTACTTACAATTTCATTTCTTTTATTTTCATTTCCAAACCCAAATTATATATTTGGTAATTCACATTGCCCGATTATAACAATCCAGCTATAGCATCTAATACTTGCACATAATTCATTACAGAATATCAAATATTCAGATCAGAGAATATTAAATAATTAAATAAAGTTGAGGGGTCCAGTTGGATCCCTCCAACCTGTTTTTCCCTGAATCCACAGATGTTAGCACAATATAATATGCCAATCCAAAATTATACCATACTATACTATATCAATCAATTCAACCATACAATCAATCATTTAAATTTTATCTTTTAAATTTAAATATAACTGAGCGAGATTAACTCACCTTTGATTTGATTTGCGATCCACATCATTATTGCCTTGGTTTTTCCCTCTTTTTTTTTTCTTTGACCTTAAATAAACATTGGATTCATTTTATTAATATTCTAATAAATCGAATCAAAAAATTTCCATTTGCTAAATTTAATTTAATTAAAACATAAATTTTATTTTAAACGAGTTTTCATTTAATAAATTAGTTTTAAAACTAAAATAAGTTAATATGCTCATAGAACAGATTGATCACTTTAATAATTTATTTTTAAAACATACCAGTAATTTAAAATGTGAGTATGTCTACTATTTTTTTTTATTTTGAAACTGCATATATATTTATAAAAAAAATAAACAAATTTTACATATGTCTTTAATACATTTCAAAATTCCTATATATATTTTTTTTTTCTTTCCCTAAATTCATATCATTAAAACAACAGTTTCACTCTACATACGAATATAAAATAAATAAAACAAAAACTATCAAAACTCTCACCAGAGCACTCGCTGCCTCACCGTATCCAACATCGCGACCAAACCCTAACCACTCGCACAAGCAAGAAGAACAGCAAGCTAGGGCGAGCGCCTTCACTTGTCATCGAAGTTCGACCCTTCCAAACCCTGCTCCATTCGACTCGCGACCACCCCTTCGGTTGCCACGAATTCCAGATCGCCATTTCGAAGACAACACGTGACAAGCCCTCAAACCCGATTCTCGACAATGCAAACTCCTGCGAGACGAAGCTCCCGAATGCATTTGACGCTTCCCTCGATCCTGTTAAATCGCGACATCACCGAGTCGCACGCGGCTTCAAAACTTTGATTCGCTTCGAGGACCCGAGCTCACCTTGATTATGTTAATCGCGACGATAATAAAGAAACAAACTTGCGGACATTATGTTTTTTTTAAGGATTGAATTGATTTTGGAATTAGGGCTTGAATGGAAAGGAGACTTCGGCCGATAATTTGTTTATACTATGCGGCCATTTTTTTTCGATTTGGGATTAATTCATTTGTTTTCCATTTACCCCCTTTTTTTTTCAAGGAGAAGGCTTTGTTCAAAAGGACAAGAGTTTGATTCATGCTAGAAGGACAAGGCGTATACGAAAAGATAAAGGAAAACGTTGGCGTATACAAGAAGCTTGATCAATTCAAATTAAATTTTCTTGGATTATTATCAATTTAAATTACCAGCACGTTTATATTTCGTACACCCACACACTAATTCCGATCAAAACGAAATTTGAAATCCGATAATAATTCAATATTACGGACCTAATGGAACTGGTTTCGTCAGATTCCGAGACTGTGCCTCGTAAGGCTATTTTTTAAATCCAATTTAAACGATAAAATTTTAAAACCGAACAAAACACTGTTAATTTCAATTTTACAACTTCTATTGTTTTCCATGTTATCAATATAAATTTTACGAGCCTTCAAATTATTTTTAACAAGCTTAAAATTCCGGATTCAACATTTTACTCAGCTTCAAATTATTTAATTCAATAAATTTAATTACCAATAATTAGTGATATTCGTAATTCAAATTAAAATTACTCTATTGAATACTTAAAATCAGTTAAATACTCTAATTTTAGATGCTTGAAAATTCCGGGTCGTCACATTCCTCCCCCATTAAAAGAATTTCGTCCCCGAAATTACTAACTAGGAAGAATGATCCAAAACCCGTTACTTTTCCAAAACCAAACAGTTTCTAACAATTTAACAACTTACCAACTATCGTTTATAAGAGATCCATTATCATTCTTATTAACTTCCAAACCTTTCCCTAGTTCCCAAACCATACCATTTGTTTAACCATTCAAGTTTCAATTTAAAACCAAATTTTGAATTATCAAAATTTTCTCAAAATTTTTCTAACTCTTTAAATTTTCGAAAAATTTCGCCAGCGTCTCCTTTGCGCGCCTAGCTCGGTACTACTACAAAATGGCTCTACGGCATCCCAAATCCAAAAAGAAAACAAAAAGCCAAGTGGCTCAATCCAAATCAAAATCCAAATCCAAATCAAATTCCATACCAAATTTAAATGCGTACCTTTTGTCGGGCAATTCAAATTTATCTCTTGAAATCAAATCCAATTTCCTTTTTCCTTTTATAATACCTGCATATCCTGCTTAGCACTAATATCCAATCACAATATCCCAAAACATTTTATCGACTTTGTTACAAAATGTCAATATCTATTCATTTCAATATTATCTTAGATTATATTTGTAATATCAATTTCCAATCTAGAATTTACCATTCCTTTCTTAAGTTAGTATAAATACTATATATATGTTTCTTATATTTATTTTCATTTTCCACTTTAGTTTATATTTATATCTATTCAAATCAATTTCCACATTACATATGTATTTCATTTATTTTCAACTTTGAATTTTTAAATTTTATCCTTCATTTATAACTAATTTAAGTCATTACTTTAATTAGTTTCATTTACTAACTTATTTTAGTTGCCAATTCTAAATAGTTTTGTCGTTAACAAAAATTTCCAAAAATTTCAAAAATTTTCTAACTCCCAAAATTTCTGAAATTTTTTGGCAGAGTCCCCTTTGTACGGAGGAGCTTTTGCAATTTGACAAAAGAGATAAATATATATACATCGACCCACACGGTCGGTAAAATCAAAAACAGTTCATATTTCCTAATTTTATTGCGTAGGCGTACCTTATTTAGCATTTTAAGCAAGCGGCTTATTAGTTTTAGCAACTAGCGCAACCAAATCCAGCCACACGGCTTCCAGGTACCTGTACTTACTCAAGTTAAACATGTAAGTGCCATATAAATGAAGTTTAACCACATTTCACTTGTTTACAATAGTTAAAAGATATGAATTCTAAAAGAAATTCACATCAAGCATTTTTCCAAAATCAACTTATACAATTTTCATATTAATTCCACTATTCGAATTTAATTTATAACCATTTTCATTCAGTCTGAATGGTTTCAAACACAATCGCTTACACTTAATTTATTCTTAAGCAAACTGAACTCATATTTAATTCAATTTCTTCCAACATTAATTTATTTTACTTTTATCAACACATAGAATTTTAATTACTTCCATTTACATCCAACGACAATTTATTCCATGCAATTCGCGAGATTTATGTGAATAAATAAGTATTACTGTTTATAACCAATTTCAATTGATTTCAATTCAATTTATACTTAATCCTATTCCATTTTCAATTTATTCACAATCCATATATTCTCATTTTCATTGTATTTCAAATTTGAATCCATTCACTTGCATTCGTTTCATATTCCACATTTGTTTATTCCAAACTATTTTATTTAGCTCGAAGACGATCCAAGCTATTTCATTCAATAACCATTTCTCAACTTATCTAAACCACATTTCATTTGATACTTATTTATTCCATCATTTATTTATTCAATATAATTAGTTTATCCACATTCACTTAAACCATTCTAATAAACTCGAAACATTCTATTTTCCTTGTTGTCTCAAGTTATTTCAATTCCTTAATAATTTAAATGGTTTACAATTATTTATTTAAGCATTTTCATCCCAGTAAATATTATCGGCAACTCACCGAATTTTATTTCAATTAAAACTTATTTTTACTTGATTTAAATCCAATCCACTATTATTAAACTTAATTTTTTAGTTGAATTCAATTCAACTCTTTTCCATCTTTTAGCTTAAGTTTAGTCACTCCAATTTTATACATAAGTTCATTTCGTTTCAAGTAAATCTTTCTCTTCCATTCAATTTAACTTGATTCTATTCTAATCCAATCCCATTTCAAACCACAAATTTATTTAATTAGTTATTATACATTTTAACTTCCCAGATTCAACTCATTTAATTTATAACATGACCATTCCCAATTTATTTCCGCTTATTTGGATTTTATTTGCACATTCAAACCATTGCTTTCTTAATCCATTTACATTTTTATTTGATACATTCCCAATTATATTTAATTTGTTAACATTCCAAGTTAAATTTTAATCGATAACTCAAGTTCTGGATCCATAATCCATTTTCAATTTGCCACCAAATTTCATGAACTCACAATTCAGGTACGTTTACTTTACTGACAATTTAAGTCGAATTCAGTTTATAACTTGAGTTATATTTCCAATCTTCATTATAAACTCACAATTCAATTTCATTACTAATTTATTATCTAATTAGTTCTTCCCTTATTTATAATCCAACACTTGAATTTTGTTATTCCAAATACCCCTTCATTTATTTTCCTAAGTTCAATATACTTTACAATTCAAGTTTGGATTTTCCTTTCATTTTCCAATTCATCAAAATATTTATTTTGAATTTGTATTCCATTTTCAATTTTATAAGCCACAACTTATTATTTACACAATTCCATCCATTATAAGCTTGAATATATTCATCTTTTATTATTATTATTATTTTAACCCAAGCCTTCTATTTATTTATAGTCCAAGCATATTTTATTTCTATGGATTTTTAATTCTCTTATAAGTTATTTTGATTTATTTATTTCAATCCAATCCTTATCCAACTTATTTTCCATTTATTCAGGTAAGAATTTAATTCCATTCTATATCTTAATTGAATTCCTATTCCAATTAATTTTAACTCAGATTTATTTAATCCAATTCGATTTCAACTTAATTCGAATACACTGGATATTATTTTCAACTTATTCAATCAATCTCAATCCAATCAAATCTTTATTTCCAAATCCAAGTTAATTCCATTTTTAACTTTTCTTTTAAATTTAAATTCCAACATTCAAAGCTTATTTATCCTTCCTGATTTAAAAGAGTATCCTAACTTATAAGCTTATAACCCATCTCATCAGGATTTTTAAAATACCAGCTTTTGGTTTCAAAACATTTTGAAATCTCCAACATCTCAAATCACACTTCTCAAAATTTAAACCAATCCTGGTTTTATTCCCAGCTAATTTCCTTAGAAATTTTCAAAAACAACTAGCTTTCTGAACAAGTCAATTTGGTAGCAATCCGTCACTTAGGAATTCGAAAATGAATACTGATTATGCGGCCGTCCTCATCAGAATTATTTTCCAATAATCCAGGTGATTTCAATGCTATATCACTTTCAAAATCCATTTCAAATAAATTTCCTTTCAGAAATACCTCCAAACAATGGTGTCATCATTTATCTTTAAAATTACTTCCAAATCCCCGGGATTTAAATTTCCAAATCTTGCTTAAATAAGTTTTAACTATATTTCTTTTGTATGGTTTATGCTTATACAAATTCTCACTTGATTACATTTCAATTTTATAATTACATTTATAATTCATATTTATACATTTCATTTCATTATGAATTTATTTCCTTCAAACTTTGGTTATTTTTTCAATTTCTAGTTAAATTTTCATTTAACAATGATAATACTTTAATATTATCATTTCTAACATCCAAGCAACCATATATTAGCTAAATAGCTTACAAAAACTTTCTTTATATCAAAATATGTTTTTGGGTAAAATTATTTCATTCACCTATATTTAAAACAATATCGTGTCAATTGTTCTATTCAAGTGTTTAGAAAACCCCTTCGATACAGTTGTACAGACTGTGCCGACGAAGGTTCATATGCCACTCAATAAACCAATCAACACAATATTAAAACAATTTATATACACTAACAAATACACGCTCATATCTATTAATACGCTCAAACTCATTATAGAGTACTTCGGACTCTATTTTAAATGAGTAATTCCCACCAGAGCCAAGGTTATCACCAACCTAAGCTCTGATACCAAGTGTAACAACCCGCAAATCCGTAACCCTTGAGTCAACACTATTCTACAATAATCAACTCATGTTGCATAGAAATACGAACCATTTGGGTTTAAGAAGAAGAGGTAGAAGAAGAGAAAACAAAATCAACATCAGAATCTAACCATCGCAGCGGAATAAAATATAATAGATAATAAATAATCTTTACTCAAAATCAAATATATCAGTTTACATATATTACATCATCAGAGTACATCAGTCACAGCTCACATCAATAACATACAATGGGTACACAACAACTCAACACAGCGGAAATATATATATATACAAGTACGAGAATACGTATCGTCATCCAGCTCGTCTTCTGAGCTCCACAGCATCATATCCTGTATTCTATAATACTCGGTCTGACCCGAGCATTACAGTTAAATAACACCCGAGTCAGTCTGGAATACCAGCGTGAGAAAATCACACCCAATTGATTATTAAAGTTTCAAAAATTCTTTGAAAACAAAAGCATCTCGTAAGACCACGCCACAAATAAACATGTCGGGTTTTTACCTTACGATAGCTAAAACGATTTTTATAGAAATCCTCTGATATTATAATATGGTCTATATACAAATACTTATAAAATAGCCAAAATTGTTACATTCATTAAATTCCAGCTACTAGCCACAAAAGTGGGTAATACAAACAAAACTCGTACAAGGCTCGTAGGGAGAATGGATTTCCAACTAATGACTAGGCACTGGGGTACCATCTGTCACAGTACGGGGCCTAGATCACCTTACCGAGGATTACTCCCTTCATCCCCTACAACACAAGGCCGGAACCATTCCTTACTGAACAGTCCCGAACAAGATAAACCCCGTGGTTGGCGCGACCAACCACCCACTAAGCCGAAATACATAAGGGACATCTAGACAGGGGAAATATCTTGTCCTGCTTGGGCATGACCCACCTAACCTTGCTGCATATCCCCTGATTTTCAGTCATTCCCGGTTGATGAGGCTTGAGGCTAAGCGTTACCTTTAGAACGTTTTCACTTAGAATGCCCATCGTCCACCTGACGATGTTTCGCAAGCATTCGTCCATACAAGTCCGTCCCGGGTTCGAACGGAACCGAAGGCACTATTCCTACTACATCCATTTTGGAAATATCCTCAGGATTAGTAGCGACTAGCCCTTGCACTTCACTGCTCCATCTTCAACTCCGAACACGTTTTTCGCACGAAACGTACAAACCGGATCGAAGTGGTTTTCGAGAAATAAATCTCGATCCCGGTCTCTTCGAAACGATCAACGCATTTGGCTAATATTGATAGTCGGTTATTTAACTATCAATTAACATTCACAAACAACCATCAACCAAGAAATAATTTTCCAAATTATTTATAAATCTCAAAAATATCTTCACAAGATATATTTCTAATTTCAACCTTTTGAAAACAGTTTCAAAACCATCTTTCTTTCAGAATACACTTTCCCAAATATTTTCTATCTCCTCTGAAATCACCAAGCACAAAACTAGATTTTTAAAATAATTTAAAACACTTTACTTTGAAATATACTTTAAAATATTTAATTTAAAACTACATTAATAATTTATTATACCATACTATTTTGAAAATAAGGTTACTTAATAAGATAAAAACTAGATTTATACTTTTAAAACATAATATTAAGTCATTCTTTAAATAATTACTAATATAATAGATTAAGAGAAAATATTTACTTTAGAATTTAAATATTAGAAATAGTAAATTTTTCAAAACATACTTCTTAAAACAACTTGAAAACTTTTAATTTATATTTAAAAATTTACTTTGAAAATGTACTTGGTTATTTAGAGAGAAATTTCCAATCTCAATCACTTAAATCAATTTTTCCCAATTGATCCCTAATTTATTCAATTTAGAATAAATTTCCTTTACTTATCAGTTCATTTCAAAATTCATTAATTATGGACTTTATTATTATTTTTAGTTTGATTTTTAAATCCTTTAGCTGAAATATACAAATTTCAGGTTATTTCCAATTTCTTCTTTATTTTTATTTTATTTTTCTTCTTCTTAAATGATTTAAAATCCTAAATTTAAAATAAATGTGTTGTTCCTTTAAACAATAATATTGAAGTTGGAGTTCATTAACTTTCTGTTTATTTAAACTTTTCTTCCCATACTCAAGATTTATTTATTAAAATTTGAACACTTTATTTCCTATCCAGTTCATTTATAAATTTATTTAACCTTTCTATAATTATTTACTTACAATTTCATTTCTTTTATTTTCATTTCCAAACCCAAATTATATATTTGGTAATTCACATTGCCCGATTGTAACAATCCAGCTATAGCATCTAATACTTGCATATAATCCATTACAGAATATCAAATATTCAGATCAGAGAATATTAAATAATTAAATAAAGTTGAGGGGTCCAGTTGGATTCCTTCAACCTGTTTTTCCCTGCATCCACAGATGTTAGCACAATATAATATGCCAATCCAAAATTATACCATACTATACTATATCAATCAATTCAACCATACAATCAATCATTTAAATTTTATCTTTTAAATTTAAATATAACTAAGTGAGATTAACTCACCTTTAATTTGATTTGCGATCCACATCATTATTGTCTTGGTTTTTCCCTCTCTTTTTTTCTTTGACCTTAAATAAACATTAGATTCATTTTGTTAATATTCAAATAAATCAAATAAAAAATTTCCATTTGCTAAATTAATTTAATCAAAACATAAATTTTATTTTAAACGAGTTTTCATTTAATAAATTAGTTTTAAAACTAAAATAAGTTAATATGCTCATAGAACAGATTGATCACTTTAATAATTTATTTTTAAAACAGACCAGTAATTTAAAATGTGAGTATGTCTATTATTATTTTTTTATTTTGAAACTGCATATATATTTATAAAAAAAATAATCAAATTTTATATATGTCTTTAATTCATTTCAAAATTCCTATATATATATATTTTTTTTCTTTCCCTAAATTCATATCATTAAAACAACAGTTTCACTCTACTTACGAATATAAAATAAATAAAACAAAAACTACCAAAACTCTCACCAGGGCACCGCTGCCTCGCCGTATACAACATCGCGACCAAACCCTAACCACTCGCACGAGCAAGAAGAACGACAAGCTAGGGTGAGCGCCTTCACTTGTCTTCGAAGTTTGACCCTTCCAAATCCAGCTCCATTCGATTCGCGACCACCCCTTCGGTTGCCACGAATTCCAGATCGCCATTTCGAAGACAACACGTGACAAGCCCTCAAACCCGATTCTCGACAATGCAAACTCCTGCGAGACGAAGCTCGCGACTGCATTTGACGCTTCCCTCAATCCTGTTAAATCGCGACATCACCGAGTCGCACGCAGCTTCAAAACTTTGATTCGCTTCGAGGACCCGAGCTCACCTTGATTATGTTAATCGCGACGATATTAAAGAAACAAGCTTGCGACCATTATATTTTTTTTTAAGGATCGAATTGATTTTGGAATTAGGGCTTGAATGGAAAGGAGACTTCGACCGATAATTTGTATATACTATGTGGCCATTTTTTTCGATTTGGGATTAATTCATTCATTTTCCATTTACCCCCTTTTTATTTTCAAGGAGAAGGCTTCGTTCAAAAGGACATGAGTTTGATTCATGCTAGAAGGACAAGGCGTATACGAAAAGATAAAGGAAAACGTTGGCGTATACAAGAAGCTTGATCAATTCAAATTAAATTTTCTTGGATTATTATCAATTTAAATTACCAGCACGTTTATATTTCGTACACCCACACACTAATTCCGATCAAAACGAAAATTGAAATCCGATAATAATTCAATATTACGGACCTAATGGAACTGGTTTCGTCAGATTCTGAGACTGTGCCTCGGAAGGCTATTTTTTAACTCCAATTTAAACGATAAAATTTTAAAACTGAACAAACCACTGTTAATTTCAATTTTACAACTTCTATTGTTTTCCATGTTATCAATATAAATTTTACAAGCCTTCAAATTATTTTTAACAAGCTTAAAATTCCGGATTCAACATTTTACTCAGCTTCAAATTACTTAATTCAATAAATTTAATTACCAATAATTAGTGATATTCGTAATTCAAATTAAATTTACTCTATTGAATACTTAAAATCAATTAAATATTCTGATTTTAGATGCCTGAAAATTCCGGGTCGTCACATAAATAAATAAACAAAAATGTTAATTGACCAAAAGGAAATAACTGTACATTTATTACATGTAAGCAACAGAGCATATTATTCAACACCGTTAACTTGTCCATTAATCCGTGTATTGCATCCAAACATAAATAATATCTGGTGAAACTACTTATTTATCGAACTCGTCCTCCCTTTATGAGGCATCATTCCTAGCCATTAATTTACTATTCATTGATAAAATAATGAATGGTTGATCAATTTTCTGAGGGTGAAAATTGATGCATATAAGGGGAAAAAACTATATGGTGGTTTTTGACGATTTGTAGTATATTGACATGTATAACGAAAAGTACCCCTTTCGTGTGCAAGCTTGAAATGATTTCATCAAATTAAAAATAAAATATATTAAACTTCACAAATTAAGAAAGCTTATATAATCAAGAAGCGTGTATGCAAATTTGGCATTTTGTACGAATAGTACATTCTGCACTGTGTATGCAAATTTGGCATTTTGTAGTATATTATGCACTTTTCAACTAACAATCATGATTAAAGATCGAAAGTAAATATTTTACGATATGTTTTCTGTGATTTATCAAGTGAGATTGTGCAATATATATACATACTCTTTCATGGAAATTACTCTAAACAAATTGAAAATTGCATATTGTAAAGTTCCCAAAGTCCACATGGAGGTTGATCAATGCAAAAATTGCGTAGGTTGAACAAATAATGTTTACTGACAATTACCACATAATTATTAAAACTACCATTGCACTGAAATCACATATGAAAAAATCAAGTCAATGGAGTACAAACATCACTTAGGGAATGTAAGTTTACCTAATACCTACAACAGCCGCGATACCTGATGTCGATATGTTGTTCATTTGTCGTCAGCAGCAGCACAAAGACAGATCGTCCTACCTGTTCTAAATATCGTCGAGCCGTGGGTTTCCTCATAGTTAGAAAATCGAGGGACGACGGTAAATTGAGGGTAAGAAAAGAGATTTAGGGCATAGGGTTAAGGGAGAGGAAGATCAGGGCGAGAGAGGACGATGGCATGCAAAGGCTGCAGACAAACTGAAGTAAAGTCGGAGAAGACACCGGCTCGATGACGATTGGATGAGGAGGGTCGGAACTGCTAGAGCGATGGAGTAAGATGTAAATCGATTCCTAAGAGGTAGATGCGTCAATGGCGATAAAGGAACAGGCAGTAAAAGTTAGGGTTAATTGGTGAGCAGGTGGGAAAAAATTAGGGTAATTTGGAAGGAAATGGAAATGAGAGCAAACGGAGGATCAAAGTCAAAAGCACAGAGGAAGGAAGAACAAACGAAAAGCGCTAAACATAACAGAAGAAAGAAACACGTGTAGTTGGCGGTGAAGCTTCATTTCTGAAAATAACAAGGAGGCTTGTGTGCGCTGGAAACCAAACTCACTTATAATATAATAGTATAGATTCCCAATGCCTTAGCGAAGTTGGAGACTTTCTTAATGCCATTGCAATATCGACGTAACATCGTAATTTTATTATATGTGGTTTAATGATTATTTAAATCTTTTCCATTTTTTTATTATATATATTTTGCTTTTGATATTTGTAAATTTTAACTGTATGAAAATTGAATTATATTCAAATTTAACTTTAATTGTAAAATTTGTTATTTATTATTATTATATATTATTGATTGTATTATTTATGGTTATTTTTATTTTTAAATAGTATATATAATTTAATTATAGTTTTAAGTTTATTTTTATTTAATACTACTAAATTATATATAATTTTGACAATACTAATATTTAACTTTAATTTTAACTACTAAAATTGAGTTTTATAAACTACAAATGAATATAAGATTTTACTACTATTTAATTTAAACAAATTTTACCATCAATCTCACTTATATAGTTATCTATAGTAATAAAAATTATAAAGCAAAATTGGATAACTAATAAGAGGTTCGAACATAGTTTAAATGATACTATTGTTAGGTTGAATCAAATTTTTTTTCTATTTTAGCTTCATTATTTCTATGTGCTAAAAAAATTCATGCATTAATCTCTAGAATAAATTAATCTAATTCACATGTTAAAACTAGGAACAGTCATTTTATCTGGTCTTTGGGATGAAAGGATCGATGCATTATCTTGTTTATATCTATAAAGTATTGCTCAAAATTCAGTATATCAATCGAGATTTGTCTAATATCCACAAATGCCTTGTAATATTTCTTGGTTATCCAATTGTAAAATTTCAAAACAATCTTGTTTTGAATAAGTTACAATTTATAGAAAGAGAAAAAATGGACAAAGATATCAAGAAGTAGAGAGAGTGGGAATGTGGGTTGGGGGAGTGTGTGTGTAAAAGGGAGAATTAAATATGTTAAATCATAACACCCATTGAATTTCCATCTAAAAGGAAATTCTACTAATACTCCATAAATCACTTTTCATACGAATAGAAATAGCCTACATTAGAATATTAGAACATTAAAAATTAACGAAATACAAAGCTAAAACCCATAAAAATATTTCCTTTCATGTTTCTAATTTTTCTGAAATTTATGTATTTTTAAAATCTTGAACACGTATGGATCACAACTTTCATGATTTAAAATCAAATGCAATTACGACTTTAGCAAAGCGATGGAGGGAGAAATTTGTTATTTTGTTCTCTAGTTGTTTTATAAGTTTTTTTTATCCTATAGTTATTTTTCACTTTTGATACTTTATGAATATTTTTTACAAAATCTGCATTATACATATTGTATGTTGTTTTAGGCTTTCTGAATAATAATTGTTATTAACTTTATAATATATATTTTTTTATTTAGATAGATATTAATATTATAATAATAATTTATGTAAACAGATAACAATTTCAATTAATGTTCAAGAATTTAAAAATACTTAAATTTTGGAAAAATTAAAAACGTGAAAGAAAATATTTTAAAGGTTTTAATTTTGTAAATTGTTAACTTTTAATATTCTGAGATTCTAATATAAGCAATTTTTATTCGTATGTAAACGATTTATGGTGTATTAATGGAATTGCTTTTTCGAATCGAAATTCAATGGGAAATTGTGATTTAACATATTTAATCCTCTCTTTCTAAGATAAACACTCTCTTCCCAACTCTCCCTCTACCTCTCCCTTAAACTCTCTCCATTTTTAACTTTCTACAAATTGCAACTGAGTCAAAAGATGGGTGTCCCAGTATTATACCATTGGATAACCAAGAAATATTCCGAGGAATTGGTGGATATGAGTCAAATCCAAATCGAAAAACTGAATTTTAATTAATTTTTTATTGATAAGAATGAGATAATACATCGATCCTTCCATCTCGAAGATCAGGTAAGATTATTGTTTCTAATTTCAGTATGTAAATTAGATTAATTTGTTCTAGGCTTAGTATGTGAATTTGATTGGGTGGAAAGAAATGATGAAACTAATATAAAATGAAATTTAGGTCGAACCCAACAATAATATCAATTAAAATATGTTTGATCCCCGATCGTATGAGTTATCCAATTTTACTTGATAATTTCTATTTACGATAGCTAACTTTTAATGTAAGGTTGATGGTAAACATTTTGTAAATTTAAATGATAATAATAATTTAAATCAATATGTAGTTATAAAACTCAATTTTATTGGTTAAAATTAAAGTTACATATTAATATTATCAAAATTATATACTACTTATTAATATTAAATAGAATAAAATTTTAACCATAAATAAATTACATGCTATTAATAAATAAAAATACTCACACATTTATATAATCAATAATATTTAATAATAGAAATAAATAATAAGCTTTAAAATTAAAGTTAAAATTTGAATTCGAATAAAATTCAATTTTTGTACAATTACATAATTAATTTATAAAAATCAAAAGAAAAATATATATAATCGAAAAATTGAAATATAAAAAAAAATATAAAACCAAAAATATTAAATACTACGTCAATATTGCAATGTAAAAGTCTCTAATGTCACTAAGGTATTAGGAATTTGCATATGTGAACATATGGCATCGGTAAGGCATAGGGAATACACCATAGTGAGGTCATTTAATATGGACCCGTTTGGTTTCCTGGATGGAAAAACAAGCATCGCATGTATAAGGCAGAGCTAATTCTCTATGCCAAATTCACTTCATATGTTTTACTAAATACAAAATTAAGGAGTATGGAGTTCTCTACACCATGGTGACGCCATAAACAAACCCTTCGTAGTAATAATGAGTTATCCAACATAGCCCCTCTGTGTACTTTTGTACCCAATGAAATTTGAAATGATATATGTTAAGAATTGAAGATATTAAGATGGAATAGTTAAGTTGAACTGGAAATGAACGTGAAAGATAATAGTCTTTAGTTTAATATTGTCAAAACGAAACCAAAGCTGTTAATCATCGAACAGAAGAAAAACATGATTGCAAAAGTAAGAAATCAAATGGGTGAGCTCATTATACTTTCTGAGGTCAGAAGAAAAAGAAATTATTGATATTAACCTTACGAGCACAAAAAAAGGAAGAAGAAAATGAATTAAAGGAAGAAAGCTCACGACTTCATTTCTTCTTGATTCGTCAAGGTTATCGCTGAGAAATTTTTACAATATCTCCCTTTCCATCCATCTATCCTAGCTTTACCTGGTAAATAAGCGTGGAGTATATATATACGGTAGTCAAAATAAACTTGAACAAACGAGATATAACTGAAACAGAGGATATAACAAAAACGAAAATTAATATTTCCATTTAGTTGTGTAAGTTTTGTAATGTGTTTGCTGAAATTGACAATTCCATGACGTTAAATTCATGGATACCAGTAAACTCTTCTTTAGACAAATAAGACATTGGCATCTAATAATGATGATAGTTTGGTTCAACATAAATACAGAAAACTTGATAAATTTGAGTTTGGTTATATACTTATATCTCATTATATCCATCCTACGTTATATATGTCAAAAAGATATTCAACATAGATGTAAAACATAATAAGTGGTTTGTAAAAAATTACAAAGTAGACGATGCATTAATCTAAACTATAATAGTAGCAGAGATCGATACTGCATCCGTTTCGATTATTTTTCATTGTATAGTCCAATTAGTATGTTGAGGATGTACCTCCGTAAGACTACACCTTTTGTGCATTACTAAATACTTTCTCTTGACCCGATTAATGCTTTAACAGATAAGAAAAAACCAAATGTTGGTCATGGAACAATAAATATAACGATTAAGCCAATACTACCACACAAACAATATGATTTATAAACTTAAAAGGACTAATAATTTTGAGCAGCGGTGGCAACATGTATAACTATTATTATATTTTGATTGAGTGCATAAAACTTGATAAAGATGCGCTCTTTTTGAGAGTTTCTTCTCTTCACAAGATCTGATTGTTTAAATATAACACTTCACTGCTCTCAAGTGTAGCTGACAAAAAAATTTCGATCATAAATGAAGAATAAAGATACCCAGCCTTCAATGAAGAAGCATATGATATAAATTTCAATGTAGGATAGTGGTTTAGTAACCAATCAAACGCAAAAAAATACATAGGCCCATTTTTCAAATACTCACCTATTTCTTTAATTGCTTTTTATATGTAGCTATTAGCAGATCTATAGCACCCTATCAAAACTAATTATAAGACCTAGATGTAAATGAAAGAGTCATGTGCACTTAAATATCGCATATAAATCAGCTAATAGCTATGTATAAAAAGAAATTTAAGAAACTGGGAGAATATTTAACAAATGGGTCCATGATATGTATTTATATGTATGATTGGTTACTAAACCACTGTCCTATTGATAATCAATTCTATCTTTTGCTTATTCATTGAAGGCTAAGTATTTTTATTCTTTATTTATGGCCTGGCTGGACTTGAGAAGATAGAGCATTTTATTTCGACACTTGGATCTTGTGAAGATAAGACACTCTCAAAAGGAGCACGTCTTCATCAGGTTTCATATACTTGACCTAAATATAATAATAGGCATATATACTTGCCCACTGTTCAAAATTACTAGTTTTTTAAGGTTATAAATCATGATGTTTGTGTAATAGTGTTGAATCAATCATTATACTTATTTTTCTATGCCCAGCATTTGGCTTCTTTCTATTTTTCTGAAGCATTGATTGGGTTAAGATAAAGTGCTTAGTAATGTATAAAAAGTATAGGCTTAGAGAGGTACATCTTTAACATACTATTTAAGCCAATACAATAAATTAATTGAAATGGATGCAGTACTAATCTCTTCTACTATTACAGATTGGATTAATGAATCATATACTCAATCCACTTATTATATTTTGTATATATGTTGAATATCTAGCTAAATATATAGCATAATAGACTATAAAGGAATGGATATAAAGAGATCTATCCAAACTAAAATTTATCGAATTCTCGATATTTATGTTGAACAAAACTATCATTTATTAGATGCCAATGTCTTATATGACTAAAAATGAATTTATTGAATTTAACATTGCGGAATTTCCAGTTGCTATTAAACTCATTACAACACTTATACAAGTAAATGGAAATATTATTTTTATCGTTATATCCTTTGTTTCAATTATGTCTCGTTATATACTTTGTTTCAGTTATATCTCGTTTGATCAAGTTTACTTTAATTATCATCTATATAACTTTCATGCTTATTTACCACGTAAAACTGGGACAGAGTAGGATGGAAGGGAGGTATTACAAAAAGTTCTATGCAATAACCCCAAATGAATCAAAAAGAAACTAAATTGTGAGTTTTCTTTTAGTTCTTTTTCTTCTTCCTTTTTTTGTGTGTGCGCATTAAGCTCATATCGATAATTTCTTTTTGTCCCGACCTTATAGAATTAAACGAACACACCCATTTGTTTTCTCAACTTCGTGATCATGTTTTTCTTCCATTGGTGGCCCTGACAGTTTAGGTTTAGTTTCAACAATATTAAACTAAAAAATATTCTCTTATAAGTTCATTTCCCATTCAATGTAACTTTCTGACCTTAACATTTTCCCAGTTCTGAACATATATCTTTTCTAATTTCATTAGGTCCAAAAGTACTCGGAGGGATTATGTTGGATAACTCATTATTATTACGAAGCGGTTTGTTCATGGAAATGCTTAGCATTCTCAATCTTCGGTTGGTAATTAAAACTTGTTGCATTTTGTGCATTTTTTATATGAAGTTTAAAAAGTTGCATTGCTGGTCTGTGATATCCTACTTTTGCTTCATAACTTTTCCATGTTAAATGGTTATATTATATAATTCACTTTGCATAAAAATTTCTTTGATCATGAACTAACTGCATGCTTATTCTGTTGTAAGCACTATTGTTTATTTTTATTTTATTGACCATTTAATAATTATAATTATTATAGCTAGTTTTTGTTTCATAAACAAGTCATGCGCAAACTTATTCCATAACAATCATCCATGTATGCTAGTTAAGTTGGAAAAATTAATAACAATGGGTTCTTTCGACATAATATACAATATCAAAGGATAAACAAGAAAGACATGGTTTAATATTAGATTCAATAATAACAAAAGATGAAACGATCGAAAAAGATATAGCTAATCATATTAACACGTACTAGGTAAAATGGGGACAAAATGTATTCATTTTAGTAGAATTAGGATCTCCATTTTTTTATAACAAGAGTGCTTTATTTATTCAAGTGGAGCACTAATTTTGATGTCTTGTGGGTTCCAACACATTACCTCCAGAACCTCCGTCTAAAGCGTCACATCTTTTATCACTTGAACTGTGATGACCGGTATTTTAGCAGTATTATTTTAATAAATATTTAATCTAATTTAAATAAAAAGCAAGTTTTTCATTTATAAATAAATGAGATTTTTGGGCATTATTAGTTATATATGTTTAGTGAAGAAAATTTTGATTTGAAAATCTAAAATAAATTCATTCAAAATATTTATACTAAAATCAGCTTTATTCAATAAAAATTAAAAATTCGGTATTATTAACATCTGATGATATATATCTATGAATATAAATGTAGTCTTTAAAAAAAAATTTAAAAGAAACTATCCTATCAACATTAAACATGAATATTAAACATAAGTATAAAATGATATATGGTTATAAACATAAATATATAAACATAAGAAACTATAATGTAAGTATAAGATATAAATAGTAATATAGAATATATAAATACAAATATATGTTATAATGAAAGGTTTAACAATTTAATTGCAAATAGAAAATAAAAACTAAGAAGTAATGTAAACAATAACTATAATAATCTTACATTAACATGAAAGAAAATAATAACAAGTTTGATGTGTAAATCATGTAAGTAAAAGAAGACAAACTATTCATAACATATTCAAAATATCTTCATGCATCAAATTGCAAATATACATATGTATACACAGGCAAACACAATTATGATATGTAAACTAATAAGAAAACAAAAGTACTTATCAATATCTCCTCAGCCGAAATAGCCTCCATTCATAGAAATATCTTTAGTCAAAAATTGTAGGCTAGAAAATAAAATTTGATCAATCAAAAGAAGGAGAACATTGACCAGATAATACCTCCCTCAAACATACTATTATCTTATGTAAACGTTTACATCTAAACCATTGGTTCGTTGAGAAAAATAATAATATAATGAACATCGCCTCAGCACAACAAAATATCAATTCAATTTTCAGAAAATACAAAACAAAAATCTGACCAAAAGGATAGGGCTTGTACCAGAAGCCACCCACCTTGTAAAACCTATTCTCTTTATATATACTCCCATATTGGTTCTTGTTCGTGCAAACAAGACTTGACAAGCCTGGAAGAATTCTTCGATCTGAAGTGTTCAAGTTTCAGCAACAAGTTTTCAATTTTCAAGTGCAGCAATTTCCAATTTTCATGACTCTGTTTCTAAGTTCTGTCCTTCAATTGTGAGTATGACATCCTGGTTTCTCTGTTATATTTTTTTTAAAATACCTGTGAGTAAACTATATCCTATAATGTTTGATCTGATGCATAGTCCTTTGGGTGTTGTGTGTGAATATGGGTTTTGAATGGATAAATTCATATGTTAATGAAGATGTGAAAGGATATGTGCATATCTGTTTTTATATTAATAAATTGCCTCTGTTACAGCAGTTTCAAGATCTGATTCAAACATATTTTAACAGAGATTAAACTTTAAAGTTAAAATCTGTAGGTGTTAATATATCTGGGAGGTGATGATATGTAAATTTGTTTGTTTTCTTGTATGTTCAAATTTGAATCTGATTTTTAAGCTGCTAAGTGGGAAAATGACTCTGTATGCAAGAAAAAAAATCTCTGTAAAATTTCTGGTTCAGGAACCATTAGAAAATTCATACCTTCCAAATTAATTACTGTAAACCCTTGATCACTGAAGGAAATTGAGTTGTAACAAAGTAATCTTGTTTTAAAAAAATAAATTTAAGTACTTATATTTAACAACTATTCTGGAAATTTAGGATTTATAGAAAAATCAAAATTTAGGCGAAATTTCCATATCAACAATTTCATCTCTGGATTATAGGACATGAATCACATAAGTGAATCATGAATTTTAAAACAAATTTTGTGATTTTAAACTGAGTATTTGATGTGAAATTGCAAATCGTTCGAATTTTGGTTTTCGGTCAACTGACGTTGATTGGAGTCGAGAGGATGGTCGAGATTTGGCATGGTGATGGCTGGAGTGTCTACGATCACCTTAAAAATAGTCCGGTGATTTGTTTAGGGCCGTGGTGATCATGCGAAGAGGAATTAGGGTTGTCGAACACGTTCCATCGGCGACATTTCAGGGGATTTTTGCGACACGATGGTAGGACCGGATGCAAGCGCGACCAAGGAGACCAATTCAGTGTATCGAGGCGATGCTTGGGTCTGAAGCACGATGATTCTGGGGAACGAAATCATCAGTGGATGATGGATTTCGTCAAAGTAATTGGTTCCAGATTTTTGAGCTGGGTAACCAAATTTCGTTATCGTGTGTTGATCTGGATTATGGATGGAAGTTTGAGGTAAGGTGGTCGAGGGTGCTACGCGGGGCTGGCCTATGGCGAGTAGGAGGCGATGGAATTTGTGTGCATGTGCACATGATGGTGCACAATCGAACGTCATTGAGGAAGCAGAAGTAGATGAGGACGAAGAAATTGGCCCAATGCTTTCTCAGGGTAGTGAGGGCGTTGCTATTGTTTGATCTCTTCGATTGGGTATGGTCTGAGATTTTGTAGACTCGGTTAAAAATCATGAATTACCCGAGTTTCTGTAAGATAGTACTCGGGTTCGTTCTGGATCAAATTTGAGTTTATCCGAGTCCAGATAAACTAATTTCCTTAAACTGTTGGAAACGATAAATTGATTATTTAATATTTTGTTTAAGTTGAAAAAGTATTTAAGTGGTTAAGCTAATCAGTTTAATTAATTAAGTTAACTATCAAGATAATTAGATATTTGTTTTGTATAATCAATTTAAGGGACTTGATTTATTATTTACGGCAATAAATTAACAGATGGTAAATTTATCAAGGATCAAATACTTAATGTAATTAATTAATGATAATGATCGATGCTATTAATTAATGTGGGTAATTAATGGGCAATTACTAGATGAGATTTAATAAAAAGGATAATTACTTAATGTAAGTAATTTAAGAATAAATTGTTGACAATTAAGTAATTAAATTTGTAATCAAAGGTTGAATTAGGGAATTAATAATAATGGATAAATAAATTAAAGTAATTAATTTCTCAGTGTAATTAATAAGATGATGGGACTAATGTTAGTAATTAATTAAGTTTAAATAAATTAAAGGTAATCATTGATGTTGAGTTAAGTATAATTACCAAGGGTAATTAATGGGGTGTAATTACGTAGTGATGTAATTAATGAATAATTACTGCGTGTAATTAAGTAAAAGGAAATTTCTTAATGGTAAGTAATCAAAGAATAATTTCTTAGTAGAAGTAATTAAGGATAAATTACATGGTATAATTAATCAAAAAGGATAAATAATCAAAGCAAGGGGTTAATTACATTAGTAATTACAGAAGCGTAATTACTGTTTATGAGTAATTGGGGTTGATTAATGAATGCAATTAATTAAGAATAAACATTCACGGAGTTTGGTTAAGTATAATTACTTAATGAAAGTAATTAGATAATGATGATAATCTTAATGTGATTAAAGAATAATTAATTCAATCAGGATTAACTAAGGCGAATGATTATGGGAAGGTGAATCAATTGGGCTATAATTAATTAATAAGCAGGGTATTAGATTTATTCGAGATGGTGTATCTTGCTTATGTGTGATTAAATGATAATTAAATGCCCTAAATTGATTGGTACCCTGATATGAAATGAATCGTTCTATGATGTTTTTGGATGAGAAATGATAATGTGGTTATCTGTAAATGAGGAATTGCTAGGTAATGGTGACATTTCCTTTATTTAAAGTTAAGTTGCATTTCACTTGAATAACATGTGTTAAGATGAACTGAATACGAAGAGTCCGGAGTCGGGTATTAGTAAATACCCGAAACCACTTCGATTCATTATAAATTGATATGTGAAATCAATAGACTGGAATAAAAATGATTTAATTGAATTAGACTATTTAATTTAAATTTTGATACTTAGGAAATTGATGTGGGAAATAAGTAATGACCATAAACAATTTGTGAACTGTAAATTGATACGAGTTACCTGGGTTTTATATGGGTTGTATAAATTTTGTATTCCATGTGATATTAGTTTACTCACGCTGGTTTCCAGCCTGACCCGGGTGTTACTTTGGTGTAATGCTCGGGTCAGACCGAGTATTACAGATTTTCAGGTAGGGGCGTTCTGGAGTTCAGGAGACGAGCTGGATGGCAGGAGCGTATAGAAAGTTTCCGCTGTATTTATATTTTTGTTAATCCGAGACATGATAATTGTATATATTCAGTGACTGCATATATGTGTAACTCTGATGTATATTAATCGACAGATATAGTATTCTTTTGTAAACTGTTATTATTTATTATTATATTTTATCCACTGCGTATGTGAGTTGTTGACGCTTCTGCTCTTCTTCTTCTATCTCTTTCTTCTTTTTCATAACTATCTGGAATTTTCGGGTTCGAAAATTCTGGGTCGTTACAGTTGGTATCAGAGCTGAAGGTTAAGCGAGAACCTTGGCTCTGGTGTGAATTACACATTGAATAGAGTCCGTAGTACTCTAGAATGAGTTGAGTGTGTATATATATATATATGAGAGCGTACTTGTTATTTGCTTATAAAGATTTTTAATGATTTTACATAAAAATATATATTTTGATATATATAGAAATATTTCTTTCTAAGAAATATCTAGATGATTGGTTGTTAAATTATTGAAATTAAGTTAAGAAGTAAAATAAAATACGACCAAATTGAAACTTATAACCAAGATGAAGAGTAAACTTATATAACAAAATGGAATTTGAAATATAGACTGTAAATGTAATTTATACATTGAAATAAACTTCATAAATAGATGAAATTATCATTTAGAATAGAATTCCAGAGAATATTTGAAAATAAACTAGGATGAAAATTCTAGAGTAATGTTTAATTATGAATTGGATAGATTGGGAATTTGGAATTTTTGGGAGAATCTAAAAATTCCTTTGGGTTGAAAGTGGTTTCCAAAGGTTTTGGAGAAATAATAGAATTATTTCACACATATTGGAAGTGTTTTAGAGAGATAAAAGCATTAAACTCTTTCGGTCACTGGAAAATAACGCCGGTGATGACTACAGCATCATCGATGTTCGTTTTCGAGTTTCTAGAAGAGAAATTGCTACCAAAATGTCTTAATTGGAATTGTTTGTGAACTGGGTTTGGATTTAAAATTCTGGAATCTTGATAAAATGTTTATGGAATAATAAAAAAATATGAGCAGAGATAAGTTGAAATGAAGAATTGGACTCAGAAATTTGAGATTGTTTAAAAACTTTAAATAAAAGATAATTTGGTTTAAAAGGTTAAATCAACCTTTGAGAATTTAACTCGAATTTATATAATTCGAGGAAGTTTAAAATTCAAGATTGAAATTGAATTAGTTCAAAATTTAATTTGGATTGAAAATATATATAAGTTTAAAAATTTTAAATGGGAAATTGGAATGGATTAAATTGTAGTGATTTGGATTCTGAAATTAAATTGATAATAATTCAAATTGATTGGAATACTATGAAATTATAGTTAAAATTGAACAGGATTAAAATCAATTAGAATTTGATTTAAATTTAGGAAGGAATCAAGATTGAGTCAACTTGAATTGGGAATTTATCAAGTTTAATAGAATTGGGAGTTATTTGGATTGGAATTGGGTCACTTTAAATGGTAATTTAAATTGAATTGTTGGATGAGGTGAACAGTTTTAACTCTGGACTATTTTTAATATAAATTGTTTTGATATAAACTTATTTTCTAAGCTATTAAATATATACAGCCTTTCTTTTTAAAGCTAATTTATTATATTTGTTTTACCATTATTTTTGGAGCTATTTAAATATTTTTCAATTGTTTCCTAAACTATATTTTTTTTCCACTACTTTACAAATAAATTACTATCTTTCAATTGTCTAAAAATCTCTGGAACTATTCAACTATTTTTCGACTATCTTACAATTAGTTAACTATTTTACAATTATTTTGCAACTAATAATTATTTTTCAACTACTTACCTATTTTTAAAATTTTCAAGCTATTTTTCTAAACCGGTCGGAGTTCAAACTGTTGTTGATTAAAGTACCAAACTGAGATAAGGATTGAAGTAATAATCCAAATGGGGATTAATGTAAAGGTGAATAAGGAATGTGAAATGGTTCTTTTGAACTGAAAGAATAGTTTGAGAAATATGAAATGAATAAAGATGGAAATTGGATATTTCTAAGGTTTTTGAGAGTGTTTGGAGTATAAAAGGGTTTTATACAAGAAAGTAAGGATCCAAAGTTTTAAAAATTTATATATATATATATATATATATATATATATATATCTGAATATATATAAAGGATCTTATGAGGATTTTGGGAAAGGCTTTTGATTTTTGGGGAAAATCAATATTGAGTTTTGGAAAGCCTATTTTGAGAATTATCGATTTCGGGATAATCAATTTTGTGTAAAGGAGCTTTGTATGATATCATACTAGGTGTATGATTTGAAGATACTATATGTGTATAGTATAAAATATTTTGATGATGGCTCTGGGGGAAAAGGCGTCCCCTTGAAATGAACTTCTTAGGAGTGCCACTCGGTGGTGCTGCCTTGGGCCCCAAGGGGGGTTCTAAAGTTGATCCTGTGAGGAGTCCGGACAAAACTAGTTCCTGGGGATTATGAGTAGTGTATACCATAGCGGAAGTCATGTGTGCCACGAAGAGCCAACAGTTTACGTTTGATTCTATCTCGATAGACTGCGACCTATGGTATAACATAGCGAAAGTCGTGTGTGCCGCTGAGAGCCAACAGTCTGCGTTTGAGTTTATCTCGGTAGACTGCGACCTATGTAAGAGTGGAGAAGTTTCATTTTGATAGCGAGATCAGAGGCCGCGGAGAGCCTGCAGTTACATGGACTTTTGTTGTGACTGCAACGTAACCCTGGATGTAACTGTGATCTGTTGTGTGGGTTCCATGGCGTAATCGAGAGGCCGCGGAGAGCCTACAGTTACATGGATTTTTGTTGTGACTGCAACGTAACCCTGGTATGTAACTGTGACCATGGAATGGAGGTGATGATTTCCAGAGCATTCTCACCAAAGATATTTCCTTTATTTTCAAAAAACCGATTCCTATATTTTCAATAAATTTATTTTTTCAAATGTTTTACTAGGTGCTGAAAACGGGTTTACCAAGTACTTATAGATCTTCAGTCCAACGCCTGATCAACGTATGACTGAATTTCTGTGAGAACAAGGATAGACTGGTTGAGACATCGAGTTATAAAAGTATTTTCTAAAAAGAGCTGTTTTATTAAGTATGTTGCGAATTTAAAAGCATTTCTAAAATTTTAAATAAAGGTGTTGGAATTTTGGGAAAATAAAAAGGAAATCCAAACTAGAATTTCAATGAAGTGATTTGTAATTAAAATCGAATATTGATTTAGAAATTGGAAATAAGCTAATTGGTTAAATAATTGTGAGATTGAGTATGTTAATAAAATTTAACGTTGGTAAATAAATGGATTGTAAGTTAATAATGGAGTTTGGAAATGAATTCAAATTATAAACAGAATTCTATTTGGATTTAACAATGAATTAAAAAAAAGATGTTGTATAATAAAAATAAAATAGAGTTGAATTGAAAAAAAAAGTGATGGGTTGTATTGCAAATAAAATTCAAGTGATTTGAATAATATTTAACGTAACTTGCAATTAAATTTGATATAATGGGTGTGTTGTCGAATAAATGAAAGTGAATTATAATAGAAATGGTTTGGGTTGCAAACAAAACCCAGGTAAGTAGAAATAAATTGAGAATGGCTTTGTATAAATAAAATTTTAAAGTAATTTAAGAATGATCAAAGAAAATTTATACGATTGTACGCATTTTAATAAATCTAGCTTCGTTCCTTTTTGAGGACGAAAAGATTCAAAGGGGGGAGGAATGTGATGACCGGTATTTTAGCAGTATTATTTTAATAAATATTTAATCTAATTTAAATAAAAAGCAAGTTTTTCATTTATAAATAAATGAGATTTTTGGGCGTTATTAGTTATATATGTTTAGTGAAGAAAATTTTGATTTGAAAATCTAAAATAAATTCATTCAAAATATTTACACTAAAATCAGCTTTATTCAATAAAAATTAAAAATTCGGTATTATTAACATCTGATGATATATGTCTATGAATATAAATGTAGTCTTTAAAAAAAACGTTTAAAAGAAACTATCCTATCAACATTAAACATGAATATTAAACATAAGTATAAAATGATATATGGTTATAAACATAAATATATAAACATAAGAGACTATAATGTAAGTATAAGATATAAATAGTAATATAGAATATATAAATACAAATATATGTTATAATGAAAGGTTTAACAATTTAATTGCAAATAGAAAATAAAAACTAAGAAGTAATGTAAACAATAACTATAATAATCTTACATAAACATGAAAGAAAATAATAACAAGTTTGATGTGTAAATCATGTAAGTAAAAGAAGACAAACTATTCATAACATATTCAAAATATCTTCATGCATCAAATTGCAAATATACATATGTATACACAGGCAAACACAATTATGATATGTAAACTAATAAGAAAACAAAAGTACTTATCAATATCTCCTCAGCCGAAATAGCCTCCATTCATAGAAATATCTTTAGTCAAAAATTGTAGGCTAGAAAATAAAATTTGATCAATCAAAAGAAGGAGAACATTGACCAGATAATACCTCCCTCAAACATACTATTATCTTATGTAAACGTTTACATCTAAACCATTGGTTCGTTGAGAAAAATAATAATATAATGAACATCGCCTCAGCACAACAAAATATCAATTCAATTTTCAGAAAATACAAAACAAAAATCTGACCAAAAGGATAGGGCATGTACCAGAAGCCACCCACCTTGTAAAACCTATTCTCTTTATATATACTCCCATATTGGTTCTTGTTCGTGCAAACAAGACTTGACAAGCCTGGAAGAATTCTTCGATCTGAAGTGTTCAAGTTTCAGCAACAAGTTTTCAATTTTCAAGTGCAGCAATTTCCAATTTTCATGACTCTGTTTCTAAGTTCTGTCCTTCAATTGTGAGTATGACATCCTGGTTTCTCTGTTATATTTTTTTTTTTAAATACCTGTGAGTAAACTATATCCTATAATGTTTGATCTGATGCATAGTCCTTTGGGTGTTGTGTGTGAATATGGGTTTTGCATGGATAAATTCATATGTTAATGAAGATGTGAAAGGATATGTGCATATCTGTTTTTATATTAATAAATATGCCTCTGTTACAGCAGTTTCAAGATCTGATTGAAACATATTTTAACAGAGATTAAACTTTAAAGATAAAATCTGTAGGTCTTAATATATCTGGGAGGTGATGATATGTAAATTTGTTTGTTTGCTTGTATGTTCAAATTTGAATCTGATTTTTAAGCTGCTAAGTGGGAAAATGACTCTGTATGCAAAGAAAAAAAAATTATCTGTAAAATTTCTGGTTCAGGAACCATTAGAAAATTCATACCTTCCAAATTAATTACTGTAAACCCTTGATCACTGAAGGAAATTGAGTTGTAACAAAGTAATCTTGTTTTAAAAAAATAAATTTAAGTATTTATATTTAACAACTATTCTGGAAATTTAAGATTTATAGAAAAATCAAAATTTAGGCGAAATTTCCATATTAACAATTTCATCTCTGGATTATAGGACATGAATCACATAAGTGAATCATGAATTTTAAAACAAATTTTGTGATTTTAAACTGAGTATTTGATGTGAAATTGCAAATCGTTCGAATTTTGGTTTTCGGTCAACTGACGTTGATTGGAGTCGAGAGGATGGTCGAGATTTGGCATGGTGATGGCTGGGGTGTCTACGATCACCTTAAAAATAGTCCGGTGATTTGTTTAGGGCCGTGGTGATCATGCGAAGAGGAATTAGGGTTGTCAAACACGTTCCATCGGCGACGTTTCAGGGGATTTTTGCGACACGATGGTAGGACCGGATGCAATCGCGACCAAGGAGACCAATTCAGTGTATCGAGGCGATGCTTGGGTCTGAAGCACGATGATTCTGGGGAACGAAATCATCAGTGGATGATGGATTTCGTCAAAGTAATTGGTTCCAGATTTTTGAGCTGGGTAACCAAATTTCGTTATCGTGTGTTGATCTGGATTCTGGATGGAAGTTTGAGGTAAGGTGGTCGAGGGTGCTACGCGGGGCTGGCCGATGGCGAGTAGGAGGCGATGGAATTTGTGTGCATGTGCACATGATGGTGCACAGTCGAACGTCATTGAGGAAGCAGAAGTAGATGAGGACGAAGAAATTGGCCCAATGCTTTCTTAGGGTAGTGAGGGCGTTGCTATTGTTTGATCTCTTCGATTAGGTATGGTCTGAGATTTTGTAGACTCGGTTAAAAATCATGAATTACCCTAGTTTCTGTAAGATAATACTCGGGTTCGTTCTGGATTAAATTTGAGTTTATCCGAGTCTAGATAAACTAATTTCCTTAAACTGTTGGAAACGATAAATTGATTATTTAATATTTTGTTTAAGTTGAAAAAGTATTTAAGTGGTTAAGCTAATCAGTTTAATTAATTAAGTTAACTATCAAGATAATTAGATATTTGTTTTGTATAATCAATTTAAGGGACTTGATTTATTATTTATGGCAATAAATTAACAGATGGTAAATTTATCAAGGATCAAATACTTAATGTAATTAATTAATGATAATGATCGATGCTATTAATTAATGTGGGTAATTAATGGGCAATTACTAGATGAGATTTAATAAAAAGGATAATTACTTAATGTAAGTAATTTAAGAATAAATTATTGAGAATTAAGTAATTAAATTTGTAATCAAAGGTTGAATTAGAGAATTAATAATACTGGATAAATAAATTAAAGTAATTAATTTCTCAGTGTAATTAATAAGATGATGGGACTAATGTTAGTAATTAATTTCTGTTATTAAGTTCATAATGTTCCTTTTGTTGATATAAAGTAATTAGACTACGTACATATATGGTTTATAGTAATTAGACTACGTACATCGCAGGATAATAAATTCAGACCAATATGTGGTTCATTTACTTCAATTTATGAGAGACTCACCACCCAATGGGAATATGAAGAATCAGTATATGAGATTGTCTCACATCAATTCTTTTAACAATTACAATCAAGATATAATAGCTGAAAAAATATTGAATGTGTTATAAAATGGAACATGTTTTAATTAGAAAAATGACTATTTGCAACTTGATTACTTATTTACATATATGGCATAGGAGACGTCTGATACAAATTATATTCTAACCAATGACTATCCAGATGTTTTTAAACATTGTGTTTTAGTTAACAACGATTGAATCCAAATGTCCATGAATGTGGTTTTTGCAGTTCATTTTCCACATGAGGGAAGAGTGCAGCAACCTTAAGTTCTAATGTTTGACCTTTTCACTTTTATTTGTACCCTGAGTTAACTGCCTATGCTTAGGTTTGTTTATATACCTTTCCTCACCACTTTTAGTTTAGATATAAAGAAATTTATCATAAACTCAATAGTAAGTTAAGCAATAATAACATTGTTCATGTTTAGGGGACTTTCAAGTGGTCAACAAATTTTGTTCAAGAAAACCATTGAGTCAAAAACTTGATAAAAGATGCAGTGATTGGGTTTTTTTGGGAGAAGACCATCTCAAATCTACATAAGCATACAAGTTATTATATTATTGTTTATTACCATGAATAAGCTCTTTATATTGAGCTTTTGTTTTTAAAACAAAGAATCAGCATATGAGTTGCACATATGCATTCGGTCTATTCAAAAGTTAATGGGAAATATTGTACTAAATACCATTAATAAACAACTTTTAGAAACAAATATCATGTACTCTTAGTAGTAGTATTAGTAAGATTCAAGAAGTTTGTGAATATACAAAATAGAAACAAACAAAATTAATTTTCAGTGAGGACTCAACCAACCATTTACATTTTTATTAGACACATTACACTACTAGAAAAAAGCGAAATAGCGACGGGTCGGGGCGACGGCTTCCGACGGTTAATTTCCGACGGCTTTCGACGGGCCGTCGGCGGCCGTCGGAAGCCGTCGGAAATTCGTGAATACCTGCAGCCGGCCGAGCTTTTCTTCCTCATTTTCCAACTTCCCCCAGTCTCACCAAAAACCCCCAAATCCACATTTTCCGCCTCCATTCGCCAATTTCGTGATTTTTCTCCTTCCACGCTGCTGATTCAACACCTCTTGCTCTCAATCTCAGGTATAATCTCTTATTTTTCTGAAAATTTCAGTTTTTACCCTAATTTTAGATTTGCATAAATTGATAAATTAGGGCGAATTAGCGATTGCAATTGTTTGCATTAGCGTAATAATGGTTCATAGCATCACATGGCATACATATTTCATCTTTTATCGTGAAATTGTGAAAAACACGTATACTTTGTGGTTGTTCATGTATATGTAAATTGTTGTGTATGCCCTGATTCGACGATTGTATACGTTATTTGGCATACGATAAAATGATTGAATGAACTAGGAGTATTATATTGTGCACGTATTTACTTATGAAACAAAAAAATGCATTACTCTAAATTATAATTGTGTGTATTAAAAAAAAGATAAAAATGTTAAACCAGCCTTTTTGATGCGTAATACGTCGAATAACTGTGTTAAATTTATATATATTTTTGTAAATGTGAACAGTGAGTAAAACTGTATTTTTGAGTAAAATGCGCGCATGTTAACCGACGAATGTCCCTTAGAGAGTTTTTGGCCCCGTCTGACGAGTGTTGTACATGATCGTCGTATAAATAGTCGTTTTTTTCGAAAAACGACCATTTATATTCATCTGGTACAATGTTTGTCGGATTTGTCCATGTATTGGACAAGTTATGAACACAGTAATAATTTACATTTTGTATACTACTTCGTCTCAAACAGTTCATAAAATTTCGCCTTAACTTTTCTTTTTTGTTTCCTGCGTACACGCATTTGTGTACAATGCAGGGAACAAAAGGGAAATGCTGCCGAAATTTTATTGAATCGTTTGAGACGAAGTAATATACGAAATGTAAATGCTTACTGTGTTTGTAATGGGAAGTAGGATGTCTGACCAATGAAAAAAAAATTATATATATTTTTAATCGTTACGTACGTTAAAAAATGAAATATGCCCTATTTGAAAATATTTTTAAATTTGTGAAGTTGTTCTTTAAATTCAAAATATTATACGACCATGAAAATAATCTTTTTTGAATTTGTATTCTTCAAAATAAATATTAATTTTTGAACTTCTCATTTTGTCAAATAGGAAAAATGATTGATTATTTTGTTGATCGGAGGAGATGGATGTACCAAAGAAAAGGACTGAGGGGCTCAATAAAAGAAGATTTTTATAATGGTATAAACGTGTTTGGTGAATTCGCTTTAAGTAATAACGGAAACGATCTAGAAATTCGTTGTCCGTGTAGTAAGTGTAGACATTTGAAGTATTTGTTACTAGATATTGTGAAAGTTCATTTGTGCCAACACGGTTTCGTACCCGAATATTATGTTTGGGATCAGCATGGAGAAGTTGTAGCAAATACTTCTGTAGAGTCTGAAAGTGTCGTTAACGAAATAGTTTCAACGACCCGTATAGAAAGTATGGTCGAAGATGCAGCACGATCAATGTTTCCTATGGTTCAAGTTGACGACGATGATGGAAATGTTAAAGAACCAAATATTGAAGCTAAATTTTTTTACGATTTACTAGATTCAGCTAAGAAGCCTATTTGGGATGGTTGTAAAAGCGGCACTCAGCTGTCAGTAATCGCAGAATACATTGCGATGAAGTCAAAATACAACATCACTGAAGTTGGGTTTACGGCTGTTGTACAAGCTGTAAAAAGACATATGCCGCCCGATAATCTAATGTGCAAAAATCACTACGAAGTTAAAAAACTTATGTCGGCTTTTGGTTTACCGTATCAGAAAATAGATACATGTTTAAAAGGATGCATGTTGTTTTGGAAAGAAGACGCAAACCTTAGAAATTGTAAAGTTTGTAACCAGGAGAGATACAAACCAGAAAAAAGAAGGGGAAGGAAGTTCCGTACAAGCGTATGCACTACTTACCCATAACTCCAAGACTTCAAAGATTATATGCATCTTCTGTAACTGCGTCTAATATGAAATGGCATAGCGTGAGAACAGAGGAAGAGGGTACGTTGACACATCCGGCCGATGGAGAAGCATGGAAGCATTTCGATAAAACGTATCCAAATTTTGCAGCGGAGAGTCGAAATGTTAGATTAGGATTATGTACGGACGGTTTTTCTCCATTTTCTCAATTTGGTTCTAAATATTCATCATGGCCCATTATCGTCACACCGTATAATTTACCTCCATGGATGTGCATGAAAACGCAATATATGTTTCTTACTGTTGTCGTTCCTGGCCCCGACGATCCGACACAATGAATCGATGTATATTTACAGCCGTTGATTGAGGAGTTAAAAATACTGTGGAACGAAGGAGTAGAAACATACGATGTGTCCAAGAAGAAAATTTTTCGTATGTTTGCTTCTTTGTTGTGGACTATAAGTGATTTTCCTGCCTATGCAAAGCTTTCGGGATGGAGTACTGCCGGTCGTCTAGCATGTCCATATTGCATGGATGAAACACGAGCGTTTTCTTTACCTCATGGTAAGAAAATTCATGGTTTGACTGTCATTGATGTTTTCTCCATGTAAATCATCCCTTCAGAGGAGACAAGAAAATTTTTTTAGCTAATAGAGTAGAAACCAGACAACCACCGACGATATGGTCAAGCGAAGACATATATGAACTTGTTAAGGACTATCCAAAGATATATGAAATTGGCGAGCAAATAGAAATTGAAGGCAAATCAGTTGTTCATAACTGGTGCAAACAAACTATCTTTTGGGAGTTGCCGTATTGGAAACATCTTCTACTTCGCCATAACATAGATGTGATGCACAATGAGAAAATTGTATATGATACTGTTTTAACACAATTTTGAATGTGAAAGGGAAGACGCATGATGATTTGAAATCAAGATGTGATATAGAAGAATAATGCAAACGTCCTGAGCTTCATATGAAACCAAATGACAATAAAAAACCCAAAGCTTGTTACGAATTAGATAATAATCAAGTTAAAGCTGTGTTAAAATGGGTGGAAGGGTTAAGATTTCCTGATGGGATATCATCAAATCTTCGTAAATGTGTTGACTTTAAAAATGGTAGATTAAGCGGAATGAAAAGTCACGACTGTCACATAATGATGAAAAATTTATTCCCCATAATGTTCAAAGAACTACAGCCGTTAAAAGTTTGGAAAGTAGTAATGGAGCTTAGTATGTTTTACAAAGAGCTTTGTTCGACTAATTTAAAAGTGCAACGTTTACGTAAACTTGAAATGGACATTCCTATATTGCTTTGCACATTAGAGAAAATATTTCCGCCTGGTTTTTTTAATGTGATGGAACATTTACCTGTTCATCTCCCATCTGAAGCACAACTTCGAGGTCCTGTCCAATACGGATGGATGTATCCATTTAAGAGGTATGTAATATATATGTTATAACGTAATTTAATTGCATTTAAAAGATGAAGTTAATATAAATTAATGTTGCGTAGATATTTGAATCACCTGAAGAAAAAAGTGAGGCAAAAAGCACGGGTTGAAGGTTCAATATGTAAATCTTACATCGAAGAAGAAGCTTCGTTCTTTTTCTCTCACTGTTTCAGTGACCATGTGAATATTTCATTTGAAAGTGTTACTCGTAATGACGAAGGCGACGAACAAGAATCCACTCAAGCAATGTTATCTATTTTTAGACAACATGGTCGGCCTTCTGGAAAATGTGTAGAAATATGGCTGGACGATAGAGATCTTCATGTAGCACACACTTATATTCTTCTAAGTTGTGCCGAGTTTGCACCGTTTGTTAGGTAATCTGAAATAATAATTTGTGTCTTATTCTTTTCTTATATGCATGCGCGTGTAATAACAATTTGTTTATATACACAGTGTTTATGAACGTGAACATCCGAACGGAGATCTCAGTAAAGAATTTTCCGGTTGGTTTTCAAATTACGTTTATGAGCCGAGAAATTGTGTTGTTGACGAAGGGTTGAAACATCTTGCGATGGGACCAAAAAGAGTGGCCAAGACATATCCAATATATTTCGTCAACGGATATAAATTTAACACCAAAGAATACGGTGCAGAAAAATTAACAAATAATACTGGTGCATTTGTTAAAGGTAGTGACGATCCAGAAAATCATTTAAATGATTTTTATAGCGTTCTGACACAAATTTTGCAACTGACATATTTCTCACGACCCGCGGAGGAGGTGTTTCTATTTAGATGCAATTGGTTTAGCAATGTTTCAGGTTCTGGAAATAATGTGCACAAGGATTATAATCTTATCAAAATAAAGCATACGTCGCACTATCACAAGTATGATCCTTTTGTACAAGCCAAACAAGCATTGCAAGTTTATTACGCTCCTTATCCGTCTCTAAAAAGAGATAAAGCGGATTGGTCTGCAGTTTTTAAAACAAAGGCCAGATTCACATTCGATGGGAAGAATATTCCCGACGAACAAGCTTATCAGGCAGATCTTGAGCAAAATAACGAAATAATAATTATAGAAGATCATACAGATTTTGGTCCCTTGATCGATGAATCAAATGTTTTGGTAGAAGCGTTTGACAGTGCAGAGGAAAATATCGTCGAAAACGAGACCGAATCTGAATCAGAAGACGATCATGACTGATACAAATCTGAATCTGTTTTTTTGCAATTGATGTAACCGTGTTAAATTCTTGTTGTATTATGAAATTGATGTAACTATGAAACCATATCCATTTACTGTTGTTTGCATGTTGAATTCTTGATGTATTACTAAATTGATGTAACTATGAAACCAAATTTGTTCACTATTGCATGTTGAATTCTTGACACTATTGCATGTTGAATTCTTGATGTATTATGAATCAGGTATAACACACTTCCATTTCTATTTCCATTTCAGTCATTAATTAAGCTGCAATTTGTACCGTTGATGTCATTTTCATATGAAATATATTTCATTATCATGTTTTTATACTCTTATATAATGATGTGTATATGTCACAGGTTTATCAGTATGTCGTATAGAGGTAGGAGCTCTTCCCGATCTTCAGGAGGCGATGGCAGTGGCCCATCGCAAGAGCCACAGCGTGCTGTTGTATCTTTGGTCCCTAGAGCAGAAGGGTAATTAGAATTAAATTTTATTCAGCATCTTAATTTTTTCTATGATATACGTATGTACTTATCTATATCGTACTTAAAAACAGGGGGTTCGACCTACTTCCCTCTAAGGTTGTGCTGGACGTCTCTAGAGCAGCATATCGCAGTAGGATGAGTGCGTGTTGGCCGAAGTGGGATTCCATCCCTCCTCACATCATAGAGTGCATATGGCAGGATGCTCTAGTATGTATAATTTTTCTGTTTTCCATTTTTAATTCGTTTTTGTCGTTTTTCTATTGTTTATCGTTTAAAGTGTAATCTTTTTTTCAAACAGGCTGAGATAGACATCCAGACAGACGATATGATGCTGGCATGAGCATACTGGATGAGAAAGATGCGAAAGAACTACAGGGACACGATATCTGAGATTAAGAAATCTGGTAAGAAACCAAAGTGGATGGGAGAGAGCGTGTGGCAAGCTTGGTTGAGCTACTGGGAGACGGACGAGGCGAAGGCATGTATACTATTTTTTTTTTTGAATTATTAATTTGACGTGATTGAAAAATAATGTATCAAATTTTGAATGTACAGGCAGAGTCGGATAGAAACTCTACAAATAGAAATAAGAATCCCGTCACTCATCGCGGAGGATCGAAGTCGTTTCAGCAGTATCGGCAGGAGTTGGTAAATTTACTGAATAATAAATGTAAATATTTTATGCTATATGATTCTAAATGTATAATAATTGTATGTAACAATCAAATTCAGGTAGCTGAGGCACAGGGTCCTGTCAGCTATATGGACGTGTTCACCCGTACGCATGCTGTCGAGCATGTTAATCCAAACGGGACTGTTTCGTACACATGGCAGGACAATAAATCCAGCAAAAGCCATGTAAGCATATTTCATTTTATTCACTATTTGTAATTGTTTTAATTGTTAAATTATGATGAAATAAGATATGATATTATTAATTTGTTAATGCAGGAGATGTTTATGGAGTAGCGGCAGAAACTGCTTGCTGATACAGGTCGAGAACAGCTGACGACCGATGAGGAGGACGTTATTTTTGAGTCCGTTATGACTCCAGCTGAGCATGGTCGACGATACAGATTTGGCAATTTAGCGGTAAATAATTTACTTTTTATTTAAATACTTAAAATATGACATTTTTACCTTTTCAAAACAATAAACTTGGATTTTATTTATTTTTCAATTATTGCAATCTAATCGTCATAGTAGGGGACGGCGGAGCAGACCACAGAGCGATTTAGCAAGTATAGAAGAATTGCGGACTAGAGTGTCCCAAGTGGAGGAGCAGAACCGCCAACAGGCCTTGCAGACCGCACAGTTGTTAGAGTACATGCAGCAGTTTGGTGGCCGCTTCCCTTCCTCGGCTGGCTTTGGATCTGGAGGAGATTGACTCATTGCTTGCTTGTTCGTCGTTCAGGTATGTTTTGTTTGTGTAGAATGATTTGATAGACGGTGCGGGTAATTATTGATTTGTATAATTATGTATGATACACTTGGTTTTCTAGTTTTATTAGGACATATGCATGGGAATATTGATAAATTTATGTATTAACAATATGGTGGAACAGTTATTGTTAATGTTGGTATGATATGTATGTTTTTTATCTTATTTTGATTGTATTTTTATTTATTTGTGCGTTTGTTAAATATGTTTAGTTTAGGTTTGGATCTTTGATTGGATTATTGTATATTGGGTTGCGAAATATTGATATCAGAGTATTTGGAAGAGAAATGAGGTTGGAAGGCTATGTTTGCAGCGAATACAAAAAAAAAAATTTGCAGATTTCCGACGGCTACCGACGGCTTGTCGGTCAAAATTTCCGACGGCTTCCGGCGCTTTGAGTCGGTTTGTAACTCAGTATTTCCGACGGATTCCGACGGATTTCGGAGAACGTCGGAATCCGTCGGAAATCGTCGAAGTTCGTCAGAATAATATACGGCGCCGTCCGTCGGAAGCCGTCGGAAGTACTGATCCCCGACGCAGTCTTTTCTGACGGCTTTTTCCGACGGCGACCGATGGCTTCCGACGGCCGCCGACGGTTTCTGGCCGTCGAAAATTCTGTTCCTCCTTGTAGTGTTAATGGTTATTTTAAGCTGCATCAAGTTCAAGGTGATTAGGCTTTTCCTTTGGAGTTTATAAAGATACTGCCCTTAGTGCTAAACATAGACAATATTATTGTTCGTATTTTAATTTGAATATATTTTCTACCATCGTTAAAAGTAAACACAAACATTATTTCATGTTCAAGCTATCCTGAATATGTAAGTGTAAGAGATAGGTTCCAGAAATAATAAACATTTTAACGATTATGAGAAAATTAATAGAATAGTTCAAATTTAATATAATAATCTTACCTTTATCTTTATGTTTTCCTTCATGCATCTTTTCCTTCCACGGACGGAAACATGAGTTCTCACACAAGCTGAACCATCACCATACCGAGACAAAATAAGAAGTTACAAAAATACAGTGGTTAAGGTATAAAATTGTAGTGAAATAGAAAAACAGTAAAGGAAAGGAAGGATAAAAAAGCTTTAAACTTCCATTACTCATAAATAAACTTTTTTTTGTTTACAAAGTGATTGCATAAAAGTCAGTGATATTGCACTGATTATAAGTTAATTATTCAAAAATTAAAGGGAAAATACATAACCTAGATAAATTGAAACTGTACCTAAAGTAATATCTAAAACTTAAGCAACGTCCCAAACCCGCTGGATCTAAATTCAAACAGAGATCCCAAAGTACAAACCCCAACGATGTTAATGAATCCTCATCGAAAGCATCCAATATACCTTTACCACAACAGCCTTCTACACTGGTACTTCCTTTTTCACTAAAGCTTCCTTCACTGTTGTAGCAATATTTGGCGGAGCAGCCCTTTTAGCAGCAGCTAGCACTTTCTTCTTCGATGGGGTATCTTTTGCACTCTTCTTTGCCACCTTAACTGCAGGTGCCTGGCCTTTGGCTTAGAAGCGACCTTCTTAGTCTTCATTGCAGCAACATACTTCTTAGTTGGGGCAACAGTCTTCTTTCTGGACCAGCAGCTTTAGTTCTTTATAAATTACTTGTAAATATGCATAAATTGAGGGAGAAACTACGTTTGAAAATATGTATGTGAGGTAAGGGAGCAAAGTAGGCATTATTTTGAACAATGTCAGAAGATTGGTAAGAATCAATGAAGCCAAAACAATGATATAAGCAACACACAGAAATTGAATGTGAGAAAAATGAAATCATACTTAAAAAGATTATTAAGCTACCCGCCAGCTGACGTAGAGCATTTCATTAACCAAAGAATATATACTTTGTGAATCAGAATCCATTCATATGAATTATGCAGCAAATAAAACTAACGCTTGTAGTTGAATATAGCATAAAAGTGAAAAGCCAAAGTATGAATAGCCTTTTGCTCTATTTATTGATAATGTTTTCATGTTTATGCTCCATATTTTATCAATAATGAATACCGAAACTTATGGGGTTCAGAGTTTATTAAGCTTATCAATAAAATGCTTGAATATTGGTTCTGTGATGAGTCTATTTTTCATATTGAAAAATAAAATAAAAAAATCGATAAACATCGAAAAACTATCTTGTACAAACAAAAATCTTTGGCGTACACGGGAAAAAAACAAAACACTATAAAGCAAAGGTCAATACCTCAAAATCTAATATTTGGTATTAGAATTGTCAAGTTCGCTATTAACTTTATGAACAATTCAACGTAACCTCTATTTATGATGACTAACATTCCATTATTTGAAACTGATATATGTAAATGTTCAGGTCCTAAGTTAAAGCTATTGTTTTCTAAAAATTGCATTTATAGGTAACTAATTCCTATCAACAAATGAAATCTTGGGTATAAACTATTACACAAAACATAAATTGAAAATGAATTTGCCATGATTAAATTACTTGTAACGGTCGGTAACTAATTGCATGTTCAGATAAAAGAATTTCAAAAAAGTACTTTATTGAATTGATAAATAACACTCACTTAACCCTATATAAATAAATAAACAAAAATGTTAATTGACCAAAAGGAAATAACCTTACATTTATTACATGTAAGCAACAGAGCATATTATTCAACACTGTCAACTTGTCCATTAATCCGTGTATTGCACCCAAACATAAATAATATCTGGTGAAACTACTTATTTATCGAACTCGTCCTCCCTTTATGAGGCATCATTCCTAGCCATTAATTTACTATTCATTGATAAAATAATGAATGGTTGATCAATTTTCTGAGGGTGAAAATTGATGCATATAAGGGAAAAAAACTATATGGTAGTTTTTGACCATTTATAATATATTGACATGAATAACGAAAAGTACCCCTTTCGTGTGCAAGCTTGAAATGATTTCATCAAATTAAAAATAAAATATATTAAACTTCACAAATTAAGAAAGCTTATATAATCAAGAAGCGTGTATGCAAATTTGGCATTTTGTACGAATAGTACATTCTGCACTGTGTATGCAAACTTGGCATTTTGTAGTATATTCTGCGCTTTTCAACTAACAATCGTGATTAAAGATCGAAAGTAAATATTTTACGATATGTTTTCTGTGATATATCAAGTGAGATTGTGCAATATATATACATACTCTTTCATGGAAATTACTCTAAACAAATTGAAAATTGCATATTGCAAAGTTCCTAAAGTCCACATGGAGGTTGATCAATGCAAAAATTGCGTAGGTTGAACAAATAATGTTTACTGACAATTACCACATAATTATTAAAAGTACCATTGCACTGAAATCACATACGAAAAAATCAAGTCAATGGAGTACAAACATCACTTAGGGAATGTAAGTTTACCTAATACCTACAGCAGTCGCGATACCCGATGTCGATATGCTGTTCATTTGTCGTCGGCAGCAGCACGAAGAAAGATCGTCCTACCTGTTCTAAATATCGTCGAGCCGTGGGTTTCCGCATAGCTAGAAAATCGAGGGACGACGGTAAATTGAGGTTAAGAAAAGAGATTTAGGTCATAGGGTTAAGGGAGAGGAAGATCAGCGCGAGAGAGGACGATGGCATGCGAAGGCTGCAGACAAACTGAAGTAAAGTCGGAGAAGACAGCGGCTCGATGACGATTGGATGAGGAGGGTCGGAACTGCTAGAGCGATGGAGTAAGATGTAAATCGATTCCTAAGAGGTAGATGCGTCGTTGGCGATAAAGGAACAGGCAGTAAAAGTTAGGGTTAACCGGTGAGCATGTGGGAAAAAATTAGGGTAATTTGGAAGGAAATGGAAATGAGAGCAAACGGAGGATCAAAGTCAAAAGCACAGAGGAAGGAAGAACAAACAAAAAGCGCTGAACATAACAGAAGAAAGAAGCACGCGTAGTTTGCGGGATGCTTCATTTCTGAAAATAGCAAGGAGGCTTGTGTGCGCTGGAAACCAAACTCACTAATAATATAATAGTATAGATTCCCAATGCCTTAGCGAAGTTGGAGACTTTCTTAATGCCATTGCAATATCGACGTAACATCGTAAATTTATTACATGTGGTTTAATGATTATTTAAATCTTTTCCATTTTTTTATTATATGTATTTTGCTTTTGATATATGTAAATTTTAACTGTATGAAAATTGAATTATATTCAAATTTAACTTTCATTGTAAAATTTGTTATTTATTATTATTATATATTATTGATTGTATTATCTATGGTTATTTTTATTTTTAAATAGTATGTATAATTTATTTATAGTTGTAAGTTTATTTTTATTTAATACTACTGAATTATATATAATTTTGACAATACTAATATTTAACTTTAATTTTAACTACTAAAATTGAGTTTTATAAACTACAGTTAAATATAAGATTTTACTACTATTTAATTTAAACAAATTTTAACATCAATCTCACTTATATAGTTATCTATAGTAACAAAAATTATAAAGCAAAATTGGATAACTAATAAGAGGTTCAAACATAGTTTAAATGATACTATTGTTAGGTTCAATCAATTTTTTTTTCTATTTTAGCTTCATTATTTCTATCCGCTAAAAAAATTCATGCATTAAATTCTAGAATAAATTAATCTAATTCACATGTTAAAACTAGAAACTGTCATTTTATCTGGTCTTTGGGATGAAAGGATCGATGCATTATCATGTTTATATCTATAAAATATTGCTCAAAATTCAGTATATCAATCGAGATTTGTCTAATATCCACAAATGCCTTGGACTATTTCTTGGTTATCCAATTGTAAAAGTTCAAAACAATCTTGTTTTGAATAAGTTACAATTTATAGAAAGAGAAAAAATGGACAAAGATATCAAAAAGTAGAGAGAGTGGGAATGTGGGTTGGGGGAGTGTGTGTGTAAAAGGGAGGATTAAATATGTTAAATCATAACACCCACTGAATTTCCATCTAAAAGGAAATTCTACTAATACTCCATAAATCACTTTTCATCCGAATAGAAATAGCCTACATTAGAATATTAGAACATTAAAAATTAACGAAATACAAAGCTAAAACCCTTAAAAATATTTCCTTTAATGTTTCTAATTTTTCTGAAATTTATGTATTTTTAAAATCTTGAACACATATGGATCACAACTTTCATGATTTAAAATCAAATGCAATTACGACTTTAGCAAAGCGATGGAGGAAGAAATTTGTTATTTCGTCCTCTAGTTGTTTTATAAGTTTTTTTTATCCTATAATTATTTTTCACTTTTGATACTTTATGAGTATTTTTCACAAAATCTGCATTATACATATTGTATGTTGTTTTAGGCTTTCTGAATAATAATTTTTATTAACTTTATAATTTTTTTTTTATTTAGATAGATATTAGTATTATAATAATAATTTATGTAAACAGATAACAATTTCAATTAATGTTTAAGAATTTAAAAATACATAAATTTTGGAAGAATTAAAAACGTGAAAGAAAATATTTTAAAGGTTTTAATTTTGTAAATTGTTAACTTTTAATATTCTGAGGTTCTAATATAAGCAATTTTTATTCGTATGTAAACGATTTATGGTGTATTAGTGGAATTGCTTTTTCGAATCGAAATTCAACGGGAAATTGTGATTTAACATATTTAATCCTCTATTTCTAAGATAAACACTCTCTTCCCAACTCTCCCTCTACCTCTCCCTTAAACTCTCTCCATTTTTAACTTTCTACAAATTGTAACTAAGTCAAAAGATGGGTGTCCCAGTATTATACCATTGGGTAACCAAGAAATATTCCGAGGAATTGGTGGATATGAGTCAAATCCAAATCGAAAAAATGAATTTTAATTAATTTTTTATTGATAAGAATGAGATAATACATCGATCCTTCCATCTCGAAGATCAGGTAAGATTATTGTTTCTAATTTCAGTATGTAAATTAGACTAATTTGTTCTAGGCTTAGTATGTGAATTTTATTGGGTGGAAAGAAATGATGAAACTGATATAAAACGAAATTTAGGTCGAACCCAACAATAATATCAATTAAAATATGTTTGATCCCCGATCGTATGAGTTATCCAATTTTAGTTGATAATTTCTATTTACGATAGCTAACTTTTAATGTAAGGTTGATGGTAAACATTTTGTAAATTTAAATAATAATAATAATTTAAATAAATATGTAGCTATAAAACTCAATTTTATTGGTTAAAATTAAAGTTACATATTAATATTATCAAAATTATATACTACTTATTAATATTAAATAGAATAAAATTTTAACCATAAATAAATTACATGCTATTAATAAATAAAAATACTCACACATATATATAATCAATAATATTTAATAATAGAAATAAATAATAAGCCTTAAAATTAAAGTTAAAATTTGAATTTGAATAAAATTCAATTTTTGTACAATTACATAATTAATTTATAAAAATCAAAAGCAAAATATATATAATCAAAAAATAAATTATTAAAAAAAATATAAAACCAAAAATATGAAATATTACGTCAATATTGCAATGTAAAAGTCTCTAATGTCACTAAGGTATTAGGAATTTGCATATGTGAACATATGGCATCGGTAAGGCATAGGGAATACACCATAGTGAGGTCATTTAATATGCACCCGTTTGGTTTCCTGGATGGAAAAACAAGCATCGCATGTATAAGGCAGAGCTAATTCTCTATGCCAAATTCACTTCATATGTTTTACTAAATACAAAATTAAGGAGTATGGAGTTCTCTACACCATGGTGACGCCATAAACAAACCCTTTGTAGTAATAATGAGTTATCCAACGTAGCCCCTCTGTGTACTTTTGTACCCAATGAAATTTGAAATGATATATGTTAAGAATTGAAGATATTAAGATGGACTAGTTAAGTTGAACTGGAAATGAACGTGAAAGATAATAGTCTTTAGTTTAATATTTTCAAAACGAAACCAAAGCTGTCAATCATCGAACAGAAGAAAAACACGATTGCAAAAGTAAGAAATCAAATGGGTGAGTTCATTATACTTTCTGAGGTCAGGAGAAAAAGAAATTATTGATATTAACCTTACGAGCCCAAAAAAAGGAAGAAGAAAATGAATTAAAGGAAGAAAGCTCACGACTTCATTTCTTCTTGATTCGTCAAGGTTATCGCTGAGAAATTTTTACAATATCTCTCTTTCCATCCATCTGTCCTGGCTTTACCTGGTAAATAAGCGTGGAGTATATATATACGGTAATCAAAATAAACTTGAACAAACGAGATATAACTGAAACAGAGGATATAACAAAAACGAAAATTAATATTTCCATTTAGTTGTGTAAGTTTTGTAATGTGTTTGCTGAAATTGACAATTCCATGACGTTAAATTCATGGATACCAGTAAACTCTTCTTTAGACATATAAGACATTGGCATCTAATAATAATGATAGTTTGGTTCAACATAAATAGAGAAAACTTGATAAATTTGAGTTTGGTTATAAACTTATATCTCATTATATCCATTCTACGTTATATATGTCAAAAAGATATTCAACATAGATGTAAAACATAATTAGTGGTTTGTAAAAAATTACAAAGTAGACGATGCATTAATCTAAACTATAATAGTAGCAGAGATCGGTACTGCATCCGTTTCGATTATTTTTCATTGTATTGTCCAATTAGTGTGTTGAGGATGTACCTCCGTAAGCCTGCACCTTTTGTGCATTACTAAATACTTTCTCTTGACCCGATCAATGCTTTAACAGATTAGAAAAAACCAAACGTTGGTCATGGAACAATAAATATAATGATTAATCCAATACTACCACACAAACAATATGATTTATAAACTTAAAAGGACTAATAATTTTGAGCAGCGGTGGCAACATGTATAACTATTATTATATTTTGATTGAGTGCATAAAACTTGATAAAGATGCGCTCTTTTTGAGAGTTTCTCCTCTTCACAAGATATGAATGTCTAAATATAACACTTCACTGCTCTCAAGTGTAGCCGACAAAAAATTTTCGATCATAAATGAAGAATAAAGATACCCAGCCTTCAATGAAGAAGCATATGATATAAATTTCAATGTAGGATAGTGGTTTAGTGACCAATCAAACGTAAAAAAAATACATAGACCCATTTGTTAAATACTCACCTATTTCTTGAATTGCTTTTTATATGTAGCTATTAGCAGATCTATAGCACCCTATCAAAATTAATTATAAGACCTAGATGTAAATGAAAGAGTCATGTGCACTTAAATATCGCATATAAATCAGCTAATAGCTATGTATAAAAAGAAATTTAAGAAACTGGGAGAATATTTAACAAATGGGTCCACGATATGTATTTATATGTATGATTGGTTACTAAACCACTGTCCTATTGATAATCAATTCTCTCTTTTGCTTATTCATTGAAGGCTAAGTATTTTTATTCTTTATTTATGGCCTGGCTAGACTTGAGAAGGTTGAGCATTTTATTTAGACACTTGGATCTTGTGAAGATAAGACACTCTCAAAAGGAGCACGTCTTCATCAGGTTTCATATACTTGATCAAAATATAATAATAGGCATATATACTTGCCCACTGTTCAAAATTACCAGTTTTTTAAGGTTATAAATCATGTTGTTTGTGTAATAGTGTTGAATCAATCATTATACTTATTTTTCTATGCCGAGCATTTGGCTTCTTTCTATTTTTCTGAAGCATTGATTGGGTTAAGATAAAGTGCTTAGTAATGTATAAAAATATAGGCTTAGAGAGGTACATCTTTATCATACTATTTAAGCCAATACAATAAATTAATTGAAATGGATGCAGTACTAATCTCTACTACTATTACAGATTGGATTAATGAATCATATACACAATCCACTTATTATATTTTGTATATATGTTGAATATCTCGCTAAATATATAGCATAATAGACTATAAAGGAATGGATATAAAGAGATCTATCCAAACTAAAATTTATCAAATTTTCGATATTTATGTTGAACAAAACTATCATTTATTAGATGCCAATGTCTTATATGACTAAAAATGAGTTTATTGAATTTAACATTGCGGAATTTCCAGTTGCTATTAAACTCATTACAACACTTATACAAGTAAATGGAAATATTATTTTTATCGTTATATCCTTTGTTTCAGTTATGTCTCGTTATATACTTTGTTTCAGTTATATCTCGTTTGATCAAGTTTACTTTAATTATCATCTATATAACCTTCATGCTTATTTACCACGTAAAACTGGGACAGAATAGGATGGAAGGATGGTATTACAAAAAGTTCTATGCAATAACCCCAAATGAATCAAAAAGAAATTAAATTGTTCGTTTAGTTCTTTTTCTTCTTCCTTTTTTTGTGTGTGCGCATTAGGCTCATATCGATAATTTCTTGTTGTCCTGACCTTATAGAATTAAACGAACACACCCATTTGTTTTCTCAACTTCATGATCATGTTTTTCTTCCATTGGTGGCCCTGGCAGTTTAGGTTTAGTTTCAACAATATTAAACTAAAAAATATTCTCTTATAATTTCATTTCCCATTCAATGTAACTTTTTGACCATAACATTTTCCCAGTTCTGAACATATATCATTTCTAATTTCATTAGGTACAAAAGTACTCGTAGGGATTATGTTGGATAACTCATTATTATTACGAAGGGGTTTGTTCATGGAAATGCTTAGCATTCTCAATCTTTGGTTGGTGATTAAAACTTGTTGCATTTTGTGCCTTTTTTATATGAAGTTTAAAAAGTTGCATTACTGGTCTGTGATATCCTACTTTTGCTTCATAACTTTTCCATGTTAAATGGTTGTATTACATAATTCACTTTGCATAAAAATTTCTTTGATCATGAACTAACTGCATGCTTATTCTGTTATAAGCACTATTGTTTATTTTTATTTTACTGACCATTTAATCATTATAATTATTATAGCCAGTTTTTGTTTCATAAACAAGTCATGCGCAAACTTATTCCATAACAATCATCCATGTATGCTTGTTAAGTTGGAAAAATTAATAACAATGGGTTCTTTCGACATAATATACAATATCAAAGGATAAACAAGAAAGATATGGTTTAATATTAGATTCAATAATAAAAAAAGATGAAAGGATAGAAAAAGATATAGCTAATCATATTAACACGTACTAGGTAAAATGGGGACAAAATGTATTCATTTTAGTGGAATTAGGATCTCCCTTTTTTTATAACAAGAGTGCTTTATTTATTCAAGTGGAGCACTAATTTTGATGTCTTGTGGGTTCCAACACATTACCTCCAGAACCTCCGTCTAAAGCGTCACATCTTTTATCACTTGAACTAGTGATGTTAGACAAGTTTCACCCTTTATTTTGTAGTTTCGAATGTGAAAAATTATTCTCAAAAACATATTTTAAAATACACCCCTATTTTTATTTCAGTAGTTTTTTCATTCCGTTTATAAGATCAGATCTAAACTTTAATCGCATGTTTCTATGATCAAACGTTTTTTTTTGAATCTTTTTAAGTAAATGCAGGCATTCAGATTTCTCTACAAATATATATATTAATTTCTCCGCAAATATCTTGAAACTTAAATATAGATTTTGTAAATATTTACTTTTGAGGAGTAAGACTGTGTATTTTGAAACATAAAAGGAGCGTTTTATAAAAGTTCCCTTCACTTTGTGTGATAAAATAACAGACAAACTAAAGTGAAAATTTTACCAGAAAATGATTAAGCCAAGTTGTATATATGTAGCGTAATTAAGCCTATCAACGGTCAAATATCTGTATGAAAAGTGTTATATCTGCATCCATAGCCAAAACCATTTGCATGAATAACGACGGAAATCAAATATTTACTTATTTCACTTATATCAATCAACTTAAAAGAATGAATGAAATTTTTTGGTTAAACATGAAATATTTTCTTTACTAATAAAAATACATGATAAAAAACATTTTGACAAAGGAGTATCATTTACACAAACATAAATATACATAAATATCAATCGCCATCGTTTTATATTTAGAATTTAAAATATACATAATATCAATTACTGTATTTATAAAAGGCAAACTAATGACTTTTAAATGCGATGCATTTGTATTCGCAACCACGTCTGTTCACTGGATCTTAGATATTTATCTTTTTCGAATTCGAATGCAGCTATATTTCAAATTTCTCTGGTTTCCATTGGCGGACCCCAGCATAATACTGGCCACTAGAAAGATAAGTAATAAAAAGGCAAATGAAAAAGAAACGTAAATGTTAAGGGAATGATTGTGATATGGATGAAAGTTTGGCTTACAAATGAGAAAATGAAACAAACAAAATGATAAATACAAATGAGTAAATTATGAAAAATAGATTTAGATGACACGAAAACATACAAATAAGACCTAGTGATGTTCGAGTAAAAATAGAAAAGGCTTAAAATGAAATTTAAGCAAAGATATGGTCCAAGTTAGAAATTGTGACTTTATGTGATCGACTACAACGGTTTGAGGAAAAAATGTAACAAGGGCGCTTATGATGATTTGTCACAAATTCTAGTTTGCAATCCATGTGTTATCTTTATTAGTGGTTTTTAAGATTTAGTTGTGCAATAATGCATGGTATCAGAGATTACATTGCAATTTCCCAAATATCAAATTGACTTTGAAAGCTAACAAATTAGAGTAAACCATGAGATGTATCTAGTTAGAATTGGAGCTTTGTTCTTCTAGAAAACTTTGATTTCTTATATTTTGATGTACTAAACCCGTATGCTAGCATAACTTGAATTACATCAATACGGAAATATTTTTGAAATTGAGTTTGAAATTGAGTTATAGAATGATTCCATTTTTGGCATAAACTTGTAGACTTCTTATTAAATTATGATGCAGATTATTAAATAAAAAAACTACCAAACACTTCCATCAAACAATTAATTTTTGACTCCTCTCGACTGCCACAATTTTTATGTCCATGTTCTTGCCAGATTCATCCAACTACGGGTTATCGGTACTTTTATATTTTTAGCTTAAGTAGTATTTAATGCGATAATCAAACGTTCAACGTCAAAAAAAAAATTACAACTTGAGTTTGTTCAAGAAGATGTCTATCAACTTGAGTTTGTTCAAGAAGATGTCTATCGTGGCTTTCAATGACTACTAGAGAAAGATAATCAAAGATCGGGTCTCCTTATCTCATTCTATTTATGATCAACAAGCAATAACTTTGCTTTAAAACTCATGTATAAATCATGCAAAAAACACAAGGTGGTTATGTTTTTGTGATTTAAAATGCTTATTTCTTCTGATTTCAATTTCTTCCTATTGAATTTTTTTCTTCCAAATCTATGGATCAAAAGATAGAAAAGGTGTTTTGGTCGGAGTCGTGATCTTGACCATATTCCTTTTTGGTTAGGACAACGACCATACAATATCAACCTGAAGTGTACTCCACGTTTCTATTGTTTTTGATAAAGTAATCTAAGGTTGGAGTTTTTCTATTGTTTTGGGTCATCGCTAACCAATAACTGTCCAATATCACGAAATTTCAGATATACCCCTGGGACCTCTTACCTTGGTCTGATCAATAATGTTCATTAATGAATAAAATATCAAATCATCAATTTGTAAGTTGAATATACATTTAAAAAAAATTATGTTAAATTTCGAGGATGAAAGCTAAACGCCGCATAAGCAACAAAACTCAATAAGTTCAGTGACACTTGTGTCATCCCACTTTTTGTGATCCAAAATCATCAAAATAGATAGACTAGGGTTTTCCGCACCGAAACAAGATAATAGAACTACAATAAGTTTACACTCTACGTAGTTTGTAAAAATAATAAACCAAATAATTTGAAGTATACTGCCTGATTCAATAGAAAACTAGATTATATCTTTTTATTCTGTTATGCCACTGTGTAACTGTAAATCCTCTTGCATAAAATGCATCATTCGAGCAATCTTGAGCTCAGAGATCCATGGTAGAATAATAGTGTACTTATCTTCTTTTTTTTGCCACTTGTGATAAATTGAGCTCTTATGAATATGCTATGTTTTAGGTTCTATTCATATCATTATGCACCTTTTGCCTCAGATCTAAAAGGCTTGAGCAAATTGAAGACCAACTTTGATATTGGTTTGCCTTTTAAACCATTCAATCAACTTATGGGTGTTTTGCCAGCTGCAAGGTTATTTCTTGGACACGTTTATTTTATATGGACATGCTCATGTTTCTAATCATCCTATACAATTAATTTGCAGTTCCCATGCACTGCTTTTGCATTATAGAAAACTTATGACCGATCCAAACTCGCCTATTGTTGATTTTTATCCTATTGGTAAGTTTAAGAACAAAGAAATTGTACACTTTCTTTCTTTTTTTCTACTTCTAATTAAAATTTGAATGCATCTTCAAATTTTGAGGTAGACATGAATGGAAAAAGGTTCACCTGGCAAGTAATGTAGATCTAATTTGCTCTTCATAAATATGCTTGTCTCTTCAGTGAACCATGTGATGGAGTGTTGCTTGTATCTTAACTGGAAGGGTATTACGAAGCTGCCTATTATTGACGAGGGCGATTTGCTAGCTGATGCAAAGGTAGAGCAGAAATTAACGGTAAGTTACATGGTTTGGAGATAATGAAAAGACCACAAGTAAATAAAATCTTATTGTCCATATTCATATTACTAATTTTTCCATACATACATATATGTAAATGTGTGTGTGTGTGTATGTGTGTGTGTATGTATAGAATGAAGGAAAAAATAGAAATACCATGATGCACGGCATGCTTTATGTTAATGTATCCTTACATGCTATCTCTCGACAACCAATATGGACAGCTTTCATAAAAAGAAAAATTCAACCATGTTATTTTCAATTGTAAATGGAGCCTCTGAGCAATAACCTCTTAATACTCCATTACTATTGCTTGATAAGCTAGCATAAATCAATTTAACAAGAGACAGATATAACTTGTATAGCCGCATCAACACACATACAAAAACTTATTGGAATGTATATAATGTAATTTTGAGTTAAGTCGGTATCAAAATATTTATCAAACATAAACTGGTATTTATAAGCCATGTTTCAAATGGTTGGTTACCTTTCAAATGCAGTGGAGGTTGAATAGGTAAAACAAACAGGGCATTAGTCTTTGGCGTTTTAAACCCATGACAGTCCAGAGACCTTAACGATATGGTATTGTCTAAATACCCCTATGCTAGTATCTAACTAACTCCACCGCTTTTCATACGAATTTCTTTTTTTTTTCAAGCAAACTGTTATACATGATGATTTGAAGCCACCACAAATTTTATGGCAGAACGAAAATTGCCATGCCAACCACCAAGTCCATTCAGTTCATGTAAATAAACCCACACAACCAACGTCACCGCCAATATAGTTCATCTAATACCTCGGCAGCTCTTATAGCTGGTCCATATGTATAGCAAAGGCGTGGTCGTCCTATGGTTTATGTTGGAGGAGGACGACATCAACAAGAATATAGGGTTCGACAATGGCAACCTCGATATAGAGCTTCACATAACACCCATCATGGTACAGGTAAAGCATACACTAAATCACTACAGATGATTGCCGCCTCATTAAATTCACAATGGAGCTTAAAAAATGTTGGATGGTTTAAAAATTTGTATGCTTTAAAACCGTTGTACGTTCATTGTATATTACATTTTGTTACAAATGGATAAACATAGGAAAAAAAACTGTTTTTGATCATTTAACAAATGTACCATCAAACAATGTCATGACCATCATAGATAAATCTTCCGCAGTTGAAAATTGAGCATTCGAATTTTCAAAACGATCTTCGAAGTGAGTAACGACCACCGATCGATCTCTTGTCGAAACCTAATTTCATATGAAGAAGTTATTTTTGTCATAAGCAGTGACTGAGTTATTTAGTGGACAACGATCGATACTTCCATCACATAAAATGGTCATCAAAGCTTATTCACAGAAAGCGACAACTGAATTTCAATTGCTAGTGTGCTATACAGTCTTTTGTTGTATGTATTATTGTGTTTAGTATTTAAAATAAGGTACTCTGCATTTATGAATCAATATATTTGTTAAAGTAGCATGTCAAAATTTGTTGATTTTCGTAGCAAAATTCACAATTGTCACGACTGTAATGGCATAGATTATTAATTCTTGATTTACCAAAAAATAATTGGAACTACTAAGATACGTTGTCAAAAACATTTGCACGATTTATAGTTATGAAACAAATTAGCACGATTAGCAAAATTTTGATATCAAAAAAAAAAATATGCGTAACCACATTTACCTTAATTATTTGTCTAGACTAACTAATATGAAATAAATCATATTGAAATTCTGATTGAAGTAAATAACTAAATTGCTGAATTCATTTTCCCTCAAAATTTTAATTTATGTTTGTGGTCAATCAAAATCATAATATTCTTTATCCATATTTCTTGAAGATTGTTAACAAATTAGACAGCTCGGATTTACAGCAACATAGCAAGATTGTACCCATATTTTTATGCTACTAAACAAGATTCACTAGTCCTACCACTAATAAGTAATATTGGAAAAAAATATAAAAATATAAAAATCCAAAAGTAAGTGGTGCATGCTCAATGGCTTGAGAGATTCAACAATAAATACCTCGAGGAATATTACTGTCCTGACTCAAGTTTGTAACTGTGATAGAAACATGACAAACTGCATGAGCCATCCGTCCGGGGGTAGGTAAAGTTGTTGTTTTTCCTTTCCTGTAAACTATCAGACCAAAGACTTAGCATATGTGAGTTCCGCCCTTCAGTTTACTACATCATGGAAAGAAGAGAACTTGAGAATTCATGAAATAAATATTAGACAAAAAATTGGAAAAGGTAAATTTGTTGCTACGAAGATGGTAGAATCGATGAGGAACGTTGAAATTTTGAGGGCACATTGGGGAATAGACCTGAACGATGCCAGCTAAAAATTGGAAAGAGCATTGCAATTCAGAACCATCACAATGCCTTTTCGATTTTATAGTTTGCAAGATCTAACTTGAAATGGTCTAATAGAAAATATAAAGAACTCGTCATGCGAATCATGGTGAGTTATTTAAAACAAAGAATTATAATTTATCTTGATGAAAGATCTTAATGTCATACACACTAGAATGTATAGATCAACCTTCAAAAACTTTTTTTTCCCCAGTTTTAGCTATGGTTTGCAAGGCTCAACTTGAAGCGCTCTTGTAGAAGAAATGAAGAAGTTAACATGTGATAAATGGAGCAGGTGGAAAAGTGAACTTTTCTCTAACAGAGAAGATGCGGAAGATTTTTATTCTCTTTTTATATACGATAAGAATTTCTTTGTCAAAAGAAAGTCAGATCCTTTTGTCCATTTAAGACGATAAACAAAGATATGTTGAAATTTTTAAAATATTGAGAAAAATATAATATAGAGAAGAAGATGGGTAGAAGAAGAGACAAATAGCCATTAAAGGCTACATTTTAATGATATTTATAGACTTAGATCCTAAGTAAGTGTACAACAAAAAAAACTATTCTACTATCATGGATATTGTATTATCCATGATTTATTACTTAACATATAATAACGATCTCTTAATGGAAACAAATATAATAAATCTTCGTTATTTTGCCAAAGTTAGTTAATCAATCTTTATTTGTGTCACATATTTGGCACTTTCTTTTTTCTATAAAGGACCAATATGAAATTCTTTCGAAAATTGTAATTATAATTTGCACTAGAAAATAGCATTTGAAATGGTCCTTCTTGAATACAGCCGAAAAATACATGCACATCACCACACATTATTTTAGGATTATTCTATTTCAATAAGTAATATTTCTTTCTTCTTTTGAACAAGTATACTGGGAAAGATCCTTTGAAAATTTTCCATTATAATATACCTTATAAAATAGCATTTGAAATGGTCCTTTGAATGCTTGAATGCAGTCAAAAAATTAATGTTCATCAGTCCAAAACTTAATGTCATGCTTTTGTTTACCATTGATTTGTTGTACTCAAGATAGCATTTGAAAAACAACGATTATAATTTACACTAGAAAATAGCGTTTGAAAAGGTCCGTTAAATGCATAATAGGTTAGATATAACACTATTGGGTATAATCTATAAATATTCAAATCCTACTAAAAATGATAGCACTGACTAGATCAAAATACTGCTGGTAGGCTAAATATAACTTTGATTGGATAAAATCTAGAAATATTTCCATTATAATTTACAATAGAAAATAGCATTTGAAAAAAAATTATATTTATTTTCCTTAGAAAATAGCATTTGAAAAGGTCATTTAAATGCTTGATATGCTAAATATAACATTAATGGGTATAATCTAGAACCTTAAATGTACAGCAATACTCGTTACTTGATAAACTACCACCTATTTAATAGCAAGTAATCTGTAGAAAACTTGACCACGTCCGTTAAGTAAATTCATTACTAAATAGAATATGGTCATTCACAATAAGTCCAACTTTCTCCATCACTCATTTAGTTCCGCCGTTCTCCACTCTTTATTGTCCTTCGCCGTTATTCGCTACTGCTCGCCACCATTGACCCCCAAAGTCATAGTTCTATCAAAGATTCAGATCAATCTAAATGCACAATTTTCTAAAATCCAATGATATTATAATTATTGTATATAATATATAAGATGTATAATATTTTATTAGCCATGATTATGATGTGTTGTATATAAGACATATAAAATATCAGCAGAAATTCACCTCCAGTACCATAAGACCATACACTTTACCGGTGTTGTAATATGACGTGAATAACATCCATAAACATCTAAAACAGATGAAACAGTGTAACGACCCAGTTTTTCAATCATCTAAATTTAGAATATTTGATTGGCTTTAAATATTTAAAAGTGAATTTTATAAGTTGAATAACTTATATTTCGAATATAGTGATTTATTTGGATAATTAAATTGTTAATTTAATATTTGAAATTTCATAAAAATAATTAAAATTTGAATTTAATAAGATTGAAAATGTTTTCTAAAGTTTTTTTAAATGCTATTTGGATTTGAATAGAGTTAGCGAACTTCTGAAATTGAATTAAAAGTTAATTTATAGAAACTGGGAATTTTAGTATTTAATTGACGTGTAAAAATAGTCATTTTTGACACTATCTCGGATTTTGACAAAACTAGTTTTATTGGATCCGTAATAGTGAGTTATTATGGGATTTCAAATTTGATGTTAATCGGACTTACAGTTTGATCGTGCGAAGTTGAAATGCTTAGAAATTTATTTAAGTAAATTTATTTTAAATAATTAGATTCAATAACCTATCTTCCAAATATGATTCCATTATGTTTGGAATAGGAGTAAAACATTATAAACGCCGGACGGTACGCTTCGTTTGAAGTTCAAAAAAATTTCGGATGAATAGTGTACAATTTTTTTTATATAAAAGGCCATCACTTTTCCATTTGTAAACAGAAACCTAACCCTAGGGCCGCCACCTTATATTTCAATGGCCTAGAAACTCCACACTTCCTCCTCGTTTATCTCTCCATCCACCTACTATTTTGAGAAACTTCCAACTAGGAAGTTGAAGAGCTCGAGGAGAGAGTCACATCGAAAGGTTGTGATCTGGATTGAAGCATCATGGTGGTTTCTACGGAGGCACGTTCTAGCCAAGCTCATTGGTGTTTTTCCATCGATTGGGAGAGCTAGGGGGTGCGGTCCTCAGCCGATGGTGGAGGCGAGGTTGGGGCGCTCGGTGGAGGTAGTTGATCGACTTCTTGTTGTCGATGGTGGCAGCGGCACAATGATGATGTGGAGCGTGTTGGGTTTAGGCGATGAGGAAGAAGCAGGAAAAGAAAGGGCGGCCGGATCGTGTTCTTCAAAAAGCAACGGCCTAGATTATTCCATAGGTTTAAAATTTACAAAACGTTGTAAATTATATATTAAATTCGTGTAAACTTGTAAATTGCATAACTTATTCATACAAGTACGGATTTGCACGAAATAAACAGCATTGGGTTCGTACATGCAAACACTATACGATAGAGATGGATTGGATCAATTTGGAGCTATGAAAATTTTGGTTAAAATTAAACGTGCGTTTAATTTTAATCTAAATAAATTGCTATCGCGACGACTGCAGCCAAAGTGAGTACAACTCACTCTTTCTCACTCACTTATATTTTTATATGTGCGAGAATAGTTTTATATATGATGATTGATGATTGTTTGAGTGATATATGATATATTATGAATATTGATTGGTTTGGATATATTTTCCGCCTATTTTAGCAAACGCAACTCTATATGTTCCCTTGTATGAGCCGATGGCCCTTTGTACGTGCATCTGCCTCGAAGCGGACATTGTACATATTTTCTCATATCTATATTTGTTGCAGTAACAGGTTAGAGAGATCCAACGGGATTCCTCAACGTTGATTTTATTTACAGATATTGTTATATATTCTATTATCATGTGATATATGATATTTGGAGGCCATGATTGATATGATAGATGTGAATTGCCTTTTTTGGTGCTTTTGCAGTATTGGGCCATATTTTGAAAATTTAAAAATATTAAAACGATGAATTTAATTTAAGAAGGATTTCAAAGTGATTTTGAAAATATATACGTGTTAATAATTTTTGAATTGTTAAAAAATGGATTTATTTCAAATAAATAAAAGTTATAATTTTTTTATGTTATGAAAATTATGGCTTTGTGAAATATAAGTAGAATATGTCTTTTGAAATATGAAGTTAACTAATTGTTAAAATAAGTAAAATTGAAATTTTGGACTTATTATAAATGGTTTATATATAAGATTTATAAAATTGATATTTTAATGGAATTATAAAGTGTTTTATAAATATTAGAAATGGAATTGTAATCAAATTAATATATGGATTTGCAATTGAAATTTATAAATTAACTTATAATGGATTTTATAAATAATAAGATTTGAAAGGAATGAATTTGTAAATTAGAGATTTATAAGTATTAACTTATAATTTAATTTTGAATTATAAATGAGATATAAATAGGATTTGTTAATAAATGAATTTTGTATATGGAAGTCTATAAAATATAAATGGAATTTATAAACATTGTTTTATATATGTGAAATCAATTTAATTTGATAAGTTAAATATGAAAGTTTATTAAATGAATTATATTCATGATTTTGGACAGTGAATAACCTTTTAAATTAGTTATATAGAAGTAATGAATTTGGTAAAGGAATTATATTCACGATTTTGGATAGTGAATAACCCTTTATGTTAAATGTGTAGAAGTAATGAATTTGATAAAAGAATTATATTTATGATTTCTGATAATGAATAATTCTTTAAATAAAATGGATGTTTTGGAAAGTGATATTATAAAATGGAGTTAAATGGTTTGAAAATAAAATAATTTACAGATTTACTTACTATTAAATAAGTACATGAAAATGTTTTCCAAATGTCCAATAAGTGAAATGGTTTTGAATATCATCTTTTTAAAGACATTTTGAAGTGAATAACTGGGATTCTTTTAAATTATAAACGATTAATGAAATCAGGCCCAGTGACTACTTAAGTGCTAGATTTTGTTCGTTGCTTTGATAGTCAAATAACCGACTATCAAATTTGGCCATTTTAGTTCCTCAACTTGATGTGGAAACTAATTAGTCGTACACTTAGTACGCAACTGACTGTGTAGGCTTCATTATCGTTTATGTTGAGAATGTTGATTCGTATATTGCGGAGTGATTACACCAATCTATCGAGCTTCCTTCTGGGCTGAAGGATAGTAAGTTGAAAGTTAGAGACGTGATAAGCCTATGAGACTTGATTTCTGTGTGAGGCTAAGAAACGCATTTGTGTTGTTGGTGCGAAGAGACCAGGATCATATTTATTTGAAAACCACTTCGGACCAAAATTTATACGATGATTATGCAGGTTGGTCGATGATATTGGTATTTTCATAGTGAAGGGCTGCTTGTTGATTGTTGGGGTAGAAATCCCAATATACATCAAGTAGCAGTAGTCTCTTCGTTATGAAATATCCAGTGCAAAAGACTATTCGCTAATAATCCTAGGGATTTCCAGTTCCAATAGGACCATAGCTTTTGAACCGTATACCAAGGTGAACAATGAGTGCATAATCGCTGATTTGTGTTTCGACCCATAAGACCATAGTGCGAGTGGAAGCTCATTAATCAATTTCTCTTTATCTCTAGTCAGTCACTTCTTCATGGTGGATTTAGTGGTTTTCTTCACTGCTTTCACTTGCCCATTTGCTTGTGGGTAGGATATCGTGAAAAAGCTCTTCTTGATCCAGTAACACTTGCAAAAGTCCTTGAACTCGATGCTCTCAAACCGAGTCCCGTTCTTCATGATAATTTCTGCCATTCTTCAAACCTACCACTAATATCTTCCATTTTAAATTTAATTACCTTTTTAGTAGTTATTACGGCAAGTGATTCCACGTCATCCTCTTTCATAAAGTAATCAACTGCAACGAAAGCGTATTTAGCTCCTCCTCGTGCTATCAGTAGTACACTAATTATATAGATCTTTGTGTAAATTCTGAAGGCTGGGCTATCAAGATCTTAGCGAATCTTTGGAATCGATCACACCGTCTATTGTAGTTTGTTGAATCTCGATTTATTGTTAGCTAGAAATATCTGTAGCGGATGTCTTATTCGCCTGTGTTTTCCCCTCGGTGTGTTTACTAAAACTACATTCGTGAATTTCCAGAAGAATCTACATAACTTCATCCTTGGTCACATGCCTGAACAAAGGGGAGGAGAATCTTCTCATTTATAGCACTCTACATGTATTACGAATTGTGGTGCCTTTCGAATGAGCTTCTTTTGTTTGTTCCGGTCTTCGAGGAGTATTCCCCTGAGTAGGTAGTCCTTTATTGGCGCTATCCACGACTCTTCCTCCACTATAGTTTCTAGAACTCAATCAATGTTCATTTGATTTAAGCTAGGAGTAGCCAATACTACCACTGGAACCAATCCCATCAGCTGTACTTCTTCAGAACTGGCAAGCTAGCTAAGGAATCGGCCTTCGTATTCTCCTTTGTAGGAATGTGAGATGTCATGTAGTGTTCAAGTCATTGAGCAACTCCCAATCCTTTGCAATGTAAGGGGCTATTTTTGCGCTCTTAGCTTGACATTCCCTGCTAATCCGGTATAAGATTAGTTGGGAGTCGTTGTAGATATGAAAAAAAATTTATTCCCAACTCTTTCGCAATCTTCAGTACTGCTACTAATGCATCATATTCCGCCTCGTTGTTGGTGGCAGGAAATTCAAGGTTTAGGGCATAGAAAATTGACCATCTTTTGGGAGTTTCGTGCATAACTCCGGATCCCTGCTCATGAGCAGAATCCATTTGACACACCACCAGCGAATAATTTCCATTGGGACACTGTGATCACTATTCCTACTAATCATCATCGCGAAAAGTGAACTTGACGATGAAGTCAATTAGCGCCTGTCCGTAAATCGCTCTTCGGGGATCGTTAGTCACACCGTATTGGCATAACTCGATGTTCCATTTAGAAGTCGTCTCGATGTCTTGGGTCAATAGGGTACCTATTTCAAGGGTTACCCATCAGCGCCCTGATCGGGTTAGCCTGGAAATACATTAACCATTTTCTGGATGTTATTAGCAAGCAGTATGCCAGCTTTTCCAACTTCGGGTAGTTTCGCTCAACTCTGGTTAACCACTTTCTAATGTAGTAGATCGGTCGTTGAACCCTAGCTTCCTCGCACATAACCACTGCACAAATGCATGGACAGACACCGCCAGGTAAATTAAAAAGTCCTTATCATCTACTAGTTTAGATCAACAGAACCGATGACATCTCCATATGTCACGAAAATTCTTCGAAAGTAGCCTGGCAGTCCTAATTACATTTAAAGTTCTTCTTACCCTTCTTTAATGCATCAATACACATGTTCGTCAATCTAGAGATTAATCAACTCAATGTTGCATTTTTTCCATTTAAGCATAGTAATTTCTTCATTGTTGGGGCTCTAATGTTTCGTAAGGCGTCAATCTGTTCTGGATTGGCCTCAACGCCCCTAGTATTCACGATGAAACCGAAATTTTTTCTTGAAGCTATGTAGTTAATGCCCCGCTATTACCCCGCTATATCTCATAGCGGGTTTCTACCGCTACGATTTTTCCATATAGCCCAAAAATATAGCCTTTCTGCTTCAATTCCCGCTATTTCCGCTATATCCCGTTATTCCCGCTATATTTTTCTATTTCCGCTATATCTTCTTTAATAAAAAAATAAAAAAAATTACATTTATACATTATAAAAATTATGAAACTGATTTATTTGATTTAATTTTTAATATATTTCTAGAAATGAAAATATTCTAATATTCTACTAAATTCAATTATGTTATATAACAGTTTTACGTTTATTTAAAGTATATTCGCACATGTTTTTTGTTTAAAATTATTTATGTAATAATTATAATTCAATTGAATGATAATTTTTATTTAATTACCATATATATATATATTTGTTAAAACATTAAGTACGATTTTTATATGCTATTTTAGAGCCATCCGTTATATCCCGCTATGACTTTATGCACCTCCACCGCTTCGAATCTGCCGAGCACATTAACTGCATAGTCTGGAAGCCACTCCAAATGAACATTTGAGCGGGTTAATTTTTTCGTACTTCCAAAGGATCTCAAACATCTCCGAGAGTTAATCTAAATAGTTTCCATACACTTGCGACTTCACTATCATGTCATCTATGTAAACTTCCATCATTCGTCAGATTTGGTCCTTGAACATTGTATTAGCCAATCTTTGGTAAGTAGCTCCGACATTCTTCAGATCAAACGACATTACAAGATAGCAATATAATCCTAAGTCCGTAATGAAGCTGATATTCTCCCGATCTGGTTCATGCATCACAATCTAATTATACTCTGAGTAGGCATCCATAAATGAGAGCAATTCGTGCCATGCGGTTCCATCAACGAGCTGGTCGATCTTGGTGAACAAAGAGCAATCATTCGAGCTGGCTTTGTCCAAATCTGAATAATCAATGGAAGTTCACTACTTCCCATTCGATATTCAAACCAACATAGGGTATGACACCCACTCAGGTTAGGTAGCATTATGGATAAAGATGTTGGCCAACACCTTATCCACTTCTTTTAGTGCAGTGGATCGCTCCAGACCTAGGTCGCGTCTCTTCTATCTTATTGACGTGAACTTGGGGTCGATATTAAGTGCGTGACACTCTATCTCCCATGATATCTTGAACATATCTGAACGCGCCCAAGTGAACATGTTCAGATTTGTCCAAAAAAAAGTTAATCAGTTTATTTTGCAATGTTATCCCTAGAAAACCCATCTTAAATACCTAAGTCAGGTCATTCATGTCAATAGGTATAGCCACAGTAATCACTACCTGTGTTACCTGTATCTCCCCTGACTTCTTCCTAGGGTCTGTAGCGTTATCGAAGCGACTATGGTCCCCAAGCCAGGGACTGTTTTGTAATTGCTATGCTTGTAGTTTCTTAATGCGGAGAGTCTTCCCCCTCATTCTTTCCCTTTTCACAGCGTTTAGCTTCACGTAATTCAGCAATGTATCATTCCTTTGCAGTACTTTGGTATGCTCCTCCTACTCATATCTCATTCTCCGTTATAAATTTCATCATCAGATACCATGGAGCCAAAATGATCCTAAGTCGACAAGGGCCGGTCGGCCTAGAAAAGCATTAAAAAGCGAAACACTCATCAACGTTCAAGAATGTCTGTTCTCCTTCTCCGAGTTCTAAAGGAAGGTCGATCGTTCTAATCAGCTGTTTAGATTCACCTGTAAATCCTTTAAGCTTCGTTTTACAGGTGGTCACATCCTTCATGCTAAACTTCATTTGGTCAAAAAAATTTCGAAATAAAATATTGATCGAATTTCCATTTTCAACCAATACTCAATGCAAAACTGTTGGTCTTATCTCGACCATTTCTTCCATTGGATTGAAAGTCGGTGCTTCTACATTCCTAAACACAATGTCCTCCGAAATTATTCATTGTTACTTAGTCGGAACTCCGTCTTCGATGGCATATCAACTCTCGTATGGTACATGCTTCAAAGAACTGGCATATCACTTCGTTTCACCCCAACTCTTCTGGAACTAGGTGAGATCCTCCTGGGATGGTGTTTATAACTAGTCATTCATCAGTTCGCTTGGGCACTTCTCCGTTGGGTCCAGGTGGTTTCCTTTGAGCATTCAACCTTGGGGTCCAGCAGGTTGTCCGGCGTTTTGCAGTTTCTTCACATACTACTGGCGTATGTTGTTTCTTATCAATTCTTCAATGAAATCTTTCAAATGTTGACATTCATTTGTGTTATGCCCATGAGTATCATGGAAGCGACAACACTTCCAGGACTTGTTTTGTTGTTCGATCATTTCCTTCTTAGGAGTTTGTCATACCGCTTAGTTCCTTGAGTGGCAAGATAAATGTTCTCTAAACTGTCATTCAACCGCGTAAATTTATCGGGCCTTAGATTCCTTAGATGTTTCTTGTCCCTGTCACGCCTACCAGTATTTCGATTTCTCTTTTTATGAGTTACAGGTTTCCCTACACTTCCTACAGCAGTTCCGAAACTATTTCCATCTTGTTTAACCGCAACGGTACTCTGAATCACTTCTTTGGTTTTCTCATCGTCGGGATTGCCTTCAACTATATTTGCTTCTTCCAATTTTAGAAACTGATTTGTCTTTCAATGGAATTCCTCCAAGGTAGTAGATTGCCTTATTTTTATCCACCTATCAAAAGGCGTATCCGAGTGAATGCTCCAAACAAGTGCCGTGAATACGAGATATTCCATCGGATTGCTTACTTCCTTGACGGCGACATTAAATCGGTTCAAGAAAGCTTTCAGTGATTTCATGGGTCTTTGTGACAAGCCAGAAAATGACATAGCATCCTTCGGTTGTGCTGTGGGAAGCCAAAAGTACTGTAGAAACATCTTATCCAATTCATCAAACATTGACATAGATTTAGGCGCAAGCCTAGTGAACAACATTGGAGTAACTCCTTCCAAGAATATATGGAAACGCTACAATGAATAACATCTGTAGCTCTAGCTTCATCCATGTCCCATTCGTATTTGAGTAAGCGTTGTCTTAGATAGGTAGTTCCTTTGTAGGATAGCATTGTTAGCATGATGAACTTTCTGGGTTTTCTTCTCTAAAGATATTTTCTGTAAATGGGGTTCGTCTTGATGAGGAACCCCGATCGTCATCCTTTCAGCTCCTGATCTCCTCCACCAACAATTTGACCATATAACAGATGAACTCCTCGCTAACATAGTAATCCAAAGGTCGAATATCAGGGGCTACACCGAGTGCTTGATTTCACAAACTGTCTCGATTTGCTAACCGACATTTAAGTGCTCTAGTCTCCGGGAGTGCCACCCCGTCGGCATTTAGTGGATTTACGTTTGGCTGAGCTACGATTACCTGAGCTCCACCTTCAACAGCATCAACATCCAACTCCAAATCATCATCATCAAGCTTGTTTTCATCAAGCTACAAGTCCAAATCCTCCTTAGAAACAACCACGGCATCACCTTCCTAAGTAGCATTTGCATGAGCATTCCTTTCTGTACCGAGAGATATTCTTTCGGTACCGATTGGTCTTCTTAAGAGGGGATTGCACCCGCTTCCTCTTGAAAGTTGTCATGCGGGTCCACTAGTTACTTCCTTCTACTTTTTATTTCTATCTCTCATGTTTAGGCCAGAAATAGGGGAATTATATTGTTCTATAATATGTGAAGTTTCCCTTCTAGTTCTTCTAGTTCCTGATGGTTGCAAGGTTAGCAAAGCAACCCTCTTGTCCACAAAAGCATTTTGTCCATCCAACATTTTCTGGTTAAGTTCATAGATCATCTTATCAAACTCTCCTCTAGTCGGTACTTCATGTTAAGCAAAGGATCCTAGTATTGCGTTTCCTTTATTAAATTTCATTTGGTTAGTGTTTACTTCATCACCACCAGCTACCGCTCCTACGGATCTTACGAAGGATGATTTTTCCTTTCAAAATTCCATAGATTTCCAATAGCAATTATTAAAGCAAGTTCTTTGGATCTAACTTCTGGATCCTTCCAATCCAAATTAGAGAGCTAGATCTAAGCTTGGATTCATTTTTCTCATTGAAAGCACTTAAATGTTGATGCCAAAATGGATCAACACTTAAGAATGAGTTGTAGAGAACTTGTAAGACCTAGATATAGCATATAACAGTAGAAATGAAAGAAAAATAACAGAGAGATGCCATATTTTTATTAGATTTCGATAACCTTTGGCCTACGTCCACTTCGTATCTTTACTTATTACGAAACTGGGAGAGTTTGTATGAGATTACAAAGAATTAGAGTGACAAGTACAAAATGTTGATAAGGTCGATGCCTAGAACTATCAGGAGTAGCTGGCTCAGTTACGATTTCAGGGAGGAAGATGGTGAAAAGCCATAGAATCCCAGATCCAGAGTGCAGAAAAAAGATCCAAGTGATCCTCTTTTGGTTGCACATAGGTGTGTATTTATAGGGAAATATGTGTGTTGGGTCAAAAGCCTACATACAGTAGAGTCCAAGAGTTAGCCTAATGTCACAAAAAGATCGCAAGGTCCACCGAGTCAAAATAATAACTCGGTATCGATTCATTAGACTTAGTTCCTGGTTATTTCCTTAAGTGGAAATTAGTCCAACTTTTTTGCTCTACTTTTCTAACTCAAGTTGACGTGTTCCATGCTCTTCGCATCGATATTTGGCTGTTTTCGGTGAACGCTCCATTATCACTTCAGTCAACCGGCTTTCTTCTCTTCAACTCTTGGAATTGATCGTCGAAACACTAGGAAAAAGCTTGGCCACAAGTTGAAGGGGTAGAAAATAAGCCGCATGAAGTTGGAGAAGTGGAATGGGGAAGAAAAATGACTCTATAGTGAGCCAAATGACTTGGAACCAATTTATTTGCTTAGCTTAATTCTTGGTGAAACTCATCCAAGTTGTTTCCTTGCTCCATCTAAGCGTGTTTCTAAGATTTTGAGTCTTTTCTTCTTCATCTTGATGTTATATCTTTCGTTAACTTCTTCTTGGTTAAAAACCCAGTTAACAAACCTTATATGATATTTTGAAAATTTCCTCCAATAGAAATATTCAAGCATTACCCCATTTATTTGATTTGTATATTGGCCTTCCTTCTTCTATCTTCCTTGCTAAGTATTTAGAGATCCCCCATTTTCTATTTGATTTGAAGCTTTTTTATTTTATTTATAAGTGATTTGAGGGGATAGAATTAAAGATTAGATTAGATTTTTGCTTTTTAGTTGATAGGAGGCTAGGGTCTTTAGAATGAAAGGAGGTTGGCTAAGTATTCATAGGTAAAAATTAGGTGAAGTCTAGGCTTAGGAAACTTATTGCTTAACCTGCATCCCTTATTCTTACATATATAGAAAATTCATTTTCTTTTGCTTTGTCAAATAATGTTTATCCTAACTCTAATCAGTAGCATTACTTGGAATTAATTCAATATCTTTAACTGATATTTGTACATACGTATTATTAATTGTTGTATGGAATTATCAACTAATATTGATTAGGAGCCTTGCTCTTTATTAGTAACTGTTCAATCAGTTGTGATAAATTGATGTTAACCTTTCCAAATTCAATAGTTGGATTTACCCTTATTTTTTATAAATAAGGATATAGCACATATTTTCCTTAAGAAATGCATTCCTTCCATAAATATATTGTTATCTTCTCTTTAAAATATGCAACATTTTCTTTCATTCATTATAACATTACTTTTATTATGCTGTTAATTAATGTTTTTCCTATAAAGTAGTTTAAAGTCTGTGCATGCAAATAACTGTTAACATTTTATTTTAATGCGCAAAAAACAATTGTACTCTTTTTTTGAATACAGTCAAGAGAACCTGACAGACTGGCAAACTCCTGAGGTGAGTTAAGTCGTGTCTATCCACTTCAACTCATGGCACCAAGATCCTCCGGTACTTTCTATAATATTGACTTGATCCTATGATCAACCATTAAGCTTAAATTTCAAAATAGGGCCAAAACCGATAATGCGCGTTACACTAAACTTTTCATTGCTATTTTATTCTAGGGATCTAATTTACATACTTTTTTTAGCAAGGATGTATGATGTATTTTAAAACCAAATAGGGACTTTAGCCAAACTGTCTTGTACGTAAAATTACTAAAATGCCCATTTTCATTAATTAATTATTCTTATCAAAGATACGTGGTGTTACATTCTCCCTACTAAAATAATTTCATCCCTAAATTCCAAGAGACAAAATCGCAACTCATAAACTCAATCATATAATAGCAATTGTGCATGTGCAATACATACACTCAAACCACACTACAAACAAAGCAATCCAACAATTCATTTCGAACATATTCTGTAACGATCCTAAATTTTGAACAATTTAAATTTTGAATATTTAATTAATTTTAAATATTTGAATGATAATTTAAATTGAATTTCCAATATAACAATGAAATTGGTGATTAAATTTTAAAATTTAATCTATAAAGAGTTGAATAAAAATTTAAATTTGACTTCGGAGTTGAGATTGAATATGGAATTTGTAATTGAAATTCAAACTAATAACTTAGAAAAATAATTTGGATTTAAGGATTATTACTTACGTAAATAAAAAATTGAATTAAATTTTGATTTGAAACTATGAGGCTATTTGAATTTTTCAAGTTAATATGAAGAACATATTTGAATTTAAAAATTTGAGTTTGAAGTTTGTAAATTTATTTAAATTCCCTTCAAAATTTTTGTTAAGGGTTGAGTGGGCTTTGTAGTAATATCGGCCCATGTTTATTTTTGATACCGTTCCCTTGTTAATTCAATCCAAACCCGTTTCATATTTTTCACTCATTCGGAAAAAAAAAACCTAAACGAAAATAAAAAGAAAAAGAATGGCGGCTTCAGTTCTCATTTTCGTTCCTCTCCGGAAACTAGGGCTTGCGATACAATTTGGGGCTTCAATCTTCGTTCGAGGGTGCTAATTCCCACCTCGGCTGTTCGATTCGAGTTATGGTGAGTCTTTTGGCTCACGATTTATTTTAATGCAAGTATTTAAATTTGTTTGAATTTGAATGCTTGGTTGCATGCTATGATTTGGGGGTTGTGGTTTTCAGTTGCTCGGTTAAAATTGAATTCTAGACTAATAAGAACAGATGACTCACTGCATGTTGGCTGTTGGTTGTTCTTTTGCTATGAATTGCTCTGTTAATTTGTTATTTAAACTGATGAGGACAAATACTATTGAATTTAATTTTATTTAAACTGGTAAGAACAGACACAAATTTGGAATTTATATTTGTTTTGAACTGTTGAGAGCAAATGCTATTTAGATTTTTATTTAAACTGTTAAGAACAGAAGCTGCTTAAATTTGTTTTAAACTGATAAGAATAGATGCAATCAAATCTTGCTTTTAAATCTGATAAGAACAGATGCTATTTGTAATCTTGCTTTTTAAACTGATAAGAATAGATGCAATCAAATCTTGCTTTTTAACCTGATAAGAACAGATGCTATTTGTAATTTTGCTTTTAAATCTGATGAGAACAGATGCTATTTAAACTTGGCCTTAAATCTGTCATGCGTGGATGCCTGCATTTATTTTCTTCTCTGATATATGTTATTGCTTGCATGTGTTTATTTGTGAGAAATCCTTCATCCTCTTTATCTGATGCATATATAAAACTCTGTTGTTAATTGCTTCTCTGTTTCCATGCTTGTGAGCAAACTCATTTATCTACCTATATGTTTCTGATTTTATGGTTGACTCTTGAAGTATGATGGTTTAGATGACTGCATGTTTGAATTTACATATTTTTATGGATATAAATGTATGAGTATGTATAAATGCATATCTCTGTTGTGAGTAACATTTATTTTAAAAGGAAATTTAAGTATAAAATTGTTGCTTAAATAAGTATGCTCTAAGTATGTTATCTGATTGCATGATGAGTAGTATGCTTGTTAGTAACTTTTTCTTTTCAAAAATTTAAGTATTAAACTGTTGCTTGATTTATGACTTGTGTATGTTTACCTGGATTTCAAGTTGATTTGTATGATTTGCCTCATTAGTTTAAAAACTCAAGTATAGTTATGATGATGTATGTTTGTTCCTGTAATTGTATTGAGTATATGAGTATAAGTTACTGTTCTATGATTTTACAGTTTTCTCCTAAGTTCCAGGTCTAAAATTTTAAAAGAAAAACTTAAGTGTTTTTAAAAATTAATCTTTAATAATATAAGAGATTTGGTCAATGTATGTTTAATATAGCATAAATGATAAGGTTAAGATTTTGTTTAAGATGAATAAAAGATAAATATACCTGTAGTTTTACTGGTAACACAGTTATAGCAAAGCAAATTAAAATCTGTCAAAATCCAGTTGATTGTTAGTCTCAGGTGTATGAATCAAAGTTAAAACTAAATTGTGATTATTTAAAATCAAATTGCAAATTTTTAGTGATGAATTTTTGGTGCATTGCTGTTTTATCTGGGAAAGGGGAATGCTAGACCTAGTTTTATTTGGCACTGCTTTGATTGATCGGGAGGAAACCACAAGTGACCGAGTGTCTTGATTTTTGGGTTAATGGTAGTTGGAGCATTGATGCAGGTGTGGTCGGTGTAGTTGTCGATAAGGTGGTCGGAGGAGGAGGAAATGAGGGTTTACAGATTGGGTGGAAGTGCCTATTGCAGACAGATTTTGAATTGGGGAAAACTCGAATCTGATTTCGAGTGTGTTGAGGGATTGTGATGATCGCGAGGTGATGTAAGGAAGGTCGGCGACTTGCTCATGGCCTGGGAGGTGGCCGGAGGTGGCTACAGCCACCGTGCATATGCACGGTGAAGAGTGGTGACAGGTTTAAGTTTTGGTTGCTGTGTTCTTTTTGACTCGGGTCATAACTCGAGTAAATCGAGTTTTTACTCGAAGTTGAGTTATATTTTACTCGAAGCAAACAAAGGGGGAACTCGGGTTGCTTCTGTAATTGCAGGTTTTTGGAAAAACTGTAGTTTTAATTTAAAGTTTGTTTAAATCTAGGTGCAGGTTTTCTATCAAGGAATTAAAACTAGATTTAAAGAATGGTTTTCAATCTAAGTTGAATCTCAGTTTTTAAACCTAATTCAAACTTTTTGAATTAAATATTTACAGGTTACTTTGGAAACCTGTATATTTCCAGTTTAAAAGAAATTGAGTTTTTTTTTTAAGAAAAGGAAATCTGAAGCAGTTTTAAACAGGAGTTTAAAACTTAAATTTCAAAAGTATGAATTTCAAACTGAGATTTGAATTCCAGTTTTTAAATTTAATCCAATCTTTCTAAAAGTAAAAACTGTTTCAGGTTTTTAAAGCCAGAGAGTAATTTTGCAGTTTTAGTTTAAATGAATTCATATTTTTCTTTAATAAAATCTGATTCAAATGGAAGTTGAATCTTAATTCAAATGTAGTTTTGAATTCAAAAGTTTTAAAAAATGAGAATCTTAAATTTAAACAAGTTTTAAATTCTGTTTAAACCAAGACTAAAAACAGTTCAGGTTTACTTTTAAAACCTGACCTTTGAATTTAAACAAGTTTGTATGTTTTAAATATTGAGCAAATTTAAATGTTTTAAACCAGATTTAAATTGGTTTTGAAATTTAGTTAAAACAGTGTATGGTTGATGAGACCTGTTGCATGTAAGTATATAATGTTTGCTTGTGATTTAATGTGAATGTGTGCCTATGAGCATGCAATCTGGAAAATGACCAGAAATCATATTTTTGAGGTGGATCTGAACATTTAGATAATGCTGTGTTTTTATAAGTATGAATGTGATGCATGTTGGATTTCCTAAACTACTTGATGTTGCCTGATTTTCGTGGATCGTTACTGTTGTTAGATTTTTATTTCGATATTTGCTTTAAACAGTTAGTCAAGCACTATGCCTATGCATTAACTTATTTTGTCCTTGTTGCTTTATACCTTGAAATTGAACATATAGCCCAAAGTATGTTACTTTGATTTGCACGTCCCTGTAGTTTGGCTTGGTTGGCTGCCCAGATTTGTTCTTGTTGGTTTGATATAAGTGTACTCCTGTACACCCCTTATGCTCATTTGTGGGAATTTATATCATTTACATCCTCTTTTATTAGGACTAATCCAATTTGTTTCATCATCTATGTTTCCATTTTATTCAGTTCATTACAAATTTATTTACTTGAGTTAAGATTAATCCTGACTCGAGTGTTTTTGTGTTTGCAATTAACGCTCGGGTCAGACCGAGTATTTCTACAACTTGAAGATTCTCTCGCAGCGAAGTTAGAGAGAGGGGGATTTCGGCATTCACTAAAGTTTTTCAGCAAAATTTTTCTTGTACTTTAAAACATAAATTGTTTCCGCTGTATAAATTCAAATGTAATTTATTGTATAACTCTGATATTTGTATATAAAAGAAAAGTTTGTTTATAAAATATATTATTGTTCTGTGATTCTGTAGCTGATTCTGTTTAAATGTTATAAACTAAATAACAATCCGTCATCTTGAACGTTTCTAGTTGGTTTAATTACCGACTAGAGGCGGTTAGGGCGGCGGGTCGTTACAAAGTGGTATCAGAGCTTTGGTTTACACAAAGCTTAGTTTATGGCATTTAATATGAATAGTTACTAGAACCACTTCAAAGAAAGTGTTTTCAAATCTAAAGAAGTTTAAAATTGTTTTCTTTAAAATAAAAAGGTATTTTGAAAATTAGAATTATTTTTGGAGATTCCCCTCTCTAAATTTAGGTTTGCGACCGTTTCTCTTCGGTGAGGTCTCGTTAGACTTGAGTTTCGATCATTCGGAAACTCATTATTGAATTTTTGAGAGTTATGGAAAATGAAACATGAGTTAAGAGAATTAATGAATTGGTTTAAATTGGCTTAAATCAAATATTTTGAATATCTTCAAAGTAATTGGAAAATAAAATGATATGTCAATTTGATTATAATCAAATGGATTATTGAACTATAACTTGGAAATTTAATTTTGAATTCTTTTGAAAATTGATTTCAAATGTGGTGAAGAACGATTTAGTAAATAAATGGATTATAAGTATTTAACTTATAATATGGATTTTGGGTATATAACTAAGTTATATGAATTGAATTGAATCAAATTAGTAAAGGAGATTATAAAACAAAGTTTATAACTAGAAATGTAATTTCTAAAGATGTTTATAAAATCCGCAAATGACTTATTTTGATAAGTAAATTATTGTAACTTATTAAAGGAGTTATATCTATGGTTTTGGACAATAAATGAGATATAAAAAGAGATATGAATCTAATGAAAATTTATAAGAGATTTAAATTGATGCAATGAAGAATTTGAATTTGAATGGGCATGGAAATAAGTTAAGTGGAAAACTTAATATTGGAAAGTTTGAAATCAGCTTAAAACTATGAGTTAAGTCGAAGTTGGAAAAGTTAAATGAGAATATTTTTGGGAAAATAATATTATGAAATGAAGTTAATCCATTTTTTTTAAGTTGTTTTGAAATGTATTTAAAAGAAGGATTTCTTTTAAGAATGAAATATATACTTGATTTTGGTTTAAGTATATCAAATATTTTCAAAAATGTTGAAAATAAATGGATTTGTAAATTACTTATTATTGAATAAGTATGGAAATATTTTCCAATATGAAATGAAAGGTTTGGAATTTTATCTTTTCAAGATAAAGTGTAAAGTGAATGTTTTGAGATTTTATCTTTTAAAGATAAATTGAAAAGTGAATATTTGAATTTGTTTCAAATGGTTAAGTGTGAAAAATTTTATATCTTGTAAAGATATTATTTTTGGGAAATTTGAACACTTAGTTCAACTTGGAAAATTTTCAAAGTGATTGAATTTTGAGTTAAATTGAGTTTAACTTTGACACACAAAAACAATGTAAGTTGAACTTTGAATTTTAAATAGATGATTTGGATTGTATGTCTAACGTCGTGAATTGACGACATATCAATTGATCTCTATTAAATATATATCTGTGGTGGCGGAGAATTTACTCTCTTAGCTTAACACCCTTCTCTGAGACGTACGAGCTCAGAGGTTATATATCGATAGACATCAATTATGTGTTGAGGATTGACGATGTAACGTGAAATCCAAATCGAGTGTGAAGTCGATAATAAATTGGATTATGAATGTGAATTAGGTTTGAGATAACCTTAAATTTCCAAATCGGCTTAGAGGAAAATTTTAAATGGATGATGAAATGAAAAAAATTTGTGAAACCTCTATTTGTTATGGGTATGAAATATTGTGGTTTTCATAACGTATATTTGTGAATACGATTAATTCGAAAACCAATTAGTTTGGAAAAGTAATTGTTGTGGAAAACTTATGTAAGTACATGAGTATGATATGTACTAAATGTGAAATGAAATATTGTATATGTATGTATGATATTATGTTTTCCAAATTGAGGATATGGAAAAGTACCTTCCATTTAAACTTTGTGAAGGTTGTTGGAACTCGAGATGAGTGTCCATTTGAAAATCGTAGCTACGTAGTATTTCCATTAGTTGGAATGTCCTTTTGGACTGGTATAGTGTGCTAGCGTAATTCGAGGGGCGAGATGCCTATGGTTACAAGCGATTCCACTGGGATAGTGGCGTAACCGCCGTGTATACCGCGATCTAGTTACACTCGGGTGGTAGCGTAATTTGAGGGGCGTGATGCCTACAGTTACAAGCGATTCCACTGGGATAGTGGCGTAACCGCTGTGTAAACTGCAATCTACAAACCAAAGCGTAATTCGAGGGGCGAGATGCCTACGGTCACGAGCGATTCTACTGGGATAGTAGCGTAACCGCCGTGTGAACCGCGATCTTTGGCAACAACCATGGCGAAATTCAAGGGATGAGATATCCACAGTTACAAGCGACTCTACTGGGATAGTAGCGGAACCGCCGAGTAAACTGTGATCCATGGGGGAATGTGCTTTCCATATCCATTTTTAAAAGAATTTTTAAAAGTATTTTCACTGGGAATTGAAGCAAGTATATTTAGTACTTGGAGATTGTTAGACTTGCGCCTGGCCAGCGTATGCCTAATGTCTTTAAGAACGACAGTAGACTTGTTAAATTTCGAGTTAGCAAGTATTTTCAAACTTTAAATAGAAAATCAATTATATGAAATTAAAGTGACATAAATTCTAACCTAATAAATTAAGGAAGAGGATTTTTGGAATGTTTTGAAAAGTCCACAGCTTTGGAAAAGTTATACTATGTAAATTTCTTAAATGAAGAAGTTCAAATTTAAAATTTGGGTTTTTGTAAGTTGGAAATTTTAGTAAAGATTTTTGTGTCTTGATTGTAGAAAAATAATAGACAAATGAGTTAATAAACAAAGCTAGTGAGATAAAACAAATAGAATGAATCCTATATTCATTTATTTCTAATAAGTTTCGAACTAGATAAAATTGTTAAAATATAAATATTAGTGAGATTTCAACAATCATTTCTCCTTACTTGTAATTTCGGGACGAAATTCTTTTAAGGAGGGCAGATTGTAACGATCCTAAATTTTGAACAATTTAAATTTTGAATATTTAATTAATTTTAAATATTTGAATGATAATTTAAATTGAATTTCCAATATAACAATGAAATTGGTGATTAAATTTTAAAATTTAATCTATAAAGAGTTGAATAAAAATTTAAATTTGACTTCGGAGTTGAGATTGAATATGGAATTTGTAATTGAAATTCAAACTAATAACTTAGAAAAATAATTTGGATTTAAGGATTATTACTTACGTAAATAAAAAATTGAATTAAATTTTGATTTGAAACTATGAGGCTATTTGAATTTTTCAAGTTAATATGAAGAACATATTTGAATTTAAAAATTTGAGTTTGAAGTTTGTAAATTTATTTAAATTCCCTTCAAAATTTTTGTTAAGGGTTGAGTGGGCTTTGTAGTAATATCGGCCCATGTTTATTTTTGATACCGTTCCCTTGTTAATTCAATCCAAACCCGTTTCATATTTTTCACTCATTCGGAAAAAAAAAACCTAAACGAAAATAAAAAGAAAAAGAATGGCGGCTTCAGTTCTCATTTTCGTTCCTCTCCGGAAACTAGGGCTTGCGATACAATTTGGGGCTTCAATCTTCGTTCGAGGGTGCTAATTCCCACCTCGGCTGTTCGATTCGAGTTATGGTGAGTCTTTTGGCTCACGATTTATTTTAATGCAAGTATTTAAATTTGTTTGAATTTGAATGCTTGGTTGCATGCTATGATTTGGGGGTTGTGGTTTTCAGTTGCTCGGTTAAAATTGAATTCTAGACTAATAAGAACAGATGACTCACTGCATGTTGGTTGTTGGTTGTTCTTTTGCTATGAATTGCTCTGTTAATTTGTTATTTAAACTGATGAGGACAAATACTATTGAATTTAATTTTATTTAAACTGGTAAGAACAGACACAAATTTGGAATTTATATTTGTTTTGAACTGTTGAGAGCAAATGCTATTTAGATTTTTATTTAAACTGTTAAGAACAGAAGCTGCTTAAATTTGTTTTAAACTGATAAGAATAGATGCAATCAAATCTTGCTTTTAAATCTGATAAGAACAGATGCTATTTGTAATCTTGCTTTTTAAACTGATAAGAATAGATGCAATCAAATCTTGCTTTTTAACCTGATAAGAACAGATGCTATTTGTAATTTTGCTTTTAAATCTGATGAGAACAGATGCTATTTAAACTTGGCCTTAAATCTGTCATGCGTGGATGCCTGCATTTATTTTCTTCTCTGATATATGTTATTGCTTGCATGTGTTTATTTGTGAGAAATCCTTCATCCTCTTTATCTGATGCATATATAAAACTCTGTTGTTAATTGCTTCTCTGTTTCCATGCTTGTGAGCAAACTCATTTATCTACCTATATGTTTCTGATTTTATGGTTGACTCTTGAAGTATGATGGTTTAGATGACTGCATGTTTGAATTTACATATTTTTATGGATATAAATGTATGAGTATGTATAAATGCATATCTCTGTTGTGAGTAACATTTATTTTAAAAGGAAATTTAAGTATAAAATTGTTGCTTAAATAAGTATGCTCTAAGTATGTTATCTGATTGCATGATGAGTAGTATGCTTGTTAGTAACTTTTTCTTTTCAAAAATTTAAGTATTAAATTGTTGCTTGATTTATGACTTGTGTATGTTTACCTGGATTTCAAGTTGATTTGTATGATTTGCCTCATTAGTTTAAAAACTCAAGTATAGTTATGATGATGTATGTTTGTTCCTGTAATTGTATTGAGTATATGAGTATAAGTTACTGTTCTATGATTTTACAGTTTTCTCCTAAGTTCCAGGTCTAAAATTTTAAAAGAAAAACTTAAGTGTTTTTAAAAATTAATCTTTAATAATATAAGAGATTTGGTCAATGTATGTTTAATATAGCATAAATGATAAGGTTAAGATTTTGTTTAAGATGAATAAAAGATAAATATACCTGTAGTTTTACTGGTAACACAGTTATAGCAAAGCAAATTAAAATCTGTCAAAATCCAGTTGATTGTTAGTCTCAGGTGTATGAATCAAAGTTAAAACTAAATTGTGATTACTTAAAATCAAATTGCAAATTTTTAGTGATGAATTTTTGGTGCATTGCTGTTTTATCTGGGAAAGGGGAATGCTAGACCTAGTTTTATTTGGCACTGCTTTGATTGATCGGGAGGAAACCACAAGTGACCGAGTGTCTTGATTTTTGGGTTAATGGTAGTTGGAGCATTGATGCAGGTGTGGTCGGTGTAGTTGTCGATAAGGTGGTCGGAGGAGGAGGAAATGAGGGTTTACAGATTGGGTGGAAGTGCCTATTGCAGACAGATTTTGAATTGGGGAAAACTCGAATCTGATTTCGAGTGTGTTGAGGGATTGTGATGATCGCGAGGTGATGTAAGGAAGGTCGGCGACTTGCTCATGGCCTGGGAGGTGGCCGGAGGTGGCTACAGCCACCGTGCATATGCACGGTGAAGAGTGGTGACAGGTTTAAGTTTTGGTTGCTGTGTTCTTTTTGACTCGGGTCATAACTCGAGTAAATCGAGTTTTTACTCGAAGTTGAGTTATATTTTACTCGAAGCAAACAAAGGGGGAACTCGGGTTGCTTCTGTAATTGCAGGTTTTTGGAAAAACTGTAGTTTTAATTTAAAGTTTGTTTTAAATCTAGGTGCAGGTTTTCTATCAAGGAATTAAAACTAGATTTAAAGAATGGTTTTCAATCTAAGTTGAATCTCAGTTTTTAAACCTAATTCAAACTTTTTGAATTAAATATTTACAGGTTACTTTGGAAACCTGTATATTTCCAGTTTAAAAGAAATTGAGTTTTTTTTTTAAGAAAAGGAAATCTGAAGCAGTTTTAAACAGGAGTTTAAAACTTAAATTTCAAAAGTATGAATTTCAAACTGAGATTTGAATTCCAGTTTTTAAATTTAATCCAATCTTTCTAAAAGTAAAAACTGTTTCAGGTTTTTAAAGCCAGAGAGTAATTTTGCAGTTTTAGTTTAAATGAATTCATATTTTTCTTTAATAAAATCTGATTCAAATGGAAGTTGAATCTTAATTCAAATGTAGTTTTGAATTCAAAAGTTTTAAAAAATGAGAATCTTAAATTTAAACAAGTTTTAAATTCTGTTTAAACCAAGACTAAAAACAGTTCAGGTTTACTTTTAAAACCTGACCTTTGAATTTAAACAAGTTTGTATGTTTTAAATATTGAGCAAATTTAAATGTTTTAAAGCAGTTTAAATTGGTTTTGAAATTTAGTTAAAACAGTGTATGGTTGATGAGACCTGTTGCATGTAAGTATATAATGTTTGCTTGTGATTTAATGTGAATGTGTGCCTATGAGCATGCAATCTGGAAAATGACCAGAAATCATATTTTTGAGGTGGATCTGAACATTTAGATAATGCTGTGTTTTTATAAGTATGAATGTGATGCATGTTGGATTTCCTAAACTGCTTGATGTTGCCTGATTTTCGTGGATCGTTACTGTTGTTAGATTTTTATTTCGATATTTGCTTTAAACAGTTAGTCAAGCACTATGCCTATGCATTAACTTATTTTGTCCTTGTTGCTTTATACCTTGAAATTGAACATATAGCCCAAAGTATGTTACTTTGATTTGCACGTCCCTGTAGTTTGGCTTGGTTGGCTGCCCAGATTTGTTCTTGCTGGTTTGATATAAGTGTACTCATGTACACCCCTTATGCTCATTTGTGGGAATTTATATCATTTACATCCTCTTTTATTAGGACTAATCCAATTTGTTTCATCATCTCTGTTTCCATTTTATTCAGTTCATTACAAATTTATTTACTTGAGTTAAGATTAATCCTGACTCGAGTGTTTTTGTGTTTGCAATTAACGCTCGGGTCAGACCGAGTATTTCTACAGCTTGAAGATTCTCTCGCAGCGAAGTTAGAGAGAGGGGGATTTCGGCATTCACTAAAGTTTTTCAGCAAAATTTTTCTTGTACTTTAAAATATAAATTGTTTCCGCTGTATAAATTCAAATGTAATTTATTGTATAACTCTGATATTTGTATATAAAAGAAAAGTTTGTTTATAAAATATATTATTGTTCTGTGATTCTGTAGCTGATTCTGTTTAAATGTTATAAACTAAATAACAATCCGTCATCTTGAACGTTTCTAGTTGGTTTAATTACCGACTAGAGGCGGTTAGGGCGGCGGGTCGTTACATATTCGTTTCTTAACATTTCTTGCAATATAATATATGATATCCATGTGGACACTAACTATAATTTGAATTCCGGTAACAGTATCTAGCCATGGCAAAATAGGTACAAATAAAATCAATACAAAAAATAACCAAATAAAGGCAAATAAATAACATTCATCCATCAAACCAACAGATGTCATGAATACGTGACGAATAATGCATAATACTAATGCAACTTCTATATGAATGCAAGATTATGAAATATCGGTATGAATGCAAAACATCCTAAAATATGCTGATAATTTCTATATGTGTGCAACATGATATATAATGAATCAAGTCACATCTCAAAACATAAACCACACGATAAAGCATATCACAGCATCCAATTTCCTAATTTAATATTAATTATCTACAACAACCATTCATCCTTACCTAAATAAACTAATCAAGCTAACAAAGAAACAAATGGAAAAATCCTCTAATAAATAGTAGAAATGAAAAGATACGATTCTCTCCTCCTCTTTCCAAGTAATCTCAATCGGATCATTTTTAATCTTAACTTATTGACTGTACTACTGGCATATATACTTAATCTAACTCACTAAAAAATGCTCGTGCATAGGTAAACCTCTATAATCCACACTACCAACCTAGATAAACTACTGTCGACTTACGCCATAACTGGTTGCCTTAGCATAAATATGCCTAGTAAAAAATATAATGCAACCCTAATTGCACATACAAAATGCGTTAGATCATCTCATTAGTATACCGATCGCACCATCTTCTAAATATTATGTTAAGAAAACTTGCAAGTGGACCGTGACTCACCTTAAATCAAATAACTTAAATCACTTGCTATTTCTCATTTCATCTAAGAAAATAAAAATATTGTGATGTCTTAAACTGGTGAAAATATCATAACTTCTCTGCAAATTTCTATCCAACTTAAGTTGTATTATTTCACTTAAGATGACACTCCTTCAATCCTCTAACAGTCATGATATCAAGATACCACCTTTCTAGTCTGCAAAAATCTTATCATAAGTTCCACAGCATATAGGAAAGTAAACATTCAAGTATTCAAGTAAAGTAATCCTATTTAATTCACCTATTGAAACATAGCAAACAAAATCCTAAATCTACGTGTAACCTTAAATTGTTTTAACATAAAAGTAATCAATTAGGTGCACGTATTATGAAACACAAAGTATATACACTTAAGTCAATGCTTTACAATGGTTTCTTTGAATCGATAGTCTCCCTTAAATCCAAAGGATAATTTAGAGGAATCTAAATTTTCCATTCTCAAAATTTTACCCAAGGCTGCAAAAATTGCTAGGAAAATGCTAGACATACGTGTGAACTAGGAATTAATCGCCTAGGAGAGGATTCATTGGGGATCAGGAGTAAATGTTTTTGATAAACTCTTGCATTTTGAATAAAATTTTATTATTTTGTTTACTATTAATAGATCCAAAATGGGATTTTATGGGTTTGGAAGAAACCTTGGAGAAAAAAATGTTTGAAACTAGCATTTTGATACTTATATGAGAAACTAAGCTTATCGATCCATAAACGATGCCTATAAAACTCAGTCACATGCTTAAATTTATGGTAAATCTCATCTAGGTGGACTAGGCGGATAGCTAAGCATAAGTCTAGCCCAACGCCTAAGCGGGTGCCTAGAAGGATTTTTACAACAGAAATTTTACCAAAGTTTTCAAATCTCATTTTCAATGAAAATTGTCTCTCAATGCATGCCAACTATAATATCTTTCACTTGATGAAAATCCAGATTCTTGATTTAACCATTCATTGTGTAAGCTTAACTCTAACTTCATCCACGACAACTTTTGCAATATAAAATTCCAAATTTTACCATTTCTTTGCACTAAACCACTAATGGAAACATTTTCCCGATTATAACTTCTCCTTATTTTTACCTCAACTGTAATATGATTGAGACAACTGAATATGGGATGACGTCTAGCCATATTAGTCCAATAGACATAATACTCAATAACTTAAATATTTTTGTACCCAAAACAACATCTACGAACATTTGAAATGGATAACGCGCTAGCCTAGTGAACATAATATGAAACTTAGGTCACATTCAACCCCAACAATGTACTTGCAATTGCGACCACAACTCATGTTTCGATGCTTCATAAATATCACAGCAAAACATATATAGTAAGAAGACAATCTACTTAGGGCATCAGCTATAACACTGGGTTTACGTGGATATATAAAATACCGATATTATACAATATTAAGAACTTTATCTGTCTCAACTGCCTTAAATTCAAATCTTTTTGGAAGAATAATTACTATAGGGGTTTCAAATATATAAATAACTCAATTCCCATAAAAGATAATGCCTTCAAGGTTTGAGGGCAAAAATAATAGCCGGTAACTCAAGATTATGAGTTGGATAATATTTTTCATGTCCTTTCAACCGTCGACTAGCAATACCAACAACACTACTCTCATGCATCAACACAGCACCCATCTTGTACCTAAAGCATTTGTATATACAACAAATGCTTTTTAACTATCATGGGGTATTAAAATAAGTGTACAAGTCAACAACTCTTTTAGCTTAACAAAGCATTCCCACACATTGATTTCCATGAGAAAAGTAAATTTTTCTCAACAAGGCATGTCGATAGTGTAGAAACCTTCGCAAAATCTTCAATAAAGTTCATGCAATAGTCATCTAAGCAAAGAAAACTCTTTACCTTCGTAGCATTTTTTGGTACACGTCAATCTTGTACTGCAGCAGCTTTATTTAAAATTAAAATGACTATAGACATAACACATCTTATGCTAAGCTCTAATAACTCAAAGCATATTTGGATAAAATGGCATAAGTAGTGTATACTCTTTGCAATGGAAAAATTCAATTTGATACTCTACGCTTGCAACTCATCGTTGATTGAAAAGGCCACTAATTTCCATGGTAATTTTTTTCTTACCACATGTCATCCAATGTTTTGCAATTCCAGAATTTTCAATACCAGCATATCTTTAGCACATTGGCATATTGACTATTCTAGTTAGTTCACCATAATCAATTAAAATTTTATTGCGTAATTCCTCTAACTCCAATCAAATTTCATGTATAAATATCAATAAACTTTTACAATTTAGTTTTTAAATCAAATATATTTTATTTCTAATTTAATTCTCCATAAAACTAGTAACATCAAAAATCATAAAATTTTGTGCTAATTTTAGCAAATATTTCTTTTTGACAAAAATCATGACATTTTGTTAATTTAAAATTTATCCAAAATGGTCCAATTTAACATAGAAAATCAGACATCTAAACCGTATCATTTTAAAATTTTACGTCTATAAGTAAGAAACTTTCACGAAAGAGTATTGCAACATTTTACTTTTCTCTCAATAAATGATGAAAATATTTATAAAATAAAGACAATAAAAAAGATAGGTTTTACTTATTTTTCAATTTACCATTCAAAAGTTACATTATCGAAAATAAAGTACGCATCAAAAGATAAGTGCAACAATGTGCCTAACATTAAAAACTTTACAAAAATAAAAGCTTTAAAATGGAATTTTTTTAATATTTCCATATATGAAGCTTAAATTAAATTTTACTAGTTCAAACTTCAACTCTTAGCCTAAACACTAATTTCTCTAACCATTTAGAAAAACATTGCAATTAAACTAAATAACTTAATTGTAGTAGATGAAAACAACATAACTTACACAAACCCAACTAATTAGTGCTTCAAGTACATCGGACATTAGATCCTCTCTTTTTAAAATGGTTAACTCAAGTCTATCCTCCAATGCAGTATCCAACTCTAGTGTAGCTATAAACTTGATATTAAATTAAGTTCAAATGGAGTTTCTACAAATATTTCATATATAACAATATGACTCGCACTTTAATTGAGAAGATTTACTCTAATCTTGAGGAGTCCTCTTTATTACACCATTATGCCTTATCATCGTAAGACTTTTCTATGGGTCCAAAGGTACTCTTTTTTTTAATCTTAAACCTGCAATTTACTCACTACTACTAGTTGATATATGGAATTCAATAAGAAATTCCACATGGCGTAAATTATAATATATGCTATGGATTTATTTTCACCCTAAACTTGTGATAATCTTAACATTTATTTTAACTCGTAGTCGTTTGCTTATACGCAAACCATCAACTACCTTAAGTCAAAATATATATAGGGTGTGGTGTATGTGTGTATATGTGTTCGTACATATAATAAAAAATTACAAATATGCTTTCTCATACATTCTAATGTAATAAAAATCACTTAATCTAAACTCCGATACCAACAGTAAAAACCAGCACCATAGGCATACCGATCCAAAGCCAAAACGAGGTGTTTGAACTCGGGTCATGCCAAGAAGTACGAACCATTAGGTTGTGTATTATTTATATGATATATATAACTTTAAAACATTCTACAATTTCAATTCTCATGCAAAAGAAGTAAAATATAAATATTGAAATAGTATAAACTATTACTGTCCTAAAATAGTAGTAGTCCGTTCAAGAAGTGTCAAAAAGAGTCCAAATGACAATACAATAGTAGCCAAACTGGTAAATACAATAAGATATGATGGAAAATGACTATGAATAAATATATCTCCAAAGCACACTATCACCTCCTCCATGCACCTTATCCTTATTACCTTATCTATTACTCTCTCCTGCTGTAAATACATAAAGAGGGAAAAATATAGGGGATTAAACAAGATCGGATGAGACTTATATCACTAATGATATGATGTATATAGGTAGTAAAATCATCATTTATGATGTACACTAAGGGTGTTCATTTATGTGTGTGCACTAAGCACAAGGAATTAGTCAATTTACATACTATAGATAAAAATCATCAATACACCCAAATTCAATAATAAATTATGAAGATTCCTACCCAAGGTTAGACATCCAAAAACCGATTAAACCTAGTAATACCCCAAGTATACAATATTGATAGTAAACTGCCTAACTATACATTGAGCAAACATTCTCAATGGTAAACCACTTAAGTTGCATTACACCGAATATACATCATAATGCCTTAGAACACACAATAGGCACACGATCCCAATGGTAACTTGCCAGAAAAGCATCGAGTAACCTCCTTTTTAATGGATGTATCCTACAATCTTTATCATTCAACATAAAGAAAAAAGGGTCGATAAACTATTCGACTCCCCCGTGGATGCAACCGCTTATCCAAACGCTCAACCTACAATTGGCAGATGACTCTTCCTCCTCTGTGGTAAGAAAATATGTGACCGTGGCCGGCTACGTGAAACGATCCTGACTCGACCTTCAAAAATCGGCACCGAATACGACACTTATATTCCAATGTCGCAGATCCAAACATCGAATCTGGTTCGCCGGAGCTTATAACACATCAAGTACAATGTAGCGGAAGAAAATGAATAATACATATTATATATAACATTTGATACAATATTCAGATACAATGATAGAGCTGAATATCAACACTATCAGAGATACAAGACATATAGCAGCGGAAAAGAATATTTTCACTAGAATACATCTCCAAAATGCAACTGCAACACCATCTCCAAGCTAAAGATAGCTCGAACAACCACCAAGTTGCACCAAGCTAAGCAAGGTCAGCCGTGAAAGCTGAAGTGTAGAAAATGCGATCCACAAATCCAAAAGGCTTCGAAGGTTATCCAATCAATTCCTACTGTCCGACTATCTGAAAAACCCAACTCTAGACTGCCCATGTGGAAATTGTGGGCACCTAGAGTTTAGGAAAGGAACAATAAACTCCAGGTCGGTCATGGGACTGGTGTGAGTAACAAAAACATTTTTTATCTTTAAAAACAAACAAAAGAATTTAAAACATTGATAACCGCAATGCTTTTTGGAAAATGAAACTACTGTAAGGCCTCCCACCACACACACAGTACAAGCGCAAACTTGGAGGAGATTTCTCCTTATGATAGTCAAATATGCTTAATACGAAGAAACTCTTTTGATATTATTATTAGTGCATAGTGTGGAAAACATTTCGAAAGCATAATATTAATCTTAGCCAGTATAGATATTTCGTACTATGCCTACTATAGCTACCATCTAAACAGTGGTAACCACCATAAGTAAATGGCAGGTTATACAACTAAAATCGTACTGGGCGCGTATTGTTTTGTTTGGATTTTCCAACAAATGGTCAGGCAAAGGAACTTCCTATATAAAATGGAACACCTCTGGACGGACATCCCCGAGAACCTAACCAGATCTCTGCTACACAAGGCCGGGTTACCTCTGTAACTAGGTAACAACTGACACGAGCATGCCATCCCCCGGTCGTTACCGACCTTTATCCGAGGGCCCTTAATCCAACAACCACACAGTAAATTATTTGGGCTCTATACCATGATACACGCTTTCAAAAATCAACATAAGTAAATATCTGGGCTCCATACCATGATATCACTTTTTATCCAGAAGGAAAAGGTCATACCCTCAAGAGGAGCTACCCCTAAATAACCTTGCTGCCACGTTTCCTGTTTCGATCATTACCGCGTTGTGAGGCTCAACGAAGTCTCGTCCACAAGGCTACACTTTTCACAAAGTCATGCTCTGATCACAAATGATCATCAACACACAGTAGCACTTAGCATGCCACACTACCAAATTGGGAATGTATCACTAGTAACCATCAACTACATAACTTCTGAGCTCGTACGTCTCAGAGAAGGGTGTTAAGCTAAGAGAAAAAATCTCCGCCACCAATAGAAATGTATTTGAAAGAAACCAGTTTTACATCTAAAAGTGTAATGTCAGACACACATCCATACAAGTCTGTTCCGGGTTCGAACAGAACCGAAGGCACTTCCGAAAATGCCCTTGCAAATCCGGGAATTCACAATCCCGATCGGACTTCCCATCACTTAGGAAATCTCCATACCGACGCGACTCAGTGCAGAGACAATCGACGGGTTATCCTTTCGTTTTCCAAAATACCCGGTGTTCACCACCGGTCTTCAAATGCTATCCATATCGACGTATCATTATTCAGAATGGGTTATATGACACAAAGTCCTCTCCCGGCTAAACCGAATAATGAGCGTAATATTTAAAAACATATGGATATGGGATTTCAGTTAAGTCACAACTTAAAATCCAAAAACCTTTCTTTCAAATGGTTTAAACAAATTACCATTTCAAATCTTTTTAAATAAAAGATTTATTTTACAAAGTTCACCCAGTTCACAAAGATCCACTTATGGATTTCAAAACAATTTCCATTTTGAATTGGATTAACTATCCAATCTTTCAGTTTAAGATTCAGTCCATAACTTTTAAATCCTTTCCAATTCAAATCTTGTATTTAAAGAACACGCCATTTAAAATCCTTTTTGATTTCAAAACAAGATTTAATAATCTTTCACACAGTTTAACTCATAGTTTTCCAAACTATTTACAATTTCATTTCAAACTTGAAATCTTTCGATACAAATTGGAAATCCTTTCTTTTTATGAAAGCTATAACTATTTGAAACAAATAGTTTTCGTTTTGGAAAAAACCTGGTTACAATTTACATAAGTTAAAGCCATTCAAGCATAAAACTTGGATTTAAATTTAAATTTCCAAAACCATACTTTTAAATGGTTGAAACACCCATATAAATTATAACTTGTATAATCCTTTTAGACCATAATTTTCAAATCACTGAATTCAATTTCAAATATTGAATTCAAATTTAAATCAAGTTATTTAAATTTCAAGTTTTATTAAGTTATTTAAAATAACTTTTATTTTTGAAAACTCATTTTCAAAAGCTTTCAATTCCAATTCCAAAACTATTTTGGATTCAAGAATTCAATCTTCAAAATTGTTAAAAATCTATGACTTAGCCGATTTCCTCGTGCAATCCATATTTGTGTGTGTATGGTGTAATCCAGGGGTTTTACCCAATAGTGCAACATTATTCAATCATCACATCACATATTTAAGCACATCGATATTGATAAGCGGTATAATCTATATCGCTTATCGTTCACTCACATATTCACAGATAATATAAATTTATCACAGATAAATAAATTACATTCATCACAGATCACACATTTCATAGCAAGGCATGGCATATCAAAAATACCAGACAGTTCGACGATCAGTAGATTACAAAACATCCATAAGTGAACTCAATCGATTATCTAATTAGTTAAATCAGATGGGTCATCAATCATGGCAAATTAGCATTAATTAATTTCAAATCATTTGATTAATTGTCCTTTACTCATTTATTAATTAAATTAACCTTTAATTATTCAATTATCCTTTAATTAATTCACTTAACTTATTAAACACCTTTAATTTAACCATCTTTGTAATTAATTGTCATTAACAATTCTTAATTACAAATAATTAGACACTTAATTATAAATTTACCAATTAATTAATTACAAAGTAATAAACCCCTAATTAATTACGATTATAAATAAATAAACCAATCTTTACTTACCATTAAAATTTAATCATTCTTAATTACTTTCCAAAATAATTAATTAAAAATAGAATTATCTTAATTAACATTTTAGAACTTTATTAAACTTTGAAAACAAATTATTACTAATTTGGAAACTTTAATGTTAATTTACTTTAACACTTATTTAAAATTATCTACTTAATTAAAGTATTAATTGGGTTTTAAAACATTCTAAACTAAAATAATTAAACTTGTAATAAGGTCATAACTTAACATTATCAATCATTAATTAAGTCGACTATACTTAAAATTGTTTTAAAGAAAAAATTTCTTAACCCACTTTCCATTTTGCTACAGATTTGGGAATCAAACCCGAGCCATATTTCCGTTTACTCGAGTAAATACTCGAGTTCTCCCACAACTTCTCCGAGTTAAATTCTGTTTGAATCTTTAATCACTTTATAAAATACTTTAACAATTTAAAGTTATTAAAACAGTTCATTTTTTTATGAAACTTATCTAAAAAAAACTGGAATTCAAATTTATTTTGAAATCAGATTTTTAAACCTGTTTTTCAAACCTTTATTTTAAAACTTGCTTTGCACTTTTGAATTCAGTTTAAGTTTAAAACTCAAACACTGTCAGGTTTTAAACAAAACCTGTAACAAAAAATTTACTCGAGCCCTTATATCAAAACCCCGAGCCAAATTACCCCTGTGCTTCGAGAAATCTACGAAACAACTCGAGTAAATACTCGAGTACAAGTCCTTGCTTCCACCCAACTACACAATTTCCATAATTTATTCACCATGCAAATGCACATCTCCGCCGTTGTAACGACCCGGTGTTTTCAACCATTCGCATCCGCACATGTCGGACTTGAATTGTTCAAAATACCGCGTTGTAAAAATAAATTTGGCAGAACTCAGAATATGCAGTAAATAATTAATCACAGAATCACAGACACAGAATCAGAATACTCGCAGCGGAATTTAAAAATACTTAGTGGTTCATGAAGCCACTATAAATATTCTAACTCAAGTAAAATTTACATAGTCTTAAATCCAAATATAGTTTTAACTTATCAGTAAACAGTCCAAATGTCCACTAGTCTTGATTTCAAAATTTTAGATAAAGAACTGGAAAGGAAGTTTGCCAGCAGCTTGAAAGTGATCTACAAAAATCCTAGCTCCGGGATGAAAACTGAACTGCAACTCATGCTGACCCGAGCGTAACATAAAACATAAACACTCGAGTCAGGACATACATACTTATATAGTGTAAGCTAATTCAAGTGTACTGTAATGTAGAGCAAGTAACTTAAAGGATGCTTGGGACCGCCCATCCTCTAAGGATCCGTTAAACTATTTACTATGTAGTATATTGCGCTATTATAATAGTGTCTAATTGTAAAATAAACTTACTTTTTAATAGCGTTAAGGGGTTACCCATATAGCCCTTAACACAAATAATGCCAATAGTCTATACAGTACCGTAATACCTCCTGATCGGGAAGCTACCGGAGGATACTCCATAGGTACGACACAAATAGAAACTCGTAGGAGGCTCGCTATGGTAGGTGACACGGCACAACTAGGCAATGCCAGGGTAGATATACCAATTGCTATCCGGACCGGTGGAAACACGTAGCCGCAGTTACCGCCCACCTCGAACAACACTCCCAAATCAAAGGTGCGCACCAAAACAATCACAGGAGTAATAGAATGGCATACGAAGAAGTGCGTTCGATCAGAGGTGCTACCTCATTAATCCGAGAATCGCTCCTGTTTTAGCCACCTTATGCCAACTCACGGGAGTCGGGTCCACGTATTTACCTTAAAGGAACCATCACCACCATCCTACTTCATTCTGGGATCTTCACCGTGTACACGGTTAGTCAAAGTGGTTTTCGGTATCGACAGAGAGTATGTCCATATCCGATCCCGGTCTCTTTGCCAACCAAGCGTTATTATAACCCGTGGTTACAGTTTAAAATGGTATTCGTACTTTAAAATCAAAATATATTTCAAATTCCTTCAATATCAAATATTGATTTAAACTTTCCACTTTATACATACTTTTTAAATTTATTCAATTTATTTGGAATTTATTGCCTTTACCAAATTTTAAAGTTAAATTCTTCCTTTAAATCCATCAAAAAATCAATTTCTTAAAATTTTTCTAATTACATATTAAATTCCAAAATTTACATCTTTTTCCCAAAATTAATTTCCATACATTTTAAAACAATCAAATTCCAGTTTCTGCAGCACTTATGAAATGCTACCTAAAGTTTATGGGTTAAACAGTCCAATTTTAAAAGACAGCATTTAAATACTGTAATAGGTTATTAACTTATCAATTTAGTTTAAATTCCAAATACAACTTATTATCAATTATTTCTTAACTGAAATCTCATCTTAACAAAAATCCAGAATTTTTTCCAAATAAGTTATATTTATTTATTTAAAATCTTAACTCATTCAAAAATCATTTTTAAATCTTTATAAAAATCCTTTAAATACATTAAACCACAATATTATAAACTTCCATTTAAAAATAATTTTAAAATATTTCAGAAAAATATTATAGGAACCACGGGTCTGTATAAAATTTTCTAGCCTAGGTCAAGTGATACGGATTTATATCATTTCAATCCGCAATTTTACAAACCCCGGGTTCTATCATTTCAAACCCGCAATCCCAAGTTAAAATTAAACAGTTAACTGAATAAATGCATAATAATCATCGTTTTAGGCCTATCATTTCAGCCTTAACGATTTAAATTTATAGGGAACTTGCAGTGATGATTTAAATCAGTAAATAAACATTTAACAATATAACTGCAGAAATATTACAACAGATAAATAACTGATGAGGTGTCAATTTAAATGGAGTTTAGCATCCTACGTTATATTACAGACAGATAACAATTAAATAATAATTTACACATACACTTGCGATAATTCACAGAAATATAGGCATGTTTGTCTGGTGAGAAAAACTCACCTGAAGGCTGCAGAAAAATTTGATTCAAAACGAAAATCCACCGGAAAAGAAACGAACAGAGAGTAACGATCAAATATCCCGGATGTCACGCCTAGATTCAAATCTATAACAAGATCCAAATACCGGATACGTGACTTTAGAAATTTACGGTCAAAGCAAAAATTAAAAATAGGACGAGAATTAGTTCGACTTGCTCGACCACTCCACTGGGTATACTATCAAAACATAACGAAACTTTTCCTACCCATTACTGAACTATGCCATTTCAAAAATCAAGGTAAAATTTACCTAAAGGCCATCTAAAACAAAATGGTGAAGTTTTTCTCCTATAGGCCGTGATATATGCATGTACAAGTGCATCCAATACTCTACTACCTACAGGCTTATGCACTGTCCCACACAACTATAAAGCATATTGCAGTTATATGCTTTTATATGCAACTAAACATTTCCACCTAACATCTTCTCTGTTATCTGAAGTATTACAGGCTTTCTCCCTTTTTTTTTCAACCTAATCTTATATATATATATATATATATATATATATATATATTTATAAAACATGCACGGATACATCATTTCTTCTTTAAAATTTTTACTATCATCAACGAATAACTACCCAAGTCAGTTACCTAAAACACGGTCAAGATTTCACTAAAAGCCTGCCTATATGATATGCCTATATGCAACTGAAGGCTCACTCACTATGTCAACATGTTATATTCTGATGAACCCTGAAAACTCTCTTTCTCTCCCTCTGTTATATTCTTCTTTACTCTCGTTTTATATTTATTTATTTATTTTTTTTCTTTATTTATTTTTTATTTTTATTTTTTAAACATGTCTAACATCCTATGCAAAACAAAACTCACGCAACTCTCTGCCTACAACTTGCGTCTCTCTGCTATCTACTTTTACAAGATGGTAAAACATGCACAGATCATTAGTGATAAATACATCCAGAATAACACTTACTACATCATAACTACACTAATTCCATAACCTAGCTTCCTACAGGTTATTGACCTGACTTGAATGAATTTGCAAGGTAATGCATTTCTCTTAAGACCTCATCATCAACACACATATCCACTGCTACTAGAAACAAGGTTTTTTTTTTTTTTCAAAATATATGTCTCATAGGAAACTCGGCTGAGCACTAGAGTGGTAGTCAGGGTTGGAGTGGCCGAGCCAAAAGATGGGAAAGCAAAACTGAAGAAGGAAAACGGAGAGGATGCAAAAGAAGAGGAGGAATAGTAATATTACCTGATAGAAGCTTTTCTCCTTGTGGATGATGTTATGCAAGATGAGGAGATAAAATACGAACCAGGCTAATATATTTATAGAGGGGAGAGTTTGCTTTAGATGCAAGAAAACATATACACGTGAAGAAAATCAAAAGGGCTCGGTACAAAAATGGCAACATATCTTGGCATGCCTAAGCAATTGATTGATAAAGCAAAATTTCGTACGTTCAAAAGTTTGAATGTGAATACCTTGGCAAGAGATTGAAAAAAAACGGCAGCATTGATAGAAGATTGAACGTTTTGCAGATAAAGAATTGATTTGAGGCGAAATCAATGGAAAAAGAAAAAGCAAGCAGAGCTCAGTGATTTATTTCCAGTTTTTATCTTGTTTGAATGGATAAGGCTCGTGTGTTTTTAGGGACCACGGTTAGCAATTAGATTTGATTTTATATGCGTGATATTCATTGCCAGTTTATGAGTTTTGATTTCAACATTTTTTTATTTGATAGTTGCGTGACTGTAGATTGAAGAAACGGCATTTGGAAGAATTGATATTAGGCAAGAGATTGATTTTAGGCAAAAGATATTTGGATGAAAAGGTATATACAAAAGTTTAAAATAAATTTTGACAGTTAAAACAAAAGTAACGTTTGTTATAAAAATCACTAACTGATATTTTAATCGATAAGTATATTTAAATATGATTTTTACTTTATATGCGTGATTATAGGAACGAAAAATTTTATCTTGCAAAATAAAGGCAGTGGAAACAGAGAGATATAAATAGGAATGTGAGAATTTGAAAAGATAGGCAAGGTTAAATTTGAATGCATGAGTTGATTTTAGGCAATCAAATATATTGGTCCATTTAGGTTGCGTGAATAAATGAATACAGTGACATGCTCAAGAAACAAAAAGGTAAGAGGCAAATGCCAAAAATGTTAAAAGAATAAAATTTTGTGTCACGCGCAAAGGAATGCAAAATTGATTTTCTCTCAAATGATATATGCGTGATTTAAGAAGAAATATATGGTATGTTTAAATCAAAAAAGGAAGAGTTGATTATTATCATTATATTTTAAAGAACAGTTACAAACAGATTTGAACATTTCTCTTTTAAATTCAGATTTGCGTGCTTTTTTGACGCCTGGATATGCACGTTATTCCTCTGGATTTGAGATAAGGCTTGCAAAAATATTAATTGCCAGTTATACAAAGCCTTGGATTCTATACTTTATATGCGTGATTAAAGCAAGCGTTGATTTTGTATACAGACCATTGATACGATATTTTAAATACATATGAATGTTGAAATATGATTTTTATAATACGCCAAACTGACGTAATATAAAACACCCAAAGTTATATAAAAATAACGTTTTTAATTTATACGTTTATTTTGTTACTTATACCATAAATTTTTACGCGTCCTTTAAACGCGAAATTTAACAGTTCATTAATACACTAAATCCTTCAAAATTATTACTTAACAAACTTAATTGGTTTTCACATATTATATATATATATATACAAAATTCCTTTTATTAAAATTCAAATGGAGTTGTCCTTTAACAAAATTAACCGTTTCACAACTTTAAATTTCCATATTTAGTATTTTAAGGAAATGATTTAAATCAAATTATATATGTATATAAATTGGGAAGTAAATTTTACTGGAAAGAGAAAAATAACGGATTAAAGTTCTATACGTTTTCTTATATATAATCTTATATATATATATATATACGGTATTTATTCCCTAAATTTAGGCGCCCTTTTATGGCGTAATTACCCAGTTCATTTATATACTAAAAAAAAATTAGAAATTCTGACCATGCCGAGACTCGAACTCGTGACCTGTCGTGAATAGCCCAGATGTCTTAACCACCTAAGCTATTAATGTTTTCTTAATTAAAACTTGATTTTGCTAGAAATTAAGTTATTTACCATCCTCGACAAAAACCCAAATTACCAAATTAAAGTTAATTCTTAACCATGTCAAAATTTCAGAGATCTTATTATTTAATTAAAAATTTGGTCAATTTTTTTTTTTATTATTTTTAATCACTTTAAATAAACCCCAAAGTTTTTTTTTTTTAGAAAAATAAAAGTGAAAAATACTTGTTAAAAAAATTGGGCTGTTACACTCTCCCCCACTCAGAACTTTTCGTCCTCGAAAAGGAAGAAGGTAGGGGAATAGAAACAACCTGAAATAAAACTAAATTGAAACTTAAATTAGAATCATTAATCTAAACAATAAAAATTCAATTTTAAATTAATCATTGATTTCATCTATTTATACTTAAATTTTTAACATTTATTTATTTACATATTTACTTGTATAATATCCCTACACTTAAAAAAAATCATACAATTTTTTTTTTAATCCAAATTTTACCCAAGGTATTATAACATTCTAATTTAAAATGTTTAATTTTAGTCCAAATTTGAAATGGTAATTTAACTTTATTTTTAAAGTAAATTTACCATTTCCCAAAATAAACCAAATTCCCCATTTAGTTTCTTCTTTATTCCAAACTATAATTAAATTTATTTTTCTCAATATTTTTATCATCTATGTCAAATATTTTTCTCAATATCTAAACTATATAAATTCAATTTAAATTAATATTCAATAATTGATTTAATTCATTTGATTTTTACAGAAGTTAAATCAATCTTAACTATTTCCAAATTAATTATCTTATTACCCAATTATTTTCTAAAATCAGAAATTTGTATAGTCATTTATAATAATCATCTTTTATTCAACAAATTTAATTTTCTTTATTCCAGATTATTATTAAATATATTCTGCTTAATATATCTTATCGCACATATTAAGTAGATTATATTTAATATAACTATTCCAATATATTTCTAAATTTCCTTTAACACCATTTTATATTGTATATTATTCAATTATTATTTTATTTCTATTTACCTCTATTTGTCTTGTTGTAACTGAAACTTTAAGTGTATAACATTTATTATAACCACTCAAATTTTTATTTAAAAAAACCTTTTATATTATACATTATCCAATTACATAGTTAATTTCTGAATGATTTAGGTAAGTTATATTGGCATGCAATTTATACAAGTAAAATTTTCCAACTATATTATTCAAGTTTAAATATTCATTCCAAATTTGACTTTATTTTATCATTAGAATCACCTTTTAACATAAATTTATGAATTAAATTTCCAATTAACTTCAAACCCTTTAGAGATAAATAAATACATACATATAGTATATGTCAAATCAAATTTAAATCATATATCTATATATATTATAAATTAAGTCATATTTTAGAAATTCAAATTAATTAAATTTTTGAAGCAAAACTACATCGTGGTCTCTTTACTTCGATACTCGAAAATGAATGTCGATGATGTTGTAGTCATCACCGAAATTATTTTCCAGCAACAAAGAGAAGAGCACTAATTTTTTAAACTTTAAAATTCTTTGGAAACAAATTTATATTCGAAAATTATTTAAATAATAATATATCCTTTTAAGACTTTAAACACAAGGTTTGAAACTATCGAAATTGAATTCTTAAATTCTTATTTTAAATCCATTTCTGTTTCCAAATAAATTTATAACCATGTTTTATAGTCCAATTATTTATTAAGACAAAACCAATGGTTTACAAAACAATAAATAAAACCAAACACTATTATCTCTAAACAACTAGTTAAATTTTGAAAATTATACTTATATATATAATATTAGATTTTTCCCAAATAGGAATAAATTTTTCAAACAAGGATAGAGATTAAATTTTGAAGGACTCAAATTAAAGAGAATTTTGATTTAAAGATAAGTTGGAATCAGAAGATCCGATGGTTAAATAACAGAATAAGAAACCAGATAAGTTTATATAAATCGCGGGCAACCTTAACCTGGTCAACCGTGACTTAAAGAGTCAGATCGATGTGGATTTTCTGGGGTAAATCTACATTCGATCTGAAGAGATAGAGTTCAGAATAACCAAAGATACTAGTATCTAAACCGAGGATAAATATAAATCTCCGGTGAATCAATGCTAGTTGTAAAGGAGTTTCACCACTATATTAGAATATTAGCGAAACCGCCAATTCACTATAAAGATCATCCTAAGTGGAGTTATGGGATACTCCCGAATCGAAAGAAAAATAAATAGTGAGGGACACGAATGAACTTCGGAACCGCAGGGAACGTTCCAAAATTCAAAAAGGAAGAGATTCAAGCTCGAATGAAAGTGATTCTGTAAATCAAATTTACCATACATTCTAAGTTCTGCCTAGAGCCAAAGCTCTGATACCAGATGTAACGACCCGGTGTTTTCAACCATTCGCATCCGCACATGTCGGACTTGAATTGTTCAAAATACCGCGTTGTAAAAATAAATTTGGCAGAACTCAGAATATGCAGTAAATAATTAATCACAGAATCACAGACACAGAATCAGAATACTCGCAGCGGAATTTAAAAATACTTAGTGGTTCATGAAGCCACTATAAATATTCTTACTCAAGTAAAATTTACATAGTCTTAAATCCAAATATAGTTTTAACTTATCAGTAAACAATCCAAATGTCCACTAGTCTTGATTTCAAAATTTTAGATAAAGAACTGGAAAGGAAGTTTGCCAGCAGCTTGAAAGTGATCTACAAAAATCCTAGCTCTGGGATGAAAACTGAACTGCAACTCAGGCTGACCCGAGCGTAACATAAAACATAAACACTCGAGTCAGGACATACATACTTATATAGTGTAAGCTAATTCAAGTGTACTATAATATAGAGCAAGTAACTTAAAGGATGCTTGGGACCGCCCATCCTCTAAGGATCCGTTAAACTATTTACTATGTAGTATATTGCGCTATTATAATAGTGTCTAATTGTAAAATAAACTTACTTTTTAATAGCGTTAAGGGGTTACCCATATAGCCCTTAACACAAATAATGCCAATAGTCTATACAGTACCGTAATACCTCCTGATCGGGAAGCTACCGGAGGATATTCCATAGGTACGACACAAATAGAAACTCGTAGGAGGCTCGCTATGGTAGGTGACACGGCACAACTAGGCAATGCCAGGGTAGATATACCAATTGCTATCCGGACCGGTGGAAACGCGTAGCCGCAGTTACCGCCCACCTCGAACAACACTCCCAAATCAAAGGTGCGCACCAAAACAATCACAGGAGTAATAGAATGGCATACGAAGAAGTGCGTTCGATCAGAGGTGCTACCTCATTAATCCGAGAATCGCTCCTGTTTTAGCCACCTTATGCCAACTCACGGGAGTCGGGTCCACGTATTTACCTTAAAGGAACCGTCACCACCATCCTACTTCATTCTGGGATCTCCACCGCGTACACGGTTAGTCAAAGTGGTTTTCGGTATCGACAGAGAGTATGTCCATATCCGATCCCGGTCTCTTTGCCAACCAAGCGTTATTATAACCCGTGGTTACAGTTTAAAATGGTATTCGTACTTTAAAATCAAAATATATTTCAAATTCCTTCAATATCAAAAATTGATTTAAACTTTCCACTTTATACATACTTTTTAAATTTATTCAATTTATTTGGAATTTATTGCCTTTACCAAATTTTAAAGTTAAATTCTTCCTTTAAATCCATCAAAAAATCAATTTCTTAAAATTTTTCTAATTACATATTAAATTCCAAAATTTACATCTTTTTCCCAAAATTAATTTCCATACATTTTAAAACAATCAAATTCCAGTTTCTGCAGCACTTATGAAATGCTACCTAAAGTTTATGGGTTAAACAGTCCAATTTTAAAAGACAGCATTTAAATACTGTAATAGGTTATTAACTTATCAATTTAGTTTAAATTCCAAATACAACTTATTATCAATTATTTCTTAACTGAAATCTCATCTTAACAAAAATCCAGAATTTTTTCCAAATAAGTTATATTTATTTATTTAAAATCTTAACTCATTCAAAAATCATTTTTAAATCTTTATAAAAATCCTTTAAATACATTAAATCACAATATTATAAACTTCCATTTAAAAATAATTTTAAAATATTTCAGAAAAATATTATAGGAAGCACGGGTCTGTATAAAATTTTCTAGCCCAGGTCAAGTGATACGGATTTATATCATTTCAATCCGCAATTTTACAAACCCCGGGTTCTATCATTTCAAACCCGCAATCCCAAGTTAAAATTAAACAGTTAACTGAATAAATGCATAATAATCATCGTTTTAGGCCTATCATTTCAGCCTTAACGATTTAAATTTATAGGGAACTTGCAGTGATGATTTAAATCAGTAAATAAACATTTAACAATATAACTGCAGAAATATTACAACAGATAAATAACTGATGAGGTGCCAATTTAAATGGAGTTTAACATCCTACGTTATATTACAGACAGATAACAGTTAAATAATAATTTGCACATACACTTGCGATAATTCACAGAAATATAGGCATGTTTGTCTGGTGAGAAAAACTCACCTGAAGGCTGCAGAAAAATTTGATTCAAAACAAAAATCCACCGGAAAAGAAACGAACAGAGAGTAACGATCAAATATCCCGGATGTCACGCCTAGATTCAAATCTATAACAAGATCCAAATACCGGATAAGTGACTTTAGAAATTTACGGTCAAAGCAAAAATTAAAAATAGGACGAGAATTAGTTCGACTTGCTCGACCACTCCACTGGGTATACTATCAAAACATAACGAAACTTTTCCTACCCATTACTGAACCATGCCATTTCAAAAATCAAGGTAAAATTTACCTAAAGGCCATCTAAAACAAAATGGTGAAGTTTTTCTCCTATAGGCCGTGATATATGCATGTACAAGTGCATCCAATACTCTACTACCTACAGGCTTATGCACTGTCCCACACAACTATAAAGCATATTGCAGTTATATGCTTTTATATGCAACTAAACATTTCCACCTAACATCTTCTCTGCTATCTGAAGTATTACAGGCTTTCTCCCTTTTTTTTCAACCTAATCTTAAATATATATATATATATATATATATATATATATATATATAAAACATGCACGGATACATCATTTCTTCTTTAAAATTTTTACTATCATCAACGAATAACTACCCAAGTCAGTTACCTAAAACACGGTCAAGATTTCACTAAAAGCCTGCCTATATGATATGCCTATATGCAACTGAAGGCTCACTCACTATGTCAACATGTTATATTCTGATGAACCCTGAAAACTCTCTTTCTCTCCCTCTGTTATATTCTTCTTTACTCTCGTTTTATATTTATTTATTTTCTTTATTTTTTTTTATTTTTATTTTTTTAAACATGTCTAACATCCTATGCAAAACAAAACTCACGCAACTCTCTGCCTACAACTTGCGTCTCTCTGCTATCTACTGTTACAAGATGGTAAAACATGCACAGATCATTAGTGATAAGTACATCCAGAATAACACTTACTACATCATAACTACACTAATTCCATAACCTAGCTTCCTACAGATTATTGACCTGACTTGAATGAATTTGCAATGTAACGACCCAGAATTTTTAATAATTAAAATTTGAATATTTAATTTATTTTAAATATTAATAAGTGAATTTATAAGTCAAATAAATTTTTATTTGAATTATTGAATTTAATTGAATAATTAAATCGATAATTTAATATGTTAAATTATGGAAATAATTGAAAATTGGGTTACATATGATTGAAAATGATTTGTAAAATTTTATTTTATCATATGGGAGTTAGAACAATATTTTAGAACTTTTAAAATCGAATTAAAAGTTAATTTGTGAAAATTGAATATTTTAATATTTAAATCGACTAGTAAAAATAGTCAATTTTTGAACAGTCTCAGAATTGAACGAAACCAGTTCCATTGGATTCGTAATAGTTAGTTATTATCGGATTTCAAATTTCGTGTCAATCGGAGTTACCGTTTGATCGTGGCAGCTCGAAACGTATCGATTTATTTTTAATTTAAATTTGACGAGTAAAAATAGCCATTTTCAAAAAGTCTCGGATTTCGACGAAACCAGTTTCATCGGATCCGTAATGTGATATTATTGTAAGGTTTCAAATTTCAAGTCAATTGGATTTACCGTTTGTCCGTTACAAATTAAAACGCCTAGAAATCGACTTAAATCGGTTTAATTCAAATTGAGCGTTTACAGCCATAACTCGCACATACTTCCGAATTAGCTTTCGAAACCTGTTCCATTGTGTCCGGAACGCGGGATAAACCCTAGGTACGTCAGTTTCGGCGCCTAAATCGGAGTTCGGAATTTCCGGATGAATAGTGTTCGATTTTCTTCTATAAATAGACCCACAACCATCACAAAATAAAAAAAAAAATTAAAACCCTAGCAAAACTGCAGCCGCCACCCCCCCCCCCCCCTGAACGGCCAGAAACATCCCAACTTCCACCTCGATTATCTCCTCATCCATCGACATTTACCAACAACTTCCAACTAGAGAATCGAAGAGCATGAAGAGATCTTTAATATCAACGGTCAAGATCGCGAATGGCTTCACGAATCAACGGGAATTTGTGTTCAAAGGGCTGTAGTTCATTCTCGAACCGCGTGCTACAGGGATGGCCGAGCTCTATGAGCTTAGGGCCGAGTATGGCTCCTGTCGAGGGCTTTCGCGTGGCGGTGGTTTGATCGAGTTTCGTTGAGTAATCGCGATGCAATGTTTAACCCTAATTATCTATGTTGGGTTCGGCTCTATGATGTTTCACCTGTACAAGTTGCGTGCAAAAGGAAAGGATGGGGGAGAAGCAACACGCGGCCCAGATCTGATGGCAAATGAAATCAAGGGCTCAGATTTATTCTAGGTTATAATTTGAAAAGATTATTGTAAATTAATATATATTATATCGTACGAACTTTAAAAATTCATAACTTTTTCATGCGAGGTCGAAAACGCGCGAAACCAGTTGCGTTGGAATCGTATGGACGAGCACTACGCGATGGAGTTGGTTTGGAGTCGTTTGGAGTTAGTGAGAATTTTGGATAAAATTAAACGTCCGTTTAATTTTATTCGAAATAAATCGCTAAAACGAAATTTAAATCAAGGTGAGAACTTCTCACTCAATCGAATCAGTTTCGATTTTATTTTAAATAGTTAGATTTAAAAAAATATTTGAATGCATGTTTGAATGTTGATTGATATCTATTAATTGTTAAAATAGACATTATACGCCGTTAGTAAGCGGATGTTATTTAATAAAAACATATACCGCGAATATTTCATAAACAGTGAAATTGGTATTATATATAGTAGCAATATATATATATTGGCATATGTATATATTGGAGTTATTGATTTCCCGCATTTATTTGTTTAGCGGATGAGACCCTATTGCGCCGTTATTAAGCGGATAATATTTAATAAAAACATATACCGCGATAATTTCGTACTGGAGCGAAATTGGTATTGTGCTAATGTTTGTGGATGCAGGAAAACAGGTTGGAGGGATCCAACAGGATTCCTCAACATTATTTATTTGATTTCAGATATTTTGATATTTGATTGATTATCATATCGATATATGATATCGTTGTTGTCGTGATTGACTATTTGGTGTGTAGCATCATTGGACCCAGATTTTGGGATTTTAAAATGATTTTAAAGTGATTTTTGAAAATATGCTATATTTTTTGAATTGATTCATTTTAAATAAATAAACGTTATAATTTTTAAAGTTATAAAAATTATAATTTTTGAGAAATATAGTTAAAAACTGATTTTTGAGAATATGATGCTAATGATTTTATAAAATAGTTAAATCGGAATTTTTGAATTTATTATGAAAAGTTGAAATATAGGGTTTATAAAATTTAATTATTTTATGAATCAAAAGGAAGAAGTTTTTAAAGGAATTTAAAGACGTTTAAAAAGAATAATATAAATTGATTTATATTAAGAGATTTATAAATGGATATTTATAAATTGAAATATGGACATTATAAAACGAGTTTTTATAAGTGTTTGAAGGAAGTGAAAATGAATTTCATAATTGAATGGAATTTATAGAATTTTATATGGTGAAGTTATAAATGGAATTTTATAAGCAGTAGGTTTATAAAATTTATTAAGTTATTAAAATAATGATTTTGGATAAATGAATGAATCTTATAAGTTATAAGATTTATAATTTGGGAAGTTAAAAAGAACGATTTTGTAAAATGATCGTTTTATAAGTATTTAACTTATAATATGAACTTTTAGTTTATAATTAAGTTATAAACTGGAATAGGTTAATAAAGGAATTTATAGGAAGGAAGTTTTTATAAATAAATAGAAATGGAATTTATAAACGTTGTTTTATAAATTTGCAAATGATTTATTTTGACAAGAAAATTTGTTGAAACCTATAAATGGAGTTATATTCACATTTTTGAATAGTGAATAATCCTTTGAATTAAAATGAATAAAAGGATGAAATTTGTTAACAAAGTATATTCACGTTTTTGAATAGTGAATAACACGTTAAAGAAATTGTTTTGGATTTGGATGTTTTAAATAGAATTAAAACGATCTAACGATGTTTTAAATGTGTTGAGATTCGAAACCATAGATTTCAACATTTATTGTTGAAATAGACGTTTTCGAGAAATAGAAGGAGATGATGGACTATAACATTGTTGTTATAGTAAATGATTTCCGAAAGGAAATGTTTTGTATAGTATTGGGATTTATATATCTATTTTAATTTCGAATCCCTATACTAGTGATTTTGGGACGTCGTAACGATGTTTTACGCAACATTCGTTTTGGCCCAAATAAATATGTTTAAGAGAATGATTTCCTTAAAGAATGAAATATATACTTAATTTCGATTTAAGTATATTGAATATTTTCTAAGTGTTGAAAATAAATAAAATTTGTGAATTACTTATAAATAAGTAAGTATAGAAATGTTTTTCAATATAAAGTGAATATCTTAAGAATTTATCTTTTTGAAGATAAATTGAAATGAATGATCGAAATCGAATATTCATAGATATTTTGGATTATAAATTCACTAAGGAATTTATAAATGAAAGGGGAAACTTGTTTAAAAGTAAATATTGATTTATTTTTGAAGTGTGAAATAATATATCTGGTAAAGATATTTTGGAAAATAAATAATTTGGAAAATTATTTGGAATCTGGTGATGTGTGCATATCCAGTGATAGTTCAATAACCGACTATCAATATTTCCCTTTGAATGGGTGATTGATGTGAATTGTTTGAATGTGAATGCTACACTTATTTTTGAATAAGCGCTCACTATTCGGGTTAACCGGGAAAGGACCATGGGGTCGTATAACCCATTCCGAATATGTGATACGTCGTTGTGAATTGCATTGAAGATCGGTGTTGAAGACCCGGTATTTGCGAGAGCGATAGGATGACCTGTCGATTTACTCTGCACCGAGTAGCTACGGTATAGAGTTCTCCATATGTGATGGTGAATCCGATCAGGATTGTGAATATCCGGATTGCAAGGACTTCTTTGTAAGTGCCTTCGGTTTTGTTCGAGCCCGGAGCAGACTTGTATGGATTGTGTGTCTCACATTACAAGTTGAGATATAAAGCCGATTTCTTTCAAATATATTTCTGTTGGTGGCGAAGAATTTATTCTTTTAGCTTAACACCCTTCTCTGAGACGTACGAGCTCAGAGGTTATATAGTTGAAGTTATCAGCGATATATTCCCAATTTGGTAATGTGACATGCTGAGTGTTGCTGTAAATGATCATTGTGTTGATTATTGTGATAGGATCATTTATTTGATCGTCTATCTTAGTGATCATTGTGTTGATCATTTGTTGACCCAAAGCATGGCTTTTGTATAAAGTATGTTTTTGTGGACGTGACTTCGTCGAACCTCACACCCCGAAAATGGTCAAAACAGGAAAGATGCGGCAAGGTTATGAGGGGTAGCACCCTTTAGGGTATGTACATTTCCTTCTGGATAGAGGTGGTATCATGGTATGGAGCCCAGATATTTAACCTATGTGGTTACTACGAATTTATTACTTTGTGGTTGTTGGTTTTCGGGATCCCGTGAGAAAGGTCGTTTACGATCGGGGAATGGCGTGCTCGTGTCAGTAGTTACCCAGTTAGGGGTAAGCCGGCCTTGTGTTGGCAGAGTTCCGGTTTGGTTCTCGGGGATGTCTTTCCAGAGGCATTCTCATGTGGCAATGGGAAGTTCCTTGGCCTGACCATTTGTTGGAAATCCAAAGAAACAATACGAGACTTGTACGGTTTTAGTTGTAGAACCTGCTTCCTCAGGAAGTAGCTATAGTAGGCATAATATAATGGTACCTATGCTGGCTAAGATTTATATTCTACTTTCGAAATGAATTTCTTCTACACTATGCACTAATAATAATATCAAAATTGATTTGATTTTAATGCGTATCAAGCATCTTTGACTATCATAAGGAGAAATCTTCTCCAAGTCTGCGTTTGCATTGTGTGTGTGGCAGGAGGTCTTATGGTAGTCTCATTTTTAAAAGCATTGCGAATTGAAATAAAAATATTCTTCTATTTTGATTTTAAAGATAAATAAACTGTTTTGAGTTCTCACACCAGTCACATGACTGACTTGGAGTTTATTGTTTTCCTTCCTAAACTCTGGGTGCCCACCAATTTCCACACGGGCAGTCAAGAGTTAAGGTTTATCAGGATATTCTGGATATTCTGGAGTTGCTGGAGGCAAGATGGATGGCATAGCGTATTACTAGTTTATATAGTATTTCTTTTTCCGCTGCACTATTTGTTGTTGTTGTACACTCTGATGATATGATGTAATGAAATGTGATGTAATGTAATAACTGATATGGTTCTTTGTTTAAAGATTATTCATTTATTATTATATGTTGTTCCGCTGCGAATTGTGAGATTCCGATGTTGTTCTGTTGTTTTCTGTTCCGTCCTATTTTCTTCTGTTTTTCTTTTTCCTCTATTCTCTTTTCTTTCTATTTCAAAATGTCCTATCTTCTTTTCTGTTTTCTCTCCTCCCTAATTTCTATTTTCTATTCTATTCTTCTCTTCTTTTCTACTTCTTTTCTTCTTTTCTTTTTCTTAAACCCATAACTATTCGGTTTTTCGGCAACGAAAAATCCGAAGCGTTACATGCAAGGTAATGCATTTCTCTTAAGACCTCATCATCAACACACATATCCACTGCTACTAGAAACAAGGTTTTTTTTTCAAAATATATGTCTCATAGGAAACTCGGCTGAGCACTAGAGTGGTAGTCAGGGTTGGAGTGGCCGAGCCAAAAGATGGGAAAGCAAAACTGAAGAAGGAAAACGGAGAGGATGCAAAAGAAGAAGAGGAATAGTAATATTACCTGATAGAAGCTTTTCTCCTTGTGGATGATGTTATGCAAGATGAGGAGATAAAATACGAACCAGGCTAATATATTTATAGAGGGGAGAGTTTGCTTTAGATGCAAGAAAACATACACACGTGAAGAAAATCAAAAGGGCTCGGTAAAAAAATGGCAACATATCTTGGCATGCCTAAGCAATTGATTGATAAAGCAAAATTTCGTACGTTCAAAAGTTTGAATGTGAATACCTTGGCAAGAGATTGAAAAAAAAGGGCAGCATTGATAGAAGATTGAACGTTTTGCAGATAAAGAATTGATTTGAGGCGAAATCAATGGAAAAAGAAAAAGCAAGCAGAGCTCAGTGATTTATTTCCAGTTTTTATCTTGTTTGAATGGATAAGGCTCGTGTGGTTTTAGGGACCACGGTTAGCAATTAGATTTGATTTTATATGCGTGATATTCATTGCCAGTTTATGAGTTTTGATTTCAACATTTTTTTTATTTGATAGTTGCGTGATTGTAGATTGAAGAAACGGCATTTGGAAGAACTGATATTAGGCAAGAGATTGATTTTAGGCAAAAGATATTTGGATGAAAAGGTATATACAAAAGTTTAAAATAAATTTTGACAGTTAAAACAAAAGTAACGTTTGTTATAAAAATCACTAACTGATATTTTAATCGATAAGTATATTTAAATATGATTTTTACTTTATATGCGTGATTATAGGAACGAAAAATTTTATCTTGCAAAATAAAGGCAGTGGAAACAGAGAGATATAAATAGGAATGTGAGAATTTGAAAAGATAGGCAAGGTTAAATTTGAATGCATGAGTTGATTTTAGGCAATCAAATATATTGGTCCATTTAGGTTGCGTGAATAAATGAATACAGTGACATGCTCAAGAAACAAAAAGGTAAGAGGCAAATGCCAAAAATGTTAAAAGAATAAAATTTTGTGTCACGCGCAAAGGAATGCAAAATTGATTTTCTCTCAAATGATATATGCGTGATTTAAGAAGAAATATATGGTATGTTTAAATCAAAAAAGGAAGAGTTGATTATTATCATTATGTTTTAAAGAACAGTTACAAACAGATTTGAACGTTTCTCTTTTAAATTCAGATTTGCGTGCTTTTTTGATGCCTGGATATGCACGTTATTCCTCTGGATTTGAGATAAGGCTTGCGAAAATATTAATTGCCAGTTATACAAAGCCTTGGATTCTATACTTTGTATGCGTGATTAAAGCAAGCGTTGATTTTGTATACAGACCATTGATACGATATTTTAAATACATATGAATGTTGAAATATGATTTTTATAATACGCCAAACTGACGTAATATAAAACACCCAAAGTTATATAAAAATAACGTTTTTAATTTATACATTTATTTTGTTACTTATACCATAAATTTTTACGCGTCCTTTAAACGTGAAATTTAACAGTTCATTAATACACTAAATCCTTCAAAATTATTACTTAACAAACTTAATTGGTTTTCACATATTATATATATATACACAAAATTCCTTTTATTAAAATTCAAATGGAGTTGTCCTTTAACAAAATTAACCGTTTCACAACTTTAAATTTCCATATTTAGTATTTTAAGGAAATGATTTAAATCAAATTATATATGTATATAAATTGGGAAGTAAATTTTACTGGAAAGAGAAAAATAACGGATTAAAGTTCTATACGTTTTCTTATATATAATCTTATATATATATATACGGTATTTATTCCCTAAATTTAGGCGCCCTTTTTAAGGCGTAATTACCCAGTTCATTTATATACTAAAAAAAAATTAGAAATTCTGACCATGCCGAGACTCGAACTCATGATCTGTCGTGAATAGCCCAAATGTCTTAACCACCTAAGCTATTAATGTTTTCTTAATTAAAACTTGATTTTGCTAGAAATTAAGTTATTTACCATCCTCGACAAAAACCCAAATTACCAAATTAAAGTTAATTCTTAACCATGTCAAAATTTCAGAGATCTTATTATTTAATTAAAAATTTGGTCAATTTTTTTTTTATTATTATTTTTAATCACTTTAAATAAACCCCAAAGTTTTTTTTTTAGAAAAATACAAGTGAAAAATACTTGTTAAAAAAATTGGGCTGTTACAGCCGTCCACCCCCGATCGACGCTGCGTCGTCGAATAAGTCGACAACCATCCACAAACCTCTCCCGACCATCAAAACCACGTTGTCACCTCGAAATCAAAATTCGAGTTATAACCTAACCTGGAAACGTGAACTGGAACCACCATCAAACCTGTCAACGCCTCGTTCTCACAAGCACGACCACCAGAGCTCCTGAAATTCCGGCCATCACTTCGTCAACGCGACCTCTACCTTCCCGTTGAATCACGTCACACTCGATCCACAACGAAACAAAGTTCCTCGCCTCAACAAAACTAGGTTTACAAAGTTCAAAAGCTCGCCGTCGTCGCCTCGATGATCGAGTGCACCTCCAACCATTTTTCCCAACAGCGTCGTAGACTCCTCCACCTCCACGTGAAACCTCGACTTCTCTAGTGCCGCTGACCGCCGAAATTTGATCGAAACCCATTTTTCGTTCATCTTCGAACTGCTCTTGAACCCCCCATCTAAAAATTACGATTCTTGCTTTAAAAATCATGTTTTAGTGTATGAACTCAGTTTACATACTTGAAATAAAAAATTAAAATGTTTGAATCTAGACCAAGTTAAGGTTTTGCTCAGTTTTCTTGAGTTTTAGAGGCATTTACAAGTTGTTTTAACTGAAATAAATTTTTAAAGCTTAATTCGTGAACAAACAAACAATCTTTGTTTGTATTTTAAATTCTAATAGTTACTAGATTAAGAGATAGAAATTTATTTACAAATCTGGGTCTAGAAAGAATTGTGAAAAGAAACAAAGGTTACATATATTCAAGTGCATGCATACATTCACATATAAACACATAAACCAATTTCTATATACACAACATAAACATTTTCCAAATATATATACATATATGCAACCAATTCAATTCTTGAAATAAATAATAAAATAAAAAGAATGTAACTCATCGGTTAGTTGAGAAGATGAACAAAGCTTCTTTTATTTGAAACAGTCTCGTTGAAACTTCTTCTTTGATCTCTGGCTTGGGTTGATTTGTATTATTGTTTAAGTTGAATTTTGTTTAAGTTTGAATGATATTTACTTCAGGTTTACACAGTTTGGAGTGAATGAAACTGAGATGAAGATGTTGATATATAGGAAAGAAGTTTTACAGGGTGTTACATGTTTGTACAGGGTGAAATTATCATTTGGTTTTGTACAAATTATCAAATATTTTTTATCTTGTGTTAACTAGCCGGTTTTTTTCTTTAGCTTTGACTAAAGATATTTTTGAAATGGAGGCTATTTCGGCTGATATAAACTCATTTTGTGTACTAAGGATTCAAGCATTAATTATCATTGTCTTGTTTCACGTTTCATACTTGTTTACAAAATATTGTCTTCCTTTGCAAGCATACATAAATCATTTCATTTGATCTTTTATTTGTATGCAGATATTTTTCTTTTGCCTTACTTACATTCTTTTGTTTTATCTACTTCTTGCATACACTAGTCTTTATTTCTATTTCTAGTCTAAATACTTATTTCTATTTCTTTGTTTTAAAGTTCAACTATCAAACATTTTCTAAGTCATTTATTTAAATTTTAATACAAATTAAATATTCAGATTCAAATTCCAAAGTCAAACCCAAATTTACTCATATATATATTTCAAATTCAAAATAATTCCAAAATTTATTCTAATATTCAAATTAACTATTAATTGAAATTTAATTTCAAAATTGAGATCGTTACACTACAGTAGCAATAAAAGCATATAATTATGATATAATAACATGTTATGTTTACTGTCATGTTATACACCATCATCAAGTATGAAACTAGGTACGTCACCAAATGTGAAACAATTTTAGCATGTTACACAGCTCCATGCAGTTACATGAACTCCGTAATGTCAAGAAAATGGGAACAAGTTTCCTCGATCCATCCTACTTAGCCTACACTAAGTCTATGCTCAGCCCGAGTTGTCTACAGGCCTTCAATAACCTAAATAGTCATGTTGGTCGATAGCATTCATGTACCCTATTTGTTTTCTAGAGGCAGCAAAATGAGTCGACTGAACAACAATTTTAGGCGACTGGAATGAATTTCAATTGGTTGTATCCTCTAGTCAATAGACTGTTCGACACTAAAAATGAACTGTTTACTTGGAGGTTGGACTTGTCTTTTACTTAGGGTTTTACAACGCAATTTCAGTTGATCCACCGTATTTCCAGTTAGTTGGATTCGCAAACACAAGGTTTTTCCAGCTTAATTATCTTTTTTGATCAAGTTTTAATTACTTATATTTAGTTTATTTATTCAAACTTTACATATAACTTTGAATGCTAATGATCTTCATTTTGAATAGTTATCTGTACCTAATTCCAACTTTCATCATATTCAACCTTTTATACATTTAGTCCCATAACTCAACGTAACTATTCAATGGTCCATCTAGGTATTCAATTCAATTCAAAGTTGGTAGAATCATATTTAGGTGATTTTAAGAGATGTTACATATATTCATTTTTATCAATTTAAGTCTATTATGTGTGTGTGTGTGTGTGTATCGGATCTACGTGTTTTAAAGGTGAATTCTAACCAAATTTCAAACGACACAATATAATGAATTTAAGATTTTTGAAGAATGTCAATGATTTTATACCTTCGGATTTAAAGAACTTCAAATGTAAATAAGGTCATCATTTTTCAGATGTTGAATAACTTTGTCCAAATGACCAATTTGAGTGGACGACCATACGTACATTCTGAATTTTTAAATCAAACTTTACAATTTATTTACTATTAAATGAGAAAAATAATATAAGATATCTTTTCATTTTGACTTAATATGATTATCGATCATGTGTCCAAAGTATTTACGTAGTTTATATATTGAAAATAACTCATTTGAATCAATGTTCCCACATAAATTTTGAATGCCAATGGTCCAACCATACAGGTACCTGACGTTACATGGAATCTACATTTATGTACGTGTGTGTGATATCGAATATTATTTAGATTAATACAAAGTTTATGAAATTACTGTTTGAATAAATAAATTAATTAATTATATAAAACTAACTTGACTTATAGTTTGAAAAATGAATAAATTGTTCAGTGTCAAAAAGATAGAACACTCGTTATCACCAACTCAATAAAGTATCAAAATGGATTACTATATAACTATAGAAAGAATAAAAGAATAGTAAAAACAAAAATGACAAACTTTCAATTCAACTACTGTGCCTATGATGCAATGGCCTCAGGAATATATCCAGCATCACTAAGGTGTAGAGAACTTCCTACGCCTTATCAACGTCACTTAATTTTATATTTAGTAAAACATATGAATGCGTTTGGCGTAGCTAATTCACAACTGGTTTTCCACTTAATAAACCAACAAGTATGTGCTAAGCTCTCGCTATGGTGTATTCCTTGTCCTTAGCGATGTCATAGCTTCACATATACGAACTAGTACGAACCCGTTCTACGCACACGGTGTTTACCCGTATTCTTTTTTTAAGTTGTTTAAACATGGATCTTGCAGTTGATGGATGATGGTATAAATATTTTTAACATATCATAATAGTCTCTTATGTGCAAATTTACATTGAAAAATAGGTACCACCTTCCGTTGCATATATAATCCGATAGAAGATTAATTTTGATGTTATGCTCATTATTCATCTTCATAGACTATGCAATTGATAAACTTTGAAATAGTTGAAAACATTTCCAAATATTTGTTATCTAGTAGAAAAGATTTTAGGATTGCCACTAAAAATTTCAAAGCTAAGCAGGATAACTTAGCATACCAATCCGTATGTGCAGATTTGTTATTCAAAGTTCTACCATGCATCTATCTTTAAAAATTAACTAAATGATGATACCACTAAATAAATTCAAATGGATTAATAAAATTTGTGGTACTTTGACATAAAGTTTATTTGGATATAATTAGGTTATATTAATGTTGAAGAATTTTGGTAAATTATTCTATTATAAGATAACAAAGTAAAGTCTGGACAAAGAGGACAATAAGTCATAGAAAATACTAATGAACCCATGATTGATGGGATCGACATGCATGAGCTCATGCAAGTAAACGTGCAAGATGAACTCCAATGTCAATGCTATATATTTTCTCATATGTATTTCAGCATAAAAAAGTACAATCCAGAAACATATATGAAAAATGCAAGACAATGGTACTATGACAGAGTTTCCACTCCAGTATAAGCATATTATGTTATTTAAAGTAAGCATAGTTAAGCTTCTTAAAAAGGACAATCAAAGCTAATAAAGAAAAAAAATCACCATGGACAAAAGTAAATTTCCTTTTACTGCACCGGGCGCATAAAATGACTTCCATTCTCATTAAAAATATAATAACCATACAAATGATGCATTACTAAATCAAACTTTTATCGAACAACAATTTTCAAGCATTAAATATGTTAGTACCTAAATAAAATAATCCGATAACAATATTTGTTGCACCTCCAGTTGCAACTATATAGCATTACTTCCATGCCTTGTTAGAGCTCTTGCATCAAGAGTAACAACGACATTTTTTGCTTTTAGCTTAGTCCGCCTTTGCAGTAGTAACACTTCAGCAATCCTTCAGTAAAGGCGACATGTTTTTCTCTTTTTGAGAGTTCAAGTGATATTAAAGATAAATATGAATTTATTTTTAGTCTCGCTGAAACTTCTTCTTTGATCTCTGGCTTGGGTTGATTTGTATTATTGTTTAAGTTGAATTTTGTTTAAGTTTGAATGATATTTACTTCAGGTTTACACAGTTTGGAGTGAATGAAACTGAGATGAAGATGTTGATATATAGGAAAGAAGTTTTACAGGGTGTTACATGTTTGTACAGGGTGAAATTATCATTTGATTTTGTACAAATTATCAAATATTTTTTATCTTTTGTTAACTAGCCGGTTTTTTTCTTTAGCTTTGACTAAAGATATTTTTGAAATGGAGGCTATTTCGGCTGATATAAACTCATTTTGTGTACTAAGGATTCAAGCATTAATTATCATTGTCTTGTTTCACGTTTCATACTTGTTTACAAAATATTGTCTTCCTTTGCAAGCATACATAAATCATTTCATTTGATCTTTTATTTGTATGCAGATATTTTTCTTTTGCCTTACTTACATTCTTTTGTTTTATCTACTTCTTGCATACACTTGTCTTTATTTCTATTTCTAGTCTAAATACTTATTTTTATTTCTTTGTTTTAAAGTTCAACTATCAAACATTTTCTAAGTAATTTATTTAAATTTTAATACAAATTAAATATTCAAATTCAAATTCCAAAGTCAAACCCAAATTTACTCATATATATATTTCAAGTTCAAAATAATTCCAAAATTTATTCTAATATTCAAATTAACTATTAATTGAAATTTAATTTCAAAATTGAGATCGTTACACTACAGTAGCAATAAAAGCATATAATTATGATATAATAACATGCTAAGTTTACTGTCATGTTATACACCATCATCAATTATGAAACTAGGTACGTCACCAAATGTGAAACAATTTTAGCATGTTACACAGCTCCATGCAGTTACATGAACTCCGTAATGTCAATAAAATGGGAACAAGTTTCCTCGATCCATCCTACTTAGCCTACACTAAGTCTATGCTCAGCCCGAGTTGTCTACAGGCCTTCAATAACCTTAATAGTCATGTTGGTCGATAGCATTCATGTACACTATTTGTTTTCTAGAGGCAGCAAAATGAGTCGACTGAACAACAATTTTAGGCGACTGGAATGAATTTCAATTGGTTGTATCCTCTAGTCAATAGACTGTTCGACACTAAAAATGAACTGTTTACTTGGAGGTTGGACTTGTCTTTTACTTAGGGTTTTACAACGTAATTTCAGTCGATCCACCGTATTTCCAGTTAGTTGGATTCGCAAATACCAGGTTTTTCCAGCTTAATTATCTTTTTTGATCAGGTTTTAATTACTTATATTTAGTTTATTTATTCAAACTTTACATATAACTTTGAATGCTAATGATCTTCATTTTGAATAGTTATCTGTACCTAATTCCATCTTTCATCATATCCAACCTTTTATACATTTAATCCCATAACTCTACGTAACTATTCAATGGTCCATCTAGGTATTCAATTCAATTCGAAGTTGATAGAATCATATTTAGGTGATCTTAAGAGATGTTACGTATATTCATTTTTATCGATTTAAGTCTATTATGTGTGTGTGTGTGTATCGGATCTACGTGTTTTAAAGATGAATTCTAACAAAATTTCAAACGACACAATATAATTAATTTAAGATTTTTTAAGAATGTCAATGATTTTATATCTTCGGATTTAAAGAACTTCAAATGTAAATAAGGTCATCATTTTTCAGATGTTGAATAACTTTGTCCAAATGACCAATTTAAATGGACGACCATACGTACATTCTGAATTTTTAAATCAAACTTTACAATTTATTTACTATTAAATGAGAAAAATAATATAAGATATCTTTTCATTTTGACTTAATATGATTATCGATCATGTGTCCAAAGTATTTACGTAGTTTATATATTGAAAATAACTCATTTGAATCAACGTTCCTACGTAAATTTTGAATGCCAATGGTCCAACCATACAAGTACGTCATGTTACATGGAATCTACATTTATGTACGTGTATGTGATATCGAATATCATTTAGAATAATACAAAGTTTATGAAATTACCGTTTGAATAAACAAATTAATTAATTATATAAAACTAACTTGACTTATAGTTTGAAAATGAATAAATTGTTCAGTGTCAAAAAACTAGAACACTATTTATCACCAACTCAATAAAGTATCAAAATGGATTACTATATAACTATAGAAAGAATAAAAGAATAGTAAAAACAAAACTGACAAACTTTCAATTCAACTACTGTGCCTATGATGCAATGGCCTCAGGAATATATCAAGCATCACTAAGGTGTAGAGAACTTCCTACGCCTTATCAACGACACTTAATTTTATATTTAGTAAAACATATGGAATGCGTTTGGCGTAGCTAATTCACAACTGGTTTTCCACTTAATAAACCAACAAGTATGTGCTAAGATCTCGCTATAGTGTATTCCTTGTCCTTAGTGATGTCATAGCTTCACATATACGAACTAGTACGAACCCGTTCTATGCACACGGTGTTTACCCGTATTCTTTTTTTAAGTTGTTTAAACATGGATCTTGCAGTTGATGGATGATGGTATAAATATTTTTATCATATCATAATAGTCTCTTATGCGCAAATTTACATTGAAAAATAGGTACCACCTTCCGCTGCATATATAATCCGATAGAAGATTAATTTTGATGTTATGCTCATTATTCATCTTTATAGACTATGAAATTGATAAACTGTGAAATAGTTGAAAACATTTCCAAATATTTGATATCTAGTAGAAAAGATTTTAGGATTGCCACTAAAAATTTCAAAGCTAAGCAGGATAACTTAACATACCAATCCGTATGTGCAGATTTTTTATTCAAAGTTCTACCATGCATCAATCTTTAAAAATTAACTAAATGATGATACCACTAAATAAATTCAAATGGATTAATAAAATTTCTGGTACTTTGACATAAAGTTTATTTGGATATAATTAGGTTATATTAATGTTGAAGAATTTTGGTTAATTATTCTATTATATGATAACAAAGTAAAGTCTGGACAAAGAGGACAATAAGTCATAGAAAATACTAATGAACCCATAATTGATGGGATCAACATGCATGAGCTCATGCAAGTAAACGTGCAAGATGAACTCCAATGTCAATGCTATAAATTTTCTCATATGTATTTCAGCGTAAAAAAGTACAATCCAGAAACATATATGAAAAATGCAAGACAATGGTACTATGACAGAGTTTCCACTCCAGTATAAGCATATTATGTTATTTAAAGTAAGCATAGTTAAGCTTCTTAAAAAGGACAATCAAAGCTAATAAAGCAAAAAAAAATCACCATGGACAACAGTAAAATTTCCTTTTACTGCACCAGGCACATAAAATGACTTCCATTCTCATTAAAAATATAATAACCATACAAATGATGCATTACTAAATCAAACTTTTATCGAACAACAATTTTCAAGCATTTAATATGTTAGTACCTAAATAAAATAATCCGATAACAATATTTGTTGCACCTCCAGTTGCAACTATATAGCATTACTTCCATGCCTTGTTAGAGCTCTTGCATCAAGAGTAACAACGACATTTTTTGCTTTTAGCTCAGTCCGCCTTTGTAGTAGTAACACTTTAGCAATCCTTCAGTAAATGGGACATGTTTTTCTCTTTTTGAGAGTTCAAGTGATATTAAAGATAAATATGAATTTATTTTTAGTATTCACCATGGCCTTAAAAAAATAGAAAATAACCATGTAAATTTTGCTTACAAATGAAATCACATATTTGTATGATAAAAGTTATCATCTCATTTTGTTATATTCACACCAAAAGATTGTCACATTTATTGACATTAAAGTAATTAAAAGAACCAATTCAAGGAAATCTACTCACAACATTATGGCAGTTATCCCCAACAAACTCCTTTTGTGATATGAAAAATAAAAGTAAAAATAATAACTCAATTAAGTAAATGAAAGTAAAGGGCATTCCTCATATCAAAAGTAAGCATGGATTCAGTGGATATGGGTGCCATAAGGACTCAAAATACATATTACTATGAGAAGGTTATTTCTCAATCTTCTATATTAAAAACCTTGCAGTTTTCCATTTTTCAGTGCACCACATAACAAAATTATAATTAGGATATGTTCTTTTATTTTCACAAATATGGAAAGCACTAAACTACAATTTATAAGAAATAAAAAAACCTGTTGTTATTATATAAACCAAGCAAATGAATAATTTACCTCAACATTCTGCAAGGATTTCACATTTAAACCTACTAATAAGCATAAACCAAGAATTTTTTTCCTAAACCTTTAGTTTTTGGATTTCCTAAATTTGATTCATAGCCCTTCATTTTACATGGCATCTTGAATTAACTATGCATTAGAAGAAATAAACGCGCTGATTAGAAATGCTCAGGTATGCAAATAATTTTCAAGATTTCATTTTTTGTTATCCTTTTAATTTTTGAATACACTTTTAGTGAAACATAACTTCTTAATGGTGTTCTGTATTTTTCACTCATTTTTCTAGGTATAGGGTATTTTCAGTATTAGTTGACTTCGGAGTTGAGAATATCCATTTCAAAGTTATAACAGATAGAAACAAACTCATATTAGTACCCAAAAAACATAATGACAACTAATATATGTGGAATAATCAAATATACATTGAGAATAATAGATTTTATTATAGAAGCTTAATGGAAATTAATATATATGGAATAATGAACTACACATTGATAAGAATTATTTTTTTCATTGTTGATTATCAAATTGAAATTAGAAGCAAAGAATAGTTTGAAGAATATGCCGAGAAAGGAAATATATGATCTAAAATAAATGTTAATTGATAAATTGAACCCATTAAGGCATATTCACTGTGCTACTTAAATTACATTTCCATTTTACATTTACAAATTACATAGCAAATGGTCCTGTTATTATTGAAGTCATTATGCCACTGCTATATACATTTAAGCATAATAATTGAAAAACGTAAATAAAAGCAATACATAACTTGAATAAGATGAACGATTCATGTTGTTCACTGATTTATTTATAGAAATGGAATTTATTGAATAATAAATTAATCAATAATATTTAAAAGCTAATGGAAACTAATATATGTGGAAAAATCAACTACACATTGAGAAGAATAGTTTTGGCTAATGGCAACATATATGTGTGGAAAAAGCAACTATACATTGAGAAGAACAGATTTTTTTTTCATAGTTCGTTATTCAGTTGAAATTAAAAGTTAAGCATAGAATATGCCATGAAATGAAATATTCAATCTAAAATAAATGCTATTTGGTGAGTTGAATTCATAAGGGTATATTCTACATAATTTCATTTTACGTTTGCAAATTACATAACAAATGGACCCGTTATAATTGAAGTCTTTGTCACGTTAAAATATAATAATTGAACAGCGTAAATAAAAACAATGTATAAGTTGAATAAGATGTATAATTCTTGTTTTCCGCACTTTGTTTAAATATATGCGGAAAAATCAACTACACATCGAGAAGAATAATTATTTTTCTCACCACTGATTATTCCAATGAAATTAAAAGCTAAGTATTGTATGGAGAATATGCCATGAAAGGAAATATTCAATCTAAAATAAATGCTAATGGATGAACTGAATCCATCAAGGTATTTTGACTGTGCTATATAAATTATATTTTCCTGTTATATTTGCAAATTACATAGAAAATGAACGAATTATATTTTAAGTCTTTATGCCATTGCTATTTATATTTAAGTAAAATAATTAAACAGCGTAAATAAAGATAATATAGAACTTGAATAAGATGAACGATTCTTGTTATCCACTCCTGGTTTAGATAGTAGAAGTGGAATTTATCGAGTAGTAAATTAACCAATGATGACAAACTTACCTCATTCCAAATGAAAACGAAAAGTGCGGAACATAACAGAAGAAAGAAGCACGCGTAGTTTGCGGTGACGCTTCATTTCTGAAAATAGCAAGGAGGCTTGTGTGCGCTGGAAACCAAACTCACTAATAATATAATAGTATAGATTCCCAATGCCTTAGCGAAGTTGGAGACTTTCTTAATGCTATTGCAATATCGACGTAACGTCGTAAATTTATTATATTTGGTTTAATGATTATTTAAATCTTTTCCATTTTTTTATTATATGTATTTTGCTTTTGATATTTGTAAATTTTAACTGTATGAAAATTGAATTATATTCAAATTTAACTTTAGTTGTAAAATTTGTTATTTATTATTATTATATATTATTGATTGTATTATTTATGGTTATTTTTATTTTTAAATAGTATATATAATTTATTTATAGTTGTAAGTTTATTTTTATTTAATACTACTAAATTATATATAATTTTGACAATACTAATATTTAACTTTAATTTTAACTACTAAAATTGAGTTTTATAAACTACAAATGAATATAAGATTTTACTACTATTTAATTTAAACAAATTTTAACATCAATCTCACTTATATAGTTATGTATAGTAATAAAAATTATAAAGCAAGATTGGATAACTAATAAGAGGTTCGAACATAGTTTAAATGATACTATTTTTAGGTTCAATCAAATTTTTTTCTATTTTAGCTTCATTATTTCTATCTGCTAAAAAAATTCATGCATTAAATTCTAGAATAAATTAATCTAATTCACATGTTAAAACTAGAAACAGTCATTTTATCTGGTCTTTGGGATGAAAGGATCGATGCATTATCTTGTTTATATCTATAAAATATTGCTCAAAATTCAGTATATCAATCGAGATTTGTCTAATATCCACAAATGCCTTGGAATATTTCTTGGTTATCCAATTGTAAAATTTCAAAACAATCTTGTTTTGAATAAGTTACAATTTATAGAATCAGAAAAAATGGACAAAGATATCAAGAAGTAGAGAGAGTGGGAATGTGGGTTGGGGGAGTGTGTGTGTAAAAGGGAGAATTAAAAATGTTAAATCATAACACCCACTGAATTTCCATCTAAAAGGAAATTCTACTAATACTCCATAAATCACTTTTCATCCGAATAGAAATAGCCTACATTAGAATATTAGAACATTAAATATTAACGAAATACAAAGCTAAAACCCTTAAAAATATTTCCTTTCATGTTTCTAATTTTTCTGAAATTTATGTATTTTTAAAATCTTGAACACATATGGATCACAACTTTGATCATTTAAAATCAAATGCAATTACGACTTCAGCAAAGCGATGGAGGAAGAAATTTGTTATTTCGTTCTCTAGTTGTTTTATAAGTTTTTTTTATCCTATAATTATTTTTCACTTTTGATACTTTATGAATATTTTTCACAAAATCTGCATTATACATATTGTATGTTGTTTTAGGCTTTCTGAATAATAATTGTTATTAACTTTATAATATATTTTTTTATTTAGATAGATATTAATATTATAATAATAATTTATGTAAACAGATAACAATTTCAATTAATGTTTAAGAATTTAAAAATACATAAATTTTGGAAAAATTAAAAACGTGAAAGAAAATATTTTAAAGGTTTTAATTTTGTAAATTGTTAACTTTTAATATTCTGAGATTTTAATATAAGCAATTTTTAGTCGTATGTAAACGATTTATGGTGTATTAATGGAATTGCTTTTTCGAATCGAAATTCAATGGGAAATTGTGATTTAACATATTTAATCCTCTCTTTCTAAGATAAACACTCTCTTCCCAACTCTCCCTCTACCTCTCCCTTAAACTCTCTCCATCTTTAACTTTCTACAAATTGCAACTGAGTCAAAAGATGGGTGTCCCAGTATTATACCATTGGATAACCAAGAAATATTCCGAGGAATTGGTGGATATGAGTCAAATCCAAATCGAAAAACTGAATTTTAGTTAATTTTTATTGATAAGAATGAGATAATACATCGATCCTTACATCTCGAAGATCAGGTAAGATTATTGTTTCTAATTTCAGTATGTAAATTAGATTAATTTGTTCTAGGCTTAGTATGTGAATTTGATTGGGTGGAAAGAAATGATGAAACTAATATAAAACGAAATTTAGGTCGAACCCAACAATAATATCAATTAAAATATGTTTGATCCCCAATCGTATGAGTTATCCAATTTTACTTGATAATTTCTATTTACGATAGCTAACTTTTAATGTAAGGTTGATGGTAAACATTTTGTAAATTTCAATAATAATAATAATTTAAATCAATATGTAGTTATAAAACTCAATTTTATTGGTTAAAATTAAGGTTACATATTAATATTATCAAAATTATATACTACTTATTAATATTAAATAGAATAAAATTTTAACCATAAATAAATTACATGTTATTAATAAATAAAAATACTCACACATATATATAATCAATAATATTTAATAATAGAAATAAATAATAAGCTTTAAAATTAAAGTTAAAAATCTGAATATGAATAAAATTCAATTTTTGTACAATTATATAATTAATTTATAAAAATCAAAAGCAAAATATATATAATCAAAAAATAAAAATATTAAAAAAAAAAAAACCAAAAATATTAAATATTACATCAATATTGCATTGTAAAAGTCTCTAATGTCACTAAGGTATTAGGAATTTGCATATGTGAACATATGGCATCGGTAAGGCATAGGGAATACACCATAGTGAGGTCATTTAATATGGACCCGTTTGGTTTCCTGGATGGAAAAACAAGCATCGCATGTATAAGGCAGAGCTAATTCTCTATGCCAAATTCACTTCATATGTTTTACTAAATACAAAACTAAGGAGTATGGAGTTCTCTACACCATGGTGACGCCATAAACAAACCCTTTGTAGTAATAATGAGTTATCCAACATAGCCCCTCTGTGTACTTTTGTACCCAATGAAATTTGAAATGATATATGTTAAGAATTGAAGATATTAAGATGGACTAGTTAAGTTGAACTGGAAATGAACGTGAAAGATAATAGTCTTTAGTTTAATATTGTCAAAACGAAACCAAAGCTGTCAATCATCGAACAGAAGAAAAACACGATTGCAAAAGTAAGAAATCAAATGGGTGAGTTCATTATACTTTCTGAGGTCAGGAGAAAAATTAATTATTAATATTAACCTTACGAGCACAAAAAAAGGAAGAAGAAAATGAATTAAAGGAAGAAAGCTCACGACTTCATTTCTTCTTGATTCGTCAAGGTTATCGCTGAGAAATTTTTACAATATCTCTCTTTCCATCCATCTGTCCTAGCTTTACCTGGTAAATAAGCGTGGAGTATATATATACGGCAATCAAAATAAACTTGAACAAACGAGATATAACTGAAACAGAGGATATAACAGAAACGAAAATTAATATTTCCATTTAGTTGTGTAAGTTTTGTAATGTGTTTGCTGAAATTGACAATTCCATGACGTTAAATTCATGGATAGCAGTAAACTCTTCTTTAGACATATAAGACATTGGCATCTAATAATAATGATAGTTTGGTTCAACATAAATAGAGAAAACTTGATAAATTTGAGTTTGGTTATATACTTATATCTCATTATATCCATTCTACGTTATATATGTCAAAAAGATATTCAACATAGATGTAAAACATAATAAGTGGTTTAAAAAAATTACAAAGTAGACGATGCATTAATCTAAACTATAACAGTAGCAGAGATCGGTACTGCATCCGTTTCGATTATTTTTCATTGTATTGTCCAATTAGTGTGTTGAGGATGTACCTCCGTAAGCCTGCACCTTTTGTGCATTACTAAATACTTTCTCTTGACCTGATCAATGCTTTAACAGATTAGAAAAAACCAAACATTGGTCATGGAACAATAAATATAATGATTAAGCCAATACTACCACACAAACAATATGATTTATAAACTTAAAAGGACTAATAATTTTGAGCAGCGGTGGCAACATGTATAACTATTATTATATTTTGATTGAGTGCATAAAACTTGATAAAGATGCGCTCTTTTAGAGAGTTTCTCCTCTTCACAAGATATGAATGTCTAAATATAACACTTCACTGCTCTCAAGTGTAGCTGACAAAAAAATTTCGATCATAAATGAAGAATAAAGATACCCAGCCTTCAATGAAGAAGCATATGATATAAATTTCAATGTAGGATAGTGGTTTAGTAACCAATCAAACGTAAAAAAATACATAGACCCATTTGTTAAATACTCACCTATTTCTTGAATTGCTTTTTATATGTAGCTATTAGCAGATCTATAGCACCCTAGCAAAATTAATTATAAGACCTAGATGTAAATGAAAGAGTCATGTGCAATTAAATATCACATATAAATAAGCTAATAGCTATGTATAAAAAGAAATTTAAGAAACTAGGAGAATATTTAACAAATGGGTCCACGATATGTATTTATATATATGATTGGTTACTAAACCACTGTCCTATTGATAATCAATTCTATCTTTTGCTTATTCATTGAAGGCTAAGTATTTTTATTCTTTATTTATGGCCTGGCTGGACTTGAGAAGGTTGAGCATTTTATTTAGACACTTGGACCTTGTGAAGATAAGACACTCTCAAAAGGAGCACGTCATCATCAGGTTTGATATACTTGATCAAAATATAATGATAGGCATATATACTTGCCCACTGTTCAAAATTACCAGTTTTTAAGATATAAATCATGCTGTTTGTGTAATAGTGTTGAATCAATCATTATACTTATTTTTCTACGCCCAGCATTTGGCTTCTTTCTATTTTTCTGAAGCATTGATTGGGTTAAGATAAAGTGCTTAGTAATGTATAAAAAGTATAGCCTCAGAGTGGTACATCTTTAACATACTATTTAAGCCAATACAATAAATTAATTGAAATGGATGCAGTACTAATCTCTTCTACTATTACAGATTGGATTAATGAATCATATACTCAATCCACTTATTATATTTTGTATATATGTTGAATATCTCGCTAAATATATAGCATAATATACTATAAAGGAATGGATATAAAGAGATCTATCCAAACTAAAATTTATCGAATTCTCGATATTTATGTTGAACAAAACTATCATTTATTAGATGCCAATGTCTTATATGACTAAAAATGAGTTTATTGAATTTAACATTGCGGAATTTCCAGTTGTTATTAAACTCATTACAACACTTATACAAGTAAGTGGAAATATTATTTTTATCGTTATATCCTTTGTTTCATTTATGTCTCGTTATATACTTTGTTTCAGTTATATCTCGTTTGATCAAGTTTACTTTAATTATCATCTATATAACCTTCATGCTGATTTACCACGTAAAACTGGGACAGAATAGGATGGAAGGATGGTATTACAAAAAGTTCTATGCAATAACCCCAAATGAATCAAAAAGAAATTAAATTGTGAGTTTTCGTTTAGTTTTTTTTTCTTCTTCCTTTTTTTGTGTGTGCGCATTAGGCTCATATCGATAATTTCTTGTTGTCCTGACCTTATAGAATTAAACGAACACACCCATTTGTTTTCTCAACTTCGTGATCATGTTTTTCTTCCATTGGTGGCCCTGACAATTTAGGTTTAGTTTCAACAATATTAAACTAAAAAATATTCTCTTATAAGTTCATTTCCCATTCAATGTAACTTTTTGACCTTAACATTTTCCCAGTTCTGAACATATATCATTTCTAATTTCATTAGGTACAAAAGTACTCGGAGGGATTATGTTAGATAACTCATTATTATTACGAAGGGGTTTGTTCATGGAAATGCTTAGCATTCTCAATCTTCGGTTGGTGATTAAAATTTGTTGCATTTTGTGCATTTTTTATATGAAGTTTAAAAAGTTGCATTACTGGTCTGTGATATCCTACTTTTGCTTCATAAATTTTCCATGTTAAATGGTTATATTACATAATTCACTTTGCATAAAAATTTCTTTGATCATGAACTAACTGCATGCTTATTCTGTTATAAGCACTATTGTTTATTTTTATTTCATTGACCATTTAATAATTATAATTATTATAGCCAGTTTTTGATTCATAAACAAGTCATGCGCAAACTTAGTCCATAACAATCATCCATGTATGCTAATTAAGTTGGAAATATTAATAACAATGGGTTCTTTCGACATAATATACAATATCAAAGGATAAACAAGAAAGATATGGTTTAATATTAGATTCAATAATAACAAAAGATAAAACGATAGAAAAAGATATAGCTAATCATATTAACACGTACTAGGTAAAATGGGGACAAAATGTATTCATTTTAGTGGAATTAGGATCTCCCTTTTTTTATAACAAGAGTGCTTTATTTATTCAAGTGTAGCACTAATTTTGATGTCTTGTGGGTTCCAACACATTACCTCCAGAACCTCCGTCTAAAGCGTCACATCTTTTATCACTTGAACCAGTGATGTTAGACAAGTTTCACCCTTTATTTTGTAGTTTCGAACGTGAAAAATTATTCTCAAAAACATATTTTAAAATACACCCCTATTTTTATTTCAGTAGTTTTTTCATTCCGTTTATAAGATCAGATCTAAACTTTAATCGCATGTTTCTATGATCAAACGTTTTTTTTTGAATTTTTTTTAAGTAAATGCAGGCATTCAGATTTCTCTACAAATATATATATTAATTTCTCCGCAAATATCTTGAAACTTAAAAATAGATTTGTAAATATTTGCTTTTGAGGAGTAAGACTGTGTATTTTGAAACATAAAAGGAGCGTTTTATAAAAGTTCCCTTCACTTTGTGTGATAAAATAACGGACAAACTAAAGGGAAAATTTTACCAGAAAATGATTAAGCCAAGTTGTATATATGTAGCGTAATTAAGCCTATCAATGGTCAAATATCTGTATGAAAAGTGTTATATCTGCATCCATAACCAAAACCATTTGCATGAATAACGACAGAAATCAAATATTTACTTATTTCACTTATATCAATCAACTTAAAAGAATGAATGAAATTTTTTGGTTAAACATGAAATATTTTCTTTACTAATAAAAATACATGATAAAAAACATTTTGACAAATGAGTATCATTTATACAAACATAAATATACATAAATATCAATCACCATCGTTTATATTTAGAATTTAAAATATACATAATATCAATTACTGTATTTATAAAAGGCAAACTAATGACTTTTAAATGCGATGCATTTGTATTCGCAACCAAGTCTGTTCACTGGATCTTAGATATTTATCTTTTTCGAATTCGAATGCAGCTATATTTCAAATTTCTCTGGTTTCCATTGACGGACCCCAGCATAATACTGGCCACTAGAAAGATAAGTAATAAAAAGGCAAATGAAAAATAAACGTAAATGTTAAGGGGATGATTGTGATATGGATGAAAGTTTGGCTTACAAATGAGAAAATGAAACAAACAAAATGATAAATATAAATGAGTAAATTATGAAAAATAGATTTAGATGATACGAAATCATACAAATAAGACCTAGTGATGCTCGAGTAAAAATAGAAAAGGCTTAAAATGAAATTTAAGCAAAGATATGGTCCGAGTTAGAAATTGTGACTTTATGTGATAGACTACAATGGTTTGAGGAAAAAATGTAACGAGGGCGCTTACGATGATTTGTCACAAATTCTATTTTGCAATCCATGTGTTATCTTTATTAGTGGTTTTTAAGATTTAGTTGTGCAACAATGCATGGTATCAGAGATTACGTTGCAATTTCCCAAATATCAAATTGACTTTGAAAGCTAACAAATTAGAGTAAACCATGAGATGTATCTAGTTAGAATTGGAGCTTTGTTCTTCTAGAAAACTTTGATTTCTTATATTTTGATGTACTAAACCCGTATGCTAGCATAATTTGAATTACATCAATACGGAAATATTTTTGAAATTGAGTTATAGAATGATTCCATTTTTGGCAAAAACTTGTAGACTTCTTATTAAATTATGATGCAGATTATTAAATAAAAAAACTAGCAAACACTTCCATCAAACAATTAATTTTTGACTCCTCTCGACCGCCACAATTTTTATGTCCATTTTCTTGCCAGATTCATCCAACTATGGGTTATCAGTACTTATATATTTTTAGCTTAAGTAGTATTTAATGCGATAATCAAACGTTCAACGTAAAAAAAAATTACAACTTGAGTTTGTTCAAGAAGATGTCTATCAACTTGAGTTTGTTCAAGAAGATGTCTATCGTGGCTTTCAATGACTACTAGAGAAAGATAATCAAAGATCGGGTCTCCTTATCTTATTCTATTTATGATCATCAAACAATAAGTTTGCTTTAAAACTCATGTATAAATCATGCAAAAAACACAAGGTAGTTATGTTTTTGTGATTTAAAATGCTTATTTCTTCTGATTTCAATTTCTTCCTATTGAATTATTTTCTTCCAAATCTATGGATCAAAAGATAGAAAAGGTGTTTTCGTCAGAGTCGTGATCTTGACCATATTCCTTTTTGGTTAGGACAACGACCATACAATATCAACCTGAAGTGTACTCCACGTTTCTATTGTTTTTGATAAAGTAATCTAAGGTTGGAATTTTTCTATTGTTTTGGGTCATCGCTAACCAGTAACTGTCCAATATCACGAAATTTCAGATATACCCCTGGGACCTCTTACCTTGGTCTGATCAATAATGTTCATTAATGAATAAAATATCAAATCATCAATTTGTAAGTTGAATATACATTTAAAAAAAATTATGTTAAATTTCGAGGTTGAAAGCTAAACGCCGCATAAGCAACACTTAAAACTCAATAAGTTCAGTGACACTTGTGTCATCCCACTTTTGGTGAGCCAAAATCATCAAAATAGATAGACTAGGGTTTTCCGCACCGAAACAAGATAATAGAACTACAATAAGTTTACACTCTACGTAGTTTGTAAAAATAATAAACCAAATAATTTGAAGTATACTGCCTGATTCAATAGAAAACTAGATTATATCTTTTTATTCTGTTATGCCACTATGTAACTGTAAATCCTCCTGCATAACATGCATCATTCGAGCAATCTTGAGCTCAGAGATCCATGGTAGAATAATAGTGTACTTATCTTCTTTTTTGGCCACTTGTGATAAATTGAGCTCTTATGAATATGCTATGTTTTAGGTTTTATTCATATCATTATGCACCTTTTGCCTCAGATCTAAAAGGCTTGAGCAAATTGAAGACCAACTTTGATATTGGTTTGCCTTTTAAACCATTCAATCAACTAATGGGTGTTTTGCCAGCTGCAAGGTTATTTCTTGGACACGTTTATTTTATATGGACATGCTCATGTTTCTAATCATCCTATACAATTAATTTGCAGTTCCCATGCACTGCCTTTGCATTATAGAAAACTTATGACCGATCCAAACTCGCCTATTTTTGATTTCTATCCTACTGGTAAGTTTAAGAACAAAGAAATTGTACACTTTCTTTCTTTTTTTCTACTTCTAATTAAAATTTGAATGCATTTTCAAATTTTGAGGTAGACATGAATGGAAAAAGGTTCACCTGGCAAGTAATGTAGATCTAATTTTCTCTTCATAAATATGCTTGTCTTTTCAGTGAACCATGTGATGGGGTGTTGCTTGTATCTTAACTGGAAGGGTATTACGAAGCTGCCTATTATTGACGAGGGCGATTTGCTAGCTGATGCAAAGGTAGAGCAGAAATTAACGGTAAGTTACACGGTTTGGAGATAATGAAAAGACCACAAGTATATAAAATCTTATTGTCCATATTCATATTACTAATTTTTCCATACATACATATATGTAAATGTGTGTGTGTGTGTATGTATAGAATGAAGGAAAAAATAGAAATACCATGATGCACAACATGCTTTATGTTAATGTATCCTTACATGCTATCTCTCGACAACCAATATGGACAGCTTTCATAAAAAGAAAATTAATATTTCAACCATGTAATTTTCAATTGTAAATGGAGCCTCTGAGCAATAACCTCTTAATACTCCATTACTATTGCTTGATAAGCTAGCATAAATCAAGTTGACAAGAGACAAATATAACTTGTATAGCCGCATCATCACACATACAAAAACTTATTGGAATGTATATAATGTAATTTTGAGTTAAGTCGGTATCAAAATATTTATCAAACATAAACTGGTATTTATAAGCCATGTTTCAAATGGTTGGTTACCTTTCAAATGCAGTGGAGGTTGAATAGGTAAAACAAACAGGGCATTAGTCTTTGGCGTTTTAAACCCATGACAGTCCACAGACCTTAACGATATGGTATTGTCTAAATACCCCTATGCTAGTATCTAATTAACTCCACCACTTTTCATACGAATTTCTTTTTTTTTCAAGCAAACTGTTATACATGATGATTTGAAGCCACCATAAATTTTATGGCAGAATGAAAATTGCCATGCCAACCACCAAGTCCATTCAATTCATGTAAATAAACCCACACAACCAACGTCACCGCCAATATAGTTCATCTAATACCTCAGCAGCTCTTATAGCTGGTCCATATGTACAGCAAAGGCGTGGTCGTCCTATGGTTTATGTTGGAGGAGGACGACATCAACAAGAATATAGGGTTCGACAATGGCAACCTCAATATAGAGCTTCACATAACACCCATCATGGTACAGGTAAAGCGTACACTAAATCACTACAGATGATTGACGCCTCATTAAATTCACAATGGAGCTTAAAAAATGTTGGACGGTTCAAAAATGTTGTATGCTTTAAAACCGTTGTACGTTCATTGTATATTACATTTTGTTACAAATGGATAAACATAGAAAAAAAACTATTTTTGATCATTTAACAAATGTACCATCAAACAATGTCATGACCATCATAGATAAATCTTCCGCAGTTGAAAATTGAGCATTCTAATTTTCAAAACGATCTTCGAAGTGAGTAACGACCACCGATCGATCTCTTGTCGAAACCTAATTTCATATGAAGAAGTTATTTTTGTTATAAGCAGTGACTGAGTTATTTAGTGGACAACGATCGATACTTCCATCACATAAAATGGTCATCGAAGCTTATTCACAGAAAGCGACAACTGAATTTCAATTGCTAGTGTGCTATACAGTCTTTTGTTGTATGTATTATTGTGTTTAGTATTTAAAATAAGGTACTCTGCATTTATGAATCAATATATTTGTTAAAGTAGCATGTCAAAATTTGTTGATTTTCGTAGCAAAATTCACAATTGTCACGACTGTAATGGCATAGATTATTAATTCTTGATTTACCAAAAAATAATTGGAACTACTAAGATACGTTGTCAAAAACATTTGCACGATTTATAGTTATGAAACAAATTAGCACGATTAGCAAAATTTTGATATCCAAAAAAAAAATATGCGTAACCTCATTTACCTTAATTATTTGTCTAGACTAACTAATATGAAATAAATCATATTGAAATTCTGATTGAAGTAAATAACTAAATTGCTGAATTCATTTTCCCTCAAAATTTTAATTTATGTTTGTGGTCAATCAAAATCATAATATTCTTTATCCATATTTCTTGAAGATTGTTAACAAATTAGACAGCTCGGATTTACAGCAACATAGCAAGATTGTACCCATATTTTTATGCTACTAAACAAGGTTCGCTAGTCCTACCGCTAATAAGTAATATTGGAAAAAAATATAAAAATATAAAAATCCAAAAGTAAGTGGTGCATGCTCAACGGCTTGAGAGATTCAATAATAAATACCTCGAGGAATATTACTTTCCTGATTCAAGTTTGTAACTGTGATAGAAACATGACAAACTGCATGAGCCATCCGTCCGGGGGTAGGTAAAGTTGTTGTTTTCCTTTCCTATAAACCGTCAGACCAAAGACTTAGCATATGTGAGTTCCGCCCTTCAGTTTACTACATCATGGAAAGAAGAGAACTTGAGAATTCATGAAATAAATATTAGACAAAAAATTGGAAAAGGTAAATTTGTTGCTACGAAGATGGTAGAATCGATGAGGAACGTTGAAATTTTGAGGGCACATTGGGGAATAGACCTGAACGATGGCAGCTAAAAATTGGAAAGAGCATTGCAATTCAAAACCATCACAATGCCTTTTCGATTTTATAGTTTGCAAGGTCTAACTTGAAATGGTCTAATAGAAAATATAAAGAACTCGTCATGCGAATCATGGTGAGTTATTTAAAACAAAGAATTATAATTTATCTTGATGAAAGATCTTAATGTCATACACAATAGAATGTATAGATCAACCTTCAAAAACTTTTTTTTCCCCAATTTTAGCTATGGTTTGCAAGGCTCAACTTGAAGCGCTCTTGTAGAAGAGATGAAGAAGTTAACATGTGATAAATGGAGCAGGTGGAAAAGTGAACTTTTCTCTAACAGAGTGTAACATTCCTGAATTTTGAACAAGTTTAATTTGACAATTTATTTAATTTTGAAAAATATAATTGTGGATTTAATTATGAATTTATTAGAAAATTTCTATTTTTGAGTTATAAATAGATTTGAATTGGGAATTTAAGATTAAAAATATAAATTGTGATTTAATTTTCAAAATTAATAAAGAGGTATTTTTTTTTTTCATATAAATATATTTTAAGATAGAATATTCAAAATGAAATAAAATAACACCCTAAAATTTTCAATATAAATTTATAATATATTTTAAACTTGGAAATGCAATTTGAAAATAAATTGAAAGGTCTCAAACAAATAAAATCAGTGATAAACTATATATGGGAAAATTCCAATTTTATTACCTTTCTTATTAATAAATCACTTATTAATAAAATGAGTTTTTAAAAATCATTCCTTTCTTCAAATTGATGTAAGTTGAAAATAATAAACAAAATAGATATAAAAACAAGAACTAAAAGTTTAAAATGTAAATATACACAAGGAAGTAAAGAGAAATACATACACATGTGAGATGTAGTAGAGTAAGAAAATCAACAAAATCTAGAGCTTGAGATTGTTTTTAACAAGTGGCATCAAGTATATTCGATAAAATAAAATAATAGAATTAAAAAAAAATTACAAGAACTCTTCATTTTCCCATGCTCAATCATATTAGATTTCAACCAAATCTGAAAACAAGTAACATCAAAGATTTAGTTTTTCAAAACTACAACACTCAACAGAAAAAAAATAAGGGCAAAGATCAGGAAAAAAAAAGAGAAAAGAGACATAGCAACCTGAAGCAACTAATTCAACTCAAAAACCAAGATCAAGCTTTCGACAAGATCAAATGCAGTTTCAGTTTTTTTTTCAAAATTAATCATCTCTCAGGTAAATTTTGAACTCATAGTTTGATAATTATGATCTTGAGATCAAGTTTTAAACAAATTCAACAATTTGCAGATTTACAAAATTACAGAACTGCAGTTTTGACAGTGAGCAAGGATCTCTGGAATGAATTAAGTTAAGTAAAATTCTTTTAAAAGTTTGAATTTAATGTTGATTGATTAATAACAAAGCAAGGATCTAAGTAATAGTATCAATCTAAGTTGCAGGAACAAGTCAAGTTCAAGGCAAAGGATTGATATCTGTTTTTAAATGCAGGAGAGCTTCCCTGTGTATAACAGAAAAGAGAAAAAAATCAGACAGTGAGTAAAAAATTTAAATTTTTGTGTTTGATGAATTAAATAAACAAATGCAAGAGTAAATAAGCAAAGATTCTTAATTTCAAATATACAGGCTCAAAAATTTACTCCCTGTTTCCTACTTCCTCTTTGTCTCTGCCTTCATTAACAGGTGAGCAAATCTCCTTCCTGAACTTGTTTATTTTTGTTTGTGAGTAACTTCTTTTCTTAAAATTAAAACTTAAGTATATCTGATGCTTGTTTTATGACTGAAATGTATGTGCTTGTGTTGTATACCTGATAGTATGTTGAATGGAGTGTTTATGAGTAACACTTTCTGGTTTAAAAACTTAAATATTAAATTTTAGCATGATTTATGACTTGTGTAGATCTGGTTGTATGTTGATTTGTATATTGAGGGTAACCTCATAAAATTTTAAAGTTTAAGAAATTATGAAGTGCATGCTTGTTCTAGTAATAAAAACTGTATTTAGTATAGTTTCTGTTTTGTGATATTTACAGTATTTTCTAAGTTCCAGGATCCAAGTTTTAAAAGAAACTTAAGTGATTTTAAAATTTATCTTTGATAATATAAGAGATTTGGTCAATGCATGTTTAATATATCATCAATGATAAACTTAAGATTTTGTTTAAGATGAAAAGAAGGAAAAAAAAAATATACCTGTAGTTACTGGAAATAAAGTTTTAACAAAGGAAGTTAAAACCTGTCAAAATCCAGTTGATTGATAATTTCAGGTGTTTGAATCAAAGTTAAAACTAAATTGTGATTATTTAAAATCAAATTGCAAATTTTAGTGATGAATTTTTGGTGCATTACTGTTTTATCTGGAAAAAGGGGAATGCTAAACCTAGTTTTATTTGGCACTGCTTTGATTGATCGGGAGGAAACCACAAGTGACCGAGTGTCTTGATTTTTGGGTCAATGGTAGTTGGAGCATTGGTGCAGGTGTGGTCGGAGTAGTTGTCGATAAGGTGGTCGGAGGAGGAGGAAATGAGGGTTTACAGGTTTGGGTGGAAGTGCCTGTTGCTGACAGATTTTGAATTGGGGAAACTCGAATCTGATTTCGAGTGTGTTGAGGGATTGTGATGATCGCGAGGTGATGTAAGGGAGGTCGGCGACTTGTTCATGGCCTGGGCGGTGGCCGGAGGTGGCTACAGTCATCGTGCATATGCACGGGGAAGAAGGAGTATCAGGGAGGAATTGGGTTTTGCAGTAGTTTTGTACTCGAGATTATACTCGAGTGAAATCAAATTTTGCTCGAAGTAGCCGTTGGTTTTACCCGAAGCAAAAACATGATGTCTCGGGTCAACCTGTAGAATTACAGGGTACACAGTAGAACTGTGTATGTTTTAAAAATTTGGATTTTAAACCTTTAAATTCTGGGTATAAATTTTAAAATCTGTAGATTTAGGTTTTAAATAGGGTTTAGGTTTAAGAAATAAAATTCAAGTTGTATTTTTGATTTGAATTCAAATTTGTATTTTGATTTGAATTCAAATGCCAGGTTTGGAAACCCTGTTTTCTGTTTTAAAAAAATCTGGGTTTAAAAACTTTTAAAACCTACAGTTTTGGTTAAAGTAAGGATTAAGCATAAATTCAAATGCAAGATTGAATTTCAGATTCAAATTTAAAATCCCAGTATTGAAAATAAAAATCAAAGTTTCAAATTTTATCTTAATTTACTATTTCATTTGGTAAATAAGTTTAAAAACTTAAATATTAAATTTTTAAATGTGAGTAGTATTTACAGATTAATTTTTAAATCTGGAATTCAAAGTTTAAGAATGAGCTTCAGTTCAAAATTTAAAAAGAAGATTTGAATTTGAAGTTGAAACTAAGAATGGATTGAATTTCCAAAATCTTTGAAATGAATTTAACTTCAAAATTTTTATGATTTCATTTTGAAGTCAAACCTTTGTTTTGACTTGTAAATTTAAATAAGTTTTAAATTTATTTAAAAACTTTGATAAGTTTAAAAATTATTTTATTTTAAAACTTGAATTTAAATTGAAATTTAAGGATAAGTTCAAAAGTACCTTGTTTTGAATAATGTTGTTTTAAACATAACTAAGTTATGTTTTATTTTGAAATTTAAATTTAGATTTATGTTTTAGAATTAATTAACATGGTAATTAAGATTTGTTAATTAATTTAATTAATTAATTGAATTTGGAATTAATAATTGATTAATGATTAATCATTTTGGAATTAAGATCATTAATTAAATTTTAATTAATGATAAATGAATATTAATTATGTAATTAAGTTTTAAATTAAGGTTAATTAACTTTATAATTAACTTTAATAAATAAATGATTAAAGATAATTTAATTGGTAATTAATTTAAGTTAATTACCTTATAAAATAATTAAAGAATGGTTAATGAAGGTCATTAACCAGGATTATTTAACAATTAATTAATTTGGTTAATTTTATTTATTAATTAGATTAATTAATTTAATAATAATCAATTACAAGTGGATTGAGTAATTACTTGATAAAGTAATTAAGAAATTAATTACTTAATGTAATTAATTTAATTGAATGAGATTGTTTAATAAAGTTTAATTAATTTTAAACATTTGGGTTTTATAAATAACTACTTTATGTAATTAATGATTTGGAAATTACATAGTTAAGTAATTGTTTAATATTTACAGATTGTAATTAAGTGGAGATGTTTAAGTGGGAGGTAATTTGGATTAATTATTTAGTAATTAATCAAATAATTAATTTAAGAAATTAAATTAAGGATAATTAATTTGGGTCAATATAGTAATTAAGTTGTTAATTACTTTGAATAATTAATCTAAGAAATAATTTAGATCATTTATTATTTAATTAGTGATGTAATTAAGGATGATTAATTAGGATTAATTAATCAATAATAGGTAATAAATTAAATGTAATTAATTTAGAAGTAATTAAAGAAGCAATTAAGGGAAGTTAATTACTAATGAAAGTGATTATGTGAGGAATAGATTTAAAACCACATAGATTTATTCATCTTAATTGTAGATGTTTGATTGCCAATGCTTCATGATGGATTGATATGTTTTGTGATGCTATGTAATGCTTTGTGCTGGGCTATTTTATTCGTGACGTATATATTGTTATATGTATATGCAACCCCTTGACCCGTAGAACGACATTTAAATTTCGATGCGACAGGGAGTCGGATTCCAGTTGGTTATCCGAATCCCACATCGAATTGTAATGATTGAATCTGTGCTGATTGATGATGTGACACGCTTATTGGGTAAAACCCCTGGACCACACTTATACACACACAAATATGGATTGCACGTGGAAATGAATTAAGTCACGGATTTTGAAATTGTTTTAAAATTGAATTTTTAAATCCAAAATAGTTTTTGTTTAAACTAGAATTGAAGCTTTTGAAAATGGTTATTTTTAAATAACTTGATTGAGTTTTGAAATTTAAATAATTGGATTTAAATTTGAATTCAATAATTGAAATTGAATTCTATGACTCGGAAACTATTGTCTAAAAGGTTATTCAACTTACAAATGGGTTATATGGGTTTTAAACCATTTTTCAAGGTGATGTTTTGAAATTTAAATTCAACTCAAGATTTCAACTTGTATAAATTAGATTTGCTTTCTCATAAGAAATGGACTTTCAAGTTGTGTTAAAAGAATTTTCAAGTCTAAAAGGAAAATTGTTTTCCAAGTTTTAGATAAATCTTTGGAAATGTGTTTTGAAAGCTATAAATCTTTAATTTAAAGATTTATCGAGTTAATCCATTTGGAATGGAAGTTGTTTTGAATCTATGAATAGATCTTTGTGAAACTAGGTGAAACTTTGTGAAATAAATCTTTTTGTTTAAAGATTTAAAAATGGTAATTTGTTTAACCATTTGAAAGAAAAGTTTTGGATTTTTATAAGTTGTGACTTAGCTAAAATCCCATATCCATATGTTTTAAAATATGGCGCTCACTATTCGGTTTTGCCGGGAGAGGACCTTGTGTCATATAGCCCATTCCGAATAGTGATACGACGTTATGGATAGCATTTGAAGACCGGTGGTGAAGACCGGGTATTTGTGAGAACGATAGGATAACCTATCGATTGACTCTGCACTGAGTTGCTCCGGTATAGAGTTCTCCTTAGTGATGGGAAGTCCGATCGGGATTGTGGATACCCGGATTTGCAAGGGCTTCTTCGGAAGTGCCTTCGGTTCTGTTCGAACCCGGAACAGACTTGTATGGTTGTATGTCCGACATTACACTTTGAGATGTTATCTGATCTCTATCAAATACATTTCTGCTTGGTGGCGGAGAATTTATTCTCTTAGCTTAACACCCTTCTCTGAGACGTACGAGCTCAGAGGTTATGTAGTTGATATTTATCAGTGATATTCCCAATTTGGTAATGTGGCGTGCTGAGTGCTGCTGTGTGATGATCATTGGTTGATCATTTGTGATATGATCATTCGTTTGATCATTTATCTTTGTGATCATTGCTTTGGTCATCTGTTGACCCAAAGCATGGCTTTGTTGCACAAAGCGTAGCTTTGTGGACGAGACTGCATCAGGACCTCACACCCCGGAAATGGTCGAAACAGGAAGATGCGGCAAGGTTATGAGGGTCGCGCCCTTTAGGGTGTGTCATTCCCTTCTGGTAAAGGGTGGTATCATGGTATGGAGCCCAGATACTTACTCATGTGGATACTGCAGATCTATTACTTTGTGATTGCTTTGTGGTTGTTGGATTAGAGGTACCTCGGATAAAGGTCCCAAAGGACCGGGGGATGACATATTCGTGTAGTAGTTACCTAGTTACAGAGGTAACCCGGCCTTGTGTTGGCAGAGATCTAACCGTAACGTTAGTTCTCGGGACGTCCCACCAGAGGCGATCCCATAGACAGTAGGAAGTTCCTTAGCCTGACCATTTGTTGGAAATCCATTCATCCAATACGTGCCTTGTACGGTTTTAGTTGTATTACCTGCCATTCACTTATGGTGGTCACCACTGTTTGGATGGTAGCTATAGCAGGCATAGTTCGGAATGTCTATGCTCGCTAGGATTTATATTCTACTTTCGAAATTGTTTTCCACACTTTGCACTTATAGTAATAATATCAAAGAAAACTTTCTCGTATTAAGCATATTTGACTATCATAAGGAGAAATCTCCTCCAATTCTGCGTTTGCATTGTGTGTGTGGCGGGAGGCCTTATGGTAGTTTCATTTTCTAAAAAGCATTGCGGATTTCAAATTTAAATTATCTTGTTAGTTTTAAAGACCAAATGCTTTTGTTTGCTCATACCAGTCCCATGACTGACCTGGAGTTTATTGTTCCTTTCCTAAACTCTGGGTGCCCACTATTTTCCCACACGGGCAGTCTAGAGTTGGGGTTTTCAGATAATCAATAGTAGGTGTAGATTCGATAGCTTTCAGCTTTAGGATTTGGCAATCGCATTTGGATCGAGTTGCTTCTCTTCATCTTGATTTGGGAGTTCGAGCCATTTCTGGATTAGTGCTTTGGAGATGGAGATTACTGATACTGGAGTTCTTTCTTGAAGACCATATTGGAGCTTTGTTCCGCTGCTAGTGTTATCTTTTCTTTCCGCTGCTATTATCTTGTATCATATCTCTGATGTATGTTGATATCTATTGTATCATTCTGTTGTATCAGATATTGTATCAAATGTTGTATATTGATATATGCTATTCTTTTTCTTCCGCTGTGTTGTACTTAATGTGTTATAAGCTCCAACGAACCAGGTTCGACGTTTGGATCTGCGGCATTTGAATACGAGTGTCGTATTCAGTGCCGATTTTCGAAGGTCGAGTCAGGGTCGTTATAAGTGGTATCAGAGCTGATGGTTAAAACCTTAGCTCAGGAGTATAACACGTTAAGTAACTCATTAGAGATAGGGTGAAGTAAACCCTAGAATGAGTATATCCCTAAGATATCCGTCGAATGCCTCAGTAAATTCTCTTACTATCCACTGATAGTAAGTATGAGTGCGAGAAGTGAACGAGATAAGGGACAGGGAAATACCAGTACAAGAGGTCAATAACCTGCAATAGCGGAAAACAACTTTTCTCTATCAATCTCCTTTGATTCGATTTCGAATTCTTTTTGATTGCTTCGTAGCTGCTCCAGAAAGAAGTTTCGGTGTGATGGTGGCCTTACGAATCGTTGTAGGAAATCCTTAATTCGTATCTTCATCGATTTCTTATCAGCTTTTCGTTCTAAACTCTAATAAATTTGAAATTGAAATTGAAAATTTTAAATAAGTTAGAGATTTTAAATTAAGTTAATTGGATAACTAATATGAAGCTAAATTTGAATTGTATTAATAAAACAATATCGGTTAAAAACCAAATTGAAATTCTATTGTAATTTCTTGTGTATATCAAAGCCCGAAGAGGAACAAATTGGTATATACTTTGGAGTATTCCGACCCGAATTTGGAATCCATATCCATTGTTTGAGAAATTGTAAAAGATTGAATCTATCTATCTATCTATTCTTTGGGATCCGATATATTCTACGAACGATTAGTTATCCCTTCGAACTAATCAATGCCCTCGTATATTCGTAGACCGATGGACCGAATATCTTGTGTAATAATTGTATGAGTTTATTCTCATATTGTTGATATTCTGATTTGGTAAACCGAATGCAGAATAAATATTTCGATATGAATTGATCAATTATTTCTTTATCTATCATCTTTTCTTCTTCGTCTCTCTTGCAAATTTCGAGGACGAAATTCTTTTAAGGGGGGAAATCTGTAACATTCCTGAATTTTGAACAAGTTTAATTTGACAATTTATTTAATTTTGAAAAATATAATTGTGGATTTAATTATGAATTTATTAGAAAATTTCTATTTTTGAGTTATAAATAGATTTGAATTGGGAATTTAAGATTAAAAATATAAATTGTGATTTAATTTTCAAAATTAATAAAGAGGTATTTTTTTTTTTCATATAAATATATTTTAAGATAGAATATTCAAAATGAAATAAAATAACACCCTAAAATTTTCAATATAAATTTATAATATATTTTAAACTTGGAAATGCAATTTGAAAATAAATTGAAAGGTCTCAAACAAATAAAATCAGTGATAAACTATATATGGGAAAATTCCAATTTTATTACCTTTCTTATTAATAAATCACTTATTAATAAAATGAGTTTTTAAAAATCATTCCTTTCTTCAAATTGATGTAAGTTGAAAATAATAAACAAAATAGATATAAAAACAAGAACTAAAAGTTTAAAATGTAAATATACACAAGGAAGTAAAGAGAAATACATACACATGTGAGATGTAGTAGAGTAAGAAAATCAACAAAATCTAGAGCTTGAGATTGTTTTTAACAAGTGGCATCAAGTATATTTGATAAAATAAAATAATAGAATTAAAAAAAAATTACAAGAACTCTTCATTTTCCCATGCTCAATCATATTAGATTTCAACCAAATCTGAAAACAAGTAACATCAAAGATTTAGTTTTTCAAAACTACAACACTCAACAGAAAAAAAATAAGGGCAAAGATCAGGAAAAAAAAAGAGAAAAGAGACATAGCAACCTGAAGCAACTAATTCAACTCAAAAACCAAGATCAAGCTTTCGACAAGATCAAATGCAGTTTCAGTTTTTTTTTCAAAATTAATCATCTCTCAGGTAAATTTTGAACTCATAGTTTGATAATTATGATCTTGAGATCAAGTTTTAAACAAATTCAACAATTTGCAGATTTACAAAATTACAGAACTGCAGTTTTGACAGTGAGCAAGGATCTCTGGAATGAATTAAGTTAAGTAAAATTCTTTTAAAAGTTTGAATTTAATGTTGATTGATTAATAACAAAGCAAGGATCTAAGTAATAGTATCAATCTAAGTTGCAGGAACAAGTCAAGTTCAAGGCAAAGGATTGATATCTGTTTTTAAATGCAGGAGAGCTTCCCTGTGTATAACAGAAAAGAGAAAAAAATCAGACAGTGAGTAAAAAATTTAAATTTTTGTGTTTGATGAATTAAATAAACAAATGCAAGAGTAAATAAGCAAAGATTCTTAATTTCAAATATACAGGCTCAAAAATTTACTCCCTGTTTCCTACTTCCTCTTTGTCTCTGCCTTCATTAACAGGTGAGCAAATCTCCTTCCTGAACTTGTTTATTTTTGTTTGTGAGTAACTTCTTTTCTTAAAATTAAAACTTAAGTATATCTGATGCTTGTTTTATGACTGAAATGTATGTGCTTGTGTTGTATACCTGATAGTATGTTGAATGGAGTGTTTATGAGTAACACTTTCTGGTTTAAAAACTTAAATATTAAATTTTAGCATGATTTATGACTTGTGTAGATCTGGTTGTATGTTGATTTGTATATTGAGGGTAACCTCATAAAATTTTAAAGTTTAAGAAATTATGAAGTGCATGCTTGTTCTAGTAATAAAAACTGTATTTAGTATAGTTTCTGTTTTGTGATATTTACAGTATTTTCTAAGTTCCAGGATCCAAGTTTTAAAAGAAACTTAAGTGATTTTAAAATTTATCTTTGATAATATAAGAGATTTGGTCAATGCATGTTTAATATATCATCAATGATAAACTTAAGATTTTGTTTAAGATGAAAAGAAGGAAAAAAAAAATATACCTGTAGTTACTGGAAATAAAGTTTTAACAAAGGAAGTTAAAACCTGTCAAAATCCAGTTGATTGATAATTTCAGGTGTTTGAATCAAAGTTAAAACTAAATTGTGATTATTTAAAATCAAATTGCAAATTTTAGTGATGAATTTTTGGTGCATTACTGTTTTATCTGGAAAAAGGGGAATGCTAAACCTAGTTTTATTTGGCACTGCTTTGATTGATCGGGAGGAAACCACAAGTGACCGAGTGTCTTGATTTTTGGGTCAATGGTAGTTGGAGCATTGGTGCAGGTGTGGTCGGAGTAGTTGTCGATAAGGTGGTCGGAGGAGGAGGAAATGAGGGTTTACAGGTTTGGGTGGAAGTGCCTGTTGCTGACAGATTTTGAATTGGGGAAACTCGAATCTGATTTCGAGTGTGTTGAGGGATTGTGATGATCGCGAGGTGATGTAAGGGAGGTCGGCGACTTGTTCATGGCCTGGGCGGTGGCCGGAGGTGGCTACAGTCATCGTGCATATGCACGGGGAAGAAGGAGTATCAGGGAGGAATTGGGTTTTGCAGTAGTTTTGTACTCGAGATTATACTCGAGTGAAATCAAATTTTGCTCGAAGTAGCCGTTGGTTTTACCCGAAGCAAAAACATGATGTCTCGGGTCAACCTGTAGAATTACAGGGTACACAGTAGAACTGTGTATGTTTTAAAAATTTGGATTTTAAACCTTTAAATTCTGGGTATAAATTTTAAAATCTGTAGATTTAGGTTTTAAATAGGGTTTAGGTTTAAGAAATAAAATTCAAGTTGTATTTTTGATTTGAATTCAAATTTGTATTTTGATTTGAATTCAAATGCCAGGTTTGGAAACCCTGTTTTCTGTTTTAAAAAAATCTGGGTTTAAAAACTTTTAAAACCTACAGTTTTGGTTAAAGTAAGGATTAAGCATAAATTCAAATGCAAGATTGAATTTCAGATTCAAATTTAAAATCCCAGTATTGAAAATAAAAATCAAAGTTTCAAATTTTATCTTAATTTACTATTTCATTTGGTAAATAAGTTTAAAAACTTAAATATTAAATTTTTAAATGTGAGTAGTATTTACAGATTAATTTTTAAATCTGGAATTCAAAGTTTAAGAATGAGCTTCAGTTCAAAATTTAAAAAGAAGATTTGAATTTGAAGTTGAAACTAAGAATGGATTGAATTTCCAAAATCTTTGAAATGAATTTAACTTCAAAATTTTTATGATTTCATTTTGAAGTCAAACCTTTGTTTTGACTTGTAAATTTAAATAAGTTTTAAATTTATTTAAAAACTTTGATAAGTTTAAAAATTATTTTATTTTAAAACTTGAATTTAAATTGAAATTTAAGGATAAGTTCAAAAGTACCTTGTTTTGAATAATGTTGTTTTAAACATAACTAAGTTATGTTTTATTTTGAAATTTAAATTTAGATTTATGTTTTAGAATTAATTAACATGGTAATTAAGATTTGTTAATTAATTTAATTAATTAATTGAATTTGGAATTAATAATTGATTAATGATTAATCATTTTGGAATTAAGATCATTAATTAAATTTTAATTAATGATAAATGAATATTAATTATGTAATTAAGTTTTAAATTAAGGTTAATTAACTTTATAATTAACTTTAATAAATAAATGATTAAAGATAATTTAATTGGTAATTAATTTAAGTTAATTACCTTATAAAATAATTAAAGAATGGTTAATGAAGGTCATTAACCAGGATTATTTAACAATTAATTAATTTGGTTAATTTTATTTATTAATTAGATTAATTAATTTAATAATAATCAATTACAAGTGGATTGAGTAATTACTTGATAAAGTAATTAAGAAATTAATTACTTAATGTAATTAATTTAATTGAATGAGATTGTTTAATAAAGTTTAATTAATTTTAAACATTTGGGTTTTATAAATAACTACTTTATGTAATTAATGATTTGGAAATTACATAGTTAAGTAATTGTTTAATATTTACAGATTGTAATTAAGTGGAGATGTTTAAGTGGGAGGTAATTTGGATTAATTATTTAGTAATTAATCAAATAATTAATTTAAGAAATTAAATTAAGGATAATTAATTTGGGTCAATATAGTAATTAAGTTGTTAATTACTTTGAATAATTAATCTAAGAAATAATTTAGATCATTTATTATTTAATTAGTGATGTAATTAAGGATGATTAATTAGGATTAATTAATCAATAATAGGTAATAAATTAATGTAATTAATTTAGAAGTAATTAAAGAAGCAATTAAGGGAAGTTAATTACTAATGAAAGTGATTATGTGAGGAATAGATTTAAAACCACATAGATTTATTCATCTTAATTGTAGATGTTTGATTGCCAATGCTTCATGATGGATTTGATATGTTTTGTGATGCTATGTAATGCTTTGTGCTGGGCTATTTTATTCGTGACGTATATATTGTTATATGTATATGCAACCCCTTGACCCGTAGAACGACATTTAAATTTCGATGCGACAGGGAGTCGGATTCCAGTTGGTTATCCGAATCCCACATCGAATTGTAATGATTGAATCTGTGCTGATTGATGATGTGACACGCTTATTGGGTAAAACCCCTGGACCACACTTATACACACACAAATATGGATTGCACGTGGAAATGAATTAAGTCACGGATTTTGAAATTGTTTTAAAATTGAATTTTTAAATCCAAAATAGTTTTTGTTTAAACTAGAATTGAAGCTTTTGAAAATGGTTATTTTTAAATAACTTGATTGAGTTTTGAAATTTAAATAATTGGATTTAAATTTGAATTCAATAATTGAAATTGAATTCTATGACTCGGAAACTATTGTCTAAAAGGTTATTCAACTTACAAATGGGTTATATGGGTTTTAAACCATTTTTCAAGGTGATGTTTTGAAATTTAAATTCAACTCAAGATTTCAACTTGTATAAATTAGATTTGCTTTCTCATAAGAAATGGACTTTCAAGTTGTGTTAAAAGAATTTTCAAGTCTAAAAGGAAAATTGTTTTCCAAGTTTTAGATAAATCTTTGGAAATGTGTTTTGAAAGCTATAAATCTTTAATTTAAAGATTTATCGAGTTAATCCATTTGGAATGGAAGTTGTTTTGAATCTATGAATAGATCTTTGTGAAACTAGGTGAAACTTTGTGAAATAAATCTTTTTGTTTAAAGATTTAAAAATGGTAATTTGTTTAACCATTTGAAAGAAAAGTTTTGGATTTTTATAAGTTGTGACTTAGCTAAAATCCCATATCCATATGTTTTAAAATATGGCGCTCACTATTCGGTTTTGCCGGGAGAGGACCTTGTGTCATATAGCCCATTCCGAATAGTGATACGACGTTATGGATAGCATTTGAAGACCGGTGGTGAAGACCGGGTATTTGTGAGAACGATAGGATAACCTATCGATTGACTCTGCACTGAGTTGCTCCGGTATAGAGTTCTCCTTAGTGATGGGAAGTCCGATCGGGATTGTGGATACCCGGATTTGCAAGGGCTTCTTCGGAAGTGCCTTCGGTTCTGTTCGAACCCGGAACAGACTTGTATGGTTGTATGTCCGACATTACACTTTGAGATGTTATCTGATCTCTATCAAATACATTTCTGCTTGGTGGCGGAGAATTTATTCTCTTAGCTTAACACCCTTCTCTGAGACGTACGAGCTCAGAGGTTATGTAGTTGATATTTATCAGTGATATTCCCAATTTGGTAATGTGGCGTGCTGAGTGCTGCTGTGTGATGATCATTGGTTGATCATTTGTGATATGATCATTCGTTTGATCATTTATCTTTGTGATCATTGCTTTGGTCATCTGTTGACCCAAAGCATGGCTTTGTTGCACAAAGCGTAGCTTTGTGGACGAGACTGCATCAGGACCTCACACCCCGGAAATGGTCGAAACAGGAAGATGCGGCAAGGTTATGAGGGTCGCGCCCTTTAGGGTGTGTCATTCCCTTCTGGTAAAGGGTGGTATCATGGTATGGAGCCCAGATACTTACTCATGTGGATACTGCAGATCTATTACTTTGTGATTGCTTTGTGGTTGTTGGATTAGAGGTACCTCGGATAAAGGTCCCAAAGGACCGGGGGATGACATATTCGTGTAGTAGTTACCTAGTTACAGAGGTAACCCGGCCTTGTGTTGGCAGAGATCTAACCGTAACGTTAGTTCTCGGGACGTCCCACCAGAGGCGATCCCATAGACAGTAGGAAGTTCCTTAGCCTGACCATTTGTTGGAAATCCATTCATCCAATACGTGCCTTGTACGGTTTTAGTTGTATTACCTGCCATTCACTTATGGTGGTCACCACTGTTTGGATGGTAGCTATAGCAGGCATAGTTCGGAATGTCTATGCTCGCTAGGATTTATATTCTACTTTCGAAATTGTTTTCCACACTTTGCACTTATAGTAATAATATCAAAGAAAACTTTCTCGTATTAAGCATATTTGACTATCATAAGGAGAAATCTCCTCCAATTCTGCGTTTGCATTGTGTGTGTGGCGGGAGGCCTTATGGTAGTTTCATTTTCTAAAAAGCATTGCGGATTTCAAATTTAAATTATCTTGTTAGTTTTAAAGACCAAATGCTTTTGTTTGCTCATACCAGTCCCATGACTGACCTGGAGTTTATTGTTCCTTTCCTAAACTCTGGGTGCCCACTATTTTCCCACACGGGCAGTCTAGAGTTGGGGTTTTCAGATAATCAATAGTAGGTGTAGATTCGATAGCTTTCAGCTTTAGGATTTGGCAATCGCATTTGGATCGAGTTGCTTCTCTTCATCTTGATTTGGGAGTTCGAGCCATTTCTGGATTAGTGCTTTGGAGATGGAGATTACTGATACTGGAGTTCTTTCTTGAAGACCATATTGGAGCTTTGTTCCGCTGCTAGTGTTATCTTTTCTTTCCGCTGCTATTATCTTGTATCATATCTCTGATGTATGTTGATATCTATTGTATCATTCTGTTGTATCAGATATTGTATCAAATGTTGTATATTGATATATGCTATTCTTTTTCTTCCGCTGTGTTGTACTTAATGTGTTATAAGCTCCAACGAACCAGGTTCGACGTTTGGATCTGCGGCATTTGAATACGAGTGTCGTATTCAGTGCCGATTTTCGAAGGTCGAGTCAGG